>JAJQKT010000012.1:0-5235000 GCA_030512225.1 Rauvolfia tetraphylla
ATAAGGTGGTGCAAATATCCGAGATATATGACAAACGGCTAGATCTTAGTTTAAAAACGGACTGTTGAGGAGATATCTTTAGTCCTTAAGATAGCATTGTTTTGTACCAACACCTCTCCTCTCAACAGACCAACAATGAGAGAAGTGATTGCAATGCTGGTCAATGCTAGGGAGGCGGTGAGCAATTCGCCATCATCACCAACATCAGAGACTCCTCTGGACGAGGATGGTTCTTGACATCTTCTAAGGGTAAAGGAGCTCTTCTCTCGCTCTCTCTGATGTTTTATCCCAACGAGTTCATTCCAATAATAGATTGACTATCAAAAATGCACCAGCTCTGGAAAACTAAAATATCAGCGGCAGCAGAGGACAAATAAATTCATCCTAAAAATCCATTGAATAACAAGCTGTGGACTAATGTTTTGCTGCAGTTTAATTAAACAGAGAATAAGACTGAATCCCTGAATTCCCTGGGTCAGTTTCAAGTCCTCTTTCATCTTAAAGGAAATATATCCTATGAGAGCATTACATAACAAGCAGAATCTCTTTTTTTGGCAGGTTGTCTGGAGCCATTCTTCACCTTCGTGGTAGTACAAGGCCAACAGAAATTGATGGTAGTCTTAGGTAATAATGTTTTTAGCCTCAATGTAATGAAACAATTGATATCTTAACCTAGCTTCTCTTAATATTTTGCTTTGCACAGTTTGCTAATATGAATTTATGTTAAACCATTTTTAACTTCTGTGAAAAATGCCATTCATGCCTTTCTGACTTCTGCAGTTTACAGCAACATACTTTTTTTCTTCTGCTCTCCAACTTTACCTAGTAACACCGTGTTTTTACCTTTTTTGTCAGTCATAAGTTAAAAACCTTTGAGGACCTCAGTTCAAATTGAATATAACAGTTATGATCAATGTCTTTATTAGTGTCAGTTCAAGAAACTCATCATCTGCTTGCTTCTTTCCTCACAACTCTCCTCAACTCTTGGCACACCCTTTATATAAATATATCAACCCGGTGCCCAATGTCCTCACCGTCAAGTCTTCTCTCTACAATGGCTTCCTCTTCCGAGCTCCTATCAGTTCTGCTTCTGTGTTTCTTGTCATCTTTCGTGGCCATGGCTGCAGCTAGGGCCACTCAACACGAAATCAACCCGTAATAGCCCGTCTGAAATTAGACGAAGGCGGCTCGTCCACTTGCTGGGATTCTTTGTTTGAGCTTCAATCATGCACAGGTGAAATTGTTCTGTTCTTCCTCAATGGAGAAACATACCTTGGTCCCAACTGTTGTCGTGCCATAAGAACCATTCAGAACCAGTGCTGGCCTTCGATGCTTGGTTCCGTTGGCATCGACAATGAAGAAGGCGATATCCTCATGGGCTACTGCGATGCTGCTAGCGACCCCGGCACCACTCCTCAGCCACCATCTTCCCCAGAAGTGGCGGACTCCGTCAACAACACAACCTCCCACGTTGTTACTCCATGATCAATGTTGTCAATCTAAGACGCACATGAATAACTAAATATTACTCCATGAGCGTACTTAAGGTAATCAGTTTCACCAGTTCTTGATTTCTTGTCCACAAATTTCCGATTTTCCACATAGATTTCCTCGTGTGGTTTGCTACTACTTCAAAATCCTCAAATTTCCCTAGATGAGTTTGTGGTTGGCACGACTAGATTTATTGTGCAAGTTGACTTTTTTTAAAAAAAAAAATTCCCCCCTTTGCCAAAGGTCTCATATTGGTTGGTGGAGGTGAGCTGTATTTCACGAAATTCCAGACGTTACTTCATCTAGCTAATTAATTAAAATGTTAATTAATATTGAGAAGGTCTGGAATTTATTTGGTATATTTTCATTGTTTAGCAATTATTTGTTCGAAATTGAAAAGGTCAAATCCTTCTTTTTTTTCATTTTTTATAAAAAATATGATATGATGAGAAACCATGTTACCTACTTCCAAAAAAAAAAAAGAAAAAAGAAAAAGAAAAAGAAAGAATCCATGTTAGCTTCCTAGGCGGCCACATGTCTCATGTCTAGAGCACCACGTTGAGTACACACAGCACGTTTCGAGTTTCAGAATTTCTTTTCTTATAATACCCCCTTTATACCGGTCAATTTATAGCAAAACGCACAAATTAATTTTTAAAAAATTTACAAAATACAGTTTAAAATGGTCTAAATAATTATATTTAGAAAGTGAGCATTTCTCTCTTTTTAAATATAATTCTTTTTTTCTCATAAAAGTATACAAGTAATTAAATTAAACTAAATTTTAAATATTCGTATCTGATTTTCTGGGATGTTTAACGATTTTTTTTGAGGGGATCTTAAACGATTTGGTATTTTGATATTTGCACAATATTAATTATAAAATTAAAGATAAAAATTGATTAAAAGTAAGATGGAAATAAAACTAATAAATACATTGTTAATTAAAATGTAATAATAAAAATAAATACCTTTGCAATTAATCTATAACCAAGGGAGTACTTCAAAAATTAGAATTCTAATTTCATTGACTTGAATTTTTATTAATTTTAAATTTAATTTTGTACTTTATAAAAAAATATATGACTTATTAAAATTTACGCATGTAACTTTGTAATTTTGTGATCAAGCAATCCATAACAAAGAAAATTGCAAAAATTAAACCTTAATTTTTATAATTACCACTTAAAACTCAATTTGCAAAAACTATATCTACTAACTATAAATATCATTTCATCATTCCTTTAATTTACAAAATCTACCTCAAAGAAAACTCAGCATCAAAGCCGATCGATGTATTCAGCTGTCATCTCCTAATTTCAAAAACATCAAATTGTTCTCTCCAAAAAAAAAATTTTAAAAAAGAAGAACTACAGAAATTCAAATAGCAAAAGATCAAAAAATCTCAGAAATGCTTCCTATTTTTATTATTCACATAACAATAATAATTTTGATTAGAATTTAAATTGTATTTAGACCCCTTAATTCTGAGAAAATGACCAAGCTTCTTCAACCAGCATCGTCTTCTTCGTGCGGACGACAGTCGAGTCACGTGACCCACGTGAGTCTTGCTCTTGCTCCTCTTTACTGCCATCCCACGTACCTCCGGCGGCCGGTAAGTCCGGATTAATGGCCACTTAACTCCGTCAAAAAATGGGTGCCGTTTAATGTCCGTCGCGCCGCTGGTGCAACCTAGCCTCTTCCGAGGGTCTTTCACAAGGAGCTTCTCGATCAAGTCCACGGCCTCCGCCATGCCAGGCTCCTCCGTTTCTCTATCTTCCACGTGAAATCTCACTCCTCTGGTTGATGCTATATTGCGCAGAGTTGACTCTTTGCTTCCTCCTTTAAACGGTGTCGTGCCATTTAACAGCTCGTATATCAACACCCCAAACGCCCACCAGTCCACCCCGTTGCCATGGCCGCTGCCGCTGACTAACTCCGGGGCTAGATACTCGTGGGTACCAACACACGATCTTGAAAACGCCGTTGTTGGCTCGGCTAGGAATTCTGTAACCGTTTCTTCCCTTTGCCGACCACCAAAACAGCTTTTTCTTGTATATCTCCCAGACCCCAATTGGACATGGGTTCTGTTCTCCAATTTCGGAGAGATATCTGACTTGAAGCATAAATCGAAATCGGATAACATAATATGGCCATCTTCACGAATCAGAATGTTTTCAGGTTTGAGGTCACGATAAACAATGCCGAGTGCATGTAAATATTCAAGAGCCACAAGCACTTCAGCTGCGTAAAACCTGACTGCAACAACAGAGAAGCAATTTCCTGGTTGCTTGCGGAGCAAGGAATGAAGATCTCCATTGGGACAGTAATCTATGAGCAGGCAAGTGTAATGGGAGACTTCTAAATGGGCATAGAGTGTAGGAAGAAAAGGGTGGTCCAGGGAAGAAAGGATCTCGGCCTCCATCTGAACATGGGAGAGCTTTTTGGAGGTGAGAGAATCGCGATCGACGACTTTGAGAGCGAAGCTGGCATGGTCATAGTCACGGAGGCGGCAGAGGAAAACACGACCGAGGTTGCCCGAGCCAAGCAGCCGTAACAGCTTGAGGTGGCGGAGATGTAAAGCACCGTCAGAGGAAAGATTAGTAGCCGCCTTAATGGCAGCCCAGTTGGGATCATGACCGCGATGGGGACGGCTGTGGAGGTTGGGAATACAGGTGGAGGAGGTGGTGGCTGAAGTAGAAGAAAGACGGGACTCGTTGAAGCTGAGAGTCAAGCTGCTTCTGGCAAGACTGCTCCGGGCACTGAGAGTTCGATCGGTGGTGGAGGTAGTACAGCTGGTAAAGCTGAGATCGAGGTCGGAGTCTGGTGGATAGAAGAAGGCCTCGTCTTCCATATTGTGAATTCTTCTGACAGTAGTAATGGAAGAGGGCCAAGCTGAGGCCCCTTTATAAAGGAATAGTTTGGCATAGAAAAAGATCGGAAGGAGACATATAATTAATTTTTATAACGTGTTTGGTTGACCCAACTGAGGGGGGAGAGAGAGAGAGAGTGTGGGGGTGCAGTTGCAGCCATGGAAGGTAATAAGTTAGGTGCTCTGAGAGGTTGACTAAGCAGGGGAGATAATTCTACTAAAACAAACAGAAGGGACTGTTAATAAAGAATTTATAAGGGGAGTTCCAAGAATTGGAGGCCTCGGCTTCCTTTGCCCGTCGATGGTCGCTTCTTTACATCGTCTCCCGACGTTAAAGAGAAATTTCATGGCAATTCCTTTGTCACAGAGCTAAAACTGGGGCGTGGGGAGTGGGGGGCGAGGGGGGTCAGTTACTTACGTCACAATTCATGTACTTAGATTTCAGTGTCAGATGCAATGGGTCTGAACTCTCTTTTAAAATACAAAATTTAAAATTTAAACTCAACTCAAAATATATATTCATAGATTCGACTCCTCCTTTTATTTTATTTGAATGTGTAAGAGTTTAGTTTTTAATATTTTTCTCTTTCTCTCTTTTAAATTATAAAACTGTTTTAAGCTATTTTTTACTATTTTTAAGAATTATTTTTATAAAATTATTTTTACTTATAAATGTAATTTTTCCATTCTTGATTATATCGGTATAATTAATTAAAAATATAATAAAAATATTTATAATTTATTAAAAAATTAAAAAATTTTATATTTTAAAACAAATAGAGTAAATTACAAGTTATATATTCATTCAACAAGTTATTACCGAGTAATTTACTTATGTCTCAATTCGTGTAAATACGCATCATTTTTATCGATCATCAATTAAACTACACACCAAGTAGACACTTTGTGATCCTCTATTTCATCCCCTGCTGCAAGAATAATACAAGGAATTATAGGCATATATATTTTGTCTATGGAACAAACAATTTTGATATAGAGCCCGTATGCTTTACAGGAAGGGTAGAAGAAGCTTTTCAATGACCTAACATAAGAATCAAATAATCTATTTAATCGAAAATGGAACTTTTTACTAACATGACCTTCACATTTTGACCTATAAATTGTCTTTGTAAACAAATGTAGCAAATTAAAAATAAAAATGATAAATTATAACGTAAAATATTGTAATATAGATAAATAAATTGCAAACTAAAATGGAGGGCCTAAAATCCTCCTTGTCCTAATCTTAACAACTTAATCATATTTTTCTTATATATCTATCACCTATATCATCATATTATATTATATCAAGTTAGGGTGTGATTGAATAACTTTTGAGTTTAAGAGTATATTTTGATTAAATTTTTGCTACTGAAATTCAATACAAATTTTTTTACTTTGAATCTTATTTTTTCTCTCATAAAAAATTTTTTTCTCATGAAATTCAAGGTAAAAAATTTCAAACTAAAATACAGTCCCAATCCGACCCTAAAATTATTTATCTTGAATTTTATAAAAGTAAATTATTTATAAAAAATTATAAAATCAAAAATAAAAGATTTATATGAACGGAATCAATTCAAATACAGCCAATGTAACACTGCATAGAAATTTCACTTAGCAAAACAAATATCAAAACCGTGTTTCATTGGGTGCAGCGAAATGAATAGTTAACAAGAGAGCAAAAGTACTTGGTTTCGGGGAAATCAAGTATAGAGTATTACTATTGAGCAAGAACAGCGGGAGGCCGGTAACGATTTGCAGCTAACTCACGCTAACCTTTGTGTCTGTTTTATTTCCATTGTCGTAATAATATATATATATATATATATATATATATATATATATATATATATATATATATATTTATTTATTTATTTATTAAATCTATATAGTGAAAAAGTTGAACTTTTTCCCCCTTTTATATTGTGGTGGGTGAGAACTTATGACTTTGGGAGTAAATGTTACTGCTGAATTCAAGACAAATTAGCGGCAGTCAAAACAGATGATGACTTTCTACTACACGATAATTATAAATTAATAATTAAAGTTGCAATTTTCTATTAGAAGATAAAGTTATCTATATTTTGATTCTATTATGTATGAAAAAACGTACTCCCTCTGTTTTATTAAAAGATAAGGTTTTGGTCCTTTTTTAATAGATTAAAGAATAAAGTAATAAGTGGTATTTTTATTATATTTTTAATTAATTTTAATAAAATAATAAATGATAAGAATTATATTTATGGTGAGATTAACTTCAAAAAATTAATTTTTAAAATTCACAAAAGGCTAAATATTTTGAGAAGAGAGAAAAAGATTAAAAAGTCTTATATTTGGCAGCGTTTGCCCTTTTTGGCTGAACAATTGCTCCTTTTAAAGAGGCCTTTTCAATCTGAAATCATATGTTAGTTTGGATAATGAAAATAGTAGTATTTCTTTCTCTTTTTTTTACTGATTTTACCTCTTATTATATTAATAAAAGATTTAAAAATATCTATTTACCTCTATTTTATTCTTTTAAATAGTACATTTACCCTCTATTTTATGAATTCTTTAATTCATGTGCATAAAGTTAAACCACATTGATTTCAAATAGGAGCTACTATCCATTTTCAATATTTTTATTAACTTTTATAGGAAAAAAATTATATTTTTTTGGATCTTCACTCCCTTTTGTAATAATTCTAAGGAACATGATATTTTTACTCCTCTTTTAATTTTATTCACTTCATTCTTATTTTTTTATAATTAAAAATACTGTAATATCCAAATAAGGCTTCAAAATTCAACTCATGACTGGTTCAAAAAATCTGAATAAAGCATAAAAATCTTTTTATTTATAAACAAAAATGAGAGGAGAGCGAAAAAAAAATAAAAAATAGAATAAAAATATCACTTCCTAGTTGTAAATTTACTATCCTTCTTTTTTATGGCTTGATCTTTTTACCGTTTAATTCTCATTAAAGAATTTCACTTTTCAAATTTTTTTAGTACTTGTTTGAAATCTTTAATGGCCTTTCGTAAATGATCACATAGGGCCAGGATAAGTAGATTATGAAATTTAATTCTTATTTTTTTTAAGGAAAAATGAGTATTATTACTCAAAAATTAACTTTTATTAAAATATTCATTTCTTAAAAGTAAAAATCTAAAATTAGTTTCTACAAGGTCCTGATCCGCTTCGACAAGGACCACGTCGAGAGATGGTCGGGGGCCGAAAGCAGCCGGATCCGACGGTACCATAATAGCCAATAAAAAATAAATGCTCCAAATTTAACTGGGAAATATTGTCGGGTATGGGCCTAAAATTCAAATATAAATAAACAAAAAAGTAGGAAAGTAAGTGGACCCATGTGCTGGCCCATATAACCGCCACAAGCCCACTTATTCTGGGACCCAGGTGGAACGTTGGACGATGCTGTCTGCCACGTGGTCAACACCGGGCCTACAATGTCGCTTCTATCAGCTCTGATTCAATTCATCGCTCTCAAACTGGAATTCTATTTTTTTTATTATTCACTAAATAATAAAATATTTGTTTTGGTACGTATAATTCACCAATAATGTCTTACCTATCGATTTAATTCTTAATAATTTCCCGAAATTTTGAAGCGAAGTTCTGCCATTGGCACGTGATCATGGGACTAAACTTGCTAAAATATTTTCAACAAATATTAAAGAAATAAATTATTTTTCTTAAAGGGCCCATTATTTCGTTCTAAAAAAGAAGGGCTATTATTTTTTTGTCACGTGCTTGTGGGGTTAGGTCACTGTGGTGGAATTTGCAAGAATTTTCATTTTTTATTTGCTTAAAAATAAAATTCTATACATATCTACAGAATTCTAATTTCTTAAAACATGAATGCATTTTTCATTTTTCGAAATATTGAAATATCCAAACATATGGGTGTATTTGGATTGAGTTTCGATGTGAAATTCAATATAAAATTTTTACTTGAAGCTCATTTTCTTTCTCACGAATAATATGCTTTTACAAAACTTAATATATAAAGTTTTAAACTAAAATTATATCTAATTTCACTTATAATCTTATAAGGTGAAAACTATCCGAGAGGTACCTTTTTTGGTTAATCATAAATAAGTATAATAACTTTTATAATATTCTCTTTATTTCAAAATATAAAACTTTTTACTATTTTTCTCTCTTTTTTAAGTGTTTGAACTTTTATAAATTTAAAGAATTATTTTTTTGAAGTCGTCATTAATATAAATATAATTATTTTATTTTTAATTATTTTAATAAAATTAAATTAAGATATAATAAAAAATATCGCATATTTTCTTATTTTTTAATATATATAAAAATTATAAAACCTTATATTTTGAAACCAATATTCTTATTATAATGCATTTCTCTTGCGTTAGTGCAACTGTCCATTCACAAAATGAAAGCATTCCCATTTCAATTCAACAAAGGAAAACAGTGGCCAATTTGGTGAAGTCCACAAAGCAAGTCCAGGAGCCACTTTGGTAAACTCAAGGAAAGTAGGTAATTTGTAAGCATTTTGCATTTCGGATACGTTTTGAGTCCGATTTCATATCCTCTCCCCTATATATGAAACCGAAATAGCATTACTCTTAACTCCCAGTCTGCAATTTCACATAGAAAATGGAAACTAATGTACATGCTTGAACAAGATTCTTAGGCTTAACCATTTCTTCCCTCCCCCCTTATGATATGCTGGTGCGCGAAGTGGGGAGGGCCGAGGGGTAGGGGGTGGGGCTGGGGGCTGGGGAGGAATTGTGGAAGAAGTGTGGTGATGAGAGTGAGATTCAGGTCAATTTTGTTGGAATTATTTGTGTTGTTTCAAGAGAAATCAGACTTTGGTTCTTGAGTCTTTATCAACTTCCTGTTATTTTCCCCAGAAAAACAAAAAGTAAAGTACAATTGGAAAGGAAAATTTGCATGTGCCCCAAATATATGTGCATTAATTCAAGAACATGGCACAATGTGTGTCCCTGGTATATGCGATTGGGACATTCGACGTGCCATGTCCATATGCCCTCCCTCACAACGGCCTTGAAATGATTTCCAGGTCCATAGAATCAACCATTTGAAAGCAACTTCTAAAAACATTCTAATTTAATGCAAAGATGTAATACAAGAATTTAACAAAATAAATAATTCCTTGAATATGAGATTTAATGTGGGAGAAGAAGGATATAGAGCTGAAATTACGTACCTGACTCATAGTTCAAGAAGTCAAGAGTTTATTATTTCATATTGTATAAATAAAAGGACTTCGGAGAGCAATTAAAGCATGTGCATGCACAAGAACAAGAAGAGAATAACAAGGTTAAGGCAAGACATCCAAGTTTTACTAACTTTTTGGCAAGTGCATTGTATCAATCCAAACAGCTGATTGTACTTAGCACTTGTTTAAATCATTATCAAAGCCAAATGTGTCATGCTAACATCAACTTTTTAGTCTCCCTTTCTACTTCTCCATATTGCCACATGCATAAACCCTCTTTACTTGCATGATTAGTCAGTCATATGAACTCCTAATCATTACTCAGATCCCACATCTATATAAACAATACCGGGGGGAGTGAGAGAGAGAGATCAAAATGAACTAGCAGATTAACAGCCTCAACCAAAAAGATGCTTAGACTAATCACTTAAAGAAAGAGAAGGCACTGGGCATAGTTCCTTAACAATACAGTTGGCTGGGGGCTTCTGTTTGTCTCCTGACCCACCAAATTGGATTCATCAAATGTCAACAGACAGCCCATGATTGGCAGCAGAAGCCAAGCCACAAATCAAGATTGAGTCCAAGAACAAACTCCAAAACCCTTGAGCCCTAATCTGCCTAAATCCTTCTTTCATTTCAATTACACAGAAAGAACAAGTCCCTATCTTGGCCAAACAGATTATAGACAACTGATGAGAAACAAGAGAATTTGTGTATTGTGTCTGTTTAGATATCTGTCTTTGACTGTGATAGCATACATTTTGTCTGCAACACTTCTCCATTGCCATAAAAGAGGAAGGGGAAAGCTCCAAAACTACGTTCATTGACTATTGCTGGTGGTTGAAGTGAAAGTGACAGTCACATGGAGCAAACACAGAATTTGAGCTGATTATACTACTTTGATGCTGTTAGAAGGACAGAGAGAGTGAGAGAGGGAATTCAAGTATAAAATATAGAGACAGGTTGTCAAATTGGCTCCTAATAGAACTGTATGCTCTTGTCAAAAAAGAATTATGGCAGCCGAGGATCTCCTACCAAACTGAAATGAATAACTCTCTGATTTTGTCTTGTATATGCATCTAGAACTTCCGGAATTGGTTGAGAATTGAAGCCTACTTTGTCATTTGGTGCCTGATGATGTATAAAACTGTCCAAGTTCA
This sequence comes from Rauvolfia tetraphylla, assembly GCA_030512225.1. Classification (NCBI taxonomy): domain Eukaryota; kingdom Viridiplantae; phylum Streptophyta; class Magnoliopsida; order Gentianales; family Apocynaceae; genus Rauvolfia; species Rauvolfia tetraphylla. The sequence goes on from JAJQKT010000012.1 coordinate 10,743, forward strand.
GCCCATTCTATCAAGAACAAGAGCATATTAATGCTAAAAACAGTGTTCTATACGCAAGTCATGCCAGCATCGTGAGCCAAGAAGTGAGTTCCTCCTGAAGGCATCCTAACCAACACATTATCAGCATTAACATGGACATAACAATTGAAAATAGCTCAAATATTGACTATTCCAGTATAAAAAAATACTTGGGTCTATGTTCAAAATTTTAGAACTAAATACAAGAATCCAGAACTTATAATTTGTTATGTACTCTACATTCTGATTTATATGTATATAAGAGTAATCAAGGTAACAAAATTACATATTACAAACATTATGGATGCACTCACAGTGAGGCTTTACGCTACATCAGGTAGTTTGTTCATAACAGCTCAATCAAACAAGTTACTGAGCTTCTAGGTAGCATGCACAACTGGTTCCTAAGCTCCTCTTGCCTCTTCAAATCGTTTGAGAGAGGATATGAACAATGGATCCTTATTCTCTCTAGTACAGGGGTACTTTCTAAAATAAACTTAAGCACTTGAATTTCCGGTGGGGTCCCATTAAAGTGACCAAGGTAAAGTTTTTTAAGACAGCCGGTAAAGCATTGAGGTACTGATTGCAATATCAACTGATTGTTGTCCATATCAATATCTGTCTCAATTCCCTAGATAACAAAGAAGGAAAGTGTCACCAAAAGAGATTACAAGAAGGCGACTGATAGTAAGCTTTTGAATGTTACCTCAGCAAGATTAATAGACTGTAGCTTTGGAGTTTTCTGAAGGATTGCGACTATACTTCCATCAACAAAATCAGCAGAATCCATATTAACCTCAAAATGAGTCAAATTAGAAAATCTTGGCAACTTATGAATATTACCTGCACATGCAAGAGACTTCACGCAAGAAAAGACAATCAATATATTGGAATTAAAACAAATACAACACAACCTAAACTATTTATTGCCTATGGGATCAAATTCTTAAAACTATCATCGTAACAATCATCAAGAAAGGGACAAAAAGCTTTGAACGAAAAGGAGTAAAGTGACGGAAGTGGGAAACAGTACATGGAGGGTATCACTCGATATTGTCAATGACTTGAGTCTGCATATTCTGCAAAGTAACTTAATCACATGGTAACCAACTATTTTCTGCACCCCGCGTCTGTTCATCGTTATATCAACAGATGCATGAACCAATGTATATAGACTGTCTAGACAAAAATTAACTGCCAAATTGCTAGAGAAGTTCAATTCTCTGAGGTTTCCTGCAATTATTTTGATCTTCGGATTACAAGATTGATCCAACAGAGACCATCGAAAATGACGAATAGTCAAGCTCTTCAGAGTGGGTACGAAAATGCTGGTTCTCTTAATGCTCTTCCAGTCACAGTCCAAGAGGGACAATTCTTCAAGAACGGGGCAACTAGAAAGAAGCTGTTGGATAGGGAGGATGTCTAAGACTATGACATGCGACAAACAAAGGACTGTGAGTTTTGGGAGGCAAATATCAGCAGGAACCTTCAAGGGAGAATCAATCTTTAGTTTCAACACAGTCAATGAGTCACATAGAAAAAGGCAATGGGGCAACATATAGCATCCATCTAGCTGAAGGGAAATGTCAAGCTCCTGAACTTGCTGCTTGACTACAGTACCAATCCAAGCAGATATGCCGAACGCATGGACAAGTGTCCTCAATGAGATCCGAAATCTCTCAATGTTTGAAGTATCACGCTGAATGAGTAATCTGCTTACAAAGGCTGAGAAAGAGGCCCCCCCGCAGAAATTTTTTCCTCTTGAAGAATGTAACACTGAATCATCAAAGTCCAGTTTGGTAATGGATTTCCATAGATATTTCCATCTTGTTGATAGTATGCTCGTTTTTACAGCATCCTTCGTGGGGAGCATTGAGAGGATAATACTTAAAACATCACCAGGTAGGACACTTAGTCTATCAACATCAGTGGTCACATTCTGCTTCTCTTTGCAGTTCCATATCTTCAAACAATGTGCAATATAATCATCATCCATCATTTCAACTTGCCCCTAATAAAAGAAGTAAAGTTAGGAACTACACCAACTTCTTTAATAAAAAGGAAAAAGAAAAATAGAGCCAAAAGAAATTATGGAGGTAACAGCATGAAACCAATCTCCATATCAAACACCAGTCTAGAGTGTTGGTTTCTAGTAAATGATACAGAATATCAGAATTAAACTAGGGTACCACTAATCTCTCCAAATTCAACCATAAAAATTCTAATGCCCAAACGTTTTGGCAAATCACAGGTGTCTCTATTTTTTCTTTCCGTCCCTAGATGCATATCTTTTCCATTTGCATGAAAGAAGCAAGAGCTAAAGCCACAACTATCCATGTAAAAATGGAGCATCACCAATTTCTAAGTACTCCTCCATGTCAACTTGACTATCTCATTGCTCAAGAAGCTGTTAATAGTGGATATGATTGCTGCATCATCAACTTGACCTTCATTTCTCTCGGGATAAATCCAAAATTCTTGCACATAAATACTCCATCTGGAATTGAATATCTACATTTCAAGCGAATCTGGACATAGGGAGTAATATTTGTACTTCATGTCTCAATTGTTTCAGGAATTCACATTCATTATATTATATCATATTAATCATTCCAATGTCAGAATAAAACACAATCACATTCATTAATTGTGTTTTAACAAAAGAAAAGATTTCTTTTTTCTTCTACCCTTTTCAAAGGGATAACCCTATCAAATGATTTCCAAACTGAGCCTTAAAAACATGAGGTAAGAAAAATGAATTCTTCAGGCTTAACTAAGCATTCAGCACCCCGGTAACTTCATCTCTAGTTCAGGCTTAACCGGCTTCACAATATATAATCACAACAAAAGTGAATTCTTCTCAACATAAATGATTCTACTTTCTTCTTATGCATCAAAATTCAATTCCAAACACTTTCCAAAGTGAAGAAACATTATTGATCTCTTTCAACAAATGAATTACCAAAAACATCTGAAAAATGAGCAGGCAAACCAAATTCCCACCAAACAACAACTCAAACAAGAAATTTAGACAAAAATAGAAAATTAATCGCATGAAAAATTAAAATAAACGCATAAAAGATAAGGGGTCTGGAGCTAACCTTGCATGCGTTTCTCATTCTCCTTTCTGTAACCTCTGATGCTGATTCAAGTTCTGGGCGATTTTTTAATCTGATTTTCCAGTACCTGATTCGGTGCGGCGCGGAGCACGCTTTCTGAAATCAGCTCAATCCGACGTGGCGGAAATGTGATGCTCCTATTGGTTCGACCATCGTCACTTGCATGAGAATTACGAACGTTATTGCACTGGCTCCGGAGGCCCCACCTCTTCACGCTCTCCCATTCAACGTCACCTCCACCGGGCTACCCTCCGCAGCCACGTAGGTCTACTTAAGAATAAATTTCACTTTGCCCCATCAAACTTCACTACTATTAATCATTTGGCTCTAATAAACTTTTATTTGGCAATTAGTCCCATAGAAATTTCAATTTCCAACTTCTGCATAGTCATCCTTTTATATTTTTTTATTGTATATATATTAATTCTGACCTAGGTTAGGAAAAAAAAAATGCATAACTCTCATGTAAATTTCGTGATATCTTGAGAGCAACGCTTACTTTTTTCATCTCTCTTATAAATGTTTCTCTATTTTTTATCAACTATTATGAAGTTATCAAGTTATTAATTTTGATGATTATCAAACTTTGTGGTTTCTATTGCCTAATTCTCTCTATCTCTTCTTTGACTTTTTGTATTATCTTCTTATCAATTGTAATATATTCATTGCAATTATGCAAGTAGAATTAATGACTAACTCTTGATTTTTTTTTATCAATGCATAGAAATATTTATATTTTCAAGCAAGCTGGTTATTTCTGCTCTTTGTAATATCTCATTGTCTCTTGTTTTGATAAGATTTTAGTTTTCATTTGTTATATTCTTTTTTGTCTATTATCTTTTAATTATTTTATTCTTGATTTATATATTTTTTATATCAAATTATTTAATTTTTGTTGTAAGTTGTATGCATCTTACGCTTGGAAAACCCTTAATGATTAGACTATTATTCTTTTGTGAAACCACGTATGTTCAATAGTTGTGATTGATAAAGAATATGTCTTTTGATCAAGAAAAAAATGTGCTTTAGATACAAACAAAAATTTGTTCCAAATGCTATGACTTGTAACTTCTAATAAGTTTTCTTGGAAAAACATAATAAGCAATTTAGAGTTTGTTATCCAAATTTTCTTTCATAACTTAGAGTTCTAACTGTTTGAGAACCTTAAAAATTTTAATTTTTTTAATCTATTTTAACTTTATGGAGGCCTTAATATTAGCAAATGATCATAGTATTGAGAACATTGATTCGAAAACTTATATCCGTGTCCTTTTTCATTCTCTATATTAATAAATTTCGTTCATCTCTTTTTAATTATTTTTATATATTTTTTAAATTTTTGTATAGTTTTATTCACAACATCACTTGTTCCATACAAACTTAAGGGGATTTGTGTTAATGTGCGGTTTCCAAAGATACAATTATCTATTTTAAATGGTTTACAATTATGTAAAGTTATGTAGAGATAGCAAATATACTTTATTATATTTTTTAAAATCTATTGATAACTATGCTTCTTAAGGTGATCAATAAATAGAATAGCTGAATTTTGGGATCGAGCCCCTATATGGCTCAAGAGAATCCCTTAGCAACTCTACTTATTATGCTTCACTATATTTCAAAAAAGAATAACTCAATTTTGATTAGTATGCACTGTATAATAAAGACAATACATTTTTGAGTCAAATTAAGCAAACATATTGGATGTCTTGTAAGAAAACAAAAATGACTATTACAAAGTCTTCATTCTAGGATAAATAATTTAGGTCCTAAACAAACTCATTTTCTCTTAATTAGACTTCAATATTAAATCTTATAAGAAAATTCTAATCGTAACTACAAAAATAGATAAATAAAAATAATAATAATATACCACTATAAAACAAGGAGTCACAAAAAAAAAGTAGAGAAAATACTTTCATGTAATGCACAAACAATGCATGCCTAATATTTAATTCTTTTTGAAAGATAACCCATTCAAGGAAAAAGGCTAGGGAAAAAGATAACAAATTGAAAGTTTATATATCTGAAAATAAAAATAGTTTTAAATTATACTTTTTTTATAAAAGTTTTGTGAAAATGCCATGTGAGAGATTTTAATTTTTTGAAGGGAAGAGAGCTTAAATTTTGGGGGAAAAAATAACATTTTATAGAACATATAATAATACTATTTATATTTGGTCGTTGTTAAATGACAAATATTTTTTAAAATATTTTCAAGTACTTTATTTGTTCACAAACAGTTGCAACTTTTTGACCTCTTTTTTCTAAAATATAATTTATGAAATTAAGAGGGCATGTATTAATTCTTTTTCCAACTTCACTCACTTTATTGCTTTACTAATTGTTGCATTAATTTAATTCTAATATTTAAAATAGTAATTTGATCTTTTAACTAATTATATCATACCAATTCGAGGAGTGTTTTAATTTATTTGAAACTCTAGATACTAAAAATTATTTATGGATAAAGAGTATTATATATTTTAGAGTACATTAGAAAAAAAATAAACACATAATTTAATAAGTTGATCATATTATTGAGCAACTTATGCTATTTTACAAATATGCACCAATAGTAATAATAATAATAACAATAATAATTTTTAGTTATTTTTCAATCATTTAAATTATTATAAGAGAAAAAAATTGCAAAGTCACTTATGTTGCCAAATTTTACATTAAAATTAAAATTTTTGGATAAGCAACTGCTTTAATCGAAAGTGTGGGGTCACAATGAGAAGAAGTACTAAAGTTCAATGGCGCAAAAGAAATTTTACCCTTACATTTAAGGCACGTGTGCTACACCGTCTTATCCATGAGGTATGAGTTCTCTCGGGCCCAAACCAAAAACTATGTCCTAATTTCGGTGTGTGGCGTTGTCTGTTTTTGTTACCTTTTACGTGTTGGAATTTATGTGTAAAATCTTGGAATTTAGCAATCTTGGAATTTATGTGTGAAATCTTGAAAATCCCAGAAAGATATCTGAAGTTTTTGAAGGTTTTGTAGAGTTCTTTTGGCGCCTTTTCTTTTACACGAGCGAATTTCTGTATAATTCGCTGTGATGGTGGAAGCCGAGGTTGTAGAAAAGAAGAAGAACGAGGAGAAGGATCAGAAGCAGGGGAGGGGGAAAATGTGTAAATGGAGTTGGGCTGTAGCTGGGGCAGTGGTGGTGGTATTATTGGGAATGGCGATTGCATCAATCTACGGTCAGAATCACAAGTCTTGTCCCTGTTCTCAGGTTCTAATCGTCTCTGTCTCCGAACTTTCGTTGTAAAATTTCCATTTTTGGATTTCTTGAGTTCGGTTTTGTTTGGTTTCTGTTTTACTGATTGCACTAATTTGTAGTATTGGGTGCAAGATTCTGATAGGAAACGGAAAAAGAGAAGTGATCGATGGAAAATGTTCCATTCTTTTAGGGTTTCTGTTATGCTTCAAAGTTATGATCTTTCTTTTTTCGAAATGGCTAATAATTATAGTTTACACGAAATGGATGATAAGGACTTTTTGATTGTGGACGTTTGGCAGGTTGACTTATTACACTGCCTTAGTACAAGTTTTGGAGATAACTTCGTAATTTGAGCTGCCTAAGAATCTGCAAATTGATTCTGTACTATATGAAGGAGTTAGGCTTGGATTCTGGATTACCAAGCTCCATTTTGGATTTACTTGAGTTGTTTTGCATCTGTTATCGTTCTAATAAGCATTAGTAGTTCTTTTTTGATGGTTTTAGGGCATTATTCATAATTGGAAAAGGCTATGAATAGCTTATTTCATGAGTTTGCATAAATTCCATATCACATTTCAAAAATTTTACAATAATAATACTTCGCATTTTGAATGATTTCATTGAGGCCAATCAGTTTGAGATGGATACCTTGGTTCTTCAGCTTTTGACAAACAGAAAATATGAAGCAGTAGCCGAACATGCTGGTTCTCTTAATGCTTTTGAAGTTAACTATGCTTCATGGATATATTGGATACAATACCCAATCAGCTATTCATAGCCTCCCAATCCAGGGACATGTAATGAAGATGCATGTCTATTGGTTTTTCGGAATGTCAAGCTATGGAATGATCTTGTCGATAGCGTGAATGATCTTAACCTTTCAATAATCAATTAGGTCTGATGCAAGTAAATTCTTATGGTATAAGTAGGTACGCACTGGAATATATTTTACAAGTCAGCCATTTGTCAATGACATCAGAATATCCCACTTCTTCCCTTTTTCTGCAGAAGTTGCTAATTGCCACGTTATGGGTGCTTTTGATTTCAAAAGCAGTTTTTCAGTTCCTGGCTTGGTCAAAGTCTGGTTTGTTGGTGCTTTGCAGAGCCTTTTGCATTACTATGACCCCGATATTCATTTAAAATGGCAATGCAAGATATCCCTTTTTGCTCATTGAACCTTATAGTCTTTATATTTCTGCCCTAATAGTCTTTATATGGACTTCGATATTAGAATAATAATGTTTACAGATGTATTTTCTATAACACTAAATCTTGATTTCTTCAGTATAGTTTTTTGTTGAAGGAGATTCTACTAGAATTTGGTCTATATTATAAGTGATTGATATCTCGGGACCTTGTTCTGATGCAGGATTCTAGGAAATACACTGGCATTATTGAAGACTGCTGTTGTGATTATGAGACGGTAGACAATGTTAATAGTGCAGTACTGCACCCTTTACTTCAAGAGCTCGTTAAAACGCCATTCTTCCGATACTTTAAGGTATGGTACATATACTTGTTTCTTAAAGCAATACTACTTGTTTATAATGGTGTCCAATGTAATCCCCTGGTTCATTTTGTATGTTCAGAAATTTATGTAAACGTAAATGAACTCATTCCTCAAATTTCTAAATTTTTGTGTTACCTATATTTGATCTTTGTAGGCAAAGGTGGTCACAGAATAACCAATTCCTTGGGCAGAAATATCCATTATTATTATTGAAATTGGACCTGTTCGTATTTACAGTTAAGAAATTGTTTATTAGTTAAATTCCAATTTGATCTGCTAGGCAATCCATGAGTGTTCAATTAGTTCAATGTTATATCTATCCAGAGTTTGTGTGGATTTCTTGGTCCTATAACAACTTCTAATGAATCCAGGCCCTTTTAATGGGTTAGAAGTGAAATTTGACTCAGTTTTCTCGGATTTGAAATATTGATAAAACAACACATCAGGAATGAGGTGGGTATTTTCACGAGCAGTTAAATATATTCCTGTTGTGACATTAACATTTTAAGCCATTCTCAAGGAACTCTAGTAACAAATAAGGTGAAGGAAACTATGTGAATGCTTATGCTCCGGAAGTTTAAAAAACATGTGGTCTGCACCTTACCTGCTCCGAATGTGCTAAATTATGTACATCGCTTCTTTCTATAAAGTTGGGTCTATTTTCATGAAGGTTCCATGACTTCTGATATGATGCTTCTAGTATTTTGGCCCAATATGTGTTTGATGAGCAGAACTGAAGCTGTTTAAGATTGTTAAATGGATGTGGGTCAGAAATGTAGTTTCACTTTGTTAAAAAAACTTGTGTTACGTTGAGATATTCTTGCTGGAATCCTGTTTGTGTTTGTGTAAAATTTACACTACTTTCCAACAGATTTTGATTTGCTTATGGATGGTACAGTATGAAGCTCTAAAGTTTAGGAATAAAAGAAAATATTTATTTATCTATCAGTATTATTATTCTTTTTGTTTTTGCAGCTATGGTTTATCATAACCTCTAATGGCATAAATTATCTTAATTTTAACATTTTTGTTTGGAAAATTTCCTTGCAGGTTAAGCTATGGTGTGACTGCCCCTTTTGGCCTGATGATGGCATGTGCAAGTTGCGTGATTGCAGTGTATGCGAGTGCCCAGAAACTGAATTTCCGGAACCTTTTAAAAAGCTATATAAACGTGGCCTTCCATCTGATGACTTGAAATGTCAAGAAGGAAAACCACAGGCAACTGTTGATCGTACACTCGACTCTAAGGCTTTCAGGGGTTGGATAGAAGTTGATAACCCATGGACACATGATGACGAGACTGATAATAGTAACTTTTTATATCCTTTCCTGATATATTTACTTACTCTGTGTGCTTTTATTTCTTTGCGTGGCTGCACATGATTATACCACTTGTATTCACGTTTCCCAAACCATGTGATGTTCGAATTGAAATTCAATTACTTTCTTGGTCTGTTTCTGTCTTTCATTTTCACTTGTTAATTTTGATAGTGTAGTCATGAAGTTTTCTTATTCATCTTTGTAGTATATGATAGGCTTTGTATCTTTTAGAACCAGATTTTGTAAATTGACATTTAAAACTTCCAGATTATGGTTTTCCACTTCTGGTATTAAGTCTTAGGTTGTTCTAGAGGTACTCTTGCATCATCTTTGTCCTTGGTTTGTCTTTTAACTTGTCTTTTTTCTGTCCTTTTTTCATTTGAGATCTAGGTTCGCAAATGACTCCTTTACTTTTACATTTAGAAAGGGATCTTTTTATTTTTCTTTTTTGGGTAAAGAAACTTCAGTCAGCACAACCTTTATTTTTTGGTATTCATTGGAATCCATTTCTTCTCAAGATTGTCTGTTAAGCAGCAAAATTTTTCGGATTTGAATTATTTTGCAGGTGAAATGACATATGTAAATCTTCTACTGAACCCTGAACGTTATACTGGCTATACTGGGCCATCTGCTAGAAGAATCTGGGATGCTGTATACTCTGAGAATTGCCCGAAATGTAAGCAGTAGCTTCATTCTCATTTTTGGTCATTTGAGTTGTTTAGCTGCCCTTTCTAAGAATGATAACTTTGACTAGACCTCCCTACTGTTATGGTTACTTCATTGAAAAGGAAAAGAAAATATGATTCTAACAATTCTTATGTGTTTGAGGTCTTCCCTGCAATATGATTATGCTTTCTTTTTACCTGAATTAGAATATGAATGTTGATTACACAAAATCTCAGTGAAAATAAATTGGCAAATACTTGAAAATTATATTGCTTATATTCAAAACCTTGAAGTAATTTCTATCTGCTTTTATTGTAGTGAATTGAAATAGTGAGACTTTCTTATTTTCTTTCCTTCTCATACTGTCAATGTTGGTTCACATTGGGTAGTTTGGTGCAGATGCATCAGGAGAGATGTGCCAAGAGAAAAAAGTTCTGTACAAGTTAATATCAGGACTTCACGCCTCAATATCAATTCATATAGCATCTGACTACCTGCTTGATGAAAAAACCAATCTGGTATGCTCTTGTGCTTGTGTTTTAACAGGATTTGCTTACTCTTTCAATTCCCCTCCCCCCTCTTTTTTTCCTCCTCTTTTGGGAAGGTTGGAATTTGGTGGGTGGTGACCCTTTTTAGCATGACTTAGAAACATTTTTATTACAGGAATTTGAGTCGGGGGTCTACCTACTGACTTTTGCCTCTGATGGTTCTTTTTTGCTGTTTTTGACTGTTGTATATAAGCTACATTTTCCACTCATTGAACTAGAAGCTTAAGTGTTCTGCTCTGAAATATTCTTGTAGTGAACTAATAATTTTCTTGCATTTCCAGTGGGGTAGAAATCTTGAACTGATGTATGATCGTGTTTTGAGATATCCTGAACGCGTCAGAAACTTGTATTTCACGTTTCTCTTCGTTCTTCGGGCTGTGACCAAAGTAAGTGATCAATAAATATCCTGGCTTTTAGTGACTCCTAGTATGCATATTTCTTGTTTGTAATATTTCGAGTTTTCCTGCATTTCAGGCCACAAATTACTTGGAGCATGCTGAATATGACACTGGCAACCATGATGAGGACCTAAAAGCACAGTCCTTGGTTCGCCAGCTACTTTACAATCCTAAACTGCAGGCAGCATGTCCACTTCCCTTTGATGAAGCTAAGTTGTGGCAAGGCCAAAGTGGACCTGAACTGAAGCTACAAATTCAGAAACAATTCAGAAACATTAGGTTCCCTTTCTATCTGTCTTACTCAGTTGCCTGCTAGCTCAAAGAGAAACAACTGCAATGTTTATGCCACGGGTAGGGATTGGGAGTAGATACATAATTACACAATCCAAAACTCTAATCTGCTGGACAAGAAGTATAGCCTTTCTATAAACTTATGGCATCTAATCCCCCATCTTGGATAACATTTGTCTTTAATATGAGTAATTTTCTTTTCCTGTTCCTATGCTCTAATTTGTTGTAAGACTGGGACAAACCTTTGCCTTCTGTTGCTTTTTCTGTACTTGTCTGAGTATGCATGCATATACCAAAACTAATCACTCTGCAACTTCCAGTGCCCTGATGGATTGTGTTGGTTGTGAGAAATGCCGTCTTTGGGGAAAGCTTCAGGTTCTTGGTCTTGGAACTGCACTGAAAATTCTGTTTTCTGTTGATGATGAAAGCCAGTCAGACCAACCAGTAAGTACCTGATGTATCTTCAGTTTGTATCTGATGGTGAGCGCCTGTTAGGTCAAACAAATTTAGTTATAAAAATCTCTATTTTCATGCACCTCTCCCTTTCATCCTTGCAGCTTCAGTTGCAAAGAAATGAAGTAATTGCACTGGTTAATCTGCTGAATAGGCTATCTGAATCTGTTAATTTTGTCCGTGAAATGAGCCCTTCGGTTGAGAAGACAATGGAGAGCCTCCTTTCAGAACCTCTGGCTGAAGATATTAGCTTGTGGCAAAGAATTAGGGAAGCCATAGGAGGAGGGTTTTGGTATGTTACTTCACTCTGTTATGTGTAATTTATCTGTCTGACTTAGTTGCTAGTACAATTTTCCTAACTGTTCATCTTTTTGAACCACTCCATTTCACCTCCCTAACCACCTTCTCAAGTCCTTAGTGCTTGGGGGATTTGAGAAACAGATGAGTGGGGAGAGAGAGCTTTATATGAATCTCGGTTAACAAGATCCTTTGGCTCTTCTTTCCTGCTCTGTAGGTTGAAGAAACTTCAGCTGTAGTTGACTATATTCAGATATCATCCCTGAACAAGATATTTTTGCAGACATTGTAAGAGGGAGGATTCAACCTGACTAATTTAAACTTCAAGGCTAGGACAAGTTCCTGGAAGAACTATAGTTGTAAGGATTACATAAATGTACACATTCATAGATGAACACAATTTTGAGCAATGTAGCAGAATTTTGTAAATGCTGGATCTTGAAGTATACTTGCACAAATATATAGTCCCTGTTGTTTTTTCTTGTCAATGTGTTTGTTTTTCTTGTCACAATTTTTCTTTTTCTTTTTTGCATCTCTTCCCTTTGGAATGTCAATGTGTTTGTTTCGCTGTAATTCCATGATGAAGCAGCAAATTGAACGAGTGAAAATCTTGGGCAGATGCTGCACAAAACTTAGAAATCTGACAATACAAATACAGGATTTAACATCTTTGTCAGATGATATACGAGAAACAATCAGTTCGCTTTTCTCAAACAAATGCAGTAAAACCAGATGATAGCATCATCGTGTAAAAGATCACACCCCTATAAGTTTTTTGCCCTCGTTTAAGTTTTTGTTTTTCCTGGTATTGGTAGATTCACGCTAGCAAGCGTTTTAATGTTAGGCTAGATACAGAATAAAGAATAGAAAAAGAACTATGTTATGTTATAGAACAGTTCTTGGTGCTGCTGTTCCAATATTCCATCCTCTCTCCTTTTCTCTTTTGCTTTGCTTGAGCTGTGTTTCCTTCGTTACTCTTCTTGCATTGCTTAGAACTCGATGAGCCATTCTCCCTCGGCTTCCAATAGAAACTCTTACTTTCTCGGTCCCTACATTGACACCAACCCTTCTCATGTGTTGCGGCAAAGGGGACTTCGTTTGCGTTCTCTTTTGAAGGCTTTTCCTCAATAGACTGCTCAGTTTCTTACTTCCAATGCTATGTGCTTTAGGACTATCCCAAGCAGTAGGCTCTGGTGGGCGGTTTGACTCGATCCCATTTGCATCTACATTTTCAGCTTGAATAGGTGCCAATGGCATGAACGGAGAAGGCAACTTAGCCATTACTGGTAGACTTGGCAAAGGAATCAGAGAATTGCGTCGAGGAAGTTGAGCAGCTGGAATCCTTTGTGCACCCGGGCAAATAGAAGTCCTGCCAGTTCGCTTTGGTATTTGCAACTGCTCTGCTATCTCGGGATCATTTTCCTTTTCCATCAGTTCGTTATGCTTGGTAAACCCTTCTATGGATGGGACTAAAGGAAGTTTACAGTTGTTCTCAGTCAGTGGGCGAGCAATGTTTGCTTGTTCTTTACTTTCACCAAAGGCCCTGGTAGAGCCAGTTGTTTTGGTTGCAAGCACTGGTCGTATAGGAGCACGGTTTTCCTCATCCTGTTGTTGTCTCATATATTGTTGTTCAGCTATTTTAGTGTCCACATGCTGCCTTGCTAACTTTCTTTCAACCAGAAGCTGTGATTCCAATTCTTTAATCTACAAATGGAACACACAAGTTATTTAACTGAATTACATACCAAATGATATCTATCCCTTCTGATCACTAATATTCTCCCCGCTGATAACAGCGAGAGAAGTTTGATCTCTAAGTCGGTCATTTCTGTAAAAGCAGAGCCACGGAATAGTACCTTGTCTTGCAGGTTCTTGTTTCTGATATCCTTCTCCTTAATCCTTATATCCAAGCCATGAATGGTATCCTCCAGCTTCTTAATCTGGAAGTCTTTGTTCTTCATATCTTGTTTCATCTTCTCAACCTAAGAAGCGAAAGAGATTGCCTTTTAACCAACAGAACATTCAGGAAAATAAACAAATAGAGGCTCTTGAGAAGGATTCAACAACTTTTTTGAATAGCTTTGCTGTTAGTACCATTTGTTTGCATTTCAGGATCTCTGTGTTTTCTACTTGCTTCTTTGCAGGACCTAGCTCTATTCCCCTAACTCTGCTTGCAAAGTTTAGGGAGCAAAGAGTCTCACTCAGGTCATTCTCGTTTGGACTAATCTGTACAAACATCAGTGTCTTTGAATCTCCTCCTACGAATGGGAAAGAATCATCATAAGTTCTTCTTTTCACCTTTTGTCATCCTCAGTTGCTTAATTTCATCTTTTGTTTCATATAGTCAACGAAAATATGAATGGCTTTAGTTGAGGAATATTTAGCATAAGTGAAAAGCGTCAGAACAATTTATCATCTTTGAACAGGTGGAACAACAATTCGATACCTAGGGAGTCTTGAAGCAAATGAGTGAGCTTGGAGTTCCTACAAATAGGCACCAGGAATGAGTTCAGAGAACAAGGTACTATAGGAACCCCTCTCTTATTTGCATAATTATCTATGAAGTTGATACCTGAAAGGGATGTGGGGACTTCTAGTTGCAAGAGCAGATATAACATCTCCAAGCGCAGAGAGAGATTTATTGATATTCTGAGTTTCTTTCAACCTTTCACCCTGTACATCTGTCTTAGCAATTCTCTCGCTCCCAGCTAGGTCGATCAGCCATAGCTTACTTCTTGTGCAATCTCCATTCAGTAAGTTTTCTCCTTTCACCATCACACAATGAATGCTGCATGCAAAACCAATCTAGAAATCTTAGCACCCAGAATATTACCATTTGCTTCTACTGAATTAGTCATAGCAGCAGAATAGTAGGAAACCAACCAATGGGATCTGCTACTATGCTCGTTAGCACTAGTAGATCCAACTGCTCTTCCGTTGCTACCAGTTTGAAGGACTTCCCAGACCTCCTCCATATTGTTCACACGGGCTTCAACTAATCCAGGAACATGATGCATTCCTTCACCTACTTGCTTTATTTCCAGCCTGATAATGAGCGATTGTGAGATCTAAATAGCATAATACAGCAACATATGAGTAATGAAACTGAATCCAAAAACTGATTGTAGAAGCAAGGAGTCCATTTGTATAGAATCTGCTGATTGTAGCTAGTTTGTCCCGTTTTATGAATGTTTCCCTTTTTTCAGTAACTAGTAACAAATAACGTGACATAAATTTTTGTAAAATCTATGTCGGAGAAGTTCTGAGAATACATGGAAGTGTACATTTTTTAAAATTTGATATTAAAGGTACAAATTGAAGTGAAGAACCACGTTAGTAAATTTACCTTTTTGCACCTACTCCCGGTTGTGATTCAGTAACTAATAAATCTCGTATCTGCTCGTTGTAGACCTCCAATACACTGACAGATATCTCATATCTAAAAGCATTTTTTCTCTCCTCAATTATGCCGAACAACTCATCCAAAGTCCTATAGTTTACACCACGTGCTTCCTCTGTACCCTCCATCGTAAATGTTTTCCCAGTCCCAGTTTGTCCATAAGCAAATATGCATACATTATATCCATCTAGAACAGAGGTGGCGAATGCAGCTGTATCCTCAAAGACATCATCTATTTGAATAAACAATATTAAAAGTAGTCTCAGCATATAAAAATTGTGACCATGTCAGAAGCAGAAGCGGAAGCAAGCGCACATAAACACTGGCTGCTACCTTGTCCTGCCTGGGGGCTAAAGACGGCATCAAACTTAAAGGTTTTCTTCAGTAGTCCATTTGATTTTATTGTGAGTTCCCCATCCTTGGCAGCTTCAAAATCTATTGGCATTGAAGCTCCTGCAGCAATCTCATCACTGTTCAAGGGCCTACAACGGCAAAAGACTCTAATGTTCCCTGGAAAATGAACATTTTTCCAAACTAATTATGAACATATTCAAAGATGAGCATATGTAACATTTCAGAAGATAACCCAATTATACTGAATTGTACCAACTTTACCATATATGCAAACTCGTGACTTACCTTTCAACTCAAGAACTTTGTTGTAGAGTTCTTTCCGTTCCTTTGCACCTCGGACAAATCTGGTCTTGAGGTCCTCGTGTAATTCCATGTGTTCTTTCACTATTAAGAGAAGTACATAAATCAGAAAGAAGTTAATAGGTCTAAGAAGTGTCCCCCAAAGATATCTTATGGGAAGAAACATTACATTTAGATTGAAATAGAGCGTTTGTGTCATTCATATCTGTCAAGCATTTTTTGTATGACGAAGCCTCTTCTGCAAGTTTGATCTGATCCATTTTCAGAATCTGCAGAAGAGAAATTTCCAAAGCAGATGAGGAAACATCCATTGGATCCAAGACATTGAGGAATATATTTTTACAACCTTTAGTTTTCGTGTCAAGTCTCTCAATGATGAAAACCATCGACTCTTTTCTTTTACCTGTCCTTCAATGGCAAAAGCTGTAAGGAAAAAATAAACGCCATTATCTTGGAAAAGTTCAAAGAGCAAAGTCTGCATATGCTTCACATAGCAGATTGTGAGAGGGATTTTACAAAAACAATTTTCATCTTTCAATAGCAAAATTGCGTTGTACAAGTAACATACTTTTTATCATGACAATGCATGAAATTAAGTGAACACGACATTAACCTTGTTAAACAAGTTATGGTTCCGAAATTTACTATCTACTATGCTGCGATTTTCCAGTACTAAAAGTAACTTCAGAAGAATACCAGGCATTATAACTATATATGAGTCTGATAAACAAGTCAGTAGACGTGTCTAAGATTTTAATGAGAAAGTAATATGCTCATGATTTGTTGGAATCAAACTTTTTAACACCACTGAGCATCTCTTAGCTTACTGTTCATTGACAAAGCTAACAGCCAAAGTCTCTTTTGAAAAAAACAGAAATACATTACATTACTATTTGATAAGCATTAGTTAACTTTTGAAATTTTTCAAAGAAAATCTTGTCTGCTTATATATACACCACGTAAACCAGAATGCATAAGACTAGTCAGTTGAGAGAATCCTGTACCCAGTGATCCCACATGCATTGACTTGCGCATGAGCTCATTTTGAAGCTCTTTCAAGGACCTCCAAGCCTCCTGACATTCTCTGGTCCTTATAGCATTCTCTTTTTTAAGTTCTTCAAGTGCTTGCTTTGTCTCTATAAGTTCCTTTTTCTGGGTTTGATGCTCAAGCTGAAATCTCTGAAAATCTCCATGCGCTGTACCGTTATCAATTTCCTAGACAACATTGTGGAAATAATTTCTATTAATAATGAATTCTATGAATCCCAGCAAATTTTTAGGAAATGCTCAAGTTGGCCTAGACAAGTTATAATACTTTGAGTGATTTGCAGTCTGACATCTGAGATATTCCCATCAGTCTAGGCAGTTCTGTAGCGCCTGACATTCAAGCCAAACAACATATTCATCAAAAAATGAAAAAGACCAGTGTCTTAGAATTCAATAGTTCTTCAAAGATGAGAACTCTGGAGAACATTTGTCAACTTACCAAGAACAAAGTCCTTCTTTATGGATATTCCACAAACTATAGGGTTTCCATCCACTCCTTCGAAGTTAATTGATAATCCTTCTTCACCATCAACTTGGGTTTTAATATCTGATATCAATAGGGGACTATTTCCTCCAACACGAGCATAAATGTCTAAGCTGGAAATAACCTAAGCAAAAAACTATAATCAGCATATATAAAAGGTGTGATGACATTATTATCAAATTCTGTTATTAATTGAGAATATGTGGCTTCTGGTTTTCTGGCTTCTTACCTTCTGCCCTTGTATATAAACGTCAAATACTCTAATCCCCGCAGGACCATCAGTAAATTCTATCTCTGCAAAATGTAGATCAACGCTGTATAACCCTGGTCCTATGGCCTTGAAACTATAGGTGAAGTTCCCAATGCGTGCACTTTGATAAAGACTACTTTCTTCACTTTCTCCAATTGGACTGTTTATCCTCATAGCATCACCTCCAATGAAGTGCTTGTCCTCTGAAAATGTTACTCCTCCAGGAGAAACAGTGCTATCTGTGGAGCCAGTATTAATGCTCATCAAAGGCCTTCCCTGTTCTGGTAACTCCAAGTCAGTAAGTGGTGGATGAGGAAGTTCAAAATAAGCTTCTTGAGACACATTATTTTCCGTAGATTCTCCCCAAGATGTTGAAAATTCTGCAGCTTTAGGAGTCTCAAGGGAACCATTCGTTTCAGAGCCGTTGATTCCATTCTCCAAAGAGACCACAGTGGGAGTACCCTTCTGGCATTCAGGTGAATCTTCATAGCTCTTTTTAGGAATATCAGAAGATCCAGCGCATATTACCAAATCAGGTGATGTTAATGAAAACCCCAGCATTGCTCTACCTAACATCCATAAATCTCAATCACTTAAACAATTTCAAAGCCGTAACAAGTCTGAATGACCCTATTAAATCATACCATCAATCACATAATCTGCAATTGTGTCACAGGAAGTCTCAGCATAAGTTTCTTCCAAGGTTCCATTGCGCCAAGAATTATCTGAGACGTCCAATCATCACATATTAAATCCAATCTCCTAATTAAGTGAAAAACTAAAATCTCAAGGCTACATTTTACACTAATTTAACAAATTGAAGGCAAAATATTTGTTTCTTTCCCTACTACTACAGTTTTTTACAATCCGGGACATCCAACGAATAATCAAGACTAGTCAAACATTACCTTGAACTGCGTTAGGACTAAAATCACTTGGATCTGCCTCCGCCATCAGTGAAGTTCTTGAGCTATACAAAGCTTGCAACTGGTCTGCAAATTGTCCAAACAAATAAAAAACGAAACACGCACATACAGAAATTCAAGTTACCAAAATATAAATCGAATTCTAACCGTGTTCTTGAGAATTTAGCTGTTGTTGAGTACAAACATCAGTAATAAGAAGTGGGTCATTCCACTGATCGGCAGCCATTTAGATATATTATATAAACAAGGTTAGTTCAAGAAACGTTTTTGAATTGAAAAAAGAGAATGGGGTAATCAAATACTGCACCACAGTCTTTGAGAAAAAGAGAAAAAGGGATTTCGAATGCTTTTCAATCCTTACAGAGAGAAGGGTTTGAAAGATCAAAAGCTTCTTTTGAGAAGCCGTTGATTTCGTTTCAAGACGATGCATTTCATCATCTTGCCGTTATGATGCAAGACGGACCGTTGGTCGTTTGAAATTTCAAATTTCTAGACCGGGAGGGCAAAATCGGAAGATTTTATTTTGTATATTTATGGGGACGAATGATATTTTGCTACGTGGAAGGCTTTCCCACGTGTTGCAGAAAAGTTTGTGAATTGACCCACAATTCGTCAAATAATGTCAAAGGGCACCAACAGAGTTTTCTTTTTTTTGGTTAGAAAGGAAGCTTTGGCAAATGCTTCAATTTCCTTTGAAGACAAATGAACTAACCCCCAAAGGTTTTCTTTTGGCACTACATGATCTCTTGGCATCCTATGCAAAGAACTTGAGCAATTGGGTTGAGAGTTAAAAAAAATTACATTTGATACAGATTATTATTTTTTGTCAAAATAAAATCTTTATATCATTTTACTAATGTAAAAGTAAAATAATTATACTAGGAGAATGATTTCTCCATACCTTGTCTTAATTTAGATTCCTCAAGACACAAATAGTTAAGTAGTAAGTTACAAGTTTGAGTTACTCTGAATATTACTAATATTTTAAAATTTATATGCTATAAATTTAAAAAGATCTTTTTTAGAAATTTATACATTGAATTAGACAACATAATCCGAATATAAGCTAAATTTAAAAAAAAAAAGAGAGACAAATAGATCTCCACCTGTCCTCAGTGAAATATTGCTAATTACTACTTTTTTTAACTGTCTTTCCGAAGTTAGGATCAATTTGTTCCTGTGCTGTAGCAAGTGCAAATAAAGCACTCCCACAAATATTTAGTACTAAAGGATACCAAATTTCTCTGGCACAATTGCAATCTTATAGTTATACGGGAACCTCATATCAATTTTGATATGCGAAGAACATATTAAATATTTAAGTAAATTAAATATGCTTCTATCGTCTCTACAATATATAAATTATACACTCTCAAATATGTTGAATATTTTTAAATGAAGAATTTATATGACCATCGTTTAATTAACCCTAACTTTACAAAGAGTTGGCACTATATAAATTAATGAAACAAAAGCATAAACAGAATGTTATGGGGGAGTTGCCAAATGAATGACACCAATGGATCACAAGAATAAGAAGGCTCTTGTAGAGGGTTGGTTGGCATATTCTGGGATTATACCATTTTCTTCAGCAGGTTGAAAGAAGAAAATTGGCTGCAAGTCCATTATTTGGTTTGGACACGAAAGAACTTCATCTCAAAACTACAGGATAACTTTTTTGAAATTTGGACTACACTCTGACCTTTGACATAGGTAATTAGTCCCTTTCCCCACAATTTTCCAGTATGGAGAGGCATGGAAAGTTACAACTGATAATGATTTTTGCTTTTGGTCCCATGGGACGGGGATATGTCATATGTGTACGGGTATCTATTCTTGACAGGAGAAGTCAGACAAATTGATAAATTGCGTTACATGATTTATGATTTTAAATATGTAATTAAAATTTAGTTGATAAATAAAAATCATATTTATTAAAACGTATCGAAATATTATTTACAAGTACTCTAAGATATGGCAAAACAAATCCGAGTTAGATATCTTAAAACATCTTGTGCCTGGAAATGCTAAATTTAGAGAATAGTCCTTCTGTGTTTTCTTGCTGGAGGAGTGGATAAGAGGCTTCTCATTTAGTAGCATTCATGAAATGTAAAAAGAAAATATTATTAAAGATGGGCCCATCAGAAAAGGCAAAACAAGAACTGCAGATCTCTAGCATTCTGTCTTCTCCGTAAACAATCTGTTCTTGATCAGTATATTACACACATCACACACTTCACAAAGATAGTTACAACAGAATGGTAGTTTGGTACTTGAACAGGCTTAATTAGTTTGTTACCTAAAGAAGAAGGTGATGAAATCAGCTGAAAATGATGCCAAAATTGGACAGTAACAGGAACTGAAGATGGTCCTGCAGCTCCTTCGAGGAAATTTCTTGCTATGTCACTGGCCAACAACATTAAGTCATGGCGAAATTTTCTCCACGAGTTGCAGTACTATTACGTTGGAATTTCAGTGGACTTGGATTAGAGTTTTTTGGCCAAAAAGCAGATGATATAGAAAGCAACAGAAAAAGATGGTAAAATTAGATTATGACAGAGCCCTATTGCCCCTCGGGTTGGGAGGGGTTGGACTTGGAGCAGGACAAATGCCTCCTTTTGAGCTTCTCTGCACTTTTCACTTTGCTCAAAGACAGCTCAATCATGAATTCTCTTCCTCATAGTTCTAGGAACGGATGCAAGACTTAACTTTGATGCCTAACAAGTCATGACTGAGTAATTTTCCACACGGGAAAAAAAGAGTGTGGTGATCTTGAAGCTTCATGGAGACAGAAAGATAAGAACCAAGTTAAACGAAAATCTTATCAAGACTTTTTGGTCCCCTTCTGGGAAAACCATGCATGAAGTCGGAGTGTCATGTTTCTCATTGTCTAGTCTTTTTCTTCACCTAAGACAAGCTCAAGCCATTAATTCAGAAAGTTGGAGTCGGCAGTAAAGTTGAACGCTAACTTATTCAGGCAACAACGTACGAAGCACGTTACAAGGATGGCTACCTCTATAAATTGGCCACAGAAACTCTTCTTCTCTGCAAGCCATTTCTCAGAAACTCTTGTTGTTCTAAGTAGTCTTCTTTTGGCCTGAACCGGAAAAGAAAAAAATGGCCAAAATTCAGAAAGTGAGGCTTGTAACAGAAATTGCTCCACCAAAATTCATCTCTGTGATAAAGCGTCCATTAACCAAACTTCTTGACACTATCAATGAGGAAGAGGCTTATGTATCAAGCCTTTCTTCATCTTATTCTGACAGTCCAGGAGCTCGAGTTCGATATCATGAAGGTTCTCCCTTTTCATAATCCATGAAGATTATGCCGTTCTTATGGTATGTTTTTCGAGCTGCAGAATTACAAGAGAATAAAGCACAGATAACATTGCAGTTGTAACGTGCTACATATTGTAAACTCCTCTATCTTTTGTTGTGAACAGTCGCCCGGCCCTGGCCTGTGCCCTCCTCCGTGAGCATGCCCCTCTTCTCCCAGAGTACCTAGGCTATTGTGCCGAGTTCCTCTTTCATCATTATGATACTTCTTCTTCCCTAGAGAGTCTGAATTTTTTACTGCCACTTACGGGCTGTGAAGAGCTCTAGTGCTCTAGAAATCTTGCCTCTCTTCGCCACCAATTTTTTAACCGGGGGTGACTGAGCAGCTGTTTTGATTTCTAAATTATTCTTGGGAATTCTTCGCTCTTGTGTACAATAAGCACTTGCCGTTTTGAGCAGTGAAATTTTCTGCAAAATATGTACTATTCCATATCCAGAAGATAGATAACTGCAGCAAACTAACATAATTTCACATCCCAAGTCATTAAACAAGAAGCAATGATCCTCCATGGAACTAAAGGCAAGTTAAAACAGAAAAGGCCCTTGATTTTGCTGCCAATAAATCTAATCCGCACCAATTGCTACAACAGAGGCATGAAATTGCAATAGCTTCTTTGCATAAATTTGTGATACTCCCTACGTATATGTATCTATGTCCCATGTCTGAATATTCAGGTATTCAATTAACCATAATAAACTCTTAATTGAACACCAAAAAAAAAAAATCTTAATTCAATACCTCTACAACCTTGTGTTTGAACATTTCGTTAAGCAATTAAAATTCTTTCGAGAAGGAGATTCATCATTCAACCTCCAAGGAACATGGAAATAAAGAGAGAATAATGAGAAGAAAACCTTCAGATAAATTTTTCCCTTCTCTTTTCTTGGCATTTTTTATTCCTTAATTTGTTCTTACCTCTCTGTTTTCAGTGAGAGCAGCTTTATGATATCTGTAAAAAGTTGACAGTAACCGTGAGAGAAGTCCAGATAATGCATCAAACTGGAGAAAATGGGAGCATCATATTCTTTTTACTTTCCATTTTCATGCTTTAACGTGCTGTGTAACATGTGTTCTTATCGCTGAATAATGAGCCGTTTAAATAAATGGTCGATCCTCGCTCTCTACAAAAAGGAGCTCAAATCTGATATATATAGCTATGTACAACGTAACAACATGCAACAAAATGGCCAGATCTTTGAAGCTCATATCTATGGCAGGTATTCTGGTCAATTAGTGAGTCCTCTTCCGCTTGGTGAGACGAGCCTTTGAAACCACTGGCACATTAATCGTAGGTTCAGGAAGAATTTTATCTTGACAATCAAGCATGTGAGTCAACCAAAAACCAGTTTAGTTGCATTCTTTACAGCTCGATTCCAGCTTCTTCAATTGCAGCTGCCATTGAGGCTGATGCCTCCTCTAGTGTTCGCTTCTTTTGCACGGTGTTGAAGAACTCAAGAGCATGGCCTTCCTCCCAGTCATCAAATTCCTCCACTCCAACTCCGCACTCTAGTCCAGCATTTACCTGTTTACAAGAGCAAAATGTTGCATGTCAATACTACGTAAAACAAAGCCAGAACTGTGAGATCATCTAAATCTAAATCTTTTGCCAACTCTTGAGTCTGCAGATATCAGAAAATTTACATGACACGACCATACCAGTAACTCATATATCTCCTCCCCCAAACTTGTATGTACAACTTTAAAATAACAAATCAGTTTACGCATCAACAAAAGCCAAAAAAAAACTCAGCAGTAAGAAATCATTTTCAAGCACTGAAATGGTCATAATGGAAAAAACTCAGTTTAAGACAGATCTCCATTTCAAAATTTTCCTTAAGATTCTACAAGGAAAATTTGAACATTTCTTGTTTTCTGAAGTTCACACGAAAGATTAATCATGTAAAACTGAATAAGCTGCAACCAGTGTCCCTGACAACCCAATATTACAAGGAACAGGAACAAGCCAAGTTGAGCTGCTGGTGTGCAGCAAAGTTTACTTATCCAATCTATTATAGATCCAAGACACTTTCATGTCAAATGTAATTGAGCAAAAAGTAACTAATCAGTTTACTGTCCATGTACCCCATTTTCACGAAAAATAGAAATATTGGATCATAGCACAGTGTCTTTTGTCAAACCTATGAATTTTCAGAGCCAAAGATTTTTCAAAAACTCTTAGTCATTCTATCCAAGAAGCAGATTCTGTGAGAATTTGGCAGATGCATCAAGAGGACCATGTCATGGTAAAGTCCTGGTTTATCTAGTTATCAAGAACTGCTACCGCATGGATCAGCTATGTCTTCCATACTGATTTCTTTTGATTTTCCCTTTTCCAACTTTTACCAAAAGAAAAAGAAAATCACAGTTCCGAAGAAATTATTGTTATGTCCTTAATTCCCAATCCATGGAAGCTTTGGACGTCATTCCCAGCCGGGGATAAACCATGTTTTCATCAAAGCTTTGATGGCACTTTCAATGAGATGCTTAAAAATTACCACACTAGGGGAAAGAACAAAGATCCAAAAATACAAACAGAACATCATATTAAGCACAAATACCTAAAATTAACAAGTAGGTCCTCATATGTTCATTTTTTTCAATAGAAGAAAGAACTTATAGATATACCTCTTTCACAATCTCTTTAACCCGGCGTAAAGAATTAAGTACACCCACATACACTTCTTTTCTCTTTCTTAGGACCCGAATTCCACAGTCTTTTACTACTTTCCCTTCAGTCACCATGCAGCCAGCAACACAACCACTCCCACTGCTGAACACAGCCCGTACTTCTGCTGAACCAATTGGCACTTGTTCCTACAAAGAACAAATTAAGTTTTTATCACTCTTGATATATTGAAGGCCATATATGCAAAAGGATCAACGTTTAATGCTTTAGAGAAAGTAGCCTTGAAATTCAAAAAGATCGATAAATTAGAAATCTTCCGAATTGCTGCACATTTCGGAGGCAAGGAAAATTGCATTGTCCAACACCCTCCTGTATGATTTTTTCCATTTTTTGTACCCTTCTTAGAGGGCTCTGGCTTCCTCTGAACACTCATCATTGTCTCTCATCTTTCATTTTTCATTATTTTATAGGTTCCACATCCCCCCCCCCTTGTTTTTCTCCTCTGCCTCCCTCTCCTTTCTTTTTGTTATGGACAGCAGGGAACAACACAAGTACGGAACTTATGAATTTCCTCAACATAAATTTAAGAGTATTTGCAGGTTAAGTGTCTTTAACCAGAAAACAACCATTGCCAAAATGCATACCTGATCGTCAAAGTCAGATTCTTTACCAGGATAGTTCTACATTCATATTAACATAGAAAATAGAGACAAAAAAGAAATACTGAAACCCTGTTTTAGATTTCAGAGTAATATGGTTTACCTCAACAGGCTCCAGGAGTCCCTCCATTGCATTTCGCACATCATCAATAAGTTCATAAATAACTCTATAAAGCCGAATCTCAATATTCCTGTTGTCTGCGTAGCTCTTCACTGAACCAGGAGCTCTGACACTAAAACCAAAAATAATGGCTTTACTAGCTGCAGCAAGATCAACGTCACTTGTGCTCACATCCCCAGTTGCTTGCAGCAAGAACTTCAGAGTTACATTATCTTGTGGAAGGACCTGAAGGGCTTGCCTAACAGCCTCAATAGATCCCTAAATATGATTAAGAAAGTTAGAGAAATACAGCACACAAGTCCAATAACTTATGCAGAAAAGGTAAAAGTTTCACTCAGAGGAAGCAAAACTTTTATAGCAATTAACCAAGCATCTTCCCACAAAGCTTTGAGAATTACAGAGCAGACAGGGTTTCAACTAAAATCAAACAACTAACTGATCTCCATTAGGCAAAGCCAGTCAAAGCCTATTTTTTTGTCAGCTATATATTGTTTCTCCTTTCAACTTCATTTAGGGAGTATTTACAGGTCTACTGCAGATTATAAATTTTTCTTTCAATCATATTGAAATCAACAAATATCAATTCCTGTCCTTTGGCCAAATTCCACCACCCATGGGAAACAAGTTACTTCTGGTCAAACCACGGTGCAAAAGTACTTCTCCCCAACCCCCCCCCCCCCCCTCTTGAAGCAGCTAAACCATTCTACCAGAAGTTCATACCCAAAGTCATTTATTTTTCAATTTTACAGCATAATTCCCTTGGAATAGGCATGTTAAACATTGCTGCGACTTAGTAACTTATATGATGAAGACATTAGCTCACAGAGAAAGGTTCTCTTATCTGATACGAGCACACACTTAAGTACGAATATAATAACGTGAATGATGAAGGCACACCAATTAAGTAACCTGAAGCAGAAGCCTTCATACACACCACTGCTATACTTTCAAAACAGCAAACATTCTAAATCAAATGCAAAACCTTACATATTTTGGCCAGAGCAGAATATATTAGCGTACCTGAACATCAACCTTCAGAATAATATTCAATTGGTGCAAGTCTAGTCCAGTATGCTTTCCTGCTGAAACAGCAGAAGCAAAGGAAGAAAGTGTAATCTTTCCATCTCCAGCTTTCGCTGATATTCGTTCATTTCTCAAGAACTGAGCCCTTGCCTCAGCTTTTTCACGAGCAACATCGAGGAAGCCAACAACTTCAAACTCATCACCCGCTATGGGGACATTATTCAATCCGATGACCTGTTAATGCATTAGCAACAATGATAAACAATAATGCAAGAAAAGGCATGAAAGTAACTTCAGATGAAGTCAACTGGCGAGAAAAAGAACTCAATAACAACTCTGGCACTCTTTGGTTGTTCTATTCTAAGAGGTTCTTCACAAAGGCAGATTACATCTTATTAGATGAGTTACTGATCAGAGAAAGCATAACCCATCTTAGAATGTTAGAAATGTGCTCCGGATCCTCTCCCCTGTTCTCTTCCCCACCGATATAATACTGCCACGTGGCTATAAGAAAAAAAAATTTAAAATATAAAACCCTAAAAATAAGGGAGAACCCTAAGAGAAATGGGGTAATATAAGGACACTTGACAACTTAAGACTTGTGGAAGAGAGAAAGGGGAGGGATTTCAGGGAGAGGATCCTAAGTGTTAGAAATGAGATTGTTCCAGTTTGGAAGAGCCAATCTCATCATAATAGAATACCATTCAACAAGATATGTTTTTATTTTAGCACTCTACAAGGTATATCAGAGATAATGGAACGTTGTATTATATCCAAATCAAGCATGAAGACACAAGATTAGGTATTAGCATTAAGTAGATATCATAGAAATAAAATGGGTGAATTTTCATACTTGCACAGGTATTGAGGGCCCAGCTTCATCAGCAGGCTTCCCCTTATCGTCGAATAAAGCCCTCACCTGCCATGGCAAAAATTTGGAAAGTTCCTCACATATAGATACAGATAGATTGCATCCATGCAACCTCTGAGCACCCGAAATCCATGACACAGGTGAAACTACAAAATACAACTCGTTTTAAAGAAATACAAATACTTCAGCTCTTCTACCAACCTTTCCAAAAGCTTCTCCACAAACTACTACATCTCCTCTTCTCAATGTACCATTTTGCACTATGAATGAAGCTACAGGTCCTTTAGATTTATCAAGACCAGCCTCAATCACTGTGCCCTTTGCATTTCTATGAGGATTAGCCTTCAGCTCTTGCAACTATGAAGAGAAAAGAAAGAATGTTACAACCAAGAGATGTGAATTAGAAGCCACTTTCCAAATCAAGTAACATGATACTTTTGGAACCATATATCATGACATTCCAGAGCAGAGAACCATGATGATCAGAGTGCAAGGTGATCTTATATCACATGACGAAGTATATTATGTCTGTACAAAATTTTCTGGGTTCCATCATTTAGCATACAGACAATGCAGACAGGGAGATGAGAATACATGTAGCAACACAAATAAAATTTACCAATATGGAGTCCAAGACATGATGCACTTCTAACAAGTATGATTGCTAGGACAATAGGAGATAAGAATACATGTAGCAACACGCATGAATGAATTAATTTAACAAGTTGCAAAAAATAAAACTAGCCTACCTCAGCAACAAGCATTACAGTTTCCAATAAATCATCAACGTTTTCCCCCTTAAGAGCACTGATCTGTTAGAGAGGTTAAGAGATAATCATCACTGTAGAAAATTAAAGCATCACCAAAGATGAAGTACAAGTAGCAGAATAGTTTCAACACCTTAACCATTGGGATATCACCACCCCCAGTCTTCAGGCATCAAACCAATTGAAGAAAGGTCTTGCATGACTTTCTCTGGATTTGCTCCTTCTTTATCAATCTAGAAGCATCAAGGGAAACCATATTCTTTATAAAATTGAGGAAATGTGACATAAGAATCAATGGTTCATAACCCAATGCAAAATAAAAAAGTATCAGGACTAGAACAAGGCAACAACCTTATTCATGGCAATAACTATTGGCACCCCAGCTGCTTTGGCATGAGCTATGGCCTCATGTGTTTGAGGCCGAATCCCATCATCAGCAGCAACAACTATAACAGCAATGTCAGTAACTCTTGCTCCACGAGCTCTCATAGCCCCAAATGCCTATACCAGCAAGTAATATGTTATTGTCCTTCAAATTCATCTTAATAATGGACTTTATAAGAGTTATGAATATATTGGAAAGAAAATGCAATACAGATAAGAAAAAATCACGCAGAAAGAGCAGCAAGGACCAGTAATGAATGGTGAAATTACCTCGTGTCCAGGAGTGTCAAGGAAAACACAAGTTTGTGGTTTGCCATCAATAGGTACTTGTACCTTATATGCCCCTATGCCTTGAGTAATCCCACCTGCTTCAGATGCTGCAACCTATAGCAGGTATCACTACAGTTTAATTTCCAACTGATCCAATTGTACTAGCACAAGCAGTGCAAGGTTCCGTGAAAGATCATTATCTGATCCAAAGAAATGAAATTATGCACCTGAATACTAGGTTAAAAATGTAAATCCATACCTTGCTCTTCCTTATATAATCCAACAGCGTGGTCTGCAAAGAAAAACAGCAGAAATGTATCAAATAGCATTTTATGGGATTAAAACAGCAGAAATGTATCAAATAGCATTTTATGGGATTTTCAGCATATAATAACTTCTGGAAACACTATATGATATGACAAAGAAAAGCTATTGAAAAAAATGTTACAAGTTGTCACTCACTTTCCCATGATCCACATGACCCATTATAGTAAGAACTGGAGGCCTGTCTTCCAATTTGTCCAAGTCATCCTCATCAAGGATTTCTTTCTTCTTTGCCATTTCATCCACTTTGACAGAGGCAGCATCAACAACTTCAACCTCATATGCCTTACAGATCATCTTCACCATATCTTTGCTGAGAGTTTGTACCCCGTCAGGTTTTATTCCCTTTGAATAAAGATATCCAAGAATTTCGCCTTCACTAATAGCCAAATTGTATGCCAATTCCTCTGTTAGCATACCATCCTCAGCAACCTCCAGAATTTCTACCCTAACAGGTGCAGCATCTTTAGCTGCCTTTAGCCGAGCAGCTCTGCGGCTTGCCTTAGACCATTTCCTCCCTTTTCTTGCTGTGGCAGCACCGGGAATAGAAACATCAAGCTCTGAAGCCTCTTCATCGTGAATCTCGTCTTCATCATCAACCAGTCGCCTACGCTGGCCTCCAGATGGACCAGTCTTTTTACGAAATTCATCCTTAAACTTTCCAGGAGCAGGACTCTTTCCTGGTTTTGGAGGAGCTAAAATAGCTTGAGCAATCAATGGGTCAACCACTGGTTTCTTAGAAGCAAACTTGTCAATCAATATTGGCTTGCGTTCTTTGGTCTTTGCAGCAGAACCACTTGCGCCAGTGGAAGAGGACTTGGGAGCTGCTCCAATATCCTTCAAGATAATGGGTTTCTTAGCAACAGGAGGAGAAGCAACAGAAGGCTTTGCCTGTAACGCCGGTTGAACTTTCTGAGGTTGCTGAGGAGATCTTAGAGAAGCAACATTTTGTGCATCGGTCTTTGCAGCTACATCAGCTTTTGGCTGTTGCTTTGGAGATTCCTTAACAACTTTCTGCACACTGGCAACTGGATTCCCCTTGCGCCATACACTCTTCAACGTCTTAGTCCTTTTGTTGGCACTATTTGTAGGAGCAACTACTTTACCATTATTTTGGCCAGCACTTCCATTTACTGGTGATTTATTAACTGATATGTTGACCGTTTTATTAGTTTCCAGCTTCTCTGCCTTCTCTAATACCTCGCCAAGTGATTCAATTACTTTATTTCTCTCTTCTTCTTCATCCTTCTCATCTTTAGAATCCGAACTAGGTTTGGGTCCATCCCAATTATCTGAACCAATGCTCAAGAGTGCTTCGGGTCTAGAACCAGATTTCAACTGAGGTTTAGGAGCAGGCTTAAGTACAAGATCAGCATCATCAGCCCTATTTCCTCCAAATGTGGAATCTAAGGATACAGAAGTCCCTGGCTCGGCAATATAATCAGTGGTAACTGAGAATCTGCAAACTGACACATAGCTCCATCTCTTGCCAACCCAAACCCTACGAAAACTTCTAAAATTTCTACAAAAAGAAACCCTCTTAACCAATGAAAATGATCCTTCTAATTGTCCAGAAGAACACGTGCAGACGCTTCCCAAGTTAACCAGGGAAGCGATAGCAGCCATTGTTCCTTATCTAATCTTAACTAATGCTATCATGGACCTCACTCCACAGTCCCTGTCAAGCTATCCTCCAATGCAGCATCCTAAAGAAATCAATCTCTCAACTACAACTCCCCAAATTGAAAAGTCAGGCACCTGCCACTGTTCACAAAGTTCAACACAAAAAAGATTAACAATCTCATTCCAATAATTTTCATTTCTACCAAAACGAAATTTCAAGAATTTAACGAAAAAGCAAACAGCATGATTTCAGGGACAAAATTCAGATGATAAAATGATGAACATAAAAGAAACACAAGAATCCAGGTCTACAAAGCTAAACTCTGTTCCAGGAAATTGAAGAATTCTCACCGCTGCAGGGGTTGTAGCTTGGTGGCTAGAATTGAATTTGGAGTGGGGGAACAATGTGGGTTTTCTGTTCCTAATAGTCAGCTGATGTTAGTAGTCTTTTAAGTCCCTCAATGTGCGAGAGAGAGAGAGAGAGAGAGAGAGGGATGAGAATGAAAAGAAAGTTAAAAGGAGTGTGTGGTTGAAGAGCTAACGGGGAGGAATTGGAAGGAGTGAGAAATCCTAAGCATCGGCCTCTGGCTTGTGTGGCTATTTCTCCGCCTGTAATGAAACTGCGTGTGTGATAAGGCTTTCTTTCGGCTAAGGTTTATTTTCGCTTGTATTTTCATCTCCTATATACTTAATAGTTCTAGTCGAATAAATACAATAACTAAGTTAGTAAAGCGCTTTTTGATCGACGGGTCCCAAGTTTTATGTTTATTAAATATAATATTTAATTTCTTTTTTTGTCCATTTCTTTTTATAGTAATATAGAATCTCTAAGAAAAATAATACAATTCATGTAATTAACATATTTTATTTTTTTTAAATAGTTTTCTTATGCCTTATAAAAAAAGAATATTTTTTTAATGAAATAAAAGAGACAATCAGGAAGAGAGTGAAAGGATTAATTGTAATGTTAAAATATAAGTTTTCTTTTTGTCGAGTGAAAATAGAGAAAAATGAAACTAACTTTAATAAACTTTTTTTATTCATCTAAACTACTTTTATTCTAAAATTATTATACTTAAATAAAAATATAAATAATAATTTATCTCTTTATTTCATTCCATTAACTATCCAAAAATAAACATTTAATCATCTCTTTTCTTATTTTTTTCTTTTCTTTTTTTTTTTATTGATCTTATTGGTATCTAAGTTGCCTCGACTAATCCAATGCAGGAGACATGAATTAGGTGGAGGGCCAATTCAGCCAATGGTGAATTGCTTCCGTTTCTTCTCCTCCATTTCTATTGATCTAAACAAGGGAATAAGGCAAAAAAATAAAAAATATATATATACTCTCCCAGTTTGTAATTAAATGTCTCATTTTTATGTTTTCATATAGCATAAAAATTAAAGAGAAAGTGGTTTGATTATTACTATAATATTTTATGAGGAAATTACAACAATATTTTAATTAATTAAAAATTTTAATGATAAAACTTGATAAAGGAGTCTTAAATCAAAGGGAATTAAAAGATGTTAGCGGTGAAATAATTATGTTATAGAACTTTTTTTAAGTAAAGTTAGTAGTAAAAGATTAGACAAAAAATAATATTATTTCCAGAAAGTGTACTTTCAATTTTGAATATTTTTAAATATATATAAATATTTAATTTCTAACTGTCAGAGTAATAAATTTTAACACAATTCAAAATTCTGGTAGAAAAAAAAGAAAAAGATTTTGTTGGACGAACAAATTTCTTTTCCAACAGATATATTTTTGTAAAATATTTTGGGAACTGAATAACACCTATTTATTCGAATGAATCTTGCATTATTATTGATATATATCAAAGAAAAAAAATATCCTTGAAAATATCAGCATTTTTCTATAGCATAGAAATATATTACATGAATTATTTTATTCAACATAAATATTTTGTGGCCAAGAAATGCATTGCGTTTTTTTACATACTTCCTTAGCTGTGGACTAGTCCTCCACTCATTCATCCATCGGACTTGCGTTCTTTCTTTCTTTTTTTTTTCCTTTTATTTTTCTTCCTTTGAACATTATTTTTTAAAGGCTTTGAGTATTCTATAACAAGTCTTTCACTTTTTTTCCTTTTATTTTAATAGATTTAACAATCTCTAATCTCTATGTGATATATATAGAATTGATTTAAGATTTATTTATTTGTTTTGCTCATTGTTTTTTGGAACCACATTCTCATTTTTGCAGTCCTTTTCAGTTTATTAGGACCACCCATTTAGTTGATAACTATTTCATACCTTCTATTTTCACAGTTGAAGTGAGGATATAGATTGGTTTGATGATTTTTTACAAGGTGGACACTTGGTTTTTTCTTTAAGAAAAAGACCCATGAGCCCTTTTGGAAAATTTGCTTTTTTAGTTCATATAATATGGAGTCATCCCAATTGAATCCCTTATGTTCCTAAATTAGGCTGATCAATACTTGAACAAAATATAAAATATAAAAAATAAGTATTGATCAGCTTGAAAGGGGTATATCTGACCATTCTTGCATGCACTCTGTCCTTTCCCCCCTCCCCAGAAAGGCAAAACTACAGAGGCAGTTTTGGAGTTGAATATTCATCTGAGGGCATATACTTCAGTATTAAACAAAGAAATGAATTTGCTTTAAACAGTTGTTTCATTAAATCTACATAAAAATTGTAGTAATGTTTCTAATTCCATAAAAAATACAGTGATTAAATATATGGTGAGATTAGATAGTATTTTGTTTTAAAATTTTCTATTTTGGATTTCGATAGAGAGAATTTTTTGTGAGAGAAAAAATGAGACTCAAAATGAAAAATTTACATTGGATTCCGTAACAGAACCCAATCTAAATACACCCATAATTCTCAAAATAAAAGAAAGTCTCAAAATAGATTGTTTTGTTTTAGAGACATAAATCACTTTTGATTGAGTCATTATGTCTCATCATCATATTCTTGTAGTGGTATATTCAAATTTTAAAAGTATATTCAAAATGAGTTATATTTTAAAAAATAATACAAATTTTTATTTAATACTTGTATTTTTTTATAAACATTTACTTTATATAAAAGTAAGATAATGTATTTTTCAACAAATATTCGACCTAATCTTACCAAAAATTTTATCTAGCTCTATTTCAACCTGGCGTGGTGACGATAAGTTTTAGAAGTAGCCTTGCTTAGAACGGGCTAGAAGGTTGAAGTTTAGCAGAGGAGTTGCGTTGAAGAATATATTGAAGGATAATATATTAAATAAATTTTTCCTTTATGCCACCTGTTTACTCTCTCTGTACCAAGAAAATGAAAAAACTTCTTTGCTCTCTAAAGAAAAAGACAAAATGGATACTCCTATAGTCCTACTATCTTAAAGCATGGTATTGATTGGGATTACGGATGATATTTAGTATAATAATTTTATTTTCAATTATATTCATAATTTTTTTAAAAATCAAATTGAATCAAATTTCGATCAGAATCGAATTGAATTAAGATAATTATTTCTATTCGATTTGATTCAGTTCTATTAGAAAAGTAAATTAAAAATAATAATAATAACGTATTACGAAATACGTTCTTATCATAAAAATATATATTCGTAATGTATTAATATATAATTTTATTTTACAATTTTATTTTTATATAAAAAATATTATATATATATATATATTATTAATAACATATTTTTATAATAAATTTATATATTATTTTTTAAAATTTTATTTTTATTTTGATTTTTAATTTAAATATAAAAATAAAAAATCAAACTATATTAAAATATTAAAAAAATTAAATGAATATATAAATTTTAATTCAATTTAATTTAATTTTTTAAATTACATCAAATAATTATCGCCTAATTTTAACGCCAATCACGCGCCGCTCACATGCTTATTGCTTCACAACATTTCACTCACTTTGAGAGAGTCCGAGTCTCACAGGGAGTGAGCGAGAGAAACAAAAAATAAAATGAAAAAAACCCCGGAAACGGGTTGAATGAAGAAGAGCGGTAGCAAGTACAGAAATAGAAGAGGGAAATTTTAGAGAGAGACAGAGAGAAGAGAGAGAGCGCTCAGGCCATGAGAGACGAAGCTATAAGCTCCTCTGGAGACCCTCGTTTGGCTCGTAAATCTTCGTCGCCTCCTCCAACACCTACTCCTGCTGCTAGGTATGACCTATTCTTTAAACCCTAGCTCTTCAATTTCTCTATTTTTTATTTTATGGTTTGATGTGTGTATTGCAATTGCATTTTTCTGGAGCTCTGATTTTTGCTGCGAGGTTGATATAACATGCTTATTGATTGAGGTATGCTGTTGGGTTTAGTTTTTCAATAATGCAGGCGGGTAATTGAACGAAGACGGAGGAAGAAAGTTGCACTTTTTATTTAGTTTTATGGATTTTGTTTCTGATTTTTGTGCAGTTCAGACCTTTTTGTTTTTCTGTTTTGATTGTCTTATTTCTTGAAGTTCATTCGCGGTTTATTAGCTAAATCTTGTTAAGCTGGAGCTAGTGTGAACGCTTTTCGTTCTGTCGGTGACTTTCAGTTTTTGTGAACGCTTCTGCATTGCATTTGTGGGCAAGATGTGTGGAACAGTTTGTTGGTTGATTTTACGTGGTCGTTGTGACTAAATAGTGCTGACTTTTGAATTCATCACTCTGAATGATCTTCTTATGCCCTATTCTCTGAATGATTTTGTTATGCCCTATTGTTATACTCTGCTACCATAAGTGGAACTTTCTAGATTATTTGGACCAGTCTGTATTTGAGCACTTTTTGGGTTTACACTTTGCAGCTGCATCTTTTTTATTTAGTATATTTTTCACTTTAGCGAAATTTAATCATGTAAGTTTGTATTCTCAGCTCTGCAGGGGCATCATCTCCTGCTCTTCCCGCAAATGCCGGGAGCACAGAGTGGCAGGGGCATGGACAGGGTTCCAAAGGGGGCTCTCTTTCTCGCATTGGATCACAGCCAATCTGGGCTTCACTGAGCACTAGTGCTGGTGGTTCTGCACTTGGATCGTCACAACCGTCATGTAGGCCATGGGAAAGGGGCGATTTGCTAAGGCGTCTTTCGACTTTCAAACCTGAAAATTGGTTTGGGAAGGCCAAGGTTTGAACTTTTCTCCTTTCTGGATGCATGCATGGGTTCACTTTGTACTGTAGGATTTTGACGTTTTTGTTAACAGCTAGTTTGGTACTTATAATTTGTAACTGCTTGTGTATGGTATGGTATCATTTACGAGTTCATAAAGGATTGCATTATACTTGGACTGCCTGAATAAGAAATCAGAGGAGTCTTCTTAGGTTATAAAACTTTGCCCTCTCTGGGGAATCCAACTTAATGTTTGTGTGGACCTTGTGAGAACGCATATGTTTGTGGGCATTAAAGTCTAATTATAAAGAGAAGAATAAGAATAGTCATTCTGGATCTGAGGGGTTGGATTCCACTAAACAGATGGAAAGTTATTTTCTACAATTCAAGGAAAGAAGACACAAAAAACTTAATGAAAAGTTAACTTTCTTTAACAACTCATCAAAATTCTGTTAGTTTATCCTGTCTTGCATTTATGGAACATATTTTTCTAAACGAAAAAATACAGATGCTCAATGCTGGCCATCTTCATGTAACATTTTGAGAGTTGACTTCTATTGCTTTATTTCTTTCAAGGGTCATCTAAATTTTAATTTGCAATGAAGTTAAAATAAGAAAATACTAAAGGTGTTCGCAAAACTTGATCTGGTGGTTGTTTATCTTTTATTTCATTGCAAAGTTTGAAACCCAAAGAAAATTTGGAAGGTGTCAATAGTGCTGGAGATTTGTTGGAAGCAAGGGCAACTGGCATGTTGATTTGGAAAGTATATGGTGCATTTCAATCTGAGCTTTGAAAAAGGAAAAAGTGCATGCTCTGTTTGTGTTTGAAGAATATATGGTGAAGAATAATAAGTACACGATAAACTTTCATTTTGGGCTGCAGACTAGTTCTCTTGATTCAGAGTTTGTCCTTATTCTTCTCCTTCCATAATGATGAACCTGGAAACTCTAGCTTAAACTTTTATGGGAAGGCTCTAAGAATGAGTCTGTTGATCATCATCTTGGAATTGGAGGAAATTTGCTTTTTTGAGTTGTTCTTTAATTCAGTTCAACTTGCCTCTTGGTCTAAGGTGGAAGAAGGGAATAATTTCATGATGTTTATGGAGCATACTAGGTCTTGGCTACTGATTATTTACCCTTACTAATTTCTTTAGAGCGTGCTGGAAGTTATCAATTATATACTGGAGTAATCTTTTTGTATCATACGGTTAAATTTTCTTGGACTGTTATGTTTGTATACTTTGTCATAGATTCTCCTTGAGATGTTTCTTGGGGACGAGTGTTCTACTTCGTATATGATCTGCTTCTCTTGGAATGCTGTCTAGAAGGCGCAACCCATTCTGAGTGATAAGTGGAATTGCTTTCACCAACTTGTAGGAAGAACCTCTAAAAGGAGTTATATTCCCGTCATTGTTTACCGTGTTTCTGAATGTTTCCTTTTTCCTTTTTCCTACAATCTTTATGCTAGGGTTGGATAACTATTGTAGTAATCTTTCTGGTTATTTTATTTTAATATCTCTGCTGTAAAATTCCTTATGTAGGCTGCAAGTTCTTTAACTTGTGCCAGAAGAGGCTGGGTAAATGGAAGTGTTGATACGATTGAATGCGAGTCTTGTGGTGCGAATCTGAAATTTGTTTCCTCAGCTAACCGGACTCCTTCTGAAGGTAATTTTTTTCTTTGAGATAATAGTTTCCAGGCTATATTATGTGATTGGCATTAAAAAAATTCTTGAATTTAACTTTGGCTTTTCGTTTTGCTCGACATTTTCATTTACTATGAGAGAGTTGGCAGCACGTGC
Organism: Rauvolfia tetraphylla; assembly: GCA_030512225.1. Lineage (NCBI taxonomy): Eukaryota > Viridiplantae > Streptophyta > Magnoliopsida > Gentianales > Apocynaceae > Rauvolfia > Rauvolfia tetraphylla. The sequence goes on from JAJQKT010000012.1 coordinate 48,261, forward strand.
TTATTATTTTTGGCATTTTCTAAGCTTAGAAAGTTTTAGCTTGTCGTGTTAGCTCAGATGTGTTAACAGTACTGCTTCATTCTTAGTCATGACAGCAGGTCTAATATATTAATTACCTTTGGTAGCTGATAGTGCTGGGGAAGATTTTTCCAAAAAGCTTGACGAAGGGCACAAAGTCAATTGCCCTTGGAGAGGAAGTAGTTGTGCTGAAAGTTTAGTGCAATTTCCTCCAACCCCTCCCTCGGCTCTTATTGGAGGTTTTAAGGACCGGTGTGATGGACTGCTCCAGTTTCCATCTCTTCCTACTGTTGCTGCATCTGCGGTCGAGCAGATGCGTGTTTCTCGGAGCCCAGAAATTGACCGATTTTTATCACAGGCACAGGTTTTTGGAGGTGGTGAATCTGGCTATAGGTCAGATTTTATGTCAGGACTTGAAAATGTCCGAGACGATGTCCTTTTCATGTACTTTCGTGTAAGATCACATTTGTGTTTTGTATTACTCTTTAAAATTTTTTCCTATCTTTTAAGGCTTTAATTCTTTTTTGGGTTGGAAAATATAGGCTCAAAAGTTGATTAGTCTCTGTGGATGGGAACCAAGGTGGCTTCCTAATATTCAAGATTGTGAGGAGCATTCTGCTCAGTCTGCTAGGAATGGTCACTCAGTAGGTCCGGCAAATTATTATGGTCCTCCTCGAGATCCTGCCCGTGGCAAGAAGGCATTGTCTACTTCAGTGAGAAAGGAGTTCGTTAAGAAAGAAGTTCTCGGAACTAATTCTAAAGGTGAATCCAGGTCACCATTGTTGGATTGCAGCTTATGTGGTGCCACAGTTAGAATTTGGGATTTCCTTACTGTGTCTCGTCCCGCTTGCTTTGCTCCTAATAGCATTGATATTCCCGAAACAAGCAAAAAGATGCAGTTAACACGTGGAGTAAGTGCAGCAAGTGGCATTAGCGGATGGGTTGCTACTGATGGTATGGAAAAGGAGCAAATGGAGGACCATGATGAGGCTGCCACAACGGATGAGGGGAAATCATTGTCAAACATGGGGGTGGATCTCAACCTTTCTGTGGCAGGTGGATTACCTACTTCACAGTTGGGCATGGATGTGATCTCCAAACAATACCGAGATGTGCATACTGGAAGAGATCTCATAATTGGGCAACCTTCTAGTAGTGAGGTGGGTGATCGTGCAGCCTCATATGAATCACGAGGTCCTAGTTCTCGGAAGCGACACTTGGATGAAGGTGGAAGCACAGTGGACAGGCCCCAGTTTATCATGCAACAGGCTGATAGTGTTGAAGGTACTGTTATTGATCGTGATGGCGATGAGGTTGATGATGGTAAGCAGTACTTGGCTGGTCCTTCAAAATGTGCACGTAGTTTTGATATTTTTGAAACCCATTTTTCTTATCAGAAGGATTCATCTGGTGCTGGTCCTAGCCAGCCGTTTGGCTTTGATATTGGATATGCTTCAAGAGATGATCCTTTTGAACAGGGGCAGGAACTAGTACTTGGTGTCCCATCTACTCGAGATTCAGCTCGTGTTTCCTCTGTTATTGCAATGGATACTATTTGTCACAGTGCTGATGACAATTCCATGGAAAGTGTTGAGAATTATCCGGTAGATGTAGATGATGCTCATTTCCCTTCTACTTCAGCATTTAGAAACACAGACCTGAATGAAACATCAGAATTGAATTACAGTAATCAAGCCCAACAGAGTACATGTCCAGGCGCTGTTAGAAATGCTGGTGAAATGGGGATAAGTAGCACCAATGAAGAAGAAGTAGTGAATGCAGATACTGCGACTGCTCATGGGAGAGATGGTCCCAGCTTTGGTATTAGTGGTGGAAGTGTTGGAATGGGTGCCAGTCATGAAGCCGAAATACATGGAACAGATGCTTCTGTACACAGAGCAGATAGTGTTGTTGGTGATGTTGAGCTGATAGCTGAAATAACTGAAAACCAGGGCCAGACAAGTGAATTCGTCCCAGATCCAGGGGTCATGGGCGATTTTGTACCTGAAGAAATGGACCGGGAGGATCCTCATGGTGATAGCCAAGATCTGATGTCTGGCTCTGTAGGTCGGGCAGATAGTGGCTCAAAAATTGTCGGTTCAACCAAGGCAGAATCCTTTGATAGTGGTGAAAAGACTAGCAACATGCATTCTGTTCCCCGTGAGAACAGTATGCATCCATCTCTTTCTTGCAATGCTGTTTTATGTTCTGGCATGGATTTGTCCAAGGAAGAAGTTAATCAAGATGGAAAAGATGGAAAAGCACTGCCTGCTGATGACTCTGGATATGTTGAATCAGGATATTTAGCTGCAAATGGCATAGGTAACCTCTTTTGAGCATGCTCCTCTCTCTCTCTCTCTCTCTCCCATCCTCCCTCCCCTTCTCTCTCTCTCTCTCCCATCCTCCCTCCCCTTCTCTCTCTCTCTCTCTCTTTCTGTGTGACTTGTACTTGGAATTTTTTGGTTTATTATCCATCTGTGACTTGGCTTGAATATGAAATGTTGTTTAGGTCCTCCTAATGGCGAAAGCAACTTTGAAGAGGCTATTGAGTTTGATCCAATTAAACACCATAACCGTTTCTGCCCATGGGTAAATGGAAATGTTGCTGCAGCAGGTACCAGTAGTAGCAGTTCCAGTTCCAGTGCTGGTGCTCTTGCTCTATGTGGTTGGCAGTTGACTTTAGATGCTCTGGATGCTTTCCAATCGCTTGGAAACGTTCCCATTCAGACTGTAGAATCTGAATCAGCTGCTTCACTTTATAAGGTTGGCTTTCTTTCTGTAACATCTGCATTAACTTTCAATTTTGGTTTTATTTATTTTAATCTGACTTTGCTTGAAAATAAATAAAAAAATGCTAATGAACTAGCTTGACTGCAGTTGTAAAGTTCTTTTTTGCAGTCAGATTCAACACCAGTTTCTGACAGTATTGCCCTGACAGCCATAAGCATGCAAACTTTTAGACTGCATGCATGGGTCTATTGCTATGGGAGTATTTAGTATACTTGTGATTGGCATTAGTGGAGAGAACATATAAATACGATTGAATACCGGTCCAAATTTGTTTTTGGAAGAAACAGTCTATATGAAATAATCATGAAAGGCACTTAAAGTGGAAAGCCAAAACTAGCACCTTTATTGTTTCTACCAAGGGTTTCTTCACTCAGATAAGGTGCAGAAGATCTTCTTCCATCCTGAAGTTGGAATAACAAAGAAAGACTGTACCTTATTTTAATGGATTTGATGTAATCCCAAAATTTGACCGGTTGCATTTTAGAAATTTCTGGGCTTCAGCTTGCTATAGGTGGTTTGTGTATAATATTTCGTATATACTGGTTACTTCGTTTAGTGATGATATCTTTGAGTATAACTAGTCTGAAAGTCTTTTTTTTTTTTTTTTTGGTGTGGGGGTGGGGTGTAATTGTTTCATACAAAAGTCTCTATAGATGTTTCTGGCCTTGGATTTTTCTTTGTGTTCCTATGTTTGAATGATTGTTCAATTTGATTTATAAGTATTTCGAGCCACAAATGATATGGGTTTTTCCAGGATGAACACCTTACACCTGGTCGGAAGCTCTTGGCACGCCAGTCATTTAGCAGAAGTCATGGATAAAGCTGAATAAGAATTGCAACTCCTAGTTACCTACTGGTAATGCTATTTGTTGCTTTTAGGTTAGCTTTCTAAGTCAAGTGTGTGATCTACATCTTGTGAAGAGAGAGTTTCATCATTCCTCTCTTTCCTCTAAATAAAGCATTGAAATTTAAACGCGCACATTAAATAAAGAAAGAATAAGGGAAAATAAAAGATCAAGCAAGTAAATTAGCAGAAAAATACTTCTACCATTCTAGTATAGTTACTTAAATATTTCCTTAAACAGTTTTTCATGCTCCAAAAACTTGAACTGCTGGTTCTATTTGATGGGGTAAATAGAAAGGTTGCACGCTTTCTTCTTTCTTGGATCAGTATGAGGGGCACCGTATGCTTTTGAGTTTTCCTTGGTTTGGTGCAAGTTGTGCTAAGCAATAACATTCCCTGGAGATATTCAGTTATCGTCTTATTATTAATATGCCCAAAGTGCTTGAAAGGAAGCTTGTAGTTTTCCAGAAATGAAAAATACTTTACAGATTTGGCTTTTCGTTATCCGAGTCTGTTTTTATTTATTAAGTTTTTTATTGCAGTCATAGTTCATCAAATGGAAATCATGAAATTCCGAGCTTCTGCAATCCCAGACAGCTCTAAATCAGTTAATCAGTCACCCGTTCGTGTTGGACAAGGTTGTGCTGTAGTGATATCCAAGTATCAGTTGCTATAATTTCTTCATCTTCATTAATATTATCGATGCTTTACGGAATGACCTCTTTATTGGCCACTTTTCCTGGTCAATTCAGCTACCAGAACATAAAACGAACTATCAATTCTGTTCTTCGCACGGTTTGTCCGGAAGGCATAGAGGACATCATGAAATTGGATAATTTATTCCCTGTTTAGATAAATAAGCAATAGTATAGAATAAGGTGTTTCATGTTTATCTTGTTGCCTTTTGGATGCAGGATATTTCTTGTTTGCATAAAACATATTTGCTCTTTAGCGCCAGACCTGATTTTACTCTTCTACCAATTCTTACCTCTTTTTAGCTCTGTTTTTTTTTTAAAATAATTTTTCTGTAAGTCCTTTTGTTTCCCCTTTCTTGACGTACTATTTCAAGGGGCAGAATTGCGAAAGAGAAATTTGGTGCACTTCGAAATGAATTATATTGAAATTAACAATAATGTTCATGTAACATTTAGAGGCATGTTACGTGCTGAAAGTGATCGGTCTCGTAGGCAAGAATTGCTTTTTGTCAAGTAATAAGTTGTAAGTTTAATTTATATTTTATTCTTTGCTCATGAGCCAAAAAGAAGAAAATGGTATGTAATAGTTTACTTTGGTTAATGATAGAATCATTTAACAAATACTGTTTCCTTAATCTGAATTTTTTTATTTGAAAAGAGTTGTATTGACGATAGTGCCAGTGGGGGTAGCCGTTAAGGTGGTAACTAGAATTTTTAACGAAAGAAAAGGTGAAGGAGATTAAAAGAAAAGTAGAAGTTTTTTGAAGGGTCATTTATGGTCTTTTACCTCTTCTTTCCCAAAATTTCTTCTTCAAAATTGAAAGCAATGGAGTCAATTTATTTATTCACTGGGATTAAAGTGGAAAACATTCCTAATTTAATGGTATAATGCAAGAGTGGGAATAAGGCAAGGAAGTCATTTTGTTTATATAAGATTTGTTGACCTCAGCAAGTTCCTAACGGACTTTAATGTTTGGATGATATATGTCCCTTTTAAGACAAAAGAGACCAAAGTGGAAAAACCCCATACTTAAAAGTATTTAATTTTGATGAACCCAATTTTATATTGGGAGTCCTGTGACTTAAAACCCGAACCTGTAACAACGCAACAGAGCTAGACAATCAACCCACGAAATTGGGCCGAAAGAAACAAGTCGGAGCCCACTCCTTTTAATTAGAGTCGCCCAGCCCGCTCTATAAACTCCCACTACCGTAACCAAACCGTCCAAACCCCGTTTCCTCGCAGAAGACTTCTCTCTCTGCCGCCGCTCCATCAAACCTCCTGCTAGCGGAGTCCGTCGGAGCTTCGGGAAATCGTATTCTCTTTTCTGGTAATTGATCGTATTGGATGTAGATAAAATTTGATACTTTCAATTATCGAGCTTGTTTACAAATACACTCTTTTAAGTCTTTGTGTGATTTGTTTCCTGATTTGCCCTTTGCAGCTTCCTTTGGTCTTCGATTGCAATGGATCCTCAGCCTGAGCCAGTTAGCTATATCTGCGGAGGTATGTGGACTCTCCTCTGTGTATTTAGACGAGTAATTATTGGTCTTTTGAGGTGTGTTTCTGTTGTTAATTTTTATTGTGTTATGAACATGTATGATGTGTATGGTGGTCGCAGATTGCGGGCAAGAGAACACCTTGAAACCTGGGGATGTGATTCAGTGCCGAGAGTGCGGTTATCGCATCCTTTACAAGAAGCGTACCCGTAGAAGTAAGTTCTGTTTTCCAATTTGTTTCATTGTTTGAGTAGTTACTTCTTTTTGTGGTGTACTCGAGTTATGAGGATCATGTATTATACATCTATGCTAGCATTGTATCCTTTTTGCTATTTGTGGTCTTGATTCTACCGGAGTGTGCTGTTTAGCTTTGTTCTTAATTATACTGGTGGTGCCTAACCGAGCTATTTCTGCCGCACCCTTTTCATTTATAGTGCAATATGCAAAAGGTATTCATTTATAGTGCAATATGCAAAATTACCTTCTTTTGGTTTTTGTAGCCACCATGCTGGTAACTATTTCCACCCCCCCCCCAACTACTCATTTCCTGTCTAAATATGCAAGATTTAAGCTAGTATATAATATGAGTGTGACCTCAGTTACAGTAATCATAAGAGCTGAGCTATGACTACAGAGTTTATTGGTGGATATATATGTACTACTTTGGTGGAACTTGTGAGTGTCTGAAACAAGGAAAGTAAAGATGAGCTTTTTATAACTTATAGCTCATGATATCAGCTTATGGGTCCTGGTGTCCTGGTCACTTTTGATATGTACTAGGAAGCTAGTCTCTATTGGAATTTTGATACTAAATATGGATTCCAGGAGACAGAAAAATGTTAAATGTACTGCTTGCAGCAAACAAGGGTACTATTAAAGATGAAATTTTGTACTTTCTTTCTTTTTTATTTAATGTCCTTTCCTTTTTGGTTTGGATAATTGGGGTGAGGGGAGTATTTGTGCGCGGGATTGGTGTTACTTATCTGACATTACGGATATAACGGGATAATGCTTAACAGTTTCATGTTTTTGGTGCAGTTGTTCAGTACGAAGCTCGCTAAGATGAGAATGTGGTGGGGTTGCGGTGTCATCTAAGGCGTTTTAAATAGTTCTGTTGCAGATCTTATGGTCGATGTCCTGTAAAATGCTGTGCTTATTTTAAAGAGCCTAATTACTGTGTTCCTGTAGCCAGTGGAACCTGGGATTTGTGTCCAAGTTGTGTGGAAGTGCTACTCTGCCGTGGAATATAAAGGAAACCAAGTTACCTTCATCCTTGCTTGTAATTAGTGCAGTTTCACTTTTGTTTTTTTAATCATTATCCTTCTACAGTAATTCTTGCTTCTTAGGTGGGTTGGTCCAAGCTTTTAAGAGAAGCGTGTATGGTCCCTTTTCTCATTTGTTAGAAATTAAGGAATTAGTGGCATCTACTGGAATACACAGGCAGTGTTCTAAACGTGTTCTTTTGGACCATTTCTCTTGTATTGTAAGTGCAGATCCTAGTTCACGTTTGTGCAAGAGGTAGTTCATCTTGTCTAGAATTTTTTCCAAATGCCGTTAGATTGTTCAGTTATATGGAGTAGCTAGTTACTTCAAGGGGCCAAAATTCATATTAACTGGACTTTTAGCTTATATACGTTGTACTAATAGCTAGATGGGGGCAAAGAAGTTAATGAGCAAATTTTGTGAATTTTAAGCTATATTTAGGAAAGATTTTATTTTAAAATTAAAAATTTAAATATGAAATTTACATCTATTCTACAATAATTTAATTTTTACAAAATTTTAAACAAAATTTTAAAATTAAATTTTATGCAGTAACACTCTTACTATCTATTTTAAGAATTTGATGTGGTCTTGAGTAGGGTGGCCAATCAATTTTTGATTCGATTTTCGGTTTTACTATTCGATTTTCGGTTCGGGTTTTTTTTAAAAAATAAAAACCGAATCAAATCGTTTTATGGCTAAAATCGAACTGAACCAAACCGAACTAAATTGGTTCGGTTCGGTTCGGTTTAGCTCCAAACCGAAAAAAAAATCTCACAAAAAATGTGCAAAATTAGAGCAAAGAAATACCGGAAAAAAACCTCACAAAAGAATTTTCAAATTAGAGCAATGAAATAACTAAGACAGTGAGTCATAATGCACAAAAAAATTACCAAATTAACAGCTTAATGTAGAGGACAGTGAGCCATAATTACCAAAAATTGGTTTTCGGTTCGGTTTTCGGTTTGATGATTTCAACCGAAAACCGAACCAAAAATTAAATAAATTCTAAAAACCGAACCAAACCAAACCGTTTAAATATAAAACCGAACCGAAATGTGAAAAACGGTTCGATTTCGATTCGGTTTTCGGTTCGGACCGGTTTTTGCCCACTCCTAGTCTTGAGTAATTATTATCAGAATTCCTCATTGATGCACCGACTTGTTTGCTCCTCTTTCTCCAATCTTTTTCAATACCTTAAATGTTGGCCAATCATTTTCATCTTATGCAATTCTATCTTGAGAGACTCGTTGACGATTTGGTCATATGATTAGACTCCTGAGATGAGTTTAGACATCGAATAGTTAGTATAGACCGCCAGAATTACAAATTCCTGTTGGGAGTCTAAGCAATAACTTAGTGGGTAACAGGTCCAGTGTTCATTGGCTATGAATACATTGTGCTTTCTCGTCTAATAGAGTGAATGTTCACGAAAGGACTAAAGAAATGGTTTGATCTTCTGAGAAGCATCGGCGGCAGCTAACTATAACATAAGTAGGCTTGAAACACCTGTTTGCTGGAGACATCAAATAGCATTTTGGCACCATACGCTACAAGCAACTCTGGTTAACGATTTTTCATCTTATTACGTTCCAAAGTGCACATAGCCATGAAAAAACTGAAGCCCAAAACATTTCTGAAAACTTGCTTAGCTTTTTCAACAGCCTTGGAAAACAGCAGTCTCTATCCCCTTATTACTATTGGTAACGGGTGCTTCATATATGCTGAAAAGTCTGTAAGAGGAGATGAGAGAAAGCCCTGCATAACAAAGCACCACAATGAATGTCACAGCTACTGAGGCTGTGGCTTTTCTGCAAAAACCACTGAATGAACCACAGGTAGCACTCCAAGTTACGTCCTGATCTCCTTTATATGCCAAGTATACCACCTCCGTCGACACGGCTCCGGCAGCCAGAATCACATATGTGAGAACCTGCGCCATAGAATGAGGTACCAGCTAAGCTAACTCTGCTCAGAAGTTGTGTAATCATCTAGAAAATGTTCCTGTTAATTTCACTAGACACGTTAAATAATGGTGGTATATTAAACCTGGTCAAGGACGAAGAAAGTCCAAGCTCGAGACATGGTTGGAGAACGAGGCATAGCTGCAACTACAGCTGAAAGCAGGGAGTAACCAGCACAGATACCATTGGCATGAACCAAGTACCTAAATCAGAATGTGAACTAATTATGCTCCATATTACACAGGCGAGATAGACATGCAAATTTCTCGAGGATGAAGATGTTAATCGAACAAAAAAGTGGACGAAAAATCGAATATGATCAAGTGAAACTCTAGATCTATAGGCATAATTTACCTGAAGGCTCCGAGATCAGAGTAGGTGAGGGAGCCATAGTCGTTAGTTTGGGCATCTTTGAGCATTACCACCAGAGCCACCGGACAGAGAGCCATAGGCAGCAGTCTGAGCAAAGTCTCCGCCGTTCGCATGCCTGTGCTTCCATAATCATCATCATTTGAAGAACCAACCTCCATTGGGGAGCTACCAACTATTGTGTTGCTTTTCTCCCTCTTATCTGCCATGATTGTAATTTAGTTCTTTCTCTTTCTGGCTCTTTTCCAAGACCAAGTTTCTCTTAAAGAAGAGGTGCAGTGAGAGGAGGTGATGGATCTCTCTCACTACTTATAATAAAGACGCTTTTGGGATGGGTGGTTGGTCGCATTGAATGCTCATCAAAGCATTCCACACTTTTCCATGCACCTCAATGAAACAAGAGCCTCTAAGCTAAGGTAGGCTCATCTCATCTCATCTCTTCGGCCTTTGAACAAAACATTCAAGGATGCTTTGGCTTTTTGGTCACAGTGTTTGCTGTGGCCATTCCGCTAGTCATGTGGATATTACGTAACCAACAAAGCAATAAGGTAATGTTAAAGTCAGTAGCATTAATTGCCCACTGAAACCGTATTTCTATAATTGTTGCAAGGCGATTAATATATATTGTACGTAATTCTCTATTAGTAACGTGAAACCTTTAACATTATAATTCAACAATCATTTTATCAAAAATTAATAATTCAATGATCTAGTATTTATGTGTTCATTATAGCAAAGGAGATCTTGACTCCGGCCTGCAGTCACTAAAAGATATTATTGGGTGTGTTGCCTCCTCTCTTCTGGTGCCTGAAATTTGGTTTTCCGGAGGGGGGGGCGGGGGCGGTTGAGGGGGGGCTATCTTGGGAGTATATAGAAATCAAACTATATAGATGCATTCTCATGGTCACTGCTAGAGTAAATGAATGGTCTGAAGTAATCTCTGGGATGAAATTGGTTCTTTCTTGAATATTGATAAAATGAAAAATGGGCAGATTGCTTTGGAGTCAACAAGCTGCTTGGTTTAGAGAAGGCCATCTACCAAACTATCCATGTGATATCGTTTCAAACTAGACTGAAGTACTGAAATTTCATGAAAGATCTTATCATATCTGATATTGGCTTCTGTATATTGTCTTTTCAACTCCTCCAATTCTTCTGTCTTCAAATTGACTGATTTTTGAAGCAGATCAGCAATTTTCTCCTGCTGTTGACACGCCCTATTCATTGCCCTATAGACCTTCTGTAACTCCATGATCTTCTGCACTTTACTGAGGTGCTTAATAAGCCATTCCATCTCAAAACCAGCCTTCTTAATATCGTCCACTAAATCCATAATTTCCTTCAACTGGTGATCATGGAAATCTTCAACGGGAGTGGTTTGCAAAGCTTTGACGATGTTGCATATATGTTCTAAGTACGAAGACTTGATAATTAGTGAACTAAGCGTGCAATTTTTGGCCATATCACCATACTTGGCTCTGATTGCATTGATAATAGGTTGTAGATCACCTCTTATGCCGCATCCATCACCACTGGAATGTGGTTTGGCCATTGAACTAGATGATGATGACGGCATAGAACCTTGATATAAGTCCAAATGTAGATCATTGTCACCGATGGTTTAGCACGAATCACACTACAACAATTTGCTGAAAACGACGTATAATTAAAACAAGATTGATTGTGTAATTTACTGTTCAACGATTCATCGGGTTGTTGATGAGGAACATTGGAGATAGTTGCACCAGTGCTGGTTCCTTCTCCGGGGCCTTGGGACTCTGCATCACCCTATCAGCAAAAAGATAAAAAATGGTCATCAAGACAGCATTTTCATTAAGTACAGCAAAATTAGAGTAAACATTGTACCAAAACATGATGTAATTTCCTCTCGTCGACTTTGTCATTGCCCCCAAAAAACCATCTTCTCATCCTACCCTGAGTCAAATACGCACAATTTTACGGATTGCTTTCTGAAAATTTTCTTGGTTCTTACACTGAAAATGAACGTCTTATCCACCCATCAGCCTGGGGTGGCATAAACTTCATGACTATATGATTTCAGCTTGGCTAACATAGTTCATCAACCCACATTAGGATCATATCTTCGGGTTGGAATCTTTAAAGAGGGCCACTTCAACAGGATTGAACAGAAACAAATACTACCACCAATCTCTGCCCTATGTGCATGAACTGAAGCTTATAAACTATAGTTTTTTGGTGAATCTGTCATTGAAATTGAAGTCTCTTTTAGTTTTGTGATTATACTAGCAGAAAAATGGAAAAACTTACCAGACTTCTGCAAAGTTCACAAACGATGTGATCTTTTTGCCTGACATCAGAGCCATCAGGTTTTTGTTGCTTCTTATAGCATGATTCATGAAAAGTATGATCCCCAAAGGCATAATACTGCAACAGAAAGGATTCCAAGTAGCTATTGAGCAATTTCGAGGCGACAATTTCGTTCTAAACAGGAATTTGTGTTAGCTCGTTTGAGGTTGAAGTGAAAGATAAGTAGTTTTTACCTTGCAATTAGGTATAGGCAAGGAGCAAATTTTGCAGCAGAAACAGTTTTCATGCCAATATTGGTCCAGGCGAATGAGAAAAACTTCAGATGAAATGTTAACATCCTTTCCGCAACCGGCACACAACCTGAAAGTATATCATTTAATCTTCTATTAGTTAGAATAGAACTATTGTATAGAATTTGTTTGTACGAGATAACAAGATATAACGAATACACTGAAAATTTCTCTAGATGCTTTAACAAAATGTCTTGGTGTAATGAATACATTGAAAAATCCTATTGCTTGTGAGATGGACACAGAAACATAAAACTTATAGTAGTGATTCCTATACCAATATCTCTGTTACCTGAGTGATTCATTTGTTGCCATTGGATGCTTCGCTAGGGATAGACTGCTGGACAAAAAGGCAATGTAAATCAAATTGCTTAAGGAAAAATTTGTATGTGAATTTTTTTTTTGAAAGAAAAGCTTGTTGTACATAGAACATTTAATCTCACAATTGAAGAAAATTTTGATTTCTTTATGAATTTTGTGGAGAAGGGCAGCATTGGCATTGAGATGGATTGTATCAAAACCCACCAAGCTTTAGGTCTGAATAAGTCAAGCAAAAAAGTTTTCAAGGGATCCAATAATTTAATGTTAATAATCACAATAATTGTTTTTGCACGAGTGAGATATTTTACAAGATTTTTGAAGTTTATTGTGTGACTTAATGGGCATATCAAGCATAATAATTTTGTTATGAAGGATTTTTACTGCTTGTTTGTTAAAAATGATGGACCCTTGCCTTGGCACAAGGCTATACTTGAAATAGGTTCCACTACGAATTTAATACAATTTTTGATTTTTTTCTTCGCAAATAATTTACTTTTATGAAATTCAAAATAAAAAATTTCAAATACAAACACTATCTAATCTCAACATAATATTACCAAATTATTGACAGGCTAACATTTAGTTGTCATTTTTGTCGGGGCTGAAGAATTAGGACATCTCTCTATGTGCCTCCCTCCAGCTCTTTATGCAAACAACTAGAACATACGTAATGTGAATTTCTTGTATTCATAGTTTCATACAAAAAGAAAATCATTTTGTCATGTGTGTATTTGGATTGGGTTGGTTCTATTGTCGAACTCATCAATGTAAGAATTTTACTTTGTGTCTTACTTATATCCTTACAAACAATTAACTTTTACGAAACTCAATATAAAAAATTTTAAATTCTAATTTTATCCAAATATACTATAAATCTTTTTGATTCATAGACTTTAAAAATATTGTACCTTTTTAAACATATAATTTGTAATGTATATAGTATACTTATTTAAAACTTGTAATTCAAAAATATTAATATTTCAACTTATTTGTGTTATTTTATAAGCAAAGAAATTCCTTAGTTGACCCATGCTTTCTCGCCTTGATCTATTTAAAACAAAAATTTAATCTACTTCAAGGTTGAATCCATAGATTCCCCTTCAACCCTCATCCCAAAGGAGGGGCAGGGAAAAAATCCAAAAAAAAAAAAAGACTTTATATCCTAGCCCAATTGAGTTAACAAGTGAACCGAGGCCTAACCAAGTTGGTTCAACCAGGCAAGCCAAAGCTAAATGGTCAGCGGCCCAGCAAGAACCACACATTTCGATCATCAACCTCAAACAATGCTGAAGTGAAACAAAAGACAGATAACGATAGTTTTGCCCCTGCAGAAGATCTTCGCATTCTTTACAGAAAAGCCATAGAGATGCCTCTGAAGCTTCTTCAATCTCACCACCAGGGCCATCTTTTCTGTCCCCAGTTTCATCCCTCTTTCTCTCGTATTCCACAAAATTTTCAAAGAGTTTCCACTGTGAAACTTAAAGAAACGCCAGAACTAATAGTGACCTGCCGCAAACAGATGGCAATGGCATTGCCATCAGCATCACTTGTTGCTGATGCTCACATTAAATGCAAGCCAATTTCGGCATCGCTTTCGCCATTGGATTTGACAGAGGATAACATCAATCTAGTCCTTGCTGATGCAAAAGTTGAGGTAAATCCTTTATCCCTTTCTTTCTGTGTCTTGCATTTTTTCCCCGTTTTCTGCAATGGGACGATATGCAATATTCTTTGCAGTTGGGACAGCTTTTCGATACTGCAGTGGGTATAACAGGTGATTTTCCAAGCTTATGATGCATCTAAAGTGGCGTCTATTTCTCTGTTTGGAATTTTCAAGATTTGAACTAATGCAGAAAGAAAATGCTTATGAGCAGGAAAAGCAGAATTGGCTGAGTTGGATGGACCCTATGTGAAGATTAGACTGAGTGGGCGATTTTGGCACCAACGTTCTGTTGTTTTAGCCAGATTGGGCAATTATCTGAAGCAAAGGATCCCCGTAAGTCGCTCTCGTTTGCTTTTCTATCAAATAGGTTCACGAAGCAAGGGTCAGGAAGTCAAGAAGAAGCTTGATTTCCAGAACTAGAGATTGTGCTTTCTGCATATATGCAGTTTCTGCACGCTAAGATTTATCAGTGAATTTAACTAAACACGATTTAACCAACTCACAGGAAATCTTGGAGGTAGATATAGAAGATGAGAAGCAATTGGATGATAGCCCTGAGAATTTCTAGAATACTGGTCCTCTTGCTTTTTCTGGGCATTTTCATCACTGCATCAATATTTTGTCTTGGATTCTGTTATCAGTCGGAACTATGTGAAATCAATTTTTTCATGGCTTATTAGATAGCTTCCGCAGATTGCCACGACCCGTACATTTTTCCAATGTTTTAACAAATGGAAAGTGTATTTAATAGATTTTGAATTTGAAATTCTTTTATTTGTACTTCGTAAAAGCAAATTTTTGAGACAGAAAGTGAGAGTTAAAAATGAAAATTTGTATTGAATTCTGTAATGAAACCCAACTCAATACGCTCTTATATAAGCCAAGGAAACAAATTAAAAAGAAGGAACTATTGTTGTGAAATATTAAACTTAAAATTACTAAGAAAGCTCTTGTTGTACTGGAATGCACAACTCACGGTTACAGGCGGTTGTGTGTTAACCACCCCTGTTTAAGGGCATTCCAGCCCCCTGAAAACTCTAGCCATCATCCTGCAAACCTGCTTAGAAGTACAGTCCGCGCCTAAATGCATGGTCTAGGTGGTGCAACTTTAAACTTCGTCATTCAGCAATGAGAACAAGACTATGATCAAAGCCTGCGACAGCTTCGATTACTTCACAACCTTCCAAGTATTCAACCAACATAGGTTCAGCTTCATCGACTGAGCTGCCCAACCCAAGTCTGCCATTTCTACCACAGCCCCAAGTCCACAGCTCCTTTTTATCTGTAACAACCATGGAGTGTGCCCGCCCTCCTGATGCTGCCATAGGTGTTTCATCACCAAGTCCCTCAACCACTAGAGGAACATTTTCAGGACCATCTCTCCCAAGTTGAGAATTGTGGTTCCATCCCCATGAAACGAGGGTCAGACTATTGTTTGTAGTGTGTGATGACTGAACCTGGCAAATAGCTAAAGAATGTCCCATGCCTGATGCTAGAGAAAGAGGACGGAGTTTTAAGTCCGCCGGATGCATTCCCAAATCGGGGTTTTCTCTACCTAATTGTCCATATGCATTGCTCCCACTGCTTAAAAGAGTACCATCACCTGAATCAGAGAATCAAAAATCAACAACACATATCCACAAGCATCATACAAACATCATATACATAAAGAAAAGAACTTACAACAAAGAACTAAGGAATGGTCAAGGCCGCACGAAATGTCCACAACTTCAACATCATATAGCTCTTCAATGATGCTAGGCTTCCACACAATGGGCATGTCTTTTTCTTTCTCAATACTTTCCAGGACCAGCTTCTCAGCAGCTTCAAGCATTGAATTTGAAAGTTCTCCAGATGATCCTAATTTACCGGCAACAGAATCCAGCAGAGAGGACTCCAAAGATTTACCAATCCTCCCTAATCTGCCATCAGAATAGTAACCCCAGCCAAATAGTTTACCTTGCTTAGTCAATGCAAGAGCATGTCCCCAACCTAGTGAAACCTACAAGTACCATACGGATGTTACAAGGTTCCCTGCCCCAAAAGACAAATGACTTCCAAGGCACAGGGGCGAAGTTATTCTTGAACAATGAAGGCAGTTATACGTCCACTAGAACATCTGTAAGTAATTTTAATCAATATTCTTCGACCTTTAGCACAATATGAGACAACCTTAACTATTTCTTCTGCAGCGAGAGCTTCAACTCTGGTAGGGAGAAGCGCTTCAGTGATTCCTTCACCTATACCCAGCTGCCCACGCTTGGACTTCCCCCAAACCCAGAGTGAACCATCATCTCCGATAGCTGCAGAAATGACACCAGATGCAAATGCTGTCTGAACTCTGACATGATTCAATCCCTCCACTCTTTTGGGTTCGTTCCATGACTCTCTACAATAAGTTCAATGGAAAATTGGATTCAAGGAAAATAGAGGAGGCTAGGCTTAGCATGCTTCAATTGAATTGCAGAAAAGAATAGAAGCTAAGGTATTTTCTCCAAGGAAACTATGGAAAAGAATATCATATTCAAGCTACTTAATGTAGATGCAGACTCGTTAACGAAAACTAGAAAAAAATCGAGATGAACATAGATGTGTCACAGGATTGATTTTTAGGCGCACATGCTTAACGTCATACCACCAACTATTTCCTTCACACTAAGACCATGTTCTGTTTTTTGTACATTAATTGAATGAGAGTTTGCAAAACAAAAGCACAATCTCTGCACATATAGCTGTCACTCGTAGTACTTCTGAAAAAGATAGACTAAGTAAGATCTTTTAAGGGTAAAAACAGCAGCGAACTTAGCTTTTAAAGAGGTAAAGACTAACCATCTTGAGTGTAGATTATGGAACCCACTCACATTATGTAGGGAAGGAAGGATCAATTCAACCAAAAAGTGTTTCTCTTTATCACAAGAACTCTTGTGTTGCACTCGTAAAAGCTCACCGAAATTCACTTCACATCGTAACCACTAGGATGAATGTGAGCACAACACAAAATACTCATAAAGAAAAACAAATTCGCATCTAATACTCGGAAAAAAGTAAAATTTGAAGTATAAAGTATGATAAACTTAAAGGGTGCTGCAAATATATCACACAGTTTTTTGTCATTAGTTATTGAAACAGGAGGCACTTAAAATTTTGCAATAACTGTGATGTTAACAATAGCTCAAAGAAACAACCTCGGGGAAAAATGGTGGCGGCCGAGCTGCGATTCATGGTTACGTCCCCAAGACCAGACATGGCCATCACAGGTGACGGCGAGGGAGTGATAGTGGCCCGCGGCGATGCTGGAGACGTTGGGCGGGAGGCCAGGAATGGGAGTGGGCTCGTAGGCGTCAGAGCCCTGGCCCATTAGGGACGTTGGCAGGCCCAATGCTCCGTGGCTTCCGTCTCCAAAGCTCACTACAGTTGTTTTGCTTTCGCGGCCGGCGCCGCTGCACATCCATCTGCGGGTCGCACAGAATAGGAGAGCCGGTGTGGATCGGGGACCGGACTTTAGAAATCGGAGCATTGTCGATTACCAGTAACTCTATGGAGGTTTTTCGTCTAGTCTGACTGAAGGTTGGCCCAAAAATTATCTATAACGCATTACGGAAGCGTTTTATCATAAGGTCGTATTGCCATATGGGTCCGTACTAGACAACAGTAATAAGTACTGCCGGACTGCGTCAAAGTTTGCGTTCAGGCTGTCAATATGTTAATCTGAACCCGATTCGAATTCTCTGATAATTTTATATTTGGAATAATATTTATATTTATTTATTCAGATTCAGATTCAGATTCAAATTTAGATCGGATAGTATATTTTCTAAACGAATACGTATATAATATACAAAATTTCGGACTCGATAAACTCAATTACCTAATTAAATTTAATAATAAAATAATTTATATATTTAAATTTTTTATAATCATTAGATATATTTGATCAATGGTTAATTATTTATAAATTTATATCAAAATATCTTATTTGGTCTATCCGAACTCAACTCGGGACTTTATAAGATAAGATATGAGTCCCACCTTATTTAAACCCGTTAAGTAATCAGGTCGAGTCTAATATTAATAGTGATCAATTGAGTCCGAATCCGAGACAGAGTATCCCGAATCCATTTGCACCCTTAGTCGAGAGAGCCGTGGGCCGCCCCCGCAGGATATACCGGTTGCACCGACATTCAAAAAGCGTGGCATGCTAACTTGGCCAAGCAATCTCGTGCTACTTGTTACGAGTACCAAAACTCTGACCTTTTTCGTTTTCCTGTTACATTATTTCACGAACAAGAAAGTTATGCAGGAAAATGTTTCTGCCTTACAATTGCAAATATTAGAAAGTCTGTTCCATTATTTTATGTCAGTAGATTAGTAAAATATATATTTTTAAGGGACACGTAGATCATTAAAACATGACCTGCTAAATGAACACCACTTTGTAATATTCATTGAGAAAAAAAGCGAGCTCTGTTATTTTTTGTCTCAGAATGTCACTCATATGAAAAACTTGAAGATGATCCCTTCGAAAAAAACAAATGAAAATGATCGAGGAGGTCTAGGTGGCAAGGAGAATCTTAGACGCAGTTCGACCAAACCACGAATATCTCTTATCCGAGGACTCGCTCCACTTGTCTCGATTTTATTTGATAGGGAGATCCTAACTTTATCTGGAACTTGAGCATTCTTTATGTCCACCACAATTTCAATGCTCTTCACTAGGCCCACACAAACTCCCGCGGCCTAGCTTGGCCTGCCCAGCGTTTATTCTTTCCGAGCCCTGCCCTGGTGCCATTCTCATTCAGAGTAGCCACTTTGAAGAAACAATATCACACAAAAAATGGCAACTCAGGCACTGATCTCCTCATCATCTATTACTGCTTCTGCAGAAGCCACCAGACAGATTCTTGGAGCAAGGTCTCCCCAATCTCCCACAAGGAAAGTTTCCTTTGTTGTCAGAGCTGAATCTACACCACCTGCTAAGGTAGGCATCCCTCTACTCTTCATCTTCCTTCCAATGTCCAAAACTCTGTTTTGAGTATTACTTTCTTAATTCTACACCATTTTGCTTCACCTCTCTAGACTGTACTTGACAAAATACTTCCGTTGCTCCCCTCTTAGAAGCATCACTAATGTTTCCCTAAGATAACAGCCAAAGCATCTTCGACAAAGTTTAGAGGATGTGCTGTTAAAATGGATGATCTGTCATGAATAGAAATGTTTGTGTTCCTTTGCTTACCGAAGAAGTTTGTGCCATTTTTCAGCAAGGAGCAGACAGGCAACTGTGGTTTGCATCCAAACAGAGCCTTTCTTACTTGGATGGCAGGTAACCCATGCATAATTTTGATTGTTCAAGAGATAGATATCAAGCAACTTAATAGTTCCATGCTAGCAGATAAGTATTTCTGATTGAGATTGTACATTTGCAGTCTCCCTGGTGACTATGGATTTGATCCACTGGGGCTCTCCGACCCCGAAGGTACTGGAGGATTCATCGAGCCCAAATGGCTAGCCTATGGAGAAGTCATCAACGGACGATATGCCATGTTGGGAGCGGTAGGAGCCATTGCACCTGAGATCCTTGGAAAGGCTGGCCTTATTCCAGCTGAAACAGCCCTCCCATGGTTCAAAACAGGAGTTATTCCTCCTGCTGGAACATACAACTACTGGGCTGACCCTTACACCCTATTTGTCCTGGAAATGGCACTCATGGGATTCGCCGAGCACAGGAGATTCCAGGACTGGGCTAACCCAGGATCGATGGGGAAGCAGTACTTCCTGGGATTCGAGAAATACTTGGGAGGCTCTGGTGACCCAGCGTACCCTGGAGGGCCCCTCTTCAACCCTCTTGGGTTTGGTAAAGATGAGAAATCAATGAAGGATTTGAAGTTGAAGGAGGTTAAGAATGGAAGGCTGGCTATGTTGGCAATATTGGGCTACTTTGTACAAGGATGGGTGACTGGAGTTGGACCCTACCAAAACCTTCTGGATCATTTGTCTGATCCAGTGAACAACAACATATTGACAAGCCTCAAATTCCACTAAAATGGCAGCAGCTCTCTTCTCTCCCTACCTTTTTCCCTCTATCAGATTTGTAACTCATGTGCAGATATTTTCAGCAAATCATCTGTAATCCGTAACAAAAGACATGTTCAGGCCCTTGAAAACCATGAACAATTCAGAGCTCAGCGAAAAGTTTGCAGTTAATGCTTCTGCTAGATCCACGTCCTATTATATCCACTATCCAAACCAATAAACACAGCCAAAATACTCGCCAAGAAATGGATTAAACAAACACAAGGAAGAAAACTTGTTTTTAACAATTGATTATAATAGGCATAACAGCAAAGAAAGATGCAGTTCTCTATCATAGGCAGGGTTAGTAAATGAATAATGCACTACAGCAATGTCTCTCTTCACTACCATAATCCGTTACTACAAATAATATAACATATCTTGTAAATGCGGTAACTAGTAGCTAAAATGCAAGTCAAATGATAATTAATAGGATATATCTGTCATAACTAATCTTACAGAAGATGAAGAAATAAAATCAAGGTTAAGTGAAGAGACAGTGAAGCATTTGAATAACCAGTCTGCAGGTAATAATGATGATCTTGCAATGTATAATGCTTTTCTATATAACTCAGAGCATGATAAAGTCCTGCAGCTATGGCTTACATTCCAGCCAGACAGCTATGTCCTTTTAGAAGAAAAAATACTTGCAGCTAGAATTCCTAGCAGTAGCCACCTAGAGAAAAGAAATGTTAAAAAAATTTAATTTCAAAATAAATGAATAAGAAACAACATACAAGATCACCAAATCTAGTAGTATGCAAAAGAATCTAAGCCCACAGCCAACAGTTATAGCAGTCATTCTTTTAAGGTGACCAGCCAGGAACATGCACAATTACCCATTTAAGCAGCCTGCACGACAGCTTCAGGGCCAGTAGCTGCTTCAAGCCTGCAAGTCACAATATCAACAACATTAGTATCTGATTGCTTATGGATAACAGCATATGCAGGGGGGAGATCCTGAGATAACCAACCTGAAGAAGGAAGAAGGATGCACAAAACAAGAAGAAAAGAGAGGTAAAAATAAAGAGGTTGAAATGCAAAGATAATTCATCATGCCAAACACAGCAAGCACTATTCAGGTGAAGCCATCAAGGAGCTCATTTGACAGTCCTTACATATTCCCTTAGTTTTGTGCATGTCTTCCAAAGTTGCAAAGGAGACAAAAAGATCTAATTTAACAAAAAAGATCATTTCACTATTACTTGCTCAAAGACATAATTGTTTCAAGGTTATTGCAGCCTAAAATTACTTTTATGGAATCTAGGAATAAAAGAATCTGGCAATAAAGTTAATGGCTATTCATTCACCAGACTGTCTGCAACCAATCTAAGTTGTTTCCTCAAAATTCCTTGTGCATTACCTGAAGCTAACATTGAAGTCAAATTAGAGAAGATCAATGACTTCATTTCTTTATGGATGGAAACAAGAATATCATAAGAATATGCAGCATTCTCCAGCAGAATGATCCGTTTCGCACAATAGTCCTTTTATAGAACTTTCAGGGAGACAATGAGATAATACATCTTTAGCATACTCCTATTTCTCAACCAGCTTTTTCTTTTTTTCTTTCCTTTTGCGTGTCTGTATTGGGGGGAGTGGGAGTTGGATGTGAGGAGCGACAACTGTATTTATAGAAAATCCAGTTTTCAGCAGATTATGCTATCTGCAGAGACTTTTGATTTGAAAGTAAAGTGGTCATGCGAGGATCAAATCCCAGATTTGTACATACCACGATGATGAACTTGAAAGCTAATAATAACTAAATGTAGCGCTTAAAAAGTTTCCTGCAACACAAGAAACCCTGTAAAATCTCAATGCATTCCTCATCCTAAATTAAAATAGAAAAAGTAAAACAACAGGAATGGGATATCTACAACTATAGTGCACTGGAAGCTAGAATATAATCTCTCTTTAGAATGTATATACTCTCCCATGCACCCTATCGGAGACGGGTCCTTTGGGGTGAAGGGAAACAGGAAAATGAGGAAGATAAACTAGTTGCAATTATTCCTTTGCCCTTTGAGATGGGTTAGTAAAGAGACAATTAACTGAAATTGCAACAAATGCGAATCATATACTTTGCCCTATATTAAATAATATTTCATTTTGAAGTACTAAAGGTTTCAGTAATGTATTTTCAGCATGAAGTAGCAAGAAGTATAACACATACAACTGTTAATTAATAAAAGTTTACCTCTGAAGGCCTTCTCCAACCTCCATTCTTAAAAAGCTTCCAATCTTCACTGGCGAGCCAACTTCCTTAGATAGGTTATTCAACAATGTCTGCGGAAGTATAACCAGAATATCAACGAGAAGGAAAGGACCTTACCACAAGGTAAGTAAACAAAAATAAGACAGAATATTAAAAGAGCCACTTTTAGTTAAGAAGCGAGTTAGTGTCCTGTTTTCTGGCGGATGTCTCCTATCCTCTCAAATGGTAAAGAGATTAGCTACGTCATGTATTATAGTATGCATAATGCTTTAGGGCAGTTCTAGTCTTTTTTCCCCACAAAGGAGGTCAGTGATTTTCTGCAGTGGGCCAGAGTAAGTATTCAAAATCAATTAAATATAGCCCAGCAACAGCCATAAAGAATATTGATATCCCAGGCCACGTAATAAACAAGACAAGTGGACTCACTCCATCTAACCATTGAATCTACCAAGCCTGTGCCATCAAATATTTTCTACACCAGACAAACCTATTGAAATATACAAGGCAGCAGCAGAAAATGCACATCACATGGAAGAATTGTATAGTGGCGGTTTTACCAGTGTGCCTCTCTGGCCTATAAACTGGTAGAATTTGTTCAGTGGGTAACTCATTTAAATCTACAGAAGAGGTGCCTGTTTTTCTGCAAGACTACCAAGCCACAAACAAGATACACAGACCTAATCTGGTTAGCACATTATAGATTTAGGGACTTATACGGGTACAAATGGAGATTGCAGCATCTGGTGATATATCAGGATATAAACTTCAGAAAATAAAACGAACAAAGTTCTGGGATTCTAATATTACAAATGCCAATTGAAACCTGAGCTAGAGAACTAGTATGATGCCTTTACTACTTGATGTCTTTTCTCTCCAAAGAGATAAGCTACATTAAAGATTGAGTTTAATAATTATTTACACACAAGCAAAGTATCAAGTTACTAAATAGACTACTACAAGTCTTCTGCTGTGTGCAATAAAATCAAGGTTCCTGCCACATTTTGAAGTCTTACAATCTCTTTGCACCCAGTTAAGCATTCAAAAGTGCAGGAGACACTATCACAAACTTATATCTCTAATTCTTTCCAAATCCAAAAGGTGAAGAATAAGCAAATGCAAAGCAGAGGATGATGATAATGATGAACCAAGAAGGAAATAGTAGGACTAGAATATGGAGTACCCTGAAGATAAAAAGAGTAGTCAAGCAGGTCAAGAAAAGAAATCTCATCCTAAAACAAACCACTCCACTACAAACTTTAACTTTATAAAATAAAAAACTGGCAATAGAATGTTTTAAGAGAAAGAAACAAATTTGAACACCTAGAAGAACAATTACCTTCACATTTAGTGAATCATTTATAATAAACTTTTGCTCCATTAAAACAACTTCTTCAAAATACTTTCTCAGCCTTCCTTCAACCATTTTATCTACCGCCATCTGAGACTTCCCCGTACTTTCTGCCTGATAAGGAGAAGCAAATAAAACATCAAAATTTTTTAAAGACTGGAGAATCAAGATACTATGCAAATACAGAAGATGCCTACTAGACCTTATTTAATGCACCCAGCAAGAGAAGAATCTCTATTGTCCATAATCACACGGTATTGTTCTTATTTGCTTAATCTTCTGTCTATGCATCCTTATGCTTTTATTAGGGAGGTCAGAATATTTACTAGGAGCAACTTAAAGATCCTCAACAGATACAAGCTGAAAGTTCACATACACAACAAGAGAAAATCATGTTCAAGGATAGTACACCATGCTGACAGGAGCTGAGAGGAGCCTTTGTAGCCACCCACCCCCAGTACCAACCGGATCCCGTGATGAATCAAAAGTTGGAAGAAGTGTTATGAACCACTAAGTCCCAGGGTCAGGAATGAAAGTAAAAGTAAAGCAATATTTTTATTCCCTCCGACCACAACGATCATGCGAGCTTCAATAATAAATACCAAGTGATACCGCTATTTCAGAACTTCATTTATGGTTCCCAAAGCCTTGAAAAGACAAGAAAAAGTTAAATCACATCTTGATACCACTAGGTACCTGGGATTTGAGAATTTCACGCTCATTTTCTAAAGCCTCAGAGGAAACAAGTTCCTTTGTTAAAAACAGAGGTTTTGCTGCCACCACGTGCATTGCTAGTTCTGATCCAACACGACGGAGAGCATCCAGTGAAGCATTTTCATCCTCCACTTCAAGGGACAAAAGTCCAGCAATTCGGCCAACACCTGCATGGGGATTAAAGAAAAAGGTTTTTGATTTCCTTGAACGGGAGAAAAGAGATTAATAAAGTACTATATTTTGGGAAAATAGTTACAATAGTTTGATAAAAAATATATTAAATAAAATGTAGATTAGGAATCAAGATTTGCTAGAATTATCAATTTCTCTTCAATAAGGAAGTGACAAAGGTGATATAATCTACCAGGTAGTGGACTTGTATGGAGGTATGTTGAAATGACACCAGATGAAGGTGTCAACATAGTAAAACCCCTTCTGAGTTTGACATTCTCTCCCATCATTGCAGCCACCTCCATGATTGCATTTTGGACCATTTTCTCTCCATTTAATTTAGGATGGTCAAAGTCCATTTTCATTTCCTGCAAAAATTTACAATTATATAGGACTTCTAGAAGGCTCTGAATTACAAGTGGAGCAGCCCACTTCTCACTAGACAGAGAAAGACCCTAGACAGGGCCTTAAGTAAATTGATTTCAATATGCACAACAGCAGAAACAAGTTATTTGTTAACTAAATTAAGAACTTTGAAGCACTGAAACAACGGAATATGATGTATTCACATCAACTCTTTTCTTACAAAACTTTTTCTCCCAGTATAGGAACTTAATAGAGTTAGTTAGAAGGAAGAAAAGAAATAAACTATGACACCTCCTATATGCCACTTTCAAAGGCTTTTACACTATTTTAAGTTACCAATCGAGAGAAATAAGGTCCTTAGTATTGTTATGGATAATACTACATACAAATGTTAATTTTTTGAGATAAAGGTAAAAATATAATGATCAGATGTCAGATATCAAAGTAATGAATCAAGGTAACCTGAATGATAATATAAATGGTTAGCTTTGTAGGTAAATCAAGAGAAACTTTCAGATGGAAGGTGAGAAAATCAGAGTGCAATTTCTTTCCAGTAACAATAAACTGAAAAGATTCACCTCCAAAAGCTCAGGTCCAACAGGTACAGCACTAGATGATTGTTGGGAACCTTCTACAAGCAATGCTAGTCTTGCTAGAGATAGTGCCTGCATAATTGTACATTTATCAGCAGAAATAACGTTATATAAACAAAGAAAGTGTGACAATATTCATAATGAATAAGCAAGCAAGATGACACATCTGAATCACATTAAAAATTTGCAGAAATTAATAATTATTGCTGTTCCAGAAATATCTGCCTAAAGTTCTCAGACATTGCAAGAGAAGAGCCCTAGAACTATCAAACTAACCAAGTATTGAAAAATCTCATTCCTTGCAACAAAGTCTGTTTCACAATTAAGTTCAATTAGAGCCGCCTTCCTTTCATTCTGTGCCAGCGCCAGTAAACCCTCAGCAGCAGTTCTAGAAGCTTTTTTTGATGCAAGAACCACCCCTCTTTTCCTCAATTCCTTTTGTGCAGCTTCTGCATCGATTAACTATTTTTTGTTATTTAAAATCCATTAAAAAAAATAGAAAAATCACCCAAAAAAGTCAAAGATTTCTCTGACCTTACCTATATCCCAGTTGGAATCAATAAGTGCAGACTTGACATCTTTAATAGGAGCACTTGTCCTTTCCCTAAGCTGCTTAATAAGACTCATTTGTTCAGAAGCAGAGACTTCAGTTGAGTATCTTCTGCTAAAAGTTCCAAACCCGCAGTATGCATTTGTAGAATTAGAAGAAAAACTTCTAATTTCTCTAGATTCAGAAATGGAAGACCTTTTATGAGCCACAGTAGAGTAGCCAAATCCAGAATGAATGGGATTATTAATCCTCTTACAAAGGATCTCAATGGGCCGTTTTATACCTCTGGCAAGACTCATTCTTTTTTTTCTATGTAATGCTGAAGCTCCAAAACTGAAAATTCAGGAAAGGAAAAAAGGAAAAAAAGGACGCATCTTTAGAACCCAATGGCTTCTTAAACATTCAAGAAAAACAAGCAAGAAAATGACTTTCGTCTCATTTTTTCTTCTTCAAATTATGAAACAGTATCCATAAGTCCTCTTATAGTATCCTTCTGATTTCCATATATCCAGTTTGTGATTCTTTCTCACTCTTCTTTTCTCTGCCTCGTTACAGAATTCAAATGAGTAAACAAACAAGTCTGACTGCTGTATTCTAATTGTACGTCGTCTAATTTACAACAGAATTTAGAAATCTTGGCAGATACCCAATAAGTAGTTCCACTTGGGAGAACCAAAAATCTATTAAACGCAGTGTACAGTATAAAACAGCGAAATGAATACGAAAAGTAAAACAAACCAACCGAGTAGAAACAACGGTCAGCAAGACAGGCCTAGACATATACATCAATCAAAATACAATTGTAAATGAACAAGCACAAATTACTTCCAGATGATTAAGGTTTTAACAACACTTCGCTGAATGAAATTTCTGCAACTGATAGTGAAACTTCTTTGAACTTATTTTTCTCTGAATGCACCGCACCTTTTGCAATGAAAGAGAGCGAAAGAAGAGAAAGTAACCTGATTTCTGAAACTGTGTTTGAGGAGGAAGAAGACAGCAGTAGCAAAGAGAGCTTGTTTAGGCCCAGCAGCTAAATACCCTTTGGGGTTTTTGGTTTGTTTGGCCTTTCTGAACGCACTTCCTTACTACGTTAACGGGTATTTTGTAAATAAATGAACTCTTAGCCCTTAGGAGCGTTCGACGCACTCCAGTTTTCCCGCCCCTTTTAGCATATTCTCCTGCTTCCGTCATTTTGTTATCTGGTGTTCGGATTTTCTTCTTTTTTCTTTTTTCCTTTTGGGTTTCGATTATTTTTCTTTACCCCTTATATTTAGAGTGAATTTATTTTTTTATGTTCATTTTCAAAGAAAATTAATTATAGGTATTAAAGCAAGATAAGGATAGCTCAATTAATAAATTTCTTTTAAAGTGCTATGTAAATAGTTTTCTTTTTTCTTATGTGGTTTGACTTCAATATGATATTTAAGTTGAAATCTTATTTTATTCTTAAATTATGAGCTAAATAATTCATACACTGCTTGATTTTCTTTATCATTTATTCTATTAGTATTATGATGATTTAAGTTATTTATTAAAAGATTTGCTTTTCAAACATGCAATATGCATGTAAAGATATTTTTTCGAGAATTACTTATTAATTGTTATAGATTGGTACGGTCATAAAAAGTTACGGTAATAAATTTGACTTGATATGAAAGTTAAATTTGATAAATTTAGCTTCATGCTCAAATGAAAATAAAAGTGATTGAATTTATATTTATCTCGAGTTTATCTATTTCTATTTGTTTTTAAAAGCCATAATTAGAATGAGCTCAACTTGTTAATATTTCCAAAAGCTTGAATCCATTCAAGCTAATCTTTCACTCCAAAATTTCTCAACATATCATAAAACGTACCATTAATCTGCACGTGAGAAGTACAAATTCACCATAAATTGAAAAAACTCAACTATTTTCACCATATAAACACTCAATTCCTCCAAAATAAAATATTATATTTTTATTTAGAACAGTCTAAAAGTAAATGTTTACTTTTAAAATTAATTTTTTATTTTAATTTTTACAGTAAACTCTTTAATTTTAAAGGTATAAATTCCACCAACTACAAGATAATAATTTTTTTGTAGGAAAATGAGTCTCTTAATTTTTTTGGCAAGCAAGCCATTTTTGGACAAGAAAAGTAATAGAAACAATTTTCTTACCTTTTATTTTATTTTTAACTATCGAGGATATAATAATAGAAACTATCATATCATTAAAAATAAAAATTCCATTTACAAAAGAATTAACCAGTAAATAAACATAAATTTAATTTTCCAAAATTTTATTTTTGTTAAGAAAAATTTTTAACAGTATAATATGAATTAAGGATCCATTTTAATTACCCTGCAAAAAGGACAAAAAAAGGGGATCATTTTTATTTGTTAATTTGTTTTCTTATTTATGGGGGACCCGCGGCTGTAACTGGGAGTAAGGGGAGCTGATTTTTAACTAACCAGAGTTGAATTTCATCTTCGAGATTTAAACCCCACCTTTCGACCCCATCACGCAATATAGTCTATATAGAGTATAGCGGTCCTAAAACTAACTGAAAGAATGCCTCGAACCAATACCGAAAAAACTAGTACTGCTCTCCGGCCCTCTCTCTCTCTCTCTCTATATATATATATATATTCGTCGATTACGTTGGCTAAATTCTGCTCTTGCCGTCCTCAAGCCAAATCCTAACCAGCTCGCGGTTCTACTCAGTGGGAGCTCGTTTTTCGTTCCAGATCCACCTCCGGTACGCACTGATATGAAACGAATTTCTGTATGTTTAGATCTGTGTTTGTTTATGGTTGAATTATGATATGTAGTTTTACTCGGTCGTCGCTTTTAGCTAAATACGTTTCTGCTTATTTGGTTTTTAAAACTTTGATTTTACCTATACTTCTTGATTTTTTTTCTGTTTTTTTTTTGTAGTCTAGATAATTTTTGATTAAATTGATAGATCTGCGATAAATTTGGATTTCAGAATTTGATTTTACAGGTCCGTCTTCGTTGAAATGGTAAGAATATCTGTTTGTTGTCATTTGTCAACTATCTAACTGTTAGATGTGTTGTTGTTCACTTATCAATTATCTAACTGCATATTCACAAATGTAATCAGGTAGTTTTTTTAAATTCGGTGTTTTGTATATGTTATTCTGGATTTTCTTTTTATTGGTCAACATCTTTACTTGTAAGTAGCTAATGATGAGAGAGAATATGTATCCATACTCGAAACGAGGCTTAACTGTAAACTTAAATTTTCCCAGTCAGTTTCTCAGTAATGTTCTTTGAAACGCAATGATTTCAGTAGGTATGCATTGCTGCATGCTTATTTTAGTCACTGTTGTGTAAATCACTTTTAGATCGGAGGTTTCAGAGATGTGGATGATGATTTTCTTTATTTAGGCGGAACAAAGTGATTAGTTCTACAAGATATGTCTCACTAGAAAATAAAAAGAATGAAAATTTTATAGATTCCGCTATATGGTGACAATAGCAGTATCCAGCATACCCTTACAAAATTGTTTTCAGGATAATCAAGCACATATGTTTCTGTTGCCTTGGACTAGGATGTATGAAATGTAAACATATATTTGAAATTGAACTTTTTGAAGCTTGTTTGTTTCGTAACATTTTCCTGAGTGTTTGCTAATGATGGAAGAGAGGACTAAAAAGATTGACGTGAAGAATGTTGTGAAATGTAGGTTTTGATGCTTGACAATCTATCAACATTGGCTTAGGTTGACTGACTTTGAAGGGGTCTACACACTATTCCTTTTATTGAACCATGGCATTGCCATTGATCTGTAAAAGGAAACATTGGGCTGCTTTCATTTACTTGGTTTTGGCATGCCATATCTGTCATGGGTTTTATCTCCCAGGGACCTACATGCATACATACACTACTGGAGAGGAGATAACTGTCAAAGTGAATTCATTGACTTCAATTGAAACTGAGCTTCCCTTCAGCTACTACAGTCTTCCTTACTGTCAGCCTCAAGGGGGCATAAAGAAAAGTGCTGAGAATCTTGGAGAAATGCTTATGGGAGACCAAATTGATAACTCCCCTTACCGTTTCAAGATGAATATGAATCAGTCTCTTTATCTCTGCACCACTCCTCCCCTGAGCGAGCATGAGGTAAAGCTCCTGAAACAGAGAACTCATGATCTGTATCAAGTGAATATGATTTTAGATAATTTGCCTGCTATGAGATATGCCAACCAAAATGGGGTTAAAATCCACTGGACAGGATTTCCAATTGGCTACACGCCACCGGGTGATACTGAAGATTATATAATCAATCACCTCCAATTTAAGGTTTTGATTCATGAGTATGAAGGGGCTGGTGTGGAGATAATTGGAACTGGGGAAGAAGTTATGGGTGTCATCTCGGAGGCTGATAAGAAAAAGGCTTCTGGATATGAGATTGTTGGTTTTGAGGTTTCTCCTTGTAGTGTTAAATATGACCCTGAGAAGATGACAAAGCTTCACAGGTATGACCCTGTTCCATCAGTGAGCTGTCCTTTGGAGGTTGGCAAGTCTCAAGTAATAAGGCAGAAAGAGCGGGTATCATTCACATATGAAGTTGAGTTTGTGAAAAGCAACATTAGATGGCCATCACGTTGGGATGCTTATCTCAAGATGGAAGGATCCCGTGTTCATTGGTTCTCAATCCTCAACTCCCTGATGGTTATCTTCTTCTTGGCTGGCATAGTGTTTGTGATATTTTTGAGGACTGTGAGAAGAGATTTGACAAGGTATGAGGAATTAGACAAAGAAGCTCAGGCCCAGATGAATGAGGAGCTCTCAGGGTGGAAACTTGTGGTTGGTGATGTATTTAGAGAACCAAATCACTCAAAGCTACTCTCTGTGATGGTAGGAAATGGGGTTCAGATTTTATGCATGGCAGTTGTAAGCATTGTCTTTGCAGCACTTGGCTTCATGTCACCAGCTTCACGAGGTATGCTGCTTACAGGGATGATACTTGTTTATCTTTTCCTTGGAATTGCTGCTGGATATGCTGGTGTGCGCTTGTGGAGAACCATTAAGGGCACCTCGGAAGGGTGGAGATCCATTTCTTGGTCAATTTCATGCTTCTTCCCTGGAATTGTTTTTGTTATTCTCACAGCGCTGAATTTCATCCTCTGGGGAAGTAAGAGTACTGGTGCTATTCCCATTTCCTTGTATTTTGTTCTTTTGTCACTCTGGTTCTGCATCTCGGTTCCCCTCACCCTTTTGGGAGGCTTCCTAGGAACAAAAGCTGAGCCTATCCAATACCCGGTACGAACTAACCAGATTCCAAGGGAGATCCCTGCTCGCAAATACCCATCATGGCTTCTTGTTCTTGGTGCTGGTACCCTTCCATTTGGGACGCTTTTTATTGAACTTTTCTTCATTCTCTCTAGTATCTGGCTTGGACGGTTCTATTACGTATTTGGTTTTCTTCTGATTGTCCTCCTGCTGCTGGTAATTGTTTGTGCCGAGGTTTCTGTTGTTCTCACTTACATGCACCTTTGTGTCGAGGATTGGATGTGGTGGTGGAAAGCATTCTATGCCTCTGGTTCTGTTGCTCTCTATGTGTTCTTGTACTCCATCAACTACTTGGTTTTTGACCTTCAGAGTTTGAGTGGACCAGTGTCGGCTGTTCTTTATATTGGTTACTCGCTGGTCGTAGCATTTGCAATCATGCTGGCCACCGGTGCCATCGGTTTCCTCACGTCTTTCTACTTTGTCCATTACCTGTTCTCCTCAGTGAAGATTGATTGAAGGGTGCTGTTGAGTGAATGTAATTCTGGGCTAGCTGGAGAAGACATAGTGGGGGAAGCTTAACTGATCTGCTTTGTATTTTTCCGTTCTACACAATCTTGTTTCATCATATCGTTTTACGCAACAAGGCTCTCAGGTTGTCAGTAAGTGCCTCGACGGCCTACTGTTGCTTTTTTCCTTTATTTTTGTTGAGGCTAGAATTTTGAAAGTATTAAAGCTGTGATTTAGCTGTTTCATTCTCAGTCAGATCTGTTTTCTCGTCTCTTCCTCAGAAACTTTCTTCTGTTTTTGGATCTTGTCCTTTGCTTTTGTCATATTTTCATGACCTCTCAAAAGTAAATGTAATTGATGGATCTTTCCCTGATATTTTCATGTAAGAGACTTAGAGACGGGATAAAGATGTTACGAAGCTTTTACCTATCGGTAAAGATACTATGAGTATGTTTTATTGTATATGTGGCGTATTCTGTTTGAAGCTACGAGTAAAATTCTCTTTTGTTTATTTTTAATTTTTGTAAAGTTTATGTTTGATTTTTAGAAAAGAGAATGAAACAAAAAGAATAAAGTGAAAATTTTAAATTGATTTTTTTTGAATAAAAAATTTGAGTGTGTTTAAATTATAATTTAAAATAAAAAATATTATTTTTAATTTAATTTTTATAAATAATTATTTTATAATTTTTAAAATAAAAAATTTAAAATTAAAACTTAATTTAAATTCAATCGTAAATTGAAACCTTTAACCATTGTAATGTAGGTTAAAATGTCTACGCTAGACCTGGGGATTGGGGAGAGCCAGAAATCCCGCATGCTAGGCCGGAACTTTCTATTTCCACTCCCCGTCAATGAAATGAAATATTGCCACGTGTTGTTTCTATATGTGGTAAAGTTTATTAATTTTTTTATTTTTTATATAATAAGTAATTACTTATTTATGATTATATTTAATTTTTTTATGTTTTATATAATAAAAATTATTATATAGGAATATTATATTAATGTGGGAGGGAATGAGAAGATAACGACCGCTCTATTTCAAAGCACATTAGCTTCTTACGCGAGTTTTGAGCAGAGACTCCCAAAATTGAGTTATGTTACTTGCCCTACCCGTCGGTGTCCAACTGGGCCCCTTTTCCCTTTCTTTCTTGGGTTAATTGCAATAAACTTCTCTTAGATTAGGGAGATTTTGCACTTTGGTCCTATTTATTCTAAAACGCATATCTGTAGTCTAATTGTTACCATTGTTGACATATGCTACCATCAGTAACATAAAATAACATTCTACACCTTATTCTAACTTTTGTATGTTCGTACCAAAAATATAGGAATTTTTGAATTTTAGTCCCAATGAATAAATAATTTTTTGAACCTTGATTTTTTAGAAAAACAAATTCAAGTCAACAAAATCCTTCACAATAAATTTCTTTTCTTTTTTACTCTCTTTCTAAACATTTTTCACCTCGTCCTTCATTAGAATTTAGAAATCCTAACTACCATCTTCCTCGCTAGTACACTACTGGTACCATCATCACTGATCTTCATCTCTTTTCTATGTTTAACTCAATTTATCCAATCAAATCTTAAGCTATGCAAATTATGTAGGTTAGTCAAAGATAGAGGTTGAAGAAAATAATAAATGAGAGACAAGTTTTATAAAGACTAAGGAAGTCAATTGAAGGGGAGAAACATGAAGAAAGAAATAAAAAGAAAATCTAGTGTGAAGGAAATTTTTTCATTTTTCATTTGAAGAATTCTCTCAAGTTTTTCATCCATTTCCCCTCAATTAGAATTTTAGATAATACTCTAATATATTGAGGGTAAAGAAGTTAATTGATTCATTGATTGATGGTTGATGAACCACATTTGTATAATTTTGAAGAAATGAAACTATATATGCCAAATGTCCCAAAGTTAATGGTGGTATATGCAATTAATGCATTTAAAAAATTATAATTATAAGAAAAAGATGGGGGGCAAAATTGACATTCAACCAATAATTAAATAGTTGTTTGCTTAGTGATCAGTTGACTAATGGTTAAATGGACATTATGTGCCGTTTTATAGGACCAAGTTGTAATAGTCTCCTAACATAAGGGTAGTTGATTATAGTAAACCTTTCTTTCTTTCCAAACAGAATATTTTTTGTGCATTGTAAAGATTGTTAATACGGCTATCGTTTTTAAATTTGCTGATTGTTAAGGAAGTCGTTGAAGTTAGACTTTTTTACCATTATGGTTAAAGGATTGAAAGGCACTATGGAGAAGATTGTTGTGTGTTTATTTAATTTACTGATATTAATATATTTTATTAACTTTTTGGAAAGTAAGATATTATGTATTATATTGTATAACTTTTATTTTTCTAATTGTAGTACTTGGATTATCCTATTTCTTCAACTTTCCTATTTAACTGTATTGGAGGAGAAATTTGAAGATTATTTTCATTGTAATAGCCTTGGCTATTTAGCATTAATGAATAATCTTTATTCTTAAAAAAAAGGGATACAGGTACCACGTCATAGGATTTTAGTGCATGTATACCAATATATTATTATTTGGTTGAAAAAAATTTAAGGAAACTCTACTATTAAATTGATATAAAAATGTGTAATAGAGCTTTTATAGGAAAATTCGAAATTTTGAGAAAGTGATAGGTACATCTTGTCTTCTTTCTACCCCTTAGGAGGGAAAAAAATGCCAAAAGAATCATAAGATATTAATCATCTTATGTTGTTGTATTGCCAAAAGAAGCAATACAAAATTGCTTACGGCAACTGTAATTAAACATGAATGAAGATTCTCTATTTCCCAAAAAAAAAAAAAAAGAAGAAAGAATTCTGTTTGATGTCCTAATAGTTTAGCCTGGTTGCCTGCAATTCTATTCATGGAATTTCATCCAGCAAACCGTCTAAATCAAGATCAAAGTCACCGGTGATCAAACAATCGTCGTCATCCAGGTTGGGGAAACTTGTTCCGGAGTTCGTCCAGTTCTCCAACACTTGGGAGCTGGAGCCAGCGTCCATTGACGTACCGCACATTGAGGAGAGGCTGGGGGCATTGTCCGGTGACACATCAAATATCGAGGAGAAGCACAAGTCAGGATCCATAGAGTTGGCAACCATTGAGACGAAGCTTGAACTAGGTCCTATTGGGTTGGATGCTAACGAGGAGATTTTTGAACCAGGTTCCGTCGGATTCGCAACCATTGGGGAGAAGCTTGAACCAGGTTCCGTTGGGTTTGCATTCACTGAGGGGAAGCTAGAACCAGATTCCATTTCGTTCATAGCCAGTGCGGAGAAGCTTGAACTGGGTCGTAGTGGGTTTGTAACCGTTGAGGAGATGATTGAACCAGCTTCTGTTGGATTTTCAACCGTCTGGGAGAAGCTTGACTCGGGTTCCGTTGGCTTTGCAATTATGGAGGGGAAGCTTGATCCAGGTTCCGTGGGGTTCGCAACTACTGGGAAGAAGTTTGAATAAGGTTCGACTGGGTTCGTCGCCGCCAAGGAGAAGCTTGAACGAGGTTCTATCGGATTCACAACCACTGATGAGGAGAAGCTTGAACCAGGTCCCGTAGGGTTTGGAGTCATGGAGGGACAGCTTGAAGCAGGTTCCATCAGGTCTGGAACCACTGAGGAGAAGCTTGAAACAAGTCCCACAAGGTTTGCAATCATTGAGGGATAGCTTGAAGCAGGTTCCGCTGAATTATTAAATTTTGAGGAGAGGCTCGAGGCGGTGTTCACATTGCCATGCACTGAGAAGCTCGAGCCAGTGTCGATGGAATTCACAAACAGGGATGAGAAACTTGAGCCATTTTGTGTTGGGTTCTCAAACATTGAGGAAAGGTTGGGTCCAGTGAACATGTACTTCTCAAACACTGAGGAGAAGCTTGAATCTGTGTTCATCTGGTAATTTGTAAAAATTTTTCTGCTAGCACCAGCTAGCCCCAAGGAGCTGCTCGAGTCAGGTGTGGATTGGTTAAGATAGGCCAGGTTCCGAGAGAATGAAGCTTGAAAAATTGGCTGATAGAAATCAATGTTTTCCTTCATAGAAGCATCAGCAACGTTGATATTCTGCGTTATCACTTCCTTCCGTGAGTAATGAACCGGATAAATTCCAGGTAGAGGTGGATATTTGAGAGTTTCAGAATCAATAGGGGGATCCTTCCTTTTTGATCTAACAAATGTGGATGCACCTATTATCTTATTGCTCATGGTCCGAATTGTAGGCTCCTTCCCCTTTGAGCTACCAAATTCAGATGCTCCAATGATCTGATTGCCGGTGGTCTGACTTTCCAGCTCCTTCCAGCTTGAGCTAGCAAATGCAGACGCACCTATGATCTGATTGCCCGTGGTCTGACTTTCCAGCTCCTTCACCTTGGCACAAGCACAGGCCCGTGCACTTACAGCCTGATTTGCCGCGGTCCAGTTTGCAGGCTTCTTCCCCTTTGAGCTACAGAACGGAGATGAACCTATGATCTGATTGTCCACTATCTTGATTGCAGGCTCCTTACTCTTTCTGCAAGCAAATGCAGGTGCAGTTGTTCTCTGATTGCCAGAAGTTGGAACTTCAGGCTCCTTTTCCTTGCTGCTGGCGGATGTAGATGCAACTACCTGATTGCTCCTATTATTTCTTGTACTCTCAGTTGCCATGTCCACATCCTAAAATTTATAGTGGGCATTTCAGCAATCATTTATCCAGGCGTATGATGTACAGAGAGAAGGTGAGGTAATAATACCTTGATCTTGAGTGGCTTACTTCCATTTCGTTTACAAGCTGTTGATGATTCAGCTTTCCATCTACATGTTTCAGAGAGAAAATAACCACATAAAGTTGTTGGAGAAGTTAGCATGATAATGTATCAAAATTGAAATGTAAAATCTAGTAAGGAGATGAATTTGATCTTACTTATTTGCTCCAGACTTCTTTGCGGAGCTTGAGGATCCATGGCTTCCAGAGGATGTAGTGCACGAGCTTGTTTTGTTCTTGCGATCTAGGGAAAAATATATCACCTTATCAGCAGAAACACTATAGGAGGATCTTTAATTTAAATGCTACAATAGTTGTGTAAAATATAGTTTTGTAGTGCACATTCTCTGAGAATTTTATATGTTCCAAAATTGCCAAACTTTAATGTGTAGTAGTTTATTCTCAAAATTCCAGAGATAAATCATGTTTGAAAGATGATCATCATGAAGATCCAATCCAACTAATACTTACGAAATTGGGATCGGAATGGAGAAGGCGGCATCAGGGGTTGTCTTCTTTCTTTAGAGCTATTCTGTACTTCTGCTTAAAGGCAAAAAATGATATCAACTTCTGGTTGAATGTACATTGAACTTCACTTCACTTTGTTTTGGTCTCTCTTTTATTTGATGAACACTACTTTGAGGTCTTACCAATGTTTCGAAAATCTACCAAAATAGAAGGATAAACTAGAAGTCACTAACCTGGAGATGACTCTTCAAGTGGTTAAGAGTCAATCCGTTGGCGTTCATCATGAGCAGGATTTTCTTAGGAGTGGCGTCTGCTTAAAAGATCAGAGAATTTCAATAAGGTGCTACTATAGTCAGACAATTTCAACACTTATTTTGAAATAATTTTATGATGTTTTAACATGGATTATGTTACATTAATCATGTCATCGAATAGATAATCAAAATGTTAATGCAAATGAACCTTGAGAGAAGCTCGACTTTTTAATAAAAATGTAAAATAAACTATCATAACTTCCAGAGGTTACAAAACTTCTTTTCAATTGTAGAAGAATTTTGGAGGAACAATAATCGAAGGACATTCCCCTGCGCCGGGGGTGATGCTCGAGCTACCAAGGATGCGAAAGTCTTAGTAATATAAAGGTTAGAAATCGCATGTCAAAAAATGAACCAAAGCATATTCATGCTAAGATGATAACAAAAGTTGATGCAAACAAATTTTCCAGTAATATAATGCAATTATGATAAGCCATTACATTAAATGAACACAATACAGGCAAATCTAG
This sequence comes from Rauvolfia tetraphylla, assembly GCA_030512225.1. Lineage (NCBI taxonomy): Eukaryota > Viridiplantae > Streptophyta > Magnoliopsida > Gentianales > Apocynaceae > Rauvolfia > Rauvolfia tetraphylla. Next base: position 86,050 of record JAJQKT010000012.1, read on the forward strand.
CAATGGAAAATTATTTTACAAAACAACAAATAAGAAATTTACTATTCATTTTAAGTAATGACTTGACAACTCTAAATATAGAAAATTATTTTATAAAATGACATATAAAGTGTCAACAAATTAATAGGTCACATCTATAAGAATTTTTTAAATCACATAACTTCATGACGCAACAATTCTAAAAGTGAAAAATTAATTTTCAAAACGACAAATAACTAAATTATATATAATTAAAAATTTACGTATATATCACAAAATCCAAAGAAACAATTGACGATAAGGGTGAAAATCACACAACCCACCTAATGAATCCCCCAAAAAATCTAGTTGTCATCAAGGTTGAAAAACACTCTACCTAGCCTATAGACTACGGGTGTGATTGGACAAGATTACGCACGGAACCCAACACAGTTTTTCATCTCAAATCTCACTTTTTCTCTCACAAAAAATTCTCTCTCCCGAAACCCAAGACAAAAAATCTCAAAACCAAACTCTATCCAATCACACCCTACCTTTCAACATAAACTTTTGGGGGAAACGATGATGAAAAGTTATCTTAGCAGGATAAAAAGTGAAAAAATTAAAAAACCCATTTTTGGTAATTAAATTTTACTTAATTTCATCAAGAATAGACACATTCTTGATAGATTTTTCATTACATCATTTGAGAGGAATGATGTGAATCTCAGCATCACACTGTTGAAGTTCAGAAAGAGGAATTGTTCGACCATGACAAGGGAAGAGTTTTAGAAACAAAATCAGAAAGGGTTTCCTTTTCCATGAAACTCAAGAGTAGTTATCAGCAAAAGATGGATTTCTCTTCCGATTTTCTGTTGAACTCCAAAAGTTCATCTGAAAAGTGTTTATTGACTAAAATCAAATAAACTTGAAAAGAAAGGTAAATTGAGCAAAAAAGGGGAAAATCTTTTAAATCATGGAAAAATCAATTCAAGAAACTCTATCATCTTTTGAACTTCTGCTTGAAACCTAATTTGAGAGAGAGTAAACAGAACCATGCAAGAACTTAGACAACAAATTTGATGAAACTCCAGCCACCAGCTGCATGCCCAAAACTCCTAACTGATCTGTCAGTTAATAGTGTGATACATACACAAAGTATGTATATACCCATCTGCCAGCATATCAAGATTACAAGTAGTATGATTTAGGAATCAAGAACTGTAAATCTGTAACCATGAAAGAGAAGATCAGATAAAATCAAGAGCAACATTGATATGACTGAGAAAGAAGCGAAAGAGTGCTAACGTTTTTCGCCACCAAGAGCATCTATAGACTGAACAAACCGGTCCTGAAGTTCATCACTCCATTTAAGGCGAGGTTTGGCTTTGGAATTGTTCAGGTAAGGATCATGAAGGGTTAACTCAACCTGTAGCTCTGGGTAAAACCTCTTCCCATTTCCAAATGGCTGCATTCCTCCGTACAGATGAGCCCCGGGATAGCACACAATCCTAGTCCTACCCTGCTGGTGAAAAGGCCGGGAATCATGGCGATTCACTGTCTGGTGTTGTCGGTTTGGGAGTATGGTTGGAAGCAGGCCTGGATGCATTAACTTTTTTCTTTTCTCTCGGTGCTTAGCTCCGTTGATTTCTTCTAAACTCACTGTGACATGACTCCTCCTAGGCTTTCCACATGCGTTTATAGAAGGCAAATTACAGCAGGGCTGCGATTATAGAGAACAAATTACAGCAGCATTTCACTCCTGGGGCAGTAAAAAACGTGAAACTTACAGCAGCATTTCACTCCTTGGGCAGTAAAAAACGTCAAACTTAGCAGGAGCAGACAAAAGTAGAGCTGGATAATGTGTTGCATGGTTTTGGATCAGATTATGGAGGCAATTTAAGGAGGCAACACGTAGTTATCAGTGAAGAAAACACGTAATTCGAACGCACGAGGGAGGCTTATTATTTGCATCATTTCATGAATTGCAAAGATCCAAAAACAGAGAGCAAAAGAAAGGATTGAAATTCTGCTTGGCTTTGGTGGTGGCTCTCTGCATGTTGCAATACGTGTAAGACTTGTTTGAACCCTTTTTTCTTTCTTTCCCAACCGTGCCTTTTGTTGGTTTTCTTCACTGCTTCTCTTTCATATTAAGGTTTTGCTGGCCACTGAAGACTCCATCGAAATCAATTTGCAAAGAGGAAAGGGCCCACTATCTAGGGTGTTCATTCAATTTTTCGATTTCGGTGTGATAATTCAGTTTTCGGTTCGATTTTTTTGAAATTTTATAAAACCGAACTGAATCGATTTTTTTAAAAAACCAAACCAAATTTCGGTTCGATTCGGTTAAAAACCGAAATTGAAGAAAAGAGAAAAGAACGCATTTCGGTAATGCGTTTTTGAAGTAATTTTATTTTAAAAAATTAAAATTTTATTAAAGAACGCATTATCAAAATGCATTCATATATAATTTTTTTAAAAATTCAGTTTGAGAATAAAAACCGAAAACCGAATCGAATTTCATTATAATAAAAAAACGAACCAAACCGAATCTAAAATCCAAAAAATCGATATTTCGATTAGATTCGGTTCGAATTTTCGGATTGCACCAAATAATGAACACCCCTACCACTATCCCCACCCGCTGTGTGTCTGTGAATGATGCCAAGGATTGAGTTCTGCCTTCTTCTTCTTTGCCCAATTTGGTAATTAGAAAATCTGAAGCAGGACTCCGAGGTGGTGACTCTTTGTTTTCTTGAATTTTTCATGTACCAAATATTAGTGTACTATCTTCTTATATTTGTTCATTATAAATTGAATTAGAAAACAAGATGTAGGGAAAAAAATGGCATGAATTTGAGTAGGATGATGTAATTTCATAATTCTGGGTCTTTTTCTTTTCAAGACTTTGTACAGTTTGTTCGTCTTTTAGCCATTCGGTGTTCGGTCACCAAAATTTTAGAAGGTTCAATTAATAGAAATTGGAATTGGACAAAACAGGTGGGTAAGAAATCATGTACAAGAAGACATTGACGATGAGGTTATTAATGTTTACCAGTTTGATTAACCGAAGAAAAGGTACATAAAGGCACTCGGCACTAGAGATTCAAATTCTTTTTAGTCCTTTTTTTTAAAAAATTTGTAACTAAATTCTTTTTAATCACAACTAGCTGCTCGAAGGTGTTCGATGGATGGAGCACTCATAAAAGGAATAGGCCTTATGTTGATATACCAAAGGCTTCTGAAACTAGACCGGGATCCGCATCTTGTTAGTTATTCTCTTCGGTCAAATTTGAGTAATGTTTATATTTTTATTATAAAATAAATAAATAAATAACATTTAATTCTCAAAGAACTTATCTTTTTTTTTTAATTACCTTTCTTGCATATGTTTAACACTAAATTTATTTAATTTCTGAAAAGAAATACTAATTCTTAACCTTTGGAGGAATCCTTTATAAGTGGTTGTGAATGATTGACTTTTTAAATCTTTTCAACCTTGATTCCATAGGAGCAAATCAAGTCACAAAGATTGAAAAATAGAATTATTGATTTAATTCGTTCTCAACAGTAATGAGATGATCATCTTAGAATGATCATTTTCACAACGAATAAAATTATATTATAATTGACAATAATGCAAACTTTATTTTTTTTAGTAGGAAAAATATTTTTATGCACGTATTACTTTTTTAAAAGATTATTATCTTAATTATATACATATTACTTTTTTAAAAAATAAAAAATCGTACAAATTACTCCATACCAAGTCATATTTTTCTTTTGTAATGTTGATATTATAATGCAGTATCTGAATGAATCAATATATAAAACATGCCAAGGTCAAAAAATTCTGCTGCAACACTAACTAGTGCGTTTCATTTTTCTACTCCACAAAAAACTTCCATCTGGAGCAATAACCAAAAATAGCTAATTAATATATTAATGGGCTGACTCCTGCATCCCCCCCCCCGGGTTATCAAGTAGATTGCCATATTTAATTTATTCTATTTTTTTAAAAAAAATCTAGCTAGGCGTTAAATTATTTTCTAAAAGTTTCATATTGGGTGGTAATAATCTCGCAAGAATGTTTTTATATTTGATACAATTAAAACTTTTATCGTAAATAAATTGTTTTATTTTGTTAATATTTTTATTTAACAGTTTTTTTAGATTGTTGTAGGACATGTTAAAATTTTAAAAACACATGATCTAATTAGTAATTTGATGACTCTTAACTTGTCATTTTCTATAATAATTTTCCATATTTGGATTTGTCAAATTGTCAAATTATGTGATTTTCTTATTTTGAATTTTTCCTTTCCAAAAACATTTTATGTTGGTGATTTTCTTATTTTGAATTTGTCATTTCATATATGTTGGTTTGTAGTTGATGATCTAGCAAGAATGTTTCCATTCTAGAGGGTGGTTAAAAATGCTTTGAGAATTAAACGGGTAGACTAAATTACTTTTTTTTACTTTTTCGTCAACGTTAGTTATAAATTTTCAGAATGTATATTTAAATTTTTAATAAAATAATGACTTATAATTTTTTTATTTTGTTAAATAATATTTCATTTTTAGATTTATCATGTCATCAATTTAATGTTCTTCATTAATTCTGAATTTTCATATCCTAAATAGTTTTCCATTATTAGAGTTCACATAAGTTAGTTAAGCAATTTTAGTGTAAATGATGATGGTATATTATATATAGGGTGTATTTGGATTGGGTTCCACTACGGAACCCAATACAAATTTCTCATTTTGAGTCTCATTTTTTCTCTCACAATAAATTCTCTCTTTCAAAATTTAAGGCAAAAAGTCCCAAAACAAAACACCATTCAATCTCACTTATAGTAAAGTTGGGAAGGCAATATGCAAATTCTCTATAAATTGGGACCGGGAAGTGATTTGTTTTTTTCAAAAAAGGAAAAAGAAAAAATGTTTTAAGAAACCCCAGTGTTGAATTAATTAGGACAAGGCTGGTGGATCGGACTTCGGGGTTCGGACAGCCCGTATTGAATTTCAAATTCGGGTTATTCTCAAATCTCAATGCAAAAAGCTATTGCGCCATAGTCTTCAAAACTAGCCGTTACTGCCCACAGAAACGCTCCACTCTTACATCAACCACCACGTAAGCACGATCTCATCTCATACATTACTGCTGCTGCATTACTGAAGAATCCCATCTCTGGAATCTCTCTTCTCTTCGAGTCTTCGTCTCTTCGTGATTGAAAGAGGGAAGGAGAGAGCAGCGGCTGCAGTTCCGAAATGTTTACAGAAGGCTTGGACGAATCTGCAATCAACTGGATCAAGCAGGTATTGTTTACCAAACTCCTGTTTTCTTGCATTTTGGAATGGAATTAAGCTTCTCGGCTACCGCTTTCTTGAATTCATAGATCATTGTTGATGGGTTTCTCAAAGTAGAGCGAGAAAGTTGTTGTATAGTGTTCTGCAGCTCAAGATCTTCTGACATGTTCTCTCTTACATACTCTGTTACCCAAGGAATTGAACATTTGCACAATATATCAGAAGATTCGTGTTATACTGTTCTACTTCATGAATGTTTTCAATGGTATTAATAAAGGTTTTATTTGGATTAGTTTTTTCCCAAAATCTTGGTATGTTATTTATTTATAGTTACTGTTTTTCTTATATGCTATTGTGCTGAATTATAATGATAAAAGATTTTGGGCTTTGGATTCTATAACTGTTACCGCTGTGAGCCAATAAAGGATCACATATTGTGGATTTGCGGTTTTTTTTTTATGTAAAAATGGATGAAATGTACATGCAGGGATCGAATGTAGAACAATCTCAATTGCGATCACCATTGAGTGAGAAGTTTGAGCACAAATATCCAATTCCAAGGTCTCCTTTAGCCTCTATATCTGGTGGTTTACACGCATTGCCGCCTCTGAAATTCCATTCTAGCCTTCTTGCGCCCCATAATCCAGTGTCACTAAGTCTTGACAGCAACAATGAAGATTCCTATAACGACGATGAAACTTATGGAAGTGATGGTGACAGTGAGAGTGTAGCATCAGTCAATCATGAGCTTGAGGAGTATTGCTCTGATGAAGAATCGCTTAATAAGTCAATTCTTGATGGTTTTCATGAAGAACTGTTTAATCCAAAGGCAAGTGCACATTCAAATCTAGTTAGAGGAACGAGCATGGGCATTCAACATGGATGCATACTAAATAGAGGACTGTTAAAAGAGAATCTTCGAATTGAAGTGCCAGAAAATGCTAGAAGGTTTGCTGATAGTGAAGGCCAAAGAAATGCAATTTCCACAGGAAGTTGCCGGCTGAAGGAAAAATTTCAATCCCATAGTGCTTATGTAAGAAGTGTTAAAAAATTTCCTTGGAAGAATCATTTATATAGGAGGATCGTTGTTCTTGAGTGTTTCTTAATTCTGATTATTCTATTTCTTGCTAATTGAGTTTGTTGATGATTGGGGATGCAGGCTACACCAGTCGCCAAGTTAAGTGATGCCATGGACTTGGGAACTCCAAGTGCTCCACCCATTATAGATATTGGAAGAGAGGAGCATGACTCTGAGATTGGAAGTGTATGTGGTAAAGCCTCTGGTATGTCAGGATTTCACCAGAAAAACAATGAGGTAAACATGTCTAAGGAATCAGCACAGGATTCTCTAAGAGTTGAAGTATGTAAAAGGTACTATCATCAGAATAGCTGGTGGCATTCTGTTGGCAAACAATTTATTTGCAATGGCTTAGCTTGTTACTGCTAGACGAACATCACTGTCTGATCTGACATATGCAGGGAAGCAAAAGGAACAGCCCAGGAAACAGAAGTACCAGGTGCTCTTTGGCAAGAAACCTCAATGGACCATTCACCATGTTATGATGCAAGGTGATATAAACCAGCTCAACTTTTGTTATTAAAACATGGTTTTCATCATTATGCAATTGCCGTCACGTTTATCAATTACTTTCCAAATGCAAGTTTGCACCAACAAAATTCCTATATGGATAGGATCTTGCAATCGTTGGAACTACGGCTCCTAATTGGCTAGTAAATGGGAAACTACTATTCTACTGACTGTTATTTTATTTTAAGATGCCTGGAGACCAAAATTTTCTTTCATTATTACTCAAACTCAGAAAAGAAACTTCTGGTTTGGCTGCAGTGATCAAAATGCATGGCAGGCATTGATAGCTTACGATGCATGCATTCGCTTATGTCTGAATGCATGGGCTAGAAGTTGTACAGAGGCACCAGAATTCCTAAGAGATGAGTGTCTGGTTCTTCGCAGGGCCTTTGGGTATGGTGTCTATCATATTAACCCTTGAGTACTGCAATAGATCGGGAAATTTCTGCTTCGTTTATACAATGTGAAGAAAGAAACCACATTTCTTTATTGTAATAAAATTTGTTCCCATCGTCTCTTATGTTTAGTCTACACAAGTTTCTCTTGCAACCACGAGGTGTACAACTATCAGAAAGGTCAAGGACGACAACTGCACAAGCATTTCTTCCAAAAGGGAAAAAGATAGTTGGGAAGATCCGTGTGGAAGGTATGTACACCGAGTCCTGGATTATCCATTTTTCTCAGAGTAAGCTGATGGAGTGATTATTGATAACTTGTATGAGCTGTCAACTTTTTTTTCCAGTCATACCTTCAGGTTTCAAATGCTTACTTTCTCTCAAGAAGCTCATTATGAGATGAAGCACTTGAACATTATAAGCTGCTTATGTTTTCTGGTTCTATGGAGTGGTTCCATAAACTGGTTCATAAGCATTTGAACTTTATAAGTTGCTTATGTTTTCTTGTTCTATGTCAGAGGTTCCATAAGCTGGTTCATTTAGTGACTGTAATATTTCCTTTCTTGATTGTAACTGATATGGTTAAATGATGGCAAGACTCATATCTTGATTGAGTACTAACTCATTATGTTGTGGCAGTAAAAAAGCTTCGGATTATACCAAGGCAGAAACTTAAGAGCACAAATTCACTACTGGGTGCAATATATGTCTACGCTGGAGCTGAGTATGTCCGGCATGTTTCATTGCTCGTGAAAAGTGGCATCAATTCTCTGAAACGTGCTTCATTTTCATTGAGACCTGAAGGTTTGTGCTTTTTAAAAGCTTTCAGAAACCCCTCTAAAGCTTAATCATGTAAAGTGATTTCCCAAATTCAAGGTCAGTTTCCTGTCTGGGATACTGAAGTGGAAACCAAATGCTACTCTAAAAGCTTATGCAATGATTTTATTTACCCTTTTTTAGTACCTTTCCAACAAGCAGACAGTGGATCAGATGTGAAACCTCATACAAAATTTGTATATTACTGGCCTTGTAGAGAATTTAAGTGGAAGAATTAACTTTTTGCTTGCCCTGTTGTTATCAGAGTCACTATCATGTTTAGTGTTCCTGAAAAGTATGTCAGAAGATAATCAAGTTGAAATAGATTCAGCTGTCTGTTTGCAGCCCGGAAGTGGTGATTACCAAGACTTGTAAGTTAGTAAATCTCCATCTTTATTTTGTTTGGAGATTCTCTCCTTGGCATTTGCGACTTTAATAGTTCTCTAAAACCTTATATCTCCAGTCATATGTACAGCTACTTGCAGAATAACATTGAGAAATATTGTGGATTTACTCTGAGAGAATCACAATAACATTCTCTTAACAGATTTTGTATAAATTAAATCAAGGGATTTACCTTTCTCTCATAATAATAGGTAATTTACTTAGTAGCTATAGATTGTCTTACTATATAAAACTGCCTTCCCAGTTTTCCAGAGAATGAAGGATATTCCATCTTACTTGAAGTCCAGGATACACAGAAAAATACACAAGGTCGAGCAACAATTCCGGTTTCAATGATGATTGAAAATCCGGTATGTCATATCACTAACAAATATATCTTTATAATCAACCTGAAATATTAGCAATATCATTCTTTATCTTATACACTTAATTGAATATGCAGACTGATAAAATTAAATGGTGGCCTGTCTATCTCAGTGATCATGAATGTGTTGGGAAAGTTCAACTCTGTATTACTTGTACCTATACACAAGATGAAACAACCCACTTGAAGGTTAGAGTTTACCAACCCTAAAACATTTCTGCTGTACTTTCACTGATAAACATTGTTACTAGTCTTGTTATTCTCTCTAATCTTAGGCAGGAGAAAGAATTTTAAATAGAAATAGTACTTGCAGGAATAAGAACATGTTTATTGTTGATATACATCCTTTCTTATCCTTGATGTTAAAATTCATTTATCTTAAACAAATCTTGATATGAACAATGTTTCCTAAAAATTGAAAGCTCGACAGTTTGATATATTGTCAAATCACCTAGGTATATATACCATCCACCTAAATTTAAGAGTACAAACTCGAAAAGGCTTAACTCTTTGACTGAGGAGCTATTCTCCTTCCCTTTTGGACCATTCAACTCAGCACTAAATTGACATTTGTCCTTGGGTAGCACATGTATCTGCAAAACTATGAGCGTGTATCCTCACCTATATATATCTTTACTAACGTTAAACTATCATTTAACTATTTCTTGATGTTGGCTACAGAATGGACCTATTGTAGAAACCCTTGCGTATGATCTGCTGCTTGAGGCTGCCATGCGTGCACAACATTTTCAGGCTCGAAATCTGCAACTAAATGGACGCTGGAAATGGCTGCTGACTGAGTTTGCAGAGTATTATGGGGTTTCAGATTCATATACTAGACTGAGGTTCCCAAAGATTTACTATTAGGCAATGGAGCATTTAATTAAGAAAATCGTTATTTCTTTGCATAAATATTGCTTTTGATTAATATACAGGTATCTTTCATATGTAATGAATGTTGCAACTCCAACCAAAGATTGTATAGAGCTTGTGTATGATTTGCTTATGCCAGTCTTGAAGGCCAGGGATGAAAAAAGTTTAACCAGACAAGAGGTACACTTTGACTACTACTTCATTTGCAGGCCTAACATAACAGAAGCTGCATAAGAGTAACAACTAGATACAGAAATGTGTAAACATCTTAACCAACTCCACTGCTTGTGAATTTGAATGTGCTAAAACATGATTATACCTAATGCTTCACTTTCCACTGGGGCCTGTATTTTATCAAACTACAGTAGAAGTCTTATGAAGGCCTGTTTATTCAGGCAGAGAAGACTTGCGCAGCAAAAATTAGTGTGATCTTTAATAGTGTTGATGGACAGACTGAGGTTCTCAGTCAAAAGAAAAACATAAATGTATTGTTATACTAGGTTTGAGAGGATATTTTGATCTGTCTACCATAGTGCTGTACAAAAATGGGCCCATATTAGCTATTGGCCTTCATATTTGTGTAATGTGGTTATCCAAGTCTCCATAAAAATTAATTCAACAGAATCACAAGTTATCTGGTTTGATATTTTGTAATGATAGCCTGCTTGCTTCCAACAACCATTGGTTTTGTTATAACCAAAAAAATTGTTGTGTAATTCAGTAAGCACCTTAGGAAATGTGATCTCGAGAATGTGCCAAGTCTCCATCCTAGGATTTTGGTATTCATACATGTTTTTGTTGTTTAGATTACAAAACAATTTGATTTCATTCTGTTAAAGAAGTTATGTACAGATGCTGTAAGATGATCTATTCTTGACAATTTGCTGGTTACTTTTGCAGCTGACTGTATTTATTTGTTTCTTGTGCTGCAGAAAAGTATTTTATTTAGTTGTGAAACCCAAGTTGAGAGTCTCCTTGCTGATGTGTTTCAAAACTACAAATCACTAGATGAAAACTCTCCAACAGGTTTAACAGACATGTCAGGTCCAATACTAGAAACTGCAGCATCAGCTCTAGCTCCTGCTGTGAAAGTATACACACTTCTTCATGATATACTGGCTCAAGATGCTCAGACAACCCTGAAAAACTATTTACAAGTGAGTTTTACTTTGTCTATAAGACATATCTGTAAACTGCCAACTTCTTTCATCTTATTAGAGTTGCCTTTCCTGATAAAGTAATTACGGAGTATACTTTTGAAAGCCTGTTACAAATGTGTATAGGATATAGCTTTCAAAATTTCCCTGAATCTTAATAACTTATTCTAGAATATTTTAATCAATGGCTTAGGAACAATCTCTAGATTTTCTCATTACCCAATATATCATGATATACTGGCTCAAGATGCTTAGACAATCCTGAAAAGCTATATACAAGTGAGTTTTACTTTATCTTTAAGACATATCTGTATACTGCCAACTTCTTTTCATCTTATGAGAGTTGCCTTTCCTAATGAAGTAATATGAACCTGGAAAAATATAATGGAGCTTTCGAAAGCCTCTTATAAATGTGCATAGGATATAGCTTTGAGAATTTCTCTGAAACTTATTATCATGTACTAGAATATTTTGATCAATGGCTTTGGAGCCCTCTCTAGAGTTTCTCATTACTGTACATAAGATGATAAGCAGTGGGTTTATTTGCCTCTCAACTGTTAGCCTTTATCACGAGAACTCCACATTAAGAGGCTATCTCTACAGACAGCAGCATTAAAAAGGTGCCGAAAGCACATGCTGGACACTGATGAGCTTCTGTCAAGCAACTCTGATGGCATTGTTATGGATTCTACGACAATGGCCACTGCATATTTGAAGATGAGAAATCTTGGCATTAACATAAGGAGTGAGATTCAGGCTGATCTTAAGATCCACGATCAACACATATTTCCAAGGTATTAGATCCATTGGATTTTCCTGAACTCATTAAAGGTGCAGTCCAGAAGATAAACTTAAAATGCTTCAAGTTATGATTAGCTTCAAAATAGTCAGATAAATCTGGTCACTTTCAGTATCTACTACTACAGTGTTTTCAACTTATAGCTCACCAGCTACAAAGCTTTCTAGGTAGCAGAGATTAGAAATTACTCATAAAAGGTCCATTTTTTAAGATCAGATTTACTCTTACTCTTTCTTCTGTTTAACAAGCAAAATCTGATAGCTGCTTCCTTATTTTCAGTTCAATTGACCTGGCAAGCATCACTGGTACAGTTTATAGTACTGAGTTGTGTAAAAGGCTTAGAGCTTTTCTTGCTGCATGGCCTCCATCAGGCCCCATGCCACATGTTACTGATCTATTGATAGCTACCGCCGACTTTGAGAGAGATCTTGAGTCATGGAGCATCAGGTATTTAATTTAATATCCTTGATATATTCAAAGATTTCTACTAATAACCTCTGCTATATGTTTGTTTGTCCATTACTATTAAGGAGTACATGGTTTCCTTCAATAGAAAGAGTTAAAGCTTTTTGTCGTTAAACAGCCTTTTTATACTACAGTGCAGTTTCGGCTGATAACCTCTACTATATGTTTGTTTTCTTCAATAGAAAGAGTTAAAGCTTTTTGTTGTTAAACTGCCTTTTATACTACAGTGCAGTTCCAGCTGATAACCTCCGCTGTATGTTTGTTTGTCCATTACTATTAAGGAGTACATGATTTCCTTTAATAGAAAAGAGTTAAAGCTTTTTGTCATTAAAACTGCCTTTTTATACCTCAGTGCAGTTCCAGGGGGTGTGGACTCAAGGGAGTTGTACCACAATTACATTATGGTCTGGATACAGGATCTGCAACTTAACTTGCTAGAAATATGTAAGGCAGAAAAGGTAAACTTTTTAGCTGTGATATATTTTAGAATTCTTCCACCTGTGAACACAAGGTAGTATTCTTTGGATCCAACAAACTTATTTCTTCTGCAATGAGTGGCAGGTGCCTTGGTCTGGAGTAATTACAAATTATTCCACCTCTCCTTTTGCTGAGGAAGCATTTGAGAAACTCAAACAAGTGCAACATGAGTATGAAGTAGTCATCAAGCGATGGCCACAATACACATTAATTTTAGAGAACGTGAGTTCACTTAGACTAAACACCAAACCACAGATCACTATGTGCGTGTGAATGCATTTCATTTGCTATTACATTAGCGCAACATTCTCTAGATTTCTTGCATATCATCAAAAGTAGATTGCTGAGCTCTTAAACTCTAGGTGATTCTCTAATTTGTGAACTATCTTAAACAGTTTTTATTCATAATTTCACAGGCTGTTGCAAATGTTGAAAGAGCTATTATAAAGGCACTGGAAAGGCAGTACAGTGATGTCTTGATTCCTTTGAAGACTAGTGTTCCAAAAAAGCTCGGAATGCAAGTTCAGAAATTAGCGAGACGGCAATCAACTTCACTTTACTCTGTTCCACCTCAGGTAAGTGCCAATCATGCCACGTCAACTGATTCTGTACCAGACTTTTGCAGTGCTGATTCTTTACTACAGCTTTTGCATTCTTCTTCTGATTGAATTTTAAAAGTCAGGTGCATGAGTCTTTCAAACAATTCTCATATAGATAATGGTGCAAATTGGACATGTACAGCTTTTAGTTTTTGAATTTTTTTTTAATTTTATTTTCATATCACATGATCAACACAAAAGGCTATCAAGCTTAAATCTGCATGCATTTATAGTCATGCATTCCAAGTCTTCAACGAAAAAATTTTCCCTTCGGGCAAATGTTTTTACAGGAAGATCTAATCCTTTTTATGCTTTTATGATAGCTGGGAACCTTTCTAAACACGATCAAGAGAATTCTGGATGTTCTACACTGCAGAATTGAGGATATCCTCAAGGCATGGGCATTGTACCTACCAGTAAATGGGGATAAGAAGTCCAGTTTTGGGGAGCAGATGAATGGTGTTACGGTGTTATTAAGAACCAAGTACAAAAACTACATGCAAGCAATAGTCGTGAAACTTGCAAGCAATGTAAGGGCTCTAACTAGTTGTATCTTTTCCGAAGGGGCGTTTTTCACTTTTAACTGATGGGCCAACTTGACCAATAACAGCAGGAACAATCATCATCTTTTTGACATCTAAGTTTATACTCGTGACACATTAGTTTGCTTACTTGTGCAACTTCTAAGTTCATGAAAAGAATTATTCAAGTCGGTGATTGTTTCAGATACAAGCTAGTCGCAACACAAGGTTACAAAGGATCTTGGAGGAAACAAAAGTAACAGACGTTGAGGCCGAGATCCGCGAAAGAATGCAAATGTTGAGTACACAACTCTCAGATTCCATATCCAACTTGCATGAGGTCTTTACAAGTCGAATATTTGTTGCAATTTGTCGTGGATTTTGGGATAAAATGGGCCAGGTAAAATAACCAAAATTCTCATTTCTTTTCCGTTATTTCAGAACCCTTTTAGTTCTTGCACTCATCTTGCTCTTCTGTTTCATTAGATTGTAGTTAAATTTCTGGAGGGCAGGAAAGAAAATAGAGTTTGGTACAATGGATCTTACCATGCTCTTGGGGTAAGTATTCTCTTAAGGCCTTCAGAAGTCATCATTTGTTCTCAACAGTTTCAAGAATGACCTGTAAATGTAACATCTCTAGGTCCCCAAATCATTTCTATAACCCCCCCCCCCCCCCCCATTCCCCAAACAATCGCATGGAAAAGGACAACTCTAGATCAGTTGGTTTCTATTGGTAGTTTCAGGGAGTAATCTTTTTGTTTTTGTAACCAGGTTCTAGACGATATATTTGCTTCACAAATGCAGCGATTACAAGGAAATGCTCTACAAGAGAAAGATCTTGAGCCCCCTCGATCGATAACTGAAGCTCGATCAATTCTTTCCCGAGACACAACCAATGGAGTGGAATCATCAACTTACTTGTACTTCTAGAGTTGCATTTTGGGGGTTCTCTTTGAAAATAAACCGAGCCATTTTTGTAACTTTGCAATTCTTTTGTATGTAAAATTCCAATTCTTTTGTAAACTAGTCTTCAAAAATAAATGCAACTGTCAATATTACAGCTCCTTTGGTGTATTGGGAAACGCAATGTGAATTTTGAGTAAGAATCAGAAATATACCAATACTTAAATATTCTGGTCAATGCTTTCTCGGGGCGCAAGTCCCCTGCCTTGCACAAAAAATATTAACTTAGAGATTAAACGGAGAAGATTGGGAAATTGTTGAGCTATACAAGTCATTAATCAACATGAGAGGCCCTTTGAAGCTCTTGAGATTTCCATTATGTACTTTCACATCTTAAAAGACCCAACTAGAGCTTTCTTTCAGAAGTTCAAATCTAATCCCAAATTGGTTTGTTGAATTTGTTCTTGCTATAGACACACTGGTATACTTTCGAACATTTCTTCCTCAGATTGGGAACTGTCTCATGCATTAGGCAATTGTACATTGTTAAAGAAACATCTCAATGTTGCAAAAATATATCCCATTTCACAAATTAAAAACTCTTGGTGAACCCCAGAAGACACATGCAGAAGAAGATTATGAATAGTACTATTGCATGAAAAGTGTGAGTTGTACTGGCCATTGAATCAGGCAGAACAAACTGTATTTAACAAAATTTAGCAGAAACAGTTGCTATATACTTCCATCCAGTAAGACCACCAAATACTATTGTGTCGAATCTACAAAGATGTGAATGTTATTCCTCAGGTCCCTTTACCCTGTTGAATTTGCTGAAGAAGAGCTGCTGCCAACTGCAAAGTTGCCTGCAACCGCTTCTCTGTGTCACCTTCCTGTTCCGGATAATGTGGCTGTTGATTTACATGAGAACTGGGCTGAAACTCTCTTTGAGGGGCAGCAGGGATATTTGAGATCTGCTGCTGCTGCAATTGCTGCATTTGACCATATTGAGATGATGAAATCTCAGAAGAAACCTGATTATTTGGTAGCATATATTTTTGCTGTGCCCAGTCAAAGCCTGTTGATATGGCTCCGGGTTGCCTCTGCTGCCCAAGAAGAGACGTAGCCAACTGTGCAAGTTGCTCAGGCTGAAGAGCTGCAACTGGCATTGAGGAAGGGATGGGAGGTTTATCTTGAAGAGGCTGACTGCCAGTCCTACTTATAGGAACCGGGTTATATCCCTGACCAATCGATTGAGCAGTGCTACTCATTGCCTGTGATGTAATACTCCTGGTATCGGAACATATGTTTTGCATATCATGAGAAGGCCAACAGGGACCCATTTTTGTGTTGTGCTGATGAGCTGCATATTCATGTTCGGGCAAATCGCCAACAGGATGAGCAGGTCTTGTGAGGGAAGCACGTAAAGGTCCTGTAGAGAGATTTGAAGTAACAGAAATATTTCCAACTCCTGGTCTCTCAAAATTTGGCATGGTTGACACTGAGGGATAAGGCCCTGAAGGGGATGGTTGCTTTAGAGATGATGTATCCCCGTTCAAAGATGCAAAGTTAGATTCGTTCTTCTCTTGCTGATGATGAAAAGACCCAAAAGTAGAACCAGGTTGATCTGACCTCAGAATAACACCAGAGATGCTCAGTCTCCCAGGTACTTTCAGTACTTTCTCTGAGAATTCTGAAGGAGGGACAAGAAATAATGTATTTCTGTCATCCAATTTGGCAACAGCTGCTCGCTGCTTCTCTCCCAGATACGTCATAAATTCATTGTAAAATACCATGTCAGGATCACTTGCAGGAACAAAGAATACCACCCAAAATCCAGTCGCTTGATAGTAATGCTTCTCGAGCATGTCCAAACTAGTTCTTGCAGTGCAGTCTAAGTATTCAGGCCTGTAATAAGCAAATGGTATAATCTGAGTGATTTCTCACCCTATGTCTCGGACAGGCATATGTTTCTAGGAGCAGACAATAGAACTCTGAAGAATGGATTATTTGATCCAAAATTAGAAAAACCTGTTCATTTAACATTTTGCAAGTTGACCCAGAAATCACTACTATCTGGAAAACTCCGTACATAAAATTAACTTTTAACGTCAAGGATCAAACTCTTTCTAAATTGTGGCAGGTCATCAACACTTTTCAAAATGATAAAGGTTAAATTCATTGAACTTCTGATTACAACATAACTCCCTCAAAATCGTCTTATCATGTGGAAAGAAGACTCCACCACTCAAGTACGTCTATCAGGCAGTTGACAAAATAGAGAGGGTACCGTTGACAACAATGAAGATAGATTAGCTTCTTCTTTCCTATGTTTACTTTTTTTGGACGAAAAATTGACATAGAGAATAAGACAAGCAAAATGCCAGTTGATGCCACGATCAGAATAAAAGGCAGAACATCTCAAGGCCCCCAAACTCGAACCTTTTCAAGTAATAAAATTAAAGTACATTAGATGCGCATAAAAATCAAGTCTAACACTTACAAATTCATGTCCAGTTCTTTACCCACAGGAAAGCAACGAGCACGACATATGGGAGTTCCTCCTTTAGCTATAGTCCCTTCCCATTTCCACTCTTCTTTCTTAGATAAGAAATGTGATTCAGGGGTCAATCTCTGTGGCTCAGTGTATGCTGGCAATGGAACAGAACCCATTTGGAGGCCATCATAAGATGCACTCCTCCGATCACTTTTCTCCCTGTAAGGTTGGATTGATTTCATCTGGGGGTTCGGGATCTGTTTGTGACCAAATGTATCTGAATCAAAGTTCTTCTGATAAGAATCAGGCTGAAAATCACGAAATGACCTAGAAGGAACACGATTTACTTCTCCTGAATTAGTAAAAGGATACTCGGGAAGCACATTCTCAGGAGGGATAGTGCTGGTTTTCAGTTTCTTAGCTCCATGAAAGAACAACGGTTCCTCCGGCAAATCAAAAGGATCATCATCTATTGGACTTTGACGAGAAAATCTCTCAGGAGAAAACTCTCGAAAGTAACCAGTGCTATCCCTTGAAGGACTATTTCGTTGCTCATAAATATTTCCTGGTACTCCAACTTCAGAGCCTAATTCAGGGAACCTCCTGTCTTCAAATGCATCATCTCCACCTGCCCATGCATTATTCTTTCTGCCAAAACTAGTTAGACTAGGATCACCAGGCTCAAAATTTGAAACATAAGCAGGAGGACTCCTGGTCAGGTCACCTCTTAAGTTTCCAAATTCCCTATCATGACGGAAATCTTCTGAGGATCTTGGATATCCATAGCCCCTAAAATGCGGAGATGAGGAAGCATTCAGTGAGTTCCTTTCTCTGTTCGATACACCAGAGTCGCTCTTGGCAAAACAAATATGTACACGAGGATTGCCAAATAATTTCCCCTGAAGAGTTTCTTTTGCTCTACAGGCAGCCATTACGTTTCTAAAACGAACAAAAGCATAAGTTCGACCAGGAAATGCAGTAATCTTATCTATATCTCCAAATGGTGCAAAAGCCTTCCTTAAAATGAATTCATCCACTTTTAGTTGAGCAGGAAAACCAATCCATAAGACCTCACTGGGTTCTCCATCCTTATCATTCATCTTAGGTTTTTCTGCATCGGTAGTAGAATGCCGTGCTCTTGAGTCTCTTTGTGAAAAAGGAGATGCTCTTAATATGGGACGTTGATCATCTTGGTAGTCATCATCACGTGATGTAGATTTTTCCTGCAATGCAAAATAACCTTTAGAGTAAAACCATATACTTTTTATTCGGCCGAAAATGGCGCTCAAGGACTTCCTATTGCTATATAGGACAATATCCAGAACATGCATAAATTGAATGTCCAAAAATACTAAATCAAGACTGAAGCAGTATGATGAACCAAGGAGGGCTTCAGTATGATGCACCAAAGGTAATATAAGTTAAAAAACCTTATCTCTCAATGATGATAAGGACCCTGAGCACTCTCACTAATGTTGTGGATGAAAGACAGCATATATACAGGTAGAGAAATCACACACAAACTATAAAATTCTAGAAGCCTAGGAACAAGCAAAGCAGAATAGAAAAGAAAACAGTGCTTTACAACAATATGTCCCGCATAAACTAGAACTCTGCAAACGATGACACAAAGCCTGCTTGACAAAATGAAATGGTTTTAACTTTTAGAAGCAACCAAGTTCTGTAATAAACAAAGCAAGAAAGATGTTTTGAAGGGACTAAGAGAGCATGACCACATCAGTAAGGCAACTCAAAGAGAAGGAACCAACAAACACAGGCATTCTAAATCTTTTCACCAAATTTCTAGTGGTTTGAATATTAATCACCAAAAAGGAGGAAAATAAGAAACAATGTTCCAAAGAACATCAATTGAGAAAGAAACTTTTCAGGATGACCAGAAGATAGAAAACCAAAAAATATGAATTAAGATGAAGAAAACCAGAAGGCTGTTTATGTATCACCATCCCCAAAACAGGAAAGTGGGAGAGCTGGACATTTATGAGGTTAGAATCAGGCTAAGTAGTAACTCTCCACAGAGTTGGTTCAGAGTGATTAGTATCCTGGAATAATAGCTAGTCTAGAAGCATTTAAAACACGTACAAAAGAAATAACACAGACAAAATTAATCTACAAAATGGGGACCTAACTGCTATTTCGGTTACAAAAGAGGCCAACATAGTGCCGTATTTTCATTCTCTCTGCTTTCATAAAACAAACATATCAATGCCCAAGCACAACCACATGCCAAGGGAGGTCTTCGAAAAGAATCTCCATACCATACCATGTAACCACAGCAACACCTTGGAAAGGTAAATGCATCATGCCATGCCTTCAATTTCCCAACTTCCAACTATCCCAAAGCTAGGGGACAGGATTAAGAATCATATGCAAAACATTTCTCCAATCCACAATAGAGTAATCAGCCCTGTCCTCCCAATGTTACTAAGTGAATTATAATTTGTGATGCACGCTATCTGTGACTGTTTTCTGACTACAAGATGAAAAAGAAAGAAAGCACCTAAAAGAACCGCTATGAACAGTATCTCTTCAACTGAACTTATGCAACTAGAAGGAAAATCTAGCTAAAATTCATCTACACGCAACATGTAAACAATCGCATGGTGTCTTTTGTTAACCCAATAAGCATCAGCATATAAATATCAGCAAATTGCTGACCATGCTTCTTAGTAGAAGTCACATCTTGGAAGATTAAAGCAAACTGCAATTGGTTTTCACTTATCCTCCACCTGATAAGTTAACAGTGAGCAGAGCCGTTCATTTCACTAGTAAAGAAGATTAAGCAGAAAAAGAAAACCTTAACAATGCTAATCTAATACGAGTCACACATTCTCGTGCAGAATTTCAAACGAGCCAGTTAATTTCCTTCAGAAACAAGCCACTCTACAAACAGGAAGCTCAATCTGCAAGTACCATGTTGAACGTAGCCACAAGGAAATTGCAGTATTTATGCAATGGAAAATATAATCTTCAAATTATTCAGACTGCCACCTTGAGTTGCCTGAGTATACAATTGAAATTAAAAAAAGATTCCATAGGAGTGTACTCATATTGGTTGATGACAAATGACAAAAGTTCCTCGCTTTCTTTATTTCCTGTGTATTTACTTGAGCAATTTGGTTTTGCATTACGAATAAAAAGGGTGGAAAAGACAGCCTCATTATTTAAAAAGATCATTCCTTTTCTCTCAAGGTGAGACACACAGGCCAGATTTTATGACCAAGCCAAAAGTGGAGCTACAGACAGTCAGTAAGAATATTGGATCCTGCCAATTGCAGGTGCTGATTTTGTCCTTGATGTTTTCATTTAACTTGCTGTAGTAGCAGTTATTTGCACTGGGAGAGTAGCATATTTATTAGAGCAGCAACCTTCAATAACAATTCCACAAGAAGGCCTCTTGTAAGGTGAAGAAATGTGCTTGAAAGTTGTTATCCAAATGTATGAACAAACTACATTATAGATGAAATCAACAAGTAGCAAATATTGGATATATTGTTATGCAAACTGCAACACACACAGCAGCAAAGATCTGATGGACTGCCAATATCCAAAACTGAGATTTCTGTAGCGTATCAGCCATATACCTAAACAAATGGTCCCACACTAGCAACATTTTCCTAAGTCTACCTCTTATTTCAATCAAGATCTTCCGGTCACTGGAGCATATTCTCAATGCTTCTGCATATGGAATCTAGCAGATACATCTCCTGTATCCCAAATTTGTACAAATGATATTTTGCCTACACTTTCAATAAGTAAAAATCAGTCTTACCGCATTTAAGAGTTATTTTCAAACACAGTGCACAACTTTGGAATTATTTGGAATTCTGCAGTTCATTTGGATTAAATTAATCCCAAAAATTGCATCCATTAACCATCTAGAAGAGAGGTCAAATCTCAATTTCAGTTGCCAGTGGAACAACAGGGATGCTCTATTATGCAAAAGGAGGTGCATCTTTATCCTTTCCTCTTCCCTTTTATTGAGAAGAAGGTCCCACCCGTTACTGGACCTCTTTCCAGGCAGTAATTAAAGGGGACTCACGAGTAAAAGCATAAGATGAAGGGTAAATCTTTAATACCTTTAAAGTTGTCCTGAATAAGTTTTTGAACATTGGAGGCAAAAGCATCAGGTTTCATTCTTAATAACTCAGCTAGTCATAATTCTAAGTTTTCACAGGTTACTAAAAGCTTATGCATAATTGAGCGCCATTTTAAGAACAATCATCATATCACTGAGTCCTTTTCATCTAATAAGAGGAGCAGCTAATGAATTTTTGGGTTTAATAATACACATTGCCATATGCTTTTTATAACTCAGGAGATAGTTATCAAAGTACCTAGAAAGTTCACCATTATTTCACATTCATTTGTTTTTGCCTCCTACTCTGCATCCTTTACAAAAGGAACTTAGTTGTCTTTTCTGCGTGAGTTGTAGACACATTATAGAGGATTGACATTTGCTGTATGCGCCTTTTGTGGTAAACTAGACCATTGAAAGCATATAAGTTCAAAACAAGTAACTTTGTGTTCTTTGAAGAAGATTTAACTGGTTGAAACTGAAAGTCAACAGCTTTGTGCACAAAGCACTTGGGACATTCGTGTTAGATATTCAAGTTGCATGTCATGACAGATGATGAAGTTGAATATGAGAATATATAAGCTGTGGTCCCTGATGCTCCTAGCATTGATAACAATGCAGCTCCAGTTGCTTTTGCAATTGATAAAACACAATGGACCTGGATTAGAATCAAACAGCAAGGACTTTGTTCCAGAAAGAAGTGTATATCCTAAACGTCCTTTTCCAATTTTATCCAATTCCTGAAGGTGCTTGCTTGAGATATCAATGGTACAATGGCAAGGAGGTATATCTAACTGACCTAAAACTGAAATGTCATTTTAGCACATGAACAACCTGCTACAAGACAGGATGCCTAGCATATTCAATCTAGAATTCAAGGGAAAAATATATTTAAGCGAAGTATAGAGAACTTGCATCTCAATTGATTTTTCATTTATCAGACTCGTATGTTGCAGCTCTGTGGAGATTGAGGCCGGTGCCAAAATTCTCAAGAGCAAGACCGCATACAGCATACCAACAAATTTCATCTAAAAACCATCCAAAGGTCATATATACTTGCTCAGCCATATCATGTCTTAAATTGCGATGTACTAAAATAACATGAAGAACGGACACCCCCACTGAATTCATGCATTTTTTGGCATTATTATGAAAAATGAACAGGATGGAGAAACAAAGCGAGAAACATCACAAGGAACTTCAGCCTGGAGCAGAACTGCAGACGTTTAATGATCTTGGTTGACCATCCATAACTCTATGATGATAGAAATCTAGAAGCAGTCACCAATAACAATCTGTAGAGATGGCTATAAAATAGCACGATCAGATGTTTCATATGAAAGATCAAAGGATACGAGAGATATGTGGTAAAAAGAAATGTTGAGAATTCTAATGTTGTCATGGAAGATGGTGCAAATGATAATTAGAAACCCAAATGCTGAATGAAACCCTTCCAAGTCCTTCTCTTTTGACCTGTTCCTTATCTAGTTTCCAGATTGAATTTTCCAAGTGTGTGCTTAAGTTAGTATGTCTAGATAAGCAGTTTTGTCTGCATGATGATTTAATAATGGTGTAATAGGTTCTTGCTTCCTTTGAATTTTAACCATGGCGCCAAAGATGAGGCAATACTTTTGGAGTGACTTTAGTTTTCTCTTCATTCTTTTCTTTATAGTTCACTTTGGAGCTTTTTAGTATGTGATTAACTCCAGAATTTGTTTCGAAATGAAAAGCAGTCTCTTGATTTATTGAGCAAATAAATAATGCTGTGGGTAAGCATGGCTATGAGATCGGCATGTGTACTGCTATTTGTGCTGATTTTTGTGTCTATTATGCTAAAGATTTAAGAATGAAGATAAATTTTATTAGCAAAAATTGTATCACAAGTAACTAGGTTCGGGAACCATCTGAGCATATCCTTAAGTGCCAAAGGTCTGAACATCAACTGTATACAACAGCACTGAAAGGAAATCAGACGAAGGTTGACAAAACTAACCGCCTTTGCAAATTCAATTCTAAGTGGATTGCCAGCAACAATAAACCCTTGTAGTTCTCTTATGGCAGCAAAGGCATCATCCTCATTTCTAAAATTAACAAATGCATAGCTGCGACCAGGTTGAAATGCAATGCTTTCAAGCTCACCAAACTTTAGGAACTGACGGGCCAAAATACTTTCATCATCTATATTATGAGAAAGATTTCCAACCCAAAGGTGTCTTGATGGCGGATTACTCCGGCCATGATGACCTTTCTCTTCAGATCTTGGAGGGTAATCCCTGCGAAATCTGTCCCTCGCTCTGCCACTCTGCAGAAAAGAAAATACTTATTCACTTCCAATTGAAACAAAGTAGCATATACACAACAACGTGCTCTCTACTCTGTTCATCTTACTCTAGCTCTTTCCCATTTACCCAGCAGTGGAAGTATCTTGGCCTCTTTAACTTTGACTTCTGGAGAGGATTCTCATATTCAAAATTCTATTTTTGGTGATCAAATCAGCACTGACAATGGATTTGAAAAAATTTACAGAGTAGAAATTCTGAAAAATGCTCTCTTTGCTTAAATCGACAAAAGAGTCTAGAACCAGAAAAGCGAAGAAAAGAATTAAGACTTCGACTTAATTTCTTTCTTTCTAAATGGAAACCACCAATATATTCCGAATTCTGATTCAAACCCAACCCCAAACCAAAAAAAACAGCAAATTCACAATAAAAGTTAACTGAAGGTAGAACTAACCATTCTCCGATTACTGGAAAGTCGATTCAAATTCTGAACTGGGAGTAAATTTTATAGACCCAAACTAAAACTGCTTCCTATGTGTATGTATATGCACACAAAGCACGGTACTTATCCCCGTATGTACTTGTAGAATAAGATGAAGCAAATGCAAAGTTGGAGAGATTACAGCTAGGGTTTTGAAGATAAGAGTTTAGGGTTTTGGGAATTGGAAACTTTAGGGGTTCAACTGCGGCGGAGGAGAACAAGACGAGTTCAGAAGCCAACCAACAAAAGGCGACCGATGTCAATTGAGCCAATCGGATGACAGGACCTGGTATAGGCTATTGACCTGTCTCACTGTTTGTTTGGCAGGCAGTCCGAACTCATGAAAATTATGCGTTATGTATTTATTTTGAAAGAGCATTGTGCGCGTCATTCTGATATTTTAACACAACTCGTTAATATTACAAAAAAGGGAATTTTCTTTTGTTATTTTTTGTTGAAAAACATAAGAGCTTGTAGTCACTATGCTTATTTTCAAATCCCCTTCTTCAACTTTCACCGGTCGCCTCCTCCAGGCTCCAGCCAATTGCCTTCTCCAGCCTTTCTCGGAGTTGTAGCATCGCTGCATCCTTCTTCTCCAGTAGCAACCTACTTCTCTTCTCTTCTCTTCTCTTCTTCACCGCCAGCGTGCCTCTCTCCTTTAAACGCATAGTTTGAATGTGTTTAGTACACGCCATATATTTCTAGTAACATATCAACTCGTTCAATGGCATAAAAACTATTAAGAGGGATCTTCTTTGGAATTACCACAATTTTATAATTATCACAGTGCTACATTGTCTACTAGAAAGTAGGAGATCTTAAATGATTCTTATAATGGATACAATATCATTTAAATCAGCTGCTTGAAGGACATAAAAGTTGGTTTTTCCTAGCTCAATTTGCTGGTTATGAGTCCTTCAAGTGATCCAATGAAGGCCAAAATGGTGCAAAGCAAGCAGAACACTCTGAAAGCCTGAAGTAGCATCCAGGTACCTGTCCAAGGTCTTACATTGTTCTGCACAAGGTACATCTCCACGGGAAAATATATTGCCAGAGGCCAAAAATTCAATGCTCCCAAAACGCCTAAAACTTGGTTGAAGTAGGGGAAGAGTATGGCTAGTACTGTTGTAGATGCGACATAGGTAGTTCTGAAGCACAGCCGCAGGAGATTCAACTGCAGTTCTGGCAGTAATGGGAGCTTGATTTTGTAGTCTTTATGTACAAATCTACTATCGGGGAGCTTTTTGGCTATCCACCTTTCTGCAGCAGCAAATAATGGCTGACTATAAACCTGTGAATGAAATAAACGTATCAAAGAACATGAATACCAAAAATGACAGTCTCGTGATTTTCAAATATCAATAATGTTCTTCCATAACATTCAGACTGTATTTTGGTGTGAATGTTGACTTGACAAGCTATAATTCATTGTGACTTTGCTATTAACTACAATCATTTGTTTTAGTAGATGAAAATAGTGTTATTCTCTAAGAAATGACAGGAAAGAACTATGTATGCTCACGACTATATTCCTTGATGTTCATCTAGATCTGGCCCATGTGTGACCTTCTGTTAAAGTCAGGAGTTGAGAGAGACAATAATGCATGACATGTTAAGTGAAGACAAACATCAATCTCAACCGATCACGAAGATTTGCTTTAAATGCAGTACACATCCTCATTAAAATAGTCAGCAAAAATTTTGCTCCCTACAGCTGCTGGAGGTGTCATATACCTACTCTTTTTTTTTTTTCATTTTGGAAAATGGAATTTTAGTAATTTGGTACGGAGACCTACCTGGTATCCTCCTACAAGATGGAGAACAATGCATGCATTGGCTAAGTCAACAAGCCAATATGGCTCGTAAAATCCAAATCCTGTTAGGATATTTCCAGGAGCCTGGCTGCCAAAAGCAGCATATCCAAAGCATCCACAGCAAAGAAAGAAGAAAGTGATGAGAAGTGTTGCTGCCATTGAGGCTTTCTTCATTGTCTGGTTCTCCGGAGGTGGTGCCTTCAGGGTATCCTTCATTCACAAACTTGATACAACTTAGAAGAATAATATTGCAGGGTTGAGCTACTTAACAAATGCATATCAGAACAATTTTTCAACAAAAAGAATCAGTGTGGCACCTGTATTTCCAAAAGGATTACGTTGAAAGTGTATGCGAAAGCAATGTCCCCAATAGCTTGAGAGGTTAACCACACTTTTTCAGCAGCTGTAATGGTAGGAACCCCGCTTATGTCTCCTCTGATTTTTCCATCTACTGCATTTGCAGTTCTAGAAAAGTAAATACAAGTATACAGCTAGAAACGAATGCTTAGATAAAATCCACTATTGCTAGCGGATCATCCCACAGTTAGTATGAAATTATATCCTTGAAATAGATAATCACAATTTTGTGTCCTAACAGTCCACGGCAACAAAAGATAAGCTAGTGATAATTGTAAGGCACGACCCATCCCCAAAAACAAAAATCTAATAAAATATAATTGTGAGGCATGAAATGCCAAGACATGGATCAGAAACAAATTTGACCCTCATAGAGATTTCTAGTATGATAGACTGAAACAAAATGGCATGCTCAAGGTAAGAAATATTTGTCATCAAACACACAGCATAAATTTCCACTTTCTGATTTTTATTCAGATCAGCTAAACCTACTAATATATTCATGCCATTACAAATATACCTCAGCAGGGGTTTTTGAGAATAGAGAATAGTTATAGCAAATTTAAAAAAACTCAGGAGGTGAGCAGATAAAGGAAATGACAGAAAGGGACATATTTTATTCTAATTAGTTAATTTTCCTTATTCAAACTATAATTGCTGAAGAGTATAAAGGGAATGCGCAAACTGCTTCATATGCACTGATGACACCACAATGGAACATGAATGCCAAATATGAACAGCCATACCTACAACTTTTGCAAAACCAAGTGCCATTCCAATAAAAGTATATGCGAAGGACATTATTGCAGCAATTATGGACAGCCATTCCATGTGGTGAAAATTTGGTATCTGAGAGAAGAGAACCTGAATAATTCCAAAAAGTAACATATATGAACTGTCTCCAAATTCACATGGAGCGTGGTGCCCTTTCTTGTGGAAGCAGTTTGATCTCTGAATTGCCCTAAAAATAATAGAAGCAATCATAGGATGAAACCGTCAAAGAGAATTTCCACACTGTAATTTTTGTGATTACATACGGTTTAATCAAAACAAATGACAATTATGGAATGGATATGAACTGATGAGCGTGATTGCAAATGTGAGTGTATAGATGGCAACGTGGCGGCTGGTGCATATTCTTTTTCTTGTTAGCAAAGATATAAAGAAGAAAAACAGAAATTGTCAGAAGATCGAAGAACACAGTTGCAAAACCTATTGGTTGATACTTCAAGAAAAAGATAAATAGTACATATAGACATCTATGGCAGACTAGCAGCTTATAAAGTAGAGGAAAGAACTAATAAGATTCCTTTTCAAGGAAAAAAAGAAAAGCATATATATTTTATTTGTACATTTATAGAACTTAGATCTTTCTAATAGATGGGAGAATGGTAAGTGTGGACTGACAGAGGACTTTCTTTAGAAGAGACTTTAGGCAAGGCCAGGTTCATGGAGTTTACGGACGTGTAAACAATAGCCATGATGTTTTAGACTCAGATGCACTTTGGGGATTAGTGCTTCAAACTTCAGCAGCAAAAGTTCAAAAACATACTGAATGCTGATTGCTGATGTTATTGTATATGCAACTGCATATCCGTAATAGCTTTCCTGCACAAAAATTTCGCATATCCACATGCTCTTCTTTCCTGCAAACACATTTTACAATAATGTTGTAATCTGTTTATTGGAGGTTCTCAAAAGTGAATAGCATATTTTCTACTCCAAGTTGTCTCCTGAAGTAAAATACTGTCCAAAAGAGTCAAAAGTAATGCAGAATAAATGAACTTGCTGACTTGAATAATGTCATGATATAATATGACACAGTAATATTCTCCTAAAATCTACTTCAAATTGCCTCTAAAGAAATATTGATTTCCCAATACATGCCTTAGTTCCTAATTACTATCAAGGAAGACATTAAACCTCAAATCTGATTCATCTGATGTACGCTAAACACCAAGAACGCCAGAAATGATGAATTTTCCATGCAATACTGATAATAGCAAGGCCAGAGCAGTACAATTCAAACTATATTTCTCTAATGAAGTCTTGTAGCTAGTGAACCTTGTTTCCTTTTCAACTTAATTCATAGCATTGAATAGCCAATCCCACTTCAGAATCAAAGATGAAACAACAGAAAAAAGAAGCAGAAAAATTTATGAATGCCAAATTCATGTGTAAAGACATTCATGACTCACCTAAGTAGGACTTCACAGCTTGGGCATACGACCTATTTCTGACATGGCCAACTTCAGGATCAGGGTATCTGTAGCAGTCACAAAGAAGAAAAGATGAAACAATAGAGATTCCACCAAACAGCAAGATGCTTATGGGACCCGCAATCCACCCCAGCTGAGCTACACTCCAGGCCAGCGATAGCACTCCAGACCCAATAACTCCAGTTATTATATGGGCAATTGCCGTCCAAAAAGACCCTTCAATTTCCCCAAATTGGAAAGAACAAGCAGCAATTTTCAGTCTTTCAGATAAAAGAAACTCGATATATTAGAAAAACAAAAGGGGAAACTTTGGCAAAGTTGGAAAAATGTCTTTCCAGCACAAACAATGGATGCACATGAAGTGGGTAAATGTAACATCACAGGGGATTCTTTTTGATGATCCCACTAAAATGCTTGATCTTAAAGTTCTTGATGAATAAATAATCAATAAATGAAAATGTAAAAAGAGCTCAAAACAGTATACTCATAAGGATGTGATGAAATCTTGAACTGACCAGTTCTCTTCAAGGATTTATGTCCAGATGATGAAGATGGAGCATCTGTGAGCAAAGGAGATGTCTGCTCTTCTCTTTCTTCAACTTCAACCATGGCTGCTCTAATGAAGTGCTATCAAACCAGAAGTTCAGTCCCTTCTAAACGTTGTACATCAAATAACAAAACTCTTACCAGTTGAGCATTGTTTTACATCAATGTCTGCTATTATTGCAGAGGAGAATTTTCAGCAAATGGCATCAAAAGAAATTATACACGGCACCAAGTTTTCGAGAAAAGAATATGAGAAGTATGATTAGATACGGAAGCAAATGCCGCAACCATCAAGCCAGAATGAGAAAGCCAGGAAAGCAACTAATCTGGGGGACATGTCCATCAAAATCCCATGTCAATCTTAATTGGTGGAAAGTCAAAAACCATTAGGTAGTTACTAATTGGGAAGGAACCTGAAAGGGACAGGGAGGAGATGAAAAAAAATGTGGGAAGTTGGACTGGTTTTCTTTTTTATTTTTTTTTAAGCTAAAAAAATCATTGGACTGTTTTCTTTTTGAGAATTTTGATATTAGAAAAAATTGATCTGTAAGCAAAAATGTAGAGAAAAGCTATCATGCATCCGTTACACTACATCAGCCGTGATTATGTGGTGCAGCTGCCCACTTACATTTCTCCACGTAAACATCATCTCCACCTCCTCCTAAGAAATACAACTTGTATGCTGACTTGGAATTGCATACATTAAAATAAAGAAAAATAAAACGATAAAGAAACCCAAAAGCTATCAGTCGTCTTCTTCCTCTTTCCCCCTTCTTGTTCCCCTTTCCTTCACATGGTCGCTGCAGCTATTAGCAACTTTGCACCATTTCGACATTCTTCTATGCACCCTCTACAAATTGTGAATGTCAAATTTTGAATTTTGACGGAGGATTTTAAGAACAACAAATTGCTTCAGATCAGCTTAAGAAACGAGAAATGAGCTCGTGAAGAGTGATAGCAAACGTTGTAGATTGAGTTAGACAAAGGACAAGTGTACTTTGGAGTTGGAGAGAAGGATGCCCTGAGGGTTAAGAGAAGTCTTAAAGAGTTGGTTTTCAGAATAGTTACTTTCATGGCTCGTAAGGCAAAATTTGCTGAAAGAAGAAAATTTTTCAGCAAATCCAGATATAGTTGTAATCCTTTAATATAAAGTTCTGCTCTTTGTTGTAAAACCAAGTATTGGCTACCCTTTACAGAAGATTTTGCAACTAAAATCTCTTTTAGAGATGCAGTGCTCTGTTTCCTTTTCAATGTTCTGCTAATTTCCTTTTCACAGAAAAGAATGTCAAAGCGGCGCGAAATAGCTCATAGCTGCAGCGACCATGTGAAGGGAAGGAGAAGGGAGAAAGGAGAAGAAGACTTTTTTTTTTTTTTTTGGTTTGGTGCTGAGTAAAGGTCGTGAAGACCGACGAGTGACGCCTTTTTGTTTTATTTTTCTTTATTTTAATGTCTAATTCATGTCTGCATACATGTTGTATTTCTTATGTGGAAATGATGTCTATGCGGAGAAATTTAAGCAAAGTTGGTGTCATGCAGCTGATGCATGAAAGATTTTCTCGAAGGTACTTATGTGTTTGGATTGGATTTCTAATAATTTTTTATTTTAAATCATACTTTTTTTATATAAATAATTTATTTATTACAATTTATAATATAATATATTTCAAAAAAATAATCCAATTAGTCCTTACAGACAAAAAAAAGTCTTGTTTTGCGTTTTAAAGTCCAATCAAAGCATGAGAAGTTGAAAAAAAAACCTAAAATGGAAAGAAAAGGAAAAATAAATATGAAAGTATGATATAGTTTACAAATAATACTCCTTCTCTCTCATTTCTTTTAATAATATTTAATCAGGCATGAAATTTTATCTCTCATTTCTTTTAATAATATTTAACCAGACATGAAATTTTATCTCTCATTTCTTTTAATAATATTTAATCAGACATGAAATTTTATGTAAAAGTTTAAATTATATTAAACAAATAATATAATATAATAAAAAGTAAGAATTATGTGGGTCATTAAATATTTTATGTCAAATTTAAATATATAAAAATAATGTATAATAAAATTAATAATTAATTGATAATATATGATATATTAAAATATATATTTTTTATTAAAAAATATTAAATATTTTAAAACACCTCAATATAATAAGAAGATTATTAAATGGATCTGAAACCTACATATTGATGCTCACGATTTTGATAGCCATTCTAGTGATTTGGAGGAGATCTCTCGAAAAGTATTTAGGGTCTATTTCGGCCAACTCTTCATCATCTTTCTTTGACTGAGCGGCATGTATTTTTCACTGTGCTCATTTTTTTAATTATTAAGCATAGCTTAGTGATCCAACTCACGTTGGACCTAATGCCCAGGTGGTTTGGCGAATAGTGGGCCATGAAATATTGAAAGGTGATGTGAGCGGAGGTTTACAAATAACCTCCGGGTTTTTTCAGATTTGGCGAGCATCTGGAATAACTAGTGAATTACAATTATATTATACCGCAATTGGGGCATTGGTCTTTGCCGCGTTAATGCTTTTTGCTGACTGGTTTCACTATCATAAAGTAGCTCCAAAATTGGCTTGGTTTCAAGATGTAAAATCTATGTTGAATCAGTATAAGAAATGATGAGCCATTTAGGCAATAGGATGCCATTTCATATCCTTCAAAATAGCTTTTCTTTCCCTTCCAAATAGAAAAAGGTTGGAAGAGAGAGTAAGTTATTGAAGATATTAATGTCAAAATGAACACTCAGTACATTATTTTTATATTTAAAAATTGAATAAGAAAGAGGCTAAGTAATTATTACTAAAGTTCTCTTCCTCTTCTTCCCATAACCTTCAAAAATGCAATAGAAATGACTTTTCAGATTATGAAAATTGTAGGAAAAAAAGGCTTTTTGATTTTATTCATTATGGGTTCAGGAGTAATATGACGTAATATTGCTGCTATGTCTTTGAACTTACTTCTTGTTTTACTAAAACCTCATTATTTCGTCCAATTAGGGGGCCAGGGAAAATCATCATCCATACAAAACTTTGTTTGATACGTTTTTGTTGGTCATAAAATTTGATTTGCAAGTAACTGTATTGTCATAAGCAGAGGCGCCCCGAGGTTATGGCTATGGGTGGGATCGGATAGTGTTTTGACTTTAAATTTTCTGTCTTGAGTTTTGTAAAAAAAAAATTTATGAGAAATATAGTAAGACTTAAAGTAAAAAAATTATATTGGTTTCACAATCCAAATGCACCCTATGTGTAGAGGGCACCCCACTTTTTTCAAAAACTCCTTAAATATAGTAAATATATAGGAAATATCATATATAGATGGTCCCTCAAGAAATTAGGCTTCTTTTATTTATTTATAAATGGCTCCCTAAATTCTTAATCCTGCGTCTGCTACTAGTCATAACCCCAGTGGGAGTTGATTTGCCCCTAATTCCAGAAGGATTTAACTTTTTGGAACATAATATTGTTCAATTATTATAAGAACAAATCTGCCCATCAATATATAAGTTAATTACTCAACTGAACTTTTTAAGCAGAATTAAAAATTTAATCACGGAAAAATGATATTTTTCAGATAATTTCACCGCATTAGAAGAAAAGTTCTTATATTAAATATTTAAGAATAAAAAAAGTTCCTTCAAAATAGTTTGAATATAAGAGAATACTTACTTCATTTATAGATATCTCATAGACATCATCATTAAGTCAAAATCACGCTTACAAGCACTTCCTAACGAATATATTGCTAATTGAATAGTCATTACTCAAATGCTTCATAGGACAGTGCCAAGAAAATCCTCTATTCCTCTCTGTAAGATTCGTTTAGCAACCTGCCCCCGCCGCCTGCGCCAGTAGCAACGGTTGCACCACCAACAGCAGCAGTAGCACCATGGTTGTAATGACCTCCTTCGCCACCACCAGTCCTCTTGGGAGTTTCGTGCTAGCAGTCCACACAACCAAGGATGAACGTGGACATGATTGCCACAGAAATAACAATCATTCCGAGCATGAATATCAGCCCCGAAATCTCCTCCGTAGCTCCTGCTCAGCCGCCGCCACCGGTAATTAAAATGTACCTCGCCATGTTCAGTCCTAATAGGTGCTGAAATCTTGAAACTATCTGCCAGTTTATGCCATGAGATCAGATGCGATAACACATGCAGATTGCTTGTATAAGCTCTGTGCACAGTAGTCACTGTCCAGGTAGCTAGTCTCGTTCAGAGCAATGTAACAAACGTAATCTTTTCATTTTGCTACCTAGTGAGTTTGAATAGTAAATACTAGCATCCGTTTCCAAGTAATGGCTGATATATTCTAATTTTCCAAACTTAGACTTGGTCACTAGTATATAGTATTTCGAAAGTTAAGATTGTATTTGTACTTCGGAATTCAATACAAATTTCTTATTTCGGGTTATACATTTTTTTCATAAAAAATTTTTTTTTTTGGAATACAAAATAGAAAATCTCAAAATAAAATACTATCATATTTCACCATAAGATAAGATAGTTTCAACTTTGAAAGAATTTGTACCGTCTGGGAAGGAGTAGAAACAATGAGTAGTGCTTCCCAGAGTTCCAGCCTTCCAGGAGAAGATAGCTGCGTTGGTGGACTTGTCTTTGGTCTAACGCGTTCGGATCCGGTCCTGCACGTCCTTTTTGCAGGACGTGCAGGACCAAATATGGACCGTTGGATTAGATTCGAAATCTGATCCAACGGCTACCGAAATTTTATAAATTTTTGAATTTTTAAAAATACATACAGGGGTCAAAATATATGGTCCGTTGGATCAGATTTGACATCTGATCCAACGGACCATATTTGGTCCTGCACGTCCTGCAAAAAGGACGTGCAGGACCGGATCCAAATTCTGGTCTAACACCCTCGCATGTATCTATGATTTTTTTTTCTTTTTCTTTTTAGAATATAAATGTGATTTTTTTATAAGTAAATAAATGCGATTTAATTGGTAAATTTTTTCTTCTATGAATATATAAAAGTCAGTTCTTAGAAAGAAATATGAACAGATAAAGTATGCGTTGGCTCTTTTCTGATCATACAGTAGTAAGAAGAATTTAAGAAATTGAAATTTAAAAAAGCAGTTAACTACTGCGTACTCACCTGTAAAATATTAATGGATGTTCTACTTAATATTAGGACCTAATTTGAAAGAACGCTTTTTCATTTAAAACCAACGAAGTTCTACTTATCTCTTTCTTTTCCTTCTTTCTTTCTAGTTTAGAGAACTTATTATGATTAATATTTCATATTTTCAATTAAGCTATTCTTAAAAATTTTTAAAATTCTCTCACAAAAAATTTCTCACCCTGAGTCCGTCTTTTTCTCTCACAAAAATTCTCTCTTTCGAAATTTAAGTTAAAAAATCTCAAAACAAAATACTATCCAATCTCACCCTCGAATTTTTCAATAAATATTAATTAGATTAATCTAATTCTCCTTAACTACTTAGTCTTGGCAAAAGTACCAAAAAGTAACTGGTCAATTATTTTGTAATTAAACTAATATTTTTTCGATTTGTAATTAAATTTTTTATTTTGACTTAAAAAAATTAAGAAAAATAATTTAATTATAATAAGGTATTATGATATTCTTATTAATAAAAAAGTTAGTGGTGAGACTTATATCTTAGTAGAGTTTAAACCACTAGAATTAAGGGAATGAAAAAGGTTAGTAGTTGATTTATTTTGTTAGCGTAATTAAATTTTTTAAAATTAAAAAAAATTTATAGTAAAATTTGAATAAAATATATAATTAATTTTAAAAGAGTGCACAATTACTTTTAAATATTTTAAAAATGATATTTATAGAAGAGAGTAATTTTAAAAATATAAAAAGGGTGTACAACAGTCAACAGAATTTTACGTCAAACAAGCTGGTTAAAAAGAATATAATTTTACATAACTAATAAAGTACAATGCCGTATGCCGAAAATTTCATCTTCTCTTGCTATATGTTAATCACCGCCTCCTCCGCATCCACCGCCACCACAACCACCGCCACCGCAGCCAGCTCCACCTCCACCTCCACCACCGCAACCACCACCACGAGATCGTCTACCACCATTCTTAGAAGACCGATCGTCAGAAACATCTCCACAGCTAAAGATGACCATGGAAATGATTGAAAGAGACATAACAATCATTCCAAGCATGAAAATCAGTCCCGAACCCTCCTGCATAGCACCTGTTTCACTTTCCACAAAGTATCTTGCCATATTACAACCTCGAAAGATCAGGTGTGCTGGGGTCTTCAAAACTTGTTTTCTTGGGGGTTTTATGGCTTTCTGCTGCTATGAAGTAACCTGCGTATTTGATACTTCTATTTATAGCACTCCTGAGCTTCATTATCCTGAAGTATATTCTTCTGCAAAACTTGCAATAATTTCCTGGAAGGTTCACTATATTATCTCAGCTCTTCGATTCTTCAGATATTTCTTCAACTCGACAAGAATAAAATATGAAGAAGATTTTGGATAAATGGTGGATGGTGGACTTTAATTATATAAATCCAACAAGAAGTTTCTTTGTCAATGAAATCGAGTTGAAGGTTTCGCTCATTCAAACACAAAAAGGAAAAAAATGCAAAAATATAAACTCAAAAGCGAATTTTCATTTAAAGCCAATGAAAAAGTAATTTTTTTTCATTTTTGTAAGGTTAACCTTGAGCATCGTTCTCTTATAACTTATTTGGCGAATCGAAAATAAAAAAATTAAACAGAAAGCTAAGTATTTCCATCAAAGGTAAAATTTCATGTGTGAAACTTATATTTTCTTTCATAAACAATTCAATTTTTATAAAAAACAAAAAAAAATTCAAACTAGAGTCTATCCAATCCCACCCTATAAATTTGGTGGTTAGAGATGGGATTTTCTTACTCATTTGAATTTGAATTCACTCGAGAAATATTATAGGACCAGGCATGGATTGAGGCTATAGTAACTCCAGACGAAAGAAAGATAGGGATTTAAGTCGTATTTGCATGTGAACTGAATGCTTGAAGAGGGAGGAGAGTTTTCTGGCATTTGATCTTATGTTATTTGACTGAACAAAGTAATTATCTCGTCCTTTTTCTTCTTTGGAAGAGAAATTAATTCTTTCTGTAGCTAAGGAACTACTAGCTTAATTCAATCCATGCATGCAATGACATTTTTGGGGTTCAAAGATTGTCTTTCCAAGTAATTTTTTTCTTTCTTTTTTCTTTCGTATGCTTTAGTAATTTGGCCGTAATCTTTCTCTTGAGTTCAAAAAGTAAAATTCTAAAAGTTTAAATTTTTATGTATGTTCAATAAATAAGAGAAATAAATACCATAACCTGAAATATTAGAAATAATATGGAAACTAATAATCCCCTTCATGAAACAGAATTTTACATTAGGAACTATAGGCCTGTCTCATATTCTCTGAATCAATCACCTCCTCCTCCACCTCCACCTCCACCGCCGCCACCACAGTCACATTCACCTCCACCTCCACAAGCACCTTCACCCCACCATCATCCCCATCACCACCTCCGCCACTGCCATCCCCATCACCACCTCCGCCACCATCAACCTCACCACGACGACCACTCTGACCAAGTTGAGGACTAGAGCGGCAAACAGACGTGACAACTGACACAACTAATAAAAGACCAACAATCGAGCCAAATATAATAAATATCAGCTTTGCCGGCAAAGCGAGGCCCGGGTCCGCCATATAACTGCCTGCTTCACTACCTCCCTCTCCTTGTGACACGATAAACACCTGCTAAACAATCTGCAGAAGCTGATGATGGTGCCAGAAGTTAAAAATGAAACTTTTGCTTCTTGTTTATGCCATGAATTCATAACATGTGTGTCGTTATATAATCCCACCAATGCACGGTTTTGACTTTATCAATTACTCGAGTCAGTCATTACTTGCCCTGTGTTTGTATAAACTCTTATCTACCTCAACGCAGTATTACCGAACTAAAGAAGTGATGGTACAGGACTGTTTCGCACAAGAAGGCCGACATCGAAGTAATCCGTTTTGCAACGAGATATACTAATGACTGAGCGAAGAGCCTTTCATACCATGAATCGCTTCGATCGCAATTAAATTGAAGCCCCGTTTTCTTAACAGATAAGTGCTGCGCTTTTCAGCACCTCCAGTGGTAAATTGCATTTACATGGTTCATATGTAGTTCAATACTACTTCTGTTTCAAAAATATTTTGACACTATTTTTTTACAGATTAAGTAAAAAGATAATAGGTCTTATTTTATTTTATTTTTAATTGATTTAATTTATATTTTGTTAATATATAAAAATATTTAAAATAAATGTAAATTTAAAAAATAATCACTAAAATTTATTAAAAATTAAATATTTTTAAAAAATATTTAAAATATTTTATATTTTGAAACGGATTGAATATTTCGATGGTTAAGACTAGAAAGCAAGAAATAGCTGCAAGCTCTTTAATTTTTCAGTTTATCCTTTGTTCTTTCTTTTTTTTAAGTTTGAATTCCAGGAAGCAAAGATATTGGTAACATAATAAACGGCCCATACTTAATCTGCATACCCAAGTCGCCCCAGAAGAACATCCATCTCAGTTATACCATTTCAATCTTTGTTGCCATTATGAGGGTGGGATGTGTGAATGTCTTCTTTGGGCCCTTGGATTGGCGATATTCCTTTCTGTAGACTCACCCAACACTGTACTTTTATCCCCAGACAAATGAACAAGATAATGGGTATTTTTTATTTTCAGAAATATAATCAGCCTAGGAGGAAGTTATAATAAAGTCAAGAAAATATGTACATATTTGAATAGCATCTCTATTTAAAATTTAATACAAAATTTTAAGTTTAAAATTTTTATTTAATTCTGCAAATATTTCACTTTTTATAAATATTTTTTTAAAAAAATCTCAAACTCTTTTCAATTTCAATCTTTTGTATAAAAAATTCGGAACCCAGAAACAGCCAGAACAGAGCACCGAGACTGGCGGACTTTTTGGTGGCTTTGAGCCATGTTACAACCTCAAAAGATCATGTGGCGGGGTCTTCAAACTTCTTTTCTTGGGGGTTTATGGCTACCAAGTAACATGCGTATTTGATACTTCTAGTTATAGCCCTCGCAATCATTTCGTAGAAGGTGCACTATATTATCTCAGCTTTTCAATTCTTTTCTTTCCCCAAAAAAATAAAAAAAGCTCTTCAATTCTTAGATATTTCTTCAAGTCAACGAGAATAAAAGAGGAAGACGATTTG
Organism: Rauvolfia tetraphylla; assembly: GCA_030512225.1. Taxonomy (NCBI): domain Eukaryota; kingdom Viridiplantae; phylum Streptophyta; class Magnoliopsida; order Gentianales; family Apocynaceae; genus Rauvolfia; species Rauvolfia tetraphylla. Next base: position 124,242 of record JAJQKT010000012.1, read on the forward strand.
GATAAATTGTGGATGGTGGAGTTTTAATTATATAAATCCAACAAGAAGTTTTTTGGTCAATGAAATCGAATTGAAGGCTTCGCTCATTCAAACACCAAAAAGGAAAAAACGCAGAAACATAAATTTAAAGTGAATTTTCTTTTCATATCAATAAAAAATATATTTTTAATTTTTGTAAAGTTAAGTTTAAACACCATTCTCTTACAACTTATTTGACGAATTAAAAATAAAAATTTTCAAATTAAAACTTAACACTATAAATTTAGTGTCTGGAGATGGAATTTTCTTATTCATTTGAATTTGAATTCACTTGAGAAATATTATAAGTACAGGCATGGATTGAGGACATAATAACTCTAGACGAATGGGAGATAGGGCATAGGAGGGTAGAACAGCATTATACATCATATGCCAAGAAAATCCCTTAGTCCACTCCGTATTACTTGTTTAGCAACCTCCACCTCCGCCGCTACCAGCAGAAGCAGCAGCAGCAGAAGCAGTAATAGCACCACCATGGTTATAATAACGACGTTTTCCTCCAGCATCACCACTGCTCTCGGAAGGGTCCTTGAAGCAGTCCGCACAACCAAAGATGACCATGGACATGATTGCTACAGACATAACGATCATTCCAAGCACGAATATCAGCCCCGATATCTCCTCCGTAGCTCCTGCTCCGCCGCCGCCACCGGTAATTAAAACGTACCTGGCCATTTTCAGTCCAAAATGGTGCTGAAATCTTGAACCTATCTGCTAGTTTATGCCCATAACATATGCAGCTTGCTTATATAAGTCCTGGGCAAAGTTCTTTGCAGCAACATTTTTTAAATATCAGTGGTGACTCAAACCTAAACGCTTTCAAAAAATTTTCGACAAAAATCTACATTCAAATAATGTATGAGATATTTTGTTCGAGAGTTGGATATTTTAAGGTCACATCTGACCACGAGTAAAGTTCCAGTGCTGCTGTCGTGCAGCACGTCCTGGACGAGATGTGTATCGTTGAATCTGTATAAAAATTTGATTTAACAATTTATATTTTTTAATTTTATATATATATTTTTTTTCAAAAATTAATAAATTTTTGTAATTGTGAAATCAGATTTGAGAAGTGATACGATGACTGACTGTTAATTCGTCCAACACATGCTGCACGATTCCACATGCAGTTCAGTAACCGGACCCTCTGACCACATGCCAGCAAAGGACGACGTCAGCCATGTCATTTACGGCTCTCTTTGTTCTACTGAGACCCCAGACCTGAAGAAGTCTCAGTTTTGGTTACATAACTTTTTGCAGCATGTTAATTATTGATAAGACAACGTTTCAGGTCCTACATTTTAATTATTTATAAGACAACGTTTCTTGGCTGCATCCTGAATGCCACTGATATTACCACTGACCACATTAGGAGAGTTTTCTGGCATTTGATCTTATGTTATTTGACTGAACAAAGTAATTATCTCGTCCTTTTTCTTCTTTGGAAGAGAAATTAATTCTTTCTGTAGCTAAGGAACTACTAGCTTAATTCAATCCATGCATGCAATGACATTTTTGGGGTTCAAAGATTGTCTTTCCAAGTAATTTTTTTCTTTCTGTTTTTCTTTCGTATGCTTTAGTAATTTGGCCGTAATCTTTCTGCAGAATATATAAATCTTGAGTTCAAAAAGTAATTCTAAAAGTTTAAATTTTTATGTATGTTCAATAAATAAGAGAAATAAATACAATAACCTGAAATATTAGAAATAATATGGAAACTAATAATCCCATTCATGAAACAGAATTTTACATTAGGAACTATAGGCCTGTCTCATATTCTCTGAATCAATCACCTCCTCCTCCACCTCCACCGCCACCATCACCGCCACCACCACAGTCACCTTCACCTCCACCTCCACAAGCACCTTCAACCCCCACCATCATCCCCATCACCACCTCCGCCACCATCAACCTCACCTCGACGACCACTCTGACCAAGTTGAGGACTAGAGTGGCAAACAGACGTGACCATTGACACAACTAATAAAAGACCAATAATAGAGCCAAATGTAATAAATATCAGCTTCGTCGGCAAAGGGAGGCCCGAGTCCGCCATATAACTGCCTACTTCACTACCTCCCTCTCCTTGTGACATGATAAACACCTGCTAAACAATTTGCAGAAGCTGATGATGGTGCCGGAAGTTAAAAATGAAACTTTTGCTTCTTGTTTATGCCATGAATTCATAACATGTGTGTCATTATATTATCTCACAAATGCACGGTTTAGACTTTGTCAATTACCCGAGTCAGTCATTACTTGCTGTGTTTGGATAAACTCTTGTCTACCTCAACACAATATTACTGAACTAAAGAAGTGATGGTACAGCCGTACAGGGCTGTTCGCACAAGAAGGCCGACATCGAAGTAATCGGTTTCGCAACGGGATATACTTGTTAGAAACAAAACTTTAGAAAGGAATGCTGTTTTATTAATTTGTTCTAGTTATTAAATAGCCAATAAAGAAAAAATAACAAAACACGTTTCTTAAGCCTACTACGTGGTAATTACAGTTAGAAACATAAACAAACTCCCTAAAGACTAGGACTTCTTAACAAAAATAAAGACTAATTCAAGCAATAATTAATATACAACATTCCCTCCCGTAAGCTAATGCATCTGCACTTAGCTTATAGCAGTGACTCCAAGCATTCCACGAAGTTTCTCAAACTGTTCCAGCTTTAATGGTTTAGTCATTAAGTTTGCAATCTGATCTTGAGAGTTGCAGTAGCTCAGCTCAACAATTTCCTCATTTACCAACTCTCTGAGAAAATGGACTCACAGCGATGTGCTTGCTTTTCCCATGGAACACTGGATTCTTATATAACTGAATAGTGGAACTGTTATCACACATAATCACAGTGCTAGATTTTTCTTCAATACCAAGCTTCTCCACCACTCTTCTGAGCCAAACGCAGTGACACGCACACATTGATGCTGCTATGTACTCCGCTTCCGTGGTAGAAAGCGCAACGACTGATTGTTTCTTCGAGGACCAAGAAATAGCTCCAGACCCTATCATAAACACGAAGCCAGAAGTGCTTCTCCGATCATTTAAATCACCGGCATAATCACTGTCTGTAAAAGCCATGAGTTCCAAGCTGTCTTCTCCCTTTTTGTAAAGAATCCCAAGATCTGCAGTACCTTTTAAATATCTCAAAATTCTTTTTGCAGCAAGCCAGTGTGACATGGTGGGATTTGACATGAACCTGCTTATCAAACTAACATAATACATCAAGTCAGGTCTAGTTACAGTCAAGAACATCAGACTCCCAACTACTTGCTTGAACAGAGTTTCATCAACTTTAACTTCTCCCTCATTCTTGGACAGCCTTGTACCCGGTACTATTGGATTCTTCACTGCATTAGCACCCTCCATATCAAACCTTGCTAAAACTTCTCGAGCATACCTTTTCTGACAGATGAAAATTCCATTTGTACACTGTTTGACCTCTACTCCAAGAAAATGCTTCATCTTCCCTAAGTCAGACATATCAAATTCCAGCATCATAGAACTTTTAAATTCATCGAACATGCTTCTGTCATTCCCTGTAAAGATCAAATCGTCGACATAAAGACTTACTACCAATATTTTGCCCTTTACTGACTTTGTGAATAAGGTGTGTTCGCTGGGACACTTCTCAAAGCCTTCTTGTACGAAATATGCTTCAATTTTATTGTATCAAGCCTGCGGTGCCTGTTTAAGGCCATATAATGCTTTTTTTAACCTGTAAACTTTCTCTTCTTCACCTTTTCTTATATAACCCTCTGGTTGTTGCACATACACTTCCTCCTTGAGATCCCCATGAAGGAAAGCACTTTTCACATCGAGTTGAAAGACCTCCCAGCTGAATTGAGCAGCCATTGCAAGTATCAAACGAATAGTATCAAATCTTGCCACTGGAGCAAACACTTAACTGTAATCTATTCCATGGCGTTGTGTATATCCTTTCACCACCAGTCTCGCTTTGAACTTTTCCACATCTCCATCTTTGTTAAGCTTTGTTTTGAATACCCACTTAACTCCAATAGGTTTGGTTCCTATAGGCAGCTCTATGAGTTCCCAAGTCTGATTTCTTTCTATGGCTTCGATTTCAGCTAACATTGCCTCCCTCCATTTCTTACTTTTAACGGCTTCTGCAAATGAACTTGGGTCGTTTGTGGTCACTATCATTGCATTCAGGCTTTCATCATCAAATAATTGCTCTCCTGTTTCATAGTCAGCCATCCAAATTGGTGCTCTTCTCTCTCGAGCTCCTCGCCCTTCAGCTAATTCTCTATGAATATTAGAATTACTTGGAGGTGACTCTGTTAGGCTACTAGTAGAATTGTTGGGACTGCTTCTTGAGGACTCTGTAGGATTGCTACTCAAATTATTGGAACTATTTGAACCTGTTTCATGTTCGTCTTCATATTCCCATTCGAGAGCATCCAGCTGAATTTCTTTTTTTTGTTTCGCCCCAATCCCAACTCTCTTCTTCTTCGAACACAACATCTTTGCTGATGATGATTTTCTTTGAGACTGGATCGTATAATCTCCACGCCTTTGACTCGTCACTAACTCCCAAGAAGACACACCTTTTGCTTTTATCGTCTAGCTTATTTCTTCTTTGGTCTGGTATGTGAACATGGGCTAAGCTTCCAAAGATCTGAAAATAATCCACCACAGGTTTCAGACCGCTCCACTCCTCTTCCGGAGTCTTGTTTTCAACTGATGATGTTGGGCATTCATTCTGAATATGCACGCTCCACTTCACAGCTTCTGGCCAAAACACTTTTGGAATTCCCTTTTCAGCCAACATTGATCGCACAGTGTTCAAGATTGTTCGATTTTTTCGCTCTGCAACTCTGTTCTGTTGTGGAGTGTATGCTACTGTCAATTGCCTTCTTATGCCTTGAATTCTGCAATATTCTCCAAATTCATTTGAGTTAAACTCACCTCCTCTATCTGTTCTCAAACATGTAATATGTTCTCCAATTTCCTTTTCAACACAAGCTTTGAAAGTTTTAAATGCAGCAAAAGCTTCTGACTTCTCACATAAAAAATAAACCCAAGTTTTACGTGAGAAATCATCAATAAAACTTATGAAATACCTTTTACCACTGTTGGAGGCTGGTTTAATTGGCCCGCAAAGATCAGAATGCACCAGTTGAAGTTGTTTTGATGCTCTCCATGAACCCTGCTTTTGTATAGATTCTCTATGTTGCTTGCCAATCAGACATGCTTCACATATTTTTTCTGGAAATTTGAGCAGAGACATTCCTTCTACCATTTTCTTGTGCGCAAGCATTCTCAACCCTTGATAATTGAAATGGCCAAAACGACGGTGCCATAAGTGTGCTGCTTTTGCTGCCAAAGTTTTTGCTTGAAGACACATAGTATTCTTTGGTACCATGGATGCTTGCAAACAAAATATCCTGTTTCCACTCATAGGAGTCTGCAACATTAAACCTCTGCTAGGATGGTAGACTTTGCAAGTCCCTTGTTGAATCAAGATGGCCAGACCCTTGTCCTGAAGTTGTCCAATACTCAACAAATTGCTCTTCAATTCAGGTATGTAAAATACGTCTGAAATGACTTGAACAATGCCATTCATTTGAAATCGTACACTCCCTTTAGCCTCCACCTTCATCCTTGTGTCATTACCGAGCTTCACCGTTTGATAAGATCCTTCTTTCAACTCTGAAAACCATTCTTTGTTTCCAGTCATGTGATTAGAGCACCAGGAATCAAGAAACCAAACTTCTTCGCCTTTAGTTTCATCAACATAGGACATCAACAAAATTTCTTCTTCTTCTCCAAACTCAACATAGTTAGCCTTTTTCTCTGAATTTGGACACTCATATTGATAGTGTCCCAACTGATGACAATTGAAACATTCAATGGTAGCTTTATGTTGAGAATGTCTGCCTTGTCCTCTACCTCGACCTCCTCGAAATGAGCCTCAACCCCTTCCTCTCTTTGGTGTATTATCATAAGAGATTCTCAAGGCTTGTTCTTCCTCCTGACTTTCCTGCATTCTTTGTTCTTGAACTAACAGACTCCCATGGAGCTCATCAATGGTCATGGTATCTATATCATTTGACTCTTCAATTGAACATACAACATAGTTAAATTTCGGAGTCAAAGACCTCAACACCTTACCCACCACTGTGCTTTGTTTCACTTCTTCACCATGCACCTTCATTTTGTTCACTACTGCCAAAGTTCGTGCAAGGTAGCTGTCAACCTTTTCTCCTTCCTTCATTGTCTGCATTTCAAACTCTTTCCTCAATGACTGCAGCTGTGCGCTCTTCACCTTAGAGGAACCTTGATATTTCTGCTGCAAAGAATCTCAGATCACCTCTGATGTCCTCTTGTCAATAATTGTTTATATAATTTCTCTTTCGATAGCATGAAAGAGAAAATTTTTCACCTTCAAATCCTTGATTCGAGCATCTTCAATACTCTTTCTCTGCATCTCACTTGTTGCTGATATTCCAATTACTGGTGATGGAATGCCTTCTTCCACTAGATTCCACATTTCTTTACTCCTCAAGAAATTCTCCATTAACATGGACCAGTGATCGTAATGGCCATCAAATTTCGGAATCAAGAGATTCTCTGAGGTTGACATTGCTTTACTCACTCTGACACTCCTTGATCAGGTCTCTTTCACGGCTCTGATACCAAATGTTAGAAACATAACTTTAGAAATCTTAGAAACTGAAGAAAGGAATGATGTTTTATTGATTTGTTCTAATTATTAAATAGCCAATAAAGAGAAAATAACAAACCACGTTTCTTAAGCCTACTACGTGGTAATTACAGTTGGAAACAGAAATAAACTCCCTAAAGACTAAGACTTCTCAACAGAAATAAAGACTAATTCAAGCAATAATTAATATTCAACAATACTAATGACTGAGTTCAAAAGTGTGGCCCGGGTCCTCCATATAACTGCATGCTTCACTACCTCCCTCTCCTTGTGACACGATAAACACATGCTAAACAATCAGCAGAAGCTGATGATGGTGCCGGAAGTTTAAAATGAAACTTTGGCTTCTTGTTTATGCCATGAATTCATAACATGTGGGTCGTTATATTATCCCACAAATGCACGGTTTAGACTTTGTCAATTACCCGAGTCGGTCATTACTTGTCGTGTTTGTATAAATTCTTGTCTATCTCAACGCAGGATTATCGAACTAAAGAAGTGATGGGCTGTTTCGCACAAGAAGGCCGACACCGAAGTAATCCGTTTCGCAACGGGATATACTAATGACTGAGCGAAGAGCCTTTCATATCAGTGAATCGATTCGATCGCAATTAAATAGAAGGTACTGCGCTTTTCAGCGCCTTTGGCAGACCTCAAAGAGTTTCGATTTTCTTCAACAGATTTTAGTTCGGGTGTTCTTTTTTCTTCTGAGTGAGTGGATTAGCTAGGCCCGACTATCTCTGTAGAACATAGATCTCTTCTTTCTACGCTGACGTATGCCTATCTTTAAGCGACCGCCTATCCCTATCCCTTGTGGATGGGAATCCGATGTTGGCTTAGGCTTCCAACTGAAGAACATGGCCTTGCCGCTAGCAGAAGCTAAGCGCCTGAAAACCGAGCTAAGAAACGTTGCTTCTGTCTGCGTTTCTGTGCAGCAGTCCACCAGTGGAAAATTGTGTTTATATGGTTCATATGTAGTTCAATAATCAATACTACTTCTGTTTCAAAACTATTTTCACACTATTTTTTTACAGATTTAGGAAAAAGATAATATATATATTTTATTATATTTTAATTAATTTAATTTATTCTTTATTAATATATAAAAAATATAAAAATTACATTTAAAAATAAATATAATTTTAAAAAATAATTACTACAATTTATAAAAAGTTAAATATTTAAAATATTTTATTTTTTGAAACGAATTAAATATTTTAAAGATTAAGACTAGAAAGCAAGAAATAGCTGCAAGCTCTTTAATTTTTCAGTTTATCTTTTGTTCTTTCTTTTTTCTAAGTTTGAATTTCGAGAAGCAAAGAAATTGGTAACATAATAAAGCCCAGGAGGAAGTTAAAGAGTTAAGGAAATACGTAAATATTTGGAGTGTATCTCTATTTAAAATTTAATACAAAATTTTAAATTTAAAATTTATATTTAATTTTATAAATACTTACTTTTTATAATTTTTTTTAAAAAATCTTAAACTCTTTTCAATTTCATTATTCTTTTATATATAAAATTCGGAACCCAGAAACAGCCAGAACAGAGCACCGAGACTGGCGGACATTTTGCTGGCTTTGAGCCATGTGTTTATGGCTACGAAGTAGCATGCTTATCTTGATACTTCTAGTTATAGCCCTCGCAATCATTTCCTAGAAGTTGCACTATATTATCTTAGCTTTTCAATTTTTTTCTTTCCAAAAATAAAAAGTAAAAAAAGCTCCTCAATTCTTAGATATTTCTTCAAGTCAACGAGAATAAAATATGAAGACGTTTTGGATAAATTGTGGATGGTGGACTCTAATTATTTGACTGACGAATCAAAAATAAAAAAATTTTAAATACAAACTTAACACTATAAATTTAGTGTTCGGAGATGGGATTTTCTTATTCATTTGAATTTGAATTCACTTGAGAAATATTATAAGGACGGGTATGGATTGAATAAATACTAACTCTAGAGGAAAGCGATTTAGCTAGGGTATATATAATATATTTTTTTAATTTGTACAGGCTAAATTTTAATCATCAGATTTTAATTTAACAATTAAAAATTTATACGTTATGAATAATTATTCAAATTAAATAATTATTTACTATATAATAAATAATTATTCACTCTATATTAAAATAATTATTCTAAAAATAATTATTTTACTATAAAATAAATAATTTAAATAATTATTTACAATGTGTAAATTTTTAATTATTAAATAAAATTTGAGGACTAAAAATTTATTTTACATAAACTGAAAAAATTAATGTCTGCATCGTAACAAAAACGAGAGGAGAGGGAGATAGGAAGATAGAACAACATTATACATCATATGCCAAGAAAATCCCTTAGTCCTCTCCGTATTACTCGTTTAGCAACCTCCACCTCCACCTCCGCCACCTCCGCCCACACCTCCGCCACCGATACTAGCAAAAGTTGTGCAACCGCTACTAGCAAAAGTTGCACCAGCACCAGTAGCAGCACCATAGTTATAACGACGTCGTCCACCACCAGAACTACTCCTCTGGGAAGGGTCCTCGTAGCAGTCCGCACAACCAAAGATGACCATGGACATGATTGCTACAGACATAACGATCATTCCAAGCACGAATATCAGCCCCGATATCTCCTCCGTAGCTCCTGCTCCGCCGCCGCCACCGGTAATTAAAACGTACCTGGCCATTTTCAGTCCAAAATGGTGCTGAAATCTTGAACCTTTCTGCTAGTTTATGCCCATAACATATGCAGCTTGCTTATATAAGTCCTGGGCACAGGCGTCACTGTCCAGATTATCTCATTTAGATCAATTACTTGTAATAAACTTAATCTTTTCATTTTGCCGTCTAGTGAGTAATGAGTTTGAATAGTAAACACTAGCTTCCGTTTCCAAGAAGTATTTTTATTTTAATGGCTGATTATATTATGAAACTCAGACTTGGTCACTACTATATATTTCGTAACTTAAGGTTATTTCAAGTTTGAATTTGTACCATCCGGGAAGGACTAGAAACAATGAAAAATATTGCTTCACAAAATTCAAGGGGAAGATAGCTGCATTGGTGTACTTGTCTATGGTCAACATCTCGCATGTTTGATCTCTGTTTTTTTTTTTCTTTTGGCTAAACAACTCATCTTTAAATTTTTTCTTAATTTTGAATTCAATTTTAAATAAAAGCACATAATTTTTTTTGAGAAGTTAGAGAAAATTTAATAAAATAAAAATGTGATGGTTTGATTATATTAATTAAAATATTTTTATAAAAATTACGTGAATATCAGATAATATATACTGTTAGACTTTTAATGATAAAAATATGTAGAAGGGTAAGATGTTATATTTTTTCATAATATTATAAATTATTTACTTTAAAATTAAACGGTAAAAATTAAAATTAAAATAAAATTTAAAGATAAATTAAGTTGTTTATCTTTCCTTTTTTTAGAATATAAATGTGATTTAATTGGTTAAATTTTACCTACCACAATTTACTTGTCTAAATCATTCAGTAAATTACAAGATTTGTCTTTTCTTTGAGGAACATCAGCTTCACATGGATTGAGTACGAATATCGAAAACCTGCTACACGATAGGCATGTTTGGCCGAACCATTATGCCTCGTATCATACGAGTAGTATGCCACAGAACTTCTTCCCAGAAAGCATGTTTAGCAAGTGCCTCCACCGCCCCCTCACCCACCACAGCCTCCGATTTGCCGTCTCCAGAAGCACAACCACAAACAGTTCCGCCACCAAAGCTGTGGTTCCTAACCCCCATAGCAACCACACTCTTCTTACGAGGCTTGCAAGAGCTGTCTCCACAACCAAAGATGACCAGGACATGACTGCAACAGACATAAGAAGCATTCCAAGCATGAATATCAGTCCTAATCCCTCTTTCATGACATCTGCTTCAGTTGCTGTAGTCATAATAAAAGAACAAACATTTTCAATCTCAAGAAGATACAGAGTTCTCGAGATCCAAGTCGACAATTTGATTCTTGATGCAATGAAAAGAATTGCATGCATGCTTAAATAGATCATCTTCCAATTGTCCTAACTGGATTAATTCCTCTTATGTACTGAAAATATATACCTACTCTGTTATAGGGTAGAATCATTTGTGAAACTTAAATTTCTTCTCGCAAACACAGTAATTAACTTTAAGGATGTTGCATTATCTGTATGATTGATTCTATTTCTTCAAACTTAACCTTTTCTGATTGTCTCTTTAGCTGTTCAGAGAAAAGAGATACTTTCAATGAATTTGCCCCACATCACATGCATAAATAGCAAGCGAACATTAAGAGATATACAGCTAAATATGGAAAACTGGTAATCTAAAACTTATAGCCTAAGAGGAAATGTCTTCATCGTGCCTCAACATCAACTCTCCCTCAGTTCAAGTGCTCAAAATTCATTCTGCAGCTGCAATTTTCTTCCGTTTTCTTTTCCTAGCAGATAAAGAAGAGGGGAAGAAAACTTATAATTTTTTACTCAGTTGTTCTTTTTCTTGTACAAAGTTTTTTAAGAGTAAGAAATAATCACCCAGGGAGACACTACATCATCTAACAGTGCCATTTTTAATCTCCAAGGGTGCTGGACTCTTAAGGAGTATTACCTTGCATACCCTGGGGTACTTGCATGGTTGTCAATTTTCATAGCTTAGGACTTTTATTGGTGCTACGAACTTTGTAGATTGTCATAACCAAGAAAAAACTACATTAGATCCAACCTTAGAAGGCAACCAGAGCTAGGCATGTTCTAGGTCAATCACACACTCCTATGCCAGGTATAGCGCGTTTCTCCAGAAGACTCTTAGCCATTAAGTTATTTGACAGAAAAAAGTTCTAATTATCTCTTTCTTTTTTCCTCTCCATTGGAAGAGAGTTAATTGTTTCTCTGGCTGAAAGGCATTACTCCGTTACTTCAACCCCACACGTGTAGTTACATTTTTTGGGTTTTTCCAAGTATTTTTTTCTTTTGCAGCTTTGATAATTTGGCCTTAATTTTTTTGGACAATAAAAGTTTCGAGTTCAAAAATTAAAAATTCTAGAAGGTTAATAATCCCTTCAAGAAAGTAGAATTTCACACAAGTAACGACATGCCTTTCTTTTAGCAAGAAACAAAAAAATCATATGCCTTCCTCATATTCTCTTACGTATGTTAATCAAACACATCCTCCTCCACCTCCACCTCCACCTCCACCTCCACCACCACTACTACCACAATCACCTCCACCACCGCCCCAGCCACAGCCACCTCCACTTCCACCAACGCCAGCACCAGCACCTCCAACCCCACCGCTACCGCAGCCACCTGCACCTCCTCCACCACCGCCACAAGTACCTGCATCTTCAACACAAGCACCTCCGCCCCCACCATCACCACCGCTACCGCCGCCGCCGCCACCACCTCTGCTGCCACCATCAACTCCACGACCACCCCCCTTACCAGGTTGAGGGCAGAAGCAGCAAAAAGGCATGACAAGTGACAAAACTACTAACAGACCAAGAATGGAGCCACATATAATGAATATCAGCATTTCTGGCAAAGGCAGGCCCCTGTCTGCCAGAACTCCCTGCTTCACTACCACCCACTCTTTGTGACAACAAAAACCTACCAAACAATCTACAGAGGCTGATGATGATGCTGGAAGTTTAAAGGAGAAACTTTTGCTTCTTGTTTGTGCCATGAATTCATAACATGTTTCCTTATATAATCGCAGGAAAGTATGGTTGTGACTTTGTGGATTGTCCAAGTCAGTTCATTGCTTGTATGTAGTGTTTATGTTAGCTTCTGTCTACCTCAAACTCATGAATACACAGAAGGAAAGTGCATTTTGTCACCATTGCATTATCTGTATGACTTGTTCTGTTTCGTCAAACTTAGCCTTCCGTATTTGTCATTCATTTTAGCTGTTAAGAGAAAAGAGAAAATTAAGTTCAATGAATTTGCACCACATGCATAAGTAGAAAAATGAACATAAATGATAGAGCTAAATATGAAAAGCTGGTAATCTAAAGCCTACAAGAAAGCTTCTTCATCGAGCCTGCAATATCAACTTTCCCTCAGTTCAAGTGGTCAACATTCATTCTGCAGCTGCAAATTTCTTCCCTGTTCTTTTTCTAGCAGGTGAAGCATACTCAAAGAAGGAAAACATAGAATGTACTGGAAAGGAGTGACGAAGATCATCAATTTTTTACCAAAGGTTAAGATTAGTGACCCTGAAATAAATAACAGCCAAATGATGAATGAGGGATGTGTTAGGTGAAATCAACGGGAAACATAGAATGCAAAAAGCCAAAGTGAGGTGAAAATACCTGATTAAGCAATTATAGTGTGTGACATGGCTTCTCTGTCGCATAAATTCTAGAAAGAAAGTAGTTCGCAGCCACCAGTTTAGCATAATGCGTAGGGGAAAAGAAATTTTGCAGCCGCTGCCTCTTGCTTAATTGTTCTTTTTCTTGTACAAAGTTGTCCTTTTGGATTTCTTACCTGGCTATCTCGACAGTAAGTAAATCTTATGATAATCACCATGGAAGGAATAGTACATTATCTAACATGCCATTTTCAACCTCTAATGGTGCTGGAGTTTGAGGACGTTTACCTTTTTATATACCTTGGGACAGTTTCATGGTTGTCAATTGGCTCATTTGTCAATTTTCATAGCTTGCAACTTTTACAGCTACCATGAATTATGTTGCCTTTGTTCAACTTTCATATCCTTGTATACAAAGATTGCATGTTCAGTCTGAATACGTAGATCGTCATAGTTATAGCAAAACTATATTAGATCCAAACCTACAAGACAAGCTGAGGCATGTAGTAGGTCAATCACGGGTCTTCACACCAGATAGAACACATTCTTTGAGTAGACTGTCAGCTATTAGTCCTAACCCTTGCCAGTATTACTAGCTTCTACATCTCAGTTAGTCAAATTTATCTAATGCATTCCTTGGACCTTGACTTTCAGAGGTAGAGATAAGTTTTCTAAAACTGGTGAACTTGTAATCTGAAATCAACAAGAAGTTACTTGGTTATGCCTAAACTACACATGGTATCAGTAGGAACAGTAAAGAAGTTGCTAATACTGTAGGACTAATGTATATTGATATAAAGCCAGGTGGAGTTTTTTTACCTCCTGCTGTAAATTAAACTTTCCCTCAGCTCAAAGGGTAAATAATTTACACTAACCATGTATTCTACCAGTAATTACCAACGGACAAAGAGGAGGTAAGGAGAAATAAGAAGAATAAGATATGATTGAGTGTTTTATTGGACTAAACACACTGCATCGTAGAAACTCTCAACAGGATGCCAATTTTTGTTATCCTAACTGCCAAGCTACATAGTACAGGAGTTTAAAATAGTAGTGCCTGTTTCAAAAGAAACACTGAAAAAGTTTACAACGTCTTGGGATTTTTCCTGTTGATACTTTACATCAATTTCTGTCACTTTTTTTTCAATCCTAGCAAGAAACTACTTTACATTCAGCATCCACATGTACCAGTAGCAATCTCAATGAAGCACCAGCCACATCAAAATGCAAGTCAAAACTCACTAGTATCATTTATCACTGATATGTAGAGACACAGGGATCTTCTGCAGTAGCTCTAATAAGCTCAGGAATCAGGCTGGACTCGCTTAAGATTTGGAAACCTCTTTCTCTTTGCAGCTCTTTATCCTTACTATACAATTCTCCAGCTATAGACATCATCATTCTACTGCATTTTGTAAATCTAAGGCTTCTTAGAATGGTCTTCTGTAGAGCCAAAAATGAAGTGTTGAGTAGGATAGGAAAAGTGTCAGTATTCAAAATATTACTAAGTAGACAAAGGAGAAATGAGAACCCAAAGTAGAAACAAAAAGATAAAGAAGACTGTGTGGCAAGAGAAAGCATTGAAACAAATTTGCAAATATGAGAAAGGAGGAAGGAGTCTAACGATAAACTTGATAAATAAATGTGCCAAAAAAAGTATATACATATATTGTCAGACCAGATGAAGTAGTACAAAGGTCCAAACAACATAGCAAGACGTGTAAAAAAGCAAAGTGGACACTTAGCACACTTGGTGTCATGTAAAATAAGGTCTAAGGAAGCATATAAGCATTCTTGATGGATATCATACCTAATATTCCAAAAATATCAATAAGAAGAGCAGAAAATAGATAAGGAAAGATAGACTTAAAAAAAATAGAAGAAGATGAAGAAGAAGAAACTCACGTATAGATTTGGGATCAATATGTACAAAGAAACTTGCAGCGACTATCAGATAGCAGAAAAGAAGCATCAATCCTTTAAAATAGTTTGATGTACCCTCCTGCAATCCCAGCTTTTGCACATCAAAAACTGAAGCACTATGAATAGAAACAAGACAATATTACATTTGGATTAATAGTTAAATAACAAAACCTGTAGCATGAAGGCCACCAAAAGGACAGTCATCATAAGGGTAGCTGTCTCAAAAAGCTGAAAATTCAGATCCATTGGGCGCCCCATTACCCACCCAACAACTACGCAGAAAGGTATCTGCAAACCATTGGAACAGTAGAATGCCTTAACAGGTTATCAGCATTGGAAAAACAAAGAGGAGTGTTAGCATAAGCCATTGGCAAATTATCTATATTATTTACTACTCACCCCAAACATGGAAATCTGGGTTGAGGATCCTATGGCCACTCCCAACGAAATGTCCTGCAGCAACAATATGCAAGAATCATTGATGCAGGCATATGTGTGTGTGTGTGTGTGTATATGAATCCATGTGTGCTTGTGTCTGTGTATATACATATGTACATATTATTTCTTTGTGTGTATATGTATATATATATTTTCCCTTTTTGGATCAAGTCAGCAAGACAAGCACTTACAAGTTTATCTTTCACAGCAAACATTACAGCACCTGCATGTTCCGCTGCATTTCCAACAATTGGCAGCAGGATGACACTAATAAATGCCACTGGAACATTGAATGCATCAGATGCCCCCTGTAAAAGTAACCGAGAGTCCCTTCAATTTTTCCAATTGGATTGCACCCAGCAGATATTATATTGTATTATGGGAAACACATTGAAGATGGCTCTTGCCATGAGATGTCTCATGAAATAGAGGACATAAAGCATAAGAGTTTGCTTGTGCGTATAAGAACAAGAGAAGATTTTGAAAAGCCCTTTTCATTTCCAATTTGTTCTATTAACTTAGGCGGACCAATCCGAACTCTCGACAGAATATAAAAGAGGATCACAGGCCTATGTGGACACTTCAACAAACAAACATGGACACTCCGCAGCACAAGGGCAATCTTTCAAATAAGAATAAAGATGATGTTGAATCAGTGAAGGACAAGAAAGAGATTGAAGGACAAAAAGAGAAATGTACGGGAAGAGGCACCCAAGAAATAAGATTGAAGAGACAATAGAGTGGACAAAAGATTGCATGATAAGACAGAAACTACAGTATTTTACGCTCCTGGAATCACCTCAATGGCATTAACTAGGTATTCAGATAGCACTGATATCCATGCAGTCAAAATCGATAGCCATATGATTGATTCCCACTTTGAGATCTCTGGTAATTCTTCATCATCATCTGAACTGCCATCATTCTGGCTCTCATCCTGATAATAATAACTGATATTAGAGACATAATTAAAAATATACCCCAGAAAACCTATAAGAGGATGTTCGTCCAAGAAGAGTAGTTTTAGTTATGCTCGGCCCAAAGATGCAATGACATTAATATGCTGATGACTGCATATTCTCTTTATAGATCTCCCTTGGTAGCATTAGTGGAGACCGATAAATTGACAGTAAGAAGAAACTTCAGGAATTATAGACGTTATGTAAATGAGAACAACCATTTTTGCCTTTAGATAAAGGAAAAATATGATTGAATAATCAGTGGGATACAAACTAGTGGCTCTATCATGAAATTAAAACCTAAATAACACTATTTTCAACCAAATTTAGGATTCAGGTAGTCTGGTGTACAGAATATTTTCATATGATTCTTGTCTAGAATGAGAGACATGAAAATCTTGACTCTTTTTTTTTATATATTTTTTTGGGTTTTCCCTCCGTTATGGGGATCGAAGAGGACAAAACGACTTATGTTGGTTTGTGTATCTATAATAAGGGTAAAGAAAGGTATCCCTAGTATAAGTATACGAAGACACAATAATGGTAAAAACAACAAAATGACCTCATTTATTGGAGCGTACAAACTCTCTTCACTTGTAAGCTGGAAAAAGAGGTAAGCACCATATGCTACAAGCATAACGCAGCTGCTAAACCTTGAAAGAGCCAACTCAGACTTCCCAAAATGCAACTCAGTACGAGTAACATGAAGGACTGCTGGGAACAGCAGGCCCATCACTGCCATCAGGAGCAACCCTGAATTCATTGTTGCAGTTCCCTATCAAGTAACATATGTGAATTTCCTATCAGTCAACACAATTCACTAAATATCAAGAGATAAAACAAAATTCCTAATGCATTCCTCTGATAGAAAAGAACATCATAAACTGAGGATATGGTCATCTAACCTTGTTAAACACCTGCTCCTTATTAGAATGAACAATTCCACCACCGAAAAAGGCACATCCAAGAACAAGCAACATGTTTGACAAAATGGAGCCCAACAATGACTGCTGAACCACACGGAGCATGCCACTTCTCAATGCATACATTGATATTATCAGCTCTGTTGCATTTCCAAAAGTAGCATTTAGGAGACCTCCAACTGCAAAATTCCAATTAAAACCCATGACAAAATTCATATGAATAGTGCAGACATGTAATACAAAGTTTATGTGTTTGTTATAATTAGAAATGATAATGGATATAAAATTAAGTTTATGATAATATTTGAGAGATCAGATTCCATGCAGAATATTGCTAACAAATTATGATGACTGTGCAGGAAAAATTAAACATGATATGGAGAAGTTAAAGATTCATTCTGTTTGACAGTGTTTCCCAAGGAAATTAACTAGAAGGTTTGACAAAGCAATTGGAAATGAGCGACAATCCTTCATCAGAAGTTTAAGAAATCCAGAAACAACATGAACAAGATGAAATGAGAATGAAGCAGAATAATAAATTGCAGTGTAGAACAGTAAAATCAGGAATTATAGAAATGGAGAAACAGGAATACATCAGGCACATTCAGATACAGGGTGGAACTTGCAGAGAAGCAGTGACTCCTTCCAGATGGATAAAACCAGCATCTTGTACATTACGACTCCAAAAAACATACCAACATTTATATCATGAAGATTGAAAAGGAAGAAATAGTAAGGATATCAGGAAATATAATACCTGTTGGTCCAGTGTAGAAAGACAGCTGCCTGCAATAACAGAAAGCTAACTATTGTTACACATGAATGAAGCTCTCAAACACACAAAAAATTACCAAGAAGCTATAATGCATGGAATATACCAAATGTCAGATTGGAATATGTGACTCCTAATAGTAGTAAATGCACTATAGACTGGAATTACAAAGAATTCAATTATGACAGATCTTTTTCTAAGGTACGAACAATCAGCCATCCTCTGCACAGCAATTCAAGACTCTTTATTTTCATTTCCAACAGAAATATAGAGGAGAAGCACAATCACGCATGTAAAAGCAATGTAATAGGATAAGCTCATATGCTAAGCTAAAAGATAACATAGCACTGTCCTCTCTTATATCACAAAACATGTATGGGAAATCATTCACATTTGGCATGTACCTAGTGAAAAAAGTATATCCTATTTCCATGCAATATAGTCAAAGATCTTAGGTGTAGAGCATTACTCTGTCGACCACCCCAGTCGTTCTGCCAAAGGTATGATACCTAATAAGCTCAAAAAGAAGACCCATCCCTAAAAATAGCAAAACAAGAAAAACAAAGACAAATTTAGAAACACTACATATACAATTGTCAAAAAAGGGGATCGAGACCAGGAGAAAGAGACTTGCATGATGGCTCGTCAAGTTTTCAATGAGCATTGCTAGAGGGCCAAAGGGGATGAGCAGATTTAACTTATCCGAGAGTAAAACAGTTTTAGTGCTCTTCAATGCTCGCTTCAATAGGCATTTACAACCAAGCACTTCTAAACCAGGATCATGAAAAGATCGCCGAGGAGCAGCATCACGGGGAGAGGCCTTTATATCAATCCTCCTAGGGGTAATGAGATTCTCGTCCTCAAGCTCAAGAACCGATCTACCTTCTAATGCTACCATCTGGTAAACCAATGTACTTTATTTAGATATTTTCATCACAAGAAGGCCTGTTAAAGTGATAACTAGAGTTCATCCTTCTTCTTCGGTTGATTTAGCTATATTACCATGCCAGTGGATACAAAAAATTGAGTAGAAGCCACTAGAACTTGCAAGCATTAAGAAAGACTTAGGTGAATTAAAATTGCCAAGTACCATATTTACTAGACAATAAGAAAGAATCACACAAACTAAAGATGCAAAAATCACGCCCAGCCAAGGGACAACAGAAAAGAAGTGCACCCTTTTTTCCTATTCCCCCATCAGTTCACTAATGTGTAATCTGATTGAAAATATTAAGGATAGATTCCCTAATTAACTGCTTTCTGCCAATTGTATCTTTTTCTCTTTCGCCGTCAATTTTGATTTATTCTTTTCCTCTTTTTTCTTTAAATCAATCGCATATGATATTCACATATTTGTATGATAATCGAAGGCAAAAACAATCACCAAAAGGAACAGGTGGTAAACTCACTTCAATGTGCGATTTGACCTTTGGGATGTGAATATTCCGATCAGCCATCCCCAGTCGGCGTTACAAGGCTGGTGAAACGGAGGTTTTCTCATCTCCATTCATGGCAGAACTGCTTAAAATATAAAGATAAACAAATCCCATCAAACCATGGAAAGAGTTCCATTATCAATCAGAAAGCAATAAACAAGATAGCATTAGGGTGTATTTGGATTGTTTTTTGTGGGGAGAGATTTTATCTTGGATTTTGGAAGTGATTTTTTTTGAAAAGAAAAGTAGGACCTGTTTGATTGATTAGGAGGAGCGCAATTCAAATGAACCTTACGAGTGGAAACCAGCATAAGAAAATGAAAATTCTGGAAAGAACTCACTACTTTCGAGAAATTATTGTTAAAGTGGACACTTTCGAGAGAAACTTCGCTAATTTGTTTACCGATTCCAACGTCCATAGGTACCAAACAAGGAAAATGAAAAAATGACTTTGCTACTCAGGAAGAGAGAAACCTGTAGAAGTCAACAACTACTCCTTGATAACCAAATTCTGATGTGAATGCCCCCTTTGATGTCAACCCACAAAGAAGCTTTGAAGGGAAGCTAATCAAACCAGCCAAAAAATCTATCTTTTGTCAATTACAAATTGAAGTCCCTTCAAGATTTTGCCTTCTTCCCTCTGCTTCCTGACCGTAGTTTGCGCAGTGAAGCGTATAGCGGTTGGTGTATGCGGGAGAGGTAGTTATTGAAAGTGTTGTTGGCTTGTATTCATCAGGAAGCAAAAGGAAAGCAAAGCTGTACAATATGAAAGATTTTGAGATCAAACATCATTGTCGGGTATCTCAGTACCGTAGTATTCTTTCCTCTTTTAGCGGCAATACAATACAGTATGCCAGAACCGGAAAAGGATGCATTTGGCATCAAAGTTCATATATGGATGGACCTCTACGAAAACTTTTTTAATTAAAGTGATACACGATTGAAATTCATTCACACCTCACGTCTTAAGTCTTATGGTTAGACATAATTTTATTTAAAAAATAGACATAATTTTACTTATTCTGTAAGAATTGTACATACAAACAAAATATCGGAAAAGTTGAATAAATGTTATAATCGTGTTTACTTGATTGATTTTGGCCTTTTTATTAAATGTTGCTGAATTTGACTTTGAACGCCCTTTTAAATTGCGTTTTAAAAATACTTCTTTCATTTCAAATTATAAATTTTATTAGTTATTTTTCTTTTTTAAAATATTTAATATTTTTAAATTTTAAAAATTATTTTAAAATTTTTATCATAAATATAATATTTTTAATTTATATTATATTAATAAAATTAGTTAAGTATATAATAAAAAATTATTTTTTTTATTTTTTTTAATTTATATAAAAATAATCAAAATACCTTATATTTTAAAATAGAAAATATATTTTGATTATAATCTATTTATATTTAAGAATTTTAAAATTTTAAATTATATATCTTTTATGCATTACTCTTAATTTTATAGTGATTAAATTATTAAAAACAATTATATTAATTCTTATATTAAAGAGATTATCCAAACTCACTCTCTCTCTCTCTCTCTTGGTTTAATAATCTATACTCTCCCCCAATAACCTACTTGATAATTCTCTTGGGTCTAAATGCTCACTACTCGATCAAAAAAATTAAAAAAAAAGGTGAAAATGAAATCAATTTTGTGAAATGGATTTTAATTTTTTATTCTCACTCTCAAGATAAGTAACCGTAAATTGCTTCGGCTTTAACGCATTTGAAGCATTTTCGTATGAACGCATTAACGAGTTCAATTTAAGAGCGCTGACAAGAGTGCGTTCAGGCTATGGGCATAAAAGCAAGGCGAAACAGGTCAAAAAATGGTAACTGCGAAAGCAAGTCCAAATGGCTACTCAAGCTGAATAGGTGACCCTGCAGAAACCCTGAGATACAAATTTGCAAACCGAAGCGAACCAGAAATTGATGCAGGGAAGCCGCCATTTATGATTTATCACTCCCCGCTGCTAATTCACCGGTGAATTGCTCCGATTTCTCTTATGCCCATTCTGTACGCATGCATGTCTGTATATTTTACGTATCTGTCGTGTACAGAAGCAGCTAGCAGATTCTGCGGTTCATACAGTAACATCCTTTGCATTGTTTACGATTACTTTTAATTGGAAATAATATCGCTTGAGCAAGATGTGATTGTAAAATACGGAAGGAAACGTTGTGTATTAACTGGTGTACCTATCTCTGATATGAGGATAGTCGAACTAGTGATTTTCTTTGGAATTGCATAGTCAAGCTATGAGGTTCATAGGAGTCGTATAAATTAATGCAAAAGTAGCTTTCCAGGAATAAAATTAAACCTTTTAATGCTAAGTAGTCACTGATAACATTTTTTATATTACTATTGATGTTTTTCTGTTAACTGGAATTAGCATCCTAGTATTGTTTACAGAATCAGGAAATTCAAAATTTTGCCATTCACATTAGCAAATTTTGTATTTTAAAGACAAACTGATCTCAAATTCCGAAAATTATCTATTTCTGCTTGTTTTGTTTTAAGAATTTAAAATTTATCTGGTTAAGTTCAATGTTACAGTTAATTTTCCAAATTTCTCTTTCCTTGTAAAACTTGGAACGGAAACCATGTTTTCTCAAGTTACTATGTTTATTGGTATTTGGAGTATCATATTGAAACGAAACTCATGCAAAGATGACTTGAGAGCTTTTGGTAGTTTCTTGAATTTTGAAATTTCGGATATTCTTACCTATTAAAGGTCATAGGATTATTTTTGCAGAAACTTTCTGCTTGTTTTAGTATTGTCCAATTTATCTTAAAAACATGCTTCTGTTTTCTTATAGAATTATAAATTGATCTTGCAGGGAATTTTCTATTTTGGAAATTCTTTGTTTCACCTTGAAATTTTTAAGGTTTTATAGAGTTGGCATATGTGTTTATATGTGAGAAAAGAATTGTATTTTGATATACGAGGCAACAGGATGATTGTCATGTACACTTTACTGAAATTGATATATGTGCTCACTGCACCTATCTTCACTTGAGCAAATTCTGATATGTTGTATTGTTATATCTTTGTAAATTAAGGTATAAGTGCAATACCTAAGGGAGTATGATATATACAAAAAACAATGCACTCTGATGAGTTCCAGCAGTGCCCTGGTTTAGCTGCTAATCAGAGTGTTAAGATATTTGTCGTTGCTGTGAAGTTTGATTCTTCGGGTAAAAAAAAGAGAAACTTTAACAGAGATACTGATCAGAAATGGGTTGGTCAGAAAAGGACATTTGTATAAAATGTGATAAAGGTGGAAAGGTGTTATCTTGTTGTGATAGCAGCTGTCCAATTGCTGTTCATGAGAACTGCCTGGGGTTTCCAGCTAAATTTGATAACCTTGGTAACTTCTGTTGCCCGTATTGTTCTTATAGGCAAGCCACTGAAAAATTACATCAGGCAAGGGAAAATGCTCTGTTGAGAAAGAAAGCCTTGTCAAATTTTATAGACATGGAAATGATAAATGGAGGCAAACACATGAGTGAAGTAGGAAAATCAGAAGAAGGGTCAGGGAAATTACAGAATACAGGCAAGGGAAATGACAATCTTGGCAGTGACAAAGATAATAAATTGGACGAGGCTACTATTCAGAAAAGTCCTGTCCAATCTGATGAGGAACAAGAAATGGATGAATTTGCTCCTGAAAGTACCAGGAGCATTTCTCTACATGAAGAAACTGATGTAGCATTGTTATGCAAGGAAAATAATGTATTACCTAGTAAATATGGTGACAGTGCTAGAACATGTCAGTGCAATGACCGCCTTGTGGTAATTGGGCACCAAACAATTTCGGGACCCATAGTTGCCTGTGGTCCCAGTGATGTTTTTTTGGAGGAAGAGGGGACAGTCCAGAATTTTCAAATGGTAGAAATTAGTAGACAAATTCTATTGGAGAAGCATAAACAATTCACTGATAAACAACCAGCAAAACCTGCTGACAATGACATAGAAGACGGCCATTTTAGTGATTTCCCTTTAGGGGAAAAGCAAGGAAGGGAAAATTACTTTTCTCATTCAGCCAAATGTGTTGATAATGATGCAAATCCAACGGGGGAAGGTGACGGCAAAATTGAAGGAGAAGAAGTGATTGAGGAACAGGTGCCGCAAAGCATTTCATCCTTTGCCATTGACCCTGCAATGCCAGTAGCTTTAGAAGAAAAGGGAGAGGCTGAATGTACTGATACATCATACAGAGAAGTGGATCCTACTTCAGCTAGTAAGCGTCTTAAAAGAAATGATCAAGGAAGTCATCATCTTACTGATGTTAATTGTTTGAGGAGATCGTGTCATATTTCATCCTCAGCACGGCGAGCTAATGTAGAGAACATTGGGGAGCGTAATGCCCCCGCTGGGTTGAAACAAGTTACAGAGCCTTCTCCTGGATTGTGTAATGTAGCACAAAGTATAGAGTTTAATGCCAACACTGAGTTGAAACAAGTTTCTGAGCATTCTCCAAGATTGTGAGTACACAATTCACTTAATACCACAACCATGATTACCATTATAATCCATTTATTTATCTATGTTGATAGGCCTGTAAGTGTAGCCTTAGGTGTTTAACCTTTTCTTTTCTCTCTCAGTTCATGGAATTTTTTTCCCAATACAAGGCGGAAGAAGTTACCATGGCAAGATGAAGAGGAGGAAATTCTTAGGGTATGGGATCTTCTTATAGCCCATTTGATTTTGCTACTGTCTGATTGTATGTCATCATGATATCATGGATCATGTATCTGTCAATATTTTGCCAAAACATTGACCTATTCATTGCTTTCTTCTCTTCTTTTTTATTTGCTTTTAGTTAGTACTCCCTTCCACTCCCCATTTCTGTTATTATACCTGTTATGTAAATGAAGTGTTGTAGAGTTATTCCTGATTTTCCATATGTTTCAATGATAATTTACAAATAACAGTGTTGTTGAAAAAGAGTAAAGTAGACTACCAAGAGTTGATGGAATTTCTTCTATAGAACTAAGCTTAAATGATTGATTGAAGAAATGTGATGGACATAAATCCCCTATATTTTTGGAGAAAACTTGAAAAAAGCAAGCTAAAAAATTTTTAAAAAATTAAAAATTAGTAACATGTGCTGTTTCTGGTAATAGTCCCAGGGTATATGATTTACTTTATAAAGGCTTCCAGGTTCTCCTGTCATCATAATTATTTCAGGTGTGACACACTATTGGCCACTGAATGCCCCATAGTAGAATTTCATTCCGAAGTAAAAACTAAAAACTAAAAATAGTCTCTTGTAAATGGGCTTTCATTTTCTTTACGTGAAGAATGGCTTCTATATCATATACACTTGTTTGCGGGTTTCTTTTGTTGTGGTGCAAACAAATTCTGGCACATTTACCTTTTTAATACGTATGGCATGATCCATATATCCCGTTTTTCTTTTGGATGCTGTGTTCTGTGTATACTTTTAATCTTTTACTATTTACCTGCAGGAAGGGGTTCAAAAATACTCGGCCGCAGAGGACAAAAATATTCCTTGGAGGAAAATCTTGGAATTTGGCAGGCATGTTTTCCATGATACTCGTACTCCTGTTGATCTCAAGGATAAATGGAGGAATGTACTAGCGAAAGAGACATGAAATGTTAAATGGTTTCTTTCATAATATTCAATTTCACATCTCCATGGTAATGTTTAGAGATTGTAGCCGGGGAATTATTGTAGTCATTATTTGCAAGGATTATTGGAAAGTAAAGCATTATCATTCCTATCACTTTTTAGGTGACAGCAATCTCATGTCTACAAATTATAAGAATAACGACAAACATAGCAGCTTATATAAAAGGATCTTTATTATATTAGGGAAAGGTCTTTACAGCATAGCGACTTAGCTGCATATACATTTATATCATACATGTAAGTAAAGCAAAGGTTGGCTTCCTACAGTATCCGCCAGTCACTTTTAGGCCAAAATTCTCTATATGCTGGTTCCACTGGGAATCAATGCATCCTTGATGACAGTGACTATCCCACTCTTGATGAAGTATCCATCCGTTTCTCGGGCTGCTTCTTGAACATTGTCACTGTTAATTATCTGCAAAAAGGAATTTGAGCGCTAACTGAGATTCGTGCTTTCGATGACAAACGACGTTATTGGTTGTTGAACGACGATAATATATGAAATGGGCAAACTGAATTTGATACACGTGACGCCCTGCCACTAGTTGGGTAGTGGGTAGCCCTACCACACCTGCAATGCGGGATATACATGCTTGTAGAAAAAATGTACCTTCACATTATCGCCAATACGAGCATTTTTGTCAATAATTGCTCTCTTGATGTGAGAGTTCTTCCCAATACCAATTGGGACACTACCCTTTGCAGCCAGAAACCTCCTGTCAGCATCCGTCTGGATCAAATACAAGAAAATTAAGATAAGTTGGCAAAGGAAAAGAATAAGCAGAAGACGACACCCATCAGTCTATTATCACTAACCGAGAAAAGCATTTTCCAGTACCCAAAATAATAATAATAATAATTCTAGTTTCACTTGGAACATTACCTCATAGTAATCTGCACCCATCAGAAGTGAATCTTCTATAACTGCACCCTCTGATATGCATGATCTTAGCCCAACCACAGAATGGTGAATTTTACAGTTCTGCAGAAAGAAAAACATGAAGGGTTAGGGCTTTAAAAGCAATTGACATGCTCGGTTTCACTATCATTTGACTTGTTCGTAATACTCGGTTCTGGCAATATAATAGCATGAGTATTCTCTAAACTTTGAACTCGGAGACAAGATGGACAATTAATGGCTCAATGCAAGTCAGACGGAGGAGCTGATGAGAGGTAAATTCTGATACTAAGACAATCTGCTGGGTGACAATACAAAGCTGAAGTGGAATTATTCGCCAGAAAATTGAGTCTTAGTTGTCCTTTCAGAAGCCAAATGTTACCTTGATTACACAACCTTCACCAATGACGCTATCTGTGACATCAGCATCAAGCATCTTCGAGGGAGGCAAATATCGAGGTTGGGTGTAGATTGGAGCTGAACGGTCATAGAAGCTGCTAGAAAGGACGAAATTCATATTAGAATTTTACTCTACAAGCAGAGCAACAGTGTAAAACCACCAAAACTGGAGAAAATCATCCCATTAAGAAGTAAAAGAAACCTGAAATCTGGCACTGGTTTTTTTGTGATTCCCAAGTTGGCATTATAGAAGGCTTCAATTGTACCAATGTCTTCCCAGTAACCATCATATAAATAAGCTTGCACCTGTACGAGAGAAGTGTCAAATTGAAGCTCAAACGTGGAAAATTTCCATGAACACAACATGGTATTTTGTCCAAGTTTCTAGATTTGGCTCACTGAGGGAATCAATGAGCAGATTAGCTATTTCCCTCACATAATTCGCTGAGGGTACCAATGTCATTAGCAAAACATTTTCACAGGAAACTTTTTCACAGGAGGTAGATGGAAAAAATGAGTTGCTTAGGGAGCATACCCTCATTCCAATCGATGTGGCACCAGGTATAACTTCACTACCAAAATCGTTAGCTCCAGGGAACTTTTCTCTGAGTAAGTTTATCATTACATTTTTACTCACAACATATATACCCATACTAGCAATGTAGGGCATCTCTTTGGCTCTTTCATCATCAAGACCTAGAATTGTAGTATCCACCTGGAAGGAGATTCAGAAGAACATTATTAGAAAACTTTAAAACTAATACAGCAGTTCCTCCCAGTGCTTCAAATGCATACCTTCATTGCTTTTAATTGCTCTCCTTTTGGTTTTTCTGCAAATTCAATAATACGCCCTTCTTCATCAATCTTCATGAGACCGAATGCAGTGGCACGCTTTTCATCCATTGGCAAAGCAGCAACAGTAATATCAGCATCTGTTTCTCTGTGAGCTTGAATGAACTTTTCATAGTCCATCCTGTATAAATGGTCTCCGGCTAGAACCAAGAATTCAAGAACGTTGTGCTCCTCAAACAGCCATAAATACTGCCTCACAGCATCAGCTGTACCCTGACCATATACATTGCATCTGGTTACATAGCATCGACAACCAAGCAACAAAATGAATAAAAAAGAAATTAAAAAAAAAGAGAGAAAAACACTAAAGAATACTGTCCTACCTAGTACCCCATGTCTTTCAGGTAGAAAACATGATACTGCATTACCAAAACAAATCATCACCTAACGGATTTTAGACACAAGTAAGCACCTAGAAGTTACTTGTGCCAGTAGCATGAATACATGGAAAAGATTGCTCCCTAGTTCAACTTAAGACTGCATTATGTGATGCATTCAATGAAATTAACGTTGGTTAAACGACTTATTCTGACATACAGTCAACATCTTATGCAAACCAGAATAATCAGCGTAAATGAGATCTGTACCTGGAACCAATTGGGGTTTTCTGGACTTTGCTGAGCTGCAAGAACCTCAACAAAACCTTCATTCTTGTAGCCACCCATGTTACTAGCATATGCCCGTGAAAGGTGACGGTTGAGAGATGCAGAGTTGAATTGGGTAAGAACGTAGATCTTCAAGATGTTACTGTTCAAGCAATTGCTGACAGGAATGTCAATTAATCGATAATTTGCTCCAAGAGGAACAGCTGGCTTTGCCCTCTTTTTTGTTAGTGGGTAAAGCCTGGTCCCAGCTCCGCCTCCAAGAATAACTCCCAAGACACTCTGCATAAATATGGTAACATAGATCAAGATGACTAAAAAATTTTATCCAGAGATCAATGAAGCCTAGAATTGCTGGTATACTCAATAACCCAAAACAAGAGATAGGATAAAAGAACTTGAGCTCAATTCTGCATTTGCTAATGCTAGGGTGAAGCAGCATTTTGAAAATGAACATTCCATTTCCTATGTTAAATGTTTTATAACTGATTTAAAAGCAAGTATGGATCTCAGAGAAAGGAAGAAGTTGCCATTCTTTTCATGAGGAATTCTCCTTTTAGGCGTTCGGTGATTCCTGTTCTAAATATCATAACAGACATTTAGCAGAAAGAAAAAAGAACAAAAAGAAATTTAAGAGCATATGTTTTGCAAAAATGTCATAGTAGACAAAATCTATTGTCAAATTCACAAGGGGGAAAAAGCTTATAGCTTGAATGAAGTAGATTCAGTCCCCTACATCAAATGCTTATATCAAAGGTCAGCCGTTCTAAGTTCAATCGCTTCCATACACATCGACTTACGTGCATATACTATATCATGACATATACACACATAAAGTAATACATAGGTAATTGCGCACAGCAAGAGAGATAACGCAGATCCTGGATCTAGAAATAACTTCGACACGAAGTAAAGTCACATTTTCAATCTTCTCATCTTCTCCTAAACCGAGGCTGACAGCAGTAAAGTTCAAAGCTTTGACATCAGTCATGTAATTCATCTAAAATAAACGAATGAAATAAACGTCATGAAGCACATAAAGCATTATACTAAGAAAAATAACGAAATCAATACTAGTCAGAGTCAATCTGACAGAAATTTTACTTACACGGCTAGCATCAGGGTCTAGACATGTCTGTGAATTCTGAGAATCAGAAACTGCCTTCGGAGACACGATCAACGGCTTCCTCGACTCCGAAAGACCTCGTCTACGCATATAAGATTTGGACACTATCAATTTGTCCCCTGAAACGTTGGAGGAAGCAAATGAAAGCTTCCGGAGTGAAGCGGCAGCTCTGCAGAGATCAGAGTCATTCCTATCACTCGCAATGCCACCATAAGCAGAGAGCTTCACCGAAGATCCAACTGCAGCCATTAAGAATGACAATGCCGCCGTCGCCGTCGACTCAACACTTCCTACAGTCTCACACAGTCTCTGCTCTGCTCTGCTCTACGGTGAATTGAGAGTTGAAATGCCAGTCCCCTGATGGGAGTAAAATGAACTGAAAGGTCATTTATACGAGAACCTAACTACTTTTAGCCATTTGTTTTGAGAAAATTTACGGCAGAACCTGATTTGTTAACGGCGGAGAATCAATTAAAGGAAGGGTAATCTGGGTATTTCAATTTCGTTAATTTGTATTTTAGTTGGAAAAAAATCTTGGGCGATTTGTGTATCATGATTTTCTGGGTGGTTTTGATTGCCTCACAGAAGGCACGTGAAAATATCCACCTCTCAGAGGTTTTGAGACCGTTCATTATTTTTTAAAATAGAATTTTATTGTTGTATTGCCAACTTGTTTGTTACTTCATTAGAAAATTGATTTATTATTTGACATATAGCTTCTCCACTGAAATGAAGGATTGGCATTT
Source organism: Rauvolfia tetraphylla (assembly GCA_030512225.1). NCBI lineage: Eukaryota > Viridiplantae > Streptophyta > Magnoliopsida > Gentianales > Apocynaceae > Rauvolfia > Rauvolfia tetraphylla. The sequence continues at coordinate 154,042 of JAJQKT010000012.1, forward strand.
GACATGAGACGTGATAAGTGTTAAATTCAATTAGTTAAAATTATTTTTTATTATTATTGAAGTTTTTTTTTTATAAATAAAAAATTGGGAGGGAAAGACCACCATAATAATCCCTGAGGAGAGGAGCTCTACAGTTGCCATAAAATGTTCGAGTGAGGCCGAAGGATAAAGTCGACTGTCTTGGTATAGACAGTCTCGTCATCATAACTCTACCAAGGTATATAGGTGGATCAGAGTAGCTCTTATATGAAATAAGTCAAGAGCTTACTCACACAAACGCTTTTGATTAATCGAATTCGATTTCTTGACCTCCCATATGGAAGGCGAAGCCCGTTCCACTGAGCTACCATCTTGGTGGTTATTATTATTGAAGTTATAGTCCAAATTATTAAAACTCAAACTATCGTTTTAAATATCAAGTATTTAAATTTTACTCCAGAATGTAAAATTTTTTCCTCCAAAGGGCCTGACGGGTTGAGGTTTAAGGTTCCTTCCACTCAAACTTCAATGGTACTGTCCCGAAGAGTGGTGGAAGGTTATTAGTCAATTATCTCCAAATTCACCATTTCATATATCAAAAAATAAAATTATTTGCTAATATTAAATTATAAATTTTATTATCAATTTACATTTTTATTTTAAAAAATATTAAAATGACATCACCATTATTAAGAATAGTTTCTTTACATTTGTGACAAAATATTTTTATCGGTGATAAATCTTAGTTCTATTTATTTTCATATCTTCAAGGTGTATCAAAATAAAAGTAGGAATGATTAATTTCAAAATCAACTTGACTAATAATTAGGTTCTGGAATGCTCATAAATTAGGTTTACCTTTTTCGCCATGTGTGGCTGTCAAAGGAGCTGGAAATGAAAATACTTATTTCAACGTTGGAATAAGAAAATTTATCATAGGGGATGGGCTCGTAGTGGACTATAGTGATTTATGGAGGACAACGATGAGAAATATGGATGGCTGGCTCTTCCTTAACTGTTGTGATTGTCTTGATAATTCGGTAAAGTTGGATAGAAAATAATTTTTAAAAAATTATTTTTATTATGTAAAAAATTAAATTATTTATAAAAATATTAAGTTTTAAATTTAATTTTTTATATTATTCAATTTCAAAATGAGGTATTATCCAAATAAACACTCTTTAACATCTGATTCAATTACAACAAAGATTCTACTCAAAACGAAAAAGGAGGAATGTGGCTATTGAAAATGGAATTTTTAACGGGTAGCGGGATACATGACAGCTAAAATCTTAGATGGTATTGCAATTCTGGGAATACGGCTTTTTATTATTTTAATGCTCACATGCATTACATTTCTCATATTTTGTCTACAAAAATACGACAAAAAGGAATTAACGATTACTCAATATATTATCTGATTATGGTCGCTGAAAGCACTTTGCCTTCCAACCAGAGGAAGAATCTCTTTTAAGCAATTCACTGAATTGCCGGACTGTTCATTTGAGGATACATCTCCATCATTATGACCACTGATTTTTCCTAACGCGGTGAGAATTCCTGGACGTTTCTTTTCCTTGTAAAAAGACAATCAACCATAAGCTACCTTAGCTCTTGCATTCCTAGACTGCTGATAGTAGTTTAGTGCGAGAATGTCAAACTATGAATGAACAATCCCACAATGGACAGCCTTCCTTGTGACAATTGACAAGAATGTTCGCAGAAAATGTTGTGATTAGAAGTAAAGTCCACGAAGAACAGGGAACCCAAGAAGGAAAGGAGAAGAAGAGAAAGAAAAAGTGGGGGAGGGAGGGGGGATCAGAGCAGGGGGGTCAAGAGTGACAGTCTAGAACAGCAGAAATCTATTCACAGCTTCAAGTGTAAAATGATTACAACAGCCAGAAATATCCCTGAAACAAAGAATAATCTCATATGTACTATTTTCTTTACTTATTTTCTTTAATTTGGACAACCAAATAAAAAGGAGAAGTAGACAAAGACGAAAGAAGAGAAAGACCTATAAAACCATGAATCAAGCACCATTAGAAGAACATGAGTAGCATGGAGCGTCATTCATTCTTAACTACAACAGCCTCCTCCTTGGGCAGCAGCTCCATCTCTTCCACCTGATGGTCCCGGGATGCCTCCATATCCAACTTTGATTCCGTAAGACTGCAAATGAAGCCAGCAGAGCAACAGTTACAGAAACAGAAAAAAAATAGATCAGAAACCCCAGCAGAGTAAGCGGGAAACAACCATAAGGACAATGGGCTTGCTAACATTTAACCAAGGACATAAGCTTGTAGGAGATGTTGCGTCCCCCATCAGGAGTAAGAAGAAGAATTATGTTACATTTAAATAGGAATAAAAAAGAATTAAACAAGTAAAGGAAAGAGGAAACCAAAATAACTACTACTTTTTGACTCTCATCGTTGAATAATTACAAAATAAGGTGCTTTTTATCAATCGTTCTAAACCTTCACCACATGAATCTGAAGTCATTTGGATAAGTATCATCAACTAATCAACCTTAGATTCAACTAAATCTTGATTGTCATAGCTTGTTTCAAAGCAAGGAAACCCCAACACCAATATTTAGACCATGGAAATTCAACCTAATCTTATAAAGGTAAAAAGCAGGTTGTGCAAGATACCTCATTTGAAACGTCAAAAACTCCATCCTGAATCTTCTTATATATGGTTGCGGCAGTGCTTATAAATGCCTAAGAAAACAAAAGAAGAAGAGATATTTCAGCTACCATATACTTCTGAAGAGATATAAGATGTTGAACAAAACTAAAATTACAACATCCATCAGAGCTGTTTAACATCTAGAAGCAAGGAAGAATTCTAATCACCTCTTCAACATTCATAGCAGTCTTTGCAGAGCACTCCATAAATATCAAGCCATGCTCCTTGGCAAATTGCTCTCCTTCCTCGGTGCTGACAGCCCTTCTGTGAGCTAAATCACACTTGTTGCCTATCAGCATTATGGTCATGTTTGCATTTGCATGCTGCCTTGCATCCTCCAACCAACTAGCAAGGTGGTTAAAAGTTTCCCTCCTGAATTATTGAAAACTCAGGGTCATTCTTTGAGACTAGCAGAAAAGGAAACAGGCAAGAAATACAAGCGACAGTTGATTCCAATGAAGCAGGCAGCATAATAAGTCATCTGCGCATTGGTTACTATGATGGAAAACCAACACATTTTTTACTGAGAAGCCATACCATTTAAACTTTCAAAAAGGGAGTTGATTTTACATTACTAAAAGTTATTTATCTACTCAGAAGAAATATTTACAGGATACTGTTAGCTACCATAGGTGGAAAAACATATCCAAAGGTTCAAGTGCCATATTTATGTATCTTAAACAACACTGTTTCTTGCATTACCAGAAAAGTAGAAGTGATCTTTTGGACTTTACTTGGCCATATTATTCAGAAATGTACAGAATTATTGTTTTGTATTCCTTATGCAGAAGTTAATTTTTCTAGTAAATATATTTATTCAGAGTCCTCTAAAATGGAAAATGATGAAGAACAGTGCTAACTTTGCAGCTTGTGATTCATATTCTTCCCCTTTCTTCCAAGCTCTAGGACAAATAAAAAGAGAAGGGAAACATTCATTCAGCCTTTAAACACCTCAAGAATTTGAAATGAAACTATACCTAGTAATGTCATAAACAAGAAGAGCTCCAGCAGCACCTCTGTAGTAAGACCTTGTGATTGACCTAAATGACTCTTGACCAGCCTGCCAAATATAGAAGAGTTATACATGGAAATTCAAGTCATTGACATTGAGAAAATCCCAAATTCTACAACAAATTCAACCCCCTCTCCCCACAAAATAATTAAATGATAAAAATTTGTATTCTTGCCACATTAAGATGTCTCTGATTTGCTTATTACATCAAGCAAAGAGGATGTCAGGTATACAGACACCTCAGCGGCAATTTCAAACTAATGAAAAAAGTAAAAATGGATTACTAGTACAAACCGTGTCCCATATCTGTAGTTTTATTGGCTTGTTGTCAATTGTGATCATTCTAGCTCCAAATTCAACACCAATAGTTAAGTCATGCACCGGTTGAAATCTTTTGTCTGTAAACTGCAGAAGAAGACATGATTTCCCAACTCCTGTGCATAAAATGACACTTTCAGGAGAGATCTTCTAGCTATATCTAAGTGGAAGATCTAAAAAAGCATCATTATAGTCTAAAAGACACCCTATAGATGCAGGCACATTTTTCATCACCTGCACAAATGAAACACCAGGTAGTTGCTGACATGGAAAATCCAATAAGTATAAACCTCTTAAGTAGTAAATCATATTTCATACGGGAAGAAGAAGGTGTAGTCTGTAGATACAAGGAACTTTCAGGAAATTCAGTTTTCAAAAACCTTCTAAAACATTCTTCGTGATTTCAATTTCCAACTGCATCACAATTCATAAATATGCACAATAAAGTTCTGTTTTAGCATTATCTATACTTATCAAAAATGCACTCCTTGAGGAGAACTCATTGTGCTCCATCACTTGCCTCAGAGTTTGTCCCAGTCATTTTTGTATCATTCATTCCAAAGTCTTTTCCTTTTGAGTATCTGATTATATTGTCAATTTAGGGGATTCGCATCAAATTTCATCTGCAGTTTCTGAAATTTCAACTATCTTAGGCGGATAATAATTAGCGGATAATAATTAAGAAGATGCGTGCACAATGGTTCTCCTATCTCCTAAAAAACCATGGTATCATTTCAAAGGATCTCAACAAGAATTCAACTGCCGAAAAGTAAAAGATCAACAGGCTTCAACGGTTAAAACAATTAAAAAGAAATCGATATGCAATGCAAACAAAAGCACAAACCATTGCGGCGTTATTATTTTACGAGAGATACGAGAATACCAAAATGAAAACAATTGATAGAAACAACACCTCTTAGATCCAAAAAAGAATAGAAAATCCGCATATTAATAATCACTCATTTCTTGGATCATCGTCAATCAAATACCACAGAAATCAAATCAAATAACTCATAAGCAAAATTTAACATCAATATACACAAAAACTCCACAAAATATGAAAATCAAAACAATTCAACAAATGAAAAAACAAAAAATAAAAATAAAGCTAGAGAATTCACGGGAAATTTACCGGTGTCTCCGATGATTATGTACTTGAAAAGATATGCGTAAGACATCGTGCTTTGCCGAAATCGCTACAGATGCTTAACGTGAAAGGAAGAGATGAGAATTGGAGATTTCTGGAAAGACAATATATAGAGAGACGGAAAGAATCGCGTGCAAAAAACCAATTATTATATTAAATGAAGAGCAAATCAAAATATAACAGAGGTCAAAATGTAGTAAAAGCAAAAGAGAAAGGAGGTGAAAAGCGACACAGTGAATTTCAAACCCAGTCGCCGCTCTCTTCCTTCCTTTTTCTTCCTTTACAGGACAGAGGGAGAGAGAGAGAGAGAGAATCGTCGTTGTATTAAATTCCCAAAGGTTTCAGAAGAAAAATAGAATACCCGGAGATCAGCAAGAGGACTCTGACTGGGCGCTTAGCTGGCGGTGTCTCCCCGAGCTAATGTTGCCCGTAAAAATACAGAAGTACAACGAACCTAATTTGAACAGAAAGCCCAAATCCATGCCAGTAATGGGAAAGAAGGTAGTGACCAAATTGGCCCGTTTTAATTTGGGGGCCCAAATTGATAATTATTAGAATCTTGTAGTCCAATTTTCTTAAACTTCAGTAGTACTAAGGTATCAACATATTTATGTGGATTCTCTTCTCTTTCCTTTTTTTTTCTCAGTTTTTATTTAAAAGTTATCCATTTTATTCACGATTTCCAAAAGTACGACTTATACACTGTAAAGTTAGGGTCCTGCAAGTCCTTTTTGTATTATAGGACGTGCATGACTTAATTTGATCCGTCAGATTAGATTTAAAATATGATTCAATTAATCATATTTTTTATTCTTAAATATATTTTTTTATAAAAATTTATAAATTTTTTTAATCGTTAGATCAGATCCTACATTTTATTTGACCAATAAGCGAACTCAGTTATACACTCGACTTCTAGATTGTTACTTATGTGGTATTTATGTGACTTTGAGGAACATTACCCTTTATTAGATGCATTTTTTTCGACTTCTGGCGAGGAGTAAAACAATATGGTACTCTCCATCTAATACATCAAATATGAACTAAGATCTCCTCCATTAATTTTTTTCCCAATATATCTAATACTCTGCTTATTTTTCAACGAGTATCTTCGTTCTTTACGTAAGATTCAAATTAATTTTTAATAATTACCATTAATTATCTCTTAATTAACTATTTAAAGTCCTATTCAAATCAACCGATGTCCCATCTAACAAGAACTTGTGAAGTGAAATGTAGAAAGATTGAGAGTGAGAGGAAAGATGCCCCCCACGTGCAAAGTGAACTTTAAGAGCCATTAAAAAGAAAGATTTCTCTTCTTTCATTCTCATCCTTTCCTTTTCTAGCTTTTTTTTCCCCCAAAAGCTTTGGTAATTTCAAAAAAGAAAAAAAGAAAAAAAATGAAAAAGTGGGCTAATTGGCCAACTACCACCTGTTCGTTTTGGTAGTTCGTCCCAGAGTTATCATTCCCCACAATGGACCACACTGTATACTTTTGCATCAATTTTGTCATTTCTAGACAATATCATCATTCGTTTTATTTTTGCTTTCATATTCTTCATTTTCATTTCTATGAATTTTTTGGTGTCTATAGGTTACAAAACATATGCAAACCCACCAAAAAGGAGAAAAAGAATTATTCTAATGGCAAAATCTTTATTGTGCTTTAAAGAATCGATCCTTTTTACTTTCTTTTCATTCGTAAAAAAATTATGAATAAATATTTAACTATTAAATTATTACATGACTCTAATTATACATTACCCTAGGGGCCAAATTTGTCAATTTGAATGATTGATTTTTTTTTTTTTTTGAATGAATGATTGAATATGAATTATATATGCATAATGGAACTGCAGTGGTCATGGGGTACATGCTTTGGTTCAATGAGTAGTAGGAGATGGATCTGTCATCCACCTTCCAAAAGCAAGGTTTTAAAGGAACATCTCCTATATGGTTTGATGATTTATGTATATATAGCCTCCAATGTTTGCAGCCAACACTAATCAAAACCTCAAATGTGGTCCAAAAAGGTCAGAATTCACAAGAATGGAATCCCAAGAAACTTTACTCCCTTGTGGGGAGCAAATTGAATTACTAGATTATTTCATGGCTGCCTAGAATGCCATTATTAATGTTGCCTATTGGGACAAGCTCAACATCAAAAGCAAAGAAATTCCTCTCCATTTCCCTGGTGTATTTTATATTAATATTTGATATTTTTAAATTGTGTGTCCAAAAATTATATCATGAATATTACTCTTATGAGTTATAATTTTTTGAAAAAAATGATTTTTTATACCTTCGATTTAGAAGAGACACGTTTGTATGAGTGCGGACTTGAAAAAATTGGGTGAAAATCACGAGTGGCTTTTTGATGTTTTTTTTTTTCCTTCTTGTCTAGATATTTTTTCCGTTTCAAAATATATAATCTATTTTCCTTTTACACTGAAATTAGGTATTTGATAAATTTAATATAAAATTTTGTTAGATGTCTAAAGCATTCTTATTTAAAAATAATTAAATAGTATGTTAAATTTAAATTTAATATTAAGAATTGACGCTTTAAGTATTTTGTTGAAAAATTAATAGTTTTTAAAAAATATAAATATTTAAATAATTAGTTGAAAATAAGAGTAAAATTAAAAATAAAATAATAAATAAAACTTTTATATAAAAAGAATACATATATTTTGAAACAGAAGAAATATTCTATTTCTTTTTTTAAGTGTCTTTGAATTGAATTTTATTTCGAAATTTAATGCAACTTTTTTATTTTGAATCTTACCTCCTATCTTACAAAAAAATTATATTACCAAATTTAAAAATAAAAACCTTCAAATTCAAATATTATCTAATTCCATTACACGTGATTAGGCATTTTTCTTTCTAAACTCTCTGACATCACCTTTTTAACGGGAACCTTAAATGGCATCATGATTAGCTGTGGAGACAAGTTTATGAACCTTGGATCGAAACGACCTAAAATTTTCCATCAAAAAAAGAAAAAGAACCACCTAAAATCAATTATAGGTGTTAGAACTTTACACACAAGAAAGCATTGATTTAATTGAATCAATGAAAAAGGTTTTCTTTTTTTGCAAAATATTGATAAATATTTCTTGGTTTTTGTTAAACTATAAATGAGAAAGTAACCATGATTTTGTGTAACGCGTTTTAATTTTTTATTGATTTTAAGAATTTATCAACTTGTCAAAAAATTCAGAAAAAAACAATTTGTCTAAAATTGAAGGATAGAGAAAATATTTAATTCACATAAATTTTATAGTAGTACCACTTTGGCAACTTGTGAGCTGAATTCACAATTAATAAATTATTATCTTAAAAAAATTACCTCCTCCTTCAAAATTAAATAGTTAATCTTTTGTTCATTGCATGAAAAGGTCGTTTCATTATGACTTGAAATGAAATTGATGTTCAAGGCTTGCTTTTGCTTCTTCAAAGAAAAAAACAACGAACATTTTTTTGCTGAAAAAACATTTTTGTATATAATATCTCTTCGTTCATAATTAAATATTCACTTTTTAAAAAAATGTTCACTTCTTTAAAAATGTTCATAATTAAATGTCTAATATTATAAAATAATTATATATTTATTTAAACTTTTACTATTAATTTTTTTAATTTTTAAAAAATAATATTCACTAATACATGGATTCACTATTAAATTCTTTTAATTCATTTGATTTAAGATATTTAAGTTATCCTAATATATAAGTTTTATGACTAATATTTTTAATGAGGTTAATAAAAATAAAATTGATAAATTATTAATTTAAAAAATTTGACTTAAAATTTATCTAAAATTAAAATAAGAGAAATCAGCTATGCAATAGCAATGCCTACCCTTTAACTATTTTGACTTTTTTCTACCCTTTAACTATTTTGACTTTTTTCTTCTTTAGCAAAAATTTTTAAAAACTTTTTTATATATAATTTTTTTTAAACAATTATATCTATCAAATTATAAATATTATAAAGAAATTCGGTAGAGAGAGTTACTATACAAATACGTACTACAATTTTTAAGGATAATTTTGTTTATTTTTAACTTAGAAGAATGATGAATAAAGAAAAATATCTTTAAAATTAAAAAAATATTATTTTATTACTAATTACTTTTTATCTATATAGTTTGAATAATATGAAAGAATATAAAACTATCATTGAAAATGATGGTTTAAATTTATAGTATGACCATTTTTATCAAAATTTTTCGTAATATTTAAAATTTAATAGATATAATTATTTGAAAGAAGTTTATGTATTTAAACAGTTAAAATAAAAATTTTTATTAAAAATTATAATAATTAAAGAAAAAATATAATTAATTTTTTAAAAATAAAATATTCAATTAATTTTCTATATATGAAAAAAAACGAAAGGACAGGGACAGGGTCACGTCTTATCAAATTCTGTACTGAAAAACTTTTGTACGGGCATGTTAAGCAATACGATAGGTTCCATCTCCTCATTATATCTTTCGCTTCAACGCAAAACTCGAGACAGCACGAGCCGCTGTCAGTTTGACCGGATTTCACGTTCATATCTTTGACTGCTGCAATTTCTTCTCTTTCTTCTCTTGTTTACGAATTTGTTCCTTTTTTGAGAAATCTTGTTTAATAATTTATATCTCACGTTTTATTTTTTTATAGTATTTAATTGAATATAAAAATTATATATATATATATAATAAATAAAATATAATATTATAAAATATGTGAATTTAAATATTTTATATTAAATTTAAATATATAAAATAATATATAATAAAAATAATAATTGATTCTTATATAAAAATATTAAATATTTTAATATAATAAAAAGTTATTAAAAATAGAAAGAATGAAATATGTTGTACAGAAATTTAAAAATAAATTTAAAATTAAAAAATTATTTCTTTAAAACTAATTTATTTTGACACAAAAAAAATTAAAAATTTTATTCTTTCCACTTGAAATTACTTTAATTTTATTTAGATTAGAATTGAATATTATTTTATTTTTAATTTTATATAAAAAATATATTAAATTTCACTATATACACTCCTAATTTTAAATGAAAAGAATCTATCTTTCATCCCATCCCCCATGGCCTCTACACAGTTCACCAAGAAGGCAACAACACGAGCGCATCACGCAAAGCTGATGTCAATTTGATATCCTCGTCGTCATCATCTCATCTTATCGCCAACATCGAATTGAAACGAAGGTCAGACCACTATGACATCTGATGTCACGACTTCGATCTCTTGCAATTGGAATCTTGTGCTGCCATGGAGGAACGGTCATGGAAATACTTCAAAGCTTGTCACTTTATTATTTTCAGCATGGTACATTTTCCACGTAGGATGAGGCATCAGACTCCCTCATTTCAGTGAAGTGACAAGCATTGAAGCATTTCCATCGCTGTCCCTCCGTGGCAGCACAAGATATATATATATTGCGGTTTGTCCTATCTCTTTCTACACGACTTTCTCCTCCTTCTCTGTGTGCAGCGAAGCTATTTGCGTCTTTCTTTAAGTGAGATGTGTTTGGACAAGGTTACGCATAGAATTTAATATAATTTTTTATTTTAAATCTTATTTTTTTCTCACAAAAAATTCTCTCTTCCGAAATCTAAGATAAAAAATCTCAAAATCAAACTCTATCCAATTACATCCTAAATTTGGCCACTGGTTGGATCTTGGACAATTATTTTTATTTATTTATTTATAATAATCTAACCTACTATATTTTGATTATAAATCATAATAGATTTTTTTATATAATTTTTATTAAAATTCAAGATATAAATGTGGGATATTTGTATATGGTATTGTTTTTCTCCTTCTAACCCCTCTTTTAATATTTTGTCTCTTTTTAAAGTAATTTTTAATATTATTGATTTGCTTTGATTTTTTAAATTGTTTTCTTTTAAATAAGAGATTGAAACTGAATTATGTTTGCTTTTATGCTCCAAAATGGTGATGAAGATGTTGTGAATAAGATTGAAATATGTTTGTTTATTATCTTACTAGTATCAGTATTATTTTATTTTACCTATTTAAGGTATCTAGTATGTGTAATATTTTTTGTTACTATGATTTTTAAACTACTGAGTAGTTTTTATTTTTCTAGTTGTAGGTTATCCCAATCCTTTGAATATTGTTTTAGTTATAATGGCACTGATCGTTTTACTATTAATAGATAATCATTTATTCATAAGAAAAAAGTTTAGTTAAAGTACACATTCTCTAGTGCAAGATTTATTTCCTCCTTTAATATAACTTATTTTCTCTTTTGATAAGATTTGTAATTTTATATTATATTGCACAGTACTTAAGATGTGAAATTTCTACTAATAATGTGATATATCTTATACTTTTTCAAAAAAAAAAAAAAAAACTAAGCCAAGAGTATCATTGTCAAATGTCAACTAAGCCGATTCCAAAAGTCATATCTGCAGGGTGGAAGGGATTTTCTCATATCCCTTCAAAAATGTTGGTATCTTGACCACTTTTATCTCATATTGGATCCACTCCTAGTTGTAGAGTTAAGAGTCTTGCTGAATTCAACACTCCATCTATTTCATAATAACTATTATTCTAAAAAATTTATTTTATTATAAAATAAGTGTCATTAAATAAAAATTTAACTTTATTATTTTTTTACTCTCATAATAAAATAATAATATTTAATGTGATAAAATTGATAATTTCTTATGTTGTAATTTTTTACCAAGAAAAAAATATTTAATTAAAGATAAATTATTTAATTTAACTATTTTCTTATTCTAAACCAAATGAAGTGTTTGTCACGTTAGGAACCATTCTTCTCTCGAACTCAAAATAAAGTTTTTCTCATTTTAAGTAAACAATCAATCCCAATGCACATAGATTATGATAATAGGGAACCCCAAACTACATGCACGGTTTCATTTTCAACATTGTTTTTCAGGAAAAAACGGCATCAGATCAGCCAATGATCCACCATTAAAATCCGAATGCGATGTTCCAACATTCCTCATTTTTAATTTGGACACGGCTATTGGGTTTAATATTGAGTCAAAGAAAGCATTTAATTTAAGTCGGCTTAAAGAATCGCTCTTTGCTAATAGATTGGACTGGCTTAGAATCAATGCTTTACCCGCTAATGCCGAATCCAAGACCTATTGCCCATTCCCAGACCAGTGCAGGCTTGCTTCGCATAGGCTACAGGTTCACGCTTGAAAGCCAGAGCTAGTCTTGTTCCCACTGACCGCTACTAATAAGAAAAGACGAACCACTACCATTAGTCCTTCCTCCAACGGATGGGGGTTCAATAGCTGCTGATTCTGTAACAGCTTTTTATGATTAACTAGCGCCAAGAAACTTTATAAAAATAAAAATAAAAGTAATTATATTTTTGTATAAATAATTTAATCCCGTTTTGAGCCAATTAAAACAAAAAAGCATTACCCTTTTAGTTTTGGGTGCCCTTTTTATGTCTAAAGACAGCTCGTCAATGTCCCAAAAGAGTAAATGCGAAGCAAGAAAGGAGGCAACATGATTATTAGGTCTATTGTGACATCAGGTTTCTTGATAGATGTACCTATGGTGGACAAGGTAGCTAGGAACAGGGTGAATGAAACCAAGCTTTCTTCCCAACAGGACTGAGTTTCTTTTATGGTCTCTCTGGGGTCTCACAATTCTTGGTAAACGTACCCCAAAGTTCTTCCTCCGCCTTTACCATTTGCTTCCCTGTACTGTGGGGGGCAGGGCGTGGGACTGGGGGTAGGGGGAGGAATTGGGAATTTTACTTTTCTTTTGAGTTTTCATAAAAATAATAATTTATAAAATTTTAAAAAAACTTCGACGTAGATTAGAATCCAAATACATCCATCCAAGCAAATAATCTATTTGATTGTTAAATTTGACTATTCTTAGATACAAGTAGAACGTTGGTGTTCGCAAAAGGTCGTCAACACTCCACTGGCAGAATGACAAAGAAGAGAAATGGTCCCTGCAGCAAGAATCTTATGCAAAATGGGGTTTGACCAGAGGAGGGATCAAAGCCAATCATTCATAGGTTGGCTGCTCCTTTTCATTGTTTAAATCAAATAGATATTTATTAGAGGTATATTTAAATTAAATTATATTCTTTTTCAAAAAATATTTATTTTATAAAAAATTTAAATTCAATCCAAATACACAAGACTTCTTCACCATCCCTTTCTCTTGACAACCCCATCTCACAGAAAAAAAAAAAAAGAAGGCAAGATCATCAAACGGGCAGAATCCTCCAACCACACCATGGCACTGCCAAACAAATCCCTTAAAATCGAGTTCCTTTCCAAACGTAATGGGTGAATGGCCTATCAAATGGCATTACTACATTGCTAACTGGTATTTTCTTAAGAAGCCTGAGACATGAGCACATTTGTTTTGCTTTCTTTATCAGTAGAAAAGGCTTCTACTAAAATATGTTTGGAGCACAAAAGGGTTTCCCATATCTCAAAGCTTTTCTGGTCAATAAAACCTGCAGGAGCCCCAAAATCATTTTGCACACTGAGCAGTGGAATTGGGGTTGTTGTGGGGGACGGGAGGCGGCTAAGTTATGGGGGCCATTGAGGTTATTAGAACTGCAAAATACTCTAACTGGGATTGCTCTTGGACTGGAATAAAGCAGAGACTCGATTAGAAGTCTTATTAGTCAAATATTAACATATTGCCTAGTCTTGATGCAAACTCTTGATTACGAGGCTCTAGTATGTTAAGTATGAACAGTATACAAGAGGACATGATCCGAGAAAAGAAGCAAAAGAAGCATTGAAAGCAATAGCTATGTTGTCTGGTTGTTCCTATTAAAGATAACAAAGCATTATGTTTTTCATTATTACATTTTCAACACAGGTTTGAGATGATTTGGAGAGAACAATATGGCTGGATCACTAAGAAGAAAATTGATCTTTAAAGCAATGATGATTCTCAAGTACTTATATGGTAGTCCAATTTAAAAGATTAGTATAAGATGAATATCGTAAAATTTGATTAATATGTGAACAAACAATTGAACTAATTGTTGCTTCAAAACACAAACAAGTGTCTTCATGCAAAATTAGACATGTTAGAAACAAGTAATTAATCCCTAACCAGCACTTAGGGCACATTATGTCTGGTGATAATTTGCTATCATTTTGATCCACAAAGTGTTCATGGAACGAACACAACTTTGATTCATTGCTTTTAAATACTCCTTAATAAAACAGTATTTCATAGACACAAGTGTATATGCAAATTCTACAACTATCAAAATAATAAGTTACAATATTGTGATACAAAATCATTAATTTTTATAAATAAAAAATTTATTAAAAATTTTCTTTATTTATTAAAAATTTCGAATTCATTCACATTTTTTCAGCCTCCTCTCTCTCTCCCTCTTAGAACTATTTTAACTTTAGCATTAATTATGGCTTACCAAAACCACTGGACTTTCACTTCTTTCTCTCATTTTCTTGGGAAAAAAGAATAAGGGAATTAAAGACAACAAAATTTGTGTAGTTTGAACCTTTTTCCTAGGCCTGCATGTCTATGGATGCAGTCCGTGTGCATGCAAACAGTGACATTTTTGTGTCTATTGTGTTTTTATGAGCATTAAGTTTATTCAGGTGAGAATCACTTTTTGCATGTGAATCTTACTAATGTCAGCTGTGTTCTTGCCACTCAATTTAATGATAAACTACTATTCTAATCTTCTAAGTTGTCTTATAATCTCTTACTTTACTAGGTTGTTTAATACATTAGTTTCATCACATGATTCACATTCTTCAAAATGCTAAGTCAAATGTAATTTTTAAAATTGTTAGGCAATTTTTTTCACAGTAGAGATTTCGTGTAACAAGATTTGAAAAGAAATCCAGAGTAAAAAAAAATGAATAATAACTATAAAATTTAATTAATTATTAAAAATAGTTGATTTGTAAATTAAAAAATTATCCATTTAATTCATAAAGCAATGTTAGAATTAAGAGTATACTTAAGGAGATACTTTATGGTGGTAGCTATGTAACTAGTCAGCATCCCATAAGTTATATTTCATCCAATCATATTAAGCTAACTGTACTGTGGGTCCCTATATTAATAAATGTGTAAGTGATAATGGTAGGACCTACAGTACAATTGGCTTAATATGATTGGATGAAATATAACTTATGAGATATTGACTAGTTACATAGCTACCACCATAAAGTATCTCATACTTAAGAGACATTCTCCGATTCCATCCCAAAACTATTACCCTGGTATCTTTAGAAGCTAAAAAGCTATAGTTAGATCCTAGGCTCGGTTGATTTCATTTCCTATGACAACAAGAGTTAAATTTCACCGACTGTAATAATCTGTGAAAAGCCAAATTGCTTTCTTCTCCTTTTTCTACTAAAATAAGGCCATTAACACTTTCTTATCTGGCTTGTTCTCTCTCTATATATAGGAGATGAAGTCTAGCCAGCAACTACGAACCACAAGGGTTGTTTCTTTCCAAGTGATCATTTCATCGAAAAGGTTTTGCAGAAAACCGGAGGTTAAGCTTTGGAATCCATATGGCTTGGGGTTTTTTGCCTCTTGTTCTTGTCGGTTTGGTGGGAGTTCTATTTGGAGCAATCTTGAACCATTTTCTGCCTTTGTTTTTGAAGAGCGGGCTTGTTCCTAAAGGGTCTTTTGGGTGGCCATTTCTTGGAGAAACACTTCCCTTTTTGAAGCCTCACCCTTCTAACTCAATTGGATCTTTTCTTCAAGAACACTGTTCTAGGTGAGTCACATGATCTGTCATGATGATTTCTTTTTCATGGTAAACTCGAAGGTTTGTAGTATTTATGTCAAATTCTTGATGATATTGTCAGAGGATCTTCAAGTCATGATTCACGAATCAGATGAGATGCAGCTAAATGCATCAATTATCTTATTTTTATTAATTTTTTTTTTTTCAGGTATGGGAAAGTCTTCACATCCCATTTATTCTTCTCTCCAACTGTGGTTTCATGTGATCAAGAACTGAACTACTTCGTACTGCAAAATGAAGGCAAGCTATTTGAGTGCAGCTACCCAAAACCTATCCATGGAATTCTTGGAAAGGTTTCAATGCTGGTTGCAGTAAGTGACACACACAAACGCCTCAGAAATGTTGCCCTCTCACTTGTCAGCACCACCAAATCAAAACCTGAGTTTCTTAACGATGTGGAGAAGATTGCCACTCAGGTATTGGATACATGGCGTGATAAAGAACTAGTCATCTTCTGTGAAGAAGCCAGGAAGGTAATACTTTATACGAACGTGTTTAAATTTGTATGACCCGTATAAACAAGCTAGCATTAAGTTCATAAATCAAACATACTCGTTAGTTAAATCTATTCCTGAATGCAATGTGATGTATCAGAGGCAAATTCAAGAATCTGACTTTGTTTTCTTCATCTTTTGTCTACAACTTTTCGTTGGTTTTTCCTTCGGATGGCAGTTTACATTCAATGTAATAGTAAAGCAAGTGCTTGGTTTAACACCAGATGAGCCAAGAACAACAGAAATTTTGCAAGATTTTCTGGCTTTCATGCGAGGTTTGATTTCATTTCCACTCTACATTCCGGGGACTCCATATGCAAGAGCTGTTCAGGTTTTCCGCATCCCTTAGATATGTTTTCTGTTCATGTTACTCAACAGACAATCATAGATTTTATGCAGTATAAGATTAAAGTTGTCTACTTAATACAACATTGATCAAACCCTCGGTTGTCAAATTATGCTTTGAATATCTTTGTGCCTTTTGTTACAAAAAGAAGCATGTGATGGACCTTTTTTGATGACATCTTTACAGGCTAGAACTAGAATATTTTCAACTGTCAGAGCAATTATAGAGGAAAGAAGAAGAAATGTTGATGGAAATTGTAATAGCGAAAGAAGTGATTTCCTTGAGATTCTTCTTTGTGTTGATACCTTATCTGAAGATGAAAAAGTTAGTTTTGTCCTTGATTCTTTATTGGGTGGCTATGAAACTACTTCCCTCTTAATGGACATGGTTGTGTACTTCCTTGGACAATCACCTGCTGCGCTTCAACAATTAAAGGTATGGTGTCATTTCTCTCCTTTTCCTTTCTCTTCCTTTTGTATTTACTTAAAATTTTAGTTAGATGATACGAAGACGGAAAGTCAAGGATTGAACTTTTATCTTTCGGACCACTAGTACTGTCAAACCAATAATAGATAGCTCATTGATGACATGTTATTTACATCATGCAATTTCATTATTTCAACTTTAGAAACCTAATTTTTTTTCAAGATTTTATTTTAAAGATTAGTTATTACTTTTATGGTGTTTGTTTTTTGGTTAATTATGTAGGTTGAGCATCAAAAGATAAGGGAAATGAAGGAAAAAGATGAGTTCTTGAATTGGGAAGATTACAAGAAAATGGAGTTTACTCAACAAGTAAGAGCTGCTGGCGCTTGTAATTTTGATGTTCTTCATATAATGGTTCATGCCAAAGTGATATTTTCATCGAGTGAATTACTTTGACTTGAATTATAGGTAATAAATGAAGCTCTTAGAAGTGGAAACATTGTGAAATTTGTGCACCGAAAGGCTCTTAAAGATGTCAAATTTAGAGGTTGGTATTCACTTCTGATGGTCCAGAAGCCAGAAACTATATAAACAATTACAAGAGAATGCTTCTTTTCCCCACTAATGTTATGCATGCATGAGCTTTTGATAATGTTCATATACTTTTAGATGCACAAAAGGGAATTTTACATGCTCTTTTTGCTGCAGATTATGTAATCCCATCCGGTTGGAAGGTCCTACCTATATTTAGCGCAGTCCATTTGGACCCATCGCTCCATCTAAATGCACTTAAGTTCAACCCTTGGAGATGGAAGGTAATCATAAGTTGGGTTTTTTCTTGTCCATTTTGAAGCAATCGAGATACTTCTTTTTGTA
This sequence comes from Rauvolfia tetraphylla, assembly GCA_030512225.1. Lineage (NCBI taxonomy): Eukaryota > Viridiplantae > Streptophyta > Magnoliopsida > Gentianales > Apocynaceae > Rauvolfia > Rauvolfia tetraphylla. The sequence goes on from JAJQKT010000012.1 coordinate 172,151, forward strand.
CCGACAATTAGATTTAAAAGTCTCGAGTTCACGTCTATTTTGTTTAAAGATCGTACACATAAGAAATTTTAAAGAAAATTTTAATATTCCTCCTATAGACTGTTATTGTTCAAAATGGGAAATCAAGTGCTCAAGTGACTTTGAAAACGTAGGATGAAGATCAAACATGCAAGAAACTTACACCCTTTGGTGGAGGGTCTAGGTGCTGTCCTGGATCTGAACTTGCTAAGGTTGAGGTTGCTTTCTTTCTCCACCACCTTGTCCAAACTTACAGGTAAACTTTCTCTGCAAATTCCTCTAATTTTTATATACTCCCTCTTATCAAAATATCCTAGACAAAGATCGTGCATTGATTGAAAGTTTGTATGTATAGATCAGATCTTAGTGCATGTGTTCTTTTGTTTAGGTGGAGAGTGGAAGATAATGAACAACCCATGGCACATCCATATGTAGAGTTTCGAAGAGGTTTGAGACTCACTGTCCGTAGCTTTTCCCAGTGAGCTTCCTTTTGTGGATGGGCTCAATTATTTCACCCAGGGGCCAGAGCAGAAGCTAATTCAAAGGAGTAAAATGCTAGAATATCTGTCCTTCTCTTTTTTCTGTTTAAGATCTACCAAATTTTGTGACATATTACTTTTGAGCCTTCTGTTTCATGCTGCCTAAGAATATAAAGTTCCCTTTATTTTGAGGGCTTGTCTGATCTTTTATTGTTTTTCTACGAGTTAAAAGTTCGAAGTTTAACTTTCCTTATAACCAAGGAAAGGAGGAGCTTCTGACTTATTTCCAGAGATAAGTTCCGTTCTAATTACAGCTATAGTCTTGAATTTGCAAATCATCTTATCATCATATGAGGAAAAAGAAAGGGAAAGAAAAAAAAAAAACGAAAAAGTATCAAGGAACATTGCAAAGGTTGCATCTTTTGTTCATCAAAGGTGGAACATCATATATAGGATCATCTAGATCAGACGGCTCAACAGAAAACCAACAACAGTTGCAGAATTCTAACTTGAGAAAGATGAAAAGAATCAAAATCATTAAGCCCAGAAAGATTTTAAGCTTACGGGGCAAAAGTGCTAGTGCTGAAGTTTCTGCTGTTCTTTCAACCATTAAGCCCAGAAAGATTTTTAGCTTACGAGGCATAAGTGCCAGTGCTGAAGTTCTGCTGTTCTATCATCTCCATGGGTTGAATTGGGGTGCATTTGGATGGACCCCCAAAATAGACTGCGGTAAAAATAGGTAGGATCTTTCAACCTGATGGGATTACATAATCTGCAACCAAAAAGAGCAAACAAAATTCCTTTTTGTGCATCTAAAGGTATATGAACAGGGTCAAAAGCTCATGCATGCAAAATCTACAAATTGATAAACTCGATGGATGTTGAGGATGGTGGAGGAATTTCTGATGTCTAACAAACTCCACATTAGTATGATATTACCCGCTTTGGGCTAAGCCCTCACAGATTTATTTTTAGAAATCTCCCAAAAGGTCTCATACTAATAGAGTTATCTTGAATCTTATATTTAGACATCTCTTTCCTAAATTTTTTCATGTGGGACTTGGTTTGTATCCCAACAATCTTCCACTCAAACAAAGGACCACACAGGGTATGACCTCTCATTCAGAGGTAATCCTATTTGATCTGCCAACCATCTTGTACCGCCGCTACCAATCAGCGGGACACGCCGCTTGACCACTATATTATTAGGAAGACTTTCGACACAAGGCATCAACGGCAGATCTCCAACGAGGGGGGTTTCCCACACAACGCCATGTCACCCAGACGAACCATGGCTCTGATACCACCTTGTTGGGAATTTCTGATGTCTCACAAACTCCACATTAGTATGATATTGTCCGCTTTGGGCTAACCCCTCAAGGATTTGTTTTTGGAAACCTTTCAAAAGTCCTCATACTAATGGAATTATCTTAAATATTATATTTAGACATCTATTCCCTTAATTTTTGCATGTGGGACTTGGTTTGTATCCCAACAGACTCTTCTTGAAGTTGGAAGTTGTTTTATAGCCAGGGGCAGATCTGAGAGGAAAAGCGAGGTTTTAGAAACCTTGATTTCTTATAGGATTTCATTCCCCTAAAAATCTATTTCACTTTCCTCTTTCAATAAAATAGATTTCGACCCCAAAAATTTCTCAGATTCCTAATTAGTCTTTGCAATAACAAAACAAATAGGAGTAAGTAAATTTTTAAATTTTATTTTGATTTCTAAATTTAATTATAATAAGACTTTTTGATTACAAGAAACGTTACATAATATATCATAGTTACAAGTTCTATCATTAAGCAAGAGTAAGAACTCCAACTTTTGATTAAGCGGCTTTAGCTCTTATCACTTGAACAAGACCCACAAATATAAATTGAGGTATTATGTTTTCGTTATTCTTATTGCTAAGCTTCATTTTTAAACTCTTCATCTTTGACCCTTGGTTGAACTTCGTGTCTTGGTCGATGAGCACTTTTGTTTTAGCTCAAGTTGGTTTCACTCTCATGGCTAGTTGACAATGAATTTTTTTTATTTATAAAATGAACATAATCAAACAATCAAGACCTCCCTAAAAAAATAATCATGACTTTTTAAGAAAAGGAAGAAAAAACCTTTTCCTTCCCTAATATAGATAATCGATTCTCCGCCCCAAGACGAAAGTCCCGACTCCACCCTGTTGATGCTAATAATTTATAGGGAGTTAATTATACTTCCTTCATTTCAAAATACATATTTTTTAAACTTTTTTAAAAAATATTTAATTTTTAATAAATTTTAAAAACTATATTTTTTAAAAATTTATTATGACATAAATATTATTTTAAAGATATAATATAAAAAATATATCTTATTTTTCCTTCTTTAACCTATATAAAAAATATTAAAATATTTTATATTTTGAACCAAATGGAGTATGTTCTAGTTGAATAATTTTATCGTAGTAGACTAGTAATTTATTGACATCTCAATAGTTATTCATTTACTAATAATGAATTTACTTGTGAATAAAATTATAAAAATAAAATTACTCCATCATGTGTTAAGTTGGATATTTTATCCACATATGCATTATTTATTAATAGGTAAATAACTATTAAACTATTAATAAGTTACTAACTTACTAAAATAAATTAGATGTTGTAGTCATAATCTAATATTTCCAATTTTTATTCTAAGAAGAGGACGAGGGTGGGAAATTTGCACTTCAAATCCTCCATCTCCCTTCCACCCATGCTCTGTTCCAACTCGTATCACAGTGCCGCACGTCCTTGTGAAAGCCATCTTTTACGTTTTCTATCAGTCATTTGGATTGGTTTTTTTTTTTTTTTTGAGAATTCTTAATTTAAAAATGAAAAAAAGTAAATTTGGTTCATGAAAGGAGAGGTGGACTCATAGTCCAAAAAAGTTTTAAAAAATCTTGATTTGCATTGTGAGAAACAATCCAACTACAAAGAAAATTTTCAGTCTTGAAAAAATCGATACCACTCTTCAGAAAAGTGCGCAAAACTCCGACTGATATAAATAGAGGAGGGGAGAGGGAGACGGAGACGGTGAGACCAATAGAGGGAGTGAGGGACACAGCAGATTTGCGAAATTATAATAATCTGTTAAAAAATCTCAAGACCCATCAGACCATCCAATATGCTCTTCATGCAATTTGAACCCTGGAAATGAAGCTAAGCAAGTATTTGGGAAAATGTTGGGGGTTTTCCTTATCCATTATGAAGCGATTGTTACATTTGCAAATCCACAGAAGAATGTATTTCTCAGTCATTTCCAAGGATGAAGTTCCATTTTTGATAGCAGCTATAATCTTGAATTGGCAAATGCTGACATTATTTTAAAAAAAATTGATAAAAAGAAAAAATTTTAAAAATGTTGCACCTTTGTTTTATCTAAGTTGAAACATCATAGGATCACCAAAATCAGGGATCTCAATCAAATACCGGCTAAAACTGACATTCTAAATGAGGAAAAAGAGGAACGAAAAAACCTAAGGAAACACTAGGCTAAAATGATAAAGTTTTAGTATTGATGTTGCTGATATGCTTTCACTACAATTGGACTCCTCACATAATGCTTCCCATCAGACCAAGCCAACCTGCCAAAGACATAATCTCTAGCTGCATTATATTTTTTGAGCTTCAGAGTAAGCCTGAAGCTTTTCTCGTCTCCAATTCTTTCAAAGATGAGAGTTTTAGGTTCAATATTCACAGAAACGCCAACCGGGGGCACTATGCGAGCAGTGTAAGTACCCGGGGTGCCAACATTTTTGAGAGTTCTAGTCACTGTGACAGTACCTTTGAGGTTTGGAACTGTGATTGATGGGTAGTTCAAGTTGATCAGATTAATTGGCTTGGGGCATTTGTAAGGCCCCTCTGTAAATAACATAATCTGGCTTTCATTGTAGCCAAGTGAGCATATAAAGCTCAAGTAATCTTGGCAGCTTAAGTCATAGACTAGCCCAGGATCCATTGCTCGGTTAGGATTCACATGTCCTGATCCATAGCTGAATGGTGTGGCCTTGACAAAAGATGCATTTGTCATTGGCTCAACAGCATTATCTCGTGTTCTTGCTGTAAAATCAGATTTAATTACAGTTTATCTAATTGCAGAACAAGTGCAACCAATTTGGGTATGAGACTAGTTTTAGAGGACGTCATTTGTGAGACTTACCGGAGGTCATGATGGCAGATTTGATTGCTGCAGGGCTCCAATCTGGATGGAGAGTTTTCAGTAGACCAACAATGCCAGAAACATGAGGACATGACATTGAAGTGCCTGATACAGAGTTGAATAGAACTCTCCGTTTATCAAAATCATCATTTGTCGGTCCCTGAGCCTCAGTGTAAGCTGATATAATGCTCACTCCAGGAGCAGTAATATCAGGCTGAAAACATGATGTTAAAAAAAAAAAGCACATTAATTTCTAGCGTTCAATTTTCAAATAAAGGGCAAAAACAAAGTCAAGCCCTTGAAAAACCTTCAGAAGCTCTGGTGTAACTTTATTAGGTCCCTTGGATGAAAATGCTGCCATGAATGGTGCTGGCTTTGTGTTCAACCGAGTCACTGGATGGGTAATATAAGCCCTTGGAGACCTGCTAGAGTGCTGATTATTTAGAAAGGAAACAGAGAAAGGGATCTAATATTATGTGAACAAAGAGAGGGTAATTAGTCTGACATTCTGCTAGACAATTTTCCTTTCAGTTTCAATTGATTCCAGATTCTATTTTTTATATTCTGCTTGTATGAGTTCCTTACTTTGTATTACCGATATATGAAATGAGAGCAAGTCCATCAGTATAACTGATGTGTGAGGCAGGCAGGACGTGAGGATCGGCAAGAATATCATTTCCTGAGGCCTGATTATTTGCAAGAACCATTCCTACAGCACCAGCCAAAGCAGCTTGTTGGCCCTTGTCCACCCTTGCGTTATCTCCTCGCAAGCACACTAAGATCTTTCCCTTCGCTTTAGCAGGGTTCAGTGTTCCAGCCTTACAGAGATTACTGAAGCGGTATTTAATAATAGGTGAGATGATAGAATCAGAGCATACAAGGGATACTGAGAAGTTTTAGTTATTACAGGTATAAGGATGCTTACGCTTCTTCTTCTGATGCATTATAAGCTTTTACAGATGCAGCAGTAACAATGGAAAAGAACTTATCATTTGGCAGTGCTTTAACCGAAAGGCTTTCTCCCTGTAAAAACCGTGGGCGAAAAATTTTACTATATTGAAATAAACAAAAATTGAATAATGATATGCTGAAGGGTAAGTGAAGAAGCTAAAGAAGGAAACTGACTCTGAAGCGCATGTTGTTGCCAAGGACAACATAACTAGGAAACTGTCGATCAATAGTGCTTGCACCAACCGTTATCTGCCATGGAGCGATATTGCAGACAGTACCAGGATCAGGTCCAGAGTTACCAGCTGAGCACACCACTACAATTCCATGTTTAACAGCATGAAAGGAGCCAATTGCAACACTATCGTTGAAAAAGGGTACTGCATCTCCTCCAAGTGATACAGAGAGCACATCAACCCCATCATGAATAGCCATGTCGAAGGCAGCCAAAATATCTGCATCAAAGCACTCGTTACCTCCCACCGGAGGCCAGCAGACTTTGTAAGCAGCCACTCTAGCTCTTGGGGATCCACCTTTTGCTGTTCCATTTCCATATCCAAATACACTTGCTCCTATTACAAAATTTCCACCTGCTGTTGATAAGGTGTGGGACCCATGACCTTCAGTGTCTCGTGGTGAATCGAAAGAGGCGTTAAGATGCCCCACGACAGCAGCATATCCTTTGTTGAAGTATCTTGCTCCGATTAATTTCCTTCATTTAGAAATGGCAACCATGTCAATGACAGCATGGTTCAAATTAAGAAGCCTATCTGAAGTTACAAGCTTTCTGAAGAATGCCCATGTCAGCAAAAAGCAGAGAAGCATTTCTTCTAAATTTGTGCATAGTTATGAAATCAAGGACCATAAGTGAAACAATGCTCAATGAGTAGACAGTTTCATTAAAAAAGTTTTCCATTCTTCCACGCCGCAGATTTTGTCTATCAATGTTGTACATTTCCATAACATTGATGTGCTTCTGGTTGTGAAAGGGTCTCAAATAAATGTTATGGAAAATTGTTATCTTGCACTTTCAAGAACATGCTTCTTTTTCCTGTGTTACTAAATAATCGAAATAATATTGTCAAATTGATGCTTCAGGTTAACAGTTTCTAGCTAATTTGATTCCCCAACATCATTACGTGAATGCACAACCATTTATGTTCATTTTGCCAAGGTTTCTAATTCTGTTAAATTAGAAAGTAGTTCTCCACTCCGTATCTGGTGCATTATGGAGCCTAACCAGATTGAAATAATAAAAAACATTCCCAAGGAGTACTTCATTGGAGCTGTAGAGGAAAAGAAAAAGAAACAAATTGGCAAAAATGAATATAACCTGTTGCACTGAAAAGTTGCATCTGAATCACTTTGGCAAATTCCTTTCCACTTTGATGGAATTGGTCCCAATTCTTCATCACTAAAGCTTTTTGATTCAGGCCAGACACCTTATTCCATCACATCAGAGAAAAAGTGAGGATGGAGAAAGTCAAAAGCGACAAAAATTGCAAAAAAGCATAAGAACAGAAAAAGCAAGAAGGATGATCCTTTTTTGCTACTGTAGCTCTTCTGCAACCTGTTGTGGTTAGTATTAAAAATGTCTAAAAAGCTAACGGAATTTGCCCCTTCAAATTAGTTACTTCTCATCCAAAAAACCGGTTACAGAAATAAAAAAGGAAAAATAAACTCAAAATCTAAAAGAAGGGACCTATTCACCTTGACTATGGAAGATGCTTGCAAATAGCCCCTTCTAATATCAACGTTCAACTGCATAGGGATCTAAAACTGCAGACAATCATGAGCTACACTCTCTAAACTTGACATCTCCTAGTGAAGATGGTTTTAGAAGATAATGATTATTCATAACATTTCTTCAAGGATAGAAGGAACTGCAAATACTGGCTTCTTCTCCTAAACATCTAAAAGTGTCATTGCCTCCCTCTTGATTTTGCCCTCTAGTAGTAATACAAAAAGGAAATAAGACCCCCCCTAATGATTTTGAAGCAGTTACAGTACCAATTGCACTTCTCGCTAAAATATTTTGCAATAACTGCAAAAACATTGATTTTTTATACAATGTTTCCTTGATGGGTGAGCATCAGTCCCACATTCTTCCAGAAAAGCCAAAAGTCGTATGGTTTTCGATATGCACAATCACAGTGCTGCAGGGAAAAGAAGAGACTGCTAACACAGAAACGCCCAAGTGCATAATCAGCTCTGAATTTTATTGCATTTTTGAGCCGTGCAAAGAGTAAAAAATATTTAACAATGGCTACCTGGATTAGATGAAGTTTTGTCACTTTTGAAAGTGCTTGGTCATGACAGCACTCCAATGACTTCTAGAAAAATGAAAAATCATATTAAAATTTTCTATTATTTAAAAATATAAAATTCACTATTATTTAAATCAATACCGGCTTAATTATTTACAGTTTGAAATTATTTTTTACATTGAAACAATTAATCAAACATCATTCGGTCAATTGGCTGCCAAATTGCTTGCCGTTAAATAATGCCAAAACAGTCGAACTTCTAGAACTAAGCACATGTAGATGTTTCCATAAACAAGAAAATTGAAGGTGATCGGCCTTTTTTTTTTCTTTCTGGATGATCTAAATCAAATGATCCATATAACACGCAGATCCAAAAGACAGCAGCATTAGACGCCTTTCTGAATGGAAATGCAGCAGATTGCAGACATAATAGAACACAATAAGTCAGGAAAATGGTAACCTGAAAATGAATGCAACAGGAATGGGTAATCAATGGAATGAATCTAAGAAAACTTACCGGTGTCAAGGTTGCCAATAATGGTGTCTTCACCAAATCTTGCCTTCTTCCATAACGAGCTGGGACGTATTCTGCCATTATCCTCAAGGCCCAGAAAGTCCCAAGACCTGGTGGTGTGCAACTTTCTTCCTTGGTTCAAAAACACAGACACCACTTGTGGATGTTCTGGATTAAAACCAAATCAGCAGTTGTGTCAGTCAAAATAGAAACTATATAACTCTGCAGAAACAAGAAACAGAAACATTATAGGTTGCTCACTGGATATCTCAGCAGCTTCTGCTTCCTCAAGCGTGGCTGCGAATCCATTGATATGTCTTGAATAAGAATACAAAATCGCATCTTTGGCCTTCTCCTTACTAGTGAAAACATGAGAAGCATAATACCCATTGAATTTGAAAAACTCAATGAAGATTAAAGATTTGGATTCTATCATGAAATGAAGATCAGTTACCTTCCCAAAAACGATCCCAGAAACTCATGGTGGGAATCTGTTACTCTATCCAGGTCAACGGAGGAAACATCTGCAGCATGGGAATGAGCTCCCAAGTACACCACATACGACTACAACATCCACATCAAGAGGAAAATTCTCTTGTTAGAACCTCACCAAAGTACCACGGAGTTATTGAGTGCAGACAAGCCATAAATGCTTACCTTTTTGACGGCAAAACTGGGCCTAAGCAATAAGGCTGAAAGAATAGAGAGGAGGAAAATGGTTGAAAGACTAGCTGCCATTGCTCCTCTGCTTGGAGCTGCTTTCTTCCTCCTCTAAAAGAAATCTTATGAGTGGAACTCCAATGCACAGAGCTACTATTTAAAGTTTTCTTTTTCCTTTTTTTCGATTCAATTCTTGAATTAATAAAAACTTGCAAAAACAATTATTGTATGACTTCGAATGAAAGAGAAATCTAGGAATGACTAATAATTCAATATTTTTAAGTATCAGTTTGTTTCTTAATTTATGATGGACCATTGGATGGCCCACGTTGTTTGTCAATTTAATCTTCAACCAAACGTAAGAGTTACCATAGCTTATTGCATGGGAAATGGACTCCCTATTTTGTTCGGTTCTCTTGGATTTCTGAAATGCAATAGAAGCAGAGGAACTCTGCCTAGTAGAAACAAGATGAAAAAAACCAAACTGAACCAAACATTTAGAACATTATATGGCCTGCCCCTTTGTTTATTTTAACGTAGCAAAGAATTGTGACTGATGAAAGTTGGCTAAAATTTGATTCTCTGATTCGATAAGCAAAATGGGTAGAGCCAATGGATTGGAATGATAAGTTAAAGAAGGAACAGAGGAATATACTGCTGTAGCATTAGTGGTCCAACACTACTTTTGGGATGAAAATTCCCACACTGAACTAAACATTTCCAAATTCATATGGTCCTTTTGTTTCAATGGAACAACGGGAAATTCAACTTTTTCTCTTTCTTTGAACAGAAATTATTAGGATTCCCTCGACCTCTAAATTACGAATTAAGAAAGAAATTAACATTAAAAGATTAGCCGAGATTCAAGATATGTACTAGATGGAAGGCAATAAAGTAGTTTTCACCTCTTAATAGGGGACATTGATTTACAGTCTTGAGGAGCACTAGAATTTACGATTCAAATCTTGTGATGACTGGAGGTATCCTACTTTTGGAGGATTCGATAATTTCCTTGTAAGGGTGTGGAGATGGCTGGTTTTTCCCTTAATCAACAGTCAGAACTTGGTTGTAAAATACTTGCCTCTTGCCTGAAAGCTCTGCCTATAGGGTTGGTCAAGAGTAGGATTCTATTTTTACTTCTTATTTGATTATGTGGAGAATTTGGTACTATAGCGTTAAATACTAAGTGTAAATATTTTATCTTTCTACTAGATACGTGTTGACACAAAAATCTTAGTCTAAAAGGCTATGTCATTGCGAACTCACGAACTAGCAAAGCACTCGAAGATTCAACTGGTTTCTGCTGAAGAGTAAAAAATAAAGAAGAAGATGAAACCAGGACAAAATTATAAATAGAAGAAGATGAAAAGACGATCGAAAGAAGAAGATGAAAATCTCTTGGACAGTCGTTAGAGAGGGAGAAGAGAGCAGAGAAAGATTTTGCAATCGCGCGTGGAAAGGAGAGACAAGATTGTAGAGAGAGAGAGGAGAGAGAAGATACGAGTGGTTGACGGAAAATTTACCAATTTCGTCCCATATTATTTATGCCGTGTAAGTTTTTAATGTTTTTCTTATGTATCAAGAGCCTTTCAAGAATTTATGAGTTGATTAAAGAATTCTTGTCACCACGAATGTGGTGGTTTCCTGTCAAAATTAAGAATTTGTCTTGCAAATTGTCATTATTTATAGTGATAAAGTTACATTGTATTTGGACAACGCTAGATAAAAATACAATTAAATTTTATTTTTTCTTTTATAAAAAAATTTATTTATACAAAATTTAAAATAAAAACTCTTCTGAGCATAATTTAAATATACCATTAGTGTTTAATAAATTATCTTTTATTTTCTATTTTTTCTTTAATTTCTTTCTTCCTTCCTCCTCTTATCCGCCGTGACACCTGCCACTGTTTTTCCGGTCTTCTTCAATGGTTATTGCTGGCACCACTACTGCCAACCACACTTACCAGACAGAGAGAGAGAGAGAGAGAGAGAGAGAGAGAGAGAGCGGTTGGATAACAAATAATCCTAGGGTGCTTCTGGTAATGAATTGTTGCAGAAATTCTTGAATTGAAAAAGCTGTGGTTGATATTTGCTGGAAGATAATATCTTTAACAAAAGCTATGAAAACAAATCAACTGTTGCTAGATTGAATTTGGAAAATCTTAAATGAGTTTGTGATTAGGATTAAGATAAGGCCAAGTAGAACCCAACACAAGGGCGATTCTGGGGTTTGCAGAGCAGTAGCGTCAGTCACCATGGGAACTCGAAGTCCATGCAAAGGCCAGCAACTTCGATTTCAGACTAAGGCAGCAATCAAACTCTTGCCCTTGGCTCTTAACTTGTCTCAATTTCCACTCAGATTGAAGCTTTCTCGTATATTTATCAAATCGAAAGGCAAGACAGTCCAAGACTCAAAATCCTATTATTAAAATATTAAAATTATTCAAACCTAAATTTTGCAAGTACATCTCGAGGTCTAGCTCTTTTGTGACAATGGATTTCCGGGTTCAATGAAAAGGGCATTCTTGTTTTGCTTCTCAGAGGCAAAGGTGATGAGAGGTAACTAGGTAGGGAAGAAAAAAAGGAATAAAGAAATGTAATGAAAAATAGAGGAAAAGGAAAAAATAGAGCAGATAAATTTGCGCATTGTCATGTGCAATACACACATTTATCTTTTGCCAAAAATTGCTACAAAGATGTTTTTATGTGATTTGTGTTATGAAATAATATGTGGATATTTATATTAGTTAGTTTCTTGAAGAGAACTAAACTATCAAAATATGACTTCTAATCAGATTTAGATTTTAGATTTTCATAAATTCTTATATTATGAGCTTATATATAAGGCTATATGATGACATTAATGATATGAATGATTAGTCTTGATTCTTGAGTTTTACTTTCTCTTTTTATATTCTTTCATCTCTTTTCTTTAGTTTTATATTATTATTCTCTAAATATATTGAGTGACGCTTTTGCTTTAATTTTGCGTTACTAATACTTAAATTCATAATAATTTATAAATTATTCAAGAACTCTTAATATTAAAGACTCTTAAGGCAAAACGTAATTAGTTCGGGACGAAATATGTAATTTTTCTAGCAGTTGATAGAGAGGGCTAGTTTAGTCTAGTCAGTTGAGCAAAACTTCTTTTGGCAAGAGGGAAATTGCTCTGGTAATGTTGCCATGATTGTTAATATTGAAAAAATGATAATTCAACTGAACATTTAAATTCATAGATTGTTTGATACCAAACTTTGGTAATTCATGATACATTGAAGGTGATTGTTTCTTATAGTCAAATTTCCCCATTGTCCTTTCCATTCCACTATAATTGAAGCACATTTGCATGATGAACTTGTTTTTCTTTGGCATTTTTTTTGGATGAAAAACATAGCTAATTATATAAAATCCTCAAAATCAGAGATACAGGATCATAATGAGATAGACAATCGAGTTTCCTAGTATGTTAGAACCACAAAAACAATTCAAATTGTGTTAAGGTGTTAATTATGTCCGTAAGTTGCTTTTTTCAATTTATTTTGAAGTGCACACGATAATACTTTATATAATAAATATATACCAAATCTTTTATTTTTCATTATATTTGATGAAATAATTTTATCTCGATGATTTTATAATTTGTATGAGTTATATAACTATCAATAAAAACAATCCATTTGAATAATAAAGACAAGTTACAAATCTATTAAGATTAAATTATTGAAGCATTAATTGATTAATTTTTAGCTTTACCTTGGTAATTGAAGCATATTCAAGGTTTTCACAATCATAGATCTTTTATCTTCGCCTTTATAAGTGAAGCATATTCGGATCAAAAGAAGCATATCTAGAAGAAGGATACCTACACTTTTTTTTTTTAAAATGGTTTTAATATATAATTTTTATTTATAAATAATAAACAGTACTAGAGAAATTCTAATTATCAATTCATCCTATATAGCCTTTCATGATAGTGTATATAAGATTGATTGACCTTTCGTCTTTTTCATTTTAATTGAGAGTTTTCTAATTATTATCAATTCAATTACTACCTCGGTGAAGGTTTTGTTGACTTTTGTTAAATCTTGGATTACGTGTTCTTTCTTCTCCGTGTCAAGTGCCCCTTTACCCCTTTAAATCTGCGAGGATATCAACGGACGTCTCGCTCAAGCCGTCACGAGCTCCGCAGTTTCTGGCAGCGTAGCGTAGTTCTTTCTCCACGCACTCTTAGCCCCGGCACCACGCCCACTCAAAAAAAAAAAAAAAAAAAAACTTGTTGGGAAATAAATGTTGAAGTTTTTCTTTGAGATCTCGGTTATATCAAATTAAAATTTTAAGAAATTCTTGTTTAAGTCAGTAGGACTACTAAATATCTTTGAGATGGTTAAAGTTCCCTTATTTATTTTAAATTTTTAGTTCTAAATTATTTTCAAGGTTGAGAAAAATATTAAATTTGTTAATCAGAGAATATAGAGAATGTATAGTACAAAACGTAAGTTGTGAAACTAAACTTAACTTTAAACGAGATATAAATCTATTTTAATTAACTGATAGATCTATTAAATGTTAAATTAAAAAAAAATAAAAATTATAGAATACATTATGTATGAAATTTAGGTCTACGATAAAAGGTTAGAAGTTATAGTATATTTGTATTGTGTTTTAATTTAAATTTATTTTTAAAATATAAAAATAAATTATTTATTAAAGAAGAAGTAAATTTTAAATAAAAAAAAATTCCCACTTTGTGTTGTGGTCCAAACACACCCTTAGATAGGAATAGGGTGGATATGAGCACCATTAGCCGCATTGAATGTCTGCGAAGGTGTAGGAATCACGTCCGCCGGATGGGAGAAATTTCAATCCTAAAAAACGACAGCACATGCAGACGCGCAAACACACATGCAAAGATCGCTAAGATCACGCGGCTAATTAATGACGATCACCAAAATTTTCTACCTCCATTTATTAAAATTCCATGACTATTTTTTACTTTTTTTTTTTTTTGCATGGCCATCCAGGATGACTTGTAATTTGGAAGAACCCAAGTCCCCAAAATTTTTTCCCTGTTGTATATTTTTTTTTTGAGAAAATCGGATAAAAATCAACTTGTTTTACTAATTAGTTACTCAATTTAAATAATATATAATGCTTATATTTTAGAACGGAAAGAGAATATTTATTTTGCAATAAGAGGCATTGCTTTTCTTTTCCTATGGTTTTGGCACCATCAATCTATTATACATTGTTATTGCTTAGGTGAGCATCGTTCCGTACGTGATTATTTCATTTTCATTTAACGAAGCACAAAGAGATTTTTGCACTTTAAAACTTTGAAATCCTGAAACCCAACCGATCTCCTTTTACAACCCTTGTAATTCTCATTTGGGTTACCCGCTTCCTTGGAACTAAAAGCAAATGATTTCTTCAAGTGATCATAGTGTTAGGACCGAAACTGCTATTATGCTTTCACTGCAATTGGACTCCTAACAAAATGGTCCCCATCGGTCCACACCAATCTGCCAAACACATAATCTCTACCTGCATTGGGACTTTGGAGATTCAGAGTAAGCTTGAAGCTTTTGTCTTCACCAATTCTTTCAAATGTGAGCGTCCTGGGTTCGATATACACAGAGATTCCAACAGGGGGGGACAATCCGAGCAGTGTAAGTCCCTGGGGTTCCAACATTTTTCAGAGTTCTAGTCACTGTGACAGTTCCATTGAGGTTTGGAACTTTGATGGAAGGATAGTTGAAGTTGATGAGACTAATTTGCTCGGGGCATTTGTAATGGCCCTCTGTAAATAACATAATCTGGCTTTCGTTGTAGCCTAGTGAGCATACAAAGCTCAAGTAATCATGGTTGTTTAAGTCATAAACAAGCCCGGGATCCATTGCTCGGTTAGGATTTACATGTCCAGCTCCGAAGTTGAATGGTGTGGCCTTACCAAGAGATGCATTTGTTATAGGATTACCAGCATTGTTCAGAGTTCTTGCTGCAAAAAAACAGTTGAATAAAATTTTCAGAAATAAAGATGCAGCAAAGATGAATTTTGGCTGTAGATCATTGATATTGTGCAGTGAAGACAGACAACGCAACCTGTTTAGAATGTGAGTTAGTTTTAGGGCACATAATTTGTGAGACTTACCAGTGGTCATGATTGCAGATCTTATTGCTGCAGGACTCCAATCCGGATAGAGAGTTTTCAGGAGACCAACAATGCCAGCAACATGAGGGCATGACATTGAAGTGCCTGATTCAGTGTTAAATAGAACTCTGCGTTTATCAAACTCTGAATCTGTGGGTCCTACAGCTTCAGTATAAGCTGCAATGAATATCTACTCTTCAGAGACAAAAAAAGTGAAGAAGCAAAATCTAGTTCTTTAAAAACCTTGAGAATCTCAGGTGTAACAGGGTTTGGCCCCTGCGATGAAAATGCTGCCATGATTGGAGCTGGCTTTGTGCCCTGTTGAGTTACTGGAAGTGTAATATAAGCCCTTGGAGACCTGCAAGAAAGCTGATTATATAGAAACGCAAAGGAAACGAGGACGTAATGCTATATCAACAAGGGAACATAATAAATCACAATATTTTGCCTTACACTACAGTTTCCTTTTCTTACTCATTAGATTAATTTCAGATTCTAGTTGCTATATTTAGCTTGGATTAGCGCGTTACTTTGTGTTATTGATATATGAAAAGATAGCAACTCCATCGGTATAACTGATATGTGAAGCAGGCAGGATATGAGGCTCAGCAATAATTTCATTTCCAGATGCCTCATTGTTTGCAAGAACCATTCCAACGGCACCAGCCAAAACAACTTGTTGGCCCTTGTCCACCCTTCCAGTAACTCCTCGCAAGCAGACCACAATCTTCCCCTTCACTTTACTAGGGTCCAGTGTTCCAGCCATACAGAGATTACTGAAACGACATATTGCAATTGCTTAGACAATTAACATACGAGGGACACCAAAAAGTTTCGTGAATTACAGATATCTTTATGCTTACGCGTCTTCTGCTGATGCATTTGCTGCTTTTACAGATGCAGCAGTAACAGCGGGAAAGAACTCATCATTTGGTAGTGCGTCAACTGAAAGGCTCTCTCCCTCTAAAAACCGTGGCAAAAAATATTTTAGTCAAATTGGAGTGGGAGAAAATGAATTAATGATAGACTGAGTTGAGGAAAGAGCAGCTCAGTTAGCAAACTGACTCTGAAGCGCATGTTGTGGCCAAGGACGACATAACTGGGAAACTGTCGATCAATGGTGCTTGCACCAACTGTTATCTGCCATGGAGCAACATTGAGAACAGTACCAGAAGCAGGTCCAGAATTACCCGCAGAACACACCACTGTAATTCCATGCTTAACAGCATGAAAGGAGCCAATTGCAACACTATCATTGAAAAAGGGATCGCAGTATCTATTCCAAGTGATACTGAGAGCACATCAACACCATCGTGAATAGCCATGTCGAAGCCAGCCAAAATATCTGCATCAAAGCAGTCATTATCCCCCACTGGAGGCCAACAAACTTTGTAAGCAGCCACTCGAGCTCTTGGAGATCCACCTTTTGCTGTTCCATTTCCATATCCAAGTACACTTGCTCCTGCTACAAAATTTCCACCTGCCGTTGATAAGGTGTGGGATCCATGGCCATCAATGTCTCGTGGTGTCTCGAAAGACGAATTAAGAGGTCCCGCGACAGCAGCATATCCTTTGTTGAAGTATCTTGCTCCGATGAGTTTTCTTCATTTGTAAATGGTAAATATGTCAATGATAGCTGAGTTCAAATTCAGAAGTCTATCTGTAGTTCAAGCTTGCAAGGAATCTGAGACCAACTTCCCATAGCAACTAATAGCAGAGAAGCAATATTACTTAATTTCTCAAATCAGACCACACAAGTCAAACGATGATCAGCAAGACATCAGCGTCTTTAAGTTGAAACAGGTAACATGCTTCGGTGATGCAAATTTTGTTTGTTAGTTTTTAAATTTCCAAAACAATCATCTTAATCTGTCTCAAAAAGGGAAAAAAGCATCCTAAATCCTAATCAGGTTCTGGAAGTGTTTTAACAAATCTAGAGGAAAGTTGTTACAATAACCAAGTATTTTGTAACTTGTTTTGAAGAATATGTTTCTTTTTCATCTAACTCACTTAATTGAACAAAAATTAGTAATGCTAATTTAGCTTCCTCAACATCAATAAGCGAACATGCAACCATTTGTATCCATTTACGCCCAGATAATTGTGATTTCTAAGAATGAATTACGGATGTAATCCTTGGTGAATAGACTGGGAAAGTTATAAGAAAGAAGACATCTTATGCTATATTCTATTACAGGAACACCGGTTCTCAACTTTCCAGGAGGCGTAGTGTGGAGCCTAAACAGATAGAACAACAATTGATTAACTCAAAAAAAAAAACTCCAAAGGAAAGTATCTTTTTAAGAGCTATAGATTTGGGGTGTTGGGGTGGGGGTTTAAAAAAACTCAAAAGTGGATAAACGAATATAACCTGTTACAGCGAAAAGATGCATCAGAACCATCTTGGCAAATTCCTTTCCACTTTGATGGAATTGGTCCATATTCTTCATCACTAAAGCTTTTTGATTCAGGCCAGACACCTGATTCCATCACATCATAGAGATAAATGGGGATGAACAAAGTAAAAAATTATAATAATTGCAAAAGAGTATATTAACAGAAAAGTAAGAAGCTGCTAACTCTTGTTTCCCTCTCTATCAGTGAAGATTTGTTTAAAAAGAAATGATTATGTAAAGCATTTCTTCAAAGACAGCAGAAAACTACAAGTATTGG
Source organism: Rauvolfia tetraphylla (assembly GCA_030512225.1). NCBI lineage: Eukaryota > Viridiplantae > Streptophyta > Magnoliopsida > Gentianales > Apocynaceae > Rauvolfia > Rauvolfia tetraphylla. The sequence continues at coordinate 190,046 of JAJQKT010000012.1, forward strand.
CTACTTCCGCTTCAAGATATCCAAAAATGTTGCTGCCTTCCCTTTTTATGTTTGGTTTCTAGTGTTACAAGAGGAAATATGCCCCCCTAATCATTCATCCCCAGGAGCAAAGTCATTGCAAGGAGGTTTTGTCACACAAAGTTTCCACGATGGTGCCCATCATTCTCGCATTTTACCCAGAAAAGCCAAAAACTAGTATGGTCTTCAATTGCACAATCAAATAGATGCATGGAAAGAAGAGATTGTAAACAGTCAAAATGAAACAAGTCCATGAAGAGTTCTAGAAAAATAAAAAATCATAAAAAATTGAATATTATTTAAACAATGCCCTTTCATTGTTTGCATTATAAAATTAAGTTACAACTGAAACAATTGACTGAATGCAAGAAATGGACTGCCAATTTCGTCGCCATCAAACTTCTAGAACTAAGCACAATGTATGCTTTTCAAAGAAAAACTTGACAGTTTTTGCATAATCTTTAAACTATAATATTCAAAAGGCATTATATGATATGAGTGCTTTTCTGAATGCATTTGATTGCAGACGTGGTATTTCACATTAATTCAGAGAAATACTAACTTCATCATTTATGTAACATTACCTTGCAATCAATCCAAAGAAGTTAAGAAAACATACCACCGTCGAGGTTGGCAATAATGGCGTCTTCACCAAATCTTGACTTCTTCCATATTGAGTTGGAACGTATTTCGCCATCATTATCCTCCAGCCCCAGAAATTCCCAAGACCTTGTGGTTTGCAATTTCTTTCCTTGGTTTAAAAACACTGACAGCACTTGTGGATGGTCTGAATTAAGATGAAATAAACCGTCTCTTTAGTCAAATGATAATAAACCTCTGCAAAAACAAGAAATGCAAAAATTCTGAATTTCTTACTGGATATCTCAGCAGCTTCTGCATCTTCAAGCGTTGCAGCAAAGCCATTAATATGTCTTGTATAAGAGTAGAAAATTGCATCTGTGGCCTTCTCCTTGCTGGTGTAAAGTGGCAAAGCACATTATGCGTTATGTTTAAACAGTTCAGTGAAGATTAGAGATTTAAATACTTTGTTGAAATGAGCTTCACTCACCTCCCTAAGAACGATGCTAGAAACTCATGATGGGAATCTATTACGCTATCCAAGTTGATGGACGAAACATCTGCAGCATGTGAATGAGCGCCCAAGTACACCACATATGACTAGAACATCAACATGATGACATGAAGAGGAAAATTCTCTTGTTAAAGTCCCACCAAAATATCTGGAGTTATTGAAGGCGAACAAGATATATACTTACCCTTTTGATTGCAAAACTGGGCCTAAGCAATAGGGCTGAAAGAATTGAGAGAAGGAAAAGGGCTGAAGCGCCAGCTTTCATTGCTCCTCCTCTGTTTGGAGCTTCTTTTTTCCTCCTCCTGTACTAAAGAAATCTTTTGTGGTGGAGGGTAATCCCATGCAGAGAACTGCCATTTATAGTGTTCTTTTTTTCCGATTCTTGAATTAGGATGCCCAGTTTGTTCTGCGTTGTGTGATTTCTGTGATGTAACAGGGGAACACAAGCTGCTAAAAACAGGTTCAGGAGACAAGCGAAAGATGCCAACCTGAACCAAACATTAAAGATGATTTGTCCCCTGTTCGTTGTAACATTAACACAAAACTGACAAATTCGTTTATGAATTTTCTAGCAAAGATCTATCTTTTCTTTACTGAAAATTCGATAAAATTGATTGTGGTGATTAGATGTGCTGAATATTTCTTGCCGAATGGAAATAACAGGTCAAAGAAGATCAAAGGAATATAGAAATAAAGCATCTGCAGTCCAACACTACTTCAAGAATGAGAGTACAGAGAGGGAATATTTGTAGGAATATTGTAATGAGATTTTGATATGACCGAGTCTCTGATCGCCATATGCAAAATCAAAGCAGGAGACAAAATTGTCGCTCTGTGGTTAGAAGACGGTTTCCCGTTCGACTCTAGCAGTCAACTACAATAGGGAATGCCATTCAAGAGAACCAAGCGCCAGCCCTCCAGTGGAAAGCTAAAGTTGAATTCCGGTTGGCCATGTGGCAAAATATAACCAAGGCGAAAGTCGGCGTGGCCGTGTGGGGCATAGGTTTTTAGTTTTTAAGGAAGATCCCAAATTCTTTCTTAAAAAAAAAATTAGAAGACTCGTTAAATTGAATCTAAAATTTATTAACTTACTTGATAATAAATATTTTAAAGAAAAATATATGAAAACAGTTCTTAAATTATTAAAAAATTTATAAAATAGTCTTTAAACTATCTTAATTGTTATAATTTAGTCTCACAATTCATATTTTAATAATATTTTTAATCTATTATCTGTCTAGCAATATGTAAAAATAGTCTCAAATTATTTTAATTATTACAACTTAATCTTACAATTTATATTTTAATATTTTTAATCAATTATTTTTATATATTTCAGTGTTTACAGTCTCAAACACAATTAATGTAATAAAAATTAATAAATATATATACTTGCATTTCATATGTCCTATCCGTGTAGGAATAAATTCATCTATCAAGAGTTTTCTCTTTTAAAATCTATGACACGTGTGATTAGAATTGAGTTTTTTTTTTTTGATTGAATTGAGTAGACAAAAGAAAGAGGAGAAAGAAAGATACATACTTTTCAAAACCTAATTCTTATTTTGCAGGATTTATTATTTTTGTTTGCCTAAAATGATAAACCCTACATGACAGGAATTAGAATTTAGGGCATATGTGTTTTTTTCCCACTCATTTTTTGTCCAATTCGATTTTACTTGATTTATTAAAAACAAAAAAAAATTCAACTTCAGTCTTATGTGTCATGGGAGGAAAAATTCTTGAATGAACAAATTTGTCCTCCACCAGTAAGGCAGATGATATGCAGGTGTATGTATTCATCGGTCTTCACCACATTAATGGTATTTGAGACTGTAAACATTGAAATATATAATGATAATAGATTAAAAATATTAAAATATGAGTTGTAAAACTAATTTGTAATAATTAAGATAGTTTTTGTAGATTGCTGTAAAGATAATTGATAAAAAATTTTAAAACATGAGTTGTTGAACTAAATTATAACAATTAAGATAGTTTGGAGTATTTTTGTAGATTGCCTATTTTTAATTGACAAGTTACTTTCTTGCTATGAAAATATATATCTTTTTTAAATTAGGATCACATTTTTTGATTTTGTAAGATATAAATATATGTAATCAGATGAAGTAAATGCTTAAACTATAACACTCATTTGATTGTGGTGATAAAAAGAGAGAAAATAATTTAAGTAGGAAAGCTCTCTCATTCATAACAAGTTTTCAACCGGTAGAAAAGTGGATAGGTTGTATATTTGCTTCTTTTTTCAGCTGATCCCTTCTGGCTGAAGGGAACAGGTTTGAGCCAAACCGAACTATTCAATAGGTCAATTCATAGTGAATTTAATGTAAAACATAGAAAGAAAATAAAGAAAGTGGAGTACAGGAAATATATACAACTGAATACTGATTTTTGATTGGTTATTCATAGCAAATTAGGTTTACTAACTTTACTCTTCTCATGATGCCTTCACTACAATAGGACTCCTCACATTGTGCTTCCCATCAGACCAAGTCAATCTGCCGAACACATAATGTCTAGCTGCAGTGTATTTTCTAAGCTTCAGAGTAAGCTTAAAGCTTTTCTCTTCTCCAATTCTTTCAAACTCAAGTGTTTTTGGTTCAACATCAATAGATACTCCAGCAGGGTTGGCAATGTGAGCGGTATATTTAGCTGCAGAACCAACATTTTTCACCGTTCTAGTCACTGTCATTGAACCCTTGAGATGTGGAACAGTGATTGAAGGGTAATTGAAGTTGATGAGATTAATAGGCTTGGGGCATTTATAAGCCTTCTTGGTAAATAACATGATCTGGCTTTTGTTATAGCCGAGTGAGCATATAAAGTTCAGGTAATCATGTGGAGTTAAGTCATAAACCAATCCAGGATCCATTGCTCGGTTAGGGTTCAAATGTCCTGCTCCATAGTCAAATGGAGTGGCCTTGACATGAAATGCATTTCGCATTGGCTCAATTAAGTTGTCCCTTGTTCTTGCTGTAAATTTGAATTGAAGACAATGTTAAAGTTCAAAATGATAGAAGAACAAGAAAACATGATTTTCAGTATGCTCTACAACAAAATATATAAACAAGAAAATGGAAGTCTTTGAGCTCTTCATTTGTAAGGCTCACCGGTAGTCATGATTGCAGATCTGATTGCATCAGGACTCCAATCTGGATGCAGAGTTTTCAGCAGGCCAACGATACCAGCAACATGAGGGCATGACATCGAAGTTCCTGATAGTGAATTAAATTGTATTCGGTGTCTGTCAATGGCTTGTGCTTCAGTATAAGCAGCAATGACACTCACTCCTGGAGCAGTGATATCAGGCTGATGATGGTACGACAGAAATCAAGAAAAAAAAGGCTGTTTAGTGTTACTTTGCTCTTAAAAGTAAACTAAAAAAATAAAAACAAGTCCAGTCCTACAATACCTTGAGAATCTCTGGTGTAATGGTATTAGGTCCTTTTGATGAAAAAGCTGCCATGAACGGCGCTGGCTTCATGCTCAATTGAGTAGTTGGCCGTGTTATATAAGCCTTAGGAAACCTGTTAAAATGCTGAGTTTTTTAGGCAGGCTGTTGAGTTGGGGCTTATGGTCTGTGAACAAAAACTATAATTAATACATTTTTTCATTTCACCATTGGGATATTGGTATTTGACTTCCTTACCAATGTTATGATCATTATTCTCTGAATAATGAGTTCTTTGGCATCTCTAGATTACCTTTTATTAAAAAAAATTATAAGATTTTAATTGCAAAGTTCTGCATAGATTACTTTCTAAACCTAATAATCTGAGAAATATAAAAGGATGCAAGTATAGTGGAATGTAATGTGTTGCATAACAGGATCAAGTGGAGTTGGATATCATCTTACCTTGTGCTACTGATATAATAAAAGAGAGCAAGTCCATCAGTGTAATTGATATGTGAAGCAGGAATCACATGAGGATCGGCATCCATTTCATTCCCTGAGTCCTCATTATTTGCAAGAACCATTCCTACAGCACCAGCCAAAGCAGCTTCTTGGCTCTTATCTACCCTCCCAATATCCCCTCGAAGGCAAACCAAGATTTTCCCCTTTACTTTACTAGGATCCAGTGTTCCAGCCTTACAAAGCATACTGAAAAAGACATGCAACTACGAAGATTAAAAAAAAAAAGAAAAAGGTCTACTAATCCTAGAAAAAAGCTAGCTCAAAGGATTTAAATGCATAAAAATGTAATACTTACGCATCTTCAGATGATACATTAGCAGCTTTAGCAGATTTAGAAGTAACAATCGGAAAGAGCTTGCCACTTGGCAATGCTTCAGGTGAAAGGCTTTCTCCCTACAGAGAAGAAACAAATTCAATTTAGAATAGTTGCCTAGAAGAATAAAAAATATACCAATAATATCAAAATTAAAAGAATAAGTTGCATTAGCACAACATGCAATGAAATTATAATTGTACTAGCCAAAACTGACCGGTCACTAAATAATAACAGTGTCTTCTTCACTTAAGTATGAGAAAGCTTCTTCATGAACCAAAAGGTTGACACTTTAGGTTAGGAGACCTATATGAAAATCTACTCCAAATTTCCATTTTTTTGACTCACTACATGAAAATTTCACACAGAGAAAGCAAATTGATCTTGAAAAATGCGTTTCATAGTCTTTGAAATTTTGCATCAACTATATTACCCCATCATTTTCTTAAGCATGGAATCTTGGTACTCGCATAGCATTACCATGTAAAATTCAAAAGCAATAAGTTAGATAAAGAAGAAGATGAAGAAAACTAAACTCTAAAGCGCATTTTGTTGCCGAGGACAACATAGTTAGGGAAATGTCTATCCATAGTGCTTGCTCCTACTGTGATCTGCCAAGGTGCAAGGTTGGAAACAGTACCAGTATGAGGGCCAGCATTACCAGCTGAGCACACTACTACAATTCCATTCATAAAAGCATGAAAGGAGCCAATAGCTACACTGTCAGTGAAGAAGTCATCATAATATCCTTCAAGCGATATGGAAAGCACATCAACTCCATCATGGATAGCCATGTCAAAGCCAGCCAAAATATCTGTATCAAAGCAAGAGGAAGCTCCTACCCAGCAGACTTTGTATGCAGCCACACGAGCATTTGGCGATCCGCCTTTTGCCGTTCCATTTCCAAATCCAAACACATTTGCTCCTGCTACAAAATTACCACCAGCTATTGACAATGTGTGTGTTCCATGACCTGAAGTGTCTCGTGGTGAGTTGAAAGAGGAATTAAGGGACCCCATCACTGCTTCATATCCCTTGATGAAGTATCTTGCTCCAATGAGTTTCCTTCAATTTTAATTTGTATCCATGCCAATGACATACGTTTCAATTTCAGAAGTTTATTATAATTTCAGGCAACTATGTTCTAGAAAGATGAGATATTCTCTAACTATTGTAACGATGTAGAAACTTTTACTTAATTGATGCTAGTTTCCCTAAACTGATAACATTATAAAAATTTTGCCAGGTTCACAAGCTTCCAAGACATGACTATTAACTTCTGTCAATGTTGTAGGGTTCCAAAATTCTCATGTTTGATCCTATATAAGTCATGATTATGGCCAGTTTCTTTCATTCCGTAACTTAAGTTGAATCAGTTCTTTTCCAGCCCCCTCCCTCCCTTTTCCTTTTACTGGAGAAGTAATTGGCCAAAGGTGACAAAAACTAAACTCATGGTTCACTTTTAACCTTATTCAATATATTAGACTTCTCAAAATCAGTAGATGAATACAAGTCATGTCCAACTATGCCGGAGACATTCATAAGTTCTAGGTAGTGAGTGCTTTTTGTCAGCTAAGCAAGGAACAGAAAACTTAAAGAGCATATCTGTCAATTTAGGAGAAACTGGTTCTTCTTAACTTCATATGAAGTGCAATACATTACCTAATCAATAGCAACTCAGTTTTCCTCAAAAGGAAAAAGAAGGGGAAAAAAAAAGCAATTCATTTGATTTAACTCTATAAACTCCCAAGGAAAAGAATCTCATTCAGAGGCAAACAAAGACTAAAAGACAAAAGAAAATGCACAATGTGGTCACAGGAATATGACCTGTTGCAGTAAAACGATGGATCAGAATAATTTTGGCAAACTCCTTTCCACTTTGATGGAATTGGGCCCATTCTTTCATCACTAAAGCTTTTTGATTCTGGCCAGACACCTGATTCCATCCCATCAAAGAAAAAGGAAGATAGAGCAAGTCAAAAGGTGTAACAATTACAGAAAGGAAAAAGAGAAAGGGATAATGAATATTCTTTTCTTCGTCAGTCTTGCACTTTCATCAGCCATTTATCATTGGTTTCATTGAATTCTGTGATGAAGATTCAAAAACCAACATGATGTGATTTCCTTTGACTCTGCCATTTAACAGATGTCCGAGCAGAGTGCTTCCTGATGAAAAAAAGTTCAGACCAGGTCATGGAAAAATTAGAAACCTAAGAGCAATTCCTTTCCACTCTCCATTATTATGACCCAAGTATTCTCATGGAAATTAGATATATGAAAATTGCAGTGATATTGCTCTCGATCTTGATGCCACTGTTGAACCACATAGATCTCTGTAGAAGGTTCTCATCAGCTCCATGCTTTCCGTGAAATGGATTAGTTAATCTAAACATTCGTAATTCTCAGAAATACTTACCTTCCAGGTTTTCAAGTGCTTAGCATCATATACATTATTCTTATGTTAGCAATAATCAGATTAGCAGAAACTATTCAGGGACTAGAGGCTAGCTACTTCCATTTCCAAGTTCCTAAACCATTGCTTGTGTTCTAGAACTTGGTCTACAAGAGTAATGCAAATAAATAATAAAAAAAAACCAAGTGCATTGAATAATTTTGTAATGACAGAAAAGTCACTGGTACTTTGGATAATTATATATAATACACTATGTTTCTTTGGTTGGTATTAATACCACATTCTAAACAAGCCAAAAAAATAACAACACTTTCTCCTGCAGATCAACGCAGCTTTTGAAAAGAGGAGCTTTTAGTAACAAATTTTTGTTTACAGAAGTTAAGGCGAATACAGAAAAGTCTAAATGTGACATCATTGAGTCAATTATCAAACAGAAGTCACTGATTGCCAACTTTATCAATCACAAAAGGGCCTAAACGGACTTCTAGAACTAAGTAGATATATTTATTTGCATTTACAGTGAATTGAAAATGAAGTTTGAGATGTAGAAAAGAGAAATGTAAAATGTTAATGTACAACAGAATATGCAATCAATTACTGAAGAAAGTTAAAGAAACTTACCAGTATCGAGGTTGCCAATAATGGTGTCTTCTCCAAATCTTGCCTTCTGCCAGACGGAGCTGGGATGTATATTGCCATAATCCTCTAGCCCCATGAAATCCCATGATCTGGTGGTCTGCAGCTTCCGTCCTTTGTTCAAGAACACCGATACAACTTGAGGGTGGTCTGAGTTAACATCAAATCAACAATAGTGTTAGCAAAATGAAGACAGAATATGTTTGGAAAACAAGAAGTAGAAACATTCTGAGCTGCTCACTGGAAATATCAGCAGCTTCTTCATCTTCAAGAACTGCAGCAAAACCATTTATGTGTCTTGTATAAGAGTAGAAAATTGCATCTTTGGCCTTCTCTTTGCTGTAGTCAGAAAGTTGAAACATGCACAGCAACTCTCAGACGCTGAAGCTTGATAATCCACTCTCATGAGCAATATCCCTTAGCTCACGAGTTCAGGGTTTTCCGGGATTTTCTTTCCCTCTTTGATGGACCCCAAAAAAGGAAAGGCAAAAATCAGAAAAGATTGGATCTTTCGTATATGAACGACACTTACCTCCCCAAGAACGATCCAAGAAACTCATAATGGGCTTCGGTTACACCATCATAGTCGTTGGACGGTGCATCTGAAGCATGTGAATGAACTCCCAAGTACACCACATATGACTAAAATAGGCACATCACAAACAAAGTCTGTTGTTCAACTCACTGAAATAGTACTAAACCCTTGAGTTTTCTTCAAGGCATTCAAGTAATTCACTGCTTACCTTTTTCATGGCAAAAGTGTGGAAAAGCATTAGTTCTAAAAGAACTGAGAAGAGAAAAATGGTAGCTGCGGTTGCTTTCATTGCTTCTTTTTTAGCTATGATTCGCTTTCTCTTGTTGTTGCTGCCATGCAAAAGCAGCTTCTATATACAATGTTTTTTTTTCCTCCTACTCTTGACCTTTCAAAATATTGAAAATTTGCCATATCCATGAATATGACTTTAGGATGGAAGAAATACTTTCACAATAAAAATCACGAGTTAAGAATAAATTAGAAGTTCAATTCTAATTGTGCTCAATTTATTCTTTCAATAATATTGATAATGTTGACATGATTACGTGAAAATCTCTCAAGCAAATTTATGCACTTTTAATCACGTAAACTCCATCAATGATCGTGTTGAATACTATTTATCAAACACTTCGTATGTAAATTCATTTTTGACAATGTCATGTCATCAACTAGATCAGTGAAGAGACATCATTATTACTATCTAGTTTGTCAAATTATCTTTACAATTTTCACGCTAATTTATCAGGATTGTGCTTAGATGCTGGTCGGAACCCCCAAAAAAAAAGAACAAAAGAAAAAAAAAGAAAGAAAGAAAAGCATGAAATGATCCAATAGTATTGGGAAAACTATGGAAAATACTTAGCAAATCTAATTTTAGGTATTGCAAGCTTTATGTATTATACCTCATCCATTATATGTTATAGCTTTTGTAATGGTACAAAATTTTAAACTTATAGCTTATAAAGATTAAAAATAATTCCTTTTAGGAAGATTAAAAAAATACAATTAAATTGATTGGAGGTTCATGGGCCACTATGGCCGAAGCATTTTGCTATTCCATGGTGGCTTGTAACGGGCCCAAGCATGAAATGACAAGGTCCACTACAATATTGACTGCAATGTTCTGCAGAAGGGCCATGATGGCAACAGAAGAATTCAGATTTCAACATGGAGACATGACGACCCACAATCTAATCATAGCACAATTAATTCTCCTTCTACAAACTTTTCCGTTTGGTCACTTTGGTTCTGTTTATTTTCCTTTTTTCTCATTTATCATAAATATTTAATAATAAATCTTCTAAACTATATTAGTTTAATAGCTTCTTGAATCTTTAGTATAGATTCTTATTAAAAATACTCAGAGATTCATTACATTATACTCTTAAATTACTAGTTAAACACTCACTACTAAATTATTATTCAAATAGCATTAAACCATTTTTATTGAGGATTATTAATAGTTACAGGAGGAAAGGATATAGGCATATGGCATTGGAACGTGGAAATTTCTACCATATCATTCTTTTTCCAGATATTATATGTTTTACTTTTCTCCTACATTGCCTTCACTACAATTGGACTTCTCACGTGGTGTTTGCCATCAGACCATGTCAACCTGCCAAACACATAATCTCTACCTGCAGTAGACTTTGTAAGCTTTAGAGTAAGCTTGAAACTTTTCTCTTGACCAATTCTTTCAAACTCAAGCGTCTTTGGTTCAACATCAATAGATACTCCAGCAGGGTTAATAATCTTAGCAGTATAGGTAGCTGGGGGTCCAACATTTTTCACAGTTCTTGTTACGGTCGTCGATCCCTTTAGGTTTGGGACTGCGATTGAGGGGTAATTGAAGTTGCTGAGATTAATTGACTTGGGACATTTGTATGGATCCTCTGTAAACAGCATAATCTGGCTCTCGTTGTAGCCCAAGGAGCATACGAAGGTAAGATAATCACTGAAAGCTAAGTCATAAACTAATCCAGGATCCATGGCGCGGTTAGGATTCACACGTCCTGCTCCATAGTCAAATGGTGTGGCCTTGGCATGGGATGCATTTGCCATTGGCTTGAAAGTGTTATCCCTTGTTCTTGCTGTAAATAAGTTGATAAGATTTTGGTTAATCCAGATAGAGAAAGTAACAGCAAACATAATATTTGAGTATTACATTAGGGATTTTCAAGCAGATCAGGAAACAAAGTACGGCGATTCGATAGTATGAAGAAGTGAGAAGCATAGGGAAGTGCTGGAGGTTTGTATTTATGGACTTACCGGTGGTCATAATTGCAGACTGGATTGTAGCAGGACTCCAATCAGGATGCAGAGTTTTCAGTAGGCCAACAATGCCAGAAACATGAGGGCAAGACATTGAAGTGCCTGATGCTATATTAAATGGGGCTCTCCGCTTATCAAAATATTCATTTGTTGGCGCTTCTGCTTCAGTGTAAGCAGCAATGACATTCACTCCTGGAGCAACAATATTGGGCTGAACAGATGAGAGTAAGAATTTTATCAGATTGAATGACAGAAGTGCTATGGTATGTTGAAAGATCCTCTATTAAACTATATCGTAATCTAAAACAAAGTCTGGTTCTATAAAGACCTTCAGAATCTCTGGTGTAATGTGATTAGGTCCCCTTGATGAAAAGGATGCCACAAATGGAGCTGGTTTTGTGCCCACTTGAGTTGTTGAACGTGTGATGTAACCTCTAGGAGACCTGCTGAAATTCTGTGTATTAAGAAAGGAGGACAAGTCGAGGATGTGAAGGAATGTCCATACAGAAAATATAATCTGTAATTTTCCTGCGTACAAGTGCAGTTTTTAGGCTCATTCTCCTATGAATATAGCCTAGTGACTGTAATTCATAAAGTACTTAAAAATAAAATAGGTTGGTTTTCAGTCATGTATAAATAGATGTTGTTGCTCAAAAATGCCATGCAACCAAGAACCTGAACAACCCAAAGGGATGCGAGTATCCTGGGTTACTATATCCTATGATGGGAGATATTGGATATCAACCTACTTTGTGTTGTTGATGTAAGAAAAGAGAGCAAGTCCATCAAGATAACCAAGGTGCGTAGCAGGGAGAACATGAGGATCAGCAATAGTTTCAGTCCCAGAGTCCTTATCATTGGCAAGAACCATTCCTACAGCGCCGGCCATGGCAGCTTGTTGGCCTTTTTCCACTCTTCCAATATACCCTCGTAAGCAAACCAGGATCTTCCCCTTCACTTTACTAGGATCCAGAGTTCCAGACATGCAAAATAAACTGCAAGAATATGTAAACAATAAGTATTCAAACTATAATTTCTTTATTCTAATATGGGAGTCTAAAAGGCTTGAATAACGAAGGATCCCAGTCCGTACGCATCTTCAGATGATGAATTTGAAGTTTTTGCCATTGTTGCAGCAACAATTGGAAAGAACTTGTTGTTTGGCAGTGCTTTGTTTGAAAGGCTTTCACCCTATAAGGAAGGAGAAAGGTTTTAATTCAATATTGTAAACCATACCGAACATTTATGGGATTTAGAGTAAAATAATATAACCTAGTAAAATGCTTAATGTTTGAAGATCTCACAAAGTTCCTGGTTTCAAATTACAAAAATTTTAAAGGAGGAAGAAGGAAACTAACTTGCAAGCGTAGCTTGTTGTCAAGGACAACATAACTAGGGAACTGTCTGTCCATGGTGCTTGCACCAACTGTGATCTGCCAGGGTTCTGTGTTGGAAAGAGAACCAGCATCAGGTCCATCATTACCAGCCGCACATACCACTACAATTCCATTCTTAACAGCATGAAAGGAGCCAATAGAAACGCCATCACTTGAAAAGGAAGGAGAAAATCCTTGAAGTGATACAGAAAGCACATCAACACCATCATGGATAGCCATATCAAAGGCAGCCAAAATATCTGCATCATAGCAATAGTCAACCTCCGGCCAGCAGACCCTGTAAGCAGCCACCCGTGCTTTTGGTGATCCACCTTTTGCTGTTCCATTTCCAAACCCAAATAAATTTGCTCCTGCTACAAAATTACCGCCAGCTGTTGACAATGTGTGCGTTCCATGACCTGAAATGTCTCTCGGAGAGCCAAAAGAGGAATTGAGAGGCACCACTGCAGCAGCATATCCTTTGTTGAAGTATCTTGCTCCAATGAGTTTCCTTCATTTATAAGTAGTAACCAAGTAAGTGACACATACTTCAACGCTAGAAGTTAATTAGGTAGCCAAAGAAATTGCATCAACCATGTTGGGGAAAAGAAGACAATATTCTAAAATTGAAGACAGGTATTCTAATTAATTTCTTCTAGTTCCTTCAATTTCATGTGAACGCTAACTAATCAAGATAGAAGTACCAGAGAACTGAACCATTATAGGAAGGCAAAATGAAGAACTGCAATTATGACAATTAGTAGAAGAGTCATTCTTAACATCAGTGGGTTAATAACTATCATTGTCCATCTATGCCGGAGAAATTATTGAAATCTTGGCAATGAATGCACCTACTGATTTGTCGGTTAAACAAGGAGAGAAAATGGCACTCTCAATGAAATCATAGAGAACGTATCTGTAACTATAAATTATAAACCAATCCCCCTCAACTTCCTAGAAGGTGTACTACAGAACATATTAAGCTAGGAACTATAGTGATCCAATATAAAACATTTGCTGCCAAAAAGAATCTTACAAAGCAGACAAAAGATTTCACCTGTTGCACTTAAAGGCTACATCTGAACCATACTGGCAAATCCCTTTCCACTTCGAGGGAATGGGACCCAAGCCTTCGTCCGTAAAGCTTTTTGATTCAGGCCAGATGCCTATGCCAGTACATGAAAGAAAAAGTGAGGAAGCAGAAAATGAGAAGAGGAAAATAACTGTACAAGAAGAAAATGCTTTCTCCTATGACTTTTACTTGATCAAGAGTTATATCCATCCATGATTTCCTCCCTTTCTGTTGGTTGCTAGTCTTAAAATGCTACTACTTTCATAATTTTGCTTAATAGATGTATGCTCTGAACTTTAGCCATCTAATTACATTCATGATAAACAATAAAAATTCAGCAGTTAAATCTTTCTTTAGAACGTTACCCCTCTCCCTCTCCCTTTGCAAACCAAACTAAGGCTAAGCCTTGATGAAGGCCTATAAAATCCTTGGCATTTCCAGTCCATAGTCTTTAACATTACTTGTTTTGTCCTTTCTGTACAAAATTCTTAGTCCCAAGATTTGCATTTGAATCTGTAAAATGCACGATATAACCAATAGTGATAATTTTCAGCAGTCTCTGAAGAATAACAAAAACTGTGATCTGGGTTCTGAGACAATCAACTTCAAGATTTTGAACTACAATAGAAGCTTTGCAGGTAGAGACCTACTTACTCCAACTAGCTTCCCAAAACACGAGCAGAGGTCCATAAGAGATTTTTCCTCTATGGAAAAAGAAGAAACTTTGAAAGATGAAACCAATTAAATGCATGCACACTTTAGCACCATATTACTCTTTTAAACAATACAATACTAGCACCATATTACTCTTTTAAACAATACAATACCTATTGAAGTGCGTCTAATAATGACTACCTTAATTAGATAAAGTTCTGTCATGATTGAACATATACAATTGTTCACTTTTCAAAGCACTAACTTTCAATTATGTGGCAGTTTATCAAACATCTTTCAGTCTATTATCTAAATATAAGTTATTCATTTACATCTCTTCTCCGACTATTAAGCAGGTGAATTAACTTTGAGAATTCTGCAGTTACACATGCTATTGATGAACAAGAATGTTGAATATGTTGAATACTGCTTTCATAATTAATGGTTTAAGGAACAAAAGAATGATCAATTGAAGGGGCTGGAACAAAAGTTACCGCTATCAAGGTTGGCAATAATTGTGTCTTCACCAAATCTTGCCTTCTTCCATATTGAGCTGGGACGTATTCTGCCATTACTTTCCAGCCCCATGAATTCCCATGACCTGGTGGTTTGCAATTTCCTTCCTCGGTTCAAGAACATCGAAATTACTTTACGATGATCTGATAATACGAAACAGAAACTTGTCAATAGACGATTTTAAATGAGCAGCTCTGTTGATAAAACTCTACTCACCAGATGAGTTCGTGATCTCTCGGATTGAGAAGTATCATAAATCCCTTTCGGGTTAGGATTTCACAAAATGGGATAAGGAAATCTAAATTGCTTACTGGATATTTCAGCAGCTACTGCATCTTCAAGTGTTGCAGCAAAACCATTGATATGTCTTGTATAGGAGTAGAAAATTGCTTCTTTCGCCTTCTCTTTACTGTTGCAGAAAGATTTTAAGCATGCAGATTATATGAGACAAAAAGATTTTGAAAACCCACAGAAACAGTTTATTAATTCTTGATCATGTAAAAAATATACACGGGCTTCACTTACCTCCCCAAGAATGATCCAAGAAACTCAAAATGAGAATCTGTTACTCTATCCAAGTCTGCTGACGAGACATCAGCAGGATGCGAATGAGATCCTAGGTAGACCACATATAACTAGAACAAACACAAAAGAAAGTGAAAATTATGCTAAAAAGATATGCTTTATGAGCTGCTGATGGTAAAAAAGTTGCAATTTCTCACCTTTCTTGTGGCAAAAGAGGGTCTAAGACATAGTGATAAAAAAAGAATTGAAAGGAGAAAAATGGTTGAAGCACTTGCTTTCATTGCTCCTCTAGTATGAGCACCTTCCTTCTCCCTCACACTCAATAAATTTGATGGGGTGCTCCCTTGTAGTGAGCTCATATTTATAGTATTCTCCTGTCTTTGTCTTTTTGTGGAGAAATAATTTAATTAAGAAGTGTTTCTAATAACTTGAGTGAAATGTCTATTATTTAATTATTAATTAATAAGTTTAAGAAATTCATAATTATATTAGGCAAAATTTTGCGTATCCGGGTCTCCAATGTCTGAATATAGATAGGTGCTTCGAACAATTCTTTTTAGATGCACATGAAGACAGATTTGCACAAGAAGTACTAAGAGCTTGGGGGGTTAGAAACCACGATCATCAGATACTAAGAGCTTGGTCCGGCCGCTTTCCTGCCTCAGATGCATTCTCTGCACAGACGAGTGCTACCTAAGCCCTCAAGTATGCTGATCAGGAGAAGTTGCCTAATATCATCTTGGAAGGAGAGGTCCTAAATGTTTTGGCGCTCCCTTAAAGGCCATAAAACGACCTTAGATTGGAGAGCGACAGAATGCACTCAGGTAGGGAGAGATCTTTTGAGAAAGTTGAAGAACTGGAGCGTGGCTTTTGTTCGCAAAACGCCAACTTCATTTTTAAAGAACTATTACACTAACGAAGGAGCAAACGCCAAATTTGCGAACGAGGTTTGTTGGTGAATGTTGGATTCAAAAAACATCATTTGATTCGAAAAATAATTCTTTTTTAATTATTATTAATTTTAAAATTATATTTTTATTTCGATACATTTTTTTAATATTTTTCTTTTACTCGTACTTTTATATGAAAAAATATTTTTCAACATTTTATATTAAATTTTTTTACTAATTTCTTTCATTTTATTTTCTTTAGTATTTTCTTTAACTATCAAAGAAAAACATTTTCTAAGCGTTTTCCTTTCCATAATAACATCCTTAAACCAAACATACTCTAAATTTTTAAATATTGCTGACATTTCTTTATATAATAAAAAGATTAAATTCCAAATATTTTAATTTTTCCTCTAAAAAATTTCAAATATGTTAAAACAATGGATATATGCTTAAAAGTTAAAATAGTAACCAACTCCGATTGGATTTTAGACCCAAAATTTCTCTTAATTTTTTCCTTATTTACTTTAATCATCACTTTTAATTTTATAAATAATTTAATTTTATAATTTTTAATACAATTTAATTTAAATAAAAACTTGATCTAAATTGGCCCTAATGATTTGAAATGATCGCATACCTTCAATTGCAATGCTTGTAAAAATATCACTATCCACTAGGCGATTCCTGATGTCATGTACTCTTACGTCATTAAGAATAAGGAATGGAATATTTTAATTGCAATTCCAATAATGTCTAAGGTCTCAATCATACATCTATTCAATTTCATATAAAAAAAATATCCATTATTGAATAATTTTATTTGTTTATTTCCATGTGGATGAATTGGATAATTGGAAGTGCACAGAAGGAAAAAAAAATGAAAAAGAGGGAGCCAATGTGTTAAATTGGCTTGAGGTGAATAATGATTGAGCACAATTAATATTTCTAAATTTAATAAAATCAAACATTTCTTGATATCCAATCAACATGCTTTATTGAGCTAATTGGTGGACAACACTGTTAGTACGTATATGTCAATCACTGAAACGTGGATTCCACTAATAGTAATTAAAAAAATACTCCATCCAATTCGAAATATAACTGTTTTGAATTTATGTATAAGGATTAAAGTTTTTGAAATTAAAAATTTTTGAGATAAATAATTTTTTATACCTTAATTAGGGAGAGAGAAAGAGAAAGAGAAAGAGAAAGAGAAAGAGAAACAAAAAAGCGAATAAAATAAAGAGACATGAAAAATTAAAAAATACATAATAAATATTTTTTAAAATATATAAAATGAATTATATTTTAATTATATGTCTTCTCTCTAAACTTGGACATCATTTCACTCTGAAATTCAATATAAAATTTTCATTTTATGTTTCACTTCTTCTATTATAAACAATTATTTCTTACGAAACTTAAAACAAAAAATCTAAAAATAAAAAACTATTCAATCCGACCCTATATATTTCCTTCCAAAGGAAGCACGACTTTTGTGCCATAAGTGTTCAATTTTTTTCACCAAACTTTATTAGAAAAGGGGTCTTATTTATTTTTTCATTTACGTTTTTTTGTAGTTGTATTATAAAATAACAATGTAACATTTGTAACTTGAACTTATGTTCTTTTAAAAAAGAAAAACTAAACTTATGGTTGAGATATATTAAACCTTTATGCCGAGTTAGGTCTTAATAATTAATCAACCAATTATTTCCCATTTACCGAGTTCAGTGTTGTGAATTCTACATAATTTACAAAAGGAAAAGATATGAAATGGGCATTTCACACAATGAATATGAGCTACAATATAGTAAGTTGTGTTAAGTTTACCAATTAAACAGCCAGAGTATATATAGATCGTATTTAAGTTTGAGATTATCTTTTTTAGGTTCTGCAAAAATAATTTTTTTAAGAGATAAAGTTGGACCTAATTACATATCTATCAGAATGAAAACCTATCCGTATGCACCCCTAACCTAGTTATTTTGATTAACAAGGAATTGTAAGCAAGAAGACCATTATGGTTCAAGCTCCAAATTTTCTTATATGAACGAACAAAGATTGAATGCAGGACTCATAACCTACTTTTTTTATTTCAAAATAGATGTTTCACTTTCATCTTTAATTCATTTTAAAATATATGTCTCTTTCTATATAAATGTTTTATTTATTATTTTATTTTCAACTTTACGGTTATCTCTAACTAACTATTTAAATGATTTTATTTTTCAAAAACTATTAGTTTTCTAACTAACCAACTAAAATATTATTATTGTTGAATTTAAATCTGTATTACTAACCAATCATTTTAAACATCTATCAAACTTTTATCTAAAATTTATCAAAGTCTTACTTTTCGTATTAAAGGAAAATAGGCCATATATTTTGAAACGGAAAGAGAGTAATAACCAAAGTTTCTAATAAATTGAAATACAATTGTCAGAGTTCTAATGTTTGATGTTTATCTTATGCGCGTAATATATTGGTTATCGGAGAATATAAAAGCTGGAAAACGGTAATATTTCCCTGATGCAAAAAGTATTTAACCAGTATTACATTTATAATTGTTTTGGATCAAAATGATGTTAAATAAGGTCACAAAATACCTTGGGGGAAAAAAGAAATGTACCTAGAGCTATATGCGAACAGGAACAAATTGAGCATCGAGTTTTCGAACTCCATTTACGTAGTACTCAAATACTGTTTAAGTTCGTCCTATTAGTGCTTCAATCTTAAAATTTTATTTGAATTTATTCGTTTATTTGTTCGTAAAGTTTAAAATTTATGTGTGTTTGATTTATTTAATTTTTATAAATTATTTGAATAAATCGAATAGTGTTCGAATTCGGGTAATTTAAATAAAATAATAAAAATAAAAAGTAAATTATAAAGTAAAAAATAAATTTTAGCATAATATTATATTTTACAAAATATATCTATTTTATATAAAAATATCATATAAATACTAATTTAATATAAAAATTTAAATAATATTATAAAATATATTAATAATAAATAGATAAATAAATATATATATATATATATATATATATATATATATATATATATATATATATATATATATATATATATATATATATATATATATATATATATATACTAACATTCCAATTATTCGTGAATAAGTTCATGTTTGTTCAATCAATAAACGAATAATTTTTAGTGTTGAAACTTAACTTGAATATTAAACGAAGCAATATAATCGAACATGAACAAATACACACTAGATTTGTTGGTGAAAGTTCGTTGGAATAACATCTAAAAATGTATTTGATGTTATTCTTTTAGGATGTACATAGATTGTGTTTGATTGAGAGAAATTTTATCTTAAATTATATAAAAATAAAAATTTTTGTGAGCAGAGAAGTAGATATTTAATTAAAAATTGAGAAGGCCCTTTTTATCACAATTTCTTTACCTTTATCGCTTTTATATTAAACAAAAAGCACTAGAGCCCTTAACGCTCTTCAAAATTATGAATTATTTTTATTTTTTAATAAAATAAAGTGGAATCTTCCGATTTATTAACACGTGCATAAGTTGAGAATCCGCTTTTGCTACTTTTCTTTTTTTGCTTTTCCTTTTTCTTATAAAGGCGCTGTCGCAATATTTTAAATAATAATAATAATAAGCAGAAGAAGATGGAATTTTGAATTTTTTAATATATCATTTAATATATATTTTTAATAATATAATTAAATTATTTTACATAAATTTATATCATTAGATCAAGAAAAATTAATGAGTTTAAATTAATTAAATAATTTTATTTTGTGTACTCCAATTTAATTAATATATTAGATTTCAAGTCATCCTTATTAAACCCTTCCAAGCTGGGCCTGTCAAAACCCTTATGATGACAGCTGTAGATCGCAGAAAAGCATCTAACTAGTAGGGCTGGAAAGGTGCTCTTCATTGGGCCGGACCAATTAAGAGATCATCTCTACGGGAGTTGTTCATGTGAGCAGTGGATAGAGATGATCCATATGCAATATTTCCAGAAATTAATAAAGAAACCCCCCCTCCCCCCTTCCAAAATTTTTTTTGACATGTTTGCCCGATCCCGGCTTTGCTTAGTAGGGAATTCTTTTTCTTTGTTATATGCGAAGAAAATAGGTGTAAAACAATCTTACAGCAAAAAAAAAAAAAAATTCTCAATTGCACTTTTATTAGGAGATTGATTTAAATTAATTTATATTCTCCGTCTTTTTAATATATCTATTTTGAAAATTAATGGCGTATTTGGATTGTGATTTATTAGAAGAAATTTTATCTTGAGTTCTATAAAAGTGAATTTTTTATGTGAAGAGAATTAAGACTCATTGTGTGTTTAGTTATAATGATATGAGCCACGTCACACTTAGTTTAATATGATTAGACTAAGTATAAATTATAGAATGCTGACTAATTACAAATCAATCATTATAAAACTACTCGTTTAATTAATATATATACAATCAAAATGAACCATAATGCTTTGCACATTTGTTTTCCTTTTTCTAACCTATTGATGCTTTTTTTCAGGGACTAACCTATTGTTGCTTGTTCAGGCTTCCTGTTTCTTGGAACTTTTTTGCTGAATGGGTCGAGGAGGTCTATAACCCTATTTCCTTCAATAATAAAAATAATAAGGTCTTTACCCCTAGAGTGCTAAATCAATCAATGAATAATCATCGACCCTCTCTCTCTCCCGGCTAATATCAACGACTCTATTTATTTGCACAATCAAGTTAAATATGGACCTTAAGGAGTATATTGTCTTAAAACCACAAACATTCTAATACACAACAACTTAAATGAGAATTTCAAAAATTTAGCAGAGCATTTAATAAGAAATTGCAAACCGTTGCTCCAAAAAGCATTGTGCTACACAGTTCTTCTTCAAACTCAAAATGCTAATACACCTGGTCGTCCTCCCAATCTAACAAGTAACTGTTAGCAAGAGAGGGTTTCGAAAGAGAAGTTAGTAACCCTGGCTCCATATCCACTTGCTTGGTGCCCTCTTTCCTTTCTGTTTTTGATAATAATTAGGTAGAGATCTATATTCACAGAATCCTTGCACCCTTCAACGGTTTTCATTTTTAAGAAAAGTACTATGAAAAAATCCGTCAAACCGTCTTCACCATTGGTGAATTTGTCTCATGCAGTGGCTTTGGCGTCGTCTTGTCATGGTCAAACGTGTTTCTTAACGGACTACTGGTACAGAATAAGACATCTTCGGCTCTGCAATAAGACCAAAATATACATTCTAAAACCCCACAATTGCAGTATGGAGCAAATATGGACGTGGATGGCCTTTTCAGATCGAAGAAAAAGCCGAAGTTGTTAACGTTGTCCTGAACCTAAAATTCTTCTCGGTCCTATCACCAACCTTGCCATTGCCCTTGCCAGTGCTTAAGGCTGAAAAATGTCTGTATTTGTGAAGAAACCCTCTTTGCCGCCTGCCTTAAACACCAGTCCATCTCCATCCAATTCTTCGACTTGGATTTTCTTTTGTCTCTCCTTTTCTAGTAGTGCTTTAAATAGCCTTGCTTACTATATAATTAATCATCACTCTCTCAAGCTGGCTTTTGATAGAGAGAGCAGTAAGCTGGAGAGTAAATTCAGGGTATCTTGGGGTGGCGAGCAGGAGGAGGAGGTTTTTCTTGACCAATCTTGACTTTCAATGGTAAGTGCATCTTGCCTCTAGGCTCATCCTTTCAGTCATGCCAATCTTGCAAAGGGTCATTTGTTGTGAATTTAGTTAATGATTCAGTTAATTTTGTTTCGATATGTAGAAACTGAGTTCAAGAAGGAGAATGCCATGGCAAACTGACAACCAGCAGAGACCGACTTGCGGGATCGAGAAATTGGTCTGCCTGGCTCCCTGGATGCCATCTAGGATTTCAGGTCAAGATTCTTGGCTCTGTTTCTAGTTGGCATCAGCGGAGTCAGGCAGGCCGACATATTTCGAGAGATGAAGAGCCACTTGTAAGTTCTTTCATTGGTCTACATTTCGATTGCACCCTCAAATGGAATCACCTTTGGTATAAGGTAAGAACGTTATTCTTAAAACATCATAAACGTTTTGAATTCCTTTTGACCAATAATTTCAAATATTCAAACAAAAACGGAGGATTTTTATCCATTTTGACCTTTTTTTAAAAAAATTGTACTAAACTGTACAAGTTTAGAAGGAGTGATTTCATCTTATCATAACATCTTTTAGAAAAGCGTTATTACAAATATGATACCTTCTCAACAAGCATCATTTATCAAAGAGGGATGAACAAAAAATGTGCAAAGCAATAACATCTTTTGAAAAGGTATTTTTTCAAATATAATGCTTTCTTTCAAAAGGTGACATATATTCTCTTCAATTTCGCCATTTCTTCTTTTCAATACACTTTACCAAAGCTAAGAATTTTTAGGGGGTTTAAATAAGTCTTGTGTATATTGTGTTTTGAAATTTTTTTTCCACTTTATATAATTTTTTAATTATTTTTCTTTAGTTTATATTTTTGCTAGAAAATTTGTCTCTTAGCTTATATATTGTTTATTATTTTAGGTAAAATCTTTGTTGATATAAATTTATATTTTTTATGCATCGTTTAATTATTTAACTTTTAATTATTTTGAGATAAATTGCTAGTTAAATTTTGATATATTTTACGAATTTACACTTGTTCATCCCAAGAAAAACTAGAGCTCATTCTCAAAAATAATATGAATTCACTATCAAAATACTACTATTTATGCATTTCACTAAGGTCTAAGTACATTCATTTATAGTTTTAAAAATTTTAATATTCAAAAATATAAATTGATGAAAAATAAATTAAATAATAAAACAAAAATATTATATAAAGAGGAAAAAAATTCGAAACAAAATATGCACAAAACTTATTTAAACCAAAAAAAAAAACAGAACACGCGCACTCAAAAAACAAATAAAAGAAGAAGGAAAATAAAAGAAATGTCCATAAAAAAATTATTAGTTGGTCCATTCTTAGCATGGGTAAAGTGGATTGAAGAGAAGTAACGGGAGTCATTTTCTGTTGGTCCATTCTTAAAGTGGATTGAAGAGAAGAAATGATGATTTTTGAAAATGTGTCATTTTCTAAATTATTCTTACCCAAAAAGTATTATTACTTCTTACATGTTTGTGACTCTCCCGAGAAATAATGGATTTTCAAAAGATATTATGACCAATTCGCCAATCCTTCTAAAACTTGACTAATTTTGTATAATTTTTTAAAAACAATGCCAAAATAGGTAAAACGGAAGAATGAAACAGAGCATTGTATTTGAGGTTCCCGACCTCGCAAAATCCTTCTAAAGCATCGAATTTCTTTGCTTTGCTTTCTCATAGAGATAGGTGTTCTTTGTGAAAACCTTAGGAATATCAAAAGTGCATGGTGAAATCACCCACTAAATGTGCGAATGTGCATTTGCAATCTAAACGGAAAGACCAATCTCTTGACTAACACTTCACAATGGAGAGACAAAAACGGTGCCTCAACTATGAAACTTCAAAACTTAAGCCTTCCATCACTGACCCTTCAAATTTTGACCAAAAAAAGAAAAAAAAACAAAAATATCTGACCCTTCAAGGTTCTAAGTCTTGTTTGTTTATCAGTTTATGCATCTAATTAAAAAAAATTACACTTATGACTAATTAATCAATAATTAAATGTTTGTTTGGTATACAAGGGTCGTACAAAAGGAGGACGAGATTTCCCTTTTTGACATAGCCCACTTCACATTACTCTGACCTCTCTCTAGACATTCTAATAATGTATGCCGAGCAGCTCTCTCTCCTCCTTCCTTCCTTCCTTCCTTCCTGTTCTTGTCCATTCAAATCGACAGTATATTTCTTATAAATCACTGAAGTTTCATGATTTTGAAAGCAGAGAAGAAAGCCTAACTATTTGGGAATAATATTTTAGATGCTGTATCCAAGCTCCCTTTACCTTATATTACTGAACGCCATATGCAAGATGTTCTTACCTTATTACTTAACCGTTTCACCAATTTTCTTCAAGAATTTCTACTTGTTACACTACCAATATGTCCAGAAGAACACAGGCATACAGAGACAAGAAATAGCAAAGATGGAATTATGACAGTTCAAGAAACAAAAAATACAGAGGAAATATTTAAATAGCAAAGATGGAATTATGTCAGTTCAAGAAACAAGAAATACAGAGGAAATATTTGCTTGAAGCCCATATGGGCTATCCATTATAATTATTGTATCTTTGTTACAACTCACAATCTGACTAAAAGAAATATTACAACTTACAAGAATAAGCCAAAATTTTCAGACTTCTGGAATTCAGATAAAAGAACAATTCCCACGCTAGAAAGGTCATAAATCATATTCATCACTATCATCATCTTCATCAATTCGAGAACTCCTTGCCTTGTTTCTTCCTTTCATCTCATCACAAAACTGTAGCAGAACTTGATCCCAGTTGAAAGTTTTACTGCCCTCACATGATGCTGCAGTTGTTGTCGTAACTGTTGTGATCTCTATACCCTACAAAATGAGATACGGGGTAGGACCAAACCACAGGCGGCTGAGAGGTGACTTGGTTCTTTTGCTGTTCATCTTTCTTCTTGGCATCATCTTTCTTCTCAGGAATTGGGTTGACGCTCACCAGCTCTGCATACCCAACGTTCTTCCTCAGCAACGTAGTGAGAACGACGGAGTCGATCCCATCTCCCACAACCTCTATCTGATTCTTGTCCTGTCCCTGTAAAGCTGCGGACTCCACTCCCGAGTGGCCGACCACAGTCTTCATGGCCTTCTTGCGAGATTTCTCGTCAGCCATTGACACTCTAACGATTACCTTTTGCTGCAACAGAACACAAAAGAGATGAAGAAGATAAGTAAATCTTACAAACGAAAAAGGAAAACAGATTCAAAGATTCGAATAATCAAAGTAGTACCTTCATGATGTTGATTCTTGGTAAGTGAACTGGGGTGAGCTGATATGCTTGTCGTACTAGTGGGCAAGGTAATCGCCAGAGTACAATTTGAGATGGAGTTGAGATGATGGCATTTGCTCCGAGACTCTCTTATTTATAACTAAGATTTGGGCTTTCTATTCGTATTTTTCCATTGCAGAAAATTCCAAAAAAAAAAAACAGAAAATAGAAATAACCATCAAACTTAAATAAGAATGGGCCATATATGATGACTTATTCTATTGGCGCTGGTCAATGGTCAACTTCTCCTTAGGATCCAGAAGTCCCGTGCCAAACATTACCAGTTCTTTAGGAGAAAAATTAATCGCCTGCCAATAAATGCAGTGAAGATTATGTATATGATGGACTTTTATTTTTGTTTATTCTCTCGTAATACTTGGGATGTTTAAATTTTTTAATTTTTTTCCTTAATGTGTTAGAAAATATTTGAGAATTGTTTTGATTGTGATGATAAAAAAATTATATTAATAGATAACTAAAAAATTATGCATATAATAGAACTGTTTGAATAGTATTAAAATTAAAGAATATTTTACTTTTTTTGCTCTGGGTCTCATTAAATTCCTAACTTATTATAATCACTTGATAAGTACTTTTAGTTTATCTTAGCACTCCATTCGTTTAAAAATATAAGATATTTTAACACTTTTTAAATAGATTATGAAAGAGAAAAATAAGAAGTATTTTTCTATTATATTCTTAACTAGTGTAAACTATTGAATATATTTAAAATTTTAAAAATATTGAAATTAGATTTTAAAAAAAAGTATCTAAAGAGAAAAAAATTTTACCTGTCAAAATATATGTGTTTAAGAGAAAAAATCAAATAACATAGAATATTAAAACTTTATTAGTTCAAAAATAGATAATACCTTGTTCCCTATCTTAACCTTTTAATATATGATTTCTACATCTTTTGTTCTTCCCAATACTAGAAATATATATTATGAGCCATGTTATTATGATACTACCAAATAAAATAAAAGAAGGTGGAATATTAAAAAAATACATAATATGCAAAATAATAGAATAAGAAACCTAAATGTAAAATTTTAAGCATTGAAACATGTGATCTAAGTACCCAAGAATAACTAAATTCATGTTTGTTGACAACTATTGGATAATTAAAGTTTTACTTTTACAAAGTAATTGAATATACAAAATTCAATTTCATAAAATAAAATATATATTTTAAAATTCAAGTTAATAAATAAGTAGTTGTAGAAAAATTTTAAAGCAATAACAAAAGTCCCTTACTTTTACAAAGTAACTTAATATATGAAATTTAAATTTAAAATTAATGTATAAGTTAGAAGTTAGCTTTAATAAATTTAGTTTAAATTAAGAGATTGAGTTAAACAAAAGTGATAAAGATAAGTAGTTTAAAGTTATTTTAATAGGTTGAAAATGATCATAACTAATCAAATTTTTAAAGACTAATTAAAAAGTAAAAACTTTTAAAAAAATAAGATGAGATGTTTGGAGTTATAAGAAAGAAAGTGTTATATATATATATATATATATATATATATATATGTATATATATATATATATGTATGTATGTATATATACATATATATATATATATATATATATATATATATATATATATATATATATATGATACACGAATATATTTTAAAATTAAAAATATTAAAATTATACGTTCAAAAGAAGTGTCCAAAGGGGAACCTTTTTTTTATCTCTCAAAATGTATATGTTTAGGAGAACAAATTGAATAACACAAAATATTAAAAAGTGGAAATTAAGCATACAAAATTAAAGTTTAACTTTTAAAAAGTGATTGAACATACAAAATTCAATTTCATCAAAAAATATAAAATTCAAAATTTAAGTTAATATATAAGTAGTTTTACAAATTTTTTTAAAAATAATTAAAGTCTCCTAGTTTTACAAGTAACTTAATATACAGAATTCAAAATTAAAATTAATATATAAGTTATGAATTTAGTTTTAATAAATTTAGTTTAAATTAAGAGCTTGGGTTAAAAATAATAATAAAGATAAGTAGTTTAAAGTTATTTATTAGATTGAAAATGATCATAACCATTCAAAAATTTTAAAGTAATAATTAAAATATTTTACTTTTACAAAGTAAGTTAATATAAATAATTTAAAATTAAAAATAGCATATAAGTTAGTTTGAAATTATCTTAATAGATGAAAAATGATCCTAAATAATCAAATTTTTAAAAACTAATTTAAAAAATAAAAACTCTTAAAAATTGGGATGATAAGTCTGGAGACATAAGAAAAAAATGCTACATTTCTATATAATATATATATATATATATATATATATATATATATATATTAGTTTCACAAAAATAATAAAAAATAAAATAACTATATTTATAGTGGGATGGCTTAAAAAAATTAATTTTTAAAATTTGTAAAAAGTTAAACATTTTGAGAAAGAAAAAGATGATAAAAAAACTTTATATTTTGAAACAAAAAAATATCACCATATCATTCAAGTATTTAAATTAGTTGTTTTTTTTGTTGAATTAGTTGTTTTATTATTCTTAATTCATAAAACTTTCATTCAGCAAAGTTGAAGGAGTACTTGCCCCAGTAGTCAAGGGCCGCCTATTGAGAACTTTCATCCCTAAGTCAATTGAGTCAATTGCTTATCTTTCTTTTTTGGGGATTGCAATCTTTTAACATACTTTTTATATTACACTATTTATCCCACTTTTAAATATAAAAATTTTTATTTAGATATTATAAACTAAATATGATAAAATTTATATTTTAAAAGATAAAATTTAAATAGTAAATATTATAATAAATAATATATAGAGAGAGTAGTAAAAGATGTAATAGAAGATCTGCAGACTTTTTTTCTTCTTGGCTACAAGAGTTTAATGCTTATCACCTAGGTTCATTTGATAGTCTTTTTTTAAAACAAAAAAAAATTTGGTAAACGGCTTGTTAACTAGTCTATTTCTTTTTATTGAAACAGATTTGTCAGTCGATTTCAGAACGCAAAAGAGGTAGAAAAAGGCAAGAAAAAATGGACCTCTTGTCTGTTCAAATCCTATTTGGAGGCCCCGAAGAACGCGTTCAACGCTACTCTAGAAAACGCTAGAAATCACTCGGGTGCCCCGGTAATCGTAGAAAAGCATGGTGTTAAATGATTGATTTTCTTTTTCAGTGTTTTTACTTCAAATCTTACTTTTTTTTTATAAATAATTATTTTTATAAAATTAAAATAAATCTGAAACACAAAATGAATACAAATTTTTTATTTCAAATCTTATTTTTTAATAAATAATTATTTTTATGAAATTAAAATAAATCTGAATCCCAATGGACAAGTGCGGATAACATTTCTCCATGAATGTTCCTAACACTACAAGAGTTGGTGAACCGTGAACCAAATATCCCCGGCTTCCGAAGTTAAAGAAAAGAAAAAGGTTTTGGATCGATCGTGGTCTAAGAGTGTGATTAAATAAGGTTTAGAGTTTGAAATTTTTGTTTTAAATTTTATAAAAGTTACATTATTTATGATACAAGATATTGGTTTCACATATAAAATTTTAGGTTTAGTTTTAAAATCAAACTATGCCCAATCTCACCCTGAAAATTTACTATTTTTCTTCAGTGATTTTCCCACGTGAAAAACGTTTTTACATGGTGCATTGATTATTCTCTTCCTTTTAAAAATATAACGCTTTAATTAATTTTAAAAAATATATATTTTTTATAAATTATTTTTAAACATTACCTTAATTATAAATAAATAAATATATATATATATTTATTTTATTATATAATTTTTTAATTTTATAAAAAATAATTAAAAACATATTATAATTTTAAAATGAATAAAATAATCCAGAAAAGTAAAGAGGAGTATTAATAAAAAAAGACCCAAGACTTTTACAAGTCAAGTCGGCTAGTCGCGCACTACAATTTGAACAAGAAAACACACCGAGGTTTAATCAACGGCCAGTTGAGTCCACGGCCGGTGTTAGAATATATTTATTAAAATTTGTACTTTTTTTTATAAAAAAATAATAACTATAATATCTTTATTAGTTTGAAAAATTATTAATTGAATATATACATAATATAATTTAATTCTTAAGTTGAGATATTAAAAAAAGTGTTAGTGGTAGGTTAATAGAGTTTAGTTCTATTAAATTAAAAAAGTTAGTAAATAGTAAAAGTTTAAATAAAATATAAAATTATTTTAAGAAAAAAAATTCAATTTTACACATTTTAAAAAAGAAATATAAGCATCCAATGCTCGAGTACATTTGTTGATAAATAATGTTCTAATTCTTATAAAATATTATTTTTAATAAATATTAATACGTTTATATTTAAAAATGTCAGAGTGAGATTTGATTATATATATATATATATATAAATAATTATATTAAAAATTATAAAAATAAATTATTTATAAATTAAAAATAATACTCAAAGTACGATAAAAAAGTAAAATATTTTCTCATAAAAAGTCAATTGAAGCACGGCCTCAATGCTTCTGTTCTATTAGGAATTTACTTTTAATATACACAAAAACAAAATGTGAAAGGAATTAGAATCTATTAACCACTTGCCATGCTTTTAACCAATTGCCATAACACTTCATGTTTCCTAGGATGGAATGCTCCATTACTTTCTCAAACAAAGATAAGAAACGTATTAAAAAATAGGTTCAAAACCTAACGAAAAATTTTCATTCTAATTATTATTTTTATTACGAAATAAAAAATAAAAAAAAATTCAACTTTTTGTATTTAATTGCATTCATTAACTTTGTACCTTGGTAGTAGTTCGGGTCAAGCCAAGAACGGCGGCACGCGGTGCGGGAAACGCGCACAAGGCTTTGAAGTTGGTAGAAGAAGAAACTGCAAAAGCGGACTTTTCGTCGCTCTTCCTGTCCCTTTTCGCAGCGTTTTCTTCCACTCTTCTATTCTCCTTCCCGCGACGTGCACTCCAAGTCCTTCTCCCTCCTTTCGTTTTCTAAATATTTTGAAATTTTCACCCAATTCATTTCCAACTTTTGAAAAGAGAAAAAAAAAACAAAAACTTTTTCCAAAAAGTCTTCCCCATAACACGATGAGCACAAATGATTTTGCATGCCACTACTATGAATGACTTGCAACACTAGCATTTGGAGATAAGAAGCCCTTAGAGCTATCTTGAGGAATCGGGTTTCCTTCATTTCTATAAGAGAAGTTCTTATCAAACCCACATCTAAAATTTTCTGTTCATGTTAGTGTCTTCCTTTGATAACCTAAACATGTATTAAAAATAGTTATTACATATCTCTAATTATTGATATACAACATTAAACAACTATATATGGTTTAAAAAGAACCCTCATGATTCATCCGGGTTGAATTTGGCCTCTCTTTGGCCTAGTTTTGATCCCCCAAAGAACATACGAAATCTCTATAAGTAAGTAAACCTTTGAAATGCTCACTCTCACGTCTCATCAAATTAAGAGTGACCAGACGAAAATATTGACAATCTATTCAAGCATAAGAAGTAATTAAAGAAAATAGCGAGAAAATTTATGGGTTCTTTTCTTTTTTTCCAAAATAAGTACTTAAACTATTACCATTTTCCGAAAATCAGTATGAAAAGTGATGAAAAAATCAGATGAGAAGCATACCCATTTCAGAGCCGAAGGCTTGATGAGAAAAAAGGAAGTTCGCCCTTTGATATCTTTCTTTCAACAGCAAAGTTTCCCATTCTTGGAGAGCCATCGAGGGTAATATTGCTCTTCATGTGGCCTCCTTTTATTGCTCTTTCTTCTGTAAAATTGAATGAAATTTCCCATCATGATTGAGAATCCTTTTCTTATTGCTAATAATGATCAACTTCGCTATCAAATTGCTACTAAAGATAGTGACCATCATTAAACTATTTCGTAGAAATTAAGGGTGAACATAAGATTGTGTCTTAATTCCAACTAAAGATTCAATAGAAAGAGCTTTCAAGTGAAGTTCTTGGTAAGTGCAATAGAATTTTTATTGTATACCACAAAGATCTGCTTTCAGATTGAAGACCAAGATCAGTCTCCTCAAAATCTATGTATTTAAAAATTTTCTCGTTTCTAATTCGTCTTCAGAAAATTTATGTTTAAACAAAATTCTTAGGCTTCGACAGTCGAACCAATAAATATAAATAAGTGCAGGCTGTTCGACAGTAAAGCTAATAAGTAATCAATAAGTGGATTCATCAAGAAAACTGATGAATGTTACAAACAAAATTAATTGGTTACTTTTACATCTCACGAATAAGTATAATCTCATATCAATTATATCTCAATGATCAACTATTTAATCATTCATAATTAAATAAATATTGAAAAAATAATTTCAAAATTTTAATTTTTTAATAAGAAGGTTAATATTCAATTCGAATTAAAGAAAATAAAAAAAGAATTCGAGCGGATGTAATATTACAATATTCTCATGTAACTATATGCCTAAAACGTTGAACTTTTCCAAGGGCACTACGCAAAACAAACATGCTTCAAATTTTTAGTGGTCTCAAAAAAAAAAAAAAAAACACAGAGAAAATTTCCATGAAGCAGAGTAATCTATATCCCTTTCAATGGGTTCCCAAGAACCTCCTTGAACCAACATACACTTTCACAAAAGCCCGCAGAAAGAGCGATGCTCTGGATAATGATATATCATTTGTGAATCCTCCTCCACAAGTTCCCAACGCGGCACCCCATAGGGGTAACGATATATCACTGGTTTCTCCTTGTCCTTCTCCTTCTCCTTCTCCTTGTCCTTCTTCTCAGGCTCAACACTCACAATTACTGCAGAAGCAACTTTTCTCCGAAGCTTTTCGACGAGCGCAACCGGATCGAATTCACTGTCCGCTTTCACTGTTAGCTGATCCTTGTCGTCCCCCTGCATGCTCGCCTCTTGTACTCCTACATTCCAAGTCTTGTTTGTATAAAACATTCGGGACATGCATGCATGCCACTTTGGAAAAATGAAAAAGCAAAGAAATCTATATATACATAATCAGCCCAGAGGAGAACAGGTTGAGAAAGTTTTTTTTTTTTTTTTGGTTACTAATTACCTGGAAAACTTACGGCGACCTTCAAGGCCTTGATTTTGTTTTTGGCAGGCGTTGGAGTCAATCTTTTCCAGATACATTCGCATGGCATAAGTAGCTTACCTATATTGATTAAAATGCTTCGTAATGGAGATCGTTGCCTGTCGCCGGCATTTAGAGACACTCGAACAACCACCTTCTGCAAGTAGAAAAAGCAATTAAAATGACCAAATTAAACTCTCTCTTCCAATGCCACACTAATTCTAGATTTTTGCTCGATTAACAAAACTTCTTCAACTTTTTCTTCTAAATGAAGTA
This sequence comes from Rauvolfia tetraphylla, assembly GCA_030512225.1. NCBI lineage: Eukaryota > Viridiplantae > Streptophyta > Magnoliopsida > Gentianales > Apocynaceae > Rauvolfia > Rauvolfia tetraphylla. The sequence continues at coordinate 222,678 of JAJQKT010000012.1, forward strand.
CCTTCATTCTACTTTATCGTACGTCGAACGTGGCAGTGCTTGCAAATACTCGACCCTTAGCAACAGGTACTCTTTGCATGAGATATTCAGGGGGAGGAGAGCAGTATTTATAGCGCAATCTAAAATTGCATGTGTATGGCTGCAATTTTATTTTTTTTTTTGATGGTTGTCAATAAGGTCTTTGTCTATGCCTAACTTTCGTCCATATGATCAAAATATAATATCTATATCTATGTCTACTGGACAACCTTTTACCATTTTTGTAGAAGTTATACTACTTCCATTTCAAAATATAAAGTTTTTTAGTTTCACTTTTTTACTTTAAAAAAATGTTCGACCTTTTATTAATTTTAGTGATTCTATTTTTAAAGTTATTCTCGCTCATAAATATAACTTTTCCATTCTCTATTATATTAGTGGAACTAGTTAAGGATATATTAATAGGGAAAATATATCTTATTTTCTTCTTTTTTAATATATACAAAAAGTATCAAAGATCTTATATTTTTAAATAGAAAAAGTAGATTGTTACCCAAAATAGAATGTGAAAATTATTTTCGTAGTTTTTGGGGAAGTCCATTTTTGTATGTTTGAGATATAATATAAGCAATTGTTTAGACGAACATAGTTTGTTTGTAAGATTACTTCCTTAATTTGCTCTTACTTTTTCACATATTTGATTGATATTGTTAAAAAAAAAGGATAAAGTTGTAAACAAAATAAATTATACAAAAGGAGAAGGTAGTGGTTTTAACTTTCAACATATGCAATTTCTTGACTTGGAAAAAGAGTAACAAGGCTACCTAATGCATTCTTGAAATTTATAAGACTTTCAACTTTGATTTCATAATAAAAACAAAATACTTTAGATTCAACTATCTCATACTTACACCCTAGGATTTGTTGTGATTAGCTGTAATTCCAATTAGATATCATAAATTCCCTGCCATTGAGGACCAGCTTTAGGCTTTCATGCATTCGTGAGTGATTACATATGCATTGGACCCTCTTTTTTTTTTTTTTTCAAGTATATGCATTGGACCCTCACTATGATAACTTTCAACATATGCAATTTCTTGACTTGGAAAAAGAGTAACAAGGCTACCTAATGCATTCTTGAAATTTATAAGAGACTTTCAACTTTGATTTCCGAATAAAAACAAAATACTTTAGATTCAAGTATCTCATACTTACACCCTAGGATTTGTTGTAATTAGCTCTAATTCCAATTAGAGATCATAAATTCCCTGCTATTTAGGACCTGCTTTAGGCTTTCATGCATTCGTGAGTGATTACATATGCATTGGATCCTCACTACGATATGGTTAATGACGACAATGGAGCAATTTTCTTTCATTGTACATTTGGTCACGAGATTGATCGATTAACCTTAGGGAGAATTTGGACTGGATTTAATTTTAAAATTAAATTTAAAATTTTAAGTATAGAATTTACATCTCTTTTAACAAATAATTTAATTTTTATTAGACTCAAAATAAAAATTTTAAAATTAAATATTATCTAATTACATCTTAATTATTTATGTCACCATGTTAGATATGTCACATCAACCTTCGACCCATATGCAATTAATTAGTGTTGAAGATGAACGGGGACTGAACATGTACATTGCCTCATCATGAAATTCTAGGAGCTAACCAATCACATGTCTTTATAAACTTCTTTCTTTTTAACTTTTGAATAAAAGGAAGGGAATCTAAGGCCAAAAGTCTAGATACTGAGGGTTTTACTTCATTAATTGCGAAATAAATTCGCATGTTTTAAAATATAAAAATTTTTATTTTTAAAAAATTATTAAAATTTTTTATAAATTTTAAAAATTATTTTTATTATAAATATAATTCTTTTATTGTCTATTATTTTAATAAAATTAATTAAAAATATAATAAAAATTATCTCATTTTTAATATATATTTAAAGAAATTAAAATATTATATATTTTAAAGCGGAGTGTACCATATAAACCATATGTTATTTTTAGATATCCACTTCGTACTCATTACTTCATTAAAGTAGTGATATAGTCATGTCATTTTATCTCATACTGCATTCTTGGGCGGAGAAACTATACCGGAAGTTCCTTCAGCGAGGCTCTTGGGATGTTAGTTGTGAAATCTAGTGGAAACTTGGCTTACCCACTGGATACATTCATAGTATAGGGAGTTGGTTTTTTTTTTTTTTAAACCAAAATAGTATAGGGATCTTTTTGTCTTTTAATACATTACTCTGAAAGAACGTAATTTGAACCCATAATCTTTTATTAGTAATAAATGTTTCTACTAGTAAGGGGTAGTTGAAGTATGGCATATCACGAACGAAACTAATCTTGTCCTATGAAAGAAGACAGAGAAAATGAGACCCGGTCCACGGCAAATACAATAACTTGGTTTGTCTTCTTCGATAATCAGCGTGCCTTTACCCATATTTGACGATTCTGCAGCGCCTGTTCTCCAAGTATATGGTCGACACTATTGGTCAGCACGGAATTGAAGTTCCGGCGACCCAGTTTAGCTTGTAGTCGTGATGTAATGGTTTAGCGTGGTCACCGGGTCGGGGTGGCAAATTTACACCACAAATAGATACGTATTGGTTGCCCAAACTGTCACGTGCTTCATGAATGGACCAAAATTGGACAATGACCAAAGAAAAATCTACTCTGTATAAGCCTATTAGCACTTGTTTCATATATTAAGGAAGAAGAAGTTTATAATTTTATATTTTATTTTTAATTAATTAAATTTATTTTTTATTATCATAAAAGAAATTTTAAAATTTTATTTATACATAAAAATAACTTTATAAAAATAATTTTTAAAATTTGTATGAGATCAAAATTTTTTAACAGGAAAAAGAGTTTAAAGCATAATATATTTAAAATAGATAGAGTAGGACTTTCCTTTTCTCTTTTGAGAGAGAGAGAGATGAAATGACTGAAATTCAGTATCTTGTGTTATACTTTTCTCTATCAAATAACTGTCACATATTTCAGTTTCACATATATTAAAAAGTTAATTAAATTAGTTATAAGTTAAAAGACTATTAATTTTTTAAATAACGTGTTAAAATCTATTATTAATCATTTTAAAAGTTGAAATCTAATTGATGCCATTTTTTATGGAATAACAAAGCTAAGGATAAAATTAAGAAAATTATTTAAAACTTTCTCAATTTACAAAATGTCGAAAAATTATAAACGAGAAAAAGCTCAAAAAGCTGTTCTTATTTGCAGGCAAGAGAGAATAATTTTCTTTTTATCTTCTTCTTTGGAGGAAAGTGAGAGAGAGTACTTAATGGTGTATTTGGATTGGGTTTTTGTTTGAGTTTTTTTTTTTTTAGAAACTGTAAAAATAGATTTTTTATAAAATAAGAAGTATAGTTTGAATTGAAAAAAGTGAGAATTTTTTTCATGATTAATTCTATTTTAGTATCCTAAAGTAGGGAGTGATACCAATTGATTCTATTTTAGTATCCTAAAATAGAGGGTGATATCAATTGAGTACCATATTTTTTAAAATTATCAATCAAGGGTCAAATTTCATCAATAGGCCAATTCAAATCACTGTAAAGTGTGAAAAGTCTTTTGTGCCCTTTACTTTTTTAGAGTTAATGACACTTTTGTACTCCAAAGTTAAGGGTCCTATCAATTGATTACCACATATTTTAAAATTATCAATTAATGGACAAATTTTAACTGACGTCCAAATAATTCGATTCAAAATGCTTAAATGACAAATTTACCCATTAAATAGAAATTAAAATTCTAATTTTATTCTTTTACTCAATGAATCAATAAAAAGGGAAGATTCAATTTAATTTTTTAAAAATATTTTATTAACTTTTTTTCCTAAACTTCATGTTCATCTCTTTCATTTCTCGAAGCACCACCCTTTACCAGCAACAACAGCAGTCGTCACTGTCATTTTGATTATTTATGAGGATTTTCTTGTATTGTTTAGAATGTTAAAATTATCTAAAGTTTAATAAGTTAATATAAAAATTATCCAATTATTAATCTAAGTTTATGAAAATGGTTGGCGGCTACGATAGTGAGGGTTTTGGTGGTTGTAACAAGATTTATAAAGGTTTGTTGGTAGTGAGAGGAGGAATGACAAAGAAGAAAGAGATAGAAGGGAGGTAGCAAAAGATATTTTGTAATAGGGAGGGGTTGCTGGTTCAAGTAGTAGCACCGAAGATATCTAGTGTTGCTTGTCAAGAGTGACAGATAAAGGAAGGAAAGAGATGAAGATTAAGTTTTGAAGAAAGAAGTAAGTAAATTATTTTTAAAAAATAAATTGTATTTTTTACTTGATTATTTGAGTAAAAAGATAAAATTAGAATTTCAGTTTCTATTTAAAGGGTAAATCGGTCATTTAAACATTTCAATCGAATTATTTAGACATCGATTAAAATTTATCTCTTAATTAATAATTTTAAAAAATATTGTATTTAATTGATAACACTCGAAATTTTGAGATACTAAAATAGCATTAACCCTAAAAAAGTAAAAGGCACAAAAGACTTTTCATACTTTTTGACAATTTAAACTGATCAACTGATAAAATTTAAAACTTGATTGACAATTTAAAGAAATATGATACTCAATTAATAATACTTTCTTACTTTAGGTTAATAAGATAGAATTAACCCTTTTTCATTCTGAATTATAATCTAAGGGATACCTTTAGAGCTTTTCAAAAAAAAAAAAAAATTAAACATCCAAACGCGATACAAAATGGTCCGCCCAGGCCCAGCTCTATTTCCCCTACCGTGACAACAAACCCACCAACTTTGTCCATTTGGTACCGACAATCGCTGTTTGCCTTTGAGACATAGAAATTCTGATTGAGTTCAGATCAGGAAAGTCCTATGGGCTTCGTATATCTCCAACTGATAACTCCAAGCCCAAAGGAAACTCAGACCGAACAAGTTAAAAGGACGTTTTTCCGAAAACTTTTCACCTAAAAACAAGGAAATGTTTCTGTTTCATTTTTACGCAATTTTTTTTCACAATAATCAACTTCAATTTTCGAACAAAAATTCAACCGTAGATTAATTCCTCATTTCCAAGTATCGAAAAATATATAAAAAAGAAAATTTCTCTACATTAATGCTTAAAATCTCTTGAACAATTAGACATGACATTCTATTTATTCAGCCAAAAAAAAGAAAAAAAAAGACATTATATTCCATATCTAAAATTAAAGCAGAGAATCCCACATCAGTCCTTTTATAATAGTGCAAAATAATACTACACCATAAAGATAATTTAAAATTTTCCACTACACAAAAATATGTAGTCTTCAACCCCGGCCGTTTCACTCTACCTTTTGAAAAATGCAGCCAAAATAAGTAAAAACTCATCTCTCATGAGCTTATAAGCAGCAGTAGTGCTTTGTAAAAATTTTTTATTAAATTTTATACCGAAACTCAATCTAAATATATCCCAAAAAATATAAATCTTATTTAACAAAATCTGTTAGATATCATAAAGGAAAGAGATCCCCCTCTTGGGAGCAACATTTATGCAGCACTACCAATGCATCACTTTCAATCCAAAGAGTTCCCATATTGCACATTCTTATCATGACCTAATTATTCATCTATTTATTTTTGTAGCGCCACTGCAACTAAAGAAATACTTAGAGGGATAACGCAGAATGGTACAAGATCTTTGAACATAGGGGTATGCAACATAATGTCTATTTGTGGAGCAAAATTTTCAATTTACAATTTTATAATTAGATCGGATCATTATAGAGTTCAAATAAAAATTTTTATTTTGAGTATTACATTTTCTTTTATAAATAAATTTTACTACTAAGAAGCTTGAGAGAAAAAGTTCTTAAATAAAAACACAATGTGATACATTCAAGAATCATGATTAAACATTATTATCTTATAATATTTCTGTATTAATACGTAGTTAACAGATCTTTCGATTGCCTATGTCTTGATTTTGTTTCAATCTCAACGAATTTGTTTCAAAATACCACTAATAATTCAATTGCTTTAAGCTATCATTTTTTAGGTAATAAGTCCTTAAACAAAACACCGAGGGGTTGGTAGGTGGCCTATTTTCAAGTCGGATTCCAAAGTGATTTGGTCAATCCCATGATTAAGGCTGATTACACTATAATGATATCCCAGCATGGAGAGGAATTAGGTGAGAACACGACATCTTCTACATTTTCTTTTTGTTGGATAAATTTTCCCAAACTTTTTTTTCTCTTTTTTTAGTAATTTACAAAAATATAGTTCCTTAACGAAACAATTTTACTGAAATTGCTCGTGAAAAATGGAAATCATCAAGAAAGGATAACAGTGGCGGCTACGAAAGCCGGGCTGTAGAGTTCTTTCACGTTAAAATGACACATAACAGTGGAGTTGAACTTCAGAGATGATGGGGTAGCAACCTACCTAAAGCAGCTAAACAAGCTAACTTCTCCATTAAATTTTCTACCTTTAAAAAGCCCACTTCTCTCATTGCTTTTGTTTTGTTTAGTTCGTGGCACAACACAAGGTGGAAATCGAATCCATAAACTTCTGTAAGTAAAAATTTGCTCTATCTGCTTTCTTTCTTTTTATGTATTTCAAGAATTTCTAGTTTCCTCTTCCCTTTTGTTGTCATGATACCAAACTCAAGTTGATTTCTTTTTCTCTTCATTTCTGTCGTCATCATCTGATGCATCATGATTTGGGTTCTATGTGAAATGAACTGGGAGGATTTTAGTTTTGATTCGACAATTAGTGGGAAATCTATGATTTTCATTGTGTGTGGCTCTCTTTTGCTGATTTTCTTCTGTTGGGTGCTTATGATTGCACACTGTCTGCTTCTTTGTAGAGGGTATTTTTATCCATAGTTAAAATGGCGCAAGAAATGGCAAAGGATGAAGAGGTAAATTTTACTTATAAGTTCTCTTCTTTTAAAATGAGAAACTGGGCCAAGCTCTGACAAGATTTTGTGTCTGAATATTCTTTTGATCGGTACTGCTGATGACGTATCATCTGCAGCTTCTGATTTGGCTTCTAATTTTAATTTATTAGGTTGTTCTTGGGGAGGAAATAGGCCGGGTTAGATTAATCACCTTGAACCGACCTCGGCAACTGAATGTGATTTCATCAGAAGTGGTAAGGCGAAGAAATTTGGTTTCATATTAAAGTTACTGTAGTTTGAGCAGTTGAACTTTTTTTGTAGCTTAGATTATTCGGTATTATCTGTCCACTAGGTGTGTTTGCTTGCAAAGTACTTGGAGAAGTGGGAAAAGGATGACGACGCAGAACTCATTCTGATTAAGGCAAGTTTTATTCCTTCTAAAATTTTATATTTTTACTATTGCATTTGCTTCAGCAAAATATTTCCCCAAGGGAATTCATAAATGCAGTAACTTCAAAAAATTGGGTGACAGAACCTGTTGGTTTGCAATGTCTAAATTGTGCTCGTTTTTTGCAGGGAGCTGGCCGTGCCTTTTCTGCGGGAGGAGATTTAAAAATGTTCTATGATGGCAGGAAATTAGGTATGGATGTTATCTAGAACCATTTTATCTCAATGACTTTCGTGTTCATGTATTTCTTGGGTCTCCTATTTGTCAGAGGATTCATGCCTCGAAGTGGTATACCGAATGTATTGGCTTTGCTACCACATTCACACATTTAAGAAAACACAGGTATTTCAACTTTTCGAGCAATGTTGTGGAAAATAGGTATTCTCCATGTATAATAATTTGCGTCTCAATTACGATTTCCTTGGTAGGTCAGCTCTGGTTCATGGAATTTCCATGGGTGGAGGTGCGTCCTTGATGGTTCCTCTGAAGTTCTCTGTTGTCACAGAAAAAACTGTTAGTAATTGTGCTGTTATTCTCAGGGTTTTGAGTGTGAGAGAAAATTGTACTTAGAATTTTGCTGCTTGGGTCCTTTATTAATAATGAATTTTGTGGATGATTTAAAACAGGTATTTTCTACCCCAGAAGCAAGTATTGGGCATCACACTGATTGTGGCTTTTCATACATTCATTCACGTCTACCTGGGCATCTGGGTAAGTGCTACCTTATTTATTTGTTCTTTTCTTGCAGCAATTATCCATTCCTTGCATATGGCTGAAAGGGAAAAAGGATTGATTTATAATGTCTATCTTCATGTATAGGGGAGTATCTGGCACTTACAGGAGCAAGGCTAAATGGAAAAGAGTTGGTTGCAGCAGGATTAGCAACACATTTTGTCCCTTCTGAAGTAATTTCAATTAATGCTCTTTTATGTCCTGTCTAACAGCTAACGGGTCATAGTCTAGATACAATGAGTATACTTATTTTAATAGGAAGAGGAAGGCAATAGGAGGGTCAATCCTTAGTAAAAGTAGTTACGAATATCAATTATGATCTTGTAATCAGCATAAAACAAAGTGCTTCATGGAGAAGTAGATAATACAGAAAGTGCACAACTACCATAACCACCTTTCTGTTGGTTATGTAGGAAGCTATTTTGTAACTTAGCTTTGACTACTCTCTTCCATGCAAAATATGACACAATAAGCTATTTTCATTCATTGCTATTGTTATTGATCTGTTAAATAATGGCCATTGACTGCTTTTTCTCCAATATGAATGAAGCTTACATGCCAATTTCTGTACTTCAGAAACTGCCTGAACTAGAGAAGCGTTTGGTGAGCTTAAACGCTGGTGAAGAGAATGTTGTGAAATCCGTCATTGAGGAATTCTCAATGGATGTTCAGATTGATGAAGATAGTGTCTTGAACAAGTAAGGAGTTTCAAGTCAGTTTCATGCATTTCCTCCTGGAAATTTTTGCATGATCTGCTTTTATTTCTTTCAGGAAAGCAATAATTGATAGCTGCTTTTCCAAGTATTCCATCAAGGAGATTATAGAATCGTTGGTAAGATATTACATACATGATAAGATGCAAAATTTATTACTGAGTGATAGGAAAGAACATGATTGGAGGTTTATCTTGATCCCAGGAAGCTGAAGCTGGTAAAAAAGGAAATGCTTGGATTAGTCCGGTGCTTAAAGGCCTAAAGAGATCATCCCCAACAGGATTAAAGATCACACTGAGATCGGTAATTTTTCTTTAGTATCACATTTTGCAGTGGTTATACTTTATTCACCAGTTTGGAAGGTTGAATAAATGTTAAAACTGATAAAAATTAAAACCATCAGAAGTCAATTGATATGGGTTTATCTTTGTCTCATCTGCAGAAAAACTAGTGGTTGTTCATGGAAAAATGGCACTATCAGTTTTCTTTCACCTGTTCAGAAGCCTGGCATATCTAATTTCAACTCATATATTATTTGCAAAGCTGAACCTATAAGCTTAAACTAGAGTCACAAACTCTACTCTGAGTTCATCTTAAACATCTTGAATGAGTTTAAGTTTGCTAATGTCAGGAGATCGTTTCCCTTTTCCTTAGATTCTGATAATTTTTTTCTGTTGTATTAATATAGCAGCATTTTGTTTGATGGCCTGAATTTAAGCTGCACCATTTTTAATTTCTTTCTCATGCTTAATCTATCATACCACGTTTACCATGCCTATTAAACTAAATATTTGTCCTGGTTTCTCAATCTTTTGAAGGAACTTATAGTCTTCGCCAGGAGTTTCCATTGTTTTGGAAGTTAAATAGGTCACATATCTCGTCATCTAGAGAATATGCACAATGATTTGTTTTATGGGTGCGAGGACATGTTTTGATCCTTTCCAAGTGCATAAAGATCTTGTTCACCCTTTTCAAGCAATAATATCCCCCCTCCCCCGACCCATTTCTATTGACCTTCTTACTATATTAGAATATCCCAAAATATTTGACACTTTTATAAAAAGAAAGTTTTTAATATATTATATAATATCAATAAATTATTATTCCTATCATATATTACTTTTATATATCTACATTTGACATAAAGTACCCACTAGCCTACATGTTCTTACTTTTTTATTATAATATATTACTTTTATAACACATTTTAAACTTTTGCATAAAACTCCATTAACCACTGTCAATAGAAATGGGACGGAGGGAGTATATAATTTCTCAGACGTTTTTGGTCAGCCAAGATCGCCTTTCCTCTGCAGCCAGAACATCATTACTCCATTGTTATTATGATGCTAATTTATATGACTTAATGAGGCTTGTCAAGTCGCTTCAGTGGCAATTAAAGAATTCTTCCATCTTTGAGATCAAGATTTAAACTTAAACAAAAGGTGCATTATGCTTTCATTCTTGCATGTGCATATTTTAACTTAAAGGTCCTTCTCAATATTCCAGATTCGAGAAGGAAGGAAACAATCACTGTCAGAATGTCTGAAAGTGGAATTTCGTCTTACGGTGAACATACTTCGGTCTAAAATATCTGCTGATGTTTATGAGGTAATATGATTTGGGTTTTTGCTTTCAGCTTCAGAATTGACTGCAGACTGTTCTGTTATCAAATGTGGGTTTCTCTGTCTTCTCTGGTATAGGGTATCAGGGCTGTAACTATTGACAAGGATAACACTCCCAAAGTATGTACTCCCTGTCTCTCTCTCTCTCTCTCTGTGTTCGGAGTTTGATTGGTCTTCAGGAGTGACCTATTTTCATAATATATGCTCTTGAACTAGATGGAAATTTTGTTTTGGATTGACTATTAGTAAACTTGTAACTGGAAATTGATTATCACTTGTAAGTATTTTGTCAACTAATTTCTTTGTGTAAACCACGTAGCATTACTCTTTCTGGACAGTATCAAAGGTCAATATCAATTTTCTTTTTCTGTTCGGTTGAAGAAGAGGAACGCTATTTTGCCACAGAAGCCTGACCATAAAACTAAATGCTATGTTAAAGTTCTCAATTTTATTCGTTATCTGGTTATAGTGGGAGCCTTCAACTCTTGATGAAGTCGAAGATGAGAAAGTCAACCTCGTATTTGAGCCGTTCCAAGACGATTTGGAGCTGCAGATACCAGAGAGAGAAGATTGCAGGTTGGTCCCCCTGTCACACTGTGCAAGTGCTCACCAGAGCCTCTTACTCCATTAGACTAATTAATTCCGTTCTTTTGCTTGAATTACCCTACAGGTGGAAAGGAAAATATGAAAACTCGCCTTATGCACTTTCAAAGTGAGTAGTGTACCGAATGATTTGATCAGCTCTGCTGTAGCTTCAATACCTAGCAGATTATGATGGTACCAATGTTCCTATGCAACTATGACATTTCCATTTATGTATTAAGTTTATTCTCTGAGATACTTTTGTCAATTGTTTCTGCTTTCAAATGGGGTACTCCCTCCCTTTTAAAATGTAATGTCTTTTAATCTTTTTTTTTCTTCTCAAAATATCAGGTTTTTGTGAATTTTATATATTATTTTTACTGTAAATATAATTTTTTCTTTTTTATAGTATTAATAAAATTAATTAAAAATATAATAAAAATTTTTATTGTGATTTTGAAAAATTGATGCAAGAAAGTCAAAAAGGCTTATATATTGAAATGAAAGAAATTACAAAAAGAAAATGGCATCTACCTCAGTTTTTAAGGGCTAACGGGCAAAGTTGAATGAAACAAAAGACCAAAAGAAAAAGTGATCTGTTCCAACCGTTCGTTTGCATCTTTCATTCCCTATACCCTTGGAATGCCACCAATCACCATAAAGACCAAATGGTGACGGCATAAGTATGTGGTTATATATATATATATATATATATATATAGAGAGAGAGAGAGAGAGAGAGAGAGTGAGAGCACTACAACAGGAAAATACATTTCATTCTCAGTACCCAGCTAACTTTCACCTCAAATCCGTATTTGAATATTTTTTTTGTTAAAAAAGATTATAAGGGAAAACCTTCTGAAAATTGGGAATTCGATGCAGGTAGCAGGTGTATTGTGGTATTAGGGGGGGGGGGGGTGTGGGGCGTGGGGGGAGAGTTAGACCACGTACTCAAATTATTATATGGGAAAATGGTTATAATTCAACCTCCAACATATCTAGTGAAATCATAAAACGATCTTTACAAACAATATAACATGGCTGGAAGCAACAATCTACAAAAACCAGTGCGCTATCAACACTATGTTGAGCCAAGATAAAAAAGAAAAAAAAGTAATCCATCCCTGGGAAAATCTATTGAAGGCAGCAAGCTGGTTACTTCCATGAGTTACAGCAAACGGGAAGAAGGCTCTTGAAGCTTCAACTGGCATGCATCAACCTATCTGTATCGTAGCACGTAAAATTGGAGGAATAACTTACAAGCAACAGATGCACAAAGTGGCATCAGGAACAAAGGAAAAGGCAAAAATTAAAATAGGCAGGATAAACAAATTATGAAACGCCTTGAAAGGACAACCGGTCCCGAAGAGTATCAAAAATTGATGAAGCTGCTGAACTTTGGGCAAAAGTTGATTTTAGCCTTCCGAGTAGTTCATTATCTTTAGCCTGAGATGCAGCATCAGCAGCTTCTTTCGCCATCCCAATTCGGGCATAAGCCTGGTCAAGGGGGTACAGATGCCAACCTTTAGTACTCATGCCATATGAGACAATTAAATGCCAAAACAGTTTCTGATCCATAGAAAATGGCCACTTTCTTTCTTAAGGGAGAAGTGTTCTTTTTCCCCTGATTTTCAATATTTTTTTCCCTTTCCATTTACTGTAGCAGGATTTTGAGTTCAGGGTTAACCATATAATATTACCCTTTATGCAAGCATAAATTGATCAAACATTCCAAACCTGAAAAACAATTATTGCAACCATGTTATTACCTCCGCTCTTTCTCGAGGATCAGATAGCTTGGGTATATATTTTTGGGCTTCAATTTTCTCATCAGATTCAATGCATGCCTCCACAAAAGGACGATAACCTAAAATTGGAAAAGAAAAAAAGAAAGATATATGAGAAGAGGTGAGATCCAAGTTCCAACTCATGAAATTCGGCATCAGCAGAAGGTAACACCTATAACAAGGAATTCCCCAAGAGTGCCAAACAGTCGTTCGTTCATGTCACCAAAGAAAGAAAGGAATTCTCGAATGCTTTTATTCAACTCTTAATATTAAATGTATTACCAGGCAAGTCAAGATGCCAGTGAAATAATTGGATGCGTTTCTGAAGTTCATTAGTAATAAAAATGTAAGCAATTAACCAATTAGCTTTAGCCAATCAAGCGATCACAAAAAGGCATCTGGAGAGTAAATGATTCCACCAGCACCAGTGCGTCTCTCTTTATTCAAGAGTATGGAATATAATGCAGACCACGAATCCAACAATGGCAGTAATCATAGGAAGAGAATAATCAAATTAAGCTACAGCAAATTATATTTCTTCATACAAAACCTAAAATATGTATTAAAAGAATTCTCAATTACCAGTTGGTGGTCGTTTCTCTTTTGAAAATTTTTCCAGAGCATCCCAATCTCTGATTGTTGCCAAAGCAAAAGCTTTAAGCCAATACCACCGCTTCTCCGAAACCTGAAATCATTTCATAGCGAGTTAGATTACAGTTGTCTCAATATCTTCTGATTATCATTAAGAACCATTCGTAAATACAGAAGGAAATTGGGTAAACCTTGAATTCCGTTTTAACTTTTGCTGCAGCCCGATGATTCCCCAGTACAATACATGTTCGAATTGTATCATTGACACTTGAATCCACAAATATAGGCTGCTTAGTAGTGGTCTCTAATTCTTGTTGCATCCTGAATGAACTCAGAAAGAAGTGCTGAGCTAAGAAGATTACACATGGAATTGCAGGGGTATTAAGAATACATTTCCAAAACTAGCTGATATAGACCTCAAAAATCAACAGGAATTCTTGTGCATTGCTACTTAACGAAGCAGCAAAGGCTAGGAGGAAAAGTATATCTCTCATACAATATATCTTCTTTCGATGTTTAACAATGTTATAATGAAGTGGGTTTATGTGCCTGTAAATAGAACTGAGCTTCAAGACTGGCCTTCACTAAATCTGATCACGTTAAGGGTCGGTTTTCAGTAGTTATTCAGTCCACAAGAAGCAATGTATAATTCCACAATTTACATAAAACAATAATAAGAAAATTACACCCCTAGCAAAGAAATAAAACAGAAATTAGAAAAGCACCACAAAATCATTGCAGTAGTGATGCAAGAAAAATGTCCAGACATAATTGTCACCTTAGCAACTTTGCATGCTCTTCGGCTGCTTTTGACTCAAAGACATGTTCCTTTGTTTCTGAAAGAAGATCACGTGCCTTTTCAATGAGCTTCATGCGTGGAATATGGACAGGTGCTCCCTTGGCTGTTGTTACTGGATTCTTTGCCAGTTCCCACGATTCCTTCCACAAAAGAAAACCGACTTCCTGAAAGAATAGAGTAACTTTCTATATCAAAATAACCATCAAAATAATCCACAACAGAGAGAAGCAAGCGGATAACCATCATTTCCAACTTAATTAAACGAGCATTGAATTTGTATGCTTCAACATTGATATAAAATATGCAAAGAACCAGAAACAAGTACTCAAAAGACCTTAACCAAGGTATGATAGAGATAATTGGCTAAGCTCTTACTACCTCAAGATACAATTGCACTTTATATTCGTGAATGATTAGTTGAATTGTATTCAATTGCTACAGAAAACAGTACATAGAGAAGTTCCCATTTCATTTATATACAAGAGACACATATGAAAACTCTACCTACTAAATGGTTGACTAGATTTTCATTCTTTATTTGAGTTTGCAAATAGAATGACCATGGTAGAGTCATCATGTGACAGCTGTCAAAATTCAGAGAGATTACTGCTCAATAACTGCACCCTCAACTTTCTAAAAACTCTGAAAGGAGAGAAACAAAGTCTCAACAAACAAGATGAACTACCTGAAGTTGTCCAGTAGTTAGGAAAAAGTCCTTCAGGAATTCATGCTTATAGCACCTGCACAGCCAAAACGATGTACCAAAAGAAGAGAAGAATTTTATGGCCATTTTAGACAAAACATAAGTAGCAGATGAGTGGATACTAAAGTAAACCTTAATACTGTCCATACCGTGCATAACATATAAATAGGTCACGAGCCAGTGATCTGGACTGGATTGTCCCAAAAAATTCTGAAGGTGGCCTCTACAATTTATTAAAGTGAAGAGAAGACAGAAAAACTTATAATCCATGAACTTCTGTCATTGAATAAGCTACTATTTCTCAAATGAACTAATTAAATTGCAAGGGCAATTCTATTTGTAATTTACCAAATACCTTCTGCACGATATGGAATAGGACGAGATAAACAAGATCTGTATCACCACTTTCAGTTGCCTTTACAAGAGCAATATCTTCTTCTCCTATGCTTAGCAGTAAAGGAACCTATGAAAATACCATGGCCAAGGATGCCATTAAGTCACATAAGTAAAGGGCTTAAAACTTCTGTCATTAGCAGCCAGCAACGAAAGAGAGTATTACAGAATGGAAACTGAAAAGCCAGCAAGATCCATTTTGTTTTGGTACTAACCAGGGAAGAGGACAGGGTAATAGAACTAAGAAAAATGAAAAA
This sequence comes from Rauvolfia tetraphylla, assembly GCA_030512225.1. Taxonomy (NCBI): domain Eukaryota; kingdom Viridiplantae; phylum Streptophyta; class Magnoliopsida; order Gentianales; family Apocynaceae; genus Rauvolfia; species Rauvolfia tetraphylla. Next base: position 238,202 of record JAJQKT010000012.1, read on the forward strand.
AGAAACATTTACTTTAACTTGATAGTGGAAATGAACAAGGAAAATTGATGAAACCTGCTTGAAGGAGCGAGGTTCATGATCAACAAGCATGGCAGCCAACTTCCTACGGCCATTCTTATCAGCATGAGCAGCAACTGCAGCACAAGATATACCTTTGCACAACTTCAACTAAAGGAAAAACATATCTATTCAGATACTATATTTCCTCAAAGATAAGCTCAAAAAATCAGTAGTAAGTGCATTGAACCATTCATGCAAGCAACACTAACCTTATCCAACAATATTTCCAGGAGATTGGAATCAGGAATTGCTAAGGATGCCGTTATCTTGGTACATGTCCAATGCATGATAACAACTTCCTATGCAAGGCCAAATGTGAAACAAGAGATTTTAGAAAGAAGCCATATAAGAAATGAAGCAACAAGCAACCAGTATTTCTTACATGAAACTTTCCCATCTTGAGTTTATTTTGCTCAATGACACCATGTTTAAAAGAGCTACTAAGAAACTTCATTTCCCAATGACAAAATGTGAATAACAGAGAAAGCTCATAAGCCCTAAAGTGCTGGGGATAGAAGTAAGGGAGTAAAATGAAGAAGTGAGACAATAAAGTCCAAGAGTATGACTCTATTAACGCTAATTCTGTAGAATAAAATGGGAAATAATAAGAACAGAGATGAACAGAGGGCGTAGTGATAAGATAAAAGACAATGGAGGTAAATAACTTGAAATTCCATAGAATCACGAAGCATATCATATTGGTAAGGCACATTAAGAAGTCCAATACTGCCAAGACACCATGAGGACTAGTAATAGGCAAACTGGTCCTTTATCAAGAAACCATCTGTCTCCCAAGAGCATTATCTAAGACTAACATACCAAAACGATGAACAAAATCCCAGGCCCAAATAGGAACTATATGTAGTGCAAATGTAATAACTGAGATATCATCTAAGTCCTGAAGTAAAAGAACACAAAATAGGATTTTCTCTTCCCACCTGCACCTTAACCACCAAATCTAATTTACAAGGATTACAACTCACTTGATTCATCCCAAGGTACTCTGATATACGCAAGGCTAGAAGGTGTTGGTGGGCATTAATCAAACGTCCAATCAGCACTGATGGCGTAAGCAACTGAGAAGAGAAAATGAAACAAAGGACAGCAAAACTTCAATATAAGTGTCAGAAATTGAGAATAAAACTAAAAGACGAAATCATGGATAAGTAATACCTTATACTGCTGAATACTAAGGGGAATACCAATATCTGCGTGGCGTACAGCATTCAGAACCCGTAAAGTTCTGCACATATCCTTGATGCGATCACGTTGAAAATGGCTGCCAAAGCCAACTGGATATCATTACCAAGGCAAGAAATCAGAAAACAAAATTCTTCCAAAGCTTGAAAATAAAGATTTATTGAAAGCAATGTGGTAACAGATGCATGATGCAAGATGATGCAACAAGAAACCATCCAGTAAAATACTCTCACAAAGAGTTCCTTTTTTAAACAAAAATAACAATAATATCCTTAATTCAAGCAGATGAATTATAAGTTTTATAACATGATGTGCTTCCTCTAGCTTTAAGAAGTAAATAACTTCACATTCAAACACTAACTGAAAGTCCTGCTTTCATATTTGCTATCACTGTCAAAACGGGCTCCAGCCAGCAGGCTGGCCAGTTTAAGCGCGGGCTTTTTTGGCCCGTTCAGTTTAGCCCGCTGACCAGCACGGGCCGGAGCTAGCCCGTTTTTTCTTTTTTTAAAAAAAAAAATCCTTCAAAACGACGCCGTTTTGATTTTTTTAAAAAAATATAAAATATATATTTTTCAAAACGACGTCGTTTTGCATAGCCCGCGGGCTGGCCCATTTAACCAGCGGGCTGGCTATCACGGGCAGAGGACTGAGGGGTTTCAGCCCGCGGGCCAGCCCGTTTCTGTCCGTTTTCAAGGACAGCCCGCACGGGCCGGAGCGGGCTGGCCCGTTTGACAGCACTAATATTTGCTAAGACTTGCATCTTTCAAATTTGCACTGATTGCACCCCCAGATGAAATTAACTATGATTCAAAACCACCAACATAGTATGTAACAGTGTTACTAAAGCCATGTGCATCCCACTCTTGCAGAATTATTCTTCTTCTGCACCTTTTCAGAGAATAACACTGGATAACATCACCAATAACTGTGGATAGAAGAAAACTGCCTATCAAAAGAAAAATTAGGAGTAAAATGGTATATTTAATTAAGGAAAAAGGTTTATTGGATAGAGTTTCTTTCCATAGCATTGTGATGAGACCGCTCCATAATTATTTGCAAACTTCAGCCCTAGTGAATTATGTGTAAAGAAACATGTGTTCATTATACATATACAAAGCAGAATAACAACACAAGCATGCAAGTTCTATTTCCTCTTCCCAGTTATAATGATCATTATGTAAATAAATGGCAAGAAAGTAAAAGAGACTAGATCTAATGAGATGGTGAACAGGTTTTCTAAATAACAAGAGAAAGATGTAAAGCCCAATATCACTAGATCAACCATGCACTGCCAAAATGTGTCTTGTGAAGACAATGTAAACCACAATTCTTTGTACCAATACAACACATCTGTAACCTAACATGTAAGTTTGATTATGATTGCATACAATCATAATAATCTGCAGGTTCAAACTGTGTATCTAGCAGCTATTTTGGCAGCAAAACAAAATTTTGGAAAATGGAATACATCAAGCATAAGGTTGTCTTGTCCCTATAATCAGATAAAATATCAACACTTTGTAATGTTTTACAACCAACCTGCAAAAGGCTTGGCCATAGCTCGCAGATCTCAATAGCGCACGCTGTTGAGAAATATCAAATTCGTAACCCGCAGCATCAATACAAGCCTCAACAGCATCAGGTAGCGCAGAACGAATAAGTCTCAGATTTTCATCTGCCTGGTCAGATAAGTGGTTTGTAAGAATCTCTCAGAGACAATAAAGTATTCCACCAGACCTCTTGATTCACATATTGAACAATCCATTTTGAACAGATGAAACAACAAAAACAACCACCACCACCACCATTACAACAGAACAGGAAAGAGGCTGCGGCCTGGCGAGAGGGATCTCAAAGTTTTTGAATCATCCAAGACACCAGTAAGGATCTCCCAAGAAGTCTCTAAACTAAGCAAAACCCCTCCACTTATTAAAGCAAAATAAAATTCTTCTTCTATGGACCAAAAGTTTCTAAAACTTGGTACAAAATCCTGGCTCCTCTAATTACCAGTGTTTGATAACTTATTTACTTTTGCCTAGCATTTTTATTTGCAGGTTCTCTCAACTTAACTAGATCAATGTTGTATATTTACCAAATACTATGCTAGTAAATTACACTCCCAGAGTTCCAGATTGAACGTAAAATCGCTATACAATGTGCATGGAAACCATGAGATCTAAATTCTGATGGAAAGAGTAAAAGGAAGCATAAGCAGAGATATCGTAGGAAGGGAGTAAGCAGGGAACAAGTCAAGACAGGGGTCCATCGAATGGGGAAACAGATGCAAAGAAGCAAAAAGGACCATTCATTTCTTTTCTCTCTTTTTGTGCTTCAACATCAAACTCCCTAAAAATAGATTGCACCACATAAGATACTAGAAGTACATTCTCTAGGAGTAAGTAAACAGAAGTAGAGCGAACATGCTGGCTGTATTAAACACAGTTTCCAAGTTACTCAGAGCAAAATTATAAACCAACAGGATACACATTGAAATTTGAAACTTCCAGCTAATAACCCATAGCATCACAATAATAAGAAAAAGAGTTGAAACATAGTTCTTTTCAGATTCATACTTCTTTTTTATACCATGTCATTGCTTATTCAAGAAACAACAGGCACAGAATGCAAATTCAGGCACAGAACCTCATCAAATATATCCCAATTCTTGACTTACAAAAACAGATGATAGTGAGAAGATCATTGACAGTCATGTCCCTCTCATTCAAGCATATCCTCCTCCTTCCATTTCACTTGAAGTATATCTTTGTTCTTCCATTTTACAGGGGGCAAAAAAAAAAAAGAAAAAGAAAAGGACTACATGCAAAAAAGGAAGAGATTTGCAATTGGTAGCAGCCTACCTTGGCACTCTGCCGATCAAAATGATCAAGGGCATCATACAATAAAGCAGCAGGCAAGGTGCTCCCAATTTGAAAGATTGAGACAGTAGAATCTGGAACTCTGTGGAGAAATTCCATACTGGTATTGGAAAGTATCCTCACACCATCACATTCTGGAATAAGGATAATTGGTTCATCATAAAGGTATCGCACTGGATCGCCATAAGGACCCACCATTAAAAGCATATCATCCCAGTACAGCAGCACACTATCCATCCCACACCAAGCTAGCTGCTGAGGAGGTAGAGCTGACTATACCCACAAGATTTAGAAAAATCAGTGGATAAATATCACTTTTGAATTAGTATGGAAAATGATACGATACAAGCATGATAAACCCTTAAATATTTTAAAGCTGCTATCTTGTGAAATCCTAGTTAACATTCTGAACTAGAAAGGTAGCACAGGAATTGCTCTCACTGAAATTCAGTAATGTGAATGTGCCACCATAAAACAAATAACTCCATTACCATATTTACTAATGGTACTATTAATCCCACCAACTCTACTGTTAATAAATAGAACTCACTATCCCAAATTTCAAACTAAAGCACTCTAAATTTAATGTTTTATGATCCTGAGTACAATCACATTCAATAAGCTGACCGATTATACCTCACAAGTGTACTCAAAGATAATGTTGGACAAATCTGACGACAAAACCAAAAGCCTCCCATCATGTGTAAAAGAGGCCAGAAGCTTCCCATTCCTAGAAACCACCATTCTCTGAAGAGGACCAAGCCCAGACCCTGACTGTTGCACTCCATCCTCCTCTACGATCATCACATGATCCCCCACCCCTAACAGAACCTCCCCGTTGCCTGACATTGTGTACTGCGGCTCAATCACGGCCATACACAATGGCATCTCCTCCAAACCCGCATCAGCAAGCTTTACCGGGTTTGGATTCTTAAAATCAGGTATGCAGAACAAGTTAAACGCTTCGTTTATGCAAACAACACCATTTCCCCAAAACACGCACTCTACGACACTGTGTTCGAAGCAATCTTTACCCAAAGACAGGGTTTTGATGAGCTCAGCGTGGAGGGAATAGAAGTAAACCGTTCCATCCTGCGTAATGCAAATTAGGGTCAAGTCATCGGACCACGCCATACCAATTAACCGACCGCCTGGGTTTCTCCACACAGTCTCTGCGATCTGGACGCCGGCGGAGTTGAAAATACGGAGCTTCCGGAGGGCTGACTCGGCGTAAAGCTGAACGATCTTTGCATCATCACGGATGGCCGCGATAGGACCGCCGAAGGGAGCGCAGGCTACTTTGTTTCGCGTCAGGTCTACATGCTTCCATTGCATCTGGTAGAGCTCGGGTTTCCGATAGTAGCGATTGTACAGGAGCTGCCACTCCGCCGCCACCGAAACTGCGGCCATTTTTGTGAGGTAGTTGTGAAGTTCTCTATTTGATTCGATGTTTGATTGACTGATGAAGAGTGGAGAGAACAAAGAAGACGAAAAGCAGAGAAAACGTTTTATGCGGTGCGGGGATGACGTTGGTGGGCTCGTGGACGGGCCGCTATTACAAAATGCGTTGTGAGAGCGCTGCTCCTTAGCTTCTACGTTGCGCAACAAACAGACAGATCAAAACCCAGAGAAGGATGGATCACGTAAAAATAAACATCTTTTCATTATAATGTGTTATTTTATTAATTACAGTATAATTATATTTTATTTTTAAAAGAATTTTTCTCTCTCCTCTTTAAATTCTTTCTAATTTTTACTATTTTTTTTAAATTTATTCAAATTGAATTAAAATAATATACAATAAAATATAAAAAATTTAAAAATAAAAATATATCTTTTACCTATTAAATTATGTTACCCTCATCACTAATAGTGAGGTAATGTTCACAGCGAAATCATTTGTGTGATTTCTCAAATTTTTTGTATGAAGTTATAAAATATATAAAAAATTTAATTTAAAAGTCAAAGATACATTTTCATTTATAAATTTTTTATATTTAATAGTATTTTGTCACAATTTTAATGTATCTTTAAAAAATTTTAATTATTAAAAATTAAAAATAAAAAATAAAATATAATCATACAATTAACGTATTGTAGTTAGAAAACCCAAAAAAAATAAGTGAAAACGTAAGGGCTAAGAGGGACAAGTCAGAAACTTAGAAGGAGTCTTTAGATTTATGATTTCATCCTCGAAGATTCTTTTATTTTGCATTGGAACCTAAATTTTGGCCTATTCTTCCTTTCTATATATTCTGCAAAAATGTTGTACTCTGCAAAAAGAGGTGTTGCATTTAAGCAAAAATGTTTTTACTATTTATTTTGCATATTCTAACTTAAAATTTTAATTTTTTGAAAGGCCAAATATTTTCAGATATACGATTCAAAAGAATATATCATAGTTTAAGAAATTTAATTAAATTCTATCAATCCCCCCCCCCCCCCAAAGTCAGAAGAAGAGCCTTAAAACTTCCAACTTGTTAGACAATTAAGTGCAACAAAATTTTATTAAGTTTTTGTAATTCTTTTTCTTTATCTACATTCTCACTGGTTATAGCACACACAATAATATTTTTTAGTAAGTAAATTATGAAAAATAATAGATATGTATTTCCATTATGTTCTAATTTAAAAGTATTCATATTTTAAATCTTGGCTGCAAAAATTGAAAATAGTAAAAAGGACTTAAAGCTATGAGAAAGCAAAAAAGTTTACATTTGGATAACTTGTTAGAACTAAAAAAAGAATTAGAAAAAAATAAAAAGAAAAATATTTTCACTGAAAAAAACACCACCTTGTCAATCATAAATATAACACTCATAGAGAAAATTAGGGAATATGTTCGGTGTACTTGGATAAAAATTTTGTTTTTTAAAAATATTTTAACTTTTTTAAAAATATTTTTTAAAATTTTACAATTTTCAATTACAATAATCAACTTTAAAAAAGAAAAAAGAAAAAATTCAATCAATGAATTGAACCTTGACAATAGCTAAACAAAGTGCAACAAGTGATAGCAGTAGAAAAAAAATTATCTACCTCCTTTCCATTTTGATTTCTAGTTTTTTTTACAGCATTAATAATTTGATTTCTCATTTTAATGGATCATATTCATCCGGAAAAGCAAAAAATTGATGATAATAGTAATATCTTTTACAGTTGATCATGCCACCAAAGGAAATTGGTGTTTGGGATCAAATGTAACACATCACAACTTGAAAAAGAGAAGAAATAATTACTAGCCCATGTGTGAGGCCTCAAATTTGTCTACCTCCTTCTAATAATCTATTTATATCACATAAAAGTTTTGTGAAATATAAGGTGTACTATATTTAAGTGCTTATTTACTTTCTAAATAGTTAAAAGCCTTTGTAATTGGCAAATTTTGAACAAATAATTACCATTTGAAGAAAGCGGATATTTAATTCTGAACATCCTAACAAGAAAATATGGACATCTAATTGTTGATAGAAGAAGTATTAGTTTACAAAATATTTAATAGAACACAAGAAATAATTTTATTATTTAATTTTTTAAAGTAGTAACAACATTATCAAGTTTCACTATTGCTTCATTTAGATTGGATTTGGGTTTAAGATTTTTTATTTTAAATTTTGTAAAAATGAATTTTTTATAAGATGATAAGTATGACTCAATTGTTATTCCGTCCATACGAAACTCAATTCAAATGAAGTAAATTATATATACACGCTGCTAATATTTAGAACTTAAAGGTTTTTTCTAAACTATAGATGCATATAATAAAATAACAATATACAACACATCCCTATACATTATAATCACCGTGCTCAAAACAATAACAAGAGACATTGAAATCACTCCAGCTGTGATAGTAGATATAAATTAATTGCTCTTTTTTTCTAAAAAATCTAAAAAAAGAAATGAGGGTGACTCATAGATCTCCATGAAATGACTAATTAATTAATCAGTGTGATTGCCATTACTACTTATTAGCATCATAGCAGCTTTGAAGAAATCTTGAGCTGGTTTAACTGTCAAACTCAAAAGCACTCCATTAAGCTTAGCTTTGCTAAACCATCCCAACACTCATTTTGAGCATGAAACCTTTTCTGTTATATATAATAATTGGTCTAGTAGTAATTATTATGGTGGATAGTGTTATTATTTCTTCTACAACAACAGCTAATTCATTTGTGTTTCTAGCAAAGGTAAACCAAACTTCTCCAACAAACTTTCACATCACATACACAATATTGATAAAATTCTGTAATCAGAGAAGGATTTTGCAATTGTATTTGGTCAACTATTCCGACCGCACTAACTCTTAATAAGAATCTTTAACTATTGTGAATTAACAGGCGATATATCATTCTATATCTTGTAATCTAATTTGAGATAAACTATTAAGTTCCGTTATAATGTGCTTCAAAGCCTTAGTTTTGAATTGGCCAAACTTCGAATCGGAAAGAGAGGATATTCCCCGGACTCGGCAATACTAATGCATTAACTGGCGTTTCACAGGCTCTCCATGTGTAATGTATTATCTCTAGACACTAGGTGTATTAGACTAAAAGATGATGCTTTCTTGAATCTTGATGTTGAAAATTCAGCCCAAAAGGACCTTAATTTAGTTTGATGGGAATGATATTTGGCAAAGATGAAGGCCGTGGACCATGGGAGATGGAGAAAATGCATGAGGCAAACAGATATGGACGACGTAGGCTCCAAATGAACATCATGGCATCCAAGAACCCCCGTCGCTGTATTTGATAATGGAGGGACCAACTATATCTTTTGAGCAATCAGTCTCTGATTTCCTCCAAAAAAGTTGCCATGGCTACATTTTCACGCTCCACTAATTTCAGCATCGCTCTCTTTGTCTCTGTTCTTTAGCGAGTTTACTGTACTCTTTTTTCTTTTTTTTTTATCTTCAAAAAAAGAAAGAGGGAAAAGAACTATCCAGATAGCAATTTTTTTGAGTCGTGATCATAAGAGTCGCTTCCCAATTTGAAATGACTAAGAAAAAAGAACACCTCCTAGTGACTCCACCAAAATGTTTAGATCCTGATAGGTATCGTGTACTAGTAGTGCTGCCTTTGGGACTTACAACAGGTTCCTAGTTTGTTGTAATGAGGTTTACCAGTACTGTACTACCATATTCTATAGTCCTGCATTTTTAGCCTAGATGATAAATCTCTGTAATCGAGTAATTTACATGTAGCAGACGCATGAAGACAAGTGCATAAACTTTTGTAGAGACAGAGAAACACAGTTTGGGGAACAAAATGAGTGATATCATTATGGTATTATGATATTTGTGACCTTTTGAGTTGTAAATCAGGTGCAAGGATCCCAGTGATGAACAATGCTACATATAATATATTGTTCTTCGTACTTTGAAGCCCAGTTAAGAAATGACATATATGTATGCTAACTGATGATGATTTACGGTACAACTATGAAAACCAACAGAACATAATTTAAGAAGCCTACTACTCCTTCCATTTCTGGCAAAAAACAGAAGGCTTTAGCTTAATTTACAGCTGCAATTTGGAAATAACTGTTCTAAGCTTGTAATTATGTAGTTTCTCCTGTAATTAGGGAAGGAAAAAAAAAGATTCCACAAGAAACTAACACGGACTTACCACGAGAATACATGCGACAAAACCATGGTGATTTTCAAGAAAAGTTGTACCTATATTTATCTGGAATTTTTCCTTGATACTTAAGTTGCATCAAGGATTTTTGTTGGTAAAACATCGGATGATGTCATGATTTGGTGACTATAGTGTCTACGCGGATCTTAACTAATACTGGAGAAGTATCGAACCAAGTTCTTGTGCCTCGCACTCCAGAAGCCAAAACTGCAGAAAGATAGAGTGCCTTTCTGCCAGCGGTTTTCAGCATTTAGGAAGACAAAATTTGTGCGCCCTGAGTAGTGACCACTGACCAGTGCAGGTAAGGGTCTAAAGGATAACTATTCTTGTATAAAATAGTGCCACCACTGGGTAGAGTACTCTGGTCTCCAACCCAACATTCTTCGCATAAAATCAAAAGCCTGTAAACGGCCCTACACCGTTGAAATAACAAGCCAACGCCGGCCCACGGCTATTTCTACTATAAAAATAGCTCACCATGGATTCCAAAGCAATGTGCAAAAAATTCTTTATTCCAAGCAGTCCCACTTCAGCTTCTTTAAACATAAAGAGGCTGATGCTCCTTTGCAAAGATTAATGTTCTGCCTCTCCCACAAAAAGTTGTTCTTGCAAGTGCCGTCATAAAGAGCTAGCTAGGAAGAATGCATGAGGAATTTGTCCAGAAATCCACACAGTTGAGGGCGTGAAGCTACCTACTATCAATTTTGTTTGAGAACAAAGGGTTTCTTTTGCTGCTAGATAATTTTTTCTAGTCCAACCTTGGAGGTTCCTAGAAACGGGCTTTCGTTCTATATCTACTGCTCTGAGGCCAAAGCGAAGCCTCTGGTTCAGAAGAAAGCTATTAAAGCAGAAGATGATACCCCTTACCATCCCTGCCGGGCTTGCCATTCTAGCTCTTCCAGCTTTAGTCTGTTCTTCTTATGTGCATGCAGAAGCAGATGACATCCGTTCCCATTCAAGCAGCAAACACAAAAATCATGACGTAAAATGTTCTTTTTGCTACTTTTTGCGTCTTCTTTAATGTGCACATATCTCTGTATACAGGTTTTTGACTTTAAAATCTATTTCTTCATATCAGTTAAGTTCTAGATTATTGTCTGAGATTACCGTCCATGGTTTTCTGCTCTGGTCTTCGTTCGGTTTCTTGATGCCCATAGGAATTCTTGTGATGAGAACAATATCAAAGAGGGAGGACTATGGAAGAAGGCTAAAAATCTTAGTCTACGCTCATGCTACTTTACAGGTATATTTATCACTGAAAATTTGGTTCTTTTCTGGTGACATTTACTTCTAGCTTACCTTTCTTTCGTAAATGTTTAAGTTAAAACTTTGCCTTTATGCATGATAAGCAATATCTCAACAGTAATGAAAAGTTTGTCATTACTGGTTTGAACTTACTTTGCCAAACTGATAAACCCCATAGCCAACCTGTAATCATAGTGAACGTTAAACAAACCTGTAATAATTGCGAAAGTTAAAAAGCAATAATTCGCATTTTACTAATAATCAATCCTGACAACTGTTAGTTAAAAACAACCATTAGGCCACCTTTGCCTTATCCGAGAAGATGATTCAGCCATTACTATGATACTTGAAGAAAAAGAAAGGACAGCAATGATAATTTCTTGTACAAAAGCAACAAAGCTCTACATTATGCTCAGAACTATAGTAAGTTTAGCCATCCACATAAAACATGAGAACTGTATATGTATACTTTCAGTTCTAGCGTTTAATGCCGTTCCAGGCTGCATTTTATTAACCACGAATTAGTGCCTGTCTTCGTGAAACAATTAACGATAACAGCGATCAGTTGATCATGCCTGCAGATTGTGTCAGTCCTCCTCATCACAGCAGGAGCAGTAATGTCAATAAAATACTTTGACAATTCTTTCACCAATGATCACCAGAGAATGGGATTAGCTCTTTATGGTCTTGTCTGGCTGCAACTTTTGATTGGGATTTTTCGGCCACACAGGTAACAGCACCTGATAAGATTCTTAATCTAGGAGAAGTTTAGTTAAATACGGTGTTTGTTTAATACTGTTTTTGATTCAGGGGAAGCAACGGAAGGAGCATATGGTATTTTGTTCACTGGTTACTAGGAACAGCAATTTCTTTGCTGGGAGTAATCAACGTATATACGGGTTTACAAGCCTACCATCGGAAAACATTAAGAAGTGCAAGGATCTGGACCATCATTTTTACAGCTGAAATCACGGTCATTGTACTGTTCTATCTGATCAAAGAAAAATGGAACTACATTAGCAAACAAGGAGTGATTTTAGGGAATGAACCAGTACAACCAACTGAACAGGAAATTTCACCACCAAACAAGCAGCAGGAAACAGTAGCTGGGTCTTGTTAAGGAAAGCAGAAGAAGAAGTGACTTATACTAACAGGGAAACATTTTCAACCTTTGTGTTCCATTTTTTGCATTTGAATTAAATAGGCTGGAGCAGCATTGTATTGCAGCTAATAGCTTAGTTCTTGTGATGTAAAAGATTTCATGTCGGAATATATTCTTTGAAGATTGTTACTATACTAGGGTCCAGATTTAAGCAATCTTCCTTAGCAAAAAAATTTAGAAAGAAATTACGGTTTCAAGAAAGATTGGTGTGAATAGATCTACTTTCAGAGTGAGAAATAAGAAGGAAACTACTATCACAATCCCAAAAAGTGCAGAAAGATTAGGTCTTTGAAGCCATTACTAGAATTTCCTAATGATCAAGGACAAAAAGGAGTTTCCCCTAACAGCATAGCCAAGCTCAGATAAATTTCCTATCCCTCTACGACACAGGCAAGCTGATATGAGAGAGAACATAGCATCATCCTCTTCAAAAAGCAGGAACTGTGATAACTCATAAAATGCAGGTATGTTAAGCATGCTCTCATAGATCTTCTAATTACTTGAATCCTACATATATTTCAGCAATCGCTTCAAATGGAGATTTTCAAATTCATAACTCCGAAAATACACATTACCAAGTACAAGCATATGGTTGGGAACCTCCAGACATTAGTGTAGGAAAAATGAGAATCAAAGCCACAAAGAACCTCACAGATACCGCAGGGTGCTTAGGAGATTGCAGAACATTTGTTTTATTATATACATAATACCAGAAATCATTACTTCATATAGTACACTGTACAATACTAAGTATCATGGGAAGAGCTGCACATAGCCAGTGGCTATAGCAATCCCTAAGATAATAAGAGGTGGAAGAATTACAAATGCTCCAATTGTAGCAAAGAAAACTGAATCATTCCTCTGAGATACTTCATCCAGGTAAGCCTGCCTTCTGATATTTCTCTTCTGTGAGATAGTTAAAAACTTTGGACTAATCTTCTTCAAATTTTTACCCAACGGAATGCTAAAATCATCATCTCGATCTCCAACCAAATTAACAAGCTGTTCGCGGATTGTAAGTCTACCGGAGCTACCATCACTCTCATAACCTGGTTAATAACAAATATTACATACGAAATGCAATGAATATATAGGATGGAGATCAGATCTTCCTATATCAAAGAAAGAGCACCTCGCACTTCATTTTCTACTCTGTTTTGGGAAGAGGGCTTTAGGGAGAATTTGCAGAGTAGAAGGAAATTACTTGATTAGTTCAATTGGAAAGTATATACCATTAACAACTGAGCTTCCAGGAGTAAGTTGCTTCAGAAGATCCAGTTGTGAGCGAGCAGAAGACCCTTTAGAAAATGGAAATTGTAGCAGTTAGCCATGCCCAATCAACAGCGTAACAAAATAGATTTTCGCTGGTAGCAAAGTGAACTTCTGGGAAACGTCCATCAAAAGCACAAATAAACTTCCCAGCTCTTTGTTCTGATTATCAAATTCAGCTCCAAAATTCCATCTTTTTTTGCCTACTTCCTTAATTTACAACTCTCTTGCCTAGAAAATGAGGAGCCAGCTTTACATGCCGAGATTTGAAAAGAATCCAAATTAACAGCATTGCTCTCAGCAGTAACGCAAAGCTATACCTGCTCCTAGACTTGGAATCTAGAAACTTCCAATAATCCCAACCTTTTTAAGTAATTTCAGTTCCAACACCCTCATCTCTTATCCAGAAGCCAACTCAAGATATTTTCCTATTGGCTACAAATTCTCCTGTGATCAATAAATTAAACGAGATTCGAAATTTCGCACACCCTTGCCCCAATTCTTGCTTATTTTGCACTCTTTCTTCTTCGTCTCAAACAAGAAGCGCAATTTATGCTTAAATCTTAAACTTCCTAAACTACGAATGAGACGCGCAAAAGCTCTTAATTTCAAACAATAAACTGGCACTTATCAGTTAAGACCAATCTTCCGGGGTTGACTAACACATTCCAAATCACTCAAAGAAAAAAAAGAGGAAAGAAAAATGAAAAGAGAAAATACCAGAGTAAGTAAGAGGATCCTCTGTAACACCACCTTCAGTTCCTTCAGAAACAGCAGCAATTGCAGAAGGAGACCAAGAATTAAAACAGTGACAGAATTTGAAGAGGTTTTTCGGTTTTGGGACAAGAAGTAAATGGGGTTTTGAATATATAGAAAAACTGGTCAAGTTTAAAGCCATTGATGGAACAGTAACACTTCTTTTTGTTCTTCCAGTTGGGAGAATTCTTCAGTTTCAGTTCAGCCATGGCCTTAAGTTTCTCAAAAGTTCCCTGTTTTTGCTGCCTCAATTTAAATGGTCGTTAAAATTGCACATCCACAAATAATTGGTAGTGTTTCTAGCAAATGGCCGCTTAACCAAAAAAAAAAAAAAAAAGGTTTCCAGCAAATGCCCCTTTTTACAGAACGATATGAATGCGTTGATTTTAACTTGTCTGCACAACCTTCAGGCTTCAGCCGCCTATTTTCGAATGCGTTCACAAGCTCATAGGGTGATGCGTTCACTGTGCAGTAAGCTTTCCTAAACAACGCATATACTTTTGCATCCCCTGATGAACGCATATGTTAGTGCGTTATTTTGTTTGCTCCGCACCTAAAGGCCAACAGTTTTTCAAGAAACACAAGCCAAACAGGTCAGAAACCTTTCTTCTTTTCCTTTTCTATTTTTCTTTTAATTTTTGTTTCAGTGGGACCACAGGTGATACGCCAGTACCAGGTCAATGAATTCGAAACCCAGTAGTGATGTGTCTGTCCAATCATACTCGTGGATCCGGCGGTTCTTGTCGATGGCATTATTTTTTATTTAACAAAAAAAAATAAGGACGTCATTTTTTTTTTTTTAGCTGGGTGGGCTGAGGAGGTCTAGGAGATCTAGCTGGGTGATGCTCCCAACTGGAAGCGAATTTGGAAGCTCAAAGGATCAAGATTAGACCTCACATTTGGTTCTTCATGAAAAACTTTATGATGATAGTTGTGTAATTAATTATTATCTCATAAATTATACGTTGTCTAATCATATGAAGCTACGTGTACTGTGGACCCCTATATTAATAAATGAGTAAGTAATAATAGTAAAACCTATAATACACGTAGCTTCATGTAATTGGACAGAATATAACTTATGGGATAATGACTAATTACACAACTATCACCATAAAATTTCTCGGTTCTTCAGTCATGGGTAACTACCCTCAGCCGAGTTACTGAATGGAAGAAAGGCTGTAAATAGCCTAATATGCAATATTTGCCACAGAGCCGCGGAATCCAACCTGCATGCAGTACGAGACTATAAATGTTGCTCGAAAATCTGGAAAGGCATAGTGAGCCAACATAAATGGCAAGTAATTAAAGGAAGTGGAGACACCCAGTCTGGACAAATTGAAATCTTTCTGAGAACTTTGGTAACATTGGAAGGCTTCACTGGAATCTACTGTTTAAAGAGGTAGTGCAAGAATCTAGATTTGAAGGAACCTTCAATTACATAACAATGACTGGCGCCGTTTACCGACTTTTATTTTAGTTAATGATATTTTGTATAAAATAAAAAAATTACTCTCAAATATATATAAAAAAGAAAACACAGAATATAACTAGTTAGCAGAGAACATTCTGCAATTGGCACTGGTGCGAAACCTCTGTATTCATTATAAATACCTGATACCCTTTTGTTACTCACTTACTCTAATGAGAAAGATCCCACTTCAAAAAAAAAAAAAAGATTCAAAACTTCAGGTGTATTTGAATTGGCTTTCTAATTTAAAAAATTTATTTTCATTATTTTAGAGTGCACTTTTCATTTACAAACAATTTACTTTTTCAATAAAACTCAATTAAAGAAACCCAATCCAAATATGGTAATATTTAGGCGAAGAACCAATTGTCTGAACAGTAGAATCAGACTTCGTCACATTTTCCCAATTCAAAGTCTCCCTCGCAAAACCCTTACCAATTTCAATTATTTGTAAGGGGACACAGTCACCTGCCGCCATAGTTTTTGGGGACAAAGCTAATAGAGAATCAATGGCATAGCAATGATATTTTTGGGCAATCGGACCACATAAAACTCGAAGCAGAGGACATCTTTGTGTGCAAATTTAGTAGACGGATTCAGTGGGGGAAAAAGATGTTTGGATTGTAGAGGTAGGGTTCTAGAGGGAAGAAAAAGGGGGGGGGGGGGGGGGTTGCACAAAGAATGAATTGGGCGTTAATAGATTGGAGGGAAGATCTGAATGAATAAAAATACCTTTAAATCTATTGCATGTGCAAGGGCCGTGCCTTATTTCGTTGGATTAATTGATTAATTTTATTATACAATTTAAATTTATATATAAAATTCTCTATTTAATCAAACACTATTAATATAAATAAAATATATAGAGTAATTATATATTATATATAATAAAATTATATTGTATGTATCTACAATAATTGATTTTAAACTTTCAAAACACTATATGAATAGTAAAAAGTCTAATATCTAATACTTTATCTACAATAATTGATTCTAAACTTTTAAAACACTATATGTATAGTGAAAGGTCCATTTTTTTAAGACAAAAAGGTCATTACACCCCTCATATTAAGAATTGAATTGAGTAAAAAAAAAAAAAAGAAGAAGCAAAAGGCCGCACTTCCATCTTTCAAACTCTTCTTCATTTAGGATTTTCCCCTCTATTCTCTAGTTTAATTAATAACAAGATATGGTAGTATTGAAAGTATATAATTAGTACATTTTTCGTTTTGTATAAGTATTTAGTTGTAGAAGGATAAAATTGGTACTTAAATGTAATTTTAGTCAAAATCATGTACTTTAAAATTAACGAAAGTTCGAGTTGCTTTTTAGAGTAATTAAAAGTATAAGGGGTAAAGTGTTTTTAAAGAAAAGTTTGAAGAGGTGAAATATATTTAACAATTAGAAAGTGAAGTAAACAATGATACTTATGTTTTAGGTTAATAACTCAATACTCTCATTCGTAATTAATAATTACAATATGTATGATGTAGCATTATGTTCTTACACTTTTGGCACTCCATCCATAGCTACACTACTGCTTAATTCTTATACTTCGGTTGTACTATTTCGTTTCAAAATATAAAATATTTTAATACTCTATCTATTTCGTATAGTAGAACTTAGTTCTTAACAATTTAGGATGTACTTCTTTCGTATCAAAATATAAAGTCTTTTAATATTTTTATATAAATTAAAAGAGAAGAAATTAATGGATGTTTTTCATATTATATCATTAATTAATTCTATTAATATGATATAGAATGAGAGAATTATATTTATAGTAAAGATAAATTTAAAAAATAATTTTTAATACTAAGGATCAACTATTTTAAAAAAGAAAAAAATAATTAAAAATTTTATATTTTATATTTTAAAATATTACTTACTAAGTTTATAGATTTTGAATTTTTTTTTGACGTCCTTCTTCTATATGTATAAAAAAGAAAACAGAAAATGCTTTACGCTAAGCTATAAATGCCAAAAGAGAATAGCAAAAAGATCAGATTTCAATTAGTGCAAATTGGCAAAAACAACCTCCGAAAATTCTCCTTAACAAGCAAGGGAAGAGGTTTCGTACTTTTTGTTTGTTGACTTGTCCAGCTAACGAAAGACTAACGCGCCAGGGGAGCCCGCGCCAGGCGAAGCAATCCGAATCCAAAGCAAATTCGACCGTTGGAGACCCTCATTTGCCTGATATATTTCAAACTTTTCTCTTTCAATTTATTAGTCATTATTACTACAGCATCAGATTAGATTATACTAAATCCAACCATATAAATTCACATTAATTTCCAGAATCTGATTCCAAAAGCAAAAAATCCAACAACGGCAGCCGCACTTCCATTCCTCTTTCCCACTCTCTTCAACCTTCCCCAGTCCATTTTTCTGTGTTTTATCTGGGTCAGTGGTGGTGCTAAGGAAAAGAAGAAAAAGATAAAGTGAGAAGAATCAGAATACTGAGAAAGAAGTGGGTTCTGGTTTTTTTGTTGTGAATTTGTTGGGGTGTTTGTGTAGATATATATACTTGATGATGGCAGCAAAGAGGGGTGCAGCGGAGGTGTTGAAAAGTGATGAGGAAGGAGATAGAGGAGTGCTTGTGGTGATGGAAAATACAGAGGAGGAATCCCATCCTTATGCATTTCATGTATCTGGGCCCCGCAATGTTTCTTCTCCGAATTGGAGGGACCTCATTAACTCCAGTTGGTTAGTGATTAATAAAATTTCAACTTTATGTTGGTTCTAATCTGAAAAGGTTTCATCTTTTTGATGCTTCATTTCCATTTCGATGATCTTCGTTTTTTTAATACGACAATATTTGCTTCTTTTTGTTGCTTTGTTTCCACTTTGATCGAGTAAAACTCACTACATTTGTTGCGTATGTTAACCCGAAGAAGGATTTTTTGAGTTAAGACTCCCTGGAAATGTTCTTGTGTGTCATAATTTATCTTCATTCATCTTAATCTAGATCGCAGTTTTTGTTCTTTCAAGTTTTTGCAATGAAGATCCTGAGTTCTTATGTTTTGAATTTTGATGCCCCCTAGATTGTTGCGCAAATTGTGTCTGCCAACGAGAGTTTGAGATTTATTTCTTGCCATGTCATTTACCATGCAGAAAAATGTTTAAGGATAATTATGCAAAAGGGACCGGTTTACCTTCTATAACAAAATACTGTGATATCTAATTTGGATCACTTTTTATCCCATAATTGACTGCTCCTAAGTGGTTCTAGGAATTTAGATTTGATGTTTTTCTCCTGAAGTTTGAATTTGCTTTATAGTAATACCATATGTTTTGCTCTATAATATATTGTGTACTCTAAACTGCGTCTGATGAAATTTTCCTAGTTTAGACTCGATTCTTAAGTTCCAAGACGTATAGGAGCATTTAACTAGGTTATATCCAATCTGAAACTGGATTCGTCCCAGAGGATCCATTCAATTGACAGATAATCTAAAGGGATTCTTCAATTTTATTCCCTTTCAGTGATATCTTGTCAGGATAACTAGATCTTTGAAGTTGAAGAGATAAATGAGAATAATATGGTGACCCTTCTAAGGAGGGGGAAAGTAGATGAAGCTTTTGTAATTCCTTTGATGAAAATGCTGATATTATCTGTCTTTCATTGGATGCAGTAATATGCTTTAGAACTATATTGTACAATTTTCCATTCTTACATGCTGACATTTACTTGTGTATTTCCCTTTCCTTTGGATGCACGAGTTTGCTTTACTATGCATGTGTATCCAAATGGTAATCTACTTTGGCCCGAGTTATAGTATCTAATTTTCTTCCAATGTACCAAAACTAAAAAAGTTGAGGTTCTTTGCTTGAACCATTAACACAATTCGGTGAATTTGCATGTATGCAGGAAGGATGGCAATTACAAGAGGGTAGTAGTAGCCTGCTTTATACAAGCCGTTTACTTGCTAGAACTTGATAGACAGGAAAGCAGGACAGCAGAAACTGCTCTTGCCCCAAAGTGGTGGATACCGTTCAAGTACAGATTGGTTGAAACCCTAATTGATGAAAGAGATGGATCCATATATGGTGCAGTACTGGAATGGGATCGGTCTGCAGCTCTGGCTGATTTCATACTTATGAGACCTAGTGGTGCACCAAGAGCTGTTCTGGCATTAAGAGGAACACTTCTCAAGAGTCATACAATTAGACGAGATATTGAGGATGATCTTCGATTCTTAGCATGGGAAAGCTTAAAAGGTTCTGTCAGATTCAGTGGAGCTCTTAAGGCACTAAAATCGATAGCTGACAAGTATGGAAGTAGCAATGTATGTATTGCAGGTCATTCCTTGGGCGCTGGTTTTGCTCTCCAAGTTGGAAAAGCCTTAGCTAAAGAAGGAATATATGTAGAAGCACATCTGTTTAATCCACCATCAGTTTCAGTGGCTATGAGTTTGAAAAACATTAGTGAAAAAGCTGGATTTGCCTGGAGGAGGGTAAAATCGATGCTTCCTTCATATGGTGAGAATCAAGTTACTGCCGAAGAGGCTGCAAGATCAATTGCTGCAGGAACAAAGCAATGGGTGCCTCATTTGTATGTTAACAATAGTGACTACATTTGTTGCTATTATACCGATCCAGATGGAACACAAGATAACCAAGCTGAGAAAGAGAATGCAAATCCGCCTTCAAATACACAAGTAGCTGCAAAACTCTTTGTGCAATCTAAGGGGAAACAAAAATTTCTCGAGGCACATGGACTGGAGCAATGGTGGTCTAATGACTTGGAACTACAGATGGCTCTTCGTAACAGCAAGCTGATAAGTAGGCAGCTGAAATCTCTGTATAGTCTGCCTGCTCAACAAACACAAGGCAAGCTTCAATAATGTCAAAACATGACTGACTGCTATTGATCTAAAACAATATTGAGAACATCATCAGCCCGGTTTTGGTTCAATCTTCCTTTGATGCTTTTGTAAAGATTTTTATATTCAAAATAACAATTAAGATGGATAAGCAAATTCATATTGTTGGCGTGAGATAGGAGATCCCTTCAGTGGTTGACATGGGATCTACCGTTTTTGGAAATCTTTGTTTGATCTTGTTTTCTTACGTATAAAATCCCAATTTGCCATTTAACACGTTGGCTTTCTGATCTCTACAAAGAGGAATCGAGAAGTTTTCTATTTTTAGGAGGAACCACTTCCTTGTTTTCTTCTGATATGGGCAGATGACTAGAAATTAACTAAGAAAGAGCCAGAAGAAAAATCACTAAACAAGAACTGCGTCATTTTTCATGTGGGAAACTAGTGTTGTTTCTTTAAACGTCTTCCAAAATCCCACATTTTCTTTTGTGAACGTTTACGGCTGCTTGCTAGCTAAAATTCCGTTTTGCGTTCTGGGTTTGTGGGTTGAGCAAGTATAGGAAAGAAAATGCTAAAAAACTTCAACAGAATCGAGACAAGAAGGGAATTTGCAAGAAGTGAAACTGGGATTTTGATAAAACTGAAAAGACTGGAAAACAACAAATATCGGCATCCCACTTTCTTACTGGGCAAAAGGGGTGGAAACAAAAAATAAAATTCTATAAGCGACTCCACTGGATATCGAATCCAGAAACTCCGGTTCCGTAGACCAGCGCATCATCCATTGGGCCATGGAGTCTTGTTTTGATGGTAATTCGGTTTTGTATTTTATCTCGTATTCTTCCCCAAAAACCAATATTTTCTTTTTTTTGGTTGCATTAATTTTCTTTTACGAATAAAAATAAATCAATTTATAAAATAAGAAGTATATTCAATAAAGAAAATTTGGAAAAAGTACATTAGTTTTTTTATATTTTTAAAAATTATAAAACTAAATTTTTGGTTCACAATCAATAATATTATAAAAGATATTAGCAATTAATCAAGCTAGTGTCGGAATAATCATTATTTAAGGCTTAGATACTTAGTTTGTAACTTCTTAAATTTATTTTTAATATATTTATGGACGGAGAATTTAAATGTAATGTATGACCTTTTATTAGTCAAAAATATTTTTAATTAAAAAACTAATATCTACACGTTTCTCTAATTAATGGTAAAATTTTATTCTGATTACTTTTTCTAGTTTGAAATTCTTTTTCCCACTATATGATGGTAACATAATAATTTCCTTTTTGGGGGAAAAAAAAAGAGGCGGATTGGGTAGGGGTGAGAGAAGCACTCTATAATTTTGAGCATTTAATAGTCAGACAAAATAAAGAAATTAATTTTTAAAAGCCTTATCAGTTACTTACATACGTGGCTTTCCAAGAATGCTTCAAAGTTAATTATAGATTTCAAGCTTTGTGCTGCAACAACAATTAACTAACCTTAATTCTCTCTCGGGACTTTATCACTAACAACACCGTACGCCAAAGCACAAAAACAAAACTCAGAACTAGCCAACTAGGGTGTTCATTTTTATTTCGGTTTGAATTTTCAGTTTTTAGTTTGATTTTTAAAAAAATTATAAAATTAAAAATCGAACCGAATCAAAATCAAAATATTTGGTTCGATTATGTTAAAAATCAAAATTGAAAAAAAGAACTTATTTTGATAATGCGTTCTTGAAGTATTTTTATCTTAAAGTTTTAATTTTAATACAATAACGCATTATCGAAATGCGTTCATATATAATTTTAAAAAAATTTAATTTTTTTATTTGATTTTTAGTATGAGAACAAAAATAAAAAATCTAACCGAATTTCACAAAATTTTTATAAACAGAACCGAACCAAAATATTAAAAAATTAACGACTTAGTTTTTCGAATTACACTAAATAATAAACACTCCTAATAATAAGAATTAATACAAACCGTCGGATTACCCAAAACCCGACCCACTCGATTTACCGCAACCCGTGTGAATTCATTTTGCTGCTTCACTTGAAAATTTATCCAAAACAACCATTCCTATTCCGCTAAACAAAATCAAAGTACAACTTCCTATTTTAGGGTTTAGATTATGTGATTTAAATTTGTTCCTGAATTACATTTATTTGCTACTATATCCTTCAGTAATTAAATGTTCATATTTTTTTAAAAAATATTTATAATCGAATGTTTATTTTTTAAAATAATTATATATTTTATTTAAACTTCAATTAATAATTTTCTTTATTTAATAGAATTAAGCTCTAATAATATAAGAGTCTCACCATTAACCTCTTTTACTCTCTCGATTTAAGAGGTTTTAGTTTCATTAAAAAGTAAGTTTATCATTAACTTTTTTAATTAATAAGAATATTATAATAATTTTTTTATAGTTAAATTACTTTCTTTAATTTTATACCAAATTAAAATAAAAGATTCAATTATAAATAGAAGTAATATTATTGTAGTATATGAATTATTCTATTATTAATTTTAGACTTTATAAACTATAAATCTTATCATGTCATAATGGATTGGATAAAATTTAGATTTAAAATTTTCTGTTTAAGTTTGTAAAAATAAATTGTTTATGAGAAAAATAATAACATTTAAAATAAAAAATTTGTATTAATTTCCGAATCAAATCAAAAAATGGATCGTTCTCATGGATCCCTAATCCATCGAATGGATCGTTTTCATGTGTTCAGTTTTTTCATAAGATAGATACATCAATGGATTTATCGATATACCATGCATCAGTACTCCAGAAAATGCAGATTATGTTTGATAACCTGACCTTTGAAGTTCGCCATGCAAAAGAATTAACTTCCTGGAATATTAACTGCATCTTAACTTTGAAAACATAAAATAACACGGGAACCGCTTAAAAAGAACAGAAGAAGAACTTAGACACCGGACAAAGATTGGAATCTTCATCTATGTTTATCTGAAGTGCAAATTCTATATTGCCTCTGTTTGTACAAAACTTTACATGAAATAATCTTAACAAACTGATTCTTTCTGCGAAACTATCCGAAACATAATAAATAAACACTTCTCCTATGTCTGAATGATCCGAACAGTAACAGGAAGAACACCAAAAAATGTCGAAACCAGGACAAGAAAGACTGACGGAATGATAATTATATTCACATGAGGCCAGAGAGATCATAGAAAGAAACCTCTTGCTGAAGTGGTGGAATGTTGCTACCAAAATCACCGTTATATGAACATGAATCATCCATCTGTAAAAGCCACGATTCGATGTCGCCATAAGGTGGAAAATATTCCATATTCTTGTGGCTATTCCAGGAACTATCTAAGACATTGAATGTTTCTGATACATATACCTCTTGTGGGCTTTCTGCTGCTGCAGTTGTAAAAGATGTTGGCATGCTTGCTTCTGAGGAATCAACCGATGACTCGAGGCTGCTACGTTCTTGAAATCCATGATTATCTTCAACCTCAATAATAGGCACTTCCATAACTGGTTCTTGAATTGGAGGAGGAGTAGATGAAACTGGATTTCCATTACCAGTCAGCTCTTGAACCAGTGTCTTGAAGTTTGATGAATCTGTGATGTATACCTTGGGACGCAAAAACTTTATCAAGCTGTTCAATTGTTTCTTGTCATTAGTCTTGGATATTTTTGTCGAAGCTTGACCTAGTTTCTTCCCCATGTTCTGGTTCTTGGTCCTCGAAATCAACTACAATCTTCTCTCTTCTTTCCTATGATCGGAGGATCCTAAGCACGACTGAAATGAAGGCTCGAGGGAGTTGATATAGTTGATGGATGGGGAATACTGTGGATATATACAACAAGCCACACGGAAGGATGATGCTGAAAATGATGTTTTTTCTGGTTTTACACTAAGCTACGTGAATTGGAGTCTTTGCCTAATACCCCGCCCCACCCTTCTCCCCTCCCCCCCAAGCCCACCAAAATAATGCCAATTCCTCTGACTCTCTTCATCTATCACTTTCTAGAGGGTCACCCTATGTGAATTGATCAAGAATATGCCAGGATTTGTATTTACATAGACTTTGGTCTTTCTTCTTTGGTTGCTAATGCAGACGTTAGTCAATTCACGACGTTGAAATCAGGGGCATTCATTTGTGTGGAACAGAAATTAAATAATGGTTCTTTGATGGCTAGGAGAACATTAAGGCTACGCAGCACACTATTAAGCCTCGTCTGGTTCTGGTTCCAGTTACATCACACAAACGTACAGAGAATTCAAAAGCCAAAAAAAAAAAAAAAAAAGAAGAAGAAAATAATGCATCTAGAGCATGTCCTCATCTACTGAAGTCCATCTTGTTTGACTGGAGAAGGAAATTTTGTCAAGATAATACATTTACGCTTTCTCATCTGACTCATCATCCTCCAACTCATACCGAGCTTCTTCTTCTTCTTTTTCTTCTACTTCGATTTCATCCCCTCTGCATAGGAATCCAGATCATTTCCAGTTGTAGAAGTGGGTAAATAAATGTTGGGAGGTTGGGATAAATAAAACAAAACAATGAAAAATAAATCCCAAAATAAATAACCCACACTACCAGGATTAAAATGACTCTCCCAAAACTCTGGTATTGATAAAGTGAGAATTTATCAATAACCACCTAGCAGAAATAAATCTGACAAAAAACTTGAAAATATTCTGACACCAAGATTTACGTGGAAAACCCCAAAACGGGTAAAAACCACGGGCCAAATATTGACCAATACTTCCACTATAAAAATGGGGTAACAAATCTTCCTCTAGATATACTAGAAGGTAACACAACTATCTTCACCAAAATAGGTGGATATCAAAGAAAAGAGATAAAACACAAACTCACAAAAGAATGATAAAACCTCACTCTTTTCTCTCCTCTCTTTCTTTCCTTCTCTCCCTTTCTTTTCTTTCTCTCTTGGTGCCTTCAATTCTCTCACCAATATTACCAATGACATTCTCTCATTATGCATTAGTATTTATAGGCATATGCCATCCACAATTCTTGAATTTAAGTTGTTATTTTTGACTTTGAATTGCCTAATTTTTGCCTAACAATTCAATAGTCAATTTTTGAACACTACCTACAATTTTAGACTACAAATTGTAGCCTCAAATTTGGACCAAGTTGAAACCTAACAAATCTCCCCCTTTCAACTTATTGAGAGAGTTTCACCATACCAGCTTCGCTTCTGCAAAAGTCAAACTTTTCTTTTGGCAATGACTTGGTCATCATATCTGCACCATTCTCGTCAGTGTGTATCTTTTCGAGTACTAATTCTTTTGACTCCAAAACATCCCAAATTCAATGATACCGAACATCGATGTGCTTTGAACGAGAATGAAAGGTTGAATTTTTGCAAAGATGGATTGCACTTTGACTATCACAATAAAGTTCATACCTTTGTTGCTTAACTCCCAATTCTTGTAAGAATTTCTTCAACCACAGGATTTCCTTACTTACTTCAGTAGTGGCTATATACTCTGCTTCTGTAGTAGAAAGAGCAACACATTTTTGTAGTCTGCTTTGCCAAGAAACTGCTTCACCTCCATACTTCATTAGGTATCCTGACGTGGATCTTCTATTATCAATGTCTCCAGCCATGTCTGCATCTGTATAACATTCTAATACAGGTTTTGCATTTCCAAAACACAGACAATATTTTGTTGTACCTTTAAGATACCTGAGTATCCATTTGACCGCATTCCAATGCTCTCTACCAGGATTAGAGAGAAATCGACTAACTACACCAACTGCATAAGCTATATCTGGCCTGGTGCACACCATAGCATACATTAAGCTACCAACCGCTGAAGAATAAGGAACCTTCTTCATATCTTCCTTATCTTGCTCACTTTTAGGACATTGCTTCGTACTGAGTTTGAAGTGACCTGCTAGTGGAGTAGAAACCGTCTTGGCCTTGCTCATGTTGAAACGGTCAAGGACTTTCTCAATGTACTTCATTTGAGACAACCAAAGTTTACCATTTTGTCTATCTCGAGTGATCCTCATTCCAAGAATTTGCTTAGCTGGCCCTAAGTCTTTCATTGCAAAAGACTTGCTTAACTCCTTCTTTAACCTTGCAATTTTGGCAGTATTCTGGCCAACAATTAACATGTCATCAACATAAAGAAGGAGAATAATAAAATCACCATCAAAAAATCCCTTCATGAACACGCAATGATCTGGTGTGGTCCTGCAATAGCCATGTTCTGACATGAAAGAATCAAATTTCTTGTACCACTGTCTTGGTGCTTGCTTCAACCCGTACAAGCTTTTCTTGAGTTGACAAACAAGGTGTTCCTTTCCTTTGACTTTGAACCCCTCCGGCTGCTCCATGTAGATTTCTTCTTCAAGATCTCCATGAAGAAAGGCTGTCTTTACGTCAAGTTGTTGAATCTCCAAGTTCAAGCTAGCTGCTAGTCCAAGAACAACTCGATAGAAGACATTTTAACTACGAGAGAAAATATTTCCTCAAAATCAATACCTTTCTTTTGATAGAAACCTTTCACGACCAACCTGGCCTTGTATCTTGGTTTGGAGATATTTTCTTCCACCTTCAGTTTGTACACCCATTTGTTCTTCAAGACTCTTTTCCCTTTCGGAAGTTTCACCAAATCATATGTATGATTGTCATGCAAAGATTTCATCTCTTCTTGCATAGCTTTCAACCACTCATTTTTACTTTCATGGTTTACGACCTTCTTCATAAGTTTCAGTTCTCCCCATCGGTGAGCAGAGACGTACTCTTGTATATTGTATCTGGTGGAAGACCTCCTTTCTCTGGTGGATCTCCTGGGTTCTGGTTGTGGTTGTGGAACTGGTGGTATTGCTGGCTCAGCTAGTGGAACATCATCATTGTTGTCCTGCTCTGCCTCAACTATCCCGTGCTCGTCATGATTGATATGTTGAGGTGTTGGGTCTAGGTTGACTGGAATTTCTGGATCCGATCTTGGTTTATCATCTTTCTTGATGTCTTCAATGGTTTGATCTTCAAAGAAGACAACATCTCTACTTCTAATCAATTTCTTATCAACAGGATCCCATAGTCTGTATCCGAACTCTTCATGTCCATATACCAAGAAAATACATTGTTTGGCCTTACTATCAAGTTTAGACCTTTCGTCTTTGGGAATGTGAACAAATGTTCTGCAACCAAAAACTCTCAAATGCTTGTAAGAGATTTCATTACCTGTCCAAACTCTTTGAGAAATATCACCACCCAAAGGAACTGAAGGAGAAAGGTTGATCAAGTGAACTGCCGTTCTCATTGCCTCACCCCAGAAAGGTTTTGGCAGTTTGGCATGAGAAAGCATGCATCTGATGCGTTCTGTAATTGTCCTGTTCATCCTTTCAGCTACACCATTGTGTTGTGGAGTCTTTGGTACACTTTTCTCAAGTCCCGATGCCATGACTCCCTGCAATATGCTTCAAAAGGGCCTCTGTATTCACCACCATTGTCACTCCGACACACTTCAATTTTCTTCCTGTTTCTCTTTTCACCTTGACATGGAAGTCTTTGAAAACATCTATAACCTGATCCTTTGACTTCAAAGAAAAACACCATACCTTTCTAGAATAATCATCAATAAAGGTCACAAAATATAATGCACCACCAAGTGTTCTTTCACCCATATGACATACATCAGTATGAACCAGCTCCAAAGGAAATAATTTTCTAGATGGAGGAAATTTCTGAAATGCAACTCTATGTTGTTTTCCAACTAAACAATGAGTGCAGGATTTGAGACTTACACCTTTCACATCCTGGCAGAGTTGTTGTTTGACAAGTCTTTGGAGTCCTTTTTCACTCATGTGGCCAAGTCTTTTATGCCAAAGATTTGAGGAAGATTCTGAAACTGTATTTACTTCTCCATTGCTCAGCTTTGCTTTCATCACGTAAAGTGAGCTTGCTTTTGTACCTTTGGCGATGATAAGATTTCCTTTTGTCAGCTTCCATTTTCCGTTGTTGAATTTGTTTGCATAACCTTCATCATCAAGCTTGCCGGTGGAGATGAGGTTGAGACGAACATCTGGTACATGTCTCACGTTCTTTAAAATTAGTTGACAACCGGTAGTTCTGGAATTAAGGTGAATGTCTCCAATACCGATTATTTTGCAAGAGCCATCATTTCCCATTTTTACATGACCAAAATCTCTGCAGTGTGTAAGATGAGAAGAATTCCCGTGAGAAGTAACATGATAAGAAGCTCTCGAGTCAATAACCCTGATCCATCATTATGACAGGACTAGAGTTAATACTTGGAATCATCACAAACAAGTTCGATTTCATCATCGGTTGTTGTAGCATATTGTCTCGAAATTTCTTCCTTAGCTTCTCCTTTTGTGTTGGCTCGATCTTTCTTCCATTTTCGGCATTCATTCTTGTAATGCCCTTCTTGTGACAATAGAAGCATTCAATATCTCTTTTAGACTTGGACTTACCTCTTGATCTCGTCATATCTGTTGTGGGGATCTCTCGGACTTACTTCTCCCTCCGGTGATTCCTTTCAGCAACAAGTGCTTGAGACTCCGAATTTAATCCTTGATCCTTCCTCCCTGGTTTCTTCATTGTACAAAGCTTCTTTGACCATCTCCAATGTAACACCACCACTTGGAGCGAGACTTAAGACGAAACAACTAGTGTTTCCCAACTATCGGGGAGTGAAGTAAATAGTAAGAGTGCTTGTACTCTCCTCATCTAGCTTCGATTTACAAAGCATCGGTGCGGTTTATTAATCCCTCGAAAATCATTCGAGTGCTCGGACATATTTGCTCATTCTTTGTACCGCAAATCGCAGTAATCTGCTTTCAACAAAGAAACTTTGTTAAGACCATATTTTCTTTCAAACATGGTCTCTAATTTTTTCCACATCACATCCGCTCTTGTTTCGCTCGAAACATGATTGAACACACTTTGGTCAATCCAACTCCTAATATGACCAATAGTTTTTCTATGCATTTTAGCCCATGCAACATCGGATATACCCTCCTGGTTTTGCAACATCACCAAGAATGGGTTCATACATATCTTTACAATATAACAAGTCTTCCATTCTAGAGCTCCAAACAAACGATAGTTACTTGAAGTCAATTTAATCATACTACCAGAAGAAGAACTTGACTCCTCCATTAAAAAATTGACCAAGGCTCTGATACCACTTTGTTGGGAGGTTGAGATAAATAAAACAAAACAATGAAAAATAAATCCCAAAATAAATAACCCACACTACCAGGATTAAAATGACTCTCCCAAAACTCCGGTATTGATAAAGTGAGAATTTATCAATAACCACCTAAAGCGTAAAATAAATCGACAAAAAAACTTGAAAATATTCGACACCAAGATTTACGTGAAAAACTCCAAAACGGGTAAAAACCACGGGCCAAATATTGACCAATACTTCCACTATAAAAATGGGGTAACAAATCTTCCTCTAGATATACTAGAAGGTAACACAACTATCTTCACCAAAATAGGTGGATATCAAAGAAAAGAGATAAAACACAAACTCACAAAAGAATAATAAAACCCCACTCTTTTCTCTCCTCTCTTTCTTTCCTTCTCTCCCTTTCTTTTCTTTCTCTCTTGGTGCCTTCAATTCTCTCACCAATATTACCAATGACATTCTCTCATTATGCATTGGTATTTATAGGCATATGCCATCCACAATTCTTGAATTTAAGTTGTTATTTTTGACTTTGAATTGCCTAATTTTTGCCTAACAATTTAATAGTTAATTTTTGAACACTACCTACAATTTTAGACTACAAATTGTAGCCTCAAATTTGGACCAAGTTGAAACCTAACAATAAATACACACATTTAAGTACTAGTGAGTGATTTCACTAGCAACTATATTGCAAATTCTAAGGTTTTTCTCATTATCAACATCGATAACTCCAAGTCCATTTAGATAATGTCTAAGCAGAACAGCACCAAAGCCATAGGTTCAGGAAGATCAAGGTTCAATCACTGAAGTATTAAACATTGAAACTTCAGTGATATTAGAACCCCATTTCAAGATCTCATCTGCAGTTTGAAACTTCTGGTACAAATTAAGATGAGAAATCTGCAGTTGAGCAATGAATGTACAAGGCAAATTAATCATTAATAAAGATTAAAAAAA
The DNA here is from genome assembly GCA_030512225.1 of Rauvolfia tetraphylla. Taxonomy (NCBI): domain Eukaryota; kingdom Viridiplantae; phylum Streptophyta; class Magnoliopsida; order Gentianales; family Apocynaceae; genus Rauvolfia; species Rauvolfia tetraphylla. The sequence continues at coordinate 268,863 of JAJQKT010000012.1, forward strand.
GGGAAAGTGACATTGAAATGCTGATTTAGGAGCTTTCCAGCCCTTTGGGGTTGGGGGGGTGGGGGGGTTGGGGGGGGAGAGACAGATGTTGATTTGAAAAGGATTTACACATTCTATAGGAGCATATACGTTAGACATTCACTGGTCTTTTCCCGGGGGATACCAATGAAACATCATCAGAATCTTGGTTTTTGGCTTTGGTTGTCGGTCACCTTGATCGCGATTGAAATGCCATCTGACAATGATTTATGTCTGTTATGATTTATGAATGGAACTTAGGACGGCCATTGTTCTTTGAAGGGCATTTGTGTCTGAAACACATTGTTTTGCAGTGCATAGTTGCTTGACATCACATGAGTAACGATCATATTCATACATCTCAAAACCACGGTCTCCTGATTTCCTGTTTTCTGCAGCAGCAAAGCCACTGGAAGATTCAACGTACTCTAGCGTTGTTTCAGTGGCCGAATAAATTCAACAGATACAGGTGAGGGGAAGTGAGAGGAAACCATAGGAATCAATTCAATATGAATCCATCTGATCATTCTCTATTCAAGGCTGTAGTATTCAGTTTTCTGCCCAGATTTGTTGTTAAAAGAGTTTCGAGCTTTAGACAATCTCAAAATGGTGTATCTGGAATGGTTTTGCTACTCCTCCCTTTACAAAAGATAAGACATTTTCATACTTTTTATATAAATTAAAAAAGAAAAAAATGAGAAGTATTTTTCTATTATATTATTAACTAATTTAATTTATTTTTTATAAATATGAAAAAATAAAAAATACATGAAAGTAATTTTAAAAAAAACAATCTTTAAAATTTACAAGAAATCAAACATTTAAAAAAAACTTAAAAAGCTCTATATTTTAAAACAAAAGCAACACAACATCAACCAACGGAGAAATTAAATTGACACAAAAAAAAAATACAATTCTTGATCTATTTAATAGTTGAGCTCATCATCAACCTTTCCCCGCGAGCATGGAATTAGTATCCATTTTCAAACTGCAACAGAATTTGAAGCTTTAATTCACTGAGAAACCGCTGTACATTAGACATGAGTGAAGATGTGCTACAACTGTATCCACTGGCATCCATGGCTTCTTTTGCAGTGACCTCAACCTTGAAAATTGAACAAAAGGTGATGGTTACAGAATTTAATAATGCTAAAATTGTTACAAATGACAAATCCATCGGTTTCTCTGTAACTGAGGATTATAATATTCATTTTCCCCGCATGAGGAAAAGGAACGGTATTCCATTTTCAGCTCTCAGAATGTTGAAGGAATTGTTTATGAAATAATGCTGGGATTAGGACGTGAAGATACTTCATTCAGTGATGATCAGACAAATGCAGTTCACATCAATGGTGCCACTAAAATATCTCAAAACCAGAAGACGCTAGTGGTGCACTGTCACTAGGAAAAAGACTGAAAATCCTGTCTCACCAAATGATGATTGCTTCCACCGATATCCCGGCTTCCAGCAAGAGCCTCTGTTGTTAGGTGACCAAATCTTTATTGCTTCCCAAGAATCTTCAGCTAAATACTTCCAGTTAAAGCCCTACATGTTTTTGATGTTAGGTGATCAAACCTCATTGTTCGCCAAAGAATCTTTTACTGATTGAATCCCGGTGATCAACAACGCCGTCTCGACCCATTCATGCTTTTTTATGCTAGCCCTCCCCGCACAAGCATCTCTTGCAGTCCTCCGTTGGTGTTGAGATACTTAACATTATCTAGCAAGTTTATAAGGGTTCAAGATATGGCTGCTAAAATTGGCAAGACCAAACATTCAGTTTAGTTAATTTTACAACATAAGAAAGTATATAGCAATAGATTTATTAACACTTCGAGAAGTACACAGAAAATCCTATGAACAAGTTATGAGGTGAGATTCTAAACAAGGCAGCAGTGTAAATGAAATTAAGGTATGACAAAGGGAAACAAAACCAAAGAGTAGCTTGTATGAGAGAAACATATCTCAAGAAACCGTGATGTGACACTATACCTTCTGTAACAATAATATCAAGGCAAAAATGTGGTCGAGATTTATTAAATCATTAATCACGGTTTTGATTGATTTCCTGATAATGAAGATCCCAATTTCAGCATGAGAGGATAGACGGGGCTAAACTCCTTGTCTCCTCGTGCCCTCACTTTTGCAGCGTAATCATCCAGAGTTGCTTTGATGCCTTTCCAGATCTGATCCTCACCTTGAGAATCCAGCCATAGTGAATACTGTAGGGGTGTAAGTCGGTTCCTTTGCATGGGTGACTGTAGTTCATCCGGTGCTCTCGAGTAAAGATGGTGAAGAGTGGCACTGGTTGGTAGATCTTGAAGAAGTGGGGATGATTCCAGTTGAGATGTTTCCAAGAAAATAACAGGCCGAAATGCTCGGAGTGCACGGTATGGTGCACCAAGCTGTTCAACTGGAAACAAATGTTGGCTTACTGCCAATTCAAGCTCAGCCATGTCCCTAGCCATTCTTAATTTGCCCGACTCTGAAAGTGGTCTAACAAGTGAAGCATGTCTAATGAAAAATATCAAAACCCTAGAAGCCATGCTCCTGACGAGCCTAGTGATTATAGTCTCTGTCCTACTAGTTGATGTATTTCCAGTAGGCAACAGCCTGGATAGAAATTCAGTGCGGAAGTGAAGAATGGTCTTCTGCAATTCCTCCATGTAAGGTGAGGCATTGCTGTCCATGGCAGCATCCATGCCAAGGGTACTAAAATTCTGGTCATGAATTTGCAGGATGCAAGACTGGAGGCGATCAAGCATCGCTTGAAACAATGATGTCACCGAATCACATGCAACACCATATATTGTACCTAATGCAGGAGAGAGAAGATCAGCTGCTATAGCAGGCAACCCTTCCATTATGGATGACATGCGCGTATGGACTTCTTGCAGATGTTGACATAATGTGAAGTTCTTCAGCTGAGCCATGGTTGCAGGGCCTGTTATTTGGCGTGCTTCAGGGCCTGTTGATATCTGAAACAAGAAACTTATGAGTGAAAGTTAATCCAAAACGAGAATTCCATGGAGCAGTATCAAATAGACATTGCTCCATAAATTCATTTATACTCTATTCGGAATAGAGATGTCAGAAAACGCTTCGCAACCCTTCCCCAATAAATATAAATAAGATTTTTTAAAATTAAAAAAAAACACTACTGAAATGCCCAATATTCCTACATGCGTATCTGTACTCATTTTGGGGCAACAAAGTGATAGTATTTCAACTTGCCAGCTGCAGGTTTGGCTCAAGGTAACAACCTGCCGAGATCCCAGTATAAGGTTTCCTGCACCTAGCCCTCAGGAAACCACCAAGAATCCATAAAAGGAGGGAGGGAACAATCAAGTGGCAGGATATCATAAGTTCTAATTCAGTTACACAATATTGAGCAAGGAAATCATCCATCTCTTTATTCTTAAAGAAGCCTGAATAATTGTGCAGCTTCCAAATCGAACTTGACACTCTAGGAAGGTCAATAGCTAAAGCATCTCATATAATCATTGCTTAAACAAAATCCATTCAATCTCAGCAGGTGAACCAGTGAGTGCAAAAGCACGAATGCTTATGAGGTGCACTCTTTATTATAGTAGTTAAATATGTTAATTTGCTAGACAACATATTTTGACTTCCCAGGAGACATCAAGGAGATAAGCGATAAGCCATTTGAATCACGGTGAGGTATTGTTCAAGTCATGCAAATCCCAAGCTCTAGCATAGACTGAATAACATTCTAAGCATATCCCAGAAGATGAAATAAGATTTTCAAATCGAATTTGGCATAATTTAAGGGAGGAGAAGCCATCTAAAAGTGTCTTAATTAGGGGAAAGGCAATCAAAGAGGGGGAGGCAGTGGGTGATGGAAGGTGGTAAACAAGTGTGTTATCCATTTTCTTCGACTCTTCTAGTCCTGAACACGGAAAATGCATAGCACCTTACGTGGAATAACTTTAGTTTTTTATGAGCTTCATCCTATTGCAAGCGATGTTGATTTGTGCGGCCTAAACTTATCTTCATTTAAGTACTTTACTGGAAGAAAAGATGTTACGACAACAAATCTTGATTTATCAGAAGAAAAGTATTTCTATAAAAAAATAATAGTAAAGTGATTAGGCCTATAAAAGCATGGTGTTTGCTGGTGCAAAAAAGGTGTAATGGAAGCCAACTAACAAAAAGTATTCTCGAGGCTACTGAAATTTAATTAGGAAGACACATGCTTCAACATTTTGAAAAGGGGATTATACAATAAGCAATATTTTTTGCATTAGCAAGATTTTAAGCATTTGCCTAGTCATTCCTTGTGGGGCTAAATGTTGAAGCATTTTTTTCATTACCATTTTTTTAAGCATAATGGTAATGAAAAAAATGTTTGGCCTAGTCATTCCTTGTGGGGCTAAATATAAACTTCAATTCTGGATTGAGTGAATAATTAGATGGGCCTTAAATATCACAATTTACAAATCCTCTATCTTTCACTAGAAGGGCTTTATAGAATTGAAGTTTCCTCCAGGTCTGAGAAAAAGTTTTCTAATATCTAGATCAAGACATGCAAGAATTATATTAGTTAAACCAGTCAGAATCCATAACACAAAAACAAGGTATCGGTGAAATACTAGATCATTGACAAAGGGAAAAGGAAAACAAGAAGGAACCAATGAGAAAATAATACATATTGCATACAAATCTTGTGGCAGGAGAGGTATAATAAACTTTATTTTCAAGCTGATAGCAATATACTATTTCTTGAATAGTTAGAATTAAGAAATACCTGATATTCAGCTTTTTCTGCAAGGAGGAGCAGGACTTTACTGATCTCACGCAAGACAAGAAGAGTCAGACGAATATCCATCTGAACAGCTTCAATTTCTTCCTGAATCCTTGACATGATCCTCAAGATATGTTCTCTGGAGGGAACACTTCCACGGCTTGACATAGAAAATACAGAATTGACAAGGTCTGATAAGCGACTCAAGCAAAGAGCAGAAAAGGCTGTCTGAAAAATTTCAATGGCAGTAACCAGTTGATCCGTTCCTTCTGAACTAAGGGCAGGCGGAACTCCCTTGACATCTGTATCACGTGAAATTCTTTCAAGTAGGTTTTCTATCATGGAGAAAAGCTTTGGATACCCAACAGTAAATATCTCTTTCACGAAGCTTGATGCAGTAAAAGCAGATTTCATTTGGCTAGCAAAAGACTTAACCAGTCCCTCCCAAACACGATCTGTTAACATTGGGTCACCTGCCTGAGAAACAATAGCTAATGTAAACAGCCAAACTTATACCAGGTAAAAAGGAAAAGGGGCATATGACTTTTAGGTCAAGATTTTTTACTAGAAAGGTGAGATCAATTTCATTCTTTTAGCATATTCTGCTGCAGTTAAATTAAACCAAGTGAGCCTTGTTAAAAAACAGTACCAGATGGCATTTAACAACCATATCCCACAAGTTTCCATCATGCCACATGAGGCATCTGCTTAATTAGGAATTTTACTCCAGCTAGATTATATAACCCACAACCAAGTTCCTTTTCATCTTTGTCTTTGTTAGCCAAGAAATCATGATATCTTCATTTGGCCATCAAGAATTACAGAATTTTACGCACATTCATCCCTTTGGAGCTTCTCTTATCCTCTTTGATTCTTTTATCGAATACTTTTTACTTCTCTATAATCAGCATGCTTGATACACAAGAATCATAAAGGCAATTGGAGGTTGAGAATAATAATGGTCATTCTCATGTTTGCTATATGATGTTCAACATCTAGTTGCAACCAGTTCATGATTCAGAAGAGTTTCACATTATAGGTAATGTAATTTAAAAAAAAAAAGTCCAATAAAGGGAAGAAGGATAAAAGAAGGGTTGGTTATGTACCATACAAATTTCTCTACTTTTTTTTTTTTTGGTAATACAAATTTCGCTACCTGTTAGGCTGCTATACTAGAGCTTTTTATCTATAGCATCTACTAATTGTTGAAACAGAAAAATATTTGTATTGCATTTTTCTTGTTAGCAATGGCATTCTACAACTAAGGAGTTAAATTTTTTTCCCCTGAAAATTACAAAAGCCCTAAAATTCGTGAAAGCAGATAATCTACTGTTCACTCACCAGCAAGACCTCATCAAGGAGCAAGACGTGTGTAAAAGGGTCTCTCTTCTTTGACAACACTCTCTGCAAATGCCAAATAGCAACCATAATTGAAAGCAACTGATCCATACAAGCACTCATCCTCTGCCAGAGCGCGTCTTTTGCTTTAGCACCGCCTCCAATCTGAGGTGTCCCACTCCTCTGCACCCCTCCAGGTCCTGCAAATCCCCCTCCACCGCCTGATATAGCCTTCATATCCAATGCCGCACTAACACTTTTTACTCCCATTCCCTTGTACTTGCTAACTAAACCATCCACTGTCCCCCTCAATTCCCCCAGATTATAGAACACCTGCAATCCCGCCCCAACCTCAGCCTGATTTAACCCTTCAAGCCCTCTTTCTAGCACCTTCATCCCCTCAGCTCGCAACTTTTGCCCAATCTCCAGAACCCATTTCAGCTCTGAGTCCACTACATCAATTCCAGCCAAATGTGATTCGTTGTAGAGAGATAATATCTCAAAATGCAGCTGAGCCGCCTTTGAAAGATCCAGCTTTTCTGGGTCAGGGACGGAATCAAACAAATCCCTGAGCTTTTTAGACAGTCGGAGGGTCCTAATGGTAGATTGGAGGAGTTCCGTAGCGGAATGAAGGTTAGAGAGCTGAACAGTTTTGGTAGAAATGACGCGGTGGGGATCGGAGAGCTCAGAGCGGATTTTACTAATAGAGGACTGAAGAGATGAAACAGACGACTTAATGGACAAGAGGGCAGAGTCGGCAGCCTTCAATGAGGATAGTTGCTGAAGAAAATCCTGGTGGCGAGCAAGTACCTCGTGGCGAAGTTGAGAGTCAAGCAGACGAAGGCCTTCTTGGAGTTTCTCGATGCGGGAGGCGGCGGAGCCGGAGGAAAGCGCTGCAGAGGAGAAGCGAGTGGAATCGAAGTCTGGGGAAAGGAATGCAGAGAAGATGGGGTCTGAGGAGAACGAATCAAGAACGGAAGGGGAAGGTGCTACAGCCGCTGGCGCAGAGGTAGGGGGATTAGGAGTGACGGTAGCGAGTGGAGTTGGGGCATCTTTGAAGGCGCAGAGGCGTTGCAGAGGAGATCTTTGGATGGCCGGCGAGGCCATCTTTGATCTGTTCTATATTTTGAAGGCGAAATGCAACAATGGTTGATCTCCGGTATTGGCAGCGGTGGTTCTGAACTGAAGTTGTGGTGGTAGTAAGAGGTGCTTTCCGAGTTTTTGACCTGTGTGGTTTCTTTTTTTAAGTTCGCAAACCGTCAGAACGCATTATTTTTTAAGTGCATATAATGCCAATTGAACGCATGCGTTCATATGTTTTCTTATGTAAATATAATAATGAACGCATTCAAACGTTTCTGCATGATGCGTTTATACCACCAATAAGGATTAATAGTCTGTTATAATTTGGTACATTTCTTGGCCTTAAATAAAAGGGCCAGAAATGGAACTTTCTTTAAAAATCGCCAAGTAATTTTCATAAGAAACCTTCTATATATTCTAGGTAAATCAGAAATCTTTTTGTTCTTCTTTTTTCCACCAAGACAAAGAGCAGTCAATTCTGAATACATTTATGTTTGCAATTTCATACTAAAAAATCTCATGACAAACAGTGCATTTAACATTAATTTCTTGCACTGATAAAACAATGAAGAAACCTGTGAACCGAACAAAGAGGGAAAAATGGTTGAACATATATATTTTGTCAAATATGACCACCACAGCAGAGATAGAAGAAGCACAAAGTTGATATCAGAACAACCGATTCCAGAACATAGATAATCCTGAAAACAATGGCATCCAATATCGCGAAATGGAAGTTGAATCGTCTCCATTTGAAGAAATAGGATCTCCACGACAGCAAGTTCTCCTTGCTCAGTACTCTCTTCAACGATCCCAGCCGCCCCATGATCTTAACTCCTTCTGTCTCTGACCTTCCTCTGAGAGTAATGGTGTTTTGAGGCTTTTCAGTAACATAAACCTTTTAAAGCTTTGTGCATATATAAACAAGAAAAGAATGATTGCTTTGGTTTCATCACACGCGGACAGGCATTGCTGGCTTGGAGGCTGATATGGCCAGTTGCATTTTTCTGAAAGGGACCATCTGTTGCCTTCATAATTAGTACTGCAAGTTTTCTGTATTTCTTTTTCCAAAAGCACACAGAAGATACAGATGTTGGAGTGTCCAACACTTACATAAACAATGGTTTTGTGATTGGAAGGACACTTTTGGATGCTTGCTTTCGATATCATGCTCAACTAAGACGGTGGCTTCAAGACAGTACACTGTTTTTTTTTTGGAAGTACGAGTAGCTCGACTAGTTAGTGAATTGTGTTATTACCACAACCGCAATCATTGCATAGTAGGTGTTAGTTGTCAATATGATTAAGGGAAAGTTATTTTCTTTAGATTATATTGTAATAGCAGAGGATGAAACTTAGAGATCATTCTAACATGAGGAATAACGATGAATGTTGTTGTCATGGATGCAAGAATAGGAGCCAAAGCAATTAGAAACAGAGACATGAAGATACTGCAGACAAAGAAAGAATTCAGATAATATTATTGATGTTTATATCAGATTGGTAGCCTGAGAACATGAACAAAAGTTGAAATTTTCTACAAAGAAGAATACAACTAAGCATATACAGAAACGAGAAAGGGAAGAAAAAACGAAGAATTTGGTGTTCATGAACATCACTACAATGTCCAAGATTCAACCTCCGCCCTAATCATTGACTCTTTAGCCTCCTCTAATTGTTTCTTCAGCATCAGCAGTTGTTCTATGTCGTCGCATTCTTCGACATTGACTTCATTCAACCACTGCCTTAGTATCAGGTTATCGCCGCCGTAGTTACCACCACCGTAAGCAATGATGCTGCTATTCTGTACATTGCAGTCGGAATCGGAATTCAAGGTGGCATCAAGGGCGTCGATGTCCCCATAGGGATAGGGCTTACCGGAGGCAGAGATGACCAAGATGGCAACTTTTGCACCAGTCTTGGAGCAGAGTTCATCGGCTTTCTTGAACAAGCCTTTTCGTCTCTTCGAGAATGTCACCATTCTTCTTGATTCTTTCTCGATTTTCTTGATCTCAATCTTCTTTTTCCCTGAACCCATCTTTTTTTCTCCGTCAGTTTTGCTGTGGGTTACTGAGATTGTGTGTCCGAGATTATATTTAGGCGGCAAGGTCGGTTATTCAGGAAGGAAGTTACCCTCAAACCCTTTACTTCTAAATTGACTAGGAATTGAAGAAATTCTTTCGCTGGATTCCCAAATCCTAGTTCGCTTAGGATTGATTTTTGGTGGAGTTAATCCCTTCTTTCTAATTTGACTAAGAAGTGAAGAAAGACTTCTGCTATATTCTCTAATTCTAGTAAGCTTAGGATTTTTTATGAACAATTCTTTTACGGTCCGGATCATTTCCTTTTATTCTCTCCCAATCATAAGAAAACATTTTTTAAAAAATATAAAACCTTAAAAAAAATAAAAGAACATGAGATGAGAACATCTTCGACAGAGGCCCATAGTCTTTTGATCAGCGTAGGGATGGGAAGAGAGACCAGCGTAGCACGGCTATTGTCATAGTTAACAAGGTTGAAACTTTCGGAAAAAAACTTTGAATTGGAAGGGCGATCCCCTCGATAAAATACAGGTAAATAATACCAGGGCGCTTGAGAGAGCAATGCCGAAGGAAGTCGACAAAATGACCCAGTGAGCTTGGGAGAAGGGGTGTATACCCTCCTATCTTTTAATCAGGGATGAAGAGAGAATAAAGATCCTCAATATGTTATTTTGATGTTTGGCATGCTTTAGAGCAAGGTCAGCAATTTAACAATTTCAATTCTTATCGAGTTCAATTTAATCAATTAAAAAGTTAGAAATCTATTCGCAAAATATTCAATACTAAACATTTACCATAAAACATAGAAAAACTATTTTTCTTAAAAGAAGAATTTTAGGTACTGTTCCTATTTCCGACCAAAAAATCTACAAGAACCCAAAGAATCCATTTTCCTTCTGCTGCAAATGTTAAGGATCAATACTGAAAATCGAATATGCAAGTTTATGGCTGAGAAGAATTTGCTACAATAACGTTTGGAAGTCCTGGAGGAACTAGAATTTTGGTTTGGCTTTGAAGGAACGAGAATCCTATACTACCACCCTATGTAAGAAATTTTGGAAAACGAAATTGAAGAGAACGAGAATAAAAAACCTAAAAAATCAAATCAATACCTATCTTAAAAATGTTGGGAAGGCTGCCGCCCCCCTCTACTTCCGTCCACGGTCACTGCGGAAGCGGTATCATCTTTCTTCCCAGATAGAATCATTGAAATCTGGAGACCTCGGCTGAATGCTTGGTTGAAGAGCAACCTTGCTTGGAATTCTGACACGAAAGGGAACCACGATAATACAGCAATAGGCGCGAATATGATGAGACCCATTATAGCTTCATATGCTCTTGCCAGCTCCATCACCGAATCCCAGAAACCTATTCCTTTCAAGACAGGCCTGCATGCTTGAGAGAGCTGTAAAAAGGAAAAGAAGAGTTAACTGTGTTAGTGATCAGAAAATGTAAAAACATGATTAGAAAGGTAAGTATCAAAGGTGAAACCATCATCATACGGAATGCAAAATCTATATACAATACAACGCTGGCTTGCATGATTGATCAAGCGTTAAATAGGAACAGAAGAGTTATAATGTTCATGTGGGGAATGTTGTATAGTGAGATGGTATTTTTCTTGTGTTCTTCGAGTTTCCTGTGCCTCTTTCTTGTCCTCGTGATGCACACAGTTGGAGAGGCAAAAGACTTCAAAGAGAAAAGAAACCAGTATATGAGGTTGTGAATTGCTGTCTGGAAGGCCACGGCTTGGAATGGGGCTTATGTTCCTCTTTTGGAAGAGGCGACATTTATATGCAGATTTTCTCACCATATACAGGTTAAGGGATGCCTGCACCAAGCTCTGCTTAACTATCTGGGAAAACAGGACTTCCAATGTGCCTTAATGAGAAGTCATAAATAATGGTAAGTTAATTTTCTCTAGCTCAAATTTCCCCGCGAGTTCCTTCTGAGGAGTCATGAATGCATGTTGGTATCTAAATATTATGAACAATGAAGTTATGCTAGATCTGTTTCAACCGAGTTCGATGCAGATGTATTTTAAGACAAGGAAATTGCACTTACTAGAAGAATGCCCCAGCCTGAAGGCATGAAAGCAAGAATAGCAGCAAATAGATCTGCTATGGTGAGGCCACAGACAACAAATAAGACCGTCATAACTGATACAAATCCAAGGAAGAGAAGCGCTTTCAAAATCCTAAACATGAGCTGAAAGTCAGTGCCAAATCTTCGTCTGCCCACCGATACCATCTGAAGAAACAGGAATTATATACAAAGAAACAGTGAGCGGCTGAATATGAAATAACACAAGAAGAATGAGACGTTCCAAAAATAAATGTAGTAAGAACATAATAAGAAATAACAACTATTAGCTGATAGAATCCTTATCTTTAATTACAAAGAAAACGAGTAATAAGAAAGAAATTTGGAAGGGTGAGGTTGATCAGGAAGTGTTGGCCAAACAATTAAGCACAGGTACATTATTGAATTCACCAATTCAAGTTTCTTCTTAATTTGACAATTTTATAAATATAAATTTACTACTAACTATAACTTAAGGCTAATGAGAAAATTTCATTCTGAAATTAGGTGTTCAAGTTTCTTAATTTCAAAGTTAAGGTGAAACCATTCAGTAGTTATGTGCATTTATTTAGTCACATCACACATCAAATAGTAATGTGATTCGCGGGGCCAAAGATACAGTTGTACCATTATCTCAGTAAGGAACACCCCCGAGGAATGTTAAATACCTAAATGCACGTCATTTTTAAGAAAAGGGAATAGATTGCTATCATAAGAAAATTCTACAATCTCAATATTCAGGAGGAATTACTGGATCAGGACAAGCATATTAGCCCTTTACGTACAATTTGATTGACCTCTTTAGCAGTGCAGGTGAGTTTTCATGAGTTCATATATACATACCTTTAAGACTACTAGAGCAGCGCCCATGACAAACCAAGAAAGTCCATAGACCTGCAGAGAATATTTTAAGAAACTCATAAGAACGAGTAAAAGAAATTACCAGATCAGAAATGATTATGTAAAACAAAATTTACCAGAATATTCGTACTTCCATGAGCTATATCAAGGTGATACACAATTCCATACTGGTAAATGAAAAAGCGAAGTGCAAGTATTATTTCAAGCACTCTGCCCCTTATATTTATGTGTTTCAAGTGTTCATGCTCTCCATCCCACCATGCTTCCCAACTTTTATCTGGTGAAATAGCAATCCCACCACGGTTTCCCATCCATCTTTTCCAATCAGTCCAATCATCAACTGTTTTCTGCCAATCAAATCCAGATGGATTGAATACAAATGGAGCAAACAACCAGGAAGCGACGAGGAACCACATCGAAAAAGTAATAAACCAGTACAACTTTGAACTGCGATATGACTGCCCATAGACCTCATAAACAATTAGTAGTATAAATAGCTCCAGCCCTTTCACAAAGTGACTGCGAGAATACATTCTGTAGTTATCAGCGAATTTTTCGTGAAAAACTACAAAACCTCGACCTGTTGCCCGATATTTAGAACCTCCATGCAGAATTGTTCTACCATAATAATGTGTTTTTGTTCCAAGATGAAATGTAAAAAATACGGAGGCCAGCTGAAGCTGCATGATTATAAAGTCACCCAGAGCAGTGCGAAATCCTCGTTCAAGGCCAATTTCCATAACCATGGGCAGCACTAGCAACAAACCAAGCTGAAATATCGATTGAGTAGCCAAAGCCTCTAAAAGTGCTTTGCTCTGACGAAGAGTTGGGTCCTCCAAAATACGCCTTTCCAGTCCACTCAGGACCATGTACAAACGCCCATATAGAAACACATACACTGTAAGCACAGTAAGCTGGAAAAAACATGATTTTATCAACCATCTAAGTCGGCATTATTCTTGAGCAGGGAGATTGCAAAGTAAGAGCTTTAGAAGCACAAAATGATCAAGCTTAAAACAGAAAAGTGGAGGTACCAATTTTCTAAAACAGAAGTGATAAAAGAAAAGAATTAATTTAGGGACAAAAGGAAAGAAAATCAACTTTCCATGTTATCTTGCCAACATGTGAACATGAGCTGATTGAAAACCTAGACTCTGGCTATTTGCAGAAAGTGACTTATCATTGTGGATCCTATTCATTTCCTTGTCAAATGAAGTTTGCTTCTTGCACCAAATATCAATAGAATCACTATTGCTGTTTTCCTTAATGAGATTGATGCAACTTCCCGCTTTGTTTCCAAGCCAAATACAAGTCTTGGATATAGAGAAAGATCTAAAAGCTTTTCTGTTTTTCACTTTTTTCCTTTATTTCCAGATCTCTCTTTTTTTTTTTTTTTACTATTGAGCCCGAGGGGAATTGTGAAATGATATGTAGCAATCACGAAGAAAATTTAGGTACTTTAGTTGCGTAGCTTTGTTATGGTCTATGGCCAAGATAGCAAATTATGCAAGGTTGCCAGAGACTGTTCAAATCTAGTGAAGCATTTGGAAACTGAATGAAACTCCTGATTCAGGACTTGTCACTAACTGATAAAGAAAATGCCATTTCTATCACTTCATATGCATAATGACTTTAAGTTTACCAAAAGTACTCTGCAATCAATAGTAATGCGGAATGAACTGTAAGTTTTATATCTTTGTGAGTATATGGATGCAAAGGATAGTATGAAAAAGCCAAGTTCAAAAGCTTCAACTCTTATAAGGTTCAAACCAGTTTGTATGCTGTCTCACAGTTTGAATCAAGAATGATATGGGACAATAAGCATGCTTGACAGTCAATGATGCAACTCATCATATACTACTCTGTCCACTGGATCTTGAATTTACTGAGATATCATACTTGTCCCCCGTTTATTCTTGGCAAATCAACTTGATTAATGGAGCTATATGCAAAGTTGAATAGAGAGATAGTAAGGTATTGGGCAAGGAAAAGCAGTAGCTTGGACAATAACAATTTGATGACGATAAGAAACATCTATTTTCTGGTGACACTATTAGCTCAAGGTATTGGTGAAGAATTTACTTCAAATGAGGGAGCCAAGGAATCTCCAGGTTTCCTACATCTATTTCTAAAATACTTTGCATCCTAGGCTAAATGGATACATTTGACAATGCAGCTTTCTAGAAAATGAACCTGGTTGTTATAATGAACCTGAATTACTAGGAATTGTTTTTGGGGTCAACAGATCTGTGATAACGTAAAAAGGAAGAGTATAATTCATATTAATTACCATACTGCTAAAGTAGAACCCAACAGTTGTAAAGTAGAATGACAACATTCTGAAGAAGTCAAACCGACGTCCAAGCCGATAAACATCTCGGCTGAGTGTCTGTTCTCCATTGCCGTTTGCAACCTTTGCCTCAAATAGAGATATCTGGTTCATCCCCACATCACGCCCCTTGCCTACTTGGATGTATTCATGATGTGTTATATATCCCCCTCGCAAAGTCGAATTGTAACCTGAAGAGATGAACCCCATCAGGCACTTAAAAAATGATTATGGCTCTCTGAATTTTGAAGAAACAAAATACCACCTGCAAATATGTCTTCACTCAAGTTGATGATTTTTGAAGCTTTGCTTATGCCACCCCTGGTTATATGAAAGATTCTGTCAAAAATATCAGGATGCCCGTAGTGGAACCTTACCCTGTAAAATTAAAAGTTACTAATTAAAATCTCGAAATTCGCATAACAACAAAGTGAAAACATTTTCTACTTAATTAATTTCTCCAAGTCCCAAAATACTAATGTACACAGTATGGAAAAAACAAAATATGCCAGGATTTAGATAGTCATCATGCCATTTGAATTCAAAAGAAACCAAAGACAATCAAAAATAGGAAGTGCAGTGAATTTTCAATCTACAGAATAAAAAATACCAGATCTATAGATCTACAGTACACTATGTATTCTCCAATAGTTAATGATAATCTATACTATACTAAAAGTATGGATAGGGGTCATGAGGATTTAAACTTAGTTGTTTCTTCCTTTTTTGGATTGCCTAAAATGCCCTTAGAAAAATAAATTATTATTATTTTCTTAGACTAACCATAGGGTATTAAAAACACACAAGGTACACTAATATAATTATTTCATATAAATCCATCATTTAAACACTAATTTAATTACAATTATTTGAGAGTTACATAAAGAGTAATATGAACAAATAAAAAATAATAACTATACATAATGAATTAATAGAAAAGTTCTTAACTACTATCTAATTTAATTACAATTATTTGAGAGTTACATAAAGAGTAATAAAAAATAAGAGTTGTTTGGGATTTACATTAATTAAAGAAGAGTACTCTTTTTTTTTTTGTAGAAAAGAATAATACTCTATTAGTCTATATCTATACTAAAAGTATGGATAGGGGTCATGGGGATTTAAACTTAGTTGTTTCTTCCTTTTTTGGATTGCCTAAAATGCCCTTAGAAAATAAATTATTATTATTTTCTTAGACTAACCATAGTGCATTAAAAGCACACAAGGTGTACTAATATAATTATTTCATATAAATCCATCCTTTAAATACTAATTTAATTACAGTTATTTGGGAGTTATATAAAGAGTAATATGAACAAATAAAAACTAATAATTGTAAATAAAGAATTAATAGAGAAGTTCTTAACTAGGTTTTTAACTACTAAGTAATAATATTTTAACTCATCTACTTAAGTTACAAATTTTTTCTAATTAGAAAATATAAGAGTTACATTAGTTAAAAGAGAGTACTCTTTTTTTTTTTAAAGAAAAAGATGAGTACTATATTAGTTTATTATTTTTATTGTTGTTATTTATATTACCATTAGCATTATTATTAAAAGTTTAAATCATAAATGCTATGTGGGAGTTACATGAGTTAAAGATGAATAAATAAAAAATGATAATCGATATTCTATCTATATCTATCTATATCTATACTATTCTAAATGTGTGGATAGGGGTCATGGAGATTTAAACTTAGTTGTTTCTTCCTTTTTTGAATTGCCCAAAGTGCCCTTAGAAAAATAAATTATTATTATTTTGATAGACTAACCATCGGAAATTAAAGCGCACAAGATGTACTAATATAATTATTTCATATAAAATACTATTCTAAAAGTATGGATAGGGGTCATGGGGATTTAAACTTGGTTGTTTCTTCATTTTTTGGATTGCCTAAAATGCTTTTGAAAAAATAAATTATTATTATTTTGATAAACTAACCATAGGACATTAAAAACACACAAGGTGTACTAATATAATTATTTCATATAAATAAAATATAATCTAATGAAAGGTAGAAATGGACCATATAACCTCTATAGAATATATTGTATAATTAATAATATTATTGAAATATTATACAAATAAAATAATCAATAGTAACTAAATATACTTTAACTTCAACCTTTGTAAGAATAAAAAGAATGAGAAAAAAATAATATTATTATTTTATAATAAAAAATACAAAGAATAATTATGATTACTAAAACTCAAGTGTAAATATATTTAATTAAAAATAAAAAATATAATAACATGAAAATAAAAATAAAATATTAATATTTTTTAAAAAATCAAATAAATATAAAAAATAATTATATTGAATAAAAATTTTAATATAAGTTTAATTTTTGAAACATTTAACACGTGCAAATATTGCACGTGCTTTGTGCTAGTAATCACAAAAATAGCACAAACTTGATGCACACAATAGTTTTGAAGTTTTCTCAACATACTAATACATCCAGAATTCTTGAATAGTACAAAATACTAAAGTAGCATTTTTCGCTACCCTTTTGTTTATAAGAACCAAATAAGGATCATATACTCAAAAGAAACATATTTCTTTTCTCAATGGGCTCTAAAAGATGACATAAATGCTGTCTCTTGCAATAGTTAGTTCGCTGAGATTATATGACCAATATGTCATACAATATCTATTTCCACATGTTTTGACAATTATTTGGAATTTCTTCAGTTATATCCTATAGATTCTGCGTTAGTGTTATCCAAATACAGTTCACTTCGGTTACCTTCATTTCCGGCATATTTAACGTACCTGACCTTAATGCAAGCAAGAAAAAATGTTGTGACAGAAAAAAAAGGCAAAACAAACTCTTGCTGCTAATTTCTAGCTACTGACTTGAGCTTCACACAGTGAAACAAAGAGCGTACATCGAACAATAGATGACATAGATCAATGCAAAACAAAAGAAGCTTTAGAACCTCATGCTTGAGGAATGGATGATATGTTAATCCAAGATAAAGAAAAAGCAATGCCTATGATTTATAAGGACTTTTGATCCTCCTAGGCTTCCCTTGATCCTCAAAAGAGCTGCATAGAACTCTTACAAAGGACCTTATATTCAACATCAAAAGTCAAAAGTATTGAAATAATTTCAGGTTTCCTGATATCATTGCAACAGAGTGTATGTTAAATAGTTGAATAAATGAAAGGTATATCTGATATCATAGAAAGGAAGTTTTAGTCAGCTTTTTTAGAAATGAACAGTGTCCTCGATGGACAGCTGAAGTGGACTTTGGTCAGCGACCACATTGAGCAGTCAACCAGCACAAGATGATGGCCAACCAGTCTAAACTGCATGCTCCCTGGTTCGAACCTCTAAGAGGGCCAAATGGTTTTGACTTGAGTAGGTTAAACTATTATCTCTTAAATTATCCATCTTGAAACTGATACTACATGATTGGTACCTCCTCATTCTGGAATAATTACATAAAACTTGGATGATATTCTTTCTCATTTCCACTATACATCAAAGAAGACATTGATTACCTACTCAGAACTAAAGCTCCCTTTCTTTTTTCTTTTATCGTGCTTGTGAATCAGATCTACCCTCTGGTGCAAGAATTTCTCAAATGTTCTGTACTCAAGTACTCAGTTCTATAACTAAGAGACAAGGTTAGCCTCTCGAGCAGCAATTGCAATCACTAAAGTGAAAAGATGGTTTGGAGGTACCCCTATACTTCACAAGCCGTGGAAGAATACAGAGTCAGCAGCCAACCAACCTCCTTTAATGTGAATTTTAAGAATAAGACTCCAAAATATATGAAGGTTGTTCAATATCTGGCTGCCCATCGCTATCTCAACACAGTTAGAAACATGGCTAATTATTATCATTGTGAAACTGCTTGCCAGATGATTATCATTGTGAGATGATGGAGACAGCGGAATTACCTTAGAGGGTTTGCCAAAAATCTTTGTCCAATTGTCACAAAGCTAGTCTCCTGATTGGACATGAACCATGCAAGTGAAGAAACACTGGATATCAGGAAGAGCTTAAGTTAGTCTTCTCATAGATAATTGCCCTTAAAGACATCACTTAACATTAGTTTACAAGGTTCATGCCATTTTAAGATCACATGAACAAAAATTGATACAAACCTCCCTGTAAAAATATGCTCCCTTAACCCCAAGATTGTTGGTCGTCGTTGACCATGATGAACCTTATGAAATTCCTCCAATACATTCCGCATTTTGTAAGCTTCCTCAAAATAATTATCCTGTGGATTAACAGTAAGTATCTCGGGACTGTTAAAAAAAGGAAAATGATGAACCGACCTGATTCATGTCTATGGTCTGTAAGGCTTCTCCACGAGTGAAAATAATAGCATGATTTTGATTTTCAGGCTTTCCTTCACCAATTAATGTTGGATTCCCTGGAAGTTTGATACGATATATTTCCTGTATCAAAATATACAAGAATGTAAATAATTAATTCCTACATCAACATAAAAATGAATATTTCTTCATTAGCTAGCTTTTAAAACATTTTGGAAAATGCCTGCTAATCAAAATTTTCATTTGAAAAGAATCATGTTCCCCTTTATCAAGATTCATACCTCATCCAGCTTATCACCTCCCTTAACAAGAACAGAATAGTACATCTTTACAGACTTTCCCTTGACAGTCCCCTCTACCTCATCTATATAAGCAACACGTAGGGATGGATACCTGTTGTAGTATTAAATCACTGTCAACGTTATTATCGATCCTATACTTAGGAGTCAATCTCAAATTTTGATACTCACGTCAACATTAGGTTAAGAATGTTGATATAATTACTATGATCTTGAGGATCACTAGATTTCTTCTGAGCACCATAAACCTGACAAGACACGACATAGGTGAACTTCAGATCTGCCAAAGCTTGGGAACGCATCTTTAGACTGCTTTGTGCACTGTTATAAATATCAACTGCACGATAGCCTGCAAATATTTCTGCAAATACAACACAAGATCATTTTCATGATTAGCTGTATTTGCTAATAAAGAATCCAGTGCTTCTGCAGTTCATGTCTGATATAATGTTTTTAGCATAGAGGAATCAATTCACTAACCTTCATCCTTAGCAAAATCCTGGAAGCATTGGAGCTCAAGAGCCAACCGGTAGTACATCATCCCTCTCACTGGAGTTCCAAAAGAAACAAGTAAATGCAGTAGCGTCATTACCCCATAAATGCTTGAATTACCGAACAAAGAATGAATCAGTTGTAACCATCCAAACCTGTCCTAGAAAGTGTCTGCCCTCGATAAGATACCCATTGTCGAATAAATTCCATCTTTTCCTTTCCAGCATATTCACGATCCTCAAGTCTTTCTTCAAAATTTCTCCATTGATCTATTGACGAGCAACAAAAAATGGAGGAACTGTAGACCTATTGCTAGGGCACATGACCACAATCAGATGTTGCAGAATTGCGACTTACCTGGATATATCTTTTGAAGATAAAAGAGAATTGAAATTCCATCCTCATTTTCTTTCTTTAACTGCTCTTCTGAGTAGAAAACATCTTCCTTGTAATATGGAGTCAAGACGCTGAACCACAAATGAGAATCAGTTGAGTTCCAGTGACTCAAGTGTCAAGACAGTAGACTACACAGTTCGCTGACCAAAAGTAATATGGATATTGTTATTGAAAAATGGCAAGTTCCTTCAGCGCTAAATGAGCCAGAAGAAGAATAGATAGAATCCAATGGGCTTCAGATATTCTCCACCCCTAAACTTTTTATGTGACTTAATAAAAAATTAACAGCTCAATCATCTTATAAAGAAGGCACGTCTACTATGAACCTGTTCAATGTCCAAACTCTAAATCATGAACTCAGTGTAAAAACTTCTACTATCACCACAAGAGCATAATCCAAAAGTTTTCTTATCCCATGTAAAACATTCATGTTCTACAAAGTGAACATGTTAACTGTGACAATTTATCATCTTAGAAGTGTCTCTTCAGCTTTTGATGTTCTAACATAAAACAACTTTTATTTCATCCTCAAGCTCTTAGTTTTACATGGATTATGTGCACCCATAATCCAAGAGACACCACCTTATTTAGTTGAAGAAAATATTGAAGAAATCCTAATTAATTTCTGCCAAAAAGATGTAAGGTTGTTCAATTGGGCAAGAGACCATTACAGACCATTACAGAGAGAACAGTTAAACCAAGGAAATCCTCTATTAACCGTTTGGAGCATTATGATGTCCCTGCTCTCATTTTCCTTCTTCCCTTCTCCAGTTTTCATCAGGAATGTCAACTGAGAAAAATACGATAACAGTGCACAACAATCTTAATCCTAAGGCCTAAACGTTTCATACGATGTTCAAGGTAGTATGCTAGTACCTCAGAGCAAAATAGACTATGGCAGAGATTCAATTGATGTAACAAGCTAAAGAGAGGAAACAATTAAGAAATAGGGAAAGAACACTCTACACAGGTAACATCAGATTTGTATGGTTTTTGATGATTTTTCTATGTTTGTTGTCAAAGGCATGACAAAGTATTGTTTCTGGATAATACAAAGTTTCCATAGTAGACTAATAGCATAATAATAAATTAAGGATGTGCTTTTCCAAGCATCTCAATAGTTTAGCTTATCCTAAGATGTCTCTTTTCCTGCTAGAAGGGAATTCTTTCCTTAAACAAGTAATTAAATGTTATGCAAAAAGCTAGTAATCAATGTAGTGGTAAACAGGGATTTGCCCATTGTTGCTTGCCTGTAAGGTGATTAAATACTTGTCTCAACAATTTTAAAGTCATCCATTATTTCATCAAAGGTGATTAATACTGAGTCTTTAGAATTCTCCCAAGTTGCCTACCCATTAACAATGAAAAGTGTCTCAAATATTCTAATCAACAAGAAGATACAATATAAATTTGAGCTTTAGATAGGCACTTCTTCAGCCAATTTTCCACAGTATAGACAAGAGAATCTGGCATGTAGTGTGGTGTGAAGTACAGTTAAAAAATTTGAGGAGCTGGCCAAAAGGTTTTCAAAAAGGTGTATTGAGTCCACGAGAAGCTGTCTCTCTTGCTCTCATCTGGCAGGCTAGACTACGACATACTTCGGTTGGAAAAGTTCTCGCCCATAACATTTTTTGTCTATTTTGTCATTAGGAGCTCTACTTGGAAAAAGAAGAAACATCCTCTTTACTTAAAGGTGCAAGGAACATATAATTTTCCCACGAGAAGCTGTCTCTCTTGGTCTTATCTGGCAGGCTAGACTACGACATACTTTGGTTGAAAAAGTTCTCGCCCATAACATTTTTTGTCTATTTTGTCATTAGGAGCTCTACTTGGAAAAAGAAGAAACATCTTCTTTACTTAAAGGTGCAAGGAACATATAATTTTCCATTTCCTAACACCACACCCCTTGGCCTGGATGGAGGATCCTCATTTCATTTAGGATTTTCAGGAGACAGTAACTGATTCAATGAGCCTTGGAACAAATTAGCCATTAGAATATTAGCCCATTCAGAAAGAAATAAGGTAAAGAGAGCTTTCACAAAATTGAGCATGCAAAACTTTTCTTTCCTTTTGTTTGCTTTCAATTATGTTGAAAAGCGGGCTTGTACCAAACTCCAACCCCAAAAGGTACCTCGAAGGGGAGAGGATTGCTTGAGCCTTATAAGTGATTAATTATTATATTAAGAAGACAATATGGGATATCTCAACACACTCCCCTCTCGCCTAGGACTGGACATCTGGAGTATGAAGTCCGAAATAAGCGAGTGGTCCAATATCGCTCTGATACCATGTTGAAAAAATGGGCTTGGAATTGAAAAAATGGGCTTGGAACTAACTCCACCCCCAAAAGGTACCTCAAAGTGGGGAGGGTTGCTCAAGCCTTATAAGTGATTAATTATTATATTAAGAAAGCAATGTGGGATATCTCAACAAATTACAAACAAGACTTGATTCTACATGCTTGAATTCACACACATATATATGTAATAGCCATTAACTTTGGTACTTTATCGTGAAATATTAAGAACTAATTGAAGTGATATAAATAGTTAAAATATGAGTAAGTAATATCACAAATGATTTGACTAAAACTGACCTAAAAGAAAGCATGTCACGAACTCTAGGCGCACTTGGCATGTTCATGAAAAGGGAGTTTGCAAAGAAAGTGATGCGCCGACGAGCATCTAAGTTCATGGGCACATTAATTGCAGATTCCTTCACAGTCAAAAGCAAACGAAGCCTAACAACCTGTGGTAAAAACGAGCTGAATTTGAATACCTAGGCTCTTGCATGATGAAATAATGAGTATGAACAATCCACTAAACAGATAAAGGATATACCAAGCGTAAAGTACCTTTTCTCTCCACAATCTGTTGCTTGTGAGTTGCAAGTCAATATTTTCAAACTTCTGCTCTCTTTTGCCATCTGAAGGAGCTTTATTCAGGATTCTGTATGAGCAGCACAGCATTTTAAGATTTAGGGAACTTTCCAAACGCAGACCTAAGCTATCATGCCAATTGAGAATCTCTCTTAGAAGAACTCACTCATGCCCATTGTGCATAACGTCATGAGTGATAATCTCCATGATATCCTGGAGGACGTTTATGAGCTGTGATCTATATAAATCCTCGTCATCATAATCTGTAGTCTGTCAAAAACATGCCAATAGATATTAGAAATAGATGTTCCAGTGCATAGCTTGTTGAGAAAAAGATTCAATGCTGTTGGAACAGAAAATTATGGTTACAAAATCATACCAAAAGAACTAAAAGCCTCTCCAGTTTATCATTCAGCAGAAGCAACCCGCTCATTCGAAATTCACTTAAAAATTTTCCATCTTGTATGCTGTCTTTCACCTCATTGTATATCAGTCTAATAGTCCTGTAATAAGGGCAGTAACACAAGGAAGGAGTCACAAGTATTGTAAATAATAGATAATAAAAAAGACTGCTTATTTGCCCAAAAAACAGTATGGGCCTTGGCAGAATAAGAACTCCTTGAATGTGTCTTACTCTTGATCCTCTCTTTCTCTGAAAAGGTTGTATAAGATATCATTGAGGGTCTCATAACATTCAATTACAGCAGAGAGCATAAAATCATCACTAGTAATTTTCTTGAAAAGGTCAGCATCATCTTTTCCTTTAAAATCTTTTGCCATATCCAATGCTATTGGAATCTAACCTCCACAAGTAAAATAGAGAGTTAGAAGTCTGACCACAGAAACTCCATTGACTTATGAATGAAAAGAAGGGACTAAATAAAGCTGTCACCTTACTAGCAAGCAGGAAAGGTGGCCACTGGATTACTGAGACATCACTTGATGAATATGGCACAAGAAGCAGATCTCTCTCCCTGCAATTACAAGTCATACAATAGTCAATTAATCCAGACCAAGCACAGAAATGGATTTATGTAATGCGTTAATCAGAAGATGTCTTTATAAAATAAATAAATAAACAGATCCATCACCGAGGGAATTTTAATTCTTCAAAGAAACTCATGATATTAAGTCAACTAGCAAATTACATATACTGTTTGAAGTGAAAAGCATCAACTCAATATAGAACTGGTCCCAACCTGTGGCTGATCAAGTCCTCCATCCGCAGGGACTGTATGAATTCGTTCCACACCTGGGAAAATTTCATAATGGTCGTCACATCCGGTGAAGGATCCTGCCAGAATAGTTTTTGCTCAGCAAAAATTATTACAAGAAAACAGACCACTGATAATCAAAGGAGAAGTGCAAGTCAGAAAAGATCAATAAAGCAAGCAAATAAGTTGCTCATGCATGTCTAAAATTATGAAAGACGAACAAGATATTAGCTGATATTGAAGAAGTATTGGGAAATAATTGCACAACCTTTTTACGCCTTTCGTGTTCAACTCTCGAAGATGGTACAAGACAGTCTCTGAAAGCTGAAGGGATAGATTCAAATCTTGACCTTAACATCCCCAGTGTCCTTATCTACAAATCAGATATTCACAAGATTCAAACAGCATATTTTATTTGACACAAAGATCATAGACATTTATAGAATCCAAAAAACAAGCAAAGAGTCCCAGCTGCATAGCTGCAGGCATCTAGAAATAGGTTTTTGAGTTAACCTGAAAGAATAATATGAGTAAAATCACCACTAACCTCACCAAGGTGGCTGAATGCTCCATATATGCCACCAATAATAGTATAATAAATGGCATACCATATTTGTGTATCCATGAGATAGACCTACAAATCACCCAATTTTTTTAGCAACTTGAACCCTGGCATAAAATAAAGCTATTACTCACATAAATCTTTTTTGTCCACTGACCAGGACAATGGGAGCCCATACAGCAATAACAACGCCAATATTGTGCGTCACTGCAGTGTTAAAATGAAAATTCAATCATAACCAATAAACAGGTAAAAGAATTCTCCTGAAAGATGCCACTGGAATGTTACCATTAGGAAAGAATTCGTGCCACTCATAATTACTGATTCTCAGAGCCATTATGAGTTTAGTTGGTTGAACAAGTGGCACTATCTGTGAAAATAAGCAGAAAATGGAAAAAAGGACAGTTAGACTTCAGAAATCTGCTAATTTAGAAGGTAATGAAAAGCAAAACATTTTGAAGTATGAAAGGAAGAGGCATCTGCTGGTACGCTTCAATATAGTTTGAAACCTTCATTTTTATTGCACAAACACTGTTATGACCATTAACGTTCAAAATACAAGGCCCAAATGGTGAGTCAGACCCCTAAAATGCATTTGCTTGACTCTTGCATCTTCACAAGAATTAGTTTGTGATAACTTTATTAGTGTTGCTACTATGTAAAACAAACCCAAGATCTCAGATCTTGGAGTTTTCCATGCAGATACATGTTAGTTTCACAAAGGCCCTTCAAGTTATAATTTTATTCCATTTTTCAATTTTCTCAAATCAGGATCCTTTATTTGTTTTGGCCCATTAATACCTTATTGTATCAATTTTCTCAACTAGCACTCAAGTTTTACAAAAGCATGTCAATATGCTTCCCAAATCCCAATTCATTAGAAAATATTGTAGAGAAGTAATCAAAATGGGTGACAAGTTGACCTTTAGTACGTCCAGACAACTTAAAATCCGAACTTCAAAGAACTGTCATTTTTCATGTTACAATTAGACAAATGATACTCCCTCTGGTTAGAAATATAGGTCTTTTTAGAGGGAAGATGGGTGATCAAAATATAAGTCCAAAGTTTAATGCTTTTTCCCAAGATTACTTAATCAATTGTTGGAGTCGATGAAATATGAGAGAAATAAAGATGAGAAATAAAAGGGTAGTTTAGGTATCTCGATTTAATTCCCTCAAATAGAAAAGGTATCTCAATTTAAAAACATCTTCATTTCAGGATCCTTAATCTGTGTGCATAAAGCTAAAAATACCTATATTTTCAACTAGAGGGAGTATACAATATTCTTTCTAATACATCCTTAATCTGTGTCTAAAATATTCAGGCTGTTTGGATCAGTTAATACATGCTTCAAAATCTTGTCCTTTAGTTTGGCATAGGAAGCACATTCACCCACTCTTTCCACAATCCAAGGGCTAGATTGAGAAAATTAGAAGTTTAGGAGCTTCCTTGACATGGCAACTTGAAATTTTGACAAATGAGGGATGCAATTGAAAAACTCGTAATATGAAGGGGCTCATTTGAGATTAATCACTAACTCAAGATATACCTTGCTGCTAGAGAACCTATGTTCCATAAAGGCTCCTAGAAAACCACTGCTCGAGGGACAAAGAGACAACCTACTACAAGTGCCTATAAGCTTTCTTCTACAGCAACCTGACAGGTTCTCTACAAAAGTTCCCCTTAACTCTAGCATAATAGAGACCCTTCCTCAATAGCACAAATGTTACTGATGCCTGGCATGAATTTACCCTTCCACTCATAGAAAACTACAAGTATGCTTGAAGAGTTTTTATCCCTAAGCAGTTTAACATGAAGTAGATTCTTGGGAAAAACCATCTAAATTTTTCAAACCATGTGAGAAAGAAATATTTCAGCAGTAAAGCACGGGTCTTCCTCGATACATTGGAAGTATGAAAAGGTTGCACTTAGCTAGATCCTGAGTAATACAAGAATTGACTGAATCATGTCGCAGTCAAGCACATCAAGGAGTTTCAGTAAACACAGTCTCAGAGTAACATCTGAAATCAACTGAAAAAGTTACCAAGTCATCCCAATTGATGGTAGTTCTGCTTTGCCTGTTTCATCCTAAAACTACATCTTTACATCTTATTAATACAGTAACTATACAAGAACCATCCAGGGAATTTAAGAAATGCTTCTAGCAACATGATGAATTAGTTAAAACTAACACATCAAAATCTTTTCCGATATGATATTATGAGTCGGATAGCACAATGTGGTTCTGTTAAGTGCACAACAAATGCAGATGGTCTAACCAAAATTAGCAAATTGAATAAGAATTGTAACTCCAAAGCTACATGATGGGTTAAAAAAGAAGGAAAAAATAAAGGAAATAACTCGTAGCATATTGGCAGTGTGCAAAATATCACCTCAACATAGTAGCTGAATGCTAGTTTGCTGATTAGTAGCATGATCCAGAAAAGAGTGTACCTGAGCAGAGGAATATTTATCTTTTTGGTCAAAGAGAAGTAATAACTAAAATGTCTTCCCTTCTTTCCCTTACCCGCAGCCCTATCCACCGGAAAGGCTTTATTGAGAAAAGACAAAAAAGTAAAAGTAGGCATCCCCATGCATATTCCGTGCCTATTATATTTATGGCATGTATTTATGGCATGTATGCATAGAGGGAAAGTAAGATCTCTTTTCTTACTTCATAAGGGAGAATATGTCTTCATGCATGCCTCTTCCAACATATAGCTTTGGCTGAAATTAAGTTGGCACTTATTAAAACCATGTAATCATAAGCATATTTGTTATAGAGTGAAATGAACTATGAGCACTTACCTGAGCCCACCACATAAGAAGGATGACAAGACGTGCATTGGAACGCTCCATGGTTCTCCGTAAAGATGGAAACAGAAACAGTACTACAGCTAATATGTTGGGTATCAAGTAGATTGCAACACAATAGTTATATAATGACTGACTTTTCCAAGACCCTCCCAAAGTACTAAAGAATCTTGCAAACCCAGTTGGATTCTGAATGGATCTAGCATATGCAACAGGCATAAGAACAACCCAAAAGGCTGCGACCACAAATTTCAAGACGTAGCGCAAAATTTGGTTAGATTTCATGCTTCCCCATGCATTCAAGCTTAGAATTATGTCCAGAACAGCTGCAAAAGGGATGCCACAGAGAGAAGGAAAGCATGTTATACTTGTATGCTCCTGAATGAAAGCATATATATATATATATATATATATATATATATATATATATATATATATATATATATATATATCAGCAGCTGAGTCAAGAACATCTGGACCATCTTTTCATAAGAAGGCAACAACAATGTTGACATCAAATTGAAATTATAACATAAAACACAGATATAGTTGATGACTTTCAGAAATTTCCATGCAATTTCTAATACCTCGCAGAAAATGCAAAATAGCTGCTGTTATGAAAATGCTCAGGATGCTTCTGATGACATCCTCATCAAAAACAGCAGTTAAGGATCCATCCCTATGCCATGCAATGATGATCATTGCCTGAAAAAAAAAAGTAAAAACAAAAGATTACCTATATTAGAAAATATTGGGTCCTAGAAATAAAAGAATCCAGCTTTACCATTATAGACATCCTCATACAACTATACAGAAAAATGAATCCATGTCGATTGCATTTTGTCCATTCATCTATCTCTATCTTTCTGATCTCCTTGTTTATATATGTTTTCTGTCTTTTCCTTCCTATATCATGCTGTTCAAGTTTAGCAAAACCAATGGCATCTAAGAGAGGAAATAGGAATTTATAGTAGGGATATGATCTGTCCAGATAGACTTACAGGATCACCTAGTATCAAAGATGTCATACATCACTTTATGTATAATAATAGGAGCGTCATTTGTATTACTCATAAAGAGGAGCCAAAGAGAAGCATAATTCATAGCACCTTCCACTGATAAGGCCAACTTCCCTAACTGGCTACGTTTTAACTAAAAACAACAGAAATTGCAATAGATAAATGATTACTAAAGTACACCCAAGATTTCAGAAAATTCTGTCCCGAGCAACAGATATAGTACTTAAGGCAATACTTCATAAGACTTTTCGCAGGATAAATTTTTCACCAACTAAAGCAATCCTGACAATACAAATTCATAACCATTTGGACTATTCCTGGCCTTTTCATCTTTGTGGCTTCACTCTCTATGTGCTCTACCATTATGTCAAAATATAATGAAAGGAAACTGAAAGAAAAAGGAAAAAGAAAGATGCTAAGAAACTGGTAAAATCAATAGAAAATGCTCTTACTAGTACCTGAAAAGCCAATATAAAAAACATCCACAACCGATCAAAACTGCGATAAAGATGCCAAAAGGTACGAATTTCAACAAAATTTGTCTTAGGCTTCCTTCTTCCAGTAGCACCATTGTTACTGCTACTCTGCAAAGAATGACAAATTTGTCACAATAAACATTGAAGAGAAAAACACACGATTAGGAAAGATATGTTACATATCTATGTTACCATTTTTTCAGATTGGTTATCATCTGAATGGACAAAAAAATCTGCTTTTCGATCCATTGGCCATCCCAGCCTAAAACATCTGGCAGACCTGATGGGAAAGAAACATAAAAATGGATCAGGTAAGAACTAGAGAGCATTTGATTTTCAAGGTGAACTCTGATAATCAGAAACTAACCAAAAGTACTCATTTAGATCATCATAGTTTCTCCATGCTGAATGGCTTGCTTTTCCACCTTTATTTCTCCTGGCTTCCTTTTCCAGCAAACATACTTAAGTGACAATAAGACAAATGAATAAAAGGAAGAAAAAGCAGCAATATATTTCAGTCACCTTGAGCAGGACTTCATATATTGGGGTAACAACCTCCTGCAGAAAATGTTCCTCGCGACGTGATGCTAGTTGAAAGGCGCCCCCAGTTACAGCTTCAGCATGGCTAAACAAAATCCCATACATCTCAAATGCCATCTTTAATTTCAGAACAAGAAATTAGAGTGAGGGTCATTTAACAAAAAAGGAAAAGAACAGGGGAAAAAATAGAAGAAAATGATGGACTATACCAAAAGAACTAAATTTGATAGAAAGTGTTTGATCCAACCAAAAGACAAGGCCAAAGAAAAAAGAAAGATTTTTAACCAATTGCAGCAACAATATAAAACTAATGGTATTATGTGTGAAGTTATGTGTTATAGATACAGTGACTTAGTTCAAATAAAGTTCCTTTATGTTATTTCCCTTCTAACCCATTGATAGGTGACCGTTATAAATCACATTTTGGAATTATATAGCTCTTATGACTTTCTATGACTATGGCAACGAATCTATGTATCTCCTTCTCCCCCTACATACACATACCAACTTCTCTAATTTACAACTTCAAAAAAGAATCCCTAATATATATTTTATTTTTTAACTCTGAAAATTCAGTTTTCCTGCATATTTTTTAGATATTCTACTTAGCTTACTGAGAATTTTTCCTTTTTTTTCCTCAATTTTCTAAGCTAAAGTGTTAATTGCTACTAGTGGAGATAGAAAGCTCCATCTAGTTTGCAAGAAGATGGCTTTATAAAGGAAAACAACATATAATTTGATAACGTGAATATAGTAATAGACTTTTTCAAACTTATTCTCATTTTGCAATGAAGTTACATTCTCTCAACTTTAAGATAACAACAGGAGGGAAGTTTAATCCAGCAGATTGGTTATTCTATAGCTTTCCTTATTCCTTTTCTACTGGACTAGGAAAGGAGATAAAGAAAAAACATACAATAATTCGAAGAAAACAAACACTTGCAGATAATAATCACAGACCAGAAATCTTCCAGTTAGAGAATGGGAGGAAACTACGACTGTTGACCATATTCAGAATGGAAAATATAGGTGCAACAAGTTAAGAACAAATACATACATTGTGGAAAATATAGCAAATACATTCAGGCATGAACCGGATATTCGAAGCTTCACCCCATATAAGAAGATAAAGTCCAATGTAGAGAAGCTGCAACTGCTGCCGATTAGCACCAAGTGGAAAGCTGTAAGATAAAGATATAAACAGTAAAAAACCATTAAAGTTCAGAAGTATTATGATAACATGGTGTTATATCTTAAGAATACAAGAATATGCATGATTATGACTATGTTCGCTAAAAGCAAGCAGCTTACATAAGATTGGAGGTACAGTGTAAATATTTACACCAAGACCGGTAATTTTTTAAAATTTTCTCCAGCAGGTTCGTAATTGTGTCATCATCCAACTGTGACAATTTTGGATCATCAGGGCATGAAACCATAAACTAGCTATTGAATAGAAAGCAAGAGAGGATAAAAGATTCTCAATAGGTTGATCTATTCATGTAAGTTTCTAACAAGAAAATTGAGTTTATACCTGCTCATAAAGCGCAATATCCTTTTCTCGTACATCCATATTTGCAATTAACAATATTAAGTGTTCTCGCTGATTTGCTACATTTCCTTTCTGCAATCCCCAAAGACAAGGTAACAGAACATGTCAAATTGGAATATATATATATATATATATATATATATATATATATATATATATATATATATATATATATATATATGTATGTATGTATGTATGTATGTCAAAAGAAAAAAGTCATAACTTATTCCCACCCTGGGAAGGGGGGTGGAGAAAGAGATTAAGGAGTAGCAATTCTAGTGAAATGCAATACTTCAATTATAAATAGTGACCATCCTCGCACAAGTACCAAGTTTTCAGAACTTCCAGGGTCACCCAATTGAACAGTAATCAAATGGTACTATACGCATTAGAAAAAGGAAAAGGATGAAGGAAGAAAAATAACTTTTCTTTTCGTCTTTTGATGTGTTACAGATTCCTCCATGTTCCACCAAGAAATCCAAAGACAGATTTAACTGCTAGTCTTGAGACACGATGGTAATCAAAGATAATAAACGTAAATAAAACCAGTAGAAATTTCAAAGAAGAAAAAAAAAGAAAAGAGAGGTGAAGTATGAAAACGTTTTCAATATTTCAAAAAGATGAACAAGTCTTGCATTTAGAATGATGCAAAGGGAGATGATACAGAAAAAAGAACACAGAACAATCAGTACAAAGAAATGGCTGAAGAAGGGATAAACAGAATTTGTTGTTCCTAACTAACCTGGAAGCCAAAGACCAGATGAAGCCACTCAAGAATATCATTTACTGATTTGTATTTGTTTTCAGGCATCCGGATAGCTGGAAGATTATCCACATTGCGTAGAGCTAGATATGCCGCTTTGATCTAGTCAAGAAAGATGATAGAATATTAATCTTGCAGACGAGTATGTCAGCGAAATAAAGCATGCATTTGTATAGTAGGCTTTTGCCTGGAAAAATGAACAGTGTTAAGATCATTCTGTAATTTGAAATACAACCTCAGGAAGTTCCATAATTGCAGGTTTAACTCCAACTGCATACAATGGAAGAATGTTGTAGTGCTCATATTGTTCTCTCCTCTGCTCAACATCTTCAGCATACCTTCGTGTCTACAAGTACCAAGTAATTACAGTTTATGAATTTTACACAATAACATAGTTGGAAATTCGTCCTAATTGCTCGAAACTACAAAACCAAAGGGATCAAACCTCCGGATCAATTTTCCCTGGAGGTATAACTGTCTTCAGCACATCATACAAGACCGTTGCAATCTGAAAAATCTTCGCCATCTCCTCTCTTGAAAAATCGAGAAAAAACAAAAGTAGTCAATTCAATCCATGAACTGAGATAGAGGGCATTATTTTAGTAATGAAAAAAATAGAATCACCAAAGAAAGTAAGCCTCACGGTGTTTTGGTATATTGCCCCTCTCTGATGTTTTCCTCATAGTACTTCTTGTAGTATCTTAGGATTTCTCTAGGATCAGTCTTTGTCGCACCAGTTATTTCTTCTTCCTGAAAATCATGAAAGTTAGATGCAAGGTAAAGCTTATCATTGTCCTCTTTCTCATGTAGTGTAAAGTAAAATGTAAAGGAAATAAAATGTTTGAAAATTCCAACTATTGCTGAACTTTGATTTCTATGCTTAGTTATCACTTATGCTTATGTAATGAATTGTCAGTGTAATAATACATCGGATAAAAATCATACTTCTAATACCTAAGTTTATCCACTACACAATACATCAGGATCCAGTTCGGTAATCTTCTGGATTTGAGAGAAATTAAATTTTCCACAAGTTCTATAGAAGGTGCAGAGGTTGATTTAAGTAGGAAGATAAAGCATCTTAGAGGGCAGCCTCAACATCTTGATTGAGCAATTACTTCTGAGGAAGCAATGAGTGCTTTTTAGCCTATATATTCAAGATATTATTTCATTTTGTAAGTTGTAATTTGAAGTGAACTAAGCAACTAGAGAAGCAAATTCTGAGTATGCAATATTCTGTCCGGAAATTTCAGTCAGACAAGCACTAGGAAGAATAAACCAATTCTGGTTCTTACCTATAATTCAATTGCTCAAAGAAAAAAATGCAAGTATATTATCTAGAAGAAGGAAGATAGCAAGCATAGCACAATAGAAAACCAGGAAACATCATATCTACCCTTTGAAGTCTGCGCAGCAGAATAGTCTTAAACTGACGAACACCACGCCCATTTGAACTTGGATCCATCCTGTGAGCCTTTTCAAATGCATGAAAGCGACCTAATCCAGTAAGCAAATACATTCAGTTAAAATGATTAAAATAAGGAATAAAAATAGGTGGATGCAAGTCACAGACACATCCCTTCTTTGGTTTGTATTTTTGCTTGAAATTACAAAAAATAAATGCTTTTATACTTGTTTAGTCATGTAGTTACCTAATTTGATATGGTGGGCCTTCAAACCTCCACTATATAACTCAGAATTCACAAACAGAGGAATTTACTATGCACTAAAATTTTGAATATCCTACTTGCAAATAAGTGTTCAGTGTGATTATTATACATCTACATGCACTAAGATTTCAAAAGTTCCACTATACTGTACGAGACATTGTCCATTTTCCCCCATAATTGGACTTGGTTGAAGTCTAACTAATGGATTGAATTTGAACTCTATCTTCCGAGGTATGGAAATGAATAATGAACAATTTTGTGATTTCATGATCAGAGAAGCATTTGCTCTTTTTAGTTCTTAATATCTAGTTTGTGTGAAATGATTATATTTCTTTTCTTGCCGCATTTCCTTTCTGCTTCCCCAACTTACATGCAGTACACACTCTTGCTCAAAAATGAGTAAATTCTTGGAGGCCTTTCTCAATTCTTTCCCACCAATCATCAGTAAAAGATACTAATGTGTTTTCAAGTTCTTGGATAGCAGATAACATCTATGACTATACCAAGTGAAACCATTTCTAAAGGTCCTGAGTTAAAAGCATTAGTACCAAGTACCCCCTGATCATGTCCCATCTAGTAAAAAATTGCAGATTCCAGCATATATTACTGCACCACAGACTTTTTTATGTGACTCAATTCAAGAAATCTAAACCATAAAAATCCTATTTATACAAACAATAATAGCCACCCTGACAATAAACAAGTTCAATACTAGTTGTGTGTTACTTACAGAGGTAGGCCATGACGGGACTGTCTGCTTCAATCTCATTAGCGACCCTGAGAATAGGTGCAATGGAAGACAGAGACGACGGCACCATCTCACTGTCGACAACATAGCTGTCAACGTCATTGGGATCCATCATCGTGGGCATCCTAGTCATGGACCTCGATAATGATCTTTGTGGGCCTCTAACTTCCACATCCTCATGCTTCGTCCCACTCGTACTCGCCATAACTCTCCCAGAACTAGCAAAGTAGTACGATCAAACACTAAAATTACTACAATCTTGGCTCTTGCTCCTTTCCCACTAAGTCTACTGATATTTTGGCCATTAAAGAAACCGCAAATTCTCATCTTTGCATGCAACGTGGGATTATATATGAGTTTGATGTTGAAGGCGAACACAAAAGAGGGGGAAGAGAGATACTTTGAGGAAGAAGTGGGGCAAATAGGAAGAGGGCTTTAGCTTTCGGTTTCTCAAGCAGCAAGAAAAGAATTGGGGAACGTAAAAACTAATAAAAATTTGGGGCAAATCTATGGCTTCCGATGTATGACCGTGCTTTGTTGGAGTAGCTTTTTGTTGTTCTTAATGCTCGCTTTACTGATAATTGTGTCTGAACTCTGAATGTGGAAAGCGAAAGATTGTGATAAAGAAAAGCAAATGTGGGAGCTTTTTCCTTTGCTTTATAGTGAAGAAGAATGAGATTTGTGCTCTTTGGTGACTTCCACGCTTTGCTTTGCCGTTCAGAAATTGAGACCTTTTGAAAGACCAAACCTTGAAGAAGACCGCCGAGAACCTCGTACCGTTATATGACATGCGCCCTGCCTCTTCTCTTGTCCGGACTTATAACACGGATTCTTTCCCGCTGACGAGTTTGCCCGTTAATATCTACTTATTTAAAAATAAATATATTTTCTTTTTTAAATTTTATAACTGACTTTGAAAATTTTAAATTCTAGCATTGCATTAATAATTTTAAATTAATAAAGATATTATTATAACTTACACATAATTAAATTAATATAAATATTAAATACGTTTTATAATATATAATATTAATATTTTTATCATTAAAAATATTTTTAAGTTTTTAAAAAATAATTGCACCAGATTTTTGCTCCGTCAAGGTGTTGATGCCCAAAATCTAGCGCACTATCCAATCTCATTCCTTTTTTAATTTTTAATTTTTTACTTATTTTAACTTTCAAAAGATATTAGTAAATTTTATTTGTTTTAAGTTTCAAGAATATTTTACTATGGATTCTCATTTTACTATCAAACAAATATTACATGAGTTAGTGATAAAATATTGGTAGTTATTTGATCTTATTAATTGATTTTTAATAATTGCAATCAAATTTTTAGTTGTATTTAAATAATTTTAATTGAATTATAATTCTAAATCCTAATACAAAATTTAAAAATTAAAAAATAATAACTATAAATCTAAAAGCTAAACAATTAATAATATAATATTTATTAATAGATAAATTATTATTTTTTAAAAAAATAAAACAAAAATGTTTGGTTCCTTAAAAAAAGTTATTTTTATACTAAATTTTTTAAAAACAATTAAAAATTATTAAAGGTTAAAATTATCCTGTATTAGTAAAATCATTATGTATTTAGTAATGCCCTTAAACTAATTTGTTTAATTTTAATATCAAGTAAATATTAAAACAGAAAGAACAAGCTTTACAAAACACATACTGCTATTTCTTTTGGTTTTGGAAAGAGAATTCAATTCATTCAAGTCCAAAGCATGTGGACACTCTTCTGGTTGAACTACCCTAATAAAAGATCAGTATGCCTGATTGCAACCTACTACACTTTAAGAGCTTGGCTTGTATTTGTAATGGGAAAATTAGGTATACATTCTTTCTGCAATGCACATTTATCTTTTATATAAAAATGCTGTGCCATTTTGATAAAGGGATGTATGTTATTTGGTTATATTTAGTTACCAGTGATCTTCTTTAGTATATAAATTATTACTTACTAAAAAATATTATTAACAATGATTTATATACCAAAAGTTCCATTTGCTTTATCAGTGCATAGTTTATAAGGTATTGTATGAGTTAATTTTTAGGGTTTTTTTCCTAATTTAATGTGTATAGTGCCATCGATTAAAAGTATCTGATTTACAAATATATCCTCAATTAAGTATAATGGTAAATTAGTAACTTCATGTATGTAATAAGGTTTCGATGTTCTTTCTTCAATTTTGTTCCATTTTCTATTGAATGAAAATTCTCAAATAAATATGTGTTTGTAATAGAGAGAGAGAGATTTACAATAAAAAGGAAAAAAAACAATTCACTTTTCTTCCTTTACAAGTGAGATATACGACAACCTTTTAAGAACAAGATAAAAAAATTAAAATAAATTATTCTAACCAATATATTATGCATATGCATATATTATACATAAACAAAAAAAAACTCTTTGGAAAAACCAATTGTGTAAAGAAAAATTCATTATACATATTATATATATATATACATCAACATGGAAACATAAAGTGGGAATTGGATTTAAGATTTATTATTTAATAAGAGATGCTTCTAATTAATTAGCCTATAATTTTGTCATATTTTGGAGTATAACCACGTAATTTTTTTTTTTGAGATTTTAACTACAATTTCTATATTTTATTTATGTCTCTTTTGAAAAAAATGTAGAAAACTTTCAAAATTCAATCATTTAGCCCTATTATTTGTTGTAAATGTGACTTGTTACTTACCCTTAAATTCAAATGCATAAACAGTTTTATTTTAACAAACTAATAACTTTTTTTGATAAGTTCATTAATTAATAAAAACAGATTACACAAATAGGTAACAAAGCAAAAACTTATTACCTATGGTAACAAAAATACGCTATACCTAATAACCTTAAATGGGTATGGTACAATATATAAAATAAAAAATGAACATACAACAAATTCTATACTAGTGCGGTGGTAGTCCTTCCTAAATAGCATCATTGGTAAAGAGGATCCAATTTCGTCTTTGTCTACTAACAATAACCTTTTTTTGTTTTTTGCTAGATAAAGTTTATCAATTAATAGTGAAATGGTCTAGTGCTGTCAATACGGGCCATAGCTCACAGACGGACTTGGGCTTAATATGCCCAAGCCCATTTAAAGACGGATTTTTTGGCCCGTTTCATTTAGCTCGCGGGCCAAACACGGCTCGCTCCGTTTTCTTTTTTAATTTTTTTAAAAATTTTTTTAAAACGACGTCGTTTTGATGTTTTAAAATATTTAAATATATATTTTTTCAAAACGACATCGTTTTGATGTTTTTTGTGCAAAACGACGTCGTTTTGCATAGCATGCGAGCTGACTATTGCGGGGCGCGGACTGAGGGTTTTCAGCCTGCGGACCAAACGGGTCAGCTCGCGTAGGCCCGTTTCAAGGCCAGCCCGCGACTAACCGGGCCGGAGCGGGCTGACCCGTTTGACACTACTAAAATGGTTAACCATTACAATTAAATACAGTCTTCAATTCCCACTCAAATATAACAAAAGAGGAAAATTGTAAGACTGGGATAACCCAATACAATAACCAAATAAAATTACATATTGGTTTAAAAATTATGGTAACAGAGAAAATCTCACACTCTAACAATCTAAAGTGGGTACAGTGCAATATTACTAATACAAGTAAAAATAAAAGCAAATACACTTCAATCTTCTTCGCTTTAACTGCATCTCTTTCTTCGAAACACAGAGATAAGAAAAATTCAGTCTCTACCTCTCCCTTAAATAGCAGCAATTTAAAAAATCATAGGCGTATTAATAATTTTAAAAATTACCTAGAAAAGAGACAGAGTAACGAAAGAGGGCCTGAATAGATTCTGAGTTGATAGATTCCTCCATAATAGATGAAAAAACTGCAGCATAAATTTGAAAGGAGCTCGTCTGTACAACTTAGATCTTGATGAAAGTTGTGTATAAAAAGATCTAAGGTGATTTGCGATAAAAAATAGAGAGTAGGGATAACAAAAAAAAAACAAAACAAATCCAACAGCCAAACCATCTAACTTAGATTCCTCCATGGTCGGCGTCTAGAATCTGACTGAAAGGGAGGGAGGAACAGGGACTGCAAGCAAAAGAAAGGAACGAAAATCAATAAGAAAGAAAAACACTCCTGTCAAGATCCGGTAACGCGCCAAGGCGGATGGCCAAGTCTTGCCGGTGAGGAGGGGCTGGCCAAGATTTGGTCTCTAGCCAAAGCCAGATGCCAGATCTAGCTGGAGAAGAGAAACAAGATATTGTGCCGAGAAGGTAGAGAGAAGGGAGAAAAAAGTTGTAGAGAGAAATGACAGTCTACGAATAATAATCTGACCTTAAAGATTTTGCGCAAATCAATAAACTTTAAAATTATCTAAGAGAGAGATTAAAAAAAAAAAGATAGCCTAAATATGCTCTGAATAATAATAAATCTTCTTAAAAATATATATAATGATGAACCTATGGAGATGAAAGAAAACTCTTGCCAATGAATCTTGAGAATTACCAAATAACACCAAGGAAAAGAGATATCATGATTCATGGACAAAAAAAAGGTGCGGCTTAACAAAATATGGAATGAAAAGGGATATTATGATCAAGCTAGGAGTTACTCCCGAGGCCGTTTTGTCTCGCCCAAAAGAGATGAGATGGAAGTGCCGCATTGGGGTTGGGGTGTAGAGAAAGAAAGGAGAAAAATAACACTGTCAAACGGCTTCGGCCGATTGCGGGCTTTCCCCGTTTTCGAATAGGGTAAGAAACTCTAGTTCATATTTGCGG
Source organism: Rauvolfia tetraphylla (assembly GCA_030512225.1). Classification (NCBI taxonomy): domain Eukaryota; kingdom Viridiplantae; phylum Streptophyta; class Magnoliopsida; order Gentianales; family Apocynaceae; genus Rauvolfia; species Rauvolfia tetraphylla. Next base: position 307,877 of record JAJQKT010000012.1, read on the forward strand.
TACTAGGCTTGCGGGTTAAATGGATAGCCTGGGAGGGTAGATTTTTTTTTTTTTTTTGCCGTTGTGTTTTTGTTTTTTATTATATATAAATATCTAAATTTATAATTATAATAACATTATAAAAAAATTTATTTGATTATTAATATTTTTTAAATAAAAAATAATATTATATATATAAATTTTAATTTAAATAAATTTATATTAAAAAATATTTAAAATTAAATTAAATTAATCAACAGTAGACATGATTAAAATATATAATTGATGTAAATTTGATACTAATATTGCTACACATTCTTTTTTATAATATTTTTAATACATAGAAAAAATTACAAGATAATTTACTTATTGAACGAAGCAGTCTAAATAAATTGTTATTTAAATAAATCAATACAAATTATGTTTAAATTCATCTATTTATATGAATAAACTAATAAATTCGTGAGTTATTATTTATTTTAACAGTGTTAATAAAAATAAAATATGTCATAAATGATATTTATAAAATAAACAGATAAAAATATTAAGATAAAATATCTTAACTTGTACTTAATTGATTGTTTTATTTACTAACTTAATAAAATAAAACTAAAACAGAGAATACAGTTGTAATTTCCTTTTCGCATCTTACTTCTCTTGCCTCGCCCGTGGGTTTACTAAAGTCGTCGCAGCCCGAGCACGATTAGATGCACGGCAATATGAAAAATTGAGAAATAAAAACCCATAGCACACACTGCAGAACTCGTAATAACTCGAACAATGAATGCATTGCAAAACCCCAATCCAAACCAAAGCTCGAATCCGCGTCCGTACCCGAACTCGAACTGGGTACCAAACCCGAACATAGCCCCCTCTTTGAGTTCGTCTCTCACGTTTGATCAAGTCTCCAACTTCTTCTCTCTGCCCCTGTCTGATGCTGCTGATTCTCTTGGTACAAGATTTTCTTTTATTTATATTCTTCGGTTTTTTTTTTTGATATTTTGAGTTAGTTTCTTGAATTTTTTTAATCTTCCTTTTTGTAGTGTATAATGCGAGCTCCAACTTTTGTAATGTAATGTCTGTTTTCTGCCATTTTTGAGTACGAAGGTCCTTTTTCTGGTTGCTGATTTAGTTAATAAAAGAAAATTATGGATAAAAGAAAGAAAAAGGATGGAGCAGAAGCCTTTTTCTTTTTTTTTTTTTTTTGGGGGGGGGACGTTTAGGGAATCATTCTAACTTCAAGAAAAAGTAGTTTCAGGTTTGAATTTTTGGTGGCATGATATGAATTGTGGGTGTGAATTTGAAAACAATTTCACCAGGGAAAAGTAATGTTACCATAATATGAGAATCGATGGACGATGGTGGATATAAAATGTAAATGGCAGCTAAAATAACTAAAAATGTAATCTTTTTGGTATTTTACATGCTGAAACATTGGAGGAAGTAAATGCTGAAACATGTATATATGTTTCCTTTTTTCTTGCAGGTGTTTGTCCAGGTGTCCTAAAGAAAATATGCTATGACAATGGGCTAGTAAGGTGGCCCTACCGAAAGGTTAGTCATTTGGTTGAATGATTTTCAGCTTTCAATTAAACGTAGTAGGGAGTATTGGAAATCGAACAATCAGTAGTTCTTATTGCTTCGTCTGCTAATTTATTTGAAGGATAAATAGGGATAATTACTTTGATGGAAAGCTTTAGTCAAAGCTTAGGATCTTTGTAACTCTGAGAATCTCTTGACAAATAGATTTAAGAGAGCAAGCAAAGCTTGATGAATTTCATATACTGTTCACTCTTTTAAATCATGATGATGAATTTCTTTCACTGTTCCTTGTGTTTTATTCTTTTAAAATATTTTTTAACATATAAAATTGTTCAAAGGGGTGATACCTTTTTTGATTTATTTTATACATCTCGGTCGACTTCATTTGCTTCTACCAGGGTAAGGCTACAGGGCTTTTTCATCAAACTTGTTTCTCTGATCACAGGGATGTCTGGCATACACAGACAAACCCACATATTTGGAAGAGGTTACCCTTGTTGTTATTCAGCACAAGTAGGCTTGAATACTAAGTTTTGCAAGTAATTGGTTTTCTGATATTCCAAAATTTCCCATTCTCTTTGTCTGTCTAGTATGTCTTGTAATGCTGGTATTAGCTTTTTTTTCTCTTAATTGTACAGGTTCTTGCTGGAAAGAGTCTTGAAGAAATTAAAGAGGATGCAGCTAGGGAAAAGAGTAAGCATCTTAATGAATTGCCAGCAGCTGTTGGACAAGCTAATGATGATATTGCAAGTCCAATTTTAGCATTGCCATTGTAAGTGCATTGATAATCTTTAGATTTTTTTCTTGTGGTGACTTTTGAAATACTAGATGCCTGCTCCTTCTAGCGTATCTAGAGCTATGTGGTTAACTCATGCTGTGGATTTCTAATTGAAAGTTTAAGTATCAGATAGTCCCTTTAATGTGATGACTTTACTCAGCCAAATGCAAAATTGTGTAAGCAATGTTGAGCAGTGTTGTAACAGGTCTCCAGTGGTGGTTTTTTAGTTTGTCTCCAACGCAGCTTTATTTTCTTACAAAGAATCAAATCTTTGAAAAGGATGGTCTTTTTTTTTTTTTTTGGGTGGGGGGAGAAATGATGGTCTTAATTTGGACAGTGGGACAAGAACTTGATTGAATTTTCAAGTGTCTCAATGCCTTGAAGCTCAAGTTAAACTGTGTAAGCGATGTTGAGTACTGATGTAACATGTCTCCAGTGGTGGTTTTTTAGTTTGTCTCCAATGCAGCTTTATTTTCTTACAAATAGTCAAATATTTGAAAAGGATGGTCTTTTTCTTCCTTTTTTTTTCTTGGGTGGGGGAAAGAAATTATGGTCTTAATTTGAACAGTGGGACAAGAACTTGATTGACTTTTCGAGTGTCTCAATGTCTTGAAGCTCTAGTTAAACTGTGTTTAAGAAGTGCTGCCAAAATATTGGTATGACATTATTTTTCACAGACTAGCATTGGTTGAGTGACTTGAAGGACCAAACTGGCCTTATTTAATAACAGACCTATAGATTGTTGAAAATAAACCAGTTCGTGTTTTTGGAGCCAATTCCATTTGAGACTTCTATCAGGCTGTGCAGAAGAAATGGGTCTGGTTTAGTTCTAGTTTTCAAGGCCTCAAGTCTCATTTTTCTGCCAGAATTTTCATGTTATTTTAGGGAGTTCTATGGCTGTTTTGATGCCCTCTATTGCCTGTAAATTTAGCTTGGGTTATTTTTTAAAATGGGAAAGGTTAGTTGGGTAGTGTTTCTTGCTATTTTCCCTCTCAGGACTTTCTACTGGTGTTTCCATAACAAGTTTAGACTTATTCACGAGAGATAATTGCCCTACAAGACTACTACTTCTTTGCTACTTGGTGATTCTTTTGGGCAAGGTTTGTCTTGCAGTATCCAAAGCAGCTATCACAACGTTCTCATTCTCCTTAAAATCACAAGAAGTAGCTGAGTATTGGAACTTACTTATCCATCCTTCAACTGTCATATTTTCTTGTCCTAGATGCCTGAGTTGATGATATACCATTTATTCGTAATCAGGATCAGTGTGTCTACTCATAGCTTTCTTTATCTCTTCCCAAGTTCTTGTTGCACCAATTCCCATCCCAAAATTAGCTTGCTTCTTCATCCACCATGCATGCACAGTTTGATTAGTTTAGCTTTAGCAAATGATAGTTTACTGGGCTTGTGCATCAGAAATAGCTGTCTAAGTTAAAAAAACTCATCAAATGTCATCCACATAGAAACCTGAACTGATATTTTCATTCCTTTGGTCCAATTATCAGCTGCTGGTAAAGTGTCACGTTTATAGGAGTTATGCTGTTTTAGTGGAGTATAAGGTTTGTACTTCCTTTTTTGGTATTACCATTCTTTGATAGCTTTCTAGTCCCATGGGGTTGTTGCACTGGACCATAGGTGTTGAATCATTGAGGAACCTGAGACATTTTTCCTGAGGACATATTGATAGGTTTCCTATGAAATACTGCACCTGAAAGTCTTTCAACTAAAACCCAATGCCTTCTGTGAATTTTGCAATTTGATGTTCCCTTGGAAGTCTCATAGCCCTTGTTGAAATCGTCTAGTTTTTCTATTACAGTCAGCATTTGTAGTAAAGCAATTGGTTATGGAAAGTTCAGGTTTCTTGCTGTAAAACTATACTGTGGAAAATGAAAGTATCTTGAATCCACCTGTGCCTAGATCAATTATCCAATGAAATTGCTGGTTGAGCTACAGTAATAATGCCTACCTGAAACTTTGTTTGCCTAATTGCTCTAAACATTTAAGCAAGAGTAGGCCGGTAGTATTCTCTGTGCTATTTTGCTTCCCTTTTGTTCTTTTCAAGCTGTGTTTACATCTTTTAATACCATTATTTGCTTCTCTTTGTTTAGGGGCTTCCCACTCCAAAATAAAACAAGCTCTGTGCAAGAATTGACGAAACCACAAATTGTCATGCAACAGCAAGGAATCAAGAATGCCCAAACGGGGAGTCCGAAGTTGCACGGATCATTGTTAACAAAAGGGATTCCATCGAATTTGGATGAGTTTAAATATGGATTTCCCTCAGATGGCTTGTCATCCGTATTCTATAGGTGGTGGGGAGAGAGTAACGCCACTGGCAAAACAAGCACCGCAGGAAATGGTCCTGAAGAAATCCAAGATAAGAAAAAATCCCCCACGAAGTTGGTGGATTCTGACGTTCTTTCATTAGTGAATGGTGGAGACAAATGTGAAAAGTTAGCTGAAAAAGCTGTCATTGATTCTTCAGGAACAGGTTCCATCACTGCTATGAGAAAAATAGCTGTTAAAGAAGGCCAAGAAGCTTTGAAACTTGGTGTTCGTCGAAGACATGGTATTAAGAAGCTTGATCAATCCAAAAAAATGGTACTTCTTAAGATATTCAAGTCTTCATTGCCTTCCGGATGGAGAGATTGATCATTTGGTTGGACCCTCCGGAATTTGGAAAAAGCTTTGCATTATTACATAATCAATGTTCCTAGTATCTGCTTCAACTGCTGTTCTGGTTTTATCAGAAAGAAATGAAAACTCACGGCTCTCAGAACTTCCTGTATTTGTTGAACTGGATACAATTAACTCAGGTTTTTAGCATTCATCATGAGTAACTCACCCACAGTGGATCACCTACTGTTTCTGATTATCACATAACAGCATCTCATGGACATAAAACGCTTAGATTTGATGCCTTAAACTTCTATCTTGCTTCTGGATAAACGGGGCGTCATTTGCAGTTTAGTGCATTGTGCTCCGAATATTCGATCTAGGTCAACTTTGGCCTATTGCATTATCTTCCAATGTTTAGGAAGCTTGACCGTTTCAGAACAACCTATATTTATTCCAGCAATAATTGCGGGCGGTGCAAAAGCGATGGGTGAAAGAGATCCTGTACAAGGGGAGCACCGAAACGTTCACTAGCTGCTTTGAACGTAACATGATATATTATTCATGTCCTATTTCTTCTGTTTATTTCTGGCTTGATATCCGGATTCTTGGTGAATGATAGGGACCTGTATTTATGAGGGCATAGATAAGTATCTAATGCTAACAAATTCATGAGGTTTCGGTTGTATTTTCAGTGAAACGTGATCTGAAGTATATTTCACATAGTAAAGTGTACAATTTGCAAGCTTACCCCTTTCTCTGTCAGGAGAGCTCCTGCATCAAAACTTTTGGAAAGCCAAGAGAAATGCCACATGAGCTTCTGCATAAACAACAAACAATACTTTCCCTTGGGCTAAGTCAATTTGAAATGCAGCAAGCATGATCAACCATTTTGATCTTCATATGCTCTCTTTTGCGCGGTATAATTTTGTTTCCTAAAAGGGATCTGGGGCTGGTCTACGTAGAAAACCAAGCACCCAAGATTGGAATTCTCCAGAGCTTCTATATATAAGAGGAGACAGTAATATGAATGAAACTCAAAATTTACTGTTTAGTAAGAAGTGTTGTTAATCAATCAGCTATCTCCTTGTTATAAAAAATATACTATCTTTTTTTACAAATAATCTTTAAATTTGCAAAAGATAAAACTATTTAAGAAGAGAGAAAAAGACAAAAAAATTTATACTTTGAAACGGATGGAATAATAGTTAATAATAACAGAACCAATAACCCGAACATAAAATGATTTTGGCAGTGTTCTATTAAGATGATTAGGGGTTCCTCCTAGGTTGGAGTTTCCCCCAATTGCCACCAGTGTAAACCTTCATCTTGAAAGTACACCCAAGGAGTCCACAAAAGCAGTTGTAAGGGAATTTGTGTCCTTGTCTGTGAAATTGTAAGAAGTTCGTTGGAAACACAGTTAAATGTGAATTTTCAAGGAATTTACTACTCCCTCTATTTTAAAATATAGTCATTTCATCTTTTTTTAAGATAAAATACTTATTCTTTTGTAAATTTTGTATTTTTAAAATTACTCTGACATAAAAATATTATTCTGTTACTATCTCTCATGTTAATATAAAATAAGTTAAATTAGTAAATAATAAAATAAAAAATATATTTTAATTTTTAAAATTTATATAAAAAATGATAAAAAGTCTTTTACACAGACAGAGATATATATATATCTGTATTTTGTGTTCAAGTCATCCCGATAATATTTGGCGTGCCAAATGTCAGAGCCTGAGTGTGTATGCATAATGCACGCAACAACTCCACCATTTCGACGAATGTTATGAGAAGTCAAGAATGGAGGACCCATTACACAGTGGCACCGATAAACTTTTTAAAATCAACAGTTTTACGATTTACAAGTAATCCCTTATGCGAAAAAGAGCAGCCAATAGAGTTTCTACAGATAAATGCTTTCATGAACAAACTATTTGAACAATTCATGTGGTTCAAATCCAAATGCAAATACTTTTCATTTTAGTACTTCTTTATTTTACTTATTTTCTTATTTAATTCATGTTCAAGGAGTTCAAATCCAAACTATTTGAACAATTGATGTTTGTTTTTTTATTTAATTTATTTCTCTTTTTCTTCCTTCCTTTCTTCCTATTTATTAAGAGTACGATTTGATATATTTTAATTCTGAAATTTTTATTTTAAATTTCATAAAAATAAAATAGTTTCAAATTTAAAACTTCACCCTTCAAAAATATTAATTCTTATGCATAAGTCCAAAGCACCTTGCATTTTTAATGGAATGGAGTAAGTAATTTTATGGAAAAGCGCACAATTTCTTAAGAGCTAGATTGCATCTTTCCCGAACTTCTCTTTATTTTTAATGCCGGACAATAACATTATATAAAGCCATGTAGCCATCCACAATTCCAGATTTTGTGCTACACTTAAAACCTCAGCGTATTCGGATTGAATTTTTTTTTAATTGAGTCGTATTATGAATTGTAAATTAAATTATTTATAAGAGGATGAATTGGGTTCAAAGTAAAGAAAAGTAAAATATTTTTTGTTAAAAAACAATCCAATTACTCCCCAAATCTTCTTTTGCAGTTGGTCAATTAATACTAAAAATACTACTCCGTTTATTTTTAGAAAATTAAAATTTTATTAAATAATACTTATTTTATAATAAAATAAAATTTATACAAAATAACTCATTATGAAACAAAACAAGAGAGAGTACTAGTTTTTACTTGTCCAAGATTGGATCTTTATCATTTCTTGATTCGTTTACAGCTAAATCTCTCGATATCCCAGAAGGCCCTAATTTGTAAATCAATCAGATCCAGACCATAATTTCTCAAGGGCCAGATTGCATCTTTCCCGATCTTCTCTTTATTTATAACACGCGAATTCAATCGAATATTCCGAAATGCGATGAGGGTAAAGAATAAACTTAAAATGTGACGGTTATTGGTGGACGGAGGGAATGATAATTGCTTAGGTGTATATGCATTTATATATTGGTATAGTGTGATGAAGGGGAAAATAAGGTACTATGTATTTATTTATGCCATGACCACGTGATACACGTCGGGGTGAAAGTAGGGACAGATCCAGATGAGACGCTGCGCAGGACAGGAGAGGGTGTGGCGACAAGTTGTTGTATCATTTTTAAGTGGGTAGTTTGCTGTCTTAAATTGAGAGATTGACCATTGCAGTTTCTCTGCATATTATTCTACAAACAAATGGACGCCATTTTGGATTATGGGATCTTCTTCGTTGATTGCATTTCACGACACGTTGTAAAATATATGGAGATGAAGAAGAATGGAGAAGAATCAATGATGTGAGGTGTAATAATGGAGGTTTTAGTAGGTGAAATTAATAATACTGGCTTTGGCCCATCTCTTCACCATGTCTGCGCCTCTTAGTGAGACAAGGCCTGTCTCCATTGCAGGCCATTGCAGAACTAAAGGGGAGAACATAGTTCTTGACCATCCTATATAAATGGGAAAAATGTAGGTGAAATTTAAGGTGAGGTTCAATCAGGACTAGGCGGTAGGAAAACTCTCAAATATCTTATTTTCATCTTGTCAAATTGAAAATTTTAACATCATGGACTTTTGGTCTGTTTAATCTATTGGAGCGACATAAAACTGAATGACTTTTCTATCTTTTCATCATATTCTAATATTTAGTATAAATTTTTTTTTACAAGAAAGTTTATTGCAGAAAGAAGTGAGAAAGACGTTCTAAATCAAAATCTAAGGAAAGACATTTTCAAGAGAAATAAGAATTCTATAAATATTCTTATGATTATTATACCTTCATAGAATTCGATGAAGAAAAAATATAATTTAGCCTTAAATTTTATTTTATTTCTCTTAGTAGTATTTCTTTTGTTTTGGTTTAAAATGAAAGTTGTCTTTATAAAAAAATTATGTTTCAACACTTAAAAAAAAATTAGTATAAAATTTATTTAAATAATTTTTATAGATAAATATTTAATTTAGACTTATTGTTTATGGGGTATAATTGACTTTATTGATATGGTATGTTATTAGAGTATTTTAACTCAATTCTTGTGAAATTTCATTCAATTTTGATATTAAATAATACTTTTACTAAATACATTATAACTTTTCTTCTTTAAAACAATAGAATGAAAAAGGATTCTAAACACATTTTGATTTCCGAGTAGAAAGACATTACATTATATTTCATTTCAATGTATCAAACATGGCATTAGCACCAAATAATAAATATGGTACTATCCCTGTCATGACTCATGAGCTAATGCCAATGACTTTATTACTATTATTTTCCTTTTTTACTCTTGTGAGTTAATTGCCGGATAAATTCAATTGCGAGTTAATTGCCACATAAATTCAAACTCAAATTTTAAATTAATCGTTTCTATATTTTCATGCAATCTCTATCACGCTTCTAATCAGACACAGATTTTTATTATATATTCATTTGTCATCTCCATTTCTTAGTTACTGTGGAAAAAGATTAAAAAGTTTGATAGGTTATACCCCACACATATATTATATATATTGTAACTCAATTAATCAAAAATATTTCTTTTCAAATAATAGTACATTTTGAATTTGATTTAGATTTTATTTTTAAATACTCCTGTAAAAAGTGCATTTAAAGAATATCAATCACATAGGTCCCTTACCATCAAATTGATTGGTTTTACTACACATCATAAACAATTGTATCTTTGAGGGGTCGTGCTACAGTGTAGAACGAACAATTTCGTACATTCTATACTGTAGTACTGCTGTCAGATCTCAAATTTGATTCAATGATTGTCAATTTTTAGAATAAAATAATAATTTTTCAAAAAGCCCGGCACCCTAAGATTGGCCATCTTTGAGGCATTTCATCGCAAAATTTAGCATTTAACTTGAAATATTTAGTGCAATAATTGAGATTTTGTCTATCCCGAAAATCTTAGGGTAGCCTGAAAATGCCCTATGATCTGCGAGCAGTTGTCCCCCTACATTGTGGAAGTTCCACACCTGTGACTGACTTGTCAAACAAATTCAGACACAGACAAATGCAGTGTACTGCTGAAGATTCTCTACATTGTTCTTAACATTCCAAGTTCAACTTTTCTCTTGTTCGAATTTCATGATGGCAAATTGATCCTCCATGATTTCACACTCCCAGACATTTGCTACTCTGTTTAATATAATTGAGCCAGTTTCTTCTAGACCATCCTACTGAGCTCCATTTAAAAGTATCATTCCAAGGTCTTTTCTTCCCATCTTAATCCCGTCTCCATTTACGTGTTTTTTCTCTGATTCCAATTGAGCGGGACGCATAGACACCTGCTGGTCCACTGCCATCTATTTTTATTTTCTTGAGGGTCATTATTAGTCTCATGAAAATCAAAGAAACAACAAACAGTATCTAAAAGCTTCACCGAAGCATAATATAAAGCCCTTGCTACTACTACCTGTGAAATTCGGTGGTTCTCATTTCTACTTCATGATTTAAAAGTTCATCATACCTCCACTTTTCCTCTTTATCTCACCTCTAACGCTGACATTTTATGAGCGCACAAAACAAATAGAAATTGATTGTCATTTTATCACCAAATCAACTAGTTGATATCTTCACCAAAAGCTTGTCTTCTCCATGTTTCTCAACCTTACTGCAAACCCCAGGTCCAGTTCGTGAGGGGTGTTGGAGTTCCACAATATCAGCCTTGCTCCATTTGAATTTTTTCTGTTATATATCATTTGTATTTTATGATACATTTTTTTGTGGGTAATACTAAAAGCTAGCTCATGAGGTAAAGTTTTTCCTCATATTTATAATCTAATTACTTGTCCCTTCCACAATCCAGTGTGTAGTATTGTCAAACGGGTCGCCCTGCTCCGATCCGTTGTGGGTTGAACAGTGAAACGACCTATACGAGCTGGCCCATTTGACCCGCGGGCTAGAAACTCTAAGTTCGTAGCCCGCGATAGCTAGTCCGCAAGCAAAACGGGCCAGCCCGCAGACTTTTTGTAAAACGACGTCGTTTTGTAAAAAATAACAAAATGACGTTGTTTTGAAAAAAATATTTTTAAAAAAATTAAAATGATGTCGTTTTGAAAAAATATTTTTTAAAAAAATTAAAACGACGTCGTTTTAAGAAATTTTCTTTTTAAAAAAATTAAAAAGAAAATGGGTTGGCACGCGTCCTGCCCGTTTTTAAAATATTTTTTAAAAAATTAAAATTACGTTGTTTTAAGAAATTTTCTTTTTAAAAAAAATTAAAAAGAAAACGAGCTGGCCCGCGGGCTAAACGGAGCCGGCCAAAAAAACCCGCGTTTAAACGGGCATATAAAACCTAAGCACATATTCGTCCGTTTTACTCAGTTCGCGGGCTGGCCCGCGGGCTCTGGCCCTCTTTGACAGTGTTACCGGTGTGGGATAACTCAACAATCTCCCTCTCACACATCGGGCCATGAGTAGGAGGAACGATAACCTGTTTCTTCCAAAAATTAAGTTGAAACTGTTGTAACATGGGCTCTGCTACCACTAATGGGTGATCTTGGGCCTTCTCATTCCCAAAAGTTAGCTAATAAGGTAAGATTTTCCCTTACACTTATAAACTGATCACTTGCCCTTTACACAATCGATGTGAGATAACCCAACAGTTTTTGTATGATTCATATATTCAACATAAATTAAATATAATAACATATGTTACATTTTTCCTCGTTGACTTTTGCATGTATAAATATACTCGATCGTACAAAGGATAAAAAGCATGGAAAGTTTTTCCTTAATCTTGTTAAGGAGAATAAAAATTTTAACAACCAATTTGTATATGTCAAAATATATGAACATTCAATTGAAGAAAGACAGATTGTGGTGTAAAAAGTCACAACAAACCTCCCATGTGTCTGTCCTGCCAACACCAAAGGGACACCACGTGATTTATCACTCAAAAACTTTCACTTCTAAAAAAGTTTTCTTTTTTTTTTTGCTAAGTCTAAAAAAATATGTTATCTGAAATTCACAACGTTTATGTCCATTAATCGTCCAATAATTTCAACCCCCTGCCCGCCAAAAAAAGAAAAGAAAAAAAGAAAAGGTTTTCTTTCCCTGGCCGATGGTGACAAAAGAAATTTATAGAGATCTGCGCTCATTTTTCTTTTTTGATGAATAAAATTTTCTTAAGTTGTGCACCTTTAAATCGTGCAGCAAAGATGTTAGTATTAAAATGTACTTCCTTTATGACTATTAGGAATTAATGTCCATATATTTTTTTTTCAGAATTGAACGTTCATGTTTTTAAGATAGTTATGAACTGTATATCTAAATTTTTATTACTAATTTTTGTGATTTAAAAAAATTGCACTGTATGAATACAATGCTCTCGCGGTTAATTTATTTGACTCTTTTAATTTTAAAAATTTAAATTCTATTAATACATAGATCTTATCACTAGCCTCTTTAATTAATAAAAATATTATAATAATTTATTTATAGTCAAATTATTTTTTTAATTTTAATATTAAGTTAAAATAAAACATTTAAATGTATCAAGATTATAACACAATGTAGGATTTGAAGTTTCAACAAAATATAGTCAATACAATAACTCAATTAATAAAATTTTCTTTATTAGAATATAAATAAATTAAAGTTTTTTTAATGTTTTTCCCTTCGTTTTTTGGATTTTTGCCTTTTGACCGTGTAGAACCCATGTCAAGTCCTGAGGGAGTGCTGCCTTAGCAACTCGGCTGCCTCCCCCTGACGAGCTCTGTTCTCTTATACACATTTCTGTCTTGTTTTGTGGTACTTCGTATGATTTCTTCAAGCTGATAAAGGATATTCAAAGCATACCACGGACATAATGTAAGAGAAGATGCGAAAGGACAGTTAATGGTTGTTTTCCAAAATTTTCTCTTTCTTGGGCTATGATTGATATGGTTTGTTAATCAAAAAGTAAGAAATCTAAAAAAGTTCAAAACATCTTACTATATACATTTTTTGTAAGTTCGCTGTGGGGGATGAATGATGATAGCAGTATGATTTTTTAAGGATTGCGATAGATTATTAACCTGATTATACGTTGATTATATGATTAACAATTTATTCATTAGATTCCGATATTAGTGAAGGTTTACCAACACCGGTTATTTTCCTTCATTTTTTTCTTTGATGAATAATATTTCCCTTCTTCTATGTAAATAAATCTTGTATTACGGTAGCAGGGTTCGACGTAGAGAAGCCGAAGCCGCCTTCCGTGACACGAATGGCGAATGCAAAGCTAAATGCAAAAGAATTATGGTGTGATTGGATAGAGTTTGGTTTTGAGATTTTCTGTCTTGGGTTTGAGGGGTTGAGAGAGAGAGAAATTTTTGTGAGATAAAAAATGAGATCTGAGATGAGAAATTTGCATTGAATTTCGTGTGGAACCCAATCCAAGTAGACCCTTAGAATACATTATTCCTAGTATTTGATTTTTTAATAAAAAAATATCACATTATTAGTAAAAATTATATATAATTAATTAATTAATTAAGCTTATAATTATAGACCTATATTATAGATAGAATATTATTCTTAAAAAAGGATAATACTATTTCTAGTAGCATTTGACTTGACAAACTAATTTTAAATAGTGTAAGACTATGCATAAATTAGTATTATCGAGCCAATATATTAATCTAAACTCATACCTAGGGTTCATTAGGGAAGTTTGAGCGGAACATACATGTTTTTAATGATATTCAACATTTATTATGAGATATTTTAAATAAAAATATGAATATTGAATTTCACAAAGAATAAGAATATAATTACTAGATAATATTATTCTTATTGAATAGAGATCACTTTGACTTATACTCATAAATTAAGAGTACCCAAAACAAGATTTTTTTTCCAAAAAAAAAATTGAAGTACCTAAATTACCATTTCTCTCTTTTTCTACAATAATTTATTTTTTAAAAAAAATACTAAGCAATGTATTAAAAGATTTGAGGGGCATTATGCTTTAACGCACGTGGTCGTTGTTGGCTGGTTTAATTATTATTGATGTCTACGGGGCTACCAACCCTTGTGCATGCATTTTATAAATCATAATTACCCAACTAAATTCAGAAGCTTTGCAATTACTTTCCTTGGTGCTGTCTGAATAAATAACGAAGGAGACATATAGCTCTCGTGTTTATTGTATGATGTAGGGACTGGCGAAATCAGGACCATAGGGTTAGTAGGGTACTCATATGTATTTAGAATATAAATTCATTAAGATACCTTAATAATGAATACAGATATCAGGGAAGGATTAATGAATGATCCGTCTGTCTCATCCTTCTTGTATGATTATGAACTGTACCATATTATATATGTAGAGAAATTAGTTATACTTACCTTTCAACTATTATGATTTTTCTCTTTATAACAAAAAACTTATATTTTAGTTTTTTATATACATAAAATTTTTTCAAACAACTATATCTGTCAAATTTTGAATGTCACAGTAGATTTCGGTAAAAAAAAATCATGCTATAAGTATGAACCATCATTTTCAATGATAATTTTATCCATTCATGACTTTTCTTCCATTATTTCATAGTATCCAAACCATATGGATAAAAAATCAATTAACAGTAAAATATAATTTTCTTACCTTTTAAGTTATTTTTCTCTATTCTTTCACCTTCTGAGCTATGAATAGACAAAATTGTCCTTAAAAATTATAACACGTACTTGTAGCATAACTCTCTCTACCAAATTTTGCCACAACATTTATAATTTAATAGATATAATTGTTTAAAAAAAGTTCATGTGTATAAAAAGTTAAAATAAAAATTTTTGATTTAAAAGAAAAAAGCTAAAATAGTTGAAAGGTATGCATAGTTAATTTTTCTATATATGTATATATACTAAGTTTGAACTTGAATTTAGGAAGCGCTTATTTTTTATGAATTATATATCTTAAAGTGTCGCGATAGTGTTTCGTTAATTTGTAACATTTATATTAGTTAAATTACTATCTTAATATGAATCTTTTTCATTTACAAAATAAAAAGTTAAAAATTGAATTACCATATGATTCATTAAAAAAACAAAAAAGTGCCATGGATAGGATAACAGTTAAATAGGAAATAACAATCGCGGAACTGCTTGCCCGAGTTCCTGCGGACAGATATTGAAGAGCTTTGACAAAAAAAAAGGGCAAAAAACAAAACTGAAATTGTACAGATCAAGAAGAAGAAGAGGGAGGAAAAAGAAGAGAATGAAGGGCTACACACCACTAAAAGACTCGTTGCGCCCACATACTACATGTGATCTAATTCATTTTGTACCAAGCAAACCAAAAATATAATAATTTTGTATTTCTTCTGTTTCAAATATATATATATAATATTGATGTTGTTTTTTAAAAATTTATTTTTATTATAAATATAATTTTTTATTTTTTATTTTTTATTATATTAATAAAATAATTTTATTTTATTTTATTTTTTAATATATAAAAAATTTTAAACGAAATAAAAAAAATATTTTTTATATATTTAATATAAAAAATTATTATTCCGGCTTCGACTTTTGTCAGTGCTGTCCATAGTAGACCTTGTTTGACAACAACCATCAGGACCGTGGCGAGCGGTCACTTTCACTTTTTTTTTTCTTTATAGAAAAACACAGAATCAATTTAAATAGCAACTCGCAGATCTTAAGGGTGTGATTGGATAGAATTTGATTTTGAGATTTTCTGTCTTGGGTTTTGGGAGAGAGAAAATTTTGTGAGAGAAGAAGTAAGATGTGAGATGAGAAATTTGCATTGGGTTTCGTGTGGAACCCAATCCAAGTATACCCTAAATTTCCTACTTACCCTACCTTGTCCTCTTTTTTTAATATAATATTACAATCTCTACTAACCGTAATTCATGTAATCTCTATTATTATCTCTCTCTCTCTCTCTATATATTCCAGTGCATTGACTACCGGAGTCTTGAATACGTAGCGAAGTGTTTCCTTAGTTTTTTTGGTTTTCTCTTACCTTGTTTGGTTCACAGCAAAAGAAGGTGTGCTACTCCTTTTTTTATTTTTTTTACTCAATTGATATTTATATCGATTTTACATTCACAATTAATTTAATTCACTTCTTGGTATATCCTTTTTAAAAAAAAGAATTCCAAACAAAATTGTTTTCATATACAAAATTTAAGGATGTATTTGAATTGATTTTTAAATAAAAAATTAATTTTTTTATTTTTTAAACTTTACTTTTTATAAATAATTTATTTTTATAATTTTTAATATAATTAACTTAAACAAATATTTAATACAAACATTGCTCAAGTCACACCAAACTTCTCTCCCTTGGACAAACTTTTTTTGGTAGGTGTGCTACTCTTTATCTCTTACAAGTTTCAATAATTTTGAAGAGAGGAATAGCTGGATTTATATATTGCCTTTTCAATCGTGTCCAAATTCATAATCCTCCAATTATGACCAAATGCTTGTCGAATTCAACCCTTTCGTCGTGATGCAACGTATATTATCATTACTGTTAGTATTGTTTTTCTTTTTTTCTTTTTGTTTGAAAAGGTTGTCTATATATGAATTATTTAGGACCTCTCTGTGACGTCCATTTCTGAGTTATCAAGAAGTGCAACACCTAACACGAGTCACCACGGGTTATCCGAGGGAAAGGCTCCTCTCCAAATTACTGGTAGGTGACAATTAAAAACTCTATAACCCTCCTTTTAAACCAATCATTTAAATATACCGATTGGCTATCGGTGCTGAGTAGAGAAGTAGCTGCTAATTTTAAGGGTAAAATGGGTATTGTAGAATTTCTGTTTCAGAATTTTAAATCGTAATCTTTGAATAACTTTTAGATGGTAATGTGACAATATGTGGAATAACGTCAGAGAGATCTCCAATCTTTTGACGACTGGAGTGCAGCTTGCGCACTCATTTTTTGATAATTTTTTTTGTTAAAATAAAATAAATAGTTAATATTTACGAAAGACATCTTTCATATATATATATATATAGTTACTTTTAAAATATACTTAAATAATATAATACAATATTTTAATTTTACGAAGTCTAAAATGCGTATAAATTATATTTAATATTATTTTTAAAAATGATAATCTAAAGTATGTACAAATTCTATTCAATATCACTTTTAAAAATGATAATGTACAAATGGAAACTATTTAGTTTTTTACAAAATGAAAAAGATAAAGAATGAGTAAAACAGAAACTATGCCCAATATGGTTATTCAAAGACTTATCACAAATTTTCTTTGACCAACCTGCAAGCTCATCATATTTGACTGTAAGTATTTCATACTTGGAAGTCCAACTATGGAATTTATCTACTTTGATTGGCAAAATTGATGTCTGTTTCTTTCTCCAAATACTTCAACAAAAAGAATATAAAAGACTTATTCCTTGGCTCTCTCCAAACGTAGTCGAGATTTCTTCTTTCGAGATATTACTAAACAAAACCTACTTTCTAAAAATAAAATTAATATATTTTTTATCAACGTTTTCACCTTATCCCGTTCAAGGAGGACTAAACATGTATAATCTTTTACGTTATACTAATTAATATAGTACTTCTCTGAAGATAAGACAAAAAATTAACAAAATTTGGACGTTTATTTAGGAATATAAAAGTGTACATACGAGCCAGTAGATCCCGAATCTTTATTATCAGCAAAAGATTAAACGGGTTATTAATTTATACAGTATGTATTTATAAATACCGTGACGCATTTTATACTAAAAACAAAAAGACACGGGAGAAAATGTTCGTCTCCTTTTTCGCTCGTGTGCTATTGTGGTGTGGTTGGTCAGATGAAGGGAGGAGATTGGAAGCTTGGGAATTCATCGTGGACCAGTTGCAGTAAAAAAACGCATCACAACCATGTGCCGTTTGTGGCTGCTATCTCAAAAAATTAAAAGGAAATTAGATTTCCTGCCTATAAAAACGTTGCAGTTTGCTCTTGCTTCTTCATCTCTCTCATAGCACTGAACAAGAGAGAGAGATTTCCCATTCAACTAGCCCAGAGAAGCTCGTATACAGACACAGTAGAGAAAGAGGAAAGAAAATGCAGCTCCCAACAATGGATGCTCCAGCAAACGGGGAAGCCCACCCCATGAAAGGAGGCGATGACACCAACAGCTACTCGCAGAATTCTTGCTACCAGGTACGATATCCATCGACATCAGCACATGTTTTTTCTGGTTTATTCCCGGTCATTTAACCATGTTTCTTTGATTTTGGTTCATGATACATTTGCATGTGTGTTTGCAGAAAGGAGTTATAGATGCAGCAAGGGCTGTGATTGTTGAAGCTGTGAATGAAAAGCTGGATCTTGAGAATCCTTCTCTCGATCCCATCAAACCCTTCCGCATTGCGGACTTTGGGTGTTCAACAGGACCCAACACCTTGTACGCTATGCAAAACATCGTAGACGCAGTTGAGCAGAAGTACAAATCGCAGCAGTTGAGCCCAGAATTTCATGTTTTCTTCAACGATCATGTTAACAATGATTTCAACGTTCTCTTCAGATCCCTCCCCGCAAACAGGGACTATTTTGCTGCAGGAGTGCCTGGTTCTTTCTACACCAGGGTGTTGCCCAAGAGCAGCATTCATTTTGCTCATTGCTCGTATGCTCTCCACTGGTTATCAAGGGTGCCTAAGGAGATTCAAGATGAGAACTCTCCAGCTTACAACAAGGGGAGGATTCATTACACGGGCACCGAAAAGCACGTTGTGAAGGCTTATTTTGCTCAGTTTCAGAAAGACTTCGAAGCATTTCTCAAATCCAGAGCTCAGGAGATTGTTGTCGGAGGGTTGATGGTGATTCAAATACCCGGTCTTCCAAGTGGTGAGGTCCTCTTCTCCAGGACCGGTGCTGGTTTGCTTCATTTCCTTCTGGGATCTTCCTTGATGGAACTGGCCAACAAGGTAATAAGCTCATATATCTTACCTTAATTTCCTTTTACCTTTCTGTGTAAAACACGTTAGAAACTGTATTTTGAACTGGCATGAGCAAATATGCCAAAACGTGAGCTAAACTTTTTGCCATTTTTCCTTTGATTCTTTAGAAAGGGGGAAGGATTCATCAACCAAAAAATTTCCAAAAACTTTTTTACCTTTTACTATTTTTTTACTCTAAATCCCACATCTTATCTTAATAAAACCAAAAGTAAACCTTTCTAAAACACAAAAATTGAAAAAAAAAATGTCCACTTTGAGTTGAAATCCAAATAGAGCCAGATTTCAATCAATCTCCTTGGAAATAGTGCAATTTCGAGAGTCATGAACTTGGACAAAACTTCTGAGTATTATGAATTTTAGTATCATTATACTATACTTTTATTTTAAAATATAGAAATTTTTTACCTCTTTATTTCAAAATATTTAATTCTTTTATAAATTTAAAAAATGATCTTTTTAGAGTTGCATTCAATTATAAAAATAATCTCTTCATTCTTTCTTATATTACTAAAAAATAATTAAATTAATTAGTAAAAGAAGTGCCAAATTACTTGAAACGGAAAGAGTAGGTTATTTTAGGATTTCTATTTTAGGAATCTTAACGAAGTACCGTCAGCAAAGACTTTTCGGCGACTATATGTTCTCACCAAGCGTAATAAATTCTTTTCCAACTTAGAAAAAGTCAAATTCGAGCAGCCGTGGTGTCGAACAATAATAAAGACAAGAAATCTTCATAAATAACAGGATAGATTTTCTGTCTTAGATCTATCTTTCGATCACTATATATCAGATCTTATAATTTTTGAAATTATGCACATTTATTTATACCATCTTAAAAATTTTTTTGAAAGTAAAAAAAGCCACTGGTTTTTTATACTCAGCTTTAAGAGTTTATTTTAAATCATATAATGCTTTAGAGAATTTTAAAAAAAAATTATGAGTAAAATCAGAGATTGTTTCATATATAAAAATATGTGTGGAAGAACGAGATGAGAGAGGAATTTAGAAGATAGAGGTCCCCGCGTGATATACATGTGAAGTGAGAAGTCAGCTTTGGAGGTCTAACTTTCTTTTCTGGACTGGAGAGCTATAAAAAAACGTACCCCTCTCTTCCCTCTTCTGATGTTTCCCCCCATGCACCAAATAGTTCTTTTTGTCGTTTAACATTAACACGGGAATCACGAATCACATACAACGTAAGTTTGATTACACTTTTCTGGCAATAAAAGTTTAGGGATATTTAAATTATAGTTGAAAGTGAAATTTTGATTAAATTTTTTTATTTTAATGAAATATATTTTTAATTTTTATTAAAAAAGACGTGAAATTTATAATAAAAAATAAAAATATATCTAAATTGCAGGTATAGTAAATGTTTTAACCATAAGTCTCTTCTCATAATGAAGGGACTGAATATAAACATCACGAGACCGAACTATTTCTTTGATTAAATATTGATTTGGCGCATTAAGAAATCAACTCCGACGAGATCTTGATTCCTGTCTTAAGTATTATTATTATTGTACGACTCCACAATCAATATGAATTGTCTCTCTCTCTATACATAGATGTATATATATTCAAAGCAAATGAGACACTATTGTCGCTCCAGTTGTTGTGATAATTTATAAAAAAAAGGCATGAAATTTTGATCTTTATCAATATCCAGTTGTTGTGTTCCGTCAACTCAGGCCCTAATTGATCTCGTCTCTTTTTCGAATATTGCAGGGAGTTATCAGTGAAGAAAGTGTAGATTCCTTCAACTTACCTCAGTACCATCCCTCAGTTGAAGAGTTGGAAATGGTGATAGAGATGAACAACTGTTTCACCATTGAAAGGGTTGGAACTTTGTCACATCCAATGAAGAATTTATCATTCGATGTTCAGATGACTTCTGCACAAGTAAGAGCAATCATGGAATGCATTATCACTGAGCATTTTGGGGAGAAGATTTTGGATCAATTATTTGAGATCTACACCAAGAAATTGCACGAGAATTGCCAAGTTTTTGATAAGGAAATCAGAAGGGATGCAGATTTATTCCTTGTCTTGAAACGCAAGGGAAACTGAATTTCAAATATTAGGCAAGGTGAATAATTCTTCCAAGTTGCTTGTGGTTCATAAGGGACTCCCCATCCCCCCATCCCCTCCCCACAAGTGTAATTCTTTTATGTAAACCCCATTTTATTTTTGAGGAATAATGATGTTTCTATGTGAAAATAATGGATCCTTCGTAATTTTTAACTCTTTCTCTATCTCTCTCTCTTTCTTTTTCTTTTTAGGGCCTTTGTCTTCTAAGCTTGTACCTAAGCTAATTTTGTCAATAAATTTTTAGTGATCTTATTCCTTCCTTTATATTTTGACATGTCATAAACTAGTTTTGATCTTTTTTCCAACTCTTGTCTTCAACTTTTCAACATAGTGATAATTATTTCTCTTTGGAGAATAAACGAGACATATTTTTACAATTAATTACATAAATAATATAAGATATGTATTGTAAAAGAGAATAAATGAAAGATGGTAAATTTACTTTTGAGGAGGGTCAAACTTTTAACTTTGTATAGTAATATGTGCGGTAAAAATAAAACAAAATTGTAGTAATTAATACTATCAGTCAATTGTCAGGCACCAGCCTCCCTCAAAGCCAAAGAAAATGAAGACTACCTCTATGGTTGAAAATTTCCATTTTGGAAACACAAGTATTGAGTCAATGTCTATGGAGGCCATCCCATTGTCCTAAACAATCAAAAGAAAGACGTAATTAATTCTACGCTGGCCAGACTACACACTTTGCAGCTTCTTATTAGCCAATTTGGTTTAGCAGCTACTCGAATGTCATAGCACCAAAATCTGTCCTTTTTTGCTGACCCTTTGGACAACATCAGAAAATGAGTCCAATCATACCCAAAGTGTTTACTAAACTGCCAAAAGATATGTCATTTCGTCAATGGTCATTATCATTATCGACCCTTTTGTTTCAAAATATGACGAATTTTTACCCTTTTTATACATATTAAAAAAATTTAAAAGTAATTTTTATATTTTATTTTTAATTTATTTAATTTATTTTTATTAATATAATAAAAATTTGAGAACTATATTTATATGCTAAACTTTGAAGACTGAGAGAGGAGCCACTTTCAATCATGAATAATACTCTTATTTTTTATTTATAATGACATTTTTACTATATTAAAATATCTTAAAATATTTAATTATTTTTTATAAAAAAATTAATATATTATATATTATTAATTAATTACTATATTATTTCTTATATATTTAAATTTAACATAAAATTTATTAACTCATATATTTTTATAATTTATTATATTATATTATTATTATAATATAATTTAAATTTTTTATATAAAATTTTACGTTTGATTAAATATTATCAAAAGAAATAAAGAAATGGGAGGGAAAAGTATTATCATAGCCTAAATGATTGTTAATTTTATTCATGAGAAGTGCCAATTGCAATGATCAGTAAAATACCTAATGATATATTATGAAAGTGACATTACATAAGAAGACGAACTACACCATTGAAAAATGGTTCTTGGGAGGACTGCTGCACTCCCTCTCTCTTCTATAGTTGTTGCAGTAAAATTGCTTGGCATGCAATCCTTGAATTGGGACTCAACATCGGTGACGGACTCCTACCAAACAGTTGAATGGCGAGCTTCAATTTTTTGACCATTGGCAACCCATAACCTCATCCATTAATTTATTCTTCTTCTCTGCTTCGTGGTCCCCCGCCGGTAAGATGCCTCGGCTACGAGGTGGTGCAAAGAACAAACCGCTGCATGAATCTATTTGGATTAGAATTAAAAGTGAAAAGTCTTTTAAATTTTTGTAGAGTAGACTTTTGAATTTTGTGAGAAAATATATAAAGTTTTTAAATAAAAAATAAAAAAATAGTGAATTATTTATAAAAAAGAGATATATTAAAATAAAAATTTTGTATTGAATAACATAATGAAACCGATTCAAATACACCCTTAATTGAAAATCATAAGAGTTCTTTAATACAAATTGTGTAAAAAAATTTATTTTTTCACCCACACCTTTGATTAGCTGCGTCTTCAGGGTGGTTAAGAAGTCCAATTCACCTTTTTCATAATGTAGCTTCGGTCTTATACCGATATAGTAAACAATACTTGATAATTGCTTTCCTAAAGTTCATTTCCATCATATACTCCCTAGATTCTTTTTTATTTGTCAAAATGACCAATTTTATTTGCTAAATGTGTGATTTGATAATATTTTTATAGTTGAGTTCCAAATATATATATCCTTATTTTTAAATATTTAAAATGGTAAAAGTTTTATTATACTTCTAAGAGTCACCTATTGGCTTTGAATCTTCTGATATACTTTTCAATATATTATCTAGTATATCAATCAAATTACGCAACATGTAATGATATAAGTGCACCACAAAAAACTAATGGGTTTGGATTGATCACATGATTTCATGCAGTGCTATTCAATTAATATAATAGACAATATATTTGAAAGTATACCAGAATATTTTAAGTTGTCTACTAATTCCAATTGAATGAAAAGAAAAAGAGATAGTGACTAAGAAAGAGAGAGATGTAAATTTTATACTTAAATCAATGAAAATAGTAAAACACTCTTTTAAACTTAATTAACTTATAAAAAAATTTTGATAAATAAAAAAGAATGGAGGGATCTTGTATTAATATCTAACATTCAACATAAACTTTAAGGAAAGTCTTCATCGAAAATATCATAAATGACGAAAACTTTCTAAGAAAAACCAATATTATTCATGTGCATGAGGAATCTCTAAAATTTTCATTTGCTGAAATTATGAGTTACATAATTTATCATGAAGATGTTATCTTTGTTGGATGTGCTTCAAAAATTTAGGGTTGCATTCTCTACATCTCTCTTCTCTCTCTCTCTCTCTCTTCTTCTTCTTCTTCTTGTGATACTGAAATCCTTGTTGGGAGAACGTTGGAGGTCTCCTTTGCGAGGCAGGCGTGAAGCGATTCCATGCGCAGCAGTGTGGTGCATTCGTTCCAACAATCTCAATGGATTTGTTTTTATAGAATAAAGATTCCTTTTGGGACCCGGAACCAAGCTCAGCAGTCAGCAGAGAAATGTAAAATTACCAATGATGAACTTATTAGAAGCTCAAATTTGACCAACTCTTTCACTTACAAATTTTATCTTCTCTTACTCCTGAGTCTTAGATATATAGAATAGGTAAAAATCCCCACCTTGACATTTTCTCACAACTGCAAGAAAATTTTTAAATTTTTTAACTGATATTTTCCACTTTAAATTGAACTTATTTAACTATATTAAGGGTTAAAATTTTCAAAAATAAGAGCCGCGGGTGCCCCTTAGCCTTGGGTTGCGATTAGACCGTATATGGCCTAGAGCCTTGGCAGGGGGTGCCGATCGGGCACCAACGCCCTAGACGCCCAAACCAGGCACTCTTGACCACTGCTGGGTGCGCCGTGTCCTAGCACGCCCGAGCAGAAGACCGCACCTAAGTGGGCGCTAGAGTAGGTATTGAGAGATTGAATAATATTTTAATTTAATTTTTTTTATTAAATTTTATAATAAAATATTATCCAAATCCATTTAAGCCTTGGGACACACCTGGTCAAGGTAGACGTCTATTGGGGGACATCCAGGTGCGCCTACTGTCCTTTATTAACGTAACGTAAAAGTTGAAAAAGATTTATGATGAATATAGATTGATTTCGTATGAATTTGAAATCTAATTTAATTGAGTCTTATTTTTTATTATAAAAAATCTTATTTTTATAAAATTAAAAATTAAAAAATTTAAATCTAAACTCAATCTATATAAACACTTAAATATATAATTCGAGTCCAACAGTGAATATTGATCATGGCATCACTTTGACGTGTGTCAAAAAATTGGTTTTAGAATTTTGCCTTGAATTGATAATCCATGAACAACTATGTGCAAAGAAAGAAAAGCAGTATCCACCCAAAGTGGTGGGTAGACTCCTTATGGGCACATACATTGATCTTTTCACTTAAAAAATTACTGAGTCATTATTATTTATCCCTCCATAACTTTTCAGGTCATGGTGTGGAGGATATGTGGGCGAGTAATTCGTCTTTTTTGGGAACAAGAAAAGCGAGGTATTGTAGATAATCCACAAGATGGAAACGTCCATAGCACGGCCAAACTATCTTGCATTCAATAATGGAAATATAATACTCTCTTCGTCCATGATAAAATAATTCATATTATTTTTAAAAAATATCTATAATTTAATATATATTTTTTAAAAAATAATTATATAATTTATTTAAACTTCTATTATTAGTTTTCTTAATTTAAAAGAAATAAATTTTACTAATATAAAGATCCCGCCGCTAATCTCTCTCACTCTCTTAATATAAGGGGTTTACTAGTGTGTATGTCTTTTTAATTAATAAAGATATTATCGTAATTTTTTTTATAATCAAATTATTTTTTTAATTTTATATTAAATTAAAATGAGATAGTATTCAAGTATGAATGAATGGAGGAAGTAATAATTTAGATTCTGCTACAGGAGTGAGAAGGGCAAAGCATGGGCTACCTCCCACAATGCATGTGAGCTCAACGCAATCTGTAGTTTAAAATATGGATGGATGAGGCATGGGCCTTTTGGGCAGCCATCTTTTATTTGTCCGATACTTTATTTAGTTTGTGTTTAAATTTGAGATTCAATACAATTAGATTTTACTATTTCTTTAATAAAGAATTTATTTTGTAAAATTTAAAATAAAAATTTTTGAATTTAAACTTAATCCAAAGAAATGAGCTTTTATTTTTTCTTTTTCTATATAAAACAGTATAATAATTTTCTCATCTTTTTCCTTTAAAAAAAGTATAAGAATAAATATTTAAATCTTAAATTTTAATCACCTCTCCTCCCGACAACGCATTTAACAGAAATAATATCACTTTTTTAAAAATCAATTTCTATTCTGATCACTTCCTTATTCTGAATTTTAACCTAAAATATAGGTAAAATGTAAACTCAAGTATGTCAGGGGATGTTGCTGGAAGCGCAGCTTATAAATCAACATTGAAAAAAAAATAAAAGTAAAGGACGGATCCAATAATTAACTCCTCTTTATTCCCGCTCAAAAGGAAAAAGAAAAAGGAAAAACAGGAAAACATCATTCTAACCTGAAAAGAACTCCCCAAAAAAATACGAAAAAGAGTGAGACAAGCAACGAAAGATTCTCCCCAAAAGCTTTTGTAGCTAAAGAAGATGCTTCAGAGCAGGCAATATTATTTATTTTACAATTTTACACATTACATTTAGGAAAACTAATACTCTTCTTGTTTTAAAATAAAAGGTTTTTTACACCTTTTATATAAAATATTTTTATTTTATTATTAATTAATTAAACTTATTTTTATTAATATGAAAGAAAATGAGAAATATATAAAGATAATTTTAAAAATTAATATTTAAATTTTATAAAGAATTAAATAATTAGAGAAAAATCTAAAAAATCTTATATTTTGAAACGGAAAAGAAGTATTATTTTTTTCAGAACAAGAAATATTCTTGAACTATTTGACAAGAAAAAAGAAACAATAAAGATTCTAGAATATTCCTTGGTGTTAGGGCCGTAAAATGATTGGAACTCCTTATCCTGGGTCGGGACCAGTTAACACACATGAAGTATCAGACCTGACTCGATTATTCACGGATTCATAAAGTGTGGACACGTAACTGACCTGATAGGGTATCGAGTCGGGAATTTTAAAAAAAAGTTACACCATAACTTATTAAGCTCATTATTATAAATAAAATTCTAATGTAATATGTTATCTCTTTAAGAAATCAGAACTATAATATTTTTAGCTTGCAAGATTAACTATTACATAAAAATTTCAATAGAATAGAAGAGACTATAACTTTACTGTGTATGTGTGACTATATATATATATATATATATATATATATATATATATATATATATATATATATTATACATTAGACATATAACTTATACAATTGTAGATTAATTTACTTTTACAATTTTAGATATAAAACTGTTATCATCAAGAAGAGACATTAGGCAAGAATCAGTAATATAAAAAGAGTTTTTAATACACAATAATATAATAAATTATAAAAAATATTTATAATATATATTAATTAGGTTATGAATCAGAACATAATATATTAAATCTATACCTATTAAATAAGACATGGTCCAAATTTAAGTAAATAGGCATATCTTTTTGTCTATACTTGATTTTATCAAATCAAAATCAAGTAGGGTGCCGGTTGACAGCTCTATTTGGTGTGCTTGGTACATATTCAAGCACCATTATTCCAATCACAAATGAGGCGTAGGCAAAGTGGGTGGTTGAGACTAGTCAATTTTTGGATCAATGTAGAATAAACTATTCGTTTAATGTAACATTATTGTCCTCTCCATCCTCGGTGCCGGACAAATCATCAACTCGATGATGTAGAATAATACATTTTTAATTTTTTTATATATTAAAAAAGAATAAAATAAATAATATTTTTATTATATATTTAATTAATTTTATTAATATAAAGATAGAATTATATTTATGATAAAAATAAATTAAGAATAATCTTTAAATTCACAAAAGATCAAATTTAGGTGATTAACTCTAATAATTCTAAACAAAGTATATATGCCAATCAAAATCACCCCTATTTTTGTTTTTCTTCTTCATAAAATATGACAATTATGTGCAAAGTCACTAACTAGAAAACTTGCAAAAACAAAAGGTATTCACCAATCCCGCCCACAGAGAGAGAGAGCGAGTAGCTAGCGCAGTCAAGCATCAAAAGTTCTTTGATTTGATTAATGATTATTTCACTTTCCTAACGTAGGCTGCTTTGCTGTTAGCTAGTACATCATTATTCTCAAAAAAATTAATACTTGTTGGCTAGTTTGTGCATTAGCAGTAATTTTAAAATATAAAATTTTTAATTATTTTTTCTTTTTAAATTATTTAATTTTTTATAAATTTTTTAAAATTATTATTATTATAAATATAATTTTATTATTTATCATATTAATAAATTTAATTAAAAATATAGTAAAATTTTTTTTGTTAAATTTATAAAAAAATTAAAAATTTTATATTTTGAAGTGTTGCAGAACCTTCACGGATGGAAGATTCCCACAGCGTTTATTGTATTGGGCTGCACAAAAGCTTATAATAATATGGGTTCAAGAGATGGAGGACCACGTTATCATTAAATTCAAGAAGTATTTTTCCTTATCTTCGAAGCGAAGAACATTTTTTGTTTTTGAAAGAATCGAAGCAACGAACGTAAAAACTATAAATGTGAATTCATATCCGTTATCCTTTCTCCTTTCTCCTTTCTCCACGAGGAAAACAAAACAAAGGGGGAAGGACATACATGGTTTGGAGAAGTGGGCACGGCCCGAACAACTAAGCCCGACTCACTAAACTCGAACATACATGATCTAATTTAAGAAACCCTGCAGGCCTTTTCTTCAACAGATTTTGCCGTTTCTTCAACAGATTTTACACTACAAATGAACCATATTGAATGTCAATCTTAGGCCGACCCAAAACCAGCCTCCCCGTGTATCCATGTTGTAACCCACTTAGGCACCTAGCATTTAATTTCCAAAGCTAAAATTACATTATTTCTTCCTCCAATAATATTTTCTCCATCTTAAAAAATACTATAGAATTCTAATTTTATATTTTTCTCTTTTAAGTACTTATTAAGTTATCATCAAAATGACCAACCAGAATTACTTGACCAAAGTAATTATGAACGTGCAACGTAAATTTTGTATGATTTAAAAGTTTAAACTTCTTGAGTTATAAGTCAACTATTGGACTATTAGATCATTCAATACTTCAACATGTAACTAGGGATTTATAGTTTCACTCCTGCTTAGTACAAGATTTGCCATCTTTTGTTAATTTTCTCATTTATTAAGGTTTGTAACTTTGTATAATAGATCATACAATTTTGACTAATAGTGTAACATATCTTGTACTAAAAAAAACATGTAATTGTAGCCCACATAATAATTAGTAGGGATGGGGATGTTTTCCAGGTGCATTATTGTGTGTGAATGTATGTTAGGATTTCTTTTCTTTTTTTCAATTCATGGAATTACTCCCCTCAAAAGAAAAAAAATATTGAGAAAATATCGCCGAAATTAAATATCCCTATACAACTAGATTGGAGACTTGCAAGCGGGGGATCATCATCCTTTATATGATATGTATTCCAAGAAATATATTTGGGATAGGGATGTAATTTAAACTCGATATCTATAGTCTGATAAAGAGTGTTTCTAACAGATGAATCATCAACGGTCACTTTGTTCCAAGAAATAAAAGAAAAGAAAGGAAAATGAAAGCCATATTCTGATCGCCAAATAAGTACTTGGACTGCTATTACTGGCAGCAAGAGAAGCCGTCTGAATTCCATGCTTCAATAACGCCAGAACTTCAAGATAGACAATATCTAGTTCTAGATCATGGAAAAAGCAGCAAAGATATGAAAAGAATCTCTAATCTCAATCTCACCAGTGAAAATCCAGAAAAAGATAGCTTTAGATAAGGAACCCTAAATTTCTTCAAACCTATAAATTATTATTCAACCTGGATCAAAGTCCATTTCACAAGCGTTCTCAGCTCTGATAAATTGTTTGCATTACTAGAAATCAAAGCTCAAGTTCCATGGCTGCCTCAACAATGGCTCTGTCTTCACCTTCATTCGCAGGAAAAGCTGTTAAAATCTCTCCTCCGGCATCGGAGGTTATTGACTAAGGAAGAGTCACCATAAGGAAGGCAGTGGGAAAGACAAACGTTGCCTCTTCGGGTAGTACTTGGGCCCCTTCTCAGGCAGCCACCATCTTACCTTACCGTAGAATTCCCCGGTGATTACGGATGGGACACAGCTGGTCTCTCAGCCGATCCCGAGACCTCTTACAAGAACCGTGAGCTCGAAGTAATCCACAGATGGCCTATGCTTGGGGCTCTCGGCTGCGTACTTCCCCGAACTCCTAGCCCGCAATGGGTTAACCGTTTAAGTTTGGCGAAGCGGGGTGGTTCAAGGCCAGCGCACAGATTTTAGTGAAGGAGGCCTCGACTACTTGGGAAACCCTAGCTTAACCGATAAGCCGAGGTGACGGACGCTCTCTATCCAGGTGGAAGCTTTGACCTATCGGGTCTTGCTGAGCTCAAGTGAAGGAAATCAAGAATTCAAATACACATCTACAGGTAAGAATATCTATTGAATGCTACATATAAGTAATACTTATCAATGCAAAGTAGAGAAAGAAAAAAGAAAAAGCCAAGAAACATCTTCTATCCGCATTGGAACATTTTCTTCAGGCCACTATGTAAGGTAGCAAAGCCAGATCTCAATTTCATGTGTTGGGATGTTATGTTGGCAGTTTTTTTTTCTTATTTCTTTGAACACACTCTGCACTACTAATTTGAATGAGCAAATCAAATTCTGAAAGGAAAATTGAAACCCTGGTGAAGCATTCCTTGGCTCTTTTACACGATATTTATAGAGCTTTTTCTTTTTCTTTTTTTTATGCATAGTCTTATAGAGCTATTATCTTGACTCTTTTGATATGGAATTACATATGATAATTAAGCTACTTTTTGAAAATCAATGAAAATCTGGAATTCATGTTTGGTTCTTGAGCGATTACATTAGCATTGTACATTTATTGAGATTTCACATTAATTTTTTAATATAAAAATTAATCATTTATAAGGATTGAACAATCTTCTCCCTTTTGAAGTACTTTTGGAGATAGAGTTAGGTTCAAATCTATTTTATAACATAGTATCAGAACGACATTAAATTATTTGCATATTTTTAAACTTTTAACTCTAAATATTCAGTTTGGAGTTAGACTCAAGTCTATTTTTCAACAATATTAGTGGAGGACGGATTACTTTTTCCCAAGCTTTACTAATGTTGAAAAAAGTCTTTTCTTTTTCTTTCTTAAAGAGTTGAAGCTCAAATATTTCAGAGAAACATCAGCAAGAACAAAATATATTATATAAAATTTGCGAAACAGAGTCTATTTCCTCTCCAACAAAAATGGATTTCTTTTGAACATCGACCATCAGATGTTTAACTCTGCTTCTCCTCTTCCATGTCTATTTTTGGAGGCCCACTCGAACATCACAACAAAAAATCTTAGAATGTCGAAACGGATCACAAAACAACGGCTGCCACCGTTTCTTCCCTCTTTTCTTTGTCAATAGCAGTCTGTTTTTTAGTACTCCATTATTTGCACTTGTAGTTTAGTAATCATATCTGTCAGAAATGGACCCGCTCTACGAAATGCACTGGGCACATACATTAGTTTTATTATTAAATTTTCCTCATGTTCCTCGTGACCATGTCAAACAGATCCTAAATATTATTGGTTCGATCATTATTTTTTAATGATTTTTTATTATATTAAAATATTTAAATATAGTATATATTATTAATTTTATTATATATTTAAAATTAATATAAAATAATTATTAATTTATATATTTTTATTTTTGTTATATTATATTATATTATTTTTATAATATAATTTAAAATTTTATATAAAAATTTATATTTATTAAACACTATCAAAATAAATAAAATAAATAAGTAAAAACTTTCTCATAAATATCTATTATAATTAAATGTCTTTAAGACCCATCATTTCATGTCATATCACATGGAAGGATTATCAAAGTCAAGAGATCTAGAAAAAAACATTTAAAGTTATAGTTTTACATTTTATGGGGCCAAGATTTTGCAACGGGGCATCTTAATATGATTGATGGATAAAACCAAAAGCAAAATAGGAAAAATGTAAAAAAAAAAAAAGAAATTTGAGAATTAATTTAAAAATAGTAGCAAGAAGCATCAGTATGTACTGTAACTTCGCAAGCCCTTATAAACGCTCTATAAAAGGCAACTAGCATGCCGCATAGTTCACACAGTACTTGTACCCAAATTTTTAAAGAAGATGGAGAGTGAGGCTTTACTGCTTTTCACGAATGAAGAACGGGTTGACCTCAAAGAGCAGCAGAAAAACGAGTTCAAGCAATTCTTTATGAGGTGCCTGTTTCTTGAACTCACAAACCCTAGTTAACAACGCACAGTAGCAGTGGTCGATGCTGATGATTGATTGTTTCTCGGATTGGATAGGTATAAGAGATGATCATGTGGATGAAGGCATAAGTATTGTAGTTCCCTTTTGGATTCTGCAAACCTGAATCAGCCCCAGATGACAAGTTGTATTAATGGAAATTGACGTAAAAGAAGGTACTGTGTATCACACTGATAATTCTTGATTTTCTTCCCTGGTCTATGATTTTCAAATGCTTACTTTCATGGGATAGGGGCAAAAATGAATGAAGCATATACAGTAAAAAATGAACTTTTCTGAATAATTCGATTTTCTGAACAAATTCACGTTTAAGAGTAATTTTATTCATCAAAAAGAAAGTTTTGTAAAGAGTAGTTTTAATTCTTTGCTTCTTTTTCTCTTTTTTCTTTTGTTGGTAAAATACAGATTCGAGTCTTATGATGAGGCACGCTAAGATGGTGTAGGTGACATGTATATCGAAGACAGTAGACAGACATGGACATCTTTCTGAATGCTAGAGTACAAAAGCTTGTTGAGGGAGGGTTGATGGTGATTTGAATAGCTGTTCATCTTGGCTCCAATGTGCCTTTCGTTTTAGTATTTCTTCAATCTTCGGAATGCCCCTTTTGACGGTGAGAACTCATCAAAGTCCGATTTACAATTCTGCCACCATTATTTAGCTTTGCATTCTCCAGTTCTGCAGTAACTTTCCAAGTTCAAATCATGATTCATGGACAAAAATTTTGCACTGTCAAGCACAAGATGATTTGTCCGTTAATTAATCGCATGAACTGACTAATATGATCATGCATTGAAAACATTTGAATGGTTCAAGCAAGTGCTTGAAGAAGGCTGGCAGAGGAATGGCGTCCTGGAAGGCCAGCTATTTGAATCACCATTAACCCTCCCCTAATGGGCATTTTGTGTTCTAGCATTCAGAGAGATGTCCATGTCTCTAATAAATGTTGTACAGAGCGACTAGGGTTTTGCAGCTCCAACCTCTCCATGATGAATCTCTTCGTTTCGAGATCTAATCTGGATTTCTTTATCTGGTCATGAATAAAGGTATGTTGTGGTGAGAAAACAAGGTTGCTTCTACTGATCTTAGACTGCATAACAAAAAGGAACCAGACCAACTAATATTATGAACCTAATGTATAGGCCAAGTATGGAGAAATTCCATATCTGAATGAAAATATTGATGGGATAACAGAATATCCAACATGCATACAATTTTTTGCAAGAAGTGGGACTAATGGTAGTTGTACGTAGCTTTCATATCCAAAGGCAACTCTGATCATCATGTTTCTTCTTACAGTTCTAGATTTGTGTGTACATGACTCAGCACACACAATGTTGGAACAATTGCTTTGCAAACGAACAAAAACAATGCATATTCAATTTTTTACAGTCGGCATTGCTTCTTGAATAGAAATGTGAACATTCAATGCCCAGAGAAAGGAGTTTACATATACAGAACTAGATAGGTTCTTATAACCTCATTCTATATAATGGTCTCCATTATTTATCAGAATTGACATTGCTTCCAAGTAAAGTAGAGTATTTTGAATTTTGAACTCCCAACTTCCTGGTTAAATAAACCTCAACTTTTTTGAGACAAACAAGGACTCATTGGCTAGTACATGGGTCTTACTTCCCTGGAATCCCCCCCCCCCCACCCCAATATACTGCAAGAGTTTGCTGCATAAAAACAAATTCGTATGACCATCATTCTATAAAGAGTTTGATGAATATTCCAAATTGAATGTCCTATGCTAGTGGACCCTTGATGCACCTAGGTATCTTCATGAGCCCATCGTGGTATTTTTTGTTCGAGTTTGAAGGTTTTGGCCCAAGTTATAACTCCTTTGGACATAAATAGATCTAAATTTTGTTATTGTATTTTGGGCCACTTATAATACATAACCCATCAGTTGTCGCCTTAGTTAAATATTTGGTGTTTTTTTTTCTCGTTTTGAGAATAAGATAGCAATTAGTTAAATATGTTTAAATTAAAGAAATTGTTGTTCAAAGAAATGAAAATCCAAGATATTCTTGATTCAAATACATTGATAAGATTCATGTGATACCCTTTAGCCCTTTTTTTCCCAAATTTTTCTTTCAAAATTAAATGTTAATAGTAAAAACTATATTATTTATACTCTTACTGCTCAAAATTAAATATTATATTTTGATTTGATAGAAATTTTTAGGAAAATATTTAACTCTATTCAAGTTTCTAAAGAGGTTAACGGTGAGACTATATAGTAATAGAACGTATTCAATTAAATTAATGGGTTAGTTATATACATTTAGATGAAAAAGGGAACACTTATTTTAAGAAGATGATGGTACAATTTAAAACATCTTTTAAAAAAATTTGGACATTCAATTTTAGATTAGATTGAAGCTGTTTTGTTTGAGTTTCCTAACTCTCTCTTCTTGCTAAATAACTACTGTATCAAAAAATAAGAATGTGAATTGAATATAATACCTATTACCTAATTTAAAAATCTAATAATAAATGCTTTTAGTAGTATTTGTTCAATCAATAGCCTTAAAGGATTGGAAAACTTAAGGCTCAATCCCTATTGTATAAGGAGAAAAACAAAAACATTGCATTTATTTACAAACTTGGAGGTAGAAATAAACATCATAGAAGTCCTTGGGTGCAGAAACAAAAGATATCATATACATTACTAGACCTAAAGTTTGAAATTGAATTTTTTTAAAAAAAAATAACATGCTAACTCAACTTTTTGCACAAACGAAACAAAAGAAAAAAAAGAGAGAAAAAATCACAATTCTAAGGGTGCAATGTTGATATTTTGCAACCAATTTGAGGAATTATTTGTCCTATACAATTGTACTTAAATTAATATAGAACAACACTGAATAAAATGCAAAACAAATGTATATATAAAATTAAGAAATGTTGAAAGAAATGAATGATCTACGGATAAGACAATGGATAGAGTATGGAGAAATAGTTTAAAATACAATGTTTCATAAATAGATAAAAAATAAATATGATTATCTTGGAAGGCCTCGTGCAAGCATCCATAGAAGAAGCATCGAATTTGGGTTCTAAAAAAGACACCAAAGAAACCAACAAATTACGGAATTCAGTAGAAGTGTCCCATCACTACAAGAATTTTGGGAATATTTCACTAAAATTCCAAAAGTAGGAATGTGAGAGATGTTATTATAATGATATGTGAGAGCAAATATTGGTTCGATTTTTTCTTTATTTTTATATTTTAATGCTCATTATGCAATTAATTAAATATAAATATCCCCCACAATATATATTGTGACTTCATTTGGATAGGATTTCGTCCAAACAAAAATCTTATTTTTTTTATAAAAAAATCATTTTTACAGCTAAAAAATTGCAAACTTAAATCTAATTTAAACGAAGCCTATATATATATATACACATTCTCACACTCAAACAATATCCAATATATTAAATCTTAGAGCCAGAGTCTACAATCTTTTAGAAATGCACAATTTGAGGGGGGGGACCATGTCTATTTCATCAACTTGCATTAGTTTTTGGTAGTATGAGGAAATAATTAATTGACCACTTAATCTCAAGGTGGGTTCAAGAAAGTTCAATAACATTTGACTAAGTTAGAGGCTTGGCATGCAACTGTCAAATACTGCACGACTTAAAATCAAATATTTGATTAAGTTAAAAATTAAACTTAAAATTTTAAATATAAAATACGCATCTCTTTTTATAAAAAAATTAATTTTTACGAAATTTAAAAAATTTTAAAATCATATCATATCATATCACACCCTTAATTAGAGTTTTATTTCAAAATCCTCCTCCATTCTTCGAGCTCAAATTTGAATTTTATGGTAAAAAATTTTTATCTAAAACAATATTACTGCAATTGGATGGATCTGAGCTGGATATAATTGGTAAAAGTAATTGAATTAACAGTGAAATTTCCTCAAAAAACATAGTTATTATAAATTTATTTATCCCAAAAGGTAAAGCAAGAAAGAGAAAAGTCATGTGGGTATACAGCGAAAGCAGAGCTCACAAGAGACGCTATGAGAAGAGAAAAAGAGCCCCTCCACGTGCCTGACATGTGGTGCACGTGCAATGTTTTGTTAGTCTGGAACAAGCTCAACATATAATATCATCATCCAGATTCCATAATCAACGGCTATCATTTACTCATTCGAACTCAATATTAGAGTCGATCCGCTACCACTAGTGTACAATCTACTCGAAAATGATTCTCAGACATTTTTTCCTTTGTTTTTAGATTTTACGAACTACTAATATTTTATATAATAAACAAAATATTGCCAATATTGAATTTTCTTTTAAATAGAGTTCCGACTCACATTCTTCTTATATGGGTTTTGTAATGTTGTAAAATTATCAACAAGCGGGGATTGAATAGTGTTTCTATGCAAATTTTTTATCTTAAATTTATGAAAAATAATTTATTTATTAAAGAAAATGTAGACCAAAATAGAAAATTTTCTTTAATTTTTAAAATAAAATCTCATCCAAATTCGCCGTAAACCTTCTAAAGCCTTGGAAAGTTCAATTATGACAATGTTGCATTGAGTTCTTTTTAGTTTAATTTGATTGAAAATCGTAAAAGTAAATTATTTATGAAAAGAAAAATATAATTTAAAGTGAAAAAAGTAGGAACGAGTGAGATATCTTAGATTAAAAAGACCATCTAAATATATTCGAAGTTATTGACTTTATATTTAAATTACGTTTGAGTTTGAAATTTTTAATTTTTAATTTTATAAGAATAAAAAAAGACTTAATTTATTGAGTTTCAGACAAAATCTAATCTAAATACATCATGATATAATATAATTTTTTTACTTTGAGCTTTATTTCTATAATCATAAATATTTTATTTTTATAAAATTAAAAATAAAAAATTTTAAATTCAAACTATATATAAATAAATATTTATTTTGATAAAAATTCCAAATCAGCATTCGAGAGGAGTGATTAAACAAGTGGGGCCATTTGATAAGATGATTAGTGTATATAACGAACCGCATTTACTCATAAAACGATTTAAGAGATTTGATTGAGAGAGACATATACTTTGTAATATAATTAATCAAAAAAGTATTTGCTTCCAATGAAAGACTTTGTTCCACTAGCAGGAGAGCCTTTATGGCTTCCTGTTGCCATTGTGACGATGAAGAAAAAAGCACGTCATTTTTACTATATTCTAATTCCTTCTCTCTCACTACACTTTACGTAGCGGAAATCACTTTTTGCCGAGAGAGAGAGAGAGAGAGAGAGAGAGAGAATTGTTAGCTTAATAGTCAGGAAATGACCAGTTTATCCTTAGGGAGCCGTTGTGACAAAATCTAATTCGTTAAGCTAAGTCAAAAGTCATAGTCTATTCCGTGGAGACAAAAATAAAACTAGTGCTTCCCTAACGGTTTTCTCACGTTTTATGTTTGAAATCGTGTTTGTCTATTTTCGGATATATTTATTGGCACACTGTTTATAAGCATTAATTTATTGCACAATTTACATTTTATTTAAATAATACTTATATTTCTCACTTTTTGTTTTTGGTAAAATGTTTCCTTAATATTATAAGATATTGAATTGAAAAATAATGGGTGGATGAAATCATACTATGTCAAATGAGAAAATAGCCAGTTTGGTTTTAAAAATTTTGTGCCTGACATCTTTTGGTTCTAAAATTTTTTTAATTGTTAAAATTCTCAAAGAATTTTTGTTCAGCTAATAAAATTTAATTAACATGCCTCGTTATATTATAAATACATAATATTTTAAACTTAATTGGTTGATAATTTTTTTAACAATTATAATGGTAAATAATTTTTTAAAATTATAATATGTTAGATATATAATTTTTGAAACTAAAATGACTATTTTTCCCTCATGGAATTCTTGTTTTAGGTTTCTTCTACGCATCACACCGATTGTGAATCTGTTGAGCGAATTCTACCACAGATTGCTCCGTGAACAAGGCTGTTTCCATCTTGCGTTGGTTGTCTTGAACTTAAAAGGTCAAAATTTGGTGGTTCTGTTCACCATGTTGACAAACTTTAGATCTCGAAGATTTCATTGCACAGAAAAAATTTGACCAAAAGTCTGTTTCCATAGGAATTTTCTTTGTTCTTCTTCTAGTAGTAACATTAGTATGAAAGTCAAGAACTATATTTTACGCGGAATGTACTAGTAATTTATTGATCAAATAGTTGATTTATAGTTGCAAAAATACACTAAGTTCAATAAATGGGTTTTCCAGTCCTCAAAGTAAAAAGAAAAGAAAGTGGTTCAACCATGCCTTTTTTTTAAGAATACAATAAGCGCCCTACTATTAATAAAGATTATATAGCCTAAGTTATTACAGTCAAAATAATTCTCAAACTCCTTCTCCAATAAGAGGAGTTGAAAAATTTAGATAATCTGATACAAAAGTTACACAATAATTGAATAACTACGGTAATAAATAATAACTCATACCTAAAAAATCTTAGGCATGTAAATAGTACAAATACTATAATTAGTGCTAAGATAAATAAACACATAATAAACTTTTTCATATCACACTTCTCAGATTTTTTCGACCATAGTGGTGAGAAAAACTCAACTCCAACATCTTCTCGAAGATTACATAATCAATGAATGAAGAATAATCTCTTAATTATAATACTTATACAGAAAATAAAAAATTAATAAAACCTTGCATCAGATAGGGATTGAACACAAACCTCACGATTATTTACGTTGTTTCTTCGTTAGATTAATTGGGGGTTAAAATGTTTTGCAGCTATCTAAGTCCAAGACTCCAATTTCCTGAACGAGACTTTATTTATCCCTTATTAATTAGTCGTTATTTGAAACACTTTATTTTATTAATATAACAATTATGATAGATACCAATAAATCTATATTATTCGTAAATCAAGTAATTTTAAATAATATAATAAATAGATAATCCTCCAAGAAATTACTTTCCTCTCATGTATTATTGAAAAGCTACATTTATAAGTGTATTTGGATTGTAACTTCAAATATTTTTACTTTTTAAATTTTAAGTTCTGCATTTTTTTCACAAAATAAAATTTAAAAGTATATTTTGAAAAAATTTTAAAAAGTAATCATTTTTTTCCAGTTGAGTTGCAATCTTGTTGGACATTATAATGATAGGTTAATTTTGTTTTTTTAAAGGGAAATAATGATATGTTACAAATAGAACCGAAAAACGAAAATAGAGCGAGGACAATTGAGTAAATTCAAACATAGCAAAAAAAAAAAACAAAGAAATCAATTGCAGGGAGTTAATGATTGGACTTTCCCCTCTTAAGTTGACTGCATCTCTCTCCCACCATACCACACACAATAAACACATTCATACTGCTATTCATTTGTCTTTTCCTTTTCCTTTTCCTTCTCCTTCTGTTGGGGTTTTCACTTTTTTTCATTTTTTTCATCACTCTGTTATAAATGCAGTCTCTCTTTCTTCGCCTCTTAATTTTGCTTTTCCTTTACTTCTCTCTCTCTCTCTTCTGTGGTATCCTCCATTGCAACCCAAGCTTTCTTTCCAGCTTCTTCACATTCACACAACCCCACCCAAACCCGTTAACCCGCCTCTTGCTTTTATGACCCCCACCCCCCGCCCCCCCCCCAACTCCAAGCCCCCCATCATTAAACTAAATCAGAAAAAGAGAAAAAGACTACATGCTATTTCTCTCTCCGTCCTCATTTGCTTTTCTTTTTTCTCATAGAAAGATTAGATTTTTGTCTGGCCTTGTTTGAGAGAATTTGTTTATACTATTGTTTTCTTAATTCTCTTTGGCCCACTTAAGGCCACTCCTTTGTACTTGTAAACTACTCCTCTTCTCTTCAGCAGATAACTTTGTTCCTAGCCATTTGTGATTGGGTGGCTGTTTTCTTTTTTTCAACTCTGCATTGGCTTATCTATGCTTATTGGATCTCTATTGATACAAAAAGAGGTTCTTTCTTTGCTTCTTTTGGCTCTCCAGGAAGAAGATCAAGGGGGTTAGCTTAGATCGCGCTAAAGGTGAGTGCTTTGTGTTTTGGATTACTACTTGTATTGCATTTAAATCTATTTTAATCTTTTCTTTCGCTTGGATCGTAAGTGATGCTTCGCTTGATTTTGCTCGCATTTCTTTGTAGATTAGATTTTTTATTTAATTACTGTAAATTACTGTCTTTTTAACTTTTATTTTGCTAAGAATGTGGAAATTTCTATTTTGCGTTGTATGGCTGTACTGGCGATGGGTTTTACATGATGATTTGTTTATAGCTTGGACTATGGATAGCGTTTTTGTTCTTTGCCACCGTTTTTCTTTAATTTTTCTGCGAAACATACATTGTTCGTTGTTTTGGTGCCTATTGTGCCCTTGTTTAATTTGTTCATCAATGGCTGCATTTTTGCTTGGTTGGCTAAAAGCTTACCTCTAATGGATAGCAATGTTTCTCTTGCGGAGTCTGGTTCTCAGTATGTATCTTGAACAAGGTGGCACTTGGCTGGTTTTGGTAGCATTGCTTCCATTTCCCCCCCACCGAAAAAGAAAAAAGAAAGTTTGATGCTGTTTTCATACTTTGATGAGATTTTCATATACGCTTTCCAGTTGGATGCTTTTAGCGCTATCTGACGTGTTTTATGGGATCCAGGCGGCATGTTGTAACTTTCTGTTCGAAACCTGAGTAACGAGGTTTGTTTTGGCACACTCCTGATAA
The DNA here is from genome assembly GCA_030512225.1 of Rauvolfia tetraphylla. Taxonomy (NCBI): domain Eukaryota; kingdom Viridiplantae; phylum Streptophyta; class Magnoliopsida; order Gentianales; family Apocynaceae; genus Rauvolfia; species Rauvolfia tetraphylla. The sequence goes on from JAJQKT010000012.1 coordinate 348,686, forward strand.
GTTCACCAGAGATGTCATCCGAGAATTTGAATGCTGAATTAAGCAGGAAGACATCGTTTTTGGGTCTAAAACTATGGGTTGTAATTGGTATATGTGTTGGTGCTTTTATAATTTTGATTCTCTGTATCTTATCAATATGGGTAATGTTCCGGAGGAAATCTAGAAGAACCCTTGACAAATACTCTCTTTGTCAAATACCTAATGTATCAAAAGACATCAGGGTTGATAGAGTAGGGGATCAAAATTACCCTGATCACCCAGAAACTGTATACCTGACGGTTCATGATAAATCAAGTGATAAGAACTCAGAGAAGATGCTCGTTCATCTTGGGAGGAGTAAATCAAGTGATGCTGATAACATCAGCCAATGTAGCTCGGTGTATCATCACGAGAGGGGTTGTAGTTCTCAATCAGGGGAGGAAGGAAGTTCTGGAAATGTCAGGAAACATTCCTCAATGTCATATGGAATTGCAATGGCATCTCCTTTGATTGGCTTGCCAGAGATCTCACATCTTGGTTGGGGCCATTGGTTTACCCTTAGAGATCTTGACATTGCCACAAACCGCTTCTCCTCGGTGAATGTGATTGGGGAGGGTGGATATGGAGTGGTCTACAGGGGCAGATTGGTCAATGGAACAGAGGTTGCTGTAAAGAAGCTTCTTAATAATCTGTGAGTCTGATTTAATTAGTTCCTCTTATTTGGAAAGCCTATTAGTTCCTTTGTTCAGTTTGGGAGTTCCAATTTATTCATGGTTGAGTAATGACTTCTGTGCAGTGGGCAAGCCGAAAAAGAATTCAGGGTTGAAGTAGAGGCCATTGGGCATGTTCGGCACAAGAATCTTGTGCGACTTTTGGGCTATTGTATAGAAGGCATTCACAGGTAAGGTTCCCCAACGTTACCTAGCAGTGGATGATTTCAAATTGTTTTAAGCTATTTCTGCATTTATTTTACTAGTTTCTCTATGCTATTTCTTCTGAAATAGTTTGAGATTCATGACTCAAGCCAAGGTCTGGCCTAGCTCTATCAGCAGCCTTGCCAAGGCATAGCCCTTGGCTTCAAGTTTTATCAGCTCTCTAGCAATAGAATGAAGAAAAAAGAAAAAAAATGAAAATTGGACAGAAATGTTCAGTTAATTATTTTATCATGGCTTTGGTTAACACTAATTATCCTGGAGCTGAGGTCATTTATCTTCTATTTCCTTCCTGAAGGATGCTGGTATACGAATATGTTAACAATGGCAACTTGGAGCAGTGGCTTCATGGAGCTATGAGACAACAAGGTACCCTTACATGGGAAGCCCGTATGAAGGTCCTTCTTGGTACTGCAAAAGCGTACGTCTGATCATTTATTACAACTGCTGAGTCGTACTTTGCATTTCCCTTTTGCTTCTATAAAATTTCCTTTTTCAGCAATGTTGAAATGTTTTCTCCCCAGTAGTCATTTCTGAAAGGTGATTACTTTGGTGTCGCAGCCAATTATTAAATATTAAACGAAATGTTTTGTTTTTTCCTAATTCACATGAAAATAAATGGTTTTATTTGCCTCTATGGTAGCAATTGAATTGATGCTTCCTCATTATTTCTATGAGCATGGGCATTAACAAATTCTATGTCATTGTATTTCAGGCTTGCATACTTGCATGAAGCTATTGAACCTAAAGTTGTTCATCGAGACATAAAATCTAGTAATATTTTGATTGATGATGAATTCAATGCCAAAGTTTCTGATTTTGGTTTAGCGAAGCTCTTGGGTTCAGGAGAAAGCCACATAACTACTAGAGTGATGGGAACATTTGGGTATGCACTCTTATTCAATTCATTTGTTCTTTGTTTGTTAATCTGCTCTATTTTACTAAATGGTCCTATTGGAACTGTATCACCATTGCCTGTGCTCAAAACCTTGATCTTTTATGAGCTGCAGTTATGTGGCCCCTGAATATGCAAACACTGGTTTGTTGAATGAAAAGAGTGACATATACAGTTTTGGTGTTCTACTCCTGGAAGCAGTCACTGGACGAGATCCAGTTGATTATGGCCGTCCTGCTAATGAGGTAACAAATTCTTAAGCTATATGCAACTTGTTTTTGTAGAGTTTCCTTTGATTCTTTGTTGTACCTTTACCCATTTGCCTCCGACTGGTGTCTTAAAGGATATAATCATATAGCTTCCTGTCTATTCTCATGTCTATGCAGGTGAATCTTGTTGAATGGCTGAAAATGATGGTAGGGAATAGAAAAGCAGAGGAAGTTGTGGATCCTAACCTTGAAGTCAAGCCCACCACTCGTACTTTAAAACGTGCACTTTTGGTGGCTCTTAGATGTGTTGATCCTGACTCTGAGAAGCGACCAAGAATGAGTCAAGCTGTTCGAATGTTAGAAGCAGATGAATTTCCTTATCGTGAGGTGCTTTTCTGCTCACCACAAAGTACATAGTTTATTGTGGATGTCTGTGTTCTTCTCTTTCAAACTTCTTGGAGTTTTTCTTGAATATATTATTTGAGGTAAAATAAGAATCACCCATTGATTTTTCTAGTATGAAGATAAGAATCAAATTTTCTTGTATAATGGTTATTAGGAGATGCTGACTTCTGATCTTATTGCTTTGCGGTCAGCTACAAAAATTCTTTGGGCTTCTGTTAACAAAATTTTTGATTTTCTTTTGCATCTTCAGAAGGTACTGGAAGACATTTGCAAATAGTGAAACCTAGCTAACTTTTTCTCCTGTTAGGTTTTGCTTGTAAGCTTCTTTGATCCTCATGATCTTGTCCTTTCTCGTAGTCTCTGAATAAATCCTGCAAACTAAACGTGATGTAGGCTACCATTTATAGAGGTCGTTCCCATTGTTGGCCCTATAATGTCCCTTTTGTTTCCTGAAAGAAGGATTCTATAGTGGCTCTTTTAATGCTGCGTACACCTGCTTGATCTATTTCTATTTCTTTTAAATTGAAATAAATGAATTATTTAGCAAGTTGATGGGCAATCTCCACATCTCTGAAGCTCATAGAGAACTTCTTTCAGACTGAAAATTCTTCAACCATTTATTTTCTTGAATAGGATCGGAGGAACCGGAAAAGTCGAACGGCGAGCATGGAAATTGAGTCTATGAAGGAGAGTTGTGGTTCTGCTGATGTGGAGAGCAAAGGATCAGATGCCCAGACATCGGAGACAATTCGAGGATAGGACTGACAGACACTTGACTTGGGTGGATGGTTATTTCTCTCAACTTCAGATTTTCAAGCCTTCTTTAACCCTTCTATAGAATTCACATTTTCATAGCATGCTTCCAGAAAGATTCCTGCTTGACAGAGAGTAATTGGATCCGGATAACCCTGTTGGAATTCTAACAGGATTGGCCCTCCTTCCTGTGCCTCAAGCTGGCATGTAGTTGTGAAATGATGAAGAGAGTTATGTGTGTGAGAGAGAGAGTTGTTGTACAGATATTTTTGGCAATGAATGGGCCGGCATTAGATGTATGATGATCATCATTCTTTTCTTCTCCTTTATGATTTTTCCCTTGCTTACTGTTTCAACTTTCGAGGGCAGTGAGGAGGCTTTCCAGTTGGTTTCACCTTTTGCCTTAAGGTATTGCTTTGTTTCTAAATTATATACCATCATTCTGCAACAACCTTTATAAGTGAAGAAACGATCATATCCCTCCACATCTCTTTTACTCCTTTTCACTGCGCGGTAATTTTCTTGAAATGCTTCTTTTTTCCGAAATCTTTTCTTCCTCGTCTATCTCCAGTTCTTTTGGTCAAATTGAATGCAGCTACACTTGACAGTTCCATCACTGTCACTACCACTATCGTGCTTCAACACAAAGCTACAGAAAGTTAATGTTGTTTCCTTGATTGGCCTGTGAACTCAGAGATGTGACTCTAATAATTGAGGGGTGGTGGCCCTAGTGTCTTGGGGGATTGGGAGGAACTGGATGACTGGAATTTAATCACTTTTCACGTGTAGCTGATAATGCATGCTGCTGCTGCTGCTGCTGCTGCAGCACAAGAAGTGGGGACTTTTTCTTGGAGCTTTGAAGCCTCCAAGTAGGGGACCCTTCGTGGTTGTGGGTTTTCTTACCTTTCCTGAGTTTGTCAGAGGTTGTCTATGACCAAGAGAAGGGAGTGGTCATTGGAGAGGGCAAGAGAACCTACATTATCACGGTTTTATTGACATCCAGCTTTCACCCGATTCCTGTACGTATTGGAACACCTAGTTATATAACAAATTGAAAACACTCTTTTGGTAACCTTGACACTCTTTATTGATTTGTTAGATTTGATTTTTATAGATCACAAATTGAAGATGAAGATGAAAAGAAGAAGAAGAAGGGGAGTAAAAGAATTTGAATTCAAATAAATTAATGATATTGGGTTTTCAACAATTACAAGAAAATTTGGCATCTAAGGATTGATTGAGAAAGAATGGGTAAAATTTTTTAAGGAATTGTTTAAAGGGGTATAGGATGTCATAAATGATTTTTTTTTTGCATCAAATTATCTTTCTAAAAGTTAGCATATATTTGAAGGGCAAAGAGGATGGATGGATATTGCCATCAAATTAGTGGAGAGGACCAATTTGACAGCTTGAAAAAATTTTGGACTAAAAGATTTTGAAGAAATAGTTTGAGGACCATTGACAGCTTCAAAAAGTTAAGAACTTGAAAAAATTAATAAATTACTTTAAGGACTAATTTAAAAAAAAGTTTAGGGACTGAAAAAGGTAAAAGGATAGTGTAAAGACACCTCTATAAACCAAAATCGTTTGAGGGCTCAATTTATTAATTTTTCCTTTCTTAAAAAATAAAAATGACGAACATATGTTATCGCAATAGGTGTGTGTATATATATATATATATATAATGAAGGATTTTGTTATTGCGATAAACGGAATAGATTTTTAGGCAGATTAATTTATAGTTTCATTCGTCAAAAAAAAAAAAAAACTTCCAAAATTGTATGTTGGTCCAAGATAAAGTCAAGGCCCAGAAACTTGTCACTTGATTGTGGCCAAATTTGGCATTTGGGCTGTAACTGGTAGGAGATCCCCAGATAAGTTGAATCCATCTGGGTTACTCCTGGAAAGCCCACCTAATCCTTCTGTAGTCACAAACCCATTTCTTACTTTTCGTCCAGACGCTCATACGCCACCAGTACTTATATTTCCTCTTTTTCTTTAAAAAAAGTAATTTCTTTCTTATAGATTATAGAATGAACAAGTGAATTAAATTTAAAATTTATTATCTGATTTTTAATAAATAAAAATATAAGAGAATAGAAAACTTTTTAATAAAAGTGAATGGAAGGAGTAAATTTGTAATTACATAAGGTTCATTTTTTGTAAAATTATATAATTTTCTCTAAATATCATCGTGATTTGGATTGAATCTCGATGAAAGTATACATCAATAATTCTTTTTTTTTATCACAATTTCTAATATTTCGAAAATAAAATTCACCGATTCCCTACTGTCAAGAATAGAATAATTGAGACTGTGTTGATATGAATTCTTCTCATACTTATGAATTTCATTAACCCATAAATGTTACATTAGAAGAATCATTGTGAATCGTCTTCTTCTGACTCATAAATATTTATACATAAATAGAAGATAAAAATTTCAATTTAACTCCTAACTTTTTTAGCAGAATTTCTCTCCTCAAGTCGTGGGTTTTCCCCTAAAAAAGAAAAATAATTCTGGTTTTTTTTTTGGAAGAAATGTTGAATGTTTTTATGTAAGCCCGCACAGGCAAAAAAACATGGTAACGGCAACGGCAGGGGGGGAAGTGCTACAGTGCTGCACTGTACATGAAGCCGTCGGATCAAATCTAGATTTGATCCGACGGCTGCATGGAGTTACGATTTTTCAAAAAAAAGTAAATACAGGGGGGTCAAAATATCTTATCCGTTGGATCAGATTTCAAATCTGATCCAACGGACCATATTCGGTGCTGCACGTGCTGCAAAACTTCACGTGCAGCACCGTAAGATTGGCCAACGGCAGGGGTCCTGTCCTGCAGTCCTTTTTGCAGGATGTGCAGGACCAAATAGGGACTGTTGGATCAGATTCGAAATCTGATCAAACGGCTTCCGAAATTTTATAAATTTTTGAATTTTTAAAAAAACATACAGGGTCAAAATATATGGTCCGTTGGATCCGATTTGACATCTGATCCAACGGACCATATTTGGTCCTGCACGTCCTGCAAAAAGGACGTGCAGGACCGGATCCAAATTCGTGCTGAGGGGGCATGTATCCTCCCACGTGCCAAGTGCCTTGTCCACCACGGTCAAATGCCGGTGCCCGCTTCCGGACGCGTGTGACTCTCTTCACGCTACGAAACCGTAGTAGTCTACTGATTTGACTGTCTCCCTATTTGTTGACGAAAGTAGGGATATACAGTATTTAAAGAAAATGGAAGGATGGAATCAAATTGAAATTAATTTTTGATTTTCAGGTTTGGTTTTTGTTTGAAATTTTTTTTACTGAAAATAATAAAACATTAAAATTTGTTTAAATCAAAATACTTTGTCTCACTGAAAAATAAAAGAATATTTGATAGATTCTTTATCAAGAATTGTTGTTATACATACTGCTTTTATAATTAGGTTTTCTTCATACTGATCATATAATATTTGTATTATGAATTATTCTCTTGAATATTATTTTCTCCGTTCATTATTGACTTAACATAAAATTAAAGAAAGTAATTTAATTATATAAAAATAATTATGATATCTTATTAATTAAAAAGATTAACGTGTTAGTAGAACTTAAATTATTTGAATCAAGAGAGTGAGAGTGTGAGAGAAATTAGTGGTGAGACCTTTATATTAGTAAAACTTATTTTTTTTAAACTATGATATCTTATTAATTAAAAAGATTAATAGTAAAATTCACGTGTTAGTAGAACTTAAATCCTTTGAATCAAGAGAGTGAGAGTGTGAGAGAAATTAGTGGTGGGACCTTTATATTAGTAAAACTTATTTTTTTAAATTAAGAAGGTTATTAATGAAAGTGTAGATAAAATATATATTATTGTTTGAAGAAAGTGGACATTCAATTACAAATATCTTTAAAAGAAAATATGAACATGATTCAATTATGAATGGAGTATATTATTATTAATAAAAAATTAAAATTAAAATTCTTTTAAACAATTTGTTTTATACTTGAGCTATTATATAGAGTATACTTAATCCAAATAAAAACCCTTATTATTATGATTTAGGGTGTTTACAGAATCCAATACAATTTTTTTAGTTTAGATTATACTTTCTTTCTCACAAATAATTAAATTTTATAGAATTTAAAGACAAAAAATTTCAAACACAAGCTCTATCTAAATACACACTTAGAAACGTATATAATTACGGAACCCAAGATAGAAAATCTTAAATGCAAATTCGATCTAAATACACACTTAAAACGTGATTTTATTTAATTTAAAATAAAAAAATCTCAAACATAAATTCTATCTAAATACACACTTAAAAACGTAGTTTTGTTGGTATACATGTAAATCCCAAAACGAAGCTAATTCCATTAACATATGTAATTCTATCACTAGCATTGCAATTTTGTGGAAAACTACCAACTCCACAGATCTTCCACGTGCCCAATAATTTCAAAAATTACAATTATTGATCAATGTATATGACCTGTCAACAATTAGACTTTGACTAGGCATGGGAAAATTTTCTTAGCTAAGGGTGACCGATGCGAATTGGATTCAGACTCGCTTTTCATCTAAGCTACCGTTTTATCATGGATTTAAAACTTATTTTTCTTTATGTTTTACACTTCTAATTTAATTTCATAATATATGACAATTTACACATATTATATTCTTAGTAAAATCGAAAAACTTCAGAATTTGTATAAGATAGAAAAATCAATTCTTATTAGGCATTAAATTTTATTTTTTTAAACACAAAATTAAAAATTCTTTCATTTTCCTTACTACATCTTGAATCAAACAATTCTTGTATATTGCAAATGCTACTACAAATAGTTCTTTAGTTATTGTGATATACTTTCTTCATTTCAAAATATAAGTCATTTTTACTATTTTCTCTCTTTCTAAAATATTTAAAATTTTTCAAATTTTAATAATTATATATTTTAAAATTACTCATACTATAAATATACTTCTCTCATTCGCTATATTATATTAGTAAAATTAGATAAAGATATAATAAAAAATACTGTTTATTTTCTTCTTCTTTAATTTTTACAAGAAAAGATTAAAATGTCTTATATATTTTGAAATGGAGGGGAGGGAGTATAAATTAGAAGTTTATTTCTGTAAAAATCAAGTGATGTAGTAAATATCATTTTCATGTTGGGAAAGTGGCATTTTCTTTTGACTAGCTATATATGATAACTAGTACATGTCCCAAAAGTCTTCCCATACTTTTCTGCAAGTTATTTCAATATGCCCGAGCACGGATAACGTATAGAGAATGCTACTCTACTGGTGTTAAAATAAATAGAAAACATATAATTCTAGACGGAAATATTATTTTCTACCAAATTATTTCCGCTTTTAGTCTAATATATAACTTCAAAATGGCAAAATCCATCCTCCTCTAACAAGAACCATTCATATGCGGCAGGACCATACTATACAAAGTAATTAACTTGGCAATGGTTGGTTTTCTTTCCTCTCTCTCTCTCTCTCTCTCTCTCTCTCTCTCTCTCTCTCTCTCTCTTCCCCTTCTCTTTCTCTCTCTAAAAATCAATTATGAGTCTGAAAGAAGTATGTAGAGAGAAGTCCTCTGATATTTTCAAGAAAAGGAAATAGTTGGTCTTTCCCTAAAAGTTCCTAAACTAATCCTTTGTTCATATTGCATAAAAGCAAAGTCCCAAACCAAAAGGTAAAGTCTCCAAATTTGTTGAGTTCTTTCTGCTCTCTCCCTCTCTGTCTCTCATTCTTTTGAGTTCAAGAATATCTCTTTCCTGAATCCCATTTTTATTCTTGAAATAATCTTTTGCTTGGATCTATTACCTTCCCCATATGTCTGATGAAAATGATGATGGATATCCCTATAACCCTTTTTACCATGATCACATGGGGAGTACTGGAGGCAGTGCATTTCCATTCTTTGGTGGAAATCCCTCGATGTATACCCAACCATCTCCGGCCACTGCTGCAGCGAACTTCTCAGGATATGATCCTTCTTTCATGAGCTTCACAGAATGTTTGCAAGGAACAGCAGATTACAATACCCTTTCTGGTGCTTTTGACATCTCTTCTAATTCGATTTCTGAAGCTGTTGATCATAATTCGTCTGAGCAAAATACTTCTTTCAAAGAGGCACCAGCGGGTACTAGCACTGCTGAGAATTCGCGAACCGCGATTTCTTCTGTGTCTTCCTCTTCAAGTGAGGCCGGAGTTGACGAAGAGTCCTCAAAAAGCAACACTGACTTGCAGACAAAAGGGTGCGAAAATGAGGACGAGAAGTCTAAGAAACTGTAGGTTTTCTTTGTTTTTTTTCCTTTCCTTCTTCAACTCTGATCTAAAAATATAATTAAAGAGTACCTTCTTTCGTGGCATCTTTTCTTCGTTTTCATTATACAATTCTCCCAACTGGGATTATTTTAATCAGCTCATTTCATGCTAGACTTTGTATTCCACCTTTCCAAGTCATCTAAACTCGGGTTGATGCAGCGGAAAGCTTGATCTATCTATAAAGACAAAAATCTTGTCCTTTCTTCCTTGAAAATTTTGACTATGAATTAATACTTAACTCCTTTTGGTTTCTCGAGAGAGCTATAGTCATTCTAGTTAGCATTTTTTTGGCATGTTTTCAGTGCTCTCTGGTATTGCAAAACCCTAATCTAGGTATTATAGCAATTGTACACATATATATTTATATATATTAGAACATATGGTTTTGAAAGGGATGCAAATGAGCTAAATGATGATTGCTGAATGAGCTTTCCCCCGATGTTTGACCATTTTGGGTTGATTCCAGGAGCAAACCAAGAAAGAAAGGTGAGAAGAAGCATAGAGAACCTCGGTTCGCCTTCATGACAAAGAGTGAGGTTGATCATCTTGAAGATGGATATAGATGGAGAAAGTATGGGCAGAAGGCAGTGAAGAATAGCCCTTTTCCAAGGTTAATCTTAATTTCTCAATAATCCGCTTGTGTAACTACTTCCACAAAATACTCATATTTTTGTGTTTGAATATCACATCAACAATCTTGAATATTGAAGCAAAAGATATCAAACTTAACCTTCTCATATTTGTTAATCGGTCTTCTTTGTAATTCATATAGCTTGAAGTCTGGTCAATGCTAATGCAGTTCTCTGGACTACAAGTATACATTAAACTAGCTAGTTTGTTCTTTTCTGGTCATATATATGGTTGCATATCTATGTTGGATCCTATTTGGATAACTTATTAAGGGGCCTAATTTCTCAAGTTCGATCTTCGTTTCTGGTATTCTAATTTCTAAAGAAATATATTCATATTTCAAGTACCTGCTGATTTTACTAACGTACATGGTAATTAGCTTGTTTAACATGAAGAACTTTTGAAACTTCAAACCTGAATCCTCTGCTAAATGGAATTGAATAGAGTAATGAAGATTTCCTTTACAAATTACTTTTTATTACATGCCAAGAAACCTGTTGCAAAGAGTTCAAGAAGCTTAGATAATTTGATATGACAATATTAATCAAGCGGTCTAATCGAACATAATTGAGAAAGTTACTGAAAATTTCTAGTCCTCCGATCTGATCAATGATCTTTTCATGTTGATTTCCATTTCAGGAGTTATTACAGATGTACTAGTCAGAAATGTACTGTGAAAAAGCGTGTTGAAAGATCGTTTCAAGATCCATCAGTCGTGATCACTACATATGAAGGCCAGCATAACCATCACTGTCCAGCAACACTAAGAGGCAATGCTGCTGCGATGCTGTCACCTTCTCTATTACCATCGCCAGTTTCATCATTTCCTGGCTTTTCTCACGAGCTCTTTCCTCAGATGCTTCCCACAACAAGCAAAAACTACTCGAATCCTGCCTACCATCAAACCCTCAATCCGCAGCAGCAGCTTCAGCTGCCTGATTATGGGTTGTTTCAGAACATGATTCCCCCATTCATGCACAAACAGGAGCCGTGAGAGATCCTTCTTTAATTTTAAGGTATATATATATATATATATATATATATATATATATATATATATATATATATATATATATATATGTATACATATATATTATATCTATGTCTACTGCATCATTAATGTGCTACAAAGGGTATGGATCACCTAAAGCATTGAATGCAAATCTCTGACTTTGGGAATGGATCTTGATCTTGATGTCAAAAAAGACCTACTCTCCAATCATTCTATAAAAGTGGAAGGCAGTCTTTTCCTTTACAGGAACACCACTATGCTAGACTCTTCCAACATAGGTTAGAGGTACTAATTAAATGGGAGGAGATGGAAGCCGAAATTGTTTCTTTTCAAGAGATGGGAGGATATATCGTACGATGATTTGGGAATTGGAGGTGGTTTCTTCATTCAATCTGATGAGGTGATTATGAATTCTAAGTTTTTGATGATTGATTTTCTTATCGTTTTTTGAGTTTTTTGTACAGAGATCAATCGATATTATTCTTGTTGTAGTTTTATGGATCTTCTTGAACGTTCCTCCACTCGGTCATGGATGATTATTCTTTCAAGAAAATCCAGGATGATCTATCTTTGCTTGTTAAACAATCTTCTTTGATCTATTCAAACTTTTATGTTATTTCTAGTTAATCTGCTTGTGCAAAAAGATGATTTTTTTATGATATGTTAAGAAGATCAAATCTAGAAAACGAGGCATTATTGAGATATTGTCCAATTGCAGTTAAAAATTACTTCTAATGATCACTACCTGAATTATTTTGATAAAATTTTTGTCTCTCTCTCTCTAAGAAATCTTGGAACAGAATTGTGGGACATTTATGAACTCAGTAGCAGTTTTATGACAAATTACTCTACAAATTAATTCTTACAGCTATTAACATATGTTTTAACAAGAAATTTAAGGTTTTTCCAAATGTTTATTGTTGGTGCAATTTCTTCCTTTTCCCACCTCAGATCACCATGGAATACATTGAAAATGATAAGACTGATAATATATACTATATATATACATGCAACTGTTATATATATATAACTTGTTCCAATTGCCTTTTATTTTTTTATGAGAAATTGTCATGGAAATCAAACACCAAGTGAAGTTCATGGATGGCATAAGCAGATTCCTAAGTGAGGAGAAGTATAATAAAGAAGGATAATAAGTACTTCTTTATGTTCTTTTTTTTTTTAATAAAAGAATAACATTACTTAAGAAAATCATACGTTCGGTGAACAAAGACTTAGTAAAAATATTCAAAAGAAATAATATACTGCAACTGGAAGCAGATTTCAGACTGAAAATAGTATAATAGAAAGCCAACATCACCATTCACTTACTAAATGAAAAAGTACAAAATCATTTGTAACTTTTTGAGAAATGAAAATAGAACAGGGAAGTAGTACCGCATCAAAATTTACCTGCCTTTTACCCTCAAACTCCCTAGGGCCTGACCTGATACGTTATATTCATACCAACCCCCCCCCCCCCCCTCCCTCCCGCATACACACACAACACCCCACAAAAGACATACAAACAGACCAGCACTATGAATGATGACAGAAATTTAACGTGACAATTTAGGGAAGGTTGTACCCTTTCTTCCATGATGATGAGAAAAGACAAAAGGTGATGGAGATGGCAACTAATGTATTAAAATAGAGAAAGTTCATAAAAGCAATGGGGAAAAAATTGAAAGGTATAGAGATAGTAGCGTAGATTTGAAGATCAAACGTGAACTTGGAAAGGCAAAGTAGTTCACTTTTTCCAATTTTTAAGAATGGATGTTTCCTTATTTGAGTTCTTCAAAGTCTTAAACATGGTGTTCTAAGAAATGGTGGGAGAACAGTTTAGGATCTGCAACATATATTTTAAGAAATATATATTATTATATTTCGATATTATTATAATATTATATGATAAGTTAAATTTATACATTATTTTTTGTATACATAATGTGTAGGATGCTCAATATTAGTCCACATAATTAACCTAGGTTCATATAAAAATATTGACTATTGATAATTGATAATTTTTAAATCTTTAAACGTAACCAAATCGTATATTCTATATAATTAGGTGATGTTGCTTCGAGTGCATAGATAGGTTTCATTTGTTAAGATGATAATTTATTAGTGGATCTTGTGTGAATACATATCTTGTTTATATAAGATTTTTGTGAGAATATAAGCACACTAATCTCGAGAAAAGAAATATCTACAACTAATTCTTTAACTTTAGTAACACAGTGAATCAAGATTCAATTTCAAGGAATCAATTATTTGAAAGTATATCCTCTCGATGCATCATAAAGTCTGTTTTTTCTTCATTGTATGGGTGTTGAAAGACAATGCAAGAACATGGAAGAGCATGACATTGTTGACCTATGTAAGTATCAAACTAAGAATTGGGTATTGGGCCATTGGCATCTTTGGAGAAGTCCCAGTCAATAGAGGAGCAGGTATTCGTTAGGTCCAAAAGGGCACAAAAAGAATTATGTTGAGGCGGACGTATCCAAAGAAATCAAAATGGCAACTTTTTCTGCTTCTCTTCCTCTCCATCAGGGCAATAATTTGCCCGGAGGGTTCTGCAATATTGCTTTTTCCGTGGACACCGGTCTCTTGAACATGGCCGTTTTCTTGGAGTTTTCTGAGAGCGTTTTCCTAAAACAGTGAGCCGAAAACTATGGATCCTCAACTTTTCGAAAGCAGTAGCTTCTCTGGTGAAAGTTCTTGTCCGAATGGCCTAATTGCGCTTCAAGTGAAGTGGCTAATAATGTCTTACAGAGTCTTACTTGAGGCATCGTACAACATTAGAAAGAGTAGCTTCTCTCTAGGTAATATGTGCATTATGATGTGACTTTTATTTAGGATGTATAATTTATAATATAAACATAATATAAATGTAAACGAACTTATTTATAAAAATTATGTTTACATAATTGAAAGCGCTTTATTATAAAGATTGAAACTTGTTGAAACCTCTTGGTCTTGCCTCTCTTTCTCCTTTGTGCTCCGCTGCGTCCGGCTGTCCATATGGTCTGTCTCTTCTCTTTCCCGTGTAATTATCTATCAAAAAAAAAAAAAACTTGATGAAACGAAGCAATATTTCAGTTGGCTTCGAGAGGTCTTGGTGATACTCATGGAGCATAATAGCCATTCCCTTCTCCTATTCCCTTTTGCAATTAATGATTTAGAATTGACAAAGAAGAGAGAGAGAGAGAGAGAGAGATCCTCCTTATCCAATATCCCTTGCCGAAAGCATGTCCTTGGGAAGTATATTTGATTTAATTATTCTTATTTGGCATGAGTGGGATGAAGAGGGAAAAAGAGAGAAAAAAGAACTAAAAGTCTTTGATTTGCTTTTTATATATTTTTTATTTTCTAATCCAAGTTTTGAAAGTTTAAAGTAGAGATATATGCAAAGGATCGATCTTTCACCCTTTTATCTTTTCATAGCTTACCTCAATGAAACTTATTTGTTTTGATCTAGCTGAATTATGAGGTAAGAAGAGTCATATTGTTAAGAAAATTCAGTTCTTAAATTGAAAAAATATATTATTATAATATTTTAATTATTTTTTTAATTTTTAAGAACGGAGCTGACAAGATTGTTGTTCATTTATAATAAACAAAAAATCTTGAAGAAAAATGCACATTATTCAATTTGAAAGCACCAATCTCCTTTGCTTCTATGTTTCTTTTTTCTTTTTTTTTTTTTGGGGGATGACCCCATCATTTGCTTCAATATATGTTAGGTAAAAGAAGCTCTCACATCTATTTGAGTGCATGTAGATGAACTAACCCTACCAAGAAGAATAGAATATTAAGTATTAGATCGATGTATGCTTTCTGTGGTATAATCATTGTTATGTGAATTCAAAACGCCATTGCGCAAAGATCTTCGGCGCTTATACTGCTTTCTCTTCCGATGCCAACGGCCTTCTAATTTGACCAGAAACTGTTGCTTCTAAAATGCGAAAATGACGCGAAGCATTGAATACTTCAGAGGAGCGTGCAAAACGGTTCAATTGAGTCAATAATTTTTTCGATTAATTAAGAGTAAAAGAGTAATTTCACCTGAAAAAGCTTTTGCTACCCCCTCTCTCTCAATTATGCTTACTGAAAGAAGATTCAAAGAATTAAATTGTGAACTTTGTCACGTGTATTTAGATTGTGTTTAATTAGAAAAATTTCTGCCTTAAATTATATAAGAGTGAATTTTTTATCAGAGAAAAAATAAGATCCAATTATATATATGCTTGAACCAAATACTATTCAAATAAACCCTTAAAAAGTTTATTCATAGTTGAATTATTAGCTAAATTACGGACTATTTTTTTCTGTTACTAAATGATTGAAATGTGCCGCTCTTTTTTCTCCGGCCGTACTGTAATTCATTTTCTTCTACATAGAGTTGGTACCATTACTTATATAGTACGAACCAAAATATGGTACCAATGCATATTTTGGATTGAGTTTCGACGTAAAATTTAATATAAATTTTTTATTTTAAGTTATATATATATTTTTTAAAAAATAAAAAATTTTAAACTCAAATTCTATCTAATCCCATTGGTATCTTATAAAATGAACATTCTTTTTTTGACCACGTTCAATTTCAGGCAGGCACCGCAAATATGGAATTGGTAATGGAAATTATTAGAGAAAGAATTCTAAATATATACGCATGTTTAATTCTACCACGAATATGATTATTAATAGGCTTTAAGCAAAAAACTGATCATGAAAACTATTTTCTTAATCTTAGTAGACAATATATATATATATATATATATATATATATATATATATATATATATATATATATATTCTGACTAAAGTCATCTAAGAAAGCTGTTTTTACTTAGTTTATTAATCTCACATAATTAGTTTGATCGCAGTTTGCTGAACTTTCCTTTTTCCATCACATGAATACCTCCTTATTTACCACTAAAAGTTTAATCTTGATGTTCCCTTCTACTAAGAGTTGCAGAGAATTTAGAGACACAAGATTAAGAATTCTCTTACCACTAATCTATTCTTAATTAATTACAATTGGTCATTACACCTAATCCAAATTCTAGTTCTGTTCTCCCTTTTTTCTTAGGTAGTTAATGATCTCAACTGCTCAATGGAGGAGTGGATTTTTCTTTAGAAAGTGAAAGAATCGACATTTTTTATAATTTACTGAATTTTGTTCTAAGAGCTAAAGCAACTTATTGGTTTAGTAGTCGGGACAGATTACACTGCTATAGTCTGTTGGATCGCTAAGTCAAACTAGTGAACCAAAATCCACTGCTTTACTATACTTCAAAAGGGTTGTTGAATTTAAAATAGTACTAACAAAAGATTGAATGTGATATCTTAGTAATTTTTTTTAAAATGATAGGTAGATAATTTTTCAAACTTAATTTATTAATTTTGCCTTATTATCTGATAGGTATATAACAATGATTTTAAGATCTAAACTCTTTTTTTAAACGGTTCTAAATTTACATGTGTGAATAGAAAACTAATAAAGATGATAAGTATAAATCAATAAATAACAGTCTCTTTATCGTGCTAATCAACTTTTTTACTTTTCAGACCTAGCAAGAATATTAGATAGTAGAAAGGTGTAATATGTGCTAGTGCCACCTATACTATTTGAATCTTGACTAATGCCAATATTTAATTAACACATCTTAATTAGTAAAAGCAATATGATGAGGTATTAATTTCAACTTACACTTTCTTTGCTATAATAATAAATAAATAAATAATAAAAATCCCTTATCTCTTTTCCTTTTTTTCTCCCACTAAAATTTCTAGATATTCTTTGCTTATCGAATAAGTAATACTTTTTTCTAAACATTGGTGAACTCATGGTAGTCACTCAAGAGATAACAGCGATCAGCATTCTTCTTTTACTTTTTGCCTTTTCCCTATTAATCCACTTGTATATATGTTACAACATTATTTTGACCACCTCCATCAACAATATCTCCTTTCAAATTCTCCACTCATGGAGTTGGTTATAGTTCTTGACTTTTGACTTGAAAGGTTTGATGCCAAATTTTGGAGCACTAATTTTGATCACGGTTCTCAAATGCCATCATTTTAATTTTGAAAAACACAATACACAATATGGTCAAATTCATCTCATTTATCAGAATTTAGGTCTCATTCGTTAACTAAATATACCACCTCCTTTACACATTATACTATATACATATATCTCAAATCTCGCCTCCTATTATTTCTTGGTTTCCTATTATTTGTTGGTATGGAATCAATGATGGGTAGTGCTAGCAAGTTCGATTGGGTAGGTTGTCAAGATAAGTTGCAATGTAGCTATAGGGTGTGGGACAAGTTGAAATGACTTTGGTATGAGGATTAGATGAAGATCACATCAAGGGTTCAAGTCGTCCTCCTAAATGTCCTTTCGTGATTCATATGGGATTTCAACTTATCACTCATCCTATAGCTTACAATAGCAAAGAAAGATTGCGAAATTTGCGAATACATATGGGAATGGAAATTTGAAAGATCTGCATCAGAGGGACCTTTTTAACCGAAATCTGCTACATAGTTGACTAAACATTGAAGTGAATTTGTTGCCTATTTTTCAGAAATGAATGAAATATATGCTTTTACTTCTTTATTCTTTTTGACAGGAAGATGAAAATGGTTCTAAAACTATAGGAGATTAATCATATATTATCGATGAGTATAAGACCCTTTTATTCTTTTTACATAAATCAAGAAAGAAGAAAAAAGAAAAAGTATTCTTTCTACCTATATAATAGAAAAAATGAGAGAATTATATTTATGTTAAGAAAAATTCTAGAAAGATAATTATTAAAATTTACAAAAGACTAAACTTTTTAAAAAAAGATAAAATGATCGAAAGATCTTGTATTTTAAAACGAATGGAGTAATATTTACTTATTTAGAAACCTTTTTTATTGGATGATAAATAATAGGCACTAGATTCAATTTACATCCTTTGTCTCTATTTGTATATTAAAAATAAAAAGAAAAAAAATTAGGAGAGTGGCCTTCTATGTATTTTCACCATTTGATTGTTTTTCTCTGACCACCTTTGTAAGATTATAAGAAAAAGGGAAAAATGGTATTCAAAGAATATTACAAACTTTTTGCTTTTTTTAAGGATTATGTATTTTCTGCACAATAATCAATAAGAACCTTTTATGTTTTTTTTGTTATTTAAAAAAAAACATTTTCTTATCCAGTGAAATGGAACAAAGTAGTTTGCGGCTTTGCTCTGCGGTAGAAAAATTTTCATACCAAAGATATTACAGTAAGCCCATGTCTAAGCATTGCATTGCATCCCAGCCCAATTTACACTTCATTGCTTTATTTGGAGGTTTCCGTTTGCATGGAAGGCCGTCCTGTGCTTTCTCATTTTTGGGTTTTACTTTGTCTGGGCTCTATTTATCGGCAGAAGCCTGAACGCACTATGCGTTCTCTCGGTTTAACGCCTTTATATCTACATTTTCCATTTTTTTTTGTAGAAAAGTTGAACGGAATACCGAAGCGCGTTCAGTCTAATTCAGGCATTTGCAAGCTCCGTACAAAAACAAGGGGCCAAACAGGTCAGAAACTCTTTAATTTCACTTGTAATCTTGGATTCTTGAAACTTCAACTAAAATAAATCGTTAAATCTTAAATATCAATCTGTTATCTTCCAAATACTGTTAGTCTTGGAATCATTATCTTGTTTGCGCAGTGTAGAGAGGTAGCAAGAGATTGAGAGGGATGATATTCACTTGCCCCTCAACGTTCTTTCAATGGAGGATTCCAGCAAGGACAGTGTGCTTTGCTTCTGCAACAACTGGGATCAACACAGAGCAGCTAAGAGAACAACTTGATCTGCTTCACAAGGAAGCAGAAGCCGCAAGAGTTAAAGGTGGAAGAATTCTCTTGCTATTCTTGTTTCTTGTTCAATTATCTCCTATCTTGAAATACAAGAGTTTCTCTGTGAAACTTTTTTCTTTTGTATTCCTTCTTTCTAATGACTTTGAAGATGTGTCGAATTGGGCTTCGAACATTCTTGAATAAAGTTCTTGCCTTGCTACATGGGCGGCGGCTCTGCTTGTGATTTATAGGTTGCCGTATTGTCCGTGAATCTAACATCTGTTTGGTTTCATCAATTGGGGTTCTGGAGAATTAGAGAAAGACAATAGTTTTGTCTTTTGGCTTCTGAGTTATTTATTCTAACAGTCTAAGGAGGATAGAGCAGTATGTGAATACTGGGGAATTGTTTGTATGCCATTTTATAAAAAGCAGCTGACACCGTTTATCAAAAACATTTCGAGGTAGTATCCTTTTGTTGTTTGCATTCCTTTTTCCTTGTTTCTTGAGGGTTGGGGGCCGGGTATTGTATGTTGGGGGGATGATAGGTGAGGGGAGGGCGGCGCCTGTCATTTCCTTCTAGCTTCATCTTCATTTTAGAAGCTCGCCATGTCTTGCGTTTTATCTACTTTTGGGCCATGAAGACATTTTTTCTTATTATTTGAAGAATGAGCTATATTGAATCAGTTTATTCTGTTGTCAATTTATTGCTATAGGCATATCCTTTTGGCAGATTATTTTTTTTCTTTGACGCACCTTTTACTGAATTTGCAACTTAAAACAAGAAGGTGGTTATTATTCCAGCTGGTAGTGCAAGATTGAGGTTAATGCGGTTGTCTGGGGCTGCAGAGAAGCTTCAACGGCAAGCTGCTGTCAGTGTCCGAACTGGGAAGGAGAATGATGCAAGGGAGCTACTTTTTCAAAAGAAGAAGGTTATGCAGGCTATGGAAAAGTCAAAGAATCGCATTCAATTGCTCGATGAGCTTTCAGTGAAACTAAACAAGGTACTGTTTAAGTGACTTGAGTATTTTTATGCTTAGAGTTCAGCTGGTTGAAGAACATCCTGAACTTTCAAAGCCTACATATCCCAATAATTTCTGATAATGAGTTGTGTCTCATGTCTTCATTTATGCCTCTTCAAAGAGTTCTATTCATGAAATGCTAAAGGGCAACTTCTACCATTAGCTGCACTTTATACTTCTTCTTCTATGATCAATTATCTGAATCTCCTAGTATAGTCAACTTATGGCTTTATTTTTCCCTTTACAACTTCCATTGTCAAATTATACGTTTTGTCTTGGGCCTAACAGGATTGGTTAGCCAATATTTTTTTTGCCTCCTTTTTCAGGTGATATCAGTCAAAGAAAACCAGTTGATTGGAAATGTTGCCTCAGAACTCGAGGTCAGCAGGGAGCCTGCTCCTACCCCCGTCAGAATTGTATCTCCAAAGGAGAAACAGCCAAGAAATTCTACTGAAAACAATGGCGTTGTCTCAAATTCCCTCCAAGCTGGTCAGGAGGATGACTTACAATTAGGTTCTGAAGGAATAGACCTGCATAATTTTGAAGGCTTAAATAGCTATGAGGATTCAGTTGGAGGAAATGCTCCAAACAAAGTTGATGTCCTCCACAGTTTAAAAGAAATATCGTCTTATGAGGATTTCTTGGAACACTTAGATTGGCAGATCAACAAAATTGAGGACGAGCTCAACTTGTTTTTATCGTTTTCATCACTAATACTAGAAAACAAGAAGCTAGAAAATTCAAAGGTAGAGCAAGTAATGGAAATTCTTCAGGATGTTCATCGTTTGAGAGCAAGGTAATATACTAGCAAATCCTTGATTGACTTTTCAATTTGCAGTTGATTAAACTTTTGATTTTGTCAACTGGGCTACAGTTCTGACTGATAGATAATTCGTGATCTGCAAATTCACAGAATTGCAAGAATGATGCAAAAAGAAGTTGAAACAAGATAGCACTTTGTTCAACATATGGAGACAACTCTAGCACGTGACTTGATTCCAGACAAAAATGCAGTTGATGTTTCGTTGGTGAAAGATATCGGCTGGAAGACTATCGGTAAAAGCCAATAGAAAAAACCAACTTGTAGATAGTGTAACAAACTTGGGTTACATTGTTATGTTCTTTCCCATTTGGGTTCATGTTGCTTCACTTCTTTAGGAGCCAATTTTGGTTTGGTAATATTCCCATATTCTGTAAAGTTTGACTTGTACATTACTGATCATACAGATATATAGCAGCCTCCTTTTATTGGTCTTTGTTTACTCTCTCGTTGGGTTGCTATTACCTGGGGACTTTTATGATTACTTGCTCATAATTGAGATCTAATGTGGAAGATGAAGTGCTATCCCTCCTAAAGATGGGGCTCGTGATCGCAGGAAACAATGAAGTCAAATCATAGTTAAGATAAACTTGACCTTCCAAAATCAGTACATAAAGGTAGTTACTAAGGAGTTTTCTTATTTTCCTTTTGTGCTTAAGAAGATATCAAAAGCAATGGACATACCAGGAGCAGTTGCACTGTTTCTTTTCCTTTCTTATATTCTTCATTCTTATGGTGTATTGCTATATTGATGCTAGCTTATCTTTTTCTTCTCTCTTATAAATAGAAAAAAAGAGAATTCTGATTTTTCAGGAATCAAATCTCCATGTATCTGATGGCTAGTTAAAATGTCTTTAACAGTTTAAGAACAACATAGCCTCAAGGTCTCTTTTTCAGATATTTTTTGCTCCAGAAATCTATTCTATGAGTGTTGAATTATCTAAAACCAAAAGTTTTCTTGGTTATGGATTTGTGAAAGCGCTGGAATATCTGGGACCATCCTCCGATTCTTTACATTTTGGGCCATCTATTGACATTTATTCATGTGCACTACTCATGGTCTTCATGGTAATGTTAACAATTGGTTTTTCCCTTGAGAAGTTTACAACTTGAACAATAGCATTGTATGGGAAATGATTAGTTTACAATTTGGTTTTAGTTGTTGATTCCTTCATGTTAATGTTATATTATGATGCTTTGGCTTCAAGTAACTCATGTTTTTTTTTTTTTTTATCAGTTTACGTTTCAAATGCTTTGTTTTAGATATAGATGCAAATAATTCGTTGGCATATTATTCACTCTGTGTTGTTACTGTTCTCTTCCACAGAGCATTGCATTTGCTTGAAACATAATTCAACTGAAATATGAGATAGGGTTTCTGAGAATAAGATAATAGACTATGGAAGCAGACTTCTTTAGATTAGAGCAAATATTAATTGTTTACAATCAACATGGAGGATGGAGACGTAATGAGTTGCTATACATCAGCATTTAGGAGGTTGGAACATAGTATAAGAGTTCTTCTGATGCAGTAGTTTAAATATAGGTTTCTGGACATTCCTATTCCTTATCTTTTTCATCTTCTTTATCTACTTCTTTTGTCCCATTTTTGTTGACTTTCTAACTGAATTTCAATATCCCAAAATATTTGCTACTTGCCAAAAAGAATATATCATAAACACCAAAATGACATTGTTCCCAACATATGTGATGTTTATATGTCTAAATTTGACATAAAGTACTCAGTGGCCTATATATTTTTTTTAATGACACTGTCAATTGAAATGGGATAGAAAAAATATTTTCCTTTGTTGGGTTCTGTGGCTGGAGTTGTAGAATATGTTGGCTGCAAACAGATTTTTCTACAGTTGAAAAAATATGGAAAGACCGCTGCAGCTTTTTTCTTTCTTTTGCTTGCTTTTATCTCTCATATTGTTTCTGAGCTTGCAGGCTAAGAAGTTTCTTCCAGATGTCTAGAATGTAATTTGCTTTATGTCTCTCCGATGCATCTTGATGGTAATGAGATCTGCAAAATGTACCACACACATATATAAAAGTAATTGGGTAATTGGTTCCTGGCATATATGAACAACTTAGCTAGTTTGTCATATTTTTGATTGTGTGGGAATGTTACAGAAATAATAGAGATAGAAATATGGATGCAAACAATAATGCATTTGTGTAGCTAAGGACTGCATTTGCTTGCTTCTCTGATAATTTCTTTTTTTTTTCTTCCCTATTTGTAACTTGTATTTTAATGTACATTTGCTCCATTTGCAAGCAGAGTAATGTACATTTCCCTTCAGCATACACAAAGCTCCCAGTTGAAGAATCCAGGACTGTATCTCTACTTTGATGCATGCAGTTGGCGTCATCCAGATATTTTTCTGCTTATGGAGAAAAAGTCAACTGAAGCGTAGAAATTCTTCTTCCCTTATGGTTTATGCCTTGTGACATAATATGCTTCTGCTTGATGAAGTTAAGTCTCACCA
Organism: Rauvolfia tetraphylla; assembly: GCA_030512225.1. Classification (NCBI taxonomy): domain Eukaryota; kingdom Viridiplantae; phylum Streptophyta; class Magnoliopsida; order Gentianales; family Apocynaceae; genus Rauvolfia; species Rauvolfia tetraphylla. Next base: position 372,021 of record JAJQKT010000012.1, read on the forward strand.
TGCTTAAAAGATGTTAGAGGTGCCACTTTCACCAGCTTTGTTAGTCTAGTTCATTTCTTGTTCGATCAATCGCTTTCCATGATATCAGCAATTGTAAGTTTACCGCAGTTGCTACTATCAAATGCATCAAATTGGTTGCCTATTTGCTCAATGTCTTTCTCTGTTACTTTTCCCATTTCCTTGAGCTTGTAAATGATAAATTCAGATTTACTGCAGTCAAATAATAAACGTAAAGATTGCCAAGCTTCTGATAAGAAGGAAACATGATTGCTGTGATGCTTTAAAATTGCAATTACCGGATTTGCAGATATAAACAGGACTAGATCAGAATTTTGGCTGTTATTTTATTAACTAATGCTCTGTTTTACTGAAACACAGTGAGTTTCATCTGCCATCCATAAGTTAGCAAATAGACCTTCATTGCTGTTAGTGGTTGAAGAAACCCAATAAAAGGAAAAGTCTACTAGAGTAGTGAGGTATTAGATTCAAGTTTTACTTGTATTTGGGTGATACAGTCTCACTTAGGAGTTTATAAGGTAGTCGTATGTCAGCTGTTTTTTCCACCTATACAGGAGTTTGTACTCCTAATTTCTCTCCCCACACCGCACGGGACAAAAAAAAACCAAACCCCCCAAAAAAGAAAAAATATAAAACACTACTAAGTGGTTTGTTTCTATATATTTCTTAGCTATGTTTTCCTTTAAATTTGATTTTCTCCACTAAGATCAATATATTTACACTCTTTCTACAATTTAACCTAATTTTCTGATTCAGTGACATCTAGACTCTCTTCTGCTTACTGTATATCTTTCATAAGCATAAGCAACTTCTCTAGTGATCATTCATTAATTGGGCTAAACTCCAAAATGATAGCACCATTATCTAGCCCATACGTAAATTTTTTTGTTTTTCAAAAACTATTAATTTTCCAAACCAACCATTTAAAACACCAATTCTCAATGTTGAATTTGAAGTTAAAACACTAACCAATCATTTGTAAATAAAAAATTTTAGACATCTGTCCAATTTTTTTATGAAGTTTATCAAAACATTAATTCTTGTGCAAAATGGAATTATGATATATATTTTGAAATGGAGGGAGTATTTATGTTTGTCTTTTGTCGTTTCTAGTGTACTGGCACCAGATGAATGCAATTGCACGCGCGTTAATAATATTTTATTTTTTTGTGGTAATGACAAAGGTTGAAGTGCCTTTGTCTACTTCGTTACTTATACATTACGGGAGGGGGTGGAGGAGGAACAAACTTGTTTTATGTAAATCATGTTTCAGCTCAACCGCATTTCAGAATAATATAGTGTAAATAATTGCTTATGATTTCAAGAAATGTAAGGTGTTTAATGTACTTATGCTGCAGTTGTTTTGAGCTTATCTCCTTCGTGCATTTCATGTGCTACACCTATGGTCTTTTAATTGAAGACTTACTGTACTTGCCATAAACTTTTGTTGATCAATGTGCTCTACCCTTTTTTAGCCTGCTTGGTGTGCACCAAGAAGGCTTAGATGTATATCTATGTGTCACCTGTGATGGTAAATGCACTTGGTTCCTGAGAAAATGATAGACTTACCTGATTGATCCATCATGATCAAGATCTGCTGCAACCAGATCTCCTGGGGTCATCTTCTTTTGAAGAACCCATTTAGCCACCTTGCGATTCCTTTTGTCAATCCTAAGCTCAGTGAGAAACAGGAAGGCCCTTGCAACAGCCAATGTGCTGATCAATAACCAAATAATTGCAAAGATTCTGCCTCCTAGTGTTGAGAAGGCATAATCCCCATATCCTACTGTCGTCACAGATGTTACAGATAGATAGAAACTATTAATCCAACTTAGCCTTTCTAAAGTATGCACCATAACTGTTCCAATTCCTATGCAGCCAACTACAACTGCCAATGCTAAACCCACTTTGATTCTTGTTCTCATTCTTCCCTTTGCGGCATCTATCATATATGTAGAGACTACTGTGTTAAACCGTTTCTCATCATAAGCACTCAAGAATACTGCTTCTTGCCTATCAAGAACATAGGTGACTAGTCCATTCAGCAATGTGTCTATAAATCCAAAGCCAACTAAAATAAGGGCACAAGTATAGAATTTTGTCAATATTGTATCTGGAACTATATCACCGTATCCAATTGTACATAAAGTTACCACAGCGAAGTATAAAGCATCCACTGGCTTCCAGGTTTCCTTTACCTTGAAATGATTACCTTCCAGCACGAATGCTATGACCCCAACTGTTAAATATATTGCAACACCAATTAAGGCTTGCTTGGCAACTAGAGGAACTAATTTTCCTGCAGATCTTGGATCTAAAGAATCATGAAAGGCTTCCTTTTGCATCAGTTATAATCGAAGGGGCAGAATGCGATCGCCTAGTCAGTCTTGTCTTCTTGTTCAAATCAGCTAGATGGTTTGCTAACGATGAATTGGGAATTTTACTTGAGGTAGTCAATGTGTCACCATTGAGATAGAGGTAGTTGGTTTGTTGCCTTGATGGTTTAATGTCGATGTAGCGGGTGGATGCCTCTTTCTTCAGTGATGCCCTATTAGATGTTTCTGCTGATACTTTCTTGGAGATAAGTGGTTCATCCATATCAACTAATACTGAACCAAATCTGGCTATTTGCAGGAATGTTTTGCTCTTGAAGTGCATAGCATACCAGGCAATAATGAAGCAGAAGAAGTTAACATAACTGGAGCTACTAGTCAAACTTCAATGAAGAATGATAGCCATGGAGTTGGTGGTTCCGGAACTTTTGTTAACAGATAACAGTCAGTTGTGTACTGGTAGTTCTAGATTTTGATAGAAATTTTTACATGCGAACGATAGAGACATAACATTGGCCCAAGTCGTGTTTTAGGTCGCTCAGGGCTTTTATGGCGTATGACCTTTGCCCTTGAATTCTCTCTGTATTCTTCTTTTGCAGCCAAGTTTTCAATTAGAAAGTTGGATATGGCCTCAAGAACATCCTCATCTTTGTGGCAAAATCTGCATTTGCATAACCAAGGAGTTGCGTTGGCCCCTCCTCTTAAACACCAGTTAACAAGTGGAAAAATGAATGTTTTGTAGTAAACGGTTTGCTTGAAGGCTGTTGGAGATTCTCAAAGGAATATGAATATGGTTTGTAGCTTTCCAATTATGGATATTTTGTAGCTTTTCAAGGTTCTTCGAATTTTGCTGAAGGATGTGTCTATACGGTTTTTATAACTAATGGTGAAGGAAAGCAGTTGTGATTGCTCACAAAAGCTATCGTGAATATTAAGGTTTATTCACAAGAGTTATGATTTTGTGCTACTAAGTGCATACTTGTGTTAAAAAAATAATGGGATCATAAGCGTTGAAATATACACGATATTTTAGCCTTCTGCAAAGAAAGTCAAACATATAATTTCATTGAATCTAAGGAAAGTGACATTCTTGATTCTACTTCCCTTGAAATTCTAACAACGGCATCAGTAACAAACAGTTTCAAAAAATGTTAGAAAAAGGTTATGAGTAAAATAAGAAGGAACTTCAGTCTAATGATGGTGGTCTGACGGGTAGTTTGGTTGGAATCAAAAAGGGGGGAAAAAACCCATGAATTTTCATAACAAATAAATTTCTTGGGTTCATTCTCTGATCTTATATAAACAAGAAGTACGCTTAACAAACTTTAGTGTCCTCAAATTTTTGGATGTATCTGGATTGGTCCCGTGGCGAAATTAATGCAAATATTTTTGCTTTGAGTTTCAAATACTCTCACAAACAATTTACTTTTAAATTCAAGACAGAAAATCTTAAACTCAAATTATATTCAATACCACGCTTAGAATCATCATTTAACAAAGTTGTCAATACATGCAAGGCAAAAAGAAGTAATGCTAATAGTTACAATATGGCAATGATATTTGCAAAGCATATGAAACTGATAGCTGTAAGAAATGGGTATTATTTCCCTTTTTGGATGGGACAGACATTCACCGGAAGACATTCCATATTGAATTGCATGAGATAATGGAAGGAAAATCTGAGGGTTGATCAGATGAAATAAGCAGAGTTTAGGAAAGGAAAAGACAAATTAACTTACACTACCAAGACGTTGGGAGAGAAGAAAAAGAATGTTTGTGCTACTTCCATTCCTAACATACCTAGAATTGCTGGCCAAAGAGCTCATTCAGTACCACATTTCAGGATTTCTGAAGCTTCTACTTGTTGATTGCTATGAACGTTTCCCAAGTTATGTAAAAGAGGGAAAGTCGGGTAAAACTGTCTTTTAAAAAGGTTGACTAGTTAGCTTAAATTTCAAGTTGCCAGAGCTTACTTGATGTAGAGTCTCAGCTGACTAGGAGATAACTTTATCCATCTGAGAATATTCCTTCGGGATGAGAAACCGTCTTGTCCTCTGAATTAGATTTCCCGACTTGTACATGGGACTCAGCTTCTTGCTGAAACATTCTGACTAGTTCTTGGAGCTCCAGCTTTCGAACCTCAACTTGCTCTACAAATATTGGTTTTTTTCAACTCCAAGATAGATCAAACCGGTACCCATGAGCACGGCTCCTAAAAGGAAGAGGCTACCGGAAAATAGTGCAAATGCATAAGGTGACTTTTCGTTTCCTGGAATTCCATCCACATTTATTCCGAAGAGTCCTGCAATAATGGAAAGAACGAGGCCACAGCCACCAAATAACCCGAAATTATGTTGCACACGGAGACTCTTATCCTGAAATGAACATTGCAGAAGAATTAGAAACCCAATTCAACTGAATGTGCACCTAATAGCACCAGGAAAATCTTTCCAAAATCCATCTCAAGGAACGAAACCAGAAAGGATTACCAATGAGGGAAACACAAAAACAAATAAAAATCAAGTTCCCCGTAGCTTAATGATTTCTTCTCACTGTGGTCTAAGATTGTCAAATAGAACACATACAAGCATGAATAAAGTGAATTCTGTTCCCTAACCTAATACCAATTTTTTGAATATTAGCTTACAGTTCAGCCATGTCAGTTGAGGATCAACCTATTAAGAAAACAAAGAACAAAAAACAAGCCTAACTCATGAAAACTTTTTCTATTGCCTCTTGACAAGAATAACTTCACTAACTTCATGCAGCTCAACTAGCAAAATATGATCTGAAGTTGCAGTAAAGAGAAAACACAAATAAGAATTTTGTGGACTATATTATTCACTTAGACTTGCTAAACTAGAACAATTTCTTATGATAAAAATGTGATGAGTCTGATTTAAGAAGTACATAACACCTGCGACCATGCACGAATATTACTCTGCATGACATCTTGTATTGTAAACAGGCGACCACGAACTGCTTCTTGTTCCTGAATCATTTCCCTTGTACTTCTTCTTATACCTTCAAGTAAACTCCTTGCTGCAGTCCCCCTCAAATGCTGAAGAAGCTCAAAAACAATCTCCTCTCTCGCATGTAGAGACCATTTCACTCTTATAACCTATATAGATAAGGTAAAACAAATTTTTGTTGTAGGTAATCACCAGACAAATAGTATGATAAAAAAAAGTTTATAGTCTTGTTTCCTGCAAGGCATAAAATATTTCTTATAAAAGATGCAATGAGGATCATCTTATGTAGTCAAATTCTTTCCTTCTGAAATCCACTCCAGCGAAGTACATCTTTAAGAATGTCAGAGATGGCAAACCCAAGAGACAGAGTAGAGAAATCACCACTCAACATGTGGTTCTCATTCTGCAAAATCATACATGGATGGAATAATATTATACCTTTATCATCTCAATCACTATTGAAGGATAAGGAATGAAGTCAGACACGTGGCCCTCATCAAACAAAAATGAAGTCAGACACATACTCCTTAATTTGATTGTCAGGAAACCAACTGGTTTCATACAAACATTTTTGTTTTTCGTTTATCAACTCTTTCGTTATTCTATTGATTCTTGGAGGATAAGGAATATTCAGTTACCATCAGCAAATTCAGCTTATGAAATCTCGTACGGTGATTGATATCTGAATAAGCTAGGTTATGAACTTATTCCCTTGACCATAGGTTGGGTTGGTGCTTGAGTGTTGCTGACTTATTAGAAAAATTATCCACATATTTCAATAATTATCAGACATAATAATCTTCTCTGAGTACAAGAAAATGCTAAATGCAGGTACAGTGATCAACTTACCAATAATAACAGTTGCACAATTCATCAAGAGAAGCACTGCTTAGGGACACTAATCAGATTAAAGTTTTAAATTTTGTATTGCAGAAGGATAGAGAAAAAAAGAGGTCATGGTTGGCCCAAGGGAATGAGATTGGACAACTATAAATCATCTTTCTATCCTTTCCTCCTGAGTACCTACCTGTTTTTATTAAAATTTGCACGCCAAAAAAGTTCTAAAATTCTTTTCTTGGTATATGTTGAGTGACAACATATGCAAATAGATGAAATACCAGATAATGCAAAAATGAAAGAAGCTAAAGATCAACTCTTATCTTTCAAAAGAAGAAGAAATATTTTAAAGATCAAGAACAGGTCCTTTCATGAATTCCTCTTAATTAAGCCAATTCACAAAAACCAGAAGGCGTGGAAGAAGTCTTCTAACAAGCCAAATTTGAGAGGCACCTGGGCTGATAATCTTTTAATTTCCTGATTCAGAATTATGCCGAACAAGTGCATATCCTCATATGTTCTCCTATCCCAAAAAAACAAAATAGCCAGTTTTTATCAGAGCTAGTGATTTAGTTGATCAGTAAAATTAGACTTCCACTTAACTTTAAAGTGCAAAATAGGTACTATAGGTAAACCTGTTCATAAACATCAATTCAACTTCATCAGCTGCCCCAAATATGTATTTGCGAAATAACCTATAAACAAAATAAATAAACAATTTAGAATATTGATCTAAAATTCTCAAACATTATATTCCATATAGCAAAAACAGTTGATAAGTTTAAACTGTAGTAAGACTAAAACAAACAAAGGTCATATTGCGGCAAATGTATCTTCAAAAGAAACAGCAACTTTTCCATCAGGAAGATACAAAGAAATGCATAACAATGTTCAGAGAAGCTAGCACCTACAGCTTCACAAATATGTACGATACACTGAAAAGAAAAGAAAAGACCGAATGCATTGAAAACCTGCACCTGCTCCTTCAGAATGCCTCCCAAAAGATGGCTAAGTGCAAAAGGAAGAAACCTCACCTATCATCCCAGCGAACAAGGCGACAAGTTAGGAGAGCTATGACCTCATGAACAGTTCTTGGTACATTACAACCTCCAGCAGCTAGAATTTCCTGATAAGACCAGGTGTGAAATAAGTTGAAAAGTCTAATACAACTCCAAGAAAGCAAACTAACAGCTCCTGCCACTGCTCGTGAAGAAATTCAATAAACCATTGGTAATACTATTTGTCTGAACATTGACAAACCTGAACTTCAGCAATACCTAGCACATTGATGTTCGATGAAGACCCTTTTACATGCAGTGCAGTGAACAAGAAGTTTTGTGCTTGCCATGAGCGCAATACAACTGGGATATCATCTTCTTCGACAAAAGGATCACCAACTGTTTGTCCTAAGAGCTCAAAGAGTAGTCCACCAGCAACTCTAACAGGAACCTGTATAGAGGAATAGTTCAAAGCTAAAAGCTGACAAGAAACTGGAGTCATGCAAACAATAGCAAATACCTCATTCAAGAACAAAAAATGAGGCAATGAAAACATATTGGATTAGATAGTTAAAATAGCTCGTAGTCTCATTGTTACTGGAAAGAAAGAGACACAAGAGCAGTACCTCATAAAGCAAGTGCTTCATACGTTCACTTATCAGCTTGCTTTCATCTCGTAAGGCGGTACTTATAGCTGGGTGTAACCACTGAGCATTGCTTAACCATGCAGTGATAGATAGATGGCCAGCAGCTACATGGCACCACCATGTTGGCCCCACTGGGCGTTCCCAATAGGGAATTGCAACATCTGCAACAGTAATGTATCCTTCCTCATCTGAGAACGCGTTAGGCTGGGAGGCCCAACCAGCATCAACTTGCATTGTCAGAAGCAGTTCAGAAATTCTCCCCCATCCTATTGGTATCCAGTAATTTCCAGCAGATCTTCCTTGCAAATGAAAATGACCTAAATTATTATGTTGATTATGATTCTGTCCATCTAGAGTATCAGCATCAGTGTCGTTCTCATTGGAATATTGGGTCAAGTTATTTGACAGTACACATTTAGATATTGACTGCTTTTGTGTTTCAACAGAACTCTGTGCTGCAGATCTTGGATCAATCTTCTTGTGACCTCGAACAAACTCAAATGCACAAATAAGTCCATCAGTCCATAACTCACGTCCCAGCATAATATCTCTGGAAACTTCTTGTTTTTGATTCTCTGTCCTCTTCATACCATTGCCCTTTGAAGCAGAATTATCGTCACCTGCACCAACCATTCTTCCTTCCCAAAGTTTGTTCATAAATGAGAAGAGAGACCTATCTAAGACATCCTCAACATCAATGGTCCTAAAATCAAAAGAAGAAAGTGAAAATTATAACAGCATTAACTCGTCAGTGGTGGTTGAAAATGTTTACATTCAACAATTATTAATTTTAATGCATATTTCTAAATGAAGAATAAACAACATTCATTTCCAACAACTAAATCGAAGAATAGAATATCCAAATATTCCTCAAGGCATATCTTTTTAAATAGACATAGAAGAAAAGACCTCAAGGTTACAAAAAAGTATAATTCAAATGGCAAGAACCATTTGAACACTTGAGAGTTCCTACAATCATCTTAATAAAATGATTTTGCTTTCTTCTGCTTTGTTTTATGACTCCTCTAAGCCTAGGTAAACCCTTGCAAGCTATTGTGGGAACAAGTTTTTGATACGGAAATATTACCTCTATTATCAGATAGACTGATCTTGGTTTCAAGAAAAGAGTTTGCAGCCCAGCAAATGAAAATTAACTTCCTAGGTGCACTTGGCAAGTGCAAAAGATTTCTAATGCATCAACTGGAACTAGAACAAGAAAATGTGAAATCTCTTTTTGCCTTTTCTACAGCATTAAGAAAAATGTTTCATACTTACTCATGTTAGTATTCCTACACCAGTGTGTTTCGCATAATTGTTCTTTTTTCAGTAAGAGAGGACCCATTGTTACAGAATTCAATAGTTATTAATTTGTCTAATTGTCTACATGCAGATGCATTGTCATGGTCACCCAGACATTTGGCCATGTTCGTAAATGATTAACATGATCCTTAATTTGCCGTTGTCCGGATTGACTTGACTTCTGAGTGCAGAATTTTTCTCGGGAACTATTATCCTATAAAAACACATCACAGCTTATACTAACAACTAGCTTTGAGGAATATCGGGCAGGTGATAAACAGTAAAAGAAAAAGTATTTTACATGCGCAAAGGCAACATAGTTGGTTCAAACAATGTGAAGGATTTATGAAATCTACTCCGTGGCACCACTTATAGTCATATCAAGTAACTTCTACAATCCAAAGATATATGCTTTCATGACATCGGAGAGGAACAAATAATGAAAAATAGAAGTCTCACTGAAACTGTGAGACTCTGTTCGACACCAGGAACCGCATATACAAATGAGATAATAAAAATTGGTCACAAGATTCAATATTCAGGAAAATTAGCAAAACCTTCAAATTCCATATTTTTATTTCTATCTGCACATGAAATAGGGAATCCACTACTTGGAGATTCAACACGACAAAAAGCACGAAACGAGAAGGGCTTGAATTGAGAACAAGGATCTTTCTTAGTAAAATTTGAGGGGCAGAAAGAACCCATGAGAACTTACGAGTAGCTGAGGAAGCTCTGGCCTCTGTGGCACCCCCATTGAATTATTGCTCTCGATAACTCCTACAAGTAATCAAGAAATTCAAATGGTCATGGCATTCCCGAATATCAAGAAGCCATCTGAAAACTAATTATCCCTTCATAAACTGCATTAAAGATCGTGGGTTGTTTGTTTGTGATGCTAATCTTGCTAGAGAGAAGAGGTCTTGAGAAGTTGAACTTTACATGTTATCTGCGGAAGATTATTGTTTGCAAAAGTAATTCATTTTTGGAGCGGCAGCGACACTGAAAGAGTTCATGAAGCGGTTGATGTCTGTACCACAGGAATCAGCAATAGGATGAGATTCCGGTCTTTTCGTATATTTTTTAATTTAAACTTTTTAGTACATATTAATTATATTATTTAATATCTATTTTTTAAAATTAATTATTTTATTTGATTTTAAATAAATAAGTAATTTTTTTTTTTGTATTTAAGAGTGTTAGAGACAAAAATATTGGGAATGATCCTGAGACTCTCCTTCGGGCACAAAAATCGATATACTAAAAATTCTCTTTTTTAAAAAATTTTATTAATTATGTATTATTTTAACTTAATATAAAATTTAAGTAAAATTTTTAATTTATTTAATTTACTAACTTTATTCTCATTAATCTGCTTATATCTTTATTAATAAGAAAAAATTAGTAATAAGACTTATATATTAGTTGAATTTAAATTTTTTAATTCAAGAGAGTTAAACAGATTAATAGTAATTTATGAGTTACTGAAGTTTATTTTTTTTAAATTAAAAAAGTTAATAATAAAAATTTAAATAAAATATATATAACTATGTTATGAAAATGAATATTCTAAAAAAAGAAATGCAGACATGAACGGAAGGAGTGATATAAAGAGATTTATTAAGATTAATATTATTTTTTTAGTATATTTTTAGATTAAAGGAGATTGATACCTTCATAATTGACTAATCATTTCATTCCGTTTCCTCTCCTTCAACACAAACACTAGTCTGTCTGTTCTCTCTTTTTCTTTTCTTTCATTCCATCCTCAATCGACATAATGCCAAATAGAGGAGTAAAAAGATATTTGAGCATTATTGAAGAAAACCAATTAATGTGGAACAAAATCGGAAGAAGAAAAAGAACACTTTACACTTTCTTGATTTTTAGAAAATAAGAAACATAGTTAAAAAAAAAAAAAAGAAAGCATCTCCATCCTGGAATGTAAAACAGACGAAAAATGAACAATAAGTTAAAATATGGTTTACTAGATTTGACACTTCAATCTGAAGAACGAGGAATACAAGTACTAAAAGACTATTAAGACAGATTCAAATGAGCAGAGGATAGCATATTACTGAGATGGAAGAGAAAAGGATTAAGATTTCAAAGCTTTTCAATGAAACTTCTAACACATGAACTTCCTCAATAGATTTAGGATTTGGACAGAGTTCGGCCAGTTGCCCATGAATAAATTTCTGGAGGTAAGGTTCCGTTGGTAAGCAAGTTCTGTGGCAATCCATAAATGTCTGAAGCATCAACATGGTGTCTCTGCCTGTTGTTTTGGTACTGCTGGCTCTGATGTGTTGCCGCTACCACTTCATCATCATCTAATGGCAAGCGATCGAATGTTGCATTCATGAAAGTTGCTGCCATGATCACCACAGGGCCTGAGGCAATGAGCGCACCAATCACACCCCCTCCCACAACCTGTCCTTGAGGCCCTGCTAGGTAGATGGTTAGTCCAGCTACCCCTGGTGGTGCTGGCTGAGGAAGAACTGATCCAAGCAATGACAGAATCTCAAACCGCCCGTGGAGGGTCACTATGGCTCCTGATGAAGTAGGCTGGCGCAATGAGACATTTGTTACGCAGCCTGTTGCGCTGAGTACACAGATTCCGCGTTGGTTTCTCCTCGCAAAGGTTATCAAGCTTTCGCTCACATCACATCCCGAGTTCACCTCCATTGCATGTGCCCTGAGTGCATTGGCACTGTCCCTTGTGATGATAATTGGTGGCTTAGGCTTGTTCTTGGATCCTGTAGGCCTTCCCCGTGGCCTTCGTATTGTCTCCCCCTCGCCTATAGAGGAAACTGGTAATGCTTTTGGCAGTTTGGAAGTTGCAAGCAATCTCCTTGCATCAATTCCAGGCCGATTGTTAATGCCCCCATCTAGTTCAGGACTGCTGTCCGTGGCACCTTTGGAGGTTACTGGAGTTGGGAGGTCTGTAGAACCGGCCATCTCTTCACAGCTTCCTTTGCTTAGCAGAAATTGAAGAGAACACAAAGCCTCCAGCATTTGGATTTCCACTTTAAGTAGGAAGATTTTGTAAATAAATTTATGACAGAACCCGAAAGAATGATAGCAGAGTAGGAGATAGTTAAGTAACATCAATGATCAGGTTTAATTTCTTGTAAATATTTTTTTCAACTGCCTACTTTCCAACAAATTTTTCTCCCATGTCAATTGCCTTCCACAACAGGTAAACCATCTCCTTTAATAATCTATTCTAGCTAAAATCCAGAAGTCCATCTATGAGGCTCTAGATTGAGATAATATTAACATGAATGACTCATCTGGTTTGTGTTTGACATATACTGAGAACAAATGCATTTTGAATTGTTACGTACTCCAAATTGAGTGCCTTTTCTTATAGCAGGATTAGTAGCTCTTATTTTATTTTATTATTATTATTTTTTTTGGTGCAAGGAAAAGTACAGCAGTCCAATAGCTTCAACAAATGGAGCATAGGACTGTGGAAGAACCAAAAAGAAAGGATCTTTTGCTATGGAGAACACTTCTAGATCCTTTCTACAATCATGTTATCAAGAAAAGCAGCAGTTTTTGGGAGAGACAAAGCAAAAATTTCTTCAATTGAGAGAACTGCAGTAATGAATCGTTGTGAATTTCCATTTAGACTCACAGATCAGTTCTTTTCTTTTACAAATATAAGAACATAACATTTTCCCAGAGAAAGTTCACTACTGCTTTCATCTCCTACAATAATATAGATTCTTCAAGAAAGTATACTTTCAGGCACTTGATGTTGAAGAATCCCACCAGCTAAAAATTCATGAACTTCCCCATCCACTTCAATTGAACTGCACCCTGGTTGTTTCTCTATCTGCTTCTCCTTCATTGAAACCCTTTCCTGAATTGCTTTCTCGAAATGGCCTGAGGCTGCATAAACATTTGACAATAATAAATAACTGCAGCTGTCATCTGGATCCAACTGATTTAAACTCTTAGCTGCCCATTTAGCCATCCTGATGTTTCCATGATGCCTAGAAGCTGATAGCAAAGATCCCCATATGGCAGCATCAGGTTGCATAGGCATGCATTTTGTGAGCTGCTCTGCCTCTTCAAGGAACCCTGCACGGCCTAATGCATCGATCAGGCAACCATAGTGCTCAACTGACGGTTGAATCTCGTGCATTTCTTTCATTAATTTGAAATAAGTTCTAGTTTCAGTGACTAAACCTGAGTGATTACAGGCAGTCAAGACCCCAAGAAAACTAACAGAATCTGGTTCAAGATTTGATTTTTCTAGCCTCGAAAATAACTGAATTGCTTCCCTGCAAAATCCATTATTTGCTAACCCAGATATCATTGTGTTCCAACATGATAATCCTTTCCTTGTGGAGTTCTCAAAAACTTGGCAAGCCATTTCAATGTCTCCACACTTGCAGTACATGTTGATAATTGCTGTAATCACAATAACGTTCAAATCAATCTTACTTTTCTTGATATAATCATGAATCCACTTTCCTTGTTCCAAAGCTCCCAGGTGTGCAGAAGCATTCAGCAAACTCACCAGAGTATATTCTCTTGGCTTCATTCCTTGTTCTTGCATTTCACTGAAAAGATCAAATGCCTCCTCCGACTTCCCATTTCTGACATAACCACTTATCATACTACTCCAGGAAACATCATTTCTGAATGGCATTTTATCGAACAACCTCCTCGAATCATCCATTTCCCCACATTTAGCAAGACCTGAAATCATTGAATTCCAAGCCACAACATCTAAAATCTCATCTTCATCAAACAGTTTCCTGGCTTCACTTAAATATTCACAATTTGCATACATGTGCAAAATCGTGTTGCGAATAAACGGATCAAATTCTAGTCCTTCTTTGATTATCCTCCCATGAAGTTGACTTCCATCTTCAGCTAGTCCAAGCTGAGTATAAGCCTTGAAGACTGACGGATAAGTGAGCCTTCCCGGTGGCCAAGCTGAGCTAACCAACATATCAACAAAGAGAGAAATTGCAGTTTCCGGGGTTGAGCTCTGGGAGAAGCCTCTTATTATGGTATTCCATGCAAAAAGATTTGGATTTTCAATATGAGTGAAGACCAGATATGCGTAGTTCATATCACAAGCTGGAGAGGTTGCACAGAAAGCCAAAACACGGCTAGCTGCAATTTTATCTTTGACTAGACCTGTTTTGATGAGTTGGGCATGGATAATTTGGAGGTCTTTCATAGTGGTGCACTGGTTTTCTAGCATTTTCAGGCATGGCTGGCTTGAGATAAACTTTGCAATAGAGGTTGAAGGTGGAGTATATGAGCAGAAACATCTTGACATATATGTATATATGGTTCAATTTATCTACCACAGATGATAGAATCCAAAAGAAAAATGGATTTGTGAGTCCAAATTTAGCAACTGGAAAGATTGAAACTATGAACTCTGATATATGAAAGCTGAAGATTGAAACTATGAACTCTTGCAGAGGCAGAGCCCCAAGAGAAGAAGTGGATAAGGTACTATGAAGAACTCTTGGCCACAAAGCAGATTGGATGACATTGAGAACATAGGAATATTTGTATCCAAGCATGGAAATCTAGTGCTTCTGGACAAGATTGAAACTAAAATTTTTAAATTAAATTTTTTCACCTCATCATTGCAAGAAGCTATTCCATGAAAATGATCTTCTGCTTAAGGCTAGGATGTAGTTGGAACAACTTCAAGCACCCAGTGGGCCAAAACATGTTTGTTACAGTTTATCTTTTTCGACTTCTTTTCATGCTAATTGACGGTTTCCTTCCGAAACTCAATAAAATTTATTTTTTATGATAATTAAGAAAAAAAATTTAAACAAAAACTCTCGGCAAACCCAGTAGAGGACTACGTTGCCTTAGCATAGCTGAGAGTGCAGGTTGATAGTGTAGTATCATTTTCGCAGCTATTTAGATAATACATGAGGGATCAAATATTTAACTCATAAATCAATAAAATAACACAATTCGTAATCCTATCTAATTATTGGGGACTTCCTCAGTTTTTCTTTTTTTTTTGAAAAAAAAATATTCAGTGTATTTGAATTAGAACTCAATGTCAAATTTTTTATTTTAAACCATACTTTTTTTTTTGCAAATAATTCACTTTTACAAACTCAAGATAAAAAATCTTAAACTCAAACTCTATTCAATCCCACCCGAGTATGGGATGTTTATTAAAAAGAAAGATCATCAAAATAACAGTAGGGTTCCTCAGTAGAGATCGAGGATATTGGGATATGCTTCTATTGAGAGAGGTTAGTAAAAGCTTGACTGGACTAATCTAAAACACTTTCAAGCTAATCCTAAAACGAAAGCAAGCTTAATAAAATCTGGGTGTAGATTTTAAGCGCAAACTTGAAATAATTGGACATCCTTCCTATTTAAGTTCGCCGAAAAGCTATAATATGCTATATTTTAGACAAAAAAAAAGAAGTAAAAGGAAACCATAATTACTATAAAAATACGCAAAAAGAAAAATATATTGCATAAGTATTTAATTTAAAATACCAAAATACCTAAAAATCTATAATAATTGATTTATTAACCTTTCTTTTTGTGTCATTAAAATTACTTTTACATATTTTGGATGTTTGTTAATTTTTTTTCAAAAAAGAAAAAACTAATTTCAAGTGAGTAGAACTTACGATTGACTTACCAATGAGGACTCTCCTTTTGTTCTAGAAAACGCTGCTTTTCAAGATTTGAAGAAATAAACATTCATATCCAAATAAATTGCAAAATTTAACTTTTTTCTACAATGATTTGATGAAAACTTTCTAAAGGAAAATGTGATGGATCGAATCCCAATACTTCCCCCATTAGTAGCAAGCGTGCTAAGATGATGAATTTAGAGAAAAAGCTGATTTAGACCTGCAAATCAACTAAAAAACCAAGCTTTTTATTAGCCCATCCTCAAAGACATTATCATCTTTTGATAATCAATGACTAAAATTGCCAAAAGAAAGTAGTTGGTTGGCAAAATCATAATGCCTCTATACTATTTAATCCTTTGTGGTCTTTATCAAAAACATTCCCTAAATATAAAATTTAAGGCAGTGGGACAACAACCAAGAAGCCACTTTACTGGGAGCTAAAAAGGGAACCCCAAGAAACATAAATTATACATTGCTTGTAGAATTTTGGAAATCCATGGGTCAAAAGTACAAGTTTAAGCTAAGATTCGGTGAGATTCACATTCACTTTACACATAATTTTCACTAATATAAATTAGCTTTTTACAGACACTGTTATTCCTTATATATACATTAACAATTGTATGCATATTTACATTATATTTGATGCATAAAGTCGAAGAGTATCTTTACTCTAGAACGAATAAATTTATTTTACTTTGATCTTATTTGGTATAAGTAAAAATTAATAAAGCAACTCATCCAAATTTTAACGACTTGAAAATCTTGCATGGAAGAGGATAGCATTCCTTCCTAATTCATTTAAAGCCTCTTTTATGGGTTCAACTAAACAAGATGAACATAAACGTCTACAGGTGTATTTGAATTATGTTAGTTGTAAAAGTTTTTGTCTTGAATTTCGTAAAATTAATTTTTTAAAGAGAAATAAAACCTAATTGTATGTTTAATTGAATCAAACACTATAATAAAATGAACCCTACATTTGCTTAATGAACCCTACATTTGCTTCTCATCCTTGTTTACATCTGCATTTGGACCAAACCAAATGGTTGAAAAGTTAAAGTAGATGTGGTGTGTATGGTGCTTCAAGATAAGAGAGAGCTCAGTAACTCAGGCTTGGGCAAGAATCAAATTTGCTTGTATGTCCTGCTTTTCCGCATAAAATCTTTTACTACTGTTCTTTTTAATGGTCGGTCATTATCTGCAACTGTGGACCATTTGCTTGACAGCCTGAAGATGTGGGGTTTGACAACCATGTGCTTTTACAATGACATGAAAAGATTATCAGCTACTCTGGCTTAGATCATTAGGACTTGACTCCACAACTAACAGAATCCTTAAAACATGAGTCTGGATTGATCTGTTGAAGTCTCATCGAGGGTTACAATTCTCATTGTAATCTTGTCACCTCTAATCCAAAGGTCAGCAGTCCAAACTCTTAACTTTCCTTTCGGACTAATTAGATTTACAGAAATAGAAAACACCGTGATGCGAGATGCAGGCTGAACACAGCTGGTTTCTCTGATAAAGGACTCAGTTCTACAAACAGAAGTTCATTGCCTTGTCCAATATGAAAGGAAAAAACTAGACAAGACAGTTCCACTAAAAAGACCGTGAAGTAATAAGGGGAAGAAAACACAATGCTTAAGCAGCAGAAGTCCATGGTGCAGTTGGTAGTCAAGGTCACATAACAACCAAACGGAAAAAGAAAAGGGGAACAGAAATGATACTTCTTGCTTGTAACTTTTTTCAATTTTTTCTTTTTCTTTTTCTTTTTCTATTTTGCAGCCCGCCAGTTAAGGATTTACTTGACAATTTCATTAATAAGAAGACAAGCTTGCTCCCCTTTTGACACAACATTAGTTGACAAAAACCCAAGTGGGGAAGGACAAATATGGGAATCTTGTGATGATATAATGAAATGAGGGTGAGACAAACATAGGCCCACAATCACAATAAGTCAGAAATAGAAGAAGAACCACCATTGCTTCCCCACAATTTGGCTATTGGGTACTAGATTTATAGTCCTACGAAATAGTGAAAAGTTGAACAATTAAAAAGAGAAAAGAGAAATTGTACATATCACAACCATCATTACCATCATCACTAACTTCAGCACCCCACACCACTTAAATTCCAAACAGTTCTCTCTTTCGCTTTCTTTTCTTCTCCTCCCTCCACCTCTCTATATCTCCTTTCTCCCAACTTTCTTTTCTTGCTCCCTCTCCCGCCCCATGTCTCAAGTTTTCTCTTGTTCTCTCTCTCTCTCACTCCCTTGTCTACAAATTTTCCCTCCTCTGAACATTTTCATGTACATGTTTTCAAGGTCACCTAAGTCCTTTCTTTGCACTAAGTTCATCATGGTTTATATTTGTCCTTGAGATGGTTTATGTTGTCCTTGTTTCAAAAGAAGCTCAAAGCAGAATCCGATTGCAGAGTCAAGGAAGAAGAAGAAGAGGTTAGAAGAATGGGCAGAAGGAACGTTAGTTGTTTCATATTCATCCAACTGACAAGTATTTTACTCTATTCAGGTGATTAATAAACTTTGGTCTTTTCTATACACAAAAATTCTTTCCTATCTTCATTGTTTGCTACTGATTCTGATAGACTGCTGTAACAAAGGGTATCTAATTCTCTTCTTGTCAGCTAAGAAATGCTTTCTTCTTTATTCCCTCTTCATTAGATACTTTGCTTGTGCATACTTTATTTTTCACTTCCCATTTTCTGAATTTGGTTTTTGCATTGCGTTCAAGTGTTTTCAACTATAATTCAAAGCATGCATTTTGAAAATTTTCAATGGATGAATTTTCAATTCCTTTAGATTTTTCACATATCACCTGTCTACCTTTCTCTTGACTAATGGTTTCAGGTGACTATACAAATGGACTACCTTTCCAATGGCACATTGCTCTAAAAAAAGACCCAACTCTTATTGCTTCAAAAACTTAATGATTGTCATTTAAAAATTTGAACTTTTTCTTCTTTCTTCTTTCCTTATTACCTCGGCTACCTAAGCAGTAGGACCCTGTCGATCATCACCATTGCATTATACTCCATCTTTCAGATTTTGAATTGCAAGATTAGTTTCATTGGCTGTTTCTAGCTCCTTTGGCTCTTCACCAGTTCATAGAGACAGTAATTTAAAAGATTAAGTAGTAAGACATCCTATACCATGTTATCAATCAAAAGGGATACCTAATTGTCAGATGAACTTTGCAATCAATTGGAACATAGCTAAACTTTTATGAATCTGTTCTCAGTTTCAAAAACAATTGCTGCAAACAGAGCAGAAATGGTAGTGCAAGGCAAAGTTTCATACCTTGAAGCTTCAGGATCAATCTCCAAAGTGCAGAAGGATATTACCACCCCTATAACAACAGTGCCAACAATAAATCCTGCAAACCCCAGTACAGAAACTCCAGTATTGAATCCAACAGTTTCAAATCCTGACTCAGCTGCAACAAACAATCCAGTCAGCCCCTTGATGACACCAGCTACATCAACATCCCCGCCATCTTCAGGTGCAAGTTGGTGTATAGCAAGCCAATCTGCATCACAAACGGCATTACAGGTTGCTCTAGACTATGCATGTGGTTATGGTGGAGCTGACTGCTCAGCAATTCAAGCTGGAGGCAGCTGTTATTATCCAAACACAATCCGAGATCATGCGTCTTATGCCTTCAACAGCTATTATCAGAAGAAACCCATGCCTAGCAGCTGTAATTTTGGTGGAACTGCTGTTACCACCAGCACTGATCCTAGTAAGTTATATTTTCATTACAGCATTTACATGCACTAGAAATATGAAAGAACTTTGTAGCCACAAGCAGTAACAACTACTGAAAAAATTACTGTGGATCTAACGAATATATGCATAATTTTCTCTAAATTCAGTTATATAAAAGGCATCCTTTTGCTTATTGTTTTCTGCATATCTGCAGGTTCTGCAACATGCCAATATCAATCCACAAGGTAAAGTTCCCAAATGTTTTACCAACTTGCTTCTGGTAATTTATCGTAAAAGGACTTTGATTTGTTATGGTCTTTGCAGCACAAGTTCCTCCATTTTGAACACTACGAATTCAAGCGGGTCAAGAGTTTATGGTGCTGGACCTATCACCCCAGCAAGTTCTGCAGCAGCTACCTTGACAATTTGTATTGAACATTTTCACATGTTAATTTTTGTAGCAGTTCTGCTATCCAGCCATTATTGATAAGATGTACAGATTTCCACTCGCTAAAGGGAGAGCAAATTTGTTAATTGTATGCAAGCAAGCAACAGCATTTTACAAGATATACAGGAAGATAACTAGAGTATTAGGCAAAAACTCAGGTTCTCGGTTGTACACTGGGCGATCTTTTATCCAATTGCCTCAGTGACATCTTAGTGAAGAAAAACTAAATGGAAGAGGAGTAGTTTGGGGTGAGTATTGAGTAAGGGCATCCTGAAGATGAAGAAAAAAGGGTAAGCTGCTAGATTTTTGTACTGGCTGAAGCATCTAAGCTGAGGAATGCTTTTCTTTTTTCTTTTCTGTTTTTGTTTCAGCATCTGGTGTCACTTTTGTCTTGTGAAAGGTCAAAAGAGGAAATGAATATCTTGATTGGGAAGAGTGTATAAAGCGTGCTGCCTTGGACATGTTCTTAAAGTTGAAATTATTGCACATTTTAGACAGGTACAGTCTTCAGAAGATTTTCCACTAATACCTCTTGCAAGTCTACAAGTACTCGAGCAAAATGTCATGGATAGGTTGGATGAGGCAACTTATTATGTTTATGTTTATCAAAAAGCTACTTATCTGGGAACTAAGACATGACACTTTAAGCGTTCATTACACCTATTTATGGAAATGCCTTGTTCTTGATCTCTCTTAATGGGAGTCTATCAGTACTAGGCACGAGTTATGTTCCCAAGTGCAATCTAGGGGACTTTTTCAGGGGAGGTCAAGAAATGCGAGGGACGGGGGTTTAATACGGGATTATACTGAGTCAGTGAAGATGCCACAGAAGATGTCACAAGTGTAAATATTTAACGTCAAAATAAACTCAACTCAAAATACTAACTGATTAGTGTAGCCAATACTCTACACTGGGAAAAACCAACCAATAGTCTAAAGACTGAAGTTCTGCTACAATTTAGCAACGCAGTCCAGGCTTTACATGCTTATTGTGTTCCTCAATACCTTGAACTCAAGAGGGCCAGAGAAACTATAAAGAAAGCAAAAGTAAAAAAGCATAATAGAAGAAAGCTAGAACGCTAACCTCCAGGCTGATTCCATTGGGGGGGGGAGGGGGGGGAGGGGGGCCGGGCACAGGATCATAGAAGGTGCTTTTTGTATCAGAAACGAAAAAAAAATTGCAATGGATCAAATCTTGACGTTGAAAGAAAACTTCATATAGCAGATTCATAAAGAATTAAATCAAGAATGCATCTTTACCCCAGTGTGATGCTCCTTTCCAAATCTCGATTCCCTCCCATGGTTTGGTCCCTGAGAAAAAATGGGTATGTTCAAACGTTTTAAGGATTTGTCCTGAAGTTGATGGGGGGTTTTTGTCCACTGTTCACAGCGGACCAGTCCACAGCCATGGTTTAGAAAGACGAATAAAAACTACTTATTAAAAAGACGGGCTTCCTTGTCCTCCTGCAACAAAGAAGGCTGTGAAATTCCAGTTTGGGTTAATTTTGCCTGACCCTCCAAGATATCAAGAAAGTTTCAATTTAGTCCTCTAAAACTAAAATCCAATTGTCAATGTTATTATAATTCTCAAACTTTGCTCCAATTATTAGGCCATTAACTAATCATGGAGATAAGGGCATAAACCTTCAATTAGTTTCTTAAACCCATGACCAAATATCTTCTTGATATCTTGCTATTTTGTTATATTTTTTAAAATTATTAGAGTTAAAGAAATAATTTCTTTATAAAAAAGTAAATAATTTTACTAATCATTCAATTAATTAAAAGAACTGTTCTAAACAAAAAAATGGTTACTCAATCAATATTCTCATGCCATATTTCACCATTCAGATTGAGATCGTCTGAGTGTTACAAGGACTAACAACAGCCAATATCAGGGCATATTCACTAATAAGGTCCATCTTAAAGAAGAAGGAAAACTTTGGCCTCGACTAATTGGAAGGATCTTTATTCTCAAAATGTTCTTTGTTTTTTTTTTTCTTTTCTCCGGTGCTAAATAGCACTCGGTGGGCCCACAGGCCACAAGATGGGGAAATCCTTGGCTCCACCGTCCCACAGAAATCGAAAGAGATAGGATCCTACGCGGTCCATTTTACAAAACATGCAACACTTCATATAATCCTTGGAATTAAATTTTAAATTTTTTTAAATTATATTTTTTTATCCATGTATTTGTTTTTTAAAAATTTTTAACTTTTCTCAAATTTGATCCAATGGTCTTAGACATGCGGCAAAAATGCCTTCGAGGACTGGATTTGGACCCCACAGAAATGCCATCTTTCTTTCAATGTTTCCCTTTTCTTTTGGTATGTGGATGGATGACAAATACACTTGTGGCAGACCATTCTTGTGAAGGCATTGAGCCAAATATATCCAATCTTGATGTTAATGTTAGGTTTTATGTAGTGTCAAGATTTAATGAACAAAGTCCAAATGAAGTTAGAATATAACCATGAAAAGAGTTTATCTATGGACAAAGAGAAATTGACTAAATTGGGAAAAGAAAAACAAAACATGTTCTTAGGTTGACTTTAATTTCATTTTTACTTCTGGTAAGTTCCAATCACAAAAGAATTTCCTTAGAATTTAATTAATTAATCCCATGTAATAATAAATTTTACGATGTAAGTCCTAAATTCAAAGCTACCCACAGCAATAATTTCTAAACCAAGCACGTAGTTAATAGTGAGTGCAAAATTATATGACAAATGCACTCAAAGTTAAGTAAAAATTTATTCTCAATTATTTAAAATAAACTGCTTATAATTTTTTTAAATCAAAAATTATTTTTTAATTATTCTTAACTGTATAGTCAATTTTAATTTTAACTTAAATGAGCTAAAAACTATTTTGAGAAGCTATTCTATAATTTTTTAAAAAAATAACTTTTTTCTAATTAAAATTATAAAAATAATATTATTATTTTAATTTTAATTACAACTTTTTAAAATTATCTATTTTTAAAAAAAATTCAGCAATCAAGAAGATATCTAAAAAAAAGAAAGCGCTTACTCAAACATTCTATAATGGGCTGTAGGATTAATTTACATTTCTGCATAAACAAATTGCTAGTGGAAACTCAGGGCCCTCTATCCGTTTCGAGCCATTCATTGAGCTTTTAGCAGTGTCTTCCTCGTTTAGAGGTCGTCACAGCTCACATTTCATTCATTATTAATCCTTCCCACATGGAGGAGAAGAGTCACTGTCTCCTCCAACCTCTCATCCCCATCACCACCCAAAACTCTATCTCCCCCTCATTCGGCAGCTCCGCCGATGGAGACAAGCTCAAGTCATCGACAAATTCAGGGATCATTTTCAGGTTTGGTTTGATCATCTGTATAGGAATAATCTCCGTATGGGCAAACCATGAAGCCTCCAAAGGACATTCCATAAGCATTGTCAACCAAGCTGGCCACACCGCTCAGGGCAGGCGTTTCGATCTTTTTTATGCATCAAATGATAAAGCTTCACGTCTAGTTCATGACACAAGTAAGTTTGCTGAGAAATTTCTTTATCCTAATGCTAGCTACCCCAAGAAGCAAGTCAACCATGTCATTCTCCAGCTCTCTAGCCGGAACATGATGCAGACGGTGGTCGTGGACTCGCCCTGTAACGAAGAGTGTGTTCTTTACATCAGTCCTTCAGTTATGGACGAGATCAATCACAGCCATGCCATGTTTTTAGCAGTACTAAGAGGCATGGCACGTATATGGCTGTGGGATGGTGAAGGTGAAGCCCCTTCGAGTCTTGTAAATGGCATTGTTGAATACCTAATCCATGTAGCTACGGGAAAGATACAGTCACTGGAAAAAATGGAGGCTCAGCCGGAATGCTGGGGGAGCAAGAACCCCAAGGCCGTGGCAGAATTCTTGAATTACTATGAGATGAAAAAACCAGGATTCATCAGACGGTTGAATCAAGAATTGAGAAATACTTGGCGTGATCAGATGGTGTATGATGCTCTAGGCATACTGCAAATTCAGCATCTTTGTGGACCTGCTAATTTTTCAATCTCCATCTGATTGAGAATTTAGTTAGTATTTTGCTTTTGATTTGAATGATGCAGCAGCTCCCATGGGATTCACATGTTAATCAGACAATGGTGGCAGGACGAGCTCACATGGAGGAGGATGGATCATCCAAGACAAGAGTAGGGGGAGAGTTTGCTATCTTCAAATGTGGACGATGAGAACAAAGCTAAAAAGGGAAATTCCTTTGCCACGTGGATAAGTTTGAATATTTATGTGTGTTATGCAAATACTTTTTCTCCTTTTCTTTATTAAATTTACATTCTTTTTATACAGTTTGAAGAGTACCGAGCATAAGTGGTGTGAAACATGGTCGGTATAGAATTTTGTTTTTAAATTTTTATCTTGAATTTCGTAAAACTTAAATTATTTGTAAGAGAAGATATAAGTCTACACTTAAAATTTTGAGTTTGATTTTAAAACCAAATCATATTCAAGTTCACCCTAGTAATGCCTAACTGGTTATGCTAGTTTTGCCTTAAAAAATGAGGACAATAAATAATTCCATTGTTTTGGTGGTGGTGGTGGTGGTGTGTGCGTGTGTGTTGTGTTGGGGGGGGCGGTCACATGGTTATCACAAGTTCTAAAGAAAAAAAACCACCTACTTCTAAATATAACGTGCTATTTGATGGAATAAACTTCTGAATCTGTAAGTCCGGAAGAGGAAATAATTATATCTTTACAGATGCAAACGTGGCATCGTGAACAACCATTTGGATGCAAAGAACGTATTAGAGGTCACTTTAGAACATCACCGGAAATGCAAACATCTGTATCCTACAAGTTTCACAGTTGTAGCCAAAGAAGACATGCAAAGTAGTGGTATTCTCAAAAGCAATTTTGTCAATGGATACGGAACTAAAGAAATCATTCTTCTAGTAATCTGTTCGAACTCACTTTATTACAGGTCCATGGATATTTTCATTCCATCATGAGCAAGCTGAACAAGTATGCCTTCTCTGCAAAGGGAAGAAAATAAAGGTGATGAATAATTGCTATATCATTTCTACTTCGTTTTTCAACTTCATACACGATTTCATGAGAAAAAGCAAAACCATACTTTTTAGACCATTGCAGAAGAAATTCATTGTCAACATGGTGATCAAATTCATGGGTCATTCCAGTTAACAAAGCTCTCTTCGGGCATAGCTTTTTGATAGCATCTAGAGCCTGGAGGAAGCATTACTTGCTCTTATAAGTAACATTTCCAGAATAGAAAAAGTTCTGTGATTATAACCATGCAATTTTTGCTTTAAACAAGGAACATACCTGCGGCAAGCAGAAATGAGTATTATGGAAGCCCTTCTGCAGAGATAAGAAAAAAACCCCTCAGAAAGAGAGAGAGGGAGGGAGGAAAGAACAATCTTGAGTGAAGGGAGCCTCGCATTAAGAGGAAATGAGCAAGCAGGTTCCCAAGGTAATAGGAAGAGTAACTCCTATACCATTTTTGAGTATCAAGGTTATAGAACTTCAAAGCACAACAGGATAGTTACGAAATGCTGAAGACAACTGAAATTTATGAAATATGATTTAAGAAATGGTAGAAATAGGACTTTTAGATGAAGAATAACCTTATAAACTGCATCTAAGATAAGGAGATCCAATTGTTGTCCACTTTCTTTTGAGATGTCTGCAAAAGAGAAGCAAAGCTCTCTTAGCCAGGAGGAGGTTGTAAAGTGTTTTTACTAATTACTCTTGTTTTTTCATGAAAGTAACAATTTTTCTTTTCACATCAGCCCTCTTGAAAGAGGAAGAAAATGGCAATTTTGCATTATTCTTTCAGTTTAATTTTGATTAGACCTTAAAACTAGTTCATTGCATCCCTGGTGAATCTTTTAGTAACCTATACTACTACCTAATTATTATTTTTTTCCTTCTGCAGTAATACTTATATTGATTTCCTTATCACAATGAAAGTGAAAACAAAGACATATATATAGAACAAGATTACTGATGCAGAGGCAGACAACAGTTAATACTCACAATGTTCTGTGGTTGGCAAAAAACGTGAAACATCAGAGATATAAGACACTTTATACTTTTTCCCAAAGAGAAAACCTAAACATACATAATCTTCACCATGCATCACCTACAAAAAGCAGTAATAAACATACATAGTCTTCACCATGCATCGCCTACAAAAAGAAGCAGTAATCATAATATAAGGAAGGATAAGTATGATGAAAGAGGAAGAATTGGAACTGAACAAATGAAGGAAAACTAACTGGTAAAGGAATAAAGTCCAGTCCAGATGCAACAAATGGCTTCTTACAATCCTTCTCAATAATCTTCCAGTCCAACTGGGCTATACGTCTAATCTCTTCACCCGCTCTAATTTTTCTCTGAACCAAATAAGGCAATTTCGCAGCAACACTGTTTCAATGAAATCACACTAGGTGTCAAGAGCTGATCAATGAACGTTCACCAGTAAATAGAATGCAGAACACCAAGAAATTGATATATTGTATCTAAAATCTACATAAGCAGTTTCTGCATCTCAACTTATAATCCTTATTCCAGAAGACCAAAATCAGGCTCATTATTTTACAGTTGATGCTGCTCGTTAGGAATCAGTACATAGTAAGTATTTGAAGGCAAAACTAATCTTCAGGCTAATGTTACTACATCCCCATAACCTTTGTCCCTCCCCCCACCACCCCAAAACCAGAATATGTCGGCAATTTGTACCACTTCCACAACTTCTTATAAGTAAGTCTAACTCAACTAACATTTAAACAATCACGAGATAAATAATCACTAGTCTTGTGTTTATTATAAGCTATGCCGATAATTTCATATATGGCAGCTCATTTCAATGTAATCCTACCTCAGCCAGGCAGAAATCTGGACCTAATATTACTTTCTTTAGATCATCTAAATATAGCTCCTTTTTTCCCCTAATGGTCACTTGTTGCATTGTAACAAACAATAGTAGTGTACATGAAACTAAATGGATTTTCCAGATAAAGAAAAGAAACAGAGGATGTGCAAGAAAAGATCAAGCTTTTCCAGTAAACATAGGTATGAACAAAAATAGCAAAAGCCAAAAGGCAAATAACCCACAGACATCTCTTCCACCAAATAAAATCCTACATCTTTGCTTATAATATAAAAATGCACATGAATCACACAAAGATCTAGAGTATCTTCAAACCCACGGATTAGAAGAACAGTAAATAAAGATGAGTCCTTCATCTCCAGGGAGAACTTAAACATCAAACATACGTGTGAACCATGATTCATTGATACATCTTCATTTTACCAGGATCTTTGAGCTCATTCTTTACTGAACAATCTAAAATCCAAAAGGCTTCTCTAGTTTGGAGCCAACCTTATCTAGGCAAATGGAGGACAATGATTTTCATGGATATAGCATGCAAAATTTGCTGAAACAATATCTACGGACTTGGCTTAGATTGAGGTGCAACAGCAGCAGGATATCAAATAATTAAAACAGATGACAGAGACAAATTACCCAGCCAAAAAAAAAAAAAAAAAAAAGATATAGGAGGCGATGACATTCTCAAAGCAAAGGCCAAATTTAGACCAATCCAAAAATTCAGCTAAATTTTCGCAAAAAGGGAGAAACCATTACCTTATAGCAGCTACCATGTTCTTAACCAAGCCTAAAACTTTATGCATTTCTTTCCTAAATCTGTTGGCTGAAGGAATGACTTCTGAACCCATTATACTGTCACTATAGCACGTCCATGGTCCAGGGTCCAAGCCCTGGCATGTTCTCAATACCATAGAATTAAGCACTCATGGGCTGATTAGAAATGATTCTCATTTAGAATTTCAGGAGTAACAAGAATTTCCAAGTCTTGGAAAATTTACTGTGCTAGTTGCTTTTGTAGCTGGAAGCCCAGCTGTTCTGCATTTTTCTGCTGACATTTTTGGCAGTAAGATTGGCATTTTAGTTGAGGGAGGATCGGAAAGGTCACGGACATGGTTGAGCTGCAACAGAATGTCCTTGATTTGGGGGTGGCTGCCGGCGGCCTACGGCCGGTGGGCGATATGATGTTAGTTTGCAATTCTGCCTTAATCTTTTTCTCCTTTTTCCTCAAGCTGTTAATTTTCATTGTATTTTGGATGGATCGTTTTTCATTCTTCTTAAATTTTATTACCTTTCAATTTTTTTGGGGGGTAAATTATTACCTTTCAAATTAGTCTTTCATGAATCAATTGCCAACAAGATATATTTACTTTATTATTAATTATATAACTTATATTTTACAAAATTAATGCTCTTGAGGTAAAACTAAAGTGATTACAATGTATTATCTTTGTAGAACAGAAGAGAATCAATTCAAAAATACCACCCAGCCAAATTACCTTGTTCTTTTTTTTTCTCCTTTTTTTCAAATATTTATAGATCGAGGATGAGATATGAAGACTTACAGTAAAAAAATTAACGAAAAAGTATTCTTAAAATAGAAAAAAGAAAACTCGCAGAATCTAATCATCTAACTTTGTGTAAGGTGAACCACCTTAATACTTGCTCCCTAAATTGCTTTCCTACTTCAATTAATATATATTTGTGCTCCCCATCACTGTAATAATCGACGAGGAGAGATGTATTGCACCTGAAATTCATCAACCATCCTTCCGTAATCAGTACTCAATCAACAATTTTTATGACCTTTCGTAAGATTATTTCAACAACGAAACAGAAGCCTGCATTTTAAGAATGATTAAAATAAATTTGAACTTCGTTTAGGAATTTGATATCGTCTATGTATTTATTATCCTAGTAATCTTCATAAACGCACCTTGAAATAATGAAAAACTTAGAATTAGATTAATCTATCGGACCTTGCACCCCTTCTTATATTTTTTTTAGCAATTCTATTTGCTTATAAGCAAAAATCTGACGAAATTAACATTAATTTTTTTTAAAATGCTACATTTTCAAGGCCCTGTAAAAATTGTAGAAACAGAAGCTCATAAAGACAACCAATTTAAGCCCATTTTGATTGGACCAGAAGTCCTGACCCGTAGTGCCTCGGAAGGCCCAAGACATGTCCATTTAAATTGATTATTCAAATTTTGAATATCATGGATTTAAATATGGTATAATAATTAAATCTCATGTCTCTATGTATTTTTATGTAAATCAACATGAAGATAAGTTGATTTTTTAAATAATTATTTGTGATGTCATAAAAAATATTCATATTTGTGTCAATTGTTTAAGAGTAGCCAAAGTATCTTAAATACTTGACATATAAGGATTTTAGTCACATAAAGGTTTGGTGACTAAATAATGACATCTATAAGGTAATAAATAATTGTATAGACATATTTATTATATTATGTGTACATACAAAAAAATCTTATCAGCATAATGATAGTTGATATTTTGGAGGTGCTCATCAAAATACAATTACGTTATGTATTTGGGAGTAGCCACAACATCTCAAGTATTTTAAAGTACTAAGAATTATTAATTACATTAAGTTTCGTAATTAGTAATTATTAAAATAAATATTTATAATACACCTCATTTATTGTATGTATGTACACTATTTTAGTTTTGTCAACATTAAGATAAGTTAACAAATTTAAGAATGTTCTTGAATGTCATCGTGCAAGTTTATTTTATATCATGTGCTTAAAAGTAGCCACATCATTTTAAGCATTTGATACATAAGGATAAATTCAATCTCATAAAGTTAAGATGTTGAATGATGACATTTAGAATAATAGAAATTAATTCATTGAAATAATAACTCGGCCCCACAGGGAGGTTATTATTTTGAAATAAGACTATAAACTAGACATTTAGGAAATTATCCTATGCCCACAGGTATGGATGATTTGTCTTACTAGTTTAGTTTATTTGTCTTATTATAAAGTATTTTAGTAAATTCTATTATGGTTGGTGGTTTTGACCATCAAATACGAGAATTTACTTTTGAATTGATATTAGTTGATTCATTAGCTGATGGTTTGAGATTCATAGCATTAATGTGTCTTTATCCTTGGTAATTATGTTTTTCCCTTGATTATGACTTGGAAAAAATTCTTATTTTACAATTTTAATGTTATTTTGTGACATCCTTTGCAATGCAAATTTTGGACATGCACAATATAGTAGGAGTGTGCAAAAGTAAAGGACAATGTTAGATTATATGTTCCATTTGATTTTATGTTTTGAGTCATATATTGATATTTCTTTTTGGTCTCTTTTCTTGTATGCTCATAATTGCATACATATTTGTACACACATAAAGATGAATGGTCAATTATAGAATCTTTGACCATGTGTGTTAGGAGAAAAAGAGACAATATAAGACATAAAGTATTATTCGTGTCTTATGATAAAAGAAAATATTTATAAATAGGTAAAATATTCCAATGTGGTTTAATGGTATTTCATACGAACAATTTTGGAATGCTATAAAGAAACTTACCTTTATTTATTGAATGACTCATAAGGAAATGATCTCATTTTGTAGTCCATTTTATGGAATTTGATAACATAAAAAATTCATTTTGTAATTCATTCGCCAATTTTGTGCAGGATTTTAAGAAAATAAAATTTATTTTTTATTAAAAGCATCCATGTAAGATGTATTTGGATGAGTGGGAGTTTAGAATCAATGTTAAAATATTATTTTTGAAAAATATATTCTATGAGCTACTATTTGTTTGAAATTTTATTTCAAAGTTAAATTGCTTAACTATATTTTCAATTTTGAATTTTGAAAATATTTTTCAAATTTTTAAGTCAAAACTCACTCATCCATTAGTTTTAATCCTACATAATAATGTAATTGGCATAAAGTATTATGTTATCATTTAGAGTTCATCTATTTTTGACATATGTATATAGGAGGTTGTAAAATATCTCCATAAAGATTACTGAATGAGAAAAAAAATCCTTAGAGTTCAGGATTTCTTCGATCCTTTAGTAATTATTGGGATTACATAAAGTAAGGCAAACCTATCAAGATTATTAAAAATGTCAAATGAGTTCTAAATTACATGAGATCATAAGTATTTTTGAATGCTTTTATTTCTTTTGTGAATAGTGAGAGATATCTTATCTCATTTATTGATAATTATTCATAATAAGGTATTTCTTATCCTTATTTGATAAAATTGAAGTACTTGATGCTTCAGAAGGTTTGAAAATAAGGAGAAATGAAGAAATAAAAGATGGAAATGAACAATCTGTAATATTCTGTTTATTTTCACCATAAAGTATGCTGTGAGATTAGAAAATGGAACTATAATTGATTATTGTGGGAACAAACGTAGTTGTAATTTAAGTTATCTCTACCTTTGGAAAAGGTTTAGAACCACTTTTGTGTATAAGATGAGGTTTCTTTTGAGTTTTCTTTACAAGAATGTTTGGAAACCACATCTCTAATGACTACACCTATGAAAGTTTCCAATTGACCGATGAAATTGGATAAGGATAATAAGTGGTTGTTTATTTGATATTGTTTTTAACTCCAAAGGGTTTAAATTTATTGTTCTTTTATACTCTCCATCTAGTTTTCAAACTCAAAATGAGGATTTCTTTGAAAAAACCACATAAAGAGCACTCTTTTTATTTCTTCCATTGATTAAAGTTTTAAAAACAATGGGAGTTATAGGTTCTTTATGAATTTATAGTTTTAATAACTTCTACTCATCGTATACCTTTAATATTCTAACTTTTTTTGTTAGAATAAAACTGCTTCAATTATATTTTTCATAAGTCATGAATAATTTAGACTCCATATTTTGTTTTGATGCCATAAAGCATTGCTTTATTTGAGATTAGAGTTCAAGTCTAAATCTTGTTCAAATTACTAGAGTTAACCTCTATATAAGTGCATGCTAATATATGTCATTATGTTGTTATCTAGTA
The DNA here is from genome assembly GCA_030512225.1 of Rauvolfia tetraphylla. Taxonomy (NCBI): domain Eukaryota; kingdom Viridiplantae; phylum Streptophyta; class Magnoliopsida; order Gentianales; family Apocynaceae; genus Rauvolfia; species Rauvolfia tetraphylla. The sequence continues at coordinate 403,869 of JAJQKT010000012.1, forward strand.
ATGTTGAGTAGTAAAGTTAGACTTATTTCTCAAATTTTTATTTAAAGGGCATCCATTATCATGAAAACTTACTTTAAGTTTTAATGAAGGATTCTATTAGAGTATTCATGACATTGTAACTCATTTTGATATAGAGTTACTTTTAATGGATATGAAATATGATTTGACATGCATCATATATAATGGAGAGGTATACATGTGCATGTATAAAGTTTTTCATATATTTTGATAATTCATTTTGCAAGATAATGAAACTCTCTAAATGTTTAAAATTATTTTCCTCCAATGGTATATCTAAAGTTATGATGTTGTTTCTTCGTTTCATTTTGAAGTGCATCATTGTTTATTTATATGCCTCAAGGTCAGTGGGAGTAAATAAAGTTTATTATTCTCATATGTTGATATTTATTTTACAAAATTTGGCAAAAGGATGTATGTGACTTTTGAGTAGTTTTATATTTTGAATACCAATATAAGGTGGTCTTAATTATAATCTCTTATATTATTTGCATAGAGATTAATGAAGGATTTTAAAGAACATTTTATCAATGTTCTTGTGACCGAAATTATGATATTCTTATTAAGTTTTATAAAATATTGCTCATTATATAAGCTTGTCACATTTAAGATGATTATCTGTTTGTTACAATACATTGAAATAAAAGGAAATCCAAGGATGCTATGATGGTATCACAGGCATATAATTTGGCATATTATTCGTCGATTTTGCTATTAGCCAAATTTATATTATTCAACTATATTGTTCATTTTGAACAATTTATTTTGATAGTTGAATAAGCAACTCGACATAAAGTTTCTTTGTTAGTTTGCAGCAAGTGGCTATTGAGTATAAAGTTATAGAGTTGAAGTTTTAAGTTGCCAGCTGATTTGTTATTCAACTCTGGTTACTCAATTAACACATAAAGGTATTGCAATACTGACATTATTTGTCTAGACATTTGAGTAATTTTACTCACATGATTGTGCACATAAAGTTAATGTATCAAGTTGTGATCCATATTGGATCCATAAGGTTGGACCCTGAATGACTTATATTAAGTTCATTCATAAAGTTAAGGGCTTGATTAGAAGATATTTTACATTGTAATACATGGAAGGGAGTGTTCAACAGAAGATATTTTACATTGCAATACTGACATTATTTGTCTAGACATTTGAGTAATTTTACTCACATGATTGTGCACATAAAGTTAATGTATCAAGTTGTGATCCATATTGGATTCATAAGGTTGGACCTGAATGACTTATATTAAGTTCATTCATAAAGTTAAGGGCTTGATTAGAAGATATTTTACATTGTAATACATGGAAGGGAGTGTTCAACAGAAGAACATAACCGCTATGATTCTTGTATTACATTTTCTGATTAAGTAACCATTACATAACTATATTACAATAGAGTGATTGTAAAGTTTATTGGCCATACTTTGAGTTTTTTCAATCACTCATAAAGGTATTTACCTGATTATAACATGTGGGCCAAGTGGGAGAATGTAAGAATTTGGTATTGATTAAAAGATCTTAATGTGGCCCACATATTATAATTAGTTATCATATTTTTCTCCTATTTAAGTAAATTAGGTAAATATTAATAAAGACATGATTGATTATGATTTTGGAATATAATACGGATGTTTTCTTGATGGAAGAAAACTCTAATTGGTATCCATCATATGAGGGTCCCTAACTTAGCTTATATAAAGCCTGTGTAACACTATCAGTTCAAGGGATTTTTTTAACGTTGATAGGCATATGCTAGAAGACTCCCATACAAAACAATACAGAAACGGAGGAATCAAGGCGAGACAAATCAATGTATTATCTTTACGCAATTACTTGAACAATATTGGCTAAATGTACGCATTTTAGTTTTTTTCACTGCGAGATATATTTTGGTTAATGTCTATATTAAATTTCTTTCAGGGAGAGCAAGAACCCCACGGCCGTGGCAGAATTCTTGAATTACAATGAGATGAAAAAACCAAGATTCATCAGACGGTTGAATCAAGAATTGAGAAATGGTTGGCGTGATCAGATGGTGTATGATGCTCTAGGCATATTGCAAATTCAGCATCTTTGTGGACCTGCTAATTTTTCAATCTCCATCTGATTGAGAATTTAGTTAGTATTTTGCTTTTGATTTGAATGATGCAGCAGCTCCCATGGGATTCACATGTTAGTCAGACGATGGTGGCTGGACGAGCTCACATGGTGGAGGATGGACCATCCAAAACAAGAGTAGGAAGAGAGCTCGCTATCTTCAAATGTGGACGATGAGAACAAAGCGAAAAAAGGGAATTCTTTTGCCACGTGGATAAGTTTGAATATTTATGCGTGTTATGCAAATACTTTTTCTCTTTTTATTTATTAAATGTTTTATTCAAGTACTTGCTTGTTAAACTATTTTCTGAACATTCTTTTTTATACAATTTGAGGAGTCCCGAGCATGTGTGGTGTGAAACTAAGAATGCCTGGCTGGCTATGCACGTTTTGCTTTACAAAATGAGGACAATAAATAATTCCATTGTTGTGGTGGTCGTGGTTCGTGGTGGGAGGTTGTCACAAGTTCTAATGAAAAAAAAATATATATTTGCTTCTAAATATAACGTGCTATTTGACGGAATCAACTTCTGAATCTGTCAAGTCCAAAAAGGAAATAATTATATCTTTACAGATGCAAACATGCCATCTTGAACAACTATTTGGATGCAAAAGAACGTATTAAAGGTCTACATTAGAACATCACAGGAAATGCAATCACCTGTGTATCCTAGAAGTTTCATAGTTGTAGCCAAAGAAGACATGCAAAGTAGTGGTATTCTCAAAGAAATTTCGTCAATGGATACGGAACTGAAGACATCATTCTTCTAGTAATCTGTTCGAACTCACTTTATTGCAGGTCCATGGATATTTTCATTCCATCATGAGCAAGCTGAACAAGTATGCCTTCTCTGCAAAGGGAAGAAAATAAAGGTGACGAAATAATTGTTATATCATTTCTACTTGGTTTTTCAACTTCATACACGATTTCATGAGAAACAGTAAAACCATACTTTTTAGACCATTGCAGAAGAAATTCATTGTCAACATGGTGATCAAATTCATGGGTCATTCCAGTTAACAAAGCTCTCTTCGGGCATAGCCTTTTGATAGCATCTAGAGCCTGAAGAAAGCATTACTTGCTCTTATGAGTAACATTTCCAGAATAGAAAAAGTTCTGTGACTATAACCACGCAATTTCTGCTTTAAACAAGGAACATACCTGCGGCAAGCAGAAATGAGTATTATGGAAGCCCTTCTGCAGAGATAAGGAAAAAAACCCTCAGAAAGAGAGAGAGGGAGGGAGGAAAGAACAATCTTGAGTGAAGGGAGCCTCGCATTAAGAGGAAATAAGCAAGCAGGGTCCCAAGATAACAGGAAGAGTTACTCCTATACCATTTTTGAGCATCAAGGTTATAGAACTTCAAAGCACAACAGGATAGTTATGAAATGCTGAAGACAACTGAAATTTATGAAACATGATTTAAGAAATGGTAGAAATAGGACTTTTAGATGAAGAATAACCTTATAAACTGCATCTAAGATAAGGAGATCCAATTGTTGTCCACTTTCTTTTGAGATGTCTGCAAAAGAGAAGCAAAGCTCTCTTAGCCAGGATGAAGTTGTAAAGTGTTTTTACTAATTACTCTTGTTTTTTCATGAAAGTAACAATTTTTCTTTTCACATCAGCCCTCTTGAAAGAGGAAGAAAATGGCGATTTTGCATTATTCTTTCAGTTTAATTTTGATTAGACCTTAACACTAGTTCATTTCATCCCTGGTGAATCTTTTAGTAACCTATACTACTGCCTAATTATTATTTTTTTCCTTCTGCAGTAATACTTACATTGATTTCCTAATCACAATGAAAACTGAAGACAAAGACATATATATACAACAAGATTACTGATGCAGAGGCAGACCACAGTTAAAACTCACAATGTTCTGTGGTTGGCAAAAAACGTGAAACATCAGAGATATAAGCCACTTTATACTTTTTCCCAAAGAGAAAACCTAAACATACATAGTCTTCACCATGCATCACCTACAAAAAGAAGCAGTAATCATAATATAAGGAAGGATAAGTATGATGAAAGAGGAAAAATTGGAACTGAACAAATGAAGGAAAACTAACTGGTAAAGGAATAAAGTCCAGTCCAGATGCAACAAACGGCTTCTTACAATCCTTCTCAATAATCTTCCAGTCCAACTGTGCTATACGTCTAATCTCTTGACCCGCACTAATTTTTCTCTGAACCAAATAAGGGAATTTCGCAGCAACACTGTTTCAATGAAATCACACTAGGTGTCAAGAGCTGATCAATGAACGTTCACCAGTAAATAGAATGCAGAACACCAAGAAATTGATATATTGTATCTAAAATCGAAGTAAGCAGTTTCTGCATCTCAACTTATAATCCTTATTCCAGAAGGCCAAAATCAGGCTCGTTATTTTACAGTTGATGCTGCTCGTTAGGAATCAGTACATAGTAATTATTTGAAGGCAAAACTAATCTTCAGGCTAATGTTACTACCTCCCCATAACCTTTGTCCCCCCCCCCCCCCCACCACCACCCCAAAACCAGAATATGTCGGCAATTTGTGCCACTTCCACAACTTCTTATAAGTAAGTCTAACTCAACTAACATTTAAACAATCACGAGATAAATAATCACTAGTCTTGTGTTTATTATAAGCTATGCAGATAATTTCATATATGGCAGCTCATTTCAATGTAATCCTACCTCAGCAAGGCAGAAATCTGGACCTAATATTACTTTCTTTAGATCATCTAAATATAGCTCCTTTTTTCCCCTAATGGTCACTTGTTGCACTGTAACAAGCAATAGTAGTGTACATGAAACTAAATGGATTTTCCAGACAAAGAAAAGAAACAGAGGATGTCCAAGAAAAGATCAAGCTTTTCCAGTAAACACAGGTATGAACAAAAGTAGCAAAAGCCAAAAGGGAAAGAAAGGCAAAGAACTCTCTCGTCCAATAACCCACAGACATCTCTTCCACCAAATAAAATCCTACATCGTTGCTTATAATATATCAATGCACATGAATCACACAAAGATCTAGAGTATCCTCAAACCCACGGATTAGAAGAACAGTAAAGAAAGATGAGTCCTTCATCTCCAGGGAGAACTTAAACATCAAACATACATGTGAACCATGAGTCATTGATACATCTTCATTCTACCAGGATCGTTGAGCTCATTCTTTGCTGAACAATCTAAAATCCAAAAGGCTTCTCTAGTTTGGAGCCAACCTTATCTAGGCAAATGGAGGACAATGATTTTCATGGATATAGCATGCAAAATTTGCTGAAACAATATCTACGGACTTGGCTTAGATTGAGGTGCAACAGTAGCAGGATATCAAATAATTAAAACAGATATCGGAGACAAATTACCCAGCCAAAAAAAAAAAAAAAAAGATATAGGAGACAATGACATTCTCAAAGCAAAGACCAAATTTAGACCAATCCAAAAATTCTGCTAAATTTTCGCTAAAAGGGAGAAACCATTACCTTATAGCAGCTACCATGTTCTTAGGCAAGCCTAAAACTTTATGCATTTCTTTCCTAAATCTGTTGGCTGAAGGAATGACTTCTGAACCCATTATAATGTCACTATAGCACGTCTATGGTCCAGGGTCCAAGCGCTGGCATGTTCTCAATACAATAGAATTAAGCCCTCATCGGCTGATTAGAAATGATTCTCATTTAGAATTTCAGGAGTAACAAGAATTTCCAAGTCTTGGAAAAATTTACTATGCTGGTTTCTTTTGTAGCTGGAAGCCCATCTGTGTGCATTTTTCTGCTGAAATTTGGCAGTAAGATTGGCATTTTAGTTGAGGGAGGCTCGGAAAAGTCACGGGCATGGTTGAGCTGCATCCTTGATTTGGGGTGGCTGCCGGCGGCCTACGGCCGGTGGACGATATGATGTTAGTTTGCAATTCTGCCTTAATCTTTTTCTCCTTTTTCCTCAAACTGTTAATTTTCATTGTATTTTGGATGGATCTTTTTCATTCTTCTTAAATTTTATTACCTTTCGATGTAAATTATTACCTTTCAAATTACTCTTTCATGAATCAATTGCCAGCAAGATATATTTACGAATTAAGTGTAACACATGAAAAGAGGTTACACAACAATTAAAAGAGAATATTTTCTAATTCTCCACTAATCACATACTTTATTTGTTCCTTGTATTCTTTAGAAATGAGAATGCCAAGTTGTATAATTTAAAAACATTACAAGAATTCTTGAAAGAAAATAAATATATATTGCAAGAAGCTAATATACTTATTCCAACAAAAAGTAATTTTTATTAATCCCAATAAAAAATTGATGTGCTATTACCTTTCCATTGAATCTTGCGTAAGATAAACTGTTGTAGGGTTAACCTTTTTTGTTAAATTAGATGGTTGAACCACACTTACATCATCTAAACCAAGAACAGCATCAGCATGTTCATGAGTCAAAATTATCTGCAGAAAATATAAAGATTTTACAATTAAAATGAAAATAACTTTTTTGCCTTTTTGACTGAGTGAAAATAGCTTTTCAATTACAACCAGAAAAAGTGGAAAAGAAAAATTTAGAAATCAAACTGTTCGGTTGGCACAAAAATTATACAACTACAAATAAAGACAATTCGTGTTACAAGAAAATTCTAACTCAGTAATTAAACTTATTTTTTAAATAAATTGATATCTTTCATACACATATATAATCTATATTATTAGTTATATAACTTATATTTTACAAAATTAATGCTCGGTTGAGGCAAAACTAAAGTGATTACAACGTATTATCTTTGCAAAGTAGGAGAGAATCAATTCAAAAACACCACTCGGCCAAACTATCTTGTTTTTTTTCCCTTTTTTGCAAATATTTATAGATCGAGCCAAACTACCTTGTTTTTTTTTCCTTTGTTCCAAATATTTATAGATCGAGGATGAGATATGAAGACTTACAGTAAAAAAAAAAATAACGAAAAAGTATTCTTAAAATTGAGAAAAGAAAACTCACAGAATCTAATCGTCTAACTTTGTGTAAGGTGAACCACTTTAATACTTACTCCCTAAATTGCTTTCCTACATCAATTACTATATATTTGTGCTCCCCATCACTGTAATAATCGACGAGGAGAGATGTATTGCACCTGAAATTCATCAACCATCCATCCATAATCAATAATTTTTATGACCTTTCGTAATATATTTGTATACATATATATATTAATTATACCTCTACATGGTTAAAAAAATTATCAATAATGCAAAAATTATTTTTATCCAATAAGGTAAAAGAAATACCTGTAATTTGGGTTTTGCTCGGGTGGGACGGACAATGAGTGTGAACAAACATGGCAAGGAGGATTTGAAGGCTGAAGCAAGCACATGGCATTCGGCACCGCCACCGAACAACCGGTGCCGAGGAAGATCAAGGCCGACTTTGGAGAAGTTGCCATTGCTTCCTTACAACGACGGAACAGAAGAGGTCGGCGAAAGGAAGAATGTTGCACGAATTCTGTACTGCTCCCCTGAATATACTTGTCTAACAAGAAAGCAGGAAAGAATTTGGAATGGGGAACCGATTTTTCCCCCATATTTCCATATTTAAAACATGGTTAGGGGGTTCCCATTTATTTTTAACCATATTTATTTATTTTTAATTGCTGACCTTTTATCACCATTGATAATTCAATATATCCAGAAAACCAAAAGAACCAAGCACTCTACAAGAAATTAGTAGAGTAGAAAATTACTATTCCAGAATCTAAGGTAAAATTTCGTAGTTATGATCTGCCTGTTTTGCTTACAAAAAAATCGCGTTTTAAAAAGATCAGACAGAAAATTCTGAAACCAACGCAATGGAAGACTGTGCGAGCATGGCGGCAATTGATCAGCATGCTGTTTTGTCCTGCCGAATTCAGCTGATCAGTACAAGCAAAACAGAACACATGAAAGAGGATTTACAGTATAAAAGATCTGGCAAGGAAGAGTCCACGACAACAGGAGGATTGAATTCATTGCATTGAGAAACAACAGATCATTCATTGCAAACACAGACTACAGGAAACGACAGCATGCCATGATCATTCTCACCCATCTCGAGGTGGGGAGGTTGGCTCTGCTAATATTTAGAGACAGAGGGAGAATTACTTGTAGCAATAGAAAGTTTAAAGCAGTTCTATGATCATCTATGAAAGCAAGCTGTCATTTCTTGGAAAAGAAACAAGCGATTTATTCCCGAAAGAACAGTTCCAGCATTTCAGGCTTTGTAGAGATGGATTGTATATATTCTCCTGTTAGAGTCTTGCGAATTATAAAGATAAATGTGTACTGGCAAAATTGTACTCTATGACTGGGAAGATAAAAATTTTGAAATATCGTAATTAATATTAAAACTCCGTCCATCCATCAACCAAAATAAATAGGAAAATTAAAATAGTGATCCCTTTAAGCTTCAGGTAATATGCTTATTATATATTGTCTCCTACCCTAGGATAGAGGTGCAAACCACAGGCAAGTTGAAGAAACCTTGGTCTAGTCCTTGAATAGTAAGGGCACCGTAATAAATGAATTGGACATGGGATAAATGGTGTCAATGAGTTTGTGTTCTCTACCTAACCATCTTCTGCATGATGGCTCAAAATTTATGCCAATAAATCAGATCCTAGACTTTTCCATTTCATAGGAAGAAAAGAATTCAGAAATTCATATATATAGGCACAAAACAACCAATGCGGATCATGGGATCGCTTGACGAAAAAATAAAGATACTAATAATACTACTATTACTAATTTGGGGAGAAATTTCTAAGGGATGTGGATCTATGAATGTGTTCTGTACTGAGATTTCTTTGCCTTAACTTGAACCAGCCCTTCATTTCCTGCAAGCATCAAATACTTGTCCCTCCTTGTAAGAGCAGTGCACTCAAATCCCAATACATCAGCTAATTGTCTCTGTATGTAGTTGGCAACCTCATGGCTTGATTTTCCACCTGCAACTGTGAGCCCCTTTGGAACCTTCCCAAGAATCTGGATACTGTAACTAGGCCTAGGGTTCATCAAGAAAAAGATCGGGTCCAAGCACTTGAGTCCACTAGCAGTAGTCCCATAAAACATGGTCACATGTGTGTTCATGGCCACAGGGACTATCTCATCAGCCAATTCTGCAAACAGTGAACTAAACCTCAGCAGATATGGCTCTCTGCATGTTGTTCCTTCTGGGCAAACAACTAAGTCCCCTTCAGATAACAATCTATGCATGGTCTCGCCGTCCTGTTTCCGGTCTCTTGTTAACCTAACCGTCCGAATTGGTGATAGAAACTCGGACATTTTGCTGAGGCTGTAGGTTACTGCTGTTAGAGGCTTACCAAGGGCTGTGCTGAGAAAAACTGGGTCCAAAAGTGTTCTGTGAGTGCAAACATAGAGTACCCCATTTCCAGTTTCTGATCTAGGTGGGAAAGAACCTTCAACTCGAAGGCGAACGCCGGTCGCACAACCGAGCAAGATAGCATACTTGTAAGGCAAGAAGATGCCAATTGTTAGCCTGAAGACAGAAAGCAGTAGTCCAAGAGGAAGCCATGTGAACATGGCAAGGGATGCAATAGGAGTTGGGAGAAATGCCAGCCTCCCGTCATGGAATACTAATGGTTTCGGGTAGTTCTCTCTCGGCATCACAGAGCTTTCCCTGGTTTTGATGTCATCGTTGCTAACAACATAAGCCTCCTGCTAATTGACAAAATAGAAAATTAATGATCAAAGAACTGCTGCACGATCCATACACATCAAGATCATCAAAATAAATTATTTAAACAACAAGAGATAATCGTTTTCTTTTGGAAGTTCAATTGAAACACTTCTTAATTTTCAGTGCATTACAGGAGCCTAAACGGAGCACAGAAAACTACATTGGAACTCAAAAAGTATGGCATTGCCTTAAAGAGAGGACAGCAATGATGAGTGAGAAGTGAGTTTTTCTTTTTCATTTTTGGACAGTAGGATGTAGTATTAGCGTAATTGTCTATGTCCAAAAAACGCGTGAGCGAGGATACCAAGGAGTGACAGAAGAAAAATGAAATACTAGCACTGATGGGATTTTCATCCATCCCCACGATGGACTGTTTCATCTAACAAGTATACTAAGAACTGTAAGAAATTAAAAGTTGACCAGTGAGACTAACTAGAAGAAATGCACCTTGCACAGGGAAACGAAGAGCTGATCGTGAAGGGTTGAAGATCCAATGCCTATATCGGGCTTCTTTTCTCCACAGAATTCTTTAAGGGCTCTGTGCTTCACAAGCAGCCCAGAACTGCAAACCAAACCAGTGTAATACTGCCCAACAGTGCACAACTCTGTCCCTTTAACATTATCGACACTAAGGTACTCCTTAAGAAAGCTCTCCACCATTACTCTAGGCAAACTTGTAAAGACTATCCTGGACCCTGCTGAAGCCAAGACCTCGTAAACATGAAGATTGAGATTCTCGAGATAGAACTTGGGCAAAACAGCCCTTCCAACAGTTTCCATATCCTTTAACTTAAGCCCACAAAATGTGATGAAGATCATTACTCTAAGTTTGAGTTCAAAGTCCAAAAACAGCAAAAATGGGCAGGATAAAAGCAGCAAGAAAGCTCTGAAAATGCTGTCACCCTCAAATGCAACAAGCATGAAGAATGGAAAGAAGGTCCGTGATCTCAATAAGCTGCCGTGGATGTCACAAACCACAGTTTGAGATCCTCTGCCATGTAAACCACATTTGGTCACCCTAGGGAACGAAGGGAATTGGTATTGAGATGATCTCGACGATGGATTTCTACGAAAGAACCCATGATTCCTCACCTTCATTGCGGCTCTATAGCATGAGTTTGCCAAGATATTGTACAAGATCCATTCTGCTATTTTGAGAAGCACCATTGGGAAAGCCATACTCTTGAGATCCTTTACTCGAAACATGGTGACGGACAAATTAGGAAAATATCAGCGAGAGAGAATGACAGACAGAGAAGTAAAAGAGGTAATGAAATTGAAGAGAAGAGTAACTGATGGCAAAGGAATTTATAGGAGTAATTGAAGAGTAATGAAGAGAGGTTGACCATGCGTTCGGTTATCCACACCGCTGGCATTAATGACAGCCGAAACATTTTGCTCATTTTGTTTGCTCTATTTCTCAGTAAGTTCCCTCAAACATGAGCTTACTTTTTCTTGCTTTATATGGTAAAGTAACGCATGGTAGGTTAGAGTGTTGGTGACCGCCTTCAAATTCTCTGATCTTCTTTTGAAAATTTCCCACGGTTTTTGGCTTCCCCACGAAAAGTTTCTAATTTGTATATCTATGCCTCCCTCTCCTTTTCGTTGGGATTGGTGTCCGCATAGTAGACCGCTTAATTTATAAGTCTACTTTCAAGAATTATTCGGATTTTAAGTGAATAACTCGATTTTTTTTCATATCTTTTACATAAACTAATACTATGTACTTAAACAAAATAGTACTATACAACTGTATCGTTAGTAAATAGATGAACCCAACTCCTTTGTCACTGTCTGCCTAAATGTGAATGTACTCATAGTCATCGGAATGTGTGAGCATGTTTGAGGAACTGTGATGGGGATAAGCATAAGGTCAGACAGAAGTTTGATGATCTACACTATCTGATTAATATTGACCTGCTAAATGGAAGTAGAATTCAAATTTCTTGGACAAAAATGTTGGTTGTAAAATCCAGCAGTAAATTACAACTACCCCATGGTTGACTTCATTTTGGTTTAAAAATGCTAACCCCTCTCATGTCTCTTCCTTTTCTTCTCTCAAAGTGCTGTACATGCATTAAATGGAACTGTTTCCTGATGATCATTAGTCAAATCCGACGAAATTTAGCCATAGCAGTGAATTATATATACTTCAAGAATACGATCTAAGCCAAAATCTTGGTCAATCAACATCTAATAACTTGGAGGAAGAATTTGCAACAACTCAATTTTTGGGTAACCGAATCTTGAATCAAGGGCATGATTCTTTTGATTTATTGATTTTTTTCATTCTTTCTATGTTTCTATACTTGTAAAGTTCCACAAAAGTCTATGGCATTGCTTATACTACATGTGACTGACGTTGATTTAGTCAGTGATAATGTAATGTTGGCAGAAAATACCAAATCCTGAAAACTAGTCAAAGATTTATAACAGTTGGCTTTCTGCAACATTTGAACTACGTTTGTTTGCTTTGTTCTTTTCCCATGTGCAAAGTCACGATCCATAATCGGTGTACCAAGCTAGCCAAATCAAATCCTCAACACTAGCCAAATTCTACCCTATCCAGACTGAATTTCTTGCATGGCTTTCCTCTTTCTCTTTTCTAAAGTCAGACGTATGCCGACGTTTCTATCTAACTAGCCCAACGAAATCTTGAGAATTGGTCAAATTTTTATATATTGACTCCTTACATCATATTGAATGAAAATTTTTCTAATTTATAAATTAATACGTGATAACTTTTTATGCGCTATGCATCATCCAAATTGAGTTTCTTAGATTGTTTGTTTGCTCATTTGACCGGTAAGAGCATGTAAATCTTGCTACTGTTGGTTTGGTAAACCTTCAATGATTTGATGTAGATTGTCTGATTATGCATGCATCAGGCTTGAACGTAACTCTTTTGAGTAGTCTTTACATACCTAACTCGTGTTCTGTCTTTGGTTCAAATTTCCCTTTCTGGAATTTCTCAGCGCAGATCCTTCAAACCTTTGTTTCAGGCAAGAATGTGTTACGGAGAATGACTGATTCTAAATTGGGTAGTTCAGTTGTCCGAATTATGTGATGCTATTGTAAAAACATCAGCAATGATGTGGGATTTTACCATATAATTTTTAACCATTCATGAAATAGTCGTTGCTTTGCTGACACATTTTAGACTGTCTACAAAGCAAAAGTCAAGAAATGGTCTAAAATAGCTTCCACGAGGCTGTGATGATATTCCAAAAGGGACTAGTGAGATATAAACTTGACTAACAATATCAATAAGTTTATCATGAATTCGAGTTTTGTTGTAAATCATAAGTGTTAAACTATTGTAATTTTTCAAAACATAAAACTCTTAAAGACTTGAAAATTTTGAACAAATATAGTATAATATATTAAAGAATTATATAATTTGACAAAGATTGGGGTTCATGAAAGTATGATATTCAACAATATAGTCTTTTTTTGGGGGGGAGGAGGGGGGGAAGGGGTTGGGCAAGTGAAATTAATGGGTAATTCAATGATTAATGTTAATTATTTACCGTTTCAAAACTGTAAATTTACGCAAATTATTCTCTATGTTTATAACCGAAAAAAGTAACTCTTAAGTTGTTCTTGAATTTTTGGGGGGGAAATCAAAATTTACCTGAAATTTCAGTTATAAAAAAGAAATATAACTCTTTTGATTTTATTTCCCGAACTTGTAACCCCCATTTAATTCCTTTTTCTAATTTGACTTTGAAACATGAATTTTAATTATTTTCAGTTATAAAAAATATTTTGTAACTCTGATTTAAACTCATTCTACTACTCACATTTCATTTTCCGTAACTCATATTGACCATTGTCGATATAATTGCTCTATTCAATTCCATATTTTGTATTCTTCGAATAGAAATTCTTAAGATTTTCGTAGAAATTTAATTAAAATAGTAACTCTAAAAAAAGAAAACGGAAATAGTGTTCTTAACAATTCCTCAAATTAGGCTGTTAATTTGAAACTTATCATTTCTTTCATCGAAATGTAAAACTTTTATTAAACAAAAATCATCATAAAAATCTAAAAAACCCAAAATCGATTGTCTCTTTGCTAAAACTTACTATTTTTGACAAAATTAAAATCTAATTCACAAAATAGTAATAGTAGCTTTTCGACTCCGTATAACAATTTTCCAAAAACTCTTTGTAATCTTTTTTAATATATATATATATATATATATATATATATTGCTTCTATCCTTTATGAGAGAACTTAGGTTGAGTTTGTTTGAGGCATTTGTCTCTTTTTCCTTTAGACTTCCTTTGCTTGTAGGATTCCTATGGTAAAGTGCACTGAATGAAAGGTCTTGATTTTCCTTTGTTAGGTAAACAGTATATGCTAAATGGGTTCAAACTGGGGCATCTAACATCACATGCTGCATCATTGGCAATTATGCCCCTTATGTCCAAAGGGCAATTTTACAAAATCAAGATGACAGTAAAAGCCAATCTAACAAAGAAACTTAATTTAAATTAAAGACACAAGAACACTTAATTTAAAATACCCATGGAAGTATAGGATATTTGGAAATTGGGATTGAGAATCAAACAAATATATGTACTTTTTGAGATTTGAAAGCAAATTTATTTCTAATTAAAATGACCGTATTAGAGTTATGATATTAATATTTTGATCTTAAAGGGGAAAAAAAGGTCAAATAATGCTACTAATGTCTGCAAACTGCACATGGCTAATGGTATCTAGCAAAAGTAAACTTTGATCCTATTTTCAATTGTTAAAATTTTTTTAATCTTTAAAATAAATATTTTTAAAAAAATTATACTTAAAATTAAAATAAAAATTTTTGTTTTTAACAATTTCAATAAGCAAAAGCTGTTTTAAAAAACATTCTTGGGTAACCTTTTAAAAAATAATTTTTTACCTTATTTAAGATAAAATCAAAAGTGAATAAGTAATTAAAAACAGATCAAAAATAATTTTACTTTAAAAAAATCAAAAGCATCTTACTCTAAGTAATTGAGAATAGACCCTTCAAATAGTTCTAATACGTAAACTATTATTTGTTTGCAGAGATATTTGATAAAAATTTATCATCGTACAACTAATACCAAGCTTTTGCTATCAACTTAATTAGCTATCATAGTATATATAAACTCTCTGAAAAATTAAAAATCATGAGAGGAAGATCATCCTAGGATTCCTTTCTTTTTTCTTGGACAAGCCCTTCATGTCCTGCAAGCATCAAATACTTGTCCCTCCTTGTAAGAGTAGTACATTCAAACCCTAATTCATCAGCAAGCTTTCTCTGTATATAATTAGCAACCTCATGCCTAGATTTTCCACCTCCCACAGTTTCCTCCTTAGGCACCTTATCAAGAACCCGTATACTGTAAGAAGGTCTCGGATTCATCGCAAAAAAGATGGGATCCAAAAACTTGAAACCACTAGCTGTAGTTCCATAAAACATGGTCACATGAGTATTTACGGCCACAGGCACAATATCATTAGTCAACTCCGCAAACAAAGAGCTAAACCTCAAAAGATATGGTTCTCTGCAGGTGGTTCCTTCCGGGCAAACGATTAAATCGCCTTCTCTTAGCAGCTTCTCGATGGTTTTAGCATCTTGATTTCTGTCACGGGTCAATTTTGTTGTTCTTATGGGTGAAATCAGCTCAGAGAATCTGCTAAGGCTGTATGTCACTGCTGTAATTGGTTTCTTCAATGCTAAACTGAGATATACGGGGTCTATGAGGGTTCTGTGGTTGCAGATGTAGAGTTCTCCTTTCCCATTTCCCGAACTTGTGGATTTACAGACCTCAAATTTGTGGATTACTCCAGTTAATCTCATCAAAAAGGAGGCGATTCTCGGAGGAATAAGGACAATAATAATTATTCTGAAAGTTGCAAGAATTATTCCTAAAGGAAGCCATAAGAACATGATGAGAGTTGCACGAGGAGTTGGCAAGAAAGCTAGCCTCCCGTCGTGAAACACCAGGGGCTTTGGATATTTCTCTCTGGGCATTACTGTTCTTGGACTCGTTCTGCAGTCGTCCTTGTTAACCACATAGGCTTCCTTTAGAGATTAAAAACAAATAGTAGTGCATCAATGCAAGATCACTTTCAGCAATAATTTATGGGAAAAAATTAAATGAGCTCAAAAAGGTTATAACATACGCACAATATGAGATTTAAATTCAATAAGTTTTGAAAAAATGAGCTTAATATTTTTTAGGTTGATGCTCATCGTATCCTGTCTGCTGCATATACCAATAACATTTCATGACAATGAGGGGTAAGGGAACTTTGTTAAGAATAGAATTACTACTTGCTAGAGAATCTGGAAATTTGAGAAAATGATATTTTCTACAAAAATCCCATGTTTGGAACAGCGTATTGATAGTACAAATTAATAGTCATTCATTAAACTAATGTCATTTAGATATTTAAATACCCAGTGCAAAGTATTTGACGCATAAGCCTGAGTGGGGGGAAAGGGTGACGAGGAAGTCAGTGGAAGTATTTTCTTTTGCTTTGTTCTTCTTTGGTTTGAGAGGGAAGAAGAGAGAAAAAATATATATTTTATTTACTTTTTTATCCACCTTTCTTTCTTTCATAAAACCCAAAACCAAACTGTCTCGAAGTTCAAAAAAGTCACGATTTCCAAATACACAAAAAAGAAAAGTCTAGGCTAGTTTATCCAAGAGACCAACCCATTAGCAAAGCCTAATTTTAACCATTAATTGCACTAATGTAAAAGCAATCAAATAAGTGAAATTCTTCAGTTTGTTAGCCAGAGATTAATTAAGATGTATACTACTCCTCAATACCAAAATATGACCTTCACTTGACACTTTCACAAAAATTAAGAAATCACAAAAATTTATGCAATTCAAAATAAAAAGAGTAGTATTTTCTTTTCTATCTATTGAATATATTAAAAATATCTTTTTGAAAATTGAGATAGTAATAATTAAAAAAATAAGTTTGAAAAAAATTATTAAATATTTATTAGTATTATAAATAAAGTAAATATTATAAGATAAAATAAAAAATGTAAATGGAGATAATAGGAAGGGAGTGCCTACCTTGCAAATAGAGAGTGATAGTTGATCAAAGAAAGCCGAATTTCCAATCCCAATGTCTGGCAAATTTTCACCGCAGAAATCCTCAAGAGCTTTATGTTTCACCAGCAGCCCAGAACTGCTTAGCAAACCAGTGTAGAACTGTCCAACAGTGTGCAACTCAGTCCCTTCAACATGATCAACACCTAGATACTCCTTGAGAAAGCCTTCAACCATCACCCTAGGCACACTTGTGAAAACCAGCCTAGAACTTGCAGAAGCAAAAATCTCATAAACCAGGAGATTGAGATTCTCAAGAAAGAACTTGGGCAAAACAGCTCTTGAAACAACATCCATGTCTTTCAACCTAAGCCCACAAAAAGTGATGAAGATCATGACTCTTAATTTGAGTTCGTAATCCAAAACCCGCAAAAGAGGATATGATAAAAGCAGCAAGAATGCTCTGAAAATGCTGCCACCTTCAAAAGCAACCAGCATGAAAAATGGGAAGAAGGATTGTGATCTCAATAAGGTGCCATCAATATCACAGACGAAAGTTTGTGACTGTCTTCCATATAAAGAACATATCTTCACACTGGGATAGAGAGAAGCTCCATTTGATGATCCAGTGGGGGAATCTGATCTGAGTTTGAATTCAATACTGTTTCTGATCTCCATTGCAGCTCTGCAACAAAAGCTTGTCAAAAGATGTATTTGAGCCCATATGAGACCTTTCATTACAGAACCATTGGGAAGAGCCATGTCATTACTAGCACAGTTGGTAGGTTCAGACTTCGCAGAGAGAGAGAGAGAGAGAGAGAAGTGAGTAAATAGAGGAAGTGAGGAGAGAAGACTGAAACTGGAGAGGATTTTATAGAGTAAAGTTTGATTCAGGAAAGTTATGCAAAACAAGAATAAATGTTTGAGTTGACATTTATACTCTTCTGCGATCTCTTCCACTAATTTCATCGTTTTGAAGAAGTAGTTTTCTAACATCACAGTTTTGTTTCATAAAATTACTCCTAATAAATGAATCTTTATTTCGTATGGAGGAAATAAAATCCTATAAGCTACTAATTCCTCAAATTTTCATAACGTCTCCTTCTTCCCCATTCATCCCATCCTTACACGTCGCCCCCCACCCCCCCTTAGCAGTTGATATAGGTCCATGAGGGATTTTAAATTTACCTCTTGAGTTGTGTAGGTCCTATCTCTTACTGTGAATACGACTAGAAGCATTTTATAGACCTTTTCCATTTCGCCATTGCTTTGCCAAACTAAATTAATGCACTGTCTGAAAGCTAGAAATTGTTGAGGTGAAATTTGAAGAGACCTATATATGAGGGAGATAAAAAAAACTACTATTTTGGGCATGCGTGTTTTTTTTATTTATAAATAAATATTAAATTTTTTTAACTTGCAGTTTTAAAAAATCCTTGATATTACATAATTACCCCCACATAAATAAGAGGTAAAATTACCCATAAAATGAAGATAATAAAATATTTTCTTTTGAACAGCTAAAAAATATATATAATTACACAAAATAGTGCTTTCAGCACACAAAATGTTGGAATTCTTCTGCAGCGCCACCCTCTACCTCCACCTTAGTTTGGCCCATTCCCTATTGATCAACAGTCAATCAAATATCTCCACCATTAATAAAAAGAAAAAATAATGATACTATCATTTTTTAAATATATCTAATATTGTAATAAAATAATACTTCTATTTTTAGAAAATTTGATAGGCTAAAACTATATCATAAGAAATAATACCTTCTAAGTAGTTTTTTTGCATTCAGTCAATCTACGTAAAAAGTCCTAGTGTAGCTTACCTCCTTCACGTGATTAGCAGGCTATTACGTGGGGGCAAAGTTTACCCAGTGCACACTCAAAAGGTAATGGCTGCAGGTTCTCTTATCAAATAAAAAAAAAATTCACGCAAAAAGTGAATCGGTCTCAAAGAATCCCGAAAGCTTCAAGGATGAGGTAACTCATTAACAAACGGAGAATATATTAAATTATATAAAGAAGAGTTGTGAAAACAAGAGAGAAAAAGAAAAATAAAAAATGGACTGCCTGTCCCCACTCTACCCCTCTCCATAACAATTTAATCACGAGTTACTTAGAAATTAAAAACAGAAAAAAATAAGACATTACTCACGGAAAATTTTACATCACTTCATGGATTGGGCGCTGATTATGTAAATCGGAGCCCATAGATCTTAAGGAACCCAAGATTGAGCTTGCGTTCCCATCCGAAGTTGGAAAATACACTCTCGAGAATTGTCATTGGGCATGCAAGCCTTCTGCTAATACAAAATTTAGGCCCACAATTCTCTTTTTTAACCCCATTTTCTCAGAATAAAAAAATAAGAAAAGAAAAACTTAATCCCCTATTTGCCTGATATTCTCTACCGTTTTGGTTGAAGCATTGTTTACAAAATTCATTAGCTCAAAATGGCATGGGGGATGATCCTCCTTATGTTGTTTCTATTAATATGGTAGATATTATTTCTTTTTAATTATTTATTATCTTCTGATAATTTTAAATTCGATTTATATTCTCTGTTTTTTTTCTTGTAGATGTAAGTGTATTTAGATAGCACTTATTTTCATATTTAATTTTAGAACTCACATTTTTTCTCACAAAATAATTTAAAGTAATATATAAAAACAGTCCTCAAATCAAATTATCTTAATCATTGCAATTTAATTTCACAACTCACATTTTAATATTTTAATTTATAATATCTATATATTTCAATATTTACTGTCTCAAATGTCTCAATTTCAATATTCACTATAAAATTGTGAAACCCTATCTAATCTAAACATGAAATATAACACCTGTATTAGTATCCTAAAATCATTTGGGGAAAAAAATTCCATTCGACCCTGGAGCACGGGACAAGTTAGAATTCTCCGTACTTTGACCCTTGTGAATTCAATAACGTCCGAACCGGGCACGGGTTTGGGTCCTACCATTTACCCAAGTAGGGTCATGGAGGCATGAAGCGTCCTCTAATGAAATTTTAAATATATATATAAAGAAGCATCCCTTGCTCTGCTTTCTCCGAGGCAACCAAGAACAAAGAATTTCTCAGAAGGCTTATAAAACTCGCAACAAAACCCATTTGGCAGACACAAGCTTCTCTCAATTCTCTGTCATTTTCTCTCTTTCTGCTAAGTTCTGTGCAGAAGTATATAAAAGGCCATGGAGATGCCCAAGAAGAAGCAAGTCCTGCTTTACCACTGTGTGGAGGCGGAAGAGCTGGCTCGGAAAGTGGCTTCTCACTCCGAATTCATTCAGCTTCAAACGATCAATTGGAGGTCCATTTATCAATCCCTCTTGCTTTATCTCTGTATTTTATAATGAAGGTTTTTATTTCTTTTTCTTTTTTGGGCAACCCATTTATGTCTTCGATACTGATAAAGGTTTGATTTTTGCTATGTTATCGAACTGTATATCGATATGGTTCATTCTTTATATTTTGTTTCTTGATATTTGAAAGGAACGTAATTGTGGTAAAGATTTTTTATGTCATTTGGAGTATATCATATGTGAAATTTAAGACCTATCCGTACCAATTGGTATGTTGGAAAAGATTTCAAAGATGGGTTGTACTAGCACCTTACATGTATGCATATAGATGTAGTTGAGGAGGTTGGAATTTGACAACTTTTACTAGGTAAGCTTATCAGGTAAAATAGATTGGAAAAGATGTAGTATTGATTTTTAATCTGGATAGTGATAATCTTATTTGCTAGGCATACTATGATAGCTGATGATGTTTTTCAGGAGTTTTGATGATGGATTTCCAAATCTTTTTATAAACAATGCACAAGAAATCCGAGGCCAGCATGTAGCTTTTCTAGCATCATTTAGCTCACCGGCAGTCATCTTTGAACAACTTTCTGTCATTTTTGCACTTCCAAGGCTGTTTGTTGCTTCTTTTACACTGGTGTTACCTTTTTTCCCAACTGGTTCCTTCGAGAGGATGGAAGAGGAAGGAGATGTTGCCACAGCATTCACTATGGCAAGAATTCTGTCCAACATTCCTATATCCAGGGGTGGCCCAACCAGTCTAGTTATATATGACATACACGCTTTGCAGGTTAAATTTCACCTACTATCTTTTTCTTGCATTATATGCATATGCTCTTCCACCCATCTGCGGCCTCTTTTGGGGGAGTTTGGTGGAGGCAGATAACATGACTTCTAGCAAAAGAACTTCTCTTTATATTTTTAGTTCAAGGCCGGGGCCTTTGTGATATCAAATGATAAAACGGTTGTCACTGAATTGCCTTTAACGCTAGGAAAAGATGTTAAGCAACTGAAATTTAATATTTAGTAGAATGTCAAAAAGTGGGAGAAAAACTATGAGCTCCATTTGGGTTTGCAGGGATGGGGATGGAGTTCTTTGTAGAGAAATTTATAAAGCATGGGAAGAGGTATGGTAAGATGGCAAAGGCATTGTTGGGAGACTGCTATATTTCATACTTCTCCTGGAATAGATTGATACACTTAATTAAATTTTATGGAGATGAGATGACTAGGGATTAAGGGATTTTCCAGTAAGGTAAGGAGGATTCTTGTCCCAGGGTGCTTTCGTTTGGAATCAGTTTTGGTCTAAATTTACGTTAGACATCCTCATTAGTTGCACCGTACTGATGTGGGGGAAGCTGAATCATGACCTTAGTTTTGTGACAGGCGGAGACTATCTTTTGTAAATAATTGCGTTTGTTGACAACACCCCAGTACTCCATAATGTTTCTTGAAGCAATCTCATTAAGTAATAATTCCTATGTATGTTTCTATACTATTTATATTCTCCATAAAATTTTGACTTGCATGGTGTCTTTGTAGGGGGCTTAAAATGTTTTGACCAAATTCTCATAGTATACACAAAATACACCGGGAAAAAGTATTATGCATCTTAAAGAGAGTTTTCTAGAAGCATTTCTGTTTTCTTTAAGTTACTTGTGGGCAGAAATTTTCATAAAAGGGATAAAGAATTTTCTTTAAGTTACTCCATTCATTAATTAATTTTCATAGAAATTTTCTTTAAGTTTTCTTATTGAAACTGTACCATTTTTCATTTCTTTTTCTCTTTTAAAAACTGACACAGTGCAGAAGTATTCCAAAAGCAGCTCTTTTATCCAGCATTTTAGGGAATGCAGTCAGAAAATATCAAACTGCAGACAGATTCTCAGATTTTTAATTTTTCCCAATCATGAAAATATAGTGTTATTCTTTTGCAGGAAAGATTTTATTTTGGGGATCAAGTTTTACCCTTGTTTGAGACAGGGATTCCACTGTTGAAGCAACGGCTTCAGCGGCTTCCTGAATCTTAAAAGGTGGCTTTTCTTCTTAAAGATAATCATAATTTCCTTCAATGTCCCCCAGTGCTTTACTCAGAGGTTTCGGGATTTTTTTTTTCCTCTCTTAGCAGTGAAAGTAATCACAGATCTCTCTTCTAATTTAATAGCTACTGTGTGCAGATAGTTATTGCATTCCCAGATGATGGAGCATGGAAGCGATTCCACAAGCTACTGGATCACTTTCCCATGGTTGGCTTGAATAGTTATTTTTCTATCTTATTCTTTTTGTGCAGTTCTTTACAAACTCTTGATGTTTGAAATTGGATGATGGCAGGTGATTTGCACAAAGGTCCGTGAAGGAGATAAAAGAATTGTTAGGTTAAAAGAGGGTAACCCAGCTGGTTGTCATGTAGTCATTGTTGATGACTTGGTTCAATCTGGAGGCACTCTAATCGAGTGTCAGGTATCTCTTTGTGTTTTCTTTGGACCAAGTTTGAGGTTCTCTTTCTGTGCAGACTTTGTTTCTTATGTTTCAATTTTGCAATTAAAGGTCGCTATGTATGTCCTACTGATGAATGCATGCTTGTGTATTGTCAATTTGGCATTAATCATTCACTTTTTGATTCTACCAGAAAGTTTTGGCAGCTCATGGTGCAGCCAAAGTTAGTGCCTATGTTACCCATGGTGTTTTCCCTAAGCAGTCTTATGAGCGGTTCCTTCACAAGAGCAATGGTATTTACGTGCAAATCTGTTCTTATAATGTTCTCTTAATGAATGGTCTTTATTTCTGATACTTCCAACATTCTGTATTCATAAGGCTCGGAGAAAGCATTTGCCTACTTTTGGATCACGGATTCATGTCCCCTTACCGTTAAAGCCATTGAAAACAAAGCTCCATTCGAGGTTCTATGTCTTGCAGGATCAATAGCTGATGCTCTCCAAATCTGAACACTTGCAGGACAGAATGCTATATGATCTTTTCTAGAGATCAAAGACTATACTAAGACACAGGAAGATTCTAACAGGCATTGCATAAAATGCCTCGGTTCTGAATTATATTCATCTGTATTTGAGTCTTTGATATTGCTGTACTAGTGAGACATTACAGTTTCCAATTCAAATTTTCACACCGTTACAAATGCAAAATTCATGCTTGCGGCAGTAGTTCATGAAAACAAGCTTTTTCTTGCTTTATTACTCCTTTTATCGCATTTTTCCTCTGATGTACACCATAGATGGATATAATTAGAGTTGGCCACCAAATAATATCTTGTAGAACGAAAGCAGTCAATTTCCGCAGTATTCTTGTATGCTCTGGTGGTGAATATGTACTTCAGAAAAAGATATCAAAATCTCACAATTCTTTGCCGGATAAAATCAAAAACCTCAACTGAGGTTTCTGATTATTTCAGCCAGCCTTGGGGGTTCCAGAAATCTCACTTGTCCGAGTATCAAGATGGTTTTACATCAGACACAGGGCAACATGTCCTATGAAGTATACCCATCCTGTAAATGCAACATTGGGCCTCCATAATATAGAGTTACCGGGGCACACGTGCATCACATTCACTCATATGAAGGAAGAACGGAAAGAAAAACAAAGTTTTCTGTACATTCAAGTTATAACACAAAAGTTCGCTTCAGTACAAGACTCCAATTTAGAGTAAATACAAGATGCAGCACCTGTTTTCTTCCTTCTATACACTTTTGAAACAGCCTGCACCACCATATCCCAAGACCCTCCCAGCTCTATAAACATGTACACACACATTTAACAAGTGTGAAACCGACTGCAATAAACTGACAAAGGAAAGAAGAAAAGGGAAACCAATCAGAGAATGGTGACCATTACTCATAGCCAGTCTGGTCTTCAAACAAACTAGCACCATGCTTCACCTTATTCTCCTCCCCTTCTTGAATATCAATTGTTAACTCTACCTATAGACAAAATGCTCCATACGCCTCTCTGGTAATTCTTTCTCTAGTACCACGGAGTATCCATCACCCAAAAAGCAGATACTTCCCTGAAGAAAAGCAATCATACTCTTCTGTCTTCACTATTTAGTCCATACTTTTATGTGCAACAGTTATCAATCATTGGCCGCACCATTTATGGCTGACCAGCTAAATAGGCTTGAACGCCTCTAACTTCCTGTCCATGGTGAACTCTTCTCTGGCTTCTCATCTAGATTATCCTTGGGACTGTCCAGAGAATCCCCTGTATAAGATCCATCAGGCTGACGGATGCAGATATTTAAATTGCTTGAAGGAAAGAGCTCCTGAGCAACCAAGAAAAGGTCAGATAACAGCCAATAAAATGAACTTAATATTACAGAAGAACTCTAAAGAAGTTAACATTGTTTGAAAAGCCTGGATTCATATAGCCCAATATTATTTTTTTCAGAAATATGACAGCTTTCTGCATAAATCCTAAATAAACTCTTCCAGCAACCGCTTGATGGTAGCACAATAAAACATGAGAAGTTAACTAATTATGAACATTGGGAAACCTTGTCTGATGTTACATTTCATGAAACAACAAGTAAAGATTAAGTACCTGATACAATATCAAGACTCTGAGTAAGTGCAAGTGTCTGAATATGCAGGGGTCAATTTGTTGGAGGCAACTATTGCCATTTCTTCAGACGATAACATTGCAAAAGCCCTTAGAAGATAGGTTATCAGATATACTAATCATGATTCGTTATCTGAAATCATCTTTTATCATTTTCATAAGTAGAAGCTATCCAATATAGACTCCCACCCACCAGTGGACAACTAGAAGAATGAGATTTATCAAGAGAGAGTGCAAGGCTATCATCATCACTTAGGCAAGACCATCAAAGAAAGAGACTAATACGTAATTTTACTTTTACTTCGCTCTCTACATACAAAATATGAGGCTCAAACAGATTTTGAAAAATAATTCCAAGGGTCATCAAAATATTCATCAGGAGATCAGAACATGACAGAGAAAAACAATATTGAAGATCATAAAATGCATCACACAAGTCAAAGATAGAATCTATGATTCACATTGTTAGACAGGGAAAGATAATCAAGCTTCCTGCACAACGGTATTTCCACATTACCTGGTTGCCTAAGCCTTCACCTTCTGACTGAAATAGAATTGGCCGGCAGCGCTTATCCTCATTCATCAAGCTTGAATTCTGGAAGTGTGCAACCAAGGCAGCCTTTCCTTGGATACGTGCATATGCCAAGGAGGCAACCTTTTCACTGTTAAACTTTTCCCACTTCTTGCCATTGAACACCTACAATTTTTTCCCTTTGAAAAATCATTCCTGACTTAAAAGCCACAAGAAATACTAGAAACAAAAGCTATGAGTGTTGGAACTTCCTAGTGGGTACTAACTACGTCGAAGCTACTCGTAGGGATCAAAAATCACAAGATCAAACACGCTCAGAAGAATCACTAAATTATGGATGAGCTTTACTTTAACTAGCAAAGCCAAGTAAAAGATATGAACCTCATAGAAGGAGATGATATGGGAAGGAGACACCATGTTGATGAAGGCATAACCAACATTGCACTTATTCTGAAACAAAGAAGCATACTATAAGTTGGGGCTTAGTGTGAGGAAATCAGAGAAAACAAACACATGAAAAAAGTATGCATACCTTAAAATCAATAGGCAAGTAAAGGAAATCATATGTACCGCCGTGCGTTTCATCAATAGCAGCCAGCAACATTTTTGAAGTATACCTAATAAGAGTCAATAAACAATAAATCATCAGGTCGCTAATCTCAAGCCAAAATGACAAGTTCTGCAGCGATTTGCAAAGCTAGTTCAGATATATCATACTTGTTAGGGATGTTTTTAATCATTAAAGTAGTCCTGGTATCTTCCCCACTAATGATCTTCTCCAAGTCAAGCTGGTACTGCTTCTTGTTGTCTATCTGGTTCCCACTGTCAACCCTACGACTTCGACCACGATCACTTAACACCTCAAGGTTGCTTGTCCCTGTTCCCCCGAAAGAACCATTTCCATAAAAGACAGGTCCGTTTCTTGACAAAGACATCATTCTTGAACTAGGAGAACCACTTTCACTAAAGTTTCCAGCAAGAGCAACACCAATGTTCAGAGCCCCAACATTCATTAAATGGTTTCCATTATTTGGACTTAAACCAGGACTTCCAAATGCTACTTGGCTCATATAGGATGTTTCTGGTGACTCAGGAAAAAACCCAAATTGCCTATCCAAAGGAATTCCAGATGGAGCAGATCCTACATGATGGCGTGAACCGAGGAAGATGCCCTGTCGACTGGAGAATGGATAACCTTGCCCCTGTCTACTGGATGTAAATGGATGCCCCATTGGCGAAGTTGACCACGCAGAAGAACTGGCTCGCTCTGCTTGAAGAGAAGGGCTACCCCAAAGAAACTGAGGACCAGAAAGTGTTCCAATTCCAGAAGACTTGGACTTTAAGTCAATAAATGATGAGACAGGGCCAGGACTCGAACTTATGTTCTGTTCAGGAACAAATAAGAATTTTTACAAATCATTTCTTTGGGCTAGCTTAGTCACTAGTAACTAATAGGTTGATGTGGCTTACCCTTCCAGTATCTTTTCCAATTGGCGCAATCTTTCCAGGGCCCGACACATGGTTTGGAAGAATAGAGGCCAGTCCAGGCAAATGATTGCTGTTCACGGGGCTCATACTTCCCATACCAGGTGACTGACTATAACCATGCATGGGATTATGTTCAACAGGACTCCCAAAATTGGGCCAACCTAACAGTGGATTGTAAAACTAATTTTAGCAATAAACTCCCCTATGTGATGTTTCTAGAACAAAGGCAGATCCTAATAATAGGAGGACAATAGAACATCATCCACTTTAAGCCTTGACATACCGGGTGGAGAACTGGCCACAGGAGAACCAACTTGATGCCTAAAGGTTCGAGCTTCATCATGTTCCAGCTCTTGAGTCAGCTGCTGCATCAAGCTAGAAAGCAAAACCACAAAATTAATTCCCAATGGAATCATATGCATGATACCATTCATCAAGGTTCAGTGGAATTATGTCCATAAGTAAGAAATACTGGACAATAAGAATATACAAGATCAATTGAAAGCAGAAAATCCAGAAAAAATCAATTAAAGAACCAAGATCAAATAAAATTCTATTCCAACAATGAAAGAAAGCAGTAGCTTTAAGGTGATGCAAGTTCCAATGACTCCTAAACTCCGAAAACATATTTCCTTCTGCCAACTTTCCACAGTGCAAACATTAATCTCCTCCTCTAATTATTAGGTAAAAGAATCAACTTATGTCATGTCATTCTTTCCACAAGGAACCTTCTGCATTCAGGGGAAGGGCGTTTTCAATATCAGGTCAGATCACCCAGTATCTCAAGAGCCAAGGGATATAATCACCTAGCTGAAAGAATAATAATGTTGAAGAGAACAAAGCACGAATTTCACTGTTACATCAGAAGTTCTACAAGTACACATGTGATATAATTGCTGCCTCAATAATAATCAGAATTCCAAACAGACCACCAAACACTTATAGCTCTGTAACTTAACACTGTTTAGCATGTAGTGACCCCCAACGAAAAGAATATTTCATAACTCTTCGTACCATCTATATACTGAGATACTTTTCATTCACGCGATGACCATAGTAAGAAAAACACAAAAGATCCCAAAGAAAAAGACATCGTTTCATACTTTCGACGAGCTCCACCAGGCCGGCTAGGTTCAAGCTTTATCCGTTTCCCAGCTATGTCACTTCTATTTAATGCTTTGAGAGCTCCCTCAGCAGCTCTAACATCGTAAAACTCGATGAACTTATGGTGCCGTTTGTGTGGGGTTTCTCTGATCTGCTTTGTGTACAAAAGGTATTCGTACAGCTTAATAAATAAGTTGAAGCAGTCATAGAGAAACAAGTACAAATACAGGATAGACGCTACACAGAATAAGTGTTGGCAAATCTTGCACCTCTTTGATTTCCCCATAAGCTCCAAATATTTGACGGAGGTCATCATTAGATACTGAAGCATCCAGGTTAAAAACTACAAGAGTTCCTTGATTAATATCTTTCTCTGATGGGTTATCCTAAAGGAAGGAGGAAAAGGAAAAAAAAAAAGGATTATTGACAGCCCATAAAATGACTCAATCAATCTGTCAAATTATAGGAAAAGAGGCAGCAGAACATTTGGTCCTACCTTGGGAATTGAAAAATGAATATCAAGCCTTCTCCGTCTCAAAGGTTTGTTCTGCAATGCACGCATCGCTGTTCGAGCGGCTCGGATGTCATAATAAGATATCATCACAAAGCCCCTATGCTTACAAGCAGTGTATAAAGTTCGGATGTCACCATATTGCTACAAAAGAGATCAGCAAATGATCAAATACCACTTTCAGGGAATAAATATCAAACAAAATAGAATCTCCGGAACAGGAAAAGGAGCATCCAGCACAATGGCCAAGGGGATTTATTCTACCCTGGTTAAATCACTCAACAACAAAATAACTACAGTAGATGTCAAGTCGGACTAGCACGGAAAAGGGGAAAGGACAAATTAGGATTCACTCTATATTGCACTGGGGAAGCTAACTAAAGAAGATAAAGGTACTCAAGTTCTCCATGAATGGATAATGTTTAAAACATTAAACTTCCAATTAAAAAAAAACCATTTTCCTGTTTCAGGCTGTCAACAGAGATAAAAAAACTATCTAGGAAGCAGCGAAATTTTCAGTTACAAAAGATTAGTTGCAAAATATGCAAATCCATTTTGATGAATTCCCTAACCTAAAGCCCAGAAGCACTGGGCTTAACTAATGTGGGTTCTGAGCTGTCTGAGAAAGAATGCACCTGCAGTGACTACCAGGTGTATGCACCAAAGGTAATTCTTTAAGCAGGTACGCATCCACAGGCAGTCACATAATTTATAGCTTGGTATAATAAATCTCAATGAAAAAATAAAGAATCAAATTGAGAATATAATTCTACCAACAAGATTGCTCGGTTGGATACGCAAATATATGTCATTTTCTCCAAAGGTCCAAGATATTCCAAAATAGGAAAATGAGATCCAATTTTGGTAACCCATGTATGGATGGATTTGAGTATGCCTCTTCACTTCTAGTTCTCAATCATTCATCACAAACTGAATAGCCAATTTGGCAAGATGCAGCAAGTGTTACTTAGATTTCAAACACAAACACACACCTGAGACAACCACAAACCTGTAGAGACTTATATTCTTAAGAACCTAAAATAGAATTAAAATAAGTGGACCAAAATTTGCCAGGTTCATCGAGATAATACTCCTAAACTATCGTCAGATAACATCAAAATTGTTTGAACAAGATGATAGAGGAAATCTTAAGCCACAACCAGACGTGACGTGAATTTCTTTCAATTCATTCAGTTCCGTTTTTTTCTTTTCTTCTAGACTGTATCTTTAATGTGTTTGTGGTGTTAGGAAAAGGAGGACTAATAGATAACCAAAACAGAGAGAAAAACCATCCCTTGTTGATCCAACTTTTGCTAATATATTTAACCTTCCACTCAAAAAAGAACCAGGGATGGGAAAGAACAAGCAAACCATTGGGGAACAACTGATTTCCAGGAAACTTGAAATGGAAAAGAATGAACTTTTGTATCAATAAAATCTACAAATGGAATTCTTGGGATAGAAACCATTGTCATATATGCACGTTTTCCATCTAGAATAACTAGGCATTGCTAAAAATCAAAAAAACTTGACAACCTTTCTCTTATGAACTTGCCCCACCTCACAAGAAAAAGAAAATGATTTCTAAAGATTCCCATCCTCATATGCACATAATTATATTATTACTCACTAGTAAACAGAATGAGGTATCAGGATGTAAAGTAGAATATGTGAAGCTAAAAGGACGCAATCAAAGATACGTGGTTAATGAAAAACACCTCGAAGAGAGATCTCAATTCAGAGTCCTCTACATTACTATTAATGTTCCGAACAAAAAGGGTCCTAGAGGGATGTTCTCCGTATGGATGTTCCCCAGCAACAGTACCCATGCCATTTGGAAATGCAAAATGACCTGCATTAGTCCCAGGAATACCATCGGACATGCCCAGCTTGGATAGTCCATTCAGTAGGCTCTCTTGGGGTTCATATTCCATTTCTAAACCCCCTCCACTGCCAAAGAAATCATCATCCAAATCCTCTAGCTGAGTCGGCAATTCACTAAGATCAAAATCATCCATTACACCAGCTAATAGCTCCTCTTCATCGCCAGGAAGCAAGCTTCCAATCGAACTTGTTTGTTTAACTTCAAGCACATCTTTATGCTTATCCTCTATGCGCAATTTACTTAAGCTAGGAAACCCATCATCAGAATGCTGAAAGCATTGCTCAGAGTCACCAAAGTTTACTGCAAGAAAAAAACGAGGTTTAAAATCAATCAAAGTATAGAGATATCTAAAAATAAATATAATAAAACAAAACTTAGATAAGAAGGTTGCACTTACACTTCTCATGGGGAAGGACAGGCAAAGAGCTAGAAAACAAGCTCACATCACTTGGTGCGAGATAAGCAACACTGCCAGGGGGAATCTTCCATGCATTTTGCTCCTTCCCAGAGAAGTTCCCAAGTGGATTTGCAGGACGACCTACAGATAACATGGAATTATCAGAATGGAATGAGATATATTTCCTGAGGCATTTATCAGAATCCACATATGCTGTGATCTAAAGAAACCACACCTTCAGAATCACCCAAAACAGGATTTTTCAAGCCCTTATCCATTCAAGCACTCCTTTAAAAACCCTACGGCCAACAACATTAATAAAGTCCGACAAAGTTATGCAAGTTCGAGACAGATTACATTAAATAAAATAGCAGAAGTAGTACATCAAGCATCAGAAACATTGTATGAATTCGTCACTCAAGAATAGGAGCAAGAAAGGAGCTTATTTAGTGAATTAGTGAAACTTCCGGGGGGAAAGACATGGGAGAAGGGCATTTGAGTGCATCAGAAGCAATTTCATCCAGCACCCTTCACCGCAGTAGTGATAGGACATGTTATTGAGTTTACAATTGGGGAACTTGTATACAACTATGATTATAAAGAGCTATTTTAGCTGTTCTCCATCAAATGAGCATATACAACACCACCTGAATGGCTTCATTATTGAAACTGAAAAAAAATAAAGCTCACAGACAGGCCCATACAAACAAAATCACACCATATGTGTGTCTCTATCAGGCACAAATAATAAGCAACCAAAGCCATGCATCAGCACCAATTGGCACAATTCATTAGATGCCCAGACAGATTTCTGAGTTAACCTGATAGCAAAAATTTTGGATTGGCTGTAATTTGACAGGTTAGGTCAGTGCTTCTCTATAAGGCATGCTTCTCTATAAGGCCTCTGAATAACCACGTAAAAAGACAGGTTTCTTTTATGTCATTCAAATTAGAAAAGAGGCAGACTGAAGCAAAATGGCCCTGATTGAGCAAGCTCTATACTGAGCAATGCCAAGGAAAACCATGAAGTAGAAAGACCACACAACCAAGGTGCTGTACATATTGTCACCATAAAGGGGTTAGAATCCAAGAGTTCCAATATTATCAACAACATGAATAGAGAGAGGAATTGTTATTATTTCCATACACTATTCATCAATCATGTGGCAAAGGGAAGTACTGAAGTCAGTTAAAGAACAATTAACACTTAAGACCCAGATTGCTTAACAATCATGGATTTATGAGAGTTTCAAGTGAAACCAATTTTACTTTTAAGCTTCATAAGTTTTCTGAAGAATGTCCAAATGTATTATTCAAAGATATGCGGTTCGTGCTCTTTTTAGGTTGAAAGGACGGCATTTTAAGTCCTAAGCTAGACTCTGAGAATAGGACTAATAAACATAGCTACCAAGCGTTCATAACGCATTAGGAAGTCAAAAGTTCAAAGTCCATTAATTCCTTGAAGAACCAGGATAGAGTCACCAGCAAACAGAACTGAAATGTGAACTAATTACTATCTCCAATAAAAAACACAAGAAGGACGCTAAGCGTCGGAATCCAAGTAGAAAGAATGAATGTCTGAAGTAACCAGAGACAGTTCACAATTAGGATGACTATCTAAACAATCAGCTAATACTTATCATTCTAATTCCGCGTCAACACTATCCACTATTGGAAGGCCTCCCCATATAGAAAACAAACTTAACTTGCCTAATATTCCTTAACCCATAAAATTACCAAAATCATCAAACAATTTATCAAAATTAAAAACCATTTTGACTTAATTTCAAACAGAGAAACTAGAAAATTTAGTAAAGATAACAACTTTACAATCTAAACCTATTAGCCTTTAAGAAAATATCACAGAAATAAACCGAATAGAAGCATAATCACAAAATTTGTCGTCATAATCAATCCTAATCACCATAAAAACCAAAACCCATCTCTCAAATCTTGAGGAATCAAAAACCCACCTCAATCTTGCCAAGAAAGATTAAACATCATCAGAATTTTACACATATAATTCTGATAGGAAGGAGAGGGGCAGAGTACCTTCATACAAAGAGAACAAACAAGGAAGCCACAAACTGCCAAAAAAATAAGAGAGAGAGACAGAGAGAGAAAAAAATCTAATAGTTGGCAGAGCGAAGAAGAGACTGAGAGATAAAGAGAGGAGAGAGAGAGAGAGAGAGAGTGTGTTTCGTAGAAGCAGAGGAATTGTTTTCTTCTACTCTTTCACTTCCTTCATCCTTCACTCCCGCCGTAATTTACTATATAGGCTTCTCAGAGAGAAGAAGCAGCAAAGTAAAACAAAAACAAAGACAAAGCAGTAGAGAGAGAAACTAGAAGTCAGGGAGAGAGATAGAGAAAAAGGGCGTTAGAGATAAATGAAACCCACAAATCAAAAGGTCCCAAAAACACACGCACAGACACACACACATCATACAGTGGAGAATGATTGGAGGGAAAAAGAAATTAATTGATGGGGTATCTGCATGTCTCTTTATATGTATTGCTGCTATAGTGCTATGAAGATACTGTAAAAAAATAATCGGGGAAAAAAAAAGAAAGATGTTTTAAAGCGGAAGAAATCATTAAGACTTTGCAATGATGCTTTTTCCTCTGTTTCTTTGAAAAATTCTTCTGAATTTCTTGGGCGAGATTGACACCCTCTTCTCTCTCTCTTTCTCTCTATCTCTCTCTCCCTTTGTTTTCTTGCATCCGTGGAGGCGAATTTCCTCTTTTGAGTTTGTTTATATCCCTACATTTGAAAATTCATTTTTTTACGAAGTTCAAAAATTAAAAATTTTAAATTTATTATTTCATGATAATACATTAATCTAAATATTTAATAAATTTCTTAAATATTCTTAAAATTTTTTTTGGTGAATATTCTTAGTACATTATGAAACAGACGTACACGTTACGAGGACAGAAGAATTCTATATGTGAATGCCCTGAAAACAATATACATTTAATAGTGAAAGAAACTACTATAGTTGATTGCCACTGTGAGCCCATTAGTAGTATATAATTCTTGTTTTGCAAATGGATGATTTTGAGGATAAACTATTAAGGTTGCCGCTGGTTGGTGTATAGAGTGGTATATGATTGGTGCGAAGGTTTGATGGGGGAAGCGACGGTCAACACAAGCAGTATTTCAATAAATTTCCATTTTTGCCCTTTCTGAAATTGTCATTTCATTTTTTTTTTCTCTGGTTTTTGTATGTTTACACTTTAGTTAAGAAAGAAAGTTGAAATCTAGAAAGCATCTAGTTGACAAATTGCAAACAAAATAGTCCTTTTTAAGATTTTGACAAGTGGTAGTCAATATAATATATTAGATGAGCCTTAATATAATTTTGAAAATAGTATTTGTGTTTCAATACTTGATCTTTAATAATCATAACTAATGATCGATAAACAAACTTATGATGTATTTATTCTCTTTATATTTTTTGAGTTATTTATTAAAATGAAAGTTAGTAACTTTAGTATTAGGTAAAAATTTATTTTATCTCACAATAGATCTAAACGCTAAAATCAAGTAAAATATTTCCATTATGATTATTAATATCAATCAAAGTGTCTTTATTACGATTATTTTTCATGTCAAATACGTGATAAAATACATGTTCTATATCTTTTTATCTTTCTTTCCTCCTAACATAATGCACACTAAAGGTGAACTTGGATAGAGTTCGTTTTTAAAATCAAATTTAAAATTTTAAATGTGGAACTTACATTTTCTCTCATAAACAATTTAACTTTTATGAAACTCAAGACAAAAATCTCAAAATAAAACTCTATCAAATCACACATTTAATATTGATCGATTAGTTTTTTGATCGTCAAAATCAAATTGAAACATATTTAAAATTATTTACATAAAAAATTTCAGAATCACTGTACAGTTGCTGAGAACAATTGGATATTCATAGCTCATTTGGTTCCCCCCCCACCCCCCCACCCCCCATTTTAGTTGGTTAAGGTTGGGAAGAGTTTGGATTGTGTTGGTAAACGACATGTGAAAAACGGGTCAAAACCGAAGGAATAAAATACTATCAATGATGCGTGGCGTTCCAACAGTGGCTATTACCTAATTCTTGGCCTGTTGAAATGATCTCTTTCGTGTCTCGGTGTATCGCTTTTAAGTGCCCGCGATTTCTCCTTGGGCCTACGGGCCAAATGACTGGACCGATAAAACCATAATGAGGCCTATAAAGTATCCCAGCCCAAGAATGAATTGATTTCGACGATGCAAGTGATCTTTCGAACGGGTTTTCGCATGATGGAGCATAATTGATTAGTTACTTTTAAATATGAGAGATGCTATATGCAGTATTGTTTTGAAATATATACATAGAACAAAAAAATTTCATTATTTACTATTTACTTTTAATAACTTTTAAATTTCTCTAAAACTTTCGAAGCATAAAAACTCAAAGATATTAATAATGACTACGATTTTTTTAAACAAATATTAATTTATCAAACTATATTTAATTTTATATTATTTTACATATAAAAAACTTCAAAATCAACCTCAAAACAATCAATTTTAAAGATCAACGTCAATTTGTACAACTTCTGCTAGCAAGTGGTGAAACTTACATGCAAGTTTCGCAAGTTTGTGGTGAAACTTGTAAAAACTGTATACAAGTTCCGTCAAAAAAATGGTAGAACTTACCGACAAGTTCTGTCACTTTCTGGCAGAACTCAGCAATACAATAGAGAGAGAAGAGAGAGAAAATATTTTGAAAAAATAAACTTTTTCACACTGCATATAATTCAAAAAAAACTATATATAGAAATGGCGTCAAATATTAAAGCCAAACAAATTTCTACAACAAGTTTTTTTAAAAAAATATATTAAGGGAAAATTTCTGTGTCAAGTTTTTTTGAGGGAATTCTATGTCGAGTTTATCCAATTTTTTTGTATAGGTGGTAATAATAATATTCATTTTGAAATGTTAATTTTTTATTTATTTTATTATTTAAAATTTTTATTCTTTTAAAATAGTATCGTGAGTTTGAAAATTAACTCACTTAGCTAGCTCGGGACAATAATCCCCAATGTGCTAATAAAAACTAACTAATTCGACTAAATTCAGTCCTTTTGTATAAATAAATGGAATATAGTAAAAAATTAATACAACAAGGGTTATTTTTCAAAATTCAAATAAAAGAAAGTGAAATTCTTTATTAATTCAGTGGTTTTTTTGGAAACTAAAAATGTGGGAATTGCTGAATAAAATATGGGAATTTCTTGGAATATAATAAAAGCACCGTTGATTTATGTGTCCTTTTCTGGAAGAAATTAGCGCAATAATTCATGAATATTAAAAACTACAAATAATAGTAATATTTATATTGCTGGACGCATCACCACCGCTCAAGTTTGTGATCTCGTGATGTGTAGTTATACTGTTCCCTTGGCGGTTGTCAACCGACGGTCGGAGGCCCCACTCTAGAAAAGGGGGCCACGTTTTTGGACGGTCCCTGGCATCTAGGCCAAGCTAAGTTGCACGTGGTCACCTGGGCGGAGAAGGACAGGATTATACACCCCCAGAGTAACACCTATGCGTCTACTCTATGGATTCCTTTCATTCTGATATTCCCTTTCCCAAATTGGTATTACATGGAATCTACTACTAGGATGATTTCATGTCTGTTCCTTTTTCTTTTTCTAAATAAATACTAATTTGAGTTATAAAAAAATAAATATTACTATTTTTCTTTTGAATATGCAGCAATTCAAAGTAAACTAGAAATGCTCGAATCAAATTAAAAATTTTCAATTCGATTTATATTTTTTTCTTCTTAGGCATAAAAAGAAAGAATTCATCAAAATTAGAAACAAACCAATAAATAAAATTGGATAGAGTTTGAATTTAAAATTTTTAAAAATTTTTATAAAAATAAATTATTTATGAGAAAAAATAAAATTTAAAATGAAAAATTTTTATTCAAATTTTTTAATGAAGCTCAATTCAAATACACGTAATTATTAGACTAGAGCGAGTATGTCCAATGTACGGCTAAAATAATCTTATTTTCCTTTATTAGCATATACTTGCTGAATTTTTTTTATTTATATAAAATATATATAATTTACCTTTTTAGAGAAGTTGTTTTTCTTTTTCAAAATCCAATCCAAGTAAAGCTACTTGTATGTTGTCCAAGGCATGCCTGATAAATCACAAACAAAGGTGGAACTAAAGAACTCGGATTCTCAAAATGTTCGTGAGAGGTGCATTATTCCATTTAGTAGAAAGAAGATGTTTGTGAAGTGTCATTATTAATAGGATATTAGTACATTTTTCACTCAAAATCCTTTTGCAAAACCAACAACGTTTTTCTTCGGTGAGTTTCCTAAATGGTGTCACTCAATTTTCTTCCTTTAGATACCTTTTTCTTTTTTTCTGAAAAGGTTCTTCTAAATACTTTAGTTCGATTAACTTTATCTTTAACTTTAAAACTTTAATTCTATTCTTAAAATACTAATCAAGACTTCGTAGAAATAAGCCAAACAAATCTAGCAAAGTCTCAAAAGGATCTGAAAGAAAGTAGACATGATAGAAGCCTTCCCTATCGCTTTGGCCCTTCGGTCCCCCCAAGGTACGTGGATGGAACTTTTTTGAAGTAAAAGAAGAGGGAAGTTAAGCTCTCTTCAGATTCCACGTTATGCATTTAATATAAAATATTTTCTTTATTTTATAAGAATTTGTTAATTCTCTCAGAGTATTGAAGATGAAATTGGATTCAAACTCAAAATTTCTAACCTAAATTTTAAAATTTTACGAGTTAGATATCTAGGGTAAGATTGGATATTATTTTATTTTGAAATTTTCTGGCTTGGGTCTCGAGAGAGATAATTTTTTATAAAAGAAAATATAGGATCCAAAATTAGAAATTTACATTAAGTTTTATAATAAAATCCAATTCAAATACATCTCTAATCTTGAATGTGAGTGTTAACTTTATGTGATGGAATTAGATTTAAACTCAACTTTTCTACAAGCTCTACTTTTGTTCACACTTTTGAGTTGGAGAATACGTGGAGAGAATTATGTGAAGTGGGAGACGCGGACCACAGAAAGAAGTAAACCATCAAGACATGGTTTTCATATCTTGGTTTCCCCTTTTTTTGAGCCTAAAATTGGCTTTCGATAGTGATTAATTTATGAAAGTGGAAAGATTCACTGAAGTTGGATCCTTGTCATAGATTCTTCAATTTTGTTATTGGATCTTTACTGTGTTTCGTTTGCGTGGAATCTGCGGAAAATAGAGAATTAGACTAATTAAGCAGAACTGATCTTTAGGACCTTGAGGTTCTGCTTAAGAATATTCATGCCTTGTATTGGTCAGGAAAAATTTGGAAAAAGGACAAATTTCTACCATAAGAGCTTATTTTAAAGTTCTAATATTTTGTGAGCAAATAATAATTTTGTACACGATTTTTCTTTTTAGTTACTATTTTTTGGTATAAGATATATACATAATTTCACTGTACAAGTCCAGTTTATAAATTATTCAAATTTCTCTATTAAGTCGTTTTTTAATGATTTCACAACGTAAGACTGATATATGTATATTTTCAATAATTTACATATTCTCTTTGAGTTTAGACTTAAACCTGACCACTTCCTATTATTGAACCAAACATATATTCAAAGTAACAAAGTAAAGAGATTCTGGTAGAAGGAGAGGCAACATGGCAATTACTAGTCCTATGAAAAGGAACAACACCTGATTTCTGCTGTCTCAAGAAAATAACACTCTCACGCAACAGAAGGAGAACATACAATTCACCTTCCAAATTTCAACACCAAAGTTTGAGTACACTTTCCATCTGATGACTTGAAAAGACTGGACTTTTCATCAAACTATTCAAGCAAAATATCTCATTCTATCTTTACTTTTTTTAATGCCCTATAAGTTACCTATCCTACAACAACACTACATTTAAGGCACTTTAAGTAAAGTTCAATGAACTTCCTAAAAAGGAAGCAAATGCAAGATTTGGTTACAAACTTGATTCATTTTTTCTTGGTTTTAGTGGGTAAAAGTTGAAATAGACCTTTCGGCAGTCTTGTTGTGTGTCTTTTAGTTAATTTTGCTTTTTATTGAGAGGCTTTGGGCGTGAAAGGTTGTGGGTACCAATCGTACTCCTTTTTTTTTTTTTTTTTGGTGAATGGTACCATTCGTACTCGGCTGCAAGTTACTATCAACTAATGTTCTCCTATTTGTGGCTTAATAGATTTGTGGTCCTTAGCTAATTATGATGGCAATCCCCTACAAGGCATGAACAATGTTTTTATAATAGGAGGTTGGTCTTGCACTATATAAGAATCCTCTACTCTATCAATAGTTATTAACATTTTTTTTCCTACCTCTTCAAACTTCTATAAACAAAGTTACGCGCAAAATTTATGTATTGTATGTTTGTTCAAGAATTTAGAGTACTATTCTACCATTCAAATCTTTTGTAACTTTCTACCTTTGACATTTCTATTATAAAATTGTAAGGTTTTCGTTTGCTTTTTTAAAATTTAATATTTGGAAATCAAAATTTGATAATAAAAATATTACATACAAGAGGCATATTGATATTCTGCTAAAAATGTATTACAAGGATTTGCCCCAATAGTAGAATTCAAAGCAAGCAAACTAGGGCTAACCCTACTAGGAAAAAGCAAAGTTGTGCCAAAGATTAGGATTTGGGAAGGAGTTATCTGCCCAAACCACCACTTTCATTGGCAAGGATGAACCGTTGCAAACTTTCCTTACTAACAAAGTGAATGAAAGAAGGAAAATGACAGGATATCGGCCTTTTGATTGGTGAATTATTGGCCACTCGATGCTTTACACGTGTAAAAAATCCAACAAAATTCAATGTAATATATTTACTATGTATAAATATCCATCCATGTTCCACCATGTGCAATCAAAAACAAATTTCAAGAGTGTATATCTATTCAACCCTCTTTTGCTACTCTTTCATATCCAATTTTGTCTACTACCTAAATAGCCAAACTAAGCTGTCTTCAAAGGAGAAAAAAAAAAGAAAAAACACACTAAAGATACATTAGAGTAAGAGCAATTATAAAAAGACAATCCCTTTTTCTCTAACTACTTCTGGCTCTATAATTTATGGACTCCACTATGAATCTATGAATTTTTTTTATTGAGTGTCTAATCATTGTTTGTGTACTTCAAATATATTATGAATAGTGAATCACTTGATAAAATTGACTGTTCCATTCATGCTAGAGAAAAGCCTTTCTTTTGATAGTAAGTGAATTAACTATTACACCTGCCTATTGAGTGATTTTGAAATACAAAAATTCTCAAACTCAATTAGATTATTAATATACAAGCCTAATTTATCCTCAAAAAAATAACTAATGGACATTACAAGTCTAAGTAATAACTCAATTGGCAAAACACTTTTTTTTTTTGGACGAAAATGTCTTGAGAACAGTATAAGATGTACTGAAAAAGAAAAAAAAAGGTAATGTATATTATAATATTTTTTAAACTTTTATAAATAATAAAATGTGTGGCGTGAGTTGCAATGGCACCTATAATAAATGCATACACAATTATACACATGGATCTGATATTGGACTTTTCTCATTTTCAAAGTACCTATTATTTAAGATTTTGGTCCTAAATTAAATAATGTATTAAATAGCTTGAATTATTAGGTAAAAAGATTATGTTTACCTTCTAATGAAGAATAAAAAAATCCGATTAGTATGCTTCATTGGAAGCATCAAAAAAACAATGAAGGTAAACTTAAAACGTAATGAACATATTCTTGATATATAATAGATATTTGAGAAAAAAAAAAGATCATTCTAAAACGATAAATATTTTGAGATGAAGAGAGTGAGAATCAATGACTTTAGCATAGTTGATTTTGCAATCTTTATTTTGTAGTTATAAGTGATTGTTTGTTGATATTATTAGAAATTGTCATCAGTATTAGAAAGATCGTTTATGGAAGGGAAAAGAATTCATTGCCTCAAACAAGTCTCTGAAAAACTCTACAAAATTGAACATGGTGAAATACGAAACCTGAATTGGGGTCTGATTCCTAGTTTTGCTCCTATGCTTAATGTTTCGTGTTTATGTTTGTTTGGAGATTATATAAATGTGAGACAGATGATAATACGTTAAACAAGCAAATGCTGGCATCATTCCACTCTTTCAAGTTGTTGCCAAACAACAGCTGGCAAATGCAAAGTTTAAGTTCAACTTCGAGAAATCAACAGGAAAGAAAGGTGAGAAAGATACCAAAATACAGCCAAACAAATCAACAGACGCGCACTTCACCAAATTAAAATAGATCCAACCTTGCAACTCCACTTGGACCTGCCAACTAATTGATTAGAAGCTTTTTTTTTTTTTGTTAAAAGTGGTTTGATTTTAATAGTGTATTTGAATTGTGTTTAGTTGGGATAGATTTTATCCTGGATTCCGTGAAAGTAAATTTTTTGTGAGAAATACAATCCAAATAGAGTCTAAGTTTAATTCAAGTCTTGTCATGGTGAGATTGGATTATATTTTTATTTGAATTGAGTTGTATTGAAATTCTAAAAGTAAATTATTTGTGAGAGAAGAAATGAGACTTTAAGTGAAAAAAAGTATTTTTTTTAAATGCCAATTCAAGTTGGTCATAAATTTTTAGACTCCTCCTTCTAAAATGATATCTAAATGTACAACTCATAGTATAACTATTTAAAATTTGTGATGCATAAAGTCCATTTTGTCCTAAAATTTGCCCTTCCATAATCTTTTTCATGTTGAGTTTTGTCTTAGGGCAGTCAGTTTCAAGTTATAGCAGACTACTAGGTTATGGTCCATATGGATTAGGTATTTAATTTTTTTTATATGAAACTAGATAAGGCTCTATTTGGCTAATATCTTATTTTAAAATTAAACTTAAAATTTTAAATGTAGGCTCCACATTTCTTCTCACAAATAATTTAACTTTTATAAAATTCAAAACAAAAATCTCAAAATCAAATCTTATCAAATCACACTTATTTAACCAGAAGTGTACAAATCAAGGTTCAAAGAACATGGGGTATAATAGGAGCCGATAATTAAAGTTAAAATATTTACATGTACTACAATATGTTCAGTTATTTTTATTTCACCACAAGTTCAATTATTTTCTCCACTAATTATATGTTTGCATTAAAATAAATTAATTAATTTTAGAACACTAACAATAATTTAATAAATCAATTCATAAAACAAAAGAATAATTTTAACTTTATATTTCTTCTATTTTAAAATATATGACTTTTTGACTTCTTTTCTTCGTAAAACGTAAAGCACAACTTGGACAGAGTTCTATTTGAAACTAAATTCAAAATTTTAAGTGTCAAACTCATATTTTCTCTCATAAATAATTTAACTTTTATGAAATTTAAGACAAAAATCTCAAAATCAAACTCTATCAAATCACTAGTCTTTTGTTGATTTTAAGGATTATTTTTTAAAATTATTATAACTTATAAATATAATTTACTCATTATGTCTCATATAAATAAAAAATAAAATAAAAAATAATACATAAAATATCCAATATTTTCTTCTTTTAATCTATACAAAAAGATCAAATAACCTTATATCAGGAATATTCAAGAAAGCTACCAGCTTTTTGTTTAAATAACTTTATTTTTATCGGCTTGTAATTTATTATCATTTTAATAGTTATTTAACTACTAATAAAGAATATAAATATAGATAAAATATGCAACTCAATATATAGTGAGATAGTTTTATTTTGATAATTTTATCAATATATACTATATCTATTACTAAGTAAATATATATTAAGAT
The DNA here is from genome assembly GCA_030512225.1 of Rauvolfia tetraphylla. Lineage (NCBI taxonomy): Eukaryota > Viridiplantae > Streptophyta > Magnoliopsida > Gentianales > Apocynaceae > Rauvolfia > Rauvolfia tetraphylla. The sequence continues at coordinate 446,431 of JAJQKT010000012.1, forward strand.
ACTAATAAATTAATAATTTACTAAAATAAAACTAATCGTGTAATTATCTTTCTCAAAAAAAGGTTAGTGCTATTATCCGGTCATTTTCGTTTCCAGTACAGCTAGGGATGTTCAAAACTCGAACCGATCCGAATAACCGATTCGATCCGAACCGAATTGTTCGTTTTGGTTGGGTTTTGTAGTTTTTCGATTCGGTTCGGAATTTTAAATTTTAAAAAATTCGGTTCGGTTTTCGGTTTAGGTGACCGAACCTAAAACCGAACCGAAAAACTGAAATTTTGAAAAATAAATACAAGAACGCATTATGGTAATACGTTATTGTATTTATTTTTTTAAAAAAATATAAGAACACATTATGATAATACGTTCTTGTATTTATTTTTCAAAATTTCGGTTTTTCAGTTCGGTTTTCGATTTAACCCTAAACCGAACCAAAAAACCGAATAATAAAACGGTTTGGTTCTGTTTTGGAAAAAATTTAAAAAATCGAACCGAAAACTGAATAGTAAAATCGAAAACCGAACCGTAATCCGTTTGAACACCCCTAAGTACAACCACGAGCTTCCCTAGCCCCATCCCTGAAAAACATATTTTCAATCTCTATTCTCCACTACTTTATCTATAAATAGAAATAAAACGCAAATTTGTATTCAGGAAACTCTAAAACCATGAGAGATATCATCAATAGTTAGATTAATATATACTATTATTAATTGTAATACTTTAAATTACTAATAACAATTGTATTAAAATAATTGTATAACCTATTTTGAAGGCAAAAGATTTAATGGTATAATTGATTAAGAAAAGGACTTGATATATGATTATATTGTTTAAGTAACAATAAAAAAGTTAAATATATGATTTGTATTAAGGAAATCATGCCTCTATTTTTTTTTCCAAAAATTGGCTAATAGATAATACATAGAAATTATACATACAATAAATATATGTATAGGAATAGTATAACACCCCCTAGATTTATGCCTGATAAACGCGTGACTTTCGTTGTGCTCGGGTTCTCTCTCTAAATTTGTTTATATTCTGCTTTCCTCTGTTTTCTCTCTCTAAAACCCCATCTACCTCTCTTCACCGACAGATCTCCATGTCCCTTACCTTCTCTCGAGGTTCTCTTCCCAGTTTTCCCTTTTTATTCACGTGAATTTATGTATATATATCTATGTATTTGTTTCCAGACGGAGAAGAGATAAGGGTGTTTGTCTTGACATCAGGGATTTAAGGATAAGTTTTTGCGAAATTTTGGTATGAAAAAAGGAGGGAGCTTGAGCAAATGGTGGATTGGTTTGTGTTCAATTTTCTATGAATTTTGTTGATTTACGAGGTGAGAAGGCATTGTACAACGAGGTCTTGAGCAGTGGGTTTAGGGAAGGAGATATTAAAGGAGAGGAGAGGTGTATGAAGGAATTGGCTAAGTTTCTTGAATTCTTTCTCAATAATTCTAAGAGAGCCAGGTGGGATTTATCGTTTTTGATTCGAAGCCGAGGCCGCTGGGGCAAATGTGGCTGAATTCTTGTTCGAATTTCAACCCGTATTGATATAATAGAGCTGAAATTTTCCGTTGGTTTGAGGCTTTTGGAGATTGCTATAAGAATGCAGCCTGATCATAGGAAAAAAGTGAGTTTTTAAAAAACTTTTCTTGAGAATTGTGATGACTTCTGAAATCCCAATTTAATAGCAACAAGAGAAAAGATTGGAAAGAATAAAACTGATTTTCTATTTTTTGGTTAACATGTGGATTTTAATGTGATTCTTGTCTCTTTAATCCTTGGGAATATGGTGGACATGGTGAATTCAGCTATAGGATTTTAGGGTTTTTTTAAAAAATTTTATTTGGGGGTTGGGTGGGTGGGTGTTACATTCCTATACTGGAATAAAAATGCTGCTTTCCTTTTTCTTATCTTAAGCATCTTTTGATATATCTTTAGGCTGCGGAACCTGATTCTGCAACATAAAGATGGTATTTCTCCATTTTCCCTTCTCTTCTTGCAATCACTGCATTCGATTTTATCTCTCCGATTAATATTTCTTGATTCTTTATATTCTTTTCCAATTGTTGAGAACAGATTAAGACAGCTTTATCCAGTATTGAACTTATATTATTAGCTTTAGACGCGTTGCTTTTTGTAGCCGGGTTGTTTCTTGTAGCTAGAAGGTACTTGATTTGATCTGAAAAATTATGTGCGTTGGGGTATCTGTTGCTTATTTCTTAGTTTGGCGGGGGAAATTCCTTACGCTACGAGAAAAAGAGGCAAAAGTGAATGCTTATCTCTGGGAAAATCCTGTCTCAAACTCTAACGTGATATGTTCTGGGAGGATTGTTGAAGTAATTTCTCAAAGATTGTGCTTGAGTATTATATTTTATGGATGAAACTCGAGAAGTATGTGAAGGTTTTTCGAAGGTTTTCATGTGTCTTATGTTGTCTTGTTTCTGTCTCATTTATCTTAAACTAATTTGACTTTTGTGTTGTGAATGACAGAGCTCCACAGAGATGGATTTCTTCTCTGATTATGGTGATGCAAATAGGTACAAAATTCAGGAGGTCATTGGAAAAGGAAGCTATGGTGTTGTTTGCTCTGCTATTGACACACACACTGGTGAAAAAGTGGCGATAAAGAAAATACATGATATTTTCGAACACATTTCTGATGCTGCTCGAATCCTCCGGGAGATAAAGCTTCTTAGGCTTCTCCGCCATCCAGACATTGTTGAAATTAAGCACATCATGCTTCCTCCCTCGAGAAGAGAATTTAAGGACATTTATGTTGTATTTGAGCTCATGGAGTCGGATCTCCACCAAGTCATCAAGGCTAATGATGACTTGACTCGGGAACATTATCAGTTTTTTCTTTATCAGTTGCTTCGTGCCCTAAAGTATATACACACAGGTAAAGTATATTCCATTTGTTGAGTAAGATTTCACTTGTGTGTTTCCATGTATAGCTAGAGCGTGGAATATATTGGTCAAATTTGCATTAGAATTGCGTTCCATAAATGTTTATACTAAATGTAGTTTTACCACTCCTTTTTCATGAGGATCATTGTGCATATAATTTCATATTAGTACTAAACTTACAATGAAGTTAAGAGTTGTATGTTGTTCTGCACACTATGATTTTGGCTATTGATTAGATTAGCCTTAAGAATAAGATATGGAGAGCTGGTCATTTGGGCCTTGTTTTTTATTTAGACATCTGATGATCACATATTTTACTGCAGCTAATGTTTACCATCGAGATTTAAAACCGAAAAATATACTAGCAAATGCAAATTGCAAACTAAAAATTTGTGATTTTGGCTTGGCGAGAGTTGCATTCAATGACACGCCAACAACTGTATTTTGGACGGTAAGAAGCTGATGTTCCTCTTGTAATTTTGTGTCCATCTTTCCTCATTCTTTATTCATTTCATTGTGTCTTCTTCCCCCCTCGGAATTTATTTTGGAAAAATTTTGGCACTAATATTTTCCACTGATGGTGCAAAATTATAGGATTATGTTGCTACAAGGTGGTATAGGGCTCCAGAACTATGTGGCTCTTTTTTCTCTAAGGTATAATTCTGCCTTTCTTTGTTATGGTAATTAGGAGTCACAAAACTCAGAAATTCAACCCTAAGAAATACGTATCTGTTTGCCACTGGTCAGGTGACCTGAATATACGAGATATTTGATGTTTACTCGCAGGTTCTTGCTTACAGTGCAGAAATAATTACATAATTTTCATCTTCTTAATCGCCTTGTCGGTTTTGTACTTTGACATTCGTCATCTTAGTTGATGCATTTGGAATTTGGAACTCCTTTAATATCTAAACAAGGATATGTATGCTGTAGTGGAAGGAAAACTTGATTTAGTGTTTAGGAAGTATGAGGACCATTTGGGAATGCATAATTCAATTGTGAAGTATGTGGAATGCTAGTGATTGCTGTGGTTGCACTCCTGATACTCTTATATTTTTATGACATAACAAATATTAGCTTATTGCGTCTGGTGTTGGATGGATAAGACGGTAATCTTTAAAGAAGTTTTTGTTTTTTCTGATTTATGTAGTCTTCTTAATACAGGGTAAAAAGTGGATCTATTTGAGCTTTGTGATTATGTTTTTGGTCCTTCACATTTTATCTTTAGATTATATTTTTTTCCCAAACTGTTCCTTTTGATTTCCTTTTGGATTATGTTCTTGCACGTTCGTAGAGATCTTGCCTCTGTAATTAATGAGGACAGATCAATAAGCACATTAGTAGAGTATGCACTATGCAAACAAAAATGTCTAAGACATTTATTGAAGAATTTCATTTGTGTTTGCCCTTGGCAAAGTTGAACGAGAGTTCATTTAAACTATGTCGTCGGTTTAGAAACTTGGTGTTCTGGGTGATTTGTCAAACATCAGATTCAAAATCAAGAGTTCTCAGACATGTTCATTCACAATTCTTATTTGTGGAGCAATTTATTACTTATTCTTAATTAAGGAAGCAATTTTGAGTTTTGAGCTCCTGTTGGTTTTTGTTTTTCTTCAATCTTCAACTTTATCTATTTTGAGGAGGTGTTTTTGTTGAGTTTAGTTTAGAACTTCATCTTCAAAAAAAAAAAAAGAGATATAAATTTGGATTTGTATATCAATAACAAATACAAGGGAAAGGGATCTAATATAAATGCTCAATAATCCATTTGTCAATGAAAAAGAAAAAAATATGTGGGTGCATAAATTTGGATCCTTGCAGTCTATTTTCCTGCGTTGTGGATTTCTGATTTGTGTGGTGTGGATGAATCACTGATTCAGTGAAATTCTTAAGTAGGTTTTTTTGTATATGTTGCTTTACGTGCACTTAAACTGATAGAACTTTTGTACTCTCTACCCAACCTGGTCGGAATTTACCTGCAGTACACTCCTGCGATTGATATTTGGAGTATAGGCTGCATTTTTGCTGAGGTTTTAACTGGGAAACCGCTTTTCCCCGGGAAAAATGTTGTTCACCAACTGGATTTGATGACAGATCTGCTTGGGACACCTTCGATGGATACCATATCTCGAGTAAGCTTCTACTGTATTTTGTTTAGAAATAGATTGTGTTTCTAAGTTCTTATAAGTTTAGACATGTACATCATGTATTGAACAAGTGGTTCAACGTTAATTGTTTTCTTTTCTGTTCGGTTTAGGTTCGAAATGAAAAAGCCAGGAGATACCTTACCACCATGCGGAAGAAACAGCCAGTGCCTTTTGCTCAAAAGTTTCCAAATGCAGATCCTTTAGCATTACGGCTACTGGAAAAGTTGCTTGCTTTTGATCCAAAGGACAGGCCTACAGCTGAACAGGTTTGCCATCACATCATATGGCCTACTCTTTTTCTGCTCTTTACTAAAAGGAATCCTCTGAAAGTCAGGTGCTTATTTGCCACCTGTTCAAGGGAGAATCCTATTTGTTGATCTATTTCCAAGTATTTCTCTATTTTGTTCTGTGATACAATATCAGAGATTGGTACACTGTTCCTTTTTTTTTTTTTTTTCCTATTCTGTGTTTGAAAGCTTTTGGTGTCTTAATGATGCTGAGATTTAAAATCAAGAATGAAAGGTCCTAATCTTTTTGGCTGTTATCAGGCATTGGCTGATCCATATTTCAAGGGACTGGCCAAAGTCGAAAGAGAACCATCTTCTCAGCCTATTTCGAAGATGGAGTTTGAGTTTGAGAGACGAAGGGTGACAAAGGAGGATATACGTGAATTAATATTTCGTGAGATACTAGAATATCATCCTCAGCTGCTGAAAGATTACATGAATGGTGTAGAAAGGACAAACTTTCTCTATCCTAGGTATAAATAATGTCATCTGACTTTTGTTTTTGTAAATATATCTTTCTCTGAGTCACTAGTTTACTGATCTTTTGCATTTGCAGTGCCGTTGATCAGTTTAAAAAGCAATTTGCTCATCTGGAAGAAAATGGTGGTAAAAGTGGGCTGGTGATTCCCTTTGAGAGAAAACATGTCTCTCTTCCCAGGTAATTAGAAGTCTTGATCTGTCTCTTCTCTTTATTCATCTTGTCTCCCTCTAAGGTTTACTTCTGAATACGACGTCTCATCAGGCAATGACATGAAATGTATAGCTTTTGCTTGTTGAAGTTGTAGCCTTTATACACGTGAATAGGATATTGATTTATTATCCGTTGTCCCAACCTCTGAGACACCCAAAATTGGCGGGAACTTGGCATCAGGAACCCGGTTTTGTTGGTGCAGTCAGAAAACATGATTCTAAGCAGTTGACCAATTTCATCTGTTTATTAGATCAAATTACAAGTCCATTCAGAGACTGATTCTATTCGTATTTTGTCGAGATGACAGTGCTTTAGTGGAATAAACATTTGATGCTTTCTAATGTATCTTGGTCAGGGTGGCTTAAGAAAATTTTTTTATACGTGGTCAAGGAAAACTCATTGCATGTTTTGGCAGTACTTTATGCAATTGAAACTTGACTGGAAATGTAGTTGGATATGCATTTAAGGAAATTTCTCTTATATCTAGTAGATGGCAATTATTACAATGCAGTTCTTTTGGAGTTTTATTCGTTTTAAGTAAAAAATGACACTATTGTTAGGCTATTAGTTGGAATAACTTACTGGACTATACCAAAACTATTTGCTATTGCGCTCTTCAGTTTAGATGATGTTAATGAATAGACTAGGAATTTACTAGTTCTGGTGCTGCATACAGATCCCAGCAGAAAATTTTTGTTTTTGTGTTTGTTCTTTTATTTTTGCTGAATTTTCAAGTTGAATATGTTGTAACTAACGATTTACCTATATTCAAGTGCCTAGTTATATGTGTTCCGTCAATTTATCCTCTGTTGAACGAACCTAGAGACTAGTATGTCGGGTTTCTTTCCCAAGTTTTGTCTTTTTTGTACTTAAGATTGTTAAGTCAATCAACAGATTGTGCTCTGATTGAAAGATTGGGTTTTAGTTCTTGTTTACTGTCAATAATGATTATGATAGAAATGCTTAACTAGCACAGATTGATTTACTGAATAATGCACTAAGAACCTGTGACTGTTCGCTGACATGTTTTGCATGACTTTCTGCACAGACAAATTTCTCCTTTTAACCCTTCTCCCACTGAAAGGAAAAAAAAAGGGAAAAAAATATATGCTTTTGACATCCTTTGGGTGATTTGTTTGCTTAATAATAGTGATAAACAATTCATGTTTGTTATGCAGGTCTACAATTGTACATTCAAATGCGGGCGCTCCTAAAGAACAATCAAGAATTGCCAATGGAAAAGATCGGCAGGTTGGGGATGAACCATGCAGTAGAAAACTGAGAGATTCTGATGTATTTCCTGCTAATCCTTCCAGATCACTGCACACACAGCAGAGGATTCCTCAAGGTAAAGTTGCTTGAGAGTTGTTTTTTAACTGTTCTTTCGTAGTATCTCATAATTCTTTAGCTTGTAATGCCTTGGAAATGAAAATGGCATTGTCTGATGACAATTCATTGGTATTCTATTTCCAGCTAAACCAGGAAAAGTGGTGGGTCCAGTTCTACCATATGAGAATGGGAATGTTACTAAAGAAGCTTATGATCCTAGAACATTTGTCAGAAGCACAGTTATTCCTCCGCATATTAATCCTCCGGCTTATTGCTATCATGGAAATGGTCCTGGAAAACAAGAAAAAGCAACGATGGAGATGGAGAGGATCTCTTTGCAAAAGAGACAATTGCCGCAGTGTGGCATGGCTTCGAAATTAGCCCCAGATATAGCCATAGATATTGATAGCAACCCGTTTTACATAACACGAGCTGCAGTGTCAAAGGACCATGCTGATGACAGGATCACGATCGATACAAACTTATTGCAGGCAAAATCTCAATATAGTGGAATTGGAGTTGCTGCAGCAGCGGCTGCAGCTGCCAGTAGAAAAGTAGGAACCGTTCAGTTTGGGGTGTCTAGGATGTATTAGTCAGAGGCTTTATTTAGATGTTGATTGCAGGTTGTTACAGGGATAATGGTACATTGCGGGTGCTGGCTCTTTCTTGGAGGATTATATCCAGAAATTAAATCTGGTTGTCGTTGATGTACATATGGGGGGATTTGTGTGGTGGTGTCCTCTTCAAAGAGCCAACTTCCATATAGCGGTCAGGTGACCCAAATGTTTTAGCCTTTTGATATATGCATGTTAGTGAAATGATACTCTAGTTTTCATGTTTGGGCCCTCATGGTGCGTTTTTATATGAAGCATGCGGCTCTTTAACAATTGAGAATTTTAACATATATATTTGTCTCAAGTCTGAAAGACGTCTTCATTTTAGGAAGACAGAGGTGAACCTTACGTGATTTCTTATCCTTTCTCCTTTTATGCCTATACTGTTATGTGGGGCTCCAAGTAAAGGGATATTCAGGAGGGAAACTTAGACATAGCATTCATCTTTGTAACATGATGTCATGTATGTGCCAGAGGAATATTTCTAGCATGAATGATCTCATTATGGAATAACTAGCATGAATTTTTCACATTGTTGTTTTTTGTGGTTTGGGAGAGCTGGAGAAAACAGCCGGCTCTTGGGGGCAGGGGGTGGTTGGAGGATGGGTTTATGGATTTCATTGAGGTGTAGAATCTCCAAATGAATGATACTTACAAGCCGTTAGAAATTTGTACGGTTATTGACGTTATACTCTAAATAGTCAAATGTTTTGTTTTTCGTATAAAATAAAATTAGGTCAATTATTTTGAAACCGAAGGGGAAGGGGTACAGTTTTGGGGATGTGAAAAGGATATGATTGAGAAGGGATCTTAGCCTGCACAATGACTCCACTCTTTTGAACACACCAAAACATTGTGAAAAACAAACAGCATCAAAGTGATACAAATGGTAGAGGTCAATTTAATAAGATAAGATCCACTAACCCAACAAATTAGAGTAAGGTACAATGGAGCTCAAATTGCTTGTTTGCTTGCCATATTTCTTGGGCCATCATAGTCTTTTTTCTTTTTTTTTGATGAATAAAGGCCATCATAGTCTTGACATTGATGCAAAGAATTCCTAAAGTTTGACCTAAAAGAATGAGCAAACATGGATTTATGACTTTGGCATTTAATGCAACAACTTTTTTGCCATCACTCATCAGACCAAGTACAAGATCAACAGCAGCAGCATGGCCAATTTTCATTAACCAATTCCCTAAAATGTACTCTACACCACACCACTCACTCATTGCATGCCTCGTTAGCTTGAATACCTCATTCATTAGTTTCATATTCGTTCCAATATAAGTATTATTTTAAAATTTTTATTTTATTATAAAATAAATATTATTGAATAAAATTTAACTTTTTCCCTTATTTACTTTCATAATAAATCAATAAAATTTTGTATGCTCCCCTTCTTGTAAAATATTAACTTAATTTACTTTTTTTATTTGTCTTATATCATCTGCTCTATTTATAATATTAATAAAAAATTTAATAAGAATTTGTTATTCTTATATTTTTTAACTATTACATACTCTAAATTCTAAGTACTCTAAGTAATAAATCATAACCAAAATCAAAAGGCATCTAAATCATTTTGTTTTGAATGTTATACATTTTCGTAAATTTTTAATTTGTATGAAAAAGCAAATAGAGTTAATATTTCAAGAGGAAGTGAGTAATAAATTATAGTAATTTTTTATGTTGTAATTCTCATAAGAATATAATATTTAATTAAGAGTAATTTTTTAGTTTAATTAATATCTTAATATGTATAAATATTTTTAAAATAATATTTAAATTGAAACACGAGGAGTATTAATTAAAATTTCCTCTAAAAGTTTAGAAAAATTATCATCTACTCACTTCTCTTTAAGAGCGAGTTGTGATATTTTTCGAACTACATAATATCTAATTGGCCTTACAATGACGAATTGTGGCAGCGGAAAGCCATATCCGGCTGCCGCCACCAACCAAACGGCCCCCGGAAACAAATCTGACTCACACCATGCTTCTGGTGAGTGTATTTATGGCGGAAGGATCGGAGAACTGCACATAACGTTGTGCCATGCATGTGTTGTTCTCACCATTATCATTATTCAATTCACCATCCCACGCTTTCTGTGATTATCTTCCATGAATGATCCATGCATGCTTTGTCCCTCAAAACCCCCACAAAATTTTGATTTCTTTCATCACCAGTTGGCATATCCTGTATGTATCTATCTGTATATATATATATCTTTTGCTTGACAGAGATGAAAGTGATCACAATCAAATTGTACATGCATCTTCTTAGCCTATCAAGATTTTCCAATTCGTTAATCTGTGAACTTTTTAACAGAGATCAATCAAATCATGAAGAGTGCGCTAATAGTGCTTCTAACTCATGCCAAGTTCCCATGGTTATGAATAGGAAAGAGAAGAAATGATCCAAACCCTTCATTAAGAAAGAGAAGAAAATCCAAATGTGGATCTGTCTAAGGAATTGCATGAGCAGGAGATGAGCAATTGATCCAAGAAAATTTGTACTTCCAATGTACAAATAGGGTTGCAAATACAGAGGCAAAAACTGGTAGTATAATAGTAGTAGTGGAGGAGAGTATTAAAAAACTAGAGGCAGAAGTGCCATTGTAGTGTGTGGCAGCAACACAAGATCTGGTAGGTCTGATCACATGGAGTCCCAAATGCCCAACAACTCAAAACTCCCCCTTTTGCAATTCACAATCCCAATGACCTCAAAACCGCCGACTGCTGTTCCCTCCTTGGAAACACCACCACGTATCAACCACCACCGCATCCCGCAGTGGCCCACCCCATATCAAAAGCCTGTTTGTGGGCTCTAGACGTAGGTTCCCTCCAAAGAGAGTGAAACGTGGCCTCTTCATCCGCTGTTGATGATAACACCACACAATGTTGATGTTCTTGATTATGTTCATAGTGCTATATACACAAATACTTGCAATCTTGTCCCGCTTATTATAAATCAGAATATCTATTGAATTTTTTGAAGTTAAATTATATTAATAATTATAAAAATAAATTATTAATGAAAAAGAAGTGAAGTTTAAAATAAAAAATAAAAAATAATTTTTTAATTTAAAAATCAATTCAAATACATTATAAATTTTTATTTTTTATAGATAAAGTAAATAAAAATTACATTTAAACTTATAAATAACAAATAAAATTGACTAAATATATAAACTAAAATTCATGAATTATGTCGTGCTTGTTTAAATAATTTCTTGTTTATATATAAACAGGTGAGGTTTAGAACCGAGCAGAGAAGGACCATCGGAGATAGGACGGGGAGGGATGGAGGAGAGGAGATGAGAGAAAAAGAGAGGAGGAGGAGGGTTGCACATGGGTAGTGGTATGTTCAAGAAATTCATGTGATCACATGTGCTTTTCTCCGTTTGTTTTTTGACCGTGGGCCCTTCTTCCACCTGCGACTCTATCCGGTTTTCTCTCCAGCTTCCCCCAACAGATCCGATGCATTCTTCATCTCCAGTCTCTCTATGAGGCAAGTGAAGCCCACTCTCGTATTTTGGTTTTTGCATTATTTCTTGAGTTTCTAGCTATGCAAACCTAGGACTGTCAATTGGGCTGGGTTAGTCCGAGCTCGGTCCGACTCGGCTCATTTTTTGAGGATTGAGTTTTTTTCGGGCTAAGGCTGAGCCGGGCTAGAGCCTAAATTTTCGGCTCGTTTGTGAATCGGGCTGGGCTCGGGCTGGGCTAAGCTCGGCCCGATCATATATCTAATAATAATTTATAATTATATATTATAATTTCTTGATATAATAGAAATTTTTTGTGTATAATACTATATTAATGTCATCATAACTATATAGATTAAAATTTTATATGTTTTGATATAAATAAATTTGTTTATATTTCACTTTCAAAAAAATTTAGTGTGTAAAGTTTTCACTTCCAACACTTTAAAATTATATTTTAGAAAAGCAATATGGTTTAATAGTTTTAATTCTTAGCAGATTTGGCAACAATATGCATGCTATTCAATCATAGAGTCTATTTATGAGATTGTAACTACTTATTGAGCTTATCATAATTCTAAGGATATTAAGTATTAACACAGTAAATGCGTAGGTATGAATATTATTACCTTTACTAACATGAGAAATATAAATCATATGAAAGAAGAAGATAAGATCTTAGCATAGTCTTCCAATTGATTTTTGCACTTGTAATTTAGAATATTCCAAAGTAAATATTTAGTTTTATAAAATAATATATTCTACATATTCACTTTCGTAATTAATATATTTAACTAATTTCACAAAATATAATTTTTTCACTTCTCAACATAAATTTAGAAAGAGAAGAGAAAAAATTATCAATTACTTAATGGTTAATACTTATATTATATAACTTATAAGGTGATTAATAAAGTGATTAGTAAACTGCTTATTATACAGCAAACTCAGTGGTGTATGCTGCAAATTTGGTTGATTCTCTATACAGCGAACACAGTGGTGGTGTGTTTTAGTGCTTTGGTGCCTAGTTTCATCGTTGGAAATTCACTGATTTCTGGAGTTATAGGATCATTCTTCCTCTTTTCCGGTTACTTCATATTGAAGCACGATATACCAGATTATTAGATTTTAATGCATTATATATCTCTGTTTAAATATCCATTTGAAGGGTTCTTGATCAATAAATTCTCAGACTCTGGTAGTTTGGTGCTCCACTTTTGTTGATTTGTCTTGGTTGAAATTTAATGTGGTTGAGATATTGATACAATACTTTATTTTGCTATGGTAGTTTGTTTTTGTTGATTTTCAGATAGACGTTTGCTTAGTTTCTAGAGATATTGTTTAATAATATATGCAAATTAGTTGAAAGTCATTGTTAGACAAGTATTAAGACATTAATTTGTGAAGGCAATCATAATTTGTAGTGAGAGGATAATTTGTGAAAACAATAAAAAATGAATATGCATATTTCGGGCTCAGCCCGAGCTCGGGCTCAACATTTGTGAGCCCGTTCGGGCTGAGCCGGATCTCGGGCTCAATATGATGTTACTCGGGCTGAGCCCGAGCTTAGATCGGTTCGGCTCGTAGAGCCCAATTGACAGGCCTATGCAAACCTAGGGAAGAAAAAGCAATGCATGCTGATGCTAGCAAAATTGAAGATAGTATAATGAGAAAAAGAGGAAAAGGGTGAAGTGAGAAAAGTTTCCAGTTTTCATGTAGAGTTTTAGCTTTGAAGTATTGAATTTACTTCATATGTCTATTGATTATTATAATTTTTTTTATTAAACTTAGGGGTTTATATATTTTTGTACATTTGATTGGTATTTATAAAATTAGTGTACATTTTAAAAATTTTTATATTCTGAATATTACATATCTTTCACAAATTAATTTAACTTTTTTATTTTCAATATAAGAATTCTTAATAAAGAACCATTCTAAATATACCTTAGACAACTCAAAGTTATATATGTATATTCGAATCTTAATAATTTTGCTTTAATATATTGTTTAGCTTGAGTGTGTATATATATATATATTTGAGACAAAATTTTTACTCAAAATATATAAACATAACTTATTACTTTAATAATTATTTTGCCACTCAGTTTAATTTATAATAACTTATACATCGATATATAAAAAAATAATTAAATTGTAGAAGTAATTATTGAAACAAATTTGCGATTTTAATAGTTCGTAAAAATTAAAATTGAATATAGTAATATATCAACCAAGTTTTTTTTGTGCAAAATCAAACTTAAGGGTGGAATTGGATTGAGTTTCATTACGAAACTTAAATATAAATATTTTACTTTACATCTTACGTTTGCTCAAATAAATAATTTATTTTTATAAAATTTAAAATAAAAAATCTCAAATTAAATACTACACAATCCCACTAAATAATATAAAATAAGTTTGAGCTTAATTTTATACAAGATGTAAAAGAAGTTTCAGAAAATTTTGGGCGTATGGCATGTTTGTGGACACCTCCTCTAAGGAGCGTGATGCAATTACCCTCCACTCTCCAGAAAACCATAATCAGGGGTCTTAGGCATCCAAAGTCCCAAAATGGGTAGGGACAGCTTCGTTGGCATTGACATTTCCAGAACTCAAAACAATAATTTAACACCGCACCATACCACCACCTTCCTTCTATTACCCAAACCCTCCCCCTCGCCTCCTTCTTCCCTCCCTTCACCATCTTCACAAGCTCGCAGACCCCTTTACCCTTCACCAACCCCACCCTCTGATATATGTCCATGGAGAGCACTACTAGTAGCAGTAGCTGTGGTGATGAGCCCGGAAGTGAAACCATAGCCACATTATCAAGAAAAGATAGGATAGCCCGGAAAACCTCTTGTATGGACAATGCAGCTCAGGAATCTCTGTCTAACGTCCACCGAGCAAGGCGGCAGGAGAGGCAGAGAAGGACTAGGAGAAGGAGGAGCACTGTGAAGAAGATGATGAAGGAGGACGCAGCAAGTGTTTGTAATAATGGCTCCTGTCATGAAGAAGATGACAAGGCTGAGATTGAGAATAAAATCGTTGCATTACAGAGAATTGTGCCTGGAGGGGAATCTCTTGGTGTTGACAAGCTCTTTGAAGAAACTGCTGGTTATATTTTGGCATTGCAGTTCCAAGTAAAATCCCTGAAATATCTTGCTGACTTTGTTGAAGGCTCTGAGAAGGAAAAGAGAAAACTTGGAGGTTGATATATATAAATCTATGATTATATATCTATCTGTGATTTTTAGTATCTGCAATGGTGGAAGATGGTGATTTCCGCAGCAAAAATCTTCATTTTTTAATTTTTTCCCTTTTAATGGCCTTGGTTTTGGAAGGCTGGAGATTTGAAGGGCTCTAAAGCCTTATGAAGATTAATTTTCTTTTGATTAATGTTCAATTTGGATAGATTTCTCTGTAGAGAAATAGAAAGGGTTGGGGGGGGGGGGGGAGGTAGCTGGTTGGTAGTAGCTAAAGAATAGGTAATTGATAGTGGAAATATTTTTCCATCTATGTTGTAGGAATTTTTATATTTTTATGTTCTCAAATCCAAAATCAAGTCATTTTCTGAATCTCATAAAGTTTGATATTCTTGTTTCAACATCTTTCCAAATTACAACTATTAAGATTGTACAAAATAAATCTTATTTTTACACACAAAAATAACCAAACATTAGCTAATGCTTAGAATCAGCTTAACATATCATTAAGAAAATCATTTTTTATTAGACAAAAATGTACTTGTGAAGCTCCAAATAGTTAAAATGGATTCTTGAATATAAAGTTAAAAATAGGAAAATGGGAAAAAGCAGAAGGAGAAGAAGAAGGAGGAGGAGTTCTGTGACTTCGGGAGTGATGAATTCCACAAGTTATGATGCAGTAATTGATTTTTCAGAAAAGACCAAACAACCAGGAAATATTTATTTTCTTCCTTGGTACCCATTGTACGGACAGCATGTGCCTAAGATATTGTGATGTAATGTTTTCTTTTGACAACTTTTTTCAATAAATGCATAAGCACACTATTATCTCCCTAAAAAAAAAAGTAAACAAACCTTTATGTGATGTTATATCAAGTGGGGTAATTTTTTGAGACAGTCCCACGGACTAAGAGTAGAATTGAGAAGCAATTTATAAGAGTCTATACTTCCCCTTTCAGTCAGCAATTACCTGGATAGTGAGAGAGTGTGAGTCCTTTTTGATCTTGCCTCTCTTTCTCCTTTGTGGTCCGGCTGTCCATGTGGTCTGTTTCTTCTCTTTCCCGTGTAATTATCTATAAAAAAAAGTTAGTTCTTACATAGATGCGGAAGTACCATAAAGTTGGTTTTGATCTCCATTACGTAAGCTAGTGCTCCTTATTTTCCCTTTTTAGGATTCTAAAAGAACGTTGAAAACGTGGGGTGTTTCTCTTGGTGGTAAAGAGAAGAGGAAGAGAAGGCAATTAAGGAGATACCATGATAGGAGTATTTTTTTTTTATTGTAAAATGTTACATACAATTCAAAAGGATGAACTTTGCTAATACAAGTGTGTTCAACTTTCGAGGGGAACAAATATATATAACTCATATTCCTCTTAGCCAGAGATCATTTTCCATAAAGAGTATTCCATTGTTTCGATTGGGCTGCGCTAGTTGGGGGGGGGGGGGGGGGTTGGGAAAAGAGAATTGAGATATTGGGTGTTGAGTTCCATAAACTAAAAATTCAGGACCCAAATTCTTATGCAAGTTCATGAAGATTGCCAAAACAAATCCATATGGGAAATCAAATCCCAAAATGAAGTTGAAATTTGCTTCATTCCACAGGGATCAAGCAATCTTTGCCGGCCAAATACTGCTAATCACAACATGTATATGACAATGCCAAAAGAAAGAAAAAGGAAAAATAAAATGACCGTGTGTTTTAGGAGAAGAAACCAAATATTATCGTCTCCTTACACTAATACATGTCTTAAATAATAAAAAATATATAAATTAAAAATATTAAATTCTATGCAAAATTAATATTATAAGACTATATTACCCTTGTATTAAAATTTTAAAATATAAATAATTATTCTTTAATCATTTTTTCTCGCTCATATTAAAAATATGACCTTTCTATGAACTAATAGAGAATAAGAATAATAGTAACAAATACTTGTAAAGACATTCTCGAAGTTAGAAAAGGACATATTAAGATTGAATTAGAGAAAAGTGAGATTCAAACTTGTAGCCAATTCGTAGTTAAGATTAAAACTCCATAGAGCTTAAGATACTTCCTTCATAATCCTTGGAAACTTATATGTATACGATGATCGCTCTAATCAAAACTTATTTAAATTATTACTCTACCTACCTTGATAGAAATTGGAACAGAGGAAAAAATGAAAGAACGTGGAATGAAACTCAAAAATCTGATGCCAAATGTAGTGTGCCCTTGGACTTTTGCATTTTTGGTTTTCTTTATTTTCTAAGAGTTTGAATTCCCCTTTAGATAATAAAAAAAAGAAAAAGGTTGAAATTCATAATTCTAAGTCCCTAAGAGGCCCAAAGAGAACCAACTCCAAACAGAAGAAACCCATTTAGCCCAAATCTTGGCTGCCCAAACGTAACAACGCATTAGTGGTTATCCACAGAACCTTTCCTCATGACACCGGGTCCCACTAATCATGAAGAATCCTCCACCGTGTTCGCAGTCAGCACTCAGCACCACCAAAGGTCCAAAACGACACCACAAAGGTCCAATACCCCATGTCTGAGATCTTTTTACCAGTCTGACCCTGCTTTTATACATAATTCCTCAAGTTGCTTGTTCCAAATTACTGTGAACGCATGCTTTTAAACGTTTATCTTCTTAGAACGCATATCTGTAAACCGTTCAGATTTATTAAAATGCCAGAAAAACAGAAGAGACGGACGAATTCCTGCGTTCAGATTTTAAACCAGATGCGTTCAGGCATCATTCTCAGCTCATTTGTTAATCAAGGACAAACAGGTCAAGGTTCCCCATTTCTGGAGCAAGGACTCATGAACGGAGCCTCACATCCCCAACCCTAATCAAAATCAGCAGTTCACTTTTCAACTCCACACGCTGTCCTCACCACTGTTACTGTGTCCAACAGGTACGGTTTCTTCCGCACTTAGTTCAGTTTCGGCCCTAAGTTTTACTGTTAATCTAACATATTTGCTTATTTTCCTTCTATTTTTCCATTTTGATGTGAAATTTGCTTCATGTATAATGTTTTTGGTGACTAAGAGTTCTTGAAATTGCTGGATTTTTCAGTTTGTTCAGTTTGGGGCTTGTGGTGTTGTTTTTTTATAGATTTGAAGTATGGCCGCTGAGACGACGATGATCAACGGCGAAGTTTTTGAGGATCAGACGGTGAATATTACTGGAGATGATCGTGGGGATTCTGAAACAAAGGTTTCTCAACTGTCGCAGAAGATCGCTGCATTGGAGCAAGAGAAGCAGGAGCTAGTTCGTGAAAATAAGGTTATAAAAGATAGAATTGAGAAACTGAAGGAATCCGTGAGTAAGTCGAATGCTGAGAATGAGGATTTGAAGACCGAGATTGAGACATTGGGATCGGAAAGTAGAGCTCTGCAATCTGTGATTGGTAGGGCAGCTGAGTTGGAAGCGGAGGTGTCTAGGCTGCAGCATGACTTGATATCAGCTATGAGTGATTTAGAGGAGACTAATAAGGAAGCTTTAGAATGGAAGAAGAAGGTGGAGCATTTGGAAAACGGGGAAATGGAGAAATCCGTTAAGTTGGATGCTATTAAGAATGAGAGGGATTTGTTGATTGCTAAAGTGGAGAGCGTTGAGGATAGGGAGCGTGAGAAGGAGGAGGAGATTAAGGGTTTGCAGAGGAAAATTGAGCAGTTGAAATTGGCGAATAAGGAAATGGTTGAGTTTCTAGAACTCAAGGTGGAGGAGAAGGAGAGGATGATTAGTTTGTTGGAAGCAAAACAAAGGGACATTGATGGTGGAGTGAATGGGAAGGCAGATATTGCTGAGGAGGAGGATAGAGGGAGTGCGGTTGTGGAGGGAAGGAAGAAGGGAAATTTTATTGGTGGTTTGAAGGCAGAGTGGCCTGTGGTTGCTGTTTCTCTGGTTAGTGCTGTTGCTGTTGCCAGTGTGGTATGCTACCTGCATTCTAGGAAAAGGTGAATTAAGTAGATTGAAGATGGATGAGGAACTTGCAGGTTAGGATTTTATTGCTAACCTTGAGTGTGGCGATGGATCAATTTTGACAGGTGTTATGGTTATGTTGGGTTTTCTTGTCAAGCATTTCTAGTAGTAGTTGATACTTCTGTTAAAGTATTATTTAGTTAAGCAATATTACGCCATATGCTTGTTCTGTTGGCGAAACTACAGTGTATTGAATGTTTTGAAGTAATGGATTTTTAGTCTGACTTCCGCAATAGATTTAACTTCTTTATTACATTGTAACTTTAGTTTCAATTAATTTGTTAGTTTTCTTATCTAGCCTAACTTTCAAGAACGGCGGTTAAGTTTCTCTGGTCTATATTGGGATGTGTTCTCTATGTACTTCTTTTCAGTGATTGTTTAATCAGGATAATTTGTCGACCTCTCTGCTTCCCATAACTTATGTTAAATGTACGTTAATTGGCTTTAGTAGCAGACTGTCGTAGAGTACAGATATGTTTAGTCCCATTTGGAAAGATGAAGTAATGGTTTTCTTTCCATTTGTGGATCGGGTGTTACTTATGGTCGAACATTCATGTGACTACAGTGGAATTGTATTTCACTCAAACCAGTGTATATTATTCGTCATCTCTCTGGAGCCACTTTTAGTTTTAAGACTACTTTATCAGTATTTTCCAGCTCTGCTGTCAATTAAAATTATGCTGGTAGGTGTCTTTAAATTCTGTTTATTTGATAGATGGCATGATTAATGTTGTTTAGTACATCGGATTGTTCATTTTATCTTCCTTACACAAGCTATTTGAGAAACTGAAATACGGGGCTTGACGACAACCAAAATACCTCATAATTGTTCTCCAACTTGGTGCCTTCTGAAAAATTTTGATATACTTTTACTTGTATTTTTCTGCTGGTAAGAAAGGGAACATTTTACCTGAATAGTTCCTACGTTACATTATCTTCAATTTTTTCAATGTTTAAGTTCTCTTACAATGTGTGAATAAATGTTTTCAGGCCATCTGAGTACTGTTCCTTTGATTCCCCTCATACCCTATGATTTTTCCTTTTATGGGTCTGATTCAAGAATACTTCTGTTTGGTGGATACTTTAGCAGAATTAATGATGTGTCCTGCATAATTGGAATTTTGAATTTCTAATGTCCAAATAAGACGGAAGGCTTTGTAATTTTCTTAAGCAGAAAAATAAGTAGGATTCTGAACTATTCAATTTGTTTAATGATGTCTAAAATCAGTGGAGTTAGTTCTGATTCTTTGTGATCATCAATAGAGTAACCTTCCTACCGAATATTGTTGGGGGAATAAAATGGCTTGTGCGACTTATTGACCAGCTTTTTTGGATAGCCTCATCTCCTTTTCTTTTCCACTTTCATAGCCAGTGGTTTCTGACATAAATCGAAGAATAATGTCGCGTGAGTTTGACATCTTTCTTTATATTTATCGTCAACATATTGATGTCTGATCTGGAATTGTGGATTTATGGAGCTTGGCATCATTCTATTGGCTAGGTAACACTTAATTGTGTTTAATCTGATTTAGTCATTCTTTCAATTCTATAGGTCCAAGAACCTCTTGAGTTGCCTGGATATCGTCTGCTGATAGAAATCTCAGTAACTTTTACTTCAAAGCAAAAACTGTAACATTAATGGTAATTTGGGACTGGTTTACTTTGAGTATGCAGTAGAACACATTTGGATGGTGATTACAACCTCGGAACAAAGCCTTCCCACCTGTTGTGGAGGGAGGATGGAATATTTTTTATTACTGGATCCGTCTGCCAATTAGATACCGCAGCTCTCTGTTTCTCTTTCTGGGAATTCTTCTGATGCAGGGCATGCAAAAGCATTTCTTATTCCGTACCTTTACAGTGGGCTGATCTTCTGCTACCGTACCAAGAGCAAATTATGGGGTAATTTCTGAATTATGGAAGAACAAACTGGTGTTTACTGTTCATCTAATTGGAGCCTTCTGCCCTCCTTCAAGAATGTGCAGGATTACCAATGGGCTGCTTCAATTCTCTTGGCAGAGCTGCTGGATGGATCCCAGTGTTTTCACCAATGGTTTGGTTTTTTCACAGTAAAGAGTTAACCGAGGAGAAGTTGCAAATATTGTTGGGGGGCTGGTACCCACCTCCACATGACAAAAAAATCTTTAGGCCATTGCTAGAGATCTGTACACGTTCCCACATGGCACGCACGGCGAACTTTTTGGAAACTTCCTAGGCCACTGCGTGGTCTTACAGATATTTCCAACTGATTGGAAGGCTTTAGCTCATGTTGGCTGTTGCGGCGTCTAGCTCTCTCTTGGCTTTGTTTTAGGTCATCGCTTTGATGGTTGTATATGGCTCTTGGTTGTACAACGTCCTTCGATTTTGATCTTCTTTTCCCACAAATAAATTGCAATGGTTCTTCCGCTCCGAGATAAGAGTTTCCCTTTTGGAGTAATTGATCCTACTCAAGGTAGGATAAGATTTTCCGTTTCAAAATAATTGATTGTACTTGAGCGGTTGAATTCATCACTAGATTTTTTAAAGTCCAATGCAAACAGCCAAATTTTAAGTGGCAATATAAAGTAACAGGCAATCACATCCCAGCTTACAACTCCATTTTATGCATAACTCTTGCTTTAGAAAAATGTTCTTTTGGGGATCTGATATGTGCATTGTGAGTAGTTCCCTTTTAGGTGCCATTTAGGTACAGAACATTTACCAGTACTTGTAGTTTGTAAAAGACTGTTCTCTTAAGAATTTATCCATTTTCGGGAATATTTATTGGATATACAATTGTTTTTATTTTATTTGGGATTTGATGGAACAGTAGTAAAGCAATAAACGGAAGCAAGAGAAACAGAAACTTGTTGCGGGACTTAGCTACTCATAAACCATAACAGTTACAAGAATACACACCAGAAATAGTATATTTTCATTCACAAATCTGTTTATCTAAGCACAAAAAGCTTCCAAACACCAGCTACTGGTATCATCTGGAGATGTACCTTATTTGTCTAATGTCAGAAATCAATGGCGTTTAAGCTCACACTCGATGCTTCAAAACAAAATCCACTCCCATAATGTTTCTGCACAGTATGAGAAAACATCAGATCTTAATTGATACTGTAGTAAAATGTAAAGAGACTCTTTTTGCATCTCAGGTGTGTAAATTTGAAATTTATCGAGTGTGGTAAAGTTAGAGGAGATACAGAGATTCATAAGTTCCCTCGTGCATAAATGAAATGTTCAGCATCTTACAAGTTGATGTAGCGATTTACCTACTGATGTGAACTTTTCAGAAGATCCAGTAGCCCACAGCAGTTCGTCCAAGAAGTATGCGTTCTTGGAGTTGCAGAAACAGGTTGCTGTCAGATGTTGTCAATCAACAAAATGGTTAGTTTACGAATATTTACATAACTAGTTAAGAGGCATTCTATAGCCAAAGAAACCAGAATCGCTAACCAAAAAACAGCACCTGATTTTCAGTGCTCTTGGGAATTTCTGATGTTTCTTGATTCCCTCCACTGCCTTTGGTAGCAAGATTTTCTTTTGGAACTGAATCAGCAACTCCTGATGATTCTCCGACTTTTGTGTTTGAAGTTGGCAACGCAGCGTCCTCCAATTTCTTTGGAGCTGACTCAGGGACAGCAGAAGCAGACGTAGCAGCAACCTCCTCACTGCCTTTGGTAGCAAGATTTTCTTTTGGAACTGAATCAGCAACTCCTGATGATTCTCCGACATTTGTGTTTGAAGTTAGCAACGCAGCCTCCTCCAATTTCTTTGGAGCTGACTCAGGGACCGCAGAAGCAGCAGTAGCAGCAACCTCCTCAGTCTTTTCTGATGCAACCTCGGGCCCTTTGGAAACACCTTCTGCTACTACAGCTTGATCAATAGAAACCTTTTCAGCTGCTTCTTCAACTGTAGTGCCATCAGATATAGTCACAACCTCTTCCTTAGTCTCTATCACTTCTTCAGCGGCAGCCACCGTCTCCCCAGTCTTCGTTTTCGACTCAACTTCTGCGGAAACAACCTCTTTCACATCCACCTCTGTCACCGTTACTAGTTTTCCATCAGTGGTTTCTACTTGAGTCTCGGCAACCTTCTCAGCAACTTTCTCTTTGGCTCTAACTTCCTCAGTACCTATCTTCTCTTTGCTGTTCTCCATTTCCACAATTCCTTGGATCAGCCAAAGAGAAGACACTGTTTTTGGGTTTCCGCTAGCTAGTTATTTTGATGATTCAATCAATGGGGATCGAGGCCAAGAAAAAACCTACGATTCTTGAAAAAATCCCAAGAAACAGAAGGAAATATGCGATGAGGTTTTCCTATAAGTGGCTGATGATGAAGTTTAGAAGAAGTTGGAGGCACGTTGAAGTTGAATGGTAGTTCGATGTGGGGTTTGCAGTTGCCCATTGTACGTGAAGTATTGGTGATCTCTGCTACTTTTTCTTGCATGATTTTGTTGCCTTTTGAATCTAAAGGTAAGACTAGTGGTTGAGATCTGGGTTCAACTTTCATACATCTTTCTCTCCTTTAGGAAAGGCTTATTATTGAGATGCATTTTGATTATGATTGAAGGACTAAAATCTATATCTTTTGGAATTTCTTACAAATTTTATGCGAACTTTAAACGCTGATTCTATATGTTATCCATTATATGTTGTATATTATTAAGTTTTTAAAATATATGATACATTTTTTTAAAGAAAAAAGATATGGTGCATGAAAATTTGGGTTTCTACTGTTGTTCACAAGATTAATTATAAATTGTGGGTTTTCAAAAAAATGACCATTTAGTCCTTAAAGTGGCCTAAGTTCTTAAAAGGTCTTTTTCTTTTGTTATAATATTTGAACAATCTACATGCAACCAACAAAGTTTCGTTGCTATCTTTTGTCACAATTTCTAAGTAAAAAATATAATTTCCGACTCATGTGTTACTTGTTTAAGACAAATTCATCACATAAGATATTTTTGTCTAAGACAATAAGGCTGATTATCCAAAATGTTTCAATGACCATTTATTTTTTGTTTTTTTTTGGCTTATGTGTAGGATATGTGATGTTGTATTGGAAAAAAATTATTTAATATTACGATTTCATCCTAAAAAAATATTTCTCCCGTCTCATTTAAATTGATAGTATTTTACGGGATATAAAATTTTATTTAAAAGTTTGAATTGTATTATAAAAGAAATATAGTATAATAAAAATTAAGAAATATGTAGGATAGTGAATACTTTATTTTAAATTTAAATATATAAAAGTAATATATATTATTGTTAGTAGTTGATTAATAGTATAAAATATATTAATTTTTTATAAAAATATCAATCATATTAAAATATCTTAATATAATAAAAAAATTAAATAAAATAAGATAAAAGGAATAGCGGGTTTTGTCCAAAGACTATAGTAGAAGTTAGTAATCGAAGACCTTGAAGATTATAGAATGACAGACTCGTGACTTTGAAGGGCAAATAGGTCATCTCCCTATTATTTGGCATGAGGTCAATTATTGGCTGTTCTTTCTTATTCAGGAAAAAAAAAAGGACTGTAAATATACTTAGTTTCGAATTAGTTGTATTTCAAGATATTTTTCTTAAAATTATTGTTCACATTTTTTTTACATGTAGTTTCTGGAATATTTAATTATTTAAATTTTGATCCAAACCCATAGTACGTGTTGATTAGTACTATATTATTTTTTTAATAAGGAAAGCTATACAGCAAAAAGAAAAAAGGAAAGTCACTCTATTAAAAATAAAAGATAATTGAAGGACAGATATCTAAATTTTAAAAAAGAAAGGCTAATTTCTATTTAAAAAATGATAGTATATTATTTTTTCCCTCAAGAAAAACAAAAGGCAGAATTTAGTTGAGATCCGAACACCCGAGTCGGAGTCTATACCCGAGTGTTTTGGAGGCTTTAGGTTGGGGTAAAACCCTAATCATCTTCCTTTCTCCCCTTGCTGTAGCCGTAGCTGTAAAGACGCAACTTTCTCCTCATGGATGCTGACTCCGCTGCCGCTACCGCTACCGCCTCCGCCACGGCTGCCAGGAATGCTGCCGCTGCAGTCAAAGCTTTGCTCAAATGGAAAGACGCCCAATCAGCTAACCAAAAGCCTCAGCTTCTACCTCAAGATGATTTCATCTACCTTAACTTGACGCTCAAAAAAATCCCCCAAAAATCTCGCACTAATCCCTTCAAAATTCCACTCCCTCACCCACTTTTTGATGCCTCTTCCGAGTTTTGCCTTATAATTGATGACAGACCCACTTCCAATCTTACAAAAGAGGCTGCCCAGAAAATCATCAAGTCCCAGAACATAGCCATATCCAAAGTGTTGAAGCTTTCAAAGCTCAAGACTAACTACAAACCGTTTGAAGCTAAAAGGAAACTCTGTGATTCCTACGATCTGTTTTTGGTTGATAGGAGGATTGTTCATTTTCTTCCTAAGCTTTTGGGCAAGTCTTTTTTCAAGAAAAAGAAATTGCCTATACCCTTGGACCTTGCTCATAAGAATTGGAAGGAACAGATTGAAAGGGCTGCGGGATGTGGGCTGTTGCATTTGAGGACTGGGACTTGTTCTGTGATGAAGGTTGGGAAGGTGTCAATGGAGAGTGAGGAGATTGTGGAGAATGTGATGGAGGCAATCAAAGGGGCTGTTCAGGTGGTGCCTAAGAAATGGGGAGGTTTGAGGAGTTTGCATTTGAAGTTCTCTGATTCGTTGGCATTGCCAGTTTATCAGGCCTTACCTGATGCGAAGTTCAGGATTGAAGCGGCCAAGGAAAGTGTTAAACCTAGTGACGTTGAAGTAGAAGTGATGGAGGAGAGTCGGGAAGAGGAGAAGAAGGGGAAGAAGAAGAAGAAAGGCAGGATTCATGAGTTTCGCTATATGGACGTTGGTGCAGGTGAAGCTCAGTTAGTAAGTGAGGATGATGAGGATGAAAATGAGGGGAAGAAGAGTGAGGGCTATGAACTTGTTGGCGTTAATGAAGAAAGTGATGACAAAAATGAGGGAAATAAGAGTGAGGATAATGATGATGGCTTTGATAGTGCTGATTCTGGAGGGGATAATAAGAAGGGTAAATTGAAGGGAGCAGTTGTAAGCATGGTAGTTGATGGAAAACGAGGGAAAAATGTAGTCAAGCAAGGTGAGAGAGAGAAAAAGAAAAATGTATTGTCTTCCGAAGGTGCAGAAGGGTCTATCAGTAAGAAAACATCTAAAAGAAGTAAGACGGAGAAAGGATTGAAGGAAGCTCCACTGGTGAATAAAGCTAAAAGAGGTAAGAGTAGAATTTGAGCAGGATAACGAAGTGAAGCACTCTTCTACTCACTAGCTATGTGGTGTTCTCTATGTCCAGCCACAGGATTGATTCAGTTTGCTGTTTTTTGGGCGTCACACATTTTAGCAAATTGAATACTCCAGCAAATTTTTGCTTTTTCTACAATTTTGCTACTAAGATTTTCAGCTTAAATTTAGGAGCTTTCTGTTACGTAGTTAAGATGATCTGTATTTACATTGCAGTGAATGTAGAATTCAATGGTGACTTTTATGATATAAGAAGAATGCTGACTCTGAGTGAGGCGCTTGGCATATTCTGTTTAGCTGTTGTACTGCTTAATATTATTTTTTAGTTATTTTGATGCATGCCATTTGAAATTATTTGAATTTATCATTTAATTTCTGCATGTCTATAGTATCTTAATTGCACTGTAAAGATTTTTTGACACAAAGGTAGTTTTATTTGGTGATCAAACTTAATGTTGATATTTCTTAAGATGGTAGTCTTTTGCACTTTCTCTAATCCATGATCACTTTTTCTGAAGATGATAAGAAGCGAATAGTTCTTTATATTTTAACTCATGGTAACCTAGTTTTAGAGTACCGTGGTTGAAGAGTAATTACTCCCGAGGGAAATGAAATGTCAAATAGATGAAGTTGAGAATGCTGGTGTTAACTATTTAGTAAAACTTGAATGGAGGATGAAGGAATAGGATTGATGGATTTGATAGAAAATAGCCCAAAATAAATGTCAGGTCTGTTAGTTGTACATAGGCCAATACTGATGATAGGGCTTATTCCGTGGTAGGAAGATTTTCGACAATGGTCTGATTAGGATGTTGTGGTGGAAAAGTCCTTTAGAGCTAAAAGTGATTGTTTTATTGATTCATTGTGCTCCATCAGGTTGATGTGCTAGAAAGAAGCTTCCTTACAGGAAGAGCTGTGATTTCTTGCATATATCTTAACATCTTCTTGCTGTTGAGCATGTATTATGCGTTTATTCATTGTGCTTCTCTTCTACTGGTGGATGATGCCATATTAGTCTGTCAAGAATTGTTTATCATATGACAAATTCTTTGAGGGAGCACCTTACCAACTGTTTCATGTCTCTCTCTTTCTCACCTGTTCTTGATTGAAGGTAAGCCTAAATTTTTTCTCCAAGGTTGTTGGACGCAAGATGGAGACTGGGTTATTGTTTAATTTACCTTTGCAATTTAAAGCTGAAGCTTCATGAGTTTTTGAACAGAGATAAAGTTGTGCGTTACTGGCATGCTTAGGCTGGTGGGAGGGGGAAGTGGAATGGTGAAGGATAAGTCTTTTTTTCTTTTTTTCTTTTTTTTTGGTGGGGTTTGGGAGGAGGTGTATTTGTAATGGTCTGTATCTATTTTTTGTCATAAGCAGTGTTTTCAAGTTCTGTACTTCAATCATAGTCCATAGACTTCTTATTTGTTCATGTGTGCAAAAGATTCTGTTACTTTGAATGGTCAAGCTCTGTACCAGCTCTGCCTAATTCTCAAGCGTTCTCATTTTTTGTTATCTTGCAATGTTATTCCGGCATCTAGTTACGATAAAATGCTCTACAAAGTTCTGAAATTGAACCGCTGGTTATTTAGTGGTTTGATGGTAGTATTAGGCTTTTATGCAGAATCATCAGTAAACTTGCATTCTGAAATTTGATGAAATGGAACAATGGAGTTCCCTGAGCTATGGTATGCTCCATCCTTATTCATTGTCTCACTATAGTTGCTGCTACTTGCAGTTGTAGAACCTTGAACTTGGTTTTCCCCATCTTTGCATTTAAGGCAATGGTAACAGTGTGCTATATGCCTCTTTGTTGTGTTATTCCAACCGCTGGCTGCTGCAGTTCTATAAGCTGATCTTAGTTTTTCCCAATCTTTTGAATACAGATAGCATAAGCAGGTAAGGCAACCATAAGTTGCATTCAGCTGAAGAAACAAGTCCTTTGTGCTAATGACATGAATTTTGACACTTATTGCATGGGTCTTGACAGAAACAGATTGCCATTATTGTTCAGACATGTTTCTCTTTCTTAAATCTTCTTCTAATGATGTTTTTCTTAAGCCTGCTTTGGATGAGGTCTTGTCAGATTTATTTATCTCTTGGTAGATAAAAATAAGTATGAAAAGTTTTAGATAAATAAAATTACTGGATAAGTAATTATATGATATCAATTATTTAGAGTTAAAATATACCACTCAATGAAGAATGACGACTAGACAAGCCCTTAGTTCCGTTCTTCGCCATCTTATGAATGATTTACTGTATTTTCTCAATCGAATGTAGGCAGGTACATTTTTTGGATAGAGTTTGCCTCTTTAATTTTGTAAAAATGTGACTCAAAATATATTAAATTTACAATAGAATTTAATTCAAATACGCATTAACAAGTAACAAATTTTCATTATCAAAAGATGAGTTTCTCCTTCTATTTTCATTCCTTACATTATTGACTAATCAAGTTTTTCATTTCATAAGAAAGTATTAAATGGCAAATTTCCATTTCATCATTAAAGCAGATTCTTTTTCTTTGTGTTTTATTTCCTTAAATGATTACAAAGAATATGACAGAAAACCATATATATATATATATATATATATATATATATATATATATATATATATATATCTTCCCATTCTTTTTTTAAAATATTTCAAATATAACAAATAAGTTTAAAATTCATTTAGATAGTGTTTGATTTAACTAAATATATAATTAGAATTTTATTTTTTCTCAAAAAAACTTACTTTTAAAGAACTTACGACATAAATTTTTTCAATTAAACATAATTCAGATACTCCTTAAAATCTTGTGTGTGTTTGTATTTTTTTTTCTTAAAAGACAGATTCAACACTCCTTTAATTCAATTACAAGTTGCTTTTAATAATTCAAAGAAATCAACAAATGTGTAGTTTCCATTTTCGGTACGATATTCTTAACAAGTGCTAATCACAAAAGATATACATCTATTTAACTATTTCCAAATATTTTTACCTAAAAAATATATTTTCAACTAATAATTTTCTATGATTTCTCTTCCTTTCCAAAAAGTTGAAACAAGCACAAAATGTGCCATTTTTTGACGTTACAATGGAAGCTTTCTTATTTTAGTATTACTATTTTTAGGCTATGTAAAATTATACTAACAAAAAAGATTTTAACATATGTGTTCAAAAAGAAGAGTAAAACATTAATCTATGAGTATAAAAAAAGGAATTAAGAGGAAAATTTTTTTCCTTTTTTTTTTTTTTTGCGCTAGTGTTTTGAAGCTCCAGGACAGGGGTGGAGGTGGCGCCAGTGTACATTTTGAGTCCGAGAATTTATGAATGAAGACCATCAGCTAACTTATTCCCCTGTGCAGTGTCCTTTCCTTTTCCTTCTTCCTCGTGATTCGGGCAACAAAAACCCCTTCTTAAACCCACAGGAAAATCACCCTTCACACAGCAGAAAGAGAGAAAGGGAGAGAGAGAGAGAGAGAGAGAGAGAGAGAGAGAGAGAGAGAGAGAGAGAGAGAGAGAGAGTGACCCTCTTGGGACTGTAACTAAAGACTGGGAGTTAGAGAAAAGAAAAAGAGGGAGTTTGAAAATTTGTTTTGAACGAACTTTTCTTTTTATCCCCTTTCTCTCTTTTTAAATTTTTATTTGTTGTTTGGTTTGGTTCCTGAAAGTCTGCAGCAGACTCATTAGGGTTTTTAGCTGCAAACCCAAAAAAGCTTTTAAGGCTATGGCGTTGCAACAAATGCATTTGTTGATAAGGTGGCTGTTTTGGCTTCAAGAAAGGTAAAAACTGGAAAAGGATACAACATTACTGCATACCCATTTCTTGATTTTTGTATTTGTTCTTTTAATGGGTCTGTTTTATCTTGCTCCATTTTTTCACCTTTTAGTTGATGGAATGTTAATCAGGTATCGTACATCATGCTTCGACATTGAAATCTCATATATTTGCTAACGTTATTGATACCTTGTGTTTTTGTATGTTTCTGTGCAATCTAAATAGACTTGTATGGTAAATATGAAAAGATTGGAAATCTATGGAATTTAGAGGAAATTGGGCAGACACGTGTTATTTTAGGTGAATTTCTGTTTTTATTTTCTCTTTCAAGTTTAGATAAGCTTCATGAGTGTCTGATTTCTGATAAAGCTTGTTACATGTACTATTTTGTGCTTTGGATATTGTTCATGCCCTTTAATCGCTGGAATTCCTACTTGAAAGCTTCATGGAGAAAATGATGAGCAATTTTTAGTATCAAAGCTTTAATTTTGAGCAGTTAAAATTTGTCTCTTTTTAAAGAGTTTTGTCAGTATCTATGCTCTAAAATAAATGACAGACAAGCATAAGAGAACAATGATCCTTATTATCGCAAGGGCCTAAGATTTGTGGTGCACAATTGATAGAGCAGTTAAATAAGTAAGACAAGATTAAATTTTACATCATATTGAATATGATATAGGGAGACACAATAAATTTTCGGGGAAATAGGAAGATAAATTCCTCTTATCATCCAATTTCAGGTATAGGATGAAGCTATGCCATTGTGGAATGCCTTACTGTTCTCTTTTTAAGCTTTCGATTTCAATTATAGTTAATACTGGTCGAAAGATAACAAAAGGAAAATCCTTAGGAGCATATCTTGAGAATCCGTAGTATCATAATTTTGATTCAAAATAGGCAAAGTACAGTATCTTTTGCTGAGTATAATTCAGAATTGAGATGCTAAAGTGGATGCTATTGAAAGATTGACATTTCCTTTACGACATTCATGTTGCATGTAAAGTTAACAAAGAATTGTCTACAACAACGTGACACATGTTAATCTGCATATGAATGTAGAGAAGGATGTTCGTTCAATTTTTTGGTCAAAGTGAAGATAATAAGTTAAGGTTTCTTCTTCAAATACAAATAAAAAGTTTGGGGATACTACAACCCCCTACATTAGTAGTTTAGTGCCAAGTCCTAGGTAACTCTACCTTTGAGGAAACTCTGATCTGAGGAAGTGAAGAGATTGAAATTCCTATACTTCTCTACCGGGTGCATACCTTGGCTAAAAATGGAAGCCTGTTTGGAAAATATAAGGTAGCCATGAACAAAAGATCGACATACTTAGGATACAATAGAATGCAAAATAACTGACCTACAATACCATTGTGTATAAGAAAATTCAAGTTCAAATCCGTAAGACATCGTGGCACTTATACGACAAAATATAACTTGATGCCAGCACAGCAGTGTAGAGTTAATTTCAGATTATGGCTGAAATTACATCTTAATCCAGTTTAGATCTGTGAGATTTTTCCTAAACCCTCATAAATATTTGACACGTAGAAGGCGGACTTTCCAAGGTGAGATGGATAACTTTTAAGATGAAAGGGAAGAGTTGTCAGAACTCCTTTTGATTCAGCTCTATCTCTCTCCCGATTGATTCGTTTACGAGCTTCAGATCTTTGGGTTGGAAAGAGAAGTTAATGGAGATGAATGGCAAGTACATCATCTGGAATGGTGACATTTCTATGTCACATGGTATTCGTAGATCTAATACGAACTTATTTCCTGATTGTGTAGTTTTTTTTTTCCCAATTCCTTCACTTGATGGTCTTTCGAAGGTTCTTACAGTTATTTTAAATTGCTCAAAAGCTCCAGTTTTTGACACTTGAGAGTTCACTCTTTTTTCTGCTGATTTTGTTGGCTTAGACTCTATCTTATGGGTGTATGTGTTTGGAAGTGCTGCATGTTGAATTCAATGTGTTTTGAGTAAATGAATCTACATGCCGTGTTTCGTAGAGGGTAAAACTTTTAGTGCTGTTGATTTCTCTGCAGATGATAGGTTGGATCTGTTAATATGGTGTTGCTATATTTATATAGAAACAATCTTGAATAAGAAATGGTAAATGTTTATCTTTATTAGCTGGTGTATTTTTGGTGAAATATTTCTTCAGAAGAAGTAATTGATATATGTCTATCTTTAACAACTGCAGAGTCCAGGGCAAGAAAAAAAAGGTCTTCTTATGGCATGTGATTATAAATTAATTGATAGATCTGTGGTCTTGAGTATGAAAAAGGCTTTCCTTACGTATAGTGAGGAAGAATTATGGGCTAAAGATGCTGCAGTGGTATGGATAGTGATACCTAGATACTGCATGCAACTTTTTTAATGCTTATCTCCAGGAACAATGAAATTTGGTCTTTTGAATGGTTGGATTCCAATCTATAAGGCTATTCTTTGTTCTTTTTATTATGCATGATGAAACTTAGTTAATTAGGTTGCTTGGTTTTGTTTATAATCAATGCAAACTGTTACCGATGCTTATACCACCGCCCAAATTACTCACTTCCGTTATATCCTCTTTTTCAGATCAAGAAATTGCTGTGGTGTTTGCTTCAAAGATATGAAGCTACTCAGCTTCTGATTACCAGAGAATTTCCTATCTTTGTGAACATTGGAAGATGTAAGCTGATAGGTAAATTGTAGGGAATGAAGCCAGTCGGTCCGCGAAACTACCAATGTTATAATATATCAACAATTTCTGTAATGGATTTTACATGACATTGTCATCTATGTTAGTTTTTCTTTTTGGAGTTTCCAACTATTTTGAATCTATTTTACTTGCATATTGCATCTATATTCTTTTGGAATAGTCTTGCTCCAATTGAGAATCAATTGCAAGCAGCTTCAACTGATAAAAGGAAGCGTTCAGGCTGCTCCTTGTACTGTTGATCTCTCTAGCATTTTGGAGAATACTATGGGTTTTTATTGTCTAGAGGCCCAGTTTGCTTCTTTTTGCTAATAAGCTACCCGAAATCTGCTGCCTGGACATTTGATGCCACCCTTTTTTTTATGTAATTGCATTTTCAAAGGTGCTTTGTGGTGTATGATACAATGTACTACTGGGTTTTCTGGTGGTAACTTTCTACCAGACGATATCATTTGGATCTCATGCACTGTCGCAATCTTGTGGGGAGTCTGATGTGAGATGTATTTTCATATTGTTGGATCTCCTTTTTGCATCCTCATTATCGTGAATTGTGTAGGTATGAATGCTAGTTAATGATCTATAGTGTCTAGCCAGCCCCTGCTTCTGGGCTAAGAAGGTGTTGGTAAACAGCTAGTTTATATTCAGCTGCCTACGTGTCACTATGATAATTGAGAATTTCAATGACCATATCTCATACTCCATCCCTAAGAAATTGCTGCACTAGATGAGTGCTCAAAATGCAAGATTTCATTGGAGGCAAGTTTGAAGATCTGTGCTGAGTTGGTTGAAATATGTTGCAAGAGCACTTAGACTTAATCAAGGTTATCTCATCTTCCTCTCCACCCCTAGGCCCCTCTTCCGGTTCTGTGGAAAGATCTGTTGTTAGTGGGGTGACACTCACGGTAGTTCTTATGCATACATGTCAGTTTCATAATTCTGCCAGTCTCCAAGTTTTGAAATAAACTCCAACAGGCTTAGATTACAGACCACCCTCAGCTGCCAGAACTCCCTCCTGCCTATGATTTTCTTTCATATGCACAGTTAGAAGGGCGATGCTAGAAGAGCAATATATCAATATTCATATGTAGATATAATTCATAACTGAGGTTTCGGTATTCTGCCTAGGATAAACCTAGAAATAGTTGATGCAGGAGCCTCTGCAGGCTGAATAGTTTATTAGGATAATTCTTCAGGGCCGTCTAGTCTGATTTTATATCATAAAATAACATGTGTTAGTGGATGGTAGTAATGGTTGTATTATTCGGTGGGATGATAGATCGTGCAATTATAAAAGTAAGGGGTAGGCAGTATATTTGGTTACTGCAATTTTCTTGAATTTGGATGGTGACGATGAACATGCTTCATTTGCTAACTAAATAAACTGATTCTTTATTGTACCTTGATCTGGAGAGATGTTTTCTCTGGAAATTCATATTTGGTCTCGAAGTGCAGATATTGTCAACTATTTCCACGCTTGTGTCATTGAATCCCATTATTTCTGTTTCCAGAAGTGATGACTGTAATAGGTTTATACATGAACTATTTTGCACATAATGATTCCTCAGGATTGATATTGTTTCTTCATTAGTTATTTTAGATCTAACTAGTTTTTCTCTTGTTCTTCCTACACCGTTTGCTTTCTTTGGGTTTATCTCAACTAAACCAAGATCTATTCTGATCCTACACAGATTGCTGTATAGCTCTGCAATGAACTTCTAACCGTGAAACAATTGGTCACTTTCGTCCTCTGTTTTCATAGATAGCTATAATTTCTCATTAGTACATATACAGCAAAATGAAATAATCAAACAAATCTATTAATATGTGCAGTGTCGAATGACAACTCTTGAATTATGATCTCTGCCTGTTGGAAACATCATGAGTGCATTCAAAAGGGACACCATAGATAAATCTTTCATAATCAGTGCAGTAATTGTAAACCATTTGGTTCTTTTGTACCCATTGAAGCTTCTTCAAGGTCTTAGCATCTAGTTCTTGATTCATCCATTGGCTGGAGGAGGACAAGGAATCGGTGGTCTTGCCAAGACCGCTGCAAGACGACCTTGATGTCCAGACACAAGCTTTAGCTGTGAAATTTCTGTAGGAGGCCGTGAAGGGAGCCTTTGTCCAGTCAATCTTAACTTTCCCACCCTGAGTTGCCCAGCTATCAGCATTCCATAGGCTAGAATAGAGCCTCATAGGCTGTTTACTTGGAAATGGTACCCCTGATGCTTCAAGGTTGTGGTATACTCTAATTGGAATCTCATCTACCATGAATCTGGAAATCGGAAAAAGAAAAACTTTCCAGATTTGCTAAAACCTTTGCCAGAAAGAAGGATTGAATGAGTATTAGAGAAGAGGGTCTTACATGATCCGTTGAGGATTCCATATGATGGAGTAGGTGTGGAAGTCCTCTGTAGGATCAAACCACATAGCGAACTGCTGTTCCCTACCCCCATGGCCTTGGGTGAAAACATTAGTGTGGACCGTGTAAGGCTCTCCTGTTTCATTACCCAAGAACTCAAAGTCGATCTCGTCATGTTCTGGTTCTTGAGAAGACAACTATATTACACATAACAAGAAACTGAGATAATCAGAAATCTAACAGAAAACCAGACCAACTACTGGTGAGAAAGGATAGAAAGTTAACATACAAAATATGCTGTGACGGTGCCAGCGGAATTGCCCGGAACGAGTTTGAGGTCCATGTCGATCCTGCCAAACATGTACTGATTCCTGGATTCAAATCCTGAGCCTGACCATTCATCTAGAGTTAGCATAACTTGTTTGCCTCCGTCAAGAATCTTAGCTCTTTCTTCACCCCAGGAAAGGATGACATCTCTCTTGAAATTTCCAGCTGATGCAGATGAAAGCAGAAGAGAAGAAACGAGCAGAGAGAGCAGAAACAGAGCAGGAGGTGACGCCATTGCTGGATTAGATTAAATTCTTCAATGGGATTAGAGAGAAATATTTGTATATGAGCTTGCGAAGTTTGATGATTATTGGGTGACTCAGAATTGAAAGCTTATATATAAGGTGGTCTTGGAGGTTGAAAAAACTATTATTTGTTAATGGGAAAACCAAAGTGAGAGCTGTCAAAAGGTGAAGTTTTTTAAAGTAGTACTACTAGTATAAAAGATTAGAGGGCGCTTGCAATTATGAGTTTATTTCGAAATTGAATTCCTCCGCCGACCACGATGAGGAGAGGACACCAGAAAATATGGCCATTTGGTCTAAAGCTACCCAAAAAAGGTGTCTTGGAATCTGTTTGGTGGGGGGAGGGCCGCGAGGGAAGGGTTTCCTTGCTTGACCAGAGCTTGTTAACATATCATTCTGACCTACAAAGTATTACTGGTCTAAGCAAAAGCGAGTAGTTTTCTTGTGCCCCTGATTTCGGGGTTTTGCTGTGTTGGGGGGTAGGGTTTGGGGGTTCATGGGAATGAGAACCAGATTACGTTAAGCTGGCAAAATGATTATGGAATCAAAAGACGCGGAATTGGTGGTTAGGTGGTTCCAGAAGGGCGGCTTCTGCCCCCCCTTTTTGGCCTTCCTCTTCCCCTAACTTTAATTCTTATATTCACTCTTTGTGAGAGGAGAATTCAACTTCCTACATCCGTGATTCATTAAACAATATCTTTTTTATAATATCCTTCATTACATGGCCATAACCCCCCCCGCGCCTTTCTTCCTTGTTGAAATGATTTGCAGTTCTGAGCTTCAGCTTGAGCTGCTACTGCATTGCTATATGCTCAAAACAGCTCATTTTTGCCGGGAGGAAACGAGAAACTTGTGTGATTTTTGAAGTGGTCACATTCACTATTGTAACATGCCATTGAGTACTGTTTTCTTGTTGTTAATTTTGTTCCATTTCGTTTATTTATGGTGTGAACGGATATAATTTAGATTTGAAATTTTTTATCTTAAACTTCGTAAGAGTAAATTATTTGTGAGAGAAATAATATAATTTAAAATAAAAAATTTATATTAAATTTTACAATGAAAACTAATCTAAATACACTCTTATTTTATACCCAACAAATTGATATCAAAATTAATTTACATACAACAATATTTACTTAAATTATGTCGAAAAAAAAGAATAGTAAAAGATAAGAAAGTAGTTATCAATTAGCTCATAGTTAAGAAATTCAAGCTTGGACACCATACCTTACTAGGGTTACCCTTTGAACGTGAGAAATACAATTCATGCAGCGTTAGGAAAATTTCCGATCAATTTGCTGTCAGGTATCCAATGCCTTGAATCCACAGGAAATTGCACTAAATTCCATTTTGGATATACATAAAAAAACACACAATTGTTTTTTCTTGTTCAGGAAATTGACTTATGGGAACGTGGATGGAGTACGAGTTGACCATGGTGGGTGGATCTCAGAGGACAACGGTCCAGTTAATGTCTGTTACATCACATGCGAATTAGCTGAAAATTTCAATCCTTTTGCGGGCAAATTGCCGAGATTGTACATTCAGATTGTCTTACGTTTGGGGTCCATTTTTTCCCTTTTTTTTCTTTTTTAAAAAAGAAAAAGTACTTTACTCGTACTTCCATTTTTCGAAATATTTTCTTTCCAATGCAGAAAGCTAAGATGAAATTCATCTAAAAAAGTAAAGTATTTTATTTTTTAAAAAATTTTCGAATAGAAATCCAATTTTATTCCATGCCAAAATATCATGTGGGAGCTTTAGAGGTTACTTTGAACTGGTCCAAGAAAACCATTGGACCAACATTTGAGGAGTAATACAAAGCTTCGGGGGTAATATTTAGTTGATATCCACGCACAGTGGAGCGTGGTGGACCATCGATTATTATAAAGGATAATTTATGTATTTTCTTGGACAAGACATTTTCTTGGATGAAATAACCATCGACTATTATAAAAGATAATCTGTACATCTCCTTGGACAATGTCTTTTCCTGGGTGAAATGGTATCAGAGCCAAATGTAGTTCGGCTGCTCACGAGTTCGACTCCCAGTCATGCAATGTGGGAGATCGTTCGGGAATATCCATGCACAGTAGAGCGTGGTGGACCGTCGACTATTATAAAGGATAATCTGTGCCTCTCCTTGGACAAGACCTTTTCCTGGGTGAAATAGTTATTGAGGTAACAGTTTAGTAATTTGAATATTTTGAAGAAGGATTTAATTATTACAGTATTAAAAAAGATATTTTACAAATCAGTCAATGTGGATAAAAGAATTCGAGTGTGATTATATAGGGTTTAGTTTTGAGATTTTATTTTTTGAATTTAGTAAAAGTTAAATTATTTGTGAGAGGAGATGTGAGTCATACACTTGAAATTTTGGGTTTGATTTTGAAAACAAACCCTGTACAAGTAGAGCTTTAGTTATTGATGTAACAGTGTAGTAGCCCATAAGATCTTGTCCTAACATAAAGAGGTTAAGAGTTTTATTCTCATTTAATGTAATGTTTTCCTTCATTTTTAATAGGACATATTTTCTCATTTAATAAGATTTATAATTTTACGTTGATATCTCTTATATTAAAAAAATGTAACAGTTTAGTAATTAAATACTTGATTAGTAGTCGAAGAAGGATTCATCTGTTGTAGTATTAAGGGGAAAAAAAAAAAAAGATACCCTATGAATCAGTGGGTGTGTATAAAAGGAAAACTAAAAGTAAAGAATGCGATGATGGGCCGGGGGGTGGGGTGGGGTTCGTGGTCACTTAATCAAAGCTGTTATTAATTAGACATTGATTTAGTGGCTCATGTGCCACCCATATTTCAAACATAGGAAAAGAGAAAAATAATCTCTCTCTCTCTCTCCCTCATCGGAAGAGCAAATATACTAAGGTATCCACCTAAAATAGTAGTTGAGTTGAATTATAGAAAAATATTGTGCGTGTGAAGTTAATAGTGGAGATCAATCAATATTCCTAATTTAGTGCGGTCTGAACATGGTGGTGATTTTACTTTTTTCACCACCATGTTGAATCAATTTTAATCATTAAACAATTAAGTACCCATGCATTATAGATAATTATTTAAGATTATAAATATAATAATTATTCTAATTGTAATATGATGAATAATTATTAAATTATAGAGTAAATTATTATTTAGTTTGACACAATATAAATTTTGATCAAAATTCGATGATTGAAATTCATTTTCAATATGTATTAAAAAAATATAACTAACATCATAGCGAGATTGATGGTGAGATTCGATAGTGTTTTATTTTAAAATTTTTTACCTTTAGTTTCAGGAGAGAGAATTTTTTATGAGAGAAAAAATAAGACTTAAAGTGAAAAATTTATATTGTATTCCGTAGTTAAACCTAATCCTAATACACCCTTAATTTGGTGAACGGCGGCGGGCACAAGCACGAACAGCTACAAACAAATTGAGGAATTGGAACAGAAAGTATTCCCTTGGAACACATTTGTATCCACCACTGGAGAAATTTTAAGAGGATACTTGAGATCAAATCATCATTATTTGGCCTTTTCTTTTTCTCTTTTCTTTGGTAGGAAAGCACAATGATGAATCAACATTTGGACAAATTGTCTGACAAAGAATATTTTACCTTCAGAGTAACTTGCAACTTGGTCTAAAAGTGGAGTAATGATTTCATATATAAGAATGAATTCTGTAATTTTCCCATTTGTACTGGGACTAGCAGGAAGATTGTCCTAGCTAGGGTAAAAGATCAGTTGGTACGTTGAACTCTCCGCCCTAGCAAGAATAACCTTTGAAAAACTACGTTGGTCATGCAAAGAAGCATTTCGCCACCACCATTGCATATAGCATACTTCTCTGAAGCCATCCTCCCAACTAAAGCCCCTATGCACCCTCCTCCAAAAACCATTAAGGTTCATATCCACCCATTTGGTAATGTTCGATTCCCCAAAATTAAAAAGTTCCATCACTGAGTCGGTAGCAAACGTTTCCAAATCTCTTTTATGTACGGGTGTGTATTATTTATAAAAAATTCAAAAATTTTAATTAAATTAAATTTTAATTTGATTTTTGATTCGATTTTAATAAATTTCTGTTTGGAGAAAATTTTATTTTTTATATTCAAATTAAAATTCGATTAAGTTTTCGATTTGAACCAAATCAAAACTAAAAAAAATTAGAATTTCTCAAAACTAATAATTAAGCAAAATTAAAGGTTAATAATTCTAGTTAAATTATATCTTAATTAAGATTATTTTAAAATTTAAAATATTCATTTTTTATATTTTTATAAATACTATTTGAAGACAAATAATTCAAACCAAATTAAATTTTAATTAAAATTATTTTAAATTTTAAAATGATTAATTTTGTATATTTTTACAAATACTATTTAAAGATTAATAATTTAAACTAAGTTGGAGTATAATCAATATTATTTTAAAATTTAAACATTTTAATTTCATATATTTTAGTTTTCTCCAAGCTAAAATATTTCAGTTTAGAAAAATTTTGATTTAAAGGTAAATTAAATTTAATTCAGTTTTTTTAAAAATATAACAAATTGAATTTTTTCTAAATTGTAAAATCAATTTTTTCCCCAAATTGAATCAATGAACACCCCTACTTCTTCCACATGGGGCAATCCCTCAATGCATGCATGTAAGCCAGATTCTTGACTATAACCGCAATGGTCACACCTAGGATTGTCACGAATTCCTCGATAATGTAGTAGATAGTTTTGAGCAGATTCCATCTTGCAAACCAGAGAATGAGTGGAAAATGCAGAGGACTCTTTGCTTTCCAGACTGTTTGCCAAGAATTCATGTATCTGCATTTTCTACTTGCTGGCTCCGCCTATATGCCGTCCTAGATTCAAATCGCCCCAGACCAAACAGACCTGTCATTCTCAGCCATGCATGGTGCTTGGACCAATAAGAAACAAAAGATCCCAAACATACCTCGAGAGAAGGCCTTGTTACTCATGGAAAATTTTGTTGTCCATAACTCTGTTAATAAAAAATTTTCATGCCATCGTTGCACCGAAGACCAATGATGTGGAGATGCCCCCACATTATGATCAATCACTTCCCACCTGTTTTCCATACAAAGCTCAGCAAATGGTCGTGTTTTGGTTAGTCATCCAGAATGAGCTCGAACGCATCACGGCAATGCCTTAGCCTGCGTTCATTCATGCGTCCTTGTTAAAAGTGAACAATTTTCAGTCACAACTCAATACAGGCTATTATCATAATCATATGGACTATATACAGTTTTTTGGTGGGAGGTACAACAGAACCTTCCGCCTTTCGGAAGCAAGATTCTCAGGTTTATATGAATGGAGCCGTCCATTGGATGACCTCGGGCTACAATTGCGAAAACCGGCGGCTAGATCGTTATTTCTCAATTGTGGTGTTTGATATTCATCTTGAGGTGTTCCCAGAGATATCATTGCCGTATATATTAGCAAACACAAAAATATCGGCAGGCTTCACGAATCTCTGGAAATATAGGAGAATGCTTTGTCTTTGCCACCATAAACCTCGTAGCCATTTTATTAAATTTTCTGCTTGGATTATGAAAGAGTAGCTGAGTCTTGGACGAAGCTATTCGATATTGATCTTGAAGGGTTTAATTTGAGTGTCCAAAGACTACTAGGCTTCAGGAAATCTGGTGAACTTCTTTTGGATCTTTGATTTCTTATGACCCTTCAAATTCAGAGTTCACGAACCTTCAAATTTTCGGACCAAATTCTTATAATATGCCTTTGTATTCATTTTATGTGGACAGCTTCACAGAGAGCCTTGTGTTTCTTGACAAAGGGGCCCAGTATTCATGCCCCAAGCAGGAATAGATTCAGATGCATAGGTCTGTTTAATTTCATCTATTTCTTTTTCATAAGACTAGAGAAATGGCCAGGAAAAAAGACCAGCGGAAATCATGAGAGCAAACAGAAGAAGACTAGAGATTGCTGAAGAAAGGAGAAATTCTTTAGTAGTTTCTATATAGGTGGAAAATCACTTTGCATATGATACAACTACTATCGGCCATTTCAATTAGGAAGTCGGAAGTTCAATTCTTAACTACCACAAGGTTTTATAATTTGCTTATAGGAATAGTATTTTTGTGATATTGGTTTCCTTGTAATTAATGACTTCTACTCATTGATTATGTATTTCCACAGCACATTGTAACATCTCGCGTACTCAAAAAAAAAAAAAAAATGCTACTACTATTTGACGTACCACTATATTTTTCTAAGCTACATGAATAAATTATACGAAATTTGTTTCAAAAATAAAAAAATAATAATTTACCAAAATTTTGTTTCTAATACTCTTAAGCCGATCTCTTATACACAGATTAGGTTTTTCAGTGCCAACTTCTCACACAAAGGTAGACTTGTGTGACATTGAATCCGAGAACCATTAGCAATAACTTGATACTTCACTTCAATTCTGGTGAAGCATTCAGAAAACATATCAACTGGTCCAGCCAAAATTACATCTTTCCCTTTTAGATTTATTTGCACAGCCTGTTCTTTCTATAACTAGCTACACACTTTTGGTAAGATACAATTCTGGTATACACTAGTATATAAGGCCACATTTTTTACCGCAGTAATTTTTTCTATTCAAGGGATGACACAAGTTGGGTATATATACTGAACCATATCTTCAATACTGAAAATTACCATTCATATATATTGAAAACGTTCTTTTTCACAGGTCATACCTCCCAAATAGGCCCGAGTTGTAATTGACCATGTTCTATTAATCCCTTCTCTCATCGTAGTTCTAAGTTGAGTGGCAGTCAACTTGGACCGCAGAAATCATAGGTTTTTCTGATCATCTTCTTCTGCTTCGTCTGGCGTCTCTGTCGTTTATCTATGGCGTCCGGTTTTATGACTGCTAGTTCAAGTTTTCCTGAAGAACTGGTGGTTGAAATCCTTCTAAAACTACCGATCAAGACCATCTTATGCTGCACGGGAGTTTGCAAGTCTTGGTATAATCTTATCACCAGTCAGTCCTTCATCTCCTTGCACCTGAAGAAATCTGCCCTGGGGAATGGAAAAGCTCATAGTTTAGTCAGGCGCTGTACCTGGCCGGGAGGGAGAGAGCACTACTCGTTACATTCTGATGACGAAACCTTTAGTCTCTACGAAGAATTTGAATGTGGATTTCCATGTTCCGGTGACTTCTTGAGGGTGATTGGAATATGCAACGGGTTGATATGTCTTTCTGATGATCAGAGAACTAAATCCCAGAAGATAATCTTATGGAATCCGATGATTAAGAAGGCAGTGCACCTGCCAGAACCTAAGGAGGCTTCTTGTACACATTCATTAGGCTTTGGATTTGATCCCAGTACTGATGACTACAAGATAGTGAGGATTGCATACCAGAGAACTTTTAGCGAGACACAACGTTTTAGATACCGTCAAAAACGGGTTGAGCTTTACAATCTGAGCTCCGGTGCTTGGCGAAACATTGGGGATCTTGCAGTACCTTTGGTCGTTGGTATTCGGAGGCCCTTAAGCTTGGAGAGACAAGAATCGCCAGTGTTCATTAAAGGAGCCGTCCATTGGACTGCTTATCGACAGAGCGGAGTAGGGGAACGCCTGCATTACTCAGTTGTCTCGTTTAACATGCAGCTTGACACG
Source organism: Rauvolfia tetraphylla (assembly GCA_030512225.1). Taxonomy (NCBI): domain Eukaryota; kingdom Viridiplantae; phylum Streptophyta; class Magnoliopsida; order Gentianales; family Apocynaceae; genus Rauvolfia; species Rauvolfia tetraphylla. The sequence continues at coordinate 489,444 of JAJQKT010000012.1, forward strand.
TTCAAGGAGATGCCAATCCCAGAAATTCTTGCTGTGGTAGATACTGCAGAAACCAGGGATCTGATCATTTGGGAACGTAAGCAAATGCTTTCTGTAACTATACATGACATTTATGGGGAATCGCGGCCCAGTTGCTCGGTTTGGGCGATGAAAGAATATGGTGTTGCAGAGTCTTGGACTAAACTGTTTGATATTGATATTCCATGGATGGCAACCATGAGGTTCATAAGACCAGTTGGGTTTAGAAAAAATGGTGCACTTCTACTTGAAGATGCAGAAAACAGCTTGATTTCCTATGAACACGAAGGAATTAAAAAGGTGAAAAATCTTCTAATTCGCAGTTCCAGGAAGTTTGTTCATCGATGCTCACTTTATGTGGGCAACTACATAGAGAGCCTGGTGTTTCTTCCAAAGGAGCCAAGTAAGGGTCTATAGCATGGAATGATCGAGTTTAGTGAGATATTTAAATTTTAACATTTTATAAAAATAAATTATTTATAAAAGAAAAAAATAAGACTCAAAACGTTGAAATTTATATTGAATTTCGAAATTCAGCCCAATATACAATACTTGGATGAACTATGGTAGCTTACATTGGACGGGTTACATTTTACCTCATACTCTTATCCTAACACTCTTAATTGTTAAAAGTAAATTGAATTCAATTGCCTTTTCATCTTTGTCTTTTAGTAGCTTCAGTTTTGGTATGAAGGCTATATGTTTATCCATTCAGAAGCAAGGGAGAATCACCTTTAACATAAATCATGTTTCACCTCTTTCACCTCTTTCTTATTTTTTAAAATGGTATAAACTTAAAATATATAAATTCACTTCCCTGTTTAAAGAATTTACCATTTTTCAGTCTTATGTGAGATTCAAGATATGAATTAAACTCACGTTTTATCATATGCTAAAGATATATATTGTTACATATACATTCAAAATTAATATATCGGATAATATCTTAATTATGTATCATCACAAATATTTAATAACGCATACACTCCTAATTAATAGGCTTTAAATAACATTAAACATATTGAAAATAGACTTTGATGTATTAATTTCAAGTCCGAAAACTTTTACTTTAGTTTTACTTTTTCTATCACTAGAAAAAAATAAAAAATGAAAAATGAAACAAAGAAAAGAATAAAGCGAATGAGTTATACCCTGGTTGACACAAGAAGGTCCAGCTCTGGCTCTTATATAATAACATTTTCCCAAGAAAACGACTGATAATCTCCCCAGGGAGATAACTTTAGTATAGGAACAAGCGTGTGGAAAAATGAAAATTTTGGTTACAAATAGATCTGTCTCAGATCATGATGAGCAGAAAAACAAAAACAAACATCAAATAAACTTAGGACTTATGGTTTGGGAAAGAATTTCAAACTAATTTAAAGATTGAAATGCCAACATATAAAACTTGTGAAGGCGTGTTCCTCCTTTGTCTTCTCTATAGGAACCTTGAAAGCTTGCATTCAGCAGGAATGCCCTGGGGAAACCTTGTAAAATCCTTGCAGTAGTCATATATCATGCACTTGGATTGAACCCATCGAAGCCTATTTCGCCCTTTACCGTCGAGTCCCTCTGTTAGCCATGCTGCTGTTCTGAAGGCACCCAGAGACATGGGAGTACATGGAGTACCAGTACAGGAATTACCATTAATATTGAGGTTTCTGTAAGAGACACCAAAAGGAGCCTGAGTCCAATCTGTCTTAACTCTTCCTCCTTGTGTTGCCCAATCATCTGCATTCCACAAGCTGCAGTGCATTCTCATGGGCTGATTTGTTGGGAATGGAATGCCGATTGCTGCATGGTTGTTGAATACTCTGATGGGGCAGTTGTCTACCAAGAAACTGAGAAAGAAAGAAATTCTTGTAAGAAATCCGAAGCCTAGACAGTAACAATGAAGGTTCGGGTTCTTGAAATCTTATTCAGGAGATCATGATACTTACATTATGCGTTGAGGGTTCCAAACGATGGAGTATGTATGGAAAGCTGCAGTGGGATCAAACCACAGACGGAACTGTTGCTCCTTGTTTCCTTTTCCCAGGGCATAAACATTGGTATGGACTGTATACGGCTGGCCAGAGACGTTGCCTAAGAACTCAAAATCGATCTCATCGTGGGCAGATCCTTGAGATGCTAACTGTGCATGGATCAACAGAGAACACTATTTTGTTACAAAACTCAAATCCTCAGTTACGATCAACAAAAGCAAAGTAATTATAACTTACAAAGAACGTGGTGACTGTGCCAGCAGAATTTCTTGGTACAAGTTTGAGTTGGACGTCGAATCGTCCATACAGATACTGATTCTTGGACTCAAGAACGTGGTGACTGTGCCAGCAGAATTTCTTGGTACAAGTTTGAGTTGGACGTCGAATCGTCCATACAGATACTGATTCTTGGACTCAAAACCAGAACCAGAATATTTGTCCAGTGAGAGGGTGAGGAGTCGCCCTCCATCGAGTATCTTCGCTCTACCCTGGCCCCAAGTAATGTTCACATCTCTGTAGAAGTTACCAGCTAAGGCTGCAGTCATTAGGCAAGCCATCAAAAGGGAAATTTTAAGCACTGCTGAAGGGGCCATTTTCTTGAACCACGGAAGAACAAGAAAGAGAAACTAGAGAGAGAAATATATGTGTATGTTGAGGTGATGGCAATTCAAATCTAAAGAGAACCTTTACATAGGAATGGACTAGCAAGATTAGTTTAGGTGGTATCTGAGAGAGGGCTGCCATGATCATCATTAGTTGACTAAGAATAATTGAAGAGGGAATGTCTTAACGCGTGGGAATGGAGCTTTCCTGAAGCTTTTGTTGCCTTGGTCAGATGTGATTGCTTTACATGTCTAAATTGAGGGTTTGCTTATGGAAACTGTACACAGCTGGCTATTTATACACACACACACAAGAGTCATTGTATTCAGAGGGTTTTTTTTTTTTTTTCTAAGCAAAAAGTTTGGACCTCGAGATGGTGAATTAATAGCTCCTTACTACTTAATGTTCAAATTTGAATGATCATCTCTCGAACATATCAGAGGGGTTTTTTTTTCTAAGCAAAAAGTTTGGACCTCGAGATGGTGAATTAATAGCCCCTTCTTACTTAATGTTTGAATTTGCTTGATCATCTCTCGAACATATCAGATAAGCTTAATAATCAACTTAACATTAATCCCATCATAGTAGCATCACTAAAGGCTAAGTAATAAGAGATATTTCTCATCGAATTAGCACAATAGATTGATAATTCATGCGCAATTTTATAATACCCCATTGTAGTAAGGGTTACCACATTCTCAATGAGACTTAAATATTCGATGTTCAAAATGGCTGACACAGTTATAATCACTTGGACTATCGCTCCACTAGTAATTAGTACATGTAATATGAATTGAGAGTTAATTTCGTAATTTGTATTTGTAACAAAATTTTTAAGACGTATAATTTTTTTTTTGTTATATCATATACGTAAATCTTTAAAGGCCGGAACCACCGTACTGAATATCAACATGTGAGCATGTAGTTGCTTTAGTAGGCCTAAGCAACTTAGAATGATGAAAATATACTTACTTAGGAGGGGGTCAAACAAAAGTCATGAGTTGTCAGGAATCTTCCGAGCAGATGTAAACATCAACAATACTTGCAAACATTTTTAGTACGTGACAAGTATTTGTGACATAGCCAACATGAATAATGCTCAAAAGCCAGAATAAACGAGATAAAGAGAATATGATTCGAATCCAATAATTTTTGTTTGGTAAAAAATATTTTTATTATTAAACTACTATATTGTTAACTTGAACTAAGTAAACTAATATCCCTTTTAGAGAGTGATTAGATAGTATTTGATTTTTAAATCAAACTTAAAATTTTAAGTGTGAGACTCATATTTCTTTTTATAAATAATTTAACTTTTACAAAATTTAAAAATAAAATATCAAAACCAAACTCGATTTGTCCATGAAGTCAGAGAATTTGGGGGTAAAGCTATGAATGCAATATAATGTATTTGCTAAAAGTTGATCTCTTATAAACGAGAGAACTTCAGAATGAATATTTATGCAACCATTATTTTGAAGATTAAAGTTTTTATATTTTTTGAGAAGTAAATCTTTGAACTTTTATATATGTGCGGTTTATTGGAAATCTTATACTATTATAAGGTGAAGGAAAAATATAAATGATCATATCAAATTTTGATCAATTAACAGAGCATGTTGAAGGTGTGTTTAGGTACACATGAGCATGGATAGCAATGTATCAGGTAGATGAATGTGTTGAATTTCATTACGTTCAAATTTACGATACATAGAACATTGATTCTTCTCTCTCTGCCTGCTGCTGTTAGCGCTTGTGAGCGTTAGTGATTTCTAACCTCAAACACAAGATAAAGGGGCAAAACTATTTTGTTTATTTCCGTAATTGATAAAGAATTAAAGAATTTATGTCCTCATAATTTACAAATGGAAACACAAATAGATCAGAAAATCACTGCTGGGATCCTATAGAAATCTCGGACTCCTACATTCAGCAGGAATACCCTGTGGAAACCTTGGTGAATCCTTGCAGTAATCGTAGATCATGAACTTGGATTGAACCCATCTGAGCCTGTTTCTTCCCTTAACATCGAGCCCTTGAGCTTGCCATGCTGCTGCACTGAAAGATCCAGGAGATCTCCAACTCCATGATGATCCAGAGAAAGCAATATTGCCGTTCAGATTGATGTTTCTGTAGGATACAACAAAAGGCGCCTGTGTCCAATCAGTCTTGATTTTTCCTCCTTGTGTTGCCCAATCATCTGCATTCCATACGCTGCAGTGCAATCTCATGGGCTGGTTCTTCGGGAACGGAATGTGGATTCCTTCGTGGTTGTTGAATACTCTTATGGGGCTGTTATCTACCAAGAAACTGAAAATAGAGAGTTTGAGTGAATCAGAAACGGAGACTGAAGGGGTAAAGAGTGCGTAAGCGAGATAAATTCAACCAAAGATTATGAAAAATTAAAAATGACAGTAAAAATGACAACAAGATTTTTAGGTGGAAAAAATCCTCCGTAAATAGATGTAAAAAAAACCACCGGCGAGAGAGCCAAAATTTCCACTATAAAATTTGTAGGGAGTACAAAATATTTTATCTGGACTAACAAGACAAATAACTCAAATAATAATTTTCTACGAAAGAAAAAATATTCAAAACAAAGAAGTAGAGAATATGAGAAGAAAGAAAATGAAGAGAATTAATTTGAATGCTCTGTTTTGCTCCCTTGATTATGAGCTGCAGGAGTTGCCTATAGGCAACTCCCGTAGCAAAGCAAGTAAACAAACCCACAATTGGGTTTGGCAGCCAACTCCAATTGCAAACCCAATTGTGGATTAGGTAAGTTGAAATAGGTGAGCAACCCCACAAATCTCCACCTTGATCACTTTGGAAATACTCTCTCACCATGAAGCTTGTTCAATTATGAATGATACCAGCTAAGTCCAAGCAATGATCGAACTTAGCTGTGGGAAGTGGCTTGGTTAACATGTCTGCAGAATTTTCAGCTGTATGAATTTTCTCGACTGTAATATTTCCTGCAGCAACAATATCTCGGATAAAGTGGTGCTTACTATCAATATGTTTGGTCTTTGAATGATGCTTGTTGTTCATGGTCAAGTGAACAGCACTCTGACAGTCACAGAACACAACAAGAATGTCTTGCTGTAGACCAAGTTCACTTACCAAGCCTCGGAGCCAAATAACGTCTTTTACTCATTCAGTGGCAGCAATATACTCTGCTTCAGTGGTGGGCAAAGCCGCAATAGATTGGAGTGAAGAATACCAACTGATAGCAGAACCACAAAGTGTAAAAATATAGGCTGAAAGTGACATTCTCCGATATAAATCATCACCGTAGTCAGCGTCAACATAACCAACTACGCCTCCGGGATCAGCTCTTTGTCTATCAAATATCAAACCAATATCGATAGAGCCCTTCAAATAACGAAGGATCCATTTGACAGCTTCACAATGTTGCTTGCCTGGATTGTACATAAATCTGCTAACAACGCTAACAGCATAAGCTAAATCAGGTCTGGTACATACCATAGCATACATAAGGCTTCCAACTGCATTTGAGTACGGGACATATGACATGCGTCTCTTGTCCTCCTCTGATTGAGGACATTGCTCAGGTGACAATTTGAAATGAGCAGCTAATGGAGTACTAACTGCTTTGCAAATCTGCATTCCAAATCTGTCAAGCATCTTCATAACATACTTCTTTTGTGATAAGAAAAGTTTACCGGCTTGACGATTCCTGCTAATCTCCATTCTAAGAATCTTCTTGGCAGGACCTAAATCTTTCATATCAAATTCACTGCTGAGCTGGGCCTTTAACATGTTAACAAGATATTTATCTCTTGCAGCAATCAACATGTCATCAACATAGAGTAGTAAGTATATGAATGACCCATCAGATGTCTTCTGGAGTAGCCATGTTCAATCATAAAAGAATCAAACCTCTTATACCATTGTCTCGGTGATTGCTTCAAACCATAAAGAGACTTTTTGAGACGACATACATGGTCATCCTTTCCAGGAACAACAAATCCCTCCGGCTACTGGATATAAATCTCTTTCTCAAGATTACCATGAAGAAAAACAGTTTTCACATCTAACTGTTCCAGCTCCAAATCATACAAGGTAACTAGAGCAAGTAATATACGAATTGAAGTATGACGAACAACAGGAGAAAATACTTCATTAAAGTCAATACCTTCCTGTTGATCAAAACCTCTGACAATAAATCTTGCTTTGTACCTTGCATTCTCAACACCGGTGATGTCTTTTTTTCTCTGAAAGATCCACTTGCAGCTAATGACTCATTTGTCTTCTGGCAATTTCACCAGATCCCAAGTTTCATTTTTATGAAGACTCTCGACCTCTTCTTGCATTGCAACAATCCATTTTGTTGAATCGTCACTAGAGATAGCTTCAGAGTAATTTCTTGGTTCATCATTGTCTCCTATCTCTTGTGCATCAACTAATGCATAAGCAATGCTGACAGATTCTGCATCTAGTCTTTGAGTCGGCTTTCTCGGTCTCTGTGCTGGAAGTTCCTGAGCCATAGACCACGATTGTGGCAAACCTCGTCGTTGTGTGGATGTGGTTGTCGTGGACTCCTGTGTTCAATGATATCATCAATTGCAGTAGCGTGATCTTGTTCAGATGTGGAGGAATGATGAACATCTTTCTTCAAAACGGGAGCTTCAACCTCAAACTCCACCTTCTTTGGAATATCCTCCTAATCACCTATATCAAAAGTATTCTTCTCAGAAGATAGCATATCATTTTCATTAAAGATTACATCTAGACTATGGAATGATTTGCCAGTTTTAGGGTTATATAAGCGATAGCCTTTGACCCCTTGACCATAGCCTAAGAAAATGCACTTCTTTGCACGAGGCTCTAATTTTTCCTCGTTCACATGTGAATAAGCAGGACACCCAAATAATCTAACATTAGAATAATCAACAATGTTACCTGACCAAACTTCTTCTGGAATTTTGCAGTCAATTGCTCTGTTAGGGGAGCGGTTTATCAAATAACATGCTGTCGAAGCCGTTTCAGCCCAAAAATATTTTCCAAAACCTGAATGAGAGAGCATGCAACGAACTTTCTCCAAGATAGTTATGTTCATCATTTCTGCAACTCCATTCTATTGTGGAGTACCTGGAATGGTGAGATGTCTGGCAATACCTTCTTTCTTGCAGAAATCATTGAATTCATTTGAGCAAAACTCAAGTCCATTATCTGTCTTTAGCCTTTTGATTTTCTTGCATGTCTGGTTCTCAATTAAAGCTTTCTACTCTTTAAAGATTGAAAATGCTTCACTCTTTTGTTTAAGAAAATAAACCCAGAGTTTTCTTGAGAAATCATCAATAATTGTCAACATGTAATGACATTTACCTATGGAAGGAATTTTTGACGGACCCCAAAGATCCGAATGAATGTAATCCAATGTACCTTTGGTTCTATGAATGGCTTTTGAAAAGCTGACCTTTTTATGTTTACCAAAAATGCAATGTTCGTAGAAATCAACCATGCCGGTAAAGTGGTTATCAAGATGACACTTCTTCTTGAGGATTTGAATTTCATTCTCACTCATGTGGCCCAATCTGTAATGACATAACTTGGTTTTATCCTTGTCAGATGAGGCAACAGATGCAGAACCTGTAACAGTTGAACCCTGCAGCACATATAAACTACCAGATCAACTTGCTTTTAATATCACAAGAGCTCCTTTGGACACTTTTAAAACTCCACGTTCAGCTGAGTACCTACACCCAAGAGATTCTAGGGTGCCTAGGGAAATGAGATTCCGTTTCAAATCGGGGACATGTCGGACACCAGTCAAGGTTCTAACAACACCATCATTCTCTTGGTTTTAATTGTACCTTTACCGACAACCTTGCATTGAGCATCGTTGCCCATTAGGACAAGACCACCATTTACCGGTTCATAAGTGGTAAACCAATCTCTGTTAGGAGACATGTGAAAAGTACAACCAGAATCAAGAATCCATTCATTTCTAGATCTTTGTTCAGTGTCGGCAGCTACAAAACAATCCCCATCAGATTCGGTCTCAGCAATACTAGCTTCGGCATATTTTTCGGATTGTTTTCCGTTACCCTTATTTTCTCTATCTTTCTTATTTTTCAATTTAAAGCATTCAGAGATTTCGTGCCCCTTTTTCTTGCAATAACGGCATACTTAGAGTTTTTACCTCTAGACTTTGATCAGGACTTATTTTTACCGTTATTACCTCTTTCATGGTTCCTACCTCTTACTACCAATCCTTCACCCGAACTTTCAGAATGAATTTCAAAATCAAATTTTTCTTTAGATAGTAGGTGAGACTTAACATCATCAAAAGACAGGGTAACATAATTACCATATAGCATAATTTCTTTGAAGTGTCGATATGAGTGTGGTAGAGAAACAATAAGTAGAACAGCTTTATCCTCATCGTCAACTTTAACATCCAAATTCTCCAAATCAATAATAATAGAATTAAATTCATCAAGGTGAGATTGGATTGGAGTACCTTCAGACATACGGAGAGTAAAGAGTCGCTCCTTTAAACGGAGTTTATTTGCAAGACTTTTGGTCATGTATAAAGACTCCAGTTTATTCCATATACCTGATTCAATTTCCTCGTTGATGACTTCTCGCAACACTTCACGGGACAAACATAACTGGATTATAGACAATGTCTTTTCATCTATCTCATTCCAATCTTCCTCCTTTATAGCTTTTGGCTTCTTCGATTTTCCCGCAAGAACTTTCTTTAAACCATTCTGAGTGAGAACGGCTTGCATCTGAACTCGCCAAATAGCGAAACTAATTTTACCGTCAAATTTCTCAATATCGAATTTTGTCGACATTATAAAAATCACAGTTGAATTTTTAGCGCTCTGATACCAGTTTGAAGGGGTACAGAGTGCGGAAGCGAGATAAATTCAACCAAATATTATGAGAAATTAAGAATGACAGTAAAAATGACAACAAGATTTTTAGGTGAAAAAAATCCTCCGTAAATAGAGGTAAAAAAAACCACCGGCGAGAGAGTCAAAATTTCCACTATAAAATTTGTAGGGAGTACAAAATATTTTATCTGGACTAACAAGACGAATAGTCTAAATAATAATTCTCTACGAAAAAAAAAATATTCAAAATAAAGAAGTAGAGAATATGAGAAGAAAGAAAATGAAGAGAATTAATTTGAATGCTCTGTTTTGCTCCATTGATTATGAGCTGCAGGAGTTGCCTAGCAAAGCAAGTAAACAAACTCACAATTGGATTTGGCAGCCAACTCCAATTGCAAACCTAATTGTGGATTAGGTAGGTTGAAATAGGTGAGCAACCCACAGAGACAATGATGATAAGGTTTTCAATTCTTGGAAATCATTTAGGAGATTCGGACCTACATTATCCGTTGAGGGTTCCAAACTATGGAGTGTGTATGGTATGCCGCAGTGGGATCAAACCAGAGACGGAACTGTTGTTCCCTGTTCCCTTTTCCTTGGGCATAGACATTCGTATGAACTGTATACGGCTGGCCAGACACGTTGCCTAAGAACTCAAAATCGATCTCATCGTGAGTTGATCCTTGTGACGATAACTGCAATGAATATAGAGCATAATTAAATTTGTCGGAAAAAAACACATACTACGGATGATCAATTTGATAAAGTTTGATGTGAATTTGTAGATAAGTATATATAGTCTTACAAAGACTGTGGTGACTGTGCCGGCTGAATTGCCCGGTACAAGTTTGAGTTGGACATCAAACCGGCCAAAGAGATACTCGTTCTTGGACTGAAAACCAGAACCAGAATATTTGTCAAGAGAAAGCATGAGAACTTTCCCACCATTGAGTATCTTGGCTCTTCCATCTCCCCAGGTGATATCCACATCTTTGTGAAAGTTACCATCTGAGGTAACCATTAGGGAGGCCATTACTATCATGGCAATTTGAAGCAGTACTGCTGAAGATGACATTTTCTGCACAAAATCGAGAACAGTGGAGAGATAAGATGTAGAGAAATGAGAGGGATGCTCAAGTTCCGCTAGAAATCAGCTATATATACGTGTCTCCTTCAGTGAATGATACTAGCTGACCTTTCCGTTTAGGAATCTTGAGCATCCCGGAGGGAGAAGTTAGACAGTTGGCATTCGTTGTGTTCCTTGAGCATAACTGAAGATAGAATATGCCCATACGCGTGGAGTCTGATTGCACCTTTCCTTGGACACAAAATAAGGAGAAATATAGCAACCTCGCTCGCAAAGAAATAACAGCCGCTATAAATTGAAAACAAGTATTATGGTTAAGATTCATATTTCAATATTTACGCCTTCCATCATAATGTTTATACATATACTTTGAGTGATTAATCTGAATGGTCAAGGAGTGGAAGCATGTATTTGAATTGAATTTTATCCAAATCGATGCAATAAGATTTTATTTTTTAATAAAAAATTTATTTTTAAAAAATTTAAAATAAAAATTTTAAATTCAAACTTAATTAAAAAAATTAGATATAGGTTTGGAAGTGGAAATGACCATTGTGGAAACTGGACACAGCTAATAAACGTGGTCGCAACAAAGGCTGCGATGAATGTGATGAATTTTTAAGTTGTCTTTTACAAATTGGTGCATTGAAATGTTTTACCAAGGATCCTCCTCTAACCTCTTCCACCCCCCACCCCCCTCCCCAAAAGAAGGTACCACAATCCCCACAGGAGAGGCATGGTAGCTTTTTCTCTTTTGTATTTTTTTTTTTTTTTTGGTTAAGTGAAGAGCTTTTTCTCTTTGCTTCCTTTTCAAGCTGTGCTAAGGAATAAACCACAAATAATCATGCCGCCCCCCTCCCCTTCTTCCCCGGACGAACCCGGAATTTCTCCTTTTACACGTTCTCTTTAGTGATTTTTTTTTGTTTATCAAAGAACAAAAAAAAAAACAAAACAAAATTCCAGCAGGTGTGAATGGATGTTGCATGGCTTCTAAATAAACTTTTACTAAAATGATTAAATGTGAAAGCTAAATAGTTAACGCCCTGATGATCAGAATCAATCTCTATTATATGCTGGAAAATATTTTTTTTCACTTATTAGAAAGAATTAAAGAATTTCACCTTTTCTAAGTAAATTACAATGAATAAAATGAATCAATTAAAAAAAAGAAAAAACAATCAAAGGAAAAGCATCTAATAATCACTTGGGGTCCTAAAGAAATCTTGAACGCTTGCATTCAGCAGAGAGACCTTGGGGAAACCTTGGTAAATCCTTGCAATAGTCATAGATCATGAACTTGGATTGCACCCATCGAAGCCTATTTCGACCCTTAGCATCGAGTGCCTGAGTTTTCCAGGCTGCTGTGTTGAAAGCATCAAGGGATTTTGAAGCACAAGATGAGCCAGAGCAGACATTCCCATCGAGATTGATGTTCCTGTAAGAGGCCACAAAAGGGGCTTGAGACCAATCTGCCTTAACTCTTCCTCCTTGTGTTGCCCAGTCATCAGCATTCCACAAGCTACAATGCAATCTCATGGGCTGGTTCTTTGGGAAAGGAATGCCCATTCCTTCGTTGTTGCTGAATACTCTGATGGGACTGTTGTCAACCAAGAATCTGTAACAAAGAGCATTGTAAATATATCAGAAATTAAGGCCAATGCTAATAGAATCTTGTGTTCTTGAAAATGAAGGCTAGAAATTGCAACTTACATTATGCGTTCGGGATTCCAAACGATGGAGTAAGTGTGGAATGCTGCAGTGGGGTCGAACCAGAGGCGAAACTGCTGCTCCTTGTTCCCTTTCCCTTGGCTATAAACATTGGTATGGACTGTATACGGCTCCCCAGAAACATTGCCCAAGAACTCAAAATCAATCTCATCGTGGTTTGCTCCTTGAGATGATAACTGGATTGATCAAAAAAGAAGAAAATTTATCAGGAAAAACGCACAATAATTTGGTGAATTAGATGAAGTTTGATGTGAATTAAGAGACTTACAAAGAATGTAGTGACTGAGCCAGCAGAATTGCCAGGTACAAGTTTGAGCTGAACATCAAATCTGCCGAAGAGAAACTCGTTCTTGGATTGAAAACCAGAACCAGAGTACTTGTCAAGAGATAGCGTGAGAAGTTGGCCTCCGTTGAGTATCTTGCCTCTTCCATCACCCCAGGTGATGTCCACATCTTTGTAGAAATTCCCAGCTGAGGCAGCCATTAGGCAAGCCATTAGTAGGGAAACTTTGAGCATTGCTGAAGATGACATTTTCAGATCTAATAAAGAAGAACTATATAATATGGAGAACAACAGATACTGCAAAATGAGCTGATGCTCAACATCTGCAGCGCAGAGCCCTTATATACGTGTGGTTGGGGATGGTGACTCGTTGAGATAACCATGGATGAAGGATCCAGGAAAGGAGTTGACGACTGAATATTGAATATGGCCATAAACCACAGGCGTGTGGGGTTGGTACTGGATTTAAAAAAGGGACCATTTCTTGGTCATTAGATACCATAACCCTGGGAGAGCAGCCGAAGACGCGTGCGAAAACTGGACACAGCTAGGTGGTGACTGGTGAAAGCAATAATGAATGGGTTGATCATGCTTAGCACTCTTTATTGCTTTATGAGTTTCAGCAACTTGGGGCAAAGCAATAAACAATCATTGATTTTGACAGGAGCGCAAGTTCTTTCTCCCCCTAATGGCACCGGATTTGGAAACCATTGAAGCAAAATTTCATCCAGGCCTATCGTGAATTAGATGGGTTGTTGCCTAGGTTGACTACTAGTTTCCTTGCGATTTTATCAAGTATTACCCCATTTTTAAAAAATGTAACTAAATGGTTCGATTTTAGAATAGAGATGTGCATATAATTATAATGGCATTTGATTACAATAACAAGTTAAATGACATTCTACCTTGGATTTATAGTAAAAAATTAGTATTCTTGCCATTTTGAAAAGGTAAGAACGCCAATTTGAATGCGTTGTTGCCTTCCTTTGGGTTCTTGTCTCACCTACACATATATCTCTCTTTTGTATAATTTCCAAATCCGGGTGTGTTGAGCTGTCTTCATTAGTATTAAAAGAAGTAAGAAGAGACCGAGCAAACAGTCTTCTTGGATGCTTCTTCACTCTTCAGACTCTATCCGGAAGCGAAAAGGAGACAAAGAATTTCGTTTTCTTACCTTTTTTTAAAGTCAAAATAAAATATTTAATGCTTGCTCGGTCTCCAAAAGGCATCATTTCATTGCCTTACTTTTTTTTTTTTTTTTTGAAGACTAATGAAGACAGCTCAACACACCTGGATTTGGAAAATATACAAACGCAAGACGGATACGTAGGTGAGAAAAGAAGCAAAAGGCAGCGTTTTCTTACCATTCTATTATTACCTTTCAATGGCGTTATTGCCTTCTTTCAATTGTTTGGCTGGGTTTTATTGTCTCTTAAATTAAATAGTATTATTACTTTTTTCTAATTCAAGATAATTAATAACGTCATTTAGCTTGACATTATTGCTTCAATGACGTTAAATAAAATTGTGTTATGGTTATATGTCACATCTATTCCAAAATTAAGTCAAATATAAATATTTAAATATTTATTTCTAAAAATATTTAATTATTTGCTCAAATACATAATATTATTATTTAAATAAATAAAGTTCGACTTCAAACTTTCAAATCAAATCGCCCCAAATTCAAATTTGAGTCCTTGAGCCTTCAACCCCTAAAATTCATGTTGATTTAAGACTTGAATCGAATTGGAGTTTTAAGATTGTTTTTCTTTTTCTTTTTAATCTAGTCAAGCACAAGCTTGGATTTGAGGGTCAAATCTTGAAACTTATCTGACCCGGCTTAATTACCTTTTAATTCAACCGAACTTGCCTCTTCATATAAATGATAAATGTCGCAAAAGCAGTTTAATATATATACTTTGAAATGTTCCTTCTACTTAACATTAAATATTCTATTTTAACATAATATAAAAATTAAAAAATAATTCAACTATAGATAAATTACAATAATATTTTTATAAATTAAAAGAATTAGCGTAGAACATATGTGTTAGTAAGTTTAAATCCCTTAGGCCTTGTTTATATATATAGACGAAAGGAAAAGGGGTGGAAGGATTGAAAGTTTAGCATTTTGTTTGATTTTTTATGAAGGCAAGAAAAGAAATATGAGGAGAACAGAGGGATTAACTTAGTTTTAAAAAGTCGGTCTCATTGATGTTCGAAAGCAAAATGATAATGTGAAGAAATGAGACTATCTTTAAAAAATTATTTAAATTGATTAAATTATTTTAATTTTAATATGCTTATATTCATATAAAAATAAAAATAAATATGTGAACTGATAACTATTTTTCCTTTATCTCTTATTAACTACTCAAACATCGCAATGATCTGATCTTCTCCTTTCCTTTCTCTCCCTCAATTCAAATGGGCCCTTAAATTGAAGAAGTCAAAGAGATTAATAGTATATTTATTGTATTAATGGAGTTAAATTTCTTTTAAAATATTAATTATTTTAGATAAATATATAATTATTTTAGAAAATTAAATATTTAATTCAAGATATTCTTAAAGGGAAATATAACTATTTAACTCTAAATGAAATATATTTCACACTTTCCTTTTTAGAAACTTAGAAAAAGTTAAAGAAAATGAAAACATACATAAGGTGAAGTAAGTCTTTTTGTTCACAATAACTTGTATAGATACATATTACAATTTTTTTCAATAGATACATATCACAATTTTTGTCCCAAATTTATTTTTGGTTGTCCTAATATGAATATTTAATTTTTTTAAAATAAAAAATTACTCAAATGGTTTTATTGATAAAAAATAATTTTTGATAATTTTAATATTTTATAATTTTTAAAATTTAAAAAATTAATGTGGGGCACCACCGAAAATCGGGATTCCCAATTTCTTGTCGCTTGCGACAAAAGTTGGCACAAGACAGAAAACGGAGACGGGCTAGTAAAGTTTTTCCTTTTTTCTTTTTTTAATGTTTAATTTTTAAAAAATAATTAAAAATGTTAATAAATATTTTTTATTAATTTTTTATATTTTTATTTATTAATTTTTATTTTTTATTTTTATATTTATATTAATATTTTAAATTTATAATTTAAAATTAATTTAGAATTTTGATTACAATTAATTATAATTTTTAATATCTGATTTTTTCTTTTAAATTTTAAAAATTTAAGTAGGTGATGGAATTTAATATTGACATAATTTAGATAAAACGATGAACCTCAATCTTCTATTAGACCATACTTTGTAAGATTACTAGAATTTTTTTCTTTTTTATGTTTAATTAATAAAAATTTTATTTTAATAAATATTATTTTATTAAATTTTAATATTTTAGTTATTAATTTTTTTAAGTTTTTAAAATTTTATGTTAATATTTTAAATTATATTCAATTGCAATAATTTAAAATTAATTTAAAATTTGATTACAATTAATTATAATAATTCTCAAGATCTGATTTTTTTCTCTTAATTTTTAAAAATTTAAATAGATAATGGAAACAATTTGGATAAAATAATGAATCTTGATCTTCCATTAAACTTTATTTTAGTAATTATTAGAAGAAGAATGAAATAAATATCACGTAATAAATTTAGAGATCTTATAAAGTGTTTGAAGGATAAATATATCAAAATTATTTAAAAATCGTCATACATTAATAAAATCATCTTACGTTTAATATTTATGTAAAATAATGATAGACATATTACAATGTTGACTTGAAGGAAGTTACCAAAGACACTCTAACAAACAGATAGATTTAGATAAAAACTGACTAAATTAAAGTATTCGAAAAGGCCTTCGCTCTGAATTTGATGCTTAATGAAGTACTTTGATGGCTCTAAACACTACAACCGGTCCACTGTGGTAGTAGGAATTAAGAATGTGTTGCAAGAGATTTTGTTTTAAGACCATACAATATCTCATCGGAACAATCATTTCATTAGGAAGTTAAAATAAGAATTAAACTCTGCTTTTACTCTATTAAACCAAAAGTACTAATCTCTTCACTTTCTTTATCTTCAGAGGAAAATTGCTCTCAAGGGGAAAACATAGCCATTCTTCCATGTTATCACACTCTGTGGCCAACTTAGTAGTTTTTTTTTTATTTTAATTTTTTGGTGGGAGGAGGGTGCTGGTGCTTATAGTGAAAAAACAGTGAAAGGAAAGGTGTTTGTTACAGAGATAAACCAAGAAAAGTCGAGCTTTTAATTTTTTTTCTTTTTTTGGGTAATAGGTCTTAAGTTTTAATTATTTCATTCCCCCGTCTGGTTAATTTTAAGACTTGCCCCGACGAAATTTTATTTATTTATTTGCTGAATACCCCCTTCAACTTTGTTGCTAATTGAGTTGTGTAACTAATGTAATGATGGCCCTGAAAATTTTCCAAAGATACTGTCAATCGTCCTAAATACCCCTAAATGTGTTAACAAATGATGCCTTTTTGGAGCTGAACGTTGTTCTTTTTTCTTTTCTTTTTTAAAATTTCCTCTTCTATTCCAACTAACATTAGATGTGAGGTTCTTTTCATTTTTTCTTCCATAAGCTTAAGTATGAGCTTAGATCCATCAATATCTAAGTTATGAGTGTCAGTTTCTCATATTCCATCATCGATTTGTTTATAAAGGATCATGTTCAATTGGAGATAAAGCATGACCAAGAATAAAAGAGATTACGAAGAGAAGAGCGATAATTTAATTCATTTTGGCTCCAAAACAGAGATAATTTCACTTGCCTTATCACTAAGATTTCCCAAATTGGAAAAAAGAAAAACGGGAAAAAATCATTTTCGTTATTTCATTAGGCAAAAAGAATAATGAATTTGATCTATTCTAAACTAATTACAAGAATGAATAGATGAATCTAATTGTCTCTTGGGATCCTAAAGAAATCTCGAACGCTTGCATTCAGCAGAGAGGCCTTGAGGAAACCTTGGCGAATCCTTACAATAGTCATAAATCATGAACTTGGATTGCACCCATCGAAGTCTGTTTCTGCCCTTAGCATCGAGGCCCTGAGTTTTCCATGCTGCTGAGTTGAAAGATTCAAGGGATTTCGAAGCACAAGAGGATCCAGAGCAGACATTGCCATCAAGATTGATGTTCCTGTAAGAGGCAACGAAGGGGGCTTGAGACCAATCGGCCTTAACTCTTCCTCCTTGTGTTGCCCAATCATCTGCATTCCACAAGCTGCAGTGCAATCTCATGGGCTGGTCCTTGGGGAATGGGATGCCCATTCCTGCGCTGTTGCTGAATACTCTGATGGGACTGTTATCGACCAAGAAACTGTAAAACAGAGAAACAAGCAAATATTAGAAACCGAGACAAACCTGCTTAGATTTTGGGTTCTTGAAAATGAATGAAGGATTTTTAACTCACATTATGCGTTCGGGATTCCAAACAATGGAGTATGTGTGGAATGCTGCAGTGGGATCGAACCAGAGACGGAACTGCTGCTCTTTGTTGCCTTTTCCTTGGGCATAAACATTGGTGTGGACTGTGTATGGTTCGCCAGACGCATTGCCTAAGAACTCAAAATCAATCTCATCGTGGTTTGCTCCTTGAGATGATAACTGCAATCGTCAAGAAACGAAATTTGTCAGGGAAAAAGAGCCAAAGAAAAAGAAAAACGGAAGTGGCAAATTAAAGAACTTTGATTTGAATCGTGAATTTTGAGACTTACAAAGAATGTAGTCACGCTGCCAGCGGAATTCCCGGGTACAAGTTTGAGCTGAACATCGAATCGGCCAAAGAGATACTCGTTCTTGGATTGAAAACCAGAACCAGAATACTTGTCAAGAGAGAGTGTAAGCTCTTGGCCTCCGTTGAGTATCTTGCCTCTTCCATCACCCCAAGTGATGTCCACATCATTGTAGAAATTTCCAGCTGAGGCTGCCATTAGGCATTCCATTAGTACGCATAGCAGAAGCACCGACTTGGAAAACATTTTTGGAGCGATAATATTAGAGTAGTAATATCGTTGAAGGATGAAGGTTTAAGTGATTTGAGAAGGAAAAAGATTTTGTGATGTTGGTAAAGTGATGCTTTGAGGAGACGTTGAGAAGGGCTTATATAGCTGTGGCTTTCGGGGGACAGAATTCAAAGTGCGGTAAAAGAAGCATCTGGGAAGGCGAAGGAGATGGAGAAGAGCTGGCAAACGTCGGTTTCTTTTTCCCAAAAGCGACGAAACAAACTGTGGCCACGCGGGAGGGGAAAGTTGGGGGGCGTACTGGATACAGCCGCGAAACCTGCCTGGGCAGCCAGGATCCAACTCACACACTTAAAAATACACCCCGAGACATTTTTTTAAGGCAAATTGCTAGATGGACCAAAAGCCACACTTTTTCAGGGTTTGGGGTGTTGGAGGTGTCGAGTTAAATCTTAAATTAGTCGAGTAGATTTCGATGAGTTTGAGGCAAGCTTGAACTTGAGTTCGGAACCAAGTCCATAAAAATTTTTTAAAGAAATCAAAGAGATTAATTGAGGAACTATTATGTTAGTGAAATTTAATTTTTTTAAATAAAAAATATTTGTAATTAAAATTAAGATAAAATATATAATTATTTTAAAATATAAATATTTAATTTCTAATAATTTAAAATAAAAATATACATATTCAATTTCAATGAATGATAATATAAATTTTGAGTGAAAAACAAGAGAAGTATATGCGTATGTACTCAAATATGCGGGAAAGATCTTGGTGCTTAGTGAAGTACTTTGATGGCTCTCAACGCTAGAAGGTGTCAAAGTGGATAAAATCTTTACCCAAAACTTAATGTGAAAGTTCATATTTGGAACACAATTTTTTTATAAATAATTTAAATTTTTTAAAATATTAATCTCTTATTAAATCAAATTCAAAGTAAACATATTGAAGTTTTTGAACCACATAATAGAAATAAAACTTTACCAACCAATTAATTTTGTTTATGTAAACTAAAAGTCTAAAACTCTAGAACTATTATAAATTTGGTCATAATAGACACAAAAACTAATTATAAAATAACAATAAAAAGAATTTTAAACTATAGCAAAAGAGAGGAGGAGAGAATATAAGAAATATAAAAATTAAAATTTTAATGAGAGTTTCTTTTTTCACAATATATACATACTCTTATAAGCTCCTATTTATAGTGTTGTAAATGACCTTTCTCATCATAAGTCATTAGTAGTATTTTTTATAACTTACATAACTTACTTTTCATGATCTTGTATGTTTTCTAAAATAATTGAGGTAATGATGATAGTGGTCTATCAATGATTGATATTATAACTTTAGTTGTAATCCCTAACTTTTCATAGTCGATGATTTAGATGAATTATCTCGTAGAATAATGAATATTCACAGTATTTTGTAATAAAAACATTTGAATTATACAATAGCAAACGAAAGTGGGAAACCACCAAAGGAAAAAAAAAACTTTGATAATTCACATCGGAAAAATTTTGTGAATTTCCTCTAGAAGGGACACGTTTATTATAAAAGGGGGAAAAAAAGAATCAAGGGAAATGGATTCATTGTTTGTAACATTATTATGCCTTCGGATTTTAGTAGCAAAACTTCTTTCATTTCCTATACTCTATCAATTATATTTTCAACAACTTAGTGAAAGAAAAAAAAATATTATATGATATGAGTATGGGTAGCCTCTCTAAGTATACTTCGCCAAAGAAGATGATCTTCAAAACTTCTATTTCGATGTTGTATATTCCTCCAAAGTTGGAATGGTTCATTGCTACCGTAAACAATTAAAATATTTAACTATGAAAAGTTAATCTTTCAGTGGAAAAAATGAAACAATCCAAGGATAAAGAAGTTGGTTACACGAGACACTTGCATTATTGATAGAAGGATGGCATCAAATAAGCGGAATAATTGAAAGGCCACCAAAATTGCAAACAAATAGGAAAGTTGTGAAAAAAAATGGTCATTGGAATTGAATATTATATAGGAAAGCCAAGAAAGAAGAAACAAGGATAGATTTCCAAAATAATTAAAGTTTAAATCTTGAAAAGAGATAAAAGTAAAAAATATGAGACGATATTAGAGGGAAAAGATAAAGTTCTTCTATGTAACTCTTTTTTAAACATTTTTTCTAATTATTCTTTTTCAAAGAGGGGTACACTGAACAGAAAAAAAAAACTATTCATATGGCACCCGGTAAACATCACATAAGATCTCTCAGCTTTTATTTTCATTATATATATATATATAAGAATTAAACTGTTTTTTCTCTATTGAACCAAATAAAGTACTAACCGTCCCAATACCCTGTCTCGTCATTCTTTCCAGGGTATTTGAATATTGTTATCAAGAGGAAAAAATAGTCTTTTTTTCTTTTTGGTGATAGGTAAGGAAAACATAGTCATTCTTCCATGTTATCACCCTCTATTAGTATTTCTCTTCATTGTTTGTGGAAGGAGGAACGAGAGGTGTGGGAGGGCGCTTATACTGAAATAAAACACTTTTAAAAAGGAAAAGTGTTCGCGACATAGACAAATCAAGTATTTCATCCCCCCCGCCTCGTCTGGTTAACTTCAACTTGCCCCTTGAACTTTTTCAAATGGTACTGTGAGTTGTCCCAAGCACCCCTAAATGTTAACAAATGATGCCTTTTTGGAGTTGTGATCATGCTTCTTTTCTTTTTTAAACTCCACTTCTACTGCAACTAACATGAGATCTGAGTTTTTTTGATTAAGGGATCATGTTCGGTTGGAAATAAGCATAAGCAAGAAGAAAAGAGATGAAGAAAAGAAAAAGAAATGTTGAATTGGGATTTTGATTCTTTCTGGCTCCAAAAACAGAGATAATTTCACTTGCCTTATCACTAAGATTTCCTAAATTGGAAAAAAGATAAATGGAAAAAATCATTTTCTTTATTTCAATGGGTAAAAAGAATAATGAATTTGATCTTTTCTAAACTAATTACAAGAAAGAATAAATAAAATATAATTGTCTCTTGGGATCCTAAAGAAATCTTGAGCGCTTGCATTCAGCAGAGAGGCCTTGAGGAAACCTTGGCGAATCCTTACAATAGTCATAAATCATGAACTTGGATTGCACCCATCGAAGTCTGTTTCTGCCCTTAGCGTCAAGGCCCTGAGTTTTCCATGCGGCTGTGTTGAAAGATTCAAGGGATTTCGAAGCACAAGATGATCCAGAGCAGACATTGCCATCAAGATTGATGTTCCTGTAAGAGGCAACGAAAGGGGCTTGAGACCAATCGGCCTTAACTCTTCCTCCTTGGGTTGCCCAATCATCTGCATTCCACAAGCTGCAGTGCAATCTCATGGGCTGGTCCTTCGGGAATGGGATGCCCATTCCTTCGCTGTTGCTGAATACTCTGATGGGGCTGTTATCGACCAAAAAACTGTAAAACAGAGAAACAAGTAAATATTAGAAACCGAGACAAATCTGCATAGATTTTAGGTTCTTGAAAACGAATTTGAGGGATTTTTAACTCACATTATGCGTTCGGGATTCCAAACAATGGAGTATGTGTGGAATGCTGCAGTGGGATCGAACCAGAGACGGAACTGCTGCTCTTTGTTGCCTTTTCCTTGGGCATAAACATTGGTGTGGACTGTGTATGGTTCGCCAGACGCATTGCCTAAGAACTCAAAATCAATCTCATCGTGGTTTGCTCCTTGAGATGATAACTGCAATCGTCAAGAAACGAAATTTGTCAGGGAAAAAGAGCCAAAGAAAAAGAAAAACGGAAGTGGCAAATTAAAGAACTTTGATTTGAATCGTGAATTTTGAGACTTACAAAGAATGTAGTCACGCTGCCAGCGGAATTCCCGGGTACAAGTTTGAGCTGAACATCGAATCGGCCAAAGAGATACTCGTTCTTGGATTGAAAACCAGAACCAGAATACTTGTCAAGAGAGAGTGTAAGCTCTTGGCCTCCGTTGAGTATCTTGCCTCTTCCATCACCCCAAGTGATGTCCACATCATTGTAGAAATTTCCAGCTGAGGCTGCCATTAGGCATTCCATTAGTACGCATAGCAGAAGCACCGACTTGGAAATCATTTTTGGAGCAATAATATTTGAGTAGTAATAGCGTTGAGGGATGAAGGTTTAAGTGATTTGAGAAGGAAAAAGATTTTGTGATGTTGGTGAGGTGATGCTTTGAGGAGACGTTGAGAAGGGCTTATATAGCTGTGGCTTTCGGGGGACAGAATTCAAAGTGCGGTGAAAGAAGCGTCTGGGAAGGCGAAGGAGATGGAGAAGAGCTGGCAAACGTCGGTTTCTTTTTCCCAAAAGCGACGAAACAAACTGTGGCCACGCGGGAGGGGAAAGTTGGGGGGCGTACTGGATACAGCCGCGAAACCTGCCTGGGCAGCCAGGATCCAACTCACACACTTAAAAATACACCCTAAGGCTAAGGTTTATTAAGGATGTTTTTTTTAATTGCGTTCGAACTCACATTTGTTACGTAATATAATTTAATTTTTTTATTTTATATTTATTTTTTATAAATATTTTTTAAAAATTATAATAAAAATTTTAAAATAAAATACTTTCTAATATCATCATAAAATATATTTTTTGAAGGCAAATTGCAAGATGGACCAAGAGCTACACTTTTTTCAGGGTTTGGGGTGTTGGAGGTGTCGAGTTAAATCTTAAATTCGTCGAGTCGATTTGGATGAGTTTGAGGCAAGCTTGAACTTGAGTTCGAACTCAATTCAATAATTTTTTTTTTAAAGAAATCAAAGTGATTAATTGAGGAACTATTAATTTTCAAATGCGACTAGTACAAAATGTGCCTACGCGTGAGGAGGACGTACTGATATAGCTGTGAAATCTGAACAGGAATCCCAGGATCCACCTCGGACCTTAAAAGTACATTTTCAAGGCAAATTGCAAGGAGAACCAAAAGTTATACTTCCGCGGGTTTGGGGTGTTTAAAGTTGTCAAATTTTAGTGTATTTCGTCATCTATACTTTTTCGTTTGGTATATTCAATTTTTATTATTTTATTTTAATTTTTAAATTTCTTATATATTTTGAAATAATTATTAAGAATTTTCTATCACTGTTTCGGTTGTTTTCAGCCACTATTACACTGGTTTTAAGTAAATTTTCCTTTAAATATTGGTAAAAAATTATTGTAACAATAACGAATAGAGTGTTTATTATCGATTTAATCTCAAAAGTTAAATTATATTTTTTATTTTGTTGTTATGATCGGGTTGTGACGATAATGCATAAATTCAATTTGGTATTTAATTTTGATATCAGATTGAAAATAGAATTAATATATATATATATATATATATAAACGCAGTACCAATATGCGCTCATCTACTAACAAAAGATGATGTAATGGTAATGAGTTTATATGCTCATCTTTACCAATCAACCTAGGTTTTCTTCCTTTCCTTTATTTATTTTTATTGGTGATTTTAGTTTGGAACCAAACAAAACTGATTTACTTCACTTTGACTCCTTTGATGTTTAGAAAAAATATAAAATCGAACTTAAAAATTCAACAGTAACATCAAAAATTGAATCTTAAATTGGTTGCCCACCTCTAGTGGTGAAGAGTTCTTAATAATTGTTTCAAAAATATATAAAAAATCAATAAAATAAAAATAATGATAATTAAACATACTAATCGAAAAAATATAGATGACGAAACACACTAATTTACCGTTTAAAATAGGATATAATCAAATCGACTCGACTCAAAACTTAAATTGATCAAGTCGATTTCGCTGAGTTTTAAACAAGGTTGAACTCGAGTCGGAGATCGATTCAATAAAAACTTTTAAGGTTAGAACTCTTTTAGAAAGCTGGAAATGCAAATTAAATATGTACTAAATAACAAATATAATATATTAGTTTTATTTATTTAAATATATAATCAAACATATTCGTCAACTTTCGAGCCTAACATAAATATTCGAATTCAATTCATTTAAAACTTCGAGTTTAAGATTACTCTCGATTTTGATTTGGAGCTCGAAAATGTTGAACTCAAATTGAGTTCTTATCTTATTGGGTCAGAACGATAAGGGCTCGATTTGATTGCAGTCTAAGCTATATTTAGATTGGTTTTTAGTAAATATTTATTTTTATAATTTTTAATATAATATAATTTAAAATAAAATTCAATCTAAGTACATTCTTACTTTTCGAATTTGCGGTAAGATTTTGTGAAATTGATATCAAATATTATAAAAAAGTGTACTAATTTTTTTTTTGGTTAAATTAAAGGGTAGGTCTAGAGATAGCGGATCAATAGCTCCCACTACCCAATATTCGAGCTTGCGTATTCGTCTCGCGAACATATCAAACAAGCTGAATAATCGCCGTCAGAGTAGCACTACCAAAGTCCAAGTGAGAAGAGGCCTGCTCCGTCGGATCAGCGCTATAGGTCAGTAATTCAGGCGCAATCTCATAGCACCACTTTTGAGAGAAGTGTTATACGTCCTCAGTGAGGTTTGAACACTCGATGTTAAAGACGGAAGATAGATCTCTAACCACTTAGATCACCGCTTCGTTGCTATAAAAAAGTGTACTCGAGACAATATTTGATGTATTAATAACATTTTTTTTGGAACAATTGTTTGGGATCGCAGCATGTGAAACAAGGGCTCATCTTAATACGCTCAAAGGTAAAAATTGTTTTTTTCTTTCTTGATAGATGATAAATACTATAATCCTACATTAAAAATTAGATATTATCTTTATTCCCTTTCTCATGTTTCCGGCCAAATTAATTTTTAACCCTATTAATTTGCTTGCGGTGTCGTTTTTTAAGGTTTCATCAACTAACTTAATTAATTAATAAGAATTATAATAAATTATTTATATTCAAATTATTTTTGTAATTTTTATATTAAAATTAAAATAAAATATTTAATTTTTGAATCGAAAGAAAAGGTTTTTTTTTTTTAAATTTGCGTAGCATTCAAGTCTAAATGGAAGGAGTTGTCTTTTATGCAAAAGTTTGGGAATGATACCCAGTGGATCGAAAAATGTACAGAAAGAATCACAAATGGGCCAAATCAAGTTGGATCCTTTGGACAAATACTCTTATGAACATCAGTTTTTTTTTTTATTGGGCCTTTCGATCGAACACCTTAAGCTCATGGCAATTAGCTTCCAAATTCTGCACTACAAAAACAGGGTCCCAACATGCAATTTGGAAATTCAATCTTGAGAGTCGAGACAATCTCTCAGTTTAAATCCAAATTTTAAAAACAAAACCAGAAAAATTATGTGTTGAATATGCAGTCTATCTCAGCTACGCCTCCATGGCAAACTAGCTATTATCCAAATCCTAAACATTATTATACCCCCCATGCCCACCATCTTTCTCTCAATTCCTCTAATTATCATTTTCCCCCCAAAACCCATTTGTTAAACAAATCCTCTGTCACTCTCACTGCAACAAATAGTTGCAGTAAAGAACAGAGTCACAGAAAGAACCCTAAAAAAATTCAGAACCCATACCAAAAAGACCAAATTTTGTTCCAAGATTTTTACTCTGACATTAATGAAATTCCAAAGCCCCAGAACAAAGAGGATATAGAAATAGCAGATAGTGATTGGGATAGTAGTTCGGGAATTTCTATGAGGTGGGCAGAGTTAAAGGCTACAATTGGGCAGAGAATTAACCTAGAGGGCATTGCTTCCTCCCTTGGGGTTTTTGCTAAAGATAAACACTTGGTTATTCCACATGTTTCTGTTCCTGATATAAGGTATATTGATTGGACTGAGCTGAAGAAAAGGGGGTTCAAAGGCGTCGTCTTTGATAAGGATAATACTCTTACTGTTCCTTACTCTTTGAGCTTTTGGACACCTCTTGGATCATCTCTAGAAGAGTGTAAGTCTCAGTTTGGTAACAATATTGCGGTGTTTAGCAATTCTGCAGGTAATTTTCGAATGCCACCCATGCGCAATCTGTCTTTTAATTTTTACGTTGCAAATTTTTTTGTTTAATTTTGTAACTTTGTTAAAAGAATTCATATTCTTTCTTCCTTTTATGGATTTTTAGGATTATATGAATATGACCCTGATGGTAAAAAAGCTAGGGCACTTGAGAATGCGATTGGAATTAAAGTAATTAGGCATGGTAAGTTTTGTTCCTCTCTTTAGCTTTTTCTTTCATGAACAATTTATATTTTCAGTGCATAGAAAGCTAGTATAAGCATGCATTGATATAGTTCACGTGCAAAGAAACAGTCTCTCGAGATCATGCACAAGATTATGTGGCAATAATCAAAGCACACCTTTATAATGAACTTTTTGCATTTACAGAATGCATGAAAGATTTATCCTTTAAAGAAATGAATTTACTTTTTAGAATTAGCTTGCTGCAATAATTTTTTGGATGAAATTTCATGAATATTAACCCTGTCTTCTCTTCTCCCATGCCCTTTTTGGCTCCTTTTTTCTGTGGATTTTGTAGGGGTGAAAAAACCAGCAGGAACAGCTGATGAAATTGAAAGGCACTTTAGCTGTGAATCCTCAAGACTCATAATGGTATCAAGAACCTTTGTTTTAACTTTTCATTTGTATGGATACCCAAGTTTTATTGGAGAATATGATAGTAGTTCCTATTGCAGGTGGGTGATCGGCCTTTCACTGATGTTGTCTTTGGTAACAGAAATGGTTTTCTAACTATTTTGACTGAACCTCTAAGCCTGGCAGAAGAGCCTTTTACAGTGAAGCAGGTTGGTAGAATTAAAGTTTTCAAGTGATCTAGGAGTATGCTTGTTTCTGAAAGCTCAATACTCTCTCATCCCCCAAATATGTAACTTCATGAATTGTGCTTATTAGGTCATAAACTATGCTGCATTTTTTTGTGGCTTATTAGCTGTTGTATCTCGCTTTCCTTGTAGTGTTATTATCTTGATCTTAATTCAATTTGGAACCTACAGTTTGTGTCCTGCTTTTTCTAGGTGCATTATGGTCTTACGATTCTGTTTTGTGAGAACAGTTGCATATATTGAGATTAACCTTTAGATAACATGCATTGAAGAATTTGGATAACCTACTTAAAAGAGAAAAAGAAGAAAGGATATTAGATGAAAATTTGTTTGGAGAGAACTTCAAGCCTATTACCATGGACAAATTATTCCAACAATGCATCAAGCCATTCTTCTAGCGAATAACTCCAGTGTTAGTTGGGCCTTCAAATTCTGTTCATGATATTGTTCAAAATTTGACTTTTAAGCTTGCTTTGATGGATATTAGTACATTATAGTGTTAGAATTGCTCTTGCATCAGCCGTAAGGTATTAAAAGAAGATAAAATAGTTAGTCCAGTTTGAGTAGTTCGCTAAGAGAATCCAAAGCTTGGTGTTCAATTTGATGATGGAAGAATGACTACCTTAACAGTGGAGCACAAGGGGCTGTCTGGTCCATTTCCCAGGAAAGGCATGGACAAGGTCAGATTGACCCCCAAACTTGGGGGGGGGCCTCTCAAGCTCTGGTTAGATGCATGGAACATAGCAGTTATAGTACCCATTCTTACAATCTAGAAGGTCCAAGTTCCATAGCTTTTGGTTCACCTTTCCTTGTTATTCACACAGAGGAAAGTGTTCCTCCTTTGGCTAGTTGTCTGAGGAGGAAGCTCTTCCAAAAAGAGTTATAGTTCCTCATCACACCTGATGGATGAATCTTCTATAATTCTCAATTTGCAAAGCCCTGACACTGATCGATACTTTACTGCAAAGGAAAAAATCTGCCTTCTCTGGTTTATATATACCATTTAGCAAGGATCTAAGAACTGGTTGTAAACCTTGCATTGGTAATGGAGCAACAAATACTAATGTTGGTCATCTGTGCAATTGACCATGGAAACCAGAAGCTTGAAATGGCCCAATCGCACCTCTTTTCTCTTGCTCCCATCCTCTTGTTTTTCCTTTAATGCCACATTAGTGATTCTTATGAAGAAGTTTAGTCCGCAAAGTAGATATGCCTGATTTGAACTTCATGTGACCATACTGTAACGGTCCATTCCCTTCTTTGTGGCATAGAGATTCATAGAGTGATCCAAGCATTTATCAGGCTCCTCTTCTTTTCACTTGAGGTTTAGCGACTTGAAGTAATTCAAAATTTGTTCCTCTTCTTTTGAAAGAAACATAAGTTCTTGCCATAGTTTTGAAATTTCCAAAATGTTTATGTACTTCACTAAGTCTTATAAAGTAGCCGAGTTAAACTATCTAACTTGCTTCATGGAGTCAATCCATCCTTGTGGAAGAAAAATACAGTTAGATAAGCGATGCTGGTCGTGGTTGGAATATTAGACTTGTGACAAGCCCTATGGCACAATACGATTTGAACAGGTAAAGATGAATGCACTACTAGTTTTATTCAGTTTTTAAAAAATGGCTGGTGTTTTGTATCTCAAATTTTTCTTAATGACCAATTTCTAAAGTAGTGTCTTTTGATGCACTGATAATGCAATTGTGGGAGAGGATATGGTCATCGTGAAGTTCTTGGAGTGCTATAGTCAATGTGCAATGTGTGTGTGTGTGTGTGTGAGAGAGAGAGAGAGAGAGAGAGAGAGAGACATTATGTAATTATTTCCTTGGCTTCATTATTCTTGATTTTACCTTACCTTAGTTATGCTTTGCCACCATCTGCTAAATGGAAAATTGAATGTAAGATGCCTTTTTTCCTTTTGCTAACTACCAGGTTAAGAAAGGTTTCTTACTTCGGATACAACAATTGTTTCTTTTCTTGCATTTAGAAATTTCAGTCATCTTTATACTTATCTAGAATAATTTTGTATGTCATGACATCTCGAAGGGTGAAACAAAATCATTGAAGAAAGTCTGTTACCTGTCTTCTACAATTTTTCCCGTACAATTTTTCATTACGGGAAAAATTGTCTGCATGCAGGTTAGGAAACTTGAAGTAGCATTTCTGAACGAGTGGATGAAAGAGGGGGTGAAGCCATCAAGTCATGATCTTCTTCCAGTAGCTCAGCAATGTGTGAAAGATCAACCACTATGA
This sequence comes from Rauvolfia tetraphylla, assembly GCA_030512225.1. NCBI lineage: Eukaryota > Viridiplantae > Streptophyta > Magnoliopsida > Gentianales > Apocynaceae > Rauvolfia > Rauvolfia tetraphylla. Next base: position 519,039 of record JAJQKT010000012.1, read on the forward strand.
TTTATGTCTTGATAGGGAGTTGAACAATCGGTTACGTACACATATTTATGTTTCTGCTAGCATTGTTCTTATCCTGAAGAATATGTATATGAAATTTTTTAATGTTTTGTCTGTGGATGGTTTTCTTTCTATCCCCCTTCTTTTATTAGTTTGGGTAGTGCTAGGTCACTGGTTAAGATATTCTGGAAGAGTGAAATTTTAATTAAAATCAGGAGAGGAAGGAACATATAAAACTTCCCGAAGGGGCAAACTATTACCTCAATGGGTAGGAAGTTTGGATCTCTCTCTCTTTTTTTTTTTTTTTTGGGCTAATTGTTTAGATATCTCTTTTGCATCTCTATGATGGTAAAATTTTCAGCATGTCATTATTCGAGTCTTATTCTGGTCATCTCTCACTAGTCAGGTATTAGGACAATCTTTGCCATTAATCTTTTGAATGTTATAATTTTTCTCTCTTTCTTTATTGTTCTTCCTCCAACTTTCTAAAATATTTTTGGCATATCTTATTCGAGTCTTATTTTGAGACTTCTTGCTAGTCTTGTATGAATCAGTATAATCTTTGGACTTCCTCGTATGTGTTTCCAGTACTCTTGAGGTACTGTAATTGACCAACTTAGCCCGTAAGGCTGCCGATGGTAGTGATTCCAAAAGCACTTCCAAGGAGCTGAACACAGCACTTAAAAGCCAGCTGCTGAACGGTTCAGCAATTGTTCCTAGGGAATTATGTTCTCTCGGATGTTTTTTGACATTTGACCTAGTCTTAGAATGGATGCAGAAAGACCAGATGCAAGACTTCTGCACTAGCTGTATTTTTCTAGTTCTTATAGCAGGTCTGGGCATCTTTCACTTCCAACCTGTCTTTGCTACCAAGCAGCTCATGGTAGGTTGGCTGTGGTAACATTTCGAGGTTTGCAATGAGGTGAAAACTTCTTACAAAATCTTTCTGGATGGGCGCAACATACACGAACCCACATTATTATGATCCTTAGATACAGACTTGCCTCTAGATTTCAAAATTGTTATTCTAGTGATATGCAAGATTAGTTTATAACTTTATTTGGTACATCTGAATGCCTTTGTCATTTACATTGTTTTGATACTCCACAGACATGTCTTGTGACCTTTCTGCACAAGGCATGTCTTTAATGTGGATTATGAGTCACTAATCACCAAATTATCCTCACTATTCCAGTCCCCATCCCCACTAGTAGTAGTCGTAGTTTACTGGAAGCTCTTCAAGCTGTCTTGAAACAATTGAAATAAAAGAACATAAAGGCGTGCGCTTGGTACGCCAAGCTGTGGGATTACAAAAATTGATTAAATTTGATTTCACCACAAGGAATGGGAGGCCTCTACTTTGTGCAAATCAGAATTTTCTTACCAATGGTCACGTGCCCATTTGATAAATACAAATCCCAAAGCAAACAGTCGATCATATTTTGATGGAAATTAACGGCAATTAAGAATCTCAACAAGACAACAACTTCCAAGATCTTTTTCTCTTCTAAGAAAAGATCAACTTGTTAGCATCTTCCTTTGTGGTGGACAGCATTTAGATCCAAATAAAGTAGTTCAAATGAACAAAGCCCATTTTTTATTTTTCACCCGCAGCCCCCTCTCCCCACCCACCAACTCCATCCCATGAAATGTGTAATCCAAACAATCAAATTAAATAATCAGTAGGATTTGATTAATAACAAAGAATTGAATATGTTGTTGCCTTACAACAATTTGCGAGAAATTTTAATGGGCATGCCCCGAGAAGGAAAAGGTAGGGGATCCACAGCAATAGGTTCCTCAGGCTTTACTAAGGACCATTCGTATTGGGTTACAACATAATGTACCAGTATGAGGATATTTAGCTTGGCCAATTGGTAGCCAGCACACTGCCTTGGCCCTCCACCGAAGGGTAGATAAGCATATGGTTGAATAGGCTCCTCAAACCTACTTGGATTGAACTTCATAGGATCTTCAAAATACTCTGGTTCATAATGGGTTCCATATGTAGTCCACAGCACCTATAAAAGAGCCAACAATCAAATAAACAATTAAAACCCTTTTCTCTAGATTTTCATCTTGGTTTGATTTTCATCATTAGCCAGTCCCTTTTACTGCACAGACTGGTCTATGTGATGATTATATTAGTACTTAGAAGTCTTTTCATAATATTTTAAAATATGTTAGAATTGAATTTGAAATTTATCAATCTTTTTGCTAATAAGTAAATGTGATGATTATTTTAGTACTCTAAATGTCTTTCCACAATATTTTAAAATATGTTAGAATTGAGTTTGAAACTTATCAATCTTTTTTGCTAATAAGTAAATGTCTTTTACAAGATAGATTAGTAAGATCCAAGAATGTAACTGGGTTGGGAAAAGTTATTACCTTCCACCCTTTCGGAATGATGAATCCTTGGAACTCAATGTCCTCAATTGCCTTTCTGAAGGAGCCAAAGATGGGAGGAAACATCCTCATGCTTTCGCGAGCAACTTGCCAGGTATAATTCATCTTCTTCGTGTCCTCCAACGTCAGATTTTCACCTCTTCTTTTGTTTCTCATTATATCAAGATTTTCTGCAGAAAATGTGTTTCAACTACGTTAAATAATCTACTGAGTGCAAATTACAAAGATGAATCACTACGACTGGTCGAAAGACAATGAAAAAGATTACGTGATACCTTGAAGGAGTTGAGAGTGGCAATTTGGATGATGAGCAAGCATCCTGAAAGTCATGGCAATTGCAAAAGTAGTAGTATCATGTGCTGCAAATACCAGCAAAACAACATTATCGACAACTTCCTTTTCACTTATTTCGCCTAGAATCATCGCCAGAACCAGCCTGCAAAGTAGCATTCCTTCTTCTCCGCCTCCTTGCTGCCGTTGGAGTTCTTCTCTCTTATTCCTCACCTCATTAAGCAAGAACTTCTCCACCTCCATTCTTGCTTTTTTTGCTCTTGAAAACTTCGATCCTGGAAAATTGAAAGGAGGAGATAAAACTCCTTCCAAGACTTTCTCAAATTTTGCCAAGATTTCTTGTTTTACAGCAATTCCCAGCAAGCATTCAAGCACAATGGAGAATGTCAAAATCTTTGTTAGACGATACAGGCTGATTGTGTCCTGACCTTGCCAATTCTTTTCCAGGTGCAACTGAACTGTATTGCATATCTTGGGCACCAGAGCTTCTAGTCCGCTGCTGCTGAGGGTGGTGGCGATGATACCACGAAGGCACCGGTGCGACTCCCCTTGTTTCTCCATTATGGAGTCAGTACCCATGAGTTGCACAGCTGTAGAAGGCCATGAACTCACCACCAGCTTGAATTCGTTAGACAAGAAGAACTTGTTAGCTTCAGCTCCATTCACCACCACTGTTGGTGATCCCATAAGTCCTGTTTTGAAAGTTTTCCCGTACATCTGGATTCTGGGGTGAACAAATTCCTCGTATAATCTGTTTTTCCTCTGAGCCTTGCAGAATTCTATGGTTTCACCAATCCAAGGAAGTCCCACTTCTCCTGGTGGTAGTATTTTCTTGCCTTTTGGCTTGTAGCTGTTGTAGTGTGTCAAGAAAATGGCAAAAACAAAAGCAAGCAAAACAGAAAACAGACAAAGAGGAAATCCCACGTCGAAGGCCATTGCAGCAAGAAATTATCAAAGAAGATTGACGAAGAAAAAGAAATGGAATCTTTTCTCGGCGCTTCTGTTTACTGAGAAATGTACTTCTGGATCTGATTTATAGTATCTGCTTTGCATGAGGGAACGTGCAGTATCCATAAAATAAATATTATAAGTCAACCTTTTATAGTTTGTTGCAGTTCGCAAATCATTATCAATTCTATCTGAATCAATTATATCCGAGTCAATGCTTCTTTATATAATTCCAAGAATCAAGCTGTAACTAGGCGCGCTAGAGACACTTGTTTTTTAGCCCTTAAATGATTAGAAAAAATTGCTCTCGCTGTCCACAGTTTCTAAGAAAAATAGCAGACGAATATCGATATCTTGGCAACAACTAACAAGGGCATAACGCAGAATGTTATTTGGAGTTTTAGATATCAAATTCATCATAGTTCTGTCACCACTTCATGATGAGCCTATTGCTTTGAAGATTTATAATCTGAAACAAGAAAATAAGATGAGTTAAATGAGAATCTATCTCATCACAAAAGGGATTATTGTGAATAATTAATGATCTTCTCCCATATTTGAAGAGAAAAAAGAAGTTAAGAGGTCGGTTTCTTCGACCGACTCATCATGTGCAAATTTTGTGAGATGATCATCATAAAATAGCTGATAGATTCAGTGTGAAGGATAAAACTTGGGTTGATGATATAGTTATATTAGTCAAATCTCATTACAATTTTCAATCAGCAAAGTATCCCAACATATCTGCTTTCTGTAATACTTTATTAGACTGAAAGTCAAATAAGAAAACAAGACGCTCCTTCTTCTTCATCCACAATGATAACAGAAAACAATTATGGAGGAATGCTGCATATATGTACAATAATATATGTATATATCATATAGTGTATCTCCTTCTCATAGAAATGAAAGAAATAAGAAGGTTTTGGCTATAAAATCCCACCTGTAAACTGGTACTTAGAGACCAAAATATTCATAGAAATGGGAACAACCGTGCTTTGAGGACCGTCAAATAATATGGTAAAATATCCTATACAATTCTCACGTGGGGGTGGCAAAATATTCCGTTGCTTGCATGGCTTGAGGGAGGCGAGCGGACGCCACCTCCTGCCGGCTCCTGCAGCACCGTATCTTTACAATCGCCGTCCATAGATTACATACAGCGCTAGGCTTAAGCAATTTACAGCTGCCACTCCAGGCTGCATGTGGAACTTCCCTTAAATCTCCTTCCACTTGGCAATGACTTAATTACTATAACTGCAGAAATTAGGAGTCACCTTTATAATCACAATATAATGCAATGGATAGAGAAGGAATAAGTTTTATGAGGGAAAAACGAAGCATGAGAAATGCGTTAACAGTTGCGGCTCTTCCAGGTGCCTACGTTTCTGGTATCCTACCTTTTTAAGAGCCCATTAATGTCTTTTATGGGCTCTGAAAATGATATTGGGTCCAATAATATTTTCAGAGCCCAATCACTGGCTTGCGTAAAATTTTGGCCCGTATATATAGATATAGACCAACACTTAAGTCATTGTACAAATGAAATAGCAAAAGCACGTATCGGTAAAGTCTAAAAAGTTTATCTACTTTTTCTTTTTTTCTTTTTTTTTTGGAGGAACAGCCTCAAGTATGGTTATAATATCATAAAGTCTTCCTACGTGTAAAATGATCCATTTGAACTACAATTTCAATCAATGGATCTTTGTAACTAAGCTTGCTTTTCTTCTTTTGCTTTTCATATTGTTGTTAGAGTGGGTTGTGTCCACACAATTTAAGATAGGATCCTATATAATTTAAATTTGAGATTTTTTATCTTAATTTTATAAAAATAAATTATTATTAAGAAGAAAAATAAACTAAAAATAAAAAATTTATATTAAGATATGAAATAAAATCCAATGCAAATACACTAGATTTACCCTTATATAATTCAAGATTGATTTTGTTTTTTTAATTCTTATATATTTAAGGGTGTGATTGGATAAATTTTAATTTTAAAAATTTTATTTTAATTATATAAAAATTAAATTATTTATAAAAAAATATAATTACTATATTTAAAATTTTAATTTTAATTTTAAAACGAAACTTTATCTAAATTATTCTGCGAAAGGGCTCGAGCATTTCAGACCCTTGAGAAAATGTACCCATTTGTTCTAGCCAGAAGGACACCTCAGTGCGGTACGTATAAAACGTTCACAAGCATCACAACCACATAATCCATTCCACAAGGCCTTTGTCACGCATTGTCCAACAAAGAAAATTCTCTGCACGAAATCTTTCTAAACATCATAAATGCAGTTGATTTTGGACATTTTTGGACCTGCAAATTAAACAAAAATACGAATGTAGTTAACTAAGTTGCATTGTACCTCTGAATCAGAGAAGTAATATTTCATTTCTAGTAAAATATTTGGTAGGGTGTCGTTATTTTAAAATTCAGTCTAATCTTTATTTCTTAAAATTTTCGTTTTGATATTTATAACTCTTCGGTCTTTATATTCTTTACTTTTTTTTCTCCTTTTATATTTATCTACCCATGAGAGCGCTCTTGAGATTAACCTCATCTCTTATTACATAGACTCTGCTCATTCTACCTTAGGGAGGCACAGATGCTACATGAGTTATACAGTATATGTACTCAAGAATACTTTAAGCAGTCCTTTTCTTTTACTTTAGTTGAAATTGAAGAGAATTGAAAAGGAAGCATTACGGAAGCCAACCAAAGGATACTATTCAAATTACTACATACTTATTATCCAACTCCCCTGGAGATTGTTGAGCTGTGATCAGCTCAAGTTCTCAACTATTGTTGCAGACACAACTCTACATTCAAAACCTTTCGGTACATATCAGTGATGACAGCAAAGTGAAGCAGAATCCATAGGGACCAACTGCCTCTGCTTTGAGATTACATTTGAAAAGGACAGCTCATTCATAAAGATACCATTCAACATGGGTTCAACCACCTTATTTTTTCTTACACTGTGAACATTTACTTGGTTGGATTTGGAGTAACTCCTGCTTGATCTACCTGTACCCATATAGTATGTACAGCTTCCACTGGATTGCATGATAGGTATGGACTAGCTGTTTTGCAAAAGGGTAAGGGGTTGCACAATCTAAAAGTTTAAATAAAAGATATTACTATATACAGTTTTAAATTTGATCATATATAATAAAAAAATTAATTATTTTTAATTTTCTTCTCTATCCAATATCTTCTCTCTTATTTTTTTAAATTTGGAGTGAGTTTCGCCCATGGTTGAGTTCCATCCTTGAAGGCGGAAATCATGGAATAAGAGCAGAACTCGTGGTAATAAAAATAGAAGATGTGAAATAAATTGAGAAAGAAGTTAAAAAGTATTTGATTTTTAGATTATATATAATAATGGTGTAACAAAAAACAAACAAATAGATGCCAACGAGGTCTTAATTTATCATAATTACCTTTGAAAAACTAAATTTAAATCTAACTCCATCATTAAAAATGTACCTTAAAATGAAGAAAGGATTGCTCAAGTCTTATAAAAAAATTAAATTTTCATATTAATTAATCAATATAGAATTTCAACAATTGCAATAGTCGAAATATAAGATTAAATAAGTTTTTTAAGCCAACTAAATGGTAAGTATCCATTTTTCTATTCAAATATCTAATTCTAGATAGAGAGTAAATTAATTATAGTATACGATACTTTAATTAACGAATTGGCTCGTTCAATGGTATTGTAGAAAAGAGCATTTTATTCTATATCAGAAAAAGCAGAGTCAAGAAGGAAGATAGTATTTGACAGCGATTAAGTCTCGAGGAATCGACGATGGTGTCACTGTGGCATTTAGTTTCTGCAATTGAATGTGGGCTTCTATCTCTCCTTTTTTTTTTTTTTTTTCTCTCTCTCCATCTTCAACCGCCTCTCTGCCATGGCTATTAAGTGAGATAACAACACGCCTTCATTCAATTCCTTTCCCTCCCTTGCTTCTCCACATTTCTTTGTGTTGTTTCTAGTAGTACTTCTTGGCTGTCCAAGTGTCCCTCCATTATGCCTCCTAAACCTACCAAGCTTAACTCTTTCTTTTTCTCTCCAAGTCTTTATTCTTTTTTTACCCTCTGTAGGATCACTTAAAACATGGAAACAATAGTACTACTTCTCCTCTATACTTCTTAATGGAGGTAGTACAAAAGCTAGGAACTTTTATACTTGATTTGATGAGAATGTCAATCGAATTTGAAAGGAAGAATTGATGGAAAAGAGAAGAGAGGAATTGAGAATAGTTATATGGAAAGGAAAGGATAATTGATGGAAAAAGGAAGAGAGGAATTGAAAATAGTTAGAGGGAAAGGAAAGAGAGGAGAGGCAAACGAAGGATATTGAGTTATTATATTTATACAATTAACATTATTTACGTGTAATTGTATGTAATAAATATTTTATTTAATATTTTTATAAAATAATATTGTTTCTTAATTTTTAGTGATAGAAAATAGATGATTTTTTATTTTATATTTAATTATTTTTATAATATTAGAATAAAGTACATATTTTTACTAATTATATAAGCTATTTCATGAAGATCATGTAATTTGTTTTTACATCTTACGCCATTGTATTTTTCATTAAATAATATTAAGTTTTGATATTTTTAATAATAATTTTAACCTTTTTTAATAATAATATTTTTTACTTTTGTAATGATAAAGATTGAAGTGTATTTTTTTATTTTTTATTTATTTACATGATATTTGAATAAGACACATATTTTGTTTCTTTATAAAAAAGTTAAATAATATTTTTTGACAATTCGTGCTATCATTTTGAATTTTTTCATAAACTATATTAAAACTCTTAAACTTCCATAATTATTTCTCTATATTTTTACATCTTCATCTTTGTATTTACATGAGTGAAAACATCTTAAAAAGGAATCGATTTGATTAGTGAAAAAAAAATGAAATAGTTGGCCTCCTTTCTTACTTCTAGAAACTGATACATTTTAAACTAAACCTCATCTAAATATATCAGTCTCTCTCTCTCTCTCTCTCTTTTCTTTCCTTTCCTTTCATAAACACCAATCCAAACACTTAACTTTCTCCTGTCCCAAATTTTCTTCCAATTCCTTCCATCCATATGGGGAATGGGAAAAGGAATGTTTTGACCGTCCGGCGAAGTCACTAGCAGACGGAATCCCGAGGAAGACTCGCCCATCTCAATTTTCTTGGAGAAAAACAAACAACCACACTATATTCACTGTATAAATGTGAAAATATATTGGGAATTTTATGTGCATTGAAACGAAGGAGAAACTTAGGGATAGACTAATATATTGGTTCTAATCCCACGCTTATTATTGATTTTTACGCAATGTTTTACTTGTGGAAGATAAAACTATTAGAAAAATGTGAGAAGAAGTGTAATTAAGGTCAGAACTAGTAAACTGTATGTTCAAATTTTGAATTTTTCTGCATAAAAATTTCTAAGTTCCAAACTGCATAACTTCAAATAGGCCTACTGCCATACTCTTTATTTTGTCGATTTTCGGAAAACCGTAAATGAGATTAGCTAAACATAATAAAGGGTTTTCATGTGGGTACCTGCAGGGCTTTATTACAAACAAAACAAAGATTCAAGACGGAAGACTCAATGTAGGTTTACGCATACATAATCTAAACCACCTGTGGTCCTATATTAATCATGATGGCAACGCTGTTTTCTCATGCTTCTTTCAAATCCCATGAAAATTGTGATAATATGTAGTAGAAAAGAGACCCACTTAAAGTAAAGATTTTGACAAAACAGATTTCAAGAGAGGTCTATTCAAATTTTAAATCTTTCATGGGGAGATGTAAGAAAGTAAATCGACCATGAGGTAGAAGAGAAAAGCAAAGGGAAAGTTACAGATTATGAACTTCTTCAATCGTGTCCTAAAGTCGAGTTTATCTGCATCGCAGAAATTGTGACATGTTGCACTCTCAAACTAATGCACGTATGGCCCAGCATGAGACTTGGGAGAGGTGGTGGTGTTTCTTAGGCTATGGACAGATTAACTCTGCCCCTTGTTGGGAAGATGATATTAACTCTGTGTACGAAAGACAAAGTGAAGAGTGATGCTTTGAGACTTCTATACTTTTGAAATATGGAGTTTTAAATGGTACTTTAAATGCTCTCTGCAACAATTACAACCAACTACATACTCCATTACCTGCTTATATTTACTTCAGTCTTCTCTGGCCCGTTATATACACTGCTTGCTCCTCTTTCAATCACCCACATCATTCAAATCTACTCTTCCCTTTGATTCTTTTTCCTTATTGCAGATTTTTGTACAAAAGAAGATAGTACAAAGAATGGAGAGGAAGAGAAGCAAGCAGGCTTCTCTGCTCTTGTGGGCTACAGTGGCAGTATTGCTTTCTCAAAACTTGGTCATTCCGGTCATCTCTGCAACTGTTGAAGATCAAAAGAACTACTACTCTCCTGATCCAAATGCAGGAAGGCCCCCCGCAGGTCTCTCTCTCTTTCCCTCTGTCTCTGCTTCAATATTTTTACTTCGTAGATGCTTGTAGTTCTCTCCAACTTTGTCAAGTGCAGCAGCAGTAAAGCTGATATATAGTGGCAAGGTTGCTGCTGAAACAAACAGTTTGTGGTTTTTTGCTTTTTCTGTGACCTTGCATGTTTGTCTTGGGGGAAGTGGTGCTATAGGTTGAGAAATACAGATGCAAAGAAAAGGAATAAACTCATATAATCTTGTGTCTTTTTGCACCCCACAGCAGAGGCTGCAACACTAACAGTTAAAGACTTTCTTGGTTTCAGCTCAACACAGCCCACCGCGTGGTTCAGGCGGTGGCCACCGGAGCAGAACACCTTCACATGGAGGTGGCAACCATGGAGGCAATCCACCTGCAAACTGTGGTAACCCCCCAAGTGGAGGCCATTATACCCCTAGGCCAAGTCCTCCAACAGGAGGTGGCGGATATTACTCTCCTCCAAGCACTCCAAGCTACTCTCCTCCAAGTACTCCAAGCTACTTTCCTCCTAGTACCCCCAGCACCCCTTCAACACCAACCATTGTGAGCCCACCAAGCACACCATCCATTACTCCAGGCACCCCAACCATTGTAAGTCCTCCAACTACTCCAATTGATCCAGGCACCCCAAGCGTTCCAGGATTTCCAATACCGACGCCACCATTTTCATTTGATCCAAACTCACCACCTTTTACATGCGAGTAAGTCCAGTAGTTCAATGCAAGTACACTGTCTTTTATCAATATGAGAAAGCACTTAATGTATTACATCTTTTTGAACGCAGCTATTGGAGAACCCACCCTTCTCTAATATGGGGGTTGCTTGGCTGGTGGGGAACAGTTGGTGGAGCATTTGGAGTGGCTAGCGCCCCAGGGTTTGGCTCGAGCACAAGCTTGCAGGAAGCTCTAGAAAACACTCGCACAGATGGACTTGGAGCACTCTACAGAGAAGGCACGGCTTCATTGCTGAACTCCATGGCAGACAAGAGGTTCCCTTACGCAACCAGACAAGTTAGAGAAATGTTTATTGCAGGACTCAGCTCCAACAAGGCTGCAGCAGCTCAGGCACATCTCTTCAAGCTTGCTAATGAGGGTCGAAATCCCAGAGCCTGATACTTATTTTTTATGATATCATCACTATCAGTTATATTCAACTTGGTTCATGATGCTGTTGCTTCACTAGTGTGCTGTTGGACTATGAAATTTGATGTTTTTGAGATGAATAGTAACTTTATGTTTAACTCTAGTATAAATAAGATAGTTTGTTTCCATGTTCATGATTTTTTTCTTTTTCTTTCTTTTTTTTGCTGAATCATGTTCATGTTATCCCATGCAGTGTTACTCTTCCATGAATTCCTTTTAATCTTCAGACTAAGATCAGAAAAGCAAATCGTACAACCTTGATTCCAAAGGAAATTAATGTCTCATTTTGTGGTTTACTAGCATGGCTTGCAGTTAATGTGGGGTAAGCTGCTAACATTTTAGACATAATATTCTTGAGATTGAGCTCCAAAATTTGGAAAAAACTCAGGTTTCAACGGGATATTGCTTGGGTTTTTATTAGTCCTACAAGATTAATGCTCTGCTGCATCTCAGACTACGTACCCTGCAGATTAGCACCAAACCCTCCCCTCCACACCACCACCAACCAACCCCCACACCAGCACCACCAACATAGGGAACGAAAATAAAGAAGGCTATGACATTGAAACCATAAAGCAGAAAGCTTTTGTCACCTATGCAAAGCATTAAAGCCATCCATGCAGAACAAAATGTCTGCATCCTCAAAATTGCTAGTCTCAAAGTCTTCCCACTTTACCACGAAAAATCTTGGTAATCTTTTATTCTATTAATCAAAAAGGTCACAAAATTCTTGTGCTGGAGAACTAGGGATTAAATTAATGAATGAATGGCCTGCAGCATTTGCATTCAAAATAGTAATGAAGGACACATACCTACCCCGAGAAAAGTAGAAAATCACCCAAAAGCTCGTAAATTCGACAGCCTGCTCACTGTCCCCCTTGTTGTCATCAATTTTTTGAAGCAAATCCAACTAGTAGATGCAACACATTCTATCTTTGCTTTTATATTAAATCAAACATAGGGTTAAGTTAATTACATTGCTGTCACCGATAACAATATGGAAATCTATATATGATTAAGAAAAAGAAATCTACAAATTTTTGCTCCCAATGCTATTGGTATGAATTGCATACAGTTTCTTGGCTGCAGATATACATCGTTTCAAACCTATCGCAACTAACTGAGACTACAAAAATATAAACACAATCTAAGATGAAGTTTAGAGAAAAGAAGATCAAATTCCCAAAATATTAACTATGATGCTGCTGGGGTGGCATACAGAAGGTTAGATTACTAATTGGCCCAGAAGGGGTCCCTTACTGACAAAATGAACAAGACACTCAATGAAAAGTTATATTTACTGATTGCCTAACAGCGAGACTAGTCCCGGTTACTAATTAGTGCCATGAATTTGCTGCCCCTCTTGAGTCAACATCTTGCACTTGACCCACGGATCCATCAAATTATTAGCTTGGTGGTATTCAGAAATAGATACTGCTTTGCAAAAGCTAAAAATAGAACATTTCAGCCAATTGATTCTGTAATGGCCTTTGAAGCTGTTTAGCATCTTTTTCCATTTCTCTTTCTGTTTTCTAGGTTTATTTCCCACATTCAGGAGGAAAAGCCCCACTGGAAACGTTGGCTAAGTTAAAGGCCCTCAAAAACGTACATATATATGGTTCATTAGAGAAATCTTTCCTTTCAACAACTGATTCTTTAAAATTTTCAAAAACTGAGCTACATATATATGGTTCATTAGCGAAATATTTCCTTTCAACAACTGATTCTTTAAAATTTTTCATCTTTCAAAGCCAACAGTAAATAATCATAGTAATAATCCTAACGAATATATTTATCAAAAAAAATATATATATAATGACCGTAGGCTATGGGAAAACTGTCTTGGAATAGTACTGGAACTCTACATCAAAAAGTAAAAATAGAACAATAAAATGAGAGATAACCTAAATATTTTACCTTTGCTCCATTGCTTTCTTCTTATTTTGTAACATCACCCAAAATGTTCCTCTACTCGGGTTGGATATTGGATATCCTGGCTTAACAAAGCCTGCAATTGTCTTCTGGTTTGAACCGCCGATGAATGTTCATAATTTGCATAAATGCAGTATAATGTTCTTCTACGGAAGATGGACACAGAACACTGATGATCAAGTATGTCTTTTGGTTCTGATATGTCAAAAATTTAACTTACCAAATGTTGCATAACTGGCAATGGCAATTGGTTCCTTCACCAATACAAGTTCACGAGAGTGCATTCAAACAACAACCAACTAACTCAAATATCCACAGAAAACAGAATCTACAAAAATGCAAAATAAAGATCAGAATTAAATGAAATCTTGCTCTACTCTCCTTCCCAATGGTTTCTGCAATTCGGATGCTGAAACTGACGATCTGTTAAATGTCATATCAGATGTTGTCCTATGACGAGGCGGCTGCTGAGTCTCCACCACTTCAACATCCCACAAGATTTTATCCCCACTTCTGTTCCGAAGAGGAATGTCATGTGTAATGCAATTCCTCCAGGGAGGGAGGCCACCATTGGGACGCAAATAGTTTCCGCAAAGCGTTTTCAGCCTCACTTGGAAGCCATCTCTGATGGGTTCCCATTCAAATATTCGTGCATCGGTTTCGCTTGGTAGAGATTGGATGACCTTTTTTCCGTTCACCTTAGGAGGGAATGGAATGTCTGTGGCTGTCAGGTACTTTCCATAACAACTTTTCAGGCGAACAACGTCTCGTCCCGTAACGAATTCAACCGTCCATAATGAGTTCTTGGATGAACCGTCACGATCTTGAAAAACAGTTTCTTCATCCTCTCCTGCAACCAAGTACTTGTCGTTGTAGCTTCGTAGACGAATTCTCTCTGCTTTCTGAAAGAGTTCCATTGGTCCAATCTGCATTTTATATATACCCCAATGAAACGATTAGTTTAAAAGCGAAAGAGAACAAGATGATGAGGAACAAATTGTTGACTTTTCCATTGAAAATCATTACAGACACAATCTGATGCAAATATTTACCTGAACTTGTTTTCGGGCAGGTCAAGGTTAATCTAGGGTGGAAAACAAGAGGAGAAGGGGGAGAAAGAATGTTATCCCTTCAAATTCCAGGCTTTATCATATATGTTAGGTGCAATTTGGAGAAATGTTTTGAAACAATGTAGAATTCTCTGTTTCTGCAAATGAAACAGAGAAAAAGACACCACAGAGGGGGGAAACAAGGATGTTAGAAAATCATATGAACAGAAAGACTAAATCATGGAAGGGCCTTCTACAGCCATTTGCAGTTTTCAGACAATGATATAATCAGCCCCCTGTTTTCACAAATTTTCAATATTTCTCACCTCATACTTGCAAGATTTGAAAGGTGCATCTTTTAAATTAGAAAACAAATTAGCGATCATTTTTTAAATTTTAACCAGAATTTACGTGATCAATATCATTAAAACTACTACTATAATATAAAACCGTGGCATATCTTAGATACATATATTTCCTTTTACCAAGTCTAAAAATATATTATAACTGGGAAATTAACTCCCTCAAAAAAAAACTCAGTAATTAAACATTTCCAAACATGAGTGGGTCTCAATTAAATTACAAGAAAAATTTAGGGGTCTAAATGATATTATCCGCAGTGACATTCATAACTATAGTCCTTAGTAGGCTGACAGGATCTCTCCACTGTCTCGTGGCCATTGGGTGTCTCAGTCACCGACTGCTCTGCCTCTCCGTTCCTCTACCGCAAAGGCCAGTTTGCCTCTAGCCGCCGCAAAGGGGGCTGCAAGAAGTTTCAAGAAAAGATTATTGTTATGAGCAGAGATTTGTTTGAACCTCCAATTCCGTAGCAGTTTCTTCTGCCCAGTAAGTTGGTTTCTTCCTCCTTTTGTCCGTCTGTGTGGAAATACATTTCATCATGTTCACCCATAAGTATTCTAGTTTTATCACTTCGGATTTCTTGAATAAGTGAAAGAATGAGTGATATTGCAATTGAATGGTAAGTCTTCTAAGGATCATTGCTGTACTGTTTTCATCAAGTGAATTTTGATTTTTTCGGTGATTGTCATCTGGGTTTTTTATTTTAGAAGTTTGGTATGTTTTTTGATTATGTTCTGCATTGAGCCAATTGGATGTGTCTCCTCCCCCCACCCCCTTCTTCTTGGGGTTATATATAACGTTCCATGGAGATGTACATTATCATTGTTATTTCCATTATACGACTGGCTGCTTGATTGAAAGATTCAAAACATACATTTAAATAAGAAAGATGATGTTTATTTTTAACCATGTTCTTATGAAAATAATTGTCTTCACAAGCACTTTATCTGTGTGGTTCCATTCTGGTGACAGATACTAAAAGAGGTTCTTAAAATAGTAGCACCTGCAATTGTCCAGTTTAGATTTGTAAGACAAGATAAATACCGAGAAGAATACATGAAACTGTGAGCTAACTGATTGAGGAAACCCACAGTAGCCAAACTTCATAAAGCTAGTTTCTGAAGAGCAGCTAGAGAGCTCCAGTGTTGCTTTCCTTGGTACCAGGAAGTTTTTAAAGACATGAATTGAAGTTGTGATGCTTAGTTGCATCTCCAAATTTGAGTGCCTCCATAATCTGAAGTAATTATTTCTTTTTCTCCAAAGCCATTGTATTTGTTTGCACTAATCTATTTGCTTCCAGCATCTAAACTCTAAAGCTCTGTGTAAGTAATGTTGGAAATGCTACTTTTGTGAAATAAGTTGATTCTTGCACGTTTAGGTCCTAAAATAAGGCATTTATGACATAGGGTTCATTGGCACTTCCAGGCCACATTTCAGTCAAATTTATGGCTCTTCAGCACTTATCAAATTATGTCAAGGATGTATGTATTTGGATATTTCATATCTTTTGGCTGAATTTTTATAACTCAAGTATAACAGGACTATTATAGGAAGGTGTATACTTTTGATGAGGTTTTTGTATTAAGCTTTTAGCTTGTGACAGTTTTGCTAGTGTTTCTCTTGAGTGGATTTTTCTGTTCACTTCAAACTAAGTTATGCAAACTTTACTATTAGTCAAATTCTTAAGTTGCTTGGGATTTTTTTTTTTTTTTCCTCAGTATTCTGGTTGTCTGCATTTTGGAACTTGAACTATGTTTTTCCATTGCTTAACCAGCCTCATTTGAACTATGGTTTTCCTTTGATGAGGAAGGTTATTGAAATACATAAATGTATGTAAAATACTTGAAATTGTTTTGGACCTTTGGTTGTACTTGGTTTGATTTAAATTATACTGATTTTGCAAAGCAGGGAAAAAAGTGGAAGGATCCCCTGGACCAGCAAACAGATGCTATAATTGAATCTCCATAACACCGTATAGTGATTGAGGATTCCCATTTCTGCATATCTACCATTTTCCTTTGGTTACCTTTCGTAAAAATTTGATTTGAAATCTTAGGGCAGGATTTTTAATCTTTGAATCAGCAAATGACGTCCAGTTCATAGGATGTTTCGAAAGATATTTGCTAAGTTGAGGGCATGAAAATGCTAGATAGCTTTAAAGCTCATTTCTATGCGCATACACTCAAAAATTAATAACTTATGAATAAAAGGTTATTTGTCTGCTTTTCACAGTCAATGAATACCTGCCCAAAGTAAGTTCTGTCTTAATCTTGTAATCTTTTGTCATTCTGCGACATATAATTTTCTCTTTCATTCTCTGGCTTAGATATACGTTTTCTTCATTGCTGATCTATCTTTATCCTTTCAGGCAATATGGACACCACTAACAGCCAGACTGGTGGCATAATGTGGTTCTTCAAGGACAAAGGTTTTGATGATAAAAGCATTAACGAAATGATGAAGAAGTGCAAGCGCCTTGAGGGCGTACCAAGGGAAAAGGCCTCGGAAAACTGGGATTACTTGAAAAGTATAGGCATTCAAGAGAGAAAACTTCCTTCTGTAGTTGGAAAGTGCCCAAAAATCCTTACTCTTAGCTTGTGTGAGAAACTTGTGCCAATGGTCGAGTGCCTTGCAACACTGGGAACAAAGCGTACAGAGGTTGCTTCTGCCATAACCAGATTTCCTAACATCCTATCACACAATATGGAGGAAAAGCTCTGTCCCCTCCTGGCTTTTTTTGAAACTA
Source organism: Rauvolfia tetraphylla (assembly GCA_030512225.1). NCBI lineage: Eukaryota > Viridiplantae > Streptophyta > Magnoliopsida > Gentianales > Apocynaceae > Rauvolfia > Rauvolfia tetraphylla. The sequence continues at coordinate 536,436 of JAJQKT010000012.1, forward strand.
TTGGTGTTCCTGAAAAGCAACTTGGTAAAATGATACTACTAAATCCAAGAATCATCAGCTACAGCATAGACTCAAAGCTTTCAGAATTAGTGGAGTTCCTTGCCAACCTAGGTCTACCCAGAGAAGGAATGATTAGTAAAGTTTTGGTAAAAAACCCCTTCATTATGGGCTATAGTGTTGATAAACGACTACGGCCTACTACAGATTTTTTGAGATCGTTAGGCCTCAGTGAAATGGATCTCCAAAATGTAGTGATGAATTTCCCTGAAATTTTATGTAGAGATGTCAACAAAATCCTCAAACCTAATCTTACTTACCTACAATCATGGGGTTTTGACAACAGGCAAATAGCAGCTCTGGTGACTGGTTATCCCCTTGTTCTGATAAAGAGTATCAAGAATTCTTTAGAACCAAGAATCAAGTTCTTGGTAAATGTGATGGGGAGACAAATCGGTGAGATTGCTGATTATCCAGAATTCTTTAGGCATGGTTTGAAGAAAAGATTAGAGTCGAGGCATAAGCTTTTGGGACAAAAATGCGTGACTTGTAGTCTGAGTGAGATGTTGGATTGTAATCAGAAGAAATTTGCTACTAAGTTTCTTTTAGTATAGAAACTTATTAAGGTATTATTAACATTTCTTTTCTCTTGCTTCCTCAGCTTACCAGGTTTTTGTAGCCTAAGTTGGTCGTTGTAATTTGGTTCTATCTTTGACCAAAAGAAAACAAAGGAATAGAGAAAAGCTTATTATCTGTCTGCATTCAGCTTGTCTTTAGAGTGTTATCATGTAGAAAATTGTAGTTACTTTTCTAACATGTAAATTGTAATACATCATCTGCCTGCACCCTCCAGCCGAGGGAACAGGTTTCGCAAACCCTTGGAATTTGTAGGATAAGGTAGAAAAATGCGGTTTATATCACAATGGCGTTTATATCCAAACGCCAGAATTTGATATTTCAACAAATTGAACAGAGATCTCTTTCCTTTTTGTTTTTTGGTTCTCTAATTAATGAACTTTGAGTAGTTGCTGACCATTGGCCAAGAGCATTTCCATTTCGATCAAAGGGCAGATTCCAAAAGATGGGGCAAAATTGCTGTTAGGAATCTGATGATAAAGGCAAAACACAACATTGAAGAGAACACCCCTTATGCACACGCATGAAATAATTTTCCCTAAATCTGTCTCCTTTTAACGTTATCTATTAAATTTTGCTATCAAAGATCATTCCAAGACAGTGACACAAACTTCAGTTCATTCACTTGCATAAATCCGACCAGATAACTTGCAATGTTCAATGACTACCGGTTTAATAATGTTTTTCCCTCCATACAGAGCTATAGAGTCAGCAATAAGTGTATGCAATAGAATCTTTTGGGTTTGCACATTGAAAACTATAAGCTTAATTACACTGCTAACCATGCAGAAATAGAATGTCTGTTTATTCCTATGCAATAAGTAGATCCATCATTTTTTAACTGAATATTTCCTGTGGGAGCAGGTATCTTTACCTAGAAGCAAAGAATCTAGCAAGCGTACACTCTTTCAAGAATAGGGACATATATGGCCCGAACTGACTGATAGAAGTAGTAGTTATGGCTTCTTGTCTGCTTTTTCCCGTTTAACAAAAGTTTCTACTTATATCACCAAGCCCAATAATTTTCCATTTGATTTGGCTCGAACAATATGTAGAAAGTTAAGGCTGATTATCCAATTCTCACCAATGCACCGTCCATGATATTCTTCAATGATAGAAGAAAGGCAGAAAGAGGATCCATATATTCCTGATTTAGCTCATATGGGATTCGAACCATTCAAATATTTGCTCAGCCTGCAAGCTAGTCATTTCATGATACGCAAAAGCAAGATTCATTTCTTCTTGAATGTGATAGACCAAGGACTTATCTGGCAAACTAATTTTTCTCTCCCGAAGAGCTGCCTTCCAAGGTATAGCACGGCCATCATTTGTCATATAACCATTCTTGTCAATGTAACTTTTGTCCAGGAATAAATTGAACAGTTCTATGGACATGGCAGGATCAATAGCCGGGATCCTGTCGGCTAGGTAACTAGGTGTAAGAGGAAACTCCATACATTTAATTTCTGCAACATCAATGCCTTTCTGCCTCAGAACACTCAGATATCTATCGATCCTCTGTTTCCTTGCTTCATCTTTGGGCATGTGCACAAAAAGGGTAGGTGTGTAACTGCTTGCGATATCCATTTGGCCAAACATCCCTTCAGCAATCATTAGAGTAATGCTACTGAATCTTAAGTCTGTGGCAAGCACGGAAACAAAATACCCTCCAGACGAAGCACCCAAAGCTACAAGAGGTAGACTTTGAAGTCTTTGTTTTGCAACCCACCACTCTATAATTTCTTTGATAATAGCTCTTTCCTCCTGGAAAGACCAGCATCTCCCAGCACTAGATACAGCAAGAACGGCAAATTTTCTCACCAGAGCATGAAGAACAATAAGTCTTTCTTCAGGTAAACCAACACAATTTGGGCAATTAGAAGATTTATCCCAAAAGTTGGCTGCTCTACCATTACAACCATGAGCCAAAAACAGCACCCCCTTGGGTGATTCAGGTATCTGCCATATCAAGTCTGTCCCATTTCTGAACTCCACTGTAGGATCCAACTTGACCACGGAATTAAAACTATTCCACTTTTGGTTCAGCAGCTCAGATGGATTTGATTTGTCACTAGTACTCCCAAAAATCAAAACGATCAATACAAACACTAGAATCAGAAAAGAAATTATAGCCGCAAATGGAAAATTCCGATCACCATTTGTTTTCGTAAGTAACCTATTTCCGCGTCTTAGTATAGCTGCAGCAAAAAATTGAAAAAATCGAATATATCATCCTTTGTTCCCGTCCCACATGAGAAGAAGTCTAATAAAATCTAAAGCATGATCCAAGTCTAAAAATCATACACTAATGAGATAACATGGGAAATCTTTGATCAATATCATCAGGATATAGGCAGCAATATGGTTCCATTTAATTTCGCTCAGCATATTCATAAAAGCAAAGATTAAATCTTTATAAAAGAATATGGTGCAATTAAATTCCCGAAAAAACATGTTTATATTGATTCCTTTTCTCAGCAAGAAGAAGAAGGAAATGCCAAATTCAAAAAAAAAAAAAGAATTGAACCAGTTTCTCCCTTGCTATAAATTTGACTTCTATCATTACCAAACTTTCCTCCAATTGTTTTCCGTTTCTTCCTTCTGTTACCTTTTACAGTTAAAGCTTGAAGTAAGATACAGAAAAGAATCACATTGCCAAAAAAAATTCAGGGGCATCATATAATTCAGCATATAATGCATGCCAAACGGAAAAGGAAATCATAACCATAAATATTCTATTTTGAAAATCAAGAAAAAAATGAGAAAGTACCAGGAACCATTTTCTCCAATCTGACAGAATATTAGTTATGTGGAGCAACAGAAAGAATCAAAATAAGCTTGCGTTAAACGACGGAGACCTGCGGTGGAGGTGGCGGAGCAGGTTGGAGAGCTGTGTCTGTGAACCGCCCAGAGACGGAGGTCTGTTTCTTACCCGCTTGGCCTTGCTCTGAGATTGAGGAATGCGTTCTCTAAGTGTATGAATGATACGTCAGGCTGAAATAATCAATGATCGTAAAGGGTTCTTCCGACGCATAATGCGTTGAGGCTATCCGTTGGACATCTCACCATTTGGGAAGCTCTCTGTTAAAAGCAAAACAAAGCAAACGGGTCGAAGAAAGAGTGAAACCAAGTGTCTATAAATGCATTAGGCTCAACGCATTTTGGAATGCATAAGGACTTCCATATGTAACATTGCCATTTGCCAAGCTATCAAAAGCGACCTTCTCATCATAAGAAAAATGTGCTAAGTCACGCCATCATCTTAAAGAAAAGGGAAAAAAACTTGCAGTATTTAAAGGAAGGGTGGAAAGCATGTGTATGTATGCTGACTATCAAATAAAGAGAACCCCTGTTTTGCTTGCCTTTGAATACCTTCATATGAAAAGGAATTTTGTTTAGATTTGTGCTTTAAAGACGATGATAAAGATGTTGTTAAGAAAATCGAAATGTGTTTATTTATTATTTTATTAATTTTAGTATTTATACTATAATCACTTTGGGTATTTAAGGTGTAGATATTTTCTGCTATTATGATTTCTGAACTATTGTATTATTATTATTATTATTAGGTTATCTATGTTTCTCAATTTATCTTTTTTATGTATTAGAGCAAAAATTTAAAAACAGTTTTGATTGTAATGACCTTGCCATTTTACAAGAAATGAATAATCTTTTATTTATTAAAAAAGCGTCTTGATTTTTTTTGCTAGGTAAATTTTAAGAATAAATGTCTAATAAAAATTGAGTAAGTTATTACCTTGGCTCAATGCTCTTTTTCAAACAAAAAAATCAATACTAATATATTTACCTGATATATTATAATCTATGTAATCAAACATGTACCAACTTGACATTCACAAAGGGTGTTTGCTACACATTATGTGCTTCAATATATACACATGCACACACGCAGATATATAAAGATATGAAGATACTGCTTGGTTCGTTTTCTTATCTGTTTAAATTTGAGTTTTCATACAGATCAAGAATGTCATTAGAAAAGTTAATTTATAAGTTAAAATGACAAATTTTTCTTATTGGTATTTGAAAAATCAATTAATGTCTTCCCTGTCTCAAAATGATTGTCCTAATCTCATTTTACACTGAAAAAAAAATTTGATTGATGTCTAGAATGCCTTAATTTAATATTTTTACACTCGCAATGATAATTTTAAATTTAATATTAGGGATTGGCATTCAGTATGCAATATAAATAGTTTGTTGAGAACTAATGATTTTTAAAAAATTAAAATATTTAAATAATTGGTTGAAGATATGTGTACAGTTACATAAAAAATAATAAATAAATATTTTATATAGAAATAAAATAAATATTTTAAAATATAAAAAAATTAGGATAATTATTTTGAAACAGATGGAGTAGTTTAATAGAATAATAAAGATTATGGGAGAAATTGAAAACAAAAATAAATGACTTCTTAATATTTAAAGTGGCAGATATTTAGAATGTATTTGGATTGGGTTTCACTACGAAACTCAATGCAAATATGTATCAACTCAAAGTGAGAAAATTTACATTGAGTTTCATTTTTCTCTCACAAAAAATTCTCTCTCTCAGAACCTAAGACAGAAAATCTAAAAACAAAACACTATCCAATCTCACCCTTATTAAAGAAGAAAAAATTTAAAAAAAAATCTGGAGAGATTAAAACAATGAAGGAAGTAATATGGTAGCATTTATTAATGAATAAAATCTGACTCATACAAACAAATTTATTGCTAAAAAATCTAGAGGCTGACTTTCTTCAGGCATTCTCAGGTTTTTTTTTTTTAGATTGACAACTTCATGAACATTCAAGATGAGGATCCTCAGTATTGGGAGTAATTGTCATCTGTATGGGAATGGTAATGACATTCCTCCCCTCTTTGTTTGGGTTTAAAAAATTTATAGAAGACTTAGTTATTGTATTTCTACTCCTGGTGATCTTCATCCAGTGATGTAATATTATTTTGTACAATATCCTACTTCTGTTGTTTTAGTGAGATCCTGATCTAAAACAGGAAAAAAAAATTACTGTTTCTTATACCAATAAAGCATATAGAAAAGGGATTAACCCCCCCCCCCCCCCTCCCCGACCAAAAAAAAAAAAAGTAGGTGCAGAATAAATGCTTCGACCCACACCTCCTACTTTGAAAGGTACATTTTTATCATGAAAAATCATGCGTTACAATTCTGAAATAGGCATAGAATGCATAGCCTCCTTCTTCCATCTGCATTATCTATTTTTACAATGACAAATCATGTGTCTTCATTTTCTTAATAGACCGAACGGAAAAAATGTCATTCTAATTCATAACTTTTGCGTAGGATAAAGTTCATATTAAATGATTAGCATGAGAGACGTTTGACAAAGGAAAAAAAAAAATCTAAAATGAAGGCATCCAAACATTGAGAGGGTCTCCTCATTATGCAAAGATGCAGGAGGCCGAGGGTAAAGATGTGTGCAAATTCACCACCATAGTAAGTTAAAGCTGCCTCTAGAGCTCTGTAAATGAGGTCAGGCACGCTTTTAGTACTGTATGAACTAAATACTATAGCGACATTTGTCTCTGATCTTCAATTTAATATTTATTTTTCAATTTTCTATTAATTTCTCCAACGTGATTCTTTACTCTTTTCCCTTAATTCAAGTTTCTTTGTAAAAATAAATACCTATCTTCTTTTTCTTCGGCAATTTACAGTAATGCTTTGAAAAATAAACATAAACATAGTACATTTTTATTAATATATGACAATTTTAAAATTAATTTTAATGTTTTTATCGTTCAAATATTCTATAAGATTTTAAAATTTATAATGTGATATTTATTTTTATTTCATTTCTAATAATCACTATATTATGAGGTCTAGTGAGTAGTCAAGATTTATCGTTTTATCCAAATAATATCGATATTGAGTTTCATCATTTATTTAAATTTTTAAAAATTAAGAGAAAAATTAAATTTTAAAAATTATAATTGATTGTAATCAAATTTTAAATTTGATTTTGAATTATTGTAATTGAATTATGATTTTTAATCTTAATATAAAAATTTTAAAACTTAAAATAAAAAAAAATAATAAAATAATATTTATTAAAAATAAAAACTTTATTATTTTTAAAAAATTAAACAAAAAAAGAAAAAAGGAAAAAAGAACGGGGGGTGGGGGACCCCCAAGCCGCGCAGCGGTTGCGCCTGCCACCCAACTGGGAAGGGTGTGCACAACTTGGCGTACCCTCCCCAGTTTTTTTTAAAAAAAATAAAAAATTATTTTATTTTTCCTGTTTAATTTTTTAAAAAATAATAAAGATTGTAAAGGTTAAAATTTTTAAAAAATATCATGCATCAGTAAAATGTAAAATCATTGTGTATTAATCAATCTCCAAAATAAAACATTTTCAAAATTGAAAATCACCTACTCCCATGGCCTTCAATTTTTACAAAAAATTATGTTAAGAGACAACAAGTTTTAAATAGTTGTATATTTTAAAAATAAAAAATAAAATTTTAGTTTATAAAGACTCGAGTTATTTACATAGAATAATTTTCATATTTAAATTTCTGCCATTGTATATTATCATAAAAATGACTCTGTCTTGGAAGCACAGAGGGGGAAATAGAGAAAACGGTTCAATCAAAAGCAAAGAAAATGTTTGGCCATAGTCAATCAATGTATGTACATAGTACTACCATCCATTTTTCCTTTCTTTTTCCTTTTCTCGGCTACTATTATCATTGTCCTTATTCCATCAACCTTAAAATGATTTTGCTAAACTAAGATGGAAAAACAAGAATTATATTGTAAAAGAATGAAGTTTTCAAATGCAAGAAATGGAATTCAATGGACAAAATGTTAAAGAATTTGTTCAGGAGAGGGGGGAAGTTATTAGCAATTTGAAGATGGTCCAATGCTTATAAATACACAAAACAATCACACGTCTCTGCACGCTCTTCTTTCTTCTGCTACTCTCCCTCGCTCTCAACTGGCTTCTGTAATCAGATTTTACTCTGAATCTTTTGCTCTAAAGTGGGATTTCTGTAAGTGCATAATCTTTCTTTGGAGTATAGACTCGTTGTATGTTCACGTCTTAGTTGTGAATAGCTTCTATATGAATCGCTGTAAAGTTCCAATTTTTACTTATTACGAAGCTTCTATATTCATTTCCTCAATTTATTTACATTTGATTTCACATGGTGCATTGTTTTGCCTGCATTTGTCGTCTACAGAATTTGTCTATGCGTGTATGAGTTCAGAGCCGAGTTTGATATTTTGGGGTATTGTAATCTGGCTTGAAATTTTGGGTCTTAAACGATACGTATTTTCTTTTTCATTCCATTTTTGCTTTGCCTTTTGCAAGCAAGTTGGGTTCTTTTCTTTGGTTTTGTTTACTTGATCTTGTGTTTTGAATGCGTAATCTGATCTTCTAGTGGCATTGGCATTTTGTATTGTATGTTCGTGTTTATTTTTGGTTTCTGAGTTTTAGTTACTGGGATTCTATTTAGATCTGATTTAACTTCACCTTATTGATGCCTTGCCAGTCGAATTCAGAATGCTACTAGTCCATTTTGTCCAAAATTAGCAACAAAAATTTTTACTCTTTTTGCTTAGATATTTTCTGCATTTCGTTTTTTCCTCTTTGGAACAAACAGCATTTTCTGTGATGATGGTTTTGAGGAAAATGAGGGGAAATTAGGCTCTTGTTGGAAGTGCAAATATTTGCACGAACACTGGGGACTTGTTAGTTGGATGCAGAATTTTCAGCCTGATTACTTTGATCAAATAGCAGAATTAGGTGGGGAAGTAAGTAAGGTTCATTTTGGCCAACGGAATTTGTAGAAAGACTTAACTGACTTATCATTTTGTATTTCACCTTTTCTTTTGATGAAAACAGAAAGTTCTACATTTAGTGCAACCAATAGAGAACCATGATTCCTGTAGCAGTTCAAAATAAATGAAAGAATATCTCATTACTTTTCTTCTTTCAATTTTAGTGCATATTGTTCTCTTTTAAATAAAATATATGAATTTCTCTTCCACATTCTTAACAGTCCTAAGCATTTTCTTGAAGTTTTTCTTATGCTTAACTTCCTGTGGTATTAATTTGAAACTTTCAGGTATCCATCAACATGGCAACCTACAAGCCAAAGAGTATTCTCATCACTGGTGCTGCAGGATTTATCGCATGCCATGTTGCTAATCGGCTTATCCGCAACAATCCTGACTACAAAATCATTGTTCTTGACAAGCTTGATTACTGTTCAAATTTGAAGAATCTTGACCCTTCTCGATCATCTCCCAACTTCAAGTTCATCAAGGGAGACATTGCTAGTGCAGACCTTGTCAATTTCATCCTTGTCACTGAGTCAATTGATACAATCATGCACTTTGCAGCTCAAACTCACGTAGACAATTCATTCGGGAACAGCTTTGAGTTCACTAAGAACAACATTTATGGCACTCATGTCCTTCTTGAGGCCTGCAAGGTCACTGGTCAAATTAAACGATTTATCCATGTCAGCACAGATGAAGTTTATGGAGAGACAGATGAGGATGCAGTTGTTGGTAACCATGAGGCTTCTCAGCTCCACCCAACCAACCCGTATTCTGCAACTAAAGCTGGAGCTGAAATGCTTGTTATGGCATATGGACGGTCCTACGGTTTACCCGTGATAACCACTAGAGGAAACAATGTATACGGTCCAAACCAGTTCCCTGAGAAGTTAATTCCAAAATTCATCCTATTGGCCATGAAAGGACTACCTCTTCCAATTCATGGTGATGGATCCAATGTGCGTAGTTATCTTTATTGTGAGGATGTTGCAGAGGCATTTGAAATCATTCTCCACAAAGGTGAAGTGGGCCATGTCTATAACATAGGGACTGATAAGGAAAGAAGAGTCCTTGATGTTGCTAAGGATATCTGCAAGCTTTTCTCTTTGGACCCAAATAACATGATCAAATTTGTGGAAAATCGTCCATTTAATGACCAGAGATATTTTCTAGATGATCAAAAGCTGAAAAAGTTGGGATGGTCAGAGTGCACTTTATGGGAAGAAGGTCTAAGGAGAACAATGGATTGGTATATTAGAAATCCTGATTGGTGGGGAGATGTATCTGGTGCTCTGGTACCTCATCCAAGGATGCTAATGATGCCTGGTATGGGGAGAAATAATTCTGATGTTGGTTCTATTGCTGTATCTTGTGCATCAAATGAGTCTGCTTGGAAGGAAATGGTGGTTCCAGTCCTTAAAAATCCTAATGAGAAGCCTCTCTTGAAGTTCTTGATTTATGGCAGGACTGGGTGGATTGGAGGTCTTCTAGGGAAGTTATGTGAGAAACAAGGAATAGCTTTTGAGTATGGTAAAGGACGCCTTCAGGAAAGAGCACAGCTACTATCTGATATTCAGAGTGTAAAGCCAACCCACGTTCTGAATGCTGCTGGTGTTACTGGCAGACCTAATGTGGATTGGTGCGAGTCACATAAACCCGAGACAATTCGGACTAATGTTGTTGGTACTCTAAACTTGGCAGATGTTTGTAGGGAGCATGGATTACTTATGCTTAACTTTGCCACAGGCTGCATATTTGAGTATGATTCTGAACATCCCCTTGGCTCAGGCATTGGGTTTAAGGAGGAAGATGTGCCCAATTTCACTGGATCTTTCTATTCAAAAACCAAGGCAATGGTATGTTCCTCGTATCTTTTATTATACAGTCGGAAAACTAGTTACACGGATTAATTTAAAGTTCTTCCATTAACTTTTGCAGGTTGAAGAACTTCTAAAAGAATATGACAACGTGTGCACCTTGAGAGTCAGAATGCCGATATCCTCTGATCTTCAAAACCCTCGTAACTTTATCACAAAAATTGAACGATATGACAAAGTTGTGAACATTCTGAACAGCATGACGGTGTTAGATGAGCTCTTGCCCATCTCAATTGAGATGGCCAAGAGGAACTTGACAGGAATATGGAACTTCACAAATCCAGGTGTTATAAGCCACAATGAGATACTGGAGATGTACAAGGATTACATTGACCCCAAATTTAAGTGGACAAACTTCACCCTGGAAGAACAGGCCAAGGTAATTGTTGCGCCTAGGAGCAATAATGAAATGGACGCATCCAAGTTGAAGAATGAGTTCCCAGAATTATTGTCTATCAAAGAATCACTGATCAAATATGTCTTTGAACCCAACAAGTTCACTGCTTGAACTGCAAGAAGTATTTCGATGGAATTTAGACTTATCACAATTGATTTATGTTATGCTCTAGAAAGGAAAGCGGGTTAGGTCAAATAGAGGGTTAGATCAAATTTATGCATTATTTTGTATCTTATGTGTCTTCCTGTCTTGACATTATCCTATTGTCATTTTATATTTGTTGCATTTGCGTGTTCATATAGTTATGTAAAAGTGGAGGAATTAGTCTTGGGTGTAATAAAACGTTTGCCCTTTACATACCCTGTGAAGGTGCATAACTTGAATTTAATGAGAAGCTTCTCATTTTCCTGAGCCAACAATTTTTGTACATTTACGTTATATTTGCAAATTTTCTATCTTTTTGTTACATCTTTGTTCCTGCCAACCGTGCTCTTTTGGCTGTTCAAGTGCTTGTGTTTCTTGGCCTAGAGTGTTGAGTAGCAATAACTATTGACAGAAACATCGCACGCAAGTCCTGCTGTGAAAGTCAGTGATTCAGGCTTCAGGCCTCGTTTTGCAACCGGCAACGGTCTCCTGTCCCCGAGGCTAAAAGGGAGGGGGCCAAGAAATGTTCAAGGTCTGAAAAGGAAGTGTGCCTGTAGTTTCTGTAGAGGTGAATACTCAGTAGCCCCAGTTAAGTAGGTGGATGGAATGGTTTATATTATTGGAAACCAATTTGTGTGTTGGTGTTGAAGCCCCTTCCACAAAAGCCAACAATCAAGACAATTTAAGATGCAGCATAGTGCCCATTTAATAAAAATCTGACAAGAGCAATCAAGAATTTGGTGTTTCAAAAGCAACTTTAAAGCGAAAGAGATGATTAACTGAAGTAGCTGCTGCAATATGATGAGACTCAGAAAGGATGTCCCCTGAGCATTGAATAGAGAGGAAACCACCAAAGAGTTCTCAGCAAAGAAGCCTTTTTTGCTAAGTAAATAGCTAATCACTAACATTAACATCATAAAAAATTCAAAACAACACAAAGTTGAGGGCCATCGAGCCCATGGTTGCATTAAACGGGGGCGGGACTAAAGTTGCTGAAGGAATCAATGAGAAATCATACTCCATTTCGTTCTTTCTCTCTCTCTCTCTCTCTCTTTCCCGGTGATATATACCGACTTTGCAGCGAACATATAGACCGAGAAAGTAACAAAAACAGGACTTTTAAGAAAAGTGGATAGGAGACGGATTCCCTGCCTCAAAAAATAAATAAATGCACTCTTTTTCCTTCTGCTTTTCACCCCAAAAAAAAAAATTTGTGTTCCTTTTTTATGCCTTAGGATTTAATATCTGCTGTTATAAATAAATAAATGCACTCCTTTCCCCTTCCCAAAAAAAAAGAAAAGGAAAAATGTGTTCCTTTCTTCTTCTTCTTCTTTTTTCTTTATGAATTGAAAAGGCTTATATGTTATTCATTTTTATTTTAATATATGACAACAAAATATACCATAATATCAAATTCAAACTTATAACTTAACAAAAATACTTTTAACTAATTAAATTATTCTCTCATCACCTATTTTTTTACACCATTCCAAACTAGCAAAAGAAGCAGAAGTAGATCACTCATTTCACACATTTTGCGATACAAATTTTGCATGATAAATCTAGAACTTGCAATGTCTATGTTATATGGGGCAAATGAGCAGAGGTGGCTTTTCTATAGCATTTTTAATGAATTGCTATATATAGTTTAAAATTTAATTATATATAATTAAAAGAATTAACTTTTTTCTCTTTATCCAACCTCTTTTCTTTCATTCCCTCTACAATTCACTAAATGAGCATCGCATTATATTTAGCTATACAATACAATACAATGTATAATCAATCTACACCTAACTTTCTCGATTTTGACATTAAAAATTCAAAAAATTCTATTTTTTTTGAATTTTAAATGATTTTCGCCGAACGTGACAAAACTCTCACAAGAGTTCATCTACATATAGTGGAACTCCTCCATGATTAGGCAGAACTCTAGCAAGAGTTCCACCATGCCGGAATTACTATGCAAGTTCCACCAAAAGTGGTAAATTTGTTTAGAATGATAAAAAAAATAAATATTTTTATAAGATATTTACTTTAAAATTGAGAGAGTCTAATATAAATTTTCTACTTATTATGTTATATAACTTGATTTAATACGATATTTATTAATTTTAATAAAATTATAAAAAAATAATTAGAGAAGAAATGAGATAGAGGGAGAAATAAATTAAAAATTATTTAATTTTTAAGTTGTCTATAGTAATGATGTTTTTAATATGTCAATCCAAGGGCATTAAGCTTCCAAAAATGAACCCCCATCGGGACACTTTCACGCGCTCATTTCTCCTTCATTTCAGAATGGACCTAAGTATGTAGGCCATGTGTGATGTGACCACCTTCATTACCCCACTAGCCACGTTTCTTGACTCCTTATATTCGGTTTGGCTGTAAAAAATAATACAATATAGTGGAACCATTTGCACCACCAAAAAAAAAAAAGACAAATGTGATACTACCTCTTTTAATACAAGGAACTACCATTCCTTGGGCGCTTTTGTTTACAATGATACGTTATTTTGTAAAATTGATAAGGAGAAGGACAATGCACAGTAATGGATAAAAGAAAAGAAACATATATCCACCAACTCAAATATATTATTTCAATTTAGTACTGCGAGTTATGAGAGAATATATGAGATTTAGGCTCTACTTGGATGGGGTTAACCAAATTTAAAATTTTAAGCGTGAAATTCATATCTCATCTCACAAATAATTTAATTTTTATAAAATTTAAGATAAAAATATTAAAATTAAATCATATCCAACCATAAACATTAAAATGTAGATGTATATACTTTCATACCAATATGTGGGCAAGATGTATGGAGATCATCCACCTGTTCAGAGTAGCTTCCGACATCGTACTACGTCAATTGGTTACATCATAACTTCAACATAAAGTGAACCGTTGGGTAGAGAATGAGCACAAAAACAAAGAACATATATCCACCAACATTTCTTTTTCAATAATATAGAATACTTCGTCCGTAATAGCAGAGCTCAAGACTAATTTCAAGATTTTTACTTGATTTCTCTTAATGATACTTCGTCCGTTTTATAACATAAGTCTTTTTACATAAATTAAAAAAATACATTTTTTTAATTATATTTTAATTACTTTTATTAATATAAATAAAATAAAAAAAATTATATTTATAATAAAGATAATTTAAAAATAATATTTAAAATTTTATAAAAATCAAATACTTTTAAAAAATAATTAAAAATTTTATATTTTACACAAAATACAACAGTAGATGGTAGAGACCTACGGTCCTGCGTGTTATTTTTACCACACATGCAAGACTGAATATGGTTCATTAGATCAAATCTCGAATCTAATTTAATGAATGAGAAAATTTGTCATTTTTTTAAAAAAATATATAGAGTTTAGAAAATATAAGACTTAGTATAATATTTTTAATTTGATCCAACAACTTATATTGAATCTTACACGTCCGGTAAAAAAGACATACAAGACCGTAGCCAAAGCTAGAGACCTAATACTTTGTATTACTTATATTTATATATTATTTTGGGGAAATTTTTCTATTTTTATCCTTATATTTATATCCTTTTCTGGTAAAATGAAATGCTACAAGCACACGAGACGATGGAAATTCCACGAGGCCAGAAACAATAATGTTAAAACCAATCTTCTCACCTTTTCCGAGACTCTTATCAGCACTCACATGTCAATGTTCCCGAAGACGATTTGCTAATTTTCACAATTGGGAATCAACTGATTTGTCGGACTCATTCTTTGGTTTGCAAAACAGCAAATGAAATACTCCCTTCAAACAGCAAATGAAATACTCCCTTAGTTTTAAAATATATATCTTATTTTCTACTTTCATTTATTTTAAAATATAAGTTATTTTTTTATATAAATACCTCATTTATTATTTTATTTTTAATTTTACCCTTACATCTAACTAATTATTTAAATATTTTTATTTTTAAAAAATTATTAATTTTCTAACTAATCACCTTAAACACTAATTTTTAATATTAAATTAAAATTTGATACACTAACAAAGAATTTTTAAATAAGGACATTTTAGAAATTTATCAAACTTTTTCTATAAAATTTATCAAAATCTTAATTCCCGTGTAAAAAAAAAAATATGACATATATTTTGAAACGAATATTTATATTATTTAGAAAGGTACAATTTTCACAAACAACTCTACACCAACCTAATTAATTGTAATCTAATAGCCACTATTCTGTCATATCACACGAGAAGTTATTTTAGAGAGAAGTTTTTCTACCAATACATTTGATGGATAGATTACAAGAAAAGATTTAATAAGAATATAGGTAGGCATATTAGCCAAACGCCTGATATGATAAACAAAACAAGGAAGCCGACAAATTAAGAATCTAATAAAATGGATAAAATGACATATGAATGAAAGGTCTTCAACATTACTATAAATGCAAGATATGACATATATCAAACAAGCAATTACTCTTAAATTTAAAACACTTATATCCTAACCTCTCTACAAGTCGGAATCCCTCCAAGATAGTTAAAACCTTAGCATGCTCTGATGAAGGAGAATGACAGAGTTTCATTGTCATTGCAAATAAAATATGACTCAAGTGATCTCTTAATATTGCTCCAATGTCTGCTTCTGAAGTAATTCCAGCAAAATCAACATATACTCTAATAGCTACTACTATATATATATCTTCAGTGCCTGTCTTTACTTGCATAGTTGCACAAAAATGATTTAATTTTTATTGACTGGTTTTCCCTTTTCACAAATGGAAACGTTGCTAAACCTTTCAACACGTAAACAACATTTCTAGCATTATGTGAAATGAAAAATATTTAACCAGATCTAATGTTTATAAAACTATATGTTTTAAGAACTTCTACTTCATCATGAATTTTATATCCTACTTTCTAAAAATGTACTACTATTTTTAAAACATAAAATCCATTAAGACTAGACCTACAATAAGGATTTTAATATAAAATGGCCAGTGGTCATACAAAAAATCATAAAAAACACATTACATCTAGCGCGTAAAATTTTATATGAATGAGAAGAATTTACGGTGTGATTGGATAGAGTTTGATTTTGAGATTTTCTGTCTTGGGTTTCTGGAGAGAAAGTTTTTTTTGAGAGAAAAAGTGAGATGTGAGATGAGAAATTGCATTGGGTTCTGTGTGGAACCCAATCCAAGCACACTCGAAAAATTGTATTGGGTTCTGTGTGGAACCCAATCAAAGCACACCCTTAGACCTCTCAATTAAATATCTCTATTGTTCTTTGCTTACTTTAGAGCTTTTTATTCTCCATTGATAGTCACTTGTGGCATTAATTTAAGAGTTCATTTGGATTGCATCTCTCCCAATTAAATACATAATTAGATATTATTTCTCTTTTCACAAAAAAATACTTTCACAAAATCTAAAATAAAAACTCTCTCAACCAAATACAATCTAAATAATCCCTAATTGTACTCAATATTGATCATGTAAAATCAGCAGTAAATTATCAGGCTACTTAATCAATTGCTTATACAATATCAGCATTAATTCCTCAAAAAAAGAAAAAAAAAATCAGCATTAAACTATCAAATGCTTTCTTAACCCTTACGCCCCCGCAAAATCAGGATTAACGTGGCGAGGTTTCAGTGGCACATGTTAACTCTATTCAACACAATCCCCATGTCAGATCACATGTTATTTTCCCTCTTTCCTTTGTATGACACTGTCAATTGTATTCGGCATGTGTCGGTGATGAAAAAAAAAAACTCAACGCATTTGGTCTTGGATTTGGCCCTAAAATCCATTCAAAAATCATTGGGTTCTTTTCCTTTTTATTTGTCTTTTTCAATTCAAGTTCAATATTGGAGATCTTGGTCGTCATAAAATAATAAAAAATTATAAATTTTCAAAATATATAATTTTTTTGAGGAGTTTGAAAATATATAGTTGATTTATACTATTATATATGAAGGTTTTTACTTCTATTTTTTTGAGTAATAATTTTTCTTAGGTAGTTCAAAACTTTGTTGTATCATGGTAGAAGTTTTGTTCTTAGAATGCTAATTTAAGGGATAAAAATTTCTCTAATATATTCCTAATGCTATTGATCTTTTTAATTAATAAAAGTATGAAGTAATAATCTATATATATTATTCTATTTCAAAATATAATATTTTTGTACTTTTTACATAAATTAAAAAAATAACTTAGTATTTTTATTACGTTCTTAACTAAGTTTATTTATTTTTACTAACATAAGAGAGAATAAGTGAATTATGTTTATGAGTAAAGTAATTTTAAAATAACAATCCTTAAAATTGACAAAAGTGTAAATATTTTGAGGAAAAAGCCAAAAACTCATATGTTTTGAAACATAAGAAATAGTTCAATACTCTCTTAAATATTTATTTCAATAAAAATAAAATATTTAATTCTTAAAAAGTATAATTTGATTAGCTAAATACTACTCCATTATTTTGCTATAGCCCTCTACTACCTAAACTTTTGATAGTGTAACTTTAAGTTCAACAATGATTTTAACCCCCAAAAAAGTAAAATACACTCTTCGTCCCATTTCATTTGACTTTCTTATTATATTGAAACGTTATAAAATAATTAATACTTTTTATAAAAATAATTTTAATATATTTTATACTACAATCAACTACTAACCCCACTATATATTACTTTTATATATTTAGATTTGACACAAAGTATCCACTGACCTACATGTTTTTTAACTTTTATTATATTGTATTACTTTTATAATACAATTTAAAATTTTACATAAAATTCTATACCCAGTCAAGCACTGTCAAATGAAATGAGATGGAGGGAGTAATGATTAATCTAAAGGTGCATTTGGATTCAATTTTATTTTAAAATCTAATATAATTTTTTTTACTTTGAATCTCACATTCCTATTCCTTTTCACTTAAGAAACATTTTAAATTACAATTAAGAAAGAAAATGATTCGTCTCACATTTAAATCATAGAAAAAGGTAAACAAACTTCTATATAATTTATATGAAATTATTTAATTCTTTGATTTGTCTGTTTTAGTCCTTTTTGACAAATAAAAGTGAACCAATGGAGTAATATAATCTTTGAATGGTCACAATAATATTACACTCTTATTTTTTAAAAAATATTTTTCAATCTTATTTTTATTCTTAAAGCTGAATAATAAATATTAAAATCTTTCTCTAAAAAAAAGTATATCAAATCTTACTATCACATAAATTTTTTTATATTTTAATAATTTCAATAAAATTTATTCCCCGTTCAAAAGAAATTCCAAATTTTAGAATATTCTCCCAAAAGAATAAAAAAAAAAGAAAAAGGAAAGAAAACGTTTCTCCAAAGTCCAAAATCCCGCAGCACAGGCACTCAACGCGGCATTTGTTTTGTGGCCTTTAGTCCAGTGGTCCGTCGTCCCTACCCATACACACACAGTCTCTCATTTCTCTCAGCAGGTCCCACTCACGCTGCTCTGCTCCGCCTGTCTCACACTCAATCTTAAAGCAGAAAATCCTTTGTTTATTCTGTGATCTCATTCCCTTTGCCACTTGACAAATCCAATCTATACATACAAATTTAATCACACACACTGACTGGATACTGATTCAGATAAGAACTACTGTTTGAAGAAAAAAAGAAGAAAATGCAATCGAGGCCGAGTTTGATTCGAAGCTACTGAACTTTCCATTTCTGATTTCACATGGCAGAGGTAAGAGGTAACTTTCACTGTTTCGGTGCCTTACTCTTTTACTCTCACATCCGCACACGCAACTGAAAGAATTGTTCTTCAAGAGTCTCCTTTGCTATCGTTTTCGATTCATTTCCGTTTGTCTGTTGAATTTGTGTTTTGATGTTTGTTTACAGTTGTACGGATCTGAAAGTGAATTCAGGATAGTGAGATGAGAATTTTATTTAGGAAAAGGAAGCGGAAAGGAGGGTTAGAAATTGATTGATCGATCAGGAGGTTGAAATTTGTTTATATATGTAGAGCGAGGGAGAGATCATGAAGTTTTATATATCGGCCAGAGGAATAAAGAGAGTAACGATATTGAGTACTTTGGCGGAGGACTGCGGCGGCGACGGCGGCGGCGGAGGTTTTGGGCAGGTGATGAAGGGGAAAAAAGGATCGCTTCCTGGAGGAAGGAGGCGGATGTATCACCGGGTGGTGTTGCCGATTGTTTTGATTTTTGCTTTATTTTTGCCCTTTCTCTTCGTCAGAATTGCTTTCCTCGTCCTTGAATCTGGGTCTTTTTGCTCTTCATCTCTCGGTAATCTTTTCCTCAAGTAACATATATATTTTCAATTTGACAGTAAATTTTGTAATTACGATGTTTTCCGGGTGAAATTGAATTTGTCGGCTGGTGATTATTCTGAAGCTGCAGATTGCATGGGATGGAGAATTTTCGGCGGGAATGATGCAGCTCTGGTATGTGGGACTAGTATTTTACTTTTCATACCCAGAAAAAAAAAGTATTTTACTTTTCATACAGTGTGACGAATTTACCCTTTCCTCTGCATTTCATTTTTTATTATTTTACCACACTTCATTAACGTTAGTTTATTTCGGAAACGAGCACGACAAAATGTAGTAGATTAATCTTTTCCAACTCGACACGTGAGGTTACTTTTCTCATTTGGGGTAAACATCAACTATTTTAAAGAAAGTTTTAGATTTTTTCTAAAAAGAGGGGGAAGTTTTGGATTAAAACAAAACTGAGATTTAAAATATCACGTCCTATGATGAAATAAAAATTTCATTAGTATTTGCATCTTCTTAATTATGTGTTAAAGAGTGAAAAAAAGACTTTTTGTATGTGAACAGATTTTAAAGAATTTTGTAGTTTGTTAACGAGTCTGGCATAGGATGCCCAAATTATTGAACTTCCGGTCTAACGGAAGTTGAATGAGTCGGTTTTTTGTCTTATGTTATCTTATTTTCAGTTACTAGTTACTTTTTTTTTTTTTGAAGAGCACTTACTAGTTAGTATTTTGTAGTATGCGGAGCTTTATAAATATTCATGCCAGACTAGTTTTTGTCCAATACGTGGAAAAACTGTTCTCCAAAATTTTTCTTTCAACAAATAACCGCAACTAAATCTTATGAATTGTGGTTCTACTTTAACTTATGAAACCAGAAAAGATCTTGCCTGGTAAATCTTTGCTGGGAATACAAGGCAAAGTTAATGAATTCTTCCCTTTTCAGTTTTAAAACGTTGTAGTTGCTTTTCAACGATGCTTTTACATTCAGTCTGACCATGACAATCTTTTATTTTCTTTCCATTTTTTATCAAATGAAATCTATAATTTAGTGTTTTTCTTTTTCAGAATCTTTTATGCTTTGAGAAGTTAAAAATTGACTTGAAAAGAAATTGCAAAACGAATATTAATTTGAAAGTCCATCCAAATGCATTGAGTCTCTAAATTTTTTTTTTTAAATGTCCTTGAATCTGATTGACAAGGTTTGGATTGAAAACTATGGATCGCTGATTTGCATCTCGGAGGTCACCTCATCGGGCCTTAACAATTTCCTTTTCAATTGGGCTACATGTTTAGGGATAATCGCATCCAATGCAGGAGCACGATTGCTCAAAGCTTAGGTTGATCGTAGAAAACGACTACGTCGTTTCTTTGAGTCTCTTCTTTATTAGACGTTATGTCATTTTGGGTCAGAAGTCAGCCTTTCTTCCACTAACTCAGTTCATATGAATTTTGTGTATTTTTTTTCATGGATATAAATAATTCTTTTAAATAATTTGCGCGTCTGCTTTTTGTGATTTTCTAATTGTAAAGAACTGATCAATCTGATAGTTTTTAACAAAATAGTACATGATGATGCAGGAAGTATCAAAAACATTTCTTTTATTTCCTTTCCATTTTTTATCAAATGAAATCTATAATTTAGTGTTTTTCTTTTTCAGAATCTTTTATGCTTTGAGAAGTTAAAAATTGACTTGAAAAGAAATTGCAAAACGAATATTAATTTGAAAGTCCATCCAAATGCATTGAGTCTCTAAATTTTTTTTTTTAAATGTCCTTGAATCTGATTGACAAGGTTTGGATTGAAAACTATGGATCGCTGATTTGCATCTCGGAGGTCACCTCATCGGGCCTTAACAATTTCCTTTTCAATTGGGCTACATGTTTAGGGATAATCGCATCCAATGCAGGAGCACGATTGCTCAAAGCTTAGGTTGATCGTAGAAAACGACTACGTCGTTTCTTTGAGTCTCTTCTTTATTAGACGTTATGTCATTTTGGGTCAGAAGTCAGCCTTTCTTCCACTAACTCAGTTCATATGAATTTTGTGTATTTTTTTTCATGGATATAAATAATTCTTTTAAATAATTTGCGCGTCTGCTTTTTGTGATTTTCTAATTGTAAAGAACTGATCAATCTGATAGTTTTTAACAAAATAGTACATGATGATGCAGGAAGTATCAAAAACATTTCTTTTTTGTATAAAAAAACATTTAAAGGAAAAACTAATTAGTACGAAATATAATTAATTTTGGAATATTTTTAATTGTTGATAGGGCCATGGCATATTATATGCTGGTGGACCTTTGACCATGACTTGCACTAACTCCACTTTTTTTTCAGGAAAACTACCATCATATTCTAGCATAGCTCCTGGTCTTTTGAGTATTTGATTTCTGCCAAAAATTTATAAATAATTAATAGGCCCCACTAAGAAGTGTATTCTTTGAAAAGGCAGTTTATAGTGTAAATATATTTTATTTAACTATTTCCTGTTTTCTATTAATTAGGGACTAAAATGTCCCCTAGCTACGAATGAAAAGAGGAAAAATAGTCTCTTGACTCTACAGTGTATGCCCACTTGCACCACTAGGTTTCATGATAGAAGAAAATCATTGTGCTTTTTAAGGTGTCACACTTGTTACTACTCACACGTCAATACGGGATTGAGAATTTCAATGGCTTTAGATAAAATTCCTGTGCACACGATAGAAGTTGTTTGTTTGTTTGTTTACTGTTGTGATGATGACTTTTGGCTACGGTTTAAAAAGCTCAGAGAAGAGCTGACGAGGACATTGGTGGAGACAACGATGGCTGATGCTGAGACTGAAACTGGAGAAGTAGAAGATTCAACTTTACTGCCATTAGCATTCAAGGATCTTGTGAAGGATGTGACATCAAATGGACAAGACATCAAGGCTTTCGCTTTCAAGACCAAAGCTGTGGTAATCATACATCCCACTTCCATTACCACTACAACTACTAAAACTATTTGCTTTTCTATTTTAGGATTTGCTGTTTGGGGCACTTTGTTAAATTTTATCGGCAGTCCTATTTATTAGCGGGTATTAACCACTAACCTGAATCACAAATAGCTCCCTCCCTAAAGTCCTACTTTACCCAATTGGGTCTGCACTGAATGTCTATGATTCCACTTTTTGTTATCATAGTGTTATTGCGTGCTTTTTACTAGATTATGGTTTAGTTTGGTGCGCGAAGGGGAGGAAAAGAGGCACATTTTACTTTTTCTAAGGGAAGTATTTGTATTTACTTCATTTTTGTTTGGTATGAGGGGAAGGAAAGTAAATTAGGAATACTTTCCCTTGTTCGGCTATACGAAAAGTGAAAGGAGAGGGGAGGATATTTTGTTATGTTTACAAATTTATCATCCTCTTAAATTCTCCAATTATGATAAAAGTAGAAGTTGATAGCATAATGATCTTTTAAGACCAAATACCTCCCAATCCATCCATTTTTGGAAGGATTGAGAATGCTGATGTGGAGGGGGACACATTTACTCTCCTTCCTTCTCCCCCTCCAACCAAACTAAGTAAAACATCCTTTTACTACCTTTTTTGCTTCCCCTCCCCTTTTCCTCCCAACCAAACTAGGCCTACCTAAGAAGATAAAATAGAGAGAAACATTGAAGATGAGGAATGATTTAGTAGAGTAACAGAGCAGTTGAAGCTCAATGTCAGAATTCTCCTGTTCTTTAACTATAAGAATTTACTTGGTTTACCAATCTTCTAGGATTTTGTATGAACCTGTAGGCTCTATCAAACAGTTTATGCCTTGTCTCTCTCTCTTCTCTCTCTTGCATAAACTGTTGGAATTTGAATATTTTCAATTATGTCAATTTCATTTTAGTAATCACTTTGTACTTATGCCAAGTTCTTTAAAACTAGTTGGTTGAAACTATTTGGGATTATTCTTAAAGGTCTCTAGGTTCCAAAACTGAGTATGTGGACCTTGGGCTGCCTCAACTGGTCTTAGGCAAAGAAGAGAACCATTAACAATCAGGATGGGCATATATTAATGTGGTTTTTAATGTAAACATGTTGTGTACAGAACAACCTTTAGCGAGTGAAAGATAAACTTGGAAGGATCCACTTCATTATTGAAGAGGATGTGGCTGCTTAGACACTTGGCAAACCGCGGATACAAACTGATTGTACTATAATCAGATCCTGCAGATGAATGCCAATAACCCAGTTAGGGAAAAGAAGGGAAGGGAAAAAGACCATGCTGGCTAACAGCATTGTTGCTCAATCAATAAGAGTATTCTAGTTGGTTTATGCAATTTGACGAATACAAACTTTGATGCGCTAAATTAGTATCCCTTCTACATGATTATTAATCTAGTGATGGGGGTCCAGAGATATCTTCTAATAGCACAGATTTTGCCATTTTTACTGTATGGAACAGTCTTGTGTTGTTGCAGCAGGGAGTTTTAAATTTTCATCTATTGCCTTCTTGCGCTTTCATGTTCTTGAGGGTGAAAAACTTTCTTTTTGGTATCAGACAGGTTTTTGTTTGAATATTTTGCCCTTGAATGTACCTTGAACTAGATAAGATACTATAGAAGGTCAGTATATCTGGAGGAAAGAAAATATGTTTGTGTTCCACGAGCATTTTCTTGTGCACAAACGTCAGCCAACTGACTTTCTCTCTAACTTATTTCAGCTTGTCATTTTCAAGCATTTTTATAAATAGATTTACTTTGAGCTCTTTAGTAGCTTTAACTGTAACTTACTTGGTTATGCCCTACTTAATTTTTTTTCCTCTCAATCTAATGAAATGTGTATTGTATTCTGTCTGGTACTAGCTCAGAATCACTTAGACAATTTAACTGGAAAGAGGGGAAAATCAATTCCTTGGTGTTTTTGATGCGATTTTCTTAATTTCTGATTAGATTGTTGATCAACAGTAGCGTGCTTTTGAAATATTTCAATTACATAAGGAGCTACGTGAATCAAGGTCTTGCCCAACATGAGGAACCCATGCAGATTATGAGCTTCTTGTAGCTTTTTTCCCCTTGTTCACTAATCTTGTGCTCATCAGGTTTAGCTTCTTCAATTTTTTTTTCAGATCACAAAAATGGAGCAGATGGTTAAATCAGCTAGGCGGAGGGAGTATATAAACTGGCATTTAGCTTCTCATGGTATACCCAAAAGCCTACAGTGCCTGTCACTTATATTGGCCGAGGAGTATGCTGTGAATGCCATGGCTCGCTCCCGTTTACCTCCAGCTGAACATGTTTCTAGCTTGTCTGACCCTTCCTTCAATCATGTTGTTCTTCTCACTGACAATGTCCTTGCTGCCTCTGTTGTCATCTCTTCTGCTGTCAAAAGCTCAACCAACCCAGAAAAATTGGTATTTCATGTAATCACAGATAAGAAAACCTACACAGGAATGCATGCTTGGTTTGCAGTAAATGATATCTATTCAGCTGTTGTGGAAGTCAAGGGTTTGCATCAATATGATTGGTCTCATGAAGTAAATATTGGGGTCAAAGAGATGTTAGAGATTCATCGTCTGATTTGGAAACATGAATATGTAAATCTGAAGACGGAAGATTTTGAATATCAGCACGAATGTGAAATGAACTTGGAGGTGCTAAGTCCCAGCTTTGTCTCCCTCTTGAATCATCTACGCATTTATATGCCTGAGGTAATTACTCAAATTTATGTTGTTTTTAATTGGTCTGGAGATCTCTAATATGAACTTCTGATGAACCTTGATTCTCTATCTGGTTTTCATGGGCACTCCAGCTGTTTCCAGATCTGAACAAAATTGTCTTCTTGGACGATGATGTAGTGGTACAGCATGACTTATCATCGCTTTGGGAATTGGATCTAAATGGGAAAGTTGTTGGTGCAGTTGTTGACTCAGGTTGTGGACGAGATTGTTGCCCAGGAAGAAGATATAAGGACTATTTCAATTTTACCACTCCAATCATATCATCGAAGTTGGATTTTACACGTTGCGGATGGCTTTACGGGATGAATGTATTTGATCTTCGAGCATGGAGGAAAACCAACATCACCAGAACTTATCATCAGTGGCTTAAGCTTGTGAGTTTATTTAGTTCAGCTAGTTCAATCCGCTGCTGAAGCCCAGTTGCCCAAACTTCATACTGTTATACTTTCCCTCCTTAGGTTCCCGAAGTTAAGGCCAGCTGCGGAGAAACCCCAGCCTCATACCTCTTTCACTCTTTTCCACCTTAGCTGCTAATAACTTCTAAAATCTAACTAGCCTGATTATTTATGAAATCATAGTTGTTCCATCCAACTGCTTACTCAGTTCTTTGCAAGAAGGCGTGCAATGTAAAATATTTGATTTAAGCAGGGAGAATAAATGAAACAAAATAATCCATTAAGTCGTTGAAAGTTTAACTTCCCAGTCTTTCTCCTTAAAATTCCACTTTTCAACTCTAGGCTTTTGTAGCTGCCAATGTTGATTGAAATGAAACGTTAGTTTGGAGCATCCCATAACTTGATATTTCATACATACTACAGGAATATCATTTAATACTTCTCAAATAACCCTCTGTTGTTTTTGCAGAGTCTGAATTCTGGTTTTACCTTGTGGCACCCTGGAGCGCTTCCACCTGCGTTGTTGGCATTTGAAGGTCATGTCCAGGCCATGGATTCTTCTTGGCATATTGCTGGATTAGGTCATCGCTCACCACAAGTAAGCAGATATATGCTAGAAACTGCGGCAGTTATACATTTCAGTGGGCCTGCAAAGCCATGGTTGGAGATCTGTGCCCCTGAGGTACGAAGTTTGTGGTATAACCATCTAAACCTGTCCAACAAATTCATCAATAAATGTGGAATTGTGGGTTGAAGACAACAAATTCTTTTACTTGTTCCATATTTGTTCCGGCATGACGCCGGGGGTATAGTTTGAGATAGAGGGAAGAAGGTTTTGCCTTCAGTCTCTTCTCATCATACTAGCCCTCTCTACAAACGAGATATGTTATCTTTGTCCATAGAAAGAAGCAGATGAAGATAGCATTAGTACACAAACTAGATATATAACTTCCGAGGATTATAGGAATGCAAGATGTAATGTAACAATACTTATTGTAAAGTGAGCTTACAAATTCCTATATTGATAATGATAAATATTTGATCTATTCCTCTTCTGTAGTCTTAGACCCCGTAGTTGCTCCATTTCCATGAAAATCAGGCCCGTTACTTTGATATCAAGATTGTATCATATGCCTAGTACTTCCATTCTATCCTAGAAAGAGCCAATACCTACTTAATAAACTGTGTGAGATAGAACTCATGGACACGAGTTTAGATTGCATTTTCTTATCGGAGACTCACTTATTTATATCCTTCATTTGATAACGTCAAAACCTTCCTTGGATGCTAGCTTCCTTTCTTCCTTTTTTCTTCTTCTTTTTTTTTAAAAGAATCACTGGAGGCTAGCTTCTGTTCATGTACCGGTTGCAGGATATGCAACTAGAATTTCCTCTATCCATTTTTTAATTGGACAACATCCAAAAATAAGAGTATAGACACTGAATTTTGGATGAAGAAATTAATTTAATACACTACTAATATACGATGAATCAAAAAAATAATTAATTGGATAAATATAGAAATACAAAGGTTTGAAATGCATAAGTAAATATATTCATGTGCACATATTCAGCAAAAATAATATACTCATGTGCATATAAATACGTACTTATATAAATAGTTGAGAAGATATATATTCCCCATAAAGCACTCAAACAAAAACAAGGGCATTCAGGCATGAAGAAGAATATATGCAAGAATTAACCTTCTGCAAATATGCATATTTGTAAGGGCAAAATTGGTAAAAGAATATAAGCTTAGGCAACGAGATTGCTTTAAAAAGGCCATGTCCGTCATTTAAAAAGAGAGATAAAATTCTTATACATAGCATACTCCAAAGTAATTACTCTACGGATCAAATGTTCACATCATTCCACAAGACTGGAATTTAACCCTCACGGATACCCTTCGTTGACATCAGCTGCATCCACGGCATCAGAAAAAATATCAATCAGTTATTAGGGCATTATGTACGATTTCGTTGGCGTCGAGATAAATTGGTTTAGAAGATCAAGAAAGAAGAACCATACACGAGTTGAAGAGCTGTTTGGTCTTGACGAGAGTACTGTTGATTTGGTTCCATTAGGTCTGGGATGAAGTTTCGAACATCGTAATTTGGCTGTGAAGCAATAGGCTGCTGGACATATTCAGATCCTGGCATTAAGCTCATCTGCTGCTGTTGTGCTCTTTCATTTTCAGCTATCTGCAGCGTTTAAAAGTTGCATCAATACTTAAAAGAGCTGAAAAGATAGTTGGTTTTGTGAATGTGCAGAGTGGACTTAAGAAGGGTTCGTTTCGGACCTTTGCCCGGAGATACATGTTGGCGTTCTGCAGTTCAATCTCCTGCAAAATTCCACACATTCCAAGTTTTTATAAGATCAGACACTAGAATCTTCCAACTGAAGACAACTCTTCATTGTTCGATAACAAAAAACCGAAGACTTTGTGGATGATAAATCAAGTAGGGTTTCAAGAGGCAAAAGTGAATTTTCTATTGTGTTCATGTGAAGTTTTCTTAAGAAAATTATCTCAAATTTTGCCGCTGTATTCATGGCTCCAACCGGGGGGGATCAAGGGGGGAAATGCTCTTTTCCAGTAGCCTTAAGGGCGGGAAAGGAGCCTAAGAACTTATGGCAATTCCCAACAGTAATCCCAAAAAACAAAAACAAATATTCTTGCTGAAAACTTTATACCAATCAATTGAATAGTATTAATTAATACATAACACTTGATCACTGGAAACGCGTCTTCTGCTCCATAACGAAATGTTCCAAAGCTTGAATGCAAAAAAGACGCTGCATATCTAGCTATTAGTCACAAGTTGATGAAACCTATACCACAGCTTTTGTTTCTTTTTGTCCAAACAAAAACTACAGAATTTCTTTTATTATATTTATCTAATACTAACATAAATTGCCCTGGAAAACATAGCATTCATCTTTCTTGAAAATGGCAATTTTGACACTCAGATAGGTCGTATCTTGTGAAAATTACTTATTGATCTTTACTTGCAGCCCAAAAAAAAAAAAAAAAGAACAAAAAACCTACTTATTGACATTTATGAAAATTTTGTCAGATTGTCTACCAAGTATTTGAGTTCAGATTAGGAACTACAAAATCAAGGCCATTTGGCTGGGAAATTTCATTCATTGCAAGTAAAGAAACCAAAGCAATAGATCTGAGCAAAGACTTACCCTCTTTTGCATGAGCTCTATTTCAGCAAACAATAACTCATTCTGGGAAAAGGATTAAGCATGTTAGATTCAGAGGAAAGATCAATAGCGTTATGGCCAAAGAGTCAAGTAAACAAAGTTGATATTTACCTTCCGGGTACGAATTCTTCCAATGGCTTTCTCGACTCTGCCTTCGAGATTCTTGAGTTCCTTGAAGTTTAAACCATCTACTCCTTCGCCAAGAATGTTTCTAGAGATTGCACGACAGGAATGTCATTTGCTGAACTGTTTGAGCTAAATTAATGGTATTTCTTAGGGTACTTACCTGTTGGAATTCTGTATCTCTCTTATTTGTCGCCTCAGTTTGGTCGCTTCTTGCTGGTAAAACTGAGTAGATGCACAAGTAATGAAGTTCCATGTATTGGACCAAAAGAAGAAAAACAAATTAAGAACAAAAGGGCCTTTTGTTTCCATGTTTATGGAATCAAGGTCTTTAACACCAAAAAAAAGACAAAAATGCAAGTTCCCCTAATTGATCCACTGATGCAAGGCTTTTAGAATAAAAAGTGCTATTGGCATTGAAATCATCATTTGTAGAAATAACTGCTCTAGCTCACAATGTTTCTTAACAAGTCATGGTACAATAAAACTATTCCATTAATTAACAAAAAGAACAAATGCAAACAACCCTTAAACACGATTCTCCAAATTTAAAACAGACAACCAGGAAGATCCTAACTTAACCTAAGTTACCATCTCTACCATGATCTTGAGCAGAAGAAGATAAATGCAAAAAGAAAATAAACAGGAGGAAAAACATAAGCAATATACAACATCAAGAGTTTACTGCTATTATACCGGTATTTTGTTGTTAATCTTAATTATCTTGCTCTTCCAAGAACAGTTACTACATATCATATCATCAGCAAAGCCTATTTATTAATTTGTTACTAATTTGATCCTTCTCGAATTATTTCAGAAATTTTTTTTAGTTCTTTTTCAACGCAAATTGATAAGTTCTAAATGTTCTTCATGACACAAGCGCCTTTTAGTTGCACATATAATTGCATTTGAACTCAAGTTTGAAATGTGGAAAGGGTTTGAGAGGAAAATATTTTGGATATTTTTCAAATTACTTTGTTCAGATAATTAAAGGAATGAAAGAGAATGGCGGATATGTAGCTAAAAACCTAGTTGAGAGTGATAGGTGAATAATTATGAGAAATTTCAAATTCTTGAATCGAAAGGAACCATCAAAAGAATATGATATCTTACAGAAGTATTTATCCATGAATTATTTTTTCATTTCTATGAGATACCAGTTTTCTAATATTTTTTCCAATATTTGGTCTAAGTGAAATTGTTCTCAACCAGAGATGGTTGTGCACATTACATTTTATATTATTTACTTTTTAATTTCTTTTTCTTCTTAGGCTACTCTAACTTGAAAAAGCACATTATCTTTTGAATCTTCATGGTAAAACAAACTCATGATTTTCTGTTCTTTTTCAATTTGTTGTGTTAATTTATAAACTTCCTTTAGAGATTGTGGATCTCTCTTTTTTCATCATTTTATATTTAATTTTTTAGCAATTCATAGATTTTCCGGACACGCACACAAACATATGTGGGAATGCCTTGCATTCAGCATTCATTTCCCTATTGAACACCAATATTGAATCAGCTTCCACTCCATTGCTCATGGATGTTGGAAGTTATTCTGCTAGAAAACTTCACAAGCATTATTAAGTTGGCAAGCAATAGTTTTGAAGAATATAGGTTTTCTTTCGCAATGCTATACCTAAAGTCAGCATTAGGGGCAAAATAACTTTTTGGCAAAGCCCTTCCATCTTGTGGGAGCTAGCAAATGATAGGCCAGTGGATTCCCTGAATTTTTTATGATTGTTTGTATGTGCCTATGTTTGTATATATATGCACGTGTGTGTGAGAGAAAGATGCATAAATCTTGCATACATGCATCTAAACAAGGGTTTCCACAATATCAATTTAAAAGTTGTGGAAATGGATAATAGATCCCAACCCCCATAGTTTTCTTCTTTTATTCCCTTGGCAATGCTTTATAAAAGTTGCAGTAATGTACTTCATAGTAAAGGTTTGAAGGTAAATGTACTATGCAATTAGCTAATACTTACTTTATTTGGAATTAGATATACACTCAGATTGAGTGAACATCCAGTTTTGGTTAACAGGAATTGGTATTGTATACATAATTTAAAGGAATCATCTGACTGACATTAATTCATGGTATGCTAAATATAGCATGCATAGGCACAACTTTTTTTACAATGGTTTTAAGGTTGATAAATAGAACCCATAAAAATGAGAATATTTCATTGCAACAGTGGGAAATAACCCTACCTGGGTGTTCGCTTCAGACACAGATCCTGTATTTGAGGAATCAGCACAAGCTTTCTTATACCTCTCAATAGTTCCTCTAACACTGCAAACGCAATACCCGGAAAAAAAAAAGATCTAATTAACTGCATCAAATAATTTTCATTTATTAATAACATTTTCCTTAGTTCATGAACAATCAACAAGTCTAATAGTTAAAAGAAAAGCACAGCAAATCAGATGAATTTTTAACTTATAGTTTTGCCAGTTAATTTGTTCTCAACATCCATATCTATAAAAAGTGTATCTGGTTCTGAAACATTGAAAAGAAAAAACAATATAGAATTTAGCTCAAAAACGCAACTAAATCATCTCAGCACAATTCTAAGGAGATTCAAGAAGTGCTTACCATAGAGTTGGTACCATCCACTTTCTTGGAATAAGAGGTTTATATGACAAAAAATGATAATAGATTCTTATGTATAATAGTAAACTAACTTAATAATCAACTATATGAATCGTAGTTTAATAGTTCAAGTGGTATAAGATTTAACTTTTAAGTATGAAAAAGTAAGAATTGTCTAAATATTCTTCAAATGTAGAATTTTCTTTTTTCTAATTTTCGTATACTAAATCTTATGGAGTACAAAATTAAATATTTTCCTTTTTCCATAATTTGAAAATATTAAGAAAATTCATTTCTTTAAACTATTTCAAGATCGAAAAGGGCCTCTAACATCTTAGGATTATTTTCCTTTTCCGAAGTTTCTTGGACTAAACAGAGCTGTGAGTCTATGAGCGACACAGAACTCAACAGTGAAAACACATACGTCCACTGCCAGTCCAGATAAGCTGTAAGTGCAACCTTAATTTCGTCGAGCCACTGATTGGCTGCGCTCTGCCACGCTGGCACAAGATCCCACAATATGATTTGCTTGAGCATCTATGTTTCCATCCTATGCCAAGTCTCAAGAACCCTTTTACTCTCAGGTTAATACCCACAAGAACACCCCTTTTACCCACCTCGATCTCTTCAAAATCCCAATATTGCTTCCACAGTGCAGGTTTCTTCCAGTAGTTTTAGCGATTAAACACATAACTATTGAATCTATTGTACACATCAGTGTGTATTTGCGCGTGTTTTCCGAGTTGTAAGAGTTCTTTGCCTGACATTTCTTCTGTTTTGAGTTTTTTGACTGCAGCAGACAAGCTGTCGCTGCTCACAGCAGCCATTGTTATACTCTCTTCCCCATGCAGGATAGATAACACAAAAAGTGAAGAAACCCCATTGGCTCTTTTTCTTGATCGTACTCTCTGATTCCCCCTCCCCCATTCTTGCATTCTGGGCTTGTAATCAGGAAAAATATTAAGAAAAGAAAAGAGATGAAAAAATATAAAAAATAGAATTGAAAAAATGTTTCCAAGTTCAACTATCAAATTTATTATGTTCCTATACAGTAAAAAATTCTATTCCCTCCTTTAATTTCTGTATGCTCTTTTGAGCAATGGAAGAAAAAGTCAATGCTAAATAAAAGAGGGAAAGAAAATCTAAGTAGAAGAATCCACTGCGAGGTTAGATAGGGCGCAATTTTCACCTTTTGAGACAAAAATTTGACTGATCATGAGAGCTGATGAAAGACGAACTTAGGAGAGGACGGAGAATGTGACATAGACACTTCTTCTCCGTAAGTGTTTTACAACTGAAAAATCATGTCTGAAGAGACCAAAGATTCTTCCATCTAACTTTTGATGATGATCACTGATATCAAACCCTAGAAATTGTAAAATCTATAGGCTGCAGGAGGGTAAAACGGTCATACTTCAGGACAAATAAAGAAATCCCGTTTCGATATTTCAACCACCCTAATTTGGGTTTTGACTAACTGGAAACGGAACTATGATGGGTTTTTAGTCATACCCTTGTGTGTTTTCAAACCCTAATCTGCATCCTCATAGGTTATTGTGACTGTCATTCTTGAGGTTTATTGAACTGACAAGTTATTAAGGAAGCGTCATGAGATGAAGAATACTGGCAAATGAGAACACGACAGCTTCGTAGCAGAGCTTCCGGGCTGACAAGTGACATGTGGAGAGAGAGGAGGGGTTTGAACAGAGAGAGAGGGTTCACAAAGGAAATAGCAAACATTGCAGCGAGGAACTGAAGAAATAAAGAAGCAGATTTTGCAATACTTTCTTGCTTTGTTAAACTCAGTTTTTGCAGTCTTGGAACTCCTTGTTTATGCTCTTGTTTTATATTAGTTTCCTGAAGCAGATCTGAGAAAATCAAACCAAGAACTGGGAAGAAGTTTTGTTGGGAAAGATAAATGTTACAGAACTCGTTAGGGAAAGGAAACAAAAGAGAAATAGAAAGACTAGTGAATCTTTTTGAGGAAGAACACAATCTTAAGTGGAGAGAAATGATGCAAAAAATTCCACTTAAATTCCATGACAGAAGCTGAATCTGGACGCACAAACAACTGTCAATATGTCCTCCTAAAGGTATTACGATCAACTCATTCAACAGAAGAAAATCGGAGAAATTATGAAACGATCAAACAGAAATTAACTGCAGAAAAGCATAACATCAAAGCACAAGATCTCAAACTGGGGAAGGGGAAAGAAGCAGACTCAACCTGTTATTGGCATATTCATAAAGCCGGCCACGGCTAGAGAAGACTATAAGAGCAACTTCAGCATCACAAAGGACCGACAATTCGTAAGCTTTCTTGAGTAGGCCATTACGACGCTTGCAGAAGGTGACCTGTCGATTGGTAGTGTTCTCTATCCTCTTGATCTCAATCTTTCCTCTTCCCGTTTTCTTCTGAGAAGAAGACTCAAATTCTTGATTAGGACACGCCATCTCCAGAGCTGAAATAAGCAAAACCAATTTGATGATTCTGTTAGTAAAGTGATAAAGATTATAGCCTGAATTGGGGAGTTGTAGTTAAGAGAAATATATAGAGGCATCCAAATTAAGCAAAGCAAGAATTTCTAGTCACTGTTTGAGTGCATTTTTGGTCAGTACTACACAAAAATATGGACTTTGATTACCGACCTGGTAAAGAAGATGATTTTAACACTATAGAAAGATATTCTAACAAGAATTTCTTCCTTCAGCTTTCTTTGATTTCACTCTACTGTGCTATGCTCTCCTCTTCCTGTCTGTAGCTGTGAACAAGAGAGTTGCAGAAAATGGAAGCCAGCAGCTCACGCAGATGTGTATATATAGATAGAAAATAGAAAACCCAACACCCCCCCCGGGTGTATTACTTTGGTGCTATGGCTAACATTTCAAACTATTCCACTATATAGCCTTTTTTGTGGGCAAGAACGGTGGGAGGCTGAACAAGAGGGTATTGATGTCTGCTTTCGAATTCCATTAACCGTCCATTTTCTCAAGTATGGGAAAAAGGGTAAGAGATAATAAACCCTGCTGCGTTCTTTTGGAAAGTGACCCTTGAGCACTTGGTGAAGTTTCACTCAAGCCATATTATCAAAATGGAGTTCTTGAAAAAGGAAGAAAACAAAAACCAAAATTTCACAACCTTTCATGTAGCTAATACTGCTCATCCAACCTGATCTTTTTGTATTTATTCAGAGTATTTTCTCTTAATCCATTTTTCAAGAAATTTCTTAAATCTCGTCAGAATACAATTCTGTCATACATAATAATCCTTCCAAACTTAAGAAATTTTCTTTTCTTGATTCAAGAATCAAGATTTTCTTTCTCCGACTCTGTTTATTGAAAAGTTTTCACTACTCTCTCTCTCTTACATTATTACAAATTCTCATTGCATCTGTTTAAATTTTGTGTCATATTTGAGGGTGACTTGCCATGTGATGTCCGATTTTACCATCTCTCATTACTGAGTTTCATTTATGGTAACGGATAGAGAAGCCTCATCATGTTCTTCAACCCCATTGGTTTACGAATCCATGATTTGGAGTGCCATATATATTTTTGGGATTCTTGAGGACAAACCCAAACACTGTTCATGGCTGCCTATTGTCACTATGTTGTATTTGTTTCATTGATTTTGTCCAGCATTTGTAGATGGAACTGCACAAAATAAGATATTAAAGTAAGTAGTACTTAATTAGAGTTCATATAATTGCATTTTAATATCATATGAATATGATAGGTTTAAAAATAGTTTGTCCTAAGTCCTTCATAAAGTTGAGGAATAATACAATAATATTTGACCTTGAATTGCTTTCTTTAATTTATTTATATATTTTTTATTATTAAACTTCTGTTATGAACCGTTTTGTGCAACATAAGCTTTAGATACTTATGTCAAATGCATATATCTTATAAAAATGTACAACATTTTAAAGCTTGTAATTCGTAAGTACTTATGCTTGTAAAAAAGATTATTCATATTCTATTATGTTGTAATAAATTTCAAAAGATTTTCATTTGAATTAAAATATATTGATATACGAGGGACTAGTTAGTAAGGATTGTTGGTTTGAGTGGTTACTATAGTCTCTTAAGCCTCCCTTTCTCCTTCTCCATTGTAATTTGTATGTAATACCAAAGGGGAAAAAGTGTCTTCATTTTGTTGTATTAATTCTTACTTTGATCCCAGAGTTTTCGTTCTAAATACATTTCATATCCAAGTATTTAACTCGTTGTGACTTAAACCCCAGCAATTAACAATACTTGGAACCTAACTCTCTCACGATTCGTATTTCATTTTGAAGAAATCAGCAAAGTGCTTAAAGAAATAAACTAGAAAAATTATTATCATAATACACGGCTGTTTATGAAGCTTCTATTTCTAAATATTCGAGTTTTTTTAAGCATAAACTATTTAAAATTCTTCCTAAACTTTTATGTGTAAATTCATAACTAAATGTAGTACACGTTTGAACCAACATATATTAGTTCCTTAAGGTTTTAGAAGCTTTGGAAATGATTTTTAAAAAGAGAGCTATTTAAAAGTGAAAGAATAATCTTACTTTAGGCATTAATAGTTATTATTAAGTTGACATAATCTAATGTTAATAGTTCATTCACTTCATGCACTAGATAGTATATATGAAAATCAAAAGAAAAACTCAACATACATGATAAGTTAATTAGGAGATCATCTTCCAATGTGTTGAAGAAGGTTCGATGATAAAAGAGAAATCATTGACATTTAAATTATAAAATTGAAGTTAACCTCAAATCATTAGTCCTTGTTTAAGTTAACCTTATGCATAGGTAAAATGATTCAATCTTAATCCCTACATCAAAGACTTTAACCTACGATAAGATTAGAAAGAGTTTGATTTAAAAATTATTATCTCAAATTTCGTTTAAATTATTTGTGAGAATAAATGTAATCCCAAACCTGAAATTTTGCATCGAATTTCAGAACGAGATGCTGTCCAACGAAGCAAGTTCTCAATTAGTGTAGCATGGATAGTTGGACGAGCTACATTAATCTTGCCACTAATACAAGAGTAGTGTTACAACGAAGCAAGTTCTCAATTTGAGCAACAACTCATTGGTTCTCAACATAGTCATAAAGACTGCAAAATGCAAGATATAAAAGCTTTAGAAAAGTGGGAAGAAAAGAATACCATAGATATGTAATAATGATAGTAGAGCAAGCTTTCTTTGGGGGTTCCAAATATACTTTAATTTGTGATGTGTTATTGTTGTAGCAGCCAGCTACCATTCTTAGTAGTTGAAGGAGTAGATTTACAGAGCCATATTGGTTTTGTTACCAAAGAAACGTAAAGATGATAGCTTTTGACCATATTTCAAATCGCAGAGAGAGAATCCATCCTCCGTCGTCTCATCCATCCTTTCATCCTTTCCCATTCCCATTACACACAGACAGACAGACACAGAGAGAGAGAGATTTGGCCCTCCGTCTCCGTCAGTCTCCGTCAGTCTCCGCCCTCAATTTGCTCAGTGGGTCTCTCTTCCCTGGCTTTTTTATCATGACATTTCTTAACGTAGTTTTGTTCTACATCGATCTCCACGGTTCCTTTCTTTTTGATGTCTTTCGATTATCTCTCTTCTTATTCGATCCTTCTCTTCTTTCTTTTGTCTTTTTCAAACAAACCTCTCGTGAAATCTCACCTTTTTTTGTTTTTTTGTTTGACAATATCAAGTAGGGTTGACTGTCTAAATCAAACATAATGATTTTCAAGCTCATTCAGTTGAGGTATAAGCGAACTTTCAAGGTTGATCAAGAACGGATTCAGATCTTATATAATTAAGTGGATGGTTTAATTGAAGCATACCTCTTAACTCAGCTTTACAGTATGATCTTAACTCTATGTTCTTGGTAGGGTTGTAGCAGTGAGTTCACCATGGATGGTCAAGTAACTATATATAATTTACTGGGCATTGCATAGTAAAGCAGGCTAAAACTTGAACATTGCTTTCATAACTTACGTAATATAATAATATGTAATATACTGATTAAACTATTTACACTTATCACGAATCATTAACTATATGCACTAGATATGTACACAAAATGTTAAATGCGACTTAGGGCCGGTGCTAGATTGATCATGCCCTCAAATTTGTGGTGCAAACTAGACATGCTATATTTCATGAGATTTTGAGAGTTTCATATTTGGAGAGGATTAGGTCAGTACTTTTGAAAAGTTGAAGTTAAGCATTTTGAGTTGCTTGAAAGAGCCAAGCATATTAATAAGAACTAACAATGAGAAATGCAAATAAAGTAGTCCATTGAAGTTCAACAATTGGTTTGAGTCCCACTCATAAAGTGGTGGTTAAATTATTCTTCTTAGACCTATAGCTATAGGTTTCCATTTATGGAAACAGTTCTTTACATTTCCCCAATTTGCTCAATGTAATTAAAAGATTTATTGCTTCTTTTAGCATTCTAAATATAGATAAATAGTAGAACTCTAGATATTGCTGGACCAAACTATAAATACACACTTTTGGACTCTGATTCAAGGGGCGGGGGGAGAGAAACTTCTTTCTTAGAATTTCTCTATTCTAATCTGTCTTTTTAATTAAAGATGGTTTGTTTTGGGAATTTTTGTTTACTTCTATAACAAAAAAGGTATGTTTTTTAGTAATTAGTTAGTAATGCACTTAGCAAAAGTTTTCTTGCACTCTATATGAATTTCATTTTGTGTAAAGTTTCTTTTGAAGTCCACTCAATATTAATCTTGAGGCTTAGAATTAGTTAGTAGAAAAATCAGACATTGATTATATACTTCAAAAAATTCTCAAATTCTGTAAAAATAAAAATTTATATTTTCAGCTCAACTTCTTTAAAAGGAATATGTTTATAATGGTATTTTCTTGTTTCTAAACTGAAAACATGTAGCTGAAAATTATAAAAGGATGTCATTTCTCTTATTCGTTAAACTATGCAGAGACAAAAATTTTCCATCTTCTTCAACAGAACTATTAGTGTTGGAATTTTTAGTCACATCAGCCTAACAGATACATGTAGAAGAAAAAAATTATTACTCCCTCAATCCCGAAATATTAATGTTTTTTTTTTCATTTGTCTCATAATATTTGTTCCATTAATTTGTGATATCAATGAAAATTTAATGAACATTTTCAACTCTTACATCTCTTGAACAACTACCTACTCCAGATTCCAAATACTCTGATTAATGAATCATAATTAAAGTCAATGAGTACTTAAATCTTTTTATTTTAAATATTATTGATTTCAATAAATTCTTAATTTGCATACGAATACGACAAATTGAACTAGTATTTAGGGACAGAGGGAGTAAAAGGTACGCTTGTGGAACTCAGATTCATGTAGTTTTAGTATGTGCCATATAAGCAATTTTGTAATAGAAACTTCAAACAATGTCTTCTTGCTTATGAAAAACACATTCAACCTTAAAAGTTCCTGTCCTTAAACATAGAAGATCAATTTAAAAAGATCATTTGCTTTCCTACCACTCTGTTTTGACAATGATCTTTGGAAATCAGTCTTGCCGTTTAGAATTCTTTTTCAAGTTGTTGAAATTGATCCAGTGAAACGATTCATGTAATAATCTCAACTAGCTGGAAGATGGAGGAGCGCTTCTCCTAAATATCTTTCTTGGTTTACTTGATTTACATATACTCTTAAATATGCTATTACCTCCGTAGGAAATAGTAAATGTCTACATTTTCTTTTTAGAATATCCAAAATTTTATGTTTATTTTTTAAAAATAATTATATATTTAATCTAAACTTCTATTAATAACGTCCTTCATTAAGTTCTGCTAATATAATAGACCATTATTAATATTTTTTAGTCCCCTTGACTTAAAGGATATATAAGCTCCAATAATTAATCTCTTTAATTAATAAAGATGCTATAATAATTAATCTATAATCAACCAATGTAGAATATTCAATTCCAAACGAAGGGAGTATTAAAGTTTTAAATTTGGTCATAATCTAGCCTGATATTAATCCAAACAAAATTATAATATGACCAAGAATGCTAAAAGACATATGACGATAATATGCTAAACATAATTTCGCGGTGACCAAACACGTCTTCTTTCTTTGATGGATTTTTCTTATGAATTTGACTATCTTTAATTTCTTGAACTCAAAAGATCAAAGGGCAAAGAAAAGAAATTACCAATATGAAGAGGGAAGTCAACAAAATCGAATTTTCCTAAAATGATAGCAATGGACTTAGTTTCCAAAATGATGATTACGATATTTAACGTTTTGACTTAATTATCCTTTGCTGATCGTTTTGGCTTCTCTACTAGTCACATGAAAATGGTACGAAGATGCAAAAGAGAACAATGTCTGAAAAAAGTTTTATTTAAATGATTATTTTTATATCCATTGAAATTATATTGCTAATAGCTTAAAGAAAATTTCAAATTCAATTTTAGAGATCGTGAAATCTTAAAAGCTGAACTCTCAACACGTTCTAATTGAGAGTTTAGTTTTTACCTGATGTAAGATTTATTTAATAGGGCAAAAATTTATAATAAGGATCGTAGTATTTGATTTAGTTTTAGGAAATTAATTTGACACGGATATATAGGTTTCCTCCTTTTATCAATTGCAACTATATAGGGTTAGGGCAACAAACTAGTTGTTCTTTGTCTTCCACATCTTAAATCCACAATAAAAAATGCAATACAAAATCAAGAATGCAATTATCAAATGGGCAAATTGTTAAATCCGCACTTCCATTCTTTTGTGATTCAAATGACCATTCTAGTGAAGAATCAAGATATCATCATTGAGTCCATCGTTTAAAATTGAATATCTAAATAAAAGGGAATTAATAATATATAACAAAAAAAGGTAAAAGGATTCTTGTGAAAATTACCCCAAATCAAGAACCCTTAAAACAAGTTGCAGTATGAAACAGAAATCCCTCTGGTTTCACATGAGAAACCATCCATTTTAGTCAAGTAAAAACTTCACTATATGCAAAGGTAGAGTACATTTCAAGTTCTTGCGGGCATATATTTTGGTGTTAATTTTTCCACTTGTGAAATTCCCTTCAATTTTGAGGAGAAACTTTTTTACCTTTATTGTGAAGTTGATTAGGTGCAATAATTTTTTTCACTTTGTCACATAGTGAAAATTATCATCTACTGCACTTTTGAAGCACATAAAATAAAGAAAAAAAATACCCAATTCTTCCAAAAACCTTAACTCTTTAGGGAGAAAGAAGGGGCACTGAGGAATGGGGCTAGTAATGTGGGCATTTATAGTATTAGGTACAGCATTGAATTCTTTGCACCTTTCACCATCATTTGGTGTTCCAATGTATATTGCAATTGTGGTCCCTTTGTGTTCCTAGAATATTATTGCATAAGATTGCATTTGCTGATTGTACTTGCATTTGCTTCATCTCCTCTCTTGTGAAGGACATTCCATTTGGCATCTATCTTCTTCAATCTGTCTCATCACTTCCACCTTTTTCTTTGGCCTTACCCCTAGAACTACTTTGGAGGAAATTCAGCTTCTTTTTAGGTTTTCTTATTTTTTCAATTCTTTTTCTCCGAAGATGATACATCTTTTGAAGGTGAGATCACATTGAATTCATTGTATATATGATAAATGAGGAGAATACTAACTCAACTTTATATTTCGATACGAAGTCAAGATAACGACTTGAAATTATGACCTTTCATACTTTATACAGAAAGTTATAATAAACGTGTCGTACACTTAAAAACAAACAAAGATGTTTAGATAGCAAGAATTCTCTTTACAAGGGAATCATATTACACTTAGAAACAAACAAAGATGTTTAGATAGTAAGAATTCTCTTTACAAGGGAATCATATTACATTTAAAAACAAACAAAGAAGTTTAGATAGCAATACTTTTTTTTTACAAGGGAATCATATTGAATTCACTGTGTAAGTAAACAAAGAAAATACTTGAAGAATATGCCAATCGATGATACGCATTTGGAGAAGAAGATGTTCTTAGTTTCGTGTGCATTATAATCTAATGAAGTTTGCCCTTTTATCATTTTATTTTAGTTGTATATATTTCTGATAGTTCACAAAAATTTCCAACAGAACAGGTCAGCATCTTATGCACCTTCTTGTATCTAGCATCACCTTTCCTCTTTAAAAAAATTTTTAAAAAATCTTTTTCTTTCCTGGTGGAATTAACTTTTCAGAGCGAGCACTAACACATTATAGTAGAAAGATATGGTTATTTCCCTTTTTTCTCTTTTAAAAAGTAATTTGTGAGGAAGCATATAAAAAATTAAAGAGAGATTTTCAAGGCATAGGAGAGATGGCAAAAGAGATCAATTGGATTTAAGAAAACAAGAGCCGAAGTTGTCAGCACCAAAAGAAAAAAAATGATGAAGTTGAATTTTCTCTCCACGAGGGACTCAATTCTTATGTATGAATGTGTAATCTTCATATATATTTCAGTTGAAAATATTTTTCTAAGGAAAAAAACTTCAAATAATTGCGGGAATAAGCATCACAAACTAGTACGTATATTTTAAGTAGTAAATTCATTGACCCCCCAAAAATGCAACCCGGCGGAGAGTAGTAGGTATTCAAGAAAAATTATCCCTTTAATAAATTGTTCCTTAGTTCTCTATTATTAGTCAAATGCTCTCAATTTGTCTCTCTCACCAAAATGTCAAGTATGATGATACTCATCACTTACGTTGACCATCCTTTTCCCCTATCCTCTTTCGTAAAATTGTAGGAATAGTATAAGGTTCACTCAGAAAATTACTTTTGAATATTAAATGATCTTCTTGTCTTCAAATTTCCATCAAGGACCTAATGCATCCATACTTCAAAATTCATAAATAGATAACAACCGCTATAAATTTGAGTTCGAGATTTTTTATTTTAAGGTACTTAAAAATGAATCGTTTGTAAGAAAAAATATAAAGTTTAAAGTAATTGAATTTGAGATTGAGACGCAATTCATATACACCCATAGGGGGCATTACATGCAATTTTAAGGTGCATAGTATCTTCTAATACGAGATAGAGGCGCGGGAATGTCGTAAATTGAACTTAAATTTTATTTGCTTCAAAAGAAATATTTTTACCTGATCAGTTATCGCTTTGTAATATTATCGTAAATACTAAACTCTTTGTGTGTCGAATAAATCTTGATCATTTTTTAGTAAAAACTGTACTATTTTGAATGTGTACATGGGGTAAAAATTATCATGAAAGTGGTAGATCAGAAGTGGTCCAGACAACTAAAATCCTGAGAATAATTTCTTCAAATGATTCTCCTAAGAAACATCATTAGCGTCTGACGAAACCACCATAATCAAAAGGGGCTGTAGTTCCCCTCCTCTCTCATCACTGCATGTGCATGGAAACGAAATTAAGATTGTCCTTTGGAGAACAATAATTACACTGAAATTGATACACATCCAAGTATACATATATATAGATACAGATATATACTAGTAGATATATACATACATCATACATCAAACTCTGTTGCAAACTACGGAATATCAGAAAACCATGTCCATTGATTTGGACTGCTCCTATGATTGTAGGGCCGATGTGTATGTATATATTCGTAAGATGGTGCATATTGTGGGAATGGATCCAAAGAAGTTTGCAAGTGTGAGTGTTTGTGTGTTTTCTGGTCTTTGGACCACGTAATAATTTCTTGTACGAGGTCTTTGTCCAAGAAGATGGATATGATATATCATCATCATATCAGTATAGGAGGGCTACCTAGTCCCTCTGTTGGCATATACCAAATTGTTTGATGTTTTTGGGTTTCATATTTTCAAGTTTACAAGAGTGAACAAGGGACCTAACGACTCACTCCCTAACATTGTAATGGTGAGAACCTTGTTCTATAATATAGGACGGGTTCGAGCCACACATCATTCCTACGACAAAGATTCTCCAAAATTTTGGTGAAGCTGAGGAACTGAGTACAAAATTTCGAGATTGGAGGAATCTTTCCCTCCCAAGGAAATAATATGTGGAGAAGCCAAGCAGCAATCTTCCAGGCAGCCACTATCGCAGTGGTCGACATTACAGTTAAGAGAAGTACTCTTCAGGGAATGACACTTGTGGTTAAACTGAGCCCATTTCTTCCCCAGGTAGTAAACATACATCACGGAACTCATCTTAGAGTAGGGGTGGGGTTGGACCGGGTGGGGTGGCTTTCACTATTTGGAGAAAGAAGTCTTACCAGGTTTTCCGTCTGAGCTATATCGACCTAAAATACGAAATTCATCGTAAGCCTTTTTTTGGGGTTCATCAATCACAATTCATCAACATTGGTTTTTGTTTTATGGCCATTTATCAAGCCAAAGAAGGTTCATGAGGCTTCTTCGAGGCCAAAATTTAGGTTCTAAGCAAAAGAAACCTGCAACTCGCCAACAAGAAGCATGTCATGTGCCATACCCGTTCGTTCGCTCCTACTGAACAGATAACATAAGCATGGACACTTTTTGAATAAACAAGAGCAAATGTAATCTAAGCCATGCAAAGATAGCGACATGATTACTCTTTTCATTTATATTGGCTCTGAAAGCATATAAAAGCCTAACATGAAAGAATTTTTCACCAAAATCTTGAGCAAAAAAAGAATGAGCATGCCACTCCTGATCAACATACAAAATATGGACAAAATATATCAATGAAGGCAGGCTACTTGACATCATAGCATATGGCCAATGGAACGGGGCTTGGAGATGTTTTTGAATCTGTTAGAGCAGCAGAGAATAAATATGCATCAGTAGCTATCAGAGAATATCCAAAATTAAAAGCCAGGATGTAATGAACTAACCTTCTAATTCACTGCATATCCAGTCTTGGGTACACATCAAAGCTTGCAAAGTATCTGAACTGAGTGAACCCCAACAGTGATCAATTTCTCTATCTCCAGAATTGAACAAGGACTCAACTGGAACTTTGGAGAGCGGGATCCCCAAAATGTTGCGTGCCATCATGGACAAAAGGGGATACCTTGGTGTATGAACTTTCCACCAATTTAATACGTTGAAATCAGCACTACGAGGAAAGAGAGGTTCCTCCAAATACTTATCCAAGTCTGATCTCATGTTCTGATTCAGAGAAGTTTCGCTGATGAATTTGTCAAATCCTGTTAGCCTATTTCTGGAATCATGATTGCCACCAGCTCCACTAGCACCATCCAGTAAAGTAGCACCTTGACCCTGAGAAGCTAATGGCGAGTATATAGCATGCCCACTGTAAAGAGCCTTCATACAGTTTGAAACAATATCAATGCACTCTGGGGCACTACTACTGTATATCTTTAAATAGTAGTATTCTACTAACTTCATCTTGAATTGTGGATCTAAGATGACAGCAATTGCCAAAGCCAAGCTGCACTTCTTCCAGTACTCATCAAATCTGCTTTTCATTTTCAATGCCAATGAACTAATAAAGTCATCTGAGTTCTGGCACCACTCAATCAATTGTAAATGAATATCACAAATCTCTGAGAAATAGATATTTGCAGTAGAATACTTATTT
This sequence comes from Rauvolfia tetraphylla, assembly GCA_030512225.1. Taxonomy (NCBI): domain Eukaryota; kingdom Viridiplantae; phylum Streptophyta; class Magnoliopsida; order Gentianales; family Apocynaceae; genus Rauvolfia; species Rauvolfia tetraphylla. The sequence continues at coordinate 581,184 of JAJQKT010000012.1, forward strand.
CGAGCAAAAAAATTAGACATTTCAATAAACAGCTTTAAGAAACTAGAAATAGCACTTGCTCTGCCCCAGTCTGCAGCATCTGGACATACCGTATAGAGGGGGTCATGATCTTGCAGAAGAAGAAATGCATCTTTGTACTCTAAAGCAGCTTCAAGCATAGTGTATGTTGAGTTCCATTGTTGCAAATTATCAAGACACAAGCATTTCTGACTATTAATGCCAGCTAGTTGAACCACCTCATTGAACTTTTCTTCTATTGCCTGTGAACTCCTGACATAGCGAATACTTTCACGAATCTTAAGGGTTATCTCAAACAATGTCTCCAGAGCATCTTCAGCCATTAGCTTGACAACATTTGCTGCACAGCGAACATCAAACAATTGGCCATTGCACACAAGGAACCTCTGCTCACAGAGTTGGTCTCTGATTCTGCGAATAATATGGTCATAAGTAGAATCATTATCAAACGTGACCGAAAACAACTTCCTATCGATATTCCAGTTCCTTAGGCTTGTCATGATGGCTTCAGGAAGCATGTCTTCTGTTTTAGAAGAATCAAGCATTAGAAGTTCCAAAATCTTCTTCTTTAATCGCCAAGTATCATCAATGTAATGTGCGGTTAAAGAGAGGTACTTGGTACCTGCATCAGTAATCCATGTATCAGCACAAAGGCTGATTTTTCCAGGCAATTCCTCCAGCTCTTCAAGCACCCTTTGCTTCTCTACTTGATAAATTTCCTTGCAGTCAGTCTCAACTATGTTGATTGTCCCCAGCTCAAACAAGGGCTGAAGATTTCTAACAAATATCCTGAAGCCAAAGTCCTCAACCATGGTCAAAGAATAACCATGTATTATGATCATGCGGGCAAGATCAAGTTGGCTACGCTTCTGATCAAAGTTCAGATTCTCCATGCCAATACTTGCATCCTTTTTATGCCCTTGATCCAACTTAGTATTTATAATGCTGAGTGACTCTGTCTTCCTTTGCTCTTGATTGAAACTCAAATTTGCAAGAGTAACATTTCCATCCTTCTTCTTTCCCCTTGTTAATAATTGTGTAACATCATGGTTAGATCTTCTTCTGCATCTAATCAAATGATTTCTCAAATGTGACGTTCCACTAGTACTCGATCCACTTAGTTTCCTTTTACAGTGCCTACAAATAGCAACTAAAGTATCACCCTTTTTAACCCTATCAAAATCATTCCATACAACAGACTTCAGTCTACTGGAATTGACTAACACAGCTTCATCTGGTATCTCCATCATATGAAGAGGACGTTCTACTAGTAAATGTAAATTTGCGAATCGGAGCAGCAACAAGGAAGCAAGAGCATTATCTCTGATAAACAATTAAGAGAGCAAAGGATGAATAAAAGACAAAATTTCCGTCAGAGAACCAAGAAAAAGTAAAAAGCTTCTTAAACTGTCAACTGCAATAACCAAACTATTCCTGAACAAGGGGTTCGGACATATTAAATATGCAACGCTTGCAACCAAAAGAAGAGAAAGCTAGAAGTGTTAACTAACCAATTACATAGTATTAGAAATTGTGAAACAAATTGATTCATCATCATTCATAATGAGTGTGTAAAACAACTCCAGAACAGAAAATCTAGCAGTAAATTGATTGGCAAACATGACATTATCTGTTTCTGCTACAGTAAAAATTGAAAACCAAACAAGATAGAAACATTCAAACCGTTTCCAGTACTCCAAACACTAAGCAGAGAGGCTGCAAAAATACCCCCAAAAACTAGTCAAAAGAGTGCAAAAGAAACGAACTTTAATCAGCTAAAAACACAAATTTTTCGGGAGTAGTAATTTCCAGACAACTAAAGCAACTAATATCTGCAGTTTCAAGAGTTCAGCAAACAACAACAAAAACTCTCTCGGAATTCAAATAACAAACCTCCCCCAAAAAAAAAGAAAAAAGAAAAAAGAAAAAAGGGAGCCAAAAAGATACATTTTTATTAGAACAAGCAAAGAAAGAGTGCCAATCCAGAAATAAAACACATACATTCAATACAGAATTAAAATTAAAAATTAGCCGACCCACGTCCTTCCCTTACCACCCGCAAAACCCGGATCCACAAGACCCATTCTAACCCGTGCCCAGTAGGTAATTTTTCAAAAAAATACTCGGGTCAATGACAATTACTGACAGATGAAAATTCCTAACCAAGTCCCAGCGCTGAGTCTCCGGCGCACTCTGTACAATTCGGACTTCGGATCATAGATGCAACCCAATTGGACGAACCCGAATTACGACATGAACACATAAATACGCATGCACAATTACACATACACGGTAAAGAAAGATTATCCATAGAGATAGAGAAACTTACAGAGCGTAAATTCCAGAAATTAGGGTTTAATGAAGAGGCAGAGGCGGTTCGGGGCTTCGGAGTAGGGTATGTATTGTGTGGATAGAAGAGCAGTCTACCGTGTGTCCCTGTTGGGGAGGGGGTTATGCACTTGGGCAAACATGGAGCCGATGTTGCTGAAAGGGCGCGAACCCGTTGCGAAGTGAAATTTGTGGGCCGGCCGGGTCTAATCTATTTAATTTGGGTTTTGGGCCTTTACGCATTGAGCCTGTTTTTGTTTCTTCCAGATCATCCAATAACTACAATGCATTAGAATGTTCATTTTACATTACACCCAGCACGGGAAAAAAAAAGAAAACAAAATATCATGCTTTTGGTAGTAATTATTTTTCCATTAGCCAATTAAAAGGAATAAAAAATTAAATATTTTAGTAAAAATTTTAATTTCAATAATATTGCAAGGAGATTAATCATTTTTCTGAGAGGGAAAATTAATCATAACTTCAGCATCTTTTTGGGGAAAATTTATTGCTTCAGCAGTATTACTTGTTCTTTCCTTTACTAAGCAACATCAACTTGTGTGTAGCAAATATTATGAAATTATTATTTTTAAATCTAAGGGTCTACAAGTGATAAGGGATAGAGTTTAATTTTAAAATTTTTGTCTTGTTTCGTAAAAATTAAATTATTTATATAAGAAAATATAAGTTTTACACTTAAAATTTATCTTAGATTTCAGAACGATATGCTGTCCAAATACACCCGTCTAAAATTTTTATTTTTCATTACCCAAAATTTTATTTATCAAAAAAACCAATCATCATAACTACTAACTCTATCAAATATGTCCTTTGTTTTTTTCACTAATGAAAACCACCTTTTTAGATGCTTTGCTTCTCCTGCCACTATTTTACACTAGGGTGTCAATTGGGTTTATTGAGTCGGGCTTTGCTAAGCTCAAACTCGGTCCTGATTGACATCGGGCTCGCACTAATTCGATTTTTTAATATTTTTATATAATAATATTTTTTAATAATATAATAATATTTTTTAATAATATAATAATATTATTATTATATAAAATATATACATATAAATATATTATTTTATTTTTTACGGGCCTGACTGAAATCGAGCTAAGCTTACTTTAACCCGAGCTCGTCCCGAAATACTATTCTGACTGAAAAAAATAACTCGAACCCACATTTTAACTAGCTGAACGGACCGAGCTCAAGCCAGCCCGGCCTAATTAACAGTACTATTTTACACATATGATATGCAAAGGTAGCTTTTGCAGTTTGTTAACTTTATAGTACAACATAAAAAAGTTAAAAAGAGAATCATACTGAGTTATTCAAAAGATAAAATATGCTTTATACCATATGAATATGTAAAGTTAAAAAGAAAAAGATATTAGAATTTTCGGAATAACTAAGGTTAGGCACCAGACAGATGAAAAAGGATTTGTCTGGGCCTTGAAGTGGGTAAAGGAAAGGAAACGTTGATAAAAAATGATTGCACTTTTGGCAGCAGTAGTAATCAATCAAATAACATGATATTTCACTATATATATATATATATATATATATATATATATATATATATATATATATATATATATATATATATATGTTTACGGAGGAAGATTGATGTTATTCGAATCTAAAATCCTTTTTAATTTCTTTTATTTATAAATTTGAAAGATGAGATGTGAATTACATGTAATATTTAGTTTGTTATACCATAATATTTCACTTTGAATTAGAAAATTGCGATTATAACTTATTTAAATCTTTTTTTTTTTTTGCTTCTGAGATTTCAACTTATTTAGAGATCAACCTACTGTGGTAGATTTATTCATAAAAAAAAAAGAAAAAATTACTGTGGTAGATTTACTACTTTAGGGCCATTTATGTTCTCCCGTCCCACTCCAACAGGAGAATTATTGGAAGGGATTTTGTAATAACTTTAAAAGAATAACTAACAAGATTTTACTCACTAACTACTAATCAAGAAACATTAATTAAGAGGACTGTGGTAATAGTTATATGTCATCAAAGGTTAGATACCTTTTAAAAATGATTTTGCTAGCATGAGCATATTTAGAAATTAATCTTCTTAAATAGAGCAAAATAATAATTATACATTTGTAGTGGTGCTTCACATTTGTCTCCACCCTACAATCTTTTTTCCCTGTTTTGGTTTTTAAGACACAAAAAACTTCTAAAGATTTTAGAAAAAAAAATGTTGTTACGATAGTAATGAATTAGATTGGATAGAGTTTGAATTTGAGATTTTTTGTTTTAGATTTTATAAAAATAAATATTTTGTGAGAGGGAGAGTGAAACTCAGAGTCTAAAATTTGCATTGGGTTCTACAAGTCACTAGACTATTATATCAAACTCAGAAGTTAAAAGGAATTTAAATTTTAAAATTTTGAATTTTTAATTATTTTTATTTATTGCCAAGGAGATTAATCGTGGTTTAATAGATCTTTAATTGCTTTGAAGTCTCCTCTCTTTCCCCGCTTTGTTTATCTTTCTTTTCTTGTTGTTGCAGAAAAGTAGACTTCATCTCCTTCATAAAGCTATCCATTTCTTGATATCATCAACTACTAATATCCTTTTATAAAAATCCCCGATTCCACGATTTCTTACTTCAATACCATCTCATCATCCTTAGCAGAAAACTTTCGTTTCTCTTGTGAATTTCAGAAGTATCATTTCCATAAGATTATCCCAATATGGGTGTCCTCGGAGCTATGGCTAGACACATAGATTCCTTGATTGGGTATCTCTCTCTCTCTCTCTCTCTCTCTCTCTCTCTCCATCATTTCATTGTCTCGTTATTGGCTCTGCAAAATCTTGTGTTTTCATGTTAGGCTTTTTCTTTAACATTTCTGTTCATGATCATTAAGATAAATATAATCCATTTCTGGGGGTAAAAATGTTGTTCAGAATAGGAACCTTCGATCTGGGCTTAGGAATCCCGATCTTCTGAACATGATCAGTGAAGATTCCTGTTCTTAACATATGAATTCAATGTTTGAATCAAAACTCAAAATCCTCTTGTGTTGTGTTGAGAACTTTCACATTCCATTGAAAAAGTGAAGTGTTACCAGAATTTTTGATCATTTGGTCTGTCTAACCTCTTGTTATGGTGTGGGAACTTGAAACAGGCCAGGAGTGATGCTTCTGTATCCACTGTAAGTCATGATGATCTCTCTTTATGATTTCGTTTGCCCGAGTCAAATAAGCAAAATCGACTGTACTGAATTAACTCGTAGACGCATGAATGAACAGATACGCTTCCATGCGAGCAATTGAGAGCCCTTCACCAATTGATGATCAGCAATGGCTTACGTATTGGGTTCTCTACTCATTCATAACTCTCTTTGAACTTTCCTGCTGGACCGTTCTTCAATGGTACCCCACAAATCAAGAATTAATCTTCATCTACTAGGACCAATTACGCGATATATATAGACAATCTCTCTTTATTATTTGTCAAGATTTTTGTACTTGATTTGCAGGGTTCCATTCTGGCCCTACGTGAAGCTTCTGTTTTGCATGTGGCTGGTGATGCCAATGTTTAATGGGGCAGCTTATATATACTCCAACTACGTAAGGAAGTACGTTAAAGTGGGAAGCCATGTGAGCTCCAGCTACCCCGAAGGACAGAGAAAGGTACTCCAGATGATTAGCCTCGATGCCAGAAAATCTGTTGCAAGATACATCGATAGACATGGCCCAGACGCTTTTGATAGGGTTGTCAAAGCGGTAACTCACCAACTCTTCATTTTAACTCAAATTCACTCAGCATCACGCATCGATCAAGAGTCCGGTGAAATAATCACTAATGGAATAGATAGAGCCTCATATTCATAACGGGAGCCGTATTCTCATGTTTCGGGTTGCTTTACGACCGGAAATGAAACATCAAAATTTTCTTCCCGACCAATTTCTTCTCTCAAAAATATAATCATGTTTTATGTAATTTAAGACAAAAATCCTAAGATTAAACACAATCCAAACACATACTAGGGGTGGTGGAAAACTTTTGTGCTCTTTTCATATTAATTTAGAGTTTTTGATACTTTTGTAGGCTGAAAAAGAAGCAAAGAAACACTAGCAACGGAACCAGCTCGAAGACATCACTGAGAAATTTCTGAAATTCTCCTTCACATTGGATCTCCTAACAATTTGTCAAGTATGCAGTGCAAAGATCTGATATTGGATTTGGAGAGATTCCTGCTGCGTGCTGCCAATTTCTACATGGAATTTTTATTTTACTTTTGTAAATGTCAAAGATGACAATTAGTACATTGATTTTATTTGACTGAAATGATTATCTAGTTATTAGTAAATGGAATTTGATGAACGTTCAAGAGCTCAAAATTATAAATTATTCAAAATGGGGAAAAATTGCATCTTGAATTGCATGCATTTCCTTAGAACTACTTAGCGCAGTACAAGAAAGAATTCTTAATACTATCTCCTTTTTCCTATGGATCATTCTCCACCATAGTTATATAGAGGATAAAAATAGTTGGTGTAATAATGAAAGTATCCGCGCGTTCTAGAGGTTATATGATGGACAAGATCATGCCATGCTGCAATAAATCCTTCAATATCCGTGTGTTTTATCATGTTTATTCTGGTAAAAATATGTCTTTTCCTGTGAAAGAGATTGAAAATGCAGTGGACTCTCATATATCTCTGGGGAAATCTCTCCTTCACATGATATCAATTCCAAGGTCCTTTGTTGGAGTATAAACTGATAAGAGTAATATCTAAATACAGCTTCTAGTAACCACAAATACATCAGAACACACAAATAAGATGATATATCAGAAATAACTAGGCATTCAACTAATAGAACTTAGAGTAAAGACGAAGCATAAGTTAAAAGCAGAATTTGGCAGAACGGGAGCTGTAGAGATGGCCAATTTCAATAACAGAACAAGTTACGCTCAGCTGCACACTTTCCATGAAATTACAAGCTCAAACGGGCGAGCGACCAGGTCAGAGATTCTGATGGAGCAAAGCATTCCTGCAGCATCATAAAATAGGGCATCATGAGGATTTCAGAATGGTTTTATTTATGCTATGATAGCAAAATTCTCTGATTAGACTCACTTCTAAAACCTGTAAATCTTTGCTGATTTCTCAGATGCTAGAACTCTGTCACCCATAGTTATTTCTGGAAAAGGAATACCAGAATGGCTTGGCTTGGAGTTCTTTATTTCTCTCTTTTGACACGGCTTTAGGACATATCTAGCTCCAGGTGTCAGTTTAATCGGGCCTAACTTAGAAGCACCTTGAAGTTTATCAAAAGCCATCCCACAACAAACTCTATTATCATCCTTTTGAGCAGCATCTTTACCACATGCCATAGTGTTTGCTTTTTCTTTATTAGCTGAAGCTGAGTCTAGTATTTCCCTGCTGCAATGCACATCATGTTCAAAGTTTGGACTGCTCTTCATTGCTGTTACAGCATGTCTGGAGTCTTCAAGAATTCCTAATTTTGGCATCTTAGCGAGCTTCACAGCATCATCTGGTGCAGATGCCAGTCTCTTCTTAGTTCTTCTCCCATGATTAGGAATTCCAACACCAATTCTTGACTTGACACAGCTTTCAAACTTCTCCCCATACACATTCTGTGATGCAGAATCTAGTGAGTTAGCAGGGTGGACCGGCAAAACTGGACAGTGAACCAAAGAAGATGAGGCAAGTGAATTCTGCAAGGTAGGATGAGGGAATGTGTAAAATGGTTCAGGAGTTGGATAGACTGAGGGCTCTATTTGGTGATCAATACCAGAAATGAACCAGTCATGACAGCTATTGGCTGGACTAGAGTAGGTCTGGTTATAGTCGATAATTGTTCCCTTTTGTCTCGAGTCCAACCACCAAGGGGCCCTGACCTTGAAAGAATTCTGAGTCTGTTGGATATGACTTTCACATTCTTCATGTAAAAAAGGGAACTTGAAGGCTAAGTTTGAAGGGTAAGGCGGCTTGTTTTTCAGTTCAATGTACCTCCTGCTCATGTTCCGAGTAGTGTCCTGAAACAGCAATGCTGGAACAAGTGTCTGAGATGCTGTAGGAGATTTATATCCACAAAAGAAAGGATCTGTCTCGCCACTGCCAGATAAAGGGGAGCCAGCAAGGGAAAAATGAGGATAAACCTCATTAGTCATATTGCCTTTGCCTGTCCCATACCCATTGTTACGTACTACATAATCCTGGCCCTGAAGGAATTGGGAAAAGATCTTGGATTCTGGAACCATCATCTGTGACACACTTCCTGATGCTGGATTGACTTCAGTCTCTGATAAATGAATCACACTGTTTTTCAATTTTTTTGAAATGGGATGTACTGTAAAATCTGGCAAATGATCATGACTCCTAAAGCAGGAAGCTAGTCTGCCAGTATTGGCATGCTGCTCCTTTGCTGCCTTCTTATCCATCCAAACCTCTCTATCAATTTCTTGCAATTCATTTCCACCTATTTTAAACTCCTGGCCCATCAGGCGCATTGTTGCTTGAGAGAATTGCAAGGAAATATGATTAGGATTCCCAGGATTTTTCTGAACCAGTTGATCTTGTCTGGACCTGTTGTATAACATTTTTGTCAGGTCCGTGTCTGATTCCAGTGCATAGGATGAGGGATCAGAACCAGAACCAGAACCAGCATTCATGATATTTGTTCTTCTAGCAGCATAACGTTGTTCCATGGTATCCAATCTAGAAGGTATAGGAAGATTTTCCATCTCTCTTCCGAAATCCCTTATACTGCACATTCTAAGCTGGTCAGTTGGTGATTTTACTCCATTCCAGCTTCTAAAATATGCCTGGTCAACCATCAAGGTTGAGGGGACATTATCATGCATGGCTGAGCTTATGGAAGGACTCATAAAAGTAGAAGCTTCTCTTAGCTGATCAAATCTACCATTAACATTTGAGTTCAACCTGATCAGTTCCCCTTGTGAATTGAGAGGCAAGCCAATAAGATCTTCATTCATGCTAGTTTCTCCACTGATAGCCATATTTGGTTTCCAGTCGGGACGGGAACAAATAGAGTGCATCAATTCTTTTGGCGACAGATGAGGGAACCATTGGTACTGCAAAGAATGGTCATTGTAATTCTCTCTAGTGATCTGTAATGGAAAATGATGTCTACAGTTTGAATTTGCATTCAAAATAGATGCACAGGAATTCGGAGACCGAGGATATGACTTCAGAAAATCTGCAAAATAACCAGAAGCAAGGAACGACCCATGACTACTTGAAGCATCTGACGAATGTCCAACCATTGGACTAGTCAACTTGGGGATTCTATCTTCTTGAGACGTTTGAGGAATTCGGCAAGTATACAATGAATCGTGTAATTTTCCTCTACTGCATCCTTCCGAACTGTGCAGATTTTCACTACGTAAAGCAACTGGATCTAAGGCCACAGATTTACTAAAGAAATTTCCATCACCACTAACATGATGCATAAGAAAATTTGGTGCATCAGCATCATTACTCCTAGTGGAGAACTGCATTCCAGTAACAGGCTGAAGATTGATCTCATTTTCTTCACAATTGACATTTTCTTCCTCAGGTTCCTCCATCTGATGGATGGTTAGGCTTTCTCCCTTCTCTTCAGTATTGTCATTTACCTCAGAAGCACCAGCAACATCAGAACTTAAATTGCTAAAGTTTTGCAGCTCTAATTCCGGAGTAGAATTTATATTCCTCCCCAGTCCAAGAACATGATGATTTACTGAGAAATTGACATGCCTATTGGCATGTCGACTGTTACCTTGATTTACTTTCCCAACATCTTCTGATGCACAGCTTGCAGATTTCCCTGATGGACTTACTTTCGTTTGATTTTTAAGGATTCCACACACAGGAAGCATCATTTTTTTATTCTTCTCGAGCAACTTGGATGTTTTGAGAGCCTTGCTCTTCTTCTCAGAAGCGAAGCACTCCGGTCTTGGGTCCTTCTTGTGAGAAGAACGGTCACTGATGATACAAGTATCATCTGTTGAGCATTTCGGGCTTGCTGTGAAACCAACTGAGGAGATCAATTTGAGCCTAGAAGATTTCTCCTGAGAAAGAAGCATAAATAACTCATGTGACAGAAGAAAGAGTATCTTTAGTACTAAAGCATTTAGTCCCTAGCTTTTCTACGTGATCTCAGGTGAAATAACATCTTTCCTCAGTAACTCTTTTTTATGATGCTAATTTCGCCATGTTGTACAATCTGAAAGAGAATAGATATTACAGTCTACGTCAAATTTAAATGACTCGGGATACCATCGCAGATTTACGAGACATTCCTTGAGTGTTTGACAAACCAAAAAACTGACAAGACAAGTAGAGGCAGATCCTGAAGTCCATATGTTGACCTTTATGAATAATGCTTCTTTTATTAACCCAGATTTCCAGCTACATCCTCAATGATACAAAGTCACAGGTGATACTAAAATCTTGTTCTAGTAAGAATCAGATTGTAATTGAAGGAAAACCCTTTAGTTCTTTCATAAATCATCACAGACGTTACATTCTCCAATCACCTTGTCTCATCATTTAGAACTTTGGACACTCCAAAAAACTGACAAGACAAGTAGAGGCAGATCCTGAAGTCCATATGTTGACCTTTATGAATAATGCTTCTTTTATTAACCCAGATTTCCAGCTACATCCTCAATGATACAAAGTCACAGGTGATACTAAAATCTTGTTCTAGTAAGAATCAGATTGTAATTGAAGGAAAACCCTTTAGTTCTTTCATAAATCATCACAGACGTTACATTCTCCAATCACCTTGTCCCATCATTTAGAACTTTGGACACTCCAAAAAGGACGGTGGATTTAGGCAGGCAATTCTAAGGTTCTCAAATCTGTAATTCCAACTCTTCATATTTGCCAGTCTGTTATATTCTGACTTCTTAGCTAAAGATATTAAAAATTAGGAAAAAGGGAATCTACGGCCAACAGCAAATGAAACTTCAGTCTTTAATTCAAATATAAAAATATTTGGTAATACATTTAAGTCAAATTCCTGGAAACAGTGGCAACAATTATTGTTTCATTGGTTTACTGTGGAGCACAAAACCAGTTACATAGAATGTGTAATCTTCATCATCCCCTCTCTCAATTCTCTCTCCATCTATTGACAGAAAAGTTTATTCTATAGAATGAAACAAACTACATTATATTTGGCCCTTTGGACTTTTATCTACTCAAGCCGGATTACATACTGACAAGACTGAGATACCTTTCAATGAATAGAAACATCCGTCCTAAGTCAAATTACAACTGAAAAAGGAAAAACAAACAACAGGCACCTAAATGAGATATCTGAATCGCAAGTCAATATGTTTTTGTTTTGTCAATTTATATAGCAGATTTCAACAATAGCATCATTGAGAACAGACCCCTTTCATGGAAAGTTAAAGAATGAAATTTTACCAGCCAAAGGACTCAAAAAATTTTACCGGAATGAGTTGGGATAAATGAGAAGTGCATTTGAAAAAGAGAGAAACTCAAAAATCAGATTTATGAAACAGGATCCTCTAGACCTTCCAACTCAGTTAAACACCAACCAGCAGCATAAAATCTAGTCCCAGCCAAACTCCTGTATCCAGCAACCAATCTCCACTAAAATAAAAGCTTTGTCAAGATTCTACAGTAATTCATTATCTTACTAAATATTTTTATTCAACTCACTTCCATCTCGTCCAGAAAATGTAAAAATTTAGAGAAACAAACATAAATTAAGAAGCCCTAAGCCAAGCAACAACTGCTGGATACCATCACTAAAACCTAGAACTTCATCCAATAGTTACCTAATTAATTAATGGATTTTATCTTTTAACTCCTTGAGAACGCTATTGCAAACAATCTTTTTCTCTTTTAAAAAAATTTCCCCCCTCTTCCAAACTTGGCTGCAACTAAAAGCTTTCTTGATCAGGAAGAATGCAAGTCACATTTCCAGTTTGTAATTTTCCGAGGGTCAAAATTCAGCATCGGCTGCCAATGGACTCTAGGTGACATTACCCAAGAATACATTATTCAGAACCATGCCCTACAACTAGCCAGCTCTCAAACAGAAGAGGCAACTAAGTCACATCACATGAAAACCCATTTCTAAACGGGAATCTCCTCCCTTCTCCAGACAGATAGTAATAACTAAATAACATAATGCACTATCACTCCAACAAATCATCAGACTAATATTCAATCTGACGGTCAAAATATTGAACACCAATAAAAATGGAAACCCCACCCCCACGTACCATCCCCCCAAAAGTGCCAGAACAATGATAGCCTAATATGTGCAAGCAACAAAGGAGGAACAAAAACTCAGAAAAGTCATCCCGCCAAGCCGTACTGTACAGTTGGAACACCGCACCTTCTTCCCTAAGTGCTCAAATCTTGCCCAACATGAGAACCCCATCCCTGGGTTCACTTTAAATCTATTGCAGGTAGATTACTTGATATATACAAAGAAGCAAAAAGATTAAACAAGCGATTGTTTTCATCCTCAAATGTTCGCAGTCTAGACCAGCTTTTTCAGCTGTAATTTCAAAGCTCGAAGTGCACAGAAGTAACAAAATTCGTGCATTTCAGAAATAATGAGTTTAGTTTAAAGCACCGATCAACCAAGAATCAATCAAACGATTCAGCCAACCTATATTTTATGCTCCAAAACAAGTTGGAGCTACACAAATTAGATGGAATACCAATATTTCATGCTCTAATTAAGTCTCGTAAACAATCATAATCAATTCAACAAATGAACAACATATGATAATAGAAGAAACGTACCTTATTCGCATTTCTTACTCCCAAAGCGGTATTATTCTCCAACTTCTTTGTTTTCGCGTTCCCCTTTTTCTTGAGACTCTTGACCACTTTCTTTTGCTTCTCCAACATGCTTGAAATTCCTTTCTTCATGGCCTTCCTCTTGTTTTTACATTTTGAACCCACATTTCCAACTGCGACCAGTTTCGATTTAGGAAACCCACCTTCACGAAAGCTGTCATTATCACTATCTTCTTGATCCTTAGAATTGTCGTCATCACTGTGTACTCTCTCAACCTGTGGCGACACCGCAAAAAGCTCAACGATTGACCTCTTTTTTGGAGGCTTGTTCTTCAACTTCAGCTTTCCCTTCACTGGCTTACTCTTTTCAATCCTTTTCATCCTCATTGATTGAATTGTTTCCGACTCCAGATCGGATATTTTCCCCTCATCTTGAAGCTTCTTCCAAGAGCTTTCGCCATAACCAGTAGAATCTGAACGGATCAATTCAAGCTCGTCAAACCACCACCTGAATTTCTTGATAGTAATAGGAGGTAACATAGTATTGACAAATTCTTGCTCGGCCTCCTCGAATGGCCAGCATTTCACCACGTCTACGCTCCTCGTCCTCGCTGCGTACTCTCTACAAAACTCAAATCACCAAATACTAAACCCGATCAAAAGAGAAAACAACACAGAATCCACAAATAAAAGTAGTAAGCTCAAATTCAAGAACTCACCGGATCGAAAAAGACCCCATAGACGCGGCCATCGTATGCTCCACACTGCAGCTAGAAGATGAAGTGAAACGACCTCAAATATGTGTGCACTTTTTGGTGTATTAAGGAGATGAAGGGTTCATGAGAAGTATCGAAGGCAACTGGTGGAAGCAGAAGCAGGAAAGGAACAGATCGAGAGGAACACTATCTCCTGTCCATGTATACATACAGACATAGGGTTAGATAGAGACGAAAAAGTGAAATGCAAACAGTGAAAGAAACTGAGTAACTAGAGAGAGAAGATTACAAATTTGGGCAAAAAGCAAACTTTCAAGAAAACAAGAATAATCCAAGTTTTCTTTCGGAGTTTTGATTCATTTCAAGAGATGAAAACAACAAATATCATACAATTACAGAGATAAAGCCAGCTACTTCCTTAACACATACAACCACTAGAACACAGACAGAGAGAGTTCTACTCGGTGCTGCAGTTGTAGAGAGACAATTAGCAAGCAAGGCAGCTAGAGAGAGAAACTAAGAAATTCAGCTCAAAACCAAAATCAAGAACTGGCTAGAAGAAACAACCTCAAAGCTAATTCCTTCATCAACAGCATCCCATTATGCCAAAAGGGCTTAAGCATAACTAGAAACATCATTCACATACAAAAGATTAGAAGAGAGAATAAGGTTACAAGATGGAAAAGACTGTGGAGATGAATTCGAAGTGGGAGGTAGACACCGTAATAGAGAGAAAGCAAAAGAGAGAGGAGGGTAAGAGGGAAATACTATATGCATAAATTTCCCGCTCGAAAAGTGTGGGGTGTGAGAGTAGTAAAACTAAAGAAAGAGAGAAAAGAGGTGTGTCGGTCTCTCAGGCATCAAGCTAAAGGCTATTTAAGACTGAAAGCGACCTATGAGAAACTCAACCCCAACCCAACCCAACCACGATAAAGTTAACACAAGTATACTCTCTCTCTCTCTCTCTCTCTCTCTCTCTCTCTCTCCTGCTAGTGCTAGTAGTAGTGTATCTACATTCGACATGACTCTTTCTTCGGAGGAAGAAAAAGTAGAAGAGGGTATTATAAGTTCAGTATTTTGTTTTTTATTTATTTTAAGAGTGGGTATTATACTTCGGATGATCAACTTCTTTTATAATTTTATTATTGATTAGAATAATATGCAAAAATAATATTTAAATTATTTTAATTATTATAATTTTATTTATAATTTATTTTATTTATTTTTAATTAATTATATTTATATATTTTAATATTTATAATTTTAAAATATATTAATGTGACAGAGATCCATAAAGATAATAATTAATCAAAATATTAAAAATAAATTATAAAATAAAATTATAACAATTAAAGTAATTTTTATAACTAGAGGAGGAAAAAAGACAAATTCCTCAATTCTAATTCTTGTTTTCTATGATTTTTTATTTTTTTAGATAAAATAATAAACTCTACACAATAGGAATTAAAATTTAAGGAATATGTATTTTTTTCTCCCATTCTTTTGTCTAATTCTATTTTATTCAATTTATAAAAATAAAAAAATTGAATTCCAATTGTATGTGTCATGAATTATGGGAGGAAAAATTCTTAAATGGATAAATTTATCCTATATTAGTAAAGTATATAATATATAAGTATATGTCTTCATCTATTTTTACCACATTAATAATATTTAAAATTATAAATATTATATATATATATTTAATTAAAAATATTAAAATATAAATTATAAAACTAAATTAAAAATTAAGATAATTTGACGAATATTTTTTAATATTTCTCAATTGATTATTCACTGAAAGCATGAAGAACTCTGATGCCAGCCTGCGTTTTTCCGTGCGCGCATATATTTACACACCCCTGCTCGTATGTGTACATTATATATATGGGAAGACACCTTAGTGTACGTTGTGCACCAAAACTAGTATAACGTAAGAGTCCACACCTCCTCTTCCAGTCAGCAATTACATGGATGGTGTGAGAGTGTGGGTCCCTCTTGGTCTTGCCTCTCTTTCTCCTCTGTGCTCCGCTGCGTCCGGCTGTACATGTGTTCTGTCTCTTCCCTTTCCCGTGTAATTATCTATAAAAAAAAAAGAATAAGAGTTGGTATTATATACAGATACTTTAAACATTATAAGATATTATATATATATATATATATATATATATATATATAACTTAATGCAGATAAAAGATATCCTTACTTTTTTATTTTCTTTTATTTTTTTATAATTTTTTTCACAATTAAAAATACTTTAATATCTTAAAAAATTAAAATTTCAATACAATTCTTTTTAGAAAAACTATCTCGAGAAGTAAAAATAATTACAATTCCCATCTCGCCTAAGTTTTTTCAAAATAAAAAGAGCAATTAAGTTGAAAAAATAAAATATTTCTATCCATCTTCTTATCTTACAATATCCATTCGTTCTTTTTTCTCCGATCGATTATCAGAACTTCATCTAAGTTCGAATCCTAGTGAGATGTCCACTAGAGATCAGTGTGGGCTGTAAGAGCGGTATTATATCGAGGCTAAAGATATTAAAGTCTTTTCATTTATAAAAAAGTGAGAGATGAGTGAAAAAATTAAAAGTAAAGTAAAAATATCACTTCCTTTTAATATATTATATACACAATAAGATAGTCAAGAATATTACATAAAATACAAAAATTTTGTAATAGTTGCTCTAAGAATTTTTATCATTCGGAATTTGACAGTAAAGCTACTAAAAGTGTATAAATAATAAGACTTTATCAATATTTTCATTTAAATTTTTAAAAATTTTTCTCAACAAAAAAGCATCTTCAAATCCAAGACCTTAGATTGTACAATTAAATCTTAATCTACTCTTTTGAATGAGTATTAAAATAATTTTTTTGCCTTATTATTATAAGAGAACGATCAGAGAATTATTATATTTATAGTAAATATAATTTTAAAACACAAAAACTCAAATACTTTTAAGAATAAAAAAAAATATTATATTTTGAAACGGAGAGAATAGTAAATTAATTATATCCGGAGGGCCAAGTGCTTGATTGATGAGTGTGTTTGTTAAATGTTATTTTCAGTAACTGCTTATGCTGCTCATGCTACCTTCATATGTACCCTAAACTTTCACTTATTTTAATTGTACAAAAACATTCAATGGCAGCATTTCTTTAACACTACTATCCGTTAGAAAGAATTTAGGTTCCCTCAGAGAGAGAGAGAGAGAGAGAGAGAGAGAGAGAGAGTTTAGGTTTTGTTGAAGGAAGAAAGGGACTTTTTCTTTTGTTAACATGGCTTCGATACTTTTACTTTGTGTATTTTTACCACCTTTTTCTTATTTTCACAAAGAAAATAGGAAGCGACAATGTTATTGTAACTCAACTAATTTAGTAGCACTCTTATCAAATAATAATCATTATATTCAATTCTTATTCTTTGTCTCCAAATATTAGAAAAAGAGAAAAAAACAAAAGGATTGGAGATTAAACAAAAAAGCCATTATATTTACAAGGTTTTTTATTACTCCATCCGTTTTAAACATTATAAGATTTTTTTATCCTTCTTACATAGATTACGGAAGAAGAAAATAAGTAGTATTTTTCTTTTTATATTATTAACTAATTACATTAATATAATAAAGAGTGAGATAATTATATTTAAGGTAAAGATAATTTTTAAATTTTATAAAATGTCAAATATTTTTTAAAAAAGAGAAAAATGTTAAAAGATATTATATTTTAAAACAAAATGGGTAATATCTTTTGTATAGTAAATTTACTAAAAATGCTCTTTATTTTTTGTCTTTTTTTCCCCTATAAAAAGGCCATGAAGAAGAAATGTATAAAGAATTATGGTGCTTCATCTGAATATATGATTATAGTGAAACATTTCCAAGTCACTACTATAGGAATGTGAGGTATTGAGAAATTAGTTGATTGTGTAGTTAAAACTAATAATAAACTTTTTTTTTCAACTAAGTCATTATCTCACAAGAGTTTGGCATATTGATATTGAATTCGATTTATATTCTTTCTCCCAATATATTAAAAAAATAGTTTTATCAGTGCAGATGAAAATTGAATATGCCTTTTTATACCTATGTTGGTAACTTTTGTGAGAGGTAAAAAGAAAAGAGCCGTGCTAGGTGGATCAAATTGATCTAGAAAATGTAGTTTTTGAAAATCAAAGGTGGAACGAAATAGAATTCCGAGTTCGAAATTTTACATTGAATTTCAAACAAAAACAAACTAGTTAGAACTAAAAAGAGCGTGGAAGGCAAATGCTCTCAAATCCCCGAGCAAGATATGGAGATAAGTCTATAAATCATCATTTTTGGTGACTATTAACTACATGATGCGGTAAACCAGAGACAGTGTCCCTCCAAATATGGCCACCATGCAAACATTATGAGTTCGCAATAACTCTTCAAAGCAGTACGTACGTACTGCCTTTATGCTCAAATAATGAGTGTTGCCACCCCCTACTTTTTATACCATTCCAATTCAAGTCTCGGCTCTGTAAGCTACGACACATACAATCAATAACTACCTCTTTTTATTTTAAATTTTTTTTGCAGGAATTTTAAATCTCTTAAATGACGAGTCATTTTTAAATTTTGCACCTAGCTTTTTATACTCAACGCTATTTTAATTTTGTATAACTCTAATTATATATGTTTAAAAACTATTTATACTTTTTAACAAAAAACTTTTATATAATCTTTTTTATATACATAAATTATTTTTAAATAATTATATTTATTAAATTTTAAATATCAAGACAGAATTCAGTAAGAAAAGTCACGTCGAAAATACGAATATTTTTTTTAATTAATTTTATCTATTCATGATATTCTCTATATTATTTAACGTTCAATCTAAAATATAAGATAAAAAATTCAATTCGACTCCAAAATCAAAATTGCTCTTGGGAATGATGGCCCTTCTTGGCATATTCCACCTGTGATATAAAAAATTTTAAAAATAATTATTCAAAAATATTTCATGTTTATTAAAAAGATAAAAGCCTGAAATATTTTTAAGCATCCATGGGCAATTTTCAAAAATAAATTTTCCACAGTTCACATATTTGGAGGTAAGAAATCAGGTTCCAGCAACACAGAAGGTGCAGTACACGGGACATGATATGCTTACATACTATGATGGCGACATCCGCTCCACTACGGTTACCCGATATGTGGTACCCATTTACCCCAGAATGTCAGTACCCGTTGATAAGGACCCGATTTGCTCAAGGACTACCCTAGGGTATGTGTGTCCTATCCACTTCCTCTTTTTCTAGTATTTTCTGAAAAATAAGACAATTAATTTTTCGTATTTTTATATTTGAACGTTATAAATTTTTTAACTTATAGTTCTTATAATTTTTATGTTTACATATTTAAGACATCTTAATTTTATTAACTTAGTAAAATTTTTATGAGTTACTTATTAAATCATTTTCGCGGTAATTTTTAAATGCCAAAGATACATGCAGCACATATATAGGATTTTTCAACGATAAAATATACATTAAAATTTATTTCCTTTCTAAAAAATTACCCACGGACACTCCAATTATCTGTTTTCCTTTTTTCTCGCAAATTTGTAAATGAAAAACAACCAAAATCCTTCTTCTTGTCATATTTTTCGAATACTAGTAAGTTTTTAGTACTATGAGTTATGGTACCCATTTTATCCCTAAAAATTGTGCAAAAACTGTCATGGAGTGTGTATTAGTGGTTTTCTTTGGAGAGAAATAGGTCATGATGCCTATTTTTATCCTTTAAAAACTATGCTTATGTGTTACATGTGTTTTTTGTAGTCGAAAATATTACCGAAATGATTCAATAAGTAGCTCATAAAATTGGGAGGTCTTAGGGCATCTAAATATATCATTTATAGGGACTTAATAAGTTTAAAATTGAAGATCTTATAATATCAAATTTTTTATGATAAATAATTTTTTAAGATAAAATTTTTGGAAAGTTCTCTAACCTTCAAGTCTATAAGTAAATGAAAAACGAATTTGTGAAAATAATAACTTAATTATCTGATATTTAATTCATATTCTTAAATTAATTAAGAGATTAAAAGTTAAATTTTTAAAAAAAATGTGTGAGAGAGTAAAAAAGATACTATTATTTTATTTTTAGGTTTTTTTGAATGTTTGTCGTAACGTTGAAAGACACAAAACCATGGGAGTGAACCTTTTTTAATTTAAAATTCATAAGAGTATTATTTCTGTCCGTCCCCTAACACTGTGTCAATGAGGACGTGACGCGCTGTTTTGGAGAGTGGTATGCACTCGTTCGTCGTGTTAGTTAGGAGTTAACTCTCACTGCTTTAAACTATTTAGTTTTCTTTTTTCTTTTTCCAATTTGACAATTATAAATCATTAGGTTTTTATCTTTTAATCCCTCTTCTAGTTATTGCACCTCAAACATCTGCGTACTTAATGCATAAAGATAAAAAATTATGAGTTTGATAGTGAGAGTGATATTGGATAGTATTTTATTTTGAATTTCAGAAGAAAAAAATTTTTATGAAAAAAAATTGAAACTCAATATAAAAAATTTATATTGAATTTCGTAGTGGAACTCAATCTGGAACTCAATCTAAATACATCATAAATATTTTTTAATTGTATTAAAATATGAAAAAAGTCAGCAATTTGAGAAAATTAACAAACGAAATGTAAATATTAATATAAAATTATAAAATAGATTCTTATTTATGGGATAAATTTTTTAAAGAAAAAATTAAACTAATTAATGAAAAAATAAGTTGTTTTAAAGAAAAAAGAAAAAAGAAACACCCTAGTGCCGATTAGTTTTTGATGGGATAGAAAGAAGAAAAGGCATAAAGAAGGGTCCCGGAAGGGGTCCCTTTTCATGGAGGGAATTCCCCATCACCTTTCTTTTCAACTCAGACATTTGCCACTGCAGTGGGAGGTGTTGCTTGTCCTTGCTATTATAAAAACCTTTTGTTTCTTAGGGTTCTTTACTTGCTAAAGGGTAACAGAGAATAAGACATTTCCACTTTGTCCATACTGCCTACATGTGATGTGAAAACCCTTCACTATGGTCATGAGTTGTTAAAACAAAACCTAGGACATGATTCTACATTAATCTAGTTTAGTATATCTTGGCTGAATAGTTTGAATGAGTGGCTAATAATAAGTAGGTTACATATTTCTCTAAATTAAACTAAAACCGTGTTTCAAGATCTTATGTCGAAAATTTAAAAGGTGAAGAAGACATGCGAAACCTTAAACTCATAAATTAAGATTAATTATAGGGTTAGGAGAATTTTCCGATTTCATCATGTAAAGAGGATTAACTTCGTAACAATTAATAAGCGAATTGTAAATTTATTTATTTATTACATAATATTTTATTTTAAAATAAAATTTAAAATTTTAAATGTATAATATACATATTTTTTTATAAATAATTTATTTTTTACGTAATTCAAAATAAAAATTTCAAAATAAAATAATATTTAATCACACGTTAGTTATTGCTTTTGCAGGGTTTGGAACCAAACACAGATAGATGAATTAGATAGGCTTATCCTTCTCTTTAACATGCTTGCCAACGAGGGTTCGTCCATGAGGTTAGTCAGATTGAGAAATGAAAGATTAGAACAGAACCAAAACCCAATTTTGTTATTCAGCGAAAAAATTTTAAAAAAAAAAAGAAACCAATTTTGTTGCGGATGTCATTGTGGCATTGAAACTGGGCAGTGGCGGTTTTGTCCTTAGAAGACACTTTTGTATTTGTGGTCACCTTCGGGCCTCATAGCAAAATATCAATTATTTTTTATTTGAAATATGTCAAAAAAACAAAAGGAGGAAGTAGTATATAAAATACTCGTACATTGCAATATTCCTCTTTCCCATTTCCAATCCAATGGGGGGTCAGTGAAACACGTGATTACAAGACCAATTACCTTGTACCTAGTACGCTCCTAACTGATAACTTTGAAGAACATTATTGCAAGTCATATTACGCATCCCTTATTGGCTCTACAAATTCATTGAAAAGCTCGCACTGAAGCACAGTATAAAAATTCAATTAAGACAGCCTGTTCAATTTGGATATTTATCCATACCAATGTTTTCTCTTTTTCTCTTTCTTTGTTTCTTTCATAGTAGGATCTGCCCCCCCCCCGCCTCAAAAAATCTTTATAAGATCACAATTTTGGAACAACATTTAACGTATATTTAGATTGTGTTTGATTTAAAAAATTTTTATCTTGAATTTTGTAAAATTAAATGTTTTATGAGAAGAGAAGTGAAATTCAATTGTGTATTTAGTTAGACCAAATACTATCTAAATAAACTCTTAAACTTATTATATAAAAATTTGCAAGATTTTCATAATTCGAGTTATAATGATATATGCTTTCGAAAAAGGAACCATATACTAAGATATTTTTTTATATATATGGAAAAGAAAAGAATTAATGTGTATTGACATCCAAAACAAAATGTAGAATATAGGGCCTTCACTCCATGAAGATTGGTACACGTGAAAATAATTGACACTCTCCCATTAACATTTTTCACATTGATAGTATTCCTTACATTTTAAAATATAAAATTTTTTTATAAAAGAAAAATATAAGGAGTATTTTTTATATTTTATCATTAACTAATTTTATTAATATAATAAATAATAAAAAATTATCTTTATGTGTCTGAGTAATTTCAGAAGAATAATTTTTAAAATTTGTAAAAAATTAAGAATTTTTTAAAAAAATATTATATTTGAAAATAAAGGGACTAAGAAAATAAATCTAGCTGTTATTATGGTGAAAGAAACAGCTAAGAAGTGGGTTGGAATAGGTATGGTCATCACGAGCTTCGGTGGGGAGAGTTAAAAGGAAACAATGGAGGAGGGGGAGGGGGAGTGGGGGTAATGGTCTAGAGGGAAATAGCATATTATAATTGAAGCCCTACAAGACAATGATAATTCCCAGGGAAGGCAAAAGAAGATGGAAGCTCCCCCAACGTTGCACCTAAAAGGTTAAAAGAAACAGAAAACGAGACCCTTGTCTCCCTTTCCTTCTTCAAATACTTGTACCCTTTAGTTTCATCAATGAAGAGAAACTGTTTCTTCGCTCATTTTCAAGTTTCTTCATCATCTTCTTCTTCTTGGATCAGAGTATCTGAAACCAAGCCATATGCAGACAACTTCTCTTCTGCTATCATCCCACCATAAACATGTAAAGTCTGTATAGTACTGCATTTTGCACAGTAGTATCATGATCGATAAGGAATAGCTCTGTAAGTTGAGTTTTGAAGGTTGACTTGGCCTCACAAGTTTTTCACCTCAGTTCTGCGGTCAGGTGGGCTACCCGATGTGGAGTGGGAGTTCGATCGGTTAGAAGATTTAAGAATTTCTACGCTTTCGAGAGTTAGTGATGAGCCAATTTTAGGAGAAGCAATATTTATCAGTATTGATTGAACCGTTGTATGCTATGGAAGGATGTTTGGTCGTCTTGTTCATTCAGCTGTTTCATAACTTCTGTTTCAGTGATTAGTACAAAAACTTTGTCCTGCGTCTTTGTTCTCGTCACAAAAACTTAGATGAAGCACGAAACTTACTAGTAATTCTCGTTGATATTTTCTTTGATGATAATGTAGAAACAGTTGTAATTAAGTTCAACCCTATTGAAGTTTTACGGGTGACTATTACATGTTGATCATGCTAATATAAAATGATGAAAGTTACATTGTGGAAGGCAGTAGGTAATTCTGGAAATTGAAAAGGCTTCAACTTTCAAGGGTCTGCTACTGCAGACTTCTGCTAACCACATTCCTGCTTCTGTAATTTGTCTTAGGCTGTGCATGGAAAGGCTCTGTATATCTGTAATGTTTATGCAGTGGCATTATAAATAAGCATTCTCAGTGTAGAAGATCAACCGGTGCTACACAGTTTTATCATTCTTTCTGTCATTCTAGTTAATTGGAGTGCTAACATGACTTGTAGCAGGTGATTTCCATTGCGGTTTTAACTCATGAAACTTGCATATAGTTGTCTGTATATGTTTGATATTCCTACAGATAAAACTCTTCACGTTTAAACAGTAACCTAATAGAAAAGGTTTCTGGGCGGATATCGCCGCAGGGCCTGCAGCATGTAAGGCTAGGGGTAGGGTACACCTGTTGATGATTATAAATCTAAAGCTATATGCTATGGATATATGGGAATTACTACTGTTCTTAGGTCTTCAAAGGATAAAAAGAAATAAACAAGTAGGCAATGCATGTTAGGTTGGGACAAAACAAAATGTCTTCTCTTGTCAGTTAAGTTGGGTGCATGTTCTTCAAATAAACACTAAGCAAAGGACACAATGTTCCAGAAAGAGTAGAGAAAATTATTACCTTTGTTCATTTGTTCCTTTCTTTCTCCTAGTTGACTAATGCTTACAAACCAACAAAGTGGGTGATACTGTTGTTAAGGTTTACCGATAATCTTCCATTTTCTGTGCTCGTTTCAAACTTGATTATGGAAAAAACTTGATTAAGAAAGAAAACATTCAATTTTAGACAAAAGAAATATATAATTAAAATTATTATACACGTGCATGCCTTTCTGAACCTCCATATCTCAGTAAGAAATCGATTTCTTCTTCTCAAGATTCATCTTGTGCAGCGTTTGGTACTCCATTTTTGTTTAGAGCATTAATTTGCAATAAAGTTTAGCTTTATTTACTAGTACAAAGACATAAACTTTGAAGGAATGTCTTGATCGCTCACCCGCAAAGCTAATGAATCCTATCCATATCTTTACTGAGAAGATGGGAAAACTATACCGTCATGCAGCAGCCACTAAGCTGGAACTTCCTGGGGCCGCTAATTAAAATTGTTCTTTATAGAATGATGCGATTAGTCCAAACTCTTTTAACTCTCTTTAATCCGATAATTGTTAGGTGACCAACTATTTCATTAACGGAATATAATTATTAGTCAAAAAATAGCTTTTGGCAAAGTTGAAGTTCTGGAAATTTCTCTATTCGGGGGGTTACATTCTAATAAAAATTCTTTTACTTTTTTCTCAAAAAAGTCAACTCTCGCTCCGATATATAATGTTTTGGTAATAGTAAACAGAAAACTGCATTGTATTCCTTTTCTTTTCAAGTAGGTGATCGGATTCTGGCTGTGTCCTCTTTCCTTTACTATATTGCATGCTTCCTTAAAAAGAGAATCACAGAACCCGGCCTGAAGTCCAGGCCCATCTAAGAGTTTAATTTGTTGACAGACAAATGTGGCCCATTAGAAAGACACTCTGGGTTTTGGAGGCCCAAATGATCTGGCCCAAAGTGTATTCAAACAAGAATCTCAAATTCAGGTTTTTTCCGTAAACCCATTTTCTAGTAAAATTTGGGCCCATTTCTCTTTTTTTTGGGTTTAAAACTATTGTCAATCCTTTTAATTTTTGGCCTTTCAAAATACTTATCATTTATCAGTTATATTTTTATAGTATATTTATTACTTTCTTTCATTTTCATCCTTTGTATTATCTAATTTTCAAATCAGGTCCTTTTATTTCTCCCAAAAGAAAAAAGAATACATAAGTACTGATTTGCTTTCAATTTCATCCTTTATATTATTTAATTTTCAAATCATGTCCTTTTATTTCAAAAAAAAAAAGAATTACATAAGTACTGATTTGCAACTTGTAAGAAAGAGTGTCTAATATATCAATTTTACTAAATTTTCAATTCACTCTTTAGCAAGATTATTTAACTCTTTAATTCGCACACCTTATTCAAACTCAAAAGTGAGAATTATTTTTAAAAGAAAGAAGTAAAATGAATATATTAGCAATGCGTTCTTTTTCGACTATCCCATTATCAAAATGCGTTCTGCTGCTGGCTTGAGTTTCTCGGATTTGGAAATGAATACTGCAGTAACATTTTTCCTGCAGAAAACGATGAAGCTTCCAATTTCCAATTATCTTTGGTGAGAAATTCATTCTTCTCTTGAAGCTTCAACTGTATTGGACTTAAAGTAAATTGGCATTTCACTAGTGGATATTCATCTTTGTTGAATACTGATTGCGGATGAATTCTTGAAGTCCCAGAAATGAGGAAGGTGTCTAATTTTGATTGTGCAAATAGGAACATCTTTTAATATCTTTTTGGGTTCCTTTTACGGCTGTTTGTCTACTCTGATTCGCGTTTTAAGCAGTGATCTTCGATGTTGTCAAAGTCTCGGCTTACAGGTTGCATGTTATGTGCTTGATTTTATGTTTGAGTGAGTGAAGAGCCAGGATTTGGCAGACAACATATGTATTAGAGAATGAAGCAGGTGTTCTTCAAATTTGTAGCAACATTTAGATACTACAGTACGAAATCTACCTACCAGAGCACAAAGTGGAAAAGTGGTTCCAAGAAGAATAGCCAGAGCAGAAATGAGGAGTTAACAACTCGTAGAAGGCCTAAAATTGAATGGACGGATGAACAATTACAAGTCTTGCATGCCGTTTCTACCGGACAGTCTGTTTTTGTCACTGGATCAGCAGGGACAGGTAAAACAGCTTTGATGCTTGAGGTCATTAGAAGACTGAGGAAAATGTATGATAAATCAAAGGTAGCTGTGACAGCATCCACGGGAACTGCTGCTTGTGCCCTTGATGGTTCGACCCTGCACTACTTTGCAGGCACTGGTATTGATGACAAAGATATAGAGACTTTGTTATCAAGAGTCTTTTCAGATAGGAGGGCCTCTCGGAGGTGGGGAAGAGTTGAAGCATTGGTTATTGATGAGAGCAGCATGATTAGTTCTGATTATTTCGATAAGCTTGAACACATTGCCCGGATCGTACGAGGCGCTAGTGCAGTTTGGGGTGGAATACAGCTTGTTGTAGGCGGAGACTTTTTTCAGTTGCCTCCCGTTATATCTAAACAGCGTGCGACAGAGAAGGAATTTGCTTTTGAATCTGAATGTCGGAATGCAAGTTTTGAGTTGCAAATTGAGCTTAAAACCATTTTCAGACAATCAGAGGCTCAACTTGTAAAATTGCTTCAGGGAATACGAAGAGGTGAGATTGATTTGAATGACCTAAAACTTTTACAACAACGTTGTAAGTATACAGCCAAGGAGGATACTTCAGCTGTACAACTTTTTCCGCGGAATGAAGAAGTGAATAGGGTGAATCAACGGCATTTGTTGAGCTTAGGTGAGGATATTATTACTTATACTGCTCTTGACAGTGGTGAGTACCCTTGGAAGAATCAGCTCAAGCTGGGAATTGCACCTAATCGGCTTGAGCTCTGTTTAGGTGCAAGAGTGATACTTTGCAAGAACATAGACGTTAAGCATAAACTTGTGAATGGTGCAACTGGCACGGTCATAGACTTCCGTGATGATTCGGATGCAGAAAGAGATTCCACAGATCCTGATATTGAGTTTATATGTGAATCTGGCAGCCAAATACCCGTGGTGAAATTTGATTCTGGGCAAGAATTGGCGATTGGCCCAGAATCATGGTCCGTGATAGATGGAGAGAGAGTTGTTGCAAAACGGAAACAGATACCCCTCATGCTGGCTTGGGCTCTAAGCATTCACAAATCACAGGGAATGACCCTTGACAGGCTTCGCACTGATCTTCGTCGCGCTTTTGGCCATGGTATGGTTTATGTTGCACTCTCGCGCGTTAAAACTTTGGATGGACTTGATTTGATTGGTTTCCATAAGTCTAAGATTCGGGCGCACCCAAAGGTTTTGCAGTTCTATAAGGAACACTTCCTCTAAGCCAAAGTTAGAGATGGCAAAGTTAACAAAGAAAGTATGGAGCAACATTCTCTTTTGCATTCTGTATTTGATTGTTCTACAATTTTAAATTTGTTAAGGGATACGCCTACTGATACATTATTGATTTCTTTTTTCATCATAAAATCAAACCCACAACCATAAATCTAAACACGAGGGAATGTGATTTTGTAAATTCAAAAAATATTTTCCGGGGGGAGTTCTCCATGCCCAACCCACAATAATTGTTTGCCTAAGTGGACTTCCCTTTGCCACGTTTTCGCGTCGCGTCACAAATTGATTCAGAAGAGAAAACTGAACTAACGGAATCCATGGTGTTTGGAAAGGGTGACAAACACATCCTTTCTTCGTCAAAAAATATATAAACTTTTGTTAATGATGTAAGGCGACTGACCAATTACCAACAAGCGACACCTTAATCACCCATCAAGATCAAAATATCACGGCACTGTGACTTGTAATCTCTTCCAACAGTCATTTCCTCGACCGAAAACTAAGAGTTATGACACAGAAAATTAAAATGATAATAATATAAAAAGACCGTACACCGTGCAAAAGCAGTACGCAATTAGAATGACGGTTATCTCCACGTTGCAGCTGTACACAATCAGCAAACATTATACAAATGTATCCATGTCAATCCACTAAAAGCTCTGAAATGAATCTAAATATCAGTCCGTAGAGAACTGCTGAGAGTGTTTTGATTGGTAAATCGCAGAACTTCTATGCCGTGATCTACCAACAGCAGCTCATCCCAAACTCGAGCGTGAGTGGGAAGATCGACTCTTTGAATAAGAACGGTCTGATTTCAAGATGTTCTCAAATTTCTGGATGCATCTAAGCATATTTGCCTGCAAAAGAAAGGTGGAACCCAAAACCAGTCAGATTCTGCCAGTTTATTTTCGAACATATTTCCAACTACTGTGAATTTGAAAACCCTATGTACTTCACAAATGTTAAATTATCAAAGTTTCTTCACATCATGTCTGTTGTTCATGCCACAGTTTCATATCGCCAAGCATGAAGCATGCCCATAAAAACACAGAAGAGCAGGGTTATAAATGCAGAACCCACAAAGATGTGTGTATGGAAGTTTGTGTTCCTGAGAGTGCTTCTTGTGTTTGAGAGAGGAGCAAAAGAGATGATGTGAGAAAGACGGATATAAGTGCAGAATCCACAGAGATGCATGTATGGTGGTTTGTATTCCTGAGTATGCTTCTTGTGTGTATGTGTGTGTGTGTGTGAGAGAGAGAGAGAGAGAGAGGGAGGGGGGGGAGGCGATGTGAAGAACGTACATGAAACACAATGGTAGGGATGTATTAGCAGAATCCATAAAGATGTGCTTGTATTGTGTCTCTATGCGTATGAGAGAGAGAGTGTGTATCTTTCTGTATATGCGTGCAAGAATCCATATTGCATATATCTATATGATTGCTTCTTTGGGGGTTTAGAAGTAGCTGACAGATTTCGAACCTTCCAACGTCTTTTATTAACAAGTTGTCCATCGATTTCTTCCAAACTCGAAATTATCTGGCGAAAAGTTGGTCGCTTGTATGGCGTGTCACTCCAACAGTCTTCAATCAATCTGGTTTCACAAGTCACACGCCTTAATTTTAACATTAACCATATATCAGTAGTTGACAATTGACAAGGGGAATAAACTATATAAATTGGTCAAAGTTCAAGCATATGAAATATGCTGAATTCAAAACAACATGGTATCTCTGCAAGGCGTTCTCCAGAGCTGTTAACACTTAATCTGGCACAAAGCCAAGCTGAATTCTACCAAAACATATAAAACTCCATCAAATGGAAAGCATATGATAAGCCTCGGAAAATATTGGGATGCAGTCCACTTAACCTTTTGCATTTACATAGCATCTGATTTCCCTCCTTTTCTTGCATGTGATTGGAAGTGCCAAGTCTCGATATCATGCACAGTTTGCGCACAAAAGTGAGAAAGAAACCACATCTAGGCACATGAATATTTTTGTAAACAAGCAAGGCTCATGGGGCTGGCGAATGGCATTCCCCATCCCCATCCACCATAGTATAATGTGAATAAGGATTATAAGAACTACATGACATATGAAAGCATCAATTATATCTAATATCCTGCACGACTATATTGCACGAAATTTCAGGCCCAATATAAATCTAAGCTAAGCCTACACAGTCTCTGTAACCATGTTCTGTTAATCTTAATCCCTTTCAATTTTGTTGATGGAAAAGCTAGAATAGGATTGAATATTGCTCTTTGACAAACTCATGCAATCCATGGTGCCTGACAGAACCCCGCATTAGTGTAGGTGTTACGACCATACTTACATGGGGAAACATGGGTATACGCAGTATAGCATCAGACCAATAAGGCGCCCCATATTCATCCATAACAATTGTAAAAATTAACAATTTCCTTTCAGAGTAATGGACCATGCTGTTAGAATGGAGTCACGAACCATGAAGAAAGCCAAAAGTGAATCATAGATTTACCCCCTGAAATGTAGCATAGCTTATGACCAAGTTCTTGAACAACTAATATTGCAGATTTGAAAGAGGAAACTTAGAGGTGCTTACTCTCTGAGTCCATGGCCATAAAGCTTTGGTGGAGCTCTGAAAGGGGGTCGCTCATTGGCGACATACAATTTTGGAACTTCAATTTCACGCCTGCTAGAAAATGGTGGACAACCTTCAATCATCTGTAGAAAATAGATAAACATTATTAGGCAATAAAACAAAATACTCAAAAGGTCCACAACAAGAAGTTCGAGGCAGACACCTGACCCGTTGTTACGTCTTTCTACAAACTTAAAAATGCATTCTGGATACTGTCCTCAGAGACCTCTAGAACCATTTTAAACTATCTTAACAATAATACAAAAATTTCCAAAGTTAAGAAGGGAGTGAAAGAAGCTTCCTTGTCTTCAGGACTCAGGTCATTTCCAGACAACCAGCTCCATACTTAAATGTCCCCATTGGTTAGATTCTGCTCAGAGCTCAAGATTGTGCTCCTCAATTTAGAGCCTACTGGCTTAAAAGGTCTAAGATAATACCTTCATCGTCATTGAAATAAATAAGTAGCAATACTCTCACTATATGTGCCAGTGGTTCTTGGTAAAGTGTAATGCAGAATGAAGTGTAGGCCTACAATGTCAAGAACTCTGACCTGATCAACCAATTTCATAAACACCATGAACACTTCAATCTCCCGGGAGAAAATAGTAGTAACAAGATCTCTTTAACATCCTATACTCTATATAGTTTCCTGTATGGAGATTGGAGTTCGAGAGAATGATCCTAGATTGGCAGACAAGAAGACATGGAGACAGGATCCCTTTTTGCCTCAAACCAAAAAGAAAAAAAATTGCAGAGCTAGTTTAGTAGGAGTTGAACTTTCTGAAGCTAATCTATCAGCAACATCTGTTGCTCATATTTTCACCACTAAAGGATAGGAAAGGGTATGAAGAAAGCATACCTCTTGTAATATCAGAGCAAATGAAAAGACATCCACCTTAGTGTCATATCCCTCATTCTTGAGAACTTCAGGAGCAACATATCTCCCTATTAAAGAAAAAATTGTTCAGTACTTATAATTCCAGTATTGCAGCCGTAGAAGTGCTAACAACTAATGCAAAAGAAAACTGGTCTTTCACAAGAATGAATTCTTACAAGAAGTTTCTTGGCCTGCCACAGGTTTATCTTCTTTGATCGGTTTTGCAACTTCAATGAGTTTGCTCAATCCAAAGTCTGCAACTTTCAGATGTCCAGAGTCATCCCGCAGTATGTTTCTGTCATCTTACTAAAGCAATTAATACAACTAATAGTCTCTACAGTCATACTTCAATATAAAGGACAAATGACTAAAAAGCAATTAACATCGATAAAGAAAGGAACATACGAAGGTTCTAGATCTCGATGGATTATCGCTTCAGGTTTATGCTCATGCAAGTAATTCATTCCTCTGCAAAATATATCAAACATAGGTGATTATGAAAATAACAAACCAAAAAGAAGGAAGGAAAAACACTTATCAGATGATTATTCATCTACATTATCTTATATTGAACTTCTTCAACACAGAAACAACACTTTTGCAGCGCAAGTCTTTGCCTCATATAATTTCACAACCTTTTGTGAAGGTGGTTCCTTGTTAATTTTAATAATCAGATTTTAGTAATTCCAGCTGACTCTGAAGCATAACATAGCACAACTTACAGATTGCTTGGAGATTTAAATAATAAGTGGCAAACCATTAGAAATAGAAAGTAAAAATGGTAAAGAAAGTGTCCATCATAATAGGGCCACGAAAAGGACCAGCACCAGGCACATTCTAAATTTTGTTGACTTATGATTCCTCGGTAAAAATGACCACAAATCACATTGGTTCATTAAGTTGTCAAGTGCTAGCAGACTCCTATTTATCTCTCAAAAGGGGTGGACAAATTGTTGGGTTCCCATGACCATAGTAAACTTACAAAGAACAAAGAGATATTAAAATACCAAAGGTTCAATTGATTAACAACACATTTATATCATATTATGCATACTTTCCCAACGATCTCTCAGAACTGATCATAAAGCATTCATTACACATTGAAGAACCTTTCTCCTGATAATGCTTCTAGTAACATGATACTACAAAAGATTACTCAAATTCAGCATCTCATGCAATTATCTTTACCTCGCAATGTCTAGTGCAAACTTCACAGCCAAGGTTGGCTTTAAGGCGCCTCTTCTTTTCAAGAATGCACGAAGATCCCCCTATGGGCAGATAAGAATTTACTGACTTTACATGTCAGAAAATAGAGAGTTCTAAAGTAGACAGTATATACTGACTCAGTGACTTAGTGAGGCCTTTTGCATACATTTCTTCATCAGTTCTTCTAATTCAAGGACTCTCTTTTGATAGATAAGAATCATAAGATGAAGTTATAGCTAGGAAAGGAAAACAGAAAAACAAGATTTTGGAGTCAAAACATCATAGAAGTGCAAAATCAACCAAAAAAGACCTTTGGTAGATATTCTGTGACTATCATCATTGGAGTGCTTTGAGTTACAGCAGCAAGAAATTGGACAACATTAGGATGGCGCAACTTCTGAAGTAAAGCAAGCTCATCCCTGAAAGCTTTTCTGAACATCCAACCAGTAAACTCAAAGATTAACAATCATATAATTTAAATAAAGAAACTTCAATCACAATTAAACAACCAACCCACACTTTATCTTCATCAGAGAACAATTCGTCGCCAAGTTTCTTAACAGCAACCTGCGTTCCACGCCACGTAGCAATGCAAAATGTCCCCTATCATAAATTACACCAGCAAAGCCATCGTTCACAAATGACTTAAAAAGATTATGTGCAGCTAGAACCATGCACCAGGACTATAAATTCATTCGCAAGAGCCATGCATGATACTTTAACATATTTCCTGCTTCCCAAAAGGTCATCCACACAAAAGAAGCAACAGAAGGAAAACAGAACATGAAGAATAAATAAATAAATAAGAGAAAAGAGTCTTCCATAAATTAGGTGCACGTGGAAACTTCTGGATTTTGGATGAGAATATAAGAATAACTCAACTTTTTTTACTATGGGCCCACTTTTTACAGGGTTTATTAGGATTGCAACTAAGAAAAAACTCAACTTAATTTCACTTTTTCTACTGTGGGCCTCATTTTTTCTGTCACAAAAGTCAAACATAGACCTCACTAAAACTCATTTTTTTTCAAGTTAAGTTGCAATCCAATGCACCCTCAATTACAATAAGACCAACCAATCCCATATATTAAAAGATCTGTATTTATCCTATATTTGTTCTTAAGGAGAATCATAATCAACAAGCTGTGCACCTCTGCTAATATGAAGCATCTATATTTTTGTTATACACTGAAAATGAAATAAAATGGTCAGACAACAAATTCAATGTTTCTGAACTCTATGTCCATTTGGGCAGTTGGTTCAAGGAAAGCTACTGCTGTTAACCATCTACAAGAACTACAGTAAGTCTATAAAAGGAACAGATCTGACATTCTTACCTTTGTTATGTCAACGCTGTTACTAAAATCAAGCTCTTGTGGATCAATCTCATATTCTGGAACTTCACGTGCATTCTGGACATGCATGGGTGCCA
The DNA here is from genome assembly GCA_030512225.1 of Rauvolfia tetraphylla. Lineage (NCBI taxonomy): Eukaryota > Viridiplantae > Streptophyta > Magnoliopsida > Gentianales > Apocynaceae > Rauvolfia > Rauvolfia tetraphylla. The sequence continues at coordinate 614,956 of JAJQKT010000012.1, forward strand.
TCTAAGAGAAACAAAGATTTATTTGATGGTCAAGCATAGTCTTGAAATGGTGCACTCGGATACAAATGACACTAGTAAAGTAGCTGGAAAACACATATCAAGCAGACATACTGGAGGTTTTGCACCGTGGGCCTCCAAAAGCTTGATTACACCATTATTTTTGTAGTAAATTGCATCTGCAAGAGGCTATTTAATCAAACTTTGTCATTACAACGTCTAACAATAATTCAGTGAGAAATGAGGCATCAGAATAACATGAAAATGAAAATAACAACCAAATAAGTCGAAATGCAATGTCAAGATGTTCTGTCCAGTTCCCAAGTCAGCAGTTCAACAAGATATCTGGCTCTAAAAGTTGGCTCTCACACTGTCTTCATGTATAGATGTTTTAGATATTATCTGTTTATATGCTGCATTTACTTCACCTAAATTTAGTGCAAAAACAGCCAAGACATTCTATTTCTTTGCATTCAAGCCAACAGCACAGATGAAATAAAAGAGCATCTAACCACAAAGTAAACCAGAAGCCAGAAGATATGGAGAATACATTCTCAATGCACTCCACACACCCAGACAGCCTGGTGAAAAGAACTGAAAAAGAACCAACTTAAGTGAGAGTGATCCTACCTTGGGTTACAGTGAACATATATTTTAGGCCAGGCTTTTCAACAATGCAATTTCATTCATAACTAGAAAAGTTTTCTCTAGCTCTTACGTCAGAAGATTGAAACTTTATGGTGCAAAAAAGTAAGTTTCTTGTTAGTTGAAGGCCTCTCGATAGACCTACCCTACGCTTATTCAATTGTTTAAGTAAATTTTCACTTCATAATTATACTGATTAAATAGGCACAGCAGATTCAAATACTAGTACAAAAAGCGTTGAAAAATCTCTCTACCCTCAATGCCATAATCAAATTACTTATCCTTAATAACTCAATCTGTTAGCCTGTTATATATGCATAAAGCATAAATTACTGAACTACGTGCAAAACTGTGATGCTAGTGAACTCATGCACCAGCAAAAATAGTGGCAAACTGAACTGAGCAATTTTCTTTCTTAGGAAAAGCGATCAGTGAGTTTCATGAGTTTGAAGATTCTCAAACCTTAATAAAATGTTATACCATAGTAAACAAAGCTAGTATAAACAAAGCAAATGAATGAACCGCAAGTATTCTTTTACCCCTTCCATTCAAACGTTCCTCATCAACGACTATTTCAAGCACCAAGTTTCTTGCCTTAAATTGATGAATAATAAATTTGACAAATTCCAACGATAGTTCAAATTGTATGATCAAAGAAATACTTTACCATGTTCTCAGAGAGTATAAATTCCTTTCCTTTTTCGCATCTAAATTAGAAACCTTTTTTCTTCCCCCACTTCTTTGGACCTAAATTAGTAATTTTTTCTCAATATTCTTAGTTAATTGCGCACTACACCAACTTTTAGTTCTTTCTCCCACCAACACAATAACTGCTTCCAAACAGTCTCATATTAGAAATGATACTTGCTAGTAGAGCTTTTGAGATTTCACTAAGGACATCCAATGTATTAAACCAACACCCCCACCCCCCGGCCCAAAAAAAAAAGTAAGAGAAAAAAGAAAAGGTAGAAAGAAAGAGAGTAACTATATCTTCCCGGAATCCTATCATTGTTTGCGAAAGAAATCTACCTCCTCCAATGAAGCACAGCCAATCAAACAATAAACCAAAATTAGCCATACTCCTCAATAGCTAAAAATTAGAAATTTAACTCAAGAAAAGATAAACAAAAGCTTTTAAAGAAATTCTATCACTAGTACACAAAGTATCGATATATGTTCAGTACCGTGCTTCCCCAGCGATCCTTGACATCAACTTGAGCGCCAGAACGGAGGAGCAATTCAACCACATCATTGCGTCCCTGGCAGGCAGCTACATGTAAAGCAGTCCGGTCATCAATATCACGAAAATTCACACTGGTCCCGGAGTCCAACTCCTCCTTAATCCCCTCCAAATCACCTTCATTCGCCATGTACATTAGCCTAACACCAGGATCAATATGTCCAACTCCTCCGAAATCATCATTTCCACCTGCAACAACATCCTCCTCATCCTTCCTCTCCGGTGCTAGCGACGACTGTCTCCCCAACCCAAACCTATGCTGCGACTTCGACTCCATACTCAAAATTACTCGAACCGGCAAAACTTTTTTCAACCAAAAAAGGGAAAATTCCAAGTAGCTGAATAGTAACGGAGAGGAAGCGGAGAGTGAAGGTTACTTTTCTGGAATAATCGGTTTAGAAGGAGAGGAATCTGGAAAAGGAAACAAAAGAAGCGAACCGAATCGATTGCGACGGAGAGAGACGGCGGCAGCCTGGAGAATTTGGGATAATATGTTACAGTAGTGACGATAAAAATGAGGAGTGGATGTGTGTTGTCGAAGCTTTGGTGAATGGTACGGAAACAGGAAGTACAGTTTTGGAGTGAAATTGGCGAGTGAGTGAAGAAGGAAATGGAAGTGAACACAGAGCAAGAAGTGATCAGTAATAAGGCTTGTTTGGTAGAATTGTATCTACTGCTTGATTCCCATTTGGTAAAATTGTATTAAATAGTAGGTCTTGATTCGAATTACGTAAACTCTTTATTAAATAGAAAGTGTCGAATCACATCTTCCCCTTTTATGTAACCAAAAAAAAAAAGTGTTAATAGATAATTCATTGTTCAGCTTTGACTTTTTCTTCTCAAATTTAAATGAAAAGTTTATTTAAACCTACTGTGAATGTAAAATGATACGCTATTGTGCCATATTTTTTCAGTCTAACAAATCAAGCATTTTTATTTTTATTTTTTTAGTAATATATGCATTTCGTGATTCTATTTGAATTGTATTTTTTTCAATTAAAAAATAATTAATTCTTACTTTTCTTTTTTAAAAATTTATTTTTATAAAATTCGAGATAAAATTTTTATCAACTAAACATAATTTAAATACACCAATAAGTTATGATCAAATCCATTCCAAATTTTCATACCTTCCCCCGCCGCCATCTTACTGCATTTTTTTAATAATTAAAAAGGCTGGGAGGGGGAGACCAGCGTAGCAACCCTCCTCTGGGGAGACCAGAGGAGCTCCACAGCCGCCATGGAATATCCGAGTGAGGCCGAAGGGTAATGCTTACTGTCTTGGTATAGACAGCCCCGTCACCATGACCCCACCAAGGTGCACATGTGGACCAGAACATCTCCCATATGAGAAAAGTCAAGAGCCTACTCACGCAAGCGCTTTCGTTTAACCGGATTCGATCCCTTGACCTCCCATATAGAAGACGAAGCCCGTTCCACTTGGGCTACCATCTTGGTGGTGCCGCCATCTTACTGCAGTGTCATTATTTTTTTGCATATTTTTTTCGCAGAGTGTTACTTTTTATTTATTTATAAAAAAATCTGATTTAGATCAATTTTTAAATTGAGTTTTTTTTTATTTTTTTCACTTTATGTCATGCTTTTTCTTTCATAAATAATTTACTTTTACAATTCTCAATACAACTTAACTCAAATAAAAATTCAATACAAATACTCTCTAATTTGAAATAGATGTAGCACCACCTCCTAACCAATTTCTGCATTTGGCTATGGGTTAATTAGGTGTCAATTCTGTGAATTTTTGGCAAAGCTTGGAGGGAAAGGTAAAGAGCGATCAATAATAATAGTGATTGAGGTGTGGAGGATTTCAAGCTGATTGACGCCTACTCTAAATTTATCAGCGTAGCAAGTATAATGAATATTTATCGAGCTATTTTATACTCCTCATCCGTTTATAATTAAATATTTATATAATATTTTAAAATTTTTATAATTAAATATTTATTGTTAAAAATAATTATATATTTAATTTAAATTTTTACTAATAACTTTCTTAATTTAAAAGAAATAAGCTCTATTAATATAAAGGTCTTAACGCTAACATCTTTCACTTCTTTTATATAAGAGACTTAAGTTTAGTTAATATGTGAGTCATATTATTAATCTTTTTAATTAATAAAAATATTATAATAATTTTTTATAGTTAAATTACTCTTTTAATATTATAATAAGTCAATATGAGACATTTAATTGTGGACGAAATGAGTACTATTATAAAGGATATATGGATAGACAATAAATATTGAACACGGTGAACATCAAACAGAAGACTTTTTAGTTTGATAAGGAGCATTTTACTAATTAAATTATTGCCTTTGGCTCAATTATGACGCATATTAGTAAACTTTTTTTACTGAAAATATTAGTAATTATTTAATTCATTCAAAATTATATAGTATTCACTTTCTTCTTTAATTTTGTGTCTTAAGGAGTCATGCATACCTACTTTTAGATACCCAACAAAAGCTTTTTAAAACAATAGTCTCACCTGATCATCATTAAAATGAAAATGAAATAGTTGTAACACAAAGAAAAAAAAGGCAAAAGAAAAAGAATAGTAGGTGATCTCCATGGAATATGATATGATTGGATGAAATGCAAACCCTTTTTAATTATTCAATTTTATAAAATTTAAAATAAAAAATTGCAAGTCTAACATCAATTTAAATAGTAAATGCACACCTAATTGCCAAATAGAGAGTGGGTGGGTGAACCTAATCTTGTCTAATCATTTGGAAGAATGATCTTATTTACTGACTAACCTTCATAGTTTAGGTAAACACAAGAGGCAATTTTCTTGGGCACATCGCCGACTTCATTCGATCCACTGGGGGAAGCCACTGCCAGCAGCGTCCGTTTCCCCCGAAAGAAGCTGTGTCTTGATGACCGACTTCAACCCCGTGTTTGGCAATCTTTTGGAATAAGTTCCAATTGGACTGACGAAACTACTGGTCTTTCTTTCCTTATCTTTTTCCTTTTTTGGTCCTTCCCCCCGCTGCCTCAACTTCCGCCTTTCGCTTCCATCAACGCCAACAAGTGACAAATTTTGGTCGTGAGGTATTATTCTAATGATAAAAATTGAGGTAATTTTTATTCCGTATAAGATTTTATTATTCTCCTTTATAAATCTATTATTTATAAGAATATTTTATACTTAGTATTATTTGTAACTAAGACTATATAAATATTCTATCCTTTATAAGGATATATTTCTATTTGTATATATATTATTTTGTACCTAAAATTATATAGCTATGCTATCTAAAATTTTTTTTATTAATTAATTATATAATATATGTTAATAGTATATTTGTACCTAATAATACTATGTAAGTAAAGATATTTTCTACATATATAGATATTGTTTGTCCCTAAAATTACATATGTATTGTATAAGTCTAAAAAATCGTTCTTTATTGCGGTAATGATATTTTTTATTTTTTATAGGTATTGTTTGTATCTAAGACTATATATATATATATTGTACATAAGAAACTATTCTTCATTGAGGTAAGTATATTTTTTATATGTACAAATATTATTTGTACCTAAGAATATATATGTATTGTATATAAGAAGTTCTTCATTGATTGATTATATAATCTTTACCAATAGCATATTTGTACCTAAGACAATATAAGCGTTGTACTTAAATATTTATTTGTCATTGACTGAGTATGTAATCTCAATTAATAGTATGACACCTCTTATATTAAAAAACAAAAGAAAAAGTGTTGAAAATTTTCAACCAAACTTTTTTAGCGGCTCATATATTTCTTTTTTGGTGGGCTTAGTACATTGAAATGGAATATACTCAACCAAACTTTTTTAGTGGCTCATATATTTCTTTTTTGATGGTTTTACTACATTGAAATGGAATTTAGTAAAATGAGTTTCTAGTTTCTTATTTTATTATAATATCTGATAAAAAATTTAAATAGAAAACGTCTTTTTTATAGACAAGTTATTTTTTAGAAGGAGTGGAGAAGGTCATTCCATATCAGAACCCAAAGAAAATCCTCTTCAAAAAAAATAAGAATTCTAAAAAGAATCTTATAAGTATTATACTCTCATAATATTTTATTAAAAAAATCACGACATAATCTTGAATTTTGTTTTATTTCTCTTAGTAGTATATCTTTTACTTTGATCTAAAATAAGAGTTATTTTTATTACTAGATAATGATTCAATACTAGAAATATTTAATTTTTTTGAAATTTTATTGTGAATTTTATTTATTTTAACCTTTTTTGCAAGTATAATTCAACTTTATTGTCACAATTTAGTCATAGGACATTTAAGTCATTTCTTATAAAATTTTTATTTTATTATGATATTTAATAATAATTTTATTAAATATAAAAAATGAACCATCATTCTAGTCTTACTTTTTTGTTGAAACAATAAAATGAAAAGATTATTCTAAACCCATTTTGGATGAAAATGGATTTTGAATGGAAGGATATTTCATTCTACTATACCAAATGTAAAGTTCAGTCTCTAATTTTTTATTTTAAATAAAATTTTTAGAATTTGCATATTTACATTTTCCATTAAATTTCTTGAAGTGTTTTAGTTTCCTCGCAAATGATAAATAGAAGAAATTGACAGCACTGAACAAAAATTTTTAAAAAATGACAATAGAACCAAGAACTAAAGAGCATTTAATTCATATAAATTTCCATTTACGGTATAAATTTAGGATATCTTTTTAAAAAATTGATATAAATATAAGCTTTTTTTAAAGTGAAATATTATAAGACTGGTTGAATATGTGGTGTAATGTAAGAGTCACGACAAGAGACTAACTTTTTATTGGGGAAACAAAATAAATCTATTAAGAAGTATTTCTAAAGATAAATTGTATTTTTGGTCCATAACCTTTTTTTTAATTGGAGATTAGAAACAAATTGTGGGCCAAAATTATGATAAAATTATGATTTACCTTTGAATAAAATAAAGTAGGGGCTTATTAATTTCCAAGAAAATGAAGCAGGGGCTTATTAATTTCCATTTTCTCTTTTCTTTCTCTAATATCTTCATCACTTGGTATTTTCCTCTTAGCTTTTTCTCCTATATATGACACTCTTCTTGTTCTTGTCTAAATAACAAAGCGAAACTCAAATAATTAATACATTAGAAAAATCAATAACAAAATGAGACGAATTTGTAAATCGCAATCCTTCTTCATTTAGAAATTAGGATTTAACAAAATTCATTCTGGAACACTATATATTTCTTTTAAAAAGGAACTATTTGTGCATAAAGTTTACCATACCGTTCTTTTTTATGATTTTAGTACAAAAAGTGTTACTTTATTAATATAAAATTAAATAAGTAATCGATAAATATAATTAATAGTTTTAATTAAATTCTATATTTTGAATAAAAATATTACCTGCCAAAAAAAATTACAAATCGTACACTAAATTAAACTTTCAACCTTCTAAAGCCATGCTTAGGTAACACTTCAAATTTGAAAATTAGGTGTATTTTAATCGCGACTCAAAATATTTTTTTCTTTTACTTTTGTGACAAATCTCACATTTTTACCTACAAATGTACCAAAAGACGAGCAGGATTTTGGATCACACCTGCATATGAGGCCCCGCACTTTGTTATGTTAAGTGAGGCAAAGTGCTACCAAGATAATCTTGCATGTATTTTCTAAGATAAAGTCAAAGAGATCGACTGGATATGGGTTGGACCCCTATATGATTAGTGAGTTTCACTTGAATTTAAAGGTTCATAATATTGATTATTTGAAATTTAGCACGTCTTATCTCCTACTTAATTAATATAGTATAATACTTAGTATGTCATGTAGTTTTCAGAGTTTGATATTAGAAGTATTAACTGTATGTTCTAACAACGACGCCATTACTGGATGCATGCAGTATGTTTGCTTTCTTTCGTCAAAGGAAATATCATATTTCATTTCTATGAAATAGATTTTAAAAACATGAAAGAAAACTCGAGCAATTCTGCATTTATCTAGCGTGCAGAAAATGGCAGCCGAATAAAGAGTGACGATGGAGCAACTTGAGGTTAAATTAATTTATTGATTTTTATTTAGTCGTTTCATTTTGTGTAAGTAAGGTGATCGAAAAATTCAAGAAAGAATGTAAAATAAAAATAAATAAATTGATATAATATTAAATTTTTTATTTAAAATAATATTGAGATTTTAGATGTGTAACTCAACTCAAAATACAACTATAAATGGGGTGCTTGGCTCTTCGAGGACATGAATAAATACTCGATTTAATGTTTTTTTTAAAGAAAAGACATGAAATGCATGGCCGGTTGTGTCCGTGCAGACAAGTGTCATGGCCGCTCGAGAGACGAAGGCAATGGAGACACGAACGCTGTTTACGCATGAACAGTTTGCCGAGGCGGTCATGCAAGCAAAATCAAAGCGAAAAGAAATGGGAGTGCCAAAAAAGGAAGTTTAGAAACCCAAAGAGCGTACCTCTCCTTTTCACCCGAGCCGTCAGTCAATGCATACTTAGTATGGAAGAAAGCGGGTGTATTTAAGAGGACGAAGAGAGCCCGTCTGAAGTTTTTTTATCATACGTGTCTTTGGAGTTGCTGGCGATCAAGAAGTGGTAGCTAAGTTTAGAGATCGGCATGAAGATTCAGTGCAGTGGATGCGACGAGGCGGAGGCGAAGGTGTTCTGCTGTGCCGATGAGGCGGCTCTGTGTTTGGCCTGCGATGAGAAGATTCATTCAGTCAACAAGCTAGTGAGCAAGCACCAACGGGTTTCGCTCTCTGCCTCTTCCTCATCATCATGGCCCAAGTGCGATATCTGTCAGGTGCTACATCTCTCTATGTATTATATATATTCACGTAACTGATCAACTCCTACGTGCTCTGGTTTATGTGTGTTCATTAGAAATTGGTTGATGCGTGAGTAGATCATGAAATTGGTTGATGCGTGATTCGGTGATATGCGAATCTTCTTCATCTTCAGCAGCCAAATACAAGGAAAATATGTTCAGAGGCAGCAAGATTTCTAGGGTGTACATCTGAAGCTGATCAGCTGATTTTTCTTTATGTTTAAGGATTTCTTGCCGATATTTGTCGCCCCCACCCAGACATAGGTGAACACCTAAGTGGGTGGAATGGGATACACAAAGATTTTGAAGTGTTTTTCATGCTTCCGTCTTCCATACACACGGTTCCTTGGTGCTGGGTAGTCACTGTGGAGAGCAACTCACATTGGTTAGCGGTCTTACGTGGTAGGGTTTCTAGAAACTTATTGCAGGGAGATGAGGTCATTGCCGTCTGAACTGTTCGAACCCCATATTTTTCCCGTGGACAGAGGCATGCTTTGGGTGGTAGCACTAAAAAAATCCTCCTTTCTCTAGAAGAAGTGAAATTTCTCAATAAATTTATTATAAATTTATAATAAATTTTAAAATCCTCCGCTCATAGTAATCTTTGCACCGATAACTAGTTTATGGTTGTACTGTCGATAATGGACCAGTGGCAATTATTTGTTTGTCTATTATTATCTTTTTTGGGTAAAGGACTATTGGTTTGACGATTTGCTTGTAAACCTTATTGGATTTCCGCTGCAGGAGACTTACGGTAATTTTATCTGCTTGGAGGATCGAGCTGTACTTTGCAGGAAATGTGATGTGAGCATACACACAGTGAATTCACATGTTCGCGGCCACCAAAGGTTTCTACTTGCTGGAGTTAGGGTGGGACTTGAATCTGCAGGACTTGATAAATCCGACAGCAAACAGAAGATGCATGCCAAAGAGAAAGTTGTAGCTCGTGCCGGCTCGACGTTCGGCACCGGAGCAGATTCTTCTACACTTCCCACCAATGTTTCAACTCCTTCTGTAAGAGATGCTGAAGCAGTTAAAGATCATGAAAGGCTCGAGACTCCGCTCGATTCTCGAACTACAACAAAGGATATTGCAGACTGGCGTTTTAAGGATATTCTTGAATTGATAGACTCTTCCTCAAACAATCACTCTACTCAACAAGGACTGTCCAAGGTAAACTGAGATTTCTTACACTCGTTAATACATAAATTCATCGTTTGATGGGAATCAGTTTCGGGTTGCAGATGATAACATGAATTTGATATCTTGACCTGATTCATCTTTCAGGAAACCAAAGCTACTGATCTTGGAAATTCTGAATGGTGGAAGATTCTACGTACAACTGAAGAAGAGCTGCTGAATGATAATTTTCAATCCAAGGATGATATATGTTGGACGGTTCCTCAACTGCTTCCTGGCCAGTATGCGATCTCCGGCTCTAATTCTTCCACCGACGTTCTTAATACAAAAGATACAGGCAATGTCATCACTGCTGTGAATGATTTCCATTTCTGCCAGAGTCCCATCAACGCAAAGTGCAGCGGTCGTCCTAAGACACAAGGCCTGATGGAATTGATCAGGAAAAAGCATTTGCACGGCTGAATCAGTGCCTTCTTGCCTTCGGACAGCTAGCCCCAGAGTTTGCAGGGTAGTACTATAGTGGTCTAGGAAGGTCGGGACTTGGATTAAACTTCATCCCAAGTTCTTATGTATAGCTTTAAGTCGTTCCCTGCTTTCAATATGTTCGGTTGGAGTTCCATTTGCATTTCAACTGTAGGATTTCGTTATAGATCTTGATGGTATTTCTTCTCTGATCCTTTGCAACCTCAGATTGATAGTATATCTTTAGAGCACCATTTCAGCTGCTTCTCAAGGTGTAACAAGTTTCTGGCTCATATATCTTCCCCAAGAGATACCTCAAAAATATACCTCTAAATGCATTTGAGGCTGAAATTTACAGCATTATGGATTTCAGGATGAAATTTACTGCCAAATTTTCAGATAAGAGTGTATTTAAATTTGATTCTATAATATAATTTAATATAAAATTTTTATTTTAATATTATATCTTTATAAATAATTTATTTTTATAAAAATTTCAAATTAAAATTTTATCTAATCCTACGTTTACATATCTGCAGCAGAGAAGGCCAGGTGGAAGTGAACGAAGTGGAAGACAAAACAAAAATTAATTGTTTAATCTTTTCGTGCTTCGGAGAAAGTTAAAGCTCTTATTTTTCCTCTTTTATTCAGAAAAAAATAATAAAAAGTAATATTCTCTCTCTCTCTTTTTTTCCCCATCTACTTAGTTTGGTTTATTGAGGAAGTATATTGATGTTAGAAGGTAGAGAGTGGGTAATCATCATTTTAAACTTTATATATAATGTTTAATAGTATAATTTTTTATTTTACAACATACATTGAATAAAAAAATTGAGCTAATAAAATTATATTTGTGCAGATAAATAGTTAATCATATCTAGAATTTTAGTTTTTATAACTTTCTTTGTTTTATTTTTTATTTTAATATTTAAAATTAATATTTTTATCATTAAAAATAATTTATTTTTAATTTAAGAGTTCAGAAATATTGAACAATTACAGAGAGGAATGGCTAGTATATATTTTACTCCAACAATGAAGCCAGGTAAATGGAAGAAGTACGGGTTCAGGTCCAGCCAACCCACTATTTTGCGGTGTTTTCCCATTTTCGTGGCAGTACTCCATGTTAACATCATCCAAGTTTCCATGAAATTCTTGATCACTTTCATTTTTCAGAAAATAACACATGGCTCTATTTTATATTATTAGAATTTTAAAAAGAATTCTAAAAATATTTAAAAAGAAATGGTTCTTTGAGTTAATAGTTAAGTCTCAAAACTTATTTATGATTAAAATTATAAAATTGCGAAGAAAGGTTTCTTTTTTTAAATGAAATATATACACAATTAGTAAAGTACGTAAAGGCAACTTTTGAATAAAGCAATGGTGCTAAATGAAACTATTTCACTTGTATTCTCAGCAAATAAGATGATTAAATAATATTTTTGGCAAATTCAATTTTTTATTGGCATTTGTTGTAATAAGTAATTTGAGCTTTTCTTTTTTGTTTTAAACAAACACACATTTCCCTAGCATAGGTGGAAGGGGGGCGGGGGGTTGAAGCTGGAGAGGCTTACTCATTAAGCATGAGAAAAAATAGATTTCAAAAAAGCTGGAGAGGCTTACTCATTAAGCATGAGAAAAATAGATTTCAAAAGTACAGTTTATTGTATGTATATAATTAGGACTGTCAATTGGGTCGTGTTAGTCCGAGCCCGGTTCGATTCTGTCCCAATTTTTTAGGACTGAACTTTTTTGGGATTAGATCTGAGTCGGGCCTGAGCCGGAATTTTCGGCCCGATTGTGATTCGGGTCGAGCTCGGGCTCAACTAAGTTCGGCCTGATCATATATCTAATAATAATTTATAATTATATATTATAATTTCTTGATATAATAGAAATTTTTTGTGTATAATACTATATTAATATCATCATAACTATATAGATTAAAATTTTATGTGTTTTGATATAAATAATTTTGTTTATATTTCACTTTCAAAAAAATTTAGTGTATAAAGTTTTCACTTCCAACACTTTAAAATTATATTTTAGAAAATCAATGTAGCTTAGTAGTTTTAATTCTTAGCAGCTTTGGAAACAATATGCATGCTATTCAATCATAGAGTCTATTTATGAGATTGTAACTACTTATTGAGCTTATTATAATTCTAAGAATATTAAGTATTAACACAGTAAATGCGTAGGTAGCAATATTATTATATTTACTAACACGAGAAATAGAAATCATATGAAAGAGGAAGATAAGATCTTACCATATTCTTCCAATTGATTTTTGCACTTGTAATTTAGAATATTTCAAAGTAAATATTTAGTTTTATAAAATAATATATTCTACATATTCACTTTCGTAATTAATATATTTAACTAATTTCACAAAATATAATTTTTTTAACTTCTCAACATAAATTTAGAAAGAGAAGAGAAAAAAATTACCAATTACTTAATGATTAATACTTATATTATATAACTTATAAGATATAATTTATAAACATAATTATCTCATTAATTTATGTAAAGTGATTAGTAAACTCAGTGGTGGTGTGTTTTAGTGCTTTAGTGCCTAGTTTCATCGTTGGAAATTCACTGATTTCTGGAGTTATGAGATCATTCTTCCACTTTTCCGGTTACTTCATATTGAAGCACGACATACCAGATTATTGAATTTTAATGCATTATATATCTCTGTTTAAGTATCCATTTGAAGAGTTCTTGATCAATGAATTTTCAGACTCTGGTAGTTTGGTGCTTCACTTTTGTTTATTTGTTTTGGTTGGAATTTAATGTCGTTGAGATATTACTATAGTACTTTATTTTGTTATGGTAGTTTGTTTTTGTTGATTTCCAGATAGACGTTTGCTTAGTTTCTAGAGATATTGTTTAATAATATATGCAAATTAGTTGAAAGTCATTGTTAGACAAGTATTAAGACATTAATTTGTAGTCAGAAGATAATTTATGAGAATAATAAAAAATGAATATGTATATTTCAGGCTCGACCCGAGCTCATAAGAGCCGAGCTCGGACTCAACATTTGTGAGTCCGTTCGAGCTAAGCCCGAGCTCGGGCTCAGTATGATGTTACTCGGACTGAGCCCGGACTTAGCTTGGCCCGGCTCGTAGAGCCCGATTGACAGGCCTATATATAACTCTAAAATTTTCCTTAGACTATATGATCAATTGTAATAAATATTTCTATTTTATATTTCATAAATGATTCTAATTATTTACTCGGACTATTGAGTTATATCTTAAGTTTAACTATAACAAATAGGGTAAACAGCTCAACTTGGCCTTAAATTTTACCATAATTTCAGTTTTTACTCTCTAACTTTAAATTAGAAGATTTGTTACCTTAAATTATGAAAAAATATTATAACTTACACTTTTATTTACATTTGCTATTCAATTACTAATAAAATATGTCATATAACTTATATATGGACATTCCAAGGATATTTTGGTCAGTATAATTATCACATTTTAAAAAAAATTTTGAAAAAATATATTTCTTTTTTTCTTTTTCTTTCTATTTTTCTTTTATTTTTTATGAATCTTTTTCATTTCATCTTCTCCATTAATTGACTTATCCATATACTACATGTAACAACTTTTAGTTTCAACCAAAAAATCCCAAAAATTTTGAAAAAATCCTCTTCATCAAACTCCAAAAGTCTAATTTTTTTATTGAATTGATTTTGAAATCAATTTTAAACAGAAATCCAGAATTTTTTCAGAAGTTAAAACAGATTTAATCAAAGAAAAACGTGATAGTTTAATTGTATTAACTAAAGTACATTTACAAAAATTACGAGAATATCAGATAATATATACTGTTAAAATTTTAATAATAAAAATAGTTAAAAAGATAAGATGTGATATTTTTTTTATAATTTAATGTCACAAATCATTCACTTTAAAGTTAAATGATAAAAATTAAAATTGAGGTAAAGTTTAAAGACAAGTTTAGTTATTTATTCTAACAAATATTGTACTTAACAGGTTAAAAATACATAATTAAGCAATAAATCTTATGTTCCATCTATCTTTTGCTTTCTTAATAAAATAATGTGAAAGAATTAGAAACAAAAGTTTTTACTTAAGAAAAAGAGCATAGAAAATTTTCTACTGGAAACATCTAGGGCTATAAGGGAAAACCACTAGCTTTCTGTGTGTGTGTCTCTCTCACGGTCAAGTCTGGGCCTTCCCATTCTTCTCAGGACACTCACATTGCCAGCCAAACAAGGCAACTAGGCAACCCCCATTCACAAACCCAAGCAAAACCTTTTCATGAACTCTTTTAATGCTTTGAACACTGTTTCACTCATCATTATCATCCTATAGAAAAAGAGAGCAAAAATAATATAGCAGCAACCGCAAGAATTAGTCTTTATTATTATGCCCGCTATGGACCCTTCAAATTCTGACTCATCGAGAGCTGAAGAACTCAAATTCCTCGCTAATGAAGCCTTTAAAGGTAAGCCCTTTAAATTTCTCAGCGTGTCTGTAAATTATACATGTTGCCCAATTTGAGATATGCTGAGTTTTTAGTCATGCTTGTTTAATCTTTTTTTCTTTTTTGTTGAATTTGTTTATGGGTTTTAATATATCTTCTTTGTTTCTGCTGAATTTGTGTGTGAAGCCCGCAAGTATTCTCAAGCTATTGATCTATATACACAAGCCATAGAGTTGAAAGGTGAAAATGCTGTATATTGGGCTAACCGTGCATTCGCGCATACTAAATTGGAGGAGTATGGGAGTGCAATACAGGATGCCACTAAGGCTATTGAGATCGATCCTAAATATTCCAAGGCAAGATTTTTTCCTTCTATTCTACAGTCCAGAAAAAATGAAAACCATTTATGCATTTTTTTTCTGGGTATTTCTTCTTTGACTTTTAGTAAGTATGGATTTCTGGGATATACTTTGAAGTGTTTGATTGGTTTTTGCAGGGCTATTATAGGCGAGGTGCAGCTTACTTGGCAATGGGGAAATTTAAAGAGGCGCTGAAGGATTTTCAACAGGTTTGCTTTGTTTAATTGTTATAAAGTATATTTCTTTTTCTGTTCTTTTCCCTTTTCTGAAGCTTAGTTTCGCGGTGTAAAGTAATCGTTTTTACTCTATTCCCTTTGGTTGTAATGGCTATCAGTTCAATGACAGCTCCATTGAAAGCTTAGGTTTTTTACTCGGGACAACCTCGATTTAATTTTGTTGGCAGTAGTCTTTTTGCTTCTTAAAATAATATTTTATTTTTTCTGAAGAAAAAATGTGTGTGAAGCAATACAGAGATATTGGACAGAAATTCATTTCAGATCCGTCTAGATTAGAATATATAGAACTTGTGGAGCTTCAGCTTTTAGGTTATCCAGAGAAGAACCATTGCTGAAAACCCACTTTCTATCCAGAGAGTACATTGTTGATTAGTCAAGTTTCCTACTTCAGAGTCCAAAATTTATTAGATTGTCAGTTTTACTTATTTATGAAACTTTTAGCTGTAGTCATCTGATGTATATTTCTTCTGTCTAGTTTCTTGCTTTTGTAGTAGAAACAGGCTCATTCTTCCTCGTGGTAGAAGTTTTGAATTAGAGCTTGTGTTTCTTATGCATAACTTGTAAACTAGGTCAAGAAAATATGTCCAAATGATCCTGATGCAACCAAGAAACTGAAGGAATGTGAGAAAGCTGTTATGAAACTGAAATTTGAAGAAGCTATTTCTGTACCTGAATCTGAAAGACGTTCAATAGCTGATACTATTGATTATCATGCCATAGGTACGCATCAGTTACCTCTTTACAGCTTTCACATATATTTTGATAGTGTAAAATGGTTATCTGGGGAGCATGTTTATTCCTCAGCAGATTGCTATAGTAGAAAATGCTTTAGGATATTGGTGGTGAGCTATTTAAATTTACTTTTTTACTTTTGTTGTGAACGTTTTGCATTTATTGACTTGGTCCTGCAGAGAACTTCATTTAGTGTGATTGCAAGGTGGATTCTTTTTCGTTCACTTTGATCATGTCTTCTATCAAGTTTTCCCATAATGTATTGTGAGTTTCCCGATGTGTTGTTGTAATTGTCGCATGCGGTGATCTCTCAGTGGTTTCACGGGTATAGTCTGGCCTAATATCATCATTGCAAGGTCTATGCTAGAAATAAACAGTTACTGCAGCCGTCATTTTGTACTATCAATCTGTTAGAAGTTGCATGTTTGATTTTTCCTTCCTGTTATTTTTCTCCCTTGTTGTCTTTGTTATCTTTTTTGAAGAGTCCTAAGATGATTGTCTCAAATGCAAGCATACAAAAGGATTAGGTGGTGAAACCTCAAATTTGTAGTGTGTTTTGCTTGTTGATTCTGGATATTGGATTTCTTGTTGACTATTTATGACTTGCAGAGATGCTAGAGTAGTTTGATATGTTACTAGGTGTAATTGTATTGGTAGTTTTGGTAACATGAAACTTGATGTGGAGAAGGCTGGTAGCGACATGATCCAATACATGTACTGGATAAGAACAGATTCGGTTGTATTAGTTGTATCTCATGACACTTTGACATAACAGTAAGTGAGTTAATGATACTTGAGAGAAATACTGGCCTTTTCTGGGAGTAATCTCTTTTATGGAATGCATGCTCCTGGAATAGTCCTTTTACCTGAATTTATGGAAATGCTGGGGGCTCTTAATGGCTTCACTGGAAATTAAAACTGCATTGACATGGATGGAGCTAATTGTAGTGAAAGCTCATGCCTTGGTTGTTCATTCTATTTCTAAGTTCTCATCAACTCTCCAACCTCTGGGATGGTGTTATATTTAAGAAACTAATGTATAAGTATGGTGTTCTTCTCCTTGATTCTATTTTGGAAAAGGTTTAAGCTCATTCATTGGCATGCTATTTTGGGTTGAATGACCAATTAGATACGGTAGTTGAAACTAGCAGTCTTTATTACAACTACTTGCTTTTATAGAGGAAAATTTTTATATTTCCTTGGTCAGCATGCTATGGTGATATCTAGGCCCAGCCTTGCAAATTCAGGTAATTTGTGATTTTGAGCGTGATCCTGGAGTTCTTTGTAAGCCTATGATGTTCACAAATCATAATTGCGGGTAACTTTAGTCATGCACGTGTCTTCAATTTCACCCAATAATGAGATGCGTCATGGCTGACCTGCATATCACTTCTCCAGTTACTTTCATCTTCACATGATGCCATTTTGACCAATAATGCCTATACCTCGTGTTGAAGTGTCAGAAAGAAGTAATTGAATCTGAGTTGTTGGATATGGGGAAGGTGGCGTGACAATGGGACTCTATTAGCCTTGTTTGGGTGGCGTGACAATGGGACTCTATTAGCCTTGTTTGTAGTAGCTGACGCTGTTCAATTTATTATAATTACTACTTTTTTCTTTGTAGGGTTTTTTGTACCGTAATTGCAATTATACAACCTTTTATAATTTAGAAAACAAAACCTTTTGTATTCTAAAATTATATTGAAATAAAGAGAAAATTGTAAATAGTTTAGATGCTATATATGCTCTCTCAATGTCTACCATTTTAAGAAAAGTTAAAACTGTTATGCTCTTGCTCCTGCAACTAATTCCACGTATTGGTTACTTAGGTTCTATTCAATATCTGGTTATCCCATCTTTCTGCACTCTGCTAAATGGCTACTTTGGTATAAATGTGTTGATAATATTATGCTGTAATAGTTCAGCTCGAGATGAGCTTAAGGTAATATATATATATATATATATATATATATATATATATATATATATATATATATGTATGTATGTATTTTGCCGAATCTTCTTCTGATTGCACTTAAAATTAGGGCTGTTGCTGACCTGAATAGTGTTTGCCTAATACGTTGTCTGGTTTCCCCTAGTCTACTTAGGGGCTCCTACTTTGGAAATTTGAATGTGGGGACTGGTTGTTTTCCCTTTTTTTCTTTGTCATTTTTCTCCTTTCTGTCTAATTTGTTGATCTTGCGGTTTCATTAAGATCAACTTGGAGCGGTTCATTTTGGATTTCAGAACTTGAGCAGCATTCTTCTTTTCCTTCAGTAATATATTTTTGGCACATTTGGTGCTTTGAAATATAGTGGCCCCTTAGCAAGTATTTATCACTCAAAAATTTTTCTTGGAGAAAGAAGTTAAATCTGTATGCTTGACTTTGATATTTCCCTTTTGCTTATCTCTTTCTTCTTTCTGTTAGTTTCTAAATTCAGCTAACTTTATGTTCAAAAACTTGTTTTTAGTTAGAAATAGAATTGAAGTATGGTCCGATCACTGTATTTGTGTCTTATTGAGATGAACACCAGCCTTTGCTGGGCATCAATGAGCTTCTAACCTTGTGATATCTCGCTAAAAAAATCTTCTATATTGAGCCTAGGCATGACCATTTAATTTGAGTCGGAACCTAGGAAACTATCTTTTCTACCCAATTTATCAGTCTGTATGCTATTAAATTTCTACAATAGTAGGTGTTAATATTATATTTCTTTTACCTAGGAACTGGCCCAGATTCCTCTTATTTCCCCCGCAAAGTAACTGCTGTAGCTGTGGCAGTACTTCTGTTGGCTGTGCTGGTGATTTATGTGGGAACTAAAGCAGCCATAGTCATGGCAGCAGCAACTATGGCAGCAATATTGGTGTTCTTTGATACTTCTTGGTGGGGTTCCAGCAATGACCATGTCTTTTCGAAGAATGACTTAGGTTTGATCCTTTGAAATGACTTAAGTAAGGAGAGAACATCATAAATAAGTAAAACTTCTTATATGTTTAGAAAAGTTTTTAACTTTTGGGTCTCTCTTAGAATTGAGGGTAAAAGGAAGAAGTCTCTAACTAATGAATTGATATTTAATTAATGACTTCGTCTGATCAAATTGCATTATGTTGAGCTGAGATTCTTATTTGGTTCTCTATAGCATGTTCATGTTTTTTATGCTTTGAGATATACATAAATTTGATCTTAAAAGAAGCAATTTATGTTCTCTTGTTGCAATCTAGAATATCAAGTGTTTTCCTGTTTGAGTGTGAAAACTTCTCTCTTCTCATTGTCTAACTTGAATAGAGGCAGAAAATAATTTTTCTCTCTGAGTATTTAAGAAGCTCCTCATGTTTGTTCGAAATATGTGGTTGGTATTAAACCATATTGGATAGCAGGTCCTCGTTTTAATGGTGAAAACTGCCGAAGTATTGAGCCGAAGCCCTTATCCAAACCCATAAGGTCAAACCTGACTACCTACACAAATAGGCAGGGTATTTAAAAATATTTTCTTAAGGAATAGGTTCTAAAACTACAATATGCGATGAGGTAAGCTCATTTTTGCTTCAACACTCTTGCTGTCTTCTACCATGGCTGAAGTGTTGCCATATCTATGTAGAAACGTTTCTGTTATCCTACTATTGTGGAAAACTTTGTGGAGTTTTTTACAGAAAATATTGTCATACTTTGCTTTACTGCTTGATGAATTGAAATGATTTTCTGGATTAACAATCAATAATTATACTGCAAAATTTTCAAATATTTGGTTCACCTTTTTCTGTCACTGGAGTAATTTCTATACCGACCACATTTATGCTGCCGAGCATATCTATAGATGAAAAAGGCGATTCGTTTTATTGTCATTTCTGGTAAGAGGGTAACAGGGGATGTAGTCCTAGTAAAAAGGGTGCTTAAAGTGGAAGTTGGACCAGAATCTGGAGATGCTGATTTTTATGTGGACAAAAATCATGAAACAATATATGTTGCTTTGAGATCACTTTAACTTCCATTTCTTGCATTGCTGGGTAGAGTAATAAAAGTCTTGACCTGATTAGAAAAATAGCAGCTCTTTTTGTAACTGGGAAGTAATGTTTGGGGCATTATGTTTCAACTACAGATGTTGAACCAGAATATGCTGGTGCAAGGATAGAGGGAGATGTTGTAACCTTGGATTTTGTGAAGAAAATGATGGATGATTTCAAGAATCAGAAGTGCTTGCATAAAAGGTATGTTTCAAAAACTGAATAATTATAATTTCTCTATGTTGTTTAGGTTACCTTAGAATCTTACTTTTTATCTTGTAGATATGCATTCCAGATTGTTTTGCAAACAAGAGAGATGCTACATTCACTGCCGTCACTTGTTGATATTAATGTACCTGATAGAAAGCATTTCACTGTTTGTGGTGATGTACATGGTCAGGTAGTAAGACTTCCACTACTTTTGGTGTATGATTAAGTATCATCTGTTTTCAAAGTTGTCGTATTCTTTCTCTGCATGGTCACATACAGCAGTTCTGTTCTTTGAAAACTTCGAGTCCACCCTTGGTTGTGAATGTTCTTTTGGAATCTATGAAACCAATTTTTCAAGCCAATAATGCGGTTTTTTAAGGCCAGCGCCCACTGCAAAAGAGATGAGATTAAGTAGATGTAACTCTGGTGCATGGGTAGATCAAGGTTGTTATTTTTGGATACTTCTGAGATGATATTAGCCACTGTGGTAGTTATATAATAGACACAGTTCTCTTCTTGTACTTTCTACTCTTTTGGTTGTTTTGGGTGAAAGTGGTGGAGTGGAGTGGTAGGCATGGGACTGAGGTCATCTTGTCCTCTGTTCAGTTTCCCACATATTTCTTTCTTTTTCCCTTAAGTTGTTAGCCAGTCATATGCCATGCAGTTAATTGCTCTTACAATATTTTCTTAATCCTACACCTTTCCTTTTCCACATGTATCAATTATCTGATTTTTCTCTTTTCTTTCGTATTGCAGTTTTATGACCTATTGAATATCTTTGAGCTCAATGGGCTTCCATCAGAAGATAATCCTTATCTTTTCAATGGAGACTTTGTGGATAGAGGTTCTTTTTCTCTAGAAGTCATCCTCACACTGTTTGCTTTCAAGTGCATGTGTCCAACAGGTAGTTCTTTTTTTCATGCATCTCATATTTCTTATGCTACTTTGTATAAGCTATATGTTTCGTGATACGATGTCGTGGTAAAATGAGGAACTTCTGTTGATAAACCTTATGCCCCTCACCCCTCCCCCCTGGCCCACCCCCCCTTCCGCCAAAAAAAAAAAAAACTATTGTTAATCCCACCTCCCTCCCTTTTGGTGCGAACACAACCATTGTATGTTCTTGTATGTGTTTCCAGTTTTAGTTTTTGGTCTTGGCAAACAATTTTATCGATCACCTCATATTGCTCAGAGTGGTTCAACACCATACATATTTTAACAGTGTTTTTACTATGCCTTGAACTAAATGTAAATGTATATGTTTCTTTTCAACTCTTGGATGTCTTTCTACGTTGAGTGCTTTGATATGAACTCAAATGATCATTGATTACTTTCATGTTGACATAAAGCAGTATGACTTAATGAATTTTCAATATTTCAGCGATGTATCTTTCTCGAGGGAATCATGAGAGCAAGAGCATGAACAAAATATATGGTTTTGAAGGAGAAGTCAAATCCAAATTGAGCGACACATTTGTTGAACTCTTCGCAGAAGTATTTTGTTGTTTGCCTTTGGCGCATGTGATAAATAATAAAGTTTTTGTGGTTCATGGAGGGCTTTTCAGTGTGGATGGGGTGAAGCTCTCTGACATTAGAGCAATTGACCGATTCCAAGAACCCCCTGAGGAGGGTAAGTTCTAGCTTAAGAATATTTTTTTCAAAGTTTTTGAATGAGATTCTGCTTGCAGTCTTCTTGCATTTTCACCTTTTCTTCCACCCTCCCCTCCTATGCTTGTGCTTTCCTGTTGTTTTCTATGGTCTCTATTGTTTTCTTGATTCATTAGGGAAGGAGAGTGAGTCTATAGGAAATATTTTTGTCTCCTGTAACTCTTCTAGAACAGTGTTGGATTTGCTTCTATGACAATCAAAGGCTCTAAGAATGTCTTAACATTGCTGAATTTCGCTGGATGTGTTGATCATGGCCTCTTAATATAATCATAGATTCTTAGTAAATACTCACAGGGATATTTTCCCCTTTTTCTTTTTTTTTTCTTTACTCTACTTAAGTCTGACTCTTTAGCTCAAACCTGTTCGACCATAGAACTGGTTTTGACGGTAACATCAGTTTGGGAATGCTTGAATAATGACGCTTGTTAGAATGAATGCAAAGGAGATTGGAACATATGCGGCCTAAACTTTCTTGAGACTTCTTTCTTCTTAAACATTATGCTTCTATTGCAATAGAAATATGATATGTTTCTGAATCTTGATATCATGTCATGAGTCAGCTGTTAGCTGTGTGGTAACTTAGTTTTAACATTAATCAGGCTTGATGTGTGAATTGCTCTGGAGTGATCCACAACCCCAGCTTGGGAGAGGACCCAGCAAGAGAGGTGTTGGTCTGTCATTTGGAGCTGATGTAACCAAAAAGTTTTTGCAGGAAAATAACCTAGGTATTTATTCATCTCTCTGGCCTTCTATTCTTCCCCTTACTCTTCCACTTTTGTTGGGTAATTATGCTGCATCCTGCTTTATTCCTCCTTATGGTTTCAATTTCTTGAAGTGTTAACTTCTTCAAACACCTAACTTATTATGCAGATCTTGTGGTGCGATCTCATGAAGTAAAGGATGAAGGTTATGAAATTGAGCATGATGGTAAACTGATTACTGTGTTTTCTGCACCCAACTACTGTGATCAGGTAACATACTTGTTTGTTTTCCCGTTTCTCCGACAAAGTAATCTTAATTGATCATGTTGTTACAAGGCAAACTAATCTTAATTGATCATGTTGTTACAAGCAAAGTAATCTTAATTGATCACGTTGTTACAACCATATCCAACTTCAAGCCAAAATGGATAGTGACAATAACCAGTGAATTTTGTCATGCATTAGCTTCGTGAAGTTCCTGGACTCCTAATGTTTATTTCTATCTGGGTCATCCACCATGCTTTTATTACGCATGGAAAATAAAATTACTTATTCACCATCCACCATTTTTGTTCCTGGATTCTCAATCTTAGTGCTGGAAAATAAGCCTACAGTTAGAGAATGCATAAATCTGTCAAGCGATCTATTTAATCATGATAAAAGAGTTCTTATCCTTCCATACAATGTAAGATGTTAGGAGTTTAAACTTTGAAATCTTGTGGAGAATATTTAGCATGTTCTGGACGTAAAAAGGCCACTGATGCAGGTTATTCCCAAGTTTTCTTCTCTTTTCTATTCCAACAGTTTATCCACAAATCTAAGATTTAGGGAGTGTAATCTCACCGAGTCTTGGTTCGCTTGTTGATTCTGGTGGATTAGCAAATTGGAAACTTGTATATGCTGAATTCAGTTGGACCAGAATTGTTATTTGTGGTTAATCAGATGCGTTAAGGAGTGTCAAATGAGAAATGCTTTCTAAGAGAGCTACTTAACATGTTTGTTGTTCTTTTGGCTTGGCCATTACTCAGCCAGACAGTCTAGGACTGGACCGCAGTTCACCAGTATTTTACCACGTTAAACTCTAGGCTAGTCCATTGCGTTAAAAAACAGCTTATCACTGATTCAAACTGTAGCTCAGAGCGTGATGCTTCTTCACAAGTAAGATGATTTTTCATGTTTCATGGGATGAAAATTAGTAAGAAACTTTACCCAAAAAAAAATTTTACCGAAAACATAAATGTCCTCAGAATTCAGTAATACCTTTAGCTAACAAAAAATTATGTAGTGAAGTCTTTTCTGACAGCATTTGCTAGGGGCAGGCTGTTTGATTTTTCCAAATATAGTATATCTGGGTCAGGATTATCGTTTCCTTTTCAAGATTTTCTGAAGTTTAAGATCAAATATTAATGGAAGATCCTGACCATTCTTTGCATGGTGCAGATGGGTAACAAGGGTGCCTTTATACGTTTTGAAGCTCCCAGCTTGAAGCCAAATATTGTTACTTTTTCAGCAGTGGTCAGTGCTTCCTGATCTTCTGAAATGTTCTTCTTTAGTTTCTTTTCAGGTTCTCTGATAAGTATGAAATCTTTTACCTTTATTTTCTCACTTGGGAGTGTTTGGCTAAAAGCTATTGAACTACCAAAGTCTGTCAAATGCACGTTTTGATGCTCTTTTTCATACTTTTTCTTAATATTTTGATTATCGATTTGGTAACAGATTTAGGGGGAAAAAGGAAAAGTGAGACTGATTAAAACCAAACTAAAACAAGTAAACGCGAACTTATGTTGTTTATTAGGACCATGATTGTGTGTAAAAATTTTCTTTAGTTAATATCTGAACATGCAGTAATTTCACTGCACTCATTCTGAATTAAGCTCAATTTATTATCAGAAGTTTAATTCTCTGTAGTAACTCTAGGTCCCGGAAGTATTTAAGAAGGGTAAAGAAAAAGACAGAGGCAGAGAGAGAGAGAGAGAGAGACTTTGTACTGCTCATAAAGTAAAATGTAACAACACTCAGTATAGAGATTGAGCGTGTGATTAATGCATTTATTAAGTATGAAGAGCCTTGTTGTCACTGACTACTTTTTGGATAAAATTGCAGCCTCACCCTGATGTCAAGCCAATGGCATATGCAAACAATTTCCTCCGAATGTTCTCTTGATCGATACACTTAGACTTGAACTGCTGATTACATATCATAGATACGACGGTCTTCCAGCACGACAGCAAAGTTGCTGCGCAAGGTGGAGAAGAGCTGCTACATGTCAATGACAACATTCATTCCTCCGTAATTTTTTTGTTCCTTCAGCAGTGTTGGCGCAAAATGCCTGTGTCCATGTTGAATGTTCATCTTCTTGGATTCAAAAGTACAGGTTAAGCTGTAAACAGTTTAGGAATAACAGTGCATGTAAAATGTTAATGTCATCTGTGTTTTATGCCTGTTTTTTTCCATCTCAGACTAGTATATTTCTTATCAGAAGTTGACTTTTTTTCAACTGTTGCAGAACTAGCCAGCTTTGTTTTCCTCAGTTTTTATCCCCTTTGTTATTGTGCGTCTTTGGAGCATGCAGTAATTGTAGTTACCTTAACGTGTAGCTTGAGAGAGCATGCTGTGTCTTCCAGGGAGAGAGCCCAGAAGAGAATCAAGGGACGTCTCATTATCTTCATTGTACTGCATTTTCGTCGTTGAGGACGACTTCAAATGCCTCGCACATCCCCTTCCCCTTCTTCGCAGTCTAATTTACGGTGTTCACAACAATGCTTCTACATTAGTATTACAGCTTCTGCATATGGCGATCTAAGTCTCACATGGATTTTCACCACATACTTAAACCTCTGTAAAATACAGAATCCCGGAATATGAATACCCCTCTGAGGGCTGTGTCAATTGAAAATTTTCGTTTTCAGGATTCTGCAAGAATCTCATCATTTCTATGCCTCTTGTATGGAATTTAACCATTGCTCTGATGTCTGAGCTTGCCAATGTCTCAGGGTGTATTCAGTATTATAGTCCTCAGTTTGCCTGTGCATTTTGTGTCTCATTCTCTGCTGAAATTCACATGGCCGAAGCCTTTGGTAACATCACATCGAGAAGAACAAAATAGCCCGGACCAAATGGTTAACCTCTGGTTGGTATGCTGGGAAAACGGAAGGGTTGATGAAAAAAAGAGGTAGTGGGAGGAAAGTGAAACCTTTTCCTAGTTTCATTTTGGAAGGGAACAGTAGAAATAAGGTTAAGAAAAGATTCCATTCTTCTGCTTATCAATTCAAAGTGTCGAAAGTTGAACTTGCATGTCAGAAATGTGTTCCACTACTTTACCTTTGGTAAACCCTTGGAAATTTTTGGAAAGCATGTAAAAGAGAGAGAGAGAGAGAGAGAAAGAGTCTGGTTAATTTGGGGTTATTATCACTTTTTCTTTTTAATATCTTGGGGGGCTTCGGCATCTTCAACTATTAGAAAAGGCATTCGACTCCGGGTGTAACAATCAAGTATACTATCGCTGTCAGCGACAGGGTGGGGTTCGACTCTTATTGAAAACCTGAGAGTTATATTTGGAAGAGATATAGTAGAACAATTAGTTTAGAGCATGCTCCTTGTGCGCAGTAGTGTACAGGAGCTTTGGAAACCTGTGAGTCAGTTCGTGCACATTTCGCGATTTACATATTCCATAGCTTAGGGGCGGGATTATGAGATTCAGGAATAGTTAGGCTTAGCTTAGATACTTGGGTTATCAAAAAAAACGAAAAGAAAAGGCATTCGACCAATGTCCCATTAATTTGTAAAATAATTGTGATGGTTAGATGTCACGTGAAATAATGTTGGAATAAATTTTGAGTATACTTATTATCATATAATAATTATTTATCAATTAATAAAAAAAAATATAAATAAAATATCTAACTCAATACATATAAAATAATTTTATTTTTAATAATTTTATTTATATATAAATTTTTTATTAATAAATAAATAAATATTAAAAAATTATTATGCTACCTAGATGAAACTACTCATCATTATTACTATATTTTTGTATAAACTTCATAGAAGATCAATCTCATAACTCAAATCCTCAAAAGTGCCACCTTTCTCAAAAAGTTTATGATTATTAAGCTAAAACGATTACTTTCTAAATCAAGGTTGTTATACTATATTGAGGACCAAGACCTTTGAAAAGGAACCAACGTCAAATCAAGCTAATCAAATTGAACGTCACAGATCACGGCTGTTAATCGGGCTCATTGAGTCGGACTTTACCAAGCTCGAGCTCAACCCGATTGATAATGGACTGAAAAACATGAATTCGGGTTCAGTCTTTTCAGACTCGAGTCGAGGTCGGATCGACCTTAACTTGATTTTTAAATTTTTTTATATAATAAATAATATTTTTAATAATATAATAATAATAATATTATATAAAAATATATATACATATAAAAAAATATATAAATATATATAATTTTCAAACTGAGCTTACCTCAATTCGAGTTCGGTTCAAAATTTTTCGGGCTAAATTTTTCAACTCGAGTCCAAGCTCATATCGGACCGAATGGATCAGACTCGGATCAATTAGACCTAATTGACAGTCCTACTCATGTACCAATTACATCATCTTTTTCTCTCCACTCCCCTCGTGCTTCTTGTGACCATCTCAAGTATGATAACAGTATCAAACATGCCCTGTAACTTCCGGACCGTTCTTCTCTGTCTCTCTCTCTCTCCTCCAAATCCAACAAGACCCCACAAATGCTTGAGGCACTGAAATATTTTTGACCTTACCTTTGCTTCAAATCAAAATTTCTCACTCAATATCGTGACCCACCCAGCTTTTCAATCAAGTCTACTACAACTCACAACCCATCTCTTTTCTCTCTTTCTTCGTCATCGTTGGATTAAATATTTTTAGATTACGAGTCAAGGAACCATTGAATTATATTTAACTGACCACTCCAAGGGAACATGTTTCGTCTTTTATATAAGAGGTCAAGGAATGAAATCTAATTAAACGAAAGCGCTTGCGTAAGTAGGCCCTTGACTTAACTTGTGAGCTGTTTTAATCCACATGTGCAACTTGATAGGGTCATGATGACGAGTCTCCCCAAAGAGAAATTACTATGCTAGTCTCCCACTTCCATCCTTTTAATTTATAAAAAAGAATTATATTTAATTGAATTACAATTTAAATTATTTTGAATTACATATATTTCTTCAAATTTATTATTAAATTTATAAAATTTAATATAATTTTTTATTTTAAATTTTATTTTTTCATAAATAATTTATTTATATAAAAATAAATTATTTTAAATTCAAATATTATTCAATTTTACTTTTCATAAAAAATTGATGTAAAGTCACGAAAACTCAAAAAAGTTGAAATGTTTTGGTCCTTTTGGAGTCGAATTACAATTCAAATAGGAAGTTTCCTCAGACGCATGAAAGGGATTCAAGACGGCCCAAATAAGCATAAGCTTCAAACTTGATCAAACTTGCAATTGTCACACAAACCTCAACCACTATGTGCGGCTGTTCCTTCTCAGTTCCTCTTAGCCTGCTGCTTGTGCTTCTGCTACTCCTCATCTCATTTTCTTCTTTCTCTTCTGCTTTTGCTTCCGCCATTCAACATGGCGAAAACCAGATCCCTGTCAAGAATGTCCAACCAGGTGACATGGATCCACATGAGCTTGAAACTCTGTTCAAGATAATGGAAACAATCTCCTCTGATCAGAACTGGAGAATTTCTCATCCTAACCCGTGTAAACCGGGGTCTTCTTGGATTGGAATTGAGTGTAAAATAGGGAATGGTGGGCTCAGACATGTTTCTAGGCTTGATTTTGGGGTACCCCCAAATCCCACATGCAAAAACACAGCTACATTTCCTTCAAAAATCTTTGAATTGCCATTCCTGGAGTCTGTGTTTTTCATTCAATGCTTTACTCACACTATGACCTCCATTTCTCTTCTGCAAGTTCAAATTTTGAGTTCTTCTCTGCAGCAGCTGAGCATACGATCAAACCCGGCACTTGTTGGCTTTATCCCATCTCAGCTTTCCTCCCTGAAATCTCTTCAAATTCTCACATTGTCCCAAAACCGCATTCGCGGGCCAATTCCAGCAGAAATTTTCAAACTAAACTCTCTTGTGCATCTTGATCTGAGCTATAATTTGCTTACTGGGATTATCCCATTTCAGGTGGGGAACGTTAGAAACCTTGCTGGACTTGACTTGAGCTACAATAGGCTCACAGGTACAATTCCCTTCACCATTGGCCAACTTGGGATGCTTCAGAAGCTTGATTTGAGCTCCAATTCACTAATTGGAAGCATTCCACAGAGCATTGGTAATCTTCATTCTTTGGTTTTCATTGCCTTGAGCAACAATAAGTTACGTGGGAATTTCCCAGGAGGACTCTCACAGCTGCAAAATCTGCAATACTTCATCATGGATGATAATCCCATGTTCATCTCATTGCCACCCGAGTTTGGTATGCTGCAAAAACTTCAAGAACTCAGGCTTGCAAATTCTGGCTACTCTGGCACAATCCCAGCAACATATTCAAAGTTGCGCAACTTAAGCACATTATCATTGCAAAATAACAGATTAACAGGCCAGATTCCGGTCAGCTTTGGCAACCTTTCGCATATATATCACCTGAATTTGAGCAGAAATTTTCTTGATGGTCTCGTGCCATTCAATTCAAGCTTCCTCAAGAGGTTGGGCAGGAATTTGGACCTGACTGGAAATCCAGGACTGTGTCTGAGTCCATCTGAAGCAAATGGCTTCAATCTTGGAGTTAGTGTTTGTGGAAGCAATAAATCAAACTCTATGATCAAGCCACGGATGAAATCTGAAGCTCAAAATGGGTTCAAAAGATCAATCTTTCTTGTTACTATTTCAGTTGTTTTAGTATTGCAATATTTATTTCTCCCCCATAAGTAGCTTTCTCTTACGGCTGGAATTAGTAGTAATATTCTTACTCTCTGATTCTTTTAACGAGGAACTGTAGAAGAAGAGACGAATAGTGTCTGCGATTCTGCATAAAGTCTTCTATAGTTAGCTTATTTCATGTATAAATTCATTTTAAAAATTTTAATGGAATCCTTTGATTGATTCTTTGGTTTCATAATATCATTTTCTTGCATGACTGACTCGGTATTTGGCACGCCCACTGCTCCATTCAGAACCCCTAAGATGCACTTCCTATCTCAAACTCTATGAATTGACAAGTATATCTACTCCCTAATCCTTTTAAGTGTGCCCTTGATAAAATCATTCGTTATACATAATAGGGCATGTCCTCGTTAAGCATTTACTGGGTAGCTTCGCCTTAGTGCTCACGTCAAAGGTCTTTTTTTGCTCTTTTTCTTAACACTGTTTTTTGTGAATACTCATGTCGAAGTTTGTTACCATCTTCGTGTGGTTTTTGTTTGGAAGCCAAAAGATTCACTGCACCAGCATGTACCAGTATGATTTTTACCAGATAAGATCCTCTGGTTACAGCATTTCAGGAGGTGATTCTGGTTTCTGCACACAAAAACAAGAAATAATGGTCTTAGGTAAGATGATTTTTTCTGCTTCCTTTTAAGGTTTACCCCATTCAGAGAGTTAATTTTGAGTCAGTAAAAGAAACCCGAAACAAGCAGTTACTGCAGTCGAAACTGCATGGAAATATTCACAATCTTATACCTAATTAATGCAGACTCTGCCAAATGTGTTCAACCTAACAACATCGGTTGAGCTGCTTAAACTCGAGATTTAATGTAAAACACACTAAATAATAATAATCAAATTCAGCATAAATATATGGTACTATACAATCTTGGCCAATGTTCTTTGGAAAATTAAACAGGGAAAGGAAAATAATGTGAGCTTTTTGCTAGGACAGGAGCTGCTTTTTCCTAAAGAAACGAGACGTTCTGAAGACTGAACACAAGGACGTTTGAGAATTGAGAGACTGAAGAGCGAGCTGGATCCCACCTTTCTAACATTGAAAACACCTTTTAACTTTTCTTCACAGTGTTTTGGTACAAATTTCACCTTCCCTTGCAGCTTTGCCCCTTGGCTTACCTCCATTCCATGTAAAGTTTTTAAAATTTTTGCTTCATCTAATTTTTGAAGTATGTGCTCACTTTATTTAATTTATTTTTACAGTATAAAAAAATAAAAAAATATGAATCAATGAATATTTTATGTTTAATATAGATATATAAAAATAATATATAATAAGATTAATAATTAATTATAATATATATTGTATTTAAATTTTTTAAAAAATTAAATATTTTTAAATATTATAATATAATAAAATATAATTATAAATGAGACAACGAATAATTCTTGCAATTTACATGACTCATAGCATAACTTGCTACCTCTAAAACATTTCTACTAGGCCTCATTAGTTTGAATTCCTTGACAAAGTTTAGGTATTGTAAATGCTTCAAGATTTTCCAATATAATTCTGCCTGGAAAACATTCTAAGGGTTGAAGCTAGGGTTGCATTTGGATTTGATGACAAGTTTAGGTGTTGAAGATTAAAAGGGACCAATATTTCTCTCTGTAGTCTAACTTGAACTGATTTTGGATTGAGCCAAACAGTGGTAGAAAAGGAAAGACTATTTCATAGTTCAAAGACAGATCATGGATATGAATGTTTCAATAAATACTATTAGTACTTAATAGTAGTAGAAACTTTGAATATGACCATTCTGCAATTTGAAGTGCAAACGTTGCTGTCTACAGGAAAATTGACAATACAAAAATCTTTGGTTCCTCTCAACCTGCGGCCGCATATTCTTGGATCAATGAGATTTGGACATGTCCAAAAATACTATGAACTTCTTACTTGGCCTTCCGATCCTGTATTTCAACAGATATAGAAAGCTCAAAACTTTCATCCTTATTGATGAAGGAAGAAGCAATTTGCAGAAGAGCATCAAAGGCCCTTTTAGAAAGAGTACAAATTTTGAAGCCAAAAACATATCGGCGAAAAATTCGAAACTAGTTCAACGGCATTTATTTGCATTTGCCTTTCTTTACTTGATAATATGTTCAGTCAACTACTCCACAAACATACACGAACTCTAGGCCTGGTTTGGGTACCCAAAAGC
The DNA here is from genome assembly GCA_030512225.1 of Rauvolfia tetraphylla. Taxonomy (NCBI): domain Eukaryota; kingdom Viridiplantae; phylum Streptophyta; class Magnoliopsida; order Gentianales; family Apocynaceae; genus Rauvolfia; species Rauvolfia tetraphylla. Next base: position 646,794 of record JAJQKT010000012.1, read on the forward strand.
TAGGGGCCAAAGGAGAACAAATACCTAGTTCTTGTTTGGTTTAAGGGGAATAGATTGGGAAGGGAAGAGGAGAGGAAAATTGCTTAATTTACATTTTTAACCTATCTTTCTTTCCCTTATTAATTTTAAAAACCTAAAAAAGGATCCTATACTTGTCACTAATGAGTTTTGTCTTTTAAAATATTTTTCTCGCTTCCACATGCATTCCTATGCTTATTTCCTTATAACCAAACAAAATAAATAACATATTTACTACGTCCTTCTCTTTTTCTCTCTATTTTCTTTCCAATTACACTAGTTATACATGTTTCTTTTAACTTGTTTAAAAGGGAAAAAAAGTTCCTCCGTAAGATGATAACTCGGTTGATTAATGTAACACACTTCCCTTGAGGTTGTAAAAGAGTGATCCCATCTATCCCCGAAAGGAAAATGGTGCAGCAGCAGGCATAAGAGCAGAGCTCTTACCATGTACACGAAAGAATAAAACCACTTTCTAAATGTGAAGAAAGAGAACAACCCAGTAGAAAACAGAGCTTCATCATTTTTCCAATCATAGTTAAAAGAAATGTTCACGTAATCACTTGTCACAACAAGCACAAAGAAACTAAGCCGGAGATGAAAATGTACAAATGAAGACCATTTTCCACTTGTCCAAGAACTCATGTAGAAATGGTAACTTTCTTTTCCCTCAGTGGAATATCATTTGAGTTTCTTCATAACTAATGGCCAAACAGCTCAAAAAGAGAGCTACCGACATAAAGACCAACCTGGGCTGCTCTTATCTTTCTCAATGAAGACTTGCAAAGGAAACACAGCACTGCAGAAAATGTTACAGAAACCTCACGTGGGTAGAAACAGTAGCAGAGATAGTACAGTTTTGCTTCTATATACACATATATATATATATATTCTTCCTTGGCTCCTGTATTAATTTTCAAAATGAAAAAATATTATTTTTTTCCTTTTTTAATTTTAAATTTTATTTTTACAATTTTTAATATAATTAATTCTCCTATTTAAATTTTAATTTGCGCTCTACAATTTGAAAGAAAACAAAAGGGGAAGAGAATAAGAGGAGTGGTAGAGACTAGAGAGAACTATATATCTTATTCATAATATGAGGTGGAGATGTGAACCCAGGTACATTGCAGAAAGGACAGCAAATTGGCTTCTCTTTTGTTTGAACTTTGGGTTTTATTAGAGTTCTTTTTCTGGGGGAAAATGCCAAAAACTGCATCACTTTTCTTTTGGTGGCCTTGCTTATGATAGACAGCAATTTTTGATGGGATGACACTGACGTTTGTCCTTTTTCCTCTGTACATTAAATTCTTTTCTATGCAACTCTTCATTTTTTTGGGTTAAATAGAAGAAAAGAATATTAAGGGTGTATTTGAACTTTGTTTTGTTATATAACTTAATATAAATTTTTAACACTGAATTTTATTATTTATAAAAAAGTGTGTAGAATTGAAGTTTTTTCCTGGTCTTAAATCATATATCTTTGTAATTAACTAAAATTTAGTAGTATGTACAAGTCCCTCTTTTAGACCAAAAAAAAAAAAAAAAACAAAGTGTGAAAATCTAAGATAAAAATTTTACATAGGTTTGCAATGGAACCTGTTCAAATACAACAGATCTCTATGATAACTCCTCTGTTGATCAATATTTTGTTGATTTTTTTGGTTCAAACTTTGTGATTGTCACTACTGTTGAATAGCTTTTGTACAGTCATGGCTGACAAAGAGGTATTATGACATTGAAGGGATCATGTAGACTAGCTGGGAGAATTTATTGACATAGTTGGGTATGGTATGGTATGGTAGGTAAGACTGTTTGTTGCTGCCTCTTTGTTTCTAATTTTTTTTATTACCCTGAATTTTCATGTCAAGTTAAATGTGATTTTTTTTTTTGTAAAACAGAGAGAATAACGTGTAGCATATGTGCAAAAAGATTTAAGTAGTGAACATGAAACCCTTCAACTTAGTAACAAAAATAAAAAATAAAATGAAACATATTAATAGAGTATTTTAAATGTGAAAATTTTCAATTTAATAAATAATATTTTATTCTTTTTATTCAAAATTGATTATCATGTCTTATAAGATGTTCGAAGTATTAAATATTTTTCTATTCGAAATTAAATATCTAACCTTCTATTTATTGTATTGAAAGTAGACATTTAATTTCTTAAGAGACTGGCAACTTCCTTTTATTAGTTCTTTATATATATATATAAAAGAATAGAAAACTTCCTCATATCATGTTAGCAAATAATACCAAACCCAGAAAAGATAGGCTCATCTCTACTTAGATTGGTTTTATTATTGAAAATTTTCCACATTTGTTACAAAAATAAAAAAAATTTAAAATATTTTAAAAAATCAACTTTGAACTCATTTCTCTCACAACAAATAACTTCTCTCTCTCTTCAAACAAAAAAAAAAAAAAAAAAGGAAAGAAAGTTAACACATTACTCGGGCTGTTCGAGCCGATCTGACTGCCATGTCTTTTAACTTTGTCTAGTCTTCCTAAATTTGGGCCCGTAGACCAACTCCAATCACTAAGGAAAGGCCCATATTATTAACAGATCAACAATCAGGATTTTGACCTCTGGGCCTGTATTTCGACGCAGTAATGGGATGCGTTAATTGATATAATACATTTTCATGCGTTCTAATGCTGCTGAAGCACAGCATATATGAACGCACTAAGCCCCAGCGTTCTTCTCTAATAAACGTACTGTGGTCGAACTAGAAAGAAAACGCATTAAAGTATTGAGTTTAATTGCCACAACAGGGTTATTTGCGGAGCTTTGTAAAGAGGGTTCAAAAACACTCTAAGCAGCAGACTCTGTGAGACGGTGCTCGCCTATCGGTGTTGTCTCGTCTTCAACGATGGCGTCGAGGGTTCCTCTGCGTCAACTCAGGACGCTAGCTGCACCAACTCACCACCTACTCAGTAACCCTAATTACATTTCTGAATTCAATTTTCACTCCCTAACTCAGTCTCGGCGTTATTCACATGCTCCGCAACCACCTCCGGCTGAGTTCAAGCCACCACCTCCCCCCGTGAATAATGATGGCGAAGTTGAGAAATGTAGGAGCTCTTTAAATCAAGCCGAACTTGCCAAGTTCTCCGCCATTGCTGACACCTGGTAATATACGCAGTTTTTCAGCAGCTTTTGCAGTTTATTTTTGAAAAGTAATTTGATTTCTGTATTATAGGTGGGATGCGGAAGGTCCTTTTAAGCCACTGCATAATATGAACCCTACGAGACTTGCTTTTATTAGGTCCACTCTCTGCCGGCATTTTGGGTAATTTTTTAATGCTTTGGAAATAAAATTTAATCAGCTTAATGATGAAAGTACTTTAAAGTCAGCAAAACAGAAAGAAAGAAAAAAGGAAAAAGAAAAAATCTTGCTTTTTGATTGATAATTTTTGTAGGAATCATATTTCTTCAGGATAAAAACCTTTCATTCTACCTTTATCCATATGGAAGCTCAGACTAGCGTAGTAGTTTTGAGGATATGAATTCTTGAGAAAATGCAATATAATCACCCTTGCATGTCACTTTCATATCCTCGGGCAACGCTAATAAGCTGGTGTTATAATGGCAGTACATATAAATGCTCCAATCCAAGTCTTACATGATGATGGTTTTATATTTAAAGTTGTAAGTGATTTTATCTAACACAAATTTTCACCATTATTCTGTTTTATGAGGGTAAGTATCACCTATTTTCTCTGGCAAAGATCAAAAAAGAAAACTTGGGAAGAGAGCAAAGGATATATATATATATTGGAAGAGGGTGAAGATTTCAGTTCCTTAGGATACTCCATCTCTGTTTTAGAGTTCATGCTATTTGGGAAATCTTGTAAAAATGACTGATTTAGTTCAGGACAGTAGTGGTAATTTAGTCTCATCTCTTTGCCCATTTATGGAGCTGCATATTCTTGTTGTCCTTTTCGTCTCCTGTTCATGGATATGTGCCATTTGATTTTTAGCATACGTTCTATGTCATCTGTTTATTTTAGTAGTTGATTGCTGCCCGTTGGTTGTAGAAAGGATCCATACTGTGTGAAGCCTTTTGAAGGACTTAAATTTGTGGACGTTGGTTGTGGAGGGGGCATCCTATCTGAGGTTTGTATTCTTGAATGTAGATTCATCAAATTTCTATGACTCTTCATCCCTGCATATGTTAATTCTGAATATTTGATTTGTGGATCATTCATGAAGAGACAACGAAGAACAAGGAAAGGAGCCAAGAATTAATTGGATATTATCGGAAAAAACCAAGTGATCAAACTCAACCACTTGATCATTCAAAAAACAAATGAGAAATGGGAGGAAACTTGCATAGAACTCATAGAAAGAAAAAAAAAATCTAACCAAAATCAAATTGCTATTCAGCAAAGCTGATTTTTAGAATGCGTATGCTATAACCAAATCCAACTGTTGCTGGAAATTTCTACTTTGTATCATGCCATCTTAAGTGCTTGTTTTTGTGGGAGAGAATGATAGGTTTTTGAATTCCTATGCCTAATATACTAATTTACACTGCTTATATACATATTGAGCAAGTTTTGAAGGAAGAACACCTTCATGAGTTGACTTTTTCTTCTTGACTTCTTTTTGCTCTACTGAAGCCTTTGGCCCGAATGGGAGCTACTGTGACTGGAATTGATGCTGTGGAAAAGAATATTAAAATTGCACGCCTCCATGCAGTATGTTTCTGTAGCTCATCTCCACATAGTTCATTTAGATCACTTTATGAGTTTTCATCGGCAATGCACCACATTTAAATTCTTATTGCAGTTGATTTCCTCTTGTTAATATGTCAAATAGTGCTGCTGGATTATTTTGTAAATTATTTCCTTTTGCAAGTTTGTGGGCCAGTTTTTGTAATTCAGTAAAGTTGCATTTGAGTCTTCAGTATTTAAAATGGATATTTATGAAAACATGTAACTTCGACAGGATTTGGATCCAGTTACTTCATCGATTGAGTATCTGTGCAAAACAGCTGGTACATGACATGCTTGTTTTCTCTTAAAGGTCGTCGTTGCATCAATTATCTATTGTTTTAACTTTCTAGCCCTTCCTTTTACGTGCTTAATGTATCCATGTTCTTGATAAGATGTTTAGATTTTAAAATAAGAAAAGTGTTCCTAATATTTAATAATATGTTTAGGTATCCATTGTCAAAGAGTAAAACACTTAGTTTTATTTAAATTGAAAATTTATGAATTGGAGGAGGATAAAATATATAGCCTTTCTGAGGATCAGTATGGAACCTGGCTTACCGTGTTTCACCCTTAGATGAGCTAGTTCAGTTGATGGATGTTCCGAGTGAATTGAAGGTTAGTCACAAAAAAGATGGGGGCAAATTGTTCTTTAAGAGGGAAGAAACTGGGTTTGCAGAACTGTTTTAGGAGCCGTAACCTGGAAATTCTTTGATTAGAAATTTTCATTTGTTTGTTTTATTTATTCCACGTATTCTTGCTAACTCTCAAAATCTCTGTTTTTCTCATTTCAGACTTGTTGTGTCTGTTGCTCCCTTACTTAATTCTGGTTACTTGAAATATTATTGACAGAAAAACTGGTGGAAGAGGAGCGAAAATTTGATGCTGTACTTGCTTTAGAGGTATATGTAATACAGCAATGCACGTTTTTCAGAATCATTTTCTTGATACCGGATTGCCTTAGATTGAGACCTGTCATTATAGTTATGGTGATCAATTGCCAAGTTTCTTTGCATATACGAATCTTCCTTCTAGTCTTTTTTTCATCCTGTCTTGGAAGGTTATTGTTTTTTTGCTTCTTCTAAGAAAGAATGTATTATTGCTATTTCTGCTGTCTTATTGGGAGTTAGGCAATGGAATTCATGTTATGTATTATGGTTGGTGTCCGAGCTTCTGTATTTGGGTTGTGCAGTGAATCTTGTAGAATGCAAATAATTCACTTATCAGGAAGGAGAGAGGGGTGAGGCAGGATGGAGGGAGAGTACACAAGGGAACTATGACTTCTTCTGTTAAATTAATCTCCCACTTAGGAAAGAAGCTTTGGGAGATTTAGAATCCTAAGCAACTGTTTGTCTAGTCTGCATAAATGTCCAAAATTTTGTTTGCAAGTCTTTTCTCATACCTCCAGGGATGCTTGGTGTGATAGGTTTTAACTTTTGCATAATTTCTAGGTGATTGAGCATGTAGCTGATCCTGCTGAATTCTGCAAGTCGTTGTCAGCATTGACAGTTTCTAATGGGGCTACTCTGATCTCAACAATTAATCGCTCAATGAGAGCATACTACTGCTATTGTTGCTGCAGAGAATCTCCTGAATTGGGTATGTCTATAAATTATTAGAAACACAGTAATGGTGAAATCTAAATAATGCTAGCCTCCACTAGAAGCATTTCGCTTTAATCTGTGTAGAAATTGAGTTCGATGGTATTTGATTGGTTGGAAAAAATAAAAGATATGAATTCTCCTTGTTTGATGCCCATCTAGTGAATAAGAAGTCACAATAACCTGTTTTGCTTTGTTGATTTACACGTTCTGGGATAACTTTTGAACTCTGCAGCTGCCTAAAGGTACACATGATTGGTCAAAATTTCTTACTCCAGAAGAACTAGTTTTAATTCTTCAACGGGCTTCCATCTCTGTAAGTGAAATATAATCTCTTTTTACCTTCCCCATAATCTCTTTTCACCTTCCCCTTTCTACGCAAAATATTGCACACTTGCAGAAGGTTGTCTAAAAGTACTCCTTTAACTCCTATTTGGTTTCTCCAGGTTCAAGAAATGGCTGGCTTTGTCTATGATCCCCTGACAAGAAAATGGTCGCTGTCCGATGATATCAGTGTAAATTTTATTGCACATGGTGTAAAAACCCGTGACTAAACTGAAATTTTACCCTGGATCAGTTCTAATTTTGTCGAATTTAATCTTTCCTTTGTGCGGTTCTCTTATATTCCTTCTATTGTTCTGAAATCTTGGGAACGTCAATATAGTCAAGGATGAATTATATGTGTTCACCCTGCCAAAAATTAAAAAAAAAAAAGAAAAGAAAATTATATATGTGTTCATGAAATGAGAGAATAAATGTTGCTCTTATCCATAGTTTGATTCAGAGATGGTCCTTGGCATCTGAAGGTGAAGGACGAAGATTAGCCATTTATTCCAGAGTCTGATTCCATATTGGAAAAATATCTTGAGGATGCCTTCAACAATTAGCCTTGTCCTCTTTTCTTCTAGGTAAATTATTGCAAGCAGTTTTTTACCTTGGAGAATGTGAGAAGGAATAGAGTGGGCAGCGCAGGCCCCTAATCCCGAGTCCGAGATCTGGGTTGAGCATTATCTAATTCTAAGTTTGAGCATCCCAAGAGGGCACGTATGGTATGGACCTTTATTATGTACAGTTCCGTTTCAAAGACGTATGTCCACTGGTACCTAATAGAGTATAATATATTTTAGTGGAAACGAAACGAAAGAATACATATTACAAAGAGCTAATCTCTCCTATTAGGATCCAGAGGATGGGGTCCAAGCGCGACAAATTTCTCCAGTTCTCTCTAATGCATTACCTATTAGGCTATCAACAGGGGGAATTACTATATCAAGACTGAATTCGTTTGTTTCTCCAAAACTAAATGGAATCCATCATTTCTCTGAAGATCATCCGCCATTGGAGGGTCACCTGGGTTATCTCTATCTGCAGTTGCAGATTGCAATCAATCCATTGTGGCGCTGAATCACATCCTAAGAAGTCCAAGGCAGCTTCTAGCGGCGCGGTTTTTTATTCTTTTTTTCCTTCTTAAAATGTTTTACTTTTTATCAAGTTTAAGAATTATTGTTTGAAAGTTATTCTTATTTTTGAATGAAATTCTCTTATTTTCTCATATATCGGTGGGAAAATGGTTTTTATTTTTTTTTCTTTCTTAATATATGTAAAAACAGCCAGATGATCATATATTTTAGAATAGAGAGAATATCTAAAAAAAACCTTTGAATACACTAACGAAATAGAAAATTCGCTAAGTTCTTAAAATATTTACTCTTTTGGTATATGTTCTTAAATTATATTATTTTACTTTTAAATCCTTAAACTATTTTTGTTCAGCTAATATAATTTTGATCCCTAATTTTTTTTTGAAGGAGTCTAGTTAAAATTTTCAAGCTTTTCTTTCACTATTATAAGTCTATTTCTACTTGAATACTTCGGTTTTCCTCCAAATTAAATCACTTTTCTCTTGTGTGCACTATTCTCGATCTCTTAACCTACTTTTATTTCCAATTAGGATAAACTTTCTTACCAGATTCTCCAACACACGAAATTATTGAAGAAGAGATAATTTCAAGAGAAATGCCTTTGTAAATATTAACCTATGAGAGGAATATGTAAATTTTGTCAAACTCCACTATAAAAAAAATGCTTAAAACTGAATTGACTCAACATAAATAGTTTAAGGATCTAAAATGTTAAAAAATTATCTTAAAGATGAACACCTGAAAGATAAAATAGCTTAAGAACTAAATCGACGGATTTTCCCCAATGAAATTGTCAAACCAAAATGTTCAGATTCACAGAGGAGAAGTGGATCTGATAGGAGAAGGAAGGATACGTCAAACCGGTGAACATATTACAAGGGACATCGTTGATTCAAATACAATACTAACAATGTCTCTTTGAGTTAATTAACAAGTAGGTATATTTTCTTCTTGCCGAACCAAAAAGGTTGCATGCCGGAGGTGGGTAAATTACGACGTAATTCGATCTCCGTACTCTCAAACGGAGGTTTGTTTCGAAGAGAGCTTCTGGTTCGGCTCCAGCTCGGCATTAGGCAAAGAAGACAACATAAGATAAACGTTGAATTTTACTCCGCATGTTCCAATCCTTCATTTGCACCACTAAGTATAGACTAATTATTATTTTTTTTTTTGAAAAGTAGAGACCAATTGTTATGGTTATAATTTTTAATACTTTATAAATTTTAAAATATAAAATCTTTTTATATTTTTACATAAAATTAAGAAGAAAATATATATATATATATATTTAATTAATTTAATTTATTTTATACATAATAATAATTTAAAAATTTTTAAAATTTATAAATAATAAATATTTTTTAAAAATATTTAAAATATTTTATATTTTTAAAAAAATATTTAAAATATCTCATATTTTTTAAGGTGATAAATTTGTGATTTGGGGTATTTTAAATTGATAGTGAATTAATCTGCTGTTGTAAAATTTGTCCTGACAGAACCATCATAAGTGTATGGATAACGCTTAGATAAATAATTCAATTACTATTAAAATAATCACTCAAGGTAGCGTAAATGCAAAGACTTACTATAAATAAATCCATTGTTGACTCTCTCTCTCTATATTCAGAAAGCTATAACAACAAATTCTCTCTCTTTCCATCTCTTAAGTTTAGTTACGTAATCGAATCTGCAAAAGGAGGATTTTGGGCAGTGAAAGCTAGAAATTAATTGTATAATTGGAAGAGATGGAGGCTGTGGATTCTGCAGGGGTGGCTCGCGGCCGCTTGGCGGTGCTCTCTGCTCACCTCGCTGCTTCGGTTAATAAGTCCGAGGTCGCTTTATCTTCGGTACTGGAGCGTTCTTGTGTCTCAGCTCAGAACGTTCAGCCGCCGCCGAATCTTAAAGGCGCAATCACCGTCATCGATGAACGGACTGGTAAGAAGTATCAGGTTCAGGTATCTGAAGAAGGCACTATCAGAGCCACCGATCTTAAAAAGGTAAAAGGTTTTATTTGTTTTGTGTACAGTTTGTCTCCGCTTCTTTGATTTGTTGAATATAGTTATGGATTTCAGAATTCAATCATTTAATTGTAATTCTTCCCGTTTCCATCAAGGTTGTTGTCTGCTGTTAACTTTTCCTCTTTGATTTCTTCGTCTTCTTTTTTCAGTTGCTGTTTTGGTAGTCTTCACGTGTGAAACCTGTTGGCAAATCCTTTGAGGAGGAAGTGAAATCTCTACTGATTCTTCAATTTTGACTTTTTTGAAAAATTAAATCTAACGGGAAAGTTTTCTTTTAGAAATTCCAGAGTTAGACTACGTTCTTTGTGGTGAAATGTATTTGAAAAGATATATTTTGACAAGGTCGTAGCTCAGTTGCTTAATATATGGGAAAATTTTAAGTTTTGCACAGAGTGTAAGTACTATTACCTACCATATTATTTTGGGAAATGATACATATATTCGTACTTTTCATTTTCTGAAGTTCCTTTCACATGTAAACAAAACTTTATATTGTCTTGAAGTTTCTTGATGCAATAAGAAAGGAAGGCAGAAATTGTAGTTCCCTTTTCTGAGATCTCAAGTAGCAAGGCATTTCAACCATATAGTTGATCATAGGAGGATTATTGGGGCAATGACATTCTGCTGAAATCTTTGTGCCTTCCATTTGGGATCACTGATTTGCTTGTTTGCAAAAGAAAGTTGTCTATAGTGACGTGCTTTTAGAATTTTTTTAGATTCTGATACAATTGTTAAACAGATAACAGCTGGACCAAATGACAAGGGGCTCAAACTTTATGATCCAGGCTACCTTAACACAGCTCCTGTTCGATCATCTATTTGCTACATTGATGGTGAGGCTGGTATTCTTAGATACAGGGGATACCCAATTGAGGAGTTGGCTGAAGGAAGTTCCTTTGCAGAAGTGGCTTATCTCTTGAGTAAGTATTGAACCATAAATCTAACTTTCAACGTCAACGCAAGGCATTTCATCACAGTATTATTTCTTATTTATTTGATCGAGTAAATTATGGAAGAAGAGTATCTGCCGGTTTCTTTTGCCTCAGAGAGCCTCCGTAGAAGCTTTCTTTGAAAAATATGGATTCAACCATATTCATCACTGTTTTATTGTTTTGTGGAAGGATAGTTTTCTTTGTCAGTTTATTCAGTGTGTTAAAGACATTTCACTAGTGGGCTGTGACTTTAGAATTGACAATTGTCCATCTACTATGTTTATGTATGTGATCAAATAGCACGCTGTGAGGTGGATGCATGTTTTGGCAGTTTATTAAGGACTTTTCTTGATGAGTTAAAGTTTATGAAATTTAAGAAAGATATTCTTGAAGAATTGTCAGTTTTCCATTTCTAGAGGAATGCAAACTTACATGATCTTGTATTTGTTTGAACCTCTTGTTTCCCTTAATCCGGATCATGACAATTTAATGCTTCTGTTTTACAGTGTATGGAAATTTACCATCTGAAAGTCAATTAGTGGATTGGGAGTTTGCTATTTCACAGCATTCTGCTGTCCCACAGGGAATTTTGGTCGCCTTCTTTTCTCCCCTGTTCTACTGATATTTTTTTAAAGTTTCTTGTTTACCTTACCTGTCATTTTTCTAAGTCGAGTGCTTATCTATCCATCTATTTAAAATTTTTTTACATCAGATGGAAAATAGAGCATTTTACAATATTGAAAAAATTAACCTTAGGGTCTCCTATTTTATTTTGGTTGATGTCCTTCAATAAATATGCTCTACCTTCTTGATGCAGGATATTATACAGGCAATGCCTCATGATGCCCATCCTATGGGTGTCCTTGTCAGTGCAATGAGTGCTCTCTCCATTTTCCATCCTGATGCAAACCCTGCTCTTAGAGTAAGCAAAATCTTAATTTTGGTTCTCAATTCCATCAAATTTTCTCACGTGTAGCAAGGCACTATTTCAGAGAGAAGCAAATTATTTAGTGCCCTTTCATCTGATCTAAGTTTATGTTTTGCAAAGGTATTGTTAGCCCTGGAGGAATCTAATATTAGAATTCTTCTCAAGATTTGTTTGACAAAATTTTCTATGCCTTTATCTTTCTAACAGGGCCAGGATTTGTACAAGTCTAAACAAGTTAGGGATAAGCAAATAGTTCGTATACTTGGGAAGGTTGGTTATTTCCTTCATGCTCTTTTTCATTTTCTTCTGTTTAATGGCCTAGACCATGAGCATTTTATATACTTTTTGAGTGTTTTTCTTCAGTTTGAATATAATCATCTTGGCGAATTTGATTTCATGTGAAATTAGTGTTAACAAGTAAATGATTATCAACTCAATTTGTAGGCACCAACAATTGCAGCAGCTGCTTATCTGAGGATTGCAGGAAGGCCACCTGTTCTTCCATCGAACAATCTTTCTTACACAGAGAACTTCTTATACATGCTAGATTCTTTGTATGTTGCTTCTATTTGGCTGATTTCATCAGAATACTTTTGTGTGTGAGGCTAAACTGCTGCAGGTGAATGGCAATTTTAACTAGAAATACTTTTCCCCAAACATGCAGGGGCAATAGGACATATAAACCCAACCCTCGACTTGCTCGTGTGCTTGATATCCTTTTTATTTTACATGCTGAACATGAAATGAATTGTTCCACAGCAGCTGCACGGCATCTTGCATCAAGGCAAGCATTTTACTGGCTATTCAGATGGAAGAATTGTGAGCAATCACTTGACACTTCTAGTACTCTGCTTGCAGTGGTGTTGATGTATACACTGCCCTAGCTGGAGCTGTAGGAGCACTCTATGGTCCTCTTCATGGTGGAGCGAATGAGGTAGTTATATCATTTTATGTACATGATATGATGGTTAATAATCAAAATAGTATTGTAAGGGTGGTATTGGATTTTGGCTTACCTAGAAGAAATTTTGATATAGTTCCGCTGTTGAATCTGTTGTTGGTTTCGCACGTACGCTCTCTTGGTAACAAATGAACCAAAATAAAACTTCCTTCTCTCTGTGTTCTGCAGGCTGTACTTAAGATGCTGAATGAGATTGGAAGTGTTGACAAAATCCCGGAGTTTATTGAGGGTGTGAAGAATAGGTGTGGCTTTTAAGTAATATTTGTCCTTTCTTAAGATGATATAATCGTACTCCTCTTGCTTTTCTAATGACAATCTCATGCAATGTCATTTCTAGGAAACGTAAGATGTCTGGGTTTGGTCACCGAGTCTACAAGAATTATGATCCTCGAGCAAAAGTCATAAAGAGGCTGGCAGAAGAAGTTTTTTCCATTGTTGGCCGGGATCCTCTCATTGAGGTTTTTTTTTTTTTTTTTTTGTTGTCTTTTCACTTTATTTCTTGCTTAGGTTGAATGTTTGCAGCATGAGTCATTGTTTTGTGTTTCTCTTGGTTTGTACCTGTTTGTGGTTTGCCCTTGTGGTCTGCAAACCCTAGTGTAGCTACACAACAGCACCGCTTACTCTGGCAGGTTCTCCTCCCAGGTAAAAGAAAGAAAAGAACTTCTTTATTGAAGGAAAATATTTTGGCCTTGACCTTTAAAATCAATGTGTAAGTAGAGAATTGAATATGAAGACATGCTACTACAGATGTATCTTACTTCTGGTGCAGGGCTGATGCACTTGTACAACCAAGCCTACATTAGGTCTTGTTTCTGTCTTCTGTTTATATCAGAAACCATTTTATATTTTCAATTCTGAGAACATCCATCAGTTGGAGCACTGGAAAAAGCAAGACCTTATATTGGGAAGCAAAGTAGCAGACTTTAAACATACATGTATTAATTGGACTAACTTGATATCTGATTCTTGAAAGAATAAGAAAATGAGATCTAGTTCAAATACGTGGTCCTTGTTTGATGATTTTCCATCATTACTATCCTCTAAAGAGTTTTTGTTCTTATATGGCAGTTCTGCTCCCAATCTCATATTTTACTTGATCTACCAGGTTGCAGTCAGTTTGGAGAAAGCTGCACTATCGGATGAGTACTTTGTTAAGCGAAAGCTGTATCCAAATGTTGACTTCTACTCTGGGTTAATATATAGGTATGTCAGAAACATGTAATTTGATTTCCCTAAATTTCATTATAAGCACTGTTTTTGGGGATATTAATTTCTTTTCATCTACCAGGGCAATGGGTTTCCCAACTGAATTCTTTCCTGTTTTATTTGCAATCCCTCGAATGGCTGGCTACTTATCTCACTGGCGAGAATCCCTGGACGATCCTGACACAAAAATAATGAGACCTGCACAGGTTTGTTTTGACTGTTATCATGCTAGGCATTTGGACAATGTTTCTAATCCATTTGAATATTATTTGCATTAGAAAAGAATATGGCAATCTTTTCTGGTGCTTATATATCAATATATTGTATTAGCACTTGATGTTAGACCACTTCACTTCTACCTTTGTTTTCTTTTCCCTTCTCCCTTGGTCTGACACAAAAGGATGTAGAGAAATCAATAGATGCATGCACAGTGGGGATAGTTTTTGGTTTCTTTTGAGGTGATTAAGTTGGCAATTTATGCTGTTTCTGTACCTTACTTCTTATTCTCAATTCAGGTGTACACTGGTGTTTGGTTGCGGCACTATATGCCACTTCAAGAAAGGATGTTATCAAAAGAGGGGGATAGACTTGGTCAGGTGTCAGTTTCAAATGCCACCAGGAGGAGGTTGGCTGGTTCCGGAGCCTAGGCTCAACTGTGATTCCCTCACAAGTACTCTGGCTGGAAAATAACCATTCCCGTGATCAAGATGTTCTTGATTCCATATCCCATATGTATTAAACGAAACTACTGGCTTTTCAAGAAGCGATGTGCTCACATTTTTATCCGGTGATGCCCACAGATATAATAAGAAGCAATAGCAAATATAGATTGAATTGGTAAATTTGAGTTGTAATAATTAGTAACGACGTTGTCTTGATAATAAGATCTTTCTGGTTCAGTCAACTTTTCCGTTTTCGTCATGGTTCAAAATTTCTGTTTACGAATTACCAGCTGTGGATGCTTGTATCATATACATTATTGAGTTTTAAATTCAGAAAGATACAATACATCTTCAAATTTGTGATTCATAAAGATTCAAGTGATAGAATAATTTCATACATTTGGGCACCAGTGGCAGAAAAGGGAATGAGTTATCGAATTTAGGTCTTTGTTTGGGAATGTTTGACCTTACAAATTTTCAATTCCGTAATATAAAATTTGAGTTTACGGAAGGGCATGTACTCTAAATTTCCATGAAAGATTGTTGTCATCTTAGAGAAAAACATCTATTCGCCCAAAAAAAAAAAAAATCTTGTATGATTCTATAAAGTGTGACTTCATTTTACATTCTATTATCCTCGTATGTCAACAAAAATACAATTCTCCAAGTACCTAAAAAAAATCCAATTCTGTAGATAGTTCTCAGATCAAACCTCAAAAACTTTGGGCACTATAGATAGGTATCCTTACACCAAGGAGGGTGAAAACACAAAGCGGAAAGTAAGAACTTTTTGGTAGGAGTGGAGTTAGAAAAATCCTTACACCTCCAACCTTGCAAAGAATCCTGTTTCAATTATATTCTTCCCAGCAAGTGAAGTTTGATCAAGAGATCAACAACTCCATACTTGAATTAATCTCTCCCGTTCATTTATTTTTTCTTTTTCTTTGTTTGGTTTCATGCAAATAATCTCAATTCATTCTTCAAATTTTCTAGTGGATACGTTAGTTAATAATATTCTTATTAAATTATATAATATTAAACAAAATTATTAAATTAATACAATTTAATGGGTTTGAATTAATAATATAATTTTATTTAATGTAATTTAATTAGTCTATTAAAAAGATTATATCCAAATTCCAATCAATGAAGAATGGGACCAGATCTCCACTCTCATGGAACCACTGGGCTTCAGTTCTGGCAGAGGGAAATTCGCATATCGCTGCCTCGCTGGCCCGTTTCTCTGTATAGTAGTAGTGGACATATGTATAAAATCGTCACGACTTTCACTCTGCGGCTTATCAAATTTATTTTACTAATTAATTAATTAACCGAATAATAGTCAGACCTGCCCGCCTGTCTTTAGATCACAGTCCCGCTTCCGATCCTTCTCAAAACCCCCTCTCCTTCTCCGGCGTCGGTTCTCGGCGGCCTTCTCCTTCTCCTTCTCGTTCTCCTCCTCCGACAATCCCCAGCGGTGAAGATCACCTGAAAATCTTCCTCGGAAGTCATTCTGTGAACGAGGTAATATTTTCTCCACCTTTCCTTGTATTCAGTTACCGACGAACGTGTGCGCTTCAATTGTTAGCATTTATTGCTTTAAGAGTTCCAATTCCTTGAATTCGTATTAATTCTCGTGTCTTAATGCGAAAATTTGAAGCTTTGGAAGACAATCTGTACCTTTATGTTTCTATATATTTGTATAGATGCACGAATTGCTGCTAAACAGTGATCTGAAAGTTTATTTATGTATTCATCCTTGTATTTATGAATTTTTTGCATGATATTTTGTAGCTCAATTGTGAGTGGGCAAATAGATCCACTTCTGTATTCAGCGTGTATGCTTTTTATGCTTGTTTTAGCATCTGTGGATGACAAAGTTTACATGTTCAGACTATATTTACTTCATTTTTGAGGGTCTGACGGTGTCAGTGAGGGGAAGTAAGTATTTGTATCTGGACCTTGATCAACTTTATAGTGACAGTACATGATTGGTAGCCTACATTTAGTGCATGGTATGTGTTTGTTCACGGTGATATTGATATGAAGCAGCACTTCTGTAACAGAATAGAAACGCACTCTTGGGAAAAAGTGTGATTTTGTATCTTATTGGGAGAAACTAGAGGGTATTGTATTTGCAGCACTTGTGAGTGGCAATAAAAACACTTCTTGTAGTGGTGGTGGAATTAAATGAACTGCAGACTTCAATGTTCAAGATGGTAAAAATTTTCAAGAATTCAACTATATAGAGCCGTGAATCAAGGAGGAGGAAAAAGAAAGGATGGCCTCTTCTTGCTCTTCTTCTTCTTTGGGGACTTGGCAAGGGGCTATCTTTTGAGTACTAATTACTTTTTTGGGTCAATTTTTAGAGCCAGTTGAGTGAAAGTCCATGATAAGTTTTACTAGTTAAAAAAATCCTGTTGCCCCCATATTAGAGTGGGATATTAAACGATAAATCAAAGTTCTGTGTGATTAATCTTCTTCTCCTTTTTGTTTTTAAGTTATTTTTCATTAGATTGTATCATTTCTCAGCACCAGAGGCTCTCTGAATTAGTTGGAGATATATATTTCCATTGATAGCAGAGAATTGTAATAATCTCATAGCAGCATCTACCTATGAGAATAGTAACCATCTCAACTTCAACTCATATGCTTTTCAGCTAAAGAACTTGAGAGAATGTCTGGGCAAAGCCAGCGTTTAAATGTTGTTCCAACTGTTACTATGCTTGGAGTAGTGAAAGCACGCCTTGTTGGTGCCACGAGAGGCCATGCTTTGCTTAAGAAGAAGAGTGATGCACTAACAGTGCAGTTTCGCCAGATCCTCAAGAAGATTGTTTCCACAAAGGAATCAATGGGTGAAATTTTGAAAACTTCCTATTTCTCCCTCACAGAAGCCAAATATGTTGCCGGTGACAATATCAAGCATGTCGTCCTCGAAAATGTTCAGAATGCTTCTCTTAAAGTTCGATCACATCAGGAAAATATTGCGGGTGTTAAACTCCCAAAGTTTGAATATTTCACTGATGGAGAGACAAAAAATGACCTGACTGGGTTAGCAAGAGGTGGGCAACAGGTACAGGCTTGTCGCACTGCTTATGTTAAAGCCATTGAAGTTCTTGTGGAACTTGCATCCCTCCAAACATCATTCTTGACCCTTGATGAGGCAATCAAGACCACAAATCGTAGGGTCAATGCACTGGAGAATGTTGTGAAGCCACGGTTGGAAAACACCATAACTTACATCAAGGGAGAGCTTGATGAATTGGAAAGAGAGGATTTCTTTAGGTTGAAAAAGATTCAGGGTTACAAGAGAAAAGAACTTGCTAGACAGGTTGCAGCTGCCAAGGCATTTGCAGAAGAAAAGGTTGCTGAGGAAATGGCTTTGAAGAAAGGCATTTCAGTTAATAATGCTTATAACATGTTAACCCAGGCTTCGCAGAAGGATGAGGACATCATTTTCTGATATGGAGGTCTGTTGATTTGTTTTGACGTTGCAATACATGCCTCGCTTCTGCTGTTTGTTCTATGTGGTAGTAATAGCAATTATTAATAGGTGAACAATACTCTGTGATTCGAATAAAAGCTCTATGCATGTTTGTAGTTATGGAATTACGTTAAGAGCTGAATCTTTTTTCGATCCGTCGAATTTACTTTTTCTTTGCTTCCGGAATTTTATCTGTTATAGAATTTGAGGCTGTTTCTTTCAGCAGCTCTGTAATCTGCTTCATTGATCTTTCATGTAAGTGGGATGATAAATTATTCAAACTGACCTGATGAGCCTTTTTCATATTGAAGTTTCAGTGGTCTGATTGCTTATGCTCATCAACATTTTCAGGCTTCCTCTTTGCTGGCTTCTACTTGATTTTCAATCGAGAAGCGCACCTCCCTTTTTCTTCTTTCCTCTTTCTGTTACGCAACAGAAAATTTGAACTTTGAATGCCCAAGATAGTTAATCATCTGACCTGGTAATCCACAAGAATGTTACGTTTTCGCTCACGGTTCCAACGTACTCTCTTACTCCTAATGGATACCAAAGAACACCTTCGAGGGTGCCCAAAGCTTCTATTACTGGTATTGTTATTATCTTTTGCCCATATCTTCTGTCCACCACTTGCCTACGATATGTGGAGTCACTGGAGGGGCTGAAGGAACTCGCGAAGGCGATTTCCTGCTTGTTGCCTTAGCAAATATCCTCTTGCTCTGTTCCAACCTATCCTTCCTTTTTGCTGTTCCTTTTTCATAACTTATCATTTAATAGCTCTTTTCTAGCACGAAATCAAACCTCGAAAGACATTTTAGCACCTCCTTTCCGGTGACCAGCAATATGCATATTTTTGAGTGGGGAACATTGCTTAAATCTCTGGAGGATTCCTGCCAATTTTCTTCTTCCCCGATTTCCAGTCTTTCTTCCTCCTGCTTCAAATGTTCCTCCAGCTTCTTTACCAATATGTCATAGATTTTGGTTTACTTATTTATGTTTTGGCATTACCAACTTGTTGCAAGTTCAACAAATTCATAAACAGAAACTAATCTTGTTTTTCTTGAATATACTTTGTTGAGGATGGGGGTTGATGGATTAACTACGGAAGAATATACTTGTTTGCATTTTCTGGCTGTGGGAAATCAAAGAGAAGCTATTAATATCTTACCCAAGAATAAGCATTTCATGTTTCCAGGCCAGCTAATGCAACCCGTCCTATCTCCCATTGAACTTTCAATATCTGAAATTGCTCTGGAGAAAAAGGAAGGCTACGGATACATTTTCAAAAACGAATAAAGAGATTTTACATACAATTTCTTTATCGGTGCATTCAAGTACACCTGAACGACTGGATACATTATGGGAATACAGGGAAGCACATAAATGCGGCATGCTAACTTCAAAAACCTTCCCGGGGTTATCAAGGCCTTCTAAAATCTCTTTCCTATGGGCTTTGTATTTCTGGATGCTGAAGGAGAAGACACATTAGCAAAACCACTTGGCCTTTTTGCAGGAGAAATACTGAAAGACAATCAAAATAATTAGGAAATGTTTATTGCCCCCTATATTGGCATTGCGTAGTGGTAAGAAATGTAAAGACAGAAGAGTACCTGTAAGTCCTTTGCGCCACCTTGTTCTTCATCGCTGCTAAATTTTTAACCTCATGGCTGAAGGAAATGAATAAAGTAAAATTACTGAATAAAGTTCTGCATATCTGTTCTGGCAGAGGCACGAAGATGCAACTAAATAATCCATCAACATTTTGGTCAATGGTTCAGGATCCAATGAGCCTAGCTTCCAAATTCACATGGAAATGGAACTCAGGTTACAAGTGGTCTTCGTCTAATCATCTTGCAGTTATTTGAGGAAAGCAAGAACCCCATCTTAGTAAAAGTAGCAATAGTTAACTAATTCTTGATAGACTTCAATATTCCTGGTCTGTTATTAACCATGAAAAAGAATGTCTATACACCTGCAAAGCATCTGCTACAATCCTAGTTGTATTCCTTATTTCCGTAAAATACTTGGAATGCTGAATTCAGATTCAAGGGTCTCTTAAAGAGTTGCACTTGCTCAACGGGCTGCAAAGACTGAATCGAGTTGCGTATAGGGAAGACCATATATAGTTATGCTTGTCTCAACATATACTACTCGATCCATCCTTTGGAGCCTGTTGAGCAGAGGAAGTTTGTCTAAGAGAGCGGAGAGTCCAAATGAACATTTTTTTGGTTAAAAGTCATCCCAAAAGAACATCTTTTAGTTATCTTAGACAGGTAGTATTAAAAGCCAGGCTCAGAAAATATCTAAGACAGATTTACCTGTTGATAAATTCTAATTTTGCCTTCTTCATTATGCTGCTCTTTGTATTGGAAATACAACCGTAAGGTCCTGTGCATGTAAAGATTGAATATGTATTATGCAAATAGAAGAAACATCTCAAATTCCCTTCACTTTAGCATGTTAGCATCTGTTGTGAAGCATTGCACTAAAATGCCAAATCAGTGAAACTCAATCACAACAGAACTATAAAGTGGTTTCTGAGGATACCTCCATAGAAGTTTCTTTTTGCGCTTGAAGGTGGAACCTTATTGCACAGCCGAATTTGCCGGTTTTGTTTCTCTGCGAAGAGCCCACTTATAACCAGCATATTCAAAAGTCACTTAGACCAAAAAAAGAAATCAAATCTTTTGCCTCAAAGGTGTTACTCAATCTGATAAATTAGAATCTAAAAATATTCTGGGTAGTGCTGCCTTGACCAAATGGAGCATTTTTCATTGTTGTAGATATTAAAGATTAGTTACGTAACAAAAATTTGCAATGTGATTATTCTTCTAATTTGGTACTACACCCATCCATTAATCTCTCTCAGGTACAATACCATATTGACACTGGCTGCTACTGTTACATACAGCCCTATTAGGCCATCCATATCAACAATTTGGTTAAAGTGAAGTTCCTTTCACCCAACACTTCTATGTGTAATTCTAGGTGCATAGAGCTTCAAATGGAAGTGACAGGACTCCATAAAGTAATTCAAATAGAAATGTACAAATAAATGTGTTTTTGAGACAACAAAAAACTAAAAGAAACTGGCTATTGTATTTCATCGATTTAAACCACAGGAAACAGTCAATAAGAAAGTGAAATACTCACTAGCTTCTTCCATTTTGTATCCCTCCCTCACTCGCTCTGATATCCTCCGTTCTTTATCTTCAAGAGCCTTTAACTTGGCCTGCAAGCAGAAGAAGACTAGTTGCAGCAGCACAATTTCACTGAAAGAGTCAAGAACTGTGGAAACAAGTAATATGCATAAGATAACCCATGATCAGAACCCTCAAAAAAAGTGCAAAACGCCCAACCTCTAGAACTCAAAGAAAAAACATAACATGTTGACACGCAGACAGGGGAAAAAAGTGCTGAGAGTTGTTAAGAGGAGAACTAAATTGAACTCCAGCATTATTGCCCAAACTGGCTGTCATCAAGGATCACAAACACAACACTGCCAATTGGAAGAGCAGTTTTCCATTCCATAGGTAGAGATCATAAAAGAAGAATGAAAAGTTTGCTACCTCATATAACTGTCTCCATGAAAAGTTAACTTTCACCTTCCTCATCCTCTCAACCACAAGATTAACACTGTGGGTACCAAAATTACGCTTGAAAATTTTTTTCCAGAGCTCATTAGTTACTGGACTAAGATCCCTTCCCTGCAAAATGTAAAAAATAAACTTTGAAATTTGATCACCTAGCCCCATAAAATGTGATGTAAAGAATAAAGTAGGGGAGTAGTGGGAATTTGGACATAGATCTTTCTCACCTCAGTACAATCCTCAATATGCATCAACTGTTCAAGTGTACAATGAGGCAAAATGCGCTCCAAAAGATGAAAATCAGTTTCTCCAACATCCCCAAGATATCGAACATTATCAATTGCCACCTGAACACATAGATCAATCAATGATGGAACTCTCTGCCTCATTGTTGTTTGTCTTCCAAACATCGTTACAAGCTCCGATCTAATATTGTCTGCTCTCGCTCCTGATAGCATTAAATAAAAATATTAACATACAAATCTTCACAGAACCTATATATTCACAGAAAAATCTCTTTCGATTCTATCTGCTCGGAAGATGAGTTTTAGAATATTATGCTTCCATCATGTTGGATTAACTAGTAAGGTCATCTACTAATGAGGTTTACTCAGATGCAAG
The DNA here is from genome assembly GCA_030512225.1 of Rauvolfia tetraphylla. Lineage (NCBI taxonomy): Eukaryota > Viridiplantae > Streptophyta > Magnoliopsida > Gentianales > Apocynaceae > Rauvolfia > Rauvolfia tetraphylla. Next base: position 668,958 of record JAJQKT010000012.1, read on the forward strand.
ATCTTACAGCTAATTGAATTTGCTGCCCATACAAGTAGAGTCGAGAACAATAAAACAGCACAGATTTGCACGTGTACATAATTTAGTTGCTAAATTCATTTGAATTATCTAATGCATTCAGTCTCAAATTTGCTTCGCGAATTCTCCGATCTCTATCGCAACCTCTTCTCATCTATTTTTTTAGTCAACTAAGATTTTTAGTCATTTGGCTTGGGGTTCGATTCAGAAAAAGTAAGATATCTTTAGGTCTCAGCTTGGACACGTGTTTGGTCAAACATTTCCTTTTTCACTTTTGGAATTAGCCCAAGCTAAAGAAAAAGAAGAAAAGTATACTCCATTCCAAACAACAGTTCAAACCTTTCACTTTTTTCCCCTAATTTTGTTCTTTCCTAGATGCAAAAGTGTACTTAAAATTAAGAGTTTTTGTGTAAATGATTTTCCGAAACTGAAAATTTTCCATTTAAACTTGGCCCCACATGACTTGGCCTCGTAATATGACCCTGTTTTGATTTTAAAATGGAATATGAAGAGATAGACTCAGTTAACAAGCGCCTTAGATTTTGCAAATAATTTATCAGAACATGATCTTTAGCAACCCACCTCGGTTATGCAAAGATTGAATTCCCCATTAACAGAAATACAGCAGCAACACAAGCTCCATCTTGATAATCCCACATGCACCCAAAAGAATCAACATACATAAATACACAGATGCATGGGTGCTATTACACATATCTGCTCCGCTGAGGGATTGATCAAAATGTCAACTTTTTCTTATTTTAGTCCAAATTTTCGCATTGGTAAATTCTGTCAAATTTCTACTAATCTCAAATAAACGGCAAGTGAATTTCTTTAAAAAAATTAGATGAGCTTTGAAATTTGATTGAAATAACAAGTAAAATTGATTCTGGTAGCTTGAGACTATAATCTGTCAAAGCAACGAATTTTAGCTCCAATACAACCAGAAATCATGCCTTTAACAACTAGTGAAAGATTCAACCACGACCAAGTCACCGATCGACACTAGAAACACAAACCACAAAAATAATAAACAATAAAAAATTAAGATATCTTCAGGAAATTCATGCTATAGTAATAGAAACATAAGCTTCCAGGAGAGCTCACCACCGAAAGATGATCGGAGCCGAGAATCACCGAATTGATGACGTCAGAAAATTCCGATGAGTCGATATGTATACAAGTCGTTCATGCGTACGACCGATGAAGAAACGAAAGAATGAATCAATTTCTTACAAAGACATCTCCAGAAAATTCACTCTGAAAAAAATATTAGAAAAAACGAATTGGTGGCGAATATGAGAATACTGAAGAATGGTTACAATAGTAAAGTCTTTTGCCGCACGAGATTAGATTTCAGAATCCCACAACATTCAACTCCACCAAGCGTGTAAAGTTCACGTGTCTGAGGGCGACTAGGAATTGCATTTTCATTTGTTGTTTGGGCCTGCTGAGAATCGTTTCTGCAGTATATTTTTTTAACTAGTATTGAATAATTTTTTAATTATTAAAATTTAATTTAATAATTAAAAATTTATATATTATGAATAATTATTTAAGTTAAAATAATTATTTATTTTATAATTAAATAATTATTATATTATTAGTGAATTATTATTTATTATATAGTGAATAATTATTTATAATGAATGAGTTTTCAGTTGTGAGATTCAAATTTGACGATTGAAATCTATTCGGTACTAGTTAAAAAAATTATATTGTCTACATTATAATCGTACCGACTGAGAATGGACTCTTTCCAGAATTATGTTTTGACTGATGAACTAACTATTCTTTTTATTTATTGCTTCCACCTATCAAAATAAGTTTTATAATTAATCTCAAAATTTTTCAAAATATTTTTTTTTTTATTATAAGAAAGGAACAGTTTTTACCATTCCAAAGCGATTTGGATACGGTGTTGATGCTCCCTTTTTTAAAAATGTGCAAACACATTTTGTATTGTTCGATCAACTGCTAGCTAGCTTTTGATATGACGGTTGCTAAGTATAAAAGTATTTTGAATAATCAAAATTAATGAGATACTTGAAAGTTTAAATAAATCATCATTAGTCTCCTAATATACCTACTGTTTCTTTAATTACTTTCATCAAATTCTCTCTCTCTTCTATCTTCTATATTTTCTTCTCTATTATTTTGAAACTCTTCAAATATTGAAGAACAAAGATATAGAAAGTGTATGTTCATCAACTTGAATCATTCTTATTTGAAGACTTGTTTGGCTTTTCCTTTAGGTGAGAGGCTTAGAAAAGAATCTTTGCTGTTGGTATTTTTGGCATTTGCATTTCTGCAACTGCAATGTAATGGTAACGAACTTCTTATTTATCATTCACTCAGATTTCTTACTTGCCTCTTCAAGGGAGGCAATCCTTTTTGACATAAGTGGAATGTTGAAATTTTGGAGCATGTTTCCTTAGTGTTTGTTGAGTATCTTGTCACTTGCTAGAAAATAGTTAGAAGTATTGATCTTTTTTCTATCTCTCATGTATTAAATTTTTTTCGGTAAAAGTATCTCATTTTAAAGAATTGAAGAAAATAAAGAAGTCTAACAAAATAATCCTTTAATATTTATCACTTTGAAAAAATAATTTAGACCAAAATACTCTCGGTCTCTCACAATTATTAGATCAAAAGATTCCGAACAATGATTTTAAAAGGCTTTTCGCACGTTTTGAAAAGAAAGGCCCTCAACATAGGAGCCAAATGGATTCCAAAGTATAAGATTTTCTCGACTTCAAACTTTCCGTAATTGATATATAATTCTGAAACTGATTCCATCAATTTGTCACCTTTTTAAACAATTTTGTCGAGATTTCTTTGTCATTTGAAAAATTTCTATCCAGTTTGATCACTTTTAGTTAAGCTTTGAGTAATACATTTAATACAACAAATCTTTTTTTTTTTTTGCTAGGTATTTAAGACGGCAAATCAATTTGATTCCTTGTAGATTGATAATAGAAATGTAGCATTTGATATGGAAGTATTAAAAACCAATATAGTTTGAAAATGTACAGAAACACATGTTCACTTCTAGAATTTTATTTTGAAACCTACACAAACCATAACTGATTCCATATTCAGACTTCCCAATTCCTAACTTTGTATTTCTTTGTGCTATCGTGCCAAGTGGGGTTTTACCACATGGAGTTCAGAAAGAATTTCCCGGCAGAATGTTTCTTTTTCTCCTACTGATTCTTGGAGTTGAGTTGACAATTTGCGTCCTCCCCCCGCGCCCCCACAACGAAGCGTTTCTTGGAATTTCACTTCATTCAATCTTGATGGCTTGGAATTGTGAAGAAGTGCTTGCAACTACTGATACAGATTCCTGTCTTTTAACTATGGTGGATTGAGCTCCTTGTCCATTACAAGATATAGAATATGGCTAATTGTGCTCTTCTTTGGTTTATTACATCAATTTAACCTTTTGATCAATGAAAAACTGTTTTAGCTGCAGCCTACACCACGTTATATTTAACTACATAGTACATATGAGCTTAGTAAGTTCACATACAAGACAATCTGAGTGTGTTTAGAAGGAAAAGCAACAATCATACTTATAGCAATCTGAAAACATATTGTACCAATTAATTAGAGAGGTGGAAGCACATTGAGAGATCAAATAACAAAAGAGTCAAATTTCAGGAACTTTTACAGCCCAAAAAGAAAAAAAATTCAATATCATTGCAGAGAAGGATACCAACTGAAACAATCTACTCTATATCATGTTTATTACTTGTACAATTGAATTAGATAGTTGCTATACTTGATTTGCAGATTATATAAAGATCAAAATGACGTTTTCAATTATGCGAAGAGGATTGCCACATGAATGTACGTTGACAAAATTCATTAGTACTCAAAGTACTCTGATAGATCTTCTTGGTTCTGCAAATCCCATATAACTACTCTTCCATCGAGCCCTGAGTCATTTGGTCACATGTCTTTTTTAGTTCATTGCATAGATAGGGCACAAATTGGGATATAATTTTTTTTTTTGGAAAGGGGGGGGTGTGATTGTTGGGGAGGGAGAATAAATGTTACAAAAATCAAGCAAATGACCGACCTGAAGTGCTGAAGCGGGTTACTATGGACTCCCCAGCTTTCTTTAAGGGCATAATACAACTACAATCAGCAAAAAAGAGAATCTTATACTTCACAGTTATAAAGATGTTGGATGCAGGATGGCGTGAACAAAAGAGACAACAGAGAGCAGTCAAATGAGTTTAATCAGTACTTGATACAGTTCTCATGAGCGCTTCCACGTTTTGAAGCTTCAACCTTCTTATTGCTGATCCCTTGCTTTGATTGGCCATAGAATTTTCCAAATGCTTCAGAAAACTGTAGAGAAAAGAATTTTCTAAGAAGAATCTAGGCTGGATCATGTTGAAGTCAATGACCACATAAAGCATGCAGCAGCATAGTTGGAAAGTAGAGGATTTTAAAAAAATCAAAAAACGGTTAATCAAAATGGTACTTAGCTACCCAGCATGAAAATGTAACTTACCTCCAAATGTGATTTAACACTTTCAAGAGCATGTAATTCTAATTTCACACAAGAGAACTAATTTGGATGTTCTTCTCCAGTATATGATTGCATAACGAGAACAGGAGTCCCAAGACAAGGATATTTTTATTCAAAACTCACTCTTTCCGGTATACTCCTCCAGAAATGCTGTGATCTTTCACTCGATCAAATATTCCACAGCCATGGTTTTAGCATTTTATATTTTGATCATCCATTTAAACAATCCCTTTTAATGATTCATTTTATTATGTAAACCCAGAAAAGAAAGAAGAGTTCCAAAATAGATACCTGTGAACTGGATTTTGCATTTGATGTTGCTGTTGTTCTATCACCAAGAAACCTTAAGAAACTCCTGAACAGAATTTAATAGTTATCAGCAATTATTTTTCAAAAGAATTACTCACAACCCATTCAACTTGCAATCTGTTTCCAATTACACAACAACCTTCAAAAACCAATCCTGGCTTTCTGATTTCAGTTTGAAGTCAACACTCCAGACAAGGGAAAATTCCTCAAAAATGTCGCTTTTTGTTGTACTTTTTAGTTTATTCTCTATCCAGTGGATACTCTTAAGGGAATATTGTTTAAGTAAAACCAAGCAAAAGAACAAAATGAACCAATGATTTTAATTCTGAAAACACAGTGAGATTGGGCTAACTGTTCAGGCAACTTACTCGAATCAATATCGATAGCTGAGGCATAAATTAGATTATGCATGCATTTGTGTCTGACATGTAATAAATTGTTCATTTTTTCTCATTAACTATGGCTTTCTAAGAAATTAAACAGAAAATGCCTATGACATGAACATACACAGACAAAAGGGAACTTATAAGAGTTTGTAAAACAATATATTGAAATTTAATAATTAAGAAAAGGACACGTTGGCATATGTGAATTCTTACAAGTGAAAACTTGGACCTAAAAGCATGAGCTTTTTGCTGTCCAAAACAGCAAACAACAGACAGTAGAAAATATCACAAAGCAACACTTTTGGACGAATTCCAAACCCATAAAAGAGGACAAAGTATAATCAACACAGATGAATATTCCAGAATCTCTATAAATCAGAGTAATTGGTCATTGAAATAAAGAATGAAAAGGACAAGATGGTACAAATTAGAGAACTTCCACATAGAGGGAATACCATGATTTGCAACAGCAATGAAATGGAGTGTTGGCCACACTAGAGCTTCTAATAAGTATGCAATGGATGGCCATTAATGTATGTAGAATGAAAAAAGAAAAAAAAATTCCAGACGTACAACAGGCAACAAATATCACAATCATGAAAAAGACAGTAGCAAAAGTAAACAACCTACCATAGTCCTCTTTCATCTGCTACAAAAATCATTGGATTGCAGTCAAATCCCACACCAATAACCACTCTTTCAGAAACATATAAAACCTGAAGGTGACCGAAACAACCATACAGGTTGATTATGCTCGTCAACATAACATAAAATACCCAAAAGTTATCTATAAAATGCTAGAGAATGGTTTCTGACCCACATCACGAAGAGGCAAATCACGGAATGCAACACTTTGAGCTAAAGGAGAGGGGCCGACTTCATCGACAAAGTAGATCATGGAGTTATGACCTAGAAACCACCCAAAGTGGAAAACAGGTAAGGGCCACTATTGTACATGTACAAATATCTTGAGCTACCAACTACAAAAACATATACATGGAAGAGTGCAGACAAACACATACATATTATGATCATGTAAACAGTGGCGGAACCAAAATTTGAATTTAGGGGGGGGGGGGGGGCAAACTAAAATGGAATTTTTAACGTATTTTTTTATTGTGGAAAAAAATAGCAGTTATAACCTAGCTCTTCTATTTCTATTTTATGATGAAACAACAACTTCTGAAGAAAAATTAAATTTGAAATATCTTATTTTGGAAGGTAGAAGAGATTATCCAACAGTTTAAAAGAAACTCTAATGGCTAAAAAAGAATCAACAATAGTAGAAAAGGGAAACCCTCAAACTTTCAAGGCCACATGACAATATGAAAAAGAAACCAAACCATCAAACACCAAAAATAATAATACAAAACTAATATTTTAATTTACATGTGTACCACATATTCTACAAATTTACGATAAGAAATTCAAAACAAATCAAAGTATATCGAAATTATCAAAATTACCATTTTCATTATTAACCTGAATTAAAAATTTGCACAAAGATGTTAAAAAAAATTACTTTTGGGGGCCAAAATTTGTAATTTAAAATGAATGCACAAATTATTATATATAATCCATAATACTATCCAAACGATTTTCAAAATCTTGGGAGTTCCTATGTAGTTCCGCCACTGCATGTAAAGAAACATGTATATAATATGTATATATACTGATACACACATGTTCAGATACAATACAATGATAATGTTTATATAAATGGCAACAGTTGGATTTGAGTTTCAAGTTGGATATACTAATAGACAGCATATTGAGATAAAGATTACTAGCATCTGAGGGGGTGCTGTGAACAAAATATATAAAATAATAAAAGAAGCTCAGCTCAAAACTACTCATATAAGTATGTCTCATTCAGCTAAGATGCACCAATAAGAAGATTTTCCGTATAGAAAAAGAGGAATTTCTCACCTACATAGGCTAAGGTATTGCCGTTTGGGGACCATTTAACACCAAATGCCCAGCAATATGAGAGATCAAGTTGAATAATTTGCTGCTCCAACATTAAGAGAGGACAGGGTAAAAGTTTAGGATTCAGTCTTCATAAAATTAACTGCATCTATGACAACCCAAAGGAGATTTTATAACTGAAGCAAACAAAATAGTTGAACACATTGCATTCCGTTATTGGTATTACTATTCCTAGTAAGAGCTCAAGTCATTTTCTTTCTTTTGGAACTAGTTACCATGGAGTGTACCATCCTAAAACGTGCTAAATTTATTTCTTCTACCAAGTGAAAACTTCTGAATCCACATTCTCCAAAATGAACTGACATTATCCCATGTTAATAATACTTCTCTTTCCAGCCAAAAATGCGTCATTTAACCCACAAGGGTCTCTTTAAGGTTATTTTAAGAGGCAATGCCTGGATATGTAAAACATGTACTTTGGGACACAAGAAACATAAGGAACCAAAATTGGAGCAGATGTAAGAACTACAGATATAAACCTCTCCAAATTTAGAATCTGAAGGCCCTCCTCCTGAGTCCCTAACAACAACAAATTACAAAATCTTGGTGAAAATTCTGCAAGCACAAATTTAGATTGTAAATGTTAGATGATTATCAACAACTCTAAGGAAGGTACCTCGTGTCCACGCCTTTAATGAATGTAGAAAATACTCGACATTTTCCATCAGTTGATGTTGTTGCAAGGAAAATCTACAATGAAACAGATTACCATTCATAAAACATATGAACCAAACATATTTCTTTCAGTGAAGATAAAAAGGCAATATGAGCAGCTATAAATACCAACTGGATATGTAACAGATAGGCCAGAACAATAGTTGTAGTTATACGCATTTATATTCCATCATGATGTATGATAAAGTTCATCAAAGTGGTTATTTTTAAAAAAGCCCAAATAAAGTCATCTTTTGCCAAAATTGTCATTATTCTTATCCTATTCTAATTTAAGTAGGCGTTCATCTGGTTGATCCCAATTATTATAGATTTCAGAGGTATACCTTTAAATCATTTTTCAAGTTCATTAGGTTCTGACTGATTAGCACAATACTAAAGAAACTTTAGAAAATTGATCAACTTGAAAAATGATTGGCTCATCCCCCTAATTCTAAACATAGAGCCATGCAATACATATAGAACAAGGATACAGAGTCTCAAAAAACAATAAACTCACGTTATTAGGATGCCAAGCTACACTTGTCACAGAAGAATCATGCCTCTTCCTGATAAGCTTACTAACCCACCTGGAAGAAAAAGCATACCTGATGAAATCTAGATTCACATGGTCCCTAGACATCAACCTCATGTTGTCAAAACAAAAGTTGCAATATAATGCAACATTAGAACAAGGAAAACATCTACATTTAATTCTCTCATCAGCTACTTTACAAGATAACCAAAAAAACACCAGATTGGCCAAGATAGGCATTCAGAATACCATTGGTTGAGTCTTATACTTAAAAGACAAGTGATTGTAAACAGCCAAAATCAATAAACTACAGCAGGAGTCATTTACCAGTTATTCTCCTGCTCATAGTAGCATACACACACAGTTTTAGCCCCACTTCCAACAGCAAACTTGTTTTCTGAAAGAAGAATTACTGAATTAACAAGACCGAAAAAAGGGGGAAAAAATGCTGATGATTTCCTAAAGCAGCAAAGAAGTCATCCAATTGAAATGAAAAGAAAGATGAACTCTGTACATAAGGTCCTGCACGTAAGCAACAGAGTCACAGATACTCTTCAAGTAATATCCAAAAGTTTAATAGACTGCATTTCTTGATTACAGAATTTAATGCATCAGATCATAGCAGAAGGCATCCACACTCCTAGAGATACATGAGAATATAAGAATAACTTGAAAATTCCACAGCAATCATGCAGGTGAATAAGGATGATTCGACACAATTAACCAACCTAGGATGAAAGAGCAGAAATAGAATGTGTTGTAAAGAATATACAACGCAATTGATTCATGATGTCTACAGAGCCACCGAATATGACTTTAATACCTTTTGGACTCCACTGCACACAAAGTGCTGCTCGATTTAGCCTAAGGATGACGAGGGTGGGCACCCATTCTGTTGTTTCTTGGTTCCAAACATATCTTCAAGGAAAAATATAAAATATAGTTAAATGGATGACCACAAAATAAAATTCAAACAACAAGATACTCTGTAATATTGCAGGATGGTCACTCACGAATTTCGATCATGAGATACAGTAACGATTTTGTTCGAATTTGTGCTCCAGTCAATACCAGAAATAATTTGATCATGCTGTGAGATAAAAAGAATAGGAAGAAGAAAGGAATTGGTTAGCAGAACATCCACACAAAACAATTTGGAGAATACAACAACCACCAAGCCTTAATCCCAACAACAACAACAACAACAAAATAATTTGGAGACTGATTACAAAATTAATTGATTAGAAATTGTACAAAAAGAACAAAGAATGTAATGCTGAATACAAGCTAAAATTCCGAGAGCTAAATCTTATTATCAGATTATAACTAAAAGAACAAGAAGCAGGAATTCTGAAGCAAAATGAATGACCAAAATAGAATTCAAGAAAAATTTCAAGCATGTTCCCCAAAAGTGAAGGCATGCACATGCACAAGATGCTATTTTTGAACAAAACCAAAATACTTGAAAGTGAAATAGAGTAAACTAAATTACGCTCTCTCTTGAGCAACTGATTTATAGCAAATGGGGAAACCAGATTTGTACAAAACTTAATTTACAATTAAACACAGTAAACAAGAAAAATCTCCAGCTTACCTTCTGAAGAACATGGACTTTTTCCCACTTGTCCTCATCTGATAGTCGATATATGTGCACTTCACTATTGTTTGGAGAAAGTGCAATCACTACAAACAAGTTGGATACACATTAGAAAGTTCTAATAATACAAAATGATGGAAGTTAATAGACTAGTAGAACCAAAAGCCTAACCACAGCGATCCAGAGAATTTCAAATGCATAACTATCACTCTGATCATACTCAAAATATCATCTTTCTATGAAATACAGTATCCAACCATGGCTTGGCCGGTTCAATAAGAACCACGGGCAAAAAAGAAGCACTCCTAGAATTCAAACCCATGAACAATTTTTCCGTTGCGCAAAAGGGCCAATCTCTGGCTGCTTCAGAGTTTGATGTACAGAGTATCAAATTATTCACTGCCACTCGAGTATTAGATACTTATCTACAAATACAAGGCTACAAATGAAATGAAACAAAAAGCTCAAAATCAGCTTAAATGACCAAATTACTCTAACCGAGATTCTTAATTGATCATAGGAACAACTATCGCAGAAAAATGAACGAAAACAACTCTTTGAGGACCAAAAATTGGCCGAAAGCTGAAAATAACATTAGCCTAAAGATAATAATCAACTTGTTAGCAATTCAAAATATAGAAAAGAGCAAAAACAAGAGAAAAAGTTTAAGTATTTACTGGAGAGGTCGGGGCTCCAAGCATGGCAAGTAATACACTGAGCAAACAGATGTACCGAAACAGCTGCCATTTGATTGTTTCCAGTCGAACAGAGATCTGTGTCTCTAATTCAGATGAATCAGATCTCGCCTGAATCTTATCTGCCTCCGGAAGCAGGAGAGAGAAGAGAGAAGAAAATGAGAATTTCTTTAGAATGGGGCAATGATTTGATTTGTTTGTTAATCGACGTTTTTAGTTCCGGTATCCGAAAATGCTTCCCTCAGACGTCAAGATATATTTTTATAATTATTAAAATTTTATTTTCTTTTTGTGTTATATTTTAATTTTATTTTCTTCTCCTCCGCTCCCTTTTTCATTTTTTTTCAAAGAAATGTCTGTACGTGCAATTGCACTTTTCCGTATTTGTTCTTTTCTTTTGATTCTTTTTTGAACTGGAAGTATACTTTTCTTTTCTTTTCTTGTTTCTTTTGATTCACCTTTTACTTTTTTTTTTTTTTGCTTCCTACCAAATCATCATTTTGCTAAACAAAATTTAATTTTAAAATAAAATCCAAAATTTTATGTGTGAGACTCACGTCCCCTCTCACAAAAAATTTAACTTTTACAAAACTTAAAAATAAAAATCTCAAAACCAAACCCTATTCAATCAAAAATCTAAAAACCAAACTCTATCCAATCACAACCTTAATAAATATCAAATTTTCATCTTCCTGAAATAAAGAAAGAGAAGAAATTATACATCCTCCAAATACCACGAAAGTGAACCCACATTTTAATTTGAGCAGGAGACATCACAAACTTATCCGCTACCTAAACAAAGTATTTTTGTTCCCTCAAAAAAGAAAAAGTTCATTATTCTCCACACACAAAATTATTTTCAAAAGAAATATTTAAAAAAGAGAAAAGAAAGGGGCAACTAAAGGCAGATGTAATAGTACTCTTCGGATGATACACAACGGGAGGAATGAAGATGATCTCATACTTGCATTGACAAATTAGTGCTACTATCGAGAGAAGCACTTGGCAGTCTTGGCTGTCAGCTTTCCTCTAATATTACATTTCCATTAGAGGGGAAAGAACTACTATAAATCAATAACACCACCACTCATAAATCAACTATAGAAAATGACTTGTGAGGGGCAGAATTCCAAAGAACATTCCCAAACGATTTGGTCGAAGAAAAGAAAGTTAAATTCAACATATCGAGGGATTAGTTCATATCTTGACTATTTCCAGCAACTCCAGCTTCTGCTTGCTTCCTTGAATTCCAAGGAACATATATGGAATCTCTGACTTTGCTGAATTGTGATCAGTGCTTACCGAGTTAATTGTTTGCCAATTCAACTAAGAGGGCCAATTGTGTGTCATTGTACCTACATCAAGATGACAGATCAAACGAAACATTAGGATGGCAGAGATGAGCTAAAATGTAGATCTAAAATACTGTTAAATATTATATATTTCCTTAGGACAAATATAAGGATGTTTCAAATGCAAAATACAAAGCTTCTAATTTTCCTTTGTATAGGAAAAGATGATGATGCGCATTGGTTCCCCATTTGTATATAATTTGAAAGAGTAGTGGAACCCTGAGAGAATCATTCATCTGATTAAACCCCCTGACAAATCATTCCCAAATGCAAAGGGCTATTTCAAAGGAAATCATTTCTCACCTTCAGCTGGAAAGCCAAGAGGAAAGTCCCACCAAAGGGATCGTCAATAACAAACCATAATTCACCCAGCTATCTTTATCCTTGACCTTCTCCAGTTTTGCATTAAAAGTATTTAACATTTGAGTAAAAGGACAATTCATCTGCCGATCCTGTCACATAACACAACTCTTTAGTTTCACATCTGAGTGGTTAACAAATAGCTTATAACAGCATATACATATTTTGACTAGGTTATCCTCAGAATTGATGGCCGACATGCACCAGAATTCTCTTGCCTTTTTTTATGAATTTCAAATGCCAAGCTACATGCCTTAAAACTTTGCTTCATTTGATGCTTCTTCATTTAGTTTGGAATAACACAATCATCTATTACTAAACTCAATATCATACACCAAACTTCAGATCCCAATTGACATCTTTCTGCACTCCAAGCAATCAGATTCTACAGTCAATATAGTTCTTTCCAAATCCAAATTATCTATCTAAATGCAAAGCAAAGCAAAATTTTACTCGGATAGGAAGAATTTGAAGAACTCACTGTGATATTTGAATCCACAATTTGGTGCTGAACATCTGAACTTGCTAATACTTGTCGTCTGAACTTGCTAATACTTGTCGTTTGTCCTTGCCTGATTGTTCCCAGGGCACTTTAATTTTATCCTTTTTGGATTCTTTGCTAGAACGCACTCTATAAGCTGAATCAGAATGAATAGTCTCCATCACTGAACCGAAGAAGTTTGTTACTGGCACCTATTAAACAGAGATGAGGAAGAGTAATGATGTCATTTGCATAGTTCAGATAGTAGCCAAACCAGTGATATGAGTTTTATCCCTCTAGGCTTTTCTGACCCCCTCAAATTCTTGCCCCCCTCCAAACTGAAAAGTTAGTAGTATGTCCAACTCCTTAAACTCCTTACAGTAATTTTCTCATTATACGTCTCCATTCATGATAGCAGGCCATAAAGGACGCATGACAAGTTAGACACACTTGGCCAAAATCAGATTCTACAGAGAAACAAAAAAGTTAGTGATCAACAACTAGATTGCAAGAAAAGCAAAAGATAAATGAAAACTTGCTTAAAGATAGGGTCCTCCCAGTGAAATGTCCAATTCAGTCTCCAAAGAAATCTTTTACACTAGTCCCTAACCCATGAAAGTACCCATGCTTGTGTATATGGGTATTTGCGTACCTCTATATGTGTGTATATATGGACATTTACATACCTTTTTATGTCTGTATATCTATACAGAGAGAAAGCCAAACTACCTCTCAATGTCTTTGGTTGTGTTTAGGGGTACATGGTATTGAGACCTTATTTTTTCTTTCATTACTATTCTCCTTCATGAGTGGCAAGTAGGGCACGGTTCATCTTGGAAATAAACCCACAATGGATTATAGAAAAACGGATAAGAATTAAAATGACACCAAATCAGAGAACTGAGGGATGGATTCCCCATACCTCTTGCAAAGGGCGTTGGTATAGGTCTGTCCTATAATATGCATTTGACAACAGCCATTGAGGATTATATGAGTTGAACAAGCTGAAAAGTAAAAGTGATTAAGCTTCGTTAATATTTCAGCTATGGTTGAAACATGAGCAGTGGCCTGGCTTACATCCCAATAGTGCTTCATCTCAAGAAGCATTTTAAGGAAATTAAGAAGTCCCTCTGCCGTTTTACAAGAATTAAAGACTAAACTTTTTGACATGAAACATATAGTCACATTGATAAACTACAAGATACAAAATAAATAATAATTCTATAAGAAATTAATGGAAAGAGAGGTTAGAATCATTGATTAGAGCTAATAAGCATATGCAACAATTGTCTCTTACCTGCTTAATGAAGCATTATCATATATATTTAGCCTCTCAAAGAATGCAAGAGTATAAAATGTGAAACGGTCTACAACAGAGACACCAACCTGCAAAAAGTTTTGAGGAAAGTATATTGTTAAAGACTTCAAATGAAAGAAAACAAAAAATACTAATAAGGCATTTCTGAGAAACATCAATGTTCCTCAATTTACATGCTCGAATGTAGAGCAGAAAGTTTATGCTTACATCGGCATCCAGGTGATGTGAATAGGAATTTTCCCCTTTCATGCTACTTCCAATGGCCAAAACACCAGGTGAATGAAGCTGCAAGAGAAACAAAAATTTATTTAGAAAAATTTTAAAAAAACAATTGGATCTTCTGCTTTAAGAGATATAAGAACTATGATAAAATATGAAAAAATGCATAGTTCTAGATACAACGGTGTTATAAGCCAATCCCCCTCTTCCCACCGCCCCCAAAATACCCCCCCAAAAAAAATAAACTCTGCTGTGCCAACTCTTAATGTAGAGAAATATGCAAGAACACAACTGAGGCCAAAAATTGTAAGCACATCCAGTACATAAAAGTAGCGTATTAAAACCATCAAGTGGACATCACTCATGAACATGAGGACATTAAAAATGAGCAGAAATTTCACCCAAAAAATAAAGGAAGTAGGACAAAGAAGTCAGGCAGGCAGGAGTCTTGCTAAACTAAAATTAAAAGAACCAATAGAAGTATGTAGACAGCCATGGTACCAGATAAGAAAATCAAGCATCTGAAAACACAGAGTACTAAGATCACATTCCAACAAATAATTGATCTACTAAACATGTTATATAGTACATATCTGACCTGAGAAAAAAGAGTAGCAGCTTGGCATGTGTCTACCATTATCAACAATTCCTTGAATCTGAAATACCAGCATAATCCAAATAAGCTAGGTCATTATTTTATAATGATTCTTTTGCTATGATCATTTTACCATGACAGATAAAACTAAATCCTGTCTAAAAGATTAAATAGATATGGTCTACAGGACACAATTCATACAAGACCCTGAATATTTTTGCATTAACAAGGATTGTTCTTCAATCTTCATGCTGCACACTGCACAAATAATTAAGAAAGACTTCATCCAAAGATTGGAAAATGACAGGCATGCGAAGTAGCACCTTTTAGTTCCAAAATTGATCATAGAGAAAAGAACTCTTAATACTAGAGATGTAATTATCCTTTAGCTGCATCAAACTTCTAAATGGATGCAAATGCCACATTCTACTACCTTTGTTTTTCCTTCATTTGCTTGATAGCATCAGCCAAATCATGACTTTGGAGCTCCTCCGAATCTTGGAACTTTAGAAACTCATCTCCACCATGCCCTGTCATATATAGAAGTATGTGGCTTCCTTCATCACTTAGAAGACGTTTTGATCTTGGGACAGCAGCTTCATGACGACCGGTTAAGACGGAGAAAATTTTCAACAGTTACTTCATAACCACGATAATCTACCTGACATTTTAGAGCACCAAGATGAGAGAACTTTTCTTTATCTTATGTCAAGTTTTGAAACACTGAAGCATTACTAACATGATCAAATACAAGTCATATAATTTTGAAGCAATTCCTGCTACTCTATCAAACAAAGTAAACTTCATTCTTCAAATTCCAAATCAATATAAATATTGGCAATGAGATCAATGCATTTATTCAATAAACTCAAAAGGAAAATATATCGGCAATTAAGCAACAATTAGTATTCTAATACAAATGTTTCCGAAAGACCAGTTGCATCCTTTGTGGGGCACTGAAAAGACTTGCATATTGGTGGAAAACTGACCGTCTTTCTTTTCTCATTTTCAGTAAGATCCCAGCAAAAGAATCCAGGGAGGGAGTTATTTTCAAATCAGAATTACCTTCTTCAAAATTATCAGTCAGCAAAACATCCTAATATATAATTCAAATACGTGTGCCATCTTGATTTAAACAGATAATATTTAGAAAGCCTAGAGCCAGATACTGCAGTAAAGAAATATTAAGCGGAAGTTTGAATCCATACCTCCACATTATCTCCATACAAATTAAGCCTATGGTTTTCATTATTGAAAACTTGAGCAGGGTACTTGTTTCGAGCGTTGCAAGCCATATCATCTGCCAGCATCAAAATTATCCTCTCATCCGGTATTCCTAGCCGCTTTACTGTTCTGAATGCCAACCACATCCACGATACAAAAGGAGTAATGCACATACATATTTTTCCATTTATGCAATAAAGCAATAACAAGCACTCGAAGATGCTTCCTAAAAAAGACTAATTAAAAAATCTTAACTTTACCTATACAATGATAAAGTGTTAGCCATATGACGATAATTAAACCTGAAGAACAAGAAAAACACATTTTTTTCAGAAATAAACTTGAACATACTAAAATCAAGCTTAATTAATCAAAATTGTAAGCAATTAAAGACTACATATTACAAAGAAATGCATGAATTTACCAGAAACGCGAGGTACAGACCAAGATGGCCCAATTATTAGTATGCATTGTGGTAGTGGAATCGGAAGCACTCGATCGAGCAGCGCCCAAGAAACCAGTCACCAACAGTACAGAAAACACAAGAAATATTGAAGATTTACGGATGCAGCTTTGCGCCTTTGCCACCACTTCCGCCATTTTCTTCTTCAGTTCCCAGCTCCAATAGTAGAGGAAAGATTACGAAGAAAAGAGAATTTTGTGCTCCTCCAGATAGTTTTAACGAAAATGCGTTCTTTTTTGTGATGCGTTCTGAGACGGAATCTTTAATGCGTTAGTTAACGTCGTAAGGAAACAAAGCCAAACGGTCAAAAGCCCGAGAAAGGATCCAGACCAGGTGACGTTAATTAGACATTTTGTTTGTTGTCCTTCTTTTTCTACTTATAGAACTTCGCCTCAAAAGGTTTTTGAAATATTCATTTTAGCCCTTAACGATTACATTGGTGTAACGCTGTTAATTAACAGGTTTGCTGAATAGGTTTTGATTGGAACATGTTCTACAACAGAGGGTCTAAATTGAAAATTTTGGAATTTTTAGGATTAGATTGAGATAGTATCAAAATTTAAAAATATATAGTATTTTTCTGAAAACATACATAAAATGGATTCAAAGTATACTAATTCTACTCTTCTACAAGATATTTATTCTATTTAAAATAAATTCGAATTTAATTTTTTTAAAAGAAATGAGTACTGTTTTCTTAATCTTAAGGAGATATATATAATACTTAACTCGAAATTAAAAAATAAAAAAATTGCGATTACCTCACTAACTTCTCCGGAGACCAAACTAGCATAGGCATTTCTGTACTTTTCTTGAAGTAACTTCTTTTCATCTTTTTGTCTTTGAAAGAAAAAGAAAATAGTAATTTTATCTTGGTTCATGAACTTTTTTGTCTTCCAAATCTATAAAAAAATAAATAAATGAAGTTGCCTGATATCTTAGATATCAGGAAACCAGAATAAGATGACAGTCCTGCATGTACTAATCACCAAAACCCTACATGATTCTTATTCAAGCAGATTGATATTACAATTGCATTTCTGCTATTTTACAGGACTAACAGCTATATGATAAAATGTATACAGAAGAAATCCAGTTTACTATGTCTACAGTTGTGACAAAAATGGCTGGTTTACATGTTAGAAACATTTGAATTATCTCTCAGAAGGATGGCATTTTCTTCTCCATCATGATTTGAGGGGGAGGAATTAGTACTTGGACAGGAGGTCGAAATGCTCTGAGATTGGCTGGGATTCTCCCAGAAATGACTTCTTATGCTCCTGAACTTGGAACTGGTAGTTGAGAGCCCTGGATCAGAAAGCAGGTCTTGAACATCGGTACGTCCTTCAAGCATACTTACTACTTGAGACATTGTTGGCCTGAGAGTTGGGGATGCATTGGTGCATAAGAGAGCCACATTTAGCATTACTGTTGCCTCTTCAGTTGAATAATGAGAACCTAAAGCTGGATCTGCCAATTCTAAGAGACTGCCCCTCTCTTGTAAAACGTAGGCCTGCACGAAGAGTGAAAGTAAGAAGGGAGTCAAGTAACAATATGCCAGGGAAACAAGCCATGAACATGAAGCAGAAAGTGCATGCAGCATTTTCGTTAAGAGAACAAAGCGCAAGAAGGCAGGAAGGTGGCAGCATTGGTGTAGGCTGGCCAAAAGTGCAGTTTCAGATATGTTGAGAGTACAAGGTGAGTGAGGAGCATCGAATGTATTGTCACAAGGTTTTTGAAGGGAAATTCAAAAGATAAGAAATAATTGAGGAAGTTTTAGATTACCCAGTCAAGGAGATAAACACATTCTTCCTCTGGCCGATAGTTTGTATTGCTTTTTCCACTGACAATTTCCAAGGCAACTACTCCAAAGCTGTAAACATCTGCTTTAGCAGTTAAGTAGCCACGCATTGCATACTCGGGAGCCATATAGCCTCTGCATAACAAAGTATCCACATCGTATTGGCACTCACAAGGTAGCAAGAAAATAACATGTTCTATTCATTTTGAAGAAATTTTAAAGGTGAAAACACTACATAGATGCAAAGATTTCTCAGATAGAGCAAGTGTTTGGGAGTTTGAGGGCCAAATGGGATCTACCCCTAGTGCAGAAAAAGAAACTCACATAGTTCCAGCAATCCGAGTGCTGATGTGTGTGCAATCATCTTCATGCAGCTTTGCCAGGCCAAAATCAGAAATCTTAGCATTAAGGTCCTTGTCAAGCAAAATGTTGCTTGTTTTTATGTCTCTATGGATGATTTTCAGTCTTGATTCTTCATGGAGGTATGCCAAACCTTTTGCCACTCCCAGGCAAATTTTCCTCCTTGTTGGCCAGTCTAACTTTATCTTGCATGTTGAATCCTTCCCTGTACAAATTTAAGCAAATGGTAGTGTTTAGAATGCTAGATACCACTGAAATATGTGATTCCTGTAATATTCTAACAGAATTAACTGATTACAGTTAAGCTCACCAAAAAGAGCCCGGGATACACAGTTATTTTCCATATACTCGTAGATGAGCAGTAACTGATTTCCTTCAACACAACATCCATACAATTTCACTAGATTCGGATGTTGCAGTGCAGATATCATTCCAATTTCATTGACAAATTCGCGATTGCCTTGTTTAGATTTCGAGGACAGTTGCTTCACTGCAATTACAGTTCCATCAGGTAATAGACCCTGCATTTCGTAGAGAAATATTAGAAGGCCACGGAAAATTTATGGGGCAAGCATTGAAACATTTGCTCACAAGGAAATCCCCCAGTTTAGAGAAAGAAAAATTCACTTTTGGAAGCCAAAAGAGCCAAGAAAACTCAAAATTAATCAGCTTTAGAAAGTTAACAAAGTTACTTGACCTTTTTGAATAGTAACAGAGAATTCTTAGAAGACAAAGAATGATTATTCATTTCTCTCAGTGGTGCAGAAAACCTGTACTAGTTATCTTTTGCCTAGTATCCTAGGTTTGCAGAAAGCTAAAAGAGTCGTCAGATAATGCAACGAAAAGGGCCTGTGTCATTTGGAAATGAAGAAGTAGACATATTCTCATAGGGAAGCAACAATGTTCTATGTCATTCTTCATAGGATGAGTTAAAAACCAAATAAGCAGAGTTGGTTGCCCAGGCAATCTGTCATGAAGATATACCAACCTTATAAACGCAACCAAAGCCGCCCTCCCCAACCTTGTTTGCTGGATCAAAGTTCTTGGTTGCAGCTTTTATCTGTCTTAATGTAAATAGCCCTGTTTGGAGATCTAAGAGAAGCTCTGTCCATGATATTAAAGCATGTTTCAGTGGCAGAGATATGATAAAAAAATTTTCAACCGGACATAAAAATACACATAGGAGATATGTTCAAAACTATTTCATCCAGACATAAAAATACACATTTAAGATGCTATACCAATTTGTAAGCATATTGCAAGATTAGCATCATCTGTAACAGGTTTAGTACTAGATTGTAGCTTGGAGTTATCAGTTTAATTTGCATTTAGGAAGCAAAAGGATGTCTTATTGATTTTGACACATCCCAGATTTATCTGTGAAGACAAACATCTGATCTCTTTTCTGGTGTTGAACTAAGAAATATTTGTTGTAAAGCCTGAGCTCAAAACAAGCACACTTTTGCTAGAGAGCAGCATATTCAGCTTTTGTGAACTTAGTAGAAACATTAATTTGGCATAATGAAAATGAAAGTGTAGAAATGATAATTAGTCCGGTTGTGCCAACCGAAAAGGGCGTACCTTTATCTGCAGATTTTTTGCCTCCAAGGTAGCTCTTCCTGATCCAGAGGCCTAGGATTAGGATAAGCAATAGTGCTCCAGTTACAATTCCAACCACACCTATAGTAGGAATCCTTTTCCCATGAAGTGAAGGTGGCTTAAAATCTGCCAACAGATGCAATGTTTTTTAGTCGGCCTTAACAAGTTAAAACGATTACAGGAGGTACTATGAAATTCATAAGGTCTTTTTCTATTTCTTTTATCCTGTTCATGAGGAAGGTGTTTCATGAAATACAAATTTGAATTGAAAGACTTAACCTAGCCATGACGCAATCTAACTGTTTACCTCTCAATTTCAGTTCATGGACATTTGACTGCTTGCTTACTGGAAAAGCTCACTAGTTTCATCAAAGTTCATAATTTCTGAAAACAATACCTAAATATGGTATTATTACTGAACTACAAGTGCCCAGCAAAATAAGAAAAAATTATTGAACTCCAAGAAATACTTGACAAATTTTGATTAGCTGATGACAGAGGTCAACAATGCTCAATCCATATTCCAGAATATAAATTCTGATGCTAAGCCTTTTCAACACAACTTTTAGATGCGTAATATCCCATGATATGAATCTCTTGATCTTTGTGGGCTAGTTGAAACAAATCAATGCTATTATTGTAGCTGGAGAAGAAAACTTCTCTGATTTTAAGGAAAAACATTCATTTGCATTAGATGATTGAAAGGTAACGTACTAGGATCCACAGATATAGCTGATATTAGTGGACCATAAACTCCTCTAACTGGGATTCCTGTAGTTCCTTTCCCTGCCCAGTAGAGGTGGACTTTCAATGTGTGGCTTGTCACAGCAACAGTGAAAGTTTTCACAAGGGGTTTGCCAGGTCCCCCAGCCACCTTTGCTATATTAAAGTCCTTCAAGACCAACCTTTCCTACACATAATAGGATGGAATTAATTTAATTCAGTACTTTCTATGAAATCAGAAGAAAACCTGAGTGTCTTATCTTTAATTACCTGCAAATAAACATCAAATATACGCTTTCCAAGGCTGCTGAATGTACTATCATTTGTGAAAACAATCTCAGCAAAATGGAGCTTCACAGTATAGTTTCCATTCATGAGACATTGTCCATAGTATGTGAGTGAGAGAGGCGATGCACGTGCAGTTTTATATAGTGCTATATCTGGAGTAGTAGCTGCATTCAAGGCAGAGGTATTTGTATTAATATAAACATCTGCATCAATGTCATTGTCCATGAAGTTCCCGGTGCTGCTAAATGCCCAGTTTCTTCCAGAATAATACATTGAAGCACCCCTTGGTTCTAAGTCAGCTTCATATTTGGTGCCATTCTTGGTAATTATTTCCTTTCCTCCACAGTTGATATGCAAAGAATAATATTCTGCAAAAGTTCATAGATTGGAAAAGGCTTCGCATTATGATCTGGATCTATTCATATGAAATTATAAAACAAATTCAGACAAACAAAGAAACTCTGCTTACTCTGGTCCGAAGAGCAGGGGAAGTCTTGCTTCAGGCAGGAGTAAACTCTGCTTGTGCTGTAGGAAAGAAAATGAAATCATAAGTGTGATTCAATAAATATTTGATGCCAAGAATTCACACATGCAATAAAAAGCCAGAAGAAGAATTATCACTACAATAATTAAAAGAAAAAATCTGATCTTCGTGAAAGATCAATAACTGGCCAAAGAAAATGAGCAGGCACATGAATCTTACAATTTTTCCTTGGATGAGTAGCTCTCTACCAAGTTTCTGTGCCAATGAGCGCAAAAAACCGTCAATGCAAGCAACTAAAAAATGATTTCTTGAAATCAGAAGTCAATAATGAGTAACTTACACGCTTCCGTGAGGGCACTCAAATGGTCCTGATCCTTCCCATGTAAAGTTATTGTAGGAAACATCTCTGTGGAGATTAGTTGTAATCAATATCAAGATAAAGTCTTAGACAGCTTATAAGTTCAAACTAATTTGCATAGCCATTTCCACCTTAATAAACATTACGTTCTTTTGAGAAAAACTGCTGAATTCAAACATCATATAATCTATTTTATACTTTTTGAACCCTATTTTCAATGCAATGTGATATTGAACCACGAACAAGCAAAAGAAGCAATTATACAAAGCCTAGTTAAATCTCTTATTTGCTGCAAGTATTTCAGACAGGATATCTAGTCAGAAAATTGGAGAAATTAACATACACGTTCTTGTTTCTTGATAAAATCCATTCTGGAATGGGTCCAGTAAGCTTGTTTCCTGTCAGATACCTGCAAACAAGAATTGCTTTCTTGCATGAATAAGCTTACAGATGAAAAGGTAAAAGATTTATTGAAGAATATTCACTTACATAAAATCTGCTTTTCCCAGTTGGGTAAATGTTGTTGGAATTTCACCAACGAAGTCATTGAAACTAAGGTCCCTACGCAAAGAACCCAAAAGAATTAGCTAATTCCATTTTCTTCTTCTCGGCTATTTGAGGTCAATGGAATCACAATAATCACATTTACAAAATTTCTTACAAAGTTTTCAATCTTTTCATATTCCCAATATATTCAGGGATCTCTCCATGGATTGAGCATTTCCTTAGTATCCTGCATATTGGAAAATCATATCCATCAGATTCAGAACAGAATTTAAAATTAAATATTGCAGTAGAAATGAAAGAATGTACTAACAGGACTTTTATGGATTCCATACGGCTCAGCGGTGGAAAGCTAGATCCTTTGCCTTTTAGATCACTTATCCTCCTGAAAATGATGAAATGGATTGGTTTTACATTTCTATTTGTCATCTTTTCTCTTTTTCTCCTTGAAGAAAGAATATTAAGGCAGAAATGGATGCTAGAGTTACATACAAGTCAGTGAGGCTCGTTAAGGCAGAAATATTAGAAGGAATTGGACCCTCAAGAGAGCATCCTTGAATGTGCCTGTAAGATGAAGCCATAAATGGAGGTTCAATGTGACGATACACCTCAAAATGAATCATTAATAGCTTGGATTTCCTACCATATACAATTCAATTTGAAAGAAGGTAAAAAGGTAAAAGAAGAAAATTTCTTGGTAATTCAATGTCATTAGGAATGAACCAACGAACTTACAGTTTCTCCATTTGCTTCAAGCTGCCAATGAAGTCCGGCATCTTTCCAGTGAAGTTATTATCGCTTATCCTCCTAGAGTTGAAAGTTATAAAATCACAGAAAGATAAATCCATATATCAAGAAGAAACACTATTAAACACTATCCAGAAGTTAAAAAGGCAAGTAGTAAAGGATTCATGCACATTTGAAAAAACTATAGATCTTTTTCATTGTCAAAAATGCCTACTTGTGATCTAATATTTGACACCTCAAGAAACATACATGTCAGTTCATATCATATGCATCATTTACAAGAGTTTCTCAGACGGCTAAGTGAAGTGTCTGGAATAAGGAGAACTTAAGAGATGAAAGCACTTCGGTATCTAACTGGTGTATAGTAAACATAAAGATGGAAACTTTGAAAGACCATCTGTTTCTTTTACTGGAAAACTTCTCAAGAAATTATTTCTACCTGTTCTATGATTCCGGATAAGTAGGATTCTGATCATGTCCATATAATAAGTAGAATAAAATAAGAGGAAAAAGATGCCTCAGAAAGGCGAGGGCATGTACATACAAATCAGTTAGATTGGTCAGCTTGGCCAGCGCCACTGGCAATTCTCCGGTGAATAAATTTGATGACAGAATACTGAATGGAGAAACAAGGTTCGTTAATAATTTGTTCATGAAAACAACTACAAAATTGACAAGCCAAATATCAGGACATGATAATGATAAGGTGATAGGATTGACATCTTCTGTAAGTTGACTAAATTCCCAATCTCATGCGGAATAGGTCCTGAGAACTGGTTCCCTTCAATGCTCCTGCAAACAAGAGTCCTGAATGTCAACTTGAATAGACTATTAGAAAATTCTTGATGGACAAACCAAAAGCCACGTAAATTAGCTTTGAACTGCATCAGAAAGGCATTCATGCTCTAGCAAAAGGAGCTTTTCTCATCTTATTTCTTCCTACGCCCTACTGCAAATGCAGCTTTTGGGAATATATAGAAATTCTCATGAATAATTAGAGGCATGACAAAAGAGTTATATGATCAGTAGGGGCTCCAACATACAGGTTCATAAGTGTGCTAATTCTGCCAAGAACTTTAGGAAAGGGACCGGACAATCTGTTTCCCATTAAAGAACTGCACATTGAAACATCAAAGAATTATTTCATATAGCTTAGCGTCAAGAACAGAAGATCAGCCTAAAACTCTTATAGAATGGATGGAAAGATAGGAGCAGTGCATACAGATCATGCAAACGCAATGAAGCCCATTCACGTGGTATAGAACCATTGAGGTTATTGCGACTTAGATCCCTGCACCATGGAAAAAGGTTTTTCAAGATTACTTTACTGCTTTCAGAATCCACAAATGTTTGTGGTTAATCATTGTTATTCTGTAAATGTATGTCTTTGTGAACAAAATATAATCTTGAGATGACATTAACTGGAGCAAGCAAACTTGTTATGAACTTGAAGAACATGTAATGATCACTTGGCGACTTACAAGTGCTTAAGGTGGTGAAGTTTGGCAAACTCTGGAGGAATACTTCCTGATAGATTTTGTGCTTTCAAAGCTCTGAAAAGTTGTACAGACAACACTGTTAGAACATTTACAACATTTACAACATACAGTTAGAACATGTTACTTCCTGCATCCAAAGTTGTGCGCTCACTTTTGTATTCAAATGAATAACTACATACATACACACTATTCTTTTTATTTTATAATAAGTTACTATTTTTATATTTTTTTTATAGATGAAGAATTTTTAAAATAAATGAAGTTCAATTTTTTTTTGAAAAAACAAATGTACCCTTTTCTACTCCATAGAATACGTTAAAGAAGGATGCAAATATACAAATGAAAAACTTATTTTGAGGAAATAAAAAAGTATAAATAAAGCACTTATTCAAGGACTGCAATACAGGAAGACATTGGTGCTATTTCTTTGGTCATTGGTGTTCCTGAAAGTCACCGGTCAGCAAATAAAATGTCAGGGGTCCAACCAACACCTCAGCCTCCGACAGCTGGAAGTCAGAGTCAACAAACACAGCCAAGCCGTTTACTCATATTTCAGTCAACCCTGCTGTTAAAAAACATATTTCACCGTCCACTCTTCTTTTTCCATTTTTCTTTTCGTCATAGCACAGTAACTCTTTCTCAATGGTTCAAGCTTCAACTCAGCACAGAAAAACGGAAACGAGAAAAACACCACTTGCATAAGTAAGAGAAAGAGCGAGATAAAATTATTTATCAGAACTTATTTGAGTTTATATATAATTGGGATTATATTACCGATTTGATTCTTTTATATAATTATAGTCGATAATTTTTATGAATTGATGAAAGTTGCATAACAATGATTCAAACATGCTGGTGTAGAAAAACTTTTACGTGTAGCTTATCTTAACGTAGAAAAATAAGTTCACGTTATTAAGCAGAAATTGTAGAGATTGAGAAGACTTGCATGCTAATTACATGGCAAGAAGTATTGCCATTGAAGGAGCAATCACAAGTGACAGAGCTCTCGATGCCTTTACTTAAGATTGGAAGACTCCAATTCCCTTCCCCACTGCATGGGTCCTTACTGAAATCCCAGTCCTTCTTCCCCAGTCTTTTATCAATCTCTCTCAATGCCTTCACTGCATGAACGAAACAAAAACCAGATATAGAAACTGATGAAGACCAACGATGAACAAATATAGAAGTTTTTTACTTTTTTCTTACCTTCTTCTGGGGGGAGCCTAGTTGTGGCTGCTAAACCAGAATCTGTAAATAAAATCACGTTCAAAGAGCAGATGATGCACAGAAGAGAGAGCATCTTTGTAGCAGACCCTGCAACGACTTTCATTTCTTCATCACTTTCCCCGAACTAGAGAAAAGTTCAGTATGCAAGAACTTTGAGCTCCTCACTGAGTAAAGGACTGCAGATTTGGAAGTATATAGATATAGTAGAACTATCATCAGCATGGGTCCTGCAAAGATAAAGGGGAGTGACAACCTGTACTGATTTTGATGGAATCTATAATGGGTTGAGTCTTTTCTAGAATTTTTTGAAGGATTTTTCTTTTTTATTACTTCTGCGGATTTCATTTGACTCAAAAACACGCAGAAGCAATGCAACTTGAGGCGCTCTTTTGTTTTTTTGGGGAGGGATGGGGGGGCGGTACAACTTTTTAAACAAGGTCATTGTGGTTTCCTAAATTTTATTGTATTGGCCCGATATCATAACATTAAAGATGTCATTTAATTTAGAGGAAGTGAATCAAAACCTGAGAGTTTTTAAGGCATTTTAAAGATGGTAATAGAAAGCATACTAATAATGCAAGGGGCGAATGATCATCAAGAGCTTCAGAGATTGGTTGAGAGATTGCTTGCTGGTGAATAGTTTCATGATAAAGGAGGGGCCAGTTCATCATTTCCTCACCCTGTCGGAATGCGATATCCACTTAGCATTTAATTATTAAAGGAGGCTCCACTTTTTCTTATTTATTTTAAATAAATTAATTATACTTAATTTGTAATTTAAGAGACTCACATCGAATTCTAATAATTTAAAAAAAAGAAAGAAAAGTCTGTGTTGAGACCGTGAATTCATATATATATATATATATATATATATATATATATATAAGAAAATTAATTTTTTTTGAGGTAAAAGGGAAAAATCTCATTCTACTAGTGTCTAGGATCGTGTGTCTATTAATATAATGACCGGAATATTCATAATCGTGAAATTTTGACCTGCTACGTTATAAAGTAGAATTGATTTGTGATTGCATGCATCTCTATACTTGGTGGAGAACCGACAAGTAGCTGCCTTCAGTGAATTGGAATATGGAGAAGTATGTCCAAATTCACGCGTTTGAAAGCGAAAGCAAAGATGAGGCATACCTACTTTGTCCTAGACACTGGATTTTGATTTTTATAGATGTCCCGGAAGTTATTTGTTTTTAAGACAAATTATTTAAGGTTTTATTCAGACAAAATTTAATTTTAAAATTAAACTCAAAATTTTAATTATGAGACTCACATCTCCTCTTATAAATAATTTAATTTTTACGAAATTCAAAACAAAAATTTCAAAACAAAAACCTATCCAATCACACCTTAAATCTATTCAAAACTTAATTTTACTTCCTCTCTTTTTAATAAAAATATTTTTATTTATCTTCTATATTTATAAATATTTACGAGATTTTAATTATGATTATTTTTGTAAGTTGCGATTGAATTTAACAATTTAAGCACGTTTCATCTATTTATTGTGATCTTCAAGAATTTATTTTTAAAGAAAAAATAGTGCATCCAAACGTTAGTGATAAAAGTGGCTGGATGGTGCTCAAAAGGGAACAAAAAACAAAAAAGAGCGGCTTCATGGTGGTTGACTCCGTTGAACTCCTGACGGGGAGCGGAAAGTAGGAAAAACGCGTTATGGACGTGCCGTGGCTCCTGCATGCAAGGATCTGATCTTCATGATTCATCAAAAAAGAAAACAAGAAGGCAAAATAAGTTAAATGACATATGTGGTCTCCAAATTTAGAAATTAGTCACATTTAGATCTCTAAACATTCTTTTTTAACTAACATAGTAACGTATTTCTAATATAATCTTGTCATATACTTTTGGCAAAAAAAAACTTCATGTCGCAAGCATGTGCCACATATGTTTAAGTATATTGATTTTGTCTCATGTTTCAAATAAATTTAAATTTATCCAATTAAGAGTACAAAACTTTTCACAATAACATTTTTATATTTGAATCATTGATTATTTCTTTGATTGTAACTTCTTAACTTTGATTCTTCAATAACAACTTTTTTGGGATTAAAAAGGAGAGCTTTGCTTAGGAGTGTTCATTCGGGTTTCTATTTGATTTTTAAAAAAAATTTACAAAATCGAACTAAAACTGAATTTTTAGAGAAACAAACCGAACGGAACCGAAATTAAAAAAAGAAGAAAAATAACACATTTTAATAATGCGTTCTTGAGATATTTTTATCTTAAAATTTTAATTTTAATACAAGAACGCATCATCGAAATACATTCATATATAATTTTTTAAAATTTTAATTTTTTGATTCGATTTTTAGTTTGAGAACAAAAATTAAAAATCGAATCAAATTTTACAAAATTTTTATAAATCAAATAAAAATATGTATATTCGTTTTATTCGATTTAATTTTTTAAATTATACCAAATAATAAATAGCCTTAGCTTTGCCTCTCTCTCCCAGCAACAAATGAGCGGAAAATAGACTCTTAGCTTTTTGCCTAAAATTGACCCTCACGTTTATCATTTTGGGGAAAAATTATATGACGAGATAAATATGTTCTTATAGATATGACACTGCTTCAAAAATAAAGTTTTTCTATATTAGTTTATAATAGAGAATGGTGGCAAGACCATATTGAAAATACCTAAATTATTTAAAGTTGGATTTAATTGAAAAAATTTTCCCAAAAAAAAATCTGATTTTCATGAGGACGCGCTATAGCACTAATGCACTATAGCAGTCCTACTAGCATTATACATGCATGACGAGGCAAACTCAAATATGATTGCTAGCTGGCAACGTGTCCCTGGGCCTTTGTGTAAAATTTTGACGTTGGCCTTAACGTGTGATTGGATAGAGTTTTGTTTTAAAATTTTTTATTTTAAGTTTTAGAAAAGAAAATTTTTATGAGAGAAAAAATAAGATGTGAGATGAAAAATTGTATTAGGTTTCGTGTGAAACTCATTTCAAGCACACCCTTGATCTACGAGTCATTCTGCTCTAAAATTAAAAAATAATTAAATTTACATCCGCTTGATAATGAATATGATTCCATCACTAATTTCTCTGTGCTTGGACTTTGGTTATGTTCGGAGACAAATTTATCTCTTCAGTAAGATTTGGGTATAATATGAAAAGAAATAAATGCGGACGTAAGTAAGGGTGTATTTGGATTGGGTTTTACTACAGAACCTAATATAAATTTTTCACTTGAGTCTTACTCTTTTATCTTATAAAAAATTTTCTCTCCCGAAATTTAAGACAGAAAATGTTAAAATAAAATACTATTCAATCTCACCCTTAGATTAAGTTTCGTTACGAAACTCAATATAAATTTTTTATCTTTGATTTAATTTTTTTTTCATAAAATTTTTTTTTATCAAAATTTAAAATAAAAAAATTTAAAATAAAATAATATTCAATCTCACCTAAATAAAGCGCTTATGAACCCTGTCTTTTCTTTACTCCATCAAGCTTGATGATAGAACTTATTTTGCGGGCTAGGACTATTTACTTGGTTTATGGAATCGAGTTACTTCCACTTGAACTATGACTGGCAACTCTGAGACAAAAACTGGTTGCGCGAGATTTCAAAGTAGGTAAAACCACTTGGCCGTGGGGGTGCCATAAGCTTTTTACAAAAGCGAACGGCTGCTCCTAAACCGCCTGGAAGAGGGTGGGATTTTAGTGTCTTGTCAAACCGGCATCTGTCTCGCCTGCTGGAAAGCTTGACTTGGCTATTGAAATCAGCAGCAGATCTTTATCAAATCCGTTCTTGGAAGAATTTCTATTGTTTGGCTGCAGGAAAAAGTGGAAAAGTGTTTTCTTCGTCTCCAATTTGAAGTGAGAGAATAAGTGGAAGATATTTATAATGCAATTAATTTTTAAATTTAAAATATTAAATAAAAAATAAATTTATATAATAATTCTGTTTCCTCTTTTCTTCTCCTCTCACTATCTTTTCTTTTATACCAAATCAAAAATAAAATTAAAAAAATACTTCCTCTAAGTGAAGAATATGTTCCTTTTTTCCTTTCCCTTCCCCCTCCCCCTCCCCCTTTCTGTGAACCGAAGTAAGGCGCGTTGCAGAACCACCAAGCGAGCAATTCATCTCAGAGGTAAATGATTCAACGTTAAAAGCCGCAGCAGCCACCTCAAGGATTCCCCCCCCCCCCCCCCCCTCTCTCTTTTAACTAAAATTTTACATTGTCAAAAAGGAGATTGAGAAGACATAGGTATGTACAGATAAATATGGAATTCGAAATCTTTTTTTATTAACTGAATTATTATCTTTAACTCAACCATCTAAGAATAACAATGAATCCCAGATGCAGGCATCAGCAGCATACTCCCCGGAAATAATGCAGTGCAGAGAATTCAATTTTCCCAAGAGAATTTGGCCCCAAAAAGTTACACCCACGCCCCTACCGCCCTGCACGAAAGCTCTGTGGACTTGGATTTTATTTGCTGCTACATCTCCCATTAGCTGCTACTGCTTTTATATATTCCTCCCACAGGGACACAACTTCCATAACAACGCATAACAACGCCATAATGTTCCTTCCATTCCTGTGCCTCCAATTACCTCACATAACCGTAAGAAATTGATCACCTTAAGAAAAAACCATTCTCTAGGTTGTGCTTCTAAAAAAATAAAGCCCTCACACTAGAAGCTAAAGCTAAATTTGAGTGACAGAAACCAGAATAATGGGTTAATGACAAATTAACCCCTGAATATTTCTGTCTCCATCTTGATGCTGTCACATATTGTAGGCTCCACTTTATTTCTTTTATATTCTCAAATAATTTATAAATTTTTATTTATGTAATAATTTAATGGTCAATATTTGATTTATAATTTTCTACAACTTAAAGGAAATCAGCTATTAATGCTACACAAAAATATTTGATTGAACCCAAGTTTCTTATCATAATAACTAATAATTAACAAAGTCGAATACAAAATTCTTTGGAGAACTGGGGAAAAGATGCAAGGTGAAATACAATTTGGACCCGGGAACTCAAGTTTTCGAGGGTACATATTCAAACTTGAACCAAAGTAGCATAAAGCAATTGATTCCAAGTATCAGGAACACCAGGAAGGCACCAGTGACTACAATCTATACCTCTGTGCCTGAGGTTGCCATATATAGAAGGGTGCCCATCAGGTCTGGATTGAGAGAGTGCAGTTATGCTAAGTAGATGAATTGGCTTCCTCATAGAACCTATTACTCGGTCCAGTACATGCTCTGCTCTATGCCACGCCACCCTCCTCCATACTTTGCTGCGACTAGAGGTTGGTGTTGGTTTTGACAGTAAGAAGCTTCCCGGTTTCTCAAATCGCTAGAACTATTACGAAAGACAGGACAATCTAGTCAAGATCTTGAATTGAAGGTAAGAATAAATGCTTCACTTCTATAGGGCTTGGTAGGTTGGAGTGGAATGGAAAAATAAATTTGATTTGTTTGACGAAATTTTAAATATTTTAATATTTTATTTATTTAGCATGGATGGAACGGATTTGGTCAATATTTGAAAACTTACTTTAGGTGATCAGGGGAGACACCCTGGAAGAAGATCTTGACCTTATTGGTATCAATTTTTGAGTCCACCCATGTAGCCCAAGTCCTCAAGGCTTTCTTATAGGCTCTCAAGCGATTCATATCTTTGTGCCTAAGCTTTCCATCTTGAACAAAGTCCCATCTGCAGAACCAAGATAGCATCATTAATAGGCTCTTTCAACAAGCACCAAACAGAAAAAAGTAGAGCTAATAAAACCCTTAAGGCTAAGGTTAAGGTTAATGTTCAGTAGAAAGAAGTGTTTAATCTCGGATTGCAAAGAAGAAAAACTGGCTCATAGTTCTTACGGTTGTTTTCTGCCAGTGTGAAGCCACCAGTGCCATGTATCAAAAATCAAGATGTCATTTCCCATCCACTGATTGCCAGAATCTATGGAATCAAGTCTTAGAACTCGTCCAGCTTCATCCCTCACAATGTCCACAAGAAGTGCATTTCGCAGGTACAACAGTGTGACATTGAGCACCTATAATAATCAAGAAAGCCTAAGCTTTTTCAATGCAATAATCTATGAAGATCACGTCTCTCTAAGTTTTATTTGCTGCTATTAGTAGACACTATAGTCACAAAAGAGATGAGTAACCACAAATCATTAGAATAATCCAACCGCGATTGTGAATGTGGAGAGGCTGCCATTCCTCTTCATTGTATAATTGGCGTGAGGTATTGCAGTTTGAAGCATGCAAGCAAGGGACTGAAACTGATTCAAACTAATCGAATCTCCGACAAACATAATTCGCTTCCCTTTTACTTTAGACAGAAAAGTTTTTCCATCCCACCTGTAAAAGATGTAAAAGTACTGATAACAAAGGTTATGTAGAAAAGAAATCTTGAAGATAGGTGTAAATTACAGAAACCAATGGTCTTTACCTTCTCAAGTTGCAATTACTGGGCTGCCATCTGTAACAGAGGTAGTCTCTATCTGGTCTTCCATTGGCAATACAATCAAACTGATTCAAGAGAAAGGGACATTTTCTGGGATCATAGAGGGGATATGAATTATCTCTCACCCACTTCCCAGTGTAAAAATCACAGGATACCTTTGAAAGAATAGCATGCTTGCCTTGTGTACTATCGCTAAAGGCTGCAATTACCAATATTGTGATAGCAACACTTGAAACACAAGAACCTCTAAAAAACATGTAAGAGCTCTTCATCATCTTCATCATGGATTTGATGACTACTCAGTGATTGTCAAACTTGGATTGATATGTTTCTCGAAATGGATGAATAGTGAGGATTGGGAAAATCTTTGGGCATGAATGACTCAGCAGAAAGGTAATAGTTACTTATAAGCTCAAGTATAAAGGGCTCTTACTTTCCACCAGTTATATTGTCTTTTTCTGTAACTGCCCAATGCACATTACTGCTATTCAAAAGAACTTCAGTTACATTCAAATATTTGTGTTCTCTCCAAATTTCGGTCAAACTGTTGGACAGTGGTCAGTTTCACTTTCATGTAGAAGGAAAATGTACATTAATCAATGAGGTTATCAAAGCGGAAAATTCTTCGATACAAATGTCTGAAGAAAGTACGTAATTGAAACTTTGCATCTCTATAAATATATATATATATATATATATATATATATATATATATATACTTTTGAGGCATAGAGTACAATATTTTAACGCAATAGTCCATGTGAAAATGGTACTCGTAATGAAGTTTCTCCCACAAGGTAGCTTCAGAAGAAGGGAAGGCTGTCCAATTCATTTATCATAATTCATAATATACAGCCACACCCAATAGAAACTGCACATGAACCAAAAAGTTCATGGTATAGATACATTTTACTCTTGTAGAAGTACCATTTACACCTAGATATATGCCTTTAGTGGCTTCCTAACAGCAGGAAGTTTGGAGATGGTAATCCGCAGAAGACCATTCCTGCATCAGAAATACACAAATTTCAGCATGTTTGCAGAAAATAAATTATCAATGCTACAATTCTGCATCTTACGTTTCCCCTCTGATGCTTTCCCAACTATTTGCAATAACAGGATGTACTAACTATAAATTCCAACTCAACTTATTATAACTGAGCAACTTATTCCTATTAACCAAGATTGGAGTGAAAAAACACTGATCTAAAGAAGCTTCAACTTACACAAATTCTGCTGATGTATTATCTTTGTCTGCATTAGTCGGAAGTGGCCAGACTATTTTGTAAGGTCCCTGAGAAATCTCCTTCTTGAGGTATGCAGAGATTGAATTATTAGAATAACTTTCTTCCTTGAACCACTGAATTGAAAGGGAACCAGTTACCATCAATCTGTTAGAAAGACAGCATTTCCCATTAGACCAATTTGAGTACAATCCTCAGTATTTTCGTACAAACAAGCCTTGCAAAGCATAACCAAGGAAAGCATGTATCTTATTTGTGCAATGAGCCACACTGGTCCAAGTTATCAATGCTAATTATCAGTGAGACAAATAACCGCTGTTTAAAAAGGAACTTGATCATTTATCTTACATTTGGTCGCTGACTACCAATCTGATACTGCTGGCACTAATCCCTGGAAGTTCTATTGTGATGATGAAAGCGGATTCAGATTCTGCTATATCCATCTTTGGTGACCACTCAAAAGCTGTAGGTTACAGGAAATATTTGCTGATTTCTTGATTCTGAAACTAAAATATCATGTAGAAAAAATTCCAATTCTTCAATACAATGAGATAATGTTAAGTATTCAAGTCCAGCCCTTTTTCCTATGGTGCTAGACACAGCATTTTGCAAAGACCATTTTACAGCCTTTGGCATAGAGTTTGGAATTGGAAATAACCCCACAACCTGCGTGGTCGATGCTAGAGCATAGTGGGACTCTTATAAGTTGAATATACTTGTCATTCCTACAAGCTCATTGAGGCAGAAGAAAGGCCCCCATCAAGACTGTAGTATGTGATAAGAAATCGTACCATCGATTTTCATATCACTAATTACATGATAGACGGCAGGAGTACCAAAAGCAAACTCAAGTAAAATGAGTTCTTGGGACAAAGTAAAAATGTGGTAGAAGATGACACATTACAATATAATGTCTCTTTACCTTCAGGAACAGAGCCAGAGTTTATTTTCTTGGACTGAAATTGAGGGTCTCTGCTTGGTCTGGCATAAAAAGGAGCGGCAGGTACTAGCTCAGGATACTTGGAACCTTTCAACAGCGATTGGATTTCTCCACCATTTTGTAAACCAGAGTTCGTCCTGGTAGGTCTAGAGAACATGGGTGCTTCAGCTCCAACATTTTGTAAACTAGCCTCTGACCTAGTACGTCTAGAAAACATGGGTGCTTCAGAAGTACAGGGGCTCACATTTGCAGAGGTACCAGACTTGGAAGGTATAGTAGATTTAGAACATCTTCCCTGCTCCAAAGATCAAATATCAAGAACTAGACTCTGTAACTAGAATACTGCAGAGGAGAAATTAAAAATGCAAAAGAGTTGCATACTAGTTCACTTGTTATCTGCCTCATGAAACAGGCTTGGGAAGAGGAGGTCTGCCTTGCAAAATACATTCTATTGTCACACCTCCGCATAACAGAGTTTAAACTATTACTGCAACTCTGAAGAAACAATGCAAGTAAAGACATCATCCAGAGCTAAGTAAATAACTCAACAGAAATTAGCATCATATTCCCATGCATCTCAAAGCATTGAGTTGAATTATTTTCTGGATAGAAATCACACAGTTGGAAGCCATCCAAATCATTATGGCTCATTAATCATACAAACATTTTCAAAGCGCACGGTTGCCTCACTAGTAACAGATCAGCATTTTTAATCTGGTGATACAAATAGGATAATGAACATCAACTGATAAAGTCAATGTTATCTACGCATAGCATGATTAGATCATACAAGGTTTTAGAAACCACATTGGAAGCTATCCAAATCATTATGGCTTATTAATCTCAAGGAAGCTCAGTGAAACTATATTTGGTTTTTCGACATCTCAACCACCAGTTTGCCTCGCTAGTATCAGATCAGCTACTTATTAATCTGGTTATAAAAATAGGATAACTAACATCAATTGATTAGTTTATTTGATACCAGATGACCACATATACCGCAGGTAAACTACAGAGAGAAAATGGAATTTCATTGATTTTTCTTATATCCCTAGGGAAATTTTAATTGAAAGACGCCATCTTTATACTGATGTCTAAGAGCTAGAAGAACAGGAAGGATACTCCTGAGTGCTTCTAATCTTCTGGACCCTATTAAGCAAAACTTTGTTTCCATTTTATGAAACCATACAGCTAATCTGCGTAAACAGCCAATTCCATATTTTCCCATTATTTTGTTACAAGCAAACAACTTATGGTTGGAATATTCTATTAGAAGCTATTCCTGCAACAACATATTGGGAAATTCATTTTACAAACTAGCAGAACATCTGATGCATCGAATTCGCAAAATCTTCTTCAAAATTCTACTGTATGAGATGAGCACTACCCAATTAAAGAATCACAAGATGCTGATTGTGGGAGGCAGGAAATGCAGAACAAACAGAAAGATTGCATCTTTCTTGATTCTTTCGGTTACTTAAATTACACAAAAACCCTTGTCCCCAATAAGTGAAACAACAAAATAAACAGCATAATTGCATAAATTCCTCCGCCATCTCCACTATACTAAAAAAATTTTCAGAACGGATAGTTTATAAGCATGTAGATTGTAGAATCACCATAGGCAAGAGATGGGTGGCAGTGGCAGATATATCTTCAGGGGCAGGAATGTGGCCTGCAATAGTGTTCACTCTTCTTCTCACCACTTGATTCTCCATTTTGATACTGCTATGGAAGTGCACTTCGGCAGCAAAAGAAATTGCAAATATCTTGGAACTGTAGGGACGGGTTCTTGAAGTTAATGAGATTAAAAGGCAGGGTTCATGGATTTCTTGACGATGACATGTCTAGATATTTTGAGTCTATTGAAGCACTATTTGATAAAAATCTGCCTCCAAAAATATCAGGACTGAGATATCTTGAGCTTGTAGTATCGTTTTCTTGGCTCTTTATAAGTATCCATTTGGCCGTTTGTGATAGCTGCAACTAATCATTTTTTGACCTTGCAAGTGATTAGGAAGTTATGGAAAGCTTTTGATTTCAGTTTTTGCCTCTTTCCCCCTTCCAGCAGTAACTACTGTATTCAGTTATTTCCAAGAAAAAAGTTAAAAAACTGGTGATATTGTTTCAGCAGTGCCCAAACCCAAGAGGAAAAAGAACCAAAAAAAGGGAGAAAAAGAATGGATTGCGTGTTTCCGCTGATTCGTTCCCTAATCACCTGGATAATTTGCGACTTTTTAAAAGAAAAGATGGCGTTGTCTTAGCGAAAAATAATACTTAACTAGTTTAAATGCCCGCGCAATGCGCGAGTGTTTTCTTGGGGTGAAAATATTGAAATAAATAATTTTTAGTTTTATATTTATTATATTTTTTATGATTATATATTATTAAATATTTTATACAATCTAGTGTAGAACATATTTGGAACGAAAACAAATAATACATATCATATATTTAATTTTCAAGTTATATATTTAATTTTAAAGTGGATAAAGAATATTGAATGAAATAAAGAAGTATTAAAAATTTTGAGCAGAATTAAAATCTAACAATAGAAAATTAAATAGAGAAACATAGTATTTGAGCAAACTCACAATATTTATGAGCCAATAAAAACCCAAGTCATTAAGCTTCAGCGATCACCCACACTTCCATGTGGGAGTAACTTTGAGCGAGAAAATAGAAAGAAGAGAAAAGCGTGCATCAATAATGCGAAGGACTTTTACAGAGCATACTCTACCTTTTTCTTTCTACATATAATTATATAATTATTCTACGTATAAAATTAATTGTTATATGCTATGCAGATTATGAGTTTGATAAATTTGATAAAAATTTTATTTTTTGTATGTTTTGTAAAAATAATATTTTACTGTAT
The DNA here is from genome assembly GCA_030512225.1 of Rauvolfia tetraphylla. Taxonomy (NCBI): domain Eukaryota; kingdom Viridiplantae; phylum Streptophyta; class Magnoliopsida; order Gentianales; family Apocynaceae; genus Rauvolfia; species Rauvolfia tetraphylla. The sequence continues at coordinate 706,835 of JAJQKT010000012.1, forward strand.
CAAATTTAAATTTACAATTAAATATTTATGTTACAAATAGTTTGTTAAAATTTTGATTATTTTTAAAAAACAAATAAGAAATAAAGATTTTATTTTAAAAAATACATATATGTACAAAAAATTAGAATGAAAAGTATAATATATTTTTTAAAATGAGTATTATTATAAATAAATTTGACTGTTTTTCTAACATATGTTAAATAAACACACATTATCAAAATTTTTTGTAACAATTATTTTGACTTTTCGTGCCTTTAATTCAAAAAAATGTGATCTATTTTTTTACATGTATCTTAATATTTTAGTATATATTTTAACGGCTATTTAATCTATATATAATTTTACAATAGTTATTGAATATTTTTCTCAATAAAATACATTGTAACAAATATTAGCAACACAAATATTTAATATTAAATCTAAATTTGATACAGTAACCTGTTATTTTTACAAAAAATATATAAATAAAAAATTTTATAAAATTTTATAAAATCATAACAGGTATAGTGCATATCAATTAACTTTATATATAAAATAATTGCATAATTACATATAAATTATATTATTTGTAATACATAGAGTAAAATTTTGACATGCGTATAAAAATATAAATCGTATATCATGAAGAAAACGCACTGAAAAGTCAAAATAATTATCACATAAAAATTCATGTATCTACATCAGTATACTTAACATAAAGTGTAAATAACGAGTTAAATGTATCATTATAATAATATTTAATTCTAAGAACGTATTATAATTTTGATTTTTAATTTATTTATACATATACATATTTTTCAAAATACAATATTTATTTATTAATTATATTATGGTCTTAAAACAATTATTATTTTAAAAAATTCATCAAATTTTTAATTAACAAACTATTTATAACACAAATATTTAATAATTAATATTAAATATAAATTTGCGACAGTCAAATCACAACCCTTCATTCCACAATCCAAGGGTCTAATTTTATCTAAGAAAAGATAATCACTACTTTTAATTTTATCATGGTCTTAAAATAATTATTATTGAAATAATTTTTTTTAAAAATATTTATCAATTTTTAACAAATATTAGCAACACAAATATTTAATATTAGATTTAAATTTCACACAGTAACCTGTTATTTTTATAAAAAAAATACATGAATAAAAATTTTCATAAAATTTTATAAAATCATAACACATATACTGCATATCAATTAATTTTATATATAAAACAATTACATAATTACATATAAATTAAATTATTTGTAATACATAGAAGTAAAATTTTGGCATGCGTATAAAAATATAAATTGTATATCGTGAAGTGAAAACGCACTGAAAAGTTAAAATAATTATCACATAAAAATTCACGTATCTACGTCAGTATACTTAAGATAAAGTGAAAGCATAACGATTTAAATTTATCATTATAATAATATTTATATCTAAACACGTATTATAATTTTAATTTTTAATTTATTTGTACATATATATATTTTTCAAAATAAAGTATTTATTTATTAATTATATTATGGTCTAAAGCAATTATTATTAAAAATATTATTTTAAAAAATTCGTCAAAATTTGAATTAACAAACTATTTGTAACACAAATATATAATAATTAATATTAAATTCAAATTTGTGACAGTCAAATCACAACCCTTCATTCCACAATCCAAGAGTCCAATTTTATCCAAGAAAAGATAAACATTACTTTTAATTTTATCATTGTTTTAAAGTAATTATTATTGAAATGATTTTATTTTAAAAAATTCATCAATTTTTAACAAATATTTGCAACAAAAATATTTAATATTAAATTTAAATTTGATACAGTAACTTGTTATTTTTTCAAAAAATACATGAATAAAAATTTTTATAAAATTTTATAAAATCATAATACGTATAGTGCATATCAATTAATTTTATATATAAAATAATTGCATAATTACATATAAATTAAATTATTTGCAATGCATAAAGTAAAATTTTGACATACTTGTAAAAATATAAATTGTATATTGTGAAGTGAAACGCACGAAAAGTCAAAATAATTATCACATAAATTTTTTTTACTACGTTGTATACTTAACATATGCTAGACAACATTTAAATGTATCATTATAATACTATTTATTTGTAGGCATGTATTGTAATTTTTATTTTTAATTTATTTGTACATATACATATTTTTCAAAATAAAATATTTATTTATTAATTATATTATGGTCTCAAAGCAATTATTATTTAAACGATATTATTTTAAAAAAATTCATCAAAATTTTAATTAACAAACTATTTGTAATACAAATATTTAATAATTAATATTAAATTAAAATTTACGGCAGTCAAATCACAACCCTTCATTCCACAATATAAGGGTCTAATTTTATCCAAGAAAAAATAAATATTACTTTAATTTTATCATGATCTTAAAGTAATTAGTATTGAAACGATTTTATTTTTTAAAATTCATCAATTTTTAACAAATTTTTGCAACATAAATAATTAATATTAAATTTAAATTTGATACAATAACCTGTTATTTTTACAAAAAATATATAAATAAAAATTTTTATAAAATTTTATAAAATCATAATACGTATAGTGCATATCAATTAATTTTATATATTAAACAATTACATAATTATATATAAATTAAATTATTTGCAATACATAAAGTAAAATTTTGACATGCATATAAAAATATAAATTGTATATTGTGAAGTGAAACGCACGAAAAGTCAAAATAATTATCACATAAAAATTCATGTATTACGTTGTATGCTTAGCATAGGCTAGACAACAATTAAATGTATCATTATAATAATATTTATTTCTAGGCAGGTATTATAATTTTTATTTTAATATATTTGTACATATACATATTTTTCAAAAAAATTATTTATTTATTAATTATATTATGGTCTCAAAACAATTATTATTGAAACAATATTATTTTAAAAAATTCATCAAAAGTTTAATTAACAAACTATTTGTAACACATAAAAATTCATGTATTACGTTATATACTTAATATAGGCTAGACAACAGTTAAATGTATCATTATAATAATATTTATTTCTGGGCATATATTATAATTTTTATTTTTAATTTATTTGTACATATACATATTTTTCAAAATAAAATATTTATGTATTAATTATATTATGGTTTCAAAACAATTACTATTTAAACAATATTATTTTAAAAAATTCATCAAAATTTTAATTAACAAACTATTTGTTACACAAATATTTAATAATTAATATTAAATTAAATTTTGAGACACTCAAATCACAACCCTTCATTCCACAATCTAAGGGTCCAATTTTATCCAAGAAAAGATAAACAATGTATAATTCTTTCTAATCAAATCTCAACCATTCATCTACAATCCAAAGATCCAATTTTCACCTCAAGAAAAGACAAAGTCAAATTGAAATTCTCCAATCAAATCTCAACCCTTCATCAACAATCCAACGGTCCAATTTGCACCCAAGAAAAAGACAAAGCAAAATCAATCCAAATCTAATCAAATCTAAACCCTTCATCAACAATCCAATGGCCCAATTTTCACCAAAGAAAAAGACAAAACAAAATCAATCCAAATCCAATCAAATCTCAACCCTTCATCAATAATCCAATGGCCCAATTTTCACCCAAGAAAAAGACAAAGCAAAATCAATTCAAATCCTCCACAAGCCATTTAATAATAAGTAGATTAACTACTCCAAAGCCAATTTACAAATATTGCAGGTATACACAATCTTTTAAAGAAGTCGTAAGGAAAAAGTTAAAACAAAATTAGCTTCCCTATAAGAAGTAGTACTAAGTGAAGATTATATAGTTGATCAATGAAAATGAGTTCTTAATTATAAACAGAGCTAGATAGAAAACATCCTTATAAAAGATAAAAATGTCCTAAAAAAAATACTCCTTCCGTTTATAATTATATGTGTCATTTTAATTCAAAATAAATTTTAAGAAGGGTATTTAAATTATTCAATTTACTAATTTTACACTCATTAATATCATGATATTTTTATTAATTAAAAAATTAGTAGTAAGACTCACATGTTAGTATAACTTAAATCTCTTAACTCAAGGAAGTTAAAGAGGTTAGTTGTGGTTCTATGTATTAGTGAAGTTTACTTTCTTTAAATTATGGAGGTTAAGGCCTAGTTTAGTTAGCAAGGGAAGGGCATAGGGAAAGGGGAGGGGAAGAGATATATTTTACTTTTTTTAGAGAAAATATTTGTATTTGTTTTGATTTTGTTTAGTATGAAGGGAATGAAAGTAAATTAGAAATATTTTTCATTATTTAGTTTTATATTGAAAAGTGGAAGGGAAAAGATATTTTATTGTGCTTATAAATTTACCTTCTCAATAAATTCTCCAATCATGATCTAATAATGTTGTAATATATGATATTTTGTAAGGGTATAATGATCTTTTTAATACCAAATATCTCTCCGATTCATCTATTTCTAGGCGGATTGATTTTGTTCCACATTTACTCTTCTCTCTTCTCTCTATCTAACTAAACGAAGTAAAATATTATTTATTTTTTTCTTTTACTTTCCTTTGTTTTTTCTCTCTCTTTTCCTCCCAACCAAACTAGGTTTAATAGTGAAATTTTAAATAAATTATATAATTATTTTTAAAAAATAAATATTTAATTATAAAATATTTAAAAGAAAATATAAATAATTAATTATGAACTAAAATAGTAAAAGTCCACCTTAAGTAGTGGGGAATCTCTTGCTATTAAGATGAGATTTCATGGGTAATTTTTTAACAATTTTAAATTTAATATTCACTTAATATATATATATATATATATATATATATATTTGGTTAGTACTTAATATTTATATTATCTTTTTTATCTTTTTCCTACGGTAACTTATCGGTGAAGAAAGAAAGCTGGAGGAAGTGACTCTAAGCCATCGTTCTTCGGGTCATCAAGCGTGAGTAACGCTGCTCAGGACCACCGACGAGCACCTGAGCAATATGGTTTTTTTAATTAAAAAAATGCCACATGAGCAATAAACAATAATAAAACTTTGAATAAGAAATTGCCAAGAAGCTTTCCTTAACATTTGCTTCTACCAATCTCCAACTAACAATCATTGTCTATTGGAGACTTGGAGTGGTAGACGTTGCTTATCCTCTCCCTTTTCACAACTTTCCAGACCATGTAAAATAGTCATTTTCAAAAGTGAGAGTGAATTGTCTGTATTCAACCTTAACTCCATTTTTTTTCCTTTTTTTTTTTTTGATAATCCAGGTATCTAAGTTAAGCCTAACTATTCCTGGACCCCATAACTACGTCCCTAAGCTATGGAGTATGTAAATCGCGAGATGTGCACGAACTAGCTCCCAGGTTTCCAAAGCCCCTGTACACTACTGCGCACAAGGAGCCCGCTCCAAATTGATTGTTTCACTATATCTCCCCCAAATATAGCTCCCAGGTTCCCAGCAAGAGTCGAACCCCCACCCTGCTGCTGGCAGCGAGAGTAACCCTGATTGTTCCACCAGCCCGCATATGCCCCGGGGGACTTGGATGCCTCCGGTGAGATTTGAACCCTCAACCTTTGAATTAGGGGACAAATCCCATTGCCAGCTAGGCTGGCTTCCTTTGGCTCCATTTTTTTTTTTTAAAGTGAGGGAGGGGATTTCTTTTGCTAGCCAAAATAGTTGCAAGGATCTCCCTCTCAAGGATGGCAAATCAACCCCCAATATCAAATTTTGATGCTTTCAGACATCCCAGATCATCTTTCTTTATATTCTCATGTAAATTTTTTGGGAGAAAAAGTTCTAATTTTAATATACGTTTATTAATATAATAAAAGAATATTATGATATGTTGTCAATAATTATTAGATATGAAGTGTGTTAAATAGATAATTGAGATAAATTAATTAAAATATTATTTTTAAATCATATATCAATGTATATATTTACACGATAAAATATTGAAACATTCCGTCTATCATATTTATATGCATAATACGATTAAACTCATCTTAATTATATATTTAAGACATAATTAAAAAATACTGAAGTTTTGAATTTTATCCAAATTTAGATACTTATAATTAAATAGACAAGAACTATGAATCATTATATTCGAGAATTAGTCGACTTGGATTGAAGTATTGCCATATGATTGGCACCACAGTAATTCTTTTTTTTTTTTTGGGGGGGGGGGGCTAAGTAGCACCATAGGAATTCAAATTGTGAACTTTGTTTCTGTCTAATATTTAGTGAAATTGAATTTTTTTAGTTTAATTATATTAAAAATTATAAAAGTAGATTATATATAAGAGGAGAGGTGGAGTTTAAAATAAAAAAATAAGAAAAAAATAAAAAATGGATTAAAAACAATCCAAATTGGTTTTTAAGCATCATGATGTCAGGGCTTACATATACGATAGGTACCAAGCAAAAAAAAAAAAAAAAAACATACACAGATACTTAACGGTAAGCGAATTAAGTGGCTGATTTATTAGTAAAGAAAGCAGACAGCAGTCGCTCCTAATACAAGATTTCCCCTTTCGCCGACTTTGCATCCCACATTTCTACTGGGATCAAATGGGTACCATGTACCTTCCAAGATCCAATGAAAGAAATCATCCAAAATCCCCCAATCCCAAACCGGAAAAGAGCAAAATGGAGCCAAAAATGCAGCTGTAGGCAATTACTGTCGCAGGACAAGGTAAAAGAAATGAAAGAAAAGGAAAGAAGAATGAGGAACGAGAGCCAGATGGCAGCTCTCACCTCTCAGTCAAACGGGCATTGTCTCATTTTCCTATATTCTATGGAGCTGCTTGACAAAAAGGATCGTCTCCCCCAATTGGATAGCAGCAGAGAGCGGCAGTCTTGTCCGCCAAGAAAATTCCACGACCGCGTCTATGTTCAGCCCCCTTCTTTGAATCGCAAGGCACAAAAGCATACTTTGACGATTCAAAGGGGCCTCCCTCAAACACCACCATTTTCAACACTACGAGCCCCACCCCAGAACCCAAATCTTGTCAATTGCTATCACATAATAACAGATTTCTCCTTCACGAGCAGTTGAAAGTCAAGTCCACTCTCTCTTTTTATCAATTCTCAAAATTTTTGAGGTAATTCCGACGGCACACTTGGTCAAAATTCTCAAATTCATCCTCCATATATAATTTTTCTTTGTTTTCCTCCTTCTCCCAATTGTATTTATTTTTCTCTCTTTGAATGTTAGATTTCTTTACCCTCAAGTTTTGATTCTGAGCCTGTAATTGGTATATGTTTGAGGTTGTCTTTGGGAGAGAGTAACTGGGCTTTTGTTTTTTAAGTTTTTTGTTTCATTTTTCAGTATATTGTGGGAACCTCTGTCTGCGGGGTTCACTATTGTGTTCCGTGTTGGGGGCTGGGTTCTTTGTTGCAGATCACTGAATTGATCATATAGGAAAAACTGTGTTTTGGTGATCTTCGTAAGGAGGAGGGTCTTTTATTGATCGAGTTCTTCAGAAGTTGAACTCATTTGACTTTAATGCTTTCCAGGAAAGGTTCCGGATTGGATCGTTTTATTGGACATTGGTTTGGTTGATTTTCTTGTCATCTGGGCAAAGTTTTCCGTTTTCCTGTTTGTTTGTGAGGAATTTTATTCCTTAATCAATCTTCAATCACTTGCGGTTTTTTTTTTCGGGGCTGTGGAATTTTCTGGCTGCGGAATATTGTGGGTCTTCATATATGTAAATCCTTTGAACGGAGGGAAACAGCCAGACATAGGATTGATGGGTTTGAGAAGAAGCAGTGGTTGACCTGAAGTTGAGCTAAATTGTATCCAAAGAGTTCCTTGGGATGGAAGGATCTAATGGCGGATCAAATGCACCAGCACCGTTTCTTACCAAGACTTATGAGATGGTGGAGGACCCGATGACCAACTCAATCGTTTCTTGGAGCCGCAGCGGGCGTAGCTTCATTGTGTGGAATCCACCAGAGTTTGCCAGAGATTTGCTGCCAAAGTATTTTAAGCACAATAACTTCTCCAGTTTTATCAGACAGCTCAATACATATGTAAGCTCCATAGTGCAGATTATTACTTCGATTATCTGTAAATTTTCTAATTCTATGTTTCTCGTGTCTCCTGTCATATTGGAAGAGCTTCCTTCCTCTTTGTTTCTTTGAGAAAAATTTTACTGAATATTGTGCATTTTGTAGGGTTTTAGAAAGGTTGATCCTGATCAATGGGAATTTGCAAATGAGGAATTCATAAGAGGACAGAAACATCTTTTAAATAATATACACCGCCGGAAACCAATTCATAGCCATTCTGCGCAAGGAAGTTCTGCAGTTCCAATAAGTGATGCTGAGAGACATGAATTTGAAGAGGAGATTGAGAGGCTGAAAAGGGATAACAGTTTGCTTCAGTCAGAGCTGGACAGACATAAACAGGAGAAACAAGAATTTGGAGTTGATGTCAGCTCATTGGGGCAGCGTCTTGAAGACATAGATCGCAGGCATAGGCAGTTAATGGCATTTTTGGCTCAAATGTTGCAAAAACCTGGCTTTGCCTCTGGTCTTGCGCAACACTCAGAAAACCACAGCAGAAAGAGAAGATTGTTAATATCCAACTACTTGTACGATGAAGCTAATGATGGGGAGAGCCGGCTAGTCACTTTTAAAGAAGAGAACCCAAGTACTTTACTTCCAATGTTGAACCTGGATCTTATTGATAAATTGGATTCATCCTTGAATTTTTGGGAGAATTTCTCATATGGGGTATGCCAAACTTCAGCTGATGAATTGTATGACTTTGGTGTTATCCCACAGCCTCCATCAGTCACTGTAACTGAACTGCGTGGATCATCTGGAGATTCTGATGTGAATTTGCAGCCATGCTCATCAAATTCTTTCCATTCATCGCCATCAAGAGACATTCATTCCTCTCCTGAGTTAGCTGGATCATCAGATCGGGTTGATAGTCCTGCAATTTCATCTCTTTATCTTAATCTAGATTCTAGACTGAAATCTTCAGGAATTGACATGAATACTAGTCCTTCAAACATTGTGGATACAGAATCAAAGGATGGGGTTCAGGGCAACATATCTGCATCTGCAGCCACAGGGACTAATGATGTTTTCTGGCAACAGTTCTTAACAGAGACTCCTGGTTCCTCTGACATGCTGGAGGTTCAATCAGAGAGAAGACATTATGTTACTAAGAAGAATGATAGCAGTGGTTTGGCAGATATCCATAAACCTTGGTGGAGCAGGAATAATTTAGATAACCTTACGCAGCAGATGGGCAATCTGACTCCAGCTGAAAAGACCTGAAATATAATTAGTTCCTCCTGGATGTACTTTTTTGGTAGCAGTTTGAGTAATAAACTAACAAGGAGTTGATCTGCTCTGGGATTCAGCATGTTAAAATAGATCCTACTGTCTGAGCACTTGGTTTTGGTACATATTAGGTGATCTGTTTTTGGTCATTCTTTTGCTTGTATATAGCTGTATTCTGCAGTTTTCTGTATGATATGTGCACTGTCTTGCTCATTTGCTATTCAGTCTTCTTTCTTATGTACTTTGTTCTTTCTACTGCTTTTGAAAGATTTTCCTGTGAGACTTCCAATACCATGAATCAATTGGGCCTTAGAATAGTCTGGATGTTATCCATGAACAAATAAACTGAAGAAGATGGTAGTTGTTACCCCTTTCATTGAGCTAGCTGCCTATATTTAAATGACAGGGAATTGAACCGCATATTCTTGTATTGAATCAGAATCACAAAGTATCTGATGATGTTTCAAATGTGTTGCAAGGCTTTCCAGTAAGCAGCGTAAGATATGAACTTTCATATACTTTGTCAGGTATTCTTTCGCTTCAATAGGTAATATGTCAACGATTGTCAATGTCCGTTCTGATAGTATCTTTTTTAACATTTCTCTTCCAATTACTTTTAGCGGATCTATGTTTATGCCAAATAGCATGAAGTTATTACTGGTGCAGGACCTGATGGCCTAGCTTGTCCCGAGGTTATTTTGTCAACTCAAGTAGATTGTTTTTGTTTCCTTCCTCATATATGTACTCCGAGATTGAGTACTTCTGCCATGAAGGTCCGGACTTAATAAGCCAAAAAGGATGCAAGCTGAATCATTATAAAACAAGGAGGTGAATTTGATACAGATGATCTGAATATTGGGGGAAAGGGGGGCTTAGAATTAGAAATGATTGATGTAAGAAATATTTTCATTGTCATTATCGTTAATAGGCTGTAGTATAAGTGAATAATCCTCAGGTAACAAAAGTTGGGTCCTATTTTTCCTTGATGACAAACAGTCAAGGGTCTGCATTTTGCAGAGATGGTAAGCCAATCCAATGTTGAGACGAGCGAAAATTAATCTGTGGCGAGCTTGCAGATAAAAGAAAAGGAGAAGGGACTAGTTGATTTCTTTCTTCCAGATAAAAACACATTTGTTAACTTGATTTTAGATCTTAAAGTTTGACAGTCTAGAAGTATCTTTTAACCTGTTTATGTAGAATTGGCCACTGGAAAACTAGTCCAGAAGTATGAGAATACTGTGTTAGCGTGCTTCTTTGAAATTGCCCGAGTTGAAAAGCTAGTGCAACTCTTCTGCCCATAACAGGGTTTTCAAGGTTTCTTGGGGAAATCCTTCTTCAGTTCTGCCTACTCTTCATCTGGTTCCTCAGCTACTCCTGAAATTTATCTGTCCTTCTTGTTGTTTCTCTCTCTATAATTTCCGACAAAATAAGGTTCGAAAGTTTCGCTAATATGTGTTTGGAAGACAGACATCGCCGTAACCAGTGTTCATGAATGCAGTTCTGCAATGGAAGAACTGGCTGTGCACTGGTATATCATGTGAACAAGCATGGTTTTATGCACAGGCCAATGTCATTCCAGATTACGCCATTACTTTTCCTAGATAACGCATCTGGTTTGTGAAATTGACACTGCAGAATGCACATTTCAAAGTAGGTTCTGAGGTGATATTTAGAGCCCGGAAGAAAAATAAATGGGTAAATTACTGCATTTACTTTGGTGTATTAGACAAAGATAATGTAAAGCAGTGATTACGAAACAATGCATGGCTGGTCTATTCGTTTTAGATTTTTTTAAAAAAATCCAAACAAAAATTTTACTTTAGACTTTATATTCTTCATAAATAATTTATTTTTTACGAAAATCAAAATAAAATATTCACTTTTTCAAATATAAATCGAATCCAAACATACATGTTTCAATAATAATTTAAATAAAAATTGACTCGCGCCCTTCCGAGAAAATAATTCTCATGCGAAGGATATTTTCCCAAAGGGAAAAGGACCAAAAGAAAACGCAAAAGAAAGTAGTAGGAAATGCATATTACTCAAATAAAAAGAGACCAGAATTAGTTGGTGCTAAATCCCCCATTTTGCTTTTTAGATGCATAAGTAAAAATCTAGATCTAATTCAACAACATTTGGGGGTAAAATACACGTCCTTCCCTGCATAAATTCAAACTTATATTTTATCTAAGGTAAGATTGGATTGGCTTTTTTTTTCTCTGAGTTATTTTTTGAATTATAAAAATGAATTATTTGTAAGAGAAGAATTGAAACTTAAAGTGAAAAAAATGAAAGAAAATTTCGATTGAGTTGCAATCCAAGTTGGCCCTAAATTATACATCCTTTTTATCTTACCAAATGACTTAATTGTTATTCATTGATGTCAAGTTGATTCCTTTTAAAATAAATTTATACTCATTATTGTTACACATTTATCTCGTTATTTTCACTTACAATTTAGTATAAATAATTAAAATGCAATTCGTCTACAAAAATATCTTTAAACAGAGAAGTATTTTAAAATTTATCTTCCTTTGGGACATTTTTCATTGTAAATAATTAAAATACAATTTGTCTACGAAAATATCTTTAAACAGAGAAGAATTTTGAAATTTATCTTCCTTTGGGACATTTTTCATGATTGCACACAAACAACTTAGAAATCTCTTTGAACATTTATCAACATATGGATTTATTTTTTTGTTAAGTTTAACCTATTTTACTACTTTATATTATCATTATTTTAGTGAAATATTCTCATTAATTACATGCAATCATAAAGTAAAAAATTGAACAAGAATAACGTGAAATCATTTTATCATTACAAATATACATAATAATTAATTATTACGTGAGTATTCTTGTCTAAATAGTATACGAGTCTTTTTTATGAGTTAATCTTAATAGTGCACAAGCCTATTATTAATATTTGCACATAATTAGCTATTTTATTAAATCTTTTTTTTTGCTTAGTGGCTATCTTATTAAACCCTTAACTTATAAATTTTTTAAAAATTTTTCTTAATATATACATGATGTGCATATCTTATCGTAATGTATAAAATTGTATGGTTTTTAAAATATTTAAAAAATATGATAATTATTACAATAGACTTTTGCACTATTTTAGTATTGAAGGAGAAAACATATGTAGCAACGGAGGTCAAAATTACTTCGGTTGAATTTCGAAAAATTTTTAATCGAACGATTATTTTGACTTAGATTTGGTGTCAAAATTTAATTCCGGTGATGCCCATGACAAAAACACTTTCCATGATATATCACTTTTCCTTGTGAATTTTTTGGTCCTTTCTTTGAAGTATTATGGTGATTTTCCACTTTTGTGTGGGCAAAGGAATTGAGTATTTGCCAGTATGACATTTCTAATGGCGAAGTATTCCTTAGATTCTAATCCAACCAAGGACTCAACAACAGAAGCCGCCGCTTTATTTCAGATTCAGATTTCAGATTTTGGACAAAAACAAGCTGACCCACCTCAACCGACGACCAAAGACTTCGTTCCTTCCTAAATTAGCCACCTAACGTTGGAACAAGAAAAGCAGATCAGATCACAGAGGCACACTCTTGATCATTCTTGCTTTGTTGAACAATCTTCTTGTTATTTTTTCAAGAGTCAAGGTGAGCTTGAACCCGTTCTTGGATAATTTGCTTTTGAATTTGATTTCGAATCATTCTGTGCTCTGCATTGTTTAGTTGTATGTAATTTGTATTGTCTTTCTTGCCTGCTTTTGATTTGTACCTTCTACTCCTAGAATTTGGCCCTTTGCCCCGGAAAACAGTAGTTGCGGATTCTTTGGTTTTTTGCTTTTGATAAATAAGCGGAAAGAAGACTGCATTGCACCTGAACATTATTCACCCTTCGCTAGACCCTGCAGTGGCCGGAACCTTGCTCTGGGTATGCTTTTTCACTTTTCTAGGCTTTTAGTTGCCAATGAAGAGAAAATCTGGGCTTTAATGTTTTTATGGTTTTCTAATGGTTTTGATTAAATTTGAACTCTTGGCCTGTGTTTGTGATATTTTACTTTAAATTTCATACTGTTTCTGAAAGTTTGGCATCATGTAGGTACTGTGAAAGTTTAACTTGCCTATTCAGTATGAAAATTTGGTTTCTTTACGGTAAACCACAGGTGCTCACCAATTTCTAGTTTGCAGCTGATTAACAACACGGTTTTGTGCTTTTCATTTCATCCTGTGCTCAGATGTTATAGGTTGCTTGAGTTGGCCCACATAATGTGGCACTTGCAACTGTCAATGGGACGTTTGAAACCTGGTGCTTAAATGGCTAAACTTCTTGAAGAAAGGAGATGATAGATAGTGATTTAAAAACAGAAAACTCTGAGTGTGGTGGAGGAGACAAACTTTTGGGGGGAGATCAAGAATCAGGGATCCGTAGGGAGCTGTCATTCTCAGGATGGTTTGATGAAAATGGGATTCTCCATTCAGCTCAATTAGGCAATAAGGATGCCAATGTGGATGATTTTGAATTTGAATTGCCAGTTGAGCCAAGCAGGTCAGAGAACGAGGTTACAGACAAAAAGAGGAAAGTTTCTAGTAAAGGCAAGCAAAAGATGGAGGTTGGTGTTGATATAGGAGAACATCACAGACGAAATATGGGAAATGGAAACAATAATTATGTGCCATTTGATATTGAAAATGGTTACAATTCTGATTCAAATACAGGGGATAGTGATGGTAGTTATGTAGATGATCATGACACATCACGTAAAATGGTGAAACTTGTTTCTGCTGCAGACGTGCTAAAGACAGTGCTTTTCATACTTGCCTGGTACACCTTCAGCACGTTCTTGACATTGTAAGTTTTCTCCATCTGCTTAAGACTTGTGTTGCTGTTCTTGTAGAAAATGTGCTTAATATCATTTGTTGTGGGGGCAGGTATAATAAAACTCTTCTAGGGGATGACTTGGGGAAGTTCCCTGCTCCCTTATTGATGAACACTGTCCACTTTGCAATGCAAGCTGTCTTTTCAAAGGCCATTACATTTTTCTGGTCCCAAAGATTTCAGCCCACTGTACTAATGACGTGGAGAGATTACTTTCTTAGAGGTAATAGCAAAACATTCATTTTATGTTCTGCTTGCATCTTTTATCAGTAGAACAAGATCAGTCTTTCTTTATTTATGCATTTAACAAATATTTTGGGTTTTTGAGGTTATTTTAGTTCTTTCTTATAATATATTGAACATTATATATTAGGAATCATACATCCACTCAATACTAGGTATAGTAACATTTTGGTCAGGATGGTGAAATTGTGACTGCTCTTTATATGATTAGGGGTGTAAAGATAGCAATGTGAATCATTGAATTTGCCTCATAAATTTAAACCAGTCTTTTACTTTAATAAGTTGGTCCCTCTTAGACCACAATGTAGAAAGTTGTGTGCTCCTGTAGAGAAGTTAAAAGCATTGGTATTGTGGGAAAGAAGTTCTGTTCTGGTTTTCGTTTTTTAATCTTGTCTGATCTGATGTTTGGCCATCCGATCATAACTGCAAATTTCCTTCTAAATTTTCTTTAAGATAGGCCCTTCATATATAGTTTAATTCTTCTAATTATTATATTAACTTTCTAACAACTAATGCTACAGATGGCCTTTACCTTTCACAGTTGTACCTACAGCGCTCAGCACTGCAATGGATGTCAACTTGAGCAATGCGTCCCTGGTTTTCATCTCTGTTACCTTTGCTACCATGGTTAGTCAGTTTTCTTTCTATACCATTCCGTACTGGGTTCTTGTTCTGAATGTGAGGTGGGATACAAAGTCAATAGGAATATTGCTCTCTTTATTCGAGATCATGGGCTTGGTACTTAGTAATAACCCACTTGCAGTAGCAAGGCTTTTGTCATCCAGATGATCTAATCTTGGGAGAGAAATTTTCCAAAAGTTTTCTCATAAAGAAATAGTCATCCCAAATGATATTTGACCCTGACATCAGTTGATCTTAGGTTTAGCTTTTTTCATGCACGCCAATTATCTGATACGCCGTGTTTCATTTTGACCTTCTTCATTTAGTTACATTGGAGTATATTTAGCAGGTAGTACATCTAGTTACTGTTTCTACCCCTATATCTTATTGCGCAAGAGGCTGTAAGGGAGGGTTTTGATAGTTTGATGAGCTTCATCTACTTGTTGGGACTTTTCTCTGAAATTTTTTGTCAAAGAAATATTTTTTTTTTCCTGTCTTTAGTCGCTTCTACGACTCAATAGTCATGTAAAATCATTTTTTATTTCTTGTCCGTGCAGTGTAAATCAGCAGCGCCAATATTTCTCCTACTATTTGCTTTTGCTTTCAGGTACTTCCGTAAATTGATTACATTCCTCAATCTTGCTTCTCATGATCTTCTTATTCCATATTTCTCTTGAAAGAAGATCTATATCTATGTGCTATCTATAAGAACTGTCATTTATGTATCTCAAATCTGTTCTATGGACGTAATAAAGTATCGTTTCAGTTTTCTAACATAATTCTATAGGGATTTTGCATCTCCTGGACTCTTATTTTTGATGATGGCCATAGAATTTAAAAGATCTTAAGAATCATTTTAATTGTCCAAGCCTGAGGCAGAATGCTTCTAACTGCACCAGGAAACTTTCAGTGAGCTATATTATATTTCTCATGGTTACGCCTTTCATCTCATTGTTTCTAGTTTGTCACTGCCAGAAGTTTTTTGTGATAAAAGTACTTTTCCTATATGGAATATTGGTATGCTCTGCTACCTCTTGTTGACTTCAGTAGTAGATGATTCTGGAGGTAGCATCTTCTGCCAAACTTGTTCATGGTCTTCTTTATAATTTCCTTACATGGGCCCCTGCATGCATATATGTGATAAACCATTTTTCCTATAAGGACTATTGGTATGCTCTACTACCTCTTGTTGCCTTCAGCGGTAGATAATTCTGGAGATATATACTAGCATCTTCTGCCAATCTTGGTAATGGCCTTCTTTTATAATCTCCTTACATGGGCCGCTGCATGTATATATGTGATAAAGTTTTAAGCTGCCATGTTCTCTGGGATTTATCTTTATCTGTTGTATGAAATGCATTTTGGTTTCTCAATCATGGAATGCAGATTCCTTTGTTTTCTTAAATTTTTTTCCTAGGATAAAATGGTTTGCTGTAATGCCCAGCATGATATATTTACCTTTTAGGTCAACTTTGATATTCATTTGAAAGTGTAGGTTATCTAATCTCTAACAATTTAAGCACTTAGATGAGTTATGAATAGCAAAGAATCTTTTCAGATGGATGAGAGGAACGTTGCTTCTTCAAGCATCGCAAAGGGGAGGGATAACTAGTACTTCCATTTATGTTGCATTGTATTAGAAGAATGCTTCACTTGGAAATTTTATCCCAACTGCTGCTTCAGTTGGATTACTTTGTTCAAGTTGCTAAAATTTCTGTCACAAGTACTTCTGGTTTACAACATCTAAACGACTGATAATGCTACTACTAAAGCATGTGATTCTTCAAGAGTATAAATGTTCTCTTTCTCTTGTTGTCCTGAAATTTCTCATTATTTGCTTTTAACGTGAAATTCTTTGTTGAAGGTTGGAGTCTCCAAGTTTTAAGCTGCTTGGAATCATTTTAGTCATATCAGTGGGAATACTGTTGACTGGTATGCAGTTCCATCTTTTACCACCTGGCGCTATTACTGCCTGATCTTTGACATTACCATCTCTAGTTCTCTTTCTTGTTTCTGATAAGTTAGATCAATTGCTGAAGAAGCATTTCCAGAGTTCCCATTTCATTTTCTCATGGTTCTATATGCAGCATTTTAGTTCATTGTAATCTTATTACCTTAATTGATTTCTGAGGTTTTTCAGGATCTTGCCATGCTTACTAAGAAAATATTAACTATTAGGATCTACAGGCTTCTCTTACTCAATTTTTCTGTATTCTTTACGAAGAATATAATCGAAATACAGGGTAATCCTTCTGTTATGTAGTAAGATAAACTAGATCTAAAGGTAAAATCAATGTTTATGTTACTTTCATGGTATCTAATATAATATGTTATGTTCTTGGATTCATTACCAACAAATAAAGCAATATGTATAGTTGAAAAGTGTCTCTCTACTTTTCTTTGTTAAAGATGTGGAGTTGTCTATTTTGTTATCTGAATGACCCCTTCTCCTATTTAAGTTATGAATTTTGATTATGTCTGCAAAACAAAAAGGGAAATCCTTTTCTTGAGGAAATTCAAAACGTTTGTGGTGATATACCAACATATGCTACTTCACTGATCAATTTCTCCGTCTTCTTGAGGCAATGATGACAAGAAATGGAAAAAGAAATGAGGCTAAACAGTTGGATGCAGAGATTAAGCTTAAAAAGAATAGTGTATTAACTTTTTCTCCTCCTGTACTTGATTCTTCGGTAAGGAAAGAAATGAAATTTGCATTTGCAACTATTTTCCTATTCTCTTTTGAATGATGTGGGAAAATGAAAACAACCTGTAACTTCTTCGAGTTTGCTGCCATGCTATATTGGTTTATGCAAATTGTAGATATGCATGATCAGAAGAACATAAGTCAGATACAATGCACTACCGGAGCAAACAATTAATCTTTATAATCTTCATGCCCATTAATTACGTGATTGCTTACTAAAAGAGAAACATGTTCCTTTGATGTTCTTGTTTTTTCATGTGAGAAAAATTCAGTTGTATTCTGCTACTTTTAGTTTTTTATTTACAACTGGAAATCAGAACCATTCAACATTTTTTTTAAAATAAAATTTTAAATTTAATGTTAAGTTGCATAACAGGAAGTTGATTTTCAATTTTCTTCTTTGGGTTTGGGCCATGAAAGTCCTCCCTATGTGTCTTGAATATTTTTACTCCTGGCTCATTGATGCTACAGATCAATACTGTCCGCCTCTGACAAACATTTTTCCTCTGTATGTGAATAATGCAGTTGCAAAGGAAACAGAGTTTGAGTTTTGGGGTTTCCTCTTTGTTATGCTTGCTGCTGTTATGTCCGGATTCCGGTGGACCATGACTCAGATTCTTCTTCAGGTAGAGCCTTCTTTTTGTTTCTGATAAACATTATCTTGTCATATTATTAATTTTTCAAGTTAACATACCGTCTCAGAATTTGTACACTTACATGCTTTCGTGTTTTTTTTTGTCTGTTACATGCTGTTTGCTGCATTCTGATCTGGTGTAAAGAAAGAAACCTATGGTAAGTTTTACCATACTTTGAACTCCGAGTTTATGATATTCCAAGCTGTTAAATCTTCCATTTCATTGGGAGTAATTTTCTTATTTTGGGCAGATTCTTGTTTGTTTTTAGCTTTCTAAACTGGTGAAAAGGTGTCAGGATTTGAAAGCTGGGAAAAGTTTAAAAAACACCTCTGGTCAGAAAATCAGCGTCTATCATCCCTGAAGACTCTACTTTTGCCAATTCTTCTTTCATAAATTAATTTCACTTTAAACAATTAAATTTGCACCTTTGCATCTGGTATGAAATGCACCAGTGTTTGTAAGTTCATATTGGTAGATAAAACAATTTTTGCAAGTTCAGAACATCAATTATGATTCAACCATTTGTCTAATCCTAACACCTATAGAGCGTGTTGTGTACGAATTTTAGAAGAGTATAAAAATGTATGGGGGTTGGGACTTTATCCGGGAAGAGGAGGCAAATGAATTTACATTTTGCAGTAGATAGTTTTGGTTCTGCTGGAGTGTCAAAGTGTGAATGAGGGTCCACTGAAGCCTTAGATCATCGCCTTCTCTGACCGTAAACAAATGAAGAACATGGCAATACGAGTTCCTATTCTTTTTTTTTTTGTTGGACATTTCATTAAACTAAGCATTTACGAACACAAAGGTTGTGTAAAACAAATTCCTTTGGATTCATGAAAAGAAGCTTCTTCCTGTAGCCGAGTTTGTTGAAACTGGTGATTCTCCATCTGTTTCTGTTTTGGAAAAGAAGTCAGCATATGTCATATGAACATGGTAATCAGCAAGTTCATAAATTATCTTGTGTTTCTACAATCATGATAAATTTGAATGGAACTCCCAGATATAGTATTAGCATGCATAAAGCAATTAATTCTTCTTAAACATCCTAGGTACTACTCAAGTAAACTGCAGAAATCAGGATAGTATCTTGAGTAGTACCTAGGATGTTTAAGAAGAATTAATTGCTTTATGCATGCTAATACTTTGTCTGGGAGTTCTATTCAAATTTATTGTAATTGTAGAAACACAAGATAATATACTCCCTTAATCCATATGCTGTCCAGATATGACTTTATACACAACAGATTTAAGATCTTATCATCTTCATTTACAACCTTAATTTTAATTAGTTTTTATGGATTAGACCAAAACTATGTTTATACCCAAAATAGAAATGTGAACATCCGATTTGTGAGAAAATGAGTATATAGTTATTAGGATTGTCATATGTATTTCTGGTTGGTTGGATGAGTTTTGGTGACAAACAGCATTTCATCAGCTCAGTTTGTCCATACCTGACAGATTAATGTCTCGTATAGTTCTTCTTAGCTTGAAGTAGATCTAATTTTGGTTACACCTACAAGCTTCTATATGTGGGTTTGGCTAAAGCCAAATGTTATTTGTGGAACCATATACTCTTTGAATCTAATCATTGTGATTTTTAGGAAGATTGTTTGCAAGTGTTTCTTAGATAAAATACTTCATGATTTTCTTTTGATTGTTTCCAGGTCTTAAAAATCCTCTTACATTGATGAGCTACGTGACTCCGGTGATGGCTGTTGCTACAGCTCTACTGTCTCTTGTAATGGATCCATGGCATGAGTTCAAGAACAGCAACTACTTTGACAGCTCATGGCATATTCTTAGGAGTTGTTTGCTGATGCTTTTTGGTGGAACCCTAGCATTTTTTATGGTACCTTTCTTTTACCTCTATGTTCAACCTTCAAGGACAGTGCAACGTCCAAGTGGTTAAGTCTGAGAATTGCTTTGTTCTATTACAAAGTATTTACTAACTGCTTCTAGAAGTTTAAATACAAAATATCTTCTATTTCAGTTCGCAAAGTCAGCAGTAAAATTTTATTACTCTCTTTTGACTGTTTGTTCTTTTGTAGGTGCAGAGTATGTTCTTGTGTCGATAACAAGTGCAGTTACAGTAACAATTGCAGGGGTTGTCAAAGAGGCTGTCACGATCCTGGTATGAAGTCTGTTGTTCATTTCTTTTGATAAACTCATTTAGTTGTTAGTTTGAGATCGCAACAAACCCTTTTCTATAATGAAAAAGAACATGGTAATTTCCTGATGGCACTACTGAAAGAACAGTAGGTCCTAAACGAAGAATTCAATAATTGCTAGTCTCTTTTCCCCAGGTGATTTGTCATGAATAGTAAAAGCAGTTTTTTTCTTCCTTTCCCTTGTTTTATAAATCAGTTCACTTATTCCATAATGCAAACAATGGAAAGTTTGAAGAACATTTTTTCGCTTTCAAGATGTCGCAGTTCAAAGATATGTAATGCTAAATTTTATGTCCTCTTAGTTTATTGAGTCATCTGCACACTTTAATGAACTGATATGCCAAGAAAAGTTCCTTGGTTATCCAAAGGTTCTATAAGTGGTAGGATGCGAGTCCAGATTTATGGGCAAAACTTTCCTCCTTTCTGAAACACTTATTCTATGACGCAGTATCAACTGAGAGCAACTGAGATTCATCTTCCACCAAATATACTACCAAGAAAAATCCTAATGAATTTCTTTTTCCTTCTTCCATTTTTGAACACATAAAGTTTTTAGCTTTGAAACTTTATCATACTGATGGACTAAATCACAATTCTTCTCTTATATATATGCATTTTTATTTCTATTTTTTTGTTTTTTTAATGAATTTACTTTCTGAGTTAGATGGGTGTTCTGTTGAGTGGAGAAGGTCATAAGTTGGTACTGGTTTCGCTTTCATTTGTAGTTTCTCATACATTGGGTCTTTTTTCTTCCAGTACTTGGTTGAAATTAGACTCTGTATTCAAGAGGATCTTTTGTTGTTTGTTTTGTATTTCTTTAACTTGTTGAGAGGTTTATCTATTGATATAGCCAAAAAAAAAAAAAGAAAAAAAAGAAAGAGGTTTATCTGTTGCCATATCAGCTTTACTTAATGTTGAGACCCCGTATGTAGAATCTTCCCTAGCCAGGAATTTTCTGATGCAGTATAACCTTGTTTGACATGCATTCAGGTTGCAGTTTTTTACTTCCACGATGAGTTTACCTGGATAAAAGGGGTCGGTCTTCTCACAATAATGCTTGGTGTCAGTTTATTCAACTGGTACAAGTAAGTGATCAAGTCAAATGTTTCTTGACTGGGTCTGCATTTTATGACTCTTTTTCCTCTCTTTGACAATTTATCTCATATTTCATTTATGCTTTTCTGTTCTAAGAATCTTTCCATTTAGCTGTATCTCTATTTAGTGTAACAATGAGACTGAGCTTTATGATTTTTGTCAAGTCCTGAAGATGCTACATCTGTTCCCTCCCTTCATGGCTAAAGAAATCCCATTCTTAGTATTTCTTGATTTCTACTTGACAAACAGTAAACCTTGAATATTGAATTCGTGCAATATCCACTGGCCTCTATAAGTAAATGGGGTAGCGATCAGAAAAAGTAACCTTGTGGTGATCTCTCTAGTTGAAACCATCTGATTGAATTTTTGGAGGAGCTTCTCTTTGCTTATATTGACATCATGTACCCGTTTGAATTGATCAACAATGTGATAAATTTTGATTATACACTTACTCTTTCTTTTTAGATTTGTGTGTGCTTAGAAGTTGGGGTGTGAAGTAATCTGAAAGAATAATTTCTACTTTTAAGATAGAAGATGCTGCTTTTATAATGACAGTGCATCTAATTTGACCCTGGCTGCATAGCTGATTCCTCTCCACTCTTGTATTTGAATGAGCAATAGCTGCAATCACTTGAGTTCTAGAAAGATCATTACTATACACAATATCAATCCCCTCAAGTTTTTTCCTGAGTAACTTTGGATTAACAAAGCATTTAGGCTTCCTTGTTTGGGTTGAACTCTGATGTTCTAGTCTATCTTTCTATTCTGCTACCAAGAGCCATTGATGAGTTTGTTATTTCTTTCCCTTCATAAAGGTAAATACCATCGGCTAGTTGATGAACTTTTTTGTTGATCTTCTTTCAACTGCTGTCATTTCGTTGACATGATATATGGAGAAATGACATATTAATGACATGAGTTGAGCATTCCTCTAGCAAACTGTCAGAGCGGAGTGGTTCAACATGATTTACCCAAGTTGCCAAATGTATTCATCCTATAATCTGATAACAATTCTGCCATACTTGATATGGACAGACATATAAGGTGCTAAATCCCTCCCCATCCTTACACCCACGAACAAGAAACAAGCTCTGCTGTACTCTTGATCCGCTGTTTATTGCTTTAGATATACTACATAAAAACGAGAATTTTACTTGGACCTTTTACTTGTTCATGTAATATAGCTGTTTCAGTTTATTTATTTTCTCATTTTCAGACAACACTTTTATTCCCTAGTCAATTACGTTGTGTGTAAACTTACATGAACTACTTTGAGGAAGGTGGAGCATTCTGTGTGAAAATGTGCCTTTTATGCCTGACATCAAAATGCGTAGTTATTTTCCTGTTTATGCATGAAGAGATCCCAAAACCTTTTTCACTAATTCAATACTTAACTTGGTATTACATTACAAGATACGAGAAGCTGCAGAGGGGTGAAACAACTGAAGATGAGATGAGAGGGTCAACAGAAAATGCAGCTGCGAAATATGTTATTCTCGAAGAGATGGATGATCTAGATGATGGTCCTTGAAGTTCAGCTACTGCATTTCTTGATTCACTAAATTTGGTAAGCCATTTACATTCCTAAATAACATTATACAGGTTATACTTTTGGGGTTCTTTTAATCTTAGTATATTATGCTTTTGGTCTCAATTTATGTCTGAGTAGTGACTTTCTTTTAATCAAATGCTAAACAAAATCAAGTGTAAGCTTCATTTTTGAATGCCTCGAACCATTATGCATAATATTTTGTGACAAATGAGAATACATATCTCAATCAAGAACTTAATGAGGGGCATGAAAGCTATGATTCACTTGTGATAATGCTAGTAGTAAGGGTTCATTTGTAGATTTTGACTCTGTGTTCTGATGTTGATAGAGAATTACTAACATGTCATTCCTCTGGATAACGGCTAGATGAATGGCGAGAGTAGTCTTGAGATGGGTCCATATCATCTTGGCAAGGATAAGTTCTTGTTGTTTCTTGGGAGCAGTTTAAATGGTTTTATTTGGTGAATAAACTCTTCAAGACAATATTGGCTGATCCATGATTTGGAAACTGCATGATTCTCTCAGACAAAGACCAACCAATTTGTGCTATTAAACGAAAGTATTTGTTGTATAGTGAGAGAGGACATTTTTGTTACTATTTTTGTTCCCCTTTTCGATTTGAAGCCCCCACGTATTCTGACAAATGCACTCTATATTCAGTTAACTGTACATGTGTACACTAACATATATGAAATTCTACCCTCATGTCTCAAAAATTTTTTCATTTGCTCTTGTTAAAATGATAAGGGCCTTTGAGCTTCACATGGAAATGTATTGGCTTGTGTTCTTCCTAACTATTGCTCGTTCTCCTGTTTATGATAATTTATTATTTTCTTTCGGTGGTAGTGGTGGTGGGGGGTGTCTCTTCTCTCTCTGTCTTTTTTTTTTCTCCTTCTTGAAAGGTATGTATATACCTTTTCTACTTCGAAAAATAGTCGGGGTCTGCAGAAGGAAAATGTCAACTTTCTGAATTGGAAAATTTCCGAGGAACAGTGGGGATAATAATGTGGCATTTGAATGGGTGACTAGTGGTTGCTTTTGGGGCAAAAACCGCATGCTGGCTTCTCTTTTTTTCATTTATGAAACTATTCACTTGAGATTTTGGAGGAAATTTATCGAATGAATGTTCATGTTACCAGAATTTCCTCTTACCTATCTAATTATTAAACAGAAAAGAGAAAAATAAATGATACTTCTTCCGATTAGAAACATAGGTTTTTTAGAGTGAGGATGGATAATTAAAATATAAGTTTTTTATATGTTTTAAAGAGTATTTATTATATATTTTTAACTTTATATATTTTTTATTTTATTATTTCTCTTTTCTTATTTATTAAGTAAGAATATTAGAAGTACTTTATCTTGTAATTCTTTTTAATTTAAAAAATTTTAATTCTTTTACATAAATTTTAAAAAAATGACTATAAATACTATTTAATTATTTTTAAACTTTTCAAAATAATCACAATATTTTATTTCACTTATTTATATCTATAAATTATTTTTCTTCTTTTTGTTCTGCCAATTTGCCATCTTGGATGGTGGTTTCCGGCCATACCCCTCATGTGTGGCGCACACGACCTTTTTTCAGGGGCTAAAATAGTCATTTAATAACTTCTTCCTACACAAATTTCATGTAACCAAAAAAAAAAAAAACTCCCGAGAAGAATTTTTTTAATGATTTTTTAAGAGGAAACAAAAACTTACTTCCCTAGGTAAAAATTATAATCTCTTAAATTCAAGAACATTCCATAATAGATAAACTCACACTTAAATGTATAATTTTAAGAAGCCTCATAAAATCGTGTAAATCATGTAGCAGGAGTAACCATCTAGGCTTGTGAAGGGAATCCCGACAAGGCTCTATTGTTGAAGTCTTGAAGATGAAACTGGTGTTTGCAGTCCACGGCTATGATGAAAGGAAGACCAAGAACCTAGAAAGTAGTGGCTGTAATCCATGCCGCCTTGCTCTTCAGAAGTCTCTCGGCTATGTAGGCAGTATTACAAGCTACCTTCTTCCCTTTGGCAACAAAAGGGTACTCAGAAACCCTATAAACTCTGTTATCGCTTTTTGATCCGATGTGCTTGCTACCAAAAGATGCCATTGATTAATAGAGTGAGAGAGTTTGGAGCAAAACCCTTCCCTCTGTTTGGTAAGGACAAATCGCACAAAATGACCAACCTTATCTCTCCAGATTAAACAACTTTCAATTTGGGTTTGATGCTAGAACAAAATCCACCTAGACAATCATCCTTACACTTTGAAAACAACAATCTATACAGATTTTTTTTTTGTTGGTTCCGATTGAAGCTCTCTAAGATGCTCTGATGCCTCCATTCATTAATAGAAAAGAAGAAGAAAACAGTCGCACTATCTAACTAGTTTAAGCTTGGAGGCACAATGAATTTTGGGAGAAATTTCATTTGGGAAGTGTAAGGATGATTTATTAGAGTAGTTTTGATTTTGGTGGGTTAAACCCAAATCGCAATATGTTTAACCTAAAAAGAAAAAAATTTTAAAAAATTTTCTTTGTTTAATTTGAAAGAAACCAATCAAGTGCCTGTTTTAATAGTATAAAAAGGATCATTTGTACCACGCCGTAGGGCTTCGGTTTTTTATCCGTTCGACCCCAATCGATAAGATCGGATATGTACAATATCTATGCATGTTTATTCGAATCTAAACTCAATAATATATATTCTAAATAAGTATCGATACTATATGTAAAGTTTTGAATTCGTCAGATTTGGAATTTAAATAAATTTTTAATAATAAATATTTTATATATTTATTTTTTTAAGTTGAAGATATTGAATTTGTTATTTTGGTTTAGTTAATAAGTATATTTAATGATTGTGCTTGAAGATATTAAATTTATTATTTTTTAAAGTTTACGGCATGATATTTGAATTATATTTTATATTTATTATTAATTTTATTTTTTTTAATTATAATCAGGTCTATTTTCGAACCAATACTCTATAAGATAGGGTTTGTATCCATTCCATTTAGACCCAATGAGTAATAAGATCGGGTCTGGGTTCAAAAATAATAAATCAAGTCCAAACAGAGTGTCTTAGACCCTTTTACATTCCTAGTGAGCTGTATGCTAGAAACCACCCTTTAAGGTAGCAAATTAGTGGAATAAAAGAAAGGAAAATATATTATGATTATAAATAAATAAAATAAAATATTATGATTATTTTTAAAAATTAAAAAATAATTGAATGATATTTATAATAATTTTTTTAAAATTTACAAAGACTCATATTTTGTAACTGGTGAGAAGATGTACAAAGAATATTAAAGAGTATTTAAAATGCTTTTCTTTATAAAAATACAGTGACTGTGCATCGCAAGAGAGAAGTCCTCCGTTTAGGAGGACCAAGGAGGGCGGGACCGGATCCAAACTGGGGCATCCCGAGTCTTCTTGGAGGAAATCAAGAAACAGGTATGGACGCATCATCACCTCATTATGGGCAGTTGAAAATCGAGACTGCTATAGCGTGTTTAGCTGTAGTTAGCTGGTATCCGGTGTTTCCAGTATCGCCGCTTTATCTAAATATTATATACAGAACAGTGGAAATCTTCGCAATCCTTCAGTTTTTGACCAAAGTAGAAGCACACAGTTTGCTCACAAATTCATCGCTAGATTACCATACTGGGATGGAGTTGACCTGTCCCTTTTAAGAAATTCAGTCTTCGTCTTCAACTTTGTTCACATCAAAAGATGAAATGTCCAGAAGGGTTGCTGTATAACCTTACCGTCTTTATTAGAGCTCTACAGAACAAAAGAAAAATGATTCTGCAATGGAACTTTGCCTTTATCATTTCCATTCTTGCTTCTCTGTGCTCATCAAATGCCCAGAAATTTGATTATCCGACAGCAAATCTTTCTACTACTTGGATCAACAGTGTCTCAGCTCCACATTCTGTTAATTTTACAGATGGCTCAACAGTGAGAGCTATTCTATTGAGAGGAAGTTTTGGTCCAAGATATGCTTGTGGGTTCTTCTGCAATGGAAATTGTGATGGTTATTTATTTGCCATCTTCATTGTTCAAACAAACAGCGCTTCAGGGATTACTTCACCTAGCATTGGATTCCCACCAGTTGTTTGGTCAGCTAACCGGGACAATCCAGTTAGGATCAATGCTTCCTTGCAGCTTACATCAGAAGGAGACTTGGTCTTGAGGGATGCTGATGCTACTTTGGTTTGGTCTACAAACACTGCCGGAAGGTCTGTTACTGGCTTAAACTTGACAGAAACGGGAAGCCTTGTTCTCCACGATGCAAACAACTCTGTGGTCTGGCAGTCCTTTGATCATCCAACTGATGCTTTGGTTCCTCAGCAGAAATTGTTATCAGGGCAGAAGTTGAGAGCTAGTGTTTCAATCACCAATTGGACTAATGGAGGTCTGTATTCTCTTTCAGTCACTAACGAAGGTATGTTTGCTTATATAGAATCAAGTCCTCCACAAATATATTATGAGCGTTCAGTTGGTGGCACAAAAGCTAATGAAGAACCAAGCTATATTAAGTTCCGGAACGGTAGCATAGCTTTCTATATTCTTTCTTCTGAGCCAAGTGATCCGGATTCATTCATAGCCATTCCTCAAGCTTCATCAGCTCAATACATGAGGCTCGAGGCTGATGGACATTTGAGGTTATATGAATGGAGTTCTGGATGGCAACAGGTGGCGGATATACTTACAGGTTATCTCGGGGTTTGTAGGTATCCAATGGTCTGTGGGCAAAATGGCATTTGTTCAAATGGGCAGTGCAGTTGTCCTAGATCAAGAAATGCTGCAATAAGCTACTTTAGACAGGTTAATGATAGGCAACCTAGTCTTGGCTGTTCTGAAGCTAACCCTCTCACCTGCAATGCTTCTCAGTATCATAGTTTTCTCGAACTTGAAGATGTAACTTACTTCACATTTCGTACTGACATTAGTAATGCTGATGTGAATCGCTGTAAAGAAGCATGTCTTGCTAACTGTTCCTGCAAGGCTGCTGTTTTTCAGTATGGTTCGGATCCCTCAAGTGGAAACTGCTATTTTCCTTCTCAGATCTTTTCAGTGATGAACAATGAGAAGAATAAGACTCATTATAACTCCTCCATATTCATGAAGGTACAACTTTTACCTAATGCATCCTCTGCTCCTGCAATAAGTTCTTCAAGTATATCTCGAATTCCTATGATCTTAGGGTCAACTCTTGGAGCTTTCTTTCTAGTGGTGTTTTTAATTGCTCTGACAGTCTTCAGAATTTGGAAGAAAAAAGATAAAGTGGAAGAAGATTATTTAGACTTTGTACCAGGAATGCCGACAAGATTCACTTATGAAGATTTAAAAACTGCAACACAGAACTTCAGTATGAAGCTTGGGGAGGGAGGATTTGGCTCAGTCTTCCAAGGATCACTTGAAGATGGGAAAAGGATTGCAGTCAAATGTCTTGATGGAATAGGCCGAGTGAAAAAATCATTCCTAGCTGAGGTTGAAACTATTGGTCACATTCATCATGTCAATTTAGTGAGGTTGATTGGCTTCTGTGCAGAAAAATCACAGAGACTCTTGGTTTACGAGTATATGGTGAATGGATCACTAGATAAGTGGATCTACCAGGGAAGCCGAGAATTTTCCCTTGATTGGAACGGCAGAAGGAAAATAGTGCATGACATAGCCAAAGGATTAACTTACCTGCATGAAGATTGTAGGCAAAAAATAATTCATCTGGACATAAAACCCCAAAACATTCTTCTTGATGAGAAATTCAATGCTAAGCTGTCTGACTTTGGGCTTTCTAAGCTTATTGGTAGAGATCAAAGCCAAGTTGTTACGACAATGAGAGGGACTCCAGGGTATTTGGCTCCAGAATGGCTGTCCTCTGTCATCACAGAAAAGGTAGATGTATATAGCTTTGGCATTGTTGTTCTGGAAATTCTGTGTGGGAGGAAAAATGTCGACCTATCTGAGCCAGAGGAGCAAATACATTTAATAAGTCTTTTTAAGAGAAAGGCAGAGGAAGGCCAATTGTTGGATATGACCGATAGATATAGTGAAGATATGCAGTCGAATGAAACTGAAGTTTTGCATATGATGAAAGTAGCCTTATGGTGTCTACAAAGTGATTACGCTAAAAGGCCTTCAATGTCAGTGGTAGTGAAGGTTTTAGAAGGCCTTGTGGATGTTGATATGAAAGTTGATTATAGGGGCTTACTAAATCCACCAATCCCTTTGAGGACTATGCCACGTGTTGGTTATGAAGATAGCACTCCTTTGTTTGCTTCAGTTCTATCAGGACCTAGATGATCCGAAAGTTTTTGCAATGTTCTTGATGTTAACTGATAATAAGTGTAAATGAAGCGTTTCTTATGTTTTAAATGTAAAATGTTTCAAAATACTTTATTTCATACTTGTACCATGCACTTATGTTTGATGCTAATTCTTCTATTTATTCGTGTTATACCTATAATATTTTTGCATTTTTATCTTAAGGAGAACATTGATTCTTTCTGAAATGTGAAAGCATATGAATAAGGGACTATCTTAATCATATTTAGGTTACTGATAAAAACAGACTTTTTGCTTTTTATGAGCTTTGACCGAGTAACAAAAGATAGATACTTCAATTACACATGGTTATGCTGTGTTTTCAGCAGCTGCTGCTGAATGTCACATTCTGGTTCTGTGAGTTATGATGAAGAAGATAACTTACATTGTCTTTTCGAATTTTCCGTGACTATTTCAAATGAAATCTCATGGCTCCGCTGTGTTTCTGCACTTTCCAATGAGGTTCTAGAGACAAAGAAAAATGGAGAAAATCAGGAATAACTGGTGCTCAAATAGGTATAGTTGAAGCTTGGTTAAAAAAGTGGCTGTAAAACAGATATATGATGCGTTAAGCATGTCCTGAAGGAACCATTCTCTTTCCGTATGTAATTTACCTTGTAGTGGCTTTATGTGTCGTTCTGATTAGAGAAGTTTTTGTTTTCTGAAATTGATGAATTTCAAGATCTCAACTAGTGTTTCTCCTTTCTTTGAGATCACAAAGACATAAAGGATAAGAAGTATGAATAGGTTCATCGATCAGTAGTCAATCTTGGCTGCCCAATTAATGGATGAATGGGAAGTCACTGATTCAAAATCTTCCATTATATTTGCACCACTAAAGAAGAAGTTAGACGACCCAAGTCAATACAAACTAGAAGTCTACGTTGACCCAAGTAGGCACTAAGCATATGAAAGATGTAGCATATCTTCATTTTTCACTGGGTTTTCTGTTCATATTCAGATCATTAAAGCTTTTCTGGTTCACGTATTATTTTAGAAAACATAATGAGTTGCTGTCTCTGGTTACATTTTTCAGCTTTTTATTTTGTTTTTCCTTCCTTATTGTCTGCCCATTTGATGCTTTCCCGAACTATATATGAATCAGTGGCAAATTTATCCACTACCTGGATCAATAATCCTAATGTTCCCATTAATTCCAGCGAGTATGGATTATTGAGTATCGTTCTTCTCACAGGAAGCATTGGGACAAAATTCCTTTGTGGCTTCTATTGCAAGGGAAACATTACTAGTGATGGATGCGTCTTTGGTATCCTCATTGGCAACACTTACATGCCTTTTTCAGATTCTCTTACACAACCCCCACAACTGGTCTGGTCTCCAAATGGAGATAAACCTGTTAAAGGAAATGCAAGTTTGGAATTTACTGCAGATGGAAACTTAATCTTGAGAGATGCAGATGGTTCTTTTGTTTGGTCGACAAATACTGGTGGTAGATCTGTTTTAACCTTAAAGCTGACTGACATGGGAAACCTTGTGCTTTTTGACAGGCAAAATAAGTCGGTGTGGCAGTCGTTTGATCACCCAACAGACTCTTTGGTTCTTGGACAGGAGTTGGTTAATGGACAAAGGCTGAGTGCTGGATTTTTGGATTCTAATTCAAGGCAAGGCATGTATTTCCTTGCAGTTGAGAATGGAATCTTAGTTGCTTACATCAATTCCAATCCACGACAAGTCTATTCTTATAATTATTTGAATGAAAGTTATGATTTTTCTGGCTCTACCTTGGATCCTCGAAATTTTTCTACAAGACTTGAGAATGGAAGTTTTGCAGGTCTCGGATATACTCCGACAACAGCAGCTCAATTCTTGAGGTTAGATTTAGATGGACATTTGCGGGTCTATGCAGGGACAGGATTCCAGTGGCAAGAGATGGCTGATCTACTTTCAGTCTTTGGTGATTGCGGATACCCAATGGTCTGCGGAAGATATGGCATTTGCTCAAATGCACAATGTAGTTGTTTTCAACCTGCGAATGGTGACGCAAGCTTTTTCAGGCCAGTAAATTACCTGCAAGCCAATCACGGATGTTTCCTCACTAATCCCGTCCATTGTGACTATAATCAGCATCATTTTCTTCTGGAGCTTCAGAATATTAGTTACTTTGACAGGGAATCAAACCTATATGGTAACAACATTGAGCTGGAGGAATGTAAGAAGGCATGTATAAGGAATTGTTCCTGCCAAGCAATAGTCTTCTCCAGTGAACAATGGCCTAAGAAGAACGCTAGATGCTCATTACTTAATGAAGTCTTTTCTCTTAGAGATCGTGAATCGTATGAAAGTCAATCTATCTTCGTCAAATTCCAAAATGTGTCTGCTTTGAATTCTCCAGAAAGCAAATCGAGGCATGTCATCGTTGCAGTCGGATCTAGTCTTGGAGCTCTTCTTGGCTTTCTTTTTCTAGTAGGAGCATGCTTCATCCTTCTTGGAAAAGTTATGAAATTTGAGAAAATTGAAGAGGTTTGTTTGGATCAAGTGCCAGGAATGCTCTCAAGATTCTCTTATGGAGAACTGAGAGCCATGACAAATAACTTCACCAGTAAACTAGGTGAAGGAGGTTTTGGGTCAGTCTTTGAGGGCACCCTAAAGACTGGTGAAAAAGTAGCTGTGAAGCGTCTGGACGGATTGAGCTTAGTGAGGAAATCATTCTTAGCTGAAGTTGAAACAATAGGGAGCATTCATCATGTCAATTTGGTAACTTTGATTGGCTTTTGTGCTGAGAAGTCGTATAGACTCCTGGTTTATAAGTATATGCATAATGGATCCTTGGACAAATGGATTTTCCACAGAAACGGAGAGAATGCTCTTGGATGGCGGCAGAGAATGAAAATCATCTTGGATGTTGCCAGGGGATTGGCCTATCTTCATGAAGAATGCACGATGAAAATTGTTCATTTGGATATCAAGCCACAAAACATCCTCTTAGACGAGAATTTTGATGCAAAAGTTTCTGATTTTGGACTGTCAAAGTTAATTGACAAAGACCAAAGCCAAGTAGTGACAACAATGAGAGGAACACTCGGGTACATGGCTCCGGAATGGTTGAGCTCAGTCATCACAGAGAAAGTAGATGTCTACAGCTTTGGTGTCATGGTTCTAGAAATCCTGTGTGGGAGGAAGAACTTGGATAAGTCCCAGCCTGAAGATGAAATGCATTTACTGAGTCTTTTAAAAACAAATGGCGAAGCAGACAAGCTTCAGGATTTGATTGACAAAAACAGTGAGGATATGCAGTTGCACAGAGCCGAAGTTGTAAAAATTATGAAAGTTGCCATCTGGTGCCTGCAGAGTGATTTCACAAAGAGGCCTTCAATGTCAGATGTGATCAGGGTTTTGGTGGGTTCCATGGAAGTTGAAAGCAACCTGGATTATAACTTTACATGTCCTCCAGTGCCAAGAATTGTTGCAGGTGTTGCTCAAAATGAGGATGCTGTCGCGACTCCTTTGCTGCCGTTGCATTTATCTGGTCCGAGGTAATTTACATGATCCCTGCTATGATGCTAAAGATATGATATTGAATAGAGAATTTGTTCCAAACTAGATCTGAATCAGAGTTTGAGCACTGGAAAGTGAAGAACGGTTCTTGAAATTCTTCTTTTGAACATGTATTTTACCATATATATTACAGTACTCAGGAGTAAAGAATAATTGTTAATACATTGTTGTGTTCTCCGTTTCATTGATCTCCTCGCAGAGCAGGACGAGAAAGAAATGTAATGTTTATATTGAAGCAAGTTTCCTTTCATCTTTGTTTATTCAGAATTGTTTTTTTGTTACCCAGATTTCTTTTTCCTAGTTGAGAAGACAAGAAGACTGTGAATACGGAGGGAAGAACTGCACTTTGAACGCTATTCTTTTGTGATATCTTGAATTAACAATAAGGAAGCAATCCATGAGCCCTTGTTTCCTTCTACTTGGCTCTAACTGGTAGTAATGTTCCCCTCCTTATACGTCATCCAATAACCAAAAATGCAGTTCTCGGGTACGGAAAAAGTGCTTAGTAAAAAAATTTGCAGCTCCACTTGGATTAGGCCTGCAAATGGGCCGGATATAAATCTGGATCCATTCTGAATTCGAGTACAGTACATATATCATATTCATTTACTGGAATCCTAACTTGGATTCGGTATCCTGGACTCGAATCTATTCTATTTATTATATTTTTTGTTATATATATATATATATATATATATATATATATATATATATATATATATATATATATATATAGTGTACTTAAGACTGTTAATTGAGCCGGACTGGCCCGAGCCCTGCCCGTTCAACTCGACATGAGCCCGGGCTCTGTCTGAAAAATTCCGCCTGTATAATTTTCGGGTCGAGCTCGGGTGAGGTAAGCTCAGTTCGATTTTATCTCGGCTCGAAAATTATATATATTTTTATATGTATATATATTTTTATATAATAATAATAATATTATATTATTTAAAAATATTATTTATTATATAAAAAATTAAAAATCGAGTTAGGGCCGACCCGAGCTCGGACTTATTTTTTTCGGCCCGCTATCAATCGGGCAAAGCTCGGGCTTGACAAAGCCCGGCTCAGTAAGCCGATTGACAACCCTAAGTGTACTCTATTTATTAGATATATACAATATATTTTTACTTTTTAGTTTGTATGAAAGTTAATTTATTAAAGACTCATGTTAATTTGGTTATGTTGGATTGATATTTTTATATTATATGTAATGTGAATTGGTATTGTATTATGCATTAGAAAATGATAGATTTAATTTTTCTTTATAAGATTTTAAAGGTGCTCATTTTATTTGATTAGAAATATATAAGTAACACTGTTTTATTTTGTAATTTATATTTAAAAAAAAATTATTCTACAAAACATATATTCCGAACCTAAGACCTTTCATGATAGAATATGAGCTTAAACATTGTAGACCTACATGGGTTTGAGTTTGGCTCCAGAACCCCTTATGTGTAGACACTCTTTGAGTTGATTTTACTATTTAATTTTTCAGTTTGATTTTTTTCATTTTTTAAAATATCGAATCGAACCGTTTTTATATTAAAATCGAACTGAATTAAACCGGTTTGATTTGGTTCAATTCGGTTCAAACTGAAATTCATACAAGAATGCATTATGGTAATAAGTTCTTATATTTATTTTTTTAAATTTTAATTTTTCAGTTTGATAACATAAATTGAAAATTGAACCGAAAATATATAATTTTTAAATCTGAACCGATCCAAGCCATAAAAATACAAAATCAAATAAAACTGAAAACTTCATTTCGGTTCGATTAAGTTATCTGGTCCAGTTCTATTTTTGAACACCCCTATTTGTAACCCTATCTTGAATTGGTTTTCTTTTCAAAAAATTTGTGTTGCTTTCATGAGTATAAAATTATTGTGTAAAAAAATGTATGTCTAAAGTTGTCCTTTTGAAAAAAAGTAAAAAATAAATAAAAA
Source organism: Rauvolfia tetraphylla (assembly GCA_030512225.1). Taxonomy (NCBI): domain Eukaryota; kingdom Viridiplantae; phylum Streptophyta; class Magnoliopsida; order Gentianales; family Apocynaceae; genus Rauvolfia; species Rauvolfia tetraphylla. The sequence continues at coordinate 741,854 of JAJQKT010000012.1, forward strand.
TTAATTTGTGCTTGCATAAGAAAATTTTTTATTGCACTGTAAAATTTTTGATGAAACGAAAGCACCACTGTTTTCACAATTAAAAAGTTTTTCTGTTTACCTATTGTATCAAAAAAGAATGGAAAAAAGAGAAAAAGAGGAAAAAACATGAAATTTCTCTCTTTTGTTTTTTTCTGACATACATTGCCCAACTAGAGAAATTTCTGTCCCCCTTAAGGCTTTGGGCAATGGCCTTGGAATAAAGGTATTCTCACGGAGAATCAGAAGACAAATGCGAGAGTTAATGGGGCAAGTGAAAGTGACTGAGCGAAGGCAAAAACGACTACTGTGGTTAGATTTGAATAGTTCTTTCAAGGCATGGTGGTTGTGGTGTGATCATGGTGAAACTACAGCAGGAGAAGGTTTCAAGATGTGGCGGCATTTAAGGAAAGTGCAGATACTACTGCTCTAATCAAAGGAATCGAACTGGACTCTGGAACGGGAGATAAGAGCATGGAGAATTCATGCTAGAACGTGATGCCCCATTTACAGGTCAGCCGGGACGAGCAAAGAATCTCCTTTTTTAAAGATTTGACATATTCTTCTCTGGACATTTTGTTTTTGGAATCTATGATGGAACATTCAAGAAATCGATCTCTCTCAACCAGTTGGGAACACTGGAACATTATCCATAACGCAGAGGATTATTATTACTATGGTTTTTCGGCTCACTGCTAAAGATTATACCGACTACCCATATGCATTGCTAATTGCTAATTGCACTGATAGAAAATTGCAGAGTCGTCAGTCAAATTTGAATGGAAATTCAATGCAGCCAAGAGTGCGGTCAATTATGGTTATTTCCATTAAAAGCTAATGGTCGAAAACTTCTCATTATTAGGCTAGTTATCGGAAGAAGATGTCTAATGGGAAAGCATTTTATATATCTAGTGCTAGCTCCCAATTTCACTACTTTGTGTTTCCCTGTTATGCATTTAGTTCGATAGTTAATCTTTTCTGGAGCGTTGAAGAGGCAATGAGCCCCAGTTGATAGGCTACATCTAGCAATTGTTCTCTATATTTTGCTTCTTCTCAGTTCTCCCATTTCAGTGTTTTCCCATGATTAGGTAACCGATGGCTAATTTATCCACAATGTGGATAAACACAGCACCATGTTTGTTTGGAAAAATAAGTATCATTATCGTCCGAGCAAGCAGTTGCATGGAGTTTTATGCAGAAAAGATTGATAATGATTTTGTTTTCGTTGGTCTACTTATTCTTGCTGAACATCAGATTCGAAAACATATTCTCTTGCAGTTGAGACTAGATGTTCAATTGCAAACAAATAGGGGTGGGCAAAAACCTGTCCGAACCGAAAACCGAACCGAAATCGAACCGTTTTTCACATTTCGGTTCGGTTTTATATTTAAACGGTTTGGTTCGGTTCGGTTTTTAGGATTTATTTAAATTTTGGTTCGGTTTTCGGTTGAAATCATCAAACCGAAAACCGAACCGAAAACCGATTTTTGGTAATTATGGCTCACTGTCCTCTACATTAAGCTGTTAATTTGGTAATTTTTTTGTGCATTATGACTCACTGTCTTAGTTATTTCATTGCTCTAATTTGGAACTTCTTTTGTGAGGTTTTTTTCCGGTGTTTCTTTGCTCTAATTTTGCACATTTTTTGTGAGATTTTTTTTCGGTTTGGAGCTAAACCGAACCGAACCGAACCAGTTTAGTTCGGTTTGGTTCGGTTCGGTTTTAGCCATAAAACGGTTTGGTTCGGTTCTTATTTTTTTTAAAAAAATCGAACCGAAAACCGAATAGTAAAACCGAAAACCGAACCAAAAACCGATTGGCCACCCCTACATACAATGTTCTAGTCCGTGCAGGTTATTTTCATTTAAACATGAGGCTACTGGCTCTCTCTCAAGTCTCAGGCACGTTATATCAGGTTTGAGAATGAAAACTTTGCTGATCATAATGTTGATTCTGTAGCCTAAGTGATGAGGTTGGATAAGGGTTTATGCTCAGGCAGAACCAGTTTTGGAAGTGGTAGATGGTCGTCTCCTGAATTATGGTTGGAAAATTTCGGTTCTGGAATACTACAGGACATTATATGATTCATCTTTAAATTTGGATCTGAATCCTAGTGTGGAAGGAACAAGTAAAAAATCTGTAGAAGCTTGAGAAAATGTAAGCTTGATTTTGAAGTAGCTTCTGTAAACTTCCTTTAAATGTTGCATCAAAATGTTGCCGCTTGCTGGAACAATGAAAGATCGGATTGTTACAGGAGCCGGCTTTAAAGGCTTAGTATTTACACACCTTAGCAATATGAAGTGTTGATTGCTAGAATTTTTTTTGCAGCAAACTAGACCATCCTGGTCAAATTCTGGGCTTAATAACGATGAAAGGGGGTGGGGGGGGGGAGGGGGGATTGTCACTAGACCTGCTCCTATCGTGCTGGTTGCCAAACTCCTGAAATTTGACCCACCAATCCCTATCCTTTTAGGAGTCCCTTATACTTAAAAGACCTACCACACTATGTTTGGCCTTCTGGAAGTTTGAAACTTGAGAACTATGTGCTGGTGGAATAGTACTTTTGGAGATTATTTTTAAGAGTAAAATAATTCAAGATTTATGAAATGTCAATAATCTTAGAAGATACTGTAGTATTTATTATTAAGTGGAAAGTATCACTGCAGTTGGAGATGTCACCATATTCTCAGGTCAAGCTCATCAGCCAAAGTCAAAAGTAAACTCAAAAGACAATTCTAGCTTAAATGAATATACAAAATAATTGAGGTTGGTGGAACACACAAGTGATAAAGTCAAAAGCGAAGATGAAATCAAGTTAAATTACCTTCAATACACAGGCATGCTGAAATATTGCAATTAAAAAACAATTCATGGTAAGTGAATTGCAGGAAAGAAGAGCGCTTTTGAATCTTTCCTTTGCGTCTTCCACTTGATTGAGGAGATTATCTTGGCTATTGTGTTCATCCATGGAAGAAGAACTGTTGTAATGTTAGTCAGCATTTTGTTCTTGGATTAAGAAGGCCCGGTCTTTGATCTTTTCTTCCAGTTTGAGCTTTCATCTGAACTAAGAAAGTCCAGCAAAAGATGGTTCAAGAGCAAAAGCTATGCTGCGCCATTGTTCTCTTGGTTGGTATGCTCATCTTTTCCTCACAGCTTGTTTGTGCTCAAACTCTTAATGACTCACTGGCCTATGTTTCGGCTTCTTGGATTAACAAACCTATTGATATAGTCAATAGCTCAGATCTTGCCAAAGTGTCACCCATCCTTCTCAGTGAAAGTGAATAGCTAGGTTTGTCTGTGGCTTTTATTGCTCCTTTGGTGGTACAGGATGCTTATTTAGAGTCCCCATATTCCAAAATATGCTTAACCCTTATAAGACACCAGGGCTTCTGCTACAATCTCCACAGCTAGTCTGGTCTGCTAACAGAGACCATCCTGTTGAAACCAATGCAACACTGCAACTTAGGCAAGATGGAGATTTGGTTTTGGAAAACTCTGATGGAACCTTGATTTGGTCCGGCAACACAAGAGGAAAGCTTGTTTCAGGCTTAAACTTAACAGAAATGGGGAACCTTGTGTTGTTTGGAAGAAACAATGAGACCATTTGGCAGTCTTTTGATTATCCTACAGATTCATTACTGATTGGGCAAAAATTGGTTCCTGGACAGAAGCTGATAGCCAGTGTATCTGAATCAAATCGGAGTCAAGGTTTGTTTACTCTTTCTGTTGGTGGCCCTGATGGCTTGTCCGCTTTTGTAAACACCGATCTACCTTAAAAATATTATGCTTCTGGTGGATTCATCGGAAATCCATTTGTCCAGTTTGACAATGGAAGCTTCAATGGGATCTGGATCCTTGCATCAGCAGCCCAATTCATGAGATTTGAGCCTGATGGGCATTTAAAGGTTTATGAGTGGGGAGGAGTAGATTGGACGTTGGTTGGGGATCTTTTGACAACTATCACTGGTGATTGTGCATACCCAATGGTGTGTGGAAAACATGGTGTCTGTTCAAATGGCCAATGTGTTTGTCCTGAAACAGCTAGTGATCAATCAAGCTTCTTCAGGCAGATAAATTATAGGCAGCCCAATCTTGGATGTTCACTAGCCACTCCTATTTTCTGTGGTAATCTCAAATATCATAGCCTTTTGGAGTTTAGGATTACCAATTACTTCACATTCAACTCAAGCTTATATGATGGTAGAACTGAAGTGGAGGAATGCAAAAGGATGTGTTTAAGTAATTATTCATGCAAAGCAGCTCATTTTGTATATCGGTATGGAGCTTCAAAAGGATGATGCTCCTTACTGAGTGAAGTCTTCTCAATCATCAATAATGAAGTTAATCAGGGATTATATGCAAACTCCTCTTTGCTTTTTAAGGTGGAAAACTCCCCTGTCAAGAAACGAAGGCCTACCACAGCTATACTGGTATCTTCTGTTGGAGCTTCCATCATTATGCTTTTTATAATTCTATGTTCCTTTGTGTTTTTCAAGGAAAGATTTATTGAGCCAAAGGAGATTGAGGGGGATATTTTGGATCAAGTACCAGGTATGCCCACTCGATATTCTTATGAGGAACTGAAATCTGTGACAGAAAACTTTGGTAGAAAACTTGGGCAAGGAGGATTTGGTTCTGTATATGCAGGGACACTCAGCAATGGCACCATGATAGCTGTCAAGTGTCTTGATGGGTTCACTCAAGTGAAGGACTCATTCTTGGTGGAAGTACAGCCAATAGGCAGTATTCATCATGTTAATTTGGTAAAACTTATAGGATTTTTTGCTGAAAAGTCACACAGGCTTCTAGTTTATGAATACTTGGCAAATGGATCTCTGGACACATGGATTTTTGGTGAGATGCAAGATCTTCATCTTCAGTGGCACACCAGGAGGAAAATCATTTAGGACATTGCAAAGGGATTAGCTTATCTTCATGAAGATTGCTGTCAGAAAATAATTCACTTCGATATCAAACCCCAAAACATCCTATTAGATCAGCATTTCAATGCAAAAGTTTCTGATTTTGTATTATCAAAGCTAATCGAAAAGGACCAAAGCAGAGTTATTACAAGGATGAGAGGAACCCCAGGTTATTTGGCCCCTGAATGGTTGCGCTCATTTATCACAGAAAAGGTGGATGTTTTCAGCTTTGGCATTGTGGTCTTGGAAATCATATGTAGACGGAAGAATTTGGATTGGTCTGAGAATGAGGAGGACAGGCATCTGTTTAGTCTATTCAAGAAAAATGCAGAAGAAGGAAAACTACATGAGTTGGTCGACAAAAAGTGCAACGGTATGCAGATACACAGAGAGGAAGCTGTGGAGATGATGAAAATTGCAGGATGCTGTTTGCAGAATGATTTCAACAGCAGGCCCCCAATGTCTTTGGTGGTTAAGTTCTTGGAGGGTTTTGCGAACTTGGATTTCGAGTCCCTGAATTCATCGGTAATCAGTACAGCGGCAACTGGTGATAAAATCCAGGGAGCTGTTAATTCTGCCAGTCCAGTGCTGCCTTCAATTTTGTCTGGACCCAGGTAGCCTATTCAAGGCTGAGCATCTCTATGCTTTTGGTTTTTTCAAACCCGAGTTAGTTTGTAGTACATGATTCTGGTCTTCTGGAAGAACCATTAATTGTATGTAAACCAAAGAAAACAATGCTTCAAGATGCCATGGAGCCGCAAGCTGTTCACATTTCCCAATTCATCTTAGGAATTGTCTTTATATAGTAGCTTAATTGACTGCAGAACTGGAGTGCCTTTATCTTCTTGTGTTTCTCTCCTAATTTGATGCCAATTGCAATTGTTATAACTATCACTACTGGAAATGGTTTGTTAGGAGGAATATTGGTAATTGCAACTTGCAGTTCCATTTTTATAATTGCCACTATCATTAGGTAGCAGTGATATATCTTTTTCTCTCTTTTCCATCACTAAATAAAATGAAGGTAATGGGAGAGCGTGAGGGTGACAATAGGAGTTTTTCTTTATTGTTGAATGTTCAGTTTGAGTATAGCTAGTAGCTGTCGCATATATATGAATAGCATCACCAGTCCATATTTCTAGAGTATAATTTAGAGGAATTAGGAAGACAATTTAGGCCATATTAGATGTTTTAACTAGAAGAATTGCCTAATGGTGCTTATCATTTTCAAATTTGTCCAACCATTACATGCTGAAAGCTGAATCTGTGAACAACTTTCTTCTAAGTTTATGCAGTGTGTAACCTGGTATCCTCTAAGCTGTGACATATGATGGTGTGACCCCATTATTTCACTCAATTTTCTAAGGGCCAAGATCGTTCATGAGGTCTTGGATTTAACCTTTCTTACTTTAAGTGGAATTTGATAGAGTTTTGGTCTTAAGTTTTTTGTCTCTGACTTCTGTAAAAACTGAATTATATTTAAGAACAAATGTAAATCATAAACTTGAAATTTTGCATTGGGTTTTGCTATTCAAAATCTCTCAATTTCATCAACTGTTTCAAATCAATTGATTGCTTTGGTGATCTTCTCTTGTATCAGAAACTTTGCAAGCTGTGGATAATTCTCCGAGACATAAATGTTTATTTTATTTTCTACTATCAAATAAAGGTTATAGAGAATTCTTGACTCTCCGGTGTGCAAAAAGCTCAGTAAAGCATGCAGTACATCAAATGAAGCTGGGAGGACATTTGGGGTTTCCATGGTAGATTTTAGCAGCATACAGTGAAATGGATCCATTGACATCATCCCACTAAAAAGAAGAGGGAACAAAAATAAATAAGAACAATCGTGCTTCAATAGTGCTAAAAAAAAAAAACTCATCGTCCTAGAGATAAGAATTTTGAAACATTCTTAAAATTAGAGTCAGGATCTAAATTCTTATTTATTGGAATTAAAAATTTGTATCAATTTATTTTCTTATAGTGATCGTTGTAATTTTTTAAAAAAATTCTAAACCTTAACTGTAACATAAATAGATAGGGCCTCTTGAGAGATAATGCAATATAAATCTAATGTTGTACATTAGAAAGGGTGAGACACCTTACTTTCCCATATCTTTTACCATGAAATATCACATATAAGGGGCCTAAAATGTTACTAAATATTGATTGAGCAATTGATTATATCTTTTTGGGATCAAGGCTAGATATCAATCCTATATATCTCAAACACAGCACATGTAACCAGTGATTTGGAGATAGGACAAGCATCAGAGGTTGCCTTTCTGATTAAGGATTTGCATAAAGTGAATGTACTATGATAATGAAATCCACAACAGGCAAAGTATTCGCATCAATCTATTCACTAGCAAAACACAGAAGTACTGTGGCTGTCCCAATTCCCAAAGTTGTACAAGTTCCTTAGCACAAAGGAAACATCTGAACCATGACAACCTTACAACCTAATTAAGCTAGAAGGGTAAAAATATATATATAGAAGTACATGAGTTACATACTTGAGATTAAGATTCAAATACTACTTCAAATAAAACTTAGTCCCTAAGCAACCAAACTCGATAGAGTGATCGAATCGTACACTACTTATCCGACAAGGAATTTCGCTAATCGAACGTATTAGATTCCATAATGTTATTGCGCCTTTCTTATGGTCCCTGCCAGAAGGTGGATACCGATTGAAGAATAGGATTAATTCCTTTTATAACCAACGTGGAATCATCTTCAATGAATCGTCCATCTCCGTATCTCTAGATTAGCTGAAACTCTTCAGACGCAATAGTATCAAGACTTGACATACAAACTCACTTGTTGAAGATAATACCGATAATTTGCAGCTTCCAGAATCCCATATCATGAATTTCTTGTACATTTTCCTCCTTAGGCAACAGATGCAGCTCCAGTTTCATCCAGTAAAACCAAGCTATCGGTATAGCGGACTAGGAAAAATGAGTTTTGAGCACCACAAATACCACTGATATTTCTCCCCCGGTTTTCTGGATTATAGATGACCAGACTTCCTTCCTTAGTAGCCATTATCACTTCTCCATTCTTTAGAAAATCGATCAGTTTACTATTTTGCAGATGATCTATGGCGTAAAGTTTTATCCAGTAACTTGCTTGGCGATACTCCTCCATAACCCAAATGGTGTACTGTTCTTGCCCTGAATTCATTTGGAACTCGACCACTGAAAGCATGTTCTTCAGCACCGAAAGCGAAAACCGTGATGCATTTTCAGTTGATAAAACATCTGGAAGCGTCATCTTTCGAAATGATTCATCACTCATGTCAAATGAAATTATCAGATTCCTTAATGCAATCCCGTTAGGCTCATAACCAATCCAATGTACAGCTCCATTCGGATAGGTCTGAGGCCATATATTCTCTTGAATGACAAATGGACTGCTACCATTAATGGCATGTCTACGAGCTTCAACATTGTTGATTGTCAGTGTCCTCCATGACCGAGAACTAAGCGTGAACAACCCTACTGTAGGCGGATCTCGATCAATATTGTTCTTCAAGTAAGTCAATTTTACCACCTTGTAGTCATTAGTAGTGGGATCAAAACCGAACCCAAGAATACAGTAAAAATTTGAACCACACTTGTTTCCTTCCTGCTCTGGAAGGCACAACAATTTTCTAATAGATGGATTCCACAAAACTATCTGGTCTGCAGCTAAGTAATCCTTGCATACACATACTAGCCCATGAAAAGAACCTACTATCCAATATCTAGGATTTAGTGAGACCTCAAATGGAAAATTAACCTCCTCACTGTTCTTTACATCTAAGCTTTGAAACTCATCATATAGCATCAAGCAGTGATGTTTATTATTCCTATTTCTGTCACTGAAATGCCTAAGGAGGAGTTTTTGATTGTTCTCTGATTTCTTGATATGTGCTGTTCTAAATGCTGGATCGGAGATTAACAAGTGAAATTCTTTACAAACTGACCTCATTCGCAGAATGCTCTTTGCAGGTAATCTTGTGAAGATCTTTCTCCAAATTTCGCAAGGCAGATAATCGGACATTTTCAAAAATCAAGAGGATTGGCACACGATAACTACATTCGGCTCTAAACTTCATACCCCAGCAATCAAGAGAATGAGCTTAAATTGGGGGGGATATTTGAGTCCTCATTTGTCAAGAAACCAAGGGAAGAAGCAAAAATTTTCCCGCTCAAAAGAGCCAGACAGAGAACTTTAAGTGCTTGACAATTGACTCAACTCGCACCGTTGCAAATGGCTGTAGTACTATCAGAGGTAATGCTTTAAAGTGTCACAATACTGAAGAACTAATCCAAGGAATCTATGGTTTGTTAAAGTTTAATCTGCTTTATTCTTTTGGTGTCCTCCTTGGCCTCTTTACCTGATGGTCTAACAAAATTTGGTTCCTTCTTGCACCATTTTCAAAGAACCAATATTGTTCTTACTTGAGAGGAAGTCAAGAAATCAGTAGGACAGAGATGGAAAATACACTTTTTTTCATCAATTTCTAAGGTTTCACGTAGAGATATGAGTTTATATGCTGTGTTCTCCTGTCGAAATTGCTTGACGCTCATGACTAACTGTTCATTTTGGTTAAAAAAGAAGTGTAGGCAAAGGGTTTTAGACTTTTATATTTACTTCTAGGTACTTAAAATTTCTGTGACATTGATAGAATAAAGACTATATACATCGACAAGTCAATTTAATGACTATCACAAATATGAAAATATTAATTTGAGATTTCCGCGTATGAGGAATTCACAACCATTCAAGAACAAATATTAGGATGGTCAATCTTGGGGCATCACAGGCTCATAGCCGTGCTAACCCCCCCCCCCCCCCCAACACACACACACACACACACAAAACAAATAAAGGAAAAAAAGGAAATAAATAAGCATTTTTCCGATGTAAAATAAATAACAATTATTTATTTTGATTGTAATTTAAATTAATTTTTTTACATTTTTTATTTTAAAAAGTATTTACAATTAATTTTTATGAGAAAAGAAAATGTGTGATCGTAACAGAAAAAGTGAGGGGAAAAAAGAAGTAGAGTCAGTCTTTGGATACCAAATTTTCCTAAGGAGAGTTTGCAGATTGGACATGGTCTTAATGGGACAATTATTACGAAGTCCACAATACTGTCGGTTTTTTTTGAATAAGTCCATAATATTGTCAATTTGAGGGCTTATTCAATAAGGAAAAGTTATTTGGGTCCCGCATTTTTTATATAAATAATTTGAAAATTTTCAAATGTTTTCAGGAAAAAAAATCTAATGAAAGCACACCTTTGCGTTCCAGTCTGCATTTTTGTCAAATAGAAGCACTCATAGTAAAAAAACTCAAAAAATGGTAAAATGCAACAGTCATCCTCATAAGCGTACTTAATAAATGTGTATGACCAGCCGCGAATCCATGACTTTAGCCATAGCGCGGGGGGGGTTTAAATCGGCTGTAACTAATTTAGACTTAAAGTCCATAAAAGTGGGACTATTTTTTTTTTTTTTTTCTTGGAATGGGGTATATGTGATGTTTGAAAGAGCAAAAATATAAAGTACTTTACAAAACATAGGTATATTAGGATGAAACTAACTTAAATCAAAACTAAAATGATCTGAATCAGACCTAACCCATCAAACAAGACACCAAGTTTAACTAAGAGTAAGGTTAAGAAGTTTCAAAATGAAACTAAAAAAGTAAGAATAAAAAAGACATAACAAAGTAAGAAAATTAAACTTAGAAGTAAATTTAGAAAAATTATAAATTCTTAATTTTTTTTACTTTTATTAGACTAATTAGGAAACTAGAAAAAATCTTAGGGGCGAGATCTATTTTTAGAAGAGTAAAATCCTTAACTAAGCATATAAAATCCAAATTTTTTGAAATTGATGGGCCGGAAAAAAATCTGCCCCTGAGAATAACCAAGAATGATATGAAATTCAATGATTTATTATGAGAGTTGACAAATAATATGATGTAAGGTATACGGCGAATGCTAGTATTTTATACCACCGTTTGTACGCCTGCCGGAGAAGTTGCTTCTGAACCTTTTTCTGCCCAGTACTTGTCTACTTGGATTGAAATTTCTTTCTAAAAGTTTCTTAATTTTAGGGGATTTAATATTGATTATAGTAAAAGACAGTAATGCGGTGCTCAAACTTGAATTTTTGAAAAAAAAAATTGAAAAATCAACCAAATAAGAATCCAAGTCATATTAGATATATCTTGTTTTTCAAGCTTTACTGAGGACAATGTTTTGGAGATTCATTTTATAGTCAACTACTTGAGTCTGTCCATTTCGAAAGGAACAAATTTCCAATTTGGTTCTTTCTATTTCTCTCCAAAACTCACTACCACAACAACAAAATGAATTACTTGTTTGCAGTTGCCGTGGCTGTTTTTCTTCTGCTACGGGCATGGAAAATCTTGAACATGGGGTGGTTCAAGCCAAGGAAGGTGGAGAAATGGCTCAGAGAGCAAGGTCTCGTTGGAACCTACTGTAGGATATTGCTTGGAGACGTCAAAGAGATGGTCCAGATGGGTGCCGACGCGACGGCCAAGCCCCTTCATTTTCACGAATGATATCGTCTCCAGAGTCGTGCCTTTTATCTACAAAATTATCAAAATTATGCTACGTTTTAGAAAGTTTCCAATATGTAACTTCCTTCTTCATTTCCGGGAATTATATGATTGTAACACCATCTGAAATCTTCCACTCGGAATTCAAACACTCCAGCAGTACTCACATCCAGAGATACCAACTAAGGCTAAGTTCCTGAGAAGAGAACGAACTTGAGAATGAAGAAGGGAAATGAAAAGAAAAGAAGGGATCAGTGACACTCTTTTCTCTCCAAATCTCTCCGCCCCAAAGAGTAGAGAGAAAAAGAGGGATCATATAGCCAAACATTGTTAGCTTATGCAGTTACGCTATAGAAAGATTGAATAGACCTTAAAGAGGGGATGAATTTCCAAATTAAGGGATCATTTGTTATTTTTTTGGAAGCACATCCACATATAAGTACTAAAGTCAGTTGTCACCAATATATTTTGAGACTAATAAGATACTGCTTTTATATATGGCCCTCCTGCCTTTCCTTAGATTTTACACATTGTACTTCTTACTATATGGTCTTCATGTGTGGTTTCACTTGCAGGAGAAAATTCCTTCCTATGGGCAGGACCGAGGCCTACATTTCTCATTATGGATCCGCAACTTATATAGAGGAGGTTTTATCAACAAATCATGTTTATCCAAAGCTTCCTGGTAATTCACCAAGTTACCTCCTAACAAAAGGACTTAACAGCTATGAGACCCAATAATGGTCTAAGCACCGGAGGCTTATGAATCCTGCTTTCCATCTTGAGAAACTCAACGCAACTTTCAGCTTTAATCTATTTCATAAACTTGGGTTATATTTGAATTGGTCTAGCCATGGTTTGACTGTCCATTTTAAAGATTTTCTCCAGCATCTGCAAACATGCACATGGAAAACTTGCTTCAAGACTTCAGCAAGGTTATATATGGAACTTTCAATTGAATTGAGGCTTTTCACTTCCGTTTTAGTTTCTATTTGTTTCTTGTAGCTTATGTTACCCGGATTTGCTGTTGAGAAAATGGGGGGAAGGTTGTCCCTTCAGAAGGATCATGCGAATTGGATGTGTAAAAACTCAGCAGAGCATGCTATACATCAATGAAGCTGGAAGAACATTTGGGTTTTTCATAGTAGATTTTAGCAGCATACAGTAAACTGGTTTCATTGACATCATCCCACTAGAAAGAAGAGGAAAGAATAAAATAAATGAGAATAGGAATATATCGTGGTTTAATAGTCCCACAAAGAAAAAGACTCGTTGGCCTAGAGGTAAGAATTTTGTGACATACATAAAATTAGAATGAGAATTCAAATTCTCATTTATTGGAATTAAAAATTTATACTAGTTTATTCTCTTATTGTGATCATTGTAACTTTTTGAAGAATTCTAAACATTGGCAGTAATGCAAGTAAATACAGCCTCTTGAAAGATAATGTGATATAAATCCAATTTCTCTATTAGAAGGTGCAAGGCACCTTGCTTTACCATATCTTTTACCAAGAAATATCACATATAAAGGACTTAAAATGTTACCAAATATTGATTGAGCAATTTATTATATATTTTTGGGCTCAAGGCTGGATATCAGTCCTCTATATCTCAAACACAAAATCATATTCTTGACTGCCCAAAATGACTGGGGATGGGGGAACCAAAATTGAGCTCTGATCAAATGATGTGAGAAACAAACATACTGCATATTCCGTTTCTTTTTTCTTTTTTTTCCCCTTTTTTTCCCGGGGGAGGTGGGGGGGTAAACTACCACATTTTTGTTGATCGGTATATGTTTATGCTATTAACAAATTCAGTGAATCTTTCTTCTCTCTGTCTTCTCTAATAGCATTATTCATCAAGACAGCAAGAATGAAGATATATCATAAGAAAGTAAACTTAGAATTCTGGAATATTAAAAAAAAAAATTCTCCCACGTCCACACACACACACACACACACAGCACCTGTAACCAGTGATTTGGAGATAGGACAAGCATCAGAGTATTGCCTTTCTGATTAAGGATTTGCATAAAGTGAATATACTATGATAATGAAATCCACAACATGAGGCAAAGTATTTACATCAATCTATTCACTATAAAACACAGATGCACAATGGCTGTCACAAAGTCGTACAAGTTCCTTAGCACAAAGGAAACAATCTGAACCATGAAAAGCTTACAACCTAATTAAGCTAGAAGGAGAAAAATATTGAAGCACATGAGTTACATATTTGAGATTAAAATAAAACTTAGTCCCTAAGCGATCAATGTGTCAAAATTCTAAAGCCAAAACATTATATATATGAGTTCAAGACTTGACGTACAAACTCACTTCTAGTTCTAGAATATATGAAGTATGTATAAGCTAGTCTGATGATCATACCGTTAATTTGCTTCCATACTCCAGATGGCGAATTTCTAGTACATTTAATTCCTTATTAGCCAACAGATGCAGCTCCTGTTTCATCCAGTAAAACCAAGCTATCAGTATAGTGGACTAGGAAAAATGAGTCGTGAGCACCACACATACCGCTGATATTTCTCCTCCTTTGGTTCTCTGGATTATAGATTATCAGATTTCCTTTCTTAGTGGCCATTATCACTTCTCCGTTCTTTCGAAAACCAATGACTTTAGTTATTTTTGCTTGCGAATCTATGGTGTGAAGCTTTGTCCAGGAACTTGCTTGACCATACTTCTCCATAACCCAAATGATGAGCTGTTCTTGCCTTGAATTCATTTGTAACTCTACAACTGAAAGCTTGTTCTTCAGCACTGATAACTCTAATGCATTTTTAGTTGGTAGAGCATCCGGCAGCATCATCTTTCCAAATGATTCATTACTCACATCAAATGAAATGATCTGATTCCCTAGTGCAATCCTATTAGGCTCATAACCTATCCAATGTACAGCTCCATTCAGATAGGTCTGTGGCCATCTATTCTCTGGAATAACAAATGAACTGGCACCATCAATGGCTTGTCTAGGAGCATCAACATTGTTGCTTGTCAGTGTCCTCCATGATCGAGAACTAAGCGAGAACAACTCTCCTCTAGGCGGACATCCGTCAATATTTTCCCTCAAGAAAGTCAATTTCACTACCTTGTAGTCATTAGTATTGGGATCAAAACCGAACCCAAGAACACTGTAAGAATTTGAACCACAGTTGTTTCCTTCCTGCTTTGGAAGGCACAACCATTTCCTAATTGCTGGATTCCACAAAACTATCTGGTCTGCAGCTAAGTAATCCTTGCATACACATACTAGCCCGTGAAAAGAACCTACTATCCAATATCTAGGGTTTTGTGAGACCTCAAATGGAAACTTAACCACCTCACTGTTCTGTACATCAATGTTTGGACCCTCATCGTTGAGCATCAAGTAGTGATGTTTCTTCTTCCTATTCTTGTCAGTGAAATGCCTGTGGAGGAGTTTTTGATTGTTCTCTGATTTCTTGATGTGTGCTGTTATAAATGCTGGATCAGAAATTAACTGGTGAAATTGTTTACACACTAACCTCATTTGAAGAATGCTCTTTACAGGTAATCTTGTGAAGATCTTTCTCCAAATTTCGCGGGGAAGATAATCAGACATTTTCAAAAATCAAGAGGGTTGGCATCCGATAACTACATTCGACTCTGAACTTCATACGGTAGCAATCAAGAGAATGAGCTTATATGGGGTTATAGTAGTCAAGAGACAAGGGAAAAAGAAAAAGTTTTCCCGCTCAAAAGAGCCAGACAGAGAACTTTAAGTGCTTGACAATTGCCTCAACTCGCACTTTTGCAAATGGCTGTAGTACTATCAGAGGTAATGCTTTAAAGTATCAAAATACTAAAGAACTAATCAAAGGAATGCTGGGTTTGTTAAAGTTTATTCTGCTTTATTCTTGATGTGCGGTCCCTTCTTGTCGCTCTTTACCTGACGATCTAACAAACTTTGGTTCCTTCTTTGTAAATCACAAAAAAAGAGCCAATATTATTCTTACTTGAGAGGAGGTCAAGAAATCATTAGGAAAGAGATGGAAACTACACTTTTTTTTTCATCAATTTCTGAGGTTTCAAATAGACATATGAGTATATAGGCTGTGTGCTGCAGTAGAAATTGTTTGACGCTCCCCACTAACTATCCACCTTGTTTCGAAAAGAAGTGTATGTGTGCAAAAGGTTTTAGACGTTTTAGATGGCCAAAACACTGCACATTATTTTTTCCTTTACAACATATATACACTTGTGGCTGTTTGGGACTTCATTTCTTGAAGTGCTTGATTATTTAGTATATTTTCTTGTGGAGGAGGTGAAAGGGTAGGAGTATCATGTTGAGTTTTTGCATTGTATTCTTAATTCTAATTGGTTAAGATTACATAATTTCTGTTATAGTACCGTATATGTATATTATTCCAGTAAATTTGTTCGAGAAATTACTCCCTTGCTCTTTTCTATGTAGAAAGCTTGGCTTAGAGCCTTTTGTATGAAAAACGAAAACGTTTTCGATTTAGTTCTTTATGTCATTATGAGTTAGAGCAGTTTATTAAATTAAATTTATCTAAAGTAGTTATAGTTGGGCTTGGACTTCGTTGGTTTCAAGGGAGTATTCTCTATTTTGTATATTTCTCTAAATTGAGTTAGTGGTATTGCTTCTCCTTAGTCCGTGAACTTGTGTATTTTCTTATTACTTTCATGTTATTACTTTTATGTTATATTATATATTTGTTTTGTTTTTAGGTCTAACATATCATAACACTGAAGTTTTATATTATTATTTTTATACTATATTGTATATTTATTTTGTTTTTAAATCTAACATATCACAACACTGAAGTTTTATATTATTATTTTTGTATATCTTGTATTTTTTTTTTGTTTTTCTGCTTTTATTCTTGTGGTGTGGCCCCTCCTTCTCTTTACGTGATGATCTAAGAAAAGTTTTGCACAATTTCTAAGAACCTATATTGTTCTTACTTTGAGAGGAAATCAGGAAATCATTAGGACAGAGATGGAAACTGCACTTTTTTTCAATCAATTTTTGAGGTTTCACATACACATATGAGTTTGTATGCTGTGTGTTGCTGTAGAAATTGCTTGACGCTCAAGACTAAACGTTCACTTTGTCTCGAAAAGATGTGTATGCAAAGAGTTTTAGATTTTTAGATGGCCAAAAACACTCCACATTGTGAACGATGTTTTTTCCTTTACAACATATACACTTGTGGCTGTTTGGGACTTCTTTTCTTGAAATGCTTGATTGTTGAGTGTCTTTTTCTTGTGCAAAATTAGGAGTACGAAATCAACAAAGCTCAGGTTCCATATTTGCATCAAGAATTGTTTCAATCCTTCATAGTAATCTAGAAAGAGAGTCAAAAAGTGGAGTGTGAAGCTGATATTTTTGTTTACTTTTAAGGACATTAAACTTTTGTGACGTTGATTGAATTAAGGACCACACATGAACAAGTCAATTTAATGACTACTTCAAATATGGAAATATTAATTTGAGATTTCCCCCTATGAGGGGTTCACAACCATTCAAAAACAAATATGGAGGTTTCAAGACGCCAATAGGATGGTCAATCTTGGGGCATCATAGGCTCATAACCTTTCTAAACCCCCCCCCCGGCCGGGAAGAAAAATAAAAAGACGAAACAAATAAATATTTTTCCACTGTAAAATAAATACTATTTGGATTGTAATTTAAATTGAATTTTTTTTACTTTTTTTAAATTTTAGTAAGGTTTACTGTTAATTTTAATGAGAGAGAAGAAAATGTGAGATCTTTAACAGAAAAAGTTGAAAAAAAAAAACAGTCTAATGGGACGATTACGATTCTGCTAAGTCATATTGTCGAAGTCCATAATATTGCCTTTTTTATGAATAAGTCCATAATATTGCCAATTTGAGGGCTTATTCAACAAAGAAAGAAAAAGAAAAAAAAAAGTTGTAGCCGGTTTAGTGGGCCCAATACACACTATAGAAAAGCAGGCCTGTTTTGCCACGTCAAGGAATATTTTCAGATGAGATGACTTATAAACGCTTTCCTACTTTACTTGGTTTTACGGAAAATGAAGGCCTTCCGAAAAGAAAAATTGTATGATGATAGTTGTGTAATTAATTAATATTTTATAAATTATATTTTATTTAATTATATAAAGTCACGTATATTATAAGTTTTACTATTATCACTTACTTATTTATCAATACAGGAATTCATAATACACGTAGCTTTATGTGATTGGACAGAATATAACTTATATGATGTTGACCAGTTACACAATTACTATAATAAAATTTTTTCTCTGAAAAGAGGGGTTCGAATTGTTTATTCTATTTTTGTGTAATATTTTTATAATATTTATAATTATAAAAAAATTATTTATATATTTTAAAATAAATAAGATAAACTTTAAATTTTAAAATTTTAATATTATAATTAAAAATATTACATGTAACGTTATAGAGAATCTTGAATAAGTTATTTGGATTCAACATCTTTTGATATAAATAATTTGAAAATTTTCAAATATTTTTCAAATAAAAATTTAATAGAAATGCATCTTTGAGTCCCACTTCTACATTTTTCCCAAATAAAAGTAATAATAGTAAAAAAACGCAAAAAATGGTAAAATGCAATAATCATCCTCATAAGTGTTCTTAATCAATATGTATGACTGTGAATCCAGGACTTTGGCAATCGGGAGCAAAATCTACAGTGAACTAGTTTAGAATATAAAGTCCAAAAGAGTGACATCAACTTTTTTTTTCTGCTTCGAATGGATATATATTATATTTGAAAGAGCAAAATAATAAGTATTTATGCTTTATAAAATATGAATATATTAGAACGAAACTAATTTAAATCAAAACTAAAATAGTCCAAATCGGAGTCCAATTCATCAAACAAGACACCAAGTTCAATTACAGTAAGAATAACGAGCTTCAAAATAGAGTTTAAAAAATAAGAATAAAGAAGATATAAAACAAATTTAGAAAAAAAATTCTAACACTTAATTTTTTTTGTTTTTATAAAGTTAATTAGAAAACTATAAAATTTTTTGAAAGGGGAGAGATTTATTAGTAGATAAGCAAAATTTTTAGCTAAGCATGTAAAACGGTAAAACCCAAATTTTCTGAAATTGCTGGGGCGGCTGGCTTAACCTACTTTCCCGCGTCCGGATCCGGTCCTGCACGTCCTTTTTGCAGGCGTGCAGGACCAAATCTGGACCGTTGGATCAGATTCGAAATATGATCCAACGGTTGAAGAAATTTTACAGATTTTCGAATTTTTAAAAATACATAAAGGGATAAAAATATATGGTCCGTTGAATCAGATTTGACATCTGATCCAACGAACCAGATTTAGTCGTGCATATCCTGCAAAAAGAACGTGCAGGACCGGATCCAAATTCTACTTTCCCACTCCCCGCCCCGCCAGGAAAAAAAAAGGAAAAAATGCCCCTGCGTATGAAATGACGGAAAGAATGATATGAAATTTAATGATTTATTATCAGAGTGGACGCGCAAAATGATGCAAGCTTATATGATGAATGCCAGTATTTTATGCCGCCAATTGTCCGCGTCGCGGACGAGTTGCTTGTGGACGTTTGAACTTTGCTGCACTGGATTGAAATTTCTTTCTAAAAGGGAATTTAATATTGATTATAATAAATTATAGTACCGTGATACTCAAAGATAAAGTTTTAAAAAATCAACAAAAGAAAAATTTCCACACCTCCCCTGTACAGTCATTAATTGTCTGTGTAATAGTGTGGGTCCTTTTAATCTTGATTCTATTTTTTTTATGTGTTTTGTTACTTCGGCTTTCCATGTGATTTATTTTTTCTCTATCTTGTGTAATTATTTATAAAAAAAGAAAAATCAACAAAAGAGGACAATGTTTTGGAGACTCATTTTATTTTCAATGGACTCGAGTCTTCATTTCAAATTTCCGGTCTGGTTCTTTCTATTTTATGATTTCGTGCATATATAGCAGTTTAGTCCAATCTGCAAAACTCACCACCACAACAAAATGAATAACTTGTACACCTTCTTTGCAGTTTCTGGGGCTGTTTTTCTTCTGCTATGGGCATGGAAAATCTTGAACTGGGCGTGGTTCAAGCCAAGGAAGACGGAGAAATGGCTCAGACAGCAAGGTCTCGTCGGAACCTCCTACAGGATATTGCTTGGAGACGTCAAAGAGATGGTCCAGATGGGTGCCGAAGCGACGGCCAAACCCCTTCATTTCACGAATGATATCGTCTCCAGAGTCATGCCCTTTCTCCACAAAATCATCAAAAATTATGGTATGTTTTAGAAAGTTTCCAATACAATACGGTTTTTCAATGATCTAGTCTTGATCTTGCTTCAAGTAAAGGAGAACTTTTGGAACAGCCAAATGAGGGTTCTCAGTTATGTGATTGATGGTCGCTTCCAAGTTCTTTCATGACTATTAGTTCAAGGTCTCTTCAATCTTTCAATGGGCTTCATCTGCCTTTCCTTCGGTTTTACATATTTTACTTCTTACTATATGGTCTTCGTGTGGTTTCATTTGCAGGGGAAAACTCCTTTCTATGGACAGGACCGACCCCTACGTTGCTCATTATGGATCCGCAACTTATAAAGGAGGTTTTATCAACAAATTATGTTTATCAAAAGCTTCCTGGTAATTCACTTAGTTACCTCCTAGCAAAAGGACTTAACAGCTATGAGACCCATAAATGGTTTAAGCACCGGAGCCTTATGAATCCTGCTTTCCATCTTGAGAAACTTAAGGTAACTTTTATCTGTTCATAAACTTGGGTTCTATTTGAATTGGTCTAACCATGGTCTAGCCAGTATCTGCAAACACACAGAAAACTTGCTTCAAGACTTCAGCAAGGTTTTATGTGGAACTTTTAACTGAATTGAGGCTTTTCACTTTCGTTTTAACTTCTATTGGTTTCTTGCAGCTTATGTTACCCGGATTTGATTTGAGCTGCCGTGAGATGTTGAGAAAATGGGAGAAGATTGTCCCTTCAGAAGGATCGTGTGAATTCGATGTGTGGCCTTATCTTCGAGCTATGACTAGCGATGCAATTTCACGAACAGCATTTGGTAGCAACTATGAAGAAGGAAGACAAATATTTGAACTTCAGGACAACCTAGCACAGCTGGTCAGCAAGACCCTGCTGTCGGTTTACGTTCCGGGACTGAGGTACTTTATTAGCCTCCTCAATTCTTATATAAGCTGCTCTGATGCTTTGGGCTCTAATTTCTGACTTACTGTGGATATGCATATAGATTTTTGCCAACAAAAAGGAACAGAAAAATGAAAGCAATTGCAAAGGAGATTCGGTCATCCGTGTTGAGCATTATAAATAAGAGAGTGAAGGCATTGCAAGCAGGGCAGCCCAATACTGATGATTTATTGGGACTATTACTAGAATCCAATTTCCAGGAGATTAGACAACATGGAAGCAAGAAGTTTGGAATGAGCTTTGAGGAGGTGATTGAAGAATGCAAGTTATTCTATTTTGCCGGACAAGAGACTACCGCTGCTCTGCTTGTGTGGACACTGATTTTACTCAGTAAGCATTCCAACTGGCAAGACCGTGCTAGAGAAGAGGTTCTGCAGATTTTCGGACACAAGAAACCAGATTTTGAGGGGTTAAATCACCTTAAAGTTGTAAGTCTTACGTTGTTATTGACAAAATGAGTCATGAATGCATGCCTTGGTGATGCGTCGAATTTCCATTCTGTCTAAATTGGGAAGCAGATCCAAGATCTTCTTTAATCCTTTAACTTCTTTTTTACAGGTTAATACGATCCTTAATGAGGTACTTCGGCTATATCCACCGGTGCTTGTGATACGAAGAATGGTTCATGAAGAAACAAAGTTGGGGAAACTTTCTCTACCAGCTGGAGCCCAAGTATTTTTGCCAGTAATTTTACTTCATCATGAGGAAACCATATGGGGTGCTGATGCTAAGGAATTCAATCCAGAGAGATTCAGTGAAGGGATTTTGAAGGCAACAAATGGTCAACACGTATTCTTCCCGTTCAGTTCAGGTCCTCGGATATGCATCGGGCAGAACTTTGCCATGTTAGAAGCCAAAATGGCTCTGGCTCTGATTTTACAACACTTTTCTTTTGAACTTTCCCCATCATATGCACATGCTCCTAACACAACGCTTATTTTGCAACCTCAGTTTGGTGCTCAGTTGATGGTGCGCAAGGTGCTGTGTGAAAACTAGATGAGATTTATTTCTTCCATAACGTAAAAATAAGGATGAAACCACTTAGCAAATAATAATAATAATAATAGTAATAATACAATGATACTCTCTCATTTTAGAATAGTTTGAAATACTTTATATTCTATTAACACATTCACTAACATGTGACTTCTACATCAAATCTTTTCTAATGCATTGTCTCGATTTATCTCCCTTTTATTAGGATTTATCTATATATCTTTATTTATGTATGTATATTCCTTTGGATGAGGAAGAATTGAAAAAAAGATACCAGAAACCAAGGGAAAGGAGAATGACAAAAACGATTGAAGCAAAAAGGAAAAAGGAAAAAAAAGAAGAAGAGGAAATCTGTGTCCATTAGTAAAGGCCACTGTCAGGTGTTCATAATAGTTTGAGAAAGTAGAAGACATCTGATGTAGCCTTGATCCTGGGGGGTTTGATACATGACAACATAAAAGAGAGATGAGGAGAGGAGGGGCTATCTCCCCCATACTTTATCAATGCTTAAGTCAGTAATAAGAGCAAAATGATGATAATAAAGTAAAGGAAATAATACAAGGCATAGTCATTAAAATAAATAATAAATAAGCTCATCATCTACTTATTATTAATTGGCTTGTGGGGGATTTGAATTAATTTTGTTTTGTCTTTTTTTTTTGGTGAAAATTGGGCCATTGAATTGTTGATCAAGGGTTGAGATTTGATTGGATTTGGATTGATTTTGCTTTGTCTTTTTCTTGGGTGAAAATTGGACCATTGAATTGTTGATCAAGGGTTGAGATTTGATTAGAGAATTTCAATTTGGCTTTGTCTTTTTTTGCTTTAATTATTAAATATTTGTGTTACAAGTTTGTTAATTAAAATTTTGATGAATTTTTTAAAATAATTTTGTTTCAATAATAATTTCTTTGAGACCATAATATAATTAATAAATAAATATTTTATTTTGAAAAATATGTATATGTACAAATAAATTAAAAATCAAAATTATAATACGTGTCTAGAAATAAATATTATTATAATGACACATTTAACTATTATCTAGCCTATGTTAATTATACAACGTAGCACATGAATTTTTATGTGATAATTATTTTGACTTTTCGTGCGTTTCACTTCACAATATACAATTTACATTTTTATACGCATGTCAAAATTTTACTATATGTATTACAAATAATTTAATTTATATGTAATTATGTAATTGTTATATATATATAATTAATTGATATGCACTATACATGTTATGATTTTATAAAAATTTATGAAAGTTTTTATTTATGTATTTTTGTAAAAATAACAGGTTACTGTATCAAATTTAAATCTAATATTAAATATTTTTGTTGCTAATATTTGTTAAAATTTGATGAATTTTAAAAATTAAAATCATTTCAATAATAATTACTTTAAGACCATGATAAAATTAAAAGTAATGTTTATTTTTTCTTAGATAAAATTGGACCTTTGAATTGTTGAATGAAGGGTTGTGATTTGAC
The DNA here is from genome assembly GCA_030512225.1 of Rauvolfia tetraphylla. Lineage (NCBI taxonomy): Eukaryota > Viridiplantae > Streptophyta > Magnoliopsida > Gentianales > Apocynaceae > Rauvolfia > Rauvolfia tetraphylla. The sequence goes on from JAJQKT010000012.1 coordinate 765,112, forward strand.
TGTCACAAATTTTAATTTAATATTAATTATTAAATATTTGTGTTACAAATAATTTATTAATTAAAATTTTGATGAAATTTTTAAAATAATATTGTTTAAATAATAATTGCTTTGAGATCATAATTAATTAATTAATTAATATTTTATTTTGAAAAATATGTATATGTACATATAAATTAAAAATAAAAATTATAACACATGCCTAGAAATAAATATTATTATAATGATACATTTAACTGTTGTTTAGCCTATGTTAAGTATACAACGTAGTACATGAATTTTTATGTGATAATTATTTTAACTTTTCGTGCGTTTCATTTCATAATATACAATTTATATTTTTATACGCATGCCAAAATTTTACTCTATGTATTACAAATAATTTAATTTATATGTAATTGTGTAATTGTTTTATATATAAAATTAATTGATGTGCACTATACGTATTATGATTTTATAAAATTTTATGAAAATTTTTATTTATGTATTTTTTGTAAAAATAACAGGTTACTGTATCAAATTTAAATTTAATATTAAATATTTGTGTTGCTAATATTTGTTAAAAATTGATGAATAAAATTAAAGTATAATAATTTAACTATTAGCTACCTATATATTAAATGGTTTGTTAAGGATTTACAATCATTTTGTTTTGTCTTCATTTTGAAGTGGCTTGTTGAGGATTTGCAATCATTTTGTTTTGTCTTCATCTTGAAGTGAAATTCAGCCGTTAGATGGTCAAATAAATGGCTGAGATTTTATAATTGGGATGGTACTATATTGTGCAATATCCAATTGATTTCGCTTTGTCCTTATCTTAAGGCGTTATTTTTTTTGTTTGAATCTGTTATACTCCAACTACATCAGTATCATGCTTTTTAGCTCCATGAGCTTTTTTGTTGATTTTTTAAATTTTTTCTATATTATTCATGAAGGGTTATTATTATAATTTATAATATGATAGATTGTCTACATTTTTTCTATTGATGATTCTAGATTATTCATGAATATTTGTATTTTTTTATTATTTTATTATGATGACTTGTATATTATGATGATTATTTAATATTAATATTATAAATTATGAAAATTTTAAAAATATATAGTAAAATATTGACTTATATATAAAAAAGTTTTAATACTTCTTTATTTCATTCAATATTCTTTATCCACTTTAAAATTAAATATATAACTTGGCAATTAAATATATGATATGTATTGTTTGTTTTCGTTCCAAATATATTTTACACTAGATTGAATAAAATATTTAATAATATCTAATTATAAAAAATGCACTAAATATAAAACTAAAAATTATTTATTTTAACATTTTTATCCAAGAAAACACTCGCGCATCGCGCGGACATTTAAACTAGTATGAATTTAAAATAAAAGTAAAGTAAAGATACTATAAAGGTCTTTGTAAAAAATTAAAAATTAGAAGGAGAAATTTTATCTAGTGCTATAGTAGCACTAATGTCAGAAGGGAAAAGTGCCACTTTATAGTAGTACGACCTAAGTTTTAGGAGGCACTGGACTTTCCATGGGGAATCGTTCGTTGAACTTGTTGGACCTTGGGGTGTTCAAACGGATTACGGTTCGGTTTTCGATTTTACTATTCGATTTTCGGTTCGATTTTTTTAATTTTTTTGAAAACCAAACCAAACCGTAATTTTTTCGGTTTTACTATTCGGTTTTTCGGTTCGGTTTAGGTGGTTTTTCGGTTCGGTTTAGGGTAAAACCGAAAACCGAACCGAAAAACCGAAATTGTGAAAAATAATACAAGAACGCATTACCATAATACGTTCTTATATTATTTTTTAAAAAAAAATACAAGAACGCATTACCATAATGCGTTCTTTGTATTTTTTTTTACAATTTCGGTTTTTCGGTTCGGTTTTCGGTTTGGTCACCTAAACCGAAAACCGAACCGAATTTTTTAAAAATTTAAAAACCGAACCGAACCAAAAAACTATAAAAACCGAACCGAACCAAAAATTCGGTTTGGTTCGGTTCGGATTTTCGGTTTGATCCGAATTGTGAACACCCCTAGTTGGACCCTTTAGGGAGTATGGGTTAAACCCGTATCCATCAAAACCATAATAGCTATTGAAGATATATGAAATTAGAGCCTTATTTTATAAGGCATTTACCAAGTATGGCTTCATTTTTAAAAATTGAACTAAAATAGCTTGATTTTTGGCAATGAGTTTCGCCAATGGCCACGCCATTTGATTTGGTGCCATTGAGGAAATGGCGTCATTGAATGCGGTGGAGGGTCCAAAGGACACAATAACTCATTTTCTATTGGCGTCATTGAATTGAGCTGCCATCATTGAAAAAGTTAATAACATAAATAGGAAATGAGTTATTGAGTTGCCCTAAAACTCCACCGGACATCTTCCCTCCCCTTTTTTTCCTTTTATTTCTTGTTTTTGTTGCATTTTAAGAAGAGTGTCTTCTAAAATCTTTTTACTAATCATAAACTAATTCAAAATTCTTATGTTCATGCGCATTATTTAATTTTTGAACTTTGTTTGATGGTTTAATTTTATTTTTCAATGAAAAGTTCAAATAAATATAAATGTTTCATAAAACTTCTAATTTTATTAATTCAATTAGACAAGTGCTCTTGAAAATATAACATAACATTGAAATTAAATAGGAACATATTTAAGACTGATTAAACTTAAGAGTTATTCAGACTTATAAGTCAATAAGGACACAATTCCTTCTATTATGACTATACAAATGGTACATTGCGGAGGAGAGTTCATATTACGGTAATCCATGTTAGAATGGTATCTCGTAAATCACAGTCAACTTTGATTGTTCTTTATGTTTTGAAGATAAAATGTTATATGAAATAGTGTATTTCGCTACATATTTTTGTTTGCCACTGAATAAAAATTATATTTTATAAGTCTTTTGTATGATTTCTTAGAATAGATATTCAGAATAAATTGTATATCATTTCATTCATTATTATGACATACCGCCAATACATTTCAGTAGAGAATACATGTGAAGGGACACAAAAGAGGAATTATATTACAATCGCCAAATAACAAAAGGCCATTGAAATAATCCTTGGCGTCCATGTGATTGTCCTGCACAAAAGTTAGCTAAATTGATGCATGCTAGGTCACACTATTGGCTAGATATCATATCCTAAAAGAAATTCCCTGAAGTCCACATGCAAAAAAGGTCGTGCCTTTGAAATAAGCCACAAACGAAGGAAATAAACAAACAAAAGTTATATAATTTGTTGTATGATGCATTTGATAATACAATATATAGAGGTTTTAAACCCAGAAAATACAGAATAATCAAACAAACTCCGCGAGATCATAAATATACATAGTGGTACATAGTATTGTTAATTATCTATTGAAAAAGGTGTTCAACTCTAAGGGTAATCGGAAGGCGTAAACATGACTCGGTTGTTCTGGGGGAGCATTGACCTCAGCAATTGCAACTCTGGCGTTATATCCTAGCTAAGCAGTTGCCTTGTTGCTCCGCCTCCAAATCTGCTGTCGGTGTTTCTGCTGTAGATTGGTGATGAAGAATACATACAACGCCTGATGGAATAGCGCTATTTCTTTTAAAAGCAATAACACAAATAGAAACATGTCATTGCTAGAATTGTCAATTGGACTGAACTAGTCTGAGTTTGATCCGTTCAGCCTAATTTTTAAAATACAAATTCAGACTAATTTTTTCAATCTGAATAGTATTTGTATCGAGTTTCTGATCAAGTAGGTTTCGATTCGATTTCAACTGTCTAGCATATATATATATATATATATATATATATATATATATATATATATATATATATATATATATTATATAATAATAATATTATTATATTATTAAAAATATTATTATTATATAAAAAATTTAAAAAATTAAGTTATGACAAGTCCGAGCTCAAGCCCGACCCAATAAAACTCGGATTCAGATTTTTTCATCTCGATATTAACCAGATCGATTTCAAACTTAACAAAATCCGACTTAATAAACCTGATTGATACCCTAGTCATTGCTTTTAAAGATAATAACCGATTAACGGCGTTAGTACTTCAAAAGCAATAACGACATTTCACTATGCGCTATTGCTTTCAACTTTTTGACCATCACAGGAGTATCGGGAGTATCGAAAGGTATCATTTACTTAATGACGCATTTTTAAAACGCATTATAGCCAAGCATGGCCATCCCCTTTCCCCCAAAGCGTGGCCACTATAGTAGCATTTTTAAAAGCAAGGCTAGAATAAGTAAAAGTCCTATTTTATAGGATTAATTTTACTTTCGTACCCAAAATTGTAAGGATTTTATTAACTAAGTATTGATTTCTTTTAAATTATTAATTGAAGAACAATTTATACAATCTGCTATACATAATGGACGGAAGATAGAAGGGCTCACGTGTCACACCTTATAAATTAAGAGATTAGTTGTATTGAATTTTTTTTAGTTAAATTGTATTAAGAATTGTAAAAATAAATTATTTATAATGTAAAAAAAAGTGAAAAAAATAAATTTTTTATTAAAAAATCAATCCAAGAATAACCTGAATTTTGGGTAGAATCTTAACATGGAAACTTGTTCTTCCAGATATACCCTCAGACCCAAGTTTCTGTGTTCCACTTCACCAACTTTTCTCCCATTTCCTCTCTCTCCCCACATTTTGCGCTCTCTCATCCGATTTCTCTCTCCTCCATTGTCCATCTTCAGCCTCCCGACTGCAGAAAATCCTGCATTCCTTACCCCAAAAATTTTCTAAAGTCTAGAAGAGACTCACTTTAAAATTGAAGCTTCAGTGAGAATGTCGTGCTGGTCAACCCCTGGACAATGGTACTGAAGAGATCGAAGGAAAGTTAGTCCCATTTTGGAGATCTTTTTTCTGGCAACTGTTTGTTTATGCAGGTGGGTCCTACCCCTTTGAAGGGTTGGGGTGTTCAGAATTCTCTCCAAGGTTATTACTTGGGAGATTTTTCTTCTTGGTATTCTCTTGCCAAAGTTGGGTAATGAACATTTCTCTGAAGTTGAGAACTTAAATCCCATCTATGACGGTCTTAATTCATGTGTCACATGTATATAGTCTCTATATCCAGGTAGTCGATCTCCTCTATCTATAGATGAGAAATAATAATAAAAGTAACTTCTTTTTATCGTTCATTCTTCGTAATTATTGCTGCTCTATGATTGAGGGGAAAGCCATGGAAGTAAATTGGTCAGACAAAAAAACCAGTATGTTACCGGTGGCTGTGATTTGAACTTATTTGCCTGTTCTTGATCGCTCAATTTATGTATAAAGATAGACTATTTTTGGTTTTTGAGAAATGAAAATTGTCTTTATGCTTTTTATTTAGAAACTTTTAGAATTCTTTGCTCAAGCAGTAGAAGATTTGCTTTTCTTCAGCAAATGGCCTCCAATAATGCTCTGAATCCGACTTTTCAAACAAGGATATTTCACTTGATGGTGCCAAATACACCCAATAATGTATTTCAAGAGTTTTTTTTTTTTTTTTGTTGGCTATGTCTTTGGTTTCAATGTTCGGCGGCAAAGAGAGCTGATGATTTTGGGGCGGCTTCTGGTTTCGTTTGCCTTAGTCGTTGGGAATGGAAGAGAAAGGAGCTACAATTTTTTCGCATTATTTTTCCTTCCTCCTATTCGAAGTGTAAATTTGGATTTGCATGATTTTAAAAGGCCAATTTTGACTTTTCGCATTTTTCCGTTACACAAATTAGCAGTCCATCCCAAATTGGACACTTGATTGAAATTTTGAAAATATATGATACTTAATTGACAAATCTTTACAATTTACAGTATTAAAGTGGAATTAATCTTATTTTATATTTTAATAATATTATTGTCATGAGTATTGGTAGTATTAGATTTTTTCAAAAATCCTTGGTTGGAGAGGAGGAAGGGGAGAGAGGAGGGGTAGTGATAGTTAAAATGCACTTACCATAATCGTCACAAGCGGTCTATTTTATTATCAAAGTTGACAAAGTGATACAAGAATACAAAGTTATGGTGCAATTAAAGCTACAAGTTTGATCACGGTTATGTGAATATTTTTTTGTACGCATGATCATTAGGCTACACTAGAGCTTGTGCAAAGTCAAATGAGCACCGTGTTGAGGTTGCAGAGTAATCAGTGTGCGAGGAGCATGAGCATACAATGGAGAAATCTCAAAAGAAAAGTTCTGCAAAATCAGAGCCAAAGCCATCTTTGCTTCTAGCATAGCAAAGTTTTGTCCAATGCAGATTCTTGGTCCCCAACCAAATGGAAAATACACTAGCTGACCCTTTGTTGCCTTCAAAATCCCCTCACTGAATCTCTCTGGATTGAATTCCTTTGCATCAGCGCCCCATATATTTTTATCATGATGCAGAAAAAGTGCCGGCACAAAGATCAGTGTTTTTGCAGGTAGAGATAGTTCGCCTAGTGTTGTTTCTTCGTGAACTATTCGAGCAAGCATCACTCCTGGTGGATATAGTCTTAGAACCTCATTGATGATCATAGTAACCTGCCGGAAAACATTTCAGACATTCCACATATCACATGACTTGATTTCATTTATCATTTGTTGCTCAGAACAAGGAAAAACTTACAATTTTGAGGTGATTTAAGCCCTCGACATCTGGTTTATTGTTTCCGAAAGTCTGCAGGACTTCATCTCTGGCACGCGATTGCCAATCTGAGTGTTTACTAAGTAAAATCATTGTCCATACAAGCAGGTTTGCAGTTGTCTCCTGCCCAGCAAAGTAAAACAGCTTGCACTCTTCAACAACCTCTTCAAAGCTCATCCCAAAATTCTTATTATTCCCATGTTCTTGAATCTCCTTGAAATTGGATTCTAACAATATTCCCAACAAGTCATCATGACTAGGTTCCCCTGCTTGCATTGCCTCGACTCTTTTGTTTATAATTCTCAACACTGATGCATGAGCTTCTCTGGAAATTTTCTTCATTCTTCTATTCCTCTTGGTTGGCAAAAATCTGACCAGGAATATGAAGATAAGTCACGAGAAAAAAGAAGATGAAATTGAGATCAGAGGCAAGTAATTTTACCTCATTCCTGGTATATAAACGGATTTCGAAAGCCTGGTCATTAGTTCAACCAATTCTCTTTGAAGTTCAAAGATCTTTCTCCCTTCTTCATAGTTGCTACCAAAAGCCGTTCGTGAAATTGCATCGCTTGTCATGGTTTGAAGATAAGGCAACACGTCCAACTCACATGATCCCTCTGCCGTGGTTAGCTTTTCCCATTCACTCAACATCTCAGAACAACTCAAGTGAAATGCTGGAAGCATAAGCTATATTGAACAATAGAAATCTTTGTAATCAACAGCTGAAAATGTCATAAACAATCTGGAAAAGTGTAGCAGAAACTCAAAGTAGTGAGCAAAATTATGACTCAAATAACCTTCAATTTCTCCAGATGAAAAGCAGGATTGATGAGTCTCCTATGTTTAGCCCATTTGTCTGTGTCATAAGTAGCAAGTCCTTGTGCTAGGAGCTTAGTTATTGCATCAGTAGGAATCTTCTGAAAAACAAAGCTCTTTGCAAATACCTCCCTTATAATTTCAGGATCCATAATAGCCAATCCAGGTTTTAGTCCAATCCAGACAAAGAAACTTTTACCTTCTGCAAATTACAGCGAGTCACAATAACTACAGTAGCAGTAAAAAAACTATTAGGAAAAAAAAAAGAAGAAGCGTAAGAGACAATTTTTTTGAAGCACACCGTAAGTATTGTAGGCTTTATTGATGAAGGGCATAATTCTGGGGATGATATCATTGGTGAAATTAATAGGCTTTGATTCTGCTTCTTTCTGCATATGGAGCATTTCTCCTGCATCTCCAAACAATATCCTATAAGGGTTAACAGCAAAACCTTGCTATCTAAAGTACTTCTCCAGCCTCTTTGGTCTAACCCAAACCAAGTTCAAGATTCTCCAGGTACATAACAGAAGAAAGATGGAACTTGACACCGCGATCAAGCTGTAAAAGATATCCATGTGGGTGATCATGAGAAGAGAAAACATGAGAAATGGTGTGAGGAGTTGCAAATCCTATAACATGCCTAGTTCTATATATATGAGTTGGTTATTGAAAGGGATCATTTTAAGTTATCAGATCCTGTTATCTTACGGTAAGAGCTAATAATATACGGCTTAGATTAACTTCGTGACAGCAGCACCGGATAGTATATAAGATTGACGAAGAAATCAAGAAGAAAGAGGTTTATATCACAATTTTCTATAAATAAAGAAATCAAGAAGGTGATGTGTTCATAAGAAGTCAAAAATCCTTAATCACCAAGTTAGCGCCGTTAATCACCAAGTTACTTAGGCTATCAAGCAAATGGATTCAAACGATTTCTTGGATTTTCCAAATTTACTTGGACATCAAGCACTTTCTAAGTCAAAAACAAATAACTTTCTATCCTTTCACCAATAAATAAATAAATAATATATATATATATATATATATATATATATATATATATATATATATATATATATATATATATATATATATATATATACATATATATACATACACACACATGGTAGCAACATAGTTAGGAACGCTTTTACTAGACTATAAGTTCGGAGTCCAAATCACAATATTGTTTCTTCCTATGTTAAAAAAAACTATTTTCTATATTTGAAATTAAATCTTTTTTACTTTCTTATACATAAATAAAATTTTGCAAAGAAGATATTTGCAGATCCAATAACAATTACGAAAACTAATAATAGAGCCCAACTCATTTGGGCATATGCAGTTTCAAGTCCAGAACAGTTACCCAGTTCGTGGGCGTACTGGGCTCAATAGAAGTAGGGATTGAAATTAGGCCCAGCCGTCCTCCCACACTGGCTAACCACGAAGTCAAAGGAAGACACTGTCCGCGTATGCAAATGAATTAAGTCGTTCACAAACATGCATGAAAGAGCTCGATCAAAGCTCGGAATTCCTTGATTCAGCTTATTCTCAATTACTTAAAATAAATTTTTTATAATTTTTAAATTTAAAATTATTTTAAATTTTTTTGACTGTTTATTCGTTTTTAATTTTAATTTAAATAAATTTTAAAAATTAGTTTTAAAAAGTTACTTTAAAAATATTTTTTAAAATTACTTTTTATATTAGATTTTTTTAAAATAATAATTTTATTTTAATTTTAAATACATCTTTCTAAAAAATATTTATTTATTAAAAAATTTTAAAAAAACTTTAGCAATCGCGAATATGACCTAAGAGCATCAAACTGAAGTTTCTAAAACTCAGTTTGAAGTTCAACGAATAGGGCCGAAAAGATAAGAATAGGCCTAATATATATATATATATATATATATATATATATATATATTTGTGTGTGTGTAATATTAGATTTTATAATATTAATTTTGTATTGATTAATAAGAATTGATCTCATATGAGCCTTTGTACTTGTAGATTTTTCTTTTAAAAAATTTAAAAATCAATCACTAAATTGACAATAATCGGAAATTGGGATTGTTAAGTACACCATAAAATTTGCCGGTTTTACTCATGAAGGCATGACTGCGGGCATAAGATCATTGGTGAAATTAATAGGCTTAGACATTTTTAAAAACAATAATAAATGTTTCTAAATTCTTAAAGTATATAAAAGTATTTTAAAACCCAATAGATTGAAGTAGTTGGTAAGTAAATTACTAATATCAATACAATTAAAGTAGTTGGTAAGTAAATTAATAATGTCAATACAAATCGCGAGTGTGACTATTACTTGTAGCACCATGTTAAAAAACTTTTAACCAATCATATTTTCAAATAAGAGTTGCGAGATCTGATCCGCTTTGCTCTGTTCATTACCAATAGCTTGGAAGGAAGAACATCCAAAACCCCCACAAAAATGAATGTCGTCTACATCTTGTTTGCAGTGCCCAGTGCTGTTTTCCTTCTTGTATGGGCATGGAGAATCTTGAACTCGATATGGTTCAAGCCAAGGAAGCAGGAGAAATTGCTCAGAGAGCAAGGTCTCAGTGGAAATTCCTACAGAATATTGTTTGGAGATGTTAAAGAGATGGGCCAGATGCGTGACAAGACAAAGGCCAAGCCAATTAATTTCACAAACGATATTACCCCCAGAGTTGTGCCCTTCGTCATCAAAACCATCAATACTTATGGTATGTGTCTGAAAATCTTGAATATCACTCGGTTTTTTCGTGTCAAATTTTGCAGATACTCTTGATAATGTCTGAAGTAGAAGAATAACCAAATTACTCTTGGTTCTTTGGTAGTTTTGAGTTACTTTTCAAGTGGTTTCCTGACTCATAATCCAATTATTTGTTTGTCAATTGTTGTACAGACACATTAACACACTACAACTGGACGGTTGGAATTGCTGTAAAAGGCACTTAGTGGTTAGAATTCATTGATGAGCTTATGCTTAGCACTGAAAGTTATCGCTACTGAAAGCAGATACAGAGGCCTTGCTGGTTAAATGCATCAGCCAACAATAAAGAATTCAACTATAAAACAAGATAAAGGGAAAGAGTTTTGCTAAAATTTTGATTTTTTTCGGAGATTGAATCTGTATCTAGATAATATTTGATTATGAAATTTAATGTAAAAATTTTTAATTTTATTTTTTTACAAATAATTTTTTATAAAATTTAAAATAAAAAATTTCAACACCATCTAATCTTACCCTCATATACTTTTCGACAACATCAAATCTTTCGATCTTAATTCTTACAAATTTTGTTTTGTCGTGCTGCACATTACTTTAATTCACATCGGACTCTGTCCAGAGTATCTCAGAAACTCATCTTAAATCTGTTCTACTTCGATTTCGAATATAAGGAAGTCATCTTAGACAAGGGTATTATTTTAATATATAATTTATTTTATATTTTTTAAAAAACATTTATCATATATTTTTCAATTCTATCCCCCTCTTTCGTTATTTATTTTCTCTCTCTTTCTTTCTATATCCCTTTTCTCATTTATTAGGGATATAAAAGATATTTTATTATAAATATTTTATTACTTTCATAACTCTTAATTTTTGTTTAAGATGTTAAAACGATTTATATTTTAGAATGGAAGGTGTGTATGGTTACTTATAATGTGAGGTTACAATTGCAGGAAAAAAGTCCTTTTTATGGATGGGACCAAGACCGACATTGCTCATTATGGATTCCGAGCTCATAAGGGAGGTGTTAGCAAAAAGTTATGTTTATCAAAAGATTCCTGGTAATGCATTAACTAAGCTCCTAGCTCAAGGACTTGTAAGCCAAGATACCCATAAATGGTCAAAACACCGCAGACTTATTACTCCTGCTTTCCATCTGGAGAAACTTAAGGTAATCTCCAGCTATGTTCAGAAACTCTGGTAGTACTTGAACCATTTGAAATAGTCTAGGCCTGTTTAGGCTGTTGAAATTCAAATATCTTCTTGATAGTCCACAATGGTTTTGCAATACTTGGTCCTTTCCTAAGATGCATAGAATTTTTTTGAAGACATTAGCTTTGAAATTTCTAAGGCTTTTGGTTTTCATTGATTCTTGTAGCTTATGCTACCTTCATTTGATTTGAGTTGCTGTGAGATGTTACGCAAATGGGAGAAAATTGTCCCCTCTGAGGGTTCATGTGAATTGGATGTGTTCCCATACCTTCAAGCTCTTACAAGTGACGCAATTTCAAGAACAGCATTTGGTAGCAACTATGAAGAAGGAAGAAAAATATTTGAACTACAGAGCGAGTTAGCAGAGCTAATCATACAAGTTTCCCGATCAATTTACATTCCCGGAATGAGGTAATATATACTACTTGCCTTTTTAAGTTCTTATGGTGCATTCATGTTATATGCTTGAATCTTGTGACTTACTATTTATAGCCATATAGATTTTTGCCTACTAAAAGGAACAGAAAAATGAAAGCACTTGCCAGAGAAGCTCAGTCGTCGGTATTGAGTATTATAAATAAGAGGGTGAAAGCAATGCAAGCAGGGGAACCTAGCGCAGATGATTTATTGGGAATATTACTAGAATCGAATTTCAAGGAGATCCAACAACATGGAAACAAGAAGTTTGGAATGAGCTTTGAAGAGGTCATTGAAGAGTGCAAGCTATTTTATTTTGCCGGACAAGAAACTACCTCTTCTCTGCTTGTATGGACACTAATTTTACTCGGCCAGTATTCTGATTGGCAAGACCGTGCTAGAAATGAGGTTCTGGAGATTTTTGGAAACAACAAACCGGATCTTGAGGGATTAAATCGCCTGAAAGTCGTAAGTTCTTACATTGTTACTAATCAACGGAATCATGCCATGTGACATCTGCTGGCTCTGCAGATATCCATTGTTTCTAAAGAAATATATTTGACTGCTACATAAACCAGCAAACTTAACATGCCCCAATTACCTTAGTTTGGAAATTAGTCCTTTTACTAGGGGAACTACTACTTACCAGGGTCTTTTAATCCTTTTTAACAGGTTACTATGATCTTCAATGAGGTACTAAGGCTATATCCACCGGGAGTGATGCTTGCTCAAATGGTTCATGAAGAAACAAAACTAGGGGAACTATGTCTGCCGGCTAAAGCACTAGTCTTTTTGCCGGCAATTTTGCTGCATCATGATGAAAATATCTGGGGTGCTGATGCAAAGGAGTTCAATCCAGAGAGATTCAGTGATGGAGTTGGCAAGGCTACAAAGGGTCAACATGTATTCTTCCCCTTCAGTTCAGGTCCTCGGGTATGCATTGGGCAAAACTTTGCCATGCTAGAAGCAAAAATGGCCCTGGCTCTGATTTTGCAACGCTTTTCTTTTGAACTTTCTCCATCATATGCACACGCTCCTTACACTGTGATTACCTTGCAACCTCAGTTTGGTGCTCAGTTGATTCTGCGCAAGGTGTCATGTAAAAACTAGTTGGGGATCTATTTCTTGCAGAATGAGAAGTAGTAACGACGGCATACCGAGACAAAAGAAAAAAAAAAAAAAAGAGCGGATGATATTAGTTTACAGTGGACCGCTTGTTCAATTTCTTAACAGATTTCTTTGTTTGAAGTTCTCGCTATGTGGTTTTGTAATGCTGTTTTTCATAGGTTTTTTATAGGTAGTAGTTTAGATCCGATTTGTTTAATATGGTGAAGGTCTCTTTTTTCAACACATGTAGAAGTGCTTAGATCGGAATTTTTTGATCTAATGATTGAAAGAAATTAAGAGTATTTGTAGTATTATGTTTAAATTTTTTTAAACATCTGTCTAAATTTATCTTTTTATTTATTTTAATTACTTAAAATATTTCTTATATTCTTCAACTATTAGAAAAAAAAAAGATGTCAATCTGACTGTCCAATAGCCGTTCGGATGTGCTAAAAGGATTAGAAGTCAAGTTCAACCAAATGGCCAAAGTCAAAGAAGTCAAAGACGCATCCAAAATCCAAAAATAAGAAATTAAGACATAACATATCAACTAAAGTATAAGAATTAAGATGAATAAGGAAAAAATAATTTAGAAAAAAATTACTAATTCTAAAAATCTTTTTTATTTTTCCAAGGCTAAATAGAAATTAGGAAAAAAAAAATTGGGGAGCGAAATTTTGTTTTTAGAGAGCAAAATAGTTTGTTAAGCGTAAAGAAGCAAAGGATTCTGAAATTGTTGGGGAAGGGGGTTACGGTTTGTATCCGCCGGTGTACTTGGGGCACCGGATCCAAATGAAGCCTTTTATTGTCCTTTACAATTTCTCCTCTAAAATATACTGTATTTGTCTTATTTCTATTAAAAATATTTAATTAGATACGTAATTTTATATAAAAATTTAAATTATATTATAAATATAATAAATTATAATAAAAATAAAAAATATATAAATTAATATTCACTTTATATTAAATTTAAATATTAAAAAAATATATAATAAAAATATTTATTTTTAATAATATAAAATATATTTTATAAAAATTTAATAAATATTTAAAAATATTATAATGAATAAAAATTATTTAAAATAAAAATAAAATAAATTAATTTTGCAAAAATCAAGACAAACTGAAACTCAATCATCCTTTTAACCGAAAGAAGAAGAAAAGATTAGACGAAGAGAACGAATACCATTTTGAATTTTCTTTGTCCATGAAGAAGATAAGGAAACATCACGGAAAGGAGAGAATGCGAAAACCATGACTCGCAGGTCAGGTTGATTTGACATTTGAGAATGACCTTCGTAGAGCTCTCTTGATTTAATTAGGTCCTAATTCTCCACCTCTCATTCTTAGTACATCCTTCAAAATTATACTTTTTACAGAACTGTAACCAAAATTTATCTTTCGGGCACTATCAAAAACAAAAAATGGATGCTTTGTGCGGAGGAATTGCAGTTGCAAGTACTGTTTTCATTCTCATATGGGCATGGAAAATCTTGAACTGGGCATGGATCAAACCGAAGAAGTTGGAGAAACGCCTCAGACAGCAAGGCATAAGAGGAAACTCTTACAGACTGTTGCTCGGAGACTTGGGAGAGGCATCCCAGATGCATAAAGAAGCACAGTCCAAGCCAATGAATTTCACCAATGATATAGTTCCAAGAATCATGCCCTTCCTTCACAAAATCATTCAAACTTATGGTACGACTTACAAATGCTTTGAAACTTATATCCATGAGTATCAATTTTCTGAGTTCATTTCTTCATTTCTCTATAAATAGGACGGGTAATCAAGAATCTTCAGATTCTTCCGGTTTAATTAGTTATTGTATGCATACTGTGAATTGCAGGTAAAAATCCCTTCATATGGCAAGGCCCGAAACCTGCAGTGCTAATTACAGAACCTGAACTTATAAAGGAGGTGTTGACCAAAAATTACGCTTACCAGAAGCCTCCCATTGATGAACTCACCAAGCTCATATCTCAAGGAGTTGCAGCTTATGACAAAGACAAATGGGCTAAACACAGAAGACTCCTTAACCCTGCCTTTCAAATAGAGAAATTGAAGGTAATTTCTGATTTTACTCAGTTATCAACCATATGGTTAAATTTTTACTAAGAAAGTTGATAAATTTTAGCTGTCAACCATGAGATGATGCTTCTCTTTAAGGTTTACTTACTAGTGCTACTGTTGTCACATAAAGCATATGCTACCGGAATTTCATTTGAGTTGTTCTGAGATGTTGAGCAAATGGGAGAACATGGCCTCACAGCAGGGTTCATTTGCGTTGGATGTGTGGCCTTATCTTCAAAATATGACGAGCGATGCAATTTCACGAACAGCATTTGGTAGCAATTATGAAGAAGGCAGAAATATATTCGATCTCCAAAAGGAAATACTCGAGCATCTTCTGAAGATTGTGCAGTCGATTTACATTCCAGGAATGATGTACAATTACTGGTCTTTTCAATTTCTTTATATATATATATTTGTACTCTGGTTATACATTCTGACTAAATATTAATCCATTTCTGTAGGTTTTTGGCTACTAAAAGGAACAAGTGAGTGAAACAGAATTCCAAGGAAGTTCACTCGACTGTGTTGAACATCATAAACAAAAGAGTGGAGGCAATGCAAGCAGGGGAGCCTAGTAAAGATGACTTATTGGGAATATTATTAGAATCCAGTTTCAAGGAAATTGGAAATCACGGAAATAAGAGTTTTGGAATGAGCTTTGAAGAGGTCATTGAAGAATGCAAGCTTTTCTACTTTGCCGGGCAGGAGACAACAGCGAACTTACTTGTTTGGACACTGCTATTACTAAGCAAGCATTCGGAGTGGCAAACGCGTGCCAGAGACGAGGTTCTGCAGATTTTTGGCAACAAAATACCAGATTTTGAGGGCTTAAATCGCCTTAAAGTTGTAAGTTCTCTTCAAAATTAATCCATAATTAGACCAAAAGAAGTGAAGTTTCAAATTTGGCAAGACTTACTGATGAAAATTTTTTCTTTTCCCACAGATAACAATGGTGATCAATGAGGTCTTAAGGCTGTATCCACCTGGATTTATGATCGGTCGCGTGATCCATGAAGATACGAAGTTAGGGGAATTATCTCTACCCGGTGGAATCACAGTTCTATTACCAACAATCTTGTTGCACCATGATGAAGAGTTATGGGGTGAAGATGCAAAAGAATTCAAGCCAGAAAGATTCAGTGAAGGAGTTTCAAAGGCAACAAATGGTCAGTTAATATATGTCCCATTCAGTTGGGGTCCTCGGATATGTATTGGACAAAACTTTGCTATGCTGGAAGCAAAAATGGCACTGGCTTTGATCCTGCAAAGGTTCTCTTTTGAGCTCTCTCCGTTGTATACCCATGCTCCTCGACCTCAACATGGTATCCAGTTGATTTTGCATAAGCTCTGGGTATATTTGGATAAAGTTTTAAGTTTAAGATTTTTTATTTTTAATTTTGTAAAAATAAATTATTTATGAAAGAAAAAGTATGATTAGAAATAAAAAATTTGTATTCATTTTCGTAATGAAATCTAATCCAAACATAACCCTAGAGTGTAGAGCAAGATAGGGTGTGATTAGATAGGGTTTAATTTTGATATTTTTATATTAAATTTTGTAAACCTAAAATTATTTGTGAAGAAAATGTAAATTTCATACAATTTGATTTTGAAATTAGATAACATCTAATCACACTTATAATTTCAAACTTTAGTGACAAACAATTCCAATACTCGTGTGTGTGTATATATATATATATATATATATATATATATATATATATATATATATATATATATATCTCCAAGGCTGGCAAAATAAGCAATGAACGAAGGTTGGAGTGTATTTTTGTTAGCTCCATACTTCCATTTGTGTTTTACCCATTTGGAGTTTGTATGGGATAATGACATTTATCATTACGAATATTTAACTTATTTATGTAACTTGCTTTATATCTATGTTAATAAAATATCTTTGGGATTGAATAGTATTTGAAAAATAAAGTAAAATTAAAATTAAAAAATTTAAATTGAATTTTATAAGGGAAGCTAATCTATATATGACGGAAAAGTATGAGGGAAAACGTAGAAGAGATTTGACTATTCACTATTTTTATATGCAGTTTTTTAGATTATATGTAGTACGAAAAATTTTCATTTTTCGTAAACTCTCTGTCTCTCCTCCTATAACTCTTCTCAAGCATTCCTTCAAAAAAATCATATTTTTCATAAAAATAAGCGAATTTAGTCACAGGAAGACAATGAGCAAAGATTTATAGAAGGATTCTCTCGATTTTGACGTAAAAAGTCGCTAAATTCTAATTAAATTAGCGTCTGTAACATTTTTTGAAAATTATGTTTGAGTTTCGCCACTGAGTGGCGCAACTCTCAGTACAGTTGCGTCACAAAATGGAGAAACTCAATAGCAAATTTCGCCAAGTTTTGACAAAATTTTGTGGTAAAATTTTGCCAGAACCTGGCAAAAATTGGAGAAATTTTTGGTCAATTTTTGCCAAATTTTGGCGAGACAAGACCAAGAGTTTCGCCAATTTCTGGCGAAATCTTGCCAAAAGTTTTGCCAGAACCTACAAAACTTGTGGCCAAGTTTTGCCTTGTTCTGGCGAAACTTGTGCAGATTTTCACGAATTTTGTTTGATTATTTTGTAGTAATTACTTATTTAGTTGTATTGTTATATTTTTTTTATACTTTGTAATTATATTGTTGTTACATTAGCATCGTAAATAGTTTTATTGTTATGATTTTCATTTTTTAAAAA
The DNA here is from genome assembly GCA_030512225.1 of Rauvolfia tetraphylla. Taxonomy (NCBI): domain Eukaryota; kingdom Viridiplantae; phylum Streptophyta; class Magnoliopsida; order Gentianales; family Apocynaceae; genus Rauvolfia; species Rauvolfia tetraphylla. The sequence goes on from JAJQKT010000012.1 coordinate 782,850, forward strand.
TAATTGACACACACGTAATATAGTAACTAACATTGGACAAATGCGATATATGCATTGCAAGAACATCGAAATGGCCGAAAGGTGAGATTTCATCGAACGTTTTACCAAGATGGCCAATGCCCATCATCGGCATCAGATTTGTATGAATTTTTTTTTTTGCAATGTACTTCAATTTGTAATTGAAATTTAATATTTAACTGTAAACATACAATTGTTACAAATGATTGAGGTCTTGTACATCAAAGTAAATAATTATATTTATTAACAAACGCCACACAGTGCGATCCGCAAGTAGTTTTATGACTAACACACTATATAAGGTGAATTCAAACAAAAAAAAAATGAACATCCATGGTCGGATGGATACAGAACAACCTACGAGCCGAACGGTCCTGCGCTATTTACCCCTCCCAAACAATGCTCTCATTCTGCCAATATCTGCAGTATCTCCTGCAGCGCGGCATCCCTCTGCGCTGAGGTCATCTACTACACATCTGTAACACCCGCATTCACACGATACAACATATCACACCGCTGAAACGTAGCTATAATCAACACCTAAGTCGTAGTAAAAAAACGTTCGCTGAATTTCTTACCAGTGCATCAGTGATAGGGGCAGGCCCTGGCCATATATGGATTCTGAATATAGGAATGCATCCTCGCTAAGAACCACGGTAGGTACTCCGGTGTGGAGGCCGACGGTGGAATGGTATATGGCCCGACCTGTGTACTGCCAAGTATGTGAGATTCGGGTTGCTCTCAAAACTCGTTGGGGGCACTCGTACTTCACGACGTATCAGCAGTTGTTCGCTAACATGTAATCCTCTTTCAGAAGTATCAGTGAGCTTGGAATCTGTTACACTCTGCCAAACTGTCACAAGACCCGATCGGGCATATATGGCCCAACAATGTCACAGAAGTGCAAACACCAGTGAAACGCAGAAAACTAGTGCTCCTTTGCGGGTTGGGCTTGAACGGGGTCCAGCAAACCTGCAAGCATAGATATCTCCACTTAGCATCAACAAATCTCAAAACAATCTCATATTATTATCACATAGTAACTAATCAAACACTTACATCGCACGCTGTCATGTCATCCAGATACAAGCACACCGTTCGCATGTCTTCAGATTTTCTTGGGACGCCACCTCGGCTCTGGAAGCGTAGAATGTGAGGTTGTGACTTAAGCCAATCTGACGACTGATGCGGGGCAAATGCCGGAAAGTATAGATATATTCACGCCTCAAGCAGTGCCGTGACCCCACCAATTTGCCTGCAGTCAGCCTTGGATGTAGTCCCAAGCTAGCGATATAGGTACGCAAGACAGGCAGCTCTACAGGTATAGTCCTGAATCTCCTCGACAGTGCTAAGGAACAGCCAATATTGATAAGACATCAGGTCCTTAACCTTGTCGATGAAAAGTGTGGTCCCGATCAGATACTTAAGTACCTCCGAGTATAGTTCGACGCATTATTCAGAACATTAAATCACATTCCTCCATTATCTAACTGACTATGAACGTGTGTGGTTGGTAAGTCGAGGGTGACTGATAAGTCTTTTATAATATCCTCCTTACTCATATCATGACGGAGGATCACACCAGTCACAGGAATCACATGTATCTGTGCCACATCGTGAAGGGTAATGGTTACCTCTCAACAAAAACATATATCAGCGGACTGTCCGGTCTCTCAAAAATGCATTGTCGCAATCGTTCGAGACCGCTGTACAACACAATCTCATCAATAGCCTCGTCTTGAACAATCCACTTATCAACCTAGCCCTGTCGGGAATAGACAGTCAACATTGGACGATCCTGCACAAAAACATAAAAATTTTCATCACTGTGTGTTTCAAATATCCAACGAATATTTCGTAATTGAAAATTATAATCGATTGGGTGTACCTCGCATCGTCATATGAGGCTGGCAATGTGGCTGGAAAAAGATGTGATGAGTGATGGATCTTGCGGACCTCCATGTGCTAGTCCCGTATGCCGCCACTCTTCGTTTGATCCGCTCCATCAAGTTCGCCTCCGACCGGCAGCTTGGGTACGTCATTTGCCAGCGCCCACCTGTCCCCCCTATAATGGGTCTGAGTCACTTTTCATCGTCGACTTAAACCCTACTCGAGGTTAGGGGTACTCGTGATGCTTCTGCAGCTGCCCTACTGAATCGGGGCCTTGCTGACGCACTGACACCTACCGGAACTGGACCATGTGACCTATCTCTTATGGCCGAAGCTCCTGCTCCAGACATCGAACGAGCTAGGCTGACTACCCTTGCTGCAACACTACGTAAGAAGTCGTCGTCGGGGATGTGTGTGGGATGTCCTGATCAAATGTCTCCTCATTCTCCATAAATGTGTCGAAAACGGGCTCTTGCGGGCTGCAACACTACGTAAGAAGTCGTCGTCGGGGATGTGTGTAGGATGTCCTGATCAAATGTCTCCTCATTCTCCATAAATGTGTCGAAAACGGGCTCTTGCTTATCTGTACCCGCATCCATATTATAATTTGCATTAGTAGTTGATCATCTACATTCTACACATCCTCCGCAACGCCTGCATCCTCTTCGTAATTCCACTGAAAATTCTGCCAGAGCTGAATTCTGCCACCTGGTGGCTGAATTCAATGATAAATTCCGCCATTCAGTTAGCGAAATTCATATTATTACTGGCCGACTTCGAAATCGGCCTTTTTAAGACCGATTTTGAAGTTTTTTCTATGTAAAATGATGTAAAACGCTTAGTAGTTTATTAAACTAACATTTTTTCATAAAGATTCTTCGTCGTTGTTCGTATTATGAATTCTGCCACCAGGTGATAGAATTCATATTATTACGGATTGATGAGTCTCCTATGTTTAGCCCATTTGTCTGCATCATACGTAGCAAGTCCTTGTGCTATGAGTTTAGTTATTGCATCAGTAGGAATCTTCTGAAAAACAAGCTCTTTGCAAATACCTCCCTTATAATTTCAGGATCCATAATAGCCAATCCAGGTTTTAATCCAATGCAGACAAAGAAACTTTTACCTTCTGCAAAATACAGCGAGTCATAATAACTATAATAGCAGTAAAAAAACCATTTAAAAGAAAGAAAGAAGAAGTGTAAGAGAATTTTTTTGAAGCACACCATAAGTATTGTATGCTTTATTGATGAAGGGCATAATAATGGGGATGATATCATTGGTGAAATTAATAGGCTTTGATTCTGCTTCTTTCTGCATATGGAGCATTTCTCTTGCATCTCCAAACAATATCTTATAAGGGTTAACAGCAAAACCTTGCTCTCTAAAGCACTTCTCCAGCCTCTTTGGTCTAACCCAAACCAAGTTCAAGATTCTCCAGGCACATAACAGGAGAAAAATGGAACTTGACACCGCAATCAAGCTGTAAAAGATATCCATGTGGGTGATCATGAGAAGAGAAAACATGAGAAATTGTGTTAGGAGTTGCAAGTCCTATAACATGCCTAGTTCTATATATATATGAGTTGGTTATTGAAAGGGATCATTTTAAGTTATCAGATCCTGTTATCTTACGATAAGAGCTAACAATATACGGCTTAGATTAACTTCGTGACAGCAGCACTGGATAGTATATAAGATTGACGGAGAAATCAAGAAGAAAGAGGTTATATCACAATTTTCTATAAATAAAGAAATCAAGAATGTGATGTGCTCATAAGAAGTCTAACATCCTTAATCACCAAGTTAGCGTCGTTAATCACCAAGTTACTTAGGCTATCAAGCAAATGGATTCAAACGATTTCTTGGATTTTCCAAATTTACTTGGCCATCAAGCACTTTCTAACTCAAAAACAAATAACTTTATATCATTTCACCAATATATATATTTATTTATTTATTTATAGACACACACACAATGGTAGCAAAAAACTATTTTCTATATTTGAAATTAAATCTTTTTTACTTTCTTATACATAAATAAAATTTTGCAAAGAAGATATTTGCAGATCCAATAACAATTACGAAAACTAATAATAGAGCCCAACTCATTTGGGCATATGCAGTTTCAAGTCCAGAACAGTTACCCAGTTCGTGGGCGTACTGGGCTCAATAGAAGTAGGGATTGAAATTAGGCCCAGCCGTCCTCCCACACTGGCTAACCACGAAGTCAAAGGAAGACACTGTCCGCGTATGCAAATGAATTAAGTCGTTCACAAACATGCATGAAAGAGCTCGATCAAAGCTCGGAATTCCTTGATTCAGCTTATTCTCAATTACTTAAAATAAATTTTTTATAATTTTTAAATTTAAAATTATTTTAAAATTTTTTGACTGTTTATTCGTTTTTAATTTTAATTTAAATAAATTTTAAAAATTAGTTTTAAAAAGTTACTTTAAAAATATTTTTTAAAATTAATTTTTATATTAGATTTTTTTAAAATAATAATTTTATTTTAATTTTAAATACATCTTTCTAAAAAATATTTATTTATTAAAAAATTTTAAAAAAACTTTAGCAATCGCGAATATGACCTAAGAGCATCAAACTGAAGTTTCTAAAACTCAGTTTGAAGTTCAACGAATAGGGCCGAAAAGATAAGAATAGGCCTAATATATATATATATATATATATATATATATATATATTTGTGTGTGTGTAATATTAGATTTTATAATATTAATTTTGTATTGATTAATAAGAATTGATCTCATATGAGCCTTTGTACTTGTAGATTTTTCTTTTAAAAAATTTAAAAATCAATCACTAAATTGACAATAATCGGAAATTGGGATTGTTAAGTACACCATAAAATTTGCCGGTTTTACTCATGAAGGCATGACTGCGGGCATAAGATCATTGGTGAAATTAATAGGCTTAGACATTTTTAAAAACAATAATAAATGTTTCTAAATTCTTAAAGTATATAAAAGTATTTTAAAACCCAATAGATTGAAGTAGTTGGTAAGTAAATTACTAATATCAATACAATTAAAGTAGTTGGTAAGTAAATTAATAATGTCAATACAAATCGCGAGTGTGACTATTACTTGTAGCACCATGTTAAAAAACTTTTAACCAATCATATTTTCAAATAAGAGTTAAGACTTTGTGAGTATAACTCGAACTAAATCTTAATTAGTCTTATCAATTGGTGAAAATACTATATGCTTTAAACTTATTTCTTCTTTCAATTCTTTTAATAGACAAATTTGATCCTTTATAGTAGGTTGGCTATCTAAGCTGCAAATGCGCTTTTCCTCGCTCAATCAAAAGATCATCAAGAAGTTGTTTGTTTTATATGCCAAAAAGTCCCCAGAAGAGTTTGTATTGTTGTTCTCATCAAATTGCTTAGCAACAAAAGCCAAAAGTCTTTAGGTAAAACAAAATATGCATATAATTAGTTGTTGAAATATTATGAGAAACCAAAAGAGAGGTCTATTCAGTAGACAAACATCTCGGTTGTTGCTTCAAATGAGAGGAAAATGAAGTCAGTACTATAAATTATTTTTGATCGGTTCTCAATTACTTGAAGAATTTATTTTAAAAATAAATAAATTATTTATAAAAAATATAATTTAAAACTAAAATTTATATTTTTTTAAAAAAAACACTCTTCTTTATTATATGTAAAAAGTAAAAAATTCATATGATATCATTTTTTATCGTATATATTAAGGTTAATAAAATTTTATTCTAACTTGAGGGTTTACCCCTCTTAGATTATACCAAGTGTACATGACATTGGAATTATCAAATAATTGAAAGTAATTGGTCACTAAAACAAGTAATAAGAAATTTATAAGAAAAAGACTCGCAATGCACGCATGGCCTGAAATGCTTGGATATCTCCTCAGAGCGGAGACAGCTGCACCACATATTATAATAAGTTGATGACGAAGAAATCAAGAAGACAGAGGTGCCTCCTTTTCACCACCCTCGCAAGCTTATATAAGAAATCAAGTCAAGAATTGATAAGACGGTGCCATAGGAAGTCAAACTTCCTTAAGCACCAAGTTTTTCTTTTTTCTTTTTTGGGTGCTGAATCCTTAATCACCAAGTTTCTTTGGTTGAATTCTACCATATATGGCACCAAGGTCGTAGTCTAAGTGGAACGGGCTTCGTCTTCTATATGGGAGGTTAAGAGATCGAATTCGGTTAAACGAAAGCGTTTGCGTGAGTAGGCCCTTGACTTCTCTCATATGGGAGCTGTTCTGGTCCACATGTGCACCTTGGTGTGGTAATGGTGACGGGGCTGTCTATACCAAGACAGTAATCATTACCCTTCGGCCTCACTCGGACATTCCATAGCGGCTGGGGAGCTCCTCTAGTCTCTCCAGAGGGGTATTGCTACGCTGGTCTCCCCCTCCCAGCCTTTAAATTAGCAAAAAAAAAAAAGAATTCTAGCATATATGATCGTAACTTGGTCAACAATTTATATTTATTTAATCTCATAAAATTTTAAAAGACGAAAATATTGAGAAATTTACTATTTATTTTTATTTTTTATGATAACGTGTATGATGTCAGATTGATAATATGTTGGATATTGTAATATGTTAAATTTTTAAATATGAGACTTGTTTTATTATTAATAGATATTATATATATATATATAATATATAAAAATAGAGCTACAAGTTTATTAAATGAGAAAACAATTAAACTTAATAAAAGAAGAAAAGTTTACACTAAATAAGAATCGAACTCCAATAGGACTCAGTTATTATCACTTAGTAAAGGTATCACACCCACTCAATCCATTATCCATGATGGAAAATTATATTTTGATTAAAATTTCTATTTATTAATTAGACATTTAGGGTAGATTAAATAGATATATATTTTAAATTTTTTATATTTCATAAAAGTTAAATTGTTTATGAGAGAATGTGTAAATTTAAAATTTAAAATTTTGTATTGAGTTTTAAAATGAGACATTGTCCAAATATATTAAATTCACCAAAAAATTAATACTAAGACATTTATGAATCATCAAATAAAGATAATTGTATCATTAATATTATAAATCATAATTATTATAAATATATAGTATTTAAGAAATCAAATATAATTTTAAAAAATATGGCAGAAGCAATGCGTAGTTGTTTTTGTTCGATGTTAAACTATTTGTCTTCTAATTAACTATACGCTGAAAATGATAGATTGTAAAATTACAAACAAAAGGCCCCAAAAAAATCCTTATCTTCCACATATGAAAATAGTTTAATACACATCTTTTTCTTTCTCTGTTCTGTTTATTTTGGGTAAAAACAAGGAAAATATCAGTGTTATGAAAGAACAGATTTCAGAAGTGCCCCATTTTTAAGAGGAAAATTATTTTTTCTTTTTTAATGTAAATTTTTATTTTATATTTCACTCACTCTCTCATAAATAATTTATTTTTATAAAATTTAAAATAAAAAAGTTCATACCCACACTATATCAAATTCTACCCTTATAGTTCTTTTATAGATTTGAAACTTACTTCTATAAAAGCAAGCATGAAGTCTAATCCATTTGTTAACTAAAATGGCTTATATATATCCTTCACGATTAGTGACATGCCATAAATAAATTTGTATTTAGGTTAGATTCTGTTATAAAATTTAATATAATTTTTAACTTTAAATTTTATTTATTTTTTTATAAATTTTAAAAATTTTAAATTAAATTTCTATCCAATCCCCTCAAATAATGCGGTCCCTTTTGGATGGATAATAAAAATGTAATTATGAAGTCCATTTAATAACTATTTATAAATTTAAAAGATATTCTTTTAATAGAGTAAGGTTCGAACGTAAGGCCCAAGGACGATGGAAGAGAAGACTGACACGCCTCCTCAGGACCAACCCATCAAGAAGAAAACGAGAGGAAACATCAAATGACAGTGTCCACGACTTCAATGAACCAATCTGTAGAATTTTTCACTATAAGTTGCGAGGTCTGATCCACTTTGCTCTGTCCATTACCAGTAGCTTGGAAGGAAGAACATCCAAAACCCCCCACAAAAAATGAATGTCGTCTACATCTTGTTTGCAGTGCCCAGTGCTGTTTTTCTTCTTGTATGGGCGTGGAGAATCTTGAACTCAATATGGTTCACGCCAAGGAAGAAGGAGAAATTGCTCAGAGAGCAAGGTCTCAGTGGAAATTCCTACAGAATATTGTTTGGAGATGTTAAAGAGATGGGCCAGATGCGTGACAAGGCAAAGGCCAAGCCAATTAATTTCACAAACGATATTATCCCCAGAGTCCTGCCCTTCGTCATCAAAACCATCAATACTTATGGTATGTGTCTGAAAATCTTGAATATCGCTCGGTTTTTTCGTGTCAAAATTTGCAGATACTCTTGATAATGTCTGAAGTAGAAGAATAACCAAATTACTCTTGGTTGTTTGGTAGTTTTGAGTTGCTTTTCAAGTGGTTTCCTGACTCATAATCCAATTATTGGTCTGTCAATTGTTGTACAGACACATTCACACACTACAACTGGACGGTTGGAAGTTCTGTAAAAGGCATTTAGTGGTTAGAATTCATTGATGAGCTTATGCTTAGTACTGAAAGTTGTCGCTACTGAAAGCAGCTACAAAGGCCTTGGTGATTAAATGCATCAGCCAACAATAAAGAATTCAACTATAAAACAAGCTAAAGGGAAAGAGTTTTGCTAAAAATTTGATTTTTTTTCTTTTTTTTGGGGGGGAGTGTGTTCTTTCGGAGATTGATTATGGGTTTTAGATAATATTTTATTACAAAATTTAATATAAAATTTTTTAATCTTGTTTTTCTCACATAAATATTTTTTGATAAAATTAAAACAAAAAATTTTAAATAAAAAGGCTATCTAAATCCTACCCTTATAGTACCTTTTGACAATATCAAATCTTTCGGTCCTTATTCTTACAAATCTTGTTTTGTCGTGCAGTACATTACTTTAATTCACATTGGACTCTGTCCAGAGTGTCTCAGAAACTCGTCTTAAATCTGTTTTACTGCGGTTTCAAAATATAAGGGAGTCATTTTAGACGGAGGGTACTCTCTGTTTCTTTTTATATCATTTTTCTTATTTATTAGGGATATAAAAGATATTTTATTACAAGTATTTTATTACTTTCATAACTCTTAATTTTTGTTTAAAATGTTTAAACGATTTATATTTTGGAATGGAAGGAGTGTATGGTTACTTATAATGTATGGTTACAATTGCAGGAAAAAAGTCCTTTATATGGATGGGACCAAGACCGACATTACTCATTATGGATTCAGAGCTCATAAGGGAGGTGTTAGCAAAAAGTTATGTTTATCAAAAGATTCCTGGTAATGCACTAACTAAGCTCCTAGCACAAGGACTTGCAAACCATGATACCCATAAATGGTCAAAGCACCGCAGGCTTATTACTCCTGCTTTCCATCAAGAGAAACTTAAGGTAATCTCCAGCTATGTTCAGAAACTCTGGCAGTAGTTGAACCATTTGAAATAGTCTAGGCCTGTTAGGCTGTTGAAATTCAAATATCTTCTTGATAGTCCACAATGGTTTTGCAATATTTAGTCCTTTCCTAAGATTCATAGAATTTGTTTGAAGACATTAGATTTGAAATTTCTGAGGCTTTTGGTTTTCATTGATTCTTGTAGCTTATGCTACCTGCATTTGATTTGAGTTGCTGTGAGATGTTACGCAAATGGGAGAACATTGTCCCCTCTGCGGGATCATGTGAATTGGATGTGCTCCCGTACCTTCAAGCTCTTACAAGTGACGCAATTTCAAGAACAGCATTTGGTAGCAACTATGAAGAAGGAAGAAAAATATTTGAACTACAGAGCCACTTAGCAGAGCTAATCATACAAGTTTCCCGGTCAATTTACATTCCAGGAATGAGGTAATATATATTACTTGCCTGTCAAGTTCTTAAGGTGCATTCATGTTATATGCTCGAATCTTGTGACTTACAATTTATATCCATAAAGATTTTTGCCGACCAAAAGGAACAGAAAAATGAAAGCACTTGCCAGAGAAGCTCAGTTGTCGGTATTGAGTATTATAAATAAGAGGGTGAAAGCAATGCAAGCAGGGGAACCTAGTGGAGATGATTTATTGGGAATATTACTAGAATCGAATTTCAAGGAGATCCAGCAACATGGAAACAAGAAGTTTGGAATGAGCTTTGAAGAGGTCATTGAAGAGTGCAAGCTATTTTATTTTGCCGGACAAGAAACTACCTCTACTCTGCTTGTATGGACGCTAATTTTACTAGGCAAGCATTCTGATTGGCAAGACCGTGCTAGAGATGAGGTTCTGGAGATTTTCGGAAACAACAAACCGGATCTTGAGGGATTAAATCGCCTGAAAGTTGTAAGTTCTTACATTGTTACTAATAACGGAATCAGGCCATGTATCCATTCTTTCTAAATAAATTTATTTGACTACTACCGTAGTTTGGAAATTAGTCCCCAACTTCTTCTTACCAGTGACTTTTGATTCTTTTTCACAGGTTACCATGATCTTCAATGAGGTACTAAGGCTATATCCACCGGGAGTGATGCTTGCTCGAATGGTTCATGAAGAAACAAAACTAGGGGAACTATGTCTGCCGGCTAAAACACAAATCTTTTTGCCGGCAATTTTGCTGCATCATGATGAAAATATCTGGGGTGCTGATGCGAAGGAGTTCAATCCAGAGAGATTCAGTGATGGAGTTGGCAAGGCTACAAAGGGTCAACATGTATTCTTCCCCTTCAGTTCAGGTCCTCGGGTATGCATTGGGCAAAACTTTGCCATGCTAGAAGCAAAAATGGCCCTGGCTCTGATTTTGCAACGCTTTTCTTTTGAAATTTCTACATCATATGCACACGCTCCTTTCCCAGTGATTACCTTGCAACCTCAGCATGGTGCTCAGTTGATTCTGCGTAAGGCGCCATGTAAAAACTAGTTGGGGATCTATTTCTTGCAGAATGTAAAGTAGTAAGGATGGTATACTGAGACCAAAAGAATACTAATAATAAAAATGGAGCGGATGATATTAGTTTACAGGATACAGCTTGTTCAATCCCTTAACGGATTTCTTTGTTTGAAGTTCTCATTATGTGGTTTTGTAATGTTATTTTTCTTGGTTTTTCAAGTGGAATAGTTTAGATCCGATTTGGTTGGTCTGCGTTGTCTCCTTTTCACCATCTTCTGAAGCTTAAATAAAGAAATCAAGTCAATAATTGATATGAAGGTGCTATAGGAATTCAAACTTCCTTAAGCACCAAGTTTTTTTTTTTTTTTTTGTGTGCTGAATCCTTAATCACCAAAGTTTCTTTGGTTGAATTCTACCATATATGATCGTAACTTGGCCAACAATTTATATTTGTTTAATCCCATAAAATAGTGAAGACGAAAATACTAAGAAATTGACTATTTACTTTTATTTTCGATGATGACGTAATGTATAATGCCAAATTAATAAGACATACGACGGATGTTGAATCTAGTACTAAATTGATTTTTTTAATATGAGATTTATTATATTATTAATAAAAATTATATATATATAATACATAAAAATAGAGCTACAAGTTTATTAAATGAGGAAATAATTAAACTTAATAAAAAGATAAAAATTTATACTAGATAGGAATAGAACTCCAAGAGGCCTCAAATTTTAAGACTTAGTAATGGTATCATGCCCAATCAATCGATGATAACAAATTATATTTTGATTAAAATTTTCTATTATTAATTAGACATTTCTTTGATATATTATTTATCATACATTTAGAGTACAATGAAATAGAGATAAATTTTAAATTTTTCTTTTTAAATTTTATAAAATTGAATTATTTATGAGAGAATATATAGATTCTAAATTTAAAATTTTGTATTGAGTTTTAAAATGAAGCATTATCAAATATATTAAATTCACCAATAAATTAATACTAAGACATTTATGAATCATCAAATAAAGATAACTCAAAATGGCTTATACTTATCCTCCACAATTAGAGACATGTTATAGATATGATACAGGTGTATTTGGATTAGATTTTGTTGTAAAATTTAAAATAAAATTTTATTTTAGATCTTATTTATTTTTTTATAAAAATTTATTTTTATAAAATTTAAAAATTTTAATTCTAAATTTTATCCAATCATGCTCAAATAATGTGGCCCATTTTGCATGGCTAATAAAAAAATTATGAAGTCCATTTAATAACTATTTTGTAAGAAAAAATGGTAAGTTTTGTCTCGAAAGTTAATTGTCTAATTGTGTTATGATCCATCATATTTTTTTATACCGTTTTAATTCTAAAAGTTAAAGTGTCGAATATGTTATGATCCTTAATATTTTTTATACTGTTATAGTCTTAAAAGAATTTTTAAGCTGCCAACAAAGTTCTACCACAGTTGCAGCTATTATCGTTTTAGTTCCGAATGGTAGCTAGTGGTCTAATTTTGTTGGTAATTTATTAATAATAATAATATGTTAGACACCTAATTTTTGAGACTAAAACAACAAAAAACTATTAGGCACCATAATATATTAGACACGTAACTTTCAGAATAAATTGATTATTTTCTCCTATTTGTAAATTTAAAAGATATTCTTTTACTTTTTTTTCTGGGTAAAAGATATTTTTTCACTTGATAATTAGAAAGATTGGTTTGAATGTAACCCCCTAAGGAAGATGGAAGAGAAGACTGACACGCCTCTTCAGGACCAACCCATCAAGAAGAAAAAGAGAGGAAACATCAAATGACAGTGTCCACGACTTCAATGAACCAATCTGTAGAATTTTTCACTATAAGTTGCGAGGTATGATCCACTTTGCTCTGTTCATTACCAGTAGCTTGGAAGGAAGAACATCCAAAACCCCCACAAAAATGAATGTCGTCTACATCTTGTTTGCGGTGCCCAGTGCTGTTTTTCTTCTTGTATGGGCGTGGAGAATCTTGAACTCGATATGGTTCACGCCAAGGAAGAAGGAGAAATTGCTCAGAGAGCAAGGTCTCAGTGGAAATTCGTACAGAATATTATTTGGAGATGTCAAAGAGATGGGCCAGATGCGTGACAAGACAAAGGCCAAGCCAATTAATTTCACAAACGATATTACCCCCAGAGTCCTGCCCTTCGTCATCAAAACCATCAATACTTATGGTATGTGTCTGAAAATCTTGAATATCGCTCAGTTTTTTGGTGTCAAAATTTGCAGATACTCTTGATAATGTCTGAAGTAGAAGAATAACCAATTACTCTTGGTTCTTTGGTAGTTTTGAGTTACTTTTCAAGTGGTTTCCTGACTCATAATCCAATTATTGGTTTGTCAATTGTTGTACAGACACATTCACACACAACAACTGAACAGTTGAATAGATATGGTTTGGTTTTGATATTGTTATTTTGGGTTTCGTAAAAGTTAAATTATTTGTGAGAAAAAATATGAGTCCTACGTTTAAAATTTTAGGTTTAGTTTTAAAACTAAATCTTATCCAAATAGAGTCATAAGGAAGTTATTTTAGACAGAGTTATTATTTTAATATATAATTTATTTTATATTTTTAAAAAATTTTATCATATTTTTTTCAATTCTATCCCTCTCTTTCGTTATTTATTTACTTTATCTTTCTTTCTATATCTTTTTTCTCATTTATTAGGAATATAAAAGATATTTTATTACTTTCATAACTCTTAATTTTTGTTTAAGATGTTAAAACGATTTATATTTTGGAATGGAAGTAGTGTGTGGTTACTTATAATGTGTGGTTACAATTACAGGAAAAAAGTCATTTATATGGATTGGACCAAGACCAGCATTGCTCATTATGGATTCAGAGCTCATAAGGGAGGTGTTAGCAAAAAGTTATGTTTATCAAAAGATTCCTGCTAATGCACTAACTAAGCTCCTGGCACACGGACTCGCAAGCCAAGATACCCATAAATGGTCAAAGCACCGCAGACTTATTACTCCTGCTTTCCATCTGGAGAAACTTAAGGTAATCTCCAGCCATGTTCAGAAACTCTGGCAGTACTTGAACCATTTGAAATAGTCTAGGCCTGTTTAGGCTGTTGAAATTCAAATATCTTCTTGATAGTCCACAATGGTTTTGCAATATTTCACAATGGCTTTGAAATTTCTGAGGCTTTTGGCTTTCATTGATTCTTGTAGCTTATGCTACCTGCATTTGATTTGAGTTGCTGTGAGATGTTACGCAAATGGGAGAACACTGTCCCCTCTGAGGGATCATGTGAATTGGATGCGTTACCATACCTTCAAGCTCTTACAAGTGACGCAATTTCAAGAACAGCATTTGGTAGCAACTATGAAGAAGGAAGAAAAATATTTGAAATACAGAGCCACTTAGCAGAGCTAATCACACAAGTTTCCCGGTCAATTTACATTCCAGGAATGAGGTAATATATATTACTTGCCTGTCAAGTTCTTAAGGTGCATTCATGTTATAAGGTCATATATATTACTTTCCTTTCAAGTTCTTAAGGTGCATTCATGTTATATGTTCGAATCTTGTGACTTACAATTTATATCCATAAAGATTTTTGCCGACCAAAAGGAACAGAAAAATGAAAGCACTTGCCAGAGAAGCTCAGTTGTCGATATTGAGTATTATAAATAAGAGGGTGAAAGCAATGCAAGCAGGGGAACCCAGTGGAGATGATTTATTGGGAATATTACTAGAATCCAATTTCAAGGAGATCCAGCAACATGGAAACAAGAAGTTTGGAATGAGCTTTGAAGAGGTCATTGAAGAGTGCAAGCTATTTTATTTTGCCGGACAAGAAACTACCTCTACTCTGCTTGTATGGACGCTAATTTTACTCGGCAAGCATTCTGATTGGCAAGACCGTGCTAGAGATGAGGTTCTGGAGATTTTCGGAAACAACAAACCGGATCTTGAGGGATTAAATCGCCTGAAAGTTGTAAGTTCTTACATTGTTACTAATCAACGGAATCATGCCATGTATCCATTCTTTCTAAATAAATATATTTGACTACTACATAAACCAGAAAACTTACTTGCCCAGTTACCGTAGTTTGGAAATTAGTCCCCAACTTCCTCTTACCAGTGACTTTTGATTCTTTTTCACAGTTTACCATGATCTTCAATGAGGTACTAAGGCTATATCCACCGGCAGTGATGCTTGCTCGAATCGTTCATGAAGAAACAAAACTAGGGGAACTATGTCTGCCGGCTAAAACACAAATCTTTTTGCCGGCAATTTTGCTGCATCATGATGAAAATATCTGGGGTGCTGATGCGAAGGAGTTCAATCCAGAGAGATTCAGTGATGGAGTTGGCAAGGCTACAAAGGGTCAACATGTATTCTTCCCCTTCAGTTCAGGCCCTCGGGTATGCATTGGGCAAAACTTTGCCATGCTAGAAGCAAAAATGGCCCTGGCTCTGATTTTGCAACGCTTTTCTTTTGAAATTTCTCCATCATATGCACACGCTCCTTTCCCAGTGGTTACCATGCACCCTCAGCATGGTGCTCAGTTGATTCTGCGTAAGGTGCCATGTAAAAACTAGTCGGGGATCTATTTCTTGCAGAATAAAAAGTAGTAAGGATGGTATACTGAGACCAAAAAATTACTAATAATAAAAATGGAGCGGATGATATTAGTTTACAGGGTACAACTTGTTCAATCCCTTAACGGATTTCTTTGTTTGAAGTTCTCATTATGTGGATTTGTAATGTTATTTTTCATGGTTTTTAAAGTGGAGTAGTTTAGATCTGATTTGGTTAATATGCGGAGAGTTTCTTTTTCAACACATGCGGAAACAACTTAGTAGTTATTAGATTTGAATCTTTTGAACTAATGAATAAAAGAGATTAAGGTACTACACAGTGTCATATTAAAAAATTTTGTAACGATCTTTTAAATTTATTTTTAATTAAAAAATAATTTAATTTGTGACTATCTAAAATAATATTTATGCTTTTCAACGTCAGATAAAAAAGATGTCAGATGCCCACTAGACGGTCCAATAGCTGTTCGATCGTGCTAAACAAAGGACGGATCGGTTTAGATCCTTTAGAAATATTAGTCCTCATATGTATCAGTCGTGTTGAAATTCTGGTCCTTTTTTTGAAATTATTTGTTGTTTAGGTTTTGGCTTATGTTTTTGAAGTTATGGATTAATGACTTGAGGTATAAGGGTAAAAGTGGGAAATTATTTTTTCTTTTAATTACTTAAAACATATCTCTTTTTTCTCATTTATATTACGTCATTAATTAGGATTCTCTCTTACGGCAACAAAGAAAGAGGAAAAGGATATGGCACTTCCTAATAGGTATTGAGAACGTACGAAAGACTCTATTGAACCTCTTGAAACATGTTAAAAATTTGAGAAAACCAATCTGTGTGATAGTTTAGTTAGTAATGAATGATAAGACTAAAATGAAATAAAACATTAAATATAATCAATTGTTTGTTAATCATGATCACTTCTAAGTCTTGTAAAAATTGCATGTCCCGACTTGAGAGGCTCCTCTGGCTTTCTTCCATGAGTTAACTGATACAATGGATTCGTAGAGAAATTTAATGAGCCCAAGAAACCATCAAAGCTAAAAAGGGAAGAGTTGACAGTACCAATCTGGACAATCTTCAACGTAATGCAAACATGCAAAGATTGAGGGCACTAATGTGGACGATCTTATCAATTCTTCAAGCATAAATGGAAAGAGTTGAACGCACCAATCTGGAAAATCTTACCCGTTATGCAAAAAGGGGAGAGTTTGGTTTACCAATCTCGACACTAATGCCTATAAATTGAGAAGCAGCAGAACTTGTAGAACTCAGAGTTAGAACTTATAGAGAATCAATAGAAAGAGATGGACGTTTTCTCCAGCTTTCTTTTGGCATCTGCAAATATTTTAGTTATAGCTTACGTTTTCTTCAGCTTTCCGGCAGCATCTGCTACTGTTTTTGGTTTTGGCTTCGGCATGGAATCTTGAACTAGATATGGATCACGCCAAAATATATTGAGAAGCAGGCTCAGAGGGCAAGGGCTTGGTTGAAACAAGTATAGGATTTTGTATGGTGACACCAAAGAGATGTCCCGAATGGATGCTGAAGCCGGAAGCAAAGACCAGACCAATCAGTTTGGAAGACGATATCATCTCCAGAGTCATCCCATTCATCGAAAAAACATCATAACTTATGGTACGTGGTAGAAACTTTTGGATACATGTAAGGTTTTGCATATAAGGTTTAGGCATCCTAAACCGCAACGTGTAGAGGCTAAAGAAGGATTTTTTTCCTTTCATTTCTCAAGAGGGGATGAATTGATTCTGAGTTTTTCCTTATTTTTTAGTTATGAACGACCCAGGTTAGAAGACCTATGAGACTGTCAAATCAATATTAAGATGGTTCAAAATGGAGCCAAAAATAAGAATAAAGTGCCCAAAAATCCAAATTAGTTTAAAGAAGACCCCATAAGGATTAGAAGGCAAGTTCAACCAAATGGCCAAAGCCAGTCAAAAACGCATCCAAAATCCAAAAAATAAGAAATTAAGACATCACATATAAACTAAAGTATAAGAATTAAGATTAAAAAGAAATATAATTTAGAAAAAAATTATTAACTCTAATTTTTTTTCCAAGGAAAAATCGTTAATTAAGCGTAAAGAAGCAAAGGATTCTAAAATTGTTGGGGACGGGGGTTATGTGTTGCTTGGACACCCAATTCAAAAAGCCTTTTATTCTGTATTATATTTCTCCTCTAAAAAATACTCTATTGTTTTATTTCTATGGATAATATTTGATTATGTTCGATTAAAAATTTTAAATTATATTATAAATATAATATATTATAATAAAAATAAAAAATATATGAGTTAGTAAATATTTTATATTAAATTAAATATAAAAATAATATATAATAAAAATAAAAAATATATGATTTAGTAAATATTTTATATTAAATTTAAATATAAAAATAATATATAATAAAAATATTTTATTTTTAATAGTGATATATTAAAATATATTTTATAAAAAATTTTGACAAATATTTTAAAATCTTCTAATACAATAAAAAATTATTTAAAATAAAAAATAAAGTAAATTAATTTTACAAAAGTCAAAACGAACTTGAAACTCAATCATCCTTTAACCGAAAGAAGAAGAAAAGATTAGACGAAGAGAACGAATACCATTTTGAATTTTCTTTGTCCATGAAGAAGATAAGGAAACATCACGGAAAGGAGAGAATGCGAAAACCATGACTCGCAGGTCAGGTTGATTTGACATTTGAGAATGACCTTCGTAGAGCTCTCTTGATTTAATTAGGTCCTAATTCTCCACCTCTCATTCTTAGTACATCCTTCAAAATTATACTTTTTACAGAACTGTAACCAAAATTTATCTTTCGGGCACTATCAAAAACAAAAAATGGATGCTTTGTGCGGAGGAATTGCAGTTGCAAGTACTGTTTTCATTCTCATATGGGCATGGAAAATCTTGAACTGGGCATGGATCAAACCGAAGAAGTTGGAGAAACGCCTCAGACAGCAAGGCATAAGAGGAAACTCTTACAGACTGTTGCTCGGAGACTTGGGAGAGGCATCCCAGATGCATAAAGAAGCACAGTCCAAGCCAATGAATTTCACCAATGATATAGTTCCAAGAATCATGCCCTTCCTTCACAAAATCATTCAAACTTATGGTACGACTTACAAATGCTTTGAAACTTATATCCATGAGTATCAATTTTCTGAGTTCATTTCTTCATTTCTCTATAAATAGGACGGGTAATCAAGAATCTTCAGATTCTTCCGGTTTAATTAGTTATTGTATGCATACTGTGAATTGCAGGTAAAAATCCCTTCATATGGCAAGGCCCGAAACCTGCAGTGCTAATTACAGAACCTGAACTTATAAAGGAGGTGTTGACCAAAAATTACGCTTACCAGAAGCCTCCCATTGATGAACTCACCAAGCTCATATCTCAAGGAGTTGCAGCTTATGACAAAGACAAATGGGCTAAACACAGAAGACTCCTTAACCCTGCCTTTCAAATAGAGAAATTGAAGGTAATTTCTGATTTTACTCGGTTATCAACCATATGGTTTTGCAGTATGGTTAAATTTTTATTAAGAAAGTTGATAACTTTTAGCAGTCAACTATGAGATGATGTTTCTCTTTAAGGTTTACTTACTAGTGCTATTGTTGTCACATAAAGCATATGCTGCCGGCATTTCATTTGAGTTGTTCTGAGACGTTGGGCAAATGGGAGAACATGGCCTCAGAGCAGGGGTCATTTGCGTTGGATGTGTGGCCTTATATTCAAAATATGACGAGCGATGCAATTTCACGAACAGCATTTGGTAGCAATTATGAAGAAGGCAGAATTATATTCGATCTCCAAAAGGAAATAATTGAGCATCTTCTGCAGATTGTGCAGTCGATTTACATTCCAGGAATGATGTAAAATTACTGGTCTTCTCAATTTCTTTAGATATATTTGTACCCTATGGTTATACATTCTGACTAAATATTAATCCATTTCTGTAGGTTTTTACCTACTAAAAGGAACAAAAGAGTGAAACAGATTTCCAAGGAAGTTCACTCGACTGTGTTGAACATCATAAACAAAAGAGTGTAGGCAATGCAAGCCGGGGAGCCTCGTAAAGATGACTTATTGGGAATATTATTAGAATCCAGTTTCAAGGAAACTGGAAATCACGGAAATAAGAGTTTCGGAATGAGCTTTGAAGAGGTCATTGAAGAATGCAAGCTTTTCTATTTTGCCGGGCAGGAGACAACAGCAAACTTACTTGTTTGGACACTGCTATTATTAAGCAAGCATTCGGAGTGGCAAACGCGTGCCAGAGACGAGGTTCTGCAGATTTTTGGCAACAAAGTACCAGATTTTGAGGGCTTAAATCACCTAAAAGTTGTAAGTTCTCTTCAAAATGAATCCATAATTTGACCAAAATAAGTAAAGTTTCAAATTTGGTAAGGCTTACTGATGAAAATTTCTTCTTTTCCCACAGATAACAATGGTGATCAATGAGGTCTTAAGGCTGTATCCACCTGGATTTATGATCGGTCGCGTGATACATGAAGATACAAAGTTAGGGGAACTATCGCTACCCGGTGGAATCACACTTCTATTGCCAACAATCTTGTTGCACCATGATGAAGAGTTATGGGGTGAAGATGCAAAAGAATTCAAGCCAGAAAGATTCAGTGAAGGAGTTTCAAAGGCAACAAAGGGTCAGTTCATTTATGTCCCATTCAGTTGGGGTCCTCGGATATGTATTGGACAAAACTTTGCTATGATAGAAACAAAAATGGCACTGGCTTTGATCCTGCAAAGGTTCTCTTTTGAGCTCTCTCCCTTGTATACCCATGCTCCTCATACACTTTCAACTCTGCGACCTCAACATGGTGCCCAGTTGATTTTGCATAAGCTCTAGAGTGTATTTGGCTAGAGTTTTAAGTTTAAGATTTTTATTTTGAATTTTGTGAAAATAAAATTATTTATAAGAGAAAAAATATGATTCGGAATGAAAAATTTGTATTCAGTTTCGCAATGAAATCTAATGCAAACACAACCTTGGAGTGTAGAATAAAATAGGGTGTGATTGAATATGATTTAGTTTTAAGATTTTTATCTTGAATTTTATAAATGTAAAATTATTTGTGAATAAAATATGAGTCTCATACAGTTTGATTTTTAGATTGGATAGTATTTAATTCAGCCATAATTTAAAACTTTAGTGATAAACAATTTCAATACTCGTATAAATATATCTCCAACGATGGCAAAATAAGCAATGAACGAAGGTTGGAGTGTATTTTGTTAGCTCCTTACTTCCATTTGTGTTTTACAGTTAGAGTTTATACGGGATAATGATATTTATCATTACGATTATTTAACTTATTTATGTAACTTACTTTATATCTATGTTAATAAAAATATTTTTTAAAAAATAAAATTATATAAAAATATATAAATAAAATTGAATACTATTTAAATTTTAGATTTTTTTAAATTTTATAAAAATAAATTATTTATTAAAGATAAAATAAAATTTAAATTGAATTGTATACCGGAAGCTAATCTAGATATGACGGAAAAGTAGGAGAGAAATCGTAGTAGAGATTTGACTATTTGAGAGAGAGAGGATGGGGATTGTAGACGGTAATAGAATAGTGGTGGTGTTGTAGTCTGGATTTGCTTTCCCACCGCCCTATTTGACCGAAAAATCTTTTCCTTGCCGTATAATGCGCCTGATTTGTAAGGGGGTGACACAGTCAACAAAGCATCATCGACCAAGGAAAGGACAAAAAAAAAAAAAACAAAAGAAAGAAACAAACAACAAGAAATCATCAATAGCAAATTGAATACGATCACCCTAATTTGGATAATTTCTTGAGCCACAAGTCAAAATTAAGCAATTTTATCCTCACTTGAAATGCATTTCCGGCATCTAATTTCCTAGCCCACTTGTACGGAATAATATGAAAAGAAGACTTTGAATTTATCGAGTTTGTTTCTCTTCTCGTGTCTTCTAAAGTTATTATGATAATACTATAAGATAATAGTTTGATTAAGAATATTCTTTTTACAGAAAAGGAAATAAATCTGGAAAAAGCACTTCTACTTCCTCCTCTTATGGGAGATGAGAAGCTTCATAATGGCATTTTTACACATTGTTAACAACAACTATTATTTTTATTCAAATTTAAATGTCTCATTTTGTCTAAGTAAGAAAATAAAGAAAAAATATATAACTATAAAGGAATTACTATAATATATTTATTAATTAAAGATATTAGTAATAATACTACATATAAATAAAGTTTAAAAATTTTTAAATTAATAAGGTAAAGATGATAATATAACTTACTTCTTTAAATTCAAGAGGTTATTAATAAAAAGTTAAATAAAATATATAATTATTTAAAAATAAACATTGAATATCATGCATTGTAAAATGAAAATATGAACAATCTCGATAAACTAAGGGTGTATTTAGTTTATCTTGAATTAATAAGAGTTAATTATATGTGAGAGTAGAATTGGGATCTAAAATATAAAAAATAAAATTTTTTATTTAAAAATAAATCCGCATTTATCCTAAGTTAGAATGAGAATGAATTAAAAAATAATTTATTTAAACGATTCTTAATACAATTTAACTAAAAAAAATTAATCTAAATATTCCCTTAGCCACTCCAAAATGTGGATTCCGCGAAGGTATGCTTACGACACAACAAGACCAGAGTTGAACTCATGCTTGCAAATGTGCTATGGTTCCGACAACACCATTTAATCTCTAAGTTTTACTTGATAAGATTTAGTTTTAAAATTAAATATAAATTTTTAAATTTGAGACTCATATTTCCTCTTACAAATAAATTAACTTTTACGATACTCAAAATAAAAATCTCAAAACAAAACTCTATCATTCACACCCTACGATTCAATTTTCTGTGGTCAGGCAAGGTGGCCGCACCTTGAGCTATGCTAGAGTCGCTCTTCTTTTCCTTCTTTTTATCCCTTTAAGCACAACTGTTTAAGATTGGCTTCTAGCTTTAGAATTGATCAATTCTACGTAATTACATAGTGAATAATCTGGCATTTTGTGTTATACATAGATTTAATTAAAAACTTTTTATTTTTTTCTTATTTTTAGTATAAACGAATAATAACAACATTGTAAACTGACAAAAGGGTTAACTTTGTCTTAATTTAATTTTTGAATTCAACCACAATTTATCAACATCAGAGAAATAATAAGTAATACTTATCTATTTTAAATATATAAGGTATTTTAGACATTTTTATCTTCTTAAAATATTTAGACTTTTATAAATTTTAAATATTATTTTTTTAAAATTATCTTTACTATAAATATAATTTTTAAAATTTTTTGTTATATTAGTAAAATTAGTTTAAAATATAACAAGAAAAATACTCTTTATTTTTTTTAAATCTATACAAAATAACTAAATTGTCTTATATTTTGATATGTAGGGAGAGAGTATTTGTTCAAAAAAATAATACTCTCTATGTTTAAAAATATAAAACCTCTTAACTATTTTTGTCATTTTAAAAATATTTAATTTTTATAATTTTTAAATTATTTTAAAAATGAATCTACTACAAATATAATTTTTAATTTTTACCACATTAATTAAAATAATTTTATTTTTAATTTATAAAATATGTGAAAAGATCTTATATTACTCCTCCTGTCTTATTTCATATGACATTCTTATTATATTGAAATATTTTAAAATAATTAATATTTTTTATAAAATTTTTAATATATTTTATATTATTAATTAATTAATAATATTATAATATATTAAATTTAAATATATTTAAATTTAATATAAAATATTTATTAATTTATATAATTTTTATTTTTTATTATATTATATTAATTTTATAATATAATATAATTTTTTATGTACAAATTCTATACGTGTTCAAATATGATAAATAAAATAAGACGAGAAAGTATAGAATCAAGGTAACAATCTGGAAGGAAAACAAGGAGAAAAGAACAAGAATCAGATTACTTGGAACAACGGGCACGTACGCAATAAAGAATTATTTCATGCGTCATAGCATATGTCATCTTTTTTGGATCATTTGGAGTCCATCACAAGAATAATGGCATTTCCACGTAATGGCGGATCTCCCATGGGGGCCTGGGGCTTTGAGCTCGTTGACGGATCAAATTTGAAATTTGATTCCTACAAAAATGGATATGAAGGAGGAAAGAAAATCACCGAGCACCGGCCGACATAAAAATTTGTTCACACCTTCAAATTATATAATTTTTTAGTACATAACTTAGCACACTGAATTTCTTTCCAAACTTTTTATGGATATATGAATCCCCATTTGGTGTCTCCTTTGTGATCGAGGAGACATTGAAGGTGAATCTGATGTTTGTAATAATTTTGAGAATAATATAAATAGTTAATTACTTATTTTAAAAAAAAGAAAATATGGAAGATCATAATAATATCAAAAAGTTAAAAAGATAAGTTTTCTTATGTTGTAATCGACACTTACATTTTTATTAAAATATTTATAAATTATTAATATATTAAAATAATTATTTACTGTAAAATAATTATTTTAAAAATAATTATTCTACTATAGAGTGAATAATTATTTTAATTTGAATAATTATTTACAATATATAAAATTTCAATCGTTAAATTAAAATTTAACGATTGAAAATCTATTCTGCACAAATTAAAAAAGTATTGTATGTCCCTAGCTAAATCGAAATTTAATACTATATATCTTACAAAAAAAGATTGCAGGATCGTAATAATACTGAAAAGTTAAAAAGATATGTTTTTGTACGTTCAGATCTACACGTACATTTTTAATTAAAATATAAATAATTATTAAAATATTTATAAATTATTAATATATTAAAATTTAAAATTTAATATAAATTTTTTATTTTAAATTTTATATTTTTATTCACAAACAATATACACTTTAGGAGATTCAAACAAAAGATTCAGGATGTATTTAGATTATGTTTAATTAAAAAAAAATTTATCTTAAATTTTATAAAAATAAAATTTTTGTAAAAAAATAAAATTAAATTATATATTCAATTAAAAGAGATATAATTTAAATAAACCTCCAAATCTATCGCTAATTTCTTCTACTAGCTATGCACATGGTGGAAACAATCGCACAGTAGTAGGTCCCAATAAGGAATCTTGTTAGAAAAGTTCTAAAATGAGAGGGCTTCCAATGAATTTCTTGGAGGAAACGTTAATGAAATCTTTCCTTTGATTCTTGAGATGCAATATGACATTAATGTAAAAGAGTTATCCTTCTTTACAAACTTTGCTAGTCAACGATCCTAAAAATAGAAAAACCTCTGCCTACCGTCCTCTTTTTTCTTTTCTTCTCTCTTTTGTCCAAACCTTTTGCCCGCGAGGGTCCCTTCTACACAATTTTTTTGTCGTATTTTCAAAATCGAATTCCACTCATTGGATTGGATCTCAAATATAATCTAATAATTTTTAAATTTTATAATCTTTTAATACAACTAGAGATATAAAATATAATCGGTTAAAATCTGATCTAATAAACTATATTTAATTTTTCACATCCTATAAAAAGGAGGTTATAGGACATTAACTTTAGCAATCCCAGTCAGATCCAATCTTGCAATGTAAATTTGCAGTAAGATTGAATATCAAACGTTAAATTATATTTGAATCTATTTAACAGTGAAAAAATTTATAAATTTTTCAAAAAAATATCTTTTAAGAGGCAAGAAATATTATCCGTTTTGATGTGATCCTGCACGTCCTGATCCTTGGCCATCCGCTGCACCCCAGCTCCTCCTCCAGAGAAATGGTCCCACGTTCCCCACCTTCTGGAATCTGCATATCTGTATATATTCGTCTTGTGTATAGGCTGACTATGAAAATCTAACAAAAAATATTGAAAATGGATCTCCTCTGCTCAATTGCAGTGCTCTGCGGTGTTGCTTTTCTGTTCGGGACATGGAGAGTGTTGAACTGGGTTTGGTTGAAGCCGAAGATGCTCGAAAAGCGCCTGAGAGAACAGGGTCTAAAGGGAAATTCTTACAGGTTGCTGTTCGGAGACATGAAAGACATAAGCGCCATGCTCAAGCAAGCTAGTTCAAAGCCGATAAGTCTCTCTGATGACATTGTTTCGAGAGTTGTTCCCCAGCATCAAGAAGTGGTCAAGAAATACGGTATGTTTCGATTCTCAAACACTCTTTGATGGCTAAAATTGTATTGTTCTTTTTCTTTTCCAGTGAATACTTCTCTCCCATCTTGAATTATATAGAAATTTGTATCTTGTTGAAGATAGAATCTTCTCTTCCATCAGGAAGCATCCTCAACCTTCGATTCTGAAATTCAGACGTTAATACCTCTCACCGATTGAGCCGTTTCCCCAAGAATAAGTAACAGTACATTACACTTTTACTCCCCAGCAGATTTGCGTCTTGTTTCACTAAGTCTTGGATAAATCAGCTAAGGGATCTTATCCCCATTTTTGTTCTGTGCTGTTCGGCCCTGGGATGGAGATCAAAAGAGATTTGTGCTGTTTCTGAGCTGTTTACACTGTGACCTCTTGTCTTAAATTTTACACTTCCTATGGACGCTGGATCCAAATTAGTTGAAGAAACTAAACTGACAAAGAGGGACCGAAAAGAAAGAAAAGGCTAACACAGGCATATTCTTAAGATAAAGATTGGTACTGTCTTATTATTTGAAGGAAATTTTATTTTCTGATACTTTCTTATTGTTAAATGGAAATTATTGTTCTGTTTGTACTTTTGACTGGAATTTAGTGAATTGCAGGCAAGGATTCTTTCCTTTGGCTTGGACCAAAACCATTAGTGTTAATCATGGACCCTGACCTAATCAAAGAGGTCATGCTCAAGTACATCGCCTATGAAAAGCCTCATGCTAATCCACTTTCCAAACTGTTGGCTCAAGGATTAGTAAGCTATGAAGGAGACAAATGGCTTAAACAGAGAAAAATCATCAACCCTGCTTTCCATCAAGAGAAGTTGAAGGTTTTCTTGAATTTGCATATTCTTTCTTAGCCTCCAATATGATCCCAGCATATGATATTTCAGGCCAAAATGCCAATGATTTTTTTTTTTTTTTTGGGTCAATCTTGTGTAGGATATGATCCCAGCATTTTACACAAGTGCAAGTGAGATGTTAGGCAAATGGGAAGAGATTGTTTCCCCAAATGGATCATCGGAGTTGGATGTTTGGCCGTATCTTCAGACATTGACTAGTGATGCAATTTCCAGGACTGCATTTGGAAGTAACTATGAAGAGGGAAGAAGAATTTTTGAACTTCAGAGAGAGCAGGCTCAGCATTTCATGAATGCTGTACGTACGATTTACGTCCCTGGATGGAGGTAAATTCATCTTTTTCCCGGTAAATTTAGGAGCTTTACTCAAATCCCCTGACAAGGACTCTGAGCCTTTAGGGAAATCTGATAAGTCAACTATAGTTATGCTTTTTGACTGCTCTTGAACTATTTTAACCACCTGTTGTTCCCTAGACACTCATTCATTTTGATTTAGGTTTATGCCTACCAAGAGGAATAGAAGAATGAAAGAAATTGCGAAAACTGTTGACGATTCAATTCGGGGTATTATTGATTCAAGGATGAAGGAAATGAAAGCAGGCGAAGCCTGTGAGGAGGACTTATTGAGTATATTGCTGGAGTCTAATTCTAAGGAAATTGATCAGCAAGGTAGCAAGGATTCCGGCATGACCATCCAAGAAGTGATTGAAGAATGCAAGCTCTTCTATTTTGCTGGGCAGGAGACCACCTCTGTCCTGCTTGTATGGACCATGGTCTTACTGAGTAAGCACCCAGAATGGCAAAACCGCGCCAGGGAAGAGGTCTTGAAACTCTTTGGAACTAGCAAACCAGATTTTGATGGCCTGAATCGCCTCAAAATTGTAAGTATCATGCAATTCTTTTTGGGAAATTTTGGTGTCGAACTTGTCAGGATTGCTTATTGGACATGGTTTACTTCAAACTTGTCTTAGGTGACTATGATATTATACGAGGTTCTCAGGCTATATCCACCACTTACTGTACTCACTCGAAGAACAGCAGAAGAAGTAAAGTTAGGAAATCTAACTCTACCGGCCGGAGTGCTGGTTGTTTTGCCAACAATGTTGATACACTACGATTCCAGATTATGGGGAGACGACGTAAAAGAGTTCAAACCAGAGAGATTTGCAGAAGGATTATCGCACGCAACAAAGGGCCAAGTCATCTTCTTCCCATTTGGCTGGGGAGCTAGAATTTGCATCGGACAGAACTTTGCGCTGCTGGAAGCAAAATTAGCACTGACTATGATTCTTCAGCGGTTCTCCTTTGAACTTTCTCCTTTATATACTCATGCACCTTTTCCTATCGTCACACTTCAACCTCAGCATGGTGCTCAGTTGATTTTGCACAAACTGTAGAAAGGATGATTCCCGAACTTTCTCCTTTATATGCTCATGCACCTTTTCCTATCGTCACACTTCAACCTCAGCATGGTGCTCAGTTGATTTTGCACAAACTGTAGAAAGGATGATTCCCGAACTGGTTAGCATGGAAATACGGTAAAATAGATTTAATTTTACTATCGTTAAAGTTTTTAGTCGTTTTATACAAGATTTAGGGGCGCAAATAAGCTGTGAGCTCAGTGGATCGCCACGAGCAATGTGCTAAATGCCCATATAAGAGGCTTGGGAAGCATTTTAAAGAACAAAGATGATGTATCCTCTTAATGTAACGTGCATTTGGATTACTTTATGTTGGATTCAACTCATTAGTTAATATTTGCGGTTAAAATTTGGCTGCCAAAATTGGGTCAAAATTGCGGTTGAAGTTTCGGCTGCCAAATTGGGTCAAAATTGCGATTGAAATTTGACAGTCGAATTTCATTGGTTTGACGCCTGTTTTTTGTTGAATAAATTGGCTGTAACTTCTTCTATAAATAGCTAAGGATGAATTGGAAGAAATTACACCAGCAAGAGGAAGAGAGAATCGGTGAGAGTGAAGGCACCAAGAGAGAAAGAAAAGAAAGGGAGAAAAGGAAAGAAAGAGAGAAGAGAATAGAGTGAGGTTTTGTTATTCTTCTTGTGAGTTTGTTTTTCATCTCTTTTTTTTGTTATCCACCTATTTTAGTGAGGATAGTTGTATTACCTTCTAGTATATCTAGAGAAAGATTTGTTACTACATTTTTATAGTGGAAGTAGTAGTCAATATTTGGCCCGTGTTTTTTATTCGTTTTGGGGTTTTTCACGTAAATCTTGGTGTCAGAATATTTTCAAGTTTTTGTCAGATTTATTTCTGCTAGGTGGTTATTGATAAATTTTCACTTTATCAATACCAGAGTTTTGGGAGTCATTTTAATCATGGTAGTGTGGGTTATTTATTTTGAGATTTATTTTTCGTTGTGTTGTTTTATTTATCCCAACCTTCCAACAAAGTGGTATCAGAGCTTTGGTCAGTTTTTTTTAATAGAGGAGTCAACTTATTCTTCTGGTAGCATGATTAAATTGACTTCTAGTAACTATGCTGTTTGGAAGCCTAGAATGGAAGACTTGTTATATTGTAAAGATATGTATGAACCCATTCTTGGTGATGTTGCAAAATCAGAGGGTATATCTGATGTTGTATGGGCTAAAATGCATAGAAAAACTATTAGTCATATTAGGAGTTGGATTGACCAAAGTGTGTTCAATCATGTTTCAGGCGAAACAAGAGCAGATGTGATGTGAAAAAAATTAGAGACCATGTTCGAAAAGAAAATATAGTGCTTAACAAAGTTTCTTTGTTGAAGCAGATACTGCGATTTGCGAGAACAAAGAAGGAGCAAATATGTCCGAAAGCACCTGAATGATTTTCGGGGATTAATAAACCGTGACCGATCGTTTGTAAATCGAAGCTAGATGAGGAGAGATGCAAGACTCTTACTATTCACTTCACTCCCTGATAGTTGGGAAACACTTGTTTCTGTCTTAAATTATGCTCCAAGTGGTGGTGTTACATTGGAGATGGTCAAAGAAGTTTTGTACAATGAAGAAACCAGGAGGAAGGATCAAGGATTAAATTCGGAGTCTCAAGCACTTGTTGCTGAAAGGAATCACATGAGGAGGAGAAGTAAGTCCAGAGGTCCCAACAACAGATATGACAGATCAAGAGGTAAGTCCAAGTCTAAAAGAGATATTGAATGCTTCTATTGTCACAAGAAGGGGCATTACAAATATGAATGCCGGAAATGGAAGAAAGATCGAGCCAACACAAAAGGAGAAGTCAAGGAAGAAATTTCAGAGACAGCTGTCACAACAACCGATGATGAAATCGAACTTGTTTGTGATGATTTCAGTATTAACCTAGTCTGTCATAACAGTGACTGTGTTATTGACTCAGGAGCTTCTTATCATGTTACTTCTCACAGGGAATTCTTCTCATCTTACACACCAGGAGATTTTGGTGTGTAAAAATGGGAAATGATGGCTCTTGCAAAATAATCGGTATTGGAGACATTCACCTTAATTTCAGTACCGGTTGTCAACTAATTTTAAAGAACGTGAGACATGTACCAGATGTTCTCAATCTCATCTCTACCGGCAAGCTTGATGATGAAGGTTATGCAAACAAATTCAACAACGGAAAATGGAAGCTGACAAAAGGAAATCTTGTCATCGCCAAAGGTACAAAAGCAAGCTCACTTTACGTGATAAAGCAAAACTGAGTAACGGAGAAGTAAATACAGTTTCAGAATCTTCCTCAAATCTTTGGCACAAAAGACTTGGCCACATGAGTGAAAATGGACTCAGAGACTTGTTAAACAACAACTCCTACCTGATGTAAAAGGTGTAAGTCTCAAATCCTGCACTCATTGTTTAATTGGAAAACAACATAGAGTTGTATTTCAGAAATTGCCTCAATCTAGAAAATTATTTCCTTTGGAGTTGGTTCATACTGATGTATGTCATATGGGTGAAAGAACACTTGGTGGTGCATTATATTTTGTGACTTTCATTGATGATTTTTCTCGGAAGGTATGGTGTTTTTCTTTGAAGTCAAAGGACCAGGTTATAGATATTTTTAAAGACTTCCATGTCAAGGTGGAAAGAGAAACAGGAAGAAAATTGAAGTGTGTCAGGGCAGACAATAGTGGTGAATACAGAGGCCCTTTTGAAGCATATTGCAGGAGTTATGGCATCAGACTTGAGAAAAGTGTACCAAAGACTTCACAACACAATGGTGTAGCTGAAAGGATGAACAGGACAATTACAGAACGCATTAGATGCATGCTCTCTCATGCCAAACTGCCAAAACCTTTCTGGGGTGAGGCAATGAGAACGGCAGTTCACTTGATCAACCTTTCTCCTTCAGTTCCTTTGGGTGGTGATATTCTTCAAAGAGTTTGGACAGGTAATAAAATCTCTTACAAGCATTTGGGAGTTTTTGGCTGCAGAATATTTGTTCACATTCCCAAAGACGAAAGGTCTAAACTTGATAGTAAGGCCAAACAATGTATTTTCTTGGGATATAGACATGAAGAGTTCGGATACAGACTATGGGATCCTATTGATAAGAAATTGATTAGAAGTAGAGATGTTGTCTTCTTTGAAGATCAAACCATCGAAGACATCAAGAAAGGTGATAAACCAAGATTGAATCCAGAAATTCCAATCAAACTAGACCCAGCACCTCAACATATCAGTTATGACGAGCACGGGGGAGTTGAGGCAGAGCATGACAACAATGATGATGTTCCACTAGCTGAGCCAGCAATACCACCAGTTCCACAACCACAACCAGAACCCATGAGATCCACCAGAGAAAGGAGGTCTTCCACCAGATACAGTACACAAGAGTACGTGCTGCTCACTGATGAGGGAGAACCAGAAACTTATGAAAAAGCTGTAAACCATGAAAGTAAAAATGAGTGGTTGAAAGCTATGCAAGAAGAGATGAAATCTTTGCATGACAATCATACATATGATTTAGTGAAACTTCCGAAAGGGAAAAGATCCTTGAAGAACAAATGGGTGTACAAGCTGAAGACAGAAGAAAATATCTCCAAACCAAGATACAAGGCCAGTTTGGTCGTGAAAGGTTTCTATCAAAAGAAAGGTATTGATTTTGAGAAAATATTTTCTCCCGTAGTTAAAATGTCTTCTATCAGAGTTGTTCTTGGATTAACAGCTAGCTTGAAGACATCCTTTCTTCATAGAGATCTTGAAGAAGAAATCTACATGGAGCAGCCGGAGGGGTTCAAAGTCAAAGGAAAGAAACACCTTATTTGTCAACTCAAGAAAAGCTTGTACGGGTTGAAGCAAGTACCAAGACAGTGGTACAAGAAATTTGATTCTTTCATGTCAGAACATGGCTATTGTAGGACCACACCAGATCATTGCGTGTTCGTGAAGAGATTTTCTGATGGTGATTTTATTATTCTCCTGCTTTATGTTGATGACATGTTAATAATTGGCCAGTATACTGCCAAAATTGCCAGGTTAAAGAAGGAGTTAAGCAAGTCTTTTGCAATGAAAGACTTAGGGCCAGCTAAGCAAATTCTTGGAATGAGAATTACTCGAGATAGATAACATGGTAAAATTTGGTTGTCTCAAGAGAAGTACATTGAGAAAGTCCTTGACCGTTTCAACATGAGCAAGGCCAAGACGGTTTCTACTCCACTAGCAGGTCACTTCAAACTCAGTACGAAGCAATGTCCTAAAAGTGAGCAAGATAAGGAAGATATGAAAAAGGTTCCTTATTCTTCAGCGGTTGGTAGTTTAATGTATGCTATGGTGTGCACTAGGCCAGATATAACTCATGCAGTTGGCGTAGTCAGCATGTTTCTCTCTAATCCTGGTAGAGAGCATTGGAATGCTGTCAAATGGATACTCAGGTATCTTAAAGTTACAACAAAATATTGTCTATGTTTTGGACATGAAAAACTTGTATTAGAATGTTATACAGATGCAGACATGGCTGGAGAAATTGATAACAGAAGATCCACATCAGGATATCTGATGAAGTTTGGAGGTGCATCAGTTTCTTGGCAAAGCAGATTACAAAAATGTGTTGCTCTTTCTACTACAGAAGCAGAGTATATAGCCACTACTGAAGCAAGTAAGGAAATCCTGTGGTTGAAGAAATTCCTACAAGAATTGGGAGTTAAGCAACAAAAGTATGAACTTTATTGTGATAGTCAAAGTACAATTCATCTTTGCAAAAATTCAACCTTTCATTCTCGTTCAAAGCACATCGATGTTCGGTATCATTGGATCCGGGATGTCTTGGAGTCAAAAGAATTAGTACTCGAAAAGATACACACTGACGAGAAGGGTGCAGATATGATGACCAAGTCATTGCCAAAAGAAAAGTTTGACTTTTGCAGAAGCGAAGCTGGTATGGTGAAACTCTCTCAATGTGTTGAAGGGGGAGAATTGTTGGATTCAACTCATTAGTCAATATTTGCGGCTGAAATTTGGCTGCCAAAATTGGGTCAAAATTGCGGTTGAAGTTTCGGCTGCCAAATTGGGTCAAAATTGCGGTTGAAATTTGACAGTCGAATTTCATTGGTTTGACGCCTGTTTTTGTCGAATAAATTGGCTGCAACTTCTTCTATAAATAGCTAAGGATGAATTGGAAGAAATTACACCAGCAAGAGAAAGAGAGAATCGGTGAGAGTGAAGGCACCAAGAGAGAAAGAAAAGAAAGGGAGAAAATGAAAGAAAGAGAGAAGAGAATAGAGTGATGTTTTGCTATTCTTCTTGTGAATTTGTTTTTATCTCTTTTTCTTGTTATCCACCTATTTTGATGAGGATAGTTGTGCTACCTTCTAGTATATCTAGAGGAAGATTTGTTACCCTATTTTTATAGTGAAAGTATTGGTCAATATTTGGCCCGTGATTTTTATCCGTTTTGGGGTTTTCTACGTAAATCTTGGTGTCAGAATATTTTCAAGTTTTTGTCAGATTTATTTCTGTTAGGTGGTTATTGATAAATTCTCACTTTATCAATACCAGAGTTTTGGGAGAGTCATTTTAATCCTAGTAGTATGGATTATTTATTTTGAAATTTATTTTTCGTTGTGTTGTTTTATTTATCCCAACCTCCCAATACTTTCTAATTCAATAATTATTTTTTTTACTTTTTTAACAATATGTTTCGTTTTTTAATAAAAATTAAAGATAATTCTGTTCGCA
Organism: Rauvolfia tetraphylla; assembly: GCA_030512225.1. Classification (NCBI taxonomy): domain Eukaryota; kingdom Viridiplantae; phylum Streptophyta; class Magnoliopsida; order Gentianales; family Apocynaceae; genus Rauvolfia; species Rauvolfia tetraphylla. The sequence continues at coordinate 816,553 of JAJQKT010000012.1, forward strand.
AACATTTATAAAATTTTTTATATATTTTTTATTTTTATATTTATATGATTTTTTTTGAATTAGTTATGTTTTTTTTTATTAGGACTAAAATATACTAGTATATCTTTTTTTGATGAATGAAATATACTAGTATATCAATTACGATCAAAATATCTTAATACATACGTAAATTTAAAATGAATATTTTATATTAAATTTTATAAATAATTAAATTTTTATAAAATTTAAAATAAAAATTTTAAAATTAAATTATATACAATCGCACATACTAAAAAAATTGAACAAAAATGTCTAATGCAAATCTTCCAGCCTCGAGGAAAAAATATACCATAATCTATAGGATTTTCTTTTTCCAGATAGGGCACTTGCCCCATTGGTGAATACGTGGCCCCGGCACTGCCAGGTCGTGCGTGCGTGTGTGTGTGTGCAAAAATCCTTTTCCATAATTAGCCATTGAATTATAGACATAATAAAGGCAGGCAAAACTCCAGGGAGGATCAGATAAACAGCAGAAATCCAGAAACGGAGATGAAGGTAGGCTACAACTCCATGGCTGTTGCAGTATTTTCTATCATCGTTGCACTTTTGATATGGAAAGCGTTGAACTGGGCGTGGTTGAAGCCGAAGAAACTAGAGAAACGACTCAGAGACGAGGGTTTCGAGGGAAATCCTTACAGGTTGCTCTATGGAGACTTGAGGGACATCTCGGCCATGATCAAAGAAGCCATCTCCAAGCCACTGAGTCTTTCTGATGATGTTGTTCCTCGAGTCATACCTCATCTCCTTCATACCATCAAGAAACATGGTATACATTCATCTTTTTCTTTGAATCCATGGAAATCATTACCCTCTGTCGAGATTGAATGTCCGAAGTGGACATTGAATTTTCGAAAGGTTTATTTTTTTGGAAATTAAATTCTAAAAGAAAAAAGAAAGGAAAAAAAAAAGGGATGTCGTTAGTTGTGTGACCATGATATTTGATTTTGAAGGGAAGAGTTCATTCATGTGGTTTGGGCTTAAGCCATGGGTGCTGATCACAGACCCTGAGCTCATAAAAGAGGTGACTCTGAATGTCAATGACTTCCCAAAGCCTTCGTTGCTATTCTTTAAATTGGTAGCCCAAGGATTTGCCCATGAAAATGGGGATAAATGGGCCAGCCATAAAAAGATCATCGGCCCAGCTTTCCGTCAAGACAAGTTGAAGGTTTGCTTCTACTTCATTTGTTTTTTTCTTTTTCTTTTCCACTCTAGAGATTTTAAAAGATATCATTCTTGAAGATTTTGTACAAAAACTCCCAAAAAAAAAATCAAATCAACATATTTTAGCAAAATTCCTGCAGTTAGCGAGTTGGTGTCCAAGTCAGAAGGTGCACTATTATTCTAATCAACAGGCAACAGTATATACGTATAAAAATTATTTTGATGCTATATATAGATATACATTTTTTGTTAGCTGAATTATATACATATACTGATATACACAGACTGACGCCTCTGTTCTTGGTCTTGGAAGCATATGATTCCGTCATTTTCCAAATGTACAATTGAGATGCTGAGCAAATGGGAAGAGATCGTTGCAGCAAAAGGATATTCAGAAGTGGATGTTTGGCCCTATTTGCAAACTTTGAGTAGTGATGCAATTTCTAGGACAGCATTTGGCAGTAATTATGAAGAAGGAAGAAGCATTTTTGAACTTCAAAAAGAGCAGATTTTGTATTGCAGGAAAGGGTCCCTTAGAATCCCAGGATGGAGGTAGGGGTAGCCTATTTAATTTGATCAAGAAATATAGTATCCAAAATATGTTGTTTGTCACATACATTCTATTTATCATGTTTCAAAATGGTGGGAAATTTTGTCCTTCAAATATTTCGATTTGCTTCAAAATTAATTATTAAGGTTATTGGTGTACTTTCTGTTCCGATTTTAGATTTACTAACTTATCTCTGTACAGATTCTTGCCAACGAAGACGAATAGAAGAATGAAACAAATAGCGCAGATGGTTAACGATTCGATTATGAGTATGATCAGTACGAGAATGAAGAGAATCAAAGCAGGGGAGGCATGTGAGGATGATTTATTGGGCATGTTGCTCAACGAAATTGATAAGCAAGGAGGCAAAGACTCTGGTATAAGCATCCAAGATGTGGTTGAAGACTGTAAACTTTTCTATTTTGCTGGGCAGGAGACAACTGCAGTGTTGCTGGTGTGGACGATGGTCCTGTTGAGTCGGTTTCCAGAATGGCAAAATCGTGCTAGAGAGGAGGTTTTGCAAGTCTTTGGGACCAATATACCAGAATATGATGGCCTAAATCACCTCAAAATTGTAAGCACTTCTCTGTCTTTTTCTTTGGGGTGCAAATATTTCATCAAACTAAAGATCACTCCTTTTCTTTCCGCAGATTACCATGATATTGTACGAGGTTTTAAGACTCTATCCACCAGTAAGCCATTTCCTAAGAACAACTACACATGAAACTAAATATGGCAAAGTTTCAGTACCAGCTGGAGTTCAACTTTCACTTCCAGTAATGTTACTGCATCATGACTCTGAATTGTGGGGAGAAGATGTAAGAGACTTCAAGCCAGAAAGATTTGCGGAAGGGGTTTCGAAGGCAACAAAAGGCCAACTGACCTACTTCCCGTTTGGTTGGGGACCAAGAATTTGCATTGGACAAAACTTTGCTTTGCTTGAAGGAAAAATGGCGATGGCCACAATTCTGCAGCATTTCTCCTTCGAGCTTTCGCCTTCGTATGTCCACGCTCCTTTCTCAGCTTTAACAGTTCAACCACAGTATGGAGCTCACTTGATTTTGCACAAACTGTAGTGGGGGGGGTGGGGGGGGGGGGAACGTTCTATAGTTTGCCAAAAAGAAAAAAAAAAACTTCTATGAATTTGAAAATACGCAGTGATAAATTGTTTTGGGAGTTGAAAGGAATTAGCAAATGAAGAGATATTTTTCTTAATATTTACATTAATATTTTCTGAATCTGGAAAAACCTATTATTTTGGTCTTCTTAAGAAAAAAGGGGAGAAACAGGTGCGCAACTCTTACCCTTTCCCGTTTGATGCAACGAGCATAAGCTATTTAATTAGGATAATTTACGTCTTATGTGTTTGCATTTTTTAAAATAATCTAAAATATTCTTGAGATTTAAATAAGTTGCTATTTAATTAGTTAATTAGTTATTTATTTTTATCATTAAGAGATAAATTGAGAATGCCATTAGTCGAAGCACAAATAAAATATAAAAAATAATAACTATACTAGAAGAGTTAATAAAGATATTAATTCCGCACTCAAATATTAACAGTTACAAAATTTGATAGGATGGAACACAAATGGACTATCTCAACCTCTAGCATTGCAAGAAAGGGAAAAAAAGAAAAATAAATATTATTTAATTAATTTTAGAAAAAAATTAAAAATAATAACTTTTACTAATTAAAAATTTTAAATACTTATATAATTTATGAAAAATAAAAAATGATAACCGCATGAGGACAAAGCAAGTCAAACGACGTTGACCCCACAAGATTCGAATGTACGCGACCTTGACTCTGCTACAATCGAAAATTTCCGACGATCTCAAAGAAATTTATTTGATTTTATCACTGTTGTTGGAGTAATGAGACTGACGTTTGTGGCCACTAACTTTAGTCAATATTTCAATGCTTTGTTTTTTTTTGGGAAACTTTATGAGTAGGCTTGTCAATTGGGCTCTACGAGCCGAGCTGACCTAAGCTCGGGTTCAGCCCGAGTAACATCATATTGAGCCCGAGCTCGGGCTCAACCCGAACGGGCTCACAAATGTTGAGCCCGAACTCGGCTCTTATGAGTTCGAGCCGAGCTCGGGCTGAGCCCGAAATATGCATATTTATTTTTTATTATTTTCACAAATTATCCTCTCACTACAAATTATGATTGCCTTCACAAATTAATGTCTTAATATTTGTCTAACAATGACTTTCAACTAATTTGCATATATTATTAAACAATATCTCTAGAAACTAAGCAAACGTCTATCTGAAAATCAACAAAAATAAACTACCATAGCAAAATAAAGTATTGTAGCAATATCTCAACCACATTAAATTCCAACCAAGACAAATCAATAAAAGTGGAGCACCAAACTACCAGAGTCTGAGAATTTATTGATCAAGAACCCTTCAAATGGATATTTAAACAGATATATATAATGCATTAAAATCTAATAATCTGGTATGTCGTGCTTCAATATGAAGTAACCGGAAAAGAGGAAGAATGATCCTATAGGCTATAACTCCAGAAATCAGTGAATTTCCAACGATGAAACTAGGCACCAAAGCACTAAAACACACCACCACTGTGTTTGCTGTATAGAGAATCAACCAAATTTACAGCATACACCACTGAGTTTGCTATATAGTAAGCAGTTTAATATTTTGAATGCATATTAAGTTATTAATACACGAAAAACAATCTTCTAATGTGCCCTAATAATAAATATTGATTTTTTTAAAAGATATTAGGCTAATACTAAAGTTTACTAATCACTTTACTAATCACCTTATAAGTTATATAATATAAGTATTAACCATTAAGTAATTGATAATTTTTTCTCTTCTCTTTTTAAATTTATGTTGAGAAGTGAAAAAAATTATATTTTGTGAAATTAGTTAAATATATTAATTACGAAAGTGAATATGCAGAATATATTATTTTATAAAACTAAATATTTACTTTGGAATATTCTAAATTACAAGTGCAAAAATCAATTGGAAGACTATGCTAAGATCTTATCTTCTTCTTTCATATGATTTATATTTCTCTTGTTAGTAAAGGTAATAATATTCATACCTACGCATTTACTGTGTTAATACTTAATATCCTTAGAATTATGATAAGCTCAATAAGTAGTTACAATCTCATAAATAGACTCTATGATTGAATAACATGCATATTGTTGCCAAATCTGCTAAGAATTAAAACTATTAAATCACATTACTTTTCTAAAATATAATTTTAAAGTGTTGAAAGTGAAAACTTTACACACTAAATTTTTTTGAAAGTGAAATATAAATAAATTTATTTATATCAAAACACATAAAATTTTAATCTATATAGTTATGATGACATTAATATATTATTATACACAAAAATTTTCTATTATATCAAGAAATTATAATATATAATTATAAATTATTATTAGATATATGATCGGGTCGAGCTTATAACGGGCTGAGCTTAGCCAAGCCCGAACTCAGCCCGATTCACAAATGGGCTAAAAATTCAGGCTCTAACCCGATTCAGTCCTATCCCGGAAAAAGCTCAGCCCTCAAAAAACGGGCCGAGCCGGGCCGAGCTCGGGCTAGCCCAGCCCAATTAACAGTCCTATCCATGAGTAGTTTGATGGTAGGCGGGAATCTTTCAGTGGCAAGAAGTCCAAGGATGACTATGCACAGTGTGTAAAAGCACAATTGCTGTATTATGATTAAGAAATAAAGAAGAACAATCAAAGGTATTCGGCAGAATTAATTACAGGTAAGAGTTTTTGGTGCGTACGCTGCTTTCAGCTCTCTCTTCCTTGCCAATGAAAATGATGCTGACCTGAATCTGCTTTATCAGATCCACTAGCCCAAATACAAGATAAAAAGGGAACCTTCAATTTATCAGTTCATCCGGAGAAGAAAATGGAGAATTTGTACAGCTTAATTGCAGGTTCTTGTGTTCTTGCCCTCGTAATTTTATCATGGAAAGTGTTGGATTTCATGTTGTTGAAGCCAAAAAGAATTGAAAAGATCCTCAGAGCACAAGGGCTTAATGGGAACCCCTATAAACCATTTCTTGGTGACTTGAATGAACTTGGGGAGATGCTTCAAGAGGCAAATTCCAAGCCCATCAGTCTCTCTGATGATATTGTTTCTCGGGTTATTCCTTTCTTCATTAAAACCTTCAAGAAATATGGTATTTCTCTCTATAAACCAATTTATCAGATCATCATTTTCTCATCTATCTGTCTTAGTTTTTTCAAATCTAACTTCCTGTTTATTTAGCTCTGCAAAATCTTGGGTTTCAGGTAACAATTCCTTTATGTGGTTTGGACCAAAACCGGCAGTGTTCATCTTGGAGCCCGAACTTGTCAAGGAAGTCCTGGTTAAATATACTGTCTTCCAAAAGCAACAATCTAATGCGCTTACCAAATTGTTGGCACAAGGGCTAGTAAGCCATGAAGGCGATAAATGGACGAAACATCGAAAAATAATCACTCCAGCTTTCCATGTAGAGAAGCTGAAGGTTTTATTTACTGTAGTCTTCGGTTTTGCCCAGATTTCTAACTGATCGTTAAAGTATCCTGTTAGTACTGACTAGTCTGATCTTTTCAATTTTGCCGCATGAAGCATATGCTGCCTGCTTTCCACTTGAGTGCCAGTGAGATGTTGAACAAATGGGAGGAAATTATTTTACCAGAGGGATCAGCAGAGTTGGATGTTTGGCCTCATCTTCAAAACATGGCTAGCGATACAATTTCCCGTACAGCATTTGGCAGTAACTATGAAGAAGGAAAAAGGATATTTGAACTACAAGGGGAACAGGCAGACCATGTCATGACAGTTGCAAGGACAATATTATACATCCCTGGATATAGGTAAAATCATTTGTTTACTGCCAAATTTGAAGAAGATTTTTCAATAGATGGAAACTTTTCATCTCTTTGTTTTATTTCCTATATTTTGAATTGTTCAATATATTTGTAGATTTTTGCCTACTAAGAGAAACAAAAGAATGCAGTATATCAAAAGAGTAGTTGAAGATTCAATTAGAGATATTGTTAACAAAAGAGTGGAGGCAATGAAAGCAGGGCAAGCTAAGAATGATGACTTATTGGGTTTATTGTTGGAGTCGAATTACAAAGAAATTCAACAACATGGGGATAAAAAATTTGGTATGACAATCGATGATGTTATCGAAGAATGCAAACTCTTTTATTTTGCCGGAGAAGAAACCACATCTGTGTTGCTTGTTTGGACTTTAGTTTTGCTCAGTAAGCATCAAGACTGGCAGTCCCGTGCCCGAGAAGAGGTCCTGCAAGTGTTCGGCAGGAATGCACCGGATTTTGAAGGCCTCAATCACCTTAAGATTGTAAGTATTCTGCACTTACATAGATATATTCTCTGCAGATGTTCTTGAAAATTTGCCTTCTTGAATTTGCTTTGATCTAATTAGACTTATTAGGAAGTAAGCGTTCGACCAAATTTCGTGATCAAAACAACAACTCTTAGCTGCGATTGTGTAACAGGTCACCATGATTTTGAACGAAACGTTAAGGCTATATCCACCGGTAGTATCAGTGAATCGAAGAATTAATGAGGACACTAAAATAGGAGAATATTCATTGCCAGCCGGGGTATTTGTCACATTGCCCTTCATCTTGTTCCACCACGATAGTGAAATATGGGGTGATGATGCCAAGCAGTTCAATCCAGAGAGGTTTGCTGAAGGCGTTTCCAGTGCAACAAAGGGTCAGCTTGCATTTTTTCCATTTGGTTGGGGACCCAGGATATGTATTGGCCAGAACTTCGCCATGGTAGAAGCAAAACTGGCCATGGCAATGATTCTGCAGCGTTTTTCCTTTGAACTCTCAGGATCTTACACCCATGCTCCCCGCACAATCGTCACGATGCAGCCTCAGCACGGTGCTCACTTGATCTTGCACAAGTTGTAATTTGGAGAAACAAAAGGTTCTCATAGCAAATGATTACTCATTATGTACATTATTGCAATTTCATCGTTACACCAACTCCACTTTTTTCCCCGCTTTTCATCACCAACAATGGTTGCTGAAAGTGCTCAACTTTGAAACACATACAAGGGTAACAGTTGCTCCACTTTGATAGTAAATACTCCCTCATTTTTCAAAATATAAAGTTTTTTTTATTTTTTTCATAGATTAATAAAGAAAATAAGGAGTATTTTTTATTATATTATTAGCTAATTTTATTAATATAATAAACAATGAGAGAATTATATTTTTAAAATTCATAAAATGTCAATATTTTGATAAAATTACAAACAACCAAAAGTTTTACATCTTGAAACAGAGGAAAAGGAGTATGTTGGTTGCTACTATCAAAATTCTCAAGTCTTTATATGCAAAAATAGAGGAAGATCGAGGAGGTAAAATAGTTTTATCTTGGTACTTTTTACAAACACAAGTTATACAATTGTAAATAAAAATAATCCATGTAAATAGAAAATGCTAATTCACTATTTTATAAGTAGTTAATTATTTTAATAAATTTATATTTTTTATCTACATAAATTGTCTTTATTGATAGTTATATAACTTGTGTTTTATCACACAAGTTACAAACCTATCTTTGAGTACGTGGTTGCTACTAACAAAATTCTCAAGTCTTTGTTTGCAAAAATAGAGGAACAGCGAGGAGGTAGGAGAAAAACCCCCCAAAAATGCTCTGATTTTTAAGTTAGCATGAGCCTTTGTTTTTGTGGGGGGTTGGGGGGATGAAATTGTGTATTGACCATTTTCAGACTTGGGCTATTACAATATTGACCACATGATGAGAGCTTAATCCAATTCGGTTGTCCCATATGATATATCCATATTTAAACGGCCCAAAAGGTTCATGGTCTTGGGATAAAATGTCAAGTTGTCGGCTTTTGCCCCATCAATCAGCCCAAATAACTTTTCTCTATTGTATCATTCTATGTCCCGTATTATTGCTTACCAGATTGGTAGAATTTACCAATACCGATTTATGATTAATAATAAAGTTATATAATCAACTAACAGAGGTTCATATATAGTTTAGTAATTTCACATTATTCCCACATAAAAATTTAAAATATTCAAAAAATTATTTATAATTTTTACTTAATTATGTAAAGGCTGATCTTTAAAATGATAATTATTAATTCTTCTAAAAATACACTCTCTCGTCTTACCTCCAAGTTATTCAGGAAAAAAAAATCTTCCGACGTCTTCTTCACTACGCTTTAAAGAAACACTAGTTAAGGTCTCCCGCGCTACGCGCAGGAACCCGTTAGTATTTAAATTAATAATCTTGTAGATATAACGTTTATGATAAAATTTTATATAAACAAAATTTCAATCATCCAACAAACTAAGCGATAAATAAATGCTCATAAACCATCATAAGACTTTTATAGTGCTTCGAGCATTGTCATAAAGCATCATATAAAGTACAATTTCTAATGAGAAATGAATTACGAAGTTCTTCAGGAGGCAATCACATCATAATACCAATTCAATTTTCCATTCTTCAAACAAGTTACATTCAAACAACCAAGAAATAACATGTTAATTTAGTAGGTACGATCTAAAACTATTGATGTCATATGCTACACAGGATATATGAAACAATTGAAGGAAATTACAACTTGAAACGTTTCATCTTGAAACTTTTTATGCGCGATGTCACCGTTCATCTTCAATAGAGCCTCCAACGATAGACCCAAAAAGTGTCCCACCTGTCTATTTTACCAATCAATACAGAACATTTCATTAAACGTTATTAAAAATAGGAGTGGAGAATAACAATATTGGAGTATTGCATTAGATGGAAATTTCATAATTCAAAACTGCATTTATTTGTTACTACCCCTAACTCCAATAAAAAGTTACACAGAATTGAGAATAGAGTGTTGAGAAATCATCTATCCAGAACCTTCTCTGAGGCAAAACTGCTAACCCTCATCAATGAGGAAAAACAGTAGGTAACAAATTGGATATATCATATTTATTCATCTATCCAGATAAGAATGGCAATGGATGTGTTACCACGTTTAATGAAATGCAATCATCAAGCCATCTCAGAGTGCGATCAACTGAGGCTCTGTTCCTCTTATTGGAAACCCAAGAAGGCGCTTCATCTGCCAAAGAAACTAATACATCTGGCTTCATAGAAGAAATCATTTCCATGTATTCAACAGGTTTTGTGCATTTTTGTGTATAGCATGAACATAAAAAGGAACAACATAAGACCTAGTAGAGCTATATCATAAATGTCTTAAGAACATGTAATTTGACACTGCAGTTTAATGCTATCTTTTACTATCAAACTTGCAAAATATCTACATTATCAATCCACCAGTTTGTTATGTTTCCCAGTCTTTCTTACAGATTATATAATGCAAGTTCCTTTCCAGTTGTTGTAGGAGCATCATTCTACCGTTGCTGCTTGCAACCATCCTATGCATAGTAGGTACATTTTATATTTATTTGACTATTATAGTTTACTGGCAGCTAACAATGGTAACTCAAGAGGCACTACTGCCAATGTGATGAGTCTTTATCTATGTTTGTACAGCAAATAGTTCTTGTACACATCTCCCTTTCATCTTATGACTGCAGCTCAATCAAGCAAAATACAAGAACATTAGCATTATCAACCCAAAAGCATCAGCATCTTCACTAAACGTCAGGTTCAATAACCCAAAATTAAAAGATGTCTCACCCTGGGCAAGAAAGTTGGATTTACAGGAGCAATTGCAAAGTTGGATTTACAGGAGCAATTGCAGTTTTTGAAGGAAGCACGCTTACAGGATAATATCCAAGCATAGTTCCTACAGGACTTAAAGCATTCCTTGCACCTTCTGCAAAAGATGTTAAGAGAGAATATAAGTAACATAATAGATGGACAATCCACACTCGGCAATCCACAACCTGTAACAGAAACAAAGAAAATAAACTAACATTCTCTTGGAAAAAATAATGAGTATGAAATATTAAAAAGCATACTCTGAACAGATAGAAACACATTTACCTGTCCACAGGTAAGAGAGAGGGGCGCAAGTTGCTCTTCAGTGACCTAAAATGTGAACAAGGAAAACAAATGTAAGACATGGAGAAAAGATTAAGGCATAGAAATATACAAATAACAGAGACTATACATAGATGAATCAATATTTTACCTAATGATCTATGTCAGATACATATATTGTCCGCCTATTTACCTCGTCTCACTGTGCCATACTTGTTCGGCTGTTCACCTGCGCCTTCCCTGGCTGTAATTATTCTTCTTATGTGCATGCCATATACAGACAAAACAATCAGTATTGAATTAACAAACCGCAACTCTGGCAGGAAAATGACAAATGCCGTTGTTAAGGCAAACAAAACCCAATTGCCATTAAGCATTCTAAGAACGTATAACTACTGATAAAGTCCAAAGCATTGAACTAATGAACCATAATTCCAGCAGAAACATGGAAAATGTAAGTTGTTGAAGCAAGTAAAACCCAATCCCCACTAAGTGTTCTAAGAATGAGTAACAACCGACAGATGCAAAAGCATGAAACTAATGAACTGTAATTCCAACCAAAAAATGCAAAAAGCCACCACCAAAGAAAACAAAATTTAAAGTCATTAAGCATTCCTGAAATGAGTAACTGCCACCAGAACCAAGCTACAAGCTCTAATCATTTTTTGCCAGCATACAATTTACAAGAGGAAGCAAACGCTACTATCTATACACAAGAATCTCAGCCCATATAAGGAAAACTAACCACTACTATAACATTTTCAAGAAAAAGATGAACAATAAAAGATAAAAGTGTTATTCCATCAGTTTAATTCTTGCATTTTCTCATCAACAAAGCCAACCACAATTAAAAAGAAGAAAATGAAATGATGATGATCATTGAAAAAAATTACCCATCTAGTGGCTGATAAAGCATTGTATAAAATTACATACCGAGCGTTGTACTTATGCTTCTCTGTCTCCACCATCAATAACATAGATCAGACACACTATATCAATTAAGTACTCCAAAAGATATTAGTCTATGAACTCACCAATGAAACTCTTGATGATCTGAAAAAACAAGGAAAAGAACAAATCAAGTTTCATTGAATCTGTTCTCTTGCAACAGAAAACACTAAGAATTCCAACAGAAAAAACCCAAATTCTACCTGATTATGTGACGAATTTCTCTGGATACAAAACACCACGCCTGCAATTCAATCACAATCTGTCCAAGTAAACACACTTGTATTTCTTTCTATATCAGTGATATTGTAGTCAAATCCAACTCAACCACTCATATCAGAAGATAATAAATAAATTAGTCTTAATCAAAGCACTATAAAAAGAAGTTACAACAGAAAAAGAAATCACAAGTAAAATATCTAGGATAAGGACATGGATTGTTTATAGATAATATAGATTTAAGGTTACACTAATACAATAATGCTCTGAATGGATTTGATCTGCAGTCTAAACAGCAAGAAGTTTTAGCCACAAATAGTCTTCTGATTACCAACTTTGGTCTATCCGTGATGGCAAACACCTTGAATTGACCACATGGTCAAACTATAGCAAACAATCAGTGAGATCTATAAACATTATTAGATCATTGTTCATGGCAAACTTATGGTCACAGGGCCAGACCGGATCAAAACATATTTTTTTTACAAGTTTGAGATATTACTTCATAAAAGTACATCCAAGTAAAGTGAACTTTTCAGCCTAAAAATAAACTACTTTAATTTGTAAAACATCAGGTTCAGCACCTTGCAAGTGACTTGCAAAATCATGAAAATTCAAGAAAAAATGAAGAGTCTGAAGATTATGCAATGACTTACTTTTCCATAGTCACTAAATAAGGTAGCAAGCTGCTCCTCAGTGATCTGATTGGGAAACAGAAGAATTGTATGATCACAAATTCTGAATACTATAACTGAAACAAGAACTGTGAAAGAAAAAGTTAGAGCAAAAAAATGATTACGAAGATAGAATATAAGGATATCAAACTATATAACATATCTTGAAACAAATTAGTGAATTCATAGAGAACAAAGCCTAGCAAATATAATGAATAGAAGTTGAACTGAAGCTAATTCATGCCATCACAGAAACACAAGCCAATTGATGTTGTTGCAGAACCGAACAAACAGGCAAGCAGGTCAAAGTAATCCAAAAAGAGCAAGGCTTCAAGCAAATGATTAAAAAAACAAGTCTACAATATATTCCCCAATCACCTTTTGGTTAAAAAGATAGTTTTGTGATCTTTAACACCTTGTATGCCTACAAAATGAGCATCTCCATCAATAAAAAAACACCACGAAAATAAGTTACAAAATACAAAGTATCATACCGGGGAGAAGTAAATAATACTACATATAACTCTTAAAAGTACTCGAATTTTGATTGCTTTCATGTCACTCATTCATGAAATACGACAAATTGCATGAGTACTAACAAGAGAGAATTCATATCTAACAACATTCAATATTAATGCCTACAGTGGATAAAAAAGAGTTACTATAACAAATCATAAAGAACCATCACCATGGAATTAAAACAGCATCAGAAAAAGTCCGATAAGTGCAAGAAAATTCAAACAATAACAGAAAGGCATAATTATGACGAACATAAAATAGTTCAAATATATACTCCATCAGATTTCACAGTCAAGAATGCTTACTTGGTAATAACTCCTACAGTGATAGACTTTATAACGAAGTGGAAAAAGGTAAAATTGTGCAGCAAATTAGTAAAGGTACCTCATCCAGCAGTGACATTAATCTCGATTTCTTCCTCCGGTGTTCACCTCCAGTAGTGCAACTCTGTGGATTGTCATCAATTAAACCACAAACCTTAAAATATTGCACTATTACGATATGATTTGCAAGGATAATTTACTGTACTAATTCATTTAGCTTTTGTCTACTTCCCAATCTATTTTCCTCTAAGTTGAGTCAAGAACTAAGCTTAAAACACTTAAAGTTTCCAAATTCAACACCAAGAACGAAAAGGGAAAACTGAAAAAGTAACTAAAAAAATGATAGAAACCTTATCTAGCAAAAGCAAAAAAAAACTAAAATTACATAAACATATGCAAACATGAAGAAGAATACAAAGTCCATTGTTCTAAAACTCTTCTATATGGAATAGGATGCTTACAGAATCCCAGGAAGAAATTAGGAGATTGTCGGTCTGAGGAGCAAATCGGATCCCAGAAATGGAGTCTCAAATCGGATTCTTGCCGAAATTCACAGGCGTTTGATTCATCTCTTGCTCTTGCCTTGAACACATCATCAGTATGAGTGATGGAAAATTTTGCCTTATTAGCAAAATCAAATCTGTGGAAAGAGAGAGAGCAGTTCGGTGGAGTGAGTATAGAAGGAAGAGAGAGTGACTGGGAAAAGAAAATGGGAGTCCTCTAGAAATTTCTGATAGCAAATATAAACGCATAACCATAAAATGGAACGCGTATCTCTTGTTGAATCCTCCAAAAATCTTTGAGCTACTGATTTCTTCGGGTTTGGTAGCCATCTCCAACCTCACTGATTCAACGCCCACGCGAAGGAATGGAAGGCTCAGCTAATCAGGCGATTGTGCTTCTCTTCACACACACTGCATACAACTTTTTAATGGCATAAAACACAGAAGAAAATTCTTAAAAACTTACCTTAGTGCAAGGAACAAAAAAATGATTCAAAACCCCATCAAAGCAGCCTGAACGAATCTTTTTTGAATTCAGTTAGTGGAGAAGAAATTGAATTAATAGAGACGTTGCGAAAGGTAGAGAAGATAGGGAAACAGATAGTAGAAAAGACTCTAGAAGAGGAAAAAAGGGGCCGGAGAGAAAAAAAATATGTCGAGAGAGAGAGAAGATCAGTGGAGTGATGAGAATAGTGATGGAGGAGTCTTCCAGAATCCCATACAGAGAGAGGAGCAAAAGGAAGAAAAAGGGAGACAAATTGATAGTGATGCGCAGAAGAAAACGGTAGAATTCTCTAGAAATTGGTCATGCTAGATGATGAACCCATGATCATCATGTGTCTATCAGAAAAAATCGTCATCGCTGCACCGCCTTGCGTTCAGATTGATATAAATTGCCTCTTCAACGCGTCTAGATAAAACGTCTATATTTGAAGGTTCAAAAAGATCACCATCTGAACGCATCATAAAAATGCGTTTTCTGTCAGCAAAAATTAAAAAAAAATAAAAAATGCATTATGATAATGCGTTGAACGAAGACCAAAACTCCACTTAGACAAACGCGCCGGAATTGATACGACAACTTGATCAAAAAGACCACAGAAAGTAGAGCCTCTCTAGAGAAGATTCTTTAGATATCTATGAAAATGGAGAAAATCTTCAGCTTGATTTTAGTTTTTTGTGTCCTTTCTCTTTTAGTTTGGACATGGAAGCTACTGAATTCAGCCTGGTTGAAGCCAAAAAGGCTAGAGAAATATCTTCGAGCGCGAGGTTTTAATGGGAACCCCTATAGACTATTTCTCGGAGACTTGAAAGAACTGGGGACGATGCTTAAAGAAGCTCAGTCAAAGCCAAGCAGATTCACTGATGATATCGTGCCACGGGTTGTACCTTTCTTCCTTGAAACCATCAAGAAATATGGTATAATCTCCCTAATTTTCTTTGATCTTGTTTTTCTTGCATCACTCGAACTGCTGTCAAACGTTAAATTGCAGGTAACAATTCCTTTTTCTGGTTTGGACCAAACCCGTCGCTATTCATCTTAGATCCTGAACTTGTGAAGGAGATCCTCCTTAACCATAATCGCTTCCAGAAGCCTCCTGCTAATGCAGTTACCAAATTGCTGCAGCGAGGTCTTATCAGCTATGAGGGAGAAGAATGGGGGAAACGCCGCAGAATAATAACCCCAGCTTTCCACAGAGAGAAGCTGAAGGTTTGATTCAAATTTTGCTTCTGTCGACGGGAAGACTTTAAATTCCTAAAGGGTTCCTTAAAATTTGAATTTTGTCTGCAATACTTTTCACACTTTAACGTTCCGATATCCCTTGTGAATTCGAAATGACGAGTCCTCTTTGCTCTGTTGCTGCATGAAGCATATGCTGCCTGCTTTCCACTTGAGCTTGAGTGAGATGGTGGGGAAATGGGAAGCCACTGTTTCACCAAAAGGTTCAGGCGAGTTGGATGTTTGGCCTTACATTCGGAGACTCACTAGCGATGCACTTTCTCGCACAGCATTTGGTAGTAGTTATGAAGAAGGGAGAAAGATATTTGAACTTCAAGGAGAACAGGTAGAACATCTTGTAACGCTTTCAAGATCGTTATACCTCCCCGGTTTTAGGTAAGAAACATTTGTTGATAGGTTTTTCTTCAAACCTTCATATATTAAGCATGAAACTTTGGAAAGCTGCTGCGAGTAATTTCACATCCTAGTTTGTTAAATTTAAATTTCTATGCTTGTAGGTTTCTGCCAACCAAGAGGAACCGGAGGATGAAATATATCCGAAAAGCTGTTGAAGATTCAATCAGACAGATCATAAACAATAGATTGAAGGCAATGAAAGAAGGGGAATCCAGTAACGATGATTTATTGGGACTACTACTGGAATCTAATCATAAAGAGATTCAGATACATGGGGACAAGAAATCTGGAATGACCATCCAAGAAATCATTGAAGAGTGCAAACTCTTCTATGTTGCTGGGCAGGAAACCACCTCTGTTTTGCTTGTTTGGACATTGATCTCACTCGGCGGGCATCAAGAATGGCAATCGCGTGCCAGAGAAGAAGTTCTGCAGCAGTTTGGGAGGAATCAACCAGACTTTGAAGGGCTTAATCATCTAAAAGTTGTAAGTACTAGTATTCTTTAAAGAAGTTCTCGAGCACCCAAATTTCCTGAACCTCATGGATATTTACATCGCAGGTGACTATGATCTTAAACGAGATTTTAAGACTATATCCGCCAATAGTATTTCTCGACCGAACAATTCAAGAAGACACAAAGATAGGACCACTTAGTCTGCCATCTGGAGTGACGGTCACATTACCGGTAATCTTATTGCACCATGATACTAAAATATGGGGTGATGATGCAAAAGAGTTCAAACCAGAGAGGTTCGCTGAAGGAGTGTCCAGTGCGACAAAGGGTCAAGCTGTATTTCTGCCTTTTGGTTGGGGGCCTAGAATATGCATTGGACAGAACTTCACTATGATAGAAGCAAAACTTGCCTTGGCCGTGATTCTGCAGAATTTCTCCTTTGAAATATCCCCATCATATTCTCACGCTCCACAGATGATATTCACACTGGTTCCTCAGCATGGTGCTCATCTTATCCTCCACAAATTATAGCATTCTTAGCTTGCACAACTTCGGATCCTTTCGTAGCATATCGTGGGTTTTCGAGCTACTCTTTGTTGCTTAATGTGACTAGAGGATTACGTTACTTAACACACACTCTTGTCCATCCTATTACTACTGCACTTTTGTTTCTTTGTGTTTGATAAAAGGTTACCAACCTTTGCCAAACACCCCGCGATCATAGATGATGTTTTCCCAAAAAGAAGAAACTACTTGCAGAACATTCATAAATTTCCCCCGAAGAAGTGCATTTTGTACCACAGAACATTCACACCTACACATTTAACACAATCTAAATCTTTTGCCTGTCCACTCATAAACCTGCAACTTCCCACCATATGTATTTGCCCTTTCTACGACTTTCATCAATCTTATGTTCGAGTCCTTGTAAAATAATCTCTATATTTAAATATATAAAATTCATAATATTTTTTTAATACATTTGAAAAGAAAGATGTGGTTCAAATTCTAAAATCCCTTACCAGATAATGATTGTTTTTCTTACTAAATTAATAGAACATGACAGTTGTACATAGTATAAATTATCCTAATATCACATGATAATCCGCATTAATGCAGTAAGCCAAAATTAACAAACAAAAAATTGGTCAGGTCAGAAGCCATATGCAAAATGTAGGGTCCCTTTATTTTTTTAATATTAATAATTCTGTGGATACTATTAACTGATCCACGTGGTCTGATCCTCAGTATATGTATTCTCGAAGAAAGATGAGGACAAGATTAATCTTCTATTTAGTTTGTCTTTTTTATGTGTTAGTCTGATTTGTGATCATTCTTGAACGATTGTAATAGCAAGATCTTTTCTCGGTTGACATGATAAGTTTTTGTTTTATTCAACCATTTTCGAAATAGTGTTGATGAATAACATCTCCTCTCCTCTTTTCCTAACCACGAGAAAGAATCTTTCTCCTTCAAATATTATAGTAAAAGTAATGAAAATGATGACAATTTCTGTCAGGGCATCTCATTGTGAATTTGTTCAAATTTCAAGAGCTGAATGTGACCAAAAAGCTCACAGGTTAGCACCAGTTCAGCACATTATAAAATTTATTTATAAAAGTTTGATCGATTTTTTTAATTTGATAATTAAAGATATATTAAAATATTTTAAAAAATAATTATTTACTATTTATAAAATAATTATTCATAATTTACAGAATAATTATTTACTATTTATGAAATAATTATTTATATTTTATAAAATAATTATTTATTTGAATATAAATAATTATTTACTTGAGTTTAAATAATTATTTTATAAAATTAAATAATTATTTCTTAAAAGACTCTCAAACATCTCAAGTCGTTAAATAAAAAATTTGATTAAACGACCACTAAGTCATCCACATATTATAAAATGAGAACTAATTCTTCATGGCTCCCAAATCCTTTTGAAAAACAAGTGTACTAAGGGTGATTGAAAGGTATATTTAGAGGTAATCTGCATTAATAATAACAGTTTGTTTTTTTGGTTGGAAAGGTACTAATAATATAGTTAACGTGTATGTTATTTATAATTTGAGAAAATTTTATTATTCAAAAGTTAAATATTCTACTTTTTAGTTATTATTCAAATATTCGATGTCAAATAAATGAACTATTAATACTAATGCAAAGTAAAACTTTGATTTTTACTTATAATATCATATTAAAAATATTTTGGACCAAAAGCTTCCTCTGACTATGAGTTAGAGTTTGTAGGCTAACTTCAAATTGAATTCATATTACCCTTATCAATTAATGAGAATATCAAATGATCTAAGAACGAAATTGGATAATATTTGTGTTTAAAATTTTTTATTTTAAAATTTATAAAAATAAATTATTTATAAAAAATAAAACTTAAAAAAATATTGAAGTATTTAATAAAACTTAATCCAAAAATAATATATATATATATATATATATATATATATATATATATATATTCGATGTTAAATAATTGGTTCTTCCTTTTTATGGTTAAATAATTGAATCCAACTAATGTTGTTTTGGAGGCTAGTGCAAGCACTGGCTACAGAATACCAAAGGTGGGTAGGTATGACCTTGTCATTGCTCTGGCAAATCAAATCTCGGGGCTCCATTCCTAGTTCTTAATATTTCGATAAGAGAGAATATAGGAAAGAGAACTCCTTGACCAAATATGGCAAAGAATAATTCGTAAAATTTTACTTTGAAAATTTTTTATTTTAAATTTTATAAAATAAAATTTTATAAAAAATAAATTGACCAAAAATAAAAAGATTACATTTGTTACATTATAAAAATTTAATTCAAATACAATCTTAATCTGACAATATCGCATGTCCACACTCAATTACTATTTTTTAATCTTACAGAACGCTCCAAATCTTTTGTTGTCAAATATATTATTTAGTACTTAAATAAAATCGCTTTGTGAATAGTAATGTTATTAGATTAAGGAAAGTTAAGGAGTTTAGACTAATTATATTATTACATGTAAAACAATTTAATTAATGTATTTAACAATATATATGAAATTAAGATTGAATTCTAAATCTCTTCAATAATGAGCCAAGTTTGAATGAATCATCATAACAGAAGAAAGTAAATTTTCAAAGGCAGTAGGAACCTCACTTATTTCTCGTTAATTGTATTTTCTATCTAAGGTTTATAAGGTATGGTACTTTCTTTATTACTACCTATTTTTTAGCCTATTTGTGTGACTTTTTAATATTTATGTTAATTAAATATATTAATAAAAATAAGGAACCTTACTTATTACATTATATCCAACTTATAAAAAATCTGAAAATATGGTTGAGAATTTAAAATTGCTTTTTCTTAATTTTCAGAAATAAGATTGAGGATAATTATGTACTTGATGTTTCCAAAAATAAACATATATATATATATATATATATATATATATATATATATATATATATATATATATATATATATATAGTTTTCTCCATTTTTCCTTTTTTTTAGAGAACATTCACTACTTTCTAGTACTTATAAGTTATATATGGCTTATATATATATATATATATATATATATATATATATATATATATATATATAATAGTTTTCTCCATTTTTCCTTTTTTTTTGAGAGAACATTCACTACTTTCTAGTACTTATAAGTTATATCTTTGAAAATCTGAAATTCATATCTAAGGATGCCTACCCCAATTTTATTTTCTCTTAATAAAATATTATTTGTATCAGAGAGGGCAGGAAAATAGGGTAAATATTAAAATATTATATAAAATTTTGATTTTCCTTAATTACTAGTCAACAGTAAATATTAGCTTACAATATTGAGATTAGTGAGCCAATTTCAAAAAGTTAAACGTGATTTAAAAACGACTTTATAGAAGAGAATATTTGAGAGGAGAAGTCAACACTTCTTCCCTCCAATCCAACTCCTTTCCTCTTTCTTCTCTGAAAGTATCTTCTCTGTAGTTTTTCTCAGTACAGTCTCAAAGTAGAAATCTGCCATGGATTTGCCATCTGCTGAGATCCGTAAAGCTCAAGCTCATTTCTTGAGCCAAGCATTCTCCTTCACAAGCGGTGCGTCTTTAAAATGTGCCGTTCAACTCGGTATTCCAGATGCAATACACAATCACGGCAAAGCAATGGCTCTCTCGGAGATCATTGATGCTCTCCCAGTCAGCCCTTCTAAAGCTCCCTACGTACACCGCCTCATGCGTATATTAGTCAGTGCAGGCTACTTGTCTGAAGAAAAAACCAATGTTTATGCACTTACTCCTTTGAGCCGTCTTCTTGTGAAGAATGAGCCACTGAGTTTAAGAGGATTTGTGCTTTGCACCCTCGAAATTTCTGAGATGAAGGCATGGAATTCCTTGAGCGAGTGGTTTCAGAACGACGATCGAACTGCTTTTGAAACAGCTCATGGGAAAAATTACTGGGAGTATTGCGCCGAAGACAGGTATGGCAAAAGTGTCGATGAAGTCATGGCTACTGACTCGCACTTGGTCTCGAAGCTGCTGTTCCCAGAGCACAAGTTCTTGTTCGAGGGCTTGACTTCTTTGGTTGATGTTGGAGGAGGCACAGGGACAATCGCCAAAGCCATCGCCAAAACTTACCCTAGCTTAAAGTGCACTGTATTTGATCTTCCCCATGTGGTTGCCAATCTTGAGCCGACAGAGAACTTGGAGTTTGTTGCAGGAGACATGTTTGAGAAAATACCCCTTGCTAATGCGATCCTTCTTAAGGTAGAAACATTCTTTCATACCATCTTTCGATTATATTTAAAGTATTGTTAATACAGTTTTAAATTTAATTAGATACAGTAAAAAAACTAACTATTTCAACTATTTTCTCTCTCATTACTAATTTTGAGTTTGAATTATAAGTAAGTTTCGCCGTTAAGGGCGGATTAAAGAGAGAAAAAAGTAAAAAAAATTAAATTTTAAATTATATATACTAAAAATATTATATATAGTAATAATATATATTGATAGTCAAGATAATTTTTAAAAATAATTTTTAAAATTTATAAAAATTTAAATATTTTTTAAAAAATGACTAAAAGTTCTTATATTTTAAATTGAGTGAAGGATAAGTTAAGTACTCATGGAGCTAAACATTGGTTATCATGACATTAAGTAATTTCTTTCTATAATTGAATTACCAACTTCTCTGTAGTTTTTTTTTTCTTTTTTTGGATGACTACAAACTGTTCGGTAGTTTTCATTTACGAGAATAAAGATGGAATCAAGGGGTGTTTTTATTGAATTATATCCATACTACAAATTGAAATACATTATGATATTTAAAATGTGATGGATTGTGATTGAAACACAGTGGGTTCTTCATGACTGGAAAGACGAAGATTGTGTGAAGATACTCAAAAGCTGCAAAAAGGCAATTCCAGAGAAAGAGAAGGGTGGGAAGGTGATCATTATAGACACTGTATTAATGGATAGCCAGAAGCAAGAAAATGAATCGGTTAAAACTCAGATATCTAGTGACATGGACATGATGGTATATTTTGGAGCTAAAGAAAGAACAGAGGAGGAATGGGCAACCCTCTTTCGAGAAGCTGGTTTCACCGATTACAAGATTTTTCCCATGATAGATTTCAGGAGCCCCATTGAACTATATCCTTAAACAAGAAATGTTCAAGATGTCTTTGAAGTGGAAGCACAAACCAATCCCTTAAAACTTCGTTTAAGTTCATTTAAGTTTGATATACTTGTCTGGAACAATCAGCAATGAATTTGTATCTTACACTATCAGTCTCCATTGCTGATACGAAGTGATTAGTGGAACTGCAGAGGAATTATTGCCTATTGCTCTTTGGGTAGGGGTGTATAAAACTTAAATTAAAAAATTAAAAAATAATATTTTAGTGTATTTTTATATGTATTCTTGTATTTTTTTTTAAAAATATAAGAATACATTACATAAATATATTATTTATAAAATTTAATTTTAAACTGAACAGAACTTATTTAGATAGATTCAGTTTAATATAAAAATAGTTCTATTCAATTTAATTTTTTTTAAATTAAAATAAAAAATCGAATAGTAAAATCGGAACCAAAAAAACCGATTGGACACCCTTATATTTGTGTATCAAAGTTGATGGGAACCCAACAACAAAGCAACCCCTACACTCGATGTCACTCTCTCTTTCTCTCTCGCCTCTTTCTCCCTTAATATGAGAATAGAAACGGCAGCCAAACTCTTCTCTCTAAAACCCATTTTCTCCTCCTTCTCTCTACAACCCACTGCGCCTCCTCTCTTCCCCAGCCGGCATCGCCGGCCAGATCTGGCCAAAGGCTTCAGCTTTTGGCCAGATCTGGTCAAAGGCTTCAACTTTTTCAGTTTTTCTCACTTCTTTTGTTACCACAAATCATTATAAGCTCTTTTTAAGGTGTATTTTTTCAAGATTCAAGACTTAGAACCAAGAGTTCTTTCTAATCTTTTCAGATCGATATATTTTCTCTAATCTTTCTAAAGAAATTTTTAAATCCGGACTTGATCTGTGCCTTGTTTAGTCTTTTACTTCTCTCTGAGGCAACTTTTAAGATCGTTGATACGTCCATATTCTTTTCAGTTGCTGCTTTTAAAGGAAGATGTGGGAGCTGACTTCTTCTTACCGCTGTGGTCGAAGATCTATGAAAAATATATCATGAAAAAGTTTATTATGTATTTGTTTATTTTATTACTAGTCGTTGTGTTAGTATCTGTTGCCATGGTTTTCAACTATTGTGTAACTTTTGTATCAGGTTATCTCAATTCTTCATCTCCTTCTCTTAGATAAAGGATGGGAGAATTTCTTTGATTATAATAGTTTTAACTATTTTAATATCAATGGATAACTCTTTTATTTAGTAAAAAAAAAAAAACGGCAGCCATTCTTCAAGTCACAAGACTTGGAAGTTGGAAAGCATTTTAGATTTTGTGGGCTGTCTTTTATTTACCAACCAAATGGGCTGGTTTATTGGCCCAACATCTATATTATCATACGTACAGATTTCACCTAGATGAATCTATTTATAGCTTCAAAAATTTGGTGAAAAGGGAGTCCTCAAAGTAATCTTCATTTCTCAAAGAAAGCGGGTGGTTTGTCCTCTCAGTGTTGAAAATGGAGAACTTCCACAGCTTAATTGCAGTGTCATGCATCCTTTCTCTTTTATTTTTAGCATGGAAGGTGTTGAACTCAGCATGGTTGAAGCCGAAAAGGCTCGAGAAATTTCTTCGAGCCCAAGGCTTCAGAGGAAACCCCTATAGACCATTGCTTGGAGACTTGAAAGAACTTGGAGAGATGCTTAAAGAAGCTCAGTCAAAGCCAATCAGTCTCACTGATGATATCGTGCCACGGATTGTGCCTTTCTTTACTGAAACCGTCAAGAAATATGGTATATATGCGCTCCCTCATTTTCTTTCTTATGTTTTCTAGCGTAAACTTAACTGGTGCCAAGTGTTCATTGCAGGTAAGTATTCCTTTTACTGGTCTGGACCAATACCATCACTGCTCATCTTGGATTCTGAACTGGTAAAGGAGATCTTCCTTAACTATAATAGCTTCCTGAAGTATCCTCCTGTTAATACAATCACGGGGTTGATTCACCGAGGTCTTCTCAGCTTTGAGGGAGAAGAATGGCAGAAACGCCGCAGAATAATCAATCCAGCTTTCCACCGAGAGAAGCTAAAGGTCTGATATATTCAGTTTCAGCTTTCATCAATTGGAAGACTGTTAATTACAAAAGGGTTCCTTAAATTTGAATTGCATTTGCGATATTTTTTTCTCGTTTGCAACATTCTGTGTCTAATCTTGAACTGATCAAGCCCAACTGATAAGTCTTCTTTTTCTCTGTTCCTAAATGAAGAATATGCTGCCTGCTTTCCACCTATGTGTCAGTGAGATGTTGGGTAAATGGGAGGCCATTGTTTCACCACAAGGATCTGGCGAGTTGGATGTTAGTCCATACATTCAAACACTAACTAGCGATGCACTTTCCCGTACAGCATTTGGTAGTAGTTACGAGGAAGGGAGAAAGATATTTGCACTTCAAAAGGAGCAGTTAGAACGTGGCATGGTGCTTGTGAGATCGTTTCTTCTCCCCGGTTGGAGGTAACATACATTTGTTGTTACTGTCCTTGATAATTTTTCTTTGTAGACTTAGTTTTTCTCCAAATCTTACTTCGTTAAGAATGAAACTTGAGAAAGCTGCTGCTAGCTATTTCGCGTCCTGACTTCATTGCATCTGAATTGCAATTTGTAGGTTTCTGCCAACCAAGTGGAACAGGAGGATGAAATATATCCGAAATGTAGTTTCTGATTCAATCCGAGAGATCATCAACAGAAGATTGAGGGCAATGAAAACGAGGGAAGCCAGTAATGATGATCTACTGGGCATATTATTGGAAACCAACCAAGAAGAGATTCAAATCCATGGGGACAGGAATTCCGGGATGACCGTCCAAGAAATTATTGAAGAGTGCAAACTCTTCTACGTTGCTGGGCATGAAACCACTTCTTCGTTGCTCGTTTGGACATTGATCTTACTCGCTGTACATCAAGAATGGCAATCACGAGCCAGAGAAGAAGTTCTGCAACAGTTTGGGCAGAATCCGCCAGATTTTGTAGGGCTTAATCACCTAAAAGTTGTAAGTTCTTTCTCTTTTATTCTTTGTAGAAATTCTGGAACACGTAAAATTTGCTGATGAGTTGGAAAGTGGGCTGCTGTATAAAATTAAATTGAAAAACTCAGATTTTATATAGCTTACAAATATTTACGTTGTAGGTGACTATGATTTTAAATGAGACTCTGAGATTGTATCCGGCAATAGCATACATGCTTCGAACAATTCATGAAGACACAAAATTAGGATCATTTTCTCTGCCGTCTGGAGCGGTGATCATATTGCCATTAATATTCTTAAATCACGATACAAAATTATGGGGTGATGATGCAAAAGAGTTTAAACCTGAGAGGTTTGCTGAGGGAGCGTCCGGTCCAACACAGGGTCAAGCTGCATTCATGGCGTTCGGCCGGGGACCTAGAATGTGCATTGGAATGAACTTCGCTATGATACAAGCAAAAGTAGCCATGGCCATGATTTTGCAGAATTTCTCTTTTGAACTGTCCTCATCATACTGTCATGCTCCACATATGATATTCACAGTTATTCCTCAGCATGGTGCTCACCTAATCCTGCACAAACTATAATATGCTCAACTTTTGCAGCGTAATCTTGCGTTACGAATTCTCATCGTTTCTTGCCTAGTGTGACTAAGCATACAGAGATGAGGAATCAATGGCCAAGATCAGCTGAAGTTTGAAACAGTGCATATTGTTGTACGTTATGTTGTTTAAGTAGTCACCATTTGGTAGGGTTACAAAACCGTAATTATTCCCGCCTTTGTTTATATATATAAATGAATGATCTGGCAAGGATTTGATTTTCTTTTTTTTCCCTACATAATGGGACATTTTGCATCCACACTGATAAGAACCTGTATTTGTGTTGTAAATCGAATTGATATATATATATATATATATATATATATATATATATATATATATATATATAATTATCAAGGAAACAATATATTTGAAATCACAAAATTAGTTTCTAATTATATATTGTGATCAATATATAATTAAAATATGTATATATTTTGATTATGTATATAGATAATTATCTATAACTGAGTAAATAGTTATCTAATATATTTGTTTTATACTGTTTAGATATATGTTGATCTATAATTTTTCAATTATTATACAAGTATTATCTAATATTGTATAAGTAGTCTACAATTAACACTTATATAAGTACACAAATATGTAAAATAGTAATTACATATAATGTTAATATCTTTTATCTATATAAACACAATTACAAAATTTTTATTAATTAGTAAACACACTTAACAATTAATAATATTAGTTTATAACCTAATAAAAATTAGAAACGAATCAATAGTAATGTTTCATTGAAAATAAAGTTGATTAAAAATTTCATATTATTTTTTCATTTTGTTAGTTTAAGGATATAAAAAATAGAAATTTGTTTCTATGCAAATTTAAATCAATTTTAAAATATAATAAAATAAGTTGCATCTTATAATATTTTATTTTTCTAAGTTCTATTATAAATAAGATTATTTTAAAATATTATATTAGCTATTATTAAGAAATAATCATAATACACATTATTAATTTAAAAAAATAATATATACATATTTAGTATAAATAAAATAGTTGCAAAAGAATATCATAATATCACAATATCAAGCTTAACCTATGGAGAAGTACAAACTCCACACACCAGTAACATGAGTTCAAACCATGAAAGGGGTGAATTTCTGAAGATTATTGACATGTGCACACACGCACCAGACACGCATTCATCTGACCCAGCCAGTTGATTCGGGTGGACTCAGGTCAATTTTGAAACTGACTCTATTACTGGTGTGGGTTTGAACCATGAAGGGGTGAGAATTTTGAAATTTAGACGCGTGCACAAATGCACCATGCATGCACTCATCTAACCCAGTTGATTTAGGTGAACTCAAGTCAGTTTTGAAACTGATTCTATTCATTTTCAAATTTAAAACTAACTTTATTCGCTTTCAAAATCAGGCCATAATACAATCACAAAAGGGTTGAAGAGATGTCATACTTTGGTGAAGATTACATATATTAAATATAATATAGCATAGTATTACAAGTTTTATAAAAGATAATACAACAAATAGTAACTCATAGAGGTAGAAATTTAGCTCCCAACCTTCTAATTTAGAAACCTCAACTCTTACCACTAAATAAAAAGTTTTACCATGAAATCTACCAACTGAATCGCTGTCTCTTATTTATTAGTATTTTTTTTTTTATGCTTACGAAAAACTACTTGGTCTGATCAATAATTTATGGGGATACTATTTTCAACATCGAATGATCAACGGGACATGTTGCTAATACTCAAGGATTGAAAGGTATCAAGAAAACTAGATAAATTTCGTTCGGAGTTAAATAGCAATAATTTATAATGGCTCATGGGAATAGATTTCGTCAGGAGTTAAATAATAATAATAATTTGCACTACCCTTAAAACTTTTCTCATAGTCTAACTTTTGCCTTTAAACTAAAAGACAATTGGATATTCTCTTCAATCTATTGAAATAAACAATTTATTCCCTTCCGTCCAAATGTTCTATTAGACATCAAACACGTGACTTCCATGCAACTCTTTTTTGGGTTATCTTAATCTTTTTCTTTTTTAATATGTTGGAAGAGTGGGATATGATTTAGATTATGATGCATTTAAATTTAGATTTAAAATTTTTTAATTTTAATTTTATAAAAATAAATTGTTAGTTAAAAAAAGTGAGACCAAAATAAAAAAATTTGCGCAATCCAAATACACCCAAAATATTTTACCTGAAAATGAGTGATTTTAATTTACTACTAAACTAATATCACGCGGTAGTTGTGCATGATATAAATTTATCCTAATATCAAGTGTAATGTGTCCACAATAATACTGTAAGACAAAATTGACAAACAAAAAAAAAAATTGGTGAAAAGCCTTATGCAATAATGCAGGGTCCCTTCGGTTTTTTTTTTTAAATATAATCTGTAGAATCATTAATTCTACAGGTAATATTAACAAATCCTCGTGGTCTGATCATTAATATATGTATTTTCCATGAAAGATGAGTACAAGATCTTTCCTTGGTTGGCATGATAATTATTTAGTTTTGGATTTTGTTTTGTTCAATCATTTTAGAAATGGTCTTCATCAATCATGGCTTTTGTTTCAGTCCTACACATTATTTGTTAGAGTATATATAAAATTATTTTATAATTATTTAATTAATTTTTTATTAAATGATTAAAAAATTTTAAAATATTTTAAAAATAATTATTTAATTTTACAGAATAATTATTTATATTTTATAAAATAATTTTTATACTTTACGAAATAAATATTTATACTTTATAAAATAATTATTCAGTTAAATATCTATAAAATATAAATAATAATTTATATAAAATTAAATAATTATTTTATAAAATATAAATAAATATTTTATAAAATATAAATAATTTTTTTAAATATTTCTAAACATCTTTAATTATTAAACTAAAAGATTTAACTATAAAAAATAAATTACGTGTCCTATAAAAAATAATGTATAAGATGGTAGCCAAACTGTTAATCGTCACCTCTTTTCCGAACAGCTAGAGAGAATCTTTTCTCCTCCAAATATTATAGTACGAAGTAAAGAAAATGAGGGCAATTTCTGTCGGCATCACATTGCGAATGACCAAAAAGCTTGATAGTTTTGGTTTTTAGTTACTATTTAAAAATTTAATATTAAATTCATTATTTATTTATAATTAAATATCTTATTTTAATTTAATATAAAATTTATTATTAAAAATTTATTATACGATTTTTATTAATTAAAAAATTAATAATAAATTTCACAATAAATTTTAAATTTCTTTAAAAAGCTAGCGTTAGCGTTAGGATTAGTGAAGTTGACTTATTTTAAATTAAAAGGACACGCAATTGAATGCCTTATAGTTGGCAGGCACCACCATAATAGAAATTTTTAAAAAATAAAAAATAAAATTATAAAATATTAAAATTATTAAAAATAATTATTTATTAATAAAATCATTTTTCGCTTAACAATTCTCGCTCACCTTCTATAACATTTCATTCACAAAAAAGTTCAAAGAATAAAAATGATTTGAGCGCCCCCCCCCCAAATTGCAGCACCTAATATTTCTATAGGAATAAGGCCTTCTTCTTTATCTTGTTGCATGAAAGAGAGGGTACAAAAGAAAAGGAGACCCCCGTTTCTAACCAATCAACTTGTAACTCTCCAAAGGCAACCCTTTTTCCTTCACCACGGAGTGGTGATACAATAGTGAAAAGTCAATAAATAAAAACTCGATTCATAGTAAATTTTTTAGTCATAAATATAAGTTGTCCTAACGCGATATCCTTTCGGGCAATTTTGCTACGTAGAATTACAATAATTATTGGTTGGAACCGTAATTTTGTCCGCTGACCACCATTCCCATTCACGGGTTAATCGTCTATGTCATGGAGTCAATTTATGGGCACCTAATCTTCCAACAATTAAATGCCGATCTTCTCTAAGAGTTCACGTGTGAATTACTTTTTTGTTAGTGTCTATGTATAAAATATTTCATATCAAGAGAATGGTAATAATGCAATTTTTTTTTTATATACTGAATGATAGGCCAAGATTTCTTTGGCGCATCGTGACTTTCTTTGGCACTTTTTAAAGTGGCCAACACAACGGTGCAGAGAGAGAGAGCTTCGAGGAAGAACTGGAAGATTGGCACCGTCGGTGCTGCGGGGGTAGGCTTGTTCTTTTGTCTTTTTTACTTTTTTTCTCTATCATTTTAAGACTCTTACGATTTTCACGTCTGGCTTTATTAGGCTCAAATTTATTTCATTGATTAGAGCGATGTGAAGATTTGATTCCAATAATATTTTGATTATATAATAGTATGGAGAAACAACATCCGTGACTTGTTTTGTCATTTAATAAAAAAAATACTGACTTTATTCATTACTAACGATATTAAAAATTTCAAATAAGATACTATATAAAAGATTATTTATTATAATATATTTATTTTTATTATTTTTATCGCATTTTACTTATTTAGAAATATACTGTTTTATTTATTATTATAAATATTTTATTTATTCGTATAACTTAAACTCTTATTTTTATTAATAAAATATAATATAAATTACTCTAAAAAGAAAAAGAGTGGCAATAAAGTATTATTCTAGGCACTTTGAGAAATTCAGACGACTTAATGCATGAGTCAACTGCGTAACTGTCTCTTTATCTATATTTTAAGATACTTATGAAAGACTCTAGTAGGTCTTTACCAAGTTGTATAGCCCTTTTTTTTTAAAGTAAATTAAAATAGCTGATTTGTGGGAAGAATTTCACCAGTGGTTTTAGTTTAGTATCATTAAGGTTATGACATCAAACCAAATGTTTTACTTTATTTTTGTTTATATTATAAATACTAATTTCACTAATACAAGAATATTTTTATATAATATTAATGTTTTTGTCATTCAAATATACTTTAAATATTTTTTAAAAGTTATTACACCAAAATTTGGCACGCCTGAAGGTGGCAGCACATCCAAATCTAGAGCGTTACTAGAGATGGATTATATTTAATTATTTAATTTTTAAAATTTTATTTTATTTATGTATTTGCTATTTTAAGTTACAAATTATTATTATAAATTTTATTATTTTAGTTAATATAAAATTTTGAATTTTTTAAATTTACATATGTTGAATGTCAAATCTTTTTTATAATTTTTTATTTGCGTTTAAAAAATTATAAAATAATATCTATTAAATTTTATTTTATTGTTCAAAAATAAAACAAAAAACAGTAACAAAAAAAATTAAAATTGTAAAAGTTGCCCTCTAGGTTGTGACACTTAATACAAGTGCCACAACATGGTGGGCATCACCCAAACTGGGCGTTCCCCTTTGTGTGAGTGTCGCCCAAACTCACATAAAGGGGCACCCAAGTTGGATGCCCTTATAGTTGGCAGGCGCCACCATGCTATAATTTTTTAAAAAATTAAAAATAAATTATAAAATATTAAATTTATTAAAAATCATTATTTAATAATAAATTTATTTTGCACTTTGCAATTCCCTCATTTCGTATGACATTTCATTCACAAAAAAGTTCAAATAATAAAAATGATTTGAGCCCCCCCCCCCCCCCTGCCCGCCCCCCTCAAATTGGAGCACCTAATATTTCTAATAGGAATAAGGCCTTCTTCTGCATCTTGTTGCATGTCTTCAACCGAAAGAGAGGATACAAAAGAAAAGGAGACCCCATTTCTAACCAAGCAACTTGTAACTCTCCAAAGGTAAATCTTTTTCCTTCACCACGGAGTGTTGATCCCATCGTGAAAAACCAATAACGCCATCGTGCATGCATGACATTATTGCTTTATGGGTGATAATAATATCAAATTATTATGCGTTATTACTTTGTTTTTTGTTTAAAGTCTCAAACAGTTAAAATTTGATTCATAATAAATTTTTTTTTGTCATTACATTGAACAAAATATGAGTTGTCCAACGCCATATCCTTTTAGGCAATTTTGCTACTCGGAATTCTTTTTTTCCAAATTTCTCTCCAATTTTCACGTATTCTTATATTAATATATTATTCTTATAGTTCTCTTGTCTTTTTTTAAATTTTTATGTTACTCTATGAGTCAATTTATGGGCACCTAATCTTCCAACAATTAAATGCAGTTCCTTTTAGAATTCATTTGTGAATTACTTATTTGTTAGTAGTTATGTATATACAGATCATAGAGTATTTTTAAAAATATTTTTATGAATAAAATCTCTATAAATTATAAATTTTAAGTAATTATATTACATACATTTTAAATTGTACATAATATTTTAAATTATAATATAAAAATATTCGAATTCATAATAAAATGATTGTACTGTTTTATTTGCAATAATAGTACTATTACTATTCTTAATAAAATTATTGTCCCGTAAAAGCTACGAAATCACTCTAAGATTGCTTCGGCATCTATAGGTTGGCAGAACCATATGCATAGTTCCACTATGACAGGTAGAATCCCAATTTTTTTTCTCATAGTATTATATGTTTATTAAATGTAATTAATGAAGTGAATTTGTGTAATTAATATATTTTACTATAATATCATTGCCAATAATAATCAAAGTTCCTTTGATTCCTTAATTCAACCTACTTTAGTAGACTGGAACATTAATTTATGAGATTTTAATATAAATATATATAACTATTATTAATATTTATTCAATAAATCTTGTGATATAAATTGCAAGAGCAAGAACAAGGCTACATGCCGAAATTCCATTATGTGTTGTATAGAGATGCTCGATGGGCATCATCATCCGATGATTCCTTTGAATGATCAACGGCACATGTTGCTAATACTTAAGGGTTGAGAGGTATTAAAAAAACTAGATAAATTTTGTTCGGAGTTAAATAGCAATAATTTATAATGGCTCATGCAGTTTTGCCAGGAGAGGCGTAGGCTATTCCATTCGCATTTACAAATGGTTCATGGTTCATGGGAATAGATTTCGTCAGGAGTTAAATAATAATATTTTGCACGATCCTTAAAACTGTCCCCATAACTCTTTTTAGGGTTATCTTAGTCTTTTTTCTATTATTTTTAGTATGTTGGGAGAGTGGGATATGATTTAGATTATAGCTTGTATCTGAAATTTTTTTTTTAATTTTATAAAAGTGAATTATTAGTTAGAAAGGAAGTGAGATCAAAATAAAAAAAATTCTACACCATTCAAATACACCTAAAATTTTTTACTTGAAAATGAGTGATTTTAATTTACTACTAAACTAATGTCACGTGGTAGTTGTGCATGATATAAAATTGTCCTAATATCAAGTGTAATAATGTGTCCACAATAATACTATAAGACAAAATTGACAAACAAAAAAAAAAAGAAGGTCAAAAGCCATATGCAATCATCGACTTTTGTTCCAATCCTACACATTACATTTTATAGTATATATAAAATTATTTTATAATTATTCGATTTTATAGAATAATTATTTATAATTTTGTAAGATAATTTTTACACTTTACATAATAATTATTTATACTTTAAAGAATAATTATTTAGTTAAGTGTCTAAAAAGTATAAATAATTATTTATGCAAAGTTAAATAATTATTTTGTAAAGTGTGAATAATTATTTTGTAAAATATAAATAATTTTTCTTTAAAATCAAATAATTATTATTCAAAATACTCTAATCATCTCTAATCGCTAAATCAAAAAATTTGATCTGACTATCATAATTAAGTCTTGCACATATTAACATAAAACTGTAGCCAAACTGTCAATCATCACCTAACAACGAGAGAGAATCTTTTCTCCTCCAAATATTGTAGTACGAAGTAAAGAAAATGAGGGCAATTTCTGTCTGCATCACATTGCGAATATGACCAAAAAGCTTGATAGTTTTTGGTTTTTAGTTACTATTTAAAAATTCAATATTAAATACGTTATTAGTTAATAATTAAATATTTCACTTTAATTTAATATAAAATTAAATATAAAAATTTTATTATTAAAAAATTATTATAATATCTTTATTAATTTAAAAAATTAATGATAAAATTTACATATTAGCGGAACATAAATTTCTTTAAAAAGTTAGTGTTGGGAGTCCTTATATTAGTGAAGTTGATTTATTTTAAATTAAATGAGCTATTAATATAAGTTTAAATAAAATATATAATTATTTTAAAAATAAATATTTAATTATAAATATTTTTTAAAAATAAACACTTAATTATAAATGGACGGAATAATAGTTTAGGCAAAATATTTGCAAGACCTTAATATTTTTCAAGAATCTCACTCTTGCCTTTAAACTAAAAAGCAATTAGATATTGTCCTCGATCTATTGAAATGAACTATTTAGGCCCTTACGTCCAAATATTCTGTCAGTGATTAACAGAAATGAGAAATCCGACACCTGACCTCCATTTGACTGTTTTTAGGGTTATCTTAGTTATTTTCAATTTTTCTTCTCTTTGAAGATACTTTATTCACATTTGTTTTTTTTTTCCTCTGTATTTTTCTCTTCTTCTTCTTCATCATTCCTCTTTCAAAGGCTTTCTGAAAGAGGAATCGTGAGGGTGGCCACGGCACCCTGCTGAGTGCTTCTACTCTTCTCCCTTCCGATCTCTTTTCACTCCCACCCATTCTCTGCCCCTTTTCTCTTCTCCCTTCACTATCGAGAGAATCAATTGCATAATGGGTTACGTAAATAGAAAGAATGCTGAACAATTGGTCCAGAACGGGGATTCGAGACTTAAATTGAGAAAGAAAGAAATGGGTAATTGGTCCCAAATTTTCTTGAAAGAGCTCTTGTTCTTCTTCTTCACCAAAATTTTCTTACTCTATATATGTATTTTTTACTTCTTTAATCAGTCGTGATTGTAAACTGGTCTGTATATCTAGAAATACACCCAGAAGGAAATGCAAGATTGAAAATTTGGGAGTCAAAATTTAAGCTGTTTGAGGAAGGAGCAGAAAATTTCCATTTAGAAACAAAGAATAGATTCGGAAGAATGAATTACAGGATGAAACTTTGTTTGCGGCAATGTCATATAGGCCTACGGCCTGTTGGGAGGTTGAGATAAATAAAACAAAACAATGAAAAATAAATCCCAAAATAAATAATCCACACTACCAGAATTAAAATAACTCTCTCAAAACTCTGGTATTGATAAAGTGAGAATTTATCAATAACCACCTAGCAGAAATAAATCTGACAAAAATTTGAAAATATTCTGACACCAAGATTTACGTGGAAAACCCCAAAACGGGTAAAAACCACAGGTCAAATATTGACCAATACTTCAACTATAAAAATAGGGTAACAAATCTTCCTCTAGATATACTAGAAGGTAACACAACTATCTTCACCAAAATAGGTGGATATCAAAGAAAAGAGATAAAACACAAACTCACAAAAGAATGATAAAACCTCACTCTTTTCTCTCTTCTCTCTTTTCTCTCCTTCTTTGGTGCCTTCAATTCTCTCACCAATATTACCAATGACATTCTTTCATTATGCATTGGT
The DNA here is from genome assembly GCA_030512225.1 of Rauvolfia tetraphylla. Lineage (NCBI taxonomy): Eukaryota > Viridiplantae > Streptophyta > Magnoliopsida > Gentianales > Apocynaceae > Rauvolfia > Rauvolfia tetraphylla. The sequence continues at coordinate 851,866 of JAJQKT010000012.1, forward strand.
ATTTATATGCATATGCCATCCACAATTCTTGAATTTAAGTTGTTATTTTTGACTTTGAATTGCCTAATTTTTGCCTAACAATTCAATAGTCAATTTTTGAACACTACTTACAATTTTAGACTTCAAATTGTAGCCTCAAATTTGGACCAAGTTGAAACCTAACAAATCTCCCCCTTTCAACTTATTGAGAGAGTTTCACCATACCAGCTTCGCTTCTGCAAAAGTCAAACTTTTCTTTTGGCAATGACTTGGTCATCATATCTGCACCATTCTCGTCAGTGTGTATCTTTTCGAGTACTAATTCTTTTGACTCCAAAACATCCCGAATCCAATGATACCGAACATCGATGTGCTTTGAACGAGAATGAAATATTGAATTTTTGCAAAGATGGATTGCACTTTGACTATCACAATAAAGTTCATACCTTTGTTGCTTAACTCTCAATTCTTGTAAGAATTTCTTCAACCACAGGATTTCCTTACTTGCTTCAGTAGTGGCTATATACTCTGCTTTTGTAGTAGAAAGAGCAACACATTTTTGTAGTATGCTTTGCCAAGAAACTACTGCACCTCCAAACTTCATTAGGTATCCTGACGTGGATCTTCTATTATCAATGTCTCCAGCCATGTCTGCATCTGTATAACATTCTAATACAGGTTTTGCATTTCCAAAACACAGACAATATTTTGTTGTACCTTTAAGATACCTGAGTATCCATTTGACCGCATTCCAATGCTCTCTACCAGGATTAGAAAGAAATCGACTAACTACACCAACTGCATGAGCTATATCTGGCCTGGTGCACACCATAGCATACATTAAGCTACCAACCGCTGAAGAATAAGGAACCTTCTTCATATCTTCCTTATCTTGCTCACTTTTAGGACATTGCTTCATACTGAGCTTGAAGTGACCTGCTAGTGGAGTAGAAACCGTCTTGGCCTTGCTCATGTTGAAACGGTCAAGGACTTTCTTAATGTACTTCTCTTGAGACAACCAAAGTTTACCATTTTATCTATCTCGAGTGATCCTCATTCCAAGAATTTGCTTAGCTGGCCCTAAGTCTTTCATTGCAAAAGACTTGCTTAACTCATTCTTTAACCTGGCAATTTTGGCAGTATCCTGGCCAACAATTAACATGTCATCAACATAAAGAAGGAGAATAATAAAATCACCATCAGAAAATCTCTTCACGAACACGCAATGATCTGGTGTGGTCCTGCAATAGCCATGTTCTGACATGAAAGAATCAAATTTCTTGTACCACTGTCTTGGTGCTTGCTTCAACCCGTACAAGCTTTTCTTGAGTTAACAAACAAGGTGTTCATTTCCTTTGACTTTGAACCCCTCCGGCTGCTCCATGTAGATTTCTTCTTCAAGATCTCCATGAAGAAAGGATGTCTTTACGTCAAGTTGTTGAATCTCCAAGTTCAAGCTAGCTGCTAATCCAAGAACAACTCTGATAGAAGACATTTTAACTACAGGAGAAAATATTTCCTCAAAATCAATACCTTTCTTTTGATAGAAACCTTTCACGACCAACCTGACCTTGTATCTTGGTTTGGAGATATTTTCTTCTGCCTTCAGCTTGTACACCCATTTGTTCTTCAAGGCTCTTTTCCCTTTCGGAAGTTTCACCAAATCATATGTATGATTGTCATGCAAAGATTTCATCTCTTCTTGCATAGCTTTCAACCATTCATTTTTACTTTCAAGGTTTACAGCTTCTTCATAAGTTTCTGGTTCTCCCCCATCAGTGAGCAACACGTACTCTTGAGTACTGTATCTGGTTGAAGACCTCCTTTCTCTGGTGGATCTCCTGGGTTCTGATTGTGGTTGTGGAACTGGTGGTATTGCTGGCTCAGCTAGTGGAACATCACCATTGTTGTCCTGCTCTGCCTCAACTCCCCCGTGCTCGTCATGATTGATATGTTGAGGTGTTGGGTCTAGGTTGACTGGAATTTCTGGATCCGATCTTGGTTTATCATCTTTCTTGATGTCTTCAATGGTTTGATCTTCAAAGAAAACAACATCTCTACTTCTAATCAATTTCTTATCAACAGGATCCCATAGTCTGTATCCGAACTCTTCATGTCCATATCCCAAGAAAATAAATTGTTTGGCCTTACTATCAAGTTTAGACCTTTCGTCTTTGGGAATGTGAACAAATGTTCTACAGCCAAAAACTCTCAAATGCTTGTAAGAGATTTCATTACCTGTCCAAACTCTTTGAGGAATATCACCACCCAAAGGAACTGAAGGAGAAAGGTTGATCAAGTGAACTGCCGTTCTCATTGCCTCACCCCAGAAAGGTTTTGGCAGTTTGGCATGAGAAAGCATGCATCTGATGCGTTCTGTAATTGTCCTGTTCATCCTTTCAGCTACACCATTGTGTTGTGGAGTCTTTGGTACACTTTTCTCAAGTCTGATGCCATGACTCCTGCAATATGCTTCAAAAGGGCCTCTGTATTCACCACCATTGTCAGCCCTGACACACTTCAATTTTCTTCCTGTTTCTCTTTCTACCTTGACATGGAAGTCTTTGAAAACATCTATAACCTGATCCTTTGACTTCAAAGAAAAACACCATACCTTTCTAGAATAATCATCAATAAAGGTCACAAAATATAATGCACCACCAAGTGTTCTTTCACCCATATGACATACATCAGTATGAACCAGCTCCAATGGAAATAATTTTCTAGATGGAGGAAATTTCTGAAATGCAACTCTATGTTGTTTTCCAACTAAACAATGAGTACAGGATTTGAGACTTACACATTTCACATCAAGCAGGAGTTGTTGTTTGACAAGTCTTTGGAGTCCTTTTTCACTAATGTGGCCAAGTCTTTTATGCCAAAGATTTGAGGAAGATTATGAAACTGTATTTACTTCTCCATTGCTCAGCTTTGCTTTCATTACGTAAAGTGAGCTTGCTTTTGTACCTTTGGCGATGACAAGATTTCCTTTTGTCAGCTTCCATTTTCCGTTGTTGAATTTGTTTGCATAACCTTCATCATCAAGCTTGCCGGTGGAGATGAGGTTGAGACGAACATCTGGTACATGTCTCACGTTCTTTAAAATTAGTTGACAACCGGTACTGGAATTAAGGTGAATGTCTCCAATACCGATTATTTTGCAAGAGCCATCATTTCCCATTTTTACATGACCAAAATCTCCTGGTGTGTAAGATGAGAAGAATTCCCTGTGAGAAGTAACATGATAAGAAGCTCCTGAGTCAATAACCCAGTCACTGTTATGACAGACTAGGTTAATACTGGAATCATCACAAACAAGTTAGATTTCATCATCGGTTGTTGTGGCAGCTGTCTCTGAAATTTCTTCCTTGGCTTCTCCTTTTGTGTTGGCTCGATCTTTCTTCCATTTCCGGCATTCATTCTTGTAATGCCCCTTCTTGTGACAATAGAAGCATTCAATGTCTCTTTTAGACTTGGACTTACCTCTTGATCTGTCATATCTGTTGTGGGGATCTCTGGACTTACTTCTCCCCATCCGGTGATTCCTTTCAGCAACAAGTGATTGAGACTCCGAATTTAATCCTTGATCCTTCCTCCTGGTTTCTTCATTGTACAAAGCTTCTTTGACCATCTCCAATGTAACACCACCACTTGGAGCAGAATTTAAGACAGAAACAACAAGTGTTTCCCAACTATCAGGGAGTGAAGTGAATAGTAAGAGTGCTTGTACCTCCTCATCTAGCTTCAGATTTATAGCATCAGTGCGGTTTATTAATCCCTGAAAATCATTCAGGTGCTCGGACATATTTGCTCCTTCTTTGTACCGCAACCGCGTAATCTGTTTCAACAAAAAAACTTTGTTAAGACCATATTTTCTTTCAAACATGGTCTCTAATTTTTTCCACATCACATCTGCTCTTGTTTCGCCTGAAACATGATTGAACACACTTTGGTCAATCCAACTCCTAATATGACTAATAGTTTTTCTATGCATTTTAGCCCATGTAACATCAGATATACCCTCTGGTTTTGCAACATCACCAAGAATGGGTTCATACATATCTTTACAATATAACAAGTCTTCCATTCTAGGCTTCCAAACAGCATAGTTACTAGAAGTCAATTTAATCATGCTACCAGAAGAAGAAGTTGACTCCTCCATTAAAAAAAATTGATCAAGGCTCTGATACCACTTTGTTGGGAGGTTGGGATAAATAAAATAAAACAATGAAAAATAAATCCCAAAATAAATAACCCACACTACCAGGATTAAAATGACTCTCCCAAAACTCTCGTATTGATAAAGTGAGAATTTATCAATAACCACCTAACAGAAATAAATCTGACAAAAACTTGAAAATATTCTGACACTAAGATTTACGTGGAAAACCCCAAAACGGGTAAAAACCACGGGCCAAATATTGACCAATACTTCCACTATAAAAATGGGGTAACAAATCTTCCTCTAGATATAGTAGAAGGTAACACAACTATCTTCACCAAAATAGGTGGATATCAAAGAAAAGAGATAAAACACAAACTCACAAAAGAATGATAAAACCTCACTCTTTTCTCTCTTCTCTCTTTTCTCTCCTTCTTTGGTGCCTTCAATTCTCTCACCAATATTACCAATGACATTCTCTCATTATGCATTGGTATTTATAGGCATATGTCATCCATAATTCTTGAATTTAAGTTGTTATTTTTGACTTTGAATTGCCTAATTTTTGCCTAACAATTCAATAGTCAATTTTTGAACACTACCTACAATTTTAGACTTCAAATTGTAGCCTCAAATTTGGACCAAGTTGAAACCTAACACGGCCAAACTCTATGAGCTTGATAATATTTATTGCTTCATTAGCTACCTTCTTCCCTCCACTGTTTCGGATTACTGTTGCTCTGGACATAACACTCTATCATATAATAAATTTTATACGGTGAAAAATTTAAACTATCATATATATATATATATATATATATATATATAATTAAATTAATATGTAACTTAGAACACACTTAAAAATTTTCAATTAAGATATATATTATTGCTCTTTCAAGTGACAATAATTATCTACAAGTGAATTTACGATAAATTTTTACAACAGTATTGTATACTACGAACATGAGGCATTCAGTAGCGGAGTGAAACTATATGTTCAAAAGGCCGTATATATAATTAATTATCCGATCAAAATGGATTCACTAATTAATATTAAATTTGCAGTGTCCAACTCTCTTTTGCTTTTACTTTTTTTTCCTTTTTGGCAAGAATTTGCACCCCACATTGATAAAGCCTTTAACAGAGGAGACTGCAGATGCAGACATACCCTGTCTTCTTCGCATAATAGGGGAAGTGACGGCTAATCTTCTTCTCATTCCAACCCTTCCCTCTTTCAAAGAATTTTCCCTGTAATTTTTCTCTTTACAGCCTCAAAAGTAAAAATCTGCAATGGATTCGCAATTCGCAGAGATTCGTAAAGCTCATGCTCATTTTGTGAACCTGGGATTCTTCTTCACAAGCACTTCCTCGTTAAAATGTGCAATTCAACTTGGTATTCCAGATGCAATACATAATCATGGCAAAGCTATGACTCTTTCTGAGCTCACTGAAGCTCTCCCAGTCAATCCCTCTAAAGCTCCCTACATACAGCGCCTCATGCTTGTATTAGTGAGTGCTGACTATTTCTCTGAAGAAGAACCGAACGTTTATGCACTCACTCACTTAAGCCGTTCTCTGGTGAAAAGTGAGCCAATGTGTTTAAGACCATTTGTGCTTTTCTTGTTTGAAACTGCTGACGTCAAGGCTTGGAATGCCATGACCCAGTGGTTTCAGAATGAGGATGAAACTACTTTTGAAACAGCTCATGAGATGAAGTATTGGGAGTTTTGCTCTCAAGACAAGTACGGCAAAAATTTCGATGAGCTCATGGCCACTGACTCGCAATTGCTCTCGAGATTGCTGATCCCGGACTACAACTTTTTGTTTGACGGCTTGACTTCTATGGTGGATGTTGGAGGAGGTACAGGCAGAGTCTCCAAAGCCATCGCCAAAACTTTCCCTGGCTTGAAGTGCACAGTGTTTGATCTTCCCCATGTGGTGGCCAATCTTGAGCCGACGGAGAACTTGGACTTTGTTGCCGGAGACATGTTTGAGAAAATACCCTCTGCTCATGCAATCTTTCTTAAGGTAGAATTGTTCCTTTATAGTATGAATTTTCTCCTAACCGGTATTATGGCTTTAACCCAACAAAATGGCACTGCATTTTATGGATATAAGTGTTCTATTGTGTTCCTTAACTTTACAAGCATATAGATCGAACTAAACATAATTCTTAATTATATGCATGTGACCAATTGAGATACATTACGGGAATCTAAAGTGTTATTGTGATTGACAAACAGTGGGTTCTTCACGATTGGAAGAACGAAGATTGCGTGAAGATACTCAAAAATTGCAAAAAGGCGATTCCAGAAAAGGAGAAAGGTGGAAAGGTGATAATCTTAGATGTTGTTTTAATGGAGGATCAGAAACATGATAATCAATTAGTTAAGGCACAGCTATCTATGGACATGGAGATGATGATATATTTTGGCGCCAAAGAAAGAACTGAAAAAGAATGGGCTTCTCTGATTGAGGAAGCTGGTTTCAGTGGTTACAAGATGTTTCCCATGATAGATTTCAGAAGTATCATTGAAGTCTATCCTTAAAAGAATATGATCAAGTACCATGCCTTATTACCAATAAACTATCTCTTGATGTTTCTTTGTTGAACTGGGATTGCTTGTCAAATCCCTCTGTACTCCATTCCACTCCTAGAAATAATTGTACTAAATAAATCTCCACGTGTATGGTTATGTAGTTAATGCAAAGATTCTCTATTTTACCAAGCATTCCTTCCTTCCTCTTGTACTCTGGTTTGAACAAGAAAATCCCCCGCAAGTTTTCCTCAAGTTTTTTCTTTTCACAATTGTTGGTGGCTGCTTACAATAATGTCATGGACAAAAGTTTTCATTTTCATTTACTATATTAAATAAGATTATAAGAGAGATTAACTATCTCATTATGTCTATGGACTATCTCGAAATTTAAAAATGTCTTTGGTATAGCAGTAAAACATATGGTCGGAAAGTGAAAATGTTCCAATAGAACAACAGCATTAATTGTATTAATGCGACAAAGTAGGAAATCACTAATGCCATTACAAACACACTCCATCATACCATCAAGCCAAACTTGATAAACTTGCTAAGGCTGATCCAGCAGATCCTGAGATCCTTGTTCAGGATCTATGTTAAGTTCCTTAGTTGAGTAAGGAGAAGGTTTTTGCTCTTCTACTTCGACTGTGATAATCGTCACATATACAAGGTTCTATTCCACACTGCGAACTCCCTATTATCTTTCAACAACTCCGGAAGAAAACTCAAACTCTTAAAAATTGTAAGAGAATACTTACAGTTCCAAAGTATCACTGTCTAGGATCCTAAGTTAAGAAATTGAAGCAGAGAAGAAGAACACGAGAGTTTTAAAAAGTCATAATATATTGAAAACCAAAGAGAAAGTTAATAACATGAGTTTATAATATAATAAAAATTCGAAATGAATCAATAGTAATCTTTCACTGAAAATAAAGCTTATTAAAAATTTTAGATTATTTTTTTTATTTTGTTAGTTTAAGAATATAAAAATATGTTTCTATACAAAGTCAAATTAATTTTATATAATAAAATCAATTACATCTTATAATATTTTATTTCTCTAACTTTTATTATAAATAAAATTTTTAAAAAATATTATGTTATATATTATTTAAAAAATAATTATAATACATAATATTAATTTAAAAATTATATATATAATAATTATTAAAAAAGTCATCACAACATCAAACTTAGGGTGTGATTAGATAGAGTTTGGTTTTGAGATTTTTTGTCTTGGGTTTCGGGAGATAGAATTTTTTGTGAGAGAAAAAGTGAGATTTGAGATGAAAAACTGTATTGGGTTCCATGCAGAATCTTGTCCAAGTACACCCTTAGTCTGTGGGACAGTCGGTGCCGCGGGCTACGCTTGTTCTTTTGTCTTTTTAACTTTTTTCTCTATATATTTTTATGATTTTCGTGTCTAGCTTTATTAGGCTAAAATTTATTTCATTGATTAGAGTGATGTGAAGATTTGATTCGGAAAATGGTTTGATTTAATATAATAATATGAATAAACAATTTTTTATTAAAAATAAAAAGCACACTGGTGACTTCGCTCAATAAATAATCAACCACATGAAAGTTCCCTCAATTGTTAAATTCGCACGGTATCCTTTCATGCAGTTTTGCCCGCAGAGGCGTAGGCCACACCATTCCCATTCACAAATGGTTCATGGCTCATGGGAATAGAATTCGGCAGGAGTTAATTTGGGTATATAATTTTGGACTTAAACGCATAACACCCATCCGTTCAAAGGAATTAGAAATCGCCAAAAAGCAGTGTGAGGATTTAATTATCTCAACTTTTAACCAAAATATTCAGCAAAAAAAAAAATCATTTAACAAGAACAAAGAAGATAACTTCTTTCTTTTAAAGAGCTCGCGCAATTAACTTCTTCTATTTAAGAGATATAAATTCCGTATCATACCAATAATTTTTTTATTTTTATTATGAATTTTCAAAGAGACTGGACTTTTTAAAAATGTATTTAAAAGGCCTTGTCTTCTTCTACAATTCACAATAGTATGCAAATTACTTCTTTTTGGGGAACTATATTTTGATATTCAATTCAACGGAATTATAGCATTGGAATCCAGAGAAATGACGATCTGCAATGTAATACAAAATTCTCTACTCAGATCTCTGCACAGAAGAGGAAGATTACATAATAAAGATAGTTGATTAGAAGGATTATAGACCGCAAGATGGTGAGGATTAAAAGGAATCACAGACGTTGGGGACATGGGGTTATCCAATATGTCAGGCCATGAGCTTGTGTTCATATCTCACCTGTACATAAATATTGAAACTAACTATATTTTTACAGTGGGAAATCTGACTCCCTGTGCCTCTCATTGATGATGAACCAATTCTGAGACTTTTAAGAATATATAGTGTAAGGGCTGCAATGAAGTGGAAACTGATCCTAATTCCCCCATTTATCTGCTCTATAACTTGTGAGTAGATCATCGGCCATTAGGCCATTGGCTGCATAAGAGTCTCCTGCAAATGTTATTGAGCTTTTGCAAGAGAGCGGCAAGACCCGCCATGCAATAATTTAACAAAGCCCAGGAAACTGAGTTTTCCATAAGTATGCCTAACCAGGGGTGTTCATTCAGATTTTGATTCGATTTTCAGTTTGAAATTCTTAGTTTTTGGTTTGAAATTTTAATTTTTGGTTCTATTTTTTAAATAAATTATAAAATTAGAAAAGACCGAATATAAACGCATTTTGATAATTAGTTATTGGCTTAATAACACATTACTGAAATACGTTAAAGAGCAATTTACTTTAAAATTTTAGTATTTTAACAATAGAATGCATTTTGGTATTGTTAAGTCAAGAACTCATTACCAAAACGTGTTCATCTATAATTTTTTCAGAATTTTAGTTTTTCAGTTCGACTTTCTTTATGAGTACAGAAATCAAACCGAATTATACAAAATTTTTATAAACCGAACCAAAATGTTTGTTTCGGTTCGATTTTTTGGATAGCACTAAATAATGAACACGCCTATAGAAAACAACATGAACAAGAACTGACGGACTAAGCCCTAGTTCTTGAAACACATTTCAAAGGAATAGATTTCCATAATGCCTTTGTTGTTTCTTGTGCACTATAAACACTATACAATGAGTTATGCAAGCTATTTATGACATAGGTTCGACAAAGGTAATCAGAATGTTTCCAAGCATCAACTGCATTGACGATTTGCATATATGTTTTTCCTTCAGGTAATTAAGAGATTCCTCTATCAAGAATCTTGTGAGATTCAAGGTAGTCAAATAGAACAATATCTTTTGTTCCTCCAGAATTGATAGCTCCAGAAGTAGGCTGGTTATTTCCTTATTGTAAGGTGTAAATTGGAAATGATTTTGTAAAAGTAGTTTACATCTAGTTTTTGAAAAAAATTGTGTTGGCGATAAATGCATTTTGTGATAATTAAGTTTGAGGAGTAATCAGTCTATGGTACCGTATTTTTTTTAAATGGTTTAGTCCAACTGTCAAATTCTGTTAGTAAAAATTATAGGAGCATTAACCACCGTAGGCACTTGATGTGAAATTTGCAAGTGCACAAATATCGAATAAGTAATAAAGTAGTGAGTACAAGTCGTCCCAACGAGGATTGCTACCTAACTGCAAAATTCTTTTACTTATAACCTAACTTAAACCAAAATAAATGTGATTTTATCTAAAATTTAATTACCAATAAAAATAAATAACAATAATAATAAACACAGAAATCAATAATTATATTAATTAAAAATCAATGGCAATGAATAGACTAAGACACTCCAAATCCAGCTTACTCCTCTTATGATAAATAATTAATTTCTTTAAATTAATTCTCGACTTGGTTAATGGTAGAATTTCCAATTATAAGCTAGACTCAATCTCTTGGTGAAAAGCTCCTAACTTTAATTAATAAACCAATCGTATCTCTACGTGATTTTAATTATCAAAGCCGCAAACACCTCTATGGAATTCCCTAGCTTTTGTTTCCTACTCGCTAGAAACCACACAAAGAAACCGAATCTATCTCTAGTCAGTTTTACGATGTGTTGTTATTACCATGATCCAATATAGCACTAGAATAAATTTAAAGGCATGCAAGAATTGGCCAAAAACTTACAAGCATTAAAAACAATAATAACAATTAACCAAAATCGAGATTAAAGAAACAATCTTTAACTGAAATAAATTAAATTCATAAGAGTTTCAGCCTTCATCGAAGGTCTTAGTCACAAAAAATTTAGCTATTCATGATCTAAATATTCAAAGCCATAAGTTTAATTAATAAAAATAAAAGAATAAAGAAAACAAAACGAGAGAATAGAAGAAGACAAATCTCCGTTTCTCAAGCTTGCTGTCCAAATTCTCTTTGCTCCATCCTCGGTCAACTCTTCCAATTTGCCGAATTGCTTCTCCCCCTTCTCCCTCTGGCTGCCCGAATTCTCTTCAATTTGACTCCACAATTTGCTTCCTTTGCTGCCCCCAAATTCGTCCCCCTTGGCTGCCCGATTTTGCTTGCTTTTAGGCTGCCCTAATTTTTTCCAATTTGGCTTCTTTGGCCGCCCAAATTTTCTCCAATTTGGCTGCCCGATTTTTTGTTTCTTTTGTTGCCCGATTTTGCTTCCAATTGCTGCCCGATTTTGCTTCCAATTTTGGCTCTCCCAATTCCTTCCTTGGCCGCCGATTTCTCACCTCCTTGGCTGCCCTCAAACCCCCCCCCCAATTTCTACTCGAATTTCTTGCTTTGGTTGCCCTAATTTTGACTTCTCCTTCTTTTGTGTCTTAGGGATTTCAATTCAATTTGGATTCTAAATCTTATTCTAAATCAAATTCAATTTTAGAATCTTCCTTTTTCTTCTCTTGATATTACCATTTTACCCCTACATCAACAATTAGTAAAATCAGTGAATTAAAGTGTACTTTATAAATAAAATTATCTTAATTAATACATACTAAGTACATAAATATTTAATTCACCAAAACAAGTCAAAGTCATAAGATTTATATCAATTAGCCTTTAAATAAGTAAGAAATTAATTCTAAATAATGATTAAAATATGATCTCATCAACTACCCACTACTTAAGACTTTGATCATCCTCGAGCAAAGATAGAAAAACTCAAGAACATTAGACATGGAATCATTCAACTTGAAATCAACTTTCTCATCCCATTAAAAATGATCATCCATATGCATCAACTAGAAAGATTGATAGATAAATAACCAAGAATAATAACAATGTTAATACAACATAACTGTGAAAATTGAAAGAAGAATTTTTGAAGCATACCATAACCAAACTCTTGATTCAATGTCTAGGCAATATTATACATCCAATAATCACCTTTATAATCACAACCGTATACATTTACATTAAAGATTCACACAACCATAAGCTTGTAATCTTACACTATCTCCACTAATTTAGGTACTCTGGTTTCACTTAGATCAGGTAGGACTTTAGCGCTTGTAATGTTAGGCTATGGAATTGGCTAACAAATGAAAGATATAAGGAGACAAAATAAAGAGAAGAGAGCTTGCAAAGAAAAGTTGACTCCAAATCATAAACATATACTCTAACTCCTTTCTTGTTCCTTTAGTACAAAGAATCTCAATAACCAAATTCATTCCCGAGAAATTCATTCCTTTCTCATGTATACATCAACTTTGGACATTTTATGAACATGACTTGCAATAAACACTTTTTCTTTCTTCTCTTTTTTTTTCTCTTTTTTTGATTTTTTTTTTGATTTTTTTCTTTTTTTTCAATATTTTTTTTCTTCTTTTTTTTTCAAAACAACAATATATAGGAAGTCATGCTTTCCCTTTTCAATACCCTCTCAATCTTTCTTTCCCTCAAAACCTTAATATCCCAATCCCAAGGAGCACAAAAGTGTTGAAGTATAAATCAAGCTCCCTACAAGGGTAAAGATTAAAAATATTAAGTGTTTATGCAAAGAAATTGACTCATTAAGGCACAAAAGGGTACTAGGGATAACTATAAAGGTAGGCTTGAAAGGCTCAAACGGTCCAAAGAAGGCCTATGACCATCGTTTCTAAGGTAAACCAGAGAAACCTTATATTTCGCCTCGAGCATGTAATAAAACAAGTTCTAGTGTGTTGTTGTGAAAAAAAGAGTGTCATCAAATATATAATAAAGTCTAAATATCTCATCAATTCACAAGATCATGATCAATAAAATAATTCAAATTCCACAGTTAAAAAGGATTAACAAAGGCATTATGCAAAGTTAAATTTCTTTCTTTACTTTCCAATCGACACATATAAACAATCACAATAACTCCTCAGGAATAAGATTCAATTACTTAATATTCAAATGATTTTCAGAAAATTTCTTGAAATAAAACTCTTACGCCATAAAATTTTGAAAAAAATTCAAAAAATTGTCAAAATGAAATAGCCAATTTCCTACCCCCCACTTAAGAATAAACATTGTCCTCAATGTTCAAATATAAGAAATCACAAAAGGGGTTAAGAGACTTAGCCGAATCAACGAAACATCCAAGAAAGTCCAATCTTTAACCGTGTATGGGAGCTCCACTTAGACTCAAGCACATCCTACAAAGAAATTAAAGAAAGTAAATAAGGGAAATCTGTTTTTTTTTTTGGTAAAAAACTTGAAAGAAAAAAAAAGAAACAAAGCAACTTAAATAGTAGTTCTCGTTTATAGTCTCGAGCTTGACTTTCTGTGTAAGAGTAAGAATTAAGGAGGATCATAGAAAAGACAAGCTTCTCCACCTATAAGCATTCTTCTTGTCAAACCATTTTTGACTTTGTGCCCTTTAAGAAAAACTTCCTTTTTTTTCACATTATCCTCAATGTCCTCTTTTGGAAGCTCTCTTTCTTCCTTGAATGGTTTGTTCCATTTTGAATTCAATTTTTCTGCAAAAAGTTTAGAAGAATCATCCACTACAACATCAAGAATATTTATAGCACATATAGATTCTCCCTTGGAGGAATTACTCAATGATTCAAAAATATTTAATTGTATACATTCATCCCCAACCCTCAATGTTATTTGACCTTTTTCTACATCAATTAAGGTTCTAGCAGTATTCAAAAAAGGCCTTCCTAAAATCAAAGGTAGATCAAAATCATCCTCCATATCTAAAATCACAAAATCCACTGGAAAATATAATTTATCAACCTTAACAAGAACATTTTATACTATTCCCCTAGGATATTTTATTGATCTATCAGCCATTTGAAGACAAATAGTAGTGTCCTTAATTTCTTTCAACCCCAATTTTTTTACAAATGGATAAAGGCATAAGGTTGATACTAGCACCTAAATCACACAATGCATTTTTAAAATAAAAATCACCAATAGAGTAAGGAATATGAAAACTCCCTGGATCTTGTAGCTTATGCGGTAATTTTCTTTGAAGTATTGCAGAGCATTCCTCGTTTAAGCAAATCTGTTGAAAGCCTTTGAGTTTCTTTTTGCTAGCCAAAACATATTTCAAATATTTTGCATATCGAGGCATATGTGCCTCGATATAGATTCTCCCTTGGAGAAATTACTCAATGATTCAAAAATATTTAATTGTATACATTCATCCCCAACCCTCAATGTTATTTGACCTTTTTCTACATCAATTAAGGTTCTAGCAGTATTCAAAAAAGGCCTTCCTAAAATCAAAGGTAGATCAAAATCATCCTCCATATCTAAAATCACAAAATCCACTGGAAAATATAATTTATCAACCTTAACAAGAATATTTTCTACTATTCCCCTATGATATTTTATTGATCTATCAGTCATTTGAAGACAAATAGTAGTGTCCTTAATTTCTTTCAACCCCAATTTTTTACAAATGGATAAAGGCATAAGGTTGATACTAGCACCTAAATCACACAAAGCATTTTTAAAATAAAATCACCAATAGAGTAAGGAATATGAAAACTCCTAGGATCTTGTAGCTTAGGCGGTAATTTTCTTTGAAGTATTGCAGAGCATTCCTCGTTTAAGCAAATTTGTTGAAGTCTTTGAGTTTCTTTTTGCTAGCCAAAACATCTTTCAAATATTTTGCATATGTGCTAAGGCATCCACAAAAGGAAGGTTAATTGAAGTTTCTTGAATATTTCAAGAAACTTTTTGAATTGAGAATCAATGTAATGATGCTTAACAGCTTGGGGAAAAGGAAGAGAACTAAAATCAACATTGTCATTATTAAATTCTTCCTCACCTTTCTTACTTCTCTTACCTCGTGGATTTTTGGGAGATTCAAAATTCTTGAAATCATCCCCTTTTCTGGACTCCACCTTTTTTCCTTCGGCGAAATCTTCTTTATCGATTACCGTAATAGCCTTCAACTCCCTAGGATTTCGCTCCGTGTCACTTGGAAGTGCTCCTTGAGGTCTATGGAGTATTGCAGCTGCTAATTGACCTACTTGTACTTCTAAGTTCTTCATAGAAGCCTTTATATTTTGTTGGTCAACTTCTATTGCTTTGAAGGATTTCTTGAGTTGTTGGTTCTCATTCTCAATACTCACAAATTTGTTAGTGGCAACTTCAATGAACTTTGTAAGAGTATTCTCAAGGAGACTTACCTTTTCTTGTTGGAGATCAGGTGGAGGTGGTGTTTGAACTTGACTATTTTGCCTCCATCCAAAATTTGGGTGATTTCTCCATCCAGGGTTGTATGTGTTGGCAAATGGATCATTTCTTCTATTTGCCTGGCCAACAAAATTAACTTCATTAGTATCCAAAAAAGAATTTACCATATTACCTTGTTCGCATTGATTTGTGGAATGATTTCCTCCGCAGATTTCGCAGTGATGGTTTATGGCTGCAACATTCAACGAACTCAATCTCTTATTTATTGCATCAAGTTGAGCCATGATTCCTGCATTATGGTCCATATCCGCCACTCCAGCGACCTTCTTTGGGGGAATAGCTCTTGGGTTAAACCATTGAGAGCTATTCAAGGCCATCTCCTCCAATAAATTCCATGCAGCTTGCTCTTCTTTTGACATGAATGCTCCACCACTAGCTGCATCTAATGATGATCTAACATCTTCTCTGCAACCATTATAAAATGTTTGTGCTTGCATTCCTATTGCCATTCCATGATGAGGGCATAACCTAAGATATTCTTTGAACCTCTCCCATGCATCATGTAAAGACTCAGTAGGACCCTGTAAAAAATTATAAATATTAGATCTCCTCTGAATAGTCTTAATTGGAGGAAAGTATTTATTTAAAAATGCTTCTTGCAATTGGTCCCAATTAGAAATAGAATTTGTAGGAAGAGAGTTTAGCCATGATCTAGCTTTATTCCTCAAAGAGAAAGGGAAAAGCTTGAGCCTTTTTGCATTTTCAGGTACTCCACCAATTTGGAAAGTATCGCAAATTGCCAAAAAGTTTGATATGTGCGCTTGCGAATCTTTATGTGACAATCCAAAAAATGGAGTATTGACAACCATTTGAATGAATGCTGGCTCAATCTTGAAAGTTGCAGCACTGACCCCCGGACAGTTGATGGCTGGAGAGGGACCCTCCATCTTTGGCTTTGTATAGTCCTTTAAAGTCATACCTCTTGGCTGATTATTCTCCATTGGTTCACTGCTACAGTCGAATTCGAAACTATCCTCTGAATTTGAAGATTCGATTGATGTGACGATTTCCTCGTATTTTCTCTTATAAAATTCACTCCTGTTATGACAAACAAACTTTTCAATATCAGAAATATATATCAAAGGTTCTTTATTTGAGGAACTACGAGTATTCATGCACAAATAATAATATTAATAATAACAATAACAAACAAAATAGAATAAAAAATTAAAAATATCAAAAATATATATTTTTTTTGAAATTTTTTTTAACAAAAAAAAAGTTTAAACTTAGGCTTAGTAATTAAATTCTACACTAGATGAAAACAATCCCCGGCAATGGCCCCAAAAACTTGATGTGAAATTTACAAGTGCACAAATATCGAACAAGTAATAAAGTAGTGAGTACAAGTCGTCCCAACGAGGATTGCTACCTAACTACAAAATTCTTTTACTTATAACCTAACTTAAACCAAAATAAATATGATCTTATCAGCACTTGAAAAGCAGTAGTGATGGTAGAGCTCGAACCATTGGAACCATCGCTAATAGGCAAATTCCCAACATCAATTGCCATATTAAATGTGTTAGAAATTTGTTTTAAGAATGTAAAGCAAAAGAGTGACACTTAACATAAAAACATAAATTATGACTGCATAATATGGTCAATATAAAATAAATAAAGATTATAGGAAGAAGACAACTATCGAGGAGCGTGTTCAACACAATTTTTTTAAAATAGATTTGCCCCCTCCGGTTATGTGCTTGAGATTAAATAGGGCATCTATCTTCCAGGATACAATGGAAGCGATGAAGTAATAAGTACAAAACTCTTCCCCGGTTTTAGGTAAGAAACATTTGTTGATAGGTTTTTCTTCAAACCTTCATATATTAAGCATGAAACTTTGGAAAGCTGCTGCGAGTAATTTCACATCCTAGTTTGTTAAATTTAAATTTCTATGCTTGTAGGTTTCTGCCAACCAAGAGGAACCGGAGGATGAAATATATCCGAAAAGCTGTTGAAGATTCAATCAGACAGATCATAAACAAAAGATTGAAGGCAATGAAAGAAGGGGAATCCAGTAACGATGATTTATTGGGACTACTACTGGAATCTAATCATAAAGAGATTCAGATACATGGGGACAAGAAATCATTGAAGAGTGCAAACTCTTCTATGTTGCTGGGCAGGAAACCACCTCTGTTTTGGTTGTTTGGACATTGATGTTACTCGGCGGGCATCAAGAATGGCAATCGCGTGCCAGAGAAGAAGTTCTACAGCAGTTTGGGAGGATCAACCAGACTTTGAAGGGCTTATTCATCTAAAAGTTGTAAGTACTAGTATTCTTTAAAGAAGTTCTCGAGCACCCAAATTTCCTGAACCTCATGGATATTTAAATCGCAGGTGACTATGATCTTAAACGAGATTTTAAGACTATATCCGCCAATAGTATTTCTCGACCGAACAATTCAAGAAGACACAAAGATAGGACCACTTAGTCTGCCATCTGGAGTGACGGTCACATTACCGGTAATCTTATTGCACCATGATACTAAAATATGGGGTGATGATGCAAAAGAGTTCAAACCAGAGAGGTTCGCTGAAGGAGTGTCCAGTGCGACAAAGGGTCAAGCTGTGTTTCTGCCTTTTGGTGGGGGGCCTAGAATATGCATTGGACAGAACTTCACTATGATAGAAGCAAAACTTGCCTTGGCCGTGATTCTGCAGAATTTCTCCTTTGAAATATCCCCATCATATTCTCACGCTCCACAGATGATATTCACACTGGTTCCTCAGCATGGTGCTCATCTTATCCTCCACAAATTATAGCATTCTTAGCTTGCACAACTTCGGATCCTTTCGTAGCATATCGTGGGTTTTCGAGCTACTCTTTGTTGCTTAATGTGACTAGAGGATTACGTTACTTAACACACACTCTTGTCCATCCTATTACTACTGCACTTTTGTTTCTTTGTGTTTGATAAAAGGTTACCAACCTTTGCCAAACACCCCGCGATCATAGATGATGTTTTCCCAAAAAGAAGAAACTACTTGCAGAACATTCATAAATTTCCCCCGAAGAAGTGCATTTTGTACCACAGAACATTCACACCTACACATTTAACACAATCTAAATCTTTTGCCTGTCCACTCATAAACCTGCAACTTCCCACCATATGTATTTGCCCTTTCTACGACTTTCATCAATCTTATGTTCGAGTCCTTGTAAAATAATCTCTATATTTAAATATATAAAATTCATAATATTTTTTTAATACATTTGAAAAGAAAGATGTGGTTCAAATTCTAAAATCCCTTACCAGATAATGATTGTTTTTCTTACTAAATTAATAGAACATGACAGTTGTACATAGTATAAATTATCCTAATATCACATGATAATCCGCATTAATGCAGTAAGCCAAAATTAACAAACAAAAAATTGGTCAGGTCAGAAGCCATATGCAAAATGTAGGGTCCCTTTATTTTTTTAATATTAATAATTCTGTGGATACTATTAACTGATCCACGTGGTCTGATCCTCAGTATATGTATTCTCGAAGAAAGATGAGGACAAGATTAATCTTCTATTTAGTTTGTCTTTTTTTATGTGTTAGTCTGATTTGTGATCATTCTTGAACGATTGTAATAGCAAGATCTTTTCTCGGTTGACATGATAAGTTTTTGTTTTATTCAACCATTTTCGAAATAGTGTTGATGAATAACATCTCCTCTCCTCTTTTCCTAACCACGAGAAAGAATCTTTCTCCTTCAAATATTATAGTAAAAGTAATGAAAATGATGACAATTTCTGTCAGGGCATCTCATTGTGAATTTGTTCAAATTTCAAGAGCTGAATGTGACCAAAAAGCTCACAGGTTAGCACCAGTTCAGCACATTATAAAATTTATTTATAAAAGTTTGATCGATTTTTTTAATTTGATAATTAAAGATATATTAAAATATTTTAAAAAATAATTATTTACTATTTATAAAATAATTATTCATAATTTACAGAATAATTATTTACTATTTATAAAATAATTATTTATATTTTATAAAATAATTATTTATTTGAATATGAATAATTATTTACTTGAGTTTAAATAATTATTTTATAAAATTAAATAATTATTTCTTAAAAGACTCTCAAACATCTCAAGTCGTTAAATAAAAAATTTGATTAAACGATCACTAAGTCATCCACATATTATAAAATGAGAACTAATTCTTCATGGCTCCCAAATCCTTTTGAAAAACAAGTGTACTAAGGGTGATTGAAAGGTATATTTAGAGGTAATCTGCATTAATAATAACAGTTTGTTTTTTTGGTTGGAAAGGTACTAATAATATAGTTAACGTGTATGTTATTTATAATTTGAGAAAATTTTATTATTCAAAAGTTAAATATTCTACTTTTTAGTTATTATTCAAATATTCGATGTCAAATAAATGAACTATTAATACTAATGCAAAGTAAAACTTTGATTTTTACTTATAATATCATATTAAAAATATTTTGGACCAAAAGCTTCCTCTGACTATGAGTTAGAGTTTGTAGGCTAACTTCAAATTGAATTCATATTACCCTTATCAATTAATGAGAATATCAAATGATTTAAGAACGAAATTGGATAATATTTGTGTTTAAATTTTTTTATTTTAAAATTTATAAAAATAATTATTTATAAAAAATAAAACTTAAAAAAATATTGAAATATTTAATAAAACTTAATCCAAACATACTCTATAAGTAAATATATATATATATATATATATATATATATATATATATATATATATTTGATGTTAAATAATTGGTTCTTCCTTTTTATGGTTAAATAATTGATTCCAACTAATGTTGTTTTGGAGGCTAGTGCAAGTACTGGCTTTGACTAATTCGTAAAATTTGACCAAATATTACAAAGAATAATTCGTAAAATTTGACTTTGAAATTTTTTATTTTATATTTTATAAAAAATAAGTTGACTAAAAATAAAAAGATTATATTTGTTACATTATAAAAATTTAATTCAAATATAATCTTAATATGACAATATCGCATGTACACACTCAATTACTATTTTTTAATCTTACAGAACGCTCCAAATCTTTTGTTGTCAAATATATTATTTAGTACTTAAATAAAATCGCTTTGTGAATAGTAATGTTATTAGATTAAGGAAAGTTAAGGAGTTTAGACTAATTATATTATTACATGTAAAACAATTTAATTAATGTATTTAACAATATATATGAAATTAAGATTGAATTCTAAATCTCTTCAATAATGAGCCAAGTTTGAATGAATCATCATAACAGAAGAAAGTAAATTTTCAAAGGCAGTAGGAACCTCACTTATTTCTCGTTAATTGTATTTTCTATCTAAGGTTTATAAGGTATGGTACTTTCTTTATTACTACCTATTTTTTAGCCTATTTGTGTGACTTTTTAATATTTATGTTAATTAAATATATTAATAAAAATAAGGAACCTTACTTATTACATTATATCCAACTTATAAAAAAATCTGAAAATATGGTTGAGAATTTAAAATTGCTTTTTCTTAATTTTCAGAAATAAGATTGAGGATAATTATGTACTTGATGTTTCCACAAATAAACATATATATATATATATATATATATATATATATATATATATATATATATATATATATATATATATATATAGTTTTCTCCATTTTTCCCTTTTTTTTTAGAGAACATTCACTACTTTCTAGTACTTATAAGTTATATATGGCTTATATATATATATATATATATATATATATATATATATATATATATATATATATATATATATATATATATATATATATATATATATATATATATATAATAGTTTTCTCCATTTTTCCTTTTTTTTTGAGAGAACATTCACTACTTTCTAGTACTTATAAGTTATATCTTTGAAAATCTGAAATTCATATCTAAGGATGCCTACCCCAATTTTATTTTCTCTTAATAAAATATTATTTGTATCAGAGAGGGCAGGAAAATAGGGTAAATATTAAAATATTATATAAAATTTTGATTTTCCTTAATTACTAGTCAACAGTAAATATTAGCTTACAATATTGAGATTAGTGAGCCAATTTCAAAAAGTTAAACGTGATTTAAAAACGACTTTATAGAAGAGAATATTTGAGAGGAGAAGTCAACACTTCTTCCCCTCCAATCCAACTCCTTTCCTCTTTCTTCTCTGAAAGTATCTTCTCTGTAGTTTTTCTCAGTACAGTCTCAAAGTAGAAATCTGCCATGGATTTGCCATCTGCTGAGATCCGTAAAGCTCAAGCTCATTTCTTGAGCCAAGCATTCTCCTTCACAAGCGGTGCGTCTTTAAAATGTGCCGTTCAACTCGGTATTCCAGATGCAATACACAATCACGGCAAAGCAATGGCTCTCTCGGAGATCATTGATGCTCTCCCAGTCAGCCCTTCTAAAGCTCCCTACGTACACCGCCTCATGCGTATATTAGTCAGTGCAGGCTACTTGTCTGAAGAAAAAACCAATGTTTATGCACTTACTCCTTTGAGCCGTCTTCTTGTGAAGAATGAGCCACTGAGTTTAAGAGGATTTGTGCTTTGCACCCTCGAAATTTCTGAGATGAAGGCATGGAATTCCTTGAGCGAGTGGTTTCAGAACGACGATCGAACTGCTTTTGAAACAGCTCATGGGAAAAATTACTGGGAGTATTGCGCCGAAGACAGGTATGGCAAAAGTGTCGATGAAGTCATGGCTACTGACTCGCACTTGGTCTCGAAGCTGCTGTTCCCAGAGCACAAGTTCTTGTTCGAGGGCTTGACTTCTTTGGTTGATGTTGGAGGAGGCACAGGGACAATCGCCAAAGCCATCGCCAAAACTTACCCTAGCTTAAAGTGCACTGTATTTGATCTTCCCCATGTGGTTGCCAATCTTGAGCCGACAGAGAACTTGGAGTTTGTTGCAGGAGACATGTTTGAGAAAATACCCCTTGCTAATGCGATCCTTCTTAAGGTAGAAACATTCTTTCATACCATCTTTCGATTATATTTAAAGTATTGTTAATACAGTTTTAAATTTAATTAGATACAGTAAAAAAACTAACTATTTCAACTATTTTCTCTCTCATTACTAATTTTGAGTTTGAATTATAAGTAAGTTTCGCCGTTAAGGGCGGATTAAAGAGAGAAAAAAGTAAAAAAAATTAAATTTTAAATTATATATACTAAAAATATTATATATAGTAATAATATATATTGATAGTCAAGATAATTTTTAAAAATAATTTTTAAAATTTATAAAAATTTAAATATTTTTTAAAAAATGACTAAAAGTTCTTATATTTTAAATTGAGTGAAGGATAAGTTAAGTACTCATGGAGCTAAACATTGGTTATCATGACATTAAGTAATTTCTTTCTATAATTGAATTACCAACTTCTCTGTAGTTTTTTTTTTCTTTTTTTGGATGACTACAAACTGTTCGGTAGTTTTCATTTACGAGAATAAAGATGGAATCAAGGGGTGTTTTTATTGAATTATATCCATACTACAAATTGAAATACATTATGATATTTAAAATGTGATGGATTGTGATTGAAACACAGTGGGTTCTTCATGACTGGAAAGACGAAGATTGTGTGAAGATACTCAAAAGCTGCAAAAAGGCAATTCCAGAGAAAGAGAAGGGTGGGAAGGTGATCATTATAGACACTGTATTAATGGATAGCCAGAAGCAAGAAAATGAATCGGTTAAAACTCAGATATCTAGTGACATGGACATGATGGTATATTTTGGAGCTAAAGAAAGAACAGAGGAGGAATGGGCAACCCTCTTTCGAGAAGCTGGTTTCACCGATTACAAGATTTTTCCCATGATAGATTTCAGGAGCCCCATTGAACTATATCCTTAAACAAGAAATGTTCAAGATGTCTTTGAAGTGGAAGCACAAACCAATCCCTTAAAACTTCGTTTAAGTTCATTTAAGTTTGATATACTTGTCTGGAACAATCAGCAATGAATTTGTATCTTACACTATCAGTCTCCATTGCTGATACGAAGTGATTAGTGGAACTGCAGAGGAATTATTGCCTATTGCTCTTTGGGTAGGGTGTATAAAACTTAAATTAAAAAATTAAAAAATAATATTTTAGTGTATTTTTATATGTATTCTTGTATTTTTTTTTAAAAATATAAGAATACATTACATAAATATATTATTTATAAAATTTAATTTTAAACTGAACAGAACTTATTTAGATAGATTCAGTTTAATATAAAAATAGTTCTATTCAATTTAATTTTTTTTAAATTAAAATAAAAAATCGAATAGTAAAATCGGAACCAAAAAAACCGATTGGACACCCTTATATTTGTGTATCAAAGTTGATGGGAACCCAACAACAAAGCAACCCCTACACTCGATGTCACTCTCTCTTTCTCTCTCGCCTCTTTCTCCCTTAATATGAGAATAGAAACGGCAGCCAAACTCTTCTCTCTAAAACCCATTTTCTCCTCCTTCTCTCTACAACCCACTGCGCCTCCTCTCTTCCCCAGCCGGCATCGCCGGCCAGATCTGGCCAAAGGCTTCAGCTTTTGGCCAGATCTGGTCAAAGGCTTCAACTTTTTCAGTTTTTCTCACTTCTTTTGTTACCACAAATCATTATAAACTCTTTTTAAGGTGTATTTTTTCAAGATTCAAGACTTAGAACCAAGAGTTCTTTCTAATCTTTTCAGATCGATATATTTTCTCTAATCTTTCTAAAGAAATTTTTAAACCCGGACTTGATCTGTGTCTTGTTTAGTCTTTTACTTCTCTCTGAGTCAACTTTTAAGATCGTTGATACGCCCATATTCTTTTCAGTTGCTGCTTTTAAAGGAAGATGTGGGAGCTGACTTCTTCTTACCGCTGTGGTCGAAGATCTATGAAAAATATATCATGAAAAAGTTTATTATGTATTTGTTTATTTTATTACTAGTCGTTGTGTTAGTATCTGTTGCCATGGTTTTCAACTATTGTGTAACTTTTGTATCAGGTTATCTCAATTCTTCATCTCCTTCTCTTAGATAAAGGATGGGAGAATTTCTTTGATTGTAATAGCTTTAGCTATTTTAATATCAATGGATAACTCTTTTATTTAGTAAAAAAAAAAAAAACGGCAGCCATTCTTCAAGTCATAAGACTTGGAAGTTGGAAAGCATTTTAGATTTTGTGGGCTGTCTTTTATTTACCAACCAAATGGGCTGGTTTATTGGCCCAACATCTATATTATCATACGTACAGATTTCACCTAGATGAATCTATTTATAGCTTCAAAAATTTGGTGAAAAGGGAGTCCTCAAAGTAATCTTCATTTCTCAAAGAAAGCGGGTGGTTTGTCCTCTCAGTGTTGAAAATGGAGAACTTCCACAGCTTAATTGCAGTGTCATGCATCCTTTCTCTTTTATTTTTAGCATGGAAGGTGTTGAACTCAGCATGGTTGAAGCCGAAAAGGCTCGAGAAATTTCTTCGAGCCCAAGGCTTCAGAGGAAACCCCTATAGACCATTGCTTGGAGCCTTGGAGACTTGAAAGAACTTGGAGAGATGCTTAAAGAAGCTCAGTCAAAGCCAATCAGTCTCACTGATGATATCGTGCCACGGATTGTGCCTTTCTTTACTGAAACCGTCAAGAAATATGGTATATATGCGCTCCCTCATTTTCTTTCTTATGTTTTCTAGCGTAAACTTAACTGGTGCCAAGTGTTCATTGCAGGTAAGTATTCCTTTTACTGGTTTGGACCAATACCATCACTGCTCATCTTGGATTCTGAACTGGTAAAGGAGATCTTCCTTAACTATAATAGCTTCCTGAAGTATCCTCCTGTTAATACAATCACGGGGTTGATTCACCGAGGTCTTCTCAGCTTTGAGGGAGAAGAATGGCAGAAACGCCGCAGAATAATCAATCCAGCTTTCCACCGAGAGAAGCTAAAGGTCTGATATATTCAGTTTCAGCTTTCATCAATTGGAAGACTGTTAATTACAAAAGGGTTCCTTAAATTTGAATTGCATTTGCGATATTTTTTTCTCGTTTGCAACATTCTGTGTCTAATCTTGAACTGATCAAGCCCAACTGATAAGTCTTCTTTTCTCTGTTCCTAAATGAAGAATATGCTGCCTGCTTTCCACCTATGTGTCAGTGAGATGTTGGGTAAATGGGAGGCCATTGTTTCACCACAAGGATCTGGCGAGTTGGATGTTAGTCCATACATTCAAACACTAACTAGCGATGCACTTTCCCGTACAGCATTTGGTAGTAGTTACGAGGAAGGGAGAAAGATATTTGCACTTCAAAAGGAGCAGTTAGAACGTGGCATGGTGCTTGTGAGATCGTTTCTTCTCCCCGGTTGGAGGTAACATACATTTGTTGTTACTGTCCTTGATAATTTTTCTTTGTAGACTTAGTTTTTCTCCAAATCTTACTTCGTTAAGAATGAAACTTGAGAAAGCTGCTGCTAGCTATTTCGCGTCCTGACTTCATTGCATCTGAATTGCAATTTGTAGGTTTCTGCCAACCAAGTGGAACAGGAGGATGAAATATATCCGAAATGTAGTTTCTGATTCAATCCGAGAGATCATCAACAGAAGATTGAGGGCAATGAAAACGAGGGAAGCCAGTAATGATGATCTACTGGGCATATTATTGGAAACCAACCAAGAAGAGATTCAAATCCATGGGGACAGGAATTCCGGGATGACCGTCCAAGAAATTATTGAAGAGTGCAAACTCTTCTACGTTGCTGGGCATGAAACCACTTCTTCGTTGCTCGTTTGGACATTGATCTTACTCGCTGTACATCAAGAATGGCAATCACGAGCCAGAGAAGAAGTTCTGCAACAGTTTGGGCAGAATCCGCCAGATTTTGTAGGGCTTAATCACCTAAAAGTTGTAAGTTCTTTCTCTTTTATTCTTTGTAGAAATTCTGGAACACGTAAAATTTGCTGATGAGTTGGAAAGTGGGCTGCTGTATAAAATTAAATTGAAAAACTCAGATTTTATATAGCTTACAAATATTTACGTTGTAGGTGACTATGATTTTAAATGAGACTCTGAGATTGTATCCGGCAATAGCATACATGCTTCGAACAATTCATGAAGACACAAAATTAGGATCATTTTCTCTGCCGTCTGGAGCGGTGATCATATTGCCATTAATATTCTTAAATCACGATACAAAATTATGGGGTGATGATGCAAAAGAGTTTAAACCTGAGAGGTTTGCTGAGGGAGCGTCCGGTCCAACACAGGGTCAAGCTGCATTCATGGCGTTCGGCCGGGGACCTAGAATGTGCATTGGAATGAACTTCGCTATGATACAAGCAAAAGTAGCCATGGCCATGATTTTGCAGAATTTCTCTTTTGAACTGTCCTCATCATACTGTCATGCTCCACATATGATATTCACAGTTATTCCTCAGCATGGTGCTCACCTAATCCTGCACAAGTTATAATGTGCACTACTTGGACAATTTCGGATGTGTTAGTGCAGCATATCTTGCCTTTCTGTGTCATCTTGTTTGTTGCCTGTAATGTGACTGGAGGATTATGCTACTTAGACAAACTCTTTCTTCCTTCTATCATAAACTGTAATGGTCTTTGGATATTATGTTTTTGTTTCTTTGATGTTTAATAAAAAGCTAGCCCCAATCATAGATTTTATTTTACAAGGAAAAAAGAGAACAAAACTACTTTTAATTTGTTGTTTCTTATTTAGATTGCAATTCAAAGTGAAAAGTTTTTTAAATTTTTTCATTTTGGTGAAGTTTATTTTTTACTTTCATAATATTTATCACTAAATAACTATTCAACTATGCAATTTTAAATTGAATAATTATTCAGTACATATGAATTTTCAGTCGCTACACTAAAATTTAATTATTGAGATATATTTAGTATATATTGAAATAGATATGTTGTTACACCATTAATATGCAACAAGCCAAATTAATAAGTATAGAAACATAAAGCCACTTCTTCAAAAATGCAATAATATTGGTGAATTTTTTTTTCTACATTAAAGATCCACACGTCGTCTGACCACTGATATGCTGTTATATGTATTTGCAATGAAAGAGTAGGCCAAGATTTTTGTGTAGATGTGGCAATTTGCGTCCACCACTGACAAGGACTCTATGGCACTGCATTTCCATGATAGTCTCCAAGAATTTTATATCCGGTATTAATATACTTCCTCTATTTTAAAATATAAGATATTTTACTTCATTTTAATTTAAATATAATTTTACCTTAAAAAATAAATGGTTATAAGATTTTTCAATTAGGTACAAGGAAGGACTAAATATAAGACCTTAATACACTATCTGTTGATGTTCAAATCTCTTTTAAAGCAGGACTACACTATCAGGGTGGTTCTCTCATTGTTGGAAATGGAGAACTTCCACAGCTTAACTGCAGTGTCATGCGTCCTTTCTCTTTTATTTTTAGCATGGAAGGTGTTGAACTCGGCATGGTTAAAGCCGAAAAGGATGGAGAAATGTCTTAAAGCACAAGGCTTTAATAGAAACCCCTATAAACTATTGCTTGGAGACTTTAAAAAGAACTTGGTGAGATGCTTAAAGAAGCTCAGGCAAAGCCAATCAGTTTCACTGACGATATCGTGCCCCGGATTGTGCCTTTCTTCGTTGAAACCATCAAGAGATACGGTATACATGCTCTCCCTTCCTCGTCTTCTTATTTGTTGTTGGTTTTCCTGCGCATATTTAACTGGTGCCAAATGTTGGGTGCAGGTAAGAATTCCTTTTTCTGGTCGGGAACAATACCATCAGTGCTCATCTGGGATCATGAACTTGTACAGGGGATCTTATTTAACCATAATTTCTTCCAGAAGTATCCTCCTGTTAATGCAATTACCAAGTTGCTTCACCGCGGTATTCTCAGCTTTGAGGGAGAAGAATGGCAGAAATACCGCAAAATAATCGCTCCGGCTTTCCACCGACAGAAACTCAAGGTCTCATTTGCATTGACTTTCTAGCCTAAGCGAATTCACAATAAAAAATAAAAATTAATTAGTATAAGAATCAAACAATCAAGGTTTCCCTTAAAAAAGATAATTGATAAATAGCTTTTGAGAAAAGGAAGAAAGAACCCTTCTCTTCCCTAATATAGATATTCGCCTCTTACCCGTCCAAGGCTAAAAAGTCCTGGCTCCGCCAAAGCAGTAAGTGTTCCTTAGATTTGAATTGGAGTTGCAGTATTTTTTCTCATTTCCGACGTTCTGCGTCTAATCTGGAACTGCTGAAACCTAGCTGAAAAACTCTTGCTGATGAGTCTTCTCTTCTCTGTTGCTACATGCAGCCTATGCTGCCTGCTGTCCAGTCGAGTGTAAGTGAGATGTTAGGGAAATGGGAGGCCATTGTTTCCCCAAGGGATCTGGCGAGTTGGATGTTTGGCCACATTCAAAGACTAACTAGTGATGCACTTGCTCGTACAGCATTTGATAGTAGTTGTGAAGAAGGGAGAAAGATATTTGAACTTCAAAAAGAGCTGTTAGAACAAATTATGGAACTTATAAGATCGTTTATCCTTCCCAGTTGGAGGAAAGAAACATTTTTTGTTACAAGTCCTTGTGAATTTTGCTATGTAGACTAGTTTTTTTTCAAATCTTACTTCATTAAGAATGAAACCTGGGAAAGCTATTGGTAGGAATTTCATATCCTGCATTTGTTACATCTGAATTATTATTTGTAGGTTTCAACCAACCAAGAGGAACAAGAGGATGAATTATATTGGAAAAGCAGTTTCTGACTCAATCAGAGAGATCATCAACAAAAGATTGAAGGCAATGAAAGAAGGGAAAGCCTGTAATGATGATTTATTGGGCATATTACTGGAAACTAACCAAGAAGAGATTCAAATAAATGGGAACAAGAATTCAGGGATGACCACCCAAGAAATTATTTGTTGGGAGATATGAGACAAATAAAGGCCACAACAAATATCACAAATAAATGACACACACTACCAGGATTAAAATTGACTCTCCCAAAAAATTCTGGTATTTATGATAATTTATCAATAACCAGTAACAAATATATTTCTGACAAAAAAAATATAGAAAAACACTAACACCAAGATTTAAGTGGAAACAAATTCCTGACTGAAACTTCCGCTATAAAAATGGGATAACAAATTCCTCTTCTAGATGTACTAGAAGATAATACAATTAGTCTCACCAAAATAAGGTGGATACCAAGAAAAAGAGATATTAAAATAATCTCATAAGAGAATAGCGACTCAAAGTGTCTAAACAAACTCTGAAAAATAAACACTCTATTTTTCTCACTATCTCTCTTTGAATACTCTCAAGACCTTTCTTGCCTTTCTCTCCTCTCTTCTTTTCTTCTCATCTTCTTGCTTTTTGCTGGTGTATTCTTCTTTGCTTCCAAGGCTTTCTATTTGTAGGCTTGAATCAACCGACATTCCACCGCAAGAATTAGCTGGACTTCAGGAAACTTTGGTTTTTGCATGACTTGTATTCTTTTGCACATGGCTTGTATGTCTTTGCACATGGTATGCATGAGGCACACAATTATGACAATGAATTGAATCCCACAATTCTCCCCCTTCAACTCATGGAGGGAACTCCACCATACCAGCTTCTCCTCTGTAAAATTCAAACTTCTCTTTGGACAATGACTTAGTCATCATGTCAGCATTATTCTCGTTTGTGTGTATCTTCTCAAGTATTAATTTCTTTAACTCTAATACATCATGAATCCAATGATACCGTACATCGATGTGCTTAGATTGAGAATGAAAAGTTAAATTTTTGCAAAGATGGATAGCACTTTGACTATCACAGTAAAGTTCGTACATTTTTTGCTTTATTCCTAATTGACTTAGGAACTTCTTGAACCACAGGGTTTCCTTGCACGCTTCAGTAGCTGCTATGTACTTTGCTTCTGTAGTTGATAAGGCGACATTTTTATAGTCTGCTTTGCTAGGAGACTGCTGCACCTCTAAATTTTATCAGATACCCTGATGTAGATCTTTTATTGTCAATGTCTCCAGCTATGTTTGCATCTGTATAACATTCCAATATAGGCTTTCTATTACCAAAACACATACATTATCTAGTTGTGCCTTTAAGATACCTGAGTATCCACTTGACAGCATTCCAATGCTCTCTACCAGGACTAGATAGAAACCGACTGACTACACAAATTGCATAAGCTATATCTGGCCTGGTATACACCATAGCATACATTAAGCTACCAACAACTGAAGAGTAAGGAACTTTCTTCGTATCTTCTTTATCTTGCTCACTTTCAGGACATTGCTTTGCACTGAGTTTGAAGTGACCTGCTGGTAGAGTAGAAACCATCTTGGCATTGCTCATGTTAAAACGGTGAATAACTCTCTCAATATACTTCTCTTGAGACAACCAAAGTTTACCATTTTATCTGTCTCGAGTAATCCTCGTTCCAAAGATTTGTTATGCTTGTCCTAAATCTTTCATTGCAAAAGACTTGCTTAACTCCTTCTTTAACCTAGAAATTTTGACAATATCATGGCCAACAATTAACATGTCATCAATATAAAGTAGGAGGATAATAAAATCACCATCAGAAAATTTCTTCACAACATGCTATGATTTGATGTAGTCCTGCGATAGCCATGTTCTATCATGAAAGAATCAAATTTCTTGTACCACTGCCTTGGTTCTTGCTTCAACCCGTACAAGCTTTTCTTGAGTTGACAAACAAGGTGTTCCTTTCCTTTAACTTTGAACCCTTTCGACTGCTCCATGTAAATTTATTCTTCAAGGTCTCCATGAAGAAAAGCTATATTTACGTCAAGTTGTTGAATTTTCAAATTCAAGCTGGCTGCTAATCCAAGAACAACTCGGATAGAAGACATTTTAACTACATGAGAAAATATTTCTTCAAAATCAATACCTTTCTTTTGATAGAAGCCTTTCACAATCAATCTGGTCTTGTACCTTGGTTTGAAACTATTTTCTTCAGCCTTCAGCTTGTAAAACCATCTTTTTTTCAAGGCTCTTTTCCCTTTAGGAAGTTTTACCAAGTCATATGTGTGGTTGTAATGCAAGGATTTCATCTCTGCTTGCATAGCCTTCAACCACTCCTTTTTCATTTCATAGTTTACAACTTCTTTATAATTCTCTGGTTCTCCCCCATCAGTGAGTAACACGCACTCTTGAGAATTATATCTGGTAGAATGCCTCCTCTATCTGGTAGATCTCCTGATTTCTGGCTGTGTTAGTGCAACTATTGGTACCGTTGGCTCAACTATAGGAACATCGTCATTGTTGTTTTGGTCTGTGTCAGCTCCCCTGTGCTCGTCATGATTGATCCGTGGAGGTGCTTGATCTAGGTTAACTAGAATTTCTCGAGTCAGTCTTGGCTTATCGTTTTTCGTGATGTCTTCAATGATTTGATCTTCAAAGAAGACAATATCTCTGTTTCTAATTAATTTCTTATCAATAGGATCCCAAAGTCTGTATCCAAACTCTTCATATCCATATCACAAGAAAATGCATTGTTTGGTCTTACTATCAAGTTTAGACCTCTCATCATTGGGGATATGAACGAATGCTCTGCACCTGAAGACTCTCAAATGCTTGTAGGAGACTTCTTTCCCTGTCCAAACTATTTGCTGAATATCACCACCCGAAAGAATTGACAGAGAAAGGTTGATCAAGTGGATTGTCGTTCTCATTGCCTCACTCCAAAAAAGTTTTGGTTGTTTGGCATAAGAAAACATGCATCTGATGTGCTCTGTGATTGTCATGTTCATTCTTTCAGCTACACCATTGTGTTGTAGAGTCTTTGGTACATTTTTTTCAAGTCTGATGCCCTGATTTTTGTAATATGCTTCAAAGGGATCTATGTATTCGCCACCATTGTCTGTCCTGACACACTTCAATTTTCTTCCTGTTTCTCTTTCCACATTGGCATGAAAGTCTTTGAAAACATCTAGGACCTGGTCCTTAGACTTCAAAGAGAAACACCATACCTTCCTAAAAGAATCATCAATGAAGGTCATAAAATATAATGCTCCACCAATAGTTCTTTCACCTATATGACATACATTAGTATGAACTAGCTCTAAAGGAATTGATTTCCTGGATGGAGGGAACTTTTGAAATACAACTCTATGTTGTTTTCCAACCAAACAGTGAGTATAGGATTTAAGACTTACACCTTTTACATCAGGCAGAAGTTGTTGTTTGACAAGCCTCTAGAGCTCTTTCTTACTCATGTGGCCAAGTCTTTTGTGCCAAATGTCTGAGGAAGATTCTACAACTATATTGACTTCTCATTTGCCCAACTTTGCTTTCATAACATAAAGTGAGCTTGCTTTTGTACCTTTAGCGATGACAAATTTCTTTTTGTCAACTTTCATTTCCCTTCGTTGAATTGGTTTGCATAACCTTTATCATCAAGCTTACCGGTGGAGATGAGGTTGAGACGCACATTCGGTACATGTCTCACGTTCTTTAAAATTAGCTGACAACTGGTACTGGAATTGAGGTAAATGTCTCTAATACCGATGATTTTGCAAGAGCCATCATTTTTCATTCTTACATGAACAAGATCTCCTGGAGTGTAAGATGAGAAGAATTCCCGGTGAGGAGTAACATGATAAGAAGCTCCCGAGTCAATAACCCAGTCACTGTTGTGACTTACTAGGTTAATACTGAAATCATCACAAACAAGTTCGATTTCATCATCGGTTACTGTGGCAACTATCTATGAATATTCATCCTTGTCTTCAACTTTTATTTTGCCTCGATCTTTCTTCCATTTCCGGTATTCATGCTTGTAATGCCGCTTCTTGTGGCAATAGAAGCATTCAACATCTCTTTTAGACTTGGACTTTTCTTTTGACTTGTCATGTCTATTGTGGGACCTTTACTCTTGCTTCTTCCCCTTCTTTGATTTTTCTCTGCAACGAGTGCTTGAGGCTCCGGATTTAATCCTTGCTCATTCTTCCTGGTTTTTTATTGTACAAAGCTTCTTTGACCATTTTCAAAGTAACAACACCACCTGGAAAAGAATTTAGGACAGGAACAACAAGTGTTTTCCAGCTATTTGTAAGTGAAGTGAATAGTAGAAGTACTTGCACTTCCTCTTCTAACTTTAGGTTTACAGAGTCAGTACAGTTTATTAATCCCTGAAAATCATTCAGATGTTCAGACATATTTTCCCCTTCTTTGTACGCAGCCGTGTGATCTGTTTCAATAAAGAAACTTTGTTAAGACCATATTTTCTTTCAAGCATGGTTTCTAATTTCTTCCATAATACATCTGCCTTTATTTCACCTGAAACATGATTGAACACTTTGGTCAATCCAACTCCTAATATGACCAATAGTTTTTCTATGCATTTTTGCCCATGCAACATCAGATATACCCTCTGGTTTTGCACTATCACCAAGAATGTGTTCGTACATATCTTTACAATATAACAAATCTTCCATTCTAGGCTTTCACATAGAATAATTACTAGAGGTCAATTTAATCATGTTGTCAAAAGACGAGGTTGACTCCTCCATTTTAAAAACACAGACCAAAGCTCTAATAACACTTTGTCGGAAGATATGAGACAAATAAAGGACACAATAAATATCACAAGTAAATGACCCACACTACCAAGATTAAAATTGACTCACCCAAAAAACTCCGGTATTAATAAAATGATAATTTATCAATAACCAATAACAAATATATTTCTGACAACAAAAATATAGAAAAACATTGACATCAAGATTTACGTGAAAATTTTCAAACAGGGTAAAAATCAAGGGTCAGACACTGACCGAAACTTTCACTATAAAAATGGGATAACAAATTCCTCTTCTAGATGTATTAGAAGGTAATGCAACTAGCCTTACCAAAATAAGGTGGATACAAAGAAAAAGAGAGATTAAAATAATCTCACAAGAGAATGACGAATCAAAGTGGCTAAACAAACTCTAAAAAATAAACACTCTGTTTTTCTCACTATCTCACTATCTCTCCACCCTTATTTTCTTCTCTTCTTCTTGCTGGTGCATTCTTCTTGGCTTCCAAGGCTTGCTATTTATAGGCATGAATCAACCGACATTCTACCGCAAGAATTAGCGGGACTTCAGCAAATTTTGGTTTGCACATGACTTGTATTATTTTGCACATGGCTTGTATGCCTTTGCACATGGTATACATGAGGCACACAATTATGGCAGTGAGTTGACTCTCACATTATTTAAGAGTGCAAACTCTTTTACATGGGTGGGCATGAAACCACTTCTTCGTTGCTTGTTTGGACATTGATCTTATTGGGAGGACATCAAGAATGGCAATCGTGTGCCAGAGAAAAAGTTCTGGAACAGTTTGGGAAGAATGAACCAGATGTCGAAGGGTTTAATCATTTAAAAGTTGTAAGTTCTTTTTCTTATATTTTTTAAGAAATTATCGAACATCTAAATTTATCAATGATTGAAAAAATGGTCTTATATACACATCCACATTAAACAAATTATAAAAAAACACAACTTTCAGTAATCTTATGAATATCTATACGACAGGTGACTATGATCTTAAATGAAACTCTTAGGTTGTATTCGCCAATAGTGTATCTCAATCATACAATTCAAGAAGAAACAAAGATAGGAGCACTTTCTCTGCCATCAGGGGTGATTGTCACATTGCCAGTGATCATATTGCATCGTGATACTAAAATATGGGGTGATGATGCAAAAGAGTTCAAACCAGAGCGGTTTGCAGGAGTGTCCAGTGCAACAAATGGTCAAGCTTCATTTCTGCCTTTCAGTATGGGACCCAGAATTTGCATGGGGCAGAACTTCGCTATGGTGCAAGAAAAACTTGCCTTAGTCATGATTCTGCAGAATTTCTCTTTTGAACTTTCACCATCATGCTCCACAGATGATATTCATAGTTATTCCTCAGCATGGTGCTCACCTAATCTTGCACAAGCTATAATATGCTCAACTTTGGCAGCATAATCTTGCATTACAAATTCTCATCGTTTCTTGCCTAGTGTGACTAAGCCTACAGGGATGAGGAATCAACAGCCAAGATCAGCTGAAGTTTGAAACAGTGCATATTGTAGTACGTTATGTTGTTTATGTAGTTAGCATTTTGGTAGGGTTAGAACCCTTAATTCTTCCTGCTTTTGGTTACATCGTGCTAGTTCTATCAATCAAATCCTTTTCTTTTTTCTATTTTTTTTTTGGTCAGTGAACTATTTGTCTCTGAAAATACTCAAGAAGCAGATTTCTACTTAATCATCTCTGATTTTCTCCATTTGTCATTGCCAGTTAGCAATAGAAGACTAGAGATCTGGTTCTATCAAAGATCTAAGGGCAGGCAACTGGTTTTCGGTGGTACTGTTTAGTTTCTTTTTTAATCGGTTCGGTTCGATTTCAAACCAAAATTTAAAAAAAAAATAGGATGAGAAGAATGTAATGCGTTCTAAACTGAAGATACATCTGAAGCACAAAAGCTGCAAAGCAGCAAATGAATGCATTATGATTATGTTTTATCTTCTGGCAGTATATGAACGTATTTTGGTAATGCATTCATATATTTTTAAAAAAATTAATTTTTTGATTCGATTTTCTATTTGAGTACTGAAACTGAATATTGAATCGAAATATATATTATCATCATGAATTGAACTGAACATAACCAAATTTTCCTGAACCGAACTGAAATAGAAAATTTGGTTAGCTTCAATTCGATTTTTCAAATTAAATGAAATAATGTCCACCCCTACAAAGATCAGTAACAAAAATTTTATTTAAAAAATTCTTCTTTAATTGATTAATTTTCGTAAACAAATCCGTCTCTTATCCGAGAGTTTTCCATAGGTTTGCTTGCATAAAACTTCAGGAAAAAGATTTATGGGTAGAGGTTTCAATATCTTAAAATGCATCCACAACCATTTATATCTAAGGCTATATCTGTTTTATTAACTACACTATTTTCACTAATTATTTTTTATATAAAAAAATCTTACTTAACTATTGTGTTGAAGTGTCAACTTCGATTTAATTTCTAAAAAGATATTTTGACTCTGCAAATATAGAGATTTTTAAATGCCAAATTGAAATAGTATTGATATTTGTCTATTGGCATTTTTTTAGCAATATTACTTTTTCTAATTCTGTAAAAATATTACATATTTACATGCATTTTTCAGAAAATTTAGAGTTGAAGATCAATATTGATTTTTCAAATAACTTTTCGATCTTTAAAACTTAACAAATAAATGATCAAATTATACAGTAATAGATATTGATCAAATTGGTGTAATAGATACCAATGACTAAACATATAAATATTTCTGAAGTCATCACCTCAAACAATAAAAAAAAAAAAAGAAAATGCTTTGAATCTTTAAAACCTATCAAAGAAAACAAAACTTACTAATTTTATATTAAAACAACTGAAAATATATAATAGATTATATAGTCCAATAAAAAAAGAAAAGAAAAGGCATGAAAGATATAAAAAGAGAAAGCATTAATGATGTTAAAAATAAAACTGAAAAATAAAATGGGGGCAAAGGCATAACTACATATGAAAGTTATATACACCATGCAAACTTCTTGATAATCAAAAAAATCAAAAAGTTTCAAAAAAATATATGTTATTCCCAAAAAGAATTACATGGACTCATATTGAAGAAGAAAAATATAAATTAAAATAAAAAATGCATACCTCTCATTTTGCAGAATCCAACTAAAGAAGCCTCTAAAATACATTTTAAAATTCAAAAAATAATAAAGCTAAAACACTTATTTGAATGAAAAATTGAAATATCCTAAATATGGCTGATGCCTATAACATGTATAACACTTATGCATTTTCCTCCATTGTAAAAGAAAAAGCATAGGATAATTTTTCTATTTTGGCCTCTATCTCAAAAAGTTCTTAACAAAAAATGATAATAATAGTAAATCTTCTCTAAGAATAAATAAATTTATAAACATATCACCTTTGCACAAAGAAGTTCTCAACAAATTAAAGAAAAAGAAAGTTTTCCTAAGAAGAATTTATTTATAAGCATCTTTTGAACAATAAGAGATTGATTGAGTATTTATAAGCTCCTCAAGAAAATAAATTATTTCTTCAAAGAAAAAAAATCAAATCTACAACACTATTTATCAAACTTAGATTGAGTATTTATAAGCTCCTCAAGAAAATAAATTATATTTCAAGAAAAAAGAAAATCAAATCTACAACACTATTTATCAAAGTTAATGTTTTAACATTAAAGTAAAAGAGAAAAAGAAAGAAAATAAGAGCAACATATATTAAAAAGAATTAAAAATATTACCTCTTCAATTTGAAAAAAGAAGACCATAATCAGAGAAAAATAAGAAGATTTAACAATAAAAAATATTTTGAGAAAAAAATTTTGGTGAAAGTAACAGTAGATAAAGTTATGTAGAGATAGTGAAAAGTTTTTAGAAATTTAATTTAAATTAAAAGATTTGTTAGGATAAACTTAAGTGTCTATATTATTTTATTATAAAAAAATCTCTTAGCCAATAACAACTCTTTTAACTAATAAAAAATTTAAAATTTTATAAATTAGTATTGGAGATTTGAGAGTTTTGAAGGATAAGAGAGAGTAAAAATATTTTGGTATATATATATATATATATATATATATATATATGTGTGTGTGTGTGTGTGTGTGTGTGTGTGTGTGTGTGTGTGTGTGTAGATTACCTCACAGACGTGTCATGGTCATCGTCTCGTGCAGATATACCATAGTTTCATAATCATATTCCCCCGTTAGAGCAATCCAGCTCCTCTCATATGGAGATTACATGATCAACCGCTAAAGTTTTACATTAAATTTTTCTTTTTCCTTTTATTTTCTTGACGTCCGAATGACATCAAGCTTTAACTATTAAAACAACTGTTATTGTTATTAAAATTTTTAATTATATCAAAAACTAAATACGTTTATTCCATTCATCTTATACTTAATATTTAGGATGAGTTCACATTAGGTAGCAGTTTTTGCTAATACACTGAAAAGGCCGGGGGGGGGGGAGGGGGGAGGGGATTCGGGAGACACACGCCAACGCATTAAACAATGGGGTTTTTGGATTCGGATCTTTGTTTTGAATTGCCTCTTTAGGATCTTCTCTTTAAAAAAAAAAAAAGACCAAAAACAGAGAACAGTGTTCTTCTAGAAATCACGGGCCGAGACAGGTGGTATGGGCATGGGTGAGGACGAACCCATAACTTTGAAGAATTCACGAATTTTGATAGAGTTGATGATTTCAACCCTTATTTGACCATACATGATTTATTTTCTAGCGAAGATGAGCTAGTGAAATGGACAAGGAAAAGGCATTGCAAGTGATGATGTTCTTGATAAAACAAATTAATTAACATTAAATTTATTTAAAATAATTAAACATTGAAACAACTAAATTAATAAAAAATAATTTCACTAAATAAATAAACTACTAAATTAATTATCAAATTATTTCAAATATATTAGTTACAATTAAATAACTAAATAATTTAATAATAAGCAAAATAAAAATAAATAATTAAAATATAAAAAAGGGGACTTAGGTTACTTAAAATAGAAAAATAAATTCAAAATAAAATTTAACATTTTAAACTATATAATATCATTTATTGTAAATTATTACAAATAAATAAACATATAATCAATTTAAACTAAATTGCATTAAAATTTTATTTAATTAAAATTTAATATATTTAAAGAGAATTTATTAAGTTATTCATTTCCTCAAACCCAAAAACCTTAGGTTATTAAATAAATATATTTAAAAATTAAATCTGTTTAACTAATTCCAAGTGTATACCTTAACTAGTTTATTATACTTCGGAGCTAATTAGTAAGTGAAAGCAATTAATTAAGTACTGAACTTAAAAGTATAATAAAAATATGAATTATCTAAACAAACAAAGCACTTAAATAATCAACTATTTATTTCAAATAAATTAATTGAAATTAAATAGATAAAATATTAAATAATAAACAAAAGTTGAAATTAAATAATTAACAAAAAAATAGAAAAAAGTGACTTAGGTTATTTAAAGTAGAAAAATAACTTAAAAAAAATAACGTAAAATAATTTATTAACTTATTCAATTCTTCCAACACAAAAAATTAGATTATTAAATAATTATATTTAAAAATTAAATCTATTTAGCAAATTTTTAATAACATATGTAAACTATTTTTTATACTACCGAACAACATAGCTTCAAAATAGTAAGTAAAAATAATTAATAATCACATTATAAATAAATTACTTACAATTGAATATATTACTTAACTAATAAACAAATTATTGTAAATAAATTAATTACAATTAAATAAATAAAACATTAGATAATAAACAAAAATTGAAATCAAAAGATTAAAACGAAAAAGGTACTTCTGCCACCACCAGCGGAAGTCACCGCCATTTTCTGCTACCGCGACAGAATCTACTAACTGCATATCTCTTATTTAGTAGTATTTTTTTCTATATGCTTACGAAAATTCACATGGTCTGATCAATAATTTATGGGGATAGTATTTTCAATATTAAATCATCAACGGGACATGTTGCTAATACTTGAGGGTTGAGAGGTATTAAGAAAACTAGATAAATTTAAAGCGCTATCCTTTCATGCAGTTTTGCCAGGAGAGGCGTAGGCTACACCATTCCCATTCACAAATGGTTCATGGCTTAAGGGAATAGATTTCGTCAGGAGTTAAATAATAATAATTTGCACGACCTTAAAACTTTTCCAATGGTATAACTTTTGCCTTTAAATTAAAAAAAAATAGATATTCCCCCTCGATCTATTGAAATAAACAATTTATGCCCTTCCATCCAAATATTCTATTATCTATCAAAAATCAAGCACGTCACCTCTCTTTTTAAGGTTATCTTTGTTTTTTTTTTCCTTTTTCTTAATGCGGAAGAGTGAGATATGTTTAGATTCTAGTGTATTTGTACAGCTTTTGAATTTAAAATTTTTTATTTTTAATTTCATAAAAATAAATTATTAGTGATACTTTTATGAAATTAATGCATGAGCCAACTGGGTGGATGTTTCTTTATATGTTTTTTAATATACTGATGAAAGATTCACGTTGTCTGATTAATAATATTTGCGAGATAATATTTTCAATATTGAATGATTGACCATAGAATGATACATTTTGCGTCCACACTGATAAGGAACTGTATCTACTATTATTAGTGATACTTTTATGAAATTAATGCATGAGTCAACTGGGTAGATGCTTCTTTATATATTTTTTAATATACTGATGAAAAATTCACGTGTCTTATTAATAATATTTGCATTTTTAATATTGAATGATTGACCATAGAATTGGACATTTTGTGCCCACACTGACAAGAAATTGTATCTACTATTATTAGTGATACTTTAATGAAATTAATGCATGAGCTAACTGGGTAAATGTTTCTTTATATGTTTTTTAATATACTGATGATAGATTCAAGTGATCTTATTAATAATATTTGGAAGATAGTATTTTCAATATTGAATGATGGACCATAGAATGGGATATTTTGCACCCGCACTGATAAGGAACTGTATCTACTATTATTAGCGATACTTTTATGAAATTAATGCATGAGCCAACTGGGTAGGTGTTTCTTTATATGTTTTTTAATATACTGATGAAAGTTTCACGTTTTTTGATTAATAATATTTGCGAGATAGTATTATCAATATTGAATGATTGACCATAGAATGGGACATTTTGCGCCCACACTGATAAGGAACTGTATCTACTATTATTAGTGATACTTTTATGAAATTAATGCATGAGCCAACTGGGTAGATGTTTCTTTATATGTTTTTTAATATACTGATGAAAGATTCACGTTGTCTGATTAATAATATTTGCATTTTTAATATTGAATGATTGACCATAGAATGGGACATTTTGCGCCCACACTGATAAGGAACTGTATCTACTATTATTAGTGATACTTTTATGAAATTAATGCATGAGCCAACTGGGTAGATATTTCTTTATATGTTTTTTAATATACTTATGAAATATTCACGTTGTCTGATTAATAACATTTGCGGGATAGTATTTTTAATATTGAATGATTGACCATAGAATGGGATATTTTGCTCCCACACTGTTAAGGAACTGTATCTACTTACCATTATCTGACCATGCTTGGTCCAAATTAAAAATTAAATTGAATTTTAATTAAAAAATAAAAAATCAAAATCTACAAACTGCATCGCTGTCTCTTATTTATTACTATTTTTTTCTATATGCTTACGAATAACCACATGGTCTGATAAAATTTTATGGGGATAGTATTTTTAACATTGAATAATCAACGGGACATGTTGCTAATACTCAAGGGTTGAGAGGTATTAAGAAAACTAGATAAATTTAATGTGTTATCCTTTCGTGCAGTTTTGCCAGGAGAGGCGTAGGCTACGCCATTCCCATTCACAAATGGTTCATGGCTTAAGGGAATAGATTTCGTCAGGAGTTAAATAATAATAATTTGCACGACCTTAAAACTTTTCCAATGGTATAACTTTTGCCTTTAAATCAAGCACGTCACCTCTCTTTTTAAGGTTATCTTTTGTTTTTTTCCTTTTTCTTAATTCAGAAGAGTGAGATATGATTTAGATTCTAGTGTATTTGTACAGCTTTTGAATTTAAAATTTTTTATTTTTAATTATGTAAAAGTTATAAAATTCTAAACCAAGTTAGTTTCTTAATTCACATTAGTTTCTAGATTTCCTAATAGGATTTGTTTCCTAGTCTGGTTCCTAATAAGGTTTGGTTTAGTAAATCAAATCTTAGTTAGTTTAGGCTAATTTTAAGTTATAAATATATGTTGTGAGATGATTATTTTATATAGAAAGAGTTAGAGAGATTTCTCCTCAATAAAAGTTTAGTTATTATCTTTTTAAAATTTTTTTAAATTAATAAAATTTCTACAAAGTATGAGTATCAAAGCCAAAAGAGAAGGCCTTTTGAAAGCTGAGATTTTTTTCATTCCTGTGAACCTGTTCATCTGAAGAACTTTCGAGTTCTAAAAAAAGTTGTTTGCTACTGCTGTTGCAACGACAAAGTCGGTTGCGTGAGTTCTTGAATTTCTTGACCCTAGTGCTTGCAATAAAGTTGACTTTTGCATTACCAAGCTGCCTCTGTGTGTTGTCATCAAACAAATATTTGTTTGTTTCTTTTTCCTAGTTTACAAAGGTTAAGCATGAATTCTAAGGTTTTTACTCCTTATTCAGCTTTTGTCTTTAATGATAAAAATAAGTTTGATCTATGGAGGCAGTATATACAAAAAAAATTTGCCATGCTCGGCGTTTAGGATATCATTGAGAAAGGTTTTGAGTAACCATCTCCCAATGTGGAACTAACTGAAGAAGAAAAGAAAAAAAAACTCCGATGATTCTTTGGTAAGTTTCTATCTTTTTAATAAGGTAGAGTTACATGTGGCTCAAAATTTTGTGAATGCAAAATCTGCAAAAGAAATGTGGACCATCTTGGTAAATTCTAATAGAGGCTATGAAGCGATGAAGCGAATCCGGTTGCAGGCATTGAAGAATGAGTATGAATTGGCTCTTATGCAACCTACAGAGTCAATTAGTTATTATATTGGAAAGATATAAAATCTTGCCAACAATATGAGATTCAATGGTAAGGCTTTAACAGAAGCTCATGTTGTTGAAAAAATTCTCTGATCCATAAACTCCAAGTTTCATACCAAGAAGATAGTTCTTGAAGCCACAGAGGACTTAGACACAATGACGGTGGCTTAATTAGAAGGTAAATTGTTATCCTATGAGTTGTTTCTAAATCAACAGTTAATTGGTTACTTTGAGGAGAGGGCATTAAAAACCCAAGTAATCGTGAAAATGAGGAATTTGAAACATCAAATCAAGGAGAATTTCATCAGAGAGGTGGCCAAAATTTTCAAGGAAAAGACCGAGGTAGTGAAAACTTCAGAGTCAACAACAGAGGAAGAGGCAGAGGCCATGGTAGAGGTAATTTTAATTATCAGCAAAATAATTTTGATAGGATGTTCAAAATAATAGTGCTTATCAAAATGTGGATAATTCAAAACTACAATGTTTTTACTGTAAAAGATATGGTCACATAGAAAAAGATTGTAGATTTAAAAAGGAACACATAGCACAACTTCAAGCAAAATTTGCAAAAACATATGTTGATAATTTTGAAGCATTATTATTTGTTTCTTCCAAGAGTAGAGGAGATAAAAAGAATGAATGGATTTTGGACTTTGGCTACAGCAATCATATGTGTGGAAATAAAGATATGTTTGCAGAGTTAGATACTACAATTCAGAGTTCCGTAATACTTGAAAATAATAACCAAGTAGTTGTTCTTGGAAAAGGAAAGATTGTCATTACCTTGAAGGGTGAGTCTTCTAATTTTATTTCGGATGTTCTTTGTTCCCAGTCTTCATCATAATTTGTTGAGTATTGGCCAGCTATTTACCAAAGGGTACAATATTACTTTTAGTGGAGGAATTTACACAGTTATGACTCACAGAAGGGGCTCATTGCAAAAGTAAGTATGACAGGTAATCGCTTGTCTCTACTCTCTATTAGTTATGGAGATTTACCTTGCTTCAACACTATGGTATTTGATGATCATTTGCTGTGGCATATGCGTTTCGGCTACTTAAATTTTTCTAGCTTGAATTTTCTTACTAAGAAAAAGTTAGTTTTGGGCTTACCTTCACTTGATTTTGGAGATAAAAAATGTGAGCCTTGCATTATTGGAAAGAA
The DNA here is from genome assembly GCA_030512225.1 of Rauvolfia tetraphylla. Lineage (NCBI taxonomy): Eukaryota > Viridiplantae > Streptophyta > Magnoliopsida > Gentianales > Apocynaceae > Rauvolfia > Rauvolfia tetraphylla. The sequence continues at coordinate 896,008 of JAJQKT010000012.1, forward strand.
GCATCGAGATTCTTTTCCGAAAGATAAAGTATAGAGAACAAATTCACCACTGGAGTTAATTCATTCTAATTTGTGTTCTGTGGAGGTTCATTCCTTTGGTGGTAAGAACTATTTTATCACTTTTATTGATGTTTTTAGCAGAAAGACTTGGGTGTATTTTCTGCAACATAAATCTGAGGTTTGTGATGTTTTTAAGAGTTTCAAAGTTTGTGTGAAGAAGCAAAGTGGTTATTTTATTCAGACTTTGAGAACTGAAAGGGGACAGAATTTCTTGTGTGTGATACTTTTTTTAAAAAGCATGGTATTAGACATCAATTGACAGTTATGTACACTCCTCAGCAGAATGGGGTTGCTGAGAGGAAAAATAGAACAATGATGGATATAGTGAGATCCCTGATACATTCTAAAATTTTGCCTAAAGAATTTTGGGCAGAAATTGTTGCTTGTGCTGTTTGTATTTTAAATCGATGTCCTACTAGGAGTAATGATGGAAAGAGACCACAAGAACTTTGGACAGGTAACAAATACAATATTGGTCATCTTAAAGTCTTTGGATGTATTGCATATTCACATATCCCTGATGCACTTCAAAAAAATTTGGATGATAAAGCATAAAATTGTATCTTTCTTGATTATAGCCACGAGACAAAGGGGTACAAGTTGTACAATCCTGATACTAAGAAGGTTATTATTAGCAGAGATGTTACTCTTGATGAGCAAGCAGCTTGGGATTGGTCGAGCAATTTTGAAGAGCCAATCATACCCTCTTATATCCCATTGAGCTCTTCAATTTTGGAAGATTCAGAATTTGCCAGACAAGATAGAGAAGAGATTGAGCAGCCAAGTTGTGTGCAGTCAGATCTTGCACAACCATCTAGTCGTCCTCAACGAGAGCGTCGTCTTTCTATCCGTTTGCAAGATTATATTGTTAGTGATACTGCCTTATCTGATGAAGATATTATAAATTTTGTTTTATTTGTAGATTGTGATCCAGTCACTTATAAGGAGGCTGCAAGTGATAATCATTGGATACGTGCGATGGATGAGGAGATTCATGCCATCGAAAAAAATAAAACTTGAGAGTTGACTACTCTTCCACCTGGTAAGTAACCCATTGGAGTAAAATAGGTATATAAGGCCAAATTTAAACCTTCTGGAGAGATAGAATGTTTTAAAATGAGATTGGTGGCAAAAGGATATAAGCAAAAGCCTGGCATTGATTATTTTGAGGTATTTTTCCCTGTTGCCAGACTTGATACGGTACGTATGTTTATAGCTCTTGCTACTCAAAATTCTTGGAATATTTATCAAATGGATGTCAAGTCTGCTTTCCTGAATGGAGTATTGGAAGAAGAAGTATATGTTGAGCAACTTGATGGTTATGTTAAAGAGAGTCAAGAAGATAAGGTTTACAAATTGAAGAAGGCATTATATGGGTTGAAACAAGTTCCTAGAGCTTGGTATACTCATATTGATTCTTATTTTCTTGATCATGGTTTTGAGAGATGCCCTTATGAGCATACTTTATATGTGAAGTTTAATGGTGTTGGTGATATTCTTATAGTGTGCTTGTATGTTGATGATCTTATCTTCACTGGCAACAATCCCAACTTAATTTATGAATTCAGGGAGGCTATGATAACCATTTTGAGATGACGAATTTGGAATTGATGTCTTATTTTCTTGGTTTGGAAGTTAAACAATTGAATAGAGAAATTTTTGTTTCTCAGAAAAAGTATGCATGTGATATCTTGAAGAAATTCATGATAGATGAAGCCAAACCTATCATGACTCCTATTGAGGAGAAATTGAAGTTAACAAAAGAAGGGACTGGAGATGTTGTTGATGCTATTGCTTATAGAAGATTAGTTGAAAGTTTGAGATATTTAACGGCCACAAGGCCTGATATTACGTATGGCATTGGCTTGATTAGTAGATTTATGCAATCTCCTCGCCAATCACATTTGCAAGCAGCAAAAAGGATATTGAGATATATTAAAGGTACGCAATCTAATGGCATTCTTTAATCGCGTACTAATAGTATAGCTCTTATTGAATACACAGACAGTGATTGGGCTGGAGATATAATGAAGTATAAAAGTACTTCTGGTTATGCTTTTACTTTGGGGTCTGGAATATTCTCTTGGTCTTCAAAGAAGCAACAAGTAATACCTTTATCTACGGTAAAGGCAGAATACATGGCAGCTACAAACTGTGCTACACGAGCAATTTGGCTGAGGCGTATACTTGAATTTCTACAGCATCAACAGATTAGTTCAACTATTATATTTTGTGATAATAAGTCTGCTATTGATTTGACCAAAAATCTAGGATTACATGGTCGTAACAAGCACATCAATATTAAGTATCATTTTATTCGAGAGTTGGTTTGAGATAAAAAAAAATTATGGTTCATTATTGTCCAACTGCAGATCAAGTTGTAGCCATCTTCACCAAACCATTAAAGGCGGAATTATTTTTGAAGTTGAATAAGATGCATGGCATTGTTAAATTTGATGAACTTGGTTTAAGGGAGGCAAATGTGGAATCATAAACCAAGTTAGTTTCATAATTCACATTGGTTTCTAGATTTCCTAATAGATTTTGGTTCCTAGTAAGGTTTGATTTAGTAAATCAAATCCTAATTGGTTTAGGCTAATTTTAAACTATAAATATATGTGGTGAGATGATTATTTTGTATAAAGAGAGTTGGAGAGATTTCTCCTCAATAAAAAGTTTAGTTGTTATCTTCTTAAAATTCTTTTAGATTGATAAATTTTCTACAAAAGTAAATTATTAGTGAGAAAAAATGGAGAAGAAAAGGTATATTCTCCCATTTTTCTCACTTTTACGAAATTAATGCATGAGACAAACAACTGTGTAGATGTTTCTTTATATGTTTTTTAATATAGTGAGGAAATATTCACGTGGTCTAATTAATAATATTTGGGGGATAGGATTTTCAATATTGAATGATTGACCATAGAATGTGACATTTTGCGCCCACACTGATAAGGACTTGTATCTACATATCATGATCTGACCATGCTTGGTCCAAATTAAAAATTAAATCGAATTTTAATTAAAAATCAAAAATCAAAAATTTAATATTAAAATTTAAAAAAAATAAAATAAATTAAATTTCAATTCAATTTAGTTATTTAATTTACTTTAAACTAGTTTAAATGCCCGCGCGATGCGCGGGTATTTTCTTGGATGAAAATGTTAAAATAAATAATTTTTAGTTTTTATATTTAGTGTATTTTTTATAATTAGATATTAAATATTTTATTCAATCTAGTGTAGAACATATTTGGAACGAAAACAAACAATACATATCATATATTTAATTACCAAGTTATATATTTAATTTTACAGTTGATAAATAATATTGAATGAAATAAAGAAGTATTAAAAAAATTTTATACATAAGTCAATATTTTACTATATATTTTTTAAAATTTTCATAATCTATAATATTAATATTAAATAATCATCATAATATACAAGTCATCATAATAAAATAATAAACACATCACAAATATTCATGAATAATCTAGAATCATCAATAGAAAAAATGTGCAAAATCTATCATATTATAAATTATAATAATAACCCTTCATGAATAATGTAGAAAAAAATTAAAAAATCAACAAAAAAAAAGCTCATGGAGCTAAAGAGCATGATAATGATGTAGTTGGAGTATAACAGATTCAAACAAAAAATAACGCTCGAAGATAAGACAAACGAAATCAATTGGATATTACACAATATAAAGTGCTATCCCAATTATAAAATCTCAAAGTCATTCATTTGACCATCTAACTACTGAATTTCACTTCAAGATTAAGACAAAACAAAATGATTACAAATCCTCAACAAGCCACTCCAAAATGAAGACAAAACAAAATAATTGTAAATCCTCAACAAGCCATTTAATATATAGATAGCTAATAGGTAAATTATTATACTTTAATTTTATCATCTTAGAGTAATTATTATTGAAACGATTTTATTTTTAAAAATTCATCAATTTTTAAAAAATATTAGCAAAACAAATATTTAATATTAAATTTAAATCTGATACAGTAACCTGTTATTTTTACAAAAAATACATAAAAAAAAATTTCATAAAATTTTATAAAATCATAATACGTATAGTCACATCAATTAATTTTATATATAAAACAATTTTATAATTACATGTAAATTAAATTATTTTTAACACATAGAGTATAAAAATATAAATTGTATATTGTAAAGTGAAACGCACGAAAAGTCAAAATAATTATCACATAAAAATTCGTATACTACGTTGTATACTTAATATATGCTAGACAACAGTTAAGTGTATCATTATAATAATATTTATTTCTAGGCATGTATTATAATTTTTATTTTTAATTTATTTGTACATATATATATTTTTCAAAATAAAATATTTATTTATTAATTATATTATGGCCTCAAAAAAATTATTATTGAAACAATATTATTTTAAAAAATTCATCAAAATTTTAATTAACAAACTATTTGTAACACAAATATTTAATAATTAATATTAAATTAAAATTTGTGACAATTAAATCACAACCCTTCATTCTACAATGCAAGGATCCAATTTTATCCAGGAAAAGATAAATATTACTTTTAATTTTATCATGGTCTTAAAATAATTATTATTGAAACGATTTTATTTTTAAAAATTCATCAATTTTTAAAAAATATTTGCAACACAAATATTAAATTAAAATTTGATACATTAACCTTCTATTTTTACAAAAAATACATAAATAAAAATTTTCATAAAATTTTATAAAATCATAACACGTATAGTGCATATCAATTAATTTTATATATAAAACAATTACATAATTACATATAAATTAAATTATTTGTAATACATAGAGTAAAATTTTGACGTGCGTATAAAAATATACATTGTATATTGTGAAGTGAAACGCACAAAAAGTTAAAATAATTATCACATAAAAATTCATGTACTACGTTGTATACTTAACATGTAAACTGTAAACAATGATTAAATTTATGATTATAATAATATTTATTTTTAGGCATATATTATAATTTTTATTTTTAATTTATTTGTACATATACATATTTTTCAAAATAAAATATTTATGTATTAATTATATTATGGTCTCAAAGCAATTATTATTAAAACAATATTATTTTTAAAAAATTCATCAAAAATTTAATTAATACATTATATAATTAACATAGGTTAGACAATAGTTAAATGTATTATTATAATAATATTTATTTCTAGGCATGTATTATAATTTTTATTTTTAATTTATTTGTACATATACATATTTTCAAGATAAAATATTTATTTATTAATTATATTATGTTCTCAAAGTAATTATTATTGAAACAATATTATTTTAAAACATTCATCGAAATTTTAAGTTATTTTTAATTTATTTGTAAATATACATATTTTTTAAAATAAAATATTTATTTATTAATTATATTATGGTCTCAAAGTAATTATTATTGAAATAATATTATTTTAAAAAATTTATCAAAATTTTAATTAACAAACTATTTGTAACAGAAATATTTAATAATTAATATTAAATTAAAATTTGCGACAGTCAAATCACAACCCTTCATTCCACAATCTAAGGGTCCAATTTTATCCAAGAAAAGATAAACATTACTTTTAATTTTATCATGGTCTTAAAGTAATTATTATTGAAATGATTTTATTTTTAAAAATTCATCAATTTTTAACAAATATTAGCAACACAAATATTTAATATTAAATTTAAATTTGATACAGTAACCTGTTATTTTTACAAAAAATACATAAATAAAAATTTTCATAAATTTTTATAAAATCATAACATGTATAGTGCATATCAATTAATTTTATATATAAAACAATTGAATAATTATATATAAATTAAATTATTTGTAATACATAGAGTAAAATTTTGACATGCGTATAAAAATATAAATTGTATATTGTGAAGTGAAACAAATGAAAAATCAAAATAATTATCACATAAAAATTCATTTACTACATTGTTTACTTAACATAGGCTAGACAATAATTAAATGTATCATTATAATAATATTTATTTCTAGGCACGTATTATAATTTTGATTTTTAATTTATTTGTACATATACATATTTATCAAAATAAAATATTTATTTATTAATTATATTATGGTCTCAAAGAAATTATTATTGACACAAAATTATTTTTAAAAAATCATCAAAATTTTAATTAACAAACTATTTGTAACACAAATATTTAATAATTAAAGCAAAAAAGACAAAGCCAAATTGAAATTCTCCAATCAAATCTCAACCCTTCATCAACAATCCAATGGCCCAATTTTCACCTAAGAAAAAGACAAAGCAAAATTAAGCCAAATCCAATCAAATTTCAATCCTTCATCAACAATCCAATGGCCCAATTTTCACCCAAGAAAAAGACAAAGCAAAATCAATCCAAATTCAATCAAATCTCAACCCTTCATCAACAATCCAACGGCCCAATTTTCACCCAAGAAAAAGACAAAGTAAAATCAATTCAAATCCTCCACAAGCCATTTAATAATAAGTAGATAATATACGCTCTATTTGCATTTCTCCACTGTAACGTCCTTTATCAATGTGGGGTGCAAATTCTTAGCAAAAAAGGGAAAAAATTGGGCCATTGCATTTCTCCACTGTACCTGGCCTTGCTGCATTAGTGTTGCGGTTCTGTGGCTCTACCTCGCTTGGAGCATTATAAAGTCCTTATCAGTACAGGCGCAAATAGACACGTTGTGCCAAAAAATCTTGGCCCCATCATTAAATATTGAAAATGCAACTACACTTTATTGATCAGATCACGTAAATCTTTTCACGAGCACGATAAAAACCAGTTGATTTAATAGCGTCCATCTTTGACTTGCACTAAGGATTCATCTGCAGTGTATGATTTACGTCCACAATCAGTTATAAACGGTACTTAACTTGAAATCTTTGAGGACCCTTGTCTGTTAATCATTGAAGGAGAAAATGAGAAGAAGTTTTGAGAGAGAGTTTGAGAGAATTTGAGTGATGAGAGAATTTGAGCGGTTATGTGAGCAAGGAATTGATGTGGTGTGAGGCTGCGCGACTGATAATATTCACCACTATTTTACTGAAATGAATAATTATTCACTCTTGTCCTGTGCAGGTAAGTGAACGGTCGTGATGTATTGAATAATTACTCACTCTTCTAATCTCCATTGAACAAACAGTTATTTTTTAAAGAGAATAATTATTCATTCTTATCATTTGTCAGCTCAGTGAATAGTCTCTTCGAGCCAAACGAAACTTACTTTACTGCCGTGTCAAGAGAAGAAACGGCGGGTGTCAGGGAGCTATGATGGCTTTTTAAATTTCAAACCATCTCTCAGATTTTTTGTCTTTATCCGATTGACCTTTCATTATCCAAAATGCCCCTTGTGCTTTCTAATTATTGGATCAAAAGACAACGAATAGTAACCAATCGAACGGTGTAAAAGCCATCCGCATGTGCAGAGAAAAAGCCTTTCAGCATAGTAACCTCACTGGTGAATAGCATTGGTGGTCCGCGGACAAATCTATGGTTCGGATCCTCTGTCCACCAATAATTATTGTCATGTGGTTAAACAAAAAAATTTTAAAAAGTGCAATTTTTTTTTAAAAAAATTGAGAAACTTTAAAAGAAATGAAATAACATAGACAGGCCAAAATATGAGAAACAAGAAAAAAGTAATCCGATAAAGATTCAAGAAAAGAGTAATCTGATGAAGATTGAAGAGAAGAACAATATGATAGAGATTCAAGAGAGAAGATAGATCAAAGAGGAGATTTTTTATAAAGATTCAAGATATGAGATAAATTGAGAGAGAGAGAGAGAAAGAGAGAGTTAATCTTCAAGAGAGGAGAAAGAAATAGATGAGGGAGAAAGGAGTGATCGAAAATGGAAGAGAGAGAGAGAAATGCTAGAAGAAAATGTAGATTTTCTCATCCTTGACAAGACATATTTGAGTGGAATTTGAAAAATAATTTTTGTACCAAAATATCCCTACTTTCTTATAGCCATTGAATTATTCTCTTATAATTATTAACTTAATAGTGAATTATTAATTGATAAAGACTAAATAATTATTAACTTAAGAGTGAATTATTAATAGATAAAGACTAAATAATTATTAACTTAAGAGTGAATTATTAATAGATAAAGACTAAATAATTATTCATTTAAAAATAAATAATTAATCAATAAGGGGTGAATAATTATTTAATTTAAAACTTTGTACGCGTTGTCATTCATGCACACAGTAGTTGCCAACAAAACTATCATAAATAATTATTCATAATTATTCATAATATATGGAATAATCAGTACATAAAATTTTCAACAAAAGTAGTTTTTTTTCAAGAATACATTTTTCAAGGTTAAAATAGATGAGATCAACAAAAGATAAAATTTTCATCTAACAATAATAGTATATATTTTATCTTCTCTATTAAGATTCAACAAAGCACTATTTTTCTTGACAGTGCACTCTTCATATCTGTCATCCTTAATGGAAGAGGGAGAGAAATGGAAGAAGAAAATACAAATTCTGTCATCCTTAACAAAGTATATTTAAACAGAATTTAAAAAATAAAATTTCACTAAAATATCCTTAATTTCTTACAATGAATCAAAATATTCTGATCCAATAATAATGAAATGGGTGCTAGACATGCTGACAAAAAGAGAGATCGCCATGTTAGCCAAATCGACATTGAATGATCTGACCATGACTTGTTAGACTGGGACATTTTGCGCCCACACTTATATTCTATTTAAACTAAATTAAGGAAAGGTATTTATCACGATTTGACCACGTTTTTTTTCTTTTCTACTGAATGGGACATTTTGTGCTCACACTAATGGAGGCCTATTTTTACTTATCCAAAAAAAAAAGATAACAACCTGTATTTACTTATCATAAAAAATTTTAACATTTTAAACTATTTAATATAATTTATTGTAAATTATCACAAATAAAGAAACATAGATTCTATTTAAGCTAAATTGTTTTAAAATTTTATTTCAATTCCTCCAACCCAAAAACCTTAGGTTATTAAAAATTAAATGTATTTAACTGATTTCACATGCATACTTAAACTAGTTTATTATGCTACCGAGTAAATTAGTAAGTAAAAGTAATTAATTAAGCATATTGCAGAACTTAAAAGTATAATAAAAATATAAATTATCTAAACAAACAAAGCACTTAAATAATCAACTATTTATTGCAAATAATTAATTCTAATTAATAGATAAAATATTAAATAATAAACAAAAGTTGAAATTAAATAATTAACACAAAAATAGAAAAAAGTGACTTAGGTTATTTAAAGCAGAAAAATAACTTAAAAATAAAAATAACGTAAAATAATTTATTAACTTATTCAATTCTTCCAACACAAAAAATTAGATTATTAAATAATTATATTTAAAAATTAAATCTATTTAGCAAATTTTTAATAACATATGTAAACTAGTTTTTATACTACCGAACAACATAGCTTCAAAATAGTAAGTAAAAGTAATTAATAATCACATTGTAAATAAATTACTTACAATTGAATATATTACTTAAATAATAAAAAATTATTGTAAATAAATTAATTACAATTAAATAAATAAAACATTAGATAATAAACAAAAATTGAAATCAAAAGATTAAAACGAAAAAGGTACTTCTGCCACCACCAGCGGAAGTCACCGCCATTTTCTGTTACCGCGACGGAATCTACTAACTGCATATCTCTTATTTAGTAGTATTTTTTTCTATATGCTTACGAAAATTCACATGGTCTGATCAATAATTTATGGGGATAGTATTTTCAATATTAAATCATCAACGGGACATGTTGCTAATACTTGAGGGTTGAGAGGTATTAAGAAAACTAGATAAATTTAAAGCGCTATCCTTTCATGCAGTTTTGCCAGGAGAGGCGTAGGCTACACCATTCCCATTCACAAATGGTTCATGGCTTAAGGGAATAGATTTCGTCAGGAGTTAAATAATAATAATTTGCACGACCTTAAAACTTTTCCAATGGTATAACTTTTGCCTTTAAATTAAAAAAAAATAGATATTCCCCCTCGATCTATTGAAATAAACAATTTATGCCCTTCCATCCAAATATTCTATTATCTATCAAAAATCAAGCACGTCACCTCTCTTTTTAAGGTTATCTTTGTTTTTTTTTTCCTTTTTCTTAATGCGGAAGAGTGAGATATGTTTAGATTCTAGTGTATTTGTACAGCTTTTGAATTTAAAATTTTTTATTTTTAATTTCATAAAAATAAATTATTAGTGATACTTTTATGAAATTAATGCATGAGCCAACTGGGTGGATGTTTCTTTATATGTTTTTTAATATACTGATGAAAGATTCACGTTGTCTGATTAATAATATTTGCGAGATAATATTTTCAATATTGAATGATTGACCATAGAATGATACATTTTGCGTCCACACTGATAAGGAACTGTATCTACTATTATTAGTGATACTTTTATGAAATTAATGCATGAGTCAACTGGGTAGATGCTTCTTTATATATTTTTTAATATACTGATGAAAAATTCACGTGTCTTATTAATAATATTTGCATTTTCAATATTGAATGATTGACCAAAGAATTGGACATTTTGTGCCCACACTGACAAGAAATTGTATCTACTATTATTAGTGATACTTTAATGAAATTAATGCATGAGCTAACTGGGTAAATGTTTCTTTATATGTTTTTTAATATACTGATGATAGATTCAAGTGATCTTATTAATAATATTTGGAAGATAGTATTTTCAATATTGAATGATGGACCATAGAATGGGATATTTTGCACCCGCACTGATAAGGAACTGTATCTACTATTATTAGCGATACTTTTATGAAATTAATGCATGAGCCAACTGGGTAGGTGTTTCTTTATATGTTTTTTAATATACTAATGAAAGTTTCACGTTTTCTTATTAATAATATTTGCGAGATAGTATTATCAATATTGAATGATTGACCATAGAATGGGACATTTTGCGCCCACACTGATAAGGAACTGTATCTACTATTATTAGTGATACTTTTATGAAATTAATGCATGAGCCAATTGGGTAGATGTTTCTTTATATGTTTTTTAATATACTGATGAAAGATTCACGTGTCTGATTAATAATATTTGCATTTTCAATATTGAATGATTGACCATAGAATGGTACATTTTGTGCCCACAGTGACAAGAAACTCTATCTACTATTATTAGTGATACTTTAATAAAATTAATGCATGAGCCAATTGGGTAGATGTTTCTTTATATGTTTTTTAATATACTGATAAAAGATTCACGTGTCTGATTAATAATATTTGCATTTTCAATATTGAATGATTGATCATAGAATGCTACATTTTGTGTCCACACTGACAAGAAACTGTATCTACTATTATTAGTGATACTTTAATAAAATTAATGCATGAGCTAACTGGGTAGATGTTTCTTTATATATTTTTTAATATACTAATGATAGATTCACGTGATCTTATTAATAATATTTGGAAGATAGTATTTTCAATATTGAATGATGGACCATAGAATGGAATATTTTGTACCCACAGTGATAAGAACTTGTATCTGCTTCTGACCTTGCATGGTCTAAATTAAAAATTAAATGTAATTTTAATTATAAAATAAAAAATTAAAATTTTAATATTAAAATTTTAAAAAATTAAAATAAATTAAATTTCAATTTAATTTAATTATTTAATTTGCTTTAAATAATGTACGCTCTATTTGCATTTCTCCACTGTAACGTCCTTTATCAATCCTTTATCAACGTGGGGTGCAAATTCTTAGGAAAAAAGGGGAAAAAAATGTAAAAGCAAAAGTGAGTTGGGCACTGCAAATACCTGGGCTTGCTGCATTAGTGCTGCGGCTCTGTGGCTCTACCTCGCTTGGGGAACTATAAAGTCCTTTATCAGACACGTTGTGCCAAAAAATCTTGGCCCCATCATTAAATATTGAAAATGCCACAAGACCTATTGATCAGATCACGTAAATCTTTTCATGAGCACGACAAAAAACAAGTGACGTTATGCTTTTTGTTAATGGCTTCAATAGAAATAGAAACAAATTCTCAAGGTTTTTATTCAATCACAAGGATATTTGGCAAAAAAATATTAAATCACAAGGATTTTATGATCACTATGTAATGTGCTCAACTATCGCAGCGTAACCTTGCGTGACGAATTCTCATCGTTTCTTGCCTAGTGTGACTAAGCATACAGAGATGAGGAATCGACGGCCAATATCAGCTGAAGTTTGAAACAGCGCATATTGTTGTACGTTATGTTGTTTATGTAGTCTGCATTTGGTAGGGTTACAAAACCCTAATTCTTCCCGCCTTTGTTTATATATATATATATATATATGAATGATCTGGCAAAGATTTGATTTTCTTTTTTATTTTCCTACAGAATGGGACATTTTGCGTCGACACTGATAAGGACCTGTATTTGTGTTATAACTCGAATTGATATATATGTATATATATTTTTATTATATATATATATAATTATATATAATTGAGTACATAGTTATTTAACATATTTGTTTTATATTGCTTATATTCAAGATATATGTTGATTTATATTTTTTTAATTATTATACAAGTATTATCTAATATCTTACAAGTAGTCTACAATTAACACTTTATATAAGTATACAAATATGTAAAATAATAATTACATATAATGTTAATATCTTTTATCTATATAAAAACAATTACAAAATTTTTATTAATTAGTAAACACACTTAACAAGTTAATAATATTAGTTTATAACCTAATAAAAATTAGAAATGAATCAATAGTAATGTTTCACTGAAAATAAAGTTGATTAAAACTTTTAGATTCTTTTTTCATTTTGTTAGTTTAAGGATATGAAAAAATAGAAGTTATTTCTATACAAATTCAAATCGATTTTAAAATATAATAAAATAAGTTGCATCTTATAATATTTTATTTTTGTAATTTCTATTATAAATAAGATTATTTAAAAATATTACGTTATCTATTATTTAAGAAATAATTATAATATACATTATTGATTTAAAAATATAATGTATACATATATAGTATAAATAAAATAGTTGCACAAGAATATCACAATATCAAGCTTATCCTCTGGAGAAGTACAATCTCCCCACACCAATAACGTGGGTTCAAATTATGAAAGGGGTGAATTTCTGAAGATTATTGACGCGTGCACATACTCACCAGGCACGCATTCATCTGACCCAGCCTGTTGATTCGGGTGGACTCAGGTCAATTTTGAAATTGACTCTATAGCTGGTTTGGGTGCGAACCATGAAGGGGTGCAAATTTTTGAAGATAAGACGCGTGCTCAAATGCACCATGCACGCACTCATCTGACCCAGTTGGTTGATTTAGGTGGACGCGGTCAATTTTGAAGCTAATTCTATTCGGTTTTAAATTTAAAATTTTATTCTCTTTCAAAATCAGGCTACAACCACAAAAAATGTTGAAGAGATGTCATACTATGGTGAAAATTACGTATATCAAATATAATATAGCATAGTATTACAAGCTTTATAAAAGATAATGCAGCAAATAGGAACTCATAGGGGTAGAAATTTAGCTTCCAACCTTCTAATTTGGAGACCTCAACTCTTACTACTAAATAAGAAGTGTTACATTATTGGTGAAGATTATACATATTTAATACAATATAGTATAGAGTTACGAGTATTATTAAAAAAGAAAATAAGTCTAATAAGGAATTAGACTTTCAACATTTTAGTTTGAAAATCTCAACTCTTACCACCCAAATAGATTTCACTGGCACTAAGGGTATTCAAAAAGAACCCCAAAACGCCCAAACTGAATCGAAATTGTGTTTCGATTAATACTATGAATTGGTTTGGTTTTGATTTGGTGTAATTCAAAACTTAAAATTCAAATTTCAAACCAAATCAATTAAACCGAACTTAAAATTAAAATTATTATTTATATTTTTAATGATTTAGATTAATTTCAAAATTTTTAAATAAAAAATATTGATTTGGTTTGAAAAATACTTAAAATCAAGTCAAATCAAACCATGAACATCTCTAACGGTGGCTACAGCTCCCTTCTAACGGTGAAAAGATTTTCCCTTAGACCATTAGATTCAAGCAAAACCCGCATGGTCTTGGACCATCAACTGAGCATTTTATAAAAAAGATGGTTATGATTGCTAAATTTGCCTAATTTGAAGGGCAAATGTTCTATTAATCGTAATACTTATCACTTGCAACTTAATTTAAATACAATTCCACCTTTTACTTTTCTTACAATGAGTTATACTCTCTCTTTCATACTAATTAAGTGTAAACCTCATTTGAAAGTCAACAAAAGTAAAAAATAAAAAATTCAATTGGAGTTACAACACAAATATAGGTCTTTATTATTATTATTATTTGATAAGTAAATACAAGTCCTTATTAGTTGGGCGCAAAATGTCCCATTCTGTAAAAATAAATAAATAAATAAAAGTCATGGTCAAATCGTGATAAGTACATACAAGTTCTTATTAGTGATGTCAAACGGGTTAGCCCGCTACGGGCTGCCCTTAAAGAGGGCGGAGCAGCGATCATATAAATTCTTATGCATATTTTTTTATTTTTTATTATATTTCTAACATATAAGAATGTTTCTATCAAAATTTTATTAAATACTTCAATTTTAAATTTAAAAATTACATATTTAACTTAATGTTAAAAATTTTATATAATTAGAATTACATTGAATATTTGAGATAAAGTACAAATTTTTAAATATTAAACTAAAAATTAACTTTAACTAAAATATATTGAATGTTGTTTCTTCATACTATTATATTAAATCGAAACATTATCTCAATAAAATCTTCACATCGCTCTAATCAAGCCAGACATGAAAATCATAAGAATCTTAAAAATATATAGCAAAAAAGTTAAATGAGACAAAAGAACAAGCCTAGTCCAGAGCACCGACCGTCCCAATCTTCTAGTCCTTCCTCGAAGCTCTCTGTCTGTGTACCATTGTGTTAGCCCCTTTAAAAAGTGGCAAAAAACGTCACGCTGCGCCAAAGAAATATTGGCCTGATCATTCAGTATCACAAAAAAAATTAAAAACTATTATTACCATTCTCTTAATAAAAGATTGCATAGATAGATACTAACAAATAAGTAATTCACACATTAACTTTAGAATGAGACATTTTACGCCCACACTGATAAGGAACTGTATCTACTATTATTAGTGATACATTTATAAAATTAATGCATGAGCTAACTGGGTAGATGTTTCTTTATATATTTTTTAATATACTGATGAAAGATTCACGTTGTCTGATTAATAATATTTGTATTTTTAATATTGAATGATTGACCATAAAATGGGACATTTTGCACCCGCACTGATAAGGAACTGTATCTACTATTATTAGCGATACTTTTATAAAATTAATGCATGAGCCAACTGGGTAGGTGTTTCTTTATATGTTTTTTAATATACTGATGAAAGATTCACGTGTCTGATTAATAATATTTGCATTTTCAATATTGAATGATTGATCATAGAATGGTACATTTTGTGCCCACACTGACAAGAAACTGTATCTACTATTATTAATGATACTTTAATGAAATTAATGCATGAGCTAACTGGGTAGATGTTTCTTTATATATTTTTTAATATACTGATGATAGATTCACGTGATCTTATTAATAATATTTGGAAGATAGTATTTTCAATATTGAATGATGGACCATAGAATGTGATATTTTGTACCCACACTGATAAGAACTTGTATCTACTTCTGACCTTGCTTGGTCTAAATTAAAAATTAAATGTAATTTTAATTATAAAATAAAAAATTAAAATTTTAATATTAAAAATTTAAAAAATTAAAATAAATTAAATTTCAATTTAATTTAATTATTTAATTTGCTTTAAATAATGTACGCTCTATTTGCATTTCTCCACTGTAACGTCCTTTATCAATCCTTTATCAACGTGGGGTGCAAATTCTTAGCAAAAAAGGGAAAAAAAAATGTAAAAGCAAAAGTGAGTTGGGCACTGCAAATACCTGGGCTTGCTGCATTAGTGCTGCGGCTCTGTGGCTCTACCTCGCTTGGTGAACTATAAAGTCCTTTATCAGACACGTTGTGCCAAAAAATCTTGGCCCCATCATTAAATATTGAAAATGCCACTACAGCAATTGATCGGCCATTCTAAGGGTGCTGCACGGGGCTTTGTGCAGCACGTATAGCACTGGTTCGTCGGATCATATTTCTGACGGACCAAATATTTTATCTCTTAAATATTTTTTGTCAAAAAATTAATATTTTATTCTAAAAATTTACAATCGTCGGATCAGATCTGAAATCTGATCCGACGGATCTGCTTCAGTGCATCACGTACGACAAGTCGTACGTTCTGCACTGTAGCAGAGCCCCTATTGATCAGATCACGTAAATCTTATCATGAGCACAACAAAAAACAAGTGATGAGACAGCTTCGCAGTTGGCCCCTGCGTCCCCCATCCTTCTCCAACTGTTGGAATTTTGGGGATGAAAATTGCATGCCATGGTTGAAAGTGAAGTCCACGCTCGGGACGAGGAAGTGGACGTGAGAACATCTCTCAACCAACAGAGACGTCTCCACGTCACCTACTTTGTGTGGAAGCTGTTGCTAACCACGTGTGAAAATGATCCACCATATATGAAGTGCGGGCATCAGACACCATGTTCTCCTCCGAGAATCCGACGGCCCGAATGACTGGGATTAAGCTGGCAGATGGGCCCACCTCGTGTGAAATAGTGCTGATTCGACTGCGGCGGATGCGCGCCGCCTAAGGTTTGGCACTAGTAGGCTGGACGGATTCTGGCGAAGTAGCTGATCCTCGCCTTAGACATGCGCAAGTCAAATTGGAGAGCAACACAACAACAGCACTGAGCTGTCAGATATTTCTTGGGTTGACCTACTTTTTACTATTTTTTATCTTTATAAATATTTGATATTTTTATAAAATAAAATATTTTCATATATTATATTATATATTATTAATTAATTATTAATTTTATTATATATTATTTTTATATATTTAAATTAATATAATATATCTATTAATTTACATATTTATTATTTTTATTATATTATATTATTTTATAATATAATTTAAATTTTTACATATAATTTTATTTCTGATTAAATATTATCAAAAAAATTAATACAGTAAAAATTAGCCAACAAAAATTTTTAATTATTTTTTATTTTTAATAAATATAAATTAGCCGAGATAAAATTTCTTTTTTAAACATATGTTATTTCACAATCTTAAAGAATCATATTATTAAAAGTTTTACTAATGATAATATTTATTTTGAATTGTTTCAAATAATTTTGAGTGATAGTGGGATATAAATAATTGAAATAATTTTTTTTAGAAAATGTCAATTAACCATTTTTTTGGGTGAAACATATTAATTTGGAAAAAAGGAGTGATAAAAAATGGAAGAGAGAAATGTGAGAAGAAAAGGCAAATTTTCTCATCAGACATATTTGAGCAGAATTTGAAAAATAAAATTTGTACCAAAATATCCCCACTTTCATATAGCCATAGAATGGGACATTTTGCGCCCACACTGACAAGGGCTTGTCCCTACTTTTCATGATCTAACCATGCTTGGTCCAAATTAAAAGTTAAATTGAATTTTAATTAAAAATTAAAAATTAAAAATTTAATATTAAAATTTTTAAAATTTTAAAATAAATTAAATTTCAATTCAATTTAATTATTTAATTTATTTTAAATAATGCACGCTCTATTTGCATTTCTCCACTGTAATGTCCTTTATCAATGTGGGGTGCAAATTCTTAGCAAAAAAGGGAAAAAAAATGTAAAAGCAAAAGTGAGTTGGGCATGCTGCATTAGTGCTGCGGTCTTGTGGCCGTACCTCGCTTGGGGCACTATAAAGTCCTTATCAGTATAGGCGCAAACAGACACGTTTTGCCAAAAAAAAAATTTGCCCCAGCATTAAATATTGAAAATGCCACTACACTTTATTGGTCAGATCGCGTAAATCTTTTCACGAGTACGATAAAAAACAAGTGAATTTTGGCCCCTGTGTTAATTAGACTGCATGGATTTCTTTAAGAATTAAATAACAATAATTTATATTTTTATTTTAAAATATATATTTTATTTTAAATATATCTAAATTTTTATTTATTATTTTATTTTAAATTTTATTCTTCTCTTCAATCACTTATAAGAATATTTTTATTTTTTTATAAATTATTAAATTTTTAACTAATCATTTAAAATATTAATTTTTATTATCAAGTTTAAATTTAACAAACTAACTAATTATTTTAAATTTGAATTTACATAAATGTTGATGCTGACTTTTGATGCATCTAGAAGGATGGTAGAAGGGACCATCAAAGAACGGTGGGCCAGTCCTTTATGGCAGCAGCAGCTTCAGACTTTCAAGTCTCCGACTTCTTCTGCTCTGAAAACAATGTTATGAATCAAATCTCTATGAATCGTAAATTTTAAATAATTTTATTATATACATTATAAACTGTGGATAATATTTTAATTTGTAATATAAAAATAATCAGTCCATAATAAAATAATTATACTGTTATTATTTTTGATAAAATTATTGTCCCCGCAGAAACTACGAAATCAGTCTAAGACGGCTTTGGCATCTATAGGTTAGAGAATGGCAATAGTATAATTGTGTACAACAATTTTATCAAGAATAGTAATAATAATTTGGGTAAATAATTTGCACGACCCTTAAAAACTGTCCCATAGTCTAACTTTTGCCTTTTAACTAAAAGACAATTAGATATTCTCCTCAATCTATTGAAATAAACAATTTATGCCCTTCCGTCCAAATGTTCTATTAGTAACTAATAGAAATCAAACACGTTACTTCCATGTAACTCTTTTTAGGGTTATCTTAGTTTTTTTTTTTAATATGTTGGAATAGTGGGATATGATTTAGAATCTGATACGTTTATATAGAGTTTAGATTTAAAAATTTTTTATTTTTTATTTTATAAAAATAAATTATTAATTAAAAAAAAGGTGAGATCAAAATAGAAAAATTTGCGCAATTCAAATACATCCAAAATATTTTACCTGAAAATGAGTGATTTTAATTTACTACCAAACTAATATCACGTGGTAGTTGTGATTGATATAAAATTATCCTAATATCAAGTGTAATGTGTCCACAATAATACTGTAAGACAAAAATAGTGTATAAGACTATAACCAAATGGTCAATCATCACCTCTTTTCCTAACATAGAGAGAGAAAACTTTCTCCTTCAAATATTATAGTACGAAGTAAAGAAAATGAGGGCAATTTCTGTCGGCATCACATTGCCAATATGACCAAAAAGCTTGATAGTTTTTGGTTTTTAGTTACTATTTAAAAATTCAATATTAAATACGTTATTCATTTATAATTAAATATCTCACTTTAATTTAATATAAAATTAAATATAAAATTTTTATTATTAAAAATTATTATAATATTTTTATTAATTAAAAAGATTAATGGTAAGATTTACGTGTGTTGGTGGAACATAATTTTTTTAAAAAGTTAGTGGTGGCCAATCTTGAGCCGACGGAGAACTTGGACTTTGTTGCCGGAGACATGTTTGAGAAAATACCCTCTGCTAATGCAATCTTTCTTAAGGTAGAATTGTTCCTTTATAGTATGAATTTCCTTTTAACCAGTATTATGGCTTTAACTCAACAAAATGGCACTGCATTTTCTGGCATTAACTGTTCTATTGTGTTCCTTAACTTTACGAGCATATAGATCGAACTAAACATAATTCTTAATTATATGCATGTGACCAATTGAGATACATTACGGGATCTAAAGTGTTATTGTGATTGTCAAACAGTGGGTTCTTCACGATTGGAAGAACGAAGATTGTGTGAAGATACTCAAAAATTGCAAAAAGGCAATTCCAGAAAAGGAGAAAGGTGGAAAGGTGATAATCTTAGATATTGTTTTAATGGAGGATCAGAAGCATGATAATCATTTAGTTAAGGCACAGTTATCTATGGACATGGAGATGATGATATATTTTGGAGCCAAAGAAAGAACTGAAAAAGAATGGGCTTCTCTTTTTGAGGAAGCTGGTTTCAGCGATTACGAGATGTTTCCCATGGTAGATTTCAGAAGTATCATTGAAGTCTATCCTTAAAAGAATATGGCTAAGTACCATGCCTTATTACCAATAAACTACCCGTTGATGTGTCTTTGTTGAACTGGGATCGCTTATCAAATCCCTCTGTACTCTATTCCACTCCTAGCAATAATTGTACTAAATAAATCTCCACGTGTATGGTTAATGCAAAGAATCTCTATTTTACCAAATCATTCGTTCCTTCCTTCCTTCCTCCCTCTTGTAGTCTGGTTTGAACAAGAAAACCCCCCTGCAAGTTTTCCTCAGGTTTTTTCTTTTCACAATTGTTGATGGCTGTGATATCCGGTGCTGCTTACAACAGTTTTCATTTTCATTCATTATATTAAATAAGTTTATAAGAGAGATTAACTATCACATTATGTCTATGGACTCCAAATTTCTCAGAGCTTATAACATTGCCCCCTTATGTATTGTTGTTCTATCTTATCTCTCATTTGTTCAAGTTGCTTAAACCTATCATCTTGAAATCCAAAAATGTCTTTGGTATAGCAGTAAAACATATGTTCAGAAAGTGAAAATGTTCCAATAGAACAACAACAATAATTGTACTAATACGACAAAGTAGGAAACCACTAATGCCATTACAAATATGAACTCAAAAGAGCAGATATTCTATATACACTATCTTACATTACCTCCAAAAAACACTCTATGTTTTAGTAGCCAAGACAGCAAATTGAAGTTTTTTTTTCTTTTTTTGAAATATGAAACATTTTATTGAAGATTTTTCTAATTTGTGTCATAGGGGATATGCTAATTCGCATTAGGTAGACTATTTATAGTAATGTAAGATTACAATTCCTTTAGAGTTATATTTCTTATAGGTCAATAAATTTTATAAAATTTGTGATAAACGTAAACTATTATAAATAGTGTATTCAACCCTAAGTAACATGTGCCAAAGCATAAAGTAGAAAAACCCTTTTATTAAAACTAAGCAATATCTGCAATTGCAGCAAATACAGCACAAGATAGGTGTCTCCCCACCCAATACATCTTTTCTGCTAAGCAAAATGCATGTTTTCCCAATTCATGCACAACCACTTCTCCACTTACAACAAATCTTTGAATTTACATTTTCAGAGTTTTGGATTTTCTGTTCCTCTTTGTGTCCCATCTCCTATTTTATTTATGAAAAACTACTATGTGTCATACTTTTTCTCTTAAAATTCGTCTTTGTTCTCTAGATTTTATATTTTTTATTAAAAAATCTCACACATGACAATTTGATACTAATAAAAACTGAAGATGAGTTGTAGAATTTGACAGAAAATCCGGACTCGATTTTCTCTAGAATTTGATACTAGTATGGGACAAATGCCATTATCGTCATTTACTAGGGTGTGGTTGGACAAGGTTACGCACGGAACCTAATACAGTTTTTCATCTCAAATCTTACTTTTTCTCTCACAAAAAATTCTCTTTCCCGAAACCTAAGATAAAAAATCTCAAAACCAAACTCTACCAAATCACACCCTAGATTTGAGCCAATGGTCGCAGCGTCATTTAATAGTCTGCTATGTACCACTTTATATCGTATCTTCTTAATTAACATAAGAGAAAGAAAGAAAAAAAGTATAGTTATGGTGAAAATATTTTTTAAAATATAATTTTTAAAATTAGTAAAAAGTTTAATACTTTAAAAAAAGGCAAAAAGCTTTATAATTAAAAATAGAGGAAGTATAAAACATTTGCAGCTCAGGGAGCACTATAAAGAGTCACCGACAGCATCAAGAATTGGCGGACGGATCAGTTCTGCAGAGTTAATTGTCAGTTTTCTAATGGCTCCGAATTCGCCTGAAGATGTACACCCAGTGAAGACTTTTGGGTTGGCTGCTAAGGATTCATCTGGACTGTTCTCTCCGTTCAAGTTCTCAAGAAGGTGACGTACTTCTTCCGCCTCTCTTTTAGCCATAACCTGGGTTGCTCAGCATTGTGTATTATGTTTTCTTGTTTTTGTTCTGATAGTTGAATGTCTGACTAGGTTCTGGTGATGAAATGCTCCATCAACACAAAATTTTGCAGATATTTCCAGTAGTTTACTTTTTATGTTGTTTTCCTGGCAAGTAACAAGGACTTAACCTACTGAGAAAATACTTAATTACTTGGAAACCAAGATTTATCTTATCTCTTCAACATGTAAAGCTGAACCAACTTACTGTGCTAGCCGTGTATTTCGAGATTTAACCTTTTGAGCATATAGGAAGGAGATTGAAGTTTTTGACGCCGCAGGGCCACAGGGGAACGTGATGTACAGTTCAAAGTCTTATATTGCGGCATATGTAACTACGATGCTGCAGCTAGCAAAAATAAATTTGGGATGACCACGTATCCTTTTGTTTTGGGGTAAGATTGACATCACTTTTTTTTTTTTTTTTTGCACGTGAAATCTTGTGGATATTTTATGAATTGATAAACTGATACAGGCACGAAGCTGTTGGTGTGGTAACTGAGGTTGGTGCCAAGGTGCGGAAATTCAAAGTCGGGGAAAAAGTCGGCGTAGGAGGCGTCGTCGGAGCCTGCCGGATATGTGAAATGTGTGCCAACGAAGTCGAACAATACTGTCCAAAAGCAGTAGCAACCGATGGCTTCATGGGAAGCGGCCAGTACGGTTCCTGTTCCGACATAATGGTGGCGGACGAGGATTTCCTCGTCCTTTGGCCGGAAAACCTTCCCCTTGATTGCGGCGTTCCTCTCCTGTGTGGAGTCACCATTTACAGCCCCATGAGACGTTTCGGACTCGACAAACCTGGAACGCATATTGGCATAGCTGGTCTAGGAGGATTTGGCCATATGGCTGTGAGATTTGCAAATGCTTTTGGTACTAAGGTGACGGTAATCAGTTCGTCCGCTAAGAAAAAGCGTGAAACGCTGGAGAAATTAGGCGCGGATTCTTTCTTGGTTAGCACTAACCCGGAGAAAATGCAGGTATACGGAGTTTGGATTTTCGACGTACCATATTCATTGTTTTTTATCTTCTTTTAATAAATGAAATTATTTTAATATCCATAACTAATTTGTCCACATAAGACTTGAACTACCTTTTAGAATCTTTTTGGTATTGAAAATTTTTCAATCATAAAAAAAGAGTGAAAAAAGATTAAAAAGAAAGTGTAAATATCACTTGTCCGTGTCACCAATTACAACTTTTATCTAAATATGGTATGAATAGGCTGCAGCAGGTACACTGGACGCCATCATAGACACTATACCAGTGGTTCACCCCCTTGAGCCATTGCTTGCTTTGTTGAAGCCATTTGGGAAGCTCATCACAATCTGTGCAGTGGACGCGCCGTGTCAGCTCTACACTGGTGCCTTGCTTCAGGGTAAGCAAAGCATATAGTAGTAACTTCATTTAACTTGAAGTCTCTTTTTTGTGGTAAAGAACTTGGGAGTCTTTTTAATTGGTTCCATTCGTCTCCCCCATCTGTCATAGTAAAATGACATTTTATTTGAC
Source organism: Rauvolfia tetraphylla (assembly GCA_030512225.1). Lineage (NCBI taxonomy): Eukaryota > Viridiplantae > Streptophyta > Magnoliopsida > Gentianales > Apocynaceae > Rauvolfia > Rauvolfia tetraphylla. The sequence goes on from JAJQKT010000012.1 coordinate 919,811, forward strand.
ATTAATTTCGTTTGTGTACAATGATCATCCGACTTTGAATAACAGGCGGGAAATCAATCGTTGGAAGTTCGCATGCAAGCATGAAGGATACGCAAGAAATGATAGATTTTGTAGCAAAACACAACATAGTAGCAGATGTTGAGGTTATTCCCATTGACTACGTGAACGCTGCGATGAAGCGCCTCGAGAAATCCGATGTGAAATACCGCTTCGTGATTGACGTAGGAAACACACTCAAATCTGCATAAAGCGTCTCGCAGTTTCTCATGTTTTCTTTTGTTTCTCATCATTTGAATTGATGGTCGAATAAAACTGCCCGTCCCGAGGGTGTATTTGCAGACCTTTTTCCATTATAAGGAGTAGATTTTCATTATAATATTATCCTTTTTCCATTTCAAAAAAAAATAAAAAATATTTGGTGATTTGTTTTTCTAAAGCATATTTTGGTTTATTTTCTGAAATGCCCTTCCCGTATTTTCTGAGTAACTTTAATTCGCCGTTCTAAAATTCTCTTTCTCTCACTGTTCTTGACACTTCGTGGTCGTGGCTCCGTGCTTTTTAAATTCAGTGGACTTCCAGAGTTGACCGATGCATATACAAAGTGAATATTGGAATTCAAAATGAGTTATTGGCCCAATTGCATAACGCGTATCAAAGTTCAAACCAACCAATAACTTCGGCTATTGAATACAAGAAGTTCCAAGGCTACATAGCTGGGGAGAGGATCCTTCGACTAAAATTTAACTGTTGAAATAAATCTCAGCTTCATTAGAATTTTAACACAAAAAAAAAAATAAAAAAGCAACGCACCATCATTTTTAAATCTCAACTATAAATTTTTAATTGAAGAATCCCCATAGCATCCTAGAGCTCAAGCTTTGCCCCTTTTTGGTCTATCACTACTGAAGGCGAAGGGGTAGCGATGCACTCTCATTTCGAGAGATTTTTCCACACCCTTACTGAGAAATTAAAAATTTTAGGGAGGTTGGCTGGAGCGGAGCAGAGCAGAGCTTATGGAGAAAGGTCCATGTTGAGTAGGGTGGCTGGGATAGAGAGACTAGATTAGGCAGGCCGTAGCTTTGAGGATGGTAGCACTGTTGAGAGCTGTATTTAAATGCTGAAGAGCTGGCTCAGTCCGTCAAAGATGAAAATGGAGACTATATACAGTGTAGTTGCTGGATCTTGTGTTCTTGTAGTTTTAGCATAGAAGGTGTTGAATTCAGCATGGTTGAAGCCAAAAAGGCTAGTGAAATGTCTTAAGAGGACAAGGCTTAAATGGATACCCCTACAGACCATTAATTGGAGACTTGAAAAAACTGGATATAATGCTTAAAGATGATGGGGGCAAAGCCAATCAGTTGCACTAATGATATCGTGCCACGAGTTACACCTTTTACATTTTTATATCACATATGTTAATTTTTCTTCCACAAAAATTAATTGTAAACTTCACCAGAAAATCAACAAAAGGATTAATTTCACTTTGATACTCTAAAGTTAAACATTTCTGTTAATTAAATATTATATTTTTAAAAAATATTTTATTTATTTTAAAATATATGTCATATTTTTTAATACGAGAATTAAAATTTTAATAAATTTTATAGGAAAAATTTGATAAATATCTAAAATATCTATATTTAAAAATTTTTAGTTAGTGCGTTAAATTTAAATTTAAAATTAAAAATTGATATTTAAAGTAGTTGGTTAGAAAACTAATAATTTTAAAAAATAAAAATATTTAAATAATTAGTTAGATACAATAATAAAATTATAAATAAAATAATAAATGAACACTTTTTATAAAAAAAACTTATATTTTAAAATAAATAAAAATAAAAAGAATAATATATATTTTAAAATAAAAAAAATACTAATTAAGGAACTAATATAATCAGTGATGAAAAAAGACTCATTTAAGTAATGTATTCATAAAGGCATTTCAATTTTTTGATGAAATTAATTTTAGAAAAATTAAATTCATAAAATGAACATATTAAGTTGATGCATTTATCAATACGAATATTTACATAATGCAGCAATTTATATTTCTCCATTTTTTTCCGTTATCTCTTTTCTTCCTCTTTTTCCTTTTCTCATTTTGTCGCCACTACCGATACCAACGCAATTGTAACTATCATCATTCCGGATACCATCACCTTTCATATCAAGGATGGTGGCACAGAACCAGGCATTTTCCTTATGCCCTATTCTATTAGCCAAGCTTGGCACCGCCCTACGAAACTTTTGTTTCTCTATTGTCTTATCTCCATTCATTGTAACATGGTGATAAACCAATTTACGGTGAATAGTTATAGTAAAATAATATTTCTTCCCTCTTATTTATTTTTTTATTTGACAGTATTATTTAGATATAAAAATTTATATTATATTATTAAAATAATATATTATTTTATTTTATTTCATTTCACTTTCTTATTATATTTATATATTTTATATTATTAATTAATTTTTAACTCAGTATATTTTATTTTTATATATTTAAATTTGATATAAAATATTTATTGATACATATATTTCTTATTTTTTATTATACTATATTACTTTTATAATATAATTAAAACTATTATATAAAACTCTATGTCTAATCAAATATTATCAAATAAAAAGGACGATAGAGTATAGTATAATAAAAAATAAAACGTATAGATCAATAAATATTTTATGCTAAATTTAAATATATAAATAATATATAGTGAGATAAATAATCGATTCATAATATAAAATATATTAAAATATAAAAATATATATATTATTTTCAAACGTCTTAATTAGTAAAAAGATAAAAAGAAAGGACAGAACTATATAGAGTTTTAATTATATACCGTGCGAAATTTTTTTTATTATTTACAATTTATTTCTAAAAATTTATAAGTTTCTTTAAAATTTTCGAAGTAGAAAAATTTAAATTTGTCAATGATGACTATATCTTTTATAAATTAAAATTAATTTATTAAATTATATCTAATTTTATGTTATTTTATATATAAAATTAAAATCGATATCAAAACGATTAATTTTAACGATGAAATAAAATTTATAACACTTGTACCAATAAGGAATTTACTTTCGCAATTTGCTGGCGAAAGTGACAAGCAAGTTTCGTCACTTGCTTGTGGATGGAACTTTGCAAAAGATGCGAGAGAGAGACGAAAGGGATAGAGGAGAGAATGTATTTTGAAAAATAAAATCTTTTTATTTTATAAAAATGACGAAAAGAAATGAAAGAGAAAATATGTCAATAATTTTATCTAGAATTGGGATAATATAATTATTTTATTATTTTTTTATTTTTTGATAAATAAAATGAGAGAGGGAAGACTAGCGCAGCAACTCCTCTAGTATCCCAGAGGAGCTCTACAGCTACCGTAAAATATTCGAGTGAGGTTAAAGAGTAAATTTGACTGTCTTAATATAAATAATCTCGTCATCCTAACCTTACTACGGTGCATAAATAAATTAAAACAGATATCATATAAGAAAAGTTAAAAATTTACTCACATAAATATTTTTAACTAGAATTCGATCTTTTAACCACCCGTATAAAAGGCAAAGTCCGTTATAGTGGACTACCACCGCAATTATTTTGTTATTCTGAATGATCAGTATGTCAATGACAGGCTCAATAATTTTATCGAGAATGGTGACCATACAATCATTTTTTTATATGAATGATCAGTCTACGAATTTTTGGCGCATCGTGACCTTTTTGGCCGAGGAAAGAGACTTTAAGTAGCATTCCATTACCCGTGTTCATTATTATACAATATAAAAAATTAAATCAAATTTTATATTTTAATTAAATTTTTTATTATTTAATTTATAAAATTTTGTATAATTTAATTTAATTTTTTAATTTACGTTTAGTTTTTAAAATTAAAAATTTTAACAAATTATTCATGAATATATTACAAAAATATATTTAATTTATTTTGACATTTAAAAAAAAAACACACGCAAACACAGTGGTGACTTTACTCATTGAATAATCAACTGAACATCAACTCACACCTACAACTGCTGATCAAGGCTTTTTTCAGCACGTGCTGAAGGACGGACCCTCAATTATTAAATTCACATGTGACCGTCAGTTATTAAATTTGCGCCTCGCCCTTTCATTCACTTTTCCGGTTTTCCCCGCAGAGGCGTAGAGGCGTAGGCCACACCATTCCCATTCGCAAGTGGTTGATGGCTCATGGGAATAGATTTTGTCAAGGGTTAAATAATAATAATTTGAACTATACTTAAAACTTTTGTAATAGTCTAACTTTTGATTTTAAATTAAAAAATAACTAGATATTCTTCTTAATTTATTAAAATAAATAATTTATGTCTTGTCATTCAAATATTCTATTAACTAATGAAAATCAAGTACGTTACCTCCATGTCACTCTTTTAGGGTTATCTTTACCTTTTTTTTCTTTTTTTAATACGTCGGAAGAGTAAGATATAATTTAAATTTTAGTGTATTTATATATTATAAAAATAAATTATTAATAAAAAAATAAGATTTAAATAAAAATATTCGCACAATCTAAATATATCCAAAATATTTTACCAATATTGAGTATTTTTAATTTACTATTAAATTAATATCACGTGATAGTTGTGCATCATATTAAATTTTCCTAATATCAAGTGTAAATGTGTCCTCAATAATGCAATAATGCAATAAGGCAAATTTGACATACAAAAAAAATGGTGAAAAGCCTTATGCAATAATGCACGGCCCCTTTGTTTTTTTTAAAAAATATATATATAATCTGTAGAATCATTAATTCTACAGATAATATTAACAGATCCTCGTGGTCTGATCATTAATAAATGTATTTTCCATGAAAGATGAGGACAAGATCTTTCCTTAGTTGGCATGATAATTATTTAGTTTTGGTTTTTTGTTATGAATTTATTAGCGCGCAGTCGTCGTCGGCACAACAAAATCGTAATACTAATATAGAGAACTTAATAAAGAAACTATAATGTAAAAAATAGGAAAAATTATAGAGAGAAAATAGAGAGAAAGAACACAAGAGCTTTATTAATGACACATTAGTATAGTGTTTCTCAAAGGCAAATGATTCCAAGTTACAGAGGCTCGAAAATGAGTTGATGACACTCACATAAGGCGACATGACTGTACGTCAATTCTTTGACAAAATTAAATTTTTGTCTTAAAAAATTATAAAATTAGATTCGCTTCATATTATCAACGAGACAAGGACGAGAAGGATAATAGTGCGAGGGTTTTGTCATGAATTAAATCTCTTCATAGCAGCAACACGTGGATAGGCTAAAGAACGAACTCTCAATGAGTTGAAAAATATGTTGGATGATGAAGATGCTCTAAACAAATAAAAATTTAGAATATCAGAGCAAGATGAGGAGAAATCACTCTTTACCAAAAGACAAACTTTTAGAGGAAAGAAAAATCCTGAAAAAGGAATCAAGGCAGACAAAACTCAAGACAATTACGCCATTGGAAAGGCTCTCAACCAGGGAGAGATAAATCATAAGGAGGCAACAATAGAAAAAATCAACGACAAGCTGACATCTATTACATTTGCGGGAAGAAAGGACATTTTGCCTGAGATTGTTGGCACAATCATGCAAAAAGAAATACTGCTATTTCCAAGAAGACAAATAATAGTAAAGATGAATGAGATTTTTAAGCATCTCTTGCACTAGTAGAAAATCATACATTGGTTGCGACAAGTGATAATTTGATCAATTTTAGAAATGACTAGATAGTAGATTTTGGGTGTTTCAATCATATGACAGGAGATAAAGAAAATATCCAGAATATAGAAGAGTACAATAGAAAACGAGTTGTGGTGACTGTAAACAATTCCAATATGTCAATTACACATGTTGGCAAGACCAATGTGATACATCGTTTCAACTCAACTGAAATGAAATTAGAAAATGTATTATAAGAACCAGGTTTGAAAAAAAATCTTTTCTCAGTATCACAATTAACTTTAGCATGTAATTTTTTTGTATTTGGTCCAAACGACGTGAAGGTGTATCGGCAATTGAAGCCAGTGGGACCAAATTAAAGTCGGTTTACGTAATGTCAACAGAAATGACATATGCAGACAAGACAAGGAAAAATGAGTTATGGCATACACGATTGGGACACGTGAGCTATGCCAGATTAAAGGAAATGATGAAGAAAGAAATGCTTAATGGCTTTTCACGATTAGAAGTTCGAGACAATATAGTATGTGCTGGATGTCAGTATGGAAAAACACCCCAACTACCATATGAGGAGTCAAAGTTTAGAGGTAAGACACCTTTGGAGTTGGTACACTCAGACATGTTTGAACCAGTGAAACAACAATTGGTAAGTGGCTATCGTTATACAATAACATTTATCGATGATTGTTCTCGTTATGTTTGGATAGATTTTATAAAAGAAAAATCAAAAGCATTAGAAAAATTAAAAGTCTTCAAGGAAAAAGTGAAGGATGAGGTAGATCGTCAAGTACACTACCTTCGTACATATAATGGTGGAGAATATCTCGTACGAATTCATTAAATTCTTGAAGAAGAATAGAATACGATGACAGTTGACATGTCTAAACACCCCACACCAGAATGGAGTTGTATAAAGGAAGAACATGTATCTGGTAAAAACTTGTAGAAGCATACTACATGCCAAAAATATACAAGCATGCTTTTGGCTCACGTACAACCTAAGCAATCCAGACTGCTGCAAGATTGTTACAGCAAACCTTCTTCCTAAAGGCAAGTGTTATATTGGATATACTCCCCTTTTTTTCAAACTCAAGCACAATTGTTATTCTCAGCATCCCCCAAAATCTCCATCAAGGCCTCCACCTCAAGTGCCATAAACACCTCCGCCTGAAGTGCCGGCCCCACCTCCACCGCAAGTGCCATCAACGCCTCCTCCCATCCAGCCACCATCGGCTGTGCTGAAGCTGTCTCCTCCGACATCATCCCCATCATGTGCATTTGTAGCAGCATGCAACGTAAAGGTTATTGGTTCTCCATACTCATACAGCCTCAAAACTCAGGATTCTCTATTCACCTGCTGCAGGGTTGCAAGAGGGACTCATGGAAATCTTGGTCCTGAATGTTCTGAGGACATATATAGTCGTGCCTTGGACGATATAGGGAAGCTCTGTTACACTGTTCCACCAATCAAGTCCTAATCAATTAAATGTTGGTATTGTCCAAGAAATAATTTTTTTTATCACTTCGGGTGATCTGTTTTAATCTACAAGAATAAGATTTAGAGATTATATTCAACTTACCCGTCTCTGATATGGGAGTTCAAACCATGTATTTAATAGTATTACTACCATAGACCTCAAATTAACAAACTACAACAGATACAAAATTAACGAACTACATAGGAGAAAAATCATGGATATAGTCATTCCATATTTCTGCTGCAATTGAATCACGTAACTGGCTACTATGTTCCAACTTGTCTGCCTCGAAAGGAGTGTCCAGATCCTGAGCCTCAACAGGAACCAACGTCTGTTTAACCTCTGAAGCTTGGATTGTATCACCTGGCTGATATCCGCTTTCCCAATTGTACATCTTGAAAATCCAATCATCTGGTTTTTCTCCATGAATGTAGTTGTGTATTGCGCATGATGCTATTACCAGCTTCACCTGAGTTTGCAAAGGATAAGGAGGTGCACTCATCAGAATAGGAAATCTTGCCTTCAATGCTCCAAACATGCGGTTTGTGACACTATGTAATGATGAGTGGCGTTGATTAAATAGTTCTTTAGCATCTTGCGGACGGTAAGTGTCACATGGTTCAACCAAAACATGAGAGGCATCAGGATATGGAGCCATGAAACCTGGAAGATTCGCATATTTTCCATCCACAAGGTAGTATTTACCTGCACAAAATGTTAAATGTTGATGTTCACTCTAATTTCTAGAATAGAACAAAGACATCGTGCATTCTAAAGCTTCACTTTCTGTTCATTGCAATAAGTGATATAGTCAATCGGCCACTACAACAAGTAGGGGAGATAGGTGGAGGTAACATCAGTCCTCCAAAAGAAAGGGAAGAGCAGGTAGAAGAGCGTCAGGGAGAGGCTTGTTTCAAACACAAAATGCAGATAAGATTTTGTGAAAGACACAAGGTAGTAATTCAGTTCATAAATTTATTCAGCTCTGAGTTGCATTACCTTCAGGGACTTGCATTTTATAACGCCTTGTGAGAGCAGAATTCAGAACACACATATTGGAAGCTGAACCTTCCCAACCAGCTAGAACATAATGAAATTTCATATCGAAGGAGCATGCAGCCAAAATATTTTGCGAAAGGAAACCATTCTTATTTCGGAAAGGCCCCTGCTCATCCACGCCTACAATTACTGGCAAATGTAGGCCATCAACTACTCCAATACAATCCTAATATAGAAATGTCAAACCATAAGAGATATTGCACCAAAGAAATGAATAAAAACACATGACAAAATTTTCTGGTTACCTGAAAGTAAGGATAGTATCGACGGTCTTCCCGAATTTCTGGTGGAATATCAGGCCTTGGAGGTGGGAAAAAATCCATTGAAATCGCCGTAATTGCATTAAGAACATTGTTGAAATGGCGGCTAATAGTTTCTCCTGAGTATCTGAATAGTTCTTGAACTGCTCGAGTACGTATGTTGTGCCCAACTATAAACATGAACATAGCTAATTGCTCCTCAATCTTTATTCTGTTTGTATGTCTCAATAGGCCTCTAGCTTGTAACATATTACTTAGTTTATAAAACACAGGTCTATCCATACGAAAATTCTCCAAGCAAAGTTCATTTGGGCCATTTAGAACATCATCGACAAATTTTTTGGCATTAGATGCTAAAGAATGGCATTCTTCATCAGGTGCATCTGCCTCTACACAACCATCATTTTCATCATCAGAAACCTTCATGGAATGTAACTCTGAGCACAAACAATCCGTTTCAGCAAACCATGAGTACTGAACAATGTAGTCAATAAATAAACTAGCATAAAGCAATTAAAGCCAGTAGACTATAGCAATTAACCTATACAGATAGAAATTAGGATATTGCGATTGAGCTATTAATATGTTGAGAGCCAATCATACAGGAAAGTAAGCAAGTCAGGATTCAAGGACCAAAACAATGTCAAAAGACCTATGACCTCATTCTAGAACTTCTGCAAAGAGAATTTTTCCATGGATCACATTTAGCAGTGAGCCTTCCTGGAACGAACCAACCATCAGCATCTGTAAGAACTGACATTTTGACATTTATGTTGCATTTAGAGATAGCAAAGAATTACTTACAGCAGTCAAGAAGCAAAAGATTGTACAATTTTCCACATTTTAAAGTCTCTAAGGGTGAAGATGGATAACTTATATAGATGAATATTTATTCCCCTTCAAGATATTCTTCCGCAAACTAATTGCAGATAACTCAAACAACTCTCAAATTCAACATTTCTAGAATTTCAGTAAGCACCTAAATTTCATTGTTACTTGTAATCAAAACCCTTTTCCAGCTAACAAGAATTACGGAACACAATCCATTTTCTATCAATGCTCAGCAAAAACTTCAATCAAAATCTTCAAATGGCTTGCCAAAAATCCCATATATCTACAGAAAAAAGAAAAATGCACCAACTAAAATGGAAAACCAAGCTACAAAACAGTAAATAAGTCAAATCTTGAAAAGAAGTACTCATTAATAAAGCTAAGTGATCGAAACTAGTGCAGTATATCAGAAGCTCGTCCATAAAAACTACGACATTTAGATTGGAAAAGCAGAAACTTTGAGTAAAGAAAAGCATACCAAATTGAAAATCTTCCAAGAATGGATTTTTCTTCCGCTGGGGAAATGGCGGGGATGCTAAAGGAGAATTCTCTGGGTCGGATTCCGGGCACGTGGGGCTTAAAATTGTCTGTAAACGGAAGAAGGAACTGTTCTTCTGGGTCGGATTCGGGTGAGGATATACTCCCTCCCCCTTTAAAAACAGTATGCATTTTAAAACGTTAGTTGATTCATTCTGCCTTCTTTCCATATAAAACGTTAGTTTATTTTTCTCTCTATCCAAATACTCATAATTTATTTTAAAATATTCACTTTTTAAAAGTAAATATAAATTTTATTTGGCTTTCACCACTAACCTCCTCAACTTAACAAAATTAAATTATGCTAACATAGTTCACTAACCACTATTTTTTTTAATAACAAAGTTTGCCAACCACTATTTTTTTTAATATCAAGATTTAAAATATATTAATATATGAATCTCAATAATTTATTTATACTCAAATACTCTTCTTATTTTTTTATCAAATCAGAATAAGACATTCAATTCTGAATAAATGGAGTTTCTTTTTCAATTTTACTCTTGTTTCTAATTAATAATTTAATTTTTTTCAAAAATAATTAATTTTCTAACCAACCATTTAAATTACAATTTGAATTCAAAAAAATAATCAATAATATTTAAATAAGAGCATTTTATATATTTATCAATTTTTTTGTAAAACACATTAAAATATTAATTTTTGTATAAAATAAAATAAGGACATATTTTTTGACATAACGGAGAATGAAGCAGATCAAATTAGGATTAAATTGTATCCATTAAGAGGGGAGAAAAACTTATACTCTTGGGAAAGTGAGGTCATAAACCCATCCGCTTCCAAATTAGGACGGTTCTCAATATGATTTTCTTTTTCCATTTTTCATCTTTGGTTGAATCCTAAAATTATTTTTTTTAAAAAAAGTTTTTTATATTTAATTTCAACCTTATTGAGCATATAGTTTTCTCATAATATAAGCAATTTATATATAATTATTTACAAATACCATATGTCACGAGTCCTATATATTTAGAATGGGATTGAATATAGTCTAGGTTTAAATTTTTCTCTTTCAAATTTTATTAAAATAAGTTATTTGTAAGAGATAAAGTGATATTTAAAATAAAATTTTATATTAAATTTTATAAATAAAAAATCCAAATACACCCTTTTTATCACGGTGCCAAGTAACTTAAAACCTATAGTCCCTAGCACTTTTGAGGCTGCCAATTGCTGGAACATGGCACAAACTTTGAATTGCAGGTTACAAGTAGAAGCAGGGACAATTCTATAGCACAACAATTTCAAAGAAATGTTTCATTTCATTAATTCAAAATCATACGCAAAAGTTTAATGAAGAATTTACACGAACCAAAACCATAAGAAATAAGTTGGCTAGCCTAAACGTCCGAGCTTTCTTTTTCTTCTTCTTTTTTTTTAAATAACGTACAAGCTTTCAAGATCATCATTTGATAAATTTATAAACTATGATCCTTTTTCTTTTTCCATATTCAATCAGCAGAGTAGAAGAACAAACAATAACATCCATTCTTCGCCATTCACACCTTCAAATCAAAAGAAAATCCCAAAGCTGCTTCATATAGTATAAGAAATTGACACTGATTCATCGTACAATGTGTACCATGGCAAGAAGATGATAGGGAGAGAGGGGTGGGGGACGTGGGAAAGGAGGAGGGAGTTCCCATTTCGGATGATGGTCAATTCTGCTCTGGCAAGGGCATCAATGTTTGCGTTTCTTTGGTGAGATGTCTGATGAATACAGCCTCTCCATTTAACCTTATTAGCCGTTCTTGGTTTCGGAGGAACTGCGCCTAGTCCTTCACGTTGTAAATGTTTCCATTTTCCTGTTCCCTGTCCTCATTCATGATTCTCTTTTTCATCTCCTCCGTTTTCTTCAAAGAGATTCACAACCTTTAGCTACTCCCGAACCTCCGTTTGAGAGAGTAAAAACCCGTTCTTTTTCACTATAAACCCAAAATCAAAGAGCGCAAGAATTTTACTATAAACCCAAAATCAAAGAGTGCAAAATTGTTTTTCCTTTCTTGATCTTTAGCCCAGTTGAAAAATGTCGGATTTTGTACCTCAAGAAGTGGTGACTCATATCCTCTCAAGGCTTCCCGCAAAATCTCTGATGAGATTCAGGTGCGTGTCAAAGTCATGGAAATCGCTGATCTCTTGTCCTTATTTTGTTTCCATGCACACCCACCAGGCCTTTCTTTTAAAATCCCCAACCCCAGTTCCTAGATTTCTTCTTAGGCACTATTCTAAAGGGCAAAAAGTTGAAATTTACTCTGTCCGCCAAAATGAGGAAGAAATCAAAATAAACTTTCCATTTTGTGGATTAGCTCGATTTTACTTTAGAATTGTTGGGTTTTGCAACGGGTTACTCTGTCTCTCGGATGATATGTTTGGGTATACTAATGTGATCGTGTTGTGGAACCCTTTGCTTAGAAGGAAACTCACTCTTCCATCGCCCCGCGCCATTTTTGATAACTTGGGACCTTATATGTTTATGCTTGGCTTCGGATATGATGCCAAAAACAACGATTTTAAGGTTGTGAGAGTGGCCTATGTTCAAGGGGCTCATGGGTATGATGTGCCACCAATAGTTGAGATTTTCTGTTTGACTATTGGGAATTGGAGGGAGATTAGCACTAATCTTCCACAGAATTTGGTGATTGAGCACTTCTGGACTCAAGCCTTGGTTCAAGGGAAGGTCCATTGGGTTGCCTACAAAAAGAGATCGAGAAGGGAGATTGAGGGGGAAAATCTGATAATGGCATTTGATATTAGCGATGAGGTGTTTGAGGAAATTCTTCTGCCCAATGCTCTGATTAATGAGTCTCCAATTAGCATCTGTTCTGGTGTTTTTGAGGAGAAACTTGCTGTCTTTCATTATGATAGGCGTTTTAAGACCAAGAAATGTTCCATTTGGGTGCTGGAAGAGTATGGGGTGAGAAAATCTTGGAAAAAGATGTTCAACATCGATGTTGAAGGTTTAGGGATTGTCTTGGGTTTTAGGAAGGAGGGTGATATAATGTTGACATTAGCAAATGGAGAGATCGCCTTGTATGATCCAAAAAGAGAAGAAACTACCAGTCTGGGAATTTCTGGCACCAAATACTCGGCTTTTGCAGATGCACATACCGAGAGCCTAGCTTTGGTCGTTGAGGGAGAACCAGTACTGGAAGGCATACCAAATGCAAGCGAATCAGACAACGAAGAAGAGGATGATGATGTTCAGAAGAGTGAGATGTGGAGGCAGTCCATTATGATTCAGTTTCTCACTGCTATGCTTGATCATTGTTCCTGCATGTCTCACTAGTATGAGAACTGGTCTTCTTCTGTGCTATGTATAAAGCTTTAAATTTGCAAATCGCCATCCATGCAACCTGTGAAACTTAGCTTGGTGGATCTTGACTATGAAAATGTAGACCTTAACTTGTGATCTTCTGCTGATTTTATGTTCTTACCTTGATGGAATTTGCTTCTAATTGTTGGATTGACTTTCAAATGTAGCCGTATTTTTTATTAGTAGCAGAGTATCAGAATACATGCTTTGCCAATTGTGATCTCAAAAGTAAACCATCGAAGAAAAGCAAATTTCTTCCCCGCCGCCCCCTCCCCCCTCTCAAAATGTTGAGAGTGTGGATTGAGTTTTATTTGAATTAAATTATATTAAAAATTGTAAATATAAATTATTTGTGAGAAGAGATATAGAGTTTAAAATAAAACAAGTAAAAAACAAATTTGTTTTGGTTTAAAAACCAAATACCTTTAGTTGTTAGTGTTGCAACGATAAAAGGAGATTGATATAGGGAGGACACAATTTTTGATGATTTAATTTTTGACAATTATTATTATTTATTTTAATATGTCTGCACCAAACTTTGGCGCCCTACCAACTATGGAGCGCCCAACTTGGGTGCCCCTTTGTGTGGCCGTCACTCACACAACACCACTCACATAACACCACTGACCTACTATGTCGTGGTACTTGGTTTAGGTGCTACAAACTGGCGGTGATTATTAGTTCGCTTTAAAGGAAATTTAGTTTTATTATTAGAAAATTTTTTATTTTTTATTTTTTTTTAAAAAAATCAAATCAAATTGAAATTTTTTTCAAATTGAAATATTTTAGTTTTTAAAAAATAAAAATATATAAAATTAAAAGTTTTAAAATTTAAAATAATATTAATTTTACTCTAACTTAGTTTAAAATATTAATCTTCAAATTGTATTTTTGAAAGCATACAAAATTAAGTATTTTGAATTTTAAATTAATTTTAATTTAAATCTAATTTAGTTTGATTTATTAATCTTTAAATAGTCTTTGCAAAAATATATAAAAATTTAGTATTTTTAAAATTTTAAATCCACCTTAATAAGATCTAACTTAATTATAGTTATTAACTTTCAAATATATTTAATTATTAGTTTGAAGAAAATTTAATATTTTTTTGTTTAACTTTGTCCAAATTGAAAACCAAACTAAATTTTAATTTGGAGATTAAAAATGAATTTCTTCAAACTGAAATTTAAAAAAAATTGAACGAAAATTGAATGAAATTTTTATTCCGTTCGATTTTTTTACTTTCTCTAAAAAATGCACATCCTACTACAAACTAGGGGTTTGCTAACCTAGTTGGGCGCCTCTCCACTTTTACTTCTTTTTTATTTTTATTTTATTTTTAAAAATAAACTAATTTTTAATAAATGTGATTTTATTAATTTTTCTTAATTGTAGATATTAGTTTGTTCAATTTTTGAATTTTTTATATTAGAATTATAATCATTTAAAACTAATTGAAAATTTGATTATAATCAATAAAAATCAATTGATAAATCTAATAACTACTAAATTTGTTACTTACTCTTGTAATACTTGTCTTGTCTAATAAAAAATTAAGAATTTATATAAAAATAATCTTACAAATTTTCTCATTGCATCTTATCTTCAAATACTATGTCATTTAAAAATACATAATCAATACAAAGTTATTAAAACAAATTAATAATAAATTTTTAAAAAATAATAACATTAGTAACAAATAAAAACTTTATTTAATAAATTCTTAACATAATAAGAAATAAATAAATAAATAATTTAGTTAAAAATAAAAAAATAAAATTTAATAAATAAAATAAAAATAAAATAAAAATTTGAGTAAAATAAATAAGTAATTAAATAAATAATAAAATATAAAGAAAATTCAAATTGAAAAAAATTAATCAAATTAAAAAATATAAAATATATTAAGTAGTAATAAATAAAATTACTAATATAATATGAAAATTAAAACAAAAAATTATAAAAAAGATCTATCATCCAACATATGTAAAATAAAAAATCAAAATTTATATTAAGTAGAATAAATAAAATGTATAATATAATTTGTAACTAAAAATAAGAAAATAAATAAAAATAAAAAAATTTAATAAGTAAACATAATCCATCTATGGCGGCACACTAAAATTTGGTGTGTTGTCACCTTGATGCACGCCAAACTCTAGTGCACTAATTTTTTTTAAAAAATTAAAATATATATGAATGATAAAAATATTAATATTATGTAAAAATTATTTTGTATCAGTAAACATATTGTGCGATTGACATTTACAGAAATAAAATTATGAGTAATGAGATTTATTAAGCCCTATAATCTTGATCTAAAAGGGAAATTGATTAAACATATCTAATTATCAAAATTACCAAAAATAAATTCATCTGTCATTCCATTTTAATAATAATCACACTCCATCTCTTTTTTTTTTCAAGAGAATCCTACAATATGATAAAAGGGGAGAAGCGAAAGGAATGAACATAATGCTTTCCCATAAAAATTGAATTCAAGACTTCTAACAACATAAATAACTAAATTAACAAGATGTGTAAATTAAATACTAACAACATATAATAAATAACTAAATTGTGTATAACTGATCCAAATAAATAAATTGTATATAAAACGCATCACATAATCCGAGATGATTATACGATGGGTGAAATTGCATATCATGCAAGAGAATATAAAATAAAAAAATATAATAAGTAAATATAATCCATCAAGTTATCTGTAGTCGGTTTCTTTTCGTTTCAAAATTAAAAAGTGAGAACTCTTTAAAAAAAAGAGAAAGAGAGAGAGATTAAAAAGTGGGAGAAGACAATTCAACTAAATGCAAAGGCAATCTCCTCGGTAGGGGAGAGACCCAAAAAAAAAAAGAAAAAGGGATAAATAGGAGCTCTCATATCTTGACGTTTTGGCTTTATAGAAAGCTCCGCAAACAATCCTGTTTTTGGAGGATGTCCAAAAATAACTTTAACGCGCATCAGGAAAATGCACCAAAAACAAGCGTTCGCATCACCTATAAATGATTCATGCGTTCATATTATGATAAAATTTACATGATGCGTTAAGGCTACTTTTGGAGGACAAACAGGTTAAACGACCTGAAATTACTCCAATTTTAGACAAACACCTTGACAGAACCGAGACGCCAAGAACCGCTGGCGGGGAAGGCTCCGAGCCTCCAACATTGTTGGTTCACCCAAAATTTCATAACGAAAAAGGTAAAATTTCTAGAATTTGGTTCAATAGTTTTGCATCCTTCTGATATTAGCGTGTGGGCGTTGAAATGGGCTCCTTTGCTGGTGGTGGACAATGGAGTTTATGGGGAATGGGTCCTTTTGATTCTCAAGAATTCAGTAACACTACAAGGAACAGAAGAAGGAGAAGAAGAGGAAGCAATAGAGAATCAAAGCCCTCGAATTCAGTGGATGCTTCTGGTGGAGCGGGTTACCAGTTCCCCTTCAAGCAAGCTTTGACCGGCGCCTCTTTGGCCCTCACGGGTGACACCATTGCTCAGCTCCGGCAACGATGGGTTAAGAACAATGATGCTCTCTCCAATCCCCATGATACCAAGGTAACTGCTTTTTTATGGTCGACTTGTTTGCATTAATTTTGCACCAATGCATGTTTGCTATACTAGTGAAGGAAGCTAAAGGAATTTTTAATCTTTTTTTTTTCAACTCAGTTGAATTTGTATTCTAATATAGGGAGATGGGTTTGGTTTTTCTGATAATGGCTGATTTTTTTTTTCCAATTTACATGTAAGCTCGCAATGATTGTTGAGTAAAATTGGATGTGGACAGCCAGGTAGTACATGAGAATTATAAAAGTCTTATCTCTCGATGGGAACAAGTAGAGGTTTGATTTTTTTTTTTTTTTTGGGGCTATAATATGTTGATTAATGGATGTGCATATCTATCTTTGTGCTAGCAATGTGAAAGATGAGGGGTATAAGGAAGTTTTCTTTTGTCTTCTTTTCAGGTAGAAATGAATAAAGGAGCAACATTGACTGAAAATTGTTTAAACTCCATGTACTGTCGTGTATAATTTCTATTTGCTTTGCACTGAAGTGTATAATTTTCAAATTTCTTATATGCTTGATGTAACATAAAGTAAAGGGGCCAAGAAAAGGATGTGTGTAGCAGCGAGAGGGTCTGCAGAAAACCTTGCCGCCATAACTAAACTGATTTCCTATGATCTTCTTGCTTCTAGCAATCCTAAGTGGCTTTTAAAAGAAATGTTTGCTTAAAGTTGTTTTGCTTGCTCACGTATTGCTGTCCTCATTGATGTAGCACGGCAAACTTGTTGAAGCCATGTCTTTCAATTTGTTCGTTTTGGTACACATTGAAGCTATCTTTGAGAAGGCTATTTGCCAAAAGATATAAACAAGGCTAAAGATACCAATATGGTACATTTTTATTTATTTTTACACCCTTTAAAGTTTTTTGATAAAAGTTGAAGCTATGTTTAAGAAGGCTCTTTGTCAAAACATACAGTAGTTAACAAGGCTAAAGGTATCAGAATATACTTTTATATTTTTACACTTTTATTGAAACTCAACCTAATAATTTGAGATCAAAGTTTCAGCTCCTAGAACTTACTGGAGCAAGCTTCACTTTCTTAATGAATATCAACCTGTTCACCTATGTGCATTTATTCTTGCAAATTTCCTGGTTTTCTTCATCATTAGGGAAAAGTATTAATACCTCGTGTCTCATTTATTTGAAATGCATATGAATTTCTTATTTATTCAGAAAAAAAGATGAATTTCTTATTTTAGTATGTGAACTGAAAGACCCTTTGCAGCAACTTTTGCTTATAATTTGTAGTCCATAGATTATTTCCTTGTTTGGCTGTTTTATGGACAAATATTTGGAAACAATTGCTATTGGGCATGTGGTAGTGCTCATAATTTTGGTTTTCTCTGGAGCTACTTGAAAGTTGATGTTTCACCAGAACTGCCTCAGGATGTCATTGCAACTCTCTTCTCTGAGCATGACTGGCTCCGAGCACTTCGGATGACTTCATATGGGTTTCTCTTATATGGCCCTGGTTCATATGCTTGGTATCAGTTTCTTGACCGTGCCATGCCAAAGCAGACAGTTCAGAACTTATTGATTAAGGTAGACTATCTTTTGACTTCCAAAACCCAAGGATCTCAACAACTTTGACAAGTCCTGAAGTTGCGCTTTGCTGCAGGTTTTATTAAACCAAATTGTACTTGGTCCAATGGTCATTGCTGTTATTTTTGCATGGAATAATCTATGGCAAGGGAGACTCTCAGAGCTTCCAAATAAGTACCGGAAAGATGCCCTTCCTACATTATTTTTTGGTAAAATCCTTATTTAAGCTTTGCCTCCATTTCAACTATTTTACTTCCCACATTTCTTTTCAATTTATGGTTTCTTTGCAGGATTTAGGTTCTGGATTCCTGTCAGCATATTGAACTTTTGGTATGTCATTCTCTGTGCTAATCTTCATCTAGCAAAGTATCTTGGTTAATTGCTCTATTATATTGGATTTCCCCCTTGATAGTATAATTGGCATGCCACACCTCCATGGATAATTTTATTGACCTTGAAGACTGATCTGTAAAGCCAGTCTGGGAAATAGTAATGTGTCACATTAACGCGCAAGATAAATTTTATGCAAGGAATCTATAAATAGCAAATATTAATCTCCCTTGATGATTAAACAGAGAGTTGTCATTCTCATAATATTAATTCACTTCAATAGTATGATAATTTCTTCTTTCCTACAAACTTGTTTGTATCCTAATGTAAGTTATTACTTTTCAACAGAAAATAAAAATGAATTCTGTAAGCCTAATTAACAATCCGTTTATTGTATCTGTCGAGAAAATTTCCTGAGTTTTAAATCATGATCCTCATTTATGATTTGGCAAATTTTCAGGGTTGTTCCTCTTCAAGCCCGTGTTGCTTTCATGTCCACGGGATCTATATTCTGGAATTTCGTCTTGTCTTCAACCATGATTCAGTGACTTCCGCTGCAAGGATTTCTTTGATGGCAAGAAGCATGTGAAGAGTTGAACATACTGGGTATTTCCCGATGTTAACTTCTAACTTGATTTGCATGGGCTTGTTGGTTCATTCCGTTCAGTTATAATCTTTATTTCAAGGACTTCTGCATACAAAACCTAATGTTTGAAAGTGACAATTCAAGTGGTGAAGCCTCAAATCTGGATCTGCTTTTGGAAATTCAGTGCTTAAGTAACCAATTTTTCTAGCAAAAGCGTTCTTGAATGTGCAAAGATATTGATTGAAGCCATTTGCTGTTATTATGGCGTTTTTATCTGACATCAATGCCATCTTTCAGTTTTGACATAGTGATGTTTACAGAACTTAGTGCAATTGTAAGATCACTCAGTTGAGAAATTTCGCAAAAGATTTTGGATTAGACATGTATTTGTTAAAGTTTTGAAATGCATAGTACAAAATTTAATCATGTTTTTTGTGTATATTTTCATCATACTAACCACACAGATATTACTCAGGGAAAAGTGATCCAGGCGAAGGTTGTCCATGAAATGTTGGATCTGCAATTGTGTAGCCTCAGAGATACCCAAGAGAAGGGAAAAAAAAAAAAACATTAGTGTCTTCTGGAGGATTAAATCCTTTTTTGGAGTTGATTCCCCTGGAAATGAAGTGTGCTGAAATTAAAATTTTTTACATTAGTAATTTTTTTGGTGCCACGTCACATTGGTAATTTTCAAGATGAATAATTTTGAACTCGTTAAGAATAATGCTTTTGCCTTACAAGCGTATCTCCTAGCGTGACAATTTTTGAGTTCTATGCATCATCTGAAAGTAAATATATTCTTAAGGCGAGGAAGTAAGTTGATTAAAGCTCTCTTTATTTTTTTGTGCTTGATTGTCGGAGGAAGCGTGTGTTCATATCCTTCCTTTCCTCGTTTTTCCATGTACTATGAACTGTCGACATGTTGGTGTATGTCGACATGTTCGTGTATGTTCCATTTTTATCTAAAAACCATGAGGAATAAGAGGAACGATTTACAGCTGCCTTTGGTTCGGCTGAAGGAAATGCACGTCTCCTGACTCCTGAGTGGAAAAGAATTGGATTCTTTGCTTCATATATAATGAATCTTTATTTCTTTCTTGCTTTCTTTCTGAGTGCAACCAACCACGGAAAGGAGCATCAAATGGGCAAAGAATCAGACTTCACATCAGCACAAAAGAAAGAGAAAAAAGGAATAAATATAGAAATATTGGAATGACCACACGTATAAAGATTTGCTGGACCCGAGACAGCCATAACAAGTTTCTGCAAAATTGTAGTAATAAGACTTCTTCTCATCCCACATAATTGGCAACCGTCTAAAAACTCCAAAGCGGAGGCAACCAGAATTTCACAGCACCTGAGAATTTGAGGTGTGGGAAAAACTATAGCACGTATCCAATGGCAAGACGAAACAACGGGAATAATTTGCCCATCATCTTTCCTTCTCATCCACCTGGGGCGGCTTCTCTGGTTAGTCCTGCATATAGACATTTTGATTAAGATAATTACTACTCTTAACTCCTGAAGAAAGTTAGATTGATAACTGCTGGAAGTCTATGGTGAATTTAGTTGCTCTTGGTATTGACAGAATCCCAGACAAGTCGTTCTTGAACCATGGAGGTTGCTTCAGGAGAGAACTACTGGTGGACCTCTTTTCATAGCCAGGTTAGTGCTCTTTCTTTTTAACTCTCTCTCTCTCTCTCTGTGCATGCTCGGTCTGCAACTAGTTCCAGAGGGAAATTTTGGCTACCGGAGGATAATCTTGAGATCTATTAGTCTCTGTTTTAGGAAAGGGCTCATTTCCAAATTGAAGCTGGAGACGTTTATAACACAAAACTAGGACTGGGATCAAGTTTGTGATATTTCTATAGAACCTTTGATCGTGTTTGAACCAAAAAAATATAGAAAGAGAAAAGGGATGATCCCATTTACAGATTGACTTTGAAAGTAGAAAGGTTCTGCGTGCTAAATTTTATCTCATCAATTTGTAGCTCTAACTTTAAGCAGCCATATCAGATAAAAGGAAAGGAAAAAACCATTCTTAACGGGTTTCCATTTTCATTTCTGCAGATCTCTTGGCCTGATATTTTGTAAACAGGTAATATCCGTTAGTTAAGATTCGATCTAACATAAAGGTCCAAATAGTTTTAGTTTAGCAATATTACAGTAAGGACTGGAGTAGACAAAATAGGCTTGAAATACTTCCTGAGTGTATATCGGTCTTATCAGTAATGGCATAAGTGACAAACCTGCAGGTAGCTATGCTGACACCTAATCCATACTGGTGCATTTTATAATGCTTCATATCAAGGAATAAACCTGAAAATATGACTTTCCATTTAATTATATAGTTCAAATGATGCTTAAATTTCCTCTATGATGACTAAATAAGGATCGTTTGCAGTTTTCCAGGACAACGAAATGACCCTGATCAAATGACATACATATATAACAATGCGGCAAGAAACACCTACCAAAGACAAAGACGGCCTTCACCTAATCCTTCTCCAAGTTTCCAAGGCCGGTGGAATGTGCAAGCCCCAGAAGAGGATTCTATATTGACTCTAGATGAGCAAAAGCAAGCACTGGATAAGCTGAAGAAAGAAGTTTATTTTCCCATGCCGAAGAGGGGAAAGAGACCTAATCTATACTTCAGAGAGTATTCTATAAACAATTTCAGTGAAAGTGGAAAGGAAAACGATGAAGAAGGTAAGAGTTGTGCCATTTGCTTAGATGACTTTGAGCCCAAAGAGGTTGTCACAGTTACTCCATGCAAGCATATGTTCCATGAGGATTGCATTGCGTTGTGGGTCAAGAGCCAAGGTCGATGCCCTGTTTGCCGGTATGCAATCTGTGAAAGACTCAGAGAGAATGCAGCTGCCCCAAACAATCAGACTGGGGATGAGCAATATGAGATTGACCTCCTTTCAATTATAGCAGCTGTGGAGCAAGCATTTATACCAGAAAACCGGAGACTACTTCATTGAACACCAAAAACCGGAGGTGATAAGGAAGAAATCCCAGAACTACGTTCTTTCGTTGAGACGGGACAACTTCTTCAAAGAATCGGATCCAACGATCGGCAAATACTCCTTTCCCGATTCCTTCTGGGATTCAACAAGACATGGTGAAGAATTGAAGTTGAAAAACCTAAACTATTAGTATGCCATGAATGTGGAAACAATTTAGAAACAAGCATAAGAATTAAGATTTCCTTCAGAAAAGATCACTATGAATACCCGTGAACCATGTAAAGGGACCTAAAAGTTTCCAAATCCTGAGGCATCAACGAGCAGTTCTGCGTTGCATAAATCCTAGTGCTCTTTGAATGATTCTACATCAGAGCCAGCATGATAGGTAAACTAGGATGTGCATGCCAATGGCTAATCCAAGTGGAAACTGCACCGTATGAAGGCCAGTGGCAATACAACTCTTAAGTGCTTCTCTGAATCATCATCTCCAAAAAACAAAATCTGCGTACTCTTTTGAAATGCTGAAATACGCTCTAAGAAAGTGGATAGAATCAGACCAGAGAAGCACTTAAGAGTTGTTAACTTTATCTTTCAGTTGTTGGTTGTTCATCTTCAATTCGTAAATTTTCTCTTCCAATATCCTTCTATTTCTTTCACTAGCTATTGTCTCAATCACCGTGCTCGTTATCCTTTGTAACAAATCTTTGATAACCACAGCTAATATCAGGCATATCTTTGGGTCAGTCTACTAGAAAAAAACACAGCTTTCACTCTTCATTTGAAGCAAAAATAAGAATAAAAATGTAAGGCAATTGCTCATGTCTAGCTAAAAACAAACCCATTTTGTTGGAAAGAAAATAGATGAAGTCACTATCCATAGGCACAGCAAGCAAAGGTCCTTGAAGGGCTCGTGTCAGTCTATGATGTCTTCAAAACACAGGTTATTCTACAATTGAAGATTAGCAGCAATGGCTGGCGTGTGCGTCTGACATCCCTTCAATGTGGATTGGAGATAAGGAAGAGGAAAAGAAAAATGGTTACTTTACTTACGATTGACTTTGTTATAATTTTGCCCTTAGATGAGATCACGTGCTGCTCCCATGTTACCTTTCCGTTAGGGCTCGAGAAGGGCAATATTTGTTACTTTTTTATTGTTTAAGGTCAAGACTTTTACGATTTTAAGTTCATATGCAAAAATCAAAATATAAATAAAGTTTAAGGGTAAACTTAACTGTTTATCCTTTTAACAAACTCAATAATTATTTAAAATAATTTTTATAATGTATTAATTCTCAATAGTTAAAAGTGACCGACCCATTTTCTCTCTCTTTTCTCTAACCCTCTTTTAGCGAGTGACTTTCTCTCCCTCTTCTCCGGCAAGATTTGGCCACTGGCCTCGATCGTCGATCGGATCTTGGTCTGAACTTCTTCACCTCCCCTCCGTTTTTGCTACTACTGTTGGCTGGATCCTTCTTCTCCGACTAGATTTAGCCACCGACCTTGGTCGACGATTGGATCTAGGCCAAATCTTTGTCCCTACATTTCTTATTCTTGTTGTTTACTCATACTTCTTATTTCGACTACGAATTATGATAGATTTTTTTCTACACAACTTGTATGAAGATCCAAGCCGCACAGACAAGCTTTTAACAGACATATCTTGTTGTCTCACTCATCCATTTTTGAGGAATCTATTTACCTATAATCTATTTGGGCTCTCTTTTAGTGTCTTGCTTATTTTCTACATAATTTTTAAAATCATTGATCTACCCATAGTTTTTAAATTGTTGTCCTTTAAGAAGGAGGTAAATACTGAAGTTTACTTGTTTCTATATTTTAAGGATGACGATGTAGTTGCAGTGAAAAAGATTGAATCTCCACTTTGAGTATCTAGAGTATAAGATATTTTCTGTTATTATGATTTTTGAACTATAATATAATTTTTATTGTTCTTTGTATTGAGTTATCTTAATCTTTCAATTCTCCTCTTTTAACATATTAGAATAAGAATTGAGGATCATTTTAATTGTAATGACCTCTAACTATTTTTACTATTAATTAATAATTATTATTTAACAAAAAAAATCTCAATAGTTCAATACTTATTAAAAAGTAATGTTCCGTGTGTCCTCCAAGGGGCATTGACTTTTTACCCTAGATTCAATGTGATTGGACAATACGATTTAATTCCATTGATATATATCTCTTTTTATTATAGACTACACTTTATGATTATCTGATCGTAATTCAATGGTTAAATTTAAGTGTTAAATATTTGTTCAGATCATAAATAATTATTATTTAAATAATAATAATTATTAAAAATTTAAATTTCGACAGTTAAATTATTATTAGATAGTTATAAATAAATTTAATATATATTACAAAAAGATGTACAGTACAGTATTGAAAACGACCTGACAATAGCTAAAAAAGGGTCCCGTTTTGGAACCATTTCACGCCGTGGCTGTCCAATCAAAAAAGAAAAATGGTTCAGATTACTTATGGCAGAGATTCTTCTGCTTCAAATAACCAAAAATACCCGCACTTCTCCTACTCTACATGGATATACAAGGCTTTCTTGTGGCCTCGAGCTTGAACTTCTTCGGTCTCCTTCTCCCCTGTTTTCATCACATGATGAGCCCATGTCGCACTATCATTTGCTCTTCCTTTTACATTTTTAGCTAGAGCTCTCAACACAGAGATTGCGAAGCTCATTCCTCACGAGAAATCTCTTGCAAAACCGCGGAATCATAGGGAAAAGGATACAACTTTGCTTTCCCACTCACTAAGAAAATGTCAGATTTCATACCTGAGCAGCTGTTGATTCAAACTCTCAAATAGGTTCTTGCAAATCTTTGTTAAGCTTCAGTTGCGTATCAAAATCATGGAATTCAGTCATCTCAAGCCCCTATTTCGTTTCCTTGCACACCCAACAATTCCTTCGCTAAAGCTGTTCTCTAAGGGCGTGGGGCTTGCATCTTGCGAACCCGATATTTTCATATAGAATGAAGTTAGATCATCAGTGAAATGCACGTTCTTGTCAAGAGACTCCACCACCTCAGCTCCCAGAATGCTTATCGGGCACTATTTGAGAACACGAAATCTTGATATTTACTCAGTTTACCGCAAAGATGATGTATAAACTGCTGAGAATGACGTAAAGATAGTCTTTCCTTTTCAGCATTTATCAAATCAGTCTTTTAGAATAGTTGGTTCTTGCAATGGCTTGGTCTGTCTCTCTTACCGTGGAGATGGATTTACGGATCAAATCATACTTTGGAATCCTTTTGTATGAAGGATGCTCACTCTTCCCTTGCCCCGGACAACTTTGGAAACGCAATGCGTTACTACAGCGAGTTGGAATTGGATATCACGTGAGAAGCAATGATTTTAAGGTAGTGAGACTGACTTGTGTTCATGTGCAGAAATTTGACGATAAGTTGTCCCCATTTTTTGTGGTTTTCTCACTGCATACCTGGAATTGGAGAGAGATTGATAACCGTAGCCCTTTTAGAATCGGGTATCCAGGTACTTGCAGATGTGCATTTGTTAATGCGAAGTTGCATTGAATTGCGCATGGAGAGAGTGCTGGAAGTGGGGAAATGATGATACAGGTGTTTTGAGGAAATGCCCCTTCCTGATCCGGGCAGAGATTGTCGAATGGCCATAGAGATTGCTGTATATGAGAATTCCGTTGCTCCTCTCGTCTATGGCTCGCCTGGGCGGGGGATTAGCTCGAAAGGGTGGCATCTTTTCTGGAGCCAGCAATGTTCTATTTGGATGATGAAAGAGTATGGGCTGGAAAGTTCGCCTGAAGAGTGCATATGGATTGGATTTCGTTTGAAATCAATATTAATGGACTTCAATTATTTTTTATAAAAAATTTATTTTTATAAAATTTAATAAAAATATTTCAAACCTAAACCTAATTTATACACACTCAAAATGTTCAATGTGCATTTTCAAGAACAATACAGGAGTCTTGGTTTTTACGGAAGATGGTGTTATTTTCTAGCAATAACAGATGGGAAAATTGGCCTTCTATGATCCAAGAACACAAGCCTACATAGAGATTCGACTTCTTCTCCCTTTGTATGCACGTACATTAATTGAAAGCCTAGCTTTGCTCCATACAGGAACATACATGGAAAGCCTAGCTTTGCTCCATGAAGGAGGTCAAGCACTCGCCAGGATCTAATGCTCCTGAGGAGAACAGGGACATCAACAATATTATAATAATTTCATAACATTTTCTTACTTTTTTTACTTTTACCATTATTCCTTATTACTATTATATTAAATCATATTAATTGGAATTCTTAATTTTTAAGAAGATTAATATATCTTTGTAGAGGTGTATTTGGATTGGGTTTCGTCTGGCACTTGATACAAGAAAATAAAAAATTTAAATAAAAAAATTTCAAATCAAAACTCAATCTAAATATGTCATTAGATAAAAAAAAATTTGCTAATGCCTTGTACAAAATTCTCATTGCTCTAAAATAAACTTTTGCATTTGTAGACTAAACACTACTAATGGTTTATCAAATACTGTCTTAACAGCATATTTTACTGTGTTTAGTATGCACTTCATAGTGAAATTCCCAGTGACAACTAGCCCTAAATCCAAAAGGGATATGATTAAGTGGCATTAATAAATGATTTAGGCGGAGTTGCCAGGCTTCATTTGGACGTAAATCTCACTTTATTTGCTATGGCATTTTAACTTGGAAAGTGATATTTTTATTTTCCTTTTAACTTATTTGACTCTCTTTTAATTTTTTTATATAATTGAATAGATCCTACTATCTAAATAAAGTTTTTAAATTTCAGTTCGACTTTGTTCAAAAAAATTAGTTATGAATATTAAAATTTCCATTTATGAAAAAAGTGAAGGGAGTAAAAGAAATTGAAAGTGGAATAAGATTATTATTTTTATTTAATTTTAATTGAAATTAAATGCAAATTTTTCAAATCTAAAATCCACATATGATCTCATATACAATCAATTTATCTTATAAAAACTCATATGCTCGATCCAATATCATCAATGTTGCTCTACACCTCTTCCTAACGATTTTATAGTAGATGCCCAATCAAAAGAGAAAAGATTTGTTGACTGCACTGTAGTTATTTGTTAACTTCAATATAAGTATTTTTATTTATTAATATTATTTTTTCTTTAATTTGTAAAATTTTTTAATTTTTTAAATAACATTCTTAATAATTTTTAACTTATTTATAAATTTTAAATAAAATAAAAAAAAATA
Source organism: Rauvolfia tetraphylla (assembly GCA_030512225.1). Lineage (NCBI taxonomy): Eukaryota > Viridiplantae > Streptophyta > Magnoliopsida > Gentianales > Apocynaceae > Rauvolfia > Rauvolfia tetraphylla. The sequence goes on from JAJQKT010000012.1 coordinate 947,310, forward strand.
AAATCTTTATAAAAAAACAAAGGAAAAGTTTCCAACAAAAAAAAAAAAAAAGAATACCCATGAATGGGGGAATAGAAGAAATTGTTTCATGGAAACCTCCTGGACCCCAAGATTTTGCAGGGAAAAAAAACTGTAGAAACCAGGAACAGTGGCCGCCGCCCGACAGCGCCGGGGGGCCGCTGATCTGCTCTGAGGGCTCCGTCGGGCATCGCTGATGGCGCCTCCCCAACGGTGCCCTTAGAACACCCCCGGTGGCTGTCGGGGCTGACTGGAGCGGCCAGCCAGCCGGCTGTTCGCAGTCGGCCCCGACAGTGGCTGACGGGGGCCGCTGGCCGCAGCCCCCGAGGGCGCCGTCTTCCCCCTATATATCGACATTCTGGAGTCTGCACTCGAGTATGAACTTCATCAGTAGTAAGCTTTCTTTACCAGTCTCGTCCCACTTTCTCCTTAGAAGAAATGTCAGATTTCATACCTCAGGAATTGTTAGTTCAAATTCTCAAAAGGGTTCCTCCAAAATCTTTGCTCGATTCAGGTGCTTATCAAAATCATGGAATTTACTCATCTCATGCCCCTATTTCGTTTCTTTGCATACCCAATGGACTTTCTTGTCAAGAGCGTCCACCACCTCGTCTCCCAGAATGCTTACTGGGCACTTTTCGGGAATGAGATTTGTTCAAATTAACTCAGTCTATCACAAAAATGATTTAACTGTTGAAGATGATGCAAAAAAATAGTCTTTCCATTTCAACATTTACTAAGGAATTAGTCTTTTAGAATTGTTGGTTCTTGCAATGGCGTGGTCTGTCTCTCTTATGATGGGCTTGGATTTAAGGATCAACTCATACTCTGGAATCCTCTGATGAGAAGGATGGTAACCCTTCCCCTGGCCCGAGCAAATCTTGGAAACACAGTGCGTTATAATAGTGACTTTGGACTTGGATAATACACGAGAAGCAATGATTTTAAGGAGGTGAGATTGATTTGTGTTGAAAGACAGGACGTTGAGGATGAGTTACCACCAATTATAATTGGTGAGATTTTCTCACTAAGAACAGGGAATTGGAGGGAGATTAACCGTAGCCTGTTACCAAATTGGGTATCCTGGTATTCTCGCAGATATGCATTTGTTAATAGAAAGTTGCACTGGATTGCAGGTGTGGTGTTTGCTGGATCGGAGTTTGAGTGGATATATCTGATACACGTGTTTGACACTAGTGGTGAGGTGTTTGAGGAAATGCCCCTTCCTAATGAGTTTACAGAGTGCCTAGAGATTGCTATATACGAGGACTCACTTGCTCTTCTCGCTTACGGTGTGCCGATTCTTCCTGAGGGGAGTCTGTTCTGGAGCGATCAACGTCCTATCTGGGCGATGGAAGATTGCGGGGCTGGAAAGTCTTGGACTAAAATGTTCGTTGTCCATTTTGGAGGACTTTTGGGACAGTCTATGGATCTCACGGATCTCCATCTTGATATTTATTGTTGGCACGAACAGATGGAAAATTGGTTTCTTATGATCCAAGATACAAGGCACCGTGGAGGTTGGAGGTGCCCGTGGCTGTGATATATACACCGAAACCTTGGCTTTGCTCCACGAAGGAGAACCAGCACAAGCAGGATAACCAATTCCCAGCGGCAGTGGTTCATCAGGTGAGTATTAGGAAGAAGAGTACAATTTATGAGTTCAAAAGAGCTCTTCGGAAGCAGTCTATTCCAAAACCTTTCTTTGTGCTTTGCTTGTGTGATTATAGCTGTAGTAATAGAATGAAACTTGGGTCTTTGCTTGTATGCTGCTTTGTATTTTGTGGATCACCTACTTGCATACTTGTCTAATGCCAGAATCCTAATTCAAGATCAGAGTAATTGAAGTGTTACTCATCAATGCACATATTCCGCTTCTGCAGAATCTGAAACACAGTTTTTCATCAGAAAGGTTTTCGTTCTAAGACATGAAATTTCTATTCAACTTTTGTACTGAAAAGACAGAGCTGGACTAAGCGTCCGGCACACTTGGTCACGTCTAATACAATCATCCTAAATGGTCTTTTCACTTCTTATTAGGCGTGCAAAACATTGATGCTGAACTGGTTACTTTCGGTCTTAGGTATCAGGAAGAAGTTCAGATATGAGTCATAAAACAGGTATAGACCAATGTGCCAAGGAAATTATGGACCTTTATACTATGCTTGATGCTTCGACGCATCTTAAGCCCCATACAAGTACAACATTGGCAGCGGTAGACAATTAATTATGAGCTGCACTTCAAATCTTGGTTAATTGTAGACTAATGCTGAACCAGTAGAATTGTTGATCGAGTAGTATATTTCTGGTGGGATTGGTCCGAGTTTAGTTTTTTGAGATTTTTATTTTATATTTAATTAAAATTAAATTATTTATGAAAAAAATATAAATTGCACACTTAAAATTTTGTTTTAGATTTCAGAATGTAATGGTGTCCAAATGCACTATAATACAAACAAAAAAAATAGAGAGATAAGTTTTAATGAAGAAGCGCAACGGATTTTGGATTATCAAATCGATATAAAAGAAATTCTGAAAGGATTTGCTAACTGATATATCACGAACAGATGGAAAAGATGAAGTGAGCTTTATTAATGCATGATTCAAGTTTTCTCTCCTTTAACCCGTGAAAGGAAAAAAATTCATGCATTAATTTTCTAAAGACTTAAACCTCTTTTCCTTTCTCTTTTCCTTCGTGCACTAATTTGCTAAGAACAAGAGTCGCAAGCAAAAGCAAGAAATGTCAGTGGATGGAGACAGAGGTCCTAAATGAACAGCCCTTGGGGCATAAGAAAAGAGATGCGAAAAATGTAAAAAATGAAGGGAAAAGAAAAGTCCCGAATCTAATTTCATGTAACACACAATATAGCGATGTTGTCTTGTAATGATTTATAATAAATGTACCAGAAGATAATACTATAATTTTGCAAGGCAATTAAAATTCATATTGCCGTTAACTTTATACTTTCATAACTGAGGTCGAATTTGACAAAGAGTGAATATGAATATTTGAGCAAAAACTTTTTCTTGTAAATTAAATGTATATTTGGATTGAATTTCGTTGTAAAATTTAATACAAAATTTTTATTTTATTTTTTTTTATTTTTCATAAACGATTCGTTTTTATATAATTCGAAACCAAAAATTTTATATCTAAATTTTATTCAATCTCACCATAAAAAAACATTCTCAAATTTTCAGCTTAATATATTATATGACCGGGTGGGAGCTTAGTTAGTTTAATATGACTTTATTTAGATAATATTTGATAAATTAAATACATCATTAAATTTTTTTATTTTTAACAAAAAATTTACTTTTATAAAATTAAAAATTAAAATTTTTTTAACTAAACACAATCTAAATATACCACTTCCCCAATATTCGTATGCAAAAGGCAGCCTAGTGCACGGCACAGCTACTCAGGTAGAAATTCATGGGGCTGAAACAAAATCGTGCATAAAATGCCAAAACCATCTTGAAGAAAAAAATCTAGCAAAATGGGAACAGGATGCAACCCATTCAGCAACCGAAGGAAAGCCACGTATACCGTTCCCAAACCACATCCAGTTTCTTTAAATCCCTTCAACAGCGCTTCCCCTCTCAAGGTCTCTCCATCCCTCTTCAGCGCCAACCCACTTTCAGTTTCCTTCTTCCACCCAGTTTAGGCATCACCCCAGTTTCAGGTACTTTTTCTTTTCTTTCTTAATTTTGCTGCTGCTCTGTTAACTGTATGATTCAGTTTGTGGAATTTTCATGGTATTGAAAATATGATCTGGGTTTTTGCATAGCCGAGTAAAGTTGTGTGCTTTTAATGGATGGGTACTTTGTTTGCGCAAAGTTGTACATGTTATTGTTATATAGCTATGCTTGCCGAAACTACAATAGTCCATCCTTGATTTCTGCAAGTGGGTTTAGGATAAAGGAGAAGAATTATGGATTAATTTTATTTTGCTGTTTCGTATTTTCTGGTTATCTTGAAACTAATTGCGGTCACATGGATGGGAGCATTTTGATATGCAATTTGATCGACTATTTGATAAAGTTAATTATGGATTAACTTCTGCATTTGTCTACCGCAAAATTTCGGTGATGCAAAGGTTTTCTTTTTCCTTTTCCCTCTTATTTTGACATGGAGACAATAAGAATGTAATATTTGACTGCATGAATGAAGCGAGTAGTGCCTCATTTTTTCTATTAAATGAAAAATTAGGCCAAAACTTTCAATGATTGAAAGTTTAGGAAGGCATATGGAAATGGCATGTGAGATTTTACTGGTTCAAGAAAATTAACATTGCGAATGATGGTCCTTTGTAGTTATCTTCAGTCTTCTTTCTTCTTTCACTTGGATATTTTGCATTATTGTGCTTATGTGTTTTGGTGCTCTTGGATGAGAATCTTGACTCATTCACAGGGCATTATGTGTTATTTAACTTGAATCTCCCTCTGAATTTGATTAACTATGTATTGTAGTGACAGTGATGCAGGAACTTTTGGCAGCATGTCAAGAAATTAGCCTTCCCTCCCCCACCCAAAAACTCATAGCTTAAACTCTGAATAGAGGTGGTAATTTGATAGGATGCTAACATGAATGAGAGTCCTAGCATCAAATCTCACTGCCTTCATTTTACTACTTTGAGCTTGTCCCGCTTGGGTTATGTTGGATAACTTATCTGTATTGTTGTGAATGGATGACTCTCCCATACCAGCCTAATCCCATAATTCAAGTGATAAGCATTGCATTTGTGCTACTATTATTGAAGTTTAGCATTTCTTTCAAAGTCAAGAAGAATTGTGAATTCGTTATAAATTAAATCACATCTTGGTAAGTAGAAACTAGTTTCTCTGACTTTTAGATGAAAATTTTGTTTTCTCTTCCAGATGCACTGTAACCAAACTGATCTTTCAAAGTCAAGAAGATTTGTGAATTCATTATACATTAAATCGCATCTTGGTAAGTAGAAACTAGTTTCTCTGACTTTTAGATGAAAATTTTGTTTTCTCTTCCAGATGCACTGTAACCAAACTGAGATGACTATGTAAATGTTTCGTTATTGACCTTTAGCATTTTATTTTGCTGCCATCTTGTTTACAAATTAATGGGCTGTGTCTGTAACGATAACTCATTTGTTCTAATCCCTGATGGTCATGGTACAGATGGCTACATCATCAGCATTTGTATTAGGAAATGCCTTATCTACTCATTCAGGTTTCAGCAAAGAAACCAATGGCAGAAAGCTTTTCTTATCCTCAAGCTTTCCATCATTGAATAGAACACCTAAGGTCATAGTTGTAAAAGCATCTCAGGACCAAAGATCACATGAAGGAAGGAGACGTTTCCTGAAACTTTTGCTGGGAAATGTAGGAGTAGGTGTTCCAGCATTACTTGGTAGTGGAAAAGCCTATGGCGATGAGCAAGGAGCTTCAAACTCAAGGATGTCTTATTCTAGATTTTTGGAGTATTTGGACAAGGACAGGGTAAAAAAAGTAGATTTATTTGAAAATGGAACTATAGCTATAGTTGAGGCAGTCTCTCCTGAGCTAGGTAACAGGGTGCAGAGAGTTCGTGTGCAACTTCCAGGACTTCCCCAGGAGCTTCTTCAAAAGTTCAGGGAAAAGAACATTGACTTTGCTGCCCATAATGCCCAAGAGGATTCGGGATCTCTTCTCTTCAATTTGATTGGTAACTTGGCCTTTCCATTAATCTTAATTGGGGGTTTGTTCCTTCTTTCAAGGCGGTCCTCTGGAGGAATGGGTGGTCCTGGTGGACCTGGCTTCCCACTAGCCTTTGGTCAATCGAAAGCTAAGTTCCAAATGGAACCCAACACTGGTGTGACTTTTGATGATGTTGCTGGGGTAGATGAAGCAAAACAAGATTTTATGGAGGTTGTTGAGTTCTTGAAAAAGCCTGAGAGGTTTACTGCTGTTGGTGCTCGTATTCCCAAGGGGGTGCTTCTTGTTGGCCCTCCAGGTACAGGAAAGACATTGCTAGCGAAGGCAATTGCTGGTGAAGCAGGGGTACCTTTTTTCTCGATTTCTGGTTCAGAGTTTGTTGAGATGTTTGTTGGTGTTGGTGCTTCTCGTGTCCGTGATCTTTTCAAGAAAGCCAAGGAGAATGCTCCCTGCATTGTATTTGTTGATGAAATTGATGCTGTTGGAAGGCAAAGAGGAACTGGAATTGGTGGAGGAAATGATGAAAGGGAACAAACTCTCAACCAGCTCTTGACAGAAATGGATGGTTTTGAAGGAAACACTGGCATTATTGTAATTGCTGCTACCAATCGTGCCGATATTCTTGACTCTGCATTGCTGAGGCCAGGAAGATTTGATAGACAGGTGAAGCTACTTCATTGACTACTTCCTTCAGATTAGTGGTGTATGACTAGTACTTACTTTTCAGTTCTGGTGCAGGTAACTGTTGATGTTCCTGATATTCGAGGAAGAACTGAAATCTTGAAGGTTCATGGCAGCAATAAAAAGTTTGATTCAGATGTTTCTCTTGAAGTGATAGCCATGAGGACACCTGGTTTTAGTGGAGCAGATCTTGCAAATCTCTTGAATGAAGCAGCTATATTGGCTGGTCGACGTGGGAAAACAGCTATCTCATCCAAAGAGATTGATGACTCAATTGATAGGATTGTGGCAGGTATGGAAGGGACAGTTATGACTGATGGCAAGAGCAAAAGTCTAGTTGCATACCATGAGGTCGGGCATGCCATATGCGGGTAAGTTTGAAACTGGCTTCCTTGTCTCTGATACTATAGAGCAAAAGGCAGTCTTAAGATTTGCTACAAATAGAAGAAGCTTTTCTTGTATCATATCTTCTTTTGGTTAAAGAAGTTGATGCCACAAATTTCAGTTATCAGCTTTTCTTTTCTGCTTGCTGCTAAAGTAATGGTTCTAGCCTCGGAAAGAAAAAACTGAAAACTTCATGCTGCACTTTCCATGGACTGGTTGCCAGTAACATTCAAATATTTCCTGGTCTTGATGAACGCTGCTTTAAAGTAATGTATCAGAGTGAATATGCCTTTTGATGCACATGATACGAGGCATTGCTGGATGAGATTTCACAAACATTGTCAATATCAGATTTTTCATTCTGATTCTGGCTGTTCTCATCTTCTATTATGTATAGACATTTGGAACCTGCATGGGTTAAGGCAATCCAAGTGAAACATTGGTCCTTGAGGCAGAGTCCGCACTTCAGCTTTATAATGGCCAACATGAGTATACTAATCTTGTTCCTTGAATTCTTTTGCCTGCAGAACTCTCACTCCTGGACATGATGCTGTTCAAAAAGTCACCTTAATTCCACGTGGTCAGGCTCGTGGTCTCACCTGGTTCATTCCTGCTGATGACCCAACCTTGATTTCCAAGCAGCAACTCTTTGCTAGAATTGTTGGTGGACTTGGGGGAAGAGCTGCTGAGGAGGTGATCTTTGGTGAACCTGAGGTGACTACTGGTGCAGCTGGTGATTTGCAACAGATTACTGGTTTAGCTAAACAGGTACTTCACTCTCTCTGTAGAATTCGTCACGGCCAGTGTTGTGCAACATGAACTTGTGAGGCGGACTAGATTACATGCTTACTGTTTTAAATTAGTTTCCTGATCTAACTGAGCTTCTAAATTTATGCCCATTTGAGAGGATGGCAAAAGTACAGAATATCATGAAAGTATTATTTGGCCAAAATGACTGAAAACAAGAGAGAATTCCAGAAATCTGGTTCTTCAGCTCTTAGGGAACAAGTAGTCTTTCAAATAAAGAATATAATATGAATTTGGTTTGACTGGATTTCTTTCTGATCTTTAGTAATAAGCTGCCAGAATATTTGAATGGGTTATTATTATTCGGATCAAGTAGGGCATTGAAATTAAGATTTTCGTCTGAATACTGGTTCTTACTATCGATCTTGCATGTGATGAGTGGACTATTTTCCCTTCTCCTAGCTTCAGAGAAGTCTGTTTTCCCTGTTTAGTTTCGTTCTTCTCCATTGAGATTGATATGTTCCTCAATGTCTTGCAGATGGTTGTCACCTTTGGAATGTCTGAAATTGGCCCATGGTCATTAATGGACTCCTCAGCTCAAAGTGGCGATGTCATAATGAGAATGATGGCAAGGAATTCAATGTCTGAGAAGCTTGCGGAAGACATTGATACCGCCGTTAAGAGAATCTCAGATAGTGCCTACGAGATCGCCTTGACCCACATCCGGAACAACCGCGAGGCAATTGACAAAATTGTGGAAGTTCTTCTTGAGAAGGAGACATTAACTGGAGATGAGTTCCGAGCAATTCTTTCAGAATTTGCCGAAATTCCAGCTGAAAACCGTGTTCCTCCTTCAGTACCATCACCAGTAACTGTATAATAGCACAGGCATACGAGAAATCTCCAGTTCAACTAGATTATGCCTTTTGAGTTAATTTGATTGTACTATATCATAGATTGCAGAATTCCACTAATCCTATCAAAACCATGTAATTTGTGTACACATTATTCTGATTAATACCAAATGTAACATATCATCAAACCCATTGTTGATTAGTTGTTTATGTTCATGCAGAAAGGAACATTGGCTTCATGGAGTTGGCAACTTAGCAACATTTCTGTGAAATCAAACTACTCTCTTTGACAAGTTTGAGGAAGCACGAGTTAAAAATGATGGTTAATTTATCTTAAAAAATGATGATTATTAAGCGTACTCCATGTTTTACTAGGCATAACGGATTGTTAAAAAATGATGTTTTACCGTTTAACAAAAAAGCCACTCTCTTTATACAATTGCTTTCTTTCTTTTTTCTTGATTCCAAATCTGTTTATAAGCTATAAGCCCTAGACCCGCATGCATGGGAAAGTGTCTTCTAAAGCCTTTTAGTGCATTTGCTCGTCCTTCCCAGCGGCACCCTTTCTTGCGCAGTTTCTGCACATCAACATTGACGGCAGAGTTTACAGACCTCTGCTCCAGAGGCCATCTCAAAGAGGCATTCACCAACTTCAGTTCACTCATATGGTCAGAGCCACCTCTCTTTTCTCTCCTCCTCACAGTATGCATCCAAATCCAGTCCCTTTCCCTAACCAAACAAGTCCATTCTCTCATCACCATCTCCGGTTGCTCCAGAGACAAGTTTGTGGGCAATCACCTCCTTAATGCGTACTGCAAGATAGGCCATTTGGGAACTGCGGTCGCACTGTTCGAGAAATTGGCCAAGAGAAATGTTATGTCATTTAACATCTTGATTGGTGGGTTTATACAGAGCGGCGATTTGGATAGTGCAATGAAGTTATTTGATGAAATGGGTGAGCGAAATTTAGCTACTTGGAATGCAATGATCACTGGTCTGACCCAGTTTGAGCTTAACAAGGAGGCGTTGAGTTTGGTTTCGGCAATGCACAAGTGGGGATTTTTCCCTGATGCATTCACACTTGGAAGTGTTTTGAGAGGGTGTGCTGGACTGAAGGACTTGAATAGGGGCAGGCAAGTACATAGTCAAGCTGTGAAATCGGGGTTAGATTTGCATTTGATAGTTGGGAGTTCATTGGCTCATATGTATATGAAATCAGGGAGATTAGGAGAAGGGGAGAAGGTGATTAGATCGATGCCAGTTCACAGTGTGGTTGCTTGTAATACTCTAATGGCGGGCATGGCTCAGAATGGGTGCTCTGAGGGTGTTTTGAATCAGTATAATATAATGAAAATAGCTGGATTTAGACCAGATAAGATTACTTTTGTGAGCGTGATCAGTTCATGTTCTGAGCTGGCTACACTTGGACAGAGTCTGCAGATTCATGCTGAAGTGATAAAATTTGGAGTTCTTTCTGTCGTTTCAGTTATTAGTTCATTGATTAACATGTATTCCCGATGTGGATGTTTGGATGATGCTTTGAAGGCTTTTGAGGAGAGAGAGGGTGCTGATGTTGTTCTGTGGAGTGCTATGATTGCAGCCTATGGGTTTCATGGGAGAGGAAAGGAGGCTATTGAGTTTTTTGATAGAATGGAGAAGGAAGGCTTGGAGGCAAATGATGTCACTTTCTTGAGTTTACTGTATGCTTGTAGTCATTGTGGCTTGAAGGATAAGGGGCTTCAACTTTTCAACCTGATGGTAGAAAAATATAAATTGCAGCCCAAGATAGAACATTACACCTGTGTTGTTGATCTACTTGGTAGGTCAGGCAGGTTGGAGGAGGCAGAACGTTTAATTAGATCCATGCCTGTGGAGACAGATGCTATTATATGGAAGACTTTGTTATCAGCCTGTAAAACGCACAAAAATGCAGATATGGCTAAAAGAATAGCAGAGCAAGTTTTGAGGATTGATCCTCAAGATTCGGCTTGTTACGTTCTCCTTTCTAATATTTCAGCCTCTGCAAAAAGATGGCGAGATGTTTCAGAGTTGAGGAAAGCAATGAAAGAGAGGAACGTAAAGAAGGAGCCAGGCACAAGTTGGTTCGAGTTAAAGAACCAAGTTCACCAGTTCATTATAGGAGACAAATCTCATCCACAGTCTGAGGAGATTGATGCGTATCTAAACGACCTGCTGGATGAAATGAAATTAAAAGGTTATGTCCCTGATACTGGTTCAGTTTTGCATGATATGGATGCAGAGGAAAAGGAGTACAACTTGGTCCACCATAGCGAAAAGCTTGCAATTGCTTTTGCTCTAATGAACACGGTTGATGGTGTTCCTATTAGGATAATGAAGAATTTGCGGGTTTGTAGTGACTGTCACGTTGCTATCAAATACATATCAAGTATCAAAAAACGAGAGATTATAGTGCGAGATGCCAGTAGGTTTCATCATTTTAAAGATGGTCACTGTTCTTGTGGAGATTATTGGTAAGGAGCAGCGGAAAACAGTACTTGCTCTGGTTCAAGTTTCATTAGTTTGACCAATTTTGAGAATAATATGTTTTACCTCATTAATTCTAACCATTGCCAATGAATACTTAGGATTAATGACTGAAGCCTTCAGGATCTTCTGTGTTCACGTCCGTCGTCTTCTGTTAATTTATATTGGCTGTTGTTTACGTGTTCCGTCCTCCTCTCTTACTGTTCTTTTTGTTCCAACATGCCTTGACTGGGAACTTCAGGCAAGCATCAGTCAAGATTTCATCAGAAAACCTGTCCACCTTACGCAAGTAAAATGCACCAAAACTGTGCTTACTTCAGGACCCATGTAGAAACGTTAACGCTCGGTTCCAATTCTCTCTCATGTAATTGACAACACAATTTTTGACAGCATGGGCTAAACCTTCTTGACTATAATTCAATGATCTTCACCATATGTGATATATAGTGCTAAAGCTACGGGCACAGAGTAAGATTTCTCAATCCCTTTTAATCCTTCAGCTGTGTGTTCACAGGACAGAGTGGTTCTCCCTCCGAATGAGAATACAAAATCTTAGATAGACAAAACCAATACATTTGTACCAGACGTGGCAAGATGCCGCCATCCTGGCCTTCAGGATGTTTAGAAACATCATTAAATCCTCATGCTTATCGTCTTCTTCCTGTTGCATTATTTCCTGCCCACTGTTTTTCCAGTTGTGGCGGTAGCTTTCAGAATGTCTGGTATATTTTTGGCCATTAGTAAATGCAGTTTTGTTTTGGTTTGCGGCTTTATACGTTGCGGTCGAGTGTTGGGAGTAGCAAGGAAAGGAAATATGGATCAGACTGAAAACTACAGGTGGCATCAAAGGATTTCACAGGGAAGATAGGACCATGTTCAAGGGAGTGCTGGACGATGGCATTATTTAAGTCCATTGGAAGAATCCACCACATTGATCTTGTGAATTTGAAAGGATTTGGTGCTCACAATTCTTTCAAGCTTTTTGTTCACGAACATATGCTTAATGAGTCACTTGACAAGTTGACAGCTATTAGGTTTGCCGAGTCATTGGTGTACCCCAATGCAAACGTGATGAGAATACCTTAAAGACTACAAATCAATAAGACAACACTATTATTTGCGAAGAAAGGAGAAAAAGAGAGAATTGTCCTCAATCCCACGAGCAGAGGAGAAACCAAAAGTAAGAAACAATAGAAAAATTAAACGAACATGACTAGTATGATGAATAGGTTAAATCTGCTCCATTCCAAGGTAAACAACTATAGGCAATTTATATACAATAATAGATTCTGCTAGCTGAAGCAAACAATGGCTTGATTTAAAACAATTCTAGAAAAGGCTAAAATGATGTCAAATAACAATGGAAGAGATGCTATCCAAGGAGAATATCTGCAAGAAAGAACTATAATTATAACAGCTCATTGTATCTGACTAAATTTATTGGGACGCATATTGCCCTCCAACCAACCTTACCCCGTTCTCCTTTCCAATACAATGGAGGAAAATATCCCAAGGCAGAAAAGAAACCCCGTCTAGGAGAGTTCTTATGTTCTCAACAGCAAAATAATACAAAAGAAATGAATTCCTCTGGATCCAAATGCTAACGCCATATTTTTTACACTACTTTAGGCCGGTAGATAAATGTCACTCCCATAAATCACGCTGTACATGTCATGTAACTCTTTCATGAGCCTGGTTTCCTCTACAGCAGCATGAAACGCCCATCTCATACTGAAACCTCAGGAGACGAAAGTCCAATTTGAGGTTTGCCTTCTGAAATCCAAGCAATATTCTAGGACTCATCATTTATAACTTCACAGGATTCAGAAAGATGCTGAGAATTCAAAAATTCTTTGAGTCGACAAGTAGAGATGAATCATGTCAAAACTTCAGTCAGTGTTAGCCTCTACCATTCTTGTTACCAAGCCCAGTACTCTCACATTTTTGTGCTATTAAGCCCCCAGCCAGAGCCCTTAAAAGGTCCCCTATATGACATGGCGGCACTTTTAGGTACAAGCTCACATGTTTCCTCCTTTCCCAGTATAAGCTGCTCTCCTTGTACCCCAGGTTCCAAATTCTTCTACACATTCCAACTCAGAAAAATAAGACTAATAAAAGATTTCACCTTTTCCCTCACTTCCAAGTTTTGTACAGGGCACAGACTAAAGAATGTAACAAAAACCCAAAAATGATGAAAAGCAGAAAAAGGAAAACTAAATTCCCAACCTAAGACCTAAGGCCCCATGTACAAGTACATGCCATCATGCAACCTGGAACTCCACAGTAGAAGGAACAAAAGTTAAGCGAAGTTAAGAACCTTATGATATATTTCAGGGCGAAATATCTGCTTCATCTTCAGAGGCCGATGGTGTATAAGTCTCATCAGCAAGAGATTGAAGCATGAGGATCACTTCAGACGGATCATCCAAATAATATTTCGCTTTACTCGGTTTCTGACCCACTGTGCAGGCAAAGACTTCAGACTTGAAAGAGAGAATACTCCTTGACATTGCAGTGCCAATTGTTTCAAACATGTCCTCATCAGATCTATCATCACCAATGCAAAGTACAAAATCAGCCTTTTTACCCTTCTCTGCCATTGATGTAAAGATTCTCTCTGCAACTGAGCCTTTGCTGATACCCTGGGAAAGAAGTACATCATAAACTTAAATTTCATGTTGATGTCAAAAATCAATCATATATAAGTGAGGTACATGCAATCTCAGCCTAGTGAACCAAAGATCAAATAATATGGCCCCAAGAGGATTCAAGATTAATGGAAATAGAACAAAAGCTCCAAGTTTGACAGCAACACAAGAAAAGAGAAGTAGCTATAGGCTAGAGATGGTATATACAGGTTGAAGACTCATATTACTGAGACCCTCTCGTAAATGTGAAAACTGAGGAAGTTACTGCTCCTGGAAGAAATCTACTGAGCATTAAATAGGCAAGAAATGTTCAAGATAAACAAAGTCTGGATAACATCACCACATCAAACAACTGAATAGGAAAAAGTCAAAGCAGAAATATGAATTAAAAAATTCTTTCAACTAGTAGCATCCACATCTTCCTCAAGAAGAAGTTAACAGGGTTAACGGGATGAACTGTACGTGTGGCTATTCTAATACCACTATAAAATGATTTGGCTGATCTTGGAATACAGATAAGATTCATGAGCTTCATTTCCATTTACAGGCTCAGTGAACCGGAACAAAGTTATTTTGCCAGAGTAGATGTTCAAGATGTGGAACAAAATTGCTAACTAGTAATTAAGTCAAAAAACACATGCCTGCGGCTTGACTTCTACAATGAACTGACCACTCTTCACAGCCACTGGTTCATTAGCTAAAACACTCTCTAGATGATCCAACATCTCCTTCGCCTGAGAAAATCCAAAGTCTGGATCTGCATCCCGGTATTGCCAAACCAAAGCACTTTCTTTCACCTCAATGCAAGAGCCATCTGTTGACTCGGTATATGATTTCATCACAGGTTCAGCCATCTGCATCCATCCAAAATCAGAAGTCTGACCACATACTTCCCAATCTTGATCTTGTGACCACCTACATGTTGTAGAGTTAAAGATTAAGCAAACAAATAAAAAAGACAAAAAAGGAAGATCCTGCAGCAAACTTCTGTACCTCAAACAGATTACATTGATTTCGACCCTAAATTTCCTTTTCGAAAGCCCCATCACAAGGTCCCAAAAAAGTGTGTGCCACAAGAGAAAAATAAGAACAAAACAAAAAGGAAACAAGAGTAAACCCTTCTTCAAGTCAACCCCACTTTGATGAATATGTGCAAGGAGAGAAGAACAAAAGTGAACACAAAGAACAGGAGAAATCCGTTCACTGATTCACACTTTATCTAAACGTAACATCCCTCCCTCAACTCTGGCTTCTCCAATCAATCTTAAGAGGCAGCCTCTATGGAAAAGACAATCCCTTCTCCAAGTCAAACAATGCCTGCATGCCACAAACCCCTTCCTCGCCTCCAACCTCTCCAGTGAATATGTGCAAGGAAAGAAGACTAAAAGTGGGACATAAAGAAAATAAGAGAAATTTCCTTCATTGATTCACACACAGTCTGAATGTCACGTCCCTTCCTCACCTCTGGCCCCTCCAATCAATGTAAAGAGGCGGCCTCTAAGGAAACATAATTTTATCAAAGATGAAAATCAAACAAGCATATGGCCACAGAAAGCAGTTCCAGTATCATAAAACACCTTAAAGTCCAGACCACCTGCTTCACAGAAAGAGCAAAGGAAACAACCAAATTGTTGCTGACCATCTAGCAACTCTTGCAAACTTCCATGAGCCAGCTTTATTTTGACAAACAAATCATAAATTTTAGGCAGCCAGTCAGTAGCATCCTATGAGTACCTCTCATTTAAGCATGCAACTACAATTAAAAATTTTCATATGCCTAAATCATTTTCAAGAATTCCCAATACAAAAAAAAGACCAACTCTTTGGAACATCTGGGCATCTGAATCATGGTTTAACATAGTTTGAGTAAAATAAACTTAAACAAGGATACTGCAATAGCACACATGAGGAAGTATGGTCCAGCAGATATCATTGCTTTAGATTCAACTTGATAAGACATGCCCCGCTAATGTTGTTCAGAGAAGGCTCAAAACTGGATCCTTCAAAGAATACAAATATTACTATGCCTATCAGCATATATTAACTTCAGCTGGGTATTTAAATGCAGAACGAGAGAAAATCAATGATCTTCAGTAATCCTAGGACAGCCAAAAGGGTGAAACACAAAATCAACCATGACTCCTCTTTGACCAGACAATTTCACAGAAAAAGGCAGTTGACTAGTTGAAACGAAAGGAGCAATCTTTCTAAGAAACCACCAGAGGGAGAAAAAAAAAAGAGTATGAAAGTGCACCTTAAGAAGTAGCCATGTTCGGCAGCAAGCCCCAGCTGCTGACAAGGAGCAAACCACTGGCTTAAGCTGTCCCTTCCTCTTCCACTTACTATAAAGACTACATTGTTTGGATCCATAGAAAGTCTGTACAAGATTGAGATAACTTCAGCATTTGGAGTTTTGATAATAGAATTTTGAGGCATTACAGTGCCATCATAGTCCAACAAGATAGCCCTATTCTTTGCCTTAATATAAGCGGACACAATATCATCAATCGAAAGCTTTCTAAAGTTTGGATCTAGTGCCACAACTCTAAATCCAAAGCCCAAACCAATGCCATATGATCTCTTCCTAAAATGATCAGCACAGGTTCTTTCCATGTCTTGCAAGAAGCTTTTTGACCAATAAGCAACATTATGGGTGGAAACATAACGATAATGCTTATCATGCCGCATTTCTTTCTCTGGGTCAGGCATTGATATAGCCTCATTCATTGCCTCAGCAGTTGCTTCAACATTCCATGGGTTGACACGTATTGCTCCACTCAGCGAAGGAGAACAGCCAATAAATTCTGATACAACCAGCATACTTTTCTTGGGCCCACTCAGGTCTGAAGTAGCTTCTGTGCTAGATATTCCCTGTCTACAAACAATGTACTCATAAGGTGTTAGATTCATGCCATCCCTTACTGCTGTGACAACAACGCATTCAGCAATCCTATAATATGCCATTCTTTCAGAGCTACACATAGGTCTGTTGATATAAACTACAGGTTCATATCCTGGTTTTCCAAACACCTTATTGATTCTCTTACAGCTTTCCTGTATTTCAGCCTCTATTTCCTCCAAATCTATCCCCTTTCCTCTTGCTGGATTAGCAATCTGAACCAGCACTGCGCTTCCTTGCCACTTTGGATGTTGCTTCAGCATGTGTTCCATTGCCAGGAGTTTCAAATTGATTCCTTTGAAAATATCCATATCGTCAACTCCAAGTAACACAATCTTTCCCTCAAATTGTTTCTTCAGCTCTTCAAATCTCATTTCCTTATCAGCAAGTTTCATCACTGACTCAACATGGCCCATGTGTATCCCAACTGGCATAATCTTAATACCAACCGTTCTTCCATAATAATCCAACCCAATATAACCCCTTTTTGATTGATATTCTAATCCCATCATGCGACTGCAACAAGAAAGGAAATGGCGGGCATAATCAAAAGTGTGAAAACCGATAAGATCAGAATTGAGTAGAGCCTTAAGAATTTCTTCTCTGACAGGAAGTGTCCTGTAAATCTCAGATGAAGGAAATGGGCTATGAAGAAAAAATCCCATCCTCAATCTGTTGAACCGCCTTCTCAAGAAAGTGGGCAATACCATCAGATGGTAATCATGGATCCAAACAAAATCATCTTCAGGATTCAGCACCTCAACTACTTTTTGAGAAAATATCTTGTTGGCAGCCACATATGCTTCCCATAAAGAACGATCAAACCGGCCTCCATGATCAGGAGAAAATGGCAGCATGTAGTGAAAAAGGGGCCATAACTGCTTCTTGCAAAAACCATCATAATACTTTTCCTGAAGATTAGGAGGAATAAAAGTAGCCACACATCTAAATTTCTCCAACAGATAATTTGCAACATCATCCTGTTCAATTGGGTCTACATCAACGCATAAGGATCCAACATACTGAACTTCCATATCTTCTGGCAAACCATCTTTCAGCCGCAACAGCAACGAATCTTCATTCCAACTAAAATTCCATCCTTTATTATCTGGTCTCCTCTTTGCTTTAAGTGGCAGATGATTTGCCACAATAATCATCCTATCACCAGCAATTGAAGAGGGATTATCAGAGGCAACACTCTGATTTTGGTCATCATCAAGCTCAGAAATGCTCCCTGGCACTGTCATTACCCTAGGAAACCGCTTCCTCTCCTTCTCTCTACCGATAACTGGGAAATTCCCAGATGCCAAATCCAATAGATTGGTATACGATCTTGACATCATCTTTACAAAGATTTCCTTTTATCTCTGTTGAAACAAACTCGACACTAGATATTCAGAAACAAATCCCAAAAGCTAAAAGTCTATTTTTCTTCAACTGGATGGTTTCACGTCACCTGTAAGAGAACCAGGAACATACATTTTCACATAGAAGAGCCCAAAAAAAAAAAAAAAAGGAAACATATCCCAACCTTTATGCATACATATGCAAGAGTGCGATTTAAACACCTAATAGAAGCAAATGACAAAAAATTCAAGTAGAAAAGAGATTAAATAAGACATGAAACCAACCAAACAGAAACCCATCTCCGTTAAACTACAGAAACGATGATCCAGCCAATAGTCAATCATAAAACGGTACAGAATCAAAGAGCAATGCTAAAAACCCTAGCTTGTAACATCCCTTCAATTATCGGATACTACTAAAGAAATCAAGAAACAGATAATTGAAACATACCCCTTTGATTGAATCAAATGAAATTGTTCAATCTTTCCCATAAAAGCCTGATCTTTGGAGCTCAATTGAGGTTATTTTTGGGTTCGTTACAACAAACAAAAAGAATTTAGGGTTTGTTCTTTTCTTGTATACTAAATCTACATGTGAAATGGATATAGAGAGATCTCTCAATTTGTACAACGAAGTCTCTTCTCTTTGTATATACTGTAACAAAATTCCAGATAATTTTCTTTTTTTTAATTACTGAGTTAATTTGATGAGTACTCCTTAGTAATAATCTCGTGCTGTCTTGGAACAAAACGTGGAGACAAATAAAAGGATCCCTAAAGTCACCGTGTAGGTGACGTTTTACGTCACTGGCCAATGGCAATAATATTTTGACACAAAAAGTCAATGAAACATGTGTGAGGAAAGGAAAATAAAAATTTTATTCTGCAATGAGAGCAGATATATAATTACATCGACCAATCAAATTTAGTGACCCAATAAAGAAAATGCTGACAATAAAAACGTTCGAGAAAATATAAATTTGTTATTTTTTTAAATAAACATCATTACTATATTTAGGAAAATAAACGTTTCAAGATTTTTTTTCTTTTTTCTACATTACATATTTAAAATGAAAGTACTTTTATAATAAATATTTAATATATAATACAAAAAAATATAATTATATCATGTACATTTTTGTCATTCAAGGTCAAAAATTTTGTTATATATTTTGTTATCTAGATTTTAATTCATTATGTCGTAATATGATTTATTTCTCGCATTATTCATCTTTCATTTTTCACATTCTTGACGTCTTTTTTTAAATTTATGAGGTTAAAAAGAATTATTAATATAACTTTCATAGACAAAGAATCATGATTATATTTAAGGGCCGAAAAAAAGAAAAGATCATACAATGTTTATCAGTAAAATATTTTATGTAATAAACAAAAAAATTGTAGAGATAAAATAAAATTATATTTTATTTATATTTTAGGAGAAAATGTTTTATATATTAATGTATTATTAATTATTTGTTTATTTGTAAAATCTTTTAACAAGTAAGAAGCTATTAGCACGTCAATTACTTTTGATAATGTTTATTTTTTTTATGTTTCTATTAAGCTTTTTTCTCAATTAATTACAAATTTATCAAATTTTGTGATACTTCCACAGCATTAAAAGAAACGAAAAGTGGGGAAGAGAGAGAGAGAGAGAGAGAAGTGGGGGTGATATGGGTGAGGTAGAAATAACAACGCTCGCAAAAGGAAAAGGATAAGGTTTGCTAGCTAGCCGACTTTACTAGTGCCAGGCTGGCAAGACGCGGGAAAGACCACGTGCGCGGCACGTTTTTTGCTGATGGCAATAATAACACGTTTGCGTTGGTGAAAGTGGACTACTGATAACGGGTCAAGCATCGGTCCGAGAGTGTACGGACGACCAAGTTGAATCCGTTGGAATGAGTGCTGACTAAGGTTGCCAGTTGGCCGTCCAGCTCATCTTGACACCTGGCTTCTTCTCCAGACAGCTCCCGGCCTCCCCGCGTGAAACCCGCTCCCATAACGTTGAAATTGCTGACTAAAAAGTCAAAACAGATTTTGAGAAGTACTTTGTTTTTTCTTTTTCTTTTTAAGTACGGAGAAACCATGTGCTCTTTTTTATTTCAAAGAAAAAAAAAGAAAACCATGCGCCCTTTTGAATGGGCGCGGTAGGTTGGGATCTGAATAGAAAATTATATTTTAAAATATAAGTTTTTGATATTATTTAAATAAATTAATAAAGAAATAAAAATATTTTTATTATTGTATATTTTATTAAATTAATTTATTCTTTGATAATATAAAAATAATGAAAGAATTATATTTGTAAGTAAGGATAAATTTAAAAAAATAGTCTTTAAAATTTAAAAAAGATCAAACATTTTGATCGGAGAAAAAATGTGATTTTGATCCAATATTTTTTCTAAAAAATTTAAATATTTTCTAGAATTTAGATGATTTATTTGCTTAATTATAACGTGAAAATACTTCATTTATTTTGGTTAAAATAGAGATAACACAAAAGTCGATTAATGACGAAATAGGGTTTTACATTTTACATTCGATGGTTACATATATGCTGTTCTTACTCCTATACTATTTTCGTTTAAAAATTAGGTGTTTACAATTTTATTTCAAGATGATTAAAAATAAATGTCTAATATTTTGGTGTTATAAAATATATTTTTCATTTAAACTTTTACAGCTAATCTCTTTAATTGAAGATACAAAATTCTCGCAAATATCTATTAACTTTTTAGAATAAGATAAAAAAGTGATAATTTACTTATGTTAAAATACTTTCCTAAATTATCAAATAGAACATTCAAGTTAGACAGAGGGAACAATAATTTGGATAATTTTAGAAAGAAGAAAATAAAATGTCAAAGATTTCGGCTAATGTTAAGTACAAAGTTATTTTCCACTTTAAAGTGCAAAAATGCGTGGAATTGCTTTTGTAGTTAGAGAGACCTTTCAATAAGGGGGAAAAACAGATGCTAATATTGAAGCATCAACTCCCAATAATGAAAACCTTTATTAACTAATGAGAAAAACTTATATATATATATATATCCCTTTCATGAACAAGAAGAAGTTGGTAGAATACATGTTTTCCATTTTCGGTCTTCTTGCCAATAAAAGAACATAAAAATTATAGATTAAGTTTCGCTTTGATGAAAAATAATTCACTCAAAAAACGTTTTCCCTTGAAGATTCCCATTATGATATCTATATTTAATGAAATGGAATTAAAATTTGAAAATTTTAAATATGAATTTGTGGTGCAAGAAAGGTGCGTGAGATGGCGAAAAAAGAAAGAAAACGGAAAACTCTTCGGCCGTCCATGTTGAATGGCCCAATCAATCATGCAATGGATTTCTACTAGGCACGCACAAATACTGTGGGTTGGTTTCAAATTTATGGGCCTTAGTCCGAACACCAATCTCATGGTTCTCGTTGCTTCTTGTTGACCTCATCCATAATGGGCTCAAACTATTTGTTCTTTTTTCTTAAAAAGAAAAAGCTAAATCGAGAAATTGAAACCCAAATATAGCATTCATGTGGACCATGTGTGGCGGTTTATACTCATTTCGTTTCAATTTAATTATTATTTTTAATATATATATATATATATATATATAAAGATACTAATTAAATTAATTTTATTTTTAATTAAATATTATTTATTTTCATAAGAAATTAAATATTTTAAATTATCATTATTTATTATATAAAATGTTATTATTTTATTATGATATAAATAAGAAATAAAGTCAAACTTTTACTTAACAATACTTATTTTATAATAAAATAAAATTTTTATAATAATACTTATATTAAAACAGATAGAGTATTTTGAAAGACGAACAATATAACAGCAAAGGGATCTAAAGTTCAATGGCATTTTTAAATTCCTTTTTTTTCTCTATTTATTTTAACCTAAACATATACAGTCTAAGAAAGTTAGACATCAAATTCAACAATAGTTATTATTGGTACTTAAAAGATTGAACTGAAATTGGCGCCTGTGATCATTGACGGCGACTACTATTTAGCTTTAGTCATTAATTAATCAGCTATTATCAACTATTTCATCGATTTGAAAATATAAAATTTTTTGATATTTTTTATACAGATTAAAAAGAAAAAATTAAGATATATTTTTTCTATCATAACTCCAACTAGTTCTGTAAATATTATAAAAAATAAGATAATTAAATTTATAGTAAAAATAACTTTAAAATTAATAATTTTTAAAATTTATAAAATATCAAATATTTTAAGAATAAAGAAAATAGACAAAATACCTTATATTATAAAAAGTAATATTTTTCAATCCAAAAGTTGCAAAGTTAGTTGATAAAGCACTGGGAAATTTTCATTGGTTGTGTTTTTTCTATGAGTAGTTTTATCAATAATCAAGTTGTTTTGTGCTGTTAGGTGGGATACAAGGAATACCTGTTTATTGTCCTTTTCTTTAGAATGAATCATCTAGTGGAAAAGAGTTGTAGACAAAATCTTGCCTTTGATACAAGGAATACCTGTTTATTGTCCTTTTCTTTAGACATGAATCATCTAGTGGAAAAGAGTTGTAGACAAAATCTTGCCTTTCTTTTTGGTTGGTACTGCATATGAAATCACTTGGAGGACTTCTAGTTGATTTTAGTTCATTCAACTATTATTTTGGGGGTGGGGGGGTGGGGGGGGGGAAGAAAAGTATCTCATTCAACTATTGAAACTCTAGTTAGTAGTTATAGTTCAAATTGAAAGTCAAATGAATCTTACTTCAAGATGATGAACTTTCCAACTTTAGTTGATGTTTGGTCCATCAACAAATGAATTGTTGTTTAGAGGTTATGTAGATAGGTAACTTTGGTTGAGACAAAATTGTGCAGGGCAAGTTTTTTCCCCTAAAAAATACTTGAAAAAAAGGATTCTGAATTATTTTTTCCCAAAAATGCTTTATAAAAAACTATATAAAATAATAAATTCTGGAACACATATGTTTTCTCTAAAGAAAAAGAAAATCCATTCTATATTACTACGTAGCACGAGAAGGAAACAAAAATGAAAACAGAAGAAAAAGAAAGAAAATGAAGGACAGGGAGGTCAATTCGATTATTCTTCAGAAGTTTCAAGCTTTTCAAGAATCTAGCCGAGCCTTGCCGAAAACAAGTCTCGAACCTTTTTCCTTGCCACTGCAAATCGCTTCTTCCTCCAGAAAGAGTCCATCTACTGGGACAAGCCCACCAAGATAATAGAGCAAAAGCAATCACGCTAGTAAAAGACCAAGTGAGATGGCAGGGTATACAACAGAAGATGAATATGATTACTTGTTCAAGTTGGTTTTAATTGGTGATTCTGGGGTGGGAAAATCCAATCTGCTTTCAAGATTCACGAGGAATGAATTTAATCTTGAATCCAAGTCTACTATTGGGGTTGAGTTTGCCACAAGAAGTCTCAACGTAGATGGCAAAGTAATCAAAGCTCAGATTTGGGACACTGCTGGCCAAGAGAGGTCTCAGAGCTTCACAACCCTCCTTTTCTACTTTTTTCTTTGATGAGATAAAGGAGAAAATTTTAGTACTTTAAAATCACATGAGTTGTTTGTGTATGTCTGGTGTGCCGTGTTATGATTGATTTATCTGATTTCTTACTGTACTTATTAACTGAAGAGAGAATTACTAGCTATATTGATTTATCTGATTTCTTAGGGTATTTGTTAATTGAAGAGAGGGTAAGTAGCTACATATTTCGGATTTCTTTTAGTGCTTTGATATGGGGTTTCATTTTTCTGATTGAGTTTGATGATTTGTGATGGTTGTTTTATGATTGTTCTGGCTTTTTTCCTTTTCCCCCCTTTTTTTCTCCTTTACCTTGAAGTTTTTGGCTTGTGTCTAATTTTTTAAAATGTTATATAAAAAGAGAGGCTTGTTTGTTAAATTGCTGATGATTGCTTTCTTGATTCGGTTATATTCTTTTTGGGCAGACGGGCCTGAGTTTTTGTGAGAACCAGAGTATTAGGATTCCAACAGGCCAGAAGATTAATATAATTTAGTTATCTGAAAAGTTCATTTGCAATTTTGTAGCAGAATTGTGTCTGTTATGAGGTTCTTGCATGGGGCAAGAATTTTATTTGATCTTTGGCTAGTTTGCATCATCAATCTCGGCAGTCCTTGTTGTGTAATCATTTCTTGAAAAAGAATGTCTTGTGTGATGAACTATGGAGGAGAGGTCATACTATGGTTTTAATTACAAGTTGTAGTTCTAATCAATTTGACTGAGATAGTCTTTTGTATAGCTTCGTATTTCTTAATTCAGAAACTTGTGAGACTCAGAACGGCTGAATTGATTTGTTCTTGGTGACATAAGCTTATCCTTTCAACTTGACCTTTATTTACCCAGTTAATATAATGAGACCATTTGAAGTATTTAAGTTCATGCAACTAGTTTCTCTTAACCTTGAATGTTTCTCCGCTCCTAATCTGGTGAATGTTCAAATGGTTATGTACTTAGATGTTGCTTCCATAAACGTGCTTTGTTTGACGGTGTTTCCATTGCCCATGTCCTGAATCTGTTTGATGTGTCTTTGCCTGGATTCCGAGGAGGGCTTGAAATGGTTGTTAGTTTCAACCCTTAGGTTTTTTGGCTACTTATGCAATTGTCTTTGCTGAGGAAGGCCATAGAAACTATTGCGAAACAGTGTGTGCTTTAGACTTAGCAATGGAACACCTATTTGTTTTCTTCAGGTGCTTGGTACTCTAATTTAGGTTTTACTGATATGAATATGTGGATATTGATTGTTCCAAAATAGACAAACCACTGGCCCTTAGGAAATAAATGAATGTCTCTGAGTTAGTAAATAGTCATCCTTGCACTGGCTTACATGGCTGTGCTTCAAAAGATCTGTAATATGGCTAGTTCATGTGCTCTTAGTGGTCTTTTCCAACTTGACTCTAGGAAGGATGAAGGACAAGTATGTAGTTCCTTGAACCGAAAATATGCGTCTGTATGTTTTATTGGATTTTGTTATTATTCTATATATGCATAATAATTGTGTTATTTTATTGGAAATTAGTTGGCCTTTGTTCCCTATATGGACCTTTCAATGAACTAGAGAATTGAGGACCATGGGGTTTGGGGGTAGGGCTGCAATCGAATCAAGTCCTTATTGAACATATTCGGGCTCGGCTCAATTGTAGGTTTTTTTCTGAGGGTCTGAGCTGTTGTTTTTATGTCTAGCTGTTAACATTACACTCATGTATTAGTGAATCAAAACAACCTACTTAAGTGAAAGTAGGCTCCCCACCCACCCCACCAACCCCATCCACTCACCATAAAAGAAGACAAAGAAGCAAATATGTATAGCTTATGCACTTTAAGCTGTTCAAGATGGAGGTGTAAAATCTGTGGAAATACTAATCATCCTCTTCCTTGTTCTTCTGGCAGCAAAGGAAACAAGAGAGAAAAAAATTCAGTCTTTGCACACCATTGATCATCCTTTCCCTTGTTCTTCTTTGCTAGTACTTTACTCTCCAGTTCATGGGAAAAAAAAAAAGAAGTTAGAATTGCTGCTTCTGGAATTAAGTGGTCTATGAAATCCAAGAGAAAAAGATGTTGATTTGGCTCTCTTTTCAGTCATGTCCGGTCCTTTTTTTAAAAAATAAAAGCTTGATTTGCTGAGGATGTTAATTTTTTGAGTTTCAATTGCCTATATCCAAATGGTTGAGATTCGCTTGCACATAGGTTTTGGATTTGTGTCAGGCAGCTATTACCACAATCTAGAAGTTAGCATTTGCTGTTAGTGTTTCAAATATGTAGGTATCATTCTCCCTGCAGCAAGTTTCAGGGTCGCTCTATTATGACTTTAGAAGTTATGCTTGCATACATGGAAATAGCCTCTGAATCTGCAGAGTGTCTGTTACCTTCTATCTCGTCCACCAAGACATTGCTCTATAAGGATCTCGTGTGCGTGTTTCCCCTTGAATATGTGTGTTTTCCTACTCATCGTTTAGATATTTCCCAAAAAAGGAGTATTATCTGGTAAATAGTTCTGTGTAACTTTGTTCAATCTGCTTTCATTAATGATTCTTTCTTCTTCGTTTCAAATGAACTTAGCGATATACCTATTTATGTGGAAAACCTTGTAATTGCTGAAGTTAGAAAAATGATATGTATTGCATGTGCTAGAGCAAAAATCATATCCTTATTTCAACTCATCCAGAAAGTATTAAATTGTTTAAATATATATCTAAATTATGTTGTTTATGTGAACCTATTGCCCCCCAGATATCGTGCCATTACTAGTGCGTACTACCGAGGAGCTGTTGGTGCTTTGCTCGTGTATGATGTAACACGTCGCCCTACTTTTGAGAATGTTGAAAGGTGGTTGCGGGAGTTGAGAGATCATACCGACCCTAATGCGGTAGTAATGCTCATTGGCAACAAGTCAGATCTTCGTCATCTTGTTGCTGTTCCTGTCGAGGATGGTAAAACTTTAGCAGAGAGGGAGAATCTCTACTTCATGGAGACTTCTGCACTGGAAGCAACCAACGTCGAAAATGCATTTACTGAAGTTCTCACACAGATCTATCGTGTTGCAAGTAAAAAAGCGGTTGAGGCTGGTGATGAAGGTGCTCGTTCATCTGTCCCGCCTAAAGGAGAGACAATTAACATCAAGGACGAGGAATCTGCAGGGAAGAGATTTGGATGCTGCTCTAGCTAGGACTTGCCTATATAGCTCCGGGGTAATTGCTCCAGCTGCACTGCTGTGTATATTATCTTTGAATTAGTGATTTCCTTGCCTTTTTCTGGTTTCTTAATGTCTTGGATCATTACAAAACCATGAAAATACTATAAGTAGTATTTTCGTGGAATTCAGCATTCAGTAGGATCAGGGATAGGTATAGTTACTGATTGGTCCTTTACTATGCCTTAGGAATATGGAGAAAGACTCTACTTCAGTATTTTGTGCAACTTGGATTAGAAAACCTTTCATGGAGCTTCCAGTCTGCTAAAAACTGCATGTTGATAAGATCTTTCATGTTACGGTCTTCTCTTTCCTTCTAATCTCAACTAGGATTGAACCGGCAAAATAATACATCATCATATGCAATGATATGAGATATTCTAGAGTCTATGATGCGTTTGCTTTCTATCCCGCTTAAAGCACCCTACATAACTTTGAAGTCACATCTTTAGGACCGAGCTGCATTCCTGAAATGGAGAACAAAGCCTTTACCATGAAATACTTGGACCAATTGAACTCTTTGAGCTCTTGATTGTCTCTGTAGTGCGCAATAGCTTGCCTAAACAGGAAAATATCCTGAAGCAGAGAGTCCTCAAGGTTGTCTATCCTTCCGTGTGTATCTCACAGAATCTATCGAACTGGAGAATGGGAAAATGCCGTGGAGGGATTCCCATGAAAAAGAAATCTACTGTTTTTTCCTGTTCCTGTTTCTGGACACATGTAAGAGGAAAAAGTACATGAAAAATGCCGCGTGCGTAGTTTTCCAACCTCACATCAAAGCAGAGGCAAAGTCGAAAAGTAACCCTATTCCAACTGTTCCATGTCCATGCTTCCCCACAAACCACAGTTCCGTGAGAAGGAAGGAAAGGAAAACCTAGGCCTATCATCTGTTCTACAGAGAGGAGAAACAAGAATCTTTTTTCTGCTTTTTTTTTTTGGTCATCCTGGGTGTGAATGACAAGTTAGCAGCCAAAGTGGAATTTTCCGAATCCACGCCGCAACAAGCTCCCTAGACTTTTATTTGTATAGTCATAATTATTCACTACTCAATCCGTCAAAGTGAAAGCTGTACACCAATTCTCAATTTCTCATCCTGTACTGCCACAACAAGGAGCATTCTCCACCCTGGCTCGTCGGAAAACCACCGAGCACTCCGGCAACTCTCCAAGATCACCAAACAAAGACTGATCTTCTTCTCCAATAGGCAACATTAAAGCCCCATCTGAGTCAACCCATGTGGGCCCCACGAGCATCGGACTGTCCAGCATTGTAGATCCCACACCAGAAAACCAACCCAGTTCTCCGGCAAACTCCAAGAAGCTGCTGCTATCGGATTCAAGGTCTGGCTGGTTGGCAAAAACTGCAAATTCTTCTAACTTGGCTGATGCCTTGGTTGCAGTGGATGAGGAGGTCGACATCGATGCGGCTGAATTGGAGGCTGCTGCGGCAGCAGCATTGGTGTAAGGGGTGTGGATGTGGTGGTACTTGGTGGCGGTTGGAAGAGGGTGGTTGTGTTCGCACGAGTAGGTAATTAGGAGCTTAGTGGGGTCGTGGCGACTCCTCTCTACTTGTTTTCTAGCCGGACAACCTTTTGAGCTGCTACATCGATAATATCCCCTGCCATGCAACACATGCAAGGATTATATTAAGAGATCATATTCACACTGTACATACCACCTAAATCATGTCCACTACCAACAATAATAACTTAGTAATCGAGTACTTGTAATTTAGTTAAATGATTTAAAAATCATTCATATACTAACAATAGAACATGAACCACATACTATTAATTAATGTTATAACTAAGGATGCATATGTACCCGATTTTGTGCAGACAAAAATATAATTTATAAAATTTAAAATAAAAAATTTCAAACTCAATCAAATCAAATTTAATCCATATAAGCCTTAAGCAATTGTAAGTACTAGACTCATAATTCCTTAAGATCATTATCGGTATGATAAGATTTTATTCTCGCAATATTAAATGGGAAAAACATACTATTTTTTAAAGAGATATGATCAAATTTCACCCTGAAAAAATGCATGGAAAAGAAATAGTGACAGCCTTAAAAGATCAAAATCCTAAAGTAGGCAAAAGAATCACGGTGATGATGAAGCATTTTGTTCCGGAGGAACACAAAAAGCTACATCCTAATGCTTCAACAGCTTTTACTCAAATAAATATCTAAGGAAGGAATCCCTACCTAACATTATCGTTTTCGCCTAGTATGGGGACTAATTTTCATTTGCCCTTGCAAAAGTATTGGACCATCTACATTTTGCACCATACACTAGCAGTATGGTTTAGTCTCCGCCGGAAATGTCACTCCAAAATACTAGTCGTGCTTTCGCTATTGCCTATAGGTGTCCCACCTTATTACTTGCTTGGTTTCAAATTGTAATTACTATCAATTTAGAAGGAGATAGAAGGATAAAAAATTTCTTAAAATTTATAGAAAAAAAAATGTATAATGACTTGAGTAACTTCATGTAATTTGATTGGGACAACTTTAGGACCCCATCACGTATATGAATGGTCGATCTAATATAAAAATAAATGTACTATCTCTATTTCAAAATACCTGTTGAATAAAGTTAGAAAGATTGAAATTACCTTATTAAAAAAAGGATTGAATGTCTCGAAAAGTGAGAATTTAACTTCAAAATTAGATAATGATGAGGGCTAAAAAAGGAAGAAAATAATCAACATATTATGAAGAAGCGAGATTAACAATTATTTTGAAATGATAAAAATAGAAAGATAGAGAGTATTGTTCAAGATGATTAAGGGTAAAAGTGCAATGAAGATAATAAATAAACTATTAATTTATGAAATTGATAAGTATTTTAAAATCACTTTGCTGCATCCAAACCTATAATTAAGAAATGAATAAAGAAATGCATAGGAAGAGGTCTTCCATTTTATGGGTATAAAAAGAAAAAAACTTGGATAAGAAACAGGAAAACATTTAAGGAGACTTGTTCTATGGTTCATGAAAATCATGTCTATCTAAATACTCGTTTCTATTAAAAGAATGGCGTCGGCTCCAAGGGTAAAAAATGGCATGAAAATGGTAATGAAAATGGGAAAATGATTTTACCGAACAAGAAAAAAGAAGCAAAAGGGCTGGTAAAAAGAGCGTGTTAAGCACATGTTTAACGGGCGTGTGGGGGTTGGAAATGTATGGCATATTCCAACTACTACAACTATTGTACCAGCCGCCTCTGCAAT
The DNA here is from genome assembly GCA_030512225.1 of Rauvolfia tetraphylla. NCBI lineage: Eukaryota > Viridiplantae > Streptophyta > Magnoliopsida > Gentianales > Apocynaceae > Rauvolfia > Rauvolfia tetraphylla. Next base: position 977,034 of record JAJQKT010000012.1, read on the forward strand.
CTTTTACTACTACTACTGGACAACGCGGACTAGATTACAACTACTACATCAAATCAGCCGGCGGCAACTACTAAAAGATCCAAAATTTTTAACTCACGGTTGACAAGAAATGATGAATCCCATGATCTACTGCAGCTGGGATTCAAGAAATTTAAAACTTCAATCTGATTGGTAGTAGTGTTCAAAACCCAGAAAAATGAGCTCAAGAAGGCATATGGGTACTCAATTTTTTGAGATTTTCAGCTGAAAATCAAGTTCAAGAGGTGATATTTACCTGGGATAAGGAGAACCTTTGATGGGTTTCTGACCGTATTTTCTCCAGGACCAAGAATCTGGAGGTGGGTATACTTCTGTTCTACATCTTGATCCATCCCCGTCTGCAATAGGCACAGATATTACCCTCTTCTGGGTACCTTTCCTATTTGCCAAAATTGGAAGTGTCAGCAGTTGGTTCCAAGAAGCAAAAGGAAAGGAAGAGAAAAACTAGACGGAATTCGAGGAAGGAATTGACATTAAATTAAACAGTGAAAAAGCTTAGAAACTTTTGAACCTTTTCTTGGGTGAAGGGGCGTTTACTTCATATGCTTCATCGCCAGACAAGGGAGAATCAGCAACATTATTTTCTTGATCAGTACTTGTTGTGGAGTCCTCTTGCTGATCATAAACAGAAGCACTCTTATGCACCATAGCTTGAAGAACAGCAGCAGCAGCAGAAATATACAAATAATTACAGCAGAAATATGGTTATTGATTCTGGTTTTTCTGCAAGAAACAACTTCAAAATTACATGGAAAATCAAGAGGAAAGCTAGAACAAGAACTACATGAGTAAAAACAAAAACACAGGTATATACATGGGAGTTTAGAGGTGCCAGAAATGGAGATGAAAGTGTTGCCGGAAGGAGTTGGTACAAAGTGGGGAATGTATAGTGGACATAGGGGAGAAGCCTAGGGGGTACCGGGAAAGGCGAGGGGGGGGGGGGGGGTTATGGGGCTGGAGGTCGTGGTTGCGTATTCTTTTCCCTTTTAATAATATAAGTTAGCAGTCACGTTGACAGATTGGCTCTGCTCTAATTTATTTGGGACGTGCGAGCAATTCACGCAATAATGTGACCCATTCGTGTTTAAAGATTGATATGTTTTTAATTTAAAATTTTAAAAAATAAATTATTTATAAAAAATTATAAAATATTAAATAAAACATTGAATTAAATTTTATGGTTGAACTAGTCTAATATTATCTTATTTTATTATTTTTTGAAAAGATCCTCTCTTTAGCTTGCATTATGATGATCTCATAAATTGAAATGGGTATATGTTTGGAGTTTGAATCTTGTATGATGTTTGGTAGCATGGTAGGATTTGGAAGCTTCTAATATATTATTTAACATCAGAATATATTATTAATCTAAAAAAATTTATGTAATAAAATTTAATTGATATATTAAATAATTTATTAGCGACTATATTAAAAGATTTCGGACCACTTGATTTGATATTAGTTTACATAATACAAGTTTGAATTCATTTTCATTGTAGCTTTGCTCTCCTTTTTTTGGGAAAGATCCTCATCCTCACTTTTCACTTTGCATTTCTCATTCCAAAAGTTTTTTTAAAGATATTTCTGATTTTTTTCGCATTTAATCAATTTAAAAAAGTTACAAAATTGACTAAATGCGAAATCGAAAGGTTTCGTATTCAATGCTTATCAATTGTAATATTTATTTCCTTCCCCTATCTCTGCCTTTCACCAAAAAAAGATTCACTCAAAAAATCAGGATAAAAAAACTATTTTGGAGAAAAAAAAATTCAAGGTGCATTTATGAGTGTGATTCGCTTATCTGTTTATAAAAAAATATATCAATCTTTAAAAGGACTTTTTTCTTCTTATACAAAGTTATAGTAACTCAAATAGAATATTCTACAATAGGATGATATCCAAAGAATGTTGTCACATTACTTTGTATCTTCCTGCTTTTTACCAGCAAGGCTTCCAAAATTGGACAACATGTGGGCGGACTTGTACAATTCTTGCAATTTCAAAACTACTTCAATCAAGTTAAAGACAGACAACCTAGCTAAGGACATCGCTATTTTGGATTGCTCTTTTGACAACTTGACTTTTTTCTTACTTTTTTTTAAAAAAAATTTAAGAAATATTATTTTTTATATTAATAAAATTAATTAATAATATAATAGAAATAATATCTCTTATTTTTTATTTTAAATAAAATTAAAATATCTTATATTTAAAATATATTAGGAGCTCAAGCGATATTACATGTCAAATCAATAGTAATTTTGCAAAAATGGAACCAAACAAAAATGTCATCAGCATTTGCAAGTACCAAATTTTATAGTATTGGAGTCTATGGTGTGTGAGGTTTAGTTGGATCTGGAATCTGTCTTTTCTTATTGAAGGACGGCCAAATAGATAAAAATATCTAACGAAAGCTGTACAAGAATTGCAGCACTTCCAAACAAGATTTTGAGCCATACAGTTACAAAATGTAATTTTCTAAAGTAGCCTTTAGTTTTGTTTCTAAAGGATTTTGACGTCGAGGAACAACAGGTTCAAAAGCAAAATGAGAGTAAACTTTTCAAAGTAGAAATAGAAAATTACTTTTGCAAGGATATTTGAGATATTTTGTGGTCATTAAATTATGATTGGCATACTCTCGGTATGATTGGACAAAGTTTAATTTTATCTTAATGATTAAATTATATTTGATTTTAAAATTTTTATTTTTTTAATTTCGTAAAAATTAAATTATTTATGAAAAGAAATGTAAGTCTTACACTTAAAATTTTGAATCTCTATCCAAGTACAGCCTAAGATCTTTTTCTTGAGTTTCGTAAAAATTAAATTATTTATGAAAAAAATGTGAATTTCATATTTAAAATTTTAAATTTAATTTTAAAATTAAATTCTTAGTCTATGGGATTGGCAATAGAGTATAACAAAAAGATAAAGAAAGCACAAAAACTAATTAGAAATTAAGTTTATATATATATATATAGAATTTCAAAAACTCATTAAAATATCAAATAAACAGATAGAGTTCCAAAACCTTTAGCAAATTAAATCCATATATTTTCTTCTATTCATTATTGATTCCCTGCTTCTTTTTATTTGTTTTATATATTGTGATTAGAATTTAAGATTTTTTAATTAATAAGAATAACTCCTATCATTCAACTATTTCCTCCCACGACGTCCTGCCTCCTATCCATCCGATATTCAATGATGGAGTCATTTTTTAATTTCCCCTTCTAGCAGTGAATCTTTGACTCAGTCAAAGTTGCTGACTTGATGGCAAAGAACGTTTCTCAAAAGTCAACTCTTCTAATTCTCATTTGTTTTCATCAATCATCCTTTCCCTCTGAGTAGGAGCCGGGATATGACCTTTTTCTTTTTATTTTTAGTTATGAAATTCATATGTTCAACCAAAACTTTGTATTGGAGACATTACCCCTTGTTTCCCTTTTCTGTGTTTTTTTTTTCTTTGAAAAGTAATGAAATCATGGCAATCAAATTCTGAAAAAAAGAATTTTGTTTGATCATAATAAATACGTATATCAAGCAAGATTTAGATAAGAGGAGAAAATAATGTGAACATTATGGCATGTAGGAGTATCTTTTAGAATTAGGGCCTGCAACAGCTAAAGCCTTGAGGGATTTGTAGTATTCCTAGAAATTAACGAGCAATAAGCTAGTAATTCAATTAATTAAAAATATTTATTATCAACAGCATATAAATTTTATGTTTGATTTTAAATATTATGATGTATAAGATAACAATATATATATATATATATATATATGTGTGTGTGTGTGTGTGTCAATGTATCTTTGTATTGTTCTTGAATAATCATTTTAGAGATGATATATCACAAGTTATAAAAACGAGTTGCAAATATCAAAATAATATATTCAAATATTAATTTTTAATTTTTCTTATCAGATTCAAAAATTTGGAATTAGATGTTACTCCTTCGAAAAAATGTTGCTTTAGGAAGGAATATTTTTGCTGAGACATGCTCTACTTATAAGTTTTTTTTTTTTTTTGGTTAAAAAGAAGAAGTCGTCAAAGCTTGCGGGTTAATTATAAACAAGAAACTTTGCAGCCAAGAAATAAACGGGTTTGGAACTTTCTCTGCATCAATGCCCATGGTCAAGATCAGAGGCTGTTATTCAAGGGTAGAGAAAAATATGGAAGAGGAAAATAAAGGTCTTCTAGAAGCTGTCAGTATTGGTTTAACAAGATATTTGTCAGAACAAAACAAAACTTTATCTGGATAACTTGTGTGAAAGCTAGCGGGAAGGAAGGTAGTAGATAGGAGCAATCTTCACCTTGTAGACAGTCTTGAGTGACTTCACTCCCATTTACTTCTCCGATCTATTAAAAAGAAAAGGACTTTCGAAAGCGAAATGACGATTGAAGCTATATTAGAAAAACATGTTAGAGTTGGAAGATAAAAGATTACTTTCTCCATCTATATATATCTATAATTAATATATTTATTTTTTAAAAAATAAATACAATTAAATATTTATTTTTTAAAAAAGAATTATATATTTTATTTAAAATTCTATTATAAATCTTTTTAGTTTAAAGAAAATAAACTTCACCAACACATAAGTCTACGGTGTTCTCTTTTAACTCTTTTGATTTAAGGAATTTAAACTACATTAACACGTGGGTCATTCCAGTAATATTTTTAATTAATAAGAATATCATGATGTTAATTAAGGTAAAATCAATAACTTAAGCAAGTAAAAAATCTTTCTTAAACTTTATACTAAGTCAAAATAGAACATTTAATTATAGACGAATAGAGTATTTGATTGAATATTGACTTATGGTTTTGTTTAATTACACAAAGTTTTTAAATGTTATTCTTTTATAAGTAAAACAAAAATGTATGTTGTTAAATTTTATACTATTACAAGGTAAAAAAAACTAGCATTCACCTAAATTGAATCAATAGTGAGATTGATTGATCAAATAAGAAAAATTTTACAATTAAACTGTTGCTTTAACTCCAGAAATCTATATCAGCTTGCAAAATAGATTGAAGAATTTTGCTCGCTATGAAAACCATCATTATTCCTTACAATCGGGCCAAATACAATGAGGTTTTTTTTTTCTTTTTTTATATATAATAAATACAATGAGCTTGTGACACATTTTGAAAGCACAATAAAAGAACTGCCTAAGGCTTTTCGTTAACCAATACTTTCTTTGTCTCACAATATTAGCTCTATTTATATTTTTTATTTGGCTTATAATATTTCCTCTATCTGTGAACAATTGATGGATATTTAATAAATTTGTTTAATCTTACCTTATTTAACTGCTACTATCTCAATTTCTAATGAGATGTCTTTAAATGTATAAGTATTCTATAGGTGGAAAAGAAAATATGAGTATCTTCTTATTTTGAATTGTATAAATTTTAATGATTTCTTAATCTATGTGAAAGTGTTAACTAGAGTTCTTGATCAGCAACACTAAAATAATCACCATAGTTAGAAATCGGTCCAATTATATCAAAAGGTGCCTCATTCTTCTTTAGTTCAAATTGTTCCCATAAGTTTTCTCTCCTAATTAAATTTTTATTTTTGTTAAGCGCATTTTATTTTTTTAAGTGTAGTGAACGGATTTCATTTTTGCTTTTATCATATACTTGTGCTCTTCTCTCTACAAAAAAATGCTTTCTACCTTCATTTTTCTACTTTAAATTGAAATTTATTAGAAGTAAAAAATTCAATATGAATTCTCTATTTAATCTAAATTAGATAAATTTTAAACTAATTTTAATAAAATAGAATTTATTATGTCTAATGAAACGTCACCATTGGAGCTGCTCTGAAAAAGCGCCGTTAATATATCAAAAAATTATATTTTTATTTATAAGTTTCAATATTCGAACTAATACAAAATAAATATACATTTAAATAAATTATTTTGACAGAGTTAAAGTGATAAATAAAATTATTAAGAAATTAAATAAAAAATAGAAACCGGGTAACTTGGGTTTCTTTTTTTTTTTCTATTTGTATCATTTATACGATTCATTTCCTAGACCATGTACGTTTAGGTGGTTGAGTGAATTAGTTGCTTTGCAAATTTCACATTTAAACTAAAATTTTTTCGTTTCTTCAAACCTAATCCTTGGCGTGTATAGTGTAGGGTGAATAGGGAGCGAGAGGGAGAGAGTTTGAGTCATTAAAAAATATTCGGTGACGATAAAAATATTGTGCGTAACCGGACCGGTTCCAAAGAATCGCCGAAGTCTACAAGAATAGTATGACGGCAAACATAGGATTATTTTGAAAGGAAAAGGTAAGAGGTGGTTGTTCTAGTCAGTGAAACAATTCTTTTCGTGCACGTGGAATTTGGCAAAGCGACTGGTTTTTCAAACACCTTAATGTCCCCCTCGAGTCTCTGCCTGCGCTACTCATAGGACTTTTTGAGCTTTTTAAAAAATATTTATTTTTAATAAATTTTAAAATTTATTTTTATAATTTATTATTTATAAATATATTTTATTTTTTTATATTTATAAAAAATAAATTAAATAAATTAAAATTATTATTATTACTTATTTTTTTTATTTATATAAAAAATAAAGAGATCATAAACGGATATTCACTATCATGAATGATATGATATGGGGTTAGTACCAACTATAACTTTTTAAGTAAACGTATGAAGTATGATGAAACACATGAACGTCACAAGTGATCCCTAACACGTTTCCTATATATGTTTCTCACTCTTAAATGAAAATTCCGAATTACAAGAAATGTAGTGTTAGAAGTGTACTAAGTTGTGGGAAAAATCATGATAGTAAAAACCTTATGGGAACAGTTTGAGCAAAAGTAGAATAAGGCTTAACATTTTCAAACTAAGGGCCTATTTGGATTGCCTTCGCCGCACTTTGTCTTTCATATTTGTTGATTGTTGCTTTAGATATCTTGCTCTATTTTATCTATTCTACCTTTGTGTTCTATATCTTCAAGTTGACGAATCTTTGATTGACTTCAACAATCAAAAGAAGAATATTTCTGGGCCTTTCCTTTCAAGTTGTGTTAGAATTCAATGATGAACAAAACCGATAAGAGAATTTCAATTGGTTCTAAGGACCATCTTTTAGATTTTGGTTCAAGTGAACAAATACAAAACGCAGTGACACAAAGAACTGACTGACATGGGGAACGCTCCTTCAACCTAATTAGTCACCGGCGATACCGAAGCCTTTTGAAGTTGAAGTAGAGATGAAGAACCCCCCGTTCGTATGTGCACGTGAAGCCCTTCTTCTTTGAATACTCCCATTCTTTGTTGACAATCCGAAAGGCAATATCTTCATAAGGTGGCCCTCCTTGAAACCTTACAATACATGTCTCTTTACCGTCACCATCCTTCTCAATTGAATAGATTGGAGTTTTTGATTTGTCTACAAGATCTGGGTAGAAGATATTGAACTTATAGCCCTGCACTGTCTTTGGCGGTGGGTTGTCATGGTCATAGTGAGTTTGATTGTACTTATTCCACACATATCCACTGTGGACACGGTTGAAATACTTGGGCTTCCTTGGCCGGAACTTATCGTGCCGCCAGCACACCTGTGAATCAAGGCTGATTTCATCGTTTAAGCCAAACAATGAATCTCCTTCCTCCATGGCTCCCATTGCTTTTGAAGCCTTCTTCTCAAAGTTATCTTCATCAGGAGTTAGTCTTGAAATAATCTCTTGGAGATGGCGTTCTTTTCTGACGGCTATTTGTTTCCTCTCCAGTATAGCCCCGTCCACTTCAGGATCAATTGCAGATTCGGTGATGTCACACTTAAACAACTCTGGTGAATATGATCCCACCTCTTGATCGTCATCTGCTACCTCATTATCTTCTTGGGATTTTGGCTCCTGTGAAAGAACTTGAGCATCATTCTTATAATGATGATCAGGGCATGTGGTATCCAGGGGGTTTCAAGGCGCTGTAAACGTTTTTGTGCAACTTGGGCGTGGATTTCCTTGAGCAAAGCCTTGACCTTTAAGGCACGGATACGCTTAAGTCTTTTAAGAAGAGTTTCCCAGAATTCCCAGAATTGAACCCCCTTGGCTTCTCCGGACTGCATCTTAGACTCAATCTGAGACTGCTGAGCTTCCAATTCAGCATACGTTTTCCCCTGTAGAAGATTCATCACATCTGGTTCGATGCTGTGATTTATTCCCCTCTCTTCAGCAAATAGCAGAGAAGATACTTGCTCGCTAGACAATCTAACTCGATCCAGATCATCCCTTTTTCTAACTTCAGCCAGTTCCTGATCACAAACCACCAGAAGAGCCTCCCAGTACCGAGTATTCACGGGCCTTGCCCTGTCTAAACCAAAATGCAATTTTATGTCCTCTTGAAGTTCTTCCAGTTCTTTCACTGTCAAGTTCTTGAAGACCATGTAGGGTTCATTGATTTCTGTATCATCCAAACCATCTGAATGATCAAGTTGGTTAATCAAGATATCAACGGGCTTCATTCTGCCTTCATACAACCAAACCCGGACCGAACCTTGCTCTGATGAAAAAGAAATTCTTCTTCTTTCTTCTCCCAATCTTGAAACTCAGATCGGGTATGTTCTCTGGCTAACAGAGCCATCTCTTCTTCATGTTGAGCTTTCTCCAGAGCTCTAACTTCCCTCCGTCTCTTCCCCTTTTCGATCTCAGCCATCCTTTCTCTCTGCCTCTTCTTCTCTGCTTTCAACGGGAAACTCTGGAGGGATGCCCCTTGAGCAACGTCGCGTTCGATCTTCTTTCGCCACACAAATCTCTCCCCGAGATTAGAATCTCCAAAGGGTTTCGGTGGATTACTGTATCCAAAAACATCATTCTCTGATTTCAACTTCTTTGCAACTTTGACAGCCTGCTTCTGAGCTTTCATGGCCACATAATTAGCAATATCTTTCTCGGTGATTCTTCTGCTACTCTTGCCTTCTCCCATGCTTTTGATCCTTCTTTCTGTCTATGAATTGTGAAAACGTCTGCTTTTCTATTCTTTTTCGTTTCAATACTCAGGTTTTGGAATGGTCTTTATGACCCTTCTCTCCCATTCCTGGTCGATCTTGGTCTTTATGATCCTTCTCTCCCACTCCTGTTGAACTAGCATTACTAAATTATTCTTTTTTTAAAAAAAAGGAAATTGTGCTTTATTTTAAATAGTAGAGTATTTTTCAACTCCAAATTCAAGAAAATCCCTGCATTCATTTCATTTGTAATTTTTTTGGTTTAACACATTATGCTTAAATTACTCAGCAAAAAAAAAAAAAAAAACACACATTATGCTTAAATTGTAATCCAAAGTAAAAATATTTTATATTTTTATTTTTGGTAAAGTCAGTTTGACTATTGTAAAAAAAAAGAAAAAAAATCCAATATTGACTTCCGAAGTGAATCATAAATGAAAAAAAAAAACCAATAGAATGTTCCTCAAATGATTCTGCCGAGTGTTTTAACCACTTTATGAACATAGGAGGGGAGTATTTGACTATAAGTAATTTATCACATTAACCTTAGTAATTTATTACGCTAATAAATTGGTAAAAATAAAATAAGTAATAAGTATTTTTTTTTAAAATTATACTTAAAATAAAATTATTATTTTAAATAATTTTAACAAGTAAAAATTATTTTAAAAATATTCTCATTAATATTTTTATTTTATTTAAATTTAAAATTAAAAATAAATTTTAATTTAAAACTTTATATATAACTTATTTTAAATAACTAAGAATGTATTTTGATTGATTTTTTAACAAAAAACTTTTACTTTCCTCACTTTGAGTTATATATTTTTTATAAATAATTTATGTTTTAAAATTTTAATACAATTCAACTAAAAAATTTTGATATAACTATGTCTAAATCTAAACAAGAAAATGAAAGAGATCGACATTTTAATTTTAAAATTAATAATCTATTTATCGGTTTCGGTGGACTGTGGGGCAGTTTTGTTGGGATGGAATTCTCACCCGTCGCGTGGATCGCAAGAAAATTGTCATACCGATTCTTGTGCTTTACGCATGAAATTGGACCCAACAATAGGACCCCATTATCATATGTGGACCAAGTGGATCCGCCTGTCAACCATAGGATTTTAAGATCTTGACAAAACTGCCCTTATCGGAGCATCGAGATATATATATATATATATATATATATATATATATATATATATATATATATATATATATATATATATATATATATATATATATATATTTTGAGGGAGGAGCATCAAGATTTCTAAACTTGCCAAAAGTAGAAATAATTAAGCATCGTACTTTCCTTCTTTTCTTTTCCCTTTTTATTAATATTTATCTATAATGACCTCCTTTCACGTTTTCTAGAATTCACAAACATACATTATTATTTTTTGAAATTATATATATTTTTCGTTAATTGATTACTGCATATCTATATTTCTCTATGATTATAAAGCAGATAGCTTTTAAGCTTTTTTTAAAACAAAAGGATAAATTATGATTAAAAATAAGGACAAATTTTAAGTCATAATGTGAGGCGTTTAATGGTTGGTAAGTATTGAGTCAGTCAACTCAAAAATAGGGGGAAAAACTTATGTGATTAATTATAAAAATCTCAAAATTTTATTATTAAAAAATTTCATATTAAAGTGTATTTATATTGCCTATGCAAATAACGTTTGACTTCATTTGAAATAAGCCCTTGAACGCACTTTGCGTACATATGAAGTATGTTACACGTGAATAATTTTATAGTTCAAAAGGTGACATGAAAAGGGAACTAACATATACTATAAGATTGTTACATGTGAACTAATCTTCAACTTTTTCTTTTTAAAGTAATCATAAATTTAAAGGGCATTTTTTTTACTGGTTAATGTAAAAAAAATTTGAAAGTAGTAATATGAATTGTGTGTCCAAATTTAGGGTTTATTTGGATTTGTATTTTTTAATTAAATATACAATTAGATTTTATTTTTCTTTTCATTAAAAATTTACTTTCACAGAACTTAAGACAAAATCTCTTCCGACTAAATACAATCTTAATGTTTATAGATGTTGAAAAAAGAATTTAATATTTTTATTTTTTATTTTAAAATTTACATTTTTTAAAAGTATATGCTATTTTTATTGAAAAATTTTTAACTGGTTTTTTTAAAAGTTAAGACACATGAGTTTTACTTACATTAATTGCAATATCGTCATTAATAATTATGTATATCAAGACCAATATAAGTATTCAATTACAAAAAAAGAAAATATAATACAAATAATTAAGAAACTAAGTTTGAAAAACAACCGAAGTACATCACCAATGCTTTCCCTTTTCCAGGACTTCTTGAACTAAAAAATCTACATTAAACAACCAAGTAAAACTACTAATTACATATAACTTGCAAAAGAAAATTTTAGAGATTGCATCATTTTCCTTTAAGAAAAATAAGTTGAAAGTTTCATTAAGATCCCTATAAACTGCACCTTTTACGATTTTTTAAAAAATTTTGTATTTTCTATTGGAGTGTATTTAGATTAGTTTCGATCCGGATATAATATAGTTACATCTTTTTTTAAAACAAAAATCGGGTTAAGACCGGCCCGAGCTCGGTCCGAGCTGAAAAGACCGAGCCCGGGCTCATGTTTTTTCGGTTCGATGTCAATCGGGCCGAGCTCGAACTTGACAAAGCCCGACTCAATAAACCCGATTGACAGTCCTATCGTATGTTAAATTATGAACATGTTTTTCTCGAATCCTACATTTTCATATCTCTAATTCACTATAGCAGCCAAGTATACCTACGTTTTCAACCCGTAACCAACACGATAAAATAGAAATTTTAAATATGATTGCGCGATGAAAACCACGAGGACAGACAAGTCAAAGCCGTATGATCACGCTTTTACCAGAACAAAGCAAGAGGCGAAAGAACAAGAATAAGAAAAACGTGACCTCAGTCAGTTAGTCCTATAAAAATCCACGTAATTTTATGTAATAAAATAATTAAACTCAACTCAACCCAGAAGGGCAATAGGGTAATGAGGCGCTTAATATATATTGGCGCAATCATCTTCTTCAAGTCTAACTCTGATAGGTGGGAAGAGAGCCTTTCCTCCCTCATTTGCCGACAACAATGTCTTCCGGAGAACTACTTCTAAAGCTCTTCGATTTCTTCTGGTTCGAGCATGGAGTTTTTAGCCGACCATCACCGTCGTCAACTACGGGAGCAAGTCCAGCTCTTGATGTGGATGAAGAGGTTGAACCATCACCGCCTAAGCTTTCTCGAACTCCAACTGTGATGGTTAGATCTTTCAGTGACCAAGCTTTGAGCTTGAAAGATGAATCGAGCTCTGATTCTTCCTCTCCGATATCAGTTCTCGGGGTGCCGAAGCTTCAGACGATTCTTTCCGGTAAAGAAGTTGCAGAATTTGCAGAAGTAACAGTAAGTAAAGGCGGCCCTGATTTTGCTGCAGAAGAGAGGGAAAGCGATAGGAGGAGGAGGAGGAGGAGGAAAGGAGAAAGAAAAGGTAGCAGTAGAAGCTTATCGGAGCTGGAGTACGAGGAGCTAAAAGGGTTCATGGATCTCGGATTTGTGTTTTCCGATGAAGATAAAGCTTCGAGCTTGGTATCTATCATTCCTGGATTGCAAAGATTAGGAAGAAAAGATCACCAAAGTGGGGATAAAGAAGATAAGAATTCCCAGGAATCTGCAGTTTCAAGACCTTATCTTTCTGAAGCTTGGGATTTTTCGGAGAAGAAGAAAACTGAAAACCCATTGACGAATTGGAGAATCCCGACTTTCGGCAACGAAATGGAGCTGAAAGATCATCTCAAGTTCTGGGCTCATACTGTTGCATCTACTGTAAGATGATGATGAACAAACAGTTTGGACAATCTTCATTTTGCAATTTTGTTAATTATCTTGAATTAATTTTCTCTACTGTATCCCAAAATGGAATCAGAAGTGTGTAAATGTAATATATATAAGAAGAAACACTCCATCTGAACCTGTAATCTTCTCTTCTAATCAATGTTATGGGACACACCAATACTCTCCTCTACCATATGCTTTCTTTGATTCTTTTTCCAATTTGAAATAAAGTTTTAAAGGCACATTCATTTAATCAAATTATGCTCTTATGAAAATGGACAGACGATGATTCTAAACAAAAGTAAACTTAGGATTACGCTTATAATCTCTTTTATTTTCCTGTATGATTGAAATATTTTAATTATTAAAAAAAAAGAAAAAGACATGTACATTTCCTACCGTTGGGGATTTGGAGTTGGAAATGGCTTCCAGCGCAAAGAAATTCTGGCAAAGCTCATAATTTCAAAAGAAAGTAAACCCACCATAAAGATGCCATTTTATATCACTTTGCAAAGTAAAGTTGGATTACGTTCACATCTTCAACTCCATTCAAAAAGCTGTGTGTGTATAAAGAAAGACCTTTGAAGTACTTCATAAAGCAATCGTGGTGAGCTCTAATTACAAAAAAGACAGCAGTCCCCCACTCCAAATCCACCTTCCTCATAAAAAAAGAGTGGGGGGATTTGCTAAAGCAAAATTTCAACTAATCTTAGACTATTATATTAATTAATCAAGATTGAAAACAAATAATTAATTTTTCTATTACTCTGTAAGGAGTTAGTTGCCTTAAATATTTTATTTTCAAGTCTAAATAAATATTCAAAGAATGAGAGGAACTTCAAGAAATAATAAAAAAAAATTCTAATTGTGATACCATTTGCATTTTAAATCTTTCGTACGTATAATTTGTGTATAATTCTTTGGAATTTTCTTGATAAATAAATAAAATTCTCTCGTTTCACTTAAAAAAAACCCAAAAAATGAGAAAGCTTACTCAGTCAAAACCATTTATTCTCTTTTTAAAAAAAAATTGATAAAAATAAAAATATGTTTATTGCCACTAGTTTCCCGTCTTCTAATGATGCGTATTGCTAATGCTTCGCCGTTTGTTATCTTAGTATGCTTATACCTATAGTTGATTGATTCCTCGTAATTTTAGCCTCATTTTGCATTCAGGTTGTCAACTTTAGGCATGAACTGTGGAATAAGGCTTAATGACAACCGGACAGCTAGGCAGGCAGATAACGTAAAGGATCCCCTAATTTCTGAATTTTTTTTTTAGACTATCGAGTTTGACTTCTAATTTTTAAAATACTTAATTATATACCAAATTGCTAATTATTTACTTAAATGGCTATTTTTTTATATTTAAATGACTAATTTATTTCTTAAAAAAATTACAGAAGTTTCCTACATGTAATGTAAGAGAAATAGGCAGTTCAAGATCTCATTCAACGAACCAAAAGAGAATCCAATTTTAAGAGGCAACGGTATTTGAAAAGCTAAATCACATTTTTGTTCTCTATCGTTTGTTCGGTATCTCAAAATTTATCATGACTAACATTTATATATATTCAGGATACCCCAAATTTGTCATAAAACACAAAATGTAAAGCGATGTAACAGTTACTTCAGACAAAAAGAAAGACCTTATCCCAAAGCATCAAAAGAGTCCTCTTTATTCATCTATATATATATATATATATATCTTCTTTAAAGCTAATCATAAATTTTTTCGGAGATATCATAGTAAAATTGAAATACAGCTCTCTCCATTGACAATTAGACTTTCATATTTCTTTTTAAATATGTTCAATGTTTATTTTTTAAAATATTTATATATTTTATTTAAATTTTTATTAATAAATTTTTTAATTGAAGAGAAGTAAGTGTTATTAAAATAAGGTTCTCACTACTAATTTATTTTATTTTTTTAATTTAAAAGGTTTAAGTTATACTAACATATGGATCATATTATTATTAATTTTTAATAATTTTTTATTATTAAATTACTTTTTTTAATTTTATACTAACTTAAAGGAGACATTCAATTTTAAGTAAATGTAGTATTATTTTAAACATTTAGTAATTTTTTAATATAAGATTGAGAAGAAAAATGAAAAAGTGAAGTAGCTTTCAGCACATTCCCGCGGATAGCATCAATATCTCCGGCAAGAGTTGGTGGGGTTATTATTATTATTGTTGTTGTTGTTGTTATTGTTATGGTTATCGTTATCCGCGTCGTGATGGTGGTGGTGGGGGGTTTGATTGTCTGTCTCAACTAAAGCTGAAACGGTATTTGGCATTTTCCCTTTAAGAGAATAAAAGAATAGCGACTTGATAATTATAGGTCCAGAAAAAAGCCAAAAACTTGGAAAAGAAGCTCTTTATATTTGCAGAAGTTCGTGAAAAATAAGAAATTTTGAAGGAAAATGCTCTCTGAAGTTAGATTATCTATGAAGTGTGTGGACAACAAATGAACCCAGTGGCAAAAGTCTTTAGGTAATTTTATTTCTTCAACCAGTGTTATCTATCCTTAAATTTCCACTTGTAGCCTTATAACACTTTGCCAAGAAAAGCAATTGACCCGATAAAACTTAACAAAAAGGATCGAAAGCTATAAATAATAGTAAAACATTACTTTATTCTTGTGGAAAGACTGAATAGTCCTTCAGAACCAACATTTCTGACCTTTACAAATAACAAAAATTTCAATGCTCTGCATGAATGGATAGAAATAATAATAATAACAATACTGCAAACAAAGAAGGAAAAATGTCCCCGTATTCTCTCTAGAACCTTGAGCGCTTGCATTCTACAGAAATGCCCTCAGGAAACCTGTTAACATCATTACAGTAGTTATAGATCATGTGTTTCTGTTGAACCCATCGGATTCTGTTTCTGTCCTTGGCATCAAGCTCTCGGTTTTGCCATGTCTCAGCCTCAGAAGATTCCACCACCGCGCCAGAACCAGAAGTTACTTTGCCGCTGAAGCTTGGATTCCTATAAGAAACCGTGAAGGGAGCATGTGCCCAGTCCGTCTTCACGCGGCCGCCCTGAGTTGCCCAGTCGTCGGCGTTCCATAAACTGCAGTAAACCTTCATGGGTTGGCTGGTCGGGAAAGGGATTCCAAGGGCTTCGTGGTTGTTGTATACTCTGATTGCAATGTTGTTCACCAAGAAACTGAAAAAGGAAATATTGAAAAATCAAGTCTCCTTCATACGAATAAAAAAACTCGGAAGATTTATCGATATGTAGGAAAATGAAACAATGAGATCAGAGGAAGGATGTTCTTACATGATGCGCTTGGCGTTCCAAATGATTGAGTAGGTGTGGAAGGAGGCTGTAGGATCAAACCAGAGGTGGAATTGCTGTTCCTTGTTGCCTCTGCCCTTGGAGTAGACGTTGGTGTGGACCGTATATGGTTCACCGGTCACGTTTCCTAAGAACTCGAAATCAATCTCATCGTGTCCTGGTCCTTGTGATGATAACTAGACAAGAAAAATGCCTTCATTAAGAACAATAAATCCATAAAATTCTCCCAATTATGTTATACATTATGGATGCCATATAGTAAATTAGACCTAATTAACCGTGTTTCGATAGAAGCAGTTGGATTAATATAGTATAAACCAAACTTGTTGTAGGTCAATCCCAAAACGCTGTCTTGATTAGGCCCCGTAACTTGGATTTGACCTGTCAAGATTGACGTATTGAGAACGAGGAGGTTGAAATTTTCAAAATTTTGGCGTTTTGTATGATTCTCTTCGTGTGATTGAATATAGTTTGATTTTGAGATTTTTTATCTTGGATTTCGAGAGAGAAATTTTTGTGAGATAAAAAGTGAGATGTAAGATGAGAAATTTGCATTGGGTTCCGTGTAGAACCCAATCCAATCACACCCTAAGTAATTTGAATGGAGAACTAATCATCAGGCTCCTTCATTAACCATGTTTCTACATTCTATGATTGTAGACAGAAAATTTTTTGTTATAAATTAACTTTTTGTAACAATTAGATCACACAATTATATCATGTATTATAGACCGTATCTTTTAAAAATATACAACGTTAAAATTTAAGATTTACGAAAACTCAAATTTCTTTGTCAGAATAACTCAAAGTGAGAAAGGAGTGAAAAACTTGGAACTTACATAGAACGTGGTGACGGTGCCAGCAGAATTGCGAGGAATAAGCTTGAGCTGCATGTCAAATCTTCCATACAAATACTCATTCTTGGATTGAAAACCCGAGCCTGAATATTGATCCAAGGACAATGCGAGAACTTGGCCACCTTCTTGTATCTGAGCTCGTCCTTCACCCCACGTAACATCAACGTCCTGGTAAAAGTTTCCAGCCGAGGCAGCTAACAGAAGTGCTATTAGAACTAAAAGCCGGAGCATCTTATGAGCTCCGGGAAAGCCACAGAACTTCATATTCCAATGCTTGATGATCAAAGATGGAAGAAAACCCAGAGAGGAAAACCTGAAAAAGAAGAGAATATTTACTATACTGTTAGCGATGATTGAGTTTAGGTGCTTGAGACTATATATAGAGATGGAATTGTGGGGGTGATGATTGGAAATGATGGAGAAAGAAGCATCTGAGGAAGCCGGAGAGGCGCCAACCATGCATAAGGTGGCAAAGTTTGCAGAGCTGGCTTTGGCAAATACTAATTTGTTTCATAATTCACGGGATACGCGTTGCCGCGGAGGAATAACGACTATATTTTCTGATTTAGGGTCTGAACATTGACGGACACAAATCTCCACAAGTTTCTTTTCTTTTTGCTAAGTCGATTTTTGAATTTTTGATTTATTATTATTTAGAACTAGAAATTAAAAGGTGTAATATGATAAAGAGGTAACTTAGATAATTTTAAAATATTTCTTGCTAAGCGATTTCAAAATCTTGTAAATTTTTTAAATATGTATATTCTTATTCCCATCTCCCACCTTTAAAGAATACAGAAAATAAATGGTAACAAACTACCAAATCTTCGAAATGTTTAAAAAATAATAACAATAGAATAGAGACAAAAAACGACACCAGATTTTTGAGTTGTTCATATCCAAGCACTCCAATCCATGTACAATGTTGATTCACTGGCTACACGAGAAGCTAAGTTGCACTAGGAAATGGATTCTTGTCATTAGAGAAGTTTAATCCTTGATAGAGGGTAAGAAATTTCACCCATCATCTACTATGTTAACTTTATTTGATCGTACTATTTATTAAATTTGTAACAATATAAGATGTACTCACTAATAATAAGATAGTATTATCCTAAAACGACTTCTTTAACACCTACAATTTTAATAACATTTGATATTACTCAATAAAATTTTCCTTTTAGATAAAAAAAATGAAACATCTAGGACCTTGTAAAACTTACAAGCAAGGGCAGGAATATCCCAATAAAGAACTCGTTAATATTCAGTTATGAGTAAGATAGGGTGTTGAAGTTTCATAAATCAATATGCGTAATTATGGAGTCTCACTAATTATTACCAATATTAGTCACGGGTGATGATGGGTCACACTACATCCCACATCTTTTATTTGAGTTTGAGATTTTCTATTTTAATTTTATGAAAATAAATTTTTTATAAAAAGAGAAATGTGATCCGTGGGACAAATAGTATCCAAATACCAAAGTTCTATCTACGCACAATGTCCTAATTTGATATAAAATATAAATATTTAATTTGAGAGAGTATAGTCTAATAAAATTTGTAAATTCTCATACCAAAGTAAAAAACTTGGAATAAAAAAAAAACATAATTCCCTAATCAAATGCCACGAACGCACGAGTTCGCATTCACAGAGCTTCACCTTCATCTAGAGCTTGAGCCTATCTCAGCTACTCTGCTTTAAATCTCAACAAACTTCAAGTTTGTGTCCTTTTTTTCCTCCGTCTTAAATTACTTGCTAAATAAGTACTAATTTTTCATTTAAAAAATACTCGTTAACTCATCATTTCAAAAAAGCATTTGTTCATTTTCTTCTAACTTTACTCTCGCATTTACTAAGTTTTTAAATACAATATTAATTATATTCAAATTTTAAGATGTTTTTTTAGTCATTTAATTCAATAAATCAAACTAAACAAATCATTTCTTCAATTTATGTGAAATTCACAAATTTATAAATGTTTACATTTTAACCGGATCATGATAAATTAAATCACTTCATGTCCAAAGTATTTATATGCTTATTTGATCGATTTTCTAATTTTCTAATCCATATGTTATAAAATAATATATAAAAACAGGAAGTAATACACTATATGCTCAGAATTTAATGTTATATTTTGACTTGATAAAAAAATTAAAGAGAGTAATTTGATTAAAAATAAATTACTATAATATTCATATTATTTAAGGTGGTTAGTAGTGAACTTCATATGTTAATGAAATTTAAATTTCTAAAGTCAAAGGAGTCAAAGAGATTAGTAATAAGTCTATTATGTTAGTGAAATTTAATTTTTTTAAATGGAGAAGATCAATAGTAAAAATTTAGATAAAATATATAAATATTTATTTTTAAAAAGTTGATATTCAATTTTGAATATCTTTAAAAAATATATAAATATTAAATTAGAGAGAGAGAGAGTTTACTTTATATATAGCTTTTAAGTCGAATTTCAAATTGACCTATAAACAGTTCCTGCTTGTGTACCTATATATTTATATTACTCGGAGCAACCTCAGGAAGCTCTCTTGTAAACAGTATAATCCGCTTGATTCGTTTTTTCGCACATATAATCCTAAAACGTATAAAATGTCACGAAAATAAAATTGAAGTAGCTAGTAGGAAATTAGTTCATTCTTTTGTGAGTTCCATGGATCATCATCTTCTTGGACGGTGTTTTTTTTTATGGGTATATTCTGGGACGGTTTGAACAGAGGGAAAGAAAGAAAGAAAGAAGTGGGGTTGGGGGGGGGGGGGGGGCGCGGGCGCTTTTGACAAATATGATCATTTCGTTTGGCAAAAGATTGGATTAGATTGCATCCAACTAAGATTAGCACCCACAAAGCCATAAATATCTTGGAATTTCCTGCCGAAACCATCGATTACAGAGGAAATAGAGGGTCCAACTCTGGCTTTTCTTCCTATGTGGTCCCAAGTGGACACAAACATGAAGAAACATGATCTTCTCATAGGCAAATGCATTCATACTTCGTCAACCATGGATTTAGAATTTTTTGGCTAATCAGAGGGTTAGGACAATCTCATTGATTCGGAACCCATTTCTACCTCAATGTTTTTCCGGAGGCTAAATTAAGTGAGCATGCACAGGGGCCGAGACTAGCGAGACTATCGCTACACTAAGTGAACCGAGGGATGAGGGTACTAACAAAAGCCATAAATAATAACCGATTGAAGTCCAAAATTTTTACACTCCAACAAAGATACAATCCCTTGCAAATTCACCATACAAGATGAAAATCCAATCAAGGAAGCTGATTTCTTTTGGGATCGACTCTTCAGACCCCTTATATTTGCACCCTTCTGACAGCCCAGATGATGTTTTAGTTTCCATGAAGTTAACAGGGGCTGGTAATTACCTTCAATGGAGCCAAGCCATATCAATTTCTCTTCATGCCAAGAACAAATTCGGCTTCGTTGATGGAACAATGCCCATGCCTTCCGAAGATGATGCTGATTTTCCCATTTAGAAGAAAGTGAATCTGATGGTTCTGTCATGGCTACTCAATTCCATCCACCGCGATCTTATCCAACCAATATGACTTTTCAGTCACCTGCTGTTGAACTCAGGAACAATCTTCTTGATCGTTTCTCGACGGATAATAACATCCGGATATTTAATTTGCAGCCTGAGATTGCCACTCTTAAACAGGGTAATGATTATTTGTTAGTCTACTTCAACAAATTAATGAAATGTTTTGATGATTTATCAGTTTATGTTTCGAAATGTTCTTGTTCCTGCGAGAACGATCAAGTTAAAAAACTAATGCATTTCCTCTTGGGCTTGCACGAGAATTATGATTGGTTTCGAAGGCAGATTCTCTCTAAGTATCCTCTTCCCCATATCGACGAGGTTTATGCTTTGATATTAGAAGTCGAGAGAGTAAACACACACGCGGAATTGATAGCTACTGAAATTGAAAAGGAAGAACTTGTTGGCAATGGGCCTGATGAAGTTTTCCAGTGTCTTGAAACCAATAAGGACCATTGGCATTGTGATCACTGCAATCAAATAAACCATACTATTGATCTCTGCTGCAAGTTGCATGGTTACTCTCCTAATTACCACGAACCAAGCATTCCACGAAATGATTCGGATATTGGTGTTTGCAATGGCATAGGGCTTAAGCATTTCCCTCACCAGCATCCGTTGGTATTTTCACTGGAGAGTGGTAAAGATGTAGCATATTGCTCTGGTTGCGGGTTGGTCTTAGTCGGGCCATTATAGTTGCAAAGAAAGCAATTTCACTCTCCTCAAGTTCTGCACTGAGATTGCAAAGAAGACAATGTATTACCATGGACATCCACAACATCCTGTGAGCTTTCTGATGGCCTCGGTTTATGCTGATGGTAAGTTTAGGTGTGACGGGTGCTGCATTACGGGTCAAGGCTTCCATTTCCACTGTTCTCTTTGCAGCTATGATCATCATCTTCGTTGTACCCTGATGCCAAACACTCTTGCACAAGAATTTCACCGGCATCTGTTCCATCTAGAGAATCCCAGAGGCTCGCCTCATTGTGAGGCTTGTTCAGGTGTTTGTTCGAGAATGAGCTACCGTTGCAGCAAGTGCGAGTTTTATCTTCACCAGGTTTAGCCTCCTTGCCTGACCACATTTCACTTCTTCAAGATTTTCAATTAACTCTCTATCTCAATTATTCAACCGAATCATCAGAAATCCGATGCTACTTCTGTGATCGAGTAATATATGAGAATTGGTTCTATTGCAGCAAAGATTTTGGAATATCTGTTCATCTTGGTTGCGGAGCCATCCAAGCACTGTGTCTCCCTCCGTCCTTCAATCATCTATCTATAAGACTATATCTATATTTATACTATTATAAAAGTAGAGTAAGGGTCAAATGAATTTAAACCTCTATTATTTATTCCTTTTTTAATTGTCAAAAATAGTATTTATTGTTTATTCCTTTTTTAATTGTCAAACAATACTATTGATTGGATGAATTATTTCTTCCTTTTTCAAAGTAATTTTGTAATTTATTAAGTAATAACCAAGAATGTGTTTATTAGTCTTCTGTAATACCCTTTCTTCCAACTCCACAGAATATTAATTTTCACCCAAAAAGTAACTTTTGTAACTTAATGTTGCACTTACATTACATGCTAAGTTTTTTTTAAAAAAAAATTGCATATATCACTTGCTTTTCTAATTTAATGGTAGTTGCATAGGAAAAGATTTATTTTGATAAGCTAGTAACTTGTTAACATTCCAATAATTATTCACCTATCAATAGAGAATACACATATAGAAGAAATATTCAACTCAATATGTGGTGGGGTAGTGTTGTTTTTGTAATTTTATCCACATCTAGATTTTTCATTAATGGTAAATAACTATTGAGATGCTAACAAGTTACTAGCTTATCAAGAAAAAACTACTCGTTGCGTAAAAAAAGGTTAAATAGAAGATAATAATTAATTTTAAGAAGTTACTTGTAAAGTGTATTTATAGAGAAGACAGAACTCTAAAAAGAAAAAAAAAATTGCATCTGAATTCTATACGTTGCTACAAAAACATGAGCGCTTGGGTGACAAGTATTTTTCCAACCAGGCGATTTGGGGTGAGAAGTCGATCAAATTCCACAATAATTTTGAATAGATATTTGTAATCTAAAAAAATAAAAATGAAAGGAGTTTATTTTATAAAATTCTATCACGTAGTACTATATTAAAAGTGTAGATATCAGTTATAAAGATTTAAATTTTAGTATTTTTTTAATGGACAAATTTAGTCTTTATGTCAAAATCAAATAATTAGACTAGAAGGATAAAATAGCAAATTTACTATAATTTCTTTTAATAATTATTAAATGTGTCATAATAATTATAAAGTAATAAAAATATAGTAGTTATACTTTTTAATAAGAAGAGTTAGGAAGGTTTGTAAATGAATAAATATTAAATAGTTTAATTTAATTTTTTTGAATGGACAAATTTAGCCTTTGTGTCAAAAATAAATAATTAGATTAGAAAGATAAAATGATAAATTTATTATGATTTCTTTTAATAATCATTAAATGAGCCTTAATAATTATAAAATAATAAAACAATAATAGTTACATCTATAAGAAGAGTTAGGAAAGTTTATAATCACTAAATATTAAATATTTAAATTCATTAGTTATTCATGATTACAAATATTTTTATTTTAAAATATAAAGTCATGTGTAATAACAAATTAAAAACATTCAGAAATAATAAATATAATCAATAAAATAAATTATATCTAAAAATAATAACAGAAAAATTATTTATTATAAATAATTAAAATAAATGTACAATATAACTTTATTAAATAATTAAAAATTTTTAATTTTTTGGAAATTTTTGTACGCACGTGTGAAGGTAAATAGTGAGTACTAGCATAGACAAAAGTCAGCAGAGGTGAATAAGAGCATGGGATTTGGGAGCGAGAACAGAGGTGGCACGCAGAGAGAGAGAGAGAGAGAGAGACAGAGGCGAGGGGGGATACATAGAGATAAGGAGACATAAAGTGGGAGTGGGAAAGACCCACGCGAACAAAGAGAGTGTACGGCACGCTCCGGGGGCATGTGCCATGTCATTGGAGAGAGTGTGCATCTCCACAATATTATTATTTTTATTCTAAAGAGAAGAATACCTAAAATTCACTCAACAAATTATATTGTGCTCATAGATCAATCTTGACCACTGAAATCTATTACTATATGTCTTTAAATACTGCAAAACTTATTGAGAAGAGTCTCAAAAAGTCTTGGGACAATATTATTTTCCATGCAAGATTTGGGGTTTTCCTCACCAGCATTTTTGGCCCCTTTTATTTTTTTATGTATTTATTTATGACTGGCAAGCACTTGCATGCCCACATGAATTGGTTTTGTGGAAGAGGAAAACTAAGTAATACCAGCACGTCTCATCCTATACTATAACTCTTTCTTACTTTGATAACTCATCCATGAGATTATCATTACTAGCATTCAAATGAATTTCATTGACTAGTGTATTTGGATTGAGTTTATTTTTTAATTAAGTTGTATTAAAAATTATAAAATTAAATTATTTACTAAAAAAAAAAGTGGAGTTCAAAGTGAAGAAATGAGTTTTTCTAATTTGAGTTCCAATCCAATCTCACCCTGGGAGAAAACATGTGAATCAAATCTAAAACTTTCTATTTATTAAAAAATACTTTTACTATCAAAGGCACCATCCGGGTTCTATTTAAAATTTTAATTGAATAAAGTGCTAATTATATGATAAGGCCAAGTAGTAGGCAAATGAAGCTAATTATCCCTATATAAGAAGCTAATAATTGATTAAATGATCCACTTAACATATTAGAAGAACATAGACAAATTATATGTTTTCATTAATAAATTCAGTAGCATTAAAGTAAAAAGATCAACATCTAGACAATCTTTCTTTCTAGGAAAAATTTCTTGAGCTTGCAATTTTTAGGAATTACTTGTGCATGCCTCCCATGCCTTTTATAACCTTAAAGAAGTGTTTTACTATAGAAGAGCTGAATATATCATAGTTGAAGAGCTTAGTTAACCACCCTGCAGTTCCTTCTGATTTCTCCATTTCTTCCAGTTAGAGGGCTAATGTTTCCCATTCTCACCATAGCAGCAGCAAAGTCACTTCTGAAAGTAGCATCATTGCTACTATAAGTCCTAACCAACGCATCTTGAGATCCACCATTGAAGAGCTCTTGGTCTGAGTGCAGAAGTCCCCGCCGGGCGACCAAGTTCTGGTAGTAGTTGTTATCGAAGCGTGCCGGGGT
This sequence comes from Rauvolfia tetraphylla, assembly GCA_030512225.1. Classification (NCBI taxonomy): domain Eukaryota; kingdom Viridiplantae; phylum Streptophyta; class Magnoliopsida; order Gentianales; family Apocynaceae; genus Rauvolfia; species Rauvolfia tetraphylla. The sequence goes on from JAJQKT010000012.1 coordinate 1,001,928, forward strand.
CTGATCAAGGGGAGCTAGATTACCATCACCACCGGAAGCCGGACAATTGCCTCTTCTGGTGGTTGCAAAGTTTGCATCAATGTTGGTATCGTTATAGATGCGTGCTCTAAATGTAGCGCATCTTGCAAAACCGATGGCATGGCCGCCGGAGAGGGCTGTCATGTCCCGGGCGCTTAGGCCCTTGGCGGAGAACATGGAGATGAGAGTTGAGAGGCTAGAGGTTGGAGCTGGGATTTGATTGTTTGCTGCAGTCAGACTTGCTGTTCTGGCATCTCTTCGGCCAAGTGGTACTGTCCATGATGGTCCTCCAAGCTGCCGAAATTGTTTTACAGATATAATCATCTATACGTAGCCAATATTAAGGGCGGGAGGGGAAAGATAGTTTGATTTTAAAAAATTTATTTTAAATTTTATAAAAGTTAATTGAGAAAATATAAATTTTAAATTTAAAATTTTATATTAATTGTTAAAATCAAACATTATTTTATTTTATTTTATCCTGGTAATGGAAAGTATTTTGTGTCTTGAAACACATATGTGCTTGTTCATGCGAACACTAAGGGAAAATCAAGATCTCGATAGGACCTATTGGTCTCAGCTTACTTGGCCTCAAAAATATTTTCAGGGCCTTACTTACAAGATCTAATCCACTGTGAGGAAAAGGTGAGTCCAAGACTAATAGATCCTGTCTAGCATAGTTTTCTAAACTATAGAGGTATAGTTTAGTCAAAGTGACATTACAAATATACAGTTTCTTGATGGGTAGTGTTGAAAATTAACAGTGTTAAGTTAAACTCTAAATATATATATATATATATATATATATATATATATATATTCTACATTGATTTAAATACAAAATTAAATCTCACAGTAGTTGAACAATGAGAGAAACACGTGCGCATTTGAAGGTCTCTGTAGTAAATTTTTTTTAAAAAAAATTCCCAAAAAATCAACTCTGGACCGCCTATTTTCTCTGAGAGTAGTCGATTAATTCCGGTCCCACCAGAAAATGAAAAAAATTCCAAACAGAAACCAATCAAAATGCTTTAAACTCTCTGCACACACAATTTTTTAATAGAATGTACTGGTTTCTTGCTTCATGCAAATGAAGGGGAATAGTTGGGTGAATCCTCACCAAAACAGTTCCATCTCTCGCTGCTAGAGCAAGGATATCTGCACAAGATACTGTGGCATTGCAAGCGGCTTCAACACGAGTTTTAATTGTGTCAATCACTTCAAACCCTCTAGCTGAGTTTCTGTTTGGATTTGCAGTCTTTTCCCCGGTGAATGTCGCCGTGTCGTCCAGCAGTATGGATGCATCACACCCCTAAACAAACAGGTTCAAGGAACTCAAGTTCTTAACGTAAATTGGAGATAAACTTCAATAGAAAAGTGTGTAAACATTATAGTGAATGCATAGATATTATAATTGTTGTGAAAGCTACACAATGGATAAACGGCGAGGTCCCCAGCAACAAGCTTTTCCCAAGTATTCTGGTTGAAGGCTCTTAGAGCCGATAAGTATATATATCTATATTTTTTCAAGAATATGGGCTTTAATAAGGAAAAGTTATTGAGGGAAGGCAAAAGGGTTCTTACATTTACGAAGCAATCATGAAAAAACAAGCGAAGAATGGAGGCTCCGATCCTCCGTTCTCTGTTGACAGCTTGTGTCATAGCATTGCGAACAATTGTTTGCAGATTGGGGCAAGTAGAAGCATAGAAGTTGGGTGAGAGTTGTGCATTGGCAAAGCAAACAAGTGATGTAAAGAGAAGAATTGTCACAAAACAGTTGCTAAAGGAAGCCATTGCAGAGAAGCTATATGTGGTTTAGAAAAAGCGAAGAAGTTCAAAGATTCTTGAAGCTCTTCACTTTGGATGCGGAGGCATGGAATGGAGGACTTGTTTATATAGATAAAAGTCAGCAAAGGGGAATAAGATCATGAGATTTCGGGAGGGAAAACAGATTCCCTTTTACATGTCATTTTTCAGACATTGCTGCTTTGAACACGTCTTTTTGGGCTTTCTTTTGATTGATTGAGACGAATATTTGAATTTAGTTTTAGTTTGAATTTTTTTAAAAAAAATTAAAAAATAAATTATTTATTAAAAAATTTAAATTAAAAATTTATTTTTTAATTTTAAATTACAATTCAAGCACATTCTAAAAAGAAACAAAAAGAACATCCAAAAGAGGAAAAGCCGAAACCCATGACAGGTGAAGGGTTGACTTGCCTCTCTACCTATTCAGATTCTCTGTTCTGAACACCACTCTTAATTATAAAAATTTTTATTTATATATTTTAAATTAATTTAATTTAATTTTAAATATTAAATATTATAATTAAAAATATTATAGGAGAGAGTTTTACGGATGATTTTGTATAGTTGACAACTTCAATCTTGAAATACCAACAAAGTGGATTATAATGATATATTTGAATTATGTTAAAAGCATGAAATTTGAGATTGGATTGGATTTTTTTAATTTAGTTATATTAAGAAGAAGTAAGACTCAAAATAAAAAAGTAAGACAAAAAAAAAGTGATAGAAAACTTAGATTGAGTTTGAGTGGCAATGCAAGTTGGGCCTAACTGGTCTTGTTTATTCTTGATGGGAGGAAAAATGGGAGAAAGATAGATGTGGAGAGTGCAAGAAGGGCCAAGAATTCAACGGGGTGCCCACTACATTTATGTTCTTAATAGTTTTTAGCCTTTTATGGACATAAAATATCAATATTGATTATTGACTTTTTATTTCATCCGCAAGCTGTATATACAAGCAGGATTAATTGATGCTTTGACAAACTCCACAAAGGATCAAGATTTCATGATCGGTTTAGTATCAGCAGCGAAAGTAATGTATTTCTACTACAATTTTGTGCCTAAATTGGCCCTACCTTTGAAGATTAGAAAGTGAATGCACTGCTCACTTGCTATTACGGTTCAAAAAGTAGTTGAACAACTCCAATATTCTAAGAGACACATCCAAGAACTTGGGCTCTTGATTATATTCATTTAATGGTGAAGTGTAGATTTCTTCATATGCATAGTGTTTAGTGACTTCTTCTTCTTGGATTTAATTTATGCATGTATTTGGAAAATTTGGAATTTTAGTTGATACCTTTTAATTTATGATTGATTGATTTGCTCCAGATTTGATGCTTGGATTTGAACTCTTTACTTTTCTTCAACAATTCTAACAAAATTTGCTCTAAAGAATTAACAATCAGAGGAAGAATCTCCCTTACAGGAGAACCAACATTAGCAAGTGGGCTCTGCTGGAGATTGTGTGCATTATTGTTTTACACCCTACAATTTTTTGACTGCCAGCTTCAACACTGAACTTCAATTTCAACTGGCTAACTGCAGTCATGCAAAAAGTGAATAGGACAGAAAGTGTCAATAGGGTTTGGGGATTGCAATGGAAACTTTGGTGGCGGCAATGCCGTTGATGGTTGTAGCCAATGTGTGTGTGTGTGTTTCCTTTTTAATTTATCTCATTTTATGGATTAAAGGTTAAGTCCGGTTACTGATTACCCCCATTATAAGAACTTAAATGCCAAGAAATGTCCCATTCACCATAACTCGTTGGAATTAAACCCAATTTAGTCGCCATAGTCTACTAATATATTAGAGAATATCTCGACCAAGCATTATAGATCTGTCATTACACGCCCATAATACTTTCACATAAATCATAGTTTCTATACCCGCAATGAGGTATAAACATGGCTGTTCAAAAAATAATGGCTTGATTGCTTACTCCTAGACAACCATACCTAGACTATAGAACCCATATTAGATATGAAATCTCAAGGTTTATAAAGGACTAAACTCAAAGTGACATAAAAATTACGCCCATTAGAAAAGAAATTTGCAACTCTGTTCGAGAACATCTATACTAGCCAGGCTAAGATACTGGATACATCAATACTGTAGCAATATGTAAGCTCCTTCAACGTCTAGAGAAGGTACTAAACCAGAAATAAGTTAGCTGCACTCTACTTTCTCTGCAGAAATCCTAAGCCCTGGGAGACTGCATAACGCGGAAGCTAGAGCAGCTACCTGCCCTAGAAGTTGCCCTATGACGCTTCACCAATGGGACAAATGATTGCACGACATCTGCCATCAGTGGCCTATTTGTTTTGTCTAGAATCTAATCTAACATATCGAATCGACAGCAGAATTTTGTGTATTTAGTGTCTGACTAGAAGCATTTTCTTGTTTAGTTATCTTCACAAGGACAAGGACATAATGAGATTGATTTCGAGTTCTTAGGAAACGTGACCGTGGAACCATATTACGGTCCACAACAACGTCTACTCCAAAGGCAACGGCAACAAAGAACAGCAATTCCACCTCTGGTTTGATCCCACAGCGGCCTTCCACACCTACTCAATCATTTGGAACGCTAAGCGCATCGTGTGAGAACATCCTTCCTCTGATCTCATTGTTTCATTTTCCTACATATCCATAAATCTTCCGAGTTCTTGATTCTTATGAAGGAGACGTGATTTTTTACTTTCTTTCTCAGTTTCTTGGTGGACAACATTGCAATAAGTGTATACTAAAGGAGATAATTAAGCTTTAATCTATGCCATACTTGACTGTTTGTACATTTCTTGTATATCTTCAGTTGTGACTCTTGTAGTTAAGATAGAGTTATCTAGTTTTGCTGACTTACATAGCTAAGATTCTCTACTTCATTAGGATTCTCAAGTTAAGGTTATGTATTATGTATTCATAGCCATTATCGGGTAATACAGATGCAGTGAGTTTTTTGCTGCTTCATCTTCATTCCACTCATAATCTTTCATACACAACAACCACGAAGCCATTGCAATCCCATTCCCCACAAGCCAACCCATGAAGGTTTACTGCAGTTTATGGAACGCCGACGACTGGGCAACTCAGGGTGGACGCGTGAAGACGGATTGGGCACACTCTCCCTTCACGGTTTCTTACAAGAATCCTGACTTCAGAGGGAAAGGAACTTCTGGTTCGGGATCAGCAGTGCAGTCTTCTGAAGTTGAAAAATGGCACAATCATGAACTTGATGCCAAGGACAGAAACAGAATCCGATGAGTTCAAAACAAACACATTGTCTACAACTACTGCAATGACGTCAACAGGTTCCCTGAAGGCATTTCTGCTGAATGCAAGCGCTCAAGGTTCTAAGAATATAGAGACTATGATGGTTATTTTGTTGGGCTAAATAAAATTGGGTCCTACTTTGTGGATTAATTCTGCTTAAATTCATTGACAGATAATTCTTTGTCCTTTGTAAAACCATAAAATTGGAAGATCTACTTTTTCTTTCCACAAGAATAAATTTTTCTTTTTGTAACTTTTAAATCTTCGTTCCCTTAAATCAAGCGATAGACTAGTACTTGAGCAAAAAATTTAATTATACTTTGAAATGGTTTAACTATAGAGCAAGAAAGAAATTCTCCAAAATCAAGAGATCGAACTTCAAACCTCCAATACTAGAAGTCATCTTGGATCAGTCAACTATTACAAGCATATTGGTAATTGTGTTCTTTTATGCATAACTTCTCCAAGGTAATGCTGAAGGAACAATGCTCAATGCAGGCCTTGTGGACAATATAATCACAGCCGTTGCATCGGTAAGCCCAGGTTTCATATATCGCTTCCTCACAAGCATCAGATCAAAGAAACTCTTTTCTGTAATCTTATATATTGAAGGTTTTGTGAATGTGTTGTTAATATGTAATTTGCAGAGGTGGCAGAGCACATTGAGGATCGATGAAGAAACTTGTAACGTGGTGAAAGGCAGCACTAAGCTGTGCCATAGATGATATTTTTACAGGCCTCACACCATTCGCCTCTCCTGGGTACCCGAGGAACGAGAATTAGAGGTTGATGAGGCTGAAAAGCAGATCTGATCTCTCCTGGGGGCTCATAGCATATTTTGTGGGCACAGATTTTACATTCCTTGCAACCATAAGTTGTGTGCCTAAAAGTAATTACTCACACCAACTGCACAAGTTCCTGCTTCTTTCTTTCGGATTCACCGATTACTGCAGGAGCCTTCTCTGCAGGATCTCATCATCACCCTCTTCCAGCTTTGTGCTGCCTCTATTACTGTCTGTTGACTCAATCCTGGATTCTGATTTTTGCTGCAGTTGCGACACTGTTTGCATTTTCCTTGCACGGTTTGGAATTCCGGGTTTCTCCTGACACCTTCAATGATAGAGGAACGCTGCCTGTTTGATTCCACTTATCAAATGTGCAAAGGTTGGAGCGTTATTGCTGGAATAATAGAACCAATTATCAACGATTACAAAACCACAAAGACTGCAATCAAGATCTCTGTCTTCCTCAAATTTAGTTGAATGCACGAGTTTGAGTGTAATATCTCCATCATCATCAACCATTTTATAGGAAATGCTGTAAGGCAAGTAGCCAAATTCGTGGTGGAGGTGATACTTAAATCTGCGACAACTGTAAGAACTGCTATCACAAGAAGTAAATTTCCCGGATATTGTAGCAAGAGTAAGTGTGGATGAGATTCATGTGCAAGATACTTGGGGTTTGAGAGCACCGTCAATATGGAGTATGTAGTCTCAGAGGGAACAATTATAGTTGAATCCTCGGCCAATACCAAAGCAAGCATCACAATGAAAACTACAATCATCAGAAAATGATGAAGAGACTTGAAGTTGAGCATGTGTTGTGGATGACCTGGATAATTCACAAGTTGAGGATCAATGTTGCATTCTTCACAAGTATATGTAATTGGCCAAAACTGAGATTGTTAACAACCGGAACAGCAAGAATCTTTCTTACTCTCGTAAGAGTACTCTGCGTAGACCAAAGGATGTTCATGACTGAGATGTTCAATCACTCTGGTTTCGCTCCCTGTCATGTTCTCTGTCTAAGCCGAACAACCGATAGTGATATTGGAGGACTTTTGCAGATTAAGAAAGCCCCCCTTCTCTGTAAACAAAGTTGTTCGATTTCCTATCAATGGGTTTGATTTATTCATTGCTTCCATGAAAAGGTTCTACCCTTGCTCCTATTTTGTGCTATCCTCAAGAGGAATTTCCGGTCTGTAAATTCTCCTATCGTTTTGAGTATCATTTTTCCAGTATCCAAGAATATAATCAATCTGAGGAAGAGGATGATGGAGAGTATCTGCCTTCGGAAATAAGTTTATCCAGAACGACCAGGAACTGCATTACCTGTTGCACTTGATTGTTCCCATTTGGAATGAAAACTGATAGCTCATCCCAAAATTTCTTCAACTAGTTGAATTTGACTAACAAAGGATCATCATCCTGTCGCTGCTTGGCAATAGCCTGCTGCAAATAGAAAAACCTGATATTACTATCAGGAGAGAAACGATCAAGAAGATCATTACACACTTCTGCAGGAGCTGATTCAGTACAAATATTGGTTGGAATGATGTCTTTGTTGATGGCATTGAGTAGCCATGACAGAACCATCTCATGACTCGCTTCCAAACATGAAATCTGCATCATCTTCTTTATCTCTGCTAATTGTTCCATCAATGAAACTAGATTCGTTCTTGGCTTGAAGAGCCTTCGACATGGCTCGACTCCATCCATTCCAGGAAGTCGTCACCTGTGAGCTTCAAGGAAATCATTACATTATCTGGGCTGTCGTTACGATTCAAATAAAAGGGATGTGAAGAGTCGATCTCATCAACTATACTGGATGGTTTTAGGATATCCATAACAGGGAATTTGGGGGCAAAATTGATCAGTATGTCAAGGCATTCAGGAGTCGCAGTCTTGAATAACTTCTTAGGAGACTTCCTTTTTTTTTTTTTTTTCTCGGTTTATATGTGGGATGCACTTTCTTTCCTCTTCCTTTGAGAATGGATTTCAACTTTCACAAATGACCAAATGTGGCTTTTGTGGACTTCGAAGCCAGGTCATACGTACAGATTAAAAGAAAGCCCTACTACAAAGCGGATCAAGTTCTTTATGAGTTAACTGGTTAAGAACATATTGAAAGATGATCATTTTTTTAATTAAATTGAATATTATAGAATAAGTCGCTTCACTTGAATTTCCTAATTTAGGTAGAATATTTATGAACCAATTGCCACAACTCTCGAGAGATAGGAAGGTGAATCTTGAATGGATCCGTGCAAATTTGAGAAGTAGACAGGGAAAACACTTTTTGACTAATATTTTGTATTCCTCTCGTTTGTGCAAGAATCTGATATAGAAGGACAATAACAGCACTTTGGGATTTAGAGAACTCAGTGCCAAGGAGCCAATTGCAGATATAGTAATGATACTTTGGGAGACCGGAAGGCCAATTCCGTCTCAAGATTATGAAACCAAGCGAAGTCCAGAAACTAACTTGGGTAGCATAATTTCAAGTATATTCTGATGACATCACTTGCCAACTAACAAATCAATAATTAGAAGAACTATGCAACAAGTTGTGCTAATCTGTACTTACTTTAGGTCAGAGGAATGCACTGCTGAGCTATTGACTAGGGACATAGGTGGGTTTTAACTATTAATCAATATTATACTAAAAATATAAAAAATAATCATAAAAATTTAAACTTTTTTTTGAATAGTAAAAAATATCCTTGGATGAATTGTTCTTATTTTGATGGTTCAAATACCTTAAAGTTATATATAAAATTTGGAAAATTTATTTTGGTATCCTCAATGTCCAAAAGTAACAATGTGACCGATACATTAAATGACTCACTAACTACTAATTTATTTTAGTATTAATAGAAAAATTTGTAATTACTTATTAATAAATATAAACTAACTTTCTCACTTAAGTTATAATTTTTTCTATCCAAAGTATATATAATGTAATAGAATATAAGAACAAACTATCTAACAATAACATCTATAAAGAAAAGAAAAAGGACATTGATATTTTAGACAAATTAAAATCACTTGAGAAATAATTATAGTAATTAAACATGTTAAATACCATTATAATTTATAAAAAGTCTAAAATATTATAACACGAGATTAAGTGATTTTTATAAAAATATTTTATATAGTTAGTAAAAATAATATCTTTCTTGTTGAAGTAAATTGATTAGATAAAAGGTAAGAAGTAAATAAATATTTATTTCTTAAAAAATAAAAGAATTATGAAAAATAATTATAGAAATTTAAGAGTTTAAATACTAATATAGTTTATGAAAAAGTTTAAAATGATAGCATGAAGTACAAAAAAAATTATTTAACTTTTTTATAAAAAAAATAAAATACGTATCTTATTCGAATATCATGTAAATAAATAAAAAATAGTAAAAAATACGCTTCAAACTTTATCATTACGAAAGAGAAAAAATATTATTATTAAAAAGGCTAAATTATCATATTAATTAAAAGTATCAAAACTTAATTTTATTTAATAAAAAATACAATGGCGTAAAATGTAAAAATAAATTACATAATTTTTATGAAATAACTTATATAATTAATAAAATATGTATTTTATTTTAATATTATAAAAATAATTAAATAACAAATAAAAAATCTTCTATTCTCTATCACTAAAAAAAGAATTAAGAAAAATTTATTATTTACTAAAAAATTAAATATAATATTTAATATATGCAATTGCACGTAAATGGTGCTAATACTCTTAAATGAACGATTAACTAAGAAAAATTATCTCTATTTAAAATAAAAATTGAGATTAATTTTTTAATTAACCATTAGTCGGATTCTAATAATATGCGCATAAATCATGGAGTAGTATCATATAAAAATATGTATTTTCAAAGCTTGGAAAGCTTGGTGACCAAGTAGTCCTTCATTTCAACTCTTTTTAGCAGTTCTTGTACTGGGAGAACATCCATGGCTGCTGAAGAAGTTCTTCAGCTCTTCGATTCTTGCTGGTTTGAGCATCACATATTATTCAAAGGTAATAAAAGGTTACCTCCTTCTCCCACCAAGCCAGTTGATCAAGAACACCATGAGGTAGAAGAATCAAAGGTTTCTGGCATAGTTAATGTTCAAGTTCGTTCTCTCAGTGATCCATGTCTAAGGATAGATTCTAGTTTTTCTCCATCTTTCAGGTCAGTTCTTACCACAACAAAGCTACCAAAGATACTTTCTGGGCAAGAAATCAGTGATTTCTGTAAGGAAACTGAAGAAGAAGAAAAGATTGAAACACTTAGCAATACAAAGGAGAGAAAGAGGAGGAGCAGGAGAAGACCCAGTATAAGCAGGAGCTTATCAGACCTGGAATTTGAAGAGCTAAAAGGGTTCATGGACTTGGGTTTTGAGTTCACTGAGGAAGACAAAAAATCCAGCCTGGTTTCGATCATTCCTGGATTGCATAGATGGGGCAAAAGGGATGATGAACAAGTTAGAGGTGAGTATGAAGTTTCAAGGCCTTATCTTTCTGAAGCATGGGAGGTTTTGGATCAAAGAAAGATTGATAAGCCACTGGTATACTGGAGGTTTCCTGCTCTGCAAAATGAAATCAACATGAAAGACAATCTTAAAGCCTGGGCACACACTGTTGCATCAACTGTTACATAACAAACCTTAAATCTTTCTGAGGAAATGAAATTATAAATATTTTTCCTGCTTCGTTTTATGCTTCAGCTTTTCTGGGCCAAAAAAATTTTGTAATTGTATATATTCTGAGAATCAGAACAAAGCCCTTTTGCTGACATTTTTCAAGTTTCCTCAGACACAAACTTGCATTATGTTCCGTCTATGAGTAGAAATCATCTCAAATGTAAGGTTTGCACAAGCTTTTTCCCAACCTACATAGCTGAAATGAATCTTCTTCGTTTCTTGAAAGTCCGAAACGAACGATAACAAATACTCCCTCCATAGGTGTCTACTTTTCTATTTATTTTGTAGAGAAAGTAGATATTTAATTTTAGATAAATCATTAACAAACATATCCACTATAAAAAAAATTTAAAAAAATCAGATAAACAACCAGGCCTGCAACCAATTGCAGTCAAAATAGATATGACAAATCCCTATGATAGGTCAGACTAAACCAGCTAATAATCAGTGAACTGGCCTTTATTTTATTGGTATAACTCCAGTATATTCTAGAGCCTACCATCTTGGCACACATTATGATAATGGAGTCCTATTATGTCCTATCATTAATTTATTTTCAAACTATTCCTTCTCAAGGTCAACCCAGCAATAATAGAGGATTTTCTTCTATCATGACAAAGACAATTGCCGTTTTTCTGTGAGTGGCAAAACCATGGACAAGTTGACACGTCCACTTAAAACCATGGAAAGAACTTCCACCACAAGCTTTTCCCCCTATCTTCTTTTTTTTTTTTAAAGGAAGAACCTGCACCACGACATGGGGAATGGGAAGGCGAGGGGGGTGGGGGGAGGGATAAGGCATAACAAGTATGTAAATGCATCGCTTTGGTCCTGTAAAGAGAGTTTTAATAAACTTCGGTTTAGCTCCGACCAGAAGTTTGTTGCACTTCTCAGTCATAATTGGATTGATTTTAACTTGTGACTCTATACTAAAGGGTAACAAATAGATATGCTTAGCACTTTTAAGTTCTAAGCAAACAACTAAGTAGGATTTGCTGCAAAAGATGTCCTAATTGATGCAATCCAACTGAGAAATAATCCTTTTTCTTTATTGAGAACTTCTGAGTTACAGAATTGTTGATTCAATGTGCATTTTTGTATGTACATAGTATGAAGAATATATTAGGGATCCGTCCAGTAGATTGAATTTAGTTACAACAATTTATAATTACAGGTATCAGCAAAATGCTAAGGCAACTAAACCTATTGCTCACTTCTCTGCGTTAGAAACTGCCTCGGGAAGTTTAAATGTAGGTGGTTTGTCAGCACCTCCTCTTGAGTATTCTCTCCATCTTCGAGCAGCTGCTGCAGCTCTTTTTGCCCTCTCATTAACTTCTTCCTCTGTAGCATGATGTAAACTTTTAGTTAGTTTAAACCAACTAGTAGTGATCCAAGTCTAGAAGCAATCTGTGAAATAAGTTTTTGGTCATTATGCATTTTTCTTTCCTGTACAGATTGCAAGCTTTTGTCAAATTTAAGATCCTGAAATGAAACTAACAGAAAATATTACAAGGACAGAAAATTCCCACATACTAATCCAATTTACCTGTTTTCTTGTAACCTTTAGGATTGCCCCAGAAATTGCTCCAATATGTGTCGGTCTTATCAGAATCTTTCTGCTTCATTATCCTCGCTTTGGCTTGTTCCTTAAAGAAACTAACAAGTTTTAGGCAAGCAACTAAAAGATCTTTAAGAAACTTTAGGCGTGAAAGTAGTGTAAAGATCTTAATACCTGGCCAACTAAAAGGAGCAGTATAGATTCATTTGGCTATTATTAGTATCATATACAAAATTGAAACATTTGAATACTTTAATATATAGACAAAACCAATAAAAACTGAAACAATTAACACACAAAGAAAAAGTACAGCATTTTTACGTGGCAAAAGCATCTCCAATTTACTACAAATAAAAGAAATAGATGGCCTAAAATATTTAGTCAAACTTTAAGTTAGTGAACACCCTCTCAGATAAACTCTTCACGGTATATCTTCCGCATTTCATACATTGCTTGACCTTTTGTTACCAGTTCCACTCTTTGCACAAATTTATCAGGAAATACACAAAGCTAATCTGCAACTTCAAGGCCAAAAGATACTCCACGCTTGTGCTGAAGCTCAATTCTAGGCTCGCAAAAAACGTTGTACCTATGATAAGTTTAGCTAATCATGTGCTTTAGGGTAGATTTGTTCTAATGCAAGTCTTCCTAAAGCCCATATCTCTCTATCCTCATTCTTTTCCTTTTGGAAGTAAGAAATGCTTTTGTATTAATTTTTTCTCTCCTACAAATTGAAAGATAGAAGCCTTGGTTCTGGCTATTTGCAGGTATATTCTTTTAGTTGATGAAAATGAAAAATGTAAGCGTAACTCCAAACAGAAAAGAAAGAACAGAGAAGTTGACTACGCATTATACATTCTAGGCACATATATCGAATAATGTCCTTACCAGGACTTTCATTTGTCTCTTTTCCCATCTCGAACTCGCCTGCCATGTGAAATATATAACTCCTTAACACCAAAAACCATCAAGAGGAGGCAAAGTTTTTAAAGAATGAACTACAACTTTGCCTCAAATAACTTGTCATGCAAATGATACACAATATAAGATCATTTGAAGAATGATTTTACATCAGTAGATACCCAGGTGATGGGGGAAAGGAAAAAGAGAGTGGAGGAGGAATGTCAATAGATATCCTTAATACTCCATTTCAACAACTTGTCGAAGATACAGTAGATTCAATAAAAACATAAATAAAAGCTAATAGACCCTGTTTATGGACACATAAAATTTTCAACTTAAGCAAAGACAAGTGCAAAGTACAGCTTACTGTTCAATGAGAATTAGTAAAACCTCCATGTGCATGCATCACACCCACTTCTAAGTTATAGCTTTATATGTATTTCAAGGCTTTTTTCAGTTCAAATGACTGCAAGGGTTCAATTATGATGACAGCAGTAACATCTTTGTTTTCTCTACCATTTTATTCATCAACATCCAGAAGAGAGTATGTATCCTTCATCCTTCAGGAAACAGATTACTATTGGCAATCTGGTCATAATTACTCTGAAATGAAATCAATAAATTGAGGAAAGCATTTACCATTCTGAAAACATCAGCAGATGAGCCCATTCCTGCTAGCATCAACGCAACCTGATCATCAAGAAAGAAACAACAGAAAATCAGACACTTCCTGATGGCTATTTTCAGTCCAGATACAGAGTAAAGTCAGAACCAACATAAATGAATGAATCAAAAGAATGCATAGCAAGCAAAGCAAAGTACCCAAAAGCAAAAATATTACTCAGTGCTCTATCAATGAAGAAAATTGTTATTCCAGAACAAACTTTTTGTGCTTTTTTAAGAAAAGAAGAAACAGTGTAGTGCACGAAAAGGACAAAGTATTAATGGGATTTTAAAAATTTTGTATTGTTCTTCCACATGCCACCAAATTATGAAATTTCTATGGCAGAATTTTAGCTGTATTTTGCTTAATCCTTCTTAGTAACACATCATATTCAATGTGAGGAACAAGGCTTCACAAGGCATGACCAATTCATACAGATTACTACCCCAGAGACAGTTTGAGAAATGTTTCTGTTGATTGAATTGGGTGAAAATAAATGCACATGCTGGAGCTTATAGCAACTTAAAAGAAAACTAGGAAATGGTCGGGGACTTCAATTATCACATGTACACAATCTTGGAAATGATAAGGATCAAAAAGGGCAACTAGCCAGAGATAATACTACTCACATTTACTCGTTCTACTCTTCGCATTTCATCTTCAAGCAAAGAGAGTTGTTGAGCAGATATTCGGTGAATGCAATCGACAGGGCTGAAATGAAAATTGTTTGTTACATGACTTCCTAGAATGATTTCTTTCTACATATTTCAAAAGATAGCACAGGGGAATGGTGAACATCTAAATGACTGCTTCTCAATCCAAATGTCAAAAGAGAAACAAAAATGTACAGGTTACCATTTAGAAACTCAAAGGCTCAAATAAGACCCTTATTGTTCCCAGAGACTTTTAATTATTTAATTCATGGAGAATAAATATAAGAGTTCATATTAATAAGGCAAGTGGTCCATGAACTTATCCAAAATAAAGATGAATATAATATTGGTATAAGGCGCATTTGTATGACTTACAAACTACTTAGGAATGAACTTCTTCTCAATGTCAAAACAAAGGTCAAGATTGTTTATTTCAAAAAATGTTTTCATGTAAAAAAAATTTACAAATTTAAGCAACAGTTTTAGGTAATTTAGTTTCACTAATTAACTACAGAAAACTGATCTGATTTCCAATTCAGCTTTCCCGGATCCTTTTACACATAATATGCACATACGAGGAAATTAGGATCAATTTCAGCACAGTCACTAGCATTTCAGAGATTCTAAACTCATTGATCATCAAGAATATTGAATTTCCACTCAGTTATGCAGTGTGTGTAACAACAATCACCAATCACCAAGCTAGATGAGGGAAGCACCACTCTGTTTCTCCAGCTCAATGATTCTTTGTATCTGATAGAAACAAAGATAGGAAGTCTTTCCCATGCTGTCATGAACATAACATTGAAATAACCAAAATATTCCCATCTGATAAGAATAGACGTAAAAATGCTAATCATATAAACTTTTTTCTAAAGGATCTTTTAATTTGTAAAACTAGATTGGAGGTCTTGACATAACTCCCACATTTCTAGCGCCATGTTTCCTAGGATAAATATGGCAAATCTCCAATGATAAAGCAGGATTTTACCAACTTTCTATAGCCTGGTCAACTAATTCGTTATATCCTGGCTGACTATATGCTCTGGCTCTCCCAAAATCTTCCTCAATAGCGAAAACATCTGGGCAAACATTTGTGCAATTTTTGCAACCTGTGAGACAGGAGAGAGTGAGACAGCGGTTATAATAAAAAACAACAAGAATGAATCTGTAAGAAATAACTTTTTGTATGCATCATATAATTTCCACATCTCTCTCTCTCTAGCCTGTCTCTAGACCATTGAACTAAACCTATGGAGAGCAAAACAGAATCTTATAGCTCTATGTCAATCCTACCTATACAGCTAAATTCGTCAACAAATATATGATCCTTCGGGGCAGAATCATCCAAGAAGGGATTGATTGCACTCAAGGAATACCCATGAATTTCATCATAAATCATTCGCTGCACAGGGTCACTAAGAACCTGAACAAATAAGAATCACATTTAGCAGAAGCACATAGACAGGGTTTAAAAGCATGCATAATCTTTTAAGCGATCTCTTACAAGATAAAAAAACACACCGTGTAAACCTCATTGATGAACTTGCAAAAGTTTGTAGTTTCTGGATCATCACCGCTCAAGTCTGGATGGCAAGCCTTCATGCAATTATAATAAGCTTTCTTGATTTGACTTGGTGTAGCGTCAGGAAGCTGATCATTGGCCAAAAATGAATGCATATTATAGATCCAAAAGGGAAATTCTGTTCCATTCTTTGCACAAAATTAATGCTCATCCTTCAAGAATAAAGGAACAATATAATTCTACATTTTATGTTCACGTGCCCATAATAGCATAAGCTGGCATTAGTCAATTTACGAATCAGATTACGTAAATTTACTCATCAATAATAATATCCACAAGAATATGGTTTCGACATATGATTGCAATTCTAACGTGTATTTACAAGATCGTTTCCATGCAAATTCTTAGACACTAGTCAATTTCCTTTCAAGATACTTCATAGTTCATGCTTTATTCATGGGGACAAAGAAAACACCATAAAAACAGCTCACTTATAACTATTCATAACCTAAATTTCACCGTAGAACTAGGTATTTCGCCATATTTTTCCAAACAATTTCGTAGGTTTTCCACATTAAGAAACAGAAAATCTTGCAGGTATACGGTTACCTTAAAATCAAAAGGCTCCAATCAACCTAAGTTTGAGTCACAACTAACCTTGATAAGCATCCACCCTTGAGTCAGATAACCACAAATTTAACTTGTATGGGATAAAATTAGGTGGGTAAAGAACGCAAAGTTTTCAATTTTAACCTTAAACTCCGGTTACAACTGAATCAAGGGAAAACCAAAACCAACAAAAGAAAGTATAGTAAGAGAAGTAAAAGCTAATGAATACCGCTCACCAAGCCCAGTACTGCATAGTAATCATCGGCAGAATCTTCCCTCACTGATGGGCTACCCGAAGCAACCTTGACTCTTCCTGAGCTTTTTCTCCTTCCGCCATGACCGATCATGCCCCAACTTACATTATTTTTGGGTAACAAAGACCAGTGATTTCTTGAACAGAAATTCGGTGACGGGATTTGGAATTTCAGCGTATCTGTACACGCAGGAGAGAGCAATTGAGCCATAGTTACAGCATTCAGAGAAATCTGCAACGTTGACTCAAAAGCCTGTTCCTTGGACTCAAAACCCAACTGTGATCACAGGTAAATACGACAGAAAAAGATCAAAGAAATTTGGAGAAGTGGGATAATTGTGCAGGGATAATTGGATTATTTGAAATTTATGAGGAGGGAAGAATTTGGAGTGGAAATGAAGATTTCTGAGTTGGCAAGCTGAGTACCATTTGTTTTTCAAGAATCTAGACTAACCTGAATGAATGTAAAGTCTTGCTCGTGTCAGTTCGTGGACTAGGACGAGTTTGCACGTGTCCTCGCGTGGATGGTTTCACTTACACGCTTCTTTTTATGATCGAGATTGGGTTAGATTTTTTTTAATTGAGATGTATCGTAAGAAATAAGAATAAATTGTTGAAAAGAGAAGTAAAATTTAAAATAAAAAATAAAAAAAATTAGATTAAAAATTAATTTAAGTTTACCCTTACACGTTTCAACAAACTGAATTTTAATCCCTTCTAAAATTTTAAACACATGGACTGTATATAACATTAGAGAAAATTTTTTAAAAAATAATTAATTGTTATATTATATATAATTAAAAAATTATATATAGATCTGACCATTTTAAATTCATCATAAAATGATTCTTTCTGTTAAATTTGAGAAATTTTCAAGTCAAAGGTACTCCAATAATCCAATTCAAATTTTTGATTGTCAAAATTGGGCTTTTAAGCAAACATTAGAGACTGATACGTCTTCTTAAACTTTAAGAGTTTAATTAGGACTAACTTGGATTGGTTTTTAATTTTAAAAAATTATTTTTTTTATTTTTTTATTTTGAATCTAATTTTTCTTCTCATAAATAATTTACTTTTATAATTTTTAATTTTAAAAAAATCAATCCAATCTCACCCTTATTTACTTGGAATGAGCGTCATTTCTTCATATCTTCTCTTTTAAGCCGTATTTGTATTGATGAAAACAAAAGGATAGGAGAGGAGAAGGAAAGATTAAGCTTTTAGTGTTTGGATTTATTTTTTGTAAGGGAAAGGAAAAGATCGTGAGGAGAATAAAGAGATTAATTTTGGTTATAGAAGATCAATCTCTTTATGAAAATTGAAGAAAATGAGACTATTTTTAATGAAAATTTTTTAAATTAATTAAATTATTCTTATTTTAAAATATATATATATATATATATATAAACATAAAAATAAATAGTAAACTAATATTATTTCTTATTATCTTCTTATTAACTATCCAAACATTATAATAAATAAATTCTTTTCTTCTCTCTCTTATCGTTTCCTTTTCCTTTCTCTCTCTCATCATTTCCTTTCCCTTTCTTCCCTCAATCCAAAAGCGGCCAATGATGTCCATCTCCTCTACTGCGCGAGATATCTAGGTCTGCACTGACTCTGGAGAATGGTGAAAGATGGCAGCTTCTTTATGGAGAGCTTTTCCTACTCAAGAGTCCTGCGATTAAGTTCTACTTATGGGGCAAAATTTAAGGAATTCAGATGATTATTGGATATCCATGAGCATGACATCTGTAATCTAACTTGATGCCTATAACGTCAAAAGAAAATGAGTATAAAATCGAAGCAAAAATTTTTCAAAACAACATAGTCCCCAGACGTAACTCTCAGCAGTTTAACCACTTGAAAACTCAGTAAATTAGACCACATAGTATATGGTTTGCACTTAATATATGATCTTTCAACTGAAAAAAGAGGGGAAATAAATCTCGAAATGCACTGTAATTGTAGTTAATGACTTGAGAAAGTCGGTGAAGCAAAATTTATTCAGAGAAGCAAGTTTCATTTAGAAGATGGATTCTTCCAATTTAAGTTCTACGAAAACCCTGATCTAAGAACAGAATGTCACCCCATAAACAACAGCTTTTTACCCATGGGTACTCCCCGGACAGAGGTGACAGGGTTAAACGCATTGTTGTACGCTTGTAGCTCAAAGAACAGGGATCAAAGAGTTCATGCAGATTAGGTAACTAATATCCTGCTGTATAGAGGCATGAAACAGTGGCTGTGCATTTTACAAAAGGTCACTTGGTGCTTGTTAGCATGTTGACATCTTCAACGTCCATTCATGCACCGGAATAAGATATAACAGCAGAAATTCATTTGCACGAAAAATAAAGAACAGTAGATATATCCTGGTTCAATAACAACAAAGCAAATCCCCAAAATTTGGAACTCATCGGTAGATTTAGTCTACAAAATGCATGAACTTAAAACTTTCTAAAACTCAAACTGGTTTGCTATAGTCATCCACTCTAAGCAGTCGGAATATTCTGTGCCTTGTTAAGAATGACACCTTCATACTTGACCTGGAACCACTTCATGGCGTCCTCCTTTGTGACTCTGTGCTGGATTCCAACACGGGACTTGCACCTGCGGCGACGTGCAACCCGATAACCAGGGCGCTCCAAGACCACATAGAAATCCATACCATAAATACCAGTTGAAGGGTCATACCTGTAGGATGCATGCATCTCACTCACATAAACAAATGAATTGAGCAACAATGCAATAATTGTATTTTCAATCATGACACATACAAGAAAAATTACAAGATATCACATTTAAGCGCAAGTGGGCATAGCAGTACAATAAGAATAAACTGTTTATGTGCTTCCACCAGTATGAACCAAGGAAATGAAACCTTAAATAGGCCTAGCACGTAAACAATCTTATAAATTGATGCTCAAAGCTATTAGGAGACCAGGTATGCTTAACCATGGAGAACAAGCTAACCAGTTTGACATCCCACTGATGCACACACAGTCTATACCATATCGTTTATTATAAATCTCAGAGAAT
The DNA here is from genome assembly GCA_030512225.1 of Rauvolfia tetraphylla. Classification (NCBI taxonomy): domain Eukaryota; kingdom Viridiplantae; phylum Streptophyta; class Magnoliopsida; order Gentianales; family Apocynaceae; genus Rauvolfia; species Rauvolfia tetraphylla. The sequence continues at coordinate 1,021,711 of JAJQKT010000012.1, forward strand.
TCTATAACGTACTATACACCTAATGCACAAAAAAGAACAGCTACAACAGAAGCTTAAGAACATACTAACCACCCCCCAAAAAAATTTTCCTAACTTAAAACCACAAAGCACTCTCAGAAAGAGACATGGGAACAATATGAAAACCAGCTTACTTGATTCCAAGATCAATGTGCTCCTGAATACCAAAACCAAAGCAGCCAGTGTCACTAAAGTTTCTCCTAAGAAGCTCATATTCCTTAACCTTCAAACCACTCTCGAGGAGTTGCATCGCCTTATCACCTCTCACAGTGACATAGCAAGCAATCTTTTCATTACGCCTGATTCCAAAGGACCTAACAGTGTATCTAGCTGTCAACCAGAACAAAAATCATGAGAAAGACAGAACATTATCTGGTAGAATCAATCCATTAAACACAACTAAAACAGCTCCGTAATCATCCAGATCAAAAGGGACAAAATCACTCAGCTGGATTTAGAAACTAGAAGACTACTAAACTTTAAAAATCAACTTTAAAATGCCAATAGAGTTGTAAGTGGAAAATACGTAGGAAATAAACCCAACTACTTGCTCCTTGGAAGCTAGCACAGGAGAAGTACATCTACAGAAACGCTGATATCTTGATACCAACAAGAACTTCAAAATAATTGGATTCGAACACACAACTTCAATAAGTACCAAGTAAAGGAAAGCAACTCTATTTTTATGAATATTTCTTCCAGGCCATAAAAACAAATCGTACCTCTCCAACAGAAACTCTCTCAACTTTTAATAAATGGCACAATTCGAGAGTAAGCAACTTACCCTTGGAGAAAACCGGGGACTGGCCACTGAGCTGTTCCAAGACCTGTAAACATTCATATAAAATTCCTCAGTCAAAGAAACAGTAAACTATCAGAAATAGGCTAAGCAAATGCATCGGGCTCTCACGCAGATTGCGACGTACCTTGGCAGCTCGGGTGAGACGATCACCGCTCTCTCCCACGGAGATGTTAAGCACCAGCTTCTGAACCTTGATCTCCCTCATTGGGTTGTTTAATTTCTTCTCCGATGCCTACGCAAACAGATTACAGAAAATGAATCCACAGATATAGAGGCAGAGCACACATTACATGAACATTCATAAACGCATAGATAGAGCGAGGGAGAAGATCGCAGACCATGGCGCTGCGAACTGCGACGATGGACAAAGGGTGGAGCAAAGCGGAGGGTTTAGAGAAATACCAGAAGACAAACAAGAAACCCTAGCCAGATTTTAATAGCAAACCCTAAGGAGGCCAGCCAAGAGTCATGGGCCGGACCCAAGGAAAACCACTTGAAATGGATTTGGAGTGAAGGCCAAGGCCGGAAATAAAGAGACCCAACAAGATTCCATGTTTTATTTGTGACGTCAATAGAACCATCCCATGGTTTTTTTTCCCTTGGGAAAATAAATAGATTTGTATTCAAAAGATCCCTTATTAAAAATAAATTTTTCATTCGATTAAAAATATTCAGAAAAAAAATTACAAAAAATAAATTGAAAATTATTTAAATTTGAAATTTTTTATTTTAAATTTTGTAAATGTAAATTATTTCTGTAAAAAAAATATGACTCAAAATAAAAATTTTAAACTGAATTCCATGAAATACACCCTTAGATTGTTCACAAAGAGGTAAAATTATAGTTTCGATCGAGTTGAAGGAATAGCGAAGCCGGCTCAGTGTTTAATGAATTTAATCCAAGCTTTACAGTTATTTTATTTTCATAGATTTTGCACAAGTATAATTGTAATTATTAGATAAATGAGATTCAAGTTTCAGCCAAAATTCCGACTTCTTGATTTATGTTCTTGAATCAAACTTGTATTTCAAAATGTCACAATCCATAAAGATTACACGGATTCTTCTAAATTTAAGAAGTTTATTTAAATTTTCTTTCATTATAGAAAGAAATATAAAATTTTATTTTTTATTTATAAATAATTTATTTTTATAAAATTTAATACAAAAATTTTTAAATACAGAGTCAACTCAAACAAAAACGCGAAGAAAAGTTGTATTTCGGCCTTCAAATTGTAATAGCACGGGTTCTGCCTTTGTGCACCCACAAATGAGCTTTGCGGTATTGTTCCATAGCCCAATCCACAACCGTGAATCGCATCAGGTTGGAACCCATTTTTAAGCTATAAAAATAAATTATTTGTAAAAAAAGTATAAAATTCAAAATAAAAATTTTGTATTGAATTCTACAAAAAAAAAAAGTATAGGATTGCGGTAACTTCCCACTAGTTTTTTACATTAGAAGAGATTCCAAATTTAAAACCTATTCATTTACAAAGGACTTTCTATCTTTATTGTTTATGGAAAATTCTAATTTATTTATAGGCACATAAAAACTATTGAGACCACTCCATACGAAGCTTTTTTAAGCAAGATTTTCTATCAGAGCTGTTTAGATAGTCAATTATAAATTTATTACGCACACCGATACAACTTTCTCAAAATATCAGTGAAGAATAAAAAAATGCAAAAACTAATATTTGGTCTTCACATAAACTATAAGACATAGTTTGAACTAAATAGCCCTTTCATATGTATGTACACATCAAACAATCAAATGAACTTTCTTCTTAAAAAGAATTTCACACTTTCTCCCTTGTGTGTATAAGATGAAGCTGGAGCGCCCATATACATCATCCCTTAGAACAAACTGGCTCTAAAGAACCATGGCACCACAAGGCCTAGTAACAAGCATGCTAGTAGGAAGTTACAACAGGACTGTTTACACCTCCGCGAACCCTCCTCTGGTGAGGGGTATAGGGAGGTAGTTATCGGCCTGATATCATCAAAATCTACGATGAACATTCTGCTATTGTAATTCTTCACGAATTTAACATTCTTCGCTCTCACGCCACAAATTTCACACACACTGCAGAAAATCAGCTAAAGATCATTAAGAATTTCTAAGTATTTGTCTTTTTCCTAAAGATGTACGTATTAAATGAACAGAGACATCCAACTCAAAATCAGTTAACAAACTTTAGCTCAGTGAATATCAGAGACAAGGGCAACAAGAAAAGAACCTGTTTCCTCTATGCTTAAACCAGGTCTCAGCACAATGGGGATGACAGATGCCAAGATCAGCTCTGCAATGGCAACCGAGTTGCATTAGCCCTGTTGTCCCTGAGGAAGGTTCAGTACTCAAATGGCAGATTCTGCAGACCTTTTCTTCCCTGCAATCTCCACCACTTTCAGCTTCACCACGATCAACATCAATAACATGATCACCATCAGCAACACTTTCTGGTCTTGATTGTTCCTGATGATCTTCTCCTCCTAGCCCCGACATGCCGGGCCTCTCGAAATCACTGCTGTTGATTCTTGAACTGCCATCTTCTTCTTCTGCAGCGCCGCCTGCAACTGTTTCACTGGTTGATCTTCTTCCATGTTCTTTATCTTCTATGTGATCACGAATTTCGGGCTCCATAAAATCAAAAACTTGGAATGATCAGCGAACCATTATTCCAAAATGAAGTGAAAAACACATCAGAAAATGAGTTGGAAGAAGAATTGCTTGTTGGAAAATTTTGCAGCGCAGATCTTTCGGAGAAAGAAAGGGACAGAAACACTAATTTAAGGTTCAGAATCTACTTTTGTTTACAATGACGTAGAACATGCTTTACTTGGAATCTTGGATTTTAATGGTAACACGTTAAAGTAAAGTGAAAATATCTAATTTACAAATTTATTATTTTCCATTTTAAAATTGAAAATTAATTTCCTTTTCATTTAAACTAATACCTTTCGGAGTGATGAAGAATGTATCTTTATTTTATTTACTAATTATTATATACTTTGCACTTAGACTTTTACAATTTTGTGATGCACCGGAAGAGAATGTTAATTATAAATTTTAAGAAATGTTCTTCCTTTTATTATATCAATAACTTCCAAGTTCAAGGTTCATTGGAAAAAGAAAAAAGAAACTTCCAAGTTTAATTTAAGGTTCTTTTTTAAAAAAAAAAAAATCTAACGCATTCAAAGATTGAACCTAATTTTTGAAATTAAAATCAACTATTCGAAAACTAAATTATTAAAAAAATATATAGGTAATTATTGTTAACTATTCTATTTTTTGAAAATTAAATGTTCTATTTTTACTTGAGTAAAAAGATTTAGGATAGTATTTCATTATAAACTAGTTGCCACATCACTCCTACAAAGAAAAAATTTTAAAGGTAAGACTTATGTGTTAAAAGAACTCAGATTTTTAAATAGATATTACTTGTTAAATTATAAATATAAAATATATTTATTTTAGGATATTTCAAAATAAGTATTGTGGATATTCAATTATCAAAGTATAAATATCTTTTAGGATATTTCAAAGTAAGTTTGTGGGTTAAAACACAAATCATTCCTAAAAACTCTACTAATCATTCTCTACATTGTGAAGCTATTTCGAGAGAAAATAATTATATGAAGTCGACAAATTCACATAAACTGCTAAAAAAGTTTTTCTTGATTTTTTTTAATCTCTAACTCTTTGATACTTTGTTGCATCACTAGTTTATTCCATCAATGGATTGGATGACATGATTCAAAGTTACAAAGCATATGAATCCTTACTGCAATGACAAGAGCTACTGAACCTCTCACAATCGAAAACAAAAGATACTTTGACATAAGCAAGAACAAGGAATATATAATTACTACTTTCTCTTATTCAAAATATAAGGTATTTTAACTTTTTTTTCATTCTCAAAATATTTAAATTTTTCAAATTTTAAAAATTATTTTTTAAAAGTTATCTTCACAATAAATATAATTCTTTTATATTTTTTACCCTCCGTTTTAAAATATAAAGATTTTTAATATTTTTAGTATAGAATAAGGAAGGAGAAAGTAAGGAGTATTTTTATTTTATTATTAAATAATTTAATTATTCTTTACTAACATGAGAGAAATTAGATAAATTATTTTTATAATTGAGGGTAATTCCTAAAAATAATATTTAAAATTTATAAAAAAATCAAACATCTAGAGAAGGGAAAAAGACTCAAAAGATTATATATTTTGAAACGAATAGAGTATTATATTAGTAGAATTAGTCAATGGGATATTAAAAAACTAGCACTTATTTTCTTCTTTCTTATTTATACAAAAAAAAGGATAAAAATTAATATTTTAAAATGGATGGATGGAGCAGCTATTTAACTACCTTGTGTCTTAATTTTTTAGACAGGAAGAAATGGATCACTTTTAATCCACACTTTTCTTTCTTTTCTTTTTGAAATTTTCTTTCAAGTAATGGGATGCTTGACCAGTGACCACAGGTACAAAGCGTTCCTTCGTGTTACACAATGGTGGGCTGCAAGATTTTTTGTTTTTTTTCCCCTTTTTTGGGTGGAAGGACTCCAAGACTTGTCTTATCGATTAAAGAACATTTGGTTACACCTTGACATGCCCACAAAAACTTCGAAATTCATCTCTTACTCCCTGTAAAATTTTTGCAAAAATTCTTATTCCATTTGACACCCTATAAATAGGTATAACTACAAGATGGCACTTGAACATGGGTACATGAGTGGTCTATGTGTCTTTTAGAAACTCTTGTTTTGAAAATTAAAAAAATGAATTAATTTGTGAGACAAGATCTAAGATTTGAGTTGAAAAAAGTGAAAAAAAAAATATATCATTTTGCATTTTGAGAGTTAGTCTAAACAAACCATAAAAAACAGTAATAGTATTAGTACTTTTGTAAGATTGTACTAATTGACAGTTTTAAAATATTATTGTCTTATCAAAATAACATGTATAATCTTTATAGTTAAATTATATGAAGTTTGTATTCTACAGAACGTTTAGGCTCATGTGACAAAAAAGCAAGGGCTCACTTGGCTTGGTTTTTAATCTAAATTTTTTTTTTACTTTTTTCACTTTATGTCAATTTTTCTCTTACAAACAATTTACTTTTATGATTCTCAATATAACTTAATTAAAAAAAATAATCCAATTCACTTCACGTTTCCAAGAGTAGAGTCAAATTTCATAAGATTCGTACTATTCATACTATTTGGTGGTGATGCAATAAGACAGTATTGGGTTGCAGCTGTTGGAAGAGGAGTTGATATGCTCTGACCAGTAACTTGCCATGAATCCATAATTTTTTAACCTTTATCGGCCATCTATGGTTACTAAAAATAATAAATTGAGTTTATTTATATGAAAATTATAACAAGATTGTGGTAATATTTATAAAATTTACTAAAACAATGAAAAAAGAAATGTATAAATAAATATTTAACAAATTACATGCTTATGTATGCATTAATGTATAACATACTATTATATATATGCCAAGAACTAGAAGATATTTACAGTTTTCTATGTTGTTTCTTTTAATCATTAAAGTTTGAAACTTGATTATAAAATTAATATAATTGTTTTGGCTTTATCTAGATTAATCAAATCAATAATTAGAGAAGATTAAAATTAAACGATAGAATTAAGGATGACATAATAGAAAAAAATAATTATATAAAAGAGGTCGTTTATTTCTTTTGTGGTACTAAAATTTTATTTGTGAAATTAATTAAAAGACATAATTTTAAATCTTAATTAACATTGTATAAAAACAGACATGTAAGTCATATTAAATATGAAAAAATTATTTTAAAAATTAAAAAATAGAATGCAAGAGAACAAATCTAGACCAAAGTTGAAGTTGAAAGCTTTATTTCAAATTCACAATTACCTTTTTTTCTTTATTTTTTTTATGTAGAGCTTTTTGCTTCTTTGTCTATTTTACCTCTTCACCAAAAAGCTCTTATATAAGTGTAAAAGAATATCAATACATACTAGTTGTGATTGGAAAAATATTTTAAATCTTAATTGAATTCAATTACTTATTTAAGTCTTCAAAGTAAGAGATAATAAGAAAATTTTAGAAGATTGTTTTTAATTGAAATTAAATATTCGATCAATTTTGAATTACTGTAATGAATTGAAATAGGATAAAAATAGCAAATTCTAATTGAATTTCATCAGCTATTTAAATTTTTTAAAAATTAAAAGAGAAAAATATGATCTTTGAAATTGTACTTAATTTTAAATTAATTTAAAAATCATTATTATTGAATTATGTAAATCTTAATAAAAAATTAAAAAATTAATAACAAAAATTTTTTAAAATATATTTATTAAAAATAATTTGTAATATATTTAAAAAAGAAAAAAAAAGAAGGGGCTGGGCTCCCATAATCTTCATGTACAAAGTAATTTCATAGTTTAATTAGTAAAAAAGTAATTTTGTCAAATTATTGGTCTTGTACTCAAGATTCATATTTCCATCCCGACAATTAAGAAAAAAGATTTTGGGCAGACAAAAGAGCTGAATCTAACGGTATTGACAATTTATCTTCCTCCTTTACCCCCTGCATTACCAGAAGTGTAAACTAACAGCCGGAGGCTATTCCTGTAATATCCCAGATTCAAAATGCAGCAACGTCATCTTATTACCACTCCACGCATTTTTAGGCACCGGCTTGGCGTAAGCAGCCACCGCCGTTTCTCACTAGGCCGAGTCGCGCTGTCCCAATTCCCCGTCTCTCCTGAGTATTTAATATTCTCACGCAGTCACACACTGAACACCGCAGAAAACACTCAGACACCAACCGAGCTCTCTCTTTCTCCCTCGCTTTCTCTGCTTCGGCTCGAAACTTCTCGTGTTCTTACCTGATATGGCGCTCGGGACGAGGATTTCTGGTCGAATCTTCACGTCAGGAGCTGTGTTTGGAGCGCGATCCATGTCGTCGTGGTGGCGGAAAGTGGAACCAGCTCCGAAGGATCCAATTCTTGGAGTTACCGAAGCGTTTCTGGCGGATCCCAATCCCAACAAAGTCAATGTCGGAGTTGTAAGTTTTGTCTCCTTTTTTGCAAAATTTTTTTCTTGTTTTGGTCTCTGAGAAAACAATGGAAAATTCAACTCATTTCGTTTGTTTGCCTGAGGAGAACTGAAACTTTTGATGTTTGCTTCATCTTTTACTTTTAAGGACTTCCTCGAAAAGTAAGTTTCGTATTTTTATGTTTTGTGTATGGTGATCGACGATCAAGCTTGATTTTTATACATTTCGGTTTCTGTGTTGAAGGGAGCTTACCGAGACGACAATGGAAAGCCAGTTGTTTTGGAGTGTGTCAGAGAAGCAGAGCGGAGAATTGCCGGAAACTTGAATATGTGAGTATTGAATAAATCATTACTCCGAAGTAATCCCAAAAAGTAAAATCACTAGACACTGAAATGTAATCTGCTAATATAAAACATCCACAGAACTGTTTTCCATCGCACTCACCATTCAAATTAATTTCAGTTTTTTTTCTTTTTTTATCTATTTTTTTCAAAATTGATTCTTGCATCTTTCTTTGAGTGAAAAGTTGTTTTGCTGTGTGTAATAGAGATGTTTAATTATGTATTGGAGAAGTCTCTCTGTTTTATCTGTGCATTCTTTTTCAAGTGGCATGTTTTACGTGGTCCAATTTTTAGTGGCGGCCAGGCATTTTGATCTTTTTATCCTTCTCTGGCGCCACTTACAATTTGATTCTCTTCAGGATTACTGGTCTTTTTATTTTTCTATTTGGCCCATAACCCCTTCAGTTATCATAAATCTTGTTGTCTGATGGGTATCTTTGACAACACTTGCTTTAGTTGTTGGAGAAAAAAAGTAAAAGGACATGCACATTGGGGATAGTCTTAGTATTAAACAAATTATTGTGCTAAAAAACTCACTCAATCTTATGAGATCAAAAGATTCAAAACAAAAACAAAGAACTTTTCAGTAAAGTTAAAGCAGCTTTGTCATTTTGTGACCTTCGGCCTCACCCCCAACTTCTCTGGACGATATGCAGCAGAAAGCTTGGCGCTTTTTTGCCTGTAATGCAACAGAGGGAGATGTTGCTTATTTGTACTTAAATGAAAATGAAATTTTAATCTATGAACAAAATATTCTTCTTTTAGACGAGCAAGAAATTGGAGCTGGTACAGGAATATTCTTCTTTTGGCTTTACTGAAGGATATGTGATATGTCTAAAACAAGGGTTATCTGATTCTTTTTGCTGGAACTTCATATCATAGACGGAAATCATGATAGGATTTTTGTCTGACAACCTCTGCTGTATGTTGGCAGTTGCTTTGCAGGATATCTTCCATCAAATGCTACTGTTAATTATGATGGCCTGAGTAGCTAAATGCTCTTGTGCTGTTTGGGGTGCTTTGTTTTTCTTTGTTCAATTCATAACCTGCTTTATTCAGTACATTTTCATTGGTTGATTGGCATCCTAAACTTAAAATATTACCATTTTTTTGCCTCATTTCCTAACTCTTTTAGCATTAGAGAGAAAAATCTGGGGACATATACAATAGTTAGTGAACCTTCTGAGGTATTTCTTTACCTCATGCCTTCCTGTCTTCCTATCTGTTGTGTCAATGTAGAGTCATCACAAGTAATGATGACAGATGTCCGTGAGACTCATTGGAGATTTTTTTAATTGAGAAATCATCTTTTCTGCCTGTGTTAGATGGAAAATTTATTTCTTCAGAATCTTGTAGGGAATATCTTCCTATGGGAGGAAGCATAAAAATGGTTGAGGAAACACTGAAGTTGGCTTATGGGGAGAATTCTGGCTTGATTAAAGAAAAGCGAATTGCGGCAGTTCAAGCTCTCTCTGGGACTGGTGCCTGCCGTCTTTTTGCAGATTTCCAGAAACGTTTTTGTCCTGATTCACAAGTTTACATTCCAGTCCCTACCTGGGCCAAGTAAGTGATTCTAAATTAGTATTGAACGTATTGAAGGAAATCCATGTATACTTTCTGCTTATCAATGAGATACTTCGCCAGTTGCTTCAGAGTTACTTCTTTTGCTTATCTAGCCTCTTCAAGCTTGTAATCTGTGACTTTGGCAGTCATCACAACATCTGGAGAGATGCTCATGTACCTCAGAACACTTTTCACTATTATCATCCAGGGACTAAAGGCTTGGACTTTGCTTCCATGATGGATGACATAAAGGTACAGAAGCACATAGATAGTCTCATCTGGGTTATTTGTAAAATTATGCGATTCTTCTTGTCACTACTTTGGTCTTTTCTTTCTTTTGTCATTTTTATGGCTAATCTTTCTTGTTTTTGGCACAGAATGCACCAAATGGGTCATTTTTCCTGCTACATGCCTGTGCTCATAACCCTACTGGAGTTGATCCATCGGAAGAACAATGGAGAGAAATCTCACAGCTGTTTAAGGTTAATGTTCATTAACCATTATTTTGTTTGTGCTTTATTTGTTGCTCCTCTTCAGTTAGGAAGTTAATCTATCAATTTTCAGGTCAAAGGGCATTTTGCTTTCTTTGACATGGCATATCAAGGTTTTGCCAGTGGTGATCCAGAAAGGGATGCTAAGTCTATCAGGATTTTCCTTGAGGATGGTCATCTAATTGGGTGTGCCCAATCTTATGCAAAAAATATGGGACTTTATGGCCAGAGAGTAGGCTGCCTGAGGTAAATTTGAAATTAAATCTGAATTCTCTTATTTTGTTCATAGTCAGTTTCTTTCTATACAAAGTGCTCTGTAGCAGTTTCTCTCTTCCTGCTGTTACAGATATATTAACCTCTCCCTGTTTATACATACTGTTCAGAGTGATACTACATGAGATTTTCTCTATTTTTCTTAGTGCTAAAACAGAGAACTTTCTCTTTCTATGATCATCTAGTGTCCACTTCTCTCTTCTTGTAGTGTGGTTTGTGATGATGAGAAGCAAGCCGTGGCTGTTAAAAGTCAGTTGCAGCAACTTGCCAGACCCATGTACAGTAATCCACCTGTTCATGGTGCTTTGATTGTTTCTATCATTCTCAGTGATCCAGACTTGAAGAAATTGTGGCTTAAGGAAGTGAAGGTGATTGTTTGACATTATTTTGTTTCACCTCTTGTCCACAGTGCCAGTGGTGTGCTTTCTTGTCTTGAATACAATTTTGTTTTGTCTTTTGTCTGGCACAAATAATACACTAGACTATATGAGCGGACAAGGAGTTATTTCTTTGTCCACATCCACTCCCAAGGTCTGTGCTTTCTGTGCTTAAACTGGAGAAGAAAGTGAATTTGGGTTAGCAAACCTTTTATCTGCTACCAGTTCCACTTTGCTTTATGTTGGGATTTAGACATATATAGAGTATCGTATTTAGCTTCCATTCATTAGATGGGGAAGTAAATGAATTGAAAGGGTAATGCAACGTTTTGTAGCCATAACTGGAAACTCTATTCAAGAGTAGCAAACCAGCAGTTGATGCTATCTAAAGACCAAACTAAATCTATGGAAAATGCTAAATTCTTTACAAGGCAAAAGCACTTGCTGAAAACCAAGTACTTGCAGGTGAGTGTTGCTTATTGCTGGTGGAATGGGAAGGACAAAAGTCCCATCTAAGCTGTATCTTCAGAATGCATTCATTAGCTTTTCCCAATTTCCAACACGACCATTTATAATGTGTCTGCAGATTATATAATTTGGATTTCTGAAACTAAAAGAATTGAAATCAGTTTAAGTTTGCAATGCTTTTAAAATATCTTCTCCAGTATTTCTAGAATAATGTGCATGTTTTTGTTGAAGTAGAAGACGTATTATGCTTGTTGTTCACATAGTGCATTTTTTTTCCTAATTTTGATATGTCAACAAAATTCTTTATTTAGGGGATGGCTGATCGCATCATTGGAATGAGAACTGCTCTAAGAGAAAACCTCGAAAAGCTGGGTTCAGCTTTGTCTTGGGAGCACATAACCAACCAGGTACTGATATCATGTACCTATCACTTTGCTCTCCGTATCCCTCCCTCGTCCCCCCCCTAATTCAATTTCGTGAGGATCCTTACTCATTACTGCATGCAAAACAGATCGGTATGTTCTGCTATAGTGGCTTGACTCCTGAACAAGTTGATCGTTTGACAAATGAATATCATATTTACATGACTCGCAATGGTCGTATCAGGTAAATTAGGCTTTTCCTGTCCTTCCATTTTCTTTCTCTCATTTCCAGGGTATTGCCACTTCTCAGATACTGATTTATGTAAAACAAATTTGCAGCATGGCAGGAGTTACAACAGGAAATGTTGGTAATTTGGCATATGCTATCCATGAAGTCACAAAATCTGGTTAGGACTTAGTTTAATAAAATATTCAGAAATAAGTAATAACATATTCAGAAATAATCAACCGGAAGGCAACAAATTTACAGTTTTATTTAAAATCATTTAGATCTTTCCTCCATCTTCTTCTGAACAAGACTCCTGCAATTAGATGGGAGAGATATATGTTGAATTCTCATTTTAGGCAAAAATGAGATGAGTCAGGTGCGGACTTCAGGTCCATTATTTGGTTTGAATAAATGCTGGTGGCTTCAGCTAAAAAATAATTGATTTATTGCCTCCAATTTTGGGACTGTTCTCTACCAGACGAGCAAGAGATTTTGTACTTTCTTGGAAACAGTAAATTGATTTCAGGAGTTTGGATTTCAGTTGTCCAATTGAACTTAAATGCATCCATCAGTTTTGTTTATTTCCTTTCACTTTTCATTCACTTGGTTGTCTCTTGGATGAGTTCTGCTACAGCAAAAGCAATGTTGTCGATGGAAAGTGATCTGGGACATAGTAAAAAAGGAAATGAATTGAAAATATGCCTAGCCAACAAGGTACATCGAGATGTAATTGCTTATTGAGTGAATCCATTACATGCATTTCCAGAACGTTTTGTGAGGATCCCAGAGACAATAACGAGTCAAAAGATCCTTCTGCAAGATAACATTAGTAGCTTTCTCCTTGTATTTCTATGAAATAGCGGGTATAGGCGCGGAGCAAGATAAAAATTACAGAGAAATAGAAGTTAGTTTTATATGCCCTTTTCATTAACTAGGAAAACTAGAACCTCAGAGGTCAAGTAATAGGCAAATTTCAAGAAAATATAAGAAGAATGAAATTGAATGGAAATGACAGATGTTTCATTCATTAAAGATGGCGAGGTCACTAGTTCAGTCCACATCCCGACGAGATATCTCAATATGCTCCACAGGAGATAGAATTAGGACATTTGGCAACGCACACAACTTGGATCCGTTCTGCATCCTTTAGGGGGTAGTCACACATACAGGAAGAGTTTATTTTTTCTACCTCAATACTTGTGACTATATGATAAGGGATTGGCACATTTAGAACTGTTCCAATGGACCAGAACCATATGCAGTGAACAAAGCAGCAAATTTTCGAGTAGCGCTTTCAATTTGGGAAGACAATTTACTAAATAATAACTCAACTGACATGTACTAATAGAAACAAGATAACTACAAGTATCTAGAGCTCCCACTGTCTCTTTCGGGAATCTTCCTAGCTGGACACACATAACATTACCATTTTAGTCTCCTACATTCTTTGAAACCTTTGACCAAAATAATGTACAGAAGGGGTGAAGAATTTGTTTTAGCTTAAGATGAGTAGACAGAATCACCAGATAGCAGGTCATGTTGAACTACGTGCTTTTACGGTGACAAAAACCACTGCCTTGACAAAACGCCCAGCTAGATGAGCCACACAGAGCCTCTGTTTTGTCCGACATCCTTCAACAGAACAGGACAGTTGACACCGATCATGTTCCAGCAGGATGTGCAAAGGGCCCATTTTGCCGCCTAACATGCTCCGGTATTAGTCGATTGATCAACTCAGGCGAAGCTCCAGTTAACTGCAATCAAAGTCAGAATGAATAATTGTGTGCTGCACGATTTATTCAGGTTAATACCCACCAAAGTTTACCAATGGATTGCACGCCAATGCATATCGACCTAACTACCCAGTAGTGGAAACAATGGTCTAAAAGAAAAGAACTTCATTATGTATAGGAATTTCGATAGGCGTTTAGCTATGTTAAAGTGAGGAAGTTCAGACACATGAAAGGACCAATGTGCTTGTTAATATTTGGCAAGTACCAACAGCATAATGCATAATGCATACTGCAACATATTTTCGGTTTCCCAAAAAAGGGGCATAATCTAGAATACCACATAAACAGAACCCAATAACAGAAGCCAAACCAGCCGGTCAAACCCATAAAAGGAAGCCAATTGAAGCAACCATTCCCAGATATAAAAGGAGGTACCATTCTGTTCTCCGCCTGGGCAAGAAAACTACATAAAAGGAGGTAACACTAAAACTACTTTATGGAAAATAAATGAGTTGATTATAACAAGCAAGTAAATGCACCTCTTTCATTTTTTTCATATTTTTCTTGTCTTTTCACTTGCACTTTACAATACTTTGCCTGGGTTGGAAAATATATCTAAAAACAATATGTTTGATTTTTCTTCAGTCTTACAATTTTCCAATATTTCTGTCTTCCTTCAAAATCTGCCATCCTCCCTTCCCCTTTCACCTTTCCTTCCACTAACTTCTTGGGCAGGGAGCCACACTAGAGGATCTCAGCTATCCCAGTTCTACAATGCAGACTCCAGCTTTCATCCAGAACCCATCAACAACACAGAAAATGATTTAGGAAGTACAAAGTAACAATAAATTGAAGAGGGGAGCAGCTCTTAATTGCTTTCATTTTCTGCAGAAGGAATCATCATGATATTCTAGCTGCCTCATTAGTTGGTTTCCTAAAATGAGAACTTGCCTTGCATACACTCTCAATAAAGAATAACATAGCAGATAATTGTTTAGCATTATGAATCAAACTCTAAAGAACCTTCTTTGACAATTAAATCTAGAAAAAATAATCAGGTTAAAGCCTATATAAGAAAAAATCAAGTAATATACCAAAGTAACTGGCTAAAAGTCATACTTCCTGTTTAAAGTTGAAAAGGGGTGGCAAAGGACGACCATTTAGGAGGCGAGCATTAGGATCCCGAAGTTCATCAAAGAAAGGATGCGCGCATGCCTCTAGCTGCATGAACATGGAAGATAAATCAGAGATGGGTAGTAGTAACGTCTTGAAGAAAAAACCAAGTTTGAGAAAAGAAATAACAGAAACACCAGAGCTTATTGTCTGGAAAGATTCTAAGTTAGTTTCGAAGCACATAAGAAACAAGCCAACTAATGAGGCTATCCACCTGATGACTTGATTACATGTTTCAACTTTGCGTGGAAAAATATTTAGCATATGTAACAAATGATGAGATCAATTAAACCCACAGCAGTACAGCGAAGACTTGGGGAATATTGAAGCAGTCGTGAAGCAAGATCAATCGCCTCAGGAGGCATCCGTTTATGGAAAACCTGTATCAAGAACTCTGTTATCTACCTTTTTACTTTACTCAATCTTACCAAACCCAAGGAGTCTAATACATCGCAAGGGAAAAAGGAAAAATGCCATACCTTGTGCCAAGGATGAGCTTTGATCTGAGGAAACCTGAAATCAGTGTAATTAGGATTCATGCATCGAATTTCTTCCCTAGTTGGAGTACCAAGGACCTACAGTAAGGAATGATTTAGCAAAATCAATATAGTGAGTTGCAATAATCAAAAGTCCAAAAAATAAATATTAAAGGAATACCTTGATAATCTCTACAAGTTGGTCAACTGCATTTTCTCCAGGAAACAGTGGCTGCAATGGGATTTATTGCTTAGAAGAAAAGAAACAGCCATACAGGCAGAAAATGATGGCTGTAGAAATTGAAATCAGTAGAATATAGTCATTGCAAACCTGGCCCAAGAGAAGCTCAGCAAGGACACAACCACCTGACCAAATATCAATAGATGTTGTATATTCTGTTGCACCAAATATAAGCTCTGGAGCCCGATAGTAGCGTGAACAGATATATGATATATTTGCTTCACCCCTCACCTGATTTCAAGAGATTTTAAGCCAACAAATGAAGTTGCAGAGCGTGTAGCAACGCAGTTAATAATTCCAAGCTAAATTTCTCAACGTAAATTACCAAAAAGAAAAAAAAGAATAAATGAGTTGATCAATATGAATGCAACAGAGATCTGAGGCCTAGATACATCGAGGATTGACAAGACATCAAAACAACAAAGGTTTCCACAATCTAGTCAAAGAAAATTGATCATAGTAAATTGAAAAAGAAAAGGTCCTTCGCTAAGAGCACAAAGATATAGAATGTTTAACCAAAAACTAAGAGCAGCGAAAAGTTGGAGGTAAAGCATGGATGAGCATAAAATGACGAGAACTAGAGACGAGTCAACTGATTCCAGGAAAATGTGATTCATTTTTTGGCACACATTGCACTATTTAATACCCTTTATTAGCGAGTATGGTTCTCCATGAGGATATGTACATAATACATGATAGGAAAATTGCTGAAGTCTTAGCACGTTAGGTAAAAGCAGATATAAAAGCAACAGAGTCGCATCACTTTTGTTAACAATTCTAAAGGTGACAACTAACGTACCAGTACTTTTGCACTTCCGAAATCACAAAGCTTGACCTGATGTGTAAGAGGATCAACCTGGAAAAAAGAGAATCATGTGGTTTTCAGTCATAAATTTTTCAGTTAAAGAATAACTATGGAAAAGCAAAATGAGATACCAAAAGATTTTGAGGCTTCACATCCCTATGGCAAACACCAGGAACAGTATGGATATAGGCTAGCCCCCGAAATATCTGGTGAGCATTTGTAGCTTTATCAGAGACGAAGACAAATAGAATAAGACAAAAGCTCCAATGGAAAATAAAACATAAGTATACAAACCTGGTATGTGTAAAGTTTGACATATATAAGTGGCATCCTTTGATTGGAACTGCTGTAATGCTTTAAAACCTTGTATAAGGTCTCAGGGACATATTCCATCACCAAGTTAAGGAAGAGTTCATCTCTTGTCGTTGTAGAAAAGAAACAATGCTTCAAAGCAATAACATTTGGATGATCCATCAGGCGCATTAATTGCAGCTCGCGATTTTTGTACCTTCTATCCTGCAAAACCTTCTTTATTGCAACAGTTTCTCCAGTTTCCAAGCACTTTGCCTGGGCAAGTAATGTCATGTCATCAGATTGGAACCGATAGTAGTGATAAAGTGATACGGAAAATTGTTAAAGGATACAAACCTGGAATACTATTCCAAATGATCCTGTTCCAACAACGCGTTCAGCCATGTAACTGATTGTCTGTTAGTGAAACATTATAAGCAAGCAGACAAAGTTCAAAATTTTGGAATAACATAATTTTCTATAAAGGAGACAAAAGGAAAAACTTTGGAAAGTCCAAATTATTGAAAAGAAAATCTTCCACAACTCATTAGACAGATTAAGACACTTTCATATCCTAGAGCTAGACTTATCAACTGTATGATTCTGGAAAATTCAGCACTAACCCTTTTGGGTTCACCATTTTTGCCTCCAATTGTAGTTGATATAATGTGGCCGGTAACAGCATCATTCCCTTCGACGACAGTAGCAGACATATCCTACAAAGAATCAACATTGAGCAATCAATGCCATGATGCTCTATAGATGGATAGGGGAGAGACATTTTACATCCGGTATCTAGAATCTTTTGAACAAATATCAATAATCTTAAAATATTACCATCAACAGGCAGGATAACTTAAGAAACAATTGAAAGGCTTTGAAAATGGGAACATGGGAAGCCCAATAAAACAAGACTGAGAAGATATGCACCAAAACTCAGAAAGCAAAGCCTCATTTTACACAAAACCAAAGCTTTGAAGAAAGCACCACATGCCAAGAAAGCTTGTAACTGAAACAATACACTACTCCTTATTGAAGGAGAATCAACCGTCGGTAAGCACATGAAGCAAACCCCCATAATGGATTGAAGCACAATTCACCTAAAGCCAAAGAAAGTTAGCTAAAGGGAATACTTAAAGAAGAATTCTAAAACCAGAAAGAAAGGAGGGTCCAAAAACATGTTTGGACAGCGAATAAAGATCCCACAAAATTTTGAGAGATCTAAGAACATATTTAGCAAGACCTCATTTCAGAATACATTTTCAACGAGCCAAAACTTCTGTCTAAAGAAATCAGCAGTTCCGCTGCCGGCGACCCGACCCCAAAACAAGAAGAAGCATTACCATCTGTGGGGAAGAAAAGGGCTTCCAGAGCCAAGAAAGACCACAAAGATAATCCTATATAGCGAAGAGAACGAGGATATTGTAGGAGGAAAAGGAAAATAGCCAAAACAGAAAAGCTTAAGAAAAGAAAACAACGCCATGTTTTTCCCTCTTTGAGTAAAATTGAGATAAATCTTTGCAAACTACATTAAACTGCAGCTCAACGACATAATGTCTCGGATCGCCGATGAAGTTTGAAGTTCCGGCGGAACTTCCGGTGACGGCGTCCGATCTCCTTCCCAACTGGACGAGAAAAAGACGGAGACCAAGCAAGAAATTCAACTAAAGAGAGCTCAAGGCCCAGATCAAGATCACATCCAGAGAAAACCTAGCTCGCCAAAAGAATGCCGATGAAAATAAGTGGGTGCTTTATGGTCACCTTGTCGGACTCCATGTCAGAACGTCGAGACTGGGCGGCAAGCTTCAGTACAGCTGCAGTTGCTCCTGCTCCTTGGTCATGGTGGTGGGTGGCATCGGGTGGCGGAATGTGGAGCTGCTGTTGCTGCTGCTGAGGTCCCAGCGGCAATGAAGCCATGTGATGTGCGAGAAGCCAATCTCACTTTCACTTTCTCTCTCTATCACATTACTTTATTTCCTTTCCTTCTTCAAAATACTCTGCTAATACTCTTTATGGCATACTTACGCCTCCACCCATTTTCTTTTTCGGTTATTTTCTAATAGTTCTAATACTTTTCATAACTATTTATTCCCTCAATTTAAAATTTTTTATACATCCAAAAAAAGAAAAAATTTGTGATTTATACTCTAAATCTTCCAACCGTTAAGGAGTGCTCCTAACATGAGTTATTGTCTTACCACTCGTTAATATTGAATGTCTATTTCTCTATTTCAGATTAAATACGAAAATATGATAATTAATTTTAAAATGAATGAATCTAATTCTAAAAAAATCATTTAAAATATTATCAATACTTTTAATAAAAATTAGTTACTCGCTCTTTTATAAAATATAGTAGTCACAAATATTTTAAGAAGTATCTAGTTATAAATAAATTACTATATTATTTTTATTAGCTAAGATATTAGCCTTTTTTAGTAGAATTAATATCCCTAAAAGTTAGCTATAAAAAACTCATATAGAAGTATCTTTATTTTAGAATATTATATATATATATATATATATATATATATATATATAAGCATTTAAAAATAAAAATATAAATATTCAATTTGAACTAAAAAGAAGTATTTATCATTAGCTATATATGAACATATTTTTTCATTTTAGAGAAATTGTATTTACATTTGATGTATAGTTTGTCACACCTTAGAACAAACTTCATTTTTCTCTTTGTTCAAAATTTGTGATAATTGTGTGTAAGGTTAAGTGACTTAATCAAGCACTTCGATTATATTAAATTTACTTTATTTTTTATACTTAGATAAATCAATTTAAATATTATGTACATAATTCAATTTTGAATCTAAAAAAAATTAAAGCAAACTCAAATCTATGTCCTAACTTGGAGTTGATTCAACTTGCTTATTACTATAGTCATAATCCTATAATGGAATACTTGGCAAAAAAAAATCTATATTGGAACAAGTAGATCTTAAATAATTTGAAGTGTTAAGAAACTATTTAAGAGTTTTAGATTGAAATTAGAATAAAATTTGAGGAATAATTATGAAAGAGCGAAAAGATTGCACACTTTGAAATTTTGTATAATTCTTTTTTTTCTATATTCTTCACTTATTTTATTTGTTATAAACTATTCTAGATATTTTATTCTGATCATATATACAATACAATATCGTAATTAAAATAACACCTCTTTTTTTTTTTGCTTTGGCGGTTACATTTGTCATTTTATTATTATGGATAAAAATTATATTTCAAATAAGTTACATTTCAAAAAATTGAATGTTTAATTTTTTGTTAAGTGAAAATTCAGTTCCAATAGAATGTACATATAACTAGGAGTAAAAGAATTGAATAATATTTGATTAAGCTTAAATTTTGACATATAAAAAAAGCAATAAAGAAATATCTATTAATACAATCAGTTAAAAATCTATCTCTTATCAAAAATAGATTTTGCATTTGACTTATATTTTAAGAGGAAAAAAAAAAAGAACAAACAGAGGCTTATATTCTCTTCTCAATATATTACAAGAAAAAAAAAACCCATACAACCAACACTTGTAAAGCTTTTTAAAATATATAACTATATCGTTCTTAAAAGAAAGACAAAAAAATGGCATAACAATATCTTTGAAGATTTTCACTATGTTTATGTCTTTTATTCTTATAAGTTGTGATTGGATAGGATTTGATTTTAAAATTTTTGTCTTGAGTTTCGTAAAAATTAAATTATTTGTGAGAGAAAATGTGTACATACTTAAAATTTTAGGTTTGATCTATCCAAGTAGAGCCATAATTCTAATTGAAAACTTTGCAACATTTTCATTCATATTCTATGGTGTTTTTCTTCTGAAAATATATTATATGTTAATAACTTACATAATTTAAAGAAAATTTGTTATTACATAATAATGATTTCTTGCTCAAATTCCTATACGTATGGAGAGAATTATTTTAGGATGTATTCCGGGATATACTATACATATACGTATGGTGAGACAGGGCCCAGGGGAGAAGTAGATAGAGATAAGGGGACATAGGTGGGGTCTGGGAAGACCCACGCGAGCAGAGAAAAAGTGTACGGGCACGCTCGATGGCATGTGCCATGTCATATGGGGAGAGAGTCTTTGTGTCTCCATGTGGGACAGACAATATTCTTTTGCATCCAAGATTTGGGGTTTTCCACACCAGCATTTTTGGTCTTTTTTATTTATTTATGACAGGCAAGCAATTGCATTTGTGCCCACATGATTGGTTTTGTGGAGGAGGAACACTAATTAATACTAACATAACTCATATGTAATTCTTTCCGACTTAGATAACTATGAAACTTTTTTTTTCACATTAATTTGCTGTTATAATTCAGTGAGATTATCGTTCAAATGAATTTCATTCATCAACTAGATTAATTGCATTCAAGATTAGGATTTGATATATTATGAGAGAAAATATAAATTAAATTCAGAACTTTTCGTTTAATAAGAAAATTTTTTATTATCAAGACACCATTATTATATATTTGATATATTAAATGAGAGGGATATAATTGGAATCTATGATGTAGATAAATTATAAGTTCTTGTTAATAAATTCAGTAACATTCAAGTAAAAGATCGACAGGATTAAACATCCAGCCAATCTTTCTAAGAACAATTTCTTGAGCTTACAATTTTGAAGAATTACTCTTGCATGCCTTTTATAACCTTAAAGAAGTGTTTTACTACTAGAAGAGTTGAATATATCATAGTTAAAGAACTTAGTTAACCACCCTGCAGTTCCTTCTGATTTCTCCATTTCTTCCAGTGAGAGGGCTAATGTTACCCATTCTCACCATTGCTGCAGCAAAATCACTTCTGAAAGTAGCATCATTGCTACTATAAGTCCTAACCAACGCATCTTGAGATCCACCATTGAAGAGCTCTTGGTCTGAGTGAAGAAGTCCCCGCCGGGCTACCAAGTTCTTGTAGTAGTTGTTATCGAAGCGTGCCGGGGTCTGATCAAGGGCAGCCAGATTAACATCACCACCGGAAGCCGGACAATTGTCTCTTCTGGTGGTTGCAAAGTTTGCATCAATGTTAGTATCGTTATAGATGCGAGCTCTAAATGTAGCGCAGCTTGCAAAACCGATGGCATGGCTGCCGGAGAGGGCTGTCATGTCCCGGGCGCTTAGGCCCCTGGCGGAGAACATGGAGATGAGAGTTGATAGACTAGAGGTTGGATCTGGGATTTGATCTTTTGCTGCAGTCAGACTTGCTGTTCTTGCATCTCTCCGGCCAAGTGGCACTGTCCATGATGGTCCTCCAAGCTGCCCAAAAATGTTATATAGATATAATCGTCTATGTATAGCCAATAATAATGGGGGGAGGTGTAATAATGGGGGGAGGTGAAAGAGAGTTTGATTTTAAAATTTTTAACTTGAATTTTATAAAAGTTAAAAAAATATAGCTCTTAAATTTGAAATTTTATATTAAATTTTAAAACTAAACACTATTTCATTTTTTTTTCCTGGTAATGGAAGGTATTTGGTGTCCTGAAACACATATATGCTTGTTCATGCAGACACTACGGGAAAATCAAGGGCTTTATAGGACCTATTGGTCTCAGCTTACCTTCCCCTCAAAAGTATTTTCAGGGCCTTACTTACTAAAGTAAGCAACTAAATTAGACCTAATCCATTGTGAGGAAACTGTGAGTACAAGACTAATAGATCATGTCTAACCAGTTTCCCAAACTATAGAGGTATAGTTTAGTCTAAGTTAAATCACACAATAATTGAACAATTAGAGAAAGACCCGTGCATTTGCATTGGTCTCTGTAGTAAATTAATTTTTTTTAAATCCCAAAAAATCAACTCTGAACTTAATTTTTCTCCGAGAATAGTCGATTATTTCTGGTCCCTTTAGAAAATGAAAAAATTCCAAACAGAAACCAATCAAAACGCTTTGGACTCTCTAAACACAAAATTTATGAATAGGATGTACTGGTTTCTTGCTCCATGCAAATGCATGCAGGAAGTGGAATAGTTGGGTGAATCAGCACCAAAACAGTTCCATCTCTCGCTGCTAGAGCGACGATATCTGCACAAGATACTGTGGCATTGCAAGCGGCTTCAACACGAGTTTTAATTGTGTCAATCACTTCAAACCCTCTAGCTAAGTTTCTGTTTGGACTTGCAGTCTTTTCCCCTGTGAATGTCACCCTATCGTCCAGTAGTATGGATGCATCACACCCCTATACAAGCAAAGATACCCGTACATACTCTGTCAATATTAATCCCTATACAAACTCGTTCAAGGATCTCAAGATCTTAACGTAAATTGGCGATAAACTTCCGTGAAAAACTCTAGGAAAATGTGTAAACATTATAGTGAATGCATAAATACTATAATTGTTGTGAAAACTACACAATGGCCAAACTGCGAGGTCCCTAGCAACAAGCTTATCCAGGCATATCTGGTTGAAGGCTCTTAGAGACTATAAGTATATATCTATATTTGTTCAAGAATATGGACTCTGTCAAGGAAAAGATACTGAGGGAAGGCAAAAGGGTTCTTACATTTACGAAGCAATCATGAAAAAACAAGCGAAGAATGGAGGCTCTGATCCTCCGTTCTCTGTTGACAGCTTGTGTCATAGCATTGCGAACAATTGTTTGCAGATTGGGGCAAATAGAAGCATAGAAGTTGGGTGAGAGTTGTGCACTGGCAAAGCAAACAAGTGATGAAATGAGAAGAATTGTCACAAAACAGTTGCTAAAGGAAGCCATTGAAGAGAAAAAGCGAAGAAGTTCAAAGATTCTTGGAGCTCTTCACTTTGGATATGGTAGCATGGAATGAAAGACTTGTTTATATAGACAAAAGTCAGCAAAGGTGAATAAGATTATGAGATTTTCACACGCCATTTTTTGAACTTTGCTGCTTTGAACGTGTCTTTCTGGGCTTTCTTTTGGTTGATTGGGACAAGAAGAACATCCAAAAGAGAAAAAGCCGAAACACATAACAGGTGAAGGGTTAACAATAATTTTCACCCAAAAAAGCAACTTTTGTAATTTAATGTTGCACTTATATATATTACATGCAATGTTTGCACTTTTTGATCTGCATATAGCACTTTCTTTTCTAATTTACAAGCATGGCAAAGATTTTTGAGATTCATTGGAACTGGAAATTGTTGTGGAAAGAAACATACAATTATTTTAGTCTGAGCTTCAAATTTCATCCTTACTAATATTTGCTTTGTTCTTGCAAAAAGGTTGTGAGAAGTAAAGAACTTGATATGCTCAATTCCAAATGCCAATAAAAGAACTGTTGTTGTAATCATTCCCCTTACAGTACTAGTCTTTTTAACACCGTAGAGTAGATTATGTATAATTGAAAAAAGTTTAGTTTTAAAAATTTTATATTAAATTTTATAAAAATTAAATTATTTATAAAAAATATATAAATCACACACTTAAAAATTTAAATTTGGTTAATAGCTAACTTCTATTTCCTCTTTTCTCATACAAGCTTGTTGGCTGCTGTAAAGTTGCACATGCATTGCGTGCGATACGTTGTATTTATCTACTTGCTTCTTAAAAGTCTTCCAAAAATCATATATTTTTCTTTTTTTCTTTTAATGCAAAAGTGGATTGAAAATGTGAATTTAACTCAACAATTATCACGTACTAAGAAATGTTTTTAACGAGCGACAATCTTGTCAGTTGAATATTTTCAAGTACTATAAGTTATTGAAGGCTTAAGAATTTTTTTAAGTTTGCTTTTAAAATATTTTTTAACTTTGTTAGGTATGCGAAGGCAATATATTCCTATCATTGGAAAATATATATTTTTTCTTAATTAATTATTACTCCTCACCACTTATATGATTCATCTGGTAAATATTTCTTGTACAGAAATTTACTTTTTACTCTTTGGAACTAAACGGATATTAGAGGGTCATGCTTTCTTTTCTTTTCTTTTCTTTTTTTTTTTTTTTTTGGTTATTTGAGAGACTCTTAACTTATAATAAATTGATTTGGATTTATAACATATAAAAGAAAAATAGCAATCTTTATCACTAAGGCCTAATTTGGTTGGGAGGAAAAGAGAGAGGAAAAAAGGAGGGAAAGTAAAAGAAGAAATAAATAAGTGTTTTACTTCATTTAGTAGGAAGGGAAGAAGGGAGGAGACCTCCTCCAAATTAGCAAAACTAATCTGCCCAGAAGTGAGCAGATTAGGAGGTATTTGATCTTAAAAGATAATTATACTATTACTTTTTATTTTTTCATAATTGAAGAATTTATTAACATAACAAAATATTCTTCCCCCTCCTTTCACTTTTTAGTACAATCAAATGAGGAAAAATATTTTTAATTTACTTTGCTTCCCTTCTTACCAAATAAAATAAAAAATACAAATAATTTTCCTAAGAAAAGTAAAATGAGCCTCTTGCATTCTCCTTTGCTCTCCCCCTCCCTTAAGAATCAAACAAGGCCTAAGTTAGGATTGTAGTTATTTAGTATTATTGACGTCTGTGATTAATTGATTGATTTATGTTGCACAATGTTTTTCTTTCCCCCCCCCCCCTCCCCCCTTTTCATGCATGTAGCATTTTGTACGCGTGATACACGTGTAATTAGGATTTAATTATTTACATTGTTATTTGAAACTCTTTATCAGTATAAGTTGTTTAACTTTTAGGGTGTATTTCGTTTGAAGAATTCAAGATAAATTTTTTATTTTAAGTTATACTATTTCTCTTATAAAAAATTACATTCTTACGAAACTTAAAATAAAAAATCTCAAACTCGAATTCTATTCAATCCCACCCTTAGTTTTTTATACTAGCAATTATTTTTTTTTTGGTTATGGTAGAAGTAAAAGTGTCATCTTTAATATGTAAATTTATAAAGTCAATTTTGCTTAATTAGTTCTTAGTATTGAATAATAATTGCTTTTTATCTGACCACTAAATTTAACTTTCATATTGGACTAGATTTTTTTTACAAATAGAACTTTCAAAAGGAAAAAAAAAGGAAGAAAAAAAGGATTGCATCTGAATTATGTACGTTGCAACAGATAACATGAGCACTTGGGTAAATTTTTTTCCAATCAGGTGATTTGTGGTGGGAAGTCGGTCAAATTCTACTTTAATTTTGCGTAGATATTTGCAATTTAGAAAAAATAAAATTAAAAGAGTTTATTTTATAATAATCTATCACGTATAAATGCACATAAATAGTACTAATGTTATACTAAAAGTATGGATATCGATCATAAGATTTATACTTTAATTAGCGTTTCTTCCTTTTTTGAATGGATAAATTTAACTTTTATATCAAAATCATCTAATTAAAATAGAAGGATAAAATTGTAAATTTATTATGATTTATTTTAATAATTATTAAATTTGCTTATAATATGTATATCTTTTAATAAGAAGAGTTAGGAAGGTTTGTAACAACCAAATATTAAAATATACAAAATATTTTAACTCATTAGTTATTCATGATTGTATTTTTTTTATGCCAAAATATAATGTCATGTGTCATAATAAAATAAAAACCTTCAAAAATAGTTAACATAATCAATAAAATAAATAATTTTAAAGGGAAATAATAAGAGAAGAAAGATTATTAATGCATAAATAATTAAAATAAATGCACGGCATAACTTCACTAAATAAATTAAAATTGTTTTTAATTTTTTAACAAAATTTTATGACGCACTAATTAATACTAATGGGGCAAGGAAGAGATGCGCCGGGTCTTTCTCTCCGCCCATTCAAATGGAAATAGTCCACTAAAGCTAAAGGTAATACTTTCCTACTTAGATAACACATCCATGAGATTATCATAACTAGGATTCAAATGAATTTCATTGACTAGATTGATCGCATTCGAATCAAGTTTTATTTCTCTTTTTAGTTAGACTAAGAGAGAAAATGTGCATCAAATCTAAAATTTTTTGTTTGATAAAAAATACTTTTATTATCAGAGGCACCATCAGGGTTCTATTTAAAATTTAATTGTATAAAGTGCTAATTATATGATAAGACCAAGTAGTAGGCAAATGAAGCTAATTATCCCTATATAAGAAGCCCCATAAGAAGCTAATAATTGATTGAACGATCCACTTAAAATATTAGAAGAACATAGACAAATTATATGTTTTCATCAATAAATTCAGTAGATTAAAGTAAAAGATCAACAGCTTGAAACATCCAGACAATCTTTCTAGGAAAATTTTCTTGAGCTCACAATTTTTAAGAATTACACTTGCATGCCTTCCATGCCTTTTATAACCTTAAAGAAGTGTTTTACTATAGAAGAGTTGAATATATCATAGTTGAAGAGCTTAGTTAACCACCCTGCAGTTCCTTCTGATTTCTCCATTTCTTCCAGTTAGAGGGCTAATGTTTCCCATTCTCACCATAGCAGCAGCAAAATCACTTCTGAAAGTAGCATCGTTGCTACTATAAGTCCTAACCAACGCATCTTGCGATCCACCATTGAAGAGCTCTTGGTCTGAGTGCAGAAGTCCCCGCCGGGCGACCAAGTTCTGGTAGTAGTTGTTATCGAAGCGTGCCGGGGTCTGATCAAGGGGAGCCAGATTACCATCACCACCGGAAGCCGGACAATTGCCTCTTCTGGTGGTTGCAAAGTTTGCATCAATGTTAGTATCGTTATAGATGCGAGCTCTAAATGTAGCGCATCTTGCAAAACCGATGGCGTGGCCGCCGGAGAGGGCTGTCATGTCCCGGGCGCTTAGGCCCTTGGCAGAGAACATGGAGATGAGAGTTGAAAGGCTAGAGGTTGGAGGTGGGATTTGATTGTTTGCTGCAGTCAGACTTGCTGTTCTTGCATCTCTTCGGCCAAGTGGTACTGTCCATGATGGTCCTCCAAGCTGCCCAAATTGTTTTACAGATATAATCATCTATATATAGCCAATTTTAAGGATCCGAGTGAAAAGAAAGTTTGATTTTGAAATTTTTATTGAATTTTATAAAAATTAAAATATTTTAAAGAAAAATATAAATCTTAAATTTAAAATTTATATTAAATTTCAAAACCAAATAATATTTCATTTGTTTTTCTGGTAAAGGAAGGTATTTTGTGTCATGAAACACTATTTCATGCAAACACTACGGGAAAATCAAGGGCTCGATAGGACCTATCGGTCTTGGCTTACCTTCCCCTCAAAAATATTTTCAGGGCCTTACTTACAAAAGTAAGCCACTAAATTAGATCCAATTCATTGTGAGGAAAATATGAGTTTAATACTAATAAATCATGTCTAGACAGTTTCTCAAAATATATATATAGCAAAGTGATATTGCAAATGTATAGTTTCTGAATGGGTAGTGTTGAAAATTGACGATATTAACTTAAATTCCAAAATTTATATTTCTCTTTCCACAATGATTTAATACGAGATTGAATCTCACAATAGTTGACCATTTAGTAGAGAAGCACCGTGCATTTGAATTGGTCTCTGTAGCAATTTTTTTCTTAAAAAGTCAACTTTAACCTCATTTTTTCTCTGACAATAGTTGATTACTTCCTGTCCCTTTAGAAAATGAAAAAAATTCCAAACAGAAACCAACCAAAATGCTTTGAACTCTCTAAACACAAAATTTATGAATAGGATGTATTGGTGTCTTGCTTCATGCAAATGCATGCAGGAAGTGGAACAGTTGAGTGAATCTCACCAAAACAGTTCCATCTCTCGCTGCTAAAGCGAGGATATCTGCACAAGATACTGTGGCATTGCAAGCGGCTTCAACACGAGTTTTAACGGTGTCAATCACTTCAAACCCTCTAGCTGAGTTTCTGTTTGGATTTGCAGTCTTTTCCCCGGTGAATGTCGCCGTATCGTCCAGCAGTATGGATGCATCACACCCCTAAACAAACACGTTCAAGGACCTCAAGATCTTAACGTAAATTGGAGATAAACTTCTCTAGGAAAGTGTGTAAACATTATAGCGAATGCATAGATATTATAATTGTTGTGAAAACTACACAATGGCCAAACGGCGAGGTCCCCGGCAACAAGCTTATCCCATGTATGTCTGGTTGAAGGCTCTTAGAGCCGATAAGTATATATATCTATATTTTTTCACGAATATGGACTTTGTTAAGGAAAAGTTATTGAGGGAAGGCAAAAGGGTTCTTACATTTACGAAGCAATCATGAAAAAACAAGCGAAGAATGGAGGCTCCGATCCTCCTTTCTCTGTTGACAGCTTGTGTCATAGCATTGCGAACAATTGTTTGCAGATTGGGGCAAGTAGAAGCATAGAAGTTGGGTGAGAGTTGTGCATTGCTAAAGCAAAGAAGTGATGAAATGAGAAGAATTGTCACAAAACATTTGCTAAAGGAAGCCATCGCTGAGAAGCTATATGTGGTTTAGAAAAAGCCAAGAAGTTCAAAGATTCTTGAAGCTCTTCACTTTGGATGCAGTAGCATGGAATGGAGGACTTGTTTATATAGACAAAAGTCAGCAAAAGGTGAATAAGATCATGAGATTTCGGGAGGGAGAACAGAATCCCTTTCACATGTCATTTTTCAAACTTTGCTGCTTTGAACGCGTCTTTTTGGGCTTTCTTTTCATTGATTGGGACGACTAAAGAGAAACAAAAGAACATCCAAAAGAGAAAAAGAGGAAACTCATAACCGGTGATGGGTTGACTTGCACCTCTACCCCATTCAGATTCTCTATTAACATTCTGAATAGCAATCTTACTATAAAAATTTTTATTCATATATTTTAAAATTAAATTAAGGGTGAATATAGTCAACATTTTGCTCAAACCCAAACATAATTTGAGTCTCACTTTTCTTCTCATAAATTTTTTTTTACGAAATTTAAAATAAAAATATTAAAATCAAACACAATCTAAATATTATATAAATAAATTTTAAATTTTTAAAAATAAATCTTAAACATAAATATTAAAATTAAAAATATTACTGAAAAAAGTGTAACAGAGGATCTTACATAGTTGACAACTTCGATCTTGAAATATTAACGAAGTAGGTCATAACAATACATTTAAATTATACTAAAAGCGTGAAATTAAGATTGAATTTGATTTATTTTAATTTAATTATATTAAAAATTATAAAAATAAATTATTTATAAAAAAATAAGACTAAAAAAAAAGAATATAAGTTTGCCTAACCGGTCTCGTTTATTCTTGATGGGAGGGAAAACTGGGGAAAGATCGGTGTGGAGGTGCAAGAAGAACGAAGAATTCAACGGGGTGCCCACTACATTTATGTTTTTAATAGTTTTTAGCCTTTTATGGACAGGAGAAGTCAATATTGATTATTGACTTTTTATTTCATCCGCGAGTTGTACATGCAAATGCAACCCGGATTAATTGATGTTTTGACAAACTCCACAAAGGATCAAGATTTCATCATCAGTTTAGTATCGGCAGGGAAAGTAATGTATTTCTACTACAATTTTGTGCCTAAATTGGCCCTACCATTGAAGATTAGAAAGTGAATTCACTGCTAAGTTGCTAGGTTCAAAAAGTTGTTGAACAACTCCAAGATTCTAAGAGATACATTCAAAAACATGGCTCTTGAATATATTCATTTAATGGTGAGGTAAAGTATAGCGGGTATATTTGGACAATATTTTGTTATGAAGTTAAGTGTAAATTTTTTACTTTGTGTCTCATTTATTCTCTCACAAATAATTCTCCCTCTCAAAATCAAAGGCAAAAAATCTCGAACTAAAATAATATCTAATCTCCTCTTCGATTTCTTCATATGCATAGTGCTTAATGGCTTCTTCTTCTTGGATTTAATTTATGCATGTATTTGAAAAATTTGGAATTTTAGTTGAGACCTTTTAATTTATGATTGATTGATTTGCTCCTGCTTGAATTTGAACTCTTTACTGTTCTTCAACAATTCTAACGAAATTTGTTAAAACATTGGTGGTCCAAAAAATTTGAAAGAGAACAAAAAACATGCGGCTACAAGTCCAAAGAATTGACAATCAGAATTCAGAGGAAGAATCTCCCTTTCTGGAGAACTAACATTAGCAAGTGGGCTCGGCTGGAGATTGTGTGCATTATTGTTTTACACCCAACAATTTTTTGACTGCCAGCTTCAACACTGAAACTTCAATTTCAACTGGCTAACTGCAGTCATGCAACAAGTGAATAGGACAGAAAGTGTCAATAGGGTTGGGGGATGGCAATGGAAACCTTGGTGGCAGCAATGCCACTGATGGTTGTAGCCTCTATGAGAGAGAGAGTGTGTGTGTGTTTCCTTTTTAATTTATCTCATTTTATAGATTAAAGGTTAAGTTGGGTTAGAGATCATCCCATTATAAGAACCGGAATGCCAAGAAATATCCCTTTCACCATAACTCGTTGGAATTAAACCCGACTTAGTCACCATAATCTACCAATACATTAGAGAATATCTGGACCAAGCATTATAGGTCAGTCATTACAAGCCCGTAATACTTTCACATAAATAATAGGTACAAACCTGGCTGTTCAGAAAATAGTGGCTTGATTGCTTACTCCTAGACAACCATACCCTGACTATAGAACCCAAATTAGATATGAAATCTCAACGTTTATAAAGGGCTAAACTCAGAGTGACATAAAAATTATGCCCATTAGAAAAGAAACGTGCAACTCAGTACGGAACATCTATACTAGCGAGGCTAAGATACATTCAATACTGTAGCAATATGTAAGCTCGTTCCAGGCCTGCAGAAGGTGCTAAACCAGAAATAAGTTAGCTGGCACTCCACTTTCTCTGCTGAAGTCCTAAGCCCTGGGAGACTGCATAACGTGGAAGCTAGAGCAGCTACCTGCCCTAGAAGTTGCTCTATGATGCTTCACCAATGGGACAACTGATTGCACGACATCTGCCATCAGCGGCCTGTAATCTGCCTCTGCTTGTACACACATTGCAGCAATAGCAGCAATCTGAATGACCTCCTTCATAGAGTATTGACCTTCTAATACTGGATCCATGATTTCGACAACCTTTTCTCTGTCTGTGAGTCGTGGCAAGGCCTAATGAAAAGAACTAGAATCAATAGATTGAGTGCTAAAGTCTACAGAAGCAGAAATTAAGACAGCAAGAATCCTTTATTGGAAAAGAAAGAAAAGAAATGATGAGGTCAGTTTGGAAGTACAGCAAAATACTAATGAAGAACCTACCCAGGATACAAGAACACCTTCTCCTGGGGGCCTTTTCATGTCAACTGGAACTCTGCCAGTTAGCAATTCGAGAAGAACAATGCCATAACTATAAACATCTGATTTTGTGGTCAGATGGCCAGTTAATGCATATCTACACAAATAAGCGTTCAGAAGTCAATATAGAGAGAAAAGAACTTGGAATTGTTAATAAATGAAAGATTTAGTTCTGGAAAACAGGATACAATTTTAGACTGAAATCATTTCTTACTCGGGGGCAACATATCCTTGAGTGCCCAATACTCTTGTGGAAACATGTCCACCAGCTTTGTCAGATCCAATTTTGGCTAGTCCAAAATCTGAAACTTTTGCATGAAAATCTTTGTCCAAAAGAATGTTGCTGCTCTTAAAATCTCTGTGAATCACCGGAGGACTAACATGTTCATGAAGATATTCTAAACCTTTTGCTGCCTCCAATGCTATCCTCAAGCGAGTCTCCCAGTCCAAGTTGGAAGAAACCTTATTAGAACCTACAATCCACGAATAAGGTAAAGAAAAAATAAAGCCGGAAAGTAGGAAACTCAAGAATAGTGAAAAATCAATGCGTTCAAATCTGAGGAAAAATAGATCAGTCCACCCATTACTAGACAGACAAAGGTTTTGCCTCTTTCCTCACATATTGTCACCATCTCTTTGCTTGCCTTCTGTACAATCTCTATATAGAACACTTTGGTACTTTCTGGTTCTGGAACCCCATTTTTCCAAACACAAAGCAAGATTTTGATTGGCATTCAGTATTCTAAAATTTTGAGGTATTGAAATTGGCAAAGAAAAAAAAATGCAACGGGCATAGACATAAGAATGTGCTTTACACTTGACAATGACAAGAAAGTACGGAATATGGCTTTGAGACCTGAAATAGGTTGGACAAAATATGATCGTTCCAAATCTTAGTGAAAAATAAGATAATAACATGAAGAATAAAACTCCAATTATTTAGCCAAAAACCAAGTTGAAATTTCTGGAAAGATATCCAAAGAATGCAAGGGAAGGAATGGAATGCTCTTTTCTGGTGCTGAACTCGTTCTTATGAAGGTATTCAACTGTTCCAAGATTTGGTGTCTTTGAATATGAGCAGTTTGACTAAATATTTTGGTGAGCATTTTTACCTATTTTAGGCCTAAATGATTTCTCAGACAGCTGATTTCACAAAGGCATAAAGATACCTCCCATTAGATCTTTCATATTAGATTTCCATTTTGTGAATATCCATTGTGATACTATTGCTTCTACTTTATATCTGTCCAAATATGCATAATTTCTTTGCTTTCCAAGAAGCAGATTTTGTTTTATTTTGCTAGCACTATTCTAGTGATGCTTCCATTTTTCTAGGTTTCAATCTATTATCACCCTCCTGTTTCAGCTTTTCCTATCTATGTGCAGAGCCTTTTTTACATTATGACCTTGACATGACTGAGGCTCTAATATTTTGAGTGCTTCAATTTTCTTGAAAAGGCTCAAGATCTAGCAGAAACGATAACATTAAACATAAATCCAAGGTTCTTATTGTCTAATGTCCTGTAAGAAATCATGTTTCCCTTCTCTTTTGACATAGAACCATTTCCCCTTAGAGTAGTAAAAGAAATACAAGTTCGATTTGATTACCATTAAGAAATTCATAATCATACCTTTTTTAGGCACATGTTCAAATCTAGTGAAATCACTTCAGAAATTCAATATGGTAAACAAGTAGGACATCTGAAACTACTAATTACCATGGCAGTTGTACATTCTAACTCTCTAATCTGTTTTTCCGTTTTGTCATTTGGGGATTGGGGGAGCGAACAGAATCGCAAGCTTTCATATTGCTTATGAGTATTCCTTGGTCCCATGGACGAGAACACTTAGACAAAGGCCAATCCATAGAAGAACCCAAGTACTCACCGCTGGCAGGATACAAATGCTCCTGAAGACCACCGTTTGCCATGAATTCATAGACAAGCAATTTATGATTGGCTGCTGAGCAGTAGCCAACCAATGACAGCAAATACGGTGAATGCAGATGGCTTAGAAGTTCCACCTAGAAGTCAGAATCATCAATCACTGAGTTAAAGATGCAAGGTTCTGTGCATTATCGACTTGAAAACTGAATCACAAATGTTCCGCTGGCATGAGACAGAGTACAGCTCGTTACTCCCTTGTAAGTAGGAAAATCATATTTTTCTCTTTTCATAAGTAAAACTTATATTGTATAAAATTCCATTATATGCACAAACTACCATATTCTTAAATTCTAAACACATAAAAGTTTGAATCAGAAGTGCCAGAATCTACCTTACAAGTCTGCAATTCAAAACCTTAAGAATCATAAATCTTAATATGTAAATAGTTTTTCAAATCCCAAAAGTGAATAGATTCAAGTTTAAATAAAACAAAGATTTACAGATAATAATTCTTCACATTTCATAGAAATCAATGTTGTCAGAACCAGACCTCTACTTGGAACTCCTCTTCTCCCTGCTTTCCAGCCTTATCCATCAACTTAATTGCAACCTTCCTCCCGTTTTGAAGCACTCCTCGGTACACAGAACCAAATGCACCATTCCCTATTATGTTAGACTTCCTAAAACCACCAGCGGCAGAATGAAGCTGCTTGAAAGTGAAAAGGTGAAGCCTTTTTTCTGTGGCAGCTTCATTATTTGAGGAAGTGTTTGCTTTCTCCTCATAGTCAACCCCTTAGAGACACACAAGCAAAAAGGAAAACGATAGAGAAGAGAGGAGAGCAAGATCAAAACTCAATTAAGCAATGTGGCTCAAACAAACTCATTGTCAGACTCAAAATCCCCCATTTCTACACAGCAAACTTGAGAGTACTAGCACGATTATAATAGTGCATACATTATTTCTATACGTTGCACAATTTCCTCAAGAACCAA
This sequence comes from Rauvolfia tetraphylla, assembly GCA_030512225.1. Lineage (NCBI taxonomy): Eukaryota > Viridiplantae > Streptophyta > Magnoliopsida > Gentianales > Apocynaceae > Rauvolfia > Rauvolfia tetraphylla. The sequence goes on from JAJQKT010000012.1 coordinate 1,056,503, forward strand.
CTAGAACTCCCAGAAACTAAAATAACTCCCAACAATTTTCAGAAATGAGAAATCAACAATTGGTTTCTTTTCAACAAATGAGGCAAGTATCACCAATGAAAGCATTCAAAATCTCCCACTTACAGAAAGTCGACATTCCAAACACATAATACTTCGCATTTCTCAACAACAAAGAAAAAGAAATTACCAATCCAGCAAGCAACAAGACTTACTCTTGAGGTCCTTCAAGCGCTTAGAGACTTTGTTGCGGATGTAGCAATAATAGGTAAAGGCTACAAGCAGAGAAGCAATAGCAACAGAAGCAATGACCAAGACTATAACCAGAACTGTACGCTCTTTCTTCTGGTACTCAGCATCCTCAGCTGCTTCCATGGCTGCAGCAGATAAAAATACAAACTGAAAAACAAGAAAAAAAAGGAGTGATTTCTAAACAAGAAAAGTAGGGAAGAGAAGGGAAACAGGAAAAGAGGGATACATTTCTTTCTTTCTAACAATTTTGCTTCAAGATTTGAGCTTTGAAGTGAGAAAAGTTCGCAGTGGCATTAAACAGTCTTTTTCAGTGTCTTTTGGCTTCAATTTGTCTTCTTCTCTGGCGCGGAGAATAGCATATTGTACTACTGCCATCATTACTGTGCACAGTAAGCCCAGTTGCACCTGCTGGTTCTTTTGGTGAAATGAAAAAGAATAACAAGAAAATATGCACTCCAAAACAAACTCCATGATTGAAATAAATACTAAGATAGTTTCAATTCTTTTAAGGCAAAACTTACTTCGAGCTATTTTTTATTATTTTCTCAATTCTTTTTTTAAAATGTTTTTTAAAATTATTTTTATGTATTAATGTAATTAAAAAAATAAATTTTCAGAACAATATTCTTAAATCTCTAAAACAAGAAAATATATAGTGACTCCAAAATAAAACTCCATGATTAATCTTTTAATTTAAGGCCTTGTTCTTCGGTTGCTGAAAAAAATATATTTTGAAAAAAAATTGTTTTTTTAAGAAATGGATAAATTGCCAGTTGGGTTTCTTGTGTGTTTCTCCTTTGGTCACCATTAAATTTAGTAGCGATTTCTAATAAAATGAAGAATGTCTCTATCTTGTAATTCAAATTTGTGATGGTAAAATTAATAATTTATAATTTTCTATTTTTTCTCTTTCCCTTTTTGTTTACTTCTTTCTCCTATTCTTCTTTTCACACAAATCACAGCCTTTGTTAGTTGCTGCTATTTCCCTCTCAACTCATCTTCACCTTCCCCTTCCCCTTATCCTACTGCGCCGCCAGCACAATAAGAAAATGAGAATTGCTAAATATAGAATTATTTTATTAATACAAAATATTTTTTAACAATTTTAACATTTAATAATTTTTTAAAATAAATTAGTGGTGTGCGACATCGCTCCACCAACGGTGCGGGGAGGCAAAGTAGCGCGCTTCCCCACACCCCAAACTTTCCTTTTTTATCTTTTCTTTTTTTCCCGTTTTATTTTTTAAAAGCTATAGGAATTTATTTGTTAATAAATATTACTTTATAATTATTTTTATTTTTAGTTTTGTAATTATTTTTAAATTTTTAAATTTATATTAGAATTAAAATTATAATTTAATTATAATTATTAAAAATTAATTAATATAATTAATGAACTACCAATATTTATTACCCACTCATATAATGTTTGTTTAGTAGTAAATTGAGAATTATTTAAAAATACTTTTAAAATTTTTTATAATATTTCATCCTTAAATATTATGTCATTTTAAAACATAAAAATATTAGTACTGCTCAATAATAATTTTTTAAGAGAATGATAACACTATTAACAAAGAAAGACTTTATTTAATAAAACTTTTAACATAATAACAAAATAATTAAATAATCAAAGAATTCAATAAAAAGTTAAATAGATAAATCTTAAATAAATTAAAATAATTAAAAAATAAATAGAGCAAACAAATAAATAAAATAAATTAATGAATCAAATTACCCTATTTTAAAATATAAAACTTTTTGACTTTTTTGTATAGTTTAAGAAAGAAAATAATAATGAATATTTTTTATTATATCCTTAACTAATTTCAATAATATAATAGAGAGGTAATTTTAGAAAAATAATCTTTAAAATTTACAAAATAATAAATATTTTAAGAAGAGATAAAAGAGATAAAATGGCTTATATTTTAAGTAAAAAAATAAGTAAATCTATAAATAATAAAAAAATGAAATAAATCAAATTAATTGCAAAAAATATATATGCAAATGGAAAAAATACAAAAAACATATTAGGTAAAATAAATAAAATTAACAATATAATTAGAAAATTAAAATAAATAAATAAAAATTATAAAAAATAAAAAGGTCAGCCATCCAACATATGTAAGTTAAAAGAATGTAAAAAACATATAAATAAGACAAATAAAATTTTATAATATAATTTAAAATAAATCAAAAATAATAAAAAAAGAATCTAGCCTGCCATCTTTTGCGGCAGGCCAGATTTTGGTGTGTGGTCACTTTGAGGCGTGCCAAATCTGGCACACTAGTTATTTTAAAAGAATTAAACATATATTTAAAGAATAAAAATATTAATATTATATAAAAATCGTCCCGCATCAATAAAATTATATTGCATTTAACATTTATATAAAAAAATTTAGCAAAAAATTTGTAAAATCGTCTAATTTAACGTACATAGAGTTAGCAATAAGTTATCTTGAGAAATACTCTTCCATTTGGAATAGCTCATCAACAAGAAATTTCCTTTATATTTTTAGCATTTTATTTGTGTGTATTGTCTTGAATAAGCTTGAAAAATGAGTTGCAAAAAAAGAAATATGTAAAAATAAGGGGGCTAAAATTTAATTAGTATTTAACAAGCGGTCAGCATGTGGTGGACGTTGGACTGATAAAAAGTGGGGATATAATAGGAATAAAGGATTTTTTTTTAAAAAAAAAGAAAAACAAAAGGAATAAAGATGCCAATGAAACAAGCAGAAAATCACAAAAATCAACATGCTTTTGGTTTGGAAATTGGAACAAAAGATGCAAAAAAGAAAAGCGGACAACAAAAAGAATATGTACTGATTTACAAATTTTATACTCTTTTTTTTTTCCGTAGCCGTAGCCATTGCACCCCCTCCTATTGCACCCTCTCCCCCAAAACTTTTGGAGTGTATTTAAATTAAATTTTTATTAAAATTAAATTATATTTAAAATTATATAAATAAATTATTTATGAGAAAATAAATAAATAAAATAAAAAATTAATTTTTATTTAAAAATCAATTTAAACTCACCTTTAATAGTTTAATATTTTATTTTTAACTTTTTATACGTCAATTTTTTCAAGAAGTAAATTAAATTTTTGAATTTGTTTTTAGTTTTAAAGTATTTTTCATTATAAAAAATTAAAAGCAAAATATGAATAGTTCCTTTTTGTCCCTTTTCTTTTTAAGAAAAAATGATTATCAATGGGGAAGTTTTAGAGAATAAAGAAGGAACGTTCTAAAAATCCTCTCATTGGGAAAAACACAACTCATTGGGAAAACCATATCTAGCGTATCAATGGTGTGCACAGAAACAGCAGTATCGTAAGACCAGTGGCCCTGTGAAATCCTTCCTTTATGATATGAAAGAAGGCGCTCCACCCGAAAAGAACCCAAATTTTACAAGCATATTACAACTGAAACTATCAGTTAAAGAGGAAGAAAAAGAACGGCAATGGCAAAGAGAACATCAGACAGGAGAATAATTAAAAAAAAAAAGGAAAAGAAAAAATGATGTCCAAACTATAGATCAATGTAGAACTACAAAAGGAGATGAATTCATCCAAATTGAATCTCTAAACCTGCAGCCGCAATCTGTTGTAGCGATCCACAGCCAATGACAATGATTGCACAGTTACCGGAAAAGCAGGACCCATCTGGATTTAGCATGGAACCAATCAAATCAGAATGGAGAACGGTTTTAAGCTAAAAGTTACATAATAGTTGCAAGAATGTAAAATGTGATGGACACTAGGGCAACAGCTATCACAGATGTAATATGAGTGAAGAAACTAATATGAGTGAAAAAAGATGCAAAACAATAAAAGAGTTCCAAAACCAGCTTGCAGAAGGCAAGACCAGGGAATGAAATGAATAGGGATTTGATTTCTGATTCCAAGTACAAAGTCTTGAAGCCCTGTTCAACCTTTATCATCTTGAACAAAAGCTACAAGGTTCTCAAAGCCTAATTTTGATTCTTCATCAAACAAGCTTATGGCAGTTTCTACTCTCCTAACTTATTTTTTACTATTGAAATAAATCCATCATGGCATCAAAGTAACTTCAAGGATGACTCGGGAGCTTACCGAACTGCATAAATGAAAAGTACTGACATAGCCAGCAAATTTGGAACCTGCAAGAAGTGAAAATAAGGCATCAATAGATGAAATCATCCATCCACTAAAACTAAGTCACCACATTATCTTCTGAGAAAATAAATTAAAGACAGAGTTAGGTATTGTGGCCAAGTAGTATAATCTCAAGCTTCAGCCTATTATTGATATTCAACTTGGGCAACCCCCCACTCCAGGTTCTCTCTCACAACCCAGAAGAACCCTTCTTTCTTCTCTACTACTAGTTTTGACAGAGTTCTAAGAGGAAGCTGGATTAAGAGCACATTTCACTAGAAAATTACTCAACAGAGTGGCCTGATGTTTCAATCTCAAGTACAATCTGAGAATCCAGAATTTAAGTGAATAAAAGTTTCAGAAGCGTATACATTTTGGAAACATCACCTACAGAATAATTCGGTGACATGATGTTTGAAGTACAAATTACCACTTTCGTGCTAATAACATAACACGTGCATTACCGGAGTACTACTCAATCAAAGTGTCCATCTATCAAATAATTAAAATAAGCCAGTCAAACATCATTTCATCATAATCTAGACATGATAGAAAAGTTTCATACTTTTTTAGTAAGGAGTAATATATTATTCTGGGTAACAAGGTGCTGATGCACTTGCTATTCTAGGGTTGTTAATGCAAGACTTCTAGAACCCTCAAGACATTTTTGCTGGCAATTCAAAAAGGGAGGGCTCAAAAATCAATCGTCATAGGTCGCCGAATGAATCGTAATAGCCACAATGTGGCTTCACACCAAAACCAAGAAAATGCTTAAATGCATGAAATTTGAAGTGAAAAAGGCTTTTCTACCCTTCATTTAATAGGGTTATTTAATGCACTATTGTTAATTGAGCAAGGATAAAATTGGAAAACAATAACTAACTTTACTTGGAAACAATAAATGTGGCCAATATTATCGACATTTTTTAAAACTAAAAATACATGTTCAAACCATTTTATCGAAGCCGGTGGATGGCAAAATGGAAATACATCATGGATACCACTTACTCTTTTTTAGTCCGGCAGGTTTAGCAAGCAGCAGTGCATTTGTAAAGGCACCAATATTTTCTCGCAAAGCATCTTCTGAATAATTCACCTGCAAAAGATTGTTTTATCGAAAATATAAATTATATCCTATATGATCAAATCAGCATCTATACCTCTGAAATTTCCCCTGCCCTTCTCCCCCAGAAAAGAAAAAGGGAAGAAAAACTAAAGACCCACACCTTCCCAAGGGGTACATGCACAATTGCAGTTTTGTCTTTCTGGAAAAATACAGTTTGACTCACTGCTGCTTTAACTGCCCTTCCAATGTCGTTGGTCACAGTTCCGTTCTGCATACATTAGTCAAATTAAATTAACCCCGCCCATAAAAACTAGTCAATTGAGTAGCATATTTCAAGAAAACTTACCTCGGGATTAGGCATCAATCCTCGCTTCAAACGTTTAGCAATCTAAAAATTGAAAGAACAGGTCAGACAAAGTGCTCTGCATTATGCACTATAGTTCTGACAAGATTCACATTAGCAATACCTTCAGCACAGGTTTCATCATTTCATGAGTCGCGAAACATTTGTCAAAATCAAACTTTTTACCTGCAACAACTTGCAAGTGAGAGTCAAACAATTTGTTTTGTTTTGAAATAAGATGCCAAAACTCTAACTTTCTTTTACACCCAAAAAAAAAAGGAACAAAAGGAGGCAGAGGCCTTCAATATTATACCCAGTCAACACAGTAACTTATTCATTCCTATCCCCAGTTTCAATACAAATTCTGGTGAATGTAGTGATCAAAAGGAACTAAGAAACCATATTGTTGACTGATTTTGTGTGCAGGAATTGGATTCAGAGATAATGATTCCCATTACACATCTTGAACGGCATAGGATTAGATAATATGAAATAGAAAAGCCTATGAGTTGAGAATCACCCCATTCCTTACTTTCAATGAGGTATTGTTCTGCATTGCTCTTCAATTCTGGAAGACAGACTAAACAAGACCTTTCTTTCCTTGCCCCAACAGCCAGATGCAAAGACATTAACCTAATAGGTCTTCCATTTACCCCACACTACATCCCCTATTGGTCATATGAAGAATATGACTTATGGACCTAGAAAAATTCAAGTTGACAGGCAACTAAAGTGACATAGGGGATTAAAATCTTGCACCCATCTTTAGCTAATGGTTGGATTAATAACGATCCAACTTCATTTTATATTGACCAATTTCATAAGCTGCCTGAACAAATTTGACTTCATCCTGTACACATTAGAACCTAAATAAGTGAAACCTTCAACAATTCCAATTATTCAACTTTATTTAACTAATTATTTACATTCATAAGTATACTGCAGTTTTTGCACAAATTCAGGTAAGAGAAACATGTCAGGCAGCAGTGACTGATTTGACCTTCACTTCTGTTTGACTACATAGGAGTTATGGTTTTACACATTTAGTTCCTTATTCTTCCTTCAATGGTAGGGAACAAAGATCCAGGAAAATTATGAAATGATCAGGAAAAGCACCTCTTCTCCAAGTTCATGCTATGTGCTACATACGTCTGACCCACTCACTATTTTACAACACATATCCTTGTCGATGATATATAACAACAAAAATATTCCCATACCCCTGAATCTTGTAAAGAGATTGATGCCTCACCATTCTTTATTTGCTCTATAAACTCCATACCACCAACTTGTGTAGCCCCTGCTTCTCGAGCCTCTTCTGCCGCATCGCCTTCCGCAAAAACAGCCACCCGAAATTTCTAGAGAACAGGACCACCATTTAAGTTCAAGAGGAAATACAAAGTAGCAGAGATGATCATCAAATAGCTGTCCAAGAGAAGTTTAACCTTTCCACTACCATGTGGGAGCAACACAGAGCCACTTAGCTTCTGCATTTAAACAAGAGAAAGGAAGTTATCTGTGTAGTTACTTGTCAGAAAACAAGGAAAGTGATAGTATTATATTAATTTCTACCAGTTAACAGACACCTAAACATAAGGTCATCAGTACACAGCCTTCCTGCTTTCAGGGTAAAGCTTTACAATTTGACCTGCAAACCCCATGATGTTGGGAACCACAAGTAATTATGTCCAACCCTTTCTTTATCAGTCTCAAGATTAGCATATTGCAATCAACTATATACATGAATTAGGTTGAAGGTGCTTCAAGTTGAATAATTGGTCAAGGGCACATATTTATGCATATACAAAATAGAAGCAAGGGAATTCAGTATACACACACACACACACACAGTAGTTTCATTATGAAGACAACGGAGACAAGAACGTCTCAGATCTTAAAGTATGAACCATCTAGAAAGTCATGACAAAATCACACAGAACTCTACAAGAAACAGATGTGAGAACCTAATAGTTGTAGTTCACAAGCAAATCAATAAAGGACTGGAAAGAGAAAAGGATGATTACTGGCGAATGAGGATGCAAAGAAATTGTCAGTATAAATGTCCGAAAGGTATAAAAAGTTCCAAGAGGGAAACAAGCTCAAGGCTTACAAGATTGAGATGAAAACTCTTGAAAAACAAATAAATCAGTTAACAATTAGAAGGAAAAAAAACAGCACTAATTGATGTCTCTGGCCAGAAAGAAAATACAGCAAATAAGTACCAGGAAAAGACAACACGCACCAGATCAGTTCTGCGTAATTCAGGTGTCAACTTAACATGAGCTTCAAAAGTTTCCTCAAAATTACGCTTGGCATTAGCCTGTAAAATCACTAGAAAGACCAGAAAGCATATAAGAGTAACTAATATTTCTGGAAGAAACTACTAAAGTAAAATTTTAAGCATAAACAGAAGATGGACAAAAGTTAAAGAAGTAATTGACATCATTTAGATAAAATTCCTTCACATATTCTGCAGCTAAAATTCTTTTGACTTAAATTCAATTATCTCCTTTACACAACTAACCAACCCTGCTGTTCCTTTTTGTATTAACTAGGGCACAGAATAATCTCATAAGTAGAATAGACTATAACCAGGGCCAAGCCTTGACTTTTGTTATGAAAAACCAATCTTCTTGCAAAATTTTCTTAACAAAAGATGTATGTTTAAATTTCTACAAAGGTGGGAATAAATTGATTCCTGAAAACCATGGTTGTCAAATGTGAGAAGGGACTTCCCCATAAGGATTAATATTTTCTACTAATCTCATCAAGAACTTGAAAATTCTTTTACTACTACCAAGAATTGGCGAAGTATTATAAAAAGTAGTCTGGAGTTTTGAGTTTCACCAAAGTGCTGAAAATTTTCTTCTGAGATCCTTCATTATTCAGCTTGCAAACTACAAAATTAACATCCCTAAAAATGAACAGAAAAGTTCAAATGGAAATGATTTAGAGCAGCAAGTACCATTTTCAACATTTCAGCAGACCTCACTAGAAAAAACCACCATAAGCCAATTTCCAAGGAGAACAAAATACTGCCCTGAAGTGACTGGAAAATCACTATTTACTATTTAGTACTTTCACAGGATACAGTTCTTGTGACTCACTTGCCTAATCTGCTTGTATTTGATATCAAAACATTTTAGCTACCAGTTTAGATAAAGTCACTGTCTTGCAGGATTTATACTTAAACCCACAAAGTTCTATTATCAAGCAAAGTAGAAAGTTGTGAAAACCCAAAACCATTTATTGCAGAATTTGGACAACATTATCAACCTGCAGACCACAAATACCTCATCTCGTGTGGGCCATTTAGGTATGCCTACTCAATCATGAATGCTTTATTTGACTTTTATTTTAGCATTCTACCTCACACCTAAACTTACATTAATTTTATATCTTTGGTGAAAGCCAAAAGAATTACCAACTAACATGTTTGATACTAAATCCAAGTAACACATGCAACTCTTGTAGCATCAAATTCCATCTCTCTCTCTCTCTCTCTCTCTTTCTTTTTCTTTTTCTTTTTCCCAGTTCAAAGTAAAACCTACACTTCCATAATTATGGGGTTTTAATGAACCATATGCAAGCAACAGAAGAGAATATCCAGATCCCCAGATAGCACATACTAACCTAACAAATAACAGAAAATACTCATTTCGACAAACAATAACACAATGGAAAATGCATCCTCCTTTCTGTACTATATGGTGCCAAATTTAAATTTATCTCAGACCTACCAACAAGAAATCAAAACTCCTTAGCTAACTACAAAAATAGGAAAGACACGGAAACAAAAAAGAAGAAAAGAACTGACCTTTACAAGTTGAATGGCCTCTTTAAGATCATAGATAAACTTCCCTTTGCTATTTTCAGGCCTAATCAGAGTAGGAAATGGCACTTTCTCTCCCTCGGCCATTAACATCATCTTCATCATGTCCATATTCCCGGCCTCAATTCTACTTCTCTCTCTGTCCAGCTCCACATTGCGCCTCATCTGTTCCTTAATCTCATGATCCTCCTTCACCTCTTCTGTTGCTACCCGGTCCTCAGGCAACGGTGCCACCCGGGACGAGTACGACACTGGAGTCAGCGAAGGATCATCTTTCACAAAGCGAAAATCCTCCCGGGACCAAGCTTGAATATCGTTTCCATCATCTGGTTTGGGTGCTGATTGCTTCGGCGGCGGCTGTCGTCGTGGGATATCCCAATCGTCAGATGGGAAGTCCTCTTCTGGTGGTGCATTCTCGGGATTAGACTGTTTAACAGCGTAAGAAACAGGCGCAATATTGATCGGAGTTCTTCGGTTTGAACTCGGTTCAGGTTGGCTCGACCCCGGGGATGAGGGCTCGGCACCTTCCGGTGGTGTTGATGAAGAAAATAGGCGGCATTGGTGGTGGTGGCGGCAGAGGAAGGAAGAGAGGTAAGTTTGGGCGGTTCTGGTGAAGCATTGATGGCTACGAACTTGAGAGAGGAGGTTTCTGAAGGCCGCCATTAATATTGAGTTTCAGAAAGCTAGCCGTAAATGCAAGAGAGAAGAAAAGCTCATGCGCGCGCACACAGTTGACACCTCGAAGAAGAAAACACTGGAGCGTGGTGGTAGGGGCTTAGGATGTCCCGAGGAACAGACCCCAGAGGTGAAGGGTTTTTGTTGAAGTACAGAAATGCCCTCATTGTTTAGGGCGTCGCGCTCATACATCAACTCTTGACTTTCCATAAGTTATACTTACTCGACAATCAACGTAAATTGGATTAGAATTTTTTATTTTAAGTTAAATTCTATTAAAATTTATAAAAATAAAAATAAGACTTAAAAATTTAAAAAATTGAATTAAAATCAATTTAAATTAACCCAACATTATTAATATAATCTACTAAGTCTTTCAATTATACTTTATCATGAATAAATTTACGTTTAAATTATTGTATTACTAGTCATCATTTCAAAATGCTTTTCATGAAAAATTTACTTGTGAAAATAGTACATTATTTTCCTCTAGTCCACGGTGAATTAAAAAAAAAGAAGAATATACAGTAAAATTAGAAACAAAGATAAGAAGCCTGGTTCAAGGATGAGCCACAAGGGAAAAAAAGGTTAAATGGAAGAATGATAGTAACAAATTTTTGTAATAAAAGAAAATTATAGTATTTACAAATTCCATGCACAAAAGTACCCTATTGCTGAAAACAGAAAGAAACAGGTAAACTGGTTACAGTGTTCTAACATTCTGATCTTAGTATGGATTTCCTTTCAATTGCAGCAATGTTTGAGTGGACATCATTTATATTAGGTAGATCTAAATGCAACTATATTCTCCCAAAAGTAATTCAAACATGTCATCGGGAGTAAGAAGAGTTGTTCCACCAAGAATCAATTCTGCATCAGGTCTGCTGCTCTCTGCTAAGGCTTCCTGAACTTCCCGCACCTAAGCATGAAAAGGAAATATGAACATCAGCAAATTTTCGATAATTGTGTGCTACATATTTTTTCTTGTGTATTTCCAACGGATGCTAAAAGATTTCAGAAACTAGTGTTCTTTTGTCCTTAGGTCAAGCTAAACAATCTCGGAAAAGAAATGAATGATATTGACTGCGGTAAAGAAACATGGAACATGAACTAAAAAGTAGAGCGTCTTCATGTTCGCATACCTCAACAGAATTGATGCCTCCTATTACAAAAACAATAATAACATTTTGGTCGGCAAGACTTGGTTTTGCCTGCAGAATAGAAAGGGATGTCTAGACTGTCAAAAGAGACATGTTGGTATTCCCCAAGTACAAGGGGAAGAAATTCTAGAGATGAACTAAAACATACCTGTCCAAGGCCAAACCTTCCAAATCCACTCTTAAAAAGCCGCCCAACGGTAGAGGAGTGGTACTCCAAGCCGGGTATATCATACCTGGCCAATACCCTCGTCAAAATTTTGTACAGCAATCCTTTGCTTGAATAAGGATCTTCATTGAATCTTGTCTCCCATGACCACGGCCCCTCTCGGAATGGCAAATTATTCTTCAAGCTGGATATTTTGTGAAGGAATTTGAAAAGATTATCAACCCTATCACGCAATTCTAACTTAAGCTGCATATCACCATATGCCTGTTCTTTTGTTGATTCTGCATCTTCATCCTCATCACCCCAGCTTTCCCACTGATCCTCATCAAAATCAACTGTTTCAGGTTGCCCAGAAGAAGCTTCCTTCTTCTCCCCAGGATTAATTTTGTTAAAGCTGGCTTTCAGCTCTTCAGCCAAACCTTGAAGAAACTTCAGCTTTGCAATTGCAGGGTTTCCAATAATTGCATCCAAAATAGCTTCTTGCATGAAATGTTCCTCTTGCCAGGAAAATGGACCACTAGATCCGGAGGTTGGGAAATTCACGCCTGCTAACATATATCCAATAACTGTTAGAAGTAGAGCATCTTTAAGAGTAAGTAGGCCCTGTGAAGACTCCACTCTACCATTCTTATGCTCTTGTAAATCCACTAGAGCACTCTTATTAATGAGATCACTTATCTGAGATGCAAGGCTCTGGCTTGTGTCTCTAGCATTTACATTCAGTATCTTCTCCGCACTCATAAATGCATCCCATCTGGTGGAATATAATTCGTCCAGAGCATATATAGTGGCTGCTGCTAATTGAATGATACCTTTATGTTTCAGTAAGGATGACTGGCTTTTAGCCAGTGCCTTAACCAAAGGTTCTAGCTCCAACTTTGAACCTGGACGAATTTTCAAATTTGAAGGCGTATTTTCCTGCCGCAAACTTTCCTGGAGCCATTTCTTGATTAGCGTAGCCCCATCTGTTGTTCTTCTTTCCATTATGGCTTCCAGGAACTTTGTTCCATGAAAACTTTCAGTAGAGACAAAAGACCCACAGAATACCTGGCTCTCAGAATGCTGCACGGGCTTTTCACCATCTAGTTTCTTGCTGAGGTTTATTAAGTCACCACTTTGAGGAGCAAACTTACTAGAATTCCACCCATGTAAAAATGCCTCAATGCTTTCCAGGAGATGAAAATTATTTTCGCTTGAATTTTCCTCATGGAGAATCTTCTCAAGTGGTATCTGAACATCAAGAGGAGCACGCAATATTCTAGTATGGCCATTTTTCAGTTGATTTTGAGACCCTTTTGTGTTACTTAATGCAGCTCTTGGTTCCCTGCGAGGCAAAGAGGAAAATATCTGATCCAAAAGCGAATCCCCATGACAACATGGTGTAAGAAGATCAAGTGTACGGTCAATTAGAAGTAACCCTGCAGATCTTTTACGACGACCAACATCATAAAGGCTTGACATGTCCATCAAAAGCTTCCCAACAGTTTTTGAGAAATCACCAAGGGAAAATATTTCCAATTTCAGATCCATCTACATGTTTTACAGAGAAGAAAATTATGCCATGTACAGAGATATAACATGGTAACTGACAGGAAAAGAAGAATAATTTATTGAAACAAACGAAATCCCTTTTGTCTATTAGTTATTCATTTTCCAAGGGAGGTTGATAGATGTGCATATAGTGGGATCTGAGTTCAGTTCAACAGAACCATAGACTGCAATGAAGGCTATTTGGGTTCCTGGGTTTGCCAGTCTTCTGCATGCCCAAGATAAGAAGAAAATTATCCAAAGTAAAGGTATAAATATACCTACCTTTGAAGCAAGATGATATAGAAACTGAGCTGTAAGAGTTGCCCCAGGAGGCACATCCTCACCATCAGCAGGTGTTCCCATACTTATGGGTGGCAAGGCAGGGCTTAACGAATTCTCATGTTCAACTGACAGGCAAGCTTCTGCAGCTGTTCCTTCTGAAGGTAACACAAAAACTCTAGGCGAAAAAGGACATAACACTAAGGGGAAGTGATGTACATTAACAACCAGCTTTCGGCCCACATGTTCTGCAGGTCCAATGAACTCATCTTTGTAAGAATCTCCTTTGGCTCTAGGAAAGGAATCAAAGTCTGAAATGTCATCCTCATTCAAGGTGAACTGAGACCATCCTTCATCTTCAACAGTTGGACCGTTCTTCAAAGCAGAGTCATTAGACTGTTTAGAATTTGTCTGACCTCTCCTAACAAGCTCCTCATAGTCTTGGACAAGCAAAGATTCATATTCACGGAAAGCATCAGGACCCAGAGGTGAATCAGGGTATACCGAGTGACCTATCTGTAATTAGTAAACGCAGGAGCAAGTTCTTAAGAAGCATAAAAGAATCTTTTACTTAAAAGAAGGAAATATAATCAAATCAATGTCAAGAAACCACGAAGGTTAGCAGAAAACTTGTCTTAACCAAGGATCTTTCAATAAGGTTATTTTGGTTCAAAAGTGAATAGCAAATGAAATCTTTGGTTCAAGAGCAGTCAAACTAGAATACAACCAAACACTACGGCATACTGACCGCACAGAGGATTAGAGAATGAGAGCATCTTTAGTAATTGGACTCTACAACTTGAAAAGTTTGAGGCAAAGCTAACAAACCCTTCCTCACATGCTACATTCATCCTACAGTTCAAAGCTTCAAGCTTTACAGCAAATTTATGTTACTTTTTCATCAATTTCCAAATAATTCATTCAATGGTATAGTGTTTACTAATTAGGAACACAGAAAGACAATCAAATATCCAGATTGATACTCCAGGTTTTATACTTAAAGAAGAGCTAGAATATTTTAGTAATACTAGAAGTATACCTAGAAATATATAGCTAATACAGTACTTTCAAACTATTTCCTTTAGTTAATAACAGCTTGTCATTCACAAAATGAAAAGTTGTATGAATATCTAGTCCACTGCTTCTGCATTTCTGTAGTACCATTTGGCATAGAGTGAATCGTGATTTAAAAAGTTTTCTCATATGCGATAAATAGAAGAAGATTAACAAGTTTTCTCTTGTACCTCCATTAAAGAAACACGGTAGTACCCATGTTTAGAATAAACAGATAACGCTCAGGGGTTGCCTTGAAAACTGACTCCCCTGGGATTAAAATATTCCACAGGAGAACCATAGTAACAAGAGTCATTATTGGTATTATTTCAAAAGATATTGCAGAAACAATCTTGACCAAGCATATAGTCATACTCATTTCTGAATTGCTAGCACAATGAACCCTCTGGACCACTGAGATTACATCAACTAATCAGATCGTCAACCCTTTCCAGTAGAAAGATTCAATGAAAGGAAAAAGGTTTTCTCTGTCAAGTCTCATCATTTCCAAGTACCAAGTTCATTGTGCAACACATGACTAAATTTCCATTAAAGTTTAGTTTATCATGAACCTAGGTAAAAGATAAATATGAGGCAGGGAGAATGAAGAGTATTTTAGAGGGCGTGGCAGAGCCAAAATGTTCCAGAAACCAGAAGGGAAACTGGACAACTATCGAAAGTATGGTTTATCACTTTGTTAAACATATAGCTCATTTCAGTTTCAGCTCATACTCTTAGGTTGATTCCAAGAGCAAGATCCATCAGAAGACAAGACCACAATTAAAAGAATACCAGCTTTAGAAATTCTCAAGTATTTTACCCCTCAAGAATTTACCACCAAAGGTGCAGTATCAATCCTCTTAAAACAATATAATCTAATCATGTGTTAACTGTTACCTAATTATATTGAAACTTAGCCTTTATAATGATAAGTAGTTACATGTAGCACGATTAGGATATCACATGAAAATTCAACATTTATTTGTAAATAAATATATACCAGCATTAACCAATCAATTTATGAAGTTCTAGACTCTATTTAACAACTTATTGTGAAGAAAAAAACAAACTAACAATTTTCTTTTAGACCATTAGTTTCAGGACAAACTTTATGATGACTTAATGAAATTTACAAAAACTGGTTGAATAGAAACCTCTGATATGGATGTAAAAACAGTACAGTGGCGAATTCCCTGAAGAGTGCTCAGACAACGCAAAACATATCGATGTGCATCACTAAGAAGGCGTGAAGTAATGACCACAATCTTTTCCACCGGTTCAGGACTTGAACAGCAACTAGCTACCTGGAAGATTTGCCAGCATAGAAAGTCAGGATTACAAAATAGGATAAAAACTTCGAAAGAAAATAAAGAAACCTTTTTGTTTGAGCATCATAGTTAACAAAAAGCTCAATATTGAAATGGTTCGATATATCTATAGAGTGACATTAATAACACTCAAGCTCTAGAAAACTGCTTCTGCGAATTGATTATTCCACAAAGAATTTGCTTTCTAGCAATATTCTAACTGCCTACAGATCTATTTTTTTCCATCACATCTTGAATGACTACAGTAAGAGATTAGCTATTGTAATAATAGGAGGTTGCTTATGAAAGAAGAACCAACCTCCCCCAAAAAAAAGAAAAGTTAGTGGTAAAGCTGAACCAAAATAGGAACTCGAACGCATTCCAATTACAGTTGAAAATATCAGGTAAAGCTTTCTTAGAAGGTAAATACTGAAGCAGGGGTTTGAATTCAGAAAGCTTCCCCATCACCAAAACATTAAATACGAAGTACTTCAATATGTTGCTGAACCAAACTTGAAATAGTTCTTCCAATAAGATCTAAAGACAACCCAAATATGAAATGTCAACATGATAACAAGTGATTGTAAACAACATTTAAGGCATTCTGTAAACAAAGAATGAGTTGTTCAATTGGACAGGAATCAGACTTTGCAATAAACTTTATCTAGCAAAAAGCAACAACTATTCAAGTATCAGATGATGCTAAGATTTCACGAAAAGTATACAAACAATTTTGGCTATACAAAAATACAAGTGAACAAGATAAGGGATTAGGGGCCTATCCACTAGCCGTCCATGTGAGGTTATGGGTAGCCAGTCTCTGTCTGCACCTCAACTGAATGGATAAGATCTTTTTCATTTTGTCTTGCAACATATTTTATACATGATGAAAAAATTTGCATGGTTGGAGAACACATCGTGGATCAGCCTCAGATCCAAATGTAATCTCACCTGATCAAGAGGAGATGTTTTCTCCAAGCTGCACACAGCATGAGCCCCAAGTTCCAGTAACAATGGAAATGCCCCGAGAAACTGAAAACTCTCCGAACATCCAGCATCTAAATAAACAATTGCATCTTTAATGTCATCTGATACCTGAACAACATAGAGAAAACTCTTGAGTCTTGAATGTCCAAAAGTAAAACATAAAGCTATTATCAACAGAATGTCATCAAGAGCATTGCCAATTGGCATTGGGCTAGTACTTTCTAATGCCAAAAATCAAAAGGCCGTGTTTAGATCACGGAATTGGTTGGAGAAACAGAAAAGTAAAAGAAATAGTTAGGAAAAATAGGTTCTATTATATTTAAGCTATGGGAGAATAAATGGCAAAACATGTTGAATCATTAGCCTTTGTCGCAGAACATTTCCTCCAAAAACAAATTATTACAAAAGAGTTTTTACTTATTTCATTTTCTTTTCTCACCTTATCCAAGTTTCAAACAGACAAGGGTAAACAGATGACTACGGATTCCCTTACACTTCTAAATAACATAGCAGAATCTAAGTTTCTTTTCCCCGACTTCTGAATAGTGAGCTCAACTTTGATGCTTAACTTCATTCCTTAGCATAGATTTCCCATTGCAGTGCTCATTCTTCATCCAATTAACATCAAAAAATCAGATAGCAGTAATTTTCTTATTCAATTATGGAAAATACACTAAATATATCGACTTTCCAGTTTCCAATACGAAAATTTATCGAAACGACTCTGAATTCAGAAAACTTACTTGTCTGATGGAGTCGAAGCAGCACTTGATGAGATCAACCATTTGCTTGCTTCAACAAATCACTCTAAATCGCTTCAAAAATCATTAGCAATCAAAATTCTTAAACTCAACCCATACATTACAGATACCAGTAAGGATTTATCCCGAATTTTGAACTGTCTCTCTCTTTTATTTCGGTTCTGTTTCCATGGAATTGAGGAACGATTAAAAATAGACTTAACGCATTTCCGTAGGGCGTGGTACTTGAACGCTTTAGTATTTCGTTAAAATGCTGCTGAAACTTTTGCTAGACTATTTTTTTTTTTTTTGATGAATATGAACTTCTGCTAGACAACTGAATAAGTTAAATTACAGATTAAGCCCCTAAGTACTTCAAACTTTAAGAGTTTTAATAATTGAGTACATAATTATATCCCTATAACAATTAAGTACTCAATTTAAATAGAATCTATTAATTAAAACGGAAAACTTTGAGATTCAATCCTGATAATTGAGTGCTTAATTTCAATTCTATGACAATTAGGTGTCTAATTTGGATAAAATTCGTTAATTTAGACAGAAAACACATGGCCTACTACAAATGTGTTCACACTGAACACACATTAGTGATAATTTGTTTCAACTTTTCATTCCTTCTTAGTAAAATGTTTTCTAAATATTTTTCTTTCTCACATATTGGATCATCAACTCAATACTGAATACATTTTCCTATTCCCCTATAATATAATCTTATTTATTTAATCTTGTTCTCTAAAACTAACTACCTTATTCACAAAATTTGTAAAAAATATAGCAAAACAATTCATGTAGATTATTACAGTAGGTTGATTATCCAATATGCAATAAAGAAAAATATATAGGGAATATTCTACTAAGAAAAAACAAAAAGTTGAAACAAAGCAACACCAATATGCAAGCAAGGTATGAAGAGAATGTGAGTTCAAACTGCAAATGATAAGAGATAAATGAACAACTTCTTATTGATATCGAAGATTTCTCTACAAGTAGAAAATTAAAGAGTGATGATATTTTTTTCTTCTCATAATTTATCGTTGTTGACTTCTCTCTAGTACCAACGAACAAAATAGAATTTATAATTTTTTTTAAAAAGTATTAAACACATTTGTAGCATGCCATAAGTTTTTTGTCTAAATTAACAAATTCTATCCAAATTGGTTCTTTAATTATTATAGTATTAGGATTGATTATTCAAATTGGATACTTAATTATCATAGTAAGAAGATTGAATGTTTAATTATCAGGACCCTCAAAGTTTAAAGTACTTATACGGATTTAACTTTTAAATTAAATACATTTAATCATGCATAAAAACCCAAATAAGATGAGATAATAGGAAGTGCTAGTTTGGGAGGAAAGAAATGGAGAGAAAAAAAGATATTTGAGTAGAAAAGATTTGGGTAACTCTTTTTTGGGATTTAGAGGGAAAGAAAATAAAAGAAATGGGAATATGAGAGATCATCTCATCTGCCCAAATCTTTTCTCTCCAATTAAGGAGAGAAACGGACGGATACACAACCGTCCTTTTAAGTTTTTTTTTTCAATGTCAAATTTCTCCACAAATTTTACAAGGAAATACATCATTATTAGCTATTTTTTTAAAAAAATTTTCTTGGTAGGTTATATATGTAAAATCACCCTTTATTATAATCCTTCTTTCAACTTCTCTCCAATCTTCCAAATAAAAAATATATTTTTTCTTTTCTTTCCAAAACTTCCAAACAAAATATGGGTTAAATCTTTCGCCTTCTTTTCTTTTCTTTTTTCTCATGACTTAAAAGCTCTCTTCTATTTTTTTCCTCTAAACTCCTAAACTCACCCTAAATACTTTCCTTAAATAAAATTTTTATACTTTTTCTCTCCTTTTCTTTTTTCATTTTGTAAATCAAATTACAGCTTGAAGATACACATATTACCAAGCAAAAGTCTTAACATGATCCCCATGCTTTAATTGGTCTATAAACAAAATAATTTGATATGAGTAATTA
Source organism: Rauvolfia tetraphylla (assembly GCA_030512225.1). Taxonomy (NCBI): domain Eukaryota; kingdom Viridiplantae; phylum Streptophyta; class Magnoliopsida; order Gentianales; family Apocynaceae; genus Rauvolfia; species Rauvolfia tetraphylla. The sequence continues at coordinate 1,076,043 of JAJQKT010000012.1, forward strand.
TAATATTAAAGATATAAAAATTAAGTATCTTTTAAAAGGAAATATATGAGTAATTACGAAAAATAAAGTAATAATTATAACTTTATTCGGTAAAAAAATCAATTCTTACCATCTACCTAATAATAATCATTAACAAATGGGCAAGATAATGATAATTTTGTTGATAAAAACACTTTCCAAGTGAAAGGGATTGCGTTTCATCTAAATGATATTACTGACCGTCAATATTTTTCTTCGTTCAATGCATTAACGTCATACATTCTCCGTTTTTTTACTTTTGCGACATAAAGACACGTTACAGTAATGCGATAAATAATGTTTGATACCTGAACCTTTTCCTTTGTCAAAATTTTTCGTCGTTCAACACATCATCATCATATGTTATTTGTTTTTTTTGACTTTTGTACCACAAGGACACATTATGGTCATGCATTCATCTACTGTTTGATGCCAGAATCTTTTTCTCAAATGGAAGAATTTCGGTAACATGTTCATTTGAATATTTATCGATACTACTAAGCGTCAAATTTTTTTTATTGTTCAACACACTATTGTTATGCGTTCTCCGTTTTTTTTTTACTTTTGCACCATAATGATGCATTACCATCACACTTTCATTAATTAATGCATTATGATAATGTGTTCAACTACTATTTGATGCCTAAACTTTTTGAATCTTTTTCTCAAATGGACGCATTACGATAAGACACCTTATCATGCTGTGTTCAATTCTTTTGTAAACCTAACTTCAGATCACTTATCGCAATACTATAAAGTATTTGAATAGTTATTCTAAGTGATACTACTAATTGTAAAGAGGGGGTGACGATGAAAAACACCCAGCCTCCATCCCTTTTTTATTTTTTTCACTACATTTGATGGTTAAGATTTAATTTTATAAGAAAACATATTACGGTCATGCATTCATCTACTATTTGATGCCAGAACCTTTTTCTCAAATGGAAGAATTTCGGTAACATGTTCATTTGAATATTTATCGATACTACTAAGCGTCAAATTTTTTTTGTTGTTCAACACACTATTGTTATGCGTTCTTCGTTTTTTTTTTACTTTTGCACCATAATGATGCATTACCATCACACTTTCATTAATCAATGCATTATGATAATGTGTTCAACTACTATTTGATGCCTAAACTTTTTGAATCTTTTCCTCAAATGGACGCATTACGATAAGGCACCTTATCATGGTGCGTTCAATTATTTTGCAAACCTAACTTCAGATCACTTATCGCAATACTATAAAGCATTTGAATAGTTATTCTAAGTGATACTACTAATTGTAAAGAGGGGGTGACGATGAAAAACACCCAACCTCCATCCATTTTTTATTTTTTTCACTACATTTGATGGTTAAGATTTAATTTTATAAGAAAACGTATTATGTGAATATATACAACATTGGTAACACATTGTCGTTAAGCGTTCAGGTAAGTTTTTTTTTTTCTAGCATCAATCTTGACAGTCCCATTTTTTCTTTTTTCTTTAAAAGAAAACTGATGGTCTAGGGAAGCAGTAGCAATGACTTATATAGCATGAAAAGATTGAAAATGACAATTTAAAATTTCAAAATCATATTTGTGAGAAATTCTACAAAAAAGATTAATAAAACTTAAAGAACTGACTCATAAATTATGTATTAAGTTTGGAAGTAATGCATACAAACCGGTAATCATAGCCTTGCATCACATGATAAAATTATAAAATCCTAAATAAAATTTTATCATGTGTTTGTTATTATATAATTCAAGTTAAAAGAAATAACCTCCTCTTTTCCCAAAAGCTAAAACAAAAAAAAAATTGTAGACACACACACATATATATCAAATTTTAGAATTGATGTTTTGGAAAAAACATGACAAGTTAATCAATATTTCACCTTGAATCTAACATGAATATGGGTTCAAGATTTCCAATTCAGTAAACTTGCTCAAAGCAATACAGAAAAGATATGTTAGTCGAAATGATACTTCGACTATAATTATAGTATAAGACTAACACCATAAGAATAAGGACATAGAAAATGTATTTGACATCACATGCACAATTAAAGCCTTAGCATTGAGACTGAAATTGGCAATCATTGCTACAATTTTAAAGGGAATAGCAAGACGACAATAAATCTTCTCCAATAGTCAACAGTTGTAAAGTTGAAAACAAGTTCTAGACTTCCTGTATGTTTAACCTCTTCACCCATTTTATGAAGAATATCAATACACGTGCAGAAAAATTCTTGGACCAATATTTCTCTCCTTCCTAAACTGTATTTGAGTATATTCACTAAGATTGAAGATTAAAGTTTTGAACATGACTTATCTGACAACTTGTCATACGTATCATCAGTCAAATTGTATCTGCTTACATTTAAAGAAAGAATGGTATTGAGATGAGAAAAAACACTTAAGCATTGTTTGATTATGATTTCATATGGCATCATACCTCCGTTTGATTTTCCTTTTAGTATATTAATTCGACATTCATACTTATAGTTGATGTTTGTGAAACAATTATTGCTGAAGACATTGTAGCATGCGAACGAAGATACAAGAGTTGACAAATTAAGTTTTTTTTTTTATAAATTCAACTTTCAACACAACTGAGAATCGAAGTCATTAGATGCACAATTCAAGAGAGACTCAATGTTATACTATTCTTTCCTTCAGTATTTCTAATTGCACGATGTTTAATGTTTAGCTACTCATCTATTTCAATTAAAGCAATTGCTCTAAAAAGCTATATCAAGATAGATCATAGTCAAACTAATACTTTTTATTCATTCATATGGTATGCACACTTCTTGTTAAATACCTAAATGATTACTTTGATACTTAGAACATTGTTTGTTGCTCTACTGCTCAAGATGTCATCTCTATAGTATTATGCTTTGATTTAACATAGATCAAAGATAACATTTAGGGAGAAAAGCTTTGTATAATTCACTTCTATTTCTTATTCATAAACTTTCATTTGTGTTATCACAAATCGTGTATTGAAATTTTAGTTATATTTTTTTATTTATATAAATTATAACTCATATATTAATTATTTAAATTTATTTTATACTTATTATCTAAATTTTAAAATAATAATAAATAAGTAAAATAAATTAAATCACTGATGAATATTTCCGCACGTTGAACTAGTTAGTATTGATTTCTCATCGTACAAAAATAAAAAGGTCAAAAACGGATGGCATTTTGTTAATTTTGAGAGGAATGGAGGGCAACCATGTGTAAAAGCAACTGGGTAAAACCGTAAAAGCACTCTTCTACTACTACTGACTACGGTTGCCTAAGAGGAGGCTCGACTTGCCCACAACATATAACCCAAAACCGAAAGCCCAAACAATTTCTTGACGCTAAATCTTCCATTCCTCCTTACTCCCAATTCGTCCCGCCCTCCTCCGCCTTCCTCCTCCTCCCTCTGCCGGGAGTGATACTCCGATTTGGTGGCAAAAGGTCAGTTTGCCTCTACTCCTCCTCTACTTTCAGTCTACCAGCACACTTCACCCGGTGCACTTGACGATATGGATAGAGAATCTTCTGCGTAAACTTAAATCTGTATGTATCTTTCCAAATATGATACGTAGTAATATCCCTATATGCGTTTAGGTCTAATGGGCAGGCTTGAAATTTCCAAGATGTTTACTTGCTTAGATTTGTCAAAATTTTCAAATTGGCATCTACCTTTGGACGCTCTTTGATGTTGTATACTTATGTTAAATGTTGTTACTGATTCTTTTGAAAGCCTTTCTTATATCAAGTCTTAAAATTTCCTTTCCATGTTTTGTTTAGTCCTGAGATTTCGTGTTTTCTGTTGATCATAGGAGCCACTTGGCACAAAGTCTGAGAAATTTCTTTTTTTGATAGCAAAATTCTGAGAGATTTCAGTCTGTTTATTTGTTGAAACAGTAAATCTACTCTTGTTCCGTGTTAGAAGTATAACTAAATTGAAGCGGTGATTTAATGTTAAATTTCTTTTGTATTACAGGTTCTGAAAGAAATGCAGAGAAAGAGGATGAAGTGAGTGCCGTGCAGATGTGTAATTGTTGGTTCGATTGCTTGCAATTCAGCTGAATGATTTGGAGGGTCTTCAGTGAGATAGAGGACCCTTCGAATTAGAATTGCAGCTCTAGACTTAGATTATATCAAAAGTAGCTATAGATTAGGAGATTAGTTTTGGCTGTTTTTGGGGTCTGGATAGGTTTCTTTTGTAAATCATGCCAGCTGTACAGAAGCTTTATAATGCTTGTATAGTATCGCTTTCTCCAAGTGGACCTGTATCAGAAGAGGCTCTCGAGAGAGTGCGTGCTCTTTTAGGTAAGATAAAGAAGAAAAATCTAACCATGTCATTCCTTTTAGTGTTTTGCATTTAATGTATCTTTTCTTGTTGTAAGTGCAGGTATCCTTTCATACCTGGATTAATGACTATGATTATAATTTGGTGACATTTGGCTGAATCTGATTAGAACAATGCAGTTTGTGTTATCTTGTATTTACTTTTTATATAAAATAGCTTTTCTAGTTGCTAACAGACTGGTGCTTCTTGATACACCTAATGTTTCTACCTTTTTCATTCTCAAACAAAAGATGCCTTCCCATTGCAAATTGATTTTTTAAAATTATAATATCTTTACTGCACTAGTCATATCTGTTTCATCTGTTATCCTTGAAGATGTCAATTAAGATGACTTTAAAGTTCAACTTATTCATGGAATTGACTGTCCTGTTCTATCGTTCTTTATGTTCTGATTAAACACTTGGCATGTGTCATATTTAAACTTCTAAAATGGATCATCCTAGTGTACACAATCCATTCAACAATTTCTTTATGGTACATAATCTTTGGTGCACCGTTGGTAAAGTTTTTTCTGAAGAATAAGAAAATTTGGAAAAGAAATCTTTTTCCTTCCACTTCCTCCTGGATTGTCCAGTAAGATTTCCATTTCTATAGTCCAAGAATTTTTTCTACTTTAGGAGGTCTTCTGTCTAGTCATTTATTGTCTTTTGGAATTGTAATCGGAATACATTCAATTAATCACTGCTAAGATTTGTGCTTCTAGTCCCACTTTAACAATATCAGAATCAATTCCTGTGTCTGTATAGCCTATTGTATGTCTTATGGTATTCCTCACTGCTGCTTTTGTAGGGAGCAATTTGGCCTTCTGTTTCAAATTAGAATATTCCTTTTAAGCTTCATTGGAAACAATTAGGGCAGACCTCTCCTTGTCTTTTTCATCTATATTATTTAAACACTATTATACCCTTGGAAGGCATTGTTTTGATCTATAATTCACCTCTTCTCCCTCTTTATCTTGTGTCATTTAATCCATCACTTCCAGATCATATCCATCTTCCTGTACTTACAGCTTCCTTCCATCTTCATGAAGGTTATATTAGCATTTGCTTTCGGCTCCTATTAGATCCCAGGAGCAGCTGAATCATGTGGTAAATGACCTTCAGATAAAAATGAAGCCGTTTTAGTTTTGTGGACTTGACAGTGTAATCTAATTGAATGTCCTATGTCTACTGTGGGCTGGTTCAAGTATGACTGCTCATTTATTCCCCTTGATAGTGGTAAATTGCAACTACAGTGAAATATTCCCCTGAAATTGCTGATATTCATCTACATAAGTTTGTGTCATAATAAAATCATTAGTAGCCCTGCATTCTTGTGCCATGACACAACTTATGGGGAGTAATTGTGCCCTTTGTTTGAGCGTGAAGAGTTTGCCAGGGCAGGATCATCCATTTTAGGAAAGTTAATATCTCATAGGTGAAGACATTGATTGGAATTGCTGCTTTGATCTAGCAGCTTAAGGCACTTGAATATATGTCTTAATTCTTGCACAACATCAAAGTTGTTATGTCAGTTCTCTCTATGAAACTTCTTATCCTTTGCTTGTGAGTTCATTCTTTTGTACACGAGGATTAGTTTCTCTATGCATTAGAGACTATTTGACTCTTTCTCTGAAGAGGTTGTTACTGAAGATTACTTGCCTATGACCTGCTGCCTTCATCACATTGATTCAAATTTTATCCAGTTCCCCCCCCCCCACCCCACCCACCCTTCTTTCCTAATCCTTATTTTGCCAACACTTCTTGAATTTGATTTATTAAATTAATTGGCGCTTTCCTTCTTATTCTTCTTCGTTTGCTATCCCTTCCCTTCTCTCTCTCTCTCTCACACACACACACAGTTTTATCTTTTACTTTTGCATTTTCTTTTTTTGTTTTTTTTGGGGGGTGGTTATTTGTTTATTGCCACTCTCCATCGAAACTGATCCCCCCCCCCCAGCGGACATAATAGATAGAGAGACAGCCCAAAGCTTGTAGATCCAACACTGATCTATGTTCGAAGTCAACATTCTTGGTCTCGAAAATCTTGCCTGATCATTCTCAATTGCAGCTACCCTATGGTTTCTGATTCTTAGTACTTGATACTCTTCATTCATTCAAGTGCACCTGATTGAAATATAATTGCCTCCATGATTGAAAGTAGCAAGCATGATTGCATGCCTACTATTAAGTGTTCTACAGACAGGATTGCAGAAGTATTCCTTCCCTTTCAGTTTTTGGGTAAGCATGAGTAAAAGGAGAACTCTCATGATAAAATTGAAAATTTTCCTGTCATCCTTTTCACAATTAGTGTCCACCAACTTATCCCCAAATGTGTGTGGGGGGGGGGAGTGATCACCAAACTATTTCGTTAGAATAATTGTGGAGCAAGAAAGTCAGAACACCTTAAACCATCTGTACTTTTATGTATTCTATACATTTACTACATAGCAGAGAATATAGTTCAATTTGACTGTTTGTTTGATCTTCAAGTTTGACCAACCTGGTGGAATATTTCTTTGAGGAACTTTTTCTGCGGGTTTCTTTTACCAGTTTATGCATATTGCATAATCTTCTCTTTGACTTTATCTATGTCTGCACCAGAGAAAATCAAGCCTTCTGATGTAGGTCTTGAGCAGGAGGCACAGTTAGTACGTGGGTGGAAAGGCTCTGTCAATGAGCGTAACGGGTTCCGTCGGACAACACCGCCAATTAAATACCTACACTTGCATGAATGTGATAGCTTCTCCGTAGGTGTTACTTTGGTGGCTCATTTAATCTTTTATTCTGTCTTGTAGATGAACATCTTTTCATTTTTATCATAGGTGTCAGCATGCACTTTCACGCTTTACACTGGGTTTAAAGGATAAAAAATTGGAAATTGTCTTAGAATCATCATGGTCAAATGTTTGTTGCAGATGGGAATTTTCTGCATGCCTGCTTCTTCCATCATTCCTCTTCATAACCATCCAGGGATGACTGTGTTAAGTAAGCTCCTCTATGGTTCCTTACATGTGAAATCTTATGATTGGGTCGATGTCCCCAGGCCTTCTGATCCATCTGAAGGTGAGACACTAGATATTATGCTGTTTCTTCTAAATACTAAATGATGCAAGATCCTCATTACCTATTGTGTTATCTTGATTGGTTGTGCTTTTCTACAGTAGGTATGGGGCAGCTAATTGTGTACTATAATTAATTTCGGAACAAACTTTTTCTTTTCTTTTTTAACTTAATAAAAAGTCTCGTCTTCCCACTCTTACATGAATGAGCCTTACTATTTTGGTTTCTTTCTTCCTCCATCCCCCTCCTCTCTTTCTTCTGGTGTACAAACTGTTTTGAACTCTTGTGTGTTTCTTGATTAGACTGATAGACCTCAAGATTCATTGTTGTTCCATATTCAATTGTTACCTAAAATTTTCAAATTAGCTGGACCTTTACACTTTTTAGGTAGTACTTCATCTTAATCGCCAGATGGAAAGCTTATGATGTAGACAAAAATGCTTCATGGCTCACAAAATAAAGATATATGTCTCTGCTTGTATCTAACATCTTGATTTCACTATTATGGCTGCTTTTTGATATAAACATTTTGCTATTGTCTGTCATTTATTGGTATAATTGCCTACCTCCTGTTTTTCTTCTCTTCTTTGTTTTATTATGCTAGATGCCTAAGGAATGGTCTAATATCAAGTTTTTGAGGGCTGAATACGCAATCCAGCAATCAACAAAACGAATACTTATTTCAAATAAACATAATTTTATTTGGAGAGGATTGTGCTGTTGTCCCTTACATCTTTATATTTGAGATATGAATTTTTCTTTTAATCTTTTGTCAAGTTTGCTGATGGGATTTTATCCATGTACTAACATTTCTAATGTTTACATCAGCGAGACCTGCAAAACTTGTGAGGGATGGTGAGATGACTGCTCCATGTGGTACCACTATTCTTTATCCAACAAGTGGAGGCAACATTCATTGTTTCAAAGCCATAACACCCTGTGCCATCTTTGATATCCTTTCTCCACCCTACTCTGCAGAAGATGGGAGGCATTGCACTTATTTTCGAAGGTCTCCCAGAAGTGATCTACCAGGTAACTACAGCTGATCAATGTTTATAATTACTGACATCCTGAATCCTTGTATTCCAAAGATCACACTTAGTCCTCCTTTTTGCTGTTTCCTAATGAAAGGTAATCTCGAGGTTGATGGAGTGACAATCTCCGATGTGACTTGGTTAGAGGAGTTTCAACCTCCAGATGATTTTGTAATACGGAGAGGACAGTACAAGGGCCGTGTTATTAAGACTTGAAAGCTCGTCTTTTCTTTTTCCCTTTTTTTCTGTTAAGCTAATTAAATTTTATCCAATGGATCGTCAGAGTAATTTGGTCCTTTAAGGTGGTCTAGAGATATCTCTACTGGTGCAACTAAGAATAATTATTTTGTTGGGCAATGAATTTTGGCATTTGAGTTGTACATATTGATGTACTAATAATGTTCCATAGATCTCACCTTAATTTAGCAAACATGATGTTTGATATCTTGGAATCTTGTCTCTGATACTATCTTCCTTGTACTCTTTTGCTTGTGGCTAGAGATGACGAAACAAAAAAGGAAAAGAAAAGAATTGGTCAACTTCTCTCTAGATCGTGCGAGTCTGTTAAATCTTCTCTGGTCTTTTTCTGTGAACTAGTGTTTTCCTAGAATCAAGGTATCTGACTACTTGAGGCTGTTACTTCTCTAACAGAAAAATACTTGCGATTTAAGTTTGTAATTTGAAGTTCTATTACGGTGTGCTTTATTCGGGGGATAAGTTATCTTTGTGTTTGTCATTGTGATTTGCTTTGTTGCTTATGGTGTATCATAGGTTCACCATAACTCAATTTTTAATGTTTGTTTTACTATGTAAAAGGTTTAGAGTTGGATTAATTTTTTTGTTAAATGTATCACAAGAGTTATACAATATTATAATCTCATTCAAGTTCTCTCATTTTATCACCAGAAGGATATTTAATTATTATTTAATTTTGTCTTGATAATTTTAGGATTGAGCAAAAAATTATCCAATGGCTTAGAATTAGAGCGACGCAACAACGTTATGCTGTTGCTACCCTTTCGGGGAAATTCATATTTTGTTATCTTCTAGCTCAAAATTAAATTTTCTATTTCTATTGGAAAATAATCGGGAACAAATAAAAGAATAATAATTTCACATTGATGGTAAGCAGATGTTGTATTACTCTGCACAAAGTAAGAAAGAGCATATGATAATGCGTAATATTCCCTCCTCTCTTCTTCTCCCTCCGATTTTTCTCCTTATTCTAGTTTTCGTCTTCTTCTTCTCCGACGTCCGCAAGCCTTTATCAAGATGGTTGACGCACGAAAAGACGATCATTGCTTGCACCACAAGGAAACATCAAAATCGTGAAAAATGGAAAGAGGACTCCAGAGGTACCCACATGAGTCAATATTCAAGAATCGTGCCATTCTTCTTCTGTCTCGAGACCGAATCTTGATTTTTCACCAAGCTGATTTCCTTGATCAAATATGGGTCGAGGGTAAAAACAAAACTCATAATTAGCTTCAGGATGTCTCGTCTACTTATAGAGGCATCATTGTGGAATTTCGGTTCGATTTAGGATAATGCTTGTCACATCATTAAACCATTTTCTTTGGAACATGTATTAATTTTGGGGTTCCCCTTTGTTGGTTCAGTTTCAAATTTAGCCTTTATTCTTCTCGCTTTCTTTCTCTCCCTGCCGGTGTCCCTGCTCCCCAGCCTTCTTGCTGATATCTCAATTTCGGTAACCGAAACGAAACCTATATCACAGCCACAGCTAGCAAAACACCATCAAAAGCGGCGGAGTAATTTTCTTGAATAATTTGCTCAATTTTGACGAGTTAAAGAAAAAAGTACTATTCTCATTTCCATATCTCGAAATTCCATTTCTTTATTTTCCTGCTCTCATGCGATACACTATCACCATTAAACTTTGACTGTCGCAGCCACGTTCAGTATACATTGATCACCCTTAAATTGTATCAGAATAATCTCGTAAAATGGGGATAAAAGGAGAGAGGGAAACAAGGATTTATTCTTAGTGGCTAAGAAAGAAAAACAGAGATTAAGAAAATATTCAGACATTGGCTTGATTGTAGGAGGGAAGAGGTGGAGTTGGCTTCTTCATACACATTCACAACGCCCATTACCATTGCAGCTTTGAAGGTTAATAGTTTTATTGAGGGCTCTGCAAGGGCATTCACAGTCTGAGTATATATAGCAGCAGTCGTATCGTCCACCACCGCAGTCATTCTTTATGCAGTCTGAGGGTTTCCGACAACATTCAAAGCGACCATTGGTACAATCTGTCCTCGTGCATTCCTTGGACAAACCTGCCAAATATTATACTTAATATCATTATATTAGCCAAATCTCCTTCTAAAAGGTTGTAAAATAAAACTACTAGTAGTAGTAAAAATATTAGATGCATTTGACAGTTGGTATGGTTTAATTTCCAAACTAAAAGCTTTCTACTTTATTTTTCTAAAAATCAATTTCAAGTTCTATGACATTTTCACAATGATCAATTTAACAAGTTGAAACACCGAATAATCTTTAATTTTTTTTTAAAATAAAGGGGGACTGTTTTCAAAAGGTTACCCGCAGAGAGAGAGTGAGAGGGTGAGAGAGAACCTGTTGAAACGAGCCAAACAGCAATGAGAACCAATTGGAACGAAATCTTCCTCATCGTTTTGGCGTTCTCCAACAACGGATAAGGCTAAGGAATGTTGTTCAGACAATGAAGCTTTTGGCTAATTTTAACTAAATTTATAGGTTAGAAATGTAGAAAATGTGTGATCTAGGAGCATTCATTAGTCAGATAAATTCACATTTATGCTATTGTTGTTACTTGAAAGACCGTTACTATTATGTGACACAGAATACATTACTGTAATTAATTATTAACGATATAATTTTTACATTCATTTCTTTTAACAATAAAGTATAAGGTTAAACCATTCTTATGTTTTTTTTTTTTTTTTGGTCTTTGAGTTAGTTTCAGCTGTAGGAAGGGTTTTGCAAATATGGCCCGTAGGCACAAGTTAATCTAGATAACTCCCTACATTTTTATGGTAACTAGTTATTTTTCATATTTGAGAAATTTTTATATAATTTAATTGTTGATGTGATTTTAAAATTAATAAAACTTTAAAGTAGCTTTTTTTTTAAAAAAAAGAGAGATGCAGTAAATCGTCTTTGGCGGCCCTTGAAATTTCTCAATATTTGGCTTTCACTCTCATATTAATGAAGAAAAAAAATCAAGTATGCATCCTTCAACTTCCAAAATATATTAAAAGTAGTGCTTCCGTTAATAAGCATTATTAAGTTCCAACGGGAAGTGAGGAAGTGGGGCTAATATGACCATTCACAGGGATATTTTTGTCAAATAAATTTAGTCAGGAACTTTCTTCTTTTTCCTTCTCAAATCTTTCTTCTTCTATTGTATCCATCTCCACGACCAACACCCAACCCCTTACCTCAATTTCACAGACATGACGGTGATATGTTGGAGCTGTTGTCCCTGACACAACCCTCTTTGTCCTGTTTTGCTTATGGTGAATCTTCAGGGCCTTTTCTGTGAACTTTTGTTTCCTAAAACTGAGGTGTCAAACAAATTCACAGTGCTCTTTCTCCAATGGAAAGAAACTTGTTGCATTGCACCTTGTATTAAGAGGGTATAACTTTTTAATGCATGTAAGATCGAGTCTTACTTTATTCAGCACAAAATTTATCTTGTGTTCCATTGTATGATAAATCAGTGATATTTGATTTGTTACTCAATGATGGATCATAATACATATAATTCATTTTCTACGTTGTCGTTAAAAGTTCAGAGTAATATTGGATAGAGTTTTCTAATGGCTGATATTTTTTTTTGAATTTTATAATAATAATTTTTATAAAAAAGAAATAAATTTTAAAATAAAAAATTTGTATTGAGTTTTGAAGAAAAAGCCTTAATTCTGTTTGGAAAATGTAATACCTCTTATTTTGTGCTATAAATGTTAGAAAGCTAAATTATGTTCTTGTCTCATTCATGCTCTTGTTTTAAAACAAGGATATTCAACGTGCGATTGAATAGATATTTTTGTTCAAAAATTTTATCTTAAGTTACAAAGTTAAATAATTCGTAAGAAAAAATATAAACTTTAATTTCAAAATTATTCTTTAATTTAAAATAAAATTTTATTTAAATACACCTTTAGTTACTGTACTTCGTATTTGGTATGATATTCTACCTATCTAAGACTATTATGTACAATTGCATAGCTATAACCTAATGCTTATCTGCTATCAAAATAAATGAATAAAATTTAAATTTTTTAAGAAAAAAACCTAATGCTTATCAAGAATTCCAATGGATGACGAATTTGGCTATACGCCATCCGCAGCCACCTTCACCACTGCAACTGCCTCCGCCACATCCACCACTTCCTCCACGGTGGTGACCACAAGAATAAGCTGATGTTGTATCACTCGGCACAAAGTAAGTAGGAGCATATGATGGCAGATAAGTAATATGCCATCCTCTCTTCTTCTCCGTCCGGTTTTTCTCCTTATTCCCAGTTTTCTTCTTCTTTCCCGATGTCGGCAAGTCTTTATCGTGATGGTCGCCGCATAAAAGGAACGATCATTGCCATCACCCCAAGAAACATCAAAATCATGAAAACCAGGAAAGGATTCCAGATTTACCCATATTCAGACCTAGCTTCTCTGCATGGACATGTGCAAGAATCTCGCCATTCTTCTTCTCTCTCCAGTCGCGATCGAATCTTGATTTTCTCGAAGAGTGATCTCTTTAATGAAATGTCAATCAAGGGCACGAACTAGCTAGATTACTTCAAAAAAAAATGCATGGTTAGCTTTAGGTTGTCTCGCCTTTAGTCTTTGGATTTTGATTTGGTTTAGGATAATGCTCGTCACGTCACTAATCCATTAATTACCTTGAAAATTGGGATTGATTATAAATGGCGTCGCTGTGACAACAAGCTATTAAATAATTAAGTACCCCTGGCAACATCATAAGAATGAGAAAGCCTAACGAAATATTTTGAGTGCGAAAATAAATATGATCACGTACGTCTCATAAAAAGCATCAAACGAAGTAATGTAATTTTTTTTCTTTATATTAATAGTAGAAATTTTCCATGATAGGCAAGGATTTATTCTTGGTGTCTAAGAAAGAAAATATGTATAAGATCCACAACATATTCAAACATTGTCTTGATTCTAGGTGGGCAGAGGTGGAGATGGCTTCTTCATATACATTCACAGCGCCCTCCAACGGCGCAGCTTAGTTCATTAAAAGTTTGGTTGAGGAATCTGCAAGGGCATTCACAGTCTAAGTATGAATAGCAGCAGTCAAAATGCCCCCAATTAAAAAAACCACAATCGTTTCTTATACAGTCTGAGGGTTTATGACAGCATTCCCAACGACCGTTAGCACAATCCAATGTTTCACATGCCCGATGCGGGCGAGCCGACAAACCTATCGAACATAATAATAAGGTTAGATTAGCCAAACATCTTGAAAATTACTAGTAAAAAGTACCATTGGTTTGCTTTCCAAACGGGAAAATTTTCGACTAATTCCTTCAAAAATCAGTTTTGTGGGTTGCATTTCTTCACTCACAATAGTTGTTTCTGAAACTGATAAAAAAATTAATTAAGATTTCTCACAAAGAAACCGACCCAGAGGGCATTTATAGGGTTGACCATGGAAAGAATTACTAGCTTGAAATTAAGAGGACGAATTATAATGGACAAGAAACTTTTATAAGTCTCAAAAAGTTGTTGGAACAGAGAGAGAGAGAGAGAGAGAGAGAGAGAGAGAGAGAGAGAGAGAGAGAGAGAGAGAGAGAGAAACCTGTGGGCAGAAGCAAGAGAGCAACGATGAAAACCAACTGGAACAAAGTCTTCTTCATCATCGAGGCGTTCTTTTACAAGCAATAAGGCTAAGGAATTATCTTAGGGCAATGAAGTTTGGTTAGTTTTACCTGTACTTATAGGTGGGGAGGTACTCCCAGATCACACCTTAGTTTACATTAATTACCATATATACTGTGACACTGCAGAAAGGGCTTTTTTAAGAGTATATTATGGTAAATAGTAATTCACAATCAAATTCTGACCTTTCTTTAACAACAAGAGATAAGGCTAAAATATTATCTTAAGACAATTTTGTTAGTTTGAGTTATATGAAGGGTTCTCCAAATACTGTATATTATGGTAATTAGTCATCTCTTTGATTTGAGCAATCTCTAAGTAATTTAATTTTTATAAGTATTAAACATAGGATGATTATATTAATACAAGACTATTTTTTTAATAATTTTGACGTTTTTATTCTTCAAACACTATAAGATCTCAAAATTTATTACATGATATTTATTTTATTAGATTTCTAATAATCACTATATAGTGGGGTCTAATGGACAGTCAAGACTCATCATTTCATTCAAATTGTATTGATATTGAATTCCATCACTTATTTAAAAATAAAGATAAAAAACTCAAAATTTATTACGTGATATTTATTTTAATCAAATTTTAAATTAATTTTGAATCATTGTAATTGAATTATAATTTAAAATCTTAACATAAAATTTTGAAAACTTAAAATTTAAAAATTAATAATAAAAATCTAAAAATTTAGTTAAATAATATTTATTAAAAAATTTATGTATTTTTACAAAATTAAACTGAAAGAAAATGAACCAAAAGAAAAAAAAAGGAAAACTTGGGGACGTGGGTTTTGTTTCTTTTTTTTTTTATTTTTTAAAGAAATAAAAATTATAAAATATTAAAATTACCTTGCATTAATAAAGTCGTCATGTATTTAGCAATTTTTTAAATTTTTATATGATTTTTCAAATAAAAAATTATTTAAGGAAGGTCTATATAAGGAAGAAACTATCAAGGAAATCAAGCATATTCAAAATTCTATAATAAATATTACCAATTAAATACATTTTTGTCATTATTTTTTTTCTTTGGAGAGGATGTGAAATCCGTTTCTTAAAGCTATACTATGTATATTCATCTCAAAGAAAAGAAAAAGGAAAAGGAAAAGGAAAACGTCTCGCCAAAAATCAAGATATTATGCAAATACTATCTTGACCGCTTCTAAAGCAACATTGTGCTCATGAAGAAATGCGAATGGGGTTATGATGGTGGTGGTGGGAGGAAATGTGGGAAAGCTAAAAGAGAATAATGAATTGGCATTTTTAGCCTGATAAATTTCTCATATGACGCATCTGCGCTCAGGTCCATCGGTTTCCTCCATTGAGTAGAGAGTATATAAAACACCCGAGAAGACTAATAAAACACCCTACGTTGAGTAGAGATTGAATTATCAACTTGATTGTTAAAAAAATGATAAATGATGAGACTAAATTAAAAATTTAGAAATAAAATAATAGATGCCTTCTCACCTTTAGACTACATATTTTTAAATCATGTAATATTACAAGCGACTATTATCATATATGATTTTACTATCAACATAGTAGTGTAGTGATGAATAAGCAAATTCGAACATCCAAGTTCCTATCAATACTGAGGATCGGATTACTTGCCACTGATATGAGAGTTTGCTGACCTATAATAAGATCTGAACTTGTTTACTACTGTATTACTCAGATTATGGTTTGCTTCTGTAAATCAGAAATAAATTTTCAATTAAATTGTTATTTATACCTAAAAAATTAAATCAGCAATAAAAGGCACAGGAATGAGGAAACACAAAAAATAGGTCAAAAGACAGCAACTTTTAGTAAAAGTGCTCTTTATCCAATAAAAAAAGGCTCAATTTGTGTTTCCTCTTTATCTGGAGTTCAATAGAATATTTTAGGAAAAACAACTAATATAGTTCTTAAAGTTAAAAATTTATCATACTTAGATTCTTAAATTTTTTTAAATTAATAACGTTTTTTTTTACCATATTACATTTTGTCAAAATACGCTCACCACCGCTACACTTGGCAGAATTTAGCCCAAAAAAAATAAGATAGTAGCATGTCTAAGTATTTGAGGATATTTTTGTTCAACAAGAGGATTTCTCTTCAGAAACCACACTTGCGAAACACACATGAGGGAAAGAGTTTTTTTAAAAAAAAATTGGAATAGTAAAATATAAAAATAAAAATTGGAAGAGTTTTTTCAAATATTATGAGATTGTTGTATATTATACTAATCTCCTAGAATACTTGTCCATTCTTCTAGAAGACCAAGTACAGAAAAATTGTGCAAGCCCAGTGAGAAGATAATGCTACATACGGACCCATATTGCCCCCACGGAGTACAACCATGGACACCAGTGCTTTGTCCCTCATAATTGCCCAACCATGGAATCCCCAGCTGTCTTTCACATGATTGGCCAAAGCTAAGTAAAGATGCAAAGCTCCTTTCCGCGTTCATATTTGTCTCTTTTTCATGCACTTCATCATGTACCACCTCTCTCATAACAATCACCGTCCCTACTACTGTTTTGAAGTGAGGAGAAGTTTACTACTAGCGTAAAATAAGATTATTTCTCAATCATAATCATCGGTGCTAAAAAATGGGTACTAGTAACTCATTATGAGCCCTTTGATAAGCATTCATAGCAGTTGGTAGATTTCAATGTTTCATGAACCACCACAACTTATGTTCACGGTTTCTTGCATTAAAGTCTCCTGTACTTTCTTTTCCTAAGCAGTTATACTTCTGTCAACAACTTCATAGAAATGGTGATAGATGGGAATCAGAACAAGCATGAATGTTGGTGAAAAGGAACCATATGCATAACATGAAAGAATATGAATATCTGGTTTATTGAGATTTGTTCTATGACAACAACCAATGATCTTTACAATTATTCAGCGCATCGCATGTATTAAACTTCTGGAAGATGATATATCTATACAGTAAACTTTTGTTGTGGCTCATACTTACAGGATTCACAATGATATTAAACCAGGGAAAAGATATCCACGAGAAGCTCTGTTTGTAGTGCAACATCTTGGAGACCAACCAATTAAAGGGATGTAGATGAAGTATATTACTTAAGGCAGCTTCCGCTAGGTTTCTGGTATGGGCGCCAGCATTTCCTGAGAGAAAAAGAAAATTGTTAGCACAGTGTAGTCCATGCAATGCAACAGTAAACTATGGAAGCAAATTGAGTTCACCAAGATAACAATTCCAAATACCTCTGAGTATCTGAAATGATGTTGCTGCACCCTTGTTGTTTTAACAATTGTTTCCCATTTAGCGTCAGTAGATTGTGTCTTGGAAGCCTGATGATACCTAGGACTTATTCCTGTCGCAAAATGAGAATGTAAAGATGAATTCTTCCAGTTCATTGATGGCAATGCGCGACAAAGCCAAGAATCTGATGGAGATTTTGGTAAGGGTGGGGGAATGGGAAACTCGGGGAGAATTCCTAGGGAATTTTCCAAGTTAGAAGTTTTTGGAGACTGCTTTCGAGAACCTTCAGTAGCTTCCTTGTTGGGCACTTCCAGATCTGCTGAACTAATTTTATCTACGTGAAGCTTTTCATCTTGTGCAAAAGCTTGTGATGACTCCTTTTCTGTCTCTTGATTGGCTTTATCAGCCAAAGAAGGAAGATTGAAGTCACCAGATTTCTGGAAATTATGTTGCAATTTAAATAATTCATCAGCAATGCTCAACTTCTCCATGCATCCAGAATCTTTGGGGAAGTTTTCCTCCATCCCATTCTTAGACAGCTCCTTTCCTTTGGAAGAACATGAGTTCTTATGTGGATATTCATCCTTATTTACAGTATCTATGTACAAAGTCTTCTCAACTGCAGGACTACCCACGTCCAATTCCTCAGAGTTGCTCTGATTAGCCAGTAACTCCTCAAAGCTTTTGTAATTCTTTTCATGTGAGCTCAAACCTCCACCCCTAGAGTTGTTCTCCTCTCTAGAGATGCCAGGGACAGATCTTTGGTCATATGACAGAGATGACTCCTTTTTGCAGTGTGACATGCCACCACACTGGAAATACCTATGCGGATATGTTCCTTCGAGTTTCTGAGAATCGGAACAAATTTGTTTAGGCTTATTGTTCCAACCATTCTTCTCTTCGAGCACCTCAGTGGTTTGCGATCCATCTGTTGATCTTTGCTCACTTATATCAAAACTAGATTGCTGTTAGATGTTAAAAACAACAAGTTGGTGAAAACTTAATAGGATTAGCTTTGCTATACTCCTAGGAAATTTAAGAGAGTGGTGAAAGGTACCTCATTTTCTGTTTTGCTGCATGTACTTTCGGAAGAAGACCTAGTCTGCAATCTGCTTGCAGGAGACATGGGGGCTCTAGTTCTCACACTCATACCAGGTACAGGGTTTAGAAGACAAAATGAACTCCTTAAGCAAAAGCGAGGGAGCAAACCACAAACTTTGGTTTGCAAATTTCCACTTTCATCATTATAGTCATCATCACTGTCTTCTTCTCCATTATATTGGGATTGAGTATAATGTTGTACAAAGCTAGGTCCATACCTAAGTTGAGGCCGCTTATCTGCATTGATTACTTTCTTCAGCTGTCTTGGTTGGTCAGGAATTGCCGGTTGCTTCTTGGGAACGTACTGAGGCGTCTGTGTTTCTGAAGTCATAGCTTTAGCTGCAGGCAGAAACCGACCCATCATGAACTCCCGAGCTTGAGGATCCGTCAAAAAGGTTCCAGAAGGTTTTACATCTTGGTCATCCAGACCACTTACACCACTCACACTACAATTCATGAAGAATGATTCAGTCCGTGAAAGAGTATCAAGGGCATCTAGGTAGACTTCACTATCATCCCCTGAATCAGACTTTTCCTCCTCCACTGTGTCCTCAGAGCACTCAACTCTAGTAGTCACTGGATCCATAGCTGGAATTCTGCATGAGTCATCAGGATTTCCTACTTGGTTCTTATTGATAGTTGGATTGGCAGGAGCATTGTCAGAGTCTTGTTGATTAGCTTTCAGAATCCTCCCAGGAGGAAGCTTCGGGACAGTTGGACGTTTATCAATTTGATGAATCTCATGTCTGCTCTCATCCTTAGGCTTTCCTGGGCTCAGTTCCCAGACAAAAGGAACTACACCTGGATTGCTCACCGGGCCTGATTTTAGTTCTGATTTATAAAGGGGTGCTCGGGGTAAAGTTGGGAGAAAGCTTTTAGTGCTTCTCTTATCATCCTTTTCTGCAATGACTGCTGATGCGTAACGTCTCACAGACAGAAGCGGTTGATTAAGGTTCAATTGCTTGTTCTCCATGAGATTCTTAAGCAGCATGAAATCACACTATCACCAAAAAAACCAGCATCAAATTGTAATAACGTAATGCATCACTGTGAAATTAGGTAAAATTACATAGGCATATGCTTAATTAGTTTCCTTCCATGGTAGGCACTATAAGTTATATATTACTGGCGGAATAGATGGCAGAGAGCTCCCTGTGCTCAAATGCAATGATTACACAAAAGTTGCACAGATGATGGATCAAACTACATAACTTAATTGTAGGACAAAACATGAAGAGCAACATGCCTATATATGTCAGTAGAATCAATTCTTACTAGTCCAATCAAGGATATGCATGACAACATATTGAAGCTATGCCCTCCGGACTATCAATGTGGCTTCTTGGTCAACATCCAGAAATGAAATTACTAAAATAATTTCAGCTATGATCAAGGCTTTTTTTTTTTTTTTTGAAGTTTTGATGAGAGATTGCCATTGGAGTTGCATGCGGGCAGGATTAAAGCGACTGTCAATACTTGAGATTTTTCTCATCCCCTCTTTCTGTTTCCCCACTCAACCTGACCCTGAGTATTATTTCATAGTCCTACATTTATATTCTGAAGGGGACTTCATCAGCCAAACATAGAGTAATATTCACCATAAACTGCATCTGATCAAGTAATCCCTAAATTATTGTGTCAATTTCTAAGCCAATAATGTCACCTGGAAGAAAAAAGAGAACAGAAAAACAATACATAAAATAATAAAAGAAAGATCAAAGGAAATACAAAACGAATTTTTTTCACAAAAAGAGACCAACAACCTAAAATGACAGGTAACACAAAAGGGGGACATTCTGTACAAGTAAAGAAGAAAAAATGCACTGTCGCAAGGGAATATAGAGGTCAACTTCTATTGTTTGATTCCAAGGGCTGAGAACAAGCATGACTTCTATAGAGGCCACAAAATTTTATTTTTTTTTAAAAGGTCATTTCAGAGAGATAAAAGATTGGCATCGATTCAACTATTTCACCATAATCACGCTTTTATATTCTGAAGAAATAATTATAAAGATCAAGAAATTGATATTACCCAGCTGCTCAGCCTTAGTTTTTCCTCTATATCACGCCGACATTGTTCAATCAATCACAATTCTACCAACTCCAGTCATTACAAATGCGCAAAAGAAACCCATAGCTATAGATGGATATTTACTACACCGAATCATCATCGCACTATATAACCTCAAATCTGCATCAGGTACTCGATTCACTCCAAGAACACTTCAAATTTGAACTTTTTAACTCTATGTCATTTCAACTAAGCAAAACCCGAAAAATTTACCCACCAAACAAGCTTAAGATACAAAATCTCTGGCCTCGGTTCTCTAAGCAGAACCAACAAGCCAACAAATCAAAACAAGAAATTCACCAGACCCACCAAAATTATCAACAATAAACTCAAAACAACGCCACATATTCAATAAAACAGAAGAGTGATTCTAAGGATAAACAGAAAAAAAAGTTACCTTTGATAATTAGAGAATCTTGCACTTGAATTGAACTGATTTTCTTCAATGGTTGAGCAAAAGTCACACATACTTAAATGAAAAAAATATACTTTAATTAAAGAGAGAAAGGCAGAGGTTAAGTAAGAATAAACCAATTTGCAAGGCTAAGCTTTGGTTTTCTTGGAATTTTTTGGGGTTCTGCAGAGGTTGAAGCTTACCTATATCAATGGAGGGCTTACCTATATCAATGGAGGAGTGAATATAATATCAAGTATGCACTCAAAGTTTTCAAAATCTTGTTATTAGTTTATGAGAATCAATACTTTTCTTAGTCTGGCAAATTTTTGAGCTAACTTTTGGTTACCTGATTTTGGATCATGTGATGGCATTTATTTATAAAGGGGACCCTCAAAAGTCATAGTCATACACATGCATGATGATTTCATTTATGTGTGAAACCTAGGGAATAGGAATTTTCTGACCATGCTGGCCTTCAAGTTGGCAGTTCCAGCGAGATTAATGAACATTGGTGTTTAATATGGAGAGTCAGGCTCGGCCTTCTCCAAATAGTAAGAGTGAAGATTTTTAATTATTAAAATAAAAATTTTAAAATATTAAAAAGTTTATTATTTTTATAAATAATAATTTTTTAAAAAAATATATTTTTTTTACTTTTTATATAAAAAATATATAAATTAGTCATAAATCTTTAACTCGTTTATTTATATTATATTTTATAAAGTATAAGTTTTCGATTTAAAATAAATTTTTTAACAAAATAAATAAATAAGTATTACATATAATATTTTATTGTTATATATACAATATCAAATGAATATTAAAGTTATTTGTTTGAATTTTTTTTGCTAAATCATTTATTTGAATCGTGAACGAATACAAAAAAGATGATAATTGTATTTGTTAAAATAGCACAGCTCGAGTGACATTTCTTCCAACAGGTCATGATTTCATATTATTTGGCCACCTCATCATCTTTTGTAATTTTCTAGTTACTTAGGTGAATCTATTTTGTGATCTGTTCTTTCATCTTTGTCCACTAAAAAGAAGATTGAAATGATTAAGCTTTATTGCTTGAGAATGAGAATTTTCACTTTTGGGACAATGCAAAAATTGCTCTGTAAACTTTTTCTTTCTAATTTATTATTCTCATTTTTCATGAGATTTTTGTTCTTATCTCTTTACTTTTTCTCCAGTATCCCTTATAATTATAATAAACTTTAGACTTAAAGGGATCTTTTTTTTTTGCCCTTATTTTTGTAAACCCTTTTGTTATTTATTCAAATTATTCTTCATAAAGTGAACGGTAATGATTGAAAAGAGATTGGCGACTGAATTTGACGTTTCTTGAACTAAATTGGGAAAGGATTGTTATTATTCTTCAAAATAAATTATATGAAATGTCATTATTGACATTTGATAAAGTGGGGATGGAAATGAATGTGATTGTTAATGTTTGCTTTCAATTGTCAAGAAGATAAGAAAATTATTTGATGGAATGTTTCTCAATTATTTTGTTACCCCATTTGCAAGTCAACCACCTTGGTCCTACTAGAAAATTTTTGCCAAAAAAAAATTTAAATCACAAAATTGCTTATACATACACGTAATTAATTGGTGATATTGAATCAATCCAATTAATTTTTTTTCCTTTTTGAAACATTATCTTATTTCATAAAATTTAGAATGTATATGATAAGAAACATCACTTTTCCAAACTCTAAAATAAATGAGATATTTTTATTTTTGTCTATTTTGTAATAGTATTCGAGTTATCTTAATTCTTTAAGTTTTCGTTTTTAGTGTGTCTGGTAAAAATTTTAAAAATTATTTTAATTATAATAATTTTAGTTATTTTTATATTGATAAATAATCTTTTATTTAGTAAAAAAAGAGAGATTGATTAAGGAAGAGTAGCTAGAGATTGAGTTAGTGAGTTGGGTGAGCAATAGTACCATGATATTTTTTGGCAACTTGGCTCTAGGGTACCGATTCTTTTTCTTTTTTTATTGAGACTCACACCATAATCTAGACACATCCACCACATCTAACCCATCCTTTTTTCGTTTTTTAGGGAAAAATCAACCGATCTTGATGACAGCCAAAGGTTCTTCTTATTCGTTCATTTTCTTTATTTGTTTTCTAATGTAGTATGGTCCAAAACTTTAGGCTACTCAAGACAATAATTACTAAATAATTCAAATATTTTAATTTGTGTGATAAAATTATCTGCACAAGTTGAATGATATTGGAATATTTATGCTAATCAAACAAATTATTTTTATGATATTTTTTTAAATTTGGGGGCGGGGATGTTAACAATATTTATAAGTTTTTTTTTAAAAAAACGATATTTATAAGTCATTATCAACTTATTGAAAGTAAAAGGTAAATTATTATTTACGGTTCAAATATATTAAAGATTTAAAAGAAAATTTTATTTCAACATTTCTTAAAAAGGAAAGACAATGACAAATGAATAATAATATGTACCGAAGTTACTTAAAAATCTATTAGCCATATTCCCTCGCAAAATCTAAACGTGAAAATGGGTGAAAATAAAATACAAGGAAAGAACAAGATGCTTTCCTTAGCCAGTCTTCTCATTTCAATGCCTTTCTTGTTCGAATACCCTCGCAATTTATTTTTGGTAAATATTTTGTGCTTAAAAAAAATTGTTAGAACTTAACAGCAATTATTTCTTTTCGGGATTCTTGCAAGGTTGGTTAATAAAATTGGAAGGTCGAGAAAAATTAAAGAAAATTATAATGAGAGCAAAATTACAAATTTATATGTTTTGTGTGATAATTATATTTTTTTCTTAATTATATTGTGTCCAAGAACACTTGAGTTAATTACATTAATCCTTTGTTCCAACTTATTTAATGATTAAATATGTAATTTATAAGTCAGGAGACAAGAAGAAAATCGAACACTAACAACCTTAAAATATATATATATATATGCAAGAGGATTGATTAAGAAGGAAGCAACAAGATTCATTTGTTTGCCAACCGTCTAACCAGAGCGAACTGGTTTTTTCCCCAATTTTGGGTTCTTGAAGCTCTTCTTTAATTAAAAAGAAAGATATTCTTTGAAGAAAGAATATCACTTGAAGAAAGATATTCTACAAATTCCTACAACCTATATCACTAAATGAGATCACACAGTCGTTTAATTAATTAGAAATAGAAGTACCTTTTGATGGGTGATAAAATTGATAATTGTTAGCTTAACTTCACATTTCCATATCGAAACAAAAAATAAGAATAAATAGGATTTATGAGCAAATCTACTTAGGTGGGGATTCACCAAAATAATAACACCCTCATTTTGGAATTGAACATTCACCTTTTGATTTAAAATGAATAAAAAAGTAGACCAACAACTCCAAACGGACGGAGTAATATTCAACAACTTTGCTGCACTAAGCAGAATCAAATAAGTTTTGATTCCAGAAAATGTACATCTAATTGTTAACAACTAGTTTTTGCTTAAAGCACAAAATGAGCAAATCAAATGCATGTGCACTTGCTCCAAACAGTCTTCTTCTGCTCATAGCAGCTCCAGCTATGCTCCTGGTAAAACAGAAAGGAAAATTTGAAATTTTGTATTAATGAGAAGGATTTTCCTCTTCCATAGAGAGAGATACAGCATGATAACAAGAAACAGGTATCTTTCATGCACGGGAAACGAGAAGGCAGAGATTAGTGGTTATGTTCCTTTGTGCTAGTACAATCTTAACTCAACCATGTTGGTCTAAGAGTTGCTGGTGGCATTACAAAGTTTAACCACAACTGATTATTTTGCAGTTTACGGGATGAATCAGTAAGATCTAATCTTCTAACCAGAGAACCGAGCTTTTGTCCATCTTTCAGTTTACTGAGACAATAATCTGGGCGTGGCTTTCTGTTGAAACCATTCCACTTCTTCAACTGAAACAAATTGGAAAATAACTTTCTAAACATGACTTTTTCTTTCGATTTTTTACACCAGCTTTTGCACATCATGACTATTGCTACGAACTTTCTAGAATTTTGTGGAAGCTTATCAATGCTCGGCAACCCCTCTTCATTCATAAGACAGTTTAAAGTCACAAGCGGGACAGAATGAATCTGCAGGAGCTATAAATCATTTTCATATTTTATAAATCTGTAATACTAGAATATTGGTCTTCACTCTTCATTAAGCAAACATGCACTTTGAAGCATTATAAGTTAAATGCATATCATCCAAAAAATGCAGACAAACAAAACTTCAAGCATATAACACCCCCCAACCCGCCAAAAAAAAAAAACAGGAAAAAGGTTACTAATTTCTCATATCAATAAAATATTACTAGTATTTACCGCTTCCTTTAGTATTCCAGGACAATAAAGCACATCCACTGTTCGCTGATATATCCACTCAGTCATCATACGGGGAGGAAAAAGAAGAGACCAAGTAAAAAGAGGAGTAACTCGCACAGCAAGTGAAGCACAAATGGATCAGTATACATTGAAGAGAAAGTAAATTCAAGACATTTACTATATGATGATTTTTACAGTCAAGATAACCCACGATAACACATCCTGCTCCTGAACAAATATTGAGAATAAATTTTAGGAATGAAGAAAACCAGCGGGTAGCAAGTATCCTTTCCTATTGTAATTTCTCCACAATGGTTAATTTATTTGTAATTGTAAAGCAATAAACTACACCATATCACTAATTCAAGCCAATGACTGACGACATTGTATCACACATTCAACCTAGTTGAGGCAATTCACTCGGACCTCTTTCTCTAAAACCATTTTACTACAAGTTCAGATGGCATGTGAATACATCTCTGAGGCAAGGAGATATGCAGAAAGGAAAAGGTTATGATACTTTCCAGGTAGGACAAGGATCAAATATGTCTCCATGTAATCAGTTGGAGACACATAAACATATAACCATTTTAACAAAGAAAACACACCTCAACCTCATCTTTTCCTCGGCCTAGTTGCCTTCAGTTGCCTAAAGAAAATTTGTATGACTTCCATCAATGTAGCGTTCTGATTTGCGCTGCAGTTCCATAGCTCAGGAACCACATATCTACCACTTGCATTGTATTCATCAAGGTCCTTCAAAGCTGCTGTAACAGAAGTGTAGATCTCATCCCCCCATTCTAACTTTAGCACTTTAAGTGCTTCATCATCATTGTCTAAAATTTTCTTCACGCTGAACATAAGATGAGTGTCCAAATTGAAACTACAAGCTGCAGACAAAACTGTCATGATCTCTCTACAGTCCCTTATATGGAACCGAACAGGGTAAGGGAGAATAGAAAAACAGAGAGTATCAGCAAAGGACAGTTTTGGCATACCTTGTGAATCTCTTCATTGACCCTGATAACTTTAAATGGATGCCAAGCAGAATCTTTTAATTTTTCTTGCCATATGGAACATAATTCTAAGGCCTTGAAGTCAGCATCATAGGTGTACTTCAGCTTGCAAGCCTCTAGAAAAGTTTTTGCATTGATTTCACCCATTCTTTTGATCCCAATATGAGCACGACTGCTCACCAGCAACTCATTTAGACCCTGAATAGTGCAATTTCAAGTAAATAGCAAAGTAATAAGCTCTTTGAAGTACAATAGGTTGCTAAAAGAACTTAAAGGGAAAATTTCAACCAATGTATCCTCATCAATTCTTTCCTAGCTTCTTCAAGCTCATCATTGCTTCCACGCTCCCTGGAGAGTAGATTTTGATATAATGATTCCATCGAGTCCATTTCCTCAATTTTCTCCTCCAGTTGCTCCTTCATCATTTTTATTTTGCTCTGAACAGCTGCATCATCTCCCAGGTGCTTCATCGCTTCTATTTCTCCTTGTAGTTCTACAACTTCCATTTCCATTTTTTGTTTAGCATTTAGATCTCTTTCCAAATCCGGTATCTTCTTTAGAGCCAACTCCTTCTCCCTCTGTATATTTCGTATGTCTTTTTGTCAAAACAATCATATTATCTCAAAGAAATGTAATTATGTAAAATACAATGATAAGCATTAGGAATAAATGCTTGGGAAAATCAAGAATCATAAGAATGATTGAAAGTATTTACTTTATGTTCCTCAACAAGCCTCAGGAAGTTCTAACTTGCTTTGTTCCACTCCTCAGATGCCATTTGAAGGGCACTGTTTCTCATTTCATTCTAAACAGAATATGGGATACTTGTAAAAGTCATGCACCAGATTATGCTGACAAGTCGATAGGCTAAGATTAAGTGTTGTCAATTTTTGTTAGCATATAATTTGAGCAAAGCGTTACCTTCATCTTTTCCTCATCAAGCTTTTGCCTCTTCCTTTCTGGCAAGGCTTCACGTTTATTCAACTCTTTGCACCATGCATCGAGTTTTTTCCTCTTTCTCTCCAGCTCTGAGCTCAACTTCTCATGTTCATCTAGAACTCTCTGAACATGTTCTCGAGCCCGGCGCTGCAATTTTCTTGTTTCTGTAACAGTCAGAAAACTGAATCTCAGTAGTTGAACATAGAACAGGTGAAAGCACAGTGGAAACACTAACTCCTAAACATGACAAAGAATGAGAAATATTAGTAAGAAACAGAGGAAAAACCTTCAAGGATAGTACGGTGTAGCATGTCTTTCTCCTGAAGCACCCTACTGAGAGACATGCTTTTCTCGTTGTACATAATCTGCAACTCATCCAAATTTTCATTTCTCAAGTCAATCTCTTTGGCTAAATTAGCCACAATTTGTCTCTTTCCACATGCAGCCTCCTTCACCAAGTCTGCAATGGTTTTTAACTCCCCCATCTCATGAAGATACTCTTCCAGTGATCCGTCTTCTTTATAGTCATCAACACGAGCAAACCAGCCATAAATATCTGGACCAGCATAAGCTTTAGCCTTCCATTTCTTCTTACTGTGCTTATTAGCTTCAAATGACTTCTCAAACTCCATAGCATTTTTGAAACCACTCCGGTCATTTTCAAATCTCACAATAGCTCTCACAGTCAGACCTTGCTCATACTTTAATATTTTAACTTCCAGAGGTTTATATTTATACAGCTTCTTTAACCAATAGCCACTGTCATGCATATCTTTTTTATTATTTGGTTCATTAAGGATGTTAATAATAATTCCTGTCCAGGGAAAACAGTATAACACCTCCTCTGATGCAACTCTGGTTGAAGGCTTAGAAGTGTGCTAGGGTTGTGGCTCAGCCTCATTCACCAACTCAGTCTCCAAGTATTTTACGAGTGCAAGATGGTTCGCCTTCTGTTTTGCAGTTCTATTGGAGGATCCTTTACCCGCTCCAATAGCATGTTGAAGAAGCTCTTTGTACTTGGATTCCTGTTTCTTCTTTCCAACACAAAACGGGCACCTGAGGGTGCCATTGGGGCTCTTCACTTTGACTTTTCCAGTGTTCAATTCCTCATACTGCTTGTCTTTGTATTCATCAATCTCTGACTCACTTATATCTGTCTCTTCATCCGCGCTGCTGGCCATCTGGATAAGATATCAAAGAAGGGTAAAAACAATAAGTTATGACATCAAAATAAGCAAGCCAGGAACTAAAATTTAAAACAAGATAGAAGTAATAAGGCCTAGTTGCTATCATGAGCAAAAATTTTGATTATTTCCGATATAACAACAAGATCAAATTTGGGATATAATAAGTCAAGTAAGATGCTGTAACAATAAACTTGAAAATCTTGGTGTGAAGTTCAATCTCAAATCACACAAATAAAAGAATTGAGGTAGACATGCAGCATACATTCATGATAATGCCGTTTGTTTTCTGGTTTCCCTCATAGATATATTTTAAGTAATGTTATTGTACCTAGACATAACCTAATCTCTAGTAAGCTAGATTTAGAAGTGATCAACCCATAGATAAATGGAAACAGTGCAATTAAAAGAACAAGAGCTGAAAAGTCCACACACAAATTAACAAGATATATAACATACTAGAACATGCCATAACAATCGTACTCAACTGGGTAAATATGTAGCTTTGTGGCTGTCAATCCAAGCTCCAGAAATAAATATGCAGAAAAATACTGTAAAACTATCCTTCTAGAACAAATAAAATATAACTAATGCGAGTACTAGTCTCAACTTTTAAACTCATCCATCATAATAGAGTTGTCTCACTTACCATTGTAACGCCAATAGAAGCTAAAGTACCCTTAAATCCAAGTCTCCAGCACCATTGCCAGCATTTGAAAGATCAAAAGTTATGAAAGAAGTAATAAAGTTCCCATCAAGTTAATTTTTAACTGGAATCTCTACGAGTAAATCAGTTTGAATATTCCATCTAATGCCAAGAGATGCAACTGAAAGGGTCTTAACCTATGTGAATATGACATCGTTCATACAAATGAACAAAAATTGAGCATCTCAAAATTGAGGAAAAACTACATGATTCTACAAGGAAAAATCTCTAAACAACTTTAGTGTGTCTACAGTGAACAGTTTAAGTCATACCAAAATATGCATTGATTTATTAGGGGAAAGGAAACAAAAGCTTCATCCATTGAAAACTATTAGAAGAATAATATCATATGTACATAGCCTATGATTTAGTTACCTTATTTACTAGGATTGTGTGATTGTGTTCATATGAGGCAGAGGTATAGTTAGGAAACTACTTCTTAATTTATGACTGTAATGTAGGATGTGATGTATTATTTAAACTTGTTTTTCTCAATGGAATATTAAGAAATTCCCACATGGTATCAGAGCCATAGTTTTTCTCTTCATCCCTAATTTGAGCCTTCGTTCTTCGTCCCTACAACATACAGCAAGAAATCTCCTTTAACAGAGAAAACAACAATGTCTTTTCCCACTGCAGATCCAAGTTCACCTTATTTTATTTCAACTTCTGATAATCCCAGCACATCCATTACCCCTATTTTATTTGACGGAGAAAACTTTAATGCTTGGGCCTCAGTGCTTGAAAACAGCCTCCAAGCCAAGGCCAAAATGGTGTTTCTTGATGGAACTTTGGCTCGGCCAACCGATCCAATTTTAGCAGCAGCATGGGATCGGTGCAACTCTTATGTCAAGGGTTGGATAATGTCTTCCGTTGAATCAAAGTTCCGGAATATGTTGACACATGCTCGCACACCCAAAGACATGTTCTCCATTCTGAAAACGCGATACGCACAAGAGAATGGACCAAGAATTTATCAGTTACGTAAGGAGATTCAATTACTCAACCAAGGCACTATGAGTATCACAGAGTATTTTGGAAAACTTCAAGGTTTATGGGACGATTTACAGAAATACGTTCCCATTCCTGTATGTGGTTGTGAGGAAACCACCAAAGTCATTGTCCAACAGAGAGAGGACGAGAAGATCCATCAATTCTTGATGGGTTTAAACAATAAATTCAGCATTATGAGGAGTCAAACATTGAATACAGACCCGCTTCCAAATTTGGACAAGATTTTTGCAAATGCTGTTCGGGAAGAACAGCATCATGAAACCATTGCTGAACCAGAAGCAAAAATTGAAGGTGCAGCATTCGCAGCCCAGCAGAATGTAAAGCCAACGTGCGAACATTGCGGTAAGATAGGTCATGAGAAAAGGGACTGCTGGTTCTTGCATGGTCGACCAAATGACAGAAATGGTCGACAACGTGGAGGCAGGACCGCAGGTAGAGGCAGGGGCCGTGGAGGCAGAATTGCTTCAGCAAACCACATTGCCGAGGTAGATATCAGCACGGAAGAGAAAGGGATAGCAATGACTGCAACAAGTAGTAGTGGAATAATTGGCAAAGACCACTTAAAGGTATTGGCTGCAGAAGTAGCTAACTTGCTGAAGGAAAGTCGGACTCCCCAACCAATGGCTGGTAAGGAATTCTTTGTTCCTTGGATACTAGATAGCGGAGCCAGCCATCACATTACACATGATTTTTCTATCATCAAAGGTTTGAAGAATCTGGAGATACCTATACATATTGGACTGCCAAATGGCATCACTATAATTGTCAAACAATATGGGACAGTCAAGTTAAACAATGAAATTACTCTCTCTAGAGTACTTTATGTTCCTAATTTTACATGCAATTTGCTTTCTATACCTCAGTTGACAAAAGAATACAACTGTCAAGTTACTTACACGGCACATTCTTGTATTATTCAGGACCGAACCAAGAGGAAGACGATTGGTACGGGTGAAATTCACGAAGGGGTCTATTATTTCAAGAGTACAAGTGTGGCACACACAAGAGATTCGGCGGCTTCAACCCGAGGTGATGATACAGATGCCAGGTTATGGCATCAAAGATTTGGTCATCCTTCTTCTTCAGTTTTGGCACAATTTCCTTTACAAAGTTCGGTTTCTTCTGGAACTTTTAATTCATGCGAAATTTGTCACAAGGCTAAAGACACTCGGATCCCTTTTTCCTTGAGTAATAGCAAAGCTGAATCACCATTTGAGCTGGTTCATTGTGATTTGTGGGGAAAATATCACACGCGTTCTCTCAGTGTGGCACATTATTTTTTATGCATTGTTGATGATTTTTCTCGAGTTATATGGGTTTACCTTCTGAAAGACAAAAGTGAAACTCGGAGTGTCTTCATTAATTTTCACAAGATGATCAAAACACAGTTCAATGGACAAATTAAAAGAGTCCGAAGTGATAACGGCACCGAATTTTTGGTATTAAGGGATTACTTTAAGGATCACGGAATTTTACATGAAACCTCCTGTATTGGAACCCCGCAACAAAATGGACGTGTGGAACGCAAAAATCGTCACATTTTAAACATAGCTAGAGCTCTAAGGTTCGAGGCAGGATTACCCTTACAGTTTTGGGGAGAATGTGTACTCACTGCAGGATACATCATTAATCGAACTCCAAGTAAAATGTTGCGTGGTAAGACACCATATGAGATTCTTTTTGGCAAAATTTCATCTTATTCCCATTTCAAGGTGTTTGGTTGTTTGTGCTATGTCCATCATCGTCCTCCCGCAAAGGATAAATTTGTCGAACGCTCACTAAAGTGTATCTTCATTGGTTATCCCATGGGCCAAAAAGGCTGGCGAGTTTATGATATGGAAAGCAAAAAAATTCTAGTATCTCGTGATGTATATTTCTGTGAGAACATTTTTCCTTACCTCTTGAATTATAGACTGAACTCTTGCCCTTCAACGGATCATGAACACGGACAACTTGGATCACCGCAACACACTAATCCTGCAGATGATCCGCATCTTCTGGGACCAAGCTTCCCTGTTCTGCAATCTGACAGACCGGAGGAGGATTTTGAGACCAGCATAGAGTCGCCCATTCCACTTCCTACGCCAGAGTCTCCATCTGCTCTCTCCAATACAAACACTGTTGACCACATTTCGACTCCAGAAACTCCAGAGTCTAATGCAATGCCCACCAATCTGCTTCAGCCATCCTCTTTACCTGCCTCGAGTATGACTGAACCATTTCAACCTGCACCTCCTGATCCGCCAGCACCACTTCGTCGTTCTCACAGATCACGGACAGTACCTGCAAAGCTCCAAGATTACGTGTGCCACACTACTCTCGTACCCCCCAGTGAAACTCCCTATCAGTCATCCTCTTCAGGTACGATTCACTCTCTTGCAAATTGTCTCTCTTACTCTCGATTGTCTCCTTCTTATAAAGCCTATCTAGCTACCATTTCCTCTGAAACCGAGCCTCAGACTTATTCTCAAGCTGTTTGAGACCCTCGCTGGTGTGCTGCCATGCATGCTGAGATCAACGCCCTTGAGAACAACCAGACATGGACTTATGAACCGTTGTCGTCCGGTAAGAAACCTATAAAGTGCAAATGGGTTTATAAAATCAAATACCAAGCGGATGGTTCCATTGAACGCTATAAAGCTCGTCTTGTCGCCAAAGGTTGCTCTCAGGTCGAGGGGGAGGATTTCACTGAAACTTTTGTCCCTGTTGCCAAGATGACCACTGTAAGATGCTTACTCGCTTTAGCTGCAGCCCAAGGGTGGACTCTACATCAAATGGATGTTAATAACGCATTTCTTCATGGAGACTTAGCCGAAGAAATTTATATGGATCCACCATCCGGTGTTGTTCCACCACAGACGGGTCAATTTTGTCGCCTTCGAAAATCCTTGTATGGTCTTCGACAAGCAGGAAGAAACTGGTTTGCCAAACTTACCGCCACACTGAAACAATTTGGCTTCAAACAATCACCAACAGAACATTCTTTGTTTGTCTACCGACACGGCAAGATTATCCTCACCTTGCTCGTCTATGTTGATGATATTGTACTTGCAGGAAATGACCTCATCAAATGCAAGGAGCTCAAGCAATATGGACTCTAAATTCAAGATCAAGGATCTCGGTACCCTAAAATATTTTCTTGGCCTTGAGGTTGCTAGCTCTTCACAAGGCCTATTCTTATGCCAAAGAAAATATGCTCTAGACATACTCCAAGAAACTGGATTGACAGGTGCCCGCCCAGCAGCAACACCAATAGAGCAGCAACACAAGCTTTCTGAGGAAGATGGCGAGCTGCTTAAAGATCCAGGGAGATATCAGCGTCTTATTGGGAGGTTATTGTATCTCACTATCACAAGGCCAGATATCGCCTATGCCGTGCATATCTTAAGCCAATTTATGCAAAATCCGAGAACAAGGCATTTGGAAGCTGTCATGCGTATAGTTCGGTATATCAAGAGTAATCCTTGTCGAGGTATCATGCTGCCTAGAAATAATACGGACCTCAGTTTACTGGCTTATTGTGATTCTGATTGGGGAGCTTGTCCAATGACACGAAGATCAATTACCGGCTACCTTGTTAAACTTGGAAATGCTCCTATTTCCTGGAAATCCAAGAAACAACAGGTTGTGTCCAGGTCATCTGCAGAAGCCGAATATCGCTCAATGGCAAACGCCACAAGTGAGCTTGTTTGGCTAAGAGGCTTGTTAAGATTTTTAGGAGTGAAAATTGGTCCTGCCAAGCTACATTGTGATAGTATATCAGCCATCTATATTGCAGCAAATTCTGTCTTTCATGAGCGGACCAAACATATCGAGATTGATTGTCACTTTATTCGTGAAAGGTTACAGACAGGAGAATTGATCACTCGCCATATTGGAACTCGAGAGCAATTGGCTGACATGTTAACCAAAGTTCTAAACGTTAAGCAGTTTGAATACTTGAGTAGCAAGTTGGGTCTATTTGATCCATATACTCCAACTTGAGTGGGAGTATTAGAAGAATAATATCATATGTACATAGCCTATGATTTAGTTACCTTATTTACTAGGATTGTGTGATTGTGTTCATATGAGGCAGATGTATAGTTAGGAAACTACTTCTTAATTTATGGCTGTAATGTAGGATGTGATGTATTATTTAAACTTGTTCTTCTCAATGGAATAGTAAGAAATTCCCACAAAAACAAAAACAAAATTCCAAGGAAATTTTAAAAGAATGCAAAGCCAACGAGAGACGAACCAAGAAAAGTTTTTCAGTGAAAACTAAAGAAAAAATTCAGAGCCCAGTTAGAAGTGAAAACAGCATTGCTCTGGTGGAAGCAATCGTGAAGTGGAACCGCCCCTAGCAGAATCATATAGCAGAGCCCAGTTAACCGAGCATGATCAAGTCCAATTATGGTACATTTACGCAAAACAGAACACCACAATCTAAATCACCTAAAAAAAATTCTTGTAAAAATAGGAAAAAGGTTATAAAGACTTGATCGTACTTTGGTTTAACTATTCGTGATGTTCGACGAAGACGAAGCAAGAAGCAAGAGATGCAGTGGTGCTCTCCGAACAGACACCGCAGCAGGAGGCTCCACCGCCACCAAAGGTAAGAAAACGGTAGCGGAAAATCACCAATGACGATAATCGCCGGCTGAGAAATAGCTGAAATCCACCTTGTGAAACCAGGAGTTGATGCCTGAGAAGCTATGACGTCTTTTGAAGTAGGAAAAGGTTGTAGCGAGAGTGTTCAAGTGTTTCTCAAGAAATTTCTCTAATGTTGTCATGATAATCAAAACCGTGGATGGATCTTAATGGCGAGATCTGACGGTGAATGGTTGAAGTTGGGAATTGGAACTGGGGGAATAGAGATCTTGTTTATTGTATTTTCTTTGACTTTTCTTTCATAATTTTTTTATTTTAAATTTAATTTTTTATAAATAATTTATTTTATAATTTTTAATATAATTCAATTAAAAAAATAATTCAATCTCACCGTAAATTATTAATTATCAAATTAATATCTTTATTAATCTAATAACTAAAAATTTACATATAATAAATAATTATATATATATATATATATATATATATATATGACTTATAAAATTTTTACTGTACTAATAGTTTCAAAACAGTACTTTTTTTAAGGAAATGATAACTTTTACTAATTGTATTCTCAATTTCAATGGAAAGACAAGGTAAGTGCGGAGGATATTAATATTCTTTATGCAGTATATAATATTTACCTAGTAAAAATAGACACTCAATTTTTTATACTAATAATGATCATTTAGTTTTAGTTTAAATAAATAAACAATAGGTAAGAGTTTAATGTGTGCCTTTGGACACACTTAATTTTGGATAATTTAGAATGTTTATACTTTCTCAATTCTAAATTACTTGTTAAATTTGAAAGTTTTATACATATTAAGAAAATAATTAGTTTCATTTGAGTTATTAAGTTAAATCACCCAAAAACTATCTTGAAGCTTTGACAGTAATAATTGATGTTTTTTTTTGTGAGTTAATAAATGTGAAAGTAAAATGGGAACAAAGTGAGTAAATGCTTTCTTAAATGAATGAATTAACAAATGTTTTGGGACTAAAAATAGATAATTTTTTGACAAGTAAATTGGATGGATGGAGTTCATGGTTACTAGTCTTTATCTCAAATTTGGCTGGACAAACCTTATTTTGGATAATTCAATATATATATATATATATATATATATATATATATATATATATATATATATATATATATATATATATATATATGTGGCAACTAATCTTGGATAAGTCTCTGTCTTATATTTGACCAATTTTAAGTAATAAAGTGATATTAGATGGAGTTTAGTTTTAAAATTTTTTATTTTGTACACTATAAGAGTGAATTATTTATGCGAAAGAATATATAATCTAAAATAAAAAATTTGTAAATAGATTCAATCCACAAGTGTAATTTAGATATGATGTAAAATTAAGAGTATTTTTAAGGTAATCACATGCTAAAAATTATTTATTGGTATAAAATTATCAAATTAAATCCAAACATATTGTATATATTAATTTTCCTAATGTGTGCCTCTAATGGCACTTATTAATTCGGATAATACATGCATTAATTCTTACCTTACGTTTGTGCAACCGTTTATGCAATATAATTTGGATGTGATTTTAAATTTAGAGCTACTTAAAGTAATTACAATTATAAGAAAATCTATTTATTATTAGAAATCTATAAAAACCAAACAGATGTACATTTTCACAATGTATATCCATACATGTGATGTAATCAATCTTCACCTTGGGTTTGTGCAATCTTTCTATAATCTAATTTGAATGTGATTTCAAATTTATAATTGTTAAATGTAGTAAGTTTTACTAGGTAATAGTAATTTTTTTTCAAATTTTACCCAACACCTACACATAACTAAATACTTTATCTCTCTTAAAAAATTCCTTTTATTATGAATTTAAGTATTGGTAACGCATAATTAAAGTAAAAATATCATTCAATATTTTTGAAGAATAACAATATTAAACTAAAGAAAAGAGAAGAAAGAATATAGAGAGAAAGTATAATTTAAGAATCAAGACTAATCATCCATCTTATTAATGTCATCATATGGCCTAGGCTCATAATACAAGAGTTTATGAAAATTTAAAATTTAATAGAGAAAGAAAATCAAATCTGATTAAGAGTCATATTTTAGGAGTTCAATTTTTTTCGAAAAACTGACTAATATACACATTCACATATTATTTTATAATACCTTTTTAAATTATGTCTACTTTCAAAGTGTCTAGTCTTCATAAATTTATCAGCCTAACACAAAGATTGAAGCTAAATTTTACTACAAAAGTTGAGTAATTATCAAAAAAAAAAAACCAAGTTCGTGGTATTGAGAACAGGTGAAAAAGGTTTCATTTTGGAAAAGTAGAAAAAAACAGCAAGCTGATGAAAATCTCACTCACAAGTCAAGTCAGCAAGTAAACCAAGTACAGAAATGAGCTAAACGTGGATTGAATCTCATTGGCAGATTTGCTGCACCGTGGATGAACAAGTTGCAAGGATAGTCAGATAGACAACATCCTTCTCTTTTTTTTTTTTTGTGTGTTCTTTCTTTTTGTAGGACTACACGGTCTTGCCGTCTTCATTAGTACTCCTGTCCTACTGGCCAAACATACGGTCCTGCACGTACCGTTAGCGTACCGCAGAATTAAATCTAGTTCGTTGATCATATTTAAAATATAATTTGATAGATAATATTTTTTATTTATAAATATATTTATTTTTTAAAAATATTTTTAATTTTTTGTAATTGTCTGATCAGATCCGAGATATGATCCGACGATTACGATTAAGTGCTATACGTATGGATAATCCGTACGTGTAGCACTGTAGCAAGCCCGTCCTACTTGATCTACTAATTAATCACAATAAATTATTTTCTTTTATCATCGTAAAACTTTTTTGTTCCGTTTTATATTAGTAATATAGTTATATATATTAATTAGAGTTCTTTTGATATACATGTCTCGAGTTGGAAGTTTTCCTCTACCTTATGAAGTAGACTGTAGAGTGAATTGGATTAGTATGGATTGTAAAATGAACATGGATACTAGTTGGGTAATAATACAAAAATTGAGTTGTTTTATTTTAATACTTGTAATTACTGTTTAAAGATAATCTATCTATGTAAGTAAATAATAACATGTAATATATACCATAATTATATACATTAGATAATTGTAGTGAAATTTCATATGTAATTTGTATCTTAGTATAGTACCTAGGTTAGTTGGGGTGGATTGATGTGGGAATCATTTATTTTCTTCTTTTGGGACATTGAATTGAAGGAAAAATGGAAGAAATGGAATAGACGAATCTCTCCAAAAAATGAAAAAGTTTGCTTTAGAATGCTACCCTCAATGTTTGCTCAATAAAGCAAGAAAAAGGACATGTCGATGCCAAGGGGGTTTAATTAATCTCTTCAACCTTAGCTAATTTATGTATATTTTAATCTAAACCTATAAGAATCTTCTTTTAATACTTTTTATGTTTAGCGGGTGGTCAGTTTTCGTGACTTAGTATAAATTTTACATAACTTCTTAGATCATGCATGATAACAAATAACTCATTAGTGTTCAATTTTCAAAAATGACATTTAGGATTAGTTTGGTTAGGGTATAAAAATGAACGAGAAAAAAAAGATGGACGTAAATCTAATTATAAATAAAAAAATTACATTGTTTAATTAGAAAGTAAATTATGAGAGGAATCTCTTGCCCTCCATGTGAGCAAAATGTCCCATCACAAGTTGGATGGAATGGTAAATTACTCCTCTTTCATCCCTATCAAACAAAACGAAATAAAATATATATTTTTTTCTTTAATGGAAATAAATGTGTCATTTCTCCTTTCCTTTTGTAAACCCAACTCATTCTTTACTGCCCTATTTCGGAACTTCTAAACGTGGTTGAGTTAAATTATTACTTTTTTTATATTTTTATTTAATTTACTATGAGTGAGGTACTTAAATATGCAGTAACTAACTTAGTGATGTAAGCAAATTACTTAGATAGTAAAAAAAACAAAAAATAAGCAAGAAAAGAAAATGATGAAATTGATCCCAAAATTATAATATTCGTCTTAATTTAATCCTAAAACTATTTTATCTGCATATTTAATTCCAAAGTAATTTTTATTATGTCCTTGTCACTCTTCCTACAATTGGGATCCAACAAAATTTTACTCGTGCAACTTGTATGATGAACAAACTAAGGGCAAATTAGTCAATCTCAATAAGAAACTAAGCAAAATTAGTTCATGAGAGAGGAAATTTAGAAATATTTTAACACTAATTAAATTTTCAAGCGAATTGTACCATATAAAAATTTATTAGATTCCGTTGCAAGGGAGATGATATAAAATTATTTTGAGAAAGAAAAGATAAAATAATTCTAGAATTATAAATTAAGATAAAATAATATAATTCTAGAATTGATTTTGCTACTTTCTCAAAGAAATTTACCAAGACTAACATAAACCCGAGAGCTGGATGAGGAAGACTTATAAAGAAGTTCACGCGGACGATGGTGTGGATGTTGGTGAGCCACCCTTCTCTGCCAGCTGGCCGTCCAAGATCACTGCCTTCCTTGGCGCCTCTTTACACGTGACTCACACCCTTCTTCCTCCAATCCAAAACTAAATAAATCCCAAAAACCAAAGTAATTCCTTTAGCTTTAAGGTGCTGTACCTTTCCGCATCAAGAGTTGCACACCCAGCTTTCTCGTATACAAACAAACATTGTACAGTCGGCAGAGAATATTGCACTCTTATAGACTAATGAAAAAAGAAAAAAAAAAGCCATCGCTTTCACGATCGACGCATCATTAATTGCAGACCCAAAATATATAATCAAATCCAACCCCCGCCTCTCTCTCTCTCTCTCTCATGTATTGCCTTTGCCTCGTTTGCATCTCTCTGTTTCTCTCTCTAAAATTTTCTTCTCTCTCATAACTGTTTTCAGTTTCGTCAGTCTATTTCGAATCTTTTACTGTTGTTTCGGTGCGTTCTCGTGGAATTTTTGGATTTTTTTTGTGGATTTTTGATTGATTTGGACATGTAACCGAATTTCCGGAAGCTGTAGGATTGAAATGTTGATACTGTGCTGTTGAACTGGCACTAGAGTATACTTCAGATTCAAGTTTTAAGATCTGCTGGTGGTAATATCCTAGATCATAACTGGCATATGTGGCTATGTACGTTTTCATGGATGCGAATGTGTATCTAAGGGCTTATTGATTGGTATACCTTGTTTTTCGTGCTTCAGTATTTATTAATCTGCTCGAAATGAATTTGAATTTAAATTGATTAGTTGTGGACTAAATGGTGGTTTTGGTAGAGAGCTGGGGATTTGATTTGGATTAACTTTGATTTTTGTTCTAATAATATCAAGATTGTTGTTGATTTTCACAGAATTGAACTTAATTGATTGATTTTTCACGGGAACCTGACAATAAAAGCATAAAATGCGAAATGTAGGGGGCTGTGAGTGGTAATCAAGTTCTTCCTAGTGATTAGTAGGTTTGATGGAGATCTAAGCACTTGGTGGGTTTTGTTGTTCCTTTAGCTGTTTCTAACTTCTTAGCTTAATGCAGTGGCAGGCAGGTGCATTGATTACTTTTTCCCAACCAACTGTTATGTAATCTTTTTTCTATATTCTTGTTGTTGAAGAATATGTACTTGTGTTTAGACACGTGTATATGTTGATGTCCTTGTCTATAGGAGGATAGTCTGCGAAAGACAGTTACCATCATGTCAACTTTTCTCTGGTCAGATGGTTACAAATAAAATTGAAGGTTATGGTGCATTATTTTTGCTTCGGCTCTTGATATATGTAAATGTGTAGATAGCAAAGTATGTTGGTTGACAAAGAGTCCACGTGGAATACTATGGGATTCGGAAATTTGATATTGGAAAGGAAATTTACTGGATTACTTGTTCTACAGCTAGTAGTTACTTCGTGAACTGTTCTTGAGATGTTACACAGTTCAGAAATATGATTTTAGAATGCAAGTTTGCTGCATTCTTTTTGTTATTGAGTGGGCTTCAGGATGTAACACTCAGTGAGCAGCTGGAGTTATGGACTACCATCATGAGGTTAACTTTATCGGCTGAAACAGTATGGAGGTTTTATGACGTAGGCTTTGAAGCATGCAGCAGTTTCTTTTAATTTTTAATTGTTTATGCTGCTCTAGGAAAGACTGTGAGGAAAGAAATAGTTATAGCGCATGTATTAGCTAATTAATGATTATGCCACAACTATTCTAGTTGTGATCCTATAGAATGTGTGATGACTTTATTCTAGGATTCTGCTACAATAATGTAGAACCATAAGAGTGCACTTTTTATCCTGATCTATTTCTTGCTCTGTCAGTATTGAAATGGTTTAAACAAGAATCTGCTCTTCGTTCCGTTTACATGGCTATTCTTAGAAGTACTCTTTGGACATATGTTTAGTTAATTTTGTGAAGAACATCTTCTGGACATTTGCATATCTTCCATTATGCTTGTGAGCACTACCATTCAAGATGTCGGTTTGTATATAAGTGAAATCATTTATAGACTAATAGGTTGGGATGTAGCCTGAGTGGGTGATATCTCAGTTTTGTTGCTTCAATGGTACTCAAGTAGTTAGTTGCCCATTGTGTCATTGCGAAAGGAGCTACTTCCTTCAGTTGAAAATGAGTATAGTTTGAGGTTTTGGCACATGGATTACGGAAGTCAATAAATAGAACATAAAATGACACGTTAACCTTCTTGAGAACCGGAAAACCAATTAAAATGTAGTTTAGAGGAATAACACAGCATACGTGTAAACTTGGAAAAATAATTCTACTTGCCTTCTTGATTTTCTAAAATGATAGATAATTTTGACCTTAAAAACTTTTCTAGAAGGACATATTTTTGACCAGAAGGAGCACATGCTATTGGCCCATCCTAGTGTGTATATATTCAGCTTTTAGTAAGATTATCTTTCTGTTAAATATGGGATGTATTAGCTCTATTTTCTGGATGGTTAGAAGGCAGTATTTTCCCCAGAGAAGGTCCCACTAACTCTTTGACTTGTTTCAATTAATGGATTTAAACCCCACTAACACAATTTCCA
Source organism: Rauvolfia tetraphylla (assembly GCA_030512225.1). Lineage (NCBI taxonomy): Eukaryota > Viridiplantae > Streptophyta > Magnoliopsida > Gentianales > Apocynaceae > Rauvolfia > Rauvolfia tetraphylla. The sequence goes on from JAJQKT010000012.1 coordinate 1,118,096, forward strand.
CCACTAGCCTCTTTAACAATAAGGATACTATATTAATTTTTATATTCAAACTACTCTCTTTAATTTTTATGCCATGTCAAAATACGACATTTAATTCTGAACAGATGGAGTATCTACTTGGACTTTTAGTCAACTATGGTTCACTATAAAGAACCAAATCCTTCCTTGATTAATCAACTTCATATAGGTGTTTCAAATATTAAAAAACCTTAAGTTTTCTGGACTATTTAGTTAGTTTATCTGTAATTTTAGCTGAAGATGCTAACTTATGACAGGTACTTGATTGAATCTTCTGTTGTGATGAACAAAAGCAATTTAATTGCATTTATTCTATTTATCTTGCTAAGTTTAGAGTGTCATCATACATGAGCCCTTTCCTTTTCTGTTCACTGAGATTCATTTTTTAAATGGCCTAATTTCATAAACAGGTCTCTTATAGTTAATCTCCTGGGCAAATGATTCTTGGGTTTTTGTTTCTGATTTAAATCTATGGTGAACAAATTTGGTTCCCTTGCTTCTCATGTAACCTACCTTAATAGGTTGGCGATTTGACTGTTTAAAGGTTTTGTAGGAATATGTAACAGTTCTCTTCCTCTTCTCCTTTGTCATGGGTCTGACATGAGCACACTTGACTTCGACTTTACAGGTCACTTGACTTCCAGCCTGTTGGACATGGGAGGATCTGAAATCTGTAAAGAATGAGCCATGGATGAGAGACGTGGGGAACCAGGTTCTGCTGAGCAGAGGCCTCCAGGTGCTACATGGTGGCCATCAGATCTTGTTGGAAGATTTGGATCTGTTTCCTTGGACTCTAAAGAGGAAACTCCAAGGAACAAGAAATCAAATGAAAAAGATGAATATGATAGGTCATTGTATCAAACCACGTCACAGATCCTTTGGAGCACTGGAATACTTTCTGAACCAATCCCAAATGGCTTCTACTCTATTGTTCCTGTGAGCATTAAAAGTCACTTTATTACTTTCTTGATGTGGTTTTTGCTAGTAGATTTGGAATCACTAAATGCTAGCTATTAGTTATTGCCTACTCCATTTATGTTTGCTTCTGCGGTTAATTAAATTTATTAAATTATTCATGTAGTAGATTTTCTCCTTCACCCTCCACATCCTTCCCCCCAACCCAGGGTGGTATCTGGCGTGTGGTACATGGTTCTCTTTAGGAATCCACTGTAAATGAATAGAAGAAAAATCAGGGGAACTTGCTGTTGATCATTTTTGACCAAATAAACTTGCTTCTGCGGTCTCTTGCTTTTGTTCCATGACGAATTTTGTGGTTATTTGCATACCTGTTGTCATTATGATAAATGGTTGAAGTTTCTTCCCCCCGTACCTTACTGTTTAGCATCAAACAGGTATGTGTTGATGTCCAAACCGGAAGTCTTCAGAGTTACAATTTGGTTGATATGCATATGGGATAAAATTTATGAAACTTATTCGCCATCCTCCCTCCTCCACCCCAAGAATATAAAGTAGAAGGGTTTGCTGACTAGAATGAATAGTCTTCCTTGAAAAGTATCTGCATGTGAAATCTTTGTGAGGTTTTACCTAAGGTATGCATGTTCAGGGGAATGAATTTCAGAGAAAATCTTGGGATTTGTATGAATTCCAATTGTGCTTTAATAATTCTGTACTTCGGTAATCAAAAAGCAGTATTGACTTTGATTTAAGAATTTACTGGTTTTATTAGATCATACACCTATTCCCATTATAAAAGGGAAATCAAAACAACAATTCAAGGAAAAAAGAAAGAAAAGAATATAGAGTTGGAGAAGAGATTGTTTTAGCAACTGATGGAGAACTTCTCCTCTTTTGCTTTACTAAATATTTTCATTTTTCTTTGAAAGTATACTTTAGGTCTGAGTATTCCGCTAGATCCGCATACTGGAATCCTTTTTTAATTTCTTTTTTTAAAAAATATTCATATTCTGATTGTTCATAATAAAATTTCATGCAGGAGAAAAGGCTTAAGGAACTTTTTGAAGATATCCCCACTTTGGAAGAACTTCACGCTTTGGAGATGGAGGGTTTAAGGGCTGATATCATACTTGTGGATGCAGAGAAAGATAAGAAGCTTTCCATGCTGAAGCAACTAATTATTGCCCTGGTTAAAGGTCTGAATTCGAGTCCTGCAGCAATGATTAAAAAAATTGCGGGATTGGTGAGTATTAAATAATTCCATCTCAGAATCATATATTCTAATCACTTATGTGGCAGAAGGCTTGAATTTCTTGTTTTCCTTCAATTTAGCTCTGCTTTACACTATTTGTTACATATATCTTTCTTGCAGAAGTCTTTTTCTCCCTCTGTAATTTCCCTTTGAGACTTCAGTTATTGGTGAATACTGATCCTATTTAATAACAATAAACAATTTTTAGCTCTAGAATTATCTAACAAAGTTGCTAGGCTTCTCATAACATTTTTTGTATTTGTTGGATTCTTTCTATTTTTGGAATGCCAAGTTTCCTCTAGCACGATTTCCAGAAGATTTGGTGAATTGACTTCTCTCCTGATGGTGTCTGCTTTATTACTGGTACAACTTGCTGAATTCTCTGCTTGCAGGAATTCATTGATGGAACATTGAATTCTATGACAGTTTCGTCTTAATTTTAGCATTTTATCTTATTTTGGACACTTCGAATATCTCTGGGTTTGATTTAAGTTTCAGAAGACCGTTTGAATACTTTTCAGCACTTATGTAGCTGTTCACTGATTGATATAATGATTTCTCTTGCTTCAGATGCATGTTCCTAGTGCTGTTGTTATTGTCTCCCTCTTAGTAAATTGGTATTTAAGCAGATATTATGAATGTGAACAACTTTTACTTTGTTCTTGCTTTTAGCCTGTGTTTTATGCCTCTGATGTGACTGAACAGGTATCTGATTTCTATAAACGACCAAATCCAGATCTTAGTCCAGCAAAAACTGTATTTGATGAATCCTCTCATGCATCTGAGAATAGAGGTGTCCAGATGCTAGGGCAAATAAAACATGGTTCATGCCGTCCTCGGGCCATTTTGTTCAAAGTTCTTGCAGATACTGTTGGTCTCGAAAGTAGGCTAATGGTGGTAAGTTTAGCTTCATTATGTTTGTGCAGTATTATTTGTTTTTCTTAGACTGCTAGTCATTGTAATAAATTCTTTGGGCAATTCCTGTGTAATTCATTCCTCTGTTTCATCTTCATCGTTTCACTTATGATTTTTTCTCAGGGCTTGGCTGCTGAAGGAAATTCCGAGTGTGTGGACTCATATAAGCATATGTCTGTGCTGGTTGTTCTGAATTCCATGGAATTGTTGGTCGATCTTATGCGGTTTCCTGGCCAGCTTATACCTCTCTCAACCAGGGCTATTGTTATGACTCATGTGTCTGCTGCAGGGGAAAGTGACTCTGCAGAAAATGATTCCTGTGATTCACCGCTTGAGCCAAATAGTCCTCTTTATGGGTATTCAGAGAGAGTGGATTCCGAGAGGTTAATCTGCAAGATTGATCTATGTTTTTTAAGTTGCATAGTTGGGTTGACTGATAGTTCAATTTTCTTGTTATTTTCATTGTAAACTTAGGTCAATCTGTACTTATTTGAGATTGAATAGTTATCTGAAACTCTGTGCAGTACTGAGAAGTATGATCACCTCCAGTACCAGAGGAGGCTTGAAGCATCTTCAAATGCTGCTGGACCATCTTTGAGAAATGTGATAATGCGGTCTTCTACTTTTGTAGATAGAAAACTGAGGTATTGTTTGAGCTCATAGTGTCCTTTCTTTTGACCAGGATTATTACATGTAATGATAGATTTTGTGAAGTGCACTTTTCATTTATTATCAACATCTTGATGTATCTGGTTGCCCTTGTTTGATTGTTTACTTAGCTGATTCCTTTTTGATCTGTTTCTCTGTATCAGTTCATATCACAGTGAACCCAACATTGCTACTACATTTTGGCGAAGGAGCAGGAGAAGGGTAATTGCTGAACAAAGGACTGCAAGTTCAAGGTACTCATTCGGGAATCCCCATTTGTATGATGCTGTTTATATTTTGTTCCAAAGCAATTCATAAATCACCACCTGTTCTTGGTCTCCCAGATCCGCAATACAATTCTAAGTTTAAGGCATGATTTGTTATTTTCATGTTTATCTTCTTTCTTGTTCATAAACTCAGGTCTTTCCTGCAGTAACGTCTTTGCGCAGCAGAAGCCAAATATTTACTAGTAAAACCTATTCAACAAACTCCTTTCCTCATTGAGGCTTGATTCCACATTTTTTGTTTATCTTCTTTTCCGTTCATCAGCTATCAGGTCCTTGACCTGCATTAACTTATTTTTGCAAGAGCAACGAAAAAATTAATTTGTTGGTAAAATTTGATTTACGGAGATGTATTTAGTGCTTCATAATAATTCTGGAAATAGGTACTTGTTAGCATAATATGGCCTGGAAAAGTTAGCTTTTTTCTTAACTTTATTTTTTTTAGTTTATTTGGGATCTTTTTTAGGATTGCTATTAGCTTACATACTGCTAAACTTTCTTTAATTTTTGGTGGGGTTTTAATAGTCCAGAGCATCCTTCATCTCGAGCACGGGGAAGGTCCATGCTTAGTGGTGATCAGAAAAACTTTAGCGATTTTACTGATGATATTGCTACATCAAGGTGCTTATTTTTATTTTTATTGCTGTATGTGTTGGCCGTTTCTTTTTAGCATACTATACAAACTCATCTCTGTATTATATTCTGTAATAAAGTTCTGGAATCATGCTTCTCCTCTTTTTAAAAGCTCTTACGTTCTGATACTGATCTCCATTCCACTTTAGCACCAGATCAGAGGGGGCTTCAACCTCAGAAACACGTAGAATAAGAAGAAGAAGTATCAGTATGACACCAGAAATTGGTGATGACATAGCAAGGTTCACACTAGCTGTCCCGAAAATCTTTAAACATATTACTGTTGGCTTTGTTGCCTTAAAATCACAGCCTCTACATTTGGTGTGATTGAAAAAATTTTCTTCTCGAGTAACTTTTACTGCCTAAATGAGGACTTTTTCCCCTAAAATGATTTTCATTGGAGTAATGCTATGTCACATAATAATTTACTCTGGATATTCTTTCTTTACATGCTTAGTTCTCTCTCGCTTCTCATCTTTTGTTCAAGGACTAATCAATTTATGTGGTAAGGTGGAACATGATTAACTATTTTAAACTGCTTCCAAGATTTAACCGGAGAGCAATTTTCTCTATTTCTGCTGCCTAGAAGAATTTCTGTTAAGATTTTTTCTTCTCTTTTATAACCAAGCAATTAAGGCACTACTAGGATTAGCCAGAGAGGAGAGCATGTTGAAAGTGGGGCAGCAAGTATTGGAACAGATCAAGACTATTGGTCAAGACCTTTCAAATATTTTCTAAAAGAATCTATGAAGTGAGATATTCTTTAAACTTGGAGGGATATCAACTTAGATCAAGAGTCTTCCCTTCTTAAAACACTCTTGATTTTCCCCCCTAATACATTGGTTTGAAACTGAAAGAAAAACAGCTACATTCTCCAGCCTCCTTCAGTTTTGATTCTTCGAATAAACAAAAAGGAGTTAGCAAGGAAAATGCAGAGAAGAGGAAAATTTCTCAGATTTCAACTCTTTTTTCATCTATGGTCTCTCTCTCTCTCGGAATTTGGCTTTTAGAAGTGTTTGGATTGGAAATAATACTCATAATTTCATATAAAGTTTGGCATTGGGTTCATGTTGACAATTTTTTTTTTACTAAGTTTGCTGAAAATTTTTGTTTTATTGTTTCCTTAGCTTTTAGTTTTGTTATTTATTTTTCTTTTCCCATAATGAATCACCTTAGGGCTGTTCGAGCAATGAATGAAGCACTGAAGCAGAATCGCCTCTTAAGAGAACAAGAAGAAAATAGATCATTTTCCTATGCATCTGATGACAGAAATAATGCATCTGATGCCCATAAAGATGTATGTTTCCTTCGTAGGTGGTTGTTGAGAACATCATTACTTTAACATTTCTTCTTGTATGTAATTGCTGTACTGTGTATTATTTCAGTTTGTTTTCCTAGGACTTTTATTAAAGTAATAGCTGCCAAATAATTCTCTTTAAAGCTTCATTTATTTCTCTCTGTAATCTCTTTTAATAACATTTATATCCTTGCTGTATTTATGATGATAAATAAATACGATCATGTGTTCAACTTTATAAAATTCTGTAAATATAACCCCAGTATCTGTTTATCTTTTTCCTTTTCTCTTAGAGTTGATGGAGATAAACGTCTCACTGAAGCCTCCATCAATCACACTTACATGAGTGTTAAGTAACAAGCTCGCCACTTAAACTCTCCGAACTTCTTTACGGAATAAGAGTAAACTAGGAAATGTCATATGGTCAAATCCTCTTCTAAATTTGTGCCATGTCAAATGAAGAGTTTTTGTTAAGTTGTTACTTTTTGGTCTACTGCTCCATGGCTGTTTACTTCATCTATTGCCTTTAATAACACTTTTATCCTTCTCAGGTATCTGGTTTCCACCTTGATGGCCACGAAGAAATATCCGGTGGAGGTTCTTCCTTATATGCATTTCAGAGAGACCATATGAATTCTCAAAAAGCATTATCTTTACCTTCTTCTCCTCATGAGTACGGAAGTCCAACACCTGAGAGAAGTGGACCTTCAAATTACAGGGTGAATGAAGAAACAGTCTCGACATGGAACAGAGTGCTGCTGTTACCTATGTTCCAGAATAGACCTCTTTTACCTTTTGAGGAATGGAACATTGACTTCTCAGAGTTGACGGTTGGCACTCGCGTTGGGATTGGTAAGCATTTGGTCGCTATAATTTCTATTGCATCTGTATCTTTTTCTTTTCCATTTTTTCCTGGTAAATAAAAGTGGGCATCTGTATCTTTTGTAAGTTATCTTCCTAACAGATCAGGTGCCACAGGGAATTTCATTCAAATGAAGCAAAATGTCAAGGGACAATTTTGATTTTTGGCTTCTCAGTGAAATACTTTGTCAAAAGAGGGAAACTTTTGTACTTGCTTTCAAGTTTCCTAAGACTATAGAAGTGCTTGGTTAGGTATAAGTTAGCACTTCCGGAACATGTTGGAAAAATTCAAAAGCGCCATTTGGAAAGGCACACTGTTTAGAGAAGTTAAAGAAGAAAAATACCTCTTCCCTTTTCATCTGCAGCATCACAGGCCTCAATTTCAATATAAATAATTTTCAGTGTAAAACCTTTCATTTCTTCTCATTTAATCAATCATATTTTTTGATAGGGTTCTTTGGCGAAGTTTTCCGGGGTATTTGGAACGGGACAGATGTTGCCATCAAAGTTTTCTTGGAGCAAGACCTGACTGCTGAAAACATGGAGGATTTTTGCAATGAGATCTCTATACTAAGGTACTTCCCTCTTCTGTATACTTTGGGTATTTAGACCTGATGATCTTTACTTTCGTTCTTATGGATGATTCTAATTGTTCATTTTCACTTTGATGATTCTTTTGACAGCCGCCTACGACACCCAAATGGTACTTTCTCTCTCTCCTTCTTTATGTGAACCTTCGAGCATATTTAAAGGTTTGCAATTCTTGACATAAGATATTGTGATGTTGTAATTTGCAGTTATACTATTTTTGGGAGCATGCACCCAGCCGCCACGTTTGTCCATGATTACTGAATACATGGAGATGGGATCTTTATACTTCTTGATCCATTTGAGTGGTCAGAAGAAGAAGCTGAGTTGGCGGAGGAGACTGAAAATGCTGCGTGATATATGCAGGTTGGTTGAATCTATGCAATAAATTTTCAGTTTACTCTGACTGTGTATTGAGCTTTTCTTTGAGCTCATATACAGTTTTTCCTTTTTCTCTTTTTTATTTTGACCAGTAAAACTTATTGGTATTTATTTTTCTAGGTAGCCAAATGCAGGTTGACCTAGGTTATTATCACCAATAGTCTCCTATTGGTTTTTCATTTTGCTAGTTGAAGAGTACCAAGTAGCTTGTAAGTTCTTAAATCATGTGTCAGTTTTCCAATATTCCGACATTTGACTAGCAGCTGGAAAACCATCTTTTCTTATGGTTTGGAAGTCAATATAAATACTTTTGTCGCTATCTAATGTGCAATGCTTTCTGCTGTGAGATAATAATCAATTTACACTTTTTTGGTAGTTCAAGAATTGATCTTCAGATGCATAAAATTATGGCGTTCTACTTCCAGAATTTTATTTGGATCAGTTTCAGGCTGCTTTTTTATATACAAATAGATATCTAGACATAACGCTTGCATTTTACAGCATGCATTGTTCTTTAGCCCTCAGTGCTATAATATTCTTCCCCCAACCCCGTGGCCAAAAAGGTGTTCTTGATCACCTGCCATATTCCTGCAGTTCCTGCAAATATGGTGCACTTTTGTTTTGATATTAGGGTAAATGAGTATTGACTGGCTGCTCCTTTCCGGCTGCCTATGCAGAGCTCTCATGTGCATACATCGGATGAAGATTGTCCACCGAGATCTAAAAAGTGCAAATTGCCTTGTGAATAAACACTGGACAGTAAAGATCTGCGATTTTGGGCTTTCAAGGATAATGACGGATGCGCCCATCAGGGACACTTCCTCAGCAGGGACTCCAGAATGGATGGCCCCAGAACTTATTCGTAATGAGCACTTCACAGAGAAATGCGATATTTTCAGCCTCGGGGTCATTATGTGGGAGCTATGCACTTTAAATAGACCTTGGGAAGGTGTACCACCGGAGAGGGTATGTCAGCATGCTCTTTTGCTTTGAAATTTCAACTTAATTATTGATATCATTTAGCTATGGAGTGATTTTTTGGCTATTAGGTATACCTACTAAGAAAATCTTTTATTTATTCTACTCTAAACAAGCATTTTCTTTGCTGCAAAACCATACATTCTTCATCTTTTTGTCCCTATCCAGGTAGTTTACGCTGTTGCCAACGAGGGATCACGTCTTGAGATACCCGACGGACCCCTGGGTAAACTTATTTCGGGTGCGTGTTTTGCCCTATGTATACCTTCCTCGGCCTTTTGGCAAATTCACGGCAGTCAATCCTGAATTTGTGTTTCCAGAAACTTTAAATTTGTTTTTCTTTTGATTGCAGATTGTTGGGCAGAGCCACAGGAAAGACCCAGCTGCGAGGAAATTCTTACGCGCTTGTTAGATTGCGAGTACTCACTCTGTTGATGCAATCTTTTTATTGTACAGAATCACACACTTGTAGAGGTGTTAAAAATATGTTCGGCTCAATTGTAACTTTTGCGTGATTTTCCAATTTCAGTGAAATAGATTTCTACCTATAACTAAATCAAAACATGTATCCTTTCTTTTTAGTTTGCAATTGAAAAGATTTTGTCCTGATCATGAATGGATAAAAATCGTCCAATGCCTAAAGGTAGCACCGGAGTTTCTACTTTTCTGCGGCACCCTAAAAATGGCCCTTTTCTGCAAGGAAATGAGAAGTTTCTGATGTTTTTCTACACAGGCACCTCTGGATTCGGCAAAATTCATCGGGAAATGACTCGTGCTAATGATCTGAATACATTTGCAGTTCTCATGAACCAGTGTTTACAAGCTGCGCCACTTCGTCAAGAGCATAGCTCTTGAAATACATACGCTCAAATCCTATCCCCAGTTCTTTGGCAATTGCAACCCCAAGAACGGATGATTTGCGTTTATTATTAATCAGACATTAGGCGGCTGTTGAGAGAAACTTCAAAGCGGCTTAAAGAATCCGCTCTCATCTCCGTGCTCATATCATTCTCTGGTGCCGGGTAATAATCCTCCCTCAGCTGGACATCCCTTAAATTTGGGATTCTAAGAAGAAAATTCAGAAAGTGTTCGTGAGCAGTTCCGTGGATAAAAAGCTTCCTAAGAGTAAGACATTGCTGAAGCAATCCAGCTGCTGGTAGGAAAATGCTCCTCTGATTCACATCCCTGTCCTGCGGTGGCCAGTAATCGAGTTCAGTGAGGCTCAAGCTCTCTATTCCCAACAGATAAAATCGTTCCCACTGGCTCAAATCCATCTGCCCAGATGGTGCAGTGTGTGCATAACCTATGGTGTCTCCACAATCCAAATGCATCTTGGATAGCCGCGGATATCGAACCAGGCAGCTCAAACCGAATGGACGCTGCGAAGGTCTGGACCATTCTCTGCAATCTCCTTCAACCTTGATCCGGATCTCCTCCAAGTTAGGACATTCCTCAAGGCCAGCCTCTGCTAGTGGACTCAGATGCTCGCCAACACCAATCCAGAGTGATAGCTGTTGCAGACTGTCCCATGTCTGGTAGCATGATCCATTGCCACTGCCGTTATATCCCATAGGAGGACAGTTGAGATCATAAGAATGCCTGCATCTCTTGGTCTTCCTACCCATGTTATCACTCCCGGAGCTCTGGAAAAGCTGGGTGGAAACATCATACTGGTTTGGAGCCCCACTTGGTTCCAATCTATTGAGATCCAAATGGTACGAAATCTCTTCCATATCCTCGAATTCTTCTACACTATCCCAAATACAGTCTATGTGAAGCCTCCGAATTCGATCCTGTACTGGCTCCAGTGCTTTCAAAGACATGGCTGCGTTCAGGTTTTTACAACAAGAAATCTTGACATCCACCAGAGTTCGTCTTAGCAAACTAGCCAAGGTCCTCAGTCCCTTCATAGTGATCTTCTTGCAGCCTTGAACTTCAAACTTGGACATTTTCCAACAGCCTCTACCAATTGCTATCAAGCCCATATCAGTCAAGTCCCCGACATTCCTGATAGACAAAGATTGAAGCCCTTGACACAAAGCAACGCCATCCAACTTCGACTCAATGGGCACAGAAATCCCATGGAACTGCCCCAATTTAAGGGTCCTCAACTTGGGACATTTGGTATTTAGCATCTCTAGAGCAGGACCACTGTCCCTAACATTATTACAGAGATCTAAAACAAGCTCTTCAAGCAACGAAAGACCAGAAAATACCTCAATCAAACCTGCAGGACTAATCCTCGAATCATCCGGAGTAAAGCCATCAAATGCTGGATCAGCCCTTGAATTTACTAAAGCTGAGGTATCGGCTAAATGAAGCACAGATAATTTGGGACAGTTAACAGCAACTGAGACCAGAGTCGCATCCCCAACGAATCCAATGTACCTGGGATCAAACATGCAAGCCGCACGCAATTCCTTCAGATTAGGACAAGATTTGGTAACATCCTTAATTTCATCTGATTTGAATCCTTCGGAAAATGAAGGGTTCAAGAGATTAAGGCTCGTGAGGATTGAGGATACCATAGGGTATGCACTTAGCGCAGCAGGAACATCATCCGTCCAGCAATAAAAAGCGGATAAATCAAGCTTAGTGAGCGATTGATTTTCTTGAAACAGAGCTTGCAGCTCTTCTCCGGAAGCTAACTGGGGCCGTTGGTGCCAGCGTACAAGCTTAATTTCCTCCAAGCGGGGCCATTGAGGAGCTAAGAGCTGAAGAGTAGATGGGTTTCTGGCGTAAATACTGAGCGATTTGACTGCAGGGAAGGCTTGGCGGAGGAGGTGAGCTATGAGGGTGGCGGTGTTGGGCGGGGTGTTGGGCGACAGAAGGGGGTAACCCCATGGGGAGAGGAGAGACAGGTCGAGGTGGGTTACCGATCGGAAACAGTAGGGAAGGAGAAAAAGGTTACGGATATTACCGCGGAGAGTGAGGGTGGTGCGCGTGGAACGCTCCAGAAGGAGCCATTTACGGCAGACTAAGGCAGCGGCGTTGCGACTGCGGACGTCGGAGACGGCGGCGATTATGTTGGAAAGGATCACATCGGGGAGGTCGTTGATGGCGGTGGTAGTTAGGAAATTTGCCATGGGAAACAAGAAATTCCTGAAACGGAAATGGAAAATTTGGATGTGGTGATGACAATGATGATTGATAAGGAAGACCAAAAGGATGAGAAAGTTAAGATTTTTCACGTTTTTCGATTGTTTTTGGATTTTGTATCTGGGTGACAATAATAACACACTGTACTGTTCGAATACGCATCAGAATTGCCTATTACATAGTCATTTTCTTTAGTTTGAAATTTTTTTTGGGTTAGTCAGTAGATGTCTAGTACATTAATTAAATTATATTATATATAATTATATAATTAGTTTAAGTTTTTTTTGTTGAATGATATAATCACATAATGTTATAGTTATGTAATTTAATTAGTGTACTAAATAATATGTTAGAAAATATATTACAAGATTTCAAAGCTATTTTGTTTTGTTTTGTTAGTGTTAATGCTAATTGGTAATGGTAATATTCTTTTTTATGTATAAGAGAGAAAATATAGATCTAATTTAAAGCACTTGAAAAATAATCAATTTGGTCATCGAAATAAAAATATTATAATTATTTACTGACCTACATATTTTAAAGTCTTTATAGTTTTTAAATATTTTTTACATCGCTAAAATGGTCTTCCATGGCCCTCCTTTATGAATATCTTGACGAAAAAAGCAATATGTGCTAGCATATAACATTTCTGTGAGAATATACTTATTTAAATAATATAAAATTTTTTAAAATAATTTATTTCTATGACAATTTGCTAACTTTTTAGAACAAAATAAATTATTTTTAAATTTTTTAAAAATATTAATTGAACAAATATATATTCACGAGAATGACACGTATTCAACATATGATATATTTTTACAGAATTCCATCGAAGAAGTGATGGTAAAATTATTTTGACAATAGATAAAACGTTTAAGAATTTTAAGGCTAAAAAAACAATTGTAAGATCAAATAATGACAAAGTATTAACTTTAAGGAGTAAATTGGTTATCTATCTTCCCCAATTTAAAATCTTTTGTTTAGTAAGGACTACTATCTTATTATAATGGTCGAGTGTTATATTTTTTTTTTAAGAAAAGAGTATTGTTATTATTCATTATTCAACCAATATGAGACTCGAGAATCAAATCATAGCAATTTTAAAAATATATCAAAAAATTAATTATATAATAATAAATCTTCTAATAATAAAATTTCTAAGGAAAAAAGTAATAAAATTTCTAATAATAATAAATATGAAGTATGGCTTTAAAAAATGATAGACAAGGTTTTAGATTCGATCCAATTTCGTCTCCTATGTATCTGTATTTTCAAGAAGAGAAAAAATAATACTAATACAAGGAGTGTAAATTGGAAGTTGAATCGATTAGATGATCCTTTATCCGTTAAGAGTATGATTGAATAACATTTAAATTAAAAAATTTTTATTTTACTTATTTTAAGAATACATTATTTATAATAGAAAATTAATATTAAAAATAAAAAATTTTATATTAAAATGTTAAATAAAATAATTAAAATATCTCGAGTTCAATCTAAATTTCTCTTGTTTAAAAAAAGTAATTTTTCTTTATTTAAAATATATATGTATATATAATCACATACTTTATTCATTAATAACCTCTTTTAATAGCAGGCATATTGCCATACCTTTCTCATAGTTGAATACTAATTCTAAATTTTATGTCAAGTAAAGATTGAATAAAAAAATATTGTATTTTCTTTAAAAATTTTAGTATTTATTATGAATAAAAACAGTCTTCTACTCTCTTCTGGAGGAAATAAAAACCATTTTTTCTGACTGAACGAAAACAGTCTTTGACCGGCTCTATCGTGATCCAATCAAACTCTCCCACAACACCAAGTGCAGCCACTTGCAGTAGTGGAACGTCGTATTCGAGCCTAGCATGGAGTATTATTTATAAAAAAAATGAAAAAAGGCGTAGGAGTCCCATGTGGCACTATGGGATGGGGTGGAGCGGGGGACGGCGTGGGGAGCCCCTGGGATTGCTGTACATCTGGGGTGTGATTGGATAGAGTTTGGTTTTGAGATTTTTTGTCTTGAGTTTTGGAAGAGAGAATTTTTTGTGAGAAAAAAAATAATATTTGAGATAAAAAATTGTATTGGATTTCGTGCGAAACCTTGTCCAAGCACACCTTGGCCTCAGAAGATCCGTCTGAAGACGGGTTTATCCACGTGACTTGATAAGCGTAAGGAGGTATGGGGGTTTAAGAGGATTGGAGGAAGCGCGTGTAAAGCATTCCATCACTTTTCTTTTCTTTTTTTTGTTTTAAGAAGAAGCATTCTTTTTTTAATAGGTGTGCGTTATTTACAAAAAAATTGAAAAAATAAAACTAAGTAAAAGCTAATTTTGTTTTCGATTGAATTTCTTTAAATTATGATTTGGAAAATTTTAATTTTCTTTTTTCAAATAATAAATTCATTCGATTTTATCCAAGCAAATTGAAAAATTTAATTCAAATTAATAATTAAGTATATATAGTTAAAAGTTAAATTTTTTGGTTAAGTTAAATTTTAATTAAAATTATTTTAAAATTTAAAATATATAATTTTATATATTTTCATAAATTTTATTTGGACATTAATAATTAAATTAAGTTAGGACATAATTGATTTTATTTTTAAACTTTAAAATTCTTAATTATGTATATTTTAATTTAATTTATTTCAAAATTTGATTCAAAGATAATTTTTATTAGAAGAAAAAGAAATTAAGGGTGTATGTGGATTGTGTTTGGTTGGGAGATATTTTGTGTTGAGTTTTATGAAAGTAAATTTTTTACCAGAGAAGAAGCGAGACTGAATTGTGTATTTGGTTAAAAAAAACACAATTCAAATGGAGCATAAGAATAGCTCAACATAGTTTTTAGCTTAAAATTCGAACCTAGATGCTTTAGTAAGTTAGAACAAGTTTTAAGGGGGAAAAAAATGAAAGGAGAGCAAAAGCTTAGAGAAGAATTGCAAAAATCATTATCTTGGGTTCCTACTGTCCATTGTGGGGCTAAATTGAATTTTTATGTTGCTTTTACAAATATCATTTTTTTTAAAACAAAAAGCTTCCTTTCCCAATAAGTATAAAAGTGGCATCCCATTTGTCATTTATAAGAACCTCTTATTAAGTTCTCATCTCATTTATATTCAAAAGAACAGAAATCCCATTCACAAAAGTGACTAATTCCAAAAAAGTATTCAAATTGGGTTTATGCTTCTGAAATCCAAAAATATATTCTTGTTCAGCGCACCTCAAAGTCTCAATCTCATTCTTATCTTCTGTTTTTGGTAAAAAGTAGATTTGAAGATGTTGTTTGACAAGAGAGAGAAGAGCAAGAAAAAGAAAGGGCAACAAAGGGTACAATTGATAGTACAGATGCACTGTAAGATAAGATAATAAAGGGTGCTTCAACTTCATGTCCTGTTGTCTCTTTAGACAATTAACACCACTTCTTGAGTGCTCTTTTCTTGAGGGGTTGTAGTTTTCTTCTACACTAATAGAGTGGTGGATGGGTATTCAAGAAAAGGTGAACTAGCAAATCTCAGCATCCATAATTGTTCTCAAAAGGTCCAAATTCTCACGCTGCTTTTTTGGGTTTTGGTTTCAGCCCTCGAACTTAATTTGTTTCTAAATACAAGGAATATATTTTTCATTCTCTTATTTGGTCATTACAAGAGAACGAGTATTAAAAGAACAAGATGTCTTGTTAATTAGGGCTTGTCTTTGTTAATGACAATTAAATTTAGAGTTTCATTAAACCATGGGTGTGAAAATTTAATTAATTCACCGCTTTATTTATTGTAATCAAATTTATTGGAGTGTTAATGTTATTATATTAATTGTACTTTTTAAATATATAGATGGTAAAGGAATGAAAAAGCAAAGCACCAAAGTTTGTTTTTTACCATTATTATATACAATTTTAAATTTGATTATATACCCTCAAAAAACTAAAATTATTTTTAACTCCTCTCCACCTAACATATTCTCTATCTAAAATTTCACCAAAATTAATTATTATCACATTAAATCGAGTTATATAATGCAATTAGATAAATAATTAAATCCTAAATTATTAATTTTAAGATAAAAATTTTAAAAACTTGAAAATTTTAAATTTCTTTGGATTCTGAGTGAGTTCTTCCTTGAATCGATGAGTTTTGCCTTAGAAGGTGGAACTCATAGTTGAATTAAAAACTTTTAAAATTTTTAAAGTTTTTCATCTCAAAATCAATAAAGTCTAATGTAACTCTTTATCAAATTTATATAGCCCGAATTAATGTAATAGTCATTCATTTTTGTAAAATTTTTAAAGAGAGAATGATAGAAAAGATGTTGGATAGAGATAGAGAGAAGCTAAAAAATATTTAATTTTTTATTATATATAATTAAACTCAAAATTATATATAGTAATGTCTATTTTTTAGTTTTATCTTTGACTTTGAATAATATAGTAAGTGAAACAATAAACGTCTAAGCGGTATTACCATTAAAATTCGTGAATGGCAATCATTTAATTATTGATAAATTTGGTTAACTGAAATGGAATGACTTTTATAACTTCTTATTCTATTCTAGTATTTGGTATATAAATTTCAAGTAAGAAAGGTGTTCTTACGGCAAAACTGATTCCAAGAAAAAGTGGGAATAACTTTTCCACACTAAAACATAAGGATGGAAAAGCTTTTCCACCAAGAGAAGTAGGAATGCTGAAAATTTCTTATGACTATTATATTCTAGTAATATTTGATTAATAAAAATCACAACTTAGCCTTGAAATTGTATTTTATTTATCTTTGTAGCACTTCTTTTATGTTTGATCTAAAATGAGAGTTGTCTTTATAACTAAATTATGCTTCAATACTTAAAATATTTGAGTTTTTAAAATTTTAGTGTGAATTTCACTTCAATGAGATTTTATAGATAAATATTGAATTTATCCTTTTCTTGCTGAATATAATTTATCTTTATTGATGTAATATACTAGTAGGGTATTTAAATTATTTATTATAAATTTTTATTTTATTTTAATATTAAATAATAATTTTATCAAATACAAAAAATAAACCATTATTTAATTCTAACTTTTTTTCCAGACAGTAGAATGAAAACATGATTCCAAATCATTTTAGGTGAAAAGACATTTTAGGTGAAAAAGTATTTTATTTCAGTATACCAAATGTATTATAAGAGAATCAATATTTGCAACCCTTCATTTTAATATTTTTCCCCCTTCTCTCCTTATTTTTTTCTCATTTTCCTCTACGCTGGAGAGCACATTCGAAGGGTGTATTGCAACCTGGAAAGTGCTCTCATGGATACATTGCAATTTCCAAATTCTCGAGAGATGCACAGGAACTCGGCGGTTTCGAAATGGAGCGCCCAAAGAGCTCTCGGATGACCAACCGAGAGAGAACTGTGAAAAGGGAGAAAAAAGAGGAGAAAACGTGACTTCCTTTCAGCAATCACAATGCTTAGTGACAGAAATATGAGTTCAGCCGCAATGGGTGGCATATACTGCTGAATACATCAAGGGACTGGTTAATGGGTCGTGGTTTAAGGCTTTCTTCTGTGTTAGAAGATATGGAATATTTCAATTCACTTGTTGGCATTTCATGCTTTGAGGACGAATATCTCTTCAATTTAATCAATGAATAAAAGATCTCGGGTTGGTGTTTTAGAAGAAAAAAAAGTAAAATAAAATAAGAGTTAATTCTATTTTAGTAGTAATGAGGTGTTGTCAATTGATTATAACATATTTTTAAATTATCAATTAAGAGTCAAATTTCATTGTCGATCCATTTAAATAGTTGGAAAGTGTGAAAAATCTTTTGTACTTTTTATTTTTTTTGTTAATGTTACTTTAATACCTCAAAGTTAATAGTCCTGTTAATTGAGTACCATATTTTTTAAATTTATCAATTAATAGACAAATTTCAACCGATGTCTAAATAATTTGATTGAAAAATGCTTAAATGACTGATTTATCCTTTAAATATAAATAAAAATTCTAATTTTATCATTTTACTCAACTGATCAATTAAAACATAAAAATACAATTTACTTTTTTAAAAATAATTTATTAATTTCTTTTCTCAAAACTTCATCTTCATCTCTTTTCTTCTTCTAACTGTCACCATTGACTAGCAACAACATCTATCTTCGCTGCTACTGTTTGAACCAGTCACCCCTCCATATTGCAAAATATCTTTTGCTACCTCCCTTATATGTTTTTCTCTTTTGTCATTCCTTCTCCCACCATCGACCAAACTTCATAAATCTTGTTGCAACCACCAAGACCCTCACTGTCGCAGTCACCACCAAATTTTTATAAACTCAGATTAATAGTTAGATAATTTTTGTATTAACTTATTAAAATTTTGAATAATTTTAATATTTTAAACAATACAAGAAAATTCTCATAAAAATTAAAGGGGGCAGTGGTGACAACTGTTGTTACTAGTCAAGGGTGACGGTTAGAGAAAGGAAACATATGACCATGAAGTTTTGAGAAAAGAAATTAATAAATTATTTTTAAAAAGTAAATTGTATTTTTTATTTTTTAATTGATCAGTTGAGTAAAATGATAAAATTAGAATTTTAATTTCTATTTAAAAGATAAATCGTCATTTAAGCATTTTCGATCGAATTATTTAGACGTCAGTTGAAATTTTTCTTAATTGACAATTTTAAAAAATGTGATACTCAATTGACAAGACCCTTAACTTTGAGGCACTAAAGTGTCATTAACCTAAAAAAAGTAAAGGGCACAAAATGCTTTTTACACTTTTTGGATATTTGAATTGGTCGAATGATAAAATTTGATACTTAATTAATAACACTTCCTACTTTAGGGTACTAAAATAGAATTAACCCATAAATACAAACAAACACGGTGATACAATAGTTTAGTTGGTAAAAAACGTGCACTTTACCAATCGCAAGAATCTACATTCCCTTCACTTTGATATATGCAAACAAGAAATATCAATAAATTGTGAGAGATATACCTTGCATAGATGCACAAGTACTGGTGTATGCTTTCGAACAAAAGCTCTTTTTTCAGCAGAAGATTAAAAAAAAATCTCTTTTGGATACAATATTAACTTTTAGGGGGAAAAAATTCACGTTGCACAATGGAATTAACTTTAAAACATCTCACTATTTGAAGATATTATAAGGTTGTCTTTGCATATACATAATGCTTTGTAGAATCAGAATTGCATAAAGGGGTTTACTGTTCAATATGCCAATGCATGCATCTGTTGGCGGATCTTTCTCACTTTTACCATTATGACAAGATCATTTCGTTGTTGCATACCAACACTTTTAACTTACCAATACAAAGTTTGTTCTGCATCCACAAGTTTCTCCTATGATGCATTTAAGATAGAGGTTTCTATAGATATTTAGATTCTGTAGTAAATCGAATAGTTGACTAGTAGTTAGGGTACAAGATTTAATTAAAATTTAAAAAATGATAATTGAAGGCGTGATTATCGGCAGAATGAAAGTTTAATATATTTGACAACGAACAAACTTTATAGTTGGTTTTCATCATCAACATCAAATTTCTTTCAAAATGTCAATAAATTTGAAAAAAATTGTACGGACAAAGTAGATTTTGTGAAAATAATCACGTGGGCCAAGAAAATTATGTTGAAAGATAAAGGAATAATTTTGCCAAATTAGTTGCTCCCTTCATCTTCACATAATAAAATTGCTTATTTACTACTAAATGTGTGATGCTTGAAACAAAAAAAAAATTGTAATTCAATAAATAAAAATGTTCCCTTACAAGACAAGACGTCCTCTGTTATTCGATTCACATCCCTCCCACAGTGTATCAAGAGAAAAGGATTTGTCACGCATGCAAGTAAGCATTTGTGGATATTAGGCCTTTTTCCAAAGTACAATTTGACATTTTGATAGTAGTGTTTTTGTAAAGCTTCTTACCTTACCTTCAAGAATGGGGGATTCCTTTGGATTAGGTTTTTGTTGAAATGGGACCCCACAAAAGATTGTTATTGTTCTTTGATTACATAGCATATTTTCAGTATTGTGAAGAGGATAATTCTAAAATTTCATCTCCAATGATAGAGACTTTGATGAGAGGACCTGCTTTCGTATTGGATGGGTCATCCACATGTTGCAATAGTATTTTTTATAGTATCATTTCTCTATCAATTTTCACAGCCTGTAAAATTGCAATTAATGGCTCTAATTAATTGGTTTTTTTCTCTCTCTCTCTCTCTCTCTCTCTCTCTCTCTCTCTCTCTCTCTCTGTCTCTGTGTTTTTGACAACTTGAAATAATGATCATTATTTGATTCCAAGTATTTCCTGAAATGTCTTGTTACCTGTGAGATGAAATGGAAATGAAAATGAAACTGAAAGTGGAATGTGAAGATTGTTTGAAAAGATCTCAATGATGGTTTTGTGATAAGTGTTATTCTTATCAGTGTCACAATCACTTTATGATAGAATTTTGTTTCCTCAATTTTTATTATTCTTGATTGATTTTTCTTACTATAAGTAGATTATTTCTTTTAATAGAATTTGTTAGAATCCAGATTTTAAATTTTCTGCATTGATTTAGTAAAAATAAATTATTAGTAAGAAAAAAAATATGAGATTAAAAATAAAAATTTTGTATTAAATTTTATAAAGTAATCCAATCTAAATAGCGTGTTACATTATTTAAACTCTTTTCATTACAAGATAATGAATAAGTAAAATCGCTTCTTTGGATCTTTTGGTGTATTTGAACTAATATTTCGTTACGAAAATTAATGTAAATTTTTTACTTTAAATCTTATTTTTTTTATAAATAATTTTTAAATAAAATTTAAAATAAAAAATTTAAAATTAATATACTATTTAATCTCAAATTTCACATAAACAATTGTACTAGTGGGTATCCCCATGTTGGTGGTGCCATTAATGCATACAGCATACTAGGTACCTTCTAATGTACTGAAGTCATTTCATTTTCTTCTCCCCTTTCCCCACAAAAATTTGTTCTTCTCTCTGGACTACTACTGATTTCAGAATGAGTGACATGTGGCCGATCCGGATCCTTTCTCCTAAATTTCTCCTCTCCCTACTAATATAATATTATTACATAATTACTTTTATTATATAAAAAATTAAAAATTATAAATCCTAATATCACTAGGAGAATCCTAAGGGGGAAAGAGTATTTATCATATAAAAAATTAAAAATTATAAACTATATTATAAATAAGAGAACCTTAAGAAGGAAGAGAGTCAGTTGATGATCCTTGATAATATTTTATTAGTGAAAAAAATAATAAAGAAAAAAAGATCTTCAGTGACGTATAACATACGATTTCGAATTCAGTCCGAATTATCTTTTTTATTAATATAATATTAACGCACTATAAGAAAAATTAAAAAAATATGACACATAACAACTCAGAAAGTAGTAAGGAAGAGAATCCTGGGTGACGTGCGTTTACCTGATCGGATCATTTTTTATATTGATTTCTTGGTTGAAAATTGAAAGCCATATCGAGTAGTAGTAATAGTAGTAGCAGCAGCGGCAGCAGCATTTGCTGGGCCAACCACGTGCTATTTGGCATGAGAAATGAGGACAAAGCACTACAACCGCGTGTGATCTCTTCCTTGAATTCCCTTCCACAACGTTACACGTTACCGACAACGTTGTTCTTTGATTTTGTTCCCCCTATAATCTTCTTTCTTCTTATTCTTTTCAGTGTACCAGTGGGGGTGGTTCAAGTAGTTAAAATTTTGTCATCTGTCTTAAATACTGAAGACATATAATTCTTCTCTCAAAAATATATTATGAAATTATACTTGAATTATTGGCCTATAGTGCTGATCTAACGGGGCATGACTCTTCTCACTTGAACTTTGGTAGTGCTACTTTGACAGAGTCAGTATTTACACTGATTATTCAGCTTGTCTGATATGTTCGCGAGACGAATACGCAAGCCCGAACATTGGATAGTGGGAGGGCTATTGATCTCATCTTTTTATTTAACAAAAAAATTCTTATTCTTTTCAGTGTAATTTTATAAAATTTAATTTTAAAATGTTTATATTAAATTTTATAAAAATTAAATTATTTTGTTACTTTTATAATCTTCTTTCTTCTTTTTTTAGTATCGTTTGATATAATTTAATTTTAAAATTTTTATTTTAAATTTTACAAAAATTAAATTACTTATAAAAAGATATATAAATTTTATATTTAAAATTTTAAATTTAATTTTAAGATAAAACTCTGTCCAAATTAAGAAAAGTGGGGTTGGGGAGGGGGGGGGGGGGGCGGGTTTTAATTATCACTTTTGTCACTTTCTTTGAGTAAATATTTTGTTCTTCAAAGGTTTAAGGCGTTAATGGATAGAGAAATTCTTAAAATGTTCCCTTCTCTCCATTAGCGGAAGACATATTATTAAATCAACTTACATTTCAATAGCATGAGACAACACTTACAATATATTAAAATTAATATATATGAATAATTCTTGTGGATTTATATAAGCTCTGGATTATTTTGCATCACATAATGGATTTCAACTTTTTCTTTTTTTTTTGGCTAAATAAATATTATGGGCTTGACAAATAGCGACGGCAGTAGTAGGGTAATAGCAGTCGTTGTCGTTGGGCTAAGGCTGATGTTGTCATGACAGTTATGATAGATAATACCGCAAATGTACATAGTTTTAATTTGTTGCTCAGCAGATTTTCATTTTTCCAACTTTGTAAGAAGACTTTCGTACAATCCAGTTGTACCACTTTTTGACTAAGTAGCGCAAGTAGGTGATAATGCTATCTTTCCCTCTTTTACACATTTATGTCCCATAAAAATGTAATTGAATTTTATTTTTTAAAATTTTTATTTTATTAAATTTAAAATTAAAAAATTTTAAATTCAAAATTAATTTAGATAAAAAATATTTTTTAAAAGAGAAAAAAACAGTGACAGTAAATTATGGAACAATCTAAGCTACAATTTTCTTAATAATAGTAGTAATAACATAAATGGTTATTATATTTTTTAATACACGAGACGTTATATTATTAATTAATAAATACTATGTTTGGAATATTCATTAAAAACATATACAAATTTGTGTATGGATTTATTCTTGACTCTAAGAAAATCATTCTAACCACTTACTCACCAGCTGCATTCACACAGAAATTGGACCACCAGGTATGTATCAAGATGGACCTTTCATGGGGCAGTTTGATTAAATTGGCATATGATGTACCACCTCCACCTATATATAGTACATTTAATACCTGCAACGTTACAAGTTTTGTTGCTTTCTCATTTTCTTGTAAGGGTCAAGATGGGAAAAGACAGTGGCGGGGTGAGGGCGGGGGTCCAGTCGTATCTATATACTCTTCCATATTTCCCTTTCTTATCACATGGATCGCGATATATGTTGAGTTCAATCCATATCTTTTTATCTCTTTGAAATATATAAAAAAAATTTAAAATTTGAAATTTATTGTAGAGAAAATCAACATAATTACACCAAAAAAAAAAACACTTCTTTAACTTGAAATAATTATTTTTTAAAAAAATTTAATTGGTAAAACTTTTTTTTGCTTAAGCATTATATATATATATCAATTCAGTGCAAATCGAACATTGTCAAGCACTATCCTCTTTCTGCATTATGATAACATACCAAAAAAATTGTAAAGAAAAAAATAATTAGACAAAAGGGAAACTAGACCTCCTAGACTTCCGCAGAAGAGCGAGGGACATGGGAGGAAAGGACTGGGTGAAAAATGTTGGGCTTCTGTGAAATATGGGCCGAATGACTAACTTTGGATCCTTACATGAGCCTCTTGAAGCTTTTGGGCTTAAACCAAGACCAGTAATATCATGGAGTCAAAATTTTCCCTCCAAGGATACATGAGTTCTAGTGCTACCAAGAGAAGGAAGAAAAAAAGGAAGAAATAGAGAAAGAAAATTACAAAAAGAAGAGCAATACATTACTCCTAAGTGCACCTTTTCAATTTTTTTTTTATTTTTTTGAGAAACTGTATTAATACTTTCCAGTACAAATTGCATGTTTTTTTCAAGTAATTGTGCATAATATTAATTGGTGAAATTGAGAAATTTTAGCATAAGTAAATTGCAGTAAGTTAGTGTAAAATAAAGATTGAATAAGCGATTCGTAATTTAAGTAAATTTATAAGTTATATTTTCCTTCCAAAG
Source organism: Rauvolfia tetraphylla (assembly GCA_030512225.1). Classification (NCBI taxonomy): domain Eukaryota; kingdom Viridiplantae; phylum Streptophyta; class Magnoliopsida; order Gentianales; family Apocynaceae; genus Rauvolfia; species Rauvolfia tetraphylla. Next base: position 1,142,167 of record JAJQKT010000012.1, read on the forward strand.
TATTAGTAAAATCTTTCTTAGAATCCATAAGTTATATTCTCCAATTCACTCTCCTCTCACAAATTTACCAAAGCGCCATTCAAGTTTTTTATGAGGTAAGAGATTCTATATTCTAACTGCAACTGTCTCCAATTTTTATTTTTTTAGGAAAAGAAAATTCTTTTTTCTCAAAAAAAGAGAGAAAACATACCCCTTCTATTTCAAGATATAGAGTTTTTGAGTCCCTTCTCTCTTCTTATAATATATTTGACATTTTACAAATTTTAAAAATTATTATTATAAAATTATTTTTACTTACAAATATAATTCATTCATTATTTTTTATGTTAATAAATTAAATTAATTAAAAATATAATAAAAAATTAATATATTATTACGAAATTACTTTCTCTCTCTAAGCTCCTTTCTAACTTTTGCGGCCTTCCCTTACACTCACTTTCTTTCTCCAAATTTGGCCGGTCTGTTGCTTTTTGTTGCTTGTTTTGGGCCCCCTCACTCCCTCTTTTACCACAAAACATTATAAGTTTTTTTAAAGACTATTTTGTCAAAATTCAATATTCAAATATTATATTTTTTTCTTATTTTTTAGATAGAGATTTTTCTTTCTTTGGAGAAATATTTCAACTCAGACTTGATTTGAGTACTTACTTAATTCTTTATTTTTTTACGAGATAATTTTTAAAACCGTTGATACTCTCGTAGTCTTTTAAATTGCTATTTTTTAAGTATGATGTTAGAGTTATATTTTTTTCATCACTGTGATAGAAGAATTTTGACAAACATATTATAAAAAAGACTATCATGTATTTATTTACCTTATTACTATTAGTACTAGTATATTTTATCCTCTTAGATTTTTCTGAGGTATGAAATATTACCTGTTATCATGATTATTCAACTATCTTGTAATTTTTTATTTTATTATGTGTATCTTAGTGAGATTATTCCAATTCTTCAACTCCTCTCGTTGATGAAAAAGTTTAAGAATTATTTTGATTGTAATGATTTTAATTATTTTAATATTAATAAATAATTTTTTGTATAGTAAAAGATATAATAAAATAACTTATATATTTTTTAATTTATATAAAAAATAACAAAAGAATTTATATTTTAAAATAAAAAATATAGTAATATTTTCACATTAAATTAACAAAAAAAAAGAAAGAAAAAACTTTCAGAACACAACCCATGGGCCCAAACCAACAACGGTCGTAACCCGTTCCCCTTCCGACCCTTTTTTGTAATTTCACATCTCTCTTACGCCCGTCGGCGCCCTGAATTTCGTCGATGCCCGGTCGACCAATCTGGCCTGCTCCTTCTCACCCTTCCCCAAACCTAAACTCCCCACCTTCCAGGTCCTCCACAACTACCACCGTCCTCCGTTCCCCGGCCACCACGTCATTTTCCGATTCTCCGTCCATGTCCGACGAAGACGAAACTGTCCCGCTACCTGCCTCTACTCCCGATAACCCCACCTCAACTACTACCCCATCCCCACCTCCCCGGGCCGGCACTGAGTTAGCACCACTTCCTCCGCCGCCGTTGCCTTTAACGACCACGCGTACCCCGTCATTTCCCGTCCGGGAGGACTGTTGGTCCGAGGAGGCGACCCACACGCTAATTGACGCTTGGGGTTCCCATTATTTAGAACTCAACCGTGGCAACCTCCGCCAAAAGCACTGGCAAGAAGTTGCCGACGCCGTCAACGCTCTTCATGGCCGCACTAAAAAGCTTCAGAGGACTGATATACAGTGCAAGAACCGCATCGATACGTTGAAGAAGAAGTACAAAATCGAGAAATCGAAATTCATCGAGTCTAACGGTCGTTATGTTTCTCCATGGCCCTTTTTCACCTCGTTGGATTCACTGATTGGTGATATCTTCATCAAGAATGCTCCACCTTCCCCCTCGCCTCCACCGGCTAGAAAACATTTTCAGAAAGTGAAAAATTCTCCGTCACCGGCACCGCCCAAAAAGGAGTTTCTGGCGCTGCCACCGCCTCCTTCAGCGGTACCTGTGGGCCCCAGGTCGAAACGGCCGGCGCCCACTAACACGGCTACGGCAGAAGACTCGTTCCGGCGAAACTTCTCAGCTATGGCAGCTGCAGCAGCTAGAGTGGCGGAAGAGGAAGAAGAGGAAGATGAGGAGTCGGATATGTCTACTCCAGCGGCTGCCATAAGTGGGAGGAAAAAGAAGAAACGGCGAGTGGAAGGTGTGGTGATGGCACGGGGGTATAGGGAGTTGGCGGAGGCCATAGGGAGGTTTGGAGAGATATATGAGAGAGTGGAGGAGGCAAAACAGAGGCAAATGGTCGAACTGGAGAAGCAAAGAATGGAGTTTGCTAAAGATTTGGAGATTCAGAGGATGAAGCTTATTGTGGATTCCCAAGTCTACCTTGCAAAGCTTAAACGCCCTAAGCGCAGTTCGCATTCTGGTAAAACTTCTGTACGTTATCCTGCAATATATAAATGCTGGCATTTCTACTTTAAACATTCATTAGTGCCCTGAATATGTCGTAGAATCTTAATTAGTTCAGCAACAAAGATAAAATATTTTCCAAATAAAGGTTCTTGAATGGGGTTGTATGTCTTGTTGTTATACAAGGATCTTCTGAATTAATTGTTCTTGCCTGATCTTATGGGCCTCCCTATTTGAATTTTCTGACCTCCTTGCAGCTGCTAATAGTGTTACTCGTAACTAAATGCTAGCTACTTATGAGAGGGGAGTGCTTTTTATGTTATCTTTTGCCTACATGTTTGTGCCAAATATGGTTATGATGTTCTTGGTGGAATCTTTATGTACTGCTCTTTCCCTCTAAATCTATTGTTCTAGAAAAGCATAAAGTTATACTTAGTAGGGAGCTGTGGGACGGTGATTCTTCTGACTTCCACAAGTGTAGAGCGTTTGTGATACTTGGACATACTGATCAGCTTTTTTGCCCCTTCAATATCTGGGGTTTTATAGATTTGTTTCTCTTTTTGGAGCTAATACTTTTGGTTCTAGTTATTATGCACCCTTCTCTCTGTTCACTGTAGCTGTCTTATTCAAGAAATAAAGAGATAAAGGAGAACCAAGAAGAGGTTATAGCCTGGGACTGGGATAAGATGTTGAAATATTTTGTCTCCGAATTTTCATGAATTGATGGTGTTATATATGTAGACAACTGAATTACATAGCAGGTAAATCATATTGTCAGGACAAGTTGCCAGCAGTAAGTGGCAAGTGTTAGTAGTGTTAAGATAAACGGCTCTGGTACTTGCTGGGATGGAAAAAAATGTTCAGAAGGTCTCATCAAATACTACTTTTGTCTGTGAAATAGTTTTATGGTTTGGTGAAATGAAACATGACAATCTAATTTGTAATATTATTGAACCACTGATTGATTATTTGTATTTCATATTATGGGCAATAATTTATGTAAATCCCATAAGAACTTCTGCATGCAAATCACTTTGTAAAGATCTTTGCTGCTATTTTATTATTTTGCGACCTAGAAAATTATTATAAATTGACTAAGCTTCACTAGATACCATTCATGGAATTTTATTTGCTAAGCTTAGTGTGCTACTGAAGTTGAGTGATAATATCTTCCTATTGTTATAAAATATCTGCTTATGATTATTTGAATGTTAAATTGTGGTTGTTTATTTTGGTTTTTCTTCCCCTTCTTCCCCTCCTAGAAAATGGAGCTTGTTTTGTCATTAGTATATTAAGGCCCAGTTTTCTAGAAATGAATATGCATGGATTTTAGATATTGAAGATGTACTCTTTGTATACAAGTGAGTTCATTCTTCCATTTTCTCAAAAAAAAAAAAAAAAAAAGGATGCTGTAACCAAGGGCCTTCAAGATCATTCCTTTTTTTTCCCTTTTCCTTTGGTCTTAAAAACATGGCTGTTCTTTTGAGAATACTAGAACAAAATGCTTGACACTTGAGAAATACAAAAGACATTAAGAATTGCACCTCATCTCTGACAGCCATTTCTTTTGGTTTTGCCAAAATTATATTTGAACTGAGTGCTGAATACTGATATTTACTTGAAGATAACAAATTCTCAAACATGCATGCTTTCATTGACGTAGTAAATTCATTCACGAATGATATGCCCTTTCAGGATATTTGTCCCTTAAAGAGAAATAAAATTTAAGGTGATCTAATAAGAAAGGAACTGATTGCGATAGTGGGAAATTAGTAGCAGTTGTTCATGCTGCATTTTTAAGTAAAACTGGGGAAAAAGTTTTATTGAGAGAGGGGGGGGGGGGGGTTTGGAACTGGTTTTGCCCTTTTACTGCATACATGGTTCTCATTTGTGAGTTAAAATTTTATTTGTATCAAGAAATAGAGAAACAGAACATCTGGTGATAAGTGATTAGTCTGTTTGATGAATTGGAATCACTAATATCTTGAAAGACATCTTTTCGACTGGCAAGAACTGAGTCTACCTTATTCACTTCTCAAGCTTTCTGTTACCTTGGGTTCTAATAAGGGGATGTAGTAACAACTTTATCTTCTCTATTCTCCTCCTACATTTCATCTTTGTTTAATAATTTTTTTTGGGAAGCAGCTAGTGGATTCATCATAAATCCTGGAATGTTTTGGTCGTGTTAATAGAATTATGTAATTGTAACATTTTGTGCACTTATTTATATGCTATTCCTGTTGAGCTGGGTGAAAGATTTGAATTATGGTGCTAATGTGAAATTGTGGAGATTTCATGACTTTAAGGTCTTTGTTTACACTTGGTCATGCTTAACATGCCGGACTACCCCACCCTGCACAGGGGTGTCCCCAACATTTTAGCATGCTAAATTGACACGGAAGGAAAAGTCCTAAGCTTTTTCTAAAAAACTTTGGTATTTTTTAAGAATTGGATGCATATATATACTGATCTGAGTATGCTCATCTTGGAGGCCACTTCAACAATTTTGATTTTATCACTCTGCTGGAAGTTATGCCTCTTTCTTCTTCCTTACTTGATCATACATGTCTTTGAATTCTGTATGTTCCATGGGAATCATAATATATAGAGTAGAATGAAGAAATAAAATTGACTGGAATTTTGTTTTCCACTTTAGTTATCCAGAATCATTCTTGGCCTAGTCATCAATTTCAAACAAATCTTTCCATGATGTTCATATTGATTTATGGATATTCAATGGTGCAAAATGTGCTCTTTCTAATCAGAAAGTCATGGAACTACTTTGCTTTTACCAGACGTTGGGAATGATTTTTAACAGTTTGTATCTTTCATATGCCAGATGGTTATTCTTAGATCGCATGATTGCAGCAATCTGTCAAGTGTTGAATGATGATTACGGAAGGATACAGGTAGAAGTTAGTTTAGCTGTGCAAAGACCTAGGCTCTTTAGCTAAAAGGATGTTTCAAGGTATAGAACCTTTGTAATATTGGTCAGTCTAATCTTTGTGCTATAGCTGTACCTTGTCTAATTTCCTGTAGCGTGGCTTCTTTGTATTTCAAGGATTGCACATATTATGGACAGCAAAAGTTGTAAATTGTTGATTATATCTACAGGGCATCTGTTTCTCAAGTTTATTGGTTGCGCTTCGTCAAGTAATTAAGTTCTGGATTTATTTTCATACAATGCTTAAAAATCCTGTGCATTTCTTTCTATATTCAAAAAGATCCAACAGTCTCTGTGGATCTGTGTTACCATTGAAGAAACAAAGGGTAATAATCCTTGAGCATCTGTGTTAATTGAGATATCCGAATCGCATGCTTCTACAGTTAGTTCTTTGTATAGTGTGGATATATTAAAAGGTCCACATAAAATATATTTAGATTATGCTATGTATATAACAGTTACTATTCTAAATGACATATGAGATTCATGAAAATATGCGTAATCAAATTGTGCATGTAATAAATTTTTTCCGTGAAGTAGTAGTATACAGTTTTGACCAGAAAGGACATTCTGGAATTTTGTCCACTAGGGATAGAAAGAGAGTATATGGTTGGACTGTCCAGTTTAGTTCATTATGCAACATTGCTTTCTGGGCAGGTCAAAAGACAAAGTAGGTGGTCATGTGACTAGAGTTCTTTTTGTCTGGACCTCAATAACCAAAGACCAGACTTTATGAATTTGACTTATTTTGGGACCATTTTTATTAGTTCCAGCATCTACCTTTGATATGATTTAGATACTCCTTTCCTTTTTCCTATCATTCTTTCTGAGTTAAATATTCACTCATTTAATATCGTATTTGGTAATGGATGCGATTTAATAACGGGGATTAAAGCCATTTTTTAAGCCACTAATTTTGTAATTCAGTGTCTAACAAGGATTTTTGAAAGTTAACAAGGCCTTTCTTACATACGTGACAGAAGTTCACTAATTTTATGAGCTATAGGATACATACTCTTCAGCTATCACTATTATTTATGCAAAGCATTGGACCTAAATAAGCAACCACACTATCCTTAATTACTCCTTAGAATAAAAGAGTTTAGTTGCGGAAGATTAGATTAAAAAATTTTTATTCTACGAAAGTTGCTTTTAGTTGAGATATTCTAAAATAGTAATAAGAACATTTAATTCAGGATCATTGAAGGTTTTTTTTTTCCTTCCTATTTTCTACTCCATTCTTCTTTCTTTCCTTTCTTCTTCCTCTTCTTTTCATTCTTTTTTTTTTAAAGTCTTCTAAATTTGACCTATAGTCTCTTAGACTGTGAGTCAAACACTTGAGTGTTTTGTTAGCCTTTTAGGATTTTGTCACATGGATTAAAGTAATTACTAGATTTCCTAAGTTATAAAAGAAATTAAGACATGTAATCTTCTCAAACATTAGACTATATATCCATTAATATAATTTAAGTGGAGTAATAAAAAGTAAGAATCTACCCTTAGATAATAATTTAGTTCTTGAGTATCCTAAACCCTTACAATACGTTTGGTACACTAGAATAAAATGTAATGGAATGACTTTATTTAATTACTTACTCCTGTATTTAGTATTGAAATTTTAAGTAAGAAAAGCCTTTCTACAAGAAAGCTGATTCCTAAAAGAAGTGTAAAAGTTTTTCCACACTAAAATATAAGGAAAGGAAATTTTTGGATGAAGTAGGAATCATTAAAAAATTTCTGTAAATATTATATCCTCATAATAGTCGATTAAAAAAATCACTAACTTAATCTTGAATTTTGTTTTATTTCTCACAGTAGTACTTCCTTTACTTTGATTTAGAATGAGTGTTGTCTTTATGACTAAATTATATTTTAATTTTTTAAAATATTTGATTTTAATAAAATTTTAGTACAAATTTTATTTAAATGAGATTTTATAAATGAATATTTAATTTATTTTTTTTATAGGTATAATTTGATTTTGTTGACACAATTTATTAGTAGAACATTTAAGTCATTTATTGTGAAATTTCATTCCATTCTAATATTGAATAATAATTTAATCACAACATCACTGTTTATTGTTCATCTTGTAAGAGTGGATTGAGCTAAGAATTCTGTTGACAAGGGAAAACAGGCTTCCCATGGATAGATGGTTAAATGTCTTTTTTATTTTCTTAAAGGTTCTTCACTTTATATTTAATTTCCACCCATTTAATGTATGTGGCAATGTGAAAGGAAAAGGAAAAAAAGAAAAGAAATCTCTTGATAATAAGGAAAATAAAATTTCAAAACTTAAAACTTTATAAAGCAGGTTTCTTAAAATGGATAGTGGCCGGCCACAACACAATATATGAGCTCGTAAAACTGATCTTCAAAGGGGCGTGCTACAATACAATCCCTGGATTTAACATACATCCTTTATATCATAAAGGAAAAAACAAAGTTATTGAAGCGATTTCTTAGCTGCAAATTTCCATATTTTTTTTGTTGAAAGGGAAAAAAATCCAGATTTTAACCGTACTCATTATAACAAAGCTTAAAATTCCATCATTTCTTGATGTGAAAATGCAGGTGAGTAATCTACCCCCCCCCCCCCCCTCCCTCTAAAAACAGCACATGAAACTTAAACCAACGAACTGAAACCCTAATAGATAGATTTTCGGTTTCATTCACGGTTGCACAAAAAGAAGCCCTTGTAGATAGTTCAAGAAAGGGAAAGAAAAGGAAAAGAACCCTAATAGATGCAGTTTAATCTGCAGGAAAATTTTCACTCTGAAACTGCAGTAAACAAGAAATGCTCCCTTCCAAGCTGAGCAGTTACAAATACAAAGGCATATCTTCACTCTTACAAATGGTTATGCAATCTCCTGTTTAAAGAAGTGGGATCAAAACACTTTTCTTTTCAAAGAATCCCAAAAGGATAACTTAATGAACAAAATTAATATCTGCAAAAGGAATCCCTAATCTGCTTCATACAGCACCTAGGATATTGGCGCTTGATTCTTAGTGAAAATTGATGGAAGACTCTAAAATAGTTCCTCTATAAGTCCTTAAATTTGCCAAGTGATAACAGAGAACAAAATGAACAAGATAAAGGAAGTCCTTAAACGTAGGACTTTAATATTTCATTCGCAACCTCTAACTTGGAGTAAAATGACATGTGTAAAACATAGGACATTGAACAAGTAGTAGTATCCAATACAAAAACTTGAAATCTGACTTCTACAAGAGTTGATGATCTTACAGGAGCTCAAGAATCCTCAAGTAGATAGAAAAATGGACTGATGACAACATGCTAACAGAGTTATTTAGATGATTCTCTTGAAAACTGGAAGAGAGCAGCCCTCAATGATGACAGCAATCCAGTGGATTTGGTCCCTCGGACTGGTCCATTCTATCTACCAACATGAACCTACACAAGATGAAATTCTACCATTGAAGCATATGCAATAGGGATCAATAACGATATCAGTACCCCAGTGTCTTTAAACTTCATTGTACAAATTTCATGTTAAAGAAGGAATCAAGAAGCTCAGTACCAATTCAAAGGCGAGACAATATGGTTTTCAATTTGTTTAGCTGGAATCGTGTAGTTAGTCCTGGTGGAGGGGGAGCAACTAGGTTGCTTTCTTCTAAAGATCAAACTGCAAATCTTCCAGTTTTTCTTTTTAGATCACAGCCCTTGCTGCCTCAGATAGACAGCAATGCAGTAAAAGAAAAGGTAATACCAGGATCTGCACATATATTTGCAGAGTACAACCCTTCTTGCATTTCTATTAGAAACCTTAATACTAGGGGAACTATGTGAAGCCTAATATTGTGAATGCATGAGTTAGACAAAGGGGCTTTGGGGGGGGGGGGGGGGGGTTATTATGATTTATTTTTGTGGGAAATCAGAACTGGAAGCTTCAAGAGTAACCATAAAAGCATTAGAGTTATTCACTTCTCTTCTCTTCAAGAAAGAATCTTAACAGAGACTTCATGCACTTCTCTTCTCATCTTAAATTTATATGCATGTTTTCTTAATTCCAGAAAATCTCTGTAGCGCCTTCATACGCTTCTCTTCAATAAAATTAAATTCTCCTTATAAAGCTTAGGTCTTCTTCTCATTTTGGGGTCATGTACTTTTTGTTTTCTTGATGGCAAGGGATCAAATACCTTAATATGGAGCAAGCTAAAGCTTATAAAACTTTTCCACTTTAATTGTGAATCTAACAAACATTTCCCTTGGATTTCAAAAAATAATTAAATAATCTTCCCATCTTTAAGAAAATACTGCCAAATTGGTCTCTTTTTTCTCGAAATACTTGGGAAGGAAAAACCTATCCAATTGCCTTCTTGAATCAGCTAAACCTTTTAATAAAGGAAGGGTATAATTTAATTTAATCTATTTCTTCTTCAGATAAGATAATTATTTAGCTTTTATTTTCCTTCTTGACAATAAAATATTGTCTAGTTTACTCGAAATTTATTGACATTTTGGGTACAAACATGCATGTTTCACATTCCAGTTTTTGATTCTTCATTTGTTTACCCTATCGATTACATAATTGAAGTCTTTGAAATCCTAATCTTTCTATGTACCTTAACTGTATCTATTCCTCAATTCTTGGTATACCGGTCCTACACACTTAAGCTACTTCAAGGATGTCTCTTGTTGGTACTATTAATAGCTTCTCCAGGAGTAAGTTACACATACATGGAGAAAAAGATCATTCTATTTGATCTTTTGCTATTATTTTCCGTTCTCATTCCACTAAGAAAAGTCATAACGTGTGATGTTTGTCTTCTTCTGGTAAAGAAAAGCCATCATATGAGGATGAACACGAAGGATACAGAAGAGAGACAGTAGCTCTATATATAATAAGCTTCATAAACATATCCCAGTTCTGGAATAATACATGTCCAGTTGGAAATTAAAGTTCATCAAAACATATCCCAGTTTGGACATAAATGTATGTACACAAGAAGTATTTTGGAAAAAACTCATTTCAATTTGTTACTCTTAATTCATTGACAAATGAATCATCCTAGTAAAAGTGTCTCAATCCTACAAAGGATGACTGGAGTGTAATTTCAAGAAAAGGTGATTTGTCTAAAATAAAGTCACATTCAGATAAATTGACAACATTGAAAATTAAAGAGGGTGCTTTTTATCATATGTTCCTATGTCATAATAAAGCTAATCAACGTATGCCAACCAGGATGTCCCACGAACATGTCGGCAGGTTCCTCTTCCACACCCCGGCCCTTTCTCTTTTTCATATTTCTAGTACTAATTATCTCTGTACCGAACAAGAAGAGCAATAGATAAGAAAAGCAAAGGTGATAAATGTCCAATTTTAAGTCTTCAAATGCAAGTTCGAGACCAGATCATGTGGATCACATCCCATGATAATACTTCAAGAATTTCTAATGCATGAGCAAACAAAATCATAAGCATTTCAAGATTGGCATGGACCTATGCCAACCATTCAGATAAATTGATCAACACATATGCAATAGGATTAAAGGGCTTTGATCAGCACAAAATTTCTCCAAAGTTGGTCAAAAGAATGGTTTTCCAACCAAGAAACTTTCACTACTTGGAATGAACTCTAAACATTTGCTTTTATTTCGCTTTTGCGACAACAAAACAAAAGAAAAATATGAAGAAAGTGAATTGAAAATGACTGTGAATGAACATTTAAAAGGTGCTGGTCAGAACCTGAATAATTCTTCTGGCAAAGTACATACGTAATACACTTCTTTCTCTTTTCATCACTGAAAAATGAGAGCATTGGGACAAATATGAATAAGTGTGATATGCCCCACGAAATCTGATTCAGACTTTGGGCAATCTATTAAAAGATAGAAAGGACAAGTAACATTGGGGTCCAATTTTCCAAAATGCCCTCATCAAAAGATTTAATTGGACTATAAAAGGAGCAATTAGTGCTGTTATAATATTGCTAAGAATCCAAAATAATTGAATATTATATGGTTTCTCGTACATATGATAGGTTTGCAATTATGATTTTGCGGATATATTGTTAAACAAGAATGCCATGAAAAAAGGAATTTCTATTCATTTTTTTTCCTTTTGTGATGGGTACTCTCTATACAAACTCGTTTGGAAAGAAAGCTTTAGAATATCAAGAATTTTGTCCATTCTGAAATATAGAATGGCTTCAATGGAGTCTGCTACCTCAAATGACTATCTGTGGGGGCAGAAAATCTGCAAAATCTGAAAAGATTCGTAGCAAATTGAGAGGTTGACATGCAATTAAGATATAATGCTATTTTTATGCTTCTAAATCAGGATCTTTCTGTAGAGAGTGGCTCTTGCTGATTAGAAATAGCTAAGAACTGGAAAAAGCTTTGATATCTGTGGCATTTCTTCACGATGAATCGTGAAAAAATCCTCGAGACAACTATGTTATTATTGCTTTTGCTGCTATCACTTCAAGAAACTGAGGTGAAATTATTGATTTGTGCCTGATCAGAGAATCATCAGATAAAGAGGCTGATCGGTGCTTACAAACTCTAGAGGGTTGTGCAAATATTGTCCTTAAGCATGTACTACGTATGGGCAACAGCTAGCTAGGGTTCAGAGGGAGAAAGATTTTCAGATTCAAGTTCAACCCTTTGAAATCAGCGGTGTATAATTGCAGCATATTTGTAGAAGGCAGTGTTTAATCTTTCTACTGCATTCTTTCTTGGGAACTGGGCTTTTATCAAATCTACTTCGAGGGTGTAAGCAAACACAAGAAATTTTCTATAGTAACTTCACATGCAATCCATCATATCTAGCTCGGTATTCATCTTCCTAGTTTATTATGGGCAAGCTCAGTTAGAAAAGTCAGTGAAGTAATGGAAATATATGGAAAGTTAAAGTGAATCAGCAGTGAGCAGTTAAATGCAGAAGCATAAAATTTTGCTGGAAAATTTACCATTTCTGTTCTTGGAAGCCTATTTAGGAGAATGGCATTGAAGAAGATGACTCGTCGTCTCCCTTGCCTGAGGAAGTCTTCTTCTTCTTCTTCTTGTATGGAACTCCTCTTGCCTTAGCTTGACACTCCTTCACTTCCCTTAGATAGACCCTTATTGCACCACTGGCAAAAGGGTTGCTCTCCGGTGATCCTCCGTTCTCTTCGTAGGCGGCGCGAAGTCTTCCGATGAGGGCATCAAGGCTGCCCCAAGCTTGTCTTAGAGGACAAGTACAAGGAGCAGGTGGCTCAGGCTGGCCATAAAAGATGCAACCTTGCAGATGAACCTTAGTTTTCCCAAACTGATCCAGATATCGCAGAAACTCGAGAACATGATTGCTATTGCACTGTGAGAGTGGAACTGGTGGCCTCTGATTCTTCAAGTATTGACCAAAAGTGTTCCAGTCTCTTCTCTTCTGTGACTCATATCTGCTAGGTGTATTAGGCTGCTGATCACCAGACGATCTTGACGATCCTTCTGCCATGTTCTTCCCTCGCTAGATTAACTTCCAGTGAGAAAGTGATGAAAAATTGTTGAATTTTTGTTGCTAAAGAAGGCAAATTTTTGCAAGTTAAGGTTAAAGGAACAGAAGAAAATGGGGTGGTGCTGCAAGAAGAAGATCACATCACAGACCTGTTGAGTTGACATGTTATGGGCCATAGAAAGTTGCTTTCTCTTTCCCTTTTCTACGTCTATGCTCTTTTTTTTTTCTCTTTATTTAATACCAATATTACCATTAACTCTACATATTCTAAGTAACTTACAATTATTGTATGTGGGTTTTGTCAATATTATCCTCATCAGCAGCTATCAGAATCAACCAATTACATCTCGGTACCATCTTAAGCGTAATTAATTTAACTCTTCAAAATATTTTCCCGTCATCTATACTCTTCTTTAATAGGATTTAAGGTTGTAATTATAAAGTTGATGGAAGATTAATTAACGATATGATAATCTAGCGCCTAGGCCAAGATTTTTGGTGGTGGATTTGTTTAATTGCTGTCGTTTTCAGATGCAACTGGAATATATTGTACAAATAGTGGGTAGAATATTTGGAGAGGGAGATGGTAAGATACAATTGGTCACTCTGTCTCTAGAATTCAAGACTCAATGTCAAGGTTTTCGGAAGCACGACAACATGTCAGCATGCTTTCATTTGTATAGAGTAGGCCTTTCACCAATAACACATGTAGACATTTGTTTGCTTATATATATATATACACACACACACCCACACACTTCAAGTGGTAATGATACACTACAAATTACAAATTCCAATCCTTTGTAGTATAGGTTTGTGAATGAGCAACCTGAATTAGTGGTTTTATGGAAATTTAGTGCTTTGGTAAATGATGATTAGCTTGCGATGCAACTTAGTTATGGCTTTATTGAACATTCCATAATAATAGAACTGTAAGTAGGTTCAACTTAGTTTGAACTAGGCTTATTTAACCTAAAACAACGTTAAATTGAAGGTAGTATGTAATCTCGAATTCAGCACAGCTAGTTATACTTGAATTAATTCAGGAGCTTAAAATATATTTTTTAAGAGTTCAGGTTAAACAACAACTTATATGAGTTGAATTTAAGAATTTGGCTAACATCACTCAAAATTGTTCGACATAACTACCCTAGTAAACCCCTCCCCACATACACACACAAAAGAAAGGGGAAAAATTGAAAAGGAGAGAGAATGAGAGTGAGTATGAATCACGTCTTCAATGTGATCAGTCTAATTTAAAATCATTAGGGTTTGAATTTTCAAGCCAACTAGTAATTAGTCTTGGTTTGTGAAAAACATGGTTGATCAAATATTGTTAGGCACAATAGGCAGAACAATACATACTGTCACTCGACCTATTACGGTACATATTAGGAAGTATGATATCACATTTGTCCTTACTTCATCTTTTTATACAATTTCAATATATAATGATGTAACAAAAAATTCTTTATAATAAATAATAATAGTCATTTTAGATTTTCTCATGGAAGATGGAACAATAGTACTATGAACCATGAGATCTTCTTATGAATAAGTTGAATAAATATGAATACAAATCTAAAGAGAATCTTAATGATTGAAACTTCTCTGTCGAATAAATTATTTATTATGATTATATATAATAATAAAAACATATCACGAATAAATCAGATATAAATAGATATGATCTAAAAGAGTATCAAAATAAAATTATCAATCAATTTTGCACTGTTTAAGAATGAGAGGAATACTTTGTACCTAAATCAATTTTGTTGAATTGGGAGAATTTATTATCCACCTAATTTCTTTTTCTAAAGAAAGCAAAAATCACTTGTCAGGATCAATTTTAATTATTTCATTTAGTTTTTGAATTACAAAAAATGGAAACTTGGTAGGAAAAAGAACAAATTAAGCAAAAATCTTGAAGATTATTAATTACCAATTGCATGTGACCATTTTGCTGGATTTGTAGACTTATTAGCATTGATTAATTATGCCTAGGGTACACGTCAAGTTGATGTGAGTGACAGGTGACCAATCTGAACGGTCCCACTATCTGGAAGCCGTTGAAAAAAATAGCTGGAAGCCGTTGGATCTATTAATAATATTCTCGTCCCTGAATCTCTAAAGCTTGTTGGTCCGTACCATACAACATGACAAATTACTCTTCTTCCGGAATAATATGCTCTGCCGTTCAACCAAAATAGTATGCAAATAAATATATTATGCAAAATTTTTAATATTTTATATCTATTTTATTTACTTATGATGTCAATCAACCTCAGCAACAATTATTGACTTTTTTCTCCAAAATGCATAAATTCAATGATTTGTGCAAGAGACATGACATGCCTTATCTTTTTTTTTTTTTTAGTTTAATTTGAGAGTTAAGGATGGAAAAAAATAAATTTACAAAAAATGATACATAAGGTAATACTACAGTAGTTAATTAGTTAGAAGCGCTTTTTGTTAAGCAATAACTTTTTTAGTTCGAGTTATAGTTCCATCCCTAATGTATTAAAGAATAATGAAATACGCAAGGGCTATTAAGTCATCAATGTAAAGGTTGGTTTAGTTAGAAGATTGTATACACAAAATCCCAATCAAACGATGCTGATAAAATTGATAATGGACATATATTTGGTTTCAAAGAAAGCTAGAGAGCCCTATGGGGTTTGAAGGTATTTCTTACAATATATTGCTTTGTTTTAGTCAATGCTATTAAATATGAAAACGTAATACTATTTATTTTCAAATTGTCACTATTTTTATTAATTAAATTATTTTAAAATCATGTTGAAAAAGGCGAAACACCATTTTCACTTTTGCCTTTTTTTTGGGTCTTTTCTGTTTTTTTTTTCACTTTCTCAATAACGAACCAGGTTGGTTAGTGGATGTGGCCATATAGGCTAACCTATGTTAATTTTAACTTAGTCAAGAAAAGGAGGAAATTTATAAAACGGGAACTAATTATAGCTTATGAGCAGCACATATTTCAATAAAATTGGCTAGGGATTTCCCATAGACAACGGCATCAACATCTTAACTGTGGAAGGATCATTGTGTCATATTTCTTTACTTATTTGAAACGCAAAAGAGAATTTTCATTACAAAGAAGGAAAGTAAGCAAATCGTGCTGAGATGATGTTGGAAGGGTGCCAAACAAAGGGTTTATATAGCTAGATGGTTAGACACTTTTGAGCAAGAACATTTCTTTCCCGTAAACAAAAGACCTCGTGAAGTGGGTCTTAATCTGTTGGATGATATGTCCAATGACTGAGAAGTCTTAATCAAAATTGTGAAGGCATTGGAAATTATAGACAAGGCATCGCCCTCAATACAAACATCAGAACACCCTAAGTCCAAAGCAAAACGAACACATCCAGAAGAAAGGCCATAACTTCTTGCGTGCTCACACTGCTGCTGGTGAACCTGCAGTGATCCCATAGTTAGTTTGTGTATTAGCAAAATGTAATATTTTCTAGTGTACTTTTGTAAGCATTTAATATTTTTTAGAGAGAGACTAAATTCCCATTCTTTATTCAAAATTAGCCTTGTATAAACAGTAATGCCCCTTTGGTATTCCTAATTTTGAAATTTCATTTTGGGCAGAGTTTCCTTTTGGTATTCCTAATTTTGAAATTTTAATTTGGACAGAGTTTCGTTTCAAAATTAAATTTAAAATTTTAAGTGTGTTTCAAAACTAAATTCTATCCAATCACACTAAGAATTTAGAATTAATCAAATACCAAAAATCCGTTGTTTTCCTGCCAATCCCAATTTCCAATTTCTAGACTTTCCTTTTCTGTATTTACATGTACAACAGTCTATCAAAATAGTCAAATCCTACCCAAATAAACAAAATGAGAAATTTCCAAACAGGAAATCAACCCAAGAGGAAACTTTTTCCTTCTATCAAAACATCAACAAAATCAAAAGAAAAATAGAGAAGTTCCTCTAACATTTGAGATGCAGATTGACAAATTCTCGACCATGTTGCAATGGTGTTATAACCAGTCATATATGCTAAATTTCTTCTTGACAATTTTTTTTCGAGCTGCACTGAACTTCAATGTTTGTGTTCTTTAACGCGATATCAAAGATAGGCTTTGTTATTATATACTCCCTCCATTTTTAAAATACTAAAGAAGAAAATAAGATGTATACTTTCTATTTATTTGAAACTAATTTAATTTATTTTCCAAGAACATGAGAGAATAGAAGAATTATATCTATAGAAGAGAGTAATTTTAAAAAATAATTTTAAAATTTATAAAAAATAAAACATTTTGAGAAAAAAGAAAAAACTTAAAAGAACTTGTATTTTGAAATAGGAGAAATATTAGTTTGGAATAAGAGAATAAATATAAAGTATTTGTATTACTTGAAAAGATTTAGTGAACAATTGAATAGTCTAGCAGCACCTCACTTAACAGTTCAAAAAAATGTGGTTAGCTTTTGGAGTATTTGAAGGGCAAAAAAAAAGGCCGAGAGAGAGAGAGAGAGAGAGAGAGAGAGAGAGAGAGAGAAGAAAAGCTTGGTTAGCCACGAAACCAAGAAGAAGAGAATAAATGCTTTATGAGGTTTGTTATGGGGAATTAAGCTCTAGTCCATCAGGTTCCCATTTCTTAATGGGCTTCTAATCATTTCTCCTGTACCTATTTTGCACAGAAAAGCCCACATTTTCTTTTTAGAAAACTTTTTTGTTTTTTTATTTTTATTAATTTATATTAATATATTACTCACTCTGTCTCATTTCATTTGATATTTTTACTATTGAGACATTTCAAAATAATTAATACTTTCTATAAAAAAAATATTTTAATATATTTTATATTATGAATTAACTACTAACTTCACTAGTTGACTCACATATTTTTTATTTTTTATTATACTATATTATTTTTATAATAAAATTTAAATTTTTATATAAAATCCTATATTTGATCAAATACTGTTATATAAAATAAGACGGAGGGAGCACTTTTATATAACATTTCGTGCTTCTAGTTGTATGGGAGGAGCAGAAAATGTCACTCTCTCTATCTTTTGTCGCGGATAGATGATCCATCTTCTGGCTCTCGCTTTTGGATAGAGGAGGTATTAATGTCTTTATTAGCATCAATTGCTGCAGATATTTTTTCGTAATAAAATTTTTCTTTTTTCTTTTTTAAAAAAATGAACAGTAAATCAAATCAGGAGAATGTAAAACCTTTGAGTTTTTTTCTGCTGATTTTAGAGGTTTATAATTCAGTTAGTGTATAGTTTTAATATTAGGTTAATTAGCCTAAGAAAATATATTTTATAATCATCTCTTTTTCCTTTTCTTAAAACAAAAATCTTGAAGAATGGAGTGAAAATGAGTCTATTGTCCTCATGACTCGACCAATAGAATCCCAGTCAACATAGTTCAATAATTGATATATGAGTCTTTTACATAAGCTTGGTAGAGATCTTGACATTTTGTTTTGTTTCACCAAGAAAACTATCTTAAACCCATTATAGTAAGTTGGATCCAGAAATCAAAAGTAAGCTAGACCATACTTTCCCTTTTTGTTAAGCGGTCGTTGTTAATTTTTCTTTTACTTTTTACTGCGGCTTCATTGAAGTTTATAATGATAACCAATCATATAGTTCAAGTGGACATATGATGAGTTTGATGCATGCTTGGTGAAACCCTTATTCATTTATTTTAGGAAATACTATACAATATGTTGAGATGGGATGAAAATGTATACTGAAGGAGTATCGAACTCAAAACTTACATATATGAGAAATATAAGTTTAGTCAATTAATTGAATTATTATCACTTCTAAATTTCTAATACATCCTGAATTATTAGCTCTCTTCGTTACCAATTTCGCATATTAAATAGAAAACACTAAGATTTTCTCTAACATAAGAATAGACAACTATTAGTTAATTATTTGAGAAAAGACTTAGTTCTTGGATTAAGATCTCAAGAAATTTGTAGCCTACTCTTAAAAAAAATTTGAATTTACTTGTTTCTTATTGATATAATTATACTTTATTAATTTCTTTTCTTGCTACTCAAAATTCATACATATATATACGTGCATGAAGGAGAGAAACCTTATATGCTTCTATACATTATATTGGTTCCTTCCTCAAAGATGAACAATGTGATTACAAGTTGTCCCAACGAAATATTTTATCCATCTTGTTTTTGTTAATAAGAATATAATATTTTATATATTACGTTAATTTGTGATTTAATAATTATCACTTATAATTGTATAAGATTGATAAGCGATGATATACGTCTCAAATTCGACTTTCAACATCAAGAGAATTCTATAATATCACTATATGTTTGAAGAAAAACAAAAACATGGAGAGAGAGAGAGAGTGAAAACCCTAAGTAAAGATAATTAATGCTTGGTTTGATAATTTTCACACATCACAGGCAATTGCTTGACGTAGTGCGCTTAATTTTCTCAATCACTCTTGAAATAAAGTTGATTGAATGGAATGGAATCAAAGCACTGTTCGTTGTTGGGCGACAATTTTGCCGGATGCAGAAAGATTCACTGTTTTTCTCTTAACCATCTCTTCACAATGATTCCCAAATTCATAACTCATCATTTCTCCCTATCTTTTCTCCAAGTTACATCGACTATTTGATCTGCATGCCCTTTGAGATTCCAAGTCTTTGCTAGCACGGAATATGGATTCTGCAAAGTTTCATGATCAAGAAAACCATGTCCAAAGAGATTAATCGTGCTAACTTATATATTTATTGATTAATAATTGATTACGTAAATATTACTCTGTATTATAATAATGATAAGATTATCTTTTTACGTTACAAAAGTTCTTTAACTATTGATTATTGAAAGAAACTTAGAAAATACTCTTAATTTCTATCATTATTGGATCAAAATTAACTATTTAAGTATTATTCCTTCTCAAATAATCAATCTAATTACTTCATTAATTAATTTACGTGCTTTGTAGATCTTAAATCTTGACAAATAGGAACTCATGAAAAGCAGGAACAAAAAATTTTCCGGGCCTTGCGCAAGTGAAAAGAGCTGAAAATGCCTTAATCCGTACAATTGAAACATAACAATTTGAACCGATTTATAAATCTTGACCGTGTGTGAGCTTGTTTCACCAATTCTTCTGCATTACATTCTTCAAAACGTGTATTAATTATTCTCAAATTACGATCCACATTTGCAGCTCACATTGGATACATTAATTATTTGGTTTTATGATCATTTTGTAGGAAAAAAATTTTCAATAGTAAGAACAGGTTGTGCGAAACTAGGCAAATATAGGACTTTTGTAACTACTTCTTGTAAACGGAAAGCAATTGGGAGTTTTTTCTTCGTAGGATATGCCTTATTTTCACGAGGCATGTGTCTGACTCCCCAACCCACTCCCCCGCGCCCGCCAAAAAAAAAAATAAAAAATCCAAAATCAGATAGGTCCTATGGCAAAGTTAACAGCCTGGAAAGGATCATTAGAGTGGTACAAGCCCTCTCTTGGTGTAGTGCTAGATGTTGACCCCAAGTGGTTGGGAATGTGCATAGTCAAGTTGAATTGTTAAGTGAGATAGAAATTTTCTTGTTTACGTCAAGAAAAAAATGATTTTTTAATTTTTTATTCATAAAATTAAAATTATGATCTGATATGTCGGTAAGTAGATAATTTAATAAATTAATATAATTTTAATTTTGTTACTATTTTAAAGCATCTACAAAAGTTTTCTTATTAGATAAAAATACAGTAATGTCGAAATAGTCTTCCTAATCAATAATTTGAGTAAGATCTTTCACAAACATCATAAAGAGAATTCTAGGTGAACTTATCTATAGTAAAGAACTTAGAAAAACATAATTTTACCTACTTTTTCTTGACTACTACTAACCTTTAATAGACTACTATCAAAGATTGCGGGTGGCGAAAAATCTCAAGTTTTACATATTTAAATATGCAAAGTGTCATCTATAGTGAGATATATAGATATATATATAGCCATGTATGACACAACACCAATCCCCAAGCAAAGGGCAATGTTCTTTGGGACACTTAAAAGGGATGCATGCACCAAGCCATCATATAGGTACCCCAAAGGTGATTGAATACGCTCCCCCTCATGTCTATCTATGGTGCTAAAGGTTCTGATCTTTCTAGAGTGTTTTGTCCTCTTCTCTACCGACTAATAAGCAGACAAAAGTTCTAAGTCACACTCACTTCTTGAGTGCCATCTTTTAATTGTTCGTGCAAATTCGATTGTTTGTGATGCTAATTAGTTCACTTCCATATTTGGTACCACAAAAGCAGGTGCTGAGCACTGAGCAGCGCCTCCGTCGTCGTCCACCCCTCCTCGGCCCTTCCCCTCCACTCTCAGTAAAACCCTAGTTTTGGTGTGTGACACTTGGCTGGGTAAAAACCTCATAAAGAAGGGCCCTTCAGGGGCTTTAGGGCACTGCAAGTTTTGCTTTTGATTGAATCATGAAGTTTCTTGTCAAGCTAAAGATATCCATATCTCATCAAAATATTGCACATGTGATGGCCGAACTTAATCATTTTGCGTGCATTTTTTAGCTTTTAGAAGAAAAGTAAAAAGTGCATTACTATATTTCTTTGGTATATTCTGTCTGCTTCAAGTTTTGTATATTTCTTTCTGGCGTCATTCAGAATGCTTTAAGACTTGCATACTCTCAGTCCATGAACGGGCATGATGAAGATATGAATATTTATCTATTTTCTTTAATTTTAATACCAAACATGATTATCAGAAACCTTATAAATCTTGACTTAAAAGAGGTTGTCAGACGAAAATGTTTCAGAATCAATCGAACTGAAGCTTATTGCCTGGTGCTGGCTAAAACCTTTTGAAATGCGAGTGGTAATACTAGCAGCTTATTGGTTCGAATGATATCTTTTTACAAAGCATTTTTTGATTAATGATTATTCAAACAGATGATTTTTCTTGATACATCCCGGAATCAGGGAGAAGACTAATAAGAAAGGTTTATTCCTCTCTAGTCTAGTAAAAGACATCTAAAAGTAGAAAGACTTGTCTACACCTACTCAATCAAATTAAGGAGCTACTCAATATTCCTTAAATGGGAGTCATATCAAAAACACTTGTCTATAGCTGATCTATTTATAGACTTAGTCTACACTCACAACAACGATTAAGGATCATTGGGCAAGAATTCTTTGATTGACTTTAAAATAGCCAATCCACACTCTTGAATAGCCCATCTTCTGAATAGCTACAATTATTTGGGAGACTACTCCTCCCGAAGAATTTCTTTTGCATAAATTCAAAATAACACATGTTAGACTCAGCCCGTTATTTATTGGGCCACTCATTTGATTATGGGCTTTATCCATTTTCCAAATTACATCTGGAAAATGTATTTATGGGCTTTTGTTTTTTCGGTTTCAGTAGATTTTGGGCTTCTGTTGAAGAAGGAGTTCCTAGAACTTTGTTGGATAATATTATATTTTAAACGAAACGCCAGGAAAAATTGGACGGATGGATCTCACCAAAAGATTCATTTGCCCTTGAATACCTCAATTAAAGTCTGTTCCTTCTTTTTTTTTTCTTTTGAGTAAATTCACTTGTCATATTATTTTCTTTATGATAATACTCTTTTGTTTCACTAATTAAACCTTTTGACCATTTTCTTATTTCTCAAAATGTTGAATTTTTTGTGAATTTTAAGAATTAAAGTGATTTTCACTATAAATATAATTTTTTTCTTTACTATATTAGTGAAATTAGTTAATAGTGTAATAAAAATTACTTTTTATTTTTTCTTAATTTATATGAAAAAGAATAAAAAGTTTTATATTTTAAAACAAATTGAGTATTTAATTATATTCACTTTTCTAGTTATATTTTTTAAAAATTAATTCTCTGAATAATAGATTATGAGTCATACATGTGAGATTAAGTAGACTTCGAGTTTGAAATTTTTATTTTTTGTAAAAATTAAAATTATTTATAAGATGAAACGTTGATCTAAAACTAAAATTTTGTATTTAATTAAGTTTAGAATAAAATACTATCTAAATACACCTAAATAAATCAACTCTTACCTAAATAACATAACTAATTAACCTACCCTTATTGTTCATCCAAAAAGAAAAAAAAAGAAAATTAACCTCTCCTTATTTTGCCTCCCCTCCACCACCAAACCCTTATCCCACCCAAAAACCTTCAGCTATTCTGCCATGGAGTTGACAATCCCTTGTTGCCTTCCCGAGACTGATACAACTGAATATAGACACAACTCCCTTATGGTATGTTTGGATTAATTTCGATTGTGAAACTTAATTAAATTTTTTATTTTTTATAGATTATTTATTTTTATAAATTTTAAAAATAAAAATTTAAATTCAAATTTTATTAATTTTTGCTCTTAATCTATATAGATATTTTAATGTGGTTTAGACTTCTTTTTTTATAATAAAAGCACACAGACACACACTTAAATTAATAAAAAATCCAATTTCCAGTGCTTTTATTAGATGAGTTCCAAGTGGTATCTGAGGTGCCATTTGTGTCATTATATGCAGAGTGCGCGGCTGCTGGTGGCAGCATCTTCTTGAGCTGACTAACCAAATAATTACTTCGCCACGTCAATTTAAAAACAATTGTTAAATTTAAAGACAAAAAATATAAACAAAAAATTGTCGAAATTTTCTTGTCGAGGAAAAACCAAGGAAGCTCTATTCAGACCTGAGGTTGAAAGTTTGGTTTAGTAATATTGTGCGAGTATTTCTCCCCTTCAACTTCGTGAAATGTTTGTACGTTTGTGTACAATTACCACAAGTTCCAGACTCCCTATTTTGTCAACCTCACCCCTTTGAAATCCCTCAAATGCACTCCCCAATTCCCCTTTTTCCCCTCAATAAGAGACAAGAAAAGAAACTCCCTTTGTCCTATACAGATATGTAGACTAGTCAAGAAAATCACGCTACGACTTGCAATTAGCAAGTTTAAACGTTTTTTCTGTGTCTTGTAAATTAACTAACGACATATCAATTTTAGAGTGTGGTGTCTAATTTGAATCCGCAATGTCATTTGCAATTGGCATATCATATGTACTTGATAGAGGATTTGTCTGATTTGGCTGCTCTTCCTGCGCTATTTTACGTAACTTGTTAAATAGTAAATTACAGGTATTGTAGTTATTTTAGAGACAGTTAATGCTTTAGGTAGATATATGCCGTAAATTTGGAAAGTTTTCTTTTACAAGATCTCACGCTAAATTAGTAAAAATAACCTAGATATCAATGAGACAAAAAATATAAATATAGGTATAGACATTTTTTCAAATATATATGGCAGATGTGTTACAAAAAGAGAAAAATAAAATTATTTTAAGCATTTTCGGCTACTATAGTGTACTAACTTTGGCATAATTCTTGGAGCCTTATTTGGTGAGATGAGGCAACTAATTTCTATTGGTGAGGATCGACAACTCTTTCGTCGTTTTTTTTTTTGGTAAATAAAAGGCTGGGAGGGGGAGACCAGCGTAGCAACCCCCCTCTGGTCCCCCCTCTGGAGAGACCAGAGGAGCTCCACAGCCGTCATGGAATGTCCGAGTGAGGCCGAAGGGTAATGCCTACTGTCTTGGTATAGACAGCCTCGTCACCATGACCCTACTAAGGTGTACATGTGGACCAGAACAACTCCCATATGAGAGAAGTCAAGGGCCTACTCACGCAACACTTTCGTTTAATCGGATTCGATCCCTTAACCTCCCATAGAAGACGAAGCCCGTTCTACTTGGACTACCACCTTAGTGGTTCGTCGTTTTTTCTTTCATTAATAAAATGAGCGAAATGAGAGACCAACATAAAGGCCTCTCTCAATAACAAGTTTTGAGCCCTATAATATGTAATTGCAAGGAGAGGTGAGCACCTTATATAATTTCACCAAAACATTAAAAGTTTAAATAATTATTTAAAGACTCACAATTCATAGTACAATAAATTAACTCTTAACTTATATTATAGTATAAAACTGAACTGATAACAAATCAAATTTGTATCACTTTTCACATTCACTATTGCTTATTTATCTATTTTTTGATACAAGACTTAGCATCTAAAAGTGCCATAGGAGCAACGTGGTGCATTTGATTAGTTGCGAAAGTGTCTTCATCTTTTCATTTTCAATAGCATATCTCCACTATTGTTTTCATGGATATAGCCAAAAACCAAACGCATCAACCATTAATGTGTTTCTTTCTTCCTTTCTTTCATCGGCTTTTCAGAAAGCGGGAAAGGTTTTTTAGCCTTTAAGGTTCATAAAAATTGACTTTTCATAAGTTTGCAAAGGCGGACTCTCTTTGCCCTTTCACAAATGTTGTTCTCCTTCCTCCACATCAACATATGTCTTCTTCTTTCCTTCACACTAATGCCAGCTTCTATACTTTGAATGTGAGATCACAGAGAACAAGTATAGTATCTACTGTTCCAAATTGAGATTTCACTACTCATGTATAGTATCTCAAATTTTTAAAGTTTTTGAATTCTATAATAATTTCTATTTCTAAATTAATGACAGGAATTCTTTCTAAATCTGCAAATAAAAAGGGATATCTTCATTATGTATGAAGATAATGATTTCCATTTTAAAATATAGAATCAAGAGTTTGCAATTTTTTTTTGGTTATTTAAATTTTAGTTCAATGGATTTGGTGCAAAGTTGAAAATGACATATAAGTACACAACAGCGACTTCAAGCTAATACTTGATAAACCATGTGAATTACAGTATACATATATATAGGTTTTTTTTTCCATTAAATTTTGGTATATATATATATACTTTTTATCGGATTTTCTAATCAATTATGCAATGCAAGAGACGGCAATATAAGCAAGAGGGATAAGTAGGTGAAAGGAATCTTGATCACTGTGTGCGTCACTTGTAAGTAGAGTGCATCGATAGTAAAAAAAATCTTTTAACAGTAACATCGATAATACCATGGACCAAAAATTCAATTTATCAAATGCATTGATTGCTTTAATTTATTAATAAAGAAAGAGAGTGATCATGACGACTGCTAAATGCTTTTATTCTTAGATCTAGGCAGCGTTACATAAAACGAATCACAAGATTCTGATTGAATAGTATTTATTTGGATAGTATTTAATTTAATTAAATATATAATTAAATTTAATTTTTATTTTTATAAAAATTTTATTTTCACAAAATTAAAAACATAAATTCTCTCAACTCTAACTACAAATTTGATCTAAGCTCTGTAAGTTAATGTAATCTAATGGGTTTCAAAAGAGGTAAAAATATTTTACTTGCATTATATATGAACCTTAATCGGTCCCTAAGACAGTCCCACATTAGACTCATAGTAGAATTGAGAAGCAATTCATAAGAGTCCACACATCCCCTTCAAGTCAGCAATTGTCTGGATGGTGTGAGAGTGTGGGTCCTTCTTGGTCTTGCCTCTCTTTATCCTGTGTGCTCCGCTGCGTCCGGCTGTCCATGTAGTCTGTCTCTTCCCTTCCCCGTGTAATTATCTATAAAAAAAAGGAAATATAAAATTGAGCGGGACAAAATTAAATACATTATTGGAGATATTAATATTATCTTTTCTTCAAGAAGCTGAGGACCACATAACAGAAGTAAAACTAGAAAACTTGAGAATCAAATCTGCTTTTATTTTTAAACACACAAACATCATATCTATGGACTAGAAGTAGAAGACAAAAAAAAAAAAAAAAAGACGAAAAAGAAGAAGAGGAAGAAGATAAAGGTGACATTTTCAGAGGCCCCAGATTTAGCCAAACGATCCGCGGTCGAGACAATTGAGTTAAAGTAATAATTTAATTCGTAAAAGTTTGGGTATTTGTTTACTTAGTATCCCTCCGTGCATTTATTTGCATTTCTTTATCAAAATTTTCCATAAATAAATTACGAACAATTATTACAATTTGCATTTACTTTTCCTCTCTGTTTTCCCCCTTTTTTTGATACATATTCACTTTCTATCATAACTACTTAATATAAAGATGTATTTAAAAAATATACTTATTTTGTTAAATAATAATATGGATGGAAAGTAAATATGGGTAAAATTAACCCTTTCAAAATTAGAGGAGGTTGGGAAGTATTTGGTGAAAATGACCAAATACTATTTGAAATTTTAATAAATATGTATAATGAATAAAGTTATCACAATCTTTTTTAATTTTTATTTTAACCAATCTTTTTTAATTTTTATTTTAACCAAAATAAATGTAAGTATTTATAATTTATTTTTCTTCAATTCACATCAAATAAAATTAAAATAGATATATTTTCTTTTCTTTTTTTTGACATTGCATTTGATTCCTTCCTATCATAACTACTAAAGCAATAAATAATGTCAAATTCTCTTTTAACTATCAGGTGATAATAATAATTATTTTTATAACTTTTAATATATCTTAACTAAAAAATGATATTGCAGTGATAATAAAATCAAACCGTGACATATTTAAAAGAAAAGGGAAAAATCTTTAAGGTCCAAAGCAAAAATTCCAATCAATCCAAATGCTCAATATCGAAGAAAAAAACATGGATACTCCAAAGTCGAATAGAATTTGTATGGCTTTACGATTCCATGGCATATTCTTGAGTCTCCACAAAGAATCTTCACCAGTCAGTGCTATTACTGTTGATTAATCAATCTTTACGTGCATCCCAAATATAAACCTGCTGCTCTGCGTTGGATTCTTAAACCTTAAACCGAACTCCTTAGTGCCTCACTGAAGTTTCAAGAAATCCACTCTCTTCGCTCTCTTTCACGCACCGCACATAGTGACTCACGCTTACTCTATAAAATCGAAACCAAAGGACTTTCTCCTTTGTTCTGCATATTCTCTCTCTTCTTTAGGTGAAATCTTGTGATCTGTCGAGCTTTGGATCTGTCTTTTAACTCTCTTTTTTCTGGGATCTTCATTTTGTGTTTTTTTTTACGTGGGCTTCACGAGTTAACGTTGACTGTATCTGCTACTCCACTCTGCTTTACATCACAGGTTTTGGGCTTGTTTTAATCAGTTAATGCTCAGACTGTTGAAATCCAATTCAATCCGTGATTGTGGTTGAGAGAATCAGTCGAAATCTCGTGTTCTTTTCCCCTAGTATTTATCTTTTTGGGTGGCTTTTTTGGAGTGAAAAGGGTGAGGCGGAAGTGAGATGGCAACGAGGAACGTTGAAAAAATGGCATCAATTGATGCACAATTGAGGTTATTGGCACCGGGGAAGGTGTCTGAGGATGACAAGTTGGTGGAATATGACGCCCTCTTGCTGGATCGCTTTCTCGATATTCTTCAGGACTTGCATGGAGAGGAAATTCGTGAAACGGTATCAAGTTTTGATCTTTTTCAATTTCTGTGCCTTCAATTCTAGTTTATCCGATAGGTGGTTGTACGATTATGTGCTTCTGAGTAAAGTGAACATTGATTTTTTTGATCATTCTGTGTTCTGAGTGGGAAAGTTCGTGCTTTGTCGAAGTAGGGGTTAGAATAGTTGAATATTGGGTTTTTATTTGCAGTCGTTTTCTATAAACGTGTGTTGTATGCGTAGAATGAATTCAAGAACGCAGAATTGATTAGATATTCCATGTCTTGTCGAAGTTTCTCTATCTTTCAATGGAAGTTGGATGGGAATTTCTCCCTCCATGTGGCTGTAAATGTAATTTCCTTAGTTTATCCCTTGATTTTCAAATCCTGATTTGATTTCGCTTTGTAAATTTGAGTTGTGCCTTTCTATAGGTCTTTTTGGTGTACAATAGGAAATGGTTGCATGCCTTTTTTTCAATTGTATTCAGATAATTCTTTAGTAGTTTGTTATCTAGGGGAACTTCCAGTTTCTAGTTTCCCCGAGGATTGCTGGGAATTTCATAAATAGGAGACACTACTCTTTAAATGGTTTCAAGTAAATGATTTGGGTCACTGATATGGATTGAATTTTATCTACTCATAAGAGCATTTTTCCCCCCTTAAAAAACCAGGAATTCTTCCCTTTCATTAGATTTGAGCGATCTTTGGTGCTTCTCTACTGACACTGCAAGAGTATAGCGCTGCAAGTGGTAGTTGTGTTCCTGAGAAAATCTCTTGTCCTTTGCATGATTGAATTTTCTTTTCCTTTGCATTTCTCTTATGGACTTGTTTTGTTCATTGTTGGGTGAATATAAAGCATTCTCTTTTACTAAAATTATATCTTCAGCAATAGCTTTATGCTTTTGGTGATGACATCTTGGTACCAGTTGTATGTGGAATTCTGGATGAACTGTTTTTGCTAGAGATCTTTCATGGTATTAGTTTTGACTTATGCTGTGCTACAACATGATTAGGTTCAAGACTGCTATGAACTTTCTGCGGAGTATGAAGGAAAGTGTGATACCCAGAAATTGGAAGAGCTTGGAAGGGTGCTTACTAGTTTGGATGCTGGAGATTCTATTGTGGTTGCCAAATCTTTCTCCAACATGCTTAACTTAGCCAACCTTGCTGAAGAGGTTCAGATAGCTTATAGGCGTAGGAGTAAATTGAAAAAACGTGATTTTTCTGATGAAGCATCTGCAATAACTGAATCAGATATTGAAGAAACTATCAAGAGGCTCGTGGGACAGTTGAAAAAGTCCCCAGAAGAAGTTTTTGATGCTTTAAAGAACCAAACTGTCGATTTGGTCTTAACAGCACATCCTACGCAGTCTGTTCGTAGGTCTTTACTTCAAAAGCACGCAAGGTTTGTTGCTCTATTCTGCTTGATTTGCAATTTTACAATTTACCATGTCATTTTTTATTTAATTTGGCTCCTGACCTCTATCTCAAGAAGCAAACTCTGGCAAATTGGGGTTTAGGAAGAAATCTCAGAAGAGGTTGGATTATGGGTGGGGAACAGAGCATTATATTTGTGCTTCTTGTGATTTTCTACATGCCCTTCAGGCATATTATGATTGTTTTAATTTCCATGCTTCTATTTTTTTCTGCAATCATTTTGAAATTCTTCCTCTCCATCCATGTTATCCCAGGATTCGGAATTGCTTGACTCAGTTGTATGCCAAAGATATAACTCCTGACGAGAAGCAGGAGCTTGATGAGGCTTTGCAAAGAGAGGTATGTGTTGAAGATGTTGGATCAGCTATGGTTATTAGTTATGTTTTAGAATGTTCTTTTCTTGTTGGAGCTGTGATGTTTTCTGCATTTACTTTTTGGAGAATTTTCCACTTTGCTTAGTATCTCATCCTATGTAGTGAAGTTGTGATTTTCGTTATATTTGTCAAGCTGTCCAAGGAAAACTGATTTTGAAGCCCTTAGGAACACTGGGTAAGAAAAACTTGTAATTCCAAGAACTGCTTGGCTGTTTACTAGAAGCATATGGATGTTCCTTGTTTTCTGGACCCATCCATTACTCTTTTCAGTAACAGAATCCACAATATTTGCTAATGTGGTTGGCAGAAATTTAAAACCTTTTTGTATTTGTTATAATATGAACTTTGTTTTCAAATTTACTCGATTTTGATGTCAGCATCACCGTGAACTTTTGTAGACTGTGTGACTTGCTGGATAAGCTAGAAAGTGCTGCTGAAGTGAAGTTGCATTTATTTGCTCCTTTTGTGTGCGCGTGCGCGTTGTGTTTACATTACATTTGCTTCTCTGTGACATGCTGTTGAATACTATACTTACTTCGTTGTAAATATGCTCACACCTTGTGTAGATACAAGCTGCATTTCGCACAGATGAAATCAGGAGAAACCCTCCTACTCCACAAGATGAAATGAGGGCAGGAATGAGTTACTTTCATGAGACAATTTGGAAGGGAGTGCCTAAATTTTTACGCCGTGTTGACACTGCTTTGAAGAACATTGGAATAAATGAACGCGTTCCTTATAATGCACCTGTTATTCAATTTTCTTCTTGGATGGGTGGTGATCGTGATGGTATTATCTTTTCTCTTATACTTAGATTTGAGTACTGCTCTATTTTACAGATTATCTAAATTGACATGCCACGAGCTGTATGATTGTAATCTGAAATATTTTTTGTGGTAATTATGGAGTATGCTTCATAAACTTGGGGATGACAGTAATTAAGGATTCTAATAAAATGGTATTGCTAAAGGGTTGAAAATCTTCTCAACCTGTATTGGCTCTAGAGTTATGAACAGTTGGAGTCAGGCACATACTATTTAGTGGTTTCAAGAGTAATATAGTTCTTTCATAACCTGCAATAACTTGGTTCTTACGGATGATGAGACATGAGCTCCACTACATGTCAATGATCTATATTGAGATAAGTGATGCTTGATACCTTGGCATGTACAAAAAAAAGTGATCTCTAATTTGCTTTGACTTGCAGTTCTTAGCATCATTTAAAGCTCCCGTATATTCTTGCTCTGTACCAAATACCTAAGATACCATTTGCTTACATGTTTTCCTGATCTCAGTTGTCATACTTAAATCCTATTTTGCTTGAACATGAAGTTTTTATCAACTCTTTGTTGTTGCTATGCCTGAACGTTCATAATTGTTGGCAGGAAATCCAAGGGTAACTCCTGAAGTTACAAGAGATGTATGCCTATTGGCTCGAATGATGGCTGCTAACTTGTACTTTTCTCAGATAGAGGATCTTATGTTTGAGGTTACGACTAGATGACTTTGATCCTTGTCTTTCTGCTTCCATAATGATTATTCAATATCTGGTTTACTCATTCTTTCTTTTTATACATATTTTTCAGCTTTCAATGTGGCGCTGTAGTGAAGAACTTCGTGCTCGCGCAGATGAACTTCATAGGTCTGCGAGAAGAGATGCAAAACATTTCATTGGTACAGTCTCTGAAACTGTCCCCTCTCTTCAGTTCTAAATGGCTAGTTTCTCCTTGAAGGATCTTGTCTTTGATCTCTGTGACCATCTCCTTTGTCACTGCTGAAAATATCACCAGGAGGATCAATGACTGTTGAATTTTGTTAAGAAATTTATTCACCTCTCTCTTCTCTTGAGCCCTTCACTTCCCAAACTGAAATTTGTTACATGCTGAACTGTTTGATGCAGAGTTTTGGAAGCAAATCCCACCAAATGAACCTTATCGTGTTATTCTTGGTGATGTGAGGGACAAGCTATACAATACTCGTGAACGTGCTCGACAACTGCTAGCCAATGGAATTTCTGATATTCCTGAAGAGGCAACATTCACAAATGTTGAACAGGTATGTTCATCAGAAAACCTCATGGTTTTGATTTCTGTGAGTTTTTATTCTGAAACACACCCAGAGAAGAATAATTCAATCACTTTATAAGATGCTTCTGTTATATGGTTAGAATCCAGTTTTTAGATTTGGCCATCACTCTCTTTGAAAGAGAGAGAAGAAAAAAAGGGGGGTGGAGGGTTTAAAAAGAAAAGCTATTCCTAGTTACAACTAGGCAGTATGAAGTCATGCTCTGTCGATTTTAAAGTTATGAGGTGACTCAGATGATTGACAGAGTTGAACATGTACAACTCTAGAAGCCCTAATTATAATACTTTGTTCTCTGTTACTAGAGTTGATTTTTCTGTAGCTTTTATTTATTTTGAGTTCACTGCTTTGATATGTGCCTTGCAAAAGATAAACGTTTATTTTTTTACCTTCTGTTCCAGGGAACATGTTTCCCTTTCTCCCTGAATGTGAGAATTTTAATTTCATGATAATGTAATATAAAATTCATAGCTCCCACAGGTTCAAGGTTCTCTCGAGGATTTTTTATATCTACCTATAAGTCTCTGGATATAATGTCTTTTCTTCTTAAAACAGAGTTGAAATGCATAAAATACCCTGGTCTCCCTTAGAAAATAAAACAAAAACCCAAAATAATTACAACATACATTTATATTCATTGAATTACACAATTAAGAGGAAGGATAATCTGGTGAATCAAATTATCATGTAATTGTGTAAGTGATTCCATTGGTCCTGATTTTTATCTTTTGTTGTTAGTTTCTGGAGCCTCTTGAGCTGTGCTACAGATCGCTGTGTGCATGTGGTGATCGACCAATTGCAGATGGAAGCCTTCTTGATTTTCTAAGACAAGTTTCTACATTTGGACTCTCACTTGTGAGACTTGATATTAGGCAAGAGTCTGACAGACATACTGATGTTCTAGATGCCATCACAAGACATTTGGAAATTGGTTCCTACAAAGAGTGGTCAGAGGAACGTAGACAAGAATGGCTTTTGTCTGAACTTAGTGGAAAACGTCCTCTTTTTGGTCCTGATCTGCCCAAAACTGAAGAAATTGCTGATGTTTTAGATACTTTCCATGTCATTGCAGAACTCCCCTCAGATAATTTTGGTGCATACATAATTTCAATGGCCACTGCTCCGTCTGATGTGCTTGCCGTAGAACTTCTGCAACGGGAATGCCATGTCAAAAATCCACTGAGAGTTGTCCCTTTGTTTGAAAAACTTGCTGATCTGGATGCTGCACCAGCTGCTGTGGCTCGGCTCTTTTCAGTAGATTGGTATTGCAACCGGATCAATGGGAAACAGGAAGTCATGATTGGATATTCAGATTCTGGAAAGGATGCTGGTCGCCTCTCTGCAGCTTGGCAGTTATATAAGGCTCAGGAGGAGCTTGTAAAGGTTGCTAAGGAATATGGAGTAAAACTTACAATGTTTCATGGGCGAGGAGGGACAGTTGGTAGAGGAGGTGGTCCCACTCATCTTGCTATATTATCTCAGCCACCCGATACAATTCATGGATCACTTCGTGTGACTGTTCAAGGAGAAGTCATTGAACAGTCATTTGGGGAGGAACATTTATGTTTTAGAACACTCCAGCGTTTTACAGCTGCTACCCTGGAGCATGGGATGCACCCTCCTGTCTCTCCAAAGCCAGAATGGCGTGCGCTTATGGATGAGATGGCTGTTGTTGCAACAAAAGAGTATCGTTCTGTTGTTTTCCAGGAGCCTCGTTTTGTTGAGTACTTCCGCCTCGTGAGTATCACTTATGTGCTTTTATCTTCTTTCTCAGTTCTTTATGGTCTATGAGATATTTGGAAATGTGTTATTATGCTAAGAGTCAAACTACATGTTGCATACCTGTTTCCAACTGCAACCTTCTGTTTTTTGGCTTTTGATTCCCTTAGAAAGTGCCGTCCTAGCAAGGGGTTATTGACTTAAATCTTTTACAAGTCATCATTGTGTTAGCTTCATTGAATTCTTTGAAGAACCGTCATATTCATGGTGGATATGCATATGATTGATTCAATTTCCTTGATTAATGCAGGCTACACCAGAGTTGGAATATGGCCGGATGAACATCGGTAGTCGTCCATCAAAACGGAAGCCAAGTGGTGGAATAGAATCCCTTAGAGCAATTCCTTGGATCTTTGCATGGACACAGACAAGATTTCACCTTCCAGTTTGGCTTGGATTTGGGGCAGCATTTAAGCATGTGATAGACAAGGATATTAGAAATCTCCAAATGCTGAAGGATATGTACAATGAATGGCCTTTCTTTAGAGTGACAATTGACTTGATTGAAATGGTCCTTGCCAAGGGTGACCCAGGAATTGCTGCTTTGTACGACAAGCTACTAGTCTCTGAGGAATTGTTGCCATTTGGGGAGCGCTTGAGAAGTAATTATGAAGAAACTAAGAACCTCATCCTTCAGGTATGATCACATTAAACACTGGTTTGCTGTCATTTTGCAACGTGTTTAATTACTTTAAGATCTTATACTCTCATTGGGGAAGTTGAGGAAATTGATCCTTAGATATTGCTTCCCTATCCCTATGGATCATAGGCTTTGCTTCATACCTAAACGGTTGTATAGAAAGAACTTATACCAGAAATCCTTTATTTGATTAACTTTCAACAAGGTTGTTCTTGAAAATAAATATTGGCCATGGGATCCCGGACCTATAATTTGGTAGAAGTGATCTCTCCATCTGGTTTGCCTTACTGCTTTATTCTTCTATAGATTGTGCTTTTGTATATGATGATTACTTTCTGATTTGTACAATCCGGACATAGTGTATCACAACAAACTAGGTATTTAAATTCCTTCAGATCTTGGGACTGACATCCTACTTGTTTCCTGTGTTCTAGGTTGCTGGTCATAAGGAACTCCTTGAGGGAGACCCCTACTTGAGGCAAAGACTCAGGCTTCGAGATCCATATATCACGACCTTGAATGTATGCCAAGCCCATACATTGAAGCAGATACGCGATCCCAGTTACAATGTGAAGGAGAGACCACATCTGTCGAAGGAGATCATGGAATTGATGCCATCAAGCAAACCAACTGCTGAACTAGTAAAGCTTAACCCAACAAGTGATTATGCTCCAGGATTGGAAGACACCCTTATCTTGACAATGAAAGGAATTGCTGCTGGATTGCAGAATACTGGCTAAGGCTTCGGGTTAAATCGTCTTTGTTCTTATGAAGCGTTCCTAAGTTATGGTTTTTTGTGAATCATATGGAGAAACCGTACTCTTACTGTTTGATTGAGTTGCAAATGCTTTGGTAAAGGGAAAAGTTGGAATTGTCACTTAAAATCTGCTTTTACTGAATAATAATAGTGATTGGAGCCAACTCGGTCAGTGTATTTCTTGTTCTCAAGAAACCCCTAATGTTGCATTGATTCACCAAGCTTAGGCCGGCTTTACGAGTTCTATACTTTCAGGAATTAGGCTAAAACGTTCTGGGAGTATAATATAAAAAGGGTTGTTGGTACATTTCTTGGACGAAATGCTTCCATAATTTGACTCGGACCTATAATGGGGGGGCTGCAAATATGTCTATATTCTGAGGTCTTAAAAGATTGATAACTGAAGGAGTTGACTTGATTAGTAGTAATTACTACTAAAAGATTTATTTTTGTAACTCAAGATTTTTACAGTGGCCCAATACCTCACGATAAAAGGAGGCCTCTAAAACAATATTGTATAATATTTTAACTAAAAATTCAATAAAAAACATATTTTTAATATACTAAACTCCAGAACATATTTTTAATGTACCTGACAATACATGATACCAACTGCTTGCTTAGAGTAAACCTTACATTGTGTGTAATACCAATTGCTTGCACAAGCCGACTTATGCAGGTGAGGCTGCAAAACCAGCCCTTTTATTTAGACGGCAGCTTAAACGAAGTCCCAACGATCATTGAGAGAGAGAGAGAGATCTCTGCAATTTTTAGAAATATAAGAAAACCTGAAAATCTACAATTGCACCAAAGGGCTCACATGCAATGTCTTCACAAATGTTCCAAAGGAAATATGAGAATTCTATTCCCAATATTACTTTGAGTTCTTGTGAACCAAAGAGTCCGATATGCTTGGCAAATTTCTCAGGGGGAACCAAAACTTCTAGCATATCAGATCTAGAAATACAACTTTCCAATAATAGTAAAGGACAAGATATACAAGAAAAAATTTCTAGTACCTTAACTATTATCATAAATAAGATTGAGAACCAAAAGTATCTTGAAGCCACCAAGCCGTAAATATATATGTCCCAGACAATTCCCTGCCACTGCTCTGATGCCAAAGATATACCACTGGTCCTTGAAGTTGTATTACATATTAGGAAATTCTTTCCAATTTTGGGCCTTAAAGAGTTCATCATTTAGGATCTACAAGAAAAAGAAAAAAAGAAAAAGAGAGAAAAAGAAGCAAAGTGTTAGTTGTCACATAAGAAGCCAATTTTCTTTTCTTGTACAAATAAATCATATCACAATCAGATTTAGTTGAAACATTACCTGCGACAAATTTATTCAAGACAAAGGAATATGATCAAAAGAGAATTCCAAGCTAAGCTTCTGGCTTTTCTCCAACCACAGTTAATGCTTCCTCAATAGCTTGGAAGAAGGTAGCAACCTTATATGTGAAGAATCCTACCAGCATTGGGATCAGTTGGAGGTGCATGAATCCATAATCTGGAACTAAAATCCTGGAAGGCATAATAATTTTTATCAGTACATTACAGAAGAAAGCTTTTAAACTAACATTACAGAACATCTTAGTTACTGCAGAAACAAAGATGAGAATTAAGAGCCACCGAGGCAAACGTTAAACAAGTTTGCAGATGCTGGTTCACATTGCCAAGGAACCAATAAACAAAATTGCCACTGAATTCTGCTCAAGAAAATGGGAGAGAAGTAGGTTCTTCAAATTGCTACTTGCGTCCACCATATTGAACACAAATTTGTAATAAAAGATCTATTTTACAATCTCATTTTCTGGAAATTCTAAACATGGTATGATGTCATAAAGTTAAAAAATGCTTTGTACACTAGGACTGTTGGCGACCAGTGACCTCTTTTATTGT
Organism: Rauvolfia tetraphylla; assembly: GCA_030512225.1. Taxonomy (NCBI): domain Eukaryota; kingdom Viridiplantae; phylum Streptophyta; class Magnoliopsida; order Gentianales; family Apocynaceae; genus Rauvolfia; species Rauvolfia tetraphylla. The sequence continues at coordinate 1,179,312 of JAJQKT010000012.1, forward strand.
TGCGCAATGGAATGTCCAGTTTCAATCCTAGGCACCCTTACGTGATGCTGGTTGACGCACATTATGGATGCATTTCTAACTAAAATAGCAAAAATCTCTCTAAAATCAAGGCATTAACCTGAATATCCATCCCGTGAAATAAGAACTAGGGGAAGAACAAACTCAAAAGAAGGAAATTCCCCTTTTACTGTTTGAAATGGCTTAACAAAGTATGTAACACTCATGCATCAGAAAAGTTAAAGGATTTGAAGATGGTGCTTTCAAAAGGGGAAAATTCTTTGGTGAACGCGGTCCACAGCCCCACATGTGCACCGGATTCACCAGGTTGTGCCATCTGTCTCCCTGACCTTTTGACCAGCTGCCCATGTTTTTCCCAAAATCCCATCTTCACTTTGTCTCTTCTCTTCCTGGTTTTGCTTGGTGTCTTTCTTCTTCTTCTGAAAGGGCTCTTTTTAGCTTTTTTCTTTATTCTTTCCCTTCTTTATGGCGGGTTGTTTATGGTTCTTAGGATTATATCATCCACACAACAAAGAAAGAACATTAAAAGTTCAATTTGTTGATTCTACTACAGCACTGAAATGAATAATAAGCAAAAATCTAAACCACATCAAACCCCTCAAAGTTCAAGGCACTGTATACCAATAATTTTTAAGCAAATTCATTTATAGACTGTAGAGAGAAACTGAAAAGCGGCTGCTGCAGAAGGGAAGATCTCTAAGCCGCCAGATCCATTCCTCTGAGATTGGGAGTAAATAGACGGAAGATGCAGACTTGAGATGGGAACAAGGAAGATGTGATTGTATGGTGATGGTGGTCTAAGAAGCTTCATGGTGGTGACTTTACTGTTATCACTTCTTTGATTGTAAGGTCGGGAGTGAAGTATGGAAGACGGCAAGGAAGATGCAGCGACTTTACTCTAAGCAGCATATTTTGTTCTTTCTTTTTTAAAAAAAATCAGGAAAAGGGAGGATAAGGGGAAACAAGTCTTCCAGTAATGAGGCTAAGAAATAATGTCAAATGGGACATATGGCGCAACCTGGTGAATCCGGTCCACAAGTGGGACCGTGGATTGGGTTCACCTACGAATTCCCTTTCAAAAGAGATGTAAAAACATAAAATGGTGCATATAATTGCACTTAAGTAACAGATGAAGCAACATAAACAAAAGAGAACTCTGCAGAAGGACTCACTCATTCCACCGATTGTATACCATGACCAAGACAACTGGAACCAATAACCTTGGCTGTCCAACAGCTCCCCTGCAACAGGGAAAGTAATATAAGCTTATTGAGACTGAAATCTAAACTGGCAGTCTCCAAATTCCTAATTTGGAGAAACATGGTGAAATAACTCAGTTTTAGATATCAATTTGCTGCTTTTCGTTAAATATCATGTAAACAAGGGATAAAACATGTAAGGGTGAATACAGCCATAGTTCTTAAATACACTGGAGCTATAAAATGCTTATACTACTCTGCAAGTGCCAAAACCAGTTACACACAATCATGCTGCGACACCAAGTCTATCATACCATAATTGCAAGCTCTTCGATGCATGAAGTCAATTCTAAGAGCACAAAAACAAGGTCTGCATGATTTTTTTACAAAAGAAACTGTCATTTTGAAGATTTTCCACCCTTTTTGGGACAGCAGGAAGTGTTAAATGAAATTCCACTCCTAGATTCTTACAGACTGGAGTAGCTACATAGAGTTCATCTGACTGTTAGAGGACCAGAAAATGAAAGCATAATTTCTCAAAATAAATGAATATTGTGCCAAATCTTACTCATCTAGAAAATCCATATGATTTATTTACTTCCAAAATTTTGTATAGCTCCAGTCACTCAATTGTCAATTACTGGTAAGCTTCTCATTCTTTCAGCATACTAATTAAATTTTTAAAAAAATAGAAAAAAGAAGGGTTTCCGTAAAACCCTCTCTTAAGAAAAGCTTCTCACTTTCTAATTGCATCGGTTAAATGAGAAAGTATACATTTTTCCACATTCAAAGATGTCATTAATTTCTTGAGGAAACACAATTGTTTGTATAATGTTGTGGAAGGCTTTAGGTTAGTCATTAAGTACTCACTCATCCAGAACTAAATGTTCATTTTTCCATTTTAGGTTTGTCCAAAATTGAATGTCCACTTTATGATAATAATAAAATTTTCACGTTTTTCTTTTTTTTTTCTGAATAACAGATTTTCCATCTAAACAACTGTCACCCTTCATTTAAAGGATACAAGTTTCACTAATGTATGGAACTTACTACTAATCTCTTTAATTAATTAGGTAATGTGGTTAATGTTCTCCGAAATATTTGTGCCAAGCCAAAATAGGGCACTCAATTTTGGAAAGGAGTCTAATAGTTACAGAAAGAGAGTAATAAACCACAACCATCAGAAGATCACTTTTGTCAAAATTTAGCTGCTTAGACAAATATCAGCATTGCATGTAAAGCAAATTCAAGAAGACTGTAAAACTCGAATAGCAGAAGTTTTTAGCTAAAAAATTTCAAAAGAAAAAAATGAAGAATAAAGTTTACTTACTTGATGAGCCCCTTAGCTCCATCTGCCATGGAGTCCACACTGTTCCCAAGCATACGTATGTAAATCAAAGAACCAAGAAGCCCAGCACTGTAGCTGAATATAAGTATGAATTTAACTTGAGATATTTAAACCAAAAGAATCCTCAAAAGTTATTGTTCTACGCATTTAACTTCATCAGAATGACTCTTAACGTATCAAGACAACATATTAGTTTCTTGTGAACTTAATCTATACAACACAAAAAAAGCAATGAACAATACTCAGGTCCAAAAGAGAAAAATTCAAAAAACTACAAGTTATTCACAGAAATCAAACAGCACATCTCATCAACAGCTGATGGAGAAAAATGTTTCATTAATTCTGAAGGACAAACAGATGAAGCACTGGAATAACCAGATGCAGAAAAAAGAATTAGCATGCTTGCCTAGCAGTAATTTCTGGTGTATAAGTGAAATAAGCTGAGAGTATGCCAACACCACCAATGCCAAGAGTGAGGAATTGCAACTTCTTTTTCAACTGCAAAAGCAATTGAATCAAAAGATGCACAAGAAAAGGTTCAAAATCTCTTCATAACTACAATGGAGCCATTTAATAGGACAAATACCTTAAAGTATTGTTCCCTTGACTTAGCTGCCAATACTTCTGGATCCCCCTTGGGACGCCGCATTTCTCGAAACATCACATCCTGGAGGATCACGATATGCAGGTTTCGCCATATAGAAGCACATTCAATTTGGAGGAGAAAAGAGTGGAGTAACCAAAGCAATTTCAAATTTAAGCTTTGAGTGAATTCAGAAATGAAATTTATCCTGGGAGAAAGGCAATAAGGAAATGTAAGGATAAGTTAATCATAATGGAATTTCTGAAGATAGCATACACTGCCTCCTGTTGCCGCCTTAGTAGCTCTGTCCCACTTATCTTGCTCACGTCGTGTTGGTGCTGGTCTCCATCTTCGAGACACATTACTGCTGGGCTGACATTAGGTTGAGAGAAAGAAATGATTTAAAGCAACTGGACAAGAAGCGTGGAAAAAGGAGCAAAGTCAGAGTGATCAGAATGAAACTCAGAATTTAATCTTACTTTTATTTCCTCAACGCATTCTTCTTTTGAAGGATTTGATGGGGCTGTTAATTCTTTGCTCAAGTCAACTTCCATACTAAAAGCATATAATCAACAAGTGAAAAGGTTAATAGAAAGGATAAACTGTAAGAAAATAGTTCTAATACAAAAAAGAAGGAGACTCTACTTATCGAGGCTCATCATCCTATTTAAGCTAAGAAATCCCGAAGGCTCTTCCTGTTTACATCAAGAAACAACCACATTATTGAAACTAGCATGAAATAGAAATAATAAATATCTTATTTCACAGCTAAAAGTAGGAACAAAAGTGCGAGCTTTATAATTAACCAAAGAAATTCACCAACAAAAAATTTAAGGATTGCCATATTCAGAAACAAAAAGAGGCAATCTGTCAGAAAATCCAGCTAAACAAATAAAATTTCATCTGTTCAGCAACAAGAAGAGGGAAACTGTTCAAGAGAAAAATCTTTCAAATATGAAACCATTTTAGCACAAACTGATCAAAGTACAATTCAGATCGCAACAAATTGTGCATACATTCAGCAAGAAACAAGAACCCAATCAAATCCAAGAACCAAAAAGGTACCTGTGCTCCACTAATCAGTAATCAGAAGAATTAAGAACAAATACTCATTGGGAAACTAGTCAAGAACAAACCTTTGAAGGAGAAAGTCGAGGGTCAGACAAGGATTCATCATTATCTGGGTCATCAATGAGCCTCTTCATCCGACCCATGAAATCTTTATTCCAAATAAAATCATCAGCAGTTAGAGAATCCTCTTTTTCACCACCCCAGTACTTCCTCAGCTTGGAGGTCGTAGGTGGGCCACCCCACTCCCCTGGTGCTACCCCTGTAGACCATTTCAGAGGCTTCTTCTTGGGCAGCAAAATCTTGGTTGGAATAGGAGTTTGGGAAACTGATTGCTGCGTTGTTGATGAAGTATTTGGTGAGTCTTGTGATAAGGGAGTAGCTGAGGAAGTCACTGAAATGTAGCAGTTCACCACTGCCATTGTTTTTGCTTCTGTGTGAATTAGGTGGACGGAAATGCGAGGAATTGGAGAATATCTCTGAGGTGGTGCTGACTGGTGATGGGGTTTGGACTTTGGAGTGTCAAGAAATTAACGGCCATCAACGATGTAAAGGATTTCCTTTCCCCCCCGGTTTCTTAGGTTCTTTTTGTTGGACCATTTTTCCTTTTGTAAGGGAGAACTGTGAGCTGGGAATAACTGGCTTTTGGGTTGAATTGTGATTTTGAATGATTTCCAACAAAGTTTATGGATTTAAATTACACAAATTTTCTTTTACAATATGGTCCCCTGTTGCATGTAGTATATATGAGGAAAATAAAGATTTATTAAGTGATATTAGAGAAAATTGTTATAATTGTCCAAATAATTTTTATTAAAGATAAGTTATCTAACGTGTTAAAAAAAATATTCTCTAATGTGTGCTGAGGGCAACATTAATTATATTAAGTAGTATAATAATGTGCATATATCTCCCCCACTCCTTCCCCTTGCAATCTTTTGTGATACGAGCAGGTGTTCAAATCGGATTTTGATTTGGTTTGGTTTTACTATTCAGTTTTTAATTTATTTTTTTATTTTTTTAAAAATCGAACCGAATTGTTTTACTATTCGATTTTTCTATTAAGTTTTACAGTTCGATTCGATTCAAACCAAAATAAATATAAGAACGCATTATCCATTCTTATATTTATTTTTAAAAAATAAATATAAGAATGGATAATGCGTTCTTATATTTATTTTTAAAAAATAAATATAAGAAATTCTTGTATTTTTTTTAAAAAAATAAATATAAGAACGCATTACCATAATGCGTTCTTGTTTTTTTAAAAATAAATATACGAACGGATTACCATAATGCATTCATGTTTTTTTAAAAAATAAATATAAAAACACATTACTATAATAATTTATAAATCTTTGTAACATACAAGAACGGTTTTTGAACACCCCTAGATAGGAGTAGCACCGGAAATCCTTGTAACATTGATTTATAAATCTTATCTAATTAATTAAGCATTCATAAAAAAACAAAAACTAATATGCATATCTCGTTTTAAAATAATAAGAACAATAATAATAATAATATGCATCTCAGTTTTACTTTGATAGGATATTCTTCACTCAATTATGTCATGGTGGATCCTCCAAGATAATTGGCTTTTTGAGAAAAAAATAATTTCCTTTTATTTAATGTTTATAAGAAGGTAGAGACCATAAAATCTTCACCAAGTGAAAATAATCTTGAATCAATCTTCACAAGAAAATTTTAAAATCAATTTTGAAATAACAATCAACTTTAACGTGAACGACCTACAGCAAGGCTTTTGTTGTTCCAGTCTCGAAGATGATGAATTGGTTGAAACATTGAACGTCTCCAGACCAACTCATGCATGTGTCATGCCAGTGATCAATGGATAGTTTCTCTTTGTAATCTCTGCAATGTGTTCCCCTTCAACACATGAAACGGTGAATTCGTGAGACTTCAAGACTCCCCCAACCCAGGCAAGACGGTGTATACCCTTTTCAATATGCAGTTTCTGGGCTTTGATCCATTAATAGAACAAATAAGTGGGTTGAAATTGTTTGTTGTCGAAGTGATATCCCCAATCTCTACCCCCCACCCACCCCAGAAAAAAGCGAAGAATACGTTCAGACAAAGCACGATATCGTATTACCAAGTGGATTACAGAAAACTACGGAGTCAACAGGAGAACCTGATTCTGGGGGAAAGCAGTCTACTTGCATAGTGATCATGAGCGTAAGAACACAGAGAATAATACATTTGAGAGGTTTATCATTGGGAAGTTGCCTCAATTAACTTCCAAATTATATTTGATTTTGCCATATCTTCTGTGGAGCCAAATTTCAGAACCCTGAATTCTCTGACTCATGTGGTGCAGAGATATCAAATGAGTTGATGAATTTGTTTCTGCAGCTTTATCCAGAGAGGTTGATTGTTTTCCTACAGGTGATTCCTTCTTTGATTGGTGTCCTAAAGGTGATATCTTCTTCAAGTAGCATTTTTCTGTTTCTTCATTTATTGTATTTTTAAAAAGATTTAGGAAAACAGAGGAAAGGGGGGAAAAACAAAAATTCTCAAGAACAGAACATTCAAGATTTTCGTTGGTAGCAGCACATAAACATCAGAACTAGCCAAAGAACAAGAACTCTTCACAGGATTTACATTAAGGATGTAGATATTGCTAAGAAAGTACAAAAAAGAACCGTAATCCGAGAAATCTGAGAAACCTTCACGGGATTATCTCAAAGATCAAGAATTTCAGTGAATTAAACGAGGCACCGCTCACTGATTTACCCATAGAATTGCCTCTTTTGTGAAGAAATCCACTTGCCTTTGACGAAATCTTGATGAACCCTTAATCTTGTTGGGAGCAAAGATGGCATTCAAGAGAGGAGGGCATTCAAGAGAGGAAGGCATTCAAGAGAGGAAGACATGCAATAGAGAGGAGTCACATCCAAAAGAGAGGAATTCAACCAAGAGAGAAATCATCCAAGAGCATCTCTCTAAACTATCCTCTTTCTTCATATACTACCTCTTCATATATATACACACTCTTGTCATATTTATTGAGTGTAGTGAGGTATTATCTTGAGTGTATTGTTTGTGTGGGTGTAAAACTATTTGTATCTTCTCCATATTTTTCATAGTGCATTTACTCCTCTTTTGCCCCGTGGTTTTTTCCCTCTACATTGGAGGGTTTCCACGTAAATCTTGTGTCTCTTCCATTTATTATTTTACTTCTCATTTTATCATCAACTACCCGAACTAAATATTTATCCATTACCACGCCAATTCCGCAACAATAGATAATCTCTTCCCCAGTGTACCCAAAGTAAACAGAATAATGTTGTCTGCTAGCTCTACCAACGATTTTGCCAACCCACCATCCATCGTTGTCAAAAGCATCAATTTCATTTCCCACGTTGAACCAGGCTGCCAGAACCACCGGCGGCTCAGGGCGGATCTCATTGACGGGAATCACTTCTCTGAGAGGACCCGAAAGGTCGTCTTTGAGCAAGTTATCGTAAGTCACAATGTATTCATCTCCACAGAGCTTGGTGACGATCGTTGCTCCATAATACGAACCCACAAAACCTTCTTCTTTGCTGGCCACTTCTACACGATTCCCTCGCTTGTACTCCATGATCGCCGACGCCGACGGCTCAATGTTCTGGGCTCCCATCTTACAGGAAATCAAGGCGTCACTCTTCAAGATAATGGTATTGGAATTCTGGGTTTGCTCTTAGATTCTTGAAGAGCAAGGAATGAACGTAAGAGAGGTAATCACATTCACATATGAAACATCGGAATTTCTTGGTTTCCGCAGTGCTGAAGAGAGTGGGTTGTTAGAAACTTTTAAAGGTATGCATATAAATAGCAGCGGAAAAATAATATACAGAAACATACCTTCAGCGATAGCCATAATTGTTCAAGCAAAATTAAAAGGCGTTCTCACCAACTTTGTGATCCACGATAGAAACCCTGGAGTCTTCTAGCCTATATCTATCTAAAGAAGAAAATCCCGTCCACTGATGGATGTCACAGGCATCATATATATATAGATAGGCTAGGGACCCTCAGAGTAAACAGCGTACGCAACGTGTTTCCGTCCATCAAGGAAACTAACTGGTATGCATAATCCAATCAAAAATAGAATCCTTATCCTATCTAACTTCTCATTAATAGGAGACCTTAATTACCTTAACCATTATGGTAACCCAATGTGTGGGTCATACTTAAGTCCCTAAATAAATTAGGAATAGTGTCTTACATTCTCCCACTTGGCCCATACATTGGAAGTTAGATAACCGCATTGAGTGACAAAACATAAACATGGCCATATAATAATGTAGTCATTCAAAACTGTAAGATTATGCAACATACACTTAAAAAGAAAATATGATACAAGAATCATGGCGGTCATGCTCTATAACAAACATTTCCTTCCATGTATTACTATGCATAACATTTTCTAATCAAGTGTAAAACTTTATGAATGTACTTAATATAAGCATCATTCAGGGTCCACTTTATTGGATCTAATATAGATCACACTTTAATACATGAAAACCATATGCGCATAGTCATGTAAAACAAGTCAAAATAATAATTTGTCTAGACAAAATAATCAGAGAAAAGCAAGTCAAAATGAGCCACAAAGTCCCATATGGGTTACATGATCCTGAAAAACAGTAGTTGGTAATCCTTTAGTCATAGGATCTGCCACCATCAAGGTGGTACTAATATGCTCAATTGACAGTGCTTGCTTCTTGATGTAATCTCTGACCATCAGATACTTAATGTCTATGTGTTTACTATGGCTACCACTCTTATTATTTTTGGAAAAGTATCTGACTGACCAAGTTATCACAATAGACCCTTAATGGCCTTGATATGGAATCAACTATACAAAGGCCACTTATGAAGTTCTTTAACCATAACGCTTTGTGATGTAGCTTCATAGCATGCAACAAACTCAGCTTCCATTGTGGATGTTGCAACAATGGTTTGCTTAACACTCTTCCGAGGATACGGCCCTCCAAAGCGAGAAGAAAAATGTATCTCGAAGTGGATTTACCACTTGTCCTTACATCCACCCAAATCGAGTCAGAATATCCAATCACCTCTAAGGAATCGGAATATTTGTATGTAAGCTTGAAATCCTTGGTTCCTTGCAAATATCTCAAAACCCCTTTTACCAGACTTTCCAATGATCAAGACCGGGGTTACTTTGATATCACGCCAAGCATTCCCTCTTGCAAAAGCAATATCGAGGTCTAGTGCGGACACTGTGCATACATAAGGCTTCCAACAAGAGAAGCATAAGGAATGCCTTTCATTTGCTCCAATTCAATGCATTTTGAGGACATTGTTGCAGACTAAACTTATCACCTTTTGCAATAGGTGTTGTAATAGTAGAGCAGTTTTTCATTCCGAATCTTTCCAAAACTTTTTCAATGTAGGCCTTTTGAGATAATCCAAGTGTCCTTTGGGATCTATCTCTGTGAATCTCTATGCCAAGGACATAAGAGGCTTCACCCATATCCTTCATTTCAAAATTTTGAATAAGAAACTTCTTGGTGTCATGCAACAAACCTAAGTCACTACTAGCAAGCAATATATCATCTACATAAAGGACTAAGATAATATATTTGCTCCCACTTATCTTGAGGTATATACATTCAACAACAATGTTCTCCGTAAATCCGTATGAAGAAACAACATTATGAAATTTAATATATCATTGGCGGGAAGCCTGTTTAAGTCCATAAATAGATTTCTTTAGCTTGCACACAAGGTGACTATTGTTATCTACAAAACCCTCAGGGTGACGCATGTATACTTCTTCTTCAAGATCCCCATTCAAAAATGCTGTTTTTCACATCCATTTGATGTAACTCTAAATCAAAATGAGCTACTAAAGCCATGATAATTACGAAGGAATCTTTCTTTGAAACTGGAGAGAAAGTTTCATGGTAGTCAATGCCTTCTTTTTGAGTGAATCCCTTAGCTACAAGTCGGGGCTTTATATCGTTCGATATTACCGAGAAGAATCTCTTTTGGTTTTGAAGACCCATTTAGATCCTATAATAGAGGCTCATGCGGTAATTCCACAAGATCCCAAACTTTATTTTTAGTCATGGATTCCAACTCATCTTTCATGGCATCATACCAAAGTGTGGAATGCTCTCCACTCATGGCTCAGTGAAAACGAACATGGATCATCTTTTATTCCAAGATTATATTCGAGACTCTTGGAGGTATACAACAAAATCATTAGAAATGGTTGGTTTCTTTATTCTTGTGGATCTCCTAACTCCCACTTGTTCATGCATTTTTGCTATGGGAGTAGTTAAAGTGGGTTGTTACGTATGTGGTTACGTAGAAGGTGGTAGATCTTGAAAGCTGTTGTTCTTCAACTAACTCATGAGAATTAGTTTCGAAGCGTTAAAGTATAAAGGCACCACTGGGGATAATATGTGGCTCCTTTATTTCTTCAAGTTCCACATTTTGTTGTAAACCACTCCCACTTTCTTCATGATCTTCAAGAAATTTAGCATTTCTAGCTTCCATAATTTTAGGAGTATGAGAAGGACAATAAAACCTAAATCCTTTGGAGTTGATTGCATAGCCTATAAAGTAACTCGCTAGTAGTTCTTTCGTCCAACTTCCTTAGTTGAGGATTATAAATCCTAACTTGAGTTGGACATCCCCAAATGTGTAAATGTCTTAAACTAGGTTTCCATCCATTCCATAATTCAAAAAGGAGTCTTAGGGACAGACCTTAGATGGAACCCTATTTAAAATATACACAGCGGTTTTTAAAAGCTTCGCTCCATAAGGATAAAGGTAAACTTGATCTGCTAATCATGCTTCTTACCATATCCATTAAAAGTACGGTTCCTTCTTTCAGCTACACCATTTTGTTGTGGTGTTCTCGGCATAGTATATTGGGCAATAATACCCTCACTTTCAAGGAACTCGACAAATGGACCTTTGGCTTGCCACTTTTTCAGTGTACCTTAGTAGTATTCTCCACCCCTATCGGATCTTACAATTTTGATCTTATTTTCCTTTTGTTTCTCTACTTACATTTTGAATACTTTAAAAGCATTAAGTGCTTGATTTTTCAAACGAGAAAATAGAGATACATATATCTTGAATAGTCATCAATAAAAAGAGATAAAATATCTCTCACCATTCAAGCAAGGGGTAGGAAAAGGTCCACGAGATATCCGTGTGTATTATTTCAAGTATTTGAGAACTTCTTTTGGCACCTTTAAAGGACTTGTTAGTCTGCTTTCCACTTTATGCAGTCCACACAAGTACCAAAGTCGAGAAAAAATCAAGAGATTTTAAAACTCCATCATTTACTAACCTCTTAATTCGGTCAATTGAAATATGACCTAATCTTTTGTGCCAAAGACTGGATGAGTTCTCATTGATAATACATCGTTTAGTGCCAATTTTCTTATCATGCAAGGTTAAAACATTGCATTCATATGTGAGGGTCTAGCTCAAATTTAAATAAATTTCCATCCAAAATTCCAAAACCAACAACTTTATTGTCTTTCAAAAGTTTCATAGAAGAAGAATGAAAAAGAAATACAATATCCAATTTTTAAAAGTTTTGAAAGCAGAAACTAAATTTCTCGAAAAAAGATGGAACATAAAAAGTATTTTCAAGATCTAATTGAAAACCATATTTTAAAATGAGCCTATAGGTCCCCCACGCCTTTGCATGTGAGCAGCGTCCCTGTTGCGGAATAGATGTCTTGTTCACTTTCCCAGTCGGCTTTCTTAGATTCGAAAGCCCCGCATGGTTTTGGCAATGTGAATTGTAGAACAGAATCAATCCACCATGTATTATCGAAACCTCGGTAAAATTTGATTCATAACACACAAAGCCGAGATTACCTTTCTTCGGTCATTTCTTATATTTCGAGCAATCCTTCTTGAAGTGTCCACTTCTTTTTTGCAAAAAATGGCAAAGATCTTTGCTCTTGCCTTTTTTTTTCTTCATAGGAACAGACTTTTGCCTTTTAGTGCCTTTCCTTTATCATGAGTTACAAGATGAACACTTTCAAGTAACTCATGTTTCAATCTCCTTCATCTTGAACACACATGGTCAAAAGTTCATTAATTGACCATTTTTCCTTATGTGTGTTGTAGGAAATTTTGAGCGGACCATATTCAGCGGGAAGAGAATTGAGAATGAAATGCACAAGGGAATGACTCGAGACATCTCAACTTCAAGGGCTTTAAGCTTAGCGACAATATCCCTCATTTCCATAATGTGCTCACGCACGGATCTGCGCTTTATCAAGCATCATACTAGAAAAGCTGCTTCATTAAGGTCTTTGGCTAAGGCTTTGTCAGAACTTACAAATTGGGCATCAATTGCCTCCATGTAAGATTTGACTTTAGTGCAATCGAGGGGATTGAACCCCTAATGCTTTTACTAATGTGGGCTTTAATGAGCATTAAACTTATGCGATTAGCTTTTCAGCCACCGCTCATAAGCAATTTTAGCCTCTGGCATACTTGATTTTGTGGGGACGGGTGGTTCGTCCCTCACGAAGTGCCAAATCCATATCCATGCACCCTAAAGTTAGAAAGTCTTTATCTTTCCAGGTCGGAGTAATTATCACCCAGTAAGCATTGGAATACGAGCATTTTCATTAAATAATGCGGTAGGAAAAAGCTGCAAAAAACCAAGAATAAACACATAAGCTATAAAGTACAACCATCGAAAAAGAATCAACCAAGATGATTCAATGTAAATTCGACCCTCACGTGGGTAAAGGTTGCATCTCAAGCATAGAATTTACATTAACTTTATAATGAGATTAGTAAACAGGAAACACAGAAATAATCCATACCTGTGGGCATAGGAAAATTTCAAACTAAAGGTTTACCGTCTCATTTAGGGGTGTTCACTATTTGGAGAAACCCGAATAACCGAACCAAACCGAATTTTAATTTAGTTTTCGGTTCGATTTTTTTAAATTTCGGTTTGGAGAAAATTCAATTTTTCATCTCCAAATTAAATTTCGGTTTGGTTTCGGTTTAGACCAAGCCAAACCGAAAAACCGAATTTTCTCCAAAGTTTCTCCAAATTAATAATTAAGTTAATTAAAAATTAATAATCTTAATTAAGTTAATTCTTAATTAAAGTTATTTTAAAATTTAAAATAATTAATTTTTGTATATTTTTAGAAATATTATTTAAAGACTAATAATTCAAACTAAATTAAATTTTAATTAAGATTATAATCAATATTAGAGTATAATTAATATTATTTTAAAATTTAAATTATTAATTTTATATATTTCGGTTTTCTCCAAACCGAATTTTCTCCAAACCGAAATATTTCAGTTTGGAGAAAATTCGGTTTGAAGGTAAATTAGGTTTGGTTCGGTTTTGAAAAAAAATGAAAAAAACCGATTTTTCTCTAAATAGTAAAACCGAACTTTCTCCAAACCGAACCGATGAACACCCCTAGTCTCATTCCAATTAATCTTAACCAAAATAGTTACCTCCCTGTAGGGCCGGGTTACTATTTTAATAAGATAATTATACTTTATAAATGTCATTAAAATAATCACTAACTTAAATGTGATTTACTTTTCTTCACATATCAAGCACTTAAGATGCTATGGCTACTCATAAGTACATGACATGAAAAGAATTTATAAAATGACATTCAAAATCTGAATAATCAACTTAATCAAAATGTTGATTTAATCCATATGGACATTACATAAAATATATATATTGAATAAGAATGTCCAATTGCCATTAAATTAAAATGGGCAATTTTGATAATCAAACTTATTTTTTTTTTTTTGGTGAAAAACCCAACGTAAGAAAAAAAAAATACAGATAATTAAGTGCCATTAAAAAGCCACACCGAAATTTTCCCTCAAAACGTACATCACGAGAAGCAAAAGCAGGAGAACTTTCAGACTCCTAATAGGACAAAATTTAGTGAAGCCTTCTTCAGCCTTCACCAAAACCGACAGAATAAAGGCAAAAAGAAAAAACTTTTACAACTTGTTCAAAATCAAAGGCAACATGCACTGAAAACTAAAATTTGATTGTGCTAAAATCGTAGCCAAGCAAAAGCCTAAAGAAGACAAAACCCAAAGCTTTTGTAACTTCAAATAAGACAAAAACCAATGTCTTATGCATAAACATTGTTCCAGCAGACATAGATAAAAATTCAATCACGTATGTTTTTCGATCAAAAGTCAACAATTTTGATCCCAAACATGAAGTATTATTAAAGCAAAACAAACCTTCAGTTTTCATTCCATGATTTACGTTCAAACAGAACAGATTTCATAAGGAAAACAATTTTCATAAAGGTTCCATCTTTTTGCAAATTTAATAACTAACTAAATCACAATACATTATGAATTTCTAACGGGAGAAATTATGATATGGCATATTTGCCAAACAACATGGCTAACGTTGGCTCTGATACCACATGTTAGAAACTTTTAAAGGTATGCATATAAATAGCAGCGGAAAAATAATATACAGAAACATACCTTCAGCGATAGCCATAATTGTTCAAGCAAAATTAAAAGGCGTTCTCACCAACTTTGTGATCCACGATAGAAACCCTGGAGTCTTCTAGCCTATATCTATCTAAAGAAGAAAATCCCGTAAACCGATGGATGTCACAGGCATCATATATATATAGATAGGCTAGGGACCCTCAGAGTAAACAGCGTACGCAACGTGTTTCCGTCCATCAAGGAAACTAACTGGTATGCATAATCCAATCAAAAATAGAATCCTTATCCTATCTAACTTCTCATTAATAGGAGACCTTAGTTACCTTAACCATTATGGTAACCCAATGTGTGGGTCATACTTAAGTCCCTAAATAAATTAGGAATAGTGTCTTACATGGGCTACTGAGGCTAGGGTTGTAAGCTATTTGTGGTTAAGGAGAGAGAAACGGGCATTGGAATTAGGAAATCCAAATTCGTTTAAGGATTGGGATTCAAAAGGATATAAAAATTTTCAAAATCTTTTTCATTTTAATACAATTTGAGAAAATATTTCAGGTGAAATGAAGATGATCTCCGATGTAATTTGTGGTTATTACAAAGAAATCCGTTTGTTTGAAAAATTATAGGAAATCTCAATTTAACTCTACAAAAATATTAGATGACCACTATTCTTGTAAATGTAATATAATAACTTGTATAATTATTAGATGATAAATTATTCTGTGAATTGTCTCATCTTAACATACATTATGAGTAATTCTTTTTTCTCTTTTTATCTTGTAGTAAAAATTTAATGTTAAACTTGATACTACTTTCAGATCCCTTCTCACATTTTTCTAACAATCTTACTTTACAAATAAAACCGTTGACTAAAAATTAGTAAAGAATACTAAGGGTGAGATTGTATAGTATTTTGTTTTGAAATTTTCTGTCTTGAGTTTCGGGAGAAAGAATTTTTTGTCAAAGAAAAAATGAGACATAGAATAAGAATTTTGCATTAGGTTCCATAGCCGAACCCAATCCAAATACACCCTAAAAATTAGTAAAGAAATAGGGCCATAGTCAATAGAATGAGTTAGCCCCAAGTTTTTTATCGTAGTTAAAATTGCCATGCAAATTGCAGTATTTCCTATGGCTTCTACGGGAAACAGACTAACAAAGAAACTTACGTTAATTTACTACTTATTTGTATCTTGGATTCAATGGTTGTCTCAAGATTTGAAATTTAATCCACTATCTTTCATTCCACGTAGCTGAAATAAAGATTAAATATGAAAATTATGGTTATAAAATTTTGTAATAAAAAATTTCACTTCCACATATTATAGGGATAATTTGATGACCCCTAAGAAAAGGTAGCTATAAGATATCTAATGTTTTCGAAGCCCTATTTATGGATACAAAGTTTATATCAAAAGAGCCAAGAATTCCCTCTTTTAAGACCACAACCTTTTACGGATTCAAAATGAGACCAAATAAATGAATATTTCCATCTATACCTCAAGATCGATCTCCAGATCCTATGCAATCTCAAAAGAGTCGTTATTTTGAATCAGTGGCGTGAAATGTAACGAAAATCTTTATTAATTTATATGGATTCCACAGACAATTAAACTTCATGACCATAGAGAAGCTAAGATTGCATATACAATACGTTGTCGATTCATTGTAGCATCTACTTAGTAATTGTTCTATGCGAAAATGAACAACAAGAAACGCTTTATGAAATGAATACAGTTAATTAAACACCCTTGCATTTGCATTTCTCTGTAAATTTATTTTTAAAAAAATATGAGAGAAATGATCATTCGAGTCTGCTAATTCTGTAAAGATAGCAGCTATGCTATTGATACTCCATTTTCATATGTACTACGTAGGTAACTTCTGAAGTTGCCATTGTGTCAATAATGATCACTTGCAATTAAATGCACATTTCAGGACTACCAAATATGAACTCTTGAGTACAAAAGGAAATATAACTATAAGAACTCAGTGTAATAGTAAGGTTTAAAGTTATAAGTATATTCTAAGTCTGAGTAGTCTATGTTTTGAAGTTCAGCAGTACATTGTCTAGTCCCAGAGTCGGAAAACTTTGATTTGCCTTTGGATGATGGAAGAGTTTGAACTAAACAGAAATCAAAATCTCTGCTTCTCTTTTTAATTTTTTTTCTTTTTTGGCCTTTTTGTTTTTGGCCCTGGGCAAGTGTTTGTTTAATTCGTCTATACAGCATTGCATTAGCTTTCTGTTCTGTTAATGTCCAGTTAGACCCTAACATGGTGTTAATTGAAGGGCATTCAGAATCTCCGTGGTGAAATTATGGGACTGAAGGAATCACATGGAGAAACTACTTAATTACAGTGTCAAATACCTACAAACATCAAAGGTACTGATGTTCTCAGAGTTTAACCTGGCATTTCTGTTTTTTGGTGTTAACGAGGATCTTTATTAATGATCTACTACAAAATTTACAAAGTTTGGGTCAAAGAACCATTAAGTACTTTACCTTGCATTTCAAGTACTTCTTCTGATCCTAAAGCCAACATAATACACGTCTAGTGTTTGTGTTACTGCCTTATTTGTCTCCCAAAGGAGGGCTTATTTGTCTCCCGAACCCTTCAATCCCAACTCTGATTATGCTCTGATGGCTCTTGTATCTTCTCTCTCTCTTTCTCTCTCTCTCTTTCTCTTCTCAGTTTCAATTTCAACTATTTCTTGCCCTTTTGGCTTAATAGGCTTACCATAGCAGAATTCCCATTCGCAAGGTACATATCTGAATTGAATAAGGAGAGAATGCGATTGCTTGGTAAATTAAATACAGATACAACCGGAGGTAGGATCCTCTAATATCACTGAAATCATACTGAACGTCCTTAATCACAGCGCAGAAACTATATCAATCAAGGGCTAGTCCTACATTAGCTAACCCTAATTCAACAATACAGGTAATATTGTGTTTGTTGATTTCTTAACTACAAGGCGCAAATCATCCAAAACTATTTTTGCAGCAAACAAAATCCTCCCATTTAGTTCATTTCTTCAGGCAAGTAGGCCCAGCACGAACATTTAAGCCTGTCAAACAAACGATACACTAACTCAATCAAATATGACCAAAAACTAGACAATTAAAGTATACGAGGTTGCAGAAGCAACGTATCTAGCCTGTGTTCTCTTTTCTTCTTTTTCTCTGAGGTTTCGGCTTTTTCATAGTAAAGTTCTGTTCCTCTGTCAAACGAACGGCCTGGGCATGCCAAGATAACTGATGTTTTGCCCGGTACCGGAACATACTGGTGGGTGTAAAGCCCAAGAGTAAAGGGTAACTGTCTTTGATTTGAAAGACTTTGAAGGAGAGGAAAGGAGAAACGCATTAATTTCAGGTATTAATTTGGTTTCATTTTTGTTTAGGGGAAATGAAGGGATTGTTTTGATTAAAAAAAATTCAACATAGTAGACTCACATAGAGGTCATTAATTTTCTATTTGAAAATTTTATCTTCATTTTACAACAAAGGATCTTTGAGAGGGAAGAATTAAGTCTAAAGTAAATTTTTTTCAATCCGAATACACCCTAAACCATCCAGGAAATTCTTAACCCTCTTCAATCCAAATACAAGTTATTATAATAAAATTACTCATTCTCTTCAATCCGTTCCTCTTCTCACCTTTCCCTCTAACCACTCTCTTCTTCCTCACCTTTCCATTGGCTAATCAAATCTTTTTGGGCGAATCATCAACAAACCCAAGATTAATATTCGCCTATTGTTTCTGTAACTAATCACAAAACAAGTGAAACAAAATGTAGAAAATAAAAATCATAAGAGAAATGAAAAACTATTACTGAATCTTATCTTACTTTACTATTTTTATTCATGATACTTATCAGCAAGGAGTACCATCACTTTTCTCTATGAAAAAGAGTACATCCATATTTTTTTTCCCTTAATTTTTCTTAGCCTCTTTTGCATGGTTATTTGCGAATCCAACGCTGTGTTGCACGGCCCAGACATCCTCTTCCCACACAATCTCTTCATTCAGCAGCTTCTTTTGAAGCGCATCATGCAAATCAAACGTCCTCTTGGACATCTCTGCAATCTGCTCCTCAGTAAGGGCAGTTCCCTTGGACTTCTCTATCGGGGGTTCCATCTCCGGCCAATTTTTCAACTTCTTCAAATACTCGATAAACTCATAGTCCAACTTAACATGCATATCTTTGTTTTCCTCCTTGCTCTTTCCATCCTTCTTATCATCCTCTTTCTTCTTCTGATCAGACTCCTTCGGCTGGCTACTGGCTGCTGTCGTCAAGGAGGTGGAAGCCATGGAAACTCAAGAATTCTGGGATTCTCGTCTTTTAGGAAAGGAGTTGCTGATGAATTGGTAAGGCAGGTATATATAATATACAGTGTTTGCGGGTCTTCTGGATTGGGGAGAGGAAGGGTTATGGCAAGCAATCCGTTTCTTTTCCTTTTTCTCTCATAAGATATTATTCATGTGTTTATGGCAAGTAAGAAATTTGCATTTCTCTATGATGGATCCTTAGCTGTCCAATTTGCGATGGATAGAAAAGGAAATAAATCCTATTTGGTTAAGAGAATTAGGCATAAGGGCCTTAATTACAATGCAGAAAAGGTCGAGAGAGAAGAGGAAGAAAATGGAATTTCAGCCTCATGGGGGCAGCCAGCAGGAACAACTTTGCTCTGTGATTTGCAGACTCTCTACGATTTTATTCCTACTTTTTCTTGGCCTTGTACAGTGCATGCGATGAGTGTGACTTCGTTACCATTTCTTATTATTCCTTTTCTACTTATTCTTTTGAACCATTCAAATTTTAATAAAATCATAGAATTTTTCTATTTCTCTTTAATCTTAGTATCATAGTAAACTTTTGGAGTTCCTTTTTTTTTTTTTAATGTTTGTTACTTTTTAAATTAAATTTTTTAAGTTAAATACAAAGACTTTGTATAAATTGTGGATCATTAATTAGCATTGGTTTCTCGATTAAACAAAAAGTCTTCATTAATGTCATCAAAGTTTCTTTATGGATTCACGTGATGATCTGAATTGCTTCAAATTTCATCAAATTTTACCATACATACAAAAATTAATATAGGACGTTTTATTAGCTACTTGTTATAAAAATATCATGTTAGATCTTCAAAAGCGTTACAAAAAAGAGCATTCAAAGTTTCTATATATGGTGAACGGAACTGAAGGAATCAAATGGAGAAATTGCTTAACGGCGCCAAACACCTACAGGCACCAAATATGATGTTTTCCGTGTTTAACATGGCATTCAAAAGAAACAGAACGTTTATTTGATTGGATCTGAAAAAAAATTAAAAAATCAATTAGTAAATATAAATTGGTCTTGGGTTCAATTTTATTTTATTTTTTGGTAAACATTAGCCGGCCGTTGATTCCAACTTCATGAATAAGGCAATTAATTCTTACTTTAAGGTATTTATAATAAATTTTTGAGAATGCATTTTCTTTATCCCTTTTTGAGGAAGACTAACTCAAATTGAAGCTGTTGAGTTTTACAAATTGCCTTTTATGAGTTAAACAAGATGTAAACTCCCTTGAATTTTTGCATATTGGTACGTCGGACAACAAATTGGAAGTGCCAAATTGGAAGTGCCTAGAAAGCAAGTATTCAACCCCTTTGCATCAGAAACAGCCTTTCCAGCTCATAAATTCACTTGGAAACAAACCTCTTTCTTGTCACACCTTACATCCTCCATGAGAGCAACATATTCCCCCTTCTAACCATGCATAACTAGTGTCCATCTCTAACACCTGTAGTTGTCTTCAATTCCCTAGCAACACCCCTCTTTCCTCTTTGACAGCTATTCCCCTGGCAGTCTCCATCTCTAAACCTTGTAGCTGCCGCCAACAACCCGTCTACCATCTCGATTCCCCGGCAAGAACCCCTCCCCCCCAACGCCACCATCACCAGCATAGCAAAGGTGAGACCCTCTCCTCTTCCATCCCCATTCTCTAAAAATTGAACACGCCTGTTACGTCTAAATGATTTTGCCTTTTTAATACATTTGATTCAGAATTTTATCTTGTGGTGCTTCGTTGAATCAGGGACAGAAATGGAGTTCCAGATTGGGGATAAGGTAGAGGTGATAGGAAATGACGAGGGTTTTCTAGGTTCTTACTATGCTGCAAAGGTGATCTCTAAAGAGGGAGGAAATCGGTACAAAGTGGAGTACGCGACCCTCTTGAAGAAAGATGAATCTGGACCGCTACAAGAGGTGGTTGACTCCACTTATCTCCGCCCTGTGCCACCGGACTTTCCGGAGACTTGCTATAGCCTAGAGGAGATGGTTGATGCCTATGAAAATGACGGCTGGTGGCTTGGTTTCATTGACGGGAAATTCGGGCCTGATTACTTTGTTTACTTCCCCACAACCGAAGAAGAGAAACCTTTCCCTTTGGAAAAGTTGAGGATCCATCTGGAGTGGTCTAAGTCTAAGAGAAAGTGGAAACCTTGTGAAGTTTACAAGCAAAGGATAAGACACACTGGGCATGCACATGGTGGCAGCGGCAGAGGTGGCAGCAACACCGGCAGCAGCAGCTGTGGCGGCAACCTTGGCCCTTGATGATGTTAATGCGAATATAGCTAGCTAGTAGACTGTCTGATTATGATTATAAGATCTCTTAGAGTCTGAAATCCTTTTCCACCCAGACAGGTCTGTGAACCTTTTGAGCTCAGCGTAGAATATTTCATGATCGAATATCAGATTTTGGCGGCTTTCATCGGCTAAGATTTGGAGAATATGAAGCCCCAGTTTGTCTAGTTATGATTCCAGTGAGTGATAGGTAGAAAATGCCAAGTTTTATCAGTGGAATGACTTTGATGTTTAACATTATTGAAAAATCGATCAGCATCATACTCAGTCATTAGATATACGTTATTCAATCAAATCCAAAGCTCATTATGGTTGTGAATACTCAATAAACATTGGACGTTCTATGTGGCGATTTATAAAGATAAGTAATGGGATGTTCCAACTTTACGGAGGAATTTGAAAAAGATTGCAGGAAACCATAGGAACTGCTAGAAACCAAGGGAAAAGCTAAGGCTGCTTTAAATTCATTCGTGGTCAAAAAGGATAAAAAAAATTCAAGAGAATGAATGAGTTTATTCGAGCTTTGTGTAGGCATTCTGATCAAGCAGAGCACTGGAATGCGAGAAACATTAATATTGACTAAAGAAAACAGCTCTATTTGGCGAGGCCAGACAACCTCTTTGGAATTTAAATATGTTCCTGAAAAATGTAATTGCAACGCCTATGAACTAGTTAAATGGGTTAAAATTAAAACTGTGTTGGATATTTCCCTCTATACCGTACTCTGTGATAGGAGTGGCACTAATTGTACTCCATAAAAAAAAATTTATTTGTCATCTTGAATCCAATCTTTGACTCAAAATATAGAATCTAATCCGGTATCTATCATTACTACATACCGAAAAAAACACCAAGTATAAAAATTAAAAAGCTTTTGGTTCTACATAAAAAAAAAAAAAAATCACTTCCACATACGATAGGGGTAATGTGATGTACTACCCTGAAAAAGTAGTAGTTATAAGCTACTTAACGTTTTTCAAGCCCTTTTATGGGTATAAAATGGTATCAAAACGACCAAGGATTTCCTCTTCCATTTATACGGATTCAAAATCAGACTACTTAAATGAAGATTTTGCCTTCTATACCTCAATGGACTTTCAAGCCGCAAAATGTAGTTATTTTGTATCACTGCAGTAAAGTGCAAGGAAAATCTCATATAACATCTGAGATTTAAGTTAAGATATATTGTAATCAAGACAATGTAATTTTCTCCACGATAGTAAAGAAGAAAAGCCGCCGCTATATGTAAATAAATTTGAAATATATCTTGCCTTTGCAATTTCACTATAAATTCTCTTAAAAATAACAAGAGAGAAAATTACTATCCATGCAGCTGAAATTCTATAAAGGAAGTCACGATTGGCACTCCACTTTCATATATAGTACAAAGACACAAACTTGCCAACTCCATTGTGGCGATGGCTTGCAAATAAGGACGCAACTCTTTCATTGAGGAAATCTGAATTCAATCCAGTATAAAGAAGAGATGTAACACTGTGAATTACGCAAATTAAGTTTTAGGAGATCTATAAGTTTCACCCCCCAATTGTAAGTCTTAGTAGTCTATGAACTTCAGTCAGTCCCAGCTTCGGCAGAATTTGATTTGTGTTTGGATAGATACTGAAAGAGTTTGAAGAAAACAGAAAGGAAATTTTAAAAGAATATGAACAAAACAGAAGGACACTTTTGTGTTTCTCTTTGTTTTTGGCGCAAAATGAAAGTGAATGTTGGGATAGCTTCCGACCAGAATATGAGAATGTAAGAAGGTTACATTACAACACAGCATTACATTAGCTCCCTCTTGTGCTATGAAAAGGGTGAACAGTGTCGAATTAACCCTAACATAGTGTTAGAAAGAGGACAATATTGAAAATCTGTGTGGTGCAATGGGGAGGAATCAAATGTAGATTTTACTACATACTTAACAACAATGTCTAACATGACTTGGTAGTATTTCATTTACTTCTTTGAGAAAGTCATCATATAGTATATATATTGCGTGTCTTGATTTATTTATATAAATACATTAAAAAACAATTAGGTTAAAATGGTAGGTGATTAATTTATATCTACCTATATCAATAAATTCTTGAATACACTTATCTCAATGATGAAATAATGTACGAATAACTACTAAGGGCACTTGATGATTGATAATTATCCTTAGATAGAATTATTAAGGCACTAACCAGGCCTGAATGTTCAAATTCCGAAAGGCAGTTTTATTCGAAACTAACATGTATTTGTCTCCCAAACCTAGAATCCCAACTCTGATTCTGCACTATTTAATAGCTCTTGTATGTTCTCACCCCCCCCCCCCCCCCTCCGCCCCCAACAGCCCAGTTTCATGTTGGACAATTTTAGTGGATACTGCAGATATCGAACCATACACTTGATTCATAAACAACCCATCTCCCAGAGTAAGATTGACGCTCTAATGACTTAAATATGTTAAAATTTTCAGAAATTATACCTAGCAACTGTGTTGCTGATCTCAATTACAATTGGTTCTCTCACAACAGCTTCAGACGGTAGTCTCGACCAGTTCAAGAGATTGAGTATTTGTTGGGAGAATTTGAGATGTAGTAGTAACTTTCGTAAATTAATTATGACTTCTTGAGAGCCAATAACCATGTATAAATGTCAAAATTAATCAACTCTTTCTTGCCCTTTTGGCTTGATAAACTTATCGTAGCACAACTCTTGTTCAAAGGTACATGACTGGATTGAGTAAAGAGATAATGCAATTGCTTGATAATTTAAGTTCAGATACAATCAAAAGTAGAATTGTGAAATATCATATAAAACATACTGATTAGTCCAAAATACAACTGTGAAGGTACTCTGTTAATTTAAGACTGATCCTAAACTAACCCCAAATCAACATTGCATGTGAATTGTGTTTGTTGATCTTTTAACTGAAATGTTTCTAACAACAGGCAAATCATCTTAAAACTATCTTAGGAGTAAACAAAATCCTCCCTTTTAGTTGATTTCTTCAGGCGAGTCGACCCAACACGAACATCATTAGCCTGTCAAACAAAGCATAACCCAATCAAAGATGACAAAATCTAGACAACTAATATATATATAGATATACACAAAGTTGAAGAAACAATAATGTATCTTGCCTGTGTTTCTCGATTCCTTTTGCTCTGAGGTTTTGGTTTTTCATATGAAATTTCGGTGCCTCTGTCAAGCAACCCAAGGCTCTCCGTGTAACTGTCTACATAAAAGGACTTATAGTACCTCATATGCCTTGAACGTCGAATTGGGAGTTTCTTAAACCATTGCAATTCTGCATCATAAGAGATCACACTTCCATCCTTCTTCTCCAACATAAATTCACCAGTATTTCTGAATCCCAATGGTCTCTCGTATCTATTCCAACCGATCCACGGTACAGGGACTTGGAGATCAATTTTAAACAATTGAGTCCAAGACTCAGCAACGCCATAGTCTTCCATGATCCACAAAGTGCAGGTTGGGTGTTCTCCGTAACGTTCATGTAGAGCAACAGAAATCTTCTCTCTATATACCCAAATACTCATCTCTTCCCATTGTACTGCATTTGCCAAGCCATCTGAAAATGCTATCTCTCGAAACAGTTCAGTGCTCATATCAAACAGCACAATTGAATGGCTAAGCCCTCGATGCTCTTTGTGATCATAACGGTAACCAAGCCAATGGACAGAGCCATTCAGGTATGCTTGAGATGTTTGCTCCTGATCATGATAGAATGTCCGCGGTACACCTGCGACAACGGGGCATGCCCGACAACTGATGTTTCGCCAAGCACCAGAACTTACTGTATAAAGCTCAACTTGAGGTGTAACCTTTGGGCCACCGCGGCCATGCTCAACTTGATAGACCATCCTCACCACCTTGTAATCACCGGTAGCGGAATCGAAGCCGAATCCGAGGGGAACCACCGGATGTTGACTACGCAGAGTCCGAAGATTAGGCCTTGGCAGCCGTACTGCCTTGTTGATGGTAGGGTTCCATAAGACGATACTCTCCATTAATCCATCTGGATCATCAGAAAAGCAAATCACACCCTTACAGACCGAAACTATCTTAAAAAAGTTTCGCCAACTTAGAAAAGGACATTTGAATCTTTTGTAAACATCAAAGCTCTGATCATCAGAATACAGCGAATAACCCTCCCTCACCTTCTTCTGCCCTCTTCTCGGCCGGCAGACTCTGACGAGAAGGTGAGTTTGTGCTACTCTTTTGGTGTGCTCAGAGACAAAGTAAGGGCTTCTGATGAAATCCCTCCATGACCTGCAGACCTTTGAGCAGGAAATCAAGGTCGTAAGGGGTAGTCGCAGGCAAATTTCAAGAGCAGCATCTTTAGGCAAAAAGCCTATCATGATCAAAGGGTTAGGCTAATTTTGTCTACTTAGAAGAAAGAAAAAGCACAGACACACTCACAGCCCAAAGAAAGAGAAAGGTCTTTTCGAATATGATTCTGCAGACTATTCATCCTCTGAATTTATACTTGCTTTCAACCAAATGTTGGGTAGAGACCAACGTGGAAAAAAAGATGGACTTGAGTCGATTTTGGTAACTATTCAAATGCAACAATCGAGCATTAGCTGTTGCTTATCTTTAAAGTTTGTAAAAGGTAAAATCTATTTGGCATTTCCATTATTGCTATAGACGGAAGACTTCAAATTTTTAGTTTTGGACGAACATGTTTTTTCTTTGGATGCATAGCTAATGAACAGTAAATGGTTTATTTATAAGTTTATAAAACTGATAAGTTCCAATAAAAGTTTTAACAAAATTAACAATGTAAATTTGAAACTTACTATCATTTATTTGCTACCTACCATTTTTATCAAACTGCTATCACTTTACCATTTCTTTTCTGAAACTTATCAATTATATCAAATTAAATGCTCTAAAATCAACAAAAAATAGTATGTTGGCTTAAGTTTATCTACATAGTTCATGTTTATTTGGTTAATGTTCTTATTCTCTTATAGGGCATATATAACTTACAAAGGTTTTTTCTAACGTATGTCTCTGATACCCATGTTAATACGAATTAAATATATTATATATAATAGTTTAAATGTATTACAAATTTTTATAAAATCTATTATCCTACAGCGAGCACAAGTTAAAAAATCCAACTTATAATTAAGATTATAACTTTAGATCATTTGAACAAGGAACGACGTTGTGATGCTGATAGCTACAGTTTGGATTGAAGCATTTGGGAGGAAAGGAAAAGTAGAGCTGACCGGTTTTAGGTGATTCATGTTTGCGTTGATTTTTGTTGACGGAAACGAAGGGATTGGTTTCATTTTAAAAAGAAAAAATAAAATTGTTCAACGCAATGGACTGACGCGGAGGAAACTGATTTTCTATTTGAAAATTTTATCTTGATTTCACTACAGGTGAATAATTTGTGAAAAATAAATGTAATTCCTAATATACAATTATCTGGAAAATGCTTAATCCTCTCCTATCCCTTTCGGCATTTCCTTTCCTTTCCCCTCTGACCACTCCCTCCTTTCCTGGCTCTCTTTTCCTTCAATTCAAACATAGCTAAAGATTTGATGTATTAATTTTTATTTTAGGCAAAAGTCATACATACACCTTTGAAAATCTGTTCTTTTTTATTTTAAAAAATTAAAACAAAAATGTAGGAAATTGAAAAGCCTAACGAAACAAAGAACTATCACCAAATCTTATTTTGTTTTAGTAATTTTATTTATGATAATCAATTAGGAGCAAATCATTTTTTTCCTTTTCCATGAAAAAGAGTACATCCATATTTTTTTCTTAATTTTTCTTAGCCTCTTTTGCATGGTCATTTGGGATTCCAATGATGTGCTGCAAGCCCCAAATATCCTCTTCCCATACAATCTCTTAATCCAGCAGATTTTTTTGAGGAACATGATCGAAATCAAACATCCTCTTGGACATCTCTTCAATCTGCTCCTCACTCAGAGTCTCTTCAGCCTTCTTTATCAGCTGGGGCTCTA
The DNA here is from genome assembly GCA_030512225.1 of Rauvolfia tetraphylla. NCBI lineage: Eukaryota > Viridiplantae > Streptophyta > Magnoliopsida > Gentianales > Apocynaceae > Rauvolfia > Rauvolfia tetraphylla. The sequence goes on from JAJQKT010000012.1 coordinate 1,206,650, forward strand.
TCTCCGGCCAATTTTTCAAGTCAGATACTCGATAAATTCATGGTCCAACTTATCGTGCATGTCTTGTTGTTCCTCTTTGCTCTTGTCATCCTCTTTCTTCTTCTCAGACTCCTTTGGGTCCCTCGGCCGCCATCGGCAAGGAGGTGGAAGCCATGGAAACTCGAGAATTCTGGGATTCTTGTGTTTTAGGTCAGGAGCAGGGTGATGCATTGGTAAGGCAGGTACTTATTGTAGGCAATTGTCCTTTTGGATTAGGGAGAGAAGCAATCTATTTTTCCATTTTTCTCCTAAGATATTATTCATCTTTATGGCAAGTGAGATATGTGAATTCTCTATTATCTTATGGATCCTAAGGAAATTGAATCGGGATCCTTTTCAATTTGTTAAACAAGTGCTATTTTGTTAAGGGAATTGGGCACACAGGTAGCTGAGTTACCATTATTTTTATTTTCTTTTTCTTATTAGCGTCATACATTCTATTTTGGATCCACATTCACTCTTATAAGTTCATACTTCTTAGCCGGACAAAATTGCATTAAGGCACCTCATTCTTCTTTTCGCAGACTTATCTAATAACTGTTATATTGCCATTCGATCAATTATTTCCTATGCTTTGATATACTAAAGAAATAAGCGAGAAAGACCAGGTAGCTTTCTGAAAATCTCTATTTCATCTAATATTTGTTCGAAATGGAGGAACATTAGTGTTTGTGAAACTCAGTTAGATTTAACTTACATAAAAATACTATTTAGTGAAAATAAGCATCCGTGCAAAAAACAAATATAGCACTAATATTGTAAATAGCTTACTGGCCATCAATAATTTAATGAGAAGCGGTAAAGATATACTACTAGAAAAGTTGCAACAGTGAAGTTATCCAAACTGCAAAATGGAATGTTAAAAAATAAATAAATCATTATTCGTTTAGAGAAATAGTAGTCTTGTCTTTTTTTCTTCTTTTTTTTCCCTTAATTTTCTTCTATCCAGAATGGAATCGACCATCTCGATTTCTCTAGCAACACCATTCCTTTCACTAAATGTACGCAGATCCAACCGATATCTAACACATTTTGTTATTGGATCATTTGGTTGAAAGTGTTATCCAAATAGTTACCTGGGTTTTGGTAGAAAAGGTCGAGGTAGTAAGAAAGGATGAGGGTTTTGAAAAGGGTCCTAACATGCAGCAATAGTAGTGATTTCAAAGAGAGGGTACTACAAAGTGGAGCAAAAGACCCCCTGGGATGAAGATGAGTCCAGACCACTGCTAACTACCTTTACTGTGTCCAACTCCGCTTATTGCCACCCCTTTTGCTTGAAGCTCCACAGACTGACTAGGCAATGAGGAGGATGGCAGCGGAGATGGTTGATATTTAAATCCCCTAGTGCTGTTTTCATAATTATTCATAAATTTACGTTTAAGATGGAAATTTGGAATAAATTTATATAATTATTACCAAAGGTGCATTTTACAAAGACATGGTATATTGTTCCAATTATGGAATTATATAGAAAGCAAGTATGCAATCCTTTTGCATCAGAACCTGCTGGTCCACCACTATAAATTCTCTGGAATGAACCTCTTTCCTTTCACGCCTTACATCCTCTTTGAGAACTATATATTCCCTTTCAAACCATGACCAGTCTCCATCTCTAACACTTTGTTAGCTGCTTTCGACAGCCCATCCACCATCTGATCTATTCCATAGAAAGACTCCCTCCCTCCAACGCCACCAATATCACCAGCACAGCAAAGGGAAGACCTCCTCTTCCGCCGCCCTCATTCTCTGAAAACAGTACACATATTAACGTCTAGATGATTTTACCTGTTTAATAAATTTAATTCATAATTTAATCTTGTGGTTGCGTCGTTGAATCAGGGACAGGAATGGAGTTCCAGAATGGGGATAAGGTAGAGGTGATAGGAAATGATCAGGGTTTTCTAGGTTCCTACTATGCTGCAAAGGTAAACCAGTACAAAGTGGAGTACGAGACCCTCTTGAAAGAAGATGAATTTGGTCCGCTGCAAGTGGTGGTTGACTCCACTTATCTACGCCTCGTGCCACTTGATGTTCCAGAGACTTGCTATAGCCTAGAGGAGGTGGTTGATGCCTATGAAAATGGTGGCTGGGGGGGAGGTTTCATTGATGGGAAATTCGGGCCTGATTACTTTGTTTACTTCTCCACAACTGAAGAAGAGAAACCCTTCTCCCTGGAAAAGTTGAGGATCCATCCGGAGTGATGATGGAGGCACTGGATGCATCATGAAACTCAAGTCTGGTGTAGAATGTTCAGATGAATTTCCATAAGTCAACTGGGCTGGCCTGGATATGTAAATTGAGTAATGGCTAAAAGAGAGTCTGGTGTGGGTTCATCCAAAAGGTCAAAGAGTGAATTAATATCAGAATCATTGTCTGGGCTAATATGGGGAGAAATTTGGTGGTCTAAGTCAAAGAGAAAGTGGAAACCTTGTTTAGTTTACAAGACAGGGATAAGAAAAACTAGCCATGCATATGGTAGCGGCGGCAGCAGGAGCAACCTTGGCCCTTGATGATGTTAATTGCGAATGTAGCAAGTAGAAATTATGATTATTGGATCTCTCAGAATCTGAAATCCTTTCGAAACCTGGCATGTCTGTGAACCTTTTGCGATCAGCAGCGTAGAATATTTCAAGATCCAAATCAATGATAAATAAGAAATTTTATGCATTTTGTTTCACATTAATTTTATTCACCGTTAGTCATTTTTTGATAAGAAATGAAATAGAATTAGAATTGAACAATGAGTTTCTTTATTCCTAGTTTTCCACTTCAAACCATCCGTTTCCAAAAGCGAAAAGATAAGAGCATTTCACCCCCAAAGAAAACGACAAGAGAGACGTGTGGCTTTAGCAGAGGCAACTAGAGAAGGTTTAGGAAGGGGATTATCATCTCATAGATTAAGAGGTTTTTTGCGCCCGCCCCAACCCCCCACCTAGTGACTTGGGTGTACATTCAAAGTTTTTATGGTCTTTGTAACAATTTTTTTAAGTAGGTAACATTTTATTTTATTCCTCAAAGAAAATTTACGTGATTTTTAATGATTATTTGTCTTGAATATAACACAACTATTTATATTTATTATTTATCTAGAATTCTTCATTGTTTTGCTAATAACAATTGAAATGAATTTCAATGGAACTATAATCTGACATTTTATAGATAGGGTTATATATATGCACTTAAAAGAAACAAAAAGAAAAATAAAACCAAAAGATTGAAAACCATCCAAATACACCCAAGTGAGCTTTGATCGGCTTTTAAATAAAAAAAGAAACTTACTTTTTTCATTTTAAGCTTTACTTCTCCTCTCACAAATAATTCATTTTTATAATTTTATATACAACTTAACTACAAAAATAAAATCCAAATACAGTGTGACACTCGTAGTCACTCCCAATAGTAGAGAAATCAAGTGTTTTGACCTTCGTAATTTTCCCTATAAAGGACATTGGATTGCAAGTCTCCAATTCAAAGCACACTATTGAAATTAATTAAAATTCCTATTGTTAATTCACACTCCCTCACGTTAGAAATATAAACCTTTTTTAGAGTAAAGATATATAATCCAAATATAAGTCTTTTTATGTTTCTCCATGAAAGATTAATACTTTTTTACCAAGATTAACTATATCCTTATTTACTCATTTAAGCAATTGTTGGAATCTATGAAATCTGAGATAAATGAAAATGAGAGATAAAAGAATAATTGTTGGTAAGCAGACATTTAATTCCAATGTAAGGTTACAAATTTAACTTTTACTTGTAGCACTATATCGAAAGAGTTTTAGTGTAGGCCTTCTCCCGAGTAAAAGTTAAACTATTTGGACATAACAAGAGTTGAATTCAGATTAGTCTCACTAATGGTGAGGATACGAGTGCCCTGAGAAAAAAAAGAATAATTTAGATATTTCAATGTAAAAACATCTTAATTTTAAAATTCTTAATCTATATATACAAAATTAAAAAGATCTATATTTCTACCGGATGAGTAATTTGCCTCCATTTTCCTCCAGTAGCAGCCCATTAAATGTTTTTGACTGGCTTAGGTAAACAAAACTCGTGCTTTTGGCAATTTGGGCCTTGCTTGTGTCTTCTATATTTCATTGGGTCTAATCTGCCACTGGAAATTACTAGAATTAAAATTTTGTTTGAAAAATAAAAGAAAAAGTTCTTGAAGATAAAAAGCATGTCCCTAAAAACTAGGAAATAAAGGCAATTTGTCCTTTTATCTAAACTACTTTTGAATTAAAAATCAATATATTTTGAACCTAAATTTTTTGCAAGTTGTTAACATAACTGTTAGAGTTTATTTAAATGGTATTTGATTTAACAAAATATATAATTTTGTATCACTTTTATCTCTTAAAAAATTCACTTTCACGAAACTCAAAACACAAGTTCTATCAACCAAACATAATCCAAATATACCCTTAATTTTATGAGTAAAATTTGAGCTGAAATTTTTGATAAAACAATTTATTTATGACTGACAGAAAATTGTTCAAGCTTTGCACACAGATTTTGGAATTTTCGCTTAAGTGATGCATAACAAATAATTTTTATGACCAAATTACTTATATGATTTAACAACTTGTAGTAAAATATTCAAATTTGCATACTATGATAATTAATTAATTTATAATCATTCTAGAAAAAAAACCACATCATATTTGGTTTCCCATTTTTATGGACGGTATTGACATATCTTTTTATTTTTAAACAGTTAATTAAATAAATTGTCATAATTTAAATAACTATATTAACAAAACTTTTTTTCCTCAAAAAAGTTTGAAAGTGTTTATTTTTAGAGATAAAATTTATATGATATCATATTTATAGAGACTAGTTTTTTATGAGAAATATGGAAACTTTTTTTTTAGAATAAAAGATATGTAGACTAATTTGTTATTAATTAACCTTTGAGAAATGCACATAGGGATAGGAAAAGATGTGGATTCAGCCACACATTGGGCTTTTTATCCTGTTCAGTCCTATTTGGATTCTTGTTCTAAACATGGACATATTCTGAAGGGTACACAAAAATTACCCAAAGGTTACTTTTGCCTGAACCTTTTTAAATTATAAATGAAAAAGAGAAAAAAAAATCTATTCTTCTAAGAAGAATGCAAAAGCCTATTAGTGTACTATTTGTAATGTCCCTTTTTGTAATTATAACTCTCAATTCTTCATTTCCTTCTATATATTCTCTTTAACATTTTAGAATAATTCATTTTCTTCTATTTTTTCCGCTCTACTTCTATATTCTCTTTAATATTTCAAAATAAAGGATTTAAATATAGGGAGATTCAGTACAAAATAAAATAAAATCTAACCTTTGTACTTGTTATTTTATTATTCTAACACGATTTTTGTTTCGAAATTTGCTAAAAATCAACCAAATTTTCAAAAAAAAATTAATGCTTGTTGAAATACCCGGTTGATCAACTCATGGGTTGACAATGGAGTTGTGATCGAGACAAATGCTATATTTAGATAAGGTTTAATTTCAAAATTAAATTTAAAATTTTAAATATAAAATACATATTTTTTATAAATAATTTAAATTTTATAAAATTTAAAATAAAAATTTTAAAATTAAACCCCGCAGAACGCCCAAGGGTTTCTCACAATTTCAAAGGGCAAAAAGAGCCCAAGGGTTTCTCACAATTTCAAAGGGCAAAAAGCCCTGAAAAGTAAGAATGACACGTCTTTCTGGGTTGTGTCTTTTCCCTTAAACCACTTAACGACAACGTTTATATCTCTTCAGTCCATTATTTTCTCTGCGATATCTTCTTGGCTTCGTGATTCTTTGATTCCACTGTTCCTCCAAATCTTCCTTTACGGTGCCATTGACGAGAGAAAGGAAGCATTTGAAGAACTGAAACTCATGAATGTGGGGTCCCTTTCATTTCCTGTCCAAAGATTCAGCGGCTTCATTCTACATACCAGGTGAAGTTTGCTTGAAAAACTTATTACCATTTTCCTTGCAACTGTTTTCTCTTTTTCCTTTTTTGGTGAAATCTTTATTATTTTCATCGATAATCTGTGACAAAGAACTCCGAAAAGCAGACGAGAGGAATTTTAGATTTACACTAGTATAAATTACTACCTTTTAGCGGACGGTTACAATTTCAATCCCCAGTAGAACAGAGGCCTCAAACCGCAGAGATCGAACTCCCAAAAGGAAGGAGTGGAAGTGACCAACTTTGAAAAAAATGCTTTGAAATCACAGGTCTCTACTTCAGAAGTTAGGAAATGAAAGTAGGATTTCATTCTAAGTGTGTATAGAAGTGACGGCTTTATGTGGAAAAGAGACTCCAGAAGCAGTGGAGCAAAGAGGAGCATCATCAAGCACCAATCTTAACTACACACATTCTATAAATCAGAGATCCACAAAATCTAACTGATTTTTCCTTTTTCTTGCTTAGGATTTGATTGAAAAATTTTCCCTGTTTTTCTTGGTGTTGAACACGAGATCGAGAATGGAATTTCATATAGGACAAAAGGTTGAGGTGATGGGCAAAGAAGAGGGTCTTGAAGGGTCATATTATGCTGCAAGAGTGATTTCAAAGGAAGGTACCAAGCAGTACAAGGTGGAGTACGAGACCCTCTTGAGAGAAGATGAGGCCGGACCGCTGCAGGAGGTGGTTGACTCCGATCATCTCCGCCCTGAGCCACCCCATGTTCCGAATGGTACCTTTAGCTTGGAGGAGGTTGTGGATGCCTATCAGAACGATGGATGGTGGGTTGGACTCATCGAAGGAAATTTTCGGTCTGAATTCTTTGTTTCATTCCCTACAGAGGAAGAAGAGATCCCTTTTCCTTTGGATAAGTTGAGGGTGCATTTAGAGTGGTCTGGTGGCAAGTGGAAACCTTGCTCTGCCTACAAGAAAAGGATCAAGAACACTTCTGAACGGCGTAAACATGGCGGCGGCAGTAGCAACCACCGCCGATGATGTTGATATTGATACAAAATGTAGCAGAAACCATGGCTCTTCGTTCATTTTGCAACCATTAATTTTGGAAACTTGAAATGTTTATCCAGTTTAGTTAAACCCGAAATGCAACCCGATTTAGCAAGAAAAGTCGGACCCGGGAGCTTCGTTAGAAGGATCGGACAAGCGCCCGAGGAGGGGAGGCGGAATTTGATTTTTAAAATTTTATTTTAAAAAATTTTTAAAAATAAATTATTTATAAAAAAATATAATTCTCAAAACAATACAAATTAATGTTTTCCACTATAAATATTTTAGCTTAAGTTCAAATATATATATATATATATATATATATATATATATATATATATATATATTAATTCGACATAAAAATTTTTGTCCCACCTGTAGTCTTATTTTATCCTGAAAATTTTTAACTCTAATGTGTCAATGCTGAACTGCATTTGATGAACAGTTTGAGCTATTCGAAAAGGCATGCATTACTTGCATATTAATCTTGAAATTAAATGAAGGAAATCTTACGAAAACCGCAATGATCAACTTCATGATATTCTTCCTCCAAACGCGGTCTAATTTTTACTTTTATTACTTCACCTGCTTTAAAATATAAATTTTTTGACAAATTTTCTCTTTTTAAAATATTTAACATTTACATATTAAAAGAATTGTTTTTAAAAAATCATGTTCACTATAAATTAATTCTTTTATTTTTTATTATATTAACGAGATTCATTGTGGATATGATAGAAAAAATATCTATTATTTACTTATTTAAATTTATATAAAAGTGACCAAAAAATCTTATAGTTTGAAATAAGATGAATAATATATTTTTTTTCTGTTTAGCACTGAGACATCAATTTCTTATTTATTAGTCTCTCTTTTTTAGCAACACAAGTTAGCAATGGAGGAGAAAGTCAGAGCACCGACTTCTACCTTACCTTAAGGTTGAAGTGAGATCAAGACCTCTCATTCTTATATATGTAGGTTTTCGTTCTTCATTTGTCATTCACATCAGAAAAAGTTGCAATTTATAAGAAGTTGAAAGAGACCAATCATCATCTTCAACCTTTCAAATTCGGGAAATTCTCAGTATAGCAAGCTCGAGATCTTCTAACAATGACGGTAACTTTTTACCCTTATTTGCGTATTTCTATTTTACATGTTCTCTTCTGTCAAAAGTTAAAATCAAAATTGATTACTTGTTAATTTTATTTTAGACCATAGAGATGCGAGTGCATATGGATTGTGCTGGATGTGAAAAAACAGTTAGAAAAGCTCTCCAAGAAATGAAAGGTAATGACCCAAAAAACTCCAATTTTTCACTTTTTTTCACTTTTTACATTCTATGTATGCAAGAAAAATGGTGAAAGTTTCAAATCATTGATCATATAATTGGCCATGAATACTGTATTTGTATGTGGTTTTTTAGGAGTTGATAGTATAGACATAGACATGGTCATGCAGAAGGTGACGGTCACGGGAGTAGCTGATCAGAAGAAAATCCTCAAGACAATTAGAAGAACTGGCAGAAGAGCTGAACTATGGCAATTACCATACAATCCAGTCTTGAGAAACAACAACTACACTGATCATTACTACTATCATCAACAGTACTATGGCGGCCCGGCGACTTACTTCGCCGCCGCCCAGCCACCACCGTCCTCCTCCTACAACTACTACAAACATGGCTATGACAACCATAACCACCAGTATACTTACCATAACTATGGCCATCATGGGGGTTCAACCATTTTTGGAAGCAGGGCTGGTGATGTATTTAGTGAAGAGTCTGCTCAAGGCTGTTACATTATGTAGGGATGCTTGCTACTACTAGTGGATGACTCTTTTGTGGGTTTTAGAAAATGTGGATTATTAATAATAATGATATATTTTTGTACTTTGCCCAAAGCATGAAAAATTTTAACTTTTGTAAGTTTGTAGTCTACTCGCCTTTCTTATCCTCTTTCTGCAAACTAGAAAATGTAATTCCTTATTTATTAGTTGTCTTTCTAGACAGATTGCTTTACGAACGCTATTGCTTGCAATTTTTTTATGCAAACACCAAATTGTAATCTCTTGCACTTTATGAAAAAATTTACTTTTTTTTTTAATTTTTCACTTGAAATCTCACAGGGAGTGAAAATGGTAAATAAGAGGGTCAAAAATTGTTTTAGGTAAGAACATGAGAGAGGAAATTGGGGCAAAGTAAAAACCACCCACAAAACTTGCCAGTCCTCATTACTCAATAAAATTTAACAAACAAGAACAAAAACAAATAAAAATAAACAACATTAATGAGAACAACTTCCCCTAAAATAAAATAAAAAAAAGAGAGAGAGGGGGAAGGAATAGAACAACCTTTGAGGTGGACCAATGGCCCAAGTTAAGGATAACACGGCCTACGAAGCCCAACAATTGTAGCCTTTTTTTTTTGTGGTTTGGTGGTAATCATCACCGCCGTTCGCTAGCCCAAGAAACGTGATTCAAATAAACGGCCTAACCAAGGAATGGTCCAAGCTTCTACGTGTTCCTTTTGCCTTCTTTTGAAACGTCACTTCTTTGTTTTTAATAGTGTCAAACGGGTTAGTCCGCTTTGGCTACGATTCGACCTAATCTGTCACGAACTAGTCTTGAAACGGGCGATACAAGCTAACCAGTTTGGCCCGCGGGTTAAAATCTCTTAGTATGTAGCTCGTGATAGTCAGTCCACGTGCTTGACAAAATGATATCGTTTTGCAAAAGTAGCAAGACATCGTTTTGTAAAAGCAATAAAATGATATCGTTTTATAAAAAATATATTTTTTAAATATTTTTAAAACACTAAAATGATGTCGTTTTTGGAAAAAAATTTTAAAAAAATTAAAAAGAAAAAACATATTGGCCAGCGAACTAAACGGAGTGAGCCAAAAAGTCTGCTTTTAAACGGGTTTGGGCATACTAAGCTCAATCTCGCCTATACGGGCAAGTCCGCGGGCTTGGGCCTGTTTTGACAATGTTATTTATTTTCTCCAAAAAATAAGATAAATTACTTGTTTGTATTTTGTTTTTTCACAAACTTTTTATGGGTTTGTATTTTGGGTGTGATTGGATAGAGTTTGGTTTTGAGATTTTCTATCTTGGGTTTCGAGAGAGAGAATTTTTTGTGAGAGAAGAAGTGAGATGTGAGATGAGAAACTGCATTGGATTCCATACGGAACCCCAATCCAAGCATTAGTTTTTACGTCAACATGACATCATACTGCTGGATAAATTAGTTTTTCTTTTTCTTTATGAGAATTCAAGGTCTGAACACTCACTGTATCCATGATTCACTTACGATAAGATAATATTTTAACTAATTAAAATATATTTTATTATATAAAAATTTTACTGTCAAACTATATTTTCATTTTTTATGTACAAAAAGTTACATTCATTTAGTAGTTAGATCTATGTTGACATAAAATAAATTTTCTTAAAAAAAATTAGTGTATGATAATTTACACGCTGATATCTCTTTATAAAAATTAAAACTTATCAAAATTATCTACTTATGCTATTGTGATATCCTATTCTTACCAATTAGACAGATAATGTTAGAAAATAGAAATCTTGCCAAGAGACTGGCTAGTGCCGAGACTCGCATCCTTTGGAAGATTAGTGCAGAGTGTAAGAATCGGAAGATTATGTGAGGTCAAAGGAGAATAATTTGACATATAGGGAGCTTATTATGATTATCGATAGTTACGAGGAGCCTTCCTTAGATATTTCCACTTTTCTTTCTCTCTCTTCACACTGCGCTAAAAACTCGTCTTCGAGTAAGAAGGTCTGGAGAGAGAAATTCTTCCCTGTCCTCACTTAAAACCTTCTGAGCACTAAAAAGAAGCGAAAAAAAGAGAAAAATCTTGGTAGATCGGCGATGGCGGCCTCTAAAGAACGTGAGACCTTCGTCTATGTTGCCAAGCTCGCCGAGCAAGCTGAACGCTATGATGGTAAAATCTGCCGACGTAGACTCACTGGACTGTTTATATAGATCTTTATTCAGATTTCAGTTTTCTGATAATTTTAGTTGAAGATTTAACTTTATTTACTGGAAAAATATTGGAAATGGTTGTAAATTTCAACCTTAAGATGATAGGATGTTTGATTCTGACTATGCTCAATAGTAAACTGTTGGCATGTTAATTACTATTTTATTTGTTGACAAATCAGTTTATTTTAATAATTTATTTATTTAAATGCTGATATTGAATTTTTGCTTTTTCTTCCTTGTTTAATATTTTTGTTATTATATATATATATATATATATCACCAAAAAGAAAAATTTTAAGTCTAAATGATGTGAAAGAGGTAAATTTTGGAGTACGTGTGAGAAGATAAAGATTTTGTCAATATTGAGTTTTACCATATTCTCCAGCGGTTTACACTTGTTTTGATGTCCTGATTTACCATATATATTGGAAGTTAGATTCAGGAAAAGAGATGTGATTCGATGAAAAGATGGTTTCTTTTATTCTTCCGAGAAATCCAGATTGAAGGTTGGTTTTTTAGTTACAATGTCGATGAACTTTGGGCAGAGATGGTGGATGCAATGAAGAGTGTTGCGAAAATGGATGTGGAATTGTCTGTGGAGGAGAGGAATTTGCTCTCTGTGGGATACAAAAATGTCATTGGAGCACGGAGGGCATCATGGAGGATTTTATCCTCGATTGAGCAGAAAGAAGACTCCAGAGGGAATGAGCAGAACGCCAAGCGAAATAAAGAGTATAGGCAGAAGGTGGAGACTGAACTTACTAACATTTGTAATGATATCATGACAGTGATTGATGAACATCTCATTCCTGCCTCTAACTCAGGGGAATCTTCTGTATTTTACTATAAAATGTAAGGGGCTAAATATTGAAATCTCTTCAAGTTAAAAGTAGTGCTGACGTTTTTCTTGATGTTTGTAAATGTGTGTGAGCATGTTCTCATACGTGAGTTCTTCTGTTTGCAGGAAAGGAGATTATTACAGGTATCTTGCAGAGTTCAAGGCTGGTAATGAGAAGAAAGAGGTTGCTGACCTTTCATTGAAAGCATATGAGGTAATTATTTGCTTCCAGAGTTATATATAGACCTGAGTTTGCATTTGATTTCAGGTGGATAAATCTACAAGATTTGCTTGTGCTGCTGTCTTTTATTCTTGACGAATTGTCAGTTTGATGGAAGAAATGGTTTATTGTGCTGTAGTGGCAAATGAAATCTTCTTTCCTAAAATTTATCCATATTTGGAGTTTATGCTGCAGTTGTCCCCATTGATACTGATGACAAGAATGTTAAATAGCTTTTCTTCGTTATGCTGCTTCTTCCAACTCAATTCTATTACCTATTCTTTTGGTCCTTCAGTTCTGTGACTGTCATTTGTTCCTTTCAATCAGTTTTACAAACTTTGCTTAGTTAGTTGGTTTCTTTATTTCTATTTTTTGCGTCTGATATGCCCAGTCAATTCACGTACCAGTAATATGCCTTGCAGGGCTGACTACGATCATGACAGGTCGATTTACCTCCTACGCATCCCATTAGATTGGGTTTGGCTTTGAACTTTTCAGTCTTCTTCTATGAGATTATGAATTCACCTGAAAGGTTCTTTCTCACTGCACATTTTATATAGTCTACCCACTGATAAATATAGGATATCTTAGCTTATATTATATTTTCTTTTTCCAGGGCTTGCCACCTTGCAAAACAAGCCTTTGATGAAGCAATTTCCGAGCTTGATACTCTCAATGAGGAGTCTTACAAAGATAGTACCTTGATCATGCAACTTCTTAGGGACAACCTCACCTTGTGGACTTCTGACATCCCTGAGGATGGAGGTAACTAAAGCAGCTGAAACAAGTTTGTTACTTCTTCGTATTTATATTCATATTTCTTTTATATGGAGGAATCTCTCATGTTTTTTGTTATTTATTTATTTTCTGTTTTTTTTGGGGGTTGCGGGGGTGGGATACTGGGCTCTATTGGTGTTTGTTTTATTGAGTACCTTATCTTATGTGGCTAGTTTATACTTGTGAACACTTATTCTGTTTTTTTGTAAAGATATCTAATCCCTATGACATTATGGACTGAAATTTGAGATCAATCAAGTCGAATTATTCATGTTTCATCATGTTATGAACCCAGTTCTTTAAACCCTTAAAATATTATTCATAAATTGGTAGAGATTTGGTATGAGTTTTCCATTTCCTTGGCTCTGGAGGTGCCTACATCTAGCCTGTCTTACCAGTGTGTTGGTGATGAGTTACTTCAGGTAATGCGCTTTTACAATTATCCTTAGCATTGTGGAAGCGACAGCAGGAAATTTGCTCTTTCTGTTCTTGTTAACTCTGAAATTTTTGGTTAGAAATATAGGTGGGATGATGGATGGGAAGTTACAGATTTCTAAGATGGTTGATAAAAAAAACCAACCCGCTCCTTGTTGAACTGTCTAAAGACTAAAGATTGCTTTTCCCTGGTATCATGATTGACTTGGTTGCTTTTAGTTGATAATAAAAGGTGGAGGGATATCCACTTGCACAACTGTAATATTATGGCGATCCCTTTTGTTGCTGAAAGTTTTGCATTCCCAAAAAATCCATCAGCTGAAAACCACCATCAGAAGCAACTAATAATTTTCATGCTATTTTTGTATTTCAGTTTGATTGCCACTTTGAGAATTCAGTCTTTGCTTTTAAGTCTTTTACTGTCAAATTTCTCAAGACTGCACGACAGGAGGTTCTAAGTGTTGCAAGTGATTGAGCTAAGGAGATTCCCTGGTTCATATAGTTTACTAGTTTAAGACCTTGTAGGCATTTTTGCTTTACAACCTTTATTAGAGTTACTTGAAATATGTTCCACTGATGACATTGCAGAAAATAATGGTACTCTTCCATCAATTTCCGAAAGTAAAAGAAATTTCTAGATTTAGAAGATGTTTGTAGTAACATAAAATGAATTTTTTATAAAGCACCACTATTCTGAAAACTGTCCCCTTGAACTCCTACAGAAGAAGCTCAGAAGGATGGTGCCAACAGAGTTGGAGGTGCTGATGATGCAGAGGTGAGAATTCTATATGCTTCCTAGCGTTGTTAATTTCTTAGTACTGTACCTCGTAGGTTACCAACTGAGAGAGTTCTTTCTGCTTTCTGCATTACAGTGAAGCAGCAGAACGCCTTGAACCTATAATGCGGTTTGGGGAGGATAGCATAAGAGGATGGAACCGGGGAATCTCCATTCCAAGTTATGTTAGATGCATGTTTTACCCGTGTCTTGTTATAGTTTATTTAGATTGAGTTTGATGTCCGCATATGGTTTGCTTTGCATCCCCATGATTTTTTCCTCCCCATAATCGTGTACCAATTTTAGAAGATTGATTTCACCTATAGGTAGTTTGTTTTTTCCAAGACTACTGCAGCAATCTAGACGGAGATTTTCTGCTTGTTTGTCTTCTCAAAGTTTTTGTATTGAATGTGATGCCATTGGTGAGGTTCATATACCTCTTTCGGAGAAGTTAATATGCTGACCATACCTTTTTTCACAGCATGTGCATGTCGCCCTCCACGACCATTAGATCGAAATTTTTCGATCCGATGTACTGTGAGAGACTGAGAGTATTTTAGAGCCCAAAATTATTTTTCAGTCCCGCCTAAAACTATCGGATCGAGAAGGACAAATGTCATATCATCTGCTTTCTACCAACTCTGGCTAAATATCCCATCTCTTCCATTCTGAAACTGTCATTCTTCCATTTTCATCTTTCTCCAGATGTTATTTCTCTCTCTTAAAATCAAGCAACGCTCATGTCTTCAAGAAATCCCTGCATTTGGAATGGATTCGACTTCTTGGATGCATTAAATAATCTTCCATTCTAGGTTGTCATTCTCGCCATTTTCATCTTTCTCCTAGCTGTTATTTTTCCTCTCTTAAAGCCAAGAACGCTTATCTTTAGCAAGAAATCCCTGCATTTGGATGGATTCGATGACATGTATTTTCTTTGTTTCCTGGATCGATTAAATAAGTTGGTTATGTTTTCTTATTTTTCCTTTGCATGGCCAAAAAAAAGAAACGAATGATGCTTCGATCCGAATCACAACGTCATCTTGAATGAGATCTCAGTGGAATCGGTCGTTGAACATCAACCTGCTTCTCCTCTCCCCATTGGTAAAGCAAATACTGTCTGAATAATTATTCACTCTTACATTATGTATACTCGTTCACATGCAAATGAATAATTATTTGGTGCATGTTTTTGCGATAACGTTGAAGAACTCAAGAAATGGGAGTTCGAGCAGTGAGGGAGGCGCCGTGAATTTTACATCGAATATGCTCATCGCGTGTGGTTTGCCACACGAATAAATTACGAGAGAAACATAAAATCAAGCACTCGATAGTTCGATACATGAAGTATGTGTGTAACAAAGAAAGGATTTAGGAAGGGCGATAAACTAGACCCCAAGAATGAGAAAAACACCAGTTAGCCACGTTGAAAGTTACACCTTTGCTCCCTGCGCGAAGAAGCGAGGAGAGAACTTGATGTCCCAGCAAACATCAAAATGGGGACTGGATCGGACTCGAGGTGTATACGTTATTACAGGGTTGGTTTACGGACCATAACCACGATCTACACCCAAAAGAGTTTTTTCTATACGCTAAGGTCGAATCGCAGAGTGAGTGCGAGTTCGGGGAGTTGTAGCTGAATTGAATGAAGATCGCTGGAATCCGATTGAGGTCTTCATACGAGTGATGTCAATGGCAGCGTGGCAAGCAAAGCTCAGGTTTTCTTTCCTCGGACCTCAAGAACCATCTTACAAGGCGAAGACAGAGGCTATGAGGCTTGGGAAGCCACGGCGTTGCGAGAACATTTTCGCGGAGAAGCATATCGCAATCCTCTTTTTACTACTGACATTGAGAGTCGACAATGAGGAGATGATTGCAAATATATTTTTGAGTGATGGAAGAATGAAGATGAACTACAACTTCTTCGAGGGATTCCATCACATTTGATACAACATACGTAACAAATAAAAATTATAGACTCAGTTGTAACATACCCGCTCTTACATGTCCCAGGTTATTTATATGGAAAAAATGGTGTTTGATCGATGCGCATAATTATTCACTCTTAGATAATGATCACGTACATGTAGGCGAATAATTATTCACTCTAAAAGTTCTCTGCTCATGCAAGATGAAGTGAATAATTATTCGACTTTTAAAAGTTTCATAGTACATGCGATATGAAGTGAATAACTATTCGCTCCCAAGTCGAATATCATGCACTCGTGAAAGTGAATAATTATTCACTCGAAAGTTTCATGCTCATGCACTATGAAGTGAATGACTATTCACCTCAGGGAGAATCCATAGGCGAATAATTATTCTCTCCATATTGCACGACCATTAAACTTTCGAAAGTGAATATTTATTCGCCTCATGGTTCATGATCCACAAAGAAAGCGAATAATTATTCACTCTAAAATTTTTTTTCCGTTGTGCTTACATGAAGCGAATAATTATTCACTCGAATAATTTATCCTTGACTCTACCCAGACTTTCTCTTTGTTGGTTTCAACCATCACCACCCGAGTTGCATCTTCGGGGTGACCCTATTATATGATGAGACAATAGAATCGTTTGAGTGGTTGTTCAAGTCATTCCTCAGATGCATGTCGAGCAAAGCACTCTACATTATATTTACTGGATCGGGGATCCCTGCTATGGGCTGCCGCCATCAAAATTGCACTCCCTACCACGTTCCCATGCTCTTTGCACTAGCACATAAAGCAGAATGCGCAAAAGAATTTAGTCCCAACTATACACATCGGACTTTGCATATTATTTTTTTTATTTAATGTACTGACTGTGAAGATGAACCCGATTTTGACTTTGTTTGGGCAAAGATGATCGCTGAATGCTTTCCGAACGGACCCCATAGATGGCTAGAGAGGATTCACGGTTTTGAAAGTACAGTGGTCGATTGTTTGGGTTAGACAAACGATTTCACAGTGGGCATCTTGTCAACGCAGATTGAGCGAGTCGTGCAGCAGTTTAATCGAGACACTTCTCGCAGCGAGATCACAACCTCGTTCGATTTTTCACCCATTTCAACCTAGGATGGTTGAACACAGAGAAGCATACTTGAGAAGATAAATGATTTTCAGCTCGAGACAAGTTACTCGAATAACCAATTCTCCTACAGACTGCACAGCGCGGAGTGCAGTTGAGGTTTATACTCCTAACCTTTTTGCAATGTTCCATGAACAATACCAAAGTGGACTTTCGAGTATTTGATGGAGCCATGTATCGAGAAGAATGAGGATTGTATGTCGGCGTACTAATGTTTATAAGACACTTACTCGATGGAAATAAAGTTGATGTGAGGATTGTTACCGTTAATGACTCGGATTCTAACCATGCCATTCTCAAATGTAGATCGTCAGTCCGTATGAAATCTTGGGTCTACTCTGCCGCTATGTATTAAAGGTTATGGACGTTCTTGGCTCTTTGAGCAACCAAAAGTTCGGATCGATTCAGCACCATTACATAATTAAAAGATGGACAAGAAATGCAAAGAATCGGCTAGACCTTCCAGTCCAGCCTTGGCGAAAAGAACCCCTATGAAGTACGGTGAACGTTACTGCGATCGACATCTAAGATGGTTTTGTTGGCAACCGCCGTCATGCGTGGAGGACAACGCATACAATGCTTTCGTTGATCGGGCAATGGATGATTTATGCAAACGATCTAAATTACTCCTCTCATCCGGTCCTTGCGCATCACCTTCAGAAAAGACGGACGTCTCCTCAAAGACAAGGTCGAGTTACTCTATTAGAATTTTTTCTTGCACGATTGGGCTGAGTGAATAATTATTCGCTTTCCCGGATTCCCTTCGATCTGATCGTAGTAGAGAATAATTATTCGCTCTTGGATTCACTACAGATCTGATCGTAAGAGTGAATAATTATTCTCTCTGATTCCCTACAAGATCTGACCGTAAGAAAGCGAATAATTATTCTCTCTCTGATTCCCCTCAGATCGCACTGTAGAGAGAATAATTATTCGCTTTCTTGGATTCCCTTCGATCTGATCGTAGAGAGAATAATTATTCGCTTCTTGGATTCCCTACAAGATCTGACTGTAAGAGTGAATAATTATTCTCTCTCGAATTCCTACAAGACTGACTCGTAAGAGCGAATAATTATTCTCTCTGATTCCCTTCAAGATCTGATCGTAGAGAGAATAATTATTCGCTTTCTTGGATTCCCTACAGATATCGATCTGTAAGAGCGAATAATTATTCGCTTTCTTGGATTCCCTACGATGATCGATCGTAAGAAGCGAATAATTATTCGCTTTCCTGATTCCCTTCAAGACTGCATCGTAAGAGAGAATAATTATTCGCTCTTGGATTCCCTACATGATCTGACAGTGTAGAAGCGAATAATTATTCTCTCTCTGATTCCCTACAAGATCTGATCGTAAGAGCGAATAATTATTCTCTCTCGGATTTCCTTCGATCTGACCGTAAGAGGGAATAATTATTCGCTTTCTTTGATTCCCTACAGTATCGATCTGTAGAGCGAATAATTATTCGCTCGTGGATTCCCTTCGATCTTGATCGTAAGAAAGCGAATAATTATTCGCTCTTTGATTTTTTAATTTCGTTATCCATGAAGTGAATAATAATTTTATTCTTTGTTGACATGTTAGATCCACAACATCAACCCGAGATGCGAGGGCAGCAGTGTCTTGGCAAGGCAATCAAACCCGAAATAACCCAAATAGATCGCGGAAAAAGGCTCAGGGAGTATCCAAGAGCAGATTGCGGCGAAGAGAAAAGCGCTTGTTCAAAAGAATGCGAAATGGATTGTTCAGATCGAATAACTACGTCGATGTTACACTGCAGCATGTAAAGCGATATTCTGTTTGGTGAATATTTATTCATCACGAGAGTTGATAAAATAAAAACTTAGCCATTTACTGATCAAAGTTTATGTATAGTAAATGTTTTTATACATTAAATCGTCCCCCTACTAATTAATAACCAAAGAATAATTATTCACAACCGCCTCCATGTATTAGGCCGCTCCTAGGATATCCTCGAGTAATTCATTCTCCTCCCGACCCAGCAGCTGCGCCATAATCTGTCTTCGCCCTGGGCGTTGATATTTTCTCGGTCTCGGTCGAGTAGCATAACACTTTCCCTGCGGTAAGTGACTGACCCCATGATTCCATTGTCCCAAAGCACAAAAAAAACCCCCGTAGCTGTGTATGTCGGGTTGAACGCATGCTGCAGAACATCCCAAATGAACTTCGCCAATCAACTTCCCTGTCTTCCCCATATACTCGTACCACGTGGTGAAATATGTGAGCACCCAGGTTACTAAGTCTGTTAGTGCGTCTCACGGAAATTTGACTGGCGAGGTATGCTTGTTCGAGCAGAGAAATGGCTTGTCCCCACATCTATCGCGTACAAGTAAAAGTGGTCCTCTCGATTATAGGGAAGAAGTACTACACCAACCGCAGACCAAATGAGAGCAACTGAGTGAATATCTAATTATTCATACAAGAAGGCGTAATAAATAGTCAAATAATTGAATAACTATTCGCTTTCTGCAGTGAATGGCTACTTATTTAACACAAAGTGAATAACTATTCGTCTCCGAATTTAAAGCGTACTCACGTAGTCACAGGGCGAGATGAGTCAAAACCGCAGGGCAAGTAATTAAGGCCGGATAAAATGCCCTCGACCTCAGCCTCCATTTCTTCGAGCGAAGGCTCCCTCGCTGGGAGTTCCCGACGACCTTTCACCCATTTCACGAAAGAAAAAAGAAAAATTTTTTAACAAACGAAAGCTTCTCACCAAATACAAACCATTAAGTACAATGGCATACCCCTATTGTGGTTGTGAAGTAAAATCGACGCATCACACCACCCTGTAAGCTCGCTGGCGGTTTAGATAGTGTGCATATGCGTGCAATAGTCGTGCGAGTAAAAAATTTTGCCGGGGTCGGCGACCACGAACCTCTACTCGTTGAGTTGCTTTGGATCCCGCCTCAACAAAATATCGGCCCTTCACAAAGCAACGAATAATCAACATGAGAGAATAATTATTCGCTCGAATGCTCGAATAATTGACCACGAATTTACAAAGTAAGAGTGAATAATTATTCGCCTAAAAGAAAATATCCTTACTCCTTTCTATTTGGAGCCGTGCTGAGCCGTGCATAATCAACGAGTTGGGTCTCTTCGCGGTAAGGGCAAATGGATTCACTGGGACCTACAACAAAAAGAGATCGCGAGAAATGGCCGGGTTTTATTAGTCGCCGGCGCTAGGGCGACGGCTCTGCTGGGACGGCCTCACCGGTTCGGCGGGTTCATCCAGTGTGCGAAAGCGGTCTCGATCCCGAGCAACATCCGATAGAAAGACAGAGAGACAAAGAATGAATATCTCATGGCGCACAACTAAGAATATCCACTATTAAGCGAATAATTATTCACTATGCGAATTCTCTTTGATCAATGTACAAAGTGAAAACTTAAGCAATTATTCTCCACAAGAATAGTCATTCGAGTGAATGACTATTCGCTAAAAGTAACGATACGATTTCATTTGAATAATTTCTGCTCCGAATGAATAATTATTCGCTCAACACTCGAATCCTAATTACCAGCTGCATTCTTGTGGGGTTGGTGGTTTTTTTTGTCGCCCGCTCACGGGTTCTTGGCTTCTTGTGTACACTAGGGCTGGAGGGAGTGACGGCTCTGCTTTCTAGCATGTACGTCGCAGGCTCTTCCCGGTCGGGACAACGGGTTCGACAGATCAGCCTCGCTGCCTCATGACCATGGACAACCATTGCCAACTCAATGAGCCCCTCGCCACGACTCAGTATTGGCCAGCCTCGGCCCCATCTACATTCTCGGGCACCGGTAGCTCAACGAGCTGATTATCCCGGGACGTTCTCCGCGTCGAGATAGCTCTCTCAGCTCATCATCAATCCGATCAAGCTCCCTCGAGAGCGCCGCCCTCCTAGCTCTGTAACTCCGAACTTTCGCACATTTTTTTGCACCCCCTGTCCCCAAGTCTCCCTGCCCTGCAGCCCATCCCATGCACTTCAGGGACCTTCTCAGCGATCCACCAGCCCTGCAAGTGCATTGGACATCCTTCGACGTGCGGGTACACTTTTTGTAAGTAGCACATTGCAATCAAGAGTAGTCATATTAAGTGAATAATGTGAATAATCAAGAGTAGTCATATTAATTGAATAATTATTCGCTTAAGAGTGGATGATTGGTCACTCTGAAGAGAATAATTATTCGCTTAAGAGTGGATGATTGGTCACTCTGAAGAGAATAATTATTCGCTAAGAAAGTGGATGATTGGTCACTTTCGACGTGAATAATTATTCGTTCAAGAGTGAATGATTAGTACTGCAAGTGAATAATTATTCGTTCAAGAGTGAATGACGTAGATGCTCGAAGTGAATAATTATTCGCTCAAGAGTGAATGATCTATTCACTTAGTCATTCTCTCTTAGTCGAATAATTATTCACTCCCTAAGAAAGAGATGCATATTATTCACTCATAACCCATATTATCCTTTTTTACCGGGAGGAGATGCATATTGCCGTCCAGCCAACTCATCGGACATTTTTGACACAAACTTGCCCTAGCTGGCATGCGTGAAACCCGGAGTATATGTCGTGGCCAGTTAAACACCTTCGCAAATCCTAAGTCTTCTAGAATGGGGCAATATACACCCAGGTCAAGCTTTGAAGATGATTTTGGAACCAAAATGGTCCCTAGTGCCAAGAGAATGTACAGTTTGGCAAAAACCTCCGCTGGCAAGTTTGGTTGGGAAATTGCTTCCCGGATCTCCTCAATAGAGACGTGATTCTTGGGCGACGGTGACAGACTGATAGCCTTGGCAAAGCCCCTAACCCTTTTGGACTTGATTGCCAAGTTGGTCGAATCAATTTCTTGGCCGGAGGCTCGAAACCCATACACAGCCCGAACGTCGCTCTCTGTTATTTTGAGAGTCTCAGCATTCTCAAGAGGGAAAACCTCTCTTGTGGGGTCATAACTTCGGCAGAGGTGTTCTACCATCTCTGCTTTTATGGCCATCAAGTTTAATTCGACCAGGCCTCCAAAACCCGGTCGAATTAATCGCGTCTGTCTTCTTCTTGCCCCCGAGAATCCATCTGCAGGTGCGGTTAACGTCCCACAATCGAGTGTAGACGGCACTTAACTTGAAATCTTTGAGGGACCCATGTCCCGATAATCGTTGAAGGACGGAGAAGAGGAGAAGAAGCTTTGCGAGAATTGGAGAGAAATTGAACGGTGATAGAATAACTATTCGCTGTGTAAAAGTGAAGTGAATGATTGGTAAGTCTTATCCAGGGTGCCCCTAACCGAACAATGATTTACGCATTGAACTCTTCCAATCCTCGGGAAAGCGAGCAGTCGAGTTTTTTCGAGTGAATAATTATTCACTCGAAAAAGCTGTCAGCTCGATGAAACGATCGATTTTAAGTGAATAATTATTCACTCGAAAAAGCTGTCAGCTCGATGAACAGATGTTCGCGTTAACCGATGCGTACTTTACTTTCGATGCGAAGAGGAGAAAGCATGCGAGTGTCGAGTAATAGTGGCTTTTCAAATTTCAAACAAACTCTTTGTTCAGTCCAAAATGCCCCTGGTGCTTCCTAACTGTTGGATTAAAAGACAACAAATATTATCCAATCTAACGGTATAAAACTCATCCGCATGTGCGGAAAAAATTAGAGCCAGCACCGTAACCGGACCGTACCTCTTTTACCTTGAAACATAGTCGCACTTTTATTTCCAGAGCACTTTGAATTGCACATATTATTCCACTGGTTCTTTCTGCAAGAAAGGAAAGAGAAGCAGCTTGGGAAGATTGAAATTAAAGGGGTGAAAATGATTCTGAGGGTGCCATGTTTACACTAACTGATGCAGCTCTTGTTGCTTTCTGCACAAATTTATCCATGAATTATCTAATAGAAACTGCATGGGAATTTCTGCAACTGGCTATTCTAGGCCAAATTGCTGTATACGGGGACAGAAATAGACTCCTCTGGAAAAGGAGAGCAAGGGGGAAAAAAAGAAGGGCGAGGGGTGGGGGGTCTTGGGGTGGACCCACAAAAGAATAGCAACATAAAATTTGAGGCTGAAATAGTTGTGGTTGCACCAGAAAAATGCTCTCGAAAAGTGAAAATTCTGCTTTACACGGTTGCGGGCTGATTTATAACTAGAGTGTGCAAAGGCCTCAAAGGAGACGCTATTGCTGGATAATGTTTTCACTAGAAAAATGGGGAATAAAAAGGAAATAAAGCATTTTTATTAAATGTGGAGGCCCTATTTATTCCACGGTGAAAATTGGTTATCAAAATTTTTTAAGAGCAAAGATCCGGTAATGTCTAAAATTCTTTAGTTGAAAGATTCTTGTAGTGAAGGTCCTTTTAGAGATTCACATTCCTTCTGGTGAATGACCGTCCATTCTTTATATTCCTCTGCGAGACATTTATGATTTCTTACCCACGTTTAAATTTTTTATTTTATCTACATTATCTTTGCACCTATTATTAGGCATTTTTTTTTAAAAATTGATCTAGATTCGCTTCCTTATATGCAAAGAAACAAAATTCTTCATATGTATATTAATGTCATATGTCAAACAAATTAGTGTAAAATAAGTTGTATACGTAAAATTATTTCGTCATTTATTGTTTTTTATGACATTTTACTTTTTTAAAATGTATTTTTCGTTCAAAATTAAATGTGCTGATTTTTTTTATAGAATATTTAGAATTGAATATTTATTTTCTTAAAAATAGTTATATATTTTGTATAAAATTTTATTATTAATATTTTTAATTTAAATAAATTAAAATTTACTAATATAATAATTTTATCATTAATTTATTAAATTATTTTAATTTAAGAGTTAGTTGTGCAGATTCAATTCTTCTTGAAAATTAATAATTTTAAGGTCGATTTTTAATATATATATATATATATATAATAAAAAATAGTTTGATAAGCTAATCTTCCTTGAAGAAAATACGGAACAGTTCTTTGTAATTTTTGTTCTTCAAAGATTTGGAGAAAATTTTAAACATTTAAAAGTTAATAAAAAATAATAATTTTTTTTATTTTATATAATTTTAAAAATTACTGTATATAGCACCTGAGAATAAAACCCGGACAGCATTTGGGACTTGGCATATGCCACAACGATGCCGTCTCAAATTGAGCAAAGCCAGCGTCAAGACGCAGCAGCCAACATGGTTCTGTCTGTGCCCCTGAGAGCTGAAAGGAGCAAAAGGCGGGAAACAACTGCCCTCTTTTTCCACCAATTGCATAGACTCACTTTCCGCAAACCGGCACATTTGTCCCCAAATGCGTCGTGGAATTGATCTCTCTCCCAATTTTCTTCTTAAATTTCCACACTTTGAATCTTCACCTCATCAGCCCAACCCCCGGCTAAGAGTCACAGAGATATCAACTAAAGGCAGATTGGTTATTTAAATCGCCATGGGTGATCTCAGTTCTTCGTTCAAGAACCCAAAGACTCGTGTTAAGGCTGTCATTTTCGATTTGGATGGGACCCTTTTGAATACAGGTCTGGTTTTTCCTTCTTTTGCATTTATTTATTTTACGGGCTTGAAAGATTGGATTGAACTCTTGCCGTGATAGGATTCAAATTAATGGTGGGAATTTTTTTTTGCAGAACAAGCTACTAAAGACATTCTGAAGGTATTTCTGTGTAGATATGGAGTGGTGCCAGATGCGGAAAAGGAGAGGAGGAGGTTGGGGATGACTCAAAAAGAGTCCGTGTGCAGTATTATCAAAGACTATGATCTTCCTCTCATGCCTGACCAGTTTATACAAGAACTCTCGCCTTTGTATGAAGGAATGTGAGTTGCAATCTGTTTTTCTCCTCATTATGTCTATTTCAAGAAATTAGCTTGTCCATGGTTCTCTAATTTTATAACATGATATGGAAATTGGTCAGTGATGGTTAAATTTGTAATAAGCTCCATTTGCAAAATTTAATATAGACGATGGGTTTCTTTTACTGGGTACTTGAGTATACACAAGTGAAAAATTCTTGGAAAAGGGCAATTTATAGGTCCTAACAATACATGAGCATACCAGATTGGTTAGTCTTATGGGAAGATTTTAGCACTTCATATGGAACAAGAGATGCAGCTGGTGTTTCCTTCTTCCTGTTAAAACTGCTTGTAAATAATACACTAAAAAGTGAAAGAGGGAAATAAATCGCATCTCCAGTTTCTCTAAGAGCCATTTATGGACAGAAATATTATTGCTGCTGGAAATATTTAGTGACTAGTGATCAAATGTACTATGTCGAGGCCTACTCAGGTTGGGCGCGTATGATTTTAGTTAAACTTATCAGTTTCCTGTCCCATATGCAGTTGTGCATGTCTCATTTATAATATTTCTAATCTATTCTTGTTTCCTTTTAGGTGGCTGAAATCTGCAGCACTTCCTGGTGCTAATCGCATTTTAGAACATCTCCATAAGCACAAGGTCCCCTTTGCACTTGCTTCAAATGCTTTAAGGAAAAACATAGATGTGAAAATTTCCCACCGACAAGGTTGCTTTTCTTAACTGACTTGGCAGGCACATCATGTATTGGACATATTGTGTTTTCACTGTCTTCTTCTATTTCTTCTATGGTTTCTCCCCTACTCTGAAAATCTTACTGTTGGAAGAGATCCAGGTGTCTGTCATGATGTAGATATGGTTGCAAAATCGTGTGTCCTGTCTCAATTTCTGAAACTTTCATCTGCTTTAGGAGGTGCAGTGTGCGAAGACTGTCATCTCTAATAATACCAACTCGTTCTTGCAAACCTTTTAAACAACTAATGCTATTTTTGAAACTGGCGTACCTAGTACTGGATCCATTTTGGCATCTCCATTGTATAGCGGTTAATTGTATCAGTCTCAGGGTGAACTTTTATTATTGCGTCCTGCCCATGTCATCTTATGGCATTTTAGTATAAATTTTCAGGTTTAGCTTACGTGAATTATTTACTCATGATATATTAATGTTTTCGCAGGGTGGAAAGAACGTTTTTCTGTAATCCTTGGAAGTGACCAGGTCAAAGTTGGTAAACCTGCACCTGATATGTAAGATTTTGATTTTAGATGTGATTAATTCTTGTATGATTTCCATGTAAACTTCTTATCTGATTCTTTTTTTTTTTAAAATACCTTTGATTCCTGAGAGAAAAAGGGTTCAATCCATGTTCTGGAATTATTTATATTGATAAGTGAGAGGCAAAAACTGATCTCGTGAAAAAAACCAATCCAGCAAATTAACAAATAAAAGTAAACAAATGGAAGTTTGTCTTGAGAACATCTTCAGTGGAAACCAGACCCTAGTTTTAGTGATGTGGTTTAACTGTTATGTCTAGGATACTAGATGAAAATGTTATTGCAGAAATTGGATTGCAAGAATTAGTTCTTTCAGACATTTCTTGGTCAATAATTTGAATTTATTTGATTATATACTAGTAGCCTTCTATTTAACCAAGGGATTCAAAGACACACAGCCCTTTTTGGTTTTTTCAGTGATTAGAAATCAACCTATCTCTAAATTGTGAACAGACCATGCATCATGTTGCTACAATTTCAACTTTTATAATGGCTGTATATGATTTGTGCTTTCATGCGTCAATTTCATCATGATTGCTTTTGGTTTGACTAACAAGCAATAATGATTTCCTTTCTCTATGTATCTTGTGAAACCATTAATTTGCTATCAGGTTTCTTGAAGCTGCAAATAGAATGGGTGTTGATCCAGCTGATTGTCTTGTCATAGAAGATTCTCTGTGAGTTGATCTCCAGAAATTTTTTATTCATATGCTATTAAGCATAGCTTATGTTAGATTTTTCCTATTCTTCCTATTCAACGTATGCCTTTGTTGTGCTGGTTACTGAAATTATCTTCCTACTGGGTGAAAGAGGTTCTTAGTTATATTTGTGGCTTCTGGTTTGAAACTTTTGGATCTCCACTTGTATGGTTGTTTACTCCTGAAACGATATTTATACAATTAATTTATTTGTTGACCGCAAATAGCTTGAGAGAGGAGTATACATTGACTTATGATGCCTTGATCTTGTGTGATGAGAACTACACTAAGTAGGTGTGATTGATATATTCCAATCTGTTCATTAGTCCATTAATTCACCGTAGAAGTTTAGCTCTCCACTGTTCTTGTTTATTGCACAAAAATTTACATCCTTGATCAATATTGAATCTATATCTGCTGTGAGCATAACTTTGCTCTATTTCCTTGTCACGAGATAATTAACTTTGATAACGCATCACCCCTGACAATATGTCATCTTCGGAAAGATGACAGCTATAGTTCACCAAATGAACTACATGGATTTCTAAGCTGCAATGGATTTTTATATGCACCATAAAAGAATTTAAAATTTGAAAGTCCTCTTGTTTTCTATAAGTATCTTCAATTTAACAATTTAACAGCTGTGGATTAGTATCCAATTAACACAATGCATTAGGTTGTTTGACAGAACATCTATTCCCTCCATGCATTGTTACAGTCATGGTTCCCATTCTTAACCCATTCTGAGATTAGCAGTCTTTTGAAGGCACGCAAAATGCTTACCAGTTTCGCATTAGAATGGTTCATAAAATCCTATGTCCCCACACAAACATAGGAAGTCGCTCTTTCATATTAAGGTACTATATTAGATATTTTCTTCATGCCAATTCATCTAGATTTTTTTATTGTTCCTTAAAATAATTAGAATGCATGGCTTTGTTGAAGGAACTTCAACAAATTTCCTACTTAGGAATGCCGTGTAGTTGAAATCTTGCCAGTTTATTAACTTTCTTTGAGTTTCTTTTACTGTAATTGAAGAAGGAAATCCCTAGACATACTTGAAGCAAGTACCAGCTGTGTAACTTCTCCCATTGGCACATATCCAATGGAATAACATAACTTAGCTTTGAAATCTCTTATAGTTTAAACTGATTTATTAAAGTGAAAATATTCTTCCATATGGAGTAATCTCTGACTTTCATCTTCTAGGATTTCTTTTATAATGTTCTCTAAAAGTATTACTGCAAAATTTTGATATTCTCCAGTTAGCCTGCCTTAATTATGCTTCATAAATTCAGTCTCCCATATTTTATTGGAATTCACAAACTTTGGACAGTGTTGGTGTTAAAGCAGGAAAGGCTGCTGGAATGAATGTGACAGCAGTTCCTTCAATCCCAATTGAGACTGATGCATATTCCATCGCTGATTCTGTGATTCATTCACTGTTGGAGTTTCAGCCAGAGCTATGGGGTCTTCCACCATTTGGAGACAGTATATATCTTTTCCAACTTTTCCATTAATTGGGTCCATACTCTATGGTTTACTCTGTAGTCTGACAGAAAGACTAAAATTTATTCTGTTTTAGGGTCATGTAAAACATTGCCCATTGATCCTATTTATTTCAAAGGAACATACAGCAGCGGGACTCTCCATGAACTTTCAGGTTTCACAGATGAGCTCTTCTTTAGATAGTGAGATTAGTTAATCTGCATGCAGATGTGTGCCAAACATTATTGTTTTAACCTGTACCCAGTGCCATAAGATCTAGCCTGCATAGTACATGGTATATATTTCTTGCAAAAATGATGCTATATTTTTGCTATATAAAAATAGTTTGAGAATTTCACAATATAACAAGGGTTACATCAAAACATCTTTTTGGTAGTTTTCTACAGAAAGGCTCTAAGATAGATTATTGTCTTCAGATGATCGATCATGTATCCCTGATCAACTTCAAGGACTCTATTTTGGTTGGGCAAAAATTGATGTTGACAAGATTATCAAGGTTTTGATAGGCATTGGATGGGTGAAAGATTGCTGTTCTTCTAGGAGAAACATTGTAAGTGAACAAAATCCTACTCTCCAGATTCTTAAAATTTGCTTTGTCTGAGTACATCTTTGCTTCACTACTCATACATGTATGACAGAATAAGGGCCCTTTTCCCCTCCTCTGAGTCCTCTTGCCAGGAAACAATATCTCAGCAAGGGAATGAAGTGGGTATTTTTATATTAAAAAGTGAGTGAGAATTCGTCTCTCCTTTATTATTATAGTTCAGGTGGAGGCATTAACCTGAGCAGAAGGAGAATACCCCCAGAAAGTTTTGGACGGGAAATGGATTCAATAGCTGATTATCTTTGGCTAAAATACCGATGATGATCAAAAGCCACTGTGATGCTCTATATGTCATTGTTTTTCTTTTCTTCACATTGTAAAGGAAAGTAGAGGCTGATATTTGGGGTCGCTGTCTCTTTTTCTCTTGCTCTTTCATACATGTCAATACAGGCATGCAGACAGATTGATCAAGAACCTTCCTTTCATCAACTTAAGGAACTCTTGGGGCTTATATTGCATTAGCTGGATCCCTTTTGTTCTTGTGAATATTAACTGCCTCTTTCAGTACTGAAATAGTTATCCCGGTCTAGTGGTCTTCAGACACTGCGAATGGATTAGATCCTCTCACAGCTGTCATTTATTTGTCTTTTTTTCCTCCTCTTTGAGTTCTTTCTGAATTGGTTCTTTTGCTTTTGTATATATTTGCTCAACTTAATGGTAAAGCTTTCTTCTTGTGGTGATTTTCAGCAAGCATGTATAGTTGATGAAAGTATAGATCAGATAGATGAGAAGGAAATGCGGCTAATGATAGTGGGCTACATCAGAGGACCAGGTTACCTGGTAATGAGAATTTGATACAAAAATACTTATGAACTTGCATCCTTGATTGCCGCAGAGAAGTACTTAATCCTCCTGGAAAATGGTACCAGAAATATCAACGAAAACCATAGTGATTTTCCTTCTAAGCATAAATTGATATAGTTCATTTTTAATGAATTACAACTTCACATTTTTCCTCTTGATCATACACCGGACAGCATGCCCAAATTTCTTCCTTTAGAGTTGTGACCAATGCCAAGTTGTTCGCCTGCTTATATCCTTTTGCGACTATCATGAAGTTTCATTCAGCATAACAAGTTCTTAAAGCATTTTATTTGATGTTAGCTTGGTTTAATTTCCTTTTATAGTTGACATTTCAACAAATTTCTTCGTTCTTTTGATCCTACTTAGTCCTCTTCTAACCGTTGTAATGGACTAATGATGTCCAGGGATCTATGTTCGACAAGGTTGAAATACTTGAAGAGGACAAGCTTGTTGCCGCTGCTGCGCTAAATTCACCTGAATATTCATTTGAGACTTGCAAATCTTTGTTCCCAGAAACATGCTGTTGAAGATGATTATGCTGCCTAGAATAAAATAAAATCTGAATGTAGTATGCTCGTCCTTGTATTAATCCCCCAGCCTAAAGGGAATAGAGCATGGCTTTATTTCCTTTTTCTTATTTTGTAGAATTTCAGTGAACAATCTCCACTTATCGCATATCTCGATTAGTTACATTGCTTAGCCTAAATCAAGCGTGAGTATATTATTCGTAGTTTTTTGATGATTTCCAATGAAAACTTAAAACGCTTGTGAGGTTTATGAACCTTCAAGTTTTTAGAACAAATTTATCTGCCTACCATGAAAAGAAAATTTGACTTGAATACTTAATACGAATTGGAAAATTCACAATTTTGTAGTATCTCTTTCGCAAACTAATGTCTAGATAATTTACCTTAGCTTAAAGACAAAAAGAAAATTAAAGAGGGAAAAATTGAAAAAGGAAATTAATATGAAATTAACTCCCAATCTTTTAAGGTTATTTTGGATATAAGGTGAGGAGGGTAATTTTATAGGTGAGGAAGGAGGGGAGAAGAGAGAACTATTTGGATTATTGTGTTTAGATAGTTGATAGCGATAGGAGGGGAAGGAAAAACAAGTTGCTCATGTATTTTTTTACATGTATTTTAAATTAAATAAATAATAAATGTATGATGATTTTTTAATAATCTTAACATTATTTTTTTCAAATATTTTGAAATATCTCTAAATTTATTATGTGATACTTATTTATTTTATTTTATAAAAATTACTATATAATGAGGTCTAATAGATAATTAAAATTTATTATTTCATTCAGATTATGTTGACATTAAAATAAATTATATTAATTTTAAAAAAATAAGTAAGTATGGTATCGCGCCCTTAGATAGTCGCACCACACCTCCAAGCTAAGCATCCCTATTTAAAGTGGTGGCCCAACCACACTATATTTTTAAAAAAATTATAAAAAATTAAAATTATTAAAAATTATTTTGTAACAGTAAAATCTTCATTATACAATAATCCTCCGATGACAATTTAGTTCGTGTAAAAATATTTATTAAAATTGTTATTTTTTACCTTCATTTTCATCCACTCTTGAACATAAAAACATTAGAGCTAAATCCCTCTATTTTCCTCCCGATCCTTTCATCTCCTGCAAAAATTAGAAAACGCAACTCCAAGTGGTTAAAATTGCATCTTCTTCACTCTTTCCCAATGCAAAATCGTGCATTAGATACGAAGTATGAATGTAACTTTCAGTGTGAGATTGGATAGTGTTTTGTTTTGAGATTTTCTGCTTTGAGTTTCGGGAGAGAGAATTTTTTGTCAGAGAAAAAGTAAGACTAAAAATGAAAAATTTGTATTGAATTTCGTAAAAGAACTCAGTCCAAATACACCCTTAGTAATAGCATGTTTGATAAAATTTGAAGAATTATAAATTTATGATACGATAACATTAAGTCTTGAATTTTATATTTTTTATAGGATAAAAAGTAAAAATTTTATTGCTTATTTTCTAAAGTAGAAAATAGAATTTCTGCTTTTCTCTGCTCAAATATGAGCCATTGTTTAGCAATTGTATTTGTTAGATATCATTCTCAAAACTAAAATAAAAATCTTACTTTGAAACTCACAAATTTTATTAAAAAATAATATTTTTATAAAAATTAAGAGCACCTTTTTTCAAATAGAAATGTAATTCAAATTAATCTGAATAAAAGAAAAACAAAGAAAAGGAGAGTAGAGGGAGGAATTATGGCGTTGTAGGAAAAGGAAAAAACAAAGAAGGTAAAATCCTGGCTTATATCTTAAGCATTAAACCCTCTCCTTCATTCCCTGTCCCCCATTTCTCCCTCACCTTTCCTCCCTTGAGAGGCCGTAGACCCAGACATCAAATTCTCAGACCTCAGGATTCTCTGATACGAGCAGTCATGGCGAATAGCAATTTACCTAAACGAATCATTAAGGTATTTTCTTCTTCTCTCGTTCGTGGATTTTTCTCTTAAATTTCCACTCCATCGATCTCAAATACACATGCAAATTACCTGCTCTTTTTTTTTTTCTGTGTGTTTGGTCAAAATGAAAAAGAACAATTGCAATTATTTTTTCGGATTTTTTTGTATGTTTATGACACTGTTTATTCTGTTTTCGTGCTTTCTTATTCATCCTACAGGAAACTCAGCGCCTTCTCAGTGAACCAGGTGATTCCTTTTCTTTCTTTATAGATGAATATATGTATTTGTAAGTGTTTTTTTAGTATTTAATTCGTAATAGACTGACTTATTTGAAGGTTTGGTAATTTGATTTAAATCTTTAATTTTGTAGCTCCGGGAATTAGTGCTTCGCCTTCAGAAGATAACATGCGGTATTTTAATGTCATGATACTTGGCCCGGCACAATCTCCATATGAAGGTACTTAAATTCAATGCTCTTCAATCATGATTGTAATTTGTATTAGGCTAAAAGTCTAATACATATGAAGTTCTAGTTCGAAATCTTTCTCCAGTTTCTGTTTGCTGCCTGATAAATTCAGTTGCCTATGTTTTGTGCAAGTTTCCTTATAAGTTGGTTCCTATTTCCCTTTGCTGATTGATCAGCAATTTTAGAAACTTGCAGTTTACTTTGAGTTTCATTAGACTAATCTCAAAGAATTTGATCAAGTTGTAGTGAGAAAGTTGGGAAAGAAGAATGTAGCACGGTATGAATTATATATGTTCTTCATATGTATACAAATTTTAGCAAGAATGCTGTGCGCTCCAAATCTGAGAATGCTCAAAAATTTGAAGCTGAATACTGCCTTTCTTTCCTTATGTTGGACACCTAATATTTAGTGAGATTATCTTTTGACCATTTTATTTCTGAGTAGTTTGTCAGTGATGAATGCATATTTGTTTGATTTTTTTACTATAGAATAATTTCCTTCCTCTTATTGAATCTGACAAACCATGTTATCCTATGTTGATTTCCACATGTAATTAGGAGGTGTATTCAAGCTGGAATTGTTTTTGCCTGAAGAATATCCGATGGCACCACCCAAGGTATCCAAATCAACATCCTAAGCTGCTGATCTCTAATAATTGAATGAACTTTTGGAAACCAAATCTCTTTCACCTTTTTGTCCAAAGTTATTATGCCAAGACCTAGACAAAAGGCATATGTTTTGGAAAAAAAATTCTTAATTTCTGGGTAGAAAATAAAAATATGGTCTAAATGTAGGTGTTTTTGTTATGCTTTGAATATCAGGATTTCATTGCTGAGTATCTTTACCTATCGCAAAAGCATTTCAGAATTTAGATCAAAATTTGGTCGTATAAATTTCTGAGAGGATTAAAATGTAGCTAATGCAGTGGTTCTGGTGCTTCTTTGATTACAGATAAAAAAAAATAGTCAAACATATTAAAATGATTGACTTTTATTCTTAGTCCCACAAGGCATGGAAATGTTTAATATCTGTAATGGATAAAAACCTCCCACTTTTTACAGACATTTCAGAAATAATTCTACTTCACCACAGGATTCTATTCCCTGCTTGGTAACTTTCCTTTTATGGGTTTTCCTCGTGAGGATTGCTTTTGATTAATTAAATTGCTTGTTCCCCTTTCTAAGTGAGCATAGTATAGTTTTGCTAGCCTAATACTTTCATTAGTCAGATGGTGTATTTTGTTGCATGTCTGTATACGTGTTTCATGAAGTCTCCAAGTTGTCTGAAACTACAGCTTTTAGTGTTTGAAATGGCAACAGTGGTGGGTTCTATTGGTTTGCTTGCTATCATCTCTGTATCAATCCTCTTTGTTATTGATTTGGCTTTGGTAGTAGTTTCTTGCTATAGGACATTATAATTCTTAATCTGTTAACTCTTGATCTAGTTTTTCTTGATTATAATCTTCTCTGCAAGTTCTTCAAAGTCTTCATATTTCCTCATCAAATGGGAATACCAACTACTTTTTACTTCTCAATAATTTTCCTTACAGGTTCGGTTTTTGACCAAAATATACCATCCTAACATTGACAAGGTAAGTAACATCTGCTATGAGTTAGTTATTGGCGTTAGTCTTATCCAATACTGAACTTAACCATTTTCTTTTAGCTGGGAAGGATATGCCTTGATATTCTCAAAGACAAATGGAGTCCAGCACTCCAGATACGCACCGTTTTGCTAAGGTAATGTGCCTATTCCCTCATGCAACAATGGATTGCTTTCTTGTTTGCAGATTGGATTTGTGAATGACAATAATAGATGTGAAAATATATTTTTCTATTTAAAAAATGGAAGAAAAAAGTTTATAATTTGTGTTTCCATTTTTCCATATGCTGTGTATATGGGCATGGATCAATGCAGTTGATTTGTCATGTGGAGTCTGGTGCTAATCAAGAAAGGCTGTATAACTCTTGGTTCCTTTAGAACTTATGTATTGATAAGAAATACATTCTTTGTGACGCAGCATACAAGCTCTTCTTAGTGCCCCAAATCCAGATGACCCACTCTCTGAGAACATTGCAAAGCATTGGAAGACAAATGAGGCGGAGGCTGTTGAAACAGGTAATACGCTCTAAAAGATAAGGCTGGCATTTTCTTGCCCACGTACTAGTTCAATGGCTGAATATATAACGAATCTGCCTGTAATCTTCTCCTTTTGCCCTTGGCCCTGCAACCCAACAAAATAATGCACGCGGCTCCACCACACTCATATACCAAGAAAATGGTCTGAAAGAAAAATAAGCAAAAGCACACCTCTAAAAGGGAAAAAAGGTAGTGTAGGATAAGGAGAAAAAAAACCAATGTATTTATTTTCTTGACTCACAAATGAATGTTTCATTTGTTTTGATTGTTTTATTGCAGTATTCTGTGTTGCACTGAATGCATTTAGATATTGCTCTGAATTTTGCAGCAAAGGAATGGACACAGTTGTATGCAACTGGTGCGTGATGAGGAGAGTACTTTCTCCGCAGAGCAGTATTCTGCAGATCTCTTTTAATTTGGATGAGGATCCTTCATTTCATGATGAAGAGATGATGTTTCATGCAAACACTCAAAACCTAATCTTGCAAGCCCTAGAATGAATTCTCTTCTTCTCGTTAAAGGGCATGCTTGAAAATTGTACAACATGAAAGTCTGATGATTTATCTCCACTTTTACCTTATGGCTGCCTATTGGTCTTCCGGAGTCTTTCTACCTTATTCATCCTTATTCTTGACTTCTACATAAACATCTGCTTTTAGCCTTAATATAACATTCGGTTACTAAACTAGGTATTTCATCTTAAAGATGCGATAACTCTCTTGATCTTCTATTACGGTTGCTTTGGCGGTACGCCAGAGAGAGAGAGAGAGAGAGAGAGAGAGAGGAAGGGATTGAACTAACTTTCTTGCTAGGGCCGTGTCTCATTTTTATAGTGGTCTTTTTCTTCCCATCCATCGGGTGGCTATAACGCTGCCCAAACCCATACCCAAACCGGGAACCCGGCATGACGGCTCGGGTTCCAAGTTGGAACCGCCAATGAATAGTTCCAACTTGGAACTGCCGGTTCGGTTCTAACGGCCACAACTTTGACACGGTTTTGGTTTTTAGTTTAGGTCCTGCGGCTTTTCGATCCCATTTTGTGATTTTACAATTTTAATTTCATGATTTTTAAAATTTCAGTTCCGCAATTTCGATACGATCTTAGTTTTGATTTTATATTTCAGTTTCAAGGTCCTCTGTTTCCACTGTGGAGATTTCTTGGTTTTGATTTTGCAAATCTTTTGTTTCAATTTTGCAATTTTTTGTTCCTAAATTTGCAAATTTAGGGTTCTAACCTAGAACTGAGAAACTAAATCATAATATACGATGAATCGTACATAATTTGGAACCGAAACCAGGAATTTGTCTAGGTGGGGTTGAAAGTGATTGAAAGTTACTGCTACCCAATAAGTGAAGCATCTCAATGCCCGACAAGTTCGAGGTATGATATTTATGAGCAATTCAGCGTAGGCAAATAGATCTTATAGCAAGGAGAATCGACTCTATTGTTTGGGTAGAATTTGGCTGGAAGATTCGGATGGCTTTCTTTACGCTTAATGGTATACTTTGCTGTCAATTCTTATTTTGTTTAAAGGAAAGTCAAAAGCTGTTACTTCTGTAAATGGGAGCACTTGAACCCTCTTTTTATCGTTTTATCCTATCGCAGGTCGGAACTTCTTTGCTCAGACACACTTTCTGCCACTCCGTCGCGGCAATTTTTATTAAATATTTAGCAAGAATTAATAGATGCCGTGGCTTCTTCGTTTGGGGGAAAAGTTTGTTCATGCTTTTCTTTTTTTTTTTTTCTGATAATCCAGGTATCTAAGCTAAGCCTAATTATTCCTGGACCCCATAACTACGCCCCTAAGCTATGGAGTATGTAAATCGCAGGATGTGCACGAACTGGCTCCCAGGTTCCCAAAACCCCTGTATACTACTGCACACAAGGGGTCCGCTCTGGCTCCCAGGTTTCCAAAACTCCTGTACACTACTGCACACAAGAGATCCGCTCCAAACTAATTGTTCCACTATATCTCCCCCAAATATAGCTTCCAGGTTCCCAGCAGAAGTCGAACCCCCACCCTGCCGCTGACAGCGAGAGTAACCCTGATTGTTCTACCAGCCTGCATATGCCTCGGAGGACTTGGATGCCTCTGGTGAGATTTGAACCCTCAACCTTTGGGTTGGGGGACAAATCCCATTGCCAGCTAGGCTGGCTTCCTTTGGCTTGTTCATGCTTTTCTTTCCTTGGCATATGTTTGTTCGTGAAACAACACAAACGCAACAAAAATCAAGGCTAAAATTCATCCCAAAAGAAAAAAGGGGAAAAAGAATCAATGCTAAAGTTATCATTGGGTCTTCTCTATTTCCTGACGGTGAAAGTAAAAGTCAAAAAAGGTACGCAAAGTAAAAGCCAAAATTGCCGGGCCTTTTTCATGCGGTCTCTGGAACTAGTACCAACCAAGCGGAAGAGAAGCTGAGGACGACGACGACCCACCTGAACCTTGCTTAGCATCATTACCATGTGCATTGAGTTTGATGTACTTCATGCTCCTCTTCTTCGTGGGCACCCATTTCATGACGGTGGCTGAGCACAGTGCCGTCTGCGAACCCCCAAACTTAAAGCTAGTCAATGGAAGGTCACTGCCAGGGCCATTGTCAACGAGTTTCTTCAGCTTTTTGCGCGGCCTTTTTGGCTTTCCAGAGCAAGCCGATGCAACAGTTAACGCACTGCTCTCGATGTTTGAGATTTCCTCCTGCATCTGCTGGTGGTCCACGGCGTTGAAGGTTTGCAGAGAGGTGACGCAGCATTCTTGCCACTTGAGCTCGTTGAGATCCATAACCAGATCATCCAGAGGTATGAATGCGTCCGATGATACGCCGGCGTCCCCAACCGTTGAGCGTGACGGATCCATTAAATCCATTGTCTTCACGACTTCCACTAGAACATTCTATTTCGCAAAACCAGAAAGGGTGAAATTAGAAGATCAAATTGATGAGAAAACAGAAACAGAAGAGGAATAGAACTGAATCCATTGGCTCAAGATGTTTAACAGACCTTGTGAGTTCTGTGGATTTTTTTGAAACCGTGCATGTCGATGATCTGTGAGCAGAGGAAACAGAGGCAAATTAAAACAATATATCACTAAGAAATCGTTGAGAAGATGCTTCTACATAGAAATTTTGATACGAAATCATTAGAAACAGAAACTTTCCACATGATTGATTGTAGTTTTGATTCACGAAGAAATCTCATTCAGCATCAATTCTCGGAGACGAAGAACAAAATCTGAATTTCAAGACCTCAAGATTTATATTCAAATCAATTATCTGCTTCTATCGAGACTAAAACCTTACATCTCTCCTCACATACACACAAAATAGCTGGAACCGTAAGTCGATGTGAAACAGTTCAACAGATGCACTTCATGTTCATTCTTAGCAGGTGATTTCACGTGAAAACAATAATAACCGAAAAAGTTTCGATAAACTGATCCAAAGGAAAGAAAAATTATGTAAGATATCGACTTTCGTACGCTTTCAGAACAAAAATTAGAATACAGAGAGAACAAAATAAAAACTATGTGCAATATGTAGAGAAGTAGGAATTGAGGGAATTGGGAAGGAATTGGACCTGATTGAGGTGGTGGACGGTGAAATCAAGCTGCTTCTGACTGTGAATGAAGTCGAGGTACTCTTCCATAGTCAGTTTTGGGAGCAGTTGCCGGCGTCGCAGCCCACCGCCTTCCGCCATTGTCACTTCTCAGCTCAGTGCTCTCTCGCTTGATACTGCGGTGGGTTGTAGAAGCAACAGCAAGGAGGTTACTACAAGTCAGTTGATGGTTATAGGTATCCTGGGATCAGATTTTGGTGGTGCATTTTTTTTTTGCTGTATAAGATTTATTTATAATTTTTCTATCGTATTTAATAGTTAAATTTATTATTTTAAAATAATTATTTTAATCGTTAAATTATAATAAAAACTTATAAATAAATCATGTATATATAATAAAAAATAAATGTATAATTGCATCTTTTTTTAATATAATGTGACTCTCATAGTCCCGTCTTAAAATTTTTCTTGTCGTTGAATTTTTTTCTATTAAATTATTATTAAGGCAAAATATCTTCTTTGGCATACAATAAATATACTCATATGATTTTAACTTTTTAGTTAAGTAAAAACTTAAAAATATTAAATAAAAAACAAAAAAAGAAATTTAAATAAAAATTAAATAATAAAAAGTGCATTATTTTTCGTGTAGAAATTACTCTGCCCCTGTCAGTGCAAAGCTCCGCAAATAGCCCGTCTTTGGAAGTTGCTGGAAATACAACAAGCGCATCGGTGGAAGTATAAATAAATGCGTTTAATCAAAAAACGATTGGAAAATAAAATAATCAAAAGAGCGCTTAAAGCTCATGCGTTCAGGCTATTGCAGAAGCCCAATTTTAAAAAAAAGGCCAAACAGATGACAGATCAAAAGCCCGCCGAAATTGCCGGCATTTAACTTCCTTTCTTAGTCAATTACATATGGAATGTCAATTGGATTGAGTGAGTTTGGTTTTAGTAAGCTCGAGTTCTGTTCGATTATTTTTGGATTGAAAAATATGAAATCAGCTTGACTTTTTCGGGTTTTTAGTTTTGGTTCGAACCGATCTTAACTCTATTTTTTTATTTTTTATATAATAATAATATTTTTTAATAATATAATAATATATATATATATATTACGAGTCAAGTTAAAATCGAACTGAGTTTATCTCAGTTTAAACTCTGCCCAAAATATTATTTATGCTAAAAATATTAGTCCATGCTTGCATTTAAATGGGTCAAACGACATAGACTCGACTCAATCTGACCCAATTGAAAGTCTTACTGATCTGGAATAACATTTCTGCCTCACTTGGTACTCCCATTTTGTCCTCTAGCAGGGGCTTACTTCAACCCCTACATCCTGTCATATGTGCAGGGCGTTGGGGGATGGAATTGTTGTTGACTTTGCATGAGTGCCATCTCTTTAATTCTTTTTTTTCCCCCTCAATTAGATACTTATGTATGTTTTAGGGGGTCCATAATTATTTCACTCTAGCGTCGAACATTACAGAAAAAATGAATATACAAGAATTGAATTCAAAACTTTACTTATAGCACACTGAACTTTTTCCGCATGAACCAAGAAGAGTTGGTCCATCTATTTAAGTATTCAATCTTATACAAAATCAAATTCTTTTATTTGTTCAACTCTTGTCCCTCTCTCTTTCTCTTACATGCTCTCCCTTTCTTTGAATCTCCTACACAACTTAAAAACTTAGGTCGGAAGGATTTTTTAATTATTTTTTGTTAAATAATAGATTATCTATTGATATAGAAATTTTCAGGATTATTATAACTAAAACAATCCTCAAATGTTTTCTCCAACATCTTAAAAAAGGAGAGTTGAGAGATTGACATAATTCTAAACTAAAAAAATAAAAGTTATATAAACTAATAAATAATTTCCCACACTCCGATAACTCTAGGTGAGTGACTGATACTAATACTAATAAAATAAACAAATACATAATGATATTCTTTGCATCAACTCTATTTCAATTCTTCAACTGCATTAACAAGAGATATGTAATTTTAACATCTTTATAAATTAGTACTTTAAAATATCATGAACGTATCATTAATTTTGAAAAAGTTACCTTGAAAAGAGTAGAAGACAGAGATAGAGCCTAAACCTAATTCGAATTGATAGACTACTCGGAAAAGAGGAGGAAATCAAACATCAATCTGAAATGTTCAAAGTTAAATATTGCCTCACAGTCATGAATCTTGACAAAAATTGTGTAAATAGAAGTTCATCATAATTCGTAGGAAAATATGAGTGCGAGAACACAGGAAAAAAGCAAGCAATAACAAAGAAAATCCAACGAAATTTTGAGCGAGAGCCGAGGCCTTTGAAATCTAATCGGCTCTAGAGGATAAGCTATGTGCAGTGGCAAGCAAGAAGAGAGAAGGGGGGAGAGGAAGTTGTTTAGAGAGAAAGGAGTGAGGTTTGATCTCAGGGTTGAAAGGTGTTTCTAATGTTTCTTCGCATTTTTTTTCCTTCTTTTTTTTTTTTTTGGTAACATCAAACTACTTTTATTTTTTATAATTAGTCCTAGCCACCATGAGAATCGCGCAATCTGACAATACTCCGTCAAATCCATGGTGGTAGGGACCAATTATAAAAAAAATAATGATTTGAAGTTATAGAATGAAGAAAAATAGATTATGAACTAAAATACAAATAAAAAATTAGTTAAAAAACTATTTTTTCATAATTTATCTATATATCTTTAGTTATTATGTTCTTATTCACTTATTTCTTTCCCTCCTACCTCTTTTAACATTTTTCCTAACTCCTAATTTAATAATGTTCTAACTAATTTAATTTTTTGTACCTCAATTGGTTATTATCTTCATTTTTTCTCAAAATACTTACAAGATTTAGAATTGTAACAAAATTACGTGAAAAATGTTAGTTTAAGTATATATATGTATATATAAATAACTAATAGGTATCATTGTTTTAAAACTATATTAAGATACATTATATCAATGATGTAGCTAATATTTATAAAAAAATAGTCCTTCAACTAATTTTATATTTTTATTTTTAGTCCTTTGTCTATTTTTTCTTCTTTTTGTATCCTTAAAATATTTTTCCTCTTCCAGTTGGTCCAAACCATTGTAGACACGATGACGTCTAACAGTATGCCACCAATCCTACAATAGTTTGGACCAACTATTAATAGCGCACATTATACTTAATATATATTTATTATTGATGTCATTTAGTAATGACATTTATATTTGAAGGCCTAGATATACTCGAGATTCTTGAAGCATATAAGTAGATTGTTCCTATAGAACATAATAAGACTGTCTTAGTAAATTTTTATTGAAAAATAATCAAGTATGTACATGTATAAGAAAGTCTATACATAGCTAAACTTGTTATACGTGTTTCTTTAGTAGAATATATTCTAATTGTGCAATTTATTGATTGAAATAGTATTATGCGCATTATGAAGAGAATATCATCAATCAAAAAATGATATTATTTATGACATTTATTAGCTTAATCTATGCATAAGCATTAATGAACTGGAAGTTTAAATGATTGTGTATTTGCATAGAATTGCAAATCCAATGTCATATATAAATTTCTATTTTGATAGATGTCCAACGGGACAAATATATGAATTCTATAGCTATATAATTTTGAAGCATGCTTGAACCTTAGTAGATGTC
This sequence comes from Rauvolfia tetraphylla, assembly GCA_030512225.1. Classification (NCBI taxonomy): domain Eukaryota; kingdom Viridiplantae; phylum Streptophyta; class Magnoliopsida; order Gentianales; family Apocynaceae; genus Rauvolfia; species Rauvolfia tetraphylla. The sequence continues at coordinate 1,248,755 of JAJQKT010000012.1, forward strand.
TAGATTTTGAAAACAAAATTGTTAACAGAGAAAATGATTTGATGATCAAGATACTCTTCTTAAATAATTTTATTTAGAAAATCAAGTATTTTAATCATAGTTTTAAAAAATTAATATTTTGTTCCAATGTATAAATTGACCATCTTGAAGATACTTTAGATAAACATATCACATCAATGGTCATTGGATTATTATACAATATCTATAAAGCGGTATTGAAGAATTCTTCGGTCTTGAAGTTCCATAGCTATACATCATTAGTGTTTACACTTGTTTTCATGCAAGTGTATATCTCTTCTAATTCTTCTCTTAGCAATGATTTTTTAGATAACCTTAAACTTGTCATTTAATATCTCCTCGAGATAGTTTATCTCAAATATTAAAAAAATCCAACTGTTGTTGAAATGAATATATATATATATATATATATATATATATATATATATATATATATATATATATATGAATATATGAGTTACCTGTATGATCTATACAAATGATGTTATATATAGACTTGTGCTTATTATAACATTAACATTTTTTACTCATGTTGAAGAAATAAAAATTCATGAAGTTGGCTGAGAATGTGTGTGATTATAATTAATATATTCTTATGTTTGAGATAAACATATCCTTAAGAAGCATTTCTAACTATATTATTGGATGATTATAATGTTTGAAAATATAACAAAGGAGAAATGATAAAACATATTTAGTTGAGATACTTTTTACTTTTAAGCTGCAAAAGAGAGGTGGTACTGATATACAATAAATTTGATCATGTTATAACTTGATATATATATTCACTAAAACTTTACCAATAACAATATTTGATAGGAATACATTGGTTAAGAAATCACAAGAGATTATTTCATTAGGGAGAGTACTAATAACAAAGAATAGTATACTCTTTCCTTCATTAGCATTTTTTCACTGGATTTTTTATCTGGTAAGATTTTAATGAGACATATTCTATATAAAATGGACATTCAAGGGGAAGTGTTATGAATATATCAATTACGTGGATATTTGTTATCCCAAGTATTAAAACTTGTTTGAGGTTATGAAATATGAAATGTTGGTATTAATAACTAAAGTTGTAGTATTCATCATTTATTTATACACAACTATTTTCATTACCTCTATTATCTTAGAAAATATGAAAAATTATGCGATGTAAGTTATGTTAGTTATAAAGAAGCTTACTAGTAATCTACGATGAGAATGGTAACTTCAAACTCTATAAATAGATTGTATAAAGTAGCTTGAGAGAAAATGTATGCTAAAAAATTTACAATAAAATTCTAGTTTCTTTCTGTATTTCTTGTGCTCTTTCTTTCTCTTTGTAATAGTTCAAATTTTTGTTCATTACTATTTTATAGCTAGTTTTGCGTCCATTGCGACCAATATTTCACAACAAATGCATTATTTTTCACATAGAAATTCCAGATGCCTCAAGTAGTGCAAAGTTTTGCGAATAGCCCTATTTCTACTATTTGGCTTGAAATAAAATGACCACATGTTAAAGTACTAATAAAAATGCCTTAAACTTAAAAACACTATTTCCTCAAAGAAAAAAAACTTAAAAACACAATTACATTAAATTTAATCATTGGAAAGAAAGCACTCTAATGCTACATTTGATACATAGGGAAAAAATGGAATGGAATTCCATTCTACCTAGAACCTCTTTTCATCTGGAATGGATTTAGAATCCTTTTTTCATTCCATTGTTCGGAAGAAAAACCAAAATGGAAGGATGATTCCATCTCTTTGTTTGGTAAAATTATTATTCAATATTAGAATGGAATGAAATTTCACAAAAAAGAACATAATTAAATGTCTCACTAGTATTTCTGTCATAAAATGAAATTATACCAATAAAAAAGGGCTAAATTTAATATTTATTTATAAAATTTTATTTAAATAAAATACTCACTAAAATTGCAAGATATATCAAATATTTTAAGTATTAAAGCATAATTTAGTCATATAGACAACTCTCATTTTAGATCAAAATAAATGAAGTATTATTAAGAAAAATAAAATAAAATTCAAGGTTAAATTATGCTTCTTCTTAATCGAATGTTATGGGGATATAATATTCAATAAGATTTTTTTCCAAATTCCTGATTTTCTTGAAAAGATCCGTCCTTAAGTTTTGGTATAAAGAAACCTTTCTTTACTTCTTCTTCAAATCAACTTTATTGCAGAAACTTTTTTTTCTTACTAAAAGTATTCATATTAAACACTAAAATGAAATGAGAAGTGAAAATTTAATTCTATTCATGTATATCAAACGAATCGCAAGAGGTAGTGTGCCAGTTTATTAAAAGAAAAAGAAAAGAAGAGAAATGATTACTAAGGAGAGAATTTAAGAGAAAAGAGAAAAGTTAATTTATGTTATTTCAGAGTTTTGAGAAGAAAAAAAAAGAAAAATAATGCTATTTAAATAAATTTACAAACTAATCCTTTGTTATAAATTTTTTCTTTAAATTCACATATCTAATAGGTTATTTTAGTTAATTCAATCAATTAGTAATTTTGACTGGAATTTAACTTCTTGTTCCGTCTCTTTCTCTCCCTTCACATTTGGAAAGAGAGATGTGGAGAGAAAAAAGGGCTATTCATCCTTTTTTTTGTCTCCGAATCCTCCAATCCAAACAAGCCCTACGAAAATAATGCGTTCAGGTGATTTGCGAAGCACAGTATTAAAAAAAGGCCAAACAAAACAAAATCCCCCAGAAATTGCTTGAGAAATTGAGTCTCGTTGAATCCATGGCGGTATGGATGGATCTAGCTGAAGACATCATCATAGAGATCCTTCTGAGGTTGCCCGTGAAATCACTGCTTCGATTCAGGTGTGTTTGCAGAACTTGGCTCGTTCTGATCGAAAGCTCTCGTTTTGTTGATTTGCATGCAAGACTTGGTAAGGGCGACCAACGCATTATCATCCATCAATCGACGAGAGAAGAGAGCAAACGCTTCTTGTCATTCCATTCTGACGATGAATTGCTCAGCCTTGTGGCCCCTCATCTAGACGCTGAATCCCTCAGCGTTGTGGCCCCTCATCTGCAACATGAACAGGGTTACGAGCTCGATTTCTTGCGGTTTGGAGGCTCCTGCAATGGCATTGTTTGCTTGATTGTCTTTGATACATTTATTTTGTTTAATCCTGCACTGCGTCTTTTCAGGAAACTCCCGCTCAGCCCCTTTGTCTGTCCTCCTGGATTAGAAGCTTCAGTGGCAGTTTGGGGATTTGGGTACGATTCTACGGCTGATGATTATAAGATCATCACGATTCTAGAAATCTGGCAGGGCGACAGTCGAAACGGCGATATTCCTGAAGTAGTTGATAACAAAGTTGAAATATACAGTCTAAGGGCCAACACTTGGAAGCAATGGGATGGCATCTTCAAAAGGGTACAATATCCCCCTTTTGCTCCTTCATTGAATGGGTGCTTCCATTGGTGTGATGGTTCGGGATGGGGTATAGTTTCTTTCAACGTGGCCACTGAGGTATTTGGGGACATCCCACTTCCTGATCCATTTACTCCTGAAGTTGTAGGTGATCCTGAATTTGAATTTGAAGGAGGTAATACCATTGTTATGTTGGATAAATATCTAGCTTTTGTGGTGTACACAGCACATCGAACGTACACCCCCCTTCACACATGGGAGATGATCGATCAGTTCTTTGACGTATGGATTATGAAGGAATATGGTGTTAAGGAGTCTTGGACTAAACTTTATCATGTAGGACCTCTATCAAACATTGAAGAACCTTTATTGTCTTGGAAGAATGACGAACTACTATGTCAAACTGGTGATATACAATTGGTCTCCGTTAATCTCAAGACCCAACGAGTTCAAGAATATAATATTCATGGGCGTGTTGAACTTGTGGCTATCAGTTACAAGGAAAGTCTAGTTCCAATCGACAGATATTAGTGCATAATTTTGTGACAAGACTTGGATCTACTCATCAGAGGTTCAACGGTTTTGGTCTTGTCGATGCAAACTCGAGATTCTTGACATGTTCTATTTTTATCGATGCAAAGATGACACGATTCTACGAAGAATATTGGTATGTGCAGACGTAGTAAAAATCTCTCTACGCAATAAAAAAATATGGAGATTCTCCATCTCAAGAGCCTGCATTGTTGAGTTCTTAATTGCAGACTACTCCCTCTCAGAATGGAGGAAAAATAAATAAACTTCGTAGCCTTGCCATCGGTCTCTATGCTTATTTTGTCAAAATAAAGATGCATTAAGGCGTCTTCAAGAGGCAGAGGAGCCTTGAATTAGTGCTTCAAATTGGTGAAAGTCTGTTGAAAGATAGGTTGCTCCAGTCCTCCAAGCACAAATTTCTCGAGAAAAACACAAATTTATTATCCTGAAATTACTCAGAACGATCTTCAAATCTCCATGCCCCATAAAAAGCACAACATACAGAACAATTCTCACATGCTAATAAGAGTGAAGCACGCTGGAGAGGAATATGCACCGGAACATCCAAACAGCCTACACCTCAAATACGTACTTTTTTCAAGCTAGATATAGCTTCTTAAATCTATTCAGTTCCTCAACTGGCTTAGCTCTAGGAAATTGGCATCAGGATTAAGATATAGCTTAAGACTGACGAAGCTCTGGGCGCACAAAATCGGCATCTGGAGGCACTGAAATGTCAACGGTAGGTCTCAACTGGGCACACACCTCAATAGCTCCGTGCACTGGATCGGATAGGAAGTTGCTGATGAGATCCCTGTTAATGGGAGTCTTGTTATCCACAGCCACCAGAGCCTGTTGCGTAATGATGTAATCAAATCGGGAAGCCCACTTCCTTGATCCTAACCGTGCTGTTGTTGAGCAATTGTCAACCATGAATGCAACCCCACGAGCATGCATGAAAGGATTTAAAGAATCCACAGACTCGATCACACTCTCATTTATGATCTCAGAGTAGGAGTGCCCTTTCTTCCTCAAGATCTCAATCTGTCAACAATTTTACACAAAGAAGGATATGTCTTACTGTCTTTCGTGCAGACAAAGTCAGTCTAAATCAGATCATCATCAGTTCATGAACAGGAACCAAATTTCTCTAGTTTAAAAGCATTTAATCATATTCCAAACAAATTATTCCTAGAGGGAAAGATGACAAAAAGAAGATTTTTTACAGCATCAAAGTCAAAGAGCAAACCTCGCTTCTAGCAAGAATTCAAAGTCAGATGATTCACTTAAACTATAAAGATAACTCACCTGTGCCATCATCAAAGCCACATAGACACCAGCTGTGAATGGGTACAAAGGGCCCAGATCACCAGCTGGTCGTGCTGCTCGGACTCGCTCACCTACTTTCCACATCCTTGTTTGATCGATCTTACCCATTGGGAAGGCAGGGAGACCCTCCTTTTCCTGCATGGTGCGACAGTGCAAGGTAAAAATTTTACTAACAGGCAGCATTTGTTCCATGTACAACAGTGCATGGAAAACATGGAGATAAGTTTTCTAACACTTCAAATGGTGAGCATAAATAATGTAAGATCCAGAACATCCCCGTGATAGTAGGTCCATTATTTTCTCCTCTGGATAGTAGGTCCATTATTTTCTCCTCAAAAGCAAAAGAAAAGACCTACATAGAAGCGACGTCCAGCTAAGACAACACTGCGAATCTCACTTCCAGTAGCCACATCTTCATAGCATTCGTATAAGATATCCATGCAGGGATAATATGAAGCACTATAGGCAGTCTCAAATTCCTTTTTTCCTTCTTCAGTTAATGCATTGTAAACTGCCAACATGCCCTGTTGAGAGATCAAAATAGGAATTAAAAATTGCAGAAGAAAGTCTCTTTTTAGTCATTTACTGCTGAGGCTGCTATAGAAAAACATATGATCGCACAAAATCTGCCTTCCAACAGAAAAGAAAAACAAAATGTCAGATACAGATGTAATTAGAGAAGTGCTGCCTTCCAGAAACACCAAAACATGACATGGCCGGGAGAAAAGAGCAAAACCCTAAAAGTTTGATAAAACTGACCTTTGTTGATATGGTTTTTGAAATAATTCCTGTTATACACTCCACAGTGTTTTTGTACGCAAGATCTTCAGCTATTCCCTTCTCTGTGTACCTTCTAAATAGTGACTCCACAATGCCATGTACAGCACCCAGTAAAATGCCTGTCAATAAATGCAATTAGTATCAGATTTGTCCACTCAAAGTGATAAGCAACAAGTTCTAGAAAAGCCAGTCATACCTCGCTCCCCAAAGATGTCGCTCTTGTATTCCTGTTCCAGAGTAGTGGCAAAGGTAAAAGGAGAACCAACGGCAACTGACCACCCGAGAGCAATATCTGTAGCCCTCCCATCAACATCCTGTATATATATCCCAGGAACATACATAGAAAGTCAATTGCAAAGAACATGAATAAAAAAAGGAACATCTCAGAGAGAGAGAGAGGGAGACCTGATGAACAGCAAAACTAGAATTGATACCAGCACCATTGATTTCTTTCCCTTGAACATATAACCTTCTCACTGACGGACCCATCCCCTTGGGACATACAGCTATTACACTAATATTCTTGGGGAAGTCAAGACCCATTGACTGCAAATGGCCAAGAAGGAAGCCATGTGAAAGCCCAAGGACACTATTTGGCTTCATGTGCGGAAAAACTTCCTCATAATTATCAGCCTATAATGCACAAAAAATTAATATATCAGACTTCTGTTATATTCTTTAAAGTGAAGTAACAAATAATGCAAGTTATCAAAGCATGGGCAGAAACAAAAAACCAACTGATAAACATTAAATATCTTTCAATAATGAACTGCTGAAGTATCAATCTTAGTACTAACAGCAACCTGCATCTCTCTGCCCATGTGTGAAATGCACATAAGAGGTACATTTTACGCTTGCAGCAGATCAAGGTATTCATGAAATCAGAGACCAAGCTTTCAGGGCACTAAAACTCTTAAGACATAACCACATATCAAAAGTATAAAGGATTGTTAAAAAACTCAAAATAGGCAGAGGCTCAAAGTACTAACCTGAGCAGCATCAGAGATTAAGAGTAGCACAAGATCACTCCCAGATATAGTCTCATATATGTCTCCAAGGGTTCCATTCTCCTCGCTAAACCCAGCTGCACGTGCCTCAGCAAATGAACGAGACCCTTTTCTCAAACCAATCTGTGAGAAGTAACCAAGAAAAGTAGACAAGTCAATTAGAGAAGAAAAGAAAAAGAAAATATTCAGAATCACAGAAAGGGAATGATAAAAAAGAAGAGCATATCACCTTGACAACAATATCAGATTTTGCCTCAGCAAATGAATCTCTTAGATTCTGAGCTTGAGCAGGTCCCTGCATGGACATAATATCAATAATTGTATCTTAAGGAGCAATTTGATTTTCGAGCTATGAGTCCATATGGCCAAAATGGTAGGAAGGAATTATTCTTCCAAGAAATTCATGCAATAGCACTATTGTACATGAACATATTCATACCATATTGTTTTACGAACCCAACGGGGAAGGAATTAGCAAGAAAGCAATCTCAATTTCACATACTTTCCTTTTTTCTTAAATATAAGTAAGTTTGGCTGTGCGTGTTTGTGTTGGGAGATCATAGTAAATTGCAATTAAACCATTGCTTACCCAGGTGCTATTTTTCAATTCAGAAATCAGTATGCTTAAAAAAAATCATCTTTCACCAAAAGAAAAAGGATTTAAAAAAAAGGGGTGGGGGCAGCTTTGACAGAGTTCAATTGTAGCATTGAACTTTATGGAAGAGAAGGATGTGAATGAGACTGTAAGATTTATAATTAACACATACAGATTCTCTAACAGAGTATCTGTATGAGGTTTAGTAGGCAGCAGAATAGGCTGTCAAGTGTTCCTAAAATATTCATTCGTGCTATTTATTCATGAAAGATGAGATCCTTCCAGTAATCGATATTGCTTTGCAATTTAGTTTGTATCTCTATACAATTTCCTATTAACCACTCTGAATTAGAATGTATTGAACGCAGAAGTCAATTGGGAGAAACGAACTTTCCCTTGTTATCCAATGTTTGAATATCCAAATAAATTATTAAAAGAGCTATTCCATTTGTATCCTGAATCCCTCCTCTAATAAAATCCAGAACTAGAAAAAGTAAAAACTTGCATTTCATATTTACAAAAATAATACTCCAAGCTCAAAAAAATTACTTTTTTTTTTTGCTGAATAAGAAAAGAATCACGATTTTAAGGTCAAAAGCTCCAAGATTTAGATAGCCACATTGGTGAATAAGTCGATAAATATATACCTGTGAACCCCACCCGATGACACCAATCTGCTTGACTCCCTTGAATGCGTCTGGCAAAAGTTTGAACAAATTCCTTCCTCCTCTCACAATATACTGCATTACAAAATCATATACATCAATAATCAAAATTTCACTCAGTAAAAGCGCAATAGGAAAGTCAAATACTTTTACAAAGACGAAACAAAATGTACCTCCTCGTGCCCAGCAAGATTGATTTTCTCTTTCTTGAAAACTGCGGTCTCAAAATCAAGAGAAGTCAGCGGCTTTACAGGGACAGAAGTAGAGACCATACGAGCCGCAACGGCGGAGCCATGGGAAGGTGCAGATGAGGCGGCACGAGCTGCGAGAGGCTTGAGAGAAGGCGTCGAGGAAGAAAGGAAACTGAGATTGTGTACTGAGGTTTAGGTCTGGTGTTTTAGGGTTTTGGTCGCCGGAGTGGTGGAGACGGAGAAGGAAGTAGCTGCTGTTGCCGCCGCCGCCATTACCGCCTCAAGTCTGCGATTATGTGCAGGAAGAGTGAAGAGGAAAGAGGTTTTCTCAAGTAAGAGTTGGATGCAATTTTAAATCTTAATACATTAAAAATAAAAACTATAAATTTGAAAACAAATAATTAACAAAATAATATTATTAACAAATAAATTATTAGTATTATTTAAAATAAAAAAGAAAGAAAAAAGAAAACAAAAAAATGTTTAGTTCTTAAAAAATAATGTGCGGCGCTAAGTTGTGGCGCCACATATTTTGGGCGTGCGCCAAAGTTGGGGGCGGCCTACAAAGGGGCTAGTCCAATTCGGGCTCGCCTCCACAAAGGGTTACGGCAAAATTAGGCGCATTGTACTTACTTTGCTATTATTTGTTTTCCAGAAATAGGCCAACTCACAAGTACTCAGAACTCTTTCTCTGTGTTACGTACATCAAGATCACCATGTGGGCATTGTCCCGGATGCTATAACCCAATGGACTCACTATGGCAACTCTATTTATGGAAGTTTGTGGTATTCTTTTTGATCAATATGTAGGTTGGTTAATGCTTCGGCCCTTTTAAATGGATTTACACTGAAGATTTATTGAAGCGGGCTGGAACTTTGCTTCATGACAAAAGGGCAAAGGATAAATCTGTTTAGGCCTTTCTTGATCTTGATTTTGGTATAATTCATTAAAGACACTTTGTGGAGAGAACCATTCAATTCTTTTGGAGGTAATAAATGAGTCATTTGTGTCCGAATTACCGAATCATGTTTGTTTAGGTAATAAATGAGTCGAGCTCAAATATAAAAAATAAAATTTATATTAAAACAATAAATATATTTATGAATATATTCATAAATAAGACTTGTTCTAAATTTTAGGATCATTTGTATATTCGAAATTTATGTTCAAACTTATACATGTTTGCGTTTTAATTTTATAGGTTCAATTTTCTTGTAAATTTAACCTTTTCTTTTGGCTAAATGTAAATTTAACTTTTTAGACTATTTAAATTCTTGCTTTCTTCAACCCTGGCGTTTAAAGGAGGATTTGTTTCTAACAATGAGATTCTACATAACGTTTAACGAGTTCATTATTATTTATCAACAACTTATATGAACGAAGCCTCTTGTATTAAGAAAAAACTTATGTGATTAATGAATATATTTCGAGTATACATTACTTAGATACTATCATTTATCTTTTCGTATAAAGTTTCTAGTAAAAAAAGGTTGATTCATAAATAAAAAAGATTAGTTTAAACATTGTTTACACCAATCCAATTTAACATATCAAATTAACAAGTCAAATTTGAAATTTTTGAATATAATAAATTAAAATAATGGGAGCAAACGGTAAAATTAAGCTTTGTCAAATATATATTGTTAGAATGTTGAACAAAATTTTCAAAAAAGAACAATTTGATTCAACTTTAATTGTTTGGAGTTCTAATCCTACTCTATACGAAGTGCCAAGAGTATCTTTGGCCTTTGGATTAGGGCCACTTGAACATTGTCAGCTTCTCGTTAGGATCCATGGTTGACTTGAGATATTAATAATTAGGGTTTAGGTGAAATTGAAAATTATTGGTTTTATCAACCAACTCATCAAATATCATTAAAAAATGCAAAAGTTAATTAATCCTATGATCCCATGAATTGGCAGAGTTCTTATAATTTTTTACTTAATGTGACATTAGAAGTAATGTGAGTACCCAACTAAACCTCAACAAAACCCTAGGAATCCAATGATCTCAATCTTCATTTTTTATACTATAACTATCTCTTGCATATGGAAGAAATCCTTCCAAGATTACAAGAAGACGAATGTACTCTTTGCATGATTGACTTAGTTTATGAGGCTTTTGGTTTCATCAACTTGTATTCTATGAAATTTCTATGTTCTTTTTAAGTGTATACAATTTAAAGCACAAAGAATAGAATTTTTATACATGTCTTATAAGATGAAATATATACTGTTTAATTGATTAATATACGTGTCTCTTATCAGATAAAGATTTATACTTCTTTGGAAACTTATGAAGAACAAAAGTGATATATAAGTACCACGATAATACATAATTTTGCAAATTGAGAAAAATCAAGAATGCTTTTGTATGAGATTTTAGCAAACTTTCACTAATAAAGTGATAGTGTCAAACGAATTTATTGAAATTACTCAATATTTATGATCTATTCCTATGAATTTAGGCAAAACAAAACAAAACAAAAAAGGACTACAATTTGCCTCCCAAAAAAGGATCAAATTATTTTGAGGCAAAATAGTTGACTTCAAGTTGATGGATGTCACAATAAACAGTTGACTTACGGCCAGATAAAAATGAGAGATTAGTTGAAGATACTGTCATCAGGATGAGTTATTAAATTTTGCATGAGCATGCGATCATGTTCCCCTAAATAATATTGTCTGAATTATTTATTTATTTATTTATCGAAGACGACCTATCCACTTTCTCTAGGGAGGAAGTTAGACCTCAACCTTGGAGTGTGCTGGGAATTTAGGGTTCATCTTCGTGCAAAGTTTGTTTAGATTTGTCTTATGACTTATATTTTAATTTTTAAACCTATAAAACTTAATGCTTCGTTTATATTAAAAACTAAACGGATTGTACTTAGTTAGCATAATCATATGTCTACTTAAATCGAGACCTTTTTTATCCTATTTTGGGTCTCTATATAGGTCTTCATGCCTTATCTATTATTAAATCAATGATGGGTTCGTTTTATGAATTCCTTTTTTCTTTAAAATATTCTTTGAAATTTTAGAATAATTGCATGTACTGTTCCTTTTCTATTGGTATATGTGTATGTATCAATGATTGGTGTGGAAAACATTTCGGTTCAAATGTTTGGATTTATATAATTGGTGGAAAATTTTTATTTATTCCCCTTTTGATTTTTTACTTGCATTAATGCAGCTTGATCTCATTCACATGGTCTGGATCCTCTCCCAATTTTCTCTTCGACTAAGTTAATATTGTCACGTAGTTATAAAAAAATTTTAAAAAATAAAACTCCAAATAAATATGAAAATCTTAAGAAAAATAAAATAATATAAAGATACGCAGCAACTTAAGATGATTAAGGAAAGAATAAGGAAAGATTTGGAAGAGAGGATCCTCAGGTCATTAATACTATTTACTTGCGAGTTTCGCGTATTTACTAAATAGAGTTGTATTCAATGCTATGTTCACAAATATTCAATTTATAATAACATAAGCTTCCTTTACCACCATATACATAATAAGATGAGAGGCAAAGAAATGTTGAGGAAAAATCTACATTATGAAAGTCTTAATGCTAATATTCATGGAGTTTATGTAATCATCTTATTAGTAACATTTAAGTTGTCTTTCAAACCCGACTCAAAGGTTTATTATTGAAAATAAGTAGAGTTAAAACCAAAATCAACATATTGAGCAGGAAAATCCTCCAAAAGTGGGAGCAAATCCATATCTTACTTAAGATAGTTAAGTTTTTTTAAAATTTTTTTGAGCTTAAAATATACTTCTTCAGTTATTTTTAAGGTTTTTAACTTTTTTCTTTTCAAAATGGTTAATCTTCTACAAATTTTAAAAATTATTTTTTAGTAATTTGTAAAAAAATCTTATAACTATTTTTTTATCCTAAGAATGTCCAGTAACTTTAATTTCTATAATTTAAATCAAAATTTTATTTTTTTCAAAAAAATACGGCTATTGGCGCCAATTCTATAATTAAGTTGGGCTCAAATTTACATATGTAAATTTGATTTAAAAGAAAAATTCATAAAATCTTACATAGTCTCATAAAAAACACTTGTGTGCAATCTATAATACTAATACAGTTCCAAATTCAATAGTGAATTATTCAATTTAGTGGTGCTATATTTAAAAAATACGTGTAATCTTTATTTCAAATTGTTTAAGAGGGTGTTAAGAATGATATGATAAATTTACACTTCAAATCGAACTCATGTATACAATATATGTAAATTTTAGCCGAAATTTACTGTAAGATTGATGACAAGATATTATTTTTTGAAAAATATAAATTTAGGACTAAAATTATAAAAATCAAAACTATGAGATATTCTTAAAATAAAAAAATAATTATGAGACTCATTTTATAAATTATTTTAATTTATTTCAAGTTACATTTATTAGAAATATAATTTTTAAAATTTTATTTTAAGAATTATTTAATACAAAAAATTTTAATCTGTATAAAAAAATAACTAAAAGATTTTTATATTTTGAAAGAAAAAAATATATCCTTATTATCAGTATGTTAAAAAGAGCTACATATTTATTACTAATAAAAATTGATGACGCGGTAATTATCAGTGGTCTGATGGCCTGACTTGTCCTGTTGTCCATGCACTTGCTGGTCTACGGGGTATTGAATATTCCTACAAAGCGTGCCGCCAAACAGGACTTCAGGTCATGACGTAAACGCAAAGGAAAAAGAAACGATTAGAGTAGGGAAAGTATTTGGATTAGCTTTTCAATTCAATTCAAAATGTTTTTTTTCTTATTTTTTATTTTAAATTATATTTATTTTTATAAATAATTTATTTTTATAATTTTTAATATAATTTATTTTTAAAAAAATCAATCCAAACACGCTCCAAATTTGAATACCTAAAAAAGGAAACTAAAGTTTGAGAAGATAAATGATACTTAAATTAATTATTAGAAATAACTGATGAAGTGATAGCTTATTTATTTAGAAACACTTGTAATCAAGTAATGAATTTTGAGTTTATATTATATTTCTATCTCAGGTATATATATAAAAAAAAGTTAACACTTTTCTTTTAATTTCTAAAAGTAGTCCGTGGACGTTTTTCTTTGTTTAAGGACTTTATTAATAAATAAGGCAATTAAAGCTTCTTAAGTTGGGAAATTTTACTAAGATATGAAAATATTTTTTGTCAAATCTAATATAAAATTTTTACTCTGAATTTTACTTCTTATTTTATAGATAAATTTATTTTTTAAAAATTAATAAATAAAAAATTTTAAATTAAATTCTATTTAAGAATGAATGAAAAATAAGAAAATTTCAATACAGTCAACCTCTGCAGGGAGTACTGGAGAGTCCCAACAAGCAACCTACGCCGTTGTATTTTGAAGCATTGACCCGAAAGGGCAAAAAAATATTTATTACAAAAATAAATTAAACATCGTGTTTAAAGCCTATGCTACGTCGTCGAAAGATAATCTTTTGTTTTTTTTTCCATTAAGGAAGAAAATGCTTTAATTTATCGAACCGGTTTCAAATTTAACCCGACCTAAGTTATTACCTCGAGACATTGCATGAAATGAAAAAGGCCATGCTGACGTTCCTTTTGGATCTTGTTAAGATGCCATCGTCATTTCAGACGTCATAAGTAGTTTTCAAATGAGAATAATCCATTAGTTCTGGTGAGCTACAAAGGACAATTTTAGTAATAGGCCACTAGGTTACATGCCAGTGTGCCAAATATGACAACACACCCCACCCCTTGCCCCAAAAAAAAAACAATAAAATAAAAATAAAGGCCACCAAAAAGAGGCCCAAAAAGATAAATGTTACCATTTTCGTCAAATTGATAATATTTAATTATATATAATGTTTTATATAAAAATTTAAATTATATTATACAAATAATATAATATTATATAATAAAAATAAAATTATATAAATTAATAAATATTTTATAATAAATTTAAATATATAAAAATAATATATAATAAAATTAGTAGTTAATTAATAATATAAAATATATTAATTTTTTTTTATAAAAAGTGTCAATTATATTAGGACGTCTCAATATAATAAGAAGGTCAAATAAAATAAAATAGAGAATAATATTTATTTTATTTGTTAGCTCAAAAAATTTATTTATTCTTTTCGAAATTTAAATCAAGCAGTACTGACTAGAAATACAGTATTATTCCAATGGGTGAAATATAATCAGATAATTTGCCAAATAAATGCTCTTTCAAGGAATCTTTTCCATACCTTCAAAAAAAGAAGAAGAAGAAGAAGAAGAATCTTTCCACGTTATTTGGCAATAATTGATTATGAATATGGATTTTACAAACTCATGAATTGGCTGATCACTATATATTATTTCTTCTAATTACTTCATGCTTGGAGTTTTTTAATTTTTTGAATTTAGAATTTTGTACGTAATTATATCATATAAAAAGTTCTAATTAGATGTGATTGGATAAAATTTATGAAAAAAAAATATATGTCTTAGGGTATATTTGGACTGAAAAGTTAATATAAATTTTTCACTTTGAATCTCATTTGTTTTATAAAAAAATTCTCTCTCTCGAAATTTAAAATAAAAAAATTTAAATTAAAATACTATCTAATTTTACTTTTAATTTTAAAATTTATTTTAAATAAAATATTATCGAGTCTAATATACTTAAACAGTATATAAATTATTAAATTATCACAGTAAAATTATTATTTAATTACGCTATTTTCACCGTTGGTATCAGGTCTCGTCGCATTACTTGGAAAATGCTGAGGACGGAAACTGCAAATTGATTACAGGTTTTTTTTTCCCCATGAAAGCGGTGAGTGTAACGAGAAATAAAATGAAAATAAAGAACTCCCTCCTAAACTTCTCGAAGCACTTTGCTGTAGGGTTTAAATAGGTGTGAAAGTGTGATTAGATAGAGCGCCCAACTCCACTGCCTCTTACAAAACTCAAAGCTACAGACTCCACCTCGGCCTGCTTTTTCCTCCTCTTCTTCCTCCGCTTCCTCAATGTTGTTTACTGCTAATTGAACATCTCTAACCTCTCCCTACTGGGTTGTCTCCAACATCTGCGAAAATGTTCCAAATGGCGAGGAAAACGTTGTGTTTTTTTTCTTTTTTCCATGTTCTTATACTCTGCTACTGTTGGAGTTTGTCCTTATAGTGATGGAACTTGCTAGAAGAAGCAAAAGAACCGAGCCTAGTTCCAGAATTCTCAAATTCATTCATCCAATGTTCTCTCTTTGGTCATCCCCAACCAACCGCCCACCTGGTGTAATATTCTTCTGACGAGAATTAGCAGCATCACTTTCCAAGAAGCTCACCTGTTCTGTGTTGTTCTCAAATCTTGAGAGAGGTTTGGGTGAAAAAAAGATGGAATTTTTGAATTCTTTCGGTGGGTTTTGTGGGAATTATGCGTTTCAAGGCATGGTGAAACATGGGTCGTCGTCATCTTCATCATTAGTTTTGGATAGTGAGAAAGGGGAGCTTGTGAGGACCCTGGTAAGACCGGGGCAAAAGGGGGTAAATGCAGAGAAGGCCTTGATTGCTTTGAGGAACCACAGTGAAGCAGAGAGGCGAAGAAGAGAGAGAATTAATGGCCATTTGACTACCCTAAGAAGCCTCATCCCAGGAACGAGTAAGGTTAGAATTTTTGCTTCTTCCTTTCTTCGTCTGATTATCCTTTAAGAACTGCTTTAATATATTTGCAAATTTCAAAATTTTTCTGCTTTTATATCTCATTTGCATGTTTCAGTGGAGGATAGAATAATTACTGTACTATTGTTTCTTTTCATTGTTCAAAAGCGTTGCTGGGTTAATCGGTATTGTTCTAGAAGATCTTTGTAGGAACTTTATATTTACTATCAGTTAACTTTTAGGATCGTTATCCTTGGGAAGGTGGGATGCAATAAAGGCCCTGGGGCTGTGGTTCCGCATACTGCATGGTCAGAAGAGGACCAAGTGCATGCATCCTACACTGAAAGAGGAAGCTTCTTAAGTGGTCATGGATGTACTCTTCCCCAACCCCAGTTCAAACTTACCTTTTCCCGCAGCAGAAAACAGGAAAAATCATCTTAAGCTATTTCCCGTAATCACAGATGGTCATAAAACTCGTGTTTGAGAGTTTTTGGGCCCCCTTATTAGAGGGGATTGTTGCAATAAAACCTGGTTTTGTTGCAACAAACTGCCTTCATCCTTTTTCCTATTGAAGGGAAGAGGCAAAAAGTACGAAAAGAAGGATGTGATGATTCTCTGATCTAGAACCTTCGGTTGCTCTAATTCAAATGAATAGAACGTGTCATAAAATGCAGAAAATATTGATATTAACAAGCCTCCACCCTTCTAGCTCTGCAATATTTGCTCAAGGATAATCAGGCTATAAGATTGCTGAGATCCTTGAAATCATACCTATGATGTTTGTTTCCCTTTTGCCTTTCTTGTCCAAGTTGTGTATGCGAAGTCCACCATAAATTCCTCCCAAATTGAATTTCATAATTTCCTACGGAGTAAGCAATACATAATGTATTGTTCTCATGTTGGTTTATCATTGATGGGAAGCTAAATCCTGATACTACTATAACTTTTTTAAAACTAGATAACTGAAAATTTTCTTGGAGATTATGGCTTTATTAAAAGCTAGCTAAACTTCAGTTTTTCTTAGCAGATGGATAAAGCAGCGTTGCTGGCCGAAGTTATTAATCATGTGAAAAAATTAAGAATGAATGCCGCTGAAGCTACAGAAGGGATGCTTGTACCAACAGACGTTGATGAAGTAAGAGTAGAACAACAAACAGATGGCGCTGGAGAATCTTCCTATGTTATTAGGGCATTTCTTTGTTGTGATTACAAACATGAGCTTCTTAATGATTTGCGACAAGCCCTTGACACTCTCCCTCTGAAAACAGTGAGGGCTGAGATTGCAACTCTAGGAAACAGAATGATCAATGTTTTTGTGATAACTGCATGTGATGAAAGGAAACTTGATGATACTGAAGGAGGCCGGCTTCTTGCTAGTTCAGTTCGTCAGGCTTTGATGACGGTACTAGATAAATTTTATGCATCAGAAGAGTTCTCATCAAGGAATGCACACTCGGGCAAGAGACGCAGAGTTTCTCTGTTCAATGGTGCAAACTCATCATCAGTTGGAAATCTCTGGTAAACAGGTGGTCGGGAAACTCTGGTAAACAGGTGTTGTTTGCACGGATTCTGTATGTTGTTGTATTTCTCCGAGCTTCTCTTTTCCCAATTACTTCAGTTGTAAAACATAGTGATCCAGGAATAGATGGCATATGTCTTAGCATATGTATCTTCTGCTTGTGAACAGAAACAGATGTATATGCCATGGCATATGCCATCTTTTGTACGTGTCTAAATCTGTTGTATTTGTTGCAACATAGCTATGAATAATAAAAGGAATTTGTTTCTCTACTGACAGTGTTTTACTCATATTTAAGTTTAAATTCCATTGGAACATGTCTGCTATCACCTCTGTCCTTTCTAGGATTTCTCACAGTGAAACGAAGTAACTTGGAATTTGGGAACTTCTTGGATATTGAATCTCTTAGTTTTGGGTGGCATACATGCTCCCTAACATTAGTCGATGCTAGTTTGTTGTCAGACCTCAGAAGGAGATTCTTCCTGAACGAAATACCTCCAATTTTTTTGGATGTGACCCTCACATTCTGTGCTTATATCTAGTGCAACTCTGTGGCCAGGACGTGCAAATCTAGACCATGGTAGATGTTCAGATTACCAGCCTAAAACCCTTTCAGATATTTAATCTAGTGAAAATGGCAAACCTCACTTTCACTGATTTTTGAGAGATGAATTTGGTTAGTCATCCGGAAATTGGCTTACGCTGGATGGAGATGTGATTACAATTCCACCAGAACGTTTCTCTAAGTTAAGACCTGTTTGAGAAGATATAGTATAATTTACTTCACGCCCACTTGTAGATCTTATACAAAATTCAATACCTAATACGTACTATTTGCATTAGAAAATGTCTTATACTGATACGTGGATCATTTAATATTTATAGCTGTACTTCGCTGCAATTGTTTTATACTTGCTATACCACGCATGTGTCACTCCCCATTTGTACATAGCGTGTGGTGGCGGCGAGAAGGAACTAGTCTCTTCCATGAGATTGGTTGTTACTTTTGCATGGCAAATAATTCGTTTTTCTCAAATAACTGGTCTGTTCATGTATTAATTTTAAATGCTGCAAATCAGATAGCTTCTCTTATGCAATAGTTTCAATAAGGGTCGGCTGTATTTATGTACTCTGTTTCATACATTTATTTTAAAGGAAAGTAGAGTTACAAGTTGTATTTGGATTATGTTTGAGTTTGAATTTTTTTGTCTTTTAAGTTTTACAAAAGTGAAATTTTTGTGATATGAGTCTGGATCCAAACCCAATCCAAATCTGCCCAGGAAGAATAGCTAGCTGTGTCCTTTTCTTCTGCATAGATTTTTAAATTAGAATTTTAGAATTTAATTATTAAAAATTAAACTTATGATGCTGATTTTTGGATCAATAGTACTATTCTTGCTAATGTCTATTTGGGGGCAATTCAGCCTTAAATTATTTTTTGGAAAACCTGACAGGAAATATTATAGGTCAATCACGTTTATATTCTAAGAGAAATTCTGAGAATTCATATTATAAGTGAAAAATGAAGAACTGAAATGAGAGCCGAAAGCTCTATCGGTGCTAGAGAATCTGGATAACTGTTGAACATTTGATTATTGGCATTGGCATTGGGATACACAAATACTCTCTTTTTCACTGTGTTTTAGATCAGATAAAGCATTAGAAAGGCGGGAGATCAATGTCTGAATCTCTTCTGCAACGACAAAGGTGTTGGTTTTGTAGTTGATGGTATGAATGTACACTTAAATTAGGAAAGATATATGAAACTGTTACAACAAAAGGACGCAAAAAATTGTCATCACTGTGAACTAAATATGGCTGCAAAATGTTTATCAACTTCTGCTTCTGTAAGATCTATACCAAAGAATCAGAAAGCACACAAATTTGTATCCCAGAATGAAGATCAGCATCATAACTATGTTATTCCATTTCTTTGACTCATCTAGACCTAGCTTCACTAGAAACCCATCCGCATTCAATAAACAAACCCCTTCTACCCTTTCTACACATCTTGATCTCCTCTTTTCTCCTCCAAACTCGTTTATCAGGAAACTTTCAAAGGGATACTTGAACAAACTCAAGTAGTGCATGAAAATCCAATACTTGGGGGTGTCTTGCATTGATATGAAGTACCCAGAGAAAAGGAAGAATCCCCCCATAACAGCAGCTATCATAGGCATTCCTGTTATGTAATCCGGAAACAACGCAATAAAGCATGCTACAAAAGAATTTGACATTGAGATAACCATCCAAGTCACCAGAGAGAAATAGAGAAACCCATCAATTTCCTGCCTCAGTCCAACTAGCCAATAAACTGAGCTTGTGAAGAGAAGAGCCACTATCAAAAGGAAGGGAAGAAAAACAATTGTGTTTGCAATGATATAGGAAGACATTCTATAGGCTCCTCTTGAAGTTTCCCGCATTAGAATTCTCTTCTCCTGCAAGAAAATTGGTATAGCTTCTGTTGTAAATGACAACAAGAAGGCCAGGCTGAATGCAAAGAATCCCATTTGACTTTGCAATGTCGATCTCTCAGTGTTACTATATGTATTCGTGAAGATGGTCCCCAGAAGAATTCCTGCAAGTAATGCTTGAATTGTCCTTGCAGCAAAAAGTTGTTTGGTTCTGAAAACGTTTCTGGAGAATCTCTGAGCCAGTATGAGTAACTCTTTGAATGCAGAATTGGAGTAAGAGACTCCATCTTCTTTACGTTTTGCAAAAATGGAAGCTTTTGCTACACTTACATGGTTATTTGCTTCCTTATCTTGATAGTTTTCAATGTCATTCTCGTCTACATGCAGGCTTTCTGAAACTTCGATAGCAAATTCGAGCACATTAACATGCTGAGGAATGGAATAGCCAGAGGACTTAAGCCGCTCCTCCAGGAAATGCAGAGGTTCATTATGAAGAACAAAACCATTGGATAATAGCACTATTTTGTCAATTAGCTCAAGAATTCGATAACCAGGTTGGTGGATGCTTAGCAAGATTGTCTTACCTTCGTTCTTGGCCATAGATTTCAGCAGCATCATCACATGGAGAGCTGAGGCCGAGTCAAGTCCTGATGTTGGTTCATCAATCAAAAGAACAGCAGGATCATGGACTAACTCCAACCCAATTGACACCCTCCGTTTCTCACCACCCGAAATTCCCCGGTTAGACTCATCGCCAATTCTCTCACGAGCAATGTGGTCGAGCCCAAGGTCCTTCAACAGCCTCCAAACTCTTGCTGCAGCCTCGTCTTTTCCCCCGTGCAGTCTGAGCCTTGCACTATACATAAGAGTTTCTTCAACGGTGAGAAGTGGGAACAGAGCTTCATCCTGTGTCACATAGCCCGAGACTTTCCTGAATTTATCAGTTCTCAGTGGCTGGTCATTGACAAGAACTTGGCCAATAACTCTACACGGGACGATCTCTCCAGCAAGAATTTCCAACAATGTTGTCTTTCCTGCTCCACTTGGACCAGCAATTGCTGTCATCTCCCCAGGTTTGGCTTCACAATTTACATTTTTCAAAATGTACTTAACATCATCTTCCTTGGCAGTACCCCACCAACCACCCCAGTTCAGCACACCATATTTCTTTGCAGATAGTTTATAACAAAGATCTTTTGTTTTAATAGTAAACCGAGTTTGCAGATGACCAGAGTTCGGTGTCTGCACCGGTGAATCCATTAGAAAACTCATGAAGCAGTAAGAGGAAGATGAACTAACGCACCAAACCAGCCCTCTTTTATACACGTTGCCGAAGAGCTGATGTTATGTTTGCATGCAAAGGAATGCAACAATTGTGTGATGTACAAATACTGAGTCAATCAAAAGATGGTGACAACCATGTGGGCTCCCTCAACTTGGAGGGTCGTTTTGAAGTGGACTGCGTTAGCCTTTTTAGCTTTGCGGCCGCGTGAATTTTGCAAGAAACAGTATATAATACTTAAGTTCGTTGACAGTTTCAAACTATTGCATCTATAACGGCCAATTTTCTTGCAAAAAATGTGTTGAAACGGCCTTAAACAGGTACAAAATTGACACTAAAACGCAGAGTCTATTCATCAAAGAGAAGGGTTGTTCTTGGTTTTCCCACCAATGATTTATTAATGCTCAATTCTGAGTTTCTGGCAAAAATGTGTAATGGCCAGTTGCTTCAATTAAAATCTATTTCAGAACGGCAGTCAAATTTTAAATGTTGGTGTTACCAATGTCATAGGATAAGGCTAGTTCTCATTAAATGGAGGAACTGGGATATGGAATCAGCTGCAGCAGCAAAGGCCGATTCACTCTTTGCTACATTCTCAAATAGATGAGTGAGCGCGTTAGCAGAAAGTCGTTGCTTTAAAGAACTTGAAAAGGGGGAACGGGAACGGGAATGGGAATGGGAATGGTCTTGTTAATTAAGTTCCACATTTGATAAAGTAAAATTTTGTATCAGCAGAAGCAGTTAATGCCAATTCACTTCTTGCACGATACTAATTAATATAACGCCCCACATCTATACAATTAAACTGTGAATGGATTTATATACTCACTCCATTTCATAATAAGAGCTATTGTAAAAATTTACACATATTAAGAAAATAATTAAACTGACTAATTTACCCTTAATAAAATATTCTTTCTCCTCATAGAAGCTACAATACAAGAAACAATTATTTTTCCTACATTAAATGCCATTGTTTTATTATGAGGGTAAAAAAGAAAAAGAAAGTTAATTTTTTATCAAATGATATTTATTTTGTAACAAAATAAAATTTTTATAATGACACTCATTATGAAACGAAGAGAAGAGAGTATTTGACTTTCTCGAGTAGATGATTTACTAAGTGCATTCGTTTGCGTGAGTGCGGAATTAGGGATCATAATCAATATCAACTACTTATTTCATTTCATAATAAGTGTTATTCTAGAAGTTTTATTTTGTTACAAATAAGTATTGCTGAAAAATTTTTGACTTTCTTTTTTTATTTATCCTCATAATAAAATAGTGACATTTAATGTAATAAAGATGGTAGTTTCTTGTATTGTAATTTTTTATAAAAAGAGATAATATTTAATTAAAGACAAACTAGTTAGTTTTATTATTGTCTTAATATATATATAAATTTTAACAATAAAACTTATTATAAAACGGAGATGGTAACTCCGTTCTCTCAAAGTCATCTCGTTAAATTTTTTCTAAAACCTATGATGGATATCATTTTAAGAGAGTTAAATCAGAACAAGATAACTCATAAAAATTATGAGTTACATCATAATTATTGTATGAGTTACTCTCACATAATTGATCTTTACATATTATCAACTGAGAATGACGGATTGTCCCCAGAATTGGACTATGATAGTGGAAAGGACAAGATATCAATGGTTGAAACTTGCTGCTATCAACAACTCCAAGACACACACTTCGTTACCATTTACCTTTCCTTTCTCTGTTTTTGGTATAGTCCTAAAATCTTGGCATATTAGCCTGCTAAGGGCAAGCATACAATCTTCCATTGATGTTATGGCAATTAAAAGCTTTCAGTTTGAAACTTGCAAGTTTGTGCAAAAAGTCTTCTAAGATAGGGTTTAAAATTAGTATTTTTCAGTTTTCTTTAAATTGTTTATAGTAGTTAATGTTTCTTGTCACTTCTAATTTCAGGTTAAGAAGATTATAAAGTTTTTTATGAGAATCAACCTTTTGAAAACTTTTTTTTTTTTGCTTATTAAATGCAATTGAAAACAAAATGTCGTATTTAAAAGAATATTTTTAAAACACACATTCAGATTGTATAGTACACTAAATTAGCAGCACATTCTCTTTTTATTTTTTATTTTTTCTCTCTCTCTCTCTCTCTCTCTTATTCTAAACTTTCTTTATACTTATAAATTAATTTATTCAAATATTCGACATTTGATATTAGATTTGAACGAAATAAATTTAGTCTGATAATTCTCCTTATCTATTTTATAGGTATTCATCATTTGGCATTAAGTTTGAACAAAATAAATTTATTTTATAAATCTTCCTTATTTATTTCATACATATTCATACAAAATTTTAAAAACCAACTTTTTGCCAAAAAAAATCTATTTAGGTGGGACTCGTAACTTAAATATAAATAAGTGTTACTAACTTGATCGATAATAAATAATTATTACTAACTTAATTATAAATAAATATTTTAATAATTTGAAATAAAAAATTATATTCCTAAAAGAATTTGTTTTAGAAAAAAAATTAGAAAGTATACTGCTCAGTTGGGCGGGACACTTTGAGAAAAGCCTTGCCAATTGTGGTGGGACCTTAGAACGTTATTCTTGTCGGGATTTAAGTCTCTGTTTATTACTTTTATTTTTTAATAAAAAATAATATTTTATAATTAATAATTTAACATATTACTGTCATCAATTTCCTTTTAAAAAATACTTCTTTCACCAAGAAAAATTTTAGCAAATAGACTGAAATAGATTTTCTGCTACGAATGCATTCAGAGTCTTTAGCAATGTTTGTTTATTGGAGGAATACACTCCCCTTAGAATGTGCAAACTTCTGACTAGAAACTGGAGTCATAGAATACAATAGCCAATATGCAAGAATCAAATTGGCAAGTTGGGAGATGTAAACACACTGGAACTGTACCATTCTGAGCCTGAAACGCCTGATATAGTTGTGCAAGTGCCACTAGTCAACTTCTTCATTTCATATATGTTTTCTTCCTTATCTTCTAGTCAAGTGTGTTACTGCAGATTATTATTAGGTTCCTCTTGTTAAGGTCAACTAAAGCTGCATTATAAAGCTTACATCATTATGTTTGAAAATGTTTCTAATGACAAAGGCACTATTGTCAACTTGCTGTTTAGACGATAACTTTGTGATCGAATACTTATAATGCACGTGATTAGGAATTAAGATTTAACCAACTTATGATGTATTTGGATTGTGTTTGATTGGTAAAATTTTTGTTTTAAATTTATAAAAATAATTTTTTTATAAAATTAGAAGTGTGATCAATTGTGTTTCTGGTTGAACTAAACACTGTCAAAATATAACTTTAAACAAAGAAACAAAAATAGCTTGCTAGAGTAGCATGCCCAAATCTCCAAAAATGGGCTTACTAAGTATTCTCTTCTGTCCATTTCTAATTACCTTCTTCTTATTATATTGTGATGTCTTGAGACTTTTTATGAAAAAATAATTTAATATATTTTATATTATATATTATTTTTATATATATTTAGATTTAATACAAATATTTTTACTTTTTATTTTTTATTATATTATATTATTTTTATAATATAATTTAAATTTTTAAATAAAATTCTATATCTAATCAAACATTATCAAAAAAATAGAACCGTGGGAGTATCTGTCTATTTTAAATGAGGTGAAAAGAAAAAAAATTGGTTTGCAAGTCGGTAGCAACCTGATGGGCCGTTATGTGAAGGGAACTTTTCTGATGGGCCAGTCGCTTCTCTAAATGTTTCATTAACAAGTGGGCTTGACAGGCCGCAATGGAATTAAGTTGGGGTTATCACTTATCACCCGGCCTTTGGATAAGAGGAAACTTACCTGCAAATATATACCAGAAGGTTTTAGGTCAATACTCATTGAGAAGAGTACTTATTCCTCCCCCTTATTTCCCTTTACAATAGAATAACATTACCAAAACCTCTTAAACACATTATTTATTAAAATGAATATGTTGAGCTCAAAAAAATAATACATAACATTAAAGAAATAATTATTTTGATATATTGAGAGATACATATGTAAATTAAGCTTAAAATATATTGTTTAACGAAAAGCATTTCGAATCAAATGAGTTAAGGGAAAAAATATTAGGGTATATTTATATTAAATTTTGTCTGAAACTTAATATAACTAGCTTTCACTTATTTTATCACACAAATTTTATTTTATAAAATTAAAAAATATTAAATTTAAATTAAATCTGAATACACCATAAATGAATATTAAGGACTTTTAGGGTGTGATTGGATATGATTTGGTTTTGAGATTTTTTTCTTGTATTTTGTAAAAGTTAAATTATTTGTGAGAGGAGATATATGTCCCACACTTGAAATTTTGGGTTTAATTTTGAAACTAAACTCTATCTAAGTTCACCCTTAAATTCGAATTGTGATAAAAATAGTTGAATCTATTTATGTACCGTAAAAAAAAGAAAAGAGTTGTTGACTATAAAGCTATTCCGGCCACTTTCTCCTACCTCTCTCTACTCTCTATCAGGGCTCGACTATTCCTGTTCTTCTTCTCCGACCAGATTTGGTCACTGGCTCTAGCCAAAAACCAGATCTTGGCCGGACATCTTCTCTTCTCTCCGGCCAAATCCGACCATGGGCCTAGCCCAGTGATCAGATCTTGGCCGGAATCTCTCTATTCTGTCCATTTTCCTTCTGTTCTTTCCCTCTCTTTTCTTGCTACTTTTTGCTTCTTCTCCGGCCAGATTATCCACTAACCTTGGCTGGAGATCGGAAGTTGGCCAGACTTTTATCATTTTTTGTATATTCTTATTCCTATTTTAATTACAAAATCATAATAAATCTTTTTTAACACATCTTTCATCAATATCTAAGCAACACAGACGAACTCCTTTGCAGCCTGAGCCTACGATTTCTCTCCTCTACTTTGGAAGAATCTATTTACAGGGATTAATTATGGGCCCTCTTTTGGTATTTTACATATTTTCTAGGTAATTTTTTAAAATCGTTGATACACCAATAATTTTTTAAATTGTCGACTTTTGTGGGGAGGTAGATGCTGAATTTTGTTTGTCTATGTGTTTTAAGGATAGTGATGCAGTTGCAACAAAAAAATCAAAGTGTATTTGTTTATTTTATTTTAGTATTAAAAATATTATATTGTATCAACTTTAGGTATATAGGATATTTAAGATGTGAGATATTTTCTATTACTATAGTTTTTGAATAATTGTGTAATTTTTATTATTCCTTGTATCGAGTTATTCGAATCTTTAAATTATCCTCCTTGATATATTAAAGTAAGAATTTAAGAATTATTTTAATTATAATAATCTTTATTATTAATGAATAATCCTCTTACTTAAAAAAAAACTCTAAACCTGCTCCAACGACTACTTTTGCCAATTACCCTTTTTCATATCTGACGAATACTTTCTCTCTCTCTCTTTTTCTTTTGAGCAGAATATTGCTTAATTTTACAACTGCAAATCTACATAATGATGTGTCACTATGTCACTGGTCCACAAGATTGAACAGATCAGATTTCCCGTCAAAATTTGTGAAATATTCTCAACGGCCGTTGCCACCAAAAACGAAGGCCTCTCTGTGCCATTCCCTCACTGAAACTATCTTTCAAGAACTCCAATGGCGTTTTCCGCTCAGTCAAAGCTCAACCTGTGTATTAACATTGGTAGCAGTAGCGACAGTTTAGGTCATGGCTCTTTGGGAAAAGCATTTGTACCGAGAAACCGCGACCGGGGTACTATCAGAATGCAGGCGGCATCGCCGTCTACTAGTGGAAGTGGCCGAGAGACGGTGGCTTATGAGGAGGGGCAGCTAGAAAGACCCCGTTGGGCCGGTGAAACTCAGCTTTCCCGATTCGTTGGAGCCCTTATTAGCTTCAAACCTCTCTACTCTATCCTCAAATATGGTGCAAGACAAGTCCTCATAAAGTAATCATCACACCTTGTTTTTTACATTGATTATGGGCATATTAGGGGTTCATAGTCAAAAATGTTTTTTTCCTCTTTTCCTTTTTACTTCCTGCTGAATCCTTTGTTTGAATCATAGTAAATTAGTTAAGGGTTTTTTATAATTTTTTAAAAAGAGAGAAATTTGATTTGTTCATTGGAATTTGGAACAGTACAGCTGAGAGAACAAATATTCCATGGCGAGAAATGACTAGGGAGATACTGGAATCAGAAGTTTATAAAGAAATGGAGAGCATTGAGGACACCTCCCTCGTATATCCTGATTGTAATTTCTTTACTTTCTTATGCATCTAAAATATCGTTTTTTTAATTCCCCATTTTGACATGCAATATTTGGACATAGTCTTTGGGAGACTGCGGAAAATTTGTGGCGTTGGAAACTCTGTTTATTGAAAATCTTTGGCTTATACTTGAGAATTGAGATTGGGTTAACTGACTTTCTAGTTGAATTTTAGAATAGCACAATTGGTTCGACAATCATTATTATTATTTTTTTCTTTTTGGCTTGCCTTTGGAGTGGCTAGTTCAGAGAACATCTAACTTGTGAAGATATAGGCATTTACTATGTCAGATTATGTATTAGTTAATGGAAATTAATCAGACTTTTTACTTTAGTTGTTCTGCTAGATTCAATTTCAGTAGCCAAAATAGCAATATTTTTGTTTTCTGTTTTAGCTTTTGAATTACTTTGTCTTGCACTAGCAGTATCTTTATGTATTACTTCATTAATGGATGTTCCCATTCTTCCAGTTTTATTTGCAAGGAGAAGGTAGAAATGTAAAAAAAATTTAAAAAGATATCTCTATTTGGTTCATAGCAGCATTGACGTTCTCTTCACATATTTATCTCAGTTTTTTTTTTTTAATAAGAAGATTGTGGGGAGAAGAATTCCAGAATGGTGCAAATCACTTTGAGTTCAGTACTCTTTTCTAGAGAAAAATGAGTTTGATAGTCAAAGATTTTCCTTGTATTTTATGTAGAAACTAACTTTTAGCTAATTACCTATCGTGTTTCTGACTTTTGCCTCCTTGTGCAGATTATCATAACCCATTTCACGCGTATGATGAAGGCAATCTGTCCTGGCTGGTACTCACTAACTTTACTCTTTTTTCGTGATACCTCTATCATCGTTTCCTGGCTTATTTAATATGAACTACAAATCCATTTTTTAATCTCTAACTCCAGAAAAAATGCTGACATGTAATAATGCTAGTAGCATCAGATGATGGATTTTGCATAAGTTTCTGCCCCAAGCTCGTTTTCTATTTTCTGTTGGAACAGGGAAATTTGAGCTTATTCTCACTTTTATTACTTTTGTGCTATGAAGTGTAAGATTTGTTAGCAATCTTCTCAGTGGTATCCTACCGTAAAATGTTAGACATGTTATTAGGAGATGAGCTTTGTCAACATTTTTGGCTTTTACTCATGCCAAACTACATTGTGAAAGATTTTACGGGTACAAATTGATCTTAGGTTATGCTTACTACTACCTTTCTACTTTATTTTGTATTTCTTTGGGAAGATGATATAAGTACAGAGTGCTTTGTTTCAAAATAAGAACTGTGTGGTCACTGGTCTTTGATATTGTGTGATCTACCACAGGCTGCTGCTGAAGCAGAGGCTGCAACCATGTCAATGGTAAGGCGAGCAATACCAGATGCTTCTTCGCTGGATGAAGCAAATAAAATAGTTCGAGGAAATTGGTTAGAGGCAATTGAAAAGCATCATATGCAATATTCAGGAGATCACGTTATTAGAGACATTCTTGATATAGGATGTTCTGTTGGCGTGAGCACAAGATATCTTGCTGATAAATTTCCTTCAGCTACCCTCACTGTATGTACAAGTACATAAATGGATATTCGCTTGTGTAACTCTCAGTCTAGCTAATGTACTCAGTTACTCTGAACTTTTTCATGCATCTTCTGCAGGGACTGGACCTCTCTCCTTACTTTCTTGCAGTAGCTCAATTTAAAGAAAAGAAAAGCAACCAGAGGGTGAAACCAATCCGCTGGATCCATGCTAACGGTGAAAGCACGGGCTTGCCTTCCCAATCATTTGACATCGTTTCTATTGCTTATGTGGTATGTCAACATGTCTTGCAACAGAGCAAAGGCATGTCTTTTTCAACGATCCTACATTGATTAAAGATGGAACTCTTGCTTGCTTCACATACCAGGTTGTGCCTTCATCAGTTGCTGTATAGTTTCATGATGGATATTTAACAAGATACTACTGATATGCCTACTTGTGCCCATCTTGATCCATAAAAACTTTCACTAAAGACTTTCGTTCATGATTCATGATTCATGAAGCACCAGGAATACTGATGAACTAGGAAGTTTCTTGCATCTTGGAAACTCAGCTACTCTTCTCTTGTCTGCTTTTCTGAATTTTCCTAGCGTACATTTTTTTCAATTCAGGCATACTCTGGTAGCATGCAGGACTATATAAAGCACGTTGATCACATTTGCAAATGTCTATGCAGTTTCATGAATGCCCTGCAAGAGCCATCAAGAATATAGTGAAGGAATCTTTTCAACTACTTCGACCTGGAGGAACTTTTGCTTTGACAGATAACTCGGTAAATGGCAAAATTGCATGGAATTTGAAGATTTTTGTTGTTTTACTTGGAAACTATGAAACATGACGCCTAATCTCTTATCTCTTCTCTTGCTTTTTTGCAGCCAAAATCAAAGATTCTTCAGGCAAGTTTCTCTGTTTCTTGAGTTCCATACTATTGGACCTCCCTTTTCCATCTTCCTGCAAATGGCTCAACATACAATTTCATTAATGATTAAAACTTCTATTTCTTGTTTCCAGGAATTATCTCCAGTGCTGTTTACACTAATGAAGAGCACTGAACCATTTCTGGATGAGTACTATTTGACAGATATTGAAGAAGTAATGAGAGAAGCTGGCTTTATCAATGTGCAAACATTGCTCACTGATCCAAGACACAGAACTGTGACTGCAACTGTGCCTCAGTAATATATGAATGTCTTTGATTATTCTAGATCGTGGCCATTTTCATGACCATTCAAGCTCATTGTTTTAGAAAATTCCTTCGATTTTATGATCTAATTGATGAGGTTTGTGAAGATTTTTCATCGCTGAACTATTAGCTCTCGGTTAAACTTTGCAACAGCTCAACTTCGCTCATGGAAAAAATGTGCATGTGAATTAAGTTGAGTTGAATATTTGTGTCAAACATATATGGATGGACCCAAATCTGTTGATTCTTGGTTCTTGTGATCAATAAGATCCAGTGTTGCTTCAACTTTGTCTAAGGATTTGACCCTGGTGTGATGGATAATTTATGGGCTTCTTTTTAATCTTTAAAGCAAGCCCAGGAAATCTCCAAATTGTTAGTGAACTACCGAGGGGAGAATTGCAGCGACATGTACACATGAATATTCCTTATCAACTTCGAATATTACCTTGTCTTTATTAATCACCTCTACTCTATAGGAAAAGCAAATAAATCAGTTAGAACTCTCTGTGTTTTAAAATATAATTTTTTATTTTTTAAAATATTTATTTTTTTATTAATTTTAAAAAATTATTTTTAAAATTACTTCTACTATAAATATAATTTTTTATTTTTATTTTATTAATTAAATTTATTAAAAATATAATAGTAAAAATATTTTTTATTTTTTAAATCTATATAAAAAATTAAAATATTTTATATTTTGAGACAGATAGAATAAATAATAACTTTTATTTCTAGATTGATCCTTTTTTTAAAAAAAATATAATGATTATTAGACCTAGCAAATACAAAAACACAACATTAATACATACTTGTACTAAAAGGGCCTTCGGAGAGGGAATCAAATTCACACCTACTAATTATACTCATTTTCCGAGTTATTACTTTTATTAAAATATAAAAATTAAGTATAAACATAATCTAATTAGCAAAAAAAAAAGTATAAGCATAATCACAAAATGGCCCTCACCATAAAAAAATATAGTAGTTCCAATGATTATTATCACTTTCTAAATTTTATATAATTTCAAATTAGGTACTTATTCTTATCTATATTTATTTTTCCTAATAAATCAATATGAAACAAATGGTACCTTCTTTTCTTAAAAATAAAGCAAAACCTCCACACCAACTCAGCACCAATAACTCTTTGACTTTCCTCCCCCAGTCCACTAATCTGACGGCTAGCAAACAAAGTGATCCCGAACGGTCCCACAAGGCAACCACTAATCAATAATCATCCATAGAAACACAAAATAAAGCTGATCAACTTTTGAACTCCTAAATTTTGACTCAAATATTTTTTGAGTCCCTAAACAAGTATTTTAGCCTTTTAGACGTTCAAATATGAATTTCAATTTTAGTTGTCGATACTTAACTTGCTTCCATTTTGAACCTACTCTTATCCTTTGCTAACAAAACTACTATTTCAACTAAATTTATTTGGTTTTTACGAAATTTTTTTTCTGATAAATAATATAAATAATACTTATTTAGTATTTTTACAAAAAATTAAAATATATTAATATGAATAGTTTCTTACAAAACTAAAAATTATGAAGATATTCATGTTATTGATTGTATTATAACTTGACCACTTTAATTGCATTTCTTCTCAAATTAGTTCTATTAGTTATTTTTATAATTAAATAATGCTTATTAGGTCAAAAATATATTAGAAGAATCACTTCTCTTTTTTCATTTCCAAAAGTAATTTATTTTTTTGAGAAAATATTGTATATCTTTGCCACCTATCCAATATTCTTTAAAAGAAATAATTTGTTTAGCTTAAGAGCATTATTCTAAAGTGAGATGAAATCGAAACGTGCCATGATCTCTTCCTAGTATTCAATATATCAGCACTTCACGTAGGTGGTCCGAATGGAAAGTATTTAATACTTTAGGGCCTAATTGATTGAGATAGTAGAGTAGGGGCGAAGAAGAAATTAGCCAAACTTTGGTCCTGATCCCTTCCATTTTCTATTTCCATCAAAACCAAACACCTTCTCCAAATTCCCAATCTGTCCCCTGAAAATTCTTGCTTGATGAACTCTCAAGATTGCATATATGAACACGACTTATTAACTGGATTATTTTCAATTTCGTAGAAAAATATTTTATTGAGAATTATTAGATCAATGGAGCAAGAAAAGAAAATGGACGAAAAGGAATCCATTGAGGAAGCTGTTGAGCTGATTCTCTTCCAAGTTCCTGAATGTTATGTTTATCTGGTACTCTCTCCCTCTATAAATTCGTATAAACATGTTTAGATAACGAAGAATGTAAAGTTCACTGCTTTGAGTTGTTTAGAGTATTGGGCTTGAATTGATTTTTCTTTTTCTGTTTATCCTTATAGTTTTAAATCGTCAGCTTAATCGCTTGGCGTTGAATTATTAGTTCAAATCATTAGGTACAAATTCAAGATGAAGTGAAATTATTGGACGTAAGTGCATTAGAAGGATTAGGTAGTTTCTGGGAGTGAATTCTTATTCATTCAAGTTGGAGAAATGGAATTGCTCCAATTCTTTTGTTGTTTGAGAATTTATGTTATTCTTTTGTTTGTGTTTATGTATGTCTGAATATATTGTTTGTTTTTTATGTACGGAAAGAGATGCAATGATTCTAATGGATTTTAGTGCAGACCTTGGGAGGTTGTGCTGTTGAAATTTGTGTACTGGAAATGCATCTTGTATTGTATTTGTGAATGCTGTGGAATACATTTTTATTTTGCGGAAGATTGTTATTGGGTTATTAGCATGATAAAGCATATCATTTTTCTGCTTTCATCTTTTTGAAATCTAGAATTTTCTTTAAGTTTCTAATCATATTGTTTCCAATCTCCGAAGGAATCTTATGAGATATTGTTTATCAAAAAGCAGAACCATGTCCTTGTCTGTTGGATGGAAGTAGTAAGGTGCATCTGGGTAAAATCAACTTTTACATTCAGCCATAGAGCTAATGTGTATATTGAGTGGGTTTAGTACACTTCAATCTCTTAGAGAAACCGTAATTGCACTCTTTGAGGAGGTGTTGATAAGTTAAGAAAGTATACTGGCCCCTTTGTTCTGGGGATAAGACTGCAATTTAACAATTTTGTGAACTTGTAATCGCTGCAGTATTTAGCTTGAGATTTGCCTTGATTTAAGAAGACGAAAATTAAGATGGAATCTTCTGCTGAAGGTTATGATATGATCAAAATTGTATGGTTATGATTGGATCAAGTGGAACGTATCTTAAATGATTAGAATGTCAAGATGTGGAACCTACGATCCCTTGGGGTAGACTTCTGCTTATCAACATTTCTTATTTATGTGGTCCATGACGTAGCTATAAACACAGTGAATTATCTTTTTCTACCTTATTAATTTCTATTTTTGAGGTATGCTTTTCTGTATGTCATTGGAGAATTAATAATATTCTTTCAATCTGTTAAGCTGTAATACTTACTAGTGCCTTTCGGACACATAGTTTGATTATAAGTTATGAAAACCATGATTCCTATATGGTTTAGGAATCCACGAGTATCCGGAGAAAAATGAGTCGAACAAAAGGCTGTTATTGCTCTTTGTGTTACATGTTAACTTGGGCTCCTTCTTCTTTATATTGGATTATAGTAGTTCTGGCATCAGTTTAATTCTCATATTGTATCCTTTTTGCAGATCCCTCCCAGGAAAACTGCAGCTTCTTACAGGTTCCTCCTGGATACGTTATTAAAGTTTGCTTTTTCTGAATTAAAGAGGTTTTAATGATGTATTTCCATGTATGTTTAATGCTTTTGCAAATAGCAGGCCAGGGGCCTTAACCTTACATGTCCTGCACTAAGATTGCCGCATAATACTTTTGCTAAATTTCATCTCTGTGCGTCTTCATTGCATCTAGACTATGATTCCATTGTTTTTTTCTTAGCTTGTGTTTATGGAGAACTCAATGCCTACTTTAGTTATTATTTCTGCAAGTGCAAGTGCCATTCGGCAAAACTTTAAAAAATATGGCAACAGCATTCAGAAAATGCTTTCTTGATTTTAATTTTTGAGGTAATTGGAGTATGATTATAATTCTATCATTCTGTTCAGAGCCGACGAATGGAATGTCAATAAATGGGCATGGGAAGGGGCTTTGAAAGTTATAAGCAAGGGAGAGGAATGTATCATCCGACTTGAAGATAAGACAACAGGTAATTGATATGTTACTTAAGAAAAGAAACATCGGTCTCTGAAGTAATATTCCTTACGATACTTCAGGAACTTCTATAATGTAGTTGCCTATTTACAAAATAGGTGAATTATATGCTCGGGCATTTCTCAGAGATGGGGAGCCACATCCTGTGGAGCCTGTAATTGATAGTAGCAGGTTGAAACATCTTTTCCCCAAAATGATCTTTTTACTTTATTTCATGCTTTAACCGGCCTGACTATTGAATCACAGTATAAAGTTTCAGTTATTGGTGCTTCAGACTTTAAAAACTGTATCAACTTTCTGAATGTGTTCTGTCATCTACTTCTTGCAGATACTTTGTTCTTCGGATTGAGGAGAATATTGGTAATCTTTTATGCATTTCTATTTTTTTCCCCTTCAAAGTTGCTTATTCTTCTAAAGTTTTCCTGATATTTTATACTTGCTGGCAGCTCAGGAGCAGTAGACATTACTTAATGGCACTATATTGGATTTACTTATTGGTTCTTACTATTAAATGATTTTGAATCGTCTATTTGAATCAATTTTCCCTTGGAATTCACAAGTTGAAGTATCATACTTGATCTCTAATATTTTTTCTTAGCTTTTGCTACTTTGCACTGTCGATAATGGTCTAAATCTACAGTAAAGTTTGCATCTCAGAATTCTGAATCTTCAGAATTAAAGATTTAGAGATAGTAGTTTTTCCTGTGGAAACATGAATTTTAAGTTAGTGAAAATGTGAAATGAAGTTTAGCTACTGATCTCACCTTCGCATAATCTGAATATATGCTGTACAAGGATGAAAATGTTATCAAAAAGAATATAGTAAAAGACAACCATTAGAGCTAACTGCGGATAAAGGAAGAAGGCAGTGCTATAGAATCAATTCTTGGAGGAAGAGAACTGCTCTAGGTGGCTAATAATAACTATTCCTGCTTATAAAAGCGGCTAGACTGTTGTTCTGGAATCATATACTACTAGTGATATATCAAATAAGAGAGCAAAAAAGTTATACCCCGCCAAAGAGTTCACTATATAATTCATAACATCTTGAACAGATTAACTATATAATTTGATTTTGATATGATTCAGGAGAATTTTCTCCTTATTGGGTTACTTTTTTCTTGACCATGTTGTAATCTTATTTGGAGCTAAGTGAAGTTGGAAAGGTGTTTCTTAGACTGAAAAAGAATGGCAAAAAATTTAAAAGAGAGCAGAGGACTACAGAAGCATGTAGCCCTTATACGTCGTAGAGATTATGGCACAGTCCCAGTAAGCATGCTACTTAAATGAACACCAATGTGAAAGCTTCAATAGCATCATTCTCTCCTCATGTTCAGTCTTTATCTTAAGACTTGTTCTGCTACTAAATGCCTACGGCAACATTCACTAGAAACATTGGATCTTGCACAGTGATGGCTAACTTGTTAGTTCTATGTGTTTTGGCTGATCATTTGTATGGATTTTGAGAGTTGGAACAACATTGTTATCCATGCAGGTGGCCGGCTTCGACATGCTTTCATTGGTATCGGATTTCGAGAAAGACCTCAAGCTTATGATTTTCAGGCTGCCCTACATGACCATATGAAGTAGACTTCTATCTTTTCTTCTTCACTTTTTAAAGTCAAATATTTTCTTTTTAGTATAGCCATTTTTGGATGCATTACTTCCGTAGAGGTTGGAAGCTTATGCATGTTGTTTTCATGTCTATATCATGATCCCTTTGTATTTGCAGCAAACAGTTCTGACTAAATTATTGGCTTTCAATGTTCATAGGTACTTAAATAAAAAGAAAGCTGCTGAAGAAATGGAACAACAACACCAGCAAACTTCATCTGTTGATTACAGTCTAAAAGAAGGGGAGACCCTTGTACTACAAATAAAAACTGTAAGTTCTCTCAAGTCTCATTTGGCTTCATTTGTACTTGGATTAATATCTAAATATTTGGCCCTACTCTTCTTCCTCTTAGAATCAACAGAAGAGCGGTTGCAGTATAAGGTCCAAGTTTTTTGAGCAGGGTCTAAACAACCTCTCACTGGAGGAAAAGGGTACTAAAAAGGAAGTTGCAATACCCATCATGCCACCTCCACCTCCACCTCCGTCAGCACCCCTTTCGCCTGTTTCTCCTCAGCAGTCTCCTCCAGGACAACCCTCGAAACTTAGTCTTGATGAAACTTCAAATTCTACCAATTCAATCTCTCCTAAGGAGGAATCAAAAGAATCAGCGACTCCTGAAATCCAAAGTGCTCAAGATACACCAGATGAAGACTTTGGGGATTTTCAAACTGCTGGGTGATTTGGAGTGTTTATATTCTAACACAGCATTGAATGTCACCGTGTTTGATGAATTTGTTGATAAATAAATATAAATATATCTTGGTTTCCCTATATTTACGACCATTTCATTATCTGTCAATTTGATGATTGTGAGGTCCTGAAGAATAAGATCGAACTTTAAAATCCTCAAATTGCTTACATTTTTCCAGGTGGAGATGCTAAAAGTCTGCCCTCTGCATGAATTCATTTTAGAAATAGTCATGTGTTTATTGGGAATATGAGATACTTGGACAATGAAAGATTGTGGTTTTATAAAGAAGTGCTTTCTAATATTGACTTATCCCTTCTGCATTGCTGCATAAGAAGCCTGGGTGTCAGGTCCAGTTCTGCAGTCTTTATGCAATCAAGGGGGTCTTCTCTTTGATCTTTTGGGCTGGAAAACAGAGTAGTGGCAATAAGCATAAGTTCTGATTTTCCCTCTATGATCAAGAAGCAGTGCCACATATGATTTTCCCTATAAGGGCGGGAGTTGAGCTAGGTAATCTAGGCATTTGTAAACAAAGCCAATAGAGAGAGTTCATGTACACTCCTTATTAGGCACAAATCATGGTATAACATATATTCCTTTCACCTTTTGAAAAGGAAAAAGAAACATGAAAAGAAATCCTATCTTATCCTTAAAAGTTTCAGAATATTTTTTCTGTCGATGAAGTCAACCACAAATATTATGGGTTCAATTGTTTGCCCTCCAACCTCAATGCTCTAAACTAAAATAAACAGAAATATTATCCAAAAAATTAGAATGCGAAGGACAGTGACATTATTGATGCTACAAGAAAATGTGAATAAGCTAAGAAATGTGGAAATGGAACTCTCAGGTGCAACTAGGTCCGGATCCTATATGAATAAGGTAAGCTCCACCATCGTCAATTTTTCCCATTGTCTCTAACAGTCAACTTGTTAGAGAAAAATTGTATCACTGTACATTCAAATTTTTAATTTCCTTTTTTATAATAACAAATATATAACTAATTAAAATTCGTTCTGCAATATTTTTCCTTTTTCCAAATTGATATATGTTTTTTGTAACAATGAAGAGGATTGGTAAATCCGATTTTAAATACTTCACATTTTCTATGATTTTTCTCTGGGTCAAATTTTTGTTTCTTTCAATACTTTAAAATTGAATCTATTTATTTTTGTATAATATATTCATTAAACAGTTTAACACTTCGCATAGCACATTTGAATTTTTTTCATATATGATGAAATTTTTTTTTTGAAATGTCATAACTTATTTTTTATAATAAGTTAATAACATCTTATCTAGTTATGAAAAACCTCATTTATAGCGATAAAAATTTCAAGAAAAAGAGTCAAATTGAAATTTCTAATAAATATGGAAATGAATTTCAACAATAATCTCTTCTTTCTATAATAATTTTTTTCCTTTTGGAGAAAACTCTCGAAATACAAATAGTAATAACAAAACTCAAAATATGCATCCCTTCATGAAAAAAAAAGAAAAAAACTGAAATATACAGTTTATAATTTTCAACAACCAAAGATATTGTAAAAAAAAAAACCAACGGTATATTCTAGAGTACACGTGTCAAGAAACCATGAAGAAAGAAACCTAGGTGAACTCCGTCTCTACGCTTCTGATTCTCCTACTCAATGAACTTCTCTCTGTGTAATGCGTGCTTGTGTTCCAAGTACTCGGTGGGTTTATCATCTTTGTTCCATCGGCTTATCTTTTTCCATTTTATCTGAACAAAATCCAAAATTTTCTCTAGCTATTTTCCCTTCTGGCCGTCCATGTAAGTACCTCTGCCTGGTTTTCTTTGTTGCTGCTATTTTTGTAGTTCTAAGCTCTTATTCCTGATCAAGTTGGCTGTTTTTTCTTTTTTTAATCAATTTCTTTGGTAAATTTAAGGGTGATATGGTAGAATCATACTGATGAAACTGTTGTCTTCTAGCTGTTGTTCTGATTTCTTTTATGTTTCTTTTATGGGTTCTCTTTTTGGAGGGGAGGGCTGCTAGCTTATGATCATGTCATCAGTGGACGGTTTTTTCTTGTTCTTTTGCCAGCTTGATTTTGGAGAAGGAAGTTTCTTTGATTGTTGATTGGCTTCGATGAATTATTTGATGGGTATGGAATACGTTTACTGTTAATTTCGTATAAGTGGAGTTTTGATGAGGGAGGTATGGAAACTTTCAAACATTAACTTACGAAACCTTAAAAGACTCAGAAAAGTTATTCCTTGTGTAATCTTGGAAGTATATTCTAGTGGAGGTGGAAAGGAACTTTTGGCAAGGGTTTTGCAATAGAATTTGTAAGATTGCAATGAAGGCAAAACGGAGCTTCAAATTTATAGGCTGAACGAATTTCCTTCACTTTTCTCTTCCAGAGCTATTTATCATAAGGCTTTGGTTCATATCTATACTGCTAGGAATTTTCTGCTTTTGGCATATTTTGCAAGTTCTTCATAAATGGAAAGAGGTATAGCATACAAGGAGAGAAATGTATACGGCAATCTGGTGAGCTGGTCAAACTGTTTCACTGAATTGAACGTTTATGCAAACAGAGAAAGAAAAGATTCCAACTTGCTTCTGCTTTTGGTTTAATTAGTGCAATGAACTTGAGCTCGACTTTGTTCTCTGCATTTTGCGGTCTAGTTGATATGATTAGGCTGCCAACCGTGTCTTTTTTAGTTGAAGCGAAAACCTTGCATATTTGGTTAAAGGGGTTAATTGAAATTAATAAATTATGTTTAATAGCATTGGATGATATCCCATGTGAGCAGTTTTCGCTGCTTGGGAAACTTCCACGGGCCTGATTTTAGTTGAGGATTAGCAGAAACTTAAACTGTATGGTCGCAGTATCTTTGAATTCCGGAATTCTACTTAACCTCTCTTTATAGAGTATGCTCTAGGATTGTTGTGCTTTGACTAGTGTCTTGTAGAAGTTTGTGAAATAGGTAACGTCAATTCATGGATCCTCAACTAGGAAGTTTTAGAGGGTGTTTCCCTACCATCAAAGAGAGCAAAACTAATCGTGGCAAGTCAACTGTTAAGGGTTGTCAATCTTAGTTTGCATATTCGTTTCTATACAAGGGTTGTTTTTGTTTGATATTTCAGCTGGCAGTATGCTTTGCTTTACTTTTTATTTGTGATGATCAATTGATAGCCGATTTCTTTTGCAAAGGCCTTTTGTTTTGCTTGTTCTTCTGCATGCATTTTCCTGCACTGGAACTCTAATGCTCACCTTGATATGATTACGTGCAGTATTTTTCCTTGCTTGCTCACTTCTCTGTGTTATGATTGTTTTAATATGAGATTGTTTACATAAGTTAGTTGGTAATTGTATTCAACATCTGTCTTAGCAGCTTTACTTGTATACTTATAACATGAGGATGATTGTAGGTTTTTTCAATTCATCTCTCAAGCACAATACTATGACAAATGAAATTTAGCTTGAGTACCCTTTAAGGCAGTGCCTTTGTTACCAGAACATCAAGCTTTGATTTGACTCAGGCTTGACGTGTCCTAATGTTGCTGTTTCAAAAGAAGAAATTTAAATACTAAGTACCCATATTAGTTGAGACCTGACATACAAAGCAATGGAAATATTTTAGTCTTTTGTGGAAGATAATTTTTATTTCAAGGCTAAGTTGTGCCTACAGATAATCATGTTGATTGAATAGGATCCATCAATGAGGTTTGCACCCATTACTTTAAAAATATATCAGTTATCTTAGGTGCACACTTTCATTGGAGAAAGTTCTTTGTATGTTTAGTTTTCCCAGGAAAGCATTTTGCTTTCTGTCCTCCATCGTCTTTTGTTATCGAAGGGCATACTTATTTTCTTGACAAATTTGTGCCTGCTTAATGGATGTCTGAACATCATCCTTTATCTTTGTAAGTCTCCAAACAGATCAAAATTCTGGCTTTGGCCTACCTTCTATCTCATTTCATGCCAAAGATGAAGTGGGAGTGGGTAGTTGCTGCCAATACCATCCTTCAGAGTAGAATTATTTTCTACATTTTACGCACCCTTGGAAATTTATTACTAAAGATGAACTCCATATATAACTTTTCTTCTAAGAAAAATGTTTCCCCAGAGAAATATAATGAGGAAATGCATTAATTCAATCAGAAACAGCTATGGCTGAAGAAGCACTAATGCAGTTCTAGGCCTAAGGGTAATACATTGGTAAACTTTTGATATTTCAGCATTCTTACCTGTTATCAGAGAATTGGTATAGGGTAACTTTTTGGAAGGTACAGGCAGGGAATGGCTTGCCTGGGGATTTTTTTAAAAAAAATATATTTTTAGATTTTCTTTGTTGTATGTATACCGATCTCTGGGATACATTCTGGTCTTCGTTCACAGAATCTCTTTTATTTTATTGCAAATAGATGTTTGGTCCCTTCTTATCAAGCCAACTTACTATACGCAAAACCTAATTGCATCTTGTTTGAATTTCCACAGTTTAGCAGCATTGGGAATTTAGGGTTTCCAACTATGGATATAAAAGGCTTAGCATGGATTGGTAATATATATGAGAAATTTGAAGCAATGTGCTTGGAGATGGAAGAGGTTATGTATCAGGTAAAATTTCGTCTTTTGTCACCTTATCCATCTATGTCAGTTAGCAGGACTATCCAAAGCTTATGTTCTTTTCATATTGATGCCAATTTTCCTTTTTTATCTTTTCCCTTTTTGGACTTCCTGTGATGGAGATATCTCTTCCTTGTCCATTGTTGGCTTCTGTCTCATTTAGCCCTATACAGAACAGCACAGGATTGAGCGGTCTTCGGCTCGGCTCTCTGAGCTTCTGCTTACTGCTTTGTCACCTTGTGCTTCTTACCCCTTTGTTGTCTGCCTTAGATAATTGCCTATTGATCTTTTGAAATTTCCAAAGGCAATTGGGCATGAGATTTTCTGCGGCATTTGTGTTATATACCTCCACTTTTATCATCTTCCTTAAGATTTTCGATTCCCATGCTTACCGCTTATGCAAGAGTTTACTCTTTTAACATCTTTCCCTTCTCAGTGGAAGTTCAATTGGTTGTTCTCCCTTTTTCCCCTTCTTTTTCTAATGACCAAATGTGATGCATTCTACTTGTGTAGTTTTGATTAAGAGGACATGATATATGCTCCATCTCTTTGTACAAGCTGACTCTGAAATTCTAACAGTTTGCTTTAGGTGTTGTATTTAAGTCATTGTTCTTTTACAGGATACTGTTAAGTATGTTGAGAATCAGGTCCAAACTGTTGGTGCAAGTGTCAAGAAGTTCTATTCAGAAGTCATGAAAGACTTGGATCCAGAGTCGCATGTAGATCCTGTGAAAATAGCTGCTGCTGACTTGACTCTGAATCCTTATGTTGAAATGATTCAAAAATCTAGTTCCAAAAAAGATCCTTGTGAGAATACTGAGAAGTTAACTGATGATTTTAAAGTGATTTCTGATACAGGTATATTCGACCTATCTTCTTGTCATTTTATAGATATTCTCGATAAATCGTGTTTAAGTGTATAGAAGTTACAGCTTTTAATTCTTATGTATTTAGGAAAAAACAAAACTGGAGCCTACAAACGTCCAGTTGCACGCAGAAGAGGGCATTCTAGTGCCAATTATTGTCCAGCGGTGTTGGGGTTGACGGCCTCTATGTCAGGGAACGTAACCAGTACGTCCTCATTCTCTCAAAGAAGAGGAAGTCGTGAAGTGGCCTCGGGCTCTTTAGATGTGACATTGTCATCTGCAGCAGTTGAAGGAAATTCTGAAGAAGCAAAGGAGCAAATTTGCAATGGAGTG
Source organism: Rauvolfia tetraphylla (assembly GCA_030512225.1). Classification (NCBI taxonomy): domain Eukaryota; kingdom Viridiplantae; phylum Streptophyta; class Magnoliopsida; order Gentianales; family Apocynaceae; genus Rauvolfia; species Rauvolfia tetraphylla. The sequence goes on from JAJQKT010000012.1 coordinate 1,291,414, forward strand.
ATTGATAAAGGTGTGCCCCCCTCTGGGGCTTCAGTTGATTTTCCACGTGCCGTAACAAAATTGTTAACTTTGTCATCAGGGAGGAAACAAGCTGAGTCTGGAGATAATTCCTACTCTATTTGCTTAGCCACAGGGACGCCTGGTATCCACTTCATACTTACTCATTTTCATTAAATCTAATCTAATACATTTTTGCATTGCCTACTTGATATGCTAATTAGTTATTAATGCTTCAGCTGCAGGCTCATATACAAACAGGGGAGTTGTTTCTGAGAATGACAGTGACATTAAAGCTGATGTAGGCTTGAGCAAATCTGTGGATGAAGATGTCATGATTTCTCACAAAGGTATCGATGATGGTTAACTGTAATTTGCCTTTTCCATGATATGTATAGTACTGATAAGTAAGAAGGTTCATGTTTCTATTTTCTAGTTAATGAAGACAATATTTGAGTACTGATTTTTCTAAATTCCTTTTACTGCTTAATGCAGCAAATGAGGAATTGCCTATGAAAAGAATTATAAATTATGAATGCAGAAATGGTCACATTTTCAACTCAAATTAGAATTTACATGGATGACTATTGAGATGAAGTTTATCTATAGTGTTAATTACTGTTTGCTAAAAGAACATAGAGATTGGCTTACCTATTGTGTGCTGGCTTCCGGGGGAAGCGTATGAATGACCGGCAATATGTTTTTTGATGTGAAAAGAGGACACATTCCATGTTTTTGTCTGAACCATATTTTCAGGAATTTGTTTATTTAATTCTGGGAACATGAGTTTTCTGTCCTAATATTGCTTTTATTTAGTCTATTCTTTTCCTAAGAATGATCCATTCCTTACAGAAAGACTAGATGAGTGTAGCAGGGATGCAGCCGAGAATGATAATATCATTGATCAGGAGGTGGAAATCATTGAGAAGATTAATGAATCAATGTTGGCAGAAACATGTGTCTTGGTGGAAGAGGATATGCTTCATTTTGTTCATAATGGCAATGACAAACACAAATCGTACAAGGTTCGTGTGATCCGTTCTCTGCTTGTTAGTTTTGAGATTGTGTACTTCTGTCTTTCTCTAACTGAACAAAATTATTGTAGAAAAAATTACGGGAGGCTTTCTCCACAAAGAAGAGGTCAACAAGAAAGGAATATGAAAAACTTGCTACCCAATACAAAGAGCAAAACTCAAAACAGGAGAGTGCAGAGGGATTGATGCCTGCTATTGGAGATTCAAGTCCAAAGACATCTCCAGCTCATACTTTTCCAGATTCTGACTGGGAGCTGCTCTAGGTTTGATGCCTATGTAATTAGTAGGACCTGAGGTCATCACGGTGCTTGGCTTTTACTAGGATAAGGGTATTGAAAATCAGTTAGAGTGTAAATAATGGCAGCCAGAAATTCTTCCATTGTGCAAGATAGCAGTTTGAAGTTAAATAAATACTCAAATATAAATGGAAATTCTACTCTTCTAGGAGCATCAGTTATGCAATAATTGATGGAAATCCTCCTTTGTGTGAATGGTTAAATCTATAACTCTATGTGCAAAATAAAGTTCCTTCAAAGGCTGTAGTTATGGCATTGCTTTGAGGAAAAAAGGGTTCCTGGCTGATTTTGCTTTACTTCTGTTACTGATGGTGGCAGTAATTTCTCGCTCTTTATTGAAAAGCTTAAAAAGGGTTTGCAACTTGGAAGGGAGGTCTCAAATTTATCTTTTCTTGAAGCGTATGCGGAGCTTACTTTCTCACAACTTTATTGATGCAGCCAACTTTTGCAGTTGTACTAACTTGGTTCCTTTTGCGCTTATGTTTTTAGGCGATATCTGCTTTTCCTGATTGTGTAATATTTAAGCACATTCTAATATAAGAAGTAACGATTGATGTGCACATAGCAGAAGTTTGCCTTGCACCATAGAAAAGAATTCTAACCATCCTAATTGTGGTAAGAATCATTAGTATCAAATCATATCTTTTTGAGTGAGAGAAGAACTTCAGCGGCATATAAATTGGATTCACATTTTCTAAGGTCAAAACTACAAAATAATAGTGATTCATATTTATCAAGTTGTTACACGAACCAGTTTAGTGCAACACATATTTGAAAGAACCTAGTTATAGCATGTCCTAGTAAAGTGCAAATAGGGATTGTAAAATTCTCTAGACACTAAAAGTGGGAAAGTTTGTCAGAATGAAAAGTGATTCTTGAAACCAAATTTATTACTCAAATTTGGCTGCTAAAGACCTATTGGCATGGTTTAAGTACAAAGCAAAGTTAGGTATATTCGGACAAATCCCATATGATGATAGTTTGCTTTAATGTTTGAATTTAGAATAGAACAAATGAATATTCCAAATTGCATTGGCAACATTTCTTTCAGAAATACAATTATTGTATTTCAGAGCCTTTCATGGTAACCTTTTTTTAATGGCTTTTTGGCTAAAAGGCATTTTTATTTTATATACAAAATAGTCAAATATGTTAATTAAAATTCAAGATTTATCATCAAATAAAGAATGTAATATCGAAATATTAAGGCATATTTATCAACTTAATAACTGGTGCTATTTTATCCTAAAAAAGAAAAAAATATTTATAATTAATGGAACTATCACCTAGTCGGCTTAAAATCAATCCACCTCTTATATTGTAAGGGTGAGATTGTATAGTATTTTGTTTTGAAATTTTTTGTCTTAAATTTTAGAAGAAAGAATTTTTTATAAAAAAAAATAAAATTAAAATGAGAAATTTATATTGAGTTCAAGTCAATCCAAATACAACCTTAAAGATGACATTCTTTTTTTTATTATTTAAAACCCTTCTTTTTCAAGGAAGAAAAAGTATTTTAGGATTCAAGATCATACAAAAGTAAAACTTGTAAACTACGTTTTCTCCTATCCAATGATTGATTTGGAAGACAATGAGGCACTTCCTAGTGGCATGCACTGTCCGATTGATTATTAGTATTATTTTTCTTGAAAAGATTATTTCCATTATTAGAAAATTGATAGTGTTTTTCCCAAAATATCCTTTTTGGTCATCGTCATTCGTCACCCTGACTTGTCTTTATTCTTAACTAACAAACAAACAATCTTCCAAAGACTTCCAAGTAGGGCATTGCCTTTTGGCGCCATCCGCTGAACTTCCTCTAAATTACCTACTACAAAAATTTCCATAAACAAGCTATCATGTTTCTCCAACTAGACTTTATCCGAGTTAAGCCCCTCCCCCCTCACCCCCCCAGGTTATGAAATAGTAGTATGAAAAGACCAATGTAGGCTCCAAATGCCTTCAAAATTGCTGAGAAAATGAAAGAATTATTATAAACATTTTATGCATCAAATCTGGGGTCAGCCATGGCGGTGGTTATGTGAAGAACCATGTGAGGTTAGCGAACACTGAAAGAGAAATCTGCTTAGAAAGTGGGGGAATGCCGCCATAGAATGTGTCCACTATAATCAGTGGTTCTATGTGGGGAAGGACCGGTGAAGATGATATTTTGAACACACTGATTCTCCAGACAAACAAGTACAATTTGCTTCTTTAATTGGCCAGACCCTACAAATTGTACACTGTTCTTGAATTTTCTCATTGTCTACAATACACGAGTAATTATTTAATGACACTTGTGGCTTGTATTTCTTATTTTTTATTTTTGCCCCGTGATGGGGGGGTTCTCTTGAAAAGAAATTCTCAATTATGTTATAGGAACCAAGGAAAAGTTAACCGTGGATGGGTTTTTTTTTTCGAGTAAATATTTTATTTTGCATCTTATTTTTTATAAATAATTTATTTTTATAAATTTTAAAATAAAAATTTTAAATAAATTACTGGCAAACCTATCCCCTCATCATGGCATATTGATTGATCTTTTAAGGATTCTCAATATTATCGTTTTCAGCATTAAATAGCCTATATTTACGTGGTTTGCATATTCCAATGATCATTTTGGCCCTTTCGCAAGTGTATAATATGAGCAAGTAACCGACTACAAATTTTCAATTACATTTATACGTTAGTAAATGCAAAGAAAACAAGCTTTCGTTATCAAAGCAACTCGTAGAATTGTATGTTAGATCTCTTGGATTACAAAATCATAATGGCAGTTGACATTTGTGACAATATAAACACATTAGTATATTAGATAGTATAAAATTATTCTTTCCGTTTCAAAATATAAGACTAATTTTTTATACAGAAATTAAGATTTTAATAAATTTTATGAGAAATTTAAACAAAATTTTAAAATATTTTTATTTAAAAATAATTAATTAGTGTATAAAATTTAAATTTTAATATTAAAAATTAATATTTCAAATAGTCAATTGGAAGATTAATAATTTTGAGAAAATAAAAGTATTACGTTATATATTTTGAAACAAAATGAATATCAATTGCATAATGTTAAAAATAACATGAAACTGTATAGAAGATAAATTTTGTTTTACGTAATAATTTGCAAACCACTAAAAAAAGGGTGGGGGGGGTGGGGGCGGGTTTCATACTCAAGAAGGCTTTTACAATACACGGAATTATGAGAACCAGCCAAACTTTACCAACTCCTTCGAGAAATGGATAGGTATTATTTGATAGGGAAGGAAGGGTTGCCCAGAAATGCAAGAAAGCTTATGATGTTGGATTTATTGCAACTTCTTGGAAGATGCAAACTACAAATACTATAAGTTTGGACATCAGAATTCATAATCAAGCAAAGGAATCGATTTCAAAATTGTTAATCTTGCAATGCAAATAAGCATGATTTTCAAATCATTTATGCTGAGGTCCCAATCAATTACACTCATGTTTTCCACCAGCTTGGGGCCAACTTATCATTATGGAACACATGGATATATGTGTTCCTTCACTTTAATTCAATGGACGTTTCCCTATGAGGTTGTTACTATATGCTTTGGTCCATCAAAGATTTTTTTTTCTTTTTTCTTTTTTATCCTCATAGTGCAAAGATCAAGATTATATTCAACATCTTTTTTGAAATTAAGATTTATTTTATTATATATTTTTTAAATATTTTACAAGAACGTAGCTTTTTGTGACGGACTTTTTCGCATAAATCCCTACTTGAAATTTTATGAATTATAAATTAATATTTTAGTGATTTTCAAATAAATAACTTTGATGAATCTAAAACGTGATAAGACTCGGTCGAGGCTCAATGGCGGATCGGACCGGTCGAAGCTCACGGAGAAAGAAAGGTGGATGAAACATTATCGTCATATTATGTGTTGCCGGCTATCACTTCCATTTCTTTTTCCTTTTTGGCTAGATCATATGGCTATGTCCTTCTTTTCCTTTTTTTTTAAATAAATTATTTATTATTTAAAAAAATAGGGAATGGGACAGACATACATTCGATGAGTATTGAAGTCAGGCTTTATCACTATGCTTTTATTTTTCATGTGTGATTCGATAGAGTTTAGTTTTAAAATTTTTATTTTGAGTTTCGTAAAAATTAAATTATTTGTAAAAGGAGATATAGATCCCACACTTAAATTTTTTATTTTAATTTTAATATCAAACCCTATCCAATTAGAGCGAGCAAATAACTGCATTTGCTCTCCCCATTCTTGTTGGCTCAAGAAAAATTTGACGTTCCTTTGAAGCTTCTTACACTCGATTTTGCAATTTTACACAATTGGATGCTTATTATGATCTGAAATTGAGTTAACAATTCAGTACTCTAACAAATAATTTCCTAGTTTTTTTTCCTTTTCTTATTTTACTGCATAATGACCATAAAAATTTACGTTTTTGTAATTCTAAAATGTAAAGAGGAAATTTCCTTTACCTTTTGTTTTATTTTTCTTTAACTAATATTTCTGTTTCAAAATATAATGTATTTTATTTTATTTTTTATAGATTAAAAAAATAAAATATCCCAAATGTCCTTCTTTTCCTTTTTTTTTAAATAAATTATTTATTATTTAAAAAAATAGGGAATGGGACAGACATACATTCGATGAGTATTGAAGTCAGGCTTTATCACTGTGCTTTTCTTTTTCATGTGTGATTCGATAGAGTTTAGTTTTAAAATTTTTATTTTGAGTTTTGTAAAAATTAAATTATTTGTAAAAGGAGATATAGATCCCACACTTAAATTTTTAAATTTGATTTTAAAATCAAACCCTATCCAAGTAGAGCGAGCAAATAACTGCATTTGCTCTCCCCATTCTTGTTGGCTCAAGAAAAATTTGAAGTTCCTTTGAAGCTTCTTACACTGGATTGTGCAATTTTACACAATTGGATGCTTATTATGATCTGAAATTGAGTTAACAATTCAGTACTCTAACAAATAATTTCCTAGTTTTTTTTTTCCTTTTCTTATTTTACTGCATAATGACCATAAAAATTTACGTTTTTGTAATTCTCAAATGTAAAGAGGAAATTTCCTTTACCTTTTGTTTTATTTTTCTTTAACTAATATTTTTGTTTCAAAGTATAATGTATTTTATTTTATTTTTTATAGATTAAAAAAATAATAAAAAATATTTTTTATATTATATCATTGACTAATTTTATTAATATAATAAAGAATGAAATAATTATATTCATCATGATAGTAATTTTAAAAAAAAATTAAAATTTACAAAAGATCTAATATTTCGAAAAAAGAAAATTTTAATTAAAAGACTTTATATTTTGAAATAAATGAAGTATTTAAATAAATAATATAAAAAGATAATATCTCAATTAATTATAAGTGGCTTATCAAACTATAGCTTTTGAATTCAAATTAAATTCTCTATCTATATTAAAAAAAAACTATATCTATGACTGTGAAATGTGAACCTTAGCTTTCTTATCTGAAGCGAAGGTCAAACTTTGTCTATTTAAAATTGTATCTGTCCACATCAAATTCTGATAACGGGGAGCATTTTATTCTTTTTCTATAATGCTACTTATTCTATGTGTTATGCCGCTAAGTAAATGGACAAGAATTTAATAGTGCATAATATATTTTTTAATAAAATAATATAATATTTTTAAATAAAACTTGTAACTTTTAATATATTTAATTATTAATCATATAATATTTATCAATTATTATAGTTTTTTATACACAAAAAATAATAAAGAAATATTTATTACTTCTTGAAAATTAATGAAGTGAAGGACTGATATTTTCATTTTTCCTAGCAACATCTTTGTACTTAAACTCATCTTAAACATAATTAATTAATTAATAATACTAATACCAATGTTAATAATAGTTTTTTTTATTGAAGGACTTGGTTAGTCCTCTTGTGGCAAAGGAGTAAAGTAAGCTTATTTTTTTGAATTTTGTTAACAATAATTGTGAGAATGAAACAGGTTTGAGAGTGTCTGACCAAAAAAAAGAAGCAAGTTTGAGAGTGAGAGTTTGAAATTGTACATCAGATAAATTTATCGTATGTATACACTAAATATTCCCATTTAAAATTGAATTGTCTATTTTTTAATATAAAATAAATAATAAATTAGACATTCAATTTTTTATAGATGATATATTAATCAACTTAGCAGTTAAATATGCAAACTAATACTTATATAACATTGGTTTTAAAAAGATTTGAACTCTACAGAAAAAAAAAAGCTACTACTTATGATGAGATTGGATAGACTTTTAATTTTAAAAACTTTAAGATATATTTGGATTGAATTTTTTTAATTGAATTGTATTGAGAATCGTAAAATTTAATTATTTGTAAGAAGAAAAGTAAAATTTAAAATAAAAAAGTAAAATTTATTTGAATTGAATTTCAATGCAAATATGGCCTTAATTTTAAATTTTATAAAATTAAATTATTTATAAAAAATAAAATTATAAATAAAAATTTTATATTCTTTTAGTCCTATTTTATTTGACAATATTTGACTACGCACGAAATTTTATATAAAAATTTAAATTGTATTATAAAAATAATATAATATAATTAAAAATAAAAAATTGTGAACTAGCGGATACTTTATGTTAAATATAAATATATATAAGTAATATATAATATAATTAATAATTAATTGATAATATAAAATATATTAAAATATTTTTATGAAAAATATTAATTATTTTAAAATTTTTAATATAATAAAAATGTTAAATAAAATGAGAGGAGGGACTATTAAATTTCGAAAATAAAATCCTGAATTAAAGATATTAAATGTTGAAAAGACAATCACTCACTTCCAAGCCAAAAAATTGGAAAAGACAGGAAGAAGTACCATTCACTGCCTGCCTCGTGCTAGAAAAAGGGATTAGTGCAGAACAGAAGAGACACGGCGACTTGTGTCACTGCTGTGAAATTAAAGATATTAAACATAATTTGATTAAATTTATTGACCGCTTTGAGATTGGATCAAAGACTAATTAAAAAATATTATCACCTTTAGAAAAATGATACTATTAGAATCACCAACCAAACACGAGAAAGAACATAAAAACAACTTTTTCAAAAGGAAACCTTTTCCTTCAAGAAAAAAGATAATAATTTATTTTGTGACTCTTTTTAAAAAAATTAAATTAAAGAATAACAATTATCTTTTGTTATTTTTCTCTTCAAATTTTAAAAATAGAGAGAAGTAACCATTATAGCTACCTTTAATCAATTTACTATATGAATCTCTTCTTATAAAGTATATATTCTATTTGTCCTGTTTTATTTGATATTCTTACTATATTGGGATATATCAAAATAATTAACACTTTCTATAAAATAAAATATTTTTATATATTTTATATTATCATTCAATTATTAATTTTACTATTTATTACTTTAATATATTTAGATTTGATATAAAGTACTCGCTGACTCACATATTTTTATTTTTTATTTTTTATTATAATATACTAATTTTATAATACAGTTCAAATTTTTACATAAAACTTTATGTCCGGTTAAATACTGTCAAATAAAATAAGACAAAGTAAATATATCAAAATTTTCAACCTGGGGTTTGAAATTCAATTTATGTCTAGTGCAGGACTTCGACATGGAAGAAAACTCGATCCTATGATTGAATGGAAGTAAAACTATTCATCAAATTTTAACAAATTATTATTTTAATATATTCAAATTCATAACCTATACTGTGATTCGTAACACTAATTAGCTCATACACATTTTATCTCGACAAATGACTCAATCAAAGTAAAGTTAGACATTCGTAAAATTGTTCAACAAATCTCAAGTTTTTATTTTGATCCATTCAAAATTATAAAAAACATACTGTGAAACTGGTGTACATTTGTACGTGGATAGTGGTTGGGACCGAAACTTCCTTGGTTTGGATAGGTCCGATCTGAGATTCGGACGGGTCAAAGCCCGGCAACAAAGACGGGCGTTAGAATTGACATTAATTCACCCGACCTGGTCAAGAAAATTGAACTAAATTATCGGAGCTACCTCCGATCACGAAATTTCGCCTTTGGGAGAGAAGATGATCGGTGCAAGATCTGCATCACAAAGAACTGAGAGCTCAAATGCCTTCTCGAGAAGTGCACTTCTCCGCTTTGAAAACGTCACTTGCTTGCTTGATGCATTTTCAATCCTCTTCATCTGAGTCTTCCCTTTCACCACTTTCAGACCTCAAGAACTAAGACCAAGAATCGATTCTTGAGGAGGAAACAGTTGATACTATAGATGGCTCAAGAGGAAAGGAGCAGACAAAATCCACATGATCAAGAAAATTGCGGAAATTGTACTAATAAAAAAAGAATATTGCAGAAACTCATGAAGATGACGTTTCTGAAGCAAATGCACTGAGAAAATTCCCGTTGTTTTTGGAGAAAATTCCGCTGAACCTCTACTAAATCAAGCTTGAGATTCCTTGGGGATTTCAAGGCCTCCTGCTTTGGCAAAACATAATGCCCTCCCTCAGTGACTAGCCTAACAACTTCAGCTGTTATCTGCTCGTTCAATGTCGAACCAGCGTTCTTCTCTTCACTCTTCGGCTTACCTGCACAGGTGCAGCGACGGATAACACCCAATTGGAAATGGGTGGAATTCGAAAATCGGTATCCGTGCATTGACACCCGACCCCACACAGGGCAACCATTTGTGGAATGTCCGAAAACCCGATAGCCTTAACCGGGTCATGCCCAGCCCACCCTAGCCGGCGCACCCTCTGGTTTTCAAAAAGATCCAACCCGCTCTTGGTCCCAGCAGCTGTACACTCTACCCCACGTGCAACAGTAGATCAAATCCATACAAGAGTTCATTAATCACAAGAAATAGGACATTGTGGTTAGACCGCGGCCATGTGCTAGCTACTCCAAACCTTTCTCTGCCTCTCTCCATTAATGTCATCACATTATATATAAATCTCCCATGGTCTGAAGTTGGAAATCATTTCTTACATCCCTAGATTATATATTACCTTAAAACACTTTTAGGATCAGATTTCAAGATGAGGATTCTGTTCTTGAAAGCTGTTTTCTTCTCGGCAGTAGTTTTTCTGTTTTCAAACCAAACAAAAGCTCACCAGCTTGATGAGCATTACAATTTCTTCTTCAATGGCACCAACACGAATTCTACCAGAGCTCGAGAGCTTGCTTCGAGATGTAATATCTTCAGAGGCAAATGGGTTTATGATGCTTCATACCCTCTTTATGATTACTCAAAATGCCCCTTCATCGATGCAGAATTCAACTGTCTGCAGTACAAACGTCCTGATAAGTTGTACCTCAAGTACAGGTGGCAGCCATCTTCTTGCAACCTCCCGAGGTAATCTATTGGTTTTCTCCAGGATTGCTGAGGACCCTTTTTCTCCTACATAATGGTGGGGTGTTCAAAATTCCAAGGTTCAAATTTGATCTCTTTTGCAGGTTTAATGGGTTGAATTTCTTGGAGAAATGGAGGGGGAAGAAGATCATGTTTGTGGGCGACTCACTGAGTTTGAACATGTGGGAATCATTGGGTTGCATGCTTCACTCATGGGTGCCAAGGTCTAGAACCAGCCTCATAAGGAAAGATGGGCTTGCAGAGATTGTGTTTCTGGTGAGTTAAGTTTGAACTCTGTTTACTCATAATATTCTTCCAATCTTCTCTTCTCTACTTCAACCAGCTTTCTCATCAAACCTGCCCAATCAAAGCTTTGATTTAGTGCATGCACGTCTTGTCTTTCTCCTGCTAGCTTTTTGGAAGGTGAAGTTCTAATTAATGTTCATCCCATCCCACTTCAGCAATTCTTGAATTTTTTCACCCAACTCTCTTCTTGATAAAGTTCGAACCTGAATTAATTTCTTCCTTGCAGTTATTTTTATCAATTAAATTACTATTTATTGTAGGATTTAATTTGGCAACATAACGATAATTTTGAATTACTATTAACCTTGATGGAGAAATATGCCAGTTGGGTTTTACACTTTTTAAGTTGTGAGGTGAAGTTCTTGATCATTTGAAACTTTTGGAGTCATCAATTGGAAAAATGAAAAACAAAGGCTAGGCAAGAATCATTCACTTTTTCAAAGTGCCAGTTGCTAATGTCCCCGTGACATTTTTCAATTCTTAGACGGCAGCACCGTCTCAACTTCGTGCCTGTTTTTCTCTAGACAAAGCCACAAGAAGAGCCAACCTACTATATTTTCTACCAATTTTTTTTTTCACTTCTATTATTTTTCCTTTTTATGTTTTTTTTTACACCCTCTCTCTCAACACGCGTAATATATACATAATAAATATCAAATTCGAAATATTTTAGTTTCGTAAATATGTCTTGGCTTGGGACAAAAGTTGATTTTTGTGAGCTTGCCTTCGGTATCTTCTTCGTGAAATTGAAAAGTTAGCAGGCATAAGAGACAATAAAATTTTCAAATTACAGCAATGATGGAAACCAAATAAGCACAAATTTAGGAAAGCATAATGGGAAAATCAAGCAAGATGTCACGGTGTCATCGCTCATCATGGTTCCCCAAGTAATGATAGCAGTGGAAATCGAGCATTGACTCGAGAGAGAGAGAGAGAGAGAGAGAGAGAGAGAGAGAGAGAGAGAGAGAGAGGGGGGTCTTGGGGATGGGGAGATTGGACTTTAGGATAAAACACGGATTTTTTACTTCAAAAATACAAATTATTTAATTCAAAAGTATCTCTTTTCTCTTGAATTCTTTTATATTTTAAAACTAATTTATAAAGATTCGACTTATTATAGAACTTTTTCTTCCACCTCTTCCTAGTTCAGTGTTAGTTTTGGAAGTTTAGGCTTCGAACCCACAACTTGATTTAGAGAAATTCAATAAGAATTTCTAATAAGAAGTAGGTATTAAATAACTAATGACTCAATCAAGAACATTAGTTGAAGAAAATATTTCTTTCATGTCTTCAATTACATTGTGGTACAAACTAGGCAATTTGAAATGATAAATGCAAGCACTCCGCCGGTGAAAAAGTTCATGAGATGAGAAAGAAAATTGGAGTAAGGCAAAAGGTGACAAGGGATGTGGTTTCTAATTTATGTGTGAAAAAGAGAAGAAGGAAATGGGAGAGGTAGGGACAAAAGTCTGCTTGAGAGCAACTTCATAAGGAAACCATCTTTGTGTGGACAACTCATTCTTGGACCACCTTGTCCCTTTCATGTCTTGCTTTATTTTTTCCTATCTAGTGGCCTTGCACGTGCTGGATGCTTGGTTTTTTTCTATTCTTTTAATATTCGAACTCTTTTTTGTCATTTTCATTCTCATTTTTATTTTTCAAAGAGTTAAAAAGTAAGCTTTATTTTTTTAAAAATATTCCGATGTTAATTTTATTCTTGAGAATAAAAATATTCAATTAACAAGTACTTGTAAAAACTTTAAGTATTAATTCACAAGTAGTTAATTAGTAGTTTAGATTCTTTAAATTGCTGAACGTCTAATTATTTGTTATATTTATTTTTCATATTTTTTTCATATTTAATATTCGTGATAATAAAGAAGTTGTTTTTATTTCACGTGTATTGCAATGAAATTTGTTTGCACTTGACTAGTACAAATTTAGAATCCAAATATTCCGATTAGAGCATGAAAAACTTCCGGAACGAAGGTTATTTGACAACAAACATCCTTGAATTTAATGTAATTTTATTGCAAAACGATAAAATGGAAAAGGACATTCTTTTGGTGTATGAATGAAGGAGGTTGTGGGGGAATATTGTCCAACGATTTGCTGGTCCTCCGCGCTCGATACTCTTTGCTAGGATACACACATGTTAGTCCTGTCATATCCCCATAAAATTGGAAAACTCCTAAATTGAGAACTATACTTGTGTTAAGGAATACATTCTCTCGTCTCCTTCCTAATATATTAGGAAAAAGGGATATAAATTGAACTCGAAACTTTTTATTAGTGAAAAAAGTATTTTTTATTAACTAATTTATTGTCTTTACATTAATTTTAACTCCTTTTATCTAGTACCATTATTGTATAAATTTTGTGAAATAAATCTTTAACTCAAATTTTACATTATTCTGATTCTTTTATGGTAGTGTTCGTTGAGGCAAACATAGTCTTTAATTACTCTGTTTTCCATTTCAAAATATAAGGTTTTTTAATTTTTTTCCTCCTCAAAATATTTAGCATTTACCAAAATTTAAAATTATTCTTTAAAAGCTATTTTTATCTATAAATATAATTCTATCGTTCTCTTTTATGTGAGTGAAAAATAAATTAAGGCTTTAATAAAAAAATATCATTTGTCTTCTTTTTAAATTTATACAAAAAAATATCAAAATACTTTATAGTTTTATGAAGATGTTTTGACTAATATATATGTGCTAATACTATAATTTTGGCAAGCAGGACTATAACGTTAGGCTTCTATTGTATCGGACCCCATACCTAGTAGACATGGCCAGAGAAAATATTGGAACAGTTCTAAAGTTGGATTCAATTCGAAGTGGAGATGCATGGAGAGGGATGGACCTGCTCATCTTCAACTCTTGGCATTGGTGGACCCACACTGGAAGCTCCCAACCGTAAGTTTTTTTTAAATAAATATTTATTTTTTAAAAATAAAATTTTAATATAAAATTTTGCAATTAATCTTATTAATGGTAATATTTTCCCCAATGCAGATGGGATTACATTCAAGATGGCAATAAAGTGCAGAAAGATATGAACCGTTTGATTGCTTACTACAAAGGGATGACAACATGGGCTAGATGGGTAAACCGAAATGTGGATCCTTTCAAAACCAAAGTCATTTTCCAGGGCATTTCCCCCACACATTACTTGTAAGTAATTCGTCTCACTTCTCTCTTCTGTTCTTTTTCTTTTATTTTTTTTTACAAAAATCTTTCGAAACTATTCAACCCAAAAACACCACCCACATTTCTAAGATTGTTTCAAATCAAGCCCTTATTGAATTGCTTGATCTCAGTTCAAACTCAAAACTAATGTGTACGTATTCAAATAGTTGTATAATATTACAACAATAGTTAATTAGCCTGCTGATCTTGAAACCGACCCGTTTTTCTTCTGGAAATATAGGGGAAGGGAATGGAATGCACCATCACAGTCTTGTGCAGGGCAAACACAACCATTCTTTGTAGGAAGGTATCCAGCAGGGACACCATTGTCATGGGTCGTGATGAACAAAGTTTTGAGCAGAATCAAGAAACCTGTTTATTTGCTGGACATCACAACACTTTCGCAATATCGCAAAGACGCCCATCCAACATATTACAGTGATCATCATGGCTTAGATTGCAGCCATTGGTGTCTTCCTGGATTGCCGGATACATGGAATGAACTTCTCTACGCAGTTCTCTTTAGTTGAAAGATTGATTGAAGATTTATCAAGGGTTAGCAACAAAATTCTGGAAATTTTCCTTTCTCTTTTTAGTTTAATTTCCAAAGGAAATTCATTGACATGAAGAGTTGGAAATTGCTGTATGATTATTGTTCTCGTGCACAAGTGGGAAATAAGAGGATTTGATACTCTAATTGTAAAGTAGTAAATTCATCATTGGCATGAGGGGATGCCTAAATTTATGAAGTTGCCCACATATTTCATTATTCAACTTTGTAAAGTTGTACTTGACGCTAATTTAGTGCAAATATCATTGCAACTCTTTTAGCATTTTTCGGATTCGTGATTCCTTTACTCTGGGAAAAAAAAAAAAAAGGCAAACAAAGGAGCTAATTGGGTTCTCTGGGCCTACTTTTGCACCAGGCTTAACATGGGCTATATTTCAGACTAAATTGGTCGTCCTTGTTGCATGTTAGAAAAATATAGGCCTGTAAGTTTGGTGGTCCTTTTGGATCTAATGGATTAGAGAAGAATAGATGGCCTTGGGTTTCAATCATCCTGGAGAGCTCAGTCCAGGTTAAGAACGAGAAACCAAAGCGTAAATAAGATTAGGATCCAAGTAGCTTGGGTTGGTTGAGTATCTTTCGTCCAAATTAGAAAACTATATCAGGCCCAAGAAAAGTTCAGACCCCTCCAAACCCAAAATACCATTATGGATCTCTGAAGGTCAGCCCAGCATAATGAGCTCGGTCTGTCACTTCACTGTAAAAGAGTTTCAGGCTTTGACTATATAACGCCCGTTCACATGTCACATGCTTTTATCCCACAACACGTGGGGCATCCAGCATGTGCCACTTGGCTAAAAGGCTGATTCACCAATTCCCCAATGCTACTTCTGCCATCTCAACTACACGTCTCTTGTGCATTTCCCACATGTCAATCTTCGTAGATCATCATCTTCAACCGCCATAGCCTCGCCCTTTTATAACTGTTTCTTGATTTATCCTTTCTTGTTTCAGAACTTTGATTTGGCTTTCATAGAAATCTTGGTTTGTGATCCATTATATCTCTGTCTGTGTGTTCTTTTGAGTTCTTGATCGAGGAAAAAATGTCTTCGGAGCAAGCAAGAAGGGAAAATGTTACAGATGAACGGGCTAGTCATCATGTGGAGAAAGACACGGTTCCGAGAATGACGACTCATTTTGAGTCTCTGGTGGCGAAGGAGGGAGGCTCTGATGTTCCTAGCAGAGGTACGAAAGGACATGAAGAGAAACCCCGCCAGATTGAGTCCATTGCTGGTCAGATTGAGGGACAAGAGGGAGAGAAAGGGACTGAAGGGGGAATGGAAAGGCATGGATATGAAGAAAGGCCGGGAGGTGTTAAATTTGAAGTACACAGGGAGAAAGAAATGGGTTCTGACAGAGGAAGGAGCGGTCATGAAATGCTGGGGAAGGAAGATGAGTATGGCCAGGAGCGGCGGATGGAGACCAGAGGCCACGAGACTGGTGGTGAAACTGAGGGAAGACAAGGTGGTGCTGGTGGCATTGGGAGGGAGGATAAAGAGAGGCCTTCACTAGAGGAGGCAACTAATTTGAGACAACAAGCACAACAGAACTCTGCCGAGGCCATTAGAGCTGCTGAAGAGCGCTATGAGAAGGCTAAAGAAGCTGGTGCATCCTCGTTGCAGAGTATGAAAGAAGCTACAAATCAGAAGCTTGGTGCAACTTCTCAGATTGCTGCAGATCAGGCAGGGAAAGCCAAAGAAACTATTCAACAAGGAGCTCAGATTGCTGCAGAGAAAGCAGCCCAAGCCAAGGAAACCATCAGTCAGAAGCTTGGTGAAGCCACTCAACCTGCTGCCAAGAATGCAGGCCAAGCCAAGGAGACTGTTAAGAAAGGCGTTCAAGCCGCTTCTGAGAAGGCAGCCCTAGCTACGGAATCTGTTAAACAAGGGATTGAATCTGGAACACAGCATGCTACTGAGAAGGCTGGAACTCTAAAGGAAACTGCGGCCGAAAAGGGACGAAGGGAATACTTCGCGGCAGCAGAAACGGCAAAGCACTCCAAGGATTATGCTACAGAAAGGGCCGTTAAGGCTAAAGATACCACTGCCGACATTACTAAGAAAACAGCCGACTATGTCGGAGGAAAAACTGCTGCAGCAAAAGATGTCACGGTGGAGACTGGAAAAAGTGCTGCTGGATATGCTGCAAAGCTTGCTGTGGAAGCCAAGGACATGGCTGCTGTGGCTGCGTGGGGGACGGCGCAATACACTGCTGAAAAAGCAGCGGAGGCTACGAACGCTATGGCAGGTGTAGCTTCCGGTGTTGCAGGATATGCTGGAGAGAGAGCGGTGGCTGCAAAGGATACGGTGGCCGGTGCTGGACAGACGGCCGTGCATTATGCAGGAGACAAATTGGCCGGTAATATATATGAGTTTAATTTTTTAAATCTGTTTAAACGCACACAAAATTAATTCATTTTGTTTAGTTCACAGGTTAATGAGAGTTCACAGACTAGTCCTGCGGACTAAAACCCATTTTTGACACTACAGTTTAGTGTCTCCATGCTCAATGTTGGTAGCCTTGTTTCTGAATATTGTAGAAAAGTACCAACTCGTTTTTTCCTTTATATTTAGTGAAATAGACCTTTTTGTCTTGTTTCCAGAGCATCATTCTCAGCATTTTTTATTGGCAACAAACTAAACATATGTCTAAAGTTTCCATTTAAGCTAATTGGTCAAGTATTGTTCTTACCCTTTATCTACAAATCACAGCCTCCCAAGAAGGCAACTGAGGGCTGAGGCAGCATAGCCTTTGCATATGCTATGGAGTTTTACGAGTCCCAAATTGGACCAAAAGCAGGTATCCCAGCAGCCGTACATGCTTTCACCACATTTCTGCTTCCTTCAGGGTTGCTAGTAACAATAACCACCTCAGCATCCCAGTTTTTGGCTGCTGCTACGCTCATCTCCGCGACGTTTGGCCGGCCTAGGATCGCCGTATCATGAACAATGACCTTGTCTTTTGGGTATCCGCACACCATTTTCTTCATGTCTGAACCGAAGTTCTCTTCCACCCCTTTAGCTACCCAAACCAAGCATAAATCTGCAGTACTAGGCTGCAAAAGGAATGATAAGAACACGCAGATGCCTGATCCTGTTGCTACCGCTACAACCCTTTGATATAAATTTATCAAATATGGAAGTCCTGCAAAGTGTAGTCCTCGAATCCAAAGATGGCTCGGTGGATTCGACACCAAGGACTTGGTGAAGTCTCCAACAGCACCAGCCAAAATCTTGCGTTCTTTGTGCCCATCAGAAATGATCCCAAATGCATGCCAATCGGACAAGGGTGAACGACTTATTCTTGCTAGCAGACCAGCTTGAACTCCTCCCTGAATTCTTATGATTGAAGCATGACCAGAAGGGGCTGAGATCTTAACTGGAACACGCCTCACTGACAACCATGGGAGGGCAATAAGGATTGTTATGACCAATGTGAACCAGAACTCTTGGGCTTTGAGCAGGATGGAAACACGCAAATTTTATCTGTGTTCAACATGTTCGCCGTGTGAAACAGATACATGACACACTGTGAGAACGACAAAAATCCAAACAAGAAGAAAAGCCAACCATCCTGCAAAACGATGTGTTCGCTCGAAGACATTATGGTGGAGGTGGCGAACCAAAGGAAAAGCAGCTGATACACAGAGGCAAATGAGAGCAAGAACAGAGGAAGCTATACCAATTACTTCTGGGGGTGTATCTCTATCTCGAAGAGCTTGAATGAGGGCATATACAAGCCAAGCTATAGAAGAAGCACCGCAGCCACCGTGTATTCCACCAAGAGATTGAAGACAGGCAGTGATAGTTGTTTTGATGCAAACAGGTATCCATGGCCTCCCAAATAACATTACAGCAAACCAAAAAACCAATCGAAGAAAAGCCTCATTTCTGCACAACATCAAGGCCAGTATATTCACAATGGACATCAGGGCTGCTTTTCTCTGGGCATATGGGAAATGGCCAGTTGCTGCAAGTGATAAACCAAGCATGTTAAGAGCAATACTGATAACAAACAAGCGCTTATAAACAGTGAATAACCCTTGATCAAGCAAGATTATCGAAAGCCTCGAATCTCTTTTTCTTGCCGGTTTTGGTAATTGATTCTGTACAACAGCATACTCAGCTGCATTCTTGTTTTCCAGATCTTCCTGCTCGTTGTTGTCTGCTTCAATATCACAAAAGTGACTGCTTGTCCGGCTTAAGCTCCTCCAATGAGAATTGAATGAGAGGTGCATTTTGGAGTAACTCCTTAAAAACCATGGAAACTCTCCTTCTGGTGCAGTTCCAATAGCAAAAAAGTTTCTCCTGTTAGGATTCATCTCGAAGGAAACCCCTCGGCAGCTCGAAGTTCTTATCACATCTTTTGTACAAACTTCCATGCTTTTTGCCTTTGTAGCAAAGATCTGATAAGCTTAGTATAATTCAGTACCAGAAATGATTTATAGCGGTCAAAGCCTTAGCTTCTTTGTCTTCTAACACCACCACAAAGGCGTGTTCTGTGCACTAAACCCTCGGTAGGAAAAGCTAACATTTTTCAACATAATGAAGATGTATGATGTTAATACCTGACAAGTAACGCAAACATTTGCATAATTTACTGCACAATTTACTCAGATCGTAAAGCATTTTGGGGTTAGGAATGACTTGAACTTTTATCCACCTTATCCATTAAGGCTCTGTGTGGGCATTTTTAATAGACAATAACGGACGTTTTGACTGCTCATACTAAGAGCTGCATGGACTCGGTTTTCAGTTATCATGCGTTTTGGATTTTGGTAGTCACACTCTTTGATCTCTTTCATTTTTCGTTGGAACACTTGAGAAAGTTCTTCGGCTCGAGCTCGTCCCAGTTTTCACAAGCTATGCTAGTGGTTTGGTTCATTGCTATTTGGCTTGGACCTGTTCTTAGAGCTCGAGGTTTTCCAAAATTTCTCCCATTCTCTGACCAGAACACTTTCTCCTGGTTCAAGTGAGAAAATCCATCATTTAACACACATTTTTTGCACACCCCCCCCCCACCTTCTCTTGTGGATTCACAGAATTCGCTCGGCAACTAAGATATCACACTCCATCATAAGTATCGACCCAAGTAAGCTGGGATATTCAGGTTGCTATTCAGTCCAGAAGTCTGAATATTCTTGTTCTCTTCTTTCTTACCGTTTTCTTTTTATGTGGGATAACTCTTTGCGCATCAAGTTAACGGCACAGCATTACATATCTATTTGCTTCTCTAGAACAATATCTTTAACCGATAGAAGAGAACAAGAAGCAATTTGATCAATAGATCAGTGAAGCAACAAGCGCACATGATCAAAGACGAAAGCTAGGATTGAACTTTCGCAAGAACTTAATAAAAGAAAGATGAACCCGCGTGTCGTAATTCGATTTACATGTAAAGAGAACCCATAATACGCAACTAATTAAAAGGGGAAAACCAGGGAATATGCATGAGGAGAACATATAATTTAGCAGGGTATCTGAGAAGTGAACCACTCCATGACATGAACCGGGGCTTTGATCAACACCAGCGCCAGTTCCACCAGCACAGTCACGCAGAGGCAACATGGGCTTATAATAGTCAGCAGTATACTACAAAATCAAGAACAGAGAAAAAGAGTAGGAACAGAAAAATTGCTGAACCCATATTTGAAGATTCTGAAATAAAGAAGAAAAAGAGATAAAACAGAGTGAAAAGAATCCATGAGTGTATTAATACATACCCGACTATCCACACGAAGATGCCAACAATGGAGATGAGGAGGGAAAGGAAAGCAAAGGGCAGGCCTAGTAAGAAGGCCAAAGGCCTACAATCTCCCTCACAACACATATTATTGATGATGTTGATGACGATTTCTCTCTCTCTGTCTGGAGAACTCTTCTGTCTCTTTACTTGCTTGATTTGTGTACTTTTGTAGGTGGGAGACGTGGCGGGGAAACCTTTCCCATTATCCAAGATGAAGAATGGGAGCAGGGACCAATTGGATTATGTGGTATTTGTTTCCCATTAAAACTTTTTGAAGGATTCTAAACATGTACAATAGTTACATATCGACTTTACTTGCAAGTGTAAGCTTTTCATTTGTAAGCGCTTTATAAGATAGGTTACGGTTGTCTGGATTGATACGTGGTCATTCTGTAGCAGCAGTTACTAGATCTCAGGCAATCTTCATTGATAATCAAGAACACCAAAAAGGGTACACGTCTGTTTGATTTCTTGATTTTCCTCATGCTTCAAGAGACAGACTGATAACTAATCAACTTACCCAAAAAAATAAATAATAATAATAATAATAATACAGAGACTGATGACTAATCAAGAATCGGACAACCTAATCTTCGTGGAACGTTAGATACTTTTCTATTGTGAATTGACTGATCCTGCTAGGAAAGGAACTGTCAAAGTCCAAATCAAAGATGTAATAAAGCACTAGGAATGGGATTCCTTCATCGCAGCTGTCGCTTCCGCTGTTTAGCTATGCCCTTTCCTCCTTTTCTCCTTTGCTCCTGGTAATGGAAAGAAGAATAAGATCACAGAGTAGAGCAAACCGCAAAACATGTGCGCGTGCTGGTTCCGACTTGGAAGAATAATAGTCTAGTTTGTCAATGGCAAAGACAAATGGGAGCTGTGACCATTGGTGATGTGCTGAAAATTCAGTGTACGCTCTGGGTTGAAACTCAACTTGCGCTCTCAGTTGAGTCTACTTTATAATTTGTAAGGAAAAAAATAAAAATCTAAAAAACAAAAACAAGAAAAAGTAAAATTATATAGTTGAATTAAGTTACAATCCACTACACTCGCCATAATCCGAGAGCATCGACAATAAAGTGTACGAGTAACAAGGATTGTATAGAAGTGAGAATCTCCCGTGAATATTTACACTCTCTTGAGTTTGTTTTCACTAGTACGTGACACGCTGCTAGTGTCAATATTAGCTGGCTGACATTGAACTCAAACGTGTAGCTCACTTTTGATCCTCCAATTTCTTTAACTGATGCAGCTAGGATTTGATGATTCTTTCATCTTTCGTTTGTCAGGCAGACAGAAGGTACTACGAAGCTACTATGAATGATCGAGAGTTCTTCCATCCGCTCACATCGAAAAACTTGTGCCATACTTGTCCAGTTTCACTGCCTTAGAGATCATCCTTGAGGCTAGTCCAAGCTTGAGTTCTCTTTTTCCGTAGAGATTATGCATGATAACCTCTCATATACCTGCCATTACAACTTCCAGCATTATATACATAATTCATTTCTATGCTTCTGAGATCAAGATTTAGGTTAAGATACCTTACAAAGGTTCCTTTTTTGTTCTTCAGTTGAAATTTGAGGATCATACCTGTAAACAATCAATACTACTGTTATTACGTTTCTTGCACTCTAAAATTCTCAGACAATCAAATTCTCCTTGCTTACCATTCCCTTGGAATTCCAACTTCATCTCGAATGGAGTAATTGAAGGGTCCTTTTAACTCCACGTTGTATTCTCTCAACAAATCTGCAAAAGAAATCATAATAAATGTGAGCGAAAGATTTTCCAAGTTTTTCTTTAACTAAACAAATACTTCAGTGTTGGTTACAGGGCAAATAGCTTCAAAGTCCCTCAACATTTTCCGGAATCTCAAAGATATCCTTTGATGCAAAACTCAATTAACTGCTATAGTGTAATTTTGACCACCCTTTGATGAAAACTCAAGTTACTGCTATAGTGTAATTTTGATCACTATGTCAGAATTATTCTCACTATTATGCTTTAATATATTACATTGATCAGGTACATCATCAACAGAGAAGACTAATTCAGGGGTTTTCTTTGGCCAAAGTCAAGATGATTCAACAAACATTTACCGTGCCCCCTGTGGAGCTTTTGGATGAAAATGCTTGTTGAGAACACTTTGTCCTAGAAAAGTTGATTGCTTCTATCACATATAAGATATTTGGTTTAGACATACTCAAGTTTGAGCATAGAAATCCTGAAAGAAAAGATCCAGGAGGAGTTGAGAATTGGAAGAAGTTGAAGGACTACTTGCGTTGTTTGCCCTGTGATTGTCATTTATCATAGACCTTTAAAAGTAAAACAAGGGGTGCGTCCCATTTTCTGGCAAACTGAGAGAAACCAGTAAAGACCAACTGCAACATGTGCAACTTCCTCATCAGCAATCCTAGCCACAATGTTGGAAGACCTATGATCACCAAATCCAATCAATTTTTTCACAAGTCGAGGCCCAGCGTCTAGTCCTCTAGCCTCCCAGAGCAATAGCAAGAAAACTTTGAACCCATTCTATCATAAGCAAATGCAAAACTGGACATAAAGAGTATCATGGGTATAACGCCTAAAGGAAAATGGTCATCTCCTCCGTTGACATAATAAACATGCAGTGTTTGAGGGAACTGAAATTTGTCAGCATGTCTACAAAAGGAGAACAGACAAAGTGCATCTCCAACATGCTTTGCCATTTGGTTTGCTTTTGGTATCTTTCCAAACGAATAAAAGCGGATTAAGTTAATGGGTCTTAAGCAGTAATCTTCTTGACAGAAGTAACTAAGTACTTAAATTGCTACTTTTAAACTAAACAATTTTTGACGGTGAAACTTCTAAGACCTTAAGCATCTGTATTCAAATTGCAACTTAAGGGGTAAAAGAAAACACCTGGACTAGTGGAATTGCAGCCAGACGTGCAGCAACATTGCCTGACGTTTTGTCACACTCTCTCCAAAGCAAGTTATGAGCTGGCATGTCACCGTAACTGTTCACAGGGGAAAAGAATGGTGATAAAGTGATCATAGCTGACCTTTTTCACTTTCTCAAGCCAGTCAAATAGACAAACTCAAAGCTATATAACCTGAATCCAAGCTCAGCTAATCTCTGTAAGCACCAAGCAAAATGTCGACTTTCATCATCAGCTACATGCGCAAAATCAATGAAAAATCCCTCCCCAAGAAGTTCAAAATAAGGGGAAAACCGGACAACAGTGTCCCAGGCCAAATCAATCGCATTTAATTCCACATGTGCAAGATTGTGAAGCATATAGGCATTGAGAGGCATACCCAAGCTTTTTAGAGATGGAATATCCTTGGGGGAAACCTGAAGGGTGTCAATAGACAGCTTAAATATGATAGACAGCTTAACAGCAAAAAGCACCTGGATGTTTCAACTATCAACCTTAATATACTTGAAACTGAAACCTAAAGATTGCAATTTGAAAATATTTCCTAAAACAGAAGTTGCAAGATCAAGATATAGAGTTAATTGCTAAGATTATGGGTGAGAAAACGAAACACATTTAGCATCAAAACCAGAATAGAATTTCAAATTCTGAAAATGCCTGATCACCAGTGTTCAGAAACTAGACAATAAGAAATATGCTGCATGCATTTCTCCAAGATTAACCAAAATATAAATTCATTAAAGCCTCAAATCCAATAAAATTTTGCTAGAAGTAGCCTTCATGTTAAATTCAACAAAAGCCTGACTCCCTTTCAAGCAAACCAACATACACATAATATACGAACATAAATTCCAACACCCGTCATAACATTACAAGCAATGCCGCACTGATACTATAAGCTAGTAAACACAGAGTTATCTTCATGTAAAGTTTGCTCAACACAATAAAAAAGACAGACAGCAACTTTGACAAGAATATAGGAAGCATACCAACTGGGGCTTAGGAGGACGAGCAGGCCTATGAGGTGGTTCAAAGATCCCAATAGGGAGACACTCTTCAAACCACCTAGTGAAAGCCAAATGGGAAAGTTTCGATTTCGTGAGAGGGTCAGCCGTAGAAAGCACCGCAGTCCCCATTTCTGCCAAAGACGAGCACGAGTGCAAAGTAACACTTTCGCCATTTTCGTCAAGAACTGTAGATTGTCGGGGGCCATTGGGACCCCAGAAACGATTGTCATTCAGTGGGCTATTTCTCCAGTTATCAAGACCAGACCAGCGTGCGGGTTGTACCTGGGCTTCTTGTTTTGGATACTGTACAGATGATGAAGAACAAAAGGGCTTCTTGGGATTGAGCGATTTTTGGTGTGGGAAGCGAAATGTGCACCTTAGAGTGGTGGAAAACATGGTTCTGAATTTGAGAGAATGCATTTGATTCATATGAAATGGAGTCGCTTTGTCACTTACAGTAGTCACAGCAACATGAATTTCTTTAAGTCTTTCCTCGGGAAGAAGCACTTCGTATGTGCAAAATCTTCAAGAATTCAACTTATGTTATTCAACTCCATCTAAACTTAATTATCTGGAAATTATCTTCCTAACCTAGGAAAATATTAGCTTTGCTCAGGGTTGAAACTAAATTCCGCACTCTGTCAAAGAAATTAACCTAGGGGCCAGTCCTGGCAAAGGGGAGAAAATGGTTCGTTTGCCAATTGCCAGATTTTCTATTGTATGCTTAACCTTTGACCATTTGGTCTTTTCCTCTTTTTTTCTTTTTTTGCTTGAAACTCTTTGGTGTTGTGACTTGTGAGCACTCACAAGGAGAGAGTAGTGACGGAAGATTCCAGCATTGTACAGTTAAAGAAGAAAGAAAGAAAAGGAAAATTTGTTGAGAAAATTGAAATGGAAAGGCTTCGTTGGACAGAGGGTACCTTATAACCTTAACAAAATGAACTCCCATTTCTTTGGCTTTTAGGGAAAAAAGAAAAAAAATCATGATTTCAAATTTGGTGGGTCAATTGAATTTTCTGTTACAAGCACTATAATATTTTGGATGACAGATAAAGAAAATTAAAATGGAAAACACAAGATTAAAAAGACTCTTATTTATATAAATATAACATGTTTAATATTCAAGTATAAAGATGTTCATTATTCTGTTAAGAAAAATCGAACCGTACATTTAATTTTGGTTCCATTTTTTTGTAAATTTAGTTCGGTTCATTTTGATTAATAAAAAATGTATAATTCGATTGAATTTTTAGTCTCAAATCGAAAATCAAATAAAAAAATTGAAATATTTTTTAGTACTTTCCTATTAAAAATATTTTATTATTTTTCATTTATTATTCTCCTTAGATTTTTTTTGCTGCATCCTTAGAAATTCGATTTGAAAATGAATCAAATTAATTTATTTTGATTCGATTTTTAAGAAAATTTTATTATTTTCATAAAAATTTTGCAAAATTAAATTTTCAAATAAAAAAACTAAATGACCACTCCTACCTAAATAAATCTACATTATAAATGAAGAACCTTCATAGTAATTATTTTAATTTTAGAAAGAGAGAATATTATTTATGATGTTTACTGCACAAGTAAATTTAAAATATAAATGAAATGCCTCTATAGTAATTATTTCTATTTTATATGAAGAGAATATTACTTATGATAGCAAATAAGAATTCTTCTTCTTTTCTAAATGTCTTTACTTGTTACTATGTTTCAAAATGTATAACATATTTCATTTTTATTAGATCATTAAGGATTTGATAAATTCATAAAAAAACTAACAAAATATTTAAAATACCCTTAATGAATAGTAGTTTGACTATTAATAAAATTGAAATTCTTTTTTTTCCTCTCTCTTCTTCACACCTCTTTCTCTTTTAATGAAGGAAGTGTATGTATGGGTAAATACAGTGATCAATTCTATTAATTTTCACCATTTCAAAAAGTCAATATTCTTTTTTTTTTTGAGAATTTAAAATTTAATAATTGAACTTAGTGTCTTTAAATACTTTGAAAATAAAGGCAGGGAGTGGTCGAAAACAATGACAAAGTGGAAAAAAATGAACTCCTAATATAAAAAGGGACTTGTTAATTACAACGTGTTAATTTACTGATTGAAGAGTGATTATATTATATATTTTTTACTTTTATCTCTATTTTCTCTTTAAAATATAAATAAATTTTTGATGATTAGAACTTTTTAAAGATACATTGAAGTAGTGTGTGATGAAATACTTGTCAAATATTAGAGATTTAGAAATAAAAATACTTCTTTAGACCCTTAAATTGATTTTTTATATATTTTTAGTAACTTTCGAAGAGAATAAAAGTTACACAAATAATCCTCGCCACTACTACCGTCGTTTAGCAAAACAAATCCCCACCATTGGCAACAGGGATTAATGACACAGGCCCTGCCATCTGTTGCAGGAATCATTTATGTGACTCCCTAATTCTCTTGGAGAGTCACAAAAAATGAAAAATAATTTAATTTAAGAGAAAAAAATAAAATTTTACCTTTAAATCTCTTATATTTTATCATTCAATACCAATTTATACATATTTAAAAAAATAATGAAAAATAAGAGAATTTAAGTCGAGGAGAGAGAAACTTCTTTAAAAATAAAATATAATCGTATTGTAACTAATAATTTTACGCACATCAGAAAATATGCATAAAAATAAATCATTTAATTTAAAACAAACTCAAATAAAAAATAAATTATTTATTTTAAAACGAAAATCCTTCTACTATAGAAAATTAAATGTCTATCTGTATATAAACGTACACATTCAATTCTGGTTTGAGAATTGAACGAGTATAACACGTTCGATTCCCCAAGTTCGAACTCTGCTTTGAGAATTCCATTATTGAAATGAACTCTCCCACTGTCCCTCTAGCTTCCTGATTACATTAAAAGCATGCCAAAGAGGAAAATTCAAAGAACGGATTTGATAGCACCCCATGACCACCAAAGAGGAAACCAGGGAAGGAAATTTTCAAGTCTGCAGAGCAGCTGAGCACCAGCAGAGCAGCTAAGAATTTACAGCAGAAACACGTTGAAAGTCATTACTCAGAGATTGAAAAATACAAATTACAACTACATACATTTTGAGCAATTGGGAAGCAATTGCAATGACTTTGAACAGAATAGCAGCTATAGAACCACTACAACGAGATGACAGAACTAGCTAGCAGTAGTTAGTCATGTACAGAAGATGCTAAGCAGAACACAACTATCACCATCATATTAATATTGTACAACGTCAGCTAGTGATACAATCGTTACCCCATCATCTACAATCTCTCATTGTAGAATGACACCCAAAGAGAAACCAGTTGATGTATTGCAAATGTAAGAACACATATCCACAGCGGCAGAACCATAAACAGGAATTCATCATTCAATTGTCTGAGATTTATCCCAGTTGATGAAATTCTCGAGATCTGTAAAACAAAGATAAAATGGAAAATCATGCTAAGAATCAGTCCTGTGCCTGTGCATCCAAAATCTATAAAAGCTAGTGGGAACTGACAGTTTACAAATAAGATAAGACCTTAGACGATTTGTTTATGATAAGAAACATCTGCAAATCAGAAACAGATAAGATAAGCCTTAAGAATAGGGGCCACTGTAAATAATCACTTCACTGAAACTGTCGTTCCCAAATCATAGAGCCCATGCACTTTCCTAGACCAGACTTGAAGGCTTGCCACGTTTTCTTTTAAGAAAAGAAAAAATACATGCCACATCAGCATGTGAATATAGTTGTGGGCATGACATGCATCTGGTAAGTCCAGTGATCTGAGTTCTGCCATGTTTTCATCACATGCATAAAATTAACTTCGATAATTTACCTTCATAGCTCCATTTCTATTTACATAGAAACAAAGAATAAGAGAGGGGGTGCCCCGGGGGGGGGGGGGGGGAGGAGGTGGTGGCCTAAAGCAGTGGCTTCAGTATATAATTAAGTACTTGTGAGCTTTATTGGAACATCAAAGAATCCAGAAAGCCAGGCTGCAGGCTGGTAGATGCAAGAGGAAGAGACAACAGGTTTATATGCCAGTAATCATCCAAATCCTCGGAACTTCTAGCACTACTTCAAGAAGCTAAGTCAAAGGAAAACACAAAGAACACCAAAAGGATAACCACTTACACAAGCTAAAGTGAGAAACAATAGGAAAAAAGGGAACAGAAGGAACAGTTGAATCAATATGCAGAGAGATTAAAAAAAAAAACTAATAAGTAGAACACAATCAAATTACAAGCTGTAGTGTGTATCAGAATATATCCAATTGTGTTAAAAAAACTCCAAAATCTTCTTGGTTATACTCAATATTAGAAAGGCTTTGTCTAGAAAAAGAACTAGTACAAAAATATAGACTTTGTGGTGCAGAAGAAGTTGATAACTAAAAGTTATCAACTTCAAAGAGCTCCTATGCATTTAACTTAATATAATCTAAGCAGGTGGGATAATAAAAAGTACAAACCGCTTACTGATTTGAGATTAGACCGTTAATTGTACGTCAAACAAACTATTATGCTTCGAAGTCAGCCAGATGTCAAATTTTGCTATCCCAATTAGCATTGATCATTAGGTTGCTGGTATTGACATTTGCTGCCAACTGTTCTGACTATAGGAAAAAAGGGAAAAAAAGGACATTTAGAGTCTTCAAGCCCGTATAGGAAACACATAGCAACACAATGCGCAAGGGGGAGGGTGTGGTAGCCCTAAACTGCAGCTGCCCTTTTAAGGTGTTTGCATTCGAACTCATGGATATTAATGCTGACAAGAGAAAATCATGTATCCCAACACTCTCCAAAGAAGTGTGCTCAATCACCCGAAACAAAGGACAGAAGTGGTTCGTTCAGAAGTAAACAAAAATGCAAAGGAGATCACATCTCCACAAACAGGCTTCTCAATACAACAAATGCATCCCAAACTAGGTTAGTCTGTTAGGCTGACATTCGCCCTACTAAATCTCCATACCAGGATACTACTAGCCCAAAACCCAATAGGACGCCAACAACATTTCCCTCCCTCCCTCCCTTAACATCATATAGCAAAAGTTAGTATTTAAAGTACTCTAGTTTATTTTAGTTAAATTCATTCATACAACATTGTGGATGTTTTTCATTTTCATTTTTTAGTTACCCAGTCTTATTCGTAGAGTGAATATTTCCCAGTTGTGAGCAAATATCAAGAAGGGTACACGATCTATTTGTAACCTACCAATGGCCAGCAATAGTTGGCATTTTGAAACATAATTAAGAAGTGAAGTTAGATATTATCAAGCGCAGAAGAGAAAATCTTTTAGATGGTGACAAAAAGTGCCACGAAATTCCAAATCTAATAGAGAGAGAAACTAACACCAGCAAACTCACAAACCGTAAGATTGACCAGGCAACCATTACCATCATTCATAATCCTCCAAGTGTTAATGATCTACTTCTAACTACAGTTTTAAGTGTAGCATTTGCTAGAGTGCATACTATAAAAGCAGAATCCTCTCTTCGAGATCTTAAAATGAATTATAACTTACAGATCCTAGTTCTCAGCAATCAGTGGCAACAAAATGCTCCTAAATTCCATTAAGAAAAGAAGTATCAAGAGTGTATTCTTACTCACCATATCTCCAAATTAGAAAAGAACAGCACTAAGATTCTAGATGTGCTAAAGAGAGAGTAATCCTTCTTGGAGAAGTAATTTAATACCTAGGCAGAAGTCATGCATCAGAACCTGAAGAACTTCCACTATCAGAATCTGTAATCAGAAGCAATAAAACAATGAGGAACCTTGACTTAAAAGAAAGATGAATTAAATACACCACCGTAATCAAGATCTGCATAGAAAGCAAGTCAATAAGCAATACCACCAGAGGAAGATCCGGAATCAGTGCTGGAGCCACTTGATTTACTCGATCTACTTGCATTATCCCCCTTCTTCTCAATTTGAGCTTGAGAAGAAGAAAAGTTCTTCGCCTCTGCTTATGAAACATATGTAGTTAAATGAGCTATACTATGAAAAGCAAGCTTGACAGCATACCGAGGGTAAATGTTTTCTGATGTTTGAATAGCTTACCCATTTTTCTTTCTTTTGGAGTTTCGACAACAGCTGGGGCAGGACTCTAGAGAAAAGATAAGAAATACATTAATAACACCAAAGAGACTAAACATATACAATTTAGCAGCTTACCTTTTCTCGAACTTCCTGCGAAGTTTCTCCTCTTGCTTGTTTAGCTAGCTCAGCTTTTCTTTTGTTCTTGCTCAAGCTCTTCTTGTAGTTGGTAACAAACCTATCAAGTTCCCAGAGAGTTTCAGTATCAACATTGTCAATGTCTACTTCAATTTCATCATCATTTTGGCATAGAGAAGGATTTCTCTTTCTAATGATCTGAACAACATTTTCAAGCTTTTCAGAAGGTATGTTTTGCAAGTTTGCACTCAGTTTCTGCTTCTCATCATATGTCATTTCCCTTTTGTTGGGATCTTTTGCTTTTGGCTTTCTTGGTGCTGCACTCCTACCAGGATGAGTATAAGCCGTAGCTTTTGCTTTAGGATCAGCTGGATGGGTCATTGATTCTGACCTACCTAGTGGTCCTCTCATTTCTACAGGTAGTATGAGTGCTGAAGTAGCCTTCTTAGATGTTGGAGTAGGCAAATTCATTTCATAATCTGCTACAATCCTCATTTCACGCATATAATCAGCCTCAATGGCAGTCCATTTCTCCTCAAACATCTTCAAAAGCTCCTCTGCCATGACATGGACATCTTGCCCTTTAGGATTATATTTCATAGCATTATGAAATGTAAGTCTCACATCTTCTGCAAACTCTTTAGGAGATTTATACCAATTTGTGTTCAGCCTAGATTTCACAGTGCCGAGATCCATTGGATTCTTGATGATGTCAAAATAATCATGCAAACCAAGAGCTACAGGATCAACAGGTTTATCAAAAACCCAGCCATGCTTGTGCTTTATCAACCTATCAAGCAGAGAGGCACAGCTCTTGAATATTTGATTCGGAAACTTTCCCAACCAAGAACCATGTCCCGATTCAACCACTGCACCCTTCTTCGCATTGGATTTAGACTTCTTGTTGCTTTCCGTAGGTGGGAACTTATCCTTTGCAAGCAAGAATTCTGAATTTCTATAGAACTTATTTGCCTTTGGAGTTCGCTTTTCTTTCTCTGTATTATCACTCAAGCCCTGATTATTCTCAACAACTGATACACTTAATTGATTCAAAGGCTTGGTAATCCGAGGTGTTCCTATGGACCCAACCTCAGAATGGACCCGTTTCAGCCCCCCACCATTATCAATCCGACGACCCACATTACCAGCTTTCTGCCCCTCTTTCCCCTCAATCTTCTTCACCAAACTCCTAACCTCGTTCAACTCACCCTCCAGCTTCCTTCTCAATTCCCGTGCTTCTCGCCTCGACTTCGTAGACAAGTTGATAGTAACCCTATTCTCCTGCCTCATAAAACCCACTTTCCCTGTGACGCTTCCCCCAAAACCATCACGACTCCCCAGTGGACGATTCTGACTGGACGAGTCACCTGAGGCCACACCAAATCCAGCGTTTTGCATCAAGTTTGCATCTTCAGAATCTATCATACCAGAATGACTTTGTGGCTGCTGATTTACATTACTGTTCTTGCTACTATTTTTCAACCCTTTAAATGACTTCCTTGTATACACTTTGCTATCTGCCCACTTCTGCTTATCTTTAGAACCTTCTTTCTCTCCATTTCCTCCCCCGGTTATTGCCCCCGAAGCCATTCATCCACCTCCGAAAACCTATATTTCAATCTTCTTTAATAATGCACTCACAAATTCAAATACACATACATACGCATACAAGTATATGCTCTTCGGACCAAACCACTCCACCAAGAAAACCCAAAATTTTCTTGGAAAGCCCAGCTGCTATACACTAAAATGAAACACAAATACACTAAATTAAGCTAAAATTCCTCTTTCTTTCTTCCATAAAAGCAAGAAAACCCATTTTCTTCTTTCTTTCTCTAAAAGCACGAAGCATAATTAAACCATTCCATTTGTCAACTATATACAACCAAAAATACATCTGCAGTAGCAAATTTTGGGTTTTACAGAGAGATCAAAGAAGGGTTTAAAAGCCATACCTTTCCTTCAGATCTTTCAATCTTTATCTCTCACGCAGACACACAGTTCCTTCTCTCTTGGCTCTCTTGCTTATCTTTGAAGAAGGAAGGCCGAGCTGAGCAAGAAGGATGAGAGAGTAGAGGGCAGAGCTGAGGGGAGTGCACGAAGAGGCTCACGCGCTCGCACAGACCGTGAAAGGACGAAGAGATCGGTGGGCGAAGAGTTAATCTTTATGATAATTGAGTGAGAATTGACGGCTGTCATTGCGACTTGCTGGGGATGGTGATCGAATGATCGACTTGTGTATGCTTTGACCCACGCGAACTTGGTGGCGCGTGCAGAACACATAGGGTTGTTGGTTGCTGTTTGTTAATGGTCCAATCCCTGTTTGTATCCACCGACAGTCAAATATAGCAAATGAAATGGGCTGGGCCAAAGGCCCATGATTTGTTTGCAGTGTTTATTTCACATTTTCCAAAGCCTGCATTTTGTGTAATGAATTATTGGGTTTGGGATTTCTTAATGTACCAAGTCTGTAACACACTAATTAAATTATGACATATTAAGTAACATAAATATATAATTAGCTTAAACCAACTAATTTTTTCTCAAAACACAAAGTATGCTTTAGTCAACTAATAAATACTTCATCTGTTACATTCGAATGTCTCATCTTTACTTAATATAAAATTAAAGAAAGTAATTTGACTGTAGAAGAATTACTATGATCTCCTTATTAATAAAAAAAATTAATGGTATAACTCACATGTTAGTACAATTTAGAGAGTGCGAGAGATTAGTAGTAGGACATTTGTGATAGTGGAGTTTACTTCTTTTAAACTAAAAAATTTTTTAATGAAGGGGTAGATAAAATATATAGCTATTTTTTAAAAAAATATACATTCAACTGTGGACATTTTTAAAAGAAAATATTGACATTCAATTGTAGATATAATGAGTAATAATAATAATAAATAAATAAATAAAATAATGAAATCTTGCATATGGTTGTTAAATTCAACATTGCTTTCCTCAAAAGAAAAAAGAAAAAGCAAAAGTAGTACTTGAGATTAGAGATGTCAATCGGGCTTAGTGAGCAAGTCTTTTTTAAGTTTGAGCTCGGCCCGATTGATATCGGGCTGAAGAAATGCGAGCCCGGACTCGACCCTTTTGGGCCGATCTCGGGCTCTGGCCGTCCATAATTCGATTTTTAAAAAATTTTGTATATAATAATAATAATATTTTTAATAATATAATAATAATATTATTATTATATAAAAATATATATATACATATATATATATATATATATATATATATATATTACGAGCCGAGCTAAAATTGGGCTGAGCTTAGCTTAGCCTGAGATCGACCCGAAACATTATTTGAACTGAAAAGATTAGCTCGAGTCTGCAATTAAACTGGTCGAACGAGCCGGTTCGGGTCATGACCCAGTTAACAGTCCTACATGAGATTGATTATCGTTGCAACATTATATCTAAACTTTAATAAGCATATTTCCACCTATACTGGCCGTGTGATAATTTTTCTTATCCCTTTGTCTGTCTCTCTCATAGCTAAATCTCTTTCAAGATCTAGTTTACATATAGAGCTTAAGACAAGTATCATTGTATATAAATATCACCTTGTCCCTGCCTATTTCTTTAGGTTTTACCACTGTGATTGGTGAATATGAGTAGTTAATTTATTTTAAATAAAATTTGATGAATTTCTGTTTTTTTAATACAAGGGTGTTAAATTATTAATAGAGATTATATGATCAATAATTAACTATAACACAAGTTATAAATTTTAATAAATAAGAAAATAAGACTTACAAAAAGAGAACAAATCTTTTCTTATGTAGAGTCAAACTCCCAACTTCTGATTTAATTACCTGTATTGAATTTTCAATGTACAAAAAGATTTTCGTTCCCAAAACCAAAACGGTGATTTTCATCTCAGTATCTTTTCGGCTCTTGCTAGAGGACAAAGATCACTGCTGTGGATAATCCACTTATATTCACATAAAACAAATTTTGTAAAGGGCACTTAAAGAAGTAATAACCGATCGTACCATTTTATCATTATATATTCATGCATTTCGACTCTTATCTCCTTTGTATAATCATTATATAGATTGTTTAGTTTATCCCCAAACAGGGCATCCTACTCTAGAAACTTGTGAATCTAATCCATTATGACACTTGTAATCCCATGCCAATCATTTTCTTATATACAAGAATCTTCTCTCCCCTATAATAACACTCTTGCTTAAGGATTTTCTGCAGATGCTATAAACAGAAAAAGGTTGTTCTTGCCCCCCAAATAATGATGCCACCTTTCCTTCCTAATATAAGAATTGATAGCTTATTCTCTTGATTTGAAGCATCGTTTAGTGGAATTAGGCTCAAATCTAATTTTTTAACCTGTATCGACATGTAGCTTTTGGCGGTGAAGTTGAAATTAAACATACACCCATTTTTCAACTAAATATATATTTTATGATCTGAACAAAGATTTTGCAGTGGGTTTTCTGCTGGATGGTTGATCTGCTAAAGAAGAAAATGCAGGTTAATGTTTCATATTGCATTAGCTGTACTCACTTTCGAAATTAGTTTCGTCGTCGAATGGTTTAATTTTGGCTACAAAATTAAAACTTCTTGTCACCAGACCCTTTACAGTTGATGCGTCCGTGAGGAATGGGCGACTGAATCTTTTTCCTAGTGAAAGCCTTTAATGAGGAAATAAAAGCCCTTTAGCTAGAAAAATAGTCACTTATAGAGCTGTATTTTCTTGTAATGTTTGGATATTCGGTTTCTGTTCACCATTTTAAGCTTGACTATAAATAAACTGGAAAATTTGTCTTTGGAGTGTCCATCCTCAAGTGATAATGGCATTGCATTGAAGAAGAGAAATCTTAGTTGAGAAACATGCCAATAGGCGTGATCATGCAACTAGAGGCAAAATTTTAAAGACAACGTAAGAAATTCAGGATCAGGAGGCAACAGTGCGAATTACAAACAGTGCTGAAAATATTTCTTATTACCACATTAACTTCACTCAACAAGCCAAACTAAAGACATCAATTTTCAGTAATGCAGGGGCGGTCACCTGCTTAATCAGTTTTAGGAAGAGAACAAGAAAAGACTCTTTCTGTTCATCTTTGTGAACCCTAGTACAGGTCCATCCTGCAACTAAACCCTGAACCCGGAAACCACCCACAAAACTCACGCAGAAAAAGGTACGGAGGAAGGGAAAAATGGAAGATTTATATTTGTAGCTCTTGTAATAGCATTGAGTAGCTAGTGATGATGGGGATCAGGTCCACTTGGTACAACTTTATCACATCCGTCACAATTAGCTAGAGCCCTTCTTTTGTAATGCTCAATTACTGATGGAGGAAAGCCTATCTTTCTCAGGAGCTGTTGGCTGCCAATACCACTTTTATCCTTCAGAGAGGAGAGCTCAGGAAAACCTAGAAGCCTCGCATCAGAAGTACTGAAGAAAAAAGTACAGCAGAAGAGCAAGAACAGAAACGTTAACTGTGCACGGGCGGAGGTTGCCATGCCTTGGAGGAGAAATACGGGTGAAGCCCTGAATAAGAACCAGATAACCGCAGGAAAACTATGAATTTGGAGATGATGATCACAATGTAGCTTGAGCTACTAGAGAAGAAATGCGGTGCATGCTTTCAGAAGATAACTAATCTGTATGTATTTATAGGAAGTAGCCAAGAAATAAATGATAGTGGAGGTCTCGTGTACCCAAGTAGTACTGCAATTTATTTATCCAAACCGACAAAAACATCCAGCACCAGAAAATGTTCTTTTCTTGAAAGAAAATTCGATCTTTACTACTACAATTTAATTAAAGGGATGTCCCTTCTCTATTGTTAGACTATTTTTAGTCTTTCTCTACCACTTTCACATGAAACACTGACCACTGTCCAGATAACGTTGCTTATAGCTGCATTCAGCTAGCAGAAAATCATGTTTTAAAAGTAAATTTCAGACTATATACAGTACCCTTCAAAAAAATCTTTCACGGTGAATAGTCCTCTGATCTTTAGCTTTTGCATCTTTAGCTCTAAGCAAGAACTGAAGTGGTGATTGGTTAGTTATAGATTCTGACAGATACCTGTCTTAACTAACTTTTCTGTTCATCACGTTACTGATCCCTACAATGTGCAGAATCGGCCGAAGAATTATAGATGTTCTAAAAGCCCTTCAGAAGTTACATATTGTGCTGATAGTATTACTAAATGCAGCTAGCTTTTGATCCTTTTCTTGGAGGAGTTCACTTTTACTTTTGGCAAGAGGGAGAGGAATGAAAGATTATTGTAAACAAAACGGATAAGGCGTGATACTGAATCATTTGTGGAAGAAAGTGTCATCTCCCCGTGCATGTCCTGTACATATTTACATTTGAAATGAGAAGGTAGACGTCGTGCCCATGTATACGTTTGAGTAATATATCTTCTATGGATTTGATACTAACAAGATTGATACTAGTGGTAAGTTTTAACTATAATATAATAAAATTTTACCGAAAGTTATCTTTTGGGAAATAGCTATATTTCCACTTAAACTATTTTTACTTTTATTTTTATTTTTAATCAAATACTTTTATTTTATCTTTTTTATGTGGATAAAATTTTGAAGTAACTATATCTATTAAATTTTAAATGTTATTATAAATTTTAGTAAAAAGAGTCATGCTACATGTACGAACAATCATATTTTACGTCAATTTTATCTATTCATAACATTCTCTTCATTTCTTAACACCACCTAAGTTATATAGGTAAAAAATTGATACAATAACCTTAAGTGCATGGAAAATTCTAGCAATAAAGTAATATTTTATCAACTTTTAAGCCACATGCATCTTTCTTTGTTCATTCTCCTTATAAGCCATGAATGAACAAAATGTCCTTGAAAACTATAGCACATGCCTGTAACATGATCCTTCTTACCAAATTTTATCGTGATAATATTCATAATTTGATAAAAATAATTGCTCCAAGAGAATTTGTGTACATAAAAAATAAAAACTTTTAATTAAAAAATAGTTTAAGTACAAATATAACTAATTTCGTATCCTATCTTTAAGAAATTTAGAACTTATAATTTCTTTACTGAAACTTATCAATTCTTGTCGAGTTAGTACAAGTTACCATTTTACTTTTCTAATTTTTTTCGAGACGTACAATTTTATTACATAAATTACCATTAAATCAAGAAAAGTTACTTTTTTTTAAAGTACCTCTCCGTTATCATTACTTTATTTTCTTTTAAAATGTAAAATAAAAATTGATAACCAATCACAGTGTAGTCTAGCTATAGCATTCCTCTGATATAAAGAATGAAAATTGCTAACAATTCATTGATCGATCTCGAGTGTTCATCCAATGGGGGAACCAACGGAGGCGGGGCGGTTGCCACCCACAAGATTTAAGATATTGTACTTCTGCCCTTTAAAATAATTTTAAAAAATCTAAAAGTACTACATTTTGCACTCCCAAAAAGCTTCTGAAAATTATCGGCTTACTACAACATACTAAATTATTGATTGTATCGCGATTACCATTTATTTATTTAAATTTTCTCTCTCTAAATTTTAAAAATCTCCCAATTTTATCTTTAAAATTTAAGCCTAGTTTGAAGATTCAAAGCTTTCTAAAATGCGTCTATTGTATTAGATGATGAATAATATATATTAACAAAAAATATAAAACGAAAAGATTTCAATCTTGATTTTGTTTTAGAGAATCTTTGATTTCACTTAATTTTATTTCAAAGAAACCTAAGAGATCCGCACTTTGAATTGAATTTTGTATACAATGAGAACCTAAAAAAAAAAAGAAAAGGAAAAACATTGAAAAAAAGAAAAAATGAATAGAAGATCAAGAAAAGAAAAAAAAGATTCTTAAATTAGGAGGACACTTTGAGACAAAGGCCTGCCAATTGTGGCGGACCGTCTTGAATGTCACCCCGACATGGTTAGCGGGGTTAATTTTAAAGAGACTTGCAACAATTGACATGCCTTTTTAAAATGAAGTCCTAATAGACTTGTTGGATCCACTGTTTGTTACTTTTTTAAAATAAAAAATAAAATATTATAATTAATAATTTAATGCCATACAATCAATAATTCCGTTTGAAAATTAGGCATAGCATTTCCTACGAATTTTAATATCCTGCTCTCTCAATCTAAACTTTCTGGTTCCAGCCCTTTCTCCATCAATCAATTTTGGGGTTACTTGACTACAAACACCTACAGACATCTTTGAATTAAGAAGTCTGGAGAGGCCAAAATTCATATAAAAAGAATTTCAAAATTTCAAAATTTTTTAAAAATAAAAATCTATTAAATCAATACTTATAAAATTATTATTAAAAATAATGGGATGACCACCGCTCCCCCCCTAGCTCCATCTGACTACACCTCGTTGATCCACTCTTCGTAGCCTCTCATTTGGCGCCAAAGCAAGAGGCAAACTTTCCCTGTTAAAGGTCGAGCACTTTCGAAGTTGGGGAATTCTTTTCCCCCTCATGTGCGTCCAGCACAATGCCGATGCATGTTAACTAGAAAGTGTCCTCTTAGGAAATCCTACAAGAAAGGCACACATTGGTTGGACGGTTCGTTTGGCAGTTGGCCTTTGTTAATCCCGCGAGAATTTGCAAATATTAGACTAATTATCGTAAAATACATATACTTCATTTATTTTAAAAAATATATAAATTTTTAAATTTATTTTAAAATATATATTATTTTTTATATAAAAAATTTATTTCTATATTCAACTAATTATTTAAATATTTATACTTTCAAAAAAATTATTAATCTTTTAACTAATTACTTAAAATATTAATTTTAATAATAAATTTAAAAATATACATTAATTAATTATTTTCAAATATAAATATATTTTATATATTTATTTAATTTTAATGTAAAAAATAAATCACGTATTTAAAAAAGGATAAGAGTATTTTCCCAAACAGATCATTTCCTCCCTTCTCGAAATGGAAATTCCCACGCGTAAAGCAAGTTTTTCTTGCTGTGAGGCACAAAACGATGTTCCGCCAATCATCATTGTTATCGCTTTTACACAGTCAACAATAACGCAACACTCTATCATGCGTTGGCGGCGCAATTAAAAACAAATTCATTCCCTAATTAATTACAATTAATTAGGTTAAAAAGTGGGTACATTT
Source organism: Rauvolfia tetraphylla (assembly GCA_030512225.1). Lineage (NCBI taxonomy): Eukaryota > Viridiplantae > Streptophyta > Magnoliopsida > Gentianales > Apocynaceae > Rauvolfia > Rauvolfia tetraphylla. Next base: position 1,331,226 of record JAJQKT010000012.1, read on the forward strand.
TTTTCAGGAATGTCATGATTAGACTTTTTATCTTCTCGTCTTTTCCGTCTTACGTCAATTTGACAGGTTATGAGTCAACTGCAGAACGAATAAAAATGTCACGTCACATGTTTGCAACTTCAATCGAATTTACAAGATTTGAGATGATTTTCAACTCCTTTTATCTAATGCTGAATCACCACCAATGTATAAGTAAAAAGGAAAAAATTAAAAAAAAATTAAAAATATTTTTTGGGATTTGAAGGGGAAAAAAAAGAGAAACAATCTTGTTGACAATTACATATTTTTAATCAAGAGATTCCTTGAATATTTTGATTTTGCATTAATTTATATTTTTAATATGAAAATATGAAAAAATAAAGAAGAGAGAATAGGCTTATAGCATTCATAAAAAGATATGAATTTTTTGTAAGAAATTGAGTAGGAGAGCCACATGTTTGCTTAGGAACATGGCATAGTAATGATGAAGATTAATCTTTCGACTCATTTGGTTATTATGAGTATGAAGAAAAATGAGTCGAAAACTTATTTTTTAATTATTACTTTGAAGAAAAATGGCAAAGTTCCTAATATTTGAGGTTTGGTTTCATACATTTTTTGAGGGTTAATGATTCCATAAAACCCTAGATCTTTATTTAATATTTTGGAATTCTTAAATTTTTTGATATACATGATAATTAATTAACTTTTAACTACTCTATCCGTCCACAGTTGAATATTCACATTTTCCTTTTAGAATATCTATAATTAAATATCTATTTTTCTAAAATAATTATGTAATTCACCAAACTTCCTCTATTAGTCCTCTTAATTTAAAGAAAATAAACTCTACTAACACATGAGTTTACCATTAATATTTTTAATTCACTCGATTTAATAGATTGAAGCTTCACTAACACGTGATTCCTACAACTAATCTTTTTAATTAATAAAAATACCATAATGTTAATGAAAATAAAATTAATAAATTAAATAAGTCAAATATTCTTTTTAAATCTTATATTAATTTAAAATATGATATTTAACTATTCACAAAAATATCATTATAACTTTTTTTAAAGCGTGTCTCTTTCCAAAAAGTCAACTTTTATTTGGATCTTCTTCCTTTACCACAATAATCCACGGTAACGTTACCGTAGGATTTCTGACCTTTGTGTCGAAGAAGCTCCTTTTTTCTTTCGTTTTTTTTCTCTTTTGATACTCGTAAGTTGAATGGATTATAGTTGGACCACTTCACTATTTTGACTTCCACCCATCGACTTGACTTCTCGAACTCATGCGTTGGTCTCATTTAGATAACATTTCACTATATAGTTTAATATAAAATTTTTATTTTAAATTATATTTTTTATAAATAATTTATTTTTACAAAATTTAAAATAAAAAATTTTAAATCTAAACTCTGTTTAATTTCTACAAAATTTATATTTTCTATACAGGGACGAAATTAAAGGGTAGCGAGGCTGCCCCTCCAATATTTTTTAAAATTATATTATAGGTATTAATTTTTTAGATTTTCTCTCTTATTTTCTTCAAATTCACTTTCTTAACATTTGCCAAAATTTCTTTAATTATAAAAAATAGTATAAATCTTCACGCTCTTAAAATCAAATTTCTGATTCTGACTATGATTCTATGTCAAATTTTTCAGACGCAAGTTATGGCCCAGGAACATTCTTGCTTTTGTAACAGAAGGATTGCCAAGACTGAGAAATGCTTCTTATTCGAGTAGGGCTCCCATGATCTACACCCTGTAAGAATAGATCAAAGCAAGTCTCCACACTTATACTGACATCCAAGCATGGTTGCCTCTAATGAAGACATGTTCTCCATCTCCCACATGGCGCTTATGATTCATGAACATCTCCTAAAGCACAAAAGCGAATGTGATAAGTCGGTGGCGGATAAGGCCTTCATTCTCCCACCACAGTGCTTTGAGGTCGGCTAGATTCCTTTCCCAACATGTTCGAAATAAAAAAAAAAAAACTCTACTGCTTCTTACTAAGGGTAATCACCACCAAAAATTCTTAGATATGAAATCTCAAGATTAAAATAACTGTTATAGAACTCAATCGATATATTTTTTAGTTATTTTCATTCTCAAAATGTTTAGTATTTTTAATTTTTAAAAATTAATTTTTAAAAATTTACTTACGTTCACTCTAAATTCCCTTGTTCTTTCTCATTTTTAATGAAAAATAAATTAAAATAATTAAAAATATAATAAAAATTCCCTTATTTTAATTTTTCAACATTAATCCATGCATAAAGAGTCAACACAAACCTCTATTTTGTTTTGAATAGAGGGAGTATAAAGTTATTGAAAGAAGTCCAAATTCTTATACTTGAGTTAGATCTTGTACCTGGATTTAAGGTTGGTCACTTGTGGTTGAAGGTGCAAATCCTTCATCATGTACGTTTTTGTCATTGCCATTGGTTCAACATGCTAGGGAATATGAACAAGTTACTAATGTTCATTGATGGCGGTAACTTACCGCCCCATAAAATGACCTAGAGCTTGAAAATTTCTTTCTTCGCTAAAGACACTTCTTAAGTTATAAGGTGGTAACTCAATTAATTAAAAAAACTTTTTATTAGACGATAAATTTCAGAGATTCAATCAAATTTTCATTCCTTTAATCTTTTTACAGTTAAAACAAGACTTTCCTTCTTGGCGTACAACTACGAGATATTGTGTGATGAAACAAAGTCATTTGCACTAAACAAATGCAAATAGTAGCTTTCAATTATAAAGAGTGCAAGTAGCTTTCAATTGTGATTGTGTTCTGCAATCAACTTTAGGACTATAGGTCGTAATTGCTTATGTTACATATTATAATATATATATCCAGTGATTCATTTGAGCTCATTTTCTACCCGAGTCGCCTCGTACATGGGTAAATGGTATGATTGCCTCTTTATCGTTTGTAGAAGTGTAAAATCGGGTAGTCATGAGAAGAGTCACTACCTTTACAATTGCATTATATAGACTTGCAGCCTCTTTAGAATATATAAATCACACAAGAGTTTGGAAATCAAATTAAACTTTAAAAAGCAGAAATGGTTTGGGACAGTATATATGAGAATTGAAAAGTAAGCGTAGGATAATTAGTGTAGAGGCTTTTGTCTTTAGATTGTATAATGAGTTCAGAGTTAATAGTTTAGTAATCGAGTATTAATTTATATCATAGGAAATTTAAAATTCTACCTTTGTAATATATAAATATATACAGATACACAAACACAAAAACCGTATGCAACACAACAAAATAGTATATGCTTAAATGAATATTGATGCAGCAGAAGACCAGCTTTATTTTTCGATTCAAAGAGCTTCGGTAGCTAGTTTCTGCCTCCATGTCTCCGCGGTGATGATGCCGGAAAAGTTACCTTGTCTTTCCCAATAGGATTTCGACCTGAAGGAACTACATGCATTGATCTTCCATGAACAAGTTTATAGTCCCTCTGATATTCTTGAGGATTATAGAACCCTAACTCAGGATCAGCGTCCAAGCCCTTTTGCATGGGGATAATGGAAGCCATGCCCATCATGGCTAGAAATGCCGTGAACCAAACCAAGAAGAAGACCAATACTACTTTTGCTAGAGATTGAAGAGCTATCAGTTTGCCCTTTTTGCAGTGTTTCGAAGGTGGTTTATCTGCTATTTATAGTAAAAGATATTTACTGTCTTATGGAAATTACTGCACGCAAAGTAATTTAGAAGTTGGAAGATGGGGATATTAAATTAATTAGTTGACGAATATAGAAATTAAAAGTGGATGCATATAATTTCTGTTATTAATTTGGGTAATAGTCGCTAAAAGACCTTACAACCTCTCATGATTATACTCTCTTTCATTCAAAATATAAGATTTTTTGAACCCTTTCTTCCTTATCAAAATATTTGACATTTTGCAAAATTTAAGAATTATTTTTCAAAGTTACACTCAATTATAAAAATAATTCTTCGTTCCCTGTTACGTTAGTAGATAATAATTAAAGTAGTTAAGGATACTTTCTCCTTTCTTAACATGTACAAAAAATATCAAAATATCTTATATTTTAAAATGAATGAAGTATTTTCCAAGCCTTTTGTAGTCAGAAAATTATTGGAGGCGTGTAGAAAAACTCAAACTCGTACTCTCTCTCAATCTGTTTTACATTTTGTAGAATTTGCAGTCTCTTATAAACTTAACTAACAGAAGACATCTGATTTTGTTATGTTAATATATTGAAAAATTTTACCGTATAAATTTTTAAACTCCATGTCTATAAAGATATGTGTTATTTGACATCCCAATTAATTCCAAAGAACCCATCCACAATTTCCTTTTTTTTATACACGAGGATAGAGATGTAAATCATACTCAAAGATGTATCGCCTGCTAATGAGTGTTTTTAACTAATTTAACTACCTTCTTATCACCCTCATCCATAATTTCAGAAATCCATATGCGAACTTTAATTCCGTTTTTCCGAGTATTGAAATTTTCCGTTACAAGAATTGAGTTCCAGTCTATTTTTGCATCATATTATCACGGTTAAGAAATCATCATAAAAATGGGACGGACTCTATATAGTTAATTGAGTAACTGAAACAGCTTTAAAAAGATGGTAAATAGAACTGATTTTCCAGGAGGGATATTGCCTATGAAATATGCTGGATTGGTTCTAGCCCCGTTGAGGATAAGGCCCAGAAGAAATCCAAATCGACTGGTATCTTTTATTTATGGATAAGATTCGGCTCGCTCCTTGTCTCTCTAGAGGATCTATCAAGAGAATTTTGATTTATATCGAATAATCGTCTTACTCTTTTTTATCCGCAATTGAGTATCTATATCTTTTTTTATAGAATGTCTTCTTAAAATAGTTATGTATTTATCAAAATTTTTATTATTAACTTCATTAATTTAATAAAAGTAAACTTCATTAACACATGAATTCACTACTAACCTCTTCAATTCTCTAGATTAAAAGATTAAAGTTTCACTAATATGTAGTTGTTACTATTAACCTTTTTAATTAATAAGAACATCACAAGATTAATAAAAGTAAATTTAATAAATTGAGTAAGTCAAAGATCCTTCTTAAATTTACTACCAAGTAAAAATAAAATATTCAATTATGAATGAAAAGAGTATTATATATAGGATGCGGGCAACCTGATGTCTCTATTAAAGAAAAGAAGAGAAATTTGATTTGTATTGGATAAATCATGTAGTACCTTTATGTTGTAGTCATATATTAGGTCGCTTGGTGTCTCCGTCAGTGATATATCAAGAGAAATTTAATCTGTATCGAATGAATCATTTATGCCTTTATGTTATAAAGAGGATCCAGACACCTGGTATCTCCCTAAATGATCTAGGAAGGAAAATTTGACATGTATTTGAATCAAATTCTGCATTAAGTAAAATTAAGTCAAACTCTCAATCCTTGGTTAGGAAATCTCAATACTTATCATTAAGGTAAGGTCTTTGGTTCGGAAGTCTCATCACTTATTGCTAGGATAAAGTCACGTAGAGTTCTACCTTTATGTTACGGATAGGATTCAATCCACTTAGTGTCTCCCTATAAGTATTTACCAAGAGGAATTTGATCTCTTCTCTCCCTCTCTTTTTTTTTTTTTCCTCAAAGGCAAAGAAGAAGAATTTGATTTGATCTTGGAGGATAAATCATCTGGTATTTCTATATTATGCCTATGCAATCGACTTGCCGCATACCTGAAGGATCTACCAAGGAAATTTTGGTCCATATTAATTAAATAAATGAAGGCATAGACGTTAATAAACAATTAGTGGAGTTAAGTGGAGCGTGGATCCGGTTCGCTGGGTGCGTTTATATTTAGTCGCATTTTTAAACTGATATGTAATATACAATTTTTCAAATGCGGCGTTGGTGTGGTGTCACCATTATATAATGTTTACTCACTTCCCCAAAATTTCTAATTAATTGGAAATTTAGCCCAGGAGGTTTTTTCCCCCCTGGTGAAGGGATCAATAACCGAATAGTTGATCGGATCGATGTTCACGGGGAGAGGGATATTTTTTTTTATTTTTTAATTCTTTTTTTGAAAAGGGAGAGCCATATATTTAAATAAAATAAATTTGACTATTGCAAAAATTTTTTCATGGAGAAAGACGTCAGTTTTATTTCTACTTTTAATTAGAGGGTGACGCATTATATGAAATATGTCTAAAGCTGTCCATGCAGCGCCTGCACACACATTCCATAGTGCTGCAGGGTGAAGCTGCAACCATGCACAGCCTGATCCTCTGGGGTCTGCCCTCAAGGATATACTGGAAACGGGTGGTGATGAGGATCTGGTCCGCTTGGTGCCTCCCTCAACAATCTGTCAAAAGAAAATTTATTAGATTATAAATCAGAGTTTAGAGACAACTGATCGTTTGTTGAAACCGAATGGTGGTGAGGATCCGGTCTGCTTCGTGCCTTCCTCAAGGACCCACCAAAAGAAATCTCATCCAAATTGGATATATTAGAGTTCACCGGAGTCGAGTCATGGTAAAGATCCGGCCCATTTGGTGCTTCTCCTGAAGATTTATAGAAGGCAGCGAGATTGTGATCCGGATTTGGTCCGCTAGGTACATTTCTCTTAGAATCACCTAGGTCGAAGGAATGGAGGATTTGGTCCATTAGGTACACCTCTCATAGAACCACCAAGGAGCATTTGATCTCTATTGGGTAACTGAAAGCCTAACTTTCGAAAGAGAGTTAGGCTATCAACTTCTCTGCCTTCTGAGAGAACTCATAGTCATAGGACTTGAGAAAAAGGCAAAGACAAAGAACAACAACATTGTTATTTCGGCTTGAGCTGCCATATTTTGCTACTGAGAATGGATGAAAGTGGTGCAGATTCTGATGCAAATCAGCCTCTTCTTATAGGGTTATGTGAGAAACGAAACATAATTAGATAACCGCGATTTGAATAACTATTATGACAAACAAAATCTTACTGCATATGGCTCTTCCAAAAGTATAAAAGAATTGTTCAAAGTCAACATCTAAAAATTTGTATGGTAAAAATGTATAATTTGCCAACCAAGGATGGCTCTTTTTCATAAATTACTTGAAACAGTTACTATTGGTCCAATACTATCTTGTTGTAGTATGGAAAGTGGTTACTATCTTGTTGTCATATGAAAGTGGTGGTTTTGGGGTCACTGCAATTGGGTAAAATTTTGCCAACCAAGGATGGCTCGTTTTCATAAAATGACTGGAACAGGTTTTTGTTTTCTTTTTTTTTTTGAAAAAAAAAAGTAAATTCACTACTAGGAAAGGTCAGCAACAATAACACCATGTACATGATTTGGCAGCTAATTATACCAAATTTGAGGTCCATTTTCAACTTCTTTCTTTCTACCCAATATATTCTCTCTCATTCTTTCTCTATAATTTCATCAAAATTAATGAGCATTGCATTAACTCGTGCTATATAACACAATTAGATAAAGAACTACATTTGACTCCCTCTGAGATAGAAATCACGGAAGAGTTCCGCATTGGAGGTTAGAACTCATAATTCAAAATTTTTTTATTTAAAAATCAAGAGTTTAGGGTTTTGCTATTTATCTATTGCGTTGTATACTCTGATTTAATACGATACTAATTAATTTTAATAAAATTATACAGATAGAATGAGAGATAAGATATTAAATAAGGAGATAAAGAAGTTAAAAGATTATTTAATTTTTAAATTATATATAATAAAATTAAAAATTATATAAGGTCAAAAAAAAGATTGTTTTCTTCCTATGTGTGTTTGTCGTGGATAGGTCTCTTTTACGTAAATTGATATTAGTTAATTTTGTATTTCTTTCGTATTTTTATTATATTTTTAATTAATTTTATTAATATGATAAAGAATAAAAAAATTATATTTGTGATGAAAAAAATTTAAAAATAATTTTTAAATTTCATAAAAATTAAATATTTTGAGAATAATAAATAATTAAAATATTTTATATTTTAAAATAAAAGAAAAAATATTTTCGATACCAACAAATATAAATTAATTTTTAATTAGTAAGGTCTATTTGTTATTGTGTTGATCTCAAGGCTGTGGACGCGTTCTTCAAGATTTTGGAATATACGTATTACATCAACTTTTTGGCACTTTTGAACAATTTTTTTTCTCTTTGATGGAACAGCAGAGAATGTTCTTCTCAGCAAGTTGTGTCCAATCACTATATTACCGATAGGGAAGCATTTTGAGGATGAGGTTTTCTTGACTTGAGAAGAACATTTTGAGGATGAGGTCCTAAAAGCAATAGGTCTCCCCCTTCAAATTGGATGCTCATTTCTTGCAGTTTTCATCTCACTCAGGTTAAGGAAAATCAGCCTAGTTAGTCTATAAGCTGTTTTCATTTCAAGATATTTAATGTTAATCTTCTCATTTCTAAGACTACATACAGAGCTATTTTAGTTCTGGAGACTGCTATATTCAAGAATGGCGTTAAAATTGGAGGGAAGGAGTTATTTGAAGAAGCAAAAATAGTTTAACAACAAATTTCACTAATTTTCCTTTTCATTTAAGTTGCATTGACGTTATGGCGTGTAGGAATTTTTTTTTTTAAAAAAGAACTGTTCTGCCCTTTGACATCTTCAAGTCTAACCTAGTCTATGTAGATAAAGAAATCACTATTCTAATCTTTCTGACTTGTGACTTTAGCACTAATTGTAGTACTACCACTTTAAGATAAGACAATGAAGTGCACCTCTTTCATATTCCTATGACTTCTGGAACTTTTGATGGATAATCACTTTCTAAATTACCACTTTTCCTTTTAAGCATGTAGTTTTTTAAGTTAAATCCTTCATTATTAAAAAGGAACATGAAAAAGGGATATCAACGTCAAACTTTATCTAGGAAGAAATTAAATGGAAAGCATCCAAGAGCAGTCTGCATCTATTACACGCACTTATTTAAGCAAAAGGAAATAATAAGACAACAGATATTCTGCTATGCATACTTGAAAGTTGCATACCACATTTGTATCAACTACTTCTTACTATCCTTCTTGTGCTCACAGTCTCTTCCACAACCATAAACGGATGTGTTTGAGACGAACACTTAATGCTGTTGGAGACTGTCTGTGCTTCATAATAACTAATGAATAATCCCATGATGATGTGGATCAGGTCCCCCTGGAGGAATACGCATAGGCCTATTGTTACCTTTAGACCTTTGATCATCTGATTCAGAACCTCCCTCCTGTGCCTTCTTTCTCGCGAAGAATGCTTGGAAATGTTCGGTCATATTCACTTTATTTGATTCAGAACCTCCCTCCAGTGCTGTTTTCCTTGCTAAGAATGCTTGGAAATGTCTGGTCATATTCATTTTTTGTTGATGGGGAAGAAGAGGCCGAGCTGCTGATCTTACTAGTATTAGCAGAAGAAAAGCAAGACAGAAGGAAAACTTCAACCAAGACATCTTTCCTTGGGGGTGATGATGAAAATATAGCAGTATATTTGAGTTCTTGATAACTGATAAGCTGAAGCTTATGTATATATAAAGAGTTCATCTTAAGTTTAAGGGGGAAAAGGTGGCAGACATGAGTGCAATGCAGCCAATCTCTTAGCAGATATGAGCTCAAAAGTTCATTGAATTGACAAGCTTAAACAAACCTAGGACCTCCTACCTATGTATGCTATGAATCTTCAAACTAGTGAGATTCTATTGACAATTTGAAGGTTCCTTCCCATTTTAAATTCCTAATTGAAGAGTGTATGTCGAGTCAGCTGCTTTTAGAGCAAACTTACCCACTTGTGGCATCGAAGAGCAGGCCTTGCTCTTAGAAATTCCCCTGCCAAGTATCGAAAGGTCAGCACCTTAAAAAACTTTAGTTTCTATCTTTGAGCCTCTTAACTTAAGCCATGATGCATAAAAATTGTTGGAACTTTGAACATTTTAAGTGGAGAAGTACTTTGCAAACTCTCTGTCATGCTTTACGTTGTTACTCGTTTACGGAACCCAGTGCAGATAAAACTGAGAAGACAAGAATTTGAAGAGATAAATGGCACAACAGAATGCTTAACTTCAAGAAGTAGAACTAGAAATCCCAACTTACGACTAAAAACCCAATAGACCATCTTAATCTAAGATGATCTGTGTTTCAAAGTTCATTTTCTGAGCTTTGCCAAAGACCCTGTGGACTGTCAGAAGGACAGATTATCTTTTACGAACAACTCCATGGAGGATTCAGCTAGATAAAGGTACTTTACAACCACCATTAGCCATGTCATAACATTAGAAAGAAATTGATGTTTTATGATCAACAATAGATAGCCTAGCTTTGTAAACAAGTTAAAAGAACTACAAGTAATAGGATACTTATGGAAAAGATAACAGCAATCTGCTTTTAAGACATAAAACATACTCCAGAGATGCCTATGTTCAATGTCTTTTTCCAATCACTTTTAGAGCAGGTAACAAGATTATTCACAACTGTACTAACTTTTACCGAGTTACTAATATGAAGTTTGCACTAAAACAAAACATCTCTCAGTTTATTGCAGCTAAATTTATTTATTGTTTGTACCAAACAGGATCAGTCATACGTTATACATCTTGGTTTATATTAGTCTTATTATGCGATCAACAAAGGCCTTCTGTGATGGAAAGCATTAGAGCAGATCATAAATATGGCATTCACTCAGAGATGGCAAGCAGAAATAGTATAATCCATTCCTTTGTTTGTACTGTACCTTTTGGTTTTTAAAAATGGTAATGGAAGGTCCGTCCAAGTGCTTGTACTTTCATAGAATTTCTTTCAAACAAATGGATCAAACACTCAGTAAATAGACAAACAAAATTGCAGTTCTGAGATCACAAAATTTTGCCTTGTCAACTGATGATTAAATTACTAAATTTCTTCGTCTTCGTGTTTCACAGCTTTTATTGGAAATGCTCCAAGATGCACACCATCGGCCTGTGGAAGATTGCTTTCTTAACATGTTGCAAGAAAAGTCCAAGATCAGCATTGAAATAAAACATAAAAAGGAAATATATGCAGCACCAGCAAAAGTTAAAAGAAGCATAGGTAATGACTGAACCTATGATTGAGATTTGAACGCATCAATCCCACAAAAGTGTTTCACAGTACTGTTAGCAATGACCTTTTGAATATATGCCAACAATCTCATTCGAAACCAACAAGTTTGCTTAATCTCAGTGTCATTCTCATCCCGTACTGGAAATCAAGCTAACAAATGGTAAATCAAGACATTCCTAAAAGGTCTCCACTAAGCAGGAGTTCTTTCTGTGTCGTGAAACAAAAAGAACATCAGAAAGTTTATGCAGGAAACGTGGAGATAGACCTATCAATTCCGTCTTATTAGAACTTTCAGTGTTATTTTGATTGGCAGAGGCAATGAATTTATGTGAATGATAGAAAGAAGACAATGCAAGACATTTTCTGTGTTCCAAAATCTGCCAGAAGTGTTCAAGGCTTAGTAGCTTCCACCTCCTAACTTTATGTGCCTTTATTGACTATTTTTGCTGATCAATTGGAATTCCCAATTGTGCAACTCTTTTGCACTATCTTCAGCAGAAATTTGAGCAGATGGTTTTTGGCCTTTCAGCTTTCTTTCACCTTTTATGAAATGGTGAATGTGAAATCCTCAAGAACAAGAAAGAAGAGATTGATTAGATGGGTTCTTGAAATACTGAGCAGGCACAGGACAATAACAGAATAATCCATAAACCCCCTGGTCACATTTACTAGTGCATCTTAGAAATCTAATCTATGAGACAATGTCAAAAGTTTCCCAATAAAATGTTGTCAGAACCAAATTTTCTCATCCTCATAAGAATTGTACATTGTACTCTTCTCCAAACACAACCTCCCACCCTAACCAATCCCTGGATAAAAAATTATCACCGTTTAATTAGTTTTAGCATAGTTATTGAGATTGCCAAATCTTGCTAACTCAACAGCAGATAAAAATGGCCACTTTCAGTAAGAAAATAAAAGAAACAAGTTACTCAGAAATACTAGGAGTATATAGAAACAAAATGATTTTTGTATATTCAGTCGAATTTGAACAAGATTATGAATTTTGTATAATGACAATGACGAATTCTAAAACCCAATAAACCAAAGAGATAGACAATCATCTGATTCAACCCCTCTCCCCCTTTCCTTCGTCATTCTCGAAGGTCCTCTATTTTGTGTATGAATTCAATCTAGAAAAGAATGTAACTGAATCTATCTGTACTCTTTCCTCAAAATCTTGGAGCAAGTCTTCTGCTTCAAATCAATGTCATTCTCAGCTGCTTTCCGCTTTCTACAAACGGAAGGAGCAGAAGAAGGAAGAGACAGCAATCCAAAACCAGGGAATGCAGCTGAGCCTAGTAGGGCTGGTTGGCCAACAATGAACAAATTCGTGATATCTCTCAATGGCCTTCTGAATCTTCTCTTCACCTTAACATCAGTATTAGACAACTTGGATTCTTGAAGAACCGGATCGGTTTCCTTTACGGAACTTGGTGGGATGTTCTCCTTGTTATCATGCTCACAGCATGAGAAAGCTGCCTTCATTTTTCTGCGGTTTTCAATTTGATGCAAGAAATCAGACACTAGCAGATTGGTGGGGTGGGACAAAATGGTTTTTCATTGGGCTATTTATGAAGAAAAGGTAAAAATGGTTGGCAAATGAATATTTTGGAGTTGGAGGGATAGTTGGAATTCATTTTTAGGTAACTCTTTTTTCACATCTAGGTTCAAATTTTGAGTTTTTGATTCAAGAGGGAAGAAGAAAGGGGCGGGTGTTGGAGTTGCCGGGGAGGGGGTTGTGATATGGGTGAAGGAAAAGGATGGAGGGAGAAATGAAAAATGAAAATTTATGTGAAGGTCCAAAAATGGAATGTGGTCCAATAATCCTTTGGCGGGGGAGGGATTCTGGCAGTTTTTGACCATTTTTAGGGAGGGATTTGAATGCGGGGCGGGTTAACGTTGCGAAGGGCGGAAGGGGATTAGAAGTGGAATATTGAATTGGAGGCAAGTAGAAAAAGTAAAACATGGTTGGACCTTTTGACCCCTACAGTGAATGTTTTGCCAAAAGCGGAATTAGATTGAATTTTTATTTGTAAGTTTTCTTAGGTTTGAAAATATTGTCTTGGGTGACTCTTATCTCTCGTTAGGCTTGTTTGATTTCCAAGATGACTAGGATCCTGTTCTCTCGATTGCTCAAGGGTGAGATTCCATAAGTGTTTTGTTTTGAAATTTTTTACTAGATTTTGAAAGAAATAATTTTTTGTGAGCTAAAAAGTGAGATCTATTGTGAGAAATTCGCATTGAATTTTATAGCGTAACCCAATCCAAACACATCCTAAATTTTTTAAAATAATTAAAAAATAAGTATTTTTTAAATAATTAAAAAATAAGTATTTTTTAAAAATTATATTTAAAATTAAAATAAAATATTTATTTTTAATAATTTTAATAAATAAAAAATTATTTTAAAAAATATCTGTAGAATAGTTTCTCAAAAATAGTTTTTTCATCTTATTTAAGTTAAAATTAAAAGTAAATAATAATTAAGAACAGTTTAAAAATTATTTTTAACTTTTAAAAATTATATTTTAAACAATTGAGAATATACCGTAAAAATTGAGATATTAAATTATTAATTTTACATTATTCTTTATTTGACTCTTTTATACTATGATGCACTATAAGTAATCAACATACACGAGACAACAAAAATCTCAGGATCATCAGTAGGTGTGGGCTAATATATTTTTTGTGCAAAGTGATAAACAAGATTAACATTTAATTACAATTTACCATTATAGGATTCAGATTTAAACTTGTTTTATTTTTCAAGAAAATTCAAAATTGTATTTTCTTCTCTAGTCAAAATTGCGTTTTAAATTTTGATGATAGTTTTAGATCGAATTATCAATTCTAAGATATTTAATCTAAAGATTCAACTCTTCTGTATGTCTTCGAGAAAAAAAACAAAAAAGAAAAAAAATCATGAACTAAATGGGCCCTTAGTCTTTCCAAAATCTTATCCTAGGCCCAATCTGGGCTTATATCTCTTAAAGGAGAATCTGGGGGGCCTGTTTGTCATCAATACAAACTAACAGGGTAAGGTTTACCTGACTGGTGGGCTCATGGCCACCTCTAATAGAATCCATCATCCAAGATACTCATCCAAAATTTTTAAATTTTTTACATCAAATTTTTATTTTAAAAATAACTACAGCATGGAAATAAAACCACTAAAAGGTGGGGTGAAAAGGACAAGACACTGTGACGTGGCAGAGTTATCTTGTGGTAAAATGGCACAAAATCCTTTCTGTTTGAAAGTGATGGTTGATAAGTTTGCTTTGAATACTTCTCTTGCCCCATCTCGTGTTGTCCTACTCAGCACTTAAACAAATTTTATAAAGGCACTCGACAAGCCTTGATTAGTGATGCTCTTCAATTCTCAAAACTCCCCACTAGACTTTTCTTTGGACCCATACAAATCTAGTCTTTCTTTTTCCTATTTCTATTCCCCCCCACCCCCCCACCCCTTCTTTCATTTTAAATCACAACGACAACATAGGACTAAATCATAACAGAACATTGAACTTTTACTTTTAAATCGAATTAATTTTACTTTAGTACTCTAAAGTTAGAGATTTCAATCAGTTGAGTACTATATCTTTTAAAAATATCAATTAAGAGACTAAAATAACTGTCGATAAAAAAAGACTTATTCAGGTAATACATTCATAAGAATATTTTAGTCTTTCAATAAAATCAATTTGAAAAGAATCAAATCCACAAAATGAACACATTTGTTGATGCATTCATCAATAAGAACACATTTACATAACACGTGCATTCATATTTCTCCATTTTTTCCTTCCTCTCTCTTTTCTTCCTCTCTTCCCTTTAACCCTCTGACTTCTTACTTTCTCCATTTCATCTTCTGTTCCTCTCTTCCTCTTTCCTATCTAATTCCTCTTGCCCTAATCTATATGCTTGCAGGAGTTTGATTTGTAGAGGTATGAGAGGGTGTGGTGGTATATTTGGCTGCAGTAGGGGTGTAAAATTCTATTGGGGCGAGGAAGATAGAGAGGAAGCAAAAGAAGCCATTGATGGTTGTGACTGGTTGTTGCTGCAAACGAAAGATAGGAAGGAAGAGGGAAAATTATTAATTGTGGTGGCCATGGTGTATATTGGCGGTGGTGGCTGTAGCGTATATATGTTGGTGGTGGTAATTTTCAGTTGGAAAAGGAAAAGAATAATGAGGTAGAGAGGAGGGGAGAGGCGGCATTTTGAAGGGAAAAAGGAAAGAATGTGTGTCTGAGCAATGGTCATGGTGGTCGAAACAATGGTTGTGGTGGTCAGCGGTAGCAACGTTAGTAGCTACTTGATGAAGGGGAAGAGGGCAAAGAAAAAAAGTTAAAAAAAGTTTTTTTTTGAAAGAAAATGAGTTGAAATGAAATTTTCTTTTTCTTTTAAGCACTAGATAAATAAAGGAAATTTTGGATTTTCTACTTTAATTTGAAGGGTAAATTAAACATTTAAATTTTTTTGGTCAAATTATTTAGTCACTGGCCAAATTAGTCTTTTATTAATATTTTTAAAAGATGTAATACTTAATTGACAGTAACCCCCTAACTTAAGTGTACTAAAGCGGAATTAACCCTTCTACGAAACACAATATGAACCTAAATCATAGTTTCCTAGGAGGCAAATTGGTCCAAAAGCTTGTTAGAATCAACTTAATATGACATTCTTATTCTCAATGGTGTTAAAAAAATTATTTCTAAAATCCTCTAGAATTAAAATAAAAAATAAAAAAGTAATAAAAGATAATTCAAAAATAATTTTTAATTTTAAAAAATAAAAATAATTTGTTTTAAGAAATTGAGCAATGTAGTGAAAGTAGTACACATGCACGCGCGCGTGCTTCTTGGTTGTATACATAATACATGTGTACATGATGATAGAGAGGAGAGGAAAGAGGGAGAAGGAGAATTAAAATGGATGCCTCGAGCAGCCCTAGGATCATCAGTACGTGTAGCTGAGCAGGAAGGAAGGAAGTTAGAATTGGAGGGCTCACAGTCGCAGCCGCAGCAGCAGCAGGAGCAAGTTGTGAGTAAGAAGGGGGGAATCAGGACAGCGACTAGTTGGCATATTTGTATTTGCAGTCTCCGTCAATAAATTGCATGCAAACGATCGATCCATCTGCTCTTTCTCTTTCTCTTTCTGATCAGAATTTCCAGAGCACTTAGCGGACATTGATATTCATCTTGGATCACGCGCTATCTACGTTCTTTTCACATTTTCCACAAATGGACCCTCCTCCCTTTCTTGCTTGCCTTTCTTTCAAAGCCTGCTAACTCAGCCCGATTGACAGGCATACTCCACCCTTGATTCTATCGTTGCGCAGGTATTGGAGGTTGGAGAAAAGGTTTTCTTGGAGGAGGGGGAGATAAGGTGTATAAGGTTCTGAATTTAATCTACATTATTTCTCCATCTAATGTAATTAATGGAGTATTTAGATAGTATTTGACTCAATCAAATACATTTCATTCTTCTTTCATAAAAAATTAACTTTTACGAAACTCAAGACATAAATTCTTCTAACTAAACACAATATAAATATACCCAAAATATATATATTCCTTAACCTATTTATAATACTTTAGTTTCTCTGCAATTTAATTTTTCTTGTACAACTATTAAATTGCAAAAATGGGAAATTTATACTACATGAAAGAAATTTATAAACTTTAAGGGTTGAGAATTTTGCTTGATCTTCATTTTTAACTTCGTATATATCCTCCGTGTCTCTCTAGGACTGTATGGCCGGTGGGATCATCATATACATAGTCCAAAAAACAGCGAATAAAGCACGAGAAATTTTTCATTTTTTTGGGTGATTTTAACACAAAATGATAAGGAAGAAAGGTATTTTATCATAGGGAAGAAAAAAAAATTAAAGGTGAAAATGAAAGGAAGTCATTTTCTAAAGTCAGCAAAAGGAATGGTGGGAATAACTTTTCCTAACGCACTCCTCCTTCTTTGGGAGTTGGGAGCAAAGCAAAACTAACCATCTTTTCACGCGATTCGATAACTATTCTCTACTGAGATTATAGTTCAGCACATAGGGAAATATAGCAATTTTAATTTTGAGGGGCTAAAATTTATATTATTTAATAAAAAATTTGGTTCTAAATATTATTAAAAAATATTTTATTACTGGCTGCGTTGTTAAATTTTATTCAGTAGTTTAAAAAGTTAAAAATAATGTTTAATAGCATAATTAGCAGTAAGATATTCCTTTAGTGACATTTAAAGTCATTTTTCCTATTTTATATTAAGAAATGTTTGCAAATATTAGAGTTTATGTTCTTGAAACAAAAGCTTTTTGAGCTCATGTAACTTAAGTATAGTTCAATGATCACATATCAATTTCAACATCTTGAAGTCACAGTGGGGAATATAGTTAAATGAAACATCAAATGCATAAAGCAGGAGATTTTGTCTTCTTGAAACTAAAAATTAAACTCCCTGGAATGCAGTGAATTTTCTTGGAGATTATTCATAAATCTCTTGATTACTTTGGTCCATTAATCATTTTTCCCCATTACATCTGCCTATCCAAGTTTCACATGTAAACACAAACCGTAGTCCTTTGGTAGCTAGCTGTTTCAAGAAGCATACTAAACTAGTTGCAACTCTTTGGGGCCACAAAAACCCACCATTTTAGTCCATGCATGTTTTCAATTTGCATTGAAATTTTTGTCGCGTGAACTTTGAAAGTAGACCTTATTGTTCAATTCCAATACGGAATAGAAAGATTCTTTTTAGATAGTTTGCGGGCTAAAGAGAAATATTTTTCGTATGAAGGAATTGTGCGGTAGAGAATGTGTTATGTTGGGAATTTCTAATGTCTCACAAACTCTATATTAGTATGATATTATTCGCTTTGGGCTAAGCCCTCACGGATTTATTTTTGGAAACCTTCCAAAAGGCCTCATACTAATGGAGTTACTTGAATCCTATATTTAGACATCTCTTCCCTTAATTTTTTCATATGGGACTTGGTTTGTACCACAATAATCCTCCTCTCAAACTAAGGACCACACAGGGTATGACCTCTCTTTCAGAGGTAATCCTTTTTTATCTGTCAACTATCTTGCACCGCCGCTACCAACTAGCAGGACACGCCACCTGACCACCATATTATCAGGAAGACTTTCGACACAAGGCATCAACTGCAGATCTCTAACGAGGGGGGCTTCTCACAAACGCCATGTCACCCAGACAAACCATGGCTCTGATATCACTTGTTAGGAATTTCTGATGTCTCACAAACTCCACATTAGTATGATATTGTCCGCTTTGGGCTAAGCCCTCACGGATTTGTTTTTTTAAAACCTTCCAAAAGGTCTCATACTAATGGAGTTATCTTGAATCCTATATTTAGACATCTCTTCCCTTAATTTTTTCATGTGTGACTTGGTTTGTACCCCAACATGTTATATATACATCATGTGTATCGAACATTTAAACCCTTAAATGATTGCACATACACAAGTATGCATGTGATAGAGAAGGCGAGACGATAGACCCTTTCCTAGTTTTTGTTTTCTGGGTTAGATACGCAAAAAATTAATTCCAATTAACAAATTTCCACATGTTTGACAAAGAAATCAAGGGCGGTGGAGTTTGTATTATCTAAAGGAAAATGGGAGATTGAAGAAATGAGTACAAAAGGTAATAATGCCGAAAGAGAAACAAGTCTTTATCAAAGAAGAGGGGAACACATCTTTCCCAGTTCACGCCATTACTTTTCTTAACGCACTCTTGTACTTTAGAGTTATGAGCAAAACCAATCATCTTGAGAATCCACTATTATAGTTGGCTAACTTTTTTGCTGCCTCTTGGAGGGGAGCCCCCTCCTTGTATTTGCTTCCTAATTTCCCCATCATATCAAGAATCTTATAAAAAGTTTTTTATTTTTATTTTTGTTTTTGAGGGACCATTTTGATTATTATTTATCTTTTTCCCAACTATGTGAGCTTCCTTAATTTAGTATGTGTTAGATGGAAATTGGATGAACATATACCAAAAAGAGGATTTCTCAATTCCAGCAATCATCAAAAAGCTTAACTAATAAAGTAAATCCCAAGACATTGGATTCTTTGTGACATATATAGGATAATTAAGATTTGTTGCCATATTAAAAATGTGTTGTTTTTGGGGTCCAAAATTGGATGTTCTCTTTTTTCATAAGAAATGAATTAAAAAATATAAACGTAATACCGAATGCGTAGAATCTAATGGTTTTGGGAATATTTTTTCGAACCGGATACGAAGGACAGGCAATATAAATAAAGTATCATTGGGGATGACCCTATTGTTGGTTATTAGAGTGGATTAATATACCTCTAGTACAACATTGTTCCCAAATTTCCGATTTTTTATTTTTAATTTATTTTTTGGTGTTATAAAGTTACTTCCAAGATGGATGACTGAGCAGTTGAGGATGACTTTTCAAAGGGACTGTCTTTTCCATTTTCCTCCCCTTTTAAAAAATAGAATAAGAAGGCCTACCAAGAGAGAATACTTACCTTGATGAAATATCTAGTTTGACACATGGTAGGGTAGTTTTGTTTTAATAATTCTATTCACATGTGTTGTTTCTATTGCAAGATGAGTAATTATTAGGATACTAATTGATAGAATTACTAAGAAAAATTGACTATATCATGTATTAAGATAGATATTTTATTTATATGCGTATTCTCTATTGATAGCTGAATAATTACAAGAATACTAATAAGCTACTAACCCACTAAGATAAAACTATTCGAATCAAAAACTTAAAAACTACATTAGGATCTGACTAAGTGCCCATAAATGAAAGTTGCCATAGGCAATTAGGCATAGGGCCTGCTATATATATGATGCCACGTAGTAAATTGCCAAGAAGGTTGCCTAACTTCTTATATATGTTGAATTATATTACTTCAAACGCCCTATATATGTTCAATTGTTTTCATGCTTAGAGATATCTGTGACAGAAGTGATGTGAATTGTGATAAATTTTTGGTGATACTTACTATTAAACTTGCTGTATTAATTAAACAAGGTGAAGTGCGATTATGCACAACTCCCCCTCTTACCTTGTAGCTCTTAGAAATTACTTTCGCTTCATCCATCATCTCCCACATCATTCGACAAAGTTAAATTTCAAAGTTACAGACAAGTATAATTTTCAAAGAATCTTTGAAATAGTTCGAGACGGATAAAATAAGGAAAATTCAAGTAGATGAAGGATGGTGATCTTTTCGTTTTAGCCAAAGTCAATTACTTTTTTGAAAAACTATATACTAAAGTACAGAAAGCAAAGGAACGAGGAAAGCTGTTAAAGATCACTATCAAAGCTTCAATGAGAGTGGGTGTGAACTATAGGGGCCCCTTCAATCATCTACTACATTCAAGACTGGATTTTTATTAACCACTGTTTAAACCAAGAAATTCACTGTCAAAATCAACCCAAAGATCTCATTAGAGAGGTAAATCACTAGTTTTAACTGCATTTGTTTTATGTATTACTGAAAATTCTATTTTAGGGTTGGGTATATTAGACCTCCTTTCACAAGAGAGGGGGTCAAATATATTCGTCTTATAGTAGAAATTTTCCGAATTTTTATATTTCTTGTGGACCCAAGCTGGAAAACTATCTATGAATTTCTCCGTGGGAAAAGAGCAATCACTGTTCACTAAAGCATGGAAGGCCACAGTCAGGCCAAAGGGTACTACTATCTTCCTTTTAAATCTACTGTTCCATTCATTTTTGCTCTCTTTCTTCTTTACTGTCTTCAAGCAAGTACAGCACACCACTGGAATCCCACAAAACTTGCTTCCAAATTGCTTTCGAACTTCCTTTTAGCACAAATCATTGAGGTCTAGACTATATAGATTTCTTTTGAAGCAAAAATTTTCAGGTCAAGAATTGGTTCAAGAGCAAGCGATTTGGGTATATCCAAAGGTTTATGGTCTTAAAAAATTGTTGTCCGTCTTTGTCTTTATGTTCAGTACCGATTTCAGATAGAGAGGTATCATTCGCCCCTTCGGATCTAGAGATTTCACTGGCAGGAGTTTTTGGGATCATCATCAGCTGTAACAGCAGCAGAAGTATCAGGTTCTGCAGTTCTTGCAGCTCACCACTGCAATCTCATTAAAATACGGAAAGGAGCCAGCTGAAGATTGCAAGAAACAGCAAAAAGAGAAGGGTTTTGGAGGAAAATCTTGGTTGAATCTGGATTTCCAGTGGAATTATCATCAACAGAAAGAGGACGATAAGAAGTTTCCATCAGAAGAAGATAGCCAAAGCCTGTACAATCACCAAATTCAGAATCTAAAATGTCTTCAGCAACAGCATGACCAAACTATAAAAGCCCACCAAAAGATTTCTTCATCCAGAAACAAATCCGGTGAGCCAACTACAGGATATGCAAAGGCAGTGCCAAGAACTGGGATGAAGCGCGCTGGAGCTGGAGATGGTGAAATAATTCAAGTCCAAGGAGGTCACATTATCCGAGCCACAGGCAAGAAAGATCGGCACAGCAAGGTCTACACGGCGAAGGGACCGAGAGACCGGAGAGTTCGACTGTCTGCGCACACTGCTATTCAGTTCTACGATGTACAGGACCGATTAGGTTATGACCGACCTAGCAAGGCTGTGGATTGGCTCATCAAGAAAGCGAAAAACGCCATTGACGAGCTTTCTCAGTCACCAACAGCACAAGCGAATGAAGTAACAGTGGTTCTTAGTACAAATTCCAATCCAGGTTCAGGCATCCAAGCTCAGCTGGAACAGCAAGAATCTGGATCATCTTCTAAGTATGCATTTCAGCTACAAAGGGATCTAGGAGGTGACCTAAGAGGTAATTCTTTGGTTATGCCACCACCAGCTGAGACACAATCCATTGCAGACTCCATGAGATCATTTTTTCCCATGAGTTCAGATAATTCTCTGTTGCATTTGCAAAGCTACTCACATAATAGAATGTCAAGAACCGGAATTCAAACCGGAGATCTTGGTCTTTCACTACAGACTTTGCAAGATCAGAATTTGAATCACAGGACTTACACTGATGAAGTCCTCCTGTCAGGGGCAAATCCAGTACAATTTGAGGCGAATTACACCAAAACTGAGGCATGGAGTGCAGCTGGAGAAGCTGAAAATAGGCATGTTGGGCTCATCTTCAACTCGCATTCAATGCCACAGCAGCTACTGTATAGCCAAAACTCAGCATTTTCTCAGGGGGGACCCCTTCAGCCCAATTATTCACATTTGAGTCCTTCCTGGAACGAAAGACAATTCCCCTCTGTAGATCATCAAAATGCACAGGCCTTCCACCAATCTTCATTATACGGTATCCATTTTGGCCCAAATTTTCAGATTCCATCACGAATTCACGGCGAAGACGGGCCCGGGATGCTATCCGTCCAGCCATCCTCAACTTCTCCAAGTTCACAACAACTCTAAACCAAGAATGGTCAATTTTGTTTTAGTAGGTATCAATCAAATCGTTCTCTTACCTTCATTTATCTAACACCCTACTTCTTAACACTTTTTTTCCCACTATATTAACTATATTATACTTTCAGGGAAATCAAGGTATTCATCAAGTCCGGTGGCAATGCTTATATTCAAGTCTTGAAGTTTTTAGCCCACTCAATGGACTTGCCACGGCAGAAAATTATTTTGAGCTCAATGGTTTCTTTGTTTAATTTTGCCTGAATATCAAAATCTTGTTAATCCATTCTGGCTATTTGAATATCCTTCAAATTTTTGTTTGATTTTGACGAAGTTATCGTTTTATTGTCTGCTGCATTCTTGTACTTAAATCACTTTCCCCTAATTAGCTTTTTGTCTACCATAAGAATCTCATTTTCCTCCCCAAATAATTTAGCTTTGAATCTGATTTTGGTTGATTTGGTTGTTAGCATTTCAATTCTCTTTCATGGTTATTTTGTCTCCTTCCAACCCCCATGTTACCATGTAATTGGAGAAAGAGATACTTGAAGTTATCTTAAACTAACCTTGAAGTTACATTAAACTATAAAAATAAAGCAGTTAGAAAAGAGGTAGTTGCTGAGTTGTTATATCCCTTCTTACTAAACAAGGAGATATTGAGATCGATGTTCACTAACTTTGCATATACTCTTTTCACCCATCTTTTCTTGTAAGAGTCTAGGAGTATTTTCTAGATACCTATTGAAATATGATGTAATTATATTTTACTTTAACTTAAGCTTCTTCCTAGGTTTGTTTTCTCTAATTAGTCTATCTATTACTTTCGCCTCTCTCTGCAAAAGCCTTTATTGTTTTTTGACATATCTTGCATGTTTTCATTAATATTGGGAACATGAACATAGAAATTTAACTTAAGTGTATCGAGAGCCTATGGAACATGAACATAGAAAACCAGCAAGTGTTCATGTCCACAGCATAGCATTTTCAAATGATGTTCATGTTTACTTTCGATCCAATTGTTGGTACTTTGTTTGCTTCTTTCCATGTTGTCTTAATCGATGTCGTTGTTACCGGATATAAGTGTGCCAAATGGAGGCAGGAGCGGTTGCAACCTTAGCAGCAAAGATGTGTGTATCCTTTGTTTATATGATCACATGAATTTGTATGCAAACACCAATGATGATTGCGTCAGCACACTTATTCGGGTTTTTAGATGTGTAAACGGTAATTTTGTATTTACACTCATTAGGCTTAAAGAAATATATAGAATATTGGAATCGAACAATAATGTATTATTTGACAATGAGTAGCCCTAGTCAATCGACTAACTATTTTTTGTGGCAATTATACTTCATTAGAAATTAACGATCCTTATATTCGAAACTGAATGTCTATATTTCTTTCTTGGATGATCCAAATTGAATGTTCATCTCCTCTAAAGTAAATACATTTTTATTTTCAATTTTAATAACTAACATCTTGGATTTAAAGAAATTGAGTTTTACTTCTGTATAATCTCATATTCATTTATTTTATTAATGAATAAGTTTGAGGTAGTAAGTTGCACATGGTTAAATACTATTTTAAATTTTTTGTATAAAGTAAAAAAAGACATTAAATTTTGTACAAGAATAATAATGTAAGTTTATTGGAAGAAAACCGAGGTATATTTTAGATGAAGTTGACAACAATTTTATTAGTTTGGTGGATTGATCAAAAAATGAAAAAGTTTGGTGGACTAAATCCAAAAGAAAAATCAAACAAGCAACACTGGTAGGGGTGTTCACGGTATGGATTGGGATGATTTTCATCATTTTTTCTCAGTCTAAAAATTTCGATTTTGGATTTCTTAATCCAATCCAATCCATTTAAAACCTTAAACCGTTCAATTAAAGGATTATAATAGATTGGAATAAAATGAAATGGTTGTATTCTTCATTTGAACAAAAAATTTGCATAAATTGTATTCTTCATTTAAACACCCGTAAATGCGAGGATCAAAGTTCACTTTATTTTGGGCTTTTTGACCCAGGTTAAGATTGCAGTGGGCCTCTCCTCTTTTGCAAGATAGCACATTCAATATGACTGTAGTAAGTTTTGTGACGATTTGACATAATTTTCTTATCTCCTATTTTCCCCTCCTTCAGTAATGTCATTTTGACCTTAAAAAAAATTTACGTCATTTTGAAATATAGATTTTCTAGTACTTAAATTCAAACTTAAAAAAGTGCACCAAAAAATAAAATGAGGTTTCTTATTTGATGAAAGACAAAAAAACTTTCATGTTTCTATTATATCATAATTCTTAAATGATAAATGAGACAAATTAATTATTGAAACTCTATTCAGTGGGCCTCTCCTCTTTTATAGACACTTTTTCTTTTTTTGTTGAGACATAAAATGAGATTGAATAGTATTTTATTTTGAAATTTTATGTCTTGAATTTTAAGATAAAGAATTTTTTATGAAAAAAAAATAGGATTCATAGTGAGAAATTTATATTGAGTTCCGTAGCAAAACTTAATCCAAATACACCCATAATATTTCTTTTCATTTTGGTATTTGTTTTCTCCCTCAATATCAAAATTTCTCTACTTACATACAATGCGCTTTTACGCTTTAAAAGATAATATAGACTTGAAAAATATTTTGATTTGAGATATTTTCAGAAAGAAAATTATTTATGAAAAAAAAATGTGATTCAAAATAAAAATTAACATTAGAATTTATAATAAGATGTTGTCTAAATACACTCAAAATTTCTAAACCCAATCAAAATACCAAAAACATTTTTCTTTCGTTCATATTGCGCAAAAGTCGGCTTCTTTGACTAGCAATTTCTCCCATTTTGTAACCAAAACATGTGCTCTTTTAGTCAAAAAGACGACGTTTTTCTAAACGAAAACGGTCTGCCGTGGTTTCGTAATCTTCACGCCAATGACTTAGTCTATAAAAGGCAAGTCGCTTTGCAGAACGTACTCCGTCCATTTTAAAATGTTTATCAAAAATTTTTATTTTTATATTAGAAAATTGATTTTGATTGTCACTGAAAAATATATTTACTATTTATCTTATTACTATTTTTTTATTTTTTATTCTATTTAACTATTTTTTGGTAGCTAATTCTGTCACCCAATCACCACAAATGCAAGAATCCGGCGAAAAATAGCATGCTCCACTTACATGCTGATAATTTAAATTTTTTTAAAAAATAAAGAGCATAATGATCAATAATTAGCTATAAATGACACTGAAGAATACACTTATAATTTCTTTTTCTATTAAAATTATTTTTTATCATTTTATGCCATTCAATTATTTTTGAGTGGCTAATTATGACATTAAAGAATTTGATTTTTTTAAAAAATAATAAAGGACATAATGGTTAATACAACTCTCATTCCATTAATTTCTCACTCTATTTTTATCTATTTGAGAACCCAGTTTAAAACCTAACAGATTAACTTCATCAAATAACCACAATGGTTCTTCTTCCGGTACCATTTGTTGTAATTCTTTACTAACTGTATGAGCCAGATTGTTGATTTGTGTCTTATTTACCTCGACAAAAATGGCTAACACAAGAAGATTACTAGCAAAATTTATATTTATCAAAAAAAAAATTTGGCCCGAAAATAGTTAAATGACATGAAAGAATAAAAACAATTAGTGACAAGACAAGCAGTAAGTGCATTCTTCATTAGCACTCAGAGCCAATTTTCCTTTTATATTTAAAATATTAGTCAATTTTGTAAATCAATAATATATTTATTATTCTAATTCTAATTTTACATTTAATCATCTTAAGTAGTATGTTATTAGCTGTAAGTATTACTGTTACATAGAGTTATTTAAATTATTATATATTATCTTTGTATAAATTTTAACAAACTCTGAATTTGTGTATTTTATTATAAATTAATGAGTATTTTGAAATGGAAAAAGTAACCATCTTGACCATGGCTTCAAAAGGAATAGAAAACAAGAATTTCTAGGAGCATTAACTTTGAATTGAGGACAAATAGTAATGTCTTGCCATCCAAGAAATTTCCAAGAAACATCGATGTGACTTTTGCTCATGTCAATAATGTAGTATATTCAACTCACTCGTTATTCTTCCTGAAATAAAAAGAAAAAATTCACTTATTATTCTGTTCTCCTTTTAAGAAATTAGTTATTTTTGCTCGGAAACTATTTTCACATTGCCAGTCTTGCCTACTTTTTTTCTTTGACTATATATATTATTAAACTATTTTTAAGTAGTTAAAAATACCCTATGGAGAAAAGATAAAAATATCATATTACGTACTTAAACCACCAATATCTGTCACCATAAGATATTTTTAATTGCTTGAAAATAGTTTAATGTCATACATAGTCAAAGAAAAGGAATGCGGACAATATTAGAAATACAAAAATAGTTTGAGAGCAAAAATAACTAATTTATTTTATATTTTTTTATGTACGTGCAAAAAGAATCATACAGTCGTCTCTTTCAAAAAGAAAAAGAAAAAAAGAAACAAATAATTTGTGCAATTGTGTAGGATGCTTATGATTCGGTTTCATTCATTTATTTAGTGCTATCAAACGATCCGGCCCGTGCGGGCTGGTCTTGAAAATGGGCTGACCCGTTTAGTCTGCAGACTGTATAAAACGACGTTATTTTGTAAAAAAATATTTTTAAATTTTTTTTAAAAATTAAAACGACGTCATTTTAGAAAAAAATTTTAAAAAAATAAAATAAAAAATGGGCTAACCCGTCGGTCTGACGAAGCAGGCCGAAAAGGCCCGCGTGTAAACGGTCTTAGACATACTAAGCCCAAGTTCGCTTATACGAGCCAACCCTCGACATCACTACATTTATTACTTATTTTGCAAGCCAAATTATTAATTTTAGTTTAAAATTTTTGAAACTTATCATACCATATAATATTACAAAAATGTTCGGTTCGGTTTGTGATTGGTTTGATCGGTTTAAGCAGCATTTTTTTTTCTCCTTTTTTAATTGGTCCCCTTGCATTAAGGCACTTTTACATGCATATTTAATACTCATTTCATAACTTAAAAATCAACTTTTTAATTGGATACAAAATGGTAGCTCCTAAAGAAAGATAAACATAACAACTATATTAGTGAATTAGATGCCATCCATGTTCATTTTGCCATCTCAAATTATGACCAAACCTCGCATTTTATTTGAAATTTAATTTTTTAAATTGGTATATTATCAAAATGTTTAATTTATCATTGTCAAAATCTCTAGCAATTTATTATTAGTAGCTTAAGGAAAAGTGGTAAAATTTAATAGAAATTGGTCAAATTTTAATGGAAGTTTTTACATATTTCTTAAGAAAACCACGGTTTCATGATTGAAGGATTAAAACTTAAAGAAAATGAAAAGGGATCAACGGTATCTAAAATACGACTCTTTTGTCTATTTTTTTATTTTATTATTATTAGATTGACGCATTATATATATATATATATATATATATATATATATATATATATATATATATATATATATATATATATATATTTGGTAGCGAAAGGTGAAATATGTAATAGTGTTTTACGAATTGAAGAGCTGAAATCCCAAACCGCTGAGATACTAAATTGAAAATATTTTAGTTGTTCATTATTGCGCGGAGAACGCGCTTACCGAACATGTTTATCGATGTTTTACGAGATTATACCCTGAAAATATGGGCCGCCGTTGGGCTCTGTCTTTCCCTTTCTTTTAAATGTTGGGCCAAATAATAGTAGATGTATTCGAAATCTATGTGTAACAAATTCGCTGCCTTAGGAACCCTCGTATTACGCAACAAAACTCTACAGGTAATTGTATATTTAACACTAATATAAATCGTGCTATGCACAATATATGTTAAAAATTAAAAATTGTTAAAATTTATATTTTTAAAAAAAGTATTCAAAGAAAAATATATTTTTATCTCTCAAAATGTATGCGTTTAGGAAAACAAATTGAATAACACATAACATTAAAGTTTTATTAGCTTAAAAATATCAAATACCTTCTTCTCAATTTTAGACTCTTAGCATATAATTTCTACCTCTTTTGTTTCTCTTGATACCAAAAGAAATTAGAAGATATCAGAAGCAGATACTATGATTCATATCATTGTATTACCACCAAATAAAAGAAGACGAAATATTAAAAAAATACAAAATAGGTAAAATAATGGAATAAGAAGTCTAATGTAAAATTTTAGGCATTGAAACTTGTAATTAAAGTACCAAGAATAACTAAATTTATGTTTATTGACAACTATTAAAGAATTAAAGTTTGACTTTTATAAAGTAATTGAATATACGAAATTCAATTTCATAAAAAATAGAATTTAAAACTAAGTTAATATATAAATAGTTTTATACAATTTTTAAAGTAATAACTAAAATACCATATTTTTACAAAATAACTTAATATACATAATTTAAAATTAAAATTAATGTTAAGAAATTATAATAAGAAGTTTGGAGTTATAAGAAAGAAATTGATATATATATATATATATATATATATATATATATATATATATATAGTACATATTTATTATTTTCTCAAAAAATTTTTGATGATTAATTAAGAGTGTATTTGAATTGAGTTTTAGTTTAAAATTCTTTTATTTTGAGAATTATAAAAATAAAATTTTTAATAAAATTTACGATTGACTTTTGTGAGATAAGAGGATATTCATAAAAAAGTAAAAAAATAAAGTTATTTTTGGATTTAATTACAATCCAAATGCACCCTTAGCATAGGCGGAATCCCAATGCATAGGCTGGAAATATCGATCGATGATCCATAGAAGCATATTCCGGCACGATGGAAATTCTCCCGATCCGAAACTTGAGGTTGCAAATCTCCACTTTGCCCCCAATCCTATTATACTAATACTTTTGTGAAAATTGGTAAAAAAAAATGTTTTCAAATTAGCACCCGTTTAGTGATAAACTGGTAATTTATTTGATTAAGAGCATCACTAACAGTAAGATTTTTTTTAATGAATAAAAAATTATCTACTAAAATTAAAATAGTCATGATTATTCTAATTAAAATAATTCTCAAACTCCTTTTACTTTTCTAGTATAGTAAAAGAGAGGAATTGAAAAAGTAAGACAATTCATAAATTATAACTAGCAAACATTTTACTTGGGGTGTATTTGGATTGGATTCCATCTACGGAATATAATGTAAATTTTTTACTTTGGGTTTTATTTTTTCTCTCACAAAAAATTCTCTCTCTTGAAACTTAAGGCAGAAAATCTCAAAATAAAACACTATCCAATCTCACCCTTGTAGAATTATTTTTCTTTTTCTCTTTTTTAATTAGTGAAGGATTGCGGATCTAATTCTCAACTTCTCATTAGAGAAGAAGAGTGCTTACAAAATAAACTATTATCTTACTGCATATCTTTTCGGTAATTAGTATTAATATTAATTTGTTTTTTTAGAATATAAACGTCACAAATTGTTTTCTAATTCATGTTTTTGCTTTCGAGGGTATTCTAATTCCTGTCATGTCATAAGATGGACGAGATAAAAAAATTCATTGAAAAGAAAAGAAGTTTATTTTGTGAAAATTGTAAAAAGGTAGTTTATATTTATATTAAGAAGTCCACAAGTCAACATTTAACAGTCAACCCTCTTGAAAACAGGGAGTTTCCTAAGAATTTTTATCCAATTTCTTCCCTTGTGGATGCCCAACAAGTCACGCATTCCACAAAGTCAATCAAAAAGGCTACATTGCAAATAGAGAAATCTTTCATCTTTAACTACCTTGAAAATTCTTGCAAAGACCGAACTTCATTTCCATCATAAATTAAATAAGTTGAACCCCCAAATCCATCCCCTCCAGGCTCCAACCACCCTTCCTCCCAACTAGCTACTTCTCTCCTCCGTCCACAACCCTCAGCCACCATGAGCTCGGGCGACCGATACGATGATTCATATCCTTGGAACCAGCGTAGGCAGAGATATAATCTCAATAGCAGGATCATGCTGACTGCTATAATTTCTTTATCAATAGTAGTTGTAGTTGTTACACTTCTTCATCTCTATGCAAGATGCATACTCAGACGTCGATTACGCCGCCGCACCGCTCTCCGGCAGCTTGGGATCATCACAAGCGCTCATGTACACGCTACGGAACCACCCAAAACAGGTCTTGATCCATCAGTCATAGCCTCATTACCCATATTTGTTTTCAAGAAGAATTCTTATCATGGCAACGAGATGGGGTCAATGGAGTGTTCAGTTTGCTTAAGCACGTTAGAAGATGGTGAAATGGCTAGAACGTTGCCCAACTGTAAGCACACTTTTCATGCAGAATGCATTGACACATGGCTTAATTCTCATTCAACGTGTCCAATTTGTCGATCCGAGGCTGAACCCAGGCTAGTGCCGGAACCAAGGGAAGGTGTGGTGGGTGTTGGTGCTTGGATTCCGGCGACTGCTCCGCCTCTGGATCAAGCAAATTCTGCATCAATGGCGAGCACGGAAGGGCCATCAGATGGAGGAATACAATCTTCATCAGCTAAAATCAACGGATCGAATTCGAGGTTGAGTTCGTTTAGACGGATTCTTACTGGGGACAGATCATTTAGACGAGTTCAGGATGTTGTGGAAGATCTTGAAAGACAGTGATTTTAGAGGTATATAAAGCTTGTGAAAACCCCATTAATTTGATGCTTTTCTTCATATTCTCTTTGTTCTTGCACTTGTATTTGCATTAAAATTTTGTAATTACAAAGCCATATACATTACAGAGTAGAAACGCTTGTTATTTCTCTTTGCTTTAGGCATTTGTCATTTTTCTCAGATTCTCCACCACCCATCTTCATTGTCCCCAGCCCCCCTATCAAAACGTATGCTTTTTCTCTTGATCATATATGCTTATTCCGGCTAAAAACGTTTATGACATGATCTCTTCCATTTAGTCAAGTAAGCTTACCAACTATTTTTGTTTATCAAAAAAATATGCACTGACTCACGAATAAAACACTTCACTTAATATCTTGTTTATTCTTATTACGCGTGGGCGAGACTATTGCACAGCTTTGCCTGTCTACAACGATCGAGTACATAGTGCAAATGCAAAGTCTTCGTGTAGATAATATAATGTATAATGGGGGTAATTACATTGAGTCGCTCACATTTTTTTACGGTACATTTAGTATACACGAATAAAATATAATAGAATGATTTTCGAACTTTTTATTCTATTTCATTATTTGATATAAAAATTTTAAGTAAAAAGAGTCTTTCTATAAGAAAGTTGATTCTAGAAAAGAAGAAGTGGAAAATACCTTTTCACACAAAAGCCAAAGAAGATATTATTCTAAAAAAATTCTTACTATTATTTTACCCTCCTAACATTGATTAAGAAAAATTATAATTTAACCTTAAATTTTATTTTATTTCTCTTTGTACTACTTCTTTTAGTTTGATTTAAATTAGAATTGTCTTTATAACTAAAATATGTTTCAATACTTAAAATTTTGATATTTTAAAAATTTTTGTGTGAATTTTATTTAAATGAGATTTTATGAATGAATATTTAATTTAACTTTTTTGATATAATTTTATTTCATTAACACAATATACTAGTAGGGTATTTAAGTCATCTCTTGTGATGACTTATTTTATTATGATATTGAATAATAATTTTACCAAACGCAGAAAAAAAATCATCATTTTATTCTAATTTTTTCTTCTATATAATAGAATGGAAAGAGGATTCCAAACTCATTCTCGATAAAAAAGACATTTAAATAGAAAAATATTTTATTTTATTTCATACCAAACGTAGCGGTAGAAATTCCATCCTAATTTTCCTGTTTTTCTTATATAATGGAATGTAAAGAGGATTCCAAATTCATTACGAGAAAAGACATTTTAGATAGAAAAATATTTTATTTTAGTTCATACCAAACGTAGCGGTAGAAATTCCATCCTAATTTTCCTGTTTTTTCTATGGTTTACTCGGTCATATATTGGAAAAGATTCTTGTATTTGGTTACCTAAGATTAAAGAGATAAAGAGCTGAGGGAATCCTAGAAGAAGTAGGTATAGAGGCCGACCCCATGTGAACAAAATCGGCCGATTTTAGTTAAGTTGTGCCTTCGCGAGCATTGACCGATCGAAATTCCTACGGTCGGGAAAGAAATGTTAAAATTTTCAAGTGATGCTTCAGCATGTTGGCCAAACAGAGCCATCTGTCAGCGTCAAAAATTGAAAATATGCAAAGCCGATAATCTTTCTTGATTCCTTTTTCCGTTTCTCTTCCAGAAACTCTAAACATACAATTGAGTAATTGAAATTGTAATTAAGGGTTCGAAGACTAAAGTTGCAACTTCGTCTCAAAATATAAGGCCAACTAAAACATATCTCGAAGATTCAAACTTTGATTCTTGCCTTTGTTAATCAAGAAAGCCAAAAATGGATTAATGGGCCTTTGATAAAACTTACAGTTTGCTTTCGAACTTTTTCTGCTAACTTAGATTTGTGTGTAACTCCAAAAACAATCTTTGATTATCACTACATGGCCCCTTCTTTTTTTAAATCAATTTTTTTATGTTATTTCGTACTGTACAATTCTTTTCGTTGTGGGATCATTTTCTCACAAGAGGTAATGAGAAGAATTATAGAATGGATTGCTACCTATGCCTAGATCGCGAATAAATGGAAATTTTATTGATAAGACCTTTTCAATTGTAGCCAATATCTTATTACGAATAATTCCGACAACTTCGGGAGAAAAAGAGGCATTTACCTATTACAGAGATGGTTATGTAGTCTTTACAATATTTTTTTTATATAATTTACTTTTATGAAATTCGAAAAAAAATCTCAGACGCTATCCAATAACAGCCTGACTAAAGCCAAAGGAAAGACAATTGAGTATGGCTACAAGTGGAAATTGTTGGTTTTTATGGCTTTCTACAAGAAGGAATATAGAAACAAGCTTCTTGGAGGTCCAATGAAGCTGTTTTCCTGAAATTTCTTTTACGTTTCTGGTTTAATTACCTTTTTACTCTTCACTTGCCTACTTTCTGCAGTTTTTCTTTGTCTTTGAAGCTAATTGACATGTTCTTGGAACCTTATGTGACGGGCGAAGGAAGAGTGTTTTCCACAAAGACCGTCTCCATCCAAAATAATTGTCATTTAAAACTATCTTGAAACGGAAGAAATATTATACATGAATTAAGAAGACATTCAGAGAGTACGTAAAAAGACATTTTAACCCTTTAAGAAATTGAAGAATTAGGTAATGACGTTTAGGGTAGGAAGAACGCACAGATTTAATTGCAAGAAGAACAATAGTTTTTTTCGGGGAAAAAAAGGATGAAAGATAAAACTGGAAATAGAATTATATTATTTGCATTCTCCGGTGCCATCAAACAAAAATTTCACAAATCGCCCTAAGTTCAAAAGCCATATTTAATATCTTAATGGGCTCCTTAGGCCCATGTTAAGAAGCAGGCCCGTACCTAACCCGCATTTCCCTTTCCTAAAATTGCACTGCTTAACCTGAAAAGCATTGCCGAATACTTTAGATACAAAATCATTGGACTGGAGTTGTAGGGCTGTACCCCAAAGGGAGCCCTTCCAGAAATTCTCGATGGCCAGGGGAGAGCCCAGGCCAAAGAGGGGGTTTGGAAATAGTTTTCAACCAGCAATAGACGCGCCTCGGTTAGAACCTCACTAGCTGCGTCATTGCCCCAAGCGCAAAGATACCCCAACCTGGCATTTGGCCTGGCCTTTTAAACTACCACTTGGTATCCTCTCTTTGCCTAAGATTCCAATGTGGGACTATACACAAAGGTCCAAAACAGAATAGGACTCCAAATGCCAGCATCCAACAAATCCTTTCCCTATCTATTCCCTTAGGCAACACCAATCAAGGATACACGTTTAATAATGCAACAAAAATATCAAAGTAAACCTCAAGATGACAAGAGAGAGAGAGAGAGAGAGAGAGAGAGAGAGATGAACCCATTTTTTCAAGCTGAGGAATAAAGAGAATTCATCCAATACCAACTATATAATCTGATGGTGGAAAACATTTGATATGTTAGGAACAAATGCCTGTTTTTGTTTCTACTACCAGGTTACATTCAATGTTCGCAACAAAGAATCGGAGATTTGGTTTTGGTATTTCTTCAAAATAGTTGGCATAAGCACTCTGATTCAAAAGAATCCGACTACATTTATACCCTCAAACATGGGACTGATGCTTGAAGTATTGAAGGCCAACACAAATATGGCCTAGTAATTATGAAGTCTCAATTAAATAGCGAATATGAAGAATGTAGAGTAAGTTGCAAATCGTAGAAATGTCCTAATGAATTGATAATTGCACAGCTCTAACACATGCCATGTACTCTTGAATGAAGATTCCAGTACCAAACTTCCGTCTTCACAAATCTTGAATTTTTAGCGTTTCTTGCTTCACTTAGTAGACTATATTCAACATTACACCCTCAAAAACCCGTGTAATTGCATATAACAAATAAATCTTACTTCAGTGGATTGCTCTTATAATCCAGGAAAAGCAGAATCAACCTCTGTTACTCTCAGAAAATCCATGTAATTGCATAGAATAAGTAAACAGCAAACAAACCCCAATTCAATCTAAGCCCCACGGTGCTGCTGCTATTCAAATCTGCAGTATTTGGTCCTAGTCCCGTTGTAGCTGCACCGGTTGTGTTCCCAGTTCCCCTAACAGTTGAGCTGTTTCCACAACTCATAGAAGTCACAAACTTATCAAGAATCTTAACATGCAAATTGTGCCAGCAACTAAAAAAGCCTTTGAATTCAAACTCAGCGATATTAATATGCAACTATAGTATCAAAAGTTTCTTGTTTCAAACCAAGTGATGGCACTGAAAAGACACATCAAGGCCTAGTCAATCAGCCAGAGCAGACCAAGCACATAGCAAAGCATGCAGAAGAACAATAAGCCAACAGAAGCAACATGAGATTCACAGGCCAGAAACAAGCCAATCATTACTATTTAACCAAAGAACAGATGAATTCGGAGATTCCTTAATGTTGTATACCTTTAATTAGGAAATCGACATTCAATCTCTAGCAGATAAACGCTACAAATGCTAAAATTAATCAATTTGTCAACAGAATTCATCCATATAATATTGAAAAGTCGAAGCGGCGATCTTCTTCAGGGAATCAACATAAAATGCTAGTTTTATGCAACTGAAATCAGAAATTACCTGGACCGGAATTTGCAATTGCCATGGCCTGAAAAAGAGAAGAAGAAACAAGAAAACAAAAAAGCAGAACATATCAAAACCTTAAAAGTATCAATCTTTATGACTAATAGAGATCGAGAAAAGGCATCTTACTGGGATTGAGAGAAGTGAGAGCAGCAGCGTTATCAAAATTACAGCTTTCTTCAGTCATGCCATGCTTGAGAAAGTAATCATTGAACGCATACGATGCCGTTCTCTGAATGTCGGAAGGATCATAGCAAGGTCCACCTTGCTGGATTGGCCCGCAGTCAGCCCCTCCCTGCCCACAAGCCCAGTCTATCGCTGTCTGCAGAGCAGCATCCGCCGCATTATTCTTGGCCACACACCACAGCTCCACCGTCACTCCACCGCCGCCGCCGCCGCCATTCTGGGCAGCAGAGAGTGTGCAGCAACTGACCAAGACTAGAGTCAAGATCAACAAAAACCAAAAAACAGCCATTTTCAGTGAAGAAAGCAAGGAGCAGTGACCAGTGAATGACTGTGTGAGACTTGAAAGAAAGCAAGAAAAGGAAGAGGAGAGGTAAAGATACGGTTTCTTTTATTACAGGGGAGTTAATATTTTGGCTAATGAAATCAAAGAAAGGATGCGGGGTGGTGGTAACTGATGCCGTTTCAAGAGTTAGCAGCAAATATGACCGTTAGTGTGGTGTTTGGCCTGTAGTATCACAAGAAGTGAAGAAAGGCAGAGCTCGCAAGAGTATTATGACGGAGATCTGAAGGAGCTGTTTCCAATAGGAGGTAAAGTGAAGTAGTGCAGTCGAGTATGGAAATCTGAATCTGTCTTCTTCCACATATTTTAATTTAGAGAAAACTGCTAAAATTAACCTTAAACAATTTATATTTTTTTGTTTTTTAATTAAGAATTTTAATTTTATCCTTTAACATTCATAAATTATTTTTGTATCATTTAAAACATCAAATTTTCATTGAGACAGCATATGTCTTCTTGTAGAAGGGCATTTTTGCCCATTCAACTCATTCCCTCTACCGGTACTTACTCGAAAGTTTTTTTGGACATTTAATAGTTTTTTTTCTAAGTAATTGAACCAATCAAAAGCAAAAGACACCGGGGTGCGAAGCTCCGGAGCTAAACACCAGAAAAGACAGCGTGCAGCAAGACGCTGATGCTACAGAGGATAATTTGGAAGTTATCCATCCTGAGGTAAAGTCTTGGCTGATTAAAGTGGAGAAAGTACAGCCATATAGCAATAGAGTTTGCAATGATGCAGTAGAAGTTCAAGGACGATGTCTGTCCAAGTGGTGCTCGCTGCTGCACTATTCTCTGAGCAGGGAAGCCCAAAAGGCAACTGAAGCTTCCGTTGAACTCCGAAACGCGAGGTTTGAAAGGATATCCAACCCTGTAAACCCTGCAGATCTAGAACCAATACCTTTTGCTTCTGAAATTCATTTCGAATTCCGTGGTTCCATCGAGAACGAAGTTATGGATGCTCTGAAGGATGCTGGTGTTTATTTGATAGGCTTAAGTAATTGATAGGATGCCTTTTGCTATTGATTGGTTCAATTACTTAGAATAAGTACCGGCAGAGGGTATGAGTTGAATGAGCAAAAATATTCTTCTATAGGAAGACACGTGTAGTGTTTGTGACTTTAAGTCACCGGATTCATCTCAACAAAAATTTGATATTTTAAGCTGTACAAAAATAGTTTAAGGGTATTAAGAAATAAAATTAAAGTTTTTAGTTAATAAACAAAAAGTATAAATTATTTAAAGATAATTATAGTAATTTTCTCTTTAATTTATTACTTACTACTTTCTTTCTTTCTTTGACCCTGCAAAAATAAAAGATTTTTCTGCTTTTTCTACATAATTCTGGCTGGTTTTAGGTAGGATTTTCTTTTCTTTTGTTTTTTCTCCATAGAAAGGGAAAATGGGCATTGGAAGGGTTTTACAGGAGTTCTATTTTGGTGGAGAATGACACACAGCTAGTAGAAACTGATGATATTACTTTTTGGAATAATCTTTCACTTTAGGAGAAAAATATTGATTTCCCTCAAAAATGAAAAATATTGATCATATATTAATGGGATATTGGGGTTGACTAGTCAATGGGTTTTTATAGGTTTTTTTTTCCTGTTGCTGGGTAATGGCGTTTTATAGGTATTTAGTGTTTTTTTTTTGTTAAGTATTTATAGGTATTTAGTCAAACATGATTATTGCAATCTTTCATGTAAAGTACATGAAAAGTTTAAAAAGAAAAAAAGGGTGTTCTACAATCAGGTATAATGAGTATAATATATTGCATTAATAAATTTGTGTGTGTGTATATATATATATATATATATATATATATATATATATATATATATATATATATATATATATATATATATATATATCAAATTTGAAAATAAAGCTGGCCAGGATGCCATGCCATAACTAGCTCTTCTTTTCATCTATAATCTATGAAAAGATTGACTTCTACAGCCCTAAATGGTGGTTACATGGTGAATCCTAGGATAGAAAACATCTTCCTTTTAAAAGGAAAAAAAAGTTTGATCTATATTCATGAATTTCTAATTTATAATTTTTACTTTTTTTACGAGTAAAATAAATCTCATATATATTTAATGCTCGTGAAGAGGGATATATAAAATGAAAAAATCTTTTATGTATCCATAACAAAAGATAACATAGTACAATAATATAACTTTGCCTATAACATGAGAATTATTTCCTTAGCTAGACTGAAATGACAAACACAAAATGCATGCACTTAGTTGGAGCGATGGAGGATCTCCCTACTAGAAGAAAGTTGGGGCTTTGCCTATAAATGAAGGGCACTACCTATATATAATTGTTGTCGCTACATGCAATGAAATGCACTGAATTGTCTTCGTGATGTGATGTTGCAGCAAAGCGCTGCAATTATGCATCTGCATCTTTGATGCCTTTTTAGTACTTCAGGACACTAAGTGCACACATGGAATACACATAGAATTTGGCCTTTAGGTGCCCACTTTTTGCCAAATTATTGACCATATCTTTGTGCAAATTCTTTTGGGCTGATGCTCTTTATCCATTTTGACACAGCGCTTAGGCATGGATTTGATTTAAGTGATATACAAAATTGAGTCTTCAAAAAAAGGCACTACAAATTTATAGCAATACTATTATTTTTCAGCTTTAGTAAGGTTAATTGGATGATTAACGGCTCAAAAGAGTCATCATATTTAAGCAAGGATTATTGATCAATCTTTCAGGACAGAAAAACTCTGATCCCTGGGAGAAACCTCAGAAAAATCCAATTCAATTCCCAAAAACAAAACCTTCCATCACTTCTATTCATCAGCAAATGTTCCTCAAGGGTAGGGCAGATGAGTCTTATAAATGTACACTAGCAAAGGGCAGATTGGATAGAGCAGAAATGCCGCGAAACTTGTCCACAGGCGGAAGGTAGTCTGCAAACTAACGACTATGCCAACGACAAGGCAGACAATGATGATGATCAGTACTTCAGCTGAGAAGTCCCATGACAATTCCCGAACATATACAACAGAAAGAAAAACAGCCAGGGAGAACACTTGACCCATGGTTACTGACGCATAAATCTGTCATGTACTCTTAAAATGTTAGAGCTCAAGGCTTAGCAGAAGTTAATTTTGGATCTTTGGAGGAAGAACTAACCTGAGAAAATGTTAAAGATGCAGTTCGCAGTTTCTTCCGTTTGGCAAAGATTAGAGCTGCAAATCCCTCGCTAGACCGAACAAATGGAATAACAACGAAGGCAACGAAGAAAGGTGGAATTCCTGTTTTAGTGGAGAAAGTATTGATCGTATCTGCAAAGGGATGAGCAAATGCAAGTGCTATGGCAGTTGCCAGAAGCAATATAAGCACAGACTTAAAGGCGTTCCAACTTGCATTTTCTATTTTTTCGACTTCTTCATCAACCTGATCTCCCAATAAGTAATGCTCCATCCTTGTTTGCTGCAATCAATATTAATCATATTCCGTTCCAAATTGTACTACACACCTATAGACTTGTCTGCAGTAAATTAAGCGTATAATTAGAAGGCACGACATACCATATGAAAGTCAGAAATTAACTGCATTTCCATTTTCTCGTCATGCTGATATTTTGAGCACTTCTTAGCTTCTGTGAGCCATTTTGAGATGCCCTTAACAAATTCATCCAGATCAACACGAGAGTCGCCAGATGTATCAAATTCTTTCATAACCTTATCAACTGCATCATGTTCGTCTAAATTTATTCCTTGGAACTCAATCCCAATTATGAGTGCTCTTAGCTCTGAAGCAGAAAGGTATCCATCGCTATTTTCATCGATCGTGTCAAATAACCTGTAATATAGCCAGGAAAGTGACACAAAAGCGTTCTCACTCATTTCTGCAGTTACCTGTTAAGTAATTAGTGGAATAGGTTCATACTAAGCTTACTTTTTCAGAACCTCAGTGTTTGGCTTTCCATCATCTCCAACAAGCCTTCCAAGTGCACGCATATGCAGAAATTTCAGGATTCCTGATATAACGTGCTTATGTTTTGCATAAGCCAGTCGTCTTTGTTGAATCCATGGCTGGAATACCTATAAAAATATTCTAACAGATTAGGCAACATTAATGCAAGACAGCAGCAGGTTGACATATTTCACAGCTTAAATGTTGTCAATTGGGGTAAACAAGAAAAAAGCAAATAAGGAGAAATTAAAACAAATTCAGTGAACGCACTTATTAGGCAATACCTGGTAAAGGCAATAACTAATCAAGAATGAAATAGATAGAACAATTGAAGCCATGATTGCTACTCGATTGTTAGAAATCATCCCAGCAAGCTGTGGTAACTGGACTATAATAAACGGGATAACAGAAGCAAGCATGATTCTTGCTGAATAGCAAGTCCATATATCAGTGCTGACACCAGATTCTGTAATAATGAAAAAGATGCAGAAGTTATCTACGCAGTCGAAGGTACCAAAAAGGAGATAAAGAACCGCAGAAGTTAAAAGATTCAACCACTCGTATCTAGCTTTGTTTCTAGACCTTTTTTCTGATCTAACAGGGAAACTTCCGAAACATGCTGCAGGTTACCAGGGGAAACTTCTGAGACAAAATGAATTACAAAGACCTGTTTAGGGAGGATACCAGTTAAGCTAAATCCTTTAGTATCTTGTTCGTCTTTTGCAGTCGAATCCACTAGGTCACACTTGCCAGCCACGACACAAGACCCCCATACTACTGTTAAAGCCATAATTGTTGATCCAGCCAGCAATCCCATTCCAACTGACACTTCCACTTGAGCAACTTCTTTGCTTCCGTTGATTCCAGATGCTGCGATGACAAATAAGATGTGATAAAATTACAACAATGAACACATTACTCATTGCATATGAAGAACGGAGACAGAGTATGCAGTGAATCAAATTGATTAAACCGTATCACAAAAGTAGATACTATTTACTCAAATGCATACCCAGGATAATAAGAGCATCAGGGAGGGTGCTGAGAACAGGTAGGATTAGGCCGCCAACGATGCCAGGTCCAAGAATTTCCAACAAATCTTCACTACCATCTGACATGAACTTAGCAGCCAAGTACATCAAGTATCCATAAACAAGAACAAGGAATGCATTTCCAGCAGCAGTTCTACTACATGGCAAGAAGCCAAATATTTCTTCACAGGCTTCTGTTGAAGTCAATCTCTCGGAAAGTAAAAATGTCGGCTCCTGTGCTTTATGGACTCCATCTGATACGAGTGCAGATGAACTGCTAGTCTCTGTAACAATCTGGCCCGAGCAGGCAACCACCAGGAAGCAAACAACAGAAATACAACCCCGAAATTTATGCATCATGCTTATACATGCTTGCACAGCCAGAAAAAAACTAGCTAAACTTAGTTGGAAATTGTTGGAGAAACGCTGAAGGTTAGTTTGGCTGATAAAAGTCAAGAAATCAGTTATGGGATTCTAAAGTATTACTTTTGGATTGCAGAATATATGAAGGGTGGTTCAAGGGAGGGGGAAAGATATATAAGAGATAAAAAAATGGTTGGTAAACGGTTTTAGTCTTCTTTTTTTAATGTTATTTGATAGCTTTTCTTTGGTTTAAGGTCTTCTAATAAAATAAAAGTATACAACAATCTCTACCTAAACTCTTTTTGTCTTGTTTTCCTAAAGCCACGGCCGCTGCACGTCCTTTTTACAGGACATTCAGCACCAAATTCTTGCCATTGGATTAGATCTCCATCTGATCCAACGACTAACTTCTAAAAAATATTTTTTAAAAAAAAATTTAAAAATTCATTTAATGATCAGATTACCTATCTGATCCTACGACTAAGATTTAGTCTCGTACTTGCAAAATGCAAAAAAGGATGGACAGAACATAGCCGAACCGTTTCCTAAAGACTCCCCCGTGCACATGTGGTAAATCTTCAACATTAAAACATATTGAAAAGCATATATTTTTATTCGAATAACATTTGTTTTTTAAGCATTTATTTTCTTGTACTACTGCCCCCTTTGTTTCAAATTATAATTGTATTTTTTTCTTTTTAAAATATTTGACTTTTCGTAAATTTTAATAATTTTTTTAAAAGTTACACTCATTATAAATATAATTTTTTTATTCTCTCTCATATTATTACTAAAGAATAAATTAACTTAGTTAAGGATATAATAGAAAATATACCTCTTACTTTATTCTTAATTA
This sequence comes from Rauvolfia tetraphylla, assembly GCA_030512225.1. Taxonomy (NCBI): domain Eukaryota; kingdom Viridiplantae; phylum Streptophyta; class Magnoliopsida; order Gentianales; family Apocynaceae; genus Rauvolfia; species Rauvolfia tetraphylla. The sequence continues at coordinate 1,373,729 of JAJQKT010000012.1, forward strand.
ATTTAAGTAAAAAGTATCGAAAGATTTTATATTTTGAAACGGATGAAATATTTTTTTTGTATCAAAAGATTTTATATTTTGAAACGGATGGCATATTATTTTTTAAAGTGTCAACGAAAAGTCAAATAATACTCCTACAGTTTCAAAATATAAGATTTTTTAGAGATCTTTTCCTTTTTTAAAATGTTTGATTTTTTAGAATTATAAAAATTATTGTTTAAAAATTATCTTCATCATAAATATAATTATCTCGTTCTACAATAAATTAATAGAATTAGTTAAGAATATAATTTAAAAAAATGTTTTATTTCTTCTTCCTTAATCTATGTAAAAATGATAAAAATAATTTATATTTTAAAACAGAGGGAGTTTAACATCATAGTATTTATATAAGTATTTTTAAATTAACTATTGCAAATAAGGGAGCTGCAATTTGATGGGTACATATATATATATATATATGTGTGTGTGTGTGTGTGTGTGTGTGTGTGTGTGTGTCTAACTGAAATATTACTTATCATGTCCAAACCTGAAATCATATTAAAAGAGACTTTGACAATGAGGTATTATGGGATTAAGTTCCAACAAACGTGTTCTTATTACAACGTATGGCATTTGATATTAAATTTGGAATGCAATTTTTTCTTAAATTTTAATTATAAGTTGTAGTATAATTTTTTTGTAAGTATCTTATGGCATATTAGATTGAGTTTTTATTTGAGTTAAGTTATATTGAAAAAAATGAATTGTTTGTGAGAGTAAAAGTGGTGTCAAAGTAAAAAGTAAAAAAAGTAAGAAAAAGAAAATTTTGAATTGAAAATCATGCAAGTTGGCCCTTAATTTTTTAAATTTTCAGGTAGGGAATTGTTTTAATATTTTCTGAAGGTGACAGCGGTGGGAAGGCCATTAAGGATAGGAAGCAAAGTCGATGGAGATGAAAATGCCGAATTTCCAACCAAAATGGTACGGGAAAATGTCGAAGATGATCGGAAGGACAAGGGAGTAATGGTTGACCTTACTGGCATTGGCAGACGGATGATGATGAACGTGTCTACGAGGACGACGAAGAGCAGAGTCGACATGATTAATCATTCAATCAGCAGCAACGACTCTACACCTGAAGGGAAAGAGGTTTGAAATTGCGGTGAAAACTTTCCCGTTGATGGGTATGACAATTCTGCAGAGATACAAAATGTTCTAACGCAGTGGACTAACATTCGATATAGGAAACGATTGCGCCACCAGAATGAGAAATGGTTAGAACTTGCTGATAGAATCAGGGAATACAAAGCAATAACTGAATTCTTAAATTGTCTTAAAATTAAGTATGATACTAGATATAAAAAATATAGGGTGAAGAAATTCGTCGGGAGCATAATCATTCATTAACTTTGCCAAGTCACGTAGTGTTAGGACAAGACAGATAGTGAAAACTATTTGTGCTCCAATCTAGCATCAGTTACTGTTTTTCATGTGCGGGATGAAATCTGGTCCGATCTGATAAAATTATTATTTATAAATTTTTATAAAAAATTACATATAGAGAATAAAAAAGTGACTTGTTAAATTAGATTTGATTATGTATATTTTACAAAAAGAACGTATAGGATAGTAACCAGATAAGTACAAAAATATCATAAGGCAGAGAGAACTATAGATTGGGATGCAGAAAATGTAATCACATTTCTTTCAGCAAAGCAAGACCAGGATCTGATGTTTTGCTTCAAGTACGATGTAGACGAAGAGAAAAAATTAAGTAGGCTGTTTTGACAAATTCTCAGTGTTTTCTACATTATGAGAATTTTGAAGATGTATTAAATTTTTATACGACCCACCACATGAATGTCTATAGAAAGCCTCTTGATGTAATGGGTAGGATTAATAACCACACCATTACTTGTGGATTTGCACGTGCTTTGCTTTCGGATGAAACATTGACACTTACGACTGGATGTTGACAATTCAATTATGAATGAATGTTGACAGTGCTTATTTAAATATATATTAAATAAATTTTTAATCGTTGACTTTTGATGTAATTGCTGAAATTTGGCATCTTGTCACGTTTCTTGGAAGCAATGAATGGCAAATTCCCCATCGTCTGTTTTGACTTATGGAGAAAATTAGGAGTATTTATCGATTCTTTGAAGAAAATTTAGTTTCACTATTTAAAAAAAATAAATTTTATTATTTTTTTAAAAATTAAATCAAATTTAATTTATCTTCAAACTAAATTTTTTTCAAATTGAAATATTTCAGTTTGCAAAAAATGCAATTTAGAGAAAATTAAAATATATGAAATTAAGTATTTAAAATTTTAAATAACATTAATTATAATTTTAATTAAAATCTAATTCAATTTGAGTTATTAATCTTTAAATAGTATTTGTAAAAATATATAAAATTAAATATTTTAAATTTTAAAATAACATTAATGAACTATTTTAATTAAGATTATTAATCTTTAATTATATTTACAAAACCGAACTAAAATTTAATTTAGAGATAAAAAATTAAAAATTTTTTCAAACTAAAATTTTAAAAAACTTTACTGAAAATTATATTAAAATTCAAATCGATTCGATTTTAAATTTTCTTCAAATAATGCACGCCTTACTTGTAATTGGCATTTGAAGGGGAATGTTGTAACTGGGTTCGATCGATGCATCATGCATGCAACTGAATATGTTTGGCACACCTATTAACCAAACTCAGTTCCGCAAACACACGGACAACACGTTTTTGAGGAATTGAATGCTGTTTCCTTACTCTTACTGCTCGTTTTGAGGAATTCAATGCTATTTCCTGACTATTAGAATGCATATTTGGATTGGAACTCAAATTAAATAATTTTTTTTTATTTTTAATCTTACTTTTCTTTTACCAAACAATTCACTTTTACAAATTTTTATAAAACTTAACTAAAAAATAAATTCAATCCTAATATACCCTAAAATTTCATCTACTCATTTCGTGTAACAGATTTTACCATTTTTTTATTATTATTATTTTGTACTAGTAAATCTGTTGACAGTTTCATCTGATGGATGGGTATAACAGGGCTCATGGATATGGCCCAGAGAAAAGTGTGGGCGATGAGTTAGATGGATGGCCCTAGGGCTCTCAGGTCTGCATTCCAAAATAGATGGGTTCGGCATCGGCCCATATGAAGAATCCAATAATAAGCCCAGTTAGACAATTAAATTACGCTCCCGAAATGGCACGTTTTCAGGGCGCCCCAACCCAGAAAAAGGAAAAAAACGGAATGGAAAGGACAATATTGAAGGGGCTGTCAATTATGAGTCAGATTTTGTCAAGTTTGAGCTCGGTTCGATTGACAGTGGACAGAAAAAATATGAGTTCGAGTTCGGATTGAACTCGTGCCGATTCTAATTTGATTTTTTAATTTTTTTATATAATAAATAATATTTTTTAATAATATAATAATAATATTATTATATAAATATATATATATATATATATATATATATATAATATATAAATATATATATTTTATAGACGAGTTGAAATCAAGTTGAGCTTACTTCAGTTCGAACTCAATCCAAAAATTATTCGGACTTAATTTTTCAGCTCGAACCCACAATTAAAGTGAACCTAACTAACTGAACTTCGATCAATACGTTCCAATTAACAGTCCTACCACTAAAAAATCATGTGGGACGGAGGGAGAATACACCGCATGTTCAACTACGGTAGTCGTCGCACATTTCCGAGGAAGGCATCACAAGCACGGTGATATTGGACTTCGCAGCCCCTATAGTTTCCTTGTAGGATAGCATGGAGAACGGAAGGATTTGCCCGGCGAAGAGCGGGGTTCATATCACGCACTTGGGCGGTGCCTAAGGACCGACCACTGTGTTCAGAGACATATTTACTCAATGACTTGTTGAAAGACCTGCATAGCAAAAAAGCCATTTGTTGCCAGACTTGCAGACACGTTTCTACGCCCGCCATGACCGATAAGGTAAGTGAGATTTATTTTCGTACTTATCTTGCATCCTCACAGTTTAGTGATAGCACTTCTGACAATTTTAGTTAAATTTGTTGAAATTTTGAATTAGCAGTAGTTCTATTATGTTAGCCGTAAGGCTAGATTCAACTGCGCAAATGACTGGGTGATAATCAAGCTCGGTAACTTTGCTCGGCCGGGACAATTTGGCTTTTTAAATCCTTCGAATGCTTTTGAATCGTGCCTTCTGATTCACAATCTCGCTCTCGCCTTGCTATACTTCGATTTCCCCCTCCTACCACTACATTCTCGTCTCTGCAGTTGGGTGAGGGCTCCGAGATCCGTCGAGCTCACGAATTTCTCCACGATAAATTCTTAAGGTCAGTTTTTCTTTTTTCCCAACAGAATTTTCCCTTACCTGAAATGACCAGTCCCCATTATCTCTTAGGTTTTGCCAAAAAATAGTTCGACGGTGCAGATCTCTTTAACGATTATCCAATGGATCATATTATTTGTTGCAAATTAAAGCTCCACCACCCGTTGCCACTGCTGATGGATCCTTTTTTGGATAGAGAGAGTATTAGGGTGAGATTGGATTGGAATTCAATCTAAAAAAAATTATTTTTTCATTTATTTATAGATATAGTTGAATGATATTTTATGATGCAATATACTTGTTTACCCTCTTTTTCTTTTTTTGGTTTTCATAATTTGTAATATTGTAACTGGTTCATGTTGATATTGCATGTTAGTGCTATTATCATGAATAGATATGTTCTGTGAAGTTACATTAACTTAGCAGTTAGCAGCATAAGCAACATCTGGTAATCTAGTGAGGTTAGTTGGACTATTAACAAGTCAAAAAGATTCATCATATTCTCTTCCTTCAAGAAATGTAGTGTTGTAGAAAATGTCGATAAGGTATTTTACATCATACATATTCTTGTATTTAACAATTAAATTACAAACTAGTTTCGACAATAAAAAAGGTAAATAATTAATCAAAACATTCATACAACACCTACATGCTTAATAGAGCATAGCAAAAATGTAGCCAATCGACTCAGAAGGTTTTTGGCTGACGCATGATAACCATTTAGGGAGTTGTGGAAATCTCAAATTCAGCAAGAAAATATGCGTGTTCCAGACAGTCATTTGGTCGGGACACAGAACTCGGATCTCTTAAAGCAACAATGGAGAAACCTGAGTAGAATCCAATTCCCTGAACCAAAACCTCCTCTCATTTCAGTTCATCAGAATAGCTCTTCATGATTAGGGATAAGGCTTAGGGCAGATGAAAATCATAATCAAGGAGGTATACCAGCAAAAAGGAGAGTGGATAGAGCAGAAAGGCCACGAGACTTGTCCAGAGAGGGAAAGTAGTCTGGAAGCTGACGAAGATGCCAACGATGAGGCACACAATGATGATGATCAGTACTTCAGCCGAGAAGTTCCATTTCAAGTCTCGAATATAAACAAGGGCAAGAAAAACAGACAGGGAAAGTATATGGCTCATGGTTACTGCTGCATAAATCTGTAATGAACTCTTAACATGTTAGAGACATTAATGCTTACCAGAAGATAGCTTGGACTGGCGTAGGAAGAGACTAACCTGAGAAAATGTTAAAGATGCACTTCGCTGTTTCTTCCGTTTGGCAAAGATTAGAATTCCGAATCCCTCACTAGACCGAATAAATGGAATAACAACAAATGCAACGAAGAAAGGTGGAATGTGTATTTTGGTGGAGAAGGTGTTGATTGTACTTGAAAGGGGATGAGCAAATGCAACTGCTATTGCAGTTCCAATTAGCAGCATAACCACGGACTGAAAGGCATTCCATTTTGCATTTTCTATGTTTTCGACTTCTTCATCATCCTGATCTCCCAATAAGTCATGATCCGTCCTTGTTTGCTGCAATCAATTCTCATGTCAAGTGTCAAATTGTACTATAAACCTATAGGCCTGGCTGCAGTAAATCATGATTAGAAGGCACAAACATACCGTATGATAGTCAGAAATTAGCTGCATTTCCTTTTTCTCGCCATACTCATATTTTAAGCACTTCTTAGCTTCAGTGAGCCATTTTGTGATACCCACTATAAATTCACCCAAATCAACACGAAAGTCGCCTGATGTGTCGAATTCTTTCATAACCTTATCAACTGCATCATATTCATCTAAATTTATTCCTTGGAATTCAATCCCAATTATAAGTGCTCTTAGCTCTGAAGCAGAAAGGTATCCATCTCCATTTTCATCAATCGTGTTAAATAACCTGTCATATAGCCAGAAAAGAAACACAAAAGACATTCTCGTTAACTTTATAGTTATCTGTTACAAACTAATAAGTGGAGTAGTTTCATCACTAGGCTTACTTTGCTAGAACCTCAGTATTTGGTGTTCCATCATCTGCTGCAAGCCTTCCCAAAGCACACATTTGCAAATGTTTCAGAATTCCTGAAATCACATGCTTATGTTTTGCATATGCTAGTCGTCTTTTTTGTATCCATGGCTGAGATACCTGTAAAAGACTAACATATTTTGCAGTATTAATACTAAAAAGAGTGGTGGGGTATTCCCGTTTGCATACTAAAAAGACTAACATTCTCGTTAACTAAGTTTGCATATTTGTCTTCCTTTAGGATGGTAAATTCCATGGCTAAAATATTGTCCATGATTAAAATAAGAAGGAACAAGAAAAATGATTTAATTGGAAATTCCTGTGAATGCTCATGGGTTTACCTGGTAAAGGCAATAACCAATCAAGAATGAAACAGATAGAACAAGGGAAGCCATGATTGCTATTCGGATGCTAGAAATCGTTCCAGTAAGCTGTGGCAACTGGACTATAATAAATGGGATAACAGAAGCAAGCATGATTCTGGCTGAATAGCAAGTCCAGATATCGGTGCTAACTCCAGATTCTGCCAAAAGGAGAAAGATGCAGAAGTGATCTAAGCAGTCAAACCAAAACAGAAATAAAGAACCTTAAAAGTTGAGATTTTAATCCACTGGTATCTGTTGCTTTAGTATTAAACCTTTTTTCTTTTGTCTAATTGTGAAACCTCTGAAACTTAATCCACTTATTGATTTTGTCTCCTACATGATCTAACTACTAAATTTGGTGATTTTTTTATTAATCATCTATTCCTTATCTCAAATTTCACTAGTAAAGTTAGAAGAATGCCTAGTACTTCGCAGTACAATCAGTGTTTTTGAGCCCAAGACTGGAGTTTTTAGAAGAATGCCTAGTACTTTGCAGTATAACCTGTGCTTTTGAGATCAAGACTGGAGTTTCGTTTATCTAAGGGTTTGCCCTTAGTAGCAAGGTTTGTTCATCTTACAGACTGCAGCACATGCTGCAAATGAGACAATCTATAGGAGCTCTAGAAACAAAATGATTTACAAAGAGTTATATATTTAGGGAAAATACCTGCTAAGCTAAGTCCTTTAGTATCTTGTCTGTCTTTTGCAGTTGAACCAACGATGTCACACTTGCCAACCACAACACAAGCACCCCATACTATTGTTAGAGCCAGAATTGTTGATCCAGCCAGTAAACCCATTCCAACTGATACTTCAACCTGAGCAACTTCTTTCCTTTCATTCATTCCAGATGCTGCAATGACAAATAAGATATGATAAAACTACAGTAACGCGTAGGTTATTCTTTAAGCATTAAGAATGAAAATCTACATATATCCCACAAGCTATAAAGAATCTCTAAGCATATGCAGAGAAGAGCCCACAAAAGCAAAGCAATATCTGTGTGAAAGTGCCCTTGAAGAATTATTACTGGCTAACATTCACTCTGACATTTTCTGCATAAAGAAAAGCTGTTTAAGGGTGTTCTAGATATGAAGCCTTGTCATAGAACGTCGTGGACTTCCATGTTGCCATGATTCTTTACCACTTGGTTAGCCATGGGATCAAATATACTTACGCTACATTTGGTACGTAAAAAAAGAATTGAATGGAATAATATTTTTAACTTCTTATTTCATTTTAGTATTTGATGTGAAAATTTTAAGTAGAGAAAGTCTTTCCATCAGAAAGCTAATTCTAAAAAAAATGGAAAAGGCCTTTCTACACCAAAAATTAATGAAAGAGCATTCTAGGAGGAGTAAAAATTCTAAAAAATTGTTATAACTATTATATTCTTATAACATTTGATTAAGAAAAAGTATAATTTATTTTTAAATTTTATTTTATTTCTCTTAGTAATATTTCTTTTAATTTAATTAAGAGTTGTCTTTATAATTAAATTATGCTTCAAAGCTTCCAATATTTGATATTTTTAAAATTTTTGTGAATTTTATTTAAATGAAGTTTTATAAATGAATATTTAATTTAACCCTTTTTAGGTATAATTTGATTTCTTTGACACAATATACTAGTAGAGCATTTATGTAATTTCTTGTGAAATTTTATTCCATTTCGATATTGAATAATAATTTTACCAAGCACAAAAAATAAATCATCATTCCATTATGGCTTTTCCTTCCACATAATAGAATAAAAAGATGATTTTAAACTCATTTCGAGTGGAAAGACATTCCATTTTATTTAATTTCAGTGTATCAAATGCAGACCTCTACTGCAAGTGATACCTGACAGAGGATCTTAGACTGACAGAAAAGGATTGTTATAACAGAATGATTACATCTATTAATTCTACTTGTAGACAAGATTCGCGTAACGAATATATTAAGGTTGGCAAGAAATTGAAGCAAGCTCATAATAACGGCATTCAACTAGACCAGAGTAAAGAAAAGAATCAAATTAATGAGAATTATAAAGTAGATATCTTTTAGGCAAAAATGCATACCAAGGACAATAAGAGCATCAGGGAGGGTGCTGAGAACTGGTAAGATTAGGCCTCCAACCATGCCAGGTCCAAGAATTTCAAGCAAATCTTCACTTCCATCTGACATGAACTTAGCAGCCAAGTACATCAAATATCCATATACGAGAATGAGGAATAAATCTCCAAAAGCAGTCCTACTGCATGGCAAGAAGCCATATATCTCTTGGCAGGCTTCTGTAGAAGGCAATCCCTCAAGAAGCAAAAATGCCGGTCCCTTCGCTTTAGGAACTCCATCAGATACCAATGCAGATAAGCTGTCTGCGTTTGCAACAATCTGCCCCGGGCAGGCTACTATTAGGAAGCAAACAACCGAAACGTAACGCTCACATTCATGCATTATGCTTCAGCTTCTCTCAGTGTATGCTTGCCTAACTACCAGTCAAGAATTGAAGCTTATGAAAGGTTAGTTTATCAGGCGACTAGGAATCGATTAACTGAAATAAAATTATGGATTATACTTCAGCTTTCCTTCTATATATATGCTTCGCCTACTAGTCAAGAATTGAAGAAACTTAGTTGAAAGGATCATAAGAAGGTTAGTTTGGCTGCCAAAATGCAAATCTAACTCAGTTCCATAGATATTTGCATGGGACAACAAGGAAAGGATGGAACCCAATGCAAATTTTTTATTTTTGGTCTCACTTTCTTTTACAAATAATTCACTTTTACAAAATTTAAAACAAAAAATTTCTAACTTAAACTCTATCCAATTCCATCCAATTGCTCGCAAGATTCCTTGTCGCTTGTCAAGTTTGGATATGATAAGGAAAGGCTTGAACATGTCACTTGTGGTGTGCTAACAATCCGAGAAGTTTAAGTCAATAAAAGTTTAATTCATGAGCTTTAAGTGTACATGTTGGGATGTGATTTTTCTTTAAATATTAGAAAATATTTATAGTACGACCTAAGTAGAAGGAGTTTGGAGTCCTTTAAAGAAGGTTTCAAGTTTGGATCTTGTGTATGGGGAAAAAAAGCATATTTAGAGTTTTGCCTCGCAAAGGGTCTGACTATAATTGCAAACCGTAAAACTAATACGAATATTAATTGAGTTTTAGACCTTACTAGAAGAAGGAAAAAGAATATTTGCTGAATGCCGCACATGTAATTGAATTTTTACTATTTAACCAACGAATGGCTGAATGCTGAGACTCCTTCATCTTCTATTTATATGCAACTGAAATTAGAACAAAGAATCAAGAAATGACTTAGATCTACATCGGATTTTGCAACCAGTATGGCCTAAAAGAAGTAAAAACATGGAAAAGAGAAACAGAACACATCAAACAACGTAGGAAGAACATTTAAAACCTTAAAAGGTATCAATCTTCTGATAAACAAAAACCAAGAAAAGGCATCTTACTTGTTTTTTTTTTTTTTGGTAAATGAAAGGCTGGGAGGGGGAGACCAGAGTAGCAACCCCCCCTCTGGGGAGATCAGAGGAGCTCCACAGCCGCCATGGAATGTCCGAGTGAGGCCGAAGGGTAATGCTTATTGTCTTGGTATAGACAGCCTCGTCACCATGACCCCACCAAGGTGCACATGTGGACCAGAACAGCTCCTATATGAGAGAAGTCAAGGGCCTACTCACGCAAGCGCTTTCGTTTAACCGGATTCGACCCTTGACCTCCCATATAGAATACGAAGCCCGTTCCACTTGGGCTACCACCTTGGTGGTAAAAGGCATCTTACTTGGATTAAGAAAAGTGAGAGCAGCAATATCATCAACGTTGCAGCTATCTTCAGTCAATCCATGATTGAGGAAGTAGTCATTGAACGCGGATAATGCCTTTCTCCGCATGTCAGAGCTGAAACACACCAAAGTTAAATCTCACTGGATTACCTCAGATTGGACAGCAGATGCAGAATTTATGGTTCTTCTTCTCCTACAGCCTTCAAGACAACTGCGCCACATGAGGGCATTTGGAGGAGAAGGCATCCGATTTATTAATTCTTCAGCTTCCCTAAGATGGCCATATCTAGCTAATAAGTCAAAAGCTAGGAGACTGTGATCCATTTCTGGTTCAATTTTGTAAGTAGATATCATTTGCTTAAAAAATTTCATTCCCTGCTTTACCAATCCAACATGCCTGCATGCAGACAGAACAGCAAGAAAAGTAACCTTATCTGGCTTGAACCCGTCCATCTACATCCTCTTGAAAATTTGAAGTGCTTCGTGATCACAACCATACAAACCATGTGCAGAAATAATGGCAGTCCACGAAATACCATTCCTATTTGTCATTTCATTAAAGATTTTAATTGAACTCTGAAGGCTTCCACATTTAGCATACATATCCATTACTATATTACAGAGAAATGTATCGCAACATGTAAAATCAGTTTTAAGAATGAGGCCATGAAGAGAATTACCCAAAGCAAGGTTGTAGAGTTTGGTGCAAGCACTGAAGAGGCTAACATAATTGTAATTGTCCGGCCTGATTGAAGCTCTCTGCATTTGTTCCTTCATAATCACCATTTCGGGAGCAAGCTGCAATTTAAATATTCTAAGAAATAATATCAGGTTCTTCGAGTGCAGATATAATATCAGTGCAGAAAATAGTCTCTGGAGTCCTCTCATATTGTCCCGTTCTATTATAAACTGCAGCGATCACATTACATAGAACAACAGGAAGTGGATATTGTTAGGTAGTACAAAGGTCAAGGCATCAGCAATAAGACCATTTTTGACATATAAGGTGATAAGCGAACTCCATACATACTCATTATCCTGGTAGCCCATCTTCATCATCAGCGAATGAAGCTGTTGGACTTCTTAAGCTACAGAATCAAATTGATTAAACAGAATCACAAATGTAGATATTATTTACTCAAATGCATACCGAAGATAATAAGTGCATCAGGGAGGGTGCTGAGAACGGGTAAGATTAGGCCTCCAACGATGCCTGGTCCAAGAATTTCCAACAAATCTTCTCTTCCATCTGACATGAACTTAGCAGCCAAGTACAAAAAGTATCCATATACAAGAACAAGGAATGCATTTCCAGCAGCAGTCCTACTACAGGGTATGAAGCCAGATATTTCTTCACATACTTCTTTTGAATTCAATCCCTCAGGAAGTAAAAATGTCGGCTTCTGTGCTTTATGGACTCCATCTGATACGAGTGCAGAAGAGCTGCCAGTCTCTGTAACAATCTGGCCCAAGCAGGCAACTGCTAGGAAGCACACAACTGAAATACAACCCCGAAATTTATGCATCATGCTTATATACGCTTGCACAACAGGCTAAAAAGTAGCTAAACTTAGTTGGAAATTGTTGGAGAAAGGCTGAAGGTTAGTTTGGCTGATAGAAGTCAAGAAATCACTTATGAGATTCTAAAGTTGTACTTTTGGTGGTTCAAGGGAGAGGGGAAGATATATAGGAAATAAAAAATGTTTGGTAAACGGTTTTAGTCTTCTTTTTTAATGTTTTTTGAAAGCTTTTCTTTGATTTAAGGTCTTCTAATAAAAGTATATAACAATCTCTACCTAAACTCCTTTTGTCTTGTTTTCCTAAGAATTTCCATTGTGCAAATGTAGTAGATCTTCAACGTCAAAACAAATTGAAAAGCACATATTTTGACTCGAATAACATTTGTTTTTCAAGCATTTGTTTTTCTTGTGCTATTACTTTCTCTATTTTAAAATATAAAATTTTTAAAATTTTTTTCACTTCTCAAAATATTTTGACATTTTATAAATTTTAATAAATATTTTTAAAAAGTTTCCCTCACTATAAATATAATTATCCTATTCTTTCTCATGTTGATAGATGATAAATTAAATTAGTTAAGAATATAATAGGAAATATATCTCTTACTTTCTTCTTCCTTAATTTATGTAAAAAATATTAAAAGATTTTATATTTTGAAATGGATGGATTATTATTACTTTGAAAGTATCAATGAAGAGTAAAATAATACTTATTCCGTTTCAAAATATAAAACTGTCTGTATGTTATGAAATTAATATTGTGGATGTCCATTATCTAATATCAAAGAGGTAATCCAATATCAGAGTTATAGAGATACTCCAACTATCCAGAAGATAGATGGTATAGTTCTATCACATCTTCTATTAGTGATAGGATTTGTTTTCTGATTACTCTCTACCTCTTCTTATTGATATGTACCATGAACCCTATAAATAGGGCTTTAGACTGATGTATTGTAGACACTCATTCATTGATTGTTTTACTCTCAGAGAATCAATAAAGCTCTGGTGTTCCTTCTCTTTATTTTCTCTCTATAGTTTTTCTTATTTTCTATATTGTAGTTTCTTTATTAAGTTCTTTACATTAGTATTACGATTTCGTTATGTCGACGACGACTGCGCGCCAACAAATTCATAACACTCTACACTTTCTTTCTTATTAAAATTATTAGTCTTTTACAAATTTTAAGAATTATTTTTTAAAAATTACTCTCTTCATAAATATAATTCTCTCACTCATTCTCTACTATATTAATATAATTAGTTAATGATACAATAAGAAAAATATTCTTTTATTTTCTTATTCTTTAATTCTACGTAAAATGGATCAAAAAACTTTACATTTTAAAATGAATAAAGTATTATATTAAAAATTATATTTCTTTACGAACGTCATAGTATTTAGTTAAATATTTTTAAATTAAGTGTTGCTAAATGAATATAGTATAATAGGGGGATTGCATTTTGGTAGGTAAATGATTTTTTTTTTTGCTGAATTGTAAATGAATAATTATTGTTATTGAATATTAAAGAAAAGAGACTTTGACTTTTATCGCTTTGCAGAAATCAAAGTAATTGTAATGATTAAAGGTCAAAAAGGTATAGAGAAAAAATGACCGCACCAATCAAAACATTCAAAATTTCATGCAAATGCATTTTGCTAGTAGTATAAATGTTAAATAGTATTAACTCTTCTTTTCTCATCTCATGATATAGCAGCAAAATTTGTATATTCAAATAATTTAATACTCCTTTTTATCTAAAAATTAAATATTATATTTTAACTAATTAATATAGAATTTTAAAACAGCATTTGACCATGAGAACGTTAATACCATGTTGGTATTAATACAATAAGTTATTAGTACAACAATATATTAATGAAGGTTTATATCTCTTAAATAAGGAGATTAATTTATGAAGTTTAGAGATAAAACATATTGGAAAATAGATGTCATTTTTTAATAATTTAAATTAAAAACGTAAACATTTAATTTTTGGACAAATTTGTGCATTCGCAGTCTTCGTGTGTGACCAATAAATAGCCGACACATGTCCAGCATGGCATCCATGGCCGTTTTGGGGGAAGATTCAGTCCCCGTATACTTCCGGTGAACGCAAGACCAAAAGAAAAAGTTCAATGCATCGGTAATTGCCAATTGGACGTTAAGCATACAGTAAAGTCACATGCCGTTAATAGGTCTAAACGGATTCAAGACACTCTGTTCAGGATTCAGATTTGATTGCCTGTTAAAGGTATTATATATGACTCGATTACTCGATGAGTTTAAATATGTTAGATTCTATCATACCCGATAAGATTTTGGTTCAGATTCGAAATATTACGTATCGTACTTATTCTCATTTAAAATATATATTATGAGATTTAAATTCGAATTGAATAAATATATATAAATGATATACCGTACTTAATTTTATTGGATCAAATACGAATAAGATCTGATTCATTGATAACTCTAGTCACATCGCAAGTAGTGAAACAGTAGTAATATTTACCAATAGAATCCATTACACTTCGAGTCAAACTGCTACTGCTGACCGCAATTTCTTTGGTGAAGGGATGAATTTTCCTTCCCCTTGCATTTGTGAACAAACTACGTATCGCATTTGATATTAAATTTGGAATGCAATTTTTTCTTAAATTTTAATTTTAATTTTAATTTTTATAATTGTTTGTAAGTGCCGTAATTTTTGAAAATTTTCACGTAGCGGATTGTTCTAACATTTTTCTCGAGACAGCTGTAGGAATGCGTCATTAAGGATAAGAAGCAAGCCAGTGTGAGATGAAAATGCCAAATTTTTCCAACTGAAACGCCACGGGAAAATGTTGAAAATGATGGAGACATGGCAATAAGGAAAGCATTGAAGCAAATGATATCTGCCCCCATCCAATTGGCATTTGAAGAGAAATGTTGTAAGCAACTTGAATTTAGATTGAGTTTCGTATAAATTTTTATTTTATATCTCATTTATTTTTTATAAATAATTTATTTTTAAAAATTTTAAAATTATCAAATCTTACCCTTACAATTTCATCTGACGGTTGGGTTGCAACCACGCTCATGGATCTGGCCCGGAGAAAGGGGTGGGCGGTGAGTTAGCGAGATTACGGAAGAAAACAATGAGGCGCCCTATTTCTCTCAGGTCTGCATATTCAAAAGGATATGGGGCCCAAAAATTGATGGGTTTGTCCTCGGCCCATCCGAAGCATCCTATAATAAGCCCAGTTTAAAAATTAAATTACGTCGCCGAAATGGCACGTTTCCAGGGCGCCAAAAAACAAAATAATAATAATAGCACGTGTGATTGAGGGAGATTTATGAGTAAATTTATCTTAATAGATTATTAATTTAGTGATATTTTAATAATTATTCAACTATCAAAAGATAATTTATATATGTATGAGACTATCAAAATAAAACTACTTCACCAGATGTTGAGTTGAATATTTTATCCTCATGTGCATTCTCTATTAATAGTAGTGTCAATACAAGAAGTCCGTGGACTAGTCTGTATAGGCGGGTTTGGACTTAGTAAGTCTAAACTCATTTTAACGCAGACTTTTTTAGCCCGCGGGCCGGACGTGGGCTATCTCATATATTTTTTAATTTTTTTAAAACGACGTTGTTTTACTGTATTTTTTTAATAATCTAAAAATATTGTCTTAAAACGACTTTGTTTTATATATTTAAAATAAAAAAAGTATTGGTCCGTGGGCTAGCTATAACGGGATACAGACTTAAGGTTTTCCAACTAGTAGAAAAATGGACCAACCCGTTTGACACTATTATTTATTGATAAGTGAGTAGTTACGTCAATAAATTATTAACCTATCAAGAAAGAACTACTCAATATTTAGAGTGTGTTTGAACAATATGGCTTTTTAAATCATCCATATGTTTCTGAATAGCGACTTTTGGATTCAAGTTCTCGTTCTTGACTTGCGATACTTCGACTTCCGTCTTCTACCATTGCACTTTTGTTTCTGCTATTCGGTTAGGACTCTGGGATCCGTCGAGCTCACTGGTTTTCCCCTATCAACTTCATCACACACAATAAATACCTAAGGTTGGATTTTGTTTTTTCATTAAAAAAAACTATCTTTTTTTTGGAGTTGAATAATAAATTATTCATTGATATAAAAATAGTCAGGCCATTACAATCAAAACAATCTTTAAACTTCTTCTCCAGTACAAATATAGTAAAAGAGGTGAGTTGAGAGATTGGAATAATCTTCCAACTAGAAAAAGAAAAAAGTTACATAGATTAACAGATAATATCCTATATACACAACGATCTTCTTTACAGTATGTTTATCGCAATTCGTCAACCACATCAATAAGAAAGGCTCAGTTTAGCATCTTTTTTAGAAATTGGCAACTTAAAAGATTATGGACATATCAACAATCTTAAAATTGTCTTGGAAAGAAGTAAAAGACTGAGGTAAGACCCAGATCTTGTTCAAGTTTGAAGACACCTCCAAAAAGGAAAGAAATAAAACATCGATATGAAAAGATTGAAGTTAAATCTCTCATCGTAATTTTAAATCTTGAAAAAAAATCTATAGATAGAAATCTATCATGATTTGTAATAAAAAAGAAGTGTGATAACACAATAATAATAATAATAATAATAATAATAATAATAAAAGAGATTCGGCCAATATCCGAGCACTAGTTGAAACCTTCCCTTTGATTTGGCCAGCTCTAGAGGATGGACGAAGAGCAATAACAAGTAGAAGTGAGAAGGGAGGTTTGCCAAGATTGACCATCTTTTTCAAAATTTGCACTTGAGCAGGGATATCTTCCGTGGCCCGCCAAACAGTTTGGCATTATAAAACTATAATGCCAAACCTATAAAGTCAAACTGTTTGGCATTATGCTGACAAAACTTGCCTTTTTCTACAATTTTTCTTTTCTTTCTTCTTTAATTTTCATTGCTTCTTTTTCTTGTCTGATCTTATTCGTTCCTTAACTTTTTTTTTCATTTGCACTTTTTGTTTCATTGTTTCTATTTTTATTTTTTTTGTGTGGAGGTTTATTTTTAATAAATTTTACAAGTTTAATTTTTTAATTTATAATTTAAGTAAGTGTTATGTATATTGTGTGTATAAAGGTTACTAAACAATACTCAAAAAAATTACATAAATAAAAAAGAATTTTCAAAGCAATCTTTCACACAATATACACCACACTTAACTAAATTATAAATTAAAAAAAATTAAACTTGCATAATTTACTAAAAAATAAACCTCTACACACACAAAAACAACAACGAAACAAAAAGTGCAGATGAAAAAAAAAGCAAAAGAACAACAAAGATCGGACAAGAAAAAGAAGCAATTAAAATTGAAGAAGAAAAGAAAGAAAAATTGCATAAAAAAAAAGGCAAGAAGTTTTGTCAATCTATGATGCCAAACCGTTTGGTGTTATGGCCAAACACAAAAGATAGCACTAGCTCAAAGTGTACAAATTTTGAAAAAGAGAGTCAATCTTAACCAAACCCCGTGAGAAGGAGGAGAGAATGGTCTAGAGCTGTGAAGCATTACACCACCAAACGTTACACTGGAATGACCAGTCCCCATTATATCTTAAGTTTTGCCCCAAAAATAGTTCAACGGTAAAAATCTCTTCAATGATCAACCAACAGATCATATTATTTGTCGCCAAATTAAAGCCATTCCATTGGTAGCCACTACGAACGGATCCTTAATTTTGGATGGAGAAAGTATTATATTTATAGATATAGTTGAATGATATTTGATGCGTAAAATACTTTTTTTTTTGGCCAAGTATGTAAAATACTTCTTTACTCTCTTTCCTTTTCCTTTTCATAATTTGTAATATACTGGTTCATGTTGATATTGCATGTTAATACAATTATCAATGTTCTATGAAGTTACATAGACTTATCAGCAGCACAAGCAAAATCTGGTAATCTAGTGAGGCCAGTTGAACTTTTAACAAGTCAAAAAGATTCACCATATTCTCTTCCTTCAAGAAATGTGTTGTAGAAAATGGACGATAAGATATTTTACATGATACGTATTCTGGTATATAACAACTAGATGACAAAGTGGTTTCGACAATCAAAAAGGTAAAGAATCAAAATGTTCATACAGTAGCCAATAAACTCCGAAGGTTTTTGGCTGAAGAAGGATAAACATTTAGGGAATTATGCCCATTTTACTTGAGAATCTCAAATTAAGAAAGAAAATATGCGTGTTCCA
Source organism: Rauvolfia tetraphylla (assembly GCA_030512225.1). Lineage (NCBI taxonomy): Eukaryota > Viridiplantae > Streptophyta > Magnoliopsida > Gentianales > Apocynaceae > Rauvolfia > Rauvolfia tetraphylla. The sequence continues at coordinate 1,392,027 of JAJQKT010000012.1, forward strand.
GAGTCATTTGGTCAGGACACACAACTCTGATCTCTTAAAGCTGCAATGGAGAAACCTGAGTAGAATCCAATTCCCCGAACCAAAACCTCCTCTCATTTCAGTTCATCAGAATAGCTCTTCATGATCAGGGTTAGGGGAGATGAAAATCATAATCAAGAAGGTAAACCAGCAAAAAGGAGATTGGATAGAGCAGAAAGGCCACGAAACTTGTCCAGAGAGGAAAAGTAGTCTGGAAGCTGACGAAGATACCAACAATGAGGCACACAATGATGATGATCAGTACTTCAACTGAGAAGTTCCATTTCAAGTCTCGAATATATAAAAGGGCAAGAAAAACAGACAGGGAGAGTAGATGGCTCATGGTTACTGCTGCATAAATCTGTAATGAACTCTTAAACATGTTAGAGACAGTAATGCTTACCAGAAGATAGCTTTGGACTGGCGTAGGAAGAGACTAACCTGAGAAAATGTTAAAGATGCACTTCGCTGTTTCTTCCGTTTGGCAAAGATTAGAATTCCGAATCCCTCACTAGACCGAATAAATGGAATAACAACAAATGCAACGAAGAAAGGTGGAATGTGTATTTTGGTGGAGAAGGTGTTGATTGTACTTGAAAGGGGATGAGCAAATGCAACTGCTATTGCAGTTCCAATAAGCAGCATAACCACAGACTTAAAGGCATTCCATTTTGCATTTTCTATGTTTTCGACTTCTTCATCATCCTCATCTCCCAATAAGTCATGCTCCGTCCTTGTTTGCTGCAATCAATTCTCATGTCAAGTGTTAAATTGTAATATAAACCTATAGGCCTGGCTGCAGTAAATCATGATTAGAAGGCATAAAATACCGTATGATAGTCAGAAATTAGCTGCATTTCTTTTTTCTCATCATACTCAAATTTTAAGCACTTCTTAGCTTCAGTGAGCCATTTTGTGATACCCTCCATAAATTCATCCAAATCTACACGAGAGTCGCCTGATGTGTCGAATTCTTCCATAACCTTATCGACTGCATCATATTCGTCTAAATTTATTCCTTGGAATTCAATCCCAATTATAAGTGCTCTTAGCTCTGAAGCAGAAAGGTATCCATCTCCATTTTCATCAATTGTGTTAAATAATCTTTCATATATCCAGAAAAGAAATACAAAAGACATTCTCGTTAACTATGTAGTTATCTGTTACAAACTAATAGGTAGAATAGTTTCATCGCTTGGCTTACTTTGCTAGAACTTCAGCATTTGGTTTTCCATCATCTGCTACGAGCCTTCCCAAAGCACACATTTGCAAATGTTTCAGAATTCCTGAGATCACATGCTTATGTTTTGCATATGCTAGTCGTCTTTTCTGTATCCATGGCTGAGATACCTGTAAAAGACTAACAGATTTTGCAGTATTAATGCTAAGCAGTGGTGAGAAATAACTAAGAGCGCATATTTGTCTTCCTCTAGGATGATAAATTCCATAGCTAAAATATTGTCAATTCTGGGGAAGATAAAATAAGAAGGATGCATATGAATGGACATGGGAATACCTGGTAAAGGCAATAACCAATCAAGAATGAAACAGATAGAACAAGGGAAGCCATGATTGCTATTCGGATGCTATAAATTGTCCCATTAAGTTGTGGCAACTGTACTATAATAAATGGGATAATAGAAGCAAGCATGATTCTGGCTGAATAGCAAGTCCAGATATCCGTGCTAACTCCAGATTCTGCAGAAAGGAGAAAGATACAGAAGTGATCTAAGTAGTCAAACCAAAACAGAAATAAAGAACCTTAAAAATTTTGAAATTTGGATCCACTGGTATCGGTAGCTTTAGTATTAAGACTTTTTTGTTATGTCTAATTGTGAAAGTTTATCCACTTATTCATTTTCTATCACCTACATGATCCAACTACTAGAATTTGCTGATTTTCTGGTTAATCATCTATTCCTTATCTCAAATTTTACTTGTAAAGTTAGAAAAGTGCCAAGTACTTTGCAGTGCAATCTGTGTTTTTGAGCTCAAGACTGGAGTTGCGTTTATCTAAGGGTTTGCCACTAGAAGCAAGGTTTGTTCATCTAACAGACTGCAGCACATGCTGCAAAGGAGACAAACTATAGGAGGTCTACCAACAAAATGATTTACAAAGAGCTACACATTTAGGGAAAATACCTGTTAAGCTAAGTCCTTTAGTATCTTGTTTGTCTTTTGCAGTTGAACCTACAATGTCACACTTGCCAACCACAACACAAGCACCCCATACTATTGTTAGAGCCATAATTGTTGATCCAGCCAGCAAACCCATTCCAACTGATACTTCAACCTGAGCAACTTCTTTCCTTTCATTCAATCCAGATGCTGCAGTGACAAAAAAGATATGATAAAACTACAGTATTAAGAATGATAATCTACATATGTCCCACAAACTATATGCAGAGAAAAGCCCACAATAGCAAAGCAATATCTGTGTGAAAGTACTCTTTAAGAATTATTATTGGATAACATTCACTCTGACAGATTTCTGCATAAACAAGAGTTGTTTAAGGGTGTTCTAGATATAAAGCCGTATGATGGAATGCCATTGACTTTCACGTTGCCATGATTCTTTACCGCTTGGTTGGCTATTGGATCAAATACACTGAGGACCTCTGCTGCAGGTGAGACCTGATAGAGAATCTTAGACTGGCAGCAAAGGATTGTTATAACAGATTGATTAACTCTATGAATTCTAGTTGTAGAAAAGATTCACGTAATGAATAGATTACGGTTGATGAGAGACTGGAGCAAACTCAGAATTACCACATTCAACTTGATTGGAGTAAAGCAGCGGATCAAATTGATGAGAAATCATAAAATGCATACCAAGGACAATAAGAGCATCAGGAAGGGAGCTGAGAACTGGTAAGATTAGGCCACCAACCATGCCAGGTCCAAGAATTTCCAGCAAATCTTCACTTCCATCTGACATGAACTTAGCAGCCAAGTACATCAAATATCCATATACGAGAATGAGGAATAAATTTCCAAAAGCAGTCCTACTGCATGGCAAGAAGCCATATGCCTCTTGGCAGACTTCTGTAGAAGGCAATCCCTTAAGAGGCAAAAATGCTGGTCCCTTTGCTTTATGGACTCCGTCAGATACTAATGCAGATAAGCTGTCAGCGTCAGCAACAATCTGGCCCGAGCAGGCTACTATTAGGCAGCAAAAAACCGAAACATAACACTCAACCTCATGCATTATGCTTCAGCTAACCTCAGTATATGTTAGCCTAGCTATCACTCAAGAAGCGAAGCTTATGAAAGGTTAGTTCAGCAGGCGATTAGAAAGCGATTAACTGAAACAAAATTACGAATGTTACTTCAGCTTTTCTTCTATATATGTGCTTCACCTACCAGTCAAGAATTGGAGAAGCTTAGTTGAAAGGATTATGAAAAGGTTAGTTTGGCCGGCAAAATGCAAGTCTAACGCAGTTCAATAGCTATGTAGTGAATTTTTTATTGGGACAAGAGGTAAAGAACGTGATGTCAATAAAATAAATCGCTACATGTTTCTTAGGATATCTTGTCGCTTGTCGAGTTTGGATATGATAAGGAAAGGCTGGAACATGTCACTTGTGGTGTGCTAACAACCCGTAAAGTTAAGTTAATAAAAGCTTAATTCATGTGTCTTAAATGTGCAGGATGGAATGTGAATTTTTTTCCGATATCCAAAAATATTGAAGGTTTGACTCAAGCAGAAGAAATTTGGTATTCTTTAAATAAAGTTTCAATTTTGGACCTTGTGTATGAAAAAAAAATCTATTTAGAGCTTTACCTCGCAAAGGGTCTGACTACAAGACCGAACAATAAAATTAACAATGTATTTATTTTAGTTCTTACCCCACAAACACACAAACACACACACACACACACACACACACACACACACACACACACACATATATATATATATATATATATATATATATATATATATATATATATATATTCTTACCCCACAAACACACAAACACACACACACACACACACACACACACACATATATATATATATATATATATATATATATATATATATATATATATATATATATATATATATATATATATATATATATATATATATATATTCTTACCCCTACAAACACACACACACACACACACACACACATATATATATATATATATATATATATATATATATATATATATATATATTATTTCTTATTTCTTATTTTTATTTTTATTTTTTGCTTGGTAGATCTAAAATATGGTTCTGCTGAGCAGAGCATCAGCCACTTGTGATTTAAGCACTCTTCTTGGGACTTTATTTATGTCTTGTAAAATAAAATAATTCTATTTTAATACCTCAAAGTATAGGGGATGTGTCAATTGAGTACCACTTCTTATAGAATTGTAAATCAAGGGACTAATTTGGTCAATAGTGAAATAATTTGACTAGAAAATAATTAAATGTCTAATATACCCTTCAAAATTAAAATATAAAATCTAAAATTTCTTATTATTTATCTAATACTCAAAAGAAAAAATTTATCATTTTAACTCATTTTCTTAATTTTCTTTTAAAAAAATTCTTTCCAACTTTTTTTCTTGGTCCTCTTTCAGAGTCCTTCAGCTTAACCAGAGAATCCAATTTCTTCGCTGTTATTTCATATATTTTGAGTAAACTTTTCTGCTTCTGAATTTGAGCCAAAATATGTTTGGTCTCTGAAGAAGATTCATCGAATTGTTGACAAAACAACAATGTTAAAGAGAGAACATATGTTAACCCTGATAAAATATGACAATATTAAAAAAAAGTTAGAAATAATTTTTTTTAAAGAAAATTAAGAAAAGGAGTTAAAATAATAATTTTTTTAAATATTAGATAAATAATAAGAAATTTTGAATTTTATATTTTAATTTTAAAGGGTATATTAGACATTTAATTATTTTATGGTCAAATTATTTCACTGTTGACCAAATTGGTCCCTTGATTGACAATTCTATAAAAAATAGTACTCAATTGACACATCCCTACTTTGAGGTATTAAAATGGAATTAATCCATAAAAATATATGAAGGGTTGTTGATGTATATACTACGCGCGCGCGCACACAATGTTTCAATCTGTAATATAAAACGAAGGACCAGAGACAATGAATTAGTAGGATAAACCAACAATGGTGAAGGACTCAAAGTTGATTCATTATAAGAAAGTTTTTCCTTTTTCCTTGTAAAGGTGGTTAAGTTTTGTTAATTTCTGTGATAAGTATCATATACCCCAAATTCAGGTCGAACTATAAGGCGCTTCCCGGCTCCACTCCAAGTCACGGCACGGTCACACTTCAGAGAATTTCCTATAGAAGACAAGTCCTCTTTTATCAAAGTATTGGTAAAACCATAACTATGAACATAAGGAATCTCTAAACTTACATAAATCAAAATTAAGGACTTCAAAACCTCATGGCCAGCGAAATAAGTTACTATATAGTTTCGCAGAACTAGAATCCAGTTGTTCTATATAACCAAAATAAACCTGTGCCAATGTATCAAGAAAGAAAATTAAAAAACTAAACAATGTTCTAAAATAAAAACTAGCAATCAAAACTACTGAAATTCCTAAACCCCAATTGCTGTCAACCCGGACATAGCCTCCATAATCTTCATCAAAATGATTCTCGTCCGATGGAATAAATAAGGGTGAGCTAGTAAACCAGCCGGGTAAGTAACAACTTTTTGACTTTGAGTGTGTTAAATAATATGTACATGTATACTTTTCAAAAGATCGTATGACATTTTCTATTTCAAAAATCACACTTCACTCTTAAGAAAACAGCAAGCAAGCCCCAATTCCACCTAAGCATGATAGAGCAGCTGCTATAGAAATCCGCAGTATTTGGTCTTAGTCCTGTTGTAGCTGCAAAGGTTGCGATCCCAGTGCCACTAACAGTTGAGCTGCTTCCTCAACTCACAAAAATCCTAAAACTATCCAGTATATGAAGAATCCTAGCACGCAAATTCTGTCAGAAACTAAACAAGCATATGAATTTAAACTGAACTATATGACTAAGCAATTACAGTATGAAAAGCTTCCCATTTGCAACCAAGCGATGGCACTGACAGCATATGCCCACACCTAATCATTAAGCCAGTACACACCAAGCACACAGGAAGGCATAAACAAGAATAATAAGCCAAGAGTATAACTCAACAAAAGCAACATGAAATTTACAGGGCAAAAATAATTGAATGTTTACGATTTAACCAAAGAATGGCTGAATGCTGAGATTCCTTCATCTTCTATATATATGCAACTGAAATTAGAAAAAAGAATCAAGAAATTACCTGGATCTGCATTGGATTTCGCAATTAGAATGGCCTAAAAGAAGTAAAAACATGAAAAAGAGAAACAGCACACATCAAACAACATAGGAAGATCATTTAAAACCTTAAAACATATCAATCTTCTGATAAACAAAAATCAAGAAAAGGCATCTTACTTGATTTAAGAAAAGTGAAAACAGCAATATCGTCAAAGTTGCTGCTATCTTCAGTCAATCGATGCTTGAGGAAGTAGTCACTGAGTGCATACAATGCCTTTCTCTGTATGTCAGAGCTGAAACACACCAAAGTTAAATATCACTGGATTACATCAGTTTGAATGACAGGAGCTGAATCTATGGTTCTTTTTCTCCTACAGCCTTCAAGAAAACTGCGCCACATGAGGGCATTAGGAGGAAAAGGCATCTGATTTATTAATTCTTCAGCTTCCCTAAGATGGCCATATCTAGCCAATAAGTCAACAGCTAGGAGATAGTGATCCATTTCTGGTTCAATTTTGTAATTAGATTTCATTTGCTTAAATAATTCCATCCCCTGCTTTACCAATCCAACATGCCTGCATGCAGAAAGAACAGCAAGAAAAGTAACCTTGTCTGGCTTCAACCCTTCCATCTGCATCCTCTCGAAAATTTGAAGTGCTTCATGAGCACAACCATGTAAACCATGTGCAGAAATAATGGCAGTCCACGAAATACCATTCCTATTTGTCATTTCATTAAAGATTTTAATTGAACTCTGAAGGCTCCCACATTTGGCATACATATCCATTACTATATTACAGAGAAATGTATCGCAACATGCAAAATCAGTTTTAAGAATGAGGCCATGAAGAGAACTACCCAAAGCAAGGTTGCAGAGTTTGGTGCAAGTACTGAAGAGGCTGACATAAGTGTAATTGTCAGGCCTGATTGAAGCTCTCTGCATATGATCAAAAAGTTCAAAAGCTTCTTCATAATCACCATTTCGGGAGCAAGCTGCAATTAAAATATTCCAAGAAATAATATCAGGTTCTTCGAGTGCAGAAAATAGTTCTTGAGTCCTCTCATATTGTCCCATTCTATTATAAACTGCAGCAATCACATTACATAGAACAACCGGAAGTGGAGTATTGTTAGGCAGTACAAAGGTCAAGGCATCAGCAATAAGACCATTTTTGGCATATGAGGTGATAAGCGAACTCCATACATACTCATTATCCTGGTAGCCCATCTTCATCATCAATGAATGAAGCTGTTGGACTTCTTGAGCTACACATGACTTAAGAATAGCAGAAAATGAAAACTCATTTGGACAATAACCTAACTGAATCATATCTCTCAGCAGAAAGAGGGAAGCAGAAGAACCCCTATTTGAATATCCTGCTATCAGAGAATTCCAAGAAACAACATTCTTCTGGGCTATTCTGACAAAGCAAATATGTGCATCTTCTAATTTACCACATTTAGCATAAAAATCAACCAAAGCACCACCCACATATACATCAGACTCGAAATTTGACTTGACTGTCTTGGAATGAATATATTGTCCATATGATGGGAGCTTTAGACCAGAACATGAATTAATGAGACTTACAAATGTTGTCTGATTAGGCAAGATTCCTTTGTCACACATGATAAAGAAATAATTGAATGCTTTCTCTTGTCTATCACCTTTTGCCATTGCCCCAATGACAGTATTACATGACACAACATCCTTAATAGGAACGCCCTCAAACATTTTCTCTGCGGAGTCAATATCTGCACATTTGGAATACATATTGATCAACGAATTAGAAACTAAAACAGAGCAATCTAAGCCATACTTCACCACTACACTATGTACTTGTTCCGCCAGTGCCAAGTCAAGTTCCCCAGTAATACCACACAAAACGCCTACAAAGGTGGATTCGGATAACACCATTCCACTCCTCATGAGCTCATGAAACACAAAAACAGAATCTTCAAAATGCCCATGTTGCCCAAACAAAGATATCAAACAATTCCAGGTCACCAAGTTCTTTTTAGGCATTTCCTCAAAAACTCGGATGGCTTCATCTAAGCATCCGTCATTTCCAAACATACCCAAAAGCGCAGTTCCAACAAAAGCATTCGTATGTAAAAATCCACACTTCAAAATCAGTGCAAGTAATTGAAATCCTAGAACCAGAGCCATTGAAGCACACGTTAAAATCCCACCAAAAGTAAACTCTGTCGGCTTAAATCCACAACCCCGCATCTCAGAAAACAACTTCAAAGTCTCCCCTAAAGCGTCAACACGACAGTAAGCCTTTATCATAGTATTATACGAAACAACATTTCGTTCAGGCATCACACCAAACAGTTTGTGAGCTGCAAGAAGTTCCCCCATTGCTGCATACCTGCTGATGATACTGTTGTAGGGAAAGATTGGTTGTGATGGGTCCGATCCCAAAGTAATGGTGAGTGCATGAAAAGCCTTCGTTGTTTTGAGTGATTGAAGTTTAGTGGATTCTTGAAGTAGCCGAATGAGCTTTCGGCGTGTGATTTCTTCTCCGTATGGTTTTGCATTTCTAAAATGGTTTGGCGTGGAGATTGAGAAGTGAAGCTTTGAGGTGAAACAGAGATAACTATTAAAGAAGCGAAAATTCTTGGATGCAACTGGCGTTATCTTTCTCATGCATACGCCGAGATCACCTGAAGAAGGAGAGTGAATATTCTTCTCGTCTCTTTCCAGTGTTTTCCCACTTACGGTTTGGTGTTAAATTATAAAGCAGAAAGAATGATCTTTTTTTAAGGTTTTAAAAAAAACTACTTTTACAGTTAAAATTCGCAACTTTGGGCTGTTCAAAAATGAATTTCCACCTGTCGTCTACTTCAAGTGGGTATAGAATTTGGTTTAGAAATTTTTGTTTTGAATTTTTTAAAAGTTAAATTATTTGCAATAGGATATATGGGTTCCTGAAATTTTGATTTTTGTTTTAAAATAAAACTCCGTTCAAGTATAACTATTATTTTAGTAAACTTTATATCAGAAGATAGTGAATTCAAATCATCTTGAGGACATTTATTGCTCTAATCGGTTTTATATCATAGAACTCGGAGGGATTTTCTTCAAACCTCCTGCACTGAATTACTTGGACCACAATTTTATTTGAATTACTTGGAGTAATTCAAATAAAATTGTGGTTTACAAACTCGCCAAGATCTACCAAAGCATTTGGGTGGAAGAAGAAAAAGAAACAACATCCTTTATTCTTATATGAGAATTTGTAATCATGCAATAAGACATCATTTTGAATGAATCTCAAGCTGTTTCTTATTGGGAAACCAAAAGCCAATGCCTCATAGCAGCAACAATGTACACTCAATACAATCCAGTTCATCAAAAGCACAGATTTCAGCACCTCAGTTCTCCATGAGCATGGTCCTTCAAGGACAGAAATCTCATTTAGGGCAGTCCAACCACATGGTGAAGGATGTAAACCAGCAAAGGAGAGATCGGATAGAGCACGTAGGCGACAAAACAAGTCCAGAGAGGGAAGGTAGTTTCAAGACTGGCAAAGACGCCCACAATGAGGCAAACAGTGATGATAATCAAAACTTCAGCTGAGAAATCCCATGTCAAGTCCCGGAAGTAAACTAGGCCAAGGAAAACCGATAAACAAAGTATATGACTCATGGTTACTGCTGCATATATCTGCAAACAACTTCAATGTGTTAGACCTTAACTAGCAGAAGTTCACAAGTATTCGAGAGACCATTGTGGTTTGTGGTTTGATATTGTTGATTAACGTGTCTTAGTGAAAAGTTCGCAGGGATAATTTTTCTTAACCTGTGAAAATGTTAAAGATGTTGTCCGTTGCTTTTTCCTGCTGGCGAAAACCATAGCTGATAGTCCCTCACTAGAGCGAACAAATGGCAGAACTACGAATCCAACAAAGAAAGGCGGAATGCTTGTTGCAGTGGAGAAGCTGTTGATTGAGTCTACAAAGGGATGAGCAAATGCTGCTGCTATAGCAGTGCCTAAAAGTAGCAACATGACAGCTTTGAAGGTGTTCCAACCTGGCTTTTCTATTTTTTCAACTTCCTCATCATCCTCATCTCCTAACAAATCTTGCTTCATCTTTGTTTGCTGCAATATTGATCATTTTCATCTTTAGGTTTCATCAAGATTTTGAGGCTCAAGTAAAGTATTGTAATAAGAAGATGACATAACATACCATATGATAGTCAGAAATTAACTGCAGTTCTTTTCTCTCATCATGGTTATATCTTGAAGACCTTTTCACTTCGGCAAGCCATTTTGTAATACCATGACTAAACTCGATAATATCAATACGATTGTCACTAGATTTATCGAATTCTTTCATGACTTCATCTACAGCATCATGTTCATCTAAGTTCACTTCTTCAAACTCAATCCCAATTATGAGTGCTCTTAGCTCTGTTGCAGATAGGTATCCATCAGAATTCTCATCAATTGTGTTAAATAACCTATTATTGTGTCAAGAAAGCAATAGTCAGATGTCTCATAAGACAAGTTTTTGATATACCATGTGATCTGCCATTTTTAAGGTTATGGCCAACGACCGAGAAGCAAAAGACTTTGATAAAGCTTACTTTTCTAGCACCTCAGTATTTGGTGATCCATCATCTCTAACAAGTTTTCCCAGTGCACGCATTTTTAAATGTTTCAGGATTCCTGAAATTACATGCTTATGCTTTGCATAAGCTAGTCGTCTTCTTTGAACCCACGGCTGAAATACCTGCAATAATAGTACTGGAATCAGAGGTATTAATGCAAAGCAAAAGAAAAACTCAAATCTGATGCCAATAGGTAAGAAGGAAAATCTTGCGAATTCAGGCTGTACCTGGTAAAGGCAGTAAGAAATCAGCAATGAAATAGATAGAATCAGTGAAGCCATGATTCCTGATCTAGTGTAAGAGCTCTTCTCCAAGAACTGTGACAACTGAACTACAATAAAAGGAACAACAGAAGCAAGCATAATTCTTGCTGCATAGCAAGTCCAGATATCAGTGCTAACACCAGAACCTGGAAACACAAGAAAGATGCACAAAGATGAAACTCAGCAGAATTGGTAGTTACACAAATCAAATGATAGAATCAACTCAAAGTTCCTACATGGTCTGTATCCAAATTCACCAGTACACTCTTCTCTGGTCTTATTAATGTTGATTCTGTATTCCATACCTCAGAGTCCGTTAATTTCAAGTTTGTTCCAACAGGCCTTGATTTAGTGTTAAAACTTGGATTCTTGGGAGTCTTTCTTATGATTAGATGTACTAAAATAACACGAACTGACGAGGTTCTTATGATTAGATGTACTAAAATAACACGAACTGACGAGGTATGTTTTAGCATACTGTGGAGGAAGAATTACCTGTTAAGCTTAGTACTTTAGTATCTTGTGTATCTTTTGCAGTTGATCCCTCTAGGTCACACTTGCCGGCCATAATACAAGATCCCCATACTACTGTTAGAACCATAATTGTTGAACCAGCGAGCAATCCCATTCCAACTGATACTTCAATTTGAGCAATTTCTTTGCTTCCAGAAAGTCCAGATGCTGCAAGAGAAATCCCAAAAAAAAGGGGGTATTATACACAGTGTTAATACCATTAACAATTGAAACAAACATATATTTGAAAAGAATAAAAAAAAGTTTCCCAAGGATTACCGATGCTGAAATTGTTTATCTTATTATTCAGTTAAAGATTGGATATTTTTCAGTCTTGTTAAAACTACATACCAAGGACGATAAGAGCATCAGGAAGAGAGCTGAGAATTGGCAAGACAAGGCCACCAACAATGCCAGGTCCAAGAATTTCTAGCAAATATTCACTTCCATCTGACATAAATTTAGCAGCCAAGTACATTAAGTATCCATAGACAAGTACTAGGAACATATTTCCAAGTACAGTTGTGCTGCATGGCAAGAATCCATATATTTCTTCACAATCATCGATTGGTTCCAAGCCCTTGAGAAGCAGAAGTGTCGATCTCTGAGCATTTTCAACTCCATCTGCTACTAACATAGAACTGCTGCTAGTAGCTCTAGTAGTCTGGCTACAGCAGGCAACTACAAGGAGGAGAATTACCGAAACAGATAACTCGTTTCTCTTCATTATGCTTCAGCTACAATGGCTGTATCTTTCCTTTAGTTTCAGATATAGAAGAGTCAAAGAATGTAAGAAGTAGCCAGTGGGAGAAAAGCTTCTGAAAGTGGTGTCATATATATAAGAGAGGGATCAGAAACAGATAAAATTCAAGTCAATTTTCCGAAGTTAAAAAGCAAGATCCTGACTAATTAGGGAGTGAAAATGAAAAAGTTGAAACAAAACTCACCTAGCATAAGTAATAGACAGCAGAAGCATTACAAAGTGAAGATTCTCAAGTTAGATCTTGAGCGGTAATGAAGGAAAAGTGTTGTTGAAGAAACTTGTGAAACTAAACTTCATCTGCATACTCCAAGAACTTGATTTTTCTTGCATCATTAACCTAAATATTCTTGATGGCAACATTAGTCATTTGTTTCATAAAGAACACCACAAAAAATATTACTTATTACTAAATTGTAGTATAAAAAAGTAAATATTCAATTCTAAACTAAAGAAATACTAGATTTGTATGTGAAATTTGGATAAGATGTCTTAAATGTTGATAGTTTTTTATGGAAACATGACTTATTACATGAAAATGACCTAAAAAGGAAAAAATTAGGTTAGTTGGTGTGCCAACTTAAATAAGATATCTTTTGATAGTTGGTTCATTAATATATAGAACATAAAATAAACACTCTTTAAAATTTTGATTTATTTTGTTTCATCAATTTTGACATTCCAACTCATCCTAGGTAGTGTGTTAATCAATCAAAATGAATTTTTTTTCATTATTTCATATTTACAAATAATGCTGTTCAAAGTGGTTTTGCTTGGTCATCATTAAGAAAATAAGGACTAATAGATGCTCTTTAAGCAGGTTTCTATTTATCACACTCCTTAAAACTCAAAATTAAATATACTAATTTGACTTGGAACAAAGATTTTTGAAAAATATTTTACCTTAATTAAATTATTATTTTATTCTTATTAATTAAAGAGATTAATAGTAAAACCTACATATTAATGATTTTACCTCTCCTCTCTTCCTTTTTCTCATTATTCCCTGGCTAAATCTCTCACATGCCATTCTAAAACCCAAACATGAAGAACTGCAAAGGTCAACAAGAATGTTGTTCAGATGGAAATATAATTTGATCGAAGACCCTCCAAGATGAAGAGGAGATTTTTGCAGAAGCCTGAACTTGTCATTACTTGAAATTTGATTCGATGCCTAAAGATGAATTAGAATATGATGCAATAGCTTCCTCAACAAGAATTCAAAAATTGGAGTTTTCTTTTTTTCTTTTAATTTGATGGAGTTACTCAATGGTATATTGATCGGTATAAATTTTTTATACACTTCTTGCTTAAAGTCGATATTTAAATTTGTATTAATTTTGGTTAAATCATATAAGGGGAAATACTTCTTCTTCTTTTTATATATATAAAGGGAGAAATGTTTAGCCAAATAAAAATATTTTTTTCATTAACAAAATGGATTTCCAGTTATCCCTTTTGACAGATGCAGTTAGTTTTTGAATAGTAAAGCTACCAAACGATTATAGAAAGATTTTTGTTATACTTTCTTTATTCTGTAGGACGATCCTATAGTTTTACAAATGTTTGGGGATTGATTTGTATTTTGGTCAAACTTTAAGGAGGTAAATGAAATTAATTATTTTCTTACCTTTAAAAAGTGTTGGTGAAAGCATAATTCTTTTTTATCATATCCCTACTTTCTTTCCTAATTTTACTTTGAACATTTCCTTGGTTTCATATTTAGACCTAATATTTATGAAACATCGAAATCTCATCCCAATGATAATATTCAAAATTTGTTGTTATCACTATCGATTTTTTTTTTGGGAGAAAAAAGATAAGCATATATTAAAGTAATAAATTAGTAGTATATCTGTTAAGAAATCATCAAATCAAATATTTGACACAGAAAGTAAAAAAGTAAATCTATCGAGCATATATACAGAAGTATAACACTTTAATAGGAAATAATTAATTTGTACATGATATAATATAAAAATTAAAAAAATTGACATATCGTAATATATTAATGTATATATTAACTAATTATAATAATTATGATAGAGGGAAAAAAGAATCATGTCATATTCAACGTGTGATCAATATGATATGTCACTAAAATTTCTAATTTTATTATTTAGTATTTAAATAATGATTCACGTAATACAAAAACTTTAAATAATAAATAATAAAGACTTTAATGGTTACAGAATAAAGACTTCAATCAAAGTAAGAGCACTATTTCTGCTATTTCCCCAAAAATCGAACTCTAGGGAGTGAGCCGCGTCTTCCCATTGCTGGACATCTGCTCTATTGCACCGCGACGGGGTCTGTCTCCTGTAGGCTTTTGATTGCGTCGCATGACAGGGTTGAGACTCGTCTTCAAGAAAGGGAAGAAAGAGGGACTTGAAGATCCACACTTCTCCTTAATCACCACTTCCTCCACCATGTGCAGTCCCTCCCACTCGCAAGAAGTCAACCCTCAGTCACAGGAACAAGGGGAAGAACAAGCAGAGGAATTGCCTCAAACCCTAGAATCAATAGACCGCACCATTCAATCTGATGCCTTGAAGTCCCCAACTGCAGACCCAGATCATGATATAATTGTTGATCAGCCGGAGGAAGAAGAAGCAGCAGAAGAAGACCAAGACCAGGAGCAAGAGAACTCAGGTATGCTTTCCTCTGCTTTCCCCGCTCCTCCAATGGAGTGCAGCGCTTATGACCTCACCATTGCGCCATCTACCTACCATCCCAACAAGAGGGGAAACAAGAGGAAGAAGGTTAACATTAAGAAACAGCAGGCTATTGAGAAGAAATTGCAAACCCTGTTGGAGAAATTGAATCCTGTTCCGTTTACACCCTCAAAGATTCTTGATTTTGCTAAGCATGAGAAATTGCTTAGAAGGCTTGGCTTGTGGGATTTTGTTCATGTAAATTTTGATAGAGTTAATATTCAGGTTGATCTCATTGCTCAGTTGGTTGCTAATTATGAACCTAAAAAAACGAAGTATTGTTATGTTAATGGGTCTAAGATTCTTGTCGGTAGGGCTCCTTTAGCACATGCATTTAATTTGAACATGAAAGTATCTAAGTTGAAAAAGGACAAAAATTGTAATGTGGTTGTTGATGGAGTGGACTTAGATTACGGGACATTGTCTGAGGATTCAATTACATTTCTTGAGGATTTTGTATCAAATTGGGTGCTTCTGCACGAGGATACATGGATGATGCCAAGTGAGGTATTGAATTTAACGAAGGCAATTAAAGATGGGCATCCTGAGAAGGTGGATTGGGCAGGGTTATTTTGGTTTATGATCGAAAAGGAGTTGCTGAAAGGGGAACAACTTATGGATTGTTATTATGCATCACATTTGCAGTATCTTATTAAGTCACAGCTTGACAAAAAGTCGAGTAGGGGGGTGGAGGAGGTTGTTTTGAGGGATGAGCCGGAAAAAGTGGATTTGGGGGATGACACAGAGAAGGTGGTTTTAGATGAAGAGGTAAAGGAGGGTGGAGGTGCTAATGAGGATAATGTGAAAACAGATTGTGGCAGTGAGGTCCCAAAAGAGGAGGATGATAAATTACCAGGGCCAAATGTTGAGTTGACTTTGGGACAAGATGCTGGGGAGGAGGAGATGAAAGATTCTGACATGGTGTTTGCTGAGGAATCCAAGGAGGATGCCAAGGAACAAGAGCAGGAGCAGTCACATTGGCTTCTGGAAGGAAAGAACAATGCAGGGAAGCACTTAATGCAGCAGTGTAGTATGGAAGAAGGTAGGGAGTTGGATAGCCTTGAGGAGGGGAAAGAAGTAGATAATCAGGTGGAGGTGGAGGAGGAGGAGGAGGAGGAGGCAGAAAAAGCTGAAGATGGATTTGATGTTGTGCTTGGTGAGTTTGCTGATGGAGGAGAGGGACGGACTGGTAATTTTCTTCAACCTCTGGAAACGACTCAAATTCCATTTGGTTCACAGGGACAGCTTCTTGAATCAAGGAATGAATTGCAGCATATGTCTACAGGTGGCCCATCATTTTATATCCACAATGGGAAAAGAGAGATTGGCCAGCAGCATGAGATTGCACATTATTCTTTGAATGGTAGCAATAAAAGGTTGAGGATTGAGGGTCCATGGGATCACAGGCCACTAGATTTTGGGACGTGCATGGACCAAATGCAACACCTAATAGAAAGTGCTAGGATTATGCATGAGGAAAAGAAACAGGATCTGGATGACTCAAATTTGCAGAAACAGATCATGGTTAATGAGGTGCAAAAACGGGATGCTATGATTGAACATCTGCATAAGACGAAATGTGAGGAAATTCAGAAAAGAGAAGTTGAGATTTTCCGTCTACAGCGAGAACTTTTTCTAATGGGAAACCTTGTGGAAGAGTACAGAAATGCCTTAAAGGAATCTGACAGGGTATTTGCTGAATATCGGCAACAATATCAGCTTGCTGAAGAATCCATTTATCAAGATGCTGGCCCTGGAGGTGTCATGTTGACCACTGCCGAAATAGAGAAACAACGTTTAGAAGAAGAAGAATACAGAAATGACTGTCTAGTGTTGGAACAGAAGGCTAAGGAAACAGAGGACACTTTTGTAGCTCATTTTGGAGATCATCTGGATAAGGTTATACGGTTAGAGAAAAGGTTGGCACTTCTTGAGAGTAACTTCAAAGTTCTTAGAGACTTGCATACGAAATCTAAAGTTTCAGAAACGGAGGAAAAAATTTCAGAGGCTACTGAATTTCCTCCAAGTGAATGATGTGCTGACCTTGAAGCACGTGCACTGCTCTGACTGACATGCAGGTGAACTTCTCACATTTAATTCATGTTACTATTACATGCATGCTTTATGTATGAGTAACTGTTCTGCTTGAATTTTTTTTGATATCTTTCTCTAAAGTCATAAGATTTTCCTGAGGTGTAAGGCCTTTTGCTCTTCTTGTGCTTTTGTTGTTATATCTGGTACACTGCTGTTGCATTTATGACTAATGCGTCTTGGCTAACTGAGTTATGTGATTGTAACTACCATTCAAGTCACTGTTATTCTATGAATTATCTGCTTCCACAACCTATTTGCCGCCATGAATTTCATTTATAATCTCTGATTTATTTTGCATCTTCTTTGCTTGGTTTGTTCCAACATGTATTGTTTCATTGCCTTATATTTTGTTTATCGGGGTAAGTGAATCTAATGAACCAAACTTGAAGTTTCATCTAGTTTTAATGAGGAAAATTTGACGACTTGGCTAGGTATTCCTGTTCAATTCTTCTCTTTTGATTGTTATCAGGTAGAGGAAAAAATTGAAAAGAGAGATTTTGGCAGTTTTGACTGTTCTGTGCGTGATAATTACTTATGCCAGCTGAAGATACAATTTGTTCATTTAAATGGGTAAAACAACTAGAAACATTTTAAGCTCCTCCACTTCCTAATGCTTAAAGTGTTCTTATGATATCTGATAGGAATGAAAATCTTTCTCTGTCTTTGAATTGAGTTAATATTAAGTTTCCAAGTTCTCGTTTCAAAGAAATGAGGAAATGTTTGTTCTTCTGCTTTCATGGAGCTACTACATTGCCAGTCATTGTAACATTTTGTTTGTCTCGCCTTTCGAGAGTAATAGCAGAATGCAATTTTGTTATTGTTATCATTCTCCCATCCATAGTTTTCCTTTGTATTGCATGTTGTCTTCCTGTTACTATGAACTTTCAACTTCCAGCTTGTGGGGTCTTTACAATTTCAGTTCATGTATTGGCCTGCATCAATGTGCAAAAAGCCTCCAAAATTTTCCCTCGTAAGCTGGTTATAAGAATTGGCTGTGATGTTACCGCTCTCTTGTGATTTAAGTTGTTTGGTTGATGGATACATTCTCTACCCAAACAAGGAAGCAACATTTGTAATTTAGAGAAGCTCATTTGCCCCTGAACTCTCTGGCTGCTTCATTTTAGTGGACCATAACTTGGAAACATTACATGTTGTTTATAAGCTTCAATGCTGTCTGAATTGCTTTGGGTAAATTGCTAGAACTTATGTGATCAGGTTGGAAATGTTAAGATCGGTAATAGTGTCATAATACCCTGGTAACATGCTTGAAGAAAATATAGTGTTTGACCTTTTTTACTACAACCTACTTATGCTTAAGTCATCAAGAAAAATCAGGTCGACAATATATATTAGGATTGAAAGAGTCTTGTAATATTTTAGCTCTGCAAATGAATACAAAGCCTTACAAGCCTCAAGGGCATTCTCATGACTCACCAACTCAGACCATCACCTGAATGAATGCTCGTTTTGATTTTGTTGCTCATTAACCGTGTTGGTTATGCTAACGCACTATATCTTTTTGCATTTTCAGATTTTTAAGCAAGAGCGAAAAAATTCTAACTGCTGAAGGCCTTCAAGATTGAGGGCGGCAACAACTATTCATGTTAATTCGTGCTTAATTTGTAGCTTATGTTAAAAGGTTTAGCAGTCCTGCTGCATGTAAGATGATAGCATAAAGTTTCATGCTTCCCAATGCTTTTCTCTTTTTCTTTTTGGCTTATTGGTTGAGGTCTTGGGTACTTGTATGATAAGTAAATGTTGATTATTATGAAAGGGAATGCTATGATGGCTTTTTAACAGTTTACTTGGTTGCAGAGATGACCTACTGCTGGGTAAAGTCTTTTTCTCTTTCTGGGTTGTTGATTGACAATGAGAATGTCAATTATAAAAAATTCTTACCTATGCAGGAAATATTGAACTCCATCTCACAAAATAGTGAAAACCTCTTGTAGCCACAGTTCATATGTTTATGATAAAGGGGATCAGTATTGTGCTTGGTCTAGTGTAGAAGTTTCTACTGATTAGATACTTCCTCCAACAAGAATTGAAAATGGACATTCAATTCCCGCGAGAGATTATTTTCCAACAACGATTTGGGCTTGATAATGGTTTTTTTTTTTCATTAATGAACATAGATGTATTTTGAGATTTCCTGCTTTGTTAATTTTCTAGTTCTTTTGACATGAGAATGAAACCCTTGCACTTAAAGGGGGTTCTGGGGTTTAGTCAAGATTCATCGGCTTAGGGGCAGGGCCCCTTGCTTATCGAATCACTATTGCTCCATTTTATTTGAGTGGAACTCAGAAAAAAAAAAAGATTTTTCCCGTTTCAAAAGTAACTGAATTTAAGAATTTTAAGCTCAAAATTTGTGAAAATAATTCATCCGCTTCCCATTATAACAAAAACTGCTCCTTTTTATTTTTTATTTTATTTTATTTTTGTAGAAACAACTCCTTTTTTTAGGAAGAATATTCATGATTATTGCATAAGAATTGCAAATACAATCTTTTTTTCTTTATTGAAACTTTCTCAAATATATGTGAAGTACATCGTGTATTAACAATCACGGGTTCAGTTTCAATTTACGAAATTTTTTGATAAAAAAATAATTTATTTGTAAGAAAAGATGAGACTTTTAACATAAAATTTTTATATTAATTTCATAAATGAAAAAGTTTCCACATTTTATGTATTTTCATAAAATTTTATATTAAATATTATTTGAATGTGATACTACGGTGATTCAGTTAGAACCGTTTCCTACTATATATTAGTTTCTCGAAAAACAAACCAATATTTGCATCGTTGGAAATTATTGTAAAAAGAAAAAAAATAAGTGTGAGATTGGATAATGTTTTGTTTTGAGATTTTTTATCTTGTATTTCGCGAGATAGAATTTTTTGTGAGAGGAAAAATAAAACCCAAGTGAAAAATTTGTATTTGATTTCATAACGGAACCTAATCCAAATATACTCTAAATTTCTCACCATCAAAGGAAGGTATGTAATTCAATGTCAAGACTTATGATAAGAGGTGTTTCTAATAATTAATTTATTAGTTTATATAATTATTTTAATTCGTATATTATTGCTTCTTTTATTTAAAATAAATTATCTATTAATTTATAAAATAAATAAATATTCAATTCGAAGAAGGGAACACAAATAATGCATAATTAAAATACGATGAAAGCTGTCACCACGGAAGAAACTTATTCTGTGTCAGTGGGCATGTGAAGGATTGATTCCCAATGAAGCATTTTTTGACCTCTTTTGTAAAAAGTGATATACCGGTAATTCCCAAATCTTGAATCTTGCATCCCCCGGAATATATATTAGAAAAAAGAGAAAGTTTTCTTTATTGGAAAGGAAAAATCAAATCCATTGTTCAACAATATTATTGTCACGTTAGAGAAGAATTAAGTTGATGATTCTTTTCTTTTGTATATCTCTTCAATGTTTGTCTTTTTTTTTTAAAAAAAAAAAATGTTTTGAATCAGTGTCTATTTCTTTATCTGAATTTAACACATTATGTCTCGAAATATTAGGTATGCCTAATTTTTTTTATAATATTTGCTCTATTTGTAATATTAATGAAAATTTTAACAATTTTTGTCTATTCCCACCCTTCTTCAATACTTCTTGTTTCAATTTTTAATTATTCTAATTAATGAATCATAATTAAATTAAAATAATGTATTGTTATCGAGAGAATGACAACTGATAAAATAATGCATTGGATTTGGATTTGAGTTTTTTATCTTAAATTTAATAAAAATAATTTTTTTATGAAAAGAAAGCTGTGACTCTTGTTCCGTCTAAATGAACCCAACCTATACGAAGACCATTTTATTATTTTGAATTTTATAAATTTTAATAAATTCTTAATTTATATAAAAATAACGTTTAAAAATGATAAAATGGAGTTAATATTTGGGGTATGACAGAGTTCTTAATTCTAATATTGATGAAACTTGTCCTTATTATTGAAAACAGAAGGGACCCAAGTTTTATTTATTAATTCAACTGTTGTTGTGAGGTTGGCTCATCACTGGATCTCATCGGTGTCTTGACTAAGTCAGAATATTGATTGAGGAAATCAAGATCTCAATCGCATACAACAATTCTTCTAAAACAAAAGAAAAAAAAAACTCAAACAACAATCATTATTTACAGTAAAAAGTTAATTAATAAATATTTACAATTTTTTCCCTCATGCTATTCTTGAAAGGTAAGAAACAAAATTCCACAACAATAATACAACAAATGACACTGAAAATCAAAAAGAAAGACAAAGGAACAAAAGGAGATGCCACAACCAGACATCAAACAGCCAAAAGCCAATAGACAACCCACCCCTTCTTCTCTCATACACACAACCCACTATAATTTTGAAAAAATAAAGATTAAATAACTCGGGGAAGGTAAATTTTGATGATTGGTTAACAAGAATCTAACCACATCCACCCCTATGCTGAAAAAAAAAGAAAATAAAAAATGATGACTGGTTAACAAAAAACCTAACCACACCCATCCCCAAGCAGAAAAACTATCTTCTTCTGATCTTGAATCTTTTTGGCTCTCAATGCACGACTCCAAGTTGCCCTTATCTTGTCTTTGCAACAATGAAGTTTCCTTGGCCCCTTGTTCCATGCTTCACATCTATGAATACTTCCCATGTCCATTGTCTTCCAATAAAGAAACTCTTCCTGCATGAGAATTAAGGGTTACGGTTAGCCAACTCCAACCTCAACAGTTAAAATTTACAGTAAAATACATAAATAGTAGGATCATTTGTATTCAATCAATCTCGCTATTAAGATTACTGCGAAAAAAACTCCTGAAAATGAAGTAATATTTTTTCGAAAAAGAAAAATTAGGAGGAAAAGTGTACCCTAATGTTTTGTTGCTGAAAAAGAAAATGTAATTTTCTTTATTTTTAATTAACGAGTTGCTCCTTTTCCACCGGAGTGGTTGCAGCAGGCGGTGGTTGTGGCTTTGACTCCGGAGGAGTAGCATTTTCCATGTTCTTCAGGCTTTGCTGATAATAGATTTGCCTCAGCCTCTCTATTTCCCTTTTCAATGCTTCTTGATGGGCTGCCATTTAATGGAAAACAAAGCAATAAGCTCATAAATTTTGAAGGGGAAAATATAAAGTAAAATACAATATATATATATCCTTAAAAAATGAGTCATTCAAATGAATATAATATATACATACACATGTGTGTGTATTTATCCGCATATATCATTCAAGCAGACAACTATGTTTTACTGAGAAGATATGTTATTATAACTTGAAAAATGGTAAAAATAGCTATTTGCTACTTTTTTCCCAATCTTTGGAATCAAACCAACCTTACAAACAATTAACCTGTTTTGCTATGGATGAATTTGGAAAATGATATTCAATACAAATTTTTCGCTTTGAATTTTACTTTTCTCCTAATAAATAATTTACTTTTATAAAATTTAAAATAAAAAATTTAAATTTAAACTCTATCAATTATATTAAATTTAAATTTAAACAGACAAATTAACAAGTTAATACTCTTAAAAGTAACAATATAAAATCATCCTTTCAGCATTAAATTATGATTTGACAAGCTAAATGAGACAAGTTTAGTTCTGCAATTAAGGGACAATTCAGATTCCAGATTTCATACATTGTAGTATGCGCAATTATTGCTTTTGTTCTTCTCCGACAGTCACAGTCAAACTTATACCCTTTCAGACGGAAATGCACAGTAAAAATAGTAGTATCTGTAGATGCCTTCTTGAATCTTGATCGGTTTCGGCTAAGATGAGAAAAAATATGGGTGTATTTTGGGATATATTTTTTTCATTTTGAGTGTTACTTTATTACAAATAAAAAAATTTTAAATTCAAATTGTATATAATCTCAGTAGCTAGAATTTTTTAATCTTGATTGATTAAATTAATTTTATCAGGGACTTACCATCTTTAAAAATCTTATCTTGAGCAAGAGCTGCAATTCTTTGTTTGAGAACACTGTTGTCAACGTTTAAAACCAGTCGTTGATGGTCCAGAAATGCAACCCTTGGAGACAGTACTGAAACTTCAGCCTTCATAAAATTAACCAAAGAAGAAGAAGGATTAATCCTTATGAATTAATGCAGATGAATTTTACTATATCTCTTCTGTATAATCCTGTAAATTCAAGAGAAATAATGACTTACTTGAAGGGAGGTAACACTGCGTTCTAGCTCTGATATGTACTGCAGTTTCCTCACCCGAGATCTTTGTGCGGATTGTCTATTTGCCAAGATTCTAATAAAAACCGAGATTTATAAATTAGAATACAATAATTCACAGTAAAATCATATTCCAAAATGAGGCATGCATGGGATAGAGTAATCTCGTAAAGTTCTTTGCTGGGTCAGGAGCAGTGTCTGCAACACAATTTTCATGCAAGAAATTTCCAAGAATCTGGAGATTTGGATATTACAACCAAGAATTAATACCTCTTGATTCTTTTGGGATCGACGACTTTGTCACTAGAATTATCAGCAGTTCCATTATTTTGATGAGCAGCTGCTAATTGTGCATCAAATTTGCAAGAGCTTTGCACTTCCTCAGGCTCACTTTTCAGCAGCTGCATTTGCAGATCGGAGGAGGGATTCTGTTTATCATCATTAATGCTGTTATGATCAGTCGACGGCGACGATGGGTTCGAACACGACATCTTCGGACCTCCGGAATTGGCAATGTCATCGGTGAACATCGACATGAGCTGCTCATCATCAAATTTCTCGAACTCACTGGTTGTCCCGGCAGCACCACCACCTGGAATTGACGACCTTCTACATTCCTCCACCATTGGTACCTCAAGAAACGCAATGGAGTCACTTATAGATCGACGGTGAGAACCCCGTCTCGCAGACGAGAAGTCGAGAAATTCATCGACCCACAACGGGTTAAGGTTGGTAGAATTGGCTCCCAAATTCTCCATTGGAGATGGCTTCTGGTGAGGAAAATCAGCCCAGTTTGGTGTCACATTTGGCACTTTTGGAGGTAACTGTGCCATTTTGCACTGTGAAAAATGGTCTAAAAAATGCAATATAGATTTGAGTTCCCAAAAGAACCAACTAAAAACTAACAAAAATGCAGCACTGGCTGTTTATATATACTGATGGAAACCCCCCATGCAGAGTTCTTGAAATCGAACATAAGAGCCACAAGAACATTATCATCATAATCATCATCGCCATCATTCAAGATTTTGATTAAAGAATTCTCCTATTGTTTGTGTTTCTCTCTCACACACAACACGCACCATCTCTCTATCTCTCTCTCATGGTGGCATGGTGGGGTCACATGGGGGAGATTGGGACAGCTATCGACAGCTGGCTGGGAGGTTGAGTCCCAACGGTATTACTTGGAAAGTTGCAGTAATTTATTAACTATGAAGAATCAGAGACCACGTGCCCTTGTGACCTTTCCCCCTTCCCCCACTTTCACTCAGCTGCAGAGCATATAATAGTCTCATAATTTAGCTCCTGGAGAACATTCCTCTGTTGCTACCGCCCACAGGACTCTGCACCGGGAGGTCTCTTTACAGCCGTCCGATTCACCAGAAGATTTCTTCAATCATAAATAAATCTCATCGCCCGCGGCAAAGAAACATAATGCACGACGATAAGATTGTAACAATTTTGTTTTTGTTCTTTCTCCTCTCTACTACGCTGCGTCCGGCTGTCCATGTGATCTGTCTCTTCCCTTCCCCGTGTAATTATCTATAAAAAAAAAACAATTTTGTTTATCTACATGATTGATAAGTTTATATTCATTAAATGTAATTTATGCTTTGTTTGGTTCGTAAAGGAAAGCGATAGTGTCACCGTTTACTTTCAGGAGTAAATATATTTAGTTTTATTTTATTTGACATGAACGAAAATAAATTAAATTATAAATATTTTTTCTTGTTTTATACAAGTAGAAAATTAAAAAAAAAAGACAAAGTATTATAACTATTTTACTATTTTACTCATTATACATTCTTTTTAATTTTTTATTCATATTATTCAATTTTTCTATTCATATTATTACATTGTTTCATTTTGACATAGTCATTTGCACATTGTTTTTAATTATATGATGCTAGAAACTTTATTAAAAAATATTAGCACAAACAAGACGATTGTTATAACAATCAAGAAAAAAATCAAGGCATAATGAAAATAATTTTCAATTATCAAGTCCATTCAAATGAGAACTGTGGCCTTTACCCATAGCCATGAACTGATTTATCTAAACTTGATCTCCAATTATCAAGAACGTTAAAGGCATCAGTATTCACCATCTTTTCGAGTGGCAACAAGTCAAGTTCTAAAAAAAAAAAAAAAAAAAATCAAGAATCCACGATCTGGAGTGTATAACAGCAACATCAAAAGGTTGTCATCCTTAATCCTACAATATTAAAGCAAGGTATTGAGGGATTTGCTATAATTTTAGAACTATTTATATTTACATCATTAAATACTTCCTAATCCCTTCCCTTGCTAACGTGGAGGGAGAACTTTCGCCTCCACAATTACTTTCACTCTCTCTAACATCCTAATCAAACAAGTGTTTTTGCTTAAATACATTTTCATTTTACTTTCCCTCCTCATTTATTCCCTGCTCCCACCCTAACCAAACATAATGTTAATGCGTATTGTAAATTAATTATTTACAATCTTACTTCGTATATAAAAATGCACAAGATATATTAACCTTCTACTCTTAATTCGTATGTAAGAAGATTAGCGACTGTAAGTTGCAAGCTGATACGGAAGAAAACATGTACTACTAGCTAGTTGAACTTCTGTTATTGTATGCCATTGTAACTTGCATTGCAAAAAAGGAATCAGAGGCATGTGTAGGCAATCCTTGGAATGTACTGTATGTACATGAAAGAGGCTCAATATACTATATTGTATGGGGAAAATGTTTAACGGGTAGGATAAAGGGAATAGTTGGACTTGTAGGAAATTGGAAGATGAGCTGTGGAAAGTGAGGGAGATTGGGAAGGGATAATGTCGTGCCATGTGAATTGTTTGCACGCTCTTAGGCTCTTTACTTTGCCCCCAATCCATACCCACATGTAGGGCATAAGTCCCTTTTCTTCTCTCTTTTTACCACTATTCATTGTAGCCCTTCACGCATCAGCAACACCCTCCCCCCGGCCTAACTATTTTATGTTGTACAGGCACTCCTGTCTAGCAGACCCTTCTAACATTACACTTGTTATATAAGTTTGCGATGTATAGGGTAGGGTTAGACAGAGTTTGAACCACTAGACATTGTAGGCCTTCACCTCCCAACCCCCCAGCCCCCCAAGCAATGTTGTGCTGGGTATGCACTCATGTCTAGTCGATCCTTCTAACATCACACTGGTTGGATAAGTCTACCATATATAAGATAAGTTAGATTATATAAAATTTGAATTAAATATTTTTATTTTATATTTTATAAAAATAAATTATTTTTAAAATAAGAATGAAGATTCAAAATAGTAAATTTGTATTATATTTCGAATTGAACCTCATCTCAAATACACCACTAATTTAGGGTGTATTTGAATTGTGTATGGTTAGAAAAGTTTTTATCTTGAGTTTCGTAAAAATAAATTTGTTGTAAGAGAAGAAGTAAGAATTAATTATATATTTTATTAGGTTAAATACTATCTAAATAAACATTTATTATAGCAAGTATTAAATGCATAAATATCCGAAGACCAATACGAGTGATTTATAATTTGAAATGTTTATAGCACAATTTGTGGAGCCTTTGAGACGTGATTAGGTAAGTTTGTCCAGTTTGCGAGAAACCTCAGTCAAATGAGACAATTTTCTTCATCACTTTCAGTTTTCTCTAAGACTTTGTGAGACATGGACAAAAGGCGCAAGGAAATGGAACAAGCATTGTGCCTGGAATGATGCCATACACTTCGGTGAACCTTGGAAAAGAGAACTACAAGAATCTTCAAATTAGCAATTAATTTAAAATTAAAATTAAATTTTGTGTTCTACAAAAATTTTTGCTGGTTCTCTAAAATTTACATTAAAATTCTGAATTATATAAACCTCATCAGAATATTTGTTCAATTATTAAGAATTGCGCTGTCCTGTACACATGGTTCTTTGGACAAAAGTCAGCGAGAGCTTTTCTCCTCTCCTTTGTGTGTTACACGCGCTTTCTAACATATATCTGCCACACCATTCAATCATTTTCGATTTTTCAAAAAAAAAAAGAGAAAAATTGGCAAAGGGGATTGAGCTGAAGATATTCTCCATACGGTTTTGCAAAATGTAAAATTCGTTTTTCATTTTTCTTTTATGTTTCGAGAATTAAACATTTTCTTTCTAAATTGGTTGGAATGCCATTTAAGTTGTAATTATAATATTCTAATATGCATAACAAGAACAGAAAAAAGTTAATGCATATACTATTTCTTTAAAACAAGATCAACTATAAGGATTCTTATCTATGAAATTGAGGGTTTAATCTCCATCCGATACAGGGTTTTATCATTCCCCTTTTATATGGATATTTTCTACTCTTTATAGGATTATTTATTTTACCTGTGTATAGGTATTGTAGCTAAGATATTATTTTTTATTAATTGATTATATAATTTCCATTAATATTGTAACACGTCTTATATTTTTTTAAAAATCTAGATCAAATATAGAAACGTCAATTTACATATAGTATAAGAGAATTAATATCGTCATTATCAATTTAATGACTTTCACATGCTATAAGATCCGATCTTTTATAACCTAATCTTCAAAGGAAAGATATTCCCTAAAAATGAAAAAGCTTAATCATAACATCGAATAGCAACATCAAGTCATCAGTTTAATGACTCACACGTACTATAAATTTAAATACCTAATCTTTCATTAACTAACTCGAGAAAGAAACTTCTCCAAAATTTTGTACATAAAGAAACCATAAGGACTATACCGTGAAGTTTTGCAATTTGATTATCAGTACGTTGAATGTATATTTTTAGCCGTCGAATCAGTATTTTATTGATTCAATAGTTTACTTATTTACTATATAATAAATAATTATTTATAAGTAAATTTTTAATTATTTAAAATTCATTCAATATGTTTTAAAAATATACTATTAGTACTATAATTAGAACAGAATTTTGGTGGCTAGACGTTTAACCATCATGGCTCGTCCCTCACTTAGGCATCCAATCATATGATAGATAGTATCTGAACACATTCTAGGTTGCTAATTTAAAAATCTTTCAATATTATGCAAGAAAAAGTGATGGGATGATAATCACCGACCTTAGAAATGTATGTACATTCTGGGATTGGGGTAGCTGTAACCAACCTTTTCTCTACTTGGCATCCACAAGAAGGGCACAGTGAATGTGCTAGAGAGAGAAACGCACAGGGAGGAGAGAGAGAGAGAAGAAAGAAGGGCATGTGATCCTAATTGTAGATGCAGTAGTCGTCTATGAGGGACATAAGTGCTAGCTGGGAAGCCTTAAATCATTGAGTAGCTTTTATGGCATGTTTTATAGGGTGTGTTGGACAAGGTTACGCACGGAACTCAACATACTTTTTCATCTCAAATCTCATTTTTTCTCTCATAAAAAATTCTCTCTCCCGAAACCCAAGACAAAAAATTTCAAAATCAAACTCTATCCAATCACACCCATAGAATGTGTTACTCCAAAGCTGCAGCTTCCATGTGGTTTTGGTGCCATGCATTTATGGGGGGCTATTCATTCATCCATTCCCATGTAAAAATTTTCCTTCTTTTTTTTTCCTCTAATTGAGGCACAAATCCAAGTCGATGAAACGGTAACTCGAAAAGTTTTCTTATTTTACTTACTATAGATGGCCAAAATCAAAGAAGTTCGTTGTTCTTCAAGAATAGTCTCGAGTTAAAACTTTTTGTATAGAGAAAATTTGCTAGGAGATTTGCCCCTGCCCCTACAAAAGATTTGGGATGTGATTGAATAGAGTTTATATTTAAAATTTTCTGTTTTGGATTTCGGAAGAAAGAGTTTTTTGTGAGAGAAAAAATAATATATGAGATGGAAAATTGCATTGAGTTCCGTATAGAACCCAATCCAAGCACAATAGGAACGGGTCAGATTAATAGTAAATCATAAAATAGATACGAATATTAATTGATTCTTAGATCTCACCTAAAAATACGATTCTTTATTTTTTTTAATACATATAACATGTAAAGGATTAAGAAATATGAATCCAACATAAAACGCGTAGCCTGGTAGTGAATGTTTTTAACTAATTAAGGGTGAACTTGGATAGAGTTTAGTTTCAAAACAAAACTAAAAATTTCAAGTGTGAGACTCACATCTTCTCTCACAAATAATTTAATTTTTACAAAATTTAAGACAAAAATCTCAAAAACAAATCATATCCAATCACACCCTAAGTTATCTTATTATCGATAGATTTCTTAATTGGGGCTTGAATTATATTTAAAGTTCGATTCCTCATGCAATAATTGTTTTCTTTTGTCTAATTTGGACGAATTAATAGAAAAAGCCAACCTCTCGTGATACACTGGATTAGGCATAGATATTGACGAAGTGGATGGATACATCATTTTCTCAAAGTGAAATCAACGTGAACTGTACAATGGGCATTGTGTGTTGTATATAATTGTTCTGTTAAATTTTGCCTAAAAGAAAATAATCTTTAAATAAGATATGCTCTTTTCACGTATTTTAAAGTTATGAACTAATTTTATTTTGATAAACTAGTAAATCATTGGTATTTCAATAGTTACTAACATATAATAAAACAAGCGCGTGTGAATGAAATTATCATAAGAAAACTACCTTACTATGTATTAAGTTGGCTATTTCATCTATATGTATATTTTTTATTAGTATATGAATAATTATTGATATTTCAATTAATCAGTAGCCCACCATAATAAAGCTACTCACAATCAAGAGATAAATTTCAAGAGTTTAAAACTTTTTACATGTTTTTTATAGGAAAATTATTTCCTGGTACTTTTAACAGGAAAAAGGAATGAAAAATGAGTAAACATGAACAAATTCAATCTTGAACAGAAATCTACTTGTTGGATATATTTCCTCCTATATTCCATGACAATCGCAATCTCCTCACTCTTTTTTCAGTTATTTACAACTCAAAAAAGGTTCTAGTAAATTGTTTAAGATATTCCTTCCGTTTCAAAATATAAATAGTTTTAAATAGAGAAACTTATTTCATAATATAAGTCATTTATTCTTTTAAATGAATATTTATTCTGTTTTTCCAATTTTGTGTCCCTCTCTATTTATTTATTTCTCTTTATTGCACTTTGCCCCTATTTATTAAGGTATATATAATGTATTTTGTTAAAAATATTTTATTGTTCTTACAACCTTTTATTCTTATGTAAAGGATTAAAATGACTTATATTTTGAAATAGAAGGAATAACTCGCTATTAAGGCAAAACAAATTGTCTATGTACATTAATGTAAAAAGATCATAATGGAAATAGAACTTCAAAAAGTTCGGAGTTTCAAACCAACCCCATAGGTCTCATGTGAGAAATTGGATTACCATGCTTTGCTTGCTAGATCATATTTGAAGTATGTCGAGTTAAAATTTTCATTTAGAACAAATATAGCGCATTAATAGACCCAAAAAAAAAAAAGAACATTTAACACACTTGTAATTGGGCGTATTCGGATTTGATTTCATTCTAAAACAAATAAATCTTTCATATTAAATTTCACTCTCCTTCTCACAAACAATTTACTTTTGTAAAATCTAATATAAAAAATATTAAATTCAAATTCTATCTAGCAAACCATCCATACACGTTAGATGATGAGTCCCTAATCCTTAAGCAGAGTAGGGGAAATCTGTCCTACCACCCAGGTGAAAGGACGCGGTAGGCCTCGGGTGGCGTTGGTAGAGTCATCAGGCTCTCCGTGATTCCGTGCTAATTTTCTTCAGAAAGTTTAAGCTAGTAGATGGGATGTCTAAGAGAATCAAAGCACCATTGTCCAGACGACCAGAACTCTTATGATTGCCCCTTCCAACGGGTCACTAATGCAGAAAGCGTAAATAAGAAAAGCAAACTCCACCAAAGACTTGAACCATAGAAACAATAATAGTGCTGATCACATGAACACAATGGATGGTCTAACCGAATTACCAAACATTTTAGCCAAACAGGATGAACAGAATAAAAACCGATTTCTGCACCAGGTTTTGATCACTGAAGTTTATACATCCTATAGCTAAAGATGACGCACTGCTCTGTCCCAATAGTTTCTTGCATTTCCATCCTGGTTTTGTCGATTTTGTTCTTGCAATCAAATGCAAGTTCTGAAGAGGTGGGAAACGGGGACCCTATGGTAGAGAGGTACCAAAACTGGCTAAAAGGGCATGGAAAAGGATATGATAACAGAGATGAATGGCAGAGGCGGTTTGGAATTTACCAATCCCATGTTGAATTCATTGAGTTCATCAATTCTCAGAATCTTCCTTTCAAACTCAATGATAATGAATTTGCAGACATGACAAACCAGGAGTTCAGATCTATCTACCTGGGTCTCAAGGGACAAGGGGTTCCTACGAGGGTAGACAACTTCACACAGGGCAGCAGGAATGAGCCGCCAGAAACTGTAGATTGGCGAAACAGCGGTGCTGTGACTCCTGTCAAGAATCAAGGCAATTGCGGTATGCAAATTTTTCACTTTACAGCCATTCCATTTGTTACTTTTCTAAATTCAAAGAATTATATTCGAACTTCTTTACTGCAGGAAGTTGCTGGGCGTTCTCTGCAGTTGCAGCAGTTGAAGGCATCAACCAGATCAGAACCGGGAACTTGGTGTCCCTCTCGGAGCAGCAGCTAGTAGACTGTGATTACAATGACGCCAACCAAGGTTGTGATGGCGGCTTCATGGAAAACGCATTTGATTACATCATAGAAAATGGAGGACTTACCACAGAAACAGACTACCCTTATGTGGGACAAGACGGACAGTGTGATACCGAGAAAGAAAAAAGTTACGCAGTAAACATAACTGGCTATGAAATGGTACCCTCCAAAAATGAGGCAGCCCTTAAAGCTGCAGTCGCTATGCAACCAGTATCAGTAGCCATAGATGCCGGTGGCCTGTTTTTCCAGCTCTATAGTGGAGGGGTCTTCACGGGATTCTGTGGCACCAGTCTTAATCATGGAGTAACAGTAATTGGCTATGGTGAAGAAGATCGTACAGCGTATTGGCTTGTGAAGAATTCATGGGGCGCTGAGTGGGGGGAAGATGGTTATATCAAGTTGGAGCGCAGAATTCGTGATAAGAAAGGTAAATGTGGGATTGCCTTAGGAGCAAGCTATCCAGTGAAGAATGCTTAAGTGTCCATGAAAGAATCGGCTTCCTATTTGTGCTATGTTAAACAGACGGATTATTTCATGGTAATGGCACATGGTTAGCTGAGAAAAGAATGACTGTATTAAGAGAGACTAGATCTGAAATAGGTAAACAAATCTATAACAATACACACAGAGATGCAAAGGATATTCTCTCATAATGCAAAAAACATCATATTCTACTTCTATATATTACCAACTGAATTTAGCTTTGATATATATATATATATATATATATATATATATATATATATATATATCACACTTGGCTTCCTAAACCAGGGAATGGAAAGAGTCTCATGAACTACTCTTCCATCTAACAAAAGCCTCTTAGAAAATTCCTGGTGCCACGCAAAGCTCAAAGAAATACTGGTGCAGTTGTTCCTGCATTGGCATAACCGCAAGTAATCTCACAAGGAGAAAAATGGGTACCATATTTTAAGTTCAGTGGTCTATAATGCTTCAAAGATTTAAGTTCATGTGGAGAAAGCTTATAACATTCTATATAATCCTCTGTATACGCTGATATGGACATTGCAGAGATTTTCATCAATAAGAAGGAATTATAGCACAGCACCTTGCAAGGGAAATTTTAAGTTGTCCGGCTAGTGAAAGCACATCTGAAAGTTAAGAACTCAACTTTTCAAGTCTCTGTCTCACAGCTGAAGCAAACTCCAACTCACCAATGCTAGCCAGGCCCTCAACTACCCTTTGCCTCAGCCTTATATATGGAATAAATCCTCTCTCAGACATTGTCATCACCAGCTTTCCAGCCAGAGTGAATTGATGACACTCTAAGCACCCTTTTAGCACCAAGTCATAGGCATCAAAATCAACCTGCACAGCCTGAGTTTCCAAGAATTCAATCATCTCAACTGCTTTCCAAATCTCATAATCTCCTCGCAGTGCAGCCACTACTTTCACCACCGTCTCTTTCCGTGGGTTCAACCCAATTGTTATGACCATCTCTTTCACCATCTCAATAATGTCACTTGTCATTCTATGATCACACATTTCACCAATAAGAGTTCCATAAGTATCCAAATTGGGAATGCAGCCAGCCCCACCCATCCCGCTCAAAACTCTATGGGCTTCTATAAACTGATTGACCTTGCAGAGTGATAGTATAAGATAATTACAAATGCCGCAATCCGGATAGTATCCAATTGACTGCATTTCTAACAGAATATTTGAGACAGATTGAGATTGTGATCGACATTCAAGCCATGCGGTAGAAAGAAAAAGATGGGTTTGGGGAACAGGGAGACAGCCAGAGCGAAGAGTACGTTGAAGGATAGCAAGGGCAAGTGGAAAAGGATTGGGGCTTTGGAGTGTGTATGAAAGGAGGCATGAATAAACAATACAGGGACGAGAACGAGGTCTCAGAGTGCCTAGAAATTGTAAAATCTCATCAACAACATTTGCTCTCAAATTTGAAGAAAAGCCAGAGAGGAATGAGAAGGGATGGGTATTCTGATGAGATTCTTTCAAGGAAGTAAGAAGGTCAGGAATTTGTTCGTAACTTTTGGTTTCAACTGCAGCTTTTATAGTCTCTACATGAGCCTTTGAAGTGGAAATCCAGCGAATTGAAGAAAAGGTGAGAATCCTATAACGGAGAGCATGCAAAGATGAGCAAAACTTTACTGCAATCATCATCATACCAGGCGTGTAAGATCCTAATATTCAGATGGAGAAAGTACTGCACTATGATGCAAAACCTGCAGTAACTGAAATCTATAATAACGTTAGCTCATCATCATACGCCAGAAAGTCACATAACAGAATTTCTTATGTACTAGAGGAACCAACAATAGATAATTAGAATTTGGTACAGGATTGAAAGTAAACCCCCAAGGAAGTATACATGTGATCAAGGACATAGAACTCGCAAACATAGTACATGTGGCAAGAACAAATAGTCCATTCTTTATCTAAGAAATGGATACTATGGAATGATATCACAAATTGTTCCATGAGAATGCAGTCATACTTCATCCGTTTAGAATTTTGAACTAATTCATGCAACATCTAAATGTTACTGATTCTGGAAAAACCTATATGCTCATCTAGATTGCTGCATCCAGCAATATTTGCATAATCAGGATGACAAAAACACCAAGCCCAAACTTAAAACACAAGCTGGATTCTCACTCATTCAGGATTTTGCCTGGAAGTACCGATGGAAAGTCAAGAAGGATAAAAATATTTCAAGCAATGCAACTGGAAACAATGTATTCTTAGACAGACACCAACCACCAACTTATGCAACTTTGTTCAGTCTTTATAGTTGACTAAAAATATTTTATAAAGAAATCAATCAATACACAGTCATGATTGACTTTAATTATATATGTTTATTTTCAGGGTGGGGGTTCCGCAGAGAATTGAGAGGACTTACACTGCTTTGTGTATTATTGGCACAGATTTCATCAGAATTATTCAACGGGAATGTCGTCTTCTAGACCTGCCCCGCCAACGATATACCCAATAAGCCAGAACAATGGTAACAAACACTACCTGTAGAATCAGCACGACCTTTAAACCTGAAACAAATCCAACAATTATCATCAGAAATTATCTACAGTTGCTGTGATATTCTAGACGACATAATTGAATACCTCTAAGTTTCTCCGTGGATTCCTTGGCATTAAGCCCAAGCTTATTTCTTCTTGCACCAAAAGAATTCTGATGTCTAACTGTAGATTCATAGCTTACAGAGCGATATACAAAATTCGCACCCATGATGCAAGTGTTTGGGCAGTGGACAGTTCCATCATATTCGTCACTTCCATCACAGCAATCTAAAATTACGTTCAATCAGCAAAAGGTCAGTAGCAAAAGAACCTACGAGGAAAAAGCATACAACTGAAATCTTAAGAAGGAAGCCTATTAGCAGAGGTACTGCCTCATTTTCTTTTTCTTTGGAGGGGAGAAAACCCACTGCATTTGAAGCAAACGCACATAGTAGAATAGTTACAAAAAATTTGAACAGAAGGCCAATGATATTTCTACAGACTGAAGGATGTGTCTAACTGGGTTTTAGCTCCATCTAAGTTGACATTTCACCAAACAAAAATTGTAGATGTGTACCCTCTAATGTCTATTGATGATCAAGTGAAGACTCCAAAAGTTAGGTGATGTGATTACCATGTCTCTGACTCTCTGGAGATACAGTTTGCAATTCATAGAATATTATGTCCAAGAAAGAGTTCCATCCTTGCAGCAAAATATCACTTGAATGTAGAATTAAACGATATATTTTAAAATTCTGAAAACCAAAAAAAAACTAAAAGTTTATCCAATTTTCTATTCAAAATTCTTCAATATAATTCCACTTACTTTTCTTTATTTTTCCAAACAAAAACCTGAAATTTTTAAAGACTGAAACAAATCCACACTTTATTTGCACCTTCACCATTAATTTCTAGTGCCAATGAGTTGTAGGGTCTCTGAAATTAGTAAGCTACACAACA
Organism: Rauvolfia tetraphylla; assembly: GCA_030512225.1. Classification (NCBI taxonomy): domain Eukaryota; kingdom Viridiplantae; phylum Streptophyta; class Magnoliopsida; order Gentianales; family Apocynaceae; genus Rauvolfia; species Rauvolfia tetraphylla. The sequence goes on from JAJQKT010000012.1 coordinate 1,428,188, forward strand.
TTAGTGAGAAAAACCAAACCCAAAAACTTTTCAAAAACATAGAGGAAAATTAAATCAATTCTATAAACTTATTCTGGATTTAGCAGAGGAGAAAGGAAGCAAAAATAAGAGACGCACAGTAGGTTGTGAAAATTTTATTACTTAAAAGAAAGTGAAAACCAAAAAACATTATTTTAAAAAGAAAAAAGATTGCCCATGTAACCAATAAACTCCAACAAATCAATAAAACAATATTTGTGCAAGTGTACTTACCACAAATGTGATCATTTACACGAGAGGAAAACAGAAACTGTGGGGTGCTTCCTACATTCTTACAGTAAAATTTCCCAGAAGGACATGCTGAGGTACCTACAAAACCAAGAAACAAGCTCAACTACCAACTGGAAAGACAGAACTAAAAAGGTAATTTAGAAATACTAAGATATACATATCAAGTAGCATTACAGACATCGATACAGAAATAACCACAAGGAACTAAGCTGCTTCTTGCTAAATAACATTGCTACTCTGCATAAGAACAGGAAACGATTATTATCACAGCCATATGCATTTCCATTATGAACCCCCCCCCCCCCCCGCCCCACTGCTGAAAGAATGTAGGAAACATTATACTAGTATAGGCAGCTACCAGTGTTTCTATCACTCCAAAGACCTAGGATTATTTTGATATGTTTTAATTGTCCAGATAGTAGATTTCTGATACAGGACTATAACTACTTCATCTTAAGACCTAGCTGATGTCTAATTGGTTCACATAAGCACAAGTGATTACATCCCTAAAGTTTTGACTCTATAGAAGCTAGAATCTCCTTTATCTCTTTTTGTCAATAAAGAATAAACTACTGTCAAGATATTTTCTTCTTCCGCAGCAAAACTTCGCTAAATATTTCGTCAACAATCCATATAAGACTCCTATGAGCTCTTGGACTCTGATAAACCCCTTCAAATCCATCATTAAGATCTATTTTGCATAATTTAGACTCTAAAAGAACATTAGACATCATACAAAATACATTCTACTAATATCAATAGAAGAAATGGAGTGAGAAATAATACAACATATCAAATATCCTGTTACGGTACCAAAACTGAGAATATGAAACAATTAGCAATCAGTTAAGCACAATTTTTCTATTGAGAGACTGTACTCAGCAGTTTCAGATACATAATTTATGCCAGGCAAAGTCTGGAAATCAAACTGCATAACCAGCTCCTAGATGTACATGAATTTACTACAAATTACCTGAAGAAAGGGAGACATTTGCCAAGCATGAGTTGATTTCACACGGTGCACTCCCGATAAAAAAAATGCAAATATAGGGCAAATGAAGCTTATCCCTTGAAATGTTGTGCACTACTTAACGCTTTTCCTAAAGCAAAAATCTTTACCATCCAAAAGGTCATTCTTTAATGGATCGCTTTCAAACATAGAGAATTGCATACCTCCAGCATATCAAACATCCAACTACCAGCCATTTAAATAATCAAATGACAGCACTAAATATGCCCTATAACCTCCAAATCCCATAGAACTTAAAGAAAACGGAAAAGCATCACTCACGTAATCAAAAAAATCTTTAAATTTTGAATAACTAACTTATTCCCACTTGAAAGCAAAAACGAGTTTTAAGACTCAAAGATCAGAATATGCTCTTAGTTCTTTAACCTGAACTCAACCAAAAGAGATAAATATCACTAACACAAGCACAGAATTGCTAAATTTCAAAGGATCAACTCATTCTCATTCAAGAACAGTTAATTTGGAAACACAAACGGGCTAACTGAAGCAAAATGAGTACCGGGTTCATCAGAGCCATCAGGGCAGTCGCAAAAGTTGTCGTTTATACGTTCTCTGGTGAAATATTTGGACCCGTATTTGCACTTGATCGCCTCAGGTTCATAGAACTTCTCATCTGCAACATCAGAGACACAACTACCTTCATCAGTAAATTAAACCATTTACAATCACAAATACTGAGGTCTGTGCCAGTGCATATGGGGATAGAACGAAGAGGGTACCTAGAGGATGAGCTCCAATGGGCAGAGAAGAAGGAAAGGAATGGCCGAATCGAGAGACGAGAAGAGAGCAGAAGAGGAAGAGAAGACGAAAAAGACTGCCACCCATTGAAGTTTAGGGATGGGCTGTGTCCTGTGTTTTAGTAGCAGATACTACCACTTAATTACAGTTTGGCCTCTTTATATTTCGGATATACGAATTATACTCTCAAAGTTTTGGAGACCTACATAATTAGAACCTCGTTAGTTCGGGGTCGAATTGGACTGAAGGCTCTTTTTCCGTTTCCCCTTTTAGAAAAGTTTCAATTATTTTTAACGGGTCTAATTAAGAATTATATTTTCTCTTATGAATAATATAACTCTTGAATTTAAAAAAAAGTTTTTTAGAAAAACAAAAATACAAATACTCCCTTAGATATGAGTATACTTTTTTTGAAAAAATTATTATAAATAAATAAAAATATGCAAGTTGCTGAAGATAAAGAATAATTTAAATAGTAATAGTTTGGGGGAATAGAACAAAGTAAATTTTTATATTAAGATATTAATTAATATTTTTAAATAAATTAGTAAGATTTTACTAATAATGTATATATCAGTATTGATGATAATAGAACTAAAAGGTATTATGTAAATTTTTTGGGGGAAAACTACAATTATTTTTAGTTCCGAACCTCACAGGATGAGCACTCTGCTAACTCATTATATGGATGGAAATGTCTGGGGAAATTATTAGGTGAATCTGGTCTACAGTCTCAACTGTGGACCGTATTCACTACAATAGCTCACGTCTCTCATTTCACCTAGTGACTTGCTATCCCTTTTTCATCCTCGCGTTCTCACTCTTGTCGTTCTCTCTTTCCTTCACTGCCGTCTTTAGCCTCGCTATCTCTTCTTTATCTTTAATGGTAGAAGATTAAGGAAACTCCGCTAAAACATTGATGAAGATTTTGATTCTTTTCTTTTTTCCCCATTCCAATCTTCAACTTTCCTTCTACTCCCATCTTCAACCTCTGCGGCAGCCATTGTGGGAGGACAAAACTCATGGTCGTCTCTACCAATCTTGAAGAAGACAAGAGTGAAGACATGCTGGGTGGCAGATCTAAAAGAGAAGAGAAAAGATATGCTTTGGTGGCCGCAATGCTTTTGGTAACTATTTTTGTTTGGTGAAAGAGTAATAGTATTCTTTAGTTGATGAGTATATGAGTACAAGAAAAAAAAGACTGGGTTGCAGATTTCAGATTGACCATGGGTTTCTGCAATGCTACAACTAAAGTTAAAGACAAGATTCTTAAAAATCCTCATGAATTTAATTAGTCTGGCTCATCAGTTTAATGTTCTCCTCCTCGCATTGTTGGATTTCGCACCAATTTAGTCAATGTTTTAATCGCTTCTCTCTCTTTTTTTTTTTTTTGAAAGAGAACTTCCATTGCTTTAGAAAAGATGTATTTCAAATTTCAATCCGTTTGAATTAGTATTTCGAGTGAAGGAATGAAATTTGTCGTCCAATAGGATGCTTTTTACAATAATTTAATTGGATTACCAACGGTATGATGTTCACTTGGCTATTGAAGGGATGAAAAATGGAAATTCTCCACCGGAGAAGAGTTCGAGATTTGTCAGTGAGAGAAAAGAGGGTTAAAGAGGAGAAGGGATGGACACTTGGCTTCTTAAGAATGAATCTGGTACACAGGTGTGGCCATGGACCTGGTTCACTGAAGAATTTCCCAAAAATGTCTTAGCTTTAAACTAATCTCTTTTGGCATTTAAGACAGATTAACTTCTGAAACTGGTCTTATGGAGTGAAATTTATACTCTGAATATTTAACCCTTGAATTCCTCAAGTTCTTTACTTAGCAATAAAAAAAAAAAAAGAATTCCTCAAGTTCCTTTGGTTTAATAATTTACAAAATGTACAATATTCTTATTTTTTTTACTTGTATTTATGATAACAACAAACGCCGAGCAAAAAAGAAAGGTTTAAAATAAAACACAAATTCTAAAAAGAGAAAAAAAGATACAAGTTAATATGTATTAGTCCACACCATACTTGATTTTTTTTTTTTTTATGTTTTATTGAGACGTTGCGCATCTATGCAATTTTCATTTCAGATTCATATTTGTTTAGAATGATTGTGCTTATTGTCCAAAAAAATAAATGTTGTTCATCAAGAAGTTTTTTTTTATTATTATTTTGTAGAATTGGTGCTTGGAAATATATAGTAATAGTACCCTTAGAAAAAAGAAATAGTAATAATAAAATTTTGAAATATTCAATTTTAATTCCAGTCGAATAAGACTATGCTTTAGGAGTCAATATTTTCGTTCTATAACCAACTCAACAAAACATATCTAAGTGCTTGATATGTAATTGAAGAAAAAATGTATGCATATGGCTAATGTGTATATATTATTCAAACAAATAATATTGATGTATTTTGATTCTTTTTTCTAATTAACTCTTGAATCAAATCATTAGATATATAAAAGTTCATTTCTTTACTGATAAATCTGGAAATACTAAAGATACAAGGAAAAAATATAAATGAATTTTGTATATGATCACTCATCTAGAGTACAAAAGGTGTATCAGAAAGAGGGGGGGGAGGGAATGGAAAGGAAGTATAAGAAGAGAAGAGATTATTGAAAGGATTAATGGTTCATGAATTGCCTTCCCATAACGAACTTTCTGAAGTCTTGGCATTAATTGAATTATATGGACCTGTAAATTAGAAATCGGAAGAAAATAGAATTGCATTAGATTTCTTAAGAAAATAAGATTAGGGTAAACAAAATTTTCTTTTAAGTAAGGTTCTAAAACTAGGCTTTAGTAATGTAATTAGCATACTAACTTAGATTGGCGTCCCCTAGCATAATATTATTATGCATGTATCAAAAAAATTTTAAAGAGAGATATCGTGTAAAATTATCTTCGAATGTAAGTTAAAAACTAACTACTTATAAGTAATTGCTGATCTTTTAACAGCATAAAAGGATTATTTCGGCCTACACCTTAACTTTTCGGTTAACTTTGATTGGTATTTTATCCAAAAAAATTTTACTTTTCTCTTACTTATTTATTTTGGGTCCTACTTCTCCTCTCACAAACAATTCACTTTTAAATTTTCAATATAACTTAACTAAGAAAAATCCAATCCAATTTCACCCTTAGTTGAAATAGAATTTTAATAAAGATAATGTTGGTTTGAAAGAAATTATGATGAAAAAAGAACTTAATTACCTGCAATATAATATTGATGTTGGGGAAGAATAATATCAGATCCATGGTCATTTTCTGGCCATTGTTTCTCCAGATTATGGACATGATCAGCACCAGGATAACCGTAACAGCATGCATCAATGGCGGAATTCCCGTTATCGCGAATGGGACTAATGAATCTGCCATTGCTGTTAATCCCGCCACCACTTATCTGCTCATTATTCCATCCCATCAACACCGGTGGCAGCGGCGGCGGTGTCGGTACCTCTGTTGCTTCGTACACCATGGTTCCTTGTGTTTGAAGTTGATTCAAGAATTGGCGTTTGTACAACTTGAGTTCTTCATAAACCCTTTTGTGTTCTCCGTAAGGGCCATTCACAGGATCCCTTTGCCAGCAAAAAGCTTCCCATGTCAGTGAATCTGCTGCTCTTTTTCTGTCTTCGAAGTTAAGATTTTTTAAGGTTTTTGCAACGTTGCTCACACCAAAAACCTTATGAACAGCTTGAAATTCTCGGCTTTTTTCGACGGGGAAAAACGGTGCCAGTATGCACTTTTCTGTACACTTCTTCCTCTGATGCTTGCATGATGCACATGCAGGAACTCCATTAGGCCTTTGCATCTCTTAAAAATCCAACTAAAAACAATCAAGAAAAGATCATGAACATTTTTCTTATTCACTAAAGAAAAAAAGGAATACCATATGTAAGGAAATCAACAAATACCTATATATGAAGTTGTTTGAGGAAGAAGATAAAGATGGGCTATTATATATTTATGTGAAGAATACAGAGAGGTAAAAGAAGAAGAAGATTTGTGAAAAAGTTGTTTTACTTGAAGAACATGTAAAGAGGGCCAAGGGTAAAAAAATGCATCTTTTTTTCAATTGGTTGATATTTGTAGGTAGCTCACAAGAAGATTAGTTGGTATTGGAAGTTACTTTGCTTATGCATGTGTTTATAACGTGTAGGAAAGAAGCAACTAATTCGAAATTAGACATGGAAAAGAAGACTTAATATTCGGGGTGATTAGTTATTAAGGTAATTGCAAGTAATTATAAAGGAAAGAAAATTCTTTTTTTTTCTACCCAAAAAGAGAAAAAAGAAGAATTAAATATTGCTTATTACTTATTTTTAGTACATAAGGGGACAACGAATTTCCATTGAAAATAATCATAGAGATAGAAATCAATCTTACCAAGACTGCGCAAACCTTTTTTTTTTCAAAGTAAAATTTCTTTCAACATAGCAGAACTTAGATACATCAGATTTAGTTCCTCCTCTATCACACAGTAAAGCACGAGGAATATAAGAAGGGGGGATGTCACCAAAGTAGTGTTGGGACTTAGCTCACTTTGCTGCATTATGTGCACTGGTGCTATAAAAAATGGAAACATGAACAAATTTTTAAGTTGGTCTACCTTTCATTTTGTGTCAGCCACTAGTAATTAGGTCTCGGGCTTTCCATTCCACCGAATCCTTATGGCCCATCAAAGCTTTGATCACATTAGTAAAGTCACCTTCAAACATTTACCTTAGAGAGTTCCAGTTTCTCAATTAATTCTAATGCTTGAATAGGAGCTCTAGCCTCTGCTACAAAAGAATCGCTTGGACCAAAGTTGCCTTTGGAAGCAGTAATTAGGTTTCCTCTATGGTCTATTGCAATACATGCAGTAAAGGAGCTCTCTTCGGTACAAGCCACATCAAAGTTTTATTGTGATCCATCTTTAGGGAGGGATATTCCATCGTGCTTGAGAATTACCATTAGTCCTATTGATTTTCCTGTTTAAAGTTGCCGGCTAGTAATCTTTAGCCAACATAGAGATTTCTTTTTGTGTTTCATCCCAGCTTCCAATGCTCTCCCCATTTTTGACTTTGTTTCTTATGAGCCAAAAATGATCAAGTGCCACTACAACAAAATGAAGCAACTGTTCCTTTTCCTCTCAACTCATTAGGAATGAATAACCTGGATTAATTAGTTCTCCAACCCATCTATTCACCTCCCAATTCAAGAATGCTTTTCCAGTCTCACTGCTAACGGGAGTTCCACCAAATGGCTTTCATCATTGGGCTTTGGAGTAGTATATGGTGCACTGATTCAACTCTATCATTACACAAAGATAACATTGCACATCTTCAATCTGAAATATTCCCTTCAATCTGCCGTTAGTTGATAGGATGTCAGAAATTACTCTCCACATCAAGTGCTTATGCCTGTTACGTAAGGCTGAGCTTCGTAGCAGTTTCCATGTTTTTCTTAGTATTTGCTGATTGATTTCCCGTTTCTCTTAAATGTTAACTCTATAAGAGGATCTTACAGAGAAGTCTCTTGACTTGGAGGGTGACCCCACAAGACTGCGCAAACCTAGACTATCCAGGCCCCTCATCTAAGATCTCACCGGACGAGGAGGCTTTAAAATTTTAAAAAGTTTTATTAGTAATAAAAATATTGAAGAAACTAAGGAGATATATATTGAAATCGGGTATTTGTAATAAAAATGTTGAAGAACATTAAATATTTAAGAAAATTAGAAAAGGGGTCTTTATTCTTTTGTTTGATGTCAAATATTATTAAAAAAATTATTGTTATCTCACAAATATAAATATAGAGAGAGGATTATATAGAATTTGAGTTTGAAATTTTTTATTTTAAATTTTATAAAAATAAATTATTTATAAAAAAATATAACTAAAAATAAAAAATTTTTATTGGGTTCAATGCTAAATATATCTGTAAATACATAAATTAGGATATATAATATAACTTTAACTAAAAAATTATCTGAAAAGTTCGAATAATAAGGATGAGCTTCACTGCAAGTTAAATTAAAAAAAAATTATATTTTTAATTTAAATTTTATATTTTTTTTTATAAATAATTTATTTTTATACTTATATAAATCTCAACTTAAAAAAAAAAAAATTATGTCCGACGGATAAGTTGCCCCGGAAAGCGTTGAGTATAGGTCAATCGGTCACCTTTAACAAAAATCTCCACTTCACTGCTCCCCCGCACCCCAACCCAAAAAAACAAAAAAAAACTCCAATTCACCCTAAAACCCTAAACCCCAAACCCCAAACATGCTGCTTCTCTAAGCCTGGAGAACTGACTCTAATCCGCCGGACATGGCCGGACCGCTGCTCCGCTCTGTCTGGTCTACAGCCACAAGAAAATCCTTCTCTTCCTCTACTTCAAATTTTCACCAGAATCATACTTCCCTGAAGTTCCAGGCATTAGCACGCGCCACAGGAATTTCACGCGCTTTTTCAGCGGCAGCTACTGCTACCAGTGCTACTTCAGCTGCGTCCTCGACAGGAGGCGCTCTTGATCCGAGCCGGCTTAGGAATGTGGCAGTGATCGCTCACGTCGACCATGGCAAAACTACACTTATGGATCGGCTACTCCGCCAGTGTGGTGCTGATATACCACATGAACGTGCCATGGACTCCATTAGCCTTGAGCGTGAGCGTGGCATCACTATTGCTTCAAAGGTCTCTTCTCGATTGGCTTATTGTGTTAATCTTTATTCTTCTACTGGAGTTCAAAATTTGAGATTGAGTCTACAGTAAAGTTTGTGCCTTCATTACAAAAAATGAAAAAATTTAGTTCCTTGAGTTCGGAAAAAGAAAGTATATTCCTTGGAACAGAGTATCTGTCTTGAATTATAATTTGCAACCGCAAGGAGCATTCTGTTGAACATGCAACACAGTCATGGATTGGCTATTTTATTGGGACTTAGAGCAAGGGGTTTGGTGGAGCAGGATCTCGATAAATGATTCAGTCTTCTAATACTTTAACTGATCATTACAGGAAACAAATATAGGTAAAGATCTGTTCTCCTAATTGATTGAGGAAATCATTAGATTTTATTGTAGACTATTCATTTTCTTTTTCATCTTTATGATATTTCCTTGTTCTTAGATTTCTGGTTGTGTTGATCTCTTAAGAATATAAGTTTTTGCTTCAGAAGTAGGTGGAACACAGTTTAAGGGACATCATATGACTTAAAAAGGGAATAGTAGAAGCCTTTATCCTTTCTGGTTTTCATATAGGTGTTTTTGTAGGAGCAAGAATTTTCACGTGAAAAAGAGTATTGTGAATTTCTTATAGAGAAATTAGTTATGCTTTGTATGACCTGAATGATTCATTGAACAAGGGCAAAAAGAAAGAGGAGTATATAGCACTAGTCATTTCTTTCTTTAAGAAAAGAAAGATTATTGGTTTTAAGATGTGACTTAATAGGTTCAGAAGTGCTCTGATGGCTGGTTGTGTACGTCTGCTGCTGGTGAAGTGGATTTGTTGCAATTTCAGCTTTTATGTGGTGTGTCTATGTTGTATTACACATCATCTGCTGGCAATGATGAAAAAAAGGCCGGACTTACGGCTACTACCTGGTCGGGTCTTTGGTAGTAGATTGATGAATTCTCAAGAAGGTTTTTTTTGAGCCAGTTTTTAAGCCAAAAACATTCTTTTTGGTGTATTAGTTACTTTCCTCAGTTCTTAGTTTAATACATCTCATGTTCAGAAACACAACTATAAGTATATCTCATCCGACTGTTCTTTTTGAATTACTTCAATTAAACAGTTCATCATCTGAAGACAGATGAACCTGACTCTGTTGGTTGTCTTTATTATGAAAAGCTGAAGACCCTGAATTACTTGAATTATGCTCTTTATTCTGTGGTTTACACGCTTCAAGTTTGATGTGATAAAGTAACTGATTAGTCCGCTCTACTGGACTTGGGCATAATTGATATATAGAGATTAATTATTTAGCCATAATTAAGCTGTGAGAGCTCCTTATTCCATTTTTTATAATTTATTCATCTCTTCAATCTTCAGGCACATTCCCATGTTTCTTCAGTTTTCTATATACTGTTTATTTATTTATTTAGTTTTAGGTGGAGTGGTGTCCTTTGTTGGTGTGCTAATTGGTTTTCTGGAGGAACCCATTAGATATTTTGTTTATAACTGCAGGTCACTTCAGTTTCGTGGAAGGAAAATGAGCTAAACATGGTTGATACTCCTGGACATGCAGATTTTGGTGGTGAAGTATGCTGCTTCTATGACTCTTTGTTTTTTGGGCTGTTTTCCCCCCGTTTTTCTCTCTTGGTTTGAACATAGTAAAATAATGTCAAAGGATAAGGTTGCCTTGCATTTTTGGTGACCAAATGGTTTAAAAGGACTGTGAAACTCAGGGTCAAGAGAGTGAAAGACAAAGATTGATGGCTGCATTGATTGAGTACAGTTAGAATTCTGACTTTCCTTCTTATGATTTGGTTCCTGATATTCTCATTTAGCGGTATTATGAATACCCTTGTTACCATGATTAATGTACAATCTTATCATGAACGGATCTTGGATCCACAAATATCTCTATCTAACTCAATGATATGTGCTCTTTTCACTGGTGGGCAAGATACTTAGTTCTGGCTATCAATATCTAAACCTTCATTCAAATTTTAAGTTTGTGGAACTTTCTTTCGGAGCCCCCTGCTCCTAACTGGCAAAAGAAGAGGAAAGGGAGACATGAAAAAGAATCAGTAGGTGACTTAGGTTTCTGATGCTTAAAACTTATATTTTTAGGCAGTGGCATATTTGCAGAGCTACTTCCAGGCAATTGCATAAACTAAAATGTAGATCTTGTCTAGTCTTTAGTGTGTGCATATTCTGTCAAAAAATTTTATCACAACAAGAAGTATTTAGCTAGTAATATTATAACAAGTACTCAGGGAACACCTAGCTAACAAATTCGTTTGAAAAATAAAACTTCTATTATTACTATTCGCTGTTCTCTGAAAAGATAAGCTAAAGAAGTATGAAATTTGTATGATTTTGCTTGAGGACTACAGATTTATGGAGATACATGGGTAGATTGTAGCTCCAAATTTAGAGACGTTGCATTTGATAATATATTGTGTTCAGACAATTTAATAAGATTCTAGGAGATAGAAAGCAAGTGCTTCAGAGCAATGCTTTTAATTTTCAAGTAAATTTCTGCTTTACTGGTTCATTTGGTATCGATGGGTTGCTTTAAGCCATTATAGAATCTTCTTTTTCCCTGCATTCTCAGGTTGAGCGTGTGGTTGGCATGGTTGAAGGTGCTGTTTTAGTAGTTGATGCCGGTGAGGGTCCACTAGCACAGACAAAATTTGTTCTTGCAAAGGCCCTAAAATATGGTCTTCGTCCCATTCTTCTCCTGAACAAAGTTGATCGACCATCAGGTACAAGATTCTCTAGGAGTTGTTTTTAATATATTCTTGTATCTTGGAGGCTTTGCAACTTTCCTGTTTCTCAAAGAGAACCTTGTGATTTGATCTATGTTCTTTTTTTTAATATAAATCTGGGCTTTATTGTCTGTTTGTCTCCTAATTTTGGTCATTATATTCATACTGTGTATCTGCAGTTACCGAGGACAGGTGCAATGAAGTTGAAAGCCTAGTTTTTGACCTTTTCGCCAACCTTGGTGCTTCAGGTGCAAGAAATATTCCTCAGTTTATTTTTTTGTTTTGGTTGTGCTCAAACCATGTACTGGAAGGTAAAAGTTTCTGATCTGTTTTTATTTTTTTCTTCTCAGAGGAGCAACTTGATTTTCCGGTTCTATATGCTTCAGCAAAAGAAGGATGGGCTTCATCTACCTATACGAAATCTCCTTCTGATGATGCCAAGAATATGTCGAAGTTGCTTGATGCAATTATACGACATGTTCCTCCACCAACTGCAAGTCTTGATGCACCTTTTCAGATGCTGGTTGGTATTAACTTGTGCATTATCTTCTCCAATAAATATGTCATGACATGAACATTGCAGATGAGCACTCATTCATGCCTATTTGCACAATAGCCAAATACCTGCAAGCTTGCATTCATTTTGACGATTCCTATGCTTCTCGTCTTTAATAAATTTTTCTTGCTTTATCTTTCCTTTCTTGCTGTTCTTACTTTTCAATTCCCTTTGATCTGTTGATGCCTTCATTAATCTCTTGGTAGGATTGAGAGGATGCTTAACAGTCCTTTTCAGGTTTCGATGATGGAACGGGATTCTTATCTGGGAAGAATTTTGACTGGGCGTATTTATTCTGGAATACTTCGTATTGGTGATAAAGTACATGGACTTCGCAACTCGGATTCCGGAGTTTCCAAAATTGAAGAAGGAAAGGTTTGTGACCTTGGATGACTATATTGCTGTTGGAACTTCAAATCATTGATTGCAATGCCCACTTATGAGCTTACAACTATCATATAACTTGGGAGTCCTAGGGGACATTTGATAGAAGCAACAATATTTGAATACTAGTATCCTAACTAATTGTTTGCTACCAGCTTTTACCTTAAGAATCCCAGGAAAATTCTCTAGTCTATGTTATTGAGAATGTTCATTTCAATGCAATTTTGCTACTTTAGGGGTGGGATAAGGTGCATTTTAGATTGAAATGGATAGTCCATCATTAGTTTCCCGCTCAAGGCATATAAACAGCAAACCAATCTAGTGAATGCTGACTCTGGGGCTTCTCTCTTCCCTTTCATATATCCTTTTAGGACTTTTAAGTGTAATTTGTAAATTCCTTTTAGTTGGTATGCGATCGGTACAGGCAAACTTAGTTGCCTTTTCTTTAGTTTGCTATATGGGTCTTCTCCATGAGTTCTCAAATTTTGGAAGCCCTAAGCATAAAATAAATTCTAGTTGTTATGAGCTGTAAGTATCTTTTGGCTGTTTGCTGAACAGACAGCTGTGCTTACAATCCTTTATTTATTTTGAAATGATGGTTTGGTCGCTCAATTTTGGGTTTGAATTTCAGTTAACACAGATTTTGTCTAAACTTTTAATAACGTTCCTTGTCAGTCATATTAGGTGTCTTTCTATCATCAGATACATTTAGCTCCTAAAAATATTAAGAATGGAGCTTGCACACAGAGATTTCTGTTTTTAGTCTTGCGCACAGAGATTTCTGTTTCCAGTTTTTCTTTCGAATTGAACTCTGACCTATATGCTTCCAACTCCTGGTAAATCCACATGGAGGTGAACTGCTTTTCCGCTAGTTTTGGTCAGCAATGGTGATTTTATGGGATGAAGAGGCCTCAAATTATTTGCCATTCACAATGAAGATTGTGGCTTGTTTAATAGTACTACATTTACATTTGCAAATAAAAGAAAGAGAATGACTAGTGCCTTCTTGCAAATGTTTGCACTTATCAGTTTGAACGATTCTATCTTCTAGGTAGTGAAGCTGATGAAAAAGAAGGGTATGAGCATGGTTTTAGTTGATTGTGCTGGTGCTGGTGATATAGTGTCAGTGGCAGGGTTAACTAGTCCAGCAATTGGTCATACAGTTGCTAATGTGGAGGTAAACAAGTTAAAGTGCAACGGCTATGTTTACACCTTATCTTTGTTGTTCACTGAATCCTTTTTTTGTTTGTAACTGTTTTTCCTGAAATCTGCTTTGTCTTGAGTTTTCTTCTATTCACCTGTGGACATTCATATGTTTTCTTCTGTCCTATTTTACTAATAAATCAAAATATCCCAGAATTGTTTATTCATCTTTTCTGAAGAACTATTAGATGTTTTAGTTAGGAAGGCTGAACTTTCTCATGCTCTATCTTGGCTGAAGCATTTGCTTTGCCTTTTTCTTTTCCTCTCAATGACCTGAATGTTGACATTTTAGCACAAGCTCCATATAAGATGCATACATTAGTAGAATTACTTTTTGGTGCTCATTTTTTAGATGAATTGTGTCCTTTGGTATTAACTCAGGGCAGATCAAGTTATGAATTTTATTTCCTTTTTCTTCCTCTTGATCTACCTTCCTATCATTGGTATTTGCCCCAGTCGTGTGTTTTAAGTTGTCTCAACTTGTGAAAATGTATTTGAACCTAACACTGCCATGCCAATAGACTCTCTTATTTAACATGATTGTGTGAAAGTAAATTTTAGTAAGGATAGTTTTATGATGTTATCTTAAAGAAATGTACTACTGTGATCTCTTGTGTTATTTATATTGAAAATTTTCCTATTTACTCTGAGATACCTGGTAGGTTATGACTACTATGCCCACAGTGGAGCTTGATCCCCCTACCATTTCGATGACTTTTGGCGTCAATGACTCTCCTTTGGCTGGTCGTGATGGTACTCATGTAAGTAGTGCTTTTTTCTTTTGAACTTTCGCTGACTGTTTTTCTACATGTTACTGGCTGAATCATATGTACAAAATAGAAATTATTTGTAATTTTTCACTTTAAGTCTGCTTCTTGTCTAACTTGGTTGTTGTGACTTTCGGAAAATTCATACTCCGGAAAGGTGGAAAATATGGCCTTAAGATTTTTAGTGTTTGGTTGTGATCTGTTGCTAGCATTGTGAATATCAGTAGACTTACTGAACTAGGCTATTCTAATTTGTGGAAGGAAGATTTATTAAGGGAGATATGCTTGATTGCTAATAACACATAGCAGATGTGCAGTCTAAATTAGTTTAAGGTGGCTCTAATTTGTTTATAGGCACTAAGAGCTGTTTCTCATTATTTTCAATTTATTTATAAAAATTCTGCATAGTGTTTGGAGAAGCTGTCTAAGCAAATCCTCGTGAAGTCCGAAAAATGCATCTGAAGAAATAGGGCCCTTAGTTTGTGCCATGAAAGTTTAAACAAAAGCAAATGCAAGTACAGAAAGTGTCAAATTCAAGTCTAGATAAACCATGTCTTAGGAGCATCTCATGAGAGCGCAAATGAGATGATCATCCAATTCTTTATTTATATGAAAAGTGTAATTCTAAAAACAAGTGCTTTGGAAAATTTTCTAATGAGAAGATGAGAAGATAGAAGCTGGAGTCTGAAGCTGGAAAATTTTCCAAAAACACGTGGTTTGTCCCACCACAAGTCTGTCTTTCTACCAGAATTGTCCTTTACCCTCTATCTTCACTCTGACATACTCATACCTGATTTTCGTTTTTAGTTCTCCTTTTGGGGTTTGTAGATCATGATCAAGTTTGATGAAAAGTGGAAAAATCCCCTGCATTTAAGTTTGGGGACATGCCCATGTTTCGATTTCTCATATGTGTTTGAGGCCTTCGAAAAAGTGGATCTGTTAATCTTTGCATCTCTCTTCCGAGGATAGATAAATTAAACATATTTCCTGCATGTTTTTAGTTGACTGGAGGGAAAATTGGGGATCGTTTGATGGCTGAAGCAGAAACAAACCTCGCGATAAATGTAATACCTGGCCTGTCAGATTCATATGAAGTTCAAGGAAGGGGAGAGCTTCAGTTGGGTAATCCCTCTGTTCCCACCCCCGGTCCCTCTTTTTTCTCACCTCCTAATTCTCCTCATAATATCTAAGATAGAAATAACACTTATCCAAGTTCTGTGTATTTGCTTCTTGATTTTAGCATACATGTTTACTTATCCAAGTATGATTCTCATTTTCTTTTATTAGGCATCTTAATTGAGAATATGAGGCGTGAAGGATTTGAATTATCTGTCTCGCCTCCTAAAGTTATGTAAGTGTTTCTTGTTAATGCTTGGTTGAATTTTCTGTCACCATGTATTCCAGTTTGCATATTTCAGAGTAATGGCAGTTCTGGTTATTGAATGTCCTGTTGTACTACAGACCCGCATTATTATTGTGATTCTAGGAGATTACAGCTCCTTTGGTTGCTGAACTAGAAACAATTTTATCTTAAGGGCTGGCGCCTAAAATGTTATGGACCTGTTACTATTTTTCTTTTTAAAGAGGGAAAATAGACCAACTTCCTCTTATGTGCCTCTTGCAAATTATTCTGCTTCTCTTGTACAGTATGTAGTTGCCAGGATGTATTGCCCACAACTGTAGGCTTCTGTTGTGTGGGGAAGGGCGAAATTGTAGAGAAAAAACAGAAGTAACCTTTTATATAATTCATCGTTTTTACTTGACTGTATGCTGCGCAAAAACTTTAGTGCCCGTGTGAAGCTGCTGTTCTTATATATACAAATAGGGGAGAATACTGAAATGAATCATCACAATCTTGCTTGTTTCATGTTATTTCCTGTTTCAGTTTGTAGTTGGTTAGTAGTGCTGGATGCATGGATTTCTTTTCTCCATTTCCTTTCAAGTTACTAATAAATAGTCCAATAGTTGATGTTGCTTATACTGCCATTGTATCGCTTGTCATTCCAATCCCATTATCTAGTTTCTTGGTTTTGATATTCTGACGGTAATACTAACATAATAGTGCTAGACTGCTGCTTGTAGTTAGCATATGTTTGTGGGCTGACAAATCTATATTGTTTTAGGTACAAAAATGATAATGGGGTGAAGCTGGAGCCAATTGAAGAGGTTACTATTGAGGTTAGAATTTATCTTTGCACATTCTTCTGAACATATTTGAATGTGAAATAGAGGAATGAGGCAGCATCCTGTGATAATAGGTAAATGAAGAGCATGTTGGCTTGGTCTTGGATGCACTTTCTCATAGAAGAGCTGAGGTTACAGACATGGGTCCTGTTGCGGGCCACGTTGGTAGGACTAAGATCTGTCTGACTTGTCCTTCCAGGTTTACATTTGTTCTTATTATGTTATGGCTTCCAATTTTATTACTCTTGTCTTCTACATGAAGATTAGGCATTATAACCCCTCAGTAGAATTTTTAGGTTTTAGGGATCTTTATCTCATTCAATATCCTTCCTTGCTGTATGGATTCCTGTATTGTTATTCAAACTTCTTCAGAGTACTGGTAGCCAGTATGATTCTCTTTACTAATCAACTTGTTTTCTTAATTACAGAGGGTTGGTGGGTTACAGAAGTGTATTCAGCAGTGACACACGAGGCGCTGGATTCATGCACCGTGCTTTCTTGAGTAAGCTTTGCTGCGTGCTCTTCTTAAATTTACTTTCTGTTTCCTGTCATCTGAAGCACTTAGACCATTCTGGATGTTGCTTAACAGTCATAAGGTTCCATGAGGTGAAATTGTTACTGCATCACGCTGATTTCATATTGATGGGTTTTTTTTTTTCTTTTTTTAGTTGTCTTTCATTATCTAAGAGAAGTCTTCTGAAGTGCAGTATCCAATACCACTGAAGACTTTAATCTCTTCTTTCTGTGGATACTGCATTTGATAGTGGTGTTCCAATTTGGAAAGAAATTGGAGTAGGATGAAGAAATAGATGACTGCAGAAAGTCTTTGATTCTTTTTGCAATCCCTCCCCCCCAAACCTAAAAGTAGTGAAGAATCAAAGAGTTCTCAAGTTGTGTTAGTGGCAACTTTATGTATGTCTCTCTTTTTTTTTTTTGGGGGGGGGGGGGGTGTGGTCCTGAAATTATGTATGTCTTATTTTATGGGATATATTAGATGGATATTATACCAGTTTTAGTATGCATCGTTTTAGAACAGACGGGGAATGATCTTTGTCCTTAACCAACCACATATTCAGATGCACTAAATTGTCTATAATCTTGATGGGCTAGCTTCAGTTCCAGCAAAGTTGTATATGATTTACTCTCTATTCTATCCTTGGAATTCCTGGTTTCTACGTTATTCTTCCGGCAATAAATGATGAATGACAAGCAAGAATTTCCCTGTTTACCTAATGCTTTGAGTTCATCAACATGCATATATGGTGCTTTTTGGTTCCAACTTTCCCTTAACTTGTTTTTACTGCAGCTTATGGAAAACATCGAGGTGCTCTAGGGAACGTCCGAAAAGGAGTGTTGGTATGAACCTACTTTTTTGGCAAGATGCATCTGGAGATCAATTTTGTTTTACTTTTTATTTTGATTTCTATCATTCCTTTCCCTTAAGCATGTATTCTTTAATGCTTGGAACTAAGTGGTTTTTTCAGCAAATTTAAGTTCGATTTTGTTTCCAATTTGTCGAATACTTATCAGTAAATGTAAATGAGTTCATTAACTAAACTT
The DNA here is from genome assembly GCA_030512225.1 of Rauvolfia tetraphylla. Lineage (NCBI taxonomy): Eukaryota > Viridiplantae > Streptophyta > Magnoliopsida > Gentianales > Apocynaceae > Rauvolfia > Rauvolfia tetraphylla. The sequence continues at coordinate 1,446,302 of JAJQKT010000012.1, forward strand.
GGTTCAACAGGTATCCATGGGTAATGGAATGATCACGTCTCATGCCCTGATGAGTTTAGAAGCCCGTGGAATACTGTTTGTCACTCCTGGAATGGAGGTAAGCAAATGACTCATTTTAGTCTTATTGTTAATCTTACTTCTCAATAGGGCTGTCAACAAGCTCGAACAAACCAAGCTCTTAAGTTTTGAGCTTGGCTCATTTGGAATTGGAACGCTATCTGATTTCGTTTGTTTATGGCTAGAGCTTAATTTTGTGTTTGAGATCGTTTGTTCGAGTCTTCGGAATGAACAATAAATTTATTTATTTTTATTAATATATAATCTACATAAAAAATAATATAATATAATATTTAATTATTTTATTATTTTTTATAGTGTTTGTGAATGAATTAGGCAAGCATGCCAATAGCTCGTATTCGTTCGATTAGTAGAGCTTATTTTTAGCTTGATTATCAAACAAACGAACAAAACCCGAACATGAACGACCTTTAACAATCTTTGTTTGCGAACAGCTCGGTCTGTTTACATCGCTATTTCTCAATTCTTCCTAGTTCTGTTTTACCTTTTTCCCTCTATTAATTTCTGATATAAACTTGTCCCCATGCTTATCTAATAAATAACTTTTTGATGCCCGGCTGAAGTTCTTGCTCAAGATTGATGACTATAAATTCCTTCAACCAGTATTTTTGGGCAATTAATTTATTACTTTGATATTAAGTGTCCACAATGTAGTTGCATTATTCCTCTTATCTGTCTAATGAACTCGACGAAGGGTGTCCTTGATCCACCAAATGAACCAATACGTCCCAATATAAGCAACTTTTTACTAGAGGAGATCTTATTTTATTATATAGCTTCTGATTTCATTTGGAAATTGCAGACATATGATGGTATGATTGTTGGTGAACATTCGCGAGATACAGATCTTGATGTAAGCATATAGATTTCTTCCTGTTATAATTTTTCCTGCCCTGTTAGGGTTAATAACACTCTGGTCATCTCCTGCCCAGGTGAATCCAGTAAGGATGAAGGAACTATCAAATGTACGGTCTGCTTGCAAGGATGAGAATGTTAAGCTATCTCCTCCCCGCCTTGTATGTCTTTCTTCAACTCTTATATAATTTTGCTATATTTCAAGCTATATCACGATTTTAATTCTGTAAACTGACCATTTGGGATGATATGAACTGGAATTGTTGTTCATAAGATTGAAATAGATTCTTGTTCTTTTGCTTCTTGTGGAATCACACTTTTTTGAATTGGAATAATCCATATGCAATTGGTAACATTGTCATAGGGTTAGTTTACAAGCTATGTTTTAAATACTTTTGCTATATTGACTATTTATTTTCCAAAATCAATGAATTATTGTATTGTCAATCAAGTAATGATAATATTTCTATTCATTTTCCGTTTCTGCTGCCCCTACCACACTCAGAAAACATACTAGAAAAGCTACATTTTAATATCTTTCCTGGCCTGGGTAATGTTCTAAATATATGGTGTTCGTTTTATTCTCGCTGATTATTGATGTCCGTATTTGTTTAATTCTATTCCTATCTGCTGACAGATGACTCTTGAAGAAGCAATTGGATATGTGGCCTCCGATGAACTTATTGAGGTATGTTTGAGTTTCTTCTTGTCTGTGCAATAAAAAAGTGATAAAGAGGACACAAGAGAGGTAGGGGAAAGAAAGAAAAAGGTGTTACTAGGGAGTAGTACTGTTACTCGTTTTCATTTATCTGATTAATTTGATAGGCTGGGATACATAATATATTTTATTTTTCTTTTGCTTTAAGAACTTGAAGTATGACCAATGCATGTATTGTGGCGTGCAGGTTACACCGAAGGCAATTAGGTTAAGAAAGAGATACCTTGACGTAAACAAACGAAAAGCTATGAGGAACAGAACAAAGGATTAGAGGTTTCGTCCTCCTTTTTGTTCTCTCGACCTAGACCATCAATTTTTCTACTCAAGAGCAATTTTCTACAGCATTTATTCAGCTTGGCACCTGTATTTTAGGTTATACGTGCAAAAAAGGGAAATGTATAATATATTCTTTAGAGAACATTGAGAAATAATCCATGTTGTGCCTCCAAAAAAGGAAAAAAGAAAATCCATTTTGTAGTAGTTAATAAGATAAACAATTACTTTATTTGTGTATTAAAAAATAATCAATTTATTGGTAATTTGACATCTCTGTAGCTATTGTATACGAGTTCATGTTAATGTTGGAAGTGCCGTTTTTTTCCATATAATTTTCTCCCTCTCTTGTTAAAATTGAATGTTTGCTTTCTTATTCATTAGATAGATGGGAAATAATGGTCGTGAAACAACAGTTCTAGAAATTTAAAATGTATAGGGAGAAATCAGTAAAGTGCTTTAACCCATAGGGGACTGGTACCTTTGTAAAATTTACTCTGCTATTATGTTGCTGCACGCTGGTAAATTTATGCTGGATTTTGTTTGCTATTTACTGTTTAGGATTTTATTGTGATGGGCTCTGTACTATGAGTAGTTGAGTCCAATGTAAGAAAATTCTTTGCCCACTGTCTTTGAACACTATTTGTAACATTCTTAATTATAATAATTATCATTCATATATTTTAAACTCTAAAAAGATAAATTTAAAAATTTAAAAATTATAATTAAAAATATTATAAGAAGTGTTACATGAAATGTTACAGAGGATTTGAGTGGGAGACTAGGGGTGTGTTAAAAAAAATCAAGCTGCACCAACTTGCACCAATTCACACAAATTTTTCTGTTTTATTTTTAATTAGTTTGCTTACCATTTGGATTATGTTCAAATTCCAATTTGGAATTTCATTAGAAGAAAAATAAAATGAATGACTTATTTATAACAAAATTAAATTTATTAATTATGAAGTATTAAATAATTCGATGTTTTTGTCTTCAAAAACATCCATTGATGCCTATCTTCAAGTTATTTTGTTTGCGATTAAGACCAAGTATTTTTAAAGAAATCATCAATTGTGTCAAATTTATTATATAAAATAACTTTAGAATATTTGAAGGTATTTAATTTTTTTGTATTTATTAATAACTAATATATAAAATTTTGAATCTTTTGTTTACTTTATTAATTTAATTTTAAATTTACGATAAATATTAATCTATATAATTTACCCTGCAAAGCTACGCCAAATCTCATCAAATTAAACTAAGTTGTTTAAAGTTTTAAATAATTGGATAAAATTTTAAAGTTTTTCAAATTGTAATTTATAATTTGATTTAAAAAAATTAATAAAATCACAAAATTCTACACCATAAGCTCAAAACTACATAATTCCATATCATAACTCAAGCAAAAGATAGAGGAAAGCAAAGAGAAAAACATAATAGGACAAAACCCGTTTCAAAGTTACCCGTGTGAATCAAACATTATAGCAGAGTTTTTCCTATTCAATTTGTCAAGATGGTTATCATTATTATTTACACACTTTCCCCGCTAGCCCACATGAAAATGACATTCATCATTATTACTTTTTCAAAATTCGACCTTTTTCATTCCCAAAAAAAATTTTAAAATTCAAAACAAAAGAAAGTCCTTTTAAAAAATACAAATAGGGCTATCGTCCTCCTTCTTTTTTTTCCCCAAATGTTATTTTCATTAAACTTGAATTTAATCATATTTCAAAAGAAGGATGTTTGGTTAGTGATTTAGTACTTAGACCCATTATTTAAAGGATCATAAGTAGAACTTTAATTATTGCAAAAAAAAAAAGAATAAGCTACTTAAAATAATTTTATAAAGTTTAAACTAAAATTATTTTAAATTTAAACTTAAATATTACATTTGAACTTTTAAGCGTAACAGGTATGTTCAAAAAAAATTAAAATTATTAATATTTTTAAAATTATTATATTATGATTTTTTAGAAATATTATTATATTATAAATTCTTGTTATTAAAAAATATATTTGAATCTTTTGGGAAAACATCCAGTGTCTGATTATATATATATATATATATATATATGGAAAAATATATCTGATTTTTGAAATTTGAGAAAAGAAAAAAATTTTAAAAATGAAATTCAAACATAACTTGCTGTAGTAAGCTACTACTCAACTTGAGATAAAATGCTTTGAATAGATCTCCCTCTCTCCCCCTCCCCCAGCTTCTGCACTGGCCTCTGTCCTCTTCTCCCTCCTCTCTTTCTCTCTCTCTACCTATACATACAACTGCATTATCTCTAATGGGGGCGTATAGGGCAGATGATGATTACGATTACTTATTCAAGGTGGTCTTGATCGGTGATTCTGGGGTAGGAAAGTCGAATTTGCTTTCAAGATTTACCCGCAATGAATTTAGTCTTGAGTCTAAGTCGACCATCGGAGTGGAATTCGCCACCCGCAGCATCCGTGTCGATGATAAAGTTGTTAAGGCTCAGATTCGGGACACTGCTGGCCAAGAAAGGTAACCCATTTTCCCGTTTTTGTTTCATTTGGCAAGTTTAATGAACAAGGCTTCTGAGATAATTATGGTGTTGAGGTCTGAAAAGGATAGATATGTTCAGTCTACCAGAAATTATATGAAAATGGGTATCATTAAGAATAATCCTACTGTTGTGTCAAGACTGGATTTTTTTTTTTTTTGTATGTTTGAATATGAATGGGTATAAGTTTGTGTATTTCTTTGCTTTTCTTTTCTGATGCATGTGAGTTGGAGATCTGGGATGATGAGTACGTAACTGATGGATTTGTTTTACGGTGAAATTTTTGGAATTTCTGTAGTGGGTTTTATTAGATCTGATAGATTTTTTAACAGCTGGGATTATTGATTTTGTTTGCGAATTTTAGATCATTGTTAAAGGGATTGCTGATCCAAGAATAAAACCAAAACCATGTGAGACTGGAAGGAGCAGACTGCCAATTGGAGGGATAAACCACCAATCTTCTGGCATAGGAGTTTATTGTTTACCATACTTTGAAAAACAATACTTAGATTGTAAAAGATCAGACCAGGCTTATGAAACAAGTACTAGCAAATTATGAAGAAAGAGTGCAAGTTGGGAAATTTGAGGGAGAAGTAAATGTAGCAAATGGGAAATGACAGAGCAGGACTTGTTGTTTTTGTTGAAGTGAACAGCAGAAACAATTTCAGGGAGGACATCGAGACCCTTCATCATCTTCAGTTGACCTTTCACATTTGCCAAACTGTACATAGAGAAAATGCAAGAAGGAGAAAAGGAAGATTTATTGTAAAGTTGAAACTGACTATGGGAATGAACAACACAAGAAATTACTTGGAAATGTGAATTGCTTCTCCAGTTGCTGTAAGTGAATATAATTGTTGACTGGAGATGCTGACTTGTTTAAGGAACTATAGAGAAAAGAATCAGCATTACCAGAGATCTTTCTCTGACCATTAAACTCTGTCTTAAGAATGCTCATGTTTGTGTAATCTCTTTATATTGTCAAGACTTGGTTCTTATACAGCATGATAGATAATGAACTTTTCAAGATCTTAAAATTTCCTGAGATGCTTAGCTCCTTGGTGCCAGTCACATGCTCATGATTGTTGTGAGTACTGGGACTGAAACATGTCAGATTCTCGTGTTCTGATGTTTTAATTTACATTTCTCATTGGTCATGAATGCTTTAATTATGAATAGGTCATAGGATAACATAACTGGAAACATCAGATGAAGGTTGAGTTTTAAATTTGCTCAATCTGATTCTCTGGTGGTCTTGTTTGGTCTCTAGTTGAGTATCTAGCTTTATTAGAACAAGAAAGAACGCTTTTGTTGTAGCATCTCTATATGCTTACGTTAAATTCTTAGTTCATCGATCAATATGTTTATTGTCTTAATTTCTGCTACTTTCTTGAAGATACCGTGCAATTACTAGTGCCTATTATCGTGGTGCTGTTGGAGCGTTGCTTGTGTACGATGTCACCCGTCATGTTACATTTGAAAATGTTGAGAGATGGTTAAAGGAGCTTCGTGATCACACTGATTCAAGCATTGTTATTATGCTTGTTGGGAATAAAGCGGATCTACGTCATTTACGAGCTGTTTCCACCGAGGATGCCAAGGCATTTGCTGAAAAAGAGAACACCTTCTTCATGGAAACCTCTGCTTTGGAATCTATGAATGTGGAAAATGCCTTCACAGAAGTCCTTACCCAGATATATCGTGTTGTCAGCAGGAAAGCTCTCGATGTTGGAGATGATCCAGCAGCGTTGCCTAAAGGACAGACAATAAATGTTGGCACTAAAGATGATGTTTCAGCGGTAAAGAAGGTTGGATGCTGCTCTGCTTAGATACACAAATACATAATAGGCGGAGGAAAACAGATTCTTTCTATTTTCAGTTCTAATTCGATATGGCTGCAGAGATTGTCATTTACAAATCTTGAAGTACATGGATCGTTGGATGAATAGAGAATTTATGTAGTTGGCATCCTATATAAGGTGAACGGCTATTCAAAACATGGCTGATACATTCAGGAGCGAGTGCCTAAAAGATTTCGCGATTCTTTGTCCTTATTTCATCTTTTGGTTTTCCTCAATGTATTATTAGTATGAAGAATTTGGACAACTGTTAGATTTGATTGTATTTGATCTTTTAATCTAAGCATGGATCAAGACATGATGTCTCTGCTTTGACTTTTGTTGCTTCGTTGATTTGTTTATTACGATGGTGAAACGTATGGTTAATTACGAGCTTCAACGACTGCAGTCAAAACTTTCTGGGTCAACCTTTTTGGTTTAAACTTCACTGTACATATGATCTGTAATTGCCAGAAAAATCATCTTGTTATCACAGTTAAAATAGCAAGCTTTTGATGGGGAAATATTTCTGTTATTCTTGAAAGAAACAATTCAAGAAAGTAGTAAAACAAAGCTTCGTACAGAACACAAATATGTCCCAGAATCTGCTAATTGATAAATTGCAGTACTACTGTAGTTTCCTGTTCCGGCAGAGCTGTTCTTTTGCAAGGAGGACAAATGTTCTTCTGTAACAATCTTTATGCAGTCAGCATGGTATTGATGTCTGCATTGAACTCTTCCCAGTGTCTCATTGTCCTCATACTCAACTTGGCCAATCTCACACATCTCAGCTTCATGATCTCTCAAGGATGCAAAATAGGTTCTGGTTTTCGGATTCGCTGATCCTGCAAAGATTGCCGGTTGTCTATGCAATCCTCTGAAGAGTTTTCTCTTCGATATTGCCATTCTTGGGAGTTTTCTATTTCATGTTCTGATGTTATATCCTCCCAAGTTAGAAGGAGGTCTTGTGTTTGATTACCTCCAGCCACATCATTCGAATCCTCCTCCCATATGTTGTTTTGTTCTTCATCCGACCAAGGTACGCCATTCTCCCAAGGCATATGATTTTCCTGGTAAGGCACTTGAATCCCATGGCCGTTACGAGACGGGTTGTAGTGATCAGTAAGCTGCTGAGCTTGAGCACTACCGTTGAATCCATTCTGCAGAGAAATTGCACTCAGGCCATGAGGTTAGCGATCATTCAGCCAAAAACGAGACGAGGTTTGATGTGGTTCCTGTATTCTTGCATACTGATCACAGGGCAGGCATGGGGACTGTCCCTGCAGGAACCACCAGATTCCTAGAGTACGAGTTTCTTGAATATGGACGGTGTTGCCCGTTTCCTCTTGAACTTCCATTACCGAATTCATTGTTCAGGTAATTCAAAGAAACATGCTGCCGCTGCTGCCGCCGCCGATCATGCTGTTGCCTGTTTACTCTTGTGGCTCTTGGTCTGAAACTTGAACGCCTGTTTCTGGGATTATCGCGGATATTGCGGTACCTTGATTGCTGAAACCTGCTAGTTCTGAACCTGGAAACCTGTTCCTGTTTTGATGCATTATTCTTGGAGATTGGAACGTTTCAAGGGTCGTAGAAAAACCTGTTTCTTCGATCTAGTTTTCTTGGAGATGGCAATTCTTGTGGTATCAGTGGCGCATGGATATGAAACAAAAACAGAATGCAATCTGATTCAATCTTACGAATACATTGTTGTTACTGCTACTCCTTTTCGGGTCTGGTTTGGACCGAGGCAAGGCCTAGTCCTACTAGGAATCATCTAATTGTGGTTTACATTTTTTTAAGTATGCTTAACACGGCTAATTGTTGCCCAATGGAATTATGGAATCATCTCTAACATGCCGGGAGGTTTTATTTTTATTTTTTCAGTCACGATTAGCTTCCTTTCAGCAGCACCTTTCTATGCTTGAATTTTCCAAAATAAGTATTCTATTTGCACATTTTAACTTTTCTCAGGATAAGTGCTTCATTGTAACATTCATAAAAATTTAATGGCTTTTACTGTCTTTACTTTTCTTTAATAACTTATCCACTTGACGACAGAGTTGCTTTAATATAATATATGAAGCAAAAAAGTTATATCAATTTTTCAAATTTAAAATTTTATTATTTTTTAGATAATTTTTAGTCGATATAAAAAAGTGTAAATAGAGCATTTATGCTAGAATGGAGGGAGTAAGACAATTTTTTTTTGACAATAGGGTGTAAGACTATGAAATTTTTTTTTGACAATAGGGTGTAAGACTTATGACCTAATAAATATGTCAAAAAAATTACGAGTCACTGAAGTATTATCAATAAAGTTATGTCTGTAAAAAATTAAAAATTCATATTTCATTTTGAATTGTTTAAAGTAAACATATATTGTATCTAATTTTTTTACTACTAACTTCCATCTTACCACTAAAACTTTCTAATTAATGATGATAAAATGAAAACTTGTTCATGATTAATTGTATCATTAAATTTTTATACTTAGTTAAAATAAAATGATACATTGCTTTTGTACGTTTGAAAGTCATGATACCCTCACTAATATAAGCATCATTAACTTGCCTTGCGGAGAAAATATTGGACCAGCACTTAATACTACTAAAAAAAAGAAAAAGAAAATTGCAAAGAGAGCAAGTCTGGATGAAAATTGAGAAAACAAAAAATATCTCAAAATATACAGAGAGTGTTTCACATGAATGCTACCAACGGATAATATGAAGAGCCGATAGGAGCACCCAACTGAACGATATAATTCTAAATCAGGAAGGTTTCTATTTATGGAAAACCAAACTTGGAACAGTTCCAAATTCAATTTCCTGATTCCTACGCATTCCTCTTACAGACAGGGCAAAATTTTCTCTGCAACAACCATCTCCTTATGCAATCGGAATGATACTCATGCCCACATCGAAGACGTCCCAAGCTTTCGTTTTCTTCATACTCAGATTGGCATACGACGCAGATTTCAGTTTCTTGATTCCCGGACTCGTCATGGGTTCTTGTTTCCAAGTGATCACCGACGGTTTCTTCAGAGAAACCTTCGTTTCGTAGTCCCGGAACGTTATAATCTCCGACCATTGCAAGAATGATAGTCCCCTCCTCGTCAGAGAAATCGGTTTCCACATTGTCAACCCTCTGCCGAGCGCTTTCGAGCTCCCTAGGCTCCGGAGGGCGGTGGTTATGGGCTTCGTTCCGCCATGGAATCTGGGACACGCTCTGATCATTCAGACATATATGATCGTCTATCAGCTCTAGAGAATTAAAGGGCGGACAGAGGTGGTGGTAGAATGACCGTGTTCCTGACGGCAACATGTGATGGCTTTGCTGGAGGAAAATTCCTAAAGGAGTTGCCCGACGGCGATCACGGCTGTCGAGCGGCTGAATTAATCTCCGATCAGCCATTAAAACTATTGCTACCAGAAACTACTGAGAAAAATTCTTTAGGAAACGAGAGCTATGTGAAGAGGCAAATCTTAAATAAATCATCTGCTTTCCTAATTAGATTAGGTTTAGGCCGCGTTTGGCACAGCGTTTGACAGTTTCTTTGGTTTTGAACCGTTGAACTTGGAGGGCAATTAGCAATTTTAGTCCTCAAACTTTTTAGGAATACTGTTTTATTCCCGGATTTTTGTTTTTTTTAACAAGTTGCTAAAATTGTTTTCAAGATCATATTTGTCATTTGCTAAGTTCAACTTTCAGAAGACCTTGTATTAAAAAGGAAAAGAAAAAGTTTATGGAGGCTATTTTTAAATTTTGGTAGAATTTTATGAATGAAAGTACAAAAACAAATTCCAAAAATCTAGCTAACTAATTACATATATCTTAAATAGATTATTTTATTTATCAAATAATTTCTAATTTCTCACAAATACTATCTTGCTATTATTTTTTCTAAAATTTTAATTTTTAACTTACTCTAAACTAATCTTTTTAGATGTAGATGTAGCATCTGCTCCTTTATCTCAAAAGGAGACATTAGAAATATTTAAAACACACCTCCTAATTATAACACGCTAATTATGGATTACAATGCAGTTATTTTTTTATTTATTTAAATTATTTTTTTAATTTTAAAATTATCTTATCATTGTCTTTAAAATTTAAGTTTATTTTGAAGATTCAGAGTTTTTTAAAATATTTTAGTACATCTATTGCATGAATGATAAATAATGTAAATTAACTAGAAGTCTAATTTCAAAGAATCTCTATTTTCAACTTTAATTTTATTTTTAAAAAAATCACCAATCTCACTTACTTTTATTTTAAAGAATCTCAAAAGATCGATACTTTGAATTGAATTTTTATAAAAAATCAAAAAAAATAAAAAAATGCATAAAGGTTCCCCAAAAAGGCCAAAAAATGGAAAACAAAAACATGAAATTGAAGAAGGGAATCATTCCCTTCTTCTTCCCCCCTCACTTCCAAAAAAAAAAGGGCAAAGTGCAGTCGCAGTGAGGGAACTGCACAGCATCGAGTGTGGCTCCCGACGGCGCCCTCGGGGGCATCTACCGAACTCCTCGGGGGCGGCTTATTGTCACCCGCAACTGCAAATCAATTGGGGTGTTGTTTTCTTTTTTCTTATTTTTAAGGCGCTGCAATTAACAAGCACCATTTAAAAATAGGGAAGAAGCTGACACATATATGATTGGTTTGGATAATCAGATTATCATCGAAACTTACCATGAAATTTTACAGTTTTTTTCTGAATAAATTTACCTAAAGGCCTTTTTGAAATTTTTATAATATTATAGCACATCTGCAAAACTTCAAAAAAAAAAAAAAGAAGAAGAAAGGCATATCCACAGTAGTTTTCTTTTTTTTTATTTATGAATCACCAGTTAGACTTCCATTTCATCAGAATCCACTATTTTTTTTAATGAAAGCATATCCAATATTGTTGTATGGCTAATGTATACATTTTTTAGTTTGATTATATACAGTAAAAAAATAAATTATTTTTAACTTCTTTCTCTAGTAATATCTTCTTTCTCATTCTCTTTACCATTTCATTAAAATTAATAAGTATTATATTAAATCAGATTATATAATATAATAAAAAAATTACATTAGACTCTATCAATTTTGAGATAAAAAATTTAAAAATTTTAAATTATTTTGAATTCTGATTGAGTTCTGCTTTGAAAAGTGAATCTTATAATTATATAGTTTAATTTAATGTGATAATTATTAATTTTATTGAAATTATAAAAAGAAAGATATAAAATAGAGATAAAAAAGTTAAAAAATATTTAATTTTTAAAATTATATAATAAAAATTTAGATATAATAATATTATTATTACTCCATTCGTTCTAATAGTATGATTTTTTAAACGTGATTTCTATATACAGTTTTTTTTTGGACTATATGTAGTGTTACAAATTTTTATTTTCAAACTTCTCTTTCTCTCTCTTCCAACAATTCTCTCTAACATTTCTTTTAAAAGTCCACACTTTTCATGCAAAAACACTCAAATTTTATCGCAATATAGCAATGAGCAAAGATTCTACGAAGGATTCTCTCGAGTTTGAGGTAAAAATCTATTACATTGTCTTTAAATTCATATTTTCTTAGTTTGTTGAATTTTTTGCACGGTTTCGCCATCGAGTGGCGGAAGTATCCGATAAATTTCGCGACTCAGTGAAATTCTTGGATTAATCTGAGTGAGGATCTGGCGAAATTGTGGAATAATTTTCGCTAGATCTAGCGAAAGTAATGGCTGAATTTCGCCGGATTCGGCGATATTATTCCACGAGTTTCGCAGAATCGGCGAAAATTCAAGAATAATTTCGCAGAATCCAGCGAAAATTCAACCATTAATTTGCGAAAGTTGGCGAAATTCATCACGATTCGCTGATTCTTATGATATAGTTTCAATCTTGTTTAATTTTTTTGTGTAGTTAGTTGTATTGTTGTATAATTTTATACTTGATAATTATATCATATGTTAGGTTACACATCGTAGATAACTTGATTATTACGGTTCTTGATGTCTTAAAAATAACCAAGAGTCACGTAATGTAGTAACCGACATTGGGACTAGTGTGTTTTATGTATTGCGGGGAAACCGGGAGGCGGAAGGCAAGATTTCATCGAGCACTCTACGAGAGACGGTGAAGGCCCCTCCCGTCATCGTCATCGATTCGTTTGAAGAATTTTTTGATCTTGACCAAATGGAAGATTTAAGTCGGTTTTTAGGCACGCGAGATATGTTTTTAAGTAAAGAGGAGTTAGTAAAGTGGGCGGCGCGGCATTACGAGTGAGGGACGTTGTTGATAATTGCTCGATCGCGAAAAGGTGACTGGAACGCAGTAACGGCTTTGTCGAGCTTAGATGTGAGAGAGGCGGAGCGTATGGAAAATTCATTACTTGCTCGGAAGGACGGAGGCGAGAATCGGAGGTCCGGACAAAGTCACGAAAGCCCGAAGGGTACTAAAAAGTGTCAGCTGTCCGATTTAAAACTCATGGGCGGGAGCATAACGAGGGCGTGGAGTCCAGCCGTATATGCGGCAAACACAATCACGAACTCGGGGATCCGACATGGGCATTCCCTCGCCGCTCGCATGACAGAGCGGGAGATGAAAATCACGGAGAAAATGAGCAAATGTCACGTTCGACCTAAACATATTCGGATCATTTGAAAGCAGGGAGAATCAGAGAACCGATTGTTAGGTATGTTTGCATGTAACAAATATATTATATTCATTACTTGAAGAGTTATACTGATCTTGTTTAATTTTGTAAATGTGTACGTCAATATTGATTTGGCTTTTGTTTTGCCATGAGCGAAGACATTATATAATGTCCGACACAAATTAAGAGTTGCGAAAGTATGGAAGGACGGACGATTGTGCAACAACTTTTCAAAGCTGTTCACCGATCATGGATATATCCATCGCACGCAGTGGGAGCTGGGAGCGAAATCCTCGGTGATTGTGTTTTTTCTCATCCGGATTCAACATTACTAGCTCAGTGCGTGCACTTTTGTCGTCGATAATGGACACGACGTACAAGACTAGCAAGTGCGTCGCATTACAATTCTTCGTAATTTTCATTTGCACTCTGCGATTAGACATAACGATCTTCGATTTAAACAAATTGAAAGGAATGTTTGCTTATATGTTTTTCACTGAATAATTGTAATAGGTACAACATGCCATATTTGGAGATCGTAGAGGTAACCCTCGACAGTAGCGCAACCTCCCATTGCTGGCGCCCTGGATCGATCGATCGAGCAAGCAGATAGCTACAGATGGGTGCTGGAGTGCGTGAAACAGATATTTGACATCAATTGTCCTCCAAACGCTATCGTAACTGATCGGGAGCCTGGGTTGATGCAAGCGTTGCGTGATACATTTCCTACTTCTGAGCACTTATTATGTCGCCGACACATTTCGAAGAACGTTGAAGCCAGATGCTACAAGGCATGTGGGGACAAGAGTGCATTGCGAGCAGCTTTTTCAAAAGCACGTGGAGACGTTTGGTTGATTCGATGACGGACGAGGAGTTTCGAGATCGCGCTTATTCGAATATGCGATCGTCATGGTCCCACTTTCGGTAAGTTGATGAGTTACATATATGAGACTTGGTTGGACCCGCAGTCGGGAACAATTTGTACGGGTTTGGGCAGGGACGAGATCATGCACTTCGGGACTGAGACGACCAATCGGGCGGAGGGCGCACATTCAGCGACGAAATCGTACCTTGGGACGGCGTCCGGCGCGTTCGATACTGTATGGTCAAAAGTACATTCGATGATCGAGTCTCAGATATCGGAGATTAGAGGAACTCTCGAACAATGCCGTTACGTGGATAAGTACCACCTCAGCACGCACCCGATCCTGAATCCACTTTGTTACAAAGTGTCAAAAAGATTCGTTATTATACAAGTCTTTGTGGATGTTGGGTGCGGACCTCCCACGGGCTTCCCTGCGCTTGCGAGATACTGCGGCGTATGACCACGGGCCAGCTAGTTTGTTGTTGATGACCCTGCGATCAGATTCGGGGAGCGCCTCGAACTTCTCGACGGCCGCATCGCGATGATTTGCACATTTCTCGACCCCCACCCGTTTGATGATATGCGGGCAATTCGAGACTTTGCAAAGTTGATGATGAAGCGAGAGACCAGGTGGCTGCCGAGCATTTTGCGATTCGGATGTCTCGGATGTTATATCCCGAGTTCTCGGGAGCTGCAGGAGCCCCCAAGCAAAGTGACCAAAGGTCGGCCAAAAGCGAGACTCGACCAAAAGAGATAAGTCCCACTGGGAGTACATTCGAGTCTCACGCGAGTGCCTTCAAAGCAGTCGTCCCAGGGTAGCAGTGGGTCTCGTGGCAGATCTTCTAGCGGCTCTCGTGGGCGTAGCGGGTCGAGAGGTAGGGGCTCGAGGTCCAGCGGCCGCGGATATGGTTCGTCCACGGGTGCCTCAGGATGCGGTGACTCCGCGTACCCAATATTCCCATGGGCCAGTCAATTTCCCGTGGAAAGCCGAAATCCAGTGCTCTCTAAGCGGGTTCGGCCCGAAGGGAGTCCAGCAAACCTGTAAAAGGTATGTATACGATAAAATAGTCGGTACAACCAAAAGCGGTGACGCTGAAAAAACTTACTCATGCCGTGATCATATCGTCTAAGTGTAGGCGTATAGAGCGCGAGATCATCGGATTTCATGGAGCGGCCCTCCTCGTGTCTGGGCACAGTAGGATGTGAGGCTGTGACTCACGCCCGGTCTGGCGGCTGTCGAGGGCGAAGGGACGGAAAATACGGGGTATATCCATGCCTCTAGTAGCGCAGTGGGCCCACCCTATTGTCTACGATCGGCCACTAGACGCAGTCCCGAGAGACCCGAGTGCAGAATACGCAAGACAGGGCGAGCACCGGGCATATCCGTGGATATCATCAGGCTGAGCTAAAGGAACGGCCGATGGTTGTAGAGGCATCCGATCCTTACCCTTATCTATGAAAAGGGTGGCGCCTACTGAATACTTCAAATATCCACGCGCATATGCGGGACGACTCAAGTGATCCCTCGGTCACGTACTCGCTTCGGGACGTTAAACCGCATCCCGCCGTTATCCAGTGGCTCGAACGTGTGCGCATGGGTATGTTCGATGTCGCTGATAAATCTCTGACAATGTCTTCCTTGCTCAAGTCATGTCGGGAGAATGTAACCCGATCACGGGAATAGCAAGGATATGCGCCACATCGTGGAGGGTGATGGTCATCTCCCGAACGGCATATGAAATGTGTTGAGTGTCCCAGCTGCCACCTCTCAACAAAAGCGAAATAAGTGCACTATTAGGTCGAGAGAAAATGCAATGCCTCGATCGCTCTGAACCCAGCTGCGAGCCGCACTGCAAAGCATCTGCCTCATCTCGCAGTCGGCCATTTATCGATGTGCACTGTCTCGAATGGGACCGTCGGCGTCGGTCGCTCCCGCCCTGAGGAAAAACCAAATTTCAGCAGTTGTGCAGGGACAAAAAAAGGTATGAAATTTTTCGCGAATGACAATTAATTGTAAGAATGCACTACTAACCTCGCTCATGCCAGATAAGAGTCGCAATGTGGCGGGAAAAAGGATGGAATGAGGGACGGATCTTGCGGGCCCCCAAGTGCGGTCCCGTCAAACGCCACTCCTCGGTGCTCCCGCTCGGCAAGTTCGACGTCGAGTGGGATGTGGCTCATCGCTCGCGCGGCAGCTGTCGCCACCCTGCACTGGGGACAGGGTCTCTCCACGTCGTCGACCGAAACTCTACTCGCGGTGGGAGGTACTCTTGGGAGCGTCCCCGGGAATGATCTGGCGACGCGCGTGGCGCGCTGATGAGCTCGACACCGTATGGAGCAGGGACCGGGGACCTATCCCTGCGAGGCGAAACTCCCGAACCGGATCACCGACGAGCGAGGCACGCTACTCTCGCCGCAACGCTGCCGTAGAAAACCTCTCCGCGGTCGTGCGGGAAGATGTCGTCGGAGCTGTGTGCGGGATGTCCTGCTCATATGTCTCATCCTCATGCATCAGTTTGCGTCGGTCAGCCGGTCATGAATATCCTCACCCTGCATCCATATCATAGTCCGCATCGATCGCAGCTCTTCCCCATCTTCCACGTCATCTGCGGCGCTTTCGATCCTCGTCAGTAATCCTCCGGATATGCATGCAGGGCGTAGCAGGGGACCGATGGTGGCGGTAGTATCGCTGAGAGCCACATCTTCGGCGTGGCCGCTGTGTGTCCCGAAGCCGAGTAGGAGGTCCCCCCAATAATGCTGCGGTGCGGCCGGAGCTGGCGGCGTCATCGAGGGCCGAGATCACGGTACATATCCCGGTATGGGCGCGTACATCCCAGGGAATCAACCGGCATATGTGGGGCGACGCTCGTCGAATCAATACCCGGTGTGACGTCGGCTAGATTACAGCGGGGATGTCGCTGATCTGCGCCTCGCCGCACTCACTCTCTGTCTGGCAGATGCAGTAATAGGATGACGACCGTGCAATCGACCGTGCTGATGCAAAGCCGGGTCCCAAGTCTTGCGATACACCGCGTCGGCACTGAGAAGGATCCAGTCATCTGCAACAACTTATTTAACAAAAAATATCATCGGTGATAATTAAATTAAACAATAATCAATCCGAGTAAATAAATAAACGTATTTAAACTAATATTATTTAATACTAACTTAAGATAAATTAAATTATTAAAACTACGATAAATTAAAATTCACGACAAAAAATTCTACCGGTTCATGGCGGAATTATTACTGGGAATTTCGCTGATGCATGGCGGAATTCAGCGAGAATTCGCCATGCACGGCGAAATTCTAGGCGAGAATTCCGCCATGCACTGGCGGAATTCTTGCCGTGAATTTCGCTGAATCTGGCGGAATCCCGCATAGGAATTCGCTGATTCTGGCGGAATCACATAGAATTCCGCGAGATATCACGTGAATTTCACCGTCGAATTGTACCGTTTTGGGTACGATTCGTGAAAAAATTCCGCATGAATCTTGCGGAATTTACCTGCTGGAGTTCAAAAGTCAATTCTTTGGCGGAATTCTCGAAGAATTCCGCCACTCGATTAGCGGAACTCTTGCAGGGAAGAATTTAACATCAAAATCGGTCGTTTTTGGCCGATTTTGATGTTTTTTTTAACGATTAAACAATGTAAATTAATGAATAGTTGAAAAACTAACCTTTTTACGCTAAAAATTCGATGTCGTTTTTTAGTATATCCGAATTTTTCTCACCAAATGCTTGGGAGGATTTTGAAAATTTTTCGAAATTCAAATGAAATTATGAAAATTTTTCGCACTACATATAGTCTAAAAATAAACTACATATAGTAGTGGCCTTTTTAAAAAACTGATAAGAATGCACACAATTCAAGATATGATAATGTAGTCATTTGAACCAGTGACCGTCAATATCCGTGCTATCGTCGGGTTGGCCGGAAATTGACCCGGCCACTCTGTCTCTTTCAATAGTAGTACGATGAAACTTGAAATTGAAAGCGCACGCATTCTATTTCTACCCATAACAAGAAAAAAACTAAAAAAAGAAATAGGCGTAAGCAGCTTCCGCCACTTCTTCTCACCCCATCCAAAATGGTTGTAAAGTCTACCAGAGCGAGGGTTTGTTATTCTCACATCACAACCTTCGCGTGGCGACCACGCTTTTGAAGCGGTATAGAATCTTAAATTTGATTTTAAAATTTTTATTTTAAATTTTATAAAAATTAAATTATTTATAAAATAAGATATAAATTTTACACTTAAAATTTTGATATTAAGTTTAAAATCAAAATTTATCCAAATTTACCCCTAACATACAGATGCACCTCTTTAATTTTCAAAGCAATCCGGATCATTTTTCTTTTTTCCTTTTTGATAAATGGTCCGGATCGTTTTTCCTTATATTTTCTCCTATTCTCTTTTTATTATGTTATCGCGTAATAACTTAAAATATAATATAAAATCTTATTATATATGAGATAACTTAAAGAGATTAGAGTAACATAAGACACATGACAATTTTAAATAAATGATAGAGAGTATGGAGGAGAGATTAGGAAAGATGATCTTAAGTATTTATAAGCTAAGCTTTCATGTTCTAGTTCTCTTTTAAAAAAAAAAATACAATGAGGAATTTTTTTATACGATGAGAGACAGAGAATATAAATCTAACTTAGAATCTATTACACTAGTAAATTGTATTTCTAACCAATTTAAATTACTATCTTGTCACGTCTTATATGTAACCAACTTAGTTATCATTCTAATAATGGTAAGGGGATTCTATTAGATATAACACAAAAGATATTGATACTTATTTAAATATAAGATCTTTTAGCCATTTTCATCTTTCTTAAAAATTTTAACTTTTTATAAAATTTTAAGATTATTCTTTTAAAATTACTCTCACTATAAATATAATTATCTCATGTGAAATTAGTTAATGATGTAATAAAAAATATCTATTAATTTATTCTTTTTTAATCTATAAAAAAATTAAAATATATTATATTTTGAAATAAATAAAACAGAGAGATGTGATTTAAATACAACACTTCTGTGCAATAAAAAATGCTCCCACCAATAAACTACTGCATTACCACAACTTATTTAAATCTTAAACAAAGAAAAAGCTTTTAGAAAAATGAAAAAAATATCTTCATTTGTTCACTTTATTTTAATCCATAATATTAAAAATCTCGAGTTTGATATACATTTCCATTCCATAATATGCTACCGGAAGGGGGAAAAATGCTACCTAACTCAATGATTTGATTGAATGCATAAGACCTTAGGGTCTGTTTGGATTACAATATAAGTTTTAACCTTTTTTGAGTCTTGGGATTTGTTCTTGATTATTGAAGTTTTTTTTATAATGGTCAAAAAGAAGTACTTATGAAAAATAGTTTTAAAAATTAAAATAATATTTTATTTTTAATAGTTTTAATAAATAAAAATTGTGTTGAAAAGTACTTGCAGTATAAAATTTTAAAAATATTTTTTTAAATTTATTTAAATTAAAATAAAAAATAAATAAATAATTGAGAATACTTCAAAAATACTTTTAACTTAAAAAATATATAAAAACATAAGACAATATAAGATCTATAATAGAAAAAGTTTTAAAAAAAGTAATATTTGAATTAAGTTACAAGCAGTAAAACAATAATTTAACAATACATTAAAACGTGTAAATATTTATAGTAAAAACATGGTAGATGTCCATTTCATCTATAGAAACAACTATTCGAACAAAACAATACAATCCAAATCAAGTTTTCCGCTATGCACCCTTTGAGTGGATCTCATCAATTATCTCTTGCTTTGTTGTATTCTTAATAAAACACTAGGAGGGTTCCATATTTGATATTCCTCGTCTTGTTTATACCGATTATGTGTAATTGTTTATATATTATTATTATTATTATTATTATTATTATTATTCAATAAAATTGGGAGAATATTGAATTTGGATTTTCGAACTTGCCAATGATTAAATTTAAAATCAATCAAGAGATAGTTTACTTAGTAAGTGAATGGCTTCCATTAATTTGATCTTCAAAAAAAAAAAAGAATGATTATTCACATTTCTCCCACCCCACAATGTGTGAAATGTGGAAGGAAAAAGGAAAGCAATAAAAAATACCTTAAATAATTTTCTATCATTCGCCTATTTTAAGATGGGAGAAGGATGAAAAGTAAACTACATATGCTTCTTAACCTATTTTTACTCAATTATTCTCTTTATTATTTTCATCTCAAATTAGAAAGTTTTATCGCGAATTCTTTTACAATTTGTATTACATGTAGATATTAAAAATCTAATTTTATGTTTAGAAGTAAATATAAGCTTTTCTTTCTCTTCTTGTGCCCTCTTCTTTCCCATCATCTCTTTATATCAAACAAGATATGGTAAATTACTGAATTAGATAATAAGAATGTGTTCATTTCCCTTCTCCTTTCCATTTGCTTTCCCATTCCTTTTGTGAACTAGACCATTACTTCATACTCGTTTCATTCTATTTGAGCTTCTTACTATATTAGGACGTCCCGATATAATTAATAATTTTCATAAAAAAAAATTTTAATATATTTTATAATATCAATCAACTATTAACTCAACTATATATTACTTTTATATATTTACATTTGATATAAAGTACCTACTGACCTACATAATTTTTATTTTTATTATACTATATTACTTTTATAATACAATTCAAACTTTTACATAAAATTTCGTGTCCGATCAAATATTATCAATTTAAATGAGACGAAAGATATATCTAAGTATCCTAAACCATATAGTTTTTCTCAATTTCCAATAAGAATGAATTTTCTTGACTTTTTATTTACTCTTACTAATAGCCGCAAGGTGACTTATTTACCTACTCAAATGGGATTGGATAAAAAGATAAGTGGGATATAAACTGAAACTTTTATATTAAGTTTTAAAATAAAATTTGATTTAAATACACAAATATTCTAATTATTTTCAATCTCTAAATTTTCTAAAGTAAAATAATACAATAATTTAATTAGTTAAAGTAATTTTTTGAATTTCAACTGCATTTAATTCCGTAATATTTAAAAAAATTTAAAAATATTCAACCACTATATTACCAAGTAGGATCGCGCTAGAAAATGTTGGATATATCCAACCGTCCCCTGTCCCAAATAGGCTTCTCGAAGCATGCGTGAAGTTACCTAATTATCGCGCGTACAAATTCCATTATGAGTTCCTGCTGCCACGCCCATTTCCATCCGTCAGTTTCTAATTTCCATTGCTATATATATATATATATATATATATATATATATATATATATATATATATATATATATATATATATATATATCCACTGAAGAATTCACGTTTACCGATTAGCCTTCAAGCTTTTTCTTCTTTAATCATTGTCATCTTCACCTTCAAGTTCTCTGAGTTATGGAGTCTTCATCTTCAATGGAGAAGATTAACTTCAGAACCAAAATTCTGTGCAGACACCTTAATTTCGTCCCCGAGAATGACAACAGCAATAACCCATCTTTGTTCTCCTCACCATGTCTCAGTTACATCCCGCCGGAGCTGTCTGAAGCTGCCTCGGTTTTTGATATAAAATCTATGAGGAAGTTAATGGATGCCCATAACCTGGAGGACAGGGATTGGTTGTATGGGCTGATGATGCAGAGCAAGCTTTTTAACCCGAGGGAAAGAGGTGGAAAGACCTTCGTTTTGCCTGATTATAATCAGTCAATGGAGCAGCAGAGAGAGATGACTATGAAGAGAATTGGGTTCCTCTTGGATCACGGGGTGTTTAAGGGTTGGCTTACTGGGAAAGGGCCTGAAGCTGAATTGAGGAAGTTTGCTCTCTTGGATGTTATTGGAATTTTTGATCACTCGCTTGCTATCAAAACTGGTGTTCACTTCTTCTTATGGTAGGTTATCTGTATCAGCTCTTGCCGTTTTATGTTTGATTTGAAATTTGTTTGGTGATTGTCTTTGGTTTTCGTTGAACGTTGAATTTTTGATGACTGTGATTTTTGTTGTTAAGTAGTGAAGATAGGACGACAGGGTAAAGCCAAAATCTGGACTCTGTAGGTTGGACCAAAGGATTTCAATTTTGTTCCATCTTTTCTTTATTCCTTTGTTATTATTTCTTTGTTGTCTTTGCAAAGGTATATTCTAATGGGAAACGACTTGATTCATTTGTTACTACAAGAAAAGAAAAAAAGGGGGAAAAAAACTGTTATCTAATTGTCAGGCAAGTAAAAAGAAAAAAAGGGAAAAAAAAATTGTTATCTAATTGTCAGGCAAGTACTTTGGGGCCGAGCTAATTTTGGATGCAAGTTTACCCCTTCAATGTGAATTCATTCTAATGAACCAATGAATTTTAAGAGTTAGACAACTATAACATGCCAAAGCTGATACGCATTTGCCTAAGATAGTCCAGTGTTGATAGAGACAGGTGATTGGCATCTTTTATAACATCAGTAGAGCAAAAAGATCTGCAGATATTGTTCTTCCTGTGAGAAAATAAATGTTGTACGAACTACTGAGTTTCTTTTCTGCACATAGTGGCTCCTATAAGTTAAATCCTTTTAGAAATTATTGGATACCCTGGATTCTGTTAAGTTGCAAAAATGTAGTTTCACTTTCACTAGTTTCTATACATTTACAGTAGCTCGTTCTAGACTGTGCTGAACAATGTCCGATTAATTGCTGAAAGTTATAACTGCCCCTCCTTTAGTTGCAACCTCCCTTTTCCCTACTTGTCACAGTGTATTTGGACATCTTCTGAACACGAAAATCAATACAAAAATTTCAATTTCATTCCCACTTCTCTCACAAACAATTCACTTTTACGATGATATCGAAATTCTCAAACAAGAACCCAATCCAAACTAGTAAACACCTGGTCTGTTTTGATTCACTGGTTCTGTTATTGTGCAAGATTCAGCTGTAGAAGATTATACAATCTACTCTCTACAAGAGATTGTCTTAATAATGCAACTAGGATTTTCTCATAATGTCTTTGTTTTGGTTAGAATAATTTTTTATAACAAGCTTCTATTGTCTCGATTTCCTTCAACTATTTGCAAAAGTGAGGCAAGAACCTTTTGTATTCTACTTTCATTTATTAGTGATTGATGTAAGTGATTTTATAATCAAATGTTGCTTTTGTGCCTGGACTTATGTTGATTGAAGTTTGTGAAGTTAATTACTATAGCTGGTCCTGAAAAAGTGCATGATGTTTCTTGAATGATGATTCCAGGGGCGGTGCCATCCAATTCTTTGGCACAAAGCGTCATCATGATAGATGGTTGCAAGACACAGAAAATTACATAGTCAAGGGCTGTTTTGCCATGACAGAGTTGGGACATGGAAGTAATGTATGTGAAAGCATTTAAATGTTTAGTCAATGGTGTTGATATGTTAAAATGTTATTCAAAGATACAGAAAATTTGATTGGTTAATTTTAGGAACTATTTATTTCAGGTACGAGGTATTGAAACAGTGACAACTTATGATTCCAGTACTGGAGAATTTATTATCAAGACTCCATGTGAATCTGCTCAAAAGTATTGGATTGGAGGTGCAGCTAATGTAATCATTCTTTGCCCAATTTTCTTGTCAGTTGGCATGTGATGATTCTTCTCTACCTTTTATACGTTGACTCCCTATGATGGGCATCTTTCTGAATTTTTTGTAGCATGCAACACATACAATAGTTTTTTCACAGCTCGACATAAATGGAAAAAGTCAAGGGGTCCATGCCTTTATCGCTCAGATCAAAGATGCAAATGGAAACATTTGTCCTAATGTTCGTATAGCTGACTGTGGCCACAAGATTGGTTTAAATGGTGTGGATAATGGCCGTATCTGGTAAGTAATGCTATTTCTAGGGGATTTCTCATTGGGCATGCATAGGACTTTGTAATGATCTTGCAAGCCTGGAAGTCTCAGGGTTTTGCAATTTTCCCCCCCTTCTTTTCAGGTTTGATAATCTTAGAATACCTAGAGAAAATTTGTTGAATTCAGTGGCAGATGTCTCTCCAGATGGACAATATCTGAGTGCAATTAAGGATCCAGACCAGGTATGTCCATGCTTAGGGAACAATCTTGCAGTACCTGATCCTCGGTGGCTGGCCAAATATCTCCATGTTTACCGATTTTGTCAAGGAATCATGTTTTCTTTGCAAAACTAAGTTATGATTTCTTCGTTATGTTTTTCTGTTTGATTTCTGGTCAAGGTACATTAATGTATGGAGGTCAATTGGCAATGTTTCACTCTTAGTACTAAATGAGAAGCAAACTTAAGGCAGCTTCTAATGGGGGTTATTTGCAGCAAGCTTGTTGCTTGTTAAAAAGTGCTTAATGGGCTAAGATAATGTTTCTTGGTTTATTTGCAGAGGTTCGCTGCATTCTTGGCACCATTGACTTCTGGACGTGTGACCATTGCAGTGAGCTCAGTTTACCAATCAAAGGTAAGAGAATCGGAAATAGTATCTCTGGAATGAGATGTTTTGCATCTGAAAATTGTAAATATGTTTGGTTGGATGAGTTAGCTGAATTCGCAGATCTAAGAGTCAATGAGACATTTTGAACCTGAAAACTGTAAATATGTGTTATTAGATGAATTATCCAAAAGCACAGGTCTAAAATCTCATTGAAATCTGTATTATCTTTACCTGATCAGATCAGCTTAGCCATTGCCATAAGATATGCGCTTACGAGGAGGGCATTTTCTATCACTCCTAATGGTCCTGAAGTGCTTTTGCTTGATTACCCGAGTCATCAAAGACGGCTTCTTCCCCTTCTTGCAAAGACGTGGGTGTCTATTACTGTGGCTTTCTCTATCTAAATTGTGGAGGTTCTACTGAAACTTGTTAAGCCAATGGGATCGTAATGAGTAAAACTCTATCTGGTTTTCTGTCCGTTTGATTGCTCACTTTCTTGTTTTGTTTGCTTATTTTTCTGCTGGTAACCCGTTACCTGGGTGTTTTGGTGTCATGGGAGGGTGGTTTAGTTTCACATAGCAGTGTAGGTCTGTGTAAATTTTTTCATTTAATATGCTTGGAATCCAACTGTTCTTCTGCAATGCAATACAAGTGTCATACATCTTGATTCATGGTTGTGCATCAGTCCAATTGTGACATATTTACTAACAAAAGGGGGAAAAATAGTGATTTTCCTGATCCATTGCTTTGAATTACTGTTTTCCTCTTTAAACATTTACGGAAGACGAGCTTATTCTAGATCCCTCGGCAGTGAGGAAAAAAGAAAACTTATTGCTCATTTCTATTTCTGTATTGCTCTATGTCTACAGTGTTGCTTCTTTGGGTTCAGAGAGGTCAATAATTTCTGAACTTGTCTGCACCTGAGTGTAATTCATACTTTCATTAACAAAGGCAACAATCACCCAAGTAACTGATTGTTGCCTTTGTTAATGGATAAGAAACTGTATGTATACATGTGAGTTATGTGGTTGTTTTGAACAAATGAATGCATTCTGATCAGGATTATGCTTTTTTGCTGCAGATATGCTATGAGCTTTGCTGCTAACCATTTGAAAATGTTGTATGTGAAGCGGTCACCTGAGTTGATCAAAACCATTCATATTGTTTCTAGTGCTTTCAAGGCTACTTTAACTTGGCATAACATGCGAACTCTTCAGGTAGAGAACAAATTTAAGCTGACAATCAATTTATCACAAAGAATTTCCTCTCTGAAATTTCCTACTATTGTTTAATCAGGAGTGCCGTGAAGCCTGTGGTGGACAAGGTTTGAAGACTGAGAACCGTGTTGGTCACCTGAAGGGTGAATATGATGTGCAGTCTACTTTTGAGGGTGACAACAATGTTCTCATGCAACAGGTATGGTCTATTTTTTACTCTTGTAGAAGATGTTTTGGTTTGCCAAGAACTGAATTTGAAATGTACTTTCTGCTGTCTACTTTAAAATATCTGTCATATTTTCTTTGCCTTCCCAATGCTTAAAACTCTGTGATGTAACTGGAGTGCCTTACGTCTGTTCCTTGGAGAGTTTGCATGTCTTGACTGTTAAAACGTAACTTCTTTACCAATCTAACCTGACGTAGCAATTAAGCACTCTAGCATTCTGGTGGCCGGTATTAAGAGTTGTGTACTTTGGGATCAGGTTTAAATGCTTTTATATCATTAAGTAGATGATCTTAAGTTTACACATTGAAGAGAGATTGATGTAAAGGGGCCCTTAGATAATATTCTTTTGTTGATTATATGAGCAAAGACGGTGACCAAGGAAAGAATGTGATGTGCCAGGTTAGTAAGACACTCTTTGCAGAATATGTGGCAGCAAAGAAGCGGAACAAGCCGTTCAAAGGATTGGGATTAGAACACATGAACCAGTCATGCCCTGTTGTACCTGCTCAGCTTACTAGTCCTATCATGAGGAGTATCAATTTCCAGGTAACAAGGCTTTTGTTATTTTCTTGCCGTATATATTTATTGAAACACATGAAAAATTTTAAATATGTCTATTGATGCAGAATGATATCTTCTGTTTAAGAGAACGAGATCTCTTGAACCGTTTTGCTGCTGAAATTTCAGAACGCCTAGCACAAGGAGAGAGCAGAGAACAAGCTTTTGTTGTGGTAATAATTTCCTTCTTGAATAAAATTTGTTCAGCACAACTGCTCTCTCTGTGTCTCTCAGAAACACTCTCTCTCTTTGACTTTGTTACTGTTGTTGATCCTTCCAGAGTTATCAGCTCGC
This sequence comes from Rauvolfia tetraphylla, assembly GCA_030512225.1. Lineage (NCBI taxonomy): Eukaryota > Viridiplantae > Streptophyta > Magnoliopsida > Gentianales > Apocynaceae > Rauvolfia > Rauvolfia tetraphylla. The sequence continues at coordinate 1,472,867 of JAJQKT010000012.1, forward strand.
TGAAGACCTGGGTACAGCGTTCTCTGACAGGGCAATATTGCAAACTTTCATGGAGGCAGAGGCTACCGTAACAGATGTCACCCTTAAGGTAATCACAATCGTATGAAGCCATCTATTGTTGGTATCGTCTGTACTGTCCCAATGTTAAATATTTAGGATTTTTATAACAAGTCATAACGGGCAAGAGTTTTCAACACAATCCGGAGAAAGAACATGGGAAGAAACATTGTCACACATGAAGGAAAAGATAATGAAAGAATGTGGGAAAACAAACATTCTCATACATGAAGGCAAAGGCAAGGTCATTATATATTGTTCATGATTTACCTTAGGAGGACTAGTTTTAAACAACTAAACAATGAATCTGATAGAATCATCTATTTTCTGGAGATTCATTTTGAGATTTGCTGTCAGTTTTCCTGCCAATAAAAGTTTTAGCTTCCAAAGTAAAAAAGAGAAGCCTATGGATTAAGTGATGGTGGATCGACGAAAATGTATACTTGTAAAGAAAGAATAACATGGTAGCCACAACAAGATTTAACCGTTGTTTTTTTTTGTTTTTGTTTTTTTTTGGCTAAATGAGATTTAACATGTAGTATTTATGAATATTGTTGCAGAATGTGTTAGGTCTCTTGAGATCTATGTATGCCTTAGTCACTTTGGAAGAAGATGCTGCATTCCTTCGATATGGGTACTTACCAATAGACAAAGCTGCAGCAGTGCGAAAAGAAGTTGCAAAATTGTGCAGTGAACTGAGAACACATGCACTTTCCTTGGTCACCTCTTTTGGCATTCCTGATGCTTTCCTAAGCCCTATTGCTTTCAACTGGATTGAGGCAAATTCTTGGTCTTCCCCCCAACAATAGTTTGCCATCTCTGCTTTTCATTTGTTAGATTCTGCAGAAAAGGCATCTCTGGCTGCCAATAAACAGGTTAATCAAGAATTATAAGTTTAAATGCGATTTAGTGAATGACAATTTTCTGTTGTACCTTTCGTGTAATAAATACTTGTGATAATGTCCTTTATATTCTCTGCTAAGATAATCGGTAATACTATGAAATGTTCTTTTTTGATCCATTTCTTTGGGGTGCTTCAGTGTTCCTCATCTTGATTTAGTTGGAAAAAGTTGATTCTCCAATAAACTCTGAGCAAGTTTGCAACAGTTAGATTCAACTCCTCATATAGAAGACTTGCATCAGAAAGTTCCTCCAGGAGTAGTTACAACGATCACGAGAAGCAAGGTTTGTCTGACTTTTCAAGTGATCCCTAACTGAATGATCCGAGTTCAAGTTAATGCCTACATAATCTACTTCTAGTATAAGGCTTTTCATGAGAAATTTTGCATCAAGCAGGTCATGAGTTATTTGATTAACTCCTTGATCTAATCATTTTGCTAAGTCCGGTATGAAAGACGGGACATGATTAATCTCCTTCCAATGCTCACCGAGATACCTAAGTAAGTTGGAGGCTCTTAACCTCAACCCTATCTCCATTTCCTTCATCCCCATCACTGTCCTTCCGGTGAAAGCCTGGAGAAGTGCACTCAATTTAATACGGATACTACGAATAATGTTTGCAATAATCCTATTCTAGTGCCTGAAAGTTGGTTGTGGTTTTCTTTGATTTCACCCAATGAATTCCCAGTTTGGCATGGGTAATTGGATCCCAGAATAGTTCGATATTACTTATTTGAGGACTCTTCTGCAGCCATCTTGAAACGCAGTTCTGAAAGCATGTATTGCTCTCAGGTTCAGCTATGCCTATATAGACAAGCTCTGCTTGGAAGACTTTATCAAATGAATTAAACAGAGCAGAATTGCAGTTTCTTCCCTAAAATTCTGCATTGGTACAATCAAGTGTTAAAGACATGAGTAATGCATTATAGCACAAGAAAGGCTGCATGCTGCCACTGGAAGAAGCAAATTTCATAAGCAGTCAGAAATAGAAGTGACCTTTTTCACTTAAATACACACTACATTGATCCTCTGTTGCAATCACAATGCTTGTTTAGATTAAAAAATATTTAAGATGGGCTTCTTCTAGCCAACGGATCCAGGTTGAAAGATGCTGCAGAAACATGCATTTTCTAAAATTTGCTTTAGGGGTTGCAATTACGTAAACAATTTGGATAAATCTTCCCTTGGCTACCGCTGGCGAACCTCCAGAAAAATGCCTGAACTAGGCTTCTTCTTTGGTTAGAATTCCCTTTAAAGATATTGACTCCTTGGTGAAGGTTTTTACTACTATTGTCAGGGCGGCTGTCAATTTGTTGAAGAGGCTGCTACATTTTTTAGCTATTATTTCGAGGAACACGTGATAACGAGGAGTAGATTTGTATGTGAAGGAAAATTAACCCTTAGGGTAGGAGAAGAAGAAGTTATTTTTAAAGTTCTTGAGGCTATGAAACATTCTTTTGATCATGATGATTCTTGTTAAAGGGAAAAGATTATTGTACTTTTATGCCCTTGATCAGCCCTGGTTCAGAAAATACCCCAATATCCTAGAACATTCATGAGTCTGTCAATTAGAGGAAAGAACATTCCCCCCCCCCCCCTCCCCCCTCTTATCTACCCATTGAAGAAATGGAACCGCGAGAAACTACTAATGATTGGGCATATTCTAAACTACTCATAGTTCTTGGCCAACACACACAAGAAGGTTGATGACTATCCTTTGTCAATTTGATAAAAGAACTTGGTATCAAAAATCCTAACACTAATTAAAGATGTGATAGAACTATACCATCTATCTTCTAGATAGTTGGAGTATCTCTATAATTCTGATATTGGATTACCTCTTTGATATCAATAAAAAACCCTTAAAAATACCCTTCTAGTGTTCAGTGTATTCAATGGATTAAACCCTTAAACCCCATGAGGACAACGAGATAAACCCTTAAAAATACCTCTCGTGTTCAAGTACTCATTTTATCATCTTCAGTGCGATGATTTTGCTTAAAGTTGAAAATTCCATGTCCTCCTTTCACAACTTGCTCTAGTTCTGCAACTCTGTGCTTAAGAAGTTTGACCTCCATGGATAAATCTTCATCACGCCGCTGCATCGCCTAGCAATAGAGGAACAAAAATTGCTGTTGAGTTGACACAGATTTCTGGTAAGAAGAGAAGCTACTTGCCTTATTGTAACTATTCTCTTAAAGTAGTAACTATTTTTGAGCAGGAAAAGAGTGTAAATGTGCACATACTTGGACGCAATTGTATTTACAGAAAAACAATAATGCTGTTCGATGCACAAATAAGAGTAAATAATGAAGAGAGTTTGATTTCATTTCTACTTACTGCAATATATGTATAAGGCAAAGGGAAACTATTAGTTTTTCATAATCTTGATATTCTCATTATTCTTTAAAATAACCAGGCTAAAACCAAAAATGATAAAACATTCTGACCGCACAGGACTCTGCAAAAAGGGGAAATATGGAACTTTGACTATGCACTAGCATGTTTTATGACATGTATATTTTAAACCAGCGTAATCCTTTACCAGAATTAAAAGCACTAGTTCACGAGCACTGTGAAATATGGACTTGCTAACAAGCCAAATATTGAAATTTACATCAAACCAATATTATATCTAAATGTACATAGACCATTTCTGAGGTATATAAGGCAATTTCCTAAAATGTAAAGATAAGCTATCAAAGCAGGCACATATAGACTGTTCGTATTCCTGACTGATCATTGCATGGGTAAGGATGGGATGGGGGGAGGGATGAGAAGAATTTATTGTTTCTGAAAAGCTTAACTTAGAAGAACTTTTCACTTTTTTTAACATTTAGTGAGGCCTTTAACATACATAGTTTTCTTCTTCTCACATGCACAAAGGGTTACATGTCCACAATTGAATGAAACGCCAAATTGAAGGCGTCAGTATTTCAGTAGGTTACTTAGGGTTCTCAAGTCAAAAGGTAATGGGTGAGCCAGGAAATGTAATACATTCAAGTAGGAAACTGATAGAAAACACCACTGAACAACACAAAAAGGAGAATCTGCCATAGCACTTGATTAGCCTGCTGCTTCTTATGAATTGTGTTCCTTCATTTATACACTCAGAGGTAAGCAAGCACTGGATAAGTAGCGGCTATTAAGCAATAAATGAAGCTATAATGGATATCAATGTGGACCTGTAGTTCGCGTCTGCGGAGTCCCTCTTTTCTAGCTTCTGATCTAGCACTTCTTTGCACTTCCAGTATTACAGCAACTCCTGCAACCTAATAAAGTAGGAAGAAAAGGAAAATTAAATAGAATTCTCAACAAGAAAACTAAAGAAAAGGAAAAAGGGATCATAACACTAGAAACTATGCACATAAATAGATAATAAAAATAACAAGAATGAGATCTCAAGCAAGAGAAAAGCTGACAAGCCCACTGAAGGCATCAATGCGGACCCATCCTGCAGACTGAAGTATCTTAGGTGACAAATGGAAATAATCTTTTGTAGTTTTCTATAAAGCCACTCTGAAAGGCATTTGGATAGTTGCTCCTTTCAAAATAGTGGTTCTGAAGAAGATAAAATTTCAGGAGAATTATGAAGTGATAATAATTGAAGATGTGGTCAGCTACCATATACTCCAGACATCTTCAAAGAATTTTCATCTGATATATATGCAGGGAATATCATCAACAAGAGAATATCTTGAAAAACTTCCTAGCATGTGCTTTTAATTGCATATGGTTCAATCTCATATTGACAGATTTGTTTTCGGTCAGAAATACTATGGTCCAACTAAATGACACAGTATGAAGTAATCTCTTCTCCCAGAAAACACCTCAACTCTCAGCTCTATGCGTATCAAGACACATGTCAAAGCTTACATTCTGGGAGGGATTGTATCTTGCTACAAAATCTAATCCTCTTTACCAACCGCATAGTTTCTAGCAAAATCTAATACTCTCTTGACGTGTTCCTTGAAAAATCTTATTCTTGAAACAAGACCTAGTGCCTAGTAAAGAATGCTTCTTACTAACTGAGCTACCACTTGGCCAACCTCAAGAAAGTCTTTGATTATTTTGTTGATTGATTTATTTGAATTGGAGTGCAGAAGCCATCACATCAATTATTTGCAACCCTCAGCCTTCAGGAAAGCCCTTTTCTACACATAGCCCTGTGACAAGTTAAAAAACAGAATCCTTGTAAACCTAGTGTCATCACTCAAACATTCTGGTTGGTTGCCATTTTCTTTAGGATAAACATGTTCAGATTCTCAAATACAGGTCTTTTGTAGTTCAAAATAGCCAGAACTGCAAAATGAAATAGTAAAGTATGAATGCATATGAAAGATATTCTAAACTTGCACTGAGATATCTCTCTGCATGTGAATTAATTGGGATGCACAAAGTATCTAGCATGGTGACTCTCAGGATTCAGAAGTACATGATTAGTACTGACTTTTAATAAAGATATTCATGTAATAATACCTCACACGCCATAAACCAAAGGCATGGGCATCCTTAGCACTATCTGGCTACAAATCAAGACCAATGCTAAACCATGAAAGACAAAGATATACTTGCAATCATGATTAGGTTGTAGATTGAAGAAAGATTGCATTTCAAAAGGAAAAAATCAGTAAAATCCATGAATCAGAAAATCAGCTGTACCGTAAACACAAAGAGTTCCCCTAAAAGATCAGCGGCAGCCTGAACAGATTTTTCTTCATTTAGAGGGCGAATTGCAACATCCGTTGCACGACCATAAATCCGCCTTTGCACATTTGTTGTAAATCGGTGGTTTGCCTGATATCAGGAAGAATTCAGATCTTCAATTCTTCCCATAACTAATATAAAGGCTAGAAAGCAAACAACACGACACTAGACACACAAAAGGAAAAGTTTTTCTTTTTTATAAAATAAGTGTCCTGTTGTAATTAATATCAAATTGAAGTCAAGCACTCCATGGAAGCACAGATACCACCAAGAGGGGATGAGAGGCCCTGAAAAACATGCTTATCACTCACAAGTACAGAAGAGAATAACATCGGGTACATCAAAGTTTACATCGGAACTTTTTGTGCTTTATTTAGCAAGTACGTGCTGAGAGCATACTTGTTCTATCGTATCTTTTTCCATCATATAACAGATGGAGACCTCATTGAAGCTGTTGAAATAGTTATTCTATTTCAAAATGTTAAAAATTTGTTCTGGGTTTCACAAAAGTGAATTGTTTGTCATGTGGGCCAGAGGGAAGTTTTTGTTTCAGATTTTTTTTTTTGGTCCAAAGGGGATCTGTATTCATTGAAAGGTTAAACAATGTACAATTTACAAATGGGTCATCAGACTATGAGCAAAAAGAAAAAGCAAGGGGGTTAGGAGGCGTAAGTATCGACATTTGTCCTAGCCTCCTCAAAAAACTAGTATGATTTACAATGCTAGTCAACTCTAGAATTCTATGCAAGATTTCTTTTACCATATCCCAGTGGGGGGATCAGTCCACTCCGGTGAGTATATCTTCTTATTTCACCAATACCAGATTCAGTTAAAGGCTTCCCTAAAAAGTAAGTCTCAATTTGCTTCCAAGCCAGATTTCCTGAGACTCTGTTGTAAATTCAAGTTTATCCTCTTTGATGGCTTGTTCTCAGCTTTGAATAACTGCCATTTGCTGTGTTTTACCAGTTCTTTCCAAACAGCAGAATTCCAAAGGCAATCCCTGATAGCATGGAGAGATGTTTCAACCTCCTTGCCACAGAGAGTACAAAAGGGGTCCCCATTCCGCTCCTTTTGTGGATCAAATATGTAGTGGTTAGGCTATCGTGTTTCAGTGTCCAAAGCAGGAGATTAAGTCTAAATGGTCCCTTCAGCTGCCGTTTTTTGTCTTACAACGGATTCTCACTATCAGAGTTGTTCACTACTTGAATGCCTCTGTAGACTTTCCGTACTTGTAGCTTTTCCCCTAATCCAAATATAGCCTAAAACTTTAGTAATTTATAGTTCTCTATATTAAGGGCTAATCGAATTAAAGATTTTCTCCAGCTGGTAAAGATAACAACCACCCTTCAAGCGTATACTACACATGCTAACTAAGAAGGTTCTTGAATCAAAATTTCACTACATTTTCCAATCTTTAACAGGAAATTCTACATTCAGACAATCTAGATCAAGCAAGGCCTTATTTTTTACCACAGTTTCGGATATACATATCAAAATGTGGCAAAGAACCATTTGCGCACTGCAGATTAACACATCCCGAGTTACAAGGATACAAGAAGATGAATTTGATAAAAAACGTATTTCCTTAGCAAGAAATTCTAATGTCCCACAAGCTAAAAGCTAAGAATTCAATATGTCAGACTTCACAGGACATGAATTAGCAAGAAGTGACATGGAAAACAAGCAAAAGACACGTAACCATTGTAATTATACACATTCCGTAGTCCTGAGAGTAATTCTAACAGTAGTATGAAGTAAACCTGGGCAAAATTGATGATGAATTGTCTAAATTGGGGATGCAAGCCAGCTTCTTTCTTGATGCGTTTGCCAATTGGTTTGCAGAATGTCTTCAAGGCAAGTGTCCCTAACTTAGCTATTGGTAATATCATCAATACAAGTGAGACCAGAGCATGAATCTGTATTGATGGTTAGCTAATTCTGGTCTGGGATTTGTAAAGAGTAAAGAGAGAAGAGGAATCTTCTTGAAAGATGGAAAACGAATGGAGGTGTGGCCGATAGGAGGGGTAAAGTTGACCGTTGTCCCTAGTGGCTCTTTTTCTTAGTCTTTACTCACGAACTAATTTTTATTGTAATAATTTATTAATATTTTAATAATTATTTATTTATTAATAACAGGTAAAATTATTAAAATAAAATTATTTAATTATATATTAAGTTAAATATTTTAATTATTATTATTAATTAAATTACTGTTAAAATACTAATAAATGTTATAAGTTCAATTTATACACTGATTTATTTTTTTTATTTTTTGATTGATGAGTACATTTTTGCATCCTTAATGTATACACTATGGTATGGCTTGGCCCTCAAGATGTACTCTTTGCTTTGATTGTAGACGTTTCACATAATGAAATAGGCCACCCTTTTGATTTGGCTACTTCATAACTTCACCATTGCTAAAAAGGAGTTGATTAGTCCCATATTTTTCGAGAGAAAAGGTAATCAAACAATACATGTCTGTCTCATTTTTTTAAAATTACTATCATTATAAATACAATTCTTTTACCATTTTTTATATTAGTAAAATTAGTTATAAATATAATAAAAAATATTATTTATTTACTTTTTTCTTAATATATGTAAAAATGGCCAAAAGTCTTATATTTTAAAACCACGAAAATAATTCGTTTGGAGATTTTATTCATTTTTTAGGAACCGAATTAAAATTCATTCATATTTTAGTCATAATACTCTATTCAAAAAATGTTGTTTCTTGTAATATGAACATAATTTTCTAGTTGTCGAGAAATATGTTGAAATCAAATTAACATTCCAACAACCAGGCTCTTGGACATATGTGAGTTGCTATTCGGTTTACAGATAAGGCAAGTAAGCGATCAAACAAATGGGAAAAAAAAGACTTTTTAGGTTAACTTTCATCGTAAAAATAATTAACAAATAACTCCGGCATCTGGGAAAATTTGGAGCCGCACACGATCGATTGGTTTTGACCTCATCCACGTTTTAGAATATTTTAGAAGCTCCTATTGGTAAATTACAATCGCATGCAATCTATTAGGAAGAGAAAGTGAGAGTAGAACTAATAATAAATGTCCAACTCCAAATTTCACAGATATTCACTTGTTTCTTTCTATTTTCCGTAATAACCGATTTGTGCTTATCATCTATATATAGCATAGAATTTCCCTTGTGATATCATAAGAAGCAATGAACAAGTTATTGAATGTGATGGCCAATTTCAACATGATGTCCAAAGAGATGATTAAACCATCGTCTCCAACAGCCAACCAGTGTAGAAAACTCAAGTAATGCTTTGTAGACCAGATTGCAGCACCATTTCATGTTCCCGTATTTTTCTTCTCCCAAGCTAGCCAAATCTCCCGCAACAATTATAAGCATGCCCAGATGTCCAAATTGCTCAAGTCATCTTTATCAAGAACTTTAACTCGATTTTATCCATTAGCAGGAAGAATCTCTGAGGATTTTTCGATTGATTGCAATAATGCAGGAGCCCTTTATGTTGAGGTTCGAGTTCATGCAGTAGAAATTTCCCATAAAATTGCAGATGCTACATCCTTGGCGACCTTCGTGATTGCGTGGGCTGCTATCTGCCGTGGAGATGAGGAAATTTCGCAGCCTAGTTTCAATGCAGCAAGTTTTTTTCCTCCTAGAGACCTAACCGGTCCAGATCCCCTGCCAGTTCTACAAGTTGCTAGAGAGAAGATGAAAACAAAGTGCGTTGTGTTCGACAAGGGAAAGTTAACAAAGCTCAAAGAATGTGCAGCCGCAGGCCCTGAATCCCAAGTGAAAGATCCGACTAGGGTCGAACTTGTCACAGCTTGGATTTGGACTCGTTTCACGGAGATTCACAAAGCCAGAATGGGTAAGAATGCGACTCTTCCTGCGATGGTGGCAGTTAAATTGAGAAGTAGAATGCATCTACCTCTTTCTGAGCATGCATTCGGTAACCTGTTTGTCAGAATCTCGTATGTGAATTGAGGAATTCAATCAGGGCTGTCGACAACGATTATGTGAACAAAATCCTTGAAAGCGGTGCAATAATCCAGCAAAAAGCCCTGGCGGAACTATTAGCCAAGGGAGTAGAGAAGTTTTGCGTTATTAGTAGTTGGTGCAGGCTTCCTTTATATGAGGTTAACTACGGTTGGGGAAAGCCATTTTGGGTCTGCACTACTTGTTTGCCGTACAAGAACACTGCATTTTTAATGGATAATAGATGTGGAGATGGAATAGTCGCATGGATTAACATGCTTGAAGAAGATTCTTCTTTCTTTGGAAGTGATCAACACAATGAGAATGATTTCTGGAGCTCTTCTTGAGAATTGAACCGTGTGCCTAGCATAGTTACTGCGTTGTAATTGTTTGGAATAAGCATGTGTTTTACTGCAACAAAGTGAAAAGAGTAGGTAAACCGTTTCCTCTTATAATATATATTACCTTGATTTCAACTGGAACGATGATTAGGCACTTCTGTTTTTAAAAAATTTCTGTCATAAATTGGACAATTTAGTCCCTCTTATTTTTATGTTAGGAAATTAAAGGACTTCTTTTAACTTGTTAAGTCCTATTTATTTTTACCTTTGGACATTAAATGACCTCTTGATTTTTTTTAATTTTTTAAGTCTCTCTTATATTACGTTCGGATACTTCAAGACTCTTATTTTTTAAAAAACTTTTTTAATCCTTGTAGTTTGTTTCATCAAAATGATTCTATAAGTAACTCATAAAAACACTAAGGATTTAAAAAGTTAAAAAGAAAAAATAAAAGATTCAGAAGTGTTCAAATATAAAAATAAGAGGAAGTTAATAAATTAAAAAAATTTAAAAGTCTTTTAATTTTTAAATATAAAGACAAGAAATTTAGGTGATTAAAATAATTTAAAAGTCATTTAATATTCAAATATAAAAATAAAAAAGGACTAAATTATCCGATTTTCCATTTCTCTCGGCGATCCTCTGTCCCCTGTACCCTGCCATACGTTTGGACTACCGTCATTCACTCTGCCATAGGTTCTCTATTTGTATTCGTTTTTTCCCCTATACGTTTTGTACTTGGTTCTTTATCATCCATGTGGTTTTTTTTCCTTTTTATTTTAAAAGACTATCATGATCAAGCAGCTTGGCCTAGTCCGATAGGGGGGGTGAGACGGGATTTCGGATAAAGTATTCGGTTCGGAGCATACTCGATATTTCATAAATTAAATGATTTAGCCTATAAGAGAACCTTAGGTCGTGTTTTAAGATTTCATGCGCTTCCAAATATAAAGTTTTTTAATAATATTTTTATTAAATAGTTTAATATTTTATAAATTTTAAAAGTTTTTTTTAAAATAGTCCCATAATAAATATAATTTTTATTTTTATTATATTAATAAAATTAGTAAAAGATATAATAAAAAATATTATTTATTTTCTTTTTTTAAAATTTTTAAAAATGTCAAAAAACTTTTTATTTTAACTTGGTACTAAAGGTTACTATTAGCAACAGAAAAAGCAAAAAAGAGTCAGGAGAATATTAAATCGTAAGTAAATTATTATATTAAATTTATTAATTAAAGATATTAGCAGTAGGATGAGATTAGATATAATTTGATTTTAAAAATTTTATTTTAAAATTTTATAAAAGTTAAATTATTTGTATAGAAGAAAATATAAGAATACGTAAGTGGAGATAATTATATTTCGTAAATAAGTAAGTCTGTTGTGAAAATTTCAATGTTATTATAGGAAGCAGACAAGAATTTTTAATATTATCTAACGTGGTAAAAAAAATAGCATACTCATAAAAATATACTTCTTTATTCTCTGCTTCTGTACACAAATGAAAGACATATTTATACAAGTCATCCCATGATTCGCATATTTTCTGGCCTGATTGATGCACTTGTGGTTATCCCATTTGCTTATTATTATCACATGCACTCTCTTCCCTTGAAGATTGAGATTAACTCCTTGATAAGGGGATTGATTATCTTCGACAGTCCTCAAATCTCAACCAAACATAGAAAGAACATATAAATGCTGACGTTTTTACCTTTCTTTTTTCTTTTTCCCCTTTTTTTTTATGGGTGCAAATTTGCTGGCAGTCGATACTGCATGATTGGTCGGACGAGGAAAGCGTGGATAGTTTATTGGGCTAAAGAAATGTAAAGAGGCAATTCCAAGTAAGGAAAGAGGAGGAAAGGTGATAATTGTTGACATGGTTGTGGGCGACCAGAGTGAGGATTATAAGGCAACCGAAACTCAACTATTCCTTGATATGATGATGATGGTTCTGCTCACTGGAAGAGAAAAAAATGAGAAAGATTGGGCTAAACTCTTCTCTGAGTCTGGCTTCACTGACTACAAGATTACCACTATTCTGGGATTGAGATCCCTTTTAAAAGTTTATTATTAATCAATATTTGTTATAGCTTGCTTTGGGGATTCCTAGGCCATAAGCCAAATTTATGCGTGAAGAAGTATTGTTCTATGCCACTTCACTACTTAGTGGAAAATAAAAGCAAGAACTTCTCTGGTTAATCCTTCTTCCTCCTCCCCCTATAAAAAGGGGCGCCGGGGGGGGTGTTATAAATATAGATTTTAAAGGATGAAAATTGCCACTTCACTACTTGGATAGTTGATTTTTCATATAAGTAAGCCATTTTTTGTCTTTTTATTTTGTTGTGATTGATGAATGTCTAATTTGTAGGATTAGCATAAATTAGTAAGTGGCTAAGATAAAAATACTCTAAAATTTTATATCTTCGATATTTGTTCTGTCCGCTTCTTTAAAAATACAAATTGATCCACTCAATTTAGAACAATGTTGTAGTGTTAAATAAATAGTTTTATTTTAACAGTAACTTTTATAGTTTATTAATAATTAACTTAATAAAAAATAATAAATTGCAACGAGAAATAATAAGTTTTGTAACATTTCCCCTAACACAAGTTTTTTTCTAAAATTTATTAGTTCATAAAAGCAACAAAAATTACGACCTTTTTAGTAAAGAAATCAAGAACCACCACTTGAATTGTCTTTTAATCAAACTGATAACTGTTAAATTAATTATCCACAAAATTAAGTTAGTCTCTTGGGCAAAAATTAATGACACAGTGGATGAAATGAAAATAGAGGGAAAAGACACAACTGGGGAAGAGGGAAGGAGGAGAAGAAAACAAAAATTTCAGTAAAGGGGTGATGTATAATTTTGATTACCGACAGCCATTAAGATTAATTTGTGGCGCTTTGATTGAGAAGGCAAAGTTGCCATTTGTGCAAATTGAATTGGCCAATTACAGAAAGAAAATAGCTCTAGCAATGTCGCCAACCTTCCATAGAAGTTAGACAGAAATTTTTTAAAGATATGGCAGAGAAAAAAAGGATTTTACTCAAACCAGTTTTAAGCATTAAATCAATACTCTTTTTGTTTCAAAAAATAAGGCCTTTTGGCCATTTTTTTCTCTTTTCAAAATGTTTATGCACATTTTAAAAATTATTTTTCTAAAATTACTCTCACTATAAAGATAATCATCTCATTTTCTATTATATTAATAAAAATAGTTAAAAATAAACTAAGCATATTTCATTTTCTTTTTTTCTTGAGAAAAGATATAAATTATCACATAGTACTTGGACTGGAATTTTCTTCTACTATGTTTACGAAATTCCTTTTTTTTTCTTAATATTCTTTTCTGGAACGACCTAAAATCTAAAGTAAAAGAGTAAAAGGAACGTATTTGTTCTGTTTATATTTTTTTTAATATACTAAGAATAGAAGGCTATGAATGGAAATCATGTCCTGTAATTAGAGTTAGAACAAGAAATTTCTTACCAGGAAGCAAGTACTATATATATATATATATATATATATATATATATATATATATATATAAGGAAATTGTAATGAATTTTACACAGTTATTGTGGGCATGGAGGGGGTGAAAAGTAAAATTTTTAATGACCTAATTTTGATTTTTAAAGAAAAGCAATCCAACTTCTAAACTTCTTCCTCTTAGGTTTACCTTTTGTCTATTGACCTATAAAAGATGCTATTAATTAGTTGAGTTACGAACTACGCGGATCATCTCGTAACTACAAATCTGTTTCTTATACCTATAAGTTGTAAATGTAAAATATTCTTGGTGAATTTTATTTTTTATAAATAATTTATTTTTATAACTTTTAAATATAAAATAATAAATCTAAAACCTATCCAAACATACTAAAAAAAATGTAAACCAAGACAGTGAGATCAAAAGGAAGATTTTACCCGCCGAGCTAATCCACCAAAAAGGTCATGGAACGAGCTGCCCTTAACAAACAGGGAAATCAGTCAATCTTTCTCACCACTATAATTGTTCATGTTGGCCGAGTGCAAGATTCTAACCAATTTTCAGGTTTCAGTACTACTTTTACATCTGAATGTCAGAGTTCCTCAAATTTTGGACAAGAAACTTTAGCTCATTCTGAGTGATATTGCAGATATATCACAAGCTTCTGCCATTAGTTCATCATATTAGCACCAACCTTGTTTGCCAGTTTCGTCAAAATAATTGATTCCGGATTCGGTCGTCTACAGAAAAATTGATAAAATAGTCTGCGTAAAAATTTTAAGTTGCCCGCGTTTGCAATATTATTTATCTTTTTTTCTCCATGTTCTGGCAAAGCTCCATAAAGTTAATAAAATTTAAATAATGCATTACGCATCAATTATTTTAAAACTTATCGAATTTGGATCAAATGAAAAATTCATCTTACAATTTTGAATTCCAATTCAAAATTAAAATGAAGACGGTATGTAAATTTATAGTAACGACAAAAATGAAATATATTCATTTATACACTAACAAAAATTTTGTTGGACTGATTAATCCCCTAGCCATTTTTATACTTGAACTTTTTTTTGACCGTTTTATTTTTAATGAATATTTTAAATATTTTGGTCATTAATTTTTTTTCTGTTAGCCTCTTTGATCCTTCAAGAATATTTTTAATTCTTTTGCTCCCGCACCTATTTTTCCTTTCACTTGTTTAGTCACTTGCGAAACGTTATCTGTACGTGTTGGACACTCCATAAACTTACATTAATTAAAAGTCAACCATTAAAGAAAAAACTTTATCGACGAAAAATGTTAAAAGTATTCGGCGGCCAAACTAGGGAATCAAGGATTGCGGTCGCCGGCCTCCAACATTTTCTAAGTTCAAAATCTACTTCTGAGCTATAGCATTTTTGACAATATTACCCCCCGGGAAATAAAACTTGGTCCGCACACTCTTTGGAAATTCAATCACTAGTAAATAATTTTTATATTTTTTTGCCAAAAGTTTAACAATATTTGCACTCTCGTTTCCTTCTAGCAAGTTTAAAAAATATTCTCCCTTTCGTCCTCTTTTTCCTTGTGTTTTCTAGTTGCATCCAACGTCTCCATTTGAATTGCAGATCATGTAAAGTGGAATAGGATACAAAAATATTTTCGAACTCAACTACTTGTTTCGGAATTCAATCAATCTTAATTTGATAGGAATCGATCTCAAAATATAATAAATATTCAATAAATTCAGGTGTTGTTTTGATTTTAAGTGATGAATGAATTACACTCTAAAATAATTTTTATATTTTTTTTGCCAAAAGTTTACCAATATTTGCACTCTCGTTTCCTTCTAGCAAGTTTAAAAAATATTCTCCCTTTCGTCCTCTTTTTCCTTGTGTTTTCTAGTTGCATCCAACGTCTCCATTTGAATTGCAGATCATGTAAAGTGGAATAGGATACAAAAAATATTTTCGAACTCAACTACTTGTTTCGAATTCAATCAATCTTAATTTGATAGGAATCGATCTCAAAATATAATAAATATTCAATAAATTCAGGTGTTGTTTTGATTTTAAGTGATGAATGAATTACACTCTAAAATAATTTTTATATTTTTTTTGCCAAAAGTTTACCAATATTTGCACTCTCGTTTCCTTCTAGCAAGTTTAAAAAATATTCTCCCTTTCGTCCTCTTTTTCCTTGTGTTTTCTAGTTGCATCCAACGTCTCCATTTGAATTGCAGATCATGTAAAGTGGAATAGGATACAAAAATATTTTCGAACTCAACTACTTGTTTCGGAATTCAATCAATCTTAATTTGATAGGAATCGATCTCAAAATATAATAAATATTCAATAAATTCAGGTGTTGTTTTGATTTTTAAGTGATGAATGAATTACACTCTAAAATAATTTTTATATTTTTTTTGCCAAAAGTTTACCAATATTTGCACTCTCGTTTCCTTCTAGCAAGTTTAAAAAATATTCTCCCTTTCGTCCTCTTTTTCCTTGTGTTTTCTAGTTGCATCCAACGTCTCCATTTGAATTGCAGATCATGTAAAGTGGAATAGGATACAAAAATATTTTCGAACTCAACTACTTGTTTCGGAATTCAATCAATCTTAATTTGATAGGAATCGATCTCAAAATATAATAAATATTCAATAAATTCAGGTGTTGTTTTGATTTTAAGTGATGAATGAATTACACTCTAAAATAATTTTTTATATTTTTTTTGCCAAAAGTTTACCAATATTTGCACTCTCGTTTCCTTCTAGCAAGTTTAAAAAATATTCTCCCTTTCGTCCCTCTTTTTTCCTTGTGTTTTCTAGTTGCATCCAACGTCTCCATTTGAATTGCAGATCATGTAAAGTGGAATAGGATACAAAAATATTTTCGAACTCAACTACTTGTTTCGGAATTCAATCAATCTTAATTTGATAGGAATCGATCTCAAAATATAATAAATATTCAATAAATTCAGGTGTTGTTTTGATTTTAAGTGATGAATGAATTACACTCTAAAATAATTTTTATATTTTTTTTTGCCAAAAGTTTACCAATATTTGCACTCTCGTTTCCTTCTAGCAAGTTTAAAAAATATTCTCCCTTTCGTCCTCTTTTTCCTTGTGTTTTCTAGTTGCATCCAACGTCTCCATTTGAATTGCAGATCATGTAAAGTGGAATAGGATACAAAAATATTTTCGAACTCAACTACTTGTTTCGAATTCAATCAATCTTAATTTGATAGGAATCGATCTCAAAATATAATAAATATTCAATAAATTCAGGTGTTGTTTTGATTTTAAGTGATGAATGAATTACACTCTAAAATAATTTTTTATATTTTTTTTGCCAAAAGTTTACCAATATTTGCACTCTCGTTTCCTTCTAGCAAGTTTAAAAAATATTCTCCCTTTCGTCCTCTTTTTCCTTGTGTTTTCTAGTTGCATCCAACGTCTCCATTTGAATTGCAGATCATGTAAAGTGGAATAGGATACAAAAATATTTTCGAACTCAACTACTTGTTTCGGAATTCAATCAATCTTAATTTGATAGGAATCGATCTCAAAATATAATAAATATTCAATAAATTCAGGTGTTGTTTTGATTTTAAGTGATGAATGAATTACACTCTAAAATAATTTTTTATATTTTTTTTGCCAAAAGTTTACCAATATTTGCACTCTCGTTTCCTTCTAGCAAGTTTAAAAAATATTCTCCCTTTCGTCCTCTTTTTCCTTGTGTTTTCTAGTTGCATCCAACGTCTCCATTTGAATTGCAGATCATGTAAAGTGGAATAGGATACAAAAATATTTTCGAACTCAACTACTTGTTTCGGAATTCAATCAATCTTAATTTGATAGGAATCGATCTCAAAATATAATAAATATTCAATAAATTCAGGTGTTGTTTTGATTTTAAGTGATGAATGAATTACACTCTAAAATAATTTTTTATATTTTTTTTGCCAAAAGTTTACCAATATTTGCACTCTCGTTTCCTTCTAGCAAGTTTAAAAAATATTCTCCCTTTCGTCCTCTTTTTCCTTGTGTTTTCTAGTTGCATCCAACGTCTCCATTTGAATTGCAGATCATGTAAAGTGGAATAGGATACAAAAATATTTTCGAACTCAACTACTTGTTTCGGAATTCAATCAATCTTAATTTGATAGGAATCGATCTCAAAATATAATAAATATTCAATAAATTCAGGTGTTGTTTTGATTTTAAGTGATGAATGAATTACACTCTAAAATAATTTTTATATTTTTTTTGCCAAAAGTTTACCAATATTTGCACTCTCGTTTCCTTCTAGCAAGTTTAAAAAATATTCTCCCTTTCGTCCTCTTTTTCCTTGTGTTTTCTAGTTGCATCCAACGTCTCCATTTGAATTGCAGATCATGTAAAGTGGAATAGGATACAAAAATATTTTCGAACTCAACTACTTGTTTCGAATTCAATCAATCTTAATTTGATAGGAATCGATCTCAAAATATAATAAATATTCAATAAATTCAGGTGTTGTTTTGATTTTAAGTGATGAATGAATTACACTCTAAAATAATTTTTTATATTTTTTTTGCCAAAAGTTTACCAATATTTGCACTCTCGTTTCCTTCTAGCAAGTTTTAAAAAATATTCTCCCTTTCGTCCTCTTTTTTCCTTGTGTTTTCTAGTTGCATCCAACGTCTCCATTTGAATTGCAGATCATGTAAAGTGGAATAGGATACAAAAATATTTTCGAACTCAACTACTTGTTTCGAATTCAATCAATCTTAATTTGATAGGAATCGATCTCAAAATATAATAAATATTCAATAAATTCAGGTGTTGTTTTGATTTTAAGTGATGAATGAATTACACTCTAAAATAATTTTTTATATTTTTTTTGCCAAAAGTTTACCAATATTTGCACTCTCGTTTCCTTCTAGCAAGTTTAAAAAATATTCTCCCTTTCGTCCTCTTTTTTCCTTGTGTTTTCTAGTTGCATCCAACGTCTCCATTTGAATTGCAGATCATGTAAAGTGGAATAGGATACAAAAATATTTTCGAACTCAACTACTTGTTTCGAATTCAATCAATCTTAATTTGATAGGAATCGATCTCAAAATATAATAAATATTCAATAAATTCAGGTGTTGTTTTGATTTTAAGTGATGAATGAATTACACTCTAAAATAATTTTTTATATTTTTTTTTGCCAAAAGTTTACCAATATTTGCACTCTCGTTTCCTTCTAGCAAGTTTAAAAAATATTCTCCCTTTCGTCCTCTTTTTTCCTTGTGTTTTCTAGTTGCATCCAACGTCTCCATTTGAATTGCAGATCATGTAAAGTGGAATAGGATACAAAAAATATTTTCGAACTCAACTACTTGTTTCGAATTCAATCAATCTTAATTTGATAGGAATCGATCTCAAAATATAATAAATATTCAATAAATTCAGGTGTTGTTTTGATTTTAAGTGATGAATGAATTACACTCTAAAATAATTTTTATATTTTTTTTGCCAAAAGTTTACCAATATTTGCACTCTCGTTTCCTTCTAGCAAGTTTAAAAAATATTCTCCCTTTCGTCCTCTTTTTCCTTGTGTTTTCTAGTTGCATCCAACGTCTCCATTTGAATTGCAGATCATGTAAAGTGGAATAGGATACAAAAATATTTTCGAACTCAACTACTTGTTTCGGAATTCAATCAATCTTAATTTGATAGGAATCGATCTCAAAATATAATAAATATTCAATAAATTCAGGTGTTGTTTTGATTTTTAAGTGATGAATGAATTACACTCTAAAAATAATTTTTTATATTTTTTTTGCCAAAAGTTTACCAATATTTGCACTCTCGTTTCCTTCTAGCAAGTTTAAAAAATATTCTCCCTTTCGTCCTCTTTTTCCTTGTGTTTTCTAGTTGCATCCAACGTCTCCATTTGAATTGCAGATCATGTAAAGTGGAATAGGATACAAAAATATTTTCGAACTCAACTACTTGTTTCGGAATTCAATCAATCTTAATTTGATAGGAATCGATCTCAAAATATAATAAATATTCAATAAATTCAGGTGTTGTTTTGATTTTAAGTGATGAATGAATTACACTCTAAAATACTAATGCTACATTTAGATCGATCATTTGATTTTGTGAAATATTTATAGTGATATTTATTCTAATATCTCAATGATCTCACAATAAAGTGTTATTACTCAGATATTTTAGAAGTAACTACTTAAATCAACACTTAATTCATAATTCAATCTCATAAAGCTTGTGCATCCATTACATTCCTTCGTGAATTATTGTATTATCTCTCTCTCTCTCTCTCTCCTCTTGTTGTATGACCAAAATTTTCCTAATTATATTGAATTTAAGTGCTATAAATGTACTAGGTAAATCAAATACACTACGCTGATGTTACAAAAGTTTTGTATAGATTCATGTCTTCTCAACCTTAAAAGTATTTATAAGGAACATAAATATTGATCAAAGAAAAAAGAAGTTGAGGAATGAGAAGCTATTTCAGATTTGCATTTCGATTCGCCATTTCAGTCTTCTGCACTAGAAGCTGTTTAAAATTTGCATTTAAGAAGTCACATCAATATAAAAACTCCAGCCCATGAATTTGCGTAACTAAATTTGGTCCTGTCTAATCGAAAACCCAACTTCTGTCGTTACTTCATTTTTCTGTTCTGGTTTCCTCTTTCCCAGAATAAACTGACCCCCACAAGTTAAACATCTCAAACAATGATGCCAACTGAGGATATTACAAAATCAAATTTAACCTTAAGGCTGAGAAACAATGCTGGCCAACCCCAGAAGAACCACTATAAATAGGTTTATTGGTTTGCTTAACTGATAGCATCAAGTTTCTCTATTACTAAAACGTAGCACTTCTGGTGCAAATCGAGATTGAGTAACAAGTACTAACCAAATGGCATTTCTTACCGTTCATCAATTATCTTTCATGTTCGGCATCTTCGGTATGCAGTTTGCAGTCTTTCATGCATCTGGAGCAAAGAAAGTGTTGTAGCTGATGATATGTTCCTTTGTGATATTTGATTCATCATTTGTTCCAATACTTGTGTCTCTAACCTCCTGATTTCATTTTGTGCAGGCAATGCAATATCTTTCTTCGTGTTTCTTTCTCCAATGTAAGCTTCATCATGCACAAAAGTTGCAAATCTTGGGATCATTATTTTGCTAACTTTCGTTCTTACTGATATTCGCAGGACGACCTTTTACAGAATATACCAGAGAAAAAGTTCTGAAGGGTATAACTCGATACCGTACGTGGTTTCATTATTCAGTGCATCTCTGTTGTTATTCTACGGTGTTATGAAGAGCCATGCCTACTTGATCATCACCATAAATAGTGCTGGATGTGTCATTGAACTGATTTACCTCCTTGTGTATGTGGTATACGCCACCAAAAAGGATAAGGTAACCTAAACTAGTCCACAGCCAAGATTTTCTTTTGCTTCCCGTAGGATTTCTGCTAAGAACTGTGTCCATTGTTTCAATTGTTAGCAAGACTTTCTGACTAAAATGGTGATGGTTCTGCAGATATCCACATTGAGGTTGATGTTGCTGTTCAATATTGGATGCTTAGGTCTCATATTGGGAGTTTCTTTAGGACTAACAAAGGGTGAAAAGAGAGTTGCACTGGTGGGATGGGCGGTCGCGGTGATCAATGTGGCTGTCTTTGCCGCACCTTTGAGCGTCATGGTAATTCCAGAACGTTTTCTGCTGAATCTTGGACGTTCCCTCTCAAGATTTTCTCCTAATTAATCTGACACTTCTTTTCTGCTGCAGCGGCAAGTTATTAGAACCAAAAGCGTAGAATTCATGCCCGTTGGTTTATCGATCTGTCTTACACTAAATGCCACAGCTTGGTTCTTCTATGGATTCTTTATTAGGGATTACTACATAGCTGTAAGTAAAGGAGAAACCAATTGATTTTAAATAGCATAATTTTCATTTTATCATATATATGCAAGTCGAAGATCAGCTGATTTTTAATGTTAATGTTGCAGTGTCCAAATGTCCTAGGCTTGATATTTGGAATCATTCAAATCATACTTTACTTGATTTACAAGAATGCAAAGAAGGAGGAAGTAAAGGAAGGAGTTGAAAGAAATGCTGACGGGATAGCAGACCTGAAAAGGATCCCCGTAGATTTGGAGCTGGCCGGCAATGCCAGAGTTCACTAAAGCAGTGAAAGACTGGAACTGAAACAATATGAAGCATATATTGAGCCAAAAAAAAAAAAAAACAGTTTCAAACATTTATGAAGACTTGATTAGGGAATAAAGCAGTAGGCAGAGTAGGAAACCTTTGTACTCCATTCGTTTTATAATAATTGTCTTAATTTTTTATTTGGCCTATTTTAAATTATTGTACTATTTTTAAATAGAGAAAGTATTTATAATTTTTTTCTGTTTCTATTTATAATTTTTTTCCGTTTCTATCCTTACTTCAAACTCTCTACTTGAATGCATTAATTTTCTAAAACTTTAACTAAACACATGAACAAATATTAATTTTACACTTTTCATATAAAAAAAAGAACTTTGAAATAAGAAAAGCAACTAAGGGGACTCATATTTAATTTAGTACAAATTTCTCTATCAGCCTTAGAATCATTTTTGACACTTTGTTTAATTTTTCTATAAAATTCATAATAGGAGAGAGTAACTTTTCTTTTACTCGGTGCGGGACAATGATGTTTCCACCAAACCCAATTGTACTTTGGAACTCAAACTTTTGTTGAAGTGAGTATTGTCATCCTAAGTCTCATCAATGGTACTTGTTCGGTTGTACCTAGTTTAGCACGAGGGGGTCTACTGAGCAAATCGTTTATGTAATCGCTGGATCAGATGATCCATGTGATCTAACGACTACGACCCATTTCAACGAAAACGGTTTGATCCCGTAGCCGGGTTGAATCGTTTAAGCGGAAAGTGACTTATTGCTGTAGTCATCCTTGACGGCTTATCTTCTTGCAAACCCTACCATTACCTTACCATTACTTTTTCTAAAGGGGCGTATTTGTATTTTTTAAAATAAATTAAATTATATTAAAAATTATAAAATTAAATTATTTGTAAGAAAATGAGTGAAACTTAAAATTAAAAAAAAATAAGTTGAGTTCCAATCTAAATTCGGCCTTCATCAGTTAGCATAAGAGAAACCTACTTAAACAATATCACAAGACTGATGTTTAAGAGAAATTAAGAGAAATATATTACAAGATGATATGTTATTATTGTAAATATGGAGCATTGTGAATCTAATTTCAATAAATAAAATCTTAATTTACATGAAAAAAATTTAATTATAACATATATAGTAATATTTTTTAAAGCTTCTTTACTTATTACTACCACGTTCTATTTTTCTATTTTCCTTTTGACGTTCCTACCACATGTTAATATATTATTGCACCTACCTTTGTCTTCTCCTTTTAATAGGAAAGGCCGGAAATTAAAATAATTCGGAAATCTTGGATTGGATTTAGAAGGTTTCAGTTTATTTTCATTCTTCTTTTAATTGAATTTCATTGCAGCGTACGATTTCTAAGCCTGAAGATATGCTTTTGCTTCCACTTTTTTGAATGATTATGTTTCGGTGGATTTAAATTTGATTAAATGAGTTTTAAGTTTTCTTTGTGTGTGTGTGTGTGTGTGAATTTAGATTTTAGGTTGGCACCAACTTAAATATAATTTGGTATTTCTTACTGTGGTGAAACCTCATTCGGGTAAATATAATTTTCACGAGACAATAAATCTAAATTCAATTCACATATCTATTAATGAAAATAATGCAGAAATGAAGATGTTACAGAATGAAGATGCAGAATGAAGATGAAGAAATGAAGATGTTGCAGAATGAAGATGATGCAGAACTAGCTGCAAAGTGAAATATGGCTGCAAGAAGTAATGTTGGTGATGATACTGCAGAAGCTTTCTGCAATACTTTAACAGATGATGACATGGAAGAAATGTTGGTGATGATGCTGCTGCAGTTTCTGCTGATGCTGCAGTTCCTGAAATGAAGAACGATTTTGATGTGTGCTGAGTGGGCAGGAAAATGAAGCTGGATCATTGCTGGCATCCAGCATGGCAAATGCTGACATGGCTTTTTATTTAGTTAGTTTAGTTATTTATACATTGAATGCGTTGTGAAGTTTTAGTTAGTTTTAGTTGAATGCGTTGTAAAGCTTTGTTCTTGTATATAAACAGCTTCTGTACATTGACTTGAGGAATGAAAAACAGAATTTTGCTTCTTCTTCCTAAAATACGTCTGGGATTTTCTTTCCACTATTTCTCTCTCTACAGCAGAGAGAATTTCTTCATTTTCTTTCTCTTTACATGTTGAATGATGAAATTTAACATCTGTCATTGACTATTAGATGGAAAAGAAAATTATTTGGCTTCCGCTCATTTCCTGTGAGCTTCAATGTGTTAGCTGAGGCAACAGCTTCTATATAGATATTACTTCTTCCCTCTCTCTCACACTCTCTCTCTCTCTCACACACACACACACACAATGCAATCTGGGCTATAATTCTTTTTATATATAATTTCTGAATTCTTATTTTAATCATTCTTATAAATAATTAGTCTATTTCCCTCTTCCTCTCCTTTTCATCGTCTCGAATTTCTTCCTTAGAAGTCCTTGTTTGGCTTCTAGGCTTGTGTTCAACGCCACTATTTTCCAACTAGAAGGTAACGTTTCATGCATTTTTTATTGTTCTAGTTTAGAAATTCAGAGTTCAATCATTTATCACATTACTGCTTTCAGATTTCTTACATGTCATTTTTACTACAATGCGTTGCACCTACTCCTACCTTCTCCTCTTAATTAGATTGAGAAAAGTAAAAGGGCAAATAGCACAACTGCCCTATCCACAAGCTGACTACTGAACATCCAATTATATGATTATTTTCAACTTTCTACCGGTGGATCAATACTTCGGCCGTGGGGGGGGTTTAAAAAATATATTGTAAACCAATTTAAACTATAAAATTCAAAAGAGTAAGAGTTAAATGTTTTTTCCTTTTTCTTTTTTTGGCTTGAAATGAGATATACGTGTGTATTGAAAGAAAAAATGCAAAAGTATTTACACTTTACAAAATATGAGTTTTAAACAAATTATCTACTCTATCTCAAATTTTTTAGCTAATATATTATTATAATCTATATCATCAAGAACTAATCAGTGTCTTCTTTTTCACACTGTATGGACGACTTCTCTTAAAATATATTTCCATCCTATTAAATAAGTATCTCTTCTCCAAGATTTTTTCAGATTAATGTTACTGTAGCCTTGATATTCAATGAAGGAATAAAAATTTTACCAAAATTTTGGATATGTTGGAGCAAAGCTAACTTAAATAAAAAAACTAAAGAGACCCAAATCGAAGCCAAAAAATAAAACTAAATAGCTATCAACGAAGACACAATGTCAATCAAAGATAAGGTTAAGGAGTTTCAAATTATAGTTAAGAAAATAAGAATAAAGAAGATAAGAAAATTAAACTTAAAAATTTAAAACAAATTTAGAAAAACATTTCTAACTCTTAGAATTTTTTGTTTTTATAAGGCTAATTAGGAAATTAAAAAAATTTTGGGGGGAAAAAATTATTTTTAGGAGAGTGAAATATATCTTTAAAAGAATAAAATCCTCAATTAATTTTTTTTAAAAAAAAACTAACATTTTCTGAAATTGTTTGAGGCGACCACGGCTGCCCGGTCCAAAAATCCGCCCTTGGCCCCTTTTGACTGGAATTTGGACCTTGGAAAAATTATCTTCCACTAATGTCGGAAAAGCATCTTTTGAATAGTCACCAATCTCTATCGACAGCCCCCTCTGTTTTCCCTCCTCATGTCATGAATAGTCACCAAATCCTCCTATATATGTTTGTTTGCACTATGTTAGGAAAGCCAGCATTTCTTTTCCTCATTCGATCTTCGGTTCTGCTCACGGCCACCATTACCGAGCTAGAACGTAATGTTTGGTAAATTTTATAAGTTTGAGGATTTTTCCTCCGTGTGTGTGTGTGTGTGTGTGTGTGTGTGTCTGTGTCTGCATTTGGAGTTCACTTTAGATTGCTTTATCATATATTTCTTTCTGCAGGCTCAAAGTGGAAAATTGGAATGGATGCACAATCTGCTGAATTTCGTAAAGCTCAAGCTCATATTTGGAGCCAAGCATTCTGCTTCACGACCTGTTCGTCTTTAAAATGCGCAGTTCGACTTGGTATAGCAGATGCAATAGACAACCATGGCAAAGCCATGACTCTTTCTGAGCTCACCGGTGCTCTCCCAATCAACCCTTGTAAAGCTCCCTATATAGGCCGCCTGTTGCGTATCTTAGTGAATTCTGGCTTCTTTTGTGAAGAACAAGAAAGGGACGGCAAAGATGGGGTAACAAATGTTTATGCACTCACGCCCTCGAGCCGTCTTCTTCTGAAAAAAGAGCCACTGAATCTAAGAGGAGCTGTGGGTTGAAAGAAATTTAATATAGACATTAACCAAAATATGTCTCACAGCGGAAAAATTAAAATGCGTACCTTTAACCAATATTGTTCAAGTAATTGCGTAAAGATAATACCTTGATTTGTCCCGCCTTGATTCCTCCGTTTCTGTGTTGTTTTGTATGGGAGTTTTTCAGCTTTATGCTTATCAACGTTAAAAAAACCCCTCGAGCTGATGGTGTTACGCAGAGCTTTATATAGGATAGAGCTAGGGACCCTCATATGATGGATACCAATTAGAGTTTCCTTCCATTAAGGAAACATCCGGATTATATTCCAAAATCATAATCAATCATGTATTTATTAATATTTACCTGATTTACTTAGATAGGAGAAAAATATGATAACTACTTATAATATATGGGCCACATTAAGGTCTTTTAATCAAGACCAACTTCTTACATTCTCCCACTTGGCCCACATGTTATAATCAGGTAAATGTCTTTATGAGTGATTGAAAAAACTCAAAGTATGGCCAAAAAAGCGTACATCACTCTATTGTAATATGGTTATGTAACTGATACTTTAATCGGAAAAATGTAATACAAGAATCATAGCGGTTATGTTCTTCTATTGAACACTTCCTTCCATGTATTACAATGTAAAACATCTTCTAATCAAGCCCCTAAACTTTATGAATGAACTTAATATAAGTCATTCAGGGTCCAACCTTATGGATCCAATATGGATCACAAATGGATACATTAACTTTATGTGCACAAACATGTGAGTAAAATTACTCAAATGTCTAGACAAATAATGTCATTATTGCAATACCTTTATGTGTTAATTGAGTAACCAGAGTTGAATAACAAATCAGTCGGCAATTTAAAATTTCAACTCTATAACTTTATACTCAATAGCCACTTTACTGCTAAAACTCGACAAAGAAACTTTATATCGAGTTGCTTTATTCAACTATCAAAATAAATTGTTCAAAATGAACAATATAGTTGAATAACATAAATTTAACTAATAGCAAAATCGACAAACAATATGCCAAATTATATGCCCTGTGATACCATCATAGCATCCTTGGATTTTCCTTTATTTCAATGTATTGTAACAAATAGATAATCATCTTAAATGTGACAAACTTAAATAATAAGCGATATTTTATATAACTTAATAAGAATACCATAATTTTCGGTCACAAGAACATTGATAAAATGTTCTTTAAAATCTTTCATTAATCTCTATGCAAATAATACAAGAGATTATACTTAAAACCACCTTATATTGGTATTCAAAATATAAAATTACTCAAAAGTCACATACATCCTTTTGCCAAATTTTACAAAATAAATATCAACATATGAGAGTAATAAACTTTATTTACTCCCACTGACCTTGAGGTATATAAATAAACAATGATTCACTTCAAAATGAAATGAAGAAACAACATCATAACTTTAGATATACCATTGGAGGAAAATAATTTTCAGACATTTAGAGATTTTTCCTTATCTTGCAAAAATGAAGTATCAAAATATATGAAAAACTTTATACATGCACATGTATACCTCTCCATTATATATGATGCATGTCAAATCATATTTCATATCCATTAAAAGTAACTCTATATCAAAATGAGTTACAATGTCATGAATACTCTAATAGAATCCTTCATTAAAACTTAAAGTAAGTTTTCATGATAATTGATGCCCTTTAAATAAAAAATTTGAGAAATAAGTCTAACTTTACTACTCAACATTACTAGATAACAACATAATGACCTATATTAGTATGCACTAATAGAGGTTAACTCTAGTAATTTGAACAAGATTTAGACTTGAAATCTAATCTCAAACAAAGCAATGCTTTATGGCATCAAACCAAAATATGGAGTCTAAATTATTCATGACTTATGAAAAATATAATTGAACCAGTTTTATTCTAACAAAAAAGTTAGAATATTAAAGGTATACGATGAGTAGAAGTGATTAAAACTCTAAATTCATAAAGAACCTATAACTCCCATTGTTTTCTTTTTTTAAAAAAAAACTTTAATCAATGGAATAAATGAAAAGAGTGCTCTTTATGTGGTTTTTCAAAGAAATCCTCATTTTGAGTTTGAAAAACTAAATGGAGAGTATAAAAGGACAATAAATTTAAACCCTTTAGAGTTAAAAACAATATCAAATAATAACCACTTATTATCCTTATCCAATTTCATCGGTTAAGGGTTTTAAATTCCTTACCTCAATTGGAAACTTTCATATGTGTAGTCATTAGAGATGTGGTTTCCAAACATTCTTGTAAAGAAAACTCAAAAGAAACCTCATCTTATACACAAAAGTGGTTCTAAAACTTTTCCAAAGGTAGATGTAACTTAAATTACACTACGTTTGTTCCCACAATTAACAATTATAGTTTCATTTTCTAATCTCACAGCATACTTTATGGTGAAAATAAACAGAATATCAAGAATTATTCCTTTCCATCTTTTATTTCTTCATTTCTCCTTATTTTCAAATCTTCTGAAGCATCAAGTACTTCAGTTTTATCAAATAAGGATAAGAAATGCCTTATTGTGAATAATTATCAATAAATGAGATAAGATATCTCTCACTATTCACAAAAGAAATAAAAGCATTTAAAAATACTTATGATTTCATAGAATTCAGAACTCATTTGACATTTTTAATAATCTTGATAGGCTTGCCTTACTTTATGCAATCCCAATAATTACTAAAGGATTGAAGAAATCCTGAACTTTAAGAATTTCTTTTCTCATTTAGTAATCTTTATGGAGATATTTTACAACCTCCTATATAAATATGTCAAAAATAGATGAGCTCTAAATGATAACATAATACTTTATGCCAATTACATTATTATGCAGGATTAAAACTAATGGATGAGAGAGTTTGATTTAAAAATTTGAAAAATATTTTCAAATTTCAAAATTGAAAACAGAGTTAAGCAATTTAACTTTGAAATAAAATTTCAAAAAAAATAGTAGCTCATAGAATATATTTTTCAAAAATAATATTTTAATATTGATTCTAAACTCCTACTCATCCAAATACATCTTATATGGATGCTTTAAAAAAAAAATATTTTCTTAAAATCCTGCACAAAATTGGCGAATGAATTACAAAATGACTTTTTTATGTTATCAAATTCCATAAAATGGACTACAAAATGAGATGATTTCCTTATGAGTCATTCAACAAATGAAGGTAAGTTTCTTTATAGCATTCCAAAATTGTTCGTATGAAATACCATTAAACCATATTGGTATTTTTTAATTGGAATACTTTACCCATTTATAAATATTTTCTTTTTATCATAAGACACGAATAATACTTTATGTGTCTTATATTGTCTCTTTTTCTCCTAACACACATGGTCAAAGATTCTATAATTGACCATTCATCTTTATGTGTGTACAAACATGTATGCAATTATGAGCACACAAGAAAAGAGACCAAAAAGAAATATCAATATATGACTCAAAACATAAAATCAAATGGAACATATAATCTAACATTGTCCTTTACTTTTGCACACTCCTACTATATTGTGCAAGCCCAAAATTTTCATTGCAAAGGATGTCACAAAATAACATTGAAATTGTAAAATAAGAAATTTTCTCAATTCATAATCAAAGAAAAAACATAATAACCAAGGATAAAGACACATTAATGCTATGAATTTCAAACCATCAGCTAATGAATCAACTAATGCCAATTCAAAAGTAAATTCTTTCATTTGATGGTCAAAACCACCAACCATAGTAGAATTTACTAAAATACTTTATAATAAGACTAATAAACTAAACTAGTAAGACAAATCATCCATACCTGTGGGTATAGGATAATTTTCTAAATGTCTAGTTTATAGTCTTATTTCAATTAATCTCATCAAAATAATAACCTCCCTGTGGGGCCGAGTTGTTATTTCAATGAATTATTTTCATTATTCTAAATGTCATCATTCAACCTCTTAACTTTATGAGATTGAATTTATCTTTATGTATCAAATGCTTAAGATGCTTTGGCTACTCTTAAGCACATGATATAAAATAAAATAAAATTTCACGATGACATTCAAGAATATTCTTAAATTTGTCAACTTAACTTAATGTTGACAAAACCAAAATAGTGTACATACATACAATAAATGAGGTGAATAATAAACATTTATTTTGATAATTACTAATTACAAAACTTAATGTAATTAATAATCCTTAGTATTTTAAAATACTTGGGATGTTGTGGCTACTCCCAAATATATAACGTAATTGTATATCTGATAAACACCTCCAAAATATCAACTATCATTATGTTGATAATATTTTTGTATGTACACATAATGTAATAAATATGCCTCTAAAATTATTTGTTACCTTATAGATGTCATTATTTAGTCACCAAAACTTTATGTGACTAAAATCTTTATGTGTCAAGTATTTAAGATGCTTTGGCTACTCTTAAACAATTGACACAAATATAAATATTTTTTTTATGACATCACAAATAATTATTTAAAAAATCAACTTAACTGAATGTTGATTTACACAAAAATACATAGGGACATGAGATTTAATCATCATACCATATATAATTCCATGACATTTTTTTTTAAATAGAATCCAAAAAATATAATGAAAAATGTCATTGAATTAAAATAAAATAAATCAACGTCCCAAGTTCAAAGAGACTTTATAGAGGCACTATTTAAAAAAAAATATCTTGATGCCCTAAAAGTTTAAGGCTTTAATGGAAGGAATAAAATATCCTTACCATAAATTTATAAAAATTGAAGCCATCCATATTGATAAAGATCATATTTTATCAACATGCAAATTCTCAATGCAATAGATTTGAGTGCAAAATTAGCAGTATATGAAACATTCCTCTATGTGGGAAAAAAATAGACAAGAACAAAATTGACATTACATCAATCTTCCCCACTATTGAATTCGAAAGTACATCATCGTCAAGTCAAGGGAAAAATCAGTAACTTTTTCAATTCATTAGCTTCGCATATTTGAAATCAAAATTCCCAATTGATTCGCAAAAAGCATTGCCTTCGTAGGGCGACTTCACGAAAACCGAATAAAATAAGGCAAAACAAAAGCCTTTTATAACTCCATACAAAACCAAAATAAACTAATTTTTGGATTTGGTAAATTCATAGCAAAATAAGTAAAAACGCAAAAAAAGACAAAAGCTCAAGGTTTTTGCAACTTCTATATATAAAAATATATATACCAAACAATATGGCTAAAGAAGGCTCTGATACCACATGAAAGAAATTTAATATAGACATTAACCAAAATATGTCTCACAGCGGAAAAATTAAAATGCGTACCTTTAACCAATATTGTTCAAGTAATTGCGTAAAGATAATACCTTGATTTGTCCCGCCTTGATTCCTCCGTTTCTGTGTTGTTTTGTATGGGAGTCTTCTAGCTCTATGCCTATCAACGTTAAAAAACCCCCTGAACCGATGGTGTTACACAGGCTTTATATAGGATAGGCTAGGGACCCTCATATGATGGATACCAATTAGAGTTTCCTTCCATCAAGGAAACATCCGGATTATATTCCAAAATCATAACCAATCATGTATTTATTAATATTTACCTGATTTACTTAGATAGGAGAAAAATATGATAACTACTTATAATATGTGGGCCACATTAAGGTCTTTTAATCAAGACCAACTTCTTACATGGGTATCATGCTTGATCCTGCTGAGTTGAAGGCTTGGGAGAACTTGACCGAATGGTTTCAGAATGAGGATCGAACTGCTTTTGAAACGGCTCACAGAAAAAACTTCTGGGATTATGGTGCTAAAGACCTCAAGCATGGCGAAATTTTCAACGAAGCCATGTCGACTGACTCGCAATTGATCTCTGAGCTGCTGATTACAGAGTACAAGTTCTTGATCGAGGGCTTGAATTCCCTGGTGGATGTTGGAGGCAGGAGCCATTGCCAAAAGTTTTCCTAGCTTAAGGTGCACTGTATTTGATCTCCCACATGTGGTCGCGAACCTTGAACCAAAGGAGAACTTGGACTTTGTTGGAGGAGACATGTTTGAGAAAATACCTCCTGCTAATGCAGTCTTTCTTAAGGTACAAAAACATTCTTTCATTCCATTGTTCTTCAAACAAGCATTTTGTTATACATCCATATGACTATTTATACAATTTCTTAAGGTAGATAAATATTATTTTTATACAATTTCTCAAAACAACTATTTACTCATCCCCTGACTTTCACACTTTTATCTATAATTTTTGTTTAACTCTGCACGATGGCAACACACTTTCAAGAAAGTGTACAAGTATGATGAAATTTAACGAAAATTTTCTTAAATAAACTTCCAAGCTCGCCTTAGAACTGAATATTTGATGTGCCAAAATAATTCAGTACTATTTTCCATTTCTTCACGATGAGTTTTATATTGTTTGACTTTATGAGCATAATCATTGAATCAATAACAATTGTTAATTCGATGCATGCGTCTGCGTCTAATTTGGATGTTTTCTGGTATTAAAAAATGATTGTTCAGATCGTTCTTCATAACTGGAATGATGATGACTGTGTGAAGATACTCAAGAACTGTAAAAAGGCAATTCCAGAAAAGGAGAAGGGTGGAAAGGTGATCATTATAGATATTGTAATGCACAGTCAGAAACATGATTATGAATCATTTGACACACAATTATCTATGGACATGCAAATGCTGGTACTTTTGGATGCTAAAGAAAGAACTGATAAAGAATGGGCATCTCTATTCAAGAAGGCTGGTTTTAATAGTTATAAGATTTTTCCCCTGATAGATTACAGGAGTCTTATTGAGGTTTATCCATGTTGAAGATTAATTACATATCCTAAGATAAGATGTTGTTCAGGTTGTAAACTTTGATCTTTCAAATTTATGTTTCTTTCCTCAATAAAATGACTCTGCTACTTGTTTACAAATTAGCATGTATTCTCTCCGATACAAAGTATAAGATCTTTCGCTCTTCTTGCAGATATTAAAGAAAAAGATAATAAAAGTTTTTTTATTATATTTTAAATTAATTTTAATAATAAAATAAAAAATAAGAGAATTATATTTATAGTAAATATAAATTTTAAAAAATAATACTTAAAATTAATAAAAGTCAAACATTTTGAAAAGAAAGAAAATAATTTAAAACTTTTATATTTTAATGGATGGAGTAATTAGCACATGTGAATTCACCGAAAACTAAAGTCAGAAGTGGCGGAAGGGTCAATAATAATACAAAATCATAGTTTTTGGAGTTGGTTAGGGAAATCAAAGTTTGAGAAACTAAACCTAGGATGATTGGATAGAGTTTGGTTTTGAGATTTTCTGTCTTGGGTTTCGGAAGAGATGAATTTTTGTGAGAGAAAAAATGAGATGTGAGATGAGAAATTTGTATTGAGTTCCGTATGGAACCTAATCTAAGTAGACCCCTAATATAGAAATAGTTAGGGACAAAAAGGCAATCTTCTACGGAAATATTGGCGGCACGACTATATTTTTTTATAGTAAATAAATAGGCCTCGGATTGAAACTGGCAATTTTTAAAGGTAGTAGTTGCAACTATGTTCAAAATCACCAAAAATAATCCACAAATAATTTAGGACAAAAAAAGTGATCATTTCCCCAAAAATTAACTGTGACGTTTGAAGAAGTTATCCTTGGGACTTCATGTGCGTAATTGATTCCAAAAATCAAGAAATCTACAATAAGACATTAATCAGTCCTATTGTGTCTACATATAGAAAAGCCAGAAAATGGGCCGACAACAAGGAGGCAGACTATGATCGCATGGAAATGGTGTGTAACATATGTTTAAAAAATTAATTTGAATCTAATTTTACTATTAAAAAAGTACTTCAAATGTAAAATATTATTTAAATTTTATAAGTAATTAATTTAACTAACTAACGTGGAATATCAAAATCTCAAAAGCATATAATGACCGATTGAAGTTTGGAAGAGGAAATTAGAAAGAGGGGCGATGCTAATTGAAGTTTGGGGGAAAAAGGGAAAAGAAGGAAATTTATTATAAGTTAAGGCTTTAACTTCAATTAGCATATCATGATTAACATTTGTTACTTCCTCCGTCTCATAATCTTCTTATTATATTAAAATATTTTAAAATATTTGATATTTTTATAAAAATATTATAATATATTATATACTATCAATTAATTATTAATATTATTATATATTATTTTTATATATTTAAATTTAACATAAAATATTTACTAATCTATATAATTTTTAATTTTTATTATATTATATTACTTTTATAAAATTTTGGACCTAATCAAATACTATAAAAGAATGAGATGAAGGAGTAGTTTATACCAAAGCTCTTCTCATATTCACGCCTTATTAGTTTGGTGAACATAATTATCAATCAGAACACATTAGTGCAAGGCATGGCCAACTTTATGGGCGATTATTGATATCAACTTTATGTGCCATGACGGCTACTATGGCTGCTATTGCCGCCAGCCGCACTACTTTTACGGCCACTACCACGATGTTGTGAAGTGCTCTCGATCCTTTTCTTGTAAGCTTCACTGGGTTCCCACTTTCCATCAACCCAATCGAGATGTACCCTCAAATTATCCAAAGTGAATGGGACTTCTTCAGTTATAGGGGAGAACAAGAACTATTCAGACTGAAATTTGCCTTGGACATTGTTCTCGATCTGGCTACTAAGTTGAGTACATCTTTTGCACTGTCTGATAGATTGTATTTTGATCTTACAGTTAGAAAGTACAAAGGATATTTGCAGCACCTAAAAGTCTACCACCGTTTGACATAATTTGAAAATTAAAAAAATTATTATTATCTTTTAATACTCGCTATTTTTTCTCCTATATGTTACCGAAGTATATTTCAGTTGACATGAAGTGACAATTCGATAAGATTGCTGCTGTGTTTTGTTGTCTATGTCTTATACTTAATTTTATTATAATCTTCAACAATTTGCACACAAACACAAGGCAAGTGCACCTATCGTCATGATTATTATAATGGAAAGCAATTTAAATTATCGTATCTACGGTGATGGTTAAATATTATTACTTACTTTCGACTCTATTATTTAGCCTAACAAATTTGTTTGTGAAAATAATGGAAATTGCTGCTAAAAAAAAGAAATCTAACTTAACTAGTTAAATCAACTTAAATATTGCTTGTAAGAGAGAATTCAATAGAGTAAACAATACTTGGATGGTTAATCCTCCTAGAATTACCTATGTGATAGAAAAGTCCCTTGTTTGATGAATTGCTCTTCTTATGTTTGATGAAATTCCTCAATTAAAACTCACTCTATATCTAGATGAAAGTCTTATACTCTTAGATTAATTAGTTGAAATCTCTTTCTAACCAATTCAACCCAAGAATGCATTAAGGTTTGTGAATTTCTAATTAGATTTCTCTAATTACCAGGAAAATATTTAAGTTTCTATCTCTAGTCACATAAATCATCCTCATTGTTTGTGTATGGTCCATTTCACCATTCCTTTCTCAATTCCAAGTGAAAATTTTCAGATTTTGAATCAATTATCAACCACCCTTCTTTTCTCAATTCCAAGTGACAAAATTCCAGATTATACATCAATTATCTACCAAATCAATTCAACCATTCAAACCCACAAGCAATCCACAAGAAATTTGAATTCAATCAACCAAGGGAAACAATTCATTCACATAGATAAAATCTAGGGTTCATACCTATCCAAGTATTCAAAAGCTTATCTCATCAATATATTACAATTTAAAGAACATAAAGTAACAAAGAAAGAGGAAGAATTGGTCAATTTCATGGTGGAAATCTCCTCTTCTTCAAGGCTGAAATTCGTCACTGTAGCATGGAGAAAATTGCAGCTTTTGTCTTGAATATTCAAGGTGGATGTCCTCCTTCTTCAAAAATTCAATCTTCACTCTTGATTTCTCTTGCAAAGATGAAGATTTGATATGAGGATTTTGTGTTTTTCTCGGTGTTTTTGCAGCCTATCTCTCTACCCTAGCCGTCTGTCTTTTCTTGCCCTAATTGGGTATATATATCCAGTCCAAAAGAGAGAGAAAAGCAACAGAAAACTCACTTCAGATCGGCACAAATGGTGCCGCTTGGATCACACCAAAAAGTGCTGCTTGCTCCCAGTTTTGGTGCAAACTTATGCTGCGCGACTGTGACACTATTTTGAATTCTAGGTAAATTCAGAGCATTAAATCGGTTGATCTAGGTCCTTGTGTCTTCCTGAAAGTTGTAGATCAGGATCTTAAATTTCTACAGAGTTTTGAATCACCTCAATTGGACATCTAGAACGCAGGATATGATCATTCTATCAAAATGTGTCGAAACTATAACACAATGCTGGACAGTTGACATTCAACCATAAGCAGGGCAAACAAATGAACTCATATTTCCATAAATTTTACCAATATAAAAACTTCAAAATATCCTTTATAATTGTCTAGAAGACCAGTTTTGCATTTGAAATCTTCATATAGGTCAAAATCCCACTGGAACTTTCTCTGCCAAGCATTTTTTCCTCTGCATTTCTCTGTTTTTTTTTCATTGTACAAAATCTCATTGTTTGCTTCATTTAATTTGAAATCTTCAATAATCTCAAAATCTTCAAAGCCCGTTTACAACCAATCGTCGATGTTAACCATGCACTACAAAGGAATCCTCAGAGCAAGTCAAAGATGGATGACCTTAAAGCTACTGACTTTGAAGTCTTGACATGACTACAACTTACTATCATTAAATCAGAGATGACAAAACACCTTTGTTGGAGTAACGAGCCATAAAAGCGGTTTTCCCTCTTGAAGAAGGGGATGAACTTCAAATAATGGAAAACGATGTTTGGACTTTGTGCTGTTTCTAAATTTCAGGTTAGGGTATTGATTCCCTACAAAGTTTCAGATGGGTAGCCAAGTTTAAGAGAGGTTTGTAGTTTACCAGGACCTTAGGCTATCACCGTCACCTAAATATCATGTCTCTGTTGATGAGCTCATAGTGGTAATTTTTCTGCCATACTTGCCCTCCGAAACATTCGCTAAGCTGTACATCCTTTTGGTGCTTGGAACTATCTTGGTCCTGAAAGCATTTTCCAAGATTGATTTGGGTCTATACGGTCCCATCCTAAAAGATTTAGGATTTGTGAAGGTGTTCAATTGGTCGGAACATATAATCTAATCTTTGCACAATAGTCTGGCCAAGTTCGTTTCAAAACTATCCAGCAGTTGGCAAGACGACAATATGCATCTACTCCTAGTAAAAGATATTATGGGTTTTGAATAATTATTTTCTATTCAGTGAATAATTATTTACTTTCTAAACTTCTTTTTTACTTAAGAATGAATAATTATTTACTTAACAACCCTTATTATTCATTAGGTCTGTGAATAATTATTCTATTTGTACGAAAACCTCAATCGAATTACAGCATCTTTATTCAATTCATCTACAACTCCTTGAACATCACTCATTCTTCGATTCGACCCTAGCATGTATAAAAACTCCTTTGGGTATAGATCGTGGTTATGATTTGTAACCCAACTAGTAATAATATATACACATCGAGTTTGATCAAACACCATTTTGGTGTGTGCCAGACATCCTGTTCTCTCATCGTTTATCCTACATATGGGGAAAGGTCTA
Organism: Rauvolfia tetraphylla; assembly: GCA_030512225.1. NCBI lineage: Eukaryota > Viridiplantae > Streptophyta > Magnoliopsida > Gentianales > Apocynaceae > Rauvolfia > Rauvolfia tetraphylla. The sequence goes on from JAJQKT010000012.1 coordinate 1,510,530, forward strand.
GCTTCAATGTGGTTGAGTGGTGTTGTCTCGTTCTTCGGGTCTAGTTTGCTTCCTTTCCTATATCATTCTTTGTTACACACATACTTAATGTACTGAACTCGCAGTATACTGATTTTCTTGGAGGAACATTTCTTCTCAAAGTTGATCCATGTGGTGAACATATTCGCTATAAAATTCACAAGCCTCCTCCGTTGTGCTAAACTCTATTTTCTTGAGTTTTTCAACATTATCTATAAAGAAGCGACAGATAACTATTCATTGGTGTGTGAATAGTTATTAATTAAATCACGAATAATTATTTACTATAATAAATAATTATTCATTATAGATACTTTACCAATCAAAGTAAAAAGTTGATATTCATCTACTAACTCCACACACACTGCATCCCAAGCACATTGTGCTTCAAACTTAGGATCATGAATTGAGTTTTTTTGTCGTGCATGAGAAAACAAGAGAAAAAAACACCAAATATTAGATCTAATATATGAAGGAAAACATAAAAAATTAAAACAATATGAGCTAACTTTGATGGAATACATTTAAGAAATAAAAATTTTCTTAAAACTTTCCAAAATAGTGTTCTCGAATAGAGATAAAGAGAGAGTAGTTAGATCGGAATGAAAAAGAGATAAAAGATAAGAGTTGGTAAAATTAAAAAAGTAACTCAAAAAGCAGACACTGAATAACTTGTATACTTTCGCATTTCTTGACAAGATATATGTGGGCAAAAATTTAAAAAAATTATATCAAAATATTCTTTATCTATTGAATAAAAAAATTTCGATCTTCCGCACATCTTGAAAAAATATTTTCCCAGTATAGTAGCCCGACTGCATCGTTCTTACAGGCATATAAAAATTTTATATCGAAATATTCTTTATCTATTGAATAAAAAAATTTCGATCTTCCGCACATCTTGAAAAAATATTTTCCCAGTATAGTAGCCCGACTGCATCGTTCTTACAGCCATCAACAATCTCCCCCAAGCTGAAGGCATTCAAGTCGTGGCCCCACGTAGTAACTGCAATGACAAAAATTCAAAAGCTGCAGCCTATTGCAATAGTACTTCTATAGAGACTTTGCGTGTAGAATTAGAAAAAGTCATGTGAAGTTAAAAATTTCATCTGATAAGCACGAATGAAAGGCCATTCTGCAGCTACCATTTTCGACAGGTGGTGTTTGTATTTCTGGCCTATAAATACCAGACCTTTTCAAAGGATTGAATTGCACCAGCAAGAAGAAAGTGAAAAGGAGAAAGTAAGAGGAAATATTTATAGTGATAGTTATATAATTAGTTAGTATTTTATAAGTTATATTTCGTTTAATTATATTAAGTTATGTGTATTGTGGGTCTTTGTATTAATGAATGAGTAAATGATAGTGGTAGGATCTATAGTACACTTAGCTTAATATGATTGAACGAAATATAACTTATAAGATGTTGACTAGTTATATAGTTACCACTATAAAATATCTCAAGTAAGAGAGGAAAGAATAATAGGGAAATTTGAGAGTAATTAAAGTGAGATAGTGAAAAAAATAAGTATTTATTTTTTAGAGTTTGTTTAACTATTTAAATTTATTAATATTTTATGAAATTATTTTAATCTCTTATTTATTAATATTCACATAATTTAGTGATAATATTTGGACTATCTTTTTGTATATCTAAAAAAAAAATTTATCTTATTTTTATAAAAATTTTTTATATAAATCTTGATATCATTGTATTTTTTATATTTTTATTGTCAGAAATATTTTTGTTTGTGGTTATTGAAAATTTTCTTTTCATTTTCTTAATACTATAGTTTTTTAGAGAGTCATTTTTAATGTTGGTAGTGTGGAGATTTTGTTGTTTTAGCTCTATTAGGAACAGCAAATAATTGTTAGTTTTAAACAAAAACAGCTTTCGTGTGACTTGCAATATTGAGTTTCAAATACGACCCCTTCGATATTGCAAAAGTGTTACTCAAATCGACACACTGCGTAGCACCACTGTCTCACAAGTGAGCCCTGGACCAAACCCAAAGAGGACACCCCATTCTAGCCCTTCTCCCGTTGTGCTAAGTCCATTCTTGGCTGAGTACCTTCTCATCTCGTCAAGTGTAAAAAATATTGAAGCACCAAAAACATTCCCGTAATCACTCAGTACTTGTCTTGAGACATGTAGTTTCTCAGGGTCTAGGGCCAGTTTCTTTTCCACTTGGTCAAAAATTGCTGGTCCACCCGGATGCACGATCCAGAAAATGGAGTTCCAATCTGTAATACCAAGAGGTTCAAATGCCTCTTTCAATGTGTTTTCAATGTTGTTTGAAATAAGTTCTGGTATACCCTTGCGTAGCTGGAGACTGTACCCAACCTCAACGATGGAGGATTCGATGGCACCATGACTATTGGGAATGATGGTTTGGGCTGCGTAGACTAGCTCAAACAATGGCTTCTCACATTCAGTTATAGGGTCAGAACCCACAATGAATGCCCCTGCCCCGTCTCCGAAGAGGGCATGACCAAGAATAGTATCAAAATTTGTGTTTTCTGGGTGACTGAACAGTGCTGCCGAATAGATTTCCGAGCAACAACAAGGATCCGAGCGCCTTTGTTGTTCTCTGCCAAGTCTTTAGCTACTCGGAGAACTGCACCACCACCATAACAACCGAGCTGGTACATCATGACTCGCTTGACCGAGGGGTTAAGTTCCAAAAGCCTGGTGAGCTGATAGTCTGCGCCAGGCATTTCCGGTCCCGTGGAAGCACAGAATATAAGGTGGATAAACTTAAGACTTGGGTTGTCCCCATTCCTCAAAGGCTTTCAGGGCTGCCTCTTGGCCAAGTTTTGGTACTTCTGCCGCTAGCATTTCCTGTCTGACATCCACCGAAGGTGCCATGTAATCACAAATATTTGGCTTTCGTTTCAAAATTTCCTCCGTCAAGTACATGTAACGCTTCTTAATCCTGGATTTCTCACCTAAAAAATGAAGGAAAAGTAAGGTTAAATAGTATCAATTGGGAATTGAAACGAAAATCCAAGGGCACCTTTCGATATGTTTTTGCGCTCCTGGAAGAAAAAATCTCTTGGATTGGTAAAAACAATATGTGAACAATTTCAAGCTTCGTTGATAAGACAATAAAAGTTTCAGAGTGGGAACATTACAAAGAATCTATATATTTTTGTGATCATTACGCATCTTCTTTTCGAGTCGTGTATTCGTATACCTCTGAAAGGAGGTAAAAGAAAGGATGCAAGACATGGTACATTAGCCATAGGGAGGTAGAAGCAAGGATTTATCGACAGGACTACAGTAAACAATGTCTTACACATGCGCTTGAATTTCTCTTTAAGATCAGTAAGGTGTTCAGCATTCGTGACGCGAAAAAAATAATCAGGGTACGTGCCTTGAGGGACACAATTTTCGGGTACCGCAGTCCCGATAGCCATGACTGTTGCCGGTCCTTCGGCCCGTTGAGCCCTCCTAATCTCCTGGACAGAAACCATTTTTGCAGGAAGAGTAGTTTAGATATGCTGTAGCAGGAGAAAAAGAAGCATGCGCACCTGCTGCTTTAGTTACCGCTTTTCTTCGGTATTTATAGACTGCATTATTTATTATAAACCTCCCTTTGAAAAGCTTCATAGCCAGTGAATTCATAAAAAGAGATTGTTCACGTAAGGAGAGATTAGGCAAAATGGAAGTTTTGAGTTAGATTTGAGAATGAAACTCAATCCAATCACTGTAAGTAAAAAAAAAAAAAAAAAGAGGTAATGGTGTGGCTGGGGGTTGAGTGGCTAATTGGAAAACTGAAAGGAAAAAGTATAGGAATTGCGAATTATTAAATGAAAATAGGACACCTAACACTTAAGAAATTCAAAAGTGTGTATTTGGATTGGTTTTTTTATTTCTGAAAATTTTGATTTTTGTAGGGTTTGAAAGTTAATTATTATAAAAGAAAAGGTAAATCTAGAAATGACTTTCAAAAAATAAAATTCTCAAAAAAGGAATCCAATTCAAGTAGAGATTTATTCTTAAAATCAACTTATAAATTCTATTTTATTTTTGATTTGAATCATTATTTCTTTTTTTGGAAGATGAATCCTTATGATAGCATTCACCAAATAGCCCCAAACATTTTACCATCATAAATTAACAAACTTTGGAAATTTGTTTGGTCTTTTTAAAATTTATTAGCATAGTAGAAAAATTTTGAAGGGCGTAATATACTTTGAGAGGGACAAAACCTATAAGTAAGCCTAAAAAAATAAACATTTTGAAAAATGTTGGGGCGATAGCAGCCCTTGCCGCTTCTAGATCCCCCAATATATATATATATATATATATATATATATATTCGCTCTGGTGCTGTTCCAAAGTCTTATGAGTGGGGTTGTTGTTGAAGAATTCAGCAAATACAGAAGACATGCAACATTCAGCAGCCAATGCAACAAATGCAACATATACAGAAAACCTGCAACATTCAGTCTGATGAATGCAATAAAGAGTGCAGATCACTTGTACGCAACATGCAGCATGCAGATCACACACAGAAGCAGAAGATCAAGCTTGCATGATTTCTTGAACCGGTTTTTTTGGTAGTTAGTTAGTCAACCCGATTTGAGGTAGTTAATTGATGAAGTCAATTTCAGATTTGCTAGGACATTGCCGTATTGTGTACGCAATCAATGAGGCGGTTAATCCTTAATGTTATTTGTATAAATATACCATCATGTACAGCTTGTAAATCATTGAGAAAGCAAAATTCCTTTTTTCATTCTCTGTCTACAATTCCAAATTGCTCTCTGCTGTCCTTGTCATTCTCTCCACTGACTTTAACATGGTATCAGAGCAAGTGACGATCATGTGGATATTTGGGGATCACATAAACAACCAACAGTACATGAACAACAATATTTTCTTACCATTGTTGATGATTATACTCGTTTCACTTGGATTTTCTTGTTATCCTCTAAGGCACAAACCAGATCCTTGTTACAGTCTTTCTACAACTTTGTGTTTACCCAGTTTGGTGTCAAGATTAAAGTCATTCGGTCTGACAATGGCATAGAATTTTCCATGAATGAATTTTATCTTTCCAAAGGCATAGTTCATCAAACTACTTGTGTTGAAACACCTCAACAAAATGGTATTATTGAAAGAAAGCATCAACACATACTTAACATTGCTCGAGCTCTAAAATTTCAGTCTGCATTACCTATTGGTTTTTGGGGTTATGCAGTTCTTCATGCAGCCCATCTTATTAATATCAGTCCTACTCCTTACCTTAACAATAAGACTCCTTATGAACTTCTTTATCATAAACCACCAAATTATGATCATCTTCGTATTTTTGGCTGTCTAGCTTTTGCCACTACTCTTGTTAATCACAGGCATAAATTTGATGCACGTTCAAGGCAATGCATTTACCTTGGTTCAGCAGATACTACTAAAGGTTATGTTCTTTTTGAAATGTCTTCTCAGGATATCTTTGTTTCTCGCCATGTTCAATTTCATGAGCATATCTTTCCCTTTCATTATTCATCTTCTATTTCTCTTCCTTTACCTGTCACTTCTCATTCAGATTTTCCTTCAGATTCTCTTATGGACTTACCTCCTTCACCTGTTAATCCTGTTTTTCCTAGTAGGCATTCTATCAGAACTAGGCATTTTCCTAGTTACCTACATGATTATCATTGTGATATTCCTATTAGTTCCACTTCTACTCCTCATTCTCTGCATTCTGTTTATGGTTTTGGTCATGTTGCACCATCTCATAAAATCTATGCTTTAAATCTGAGTCTTGTTTCTGAGCCTAGAAATTACTTGGAAGCTGTTAAACATGTTGAATGGCAGCAAGCAATGGCTGCTGAAATTAAGGCTCTTGAAACAAATCAGACATGGGAGTTAGTTCATTTACCTGCTGGGAAGGTAGCAATTGGGTGTAAATGGGTCTACAAAGTGAAACTGAAGGCAGATGGTAGCATTGAGAGATATAAGGCACGCCTGGTTGCCAAGGGTTATACACAACAAGCTGGAGTGGATTATTTTGATACATTCTCTCCCGTTGCCAAGATGACTTATATCAGACTCTTGTTGGCTCTTGTTGTATCTAAGAATTGGATGTTGCAGCAACTTGATATTAACAATGCTTTTCTTCATGGAGATCTTTTTGAAGAAATGTACATGCAGTTACCTGAAGGTTTTCAGTGTTCTAATTCTCATATGGTCTGCAAACTAAAAAAATCCTTATATGGTCTCAAACAAGCCAGTCGCCAATGGAATGCAAAGTTGACAGATTTTCTTTTGCACCTTGGTTACAAGCAATCTTTGCATGATTACAGTTTATTTGTCAAGCATATAGGCAATTCTTTTACTGCTCTATTAGTTTATGTGGATGATATGCTCTTGACTGGCAATGATATGCAAGAGCTTCAGGCTGTTAAAACTCATCTTCATCAACAATTCAAGATCAAAGATTTAGGGGATTTAAAATTTTTTCTTGGACTGGAAATTGCCAGGAGCAAAGCTGGTCTTAATCTTTGTCAGCGCAAGTATACTCTTGATTTGCTTGAGCATTATGGCATACTTGGATGCAAGACTGTTACCACTCCAATGGATCCTACTCAACGCTTGGTTCATGCTGATTCTGATTTACTCACAGAAAACACAGCTTATAGAAGTCTTGTTGGTAAATTACTCTACCTCACTAATACCAGACCAGATATCAGTTTTGCAACACAACAATTAAGCCAATTTCTGGATTGTCCTACTGTTAAACATTGGAAAGCAGCATTGCGTGTCTTGAGGTACCTTAAGGGTCATCCAGCACAAGGTTTATTCTATCCTTCTCAGAACACACTTTGCTTGAAAGGATTTAGTGATTCTGATTGGGCTGGTTGTCCAGAATCCAGACGTTCTATTACTGGTTTCTGTATTTTTCTTGGTACTGCATTAGTTGCTTGGAAATCCAAGAAACAGACAACTGTTTCTCGCAGTTCTTCTGAAGCAGAGTATAGAGCACTTGCTGCAACCACTTGTGAGCTTCAGTGGGAGGTTTCTCTTCTGTCTGATTTAGGGGTTCAGTTTCTTCAACCTATTCCTTTGTTCTGTGACAACAATAGTGCTATTTACATTGGAGAAAATCCAGTGTTTCAAGAGAGAACCAAACACATTGAAATTGATTGTCATATTGTTAGAGAAAAGGTTCAAGATGGCCTAGTTAAATTGATGCCTATAACTTCTGCTTCTCAATTAGCAGACTTGTTCACTAAGGCTCTTGGACCTACTCGTTTTCACTTGCTTCTGACTGAATTTGATTTTCATAATATTTGCACTAGTCCAGCTTGTGGGGGGCTGTTGAAGAATTCAGCAAATACAGAAGACATGCAACATTCAGCAGCCAATGCAGCAAATGCAGCAGATACATAAAACCTGCAACATTCAGTCTGATGAATGCAATAAAGAGTGCAGATCACTTGTATGCAACATGCAGCATGCAGATCACACACAGAAGCAGAAGATCAAGCTTGCATGATTTCTTGAACCGGTTTTTTTGGTAGTTAGTTAGTCAACCCGGTTTGAGGTAGTTAATTGATGAAGTCAATTTCAGATTTGCTAGGACATTGCCGTATTATGTACACAATCAATGAGGCGGTTAATCCTTAATGTTATTTGTATAAATATACCATCATGTACAACTTGTAAATCATTGAGAAAGCAAAATTCCTTTTTTCATTCTCTGTCTACAATTCCAAATTGCTCTCTGCTGTCCTTGTCATTCTCTCCACTGACTTCAACAGTTGTAAACGAGATTGAAGGAACTCAACTCTTAAATTTTGAGCTCGATTCGTTTTAAAATCCAAATAATATTTGAATTTGTTCGTCTATAACTTGATCTTAATTTTTTGTTCAAAGATCATTTGTTCGAGTATTTGAAATATTTCTAAATAGTATATATATATAGTAAAAAAATATATAGTATAATATATAGTAATATAATGTGTATATTATATCATATATATTTATTATTTTTTATAGTGTTAGCGAACTATTCGAACTAATTTATGAACAGCTCATGTTTGTTTGATTTATATACCAGTTTATTTGTTCGTTAGAGTATGACACTGGATTACTAAACAAACAAAAAGCACTCGAGCTTGAATGACTTTTGTTAGTGAACAACTCAGTTCGTTTGCATCCCTAATTATAACCCATCGGATATTTTATATGCAACTGTTTTCCATATTCTGGCATGCTACTCAAGATGCCATCATCTTTGCAGGAAAAAATTTTCTCTTGAATAACTTCTTTTCTATGTGGGTTTCTATTTGCTTTTTCATTTATGTCGGATTTTTGTGAAAAATAAATATTAATGTGATGACTTGATGGTAGGGGTGCACATAACCAAAGCTACAACCAAATTGAGCTCGAGCTTGAATTCGAACATAATCCTACATTCAAATTTTTAATTGAGTCGGACTCGTATAATAAATATTTTCAACTGTATTTAGATAGTATTTGATCGATTAAAAGCACAATTGTGTCTTACTTTTTCTCTTACAAAAAAATTCACTTTCACAGAATCCAAAATAGAAACTCTCCCAACTAAATATAATCCAAATAAATGTTGAACTTGAAGGCCAGCTATCATTTCTAGGGGTGTTCATCGGTTCGATTTGGAGAAAGTTCGGTTTTACTATTTGGAGAAAAATCAATTTTTTTCATTTCTTTTCAAAACCGAACCAAACCTAATTTACCTTCAAACCGAATTTTCTCCAAACCAAAATATTTAGGTTTGGAGAAAATTTGGTTTGGAGAAAACTGAAATATATAAAATTAATAATTTAAATTTTAAAATAATATTAATTATACTATAATATTGATTATAATCTTAATTAAAATCTAATTTAGTTTGAATTATTAGTCTTTAAATAATATTTCTAAAAATATACAAAAATTCATTATTTTAAATTTTAAAATAACTTTAATTAAGAATTAACTTAATTAAGATTATTAATTTTTAATTAACTTAATTATTAATTTGGAGAAACTTTGGAGAAAATTCAGTTTTTCGGTTTGGCTTGGTCTAAACCGAAACCAAACTGAAATTTAATTTGGAGATGAAAAACTGAATTTTCTCCAAACTGAAATTTAAAAAAATCGAACCGAAAATCGAATTCAATGTCGGTTTGGTTCCGTTATTCAGGTTTCTCTAAATAGTGAACAATCCTAATCATTTTCATTATATATTTAACTAAATAAAATATTATATTATATTATTTTATTTATTAATATTTATATCGTTTATTTAATAATTTATATAACTTGAACTTCCGAACTAAACTCGAGCTATAAAGCTTGAACTCGCATTTCAATATTTGAAACATTTTAATCGAGTTCATCAAACATTAGACGCTTTTGGATATTGAGTTTTGTTATGAAACTCAATACAAAATTTTTATTGTATATCTTACTCTATCTTACAAATAATTTATATTTACAAAATTTAAAATAAAAATTTTTAAATTTAAATTTTGTTAAATCTCACCTTAAAAATATTTTATTAGATTGAAATTAAACTCAATTTCGATAATTATTTAAAATTCATCGAGTTTAAATTGATTAATTTTTAGAATTTGATAAATCAGATTTGACTTGTGTGCAGCCCTAGTGCCCAACTGCCCATGGATACAGTAGGACGGTGCTAAGCCAGACAATATGTTTTTGAATTTTGCCCATAGTACTATTAGGTACCATCTATTTTACTCTTACGAGAAGTTCTGTACCCTTCATCTCATTTTATTTTATAATATTTGATCCATATATTTTACTCTTTCATCTCATTTTATTTTATAATATTTGATTGAATACAAAATTTTATGTAAAAATTTAAACTGTATTATAAAAATAATATAATATAATAAAAAGTAATAAATATATAAGTCAGCGAGTACTTTATGTTAAATCTAAATACATAAAAATAATATATAGTAAAGTTAGTAGTTAATTGATAATATAAAATATATTAAAATATTTATTTTAATAGAAAATAATTATTTTAGAATATCTCAATATAGTAAGAAGATCAAATAAAATAAGACGGATATATTATACTTTATTTGTAAAGTATTTTTTGATTAAATAATAAATTATTTATTAATATAGAAATGATTTCGATCATTACAACCAAAATAAGTCTTAAATTCTTCCTCAAGACAGTAAAAGAGAGAAATTGAAAAATTAGAAAAAAAATTACATAAAATAACAGAAATTATACTATCCCATCCTAAGAGTTTTTTATTAGATTGAGCTTAAACTTAATTCCGATAATTATTTACAATTCATCCAGTTTAACTTGATTAACTTAGAATTTGACATAACCAGATTTGGCTTGTTTGCTGCCCTAGTGCCAATGGGTACAATACGGTGGGGCTAATTAAGCCAAACGATGTGTCTTAATTTGTAAAGGTACCATCTATTTTACTCATGGGAAAAGTTTCGTTTACTTTATTTGTAAAGGTTTTTTTTTTGGGTTAGATAATAAATTATTTATTGATATAAAAATTATTACAATTATTATAATTAAAACAATCATTAAACTTCTCTTCCAAGACAGTAAAATGGGAAAGTAAAATTAAGAAAATGAGATAATTCAAAAATAAAAAATAATAATATAACATATAAAGCAATAAAATTTATACAATCTCATCATAAGAGTTTTTCAGTAGATTGAGATTAAACTTAGAATTTATTTAGATTGTATCTCTTCCAACTAAATATACAATTAAACTTTATTTTTATAAAAATTTATTTTTATAAAATTTAAAATAAAATTTTTTAAAATCAAATACAATTTAAATATATTTTTAAATTTTATAATTATTTAAAATTCTTCCAATTTTACTAGATCAACTTTGAATTTGACGTAACTAGATTTGACTTGTTTGCAGCCCTAGTGCTCGTATGTACAATAGGGTGGCGCTAATTAAGCCAAACCTTGTGTTTTAGATTTGCCCCTATAGTACTATTAGGGTACCATCTGTTTAATCATAGGGGAAGTTTCGTTTACTTATTTGCAAAATATTTTTTTGATAAAATAATAAATTATTTATTAATATAAAAATAATTAAAATTATTATAATTAAAATAAATTTTAAATTTCTCTTTTAAAATAATCATGTCGAGAATTTGAAAAATTAAAATAATTCTAAAGCTAAAAAAATTATATAAAATAACAAAAAATATCATATGCGTTATTATAATTTATTTATAACAAAAAATATATAAAATTAGCAATAATGGCCACGTATAAATTATTTTAAAAATAATTTAATTATTTCTTATAAAATTATTTTTATGTATAAATAAAATTTTCAATTCTCTTACATAAAAATAAATAATAAATTAAATTAATTAAAAATAATGTAAAAAATATTAACAAAAAAGTATAAATTTCTTCTTCCTTAATAAAGAAACAAAGCCGTAAGCCTGACAGGGAGTAGCTTTTCTTCTGCCATTATCGAATTTTGGTCCACTACACGTGACAGTGTGGGCGACCAACTATCCCTGTTTGTGGTGCAAATTTGCACCCTGACACCGTCCCCGTCGACCCCGTAAAACCATTACATCACGACAACAATTAAACCAGGGTCTTGGAGAACAGGCGCCTCAGAATTTTCTCAATTGTGAATTTGGCCTGACTGGCGATATGATCAGAACCAAAAGGACTACTCGGACTTGAATTAATCAGCAACCAAAAGGAAAACTAAGAATTAATCAGCAAAGTTTTTGCTTTTATTTTCAATGACGAGACATAGTTTAGCTTTGGTACAACATTCAAATGAAAATAAAGCGCACAACAATACTTCTTAAACATATAAATTTGGCCTGTGGCCTAGGAATCTCCAAAGCAAGCTATATCAAATATTGATTAATAATAAACTTCTATAAGGGATCTCAATCCCAGAATAGGGGAAATCTTGTAGTCAGTGAAGCCAGACTCAGAGAAGAGTTTAGCCCAATCTTTCTCATTTCTTTCTCTTCCAGTGAGAAAAACCATCATCATCATATCAAAGAAGAGTTGAGTTTCGGTTGCCTTATAATCCTCACTCTGGTCGCCCACAACCATGTCAACAATTATCACCTTTCCTCCTCTTTCCTTACTTGGAATTGCCTCTTTACACTTCTTCAGTATTGCCACGCTCTCCTCGTCCGACCAATCATGCAGTATCCACTGCCAGCAAATTTGCACCCATAAAGAAAAGGGCAAAAAGAAAAAAGAAAGGTAAAAACGTCAGTATCTACTTGTGGTTGAATATCGATAATCAATCCCTTCATCTAAATCTTCAAGGGAAGAGAGTACATGTGATAATACTGAGAAAATGGGATAACAACAGGTACAACTATTAGGCCAGAAAATATGCAAATCATGTACACAGAATATGATAGAATATCGTATAGATTACTTGTACAAACATGTATTTCATTTGTGTACAGAAGCAGCAGAGAATAAAGAAGTAGATTTTAGATAGCGTGTAAAGACTCATAAATAATATTGAAAATCCTTGTTTTCTTGACAAAGAATATTATATACTACTCCCTCTATCCACATCCAATAGCACTAAAATTTTCACAACCATCTTTATTATCTCCACTCACATATTCTTATATTTTTTTCTTATAAATAATTCAAATTTTTTAAAACTTAAGACGAAAATATTAAAATCAAATTTTATTTAATTCTATCATACTGCTAATCTTTTTAATTAATAAAGTTAATAGGGTAATTCACTTATGATTTAATATTCTCGTAACTCTTTTTTACATTCCCCTTTGCTAATCGTAACTCTCAGTACTAAGTAAAATTGGACATTCATTAAAAAGAGGGAACTACTAATGGAATATCATAATATATACCCAGATGAAGATAGCGCTAATTTTACCTCAATGAAGAAAAAACATTTTAGGTTAGGCATTAATATTTGCAATTCCTTTCTCCACTTAATTTTTTTTCTCATTTTCCTCCACACCGGAGAGCACTTTCGAATTTCGAGCACCCCCGAAATTGCTCTTGGGGATAACTTGCAATCCCCCAAATTTTTGGGGGATGCATAGGAAACCCCGAGAGCATGGCTGCAAATATCAAAATGAGGGTTTGTCTTTTGGGTTCGCAGCTATCCTTGTGTCCTTTCTCACATATGGCAACCCAAGGAAGAGGGAAAGAGGTGAGAAAAACTTCTTTCTTTTAAGTTTTAGCTCCAAACTTTCTCCAGTCGGTGCCATGAAATCAAGAATTAATAATGATGTTATACTTCGGTATTAAACAATAGAAATTTCATAAATTATGCTAATTTAAATTAGATTCCTAATTTTCAATAAGAAAGTAAGCTTATACATACCTTCATAAATACTGCTTCAGCAGGAGGTATGTACTCAAACATGCTTCCTGCAACATAGGCCAAGTTCTTAGCCCCTTTCAAGCCCTGAACTACATGAGGAAGATCCAGCACTGTGCACTTCAAGTGAGGGAAAGCATCAGCAAAGGCCTTAGCCACAGTTCCAGTGCCACCTCCGACATCAACCAATGTGTTCAACCCCTGGAACACTTCCTTATAGTTTCCCATCACCAGATGGCTGATGAGCCGAGCATCACTCGCCATGGCTTCGTTGAATAAATGGTTAAACCTTGGTTCCTGGCCCGTCAAGCCCCACAATGCCGTTCCATGTGTAGTAACAAAAGAGGTGGGATCATTATTCCGAAACCAATCGCTTAGCCGGTGCCATGGCGTTACCATGATTGGGTCAAGCATGGCTAACAGAAACGGACTCACACTCAAGGGATCATCTTTGAGGAGAAGCTTAGAAGCAGGAGTAAGAACATAAGCCTCCTCTTTCTCGCTTTCGGCAATCTTTGCTTTAACAAAGAAGCCAGAATGAGTCAGTATACGCATGAGACGATACACACAAGGGGCTCTTGAGTTGTTGATTTTCAAAGCATCAATCAACTCGGAAAGGTTCATCGGCTTGCCATGATTATGGATTATATCAGGTATGCCTAGTTGAATTGCACATTTGAGTGACATTGAGTTTATGAAGTTGAACAAGTGGTTCCACACATGAGCGTGAGCTTGAAGGAGCTCAGAAGGTTCACCGCTCACAGCTACAATATCCATAGCTTGTATCTTGTGCAGCTTCTGAGCCTGCTGATGGGGAATAAGGAATCAGCCTTTATAATGTGTGGAGCTTGGTGTAAGTAATAATTAACTAGTTAAATAGTCGAGTAGTAATTTTAAAATATAATAGTTGAAAATAATAATAAGAAATTACTCAATAAAGAACAATTTTACTGGGACATTTTTTTAGAATTTTAAACTTTTACAATAAGGAGAGGAAATGAGAAAACTCAAAGATTAGTGTTTTGATAGTTTTTTTTATGAAGGAAAGGAAAGGATTGGATGGTAAAATGAGGGGTTGACTTTAGGATTAAAACATCAATCTTCTTCCAGTCCAAATGTGCGAAGAAAAGGAGGGAAAGAAAATTATCTTTAATAAATTATTTTATATTGATAAAATTACCTTTTTTAATATTATTATACTTAAATAAAAATATAAATAATACTTTATCACTTTATTCCTTTCTATTAATCATCTAAACACAATAAATATTTAATCCTCTCCTTTCTTCTCTTTCTTATTACTCTACTTTCTTTTCTTTCCATTTCGCTCAATCCAAAAGTTTTAGGTGCTCTATCCTCAATTTGGAGAAAATTTTGTTAGCATCCTTTGCACCACATAAGGAAGAGTGATCTGGTGCGGCCAACCAATTAGATTTCTGCATACTGACAAAATATCCACGAAAGATATCCCACTGGAGAGGACACTTAAAAAGACAAGATTGGACACTGGTTGCAACTTGCAATTGGTAGCCAAATCACTACCAAAATTTTTTTTTTTTTTTGAGTGGTCACTACCAAATTTGTTAGGTATAGAAATGGTATAGAAATAGAAAGTTTTTTTTTATTATTTTCAATTATTTTTTATGAAGTATTTTAAAAAAAGGTGGTCAGTATTCGGCGCCACTCCAAAGTAAGAGACGTGCTGAACGCTGCTCTACAAATTCTCAAATAACTAATAGCTCAATATATACTGTTGTATTTTATTGTATATGTCCTTATACTCAATTTTATTTCAATATTTAATAATTTATACACAAACACTAGGCAAGCGCACCTATCGTTTAGATTAGTATAATGGCAAGTAATTCAAACAACTTATCCACGGGGATGGTCAATTACCATTACTCACTTTTCACTCTATTGTTTAGCCTAATAAATTTTTGTTTATGAAAATGGTTTGAATAACTACTAAGAAAAAAAATCTAACTTAACTAATTAAACTATCTTAACTAATCTTTCTTGCAAGAGAGAATTCAATAGAGAAAACAATACTTGAATGGTTAATCCCCCTAGAATTACCTATGTGATAGAAAAGTCCCTTGGTTGATTTGTTTCCCCTTCTAATACTTGGTGAAATTCCAATGATAGAACTCACTCTATCTCTAGATGAAAGATCTATTCCCTTAGATTAATTAGTTGAAATCTCTTTCTAACTAATTTAACCAAAGAATGCATTTGAATTGGTGAATTTTCCATTAGATTTCTCTAATTGACAAGAAGGTGTCCATTTCTTGTGTTTGATGAAATTCCTATATTAGAACTCTCTCTATCTCTAGATGAGAGTCCTCTACCCTTAGATTAATTAGTTGAAATCTCTTTCTAACTAATTCAACCTAAGAATGCATTTGGATTAGTGAATTTCCAATTAGGTTTCTCTAATTATCAAGAAGATATTGATGTTTCTATCTCTAGTCACCTAAATAATCTCCATTGTTTGTGTATGGTCTAATTCACCCTTCCTTTCTCAATTCCAAGTAAAATTTTTCAAATTTTGAATCAATTATCAATCACCCTTCATTTCTCAATTCTAAGTAACAAAATTCTAGATTTTTGATCAATTTCAATCATCCTTCCTTAATAAAGAAACAAAGCCGTAAGCCTGAGAGGGAGTAGCTTTTCTTCTGCCATTATCGAATTTTGGTCCACTACACGTGACAGTGTGGGCGACCAACTATCCCTGTTTGTGGTGCAAATTTGCCACCCTGACACCGTCCCCGTCGACCCCGTAAAACCATTACATCACGACAACAATTAAACCAGGGTCTTGGAGAACAGGCGCCTCAGAATTTTCTCAATTGTGAATTTGGGCTGACTGGCGATATGATCAGAACCAAAAGGACTACTCGGGTTGATTGGCTGAATTAGACAGAAGCGAAGGCATATCCACAGAAGTGCAACAAAGTTATATGGAGAAAATGCAATATCAAAGTTTGATCGTTAAATTTGCATAAAATTTAATTCAACGAATCATATTTTTTGACCTTATAAATATATATTTGACTCTAACTATCAAATGAAATGTGAATAACCCTTCATTCTCTCTTTGAAAGAAGGAGCGCTTCCGATTATATCGGTGCTTGAAACAATTTTGTCTTCTTCATATTATTAATAAATTTTTGTAGTTGTCGAATCAAATTCGAAATCTAATTCGACGACTGCGGATCAATGTTGCACTGCACAAATCTACGTGTGGCACTGTAGCACGACCCGTTCTTTGGACTAACACTACTACATTTTCTAAATTGAGTGGATCAATTTTTTTTAAGAAGTGGACAAAACAAATGTCGAAGATATAATATTTTAGAATAATTTATATTTTACTTATTAAATTATAATCATATTATAAGTTATACATTCGTTAACTACAACAAAACATATAAATAAAAAATATTAACTCATATAAAAAATTAACTAAGTAATGAAGTAATATTTTTAACTCTTTAGAATCTATATTTACGTATCGTAAAGGGGGAAAACTAAGAATTAATCAGCAAAGTTTTTGCTTTTATTTTCAATGACGAGACATAGTAGCTTTGGTACAACATTCAAATGAAAATAAAGCGCACAACAATACTTCTTAAACATATAAATTTGGCCTGTGGCCTAGGAATCTCCAAAGCAAGCTATATCAAATATTGATTAATAATAAACTTCTATAAGGGATCTCAATCCCAGAATAGGGGAAATCTTGTAGTCAGTGAAGCCAGACTCAGAGAAGAGTTTAGCCCAATCTTTCTCATTTCTTTCTCTTCCAGAGAGAAGAACCATCATCATCATATCAAAGAAGAGTTGAGTTTCGGTTGCCTTATAATCCTCACTCTGGTCGCCCACAACCATGTCAACAATTATCACCTTTCCTCCTCTTTCCTTACTTGGAATTGCCTCTTTACATTTCTTCAGTATTGCCACGCTCTCCTCGTCCGACCAATCATGCAGTATCGACTGCCAGCAAATTTGCACCCATAAAAAAAAGGGGAAAAAGAAAAAAGAAAGGTAAAAACGTTAGTATCTACTTGTGGTTGAAGATCGATAATCATTCCCTTCATCTAAATCTTCAAGGGAAGAGAGTGCATGTGATAATACTGAGAAAATGGATAACCACAGGTACAACTATTAGGCCAGAAAATATGCGAATCGTGTACACAGAATATGATAGAATATCGTATAGATTTTAGATAGAGCGTGTAAGGACTCAAAAATAATATTCAAAATCCTTGTTTCCTTGACAAAGAATATTATATACTACTCTCTCTATCCACATCCAATAGCATTAAAATTTTCACAACCATCTTTATGATCTCCCCTTATATATTCTCGTATTTTCTCTTATAAACAATTCAAATTTTATGAAACTTAAAACGAAAATCTTAAAATTAAATTTTATCTAATTCTCCATACTGCTAATATCTTTAATTAATAAAGTTAATATGATAATTTACTTATGATTTAATATTCTCCTAACTCTTTTTTTTCATTTCCTGTTGCTAATCGTAACTCTCAGTACTAAGTAAAATTGGACATTCATTAAAAAGAAGGGATTACTAATGGAACATCATAATATACCTAGATGAAGATAACGCTAATTTTACCTAATGAAGAAAAAACATTTTAGGTTGGGGATAAATATTTGCAAATCCTATTTTGAAATCTACAACTCCTTTCTCCACTTAATTTTTTTTTCTCATTTTCCTCTACACCGGAGAGCACTTTCGATGGGTGTATTGCACCCCGAAACTGCTCTTGGGGATACCTTGCAATCCCCCAATTGTTTGGGGGCTGCATAGGACACCCCGAGAGCACGGCAGCAAATATCAAAATGAGGGTTTGTCTTTTGTGTTTGCGGCTATCCTTCTGTCCTTTTCTCACATATGGCTAGACCTGTCAATCGGGCTCTACGAGTCGAGCCAAGCTAAGCTCGGGCTCAACCCGAGTAACATCATACTGAGCCCGAATTTGGGCTCAACATGAACGAGCTCACAAATGTTGAGACCGAGCTCGGCTCTTATGAGCTCGGGACGAGCCCGAAATATACCTATTCATTTTTTATTGTTCTCACAAATTATCCTCTCATCACAAATTATGATTGCATTCACAAATTAATGTCTTAATACTTGTCTAAAATGACTTTCAACTAATTTGCATATATTATTAAACAATATCTCTAGAAACTAAGCAAACGTCTATTTGGAAATCAACAAAAATAAACTAGCATAGCAAAATAAAGTACTATAGCAATATCTCAACGACATTAAATTTCAACCAAAACAAATCAACAAAAGTGGAGCACCAAACTACCAGAGTCTGAGAATTCATTGATCAAGAACCCTTCAAATGGATACTTAAACAGAGATATATAATGCATTAAAATTTAATAATATGGTATGTCGTGCTTCAATATGAAGTAACCGGAAAAAGAGGAAGAATGATCCCATAACTGCAGAAATCAGTGAATTTCCAACGATAGGCACCAAAGCACTGAAACACACCACCACTGAGTTTACTAATCACTTTATATAAATTAATGATATAATTATTTTTATAAATTATACCTTATAAGTTATATAATATAAGTATTAACTATTAAGTAATTGGTAATTTTTTTCTCTTCTCTTTCTAAATTTATGTTGGGAAGTGAAAAAAAATTATATTTTGTGAAATTAGTTAAATATATAATTACGAAAGTGAATATTTAGAATATATTATTTTATAAACTAAATATTTACTTTGAAATATTCTAAATTACAAGTGCAAAAATCAATTGGAAGACTATGGTAAGATCATATCTTCCTCTTTCATATGATTTCTATTTCTCGTATTAGTAAAGGTAATAATATTCCTACCTACGCATTTACTGTGTTAATACTTAATATCCTTAAAATTATGATAAGCTCAATAAGTAGTTACAATATCATAAATAGATTCTATGATTGAATAGCATGCATATTGTTTCCAAAGATGCTAAGAATTAAAACTATTAAGCTACATTGATTTTTTAAAATATAATTTTAAAGTGTTGAAAGTGAAAACTTTATACACTAAATTTTTTTGAAAGTAAAATATAAACAAAATTATTTATATCAAACACATAAAATTTTAATCAATATAGTTATGATGATATTAATATAGTATTATACACAAAAAAATTCTATTATAATAAGAAATTATAATATATAATTATAAATTATTATTAGACATACTCGGGCAGGGCTCATAACGGGCCGAGCTTAGTTGAGCCCGAGCTCGACCCGAATCACAATCGGGCCAAAAAATCAGGCTCTGGCCCGACTCAACTTTAGACCAAAAAAATTCAGCCCTAAAAAATTGGACCGAATCGGACCGAGCTCGGGGCTAGCCTGACCCAATTGACAGTCCTACATATGGCAACCCAAGGAAGAGGGAAAGAGGAGAGAAAACTTCCTTCTTTTAAGTTTTAGCTCCAAACTTTCTCCAGTCGGTGCCATGAAATCGAGAATTAATAATGATGTTATACTTCTGTATTAAAAAATAGAAATTTCATCAATTATGTTAATTTAAATTAAATTCCTAATTTTCAATAAGAAAATAAGCTAATACATACCTTCATAAATACTGCTTCAGCAGGAGGTATGTACTCAAACATGCTTCCTGCAACATAGGCCAAGTTCTTAGCCCCTTTCAAGCCCTGAACTACATGAGGAAGATCCAGCACTGTGCACTTCAAGTGAGGGAAAGCATCAGCAAAGGCCTTAGCCACAGTTCCAGTGCCACCTCCGACATCAACCAATGTGTTCAACCCCTGGAACACTTCCTTATAGTTTGCCATCACCAGACGGCTAATGAGCCGAGCATCACTCGCCATGGCTTCGTTGAAGAAATGGTTAAACCTTGGTTCCTGGCCCGTCAAGCCCCACAATCCCGTTCCATGCGTAGTAGCAAAAGGGGTGGGATCATTACTCCGAAACCAATCGCTTAGCCGGTGCCATGGCGTTAGAATGATTGGGTCAAGTACGGCTAACAGAAACGGACACATACTCAAGGGATCATCTTTGAGGAGAAGCTTAGAAGCAGGAGTAAGAATATAAGCCTCTTTCTCGCTTTCGGCAATCTTTGCTTTAACAAAGAAGCCAGAATGAGTCAGTATACGCATGAGACGATACACATAAGGGGCTCTTGAGTTGTTGATTTTCAAAGCATCAATCAACTTGGAAAGGGTCATGGGCTTGCCATGGCTATGGATTATATCAGGTATGCCTAGTTGAATTGCACATTTAAGTGACATTGGGTTTATGAAGTTGAGCAAGTGGTTCCATACATGAGCATGAGCTTGAAGGAGCTCAGAAGGTTCACCATTCACAGCTACAATATCCATAGCTTGAATCATGTGCAGCTTCTGACCCTGCTGATGGGGAATAAGGAATTAGCCTTTATAATGTGTCGAGCTTGGTTTAAGTAATAATTAACTAGTTAAATAGTCGAATCATAATTTTAAAAAGATAATAGTTCAAAATAACATCTTAATTTATAAAAGGGGATTATTCAATACAGGACTTTTAGAAAACAATTTGTGATGAACAGTGGATGAAATGAAAATAGATGGAAAAGACATAAGTCTGGAAGAGGGAAGACGAAAGGAGAAGAAGAAAACAAAAATGTCGGTGAACGGGTGATGTATAGTTTTGATTACCGACAGAAAGAAATGGCTCCAGCAATATCGCCTTCCTTCCGTAGAAGTTAGAAAATATTTTAAGATATGGCAAACGAAAAAAGATTTTACTCAAACTAGTTTTGAGTATTAGATCAATACATTTACTGTTTTAAAATATAAAATTTTTTACTTATTCTTAAAAAATATTTAATTTTTATAAATATTTAAAAAATTTATAATTATTCTCACTGCATATATAATTTTTTATGAATATGAGCATTGGCAACGCTAAATATATTATAAATTAAAGTAAGGACGAATTGCTTAGCCGGTGCCACGGCGTTACCAAGATTGGGTCAAGCATGGCTAACAGTAGCGGACATATTCAAGGGATCATCTTTGAGGAGAAGCTTAGAAGCCGGAGTAAGAATATAAGCTTCCTCTTTCTCGCTTTCGGCAATCTTTGCTTTAACAAAGAAG
This sequence comes from Rauvolfia tetraphylla, assembly GCA_030512225.1. Taxonomy (NCBI): domain Eukaryota; kingdom Viridiplantae; phylum Streptophyta; class Magnoliopsida; order Gentianales; family Apocynaceae; genus Rauvolfia; species Rauvolfia tetraphylla. Next base: position 1,532,077 of record JAJQKT010000012.1, read on the forward strand.
CCAGAATGAGTCAGTATACGCATGAGACGATACACACAAGGGGCTCTAGCTTTGTTGATTTTCAGAGCATTAATCAACTCGGAAAGGGTCATTGGCTTGCCATGATTATGGATTATACCAGGTATGCCTAGTTGAGCTGCACATTTGAGCGACATGGAGTTTATGAAGCTGAACAAGTGGTTCCATACATGAGCACGAGCTTGAAGGAGCTCAGAAGGTTCACCATTCACAGCTAGAATATCCATAGCTTGAATCTTGTGCAGCTTCTGACCCTGCTGATGGGCATAAGGAATCAGCCTTTATAATGTGTGGAGCTTGGTGTAAGTAATAATTAACTAGTTAAATAGTCGAATCGTAAAAGATTATAGTTGAAAATTACATCTTAATTTATCATAAAAAATTGTTCAATACATAACAATTTTACTGATACTATATATTTTTTTATAATTTTAAACTTTTACAATTTTTATAACCAAACACATTAAAATTTTGAATACAGTTTAGATTAACTCCCAAAAATGTAAATAATACTTTATCACTTCATTCCTTTCTATTAATCATCCAAACACAATAAATATTTAATCCTCTCCTTTCTTCTCCCTCTTATTACTCTACTTCTTTTCATTCCATTTCTTTCAATCCAAAAGTTTTAGGTGGTCTATCCTCAATTTGGAGAAAATCTTGTTAGCATCCTTCGCACCACATGCGCAAGAGTGATCTGGTGCGGCCAACCAATTAGATTTCTGCATACTGACAGAATATCCACGAAAGATATCCCACTGGGATGCCAGTGTATCCACGTAAGAGCCACGTAATCATCTTCTTCCTTCTAACTATTGCCATATGTTGCTGCACAACCAAAAATCCCTTCCCGGACTAGAGACTCTCTTTGGTGATAGGAAGGGTAGATTTCGAATGGTAAAGCAAGATGGAATTCTTTGGATCTCTTTGTGCGAAAGTCAAACGCTTGTTCAGAATCGATGAGGAAGATTTGAGAGTTGAAAGAGAAGTCAAGCAAACAACTCCATGCGAGACTTTGCTGTCGGGGGGCGGCTTTGCCTGCGATGCTACAACGGCCGTAGCAAGCAAGAGACGAAGCAAATTTTTATTTAATTCTTTCATTCCATGTCAATTAATGAAAATACAGGTTGGAACTTTTTTCTTTTAGATAATCATTATTTATTACGCCAAAGATATGCAATTCCCGATCAAATTTTTTTAAAAAAATTTGACATTTTGTGATAGGATGATAGCCTATTTGGTTAGACGCTATTTTTTAAGAAAATAAGTTTTAAGTTTGATTTACATTTTTATTACGTGAATAAAGTATATAAAATCATGCAATCTCACCTTAAGAGTTTTTCATTAGATTGAGCTTAAACTCAAATCTGATAATTATTTAAAATTCATCAAGCGTAACTTGATTAATTTAGCATTTGACATAACTTGATTAATTAAATTTAACTTGTATATATTGGGCTATTAGTTATTTGAGAATTTGTATAACAGCGTTCAACACGGGCGCCTCTTACTTTGGAGTGGCGCCGAATACCGACCACCTTTTTCTAATTTTTATTTTAAAATTTTTTTGAGCTTAGTATTTAAAAATTAAAGGTTTATGCTTTGATTCAATAAGTGAAATTATAGAGAGAGAATAAAAGAGAAGATATTGGATAGAAAAATAATTTAAAAATAATTTAGTTTTTTATATTATATATATTCAAATTTAAAATTGTATATAATAATAATGAAATGAAAAAAATACTACCCGCTTTTTATTTTAAAGTATATTGTCTTCATGTATAAATAAAATTTTTTATTCTCTCTTATTGTAACAAAGAATAAATTAAATTAATTAAAAATTAAATAATAATATTAATAAGAAATGTAAATTTATTCTTCTTAAATAACTGTCAAAAGCCTTATAGGAGTAGACTTTTCTTGGACCATTGTCGAATTTTGGTCCACTGATGAAGTACGTGGACAATTTGGCTACCAAACATCTCCGTTTCTGGTGTTACGTGTAAATTTGCCACCCAATCGTACGTAATCCTGCTAGGAGGATGATTATTAAGTGATCTTGTAATAAATATTTTTAATAATTTTTTTTTTTGTGTTTTACGATGTTAGATGTTATAATTTTAAATTCATAATAAATGTCTCTAATGGTTCTTTTCGCATCTTGTGTCTCACGATGTTAAATGTCATAAACATAAATTCAAAAAGTCTATCAATCATCTCAATACACTCTGAGTTAGAGTGACTGTATGGAGCACCTTAGTGTTCATTGGTGGCAAATTTACACACACAATAATGAAAATTAAATAGTAATAAAAATTTTCCTAGGAATTATTTTGTATATTTTTTTGTATAAAAATTTTCCTGAGCAAACTGATTGGTGTATTTAATTTGTATATTTTTTTGATGTTGTGCTCTAGGAATTATTTTGAACAAGTAAATAATGTTTTAGTTTATTTCTACTTAATGTTACAAGTTACTTTTTTAAAACAAAATTATTGATTAGGATTATGACATCTAATGTTGCAGCGGCAGTAGGAAGCCAGAGACGAAGCAGATTTTTATTCCATGTCAATTAATGAACATACATACCGGTTGGAATTTTTTTTCCTTTTAGATCATCATTATTTATTACGCTACACCTGTAGCCAAAGATATGCAAGTCCCCATCCAACTTTTTCTAGAAATTTGACATTTTTGTGATACTCATTTTTTTTTAAAAAATATGAAGTCTTTTGACATTTTTTTCTTCTCTTAAAATATTTTGTCTTTTGTAATTTTGAAAATTTAATTTTAAAAAAATAACTATTACCGTAAATATAATTTTTTTAATTTTTTATTTTATTAATAGAATTACTTAACGATATAATAAAGAATACACCTCTTATTTTTATTTTTATTAATTAATTGTTATTCTAAATAATCACTCGTTACACCAAATCAACAGTTAAAACCAAAGATTTTCAATTTTCAAGAAAATTATTTGGCATTTCGTAGTAATTAGATTTTAACCCATTTAGTTTGAAGCAATTACTTGAATCGTTAAGTTTTGAACTCGATTCATTTACTAAATGAAGAATTTTGTGTTAGCACCAACCTATTTATATATTTTCTTAAAAGATTGTAACAAAAGGACTAAGTTTGATTCTAGTGCTGCTGCTGTACTCTTCGATGTCGTCAGTCAATAATTTGAATTTCTTGTTTTGAGTAACAATTAGTTTGGAAAATTAAAATGTAAAAACTTTGAATTCTTGTGGCTTTCTAATGGTCTTTTATTAAGGAGGAGATATTTTAATGCTTTTGGTAGCTGTATAGATTCTGTTCAAGATTAGTATTTTTCTTTGTTCTTGTAATGTAATGTTGGGAGTTTATTCTTGTTACTATATGGAGTTCAGACTCAGAATCTGTCGAGTTCAGACATTTCCTCTTTTAGTAGGTGTGCGATCCCACTAAAAACAAACACTTCCTTTCAGTTTGGTGCACATACATAAATACATGATATAGGTTCCAACAATGCCTAAGAGGTGGTGAATTGGACTTTTTTAAAAGTATTGACTTATTTTAAGCGGAATTAAAAATATAAAAATTGATATGTTATTAGTTGTTCGGTAAAACAAAAGTTGAAGTCCATGCTGAGTACCGAGTTAATTTTCACAAGTTGAGCTAACTCACTGTAACGTTAGCTTTAGTATCTTAAGAAAATTTGCTAGACTCACTATGCAACTTTTCATTGTTTTGGAGAATGCATAGAAGTAATTAGACAAGTAGATCATTGCAGTACAAAAATAGTTTCAAAAAGTTATCAACCTAATAAACACTTTGAAATACAATTTTTGTGATATTGTCTAAATAATAGTTTCAGCATATCCTTCCATTATGTGGAGAGTATGCTTCGAACTTGATTATTTTTTTAGAAAATGAGTTTGCCAAATAAAAAGTAAATAACAGTAAATCAAGCAAACAATCAAAGCTAAGTAAGGCAATATATAATGAAAAGAGACACAATAATTTTTATAGTAGTTCGACAATATACCTACATTCACTTCTTGAGAATTTCATCTCATTTACAAATATATCTAGTAACTATTACCACTAATTTTTCAATAGATGTAACAATTATCCCTAGATTTTCAATAGATCCAACAACTATTTTCTACCAAAGAACTTTCTCAACTTTGATGGCACAAGTTTACAAGCGGTGCTTCTAAATCGTGAAGATATGAAGATAAAAAGATAGAAACTTTCACTTGTTTCTAATATCATATCACACATTGCATATTTGGTCTTTGCTGTCCAAAAGTGTTTCTCTCATAGATTATAGCTTTTAATCTCTCATCTTGAAGAACTCTATGTTCCTTTAAGAAACATACTCTTCTCTCTTGAAGACTTAAATGTGCAAAGGGTTATATTTATAACAGGTACAATATCATATAAAAAGATAAAAGATAATTCAGTTAAATTGTGCTTTTATCAAATCTTGTACAAAGGTCAAAAAGTTCTTTTTCAAAAAAAATTAATTTTTTGTAAAATATAAGTGAACATGTGAATTTCAATCGTCCTATCTTGATTCTTTCATAGAAAGTCATTATTCCTTTTGTCTCAAAAATTAATTCAAAATACTTTTTTGCTATTTTTGTGTAAGTTAAAAAGGTAAAACTTGTCTACTTTTGAAAAGTAATTTTAGCTAACTGTAAAGTTTAAAAAGTGATTCTACCTAGTTATCGTAATGTCAAGTAAATAGTGATTAGTCATTATCATGCTTACTCACTTCGAGATTCTGTATTTTGGTAAAAGTAACTTAATACAAATGAATCTAGCTCGATGATTTTGAAAGTAACTTGATACAAAGATCAAAGCCAAAACATTTTGCTTTTTTTCTTGAAAAGTTTTCAGATGTAATTTTGAAATAAAAATTTTTGAGGCATATTTTTAAGAACTCAAAACTTGAATTTTACTAAAGTACACATTGGGATATATTATTTCAAATAAATTCTAAACAAGAATCTAAAAATTATACCCATGAAAATATATTACTTGATTATTCAACTTGTGTGACTTGATCAAGATCATTCAAGACACATTATGAAATCATCTTAATATATATTCATTATATTACTTAAAACATATTTTGTTAGTCACTAAAACTGGAATGTTGTATTCTTGAGTCAATACATAAATTAAAATTTTATTTATTAAACTAAAAGCAGCCCTGAAGATAATGTCTTCTACATGTTACCGCCTTGGCTGTCATAAATTGCAAAACGGATTTTTCCGGTTATATTAAAATTGATGCATGCGGATTAATATCTTAGCTGCTCAACATCCTTTCACAGTTTATGAATGCCACGTATTGAGAAGGGGAAGAAGTAGAGGAGCTTTTTGGTAGTAGTCGTGACCAACAGCCATAAGTTGTCGGATTGTTGGTAAGATGAAAGCTTCAAGCCCGATTTCTGGTGGCATTCTCTTTCAGTTGCAATGCCTTGCCACAAGAGAAACTAACAGACCGGAATGCTGCCCCAAGAACAAGTGGAATCCAAGCCCTCTCAAGTATTGGAGGGTTCATGGAGCCCAATAATTTTAAATGGGGGCCCACGTAAGAGATTAAGCCCAGAGTTGTACCATCGAAACTAGTTTGTCCAATAACAATTTGCTAAGCACCATGTAAACATCACAAAATTGAAGCTTCCCGAGACATAGGGCTAGTCCTAGTTTTATGGGCGTGCGTCGGGTGTTCAAAATAAAAAAATTCTCAGTTTTGATTTTGAGAATTCTTTCCAAAGATGAACTATTTGGGCGAATTTACCCACCGAACCCAAATTTGGCTACGGTTCTTGGTCAAGCCCTCCTGGTTGAATTGTGGGTGCTGACCCTGTAAGGCTGTAACCAGTATTCCCAATCATGATTGTGCAGTAAGGCATCCGCCAATGTGGTTGGGATACATTAAATTTCACTTAGTCAAGACAAACAACATTGAAGATCTACTGAGAGAGGAATTCGAACCTTTAGGCATTTCCGATTGGATCTCAATTTTCTGTACCGCACGTCCCAGTGGACCTGCAATTTTCCGTCAAATGGAGAAGAAATTGGCCCTAGACCCTGAAAAACTGCGTTCGTCAAGACACGTACTGAGTGAATATGGGAATCCTTTGAGTTCTATATTTTTTGTGCTTGATGAGATGAGAAGGTACTCAGCCATGAGTGGATTTAGCACCACAGCAGAAGGCTTAGAATGGGGTGTGCTCTTAGAGTTTGGGCAGGGCCTCACTTGTGAGACAGTGGTAGTGTGTCGACTTGAGTAAGATTTTGTAATGGAGACAGTGGCTCCGAAAGGGAAGCTGTCATGCGTTCGTTTTTATTTTATGTATTGTATTATAGTCATTTAAGGTTTTAAAATATAGTGTATTTCTCACAATTCTTAATCTTAATTAGTAGGATTTTCAATGACATGTGCACTTTAAGTATTGAATAACTAGTTTAGAGAAGATACAAAAGAAATTAAAGAGATGAGTCTTTCCTTTCTCCCTAGTGTTACTAGTAATTATAGGTTTTTTTATCTTTTAAACAACAAAAGGAAAAGGAAAGCCACCTTTAATAATTGAGGGTTAAGCATTGACCTCTACCCTTTATTAAACAAGGAAAGCACTACAACGCTCGAGGAAAGCATAAAGCCTTACATCAGTTAACAATTGGAAACGAATCCTTTACAAATACATCGATGATAAGTTCTTTATTGACCAAAAGGTAAAGTTACCCCTTTTCAAGGATAAACCTCAATAATACTTCTAAAATCAAACATTGGAATAATTTTATAACCACTAAAACCAGCTTCTTGAATGATAGTTGCCCATTCCTTCTCAATTCTTTCTTTTGCAGCAAAATTTACCATCATTTCCACGTCCATTGACAACTGTACATCAACTATTTCCTTGGCATGCTTCTTGCTGTATACTACAGTGTCTAGGATAATCACCTTTCCACCCTTCTCTTTCTCTGGAATTGCTATTTTGCAGTTTTTGAGTATCTTCACACAATCTTCATCATTCCAGTCATGAAGAATCCACTGTTGGTGGTCAATCATTAATCACAATTTATATACAGAAGGGGAAAAGAAAAAAGGATCTCAATGTGTCGCATGCATAGAGTTCAGAAGTATGTTTAACTTGATCTTCATAGCCGTGTCCGAAAAAATAACATTCACAATAGTTCACTAAATAAATTATCAATGGCTAACTGTCTTGTTACATCAAATATTTAGTTCCAAGATTAGCTTATGAAAGAAAACTTTTCATAAAATTCAGTTGAACTAGTAGACTTCCATGAAAATCTGGTGCCATTTTGTTTGGACCCCTTCTCCCTCCCCCAAGAGACAAAAGTATCAAGTCATATGGGTATATAAGCAAATACTTGTTTGAGGAAAAATGGGATGAAAGAATCTTTTTGTACCTTAAGAAAGACTGCATTAGCAGGGGGTATTTTCTCAAACATGTCTCCTCCAACAAAGTCCAAGTTCTCCTGTGGTTCAAGGTTCGCGACCACATGTGGGAGATCAAATACAGTGCACCTTAAGCTAGGGAAACTTTTGGCAATGGCTTTGGCAATTGTGCCTCTGCTGCCTCCGACGTCCACCATGGAAGTCAAGCCCTCGAACAAGAACTTGAACTCCGTGGTCAGCAATTTCGAGATCAACACTGAGTCATTAGCCATGGCTTCCTCGAAGATTTCGTTATGCTTGGCGTTCTCAGCGGCATAGTCCCAGTAATTTTTTCCATGAGCTGTTTCGAAAGCAGTTCGATCCTTATTCTGGAACCACTCACTTAAGACGTTCCAAGCCTTTAACTCTGCGGGATCTAGCATGGTCAGCACAATTCCTCTTACATTCAGTGGCTCATTTTTCAATAGAAGACGACTTAAACTTGTAAGTGCATAAGCATTCGTCGTGCCTTCCTTGCCACCTTCTAATTGTTCTTCGGAGAAGAAGCCGGCATTCACTAACATACGCATTAGGCGGGGTATATACGGAGCCTTAGAAGGGTTGATTGGGAGAGCTTCAGTGAGCTCAGAAAGAGTCATGGGTTTGCCATGCTTGTCTATTGCATCTGCTATGCCTAGTTGAACTGCACATTTCAAAGCCGCAGAGGTTGTGAAAGAAAATGCTTGGCTCCAAATATAAGCTTGAGCCTGACGAAAATCGGCTGATTGCAAATCCATTGCAAGTTTCTATTTCTAGAGAAACATAGAAAAAATGATTATCATTCCTCAACTTCAACGACAAAGATTACAAATATATTTATATAGCAAGACGTAACAGCCAACTCTGAGCGAGCCCCATCTCAGAGCAAAATGGGAACTTCTTGTTCTAGAGTTGCGATGCAAACTTATTGTTATATCCAAATACCCATCATATCATCTTAACCAAAAAAAATAAAAATCCAAAAAGAACTAGAACTGAAGAAATCTTCATATACAAAACAAATATAATATTATAGTACATTTGTCCCTGATCAAATTTATTTCCAAACAATACATAGTAGTGGTCGACAACCAAATACAAGAATCAAATTAGTTCTTGAGTTCTGGACAAAAAAGCAAAAGCTAGCATAGCACCAGTAGAACCAAAACATAATTCTGATGCTAGTGAACCAAGATTCAATTTGAGGAAACTCATCTGTGGCTACCTGGTTGATATCTCCTATTCATGTGACCAAATCTGCTTAGTCAGAATAAACAAATTACACACATCTTAAACCAAAACAGATTCTTCCAATCAGAAAATTCATATGAATCTTGATCTGGAAAACTTTTCAACGGTCATACAAACTCAGAGACACATTGTTATAAGAACAAGCTTCGAGCAGACACAATATGCATATGCACAAAACATTACCTTGTAGCCGGATAACGGCGGCGGTGAGCAAGACGCGAAGCCGAGCAAGAACTCCGACGGAGTAGAAGGATTTGGGAGAAGGAAGAGGAGAGGACTTGGAATGAGAAGAAGTGAAGCAGTGCAAGGAGCTGGTAATTAAACGAACAGAGTGAGAAATGGATGCTTAAAGATTGATACAAGGTTTGGCTGCTCGTTACAAGAAGTCCTAGATACATCCACATATATAGTGATACCAACATATTGCTTCATGTCCGTCCAAATTCTCCTTCACTTTCATGGGACCGTCAATATATATAGAGAGAGAGAGGGAAATAAAAGATTTAAATTCTAAAATTTGTGCATATCAATTTTATTTTTTAAAATTAAATAGCTTACAAAAAAATTAGAAAATTTTAAGAAAATTAAAGCCATATTAAAAACTGGCGGTCGACTCATATGATTGGTAAGATGACTGAGAAAATCCGATGTTTCAAACTACATTCTTTAGTAACATTTTCTAATGATAATAATATTTATAATTTATATATTTTAATTTTTAAATTTAAAATATAGTATAAAATTATACATTTTTTATAATTTTAAAATATTTTTAAAAAATGTTATAAAGAAGAAGTAGGTAAAAACCATCTGGGTTTGCGGAGGTCCCGCTTTTATTTCTTTTCTCAATGGTCCCACTTCCGTTCCTTATTTATTACTATTATATTTAAATATTTTATGTAAAGGGAAAGGAACAACGCGCAGACCGTTGGGTGGCTCAACAGAAATCGTATTATTATTAATTAAAATATTTCGTTAATAGAAATAAAACATAAAATTGAATTTATAGTATTAAAGAAAATATTATATCTTATCAATGAGTAAGACAAAGAAAAGAAAATAAAATATACTAAAATCTTCCTCTTAGTATCTTATCTCTATCCTCTTTAAACCAAATGCTTGTAAGACCTGGTTTCATTTCATTCTTTGATCACTAATTTGCAAGACTTTTGACATATTAAAAATATTAAAATAATTTGTAAATGAGATAAATAATTGAGTAAGGATCTAAATTTAAATTGAATAAAAAACTTTAAGAAAATGAAGTATAATTCATAGAGCGACAAAAATACAAATGATCGAGTTGAAAATTTTGATGAAAATCAGTCGAAAGTAGTTTTGAAGCAAAAAATGAATAGAGTTAAAAAATTAATTAAAAATAAAGATCCAACAAAGCTCCAAACTCCTGTCATGACCGGACTTGGAGCTTGCCGGCAGCAAGTTGTAGAAGATCGAGACGCCAGGGTGGAGAGGAGAGCTCGGCGAGAAAGAAAAGAGAGGAGGTGGAAATCATATTAGCATAGGAGCTTACAATATATAATTTTTTTATTGTATACAGTTCAAATTTTTCATTATTTATTATTTACTTTAAAGATTTTTTAAGTTTTTCTTAAGTTTTAGATATATCAAAACTCTAATATGTAAACAACGATCACAGTTTTTTATAAATAAAGATTAATTTATCAAATTATATTTAATTTTATATCATTTTATATATAAAAAAACTTCTAAATCGGTTGTGCCGATTTTGAAAATAAAATGCTAATTTGCGCCACTTGCACTAGCAATTGGCGTGCCGATTTTAAAAATAACATGCCAATATGTGCCACTTGCACTAGCAATTGACGTGCCGATTTTGAAAATGAAACGTCAATCTGCTCCACTTGCACCACCAATTGGAGTGTCAATTTTAAAAATGAAACATCAATTTGCGCTACTTGCACCAACAATTGGCGTGCCATTTCCTCCCGCTAGTGGCGGAATTAGTACACCATTTCCGCGACTTTCTAGATGAAATGGTACACAAATTGAATCAGTGGCAGAAATAGTGTGCAATTTTCTATTGAAATTGACTAAGGCTTTCTGATATGCTTACTCTTTTAACTATGAAAATTATTCACTCAAACGGTCCAACTCTTGATTCTTTATTCAAGAAAAAAACTTGAAGCTACTGGAGTATTAACCAATAATTACCTATAAAAAAGAGTATTAACGAATAATTGATTGAGGAATACTTAAATATCTTGATATTGTTGGTTCAATGGATGTCCAAAAACTTTTTTACCTTTTGAAAATTATTGGAAGAAAAGTGCAGGTCCTCTTCTCACAGATTTGGAAATTCCTAAAATTATCAAAACTTGTCTCTCGAATAAGCAATTCTTTTTTCCCCTTAAAAAAACAAGTAACATTCCTTGATGCAGAGGATTTTCAATCAACATCAGTCCATTCATTGGTAGCTAGAACATAAAACAAAGAATCACTATTCTGTGCAAGATGCCACAATCAAATGGCAACAAATTACTGTTACAGCCTCATGCTTCAATAGTTTCTTCCTTAATCTCTTCTTTTTGGAGTCTTTGAAGTCAAAGGAACATGTTAGGCTGTCAACTATTATTCAATCAACATTAATTTAACACAAAAACATCCTTTCATGCCTCATTAATCAAGTGATTACTTGTTTAATCATAACTAATTGTCTTTCATGCATGATTAAGTTGTCGTCTCATTGGAACTAATCCAAGAAAATCAAGAAATAAAGGAAAAAAATGAGATTATACACTTTTAATAATTTGTCAATTGATGTTCCACATGTTTGGGGGCTTCTTGATACAGGTATACTTTTCTCTTTCAAAAAGAATTAGAGAATCAAGAGGGACAAATTAGATTAGGGAAAACTGAGGCATCTTCATATGTCGTATGACAACGAGGGATAACATCCAAAAGTAAGGTCAAGAGGTCCAAGTTGAGTGGAAGCAAATCCATCACATCCTTCTCTCAAGTGCTTTTGCATCTTAACTGCTTCATATGCCTTAGCTCTCTGCTAATAAAGCAAATCTCAATGTCAAACATAAACTCAAGCTAACTAACTAAGAATATTCATGCAGAAACACATTTCCATGGGAATTTTTCAACAAGCTAGAACTCATGAATTCTGATATCAAAAAAATACGCGTTAACTCCACTGTTCCGTTTCGTATACTTTGATAAGCACCTGCATATTATCCATGCTGTCTGTCTCTGCATTGAAGTCGTAGAAGGTGCTTGCTGCTGTAAGTTTCATTGACAGAAACTGAATCCCAAAACCAAGAACTTAGTTAGGCTGAGTTCTGATATTCCTTACTCACTAGAGGAGTTTTTCAGGGATTTTCTTGAAACTCACCTCTACTTGATTTTGCAAGGATTGCACATAGTTTATTATCATCATCCAACATGACCGCCATGCCCATTGTCTGCAAATGCATCAAGAATGAGAGAGTTTCAAAATGGTAGCAAATGCATCAAGACTTTTTCGACAGTGCAATTTCCGCCAGAGATTGGCGAAAAATGCACACCATTTTCGCCAACAATTGGTGCATTTTGTCAGAAATGGTACACAATTTGTACCAAGTTCTGGTACAATAAATTGAACAGAACTTGGTACAATTTGTGTACCATTTTCGCCAGAAAGAGGCCGAAAGGGTGGCGAAAATAGTGTGCCAATTCTGCCACTAGCTGGCGGAAATGACACCTGGTGCAATTGGCACAAATTAATGTTTCATCTTTAAAATCAGTTGGTCGATTTTAAAGTTTTTTATATGTAAAACGACATAAAATTAGATATAATTTAATAAATTAATCTTTATTCATTAAAAAAATAATCATTGTTTACATATCTAAGTTTTGATAAGTTTCAAAGAAATTTAAGAATTTTTAAAAATAAATAGTGAATAGTAATTTTTTTTGTATTGTATATAATTAAAAATTATTTATAAAAAAAGTTAGTATATGGTTTTGGGGCTCAAATGGCAGCATCTTGGTGTTAATTAAAGACGTTTGACCGGTAAGGTAAAGATCCAAAAAATTAATTTTTTTATAAATCAAGTGATGAGATATATTTTTAATAAAATATATTTTTTTCATTTTAAAAATATAAATTTTTCAAATTTTTTATTTTTAAAATATTTAATCTTTTATAAAATTTTCAAATATTTTATAGTTTTAAAGTTTTAAAAAAATCTCTCACACAGCTGAATAATTTTTGGTGGAAGAGGAGAGTTTGGTGGACAAGAAATTACCCATGAGAAAATCACAAAAATTAAGTGAATGTGCGTGTTTGTGTGTGTGTCCTATTATAAAATTTTTGATTTTTTTTTTGTGGAGAGACCAAGACCATATTTTATCCTTCGAGAGTCCATATTACACATAAAAAAAAAATCCAGTGAAAGTAAGAGGAGGATAGAACCCAAAAAAAAAAAGAAAAAGAAAAAGCAAGATGAGGAAAATATAAATGAGTTACCTGGTCACGAAATGCCAATTTTCTATTAAAAGATCTAATAGGGAATTCAGTATGTAGTTGGGATATTGATTTTACCTAATAAATAGATTTTTTTTTAATGATTCAAGCATTTAATTTCACCCAATCAAGCATTATAAGACGTCATCATCATCTCATAATAAATTCATAAAATGACAAAGTTTACGTTTCCATCAGTTAAATTCGAATTGGTGATTGAGTTTAATAATATTTTAAGTTAAATTTTAAGAAAAATAAATAAAATTTAATTTGAATAGAGTTTTATTGAAATAAAATTTAAAAATTTAAATATAAAATTTATATTTTTTTATAAATAATTTAATTTTTATAAAATTTAAAATTAAATTTTATTTTTATGAATAAAATAAAATTTTATTTAATCACACCAATTAAAGCTGACATGCATGCTGTCAGATGTCCACAAGAAACAGGACACATGTAATCCAATAAGAGAAAAAGGACAATCCAACAACGGACGTGACACATCTCCCACAGGAAATGCAATAATTAAATGGGAAACCTCCATGCAAATTTTCTTTTTTTTCCAATTTTTTCTCCTTGTTTTAATTTTTTTTAGTTCTCATTGTATACAAAATTCAATTCAGAGTTGGATCTCTTGGAATTTTTTGAAGTAAAATTAAATGAAATTGTAAAATTTTGAAATAAAATCAAGACTAAAAATGGAGATTCTTTGAAATTAGATCTCTAATTCACATAATTATTTATCATTCTTACAAAAGAAAAAGTATTTCAATTTTAAAAATTAGATTATTTTCTAGAGAATAAGAGGTTTCAAAATCTCGCTTTAGTTTTAAGAATGGAATTTTATCCTAATCCGGGCCGAAGTAGAAATTAAGGCAATATGTTGATATTTTTTTTATTTTTTTTTACTTAGCGTACCTAATATCTTCACCAGACGCCACAATCAGAATCGAACTCATGAACTTATATGGGTATTAATAGTCTACTTACCAAGTGTCCTAAGTTATTGAGTTAGCAATATGATGATATTAAGTCAAAAATATTTTGCAATAGGCACAAATGTTACAAGACGTAGTAATATAAATCATAAAACATTTTGTGTTCATCAACCATATGTACAATTTTTAAATAACTTATCTAAAAAATATAATTTTATAGAAATCATGCTTGTTTCTTTTGGGATGTCAATTACAGACAAATAGACTAAATATTTAGTAATTCTTCAATTTTCAATAATACTATTTTCATCATCAAACTTCGTTTGGCTTATTTTCATACCAATTATACCTTTTTTTTTTTTTTTTTGCAATAGCAAATGACGCCTAAAAATCATTTTTCCTCGTACAATCTTAATTAAGGAGATGACAAAACCTGATTTTTAAGAGTTTGTTTTGATGATATTTAGAACTGTACACTACAAGAAAGTTATTTTGCACTGATAATTTTAGTCAGCAAACGAATTCTGTCGCGCCAAAACAACTGTAAGCTTTTGGTGGTAATATGGTAATTTAATGATAAAAATACTTTCTTACTAAATAGAAAGTCATGATTCATCATACCTACCTATAACTGTGTTATATGACGACGTCGAGTGTTAGGTTTGAAGGTTCAGTGCGCCGAGCCAGTCAACCAATGGCCTCAGAAGTCAGAAATTTGGGTCTTGCAGGAGCCCTGTTTTTCTTTCGTATCCTGCAGTTATTGCACTGCCCCTACATCAATAAATTGCTACGGTGTTCATTAGCCAAAAATGGAATGAGTAGTGGTTGGGCAACACATTAGCCAAAAATCTGCTCTTATAGGTAAGATCACTTGGACTCGTTGACTGTTATTTTAATTTTTACTATATCTCATATCATTTTTTTTGTGTCATTATATATATATATATACACACCAGTAAGCCATAAGTCATGACCGCGTTAAATTTGCCATTTGGTGAAGATCCGATACTTGCAAGTAAAAGCACTATTAATGCGATAATGATCTAACTGTTGTTGAATGTTAGTTGATAGCTTGACCACTGCTATTCTTTATTATAGTATTAAAAAAATATCTCGTATTTCTTTCTTTTTTAAATTTATATAAAAAGAAATTCTATTTTGAAATAGAATATGTAATTGGTAGGCAACACATTAGCCACAAATCAGCTCTCACAAGTAAGCTCACTTGGAACTGTCTCCTTAACTGTTACTTCTATTTTCACTTGGTCTCATTTCTTTTTTCTTTTTTTTTTTTTGTATCACTATATATACACACACAAGTAAGTCATAAGTCCTGAATGCATTAAGTTTGCCATTTGGTAAAGATTCGATACTTGCAAGTAAAAGCACTGTCAATGCGATAATGAATCGTTTGATCTTGAGGTTGTTGAATGTTAGTTGAACTTAGCAAATGAAAAAAAAAAAAGTTAGTTGATAACCCGACCTCTTTGAGAGAAGTTCAGAAGTCTGCTCAGAATCCTTTGCTTCCATGTCAACATCGGCAAACAAGAGCTTACCCTCCCCTGCTTTTTATTTATTTGTTTTTCCAAATATTCACTTATCACGATACTCCAGTATGTAGCCTTGACAATCTTAAGAAGAAGATTCCTTGCACTAAATGAATAGCCCAAACCAAAGATACAATTCTTTGTAGAATCTTTTCAATACAAATACCAAATATTTCCTTCGTCTAGGATTGACTTGAATGTCCGCTTTGCCAGAGGGGAGCAAAAAATAATGATGTCTTGAAACTTCAAAGCTTAGTAGTGCCCCCTCTCAAATGTAGTATGTGAGAACCCTACTTCAAAGCTGAATTCCTGGCCGAACACTTCAACATCATCCTTTTGAAAGACAGTTGAACAAGGTCAAACATGGTACCTTGTCTTGAGCTGAAGTTTTTCTTTGCAGAAGATCATTCCGCGAATATTTGACTATTGGGTATGTGGTGCATTGCACCTTTGCTAACAAGAAGGGTAGGGAAATAGAATTCTGAATGACTTTAAACCAATAGAACAAAAGAAGGATGTTTCTGCTTTCTCCGTAATGGCCATCTTGTCCTCCAACTTGCCTCTTCCGCTACAGATTTTCCCGTGAAGTTTGAACAGAAATGTACACTGAAAAAGTTTTCCCTGCCAAATGTCATCATCCCTTTGAAGGTTTCATTTTCAAACTCCTCTTATAAGGACTTGCATTTTCTTATTGGTCCATTTTTTTGTAATAAATGATTACTTATTTAGGAAATTTGGTATTTCAATTTGGTTGAAACTCAGAATAACTTTATTTGATGTTGACAGCCGGAAAGGACTTCCACATCTACAACAAGGATACTGACAAATTTTCTGCCAAAAATCCAAAAGTTAGGACTCCTGGTTTAGAATATCCTACGGATGACGCATCCAATCTAAAGCAAAGATCCGTTTCTAATTTAATTTGGATCAAAGTGAATAATTCATCGAGTTTAACTCTATCTTTTTTGTTTTTTCCATCACCATGATTTTAAAAAATATATTATATTCAAGTATAGAATATTACAGAGTACTAATGAGCTTAGACTCGTGTCTCTTGTCCCCTCTTGTACATCTTGTATATGTTAACAAGTATGAAAACTAATAGTTTTTCCTAAAATTTTATAAATTTTGTCCACATGATGGTAGGGATTGTCACATGAAATCTACTCATTTATTAAACAAAGAAGAATATTAAAATGTTAGAGTGGACATAATCACCATTGTTGTATATAGTTTTTTAACTATTTACAATTTAAAATTTTAATATTTTTTAACTTATTTATCTCTCTATCTTATATTTTCTCTCTACTACCATGAGTGTACCCTCTTAGAAGAAAATCTTCTTGGGCAAAAATCATGATTGAGTTCTGCCCTCCATGTCGGAAGAATTGAAAAAGGTTATTTTTTAATTACATATAGTTAAACTCAGAATTGTATATAGTAATGGGCATCTCTATAAGTAAGTAAAAGCAAAAATCATAAGTTCTTTATTGATAGAAAGGTAAACTTTTCAAGGATAAATCTTAATGACACTCGTTATATCTATCTTTATATCTATCATATTGTTGGATAGAGTTTAGATTTAATATGTTTAAAATCTTGAGTTTTATAAAAATAAATTTTTTATAAGAAAAAAAGTGATACTGAATTATTATTGTGGACGAAACCAATCCAAGTCAACTTCTTCGAAGAGAGTTGCTCATTCTTTCTCAGTTCTTTCTTTCCTACCAAAAAGTACCATTCCTATTTGTGTTTTAACTGATTCCTTCAACAAAACCACCAGATTGTAGTCCACCCAAAAATTTTCACTATTAATAGAATTTGTGTACAATCTCTCTCTAGGTAAATCTAAAGGTATACAAACATGATATCTCAAGAACAACAATTCTTGTAATTGCAACAAGTTACACAAGGATAATAGAGAGATCTCACCAAATGAGGATTCTGTCCACTGGTTTAAAAAGGAAATTTCAAAACTCCAAATCCGATCTTCATCGTTCAAAATGAAGAACTATGAGTCCTAAATATTGTGCTAAAATCTTAGTTCAATCCGACCACAGATCACCATCAGATTTTCCTTTAGATAAAAATTATGTGTTGTTAAAATTTCTAGAATTTCAATTTTGTCTGTTCTGTCTACTGGCTAAAAGAATTACTTCTAGAACTCCAAATCCGATCTCCATCGTTCAGAATGAAGAACTATGAGTCTTGAATATTTTACTAAAATTTTAGCTCAATCTGACCAGAAATCACCATCGATCGTCCTCTAGATTGAAACTATGTCTGCTGAAATTTTCACAATTTCAGCAATGGAAAAGCTTTGTCTATCAACCACCGAAAACCAAAAACCAATCGGCTCAAGAAGAAAAGGTTTTTTAAGAAACCAAATTGCTCTCACAGAACAGTAACAAATTGACCAAGCCCATTTAATTTTGAGCCATCCTCCACATGGGAGGGAAACCCAACCCAACCCAACACTTCAACCATAAAATCCCAGTCAGCATTCCGGAAACACTCACTCAAAGCATTCCAGGCCTGCAACTGAAGGGGATCAAACTTCATAAGCACAAAGCCTCTTGAATTCAGTGGCTCATTCTTCAGTAGAAGGCGACTAAGGGTGCGAGTCCATAAACATTTGTCATGCCTCCCTTGCCATCCTCTAAATATTCTTCAGCAAAGAAGCCAGCATTCACTAGGATACGCATTAGGCGGTGTAGATAGGAAGCTTTAGATTAAAAAAAATTTAATATAGACATGAATCGAAATATGTCTTGCAGAAAAAAACTAAAATACGTATATTTAATCATGATTGTTTAAATAATTGTGTAAAAATAATCATCTTGATTCCTTCATATGAGTTGTTTCGTATCAGTCTCTTCTAACTTATACTCATCACCATTAAAAGTGTTACATATGCTTTATATATGCTAAGTTAGGGACCCTCATATAATGGATACCAATTAGAGTTTTCTTTTATTAAGGAAACAACAGAATTATTTTCCTGAATCATATTTTTATTAATATTTGCTTAATTTATTTATATAAGAGAAAATATGACAATTATTTATAATATGTGGGGCGACATCTATCTCTTATAATTAAGACCAAATTCTTACATTAGAAGGATTAATTAGGAGAACATCACGGAGCTCAGAAAAGAGTCATGGCCTTGCCATGATATTCCATTGCATCTGCTATACCGAGTTGAACTGCACATTTTAAAGATGCACAGCCCGTGAAGGAGAATGCTTAGCTCCAAATATTAGGAGCTTTACGAAACTCAGCAGATTTCACCTCCATTGGAATTTTCTGCTTTGAGGCATCACGGAGGGAAGTTTGAGGTGAAAATGTTATCAGTCCTTGTCTTCTACTTGGAAGATTATAAATATAGGAAAATGAAACACTGCAGCAGTTTATCCTTGTTCAACTGATTTTCAAACAAAATATAGTAATTAGATTCAACCACCTTACGAGGCCATAGCTGAGAAGATTAAATGAAATTTACTTGCATGATGATCTGGAAACTAAGATACATAAAGCCTTATCTCCATAAGCAGGTCAAAACAAAAGCCAGGATACAATAGTAAGTTCTTTATTGATAGAAAGGTAAAATTTTCAAGGATAAATCTCAATGAGACTCCTTATATCTATCGTAGAAAGAATCTTGTAACCACTAAAACCAGCTTCCTCGAAGAGAGTTGCCCATTCTTTTTCGGTTCTTTCTTTACTACCAAAGAGTACCAGCATGTCCATGTCCATTGCTACTTGCGTTTTAACTGATTCCTTGTCATGTATTTTGCTCTGCACTATTGTGTCTATGACGATCACCTTCCCACCCTTCTCCTTTTCTGGAATTGCCTTTTTGCAGTTTTTCAATATCTTCACGCAGTCTTCATCGTTCCAATCATGAAGAACCATCTGGTCGTTAATCACCACCACACTTTAGATACAACGAAATATTTGAATTTGTCACCTGCATATAATATTAAGAATATATTCGTACCTTAAGAAAAATTACAGTAGCAGGGGGTATTTTCTGAAACATGTCTCCTCCAACAAAGTTCATATTTTCCGTTTCCTCAAGGTTGGCAACCACCTCTGGAAGATCAAGCACAGTGCATCTTAAGATTGGGAAACTTCCAGCAATGGCTCGGGCGAGCGCGCCTGTGCTACCTCCTACATCCACCATAGAAGCCAATCCCTCAAACAAGAACCGGTGCTCGGTGATCAGAAATTTTGCGACCAACTGCGAGTCAGCTGCCATGGTCTCAGTGAATATGTTTATATCCTTGGGATCTTCGGTTATACAATCCCAATAACTTTTTCCATGAGCTGTTTCAAAAGCAGTTGGATCCTCATTCTGAAACCAATCGCTCAAGGCATTCCAAGCCTTCAACTGAAGAGGATCGAGCATGGGAAGCACAAGTCCTCTTAAATTTAGTGGCTCATTTTTCAGTAGAAGACGGCCAGAAGGCGTGAGTGCATAAACATTTTCCATGCCCTCCTTGACATCCCCTACTTGTTCTTCAGAAAAGAAGCCAGCATGAACTAAGATACGCATTAGGCGGTGTATGTAGGGAGCTTTAGAAGGGTTAATTGGAAGAGCGTCAATGAGCCCAGAAAGAGTCATGGCTTTCCCATGGTTATCTATTGCATCTGCAATACCTAGTTGAACCGCACACTTTAAAGACGCACAGTTCGTGAAAGAGAATGCTTGGCTCCAAATATGAGCTTGAGCATTACGAAACTCCGCAGATTGCAAATCCATTGCAATTTTCTAACTTTGAGGCTACAGAGAGAAAAAAGAACTCGTCTTCAACTTGAAAGATCAAAAATATATTTATATATCGAAGTTCAAAGAAATCCACTTAAGAGCAGAGCCCTTCTTGTTCCTCGAGGTGAAATGCAGCAGCTGCCATTACCCAAATTATCGAACATTTGTCCACATTCAACAGATTAATTACCAAAACATAACGTAGTAACAAAATCAATATTAACAAGCAGCATGCACTCAATTAGGAACAAGCTTCAAACAGTTGGAGTTTACTTATAGAAAATTACCTTCAAGCTGGATAATTGTGTCGGTGAACAAGACTCGAAATCGAACAAGAACTTCAAGGAAGAAGAAGGAATTTGAGGGAAGAAAGAAAGAGGAGTTGGAAAGAAAAGTAGAAATGAAGCAATGCAATGGGCGGAAGAAAACAGAGTGCTACGAGCAGAGAGATCGACCTATGTTATTATATATACTAGTGGAGGTCTCCATATTACGCAGAGATTGACTAGTGATTTAATCAGTGATCTGGGGGGGACGTAGTGTTAATAGTCAGATTTTCAATGTATATTTAGTCATGATATTGTAATGCATGCATTAATAGAAAATTGAAAAAATAGTGGAGTCTCTGTAGGCTTCTCTGTAGCCTACACCAGTAAGTCATAAGTCATGACCGCATTAACCTCACCATTTGGTAAGATCCAATACTTCCAAGTAAAAGCACTATTAATGCGACAATGAATCATCTGATCTAGTCGTGATTGAATGTTAGTTCCTAGCTCGACTACTGTTATGGTTTATTCTATTATTAAAAAAATATCTCTTATTTAATTCTTTCTTAATATATATAAAAACAATTAAAAATTTTTTTATTTTAAACAGAATAAGTTGTTGTTGGGCAACACACCTTAACTATTATTTCAATTTTCACTTGGTCTCATATTGTGTTTTTTTTTATCGCTATATATATATATATATATATATATATATATATATATGTGTGTATGTATATATATATATATATATATATATATATATATATATATATATATATATATATATATGTGTGTGTATGTATATATATATATACATATATATATACATACATATATATATATATATATATATATATATATATATATATATATATGTATGTATGTACACAGCAGTAAGTCGTAAGTCCTGAACGCATTAAGTTTGCCATTTGGTAAAGATCCAATAACTGTAAGTAAAAGCACTGTCAATGCCATAATGAATTGTTTGATCTTGCGGTTGTTGAATGTTAGTTGAATAGTTGATAGCCCGTCCTCTTTTGTGAGACGTTCAGAAATCTGCTCAGAATCCTTTGCTTCCATGTCAACATCGGCAAGCAAGAGCTTACCCTCCCCTGCTTTTTATTTATTCGTTTTTCCAAATAGTCACTTATCACGATACTCCAGTATGTAGCCTTGACAATCTTAAGAACCTTAAGGGATATGGAATTATAACTTAGAAGGGTAGGGAAATATAAGTCTGAATGACTGTAAGCCCATAGAACAAAAGAAGGATGTTTCTACTTTCTCCGTCATGGCTATCTTGTCCTCCAACTTGCCTCTCCTGCTAAAGATTTTCCCGTGAAGTTTGATCGGAAATGTACATTAAAACAGCTTTCCTTGCCAAATGTCATAATCCCTTTTGAAGGTTTCATTTCCTAACTCCTCTTATAAGGACTTGCATTTTTTTATTGGTCTATTTTTTGTAATAAATGACTACTTATTTAGAAAATTTGATACTTCATCCATCGCATTTTATTTGACATTCTTACTATATTAAAAATTTTTAATGTAATTAATAATTTTTATAAAATGAAATATTTTAATATATTTTATACTATTAATAAAAAATTAACTCCACTATATAGTACTTTTATATATTTAGATTTGACATAAAGTATCTACTGATCTATATATTTTTTACTTTTTATTATATTATATTATTTTTATAATACAATTCAAATTTTACATTAAATTCTATGTCCAATCAAACACTATCCCATATTTTCTCTCTTTCATCATGAGTTTCGCCCTCTTAGGAGGAAATCATCTTGGGCAGAAATTACGGTTGAATTCTGCCCTCCATGCCGAAAGAATTGAAAAAGGAAAATTTTTAATTGCATATAGTTAAATTTAAAATTGTATATAGTAATGATCATCTCTATAAGCAAGTAACAGCAAAAACCAAAATACAATAACAAGTTTTTTATTGATAAAAAGGTACATTTTCAAGGATAAATCTCAATGAGATTCCTTATATCTATATTTATGTCTATCATATTAGATTAGATTTAGATTTAAGATTTTTAAAATATTGAATTCTGTAAAAATAATTTTTTTTTGTAAGAGAAAAATAAGTAGTGACGCTAAAGATTTTAAAATTCGTGAAAAAATATCTTGCTCTTGCGACATTGTGATTGATGATAATCTCATATACAGAAATTTTTAACTAAAGGAAATGAGCATGCCGGTTCTCTAAGAGAATATTGTATCTCGTTCTGCTACAAGACCTGGATCACTTGGCTAATAAAGCTTCCTCCTTTTATTTTCTCATTTTTTCTTTCAAATTTAAGGAGAAAATGGAGATCAAGTTTTGGACCAAATCTCATCTTTCTTTGCTCCTGACCCTTTCCTATTTCATTGTTCTTCTCTTTCGGAAGAGGAAGTGTGGTCAAGATTGAAAAGAACCACATATTTATTGTACTAAAACTTGAACTTCTCTGAAATAAGAATAATTCAAGCAAGATATGTCACGTTAACAGGTCGCTCATTTTTAATGTTTCATTTTCAGACTTCATGAGATATAGCATCTTCCGTTTGGACTACGGATTTTGTGTAATAAATATTCTATCTGTTCTAATTTATTTAACTTTTTTACTATATTAGAGTATTTTAAAATAATTAATATTTTTTATAAAAAAGTATTTTAATATATTTATATTATCAATTAACTACTAATCGCACTATATATTATTTAAATTTGATATAAAGTATTCACTAATTCATATATTTTTTACTTTTTATTATAATATATTATTTTTATAATATAATTTAAACTTTTACATAAAATTTCGTATTCAATCAAATACTGTCAAATGAAATGTGACAGAATAATAATTATTTAAAAAAATAAATAAATAATAAGAATGAACTTGGACAGAGTTTAATTTCAAAATCAAACTTAAAATTTTAAGTATGAGACACACATCTCCTTTTACAAACAATTTAAATTTTATAAAATTTAAAATAAAAATTTCAAAATCAAATCCTATCTAATCACATCTTAATTTCAAAAGAAAAGAAAAACAAGAAAAAAAAAAAAGCAGAAAAGGCCAAGCTCCCCGTGCTGGCATATGTTGACAAGTAAAGGACACCTATCAGACAACACTGGACATAATTAATATGGATATCTTTTTTTTTTTCTGGATAATTAATATGGATGTCAACTAAACAATAAGGGCGATAATGACAGTTTTGTCATTTGGTTTCTGATTTTGGTGATACAAACAAAAAAAATACTTTTTATAAAAGGTTCTTTCTTTTACTCCTTCAATTTTAAAATATAAAATTTTTTAATTATTTTTTCTTAAAATATTAATACTTATTTTTTAAAAATTATATCATTCTTTTTAATTTTTTTCTTCCTTGATGTGTACCAATGGGAAAAAAGCCTTATATTTTTAAAGGAAAGGAGTTTTGCTGTGTTGAACTCTACTATTTTCAGTTTTCTACATCAATAGAGACAGAAATTTATATCCTATTGTGGTAAATAATGGAGTGATAAATGAGCAGG
The DNA here is from genome assembly GCA_030512225.1 of Rauvolfia tetraphylla. NCBI lineage: Eukaryota > Viridiplantae > Streptophyta > Magnoliopsida > Gentianales > Apocynaceae > Rauvolfia > Rauvolfia tetraphylla. The sequence continues at coordinate 1,556,372 of JAJQKT010000012.1, forward strand.
ATCAAAGAAAAGAAAAGAAAAACCCCTTTCGTGGTGGAGGGTTTGGCATTATCCTCAAACCGTTGATTAAATAAAGAGTAATACAAGGCTAGAGAAGAAAGCAAAGCCCTTCTTCTACATGGAAACAAACACACCAACTTCCTTATTAACAAAAATGTAAATATAATATATTTCACATTCACTCATCTCTTTTCAAGGATAAACCTCAATGAGACTTCTGATATCTAACAAAGGAAAAATCTTATAACTACTAAAACCAGCTTTTTGAATGAGAGATGCCCAGTCTTTCTCACTTCTTTCTTTAGTACCCAAAAGCACCAGCATGTCCATGTCCATGGATACCTGTGTTTTGACTGATTCACTATCATGTATTTGGCTAAGAATTACTGTGTCTAAGATGATCACTTTTCCGCCCTTCTCCTTTTCTGGGATTGCTTTTTTGCAGTTTTCAAGTACCCTCACGCAATCTTCATCATTCCAGTCATGAAGGACCATCTGTTTGTCAACCACTTATCACATTTTAAATGCAATTAAAATATCTCAATTTATAGCAAGCATATATATAATAAGAATGTTTTTACCTTAAGAAAGATTGCATTAGCAGGGGGAATTTTCTCAAGCATGTCTCCTCCAACAAAGTCCAAGTTCTCTGCTTTCTCAAGGTTGGCGACCACCTCCGGGAGATCCAAAACAGTGCACTTTATGCTAGGGAAACTTTCAGCAATGGCTCTACCGAGTTCACCTGTTCCGCCTCCGACGTCCACCAGGGAAGTCAAGCCCTCAAACAAGAACTTGTACTCCATGAGTAGAAATTTGGACACCAATTGTGAGTCAGCAGCCATGGTTTCATTGAACATTTCAAGCCGCTGGGGCTCTTCAACCACAAAATCCCAGTAACTTTTTCCATGAGCAGTTTCAAAAGCAGTGGGATCATCATTCTGGAACCACTCACTCAAAGCATTCCAGGCCTGCAACTGAAGGGGATCAAACATCATAAGCACAAAGCCTCTTGAATTCAGTGGCTCATTCTTCAGTAGAAGGCGACTCAAGGGTGCGAGTCCATAAACATTTGTCATGCCTCCCTTTCCATCCCCTAAATATTCTTCAGCAAAGAAGCCAGCATTCACTAAGATACGCATTAGGCGGTGTAGATAGGAAGCTTTAGAAGGATTAATTAGGAGAACATCATTGAGCTCAGAAAGAGTCATGGCCTTGCCATGATTGTATATGGCATCTGCTATACCGAGTTGAACTGCACATTTTAAAGATGCACAGCCCGTGAAGGAGAATGCTTGGCTCCAAATATTAGAATGAGCTTTGCGAAACTCAGCAGATTGCACATCCATTGGAATTTTCTGTTTTGAGGCTACACAGAGAGAAGTTTCATGGGAAAAAGTTATCAGTCCTTGTCTCCTACTTGGAAGATTACAAATATAGGAAAATGAAACACTGCAGCAGTTTATCCTTGTTCAACTGATTTACAAATAATATATAGTAACTAGATTCAACCGCTTTACGAGGCCATAGCTGAGAAGATTAAATGAAATTTACTCACATGATGATCTAGAAACTAAGATATATAGCCCCGAATTCCCCAATTAAATAAATTTGATAAAGTAGATAAAATTCATATCTCTACTCAAACTTTTCCTTTTTTAGAAACTTCCACCAAACCGAAGCTACAGTGCTCGGATTTCTGTGAGCAAGCTGCAGCTTGCAGCTACCAAGAAGTATAAAAAATGTCCTCAATAATACACCATTAGAATGCTACTTGAATTCAAAGTTTTTACAACTTAATTGCCAAATTAATTTGACACTCAAAACTAGGAATTAAATTCTTGAAGACAAAGAAGAGCCCAACACCAGTAGAATCAAGGTTAATTCCGATGTCTAGTTGAGACAAAATTCAAGCTGAGGAATCTAAGGTCTATCCATGGCTGGTATTTTCTATTCATCCAACCAGATCTGCTAGCTATGATGAACAAAACACATTTAACATATTTATCCAATCTGAAACCCTTATCAGTTTCTTGTCTAGACAACGTCAGCATAATTTAAAGCAATCTGAGAATGAACCCTCATCCGCAAACACAGAAGCATGCAGAGACACACACATAGAAACAAGCTTCAAACAGATAGAATTAACCTGTAAAAGATCAACTTCTAGCTGGTGGTGATGAAAAAAACTTGAAGCCAAGCAAGAACTTCAAGGAAGAAGAAGAAATTCGAGAGAAGGAACAGGGAAAGAGTTCGTAGAAGTGAAGCGGTTCAAGAGGCGGAAAAGAGCAGTGTGCGAGTGAGACTGTGAGAGATGGGACGATAAGGCAACCCAAAAATATTCGGTGCACCGAAAGAAGAGGGCGGTGCATTAACTTGTGATGGTGACACACACTTTGTCCTACATTAATTATGATGGTGATGGTATTTGATTGATACAAATTACTTATGATGGTGAGACTCACTTAGTAAAAACCCAATTAAAAACCAGTCCCCGCAGTTATGGAACGTAAAAGCCCTGATTAGCATCTGACCCCTTGGGGAAATAAGGGGAAAATCTTGCAAAGAGGCCTTAATGCACATGGTACATTTTTTCCTTTTCTTTCTGAAGAAGCAAATGGCTCATCTATAAACCACATAATAGTTTCAATTCTGATGAAAACTAAACCGAAGAAAGCATAAAATGCCTTCGTCAGGCATCAAAGAGCATATTTGGATGTATTTGAATTGGATTACGGAATTCACGGTGAATTTTTTATTTTAAATTATTTTTTAATAAAAATTTTATTTTTATAAAATTTAAAATAAAAAATTTTAAATTTAAATTCTAACTAAAGTAAAAATTACGATAGTTCATTATTTAGTGTAATTTAAAAAGTCGAACCGAAATATATATTTTTATTTAATTTTTTAATTTTTTTATTTAGTGTAATTTAAAAAATTAAACTGAATCGAATCGAAATATATATTTTTATTTGATTTTTTAATTTTTTAGTTCGACCCGATTAAGTTGTTTGAATTAAATTCGATACAATTTTTTATTTTTATTTTCAATTCGAAAACGGAACAGAATTTTTAAAAAATTATATATAAACACATTTTAATAATATATTTTTTTAATAAAAATAAATTTTTAAAAATAAAATTAACTCAAAAACGCATTACTGAAATGTATTTTTTTCTTTTTCTTAAATTTTAATTTTAACCGAACCAAATTATTATTTCGGTTTGATTTTTAAAAAAAAATCGATTCGATTTAATTTTGTAAATTTAAAAAAACCGAATTAAAAACTCAAATTATCCCACCAAAATCGAACCGAATAACCGAATGAACACTCCTAGTAGAAGCTACTAACAAAGTGAAGCCAAACAAGCTCAGGAAGTAGGCGAATGAACATGAAAATAGAAAATTTATAGCAGCATAAGTTTTATATTCTGCACAGGAGTAGTGAACAGGAAAAGGATATGAATCCGCTGAAACATACAATTCTATGGTTGTTCCAAAAGATAAACTGCATATAGAATCATACAGAAAGATTCTACATCCCATAAATATCTTCTTACTCACTGATACTAACTTCAGAGTAACAGCGAAAAGGAGGGAGGAAAAAAAGGTTAAGAAAGAAATGTTGCTAGATTTTCTATCCTTGAGCCTCTACCAGTAACACCAGTTCACTGAAACTACTGTTAACAGGTGTTATTCAGAAAGCAGCCAGCAGGTCAAAATCCAACATCCTTGACTTAAAAGGATCCACTGAGCATCTAAGAACTACTGTCGAATGCGGGGTGAAAGATTGGTCATCGGACAAACCCAATTCTTCCAGTTCTCTTTTTTTTGTCCCAGCAAAGACATCAGCTTCAAAATATCCTGTACAAGTGAAAATTAGGTAACAATAATTTGATGCACATCCTATGTTAACCATAAGAATATAGAAAGGCATAATAGGTCTTTATACGAGAATGATAAAAACCTATAACTGATCCAATCGACAATTACATAATTACAGAAACAGAAAGCGGGAATGATTAATTTCATTTCAAAAAGCATGCAAGTATTATTCAGGTGATGTCACAACATGCAAAAGCACAATCAGAACAGAATTTCCAACTATGTTTCAACCTTTAAAATGCAAAAGAACAAAAGTGTGATACAAAAGATAAAAAGTACACTGAAAATTGAGAATTTGGAAGCAAAACTGTAAGCGTATATAGGTATCAGATCTGGTATGATAGTATTCTTACACTACTTCTGCAAGATACAGATTCAGCTACAGATGGAAGAGGAGGCAGGGCAGCTGGTCTATTTTTTAGCAAAATGCCACTAGTATTTCAATCAGTTCTTCTAAGAAGGAACTCCTTGTCTTTGTAAAAATAGAAAACAAAATAAAAAAATAATTTTTCATTCCTAAGACAACTCACAAGCCGGAACAAAGGATAATTATTACGCAAGCTTACCATACAAAACTAAAAAGAAACTACTTGAGTCACTAATTTGTCCCCTATACATTATGCCCCCAAAAGAAAATGTCCATAAAGCAAAATACATAATCACATAAGATGAACTGACTTAGCATCAGATTACATTGATAACAAATAGAACACAAAACCTAAGTATAAAAGGTGATCCTGTCATCACGAGAATAGAACACAAGTATCAAAGCACAATCTCTTCTCATTGCAGTCTGCATTATTCTTAAAAACCTCACCACCCAGAATGAAAAGGGAAGTTGCAAAGCACAATAAAGGGCTCATGGGAATGACCAGGGAAGCAAAAATAACAGCCTGAACTAACATCTATTCACAAGCCAGTGAGAAACAGAAGTAGACCTTACGTCTCTCGTGTCTTTTACTTTTCAGCAAACGCTTAGTGCACACCAAAGTAAGAAAAAGGTTAACCGAAGGATGGAAAGGTGCAGATTTTTCTTAACAAACATATTGATGTACAGTGGTGCATGACAAAAGGGTTAAATCTTTTACCAGAAACTAACTCAGAAGAAGAAGAGCTCCCAAAACACAATGAAAAGACCAAATGCTCCAAAAAGCAAGATTAACAATCATTATCCATACTTGGCAAAGCATTTTTCTTAGCTGTTCCTTTTCCTCAATTAAAAAAAAAGTTAGAAGAACAGAAAATTTCCAGCTCTCAGATTTTAGGATACTAGTACATGGAATGGCAATAGACAAAATTACATGAATCTGAGTCATGAAGAACGAATATAACCTCATTAAACAGTAGATTTATTACAAAATTTTACATTGAACAATAGAAGGAAACAGAAGAGTTGTTTGAAAAGATTGAGTCATGTAATGAAGAACAAACTCTCTTGAATAACCTAAGGAAATACAACTCAATCATGTAAAATGTAGTAATTTAATATCCCAAACTCCTTACTGGAAACCTAAACTAAAATGGAACACAAGTTTCAAGCTATACGAAATTACCACCAAGTGAACCTAAACAGTAGTTCTCTTACCCTACTGAAAAGTAAATAGCGCCAGACTATAAAGATGAAAAAGGTATGATATAGACAAAAATGAAATCAAGCTTTGACCAATACCTAAAACCAAACAGTGTTCAAATGTTTTCAATTCCTTAAATAGTTCATACATAAAAGGATCAGTGTCAAAGAGTAAAACATGTTACAAGGAATAAGCCAAGAAGTAAGATTCAAATAACTCCCCAAGTAACATAGACCACATACTTGGTCAACAAAACGTAAGAATGTAATTGTCTCATAGGTGCTACTCCAGTAAGCCCACCATTAATGAAACTACATCAAAATCCCATGCTTGAGCATATTGGCTCTTTCCCATTGCAAAAAGGATACCTTCTCTTATATCATGAACCTATACAGTAGAATGTTATGACTCATTTCTACATGCTTCAGATGAAGAGTCACAATTACGAGAACATATGCATAATAAAAATTTTGGTCAAAGGAGCAAACATGATCAAAGATTTTCTTCACTGCACTATGCATGCAACAGCATATATGACCCACCTTTGCGGTCTTACGAGACATTTTGACCACACATAATTTCATATTCCCCAAGAAAGAAACAGAATAAAAAGGTAAAACACCAGAAACATTATTAAATGAAGAGCTATGTACTTTATCAGTAACCCAGGTCTATATGCATATCTCCATATTTTATCAGAATCACCAACTTATAAACTTGTGCATTCTCCTTCAAATAAATGTAAAGGTACATGTTGCAACCATTTTACTAGGATGTCACAATCGTATTATATCTTTTCCACCAAATTATCAAGCTTTAGTCATAAGATTTTCTTGACATCTCAAGAATGTTGAAAACATACAAACTAAATTTCTATGAGTTGCCACTGAAATGGAAATAGTTTCAAGTTCAATCAATGGCTGCAAGATTTCAACTGTTGCTCACACAGCAATAAAAGGATCTCCTAAAGCTCTCATGAAAAAGAACTTTAGTTCAATTTCATGGCTTCATCAAGCCAGATACAAAATGATCACCAATGTACTAGATTGCCATGCGTGTAGCTAAACTAAGGACAAAATCCAGTAGAAGCACACATTAATATTACAGGTGAAGAATAGACTATGAATACAAGTAAGCTGCCACTTTATCCAAGGGCGAGTGTCAAGAATTAATAATGTCAATCACCAATCAGCCATCACGTGGGGGCAATCGAATAAATACCATTTGTCAACAAGTAAAAACTGTCAGATTGATAATTCAATTTTTTCCTAAATCGCAGCAACCTTCAACCCTCCGCCCCTCCTTTTTCCTCGTTCACGTTTCAAATCCCACACGTAACAGCATGCATGGCTTCATTCACAAACTAGAACTATAAAACAGTTACTAAAAGGAGAAAAAACTATACACACACACACATGTACCCAAACAAGAAATCAGCATATATATATGCACCACCATCACAAATTAGTCACATGTCAAGATAGGTAAACATTTTTACAAAGAGACAATATAAGACATTTTAGAAAACGAGTGTTGAAAAGGAAATTACTAAAGCACAATCGAATCCAAAGCACCAGCAATGCTGGCAATCAACATTTTATCAAAACATACATCCATCCATGAATAACTTGCAAAAATGGCAGAAGAATAGGAAGGACATAAGTGAATACCTATTTCATCAAAAATAAAAAATAAAGCTTGAAATTTTTCAAGCATGAAAATTTTGCTTCTCCTCTGAACAAGGGGTTTCGAATATCTACAAAACATCGTTGGAACACCAAGGAAGACAGCGGCCGAATAAAAATCTACGTACTATTGGAAACATTTAAATGCAGTAAAAAAACAACAAAAAAGATCAATCTATGAAATGATCAATAAATAATACCTTCCTCCACTTGAGCTAGGCCGAGCCCCACTTGAACCAGGTCGGTTCAACACATCCACCGGGTCAGCCTCTCCAGCATTTCCCCTCATCCTCTCATACCCACCTCCAGATTTAGGCCTCCCGTCCTCCCCGTATGGGTTAGGCGATCCGAACTGCCCTCTTCCCCTTCCTTGTCCACCCTTCACAAACTCCGATCCAGGCTTCTCCTCCCGGCCCGCGAACCCCGGTCTGAGATGGGGCGGCACAAATCGGTCAGACTTAAGCAACGACGAGGCTAAAGGCGAAGGCGGATTCCCAGGAGACGGTACGGGAGACGGAACAACCGGTGAACCGGACCCGGTTCGCCCCTGTGGACGAAGAGAAATTGAGTCCGGCTCAGGCCCGGTCTGATCTGAAACTTTTGCTGATTTTGTATCAGTAGCAGCAGCTCCGGTCGTTGGAGCTGGTGCTTTGGGAGATGTGTCTTGTTTCTGATGAATAGCAATAGGTTTGGGTGTGGGGCGGCTCAAGACAAGCATGTGGCCATGGATGCGGGAGTTGGAGATGATAGTTTTGTTAGGACCTGCGGAAGATGAAGCTGCCGATGCCGACGATGCAGAGGAAGAAAATGACGATGAAGAGTGTGGTCTAGCGTTGGATGGGTTGGTATTGGAGCTGTTGATCACTTTTTTCTCGTAGATGTCATTGAAATTGAGAGAGGCATATTTATTGCTTCTTGCCATCCACCGCCGCCGCCGTTGCCACCGCCTAAAGCCACCTTGCAAGGAGAAGACAAAGAACAGAGAACAAGAAGAAGAACAGAGAAGAAAGCAAAGTAACGACGGAGTTCTTTCGAGTAGTATTTATTTGTTGGGGTGGTAGTTATTTTACTAAAATGTTTGGAATTTGCCGTCAAAAATGGAAATAAATTTCAAATTTCTGTTACCTTTTTTCGATACTAAATTATTTTTTTAATTAATCCTAAAAAATACCAAACTTATTTTATTATTATATTTATTTTTTTAAACAATTTTATTACATTTCTTTCTTTATTCAATTTTACTTAAATTTCAAAATCCCACAATTGATAGCATATGTTATTTTATTCAAAAATATTTTCATAAGTTTGCTAATCTAATTTTCCATGACAAATTGTGTTTTCTTTTTTAATAAAAGATCACCTAATAATAGTCCATTAATATATTAATTTTACGAGGCCTAACAAATTTTGGAAATTTGATTAAAGAAGCAATTGTTTTGAATTAAAATTTTGTATAGCTTTTCAAATTTTAAAATCTTGTATAGCTCCACAAGAGAACTCAAACTCAAATGACATTTCAACAGCTTCTCATTTATAAATTTGATTCATCTTTGCTTATTGTTTTATAAAAATCACATATGGGAGTATAAATTCTAAGAAATTGTTATAAAAATCACATCTTTACTTTTTTATTCGTAAACTTTAAGTTGATTTAGTTAGTTTTCATATTTAATATAGATTATATTTGAATTAGATTCTGTTACAAATTTTAATATAAAATGTTTACTTTATATAATTCTTTCTTTCTCACAAATAATACAAATTTTAAAATAGAAAATTTTAAATATAAATTCTATTTAAATACACTCTATAATATCAAATATAAACTCTATCTAAAATGCTCTGAATAGATGTAAATACTAATAAGAGCATTTTAGTATGGAAAATGGTTCTGTACACTTCTTCTAAAAACATGAAGAAGGAGAAGATAATTTTTTACACTTTTATTTTAGCCCCTTGGACATCTGTAATTTCTCATTTATTATTAATGCAAATGAAAAAAAAATCATCTATAAAAAAAATGAAAAAAAATCCATGAGTTGACTCTTTGGAATTTTTAAGCAAAACTTCGTCCTTCTCCATTAAACAGAAGTATCCAAAAATCTCTTAATGTTCGAGATTTCTTGAAATGTGCAATTCTATACACTGCGCAAAACCATAGCCACAGAGAAAGCAGTAATATCTATTTTGAGAAATAGATCAAAAGTTATATATATGGAAAAGAAGATCTTGAACAATTTATAAATCACAAAGAAGAGAAATAAAAGAATGCAAATTACAGATGGCAAAAGTGCCAAGCTGATCTCTGTGGAATATTTTCTTCAAGAAAGTAAGCCCATGCACAACAAAGAAAGGCCAATGAATCCCAATCCCGCAGTCATCCTGCTAGAACCACTGGGTGATGGAGAAGGCCGTTCATTGGATGTGTTTCCATCATCTCCTGAATTACCCCTGGTAGCATTCAAGGTAGGTTGAGACGAAGCCGGAGCAGTAGCATTAGTTTCAAAGAATTCCTCAGGCAACAAAACCTTGTCCACTTGGTAGACAGCCAGAGGGAAATCTTTCCTCAAAGTATTGTATATCGTAGTGCTATCCGGTCCGGATGTTACGTTCACTTGGTTTTGGTTCGCCTCACCGGTGAAATTGAGGCCGAAAACTTTACCGTCTTGGCCTGAAGCTTGAGTTCTCACGGGGTTGCTCACGGTCTGAAGAGCTTCTAAGCTGTAGAATTTAGGAAGAACATGGTATAGAATGAGTTGCACTTGTTGTTGGTTGCTAAGGCGGTTGAGGGTACCAGAAGGGAGGTTTTGGAAGGCATTGTCTGTGGGGGCTAAGACAGTCATGCCATCATGGGAGTTGTTTACTTGGTTGTTGATTTGGTTGCCCACTTGTGTTTGTCCGAGGAAACGAATGAATGTATTGAACTGGCCAGCTTTCTCAAGAATGGCTGTGATGTTGATCGGCCCGGCCGGTGCCGGGGCGGGGGCAGTGGAGGACTGAGCTTGAACTTGAAAGAGAAACGGAGCGAGGGAGAGGAGAATGAGGGAGAGAGCTGCTGCTTGAGCCATGGGGGTGGTGGACAAGGATTGGAAAGGTTGGATGGCGTTTTATGGGATAAGAACTAAGATGTAGGGGCTGGGCATTGTTGGAATGAGCTGTCTATGGATTTGAATCGAGACAAATCCTAGAGAAAACGAAAAACCGACCTTTGAAGAATATAATAAGACCATATCAGCAGAAGAATTGATTTGAGCCACGGTGAAGTGAATGGTGTGTATACAAAGGGAGATGAAAATGCACGCTTCTTTTAAGTTTTGATTAATTTGGCTGAGTTTTCCAAAACTTATCGAATCGGTTTTCATTTTAGATGCACCTATAATTACTTGTATTTATTATAAATTTATCACACATTATTCATAAGTGTTTCTCTCTCTCCAATAGAGCAGTACATCAAATATTTTAACGATAAATGATTCATCAAAACTCTCAATTTTATCGAGATATGCATTTAAAAAGATTTGAACTTCTTGTAAGACATGATAAATCTTGCAAACTCACAAGGAAATGATCGTTTACTTCGATATTATTTTTTATTTTACAAACTCGTAATTGAAATTTTTCGTATAACTTTATAAGTACTATTTATATATTTACTCTGATATTTACGCTTTCTACTAACAAGTCAGATTCCAAACTCTTTCTTAAATAAATAAATCACTAGTAAATACTTAAGTGGCTAGCTAATAAAAACCACCAAAACGAACTGGATTCAACAGCACCACCAAAAACTCCAACACCCACAGAACATGTATTTTCATCACTCATAGAATTGAAAAAGGCATATTTGCAGATGCTTTACAAGCTGGCCAAAACATGGCATATGGCCATCTGCTGCTCAAAGACATGGCGCCAACCAAGGATGAAGCAATTTTTTATTTTTATTTTTTCAATTTTATATCACGATTAGGTATATTAGATTCTTTATATTATTTTCAGCTACTGACAGGCAGAGACAGTTGACTCTTAAATGTTTCAAAACATTCTGCTATGAAAGCTTCGATTTGTAAACGTTTTTCTGCTGGTGTTGGAACAGTTGATGGTGAAGATCAGATTTACCACGTAACTATATATGGCGTAAGGCCTGAACTTTTGCTGGTTTTCGGAGGCTACGTTGTACATGTTTGTTAAAACCCAATTTTTTAAGATGAATTGAATAGAGTTTGAATTTAAAATTTTTTGTTTTGAATTTCATAAAGTTGAATTTTTTGTGAGAAAATAAATAGGAATCAAAATAAAAAATTTGTATTGATTTTCGCAATAAAATTCAATCGTAATACACCGGTCTGACCTTGAAAACGAGATTCTTCAGATCATGCTTAGGGAATTAAAAAAAAAAAGGAGCTCTGAAAAGGTTTAGAACATCATCCTTTTACCTTATTAAATAAATTTATGTAAGATAAAATAAAACAAGAAATAAATGCTGTCTTATTTTGTCTGTCAAATTTTAAGTATATATTATTTTGTTTACTTCATAAATTGAACTGTCATTTTTATGTGTAAAAGCAGGTTCTGTTAAAGATTTAATTAAACAAATAAATACCAGCAGATTCTTGAAAGTTTGAAAAGAAAAAGTAAAATTCATCTATTTTATAGCAAAAAAAATTTAACTATAAATAAAATCCTTCGTTTAATAGTAAACGTAAGATAAAATAGTGACTCTTTATTAGATTTAAAGATTTTAAGTTCGATATTCATAGGATACAATATTCATTCTCTACCCTTATCCTCTTTGAAACAATAAAACACTGTTGAGATAGTATGCTAACAAATAATCATTTGATTAATGGTAGCTCAGCCTAACTGAATTAGAATTAAATTATAAAAATAAATTATTTATAAAAAAAATTAAAGCAAGAACTCGAAATAGAGGTGGCAAAAGAAGTGGTCAATTATAGTCAAGTCCAGCCCATTCAAATGGACCGATCCCCACCCCCAACAAAACAACATAAACAGAAAAGTCATTTGCATAGATGTCCTCCAGACTTTCTCTTCTTTCATTTTTCTATCTTTTTTTTTTCCTTTTACATTTTTCCTATTTTCTATCTCTTTTCCCCTCTTGCATTTTGCACAAGTGAAAACGTACTATCGTGGCAGCCCGGAATGACAAGATAGTTTCCTTTTTTTTTTTTTTTTTGGCTAAGTGAGTTTCCAGTACTTGAATTCGAACAAATTGGTTGCTGAGAGAGAAGGATAGATTTGTATTTTTACTTTAAACCGTATCATATATTTTCCATTTTTTCCTAACTCTCAAACAAAAGAAAAAAATATTTTCTTTGAAAGACTCGCAATAATTTTAGTTTTTTAAATATTTTAAAAACTTACAAACTATATCTTAAAGATCGAAGATTTGAATTGCTTTTCAAATATTTTTTTATTTTTTAAAATATTATACTATTAATAAAAATTATATAATTAAAAAATAAAAAATATTTCTATAAAGAAAAAAATAAAACTCTTGTCATTAAGACTTTATAATAAACTTGAATATTTTTAAACAATAAATCAGACAAGCAATCAATAGACTATTAATACAATACACAATTTACCAAAAAGAAAAATAATAATAATACAGTGCACAAAAATTCTAATAGTACAATTTTTATATGTTTATTATTATTATCGACCTCCGCAATTACAAAAGAGGCCCTAAAGCCCTAAACCTGTTTCCCCTTCTCCAAGTCGTACAGACGTTAAACCCTTCTCACACTCTCTGCCTCACAGAAAAGCTTCTTTCCATCTCGTTTCAGCAGGTAATCGACGGCACCTCCCTTCTATTCCCATTTTATATTCGTAATTGAATATCAGAACACGCGCAATCTTCACTTTCTTGGGTATTTCACCATTAAACTTCGAATTTCCGAACAAGTTCTTGTATTTTTTTTTTTTACATTAGATTTGAGTTTTTTCAGTTAAACCTCCTTAAACGCTTCTATTCTCAGAGTTTTCTTTGCCTAAAACCTGAAAATCATCTGCGATTTGTCACATATTGTAGGAGGGATTATTGGGATATAAGTAATATGGGGTTCACACAAAAGTTTCGATTTTATTTCAAGGATATATTGTGGATTTTTGTTTATGTAACTTGGGTTATAGTATTTCTCTAGTTCATTTTTTGGGTGTCTTTGTTTTAGTAGCTATTGATGGGAAGCTAACGAAATGTAGTTTCCATTTCTTTAATGGTAATGACGGCTCAAATGTTGGCTTATTGGCAGCAGTTGGGAAGATGAATTTCAACAACATGAAGGTTCCCAAGATGGGTGGTGCAGCTTCTGCCCTGATTAAGATTGGGCTTGTTGCCGGGCTTGGTATTTACGGGGTTGCTAACAGCCTCTACAATGTTGAGGGAGGGCATAGAGCCATTGTCTTCAATCGCATTGTTGGTGTTAAAGAGAAGGTTGTCTTAATGTACTTGCTGATTCTATAGAATACTGTCACTTTTTGCATGTCTTACTGTTTTTAAGTTGCATGATATTTCTTTCTTGATATCCCTTCACTTCTATCTTTACTTAATCATAGGAATTACATGTTTCTTTCTTCTGGCCTTTCAGCATTTTCAGTTGTAAAGAACATGTTTCACTGAGACGATTTGACGATATGTATATTCCCCCTATTGATCTTATGAAATTAGTCTCAGGTGTAAAAGAGTGATTTGATTGATCAAAGGAGTACCAAGGTTTCGTAGCTTATTAGGCATATGTTTTCATTTGGTGTATACTGTGACAATATTGTCTCCTTTTCTATCCATTACTGTGACATATTATAGTGACTTTCTTTGGCAACTGCTGAGCAACTGTACCTAACATACAGTTGTAAACTCTGTCTTGGTTAATATGCTGTGTTCTTGTGTGGTCAGAATTGAGAATTCCTGCTCTGTGTTCACTGAAGTGGGGAGAAACATGACATGAATTACTGGAACGATAGTGCACCAAAATGCTGCTTTATGACTTTTGCAAAACAATATGCCTTAACTTAACCTCGTCGTGCTTTACAGTTCCAATTTTACATCATTATTCCTCCTCTTGTTCAGATCATGTTCAGAAAACCTTTCTGCTTTGAGGGTTGATTACATTGATTAAAATAGTGTTGTAATTGCTCAAACATTCGAAGCTATGATCTAAAAGTGTTCAGAAAAGAATGATTTGTTGTCACCCTTGTTCAAAATGAATTTTTGAAGGTGATAACTTAATGACCTAGAATTTCTCTTGTTTATTGATAATACACAGAAATTTCGACTCTAAAGCTCTATAGTTTAAGACTGGTCGTTGGCTTCACTTAAAAACTTTTATCATTCAATACTCGAAGCATGTTACAGCCTAGCATATTCAGCTTTTTAGGTTTGTTGATATATCATGGCCCATCAAACAAATGTAAAGTATTATGCATAATCTGTCTTTCTTCGTAAGTTTGCTTATGACTCCATCAGTAAAAGCATTGTGGATAATATTTCTCAGTAGACTATATTTTGTCTAGCTCTTTTAGGGTTATATTGTTTGATATCTATTTCTTAGATGGCCTAATGTAGTTATTAACAATCAAAAGATAATTATTTTGTAACCCCTAGTTTTTCCATTGACGTGTGTTTTTATTTCTACTAGGTCTACCCTGAAGGAACACACTTGATGATTCCCTGGTTTGAAAGGCCAGTCATCTATGATGTCCGTGCCCGACCTCATCTAGTCGAAAGCACTTCAGGAAGTCGTGACCTTCAAATGGTATGTTAAATCCTCATTTGCATTTGTGTGAATTTGGTAAACTATTGTGGGGAAAGGGGGGGGGGTTGGAGTGTTTGTACACTGTTACGCTGTTTGGTTCTTGTTATGTGCATACTGCCTTCATTCTTGGACAAAATCTTCTGGATTTTATTGACCGATTGTCACTTTGATGCTATTACACTTTCTGTCCTCAACCAGGACCACAAGTCTCTGTTTGGAATTAGAAAATTCAAATAAATTTTAGGTATTAGGCCATGGAGCTAATTCCAAATTGTATGGCAATCTGATTTTACTTAGAACTGCATGGGTTATATGTGTTCTACTAGTTTATAAGTCATAGTATATTCAGGTTAATTTAGTTGCTCATTTTTTCCATAGTTTGTCATTTATGAATTACTGGCAAAATATGTCAATTTAGTAGTGAACTAGTGCCCATATTTGCCATTTTTCCTGGAAAATTGATATCTTCACACGGTGCCTGAAATCAAGCTGAAGACATGCAATTACTCACCCAAATAGTTGATCAAAAGAATCCATTTCTTAAGTTTTCCTGATCTATACATATTAATAGAATGATTCTGCTTTTGCATCATTCTTTCCTCCATTAAACCGGACTATCAATAAGGTAATATTTTTCTTTTTGAATTAGTTATTTTCTTTTTGATTTTATAATTAAGCTCAAATGCAGAGCTCGTTTGATTTCTTTATTGGGTTGTTTCTTGAGGAGATTCCTTAAGGCAAAACTTTGTCTTCTATTGATTGCCGCCATCTATCGAAGTTGTTATTGAGAGTTCCTGAGCTTTTGGAAATAAGTTGTCCTGATTTATGAATTGTCTTTCTGTATATATCTTGATATTGTAATTGACTTGGCCATGAAACACAAAGCAACCTATATCTTTGACTCAGTATGGCTCTGCATTTTGCTATACAGGTTAAAATTGGACTTCGTGTGCTCACACGTCCAGTGCCAGACCAGCTACCTACCATTTATCGAACCCTTGGTGAGAATTACAATGAACGAGTTCTACCCTCAATCATTCATGAAACCTTGAAAGCTGTGGTTGCTCAGTACAATGCCAGCCAGCTCATCACTCAGAGAGAAGTAAGTTTCTGTTTGAACCTTTTGCATTGTAAGGTTGTGCTGTTGCCTAATATCCATAATGATGTCTTCAGATTAATTATCACTAACTGGTGGGTTGAAGTAGATAATGTACTAGACTTGATTGAAAATTTTTTCTGTGAGGCAATTGAAGCTCTAGCTTCTTTCATGGCTGAACCTGTGAAAGAGGATAGGAGGATGGATTCTTCACTTACCATTGTAGCTTAATTTTTGTGTTTTTTTGATTCTGTAGAGTGTCAGTAGGGAGATACGGAAGATTTTGACAGAGAGAGCAGCCAACTTCAACATTGCACTCGATGATGTTTCAATTACAAGTCTGACTTTCGGAAGGGAATTCACTGCTGCAATTGAAGCTAAACAGGTGGCTGCACAGGAAGCTGAGAGGGCCAAGTTTGTTGTGGAAAAGGCTGAGCAAGACAAGAGAAGTGCAATTATTAGAGCTCAGGTGAGGACTTGTGATTTCTTATACATGATTTGAGCTTATTTAATATATTTTATTCTAATATCTGCTTGCTTTTTTGTTATCTTGATCTTCATCAATTAGAGATAGTGGATATATGGGGAAGTCTCCAACTGTTAACGCATTACTTGATTGATAGCTTATAACTCATTAGCCCTACTAAGATAGGTAGTTAATATATTAGGCAGTGGTTGCTATCACTTTATGTGATATATAATTTATAAGAAGCCTATTAACCTCCTAAAAAGAAGAAAAACAATTTAAATTCCTGTGTCGATTGTACAGAATGAACCTTTTATCTGAAGCAAGAGTCATTTGATGTCGTAAAATTTTCATCTTTCACCTTTCTGATTTCCAGGGTGAGGCTAAGAGTGCTCAGCTGATTGGCCAAGCAATCTCAAACAATCCGGCCTTTATCTCACTCAGGAGAATTGAAGCCGCGAGAGACATTGCACACATCATTGCAAATTCTGCAAACAAGGTGTACCTGAATTCAGATGATCTGTTGCTAAACCTCCAGAAGCTACAGTTAGATACTCAGAAAAAGTAGGGCATGCGATGATTGCGGTTTATTGGCTATAATTTGGTCTCTCTTTCCAAAAAATTTCATGATTATCAAAGAAAGAAAATTCGCTGTCATATGAATGGTACTTCTTTTTGGACCCCTTGGAAAAGGTAAATCATTTAAGCCTGAGTAATAACTTTGAATGGGAAGCAGATCAGCGGACCTTTTATGTGATCAAATGGTTAATTGTTATCTATTATGGAGATTTTCTGATGCAATCATTGCTTAGATCATAGCTCTTGAGCATAGCATACCTTTTCTGAGATTTCAGATAGCTGCAGATCTTCCTTAGCTCCTTTTCTTTTTCTCTTTCGCTAAATTCCCGCCCTCCTCTAGACTGAGGTCCGCAATTTTGCCTACGGAAGACATTTTAAAAGAGAGCAAAAGGGACTTCTTAGTTTCTTTTTCTCTTGACAAATCTTGGATGTCTAAACGAATTTGTGCTTCCTTTTTGGATAAAGTCTAGACAAACTAATTAGGACGATATTCTACTGAGTCACTTTTCCAGCAATCGGAATGAGCAAAGGAAGTATGAATTTCAGAACGGCCCCGGCGAGCTAATGCTAGAACTTTGCTTCCCATTTACACCTGAAAATTTTATTTGGATTGGATTTTTCTTTTTCTGTTTTTGACCGGGAAAGTTCCCAACTTCTTGCAAAATTTCTACTCTGTACCGTATACTCTCAAGAATGAAAAAAAAATCCGAAAAAAAAGAAAGGCAGTCCCGTTTCCAAGTTCACCTAAGAAAGTAAATTAGTTAGAAGGCAAACCAAACTGATTCTACCAAAAGAATCAGGTTCTCTTGTACTGCCCCAAATTGAAATGAACGTCCCTTTCTCAGCTCAAGAATGTCCGACATTTTTAGCTTTTAGTATAATCCCAGGTTTCATATATTAAAAACATAATCAAAATGCACGTCAAAATCTTTAATGGTAGACTAAACAACGTAAAGAAGCTCGCCAAAAAGTTCCTCAGGTGATTTTCAGGGTCCACTTCCATCATTTACAACAACCGACTAGCTTAATGAGGCTCAAAACCAATTAACTTCTATAAACCGGCATCAACTGCAGTAGTAAAACTTACCCATCAAACAAAAAAAAAAAACTGCCTCTAGTTCCTAAGAAACCAGGTAGAATAAACCTGAGCACATGAAAACGAACCCAGGTCCGATGGAATTATTTATCAATAACAAGAGAACCCACGCCAATGAAGCCTTAAATATTTCTGCGCCGAAAATGAACTGCCTCTGAGAAAACAGGCATGCCACAAGTTCAAAGAAAGAAATGCCGTGGCATGGAGGTCGGAATAGCCTATCTTACAATTGTGTTGATAACATGGACCAATAGAACAGTGGGTAAATGTTACACAGCAAAGTCACCAGTAGCTACTGGTCAAATATGAGATATGAATACCTCAGGGTAAAACTAGACAGATCTCGTAGAGAGCAACATAACTATGTACATAGTGGTACAACATAAGATTTACAAACCCAGCCGCTTCTTAGGCCTGAGATAAGTAGAAGAACCTTGTTTCAATCCTGGAGTTGAAACTTGCTGCTGTTCCTTGGCCCTCTTTTCTCTTTCTTTCTCCTTGTTCCGTCTCTCTAACTCTGATTGCACCTGCCGTAACCTCTCCATCTCTTCCTCCATGGCTGTTTTCTCTTCCTTCTGTTTTTTCTTATGTTCCAATAGTGATGTGTCTGACTCCTTAATTGAGAAAAACATGGGTCCCAACTCCGCCAACCACTGAGGCTCCACAGCTGTCACACACTGCATGTACTCCTTCGTTGTCAAAATTAACTCATGATAGACCACATAGTCTGGAGTGTAACCCAAACCATATAGAGCGCTGCTTGGATGCAAGTGACAAGGCATCCCATTTCTGCAATTGACATACTCCCCAACTCCCTTGAGTCTTGCTGCATTATGGAAGTAGGCAGAACAAATAGCCTTTCTGACAACATCCCAATCAGGACCACAAGAAGTAAGGGGAATTTTTAATGTCTTCAGAATATCCAGCAACTGGGATCTGACTTCCCTAGCTTTACGCAAACCCTTCACATGCAAAAAATGGTCATTACACCAGTCCCCACGGTACTGATTAGACTTCCATTGCTGATAAACATTGAGTAGAGTAAGATGGTCGGATTCCGGTACAAAGAATTTCTCCCTTGCTGCATCACTCTCCTCGGCCCTGTCTTTAGGTCGGAAAAAGACAGATGGAACGGAAAGCATGGATACAATTGTCAAGACCTCATTTATGCATCCAAGTTGCTCACCCATCAAAAGCATCTTGGCAAGTGGAGGGTCCAGGGGAAATTCCACCATTTTCCATCCAAGACCAGTAAGATTCCCAACATTGTCTAGTGCCCCCAACACCCATAATTGGTACATTGAATTAAGTATGTTATCTTGGGGAGGTGGGTCCATAAAATCAAAATCCAACAAGTTCTCAATCTTGAGAGATTTAAGCAATAAAACCACATTACCAAGATTGGTCCTTTGAATTTCTGGCACTGGACTGGGCAACATTTCATTTTGGTATGCGTTTTCAGTGTATAATCGATAACAAGTGCCAGGCCCAGTTCTACCAGCACGTCCAGCACGTTGATCAGCTGCAGCACGACTGACAGGGAAGACTTGGAGAGCATCCATACCCATACGTGGGTTGTATACCTTCATTTTACCATATCCAGTATCTATCACATAGAAAATCCCATCCACTGTCAAAGAAGTCTCAGCAATGTTCGTGGCGACAATACATTTCCTTTCCCCTTCTTCAGCTTTCTGAAATATTTTTGCTTGCAAGTCAGCTGGAAGCTGGGAGTATATCGGAAGAATTAACAACTTGGGTACGCCTTGCTTAGCTGAAGAGGCAAGCTGTTCCATGCGCTCTGAAAGGGCATAACAAGTTGCCTCAATCTCATCTTGACCAGTCATGAAGATGAGTATGTCACCTGGTGCACTTGTAATATGGATCGTCATAGCTTGTTTAACAGCAGCTTCAACATAATCTTCACAAGGAGTTTTACCATACAATATTTGAACTGGAAAAGTCCTCCCAGGAATGTGAAATATCGGTACACTATAATGAAAAAATATGGTAAATGATGCAGCAAATGATAAAGAGAATGGAATGAATGGTGCAAAAGATCAAGGGTCTAGCCTAGCTGCTCGAAATAATTTTAAATTTACCTCCCAAAAAAATTTGAGAATTTTTGAGCATTAAGAGTTGCTGATGTCACAATAAGCTTAAAATCACGTCGTCGTGCAACAACTTTCTTCAGGATCCCGAATAGCACGTCAGTGTTTAGTGATCGTTCATGTGCTTCATCCATTACAATGACCCTGCAAAATTGAGATACAGGGAGTAAATTGACCACATTATTGTTCCAATAGCAGATACTCACAGTCAGGGTTGTTAAAGGCCCAAGGCGCAAGAAGGCGCAAAGGGGGTCTAGAGCCTTGAGGCGCAAGGTGCAAAAAGGCGCGTGCCTTTTTTACAAAAGGCACCCATTTAATATAAAAAGTTTATAAATATTATATATATTCTTGGCATGTGAATTTTAAAAAATGTAATAATAGATAATCATAAATAGAAGTTAAATGAAACAACAAAGACTCTTAATGCCTAATCTGCATAATCATCTGAATCCCCAAGAGAAATGTCTTTAACTTGATCCTCCTTTTCTAAAAGAGTATCTTCTTCTTCTTCCTCATCTTCATCATACTCATCAAAACTGGCAACAATTGGGAGACGATGACCTTAAAGTAGAATGCGAAGGTTGAAAACGAGAAGCACTAGTTTCTTTTGACCTAGATGAGTAGTGTGGTTCATTTACTTCAGCTGCCCTAGAAACCTCAAACCAAGTCAAATCTAAATCTTCAAACACCCGATCATCATTTTCAGTTTCCTTTTTTCGGGTAAAATGGGTGTATTTTCGGTTTCTTTTTTTAAAAAAAAAAAAAATTCCTAGCGGTCAATACACAAAGGCGCGCCTTGTTTGTGCCTTGATCCTTGCACCTTTTTTCCTAGGCAAGCGCCTCTCCAATTTGAGGCACGCCTGAGAATTTAAGGCACCATGACTTGTGCCTAAGCGCCTTGAGCCTTAGGCGCGCGCCTTAACAACACTGCTCACAGTTAAACAATGATGCAACTCCTCAATAATGATATGTAATTTTTAAACTGTACCGGTATTTATCAAGATCAGAATCCTTCAGAGTCTCCCGGAGAAGTACACCATCCGTCATATACTGCAAAATGAAATTACAAGCAAAAAAATAAAAGGAAAAAAACCATAAGGAGACTAATACAATGAAGGCCAAGGATAGAAAAATAAAACCAAAAGCATCTCCCTAGGCAGTCTATGCTTAACATATTCTGGATATAAAATTTGAATTTCTCACTAGTAGTTTTGGCTACAAATAACCAATAAATAGCCGTCAATTTAGAGGATTAATTGAATAACATTCTAACATCAATAACAAACTCATAATGCACCTGACACTATGTAACAAAAGGAGGACATTGGAAATCATACTCCGAGAAGATGTGAAAATTCCCACTGTAATAGCATAGGATGCCCAAAGTAGCAATGCAGGAAAGGTGCTATGGAACTGACAATTTCCAAGATCAGAACGTATCAAAGTCACAAGTCAGTTGGACAAGGTTTAAATTAAACTATTATACCTTAATGATAGTGTTTGGCCCAGTGACATCTTCAAAACGAATTGCATATCCAACCTTGTCACCAAGTTCAGTTTGCATCTCTTCACTAACCCTTTTTGCAACACTCATAGCAGCCACACGCCTTGGTTGGGTGCAGCCGACAATGGCATTTACTGTATATCCATCTTCATGTAAGTACTGCCCATGATTGAAGCAGATTATACATGGTTAATACTCCATCAGAAATGAAAAGAAAAGAAAACAATAACAGCCTAGTGATTAAGGAGATATTGATCCAAACCAACCTGGGTCAGTTGCGTTGTCTTTCCAGAACCCGTTTCTCCAACTACTACCACCACTTGATTTTCATGGATGACCTAAAACACAGAAGTTAAATATATTACTAAAGATCCAATCTTCTCGTTTTGTCTTTCTCGCCACTTCTGGTGTGGAGAAAGAGGTTTGCGATTAACTGGATGCAGTTGAGCTTATGTCATCTCAAGGGGAAACAAGCAAAGAAGGAGAAGAAAGTGGTTCTTTAGATGTTTAATCTTAACTGCCTATTGTACTCCTGCAGATAACATGTCTGATTAAAATTTACAAACCAGAAGGACAGAGATAAAACCTGAAGTAACTCATCACGCACAGAGAAGATAGGAAGATACTGCCTTTGTTCTGCTATTGTTTTATTTTTTGCAAAGTCACTTACTCCCTCGTCCTTCTTCAAGTGCTGTGCAAATCTGGCATCTTGCTTGAAATCTACTTCACCCTCTTCACCAACAACAGCTGTATCTGCGTCAATCTAGGAACAGATTTACCAAAAAGAAGTTAGGATCTGTACCTCCTTTCGTTATCATTTGTTAGGTAATAGTCTTTGTTCAAATGAATTTCAAGGTTCAATATACTACCTGTTCAGCTGTCTTCTCCACACCAAGGATATCACCAAGTTTTGAACCAGCAAGCTCCCAGAAACGCTGACGTGATTTATTCATGCTTTGCTTCTCATGAACCTCCCGTACGAGGGCTGATCCTTTACGTGATATAATAGCCATATCTGATGTAGGATCTTTTATTGGCATTATTGGCTCAGCTTGCTTTGTGAAAACAATTCTTCCATCCAGAAAAGGAGGCTTCGTATCTGTGGAAAAAAGAATAAGAAACTCTTAAGAAGGTATTACTACACATCTATTACATTTCTCTTAGCCCAATGTCATTTACTGTCTCATACCATGAACTAGAAGAATAACCTTTCGTTCTTCCTCATCATCAAATTCAGTCTGTACTTCAGTTTTTCTAACAGCTCCAGACCTCATAAGTTGCCGGTCCTCCCATTGAGCATTATCTGCAGCACGTTGTGATAACTTTTTGCTCTGAGCAAGTGTCATCTTGCTTCCATCCCTTCGAACCTTCAATTCAACAAGGAGAGGGTCAACAAGCATTTAGCAAGGTCTATATTAGACACTCCCTCCATTAAGAACTGATTGTCCCAATTCATTTTGTCTAGGAAAGTGTGTATTGAATTCTAGACGGAGTGTGTAGAATGCATGATGAAGTTTAAACAATGTAAAACAAGGTTAGATCATTGCAATTTTAAGAATGAAGTTGCATGAGCACGTGAATCTGCCTCTCACTAAGCGCTGGGGCTCATGTTACATGTCATTTCATACATTTGTTGAAAAAGGCAAGAAATTAATTTTCTATCGTTCCAAATCATCCTACCAATCTTAAGATTGATGCAGCTAGGAAAAGTAATTTTTCTTATGCTTTAGGTTCTTGCAAATTCGTATGTAGAATAGGCTTCCCCCTATAACTTACTCCATGGATTTACAAATCCAAATTCTATGAAAAATGTAAAAACCACTTTAATAACTGACCAATAAGGATAAGCTGTATATGATCTATGATTAATTAGGTTCAAATTTTTCAAAAAAATAAAATAAAATATACATCAATCAAAAGCTTCAGCTCATTAGAGAGAAAAAAATTCTCTCCTCCGAAAGGAATCGAGATGCAATAGAAAGATCAAAATATTTTATGATATGAACACCAATGCATTAATTGGGAAACAAAAGAACCTCTTTAGCTTTCTAATTTTAAGCATATGGAACATTCAAGTGATAAAATACACACTAATCATCACAAGTAGAAGACAGGGACCCATCATGCAAAAAGCGCAACATTTGAGAAGGAAAGGATATGTGTACGGATTAAGTTTTTAAGTATATAGACATAAAGTTATGTGCCTCATGAGAATAGGAATGATGTCCGTACTAGTATTATTATATAATAACTTATTGGTAACTTATATTTGTTGAAGTATTGAAGCCACCGCTTTATGTTGGAGGAATATATAATATCTATCCCGGGGGAGGGGGGGGCCTATAAGTGCTTATCAAATCCTAAATGGGTGAGCTTTATTTCATGACCATGTATCACTTCATTTATGTTATTTTACTCCATGATATAAGTATACTTGTCTCTCCAGGTTATTCATCAATACCACGCCATACCCTGCCAGTATAGGTGGATTACTATTACTGAGCTTGGTGTTTTCCAAAAATACCTTCTATTCCATCAAGAAAAATCTATGGTGTTCCTGCTGCTTCTTGTATCTAGAATTCTTTTGTAATATGAGTCTATATTACATTGCTGCACATGTTCCTAAGTAATTCACGTCAACTCCCACATCAACAAGAATCGGTAAGATAACATGCAAGTCTGTTTGTTAAAATGTGAATGCCACTATTCTTCTACAGAAGTTCAATATAAGGAAACATGACCAAAGTGAAAAGGCTGCATTTAGTTAAAAATTTCAAGCAACTAGAATATGAAATTATCCCAAGTGCCATCACTGTAGAAAGCGCAAAGTAATAGATGTTAGTGCCAGATTATGCATAAGCCCCATTGATGACTGCCATATTTACATTTTAGGTGAAACTAGCATACTTATATTTGCAGAGTAAGATTCCCAGACTCACCAGTCGTTTGGCCAGCTCTGCTTCTTTTCTCTGGAAAGATGCCTCATCACCAAGGAAATGTGAGCTATTGCCATCAAACATCGTGCTGCCTTCCTCTCTGTCGTACCTACACAATTACAATAATTTGCATTATAGGAAGAGAATAGAAAAGCATTTTAAGAATTATCTGAGTTCACTGCGCCAATATAATTTTCCATTCACTAAGACGTGACAAGCCAGAGAGAACCATATGTCTGCCAACTGGATTCCAGTTTAATGAGTGGCAGCAGAATCTATGCCAAAGAAACAGTTAGTGTTGAGAAAGGACTGCTGGCAGCAACAAGTTATCATTTTATTGAACATCTATGAAGAAAGAAGCCTCAAGGAATTTATTCTACATTGTATGAAAAGTACAGACCTTTACATCATTTAACCTAATCAAAGAAATCCTCTCCCTCCAATGTTTGAGATTGCCAGATAAAAATCAACAATAATATGGCACTTTCCAGATCCTTCAGGAGAAACAACCCCCAAGCTACTTCCTACCCATCCAAAGATACAGAAAAAAGAGTAGAATATCCAACTTGAGCCAAGAAAAAGGACAGAAATTACTTTCTTTTCAGCTAAAGAAGTATAGCCCAGTCAATATAGAAACTATAACATCCATAAGCTAGACATGCTCTATTTAAAACCCAAAGACATAGACACAGAAAACAGAGGATTCTTACAATTTCCAGGTGCACTAACTAGTAAAGAAGTTTTTCCAGTAGAACATTTTATCCTCAGTTAGGACCACATTGGATGTGGGGACAGGATCAAGGTGGTTCTATGCTTTAATAATTTCCATTTTAAACCTAATTATAAGACTAAACACACAAAAACTGCCATTATTCAGCAGCAGCATTTAATGCCAGCTCATAAATGTAATGAAAAAAAAATGTCCAAGATTCTTTCAACAGAATTACCATGCACGATCAGCATTGTACTCCATCTCCAAGCGCATGCTTTCAGTGATCTCTATATTCTGACCCTCAGCTGAAGAATTGGTTCCATCATCCCCATCCTAAAGGCACGACCAAAAAACAAAGGGAAAAGGAAAATAGTTTAAACCAACTATCATGAAGAATAAGAACACATCCAAATTTGGAGTACTGAACAGAAGTAGATCTTCCAAGATCAGTTCACTAGAGAAAAAAGTCAATGCTACAATGCCAAGAATATGAATATGTCTCAATACCTCAGCCAACTGTGAGTTATTGGTATAGGTAATTGGTTTAGACTTTCCATCATAGCGGGAACTTGATGATCTGACGGATGATCCAGAGGCTCGTATAGGAGTGGGAGAAGGAGCAACACTGTCCCAGGGAGAAGATGAAGCTCCTGCAGATATTTATGATTTGGCATATAGTTATGCATATTAATCCTGTTAAAAACTACAAACCTAGTCAAGAATATCAAAACTGATAGAAGATAAAACGTTCTTCCCCCAGCCCCCTCCCATTTTAAGCATACCGCCTGGTGTTTGCCCCCCTAACCATGGGGAAACAAGCCGTGCATCTGGAGAAGCTCCAACAAACATTGGTGATCGTGAAGGTGAAGGTTGATAACGTCTACTGCTATGACTATGGCTTTCCCGACGTGGTGTATCCTCCCACTCCCATCTTCCGTCGTCCCATTCAGATCGCCCTGCTGTTATTAGCAAAATTTTTCAGATTATCAGATATAACGATTTTCATAAAAAAAACAGCAATAGGTACGGAAATCATTATTCAGATAAGCATCCTTAAAAGATTTGCAGCAAAAACCTCCTTGCACACACGCTTCTCAACTGATTTTTAGAGAAGTTCTATATATTTACACTTAAAGAAAACATCATCATGAGGAACAAAGTATTTAAACGAAAATGAACAACATACCAGGTGTCCTCCCGGAGCCTTCACATTTGCTCCGCTTCAATCGGTACCCATCCGAGTAATCCCTGTCATGAGCATGTGATGACTCTCTATAACTGCGTTCTTCCCCATGAGAACTGTGTCTCCTCCTTGCCTCTCTACTTTCACTCCGAGAGTCATCCCTGTATCTGCTGCTTCTCCTACTGTCATCTGACTCATGCCGAGGAGTCCAAGGACGAGAACTTCTAGAAGACGCAGCAGAAACCTTAAAATATTTTATAAAAGAAAATGAATAAACATATTAACCCCAGTGTTGTTAAAGGCCCAAGGCGCAAGAAGGCGCAAAGGGGGTCTAGAGCCTTGAGGCGCAAGGCGCAAAAAGGCGCCCATTTAATATAAAAAGTTTATAAATATTATATTTATTCTTCGCATGTGAATTTTAAAAAATGTAATAATAGATAATCATAAATAGCATAGTTAAATGAAACAACCAAAGACTCTAATGCCTAATCTGCATAATCATCTGAATCCCCAAGAGAAGTGTCTTCAACTTGATCCTCCTTTTCTAAAAGAGTGTCTTCTTCTTCTTCCTCATCTTCATCATACTCATCAAAACTAGCAACACTTCGGAGACGATGACCTTAAAGTAGAATGCGAAGGTTGAAAACGAGAAGCACTAGTTTCTTTTGACCTAGATGAGTAGTGTGGTTCATTTACTTCAGCTGCCCTAGAAACCTCAAACCAAGTCAAATCTAAATCTTCAAACACCCGATCATCATTTTCAGTTTCCTTTTTTCGGGTAAAATGGGTGTCTTTTCGGTTTCTTTTTTTTTCCTTTTAAAAAAATTCCTAGTAGTCAATACACAAAGGCGCGCCTTGTCTTGCGCCTTGAGCCTTGCGCCTTTTTTCCTAGGCGAGCGCCTCTCCAATTTGAGGCACGCCTGAGAATTTAAGGCGCCATGACCTATGCCTGAGCGCCTTGCGCCTTAGTCGCAGCTAAGGCGCGCGCCATAACAACATTGATTAACCCTCAAAATCATTGAAAACGGCAAAAGCACATTCCATTCAGTGCCAATGAAAACAAATAGAAACAAAATGTAGACAAGACAATTGTTAACTGATCTCCAGAAGGAATCTCAATCTCTAAATACTATAAAATTTAACTTTCTAAAGAGCAATAAAAATTTTAAGCTTGTTCCTCAGACAATTAGGACATGAAGGCACGACTCGCACGAGGGAGGCTGCGTTGCTTTCAAAATGAAGATTACAGTGATGACGTCTAGAATTAAAGTGACATTCAAGACAACCCTACATGATCAGATTATTTACCTCTTCAATGTATTTCTTCTTTTTCTTTTTCTTTTTTTTTTTGGGGGGGCCGGGGGAGAGGGGGGGAGGAGGGTTGTTGGGGGCTCAACTGTCTATGCCTTCAATGTTTTTTTTTTTTTTGCTACCATAAACAAAATCACAAGGCTAATAATCTCATATTTCTTATTGCCTAATATTTGAATCCAAAATATGATGAACAAATAAGTTAAAGAAAAGTATGGCTTCCTACAGCTTCTAGAAAAGATATTTTGTAATAGAACAGAATATCGAAATATGACATACTACAGAACCAAAGTAATAGATGAAGTTAGATAGTTTCTGAGTCGAACCATTGGTTTCCTCTTCCTTCCTTTTCCCACTTTTTCCATTTCTTAAAAATTTTGCGTAGTTATAAATATTAATATCCACAAGTCACTTCATCAATTATGGGCAATGAACTAATAATTGCTAGTTCATTTATGCCAATTTCATTAATCTAAAAATATCTATAAACATGTTGAAGCTACATAGAAGATATATTCTTGTCACGATTTCAGCAAAAATTCAAATAGAAATTGAAAATAGTACAAGAAGCATTAGGTTGTTAACATATTTAAAGAATATGGATACTTATGCCACAAAGCACTTCTGAAGTTTAATCCATGTTACGAATGGATTGAAAAATGTAACGAGCTTTTAGTCAAGAGAAAAATAACAATCTTCTTCAAATGGAAATGGCTATTCCAGAGTAGAAAACTGACCCACATTATATCCAACAACTAGAAAGCATGTGAAAGAAATCTCAAGAGGTAAAAAAACCACTACATCAGTATGCACGGGTAAAAAATCAGTACCTGAGTATGTTCATTTGAATTATGCCTCAAGGATGACTCAGGAACATATCCAACTTCAGTTATAGTACTTTCTGCAAATTTTGGATGATTCAATTATGAGAAAAGAAAAAAAAATTTGGGGAAAAAAAAGAGTTGAGAGAAAATAAAAAATATTAAAACCATGTAACCCAGTGAACTTTTTGATACATTTTCTTTCCCATAGATAAATTTCATCTCCACCAGTGACCTCTCCATTGAGTGAGCACAAGTAATGCTCAATTCAAGAATTAATATATTGATTAAGAAAGGACAAATTGAACACCAATCACAATTCAAACTTTAGTAAATAACAAAAATTCACTGTATAGAACTGCATTTACTTGCACAAACCAAGAAGACGAAAGTACCTGAATTAGATGCTTTAGTGGTGCCAGATTCACGATATTTCCTACCTCCAAAATTGCGTGCAACATCAGATACATTATTTTCAACTTCATCAACCCCCAAAGATGTAGATCTGTCATCATCTTCATCTAGAGAGGCAACAACGGAAGCAACTCTTTCTCTTGGCATTTTGAAAGCACCATCCATATTAGATTCTGCTCGTTTTGTACTTGCAAGCACATCCAATCCTATTTCAACAGTCAAATATACATTCAGGTAAGTCATAAGAGGCACTAGAAAAGTACAGTTTAACCAGGACGTAGAAGAGCTTCAATGGAACTCTGGCATAGAATGTCAGGTCATACCCCGATGATCTCAAATATCATTAAAGGGACAGTTCATGCACAGAAATTTTTTAGGAAATTAAAATGGGACATACGGAGAACTACAATCAATTTCATGTACTCTGTTAAATTCATGGAAAGTGTGGAGAGGAGGAAGGGGACCAAAGGGGTCAGGAGGTCAGAGGTAGAAATTGAGGTGCCTTAGATTCCCAGATCTACTCATTAAGCACTTAGTACAGCACATTACATACTCGAACCTAACAAGGGAAGTCACCATCTTTAGGCGAAGAAAGATTCGTCCACTCCATAATAAGAGCAAGAATAAGCAACAGAAGGGCAATTCTATGCACTTGCACCCTTGACAAAAAAAAAAAAAAATCACCTTCAAGAGCTGGAAATATTTGACCACATTATATTTTACCCTCATTCATCCTCTCTTTTATTTCATTTTTAACACTTATTTAATGCTAGTTTTGTCATTGATACTTCTACCTCTTCCAATCCTTTGCAACCCTCCTATTTGGGCAGCGAAGAAATGTTGTAATGGGGAAAGGGAGTGAAACCATCTCTTTTTTATATCCTCTCTATATTTTTCACTTTAACCGAAAGAAGAAAACCTCCAGTTCACGTAGACAGCACCTCCTCTTCTTATTTCCGTTATCATTTGACCGCAGCAAACCATAGTGTAAGCTTAATTACATAGAAATCATCTTGATACGTCTTGCTGGAAGCAATGTGATCATAAGGAATATTTACCAAAGGTTTCTGATACAATAACTCAAAACTCTTCAGCAAGCATAAAGAGTGAATACTGCAATACAAGTTTAATCTGATTCTATTCTCATAAATCACAACAGCAAATGAGTGTCTGGCCATTCTGTGATTACATGAATCTGAAAATATTACTGGATTTTAACATAATAATAACTGAGCTGATAGGCTTTTGAATTCCATGCAGTTGAAAACATGAGAATTTCTTGATTGTATAAAGAAAAAGGGAACTGAAATCTGAAACTCAGATAAATATGGTTCACATCATACCTAAGAGTGATTTCCTCTCTGGAGGTCTGAATACCACCCTGTCTTTTCCTGGAACAGTTAGACCTCCACCCGAGGTCTTCTCAGGTTCCAACATCACTGTTGTCCTATCCAAGTCAATTGGTCCACTATCACCTCCATGCTTCTGAACAAAGCAAAGAGAGACATTGTTTTTTTTTTGGTTAATTCAGAAGTAAATGGTAAGAGGAAAAAGTAAACAAGAAAAGGCAGGTGAAGATAAGAACTAAAACAGTATAATTTTTGTCATATAACAGACCCATACAGAGTTGACACTGACCTCCATGATAAATATTTGTTAGAACAAAGTAGCAGCCTCCAATATTTGTGAACCTGCAAAGAGGCTGGCGGATCAGAATATTAGAAACAAAATAGTGGAAAAGAATACAAATTAGCACAAATAAATTCTGCACAAATACTGGATTCATTATACATTTGCATACTTATACAAGAAAACAATTAGCACAAAAGATAGAAAAATGCAATTTATTTTCCAATTACGCTAACAAAAAAGCCTATCTGATTGGCAAAGAAGTTGATTAGTCACCTTATAATGACAATACCAGGCAAGACAGAACTGTATACATCCCCCAAAAAAGAAAAGAAATCTATAAAATTCAATAAAAGGGAGTGAATGTCCCAGAAGAAAATGATATTTAGAGACAGTATAGCTTTCTTATGTATCCCTATTTTGAGAGCTCCCACCATGAAGTTTCAGAACCTTTTAACTGCAGAACCAACCTCCCTTCCCATGTTCTGAAGGTAATCAGACACTAAACCACATTGGATGAGGGTGATGGGCATATGAAAGGAGTATGAAACTAAAAATGATATCAAAATGATTTAAATCTCATCCCGCAAACTGGATACTGCTACAATGGAATGAATGATACTATGAGTTATCTCAGCATTTATCAGCAAGGCCCTTGAAATAAACGACATTACAAATATCTCAAATATTCATCCTTTATTCATACCTAGAAAAGCTCAACAAGCAGAGACTCAACTAAAACAGTTCAGCAAACTCAGCAAGTCAAATTCTAATCATCCCTTTGCAGCAATCATCAAGAAAAGTGGCCAAAAACATGCCATTCATCACAAATACAAATTTTATCATTATTCTCATTTTTCCCGGTGATCTTTGGCTTACTTACCTTTAACCCCAATCATACAAACATCAGTATCTAAAATGAAAATTCTTCCAAACTTAAAAAAAATGCTCAAAACGTGCAGCTGTACTGCTCTTAACGCAGCCGTAGGAATTATCAAACTAAGTCAAGTGAATAAAATATAAAATACCTGCCTGATGCCGACGTTTGGAGAGATTCTGATAGGCGATCGCCGCAAATGCAGAGACAGAGGCTGGAACTCTATTTAAAAGAGCTATAGCAAATTATTTCATACTATCCATCTGAATTGGGGTTATCCTATATAGCGAAAACGCTGAAGATTTAATTAGGGTTAAAGCGGCAGAGGGATTGTGTTTTTGTAGGAGAAGAGAAAAGCCCCCCAGTGTAAATATTTTTGTTTCCTTTGAAAAATTTCTGGGCAATCCGAATTACATAATGGGTTAAGAGTCGGTTGCTTCTTTCGGTCGTTTTCCCGGCCGTACACCGACATGGACTCGGGCGAATCAATTGGTGTTTCTGCATTTTCTGCAACTTTCGGGTTTGGGTTGTAACACCCAAAATGGTCAACCGCATCAAGAACTGCATTCCTTTTTACTTAAAAAAAAGATCTGTTCTAGGACCAATTGATAGCCCACACAAACTTATTGGGCCTGAATCAATTCCAAACATCTGATCGAGATTCTAATCTCCGCTTTCGTGTCGTGAAGAATACTTGCACGGACCATATCACCATAGTTTGATTCTCTCTCCATGAGAAATTCTGAATTAAAGAATATCACATTTTCTTTTTAAGATATTTTAGATTAAATATTTACTTTTAAAAAAGTAATTATATATCTAAACTTTCAAGACTTAAAAAGAAATTAAGCTTCAGTGATATATTAGTCATATCAATAATCTCTTTAACTCTTTTAATTTTACGATTAAATTCTACTAACATATTAATCTTATCACTAATATTTTTAATTAATAAATGTATTATAATAATTTACTTACATTAAAATAATTTTCTTAAATTTTGTGTAAAATTAAAATAAAATATTTAGTTCTAAACGAACAAAATATATTTCTAAATAAAGATATAGAACACACATACTCTAAAATTTTAATGTACGAATATGTGAATACCTTTACAACGAAAAAAGTCAGGAGAAATATCATTTTGGGGATTAGAACTAGGTTTTTTTTTAAGGTTGCAACCTAATAATTAGTTTTCCATTCTTGTAATAAAATACTGCCTTTTTACCCTAAGTTATGATGCACTAATTTTCATTCTCCAAAACCTTCAATTTTTTCTCAAATCAATAATACTATTACTTGTGAAGTAATTTAATCAGTATACTAGACAATATATTAGAATTATCAGAGCCATCATGAAATGTAAAAGATCTTTGGAATTTGTAATTTTTGTAATTTAATCTAGATATCTAATCTTTTATTTAATTGTTTATTTATTTTAGTGTGACTTTTAATCCTTGTTGAGATTAGAAAATTTTTTAGATTTTTTTCACTTTTACCTTTTTGTTTCAAAGTTTTAGCCTAACCTTTCCATATACACCTTCCTCTCCCAACTGTTGGCTTCTAAAATTAGAAAGACACGCAAGATGTATCCACAGGAGTTTATAGTTTTCTACGTCATGAACTTTTTTCCTTGCTCTTTTTTTTTTTTTTTAGAGTTAGCTAATGATGTTAGAGCGGTTAATTTTCTTTTTAAAGAATATTTTAGATAAACATGGTTGCGTTCTTAAAATTGTAAATTCTAAAATATATACTATAATATTTTGACACTCATGATAATTAAAAAAAAATAATATTTACTCTCTCTATTTCAAAATATAAGATGATTCGATCATTTTTTCCCTTCTTGAAATATTTAGTATTTTATAAAATGTAAAGATCATTTTTTAAAATTAATCTCACTATAAATATAATTATTTTATTATTTATTATATTACTAGAATTACTTAATAATATAATAAAAATATATTTTATTTTTTAATTTATAAAAAAATTAAAATACTTTATATATTTTAAAATGAAAAAAAATTTATTATGCATAAATGAGTTGGAACCTGAAATCTTGTGTCATTGTTGTTTGAATCTAGCATGTGGCTGCCCGGTTACAGACTTACAGTTAGAGATAGAAAGTATTCTCGATTAAATCGGGTCCCTAGTTGAATCGGGGCTTTAGGTCGGAGCGGAGAGAAAAATCTCCCCTGGATCATGGTGGGCCAGGGACATGGCTGAGGTTGTCCCCAAGTCGCCCGTGCCCACTTTTTCCTAGTCTATTTCCATTTATCCCAATTTTCATAGCATATACAACAGTAATGACCAGGACAATTACTCATTCTTAAAACCAACGTTTTTTAAATTGATCAAAGAATTGAACGAGAAAAAATACTCATTCTTAAAACCAACATTTTTAACACCGACAAAGAGTCGAACGAGAAAAAAGAGAAAGATCTCTGTTTTTGATATCGTCCACACTAACAATTCATCCTTCCCCTCTTGAGGGCAATTTTAGTAAATAAGCAAATATGATACTCGCGCTAAACCCTAAACCCTTCTAATTTCTAAAACAACAATATATAATTACTCATTGGAAGAATATATATAATATAAATATTAAAAATTATATTATATTATATATATAATTATAATTTTATGTATATATAATCTTATATATATATATACTTTTGTATTTGTGTATAAATAATGTATATATAAATATGTATATGTATATTCATAGAATAAACACACACGAACACATTATATGCTTTAATACATTTTCTAATATATATTATATATAGTTTTATATATATACATAAACATACATTCTTATATATATGCTTCATTAAAAAACTAATTATATTGTACTCTTATAATAAATATTGAACAATATAAAAAATAAATTAAGAAATAAAAAGAACTTCCACTAGAAAAAAATATTTAAAAAATCTTTACATAAACAGATTTAAAAAAGAAAAAAAGAAAGTGAACTGGAGAAAAAAGGAGTGTGTTGGGACGGGAGATTCTCTTTTTCCCATTGAGTTAGAGATGGAGATTCAATCCATCATCGCAAGTGCAGATGAGAAGGAATCGGGGACAAATGGAGGAGGCAGAGCCGGTACCGGGACTGGGTTCCCTTCCCCTCCTGCCCCCAGTTCCATCTCTTGCCGCGGTTACCTATAAGCTATTATGAGTTGGAAGGGAGCTAAAAAATCAAGCACACAATATTGTGAGGACGGTGGTTTTGAATGATGGTTAACGGGCTTGGAGGGGACGCTACTTCACGGCCACAAAGTTGGATCATGTTTCTTGACTCATCAAATGGAACAAAAGCATTTATCTAAATAACGTGAAAAGGGTAAGAAGAAACGTGGATGACATTTACAGTTTGTACGTTGTAAGAAGCAGAAATATTTTAGAACTTTTGGTCCCCAAAGATTACGATTCATGATAAAATAATTGAACATCGCGTTGAGGTTAATTATTTTTATTTATTTCGAATTAATAAATTCTAATATAAATTAAATATTTAAAAAGAAGGAAAGAGAGAGATTCAGTTTCTCTCGCTTTTGGCATAGCGGGCCCTAGTGGAAGGTCGCACGATGGGCTATTAGCTTAGTGGTGCAGCTTTTGATTTTTTTGTTTTGTTCTATTTCTTCTATAAGAAGAGGTATTTAATTATGTTAAGGAAAATAATTTCGAAACTTTAAAATATTGTAAGATATAATTGTATAATATCTTAAATTGTGATATAAAAAACTCGCTTGAATAATAAAATGAGATGTCAACATACTAGTTTGTTGTTACATATGCCATTTTTATGAGAGACACCAAAAAAATGTTTGCATGCTTACCTAAAATAAATACATAGTACTATTTAAGGAAGCTTAAGACAGACCAAAAACAAACAAGAAACTGACTCAGTCTATGACAGATGATGTTTAATTTATTGGTTAAATTTCGTGTTTAGCAATAGACAAACAAATTCACCTCACTTGATGGAGGTTGTACCTTTCTTTTTTTTGGTGAATAGGAGGTTGTACCTTTCATCAATTGATTTTCTTTTTCTTCCTCTTGTATTTGTCACAGGAGAAAATCATACTTCTCTTGTATTTGTCATGAGTTTATTCGTAATGTCTAGCGAAAATAGATACAATATTACTTTATAATGACAAAAAATAATTATTCAGGTAAGTTAAATACTTTTCGCCAATTCTAAACTTATAAAGTTTATTTTCAAGTGTTAAAAATAAGTTATTTATAATTTTTTAATTAAAAGTTATTTTTAACTACTTTTAACTTGACGTGCTTCTTAAAATATCTTTTACTTATTAAAAATATTTAAAATAATAAATTTATTTTAATTTTAAGTATAATTTTTTAAAAAACATTTATTTTCAACAATTTAAAATACTTCAGTAATCGAAAATAGAGCCATATTTACATGAGAAAAACGTAATTAGGGACTAAAATTCTGCATTATCATTGTTACAAAGGTATGGCAAAATTCCTCACTTCAGCTCTGTAATCTTTTTGTGATTAGTTCAATATATTAAGTACCCTTTAAAGCGAAAAAGATAGGACGAAACTTCTTCTTCTAACCCTCTAATTCCCAAAATGTCCTTTTGGATTCCATATATTTCTTAACATATGGAAAAAATTATTTAGCAAAAAAGAGAAAAATGTTATTTGTCTCGGTGACCAATTTTTGTTCAATTAGTTCATCATCATGGTACACATTAGTCTTATTTCATGGGTCCCCTTCTAGAATTTCTGGTCAAACATTTCATGAGGAGAGTAATTAACAATCAGGAAAAAAACAAGAAATGAAAAAGCTCGTGATATCAACCATTCGTTTTTTAATAATATTTAACAAAATTAAATACAATAATTAAAAAATAAAAGATCTCGTTATTTTTCAAACAAATGAAAAAGACAAAATATCTCAATCAAATTAATAAGACTATGCTTGAACAGGGTTCCGTTTATAAATCAAATTTAAAAAGAAAAAAATATTTTTTCATTTTAAATCTTATTTTTTATATAAATAATTTATTTTTATAATTATTAATTCAATTTAAAAAAATTTAACCCAATTTCAACATAAGTTTCGAGTTAAATATCTATTCCAATTATACTTGTTTCGCTCTGATTTACCATTGCAACATTATAGGTACTCATGAAAGCTATAAATTGCTGGCAAAAAGATGGACAGAAGGAGATAATAAAGGCAAAATGCGTAAGTAATGCGTGGCAGATGAAATCCATGAAAAAATTGGAAACCGCTTTTCCACTTGGAGGAGATAAGGTCGGTGGGTTTTGGCGTAATGACGTGTAGCATGCGAGTCTCGCGTTGATGGTGTCCTGTTCAAAGTCAATCGCTTTCTTGACAAAAAAGGCCTGGAGATTGATGATGAATCCGATTGAAATTTGATGACTCATTTGGTTGAGGCTGTCCTTTTTTGCCATTTTCGTTTCCTTCGCCCACCCCACTTACTCTGCCGCAGAGTATATTTGGATTGAATTAATTATTTCCTTCGCCCACCCCCTTAATTATTTCGTTTCAATGATATTTCTAAAAATAATTAAGGGTATATTTGAATTGAATTTTGTTACAAATTAATATAAATTTTTTAACAAATAATTTACTTTTATTAAATTTAAGATAAAAAATATTAAATATTAAATTATATTCAAATACATCGTAAATAAAAAAAGAAAAAAGAAGAAAGAGGATTGAAGGTAGGAAAAATCGAACCAGCAAGTCTTGAGGTGTTTATTTCAAGAATCAAAGCTTAAATTGACCGTTAGCTTAAGTTGCTTAGACACCACCTTGTTTTCACAACACCAGTTTTGCAAGAGGGAGAAAAGACTTGGAATAAAAAATTAATGAAAGCTACTACTCCAATAATAAAACAGTAGTATTTCCAGGGAAAAAAAAGAAGCTTTTCATGTTTATAACGTATTAATATATCTCGCAATCATAAACCAATTATGTGATTTTGCCATATAACAATTTCATCAAATTGCCAATAAGCCACACCCACAAGGACTACCCCCTCATATGTCCATAATATATGTATATAGTAGCTACGTATGAATTGTAGTCTCATCATTTTCTATTAATCTCACCATTACTAGGTCAAGTAGAAAGAAGAGTTTACTAGGTCAAGTAGAAAGGGTTATTCATATTCATATTTCTTTGGAGAGGTTAGAGAAGAATGATGATTATTGATGAAGTTTCTTTGTCTATATAGTTTTCTGCTATTGCTTTTGACCATTTGTCTACATGTTTTATCTTATGTGTCTTCATGTGGAAACAAGAAGACAATGTACTCATGAAGATTGTGAAAATTTTCATGCTTCTCCTCCTTTACTTTTTGTTTTCTTGTTATTTGAGTAAAGAATAAGAGTTTTTGGGATTTTGAAAGTAATCATATAAATTAAAACAAGTATAGTACACCAACCCGTGAAAACACAAAAGAAAACATTCTAAAGAAAAATGACGTTATTTGCCGTTGTTTCCAATTTTACTAATTTCAATCCCTACCCTTAATTGGACAAGCATTTTTTATGCTACAAGTTTCACATAGGTATATCATGTTTGAATTATACATCAAGGGCGGCTTACGAAAGGATAATATCTTAAAACTTGTGGTTTATAAATAGAGAAACATTGTTCACATTTCACTTTTAATTTATTTTACTTTCCTTTCACATTTCTTATAAATAAAAAGACTTTCATACTCATAGTTAGTTTTTCTGAATAAGACTTAAACGATTGAATTTTAAAAATTTGTTTTGATATTTATGTGTTTTTTATTATTAAAAAAAATAAGAAGGGAGTAAAAAAAATTAAGAAGAGAGTGTGAACATTATTTCTCTACAAATATTAAGATTATGGCAAAATGATGAATTTTAAATTTTATAGAGTAGATCGAGCATTGAGCTTTTGGAAGACGAAGATGCAACTTTGAAAACTAAAGTCATTCATGGAAAAAGTCTCTCCCTAACCATACATGAATCTTGTTACCTTCCTAATTGGTAACGTATGGGGAAAGGGACATTTATTACATGAAATTAAGTTAGATTTTCTTATCAAGATAATTGGTGAGATTAGATGTAAAAGAATGATGATTTTACGTAGTGAAAATATATTTAGATTGAATTTTATTATAAAATTAATACAATATTTTTATTTAAAATTTTATTTATTTTTATAAAATTAAAAAATTTTAAATTCAAACTCAATTAAATCTCACCCAATACTTTAAACAAAAAATATATCCGTGGTATGTGACTTATGTCTCAAAATCATTCTTGACAAGATTCGTGCACTATCATTCTTGCTTTCACATTTTTTTAACAAAACTATAATTTTGTTTTTGAGTACTACCACTTTATGACTTGTGATTGAAGCGTGTCGAGTCAAGTAACAGTAAATAGAAAAATAATAGTTGAGTTGATAAGAAGTATTTTGAATTTAATTTCATAATAAAAATTGAGAAATAAAAACGAAAGAGCAATCATGACTCATCCGTAGAGTATTCAAGGAAAACCAAAAAGGTTCGTGTTACAGATCACATGCAGAATGCAGAATGCATGCATACAGATCACATGCAGAATGCAGAATGCAGCCAACAGAAGACTATGCATAATGCAGACAGCAGAGTAAAATCAGCAGAAGAGCAATGCAGCTCAGAAGAGTGCAAGTTAGCAACATTAGTAGAAGAAGAAGTATGCAATTTAGCAGAAGAGTCGTGCTTAACAAGTAAATCTAGGTGATCTTAGCAAATGTATAGGTGAGGTTAACATTTTCTTTCAATAACAGAGCATGCTCTGCAAATGCCAGCTAGGCATTGACTTTTAAACCGGTTCTTTAGTCGGTGGTCACCTCCACCGCCTTTCTTATTTATGAAATTGTATATATAAGGCTCATTGTATCAATTAGAAGAGTAATGAGAGTTTCAGATTTTCACAATTGAGTTTCTTCATGATATCAGAGCAAGTCTTCTCTCTTGCGTA
Organism: Rauvolfia tetraphylla; assembly: GCA_030512225.1. Lineage (NCBI taxonomy): Eukaryota > Viridiplantae > Streptophyta > Magnoliopsida > Gentianales > Apocynaceae > Rauvolfia > Rauvolfia tetraphylla. The sequence goes on from JAJQKT010000012.1 coordinate 1,596,037, forward strand.
ATCTCTCTCATTCTTCATTTTTTTTTTATTTTGTTGTGGTCTTTCAGCAATTAATTGAATATCTGTGATTGTTATTCCGCTATCAATTCTAAGATTCTGTTTTCAATGGCAAATCTAACAAATCATGAATTGCCACCATCAAATCCTTTTCATTTGGCTTCAAATGAAAATCCTTCATTAGTTCTGGTTTCTCCAGAACTTGATCAAAACAATTACCACTCATGGAGCCGTGCTATGAAAATGGCACTGATCTCAAAGAATAAGCTTGGTTTTGTGGATGGTTCGATTAGAACTCCAGCAAAGGATGCAGTGCATTACAGACAATGGGAACAAGCAAACAGCATGGTTTTATCTTGGATTACACGTGTTGTTTCCTCTTCAATCAAGCAGAGCATACTATGGATGGATTCGACTTACGAAGTCCAGCGAGATTTGCATGATAGATATTCGAGATGGAGATTCCTATCATCTCTCTGATCTCATTGAGGAGATTCATGCACTGAAACAAGGTAACAAGTCAGTGAATGAATATTTTGCTCAGCTTAAAGTTTTATGGGAAGAAATGCTTATATTGAGACCAATACCTAATTGTACATGTGCACCAAACGATGTAGTTGTGGTGCTTTTAAAAGCTGTGAGAGAGTATTTTGATGATGATTATGTGATCCGATTCATAAAAAGGGTTGAATGCTTCATTTGAGACTCGTTAAATCTCAAGTATTAATGCAGACACCACTTCCTTACATTAAGAAGGCATTTAACATGGCAATGAAACATGAAAGGCAAATGCATTATAATTCGATACTGGGACATCTAATACGTAAATCCAGATTATGATGAATCGAGGGTGTTACTTGGTTATTCGGTGATGAAATGTATCTAATGATAATGCTCCCATTTATTATCATGGTGAGTCGATATGCTTTGGTTACATTAATAATTTTCAACTTTGTTGGTAATGCAATTGCTTTGAAGAAAAGTGGTGTAGGGGATTCCAGAAGGCAGTATATTTGCATTTTTTGTGGTAAAACTGGTCATACTGTTGATAGGTGTTACAAAAAATTTGGTTATCCTCAGAATTTCAAAAATAATGCCAGAGGACAGAATAATTTCAGTAATGTTCAGAATAAACAGAAGTTTGAGAACATGTCTGCTCAAGGTTTTAACAATCAGTCACAAGGAAGATTGATGAATCAGGTTACTGGACCTTATGATCAGAATCTTTCTTCATGTTCTGTTCAAACTGGTTCCACAGATGTTCACAGTGCTGCTAATCACAATGGAATCACACAAGATCAGTTTCAACAGTTGGTTAAACTAATGCAAGGAATGCAGGTACATTCAGGAAATTCTTCTTCTGCTTCACAGATTAATCAAGCAGCAGTCATGTCAGCAAATTTTGATAATCCAGATGTAACAGGACATGCAGGTAAATTTCATGATAATAATTCAAAGTGTTGGATTTTAGATTCTGGTGCTTCTGATCATGTAGTATGTTCTTCATTTTATTTTTCCTATTGCACTCCAGTTTCTAATCTTTTTGTTACTCTACCCAACAAAATTTCAGTTCCTGTCACCCATAAAGGTTCAGTTATTTTGAATTCACATTTAACTCTTACTGGAGTTTTATGTGTTCCATCCTTCAACTTTAATCTCATTTCTGTCAGCAAGCTTTGTACTCAAAATCATTGTTGCACAATTTTTCATTCATCAAAATGTGTGATTCAGGACATTGCAACTATGAAGATGATTGGATTAGCTGAAGGTTGCAATGGATTATATTTTCTTCCTCCTGTTTCTGCTTCAGCAGCTGCTAGTTCTGCCAATACAGACTTTACTTCTTTTGTTTCTAATCCTAATAATAATCTTGTTACTCTTCCTAGTCATGTTTCTACCTGTAATAGTTCTATTGAAATTGATCCTTTGTTATGGCACTATAGACTTGGCCATTTATCTTCTCAGAGACAAAGATTACTTGGTTCTGCATATAATGCAGGTTGTCATAATTCTAAAGCTGTTTGTTCTATTTGCCCTCTTGCAAAACAAAAGAAAATTCCTTTTCCTTTGAAAACCTCTCAAACTACCAGATGTTTTGAACTTGTCCACATGGATATTTGGGGACCATATAAACAAAAAACAATTTATGGTCACAAATATTTCCTTACAATTGTTGATGATTACAGCAGATACACTTGGATTTTTCTCCTCAAAGAAAAATCAGAAGTCAAACACCAAATTCAAGCCTTTTATTCTTTTGTTCAAACACAATTCTGTCAATTCATTCAGATCATTAGATCAGATAATGGTCATGAATTTCATCTTTCAGATTTTTATCATTCACATGGTATTCTTCATCAAACCTCTTGTGTTGAAACACCTCAGCAAAATGGTCTTGTAGAGCATAAGCATCAGCACATTCTTAATGTTGCTAGAGCCTTAAAGTTTCAATCTCATTTACCCTTAATGTATTGGGGTTTCTGTGTGCAACATGCAGTATATCTCATTAATCTTCTTCCTACTCCAATACTTCATAATGCCAGTCCTTTTGAATTCCTTTTCCATAAACCTCCTGATTATTCACATTTGAAAGTATTTGGTTGCTTAACCTTTGCTTGCACTCTTGAACATAATCGTGGAAAATTTGATCCCAGAGCCGGGAAAAATCGTGTTTTTGGGCCATTCATTAAAAGCAAAGGTTTCATTCTTTTGGATTTCCATACTGTAAATATCTTTATCTCCGTAAATGTTCAATTTCATGAACATATTTTCCCTTTTCCACTATATCTGATTCATTATCTCCTTATTCACCTTCTAAAGATTCTTCCTTCACTGTTCCATCATATATTCCTTCATCTTATGACAAAGCAATGCGAATTACACATTTCTCCCTATCAGTATCCGTAGACCTACTGCTTTCTTGACCAACAACATTCTTCTTCTGATAATTCATCCTCTCACACATCTCCCAGAAGATCCAGCAGACAAAAATATCCACCTGTTTATTTGTCAGATTATGTTTGTAATGTTCTTCCTACCTCTCCTCATTCTTTATCAGAAGTTCTTACATATGATAAACTGGCACCACATTATAAAACCTTTACTTTGAATATTACTATGGATGTTGAACCTGCAAGCTATGCAGAAGCTGTTAAACATCAGGAATGGAGAGATGCTATGCAAACTGAGATAGAAGCTTTGCAGACTACACAAACCTGGAAATTGGTTCCTTTACCACCAGATAAACATGTGATTGGTTGCAAATGGGTATATAGAATCAAAAAGAAAATCGATGGTTCCATTGAAAGGTATAAGGCCGAAAGTTAGTTGCCAAAGGGATATACACAGCAGGCTGGTATTGATTATTTGGAAACTTTTTCTCCAGTTGTCAAGATGACAACTGTTAGACTGGTTTTAACTATGGCTGTTGTTAAAGGTTTACATCTGCATCAGTTAGATGTTAATAATGCCTTTTTGCATGGTGAGTTGAATGAAGAAGTGTATATGAGTCACGCTCCCGGGTTTTCGAGTGTTCGAGTAGCAATCGGTTTGCAAATTGCAGAAAAACCTTGTATGGATTAAAACAAGCTAGCAGACAATGGAATGCAAAGCTTGTTTCAGCACTGACTTCTCTTGGTTTCACACAATCTTATCATGATTACAGCTTATTTGTTAAGTCTCATAATACTCAGTTTACTGCTGTTTTGGTTTATGTAAATGATCTGATAATTGCCAGTAATGATTTGAGAACAATCCATTTAGTTAAAACTACATTGCATAATCAGTTCAAAATTAAGGATTTGGGAATTTTGAAGTATTTTCTTGGTTTAGAGATTGCCAGAAGTCATACAGGACTCAACTTATCCCAAAGGAAGTATACTATTGATCTTCTTCAGGAAATAGATTTTCTGGGTTGTAAATCAGTCTCTACTCTTATGGATCCTAGCATTAAATTGTCACATGCAGATTCCCCAGCTTTAGCAGACAATAAGTATTACAGAAGTGTTGTTGGAAAGTTGCTATATCTTACACTTACTAGACTAGACATTTCTTTTGCTACTCAACAATTAAGCCAGTTTCTTGATGCACCAACACAACAACATTTGAAGGCAGCACATAGAGTACTGAGATATCTAAAAGGCACTGTGGGCCAAGGATTGTTCTTTCCAGCAGCAAATGATTTATCTCTTAAAGCTTTTTCAGACTCAGATTGGGCAGGCTGTGAAGATACCATGCGTTCAATTACTGGATATTGTGTTTTCTTAGGAAAATCCTTAATTTCTTGGAAAAGCAAGAAGCAATCTACAATCTCCAGAAGCTCAGCAGAGGCAGAATATCGTGCTATGGCTGTCACATCTTGTGAAATGCAGTGGATTGCATATTTGATGCATGATCTGAGTCTTCCTTTATCTGGTCCCATTCCTATGTTTTGTGACAATCAAGCAGCATTATACATTGTGGAGAATCTTGTTTTTCATGAGAGAACTAAACACATTGAAATTGATTGTCATTTTGTGAGAGAAAAATATCAATTGGGCTTGATTAAGCCTCTACCTGTTTCTTCTTCACTCCAGCTAGCAGATTTGTTTACTAAAGCTTTATCTGCTCCTTTCTTTTATCAGTTGTTAGTTGAGTTTGGAGTTCAAAATCTTTATACCAAGTTTCACTTGAGGGGGGGTGTTACAGATCACATGCAGAATGCAGAATGCATGCATACAGATCACATGCAGAATGCAGAATGCATGCAAATAGCAGAATGCAGCCAACAGAAGACCATGCAGAATGCAGACAGCAGAGTAAAATCAGCAGAAGAGCAATGCAGCTCAGAAGAGTGCAAGTTAAATCAGCAGAAGAGCAGTGCAGCTCAGAAGAGTGCAAGTTAGCAACATTAGTAGAAGAAGAAGTATGCAATTTAGCAGAAGAGTCGTGCTTAACAAGTAAATCTAGGTGATCTTAGCAAATGTATAGGTGAGGTTAACATTTTCTTTCAATAACAGAGCATGCTCTGCAAATGCCAGCTAGGCATTGACTTTTAAATCGGTTCTTTAGTCGGTGGTCACCTCTACCGCCTTTCTTATTTATGAAATTGTATATATAAGGCTCATTGTATTAATTAGAAGAGTAATGAGAGTTTCAGATTTTCACAATTGAGTTTCTTCAGTTCGGGTCGGGCAAAATAAGGAATTGTCTAAGCCGACATAGAATCTAGCGTTAAAGATGGCGACAAAAAGAAAATTGACCGGAAACAAACGTCCGCATTACGTGGCTCTTTCTTCTCTTTTGATGGGCGCGTGACGTGGGCGTGGCTCCCTACTAGATTGAACTCTAATACTAATTTTTTGGGTAAATAAAAACTCTATTGTTTGCTTCCAATTTAAAATTTATTTTATTATTTAATTGTTTCCCAATAAATATTTTTTACAAAAATAAAAAATATTAAAATATTTTTCACTATACACCCAGAATTTTCAATCCACTTGTCTTAAGTCAGGCATACGTTACCCAGCAAAAAAGAAAAAAGTCAGGTAGAAGTCACGAGACACGTGGACGGAAAAAACAGGTCAATACTGTGGGAATGACATTGTCAGAAATGTCCACGTTTGCGGACCCCGCTCCTCACTTGGCGACGTCAAAGAACCGAGTGGTTGACGTCTGATCGTTCCAAACTTGTCCTTTAGCTGACGTTCTCATTGCGCACCGTCCGCGGGCGGCTCTTTTGTTTACATCACCGCTCGTGTATTTCTTCATTTTTTAATTTTTTTTGGAAAATTAATAGTTCAATTTCTATTCAATTTTGCTTAGTTCATTTATGCAAAGAATGATATGTGAGTTCTTCATGTGAACTTTTTGTTTTTAGAACGTTTCATGTGAACTAAAATTTCATTAACTCTAAAATGTCACGTTACAAAGCATTTGTACAACCGTCTCGTTCAACGAATTACTCTAATTTAATAAGAAGGAATATGAATTTAAGTTGATATTTTTAAACTTTATAATAATTAATAAGATATTTTTACTAAAAATTTTTAAAGTTGGATTGGATAGTGTTTTAATTTAAAATTTTATACTTTGAGTTTCGTAAGAGTGAATTATTTGTGATAAAAAATGTAACTAAAAGTAAAAAATTTACATTGAATTTCATAACGAAATATAATCCAAGTAGAGTTTCTGATTTAAATCATTGCTCAAAAAATATATTTCTAATGACATTCTGACTATATTAAAATATTTCACACTTTTAATAAAAAATTTTAATGTTTTAAATATTATATACTATAAATTAATTATTAACTCATTATTTATTATTTTTATATATTTATATTTGATATAAAATATTTATTGATCCATATATTATTTATTTTATATTATTTTTATAATGTAATTTAAAATTTTTATATAAAATTTTATAATCGGTCAAACACGATATAAAAAAAATGAGGCGTAAGGAGTATATCTTAGTAGAAATTATATTCCCTTCAACACTTATTATTAAGAAAGATATCTCTGACTTGATAAATACATCATCCATTATTTATATACACACTTCAATTCTAGAATAATTATTTGGGAAGTTTTTTTTTTTTGTATTTGAGAACTATTTTTGAATGTGATGTTACAACAAGGTGACAGAACATATAGGTCAATTTCATTCCAAAGATAAATAATTCAAAATTAATGTAGAAATAAATAGTAATTGAAATCAACAATATCCAACTTCCAAGACTTTTCAATCTAAGAAGTAGAAAAGAATTAATAAAATAATTTCAGATAATCTTATGCCCAATTCATTAAACATGATTACTTTCTGCCAACCTATTAGGCGCCAGATATACATCACCCATTTTGGCCCAACAAAAATATAAAATATAAATTCTCCACTAATACGTATACACACCTCAAATATCTAATATTTTATGAGATACGGCTACGATTCATTTATTTATAAAGAAATCTTTTGTTAAATATTGTTTCTTTTCATGCATTAATAGATAGCTAAATAAATATCGTAACTCAAACGTATATTTTAGAGTTAATAAAAATTTTTAATTAGGTAAAAAATTATATTTTGCGATTTCCCGCTCCTCATGTATACACACATATGTGATATATGTTGTATATAGGATTGTGACCACCGAAATAATGGTTCAAGTGGTAAGATATTTGATTTTTGCCTTGAACATTAAGGGTTTAAATCTCACTGAGAACGTAAAACTCTTTACACAAAAGAAGTATTATAGAATTGAAGCTAAATTGTCGATCTATAGCGCTGATGTGACGGGATAGATCTTTTCTTACTTGAGCTTTGGTAATACTATACGAGATTAGTACTTGTACTGATTATTTAACTTATCTGATATTTTCATCAAAATGTATACATAAATCTAAATATTAAATAGTAAAAGTTATTGATCCGCCTACCTCCACCCCTTTTATTAAAAAAAATATGTATATACGGGGATGTGGGAGTGAGGGTCGTGCCCAGCAATATCCGTCACTGAGACGTAGCCATAGGATAACCAATAGATATATCATACAACAGCTGATGACGTGATTAAACGTAAGCCACACTCTGTGTAACGCGTAAGAAAGCATAACTACCGTTGACGCCGGACTCTTTCAAGTCACCCCTTCCCCCAGCCTCCGCAACACGTGTTTCCCCGTCCCCGGCCCCCTCCACCCCCCTCGCCCAATCTGCATATAAGCTCAACTGCCCACATATTCCCAAACACAATCAACCCCCCGAATCATCTCATTCTTGTTTAGTGCATTCCAAGTCCCATATTTTCTTGTTCCTTTTCCGACTTCGGAATCGAGCAGACTCCATAGATAACCAACCATGCAAGAAGCGCTGCCGTACAAAGCGTGGCTGCAAACGCCGCACAACCCACTGAGCAAATCATCATCTCAGACGAACTCAATGAACAATAATGCTTCCTCAGTCTTCCTTAAAGGCGCCAGGGGCGATTTCAAAAACATGGTGAAAGAAAACGCCGTGATCGTGTTCGGAAAGCGCGGTTGCTGCATGAACCATGTGGTGAAGCGTCTGCTACAAGGTCTAGGAGTTAATCCTCCGGTGTACGAGGTTGATGAGAAAGATGAGAATGAGATCATTAAGGAGTTGGAGATGATCGGATCCGGCGAGGCTAAAGAGGGCCGGGTACAGTTTCCGGCGGTGTTCATCGGAGGTCAGTTGTTCGGAGGATTGGATCGGATTATGGCTACTCATATTACTGGAGAGTTGACTCCTGTGTTGAAGAAAGCTGGGGCTTTGTGGCTTTAAGTTTTACAGTGTTTTTCATAGTAATTTGTACTAATTCTTTCTTTTTCTTTTTTTTCCTTTTCCTTTTCCTTCTAAATAAATTGTATGGAGGAGATGGGATTTTGAGCAGCTTAGCTTGGAATATAGATTCTAATTTCATTACAGAAATCATAATTTAAATAATTTTTCTCTTTCTTTTTTATTAATATTTTAATCAAAATATTTAACCAATCTTTTTTTAATACAAAAAGTACTACAATATTAATGGAGATTACATAATCGATAACTAAAAAATAATTTCAATTAATAACTTAGTTATAACACTTGGACAAGTAAAAAATATCCTTACAAAGGATAAAAAATGTACTTTAAATGTCCCGAGATAAACAAACTTAAAATGTACTTTAAATGTCCCGAGATAAACAAACTTTGTATTAGCTAAAAGTTAAATCATTAATCTTATAATTGAGAGAGCTCAAAATATTTAACTAATCTTAAAAGTATATTAATATCTTTTCTCTTTCCCGAAATAATTTTATTTTTCTTAAATATGATTCAAAGTCAAAATTTATTATTCAATAAAGTACGCTTTTATCCAACTGACTTATTTTTTTTGATAGATAATTACACGGGGAAGAGAAGAGACAGATCACATGGACAGCCGGACGCAGCGGAGCACAGAGGAGAAAGAGAGGTAAGAGCAAGAGGGACCCACACTCTCATACCATCCAGATAATTGCTAACTGGAAGGGGAGGTGTGGACTCTTATGAATTGCTTCTCAATTCTACTCTGAGTCCAATGTGGGACTGTCTCAGGGACCAACTAAGGTTTTTTTCTTTTGATAGATAATTACACGGGGAAGGGAAGAGACAGACTACATGGACAGCCGGACACAGCGGAGCATAGAGGAGAAAGAGAGGCAAGACCAAGAGAGATCCATACTCTCATACCATCCAGGCAATCCAACTGACTTACTTCCGATCTCGTCAAAGTATTTCTTAAAGTTAGGCCAGATAATCTTATATTGAACGCCAAAGAAGTATTATGATTCATAGCCACAGTCAAACTCCATGATACACCTACTTGCTTCATGTTAAATTAAGGTCTTTATGAAACGAAAAATTTTAAGGTATATTTGGGTTAAATTTTAATTTAAAACGAAAAATAAATCGCTATAGATCTCACATTTTTTTTACCATAAATAATTTACAAAATATCTTAAATTTAAATACTATTTAAATAAACTCTCAAATATATCTAGCCCGATAGGTAAAAATGCTGAATGGAATAGCCTACCAATGAAATGATGAGTATAAGAATTGCCCAGCTAAGGACCAAGGAGTGAGTGCGAAAAACTGTTCCCTTTCCTTTCGTTTTCCACAGTGAGGATCATTCACTCGGATTTTACAGAAAAAGAAAGAAAGGGAAAATTTCATTTATTATGAAAAAAAAAGAGATAAAATTGACCCTAACACGAATACATGCTTTGTCTTCAAAACCTGCAGAAACAGTATTATTATGGTAAACATGTTTCATGGCAGAAAGGTGGAGTATATTTGGTAGCTTTTCGTTTTAAAATATAAGATATTTTTATTATTTTATATAAATTTAACAAATTAAATATTTAAATTATTTTTAAAATAATTTTATTAATATAAAAAATAAAAAATTTATATTATAGTAAAAATAAATTTTAAAATTTGTAAAAAAATTAAAATGATAAAACAGATGTTTTTAGAGATTGTCCTAACACATGGTAAACGTCTGACAGTATTTCCACCAAAAGGAGAAATTCCCATCACAAAATACTAGCTAAAAAACCCGTGCTATGCACGGTAATATATATATATTAAATACAATTCTTATTGTAATGTATCTAGTAAAATAAAAAATCAATCCTAAAGAAGTTTCAAACTTCTTTTTAATTAATAAATTAAATTATAAAATTACTAAATCATTACAACTGATCTAATAATTAATTAATTAATTAAAATTTAATATCCAGTATGAAAGTTTTAATAAATGCTATTGGTAATTTTGTCAATCGAACAAAAATAAAAAAATAAATACCATGATAAGTAATACATAGTAGAGAGGCATAAATATATTATTCAAATATAATTTCACAAATGAATATGTTGTATTGTGATTCTCTTTTACAGATGAGAACATTCTTCACACCAATCGACAGGTAAAATAAATATTATCTGTGATGAATTTTTACAATTTTGACATCATGTAGTGCTCGAACCATCAATGTAAACGTACAATCTTTGCATGAATTGATATGTTTATAAAAAAAATTTTAATCCATTCTCCTGATACACAAATATTATATTTTAGAGTTGAATTTATAAAATTAAAAATATTTGAGCAATCACATAACTTTTTGATGTGCTCAAAAAAATTATTAGAAATATGAATATATCAATACATGTCTTTATATTTTATTTAGGTGATCAGCTGAACACCTTAGTATAAAGTCTGCATGCCTATCTTTGAGAGTAATATTCATTTCTGTACTATAATCTTCTATGATCATATTAACAATCTAAATAATGTTTAATCTCATCAACAATTCGATATCGTTGTTGGTTTGTTTAATGTATTGACATTTACTTTAAGAAAAACATGTGCTTTATCAAATCTTTTGATCATGTACTTGTATAAATATTTGACAATACTCTTAGATTTAGCATCCATCAATACTAACAAATCTCTCAGATAAGGAATAACCCACCTATTATCGAAAGTAAAATCATTTATTGTAACTCTTTTACTTGAATCATTTTGGCGTATGTATTCTACATGCCCATCATTTTCTATTGTTGTCGCATCACAATATTTTTTTGGGCAATGCTTTGAACATTTACCATTTATCATACATGGAGCATTTGAGAAAGTATCACCACAGGGTCCATGGAACATGCATCTTATGATGATCTTATAAGCACGGATATTAAAATTTTTATTTCTAATTATAATTATTGAAATATATTTAATAAAAAATTAACAACTAATTACATAATAAATTTAATAAAACTTTTATTTTTAATTACATAGCCAATAAACTGTGAAATAAATTTATGCGTTTAATGGAAAAAAATTCACTTAGAAATGATTGTGGGTAACAATGGGAATAAGTAGTAAATGTCCTCCAAAAATGTCATCACTCTTTTATAAATTGTATTGTCAATATTGAGACTTTTTTTGTAGAGCTTTTATAGATCGTATTTGTGTTAATTTTAGAGTTAAGTGAATTTTAGTTGGAATATTTGATTTCCTACCTAACTATTATAGTCCACATATTCAACCCATAAAAATACATGGCTTATAATTTATTCATAAAAGGGAATTATTGATTCTTATTGAAAAGAAAAAGAAAAAAGAGTGGGTAATTATTGAATGCGAAAATTTAGATGTGAAGCACCAATGGAGAGTACCATTGAAATAGTTGAAAAAAGAAACTGATAGTTATGTGGTAAAATAAAAATGAAAAGAAGATGATTACATATACTATCTTTTAGTAAAATATCATCTCTATTTCATAGTTTATAATTTTTAATATCTTATCAAGTTATGATTCGAAGGAAACAGACTAAGAATAAATGTTGAGTTTTACAAAGAAAACAAATCAAAAGCACATTCAAAGGCTTGGATCCAATTGAATTCATATTAAGGACTTTATTATTATTTTTTTCTAAAAAGAAGCACTAACTAATGGTATCTCTTGAAAAAAATTAAGAGGTTAAACAATAATGAAGTTCAAAGGCTTGGAACTAATTGAATTCATATTAAGGCTTTTTTTGGGAAAAAAAAGTACTAACTAATTGTATTTCTCGAAACCAATTAAGAGGTTAAATAATAATGAAGTATGTTTGGGGACAAAAAAACATTAATAGAAAATGGAGAAATCATCTCTTAAATTTATTAAATATTTTTTTATTTTTTCTTTACAGATAATTGGATAAGTGTATCATATAATAAAAATAAAAACTTGCCATACTATAATTTGATGGACATGTAAGGACACTCCAAAATTGGGATTATTTAACTCAAAAATTAAATTTTTTTTCCTTGTGTGCCCTTGTAGAAAACAAACAAATTAAAACCAGTAAATTTAGTAATTCTTCCTTCTAACCTTGCGTTCTCCTAGCTAACTTGCCCTTATATTCTTTTATGGTTCTCACGTGTTTGCATTTGATATAAAAATCTAACCACAAATGTATTCGAAGTAATATAGGTTTACTTATAAAAAATTAAACAGTACATTAGAATCAAACTTGGTAGAAATAAATAGAGTGCTATATTTGTCAAATTCTTGGAGTTTCCTTAGAGACTACATAGATTAGGAAACAACTATGGGATTGATATCGTAGAATATGAAGAGTTTTTCATTTTATATGTTGGCTTATCCAGTAAAGCCATAGTCTAATTTCTTTAACTTAAAAATCCTGCAGAGCAATTTCCTGAAGTAATCAAGTATTTTTGGTTATTTCCTCAGATCACCTGTTCCAATTCACATCTACATATACGAAACTTAAATTCTCACAAAAAAAGATAAAAATGAAAAATACAAATCCATTATTTTTTATAATATGGTTCAAAATTATACCTCTTATTATCATGCATTTTTATCTATTAGAGAAGCTAATCTATATTACGTTCTCCAAAGGCCTTCAATTTGCAAATAGAGATAATTGTGAAATTATGTTATATATCCTCATAAAATCGTTCTCATATAGCATAGAAGAATTAGGCAGACATTAGACATTTAGATTTAATAAATTTATTTTAAATTAAGAAATTAGGTTAAACAAAATTTATAAATATAAAGATCATGTTTGTTGACAATTGTTAAATAGTTAAAGTTTTACTTTTATAAAATAACTGAATATACATAATTTAATTTTTTAAAAAATATATAAAATTAAAAATTCAAGTTAATATATAAGTAGTTTAAAACGATCCCAACGAATTTAAAAAATTTAAGTAAATTGAATAATTAAAGTTTTCTACTTTTACAAAGTAACTCAATATACATAATTCAATTTTATCAAAAAAAATATGGAATTCAAAATTCAAGTTAATATATAAGTAGTTTAAAATTATTTTAATAGATTGAAAATAGTTATAACCAATAAAAAATTTTAAAGTAATAATTAAAGTCTCATACTTTTACAACGTAACTTAATATACAAAATATTAAAATAAAATTAATATATTTGTTTAAAGTTTGTTTAATAGATTAAAAATGATCCTAACCAATCAAATTTTGAAGACTAATTAAAAAAGTAAAAATTATAATAAATTAGAATAATTCAAAATTCAAGTTAATATATAAGTATTTTAAACTTATTTTTAATAAATTGAAAATAGTTCTAACCAATCAAAAATTTTAAAATAGTAATTAAAGTCTCATACTTTTACAAAGTTACTTAATATGAAAAATTCAAAATTGAAATTAATGTATAAGTTAGTTTAAAGTTACTTTAATAGATTGAAAATGATCCTAACCAATCAAATTTTGAAGATTAATTAAAAAGAAAAAATTATAAGAAATTAGAATAATTTAAAATTCAAGTTAATATATAAGTAGTTTAAAATTATTTTAATAGATTGAAAATGGTTCTAACCAATAAAAAATTCTTGAAGTAATAATTAAAGTCTCATACTTTTACAAAGTAATTAAATATACAGAATTTTAAATTAAAATTAATGTATAAGTTATTTTTAAATTATTTTAATATATTAAAAATGATCATAACCAATAAAATTTTGAATACTAATTAAAATAGTAAAAACTCTTAGAAATTAAGATAATTTAAAATTCAAACTATTAAATAGGTAGTTTAAAATTATTTTAATAGATTAAAACTAATTCAAACCAATCAAAAAATTTTAAGTAATAATTAAGGTCTCCTACTTTTACGAATTCAAAATTAAATTAATGTATAAGTTAGTTTAAAATTATTTTAATACATTAAAAATAATTATAAATAATAAAAATATTTTAAGTAGTAATTAAAGTCTTCTATTTTCATAAAGTAACTTAATATGCATACTTTAAATTTAAAATTAAATACATAAGTTAGTTTAAAGTTATCTTAATAGATTGAAAATGATCACAACCAATTAAATTTTTTAAAAATAATTAAAAAAGTAAAAATATTAAGAATTTATGATGAGAGGTTTGTAACCATAAGAAAGAAAGGGTTATGTTTTTATTATAATATATAAAATTTAAAAATTAAAATTAATGTATAAGTTAAGAATTTAGCTTTAATTAATTTAGTTTAAATTAAGAGATTGGATAAACAAAAAAGATAAAGATAAGTAGTTTAAAATTATCATAATAGATTGAAAATAATCTTAACCAATCAAATTTTTGAAGACTAATTAAAAAAATAAAAACTCTAAAAAATTAGAATGAGAGGTTTGAAGGCATAAGAAAGAAAGAGTTACATTTCTATAATATATATATAGATATGTTAAAAATCTTGAACAAATTGTAAAAGTGGCAATCTCAAAATATTGTGCAAGATATGGTGCCAGCCAGTTTGGTGGAATGTCCAGATTTTACAACACGCTTATTATCTTTATGACAAATTCTTCGCTAATGGTTTAGGCGGTTAATTTGCCATTTCAGCTAAAAATTATCCCTTGAAAATAAAAAATTCTTTCTACCAAAAAAAAGAAAAATAAGAAAAGAAAACTATTTTCTATTTTTAATTGTTAACTTTTCATTCATGACTTCCTTAAGTACTCCTTTTATTTTAAAATATAAATATATATTTTTAATTTTTTTACATAGATTAAGAAAGAAAATAATAAGTAATATTTTTATATTATATTTTAAATTAATTTTATTAAAATAATAGAGAATAAAAAATTACATTTATAGTAACTAGTAAGAATTTCTTTTAAAAATTAATTATTAAAATTCATAAAAGATTAAATATTTTAAGAAGAGAAAAAAAGTTAAAAAATTTATATTTTGAAATGCAGCGAGTAGTATTTCCAAAAAGAAATTTAATTGAAACCTCCCAGTTTTGAAGGTTAGCCAAATCTTACTCTAATCCCCATCCAATGCGCCGCGTCACTAATTAACAAAACTTGGTCCTAACAAACCTACCTAAAGCCTACATATCAATGGAAGACAATAAGGCCCCGATTTCTTTTTCTCTTCCAATAATCTTAAAGATCAAGAACAAATCTAATCTTCTTAGAAGTATATCTTAGGGCAATGCAAATGTGATTCAAAGTCAAAAACTATCGTGTGATGTGAAATACTTTTAACAAATTAAATTATCATCGTATTACGAGATTCAAGTGCTTGATCTCTAAACTATCACATCTTTAATCTTGTTCAAAGAATGTCTTTATGTCTTTATGAGGGAGGAAACGCCATGGTTTAAGATCAGCTGTCCCACTTTGTATCCCATTTTGTCCCGTTTACGAGAAACTGCCGTGGGCTGGCTCAATCATTCCTGCACGATAGGGACATGCCTCATGCTAGATTTAAGAAATTCCCATGACTCTTAAAATGTTAATCCAGCTCTGGTTTCCTGGTTTACTAGAATTCAGACACCAATAGAAGGCTCAAGTATTACCCAGCTCAACAACCTGTAATGGTTAGTTTGGTGGGGTTGATATATGTTTGAAAATGCTTTCATTTTCCAATTCATATCCTACTAACCACATCCCAGTGTTTCAATGCTCCTGCCAACTCAATTGTACAAGAAATGTCAATTCTGCATCCCCAAGATAGAGGTAACAAGGGTCCAGCAAAGAAACCAATATGTGATGTAACCAAAACACATTCAAATGAAGTAGGTCAAATTGGTTATCTGCATAAATGATAACTACTTCATTATTGGCCTCTATTTACTGGTATACAAAACATGTTATTCTTCCAGTTTCTACAGCAGTTATATGCATCTGGTTTAGTTTAGGTCCTTCAACTTGGTCTATGGCCTAAATCACATGGGATAGCTACTAGCCAGCTAATCTCATAACAATAATGTCCAAGAATTATCAGAATTTCTTCATGGAGATAATAGTATAAGTTTGAGGTAACAATGACCAGTAAGGGATCAGGTTTGGAGTAAACCAGAGGTAATTTAAACCGGAAGACAGAATAAACAGCAGCGGGAGAATATCTACAAGAAAAATATAGCCATTGCACAGGAAATCTTGAAAAAGTCAGCGAACAAAGACATTCTGTATTGGCAAAACTCGTATATGAGATTTGTCAAGTAATTGTGAACTTGCAAAGGGGCCAAAGACTTTCTAGCAACTTCGCAACTTCCAGCTTAGAATTTGAAGATAAAATAATGACTTATAAAGGGACAAAAAGCTGATCTAATCGAATTTATCAGAATAAAGAAATAACAAATGCACATATTTTCTATTAAGCTAAAATGCAACTGTTAATATAAAGCAAAACCATTTTGGCTTCTGAAGGACTATATCGTATCTAACCATGAATCAAAATCATCAAGAACTTTAGACTTGGAATCAGGACGAGGAGCGGATGGAGCATCGACGGAGGTAGACTTTGGTTCATCAAGAACTTTAGACTTGGAATCAGGACGAGGAGCGGATGGAGCATCAACGGAGGTAGACTTTGGTTCATACATTGGAGATTTTCTTTTCATGTTTATGATATTAGCTGTTTCATTGAGAAGGTCATCAATATCATCATCAAGGTTGGCCACCCCAATTTGAGAATTTTTTGTATCATCTTCTTTAACATCTAGCTTAGAAACTGAGGCTGACTGAATTGATGAACCTTGTGGTACATAAGATGTGTGACTGGACAGCTCTCTTTCACCAGGTCCAAAAAACTTGTTGTCACTAAGTGAGTCAAGAAGCAAGTCAAGCTCTGCCTCTGCTGCTCCTGCATCAAATCTCTGTTGTCTCTCGGTAACAGGATGTACACTCGGATTTGAACTTAACTTTACTGAGGTGCTTTGACCAGCTTCATCAAAATGCCAGAGTGAGTCTGCAGCATGATCAAGAAAACTTGCATCAGAAGTAGTCGGACTCGAGCTGCGCCCGGTTTTCTGGGAGTTGGATGACACATAATCATAAGATTGATGGATACTACTGGAAGCTACTCCATCTAAAACACCTTTAGTTGCCTTGGTACAACTTGCTGATTGAGCCTCATCAGGATTTCCCACTTCTGCTTGTAATCCAGTGCACTGTTAAATACCACACTTATCATTTGAGGTTAAAAGAGGAATTTTTAAGAAAAGAGAAAAGCAGTGGATCTTTCATCATGATTCATGGGTTTAGCAGTATTGAATTCAACCGCCACAAAGTTATGGACTAAGAACGGATTTCTTTTATAGCAGTTACCAAGATGACATATAAACTCTGACATGATATATTGCCAATAATGCCTCCTTTTTAAGATGCAATCTTTGTTGGGAAAACAATATTAACATACATGTATACGTTGAGACTACCATGAGTACCGCTAACCCATCAACTGAAGGCATTGACCACAGTAACATGCAAACCAGATCACGCAGAGGTTAGAAGATGACTGCTGAAGCTGGAAACTTAAAACAAACTCATTCATTAATCAAGAATCTTCATAAACCTAATGAAAAATCAACCCAACCAAAGTGCTGCCCACACTGATGTGCAAAACAGATCCACAATTGAAGTAAGAAGACAACTGGAGAAACTTAAAGATGAGATTTAAAAGAATTTCATTTACAGATAAACGGAAAGTGATGGGCATATTTGCTCTTGAGACAATCAAAAGGTAAGTGTCACTTGGTCAAGTAACCATGATAAACATCAGATGACGGAGTTCCAATAAACAGATTGATGAGCATGAGACTTTCAGCTTTGCAAGACTTGCAAGGAAGAAGAGAACCAATATGTAAGTACACAGTTCCAAGCAATATACTCTTTGCTAGAATATTGGAATCCTACTAAAAACAATTCATCTTAGTTTTCCAGACATAAATATAAAGGTTATTAGGCCATGGAAAATCATTGAACAGAACACATGAATTAGCACAAGCATGCAAACATATGTTGCTGTTAGCTACATTTTCTTCTTCTAATATTCTAATGGATTCAGCAAAAGCACAAATTATTTCAATAACATCTTTGACAAGGTTCTTTAATTCAAGCAGCACTTTCTGTCGAAACTCAAAATGAATAACACTATTGAGCAACATGCCAGATGAACCAACTTTGTGGTGGTAATCAGTGGAATGATTATACATTAAGGAGATCCCTTTAACATGTACATCTCAAGGAATAAATTGTTCAGTACAGTAGTAATCATCCTTGTCACATCAAGCAGGCAGGAAGAAAATAAAAAAGAAAAGGCAACACTAATGGTAATTCACTGAAACCCCCTATAATGGGATTAATGTATCCCCAAAGAACTTCCTATTGCTGCACAAAAGAACAATGATTTCTTGGAACACGTGCAGACATTCCTTACGATGTCAAAACAATTTCTTTTCTGACGACCTGGTAGGAAGAAAAGAATTTTAGGGTATTCTGGAACCTCATCAAGTTTCCAACAAGATCTTCTTACTTGCTACTCAGACTGAAAGAATAATTCTAAATTATTTCATTTTTCTTCTTTTTGTTTTTGACAATAAGAGAAGGAAGCCAGGTAAATATTTTGTGAACCCTCGACTAGGAACATGTAAAGATAGATAATTTGAGAAAAGAAGTACCAACTCTTGTGGGAATAGATCCGGTTCAATAAAAAGCCTTTCTGCTATGTTTGTCTTCTCAAGTTGTTCGGCAAGAAAATGCAAATTAAGGGAGAGAAATGATGCCTGCAGCTGAAGCAAAACAAGAATCAAGATAGAAGTAAGGTGACTATATTTAACTTTAAAAAGAAGAAGAGAAACAAAAGAAAAATAAACACAGAAAGACACATAGCTGACATGCAAAGTGTGTGGGCGCAGAGAGAAAGAAACATACATAGCAGACATGGACAGACATGCAGAATTTTGTATCACATTATCCCCTGTCCCCCTCTTTTTATTCCCATTAGCCCTTAGTTTTAAAGTAGCTAATATGACAAGCAAACATATCAGAAGCACATTTCTTTTAGCAGGGCTGATTTTCAAATAGTATTAGCCAGTTTTATGAGGGAAAAAAGTTTGGTTATCATCTCAGGGATTTCTTCAAGTTTGGTTATCATTTTATAGTCTCTTCTTTTTCTTACTATTGTAAACATCTACAATCCAATATGCAACTATTTGCAAGATAAGGTTATCATCATGCAGAAAAACTTAATCAATTACTGGCCATATAATTTACGCATGGAAAGACTAAGAACAACTAGATTGTTAATATTGGAATCATAAAGTTTTATGTAGACTAACCAACATGAAGCCAGCAAAGTTGCCACTTTTACTTAGTTATCTGGAATTCATTATGCAGATAACAAAAGCAGCTTTCTTCCTCAGATCAAACAAGTCCATTACTGAAGTTAGGTATTGAATCCCATGACTGAATAATCTTATTATAAACTAGTAATCTGATTATGAAATGTTGGTAATATGAAAAACTAATATTCAACTTCTCCACAAGCAAAATTCAACATATGATTAAGATCATTACAGGACCAAGGAACCAATTTACATGGAAAAGCCATTCCATCGCAGCTAATTGGTGCACTTGGTGCATTATGCCAGCAGAATTTGTTGATGCAACTAAATTTATAACTTGAAGCTACTAAAGCAATCTCCATAATGAATATTGAACTCTAGCCATTAATTGTTAAAGGTTGGTCCAATACATTTTAACTATTAAACAGCTGGGTAAGCTATGCATAATGGCTTTTCATTTATGGAGTTCTGAAGGTGTAATACGTGGCAAATTAATGCACTGCCTCGAAGAATATTCCAGTTCAGTAATGTGCTTCTTGAAATTAGCGATTGACTAGTTAGAATACACATCAATTCCGACAAAATTTTTCTTTTTCTTCCTAAAAGATTAATTTCCAAAAATGAATATATCCTAATAAAAACATAGTCATGGTTTCCCTTTATCATAGGCTCATATCTAACTTGACTTCAGACCCAAATGTAATTATCATAATTAAAAAGAAACAAAAAGAGAATATTCTAACTTGCAGGTTTAGTATCCTAGTTATGTATAACAATCAGTCATGCCAAATCATTGAGCATCTAACAAAAGAGAATAAGCTAAAGAAAGAAATCTCCTAAAGTGCAATACAATGTAACTTACAGGGGAAAAAAATACCTCACGGCCACTGCTTTCTTTATCATCCAACAGAAAATTATCATCAGAACTCCATGACACCATCTGTTGCCCTCTGGCAGAAAGCAGCGAACCAAATCCTTGGTTGAACTCTGAGAAATATTAAGTAAATAACCAGTTATACAAATCATAAAGTTAACTCTTTCTAACAAACAGAAATTCTCCAGTGAAAATTAAATTTAGCAATACATTTTGCCTGCAAATGATTGAAAACAACTAAGAGCTATTCCCAGAAACAAGCAAGTGCATTAAAATGAGAAACTGATTTAATCTTCAGCACGAATCACAAGATTGTATCAAAAAGCAAGAGCAGCATCATTTTCTCACTGCAGCAGCTAACAAGTAATGAAACCCACAGCATCCATTCATCCATTATACACTCAGAACACTTCAGGTCGACCACTAATTAAGTGAAACTAATAACATAATCAAGTTATTGATGATGACAAATAACTGGTTTAGTTAACAACAGTAAGTTATCAAGTCAACTAGCATCTTATCATGTAGCCATACCTCCAAAGAACCTAAAGTAGTGGATCTAATTATTCTACTTTAAACCATACCTTTTTTGGGTGCAATGCACAGAATAGGGCCTGATTGATGTGATAAGAAATGTTCTTAAATTATCCAGGTATAAGATTATATCAACAAGGAAATGCCACAAATTTCTGGTATATGTTTATCTTCAAAATGTGGCAATGGTATTTATGAAATTTTGGAGCTGAGAGTGCAAACTAATTGATGAAGCAACTAAAAATAATATGAGCCATTTGAATATCAAATAACCTGAAAACCATTTACATTTGTCCAGATAAGCAAGACAACAAACCATCCAAAATATCATTGAACAACGTAAAGCCTTCTGCAGAACGATAGGATTGGGACTCAGCTTTGGCCTCAGATATTAAGTGGGCATAGTCTGCGCCTCTACTTTTGGGCACCATAACATCAGGAGCCTGACTTGTACTGGTGTGGGGTAAATCTTCAGAACCTGAATCATTTTCTTCTTCATATCGGTCCCAGTTTGAAGGGAGTGCCCTTGAGCCCTGAGATTGAGATGCTTTCTGTTTCTCAGGTTTGCTGTTTGGCTTCTTAGCATTGCTGGCGGTAGCTGAGCCAGTAGGTCCTTTGGATGTTGAACTTAGGTGATGCTTCTTGCTGTGATGTAAAGAATGAGCTCTCTTTGATTTTGCCAAGGCCTTTGCATCCATGAACTCAAGGGTGCTAGTTGACTCGAGTCTGAAGGGTTAACATCCAAGAATCAGACCGGAAACAAGTTAATATAATCATGCATGTAAGAAAGAATTCCTTTTGCCAAAGGATTGGAGTGCAGTTTTAAAAGTTCTCCATTGGCCTCAGTAAAAGTGAAACCAATAAGGAAGAGAAACCTATTGCAGTAAAATTTCTGCTCAATCATCCAAAACAAAAGTATAAACCTATAATCAGATATCTAATTATTCTTGCTTTGTAATTCTTCCTTTTGCTAATTACAGGCAAAAGTCACTAATTAAATACTTTTCTTGAATCAACACCTCTTTTACATAATAATTATCTTTCTTGAGCAATGCTTAGCTGAAACCAACTATATCTCAGGAGTGGCATAAACTAGAATAGCCAAATTGATACATCTCTAGCTGAATGGTGAACTGGGCAAGCCATATGCACAACCAAATCGGTTAATATAAGGGTTAAAGCCTAATTTCAAAAGAATATTAGAAATCACATCACATCATTCTATTTCTAAACATAAATGTGAGATTGCAATTTGGTAATACGGGCAAAATTCCAAATTATAATGTAACTGGGAATTAAGCATTCATCAAAATAGACAAGAAAGAAAACCACCATGCCCAGAATTACCACACTCAAGAAAACTACCAAAGCAAGCAATCCCTGTAAAGCTGAAAATAGAGAAAACGGCTCAATTTTCAAGGCATCAAGAAACGTTGAATACTTGATTACGGCAAATAAATATCAGAACTTCAAATATGTAAAAACTGGAGTACCGTAGACTACTGGATAATTGCTGGAGCCTCAGGGAGAACGTTAGGAGCAAGGTCTTCGCGTAGCGTAGGGCTTTTCATTTGCTTCTGACATTTATATTTTTCTTTCCATTTTTTTATTCTGCCAAATTTCCTCTTTCTTTGTTCTACAGAACTTCTGCATAATTGGGTTCTTGGTTTTTCCTTTTTTTTTTTTGTATTTTTAAAGTTGAATATTTGAATTTCTTTTGTTTTTAATATCAAGAAAAGAGAAGAATGTAAATCGAATTTATTAATTTTTAATAAAATTTTTAATTAATTGAACTAAATTTTGATCACTTAAAGTTGCGTGTTTGAGTTAAGATGTAAGATTTATATTGATATAAGAATAAATTATTTATAAGTAACGAAAAAAAATTAAAAATAAAAATTAATGAACAATGAAATTCAATCAAATAGACCTTAATTTACTTAACATATTATTGGTTAGTTATTTCAAATTCTTCTCAAGTTTTTTTGAAAATTTTATTCTTCTTGCCTACTCATTCTTCTCAAGCCGGTAGAAAGGGGTATAAAGTTGTGAATTTACTCTTTTTTGTTGGTGAATACATAATCCTTCTTCTCCAAAAATAATTTTCTTAATTAAATATTATTAACTTGGCACAAAAATGACTCATCTATCTCAAATTGTGATAATTTTATATTTATATTAAAATTTATAAATATATTCTTAAAAAAAGATCTATAAATGCATATTTTTAAAAACTACATAGGTGAAACTAATGTTAGATAAGATTATGTTTGTTAGATAGTTATAGTTATTTGCAATATAAATGTTAAATTCGTAATTTCCATTCAAAAAATGTTAAATCATAATAGTATTACTTACACTGGCCCAATCAGTGCTTATACTACAATAGCTGGACTCCTAAAAGTAGTCAGAATTGGCTTTTCAGTGTGACTTCCTAGTGGAGCCGTTCGAACTGAAGCCCGTGATTAGGTTTGGCTGGCCCAATATCTTTTGGACTAGTTTTTGATTTGGATTATAAGGTTGTATTGAAAATTGAGTTGATTTAGTATTGAAAATTGTAAAAGTTAATTATTTATTAGAGAAAAATTAAAAGTTATTTTTTTATTGAGTGCTAATCTAATCTTATTCTAATGAGAAGTTTTATCTTTATAACTTTGAAATTTGTATTTATTACATGAGTTATACAACTAATAATATAAAACAATCCACGTATATAGAAAATGTCACATGAGTAGTTAGTTTTTTTAATGAGATGACATTTTTCATTCACATAGATTGTCTTTTTTGGTAGTTGTATTACTTGTGTGATACACACAAGTTATAAAGTTACTAAAATAATACTATTCTACCGTAAAATTTGTACCCATCATTGTAATAAAGAAGTAACAGTTCAAGAGAAGGGTTGATAATTTTTTTTGTTGAAGTAAATACTTAACTATTAATAATATCAAAAACGGAAATATAAGATTTTTTCGTGCCTCCTCTATCATACAAGATTACATGAGAGATAAGGGGTGGAGGTATATAATCAGAAATAGAGTTTGGTTTAGCCCAATTTATCAAATTATGTGCAGTCCTATTACACTCTCTAGGGATATAATCAACTTTCAATTGAAATGTTTGGTTTATTTGGATTTGAGATTCAATCTAAAATTTTCTCACTTTCCTTCTACTTTTTTTTTTAAAAATTTTGGATCAAACTTCCCTTCTTACAAACCATTCCCAATATAGCTAATATTTTTTTAAAAAAATTCAATCTAATCTCACCAGTAACTATCAAGTCTTACTACAGTCTCTAGGGATAAGGGAGATAGTTAACTATCAATTGAAATAACATATTGCGAACTTTAAACGAGTCATGAATTTACAATTGAATTCTCCTGAGGAAAAGTTTGGCATAGTAGTATTGACTAAAAGGGTCACAGATGTTGGTCTGTTTTAATTAGTGGGAAACCAAGTGGAGAGTGGACCTGCCTTTGAAAGTTGAATGAAACTCCCTTTCAGCCTACAAACTTAATTATAAGGTTGTTTGTCGTCGTCTCCTCCCTTATCTATTTCTCCAGTCAATAATGGACTAATACATTCATTTCCCCAAATCATTTTTTAACGTAGAAACCTTTCAGATGTCAATTTGCTAGTGGAATTCTTCTAATTTATGCTTCACTTTTCCAGAAGCAATTTCCATAATCTAATACATATATTCCTCATCAGAAGTAGTTTCCATTCTTTGATTTCTGCATTTCATTATCAAACACCAATATCTTCCTTCTCTTGCCCGTCGATCTGTCCTCTCTCTCTCTCTCACACACATACACAGACACACAAAGGTGATGCATAGCCTACCAAGGAATCAATCCACCTGGAGAGAGAGAGAGAGAGAGAGGTTGCTTTCTTATGATATATAACTTTGCTTTGCAAAGCCAAAAAGGAATCTTTAATATCTTCTTATATATGGCATTGCATGGCTACATCATTTCTCCATTTTCATACTTATTATTGACTATTGCGGCTCCCATATTCGACTCGCATGTTAAATCACATACTATTTTTAAAATATTATGTTGCTCCAATTAATTAGAATGTATGCTTGCTTTATCAAGAAAATGATTTCAACTTAAGTTTAAAGCATCTTAATTAATCCAAAAACACTAGAGTCGATCGAGCAAGTTTATCATCTAATTGTTCTTTTATCACTAGGTTTTAAGATGCTTGACAGCCGTAAAGAAATTCTAATATAACCAATCGATTAAAAATTTATTTGTAAATGTACAAAATAATTATAATTATATTATAAAAAGTAGAAATTTTACTTTAAATTTTATATCTTCTCTTATTAAATAATTCTTTTTACAAAAATAAAAACAAAAAAAACTTTTTAATAGAAACCTAATGCAAATAGAATCATCTGCCTTTCGTTGCATAATGGTACATGGGTTGTTGTCCCCCAAAATGGTTGCTAAAGAAGCATGCGCACTGGCCTAATTGGCAAATCGATACAGAGTCCGTCAGATATTTTCTGACTAAAAAATCACATCAAACATATATAATCAAATATTAAAAGCGCACACACACATTTGAGCATTATTAGCCAGTTTTTGGCACTCAAATTGATAAAAAAGACTTGCTTTTGTTCATCAAAATATTTTCCTTTACAGTCATTCTCAACCGACGACAACGATCCCTTTTTAAACTAATTCTCAAATCAAATCATACCATACGTTGTTCATAAATTTTTTTGACCAAAATAATGAGGGGAGAAAAGAGAGAAGAGGGTACTATAGTGGTCAATCTCCGAAGACTAAGAATCCATTATCTTTCACTAGAAGACATGAGCACGTACTCGTTCTCATCTCACCTCTGTCCTGCTTTATGCAATTATCTTGAATTGATCCTCCTGTCCTCTTTATAATCATTTTTTTCATGTTGCCATTGAGAATATGTAAAGAAGTTTTCCCTTCCTATATTTGCCTTTCTCGAGAACTAGTTCTTTCAATCATTTGGTTTCTTTTAGCTTGTGGGGGTTGGGGTGGGGAAGGTGGAGATTGCTTTTCTGCATCATTGGAGAAGAACTCTTTGATGAATGCAAAATGACTTGCATGTACTTTTAGATTGAAATGAACTAGACATCATTTTTTGCATGTTGCCATTGAGATTGTGTGTAAGTAAGTTTTCCCTACACCTTCTTTTGCTAGTCCTTCAATCATTTGTTTCGTTCTAGCTTGTTTCTGGGAGAGCCGGTTCGGGGGTGTGGTCGGGTTCTCTGGTGGGGGAGGGATTTTCTACATCTGCAGATCATTTGGTAAGAATGGCTGGCAAGCATTTCCAGAAGTGAAACGAATGAAATGTACTCAATTATGCTCAATTATTTACTAGGCTTTGCATTTCCAAAATAATGCTAGCTTGACATTTCGTTAAGTTCTATTTTTAGTATTAAATGTGAAAGCGTTTGTAGAGGTGAAGATACCTATATAATAATAATAATAATAATAATAATATGTAAAGTTCAATTGTTCTCAATTATGTCATAATCTAGTTAGAGTTTAGTTCTTTAGGCGGTTCTTAGTTATATATATTTTTCACGTGTTTTATTAGATATATTTCTCATCTAGTTTAAAAAAGTAAAAAGTTATTTGCGAGAAATCACAATATCCAAATCTTTTTTTCTACATTGAAAAGAAGAGAAAAAAATGAAAATCAACAAATGTAGAGGAAGATAAAACTAAAATATATTCACTAATACAATGCAATAAAAAATTGTAAATTGATTAATTCTTTCAAAGGCTATAGTAGTTAAATTTATTCATAATTTTCTTTTCCATATAAAATAATTATTTGGCTGACATAGGCACAGCAAATATTAGGCAAAGCAATGTATTTATTTTTTTCTTTTCTAAGCAGAAAAAGCAAAGGTAGAATTATGGCAGTACAAAATGGAAAATAGCCCCACCAGATTCCAACTCCACGTTCAAGTGAAAAGCCAAATTGCCTGTCCAGCACCATGCATTTTATCATTTACACTTTTTCTGAGAGAATTTTGCAGTGGTAACTATTCAATTTCTACACTAGATTTTTAGTACATTACATGTATAACTGAAGTTACGTTCCTTTCCTTTTATCAGGACAAGGGATATGAAGGAAGTACGTGTTTCCAATAAGTATTAAATACAGAGTTATTGACTTCACGGTGAGAGCTTTATCAACTAAGTCATTATTTTTTTTGTTTTCAGTTATTTAATTTGATCCCTCGACATTATGTTAATGGACAATCAACTTTTCTACTTTTCATTGAAAATTATACAAGTTTTGTCAATTGTTGAAAAAATGCGTATTGCATCTATTTATAGGTGTATCTTTTCAAAAGATTTTATCCTCATAATTGTTAAATGAGATCAAATATATATACATGCACCAATTTCAGAAGTTGCCATGCCTCGTGATTTTTTTTATTATCCCAGAAGAAAAAGCAAAGGTAGATTAGGAATTGATATATATAGTTTAGGGTTTCCAAAAAGGAAGATACTGCATCCTCCACCTTATTATGAACAATTCAAAGGGGGATTCTTACCTAGGTCCAAAACAATCGTCAATAGGCAAAACAAATCTTTCCCCTAAAAGAAAAATAAAAAGTAAAACAATATTTCCTTAGTCAAAATCTTGATCAATTAGGAAAGAGATTAATTTGAAGTTTGAATCATGACCTATATGAGCTCTTGTGATTCACCTCAGCCGCAACAGTAATTAATTAGTAACATAATTTGTCTCTTTGTGTTTGTGTGAATAGCAAAGGGTAGCATATCCCTCTCTGGATTTTCCACCATGGTTATGCTATAAGACATATATTCCATTCCTAATTCTTGGGCGTATAAATCAGCAACACAGAGCCCATGAGAATTCAAATCATGAAATTTGACTTGGGTTTCGAGGAATATTAAGTTTGATTATATGTAGTTGGAAGAGACATGTTCAATGCCTTGAAATGAGTACATACTTTTGAGACCCTTGTTAAAATTAAGACAACCCTAAAAATAATAGATTTCTCATTCAACTTCATGCAAAAAGACAAGCAAAGAAACAAACATACCCTTGGTGACAACGGTTTACTTTTCCCAGACCCCCTTGAATTCAAATGTCCCGTTTGGTTCCTTTCTAATTACTTGGTCAAGTTCTGCATGCTATATGCATATGCATATGCATATATATACATATAGAGAGAGGATCATTTCGTCCTCAATTGTTTGATGTAGTAATTCAAAATTACGATTAGATGAATCTCTAACATTTTTACTAGGTATATAAACATATAAATGAGGCCGTACGTAGCTCTTTCTTGTTATTCCTTAGCACTAAGAAAAAGAGGGAAAGGGGAGAGGGAGGGAGGAATCTGATAAGGGTGAGATGATGAAGAAGAGAGAGGGAGAGAGAGAGATGGCTGGAGGGGAACCTTGAAAGTTGAAGCCTGCCGGAGTGTTGGAGAAGGAGAGAATATTCTGTGGCCACCAAACTACAGCAGCAAAACTCCAAAGATTATTCACTAAACAAAGTTAGAAAGCAAAAACATCATTAGATTATGATTAATGCTTAGCAGGAAAAGTCAGCCCACAAGGAGACGACCGCTCACAATTCTAAAAATTCACTGCCTTTGTCAGTTCTCTGTCTTTTAACCCCCTTCTTAATATCTTCAATAATCTACCTTTTCAACTTTTAACCTAGTAATTATCCTTAAAAAAAAACCTAGTATAGTGGGTCATACCTAGGACCACCAGAATGTACAGTCTAAAACATTTTAGGCTGTTTCCATTTCATGCCATGTAAAAAATGCAGCAAAATTAATATTAGCTTCAATTTGAGGAAAAGCGATTGCCAAAAATGTTGCTTGAAACCTTGAATATGAGGAGTTTCTAAACAAAGAGCTTTTTTAAGTGTAAAAGTTATTTCGAAAAGCGTTAATCTTTTTTAAGAGCAAGATTTTCAAAAAAAATTGTTTTAGCCAGGAAAGGAATTGGCCTTTCTTCCTATACATACATATAAGTGGTCTTGCCACATAGGCTATAGGGATCAAATCTAGGCTTGCATGAGAGAAACTAAAATTGATTTTTGGCCTATGCATGGGATGGATGTGAATGGCACATTCATTGTGTAATGTCAAATGATTCGAAACTAGAAATGTCAAAAAGCTGAAATTACACAACATATTCCCAACTTGCTTTAACGACAAGAAGAAAAGCAACAAAGTTGGTGATGGTCATCTTATACACCCCATCTACCTACCATCCAAGGAAGGAAGGAAACTCATCCAACTTAGCCAAACGGAAAGCTGCTGCCTCCTCCCATCTGCCCCCGCCCTTCTTTTCCTCCTCTCTCAGTCTTGGAAATATGGAGTTGAGAATCTCCGTCTGTTAAAGTAATTTTGATTTTTATCCAATGTGATAATTCAATAGGTATTGTTAACATAATTTTTAACTGACTTCACCGGTTAAACGCATAGACTCGAGTGGGTAAGAGATTTCTCCATTAGACTGTGAGTCTGTGAACGTGTGAGGTGGGACTTCTGCCATGACCACAGTGCCGTAAGGACGATTATTCCCTTTTGTGTGTGTGTGTTTACTCGTCCTTTTCTTTGGAATTACCCGTGTTATTTGACAGTTGGGCACGTGCATGGCTTTCTCTCTCTCTCTCTTCCTGTAATACACGAAAAAAGAGAGAGAGAAGAACAAAGGAAGGAAATGCAAATTCTTTTTTTACTTTTTACTCGACTCTTGTTCATCATCACATGATATGTTGTTTCCACCTTTTTTCCCAATATTCAACTTTCTTGGATGGGCTATTTCTTCTAATTTGGATAAAAGATTTCTAAATGGGTCATATCTAATTCTTGTTTCTTCAAAATTTCTTCTTTTACCTTTTCGACCAAGGCCTAGTTTCTTCCTCATTTGACTGCTTTATTACCATTTACTTTGTTATATAGTTAGAAAACTCAAATTATAACATACACACTTAATCATCAAAATTATTAACTTGATTGTTATATTATTCTTTTTATATCTGATATTGATATTTAGTACGATACAATAATAAATTTTTCTATTAATATAATAATACTAGTATACCGATCATGATTGAATGAAAATATAAATAATAATAATATTTTAAATACTCAGTTTCATTGTGAAATTTATTGAAGATTTGAGAGCATGTATATCAATCAACAACCAAAAAGTTGTCTAAGATTCAGAAAACAAGAAACAATGAAAATTGATATGTGGGGTTTTTGACAAATTATCAATACATTTGCTTTCTGTTTTTATCAAATGTATATTTAATATAGTATTTTGGAATTTTAAAGTGAGGATAATAGAATAATATAATAAGAAACAAAAAGCAAAACAATTATGGCATAATCATTCCAAGGGGAAAGGCTTTGGAGTCTACCTTTCTCTGGGTCCTCATCATATGTGTCATCATGCACATTTTGGAGTCTTAAGCAACCCTTCTCTCTTCATCCCCTTCTTCCCTTCCCCTCCTTAGCTTCAACTTTCACTTTTCACCGCCTCCCATGAGAAACTAATATTCTATTCCGACAGAAAGCAGTTAAAAGACTGCAGCAGCAACAAACCAGAAAGAGAAAGAGATCTACAATTCCCTTATTGTTAAGATTGATATAACTCGTTCTAGTTAGGTACTCAATCAATTTCTTTAGGGCTTCTCTTAATTCCATCCTTCAAACATCCTCCTTGGATGAGAGAGAGTGAAGGCAAGAGAGAGAAACAGGCAATTCTTTCTGTATCAGCTTCTTCATATCATAATTCCCATTTCTTGACCTTGCATATATACGAACTAGTTCTTTATTGAATCTTGAAGTTTGTCGGAGGAAAAAACAAGACCGGATCATTCCGAAGATGACTGAGGAAGTAATCCCTAATGGTTTTACTCAGAATCCAGTTGATGGAGGGAATCCTCCCCCTGTGAAGAAGAAGAGAAATCTTCCTGGAACCCCAGGTGATAAGTCTCCCTTTTCATCACGACTAGTAGCTTTTTTTTTTTTACTTTGTTCAATTCTTTTCTTTTCTTTCTGTCTAGCTTTACTAGCATGGAGGTATATTCATGGATATTCAACTATAATTTATAAATTTCTTTACCGTTTGACTTCTGAGTTATTAATAATCGAGCTTTTTTCCTTATCTTGATGCAGATCCTGAGGCCGAAGTGATTGCCTTGTCTCCGAAGACTTTGATGGCCACAAATAGATTCTTGTGTGAGATATGTGGAAAGGGCTTTCAGAGGGATCAAAACCTGCAACTTCATCGAAGAGGGCATAATTTGCCATGGAAGCTCAAGCAAAGGACCAGCAAAGAAGTGAGAAAGCGAGTTTACGTTTGCCCCGAAAAGACCTGTGTCCATCACCACCCCTCGAGGGCTCTCGGAGACCTAACTGGTATAAAGAAACACTTTTGTAGAAAGCATGGAGAAAAGAAGTGGAAGTGTGAGAAATGTTCCAAGCGATATGCTGTGCAATCAGATTGGAAAGCTCACTCAAAGACTTGTGGCACTAGGGAGTACAAATGTGATTGTGGAACCATATTTTCACGGTAATGATTACTAGATTTTTCAAGATTCAAGACTACTTGTCTAGTAGTGTAGTTCCATTTTCATGCAAAATGATTGGACAATCAAATAACTCAAAAGAAGAAAATTTTTGAAAAGTTCAAATGGTATGTTTTCCTTTGATGAGACTCATGCATTTGTCTGCATCTTAAGTTGCTGCATCTGGAAAATGCTTTCTTTCCCTTCCAAATCCATCCCATGTTGTGTTTTAGGACAGAAAAGAATCATGGCCATAGAGGAGATAAAGATAGTTAATCAGCACATTATGAGCCATCTAGAACGAGGTTTCGGTAATTCTCGATTCTCTTTTATCCTTCTGTTGTCTTTCTTGATTTAGAGCTTCGTCAATTATGGCATTATCGTATTAATTAATATAGAAGGTTTTTGTGATCTTTATGCAAGTCGTCCTTTTGTGTATTAAGGGCTTGATCAAATGGTGGCTTATTTCGTGTTTTATTCGGTTGGAGCTAAATAATGAGATGTTGATAAGAACTAGTATATGTGCAGACGGGATAGCTTTATCACCCACAGGGCGTTTTGTGATGCCTTGGCTGAAGAAACAGCGAGAGTGACTGCAGCATCCAATGTTGCGTCCAATAATATGAATTATCACTTCGTAGGAGCGTCACTAGGGCCTGGTATGGGACAACATTTCTCCTCAATTTCCAAGCCAATCCCAAGCAACGATGAAACATCCAATCCAATAAAACAAGGCCTTTCACTGTGGATGGGCCAGGGTTCCCATGGCCAAGAAGCAATCAGCAATAATCTCCAGGAAATTCATCATCTTGGATCTATGGGTTCAGGACAAATCTTTACTGCTACTGATCCATTTCTGAATTCGTGCTCTAACCCTCCGCCAACTAGTTATCAACTCAACTGGGATTTTGGAAATAAACTCTCATCGAACGCGTCTGAGGAATTACCAAACAGTGCTTCTCTCCCCTTAAGTAATGTTAAAGATGGTGGGAGCCGGATTGTAGGCGTTCCATCTTTGTTTAGCGCTCAACATCAGCCCCATCAAACACCTTCTGCAAACATGTCTGCAACAGCTTTACTGCAGAAAGCTGCCCAAATAGGTGCAAACACAAGCGACCCATCATTCCTGGGAACCTTTGGACTGAAATGCAACGACAATAATGTTCAAGAGGGGAACAAATTCTGCGGTTTGTATGCTACAAACACAGTAACTACTATGGAGAGCTCAGTAAATGATCTCTCAAGTTTGAATCAGCTGCAGATGTACCCTTCCAAGCGCCGTCAGATTCAGAATGATCAAGATAGTAC
This sequence comes from Rauvolfia tetraphylla, assembly GCA_030512225.1. NCBI lineage: Eukaryota > Viridiplantae > Streptophyta > Magnoliopsida > Gentianales > Apocynaceae > Rauvolfia > Rauvolfia tetraphylla. The sequence continues at coordinate 1,628,976 of JAJQKT010000012.1, forward strand.
AGGAGGTCAAACAAGGGATTTCCTTGGCGTTGGCATACAATCCATTTGCCATCCATCATCAATCAACGGATGGATATGATGATAATCTGATCATCTGATCGTCATCAAATGGAAATTCCTCAAGAGTTGGCAGAAAAGTGGAGTTGAAAAACTGGAAAAAGAAAAGAGGGTTTTTAGTATTAGCAAACTTTGCAGAGAGGAAAAGGTGGCATTGAGTGGTAGATGAGTGCTAAAAGGTGGGCTTCCCAAAAACATAAAAAAAGAAAAACTAAAATTTTCTGTGAGCTCATGGAACAGATCCATGCATATTCTGTTGAATCCTCAAAGCTATTCCCTTTAAAATGGTGGCTTTTTATTTTGATAAAAGGTCGAGTAGTGGGGACAAAGCAAGGAGGGAACTTTTGCAACTCCATTATTGATCTCTTTCATATCTGTTCTGGTTGTCATCTTCTCAAACTCAAACTAGAAGATGATTTCAATTGAAAATTGCTTTCTTAATCTAGTCCATATATATTTAGGCTCTAGCTTATATAGGGTTTTCCTAGGATTAATTATTTTAAGCACTTCATTCGGCCATGCAAAGTTGTATACATATATATAAGAGGACACCAAATATAATAATTGCAATCAAGATCAGGAACTGAAGAATTCTCCTATTTTCTCCACTCACAAAAGGGCCCAAACCTTTTTGATTATGTTTCCATTTTCACACCTTGATGTATGGAACTTACTGGATGTTGATCATTACCCTTGTTGCATGCCTTTGAATCCAAGTTTTCTACAATTATGAGCAGCCGAAAACAATGCGCCAAAAAAAAAAAAAAAACCAAAAAAGTAAAAACTAAACGGTTTCCAACTTAAAAAACCATTAAAAAACACGTTATTTTAAAGCTAATGTGCATAATTCCTTCGCAAAATGAGGATTTACACTGTTTGGACTTAGTTTCAAGAAAGAAAGCCGTTGCAGTAACAATCAAGAATGTTGGGTTCTAAATCCAGCAAAAGAAAAAAAAAAAAAAAGAATGTTGTGTTCTAAATTCTATACGGAAATCTCCTGTCTGCTGCATTTTGGTACACACAACTTTTTCAGTTCTTAGCTGACTGTTTATCTGAAGATTCATCGATTCAATAATGGATCAACTTTAACCACATGACGTTTGATTGGCGTGTAATGACGTTATATTTAACTCAAGAAACATAAGTGTTCTCACATCCGTTTAGAAAAAGAAAATGAAACAAAAAATTAATTAAGGGCTCACTAATAGGCAATTATGAATTCAAAACTAGTGACCCTTCTTTTTAATCAAAATTATATATGGGCCTCATTTTGGTGCCTTTCTTCGTATCTTCTCTTGCCAACAAGTTCATATATAATAATACAACTGATTAATGAGGAAATTATATTATAAATCAGAGTTTTGTGGACTAAAATACTCTTAAAGTATTGAAAATTATATGTTCTAAAAATACAAAATATATTAAAATTTTTGGTTCATAAAGATTCAGTTTCTGACAACATTATTCTATATAAACGCAAGCTCTTGAGACAATATTGAATTTCAATTTACCTGTTGATCGTTTTTTAGCTCATTTTTGTCCAACCTTTGTCCCAAACAAATTGTTTTATTAATTGCAATAGATTATGACTAAAGTGTGATCTAAGGTGTATTTAATTAGATACGTTTCTGATCGAGAAAATATATATTTTATTGTGTTAAATTTTATAAAAAGTGAATTATTTTAAAAAAATAATGTCAATGAAAAAACTTGGTGTGATTTCAAAAAAAAAAAACAAATTCAAGTGCACATAGATTTTGATGACAACATATGTGATGTCATGCAGGTTTAATAAATGTTAGTATATGACAATTATTTTGGTGAAAGTAAAAATCTAAGTAAGGATAAATATTCTCTACTATGTACGTATAGCTGATGCAGTGAATGTACTAGGGAATATTTGCCCCCTCTTGAAACTGTTTCTGGACATGTTATGATGTTCTTTTCTCAATTATATAGTATAGCGATTCTTTTCAAAGATAAAAAATTATATACAGTATACAGAAAGCAGACCGACAGCTAAAAGATTTGGAATAAAAAAGAAAACAAAAAACAAAAGAAAAGGGAGAAAAAAGCAAGAAATTTGTTTATACTTTTACTGGCATGAATAGTTTAGCAGAATTGTTTGGACTTTGGAGTACAACTTCACAATCAAAAACTGTACAAGTTATGTTCTAGATTTAGTACACTTGAGAGAATAATAATTCAAATTTTATAGTATGAGTTTGGATTGGTTTTCTGTTTGATTTTTTTTTAAAAAAATTTGATAATGGTCTGAAATTATTATTGAGAGGAAAAATATAAGTTGAGAGTTGATTTTTTGAGAGAAAAATAAAGAAAATTTTATTTTTGAAAAAGAAAAAACCAATCTAAACAAGAGAGGGAAGAAAACTGGTAAGAAGAAGAATAGGAGAGAAGGGTGTCAAGAGTCAAGGCCTATCTAACAAGACACATGGCCATTATGGTGTGCATGTCTACTACTACTACTTTTTCAGTGTCTTTGAAAATTGAAAAAGAAAAAAATGGGCCCTATATAACATGTGAAACTAAATCTAAAAATTGGGAGCATTTGCATGGCTATCTTTAAAAGATTTGGTTAAATTCTTGGTCCAATCACCAATAATGTCAAAATGGACTTAGGGTTCATATAGCTACTTTTTATTTTTTTATTAAGAAAAAAGGACAAAAAAGAAAACAACACTAGAGGAGTAGTAAGGGTGGAAAAAAAAAACAACACAAACGAGTTGGGGTTGAAATTTTTTATTTGAGTTTCGTAAATAAAAAGTTAGGTTTGAAATTTTTTATCTTGAGTTTCGTAAAATAAAAGTTGAGTTTGAAATTTTTTGCCTTGAGTTTCGTAAAAAAAAAAGTTATGTTTAAAATTTTTTACCTTGAATTTCATTAAAAAAAAAGTTAAGTTTGAAATTTTTTGCCTGAGGTTCGTAAAAAAATTATTTAAAAGATAAAAAGTAATATTTAAAATAAAAAATTTATATTAAATTTTGTATCAAATCCCATCCAAATACACCCTAACAATAATGCTTCTTTCATGATCACTACAAGTAGTTCAATTATTTGATCACTGGGCCTATAGTTTACAAATTTGTTCAATTTGACTAAATGTCTGCTAAAAAATGACAGAACAGTAAGAATACGATTCCTATTATTCTACCTTCACCTTAGAGAAAATATGTACTACGGTGACAAATGTTTATGAAATGACTATAGTGAAACAAAGAAGACTATGGTGAGTCTACTCTGAAAGTGATTCTCTCTCCATATTATTTATTATTCGACCTAGACTTTGGATAGAATTTGTGCATAAATTTTTTTTATTTTTAAATTTATAAAAGTGAATTGTTTGTAAGAGAAAGAGTAAAATTTAGAATGAGTCTTGAACTCAGTATACCCAAGTCGGTAAAAAGAAAAAAAGTGGAGGTAAGCTTACCTCTTTTCTTAGTATAAAATCAATTTTTACTTATAAATAAAAAAATTTAAAATAGACCAAGTACAAATACACTATGAAATATGCAAAGATCAAAAAATGAAATAATATATAATATAACACGAGCTTCCTTTTTTTTTCCCTTCCTTTTTTAGGGATTCTCGCTTTGGTTATCATTTTTTGCTTTTCTTTGTTAAAAAAAATAGATTAAAACTCGTTTGGGTGGTTTTAAAGAAAATCAGTACATTTTTTTTCCAACCTTTTCACCATTTTTCTTACTTTCATCTCACAAATAAATCTACTTTTCTCATTATTGAAGCAAGAATTTCTCAAAAGGCACAAATCCAAATATTATATTTATAAGTACGAAACCAACAACAATGTCTACTCTTTAAAATTGACTGATTCAGAAGAAAAGAAAAGAGAGATAAAAGCTCTTTAAAATTGACGTCGCCTCTGGCCCAAGACAATATCTAAACTTTCAACCCAATTATTTAGACCCAAAACTTAGCCCAATTTACAAGCCCATTTTTTTTTACTTTGAAAAGAGACCCGGAAAGCAAAATTACCAGACCCGAGGGGCAGAAAATTCCAGAGAATTCTCAGTTGCAGAGATGAAGTTCACAGATTCCCCTGTAATTGACCTCCAAGTACAAGACAACCACCTCTCTCTCCACCAAGACAATGGCTCCATGCACGTCGGCACCTCCGTGTGGCCTTGTTCTCTGGTCCTCGTCAAATTCGCCGAGCGGTGGCACCCTCTAACATGCCCCTCTCCTGAGAATCCCTACGCAGATCTCCTAAACTTCACTCACAAGTGCGGCGTGGAGCTGGGAGCCGGCTGCGGAGGGGCAGCAATGGGCCTGTATTTGTTGGGTTTGAACAACATCATTCTGACGGACATAGCTCCCGTAATGCCGGCTCTAAAACACAATCTGAAACGAAATAAGCCCGTTTTGCAGAAGTCATTAAAAACAGCCCAGTTGTATTGGGCTAATGAGGCCCAAATGAACGCGCTAGGCCCACCCTTTGATGTGGTGCTTGCTGCTGACGTGGTTTATATAGAGGAATCGGTGCCTTCGCTGGTGGAGACGATGGAGAAATTGGTGGCGGACGACGGCGTGGTGTTGCTGGGGTATCAGTTGAGGTCGCCGGAAGCGCATAGGTTGTTTTGGGAGTTGTGTGGGGGAACCTTCGATATTGAGAAGATTCCGCATGAAGATTTGCATCCTGAGTATGCTTATGAGGAAACTGATGTCTACGTTTTTCGCAAGAAGAAGAAGAACCACGAGGAAGATTCGTAATTGACCTCATACATGTTGTTTCCTGCAGGTGAGAACTTGTCAAAGTGCTAGTTTTCTTTCTTCTTTTGGGGTGGAGGGAGGGGGAGTTTGTGGCAATAAATTTGGCTTGAGAAGTGCGATTGCTGCTGATGGTTGAATCCTCTTGATAGAGTGTGGAAGAAAAAACTATGATAATGTTGTGGAAAATGTAATTTATGATTGTAAAAGCTGGTTCATATACTTAGAGTGTTGATTAATGCATTTGCTTCTACCAGCATGGAATCTTTAGAATGTGCCTTGCAGTTGTGCTTTTGATGTATAGACCTATTGAATTTATAGTTTGAGGTGTACATTCTGGTGAAATGATGAATAAGCTACTATTTCATTTGAACAATATGCAAATGACTGGCCTGGAATCTTTAGAATGTGCCTTGCAGTTGTGCCTTTGATGTATAGACCTGTTGAATTTATAGTTTGAGGTGTACATTCTGGTGGAATGATGAATAAACTACTAGTTCATTTGAACAATATGCAAGTGACTGGCCACACATACGGGTCGAGCATGAAATTAAATATTGAGATACTGAGAAACTTAATGAGCATAGTGCATTGGACCAGACATTTTATAATGTGACGAATTTAGTAAATCTCTAGATGTGTCATCCTGGTAGTAGTGGTTATAGTACTGTTTCCTAGTTTGATCTCTGAGTTATGCTGCAACTCATGTAGAATTATTTTGATTTAAAAAGCGATTGATGCCTTACTTGTTTTCTGACAGGAACAGGAACAGGAATATGAATCTATGTCCACTTTCTTGTTTTTCGGTACTTCACTGGAATGTTTCTTTTCGTAGATTTGGAAGGTAATGTGCTTTGGTTATGGTGGAATTATTGTGCTTGGGTTATAAATTATAAGGATGTACGGAACAATTTTTTGATATTTCTGAGTCCTGTACGACTGTGGGAGAGAGCCTGGAGTGCATCTCTTATAAAAGAGCAAGGCAAAGAAAACGAAACAACAAAGGTTGCTGATATAATAGTTTCTTTATGGCAGTTAAAGGGTGACCGAATCCGTCTTATTAACATGGCATACATATTCAAAGTCCTTATGAATATAGAGGGATAATTGCCACCTCTTATTCAAATATAAAATTTTTTTATTTTGGGGCCGGGGGGAGGTGGGGGGGGGGGGGGTGAAGGGGTGCTCTGGTAACTTCATGTTGATTAAAGTGTCTTATACATGTTCATGTAGTTGGTTAGAGCATATAGTAAAGCATAGTGTTCTCTCAAACATCTAGGCTTTGGCCCTCTGTACCTCGAGTATTATCTCAATGACCAATTCACCTTCAGCCGAAAATGCACAAAACAAAATCAAGGATCGTGTTTTATGTTTTCATTTTATGCTTCTTGCTTTTGGGTTTAAATTTTTAATTTTAATATTAAATATTATAATTAAAGATTACTTGAACAGTGAATCCGTGCCTGTTAGAAGACGCGCCTAGATGCTTGTACCTCAAATCGTATGCCCTTTAACAATGTTGCTTATCTATGGATTGTCAATAAATGGTCAGAGCCCAATGGATCCCTGGAATCTGTTGACTAATTGGGTTTATGTAACCAGCCGCCAGATAAGAGGACGATGGCTTGATTAGATATGAAGAAGATCTGGTTGGACAACCATTCTGTTCTAACCAGACAATTCCTAGCCCCTCAGACCCCCCTTCCCTTTCCCTCTCAGCTATTGCTTTATAATTTTGTGTTGATTTACATTCATAAAGCCTGTATAGCTGTTAAAAGTTATGTGCTGGGGAATTGACCTTGAACTATATGCTGGCATTTATAGGTATCTTCCTGATGCTGCTAAAATATTGATAGATGATTTTGGGTCTCTTTAACCTCAAAAATTAGCTCATGAGATGATATTTTTTTTACACTTATAATATGATTACTTCCTCCTTCTACAATCGATATGGGATAACTTAATAATCTTCTCCTCACATATCGGGTTATGGATTGGAGGGGCGACAACCTGTTTCTCCTTAAAATGGAGTGAGATTATTGTAACTTGAGCTGTGATACCACTTTGTTGGGAGATTGAGACAAATAAAAGATACAAGATTAAAAATGAGACTAAAAAAAATTTCAGTATTGATAAAATGATAATATATCAATAACCACTAACAAAAATAAATCTAGCAACAAAAATATCAAAAAATACTGACATTAGGATTCACATAAAAAATCTCAAACGAGTAAAAATTACAGGCTACACTGATCGGAACTTTCAATATAAAAATGAGATTACAAAATTTCTTTTGTAGATATACCATAAGGTAATACAAATACTCTCATCAAACTAGGTAAATATCAAAAAAAGAGATTAAAATAATCTTACAAAAGAATGACAAATCAGAATAACTAAGTAACTTTCATTCTATATTTCTTTCTATCTCACTCTGATTAATCTATCTCTTCTGTCTTTCTCTTCTTACTTTGTTTTCTCTCTTGTTGGTGTAATTTTTGTGTTTCCCAAGCTTTCCTATTTATAAGCAAAGATCAGCCACTATTTTTGAATTGTAAAGATGCAATTGAAGACTTTTATTTTTCTTGACGCAATTTAAGAATTGAAGCTGTAAATGAAAACTTTAATTTTTTTGTTTCAACTGCAACTGTCAGCCGAGTTTGTTATAATTTTTTACAGTTAAAATTTGTGACTTTTTTGCATCTGAAATTGTTGACAACAATGAGTTGAAAATTCTAACAAACATATGGAAAAATCTAACCACATGAGCTAGCTTTTGGGGTTGAGAATGCCTGATATCACCTTTTAGTGGTATCAAAACTTTGGTCAGTGTATATATATATATTTTTAAATGGAGGAGTCAACTTATTCTTCCAGCAATATGATTAAATTGGCCTCTAGTAACTATGTTGTCTGGAAGTCTAGAATGGAATATTTGTTATATTTAAAAGATATGTATGAACCTATTCTTCGTGATGTTGCAATTTCAGAAGGTATATCTGATTTTGCATGGGTAAGTTGCATGGGTAAAAATGTATTGAAAAATTGTTAGTCATATTAGAAGTTGGATTGATCGAAGTGTGTTCAATCATGTTTCAGGTGAAACAAGGGCATATGTAATGTGGAGGAAATTAGAGGTTATGTTTGAAAGAAAATATGGTTTTAACAATGTTTCTTTGTTGAAACCAATCACACGGCTGCGGTACAAAGAAGGAACAAATATGTCACAGCACCTAAAAGATGGGGGAGAATCGGAGACTTATGAATAAGTTGTAAACCATGAAAAGAAGAATGAGTGGTTAAAAGTTATGTAAGAAGATATGAAATCCTTGCGTGACAATCATCCATATGATTTGGTAAAGCTTGCTAAAGGAAAAAAGAGCATTGAAAAATTGATGGGTCTACAAGTTGAAGGCTGAAAAAAATAGTTCCAAACCAAGGTACAAAGGTAGATTGGTTGTGAAAGGCTTATATCAATATAAATGTATTGATTTTCAGGAAACATTTTTTAATGTAGTTAAAATGTTTTCTATGGTGTGCACCAGACCAGATATAGTTTATGTAGTTAGTGTTGTTAGTCGATTTCTCTCTAATCCTGGTAGAGAGGATTGAAATGCTGTCAAATAGATACACATGTATCTTAAAGGTACAACAAGATATTGTATGTGTTTTATTAATGAAAAACTTATATTATAATGCTATACAAACGCAGACATAGCCACATATATTGATAACATAAAATCTACATCAGGATATCTGATAAAGTTTGGAGGTGTTGCGGTCTCCTAGCAAAGCAAACTACAAAAATGTATCATTTTGTCTACTATAAAAGTAGAGTACATAGTAGTTACTGAAGCATACAAAGAAATCTTGTAGTTGAAGAAGTTTCTATGAGAATTGAGAATGAAGTAAGAAGGTATGAATTTTATTGTGATAATTAAAGTACTATCCATCTTTGTAAAAATTCAACTTTCCATTATCGATCTAAGCACATTGATGTTCGGTACCATTCTGGATGTCTTGGAATCAAAGGAATTAGTACTTAAAAAGATACACACTGACGAAAATGGTGCTGACATGTTGGATAAGTCATTATCTAAAGAGAAGTTTGACTTTTACAGAAAAAGAGAAGTTGGGATGGTGGAGCTCTCTTAATGAGTTGAAGGGAGAGATTTGCAAGAATTTTTAACTTATTATTGTCAACAATTTCAAATGTAAAAAAGTAACAAATTTCAACTACAAAAAAAGTCTCAAATTTCAGCTGCAAAAAGTTCAAACAAACTCGGTTGACAGTTGCAGTTGAAACAAAAAAAAATTAAAGTCTTCATTATCGACTTCAACCCTCAAATTACGGCAGAAAAAATAAGAGTCTTTAATTGCGTCTTCACAATTTAAAAATAATTACTGATCTTTGTCTATAAATAGCAAAGCTTGAAAAGCATGAAGAGAGGAGAGTAATCAGAGTGATGTAGAAAGAAATATGGAGTGAGAGTTACTTAACTATTTTGATTTGTCATTCTCTTGTGAAATTATTTTAATCTCTTTTCTTGGTATCCACTTAGTTTGGTGATGATATTTGTATTACCTTCTAGTATATCTAGAAGAGAAATTTTGTTATCCCATTTTTATAGTGAAAGTCCCGGTCAGTGTTTGAACTGTAATTTTTATCCGTTTTGAAATTTTTTACGTAAATTCTAGTGTTAGTATTTATTGATATTTTTGTTGTCAGATTTATTTTTGTTAATGGTTATTAATATATTCTTACTTTATCAATATCAAAAATTTTTTGAGAGTAATTTTTAATCATGTTAGTGTGGGTTATTTATTTGTGTCTTTTATTTGTCCCAACCTCCCAGTCTTCTGTTGATTGATGTTAAGCCTATCATGTTAAGCCTATCATATTGTTGTCGACCTTCATGTTACTTTTATCTTAGAGTTGTTGGACTAAGTTTTAGTTTTAAGTTTTTTTGCAGCGGGGTAGTTGCAGAAAATGTAATAAGCCAAAACAAGGATTAATTTTCAGGGTCAAGGTGGTTTGTAGAGCTTATGTTCTTTCTTGGAAAGCACCCCCTCTCTCTTCCTCCACCACAGATCATAGGCTTACATATCCCTGCTCGTTCCCTCCCCTGCTGAGCAGAGTCATTTTCAATTGTACCTTACCTTAAATTGTTCCACTGATTTCTTGCGTTGTGATTATTTCATTTGCGATCAGAGAATCTTTGTATTCTAATGAATTCATATTCTTATGCAAGTTCGTTGAACACTTTTGTGTGTGTATATCGTGTCAATGACAATGTAAACAACTCAAGTACATACGACAGTCTCTAATGCGCATTTCTTGTTTATGTGGGATACGGTTTTCTTGATTCACAAATCTGGCAACCTTCTAATAACTAGCTCTATCATTTGCCAATCTTTGGTGCTGCGATAGATTTTTCTGGGATAAGCTTGTCCATTTAGAAGCTATTTCTTTATCCGGATCAGTTTCTGAATAGAAAACTCAAAGTAAAGATTGAATAATCTTTTTGGTTTGGGGGAATGAGAATAATGATTTCGTGATTGAGAGTAAACACAGCTACAATGCATATGAATCAATCTTTCTATAGCTTAAAACGATATCTAGAAGTGGATTGTTCAAGAAGCGCAAGTGTATTTATATCGGTTTTAGATTTGAGTTTTGTAAAAGTAAATTTTTTTGTGAGAGAAGAAGTGAGATCTAATTATTAGGAGTTGTTTGATGTCGTCTTAACTCCACATCAATATGATATCGTTCACTTTGGGTTAAACCCTCATAGATTTATTTTTTGGTACCTCCTAAAAGGCCTCGTACTAATGTAGTTATTTTGACTTTTAGAATTTAGACCGCTCTTTCTTCAATTTTTCATATGGGACTTGGTTTGTAACCAAATAATCTTCCCCTTAAATTCAGGACCACACAAGTCATGACCTCTCCTTTCAGCGATAATTTATTTGATCTGCCAACCATCTTGCATCGTCGCTACCAACCAGCAAGACACGGACCGCATGAATCTCAGATCTCCAATCACCACGGAGGACTTCCTACACAGTATTGCATCGAACCATCAGCTTCGATACCACTTTGTTGGGAGATTTGGACAAATACAATAAAAATCACAAAATAAATGATTCATAGGATTAAAATGAATCTCTCAAAATAAATAAAAATATGGATCAAACACTGTCTGAAACTTCTATTATAAAATAAGGTAACAAATTCATTTTCTAGATAAATTAGAAGGTAACATAACTATCATCACTAAACTAGGTGGATATCAAGAAAAGAGATGAAAAATAATCTCACAAGAAAAATGACAAATTAGAATGGCTAAATAACTCTCACTCGATTACTCTTCCAACTTTCTACCGTTCTCTTCTCTCTTTTCTTTCTCTCTTTTCTTCTCACCCTGTGCAAATTTTTCTACAAATGCTATGATATTTATAGGAAAACTTTAGTTGCAATTTCAACCATCATTCCTGAACGGCTAAAATTTTTTAACCTAGCAGCTAAAATTATTGATTAAACAAACATTTTCTTCAGCAGTCATTCTAGATAGTCAGCCGCAATTATAGTTGTAAATCATGACTTTTACTAGTTGAAATTGTGAACACAAATGAGTTAAAATTTATGACAAATCTCTCCTTCAACTCATTGAGGGAGTCAACTCAAGAAAAGCTTGTACGGGTTAAAAAAAAGTACCAAGGCAGTGGTACAAGAAATTTGATTCTTTTATGATGGAACATAGCTATCGCAAGATTATATCAGATCGTGGCATATTTGTAAAGAAATTTTCTGATGGTGATTTTATTATCTTCCTACTTTATGTTGATGACATGTTAATTGTTGGCTATGATAGTGCCAAAATTGACAGGTTAAAGAAGGAATTAAGTAAGTCTTTTACAATGAAATACTCAGGGCTAGCAAAGCAAATCTTTGGAATAAGGATTACTCGTGATAGACAAAATAATAAACATTGGTTGTCTCAGGAGAAATATATTGAGAAAGTTCCAGACCGTTTCAACACGAGTAAGGCTAAGGCGGTTTCTACTCCATTAGCGGTTTACTTCAAGCTCACACAAAGAAATGTCCTAAAAGTGAGCAAAATAAAGAAGATATAAAGAAGATTCCTTATTCTTTAACTGTTGGTTGTTTAATGTATGCTATTGTATGTGCCAGATATAACTCATACAATTGGCATAGTCAATTGATTTCTCTCTTATCCTGGTAGAGAGCATTGGAGTGCTGTCAAATGGATACTCAGATATCTTAAAGGTACAACAAGATATTGTTTGTATTTTAGTAATGAAAAATCTGTATTAGATTGTTATATAGATGCAGACATGGCTGGAGACATTGATAACAAAATATCAACATCATGGTGTCTAATAAAATTTGGAGATGCAACAATCTCCTAGCAAAGTAGACTACAAAAATGTGTCGCTCTATCTACCACAAAAATAGAGTACATAATCGCAACTGAAGCAAGTAAGAAAATTTTGTGATTGAAGAAATTACTACGAGAATAGAGAATTAAGCAACAAAAGTATAAACTTTATTGTGATAGTCAAAGTGCTATCCATCTTTGCAAAAATTTAACTTTTCATTCTCGATCTAAGCACATTGATGTTTTGTATTATTGGATCCGGGATGTCTTGAGTTCAAAGGAATTGGTACTTGAAAAGATACATATTGACGAGAATGGTGCTGACATGATGACCAAATCATTATTCAAAGAGAAGTTGGTATGGTGGAAATCCCTCAATGAGTTGAGGGGAAGATTTGTCATAAATTTCAACTCATTTGTGTCTACAATTTCAGCTAGTAAAAGTTATGATTTACAGCTACAATTATGGCTGACTATCTAGAATGGTTGCTGAAGAAAATATTTGTCTAATCAACAATTTCGGATGCTAGGTTAAAAATTTTAGCCGTTCAGGAATGGTTGTTGAAATTGCAGCTGAAGTTTGCCTATAAATACTATAGCATTTGTAGGAGGATTTGCACCGGGTGAGAAGAAAAGAGAGAAAGAAAAGAGAGAAGAGAACGGCAGAAGGCTAGAAGAGTAATCGCGTGAAAGTTATTTAGCCATTCTAATTTGTCATTTTTCTTGTGAGATTATTTTTCATCTCTTTTCTTAATATTTACCTAATTTTGTGAGGATAGTTGTGTTACATTCTAATTTATTTAGAAGAAGAATATATTACATAATTTTAGTAGAAATTTCGGTCAGTATTTGACCCGTAATTTTTACCTATTTTGAGATTTTTCATGCAAATCCTGGTGTCAGTGCATTTTTTATATTTTTTGTTACCAGAATTATTTTCTGTTAGTGGTTATTGATAAATGCTCAATTTATCAATATTGAAGTTTTTGAGAAAGTCATGTTAATCCTAGTAGTGTGGTCATTTATTTTGTAATTTTTATTGTGTTTGTCTAAACCTCCCAGCACTAATTTTATTAGACTTCGGATAAAATTCAATCCAAATACACTCATTCTTATTTTTACTAACTATAGTGCTATTATTTCCATTTAGAAAAATATACTGCCACCAAACTTTTGCTACAAAAAATGAAGTTAAACGTGAACGATAGTTGTTAACTGGTAAATTGCGGACATTGCTTGGTAAAAATGGGATGTGATTTAATCAAATTCCTAATTTTGTACGGATCCTAATACCAGTGGATTTGAACAGTTAGATTATCGTCTCAAAACTTGTAAGTCTTGGTCTGTCGTTATTTCGCATTGTTAATAAATCAGTCAAACAACATTAAGAGCGAATCCAAAACTATGCATAAAGGAGTAGTTTCTTGGCGCAATTTATAACGTAATATTGCTAGAATGAAAAACTAACTGCTTGAATTGGTTTTATTCAACAACTCTTTAGGAGGGAACAATGTGATGAAGAGAGAAAACGTCATCTGACTTTGAGGTAAAAAGTGCAGAATATCTCAACACAACGAAACTCCAAAATAGCAAATTCCAAGTTCTTTTGCCAGTCGGATCAGCTTGGTTTCTGCATTATGAATTGATGATGAAATCTCAACAGAAAGAATTACACTTGGAAGAACTACTTCGTACATTTGAGAGGTCATTCCCTCTCTTCAAAGGGTAATGAATCATTTATAAGTTAAGGTTAGCCTCACTCGTACAAAGCAGGCACTTATAAATATCATCATCAAATCACTGGTACGTATACATATATTAGACCTCAGCCCCTACTAATACACTGCCTCTTCTGCTCCTCAGCAATGGAACAACTCTTCTTATTCTCCTTCTCTTCTCTCCTCCTAATTCCTAAATCAGCACTTTAATTTATTTTCATACACTTAATAAACATGAATTGAACTCAGTTAATTAATCTTCCACCTCTGTAACATTCTTCTCCCCATGATCAAGGGAGAAAAGAATTATCTTGGATGTTTATATTCGGGATTATACGATGAGAACTTGTTCGATTTCCCTGACATTCATCAAATGAAATGAGAGTTGAATTGTAGTACTCCACCAGTGCAGCGTTGTGGAGATGGGAATTACTAGGGTGCCCGGACCGGCCGTTGGCTTTCACCGGAGAGTCTTTGACGGAGGAACCACATTGTCTAGGTTGTGTTTGGTAGAAAACCTTGGACACCACGAGCTCCCCTTCTTTTTCATCTTCATTGTTGCCAAGGTGATACTGATGCATCACCCAATTTGTTTTCTCAGGTTTTCTTTGCCTTCCATAGTTAGTGTAGAGCACAAGTATCTTCTTGTACCCTTTCACTTTGCCTTTGACAACAACTGGCCTGGTTTTGCCTGTTTTGTGCCACCGGGTTTCGCAGCCGTCGATGTCAGTGTGTACTTTTCGTCTTTTCCTTGTTCCGGTGGTATATGCCTTGGAAGGTCTGTGAAAAAAATGTCGGACTAAACCATCTTTGCTTACTCCTGCAGTATCAAGTAAAGAATCATGCACGAGTTTCAGCCATTTTCTATCTCTTTCTCGGGGACTTTGGGGGGCCAATATATAATACGAATTATACCACTATTTGATTTAATTACATAATCTAAGCTTCTTCCTTTTTTGCATTATAATTTGAGATTATCTTTTTTTATTCATTCTCTATAATTTACTATATGAGATCTGGTTTATTGAAGTTTAATTTTCAACTAGAGTACATAGTGTTTACTATATAAGATCTCGTTACAAGTATGTATATAGTGTTTTTTGGTTACTTGTTCCCGCCTCCAAACCATGTGTGTATGAAATTATACAGTATCTATTATGCAGTTGGGGATCTTAAATCATAAAGTAAAAGTTTTATTGGCATTGCATTGATCTTGATATAGAATTATGGGAGGAGAATAAATACTTGACGCTATTTCCATTAAAGCAAATATTTTACTAGCATAAATACACCATAAAATTAAGATCTAAAACGGTTCAGCTCCAGAAAACATAAGAAGAAGATAAAGAATTACTTATATGATAAACAAATAAGAAAAGAAAAATTGGCTTATGTATTTCATTATCAACATTTGCATGAAGAAAACAAACACGTAAATATGACTAGAGAGAAATTCGTAAGCCCCGTTTGATCGGACTCTTAACACAAATGGAAAACCATTGAATCATAGATTTATGCATTCCCGGGGTTCCTTTAATGAGATTTAAGAATTTCCCGGTACGTTAGCATTGTGATTTGAACAAAGTTTGAATTTATCAGATTGCTTTCAACTGAAGTAAGATTACACTGCTATAAATAGATAAGAGTTAAGCTTCTGGGATGACTCATAATTATGTAGAAAGCAGCACATATGGAAGTTACAGAAATCACCTGGTAACTTCTCTGGATGAGTGTAGCAAATTCCATTCTCTCCTTCAATTGTCTGAATGAACTCATCAATTAGAGGGTGAAGCTTATGAGCATCTGACCTCACCTTTGCCTCCAAATGCTCAAGAATTTCTTGATCACTGGGATCAAATTTCACCCCAGCAGGCAAACCAGGCAGGTCATGAATTCCGGACTAAACCCACAAAACATTAACCAAAATAAATCAGAAAAGAAGGAAAAAATATCACACAAGAAAAACATTGAATAACTTGGATAATCTTTAAAGAAAATATCTGATTTTGGACCTTCTCCTTGCATTTGATAGGGAGGCCGCATGAGGGACAAGACCTGATCTTGTTACTTTTATGGCTTTCATTGGTGGCACAATTATTGGCATGATGATCATCAGGAGAAGTTTGCTGCTTTCTGGCAACAGTTTGGTCATTGACGACACAGTCACTGCAACAGGTCATGACTTACCTTGCTTGGTTTTCCTCTTATGACCATGCCAGTGATCTCCTTTCCTGCTTCTTCTTCTTGGACAATACTAATTAAAACAAACAAACAAATTCGAAGAAGAGAGATGAAGGGTTAAAAGGAAAAAGAAAAAGTAACTTGTCTCTTTGATATCATGTGTCCCTCATGCATGCCAATGTTCTTGAGGGTAGGGAAAGCATTGAATTCTCCTCCTTCTTCCACTTTTTATGCGGTTGTACGATTATACAGATACTGCACCCTTTTCACTCCCATATTCTTGCTTGAAATAATTGTTTGCATCTCCACTCGAGAGAGAGAGAGAGAGTTTTACGGAAGTAGAAACTTTACTCATATAATTGGTTCCAAACATAGAAAAAGAGGTGGCTTGGATCTCACGTTTCTGAATGACAATATCTGTAGGAGTGCCTCAACAAGAAATGCAGTTTAAGGGTTCTTTAGAGGATACCTAAAGCATTGATTTTGTATCCGTATTATATACTACACCAATGATATTATGGTATAATCTATAAAAATTCTCATAAAAATTGAATGTGCGAATAAATTAAATTTACATTATTCAATCGACCTCAATATATATTGTTCGTGATAGATATAACCCTTAAACGAGACTACATTACATTTGTAGAGATATGTTTTAGCGAAATCAGAACAGAAATAAAAGAAAAACCAGAGACAACTATTGAGTGTAGATGGGGGCAATCTCCTGCAACCATCTCTGACTATACTGAAGGAGATTGATTTCTTGTATTTGCATAAGAAGTCTACGCAAAGGAAGAGAACGCAGGTGTCGATTTCAGTAGGTTTATTCATCTCCATAGTTAAGCTTGAAATGTACTCTAGGGCGACATTCCAACCGAAACCTCTCTTTCTCTTCCGCAACCAACACCTGCGAATCCACAAAAATGGCCACAGCAAGTCGGAAGATACATCAAAATGGAGACGTCTAACTTTAAAAACGATGACAGCTCTAACGCTGAAACGATGACAGCTCTAACGCTGCCTTCATTAATATAAAAAGAATGAGAGCTTACTCATCTGGTTGAAATTACTAAAATGTCCTTTTGGAGATTTTAGAATGTGTTGCTTGGTAGGTAGGCAGGCATGCACACAAATCATAACCAGAACCAGAACTTAGCTTTGAAGGAGAAAAAGTGTGTACTATCCCATATAAATTGAGGGGCGATGGCCACCCTTGGTTTCATCCTTACTAATTGTAATATTTCGAGGAAAATGCCGTAGCACTCCAAGTAATAAATCTATAAATTTGATGGTAAGTTCCGAGAAAGAATTAGTAGGTTATGGATTGGCGTAAATAATTTGACAAAGTTATAAATTTTAATAAAGAAATAATAAGTTATGAGGGTACTACTGCATAGTGTTACATTTCAAGGAAATTAGACCGTTTTGTTATTAAAACTTGTTATTTTTATTAAAGTGCTTATTGTTGAATCTATAATTAATAAAGGATAATTTTGTCATTTTGCTGGTGTGAGTGAGGAAGGAGAAGACATTATTGATGTTAGAGTTGCATGGTGTAAGCTAGTCCTTGTAAAAGCACGTACAGTGAATATGTGTTTCTACAATAGAAATATTTGAAGATGACAAGGGAGGGTTGAAAGTGTTGATCAAACCATAAGATCCAAATTCCAACCACCAAAGGTTTTTTAAATACAAAATTGGAAATGTTTCGTATGGTGAAATGAGAACTTCTTAACAAGTTACATGTTATTTTAGATTAGGATTTTGAAATAGTCTTGAAGCAATCTTTTGTAATCTTCAAGATTGCAAGAATGACTTCTTTGAATTACTTATGCCTTCGAATCTAAACTTCATTTTTTTATATTTTACAGTCTCTCCGTTTAAACATGAATACCCTCTTTTTTTTCAACAAAATAAATAGATAAGTAAACGTTCAATTTTAAGTTGTGCATAAAAATATCAAAAGAACGAATGATTTGAATATATATAAAATTTATCATCTAATAAAATATAATTTTGCATAATTATATTATCACTTTAATACATGTAAGAAATTCGGATTGTTGAGTAGTAAAAGAAACAGATGAATATCGCCACAAGTTGTCCAATAGTAAAAAGAGTTATTTGTTGTTATTATATCAAGAAATAGCAGTAAGTTACTTTTTATGGTTGTGTTTCAATTAAAAAAATATCACTTTTTTCACTATATCTCTTTTCACCAACAATTCACTTTTACAATTCTTAATATAATTCAACTCAAACAAAAATCCAATCCAAATACGCCATAAATTTTGACATCTTAAAAGGAGATCCCGTAGCAATTTTTTTTCCGACCCCCATGCACTATCCCTATTTATGCTAATGTTGGATTCAAAACTTCACCTATTGTCTTAATTCATACAACTATTGCATCTAATGACGTTACAATATAATAATTCTTGAGTTTTTAATTCACATCTTCTACTTCGTGAACAACTAAACCTCTACTTTGAAAACCCAAATTTGAAACTCACTAAGGGATGTAGAACCTTCTAATTATTTGGGAGTTTTATGAGTTGGCAATGGCAACCCATAGTATTTGATCCCATAGAACCTAAACTAATTTACCATAGTATTTGATCCGATAGAACGTAAACTAATTTACTAGTGTGTTGGTAGGACTGTCTAGTAAAACTTGGACTGGTTAGCTAGTGCATGTGATTGAATAGAATTTGATTTTAAATTTTTTTAAAAAAAATTATAAAAATTGAATTATTTATAAAAAGAAATGTATATTCTACGTTTAAAATTTTGAGTTTAGTTTCGAAATAGAATTCTGTCTAAGTTGAGCCCTGATCTCAGTAAATTAGGATAAAAGAACATTCTATAACTGTTAGATTTTCTTTGTTAAGAGTAGCTACATTGAGGTTTACTCCAAACCTTTTATTCATAAGAAAATAGAAAAAAAATAAAAATCGATGATATGATTCGGAGCACAACATTCAAGCTGGGAGGCCACGGGACAGGTATGCATATACCATTTCTGGACAACTACCATTTGAACACGTATCCAACAGTTTAAGCCCAATTTTTCTTTGGATGTCAGAGAATGCTTCTGATACGCTGTAGGCCCAATTCTGTTTTAACTAATAGCTATGCAAGAGAAACCCAAATTTGGAATTGGTCTACAAATGCAACAAAGACCCAAATTTTACAAGATATTCACCTTTGCTCAATTGCACAAGCAGAATGTAAACTAAAGACCCACACCAAAGAAAATAAATAGGATTTGTTTAGTTTAAGGATTTTGCTGGGAAAGGTTTCTTTGATTGATAGCAAGAGAAAATATTAAAGAAAATAAAATAAAGAAAGTTAGCCCGAAAGATTTTAATAAAGAATATTGAAAATAATTTTCCACACAAAAGTGTAAGGAAAATGAAAATACTGAGAAAAAATTTTAATATGTTATTTATTTTTCTATTTTCATCGTAAAAATCTCATAAATCAAGCAAGATAAATTTCTTTCTTAGAAATTATTTTATAGTTTCATAGTATTTTTCCTAGTGAGTCAAACAATTCGCAAATTTTTAATTTCCTAAGAATTTTATTTTTTTCTCAATTTTCTTTTCATCACTCAAATTCTTGAACCAAACAGACACTAATTTTAATTTGAGGAGTTTAGAACCTCTGCTAATACTTTTGTGTAGCACTCTTTATAATACTTCTAATTATAGTAATCATCATTCATATATCTTAAACTAAACAAAAATAAATCTTAAACTCTAAACAATAAACTCTAACATTAGGGTCTAATTTTTATTTATTTTGTATAAAAATAGTGTATTTAATTTTTAATACAAGAAGTAATACTTATGCTGAAATATTTTAATTAAAAAGTAAAAATCAGCTCCCTAAAATATTTTAAAAGAAAGAATTTATACACTCGTAAGATGCTAGGAATAACTACATTACAAGATTTCTACTTGTAAATAAACATAGAAAATTATTACATTAATTACTTGTGACTTTAAGCCATCAACAATCATACATAAGAATTGATTCTAAGTTTCTAACCATTTGACTTACAAATTATTAATATTTACCTTATTCGCCTCCTGAATTGTAAGTCAAGTATTTAATCTCAATATATATCAATGCTATTAAAAAATAATTCCGTATGTCATGCAAATATTTTAAATAAATTTTATTGCAAACAATTTAAAGAAAATACACAACTAAATAAATATAAAACAAGTAAGTAAAGGTGAAAAACAATTTCTAGTAAAAGCTGAAAGAATCCTCCTTCTTGCAGAGATACCTAACTACTACTTCTACCCAACCAATCATTAATTCAATTTTCAGTTGTGTTTCCCTCTTTTGCCAAAGTCTTCTTCCATCCTATGGTCAAATACATTGATGGATCATAATATGTTCTTGTCATTTTCATGAGATAAAACTGCTTGATTCGTCAATTCTATGAAGGCCCCATCTGAGCAAACACAGGTCTGCGATGGAAGACAACACTAATTCGCATTAACTGACGCCCTTAATTGACACAGCCTCTGCTGAAAATGTTTGCTGTGGTCTCCGCTGAATATTCAAATTGATGTTTCTCAAAGCCATGTAATGACCAGTAACACTAGCGACTTCCATTACCCCCTCTCTAACACCCCATCACCCACCCCCCACCCCCCCACCCCAAAAAAAAAAAAAAAGTATGCATGTTATAGTGTTTATATCTTTCAACATAGGATTTATATATCGACGTTACCTTAATTGTTAGTGACTAATACGTAATATTTTAAATTATTTTATTTTTTGAACTACTTAAAAGGGAAGAGAAAAACAAGAGAAATTCATAATATATTTACAAAATTCTAAGTCAATAACTGCTACTCTAATTAAGGCTATAGTGATTTTACATTTCTAAGTAGAAATGAGAAGAAGCTAGGTCTTGTATCTTTCAGAAACAAAGGGCCATTGCTTGAACTCTGCGTCTTCATTTGCTCTTGATCTTGATGAAGCCTAGTGGTTGAAATGCTAAACTAATGACCTCAAAAGCTTCTCTGGCTGGATTTAGCTTGAGAGAGATAAGGGGTATGCTTACTCTCCTTTTCTGCAATCTTGGACATAAATTCTGCGTCTGATTCTTGCAGCATTTTCACCACTACGCGCATTGAGGGGCGATTTATTGGAAGAGGACTAGTGCAAAGTAGACTTATCTGGAAAATCCTTATAACCTGATCTTTGTAACAGGAATCTAGATTAGGATCAAGAATATGAGCAAGTCTCTTCTGTTCCAAGGTGCTGCTGACCCATCTTGCCAAATCTTTCTCTCCGTATTCTGGATCAACTGGTCGTCTACCAGTAACAAGTTCCAGAAGTACTATCCCAAAGCTATATATGTCGCTCTTTTCATTCACCCGCAGAGTATATGCATATTCTGCAATAAGAAAAGACGTGATTATTATTAGCTTGAGTTATCGTTAAGTCCTCGTGTTAGTAAAATAAGTGGGAGGAGAGTTTAAACATTCTTTTTCTCTAAATCAAGAAAAACTTGCATTCATCTCAACTAACTGGTCAGCAGTACCAGCATAATTTGCATTGTGAAAATGATTCTAGTGATTGAAAACAAGAAAAATGTGCAGAAGTACTAAGCAACTGATAGGGCCTGCCTTTAGCTATGCTTGGTTCCAAAATCGCAGATAGGAAGAAACAATCCTTTAAAACCAACATGATTCAGTAACTGTCTTAACTGGAAAGTTCAGTAAATTAAGGCTTTAACGTCCAAGAACATGTATTAAAGAAGGAAAAGTTCATCACGGTCACCAGAAATCTAGGAAAAAGAGAGAAAAGAAGAATCATATTGTCACAAGCCATACCTGGTGCAATGTAACCGCAGGAACCAGCAATTGCAGACATGGATTCAGCACCTCTGTTGGCTGCTTTAACAATTTTGGCTACTCCAAAATCCGAAATTTTTGCCCCAAAGTTTCCGTCTAACAATATATTGTTCGACTTCACATCCCTGTGCACGATAGGAGGAACACAATCGTGATGTAAATACGAGAGCCCCTCCGCAGCATCCAATGCTATCCTGAACCTTGTTGGCCAGTCTAATAATCTACCCTTACTGCTGTGGAGCAAATCACCTAAGCTCCCATTTGGCATGTATTCATATACCAAGAGCTTGCAATTCCCTGTGTTGCAACAACACCATAGTCGAACAATGTTCTTGTGCCTAATCTTTCCCAGTGTCTGAACTTCAACTTCGAACTCATCTTGGTCGAAATCCGTGCTACAAAAACTAGCTTCATCTTTATGTGATTTTTTGCGCAACTTTTTTACTGCGACTACCTCCCCATTGCTCAGAATAGCTTTATACACTTTACCGGAAGCTCCACTTCCAATCACATTATCTTCATCAAGGCAATCAATGACTTCAGATTCACTGAAGCCCAGCTTATGAAAAGATGTCCATTTTGACATAGTAACTCCCTTTTTCATTTTCTTCAGATTCTTGTACTTCCACCAAAAACAAACAATCCCAACAAGTAAAATAAGTCCAGCAATGGCAAAAGTTAATCTTAGAGCCCACACATAGACTTCGTTTTTGTCTCTTCTTTTTGAAGGGCACAAACCAGCAAAACCACCACATAAACCTGGATTCCCCAGGAAGCTATCGCCATAAGTTTCCTTACCAAAGAGTGGAGGGATGGCTCCTGAAAGATGATTATCTGACAGATTTAACTTGTTAAGCTTCAAATTCTGCAGGCTAAGTGGGATTTCCCCAAAAAAATTATTCTCCGAAAGATCGAGATAATTTAGTCCAGGCAATTTACCAATTTCATCAGGGATCTTCCCATATAGCCTATTATTGGCCAAATTCAACTCATTGAGCTGCTTCAAAGACGGAATTCCCTTAGGAATTTGCCCCGAAAGCTCGTTGTTACTGAGATCTAGCCTACTTAACTGTGCTAACTTCACCACTGAACTAGGAATTTTCCCAGTCAGTCCATTAGAACTACCTGAAAGCTCAATCAAACTGTGAAGCATTCCGATTTCATCCGGTAAAACCCCAGAAAAATTATTGCTTGAAATCAAAAGGGTCGACAAATTTTTTGCACCTTGTATCAAATTTGATATGCTACCTGATAGGGCATTCTTGCTGAGGTCTAGCAAATTAACATGAGGCAATCCCCAAAAATCAGCAGGGACCTCACCGAAAAGCTGGTTATTGCTCAGCCGGACACGTCTCAAACTCTGGCATTTCCCAAGATTCACCGGGATATTCCCCAAAAAGGAGTTATCTAACATAAGAAGCTCTGCCAATGCACCCTTTGCACACAAATTTTCAGGAATTCTTCCTGTAAATTGATTATCCGATACATCCAGAGTCTCCAACGGAGAGTTCTTCCCGAGCTCACTCGGCAATGTACCAGTGAGTTGGTTCGAGAAAATCCTGAGTTCAAACAAGTTTGGGGACTTAGCAATAATCTCCGGGAGTTGACCCTCCAACTGGTTGTTGTACAAATGCAGTGACTCAAGTGGCAACTCACACAACTCATCTGGAATCATTCCTGTCAACCCGTTCATGGAAGCATCAAACCTTCTCAACTCCGTCAAGTTCCCCCATCCCTTCGGTATTTTCCCCGTGAACGAGTTATTGAACAGCTCAATTTGCACGATATTCTTGAATTGAAAAATTAAACTCGGTATCGGTCCAGTGAGTCTATTGCCGGCAACATCAAAGTTCCTGAGTTGCCTCAGTTTACGAAAGCTATCTGGAAGTGAACCCACTAGGTTACACTCCGTAAGCCAGAAATCCTCCAAGTTCGTTAGGTTACCAAGTTCTGGAGCAAGCGGGCTCGGTCTGAAAGGGTTGTAGGCTAGATAAAGCCATTTGAGGCTTGTTATGTTGCCCAGGGATGCAGGAATAGTCCCGTTCAGCAAGTTTCCGGAGAGAATGAGAACTTCAAGCTGCCGGAATTTTCCGAAGGTCACCGGAATATTACCAGATAAATAATTAGCATCTAGATCAAGGTACCTGAAATCAAATTACAGTCAATCAAAAAGAACAAAAATGTAAGGCCCAAAATCAAAATAAGAAAAAACAAATCACATGAAAACAAGTCCCAAAATGATAAAAATTCAAACTTTCAAGAGTTGAAGTAGCAGATATCCCATTGTAGCACAATGTAATAGCTCGTGGAGTAGATACAGAGCAGCAAATTCAAATTCAGTCCCGCGATTTATTTGAAAGAAAAAGAGACGCAATTTAGTTTTTTAAATTACTTTTTGAGAATTTTGAACAAAAGGAAAGAAAATTAACATACCTGAGGTTAGGGAGGTCAGGGAGGGTGTAAGGGATGGGTCCTTCAAGAAAATTCTGAGAGAGGTCAAGATAGGTGAGGCTATGGCACAAGGAAATGGAGAGAGGAAGCGAAGAGTTAATGGAGTTGTTAGCCAGAGAAAGTACAGAAAGAGAAGGAAGGCGGCAGAGGAAGATGGGAAACGGCCCGCATAAAGAAGCACCGGTGAGATTAACAGCCACAACCGACCGGGAAGTCGAGTTATCACAAGTAATCCCAGTCCAGTCACATGGGGTGGCATCAGCATAGGACCATGAAGACAGTGAACCGGCAGGGTCTGAGAGCGAAAGCTTCACTCGCTGAAGAAACAACCCATCTTGATTCAGAGCAAAAAGAGGAGAGACAATGGAGAGAAGAAGAAGAAAGACCCTGAAGCTTTGCATGATTCATGCAGTGAGTGAAGATCTGGTTTCTGCTTCTGTAAACTTTGAGAAGAAGAAGGAGAAGATGGTAAAGGAGGGAATGTGGGGTGGTGGAATTCTTGCTTTCATTGAGTAGCCATGTTGGATTGCATGGACTGAAGATGTCTTTTGTGTTTCACAGTTTTGGAGTTTACTAGGAAAAGGTTGGGTTGTTGAGGAAGAAATGCCATGTTTATGGCAAAAGTGCTCGGGGGTTGGGGCTTCTGCGACGGGTAAGCGCGGGCGTCAGTTTGGCTACGCTTGTATACCTCATCATCTTGTAATATATACAAAATTTATTTGTAATCGTTTCTATTAAAATTTTTATTTAATAATTAAAGATATTTTAAAATATTTTAAAAATAATTATTAGTATAAAATATAAATAATTATTTTTTAAAATAAAATAAATATTTTATAAAATGTGAATAATTATTTTTAAAATATTTTAAATATTTCAAACTATTTAATAAAAATTAATTAAAATGTTACAGTGCAAAAAAGTAATGGAGGCAAGGGGGTCTAGTGTGAGTTTTATTTCTTTCCCCATGCGGGTTACGTTACAATAATTTTTAGGTAAGCATGTGAGTCCATTTACTTTTGTTACGTGGATGAAATTAGAATTCTATTTCGTGTTATAAATTTTCAGAATAAAATTCGTTCAACCTATTTTAATTTTTATTTTGTACTATTATCATTTTATTTTTTTCAATTTCTTTTAAATTAGTCGCTTTCAATATTTATTCACTAGTTAAAATGCGAATAAAATATTCAGCAAAAATAAATAAAAAACTTGAATAAAATAAGAAAGTGATTATAATGATTGTATTGTGGAGTTGTGTATTTTAGTATAGAAGGAGAAATAATTTTGCTCTTAATTATTGAATAAAATTCCAAGTTCAGTTAAATGGTTGTGACATATTCTCTTTCTTTTTTTTTTTTTGAAAGAGTGATATATTCATGTTATATACATATTCTTTACAACAAGAATAGCAAATATTTCACATTATTATTTTTACTAATATATTATAACTTGATACATGCTCGTTTGTCTCCTTAGTTGCTAGTGTGACGGATAAAGTACTACAAATAATAAGTTACTAGTATATTAAAATAAAGTTACTCGTAATGATTATGCACAAAAATTTACTTTTCTTTACATGTTAATTTGCAATTGTTAACAAGAAGTATGCTTCTCACTTTCAAGAACCAAACTTATTTTTCTTCTAGTACAAAAACAAATTATCTACCATTATGCTAACTTTTACTGCTTTGTTCATTTTAAATTAAATGTCTATATTTTTATTTTTTATATATGTTTTGGTAACAACATTTTATCATCTGGGAGCTATAAATAAATTTCCAATCATTAGGATACTTGTAAATTTTTCCTCCCTTAGGGAAATTTTTTTTTTTTAAAAAAAAGGAGGATACCTGCAAATTTAAATTGGTGATCAAACCAAGTAAAGATTTTCAAAGAGTGTTCACTTACTAGTGTGCATATTTAAATCAAAACCTACCTATATGCCCGAATATGAGTATTCTCGTGAATTTAGGAAAATATCTTGTCAATTTTTGCCCAATTTTCCTCATGAGTCAATTACATAAAGAGAAAATGCCATTACTATTTGGGAAAATATTTAGGTCGAGTCGATCTTCAAATATGGGTTTCATAATGATTGATTTTAATAGTATTTAGAGAGATGATTGCAAACAATGATGATTTGATTGAGTCTCCCCTCAAATTTATATTTAGAATTCAAGCTAATTTTACAATTTTCTTTTTTATCTTACCCGATTAATTTTCTGTTTTTTGTTTTGTATTTTTTGAATTACTGTAACACTGGTGTTTCCACTTTTTGTGCCATCTTTTCAATCATTGAGTAAGGGAAATTGACTACTACCTTGTAGTTTGGCCCTAGATCCAAAAATCTTGCTGTTTAGTGACAACAATAGTGATAATGATTGTAAGCATAACTGAACTTTGTCACTAAACAGTAAAGAAGACTTCACAATAGTTCTGGTTGCATCCCACTAATAATGTTGTGCTTTCACAATGCTGCCTACCAATATTTCTTTTTTCTTTTTTCTTTTTATGTATTTGGAAGACGAAAATATGAATTGAATTCAAGAGCTATGTTGTTTATAAACAAGTGAGCTACTTCTTTTAAACAAGACTATTGTACAGACTTGGAAATGACTGTTGATAAATTGCCCTTTTTGATGAATGATGTTTGTTCTTTTGTTTCCTTTTTCTTAGGGTAGGGTAAGCATGTGGTTCCTAACATGTGATATTGATTCATATACGATTATGTTTGATATTTTGATTTAGAATGGGCTTTTACTAAAGAAATTAGTGAGATAGTTGAGTACATGGTAGGTCATGAGGTGCAATTGCCAGAGCAATTAAGTCCAAGAGTTGGTGGTAAACTTTCAGAAGTTGGGTTGCTTTCATCCTAAAATCAGTTGACAAAATGAGGGAATATCAATATTTTGTACCGATCACATGACTATTTTTAGATTTAGATAGTCCAGAAGTTTTATTAACTTTGTTCCCTTTTCCCTATTTTTATTATTATACCAGCCTTCTTTTACGTGTGAGGGGGGAGGGGGTCCTATTTATATATTGCCTAATCGTTCTAGGACAATATTAACAAAAATACTATAGCAACTTTGTAAAAATAAATAGTTTGTAAGAAAAAATAAGAGAGAACTGAATTGAAAACAAATCCCTCGAGTGAAATTTTCTTTAGCTATGGACTAGAAATGACTTGTTTGATGGGAATGTGTAGTCGTATAGATTTGAATTCAATTAATGGCTCAAATAAAGAACCGAAACTATATTTAATGTTGTGTCATTTTAGAATGAATTTAATAACTCAACTTTTCATCATTTTCTTTCGGGTCATTAATTATGAAAAGAAATTTGACCCATTTCCACCGCCCATGAAGAGAGAAATTAAGGCCTTTGGATGGTCCCTCAGAAATTTGACTGGACTCACACAATTACTGTATTACTAGATTCAACAATTCTTGCAGAATTTTGATTCACAAAATCTTCCGTTACCAAAGTATGAAGGGAGAAAGTAATACCTTACAGCGAATAATCATCTTTATTGTTTCTATACTATTTCCGGAAACCTTCCGGGACATTAAATTCTTCATTATCAAATTACACGAGCTCTGCTCAAGTATCAAACTTGAAATTTTTCTATTTGAGATTTATTTAAATAGTATTTGACTCAACCAAATACACAATTGAGTTTCACTTTTCCTCTCACAAAAAAATTTTACTTTTATAGAACCTAAGACAGAAACTCTCCCAACCAAATACAATCCAAATATACCTTGATAATAACTGTTTTATCAAATGAGATATGACTTGATTCATGAACGTTCTGTCTCTATGCAGTAGATTTAAGAATTGGGTGTGAACTTGCAATAAGTGATCCAGTGAAACAAAAATTGCAAGAAGACAACAAAGTGTTGATTAAGTTCAAACGACAATTTGGCAATGAGAAAAACAGATTTCAAATTTTAGGCAGATCGACGTATGCTTGTCTATGATAATGGCTCAAATATCTCCTTATTAATGAAATCTTAAAAAATTAAAGAAAAAAACAGGGGTTGGTGGTTGATATATTTCCATAATTTATCAAAAAAAGAAAAGAAAAAAATTAGTGAATAACTCTAGCAACTTGTACTTATTTGTATTAACCTTGTCTAATTCTCATTAACTTCTATCGCAATCAAAAGACACGATTCTTTGAAATAAAGTGATAATTTAATTGATAAAATTATTTCTCGTTAAACTTATAAGATTTTCAGCTGCGACGTAATTTACTTTTTGATTTTTTTATTTACAAGTACAACTCAAGAGAAAATTGAAAAATATGAGAGGGAAACAAAAAATGCAGGTTGCCGGCTAAGAAATGCAGCAGGTCGACTGTTGCTATCGCACTCTAAGTCGACAAAGACAAGGCGACCTTGCTCAAATAGAGACTTGTATCTATTGCCCGCTTTTAGAGCTGTATATAACTATATAAGATTTTTTTAAAAAAATGAAAGATTAAATCAGAATAAATTATACTGTGACTATTTCAATTAAGGAAACTACCGTGGAATGTTTCATTTACTTAGAAGAGATAAAGGGGTAACCCAGTAACTACACCAATGGGTCAAGCCTTTAAATAAACAAGATCAAGGATTCCGAGCCAGCAAAAAATCAAGAATTCTGAACACCAACTGAAATTATTGACCACCGAATTGGTGGTCCAAGTAGTTAAAGATCTGTCTTTCGCATTAAACATTTAGAGTTAGAACTTCACTAATGATGTAAAATTCGTCCCTCAAAGAGGGTACTATAGGATTGCACATGAATTATTAGCTCATAGTGCTGATCGGACGGGCGGATATTTTTTTACTTAGACTTTGGTGGTACTATTCTGACGAAGCAGTACTTGCGCTGATTGTTTAGCTTGTCTGATATATTTTCGAAATGAACACACAAATCTAAATATTAGGTTGTGAGAGAATATTGATATGTAGGTTTATCTTTTTATTTAACAAAAAAAAAATCAACTGAAATTATTGGACAATTGAGTCCGTATCTACTGAAAATCTGACTCCCGATTGCCGATGACTATTTAAGGCAGGCAATCTGGTGACTATCTCTAAAAGTATGTCCATGCTGGAAGTTAATATGAGATTGGGAGATCCAGAAGCAACTTCAAACAGCTTGGACGACGCCGACCGGGTTAAAGTGTAATAAAGGCGTATTTTGATTAAGTTTTTATTTAAGTTAAATTGTATTAAAAATTATAAAAATAAATTATTTATGAAGTAAAAAATAAAATTTAAATAAAAAATTTAAAAAATAAATTTTTTTGGTTTAAAAACTAATACTAAGTACACCAAGTTAATGTGGATTGTGGATGCGGGTTTACAGGGTCGCAAAAAGGGTGCGGTGGTTGTTAGTAGGGCTATAGATGAGTTCCAAGAACCCAACACTTAAAAAAGCCAATTTGGATTGGCTATTAGATTGTGTTATTTTTTTTTCACTTTATACTCTACTTCTTATTTTTTTATTTTTCACTTTAAACTCTATTTTTTTATAAATAATTTATTTTTATAATTTTTAATATAACTTAATTTAAATAAAAATTCAATCCAAATACGTCATAAGTTTTAAAATCGATTCCATTCGAGGTGATTTGTTGTGCCTGGAACTTATTTTTGTATTCAAGGTCAATCATTTGAGAGTTCGAAATATTTACAAACCATTCATGAACAATAATTTTTTTTATTATTTTTATTATTTTATTCTCATTTATTCTTTTTACTATTTTATATAATATAATATATAATAATATAACATATATTATATAACAGTGTTTGTGAACTATTTAAATGTGTTCGCAAATAGCTTATGTTAGTTTGATAAATAAACAAGTTATTCTTTCATTCGAGATTGACTCAATTAATAAATAAACAAACAAAATTCAAATACAAACAAGTTTGAAGAACCTTTGTTCACGAATAGCTCAATTCCTTTACATCTTTAGTTGTCAGGAATTGCATTTCCAGTTGTGCAGCCCTTTTGTTGATTCATGTCATTTTATTTCCACACCGGAGATGGACATTCCTTACTTCGAATTGAGCTCAAGATTTATGAAACTTGGCTGAATAAGCATATCCCTACTGAGAGAAGATAATGCATTTCGATTTACAGGTGACAGCAATGAAGGAAAATCTCTCCTACTACACAATGCTGTATTTTCCTCTTCTGGCTTTCCATAGAATTTGCACAATGTTTCAGCTTCTTTGCCCCTTTTATCTATATTGACACGAGGCCGGATCTGATATACAAAACGACCCAACCTCCCTTTTCATTTGATCTTTTTTTTTCCTCTTCTTTTCAAGATGTGCAGCATTACAACAACAATGGACATAAGAACAAAAACACTCCACAGGTTATATTAACAAACATCCACTCTTTAGATCTTTTTTCTTTTTTTTTGGGGGGTGGGGGTGGGGGTGGGGGAGGGGATGGAGTTGGGATTGGGAAGGGGTAGATGTACCTGAATATTTAAACTCTCTATTAAAAGCGTATTAAATTAATTTTTTAACTGACAAAATCTTGTTCCTTTAACCGCTAAACTTGTCCACATAAACCTTTTTTCAGAACCTGAAATGTTTCCCAGAGTTTCCTCCATAACAGATGATCAAAATCAAAACATAAACTTCAGCTAAACCCT
Organism: Rauvolfia tetraphylla; assembly: GCA_030512225.1. Classification (NCBI taxonomy): domain Eukaryota; kingdom Viridiplantae; phylum Streptophyta; class Magnoliopsida; order Gentianales; family Apocynaceae; genus Rauvolfia; species Rauvolfia tetraphylla. The sequence continues at coordinate 1,660,096 of JAJQKT010000012.1, forward strand.
TCTTCATTTTCACACATTTCCTATAAATTAAAACTCCCAAGCCTATGTTTCTCCTCTTCCTTTTCCTGTTCCTCTCCCAGGTACAATATTCTTTCATTATAAACCAATAGAACATGAAAGCGTCCTGAAAAGAAAGATTTTCCCTCTTTATAAACCTACCGTAAGCCTAAGAATCTTGAACACAAAATAATCCTGAGAACAAAGACAGATTAGCCCCAAAAGTACCTCAACAACAGGGCATCAGGGGATTAAAGAGACCAGCAGACGAAGAATTCCATTATGGACCACAAGAATGAAAAGATTGAAGCATCAATTGATCGTGCGTTCGTGGAATTAGGGATACCTCTCCTGGAAGATCAATCAGGCGTAGGAAAGCAGGAGAAATCACTTGGAAAGAAGGCCATTCGGAAGACTTTTAAGGGAACAGCACATTTAGCAAATCTTCTTCCCACGGGTTCAGTTCTTGCATTCCGGATTCTGTCGCCAGCTTCAACCCATAAAGGCAATTGCTATTCCACAGCCAGCAAATATATGACCTTCGGCCTTCTGGGATTCTGCAGCCTCTCCTGTTTCCTGCTTTGCTTCACGGACAGCATCAGGGACAGCCGAGGAAAAGTCCGATACGGAGTGGCCACGAGGACGGGGTTGTGGATAATTGATGGTTCTCCTGTCAAAATCTCAGCAGAAGATGCAGCCAAATACAAGTTGAAATTCATCGATTTCTTCCACGGATTCACGTCGATGCTCGTTTTCGCTTCTGTTGCATTCTTTGATCAAAATGTGGTAAATTGCTTCTACCCAACACGGTCAGTTAATGCACAGGATCTTCTGAGTACGCTGCCTGTGATCATCGGTGTCATTTGCAGCCTGTTTTTCTTCGTTTTCCCTACCACACGACATGGAATTGGCTTTCCTCTATCAAAGAATTAATGCTTTAACCTTTACAATGTTCCATTAGGTATTTTTCAAACTCAGCATAAGCCAAATTTATATGGATTCTTGGCTTTTAGCTATCTTACTTTGATGTTAATTCCTCTATATCCATGCAAATTTTGTAACAGACCTCATTGAGTTTGTTCTTGCATGAATTAGCAAGGTGGGGAATTTATCTGGAATTCATCAATGGATCTCCTTTCATAGGTGCATTGATCTTTTTGAAACTTCCTATTTCTGGTTCGCTAGAAGATTTGGAAAATTATCATCTCTAATACTTCTTCCGTCCAAAATTAAATATTTAATTTTCTTTTCATTAATGTACACTCAATTTTAAAGGAAAGAAGAAGTTAGTAAGAATCTATAAAAAAAACATTTTTTCCTCTGAAATTAATAGTTCTGATACTCAACATTTGATATGATATTTGAGAAAAATTACTGCAAAGAGTTACTCAGGAGCTTTTGATCAGAGTAGGATTACATTAGATGAAGCATTGCACATGAATAATGTTCATGTTCATCGCCTCTAGTCCTTACCCTAACGGTAAGTATTGGGGGAAAAAGATTTGCCCTCTTTTTTAATAGAGCTATTTTTTTAAAAAAAATTATAACTCTACACTATAATTAATTATAGGTCATATAATCTCCAGCGATAGTGTAATACCTCTTGTAGTAAAAAGAAAAAGCTAATTATTATTCAATTAATAATTTAACATGAAAATGTCATCCAATGTTTGGTTCAGTTAGATAATTTACGAGATTAATAAAGAATTAAATGAAATTTGAAACTTCTTACCAAAATTTTGATTAAGACAAAATCTATTCGCAGCAAGTCTAGATTGGAGTTCAATAAATGCCAAATTGTACTACTACTCATGGGATAACTAATGCAATACTCCCCCATGTAATCATTTATCATGAGTATGCAAGGTTACCTTTTTTTTTTTTTTGAAATACAAGAGGTGTCATGTCACAATACTTGTGGAAATTATGGTACTTTTGAAAAAAAAAATCCTAATGCTTTTGAAAATCTCTAAAATTTCATAGCTTCCTTGTAGTCATTAAAAGAAATACTAAACAAATTCACTCAACATAATATATTACTAAAATATAATGCTTGTTGGACATAAAATGATTGTCATTTGCCTTGCTAGTGTAATTTTAAAATTTTTTATAACACACGAGTGGAATATGTACTTTTAAAAATTATATATTCCTGCCAAAAAAAAAGATATTTGATGCATACAATATTGACAAAATATTTTATTTCCCTTCTTTTTCTTTTAGTATAATTTTAGGAAGAAAGAACTAAAATTTTAATTTTATACTTTGTGAATTCGTATGTATGACCCATGGTTTTGTAGGGTTTGTAGTCTATTATCTTGAATAATGAATCCCAAACTTCAAAATGAGTGATCAATCTCTTGAAATTGACTTCTTCTTGCAGGTGGAAAATCTACTACTTTCACTTCCAAGTAATACTAATAAATTATGGGACTTTATTAAACCATATCTTTTGGGTAAAAAAACTAATTTTTTTAGAAGGGTGCATAAATTTGTTAAACCTTCCAGTAGAGCTCACGAGATATATTGTAGAAAACTCTCAAGTTCCAAACAGGAATAAACTCTGGTGGTATGAATATATTTGAATTTAGTTTCATTTTGAAACTTAATGTGAATTTTTACTTTGAATTTCACATATTCTTTAATAAATAATTTAGTTTTATAAATTCTATGAGGAAGAATCTTAAACTCAAAAATTTTTGTATATTATTGTGCTTGTTGTAATCTATATGTTATAGTAACTATCTAAAATTAAATATTTTCTTCAATCTGACAATTTAAACCTGGTTTAAATGGAACGATTTGGAGAGAAGACAACTATCTTACTATGTTTGGCAGTCTTTAGTGGAAAGAAGACAGAAGAGAAGAGACTTGGAATGATGTAAGATCCCTCCAAACCTCAAAATCCTAAAGAGAGGGATAGTGATTTTAGAGCAAAAAATATTTTTTAAATTCCAATAATGCCCATGCCTTCTTCCTTGGCTGGTTTTGAGTTTCTTGACCATTCGAAGGTCGTAGAAAGTATCATAAACCAGTGGTACTGTGTAACTTGGTAGAGAAAATCACCCAACGAAAATAATTGGTGAAAAAACTACTCAATCGACAGGAATTTTGAAAAAAAAAATCACAAAATTGTGTGAAAGATTTGTGTGATGGATGAATTTTGGGGGCATCATTAAAGAAGTAGAGGAAAAAGAGGAGGGCGTGAGCTGAGTTTTATGTGAAAGAACTCACTCCCAGTCCCTCCAATTTATGGGGGTTGAAAAATCTGTCCCTCTCCACATTTATTTTTCTTTCTAATTTCTTTTGGTTTTAATCAAATGACATAAATCACCTACTCATTTTTTAGTTTATTTGGATTATATTTCATTGTGAGAATTATGTAAAATTTTAACTTTAATCTTCTTTTATTTCTCATAAATAATTTAAAATTTAAATTTAAACTCTATTTAATTTTTATATTCTCTTTTCTTCTAACCTTTTTTTAGTTTGGAGACAATCACGGTTTTTTTTACAAGATATGCAGGATAAGATCACAATTGTTAGATTAGATAGGTAATTTGATTTAATGACGATTTAAATTTATAAAATTTTTCTTTTTAAAATATTTTTAAAAAATAATCATTAATTTAAATCGTTTATCTAATTTAACAGCTGTGACTTAATGCTAACATGTCTTATACAAAAAAGACGTGCATACAATAGCGATTCTTTTTACTCCAACCAAATTACCTTAAAACGAAATAGACAGTTATAGCCGTAATTTATCCTCAAGTCCCTGATGTTCAGTCACGTGGGTCCCGCAACCAGAGGAGCGTGCGAACACGAGGTATAGTCGAGCTTCGGCCTATGATTCCCGCTCTTACACCCGCAATTCTTAACTCCACCGGATCTTCTTTCTAAAAACACGAAGAACGCTCCCTTCTCTTCCTCTCTCTCTATATACATATATCTTAACCTCTATATATATAGAGAGAGAAAGTGGAGGAAAAGCAGTAAAAGAAAAAGAGAAGAGGAGAGAGAAGGGAAGAAACCGATAGCCACAAAAGCACAAGTGCAATCGTGAATCAAATCGTTCGAATTCTGACAATTCTCAATCCTAACCCTTCCCCCAAATTCCCCATTCTTTAATCTTTTTATCCCCACATTCACACACATCCATCTTTGCTCACGCAATTCTTTTTTTGTTTTTTCTCCTTTTTACACTCGCGTGTAACATTACAGTTTCTACGCAAAACAATTGAAAAACAAAACAAAGATCCAAAAAAGAAAACAAAAAAGGTTGAAAAGAAATGATGGGTTGGAGGATTACGAAGAAAGAGAGTGGAGTTTTTGCTATAGTAGTAGTACCAATAGTAGTTTCTGTTGTTATCGGTTCTTGTGTTGTTCTCGATTCTTTTTGCTTATTTTTTGTAGGAGTTCTAAAAAAGCATCAGAATTTCCATCAATGGCTTTCAGTTGAAGGGCTAGCTGTTGCTTTTCAACAAGAGGAACAAATTAAAAGAATACTCGATAAAAATTACAATTGTATTTGTGGTATTGAAGAAGGAGTAGAGTATGTACTTATTTATTGTGGGCATTCTTTAAATCTCACCGCACATCTCCATCACAGTTTTTTGCCATTATACTTCTACTTCAACAAGGTCAATAGATTATGTAGATAGAGAAAAAGTCATCTTTGGTGGTTTTCGACAATACCCAAATCCCCAAATCTCAACTTTTGAAGGGAGCCCTGATCGAAATTGTGGCCAAGTCTTGATTTTCTTGAAAATGAAGGCTCCCGTTGGTGAATTTAGATATGGGAGGATAATGGGTCTTCCAAAGTCTTGATTCTTGTTTGGGTTTGGAGGAAGTGTATTTTTGCCTGCGAGAAATGGATATTGATGGTGGTGGAAGTAGAGGGGCTGCTACTTCTGCTGATGTGGCTTCTTCTGATGCTGCGGCTGGAGGAGTAGGGGCAGCTGGAGGAGGTCCTGCTGGTTCTGAAGTGGAGGAGAAGAACACTGCAGAAGGGGAGCCTAAAATGAAGCGGAAAATGAAGACTGCTTTTCAGTTAGAGACTCTAGAGAAAACCTATGCTGGTCTATTCATCTCTATTTTAATTCTTATTTTAATTAGTTGTTATTCTTTATTTAACTAAGACTTTTGGTGGTGTGTTTGGTTTGAAGTGCTTATCTAGAGTTGAATTCAAAAACCTTTGTTGGATGTTTTAATTCTATGTAGTGGAGACATACCCATCTGAGGAATTGAGAGCCGAGCTTTCATTGAAGTTGGGGCTTTCTGATAGGCAGCTGCAAATGTGGTTCTGCCATAGGAGATTGAAGGACCGGAAGCTGCCAGCTGAGAAGCGGCACAAGAAGGAGGTTTCTCCAGCAATGGTGCCAGGGTTTTCCAGTGGGGTGGGGGAACAAATGGTGGTTGGTGAGGTGGGAAATGAGCCTGTCCGGGGTTCAGGGCCTGGTACATTTGGGCATGCAGAGATTCCTCAACAACATAGAGTTGGTCATCGGGCTGGGACTGCTCTGGCAAGGATTGGAACTGAGCTGCCGGCTGTGAAGAGATATTATGAACCACCCCAAGCAATATCTGAGCTTCGTGCTATTGCGTTTGTGGAGTCACAATTAGGGGAAAGGTTGAGGGAGGATGGGCCTATTCTTGGGATGGAGTTCGATCCGTTGCCTCCTGGTGCATTTGGTGCTCCCATTGGTAAATTTATTTCCAATATATGTTTTCTTGTCATTTTATCCTTCTGGAATTCTTTGATTGCTGGAAAAGATTTTGTTATGTTTTGTGAATCATTCATACGTGTAAATTCATGTAAATGAGATTGTCAGTTGATTATGTCCTTTTCCTTCAGTAATTATGATTTATAATAGCAGTTATGTGCTTGCCCTTGTCACCAACTTAAAAGTGACAGAAGTACCTAAACGTGCCAAATAAGGGTAAATGATCATAGTTGGACAATTCAATGGCAAAAATTCATTTCAAACTTTGAGAACACTGTTTAAAAAGATATTTTGGCTTATCTAAAATTAAAGCAATCTCAGAAAAATGGAAACTTTACAAGTTGAATACCATCTCCTCTTCTTCTTGTAGGACCCCTTTGTTGTTTGATGGTCAATCTCTTGTTAAGTTAAAGGCAACTTGTCATTTGAACAAAAACAGGTTTTTTTATACTGTGGGAACAACTCACTTATGATTGCCTTTTGATCTTGGGCTTCCTTTTCCGTTATTTCTTGTAATTTTGTGCTTCTGGCTTTATATTTGCTGTTGGCGTGTTCTATTTACCTGCACTGCAGAGTGTTGCCATTTTATATTTAGTGTAACTTTATTGCTGCATTAATTTGAGTATCACCATCAACGACACTCATAGCTTATCTTTGCTGTACATTGTACTTTAAAAATTCAGTTAACAAGTAGACTGAAGAGACTAGAAAATATAAGTAAACTAGAGAAGAATGTTTAGATGACCAGAATTGATGCAGAGTGGTGATAAAAGTAAGTATTCAAATCTGTGTTTTATAACTGGAACAGAAACTTTACTATTTATTGTGCCTATGGTCCCCTGATTTTCCAATGGCCCAAAACTGCAGTAGCTTTCAAAGAAAAATATGATAGAGAATGGAATTTGTAGAAGCAGTTGCTTCTGCTCTTGCACTTCTGGCGTAGATTACATGAGGGTTTTATCCCTGTTCTCCCTTTTAGGATAAGAAATAAATGGAAGTTTCTTTTGCCCTCACATTAGAATTCAGGCCCATTTTTAATAGTTTAACTTATATTTAAAAGTGAATCAACTTGGACATGGTTCCTATTCACTGATTGAAAGCTACAGAACTCATGACTTTATAGGAATAGGAAACTTGAGATTAACTTGTTATGTTTTCAGTAGTGAAAGTTTTACTACAGTATTGATAGTTTTAATACATTGTTGGTTAATATTTTTAACGGAAATATGTATGTTTAATACCTGCACATGGAGAAGTGTTCTACTTTTATAAAGATCTTATTACAGAGTTGTTAAGAGAACTAAAACCATTCTATTTAGTATTTTCATTATTCTCATGATTGTCTTTGATCTGGGGACGAGTTATGGGAGGAACCAACTACAAACTTTCTCCTAGGGGGAAAGCAATATCTATCTCAATATTTGTTGTTTGTTTTTTGGTTGCATTTAGGATGGCTATAGTAAGTTTCTAAAGAATTGTGCATGCTTCTGTTGCACCTCAGATCTCTGGTGGTAAAGACAATGTTTCCTTCACCTTTTTGGGTTATAGCTTTCTGCTTTATTAAATTAAATAGATTGGACAAGCCTGATTTCTTCGGCATTACAATTTACCAGTGCCGTCAGGACAGCAGAAACCAGGCTTACGGCTTTATGAGGCCCAAGTATATGAGAGGCCAGATGCTAAACTTGTCAAGGTTAGCCATTTCATTTCCTCCTAAAAATTCTCAATGATGAATGGTCATGGCCAAAATGACTATCTATGCTGTTAATTGGTTTTCATGATTGCTCATGGATGTTCTACATTGGCATAATTTTTCATATGTTTTAGTATGATAAATTACTGCTGATCATAGTTTAGGTGTTTGACTGGTAATATATAAATTGGGGTTCAGAGAATGTGACATTTTAAAACTTAAATAATTCCATACATGCACGTTGATAGCTAAAATGATTTCTTTGAAGTATTAATGGTGGTGGGTGGTAAATGTGTTTGGTTGCTTGCAGCAAAACTTCATGGACTTTGGAAATGGGTATCAGGTTTCTTTGATGTATTTTTATAGTTGGGAGTACTTTATTAACTTTTCATGCTGTGCACCCTGAAGTCATGAGACCAGCATTTTTTTCCCTGGTGTGCCTGACTCTCTCTCTCTCTCTCTTTCACACACACATACATACACACGTGCACGTTCAAAAACCAATTCACTTTGTACAGTTTCCTGTATTTTTCTTGTCAAGATGCATAAATTTTTGTTTTAGTTGGGGAATAAAATTAAGGGCTGGGGTTTGTGTTACAGGGTGCAACAAGGCTGGTTCATGAATACCAATTTCTACCAGAGCAGCCGTCTATTCGGGATGATATACATGAAAGAGCTGCACCATCTCACTTTTATAGCTCCTCATCTGATGCTCAGAGTTCAAGGACCAGTCGGTCCTTTTTGCTTGGCGGTGAGCAGCTAACACCTGGACATAGCTTTCTAGGTCAGATGCCAGGTCTGGGTCTCCTGCCTCAGCTTGGAAAGCAAAGTCATCAGTTATCTCCAGCTTCAGGAGACCTGGAAATTGTTCCACCAAGAACCTCGATTGCAAACATTGGTGTTGATGCCCATAATGGTGCTCATCCAATAATAGGAGTGGAAAACCCTTTTACGACACCTGACAGATGGGTTACCCATGATGTGGAGCGGTTAGAGAGGAAACGCAAGGTTTTACTTGTTTTCATTGGATTCTCGCTGGGCCCCAGCTTTTCAATTTTTATGTCTGTTTACCACACTATAATTTTGTTTAGGCTTTCTCCTTGCAAGTTGGAGAGAAATGATTTCTGTAGTGTTCTATGCTGTCTTATTAAGTTTCAAACTGCATTGGAGAGGCATAGTTATCGTGTTTTTGTTCCTTGTATGCATGCATAATTGGATACAGTTGCTTCGCGGATGAGTCATCCACATGATTTGCGTATTGCAGAGTGAAGAGGCAAGGATAGCAAGGGAAGTGGAAGCTCATGAGAAGAGAATTAGGAAGGAACTTGAGAAGCAAGATTTACTAAGGCGAAAGGTCTTCCCATTTGAATTTATTTTTGGAGAGACTGCAGAGTGGGGTAAGGGGAATGGGTTTAGACATGATTTATTTGTTTTTAAATGATTGTATGATCTTTTATCTTCAGAGGGAAGAGCAAGTGAGGAAGGAGATGGAGAGGCAAGACAGGGAAAGGCGAAAGGAAGAGGAAAGGCTCTTGCGTGAAAAACAGCGTGAGGAGGAAAGGTATCAGAGAGAGCAAAGGCGTGAAATGGAGAGGAGGGAGAAGTTTCTTCAGAAAGAATCTCTGAGAGTAAGTTCAAGAATCAATGTATGTTTAAGTTTCACAATCATGACAAGAGACATCTCTTACTTCTGTTTACATATACCAGGCTGAAAAAATGAGGGTTAAAGAAGAAATGAGGAGAGAGAAAGAGGCTGCAAGACTTAAAGCTGCTAATGAGAGGGCTGCTGCACGCCGAATTGCAAAGGAGTCAATGGAATTAATTGATGATGAACGTTTGGAACTTATGGAGTTAGCAGCATCAAGTCGGGGTTTGCCCTCTATCTTGGCTCTTGATAATGAAGCCTTACAAAATCTTGAGTTACTTAGAGGTGATTGTTTCTGAGAAACTTTTGCATTTGGTTTTCTCGATTGGCCAGTTTGCTGATGTCAAAGAAGTATAGTTACTTCTGCTAGCTACAACTTTTGAAGCACACATCTACATGTTAAAATTTTGACACATGCATGCTTCTGACTAATGTGACTTTTTTTTATGAATTAACCAATCACATGGTTTCTGTTCCTTAATTAATTTCATGATTGGAGAAGCTGATTCATTATGTTCCCCCTTCTTTTGGGGTGCAAGTCTTTGGGAAAGTATATTGTGACTTTTTCTTAGCACATTTGTCCCTCCTGTAGTTATCTTGTCCTGTTCCTCACAGGATTTTTGCATCATTCACTGTATAGTTGATTTTCACCTGCTACAAAATCCCAAGTGCATAAAACTTGGTGTGAAACATCATGCTTACTAATGAGACTTTTTCTGATATTTTTACTTCATATCACTTTCTCTACTTCTGCTTTTCCTTTGCAATATCCCTTGGGACAGGAGGGAGGGTGGTATGCTATTGGGAAGGAAATTGTCAAGTCAAGTCGGTAAATTTTGCATACCTAATATATACCTACATGATAGAGTTTATGGAAACAGTTACTTTGTAGGAGATTCGTGTGTTAGCTACTTTTGTTTTCTGCCTGAATTGTCTTTGTCTCTCTGCTATTTTGGCATTTAAGATCTTTTAACTAGTAGCAGTTTTGATGCTTCAGATGAGCTCACTGAATTCCCCCCCAAGTCTGTCGACTTGAAAAAACCATTTGGAATCCAACCGTGGACTGAATCTGAGAACAGCGTAGGCAACCTTTTAATGGTGAGATTGTTTGCTTTTATTTCTCTTTCCCCTGTGGGCTACTCATTGTTTGTGATTTTCCTAATGCTACACCTAGTTGACCAGAAATACTTTTATAGGGCTTGATGACTTTTTCACCTGTACAACTAGAAAGGTTATAGGGAGTAAACTTTCTGGTTTCTCCTTCTATAGTAAGGAAGTATAAAAGGACTATTTAGAGAAATTAGTTTTTGCATCCCTTTGGTAAACCTTGGGTTAGAAAGCAATGTCCCTTTCCTAGATTCTTGCATCTATTGTAATTCACCTCCTGAAGGAAAAAAGAATGATTTAGTTTGCATATCTCCCCTATTTTCTCCTGAAGTCATGTGTAGAGTTTTAGTCTTTTCCCTTGCTGTAGTTGTTGGTTTGGGGTTGTTGGATTGACCTCAAGTCTGCTTTTTTGGAAGGCTTAAAACTAATTGTTCAAAGAATGAGAAGTTGGGAGCTGGAGCAATGTAACTTTTCCCAAGTTCATCTGCAGATCTTTTATGCCATGATTTCTTCTGCAATCAACATTTTTATCTTCTTTCTTTATTTTTCCCTTTTGAAATGTTACACTGAATTTAAATATAATTGGAAGGAGGTACTAAGTAGCATTTCTCCAGTTGAAGATAAAGGGTTAGAGGGGGAGGCGAGGGCTGTATTAGGTTCCCTTTTAGGCTTTATTTTAATTTTCTTCTTGTTAGTACCTTGCCTGATATTGGTTTCTAAAGTTGTTTCTCTGTTCCCTCCTCAACTAAAAAATTATAAACGTGATAGTACATTTCGATATTGCTGCAAAAATTTCTTTGTTATTTTCTTCTTATTTTTTTGAAGTCATGTACCTGTTTTTTCTATTTTTTATGTTTTGTTCAACCTTTTAATGCAATGTGTTGGAGTTTATGTACATGGGAAGTGAGCTGTCTTTAAATGCTGTTTTGCTACCAATTATTGTATAGGTCTGGAAATTCTTAATGACATTTACTGATGTGCTTGGTCTCTGGCCTTTCACCCTGGATGAGTTCGTTCAAGCATTGCATGATTTTGTAAGTGACGTCTTCCCTTTCTTGTGGATTTGAAGTAATTGATTGTATTCACTATTTAATGTGGCATTTTTTGAACATTTAGGATTCAAGGTTACTAGGGGAGATACACATAGCTCTCCTGAGAACCATAATAAAAGATATTGAAGATGTTGCACGGACTCCTGCTACTGCTCTAGGAGCGATTCAAAATAGTGCGGCCAACCCTGGAGTTGGGCATCCACAAATTGTTGAAGGGGTAGGCTCTGCCATTTTGTTGTTTTTTGTTAACTCTTTTTAAGCATTTTACTTGGGGTTTGCTTCTTAGTGTTCATTGCAGAAGATTTCTGTTCATTTTGGTTCTTGTAACAGGCTTATGCTTGGGGTTTTGACATACGAAATTGGCAACAGCACTTAAATCCATTGACATGGCCAGAAGTTCTGCGGCAATTTGCCTTGTCAGCTGGATTGGGGCCGAAATTGAAGAAGAATGTGGAACAAGCGTCTCTCCCTGATGAAAATGAGGCATGTTCTATTTCCCTTTCTGTCAAAAAAGTTTAAAAACCTCAGATATGCTTTATCCATACCCCAGCTGCTAGTTTGAAGGTCTGGTTTAACATTGATATAACTTTGGCGTTATAAATGTGTGGAAATGAAGTGAATGCTGATTCGCATTGTAAATGTTGTTTGTCTTGGTTACTCTCTTGACTTTTGAATTTCTTCCTGAGTTTCACCAAAAACTTTAAATACATAAAGAATAACTGTTCTTCGTACTTGTTAGTTTGCCATAAGTGTTAGTGGGTGAAAGGAATCTTTTATGAAGGATACACCTCTATGGTTTACGTTTCCTGTATATCCCCATTTTAGCACATTATATACCAACTAAAAATATTCAGATTTTCATGGCATAGGAGTGGCAATAATAGGCAAAAGTAGTACAGATGCCTTTGTTCTGTTTCTGAAGATACAGTTTATGTATGTTTGAATTGACTTTATCCATGTGCAGGGCAATAGCAGTGCAAATATCATCTCAGATTTGCGAAATGGAGTTGCTGCTGAAAATGCTCTTGCCAAAATGCGACGAAGAGGTATGTCCAATCTCCGCAGATCTAGGCATCGATTGACACCTGGAACAGTGAAATATGCTGCATTTCACGTTCTTTCACTTGAGGGAAGTCATGGCCTCTCAATACTCGAAGTTGCAGAAAAGATACAGGTAAATCTACTTTGCTTATTATATGAAACCTTTCCTCTTATTATTCAATCAACTTATTTCTCTGTGTACTTTACTTTAAATTGAAGAAATCTGGTCTTCGGGACCTTACTACAAGCAAAACTCCAGAAGCATCTATTGCTGCTGCCTTGTCTAGGGACACAAAGCTTTTCGAGAGAACTGCCCCTTCAACGTATTGTGTGCGTACTCCTTACAGGAAGGATCCTGCTGATACTGAGGCTATACTTTCAGCCGCCCGTGAGAGAATTCAGGTGTATAAAAATGGATGTTTGGAGGCAGAAGAAGCAGAAGAAGCCGAAAAGGAGGATGTTGAAAGAGATGAAGACTCTGAAAGTGATGTGGCTGAGGATCCTGATATTGATGATTTGGATAATGAATTAAAACCAAACAAGGAAGCTCCTCATTCTTTAGAATCTAGGCAATATGAGGGCAAAGTTTCCTCTGGATATGGAAAGGAGAACTTCCACGGTGAGTTGATGGAAGTTCAACAAAGTGGAAGTGGAAATACACAGAGTGGTTTAGATATTGCAAAACCTAAAACCTTTGGAGTACAAAAGGATACTGGAACTTCTGTTGATTGTTCTACTGATGCTTTTGGAGTTCATCCTGATGCAACTAATCCTTGCCAGGAAGACGGTGTGATTGATGAGAGCAACTATGGTGAACTTTGGGTTCAAGGGCTTACAGAAGGGGAGTATTCTGATCTGAGTGTTGAAGAGCGCCTTGATGCCCTAGTTGCCTTAATCGGAGTGGCAAACGAGGGAAATTCAGTTCGTTTTATTCTTGAGGTATATTTATATTTGATAGACTTTTTATTTAATGTTTTGGCATGAAATTTAACTGAGAAAGCTGTGCAGGAACGCTTGGAAGCAGCAAATGCCTTGAAGAAGCAGATGTGGGCAGAGGCCCAGCTTGATAAACGACGTATTAAGGAGGAGTATGCAATGAAAATGTTGCATACATCAGTTGATGTGCACAGGGTTGAACTTAACTTATCTGGGATTGCAGCAGATTGTACACAAAGTCCGTTTGTTGCGACTGATGGAATAAATGAAGTGGTGACAGCAAACCCTCAAAATCAGCAGGAAGAAATGGGTAACATGATTGCAGAAAGGAACATGCAAATGCAAGATCTCTCTGCACATGATAATCTTTTGCTTCAACAAACTGTCTATGCAGCTGAGAAGTCACGGTCAGAGATAAAAGCTTATATTGGTCACCGGGCAGAGGAGATATATGTGTACAAGTCGCTGCCCTTGGGACAAGATCGGAGACGTGACAGATACTGGCAATTCGTGGCATCTCCTTCTCAAAATGACCCAGGCTGTGGCAAAATATTTGTTGAGCTACATGATGGTCGTTGGAGAGTTATTGATTCTGTGAAGGTTCTTTCTCTTTCTCTCTCCTCTCAACTGTTTTCTTAACTTTAAAGGACTCTTATGCTAAACTTTGCTCTTGAATTTTGCATCTGCAATGTTATGACTTGTTTTCAACAATCACTTCCACTGTTTCTTTTTTTTTTCTTTTTGGGGGGTGGGGGTGGGGGCTGAGGGGAAACACATCCGTAGAATCTATCTGACGCAATAGATTTCCCTGTGAAAAGCCTTAATGTTACATTTTTCTGCTGTGATGCAACTCTAGCTAATGCATCGATCTTTGGTTGGATGATATTTTCCTGAAGTGTAATCCTTTCTGTGCCAGCTTGGTTTTTTATTTTTTATTTTTTATTTTGGGGGGTGTTCCTTAGGAAGAATAGCATTAGTTCTTGTTACTAATAGTTGAATATAATTGTTTGACTCTTTCTTTTCTCTTTAGTTTTTAGCCTTTTGGAGCTGAGGCGTATGCTTATGTAGGTACAGAATTCATCTTTCCTTTTATTTAAACTCACCACCCTTTTTAGGATTTTGATGCTCTGCTGGAGTCTTTGGATGTGCGTGGGATTAGAGAATTTCATTTGCATGCAATGCTGCAAAGAATTGAGCTTTCTTTTAAGGAAATTGCCGGAAAGAACCTTTCCAACTCTGCAAGCCAAGATGGGGACAATATCAAAAAGGAAGTTCTCGATACCCCTAAGAGGACAATGCATGTTTCAAACACTTTACTTAGAGAGCCGTTGTCCTCTTGCGCCTCTAATCTTGTTTGTGATGGAAAGGAGAAAAATGACACCTTGAACCGATATCAAGATTTCGAGAAGTGGACATGGGAAGAATGCTTTAATTCTTTAGTACTGTGTGCTCTGAAGTATGGGAAAGCAAGGCGGAAACAGCTACTGGGTGTTTGTGACAGCTGCCAGGATCTATACTTCTTCGAGGACTATCATTGTACTTTCTGCCATAAGAATTATTGTCTCTCTCTTAAGAATTTTGATGTATCAGAACATATTACTCAATGCAAAGAGAAACTGGAGGAACCGTATGATGTGGTTTTATATACCTTGGAATCTTTGCCTCCTTTAAAAACCAGATTATTGAAAGCACAATTAGCTTCCATTGAGGTAAAGTCTTTGTTGACTTCTTGCAAGTTTTGCATAAATGTATGTGTCCAAATTAACTTCTTTTTTTTTTTTTCCTTTCTGTTGTGCAGGCTTCTATTCCGGCTGAAGCTCTAGAAGCCTTTTGGTCAGAGGACTTTAGAAAATCCTGGGGTATGAAGCTGCAAACTGCATCATCCACTGAGGATCTCCTCCAGGTTCTCTTTCTCTCTCTTGTGCCGCTATCAGGCTTGGGTTTATTGTACATAGAATGCACTGTTCTGAAATGAGTTCTTGAGAGTCCATTATCAGTATTTGTTCATCTTAGAAGTTATAAGGTGTCATGAAATGCGCCTTTATATCACCCATTCATTGGATAGAAGAGTTGTCTTTGTTATTGAAGAATGGTTGGTGTACATTGTCAAACTACATTTCCTTTCCTTCTACAATTATCTGATAATCTATATTAAAAATAGTAGCTAAGTCATTAGCAAAGTGCAATACTTGCAATAGTAGTAATAATACCAATACCAGTGGAGGAGCAGTATCAGTCTGCCTTAAAGCAGTTGGTCTTTATTCAACATTAGGTCTTAATAAACCAAATTACCAAGTTCTTTGGAAATATTTGTGTCACTTGAGCAAGTAAACATTCTTGGTTGGTCTTGGTCATTGTCTTGGTTTTTCTATATTAGTCACCTCAATCTTTGATCTAATGTGTAAAAGATGTGGTTTAGATTCAAAAGTCAATTCTGTTCTCAGTGTGGAGAATCTGCTATTATTTATTATGTTGGAGCAGTGATTATCAGACAGGAGGTTTCTTTTCACTTGGAAATGTTCTTTTGTTATCCCATTCCTTCCATTTCATTTCCATTAAGTTGACTTTCCTTCTGTAATAAATTTCCTCTTCCACCATGGTTGTTTATCTGGTTATACATTTTTTCCTCCACCCAAAAAGAGGAAGGAGGGGAACCCCATTACTCGTGTACTAATACTTTCTTAGTGGTTTGCTATTTCTGTCTCCAATGCTATTTCGGAAAATGTGATCTAGCTAACTTAACATATTTTGTTTACGTCAGAAATTTTGATGTCTTTCTGTTCTTTTTTTATTTTTTTCTGCTGATTTTGCATCCCCAGATCCTGACTTTATTGGAGGGTGCTATAAAGAGTGACTTCCTATCATCAAATTATGAGACCACCGGGGAATTGTTGTGTTCTGGTGACCTTACAGGATATGCTGCTAATGGCTTTCCCAACCTGGAGATGGTTGCAGTACCTCCTTGGATACCTAAAACAAAGCCTGCTGTTGCCTTAAGGCTTATGGATTTCGATGCGTCCATTTCTTACGTGCTGCGCCATAATGAGGATTCTCAAGGAGACAGGGGATCTCGAAACATCATTGTGAGTAACTGAGGCACTTAAAAAGTTTATTCTTTGATGTGCCAAAGAATTGCTTTACCTTCTGGATTTAGAAGTTTGTATGCCATCTCAGAAAGGTGTTCTTCATAATGCATTATAATATTCATCTCGGTGCTTCTTGTGAGGTTCCGTTCCTTTTATTTATATGATATCATTTTGTTTTCCTTTCCCCTCCTCTCTCTCAAGTGTTTTTTCTCTTTTTCTTTCTTTCTTGGGGGGAGTCGAAATATTTATGTTCTAAAACGTAGTGTCATAACTGATGCATACATGGTTGTATAATCTGTTCTCAGACAATTCCAGCAAGATATACTGTTTTAAAGAATGGTGTGGAGGATCCACATGAGGAACATCTATATGAAGCTGGGGCTGGGCAAGAAGATGCTTGGGATGCTTCAGGTAACATGCGTAACAGTTCAGGACGAGGTCGTAACCGTGGGCAAGGCCGTGGTAGCATTCGTGATGGGAGATCTCAGAAAAGTGTCACCAGCTCCAGGAATGAACCTGTGCCAGAATTGACTGCAACGAAGAATGATAAATTCGGGCCATTGTCAGGCTGGAAAGGTCGACAACGGGGCCGTGGAGGACGTAAGCGAGGCCGTCGAACTGTCAGGAGTAGGCAGAAACCAGCAAAGAAAGTGGCACATGTAACTGTTCAGAGTGCAATTGCAAATGTAAACCCTTATGAGAAGATTCCTGCTTCTAGTCAGCTAGGATGGGGCGAGGATGGACCAGTTCACGTCCATGAAGGAAATGTTAGCAGTTCAGGAAGATCTGGATTTGATGATGATAATGGTCAAGCATCTGGGGATGACTATGATGACCAAATTGCTAATAACTGTTCTGGGGCTTTCAGTGGGAAACCCCAGAACGAATTGACGGGTCTTGACTATGGTGTGGTTGTCGAAGAAGAGGAGGATGGTGATGATGGAGATGACAGCGAGGATGATGGACAGGGAGAGGACGATGTTGAAGAATATATAAATGGCGACTCTGATGAAGAGGGAAACAAATTTACAGGTGAAGCGCAAATGCAAAACCTGCATGAAGATTTGGTATTCTCGTCTTCTGGTTATAGTGATTAGGAATCTACACACAGGGCAGAAAGATGTTAGTAAAAGTTTAGGAAATGGAAACAAATAGAGCCATCACTAGTTTTAGCAATCATATTAATTTCTTCACAAGTCTGATTCCCTTTTCAAATTGTAAGAATGAATCTTGGCCTAACTACTAGTTCTTCTGGCAGCTCCAATATATGTATATTCTGCTGCTATGTCTTCAATATATTGAAATACCCTCTTGAGATATGCTTCAAATGAAGGAGGTACTGAAAACATTGTTGCAAGTCCTTTTCATTTTATTGGGCAGTTTCAGATCCTCTTCTTCCAAATTCCTTTTTCATTTTCTCTTCTATCAATATAATATTGTCGATTATTTCTTTTGTTTCATTTCATTTAATATTTTTATTATATTGAAACGTTTTAAAATAATTAATATTTTTTATAAAAATATTTTAATATATTTTATATTATTAATTAATTAATTACTAATCACAATATATATTATTTTTATATATTTAAAATTGACATAAAGTATTTATTAATTTATATATTTTTTATTTTTTATTATAATATATTATTTTTATAATATAATTTAAAATTTTTGTATAAAATTTTATAATTAATTAAATACTGTCAAATAAAATAAAACGAATAAAGTAATAATTTTTATTATATAAAAAATTATAAATTATTTCATAATTAAGAAAATCTTAAGGGGAATATAATTACTTATTATATTAAAAATTAAAAATTAAAAATTCTACCATAAATAGAAGAATTCTAAGGAGTGAAGGGAGTTACTTGAAGATATGGGGTAATATTTTATTAGTGGAAGAGAGAATGGGGAAAGGATCTTGATTCTTTGTTGGGTGGTAACCGTGGTATGAAAGAAATGCCAATTAGGCGATATCCCCTTGCAAAATTGGATAAGCACTGTGAGCTCTTTCCTGGGATAGTATACGTAAGTATTCTTATTACTCCCTCCATTCGAGGGATGGCATATCTCATTATTATTGTTATATTTTTCCATTTGTAGTGTTAATTACCCTTTAATGCTATTTACTCTCAATCTTATTTTTTATTTTATTTATAATAAACTGTCACATATCTTACTTTTCTCCTTAAAATTCTTTCTTTTGTTATAATTTTTATATTTTTTAGAAAAAAAAAACTTGATATATAGTAACTTGATAATGACGAGAGGACAGAGAATGGGGCAAAAGATTCAGACTCCCTTCATAAGAGCAATATATTTTTTTTCATTTTTTTTCACTCTGCCCACTTATTTTCTGATGGTAAGTAGAAAATGAAGTTCAGAGGATTACTGTATATAGATGACCAGATTGCCACATAATAGCTACTCCGTTACTGTTTTAACATATAAGTTTTAGATGGAGGGAGTCATCGCATAATATAAGTTATTTTATGCATTTCAAGGAAAGAAAACTTGTCAATTTGACTCTTAAACTATTTTTACTTTTCAATATATATTCTTAAACTTTTTTGTAATTTTATGTTCCGTAAAATATTTTTTGTTTAGTGAACATAGTCTTGAATTAATATTGTTTAATCTCTACCTAAAAGTGAGTAAAATTGAAGAGAAATCGATTTGTTTGGATAGAAATGCCATTGTAAATATTTGTATGTAAAATGAACATGTAAATTAAATTTTGAATGAACTCAATTGGAAAGTTAGTGATTATATTTATATTAACTAAATGAAAATAGTTTAAGGGCTTTAAAAGTTTTTAAAAAATAATTTTAAGGAAATTTACTTAAAAGTAAAAATACTTTTAAGGTGTATCTAAATAAAGTTTCATCAGATAAGTTGTTTTTAAATTTCGTAAAAGTAAATTATTTATAATAATAAGAGTGATAACCAAAGTAAAAATTTTGAGCTGAATTTTACAATGAAACTCAGGGTGTGATTGGATAGAGTTTGGTTTTGAGATTTTTTATCTTGGGTTTCGGGAGAGAGAAATTTTTGTGAGAGAAAAAGTGAGATGTGAGATGAGAAATTTACATTAGGTTTTGTGTGTAACCCAATCCAAGTTAACCCTCAATCTAAATATACAAATTAAATTAGCATATCCTCCTTCAAAGAACGTTTATTATAAATTTTCTCCATTCTATCTCTCTCTACTTATTTATTTTTATCTCTCTCTTGCTATTTATTAAGAGTATACAAGGTATTTATTACTAATATTTTATTATTTTCATAATATTTACTTCTTATGTGAAGAAGTAAAATGATTTATATTTTGAAATGAAGCTGTTATACATTAAATTAATTTTTGCATGATAAATTCTACAGTTAGATCTATTCTAGAAATTCAATCTCACATAACATATAATAGATGCTACAAGTTTTCCCCCAAACCAATTAAACTTGCCTGTGTGTATTTGGGGTTAAATTTCATTAGTGCAATAAATTCAATTTTTTTTTTTTTTTGAGTCTGGGTTCTCCCTTCACAAATAACTCAAGGATAATCTAGACTGCCAGTGTAGCTGTTAGACTCAGGCTTCAGCATAATACTCTTGCATTTCTTCCCTCCCTGCCCCGTTTAACTAGAGGATTCTGCTTATGAATTCGAAACGAAATGTGAAAACAAGTATTTGATGGTATCAGAGCTTTTTGCTTCCCTGTAGAACGTTGTATAGCGTCTTCTTCTCTGTACTTTCTGCTTTCTCAAGGCAAAGCAGTGATCCCCGGTGATAAATATTGCAGTTTCACTTGGAATGGCTACAGGAAAAGTATGATGTTTTGGGATGCACTTTACGTGTTTGATTGTTTGTTGCAGAAGGCTTTTACGGCTTTTGAACCTTAAGAGGCTTCGAACTCGGCTGCTATCTCGTGATAAGATCTTGGTCTTTAGGTGTATTCCTATGTATCTTCCGGGCTTCCGCTTAATACCTTGCTTATTTGGGAATGTAGCTTCACAATTCTGTTGTTTCTCGAGTACCACATATGTGAATAAGGTTGCTTTATACCTCCAAAGAGCCAGGCTAATAGACTCAATAAGACTCTGTCTGCGCTCCAATTCTTCGGAGTCCCTTATTCAGCTCTTGCAGAGTCCTGCTCTTGATACTTTTGTAGTCAACAATGCACTAAAATCAGCTCCTTCTCCCGAATCTGCACTTTCACTAATAGAAACACTTAAGACGATTCCACATTTCTCGCATAACCAAAATACTCTCTATACGTTGGCCAAGATTCTTGCAAATTCTGGCCAAACTAGTAAACTCAGAGCGCTGATCAATGCGATTAATGCAGGCAAGTTTGCAAATGTTGCACGTGTGAGCTTTATGGATCGAATGAGATGGTATGCTCTTGCTGGAGACCTTGATGAGGTTGTTGGTTTGTGGGAAGAATGGAGGGCCTTGCAGAGGCGTCCGTGTACAGAGTCTTATAACATTGTGATGGGCCTTTTTGCTCAGAAGGGTATGGATTCTGAGGCAGTGTCTGTGTTTCGTAGGATAATTGATGAAGGGGTGCTTCCTAATCCAAGAACGTATACAGTTATAATTGAGCATCTTGTCAAGTCTGGGCATTTGGATTCAGCATTTGATGTTTTCTGTTTATTGCCACAGATGAGGATTAGACGTACTTCAAAGCAATATACTGTTCTAGTAGCAGGCTTTTCTCGAACTGATCAGTTGGAAACTGTCAAGACTTTGCTCAGCAAGATGCAGACCGATGGAATACTGCCTGGTCGAGCTATGCAGACCTCTTTACAGCGACTGCAGGAGGCAGGCTATCTTGAGGAGATGAGCAAGTTGATAAAGGAAATGTTACCGGATGAAAGAATTAAAAATATAGCTTATTCTGTGGATGGTAGTGATACTGACATGGATGGGGAAGATGAAGAAGATAACTATGTTGAACGAGGTGTTGCTGATGAGGTGCAGTTGAAACCTTGGTTAGACCCAGCTGCTTTGGCTAGTGCCTTGAAGAACTGGGGATCTGAAGAGGTACTGGCACTGGAGAAGGCAAACATTGTATGGACAACTCGGTTGGTTTGCAAGATGATTAGGAATTTCAGTTCAGCTGAGACAGCATGGCAGTTGTTCTGCTGGGTTGCATATCAACCAGGATTTACTCATGATATTTACACTATCTCAAGAATGGTTACCAAATTGGCTAGCCATGGCTGTGTCCATTTGGTTGATCAGCTATTATTTAAGATTCAGAGTGAGGGCGTTAGGTTGTCATTTAGCACAGTCAGACTAATAATTGACTTCTATGGTATCTCAGGTAAGAGTCATGCTGCTCTGAAGATTCTTCAACGTGTTAAAACAATCTGCGGCCCCCTGTCCAAGGGCAGTCAACTAATTTTGTACACATCTATCTTGAGGACACTAACGAAGTGTAAGATGAATGATGACGCCATAAACATACTCGAAGAGATGATTTTACTTGGAATTTTTCCGGAAACTCAAACATTTTCTGGACTAATGAATCATTTTGCACTTCAAGGAGATGTCAAAACAGTGCAGAAACTCTTTGGAATGGTCAGGCAAATTGGGCTGGAGGAAGACGCTTATACATACACAGTTCTCATCCGCGCTTACTGCAAATGTGGAAGAGCTTCTCTTGCAATGAGATTATTCGAAGACACGAGGAACTTGGACTTAGTACCTGACTCTATAACCAAAGAGTTGCTAGTCAACAGTCTCTGGAAGGAAGGAAAGCTCAGAGAGGCAGCCCTTGTGCAAGAAAAATGCGAGGAGATAAGAGGTGCTCTTCCAGTTGCTTTGCCTGGAAATTTGTATACTTTGTGCTCTGTAGATGTTCTAAGAGTTTATAGCATATATGCTAGTAAATTCACGACAACTGGTGAGTAGAAATAGAAAGAGCTCTACTGTTTCTAATTGCTGCTTGTCTTCAGGCTTCAATAGAATATACAAATATTTCCTGCGAATTTGGGTGCACACTTCAGATTCGAGAATCATGCAACCTTCTAGTTTCCAAAAATCTTCCAAGTTTGGTCGGTTTTGACTGTTTAATTATCTTATTCTACACTCTTTCTTGGTCAGATTACAGTATGTTGAGCAGGTGAGCCCTTGTGCAAAGAAAGCCTACCCAAATAGTATGAGTGTAAACAAGACGAGCGAAGCCGAGTGCATTTGACTTTTGTCTAAGCGCGAGACAGGTTCATCTCTTGTTCTTGAAACACAAATGAAGTGAGCTCGAATTTAAATTCAGTTCAGCTCATTAAAAATTCAAGTATGATCGAATTTGAATATCATTTGTTTAGTATGTCCACTATGAGTTTATGTAAATGATTGCAAGTAAAAAGAATTTAACTGCCAAAACCTTTTAAACAACTATTAAGCTTGCCACTATTCGGAGCCAAGTTCGGTAAAAGCTTGACTCGAGCTGAAGCCGAGCTCAAGTAATTTAAACTCAATTGAAAAATAATTGAACTTTCACGAAGAGTTTACAACCATTCTTATCAAAGACACGAGTCTTGGATTCAGACTTAACTTTTCTTAGGCAGTTTAGGGAAGGGAATCTAATTTCAACAGCTCTTTCCTCTGATTGAAATTTAATTCTAAGTAATATCAAAGTATTTTAAGATTACAATACACGAATGTATAAATATTCTTAATGTTAATGTTATTATATTCATACATACATAATAAAGTAAATATTGATATGCAAAATAACACGTATAATATACATACATGCAAAATATGTACATACCATGCAAATTCAAATGTTAACGTTATAAAATAATTATATTTACGTTTAACATAAACAATGCTAAATTAGTGTAAACCCACAAATTCTATGTTGCCCATTATTGACTTAATAGGCCAGGCTCCGGACCGGCCTCCGGTGCGATAAACTGGTGACAAGTCACTCTATTTGTACTTTCTATTTTCAGGGCACATATTGCAGGAGCTCTCTGACCGAAGAGCCTTTGCACTCAAATCTCTTCCTTAATTAGATGTATATTTAATTCTAAACCAGAGTATATTATTCCAAGCTACTACAGTACTCCATAACAAGCATTGACCAGTGAGAAGTGCAGGTATCATCTGTTGTCAAGGGCATAATCAGGGTGGATACCAAACAGGTTTCTTCTGGGGCGACAACAGAAGTGCATGGTAGAAGGCAGTAAGACTTAAGGCTATACTTAAATTGAATTCAGTTATAAAACTCAATATAAATTTTTCACTTTAAATTTCACTTCTTCTCCTACCAATAATTTACTTTTACAAAAATTAAAAACAAAGTTAAATCTTACCAACAATTTACTTTTACAAAAATTAAGATAAAAATTAAGACAAAAAATCCAAAAACAATCCAATACGTAAAAAACTAAGACAATAGCGCAAGGCGCAAGCAGCAAATTGTTCAAATGAATTTTCAATTTGATTTGAAACAACAAAATTTTATGGTGTTCGATGAAACACCTAGAGCCTATAGCCTGTAGTCTATACCATCCCCAAACAACACAAACGGAGATTTATGTTTTATTGTTCTCTATAAACCCACTAATGAAGGGGGGGAAACAGGATTAAAAAAGAAAAGCTAGTCTTTGGGCTAAACATCCTGTTCTAAAAGCTTCAGCAAGAAAAAACCTCTTAAAAGATATGCACAGAGCTGATTGATATAGAGCAACAGCCTAACTTCCATGACCTCCAGAACTTAAAAGTTCCTTGATACCAGCCTTCTGAGTTGTAGTCAGCCTCGTTGGGAACTTGATGTCAAATTTGATTCTCAGGTTTCCCTTTTTTGATGGATCTTTCTGGAGAGGCATTCCTTCACCTCGAACTACTTCCTCGTATGTTGGGTGAATTACATTAGTGATGGATATAGTTAAATTCCTGCCGTCCAGAGTAGTCAGATGGACTGTGTAACCCGCCAGTGCTTCAGCAAGTGTTACCCTTTGCGTAACGACCAAATCATTCCCATCACGAGTAAACACTCTGTGAGGCTTCTCATCAATGACGAAGACAAGATCTGCAGGTATAACACCTGGCTTCTCATTTCCTTTTTCTGGGAAGGTGATCTTCGTTCCTTTCTTCCAGCCAGGTTTGATACTGATAGTAAGAAACTCCTCCACTGTTGTTACCCTCCTGTATCAAAGCATGACATTAGAATTAGTATATCCAATGTCAATGCACCCTTTTAAAAAAAATTTAAAATTGTAATGCCATGGAGATTAACTAGCAAAAATGGTGAAACCCACTACCATCCAAGTGGACACAATAGATCTACACAGGACATGGATGTGGCTTACTGGTTTCCACGAGCAATTCTCAGTCTCTTTTCTAATTCTATAGTCAGTTATGTCACCGTACTTCTTTGTCTAGAAAGTTGGATTAGTTCTGCATTTCTGCATTAGAAATGAGAGAAAATTTTAAATTTATGCATTCCGAACATAATCCACATTTAAAAATCATATAGCTTGACAATCCACGCATCATTCAGATCACATTTAGACCTGAATATTAAGTACAGAAAAGCAAGGTATTAAAACTATAGATGTATCCCACAGTTGGAAGACTACAGTGAAAGACCCTCAGACTTGTAAATTTAAGTCACTAAAAACCATTCGAATATGAAACCGCAAACATTCAACTCTGTTACATGTTGGTAGATAGTCAACCTCGATTTTGCAGCAGAATGATGAACAAATGTCACACAAAAACATAAATAAGTAAGCTTTAAATGCACCAAGTACTCCAGTCATAGTATAAGTTAGAAAGAGTTCCATATATAGAACTGAATATTGATATAAACACTTTAAGAAAACATGATTTCATAAACCTATAGGCAAAGCTTACTTTCACTGGCAGTGCACATTTTTCTTTAGGGGAAAATCCAGCATATTTTAGAAACTTTAAATCTACTGAACTTAAAAGTGACATCTCCCAAACACAAAGAGTAGGAAACCAAAAGAAGATTCCTTATATGTTTGCATAAGGACACATTAAATCTCACAACAGATACAGGATTAAAAGCTTACAGCTTACCATAATGCAAAAATGCAATGCTTTCTTAGTAATATTACCATTTCTGAATTATCCTTCAGCAGGCAGATTGCCACTTGCTACAAGAACTGCCATCATGCAGAAATGCTTACTAAAAATGAACAACGTTGACAGAATGTTGGCTGAATTGTAATTCAAGAAAATCTTTGTATTTTTCCAACCACAGAGCAAAACCTTAAATCACACAAAGTTATCCACCAGTGTGCAAAGAAGGAGTTAACCCCCAAAAGGAAAATCATTAAGATCACAAAAGTCCGTAGGCTTGGAAAGTAAACATAAACGGAAACTCTGAACCTGTGTAACCAAAACCTAACTGCTGCATTGCAACATTTTTTGGAAGAACGGAGGGGAAAAAGAGTTTTAACATGATCTCTCCCTCTTATAACAATGCTACATGATTCAAGAGTTTAGAGTAATAATTATTCACCTCATGCAAGTTTATCATGCTTCTAAGTCGAAGTTGAGAGTGCCCTTCTGTTATTTGTACAAGCCAAAGGAACTTAATTGGAGTTTCCCGTGAAACCTCTACAATGTGGAATGCTTGTTCCGCTATCACAGGCAATTAATAGAAACATTCGTATATGCTTAACATGCAAACAAAAAGAACCCTAAAATGGACCCAAAGTAAGACTAACGGGAAGCTATTAAATCAGTCCAATTGTTAGAGATGGTGGCTCTAGATCTGGAGCTACTGCACATATCACTAGTTAAATAGGCACGCTATGCATCTAGCTCGTAAACTGGTGGATTTGAAGGGCTTCACTGTGATGGTAACCACAACCGCAGACTGTGAAAATGGAACCATATTGCCACTATGGTCAAAAAGGATTCAATGAGAAAAGGAAAAAAGACACATTGTAACACAGAAGCACCAAGATACAACATAACGCCAAGTAACACAGAAGTTCCAAGATACCAGATAACTTAACAAGCCAATCATAAAACAGGATAAGAGCCAACACTAACCCGCTCAAATCAATTATTTCTCTGGAGATTTTCATTTTCTTGGTGGTACCCTTGTACAACTCTTCAAGGGAACAAGGCAATTTTTGCTCTACTGCAGCTTCTTTCCTAGGGCCTGATTGATGTACTGATCCGCCAGCACCACCACTTCCTTCAGCAAATGGTGCAAAGATATCATCTTCCCCAAACATACCGCCAAACCTTGAACTCCTCATTCCACCACCGCCAAAGGGGCTTGAGAAACCAAAAAACTCAGAAAATATGTCATCGGCATTCCTAGGATTGAACCTGAATTGTGTTGGACCTCCAGCAGTTGAGAAGTGGCTAGACCCACCAGCACCAGGAGGGGGAATCCCACCCTTTAGCCCCTCCTCACCATACTGATCATACACCGCTCTTTTCTGAGAATCACTCAGCACCTGAACCGCAACCAAACACCCCAAAAACCATAAATTTCAATCAAACTTTCCAAATTAACAATTGAAACCAAAAAAGCCTTAAATGCATGCGCAAGAAACACAAGTAAAAACAAAATAAAGCCTCCAACAGGGAAAGAAATCGAAACTTTATGAATCAAACATCTATTTACATTATACAAACAAAAGATCTGACATTTATCATCAAGAGGCAACCTCCAGCAATGAATCTGGTAAAATTAGCAGAATGACATTCTTAACTTGATTCATGCTTGCCCCAGAATCAATTCATCACTTGGAAATCGAAAGGAGGAAAAAAACATTTTTTACAGCCATACCTCTATAAAACCACATGCATGTCAAGAAAGGTACAAAGAACAAAAATTAATAGAACGATTTATCATAGAACTATACATACATCATAGGCTTCAGAAATCTGCTTGAATTTGGCCTCAGCTTCTTTCTTGTTATTGGGGTTCTTATCGGGGTGCCATCTCATAGCAAGCTTTCTATAAGCCTTCTTCAAATCCTCATCGGAAGCTTTTCTATCAACACCCAGAATCTTGTAATAGTCCGCCCCCATCTCCTCCTTCTCCTCTCTCTTTCTCTTCTTCACTTTGCCAATCTTGACGGTGCTTCTTTTCTACTGTTTTATCCCAAGCCCACCGAAGAATCAACACTCTTTTGCCTAACCCTTTTGCTAAAACTGGGTTTTTGCTTGTATCTTGGCTTTCTTCGGCGGTTTTTATTGTGTAACGGCTGGTTTTTGAAGTTCAAGAATTTTGTGACGCTGGCAATGCCATGGGGGGAAAGAGGGAGTAGATACGGTACCGTAGAGAGGCAAGGAAGAGGAGAGATTTGTCTCGAAGGCTAGAAGACCCAGAACCTTGTAGAAAGTTCCAGAAGCCGCCAACAAATTTTGCATATACTCCTACCATCTAATTCGATTTATTGTCAGAAATCATATAGATTTGGTGAAAGAGAAACCTATGATTTATGAACATTACATTACATTACCACTACTCATACTAGTCAGTACTCACCAGAGGATCTTTGTGGCGCTGCTACAACTGAGTCACTCTCTAGTACGGCCAAATTGTAATTTTCTCCAACAAAAATTGATCCTTTTTTTCTTTTTTTCTTGAGAGAAATCTTTTTTTGATTTTTTTGACAACGACAAAAATTGATTTTTTACTTTTCTTTTCTTTCCTTTTCCACTCTTTTCTCGCTAACATTGACCTTCTCCAAGTTTTCATATAATTTTGGGCTTTCTAATTTTTCTTGCCATAGGCCTTACAAATTGGAAATACTAGTTTTACCCCCCAAAAAAATGGAATTACTCGTTCAAAGATCGTAATGAAGCCATGTAGAAAAAAAAACTCTCTGTCTCTCTGAGTGTTAAATGATAGTGATGAGGACTATAATTGTTCTTTTGTTACGTATAAATGAGGTTATGATTTATAATATGGTTATGTATAAAATATTTTATTTAGGTAAAAATATGTTGGATAGAAAGAATAGTTATATGTATTATCTCTAGAAACATGTCGATTGGGAACTGCTGGTGAGCTTTGTCATGCAGCTCAGATTCGATTGACAGTGGGACCAAAAAAAATATGAGTGCAGGCTCGAGCCCTTTTCAGGGGCTCAGTAGGGCTCTAACTCGATTTTTAAATTTTTTATATAATAAATAATATTTTTTAATAATATAATAATATTTTTAATAATATAATAATATTATTATTATATAAAAATATATATACATATAAATATATATATATATATATATATATATATATATATATATATATATATAATTTTCAGATCGGACTAAAATCGGGTTGAGCTTACCTCAGCCCGAGCTCGCCCTGAAAATTATTCGGGCTGAATTGACAGTCCTAATTATCTCTATTTAGGGATTAAAATTTTAAACCAAAAGAAGAAGAAGAATAAGAGAGAAGGTGGGGGGGGGGGGGGGTTATTTATAATTGATGCAAAAAAAAAAAAAATAGGGATGTTACCTTCTGAAATCCTCAAGATTTGAGTAGTGGGTGTATTTGAATTGCTTTTCAAAGTGAAAACGAATAGCTATCAATTTTATTACTTTCTTTGCTTTATGAATTCATGAAAATTAGAGATTCTTGAATAAAGAAATTACATAGGCGGTTAGAATGTCATAGAATATTAAAGGTATTAGAGATTCTCCTTCTCTTGGAGTAAATTTAACTAACTTGGAACTATTATCCTTACCTAGTAAAGTTCCTTTTTTTCTTCCCTTTTTTTTTCTAAATAACAAAGTTATCATTAATATTAGTATAGACGAAACCATTACAATTAAAATAATTATCGAGTCTCATCTCCAGTACAACAAATTGAAGAATTAACATAACCTCATAAGATACATACAAGAAAATAAAAAGTTACACGATGGTTGAACAACAATGTTAATATCCCACACCCTAAAAAATTTAGATGGACAAAATATATTAATACTAATATTAATAAAGTAAACAAATACATAATGGTATTCTTCATAGCTTGTTTGTCAAAAAATCATAGTAATGAGAAAATTTCAACTATAACATTTTCCCTAAAAGACAACAATTTAAAAGACTATTGGCAAATCAACAATCTTAAAAATTACTTCATGAATAAGTAAAAAATTAAGTGAGAACCCATAACATGTCTAAGTTGAAATTTTTTTCCTGAGAATAGAGAGAAAAAATCTCAATCTAAAAAGATTAAAGAAAAATATCACCTCTGAATTTTAAATCTTGAGAAAATATGCCTTAGAAGAAACCTATGAAGGTTTCTGGTAAAAAAAGAGTGAGGAAGCCCAAAACAAGCAAAGAAGAAACAAACTAGCCAAGATCCGACTGCCAACTGAAGCTTTCGGCTAGATTTGGCTGGAGAAAGTGTCCATAAGAAAGTATTGTAGAAGTTTAGAGAGAAGAAGATGAGTTTTAGAGAGAGAAAGGTTTTCTATCTTTGCTATTTGCTTGTCCTTTTTTTGTTTCCCCTAGTAATATAATTTTGTTCTTCTTAATTTTATCTATCTAGCTATGCTATTACTTGTAACTAGTGCTCTACCTCATGCTACGCATGAATATATATTTTAAACTTGTATAAATATATTTTAAATTTATGTAAATAATATTATTCCACGCTATATAATATACCTTTTGTGTAATATTTTGTGATCCTTTAATTTTGCATTCTATTATTGAGCTTTCTCAAATTGCAACTATATCACCAATTTCTGAATAACCATCTCCAGGAGCATTTGATTGCTTTGGCCATTGAAACATTTATACTTCTGCTTCAAAAAGTCAAACATTTACATTCAAATACAATCCAAGTTGTATATAAAACAAGACAAACTTCATACTTATAGTAGTTCATACATTTTCTTCTCATTAATAGCTTCATTTGTTGAATAAGACTAAAAAGATGAACTCAAACAACTAAAAATTATTATCAAATAGAGCAAGAAAAAGTAAAAAATAAGAGAAACCTAAAAGTAGAAATTAAACTATGAAAAATATAAAGTAGAGGAAACCGACCATATAATAAAAAAAGTCAGTACTATTGTAAATATACTTACGACTCTGTCGACCACAGAAGAAAACTTTTAGAGAGCCATTTCATTGCCAAAATCTTTAGAGAGTCATTGTCATTGGCATTTATTGCATTGCTTTGAGTGTTTTTTCTAGTGACCATTTAGTTGCTTAAATATTGTCAAAGATTTTGGAGAACTATAAATTGTAAAGTAAGAAAACTTTTGAAATTTCTATAAAGATAAGATTCTACAATGATGATGAAATTAAGTAAATTAATTCAAAAAAATCTTTTGGAGTTCCAAAAAAGATGAGAAATTAAGCAAACCTTTGATATTCCCGTAATTAAGTAAACCTATAAATAATTTTCAATGTTTTATTTTTAAATTCATTCTTTATGTTTCTTTTACTAATTTATGCGATTATTGTTTTTGTTACAAATGTTATCACTTTTGAACTTAGATTTATGTATCAAATTGTAATTTGATTGTCTCTTAAATTAACATGATAAGTTTGAATTAAAGCATGGTAAATGATCTTTTAGAATACCGATACAACTTAATATATGAATTTTCAATCTCCTTCTGCTTGATATGTTGGTTTTCCAGAAAAATTTTACAATTGCATATGCTTCTTAGCTAAGTTCTTCAGCTATGATTTTAGCTTTATATTTAGTGATATAGTTTTTCTTCTATAAAACAATAGACATATATATAGATGTGTTGTATAGTACCAAAATACATTTATGAAGAGTTTAATTTACATAAGCATTTTTTGATTAGTTCAATATTTTGGTATTGAAATTTGGAATAGTTCTTGTATTTATCTCATTAATTTTTCTTAAATACTTTAAAAACTATTTAATTTCAGCAAAATTAAGGTGATTAGCTTATGTGATTAGTTTATGAAGACCTAAAAATTAATGAGACATTAAATGTCGCACATTCAAGTATCATTTTAGCCTCTAATTATCCACATGTCACTACAACATACTTCTATAGCTCAACCTATATATATAGATTCCCAAGCTAACTCCAACTCCGAGCTTTCATCTTTCCAGTGTTCATCTTTATCCAATGAACCTCATCCTTGGTGGGATGCTGCCACTTTTTCTCTCTTTTTTTGGGCACCATACTAATTGTAGGATAAAGTTACAAGTCGAAAAAATCAATCTATTAAAAAGAAAACCAAAGTTTGCATTAGATACGATCAAACTTCCAATCTTTCGTTGGAATACCGACAGTTTTACCCTAGTTCCTTCCTCTCATCTCCTATCTTTCTCTACTTTGTTTTAAATGACATTTCTTGTTTTCTTTTCGTGGCTGTTAAACAATTTTCCAATACTACATGTACTTCCCTTTCACAGCCTCTATCTAGGTTGACTTGGTGCATCGCTAATGGGCTAAAATAGGAGTGTTTAAAAATCTAACCGGACCGAATAACGGAACCGAACATAATCGAATTTTTTAGTTTAGTTCGGTTTTTGTAATTTTTCGGTTCGGTTCGATACGATTTTTGAAATTATAAAAATTTCGGTTCGGTTTTCAGTTTAGGTTGTCGAACTGAAAAATCAAAATTTTAAAAAATAAATACAATAACGCATTATAGTAATGCGTACTATAATACATTCTTATATTTATTTCAGTTTAAATCGAATCGAACCGAATTGAATCAAACTGAACTGTAAAATCGAATAGTGAACGGTTCGTTTTTAATTTTAAAAAAAATAAAAAAATTAAGATACTATAACATAATTGGGGCCCCATATAGATTTATTTATTTTGCGAGCGAGGAAGGGGAATTTTTCTGGCAGTTGCCGCGTACCGAACTCGGTTCGAAGTTCTGAGGCGAGCTGCTCTGAACAGTAGACAAGTTCGTCATATGCTATAAGGTGTTGTATTAAAAAAATATATAAAAATCAACTCTCATTCTACTTTTGATAAGTCATTCAGAAAATCTTAAAACAAAGAAATGAGTTATCTCATGAAAGGGTGAGTCAGCATTTTGTGTCTCTAAGTTGAGATACTTTATGCTGATAATTATGTAATTAGTCAGTATTTTATAAGTTATATTTCGTCTAATCATATTAAGTCAAGTATAACTAGTCAGTATCCTATCACTATTACTTACTCATTTATTAATATAAGGATTAGAACCCACAATACACTTGGTTTAATATTATTAGACGAAATATAACTTATAGGATAATGACTTGTTACATAGGTACCACAAGACACAGAATGATGACTCACCCTTTCATGAGATAACTCATTTCTTTTTTTTTAAGATTTTCTGAATGACTTATCAAAAGTAGAACGAGAGTTGATTTTTATATATTTTTTTAATACAACACCTTATAGCATATGACGAACTTGTCTACTGTTCAGAGCAGCTCGCCTCAGAACTTCGAACCCGAGTTCGGTACGCGGCAACTGCCAGAAAAATTCCCCTTCCTCGCTCGCAAAATAAATAAATCTATATGGGGCCCCAATTCTTGGTCCACATGTGACGTTTGGGAGTTTGCTACCAACCATGGACGTTCTCTGGAGGGAAACGTACAAATAATTTTTGTAGCAGGACGTGTGGTTTCTGAGTCTTTAAAATGCGCCTCTCCCTCACGTTTCTCTAATACCTAACAGTGTAACATTGTCTAACCTGTCACTGTCTCCTTCTCTGCTTCTGTAAAATTAACAAGAACAGTTCTTGAGAGGGGGAGACAAAAATGGAGAAAGTGATGAATCAAAACCAGCATGCAGCAAAATGGCAAGAATTTGAAGGGCCAACAAATATCACAATCAAAGGCATTTTGAGCTTGTTGATGGCTAATACTGATTCTGATGATACCAGAAGAGTGATTTCTTTGGCTCTTGGAGATCCCACTGCTTATTCTTGCTTCAGCGCCCCTGCTGTTGCTCAACAAGCTGTTGCTGATGCTATTTGCTCTGGCAAATTCAATGGTTATGCTCCCACCGTTGGTCTTCCTCAAACAAGAAAGTACTTTTCTTTCAGTTTTTTTACTCCAACTTCATATGTTCATTTGACATTCGTGGTGGGTTATGAACGGGTATGAGTGTTCTTATTTGGTTTTTTCTTTTGTTCTGTTGATTCTATACTTCGAGAATTTTGTCTGATAATTAAGATTCTGAATCACATAAAATTGGGATTTGTCTTTTTGACAGTCAAATGAAAGTTGAATAGGAATTTTTCTCAATTGGGGGTATCTCGCAGCAGTTCATTTCTTGATTCCAATGGTTGAAAGTATCAATTAGTCATATTTCTGCTCGTCCATGCATGATTCCCATTCATTTTATTTCATGCATGGGCCTTTTTCTTTTTCTCTTTTGGCCTTTTGCTCGTTCCATGCATGAAGCTGGATTGCATGTTTCCTTCGCAATATCCAGAATGGTTTTGGTTCCCCTCTTTTCCTTTTTCTTTTTTCTTTTTGCTTGTTTAAATAAATGGAGTTCTTGATTTTATCTCGTTGCACAAGCCAGGGGAATCATAGTTTTGGGATAATGATAATTTATTTCTTCTTTTTTTCCCTTGCTTGACTATTGGTTCCTAGTTATTTCCTGATTAGGCCAATTTTGTTGGTATCAGTTGCTTCACATGTAATGTGATGATAAAATTATGATAAAAATTTGCTTAAATTTGGCTGAAAAAAGTTCAACGGGACTCTTAAATTTCTCAAATTTTCTTGGAAATTCACAAGAAATTTGAAGCCACCTGCTACTTGAGCTATTTAGCAACTTTCAACTTTCAGCTTCTAATTTGCTGATTTGTTTGTTTTTAAATTTTACAATTATATCTGTGAAGAAGTTCAAACTGGAAGTAATTTTTGGCTTTCTATTTCTTTTACCACGGCTATACGCTAATGTGTGAATTTACTGCACCTACCGGGAAAGTGGAGTTCATTCACTTCACTCATGTTGGTTACAAATTATCACTGTTACCAGTAAAACTGTAATGTCAGAGTTGTTCAGTTAATACAGGTTTTGTGTCCAATTCCATTGTGCCTGTTTTATTAAGCAGGGCAATTGCAGATTATTTGTCCACTGATCTTCCGTACAAGTTGTCACCTGATGATGTTTATGTAAAAGCTGGATGCACTCAAGCTATTGAATTGGCATTGTCAATTTTGGCTCGCCCTGGTTCCAATATCTTGATACCAAGACCAGGTTTTCCAATCTATGGACTTTGTGCTGCTTTTAGAAATCTTGAGGCTCGGTATTTTGACCTGCTCCCAGAGAATGGCTGGGAGGTAGATCTCGATGCTGTTGAAGCTCTTGCAGACGATAACACTGTGGCAATTGTAATTATAAACCCGGGCAATCCTTGTGGCAATGTCTACAGTTACCAGCATTTGGAGAAGGTTAAGAATAGATATCTTTTTTTTTTTCCATTCTATAACTACTGGTTTCAAATTTTCTGGTCACCTTCAGAAGTTTGATTATGTTAACACCATGACAGATAGCAGAAACTGCAAAGAGGCTTAATGTCGTCGTAATTGCTGACGAAGTTTACGGACACCTCACTTTTGGGGCTAACCCTTTTGTGCCAATGGGAGTTTTTGGATCAGTTGCTCCAGTTTTCACTCTTGGATCTTTGGCAAAGAGATGGTTGGTACCTGGTTGGCGCCTCGGTTGGCTTGTTACGAATGATCCCACTGGCATATTCAAAAACCCCAAGGTCAACTTCCTTTAGGGAATGTTCAAGACATGACAAATATATGCATCTTCTTATTATTATTTGTCCCTGATTTTTTCAGATTTTAACTCGATCAGTAATCTGTGCTACTGATAATCTTTAGTATAGAAATAAGTTTCCTTGAATAGGTGGTTGCATAATCCATGTCTTTCTTAACACAAATTTATTTTGCCTCTGCGAAGATATAGAATCATCTCTACATCATCTTCCCACTTTGTGGGTACATGCCCTGTTAGACCTGAAATTTCACTCAGATTTATGGTTCAGAAAGAAAGTGGAGAAAAATAGTAAAAGCATAGATGTGATCCTGGTAGTCGTTACTTAATTTCTGATAATTACGTAATAAATTTTATTTTACTTTCGCAGTTTATTGAGCGGATCAAGAAATATTGTGACATTAGTGGAGATCCGGCTACATTCATCCAGGTATGCGTATGCCCTGCCCTATTATTTGTCTTGCTTGCAGAAAGACAAGGGTATATTTAGTTTTAGCATATGAGATTGCACAAGTATCGGCTTTTATTAATCAGTGTATAAGCAAAACTGAAATTGGTATGATTCTTAGTTTAGATTGAAACTGCATTTGACCCCAAAAGGTAAGAACATATCTCAAGTTGAAATACTTCAAATCCGGAGCTACCTAAATGCTGCTTCTCATAAGTGCAAGACAAATTTCCAAAATTTTCGTACCTATGTAACTTCATTTATTTATTCATTTATCTATTTATTCTGCATACCCTTTTCTTTTCCTGGTTAAATTGGTATAAAGATGTCAGTAGAGCCAAGATTAGTGCTAGTTTCCTCCCCCTTTGGAAACTTCTTTAAATTTGTCCTTCTCCACACTTCCCAATTTTGGGGTGCACATGAAGCTTTCAACTAAAGAGCAACCATCACAAACAAACATCTAACACATGCTTACTCCAGTGCTTGACATATCTTCCACATATAAAGCTTATTGTGCTTTCTGAAAGAAAATGATTTATCAAAAGATTTTCATTTGATCCTTTAGTTCCTACTCTTATAAGCTACCTGAAACACAATTTACCGACATGAAAAGCACTGCTGCATAATATTACCCAGGGCAGATTGATGACTTCAATAAGCCCTGGGTTACTAGGTTGATATCAAAATTCAGATATGAGCAACTAAATAACAGTTCTAGAGTCAGTTCCGGTAATCACCACCACACAGAGGTTTGAGGTGCTATCTTTCAGTGAAGTATTTCCCATAACGTCTCTACTAATCAATTTCTATTTACCACCAGCATCATGCTATCATATGGAATGGCCAAATTCACTATTTCTCCTGTGCTGGACTTTAATGATGATATCAAGTGCTCAAAATCTAGTGCATTCTCTTGGCCTTTAACAAACTTAAATGCACATCTCAAAAAACTTCTACTTTCATCTGAAAACTATAGTATACAGGGCATCACAGCTTGAATTGCTGCAGTTTTTCTTAATGTAAAGTTATCAATTTGACAGGCCGCAGTTCCTATCATTATTGAGCAAACCAAGGAGGCTTTCTTCAGTAAGACCCTTAGTATGTTAAGGCAAACTTCTGATATTTGTTATGAAAAGATAAAGGAGATTCCTACCATTAGTTGCCCTTATAAACCGCAAGGATCAATGTCTATGATGGTGAGTATTTAATGCTCCGCAACTTTTGCAACTTAGACAAAATCTTACTAAGAAACTTGTGGCTTTTAAAGTAAATAAACTTTCTTTTTGTTGCTGCTTTGTAGGTGAAGATTAATTTGCCTCTGCTGGAGGATATCAGCGATGACATTGACTTCTGTTTTAAGCTGGCCAAAGAGGAGTCCCTCATACTCATTCCAGGTAAGCAGCCATTAACACCTACATATACAGTCATCGAAACTATCCAGGTAACTGGAGCAGCTGACTAATGACATAGCGCTCCCATAAATCAGCTTTCTATATGTCATTTATGACAAAATGACCGAGCAATTGGATCAGTAATGTATCTCGGCACATTCCTTTCCAGCTGAAAAATTCTTAACCATGTAGCTCCTGCTGCATATTTCTCTGTCAGGGCCATCTAAAAAAGCAAACTTCAAGAGTTGGGTTTTCTTGTTCATATGAAGTTCCATTCTACATCTATTCATAGTCATGAAACACCTAATGAAAACAATGTCACCATCCAAAAATTTCAGTGAAAGATATTAACATATATGAAGCCAGCACCAATCAAGAAATCGTATTTCGAGAACCGATTTCCTGTGCTAAACAAACATTCACGAGAAAAGTAGAGCATTTCTGTGTGTAGTTTGGATTCTGAAACAAAATCATTTTGCAGGATTGGCAGTTGGTTTGAAGAACTGGCTCCGGATTACCTTCGCTGCTGATCCGACAAGTCTTGAAGAAGGGCTAGGGAGGTTGAAATCTTTCTGCCAGAGACACACCAAGCAACAATGCTGATTCCGTTTCATGGCAAAGCCATTCTATTGAAAAAAAGAAATATTAGTATCAAACCATACTATTCCTGCAGAAACATCTTAAATATGATTATATACTCTCAATTATACTTTTTATCAGTAGGAAATCTAAAATGTTTTACTCACAAAAAAATAAAGTGAATTTAAATAATATAATCCAAGTGTTAAGCTTTGTTAACTCTTTATTTAAATGGATTAAGAAAACTTAAAAGACAGGTGTGCACACTATTATTTTTATATGTATACAAATATAAATTTACTCTTAAATATAATTATTATTAGTAAAAAAATGTAGACCGATTTTAATAATATGATTATGTCTTAAATTTTATTAAGCCTTGCTTTAAGTGGATTTAAATAAAATTTTTTTAAAAAAATTTTTGAACGAAATTGGATAGAGTTAGATTTGGAGATTTTTTATTTTTGATTTTAAAAAATGAATTGTTCGTAAGAAATGAAGTGAAATTCAAAATTAAAAATCTATAGCGGGTTCTGCTATGCAATCCAAATATATAACCTTTGTTGAAAAAAAAAAAAAGAGCAAAACTTCTTGGCTTCTTGGCCACGAGTGCGTGGCTACGGAAGACAATCTTATTGCACCAATAAGAATTGGTCCAAGTGAAACAAGTTTGGTGTGTTGAAAAAAACTCAATTAGAAGCTCCACTTAATGGTCGGACGGTAGGGTGGAGTTGCAAAACTGTTCAGAAACTCTGGTAGGCGATCAGCGCCTGCACGTTGAGAATGATTTTCTTTCCCTTATAGATATGCCTAATTCGGAATCTGAAGATCTGCCCGAATTAGGCTCCTTAGTGAAGGGTATCAATACCCTTTATACCTCTTTTACTTTTCTGTCTCTTTTCTTCATACTCGTAGGCAAAGATATATCCCAACTCGTTTCTTGCTAAATATGTGAAGATTTCTTCTTCTTGAATTTGTCTTTCAAACTTTCTAATTGATAAAAAATTTTTCAACCACTTTGCCTATACTTCTTTATATAGGTATCCATATAAAGAAGAAAATCATTATCGAATAAAAATTGAACTCTTAACGTCATAGTTAAGAAGTCTCAACTCTTACTATTAAGATAAGACTATTTAAGTTTGAACTTTATAGACTTCTTTATATGTTTAATTCAAATATTTTTTATTTTTTTTTACTTTTTTAATTATAAATCTTACATCTTCACTCTCAAAAGTTAAAAAGTAAACCAAATTAAAATATAAAAAATAGAAAACCTTTTACTTTAAGTTGCAATCAAATAGAAGTTTCCTTAAAAGAAAAAACAATGTTAGAACTTTGTTTTGAAGGGCATGCATCTCGGGCTGGAGATCGAACCCAATTGAAAAAAGGCTCCCATTGGTTTATTGGGCTCGTACGGAATCTAATGGTTTTTTTATCTTGTGTACAGAACCAGATCGTATCTAGGTTTTTTTTTTACCCTTCACTTCTATTTTTATTTTATTTTTGGCAAAAAAGGAAAATCTCAAATCTCTAGGCAATTCCTGATTTATTTATTTTACTGGTGCAATTTGATTATCTTATGTATTTTGAAAAAAGAATCTAAAAATTATCTGAAAAAAGAAAAAAACTAAAAAGTTTTAACTATTTTTATATTACGACTTATATACTAAATCATCTTTTAAACTATATATAATATACTTGACTACTCAACAACTATGTATTGTCAAGAGGAAATTTTAAATGCTTAGAAGAAATTCAGAGTGCATATGGATTAAGTTTTGTTCAGACAAAAATGTAATTGAGTTTTAATTTTTCTTTTATAAAAATTTCACTTTTCCAGAATCAAGAAATATCAAATTCAACCGAATCCATATACACCCTCTGTCAAAATCAGACAATTCTTGAATAATTACAACCCTCTTAGTCAAGATTCACCCAAATCTCAATAGATTTTCCTCGTCATGTACCATTCTTTAATGTAACACCCCCAAAAGAAGAGAAAAACCCATATCATCTTCCTTGAAGGGAAGAAAAGGAAAAATAAATAAATAAACCCCTTATTGGTTTTGTTCTTTCCGTTTCAATTATTCTTGTATATTTTTTAATATATCTTTTAGTACACTAATTATATTATATTATAAAGAATCATGTGCCTTGTTCGAACTTATTAATTTCATTTTAGTTCAATAATATTGTTATATGTAATATAATTTAATTAATATATTAGATAATATATTAGAGAGTATTATAAAAGATTTCAAGCCCCTTCTTTTCCATTTCATGATGAACATATATATCTCAAAATCAGACAAAGTCAAGTGAGATATATACGCGGAAAATCACCGCCACTGTCATCCCACAGCTGCGTTGAGCCATGGCCATCAAAGATCGTAGAAGAACATATTCATCAGTAAACTATATTTGTATATAGCAAGTATAAACAGCAACCTCACATTCATTTTTGAAAAGGATTCATCAGTGCTCAATCCTTGTGGGCGCAGTTTTTTGATCGTATCTTCACGTAGAGATCTACCTTTTTCAGTATGCCAGTGAATTTGATAATTATTTCAAGGAATTCTTTTATATTTATATATTTGTCCCTTTCCACAACATGGATAATTTTGATTCCTGGTGGTGGCCTTCAAGTTAATAGTGACCTTGATCTTTCACTGGCTTCGCCAATTTATCAAGGCTACTATGTATTTACTATTTATTAAGGTTCTCTGTTTAAGGTTCTTTTACAGATTTGAGAGTTTCTTGAATATGTTTAAGAGGTTGTTGAGGGCACATTAATTTAGTTCTTTCAAGAAGCCATCAATGGTTGCAGAGGGGAAAGACGAGCTGTGGAAGGCGATTCTCGAGCAAGTAAAATTGGTACGGTTGAGAGAGGGCAAAAGATACAGGATGCATACGCTGCTTGACAAATTATCTTTTTTTCCCAGAAAAAGGGATAGTTATCTATTTAAATATAAATTTTGTAGATGTAAAAGTACCAAATTTGATACTCTCTTTTTTTCAAAATATAAAACTTGTTTGCACTTTATATATATATATTTCTAATTATATTCATAATTAATGTTGCTAATAAAATAGAAAATAAAAAAATTTATTTAAGGTGAATGTAATTTTAAAAAAATAATCATTAAAATTCGTAAAAGACTAAACATTTTTAAAATGAAGAAAATAGTAAAAAAATCTTAAATTTTGAAACAAAGATTTTAAAAGATATAAGATTTGATAAAGAAGCAATGAATATAATAACTATTTTGAATTTATAGCACGATTTCATAAAAGTGGTAAATTTTGAAAGTTTCGAACTCACTTTATGGTATCCTGTTTGTAATAAAGGAGACATGGTGGGTCTAGAATGGATTCTGATACAATCTTGTGCTTTACTTGCTAAAATAAAAAGAAAAAGGGGAAAACTCAACAAAAAACTATGATGAATTCAACCTTTTTTTCCCCCTTTTGAAAGGGCATTTCTACCATTTTACTACTTCATCTATTTCACAATATAAAGCCTTTTAGATATTTTCTCTCTTCTTAAAAGATTTAATTTTTTATAAATTTTAAGAATTATTTTTTAAAGGTTACACTCGTTATAAATATAATTCTATCATTCTCTATTATATTAAATGAATTAGTTAAAGATATAATAAGAAAAATACTCTTTACTTTCTTATTTTCTTAATCTATATTAAAAGGATAAAAATTTCTTATATTTTGAAACGAATGTAGTATTTTCTTATTTGAATTTATTTGTCACTTTATCTATTGATTATTATTTCATTGATAAATATTAATATATTCAAATAGATACTTATTCTAAACAATACAATTGGCAAAAAGTAAAAGATATGGGCATTACTATATATAGTTTTTGTTTAGATTATATACAGTTAAAAAAATTCATTATTTACTATTCAATCTTTAGATTTTTAAAGTTTCTCTCAAATATTCAAAACACTAAAACTCAAATCTATTAAAAATTACTTTGTGTTTGAGCGACAAAAAGTTAATTTCTCAAAATAATCTATTTTTATATATTTGTGCATATAAACATCATGAAAATCGACTTTAAAGTGATCGATTTTAAAAAAAATACAATTTCAATTGACTTATACCAAAAACTGACACAAGTTAGTTGCAAGTCAAGTGTAGCTTTAATTTTTTTAAAAAGAATTGATGGTTTTAAGGTTTTTTATGATGTTTATATGTATAAATACGTAAAAATAGATATAGTTTGAGAAACTAATCTTTTATTGTGTAAATACGAAATGATTTTTCATAGATCTAAGCTTTGGTATTTTAAATGTTTGAGAAAAATTTTAGAAATTTTAAAATTAAATAATAAATAATAAAAAATATTTTAAAATATATATAATTCAAACAAAAACTGTATATAAAACTATATCTTCTGTCAGATTTACATTATTGAGTAGATAGGTGGGGTCAAAACTATCATTTTGGATTTTGGGAAAGAAGAAGAAGAAATTAAAGAAGTAGAACAGGAGGGGACCTCTTTCAAAAACACAAATACAAAAATATTATTCATGACTATAACACAACATAATCACTAGGAAGAACAATAATTGTTTGCTTTGAGGTCCCATTTCTGTTACATGCACTTCGTTGTCTTTGATGAGCAAAAATTGAGACATATCCATGTCTTTTTTAGCAAGTACTAAAAAATGGGTCATCTGAGTGCTGTTGCTGTTTGCCAAATTGTCTCCCTTCATGGTCCCCAAGATTCATATGACTTCACAATGACACCCCCCCCATCTCTTTTACTTAGATAAATAACCTCCATTAGTCTTACATATTTACATCTATGTCCCTTCCTAAAACCCGATACAATTAGGTCTTGTTTAGCCGTTTACAAAAAAAAAAATTATTTTTACGAAACTCGAAATAAAAAATTTTAAATCTAAACTATATTCAAATACATCCGTAATTAATAGCACTTTTATAATTGACTCCTAGTATGGCCATGTACTTTCACTCTGCTCCACTTTTAGTCAGTCCCAAATCCAATTTTCCTTACCCACAAATAGTATGTTTATTATATATATATACATAAGTGTGTGTGGCTTAGTTGTTGCACATTTCAAAAGGATTAAGAGTGTTTTACCTTTGAAACATTAACAATTTGATTTTTATTTAGGTGCACCTTTTAAATTTTGTGAAATTTAGGTAACAAAAGGTAGATTTGGCAATACTAGTAGAAGAAAATCCCCAAATTCGTTGGGACAAAAAACATTGAAAAGGATTTTAGCTGAAAAATGATGTAAGAATCTTGAGGAATATCTCACGGATAAATTAAATAAAAGCTGGACAAAAGGCATTGACATGTCGGTTAAAGTATCAGACAAAATAACTCAATAAAATCTTAAATATATGTGGGTAGAAATTTTTCGCAATTCCTTGTGGTTTCTAGCCGTTTCAAATTTTCAAATAATTTAACGTGAATAAACTTTTTTTTTTTTTGCAAAGATTCAGTTTTTTTTTTGGGACCTTAGACTATTAAAAAGGGATAGAACATAGTGCTCAATTAAAGTTGAATCTGAAACCTTTCTGTCTATATAATTAGAAGTGCTTTACCAATTGAGTTATTATCTTAACTCTATAAATTTAATTAATGTCAGTCGATAAGAATGTGACACCAACAAGTATTGTTTAAATTGATAATTGCTTTTAACTAATTGAACTGTACTTTAAAAAACACTGAATTATGGTATTATCAAAATATATTAAGCATT
The DNA here is from genome assembly GCA_030512225.1 of Rauvolfia tetraphylla. Lineage (NCBI taxonomy): Eukaryota > Viridiplantae > Streptophyta > Magnoliopsida > Gentianales > Apocynaceae > Rauvolfia > Rauvolfia tetraphylla. The sequence continues at coordinate 1,703,278 of JAJQKT010000012.1, forward strand.
TGATTTCTTACTTTCAATTTTATGTCTAAGATTGCTTGTTATAATTCAATTGATTAGAAACAACACCGCATCCCAAGCGATAGTTCTTGAATAAGATTCATCACTTTCTTCTAAAAAATTCATGATGCAATCCAACTCATGCATGTATAAAAATATGAAAATTAAATCTCTTGTTTTTAGAGAGTTCAACTATTGGAATTGACCGCAAGAACTCAAATTTCTAATTTGAATCAAATTTTTACAGGAACAAAAAATGAAAAAGAATATTGTGGTCCAATTATGGATTAATACAAGTAAATATACTGCCAAACTGCGCCGCCCACGTCTTTTGCCAATGTACAAAGGTCAATTCCAAGAGTCAAAATGGAATTCAATTATTAAAGTTTCCCATTCTGTAATAAAAAATTATGGTTTATTTGTTTTTATTTCTTTAGAGTATATCTAAGTATTTTTTTTTTATTTTCCCTTAAAAAAAGTAAAATAACTCAAGATTCGTTTATTCTTATTTACACTGCTTGTGGATGCATGAGGAGAAAGGGAAAAGAGATCCAAAACGAATAAGAGGTATTGTAGTGGTCCCGAATATTTTTTCTTTCTTTTTTTGCTTTTGCGCTTCTTGATCCAAGGATGGTTGACTACATTCATTGTTGATGTTGATTGGACAAATTCGTTGGTTATTAATAATTACCGTTTCTCGTTCTTCTTGTTCTTCTTCTTCTTTTGCCTTAATGACCTTAAATTTATCAACTAATTAACTACCTTATCACTCGAATTTGTCTTTTTAATACAAAAGATTATACATATTAAATATAATATAATACATAAAGTTATAAGTCCTACGGAAAAAAGAAAATAAGCTCTAAGGATAAAAGAGAAAAATCTTACACGAGACAGAAATCGAACTCCTAAGTTTTGGTTGGAATGCATCAATTGCCACTATTCAGTTAAGGCCTCACGGATGAAAACTCGAGCTTTGAAAGATTATATATGGATTCAAAATTTATACAAATATCTTTGTCATGTCTTGAAAAATGTATAATTAAATCTTTTCTGCAGTAAGTTAACTGAGAAATTATCAAAAACCATGGTTGCTGAACCTTTTTGTTTTCTTCCGGGAAATAATTGGGGCATTACTTTTGAATGGTTTGCAATTTTTAGTAGGCTTTGGTCATTTTGCAGTTTGATTCCAAAATCTAATTAAGGCTGATTAAACATGTTGTTTTATCAAGTTTAACTACAGTTTATCAAATTCAAGCAGCCTAGTCAATGTCGTGGACTACTACCTAGTTAGGATATATATCGTTTTACGACAAGATATGATAAGATAAGATTGAAGTCATTATAATTATCATAATTGGTAAGTGTACATATTAATTTTTAAAGTATTATGTTTACTCTCTTCTTAAATTAAATTTTTAATAACAAACAAGTAAATATTTAATTTCGAACAGAGATAAATTTGTTTGTAAAACAATGAAAATTGACTAATTATGAAGCTCGTACTGAATATATATTTTTTGCAATCATATATTCTAAGACTAGTGAAATATGTAATATGCTTTTTGCAAAAAATACATTAATTTCTATTACGGATAGTGAGATAGAAGATCCAAATCGCTTTATAAACAACCGCACGATGCATCTCTACCTATTGCCTAATGATAATCGACTATCACATTCATTAATGTAAATCATGAGAGTCATAAACTAAACTGTTCTGTCATGTAGACTGTAGAAACGAGGAAACTTGGAATTTCAATAATGTAAAAGGCGGAGGATAGAGACGGCAACTCCAGCAGACAGCGATACGATGCTGATACCTCTTTTGATGATAGATAATCAAGACATCATTAAAGTAGAGAGAAGAATTGTTCAACGACGTCTGTGATCATGAGCCCATCATCGGTGCCCATGACGAGGCAGATATATGTATACAGTTTCATGTTGGGAGAAAATCGCCTGAATGCCATCTTCATCACAAGGTGATTAACCCCAAAATGCACCTTCCTGGAATTTACGTTGTGGATTTTTCTGTTTTTTTTTTTAAAATCCTTTTTCTTGTTCTTCTTTTTTCTATAATTTTGCATAATAAAATTAATACTTCCTTCGTTTCAAAATTTTCTCTACTTAAAATTCATTTAATTAACATCAAAGTCCGCCTGGCTATAACATGTATATAAAGAATTGAGCTTCGATCTCAAATAGGAATTCCAGAGTACTTTGCTTAGTATATTTTTTTAAGTTATTTAAATACTCCAAAGGTTAGAGTCTTGACAATTGAGTATCCAATCTCATTACTATAACAACGAAGTATTAAAATTTGGATGGAATTCGTTAATTCAAATAGAAAATCCATGAGCTCACGTGTCAGTTTAAAAAATATAAGGGTTAAATTTATACAAATATCTTAAACTTTGGGAGTCCTGATAATTGATTATTCAATCACAGTACTATGACAATAACTACCCAATTTGATGATCTAATATGCGAGAAAGGAAAATATATAGAGAAGATTATACTAAAATGAATGAAAAATTAAAACAAAGCATCACTAATATGCAGACAAGGCATGAAGAGTTGGTGAGTTCAAACTCCAAATTGCAAGTGACAAATGAAAAACCTCTTTTCAATATCGAGAATTTTTCTACACGTAGAAAGCTAAAGAGAGTTTGGAGAGAGTGATGATATTTTTTTCTTCCTTCCCGTAATTTATGGTTGTGGACTTCTTTGTAGTACCAACAGGCAAAATAGAATTTTAAATTTTTTTAAAAAGTATTGAACACATTTATAGCAAGTCATATATTTTTTGTCTAAATTAACGCATTCTATCTAAATTAAGTATTTAATTATCATAGTATTGGGATTGAGTACTCAATTGTTAGGACCCTCAAAGTTTTTCATTTGAATTAACGGATTCCATCCAAATTGGATACCTAATTATCATAGTGTTGGGATTTGATACTCAATTGTCAGAACCCCCAAAGTTTGGGATACTTATACAAACTTAACCCGTAGAATTTTCAGAATTACATTCTAAACATTTGAATTCCTTTGTTTGGTAAAATTGTGGAATTGGTGCGGAATTCATTTCCAATTTATTAGTTTGGAACTCCAAAAATTTATAGAATTAAAAATCAATATACAAATATAAAATTACTTCAAATGTGTGTATTTGTGTGTATAGTTTTTTTTTTTTTGGTCATTTGGCACCAAGGACATTTTGGTAACACGAATTGCAACTTTGCCATTTTGTAGCAACATTATTTTTGTCATTTTACATTGAGGATATATTTGTCATTTTACACCAAAATCATTTTAGTCATTTGGCACCATGGGCATTTTGTCATTTTACACTAAGGTCATTTTACACCAAGAGCATTTTTGTCATTTGGCATCAAGGGTTTCTTCATCATTTTATATAAGGGTATTTTGGTAATTTGACACATGGGGTATTTTTTCATTTTGTACAAGGACATTTTTGTCATTTTGCAGCGTGGATGTTTTCGTCATTTTGTACCAATAACATTTTCTTAATTTGACACCAAAGGTATTTTTGTCTTTTTATCGAGGGCACTTTCAACTTTTTTGGCACCAAGAGCAATTTTTGGTCATTAGCACAATGATATTTACGTCATTTTATACCAAGGGCATGTTTGTAATTTGACACTAAGGGTATTTCCGTTATTTTACACCAAAAATATTTTGGTCATTTGGCACCAAGGGTATCTTGGTATTTTGAAAATTATGGTATTTTTTATTTTGCAATAACGGCATTTTCATCATTTGATACCAAGGGTATTTTTGTAATTACATAACAAGGTATTTTTGTTTTTTGCATTAAGTGTGTTTTGTCATTATACACCAAAGTATTTTCTTTGTTTTACATCAAGGGCATATTTGTCATTTTGCACCAATGGAATGAGAGTGTGAGAGAGAGGGGGGGAGAGAGAGAATGTGTGTGTGAAAATTTATATATTATTATATAATTGAGTAAAATAAAAATATGTATATATTACAAGATGATTATAATTTAAGCAATATTTATAGAATTGGAATTGAAACTCTTAAATTGGAATAGTAGAATTGATAAAATTGGAATTGGAAATGAATTCCAATTCTATAACTAATTTTACAACCAAACAAAAGAATTAGAATTGGAAGCTTCAATTCCGATTCCAAACCTCCAATTCAATGGCCCAAACACAACCTAAGCTCAACATGAACAACTTGTTTCATTTGCACAGTTATTTATACGTCTATATAAGAGTATGTGTTCCTACCTTTACAAACTTCCTCCCTCCATATATATTTTAACCACTTACTCAGATATCTTAGGGGCAGAAAATGTCAATATCGAATGATTTCTTCATTACATCTCTAGGTTTTTCATTATAAATTGAAAACAAAATTTCTCAGTTAAAATTAAATATTTATTCGTTTATCTTTTTTTAAAAAATTAAAAAATAGACGTCACTAACTCTAGATCATGCTAATTATTGTTATCATTTTTTAACTTACCAAGGTTTGTCCCTTAGTCTTTTTAACTTCTATTTAGACATTCAAACGTCAAATTATTTTTTGTTTGATTCATTTAAAGAAAAGAATATAAATAAAAATTAAGATCTTTCTCTTGATATACCTTCCAATCAACAACTAGATTGTTATTAACATCTTTTGCTGAAATTAACGAGGTTCTACCATATTTTATTTGGATAATAAATTACGCGCTCGACCATTAAACTATTGTATATAGGAGTTATCGACAATTATTCTTACCACATTAGAACAAGACATAGAAATAATACGGAAATACAAACTCCAAAGAATATGCATTAATTAATGCCAACAACTGCAGGATAGGATCCCTTTCTTTTTACCGGGCAAGAGATATACATGAGCTCGTTTCATACCAATCCAAGTAGCATTCTTCTCTCTCCATTAAAGGGAAATTTTCTTGAAACAGCTCACGGGCACTTTTCATAGATTTTTTTGAATCTTCAAAAAAAGGCCATCCACAAACCTCTCACAATTTGACAAATTTTATATTTTAAAACAAGCCAAAACAACCACATAAATACAAATCCTGACTCCCTGTTCATGAGTTGTGGTGGAGATCCAAGTTTTCCACACTCCCACTTCGCACTTGCAAAATAAAAACAAAACACGACGACCCATATTGACAGTCACCGACTCCTCCCTCCTCCCTCCGCCGGAAAACCTCGCTCACCTCTGCACCTTGCTTCTTTAATAGCAGCTGGTGCTTGCATGGAGTGTTGAGAACTAGTGCATCTTCTGGTTATATATATTCATAGAGAGATTTTTAAAGGGCACGTGGAGAAGTGAATAATATTCTCTGTTTGATAACTTTGTAATGCTAGCTGTGTCACCTCTAAGGAGCAACAATGAAAGACAGAACGAGATGGAGAGTTTTCCGAATGGAGCAGATTATTTTCCTGACTTTGGTGGTGCGAATTTGCTTGACAGTATTGATTTTGATGACCTGTTTGTTGGGATCAGCGATGAAGATGTGTTACCAGATTTGGAGATGGACCCTGACATTCTTGCTGATTTCTCACTCAGCGGATGTGAGGAATCTCAGATTACCTCATCGGTGTCCGTGGATAAAGTAGAAGAGAATTCACGAAACGACGAGGTGGAGAAGGCTAATTCCGCTTCAGAAGGCGGTTCCAGCTCGACGTTTACAGAGGGAGAAGATGTCGTGAGCAAAAGAGATGAATCCATGGTCGCGAATCCGTCTCCTAAGGAAGCTAACAAAGGGAGGAAGTCATCTGCTCAACCAAAGAATCCTCCAGCGAAGAGGAAAGTGAAGGTAACTCATAGGTTTTTCATAGTTCTAGGGTTTGGTTTTGTGGTTTAAACTTCAGATATTTCATGTGAAACATCTTCACGAGAATCTTGGAGCTCTGAAATTATATTTGGAAATGACTGAGTTGAATAGCAAGTCTCTACTTGACTATCAATCTTGTGTAATTATCCTTTTCTTTTCCATAGTGCTATGATGAGTACTCAAGGTAGCCCAGTTTCAACCTCAACTCTTGCACACAAGTTCAACTTTTGTTTTTTTTTTTTTTTCTTTGATTCATGGAAAGTCGGTTGTTGGATGAACCAAGCTAGCCTCTCTTGCACCAGTAAAAGGTGTACTCACAGGGTAGCCCATTTTCAACCTCAACTCTTGCACACAACTTCCTTTTTTCTCTCTCTCTCTCTCTCTTTGATTCATGTTAAGCGAGTTGTTGATTAATCACTTGTGAACTTGATCTCTATCTCTCTATATTATGAATCAGACATGTATTTTTCTTGGATTCTTTGGAGAAAACCTAATCACTATTCGCCAACTAGAGTTTAAAATTGACTTCTTGCACTACGAAATAGGCATTGGAGACGTACCTCGTCTCTTATAATTACTATTAGTGCATCTTAATTTGTTGGGAGAGAGGGGGGATTTTAAGTTGGCTGAAAATATTTTCTTGAACTTCGTGAAGGTGGATTGGACACCAGAGCTGCACAGGCGATTTGTGCAAGCAGTGGAGCAGCTCGGTGTGGATAAGGCAGTCCCCTCAAGAATTCTTGAGCTCATGGGAATTGATTGTCTTACTCGCCATAACATTGCAAGCCATCTTCAAGTAAGCTTTTGTATTCTTTTCCTCTACTGCGTGTACTTTGTTTTTCTTTCCAAGTCTAGAACTTTCCTAGATTTTGTTTGGATTTGTATAATTCTACGCTTAGATATAATTTTACTGTATATTCTCTCTGTCAAAATTGAATTGAAAAGGAAGCATTGGTTCGATTCCATCTATAGAAAGTGTTTTTCTTTTTCTAAATAGAGAAGTAGGTTAGAACTTCTATCTATTTTTCTTTCCTTTAAGTAGGCAAGACTTCTTTTAGTGAATATCATTTCCTAAAATTGGTTCCTCATGAAAAACGGGGGTTTATAGAAAAATTTTTATTAATAATAGATAGTATATTAAAGATAATGCAGTGTTAGCAGATGAGTATCTGTAGACATTCATGCGAATACTGTGTACAGACAAACATGAAAAGCTTGATATTACAACATACGACCTTTTTTCTTTTCCCTAGTTTTTTGTCCTTTATCCCATGTATGAGTTACAGCACCAAAGCAATTCCAAAAGCTACTTTCCTTTTGCTTTCATTTCGAAGTCCCAATCATCAAGAATCATATGCTTTATGTGGAAAAGAAAAGATCCCAAGTACTGATTCTTAAAATGCTTTAGTTTTAGGCATATGGTTGACGTTTCATGGCTGTTTAACTGGATGTTCTTAATTAGGCTCTCTAACCCAGCTACAAATGAATTCAAAGAAAATAAATCAAGGATGGTTAAGAACAGAAGATACAGATCTCATCAAATGCTGTATATTTGGACTGATTCTGAAGGTTTCTTGGAAATGCTTGAATATGCAGAAATACAGATCCCACAGGAAACATTTGCTAGCTCGAGAAGCTGAGGCAGTAAGCTGGAGCCAGAGGCGGCAGATGTACGGAGGTGCAGCCGCTGCCGGAGGAAAGAGAGATATGAATCCGTGGCTTGCTCCAACCCTGGGATTCCCTCCCATGGCACCCGTGCCTCATTTTAGACCCTTACACGTATGGGGTCATCCATCTGTCGACCAATCTTTAATGCACGTATGGCCAAAACATTTAGCCCCTTCTCCTGCACCACCACCAGCAACATGGCCACCAGCTGCAGCACCTGCTCACCCTCCAACACCACCAGCAGACCCTAATTCATTTTGGCACTCAGCGCACCCATGCGTAAGCCATTAATCTCTCTTCTTAAGACCTCGTACTCCTTTTATTTAGAATTGAATCTCTAACTTTCTGCGCAAATTTAACAGAAAAACTAAATAACAGTCAAATTTCGGACAGAAGACGTATTATTCACAAGGAAAATGTTATAATTACGTACAGATGTCATACCGTGTTGGATTTGGCAAATGATATGAAACTTATATCACATTCAATGTATATATTCTGTAGGTACCAAACCCGCTTACCCCAGGAACGCCATGTTTTCCACCACATTTGACACCAGCGGTAACTACAAAATGCTTTCCATCTACGGAGTTGTTTTGACCTGATAATTGTATATGCTAGTAAACAAAGAGTACGTAGTGGCTCACGAGATTATAATTCATGAACTGTGCAGAGATTTTCAACACCGCCTGTCCCCGGCATACCACCCCTTCCTATGTACAAAGTAGACCCCGGCATCGGTGTCACGGCCCCTGGTACCGGACAAGCAGTACCTCAACCTCCTCTTGACTTTCACCCCGTAAGTCTCTCTTCTTTTGGCTGTTCGCGTCTGTACTATGTGTTTTCTGGTTTTTCTCGTCTGATATCAAGTAAACTTCCTCTACATAAATGAAGTAAGTAGAAAATAATGAATAGTTTTTTATTGTGTTAATTTTATTTATATTTTTTATTAACATTAAAAAATGTGAAATTTATATATATAGGTGAAGATAATTTTAAAAAAATAATCTTCAAAATTAGCCAAATGTCAAATAGTTTAAGGACCAAACAAATCTTATATTTTGAAACAAATAGAAAAGCTGTCATACAATATCATATTAAATCAAACTTTAATTAATTACTTAATTCTAACAAAAAGTAAGGGGGAAAAACACTATTCTTAGCTTGTAGACAAGAAAGTGAACCACTAACACATATATATAGTATTATGTACTCACCTTAACCAATCATGTTAGTATTTTTTTCCCCTAAAAGAAATCATGTTAGTATTTCCTTCTTGGGGGTAAATCGCAAAATTTTTAAATGCTTCTTGAATAGGTGAAAATTTGCTGGATGAATAATCCGAAAATGCAAAAACTTCCAAGAGGTCTTTTTTTTTTTTTTTTTGGTAAATACTTCCAAGAGGTCTTTTATGCACATACAAAGTTATATATACCGAACTTAAGAATTTTCAATAATATGCTAGAAAATTTATGTGTAAACCTAAGTATTTTCGAATTTTCATGTCCAATGGTATGTGTTGATATAGTTAATGCCAATAGACATGCATGTATATATGGTTACCAACGTTTGCCTTCAATGATTTTTCTTGTATATTATGCATTATATAGTCAAACGAGAGCATAGATGCAGCCATCGGAGATGTTTTATCAAAGCCCTGGCTGCCGCTTCCGCTTGGGCTGAAACCGCCATCGGTCGATGGCGTGCTGGTAGAGCTGCAGCGGCAAGGAATACCGAAAATTCCACCGGTTTGTATCTAGAATTCGACCAGTAGCGGTTGCTTTTGGAGTTTCCTGGCACAGGACATGGAAGCCCGACAATTCGACGACATTTCAAGCAGTTAGATGAACATATATATATCTAATATGCAAGCTTCTTTTGCTTTTTCTTTTTTCTCGTATTTCTACTCTCTTTTTTTGCATTGTTCTTGAATCCAAGATAGGTGCAAGAACAATGTTTGTAACAGTGGACTATGAACCAGCAGTTTCTCTAATGGTTTTGCTTAACATTTTGATAATTAATTGAATAATGGAAAGAGCTTCTCTTCCCAAGTCTCATTGTGTGGATTCCTTCTTTGTTTTTCTTTTGTATTTACTCGGACTGACTTTTTAATTAGATGACTTTTCCATTTGCAAGGTTTGAAGTTTCAATTGAAATGTTGTGGTCACTTCACGTTAAAAAAATAAATAAAAGAGAGGGAGAGACAGAGAAAAGGAAAATTACATTGTTAACCTTGTTGAGGTGCTTGTGAGTTGAAATTACATTCTTGTTGGGGAAAAAATTAAAGGAACATATATACTCCCTCCATTTTAATTTTTAAAATATAAGGTCCTTTTTTTACATATACTAAATAAGAAGAAAATAAGAATAATTTTACAATTATATATAAGCTTTAACTAATTCAACTATTAAAAAATAAAATAATTATATTTATAGTGAGCGTAACTTTAGAAAAATAATTCTTAAAATTTATAAATAATTTTTAAAATGAAGAAAATAGTTAAAAAACCTTTGTATTTTGAAATAGGTGTACTTCTTAAGTAAGACTTTTGTTGTACATTGCAAATGTTAACAGATTTTTCTCTATATCCTCAATAATCTCTAGTATATGCACTATTTTCATATGGAAGAAAACGTAAGATTAAGGGATACCAAACTTCGTTAAGGATTCAAAAATTCTAAAACTTCAAAGATGATACCTCAAAAATGAAGTACAAAATTCGGATATTCTTGTATAAAATAAAGATATGCTCCAGCTTTTGAAGTTTAAATGTGTTCTATTTTAATCCTGCTTTTGAGGCTTAGAGGACCTAATATTGTTTACAAATACATTAATGCTAAACACATTATGATTTTACTCAAACAGTTTTAACATACTATTAATATTTTTATCTTACAAACTTATATTTAAAAAAAATAAGTGCGTTGGATTTTGGCACGCCGTACCACCAAAGTGGTGGTGCCCAATCAACCTTTCTTGGCGGCAACATTGAGCGCCAAGAACAACTCCATTACTTACTCCCTTCATTTCAAAATATATGACTTTTTATCTCTTCTTAAAGTATTTGCTCTTTGTAAATTTTAAATATTATTTTTTAAAAGTTACATCTACTATAAATATAATTCTCTCGTTCTCTATTATAGTAGTAGAGTTAGTTAAGGATATAATAAAAAAAATAACCTTTGTTTCTTTCTTTCTTAATATATACAAAAAGGGCCAAAAGGCTTTATATTAAAACAGAGGAAGTAATTTGTTCTATGAATTCATTTTATTTATTTCTTTGCTCTATTCTTTTTACTTAAAGTTACTTATTTTAATTTTTTATTGAATTTTTTGTTATTTAATTATTTTGATATTATGTTAAGATTTTTATTAAATAAAGTCTTTATTTGTTCATAGTGTTATCATTTTCTTAAAAATAAAATTATTAATGAATAGCATTAACATTTTTATGTTGATTTTATATTTTAAAATGACAGAATATCTAATGATGAAATATTATGAAAATTTTCAAAAGTATTTTCGCATGAATTCTTGATTTATTTTCTAGTAGACAAGCATTACATGAGTGGGTGTTAAATGTTGGTAGTCTATTAATTTTATCAATTGATTTTTAATGATGGTAATCAAATCTTTAATTTATTTTCAATCATTGTAATTGGGTTATCATTCTAAATCCTAATATAAAATTAAAAATTAATAATAATAACTACAAATATAAATATTAAAATAATTAATAAAATAATATTTATCAACAAATAAATCAGTGTTGCTTTCAAAAAATAAAGCAGGAAAAAAGAAAAGAAAAAAGGGAAAAAATTGGGGGTTGGGGTAAGGGCCCAACTTGAATAATCTCAAGTGTGGTGCCCAGCTTGGGCGTCAACCCCAAACAAGGTGGGCCTAAGTTTGACGCCCCGCACCCATGGCAGCGCGCCAAGCTTTGGTGCGCCGCCACACACCACTAATATTTTAAAAGAAATAAAAATTGTAAAAATTGCTAAAGGTTAAAATTGTAAAAAAGTCTTGTATTAATAAAATCTTCTTATGTTTAATAATTTCTTTAAGTTCGTATCTTTTCTCACAAAATTTAAAAGTGTATCACACAAAAATACAAAAAGTTTTTAAAATTTTTTGGAAAATTAGTCAAAAATGCCCTTAAATTCTTTTCGTGTTGCCACTCTTAATTTTTTAAACTCATTATACCTTTCTACTATTTTCAGGAGGTCTAAAATACCCTAACATGGTAAAGGATATTTAGCGAGTTTGATAATTATATAATTTCATCCATATTGTTTTAATTCTTAGATAATTTAGTCCTTGTCGAATTTTATAACTTTTTTGAATACTTATCTATTTTTACACAAATTAATTAGTCCTTCTGGAAAATTTCAAAGTTTTTTTCGACCAATCCAAGCAAGTTGTCTCTCTTTTAAAAGGTAAATTAGGTAATACAAGTTGTCTCTCTTTTAAAACATTAACTCACTTGACCCTTTTCTCTTATATTTTACCTAAATGCAAACAAATGAGGACCAGACTCCCAAAAGATTCAATTTTCATACAAATTATTTTTATAAATTATGAATATAGATAAAATATTAAATGTACCAAACCATATTTAAACGTCATATATTATACTTTTCACACCCCAAGTCCTCAGAACAATGGTATTTTTGCAGTAGCATCATTTTGCGGGGTTTAATATTGAAGCTATATCACCCACTGGTCATAAGTAATCAAGAGTGACAATTGTTCAATGTTGTTGCCTCACCCTCTTTTCGGTTATCCTTACTACTCCTTTGTAGCGCACAACTCTTGCACTTGGGGTTGAGGGAATCTTGGAGGGGAGTTGTGAAAATTGAATCTTTTGGGAGCCTAACTTTCATTTGATGCATTTGGTAAAATATAAGAGAAAGGGGTTACATGAGTTAACGTTTTAGAAGAAAGACAACTTGCATTCTCTTTTTTATCCTTCAAATTTGTTTTACGTCTATGGCACATGCTTGGTTTGGTTGGAAAACACTTCGAAATTTGTCAGAAGAATTAATTATTTTATGTGAAAATAGGTAAAGAATTAAAAAAGTTAAAAGAATTTGATAAAGACTAAATTATCTAAGAATTAAAACAACAATGATGAAATTGTACAATTATCCGTTTTGATTTATTAGATCGTGTATTACCAACCCAAAACGCCCTCCAACTTATTTGATTTAACAGTGTTTGATCGAGCACAAAATTTATGTAAAAGTTTGAATTATATTATAAAAATAATATAGTATAATAAAAAATAAAAAATATACGGATCAGTAAATACTTTATATCAAATTTAAATATATAAATAATATATAGTGAGGTTAAAATATATTAAAATATTTTTTATAAAAAATGTCAATTATTTTATAACGTTTTAAAATATAATAAGAAAATCAAATAAAATAAAACAAATATAATAGATTTAATATATATATATATATATATATATATATATATATATATATAATTTGCCACATTTTTATCTTTCCGGTGGTGCTGCTTTCATCCATCGGATTCCCTTGCACTTGGGCATTTTGAGGCCCTTCAAAATCGTTAAAAGGTATAATGAATTAAAAAAAGATTTTGATTAAGAGCAGTAAAGCGAACTTTTACAATCCAAATAGGGCATAAAAATAGGAAAGAAGAGAGAACTGACACTGCGAATTCCACGTGGGCTTTCCATTTAGAGAAAGAACCTCAGCCACAAGATTGTCGTACTTTGGCGAAATGATGGGGACCTCTGGCACTTTGGGAGTACCGAAAAATCCAACGTTAATGCTATCGAAAGTGACGGGGCGGGCCGGTCCCGTAAGAAGAACGTGGCTGACGGGTGTGACCTTCGTAAAACAGTGGCTGTATTGATAACCGTGGACGTACAGAATCTATACGAAACAGCTAGCACTGAATTATCATTCTAGGACAAAAATTAGAGCGTCTCATTTCAATTGATAATATTTTATCATAAAATTTTATATAAAAATTTTAATTAATTTTAAAATTAATATAATATAATAAAATTTAAAATACATAAATTAATAAATATTTTATGTCAAATTTAAATATATAAAAATAATATATAATAAAATTAGTAATTAATTGATAGTATAAAATATATTAAAAAAATTTTAATGAAAAATATCAATTATATTTTAACATCCTAATATAGTAATAAGATCAAATATAATGAGACGGAAGGAGTAATATTTTTTATATTTTTTAAGTTTATTGTTTTCAAATTATTTTTATAATTTAATATTTGTGAATAAAAATTTTATAATAAGAATGTCACGAGCTGAAAATCTGGCTTGGAATTGCTCGCTTAATTATTTCGCTCAATTTTTTGTTTTAATTTTTGCAAGTAAATTAGTCATCAAATATAAAATATAAGAGGAAGAAAAAGAATTTTGTATCGAAATTCCAAATCAAAAGTGTTCAAGGTATTTCGTTCCTCCAATGATTTATTGTGTCCTGCACAAGAATCGTATTTTTAATTGAAAATTTTTGGTTATCTGGAATTCAATTTTTAATTTCTTTAAAAAGAAAAGGTTAAGTATTAATATCACTTAATCCTATTTCTTGGAAAACCTAAACAGTGTTCAAATAAATAAATAATGAAAAAAGTGATTTAATTTGTAAGAAACAATATGAAAAGAAATTAATAAATTTTTTTTTTAAAAAAAGAACAAATGCAAATTTCGGGTTGATCCAAAGATGTTTTTCATTTGGGTCAAATTCAATATTTCTGAGCCATGTATCTAAAGCTCAAAAGCTCCATTCTGAAATCATCACAGAAGCCCGTTCATCAAGCTTTGGGTAATGGGCACATCCACTAGAACTTTGCCACTCTTCAACTTCGTGCTTCACTGGATTTCCGTAGCTCAGCCCATATTTTTTTAACCTCTAGTAAATAGACTGGCAAGCCCAGTACATTTGTTTTGGCCCATTGATCCAACAAAAAGTCAAAGCTAACACAAGCAAAAGTTGGCCTTCTAAAAGTCAAAATTAATAAAAACAATAATTTCAAAATCAGCTCCGGACGTTACGCCATTACCTTTTCCGTTCTCTCTCATTTTCATTTTCTTTTTTTGAAGGAACCTTATTCTCTTTTGAAAAAATGTAATGCAAACCTGTCAGTCCCCCACCACCCTTTTTCTCCTTTCCATACAGAGGATTGCATCGTGCAAAAATATAGGCTTATGTAAAAAGTATTTTATTTTTAAAATTAAATTTAAAATTTTTTCTCACAAATAATTTAATTTTTAAAAAATTAAAATAAAAATTTTAATTGTAAACTCTATCCAATCACACCTATATATGTTGAAATTATTTAAAATCCAAGAATATGTCGTAAATAAATGGTACTCATATGATTCTTATTTGATGGTACAAAAATAACAGTTGATGAATAACGTGAAGATTAATATTCAATTATTCAGTACATAACAATTGTGATAAAGCAATAATTTACTTGGTAAAAGTATTTAGTGTCAGATAAAAGATTATTGTTATCCTTTATTTTATTATTTTTTTAGTAAAAGATACGTTACACTATTGATAAAGATTATATAAAGTATAGTCAACTTAATTGTTAATATCATTTTCTTGTAACTTTGTTATCTTTTATTCTTGAATTTTTTTTAAATACAAAATATGTCATAAGTTTTAATAAAAAAATTAACTTTATTTAAAAGGATGACAAATCATGCACTGAACAAAAGGCAAACTCCTAGCTAAAGGTGTAAAGTAAAGGCTTGCGTACATTCTTGAATTTTGTTGAATCCTCGATCGTGTAATATGCCAGCTTATGTACTGGCTAAACATGCTATGAGAACTCGATCTTCTGGCCAGTGGATTGGAAGATCCATATTTCTCCTCATATAATGGCTAATACTTATTACTAAAAATCCTCAATTTTTTGCCCAAGGAAAAAAAAAACCGTTTATATACTCTTTTTCTAAATGTACTCTCTTTTTTTTTTTTTTTTTGGGGGGGGGGGTTTACAACGTAGTAATTTTGTGTATGAAACTTGTTCAAAGCTCACTTTGGTTGTTTTGTTCCTTTTTGCTTTTCGTACCTCTGCTTTCGTCCTTCAACCCTTAGATGCTCTTTTGAATTATTAGGTTTATCAAATTGGCTGTTGTCATTCATTTTCAAGAAAAAAAAAGCTTAAAAGATTTCCTTTATTTTTTTGGACAAAAATTTATTTTAATAATTCGTATACATGCTCGTTTTTAGGCATTTGAGTTATATATTCATACAAGATGTCATATATTAAGAACATCTTACTAGTATTCCTTGTTGCATTCGCTTTAATTTTAACCCATCACTTTAAAAGATGTTGCAATATTTAACCACTCTTTAAATTAGTATATTTGAAATATTTCTTAGTTAGTACAAAAAATAAAAGTAAATCGAGTTTAAAATATCTCATTTCAGAAAGAAAGTAGGGCGTTTTATGTGATATTCATAAAGGTTGTAGTAGATTTATAACTTTTAATTATGCAATTACTAGATTTTGGGTTCACTATGTAGGCAAAATTTATCCCTTTTTCAATATGTTCGGCATAATTTTTTATAAAAAAAATTATCATATAACAATTTAATAATAGTAAAATAGAAGATAGACAGAAGCTCCAAACTCCTTCAGGAGAAAGACACACACCCTCACATCTCTTCATACTGTATATGACTTTACATTCTGTCTATCTTAGAACTCAAGATTAGAAACATAATTATTGAAATTCTTATCAGAGTGATATGTCACAAGTGGTGCTCAACAACTGCATAGTTGTCTTTATTAATAGTGTAGGATGTTTTTCTTTTTTCTTGTTAAGTGAAAATTTACATTATCACAAAGGGATATTTTAGAATATAGATAGACACTAATAAATATAAAATCTTTCTAGATGTTATGAATTTGTTGATGCGCAGTCGTCGTCGGCATAGTAAAATCGTAATACTAATGTAGAGAGCTTAATAAAGAAATTATAATGTAGAGAATAGGAGAAAACTATAGAGAGAAAATAGAGAGAAAGAACAAGAGATCTTTATTAATTCTTTGAGAGTAAATCAATCAATGAATGAGTGTATACAATATCTCAGTCTAGAGCCCTATTTATAGGGTTCAGGGGTACATCCAAATCAGAATAGGTATAGGGTAATCAGAAGACAAATCCTATCACTAATCAAAGATATGATAGAACTCTACCATCTATCTTCTGGATAGTTGGAGTATCCTTATAACTCTGATAATGGACATCCATAATAATATTAATTTCATAACACTCCCCCTTGGATGTCCATTGCATAAGAGTATGCCTCGTTAAAACCTTACTAGATAAAAAACCCAGTGGGAAAAACTCTAGTGAAGGAAAAAGAGTACACTACTCTTTATGCCATATTTACTCTCCCTGATGAGATAATCCTTTAAGGTTTCTTAACCGACGCATTCTAATTTTGTTCACCAATTTATCAAATGATGCGGCTGGTAATGCCTTAGTGAATAAATCTGCCAGATTGTCACATGATTGAATTTGTTGCACATCAATGTCACCACTCTTCAGGAGCTCATGAATAAAGAAAAATTTTATCATATCTCCTTAGATATATTTCAAACTCTATTATCATCCAACAATATAGTTGGAATTTCTCTTTAGAGGATATAGATTTATCTCGAATACATTAATCATGATCAAATATATTCTCAACCAATATCATGAATTTTTATAAGTTGAAGATGTGACTGTTATAATCAACACATTCTTATAAATGCATGATTTATGTGGATCATATAGGTAATTAATACCTTGTATATTCATCTCAACAGGAGTTGAATTTTCTCAATATTCGAGATAAACTATCTCAAGGAGATTCAAAAGCAAGCTTAATGTCGTCTCAAAATTTATTGGGTAGAGAATAACTATAATAGATATCTACTTGCACGTGGACAAGTGTATTCATGCTCTAAATTGCAGAGTTATGGTACTTCAGGACCAAAGAGTTCTTCAATATCCTTTAATAGATATAAAAGATCTCACATATAATAACCCAATAACTATTGATGTGCTATGTCCATGTGAAACATCTTCAGGATGTTCAATCAAAACAAAATGTTGATTACAATACTTGCTCCTCTAAATTCTTCAGGAAAAATATCTTGATTATCAAATCATTTTCTCTTTTCAAAATCAATAGATCAATCACGCTTCAAGCATGTATCAAAATCATATGACTATAGAATTCATATATTTGTCCTGCTAGGACATTTATCCAAATATGATTATCTATAAGTATAATGTTATATTGACTAACTCTACAGGAGTCAGACAAACAATCAATATGCAATATTATGCAAATAAACAATATTTTGAACTTCCAGTTCACTAATGCTTGTGCATAAATCAAGATAATAAAAGTCATAAATGATATCCTCTTTAATTGAAGTTTTTCTCCCCCTAATGTGGGGAACACCATGCCAATCAATAGATTGTACAATGAGGATATTTTCTAATAAAGAAATACATATAGCAAGTATAGCTACGTATACAATTTCTTCATATATGGACATACTCAATCATTTTTTCAATAAAAATTCACTAAGACAATCTCATTATGTTCTACAGGAACAATTATATGCTTCAAACATATCGAGTCCATCAGGGACTTCAAATATAAATACTATTATCAAATGATAATAAATATAAACATATATTAAGTGTTATCATACACTATTATATCCACCACTATAAATATATTTCTTCGTTATCAGTGCCAGGTTTTACGAAGAATCATACGCCATAACTCATGGAAATATTCACTTTTGTGGTTCGCATTTTATAAGCAAATATTAATTGCTATCTCTTTGGATTATACTTTAAGTGTATAATTCCTGCTGGGAATACATGTACACTTCAAGTGTACTTGTGAATAGTTTAAACTTTTCATATTTCTCATGCGAACTTTATCATTTCGAGTCTGCAGACCTCGATTTGAAAATCCTCAATATATTATGCGCATTAATATCTTTAAAGTCATATACTTGTGCGATTCCAATAGTTCCCAATCATGTTGAGATCTCATCATTTATCATAATTTTCAGGTACCTGAATTTCTTCTGGAAATAATATATCAATGATGTTTGGAGGGAAATTCTGTTGGAATTTAAATCTCCTCAACTTAACATATATGACCATCTTAAACCTTTGCTCCAATGAGAAGTTTGTATCTTTGGAACCGACTTATCTACCACATTTCAGTTATGTCTCAAATTTATTTGTAGTGGTAGATTATCCTTCAGGGATATCAAATAGGAGCATTCTTTGCCGGATATTGGTCAGTTAATAGACCTGGCTATATAAATTATCCTTTGAACTTCTGGTTCAAGGTATCTTCTATGAGGATTAAAATAGAAGATCAAGATGAGACACATAGTAATATCTTTATCCAGCATCATGATTTCTCCTCTTTATGTTGGGGCAACATATTCAAAATTAACAAAATACGAATCTCTCCCTTGAGATTTGCTCCCAACATATTTAATAATTTCTTTGAAAACCTCATCTCATTATATTTGTGGTGGTGCAACATACATAGTGTATTAAGATGAGAAATATTTGGTTTCTGACCACAAACCAACTATTATGAGGAGAATTACAATGTGTTGGCAAAATACGAAATAAGTGCTAATATATCACAGTCATAAACATTCTGCAGGATGTTCAATATTTATCTCAATACAACCAGTATTATTAGGACAAATTATGTCTTTGAGAGAATCTTAAAACATGAGCTCATTATCAATGAATTGTGCAAACTACAGGTTGCAAAAACAATAATATTCATAAGACTTTGTTGATGCATCAACTAATAATTTCTCCATATTCATCCCAAAATAACACATTCAACCCCAAGTAATACTGGCAACTTTTAAATAAAATAAGTAGCAGATATAAATTCGTCATATTAGGAAACTTCTGGTTCCATAATAAATTCATAATCATTCTTCGTATTTTAATGATTTGGGATGGTCTAACCAGTCATGCCAACTAATAAATTATTTATCAGTAAACTTCAAGTTTACTCAATATTGCATCTCAAATTCATAATTCTATGCAATATAACTCAGGAGAGATAAATAATGGTATCTATAATTGACATATATTTCTTGTCATAATGGTAATGCATATGTCTCAAAAATTCATTCATCTAATGTCTCGATATATTGATAATATAATCAAGGCTCATAAAGTTTTACGAGACTATATGGAGAATGATGTATTACAGCAATTGACCATTAGGTGAAGATCTGGTAGCTCTTCTGGAGCTTTTAATCAATTAACTCTTCTAGAGTTATTTGATCAATTAGTTCTTCAGGAACCTTGGCATTATCATTTATACTTTGGACATATATTTTAAATTTTGTCCAAATAAACAACAAATATTATTTAGACAAATTGTATCTTCACCATTCTTGATCCAAAATAAACTAAAATAACATAGGAAATTAGCATATTCCATATCAAAATGCTAAAATCTCTTTCTGGATATTCAAAAAGAATTGGCTATGTTCACATATGTCATATCAATATTTTCGACATAAGCATCATTACTATCAGTAGCATGATTTAGGGAAGTAAAGCAATATCAATAATTAATAGATATTCATAACATGCTTGACGTACTACAGGTACGTGACAAACTTTCATATTGCATCAATAACATGTTAGAATTATTACTTTCCCCTTTTCCTTCTCATTATTTTCTCACTTCTGGTGAGTATCTATTTAGTGGGGATTTAATGAGTCATTCTTATAATATAAGAACAAAATGTATTTCTACTAGTTACGACCAAAATCTCGTATATAAATATATTAGAATTTCTAATGTCATTCACTTCAGGGAATGATATAAAAATATTTGGTCGAACGTCAAAATATTTTATCAAGGACTCATTTAGTCTCAGAAGATATAAATTCAAAATACTTTTGAAAAATTTCTTCTCAATATTGCTACTTCAGGAGCATGTTAGAAATATGAGAAAGGAAAAATCTTTTATCCATCACATTACTAGTGATATTTCTCCTTATAACTTTAATTGAAGAGAAATTCTAAAAGTAATAAAATTTTTGCATACTGATAGATAAAAATCTTTTAGGCACACTTATAACAAATCATAACTAGCATTTATATAACAATCATCTTCTGGTGATTGTATATTTCATTCACAATTTGCTAGTAATCAAGTGGCTTTGATGCTTTGTATTATTTTAAATGGTGTCTTCAGGACCCACAATATCCAGGGATCATATATATTCTAGTTGCCATGATTATATGAATTATTTTTACCATATCTGCGTCTATGTTGACGCCTTCGACCATGACTCACGACCTCTTCCCGGGAGTCATAACCATTGGTTCTAATGCATTCACTCACAGATTTAAAGTAAAGCTGTATTTTTTGTAGAATGACTATCTTCCCAGTAGTCAAATCTTTCTTTAGATCATTAAAAAAAAGTTGATCTTTCAAAATAAGATATTCCGCCTTTAGATCCTCATGAAAATTATGGCGGAGAAAAATCATGGCTTTTATGCGATTTTGAGATGATGATGTATTATTTTCAACAATGGTGTCTGCCAGACCCATTACAACTCAATAAATTTAAGCATCTAGTTTCTATGACATATAATTTTTTCTATAAATATCAAGAGTAAAAAACGAGTTTTGAAAAGTTTGTCATGAGTATTCAAAGATAGAAAAAATACCTCTTTTTCTCTTGATTAAACTCTCAACTTTGGTGGCAGAGACTCGTGCTGATAACGTGTTATGAATTTGTTGATGCGCAGTCGTCGTCGGCATAGTAAAATCGTAATACTAATGTAGAGAGCTTAATAAAGAAATTATAATGTAGAGAATAGGAGAAAACTATAGAGAGAAAATAGAGAGAAAGAACAAGAGATCTTTATTAATTCTCTGAGAGTAAATCAATCAATGAATGAGTGTATACAATATCTCAGTCTAGAGCCCTATTTATAGGGTTCAGGGGTACATCCAAATCAGAATAGGTATAGGGTAATCAGAAGACAAATCCTATCACTAATCAAAGATATGATAGAACTCTACCATCTATCTTCTGGATAGTTGGAGTATCCTTATAACTCTGATAATGGACATCCATAATAATATTAATTTCATAACACTAGAGTTTTTTTAGCTTTAACTAAGCTACTCGGCATAGATTTTTTTAAAATTAATGTTGTAATTACTCGCACCAAATTTTGGAATTGGTACCTTTCAACTGACTCAACTGCCAAGGGCCCCCCTTGCTTATAACATGCCACAAAAGATAATCAAGCAAAGATCATTGTACCCTCTTTGAGTAGGCAAAAGAAACTTTTTCTTTTTTTCTTGAATAAAAAGGTTGAATTTAGATATGACGGATCAATACTCTCACTACTTAATATTTAAATTTGCATGTTCGTTTCATAAATATATTAGACAAACTAAACAATCACTGCTTAGCACTGACACCGTCAGAATAACAACATCAAAACTCAAGAAAGAAGATATCTGCTCTGTCGAATCAACATTATAGAATGACAATTCAGACGTAATCCCATAATACTCTCTTTGTCAAGAAAAATTCTGCGTTCTCAATAATGTTCAAACTCTTAAAATTTATTCAAGGCCAAAACAGTTCTAATCACTTCAACCACCGCGGTGTCAAAAGAAACTTGGTCCCAAAAGAAACTTATTAAAGCTTAGCATTTTGACCACCACTGCAAAAGTTAGGTGCCTCACGCTAAGACGACATCACATGGAAGCTATAATTGCATACCCCACATTCTTCCATTTCCTCAATCATCGCAAATCATCACGGCTAAAATCTTCAAGCCCCAAATCTCTCTATTTATATATGCATTAAGGATCATGAAATTCCATAGCCAAGGAAGATCAATCTTTGATTTCCGTCTCTTCACTATGGCTCCATTGGCAAAACAATTTTCTTTTGTCTTCTTAATGGTGCTGCTTTTCACTTCTGGTCTTCATGTTGAGGCTAGAGATGGCAAGTTCTTTTTTGTGTCACTTCACCATTCTCATCACAAGAAGATCCATGAGAAATCAAGTTCTTTAGAAACACCAACTCCAGCTCCGGCACCGGCACCTGTTGCCGGAGGTGACATCGAGTTTGCACCAGTGCCAGCATCGCCTGAGAGTGGAAACAGCTTTGCACCGGCCCCGGCACCTAGCAGTGGTGACATTGTGTTTGCCCCTTCACCTCTTGAGAGTGGAAATGGAAATGGCTATACACCAGCACCCGTGCCGGCCCCGGAAAGTTTTGAGAGTGACCATCCTTACGGCCTCTATGGCAAGGATGATGAAGGAAATGAATTTCTTCCTCAAGAATTCGGCAGAAAAAGGAGCCCTGAATACAACAGAGCAGAGCCATACAATAACAACAACGGATATGTCAACAATTATGGCTACTCGAGCTATGCGAACAATTACAACAAGAACGGCTACTCGAGCACCTACAACAATTACAACAAGAATGGCCACTCGAGCCCTCTATACAACAACATGGGCTACTCGAATTCGAATTATGAGAAGGGCTACTACAACAATGGTAATGAGGTTGAAAAACAAGGCATGAGTGATACGAGATTTTCAGATAACGGAAAGTACTTCCATTACTACAACAATGGTTATGAGGTTGAAAAACAAGGCATGAGTGACACAAGATTTTTGGAGAATGGAAAGTACTACCATACCGCTAACCAAGAGAACTATAATCAGATCGCAGGGTATGAATCAGAATCAATGAGAGGAAGCAGCAATGAAGGGTACTATGGTGAGAAGTCCAAATATGAGTTTGATTCCATGGATCAGTATGAGAGACAGCAGGGCTATTCCCCATGAAAATCAGTCCATGTTGCAATGAGCACAGGAAGGATAGAAAGGAGGAATTAAATTTTATAAATTATAAGGTTTCTGTCTCTTTTTTTTTCCTTTTTGATTTCTTGTGACCGACATTTTTAACTCTATGTTGATTAGTTCCCCTTGTATTTGCATAACTTTTTCTTTGGCTTTGCAAAACAATGTGAGGAACCTTTGTATGAATACTAAGACATCTGGATTGGAAATCAAGAAAATTGTTCAACATAATCATGAGCCACTATTTTGAATTCTCAGTATATCTAAAGGGAACAACTTCAGATCTGGATGTTGAAAAGAGTGATCTCCCTTGACTTATTGATTTTAGTAAGAATATTATTAATATTTACTTATAATCAAATTATTATTCTTATTTTTTGTGTCAACTTAAAATGAATGTTTCATATTAAACTGAGTATTGAATTGATAGTTCATGCAATTACAATATTTGAGAAGAAAAGGAAAGGATTATTTCTCATGGTAGTAGAAATATTTATGTCCAGACAGACAGGTCAAGATAGAGTCTGTGAGCCCAAATTTAAATGGATTTCATAAAATATTTTTTTATTTTTTTACATAGATTAACCAAAGAAAAAGTAAGGGTTATTATTTTATTTTATTTCTAAATAATTTAATTTAATTTTATTATTTACTAATATGAGAGATAACTGATGAATTATATTTATAAGTGAGAAAAAAAAAAGAGGCCCAAAAAAATCTATATTTCAAAACGAAGGGAATATCTTTTGGACAAAAACTAGCAAGCGAGAAATTTATTTATTTTGATGGGTGCGAAATTTATTTAGTTGGTGTGGCCCAACAAGGCTTGAGTTTCCTTCATCGTTCGTGTCTGAATAGGAGGTTTAACGTTTCTTTTCTTTTGAAGACTTTCTTCCATAACAAAGCCATATATTACGGGCTATAAAAATTGATATTCTAATATATTTTTTTCATAAAAAATAGGAGATAAGCGGGAATTGAACGTCAAATTATCACATGAAAAATGAGGTGCTTCTGACCAATTTAAAAAATAAATAAACACAGTAGCGAATTGAACTAAATTATTAAATTTATCGAAAAACTATGAGTAGGAGATTCAAATATCATTCACTATTTACTAGTTTATATTTTCCTTTCTCTTATGCTGTATTTTGATTGAAACTCATGGTAAAATTTTTTTCCTTTTTTTTACTATAAGCTTCACCTATTTTTTCAAACAAAAGTAAGATATAGATAATATTAAAATTGAAAAAGATAAATAAAAAAGAATAAATTTCGCTTTGAATTTCAACTCAAATACTACGTATAGAGCTATCAACGGGTGAGCAGGAATTTGGATCTTTTCTGGTTCTGACCCAATAATTTTAAGTATAGATTAATAAGTATGCCTGTTTACTCGCACTCGAACCTTGTTCGATGGGTATGTGCCTGGAATATCATGTTCAGAACCAAATAGACATGAGACTCAATTAATATATATTCTAAATATTTTGTGTAATTTATTTTATTATAATAGTATGTATTGAAATTCTTGCTTGATGTCTTTTCTTGATATGAGAGAACTTCTATATCTAAAGTTGTAAAAATAAATTGATCTAGAATTATATGTAAGTTATATATATATATATATATATATATATATATATATATATATATATATATATATATATATATATATATACATGTTATTTCAGTAAAATAGTAAACATTTTAGTTTCTTCTATTTTACTTAAACTTTTATGTAATAGTTAATCTTAAAAGTTTTTGAATATTATAGTTTTGATTTATTAAAGAGATATGATATTACATTATAATTTTATTTGTAATGATGAGTTTAATAAGTTATAATATAATTTTTAATCTTTATTTTAATTGAGTATATTCAAATTTGACCAAATACTCTAAATAAGATTAAGTACGAATCCACACTTTATAGACCTATCGTATAATTGAATTGAGTTTGATATCAATTATTTTTTCCCTGAAGAAAGGGATCATATTTTATTAAATCAAATATATTTACGATTTACAAGGTAAGAGATTTATCTAGATCATCAATTTTAGCCCAAATCTAATTGGCTAAACTATGTGGGACTTGAATACAATCTCTGTTTACAAAAACTAACGTATTAAGTTATTTCCACACCATATGGAGGATATTTCTAAACACATATTTCCACTTCCTTTGCTGAATGTCTCCACCCCAACTATTTGTGAGATTCACATCTATCCAATAGTTGCATTCAGTGGGGGAGTAGAAATCTTTCCAAAATTTTGGTTGGACCATGAAATTCCACAGTTGTTTAGCCCAGTTGCAGTCTCTAAGAGCATGTAGCATTGTCTCCTTCGCTCTAGAGCAAAGTGGGCAGGTCCCATCCTCACTAATTTTTCTATTCTGTAACATCTGTATCGTGAGTAATCTCCCATGTCTAGCTAACCATAGTGTCAAAGAAGCTCGTAAAGGACCTTTAAATTTCCAGAACTTTTTCCACTCGAATTGTTTGTGATAATCCTCAAATCGACAGAGTAGTGAGTAGGCTTCCTTGGTACTGAACTCTTCTTTTGTTGATGGCTTCCACCACAGTTGATCTTTCTTGTTCCCTGTTAAGTCTAAACTCATTTGGAACAGTTTAGCGATTGCTTCTGGATTAAGCCAGTTTTGTAGAGCCTCCAATTGCCAACCTCTAGGATTTTGCCAATACTCTGCCACATTCTTCCACTTTTCATCCTCTGAGAGTTATCTCATCATATGTTGAATTAGTGATTTTTCAGTAAGCCATCTATCAGTCCAAAATTTAGTAGACTTCCCATCCTAAACCTTCCAGCAAAAATGATTTGCTAGTTTTTTTGGATTTGGGTTCGAGGCACTCTGTGCCGCCCATTAACTGCCCTAAGTATCCCACATAAAAAAAGACTTTTTTTGGGCCAATAAGTCCAATTCAATTTAAGAGCTGGGCCACTCTGTTATTGGGCCACAGCAAACTCTTGCAAGAAGCGGAAACTCAACCAAAACTCCATTTGTAGAAGAAGTTTGCTTGTGGAAAAGGAAACCATAGCCTAAAAACACTGCTTTAAATATATTCTTCGCCTTCTTCATTTATCTCATTTACAATATTTTTTTCTCTTCTCTCTGTGAATTCTTCTTTACAGTGAGACGTCTGTTGATCAATATTTTTCGAGAAATTTTTATCGGAAGGCTCTAGGTTTACCATAGCTGGTAAAGATGGCTCCGGTTCCGGATCCGAACAGTGCGAACGGCGGCAGCAAAGGCGGCGCCACCAGGGAAGAGGAGACCTTGAAGGTTCCGTCCAAGGACCCCAAAAAGAAGGATGAAAAGAAAGACGAAGATCTTGTAAGTTTCACAGTCCGGATTAGTGCTAAGTAATGCTAGTAGATTAGGAATCACGAAGTTATTTAGGAATTTTGTTGGGGTAATTAGTCAACTAAAACTAAGAGAAAAGCTGCAAATTTTCAGTTTTAAGGTTTGGTTAGAGTCAGATAGTCGATTAATGTTGCTCACTCGAAAGAATGTACTATATCGTCAGTTTGAGCGTATACTTAAAAGTTTTTTCCCGTCAGATTGTAGGAAAACTTTTCTTACCGTCTGGATTAATGCTAAAAATGCTACTAGATTAGGAATGACGAAGTTCTCTTAGGAATTTTTCTTGGTTAATTAATGAGCTAAAACAGAGTAAAAAGCTGAAGGTTTCAATTTTTATGTTGCTTTGGAGGTAGTCGTTAATGTTGCTTATTCGGTCAAAAAGCTAGATTCTTGCAGGTTTGTTGGAATTTTGTAGGAAAGGATGTTCTATATCGTCAGTTCGAGCTCATACTTCGAAGATTTTTTCCCCCTTCATACTCTTTGGTTATTTATTTGGTTATGTCTTATGCTTTTAGTCGGAGGAGGATTTGGCTTTGAAGCAGCAACTGGAGTTGTATGTGGAGAGGGTTCAGGATTCTGATCCTGGTTTGCAGAAAATTGCGCTGGAGAGCATGAGGTATTTGGGCTTCAAAATAATGTGCTGTATATAGTTCATTAACTTTATGAAATTATACGCCAATCGGGATGATTTACACTAAGGATGCTGTTTAGAATATTTATCCATATATTTTGTGCTGAGATATCATAATGCCTTTGGGAGACTTGTTTGCTATTTTGGATTTTGCAGAACATAGATAGGAGAAATGTCTATATGAGTCAATGTGATTCACATTACTATCATTTATTTATGAGTAATTAAGAAAATCTTATTAAACTAGATGAGCTGGCGCCCTGGGGGTGGGGTTTCTTACCTGTATGATAATTTTTGTGGATTTACTGGGGAAATGTTAGGTATAACGTGCAAAATTTCTTCATATTATCTTGTTGTGCAATAGTGGTATAGGTTGTTGGACTGGTTTTTGTGCTTCGAGCTCCGGTTTGACCTGGATAGAACAGCTGCATCGTCTCAAACCAACCAAGCTGTTGGGAAGAATTTTATTGTGATAAATAATTAACTTTTACATGACTCTTGGGTCTATGATGGCTGCATGGCAATTAATTAGATAGTGCCATTGTTAACGTCTAATCTTGCCATGTGTGGGAGGTTCAGTAACATTGTATAAGTTGATCTGAAGAATGATTCCATCTTGAGAATCGAAGAACAAAAAAGTGCATAATTGCTAACATAGTATGAAAGTTTAAGTGTCATTAAAAGAATGATTTACCTGGCACACAGCAAGGAAAGAAAAGTGGAGTATGTGTTGACTTGAAGCAAGATGTACATTATGCATGAAAATACAATTTCTGTAATCATAGTGATTGTGCAGCAGTCGCATGTCATATCCTGAATATCTGAATCAAGGATCAATTTCAGATTTTGAGCCATATTAGTGACATTGAGCACTGCATTAAGTAAATCCACAAAAATTTGAAAGAATAAGAAAACATGTAGATGGTCTGGGTTTCATATCAGTGCCTAGCCACATGCCTCATAGCTCTCTAAAAATATGATTACTAACAGCTATTAGAAGTTCACTTTAATGAATAGGATAATGTATCTAACCTTCATACTTGCATGCAGGCAAGAAATTCGAAATGCTACAAGCTCTATGACATCAGTTCCAAAACCATTGAAATTCTTGCGTCCTCATTATGGAACTTTGAAAGAACATTATGAGAAAATGGCAAATTCAGACTTAAAGGTGCTTCTTTTTTCAGATGGAATTCATTTGGGATTTGTTGATTTCAATTCTAACCCATCTGAATCTCAATTTTCTACTTATGCAGAAATTTTTGGCAGATATACTTTCTGTCTTAGCCTTGACGATGTCTGCTGAAGGGGAAAGGGTACTGTATTTCCATATGATCTATTAATATTGAATTAATGCATGTCTTTTGAGTTCATTGCTTGTTTTCCTCTTGTGTGATAGTAAATTATATTCCTCTGTTGGATACACTTTTACAATGTATGTATCAACTTATTCAACATAGTTATGGTAGGAATTATCATTTGTTTTCTTTTTTATTAGATCTTTCATTCTCAACTATTGCAGGAGAGCTTGAAATACAGGCTTTTGGGTTCTGATGGCGATATTGGTTCGTGGGGTCATGAGTATGTCAGGTAAGCAAGTCTGACCTCTCTCGTTGCAGCCAGTTATACATGTATTTGTCTGAAGTCATTTGACTTCTTCATGTTGTTTGAAATCATTTGTCACTTAACTTCTGTTTATGGTAGACTTATTGGGCATAGAAATCTAGATGACTAATTCTTCACTAGGTTCCTTGGGGATTCGATAGTAATTTGGCTGTTCTTGACTTGGGCTTGGAGAAGAATTTATCACTAAGAAAACTCTAGGTGACTAGTTTTCACTGGTCTTTTTGAGGGCTTTGGTGTTTAATGAGGTGTTTTTGCATGAGTAGTTGAATGATGTTCATGTACTTGATTGACATGAAACCTTTCGGCTACTGTTATTATTGAAACATGTGTGGGGTCAAATGGTGCAGACTTGGGAAATTGGAGACTGGTGGTAGAAAGCTTCTGTTTCATTCTATTGTTTGAAATTTGGTGGTCCCTGTTTCCATTTTCATCCATCCTCTGCCCCCGTCCTCCACCCCTTCTCCCTAAAAAATGAAAATGAAAAAGAAAAAGAAGGGGAAGGGAAACAGAAACATCTTTTAATCCCATATTCCTCACTTCTACAAGTTTAACTCTTGTTCTTTGCCCCATTTTTGGGTTAGTTGGCCTGTTCTCGTATTTGGATTTTTCTAAAATATTATGATAGTATCACAGGTAGAATTATATTACATTGCAATTGGCTAGGAATATACCTCTGACTTTATGAAGAGTGTTAGACCACCTATTTCATAGCACCACCACCTTCCCTGGTGTATGTGTATACACACATTGAAGAAGTTATTCGTTCATCATAATCCTTAGTAGTCTAATAATGGCATAGAAATGGTGTTGTATTGCATTTCCAAAATGTAAATGGGCGAATGTCGTCCTAGTTACTGTTATAAGGATTGAAACATTATTTTTGTTCTATTGTTGCAAGTCTGTTTGGGGCTGTATCTTCTGCTCCCGTTAGTTTGTATTAGCTAACAAGCTAGTGAAATTTGACTCTGAGTAATTCTTATGGATGGATGATGATCTCTTTGGTGTAGGAACCTGGCAGGGGAAATTTCACAAGAGTATGCGAAACGACAGGTTAGAACATCATTTTTGTCTCTCTGTGGCAATAGAGGAATCCATGAGAATCCAAGCATATTTAGGGTTGGCTAATTGGTTTGTTATTTTGCATGTATCACACAATAAACTGTGACAAATTTGTTCCGTGCATCACTTCTTCCTCTGATTTTCTATTGTGATATAGCTCATTTTCTTCTTCTTGCAATTGGAGAGTGGTGCAAATCAAAATGATTCTTATAGTTACCTTAAAAAACTATAAGCAGAATATTACTGGGATGTGTGCTGCCTTCAAGTCTGTTTCTCTCTCCATTGATGAACTGAGATATCAGTATCTATAGCAGCATGTCTATGATAAATGTTGACTGTTTTTTATGTGTACTTGGCATTTGCATCTGCCTGTCTGTCTCACACAGTAATTTTTTGTGAATACCTCTTGCATGGTCTCTATTTCATTTTTTCTTTTGCAAGGATATTCTGAGTGTAATTCCATCTTTCAAAATAATTTCAGACTGAGGAGGCACCCATTGATGATTTAATGGAGCTTGTTCAACAGATTGTTGCTTTCCATATGCGGGTATCCTTGTCTATTATTTATTATTTATTATTTATTTATTTTTGGCTTAAGCATCTCTTAGTTTCAGTTTATTCTGCCACTGTCCTTATTTATTTAGTTTTTTTTTTTTGGGGTTGTGGGTTTGAATCCTAGTGCATCATTTCATGTTTAGCATTTAGCAGCATTTTAAATTGTTAGGAAATCCCTCATACTCAAATGGTCAAACACTCTGTTTGCTAACCACTTAGGCATGCGTGTTAAGAACCCTAGTTGCTTTTAATATTTTGATCCTATTGATATACTTTCTTTACTTCTATTAATTTGTCTGTTTTTTGTTTCAGCACAATGCAGAACCAGAGGCTGTTGATCTTTTAATGGAGGTACATAGGTTTGCTTTTTTTTTTTTTTCTCTTTTTGGGTTTTGTGTTTTTCTATATACTTATGTGCCATAATACTATCATATCAAAATGGTTTTTTGGAAATATTGTAGGTTGAAGACCTTGATCTTTTGGTGGAGCACGTAGACAAAACAAACTTCAAAAGGACCTGCCTGTATCTCACCAGTTCAGCAAAGTAAGTGGATTGAGAAAAGTGAAACCTTTACCTCATGAATGCTTTAGTATTCTGACACATAACCCTCCATTATTCTTTTGATGAATGAATCTTTACCTTTTAACCCTGATTCTTTGGACAATGTTATGACTGAACTATCAATTTCCAGAGAGTTTGGAAAGATCCAGACTACCCTGGTATACTCTTTGCTTCAGAAACGTTTAACTTTCTCTTTCCCTGACAAGTTACAATGGAGAAAGTTGCTAACCCTCTGTATAACAGCATCAAGGTGTTTGCGGTGTTACGAATTTTGCTTACTAGGGTTTGCACTTTTCTAACATTGAGTAGTATTTTATGGGACAAGTGGGACGAGAAGTCAGAAGGTCGGTTTTCAAAGATTAAGAGAGTAGTTGACTCGACTTAGGCCAAAAGGGGACAGTAGTTAACCTTTGACAAAAAATGGCGTGCACAGGTTTTCTTTCCTTAGTATGAGCAATTCGCTGTACAGCCAAAAAGTAAAATAAAAAGTTTTTCTCCCTCACTCCTTTTCACCAATACTTCAGTATAATCAATTTGCAAATAACCTTTGAGTTTTGAGTTGACACCAGTTAAATAGATTGTGTTCTAAATGGAACTTGTGTTATCATTCTTAAAGTTTTTTGCCTCTTCATTCTGCAGATACCTTCCTGGGCCAGATGATATCTTAGTTCTTGATATTGCGTACATGATTTATATGAAGTTTGAAGAATTTCCGCGTGCACTTCAGATAGCATTATACCTTGACAACCTGCAGGTCTGTTCACCATGAGTCTCCTTTTCTTTGTCTAGTGAATGAAGTATCTATTTTCACGTATTACATATTAAGAGTTCTGAATAACTATTCAATTGTTTTAAATTTCCACAATTTGATTTCTGAATTTACTTTATATTTGGTGTAATTTTGACTTGATGCTTACATTGGTATTCTGCTTTTGGCAGTATGTCAAGCAGATATTTATATCCTGCAACGATGCACTGCAGAAGAAGCAATTTTGCTACATTCTCGGTCGTCATGTAAGTGATAAGTTGTCTGTTTTTGTCTGCCAAAGATTCTACATGAATGGACTTCAGAGTTTTGCATCAACTGCTCAGTTAATTTCAATATCCCTTAAATTATGCGAAAGATCTATTTAATTGACGGCTGGAATTGATTTAAACCTAGATAACTTTATAGGAAAAAAGTGGGAGGAGCAGAGCAGGGGACATTAAGTGTGGTTCCAATTTCTTGGAATAGTTTTTTAATCATTCTTTTATAATTGTGTGTCGTTTTGTTATGGTGCATTCCTTGTCCCAGTGCATATTCCTTATGCTTACTGATAGAATTCTAAGTCCTTCCTTTTGGGTAGATGAGAGAGTGAAATTGCTGGTCGTTCTAACTGCAGAATCATAGCTGCTATGGCTGGATGAGATTTGTTCTTGACACATGGAAACTTACTTCTTGTTTACGATACGTGACTAATTGCAGGGTATTACATTTGAGCTTGACGAAGATATGTGCCCTGATGATGAAGAGAGGGAGGGATTACAAGAAATCATCAACAATGCTAAACTAAGTGAAGGCTATCTTACGCTTGCTCGTGATATAGAGGTCATGGAGCCCAAATCTCCTGAAGATATTTACAAGGTATGGATGCTTAGATTTTTACTTTATGAACTTCTTTTCTGCTTTCCATTTTTCCACAAGAAGAAATCTTTTTCTTACATTTTTCATTTGTCATTTTGCCCTGTGGTTTCGTCAGTTTTTCTACCTTATGGTAATTTTTTTATTTTTTTAAAACAAAAAAGAAATAATGAAATGAAGGAACAGAAGTACATAATGACTCTCAGAAATGTTTATTTGTCCTCTCCTAGAACAGTGTCTTCCACAATTTTCCTTATCCTAATTATATGATCAGAATACGAAGCTCTTGTTCTCAATTTCTTAAAATCCATCTGGGATTGAACAGGCTCATTTACTGGATGGCCGGGCTAGTGTGGGTGCTAGTGGTGACTCAGCTCGGCAGAACTTGGCAGCTACATTTGTCAATGCATTTGTCAATGCTGGTTTTGGTCAGGTAAAATCATTCTATAAACACATCAAACTCACTGTTGCTAGACAAATTTTGTTAATATCAAACATGTTGTTTCAGGATAAGTTGATGACAGTTCCATCTGAAGCATCAAGCAGTTCAGCAACAAACTGGCTTTTTAAGAATAAGGAACATGGAAAGGCCAGTGCTGCTGCAAGTCTGGTCTGTAGTATAACTTGCTGCGTTTCTGCTGGTATTTTGCATTTAGTTGCCCACTAATTTCTATTGTTCTCTGTATTCTAGGGGATGATCTTGCTTTGGAATGTGGACGATGGACTAGCTCAAATTGACAAGTACTTCCACAGCACTGACATTCCCGTCATTGCGGGTGCATTGCTAGGAGTTGGGATCGTAAATTGTGGTGTCCAGCATGATTGTGATCCTGTAAGTTTTTGATCAGCTTCCTTTCCTTTTTTCTGTAAGATCGGTGGTTTACCATGGAAAAAGTAGTGTTGATGTAGCTGAACCAGTAAATGTAGATCAGGCATTTTCAACTTTAGGAAATTTCTAAGATATGATCTTTATTTCTTAGGCGATGGCACTACTGGCTGAATATGTCGACAAAGAAGATCCATCTATTAGAATTGGAGCAATAATGGGTCTAGGACTTGCTTATGCAGGTGCTCAGAGTGAACAGGTGTGGTTCCTTGCTTCTTTTCTGTGCTTGCCACCGTATAGATGCAACTGAAACCATATTTTCTAATATTTTAAAAGTTGCCTGTTTTATTTTCTTTTGATAATTCATTGGGTTCCGAAGAAGAGTAATTGTTTTTTTGGCTTGACTTTGGCAGATTCGGAGTAAATTGATCCCTGTACTTGGAGATGCAAAGGCACCGCTTGATGTTATTGCATTTACTGCAATTTCATTGGGCTTGATATTTGTGGGTTCTTGCAGTGAGGATATTGCGCAGGCAATTATATTTGCTTTAATGGACCGAAGTGAGGCAGAATTAGGGGAACCACTTGCACGCCTCTTGCCTCTTGGCCTTGGTCTTCTTTACCTTGGGAAACAGGTAAACTGGAATTCTTGTCTTCTGCTGCATCCTGAAATTCCTTAACTGCTTCCGCATTGTGATATATCATTTTTGGTGTAGGATTAGTTCTTTTCAAAAATAATAAAACAAATGATATTTGTTGCTAGTTCTTGCTTTCTCTTTTGTTGCCCACTGAGATTCATGTGATTTTCTTTCCCTTCATTAACAGGAAAGTGTGGAGGCTACAGCTGAAGTTTCAAAGACCTTCAATGAAAAAATCAGAAAGCATTGTGACATGACCCTGCTTTCTTGTGCGTATGCTGGAACTGGGAATGTACTTAAGGTTTGGCATTAGACCCAGTCATATGCGCGTTGAAAATTTGCCTTTTTGCAGTTACCCGCATTTTAAATTACTCTGTTTCCTGGTTGTAGGTCCAACACTTCCTTGGTCAGTGTGCTCAACATCTAGAGAAGGGTGAAACCTACCAGGGTCCAGCCGTACTTGGGATTGCGTTGGTAGCAATGGCTGAAGAGCTAGGGCTTGAAATGGCAATTCGCTCATTAGAGCATCTCTTGCAATATGGCGAGCAGAATATTAGAAAGGCAGTTCCTTTGGCTTTGGGTCTCCTCTGCATATCAAATCCAAAGGTAATTAAGCACTATTGACACGTGTCTAGTGCTGGTTCATGTAACAAAAATATTTTGGGGGTCCGAATGTGTGATGTCTTGCTGATTGTTTCTTCTCCCCGGCGTTTGAATAGGTTACTGTTATGGACACGTTGAGTAGACTGAGTCATGATTCAGACACAGAAGTTGCAATGGTATTCTATATGAAATTGACTTTGAAATGCATATTGATAGAGTTGTGATCTGATGCTTACAATTATTGATTTCGATGATGCAGGCTGCCATATTCTCTTTGGGTTTGATAGGTGCAGGAACCAACAATGCTAGAATAGCTGGCATGCTTCGCAACTTATCCAGTTATTACTACAAAGAAGCCAGTCTTCTCTTCTGTGTAAGTTTCATTTTGCCATGTGCATGCGTTGACAATTGTCTATGGAGCTATTATTCAGCAAATTGAGTGCTCTTTTTTTAATTTATTATTATTATTATTATTTTTGTAATTGGCAGGTCCGGATTGCACAAGGTCTTGTCCATATGGGAAAGGGATTGTTGACCCTCTCTCCATATCATTCTGAAAGATTTTTACTATCCCCGTATGTGTATTATCATTTTTGGTCTTTTTGTCTGGCAAATTTTACTGGTTTTTTCTTTAGATTGATGCATATACTTCTCTTTCCAGGACTACACTGGCTGGTCTAGTAACAGTGTTGCATGCTTGCCTTGACATGAAAGCTATCATCTTGGGCAAATATCATTATGTTCTATACTTCCTCGTTTTGGCAATGCAGGTATTATTTTAGTCTGCATCACTGCCTTTTATATTAATTTTTTTTAATAAAAAGTTACTAACAAATTATTATACTGGCATTATTTTGATTTCTGAATTGTTTCCTCCTTAAACAGCCGAGGATGTTGATGACCGTTGATGAAAATCTAAAGCCCTTGTCTGTGCCTGTGCGAGTCGGTCAAGCAGTTGATGTTGTTGGTCAAGCTGGTCGACCTAAAACTATCACCGGCTTTCAAACACATTCAACTCCCGTGCTATTATCTGCTGGAGATAGAGCTGAACTTGCTACAGAGAAGTAAGAAATATTCCATTATCGTTATTGTGTTTGTATTTTGTTTTTTTCCCCTTCGCTGCATGTTTGTTTTTTTCAATCAGCATATTGTTAAACTATACCTTCTTCTGCAGATACATTCCCCTTTCTCCTATACTCGAAGGATTTGTAATTCTGAAAGAGAATCCTGAATATAGGGAAGATTAGGGAATATTTCAGAAAAATCTGCCGGTTGCCTTGTCTTTCAAATGAAGTGGATGGTTGAAGCATTTGTCGCTTTTTTTCTTCATCACTTTCTGTACAAACAGATTTTCCTTTTTCAGCAGTCATTTCTATTCCTAATCTGTTGTCCAGGACTAATACTCTTTATCCCTCTTTTTTGCTCGATAATTTATCAGCCTTCAATAGGCTTCCATTTGCAGCATCAGTTTTTGTAATGGTTTCTTATACAAAACTACAGTAATCTTCTGTTCAAAAGATTATTATATTTCTAATAACTTTCAACTCCACTGTTGAAGCTATCTCCACCGTTGCTGTTGTTGGCAGATTCTTCCTTCCAACTCTTAAAACTTTCACCACCGTTGTTATCTTTTTCTTTTTTTTTATCTAATACATATTTTTTATATAGTTGGAAGATGTCTAATCTATGATTGAAACTAACAACCTTATAGTAAAACAATTGTCAAACGCTCATTTGCCCCATTTTCACTTCTAGAATTAGTAACCATTATAAAAGACAAAAAACTCATCTGATTTTTTTTTAAAATCTCTTCCATGTATTTTTAGTAATATAATAATAGGAATCTCCCTAATCATCATGTTTCTAACCAATAATCAGAAGACAAGTGTCACAAAGTTAAAAAATGCAGACCACGTAAAACACTTCAAGAAATTTATCATCTGAACAAATCAACGCACATTGTTATGCGTCTTACGCTTACAATCCTGAACACACCTTTAGATTGCGTTCGGAGGTTGAAAAAAATTCTGCACAATACACTCAAGAAGTCATTCTAATAATATTTTCATAAGTTCTTAAAGTCAAAAGTCAACAAAAAAATTAACGGTTTAAAAGATTCAGTAGAATGCGATAGAACGTAATAACAGAATGCATCTTAATTTTGAACACAGTCTTGTAATGCGTTATTCCACTTCAAAAGTCCAAACAAGTTTACTGCATATTACAGGAATGCGTTGAACAGATGACAATATATTACGATAAAGTGTTCGATAATAAAAAAATAAAAAAAGAGTTTGGTCATACTTAGTATATTACTTAAGTTAGTTAAAGAAAAAAAATTAAAAAGGCTTTGCCGTTTTGAACTGTGTTAGTAGGGGCAAAATACCAATTAACTTGAACAAATTTATCATTTTTTTAATCAAGTTAAAATATGATTTTCAATTTCGGACCATTGTGCCAATATGTGTTTGGATTGGTTTTGTTTTGCGGAGTTTTATTTTGAGGATGAAAAAGGTAAATTAGTTTATAAGTAGATATGTGAGATTGAAAAAACTAGGTTGTTTTGCATTTTCAAACCAATTCAAATATAATCAGTGCCTGCCCTAATAGGTGAGTTTACGTGAACAGCATTATCAAATGTCTTTTGTGCTCAATCATGTGACAAAGTATTTAAATTATCTTATACTTATAATTGAATGTTCATTTTTACACACAATGAATAAGAAAGTGAATATCGATCCTAATCGAGTAGCCCTTTTTCTTTTTTGCAATCCAATTATAAGTAATCGCCCTTTCTCAGAGAAGGGGCTAATTAAAAGATAGAACAAAATAAAATGTTCTCATGCATAACCGGGTTGTACTTTTGGCTACTTTCCCTCTACGTTCCCCATCTATACCCAGCCCATAAAAACAATCCAGAAACGGCAGAGGTATTGGTTGTCTTCGTACTAGGTATTCAGTTCATCCTGTGCTTAATTGCTCTTCACTGTCCTGGATGCTGGAAAATCTAGGATTTGGTTGAAAGATGGATCTGATCTAAACATGATTGGATTGATCCAACATGATCAAGCGATGGCCGTGCAGAGTTTTGGAGAAAGCTTTTGATCAGAAGAATTATTTCCCTATTTTTCTGTTTCTTTGTTGTTTCAAATTTGATAAGGACTTGAGTTACAATTACTAGCATTATTCTTTTGAAAATAATATAAAATTTTGTTTTAAATAAATTAAGAATTAGTAATTACTATTAAATAGAAAAATCTGCTAGAGCAATCCATGAAGATCTTCATGAGCCCTTGCTTCCAAGGAGATAGACTCAAACTATGCGACAACGTAAATTACAATATCAATGATTATATCTTTCTTTATCATTAATATTCTTTCTGTCTATCTATAAAAAGTAAAAATATTTTATTGTGTGATATTTTTAAGATTGATTTACCATAAATTTTCTTTTTTTCTTGTTTTGTAATATGAAAATGCGATTTATTTAGAATTTAGACAAAAGGGTAGCGAATTTCAAGAAATAGCAATGTATTATTACTAGTGAACTTTTTATTCCCGTCAATATCCAACTCAAGTGATATTTTCCAGTTCAAAAGTTGATTGCTCAAATTCCTTACAACCATCCACTAAAATTGATCTAGTATTATTATTATTATTTTTTTTACCCCAAAAGGGATGTTTCCTTGTGATGAAAAGACAACTTTTTCACCTGAAAAAAAGAAAAAGAAATGGTACTCTATTCCATATGTACAAGGAACGAGTTCATCTGCCTCACAAAACCATCATATTGTGAAGCCTGAACCAAGAAAAGAGCAACAATTCTATACTGTCCTTGTAGTAAACTGATGTCACCTAAATATTTTCTCGTACTGGACTAGGAGTCCCTTGTCAGCATATATATCGAAAAGTCCTAGATATATCGATCTTGAACAATAATTCGACTGCCATTGTAATAAATCTCCGAGATCTTCTTCACTGCAGTGAGCTTCAGAAGCACCAACAGCGTCTTCACAGCAACAATCAGCAGAATGGAGAACAGAAAAGCCAAGAAACTACCTAATACAAAGACAAGAAAGAGTAGCACAAGGAAGAACCCTCGATATACGAAACAAGTATGAAGCAGAAACACAGTGAAGCTGTTAAGGACTACGAAACCGACGAATTTCACCAGTTTGTAGTTCAGAAAGTAGCCCAGGAGTGGCCATGAAATCAGAGCAAGAACCAACAAGAAAAACTGAAGGGGTTTTGGAAACAAGTACAAAACTGGAGAGAATAAGAAGCCAGTCATCAACCAGAACAAGAATCCACGGCACCTGTTATCAAGCTCGGAAACTCGGCAGCCATTTTTCACATTTCCATCTATAATTGTGAGCTTCATAGCTGCTTCGTAGCTTGGAAGGGAAGGAACTGGTTAGACGGTGTTAAATCTTTTCCTTTTTTTATTTTTTCTTCTTTCTTCTTAAGTAGGAGTCATCCAAATCCGTAGCTGAGTCGGTTTTCCTATTCTTGGAAGTTCCATAACAATTAGACAATTGTGCATAGAGAAGGTGAATCACCTTATAAGGGGGAAAAATTAAGGCCCGATAGAGTTACAGTGGTCCAAGCTTCAATCATCTCTTTCGCTCCAAAAAATAAAAATAAATAAAAAGCTTCAATTCTTTCTCAAAATATTTTATGAGTCATAGTTTTATATATTTGGTCACTAAATGAAGGAAAGCAACTCAAAAATTAGGATCACTAGAGCTGCTTCAGCACTAAACAAGAATGTCCAAGGTAAACTTGGATAGGGTTTAGTTTCAAAACTAAATTTAAAATTTTAATTGTGGATTCACATCTTCTTTTAAAATTAATTTAATTTTTATTAAATTGATGATAAAAATTTTAAAATCAAACCTTATCCAATCACACTCCAAGAATTCATCTGAGTCAAGTAAGAGGTAACACACTCGAGTTTACTTCTTCTATCTCACATTATTTATCATATCTTCGGTTTCACACAAATTTAGGTGATTATTTAAATAATTAAAAATTTTTCTTAAAATTTTGAAATATATTTAATATAATATTTAGTAAATTAATAAATTTGAATGTAAAATTTAAAAAAAGAGTAGTACTATTTTAAATTGATAAGAATTTTCAGACAAAACATTGATATTCATGTAACGACTAAGATGGGATGGAGAGAGTAATATTTTTAGAATTTTTTCAATTGGAATAGCTTTGGATAGGTTTATATTCAAATTGGAGTTGAATTTAAAGGAGTCAGCAAAAAGAAAAAAGAGGACTTGAAAACAAAAGAAACATTTGGGCCTCCTAATCAAACAGGCCCGTCGGTTCCGGTTTGAAAAAACATAAAACAGGCCCGAAAAACACCAGAGTCGTTATTTTTTCTCAACCAAAAAAAGGGGGAAAAAAAAAAGAAAAAGAGAATCCCATTGTAGTGTCCTGTCTCAATCACCAACCCTTGCCTAAAAAGAGCACAACCTTCATCCCGCTTATAGCTGCTGCGGAGCGAAACTCCTTTTACAACACAGCAGAGTTTAGAATGTATGTTGGCACAAAAGCTAAAAATTCTTGGGAAAAAACAATTTTCTTCAATTCTCTTTGAAGGGTTTAAGGGTTGAAGCTTCTGCAGTCTAGGGTTCATTGATTCACTGTTTCCGTTCATCACCAAAAATGAGGGTGAAAGTGATATCTAGGTCTACAGACGAATTTACCCGCGAAAGAAGCCAAGACCTTCAGGTATCTTGTTGCTGTTTGCTCTGTATGATTTATCTTTTTTTATATCCTAAGCTGACTTTCTCTGTAATTGTACCTTGAGTAGAGGGTTTTCCGTAATTTTGATCCTAATCTTCGAACTCAAGAGAAAGCTATTGAATATGTCCGCGCCCTTAATGCAGCTAAGCTGGAAAAGGTACCGTGGTTACGTGAATTTTCCTGTTTTCCCCATTTTTGGGGGTCTTATTAGGATGAATTTCTAATTTTTTTGCACTTTCTTATTCTATGTATAGATATTTGCTAGGCCGTTTATTGGGGCAATGGATGGTCATAAAGATTCAATCAAGTGTATGGCC
The DNA here is from genome assembly GCA_030512225.1 of Rauvolfia tetraphylla. Taxonomy (NCBI): domain Eukaryota; kingdom Viridiplantae; phylum Streptophyta; class Magnoliopsida; order Gentianales; family Apocynaceae; genus Rauvolfia; species Rauvolfia tetraphylla. The sequence continues at coordinate 1,744,336 of JAJQKT010000012.1, forward strand.
AAAAACCCGAATTATTTAAAAGGGATATTTTCTGGTTCTTGTGATGGAGGTATTTCGATTCTCTTTTGAAGATTTATAATGTTAATGAATTACTAGGATATTTTCTTTCAGGGAGAAGCTTTTTTTTTAAAAATGATAATTGAGTCTTGTTGCAGAGATCCTTTGCTTCTTTTGGTAAGCTTTTTGATTGGAAATGATCGTTTGTTGATAGTTTGTTTATTTCCCGCAGATATTCGTCTTTGGGATTTGGCCACTAGGTAAACTCTTTACCAAGAACAGTTAATTTGCTGCTTTTTGGGGGGGTTGCTTTTCGGGTTGAGAAGCTCTATTACCTTAGAATATGTCATTGCACAGCATTTTAAATTAACAAGGTAAAAGAGGAAAAGCAAAAATATAGTACTACTTTTAAATAGAATAGTTTCACTCAAAGAAAGTGAAAAATAATACGGTACAGTTGAAACCTAACGGGAAAGTAGTAATTCATTTGGGATTTAGAATCCAACCAGTTGAATTTATTTGCTTACTAAAATGGCATGGAGTTTTCCTAAGAGACCATTTGCCCCTTGTAGTCTTGAACGTGATTCACAAATCTGGGAGCCACCTTAATGATGTCACCTATTTATTATTTTGGCTATATTAACAATTCAGTGTCCCTTTTAATTCTTTCACGATATTATTTAGAAATGCCAACCAGCATTTCCAATTAATATTAGATATAATATTTATCTCTTTTTTATTAAAATAAATAGGAAAACAGTTTGTCAGTTTTTGGGTCACCAAGGTGTTGTAACTGGGTTGACAGCATCAACAGATGGTTGTGTTTTGATATCCTGCGGCCAAGATTGCACGTAAGACAATGCTTATGCCTGAATTATGTTCAAGTTTGATTATAAGAAGAATTTAAATAATAATTTTTGCTCTAACCCTTCCTTTAGTGTCCGGCTCTGGAGAGTTCCCATTGCTACTGTTATGGAGTCAGATGATGCTTCTGATAACTCGGCCACCGTAGGTGCTTCTGGATTTAACTACTACATTGTGTCATTCAGTATTCCATTTTGCTATTTGTTTACAAGATAATTTTCTTTTCCAGTCTCTTGCAGTTTATGTCGGGAAGAATGCATTTGGGTAAAGTTTCATTTGTTGCTACCCCAAAGACAATATGAATTTCTGGAACTGGTGAATTTTTTTCACTATTTTGCTAGTCTGTTTTACAATCTGGTGACCTGTTGGTATATTTTTAGGGCTGTTGATCATCAATGCGATGGTAATCTTTTTGCTACTGCCGGTGCTCATGTAGATATATGGGACCGCAACAGGTATTATGTCTTTTTGCCTTTTTCCCAGTCTATTTGCTGAGATGTTTCAAATTACAGTGTCTCATCGTTTATTTCTATTGACAGATCTCAACCAGTGAACAGCTTTGAATGGGGAGAAATAACAATTAGATCAGTTCGGTTTAATCCAGGAGAACCAAATTTACTTGCAACATCAGCTAGGTTTGTCCCTGCATCACTGTTTACATTGACTATACATGCCATACATAGAGAAACTTAAGAATATCTCTTTCTTGATGCATCAACTGACTGTCTTTATGTTTTTTGCCCTCCTCATCCAACAGGATTTCAAGCCTTATTCTTTCTTCCAATTAGTTCTCGTGGTGAACATGTAATCATTTATTGATTCTTGAAATGTTAATGTGCTAACCCCATCAAGGGAGCATTCAAGTTCTCTTTCTTAATTGATTTATTGATTCTTGAAATGTTAATGTGCTAACCCCATCAAGAGAGCATTCAAGTTCTCTTTCTTTATTGATTAAGTCTTCCCCTTCCTTTTGAAAGTAAAAACTAAAGTTTAATTGGAGATTATTCATACTGCTGTCTTAATATATGCTTGAAGGTAAAACACTTACTTTGGTCCTTCTTTTGCCGGTGAGAATCTGTTCAATATTTTGTGGCCTATGATCTTTTCAAAATTATGTAATTTTGTACTTATTATGGGGAATGTCCACATTCTTGGTTACTCTTTCAAGATCTGCAATGATTTTTGTCACTGCATCTTTTAAGTGGCGCATGGGCTGGGCCCTTTTATTATTATTGTTGTTGTTTTATCAGTTGTTTGCGTCTTCTTCTTTTTCTTTTTATTGTTCTTACTGCTACTGCTACTAGTATTTATTTTCGTATGATAATCTGTTTATCTTATTCACAGTGATCGTAGCATTGCGATTTATGACCTCCGAACATCATTGCCAGCTAGGAAGATCATCATGCAGGTAAGTAACACTACTATACTCCAGTGTTGCACGTTTGAACAATGGTTTTTCAGCTGTGGCTTATCTTCAAATACATATCATTATCAACCTGGAAGTAGACTTACCCGGGCAAACTTTCATGACGTTCAGATCAAACATGTAGAGATGAAGAATATTACCCACCAAACATTTGTCCCAAAGTTAACCCCTTCGCAACTATTTGCACTATTGGCCATTTAGTAGCTCTATTAGGTCATTCTGCAATTGAAATAAAGTGATTCTTTTCAACTATGTTCTTGCTTGTAATATTCAACTGTTATGTTCTGATTTTGTTTTCCTTTTACAAATTTTACCATTTAAATATCTTGTTTTGAGTTTTTTTCTTTGTCACAGACGAAAACCAATTCTATAGCGTGGAATCCAATGGAGCCAATGAATTTCACAGCTGTAAGAACCACAACTTGTACTTATTTCCTATTCCGTCTTGAATGGTATATTAGTTGTGTGCTTCTAATTTCCTCAATATTCCTCCTCTGGTAAGGTATTCTTGATATCTGAATCTTTTCCTTGCATTTGCATTCCATAGCTGTCCAGGATAGCGATGCTAGGGTAATCAGTTAAAGACTTAGTTGGCAAAGATAGGCCTGGGGGTTTTGTCCTTGTAGGTTAGCCTGTTGATTTTGAAAGTGCACTGATGCTGGACCCGCAGTTCAATACTTGGGGTCATTAAATCTCTGTAGTAATGGCTGTAAAAAGTTGGCAAGAATGACAACATTGATAACTCAAGTTTAGTCAACACGTGTTCAGATCATAAATCCTGGTTTTCTGGCCTTTTCTTTTCTTTTGGTTTTCTTCAATATTTTCTGCAGTGATTGACTTCTATATTTGTAGGCAAATGAAGATTGCAACTGTTACAGTTTTGATGCTAGGAAACTGGATGAAGCTAAGTATGTGCACCAGGACCATGTTAATGCAGTGTAAGCAATGTCTGGTTCTTGAACACAAGGTTGTGCATATCTGAGACTCTAAATGTCTTGACTTCTGGTTTTTGTCCTGTTTGCAGCATGGACATTGATTATTCACCAACAGGTCGAGAGTTTGTGACGGGATCTTATGATAGAACTGTGAGTGTCTTTTATTGATTAAGAATACATAATATGGATCAAGGGCTTATTCAGTCATGCCTTGATTTGATAGGTGAGAGTTTTCCAGTATAATGGTGGTCACAGCAGGGAAATCTACCATACTAAAAGAATGCAAAGGTTTGTGGTGATAGCTTAAAGTTCATATCCTTTGTTTGGACCACTCTTACATATCTGATATTTTCTTCTGCTTGAATTCAGTTGACTTTATTTCTGCTACCTTAGTGCTGAAGCCAATTTGCATTTTCTGTCAAATTTGAGTTATTTATTATATGATTTCATTTTGCAATCCAGTGTGTCCTAACTCATATTCGCCTGTGATATAGGGTCTTCTGTGTCAAGTTCAGTTGTGACGCAAGTTACCTTATCTCTGGAAGTGATGACACCAACCTTCGCCTCTGGAAAGCTAAGGCATCTGAGCAATTGGGAGTGGTATGAATCTCATTTTTCCCAATCTCCATTTTTTGTCAACTGGTTTAGAAAGGGAAGATGGCTTTTCTTATAGGCATCAAACGTCTTTGCTTGGCTAGTTAGCCACATGCATTGTTCTGCTTCTCTTCAGTGGTAGAACAACAAATTATTTAATCTTGTGTTTTATATTCTTTGCCTTATTGCTTCGTCTTAAACATGTAATCAATGTTTTGGATGGCCAATTACCACCAAACATTGCTGCCGCATATCCCTGTTAGGTTGTAAAGTATATGTTAACAAGGTGATGACATTTTTTGCAGCTTTTACCAAGGGAAAAGAAAAAACATGAGTATCTGGAGGCCGTAAAGAATCGTTACAAGCATCTGCCTGAAGTGAAAAGGATTGTCAGGTATGCCGATATAGGGTCCAGACTTCATTCTGTGCTCTCAAATTTCCTTCTCAAGCTGTTAAAGTGCTAAATCTTTTTTCTGGTCATTCATTTCTTTACCTTGCATTTATGTTTGTCAAAGGGATGTTGGGAAGGACGCGATAAATATTGATTCCCTGGTCTTGGTTGTGATGTTACAGGCATAGGCACTTGCCAAAACCAGTATACAATGCAGCCAGAGAGAGACATGGGAAGATTGAAAAGGTGGCAGAGAGAGAAGAGAATAGGAGAGCTCACAGTGCACCCGGAAGCATTCCAAGAGTTCCACTACGAAAAAGAAAAATTCTCAAAGAAATTGAGTGAGCTCTTCCCAGTCAGCTTCTGTTATCTGATGCTTGTGTACGTCCTTAGCTGGTGTTTAAGCTGGGTTACTACTTTCCAAGCTTCATTTGGAGAACGTTCATAATCTGTTCGTCGTTCATGAAGACAAGGAGTAGGAAGAGTTGCTTTGCTTAGATAAAATTTTGGCAGACTAGGTAGTTCAGTTCTATTCAGACAGATCAACTGTTCGCAACATTTTTCCTTCGTTTCTTTTGTATTCATTTTCTAGGACATCACCAAATGCCTTTGGATGCGAACAGAATATCAACAGTGGTACTCAAATTCTTTTTATTTTTGCTATTCTGGTGTTGTCATAATAATATCTGTAACACCTTTTTTTTTTTTCCTGGAAAAAGCAATTGTATCCCATTGCGTTGAAATCCTGTCCTCCTTTTCTTCCTCGTAGTTACATGGAAATCGAGAAAACATGTCATAAAAGAAAAAGTTTGTGGTGCAGTGATGCATCCAGGTTCCCTTATTTTAGTGCTGCATTATAGCATTGTGGTAACCATCAATATTTTTTTTAATGAGGTTATATTTGATTCTGTCGTTTTTATTCTCTAATTCAATTACGGTGAGATACTATAGCTATTATCACTATTCACAAAAATATCTTTTCATTAATGTTTTATATGATGACCACAGTTCACAATGACATTTTTCTGCTAAAGTTAAGCACTGTTCATTTGACCAATTAATTAATATTGATTAATACGTAATCGATTGAACATTATTTGGAAGTGGTTCATTCGCTCAGAAAATTCTTTCATCTATTCGACCATTCGTCAATATATATATTAGGATTTTGATTAAATGATCTCCTGGTGTTTTAAGAGGATCGAACTATTTGTTTTGACTTTTTTAAAAAATTTTGATAAATGTTGGCCGGTCATATGTGATTAGAGTTTCACGATTCGTGTAAGATCAGCAATGGTGAATGTAAATTCTTTGCTCCAATTTTGTCCAGAAGGTAGACTATACAACAAGTGAATGCAAAGTTGAAATGGCACATTTGGATTGTGTCTCATAATGAAATCGATACAAAATTTTTATTTTTAAATTTTATTTTTTAAAACAATTCACTATTACAAAAGTTTAAAATAAATATTCTCGATTTGTTTCCAATATGAGTTTTGAATTGGAAAAGGCTTGAAAACTAATAAAAGTGCTGATTTCAAAGGTAATCAAAATGTAAAATCTTTTTCTTCCTCTATAGTTTTTTTTTTTTTTTTTGGAAATATGGAATCTGAGGTCTTCTTGCTTATGATTATGGATAGGACTATTAATTGGGTCAGGCCACCCAGAGAACGGCCGGATAGACCCGCTTAATTAAGAGCTCAGACTTTTCTTTTAAACTTGAATACCGTTTTAGACTGAGGTAAGCTCAACTCGATTTCAACCCGATTCATAAAATATATATATATATATATATTATATAATAATAATATTATTATATTATTAAAAAATATTATTATTATATAAAAATTTAAAAAATTCAAATTATGATCCCCGAGCTCGGCCCGAAAAGATCGAGCCCCGAATTTGTATTTTTTAGCCCGATATCAGTTAGGCTGAGCTGGGACTTATCAAAATTTAGTAAACCCGATTGACACCCTAATTATGTACACAAAACGAATTAGTAATGAATTAACATGTTTCTAATTAAGGTGTTTGCCAGAGGGGAGAAGAATATACCCAAAACTTCAGTAAATCGCTAGAATTGGGCTCTTTTTGAGAGTCCACCCAAACACTCCCCTTAGGGTTTTAGCGATCGTTAAACCCTTCTACAGAAAAGAAACCTCTATCCAGACACTGAGCTTCACTCAAACACCTGCACAAAAGACAAAGAAAATGGCCGCCGCCGCAAGGTCCATTTTCCGATCAACCTCCGTCCGCAATGCAGCCTCTAGGCTTGCCTCTCAAGCAAAGCCTTCTCGCTCCCCCTTCCCAACCGCCTCCTCCAGGATCCCACTCTCTAGTCGTATTTTGAGGTGTTATATATTTATGGTAGATTAATTTGTATTTATCTGTGGAGATTATGACTTTAATATTGTTAGCCTGTTTAATCCAGCATTTTCTCTGGGCGAATTGTAGGTCTCCAGTAGAATTGAGTGCTTGCGTGGAGTCGATGCAGCCGTACCACACAGCTACAGCGTCGGCTTTGATGACTTCGATGCTCACTATTTCTCGCTGCGGTTACGGTTGGCTTCCTGAAGGTATATTTTGCAGTAGTCTTGTTTCTTTCGTTAGTTCAATTGAATTATAGTGGAGAATTATGATAAGATGCATATGCGCTTCTTGTTGCCTTAGTTGGAGAAAATATGTGCATTGTTGCTGTGGCTTCTTATTATTTAATTGTTGTATTGTGCCTACTTGGAAGTAGCACTCTCTCTCAATTGCCTGTAGTAATTTCTGCCCTTTCGGTTTCGCAAGTTCAGATGTTGGCGTTGTAGCCGAAGTAATCTTTCATTGAGAAGACAGAATGAGAAAGCTGTCTAATTTGAGTTGTATTTAGGAGTAGGTGTTCAAAATATTTATTCAATGAAACGGTACTTTTAAGCTGATTGTAGAAGGAGCCCATCATTTAGGTTTCTTTCCAGATATTTCTGCTTTTTGATTCTTTGGTAGGGAAGTGCGGGGGAATGGGGAGTGAGGCTGGATGTGTGGGGGTTTGTAGGCTGGGCCTTGTGATGGATTAGCTTTTAGGAGACCACATGTACTCTGGATTTGATAGTTCTATCACGTTGTTAGTTTTTCAGGTTCAGATCTTGGTAACTGTTTGCTATGCATTTACAAGGTTTGCTTTTAGATTCTCAAGGGAAATTTTATAGAGTCAAAGTAACTAACGAGTGAAACAAAAACCTTTAAAGGATTCCCAGAATATTCAACTGAAATAGCTTTGAAAATGTTGGCTTGTGCTTGAAACAACTTTGCTGTTTCACCAAAAGAATCTAATGCATCGCTTTTATATTTTCTGAAAATCATTTATAATCATAATTTTCTAGTCAAAACTGAGAATCCATTTTCTAATGGCTTTCTCCAACCGTAATCAGCCAGGTGGAACATGCCAGCTTTCTGCGATGTACTCCCATCTTATGAATTACCTTCTTCTGTTCAGTATGAACTTCTTTGCTATGAATGACTTGCAACTGATTTATTTCTTTCCTCATCCTGCTTAGTTTCTGCATTGTCCTTCAAATCAGTCGTACGGAATAGGTTGCCTAACCAATGGGTGTTTGTTCTTGATTTAGGTATCTAGCAACTTCTTGTAGGAACCTCCTTCGATGACCTTTCCTCTTTTTCATGTTTCTGGTAAGTTAGCTCCCATTGTACATTATCCTTAAACTGTCAAATGCACAACGCAACCAGTTTTATCCGTAAACCATTCAAACTTTGGGGTACAACTGTACAAGTTCCATTTGTCCCATGGATCGGTGAAATAACCTGATTCATGGATCTAGTAATGTTCCTCATTTAGTATGCTTTTATCATCTTTATCGCTTCTAAATCTTCCTCATTCAACAAAGTATGGGTAAAGGAATGTGTAAAGAAAATCTTAGTAGAATTAGGTTGGCCCTGATTTGTGCTATAAACAATATTTCTTGCTCATATTACCGACCTATTTTAGCTTCTGTTCTATGTAGTATGTTAAAGATAATAAGATATCTCTTCTACCTTTTTTGTCATTTAATAAGGAAGTGCATACTTCATTTTTCCTCTTGTAGGCATTGACAAGACTAGATGAAGATGGAGAAGCAAAGAGGATGACTTGTTAGCTTACTTTTCAAAGCCGGTAGTTTATTAGGAAAGTTATTTCAATAGATTAAACCTTTAGGCTTCTTTTTGGGGTATAAATAACACGAGTTTGTGAGGGTTGCAAATTGTTATTTATGATGCCTTATGCTTTGTACGATTCTTTGGAAAATCTAAAGATTTTTTGTGCAATAATCTCTTATGCACAAACTATGATTAAGTTGATTGTTATCTTACTCTACCATGCTGGCTTTGATTTTTTTTTTATGTGGCTAAACTTGTGGACAATGGAGTGTCTTAAATAGGAATTATTTGATTTCTTTTGCCTTCTGTTCTATTGCTTTAGAGTTTACTAGGTAGCTGCACTTTTAATTACTTAGGTGTGTTCATGAGAATATAATCTACACCAATTGCACCAATTTCACAGTTTCCAATTTTAATTGATCTGGTTGTAGTTTGAAAAATTTTCAGACCCCAAGTTCGGTGTGGTTTGGGAAATTCTTTAGTCCACACCTAACCTACAAGCACATATAATTACATATAAGTATATATACATTTTCTCGATTATTAATTTAGGGCTTCCTTTTTGTCTTGTCAATATGTCATGCATAATACTGAGTTTTCTTTTCTGAAATTAAATTTGTGTTTTGGGCAATATACTGTTGTTATCTCTCTTTCTCTCTCTCAATGTTGGAACACGTTGATAGCACAATTAAAGTTAATCTGCCTTCCTTAATGTCTATTCCTTTGCTCATGATATGGGAAATATAGGCTCTTCATGTAAAGATTTTGTTTCCCTTTGAAATTAATAATAGTTTGACTCAATTCTTGTATTTGCCTTGTAGGATTATAATTGATGGTTTTGAAGTCATTTTGCTTGAGAATGGAGACCCAAGTATTATTAGTGAAGCTTTGATTATGTTAAGTTTGCATTGTAAAAAAATTAACTTTGGAACATCTTAAGATGTTTACTTCCTTTTCTAGTACTTGATAGCAACTGTTGCATGAGTCTTTGTGCCTTGATTGCTACTCTTATCTTTTACCATCTTGAATTTGCCATGCATTTTGTCACTTGTTTCAAACTGAATTAACTGCACCCAACCACACATAAATGCATCAAACCTCACTTATGATTTTGAGTTTTTGAATGGATTGGGGCGTTTCAAAATTTTCAAACCACAATTATTGGTTTCAAGTGTTTGGCAAACCTGCACCATGAAACACCCAGTATTAGTTTAAGCAAGATATTCTCTAAGATAGAACTGGCCAACAGTGGACTTACTGTAACTTTATTTAATCAGCTTGCAATGATGATGTGTGATGAATTAAGGAGGGTTTGCTTCAGCAGAGTTAAATGTACAAACCTTCTAAATTGGCAGGATAAGAGGACTGTATGAGCTGCTGAAGAGCCAATCAATTTCCACCACTTCCAAACTTGCAGATGTTCTCTTCTTTGGCTTATAGTTATACTTCCTTTATCATCACTGGTTGATATTGATAGTCAATGGACATTAAACGCAAAGTGTGTTGTTAGAGATGCTGGAGATTTAGTCTTAATTTTGTATTTGTTTACTGTACCCAATAAGCCCATCAAGACACTTAATACTGATCTTTTGTGTATCAATCAGCTTGCAATGATGATGCATAATCAGTGTTCTATTTTCCTCGAAGACATTCAAGCAAGGTCTTTCCTTACAAACTGATTGTCAGTGTGGTGTACCAGCTGAACTTCCCAGCACCTCTTCCTTTATGTTTGTACTGTTTAATAGCTGTGAGAGGATTAAACGAAATGCTAGTGGCCAATTTTTGCTGTAAATGACATTTCTATAACCTCAAGATTTCAAGTTATTTCCTCAATGGCAGCAGCGATTCATGAACATAATTGCTCTGATTACATATGGCTGACCGTGAAAAGCAAACATTAATCAGTTGATTGAAAGCATCTTTACACTAAATTATCATCCTTCAGCCATGGTATACTTCGTATTTCCGGCTTCTAATCCCAGAAGTGAAATAATTTTCTTGAATGACTATCTATCCACGAGTTGACAACTACATTCCTCGTTGTGCGGAGTTTCTATTCTTGTTGAAGTCAAGATTTGTGTGTGATACGTGGAGAAAAATGGCATGATGTGCCTAACTCAATTAGACCCTTCCAGATAATTAGGAAGCTTATTATGGTTGACCGATGAGGATCAGTGGAGACTTGGATGACAACTTTACGAGCTGGAAGAAAGATTGGTGCTAGCATTTCTTTTTCTTGACGTGACATACTACGATCACGTACAGAAGTGCTGCCCTTCGTCTCGGCAATATGGAACCTCTCAACAGCTCCCGTTCTTTTATGGGGTCCTATCGGGATAGGTAGGCCCAAGCCTTTCCCCTCCCCATAAGACCCTCTTTCCCCCTCGGGAAAGAGAAAGAAGAGAAGAAAGGAAAAATTTATTCTTTCATGTGTCTTGTATCGAAAGGTTTTTCGTGCTAGACTGCTGGTTCTTTTGATCGCGTCAAATTTGATGGATCTGATCATCTTTAATTTAGTACATGTGGTTATTCGAATTTTACAGATCCAGTGTCAAATATCCAAGCAACTCTAAAACAACATATTTGGCTTGAATTGGCTCTCTCGTTTTGGACCTGAAAAAAATTTATTTTCCTCTTTCCTGAGTGATTGGGGAAAGGTAAATGGAAAAAGATAACCAAGAATTGAAGTTTCACATCCATAGAACAAAGAAAACTTTCCAAATTGGTTATTTTGGAATTTGGGTTGTTCATTGATGCAAAAATGTTTTTCTTTAAACAGAAGGTTGTTTATAGAATCTAATTCAAAACTTGCAACCTTGCATCGTAAAATATAACCTCTTGGTGGCAGCAAAATGAAATTTAGCCAGAGAGACGAAATGAAAGTACAGGATGGGAAGAAAAATACAAGCAAAAACTACATGATATCTCTTTCATCTCTTGGATTCCCCAACAAACCACCGGTTACACATTACTGATATGCCATTCTTGAATCCTTTAATCTACTTTTTAAGGAAAAAATAACTACGAACATTTTTTATTCACAACCCATTTCAAATTGCTTCGACATTTGATATAATTATGAAAGAAATTCCCCCAATTACATCAGGAATCTTACTTCTGGGAGAAGAAAGTGATCATTCTTCCACAACGTTCACCAATTCATACTCGATTAGAGAGAGATTGTTGTCTTCTTTGACCACAAAATCAGCAGGTTCAGTAACCTCCACACGACCCCATTTATCAACTGCCAGCCGCATTGACCCCTTGAACATATCAATCTTTGCATTGCGAAGAATCACAGTGGTACCTGGCTCCATGATATCAACTGAATCAAAGAAAAAGTAGTAAGATAAGGAGATATATCTCAACTGCTAAAAGCTAAATATAAACAGGAATTTGTTTCTGCAGAAAAAGATAGCCCTGATGAGACTACAGAACCCACAAAATCAGACCAAAGACTAGAATGAAAAATCTAGGGAATTCACAAATATAGGCTCTGGATATATAAACATTAAAAGGGTGAAAAACGCCAAGTCAAACTTCTGTAATACAGGCATAAAACAGTGAGGAACATGGATACCAAATATGAACATAATTAAACAGAGACATTTTGAGGTGTTACACATTTAAAATACAGGACAAGAGCTCTCCAAGACACTTCAGAAGATAAAACTTCCCTGCTTCGACAATAGCCAGAAATCTGTTCACCATAGGATATACTTTCGTTGTAATGGCATACCTGTACTCTTGGTAAGTACAACAGAGAGTAGACAGAGAAAAATAATGCAACTAAACATGTAAAACTAAGCTAAAAATAAAATAGCAAGACCAGAAGCCTATACACATCTCTCTGTAGGAACTCCTAATAAATCAAAATCGGAACGTTACGGAAATGTATCATTTAAATGGAGTATACACAATTTTTCATGTTCTAGACATCCAGAAAACTCCATAAATTACATTTGACAATAACCCTTTCAGATACGGCTAATATAAACTCAAAAGGCACATGGAAGTTCAAAATACAAACTCTTTCAGTTATAGTTAACATAAGCATGAAAGACGTGGAGATTTCCATAAGAAACTTGGTGTTAACACATGCCAATAAAACCCAATAGAGGCATTTCTCAACATACTTAATGCACCCATCACCAACATGCAACAACTGAAGCAACATTCCAGCGGTTGGGGGAACAGGGGGTTCAGAAGTTAAGATCTGTCGTGACACCACAACATAAAAGGCAGTAAATACATCACTGGAGCAAAAAAGAAAAGAGCTAACAACATCTACTCCAACTATCAAGATAAAATGCCAAAACAGCCTAAAGAACTGACAAAATTTGTTACTAGTTACGACCACCAACATTCCAATTAAGATCACCTTCTGATCCTTCATTCTGCCGTGCTCTAAATCAATAAGTGAAGTTCATAATCCGTAAGAATTGTCAGAGTCATAGTACAATGATTACAAAAGCCATTGGAGATATTGGCTTGATATTTATGAAGCAAAATTTAAAACCCAAGCAAAATCTAAAACCCTTGAAGCAAAATCAAATTCATCATTTGCTCAAATATTGGAGGATAAACGAATGACTCCAATTCCAACAGCCCAGATACAAAAATAAATTAAAGAAAAAAAACAAAGTTAGCACTTTTCTGAAGTCTCTGAATCTAAGATACCTTCTAGACCGAACCTTAAAGACATTTTTCCTCCATTTCACGAGCAATAAACAAGAAGCTAAACACTGTAACCAAATGTAAAACCAAATTTAAGCTTTTATCCTGTTCATTTCCAAATTTAAAAGATAAGATAAAAGCGCACCGATATCATTATTTGTGTATACCTTGTTCATTCCGGGCGGTGAAGATAATAGTTCCGGTCTCGTCACCGACGAGGCACTCTGCAATTCGAGGCCGCGGACGAGGATTAAGCGGCGCCGTCGGTCTCGCGCTGCCACCCTTGTTTATGACGGCCTTGGAGCTTATTACTTTCACAGTCAAGGTATGTCCATTTGTCCCAGGCTTGAGGTCATCTACCTTCACAAACACAGGCTTCCTCTTCGCCGTCGCCGTGTTTGGTGTCGTAGTCGCGTTTGGTGTCGCCGTCGTAGCCATGATGTGATATACAAGAAAACCCTAACCCTAATTTGACAGAACTGCTATTGTATTTGATGAATGAAATGATAGTATAAAAGGAAGAGCAAAACCAAGAACTTCTATAGGGTTTTAGAATGGGGCCCTTTCGTGCGTGTGTCCAATTTATTTGTTTCTTTTAATTTTTTATTCCTTTTCTTCTGTATGGAGTTAGGATCCTCTCCTTTTTAATATGATACTCTCATGTACTTAAAAAGAAAAATTTTAAAAATATAAAATTATTTAAAAAATAAAGTAATATAAAAATACGTAATAACTTAAGATTGATAAGAGAGAAACTGATAAAGGGAAGGAATTTAAAGAAGAAAATCCTGACTTATTTCTTTGGTTGGATAAGTTTGATCTCATCCTTCTTCAGGCTTTTTTTTTTCCCCCTTTCCCTGTGACTAAATCTTGAAGGTGAAAAAATCACTAGTGGGCTGGCTTATAAGAAACTGTTCTATTTAGTTTATCAAAAAAGAATACTCGAAAAGGGTTTTGTAAAAAATATTTGTTTTGCTCATTTTGCCTTACTTGAAATAATATAGTGTATTTAGTTAGGTTTTTGTTTGAAAATTTTTATCTCAATTTTTTGTAAAAATAAACTATGTCTAAAAAGAGAAGTAGAGTTAAAATGAGAAATTTGTATTGATTTTTGTATTGAGAAGAGAACCAAAGAAAGACACATAGAAGAATGGAAAAGGAGGAGCATTCTTCTACTTCTAGGATTCTTGAGGTTATGCAAAAAAGAATAGAATTCAGAAAAGCAATCCATTTTGTAACTAGAATGATTGTAGCTTTTTGAAAGTTATAAATTAGTGACAGATATGAACAAACATAAAACTGACTCATAGTGCTGCATTACTACTAATTTGCAACAAGAAGAACAGAACAAGGCTTTCTTATTTATACAAGTGAGTAGTTGTACTCGTGTTAGCTTCCCAAGCATTATACACAAGTCAGCTCTGTTGGGGTGGGACTTAGGAAGAGGAAGATGGAGCTTTGGTTTGGGGGTTGGGGGGTGGGGTTCTGATGTTTTTCCTCCAATGTTGAATAACGAAAAAGGAGGAGATGGAATCCTTCTCCAAGTCTCAAGTTGAGAATGCTGCATCCGCATTACTTCTTTGGCTCATTTTCTACCACAATCAGTGCCCGCTCTTGACCTTGCTGTTGCTGCTGCTGCTCTTTCTCCTTTTCCACATCTGCTGTGTCTTCTTCAACCTTTACTTCTGAATGTTGTCTATGGTATCTTAGTATCACCAGACATATGAATGCTGTAAATACCACATTACAAATATGTCAAGTGCTGTCCATACTCCTTTTTTCTTTTCTTGGGGGGGTCTGTGGTGTTTGGGTACTTATTGCCTGCAATAATCAGCGTGTCCAAATCTTAACGTGGAAAGATCCAAGCATTCTGCCTTGTTCTCCAGTATCAATCAATTTTGCACTCTAGCAATGCCATAATGATGTGGAAGGACCTAAATGCTTTCTACTTACAAACAACTCCCTTTTCCTCTGAATAAACAGTTACCTATGTAAGTAATTAGCCATGGGATTACCTGCAAAAATTCTGGTTCTAACGGTTGTCAAATTCCAAAAGGCTGTCACGGCTGATGCTGAGACAATTTTCTTGTGGGAGCAAGCTCCCCATGCTTCCAACATCGAAGATTTAATGTAGTGCACTGCTTTTTTTTTCCAAATACACTGTTTTCAGATTAGGACACGAGAAGCGCAAAAGAGGGCACTTTACTGAAACTATTCACCATGTTACCATTACCTTTTCTACATATTTGAACAGAATAAGAGGAATGAAGTTTTGGACCAGTAAAGCTGATAAAGAAACCTGTCAAATTCACATCATGCATCGTCAATATTTTGAAGATCAAAATCTCAAAAGAATTTGCAAATTCTTTGCAAGCTATGGTGCATATCGTGATGGTTATGGAGTGATATTCTTACCAAGTGCACAAATCCTCCACAGTGTGAGAAGATGGCCATATTCAGCTCCAAGAAGTAGAAATGGTAGTACCTAACACCAAACAGAATTGTCTCTGTAACAAATTTCAACAGTTTTACATATTTAAAATGATTAATGGCTCTATGATCATTCAAATACCTTAAGGGTCATTGCCGGTTCTCCAGAAAATAGATCCCTTGCCTTTGAAATTACAAGATTTGCAGCTGGAAGAATCAACTTACCCATTCTCAAAATGTCATCTTCTTTCAGCTTAAATTCAATCTTATTAGTAGCCATATCCCTACAAAATCATTGAAAATAACTCAAACTCAGAAACAAAAAGAAGATATTTCAAGGAAAAATCCAGCAATTAAGGCAACATTGTCTTACCTTCGACGGACTGAACTTGAAAAGAATGATAGTCCCAGAAACAAGAGGCCCAACTGAGACAAGACTGAGAAGATGCTGCAGAAATAAATTGGGATTTTCGTAACATAAACTCCAAAAGAAAGGAATCTTTGATCCGACATTTGATATTAGAGTAGAACGTACCTAAAGTTAACACCCCGAGTAAAGCACGAAGACAGAAAGCAGATTGAACCTAAACCAAACCAAAGACTTGATTTCGCAACATCTTTCCACATGATCAGGTCATCAACGATCTGCTTAAGTCCATCTAAACTGCACCCTTCTTCATCATTTGTTTCTGATAACCCATCATCAAGCATAAGCAAATTCGTTAGCTACCAATAAAAACCCAAGGTTCTAAGTGATTAAAGAATCAAGATTAGTATCAGTTGTGGCATACTTGGTGATGGAATTGAAGGGACCAGACTCAGCTTATCCTTCTTGGACCGACCACTATGCCTTTTCTTTCTTGGCTTAATCATATCTTCTCCAAGAGCGAAATCCTTGTCTTCCCTCCCATCTTGCTCGAACCTCCTTCTTGACCTCCGATGATTCCTAGGAGAAGCATGTGCCAGCAAGCCCGAAGCAGAACTCCTATTCTTGGATCTCCTGCGGACCCCATTTGGTTCAGCTGTATCATCAGCCATTTCAAGCCTATCGGCAAGACGGGTTTTCGATTTACGAAGAGGAGAAGTTGAAAGAAGCAGCAACTCATGAACTGGAAGACCGTAGGGAGATCTTGAAGGAGACGGTGAGGCAGCTACAGCTGGTGAAGAAGGAACAATTTCAAGCGACAGATTAGGGGTGACCACTTCATTTTCTTCATTATAACATCGGAGTTTCGAGAGTCTTGAGGCAGATTTGGTTCGATTTCTTGGCTCAGATTTGTGATAGGGTGGTGTGGAATCCATAGCGGAACTGATTTTGTGGAAAGATTTTGAAGATCTTGATGGGATTTTCTCAGCGAGGAGGGGGGAGTTTGTGGTTTGAAAAAGGGTTCAACCTATAAGAGCCGTTAGAGACACTATCTTTTGAATAATTTAAAAAACTCTTGTGGGCAGTTTTGGGCCTTTATTTGGGCCACAATGCAACGGTAAGTGAGCAGAGACAAGTCCGTTAAAGAACAGTATGGGCATGGACTTTTGTGGCATTTGCTGGACACTTTTCTTTTAATTATTTCACTATTAAGAAAAACACTTTCTACTTTACCTAATCTTTTTCTCATCTTGGGATTAATTTGGTCCAGAATGCCCCATGACTCTGGAATGTTTCTAAACTTATCTAAAATTCCGATAAACCTCAAGGGTTGAGAGAAAATAGAAGAATTATTTTTAAAATTAATAATAATTCTAAAAATTTAATTTCTCAAAATTTATAAATAACTAAATATTTTAAAAATAAATAAATGACTATAAAACCCTACACTTCGAAACCGGGGATACAATTTTGCTTAACGAGCCTGAAAGAGTCTACTGAACAAAAAACTAACCTAATATAAGACTGTTGTTCAGGTTTCTGAACTAATTCTAATAAATACTATTCTTAGACTAATTAGCATAAGATTTTGTTTAATGAGGAGAGAGTCTAATAAAGACAACTCACCCATGTTTCGTTGGCAAGGGAAGGGAGAGGGAATGACACTTTTTACTTCCCTGGAGAGAAGTAAGATATCTACTTCCATTTTATTTGGTATAAATAGAAAGAAAAAAAAATCTGAATTCCTCCACCTTTGAATGGTTTTGCTCGTGTAAGGAGAACTCTTTCCTTCCTAATTTACTTCTGGCCAAACAAGTAAACCATCTATTTACCTCCCTATTTACTTCCCTCTTTTTTTTTACTTCCATCCCCCACCCCAACCAAACAAGATGTAAACTAAGATTGCTGTTCAGGTCCTCAAAGGTCGGGTACTCGTAGTTCAAACATATCAAAATTTATTTAAGCAATGGTTTTCCATTTACAAGGCAGGAAATTGAGATTGAGATGTACCAAATGATAATGATCATAACTTCTCTGAAATTCCAATGGATAAACACAGATAAAAGAGATTGAGCTTCACCACTATTGTAGGCAAGCAAACTCAATAATGACCCCAACGATCAGTGAAGTTTGATGGACGCAGTTTTTGTTTGCAGTTATTCAACTTCCTTCCTGAAAATGGAACAAATCTTCTCTACTTCTTGGCATGCCTCGAGCAAAAGGATTGAATTCTCTCCAGACCATCTTGAAGGGTTGCTAACTCAACAGCAAAAGTAACCCGCAGCCAGTTCTTCAGCCCCACTGTAACACCTGGAAAAAGTTTGACATCAATTGTAAAACTTGGCTAAAACCACTTTTCAGGCTCAATGCATTAACAGAAAGTGTTCAAACAAAGTCAGACTTAGGTTGCTGACTGCTCATGCAAGGTTTTCCAAGCAACTGATGTTCAGTCATTTTCCCACAGTAAATATTTTTGTTCATCAGGATTTTCAAATTTCTTGTGTTGCTATAAGATAAACTTCCCTGTTAATAGGCTGATTCAAAAAAACACCTGCCTGAAAGAAGAGTCAGAGAGTTCTCTCTTACAGGAAGCTTCACTTCCATAGTAGTTTAATTTTTTATAAACATGTATGTTGAATTCAGAGTCGAGGATCCTAAGATTTCAAGGATTGGGAGAAGAGCGTAAAAACACAATGTTAAGGATTAGAAAATATTGACCACATTGCACGCATGTAGAGATTCTTTCAAGCGACTATGGGTTATAGCGAGGAGGGCATTTCATTCGGAAGTGGAAAATGGAGTGAGAATACCATAAAGCAAATACGAGCCTAAAAGCAGAGCTATTCAAAATTGAAGGAACATTTGAATTATGCTATCACACGAAGAACCCTGGCTCCAAATGTATCCCCTTTTAAGGAGGTCATTTTGTAGTTTCGCTAAAAATCGAAGTATTTTATGAACACAAGGTCAAAAGTTCCAATAACCCCTAAACTTTTTATATTTTTAATTTTAACACTCAAGCTTTGAAACGGCTAATTTTTTAATCTTTTCTTTTTGTCTATTTCTTCTCTTTTATCCATGGCAGCTACGCCGGCCATTGTTACTACCAACCATGACTCACCATCACCATCACCATCCACCTGTGGGTCTGGTGGCAAATGGCAATGCCATAATAGCTCTCCTCCCTCCTTTCCTCTTACAATCAACCCCTCACACTAATTCACGAATCAAATAGAAAATTCAAAAATTCAAAACTTTCCACAGAAGGTCTCTGAGAACCCCAACATGAATTTTTCATCTTCTAGTCTTGTCAAAACTATAACAATCAAAGAAAACTGAACCCACTTTCCAATGAATTCAAGTTTTCTTAGATTGAGAAAATTCTTAAAACTAATAGCTTTTTGTTCAAAGAAAACCCAACAACAAATCAATTTTCGAATGAATTGCCACAGACCCCAAGAGAAAAGGATGGCCCACCAAATTGAAGCTGTAAATTCAATGCAAAATCAAGTATGAAATTTCTGAGAGGTTGCATGCAAAACTCAAGTTTGCCAAGCAATTATATTTTTCTTTTCGCCGTAGAAGTAGCATCAGTTCAACGGTCGTAGTTGGCAGTGGCACACAAGGAGACGAAGAAAACCAAAGGTGGGTGGTGGGGGCGGGAATTGGTTTGAGCTACGGTGATGTGGAAAAAAGAGGAAGATGAAAGAGAAGGACAGGAGGATGAGGGAAAAAGAGAACAAAAAGAAAAGAGGTCTAAAAGAAAAAATAATTCATATTGACCAATGTAGATGTTTCACAAAAGCCCTTGGAATGGTCATGTGAAGATGGACCGTTACGGGGATTAATGTCAAGATTTAACAGAAGGATAGGAATTGAGACATTTTCGGAGTTTTGAGTGCTAAAATTACTCATTTTAAAGTTTTGAGTGTTAAAATCAAAACATTAGAAAGTTCAAGGGCTATTGGGGCTTTTTACCCTAAACACAATAGTATTCCTTCTCACCTGGCAGGACAACTACAGATTCCTCTCTGGCAAGTTTGAGGCAGAAATCCAGATCATCATATTCCTTCCAATAATGATGGGTTTAGTTTTACCTAGAACAAGACATTCATCAGTTAAATTCTTAGCCTAGATTCCAAATCTTTAACATTTCCCTTACCAGCGCAAACATGGACCCTTCAGGTTTATAAGGGCATGAAATGCAGGGGACTTCTGTCAGCCTATCATAGCAAACATCTGCAGCGTCTTTCAGTAAATTTACAGTCTTTGAGTAGAAATCATCTGGAATTTCCTTGAGAATCTTAGGAAGAGCCCCCTGAAGCAAGAATGCTTTTGCTGTTACATATCATGGACTTAAAAGCCGTAAAAAAAGTTGATGAAGACAACCATGATTTATATAACATTGAAACACATAAAAGAAAAGTTCGGAGACTAATTAGAATACCAGAAAGAACACATTATGACGGCGGTAGTCACAGTTTACTATAGATGACAACAAATAAGTGGATTAAGCTGAGTAGCCCAGAAATCAAACTCTTCAGAAAATTAAAAGTCCTTGAGGATAAAAACATTTTGTAGGTTCAAGGGTGAAGAATAGTAGAATAGTAGAGGAGACAAGGTTTCAAGCACAAAGAACTAGAATAGTAGTCTGGCGCCTTGATGGTTGAGCATGGACAGGAGGATAAAAACATTTCGTAGGTTCAAGAGTGAAGTATCATAGTATTATTTCTTTCCCTATTTGAACTCACAGAAAAATTCACCACAACCATGATTTTATGGGCTGCACTTATATCTAACAAACTGAAAGAACTCTCCCATTGAAGTGGCAGTTTAGGGAACCACCCCCACCTCAGTGGTAACTTTTGTTTAGAACACCGAAATACTTCTGAATGGACAGATGTAGTCACTCTCCTAAAAATCCTTGAAGATTTTGCAGAAAGGCAGAAAGGAAGAAAATTACTAACAGTTTCTACAGCCTATTACATGTATACATCAAAAAAATGTGTCTTGATAGAAAACGTCCAGACCACCACCATCAGACTTGTAAGGAAGGTATGTCAATGACATCTATATAGACACCTTGTAACCATAGTATATCTGGTGATGCAGAAAAGTATAACCCATACTAAGCAATTGCAGCTTCAATCACACACCTGAATGAAAGTTGGAGCATCAGGTGTGATGTCGAGACAGCTTTTGATGGAATCAACAACCTGACACAAGAACATAAAGACTACAGTTTTTAAATCCAGCATGCTGTCGTCACTGCACTAAAAAGATTGTTCATGCAATTCACAAACCATAGGTCAGGTTTTCTAAGGAAGACAAAATTGTCAGTCAACAAGAGCCAGAATATGTAACACACAACTCCAAATTGCTACCAGATATGGATCACTGATTATTACTTCCATGAATGTGCAGGATCAGTTGATATCAAGAGAGCTTCCATGCAAAACCAGTCATCTTGACCTCAACTCAAAACCAAATAAAGGAAGCCAGATTTTCCATCACCCTGCTATCTTACTTGCATTCTTGTCTCTGTTGGACCCATGATCATTCAGGATTTTCTAGTGCGCATGTAAACTCCTTATAAAAATCATTCAATATCCTCTACATTGTCACCCTTCTTGACTAAAATGTTATCTGCAGTAATCTAATAATGATCCTTATAAAATCAAACAATCTACTTTCCCTCTTCTTATAGGACTCTTGCAGAGGATTTCTCGGGAATTATTATTACTCAATTGGAGAACTTATAAAGTTCTGAGCAAAACAATCTAAATCCAAAACAAAAACAAAAAACTCAAGGGAAAGATTCAGAAGAGGGAGGAAGAAGTAAACCCCCAGTTTCTTGAGGATGCCATTTGGATCACAAGTCACCAGCCAACCAAATCTCCAACCAGGAACCATCCATCTCTTTGATAAAGAGCCAACTGTGATAACTGGGGCTATAGATCCAAACACTTGCATTGGCACAAAAGGGTGTTTCCCAAAAGCTAGATGAGCATAGGCTTCATCTGCAATTACAAGAAAACCAAGCCTTTTTGCAGTCTCTGCTATCTACATACATCAACAGCCATCATTATATAAATTTGTTGGAAAAGATATTTATTCTCGTTCCATCTAACTGTCTTGAAAACTTTACCTCCCGCAAATGCTCATATAAGTATACATTTCCACATGGATTACCAGGATTAGTGATAACAATAGCAACTGTTTTATCATCAGCAAGGGTTTCTATATGATTCAGGTCAACTTTCCATCCCTGCTCTGGTAAAAGATTAAAATGCCGAAATTCAAGATGGCTAAAGGTGGCACGAGCTTCATAAAAGGGATATCCAGGTTTTGGAAGCAATATGTTGCCACCCGGACGAGCAAGGACAGTTAATATAACATCAATTGCATGCCTGGCACCAACAGTGATATAAACATCATCTGCAGATATTTCAAATGGCTGATCACCAGAGAGATACTCTGCAATAGACCTGGTACAAGGGTGAAACTTATATATCTGATATTCATGCATAAGCTCATGACAATTGTATCATGAAAAAGAGAAGGGGGGAAAAAAAGAAAGCTCCACACGATTAAACATCTTTCTACATACAGCTTACAACACTGAAGGACACCTACTACGCAACATGATTGTTCTATCTGAACGAACAGATCTCAGCAACAATTTTCTTTGAAAATTTTTGGTGTAAGCTAACTATCAGTAACAAAAATCCTGTTGTGACCTCAAAAAGGAGTACCCCATGTGAAATGAAACCTCTATCTGGAAGTGAATTGTAATTTATAACACTTTAACAAGCCTCTAGCCTTTTGCAAAATATGCACTACTCTAGAAGTAAATTGACTTGTAGTCTCTAAAATACAAATTGACACCAGTAAACTGAACAGGGACAACTATCTTTACGTTAAAAACTGATGTGATATGCAGCGGTAAGCATTCTAAGGAGTATCACTGGCAGTTACTTGATTCTATTGAGCTTTGACTCTGGAGCTTGTGGAGAATCTTATCATAGAGTTGCAATGATCTTCAACAAGACCAAGGTTAAATATTAGAGTTTATGATGTTCCTGTAACAGAACCAATTCCACTGATGAGAGATCATTTGTCTTGAATTCAAGAGGGAATCATCATATTTGGGAAAGTCTATAAATCAGGATGGACAATCACCAATAAGGAAATGGAGCTGTTGCAATACGGATAAATTACCAAGTAGAGGTACCTTAGTATCACGGAAGAGACATATTCCTAGAGTTGACCATCTAACTCTCCCTTTCAAAGCATCAACTGGATGATCACATGGTTAAAAAGTGAACAAAACCAAGCCCAAATATCCATATTAGGAAAAGAAATTGCTCCAGTACGAACTCCATTTCAGAACATAGAAAAGATTCCAGCTACCAAAACGTACATATACTGTCCTTGTTTATCATAATGAGCATTCCAGAGTCCAGACAGCTATTAGACATTTTGCTAGAAGAACAATCAAGTTCCATTAGCAAAGCAAAGGGCTTCATGATTTGATTTCAAAGCTTCCAAATTGCTCTTTTTCCCATTAAACTTTTTGATTTATAGAACTTAAGCAAAGTACTTAAATCACTAATCAATAAACCATACTAAAAATCTCACTTCCAAGAGAATATATTGGCAGTAATAGGCAGTTTTTAGTTTCTTCCCTTTTAGCTAACCAAAAGCGAAACAGAAGAACCACATAATAAAAAAAAGGACTAAAGCCTCATGAGCAACAAATTTTTAAAAGAAGAAGAGAAACAGCACCATGGCTGCAATCCGTTGTCCTTGCATAGTACAACCCAGAAATTTTCTCTTTTTCGGAGAATCAGCTTAATCAGTAAACATGTTTTCTTCAACTCTTAGACCCAGTTCTTAAAGAAATTAAAAAGTAACTTTTACCTTCTTGCTTCAGGACTACCAGCACTCGGGCCATAAGAATTGTATTTACCGGATTTGATTGCATCGGTGACGGCATCTTCTGCTACTTTACTAGTTCGAAAGGTGGGAAACCCACTGGGATCACCATGGCCGAGAGGAATAGTAGCCCTATTGTCATTCTGATTCAGATTCTCTTTCAAAGTATTGAGAATATTTCTTATAGTGAATCCAGATGCTCTGTTCACTGTTTCTTCTCCATAAAAATTCCAACTTTTCTCCATTGGCTTCTGTCCCCTACTGATAAAAATGAAATGAGAGCTCAGAGCAACCAAACTCTTATATCAGAGTTGCTCCCAATATCAAAAGAAAAAGTCGAAAAATATGCTGTCCGGACGAGGAAGATACTGCTGTTCTCTGATGCCCCTTCGAATTATAAAAACATACGTGGAGCTTTGCTCGACCGTTCAGGGTTTTTACCCAATTTCACAGATTTGGACTAAAGGGGTTTTTGCTCAGTTTGGTAGCATTTAAAAAAAAAGAGACTCAAATAAACGTGGTTTGAGAAGGCATGTATGCAAGTGGACATAACGTCATGCGTATGGTATTATATCAATATAATATCATTTATAATAATATTATATGATTGTCCAGTTTAATTTATAAGTTAAAGTTAACGTTATATTAAATGGTATTATCACTTTACTAAATAATAATATCCAGGATGACCAATTTTAATTTGTCGTTTATGCTTTTTTTCCTTGAATTTTCTGCAACATTCGTGTAAACATATAATTCTTTTCATTCAGTATCTTTCAATTTAATAAGTCTCTAAATCAACTAATTTAAATTATTTTAAATATTCTTCTTAATAAGAAAATTAATTTTTTAATTATTTGTAGAACTATCATTATCTAATAATTAATTATTGCAAGATAAAAAATATTTACATCATATTAAATAATAAATTATAACATAAAAAGAAAGAAACAAATTATGCAAATTAAACCCAACAGAATATCACTTTTCACGGCCAAGAGGAGGAAAAAAAATGAAAAACATGCTTCCATGTACAGCGAAGAGAAGAAAAAAAATAAAGGACAACAAAAGACAAAAAAAATGCAAAAGACCTACGAAAAATGAGAAAAAAATTTCAGCCTCCATGAGAGGCGGCAAAAACCATTCATCAACCTCGGCAGCAAAGCAGCAAAAAAAATTACAGAAAAGCAAGCAAAAGATAAAATAGAGGGAGGGAGGGAGGAGGCAGCATACCGGTGAAGAAGAAAGCTATCACTGTCACCAGTGCTACAAGGTAAAGTTGAAGAGGGCTGCTGCAAGTAGGGGACGTCACCGGTGCTGAAGAAGACATCTCTGGCCGCTGCCGAGCTGCTTCTGTCCAAAGTTGAAAATGATGGTTGGCTGTAAATGTTAACGCTATAACGCCATTATGGCGTTATAGCATAAAGACTATCTGTTATGTCAGTCATATAACATCATTATACATGTTATATTTTTTTTTTTTTATGGATGCATGTTCATCCTTGTATTTCATCAAAAACATCAGGGTTTACATTGTCAGTGCCTCCTTTATCCTGGATGGCATTAAGGGGTAAGAGGGAAGAGAGAATGTTTCCTACAATAGAGTTTGATCTTGCCCATTGAGCTAAATTGTGGGCATGAATATTACAATGTCGATTCGTGTAGGTTATCCTCCAGTCAGGATTTCTGGCTAAAATTTGCCTACCATATTCAATCTGTGTTCTCCCACTCCATTCTAATGTCATTTGATGTCCGTTCAAAGCTTTAACAACATTGATTGAATCTCCCTCAATTACAGCATATGCAAAATATTTTTCCTCTGCAATCTTAAGTGCGAGGAGAGCAGAAGTTGCCTCAGCTGCAAAAACATCTTCCTGTAGGCTTCTTTCCAACCAGCCCCCTAAGTATTCCTTTTTATCATTCCGGATAATAATAGCATTGATTGTTAATCCTTCTCTGTCATGAGCTGCATAAAAATTCAGTTTGACACAGTTCTTGGGAGGAGGCTTCCAATTGAAATCCCTAGGAATCAATCCATTCTTCAACTGTCTACGTATGCTTGCATCCCAATAATTTTGTGCACTTGTTTGGATTTGTTTGCATGTTGATTCCCAATCCGGTATCCGATCTCCATGTGCAATTTTGTTTCGAGTAAGCCAGACAGTCTCCATCATGACCACAGCAAAGTTGAGAAATTTCTTTTTCTCCTCCATATTCAATGGGAGCATGTTTTCAGGGTTAAGCAATTCACGAATCCATTGTTGGATGGTCCATGTCTTGAAAGGCTCCAAACGAACCTGCCATTGTGATGCAAACCAGATTAATTTGCTCAGAGGACATTCAAGGAAGAGATGGTGAGCTGATTCTTCAGCACCATTGCATATGTAACAGAACCTCTCTTGAGTGTTAAAAATGTTAGCCAATCTGCATCTTGTTGGGAGTATATCAGAAAGTACTTTCCAAACAAAAAGCTTGTGCCTGTTGTGAAGTTTGGCATTCCAAAGTAAGTTCCAAGTTTTCCTGTCACCTGATGAACGTTCCAGAAGTTTCTGTTGATTCTCCATTAAGTACGTAGACTTGACAGAGTAGCTTCCTGTCTTAGAGGGAGCCCACACAACAGAGTCATATTCCCTATCATTGGGAATCCGAATTTTGAGAATTGCTCTAGTAATTTTAGGCAGAAAGATGTTGAATATAAGACCTTGATTCCAATTCCTATTCTCTGGTAACCGGATGTCTTGGACCAATGCCATATCTGTGAACTCTCTCAAAGTGGATGGAGGTTTGTAATTATCAAGTGATGGAATCCAAGGGTCATCCCAGATGTTGATATCAGTGTTCCAGCCTGGTATGTAGCATGCTCCTTTCCTTAATAGGTCTAAACAGTTGCAGAGACTGGTCCAAATCCAAGATGCATTTCTGGAGCAATGTTCTGTATCCAACAATTTTCTTCCTCTTAAGTACTTTGATTTCACCAATTGTACCCAAATTTTATCCGGTTGAGTGAGTATCTTCCATGCTAGTTTAGTTAAGAGAGCTTTGTTCAACTCTTTGAAACCTATGATTCCTAGTCCACCATATTACTTTAGGTTGCAAATATCCTTCCAAGCTTTTAGGTATAAGTGTTGTTTCTTATCATCCTTGAAGCCCCAGAAGAAATTTCGAGTTGCTGCATCTAGCTTGGAATGGATGGAAGTCGGCAGAATGAAGTGTTGCATGGCATGAAGAGGAATGGACTGCATAACTGATTTAATCAAAACAACTCTGCCTGCTTGAGAAAGAGCCCTTTGTCTCCATCCCGCCATTGAAAATCTCCTTCTTATCTTTAGTCTTGCAGAATGGCGATCCTAAATACTTTGAGTTGTGTGTGCACTCTCCCATACCCAAGACGTCTAAGATTTGTGTTTTCCTCTCTGCCGAGGTATTTTTGCTGAAATGCACCATTGATTTGTTTAAGT
The DNA here is from genome assembly GCA_030512225.1 of Rauvolfia tetraphylla. NCBI lineage: Eukaryota > Viridiplantae > Streptophyta > Magnoliopsida > Gentianales > Apocynaceae > Rauvolfia > Rauvolfia tetraphylla. The sequence goes on from JAJQKT010000012.1 coordinate 1,771,553, forward strand.
TCATTGTCTGATCGGACCATCTGCAGTAAATGTTTAGACAGTTTTTGATTTTCTTGGCGTCCTGTAGATTTGCCCTGCAAAATATAGATAGGTCATCAGCAAACATTAGATGTGTTAATGGCGGGCTAGTCCTACTGATTTTAACTCCATTTAATTTGCTAGAGTGATTTGCTCTAAAGATGATCCTCGAGAGTAGATCAAAATAAGTAGTAAAGAGAGCAGGGGATATAGGATCCCCTTGTCGGAGACCTCTTGAGGGTTTGAAGTAAGCAAAGGCAGAACCATTTACAAGTATGGAGATAGAGGAGGTTGAAATACAGGATTTAATCAAGGAAATAAACTTTTCACTGAAACCATGTAGGGAAAGGATACGCAGTAATAATGGCCATTCAACTTTATCGTAAGTCTTTGCCATATCAATCTTTAGTGCCATCAGTCCAAGTTTGCCCTTCTTCTTGTTTAGATGGTGCATGATTTCTTGGGAGATCACTATATTATCTGACATGCTTCGCCTGGGAATAAAAGCAGTTTGACATGGAGAAACAATCCTGTCTAAACATATTTTCAAACGGTCAGCAAGAATCTTTGTAATAATCTTATATGCAAAGTTGTATAAAGCAATAGGCCTGAAATTTTCCACTTTGGAAGGTTTATTTCCTTTGGGAACAAGGGCTATGAATGTGCGGTTCAAGGCTATCTGAAGAGTGCCAGATTCAAAAAAATGTTGAACAGCTTTGGTTACTTTCTCAGCAAGGATAGGCCAGTATGATTTGTAGAAATCAGGGGACATATCATCTGGTCCAGGGCTTTTTCCAGATTTGAAGGAGAAAACTGTATTTCTAATGATGTCAGGGGACGGGATGGATGTGAGGTCATTTTTTTCAACATCCGTAATGGTTGGGAGGATTAAGCCATGCAGGTTATCAGGAAAAGAAGGGTTACTGAAAGTAAACAAAGTTTTAAAGTATTGTTCAAAGCACCCTCCTATATCCTGCCAATCAGAAATCCAAGAATCATTAGAATTCAATAAATAATCAATATGATTGTGTCTACTGTTAATGATGGTTGTAAGATGAAAATAGTGAGAATTTGCATCCCCTTCTTCAAGCCACCACGATTTTGATTTCTCCCACCAAAGTATCCGCTCTCTCCTCAGAAGCCCATCCATCTCATGTTGCAGTTCTTTATCCCTCTCAAGAGTTAATGTAGTTTGAGGACCAGATTGCAGGAAATCAATTTGGGATCTAAGGTTGTCAAGAGATTCATGAACAAGGCCGAAGACAGATTTGTTCCAGAGCTTTAGAGAGTTTTTGGTGCGTTTGAGAGAAGTACAAAGATTGAATAAAGGATCTTTAACAGAATCTCTACACCAAGCCTCCTTGACAATATCAATAGATGCAGGATCACGGGACCACATGGAATGGAATCTAAAAGGTTTAGGAAGGGAAATTTTGTGAGGAGAGGTGGAAAGGAGCAGGGGTTTATGATCAGAGTTGAGGGCAATGAGGTGTTGGACAGTGGCTTGAGGAAATAAAAGGCGCCATGCAGCGTTCACAATCCCTCGGTCCAACCTGATTTGAATATTTGCTGAGGCAGCCCTTCGATTATTCCAAGTAAATGGGATACCACTGAAACCCAAATCAATGAGGTCTTCCTCTTCAGTGAATTTTCGTAATCCAGAGTAGCTACCATAAGTACCAGTTCTGCCTCCTTGTTTCTCAGTTTTGTTCATGTAACTATTGAAATCACCAATAACTAACCACGGACCATTGAAAGCTTTACCAACATCCTTGAGGTTATTCCAGAACACTGATTTTTGAGAGTTTTGAATGGGTCCATAGATGCATGTTAGTTGCCAAGACTGTGTAGGAGTATCATTGAAAATGAGGGAGTTGATTATATGATCATTTTCCACAATAATCTGAATGTCAACACTTTCATTCCAACTGATTGCCAATCCACCAGATAAACCAGTAGCCGGGACAATATGAAAATGGTTGAATCCAACAGACTTGAGAAGTTTGGAAATTTTAGAAGGGGATGAGATTTTAAGTTCAGAGAGAAAAATAAGATTCGGCTTGTGAGAGTCAATGTAGACCCTCAATGAACGGACTGCCGAAGGTTTAGCAAAACCTCAGCAGTTCCAAACAAGTGCAATCATTGGGAATAAGGGGGCATGACAAGGCCCACCTCCTCGGCCACAGCAGTGGTTATACATTCAGGGTTACCAAGTTCCTCTACCATGATATCTTGGCTGGGTTTGAGGGATGAAATAGAAGAGAAAAGATGTTGACTTCTAGCTCTCTGTTTGACATGTATGAAACGACGTTGAACAAGAAGAATTTCTTCTTCTGTTATTACATCTGAGCTTTGGGAAGTAGAAGAGTGAGAGATGGAGGAAGGGGGCTGAAAAGAGTGAGTAACGGTTTGGTTTTTGATGGATTGGGTTATTTGAAGATTGGACAGCTGTAAATCAAGAGGGATTGGTTTGGAGATAGAGAGATATGGGTTGGCTGAGTCAGGATAGCCCAATTTCATTCTTTTCTCCATTTCTGGAGTGTAAGGGTTTAATCTTTTAGAGTTAGAATGAAGTTGGGCTGATGGTGGAGGGCTATTTACTGAATCAGGAATGGTTTTATGTGTAGCCCAAACATGTGATTTATTGGCTACAGACGGTCCATTTGAATTTCTTCGGTTATGAGTGTATGGGCCAGGGTTCTCAATGTCTACGACAGGAAAATCATGATGAGAGGGAGAATGATTTTGGTACCTTTTGGGCGGGCTGTTTGAATTTGAAATGTCTGGGAGAATCCTTGTGGCAGAGAGATGGTCAGGTTCTGGATTCTGATTTGACTCTATAAGCTTCTGTGCACTATTCACTGGGATTGGTTTTTGCAGAACCACAATCAAGGAGTTTGCTGGCTAAGGATTATCGGAGCTTTTGTTCTTCCCGGTAAACAGATAGCTGTCGAGATTAGAACCTGAATCTGAGTGATTCTGTCCTGAAGGACCTCTGTTTAAACCTGAATATTGGCTTATTCCTGAATGGAGCCAAGGACCGTAAGCTCTGCGCGGATCTCTGGGACCAATATTTGACTCTTTCTGTTCAGAGCAAGAATTTACACAGTGACCCAGTCTTCCACAAGTGAAACAGAAGTCTCCCAAACGTTCGTACTTGAAACGAATCCAAGAGGTGACACCATTTTCTCTATTAAAGAAGAAACCTGTCTTGAGAGGTTGTTTAACAAGGGTGTTAATCTTTATTCTGAGGAATCTTTTTGGTTTAATCCCATCACAGTCATCCATAGAAACAAAACTCCCAATAAAATCCCCCATTTTCTTTGCATTTTCCAGATACATCCTGTCCGGTGGAAGGCCATGAACTTGAACCCAGAACTGAGACTCTGAAAAATCCAACTCTTCTAGGATTTGAGTGGAGAACCATTTTTTCAAGATTAAATGAGCCCCTCGCACAGTCCAAGGACCAGAGTTGAGGATACGGATCATATCTTCCTCTCTCCGGAAAGAGCATAGGAAAGTATTATGTTCGAGGGTTGAAAAAGTCACTTCATCACCAAGGTTCCAAGCAATAGACAGAACTGCTCGGATAGTTTTTATATTGAAAGTTTTATCACTAAGGGGTTTAGCTACCAGGTTCAAGGAAGGAAGTTGATCCTTGAGGTCATTTTCCGAGGTTAGAGTTAAGAAACCTTCATCCTCATTTATTGGGTTTGGAGGGTTTAGCATGTTTACAGGGGAGCTAGGGGACCACAGAAGAGAAAGAAGTTTTGACCCAGATAGGTAGAAAGGGCAGTTTGAAGAGGTCGGGGCCCAAGAGGAGTAAAAACAAGCACAATGAATACAGGCGTAGGAATGGGTAGAGAGAATAAGTGTATAAGGGGGATAAACGAAAACTAAGGAAAAAAGGAAAAGACTCACCGAGAGGGAGCAGTGCAACGGAGAGCTTGAGCTGAAGCCCGGAGAAGAGCACTCATAACAGTGGGGGGAGAAGTTTCTACAGAGAGAAACGGTGCTATATCGTCTTACGCAAACAAACCATTAAGTACTCAACTACTGCAAACGAAACAAATACATGGCGTTATAATACACTTGTATATATACCATCTCAAATCATGATTATTTTAGTCTCTTTTTTTTTAAATGCGACCAAACTAAGCAAAAACCAGGACTAAAGTGATTTTTGGTTCGTACCTAATAATGACGTCAAAATGCATCATTTTCTGAACCGGTAAATCTAAAGCTATTTGTTTTGGCATAATTCAAATATGACGCCAAGAGAGAAACGTTATGCTCTTCCAATCTTTTTTTTTTGTTAAGTAAATCTTTAATTTGTGCTTCTTTTTTCTTTGTGTTTTTTTCTTCTGTATATAATTTTTTCTCCTTAGTTTTAATTTTGTAGACTTGTATATATTTTATAATTCTTTTTTATTTATTTTTTCTTCTATATATAATTTTTTTACTTCTTTATATAATTTTGTCGGACCCAATAATTCTGAATAAGATTTGAATTAGTTGTATTTTTATTTTGTTTCGATATTATATGATGCTTGTATTATTTTATCTAATAAAACAAATAAGTTTTTTAGCATTTTTTTGAAACACGAGCCAGTTTCATGACATTTTCAACTGAAAAATTCTACTAATTTTTACAAACTTAAGATATAATTCACATTTTAAATAAAATAATTTAACGAAATACATTAAAAAAATTAAAATGAGAAAGTCAACAATGGCTAAAATGAACACTTTATGAGCAGTCTTGCCTTCTCCTCCTTATGGCGGTGCAACATATTTAATTCATATAGAATAGTCCCACAAAAGCTTCGAAATTTACCCTTACAACCTTCACCGAGATCAATTTGATTCATATGATATGAAATTTAGGCTAATTACTTTTGCAAAAAAAATTAATCTAATTATACAAAAAAGAAATGAAATTTAGTCAAGTTAGAATTTAAAGAGTTCATAAATGCAAGAGGTATAAAGTATTAATGGAATGCGTTATTAATTTTTATAACACATTACGAGAAGATATTATAAACTATTGAGACGCCTTCTGCAATGATAATACAACCTAAACAATGACTAGACGATGATAAATAAATAAATAAATAAATAAATAAATATATATATATATATATATATATATATATATATATATATATATATATTCACTCATTGTGCTTCACTTTTTTGCCTTTACATATGCTTTTCTGTATTTAGGTATGACGAAGACTGTTGTGCAAAGACACTTGCTGCTTGGATGTAGAGAGCTTATTTTTCTACTACACAATTGTTATTGATCTTGAATACTAAAAGAATATGGATATCAGATTATTGAGCATTATCACATGTAATAAACTATTGCAAATGAACAAGATAATTAATTCTAAATTTTAAATGTTGTTCCCTTTTTTTTCAGGAAATGTACTTTCGCATAGTTGCTTATATAAATAGCATATATATTGAAAATTTGTAGTATGTGTGTCCTGCAACAATTGTGGTAGTGCAATAGAGTGTGTTTATGGATAGCAAGTATGTACTGAATACAACGATGTAGTTGAAATAATACCAATGTAACTAACTACTAATGTTTAGCTAAGTTATTTTGCTACCTTTTATTGATTGTACTCTTTTTAAAAAATTTGAAGATATCAATTTTGCGTTCAATTGAAAGATTTTTCTGGACGTATGCACACCTTTCTAAAAGATAAACATGAAGAGTTTGTTCTTCGATATCCAACAACTTATTTAAAAATATACAATCAAATGTATTTATCTTTGTAGATGTGTATACATCTATCAAAATATAATTTATCAAGCACAATATTTAATTATAAATTTTATACAACTTATATATTATCGAAATATTTTCATTTACATGGCATTCAGGAAAATGGGCACAAGTTATATTGTGTGCACCTATAGTCAAGGAAGATAAAAATATTTTACCCACAATAGCTTTTGTGCTTAAAGTAGGTGTGAAGAGTGTTTACACATTGACAAATGTTAAAAAATTTCTAATACATTTAATTTGGTAATGTTGTATTAAATTGAGATGTTAAGCAATTTGCTATGCTTATAATTTCTTAATTATAAAACTACTAAAAAATATTTTTTACTAATTTTACAGATAGTGATCTCTTTATTAAGATATTAAAAGAGTTACTGAATAATTACATCAACATTTTATCAGATTTAAATTGCTTGATTATATGTATAGATCTTATGCGTATTCGATAATATAATTATTTATTTTATATTTTATTATTTATTATTAAAATAATCTGTACAATAATTTTTTATTAAAAATAATTTTCCATGCATAGCACAAGTTTTTTTTACTAGTTTTATCTAATAAAACAAATAAGTTTTAGCATTTTTTTGAAACACGAACCAGTTTCATGACATTTTCAACTGAAAAATTCTACTAATATTTACAACCTTAAGATATAATTCAAATTTTAAATAGAATAATTTAACGAAATACATTAAAAAATTAAAATGAGAAAGTCAACAATGGCTAAAATGAACACTTTATGAGCAGTCTAGCCTCCTCCTTCTTCTGGCGGTGCAACATATTTAATTCATATAGAATAGCCCACAAGAGCTTCGAAATTTACCCTTACAACCTTCACGGAGATCAACTTGATTCATATGATATGAAATTTAGGCTAATTACTTTAGCAAAAAAATATAATATAATTATATAAAAAAGAAATGAAATTTAGTCAAGTTAGAAGATTAAAGAGTTCATAGATGCAAGAGGTATAAAGCATTAGTGGAATGCGTTATTAATTTTTATAACACATTACGAAAAGATATTATAAACTATTGAAACGCCTTCTGCAATAACAATACAGCCTAAACAATTATTATAACGTTAAATGAAAATATGTTATAACCTATAATGACGCCTTCCCCAAGGGTATCAGGAGTCGTGGCCAACTAACTCTCACCATAAATCTTGTCACTTTAGGCTACTTTGGTTGGGAGGAAAAAAGAAAGTAAAAATAGAGAAAAAATAAGTCGATATTTTACTTCATTTGATGAAAAAAAGAGATCGGAGCAAATATGGTGGAGGAAAGCTTTCCCTCCATATCAACAAAACTAATTTGTGTAGAAGTAGACAAATTAAGATGTATTTGATCTTAAAAAGTTTATGCACTTACCTTTCACTTTTATTATAATTAGAGAATTCAATTGAAGGATAAATTTATAAATACAATAAAATATTTTTCCATCCCCTTCTACATTTCAGTCTAACCAAATTAAGAGAAGTATTTCTAATTTTCTTCATTTCTTCTCATACCAAACAAAATCAAAATAAATAAAAATATCTTTCCTAAAGAAAGTAAAAAGTATCCCTTCTCCTTCCTCCTTTCTCTCGCTCTTGCAAACCAAACTAGCCTATAGTCCAAATATTTAAAAACAAGATTAAAATATTTAAAAACAAGATTAAACTGGCTAAAAATCTCCTGTTAAATTATTATAGAATATAGAATATGGGTATTTGACATGTCCAACAATATTTTTATAATCCCTCTAATTCAATTTAAATATCATTTTAAAAAGGAGATTGCTAAGCATGATGATTTTTAATGGTATAGGATAATTTTTAATAATTTTATAATAAAATATTAGTTTTTTAAAATAGAAAATAGACAATAAAAAAAGAAATAAAAAATAAAAATAAAAATAAAAAATAAAAAAAATTGGCGTCCAAGCTTGGCCCAACTTTTGAGAGTTTGGCGCCCAAGTGGGACGTCACTCACAAAAAAAGGAGCCCAGTTTGGATGTCAGCCATTTTCCTTTTTTTTTTGTTTTCTTTTTTATTTCTTATTTGTTTTTTATTAATTTTTGTTTTTAAATTTTTAGTTATTATTTAATTTTTTTAAAAAATAAAACAAATATTATGTAACAAATTTAAAAATCTGACGATCTATTTGAAAGATAAAAAAATTAAAATTATAAAAATATTATTATATATAAATAAATTATCTCGTATTTGACATTTATATATTAAAAATTATACTTATTTATAATAAAATAAAAATTTTATAATGTCAATTATATTAAAAAGAGGAGTACTCTCAAAAAAGAAAAAGCAGCCAAAAAGAAAAAAGAAAAATTCAACCAATAAATGCTTTCATTTACACCACGTCTCGCTGAAAGTGCTTATATTTCTAATTGTAGCTTGAGAAAGTCCTAAATCGTCCCAGCTATCAAGGATATTCTTCTTCTTCTTCTTCCCTCACACAGCCTGTTAGGATTTCGTTCTCAAGAACAACTGGAAAGTTGCAATGTAGAACCATTTTAAGGGCAGAGCATCTTTCTGCGCTAGAAAAATGGAAGCAAGCAGAAACATATTGGTAAATTTTCAAGATTCAGACGGGGAAAGATAAACGGCAGCGCCGCTGGTAGACGTCAGAATTCAAACCATGAATTATTTGAAGAGTTTAATGTCAATCTGGAAAACTTTACATTTTCCTTTGACGGTTGAAGGAAATTGTTTAGAACCGAAAGCATTATTACGCCACTAAATTTAGCATGATGTCCAACAGTTCTTTAGAGAGGGCTGCTCCATTTTATTGCAGGAACTGAGAAGCAATGTTCATTATTTCTTCCCGTGCCTCTCGCAGAAAGCTTTTATTCTTTCAAGACCATCACTGAGAGATGATGGCTCAATTGCAAAAGTTATGCGTAGCCAATTCTTGAGTCCTACAGCAATCCCTGCCAGAAGTATATTGTCAGAAATCATGGTTAAAGCATCTGACGAGCTACGCTAGGAGCTAAAAGATGAAATACTTATAAACATGATATAGATTAAGAGAAACAATTAAGATTTTAACCTGCCATACTACAACATCAGAGCAAGAAAGTGTCAGAAAGTCCATAGGAGAATAAGCTTTTTGAAATGCTGGAGTTGAAGTTTATTCTGAAGATCCCAGTTAAGTGGCTAAGTCATGTACGAACCGAAGTTGAAATATCCAAGCTCACATCCTTGGTGAGCCTTTCATGCCATGATTTATATATTCTTCTGTCCTTTTTCCTTTTGGAACGAACAACACAGTCTTTGAATTTATAACGCGCAAAATGATGCTTCAAATTTCAAGATGCTACACAAAATGAAGAGATTCAAACAAGCCAAAAGAGTGATACGTCTTTCATGTATTATCTCTGAAATGTTGTAAAATAAAAAGATACAGACTTAAGCAAGGATTCAGAAACCAGTATAATTAGCTTCATATAACAAAGAACAAACAATGACCAAGACAGCTAAGTACAAAGAGAAACTGAGAACATGGAAACCAATAAGGATTTCTTAAAGATAAATAGTAAGAAGAAAATTTGAAACAAGAATAGTTTCAAATAACAATCAAAATGCTAGAAAAGGGAATTTCCGTTTCATAGTTGATCTTTTACCTGGCAGGACAATTACAGATTCCTCCTTAGCCAGCTTGATGCAGAAGTCCACATCATCTTGAATGCAATCCAGGAGGGACAAATTTAGATTTACCTGAAAGGAAAAACTCTGGGTAGCATCTTAACCACATCATTTCTTAGTATATTAAAGCAATATTAAAAGTCTTTCTCATCTTACCATTACAAACATGGATCCTTCAGGCTTGCTTGGACAAGTAATGCAAGGGATTTCCGTTAGTTTAGCAAAAGTCAAGTTGGCAGATTCTCTAAGAATGCTAACAATTTTTGAGAAGAAATCATCTGCTGTACTTTCAAGGATTTGAGGAAGTGCTCCCTGTGAATACAATTACATCATCATGTGGGATACACAAGCTCAATCCATTCAAATAGACTTTGGGTTCTTAGGAAAACATCCCTAGTGCTCACTCCTGGTATTACTATATTAGGAGCAAAATTACAGAGGATTACCTTGCCAAGTCTAAGAGAAAAGCAAGCCAGATTAACATGCAAAAGATACATGTTGACACTCGGTGATCCGTGTTATATGCCACAGCAAAAAGTTAGGAGTCTTTAAAAGTTAAATGTCACTTTAATCCAATCAAACACTAAAATGCTACCAATTAATTAGCCATAATAAAGAATATAAGTTGTATCCTTTGCCGATCTGTACAATGGCCGTCCATGAAAGAAATCTATGTCACGTTAGCATATAAGCTAGGATATGATCAACTTACATGCTTCTACTCATGGCAGAAGATACGGTATAAAGTGGTCCAAGTCAATGCTGAAATACTAATCTATCATTAGATGCGAATTTTACAAAATGCAAGACACATCCAGGTAAAAAGGAATTGATCATGGTCAGAAATAAAAACCTGAATGAAGGTTACAGGGTCAGTTGAAATATCGAGAAAGCCTTTGATGGAATCGACAACCTGCAATGGAATAAAAAGATTAAGGATTCTTGCGAATCGTGATAATGAAAGAGCCATTTTTTTTATATGAATGCATGGCATATGAGATACAAGAAGAAAATTACTGACTTGGATTACAAAAACTCGATGCCTTTGAGAGTGTTGTGTGTGTGAGTGAATGAATGAATGTGAGAGAGAGAGAATGATAGAATTCAAAAGGTGCTTCCCAAATTCAACTGCAGTAATATATATGGAGAATTTGTTCAGACAAAGAATCTGAACTACTTGCCAACATGTCCGAACCACGCTGGGAAACTAGGAGCGCATTAACACAATGAACTTAGCTTTTTCTTCTAATGTCTTGATTTTTCTACATTCTTAAACATTTGCTTTCTCAGATATACAGAGTAGTGGACTAGCTGATCCAGAATAAGTTCAGCAATTTCAATTTCAGTGTCAAACTTCTTGGATAATAGAAATCTTATTGAAAATGGAAAATCTACCATCCTTCACCCTGAAATATAAGTTATTCTGCTGTCAGAGAATTTTCAAACTGATAGTACAGATAGATCTCTCTAACCCAACACTAGCCAATGCTTGAATTCTTCAGCGTTTCTATTAAATGCCAATGCTAACAGAGTTTCCACGGTGGTATATAAATGGAATTAAGTACACAACCACCAATGAACAATCCCTCAGAGGTCAGGTAACCCTGAAAACTGCAATTGCTTCTCCCCAAAAGAGAAATTATTGTGATGTAAGAAACCAGTTTTTCTGAAAATATTTCCAAGAACTAAATATAGTGCAATCTAGTTACATGGTGTTAGAGAACACTATCCTTAGAAAACCTAAAGTAGAAGCAAAGCACAAGGTATGAAGAAATTACCCCATGTTTCTTGAGGATGCCATTGGGATCATTTGTGACAAGCCAACCAAGCCGCCAACCAGGAACAATCCACCTTTTTGATATTGAACCAAGAGTAACAACAGGAGCAATTGATCCAAAGACTCCCATTGGCACAAAAGGATTACTTCCAAAAGCAATGTGACCATAAACTTCATCTGAAATTACTAAGATCCCAAGCTTTCTTGCAGTTTCAGCAACCTATAATTTTGACAGGGATTTATTAAAACTGAAACTTAAATGGGACATTCACAAAAGCTAGTATTTTGCATCTGCTAAAAAACTTTAACACCTTCTTCAAATGTTGTTGCGTGTAGACATTTCCACAGGGATTTCCAGGGTTGATAATCACCATAGCGACAGTATTTTCATCTGATAGAGCTTCAACAGCATCAAGATCAACTTCCCAATTCTTTTCAGGAATAAGATCAAAGTGACGAAATTCAAGACCACTGAATGCTGCACAGGCTTCATAATAAGGAAAGCCAGGTTTTGGCAGTAAAATGTTGGCATTAGGGCTGGCAAGGACACTTAAAATAACTTCAATTCCTTGAATACATCCACATGTTAGATAAATATCCTCTGTTGACAAATTGTATGGAAGATCTCGTGAAAGGAACTCTGCTAAGGCCCTGCTCAACAAAAAAGGTACCAAATTGAACTTGGAAAAAAGCAATGACTTGGTATACATATAACCACTGCCTTTTCTTGCATAACCTATGATCAAGAAGTTATTCTCAAGCTTAATGTGTGCGAAATTGATATTCCAATAGCCTTCCTCCAATACTTATTCAAAGGACAATATAATCTTCTAGTCTGGTTTAAACAGAAGCATTCAACATACTTCTCTTCGTCCTCAACATGCCCCAAGGGAGGCTCCCTCTCACACTCATACAAATGCAAGAGCAATACAAAGACCCGCATCAGCAACATCAGTGACAAAACACCAGAATGGGAACAAATGATTTGCAGCACAATCCAAGAAGTGAAAACTATCCAGTAGAACAATGAATGATTTAGAAATCTCATTCAGTTCCTAGTTTTCAATCAGAATATCAAGGAAAGAGGGATGGCAGTAAAAGATTTATTCAGTCCACCTTCCTTCTTCTTCCATTTCAGATTTCACAATATAATTGTTCCAATTACCAAGAAATAAAATCATTTCGGTACAACTTCCTAAAAACAGGAAAAGAAAATTGCAATTTTCCATTAGCATTGACAAAGCTATTTTTGAGTTTATTAGTCAAAACCAACTATGGTTTTGCTTCAGTGAATGATTGCCTGATATGATTAGTCAATACTGACAGCCTAACAACTCTTAGAGAAAGGAACTTTTTCCAACACAGTTTGTTTATAAGGTAAGTAGACACGAAAGTAAGAACAAATATAGAAGCTTCTAAATATAATATAGAATAATGAAATCAAAAGAGTTAACTTGTTAACTGCAAATCAAACAAGAATTCTACATTTATTTAACAACAACCATCCGAAGTTAGCCTCTTAACTTGCAAAAGTTTGCGCCAATAAGTATCATATAGGGAATCAGAAGCCATGATCATTTTGTTGAGGGCAACTTAGTGGTAATTCATTCCCCCAACTCGAAGTACTCTATGTACACAGTTGTACACTCGTCAGACAAGAATAATACGTGCATTGAGCTAGCATCCGTGACCTGACCAAGATTTTCGTTCAACCAAAAATTTGAGCTTCTTCTTTCACTTCCTTTCAGGGTTCTGGGGAAGGAGCGGAATCCTATGAACTGTACTTCGATTCTACCGTTCGTGAACCTAATTGGAGATCAATTCTCAACCCTTTGTACTCATCTGTGTGACATCACACATTTGGAAAACATGCTTTGATAAACAAGAGCACATGAAGATAAAACATCCATTAACTCTATGACCCCATAAAACAACCATCACATAACTTTTATCGACATGCAAGGAATAATCCTGGTCCAATTTCAAATGAACTACAGACCCATTAAAGAGATTTCATTTTCGTCAATAAAAGTAAAATTTCACTATCAGTACATGAAAATTGTACTACTCACTTTCTTGCCGGAAGAAAACCAACAGTTGAGGAATAACCATTGAATTGGGTGGAGTAAAGAGCATCAGAAATGGCCTTTTCAGCCGCCGGAGTGGTCCTGAAGCATGGGAAAGCAGAAGGGTCACCATGGCCAAGAGGGATTGTGGCTCTGGTCTCGTTTGGGTCCAAATTCTCCATCAACGTGTTCAACACACCTCTCACAGTGATTGCAGAGGAGTTCAGCAGGGCATCATTACCTTTAAAACACCATTTCTTCGAGGATCCATTTTCCACATCCATTCCTACTTCTTCACTCCCCTCTTCTCACCCGAATCCGACTCTTGAAGTTTATGATTTCTTCAGTGTTCGTACCACCGATGAAGCAGTAAAACAGGGTCCAGGAAAAGAGTGCAGAGCTAATGGCCAAGACTGAAGAAGAAAAGTTCAGCACTTCACTTCCAGTTTCACTATCACTTATACGATGCCAAATGGTAGTGGGCCCATAGTTACGGTGGGACCCGCAACGAGGAAATCAAATTTGGAGAGGTGTAAATTCCTGATTAACTTTTTGAAAATGGCTGATTAATTGGTTAGCAGGGAAAAAAAAAAGTCTGATTAATTACTGAGTTAAAGTATACTTCCTTCATTTCAAATACTAAAAGACTTATTTCTTTTTTATATCAAAACTAAAATTTTGATAAATTTTATAAAAAATTTTAATAAATGTATAAAATATATTTATTTAAAAATAATTAGTTAGTGTATCAAATTTAAATTTAATATTAATTATTAATATTTTAAGTTATTTAGTTGAAAAGTTAATAATTTTTAAAAAATAAAAATATTTAAATAATTAATAAAAATAAATATAAAATAATAAATAAAATATTTATATAAAAATAAAATATATTTTTTGAAATAAATTTAAAAAATAAGACATATGTTTTAAAATGAAAAAAAAAATACTATGCTATGGAGAAATTGACTATAAGTTCTTAAAAGTTATTTTTGTTTTTTCTTTTTTAATTAAAAATTTTTCTTTTGTCTTTTGATAATTTTAAACGATTTACAATGTTATAATTATGGCAACATTTATTAATCGCAGCCAAATTTGACAACTTAAGTACTTTTATATAATTACGCTATCTTTTAGGACTTTTTTATCCTTTCATTTTATTTCTTCTCGAATTTAAACGCTCAATTCACCCCTAATGAACAAAGATTGACCATATCTTTAAATTTTGAATATTCACCTGACCCTTTATTCTTCCTCTACAATAACTCTTTGGTGCCAAAACTCTTGGAAATGGTGATACGTGCACAATAGGCAACTTAAATTGTCAAATTTTATTGTAATTAAAAAATTATTATAACGATAAGTTCGTAAATTATTTATAAATATTAAAAAATAAAATAAAAGTTTTTTATTAACGAAGAAAAACTAAAAATAATTTTTAAATAATTATAATTAATTAATCTGTTCAACCTAGGAAAACATAGTACAAAACTAGCCTCCCCCCCACCCCCGCCCCCCCACGGCCAACCCCTGTGATTCTGTTTATATATCTGTGCCTCTGCCTGACTTATTAACATACAAGACTACGTTATGAGTAAAATCCCTATTCAGTAAGCATCAAACATTTGTTTGTTGACATATGTTATGCTATGGCTTAATAGCTTTCACTACAATCTCTATCTCTATTATATTATCTAGTACATCAATCAAATTACACCACATATAATTGTATATGATTAGTTTAAGTCCATTAATTTTTCCTGGTCTAATGATATAGTTACATGTGATACAATTTAATTATTGTGTTAGACAATATACTAGAAAGTGTATTAGAAAATATTAATCTTATGTTACAATTAAAAGCAAAAATTCAACGGTGCACACATTTGTAAAAACTTCAAAAATTAAAAGAAAAATGAAGATTACTGTCTGGATCATATCATTAATTTGCTTTCCAATTAGATGAATATAAGACAAATGGTTGTTTGAAGATCTTGATGTTGTAACCATGGAGCTTCAAGCCAGTAACACTTGATGGAGACTTGGTATTAAGAAATTAGCAGTACGGAAAAGTCTCCAAACCATTACTTGTTCAACACTCAATAAGCAGCGAAAACTAAGATAAATCAACCGAAGAAATGCTTTCATTTAAACCATTCTGTGCTGAAAAGTACGTTTTATTTGTAGACGTAATTTGAAGAAGTTTCACAAACTCTGAAGCCAGGATAGTACACATCATTCTCTACCAACAGCTTAGAATATCATGACATTGATGACCTTAAATTTAGCTCCTAGAGACCTGCTCAGCTCTGTTGGATGAGCGGAGGAAAACCATTCATTTCTTTCTTCAAGTGCCTCTCGCAGAAAGCTTTGATTCTTTTGAAACCATCGTCAAGAAATGATGGCTCCATGGCGAAGGTTATGCGAAGCCAGTTCTTTAGTCCTAAGGTCACCCCTGCAAGTAAGTATAAATCACGGTTTAAGGATCTGGTTGTAATGATATTTCTAGAACTAAAAGATTTGAGTGTATATTTGATTGGCGTCTCAATCTAGAATTTAAAAGTAAAATTTCAGGTATAGAATCTATATATCATTTTATAAATAATTCAGTTTGCCAGCTATCGACTAAGAGGAATGAGTGATTTCAACATGCCCTTGCATATGATAACATATTTCGAAATGATCAGCCAAAGTATAGACTGAGAATCAATTTCATATTTGATGTTTTACCTGGAAGGACAATGACAGATTCCTCCTTAACCAGCTTGAGGCAGAAGTCCACATCATCTTCAATGCCATCCAGTACGGACAAATTTAGTTTTACCTGACCACATAGCTTATGAGCCTATATTGTTAAAGCAATGTGTCAAAAGTCTTTATGATATCTTACCATTACAAACATAGCTCCTTCAGGCTTGCTCGGGCAACTAAGGCAAGGGATTTCCTCTATCTTAGCAAAAGAGAAGTCTGCATTTTCTCTTAGTATGCAAACGATTTTTGAGCTGAAATCTCCTTTTGTGCTTTCGAGGATTTGAGGAAGTGCTCCCTGTTAATACAAGGATTTATTGTGTGTCAATGGCGGAGTCACAAAGGATCAAGCCATTCATGGTAGGAGATATGGTACCAAGGGAATGCTAACTCAAATGCTGATCTATCATTAGATGCACACTACATATGACATGCAACAGGCATCCATGAGAAAATCAAATTAACTGATCATTCTCCGAGATATCAACCTGAATGAAGGTTGCAGGGTCACTTGTAATATTGAGTAAGCCCTTGATGGAATCAACGACCTGTGATGATGGAATCAAAAACATAACGACTTAAATGTGAGTTGGGATATATATTGTAGGGCCTGAATGGCATCTGAATTACTAGAACAAAGATTACAAATTCGGATATTATCTCCAAATCTTCAGACAATATCACCAAGAAGAAAAGGTAAAAAATAAAGGGATGTAATTGATTTAGGTTACACAAGAGGCCATTTTTAGCAAACAATTAAAGTTTGATACTGAAGAAAGATCAAATTACCCCATGTTTCTTGAGGATGCCATTAGGATCATTCGTGACAAACCAACCAAGCCGCCAACCTGGAACAATAAATCTTTTCGAGATTGAGCCAAGAGTAATGACAGGAGCAATTGATCCAAAGATTCCCATTGGCACAAAAGGGTTACTTCCAAAAGCAAGATGAGCATAAACTTCGTCTGAAATCACCAAGATCCCTAGCTTTCTCGCAGTTTCAGCGACCTATATATAATTTCAACAGTAATTTATCAAAGCTGAAACTTGAATGGGACAATGAGAAAAGCAAGGAACGATTTGGTATATGCTAATTGAAAGTTTCTAAGACCTTCTTCAAATGTTGCTTTGTGTATACATTTCCACATGGGCTTCCGGGGTTGATAATCATCATGGCGACGGTATTTTCATCTGATAAGGCTTCCACAGAATCAAGATCAACTTCCCAATTTCTTTCAGGAATAAGATCGAAGTGGCGACATTCAAGACGGCTGAATGCTGCACGAGCTTCATAATAAGGATAGCCTGGCTTTGGGAGTAAAATGTTGGCATTAGGGCAGGCAAGAACAGCTAAAATTACTTCGATTGCTTGAACACATCCACTGGTCAGATAGACATCATCTGGCGACAAATTGTATGGAAGATCTCGTGAAAGGAACTCTGCTAAGGCCCTGCTCATAAACAAAGCCACCAACTTGAATATGGGTTTTGACTCAAATAAATTCCAATGAGTAAAAGGAAAACTTCCACATCCGAGCTATATTAGAGAAAACAATGTATATTGCATCAACCCAAAAACCAAAAAAAAAGAAGAAAATTAAAAAAGAGAGTAGTATTAATCACAATTTAGAAATCTCAATAACCCCCTAGTGAGGGTATATTCGGAATGGCCTTCAAAATGTAAAACAACGCATTTTCTTCTTCTTCTTTTTTTAATTCACACATCACAAATCAATCCTCTTAGTTCATTTTTGAATTAAGATTTTTCAAAAGAAAACCAATCCAAACAGACATCACAGAGAGGAGCCAAAGCCAATTGAGATTTGGCTTCATTGAATAGTTTTTACAAGTCAATAATGACAGTCTAACAACTCCAATAGAAACGGATATTCTCCAACATCATTTGTCTGGTATAAAGGCAATATGTAGGTAGGAAAGCCAGATGAAACATAAAAATAAGCAGAAATGGTCAAGATTTTAAATTGGATAATTCTAACGTTGAATATTGAATTCAAAAGACAGAGGTTTTTGTTTAAAATTTTGAGTGAGAGATTATATTTTTTCTCACAAATAATTTAATTTTTTTTAAATTGAATACAAAAATTTCAAAATCAAATATTATTCAATCATGCAATTAGCTTATTGATTGTTATAATAAATAACATTAGCAATAAATAAAATATTTTAAATATTTTTTAAAAATATTTGATCTTTACAAATTTTAAAATTTATTTTTAAAATTATTATTATTATAAAAATATTTTTTTTTAATTTTTTATTATATTTATATAATTAATTAAAAATATAATAAATTATTTTTAAATTTAAATAAAAATTTTTATATTTTAAAACAAATAGAATAATACCTAACAAGAACAAAGAAAAGCATTAGCATCCACAATTAATCCCAGTAACTTTTTGCAGAAACTGTCATAAATGCGTCAGCCGCCATGCGTCACGCATGTCGGGGTATATTACATGTTAGAACAGTGGATGGAATGAAAGGAAGAGATAAAAATATATACTTATTCTTTTTTATATATTTTTATGTGAGGATAAATATCTTAATTAAAATAAAAACAAGTTAGTCCGCATAAAAAAATCTTCAAAATTCGGCACAATTTCTCATTTCCATTTTTTGGACAAAAAGGAGACCGGACCTAATTAACCACCTATCAATCTCTATCCCATCCAATCCTCTCTCCGTAGCTTCCACTCTCAAGCTAATTAGCCCATGTTTTAGTAGTGTTGGAGGGAAGTATTGACTGAACATCTAGTGGTTGAAAATGGTGATTGAAAATGGAAAAATTAGGTGTGATTAGATAGAGTTTTGTTTTAAATTTTTTATTTTAAATTTTATAAAAGTTAAATTATTTTTAAAAAAATGTGATTCCACAATCAAAATTTTGAATTTAGTTTTGAAATTGTATGGTATCCAATCCTACCAAATAAGAAGATTACGAATCTTAATTTATGAGATATTATTGGAAAAAAATATTATCTAAATTTACTTTAAAAACTGGTGAGCTGATATTTAGACACACAGAGCATGCATGCAAAACTGAAAATACAAAGTGGAAAATGTGAGATTCAAAATGCGAAAAAATGCAAAAAAAAAAAAAACCATCCAAATTCACTTTTATCCATGCACATAACTAAAAGCAACACTATACTACCAAGAAAATGCATAAATCGTATTCATACTAACATTCTTGCAGGAAGAACTCCAACAGCTGGGGCATAACCATTGAATTTGGCAGAGTAAAGGGCATCAGAAACGGCCTTTTCGGCAGCCGGAGTGGTCCTAAAGCAAGGGAAAACAGAAGGGTCGCCCTGGCCAAGAGGGACCACGGGTCTGCCGTCGTTGGGGTTCAAATTCTCCCTTAACAAGGTCATCATACTTCTCACAGTCACCGGAGAAGTCTTTACCAGGGCATCATTAGCTCTGAAACGCCACTTCCCCGACGACCCATTTTGGATCCCTTCACATGACCCCATTTCTTGATTCTTGAAGACTCGAACGCTGTGATTCTTCAGTGTCTGTGGCGGCGACGAAGAGCGAATAACGAAGAGCGAAGACTTGGCATGAGTCCATCACTTCACCTCCGTTTATATAAAGCCGAATTCGTCGAAAGTCTTTCCGCTGATGTGGCAGAGAGCTGATGTGGCAGAACTTCTTGGCACATTTAGGCAAGGTAGTAACGGTAACTAGAATTATCAATTAGTCGAGTCTTTATTTAGACTTGATTCGATAATTTTGAATATGAGATAATATATATATACTTATTTATTTGAATTCAGATTTTTATAATATATCTTCTAAATGAGTATGATACGGTATATAAAGTTCTAAACCCAATAGATCAAAGATCTAAATAAATTTTAAATAATAAATATTTTATATATTTATATTTTTTACAATCGTTAAATATGTTTAATTTAACTATCAATTATTTATAAATTATATCAAAATTTTTTATCGAATCTATCTAGACCCGACCTGAGACCCTATAGGATAAGGTACTGGTCTATCTTATTTAGACTAATTGGGTAATCAAACTAAGTCCGGTACTAATAGTGATTAATCTTGTCTAAGTATGAGATAGAATGTCTCATACTTATTTGAATCCGTTGACACTCTTAACGATAACAAATAATTTATCTTATTGAGTAATTTATAATTATTTTATAAATTATATATTAGTCATAATAAAATATATTAAAAATTCTATCTCAATAAATTATAATAAAATAGGTTTAAAATTTTTTATCTCATATAAAAATTTAATTATTTATTAAATAATAAAATAATATTTTATATATTTTATTATAATTAATAAAAATATAATTTATAAAATAAATATAAATTATAAAATAATTAAGATAAAACTTCTCGACCACGTTAATAGTCTATTTGTTTTGGTTTGGCTGTTAGCGTAAGGGAGCAGCACAAGCTGCGAGGTGTACAGCTGTATAAATCTTCTACTGATGTTCACATATGGATATGGTAAAAGTGAAAGGAAATATCTTCCTTTTAGAATGCTCTGTCAATTTCATGTTCTTCTCTCATTCATTTGCCAACGCGTGTTTTTCACTTTTGAGCTACATTCTCTTTGGTTAGATTAGTATCACTCTTCGCTGAGATTGTCGAATCCTCTAAGGAAAATAAATTTATTCTTTTCAAAATGGATGAGAATCTGTGGATTTCCTTTATGGAAGCTTGTCTGTTACAATGTGCTTGGCGATTTACATGCATGCCTACCGAATTATTTATTTGCGACGAAAAATTTTATGGTGTTAACTGTATAATTAATTAATATTTCATAAGTTATACTCTATCTAATCACATAAAGTCACGTATAATGTGAGTATTTGTATTGATAAATGAATAAGTGATAATTGTAAGACCTACAATACATGTGACTTCATGTAATTAGACAGAATATAACTTATAGTATACTAACTAATTACACAGCTACCACCATAAAGTTTCTCTATTGGGACAGGCCGCTATGCTATGTCTGCTTCCTATAAGATAATTTTCTTTAATTAACTGTATGCAACAATTCTTTTTTATTTTTTTCCTTAATCAAACTACATTATACGAAGCGGCATGGAGAGCAACAACCGCTTTTGTCCTCTTCTCTCTATTATACTAAACGGCATGGAAAACGACGACCCCTCTTGTCCTCTTCTGCCCCAGCTCTCCACCCTCCCCCCTCCCTCCGCCGCACAGGGCCCCCCTTTTTTTTTTGTTGCTTTAAGACAACTTGCTGCTTGGGCCTGTGGTGGATGGTGTGGGCTGATTTGTACTCCCTGCCTGTTTCTTTGTTTGAGCCCAAGAGTAAGGCCCCTCCCAGAATCTAAAATCATGATGTGAAGAGGCCCAAGTTGTTCTGGGGAACATTTTACGAGCCTAAGGCTATTTTGATTCGGTTTTTGAATTTGAGTAAGACAAAGAGAGGAGCGGAGACATTTTCAGAATTATATATATCTCTATATATTTAAATGTATAACTAATGAAAAATATTTTTCACTAATTTTGTAAATAGTAATATCTTTATTAAGACATTAAAAGAGTTACCGAATAATTACTTCAACATCTCATCATCTTTAAATCACTTAATTAAAATAATTTGTATAATAATTTTTTAATATAAATTATTTCTCTGTGCATAACACGAATTTTTTGACTAGTATATATATATGAGAAAGATTGCAGTGCGATGTAGTTAAGGACTCAATTTCCAAACCAAACAAGACTCATCTTTCTTTATATTTAGCTAAACAAATGGAGCCAAAATATGATATTTTTGTCAAAATCAGACTAAAATTTCTTTTTAAAACAAAATGTATTGGTTTATAAGTATCATGGTGTATTTAGATTAAATGCAAAAATTTTAATTTAATCTCATTTTTTCTCTAATAAATATTTTATTTTTATAAAATTTAAGATAAAAAATTTTAAATTTTATATTCAAACTCAGTCTAAATGCCTTAATTTATTATTGACAAACTATTTGGACCTTTTTAAAAAAGATCAAAATCAAAATAAATATTCCTCAATCTAAAATTAAAATTCTGTATTTGGATTAAGTTTCTATCCAACATTTTGAATCTCATATTTTTTCATAAATAATTTATTTTTAAAAATTATAACTTAAATAAATTTCAAACTAAATAATGTATAATTTCATTTTTATTTTTTTAAAATAATTATTTAATCTTTTAAATCGAGAGAAAGTAAAAGCCGAACTAAAGACCGAGTAGTGAACCCCCTAGAGCGACCACATGAACGCCCGTGTGGACTTGCTATTTAGAGGAAATAGGATCAATTATCCATGAAAGCATTTGTATTTTCGTTCCTTAAAATAGTCTCTCCTCATAGGAAAGGGGAGATGACGCTACCCGTATGACGGCCAGAAAGCGTGATTGATACACGAGTGACCAGTGACGAGCCTGTTCAGCGGACGCGTAGAGCGCAGACATCGCACGCGTGTCCCATAGCCAGTGCCAACTGGGGGACAATTGTCCACTGAGAAGGGCAGCTGATCGCGTTAGTTGGATTCGATTTCGGATTGGATCAGATTTTAGATTTTAATTAATTGATTAATAGAAAGACGGCGATTCGCCAAAAAGAAAAAAGGAAAAGACGGCGATTCGCCAAAAAGAAAAAAGGAAAAGACGGCGAAATGCACCGCAAGAACTCCACTAACAATTATCGGGGTTCCCCGGGGGGAGGGGGGCGAACTGGCAGCTCCCTTCTATGGCGCCGTATTACACACTATTATTACTCCCCCTGTTCTATTTTTTTTTATCGTCGACCGGGCACAAAACTTTGGATAAAGATTTAAATTATATTATAAAAATATTATTTTTCTGTCTTATTTTTTATTTTTTAGATAATATTTGGTTGATAATGAATTTTATATAAAATTTTAAATTTTATTATAAAAATAATATATTATAATAAAAATATGAGAGTTAGCGAGTATTTTATATAAAAATTAAATTATAAAAATAATATATATTAAGATTAAAAATATATTAATAATATATAATATATTAAAATATTTTTTAAAAAATTAAATATTTTGAGATATCTCAATATAATAAAAAATCAATAAAAATAGAATAGATAGAGTATCATAATATAGTAAAAAGTTATAAGTAAATAAACTATTGAATATTTTATGTCAAATTTAGATATATAAAATATATATAAATTAGTTAATAATTCATTAATAATATAAAATATTATTAAAATGTTTTTAAAAAATAATTTAATTGTTTTGAATATTCTAATATGGTAATTAATATTTTTAAATATTTTAATATAGTAAAAAAATAATTATTACTCTCTATTCTATTTTTTTACTTTCTTACTATATTTAGACTTCTCAAAATAATTAATACTTTTTATAAAATAAATTATTTTAATATATTTTATATTATTAATTAATTATTAATCTCATTATATATTGTTTATATATTTAAATTTAATATAAAATATCATTAATTTATATATTTATTTATTTTTTATATTATATTATTTTTGTAATATAATATAATTTTTTTATATAAAATTTTATGCTTAATCAAATATTATTAAATAAAATGGGACGGAAGGTGTAATAAAATTCTAATATAGAAAGAAGGGTCAAGGATTCAGTCCTGTATGTCCTTTTTACAAGATATACAGAACGAAATATAATTCATTGGATTAATTTTTTTAAATTTGATCTAACATATTATAATTTTTTACTCTTAATTATATTTTTAAAAATTAAAAAATTTATAAAAAATTTTAACCGTCGAATTCATATATCAAATTTGATCAAACGGTTAAAATTCATTCCTATATATCTTGTTAAAAGGACGCGCGCAGGACCTGAACAATAAAAGGAAGGTGATTGGAAATGGGACGATGAGATACTACAATTTTCTAACGAACTTTTTATTACTAGCTGTACTGACGGATTGGTAGCAGGGGTTGTCTGCAACTAGCAGGCCAATTATCACCACTGGCAAAGTATTTTGTGTTTTGCACGCTTCAATAATTGCAATGGTGCTACCTAAGGGGCGGTTCATTTCTTGTGGCTATAAAATTGAATATAAAATTTTTATTTTAAATTTTTATTTTTAATAAATAATTTATTTTTATAGAATTAAAAATAAAAAAATTAGATTTAAATACTATTTAATATCACTTTAAAAATATATTTATATTGGATAATTTTATTTTGAATTTTAGACTTTGTTTGGTTGGCAAAGGAAAATGGAAGGGAGAAGGGGAGGGAAAGAGCTATATTTTATTTTTTCTAAGAGAAATATTTATATTTACTTTGATTTATTTGGTATGAGAGAAAATGAAATAAATTAAAAATATTTCTCCTTATTTAGTTGTACTAAAAGTGGAAGATGAAAGAAAAATATTTTGTTATTTTTATAAAATTATCTTCTTTTTAAATTGAAAAATTATGATAAAAGTAAAAGTTGAGAAATCATAATAATCTTTTAAGTATCAAATACATTCTAATTCTTCTAAAAGTGAAAGGATTGGAATTGCTAACGTAGAAAGATCTCTCCTTCCACATTTACTCACATTCCTTCTTTTCTTCTAACTAAATAAAGTAAAACACACATTTACCTTTCAACAAAACTAGGCTTTATTCTTTTTCTCATAAATAATTTTTATATTTTTAAATTTTAAGATAAAAAATATCAAATTTAAATTCTATCCAATCTCACATTGGGCAGGAATAGATAGAATTTAAGTTTGAGATTTTCTATCTTGTGTTTTATAAAAATAATTTTTTTACAAGAGAATAAGTGATACTTAATATAAAAATTAAAATTTTTACAAGAGAATAAGTGATACTCAATTATACAACCAAACCATTTCTAATACACAAGTGTTTCCAATTTCCAAGTTCATCTTTGACCGGCCTATCAAATCTTCAATACAACTCAAATAAACTAAAAAACAAAGAAACTTCAATAAAAGTAATGAAAATGAAAAAGTACGATTCAAATAAGCTAGTTTCAATTAAAAGGAAGAAACTAACTCAAAAAGTATTTAGGTCTTGAAAGCTTGGCTCAAACTTAGTATATAATATTTTGAAAATGACAAACTTAAACATAAGACCTAAAACGCAACCAATTAGTTAGCTTTGTTAACATCCACCCCAAAAAAATCTTTTTAACATTTTTTCTTTATCAATTTCAAAAAGCTTTTCTTTTTTAAAAAATATATATTATCTGGATTCAAAATAAGGGAAAAAAATCAATCCTCCAACTTAATCTAATTATACCTTTCTTCTTACTTTTCCTTAACCTTACCCAAGCCTCACGTGACACCAGCCAACGAAAGAAGATAGACAGAGAGGAGAGAGAGAGCCAGCCTCCGATTATACTGCTCTAATATTGCGCTTAAAATTCGGCCGCCACACTGCCTTCAACCCCATAATTTAATCACTAGTAATAAAATTACAATTAAAAATGAGTGAGCCACACGCTCCTAAAACGAGTGAGAAGCTACCCTGACCAATTTTATTAGCAAAGCGCAACGACCGCCGGTGGTATAAGTCTTTTAGATGCCGTAATAACGGCCGTCTATTCTGCTCATAGCCGGCACTTCAACTTCTGTCTCGTTGAAATCTTCCGCGTGCCACGTTACCCTCCAAACCTCATCCCGCTCAGCACATTATTCAATTACTGTCACATCATCCTTTCAACCACAAACACCCACTTTCTCTCTCCTCCCTCATCGATTGGGCGGCGGCCCCCCAGTCAAATCTCTCGCTGACTCCCCTCCTCTCCTCCCCCTTTATATACTGGCCACTCCCAAGCTTCCCCATCGCACAGCCTTACGTTCTTTTTTCTTCTTTTCACTGTGAGTCACCGTAGTGAATCTCTTTGTTTGTGTTCTATTTGTTCTTGCAAAAAGAAAAATGGCGATGAAAGAGAAGGCGAAAGAGGTGAAGGCCGGCAATGCAAAGGTTAATGGAGTGAAAGAGGTGCACTACAGGGGTGTAAGGAAGAGGCCTTGGGGACGTTACGCTGCGGAAATCCGTGACCCGGGGAAGAAGAGTAGGGTGTGGTTGGGGACCTTTGATACCGCGGAGGAGGCGGCCAGGGCTTATGATGCTGCGGCGCGCGAGTTTCGTGGTCCGAAAGCTAAGACTAATTTCCCTTTGCCGACCGAAAATCAGAGCCCGAGCCACAGTAGCACGGTGGAGTCATCAAGCGATGGCGGTGCAGATCACGCGCCTGTTGAGCTGGACCTCACGCGCCGCCTCGGTGTATCTGGGCGAGATGGTGGAAATGCAGGAGGAGCTAATGCGTTTGTACCTGATAATGGCGCTGGGAAATATTACTTTCCGCCGGCCATGGCTGTTCTGCCAGATGGTAGGCAAGTCGTGTTGTTCCAACCGCTGTGTGGTCGGCCAGTAGCCGGGATGGAGGCGAGACAAGGTCCTCCTCCTTACTTCCCAAACATGGCAGTGGACTTCAGAAATGGCGGTGGCCGCGGAGGCGGCGGAGCTCAGAGCGACTCGGATACTTCCTCTGTTGTTGAAGATAACAACTATGAGGGTGGTTATGTAAAGAGAGAAGGAGGGTATGAGTTTGATCTGAATTTTCCTCCACCCGTGGAAGCTTGACGATGGCGATATCGGCGATGATCATAAAAATTTTGCGGAACTAACGTTTGATTTTGTGAATATTATTTCAACTTGTAGTACTAAAAAATGTTTTTTTTCATTCGCGAGAAACTGCTGTAATTTGTCTGCCTGTTTCTGTAATTGTAGTTCATCAACATTCTGATCCAACGAAATACGAAATATTCAATGCAAATTCGTTATATTTAGATTATTCAATCTTAAACATGGTAAAATTGAAAGAAGTACTTGGGAGAAATCATGGAATGGATACTTTTCACCTTCTGCTCTTTTCGCCCGCCGGCCCCGGAAAATCCTTCCAACAGCAAAAATTTGAGTACATCCACTTTTTCTTTAAAAATAAAAGAGTATTTGTGCAAAAATATTAAACCCACCGACGGCGTGGCAGGTAACTCACGCGACAACAGACAACCGAGTAACGTACGATGGTCCCACGAAGTTCCGGATTCCGTGTTGACGGGGTACATGTCGTCTCTAATGTGGACGGCACGTGTACCTGCTTAGCCGTCCAACATTTATCTCTACTTTCTCCCTCCGCTTCAATGGTAATATTTAGATTGGTTTCCTGCGATACAACTTTTTTATTTTTTATCTTATTTTTTATAAATAATTTATTTTATATTAAATCTGAATTGTAAATATTATTAAATTTAATTTTTTAAATTTTCGATTTTGACACCAATTAAGAAAATAATTGTGTGTATTTCAAAGTATTTAAATTGGCTCTCAAATTCATTTTGGAACCTAAAAATTTTTTTATTTTAAATATCATATTTTTTATAAAATTTACTACATCTTTTTCAAAATATATTATTTTTTAAATAAAAAATAAATTTTTTATTAAAAATTAATAGGTTTTTAAAATATATTTATTTAAAATAATAAAATAATATTTTAAATTTATTATTTTAATATTAAAAATTAATATTTAAAGTAATTAATTAGAAAATATAAATTTAAAAGATAAAAGTATTTAAATAATTAATTAGATATAATAATAGAATAATAAATAAAAATTTTATATAAAAATATATTTTTTAAAATAAAATTAAAAGACAAGACATATATTTTGAAGATGAATGAGTATTTATTTTTATAAAAAAATAAACTAAAAACTGTAAAATCAAAATTCTATCAAAGGTGATGTAGTAGGTTAAATGACAAAAAATAGTTTTAAAACTATAAATATAATTAAGTATTTTATTTGTTTAATTACTCACCTCATTTATTATTATTTGTCAAAAATAACTATTCTCTTTTTTATTATTTTAAAGATATTTTTATATATTTTTAAAATTTTTATCATTAAGTGCCGAATATATTCTTATTTAAATTTTGACAAATAGTAATAAGAGTTTTAGTTATACTTTCAAGAATTAACCAACTATTACTAGTTCCAACTTGATGAAAATGGATGAGATTTGAGTTTTTTGAGTTATTTTAAGTGTTAAAATATTTTTAATTTATAAAAAAAGAGTGAAATAATTTTAAAAATAAAGAATATAAATTTATTTATTTTAGTAAAACTTTTTCAAAACATTATCATATAAAAATTTAAGAACAATAAGAAGAAATTGAGATAGAAAAAACTGTAGGGATTAATATAATTTTTTATTAAAACATAATTACTTCGTTGTACAGGGGGTATGGGGGAGCCCAAGGAGGTGGGCCCAGGAGGTTGGACTTGGTAGTTGATTCGTTTCGTTTCGGTGCTGCCGCTTTCGGTGGGGTCCTTTTTTATGCGTCGGCGGAATATGTGGACTAGATTTTGAATTGCCTTTGTAGGAGCAGACTGCAGAGTGCGGTACGGGAGGCAACTGCTGGGGGCCATGCATGATGATATGATGGTGTTCTTGACTCTCCAGAATGAAGACGCCACGTATCGCTTAACTCTTAGGATTGTTAAGTCTTTTTGTTCTTCTTTTTCCGAGTTATATTTGTAAATTTGAAATTTACAAAAGGCGTATGACACCATCGATAACAATTAAAGTATTTATTGGGTTATTCAGTTCAATTTTAATGTAATAATTTAACTTTTTTAATTTAATTTTTTAAAAATTTTATAAAATCAGATTAAATTAAAATATTTAAAAATCAAATCAAAATAACTCAGTTTGGTTAGATTTCAATTAAGTTTGATTAAAAACTAAAATTAAAAATTTTAATTTTTATTAAAGAAAATATTATCAAAATATATTTATATATAATTTTTTTAAAAAAATTTAATTTTTTAGTTCGTTTTCAAGAATAAAAATTAAAAATCAAATCGAATTTAATTCTTAAAAATCGAACTGAAAAATCAAACTAAAATATATATTTCGGTCCTATTCAATTTAATTTTTCAGATTATACCAAATAATAAATACTCATAATAACAGCATCCGACAAGAGTTTATTTATATCAATTTTAAAATTTTGGAACTTTTTTATTTTATTTATTACAAAAATTTAAAAATATTTTTAAAATTAAATTATACAATAAAACCTAATCTTAATACACTTTTTAAATCTTTTTGAACATTGAATTTATTTTTAATAAAATTTTAAATGTAACTTTAACCAATCGTGCCCATAATTCTTTTCCTTTCCTAATCAATGAAAGGTACTAGTAGTTATTCACTTAACAAAAAAAGAAGAATAAAAGTAGTAATTTCCTCAAGAAAGGAAACTACTACTACTTTTATATTTCTACATTACATTTCTAGGAAGTATTTTTTTTATAAAAAAAAGTTAGTGTTTGTCTGGCTATCTCTTCCTTAACATGATATTCTAACCTGACATAGAGATCTAGAAATATTTCAATTTTTTTCAATTCATCACTTTGTTCTTAAGAGGTTATTTTTTGTATTAGATAGAGTGAAATTGTATAGCGTTTATGTTTAAAATTTTATATTTTAAATTTTATAAAAATAAATTATTTATAAAAAATAAAATTTAAAATAAAAAATTATATTAATTTTTATAACAAAATTCAATCTAAATATAACCAGCAATTCGCCTCTTTTAGGAGGCTTGTTGTCATGGAACAACTCAAATGCTTGATCTTTCGGTCTTTGTTATATTTTAGAATATAATTGTTTAGTTAGATATAGTTTAGTTTTGAGATTTTTATTTTGTATTTTGTATTTTGTAAAAATTAAATTATTTATGAGAAAAAATATATATTTTATACTTAAAATTTTAAATTTAATTTAAAATTATATAATATCTAATCCCACCTAATATATATATATATATATATATATATATATATATATATATATATATATATATATTAAATCTCACATATGTTTTTAATTTTAAACTCAAATTTTACGCGATAAAAAAATATTCAAATGATTGCATTCAAAGACGTAATAAAAAGCTTAAAATAACAACATTTCAGTGGGACATAGTTGATCTTCCAGCTTGTCGATCTCTATTGTCGTGAGTCTCACTTCGCGTTTCAGTTCCTTGAAGAGAAATTCCTTGAACAAGAATAAAAAGAATTTAAAAAAAAGGAAAAATAAGAATTGGAAGCAAAAAGGATGAGACGAGGGGGAGCGCGTGGAGCTATAGATCCGAGGAAATAAAACGGAAACCATGAATTACATCAAAGCACGTGGAGGTGGTGAGTAGTACGGCGCTCAAGGCTGCGGTTCTCGTGAGGAGCACAGCAAGGGAAGTACTCAAGTAATAGGACACATTCAAATGGCGACGTGTCGGAAAGCTACTGCTTAAAAAAGGGATTGCCGCCCAGGTCGGCAGTCTCTTTTGAACGAGTCCACGTGGGGCCCTCCCTTACGTTTCCTTCCGTGGGTGCGCCGAAGTTGCGTCTTTATTCGCCACGTCCTCACGGGTTAGAATAAAGCCGTACCCACGAAGAAGCACCTTCGCCTACTCGCTACCCTGTCGGGGGAGCTAAATTACAATTTCTTTTTTTTTTTGTTTTCTATACGTCCTCTTTTTTTCTTTTTTCTTTTTTCTTTTTCTCTCCCTGTAGAGAAGTACATCTATTATTTTCTAAAGAGAAATTAGTTATAATTATTCTTTAATTATTTTAATTTTTTAATTAAAAATTTGACTTTTAACTTTTACTATACATAACTTTTTAAAAATAATTATATTTATCAAAATTTAAATATTGTAACAAAATTTGATAGAGAGAATCACACTACAAACACGTATTATAATTTTTAAAGATAATTTTATCTATTCATGACTTGGAAAGAGGAGGAATAGAGAAAAATGACTTGAAGGCTAAAAAAAATGTTATTTTATTTTTGATTAATTTTTTACCTGTATAGTTTGGACAATGTGAAAGAATGGAAAGAAAGTCACAAATAGATAAAATTATTATTGAAAATGATGATTCATGCTTGTTGCATGACTTTTTGTAAAAATCCACCACAACATTCAAAATTTGACAAATGTAATTATTTGAAAAAAGTTCATGTATATAAAAAATAAAATAAAAGTTTTATTTTAAGAAGAGAAAAGTCATAATAGTTGAAGGTCAAATATAACTATTTTTTTCCTAAAAGGTCAAAAAAGAATCTCTCTCCAATTATCTTCAAAAAAGATATTATGCGGATGTACATGGATGGTCTAAAATTATTTTAAGTGCATTGTGGATTGAGTTTCGTTGTAAAATTTAATTTAAATTTTTTACATTTAATCACATATTCTCTCACACAAATAATTTACTTTTGCAAAATTCAGAACAAAAAATCTCAAACCAAAACTCTACATAATCCTCCACCCTTAATCCTTATATTACCACTCTTCATTTTGAATTTAATGCTTAAGTACATTTTTGTGTTGCATTAAATCGAATATATTCTTTTTAAAATAAACATATATCTTTTTTAAAGATTTTTCATATCTTTTCACTTTAATTTAGAGGAAAAATATATAAAGATAAAAAGTGAAAAAAAAATATCTCAGAGAGAGAAGAACAGAGGCTTGCAACCGAGTAATAAGGAGATGAAAGAATAGTTATAGAATTAAAATAGAAGTGTGGTAGTGGTTGATTAAGAGAGTGGGAAAAGATAATGGAAGAATGTAGTGATAAATTTTTAATTAATTTAATAAACAAAAATCTCTTGAACCAATCAAAAATTTTCAAACTGATTAAAAAACTCAAACATTAATAAAACATGATTGAGGTCTTGAAAGCTTTGAAGATGGGGAGAGAGTAAAAGTGTTGTAGAAATATATATATATATATATATGCATAGATAACTTTAAACTATTTATCTTTATTATTTTTATTTAACTCAATCTTTTAATTTAAATAAAATTCTTAACTTATGCATTAATTTTAATTTTAAATTTATTATATTAATTTATTTTGTAAAAGCATTAGACTTTAATTATTATTTTAAAAATTTTATAAAACTACTTATATATTAGCTTAAAATTTAAATTCTACATTTTTAATGAAATTGAATTATGTATATCCAGTTACTTTGTGAAAGAAAAAATTTAATTATTTAATAGTTGTCAATAAATATGAATATAGCTATTTTTGGGTATTTTGATCATATGCTTTAAGGCGTAAAATTCTACATTATATTTCTTACATTATTATTTTTCTTATTATTTATATTTTCTAATATTCTGTCTTTACTTTTTTAATTAATCTTTAAAAATTTAATTAGTTAATATCATTTTATCTATTAAAATAACTTTAAATTACTTATCTTTATCATTTTTGTTTAACCTATCTTAATTTAAACTAAATTCATTGAAGTTAAACTCCTAACTTATATATTAATTTTAATTTTGAATTCCGTATATTAAGTTACTTTTAAAAAGTATGAGACTTTAATTATTATATTTAAAATTATATATATATATATATATATATATATATATATATATATATAAACTTGAATTTTAAATTATATATTTTTTGATGAAATTGAGTTTCATATATTCAATTACTTTGTAAAAATAAAACTTTAATTATTGAATAGTTGTCAACAAACATCAATTTAGTTATTTTTGGATACTTTGATCACATGCTTAAAGGTCTAAAATTTTACATTAGGTTTTCTGCTTCATTATTTTGCATCTTCTTTATTTTTTATAATATTTTACCTTTTTTTATTTAGTGGTATCACAACGACATGACTCATGCTATTTACTTCTGGTATTCTTCTAAATTTTTCTAGTATTGAGAGGAACAAAAGAAACAGAAATCATATGCTAAAAGTTTAAGATGGGAAAGAAGGTATTGAATGTTTTTGAACTAATTAATTTTTTTAATGTTTTTTCTGATTTGAATTTTTCTTTAAACGCATACATTTTGGGACCATGCATTGTATGGGTTTAAACAAGTTCAAAATTAAAACTAATGTATGAGTTGAGAGTTTAGATTTAATGAATTTAGTTTAAATCAAGATATTGATTTAAATAAAAATGATAAAAATAAGTAGTTTACAGTTATTTTAATTAATTAAAAATAATTCTAATCAATCAAATTTTTGAAGACTAATTTAAAATAATTTTAAGAAATTAAAACAAAAAGTTTAGAGTTATAAAAAAGAAATAATTATATTTTTATAATATATATATCCTTTCATCTTCTCTTATGTTATTAAATAATAAATTAAATTAATAAAAAATCTTATATTTTGATATGATTGGACTATTCGTCAAATAGGACTGTTAAGAACAAATAACGCTTCCTTTCGCTAAAAGAAGAAAAAACAACAAATAACGAGTCCAGAAGCTTCCTCTTCCTCTTTTGCGTCTCCCCTTTTCTCTTTGAAATTGTATTTGCATTCATACTTTGTTCAAAGAATTAATATAAAAATTTCCTTTATTTATCCTTTTATAAATAATTTATATTTACAAAATTTTGACAAACTTTTACAAACGTATGTTTGTTGTTTATGTCAAAGAATTCGAACTTCATAGGGAAAGATAAAATAAAGATCTTGTTAATAATTTCTTAATATATTGGATGAAAATTGCATTTAATTTATAATACCAAATGTAATTTTATTATCTAAATTGTCATTTGCTAAGAATTTTTATCATTTGTTGGGGAAAGGAAAAATGAGAAAAATGAAATACTTGCACAATTTGTACCCTTGAATAATTACTATTTCATTTGCCACTTCCGTCTACCTGCAGGAATCACCTTAGCATGTTCCCAGAATTAGGGGTATGAATTATTTGAAAAAAAATTAAAAATTTAGTTTTTAATTCATTTTTTTTTTCAAATTTTAATTTAGAAAAATTTGATTTTTTATTTCTAAATTAAAATTTATTTTGGTTTCAATTTGACCAAACTAAAACGAAAAAATAAATTTGCTCCAAATCAATAAGTTAGTATAATTGAAGGTTAATAACCCTAGTTAAGTTAAATCTTAAATAAGATTATTTTAAAATTTAAAATACTTAATTTTATATATTTTTACAAACATTATTTTAAGACTAATAACTTAAACTAAATTAGGTTTTAATTAAAATTATTTTAAAATTAAAAATACTTAATTTTGTATATTTTCGCAAACACTATTTGAATATTAATTACTCACTAAATTAGAGTATAATCAATGTTACTTTAAAATTTAAAATTCTTAATTTCATATATTTCAAATTTTTTTAAACTAAAATATTTTGATTTAGAAAAAAATTCAGTTTGAAATTAAATTGGATTTGCTTTAATTTTTGAAAAAAATGTAAAAAACTAATTTAGAAACTATCATGTGGTAAGTTGATAGTAATAGAACAAAGAATAAGATAAAGAGTGAGACAAAAGATCTAAAGAATTGGATAGAAAATCTAAAATTCACTTTTCTTCCATTTTTTTATAAGCTAGTAAGGACGTATTTTGATTGAACTTTTGTTTGAATTAAATTATATTGAAAATGATAAAATAAAACGTTTGTGAGAGAAGAAGTGAGGTTCAAAGTAAAAAAAGTGAAACTTTTTTTTAATTTAAAAACCAATCCAAGTTCACCATAAGTTTTCTAATATTCTGATAAATTTTAAAATGGATATTTTATGCATTCTTTCGTACTTTTAGCCTCAATAGAACCATAATTGTTACAAGATCTATTTTTGGCTGTTCAAGTCTTTGGATCACAATTGTGCCCAGCTATTTACAAAAGCCCACTCTATTATTTGGACTCCAGTGGGCCCTTCTCTGTCGTTTTGGGTCGAAACATTCGGCCCACTAAAGTTTGGGGTAAGTTGTGAGTTGTGGCAGTTTTTAAGCGAAACACGAAAAAATTTCTTATTCTTCATTTGGTTTCTCAAAAGTCCAGTCCATTAGAAAAAGTTGGGCTTACAAATTGGAAGCTCTGATCGGGTTGTCATTTGCCTGCCGAATTGGTCTGTTGGTGTTTTCTTTGGCCTGCTTGGAATTTTGTCATGCACGACCAGTTAATTGGAAAGGGATGAGAATGGAACTACCTCTTAAAGTTTAGAATCTTTTCAATTGGTGAAATAGACATTATAGGGAGAGTACTTTTTAACAATTGAGTTGTTACCATGGCTTGGAGTTGATTAATATTTAGGTCTGTCTTTTCTTTATTTGTTTTGAGAAGAGGTAAGTAATTTCTTCATACTATTTTTATATTTATAAAGTAATTTCAATAATTAGGGCGAGATTAGATTGATTATTTTTTAGTAGAGTTGTATTGAAAATAAAAAAATAAATTATTTGTGAGAGAAAAAGTAAGATTCAAAGTAAAAAAAATTTTAAAAAATTTCAATTGAATCTCAATTCAGGTAGGTGTAGTTGTGACGTTTTAATATCACAACTAAGGGTACAAGTGGCAAGATTGTAGCTTAGTACTTTGTTTTTCAATGGATAAGAAGTTGTATGTTCAATTGCATCTCACTCCCTTTATATCCAAAATCATGAAGATGTAGACGTATTTAGTTGAAAGAATTTTTATTATAAATTTTATAAAAAGAAAATTTTTATGGTAAAAAAAAAGAATTAAATATATTTGTGGTTCGGTTAAATGCTGTACAATTACTCCCACAAATTCAGAAAAAGTGAGGAGACAAAAAGGGGTAGGTACATAAAGTGACTTGCTATCTACTCTAACCATTTTTTTTTCACTTTTTATCCATACATATTTCTTTATCTCAAATCACCAAGTTAAGTTTGAAATGAACTCATCATCTAACAAATCTTCAACTTTGACTTGATTCTGCTTGTTTGAGTAAACAAATACACAGGATTTTTATTTTATTCTACTCTCTTAGGATCCCCAAGAAATGGTCAAAATATTATGAAACTGCTGTCTGCTGGTGCCTTGATAGTCCCATTCCAATTGTGTGATTTATGACTTGTGAGAGGGTAGTGACCCTAGCTAGGTACCATAGCATTAATACTGAAAGAATTTGATTGATAAAGAATTTGGATCTATACATGGGAAAGAGTCATAGTCCTATAATGCAAACCAAGAAAAGTGACACTACAAGAGGTGTCAGCCATGCTCTTTGTCTTTGGTAAGGTGACTTTGCAGACTTTACTTACCAAGTATGGGCCAATTGTCTCCCTTTCAGGTTGCCTTCATTTCCTGATGATGGAAAAGAAAGAAGAAAATGATGGAATATCTTCCTGCCTCACTCGTCAAATACTGAAATAACTTGTGATTTCACAGTTAAAATTAATAGAGTTTGACATATTTCTACATACACAAACAATAATTTTGTGTTTAAATAAGCGTGGGGGTGTTTTCTTTGGGTGGGCAGTTGGTCATTGCAAAGGGCATGTGGGGGACCTTATTATTTAGCAAAAAAAAAAAAGAAAAAAAGAAAAAAAGTGGGGGACTTTATTGTAAAGCTAAGGTCACAGTAGAGGATGGGCTGCTATCCCCAACTTTCACTCACCATTCCTTGTGAATGTGTGACAACTTCTCACCCAATCTGGCAGAGGCAAGATAGTCCTACAAGAGGAATGGGAATAGGAGAGGGGATGATTTCGAAGAGACTTTGCCCTTCCACCCTCTCTCAAAGACCCAAAATGTGCCCTACAATCCTTGCTGTCCAGCAGATAAGTATCCCTCCGAGGAAACACAGCATGCAATCATAGAATTGGTATGTTATGCTATATACATAATGTGCATGAATCTAGCACCAAAATTCCATTGTCAAAGGGCAGATTCATTTATGATCTTTGCCATTATTTGGCAAGTAAGCTTATAGTATAAAGCTTTTCCTTTATCTTCTAATCAACTCTTTATCCCACTCTCTTGTTTGATTGCTTTAAGATCTCATCATAAAGATTCAAATATATGTTTCGTAGTGTTCTATTGCACTTTCTAGAATAAGGATTATATAAAAAAGTGTCATATATATAGTCGGTTATGGAAACAAAATCATTCAAAGAAAATGCCACAAAGTTTTCTGCAGTTATTAATCATTTCGTCTAAAATTAAATATTAATTTTTTCATTTAAATTCTAAACGAATGATTTAATTGGAAGTTGGGTGTAGGGAGTATATATAAAAAATTTGCAGCACGTAATACATTTTAGATATTTTTTAAAATGCTATAATTCATGAAAATTTTAAATTTAAATGCCTTAATAATCTCTAAAAAATTAGTCAATTTTTTTATTTAAATGAAATTCAATATAAAATTTTTATTTTAAAATTTAATTTTTATTCTCATAAATTATTTATTTTTGTGCAGTCTAATATAAAAAATCTCAACCAAAACTCTATCATATTCCCAGCCATATGTACCTTGGTATACTTTTCAAGTATTCTTTGCACAAGAATTGAACTAATACAATTGGTTAACACTTGCTCTTTGACTATACGTCGGGGCTTCACTCTCACTTTCAGGTTATATTTGGATTGTGTTTGGTTGGAAGACATTTTATCTTTAGTTTTGTGAAAGTAAATTTTTTATGTGAAAAAAAGTGTAGCCCAATTGTGTGTTTAGTTGGGAGATATTCAATCCAAATAAACCCTCAATCTTTGCTTAGGTTTTTCTTCTTCTTTCCTTTTTTTAAAAGAAATTTACAGTTACTATCTAAATACGTGTATTGAATAAATTCATTTTTATTTTCATTTCTCAGTTTTTCTAAAAGATTTTGAGGACTATAATATATGTGTGTGTATGTATGTAAATAGACAATCAAATATATATTTTCTTATATAATAAAAAAAATATTTTTATCGTTTATTCAGGTACTTAAAAAAATAAGAAAATAAAATTTCTAAATGCTTCTCAATCATCCAAAATTGAACATTAACTCATTAAATTCCGAAAAAATTTGAAGTAGAATTTAGCTTTAGAAAAATTAATAATTCTCTTAGATCTCGTATTAATGAGAATAATATTATCTTAATTATTCCTCAGAATCATTAGCGGTAACTAACAATAAAAAATTTGCTGGAAAAATCTGAAAAGACCAAACCAACATCAAGAATTTGGCGGAAAATATATCCTTCGGATTTTTCCCGAATCCCACGTTTGACAATCTCTCCCAAAAAGGATTTCCTATGCCACATCATCCCATACTATGTTTCCCAAACAAAATTCGGTTTGCTTGAAAAAAAAAAGGAAAAAGAGCTTAATTTTTTAATTTTTAAAAATTGTGATAAAATTATTTTAATTTAGAGAGTCAATTTAATGTGAACTCTGTAAATATCCTCTGCTCTTCTGCCACTTTTTTTTTTTAGTCTTTTTTTGAAGAATATTCATTCGAAGAATTTTAGTGATGAATAACGGATATTAAAATTATTTTTAACAATATAGTCGCAAAATCTTTTAGTTCTATTCGATTGTTGCTGCCAATTTTACTAGAAAAGTGATACCTAAATTGTTATTATCACAGATGAAAAGAATGCAAAACAGATACATAACAACCCTGAAAGCTTTTATCCAAATCTATTGCATGAGAGAAGTGCAAAACAAGGACTTGTATGATTTAAACCTATTTTTAATTACTTAAAATAAATTACTTTTTATAAATATTTTAAGTTAAAAGCTATTTTTAAATTTTTATTCACTTTTAATTTAAACTTAAATAAACTAAAAAAGTTATTTTTGAGAAGTTGCCTACAGATTTTTTAAAACAATTTTTACTTATTGAAAATTTTAAAAATAAAAATTTTATTTTAATTTTAAATACAAATTTTTAAAACTATTTATTTTTCAGTTACTTAAAAAAATTTTAGCAATCGAGAACAGAACCTTAGTACTCAATTACACCACTAATTATAGTATTTAATATTTAAAATTTATCTTATTTAATTTAAGATATATCAATCAGAAAGCAATTATAAGCAATTATAGAGTGCTACATAAAAATATTACAAAAAGGGCAATTATAAAAGTATTGCAAAAAAGAACAACTATAGAGTTTTCCATAAAAGTATTGCAAAAATCCAAACTGAAATAATTTAGTTGCTCTATCAACCTCAGCTACACTTGAAAAAAAAGGAAAAGGAAAAAAAAAACACACTCTTAAGTGAGTAAATGAAATCAAATCATTTTCCTTACGTTTTTTTTACTTATTCGTAAAAAAGGAGGAAAAACCCAAAACCAAATTGAAAAAAAAGACAGAGCCAACCGAAAGAATGATGCAAAATAGTCACTTGTTTTTATCAAATTAAACTTAGATTATAATTATTGAAAAAAAAAGAAGGAACTAATCTTAGATTATATATGAGCTTCTTGTCTCTTCAACTTTTTGACAAAAAAGGTTTTTTAATTAGAGTTTCTTGTAAAATTTGGAGTTAAATGTTCATTTACATGTAAACAATAGAAAATTGGAAATCCAATTGCACTAATTCAAATGAAATCATAATTCACATATTCTCTTCATATCTCCATTCATTCACTACACTGGAATTCAAATTTGTCATACAAATACATCTTGAATTAAAAATATTTAACATGACACTGAAAATCCGAAATTAGCAATAATAGAACAGCAGTAAGAAAAAAAAAAATCCAATAACAAAAGGAGCTTTCCGATCTCACACAAATCTTCTTGGCCTTGATTTATGTGGATATAGCCGGTGAAGGTTATATACAGAAACCTTAATTTTCATCTTCTTCTCCTTCAAAATTTTCATGTATAATCATCTTCTTGATCTTGATTCCTTCTCTATGTGGTCCATGTTCTGCAGAATCATTTGATTATGTCAATAGATCATTGACCCAACCCAGATCAGGTCCAGCCAATCCATTGTCTTCGTACTTGTTTTCTTCAATGAAGTTCTTGCTTAAAAATTTTCCGTGCTGGTGAAATTTGCTAGAAACTGGACTCGGGGTCGAAGGAGACAGAATGAACTGTTGCTGATCGTCGCCATTGAAATTCACATCAAGCCACGGCAAATTTCCACTGTTAATGGTTGTTGCATGAGGAGAAGGTTCATTCACATGCATAGCCTCAAGAGAACTCATCAATTCAGTCACTGCGTCTTTGTAGCTCAGACCACTGGAATTAAATTGAGGAAATCCACAGGGCTCTATGTTTGCAAAATGATCTTTGTACCTCGATGCCGGAGAAAACCTGGCGGCCTTCACCGGAGAAAGTGGCGGTGATAGCGACGGCGACATAGGAGGTGACAAATTGGACATGCCCATTAAAGTTGAGGTCGGAGAAGCCGCCACAGAGTGACAATAGACACAGCAATGGTTCACATTTCGGTGCTTCCTTTCAAGAGGGACCGGAGAATTCACCGGAGACGAAGCATTTTCATGGCAATTGGACGGCAGAACACGAAGCTGACGGGGTGTATGAGCGAAAAAACAGACCTTTCGCTTACAATTCTTGCCATCTTTGCATGCCTCGGTCCTATATCGAGAAGGATGCAACCAACACTCAAAGACGCCATGGGCAAACTCACAGTTATCGCCGCGGCCACAGTTCCCTCTGCGAAACTCTGCGCAAACAGTTCCAGAATAATGATACCTTCTCGGGTCCCTCCGGCGGGCCTTTTCGCCGGGATGAGCAAAAGGGCAGTCGGTCCAGTCATGGCTACGGCTGCGGGTGCACTTACGAACCTTGAACTCGTACATCCTAAAATGGTCGGAGGAGTAAGGATCGGCATCATCATCGTCAATGCTGTTAAAAGGCAAGAATTTCTGAAGAAGAGCTTCTTCCGCCTTGGGAGAATCCATGAACATATCAGCAGCGTCCAGATGCACCGAGGAGGAGGCGGCGGCACGGCGGCCGAGGAGCTTTCTCGGTGGGATGTCGATTTCCCGGAGGCTTTTCTTGTTGAAGTAGAGTTGGTAGGAGGGATGGAACTTGTGTTGCTGCTCAGCACATACACTGCCCATATCGGATGATAATGAAAATGACATTCAAGGGTTTGGAGGGGTATGGGGGAGGAGAGGAAATTTTCAGAAGGTGGGGGACATGAGAGAAGTGATGAAAGAGAAGGGAGCAAAGGTGAGGAGAGGTAAAAGACATGAACAAGTGTTATATAATGAGAAATGGATTTAGAGAGAGAGAGAGAGGAGAGAGAAGGGAATGAGAGAGAAAGAAGAATGACGAGGATGGTGTGAGGGATGGGCTAAGAGATGCGTGGCTTCATAGTATTAGGGAATGGCATGCAAAGTGATATATGTGGCAGCTCGACAATACACACTACATGCAAGAAGTCCCTTATGTTGTGCTTCGAGGGAAAAAAGTCGGGTTTCTCTTTGTATTTTTCCCTTGTCGCTCCAAGTGGTGTGTGAGATGACACCATTTGAACCTCAAAATGATCATTTTTTTTATAATTAAAAAATTATTTATTAATATTAAAACAACCGACGATCAATTATTATAATAAAAACACTAAAATAGCCCTTGCGGTCTTGTTTTCGAACACTAAAAATCTTAGAGTAGAAGTTTTCTTTATTTTATAAAAGGAAAGGAAAAAAAAAACAGATATTATCTATAAGCACAGGAAGCCAAGCTTCTAACCCAATCCCCACATTTTAGAAAAAAACTTGATTTGTTCAATGAATCTTCTTCATGTATCACTCTATTCCAAAAACTTATCAAATTATAGTGAATTTAGATAAAATTTAATTTTAAAACTAAATTTTAAATTTTAAGTGTAGAACTCAAATATCCTTTCACAAACAATTTAACTTTTACGAAACTCAAGATAAAAATCTCAAAATCAAATCCTATCTAATCACACCATAAATGTGCCAAGATTGTAACAATCTTGAAAAACAGCATATAAAACAATACCGAAGGTATTATGTGATAACTTCCATTTTCTAAATCTTTGCCGTTTTAATCTCAATTTTTTATTTTTAATTTTTATAGAAATTGTGATTAAAAGATGAACAAAATTTTTGGTTACACGTGTCGCAAGAGGATAAAGGTTTGTTGGAGTTTGGATGAGATCGGCTGTTAAATATTGTAATGTCCAGCTTAGGAAGTTGTTGTTCTTTTGTCCATTTTATCTTTGGGTTATGCAATCAATGTTTGGGCTCAATCCAAGCTTTGTTAGCGGAGTTGGTTGCAATTTTGCCGTGAATTGGTTTAGAGGACTGCCCATAATATTCCGCCGCGTGTACCGGCATCAGCTGCCCTTGTTTGTCTTGCGAGGCACCAGCTTGTAGCCTGCACGAGCTGCCACGTTGCATCTTTGACAAGTGGAGCTCATGCATGGCATGTCTAAAATTGTCAAATCGCCTTTTCTTTTGTTCTTTAAGATGAGTCCAATATCCAGTCTCATAGTTGTTATTATTAGCCCAATCCGGTAGCCCAAGTGCCACATGGGCCACGTGAAGGTTATGTACTCAAGGATCCACATCATAACCCACAAAGTATACAATAGACAGATTATAATTTTCTTGTCAACCAAAGTATTCAATACTATACATTAATTTTAAATTCTCCGTTAAAACAAAGAAAAAAAAATGACACAAATCTTTCAAAAGAAACTCCCATCAACAGCATGGCAAAAGAAATCCAGAAAAAGATTAAATCAAGCAATTTTCTCAATCCAATAAGTGGAAAAAGAAACAAAAGAGAGAATAAGAGAAGAACTTAGAAGGATTGGGGATAATAGTTTATTTAAGTTGTGCATTGTAGAGGAAACACATTTAAATTCACTTTACACATGAGCGTGTTTTAGATGCTTTAAGTTTTTTTCCAAATAGAATTGAATATAGAGTTCAAAAAGAAGAAGTCACCGAAACATTACAACTATGCAAGAAATATCATCCCTGCTTTTCCTAGAGAGAGCCTCCAGAGTTAGCTGTTCTGCTGCTAACTTCGCATCTTTTATGTTCTTGATCAAATTCACTGCTTCTTGATTTGACATTACCTAAAAATTGACAAGCAATTGTTAGAACATTGTTATAATTATATTGACAAAAACAATGAAACATCATACTGTAAAAAGAACCCACCTTCCATAAGCCATCGCTGGCTAAAATAACAAATTCTACATCATCATCAATAGTCTCTACTGTAATATCTGGTTCTGAACTAAGATGTCTCTTCAAACTTTTGTCACCGAAAGCTCGTGCCACTGCAAGCTGCCCATCTACTCGAGGAACATCGCCTGTGGCAATTATGAACAACTAGCTTAAGTAGAATAACTGCCCAACAACAAAGAGAATCAAGGAATGCATATTCACATATAATCTATTAGTTATTTCTCATTTCCTTTTTATTCCACCGCAGAAATGGGGATATATGAGGGTGGGGAGAAGGCAAAAGAGAGGAAGAGAACTATTAAATAAAAGGTCACAATGACCATCTCAGCAGATTGTTTTAATGCCATCAACTCTAACTTAGCAAACTATTACATTCCATTAAAGCTCTTAGAACTTGAATAGAGAGGACCAAATGATATACTTATAATACATCATTCAAGCATGATGAACACAATCGCCAAAATCACCAACCTATGATGAAACGATGCTCTTGTATTCAAGATTTTATAAACTACAGATTTTCAAGAACTATTTTGATATGCACTTTGAAATCTATGCCTAGTTGCATAGGCTATTTTTTAAACCCCTTGTGCATAAAAAAAGTTTCTGGAGGTGTTGACTAATAAACAGCATTCTTACAAAAACTACACACATCCTTTCCTTTATAAACATTTTTCTTGGTTAATGATCTTGATTTTTGTTTTTCTTTTGGTTGAGCACTTGGTAATGAATTTCATTTTTCCACGGTTAATACTTACTATAAGAAAGTAAATTGAATCAAACATGGATTACCAGGAATGTTTGATACAAAGCCTCCCTTGCTCTCAATCATCTCCTTCTCTTTCTCTTGACTTGGTTCATGATCAACTGATAACTGTTTGGCAACACCTTTCCTGCATATGACAGCCCGAGAATCTCCAACATTTGCAACCACAAGCTTTTCACCATTCATCAAAATGGCAGTGACTGCAGTTGAACCACCTTTCCCCAATTTCATTGATTGTTCCAATATATTGTTATCAGTTGTGTGATATGCCTTCCTTATTGCTTTCTCTGTATCGGTCCAAAAGTCGTGCTATATGCAGACAAAAATCCATCATTCCATTTAAGCCCAAATTGAAAAGAAAAATGCAATAAATTTCTCCTAGAATCAGATAAGATTGGAATGGTATAACATACCTCTTTCAAGATGTTATGAAACAAATGTGCTTGCAAGTAACTTGCAATGTCATGACCCATATGCCCATCAAATATGGCAAATAAACCCAACTCGTTA
Organism: Rauvolfia tetraphylla; assembly: GCA_030512225.1. Taxonomy (NCBI): domain Eukaryota; kingdom Viridiplantae; phylum Streptophyta; class Magnoliopsida; order Gentianales; family Apocynaceae; genus Rauvolfia; species Rauvolfia tetraphylla. The sequence goes on from JAJQKT010000012.1 coordinate 1,815,942, forward strand.
TCACCTAGTTTCTTGAATTCTGAAACCAAGTAATCTTCCATAGCATGGTTGGACTTTCCCTTAACTAGGTGAAAGCCATGAGTTATGCGCTTTGATGTCTTGCATTTCCCTTTACAAGCATCGGGTGATACTGGCGTGGAAAAACATGCCTTTTCCTGGAAAGTCAATGTTCTCTAGGCAGTTATGAGGAGTTTGAAGAGTTTTTATTCCCAAAAGTTGAAATAAATGATTGCACCAAGTTTGCCAAGTAGTATCACATGAACCACAAGACAAGTTGTCGCAAACAGTAATGTAGTCAACCAATAAATTCATAGATGCCAACTATTAATTACTAATGCCATGAAATAGCTACTTACCAAGTCAGTTGTCACAACCGATTTGTTCTTTTCTAAGAAAGAGCAGAAATATACAAGTGGAAGAGGAAAGGAAAATAAAGAAGAGAAAATAGTGTAATTTGCTAATAATGTCCAGTAAATTTCAACTGTACTACTGGTACTTTTCTCCTTAAAATGGAAATCCAATGAGAACACTTCCAAAATTCACCTTATAAAAGTATTTCCACACGGATGAAATATAGTACCTTCTAATGTCGATTCAAGAAATCAAAATTCCCCCCCTTCTGAATGTTCAAAGATGAAAAATTGTTATGGTATATGTCAAAACATAAAGGTAGAACTAAGATGGGACGGAGGAAGCATCAGTTTCTAGGCTTGAGCAAGTTTTTATGGCAGATATGCATAACAAGGATGTTGTCATGTATAAAGATATAACTCTTAACCTCTTCTGTAATATCAGCAATAGTTGATAATCATAATAGCTGTGGTAGGACACCATTAATATGTCAAGGACATTATATTTTCTGTCACCCCAGAAGTGAAAGTTGGCGAGAGATTTCTGAAGCTGAAAAACAGAACCATCAATGGTCATGTCAACGGAAGCTCACATAACCACTCTAGTTCTGAGTCTTTGAGCATAGAACAGGCAGATTTCCGGACAACAGAAGAAAGCTAATTTTACTTGACCTTATGGCAGGTTATGAAATAGTAGAAGGTATTTGTATTACATAGTGACAGAAGAAGAAAAGGAATTGGCTAGTTATCAGTGAAACTCGAGTCAATCAGAGAAAAAAGAGCTGAAGATAAGCCAATATCAGAGCACGAATAATGGCGGAATTATCAACTAAAAAACCGAATATTAGAGAATAATTATGCAAGCACAGACACGGGCCAATCACGGATCAGAAAATAAGCTCTCCAGACTAGAAGCCTTCCATCAGAAGCTGAACAAAACCTTAACATCCCAATGAAGTTATAAGACTTGGCAATGGAAAATCTAACAAGATTCAATCCCGGATAGTCCAAGGCCATAGCAGAATCAAATGTGGTTGTTCAGATTATTAATAATCTCACTTCAGGTCATATTCTATTACCTTAAGGTGAGAATAAAAGCAAGAAAACGAGGCACGAAAGATATCCTCGAGTCAACCAACACCAAGTGCACTACTCATATCTCCAAGTCTTGCACTTGGATTTCAAAATCCGCAAAATCTGAACTTCCTCTTCTCTAGCTTAGGGTGATTTCGAAATATAATGATTGGAAAAGCTTATCCCATCTACCACTTCAATTTACAAAATACTTCTTAAATCACATAAATACCAATTCACTCTCCATTACTACAGAAAGAAGCAGTTGACAAAATAAACGCTTGGGATCGTCTCTTATAGATTCAATAGCTTACGGAAGAACGTCAAACATCAACCCTTCAAAGAAAAACACAACCAAAAGCAATATCTTCAACCAAAGTTCAAGAACCAGCAGAACTAACCTTCATCTTATGAAGAATATCTTTCGCAGCCATGTATGTTCCTCTTTCTCTGGCCCCAGCAAATCTTCACAAGAAACTCCTAAGGATTAAGAAAACCCCAGAACTCCAGCAACCAAATCTTCACAAAAACACTCAAAATGGAATGTGTAGATGCCCAATTATTACGTATATTGGAGAGATGAATTATAAGGCTTGGTGTGTAACGAACAGATAGGTTGACTCAAGGCAAAAGACCCATATGATAGATGTGAACTGCTACTTTGCAGCTGACTTTCTATAGTTGTAGTATTTATTTGAAGCCGCGTTTGTTCCCGGTTGCACAGTTTGTTTATTCAATTCTTCTTTTTTGGGGTCACCTTTTCAATTTGTTTTGCTTCTTTGGGCCAATTCTAAAAGCAACCGCGTTTAATGCCGCCGCTTCACGCTTGGCCACACCGTTTTGTATGATATCTTAATAATTTGTATAGATTACATAAGTTATATATTTATTTATAAAGATAATCTAAGTAAATAAAATATTTTATGTAGATGAAAAATAATTATTTATAAAATAATAAGTTAATATTTTTATTTATGCAATTTATTTTTATTAGTAATTGTGTAATATAAGTTACGAAATTATCAAATAAACATATACTGAATATATTCCATATTTTGAATATATGATATCTTGATGTTGTTTCTATCCCTTTTCATCACCCATTATTTTTTATTTTTAAAGACGAATTTGATAGAGATTTTGTTAAAACTTTTGTTTCAAGTTTTTTTAAAAAATGTAAATTGTTCGTGAAAGATCAAGATGTGAGATCAAATAAAAATTTTTTATTATGGCTGGTATTGTCAAATAGGCTAGACCATTTTTTTTTTCACGAGTTAGAAATCTCCTGCTCATATATGTTCTAAGTGGCCCGCAAGCTTGAACATTTTCTTTTGGTATGTTATTTTTTTATTTGTCTTTGTTTTTCTCTCTATCACATATGAGTTCATATAAATCTATAACTGATGTAGAAATAATTTTTGACCAATCATCTATATTTTTAAAATATAAAATAATCATTAGTTATATATATATATATTAAAAATATATAAAAAATAATATAATAGTACAATAAGAATAAATGAATTGATTTTATGAAATTAAATCAGTCAACTCTAATTATAGGCATGCTTTCCTTTTTTTTTTGTGATATATTTAACACCTAAGAAAAATTAGACTTCACCAAACATTTCCATCAAAACTTCATTAAACTCTCTAATCTCAAATTAAAAAAATTACATCTTTAACTTAATGTTAAAATCTTTACATGGTTAGAAATGTATTAAGTATTTGAGTTAATTTTAGAAGAAAAAAAAATGTAGGTTGGCCTGCTCTTGAATCACACGCAGCGAGCCAAACAGACTCGCTTTTTGAACAGATTTGGACAAATTATATTTATGATTGTCCATTTATGTAGATAAATGGGCCAACCAACGAACTACAAATGTCCATTTTGACTGTACTAATTGTTGCTTGATGAAATAGTATAACAGTACTTGTAATAATTTTTAAATGAATATTTTGTAGTAAATGATTAGTTTAGGAATTTATTGATATGCAAGCTTTCATTAAATAGTTTTCATCATGATTGCACAATTAAATAATGGTGTATTCTGTTTAGGAATATTCAATCTTGTAAATATCCTCGTTGAGTTTTCTAATATTTTTATTTTCAAGAAAATTAAGGTATTCATTCCTCATAAACTCCACAACTAAACAAAATTTGCATGTAAAGGAAACTTCATCAGATATGTACTGCTTCTTCTTAATTTCTTGCCCATCAACCAAAGTCCACATAGGTTGTTCATTTTCCAGATTTTTTTTTGTGTGTGTATGGAGGGAAGAGGAAAAGGGCTACACATAGAATGATGGGCGGTAGGAATATGAGTCCTTGATTTATAGCTTGGACATAAAAATACTAAACAACCGCATCAAACTAATTATCAAATATAAGTTGTCAATTGACATATTCTCTTGAAGTTAAAGTAAATCTTTTTCCATCTTTTATTCTTATGGTATATATATTTTTTCATTAAAATGTCTTCATTAACTATGGTCTTCTAGATTCAAATTTGAGTTGCTATTTTAAAGATTTGAATAAAGATATAAATGAGTTACAAGACTTTTCAAAGTTTTATAGGATAGTTATGGTAATTTAAATAATGCGGGTGTTGATATTTTGAAGTAATTTGAATCAAAATTCAAGTTCATCCCATTGAAAATTGAATGACAAGGGACATTATAAATAATTTATTGCTTTTCAAGAAATATCAAACCGTCTATGAATTCTTATAAAAGTTGTCTTTATAAAGGGAGAATAGTAAAATTATGCAGGTATAGTGATCTAACTTTCAACTTTATATTTTACAGGCTTCAACTATTATTATTAGGACAATACCTCGTAGGTTATATTACAATAGTAATTAATCATCTTATATTAGAAAATGATTTACTGCTCCATAGTGATGAAAATGATTTCTACATTTCTCATTAACAAAATATGAACAATATCACGTTAGTTGAATTTTATTACATGTGGTCAGAAACAAAAAATCTAAGAAAACACGGCTGTATTTTTATAATTAGGACAAAAGATTTCATTGATCGTACTATGTAGGCAATTGTTAACAAAGTTAATTAACTTAGAAAATAATCCAGCAAAAAAGATGATTACTTAAAAAATAAAGAAGTACTCAGAAGGTTTTTATCTGTTAACTTTATTTACTTATTTATATTTGTATATTTGCTGCTAATTTGCATAATACTCTTGACTATAGATATATCAAATTCAAAAAATAGAAATGAATCAGATATTGCGGGAAATCAAATTTTCAAAGGTATATATGTATGACCTTATTTAATAGTGCGTATATATATATATATATATATATATATATATATATATATATATATATATATATATATATATATATATATATATATATATATATATATATATATGCAGGGAGTTCTAAAAAAACAGGTCCAAATTTCCTCCCATTTATCATCCTTTCAAAATATCCACAAAATACTTGTTTTGGCATTTTATATCATCAAATTATTTTTCTTTTATTTATATTCAGCCACCACCAGATAGGTGACAAGGAGTTAAAAAAAAGAAGTATATAACATTTTTAGAATAGATGTGAAGAGCCAAAATTGGTTCCATGATATTGAAAGCTAATTTTTCTTACACCTCTGAAACATTACGTTCACTTGCAGATTAGCCGACAAGCTGGGGATCAACTCATCAGTTCCTATCAAAATTTCCAAGTAAAAACAACACTTATTAGAAAAAAAAAAAGTAGTCCCTATTATTTGACAATTGAATGAAAAGACAACGCCAACTTGTGGGATAGTTTCCACTATTAGTTGTCAGCATTAGTCATTTCATTTTCATATAATTCATCAAATAATTGTTGACAAAACACATGTAGAATGTCTAGAATTACTATTACCATATGTTGAATGGTGACTCATGAGTCCATGGAAAAATAGAAAACTTTGCTCATTAGACTCATTAGACTTAATCAAATTCAAGAATTAATAAGTAAAATTAAGAAACTTTGCTCTCTAGTTTATTGCTTTATCCATTGGAATTAGATGTCCACAATCTTATTGACCATCTTATATTAAAAGCCTCAAATAGGTGATTTTGGGTTCGGAAACAAACTACTTTTTCTCAGAATGAGAAAACCAACAAAAAAAAAAAAAAATACTAAAGGCAACAAAAGTGATTTCTAGCTTTAAAACGTTCCCCCGGAGCTTCAGCCACCAAGTCTAAAGGTTGAACATAACTTTGATGGCTTTTCCACCACGAGCACTGGTTTCAAAGGCCTCTTCAACCTCCTTCTGGGAGAAGCCATACCTATGAGTTATCAAGGGCTTCACATCGATCTTCCCAGATCTAATGAACTCGATGCACAATGGCCATGTGTTCTTGTACCGGAAGATGCCAAGAATGTCAACCTCCCTGAATGGATTAGAAGACCAGAATAGCTCAAATTATATTTCGGTTATCAACTATAATGTGACAGATTCATAAGATGCATTTTTTTTTTTCTTTTGGGCTACCTTGAAGCAGCGGGGGTGAGGGGGAGAGTCATGTCACAATGACCCATGCCCACAAGGCACACTTTGCCGCCATTCCGGGTGGCACTAAGGGCCGTAGTCATGGTTTTGGTGAAACCAGCACAGTCTAGACTCACATCAATCTGAAATCCAGCAGCTTTGTGAATCCGATTTACTTCGGCATCCACATCCTGTTCACAGGCAAGTTATCAAACGATTTCCAGCCAAAAATAGTGGACATTAAACTTTGGAAGAAGGGATTATATTCTTTGATTGTTTTCCGAATGAGAATATTTGGTTGCGTGGGGGCAAACCTGCGAATTGGTAGAGACTTTAACAATAACATCAGCACCAAGTTTCTTAGCAACTTCAAGGCGATAATCATCAACATCCACAACGACGATTCTGGGAGAACCGAAGGCACGAGAAGCAAGTAACGAGACCAGCCCTATGGGTCCTGCTCCAAGAATCAATACATTTGTCTCAGGGCCAATTTCGGCACGACGACAAGCGTAGACACCGACGCTCAGAGGCTCACACATTGCCCCTTCCTCCAAGCTTACATTGTCTGGCAACTTGAAAGACAAAGCTGCAGGATGCACAATCTGTTCAAAGCACAAAAATAAGTATACATGACCTTTAAAAATATGTCAATATGTCGAACGCACCGAACGAATGCTTAGCTGCCAGCCAACCTTATTAGCGAGAGAGCCATGGACGGGTGGCGTTGCGAAGAACTTCATGTCAGGGCAAAGATTGTATCGACCTTCCTTGCAGCGATCACACTTGAAACAACCGATTCCGGGCTCCAAGGCAACACGGTCACCAGGGACTAGATGCTTCACTTCACTGCCGACTTCATCAATGATTCCGGCACACTCATGCCCTATCACCATTGGCTCCTTAACTACGTAATGTCCACAGCTTCCGGTCTGAAACATTTTAGACAACGAAGAATTTTCCTTCAAGCAATGAATTGAATAGCGAAAGGATTCTACAAATCAAGAAAAAAAAAAAACCTTGAGATAATGCACATCACTCCCACAAATTCCAACAGCTTTCATACTAACTCTGACATCATGGGGACCTATAACATGACACAACAAACAAAAGGCAAAATTAATCCATTCAACAGAAAAAAAAAAAACGAAACGTAGGAGACCTAGCAAAGCCCTAAACGGAGAACTATGACTAGGGTGAGATTGGATAGCATCTAATGTTGAAAATTAGACAAACTCTCAAGTTTGAGACCGATCTCTTCTCTCAAAAACAAAAATGAATACCTAGGGAAGGGAGCTCGAAAGGCTGAATCTTGATATCATTGACACCATGTAGCCAGGCGGCCATATTTTCTTCTGAAACATTACCCATTGTTGCTCACCAACAGCTACTGTCTAGTAAATTATTGAATCTATCAAAGTATTGATTGCCAGATATATTAGCACTACTGACTTATACCTACGATCATCTTTGTATTTATAGGACAATTTGGGGATAGGGTTAGTTAATTTAAATTGAATATCACATCGGAATCTTAAAATATATCAAGTCTATCTGCAAACAATTGGATAAGAAGTATTACCCTTGTTAAAGGGGTGGTCTAAACTAGGATGAATATGAGGGTTTCAAAGTGAAGTAAAATTGTATATGATGATTTCTAAGTGAAGTAAAATTGTTCTAAGTGAAGTAAAATTGTTCTATGTTAAGGTAAGACGTTACCCCAACAGTAGGTTTACTGTGGTAAAAAAATGGAAAAGATAGTTTAGGTAAACTATTTCTTTTGGGGGGTAGAATCTCATAAAAATGTTAATTATTTAACAAAATTGACCGTTGGATGATAATATTGTATAACCGTTAAGATAATATTCTTGCGATCGAGTCGGTGAGAAGCAGTAAGATTGATCATATTCCTTGACAATATAACCAAAAGAGAAACAAAAATGAAATTGATAATATTCATCTATTTTGTGTTACTAATTGAATTTTTGATTTCAAAATTGTTATCTTAACGGCTAAATCATTAATTTAATTTAGTTACTGAAAGAAGATTGATTGCATATCTTGTTTTTACTAGTAAAATCAAAATATATATTTTATCATTTTCATTTTTAATGACTTTCTGACTTTCTTACTATATTGAGATATCTCAATATATTTAATATTTTTAATAAAAAATAATATTTTAATATATTATATCAATCACTAATTCTACTATATATTACATTTATATATCTAAATTTGACATAAATTACTCCTTAATATATATATATATATTAATTATATTATATTATTTTTTCATATAATTTAAATTTTTATATAAAACTTTGGATCAGGTCAAACAGTATTAAAAGAAATGAGACAGAAGAAGAAGTAATTTATTCTAGTTCAGTCTAGGATGAACACCATATACCTTGCAAAAGTTTTCGCTAGGATGTTGGATCCATCTTTCCATCTCCTACAATCCTAGCAGTCTATGTCATCCTTACCCTAATCTTTTTTTTTTTTTTGAGTCACGAAAGTCTGGTCATCAGTTTTCCTTTTTTTGGATATTTGGTCAGGAGTTTAAAATTACTACTACTAAAGGGGCAATTGGCACAGTGGTTTAAAGAGTTTGTGTAGGTACTTCGTACTCACGCGCCCTCTGTAATTTATATACCTTCTTGACGGCAATAAAACTCTCTTTTCTTTTGGATATGTGGTCATAAGTTGAAAATTACTATCTTCCTTAAAAATATAAGACTTTTTTACTCATTTTATATAAATTAACAAAATATTTTAAATATGATATATTTAATTAATTTTACTAATATAATAAATAATGAAAGAATTATATTTATAATGAAGATAATTTTAGGCTCGACTTGATAATATCCCATTCCAAGACTAATGTTATGTTTATATTGTGTTTCTCTTAACCAAACACACAATTGAGTCTCACTTCTACTCTCACAAAAAATTTACTTTCATAGAATCAAGACAAAATATCTCCCAACTAAACACAATCCAAATACACTATAAATTCAAAATTTCAAGTGTGAGACCTATATCTCTTCTCAAAATAATTTAACTTTTATAAAACTCAATCTCAAAATTAAATCCTATCCAATCACACACTTTAAAAAATTATAAAAATTTTAAAAAAATTAAATATTTTTTTAAAAATATAAATAATTAAAAATTTTATATTTTAATGAAAAGAATATTATTGAGCAAGTGTAACTGCCATACCGGTTTACCATCACAAACTGCCTGCCCAAACTTTTGGAGTCTTTTTTTATATTAAAACATTTTTAATTATATAAGAAAAGAGATACAGAATTGAATATCACTCGTCTAATTTAGTAGTGGAAATTTCGCTTATTTTCAAATTCAAATTTTCGCCAAAAAATTAATGGAGTTAGACAGCGTTGGCGGTGACACCCCCCTAAGCATCCCGGAGGAAGCAAATCAGCTTCACAGGTTAGAATAATGAATGCAGCAGCCTAACATTGAATAATGTCTATCTCTCATTTTTTCTCTTCTCTTCTTCACCTCTTCTCCTCTGCGCGCAACATACAGCTTCCTTCTACCGGCCAGCCCCGAGCAATGGCTTTGGCCAGTTCTCGGAGCTTTGGCTTATCCTGTTGTTTTGTAGTTATTTTTTGTGCCCTCACCTCCTCATTTTATCGCAACCATGATAATCTTTTTCCTTCATGTTCTTTGTTAGGGTTGGATTATGTAGAAATTTTATCAATCTAAAAGAATTTTGAAAAGATAACAACTAACTTTTTATTGAGGAGAAATTTCTCTAATTCTCTCTACATCTCTCCATACAAAATAATAATCTCATCACATATATTTATAGCTTAAAATTAGCCTAAACCAACTAGGATTTGATTTACTAAATCAAATCTTACTATAAACCAAATTAGGAACCAACCCTATTAGGAAATCTAGAAACCAATGTGAATTAGGAAACTAACAATCCTATTAAAAAACATATTCTAAACAACAATAGGAATTTATTAAATCAAAACTTAATAGAATAAACCAAATTAATAAATTTTCTAATCCTGCTTGGTTTAATATTGCCAACATTGCCTCCCTTAAACCAAGCTTGGTAAGAAATTAGGTCCAATTCCATCACGAGTCAAAATTTTCATTGTGTACTCTTTAGCAATGAACACTTTACGCAACACCAAATTTTGAATAGTTTTCATCTTCACACGAGAAAGTGGAGGAACTCGATATTTTGTAAATAATTTTGTTGTTAACTCATCTTGATCAAAATACTCTTCCAAGTTGAAGTCTACTAGAACCTTCCAAGCTGAAGTCCTTCTAGATAAATGATTTAAAATAGAATTGAGAGTATTGATGATAGCAAACCACTTCAAACCATAAGAATCAACAATCTTGGAACCAGCATAGAACCTTGGAACAATGACGCGATTGCCTCCCTTCACTGTTGTTTCCAGAGTGCGCTTGCCATAAGCACCAACAAGAATTTGGCTACTATTTAGGCTAACAAGATTTGCTCCGAGTCTAACCTCATCAACCAAGGAAAAGTTCTTTCCTTCTACTCTTATAGCACCCAACAAACTTGGTATTGCAACTCCGGCTAGTCACTGGACTTCCTTTAGTCCTTGATGGTCAGTTGCACCCAACTCTTCTACTTCTTCTAGCTTTGGACAAATGTAATCTTCATTCACCTTATTTGTGGCTTGAATATGAAGCAATTCATTAACGTGATTTCCTTGTTGCTCAACAACATTCTCGAATTCTTCTTCTTCAAATAATTTTTCAAATCCAAAATTATCACAACAATCCATCCAATAAAAAATTGTAACTTTTGAAAGGCTTTCAATCACCAACGCATCATCCATCGTAGGACTCAACAAAGAAATTTGACTATCACAACAATGAGCATTTATGGAGGTAGTTTTTCCATCATCACTCAAATCAATGTTTTCTTCTAACTCAACTGGAGAGTTATCAATCAAATCATAATTCTTCAAATTGGATGATTCAACTTCATCTTGAATCTTTTCTACCAAATCTTTTCTTTCATTTGGAGAAGGTAAGTTTTTTTTCTTCTCCTCATCAAGAACAAGGTTCTCATTAACCTTTTCTTTCTCAACTATTCCTTTTCTACTAGAATTGAAAACAGAATTCTTACCTCCAAAAGAATGCATCAAAATAGTCCAACCTTCCTTTGCTGATCTTGCAAAAAAGAACTTCTTTGCTACATCTATCGTAACTGTAGTTTGAAAATGAAACCACGTAAGGGTATTCTGATTCTTTTTCTTCTTCTCTTCTTCTGTTAATTCAGCATTGGGAGGAGGTTCTTCAAAACCTTCTTCAAGAATATCCCAAACTCCAACTTCTTCAAGAATATCTTGCGTATATTGACACCACAAATCAAAATTATTTTTTCCGTCAAAGATAACCATGGACGAGAAGAAAGAATTTTGTCTTAAAAAAAATAAAGAGAAGGGAAAGAAAATCTTTCCATGTCTATTGACATTCTGCCTCTGATACAACTTGTAGAAATTTTATCAATCTAAAAGAATTTTGAAAAGATAACAACTAACTTTTTATTGAGGAGAAATCTCTCTAATTCTCTCTATATCTCTCCATATAAAATAATAATCTCATCACATATATTTATAGTTTAAAATTAGCCTAAACCAACTAGGATTTGATTTATTAAATCAAATCTTACTAGAAACCAAATTAGGAACCAACCCTATTAGGAAATCTAGAAACCAATGTGAATTAAGAAACGAACAATCCTATTAAAAAACATATTCTAAACAACAATAGGAATTTACTAAATCAAAACTTAATAGAATAAACCAAATTAATAAATCTTCTAATCCTGCTTGGTTTAATATTGCCAATAGATTGGATATCATCCAATCTTAAAATCAATCTCAAAATTTCAAGTGTGAGACTTATATTTCCTTTCACAAATAATTTAACTCATAAAACAAAAATCTTAAAATAAAACTCTTTACAATCACACATACTATATTCAAGACTTAGGTGCTAGACTTTTTATTAGATCTTTTTTCACTAGACTTTTCCTTCCACTGCCTTTGAATATGTCAACTCAGACTTGATTTGGACTTGTACTTAATTTTCTACTTCTTTATGAAATAAATTGGAAGATTGTTGATATATTCATAGTTTTTGATGGATTTTAAGGAAGTGGTCTATATTGGACTATTCTTTGAAGGATTGCTATGTAAGTATTGAAGAAGGCTAAAATTACGGTCCTGCAGAGTACTTTTTGCCGCACGTGCATGACCAAATCTGGCTCATCAGATCAGATTTTTGACATACCAAATTTTTTATCCCATAAATATATTTTTTAAATAAATTCTTAAATTTTTTCAATCATCAGATTAAACTGGAGATCTGATCCAATGGCTGCGATTCAGTCCTGCGTACAGACAATCCGTACTTGCAGAACTGTAGCAAAGCCCATTGAAAAAGATTACTCAACTCCCTTTTTAGTGTATTGTAAAAAGAGTTTGATGAAATGGTCTTGATCATTTTAATACCATTTTAATATTCATAATAATGTTTATTTATTAAAAAAATCTATTTTTAATAAAACTTATTAATTACTTAGGGCTACTCTTAATTTATTTGCCAAGCCTTTAATCTACTGTACACTAATTTTGGAGGAGAGGTTAGAAGAAACACAGGATCCCTTCTCCTGGTCACGTGACTTTTCCTCTGCATTTTCTTCCGCCTTTTCGGAGCAAAGGCGTTTGGCGATATAGTTCCCGGTTGGCCAAAGAAAGGTTCGGGACTTTGCCAAATTTATTCTCGTTAGCCCTCCTCCTCAAGCATCAGATTTATGTTCTATCTCTCTTTTAGCCTCTTCCATGCTTTTGATGGTTGTTGAAGTTGAATACGAGGTTGCTAATTGCAGCATTTGTTTTGTAGTCTACCCGTTCGATAGAAGGCTCATGAGAGAATCTCAAGGCTGGATAAGTTTGTATATTAATTTTTCTTTTGCTTCTGTTTCTACCCTTCTGCTTTTCTTTGTTAACAACTTAACATGGATTGCATTGATTCACTGATTTTCTGTAGCAAGAACAATCTATTAATTGTTAGTTTCAATTAGTTTTTTGGATATTCTGAAATTTGCATTGGGCATTTCGGAAATTTCTTATTTGATATGATATTTCACCAAGAACTAAACTCCGAAAACCGAGGATTTCAAAGATAGGCCAGGCAAGCAGGCAGCTAATGATAACAGACTACCTGTAAGATAATAGACTTTAGCTTATGTTTCCTCGTCCTGTTAGATCAAAAGATATATATTTTCAGAAAAGTTGAATTCGTAGGTCCTTTAGAGCATTCCGTAATTTTGGTAAGATTTCAGTTTCCTGTTCTTCCTGTTCATCTTTATCTACTGATTTTTTTTGATGGTTTTATTCATTAATTTATATATTTGGTCATATTGGTAAGTGAGAGTTGATGCATTTGCTTGCTGGAGTTTTCTTGAGACAGAAGTTTTATGATTGAATAATTAGTATGTGTTTTTTGATCACCATATGTTTGGTAAAATTAGTGTAAGACCATTTGTGTTTTACCTTAAATTTCTGTGCTCTCATAGCAGTAAGTCTTTTGGATACCTGATTGTTAGAATTTGTAAGTAATAGTAGTAGTTTAATAATTGCATGTTGAACGATGCTTCCCTTTTTTTCCTGACAGTGATTACGCCACAACATTAGGTGTAACGAAGACATTTGGTTGTTGTTGTACTTAACTCTTTCAGGTGAGAGCTCAATCCCATACATAACATGAACATTTTCATGTATCTTTGTTTAGATTAGATTTTAGGGATACATGCACGTTTGCATCTTTAATAACTAATCATGGTCATGTTATTCATTTTCTTAATGGGATATGCTCTCTGGAGTGAGCATGGAGTGCATTTGGTCTTTAATATTGTTTTGACTTCTTCCTATGACAGAGAAGTAATTGATTCTATAATTAGAAAAGCTTCTTTCTGCAGGAGAAGGCAAGAGAACTATTATTGGATTTGTCGGACAAAAATTTCTGAAAATGAACAAACCTTTTGCGACACTCAAGCATGAGCAATTAGAAACTACCCATTTTTTAAGAAGCCTATTGGGAATTTAAAAATGTTAAGCTTATCCGCCCTTTATCCCAAATTGTATGTTCACCAATGAATAGGAAAGTGGACATTCAATTTAGACTTTCATGCCTCAGCTTAGTGCTTTTGTTTCAAGGCACCTTTTTTATTTTGTAAGTTAGTTGAAGTGACTGATGATATCATATTGAATTAGTTATTTGAGTTATTTGGAACAAATTCGGAATAGTTTTATGAGATCCTATGGTCAATCTTTGGTGTCTTCAAATTTGGAATACTTCCTGTTAGCATGACTCCTGCAAAGTTCAAGCTTACTATTTACTTCAAGGAAGTACTTCTCAGTTCTCCCATTGCACTAAAAATGTGTTTAGGCAATGAACGTAGAAGTCCAAGATAAAGGATAGATGGTACATTACCCATTCTTCTAAACAAGCCTGCCGCCTGGAGCAAAATCCAAATGCTCTGTTAAATGGCTACTATGTTCAACTCTTATTTCGGTGTTTTCTTCCCCTTCTCTATTGCAAAGTTAAGCAATAATAATTGGATATTCATTACAAAGTCTATGTTCCCATAAGCATAATTCAAATTATAGCATAGCACATGCCAATATTTTTCAAATTCTTATCCCCTTATTCTACGGGAACAATACCTACCTAGTTTTATTTATTTACTTGCAAGGGTTTCTTATGTTAGCCCTCTAGGATTTCCATACATATGGGTTATTTTCTCCAACTGATAGGACCATTTTGATGGAGTAACGATTAAACAAATTTCTTCCCTAAAGCTTTTCTTCTCTCAACTCTTTTCCCTTTCCCTTTCCCTTTCCTCTCCTTGTCCTACATCAGAAAAAAACCTATGGAGGGTTCGGAAGTAGCGTCTCCTGTTGCTGATCAGTTTCCCCCGCCTGGAGACACTAACTCAGACAGCCAGACATGGACAACAGGCGCATGTAACAGCCGCTCATACGTTGACAAAATCAAGGAGGGGCCGCCGGAACTTCCGACCTATACAGGAGATGGCGAGGACATGGATGCCGAGGATGAAATATTGGAAGAAATGGATCGGGCATCTTTAAAACGTTGTGCATGTTGAGGAGTTATCATGGCCTAAGGTGGAAGTTTTCATTGGCAGAATGGAAGAAAGTCGGTCTCTGATCATCAAACTCCTGGGGAGGACTGTAAAACCCTTAAAAGAGTTCTAAAACATAGAGCGCATGACCTCTGAAGTTCACTCATGGCTGTCAGATAAATCGATCTAGAGAAAGGTTTCTTTGTTCTCCGTTTTTAATCCCGTGAGGATTAATTCCATGTGTTATAGAAGGGACCATGCCTGGTCATTACCTAACAGGACTAAAATGGCGTCCAAATTTCCAGCCTTGCGAGGAGCCGATAAACTCCACGACTGTATTGGTCCGCTTTCCGGAGATTTCAATGGAGTTCTTGGATAAGGAACCCTTCTTAAATTGGGTAACCTGATAGGCCGTGCAGTCAAAGTCGAGGACGCAGCCATTCGGGCTAGCTGGGGCAAGTACGCTAGAGTTCTTGTGGAATAGGATTTCACCAAACCCCTAATTCCTGAGATCTCACTGATGGGTACTGCTCAAGTCGTTACATATGAGGGACTATATCGAATATGTATGAAGTGTGGTCGGTACGTGCACATAACTGACAAGTGCCATTAGAAATGTGTTAAATACTCTCGATCATTTTCAAAGTCATCTTCGGAATTGTCAACCTTTTAATCCCATACGTGGTATTTATCTGTCTGAATCTCACATCAAGAAAGGTCTCATAATTAACTGAATCCAATCAAATTGTGCAAAAACCATTAGCCTAAACCAAGTCGAATTAGTTCTTTATATAGAAAGAAGCCTATATAAGTACGTTGCAGCCGTTGTAAATTATATAAGCTAACAATTCACTATAGTCTTGAAAAGGTTAAGAATGGCTAGGTTTTTGGTTTCATTGGATGTTGCTCATGCCCACCATCCACAGAAAGTCGGTATGAATATGGGTGTCTCTAGAATCCTTTTCCTGCTTTGCGTGATCATATTGTTTGTTGGGGTGGTTTCAACGATCATCTTTGCATGCGGCGAATATCAACATAAAGATTTGCCCACGTTGAGGAAAGTTCCACCGGAAAAGTCCAAGAAAAGAGAAGTTAGCTATACTGCATTACCATGAGTTGATCCCTCGCTTTTTAAGTTCATACTGGCGGTGGATGCAGCCCCGGAGGCCATGATGGAGGTGGACGCGGTGGTGGTAGTTATGGTGGTTACAACAGATACTCTTAGCAAACATTATCCTTGTCGATTATATTTTTGAATATATAAGCCTTGGATTAATTTTATTTTAATAAAATTTTCACTGGAAATATATTGCTATTCTTTCACTTTACTGAAATATTTATTGTTCAAACTATAATTTGCATTGTTTCTTCTAGCATTTGTTTCTTTCCTTTATCTGAGAAACAAAGAGATTATTCTTTAGATCATGCATGGATCGCGTGAAAAGAATTGAACAATGAAAAAAGAAAAAGAAAAAGAAAATAGTACTGTTCTTCAATGTTCTTCTAGGAATATAAACCATGAGTTTCATTCAGCTTGAATTTGATATATTTCCAACTTCAAAAGCAATTTGTGCTGAAAGTTCATAAGAATCCCCTCAAAATATATACATTTTATGATCTATCAAAAACTTTTTCCATTATAATAATTTTCCTTCTAGTTTTACCAATTATGGTTATCTTATTGTTTCCCGTGCAAGAGAAAATTAAAATGGCGGAAACGCCAGCAATAGTATTCTCTTGATCCCTCCTCTAGGTGAGATCATCACTAGGACATGAACAATAAATGAAAAGAAAAATACTCAGTTTAATTTAGCTAATTAATAATTTTTGGGTGAAATTTAGTTTATTAGCAATTATTTATCTAAATAGTATCATAGGGTGAACTCAGACTCATAGTAGAGAACATCAAATATTGCTATCATTTCCAAGTAATCCACTTCCACACCTATTATTCAATGGCCGCCCTGCAAGAAGATAAGAAGGTACATAATTTAATACTAACAAGAAACAGTTTTTTGTTTTCTTTTTCGCCGAATAACAAAAATAATATTAAAAAAAAGAAAAAGGGGAACAAAAATAGTACTTGGAACAGTCCATGCTCTCGGAAATGGGGAAGCTGAGATGAATCTGAAAGAAGACATAGAGATCTTTGATCCTTTGTTCGGAGTACGAAGGGTGACCACCTGTTAAGGCATTTCTTTCGATACATAGGCAGATCCTCCTAGGACCGCCTTCCTCATGTTTGGAAAGTAATTCAGATTCCTGAGGCCATCACAGCAATAAGATGGAACATCGTCGTACGCTCCGACTATATAAGCTTCGCAGTAGTCGAAATTGCAGAAGACATCTCTGCAACCCGGCGCGAACCATTCCATGGTTGACCCTGAAAGAACTGCTAACATAACTGTGAAAACAGCTAAAGCGTTTGCCATTTGCCCTGTTTCTTATCTATGCTTTTTCTTGGATGAATTAATATGCTAAAGATCATGACAATGATGATAAAAATAAGGTTTGTTTATCCAATCGTTACTTTCTCAGGCGCAATTTGTTTGTCTTTTAGAAAATGTTGTTTGCATTGA
Source organism: Rauvolfia tetraphylla (assembly GCA_030512225.1). NCBI lineage: Eukaryota > Viridiplantae > Streptophyta > Magnoliopsida > Gentianales > Apocynaceae > Rauvolfia > Rauvolfia tetraphylla. The sequence continues at coordinate 1,833,635 of JAJQKT010000012.1, forward strand.
ACGGGTTTATGGTATAATAATGCTTTATGCATGACATGCACACTTTGCATACGTTCCTTTTGGGATTTTCTAGATTATACAATTTATCTCATCTTAATTTATTATTCCATTTATTTCCTTTTTAATTACTTTCTTACTATAATATTTCATTATATAAAGTACATATGTTTCTTACTTTTTATTATATTTTATAATATAATTTAAATTTTTGTATAAAACTCCGTACTTAATCAAACACTATTAAAATAAATAATGTAGAAACAAGAAAGCATTACTTTAGTGAAGTATTAAAAGAAAATTTGTGGTTCGAGTTTTTGAGTTGTATTTGAATTAAAATATACGAAAAGCATCTTTTATAGGAGTGATAGACCTTAACAAATTTAAAATCTATATATGAATTACGAACATAAGAAACCCTAATTAATATAACATAAGAAAAACTTCTAGCTAATGATTTAATCCACTCCAACTATGACCTCGTTATGTGAACCAAGAACGTTAAAACATCATCAAAGTTCCATTCCCAGTATAATTATATCCTTCAAAAACACACAAAAAGGAAACGTTCAGTGCAAAAAAACTGGAAAATATATTTATAATTCTTTGATCAAGCAAAATAACCACCAAGAAAAGAAAAAATATTACAGTATTTGGAACAATTCATCCTTTCAGAAATGGGGAAAGTCAAGCGGACATCACAAAGAACGTAGAGAGCTTCTATTCATTCTTCAGAAAATGGACGGTGAATATCTCCGGCATTATTCTCAATGCATTGACAGATCAATCTTGGAGATACCTAAGACCAGTGCAGCAATCAGGTGGAACGTCATAATAGTCTTCTTCGATGTATTCTTGACAGTAGAAGAAATTAAAGTAAACATCGTTTGCAGTCTATTATTTCTGACCCCATTACTGAACATGAAAGTACTGCAAAGAAAACGAAGAGAAAACTGAGACAATTTGCTATTTCTATTTTGGTTTCTTTGCTTATTTTGGATTAAGGATGAGGTTAGGTATATGGTTTTTGTCAGCCACAATCTTTTGATGGATGCATTCTTGGAGTTAATTAGTTATAAAGGATTAGATTACTATGAGTCAGGCACTACATCATCTATGGCTGATGGATTGTTGAGATTTTACTGTCTTTTCAGGTAATCTTTGAGACTCTATTTGCTCCTAATTCTAAATGAAAATAACAAACAAATCTCTTTTGAAGTGCGTTCAGTTGATGTACTTATTATTTGTTTTTCTAAATTGTCTTGAATAAGATAAGAATATTATCCAGATGTTGTTTTGTTGGTTAGAGGTAGATTTATAGGATTCATATTCTGTTCCCTTAATGTATTAAAAAAATAACAATAATAAATAATAACTGATTGATACTTATTTTGATAAGTAGAAGAATATGAGTGGTAAATCGAACTTAAAATTTATTTTTGGTAAGGGATCCCGTTGATTTAGTACTTGTCACAATGGACAACCGCTTAAGGTCGAGCTAATAACAAATAACTGGTATATTCCAAAATATTATTCATGATTTGGTATAACTTTATAATTGGGAAGCATTAAAGATTAGATACAGTTCTTGGTAGATCATCAACTTCAGGAACTGCATCAATTCATTTACATAGATTTCAAGAACGTAGATGTCAGAGTCCTCAGCTCCCAGTAGCACAAATTCTCTTAATCAATGACCCTGCAAGTGAACATATAAAATTTAGCAAACAAACCACAGCATATTTCTTCTTTCATAAATTGGAATAACCGGAAAAAAGTACTTACTGGGAACAATCCATGCTTTCAGGAAGAGAGAAACTTTGCTGGATATTGCAGCGAAAAAAGAGATCTTTCTCGAATGCTTCGCACAATACTGGGCCATTTTCATGAACTCCATCGCTGATATTATTGCATTCGTTCATGCAGTTGCAGATTCTTCGTCGGCCGCCTCTCTCTTCCTGAGCAATGGCATTCAGTTTCATAATGCCACTGCAGCATTTATCTAAGACTTCGTTGGACTGAGCTGCTATGTAAGCTTGGCAAGGCTTGATATTGGAGACAATGTCATGGCAGCCAGGATTGCAAGCCATGGTTGCCACTGAAAGTGTTGCTGCTAAGAGAACTATGAAAAACACAGTAAACTTTGCCATTCTTTTTCTTTGCTTTGGTTGCTTCGGATGATGAACTATTGGTATAGAAAATTGATCAAAATGATGATCTTAAATAGTCATTGATTATTCCCTTGTACTCTTTGGAGACGTAATTTCTGGTGTATTTCACATGACATGATAGTTGAGTCGTATTGAAAAAAGTTTAGGTTAAAAATGAGATTACCTTCTTCAGTGTCAATGATCATATTGATGATCAATCTGATTACTATGATCATTTTGTTGCATTTTCTTATTCAAAAAGTCTATGTAGGTGATAACAGAAGCCAAAAATATATGAAAATAAAAAAAGAAAAAAATTCCATTTAAATCTAATTATTTGTCCCATAAAAAGAATATTTGCTTGTGCTTCGTGCAGTTGCAACTCTAGTATCTTTCCACTTTCTAAGCAGTAAAAATTACCATTTAATTTTCTAACATTGTAACATCTTCTATAAGATAGAAAAATTATGCTATAAACTAGGTTTTTGCAGACCAAAACATTTAAGATGTTGTATTATATGTAATGAAAGTTATGCATTTTAAGAAAATATAATACTTTACCGTTAATGAAAGAAGTTGTGTGTTTTAAAAAAGTATAATATTTTACAGTTTTTAATCTATAAAGACTCGGCAATGATTTGTTAAAAAAGGGACAAATATAAACTAACTTTTATTGGATTTTGATCTATGTAACTTAACACAGCGCATGCACCTTCCATCCCATGTTATCCCAATAAATGGCCTTTCTTTCTTACTGTGTGTTAATTTATAAGAAACAGATCAAGAACTAGAAGTACAACTCTCCATTCATGATCATCTTCATTTCATGGATCAAGAAAATCAAAGTAGTCAAAGAACATATCATACTCGCACCCATGATCAATAGATTCTGCAAAAAAAAAAAAAGTAATTAAGTGATCCAAAAAATGGATTAAATTCTTCAATTCTTAGCCGAACAAATATTGAAGAAAAGCCAAATTTACCTGGAACAATCCATGTGTTCAGAAATAGGAAAACTTAGGCGAATATTACACCTGTAATATAAATCTTCAATGCGAGACTGGGAAAATGGAGGATGAGGGCGATAATTAGCTATGTCCTCAATGCACTGGCAGATCCTCTGTGCTCCCCCATACTCTGTTTTACTAACATGGTTGAGGTTTGCAAGGCCATTGCAACACTGAGTTGGAAGGTCAAAACCTCCTTCTATGTAGGATTGACAGTAGATGAAATTGCTGTAAACATCTTGGCAGCCATAATATCCCATGGCCACCCCTGAAATGGCCAAGAATACTGTGAAAAAAACTAAAGGATTAGCCATTTTCTTTGCTTTTTTGGGTTCTTTTGAATATGAATTCTGAGGTAGATTGCCATTATATGCAGTTTTCTCTTACGAAAACATTCTTGTTAGACGAAAATCGAATAGTTTTGATGAAGATGAAACGTTGCCATTTGTTACTTTAGTGTTATTACTACCTAATTAATATTACCCGTTTGCATTTCAATTTATGTTTAAAGTCTTTGAGGATGATAACAGAAACCATTAAGACAAAAGCAATCCCCAATAAATGAAGGGATGATGGGCACAAAAGGTTTACCTCAAATACTAGAATTTAGGTTCTACTTGGATTACTTTTTCAGACAAAAATTCTACTTTTTCCACTTTATTTCTGCGTATTTTTTTATAAATAATTTATTTTTACGATTCTCAATATAACTTAACTAATAAAAAATCAATCCAATCTTACCTTTAGTCTATCTTTTCTTAAATCCCTTTCTATGCAATTAGTGCAAACTTTGTTTTTGTTTTGAGTTAATTTCTTCCACAAATAGTCACAATATAGCAATTGTATCATGTGTTCTAGTAACTCTAGAGAAATACTTTATTCACTCGGACACAAAAACTGGTGTAGATTAAACCCTTTGAGTATATGTGGAGAAAAAGAAAATACACAATCACGTGATATTTACATAAGAAAGCCAAAGCAAAAATTTATAAGGATGATTAATTGTCCTCAATCAAATAAAATTTCCTTCAAATTATGTCCTTAATAAAAATATTCTTAATAAAAATATCAAGTTCCATACAATCTTTTCAAATTATCCTTAAGAATGTCACTTTTAATTTTCGAGTCTTAATTATTGAATTTTAACCCTATTTCATTTATGTGTAAAAATATAAACATCTGATAAAGTAAAAATAGATAAAATTATCAAATAAAATTAAAAAGACGTTCAAATTATCGACTAGTATAATACTCGATATTAATCTCTCCATAAAACGGGCAAGAGAAAGAAAAAAAAGGAAATAAAAAATTTGTTAGGGACAAAAATGGATATGACATCATTGACATGGCTGGGTATGGCTGGTGCCCCCAGACGACGTCGTTCTTTTTAGTACTAAATGTCCCCGCTAGCCGTTACCCCCAGTTCAACAGGCGCCAGCTCCTCTTTCCTTTTCAAAAAATTCGACCGTTAGGCAAACTGAACGTTAGTTCTATATTCCCCTCATCTTCCCGACAATACCAAAGAAGAAACAACGACGATTCTCTCATTTCCTTTTTCTATGAGATCAATTGAAAGTTCAGAGAACCCTTTACCACAACATTAAAACTCTCCTTATCTTTCATCCGCAATTCTCTTTGTTGTTCTTTCGGACTGAAGTTTTCTTCCCCAAGAATGGCGGACGTGGAGGACCCAATTAGTACCAGTGTGTGCATGGTTGATGAGGCATATGAGTTCTCGGCTCCCAGATTCTATGATTTCATGGTTGTAGAAACAGAGGACGAAGTTCGTAAAGCAGAGATGTGGTTTGAGTCTAAGTGTAGTTACGCACCTTCCCGTATGTCCATTTTCTCCCCTTTCCTGTTGTGGTTTTCTTTCATTTCTTTGTCAATTCATGCTTTCTTGATCGAAATTATTGGATTTTATTCATATGGATTTCTTTTCCGTGTTTCTGGTTTGATTTCTTTTAGGGAATTTATGCTGTATATTTCAGTTGGTGATTTTGTGATTAGAGTAAAATATTAGGGCTTATTTGATCTAGATCGCTGTATCCTGTAGTTTTATTGAAATTTCTGTAGTTCAGGGGTTAAATTGGATCTCTTGAGTTGGCTTTACTGGCCCTGTTACCAGAAACAGGAACTAATCTTGAGTTTTCTTTGAGGACTTTACAATCTAGTGTCACTCTCCGAAGGTTAGACTAGGCGGAATTGTCAGCTGTGTACTCTTTTCCGCTGTTGCTTAAATGCAGCTTTTACGATTTCGTTTATGGTACAAAATCAAGTCAGTTTCTTTTTTCTACTTCAAATGTGAGAGGAGTAGAATCTTTTAAGGGGATTATGTCAAAATTTAGTTGCTGAATGATACCACTGCGTTAAGGAGTTCTGCTCATTAAAGAAAGAAAAATGTGAAAGAAAAAACTTATTCCTAGTCTGACTTCAGGCGGCAAATGCAGCTTGTTTCTTTGAAAATCTTAGTCTCCCTTCAGGTCCCAATTTTAGCTTGTTTCCAATATTCTTCGAGTGTTAGCAACCCGAAAAGTTGGTGCCTTTTTTCTTGCTGAACATGCTTAGAAATTTCTACTGGCGGCAGTAAAATTCTTTTACACCTTTCTATTTAGGGACGATGAACCGCAAAAGGAAGAGTCACTTTTGAGGCTCAATTTTGGGCATGCGTAGCAATTTGTACTGGCAGCAGAAAATTTCTTTTATGCCTTTCTCTCTATGGACAATAAACTGTAATAGAAAGAGTCATTTTTTAGTCTCGCTTTAGAATCCCTTTTAGAAGTTTGTAGCATTGCACTTGATTTTCTGGATGCTAAACTAGTATATCCGGCTTGGTAAAACTTGCTGTCTGGATCACCATTTAGACAGTGCACAGAAGATCACCATTATTTTCTTCAGGAGATCATAATCATGCAGCAACGCTACTCATATAGATGCACGTATAGATAACTCTGTTATATGCTTGTATGTGGATGGTCATTTATACTGATGGTGTATTATATTTTTTCCTTGTTCTGAATGACACCTATTTTAAATTAGGGTTCCTGCCTCAGCAATCTTCTTTAAATATTCTGCAGCTTTTATGATGAGAATCAAGACTGGTAGAACTTTGCAGCTTGATACCATTTGCGATTTTAGTGAGGGAGAACCGCACATAAAGAAGGTGGCTAATCTTTTCTACCCAACCTCTTGTTGCTTGACATCATTAGAATGTACGACCTGATTTTATAATTCTTTCGCTTGTTACTTTGAATTTAGGCACCAGAATCATCAGAATCAAGATCATCAACGTGTGATATCGTGAACGAATCATTGTTGGAGACAGAGGAACAAGCAAGGTCAGTTCTATTGGTTGCTGGGAAAGTAGATGATTTGGGTTTTGTCAACATACCAGCATATTATGCTCCTTACTCAACATGGTTTTAAGAGATCTTCTAATTTTGCGTTATGTATAGGCCCCAGAATGAAGTCGTGCCTACTGAAGATACAGAAGAAGTAACAGTCAAAGAGCTTAACAAAGAACATAGTACAAGTCTTATCAATCCGGTAAGCTTTGTTTCTTGTTTGATTCTGAAGCAGGGCTGATTTTTCATGTTCTGCTCTCATTCCTTTTCTTTACCTGCAGAATTCGGATGAGAAGATATCTTCCATCAAAGGTTAGTCTGTTGTTCAAGTTTTCTAGTATTTTATCTCTCCTTCTTCACATTGTTGGCATATCGATAAGCAACTTTATCTCAATTCAGGGGGAGCAGAAGTTTGCACCCCAGCACCACAGATGATTTCTCAAAGGAGTAATTCCCTGAAGACTGATTCCAAGAAGCACCAGACAGCCAGAAGAATTGCCAGTATGATTAGGAATCCTTCAGAAATGAAATCAAAACACCAATTGAAACAATCACAAGCTAAAAGCACTAAACCACCAACTAGCGTGAGGAGGTATACTACCACCCCAAACATGAATACTGTCATTTAGCAAATCCACTTTGCAGTCTCATCAATCCAGGACTTTGTATTTGCTGATCCAGAATGGCTTGTATTCTGTACAGGGACATTAAACTGAAAAGCACTGTTGAAACTCCTAATTTAGCACATGAAAATCAAGCCATAAAGCGGCAAAAACTGGAAGGAGGGAAATCTAGGCAGGTCTGTGATATTTTATTTTAGGGTCATCTCTTAAACTGCAGCGTTGCTTTGTAGTAGCGCAATTTTTTTTTTCTCAAATTTTCTTCTTTATTGCATGTCCATAGATCCTTAACATCAAACCCCAAAATTTGCCACACAAAGCAAGGCCAGGCCTCAACAGCAGCAGCACCAACTTGTGTTCATCAACTGCTAAAACTCGCAAGGAGGACCGGAAGGTTGGTTGTATAAGAATTTATCTCTAGATTTACTAGCTTTGATTCTTTTGCCCGCATTTTCTTCTGTTTTGCCTCACTATTCACCTGGTTTCATTTTATTTTACTCTCTTTTCTTCAGATTTATGTTCGAGAACCAGCAGCACCTTTTGTTTCAATGGCAGAAATGATGAAGAAGTTTCAGTCAAGCACAAGGGAGATGTCTCTATCTCGAGCAAGCAGTTCACTTTCACAAGTAATTAGCAACTTAAATCTTCTTCTTTTAACTTCCTAAACTATTCTCTTCTTTTTACTCTACGTACTTGTGAATTCATCATTTGCTTATCAGGATCATGCAAAGCTCAAGCTCACATTGACACACCCCAAGGAGCCTGAGTTTGAAACTGCTCAGCGGATACGTCCTGTTAAAATAAAGAGTTCTGCTGAGCTGGAGGAAGAAATGATGGCTAAAATGCCCAAGTTCAGGGCTCGTCCACTAAACAAAAAGGTACTCAAGTTTACCTCACTTCATGATATCTTTCCTCAATTTTTCGTGGCTTGTCTCATGTACAATAATATATTTACCTTTTGCACTCCTTGTCTGCAGATTCTGGAAGCTCCAACTTTGCCTGCAATACCAAGAAGCGCACCACAACTTCCAGCGTTTAAGGTAGTTAAATGTGTCAGCAATAGTTTAGAAAAGTGGAAAGAAAAAAATATACATTTGATGTGAGGAAGATATCGGTCAGCAAGGTAAAAACTTTCTTACTTACCTTTTCTTCTGCAGGAATTTCATCTGGAAACAATGGCAAGAGCAAATCAGGCTGCAGAAACATCTACTGTGGCATCAACAGAATCTTCAAAGGTACTACTGCACACGATTCGAGATAGTGTGTCTTTTTTTTTTTTTCTGGGTATTCGAGATAGTGTGTCATTCTCCTTCACAAAGCGATTGTTTTTTATGTAAAAACATCATCCTTTTTGTTATAGAATCATCAGTGGAACCCACATAATCTCACTGCCCCCAAGTCCCCCAATCTCCAAACATCACTTAGGGCACGCCCTCCAAAGATCAAGAGTTCTGAGGAGCTCGAGAAAGAAGAACTGGAAAAAATTCCCAAGTTCAAGGCAAGGCCTTTGAATAAGAAGGTAAGAGCCTCTGCCGCCTTTCAAGGGGAACTCTTCTTTCAGCAAAGATTTCTTGGTCTGAAATATATTAATGCTTTCTGGAAATGTTCAGATATTTGAAAGTAAAGGTGGATTGGGCATGTTCTGCAATACGAAGAGACAGATCACTGTACCTCAAGAATTTCATTTTGCATTAGATGAAAGGATCCCGGTACCTGCTAATGTTGCTGACATGTTTGACAAGGTCGTCTATTCACCGCTTCATTTTTATTCTTAATTTATACTTACCACTTCTTAACGTTTCCAACCTCCGATCAACTATCTTTTCTCTTCTCCATCAGCTTTCGCTTCATTCAGAACCTCAAAGTGACAAACCTCTTTCAAGAAACACTACTCCTCATCCTTTCCATCTTCACACTGAGGTATTTTAACGTCGTGTCTGTGATAAGATTCCTGTTTTCTGCTTAGTTTCCAAATTCATCATAACCATCATTTATAAACTCAGGAAAGAGGAGAAGAGAAAGAGAAGAAACTATTCGCTGAACTTTTACAGAAACAGTTGGAGGAGGAAACGGCCAGGGTTCCAAAAGCTAATCCATATCCTTACACCACTGATTATCCGGTGGTATGTTCATACCCTGAATTTTATTTTCCCTTATCAGCCTAAATTTTGGAAACCTTCTTACCCTACCAGGTGCCATAATCTTGAGCAGGTTCCACCGAAACCAGAGCCAAAGCCATGCACAAAACCAGAACCTTTCCAATTGGAGAGTTTGATGAGACATGAAGAGGAAGTCCAGAGAGAAATGGAAGAAAGGCACAAATTGGAGATGGAGGAAGCTCGGAAGAGAGTATTTAAGGCTCAGCCCATATTGAAGGAGTAAGAGCGAAACATTTGATAGGCGATGGATGGCATTCTCTTTCTTTTGAAAAATCAAATAATGCTGTTATCTTGTATCAATTACAGGGATCCAATTCCTGTTCCTGAGAAGATACGCAAACCTCTCACAGAGGTTCAAGAATTCAATCTCCATGTGGACCATCGAGCTGTTGATAGAGCAGAATTTGATCAAAAGGTACCTTTTGCATGAATTGTTCTTTCCTCCTCATTTTTGGCAATGTAGAACAAAATCACTTGGGATTTTCAGTTATGTGAATGTGTATGCTCTCATAAGAAGGCTAATTTCAGATCAAGGAGAAGGAAATCACTTACAAGAGATACAGAGAGGAGGCTGAATCAGCAAAACTGGTAGGCCAATCTCCTTTGCTCTTAGGTTCCCTCAGGCAGGCTAGTTTCTAAGTCTCTTCTGCTGTGATTGCAGATGGAGGAAGAGAAGGCCTTGAAACAGTTGAGAAGAACGTTGGTTCCTCATGCTAGGCCTGTGCCTAACTTCAATAATCCATTCTTACCGCAGAAGTATGAAAAACTGGCATTTTCCTTTTTGTCCCTTTTTCCCCTATTTTTCCACTTGATGGATAATCCTGATGACAAAGTATCTTTTTGTAGGTCATCCAAACAAGTGACCAAACCAAAGTCCCCAAGATTGCATATTCTTCGAAGAAAAGAAAGGCAAACAATGGGTTGCCCATTGACAACAGCAGCTAGCAGTTCTGCTTCTCAGATGAGATGATTTATCATGACAGCCATGCAGTATTAACATGATATGGGGGCAATCATCCATTGCCCCATTGATCTGTACTACATCTGTAGAGAAAATTTGTTTAATGAAGCAATCTAATTCTATTTTTAGCTTATTTTAAGTACTTCATCAAATTGACTCAGAGTTGAGTTATGCAAAAAAGAGAGCAGAAAAACTACTGTTTAGCATAATTGACAAAGGGCTTTCAATTTTGACGACTATCATTTCAAATGTTCCTAGTAGAAACTATTTGGATTGGTTTTTTTTAGTTGAGATATATTGAGAATTATGAAAAGTGAATTTTTATAAAAAGATAAGTAAGATTCAAAGTTAAAAATTAAGAAAAAAATAAAAAAAATTGGTTAAAAAACCAATCCAAATACAGTTAGTTGTCAAGGAGTGCAAAAGGAAATGCATAATTGTATTGACAAAGGGCATTCAATTTTGCCGACTATCAAATGTATCTAGTAGAAACTATTTGGATTGGTTTTTTTTTTTAGTTGAATTGTATTGAAAATTATAAAAGTTGTTAAAAGAGAAGTAAGATTCAAAGTGAAAAAAGTAAATTTTTTTTGTTAAAAAATCAATCCAAGTATTTCAAGGACTGGGCAAAAGGAAATGCAACAAAATCCAGAGTGTTCAAATACGATAGATAATGACAGAATTAATGCTACACAAGCCAAAATCACCAAAGTTTATCATTTAATGCCAAATCCGAGTGGGGGGGAGGAAGTACAACAGATTTGACAAAATCTCATTACAAGACAATGAAAGACTAAAGTAGGACTAGAAAAATGAAGTTCAGAAAGAAATCTACAGAATTGCTTTTTGAAATAACCTAAAAGGATCGATATTGAGTTGTATAATGCTAATGCAGTTCTGCAAGGCGCCACCATCTTGCTGCGTCACAGTTAGCAGCAGTGTTCCTAGACTCCTTTAGTCCGGTTTCTTCAAACTGGTTACAATCGAATTTGAGAACTACTCTTCTGTCCATAGGCAAGGATCTACAACATCATATTAAGAGGTCAAACAATGTGAAACAAGTTGAACGCTCAAGAACTTCCAACTTAATGCAAAATGTTAGTAGATAGGGATAAAGAGGAAAACCCTATGCTTCTTTTTGTTACCCTTTTGAATTATGTAATAAAAAAGCAGACATGATGAATATAGCAAGAATACTTAATGCAATACGTAAATGTAACTCACTATTTCTTCATTATTGGAAGAGCAACTGAGCCCAGCTAAAGTTTCTCGTCCTTCAAGAACTTGCAATCTCAAATTAGACCAATTAAGAACTTCGGGAAGTGGATTTGGAGCACCGGTCAAGTTTGAAAAGTTTACCGTAGCTTCTATCCTCTCAACTGACAGCATCTCAATATCTCCAGTTTGTGAGTTTATATCCAGGGCAACATGCTGCAATCATCATAAGATTCATAGAGATGTGAAGATTAACAAAACAGAACAGGCAACACAACTCAGCATAATCATTATCAAAAGACATGCACCTGAGAACCAATACCATCATGTATATTAGAAAACCAAAGAAATTAAATATGCACGTACAACATCAATGGTTAGGATCCAACAACAGAATCAAAGATCTAATATGCAGGGCACAGGCACAGAATGACCAGCTACAATCTTCAGCCACCTCTCAGTAAATTACAGCAAAAGGAAACTCTCCTATCACCCAATACTAGTAGCCTAAAGTCTTATTCATTTATTGGGTAACACCTTCATACTCCCTCCGTTTCAAAATATATGTCCTATTTTCTTCTTTAGCTTGTTTCAAAATATATGTCCTCTTTCTATATAAAACCTTCATTTATTATTTTGTTTTCAACTTTACCCATATCTCCAACCAACTATTTAAATGCTTTTGTTTTCCAAAAACCGTTAGTTTTCCAACTAACCGCTTAAAACACCAATCCTTAATGTTAATTTTGAATTTGACACACTAACCAATCATTTTTAAATAGGAGTATTTTAGACATTTATCAAACTTTTTTCTAAAATTTACCAAAACCTTAATTCTCGTATAAAAGATAAATAGGTCATATATTTTTGAAAAGGGGGAGTAAAGTATACCACCATCAAATCCCAGGAACTCATTAGAGGAGGATTCTCACCTCACGGATGTGTTCCACTGACATGCTTGACGGACAGCAAAAGTATGGCTTTTCTAAATTCGGTAATTTTTCTTTGTCCAAAGAGATGAGCGAAAGGTGGACATCTGACTGCAAAAATTAAGAATTACTACAGATTAGTTAAAAATTACTTACAGCAGAAAGAAGAGACTATGGTTTGCAATAGAAAATGCAAGAGCAATAATATCAAGAAATATAGCATAATGCTTCAATTTTAAACATGACTTCCAGGTTCATCCTCTGAGTCCCAAAGCTGAGCATGTGAATATAAATAAGTTGCAATACCTCGGTATCATTGTTTCCCACACTTTCAAGATGATCGATCAACTTCGATAATCGGCTACCCTTGTTACCTCTGCTACCGCTGGAGCTCCCATATCGAGTATGGCTTCGAGCACCACCTCGGCCCCAAGTGAGTGTTTCTGGGTTGTGTAGAGACCCAAGAGGATTACCATTATCTTCTCTGATTGCTATTGTTGAATTTTCAACACCATCAGGATCAGCAGCAGATGGAGAGCTAGTCGTAGGCTGGGTAGGAGTTCGCCTCTTGCGCCTTCTTGGTCTAATCTCTGTTTCATGATTGTCAGCTGGAGACGGATTCTCATTCCCATCATAATCAGTGTCGTTTTCATTACCATCATATCCTTCAACATCACTTCTTGGATTTCTTCTCCTTGAGCAGGGATTACGACCACTGCAAGGTACTCTTGCTGGAGACGTATCATCAGCATCTTTACCCAATTTACGTCTCTTATTTAATGCTTCCAGTTGTCGTTTAGAAATCTGGGCAATGGATGCTTGAATCTGACAATCAAAAGCAAAGCAAAATATCAACACAAATTCGGGTCCAGATATGTCTATACTTAAGAAACTTATGAGTTCTAGAAACCAAAAATTTCATTAGTTCTACGAGACAATCAATATTGTCTAGACTTCAAGTTCCTCAGTTTCAGTGAGTGCTTCAAGCTTGACTGAGACCTCTGGAGGTGATTAAGGCCTCAGATTAAGAATATGATAAGCATGAATTTTAACATCAAACCCAGAAAGTTAAAATTTTACAAGAACCCAAAGAGTAGTAGAAGAATAGGCATGGAGAAAAAAATTCTATGAAGGTTATGTATATAGCTGTGAGAAAGGGGCACATTTAATAATAGATGGAGAAATATCCTATCCAGAAACAGTGACTAAAAACTGCCAGAGATACCCTTCCTCTGACCATTCACTCACACCCCCATTCCGCAATACAAAGCACTGTCTCCATGCAATGCTACATTGCATGAGAGAATGAGAGTCCATGAATCTCAAATCAGGACCAGTCAGTAAAGGAAAAGCCTTCTTAGCTTGCTCCAAGCTCAGCCCAACTGTTTACTTACAAATTGTAGTCTAATCTAAATCGAAAAACTGTTCAATTTAACTGCAATTTTTCATCCTTTAAAGAATTATGTTTCCTAATGTGCTTGCTAAACTAAATGGACAATAGAGTACTAAAAGGTTTTTTAAACAGGGGAAACTGAGAGAGAACTAACTAAAGCCAATATGAGATGGCTGGATACTTCGAGTCCCTATGCCTCTTAAATCAAAGTAGAATTTCTAAGAATAAAAGAATGAAACTACTAATGCTTCCAAATGGTTTCTTTTGTCACACTGGCTAATTTGGAAGAAACGACATTCAGCTATAGTCAACTCCTCCAAACCAGCTATACCGATGGACCAGGAGAAAGGGAAATAAACAGAGCAAAGACATCAAGACAAATATAAGTATTCAATTCAGAAATAGTATCTAGAGATAGTGGTAGCATTATTCAGACCTGCTTGTTGCGGGTTTTTTCCTCTTCATGAAAGACCAATTCCTGGAAAGCAGATTTCAGAAAACTAGTAAGAAGTTTAATCTGTTTCTTTACTCCTATAATTAGGATCAGGGAAGATATATAGCCTTTTGAAGTGCAGCCTCTTAGGCAAACATAAATAGGATCTACCTCCTCTTCGTACTTCTCAACATCGGGGTATATGGCATTAATTAAGGCATCATAGTCTAGATCATCTCTCAAAGAACGTCGACTGGCACAATGTATGCGGCAAGCAGGACACTCATTATTCCTACAAGTGATGGTCATACAGAAAATTAATATAGCATCTGCATAACATCCTTAATTATGTACTTGAAATCAGTTGAAATAATAAAATCTTGAACAAATTAATTGCACTACATACCCCAACCGCATTGATTTATCAATGCATTCCCGGCAAAAGCGGTGCAGGCATCCCATTACAGTTCGAGTTTTCTTGATGATACCTGTTACAAAAAAGATGCAGCTCCTGTTTACATTGACAAAATATTTAATTCAACGTGTATTTACAAACTACATTCCATTCAGTTGATTAAGAGAATGTTACAATAAGTTGTTGGACTAGAATGCTATTGTTAGTGAAGCTCGAAAAATTGATATAAAGATTGAAGGTTTCATTCCATTTCCATTCCATGATGGTATTGTCTTGTTAGTCCAGTGATATTCGAATAAACTCCTTTGATCCAGAAGCCGTCAATTGCATTCTATATAATCTTTGGATCATACTTCTAAACGGAAATAAAACACATTTGAAACCTGGAAAAAAAAGAATTGCATATACTGGGTATGATTTGCCACGCATAATTCATGACCGTGGTTTCAATTGGTATCCTAGAAATACATTCTTCTATGGTAAAGCAAGTTAAAACATCAACAAATATGAACCATCAGAGTTACAATATTTACAATGGTGAGAACATATTGAAAAGGATACAAACCAATGTACCTCAACTTTTATTCGTTTAATGCTAATAAATTGAATTTTAAAGTTTCTGTATATGAAACCAAGAATAATTAAGATTTGAAACATAATACATATCAAGGTTATTACACGTGTCTTCCCACAAAAAAGAAGAAACAATAGTTCTTATAGGAACTAACTACTATCTAGACGTATTTTAAGTAAAGCATATTTTTCATAATCCAATCAAACTGAACCATTTTGAAACCTTCTACAGCACATGAAACAAGAAAGGCCCTACATCTTCTTTATGCCTTCTGAAAAAGGAGAACATTTTACAATTTATAAGACTTCGACTGATCCATGAAATAAAAAGAAAAAAGCGAAATCAAAGAGCACACAAGTAATTCTTTGCCATAATACCTATTAAGTCACACTTTTTTGAGTTTTACAGTGGAACAGAAAATGCAGAAGAAAGACATAAACTAATCTAAAATTGAAGTATGTGCTAAAGAATGGCACTCTGCAGGCCAATCTTCAGATAAAAAATAGGCCTTTGAAAGCATAACAATAAACTAATCCAACATTAAATTATATCACTCTCAAATACTGGCCCATTTTCAGATAAAATCGTAGGCCTTTGAATGTATTACCCGTTATCATCACAACAGCTTGAAAAGCAGGATCAAACAACGACAACAGAGCTTGACCTGAGGAAAGGAGTCAGATAAAAACTACTCTTCCCCTCACTCCTATGTACAAGACCCTCAACCATTTGAAACCATCTGCCCAACTGTCACTAATTTCACTTGAGCAAACTGATAATATCTAGACTTTTAACAAGGACGAACTCATTCACTACCCTGGACTTGATGATAAATAAAGTGAACAAATGGTAGGGAGCCTAATTAGAAATCATGTAATAAAGTTGAGTAGGACTTATTGGGTGTATAGAAAACTTGAACTGCTACAGGGTAATCTCATCAATGACATTCAGTAAATCAATATTATGTAAATCAAACTATCAACTACTAGAAACCTTTTCCAGTTTCTTTGGACTATCAAGTCATGAATACTTTCAGTGGGTACTTGGATACAGATAAAACTGTAGAACTGGAAAGTCACAGAGAAGTAAGGACAGAGCTATTAGAACAATGCAAAATGGATTCCTCCCTTTGATGACGTGGCTAACAGAAAAGAATTAAAGGAGGTCAAATTAAATATTGATTCCTAATTTGAAAAAAATTTCTTGAATTAAATTCATCATGATCTTGCTGAAAAAATTCTTTTACTTGCATTCTCAATCTCTCAGAGTAAAACCATACAAAAGCTACATCTTCAAGGAAACCCAGCAATTCATAGGAATGTTGTAATCAGTCATGTCTATAGCTAGCATACAGATAAGAGGATAATTAACAACATAGTAAGGTATATGGTGTTCTAGAAAGTGAGCTCACACAAAAGCATCAGTTGATGTATTTTCTCAATAAACAAAGAGATTATAGCATGGTGTTGTCACATAACAAGTTGCATAATATTTTTGCAATGGATTTCAGAGAACTTCTCCATGTTCATTGCACATCTCATGCTGAATAAGAATCAAAATGTTAATGATAATGTTTATGGAATCCTATCCTAGCCAAGTATTAAACCAGTCCACAGGAAAAGTAATTATAACTTGAAAAGCAACAATACCTAGACAGATTGGACACTCTACATCTTTACGAGCTTCAAACAATTGAGCGAAAAAATGTCTCTCATTGAAATCCTAGCAAAAAATTCAAACAGTAAATAATTTAAAGAATGATAAAGAATAAAATCAACAATGATACCTAGGCAAATGGGACACTGTACATTGTTACGAAGATCAGACCGAAATACAGTCACAACTCTGCAAAAGGGACCAAAAAAAAAAACACTTCGAAGTTACTACAGATGCAGATCATGAGGAAAGTAAACTAAAATCATAAAATAGATCACACAATTATAAGCAAACAGAATATATGGCTGCATCTAGAACTCAGTAAGAATCAGAAAGTGTCTAGTTGATCAATAATGTTCTAAATAAGAGAAACTGCAAGGAGACATTAAGTGTAATATTGGGTTTTCATGTGCATCCACATATGTGGCTGCACGTCACTTGCACATGAAGA
The DNA here is from genome assembly GCA_030512225.1 of Rauvolfia tetraphylla. Lineage (NCBI taxonomy): Eukaryota > Viridiplantae > Streptophyta > Magnoliopsida > Gentianales > Apocynaceae > Rauvolfia > Rauvolfia tetraphylla. Next base: position 1,850,939 of record JAJQKT010000012.1, read on the forward strand.
AAAACAGGCAAGAAAAAATGCCTATTTCCTCTTTGTGATGCACCTGAACCATTGTATGCTATTTTCTAAATGCATAAGAAATAACAAAATAAGTTGAAAATTTGAGCAGCCAAAAGCCTGCATACAACTATCTATTAACTTGACTACTTGAGCAGTGTCATGGCAAGGCCAACTTTGTATCTGCATATTTTTAACCTATTACAAATCTAACAGTACTTCTAACAATAAGGTCTAGACTAGATATCATCTTGTGGAACACCGAGATGAAGAAATACAGGAAAATTGCTTCCTTCTACACCAACTGATTTAAATTAGAAAATCCGGTTATAGAACCAGAAGCTATGGTTCAACAAAATCAAAAGTAAAATCAAAAGGTCTATCGACAGAAACTTCGACAAATAAAAGGATCAGTGAAAACAGTAAAACAAGTTGTAGAATGCAGATGTGAAAGAAGTTCATTGGTGAACAAGATTCATCAATATACTCTTCAAGCATAAGCAACTCAGGCCCCCAAAGAAACAATGTAAACCTCAAGAGATCAAAAACCAAACTTCCCTGCTATTCAGGTTATCCGTAGATTCCTTGTTTGGTGTTATAACAAACAAGCATGCTTATAAATACAGAACCCTATGTTGCAAAACAAAAGCTCTGCATACTTCAAGGAATGAGGCAGAGTAAGAAGACAGTAGGTTAACTTCAAAACCATGAGAATTAACCTTGCTGCAGTTCAAGCACACTAAGAGCATTAATCACAGAGAAAACAAGTTGATAAGAAACATCTCATATGGATCAGCGATGATAGAAGTTAAATCATAATTAAATGCGAAGCCTTAAATATTTAGAGGCTACAATAAAAAATTAAACATATATTCCTAAAAGTGAGAAGCCAAATGTTTTTAATTTGACTATTAATAAAATCCACAATAAGGAAAATGCAGCACCCAGAGCGCACGCACGTGGTGGACAAGCAGATGCCCCACTGTCTGAACCTATTGACAATTATGGAGATAAAAGAGTGTATAAATGACATGTCCTCCTTGAAATTTTTAAGCTTGGAAAGAACATAACACATCAAACTTGTAAACCATGATCAAGAGTAATCCAACAATTTGATTGTTATCAACATTATACCATATGTCTGTGCCATAACAAATAAGTTGGAGAAACAAAAAGGTAAAAATAACAATTAATACAAATCAACACAATCAGTAGTGGATGATAAGTAGCAGAGTGAAAATCTCTATGAATTTTAAAAACTTATGCCAAAGGAATTAGAAAGCCAATAATCTAGCACAAATTATAGAAACATCAGGAGAATTAACTGCTTAACAATCTAAACCTAACCATGCAGACAAGTTTAAACATTATATCAGGCACTTTAAATGCAATGACAATCTACCGAAACTGAGAGACAATGAATAAGATACAAACAAGAATTTTCATGGTACATGCATTTGATCAGCAAAACCACTAATTAACTAAACAATACATACCTTAAAATGCAAATGCATGAGAAGATATCTGGCAAATGTTTATCTAGAATTCCAAAAGAAATAGAACTCGAGCAGAGAGAAAATCATAGAAAACCATAGACAAGTAAATCAAGAATACAGATAGCATATGATATTCCTATATCAGCATAAGTCAAATGAATTAACTGAAAATTCACAGATTCTGGAACAAATACCATTACAATTTACATTGATTAAACACTTCATATGCATTAAAAAGAAAAAATGACATATATATGACAAGGCTAGTGAAGATGTAATGGGTTGCTTTAGCCTTGCATGTTATTCAATTACCCCAGGAAAATCTATTAATTGTCTTAAAGTACCTTCCTTGTGCCAAATGATCAGGGAAATGCACGTCTAGAATGTCACTTGAAATTTTGAACACAGAGCAACCAGAACGTATAATCCAATAAAACTAGTGATGACGCAACTGCAATGGCACATGGCATGGATCCTTGTAACAATTTATTATATTAATTGGATATCAAAAATGTCTTACCAAAAGTTAAGGGAAATGCACGTCTATTAGAAGAATTCCATAGTCAAGAAGACAAGAGTAACCAAAACGTAAAGAAGTAATCGAAGAAGCTCACAGAAAACAGAGAACGTTCATAGATTGCATAGTCAAACAAAAACAAATATCATGTATCGCACATAAACTGCACATGCATGTTACATACATGCACAAATTACAAATAAAATAATCAAGGATGTAATGCTTACTCGTCAAAGTCTTCAGGGTCCGTTCCACTTCCATCAGAATCTGCAAACGAAATAAATCATGAAATTAAAATTCCAGAAAAGAAAGAAGTTCTAAAATTCAATCATTTCCCTGCACACTCACAGAATAGAACAAAAAAATTCTACTTGTGCACATACAATACATATAACAAAACTACGTGCCTGTACCATTAGATGTATGTATACGTGCACTTATAGAGAAAAATTAGCTACCTTCTTGTGGGTTTTGCTGGACTGGGTCTTGATCAGCATCACCCGGCTGATCGTCTTGCTGCTCTTCATCTTGTTGGTCCTGCTGCGGTGGAACTACTGGCCTCCTTGAACTAGGGGCTTGATCACCACCACCACTACGCCGCGATTGCTTGCGCCGTTGCCGTTGCTGCTGCGAATCTTCTTCATCACCCTGTTGAAGATTTGACGAGCGCCTCTGGGCAGGCATTTCTCTGTGCTTTTCTTTTGGGGGAAATTCGTCCCACCTCTATTGCTAACTCTTATGGGGTCTTTAAAATAACAAATTCTAGGGCTGCTGAGAACTCTGTGTCTGTGTATGTGAAGACAGCAATGGTGGCTTTCTAAGGAAAATTGACTGAGAGAGAGTTGGCAGTGTTTTCACTTTTTTACAGAGAGAGGGGAGAAGGATCGAAGAGAAGAGGAAGATAGAGCGTCCTTCGTGGTCTTTTTTTTCCCCCCTTGAAAAATTCTTTTTGGGAAGTTTTATGTTTGTCTCCCTAAGGTCGAGCAAAATACGAAATGGTCCCTAATTTTCTTTTATAAGACTATTAAACGAATTCTCAATTTAAAACTAGACTTGTTGGATTCAGGGGTTTAAGGTGTTGTCCAAGTAAAGTTGGGGCAAGAGGAATTGTAGGGTTGAATTTGAAAGCTTGGATTTGGTTGGCTTTGTTGATGAGGGAAGAAGAGATTGTGCGAGCAAATATAGTGCGAAATGAAAGTAATTAAAGAAATGACTTAGAGGGAAAAACATTTGAGAACAATAAAGATCAGTATGTTAAAAAGATAAATGATGGGACTAATTGATGATAGATAAAGAATAAATACATATATACATATAGACATAACACGACACGACAAAGGCATAGGAAGGTGGAAACATCAAAAATGGTAATGTCAACAGAAATAAGAGGTGCAACTATTGCCACTTTGTTAATGAGGAATAACAGGTAGCTTTTTGAGATGTACGACAGAAATAATGTTAAGATATAAAAAAATTTAAAATAAGAAATAGGTACTAGTTGCCTTTCGTATTAGGTCCAAAATGGTATTTTAATTAAGAAAATTTCTTTATTTGAATTGTTTGAATTTTTTTTGTCTAAAAGAATTATAAAATTTGAAGTGCACTCACAATTGTAACAAAAACAAGTTAAACTTTTGTCAATACAATTTACCAGTTTGATGAAATCCCACTTTTAAACTATTTAAGTTCAATAATTGAAAATAATAATCCCTTCTCATACCAATGAAAAAACCTCTAATTGTAGGAGAAAAGTATTAATTGGTTAAGTTTAAAACTAATTCCATCACTCGATAGGGAGGAATAGGAGAATCAAGGCTAGAGAGAGGGAAAAGAGACTGGCACCCATAAGGAATGTTGATGGATTTTGAAACTCTATGGGCTAGGGGAGAGAGAGAGAGAGATAGAAGGGTAAATTAGAAGAAACCTTAAAAACCTAATTTGTAATATATTGATTTCTCTTATACCTTCACCTAATTCTATATTGTTATTTTAGTTGGTTAGTTAAAGAAGATATTATGATTTTTATCTATTACAGAGAATAAAAAATTAAAAATTAGAAAGCATGATTTGTTATAATATTATAGTTCAACTTAATATTAAAAAGTCAAATAAAAATACGATAAAATTTGAAATAGAGTTAAAAAATATAACAAGATCAACAATGGATTCAAGAAATTGTATGAACACCTTATAAACCTCTTCCGATCCCAAACTTTTATTTTTATAATAAAAAATACTTCAAAATATGCTGCCAAAATGTTTTACTGCCCCTTTGTTCTTTGGATTTGAGGTTGCATATGAAGGCAAATGGCCATCTTTATAAAATTCTGTTATTTTTGCAATGATACCCCACTATTGGGCAGTTTAATTCATTAAATGGACAAACTTATAAGAGAATTCAAATTCTAGGGCAGGCAATTTTTGTGCTTTTTGGGGGGATTTATCATTTATTCTTACCTCTACTGCTTATGTTTCATGGGATTATATTGGATAACAAATTCTACAGGCGTCAGCTGTTGAGGATTGAAGGCAGCAAAGCAATGGTGGCTTTGTGATGAAAATTCACTGACAGAGTTGGTTGGCAGTGGTTTTCACTTTCTAAGAGAGGGAGAAAGGATCGAAGAGGAAGAAAAATATGACATAGGGAGTGTCCTTGATGGTCTTTTTGTTTTTTTAGTTTTTTGGGAGTTTATTATATTTATCTTTTTTCTTTCTTTCTCACGTCTGCTAAATGCAATGATACAAATTTCTAACAAAGAAAAATTATACCTCGTTTAAAAAGTTTTCTTTTTGTTTTTTCTTGTTCTCTCTCTTAAAACACTTAAAATTACATATAAATTGCATAAATCTGAATATTTCACAAACAAAAATTCATCAAAACATGTCAAATTATAGATTTTAATTTGGTATTTTACTATTTTCACTTGAAAAATACTTCAAAAGTAGCCAAAATAAGCCAATTTTTTGTTAAGGAAAAAAAAACTAGCACCTACGATGAGGCACCTTTTTTTTTTTTTTTTGAGTTTTTAATGGGTGCCCCATGAAGCCCTCGTGGATAGGCTAGGCAACTGGCCCATCTGCACGAATGGTCAGACTCCTTTTTTATTTTTTAATTATTTTTGAAAAAATTATTCCAGTGAAATATTACAGGAGACTTATATTTTTCCTCTAATATTTCACCCAAAAAAGAGCATGGACAACTATATTTTCGCTCGTAAAAATCATAGGATGCTTGAATATCATCCCGTTAAATACATACGAATATAGAGAAAATAAAAATATAAAAAATAAAGTAAAATTTCGTTATATTAAAAATTTATGTGGTTGTATTTAACATATTCTTTATTTTTTGAAAGTAGATTTGTTTCCTTAAGGCTTGAGAAGATACAAAATGAACTTTTCGTGTCTGTTTGGTTCAATAATTTTAATGAGAAAAAAGAAAGTAAAATAATTTAAAAAATAAAAATTTACATGTTGCTTAGTTCACTAAGAAAAATACTATGAAAATGAAACATAATTTTCAAGAAAGCAATTTCTTTGTTTGCTTTGTGAGATTTTACGATAAAAATAGAGAAGTAAATAACACATTAATTTTTAAAATAAAAATCTCTCTTTAGAAAAATAAAAATTAATTTTAGAAAAATTTAAAGAAATAAAAATTTGAGTGGTTAATAATTTAGTAACTTCAGACTAACAATTAACTTGCACACTTAGAGTTGGAAATAGCGCTTTACTCAAATACCAAACAAACAAATAATAATAAATTATGAACAATTTTATTTGTGAATGAAAAATAATTCTAATTAAAAGTTAACATTAATTTTTAAATTACAATTTTACTTGATCAACTTTTCCTTATCCTTAGTACTTTTCTTTTCCTCACATTTTTACTCACTAATTTCCTTCATTCTATTTTTTTCTTTGGTATTTTCCTTCACTACCAAGAAAATATTTTCCTTTCCACAACAAAATCCTTGTACCAACCAGACCTTTGTATTTCCATTTTCTTCAAATTGAAACCCTGATTAAAATAAAAGAAGTTAGAAAGCATCTTACCTTGACTAATAAACTAGTCACTTAGTAGCTTATTTTCTAACCATTTTTAATATAAATTGTTTCTTGAGCAGCACTTTTGTTGCACCAACATCCCACAGACTTGGATTGTCATGGCAAATGTTAAAAAACTATACTATCAATAATTTGAGAAGAAACAAGTAGGCAGAAGGTCTAGTTGGGAATTGAAAAAAGTAGGCACATATACGTGCACACACGCACAGAACCGCAAGCGCGCACATTATTTTTTTGCAGTAGAAATCCAAAAAATTATGCTACACATGGCATAAAATCAAACCAACAATTGTTTTGAATATAAAATAAATAATGTAACATAAGTATTAAGGGTTTGTTTGTATAGAACCAAACACACAATTATATCACACTTCTCCTCTCATAAAAAAATTATTTTCACGAAACTCAAAACAGAAATTTTCTCAACTAAATACAATCCAAATACATCCTAATATAGGATGATTTTAGTAATACATAATGATTTTTAAATAATTTTGATAATTTTATCTTTTAAACACTTTATAATATCTCGATATGTACTACATGATATTTATTTCATTTGTTTTCTAATAATTACTACATAGTGAGGTCTAATGGAAGGTCAAGATTTATTGTTTCATCTCAATTATATCAATATTGAGTTTCATCATTTATTTAAAATTTTAAAAATTAAGAGAGTAAAATTGTTTTTTAAAAATTATAATTTATTATAATCAAATTTTAAATTAATTTTGAATTAATGTCATTGAATGATAATTTTAAATCTTAAAATAAAATTTTAAATACTTAAAATAATAATAATAAAAAAAATAATATTCACGAATTCCGGGCAGCAATCAACTTACAGAGAACTAAGAACAATGACTACGCCCCCTACGATGAAATCGATTCCTGCCACTATTTTTTGAGTATCCCACTCCTCTATTGGTTGAATTCATACTATTTTTTATGATATTATTATTAATTCCTAATATAATACTAATAAAATACTACAATAAGTGATTTCTTCCTATGTGAAGTGTACGTTGTAATTGATATCAGTCTATATTTATTATCTCCATTCTATGTGGACTCTGTACGAAGACATTGATCTAGTGAACAGTATATTGGGATTAAATAATTTTTTATTATTTTAAAAAAATTAAGCAAAAAAAAAGAAAAAACTTGGAGCAGGGCCTCTACTCTGTATTTTCGCTGGTATTTTAAAGTGGGCCCCAAGTATTTCTTTTTATTTTTAATTATTTTTAAAAAATAAAAATTAAAAAATATTAAAATTATTAAAAACTAAAATCATTTTGTATTGAATAATCTTCATAATGTAATTATAAAATATTAAATGTTCAATTCTTGTGATCTACGCAGCATATGTAAATCTATTAAAGTAAACTTAATGTAACAACTTATCCCGCCCAAATCATATACATCAAAATTTTCACCAAGTAAAAATCTTTAACTTAAAAAGACATTTTTGGATTCCTACCTTTGAGCAGCCATTCAGCGGCATTGTCTCATATGTGCATATCACTCTTAGTAGAGTGCATTTATTTATTTTTTTCTTTCAAAAAGTATTCACTCTATTTAAAGTGTCAAAATAATATAATTATACATATTACGTATACCAATAATTAATTTTTTTATATAATTATATTAATTTCATTTAAACATACACTGCGTAATATATAGTCACACATATTATGCACAAGAAAATACAAAAAAGAAATTACTATTGGAGAACCAATCATAATACAATAATTAGGCAAAGCCAATCACTTACGTGTGTATGTAATAATTGATGGGTTGCAATATATGATTCAGATGATTGAATACTTGATGAGGTAAATATTTCTTCTTCTGCAAATATAAAGCTTACCCCTTCATATCTCTCCAATAATGCATTCAAGTTGCATTTGGAAAAACAGAACAAAAGAAATCATGAAACTAAATTCCCAGAAAGGAAAATAGTTTATGTACAATATTCTTAAAATAGAACGAAAACAAAATCCAAATTAAAAATACATAACATATACATAAAAACTAGTGTTTCTATTTTTGATTTTCTAAAAATAAAATTTTTATAAGAAGAAAAATAAGACTTAATTATATCGGGTTTCAAAAAATATTCAAGACCACAAAGAAAATATGATTGTTCAATTGCAGATAGAGAAAATATTATCTAATAACAATAACCATCAATCGATGCAGTTATTCCTTCAACCACAAAGAAGCTCAAGACTATTCTTTGAAAGGAACCCGAAAAAGAGGGGTACAAAATACACAAAATATTAGAGATATTATTGTGTTCGAAATTGGCATGAATGAGTGGATGATAAAATAGTTTCTACACACTACCCGTCATACGTGAGAGATGTACTCACTATAAATGATAATATCTAGATGTATCTTGCATAATTCAAATTCATTCATTTAATTTGTTATACATAGATATCTAAACACTTATTGTGTTTAGATAAATCTTTAAGTAGATACATGTAACTTGAATACATATATGATGGATGATTGTTGAGAATTATAATAATTGATTGAAGAGTTTCAATTAGAATTTTGTTATTATTTAGCGCCAAATTCATGTTCCTACTATCATTTTACCTAATTTATAAATATGTGCCTCATATTTTGCTTTATGAATAACTAACAAGAAAATTCTTCTTCTTTTTATGTAACTATCTTCATAAGCATATTTTATTTAGTGTTATTGGTTAGCTTGTTCAAGTTTGTCAAGTGAAGAGTCATGTACTTATTACTTCATTACTTCCGTTGTATCTTGGAGACAAACGTCATATTCAATCTTGAGCACATTATCGGAGGAGACAAATCCGTTTTAAAGAAATCTTATTGAACACAAGTCTCAAATTATTGTCTTTTTCTTATAATCTTAATTTCATTTTATATTATTCATATTATTTAGTTATATTATATTTATATATTACTTATAAATGTTATTTTTTGTTACATGTTGCTCCACACTTACTGGCATTTAAAGTACTAGTCTTGACAGTGATATCTCATTGAGTATACCTTCATTTTATTCAAATAGTTGATCAACTGCATTTCTTTCTTTCTTTCTTTCTTTCATTTCAATAAATAAGACACATAAATTCACCAAAATCACACAAAATTCGATAGCAATCCGATCATACATCATTGAAATGCTCTGCAGATCATCTAAGAGCCTAGTACATAAAATGAGCTTCTGCTCTTGTTTTAATTTCAATCAAACCATGTTTCCGGGGCCCCTTTTATTCAATAGCTAAGGATACCAAGGATTTTTGCTATAAAGCTTAGGATGACAGAAGAGAGAGAGCATAAATTGCTAGGAATGCAATTATCTGATCTGGAAATGTTTGTAAGCGGCATTTTCTTGGATGGTTATTTGCATTCTACCCCTATCATCGATCTGCCCACACACAATCTCGTTCATTTGAGTTCCTGTGCTACCCTTCCGGCCTGATCCTTCCGCCTGAGTCTGATCGGCTGAGCTCTTTCTTCTTCTTTCATTATGTCCGGCCAAACGCCTCCGGCAACTTCTTTTGGCTTCATCAAATTCTGAAAGTTCATGAAATCTGCAACGGAATTTACAGCATTTCAGAAGATCTATAGGAAAGCCAATTAATCATTTATTTTTCTACTATAAATTCAAAAAGGAAAATCTTCATTCATGATTTTTTATGCTAGAAACATAAGGGTAACTCAAATATCATAGCCAAAAACAGTCTTGTGCATATTTGAGCTATATTTGAGCTGATCATTGAAAATTAGAGATCAGAGGGGTTTTTTCTTTTTGGGGGGTGGGGATTGGGGGAAGGGGGATTGATCAGTGGAGGAGACAAACTAGAAGAGAACAACATATGCATCACAACTTGTGACAAACAGAAAGTAAGAAATCCTGGATTTAGAGTCACATGTGAGGACCTATACATTCCTAGTTATAAGTTACAGTTACAGGCACGACCATATTTCTTTTGAAAAGGAACTCTTTGCTCACATCATCTTCCGAAAGGCCTGTATACTGGAAAAGCTGGATATTCGTAACGCACTATAAGTTATAGCTTCCAGAAGATACAAATATTAGTACTCTGGAAGGTACATAATTCATATATATGTTTTATATGTATATCTTAATTGCCAACAGAAAAAGATGTAGAGTTTCATATTTGCGATAGTGAAAGTTCAGTCTGATTAAAGAAAGATGCTACCAAAAATGAACAGATCTTCTAAATACAAAATGAATAGAATGATGAAAACAAATCATTACCAGAATTTTCTTATAAAAGCTAATGTCATCTCTCACACTGACTATTTCATGATTAGTGAAGAAATTCAGACAAAAGGGATCTTCAGAAATCAGTCAAATAATGTTATGTAGAAGCACGCCGGAGATATACTATATGTTCTTGCAGACTTTTTATGAACAAACGAAGAAAACCCTTTCTTAAATCATTAATAAAAGAGAAACTATTAGTTCACAAGATTCCTAGCTAAGCCCGCCCGACATAAAGATATAGATGCTCTGCGTTTCTATTTTCTGCATCTTAACTTTACAAAAAAGGAAAAAGAGAACACACTTTAAAAGAAAAGAAAAGAAGAAAAAGGGTGAAGAAATTACAAAATTTCCTATTTTGAAGCTGTCCGAAGTCAACTAGTTCTAAATGCAAACCAAAGAGAGATGATAATATTCTTGGTTTATTCCAGAAACTTCTCAAAGTTTGATCAATTTTCTAATACACTGGTACTTCTATCTAGACAAGCTGAAGGCGGAGAGAATCGATAAGATAATTCTTGGAATCACTCACGAGATTGCAGATATTTTTGTTTGTGACTCTTTTTTTTTTGAAGCTTCCATAAAAAATCAAATAAACAGAATAGCAAAGAAAACATAAGAATTTTTTTTTGTCTTCATTGTCTGATGAGTTATAGGGATGATGAGAGTTAGCTAACCTGCTGCATTGCTGACAGAACCGTTGCCGGATTCCGCCAACGATCACCACCTGAGCCTTAGCATGGTGCTCACAGACCTTGTGCCGCCTATGGTACTGTTTAGCATCAGATAAATCAGCAGTGCACTTCTCAGCCTGGCAACATTTCGTTGAACTTGCACCACCACCAGCACCGGCATCGGCACCGGCACCACCAGTACTTTGTCCTTTTCTAATACCAGAGCTACCACCATTAGCAGCAGTAGCTTTCTTCTTCTTGTCATCATCAGGAGCTGTAGTTGCACTCATCAAGTCATCATCCTCCATATGATCATGAACTGCTGCCTGAGGTTTGGCGGCTTCCCTCTTGCTAACCTTCCTGTCCTTCATATATTCCTCGTCGAGGTCAGGATCATTATTGGCAGCATCCATATAAGTGATGTCTTGGTCAGAATAATGGAGGCAACGGAGGAGAATTTTGAAGGAGAAAGCTGAGAGATATTGGTGGTGGGAGTAGGGGAATTTCGACAGGAAAGTTGAAAAGCTAGAGAGGGATGTCTGAGGACCACAATTTATTAGCACCTTTCCATTCTTTCTTTTGCGTGCTTGTTTTTTTGTTTGTTTGTGTACGAATGTGGAAGTAAAAAGACGTTCAGAAAGCCAAGTATTTATGCATGTCTCTTTGTGGGGAAGCTAGGAAATGGAGCGAACCCTCCGATAGAGTTGCACCCCTTTCCCTCAACCCCGGAGCACCAACCCAAAATCACAATTCACAAGACAGGATGCAAATAATTCAACTATATATATATATCAAGCAACCACATTAACAAAATTTTTCTTGATAAAAATTCCCAACCAACTAACAAGAAAGTAATTGATTGTATTTGGATTGTGTTTCAATCACAAAAATTTTTATTAAATTTTATTTTTTCATAAATAATTCACTTATGTGAAATTTAATGTTAAAAACCTCAAATATAAAAAATATCTAATCAGTAACAAAAAATACTCGAAATATGATAGTTCTATAGCATTTGAAAACAAGAAAAAAGATTTTTAAAATTCCAAAGAATTCATACACTAATGAATGATTCACGGTGGAAAGGCAGAGAAAAAAGAAATGCAGGTTTTGTTTGCTAATTCTCGTGACTGGTGGCCCCTACGAAGTTAAACAAAGGAGAAGACGTTAGGTTGAACTATAGAGAAGAGATCGGTTTTTGAATGCGACGATTCTATGGTAAGAGGGTGGGAATCGTATGGAACCTACGTACTGAAAAGAGGTCCAAGATGTTTTAGCCTTTCCAGTGGCTAGTAATTTTCTCACATTTCTATCTCGACTTCTTCTTTCAATCAAAGCTCGAAACGTGGGAGAGCTCATTTCACCTTCAGAAAGTGAGAAATTTTTTTGCTTGTGTCCTTTCTTTGTATATGGTACGATTCCTATTGCAGTGGTGGGGATGGCAATGGCAATGTCTGCTCTAACAAGCCAATTGAAGTTCATGATAATGATTTCACAAAGGGATAGCTCTTCATTATGTATGTACTTTGGTAACAGAGATGCCGATCCTCTTGCCCTGTAGTTTCGCTCGTTAAAGGTAAGGTCAAGGCATTATGAGTTGTAATGTGATATATGTATATCATCGTCTCAAGAATTTTGAATGAATCTTTAATCTAAACGATCTGTGTACGCGTAATAAAAGGAGAGACCCTGAGCTGTGCCAGCCTTGCATGCACTGCCCTGGGGATGAAAGGGAGGTTGGACCCTGGTCCTTTTTCTTCCTATCGAGCTATTTACTACACTTTAGGTTTGGGATTAATACGATTCCTTTGATGTATGGGGACCAAGGTATTTTGAGCAAGTGAAAAGTAGGGATTGAATTCATTGCAATGGGGAATATGGCTTGATGGAGATTTTGTTTGCGGCCTCGAGTTTCGATTCCATTGATATGATCTGTATTTAGTGTCACTATCATGCTGTATATTTGGTTTCCACTTATAAAGATGGATAATGATAAAAGATTGATAAAACATTGCTATCAATGATATTTGTAGAATAGTTTTTCACTCTTCTTGTGTTAGTTTTTGAGTTTGATAATACATATTCCCCATGTTAAAAAGAACTTGTTTCAAGAAGGACAAGAAATTAAGGGGGGAAAAAAAGGCAGGTCGGAATCCATGAGAGCATATATGAATGTTATGTTAGAAAAATAAGCTCATAAGTCAAATTTTATAACACAAATAAAGAACAATTTCTTTTTTGATGAATAAATAAAGAATAATTTCTTGATTACCTTGAGACATGATCATTAAGGCTTGGTTTTTATCTTTCCTCTCCTAGCTCACTTGTATATGATTGTGATTGGTGATGGGATAGCCCAAAAAATAAGTTAAGTGGAGAGAGGGATCAATGACTTTATTAATAGAGTTGGTAGTGATCTTTACAATGATAGACTCACTTATTTCTTTCTATTATATAACTCATATAACTTATATAATTTATCATGATCTTTTATATTTTCTAAAATAATTGAGATAGTAGAGATAATGATCTTAGAAAGAATGGGTGTTGGCACAATTTTCATTGTAACTTCTAATCCTTCATATTTCATAATTTGTGTGGGTATAATGAGTATGATTAGTGGCCATAAAGTATACTAATCCTAACATGTTGGCCAAAAGTCTTGTCTTGTGCAAAATTTATGACATTTTGATCATTTATAGAGTTGAATTATTTTTTTAAAAAAATGATATTGACAAAAAAAAAAAGAAGAAGAAGAAGAAAGAAAGGAGTTTTCTTTATTTGTACAAAAAGAAAGAAAAGAGTTCTCTTTATTTGTACACCTATCTCAATTTAGACATCTGGAACAAAGGGCAAAAATATATCATGTAGAGAAAAGTACTCTACAGAGGAAAAAAAGTTAAATGATCTTTCTCATCATCTTGATAGTGTGTGAAATAAATAGGTGTATTCAATAAGAATGATATTTTTGTATCATGATTCTACAATATATTTCTCCTTTTTATACTTTTTGGTAATTATTCTTTTGACGTTTAGGGTGATAGGACCAGGTTTTATCATATCTTTTATATGAAGAGTGTTAATATCACCGTCGTATTACATATTTGGATTTCCACTTATAAAGATTGATAAAATATCACTATCAATGATACATGTATATTATTTTCCTCTCGTTTTTAGATTCTTTTTTGAATTGTTAATTTAAAGATTCTTCTATTTAAATGATTTTTCAATACACTATTAAAAAAAAGAAAGTAAGTGAGAATCTATATGAGAATAAATCAACATCGCAAACGGAATGAGAGTATTGATGTCCTCTATCAAAAGCGTGGAGATGATTCCTCTTTGATGTAGCAGTTAGTTTTGTTTTTTTTCGTAACGTATTGAAAAACTAAATCTAACTTGAAATCTTTGTTCATTAAAAAATACATTAAATAATTAAATTATTCTCTTACCAATAATTGCTAGCCTTGAACTCTTAATCCTATCCATTACTTACTTTTACAATCTTCTTGAATGAGTTCGAGATTTGGCTTCTTTTCTTTTGGGGAAGGGGGTGGAGGGGTTAAACCTTTGAATCACAACCTGTTAACCATATGATTGCCAAAAACAATAGTTTAGTAAAGTCGGCTTTGATAAGCCATTAAATTCAAATTATTTGATCAAAATCCCTTCCTTCTGCGCTGCTTTGGATGGCTTAACTTGGCTGAACAGAATTAATGTGGCTTTTGGAATGACTTCTCTGCGCAAATTCTTGCTATAACTCGAACAATGCGTCAATTAAATAATAATTTAATAATCAAATACTTGATTTATAGTTCATGATATCATAAGTGGAACATTGACAACTTTAGAAAAGAGGGAAAAAAAAAAACTCAAAACTTAATGTTATGTTTTCATCATGTTCTCATGATCGCGATGGCCCTATTATTTATTCATTTGGGTTATGTTGTTTGCCTTCTAAGCATCTTCACCTAATGGAATTCCTTGGCAATGGAAGTTCAACGAGATTTTCCATTTTTCACCAAGTATTAGAATCCAAAATCGTTCCACTTCGGTAGGTTTCTGGTGGAATCATTGATCTCCTATCACCCCTTTCTCCGTTGAATAAGATCAAACGGCTTGGTTATCGTGGTAATGGTCATATGGCATTTGGTGATCAAGGTAATCGCCTTGCTTACTCTGTCTTACTTTTCTAGGTTATAAGCGCTAAGCAGGTGCATCTTAGAATTTCAATTTACTACTTTTTGCTTGATAACTTTCTATAATTCTCATTGGTTGACTTTATCTACATATTAATGGTGCAAAATGTATCAAACATATCAACCTACAGTATAAAATAAAACCGTGCAGCAAATGTTCTGAAGAAGAGTGTAACTTGATTGACTCATCTACAATAATCGAACATTCCCTTCCCCAATCTAAAAATGGAAAAAAAAAAGGAACCTTCTTGAATATAGAGGATTTTCTCTAGCACGGCGGTAATGGGTTGTAACTCGCAGACCGACCTATTTATCCACATAAATGAATAAATCTAGACATAGTTTGTCTAGATCCATTTAAATATGGACCTTCTTTGGCTCGTTCCATGGCATGCGAGCTGAACAGTTCGGAGCAAACCAACTTGATTTTTTTTTTTTGCTTACTTGCTTGCTAAAGCTATTTTTTAATTTGGCTCAAATATTCAACGCAATTTTAATCATATAAAAGTTTTGTCATTAAGTTAAATATGTGATTTTTATAAAGTTTGAGATTAAAGAGTTTAATGAAGTTTTGATGGAAAGGTTTACTGAAATCTAATTTTACCTAGCCTTGAGAAACATCAAAAAAAAAAAAGAAAAAGGAAAGAATGCCTACAATTAAGCTTGATTGACTTAATTTCATGAAACAAATCACTTCATTTTTGTTGTACATTATATCATTTTAAATACTTGTCATGTCCCAGGTTCAATGAGCTGTAAGTTTTTAGCACTTCATCTCATAAATAATGCCAATAATTGGTGAAAAAACAAAAGAGAATGAGAATAGGATGGAATTGGGGATAAGATGGTGAAAAGATTGAAGGAAATACAAGAGAAGATAATTGGGTTGAAACCCAAATAAACAGAGCCGCATCTCTACATCACTAATTTAGGCCAAAGCTCCCAATGAATCTTCAAAATAGACACTTAAATACTAGGGTGAGGAAGTCCTAATTCAATCCTGTCCATCCAGCAACAAAAGACTGCCTCATCCATTCTTGGTTAGCAATGCCAGTGGAAACTGCATGAGAAATAGAATTCATCTCCACCGCCACAACTGTCACATGCGGTTATATGATCTCAACCTTCCACGTGGTTTCCCAGATGTTGATAACCACCTTAAGTGGGAATGCATCGTATTGGCAAAAACGATAGTGTTCATTTATTCAAATAAACTGAAACATGACAATATTCTCTTTATAAAATTTATCTAGATTATGAATTATATATATATATATATATATATATATATATATATATATATATATATATATATATAATGATCATTTTATCTTTTGTAAAATATTAGTGATCGGTGAAAGATTATTTCTATCACAATTATAAATTTATTTAATCATATGTGATAGAAAAAAAAAAGAAACACAAAAAAGTTAGTATACAAAAAAAAAGTGGAAAAAGTCTTGTCTCGTGAGCCACTTAATATAGGTTCAGGGTTTTCCAATTTGTGAAAAAAGGGGCCAAACCTGCTCCTGTCCCTTTAAAGCCAACTCGTAGAGTATAGAAGCGGGCTGACCGTTTAACAGCACTAATTTTCTTATTGGAAGCCAAAGTTTTTGTCACATCCAAAGCTTCTAGCAATGTACAATAATATAGTTTAGATATGATCTTCAAAGGTGAAAATTTCACAATATATGTAATATTATTTTTAATACTTTTTAATTAATAAATTATGAGACGTTGATTGTTAAAGCTTCCATAAAAGCTAGACTAAGCAATAGAGTACCTCGTATTTTTCCCTCTGCCTCAGGCTGTCTCGCGATACCCTCTACAGCTTGACCCGCAGCAGTCCCTTGACCAACTCCGGGTCCAATAGAAGCAAGCCCTACGGCCAAGCCAGCAGCAATAACGGAAGCGGCAGAAATCAGTGGATTCATGATAAGTTCCCTCGTACCAAAAATATTTATGTTTCATTATCTCATAAAGTAATGGATATTGAGATTGTATACAATGGTTAATTATAATAAATAATATGTTAATATTTTTCACAATTGATATTTAATTCTTATAGATACAAAAAGGTGTATCAATATGATGTTTGAAAAATTAAAACAATATTTTTGGACCAAGAAACCTTCAAAAAATATATAGATTTCTTTTATTCATGTTATTTACCCAAAAAAAAGTTTATTCATGTGAAAGTCCTTTTGAAAAAAGGGCAAAAAAGGCACACACCGATGCGCCAACCACAAAAAAGAATTTGAAAATAAAACTGAAAATAGATAAGAGAGAGAGAGAGAGTTCAAAAACACACTAAAGGCGTTTCCCGCTTCTTCCCAAATTCCGGTCACACAGAAGCAGAGAGGACATGGCTGTGATTTCCAGAAATCCCACAGGCCTCTCCACAGCCACCAACACCACCACCTCCTCCGCCGCCGCCGCCGCCGCCGACCCCCTACTTCCTTGGCTCTGGTACCGTTCACTTTCGCAACTATATATCGCGGATATGCGTACTTAATACGTGAATTGCTTAATTTAATTCCTGAATTTATTTCTTCAAGTTCAATTCAGAAAGCGCTGAACACTGAATTTTCAAGCCAATCAAGCCATGGAAAGGATCTGGATGAGACAGTTTCGAATTGTATCCAAACCTTTAAGAACGATCCTCGATACCGAAATGACGTCAGATTTCTGAAGATTTGGTTCCTTCATGTAATCAGTATCTCATTTCTGTTTCTTCAATCTCGTCACTTGTGTACATTTAAATTTATAATTAGCAAGTAATTTTGAAAAATTGGGGTTATTCTAAGTGGTTTAATTGGCTGGGCAGATGGATGGGAGTTCAGCTTATGAAAGCATATTCAAAGAAATGGAGCAGAATAAGATTTGTGTATATAATGCAATGCTATATGAGACGTACGCGTTCTTTTTGGAGGCCAAAGGGAGGTTAATTGATGCATTCATGGTTTTTCATCTGGGCATTTCAAGGTCTCCCTATCTCTCTTTTTTATAGAATATACTTTCAAATGAATGGGACCGTGTATTTTATTTTTATTACGCTTTGGATTTTGATGATATCATAGGAATGCTGAGCCAATAGGGAGATTGAAAAAGGCACAAGTATTGTTTCTCGAGAGAGTATCGGATAGAGTAACAAATGGTTCACTCCAAAAGGTATGCTTTGAAGTGGTTATGGAATAAAAAATAATTAAACTGTATGCAAAGTTTGGTCCTCTTAATCTACTTTCCCCCAGTAAAAAGCTGTAAATATTTTTTTTATCTGTTTGGTTTCTTTCTAACTATTGCTTTTTCAAGCTGGATTGTAGTCCTCTGATATGAGTCTAGAAAAATTGATAAATTAGCTGCAATATCCTTATTCTCTCCTATAATTTTAAAGTTTATAAATAGTCTCTTAACTGAGTCCTGCAAAATTGATCGGCAAACATTATACCATGAACTGTTCTTCTTCTTCCATTTCTAGCTTCAGCATATTGGACTGCTGCATATGTACTGCAACAGGAATCTTATCTACATTGACTGAGTGGAGAAGAACTGCTTTGAATTTACTAATGCGTTAGTCTTCGGATAGAAATGCAATTAAATTTGTGGTGGGAATGACAGGCCATAACTTTAACTGGTCATCAGGGGATTGACATGCTGATTTGAATGTTGCTTTCATATCATTCTCAATAAGAATGATAGTCTAATAGATGGACTTTTGAAAGATTATGTTCCATTTTGTACAAACTTTCTTTTATTTTGTTTGGTAATACCATTCTATAAATACTACTTGCAGCATTAGTTATGTAATATCAAATTTTTTTCTCTTTGGCTTTTCTTTTTGTTATGGTCTAAGACTTGCAGATGCAGTAGTTGAAGAAGTTTTTTGCTATGGTTTCAGTTTTATTTCAATGATAAACTACTATAGCTCAGTAATACAAGTTAGAAATTCATATTTACTAAAAAAAGATCATATAATTGTTGCTGCTACAGTGTATTGCTTTGGCTTAGGGTCAGAGCAGTGTGAATACTTTGCAATAATGAAATAATGAAGTTTAGAGAATATCTAATGTTGAAAAGAATAACAAATCACAGATCTTTGGCATTTGTATATGTATTTTGCTGGTTCTGTAGGACCTGAGTATTTCACACTTGAAGCTGTGATGTTAGTTTGTGTCTTGAACTGTAAGTATAAGGTCATGCATCTCTTTCCTTTTTTGTTTTGTAGATGGATTTTGTTTCAGAGAATGGTCAGAGTTTCATAAACCCATGGTTGGTCTCTACCATCAAGAAGCTGTTAGAGGAGATGAATCCTCATATATTGAAATATGATGTGAGACAAATTATTCTTTTTGTTGGATAAACTTCATGTGGAAATGATGTTTGATTTACAATTCGTGACTGACATCCTTGACTCTTTTGTATTTTTACTTCATTGCAGGGGTACCATCCCAGTAAAAAACCTTATAAGGGAAAAATGGCATTATCTACATTGCAGAAATCTGCTCGTAATAAAATTATTGAGATAGGTGAAGTCCATAATGTCGATACAGTATTAACAAAAGTTTCTAATGTTAAAAATTTATCAGTAATTTTTCTGATATGGTTAGACACTTTTCTTCATTTATTTTTCACAACAATGCTTCTTGTAATACACTTGAACAAGCCAAGAAGCTTCATGTAATGAAGAGGTGGCTTAATATTAGATATAATGCAGTAAACTGGCACAGGTTTACTCAGAAAGTGATATATTTATGGGCTTGTGAGGATGTAATACACTTGAACAAGCCAAGAAGCTTCATGTAATGAAGAGGTGGCTTAATACTAGATATAATGCAGTAAACTGGCACAGGTTTACTCAGAAAGTGATATATTTATGGGTTTGTGAGGATGTAATTTGCAATATAATTTGCTACATGGCATGTTTTTCTTTTGATATTTTTAAAAAATATAAATTTTTCTGCATTTAATATTTTTGAAAATACATGCATTACTGCATTTATCATCTATCATGATTTTGTTTTGGCTGGGTGCATGGTGTGTATTTCTGCAGCTGCATATCTTCATGGGTCTTTGCAATGTTTCCAGTCATAGCAATAGGCTTTCAAAGATGTAATCTATGATATTATTAACAATATGTTTCTTTTTCCTGGGAAGTATCAAGTTTTCTAGCTTGAGATTTTGAAACTTTCAGTTTTGATCTTTAAATTGATGTTCTCTTTTATAGCAGCCAATAGTAGTGGTTCTAAGAATAGGTTCAATTGATTTATCTATTCGTCACATAAGAAGGATGCTAAATTCTCAACACAAAATGAGATCCTTTTTCAGCCTGAATATCAAGAGGTTGCTTCACCTACATATGATAAGGACTGTTATTAGGAATTATTGACAAAGTGTGTCTCTTGTGTCTGAAAGCATTGGGTATATAAAGATATAAATTTGAAGTTTCACCTTGCTATTGAAATATTAATGAAAGAATAACGTGAGAAGCACATAAATAAATGCTCTTTTGAATTGGGGATGTAAAGATGGAAGTTTTAAGGTTCACCTTACTATTGACCTATAAATGAAAGAATAAAATGAGAAACACAAAGCAAATTCTTTTTCTCAGTACTTCCTTTAACTGAATTTTGGTCAATGACACAAAGCCTATAAAATTGGCAAGCATAAGCTAGCATTTTCTTATATTCAGTGTATTTGCAACATGACTTAGCATTAGACATGAACTTCCAGATTCCATCTGAACCCCCTCTCTTTTTGGTTGAAGGCGGATACAAGTACCAGATTAAAGGTTGTGCTGGACAGGGTGGATTTGCCCAAGTATTTAAAGGATATGTAGATGGTAATCCAGATGAGGTGGTAGCACTTAAGGTGATAAAGCATTTAGATTTGTATTTTCCTCAACTTATCTTTTTAAAAATTTAATCAGATCTAGTTAATAAGAATAACTTTTCTAAAACTTTTTATACAGATTCAGAAGCCAGCTTTCCCTTGGGAATTCTTCATGTACCGACAACTTGATATACGCATTCCAAAAGGAGAAGTATGTCACTTCTGGGCTAGAAATCTTTTATTTGTAGTTTGCTTAAGCAACATATGCTTATTCTTTCTTCTTTCTGAACCAGAGGATGAACTTTGGTTTTGCTCACAGATTGCATCTCTACTCCGACTACAGCATACTTGTATCTGATTTTTTAGCTCATGGAACTCTACAGGTATTTGCTTAATTTCTGATACTTTTTCCAATCTAATTCATGGCAAACTGGTTAATGGTAAGTCTTTAAGAATTGTGAAAATTTTGCAGGATGCCATAAACTCCAATGTTGTCATTGGTGGGTTCATGGAAGAAGTATTATGTATTTATTACACTATAGAGATGCTTTACATTTTGGAAACTCTACATAATGCTGCAATTATTCATGGTGACTTTAAACCTGATAATCTGCTGATTCGATATTCCAGGTAGAGATTATGTCACTGCATTCGATTTGTTATATCCCATCAATGGTTATATATATTTCCTTATGCATGTATGGTTTATATCACCTGCTTCACTGAGTCTAGCTTCTTTATCAAAAGAATATTGATCTTTATGCAATCTTTCAGTCTTTAGTTTTGTTTTCGTTGAATATACCAATTAAAAGATACAAAGTATGTGGACAAACACTTTCTTAAAACAGTCAAGGTTGCCCCCTGCTTCCAGGACCAGTTTACTTCCAGATTTTGAGTATTCATCCGTACATTTTCTACATTCAATTGCTAGAATGAAAAATGTAATCTTCACTAGTCATAGAATTTTCTTTTGTCTCCTCATCAAAGTACTATGTAATGGTCTTCAAATTGATTGTTGTACTTGAAAATGAACAAATTCTGAAGAAAAATGTGACGTCCTACGTTAGACTTGCAAGAGTCCCTCATGATATTTAGAAGATAGTCCAAGAATATTGGTCCTGGTCCTAATGAAATGAACCATGATGGTATTTGAAGTGACCAACATGCTGAGAATCTGAAACGATAATAGTATAGTACACAAATGAGCAGATGTTTAGGGACATAATTTCATCCTCGCTTTGTCACTATGATAGAAGACAAAAGGGCTAATCAGCAGAAAAGAACAGATTTAAAGCCATCAAGCAAAAAATCTGATGTGCCTTTGGAGCTGATTTATTTCTTATTATACAAATCAAACCTTAAAATTGTTTATTTATGGCCCAAATTGAATTAACTGACCTTTGGGCAGGGATGATTTGATGGAAAACGAAGATGACTTTCGTTACCGTAGTGGATCTTGGAGGGACCAGGTAATTTCTAGTGGCTTCAAGTAGAATTCTCCGGATAGTTTTGCTAAATTATCATTCATTTACTGCACAGGGACTTTGCCTTGTTGACTGGGGAAGGGGTATAGACCTACGCCTCTTTCCTGATCAGACAAAATTTATAGGAGATTGTCGAACTTCTGGATTTCGTTGTATAGAAATGCAAGAGAATCAACCTTGGACCTTTCAGGTTAGTCCGTCTAAATAAACTGGTATCTGAGACTAGATTACAGGTTCAAAACTGATTTCTAGACTAATCTATTTCTGGGTTGGGCACCAGGTGGATGCATATGGTCTTTGTGTGATTGTCCATATGATGCTTCATAATTCATATATGGAGATAGAGAAAAAAAAATCACTTGATGGGGGCTATATTTATCAGCCTAAGATACAGTTTAAGAGGTAAGCCATTCTTCTGCTATACTCGCTGACTTAATTTGAATGCTCTATCACCAGTAAGTCATTTGCTTATTATATCTTATTTAACTGATTATATTGTGCACAAAATTTTATCGGACAATGTATGAGCATCTACATCTCAACTTTTGCTTCTCAGATATTGGCAAGTTGATCTTTGGAAAAACTTGTTCATGAAGTTGCTCAATATAAGTCCTTCTGAAGACTACAAGAGCTTGTTGCCAAACTTAAGGCAGTCGTTCCAGGGTTACATGTGCTCTAATCGTCAGCAAATAAAAAAACTTAAGCAGTTATTGACGAAGCAAAGAAGTTCATTGTGTTCGGCTTAGCTTGTTGATATAAACTCTGAACTCAAACAGATAACTAAGCAGTCGTAAGTGCCACTGACCTTTAAAGTAATGAATGCTTGATCCCTCCAAAATACGCATTGAAAACTCAAATGTCTATGCTTTTTCTCACATCCTAGTTTCTCTTTAAGCTTGCAGTATAGAGAAGTTTGTTCCAGGGGGCACCTGCAATGTTTCTGTGGGATATTGCCTCATTACTGATCGTGAAGGCCCAAAAAATATTACTAGTGTTACTTGTGCAGGTGCAAATAAGTTGTTCCTTTCTTGGCAGAATATGTTTGTGTTTCTAATCTGTACTGATTTAAATGGCTGATATTGGAAGGCATCCTATTGTATCTTTCCGTGTGCTTTTGGTGGTGTGTCATCCTTACATAGTTAACCAATTCTTACGGTTATGTGCATATGATATTGTTCTTGGTCTTCCTAGAATGAACAGGAAATGAAATTTGGGAAGTTCTTGACAAAAGGACTAACCATGGAACTTTGGTGCAGCGATTAATTATTTGAATATAGAATTATAATCAAGGTCTAATAACAATCTTATTCTATCTAATGTAACTAGGAGTATTTAGATTTTCTCCCAAAAGAGTGCAAAATTGTTAGAGTACTACTACAAATTTTTCTTGTCTCTTTCTACTATCAAAATTAAAAAGACATCTATCTTTTTTTGTGTACATATACTGTAAAAAAAATTAAAATCATATTAACTCATTCTAGACCTAAAAGATGCCAAATCAGTTTTTGAGAGGAACATTTAATTTATTGCAATAGTAGTAAATCAAATTTCATAGCAGAGATGCTTTTCTTTTTCCTCTTTTAAAAGGCCAAATAGCAATTTAAGAACCTTACATTTTCTCAAAAAAGGAAGAATATGAGTATGGGAATTTATTGGCCAGGGTAGCACCTTTCTTTTTTGTAATCTTTTGTAATTAAATAGTAAAAGGAGGCAAGCATACTACTATACAAATTATTGCAAGAGCTTATAAGAAGTGCAAAAGTATATTTATATTGATGTTTAATTCAAAGAATTTCTCTGTGAAGAGTAGGGTAAATTTGATAATGATAATGGCACTAACACGTGATATAATTATTTGCAAGGGTAATATTTTATAATTATCTAATAAATAAAAATAAATCATCTATTGGTAGTATATAATTACTATCAACCTTTTTTTTTTGAGGGAATTACCATCAACCTAGGTATTTCTTCTCTCCCTCTCAAAAAAAAAAAAAAAAGTGTCACCAAATTTGCCCTTTTTTTCCAGTTTTCAAAAGTCAAACTAAGGGTATATTTGAATTACAATTCATAATAAAAAATTATTTTTTCAATTTAAATCTCACTTTTTTTTATAAATATTTTATTTTTATATTTTTAAGATAAAAAATTTAAATTAAAACTTAATTCAAATACACCCTAATTTACTTATTAAATTACAATTTTAGATACCAGCGCCACTAGAATGACAACAAAAGCAGCAAAACTCGCGTTTAATTGATTAAATATTTTGAATTCAGTCTCACTGAAAATTTTAGTCATAATAAGAGTAAAAAAGAAGAAATTCAAAGTCAAAGTTATCCGACCCAGGATTCAAAGTCACCTAATGTCACAACTGTAATTTCCAGAAATCACAGGGATGAACACGGAACTTCAGGCATAACCCTAGCTTACAATTATAGTTTTAACATTGGTCAGCACAATTTCTCCTTACTATTAGGAGGAGGCTCAGCTCACTTCATTCTTCCGCACTCCCCGCTTGGCGGCCTTTAACAGGTTTAATTGTTACTTACTTAGCTACTTTTTCTTGTTGATGCTGACATTTGATTGATTTATGTTTCATCTAATCATCGTTGGCATGGTATATTTTCAAATTCCTGAGACCGAGTTCGATTTCAGTTGAATTTTTCTTTTTATTTTATCCATTTCATTTATTTCGATAATTCGTCACCTGGGAGATGGAATTGTGGGATTGATTTACTCAGATCCGTTGGTTTTTTTTTCTCAATTTTTGGTTGATATATTGATGATGATCTAATGCGTTTAAGAAATTTTTGCCAGATTTCGAGTGTAAATAAAGTGGATAGTGGTTTAATCCTTTGGTAGTGCCTAATCTCTTTCGAAGTGCATGAAGTTGGCTAAGACGGTTATGTTTAATCCTTTGGAAGTGCCTATTCTCTTTTGATGAGCTTGAAGTTGGCTAAGGTTCAAGAGTTTAATTAGAGTAATTGAGCAAGTTGATTTACATGCCCCTTCTGTCTTACTGAAGAGTTAGATCACCTTGGTTTTGTCAATCTCTTTTTTTGTCAAAACTACAGAAAGTGAGAGCAGAATTCGAAGTGCTTAAACTACAATTTGTCAAAAAATATATAGAATTGTCTGTGGAAGGGAATAGCAGATATGAGTTTTAGAACTAAATTCCACCATTCCTTTTTTGGCTGAAAGCTTTTACTCTCAGAAGCAATGTTAAGTTTGCTGCCTGTTTAGATAAGTATTTTGTGGATCTGAAATTTGTCTTAGTTTCGTTGTTAATATTTTTTTTTGTGATGACAACTTCATTAAGAGAGAAAAATGGAAAAGAGAAACGAACAAGTAATTGCATTTGGATATGTTTATCAGGATGATGTAATGCTATCTTTTCTGGTTCATATAGAATATTGAATTTTGAGCTTGGGGTACAAATTCTCTCTGCATATTTTGTCTTCAACTTTGTGGTAGAGTAGTTATAAGTACTTATGAGGAAAGCTCTGCTTTAGAAGGATGGTGAGATCATGTAACTTGATTTGTTTGTTATTCCAAAAAATATTCTCATGCAAAAGCTTTTATGTGATCAATTTTCAAAGTATCTAATAATATTTGCAATAATGATTTGTTTTGGACAATTGCATTCCTGTTAGTTTTCATGTTTTCTTCAATTTATCTATATTTGGAGCAACCTTGTCTGCGATTCAAGGTTGTCAAGAATCTTTCACTTGGATGGCTTTAATTTGATTTAGAGTTAGATTAATTGTGGTTTTGTCCTTGCAGGTCACCATATTGATTTGCAAATATGGCGGATGGTACACAATATCCATCCGTAATTCAAAAGCTTCATGGGCAGTCTAACCTCTTTGCTCAAATCTCCCCTTACATGCATTCTAGGAGTACAGTTGCACACAATTTCACTGGTGGATATGTCAATGGTGGTCTTCAAAGCCCTTTCTTGCAGTCATACCAAGGCACCAGCCTGGACATTGTATCACCATTGTCCCCTGTTCTTGTACCAGCTGCAAATGAAAAAAGCTTTTCTAGTTTTATGGTGGATTTCCTCATGGGAGGGGTTTCTGCTGCTGTCTCAAAAACTGCAGCCGCTCCAATTGAGAGAGTTAAGCTTTTAATTCAGAACCAGGATGAGATGATCAAAGCTGGTCGATTGAGTGAACCATACAAGGGAATTGGTGACTGCTTTGGCCGAACTATCAAGGATGAAGGTGTTCTTGCTCTTTGGAGAGGCAACACTGCAAATGTTATAAGATACTTCCCCACGCAGGTTAGCATTCCTTTCACCTCAGTGTCATTTACTCATTCAGGATTAAGGTTTCTTTTCCCTTTTTGATAAAATGCGAGTATTATTGTACTTTTGTCTTCTTTTTTTTTTTTTTTTGGTTTTTTGTGCGTGTGTTTTTTTTTTGGGGGGGGGGGGGTTTCTAAGTATTATTGTCTTCTTGTCAAAGTAAGTCAGGTATCCCCTTTTATGCTCAGTGATGTTCATGAATATATGACCTTCTATGACATGATGAATTAGCAGTTTGATTAACTAGCTCATTCAGATTTCCATCTTTAATTGAAGCCTCTTAGGGTTCACTGCTCTTTACTTCTTGTATTTTGTGGATCTGTGTTCTAATTTGAAGTGTGTTCCTTTCCAGGCCCTTAACTTTGCTTTCAAAGATTACTTTAAGAGGCTTTTTAACTTCAAGAAAGATAAGGATGGATACTGGAAGTGGTTCGCTGGAAACTTGGCATCTGGTGGTTTAGCCGGTGCCTCGTCCCTTTTGTTTGTCTATTCCCTGGATTATGCCCGAACTCGGTTGGCAAATGATGCTAAGGCTGCTAAGAAGGGTGGTGAGAGGCAATTCAATGGGTTGGTTGACGTTTATAGGAAAACACTTAAATCTGATGGAATTGCTGGGCTTTATCGTGGATTCTCAATCTCATGTGTTGGAATCATTGTGTACCGTGGGCTTTACTTTGGAATGTATGACTCACTTAAACCTGTTGTTCTGATCGGTTCATTGCAGGCAAGTGGCAATTCCAATTAACCTTTATGTCTTCATTTTTGTAGATTTTGTACTGGCGTGGGTTTTGTTGCTACTGACTATCAAGAGTCGTTTTTCTTGGATAGTTTCCTTAACATATACAAGTCTCTTAATCTCATAGATGACACTGGTATATCAGAATTTAGTTTTGTGGATCTGGTTAAAATTTCAGGATATTAACTTCTGTTAGCTGTTACATCAGTGGTCTCAGCAATATGATTTTGTTTTGCTATAGATCTTCATTTGCACCTTAACATTGTTTGGATGTCTGAATTCAGATGCTGTTGTTGCAAATTGGGCATAAGACACTTTCTTGTGGTAATGTTTACAGGATAGTTTCTTTGCTAGTTTCATGCTGGGATGGGGTATCACAATTGGTGCTGGCTTGGCTTCTTACCCAATTGATACTGTCCGGAGAAGAATGATGATGACCTCGGGAGAGGCTGTCAAATACAATAGCTCCCTAGACGCTTTCAATCAGATTATCAAGAAAGAGGGTACCAAGTCACTCTTCAAAGGAGCTGGGGCAAACATCCTGCGTGCTGTTGCAGGTGCTGGTGTCTTGGCTGGGTATGATAAATTGCAGCTAATTCTCTTTGGCAAGAAGTATGGCTCCGGTGGAGGCGGTTAATATGGCCTCGATATTGATAATGACGAAGTTTTTCTAGGTGATTTACGTATGTGTTCAGGAATAATTATGGAGAACATTCTTTCGCTTGTTTTTGCAACTTGCCGGTTTATAGTTCTCAGGCATTCTCTGGTAGCCTTTAAAGTGGCAAAGACACATTTGAACTGCCATGTTATGTTTATGATGTTTTGGGCTTTTGAGCCTCAAGGATATATATTGCGCTTTTTGGGAATGAATAATTACTTTATTTCTCCTATCTTAAGATATCCTTTAACAGGCATATCTTTGGTGATGTGTTTTGTAGTAAATACCCTGTTTTTGTTGAATCTCGGAGCCATCCATAACAGGAAGAAAGCATATCTTTGCTGCCACCTCCTCCCATCCCTGCTCCACCTTTCTCTCTCTCCATCTTCCTGCCCCCGTCTGTTTAGTGGTCCTAGCGTTCCTTGGGTGGAGTATCACACTTGACTTGTTTTAGTGCTGGTTGATGCAAAGGATGATGACATTGTTGGTCCATTAGAGATGTTTGATGGTGCGTAGATGGAATTGAAGCAAGCTTTTTACGATGAAAATATAATTGTCTCTGATTGTGTGTGTGGTTATTTATTTATTTGTCTTTTACGCTCAATGCCATGGGGAGATGGTGACTCTTCTATGGTACGTGTCAAGGGTACTCCTAAGAGTCATGAAGAAGCGGGGGGTGGCTGAAGAATTCTAGTTAGAAGAGCCGTGTAAAATCTCAACGGGTGTATTGCTACCATCGACTCAAATCTGCAATTTTCCGTGGATACGCCATAGAGAATGAAGTACGTATCGTTTCTTCAATCAATTTTAACTCCAGTTGAATTTGAACTACTACTTAAAAGTAAAAGTAGCCTAGTCTTGAGGACAATGCTGTTTGAAGGGGGAAGCGGTGTTATAGCTAGCGTAATTGTGGAGATAAATCAGTCTGATTACCTATAAGTCTGTTTGTAGTTGTATTAGATAAACAATGCCGTTTTGGATGAAAGCTGTAGTTTTTGGTCTAAATGTGGTTAATAGTATTTTGTTAGATTGTGAAAATCCCATTTGTTGCTAGAGAATTCGGAAGCTATGTGGGGAAGAAGGGATGTAAATCTAATATTACGTCTGGTGAGGAGTATTTTTATTAATTAAGTTATTATTTTGTCATTCATTAAAATTTTACTCTTCAAGAAATCCTTACTTGTTCCAAATTTAAGTTGCAAATCTTCTTGTTGGATTCTTGTGGATCCATGAAGCCAACACTACAGCAAAAGCAGTTTGGCAGCGAAAGGTTTTGTCTTTCTTAGGAGGACGGTATTCTTAGGAGGACGGTATGGTGTTTGGTTACGATGTTAACAGGATAATTATTTTAGTACATATTAAATAAATTTAATGCATTGTGAATAAGTTTGAATAATATATATTCAGATTATTTAAATTTAAATAATTATTTACTATGCATAAATTCTTAATTACCAATTCAAAATTGGATTGTTGAAATTTATTCAATACAAGAAAATGTGTTGCCACCAGCAGCATAGCTACATCAGAGGGTAGATAATCCACTTGAGGCCCACAATCTGTAAATTGGATTTTGCTTTTGAGTTGAATACAAATACCGATCACTTTCGAGAAAAAAAAAAGAAAAGAAAAAGTGAGTGCCAGATTGGTTTATATACCAATGATTAGTGTTTTGGTCAAATGATTACTATTTTTTGTAGTGCAAATGACTACTATTTTTGAGAGAATTCTCTCTAATATGATAACATTCGCATAAAAGTCCGTGCTATATATGGATTATTTTCAATATATATTTAGAAAATTTTAAAAAACTAACAAAGAAAAAAAGAAAATTAGTAGTAGAAGAGACAATCATAGGTTAAACTTTTTTAATTTTCTGCTACATGCAATATATAAACAGAAGAAATAACACCAGCATCCTTTTATGTCTTTTTACAATAGCAATTTCCTAAAATAAAAAAATTATCTTTATGTAGTTTCAAAAAAATGTTGATAAAAATTATATAAAAAAAATGTCAATAAAAAATATTAAAAAATGTTGATAAAAATTATATAAAAAAATGTCAATAAAAAATATTAAACAACAATCTTGAGAGTAAAAAAGAAAAAGAAAAAGAACAGATATTGGATTCATGGAAGTATCAAAAAAAATACTAAATAATAGTATTGAGAGTATAAAAAAGAAAAGAAAAAGAACATATATTGGATCCATGGAAGAAAAACAATAAAGAGGCTACATGTGTTACTCTAAAAAGCTAACTCAAAGAGATCTAGAAATGATTAAAAGAAAAAGAATGAGTAAATCAGAAACATAAGTAGAATTGAGAACAATTATAAATTAATAATTCTAATAGGGAAGCAAGTGAGGAAACTTCAAAAAAAAAAAAAAAAAGGAAGATGTCAATTAAAAAGTAAATATTAGTGGCTTGGATGTAGTAACCATTTTTTTCATTTTAATTTGCCTTTCAAAAAATTAACCAATCTAATGCCTTGGAAATGTGTATTTTTTAGAAGTTTATCTTTAAAAAAATCAATTTAAACTATGAGATTTGCTTTTATAATATTTTTTCCAGATGTAAAAAATCCTTTTAACCAATGGGGGGTTTTTAAAGTAATTACAAGCTTGAAAATTTTGAAAATTAAAAACGGAGCATGCAAAGCTTTATAGGAAGAGAAAGAAAGTAAAAGTGATTTATTAATATATATTGATACTAGCATTAAAATTCATGCTATGCATGTATGTTAAATTTTTTAGAGAAAGTTTAGGAGAAAAAAAGAAAAAGAAAGATCCCACAAAATCATAAACAAAGGAGATTCGGAATGGAAGAGTTTATAATAGCTTTCAAGTGGTTTTTGTTTAGTTTTGAATTTTTGGAGAAGAATGAATGAAAGCGAATTTTTCTTTTTGTTCAACTGGATTTGTTCTTTTTCCCTTTTTCTTTTCCACTGCAAATGTTGTTGTTTTGATCAGATTGCTTTTTTTTTTCTTATGTCCACAAAAATGGAAAAGAAAATATTGCCACTCATTTGGCCTTGAAGAGACGAAAAAGAAAAATGACTTCTAAGAAAATAAAAAAGAAAATAAAAAAGGCATAAAATGTATTTTCTGATCTCGGTGCTATTCCTAGAATTAAACGAAATAGTCATTTTTCTTATCCCCTCATAAAACATGAGTTTTTGTTTTAAAAAAAAGAGGTTTGATCTCCACTCTAATTACATTAATTTGTCTACAATTTAGGAGTTTCTTATATTGTAAAAGAAGAAATTTGAATCATATATTTATTCACGAAAAAAATTAAAACTTACAAATCTTGCTTCATTGGCTGGGGGCTGTTTGACAACACCACTTGATGTAAATCTTAATCCAATAAAAAAAATAAAAACTCATTAAATGTAAACTTTTGACGAAAATTATAAGGTAGATTTTACTTAAAGCAACAAAGGGCTAAAAAAACCAAAGATAGTAGAGCAAATGAATCATTAAAAATCAAATAAAAAAGAAAAATATATGAAGATAAAAAGTGAAAAAATATCTCAGAGAGAGAAGAACAGAGGCTTACAATAGAGGGGAGGGGGAGACTGAAAATTAGATGTAGGAGGAGGGTGACATAAAAAAATGAAAAGACTTTTGTGTCTGTAAGTTGATTAGGTAATAGGAAGATGAAAAAGCAGTTATATTATAATAGGGAGATAAAAAAGTAATTATAAAATTAGAATAGAAGTGTGGTGGTAGTTGATTAGAAGAGTAGAAGAAAATAATGAGCGAGTGAGAGAATACAATAGAAGAAGATATAAAAAAATTTTAATTAATTTTTAAAATAAAAATCTATTGAAATAATTGAAAATTTTTAAATTTTATAAAATATGATTGAAGACTTGAAAGTTTTGGAGAAAAAGAGAATAAATGTATTATATATATTTTATAATATGCCTCATCTGTTAGCCATCAAACAAATGACAAATTTGATCAAAATAACTTTTGTACACAAAATATTTGAGTCCAATTATTTGAGAATAATTTGTGAATTTTTAAATAATTTAAAGGTCACTATAATCCTTTTTTTTTTGTTTAAAAAAAAGTAAATCGAGAAGGTGATGAATACTACTCCTCTAGTAAAATGAAATATTATCGTTTGGCAAAAACATAGAGTAAGTTTTGATAAATGTAAAGAAAAGGCATAATATGCCAAGCCATAATATATTATCCAAGATAGGTATAGTATTTCTTATCAGGAAATAATTCTTTAAAAAAAAATCCTACGATAAGCAAGATTACTATAATAAAGCGAGCCTCTCCAATCTCTATGCACTTTTGGTAGCAAAGACAAATCCTAGTGTCGCCGTCGCGTCGAATTCAACCGGGTGAAGGTGAGTTAGCTTCTTTCATGTTTCAATAATTTTATGGAGATTCGATGGTCTTTTAGATTACGATTTGCAATGCAGATTATATTTATTTTTATGGAGAATATTAAATAGATTACTGTGATGTTAGCTGCTAGCTCTTGGCTTTTGATTATTTTAGCCTTTTTTGAGTATTTTATTCCTATTTGCGTTGAAGAGACCTTTTTTCTCAACAGGCTATGGATGATCTTTGGGG
Organism: Rauvolfia tetraphylla; assembly: GCA_030512225.1. Classification (NCBI taxonomy): domain Eukaryota; kingdom Viridiplantae; phylum Streptophyta; class Magnoliopsida; order Gentianales; family Apocynaceae; genus Rauvolfia; species Rauvolfia tetraphylla. The sequence continues at coordinate 1,883,788 of JAJQKT010000012.1, forward strand.
TAATCTGGTTCAATTTACTTTCGAAGAACTGCGAGAAATTACCGACGGGTTTAGCGATCAGAATTATATTGGAAGGTTCCAATATGGAAAAATTTACCATGGTAAAATTAGGGTTAATGGTGCGCCTCGCTTTGTGACTGTAAAGATCTTTGAGCATGTACAGAAATATGGTTATGTGAAGGGAGACAATGAGCAAAGAGTGAGAGTATGCTTTCCATTAATTCAACTTCTAAGCCAAGTTGTCTGGGTTGTTGAATTTATATTACATTAATATCAGTTTTGTTGTAATATGTAATAATTGAGAATTCTCAAACAAAAACTCTCCTTGAATTGTTTGATTTTGTTTGCAGAATGAAGTAAACTTTTTCATACATGAAAGGCTTAATAGTTTCCCGGGGTTGGTGAAGCTTTATGGTTACTGTGATGATGCGGATGAGAATTATAGCGGGAATAACTTGGGTGTTGTTTATGATCTCAAGCCGCTTGGAACTCTATATAAATTCTTGACCACAGAGAAAGGTATGCTTCTCTTTCATACACCTCTTTCTCAATGTGTCAGAATGGAGAAGCTAGCTAGGGGGTTCAGAGTATAATTTGTTTGGATGCATAAAAGCTATCCTGCAAAAAATTTCATTTTTCATGCACGGTCTACTTGGATTGGAATTTTTTTTTTTTTTTTTTGAAAATCTATCTTTTTCCCAAAAATTCATCTTTAAGGCCACATAATGGAAAATTTTCGGGGAAAAAAATCCAAGTACATTTCTGATGTTTACTCTTGTAATAGATTTGGTCTGTGATGACAGATGTTTTTGTTGCAGTTCTTTGTTACAAGTTCAATTGAGTTTTATGTTGCAGTTCTACCTTTCCTCCCAGGGTGCTTCTGATGTTTTGCATCTTAACGACCTTCACAGTTTGTGATTGAATAGCTTAGATTAATTTTGATATTACACCATTTTCACTTATAGTGTTGGGTCTATGGATGTGTAATTGTTAATTATTCTGGTATTCAAGTTAAGGTAAAAACTCTTCTGTTGTGTTTAGTGGTTAATTTACGTTTTTCCAATCCTTCAATTATGTGACCGATGCTAAACAGTTATCTTTGACTCGATCTGGACTATTGTTTGTTTGTGCATATAGATTCGAGATCTATTTGAAGCAGGCTTAAATAGAATTCATCTTATAAACTAATTTAATTTGCTTCTAGATTCTTTTGGCTGGCTGAAGAGGATCAATGTGGCACTTCAACTTGCTCGTGTCCTTGATTATTTCCACGGAAACAACCCAATGAAGCTGAAATTCGTTATTCGTAATTTAAGCACTGGTCATATCTTACTTGATGAGGTTTGATAGTTGGAGTATTCTTCTCCTTTTACTGTGGCTACTTTACATATGCTTCAGACATCTGTTTGCTTCCCCCCTTCCTTGGTTTTCAAGCCTGGATGTGGTGCAAACCCACTTGTTTCCTTACCTTCTCCTTCATGTTGAGACGTTCACAATACTCACTCTCTTGTGCTTGACTTGCAGGACTATAACCCTGTATTGATTGACTTTAGCATGATTTCTGGTGGAATTTTTCCTAAGAAGACAAACTTGGATACATCCTATGTTTGGGGATGCCATGGGTACATTGATGTATACCTAGGTACTCACTTTTCTTTCTTCATCCTCCACTCCCCCCAAGCCTTCTTATGATGAGCTATAGATAGAGACATTTGAGTTGCTGAAAGACAGACGGCTTACATCAGTATTGAATAGAAAATTTTGGTTCTTAATGGAAAACCGCACCAAAATTTATCATATTAACTTAAGTATCTTTCCCTATAGTGACGCAATTTTTTTCACTTGCCCATGAATCCTAAGGGAATACTTCCCTCTCCTTTATTAAAAGGAAGTGCAAAAGAAAGTTTTTATAGATGTGCTAATGCTATAATGCTCAATCTGCCATTGTATTCCCATGTATAGGAAATTAATTTACATCTTTTCATTCTTAAATAATGACTGCAATGAAGTTTGATTAACCACCGGCATCTTACCTAGTTAACAATTCCCGACTAGATTGCCTGTAATCTTGATTCTGATTGTTTTCCCAAGTAGTCATTTTAGGTCAGGTTCTTGCAATAAAGAAAGTGGAAATACATGTCTATATCTATAGTTGTTGAGACTTCTGACTTGTGTTTCATGTTGAGTGTGTTTTCCACAATTTGAATGGGGGTTATTTCAACCAGTTTTCTGCCTAATGTTTTTATCTTCTGTTTTCTTCTTAAATCTGTTATAGATATGAACTAAGCAATTAACTTGTTCAATACATTTACAGCTAAATGGGGTGACTGGTGTGAAATGCATGATATTTTTGCATATGGAGTGCTACTTGTGATGTTGATTACGGGGAAAGTCTACTCAGCTGAAGATAAAATGAGTGACAAAGAAGAAGGCATTTATGATTGGGCGGAGTCTGAATACTACTCATCTCCTGAGAGATCCAAGTCTGGGCGTTTTTTATGTTCATTTGTGAATGATGAATTGGCAAAAGATAAAGACTATTGTTCCCGTGATGGACGTAAAATTACAGATCTAGCAATGCAGTGCATACATGAATACTTCTCTAACCGGCCAACAATGAAAGAAGTAATTAGGTGTCTTCTTAATTTAAAGGCTGTACGCAAGTATGGTGGAGAAAAGGGATTGAAGCTGACTATGTAAGGCTTCAAGGTCTGCCATTTTCTAAGATTTTATGCTCATCGACGCAAGGGGACAGTTAGCAGGGAAGACATTATTAGAGATGAGAAAAGGGAGAGTTTCCAGATACTAGTTCTGAAATCTTATTAGGACGAGACATATTATTAGAGATAAGAAAAAGGTTGGGTTCCAGATTCATCGACTGAAATCTTATACTTGCCCCTTGCAATTTTATGTTGCCCCTTGCAATTTTATTGGAAATGTTAAAGAAGCTGCTTATGGTTTCGTATAACACTTGTATCTAGAAATGGAAATGAAATTGGGGATTATCCATAGCTTTCTATGTTCCTTTTTACGCTAAATGTTCTTTCAAAGTTGTTAATTCTAAAACTCTCTCTCCATAGACAGAAAGAAGTGAAGTGACTAATTTGCGACTGTTGCAGTTGAAGGTGTAAATTCTTCGTGCATTGCAGGGCGTTTTTGAAGCATAATCTTATGATCAGAAGCTCAGGGGCAATTCCCAACACTTTCGTCAACTTTGAATAGCATGATTTAACTGGAAATACATTGAAGTAACAATTTTACCCTCACGCTTAAAAGACAAAATAATAGAAAATGCACTAATTTTGTATTTTGGATACTATCATTCTCTTACTAGCGAACCAAGCCACAGAACGGAATTAAAAAATGAGGGCGATTGAAAGGTAGAAACGAGATGTCTTTAAGCATTTTCTGTACGTTTTGTACAGTGAAATTGATTGATTATTAACATTTTTTTACTTTATTTTGTATTTGATGTGAAAATTTTAAATAGAAAATATCTTTTTATAGAAATGTCTTGTTACGTATTATATCTTTAATATATTCGACAAAAATAAACACAATTTAGTGTTGAATTATACTCATATTTTTAAAATATAAAGCATTTTGATATTTTTTTCAAAATATTTAGTCTTTTATAATTATTTTTAAAAAATTCCTCAATTACTCTTACCATAAATATAATTATTTTATTCTTCATTTTATTACTGAAATTAGTTAAAAATATAAATAAAAATTAATTTCTTATTTTTTTCTTATTCTATGTAAAAAATATTAAAATACATTATATTTTAAAACAGATTGAATATTTTATTTTTTTAGTAGCAACTTCTTTTACTTTGATCTAATATGAGAGTTATCTTAATGATTAAATTATACTTTAATACACAAAATATTTGATGTTTATTTTAGTGTGGATTTTATTTATATGACATATTTATTTAGATTTGTTGCTAATATAATTTAATTTTATTGACATAATATTCGAGCAAGACCTTTAAATCAATTTTTATAAAATTTTATTACTTTTTAACATTGAATAATAATTTTATCAAACGTAGAAATGGAATTATCATTCCATTTTGACTTTTCTTTCCAGAATAGCAAGATACATATTTTAGTAGAAAAAAAGATTCTAACAATACGCTTACTACAGTGATATAGAATGAATTTTTTAACCTCTCTTTTTATTCTAATATTTAGTTTGCAAAATTAAAGTGTCAAAGGACTTTTCGATAGAAAAGTCACTACAAAAAGAAGTGGAAAAAGTCTTTCCTTACCAAAAGTTAAGAAAATGGGTTTCCAAGAAAATTTAGAAACCTAAATAAATATTTAATAGCTATTGTACCCTTCTCTCTCTAAGAAAACACGAAAAATTTAAATAAAAATTTTTCCAGTTTTAAAAAAGTTCAGCAATACACGAAATATCCCCAAGCTAGTTTGTTTCTTTATTTTGATACAAAATAAAATTTATTTTTATGATTGCATTCAATTTTATATATAAACTATATTTTTAGCATTCAAAATGGATGTTTGATGTTTTTAAAATAGTTTACTAACTACTTTTTTATATTTTTTTCAAATTTTAGTCTCCTAAATCAATTTTTTTCAAAAAACATAATTTTTACTTCTAGTTTCGTAGCAAAATTCAATCAAAATTTATAATTGTATACATATAAGCTCGATTTAAATGTCAAAACTATCACATCTTGCCCAAAAGATTACATTGTCAAGTCTGATGATTCATGATTGAACTTAAAAGGTGAATTAAGATTTTAGATTACATTTGATGCTCATCTATAGATGTTTTGATAAAATTGAACAATTTTTGATAAATTTACCTTTTAAATCAAACTCAGGTACATGATACATATGAATTTGACTCTAACTCTGTAGTAGAATTGGTAGCAAGGACTTTATTCTTTTTTAATAAATAAATTTGTTACTAAAATTATAAAAATTAAGATTAAGAGATATATTTAAGACAAAATAAATAATTAGGAGACTATTTTTGTAAATTGTTCTTCAAACTTTTAGTACAAAGGTTACTAAAGTGACAGTATGTGGATAATGAATTTAATTTAAACTTATAATCATTGTAAGTCATATTATATAAAATTTTATTTCATTATAACATTAAATAATAATTTTACTAAATATAAAAAATTATTATTTTATTCTGACTTTTCTTTTCAAGCAATAAAATGAAAATAATATTCCAATTTGATCATAGGTGAGAGAAATTCTGACCGGAAAGTAATTTTATTCAACTCCAATGCTCGGACATACCGCCTCTGTTTTCTCTGACCCTTATCTTACTTTTTTCAATATTGAACTTTGTACAAATTTTAAAAATTATTTTTTAAAAAATTATATTCACCATAAATATAATTCTCACGTTCATTATTTAGTTAAATATATAATAAAAAAATACCCGCACCTTAATCTATACAAAAATAGTAAAAACCTTATACTTTAAAACAAAAAAATCCAATATAAGACAAGTAAAAAATAATTTATTTTATTTTATTTACCAAATATTGTATGAAAACCGACTAAGCAAAGTACATTAGATATCTTTGCACATTTAGAACCTACTAAGCGAACTAAATCCTAATAAAATCAGGAGGAATGTAACAGTAGGGGGAAAAAAATGCTACTCCAATGTGCTGGCATTCTGGAACAGTATATTTTTCTTCTCAATTGTACTAAATCTTTTTTCAGAGGAAAAAAAGCTTGAGCATACTAATACAAAAATTGAAAATTCGATTGTGCTAATATACCATCAGTATTATGTAATTTATAATTGAATTAAAAAAAGTAACGCGTAAACGAGACTGAAAAATAATCTAAACATCAGCACGAAACTGTTCCCCACTAATGAATACTCAAAGATTAAATCCAACACTGAAATAAAATTGCCTAGTCTATACATGAACAGGTATAGGACGGTTTCTAACTGCATTAAACTAGTTTTCATAAATTTCAGCTCCTAGACAGTTTAAGGAGTTGGAGGCACAGTTGCACTTCAAAGCATTATGCAAAACAACATGCAGATTCAGTAAACGGTCAACAGCTTCTTTCATTGAGGGTCGCTTAGATGGACAGATCGCGAGACAGTCCGTAGCCAGCTTTGTAACTTTAGGTCCATCCTCAGAACAAAAAACCGGGTCCTCTTCCAGGCTCTTGTGTACCAGAGAATAACCAGACCGACCAAACTGTCCATCAAGTGCCGCTCGCTTGAACTCCTTGTTTACCCATTTATGGAGTGAGATGTCACATTTCACACATTCCTCTGCACTACAAGCTTTTTTGCTGATCAACATCAAAAGCAAGATGCCAAAAGCAAACACATCCCACTTTTCCATCAACCAACCTGCAATATACTCTAGTAATTAAGCTGGAAACTTAAAGAAGATGCTTGACTTGACTACAAGAATAAAAAACTAATTACATTTCTAAAATTAGGTTTATCAAAAGGAGAAAAAAGTGTGAATGACACTTGCAAGGTCAGGATTACTTTTCCAGTATCTATCCCACACGTGCAGTGAGGTCTACAAACGCAAGCACATCCTAAGTGCTAAACATTCATACACACACAGAGACAACCCAAAAGCCAGATCAGGAGCGCAGAAGCATGCATTAATCCTGTTTCTTTTTACTGCCAGATAAACACAGATATCCGTATAGAAAATATTTGGCCATAGGGGTGTATTTCTCCCTGATATTAGTCAGTGCACCATGTGTGTGAAGGTTTTACCTTCAGTTTGTTTGTTCTATCTTTCTACAATCAGTAAAGCACTGCCATGCCAAAATAGGAGAGAGAGAAACAGAGAGAGACAGAGGTAGAGGGAGAGGGGCAGCGCAGAAACCCTATTTTATAGGTTGGTTATTTTCAAGCATGAACAACAACCCATAAGGACAGATCCTGATTAGCAGTTTGTTCAACAAATCCAAAACTAAGATTCTTTACACCACCTTCGCAGCTCATTCTTGCCCATCTAGCAAAATTTAGATCTAAGAGCCCACATAATTTCAAAATTCTGGATTTATCAACTTATCCCATCCAAGTGTCAGAAAAGATAAACATTACATAGAATCTTGTCTGATGCAGTGATTCATGTCAAAAGACATGCAATCTGTCATAAAGGATAATATTTCAAGCGCAGTAGTAAATATAGATGAATATAGGTAGAAAGAGCTGTAAGAAACAGTTTTTGCCCATAAGAAATAAGTTGAATCTAAAGCTGCATGCAATTATCCCACTAAATTTCTGCAGTAGGCGGATGCAGAGTTCCAAAACAGACAATAATGCCCCAGAAACCTGCCCCCTTTCCAAGCAACAAGGCCAACAACCAAAACCAAAGGAAACTTATTAAAAGATTGTTTTTACCTTGATCACCAAAAGTTTTATCACAACAATAATGGCAGCGAATATGTTTATTTCCCTTCTCTGATAGACAGTGGACAACAGAGGAGTTGTTGATAGACCTGCTAGGAAAAATTCCATTAGAAATCATGCTGAAGTCGAGCAATTTTGGATTGTAATCCTGCATTTTGGAGGCAACGCAAAAGATTGGTAAAACATCCCTCAGAAAGAATCCCATCCGATAATGAAGTTTAGGATACAAATAAAATCAAAACAGACCTGGTCAAGCATAATATGAGCTGCGTTGAGGTTTCTGAGTTGAAAACGTAGTTTATCCGGATTGCAGCCATGCAAAAATTTGAGCAAACAAGCAATTTTAAGGGCCACTTTGACTCTGTTTATCCAAGTAAAGCTATCTGCAAACATTAAAAGACCAGTTACAGTAACTAAGTTAAATTATTTCTTTTCCTCTGAGACCCAAAAGTAACCAAGTTCAAGTAAATCAACAAATAAGATCGGAGCATTCGAAGTAGAATCAAAAAGTGCATAATTTGAATACAACTTTGGAAACCCAATTTACAGTTGATGGCACAGGCTATCACATGGTCCCAAAAGACTTCTAACAGTTCCGGAGGTCCGGGTCAAAGCACAACTGTTGATGGTATGGTGAATGTAAAGACTATATAAAAGAGGTGCTTTGAGCCAGGAGTGTTCATTAATTGGTGAAATCCGAAAAACCGAACCGAAATTCACATTTTGATATTTCGGTTTGGTTCGATTTATAAAAAATGAATAAAATTCGTTTCGGTTTTCGATTTCTGTGCTCAAACCGAAAACCAAACTGAAAAATCAAAATTATAAAAAAATATGTATGAACGCATTTTCGTAATGCGTTCTCATTAATAACGCAATTAGATAATGCGTTGTTCTGCTAGAAAACTGAATTTTTAAAATAAAATTATAACATACCGCATCGCAGACATGCATCTTCGTGTTTAGAACATATGTTTGTAATGTGTTCTTATTATTTCTTTTCTGACTTCGGTTTGATTCGATTTTTTTTTTAAAATTTAGGTTTAATTTCAGCTTTTCAAGAAAAATAGAAAAATTAAACCGAAAACTGATCGGTAAAACCGAAATCAAACTAAAAAATCGATTACACACCCCTACTTTAAGCTTCATATATGCCAAACAGTTGTTCCAAACATTACGGAAGAGAAGAAACAATAACTATACCTTGGGGGACAAGATGGTGAAGCGTATCCAGGGAATTTAACTGATAGATTAAATAGAATTGGTCGTTGTACTTGCAATGTCCACACAATTTGACCATCCCCTCGTGAACAGCAATTCTATCATGCTGAAGTAAAAGTAGTTCATCCTATACAACAACAAAACAAATCAAAGGAAAGTAAAACGCCATGAATTCCAGGCAGAAAGAGAGAAATACTATACAGAGGAGGGAGGACGGCACCTACCCTGAGTCTAGCTGCATTAGCCCTTCTGTCAGAATTCTCAGAATAAAAAATCTTCACAACACAGGGAACATAAACGTCATTGCCACGGAAAATCTTTCCAAATTGGAATTTACCTACATAATTCTCGTGACTGAAATTATCAGTGATGTCCAGCACATCTTTGTACTTTCCTGTCCAAATCCCGTCGTTCAGTCTCATCTTTCACAAATACTACTTTTTATCCTGAAATCTAAATCAGGAGAATATGTTATTCACCCCATAGATTAAACACTATATAATATATATATATAGAGATAAACCTACGATGGTATATCAGAACAGAAGGACAATTACTGAACTTACCTGTAAGAGATTTGAATTCTAGGGCACATTTGAATTCTAGGGCACACTTTCTTCGGCTCCTATCAGACCGTCTTCAATTTGAGGTCCAGAAAACGCAAAAGTCGTAGTTCTGTTTCCCTGGAATAGGAAATTTATGGGAATTATGTAGTATTCGTTGGGCTATTTGAATTGGGTTTTATGAAATTTTCTTTTCTGCGAAAGTAAAAAAGTTTTGTTAGAGAAAAAGTATGATCAAAATTAAAAGAAGTATCATTGCTTTATTGTTGACCCAAAACTTAGAGGGAATAAGTATCATTACTTCGGTGATGGGCCGGTTCTTGATTCTATTTGTGGTCCACACAATAAAGCCCAACTCCATCACTATACTTAGATAAAGGTAATTAAACGAGAAGCAATAAAGTTAATTTTGTTTTTTAATAATTTGTATTAATTTTAATATAAAATAAAAAGATAAAATTCTCCCTATTTTTTAAATAAACTACGGATCATACCTTGATAGTTTATAAAACAAAAATCCCTCTAATGGAAAAGTTAACAAAATACATCACGAAAAGAAAAAATATTATATTTATTATTAATTTACTCTTAATCATCTTTTGTCTTCTATAATTTGAATAGAAAATATTGTTATGATTTTCAAGACAAATTTCATATTAGAACTTCCAAACTTATTGAGTAAATGGATAATTTGAAACGATGAAAACTCACAATTTAGAGTATAAGTAGACAATGCTAGGGATCAAGTTGATCCATGATAGTTATTTCATTTTTTTTAGGTTTTCACTGCATATACCAAGTTGTCAAATGCATAATCATTTTAGAGTTGAATTGAATAAAGTTTAAATATAAGATTTGTATATTAAATTTCACAAAAGCAGCATTGTTATAAGAAGAAATGTAAAAGTGTTAAATCTGAAAATTTGCATTGAATTTAGAAAGAATCCAATCCAAATAAACGATTAGTAACTCATTCAATGTGCTCAAAAAATTATATCACTGAAATTCCCAACATTAAGAAAATCAAGTAAAATGAGTGACAAAGAAGAAGGCATTTATGATTGGGCGGAGTCTGAATACTACTCATCTCCTGAGAGATCCAAGTCTGGGCGTTTTTTATGTTCATTTGTGAATGATGAATTGGCAAAAGATAAAGACTATTGTTCCCGTGATGGACGTAAAATTACAGATCTAGCAATGCAGTGCATACATGAATACTTCTCTAACCGGCCAACAATGAAAGAAGTAATTAGGTGTCTTCTTAATTTAAAGGCTGTACGCAAGTATGGTGGAGAAAAGGGATTGAAGCTGACTATGTAAGGCTTCAAGGTCTGCCATTTTCTAAGATTTTATGCTCATCGACGCAAGGGGACAGTTAGCAGGGAAGACATTATTAGAGATGAGAAAAGGGAGAGTTTCCAGATACTAGTTCTGAAATCTTATTAGGACGAGACATATTATTAGAGATAAGAAAAAGGTTGGGTTCCAGATTCATCGACTGAAATCTTATACTTGCCCCTTGCAATTTTATTGGAAATGTTAAAGAAGCTGCTTATGGTTTCGTATAACACTTGTATCTAGAAATGGAAATGAAATTGGGGATTATCCATAGCTTTCTATGTTCCTTTTTACGCTAAATGTTCTTTCAAAGTTGTTAATTCTAAAACTCTCTCTCCATAGACAGAAAGAAGCGACTAATTTCAAAATGCCTAACCTTTTGGGAATTTTAAATTATTTTTAAGTTATTTTTATCATAAATATAATTATTTTATTCTTCATTTTATTACTAAATTTAATTAAAAATATTAATAAAAAGTAACTTATTTTTATAATCTATGAAAAAATATTAACATGCTTTATATTTTGAAACAGAGTGAGTATTTTATTTTTTTAGTAGTAACTTCTTTTACTTTGATCTAATATCAGAGTTATCTTTATGATTAAATTATACTTTAATGCACAAAATATTTGATGTTAATTTTTGTGTGGATTTTATTTAAATGACATATTTATTTAGATTTTTTTGCTAATATAATTTAATTTTATTGACATAATATACATGTAGGACATTTAAATTAAATTTTATAAAATTTTATTACTTTTTAACATTGAATAATAATTTTATCAAATATAAAAATAAAATTATCATTTCATTGTGACTTTTCTTTCCAGATAATAGAATAGAAAGATACATATTCCAGAAGGAAAAAAAATTTTAACAGTACTCTTAATACAGCGATATAGAATGATTTTTTAACCTCTCTTTTTATTCTAATATTTAGTTTACAAAATTAAAGTATCAAAGGACTTTTCGATAGAAAAGCCACTACAAAAAGAAGTGGGAAAAGTCTTTCGTTATCAAAAGTTAAGAAAATAAGTTTCCAAGAAAATTTAGAAACCTAAATAAATATTTAATAGCTATTGTACCCTTCTCTCTCTAAGAAAACCTGAAAATTTTAAATAAAAATTTCTCCAATTTTAAAAAGTTCAGCGATACAAGGAATATCCCCAAAGCTAATTTGTTTCTTTATTTTGATACAAAATGAAATTTGTTTTTATGATTGCGTTCAATTTTATATAATTATAATTATAATTTTAACATTCAAAATAAATATTTGATGTTTTTAAAATAGTCTACTAACTACTTTTTTAATTTTTTTCAATTTTAGTCTCCTAAATCAAATTTTTTCCAAAAAACATAGTCCTTACTACTAATTTGCAGTAAAATTCAGTTAAAATTTATAAGTGTAATACATATAAGTTCGATTTAAATGTCAAATCTATCACATTTTGCCCAACACATTCCAAAAAGAATGCAAATAAAGACCATGAGAATTTCTCTTAAATATAGCGATGTCAAGTATGATGATTCACGATTGAAATTAAAAGGTAAATTAAGATTTTAGATTACATTTGATGCTAAAAATAAATTTGTTACTAAAATTATAAAAATTAAGGTTAAGAGATATATTTAAGACAAAATAAATAGTTAAGAGACTATTTTTATAAATTACTCTTTAAATTTTTAATGCAAAGGTTACTAAAGTGAGAGTCCATGGATGACGTATTTAATTTAACTTTATTATCATTGTAAGTCATATTATGTAAAATTTTATTCCATTATAACATTAATTAATAATTTTACCAAATATAAAAAAATATCATTTTATTCTGACTTTTCTTTCCAAACAATGAAATGAAAATAATATTTCAATTTGATCATAGGTGGTCAGAAATTCTGACTGGAAAGTAATTTTATTCAACTCCAGTGCTTCGGCGTACCGCCTCTGTTTCATCTTGACCCTTATCTTACTTTTTTAAATATTTAACTTTTTATGAATTTTAAATTTTATTTTTTAAAAATTATATTCATAGTAAATATAATTCGCACATTCATTATTTAGTTAAAAATATAATAAAAATATCCATCACCTTAATCTACGCAAAAATAGTAAAAAATATTATACATTAAAACAAAAAATACCCAATATAAGACAATTAAAAAATAATTTATTTTATTTATTTCAATATACCAAATATTCTATTAAAACCTACTAAGCAAAATACATCCTCGGGCAGAAGTAACATATCTTTGCACATTTAGAACCTATAAGCGAACTAAATCCTAATAAAATCAGGAGGCATGTACAAGTTGGGGAAAAAAATGCTACACCAATGTACTGGTATTCTGAAACAGTATATTTTTCTTCTCAATTGTACTAATTTTTTTTTAGAGAAAAAAAAGCTTGAGCATACTAATACAAAAATTGAAAATTCGATTGTGCTAATACACTACCAGTATTATGTTTTATAATTGAACTAAAAAAATAACGCGTAAACAGACTAAAAAATAATCTAAACATCAGCACAAAATACTGTTCGCCACTAATAAATACTCAAGATTAAATCCAACACTGAAATAAAATTGCCTAGTATATACATGAACAGGTATATGACGGTTTCTAACTGCATTAAACTGTTAGAAACTTTTAAGGGCATGCATCTGAATGGCAGCGAAAAAATAATATAGAAACATACTTTCAACGATAGCCATAATTGTTCAAGTAAAATTGAAAGATGTTCTCACCAATTTTGTGATTCACGACAGAAACCCTGAAGTCTTCTAGCCTATATCTATCGAAAGAAGAAAATCTTGCTGACTGATGGATGTCACAGGCGTCATATATATAGGTAGGCTAGGGACCCTCAGAATAAATAGCGTACGCATGTTTTTCTGTCCATCAAGAAAACTAACTGGTATGCATAATCCAATTGAAAATAGAATCCTTATCCTATCCAACTTCTCATTAATAATAGAGACCTTAATTACCTTAACCATTATGGTAACTTAATGTGTGAGCTATACTTAAGTCTCTAAATAAATTAGGGATAATTTCTTACATTTTCCCACTTGGCCCATACATTGGAAGTTAGATAATCGCATTGAGTGACAAAACATAAACATAGCCATATAATAATGTAGTCACTCAAAATTGTAAGATTATGCAACATACACTTAAAGAAAATATAATACAAGAATCATGGCGGTCATGATCTATAACAAACATTTCCTTCCATGTATTACTATGCATAACATTTTCTAATCAAGTGTAAAAACTTTATGAATGTGCCTAATATAAGCATCATTCAGGGTTCCACTTTATGGATCCAATATGGATCACAACTTGATACATTAACTTTATGTGCACAATCATATAAGTAAAATTACTCAAACGTCTAGACAAATAACGTCAGTATCGCAATACCTTTATGTGTTAATTGAGTAACCAGAGTTGAATAACAAATCAACTGGCAATTTAAAATTTCAGCTCTATAACTTTATACTCAATAGTCACTTGCTGCAAACTGACAAAGAAACTTTATGTCGAGTTGCTTATTCAACTATCAAAATAAATTGTTCAAAATGAACAATACAGTTGAATAACATAAATTTGGCTAATAGCAAAATCGACGAACAATATGCCAAATTATATGCATGTGATACCATCATAGTATCCTTTGATTTCTCATATTTTTCAATATATTGTAACAAATAGATAATCATTTTAAATGTGACAAACTTAAGTAATGAGCAGCATTTTATATAACTTAATAAGATTACCATAATTTAGGTCACAAGGACATTGATGAAATGTTCTTTACAATCCTTCATTAATCTCTATGCAAATAATACAAGAGATTATAATTAAGACCCCATTATATTGATATTCAAAATATAAAATTACTCAAAAGTCACATACATCATTTGGCAAATTTTGCGAAATAAATATCAACATATGAGAGTAATAAACTTTATTTACTCCCACTGACCTTGAGGTATATAAATAAACAGAATATCACGGAATGTTCCTTTCCATCTTGTATTTCTTCCTTTCTCCTTATTTTCAAACCTTCTAAAGCATCAAGTACTTCAATTTTATCAAATAAGGATAAGAAAACACCTTATTGTGAAGAATTTTTAATAAATGAGATAAGATATCTCTCACTATTCACAAAATAAATAAAAGCATTCAAAAACAGTTATGATCTCATGGAATTCAGAACTCATTTGACATTTTCAGTAATCTTGATGGGTTTGCCTTACCTTATACAATCCCAATAATTACTAAAAGGATCGAAGAAATCCTGAACTTTAAGGATTTCTTTCCTCATTTAGTAATCTTTATGGAGATGTTTTACAACCTCCTATATACATATGTCAAAAATAGATGAGCTCTAAATGATAACATAATACTTTATGCCAATTATATTATTATGCAGGATTAAAACTAATGTATAAGTGAGTTTGACTTAAATATTTGAAAAAATATTTTTGAAATTCAAAATTGAAATAAGAGTTAAGCAATTTAACTTTGATTCTAAACTCCCACTCATCCAAATAGATCCTAAATGGATGCTTTTAATAAAAATAAATTTTATTTTCTTAAAATCCTACACAAAATTGGAAAATGAATTATAAAAAAAATTATGTTATCAAATTCCATAAAATGGACTACAAAATGAGATCATTTTCTTATGAGTCATTCAACAAATAAAGATAAGTTTCTTTATAGCATTCCAAAATTGTCCGTATGAAAAACCATTAAACCACATTGGTATTTTCTTAATTGAAATACTTTACCCATTTATAAATATTTTTTTTTATCATGAGACACGAATAATACTTTATGTGTCTTATATTATCTATTTTTCTCTTAATACACATGGTCAAAGATTCTATAATTGACCATTTATCGTTATGTGTGTACAAGCATGCATGTAATTATGAGCACACAAGAAAAGAGACCAAAAAGAAATATCAATAATGACACAAAACATAAAATCAAATGGAACATATAATAAAAATTTGTCATTTACTTTTGCATACTCCTACTATATTGTGCATGCACAAAACTTTCATTGCAAAGGATGTCACAAAATAACATTGAAATTGTAAAATAAGATTTTTTTCCAAGTCATAATCAAGGAAAAATATAATAACCAAGGATAGAAAACATTAATGCTATGAATCTCAAACCATCAGCTAATGAGTCAACTAATGTCAATTCAAAAGTAAATTCTCACATTTGATGTATCAAAACTACCAACCAGAATAGAATTTACTGAAATACTTTATAATAAGACAAATAAACTAAACTAGTACGACAAATCATTCATACCTGTGGGCATAGGATAATTTTTTAAATGTCTAGTTTATTGTCTTATTTCAATTAATCTTAACAAAATAATAACCTCCCTGTAGGGCCAAGTTATTATTTCAATAAATTAATTTTTATTATTTTAAATATCATCATTCAACCTCTTAATTTTATGAGGTTGAATTTATCCTTATGTATCAAATGCTTAAAATGTTGTGAATACTCTTAAGCACATGATATAAAATAACTTGCACGATGACATTCAAGAACATTCTCTTATCTTAATGTTGACAAAACTAAAATAGTGTACATACATATAATAAATGAAGTGTATAATAAACATTTATTTTGATAATTACTAATTACGAAACAGTAATTAATAATCCTTAGTATTTTAAAATACTTGGAATGTTGTGGCTACTCCCAAATACATAACGTAATTGTATTTTTGATGAACACCTCCAAAATATCAACTATCATTATGTTGATAAGATTTTTTTTGTATGTACACATAATGTAATAAATATGCCTCTAAAATTATTTGTTACCTTGTAGATGTCATTATTTAGTCACCAAACTTTATGTGACTAAAATCCTTATATGTCAAGTATTTAAGATGTTTTGGCTACCCTTAAACAATTGACACAAATATAAATATTTTTTATGACATCACAAATAATTATTTAAAAATCAACTTAAATGTATGTTGATTTACATAAAAATACATAAGGACATGAGATTTAATCATCATACCATATTTAATTCCATGATATTCAAAATCTGAATAATCAACTTAATCAAAATGTTGATTTAATTCATATGGACATTACATAAAAACACTGAATAAGAATGTCCAATTGCCCTTATATTAAAATAGACAATTTTGGTATTCAAACTTAATATTACCAAACTCAATTTATTATTAATAATTTTTTAAAATTTAAGTCTATTTAGTCTCAATTTTAATTGAGAAGAAAAATATACTATAAACAAAATTCTTTTGGTGAAAAACCCAACATAAGAAAATACCACAGATAACTAAGTGGCATTAAAATGCTAAACTAAGTGGCATTAAAATGCTAGACTGAAATTTGCCTTCAAAAAGTACATCACGGGAAACATGAAGCATTATTAAAGCAAAACAAACCTTCAGTTTTCATTACATGGTTTACGTTCAAACAGAACAGATTTCATAAGGCAAGCAATTTTTATAAAAGTTCCATTTTTTAGCAAATTCAATAACTAACTAAATCACAATACATTATGAACCTCTAACGGGATAAATTATTATTTGACATATTTACCAAACAACATGACTAACGTTGGCTCTGATACCACATGTTAGAAATTTTTAAAAGCATGCATTTGAATGACAGCGGAAAAATAATATAGAAACATACCTTCAGCGATAGCCATAATTGTTCAAGTAAAATTGAAAGATGTTCTCACTAACTTTGTGATCCACGACAGAAACCCTACAGTTTTCTAGCCTATATCTATCGAAAAGAAGAAAATTTCGCCGACTGATGAATGTCACATGCGTCATATATATAGATAAGTTAGGGACCCTCAGAGTAAATAGCATACACATGTAGTTCCGTCCATCAAGGAAACTAACTGGTATGCATAATCCAATCGAAAATAGAATACTTATCCTATCCAACTTCTCATTAATAATAGAGACCTTAGTTACCTTAACCATTATGGTAACTTAATGTGTGGGCCATACTTAAGTCTTTAAATAAATCAGGGATAATTTCTTACATAAACTAGTTTTCATAAATTTCAGCTCCTAGACAGTTTAAGGAGTTGGAGGCACAGTTGCACTTCAAAGCATTATGCAAAACAACACGCAGATTCAGTAAACGGTCAACAGCTTCTTTCATTGAGGGTCGCTTAGATGGACAGATCGCGAGACAGTCCGTAGCCAGCTTTGTAACTTTAGGTCCATCCTCAGAACAGAAAACCGGGTCCTCTTCCAGGCTCTTGTGTACCAGAGAATAACCAGACCGACCAAACTGTCCATCAAGTGCCTCTAGCTTGAACTCCTTGTTTACCCATTTATGAAGTGAGATGTCACATTTCACACAATCCTCTTCACTACAAGCTTTTTTGCTGATCAACATCAAAAAGCAAGATGCCAAATGCAAACACATTCAACTTTTCCATCAACCAACCTGCAATATACTCTAGTAATTAAGCTGGAAATTTAAAGAAGATGCTTGACTTGACTACAAGAATAAAAAAATAATTATATTTCAAAAATTATTTTTCACTATTGTTCTCTCATCCTCATCAATATTATAAAGACAATCATTACTTTTTAATTTTCTTCTTAACATAAGACAAGCCTTACATGCAACATACTACCACTCTTCTCGATAGCCCACTTTTCATATCAAGAATTCTATCCATAATGCCTGCAATTGTAATGGATCTTTCACATAACGTCTTTTACATTTGTTGATGCTAACCTTGATTGCAAAAGAACAACAGCGAATAAAATATAGAAGAGAGAGGACGAGGAGTGAAAAATAGTCAATCTACTAAAGATTTAAGAGAGAATAAATCTAATAAAAATTTAAGAGAGAAGATAGATGAAAAAGCAAGAGAGTCAATCTTCAAGGGAGGGGATGGATGATAGAGAGAGGAGTGATCGGAATGGAAAGGGGAGAGAAATAGATAAGAAAAAAAGCAGATTGCTCTTTTCATGAATAAACAGATTTAGGTGGGAGTTTAAAAATAAATTTGCTCCAAAATACCCCTGGTCTCTCACAACCATTAGATCAAAAGATGCTAATCTAATGGCTATGAAGGACCTCCCGCACATGCTGAAAAAAAGGGACCTCAGCATATTAACCAAACCGAAACTCGAAAGGTAATTATTATTTTAGTATATTAAATGATTATTATTTTTTAGTACCAATAACTATTATTTTTTAAAGAAATATCTCTGATATGATAATATTATCCTCAATTTAAATGAAGTGAGCCTTAACTGTTTGCCAATAGACAAATGACAGATTTGATCAAAATAACTTTTGCACACAAAATATTTGACTTCAATTATTTGAGAATAATTTGTAAATTTTCAAACAATTTAAAGGTCACTATAATCACCTTTTTTTAAAAAAAATGTAGAAGGCGATTAATATTACTCCTGGTAAAATGAAATTTTATCCTTTGGCAAAAGTATAAAATAATTTTTGATAAATGTAATGAAAAAGGAATAATATGCCAAGCCGTAATATATTATCCAAGATAGGTATAATATTTTCTTATCAGAAAAACAATTCTTTTAAAAAAAAACTCCCACGATAATCAAGATTGTTATAAATAAAGCGAGCCTCTATTTATTTATAGCAATTCCGGTTATCATAGGAATTTTTTAAAAAAATAAATAAATCGAGCCTCTCTGTCAATAGTTACAAACTTAGCTAATAAAGACTTCGACCCTCACCTTTAGGTTGAGGAGTCAAATCTCATCGGAAGTATCACTAGTACCGATGCTCTCAAAAAAATCCCACCTCAAGTTAAGTATGATCATACGCGTAAGGACAAGCGGTGTATACTAATCCCACCGGAGGCATCTAAATCCCCCGGGCATATACGAACTAGTAAAACAATTAAGGATACTTTATACACATACTGTGATTTACATACTCTATAACTTAGGATAAAATTATAAGATTCAGATGTAATTAGACATCTAAATTATAAAAAAAATAAATAAATAGATAAAGCGGGCCTCTGAAAACTGTATGCACTTTTGGCAGCAAAGACAAATCCCAGCGTCGCCGTCGCGTCGAAATCAACCAGGTGAACGAGACTTCAACCAGGTGAAGGTTAGTAAGCTTCTTTCTTGTTTCAATAATTTTACTGAGATTCGACGGTCTTTTAGATTCCGATTTGCAATGCAGATTATATTTATTTCTATGGAGAATATTAAATGGATTACTGTGATGTTAGCATTTAGCTCTTGGCTTTTGATTAATTTAGCAGTAATTAGGTGTCATCTTAATTTAAAGGCTGTACGCAAGTATGGTGGAGAAAGGTATTGAAGCTGACTATGTAAAGCTTCAAGGTCTGCCATTTTCTAAGATTTTATGCTCATCGACGCAAGGGGACGGTTAGCAGAGAAGACATTATTAGAGATGTGAAAAGGGAGAGTTTCCAGATACTAGTTCTGAAATCTTATTAGGACGAGAGATATTATTAGAGATTAAAAAAACGGTGGGTTCCAGATCGCTTAGATAAGAAAAAGAGTGGGTTTCAGTAAACGGTAAACAGCTTAGATGGACAGATCGCAAGAGAGTCCGTAGGCAGCTTTGTAACTTTAGGTCCATCCTCAGAACAGAAAACCGGGTCCTCTTCCAGGCTCGTGTACCAGAGAATAACCAGACCGACCAAACTGTCCAAGTGCCTCTGGCTTGAACTCCTCCTTTACCCATTTATGGAGAGAGATGTCACATTTCACACATTCCTCTTCACTACAAGCTTTTTGGCTGATCAACATCAAAAGCAAGATGCCAAAAGCAACACATCCCACTTTTCCATCAACCAACCTGCAATATACTCTAGTAATTAAGCTGGAAATTTAAAGAAGATGCTTG
The DNA here is from genome assembly GCA_030512225.1 of Rauvolfia tetraphylla. NCBI lineage: Eukaryota > Viridiplantae > Streptophyta > Magnoliopsida > Gentianales > Apocynaceae > Rauvolfia > Rauvolfia tetraphylla. Next base: position 1,904,243 of record JAJQKT010000012.1, read on the forward strand.
ACATGACTACAAGAATAAAAAACTAATTATATTTCAAAAATAAGGTTTATCAAAAGGAGAAAAAAGTGTGAATGACACTTGCAAGGTAAGGATTACTTTTCCAGCATCCATCCCACACATGCAGCGAGTTCTACAAACGCAAGCACATCCAAAGTTCCAAACATTCATACACACACAGAGAGACAACCCAAAAGCCAGATCAGGAGCGCAGAAGCATGCATTAATCCTGTTTCTTTTTACTGCCAGATAAACACAGATATCCGTATAGAAAATATTTGGCCATAGGGTGTATTTCTCCCTGATATTAGTCAGTGTACCCTGTGTGTGAAGGTTTTACCTTCAGTTTGATTGTTCTATCTTTCTACAATCAATAAAGCATTTCCATGCCAAAATGAGAGAGGGAGAGGGAGAGGGACCCGGGAGCATAGAAACCCTATTTTATAGGTTAGTTATTTTCAAGCATGAACAATAACCCACAATGACAGATCCTGATTGGCAGTTTGCTCACCAAATCCAAAACTAAGATTCTTTACACCACCTTCACAACACATTCTTGCCCATCAAGCAAAATTTAGATCTAAGAGCCCACGTAATTTCAAACTTCTGGATTTATCAACTTATCCCATCCAAGTGTCAGAAAAGATAAACATAACATAGAATCTTGACTGATGCAGTCTGTCAAAAGACACGCAATCTGTCATAAAGGATAATATTTCAAGTGCAGTAGTAAATATAGATGAATATAGGTAGAAAGAGCTGTAAGAAACAGTTTTTGCCCATAAGAAATAAGTTGAATCTAATGCTGCATGCAATTATCCCACTAAATTTCTGCAGTAGGCGGATGCAAAGTTCCAAAACAGACAATAATGCCCAGAAACCTGCCCCCTTTCCAAGTAACAAGGCCAACAACTAAAACCAAAGGAAACTCATTAATAGATTGTTTTTACCCGGATCACCAAAAGTTTTATCACAACAATAATGGCTGCCAAGATGCTTATTTCTCTTCTCTGATAGACAATGGACAACAGAGGAGTTGTTGATAGACCTGCTAGGAAAAATTCCATTAGAAATCATGCTGAAGTCGAGCAATTTTGGATTGTAATCCAGCATTTTGGAGGCAACACAAAAGATTGGTAAAACATCCCTCAGAAAGAATCCCATCCGATAATGAAGTTTAGGATACAAATAAAATCAAAACAGACCAGGTAAAGCATAATATGAGCTGCGTTGAGGTTTCTGAGTAGAAAACGTAGTTTATCCGGCATGCAGCCATGCAAAAATTTGAGCAAACAAGCAATTTTAAGGGCCACTTTGACTTTGTTTATCCAAGTCAACCCGAAAGCCACATCAGGAGCGCAGAAGCACGCATTAATCCTGTTTCTTTTTACTGCCAGATAAACACAGACATCCGAATAGAAAATATTTGGCCAAAGGGGTGTATTTCTCCCTGATATTAGTCAGTGTACCCTGTGTGTGAAGGTTTTACCTTCAGTTTGTTTGTTCTATCTTTCTACAATCAATAAAGCATTTCCATGCCAAAATGAGAGAGAGAGAGGGAGAGGGAGAGGGACCCGGGAGCATAGAAACCCTATTTTATAGGTTAGTTATTTTCAAGCATGAACAATAACCCACAATGACAGATCCTGATTGGCAGTTTGCTCACCAAATCCAAAACTAAGATTCTTTACACCACCTTCACAACACATTCTTGCCCATCAAGAAAAATTTAGATCTAAGAGCCCACGTAATTTCAAACTTCTGGATTAATCAACTTATCCCATCCAAGTGCCAGAAAAGGTAAACATAACATATAATCTTGTCTGATGCAGTCATTCTAGTCAAAAGACACGCAATCTGTCATAAAGGATAATATTCCAAGTGCAGTAGTAAATATAGATGAATATAGGTAGAAAGAGCTGTAAGAAACAGTTTTTGCCCATAAGAAATAAGTTGAATCTAATGCTGCATGCAATTATCCCACTAAATTTCTGCAGTAGGCGGATGCAGAGTTCCAAAACAGACAATAATGCCCCAGAAACCTGCCCCCTTTCCAAGTAACAAGGCCAACAACTAAAACCAAACGATACTCATTAATAGATTGTTTTTACCCTGATCACCAAAAGTTTTATCACAACAATAATGGCTGCCAAGATGTTTATCTCTCTTCTCTGATAGACAATGGACAACAGAGGAGTTGTTGATAGTCCTGCTAGGAAAAATTCCATTAGAAATCATGCTGAAGTCGAGCAATTTTTTATTGTAATCCTGCATTTAGGAGGCAACGCAAAAGATTGGTAAAACATCCCTCAGAAAGAATCCCATCCGATAATGAAGTTTAGGATACAAATAAAATCAAAACAGACCAGGTCAAGCATAATATGAGCCGCGTTGAGGTTTCTGAGTAGAAAACGTAGTTTATCCGGCATGCAGCCATGCAAAAATTTGAGCAAACAAGCAATTTTAAGGGCCACTTTGACTTTGTTTATCCAAGTCAACCCAAAAGCCACATCAGAAGCGCAGAAGCATGCATTAATCCTGTTTCTTTTTACTGCCAGATAAACACAGACATCCGAATAGAAAATATTTGGCCATAGGGGTGTATTTCTCCCTGATATTAGTCAGTGCACCCTGTGTGTGAAGGTTTTACCTTCAGTTTGATTGTTCTATCTTTCTACAATCAATAAAGCATTTCCATGCCAAAATGAGAGAGAGAGAGGGAGAGGGAGAGGGACCCGGGAGCATAGAAACCCTATCCGGCATGCAGCCATGCAAAAATTTGAGCAAACAAGGAATTTTAAGGGCCACTTTGACTTTGTTTATCCAAGTCAACCCAAAAGCCACATCAGAAGCGCAGAAGCACGCATTAATCCTGTTTCTTTTTACTGCCAGATAAACACATATCCGTATAGAAAATATTTGGCCATAGGGTGTATTTCTCCCTGATATTAGTCAGTGTACCCTGTGTGTGAAGGTTTTACCTTCAGTTTGATTGTTCTATCTTTCTACAATCAATAAAGCATTTCCATGCCAAAATGAGAGAGGGAGAGGGAGAGGGAGAGGGACCCGGGAGCATAGAAACCCTATTTTATAGGTTAGTTATTTTCAAGCATGAACAATAACCCACAATGACAGATCGTGATTGGCAGTTTGCTCACCAAATCCAAAACTAAGATTCTTTACACCACCTTCACAGCACATTCTTGCCCATCAAGCAAAATTTAGATATAAGAGCCCACGTAATTTCAAACTTCTGGATTTATCAACTTATCCCATCCAAGTGTCAGAAAAGATAAACATAACATAGAATCTTGACTGATGCAGTCATTCTTGTCAAAAGACACGCAATCTGTCATAAAGGATAATATTCCAAGTGCAGTAGTAAATATAGATGAATATAGTTAGAAAGAGCTGTAAGAAACAGTTTTTGCCCATAAGAAATAAGTTGAATCTAATGCTGCATGCAATTATCCCACTAAATTTCTGCAGTAGGCGGATGCAGAGTTCCAAAACAGACAATAATGCCCCAGAAACCTGCCCCCTTTCCATGTAACAAGGCCAACAACTAAAACCAAACGATACTCATTAATAGATTGTTTTTACCCTGATCACCAAAAGTTTTATCAAAACAATAATGGCTGCCAAGATGTTTATCTCTCTTCTCTGATAGACAATGGACAACGAGAGGAGTTGTTGATAGTCCCTGCTAGGGAAAAATTCCATTAGAAATCATGCTTTGAAGTCGAGCAATTTTTTATTGTAATCCCTCGCATTTAGGAGGCAACGCAAAAGATTGGTAAAACATCCCTCGGAAAGAATCCCATCCGATAATGAAGTTTAGGATACAAATAAAATCAAAAGCAGACCAGGTCAAGCATAATATGAGCTGCGTTGAGGTTTCTGAGCTGAAATCATGTAAATTTAAGTAGTATCCAATTAAATGAACATTTTTCTATAGCCTAAAGAAGGCGTATACAAACATAAAAATCATTCCAACATGTCAAACTGGTTATTTTATTTTGTCTAAGTTTTCACTGCATATACCAAGTTGTCAAATGCAATGAATTTCGGAAAGAACCCAATCCAAATAAACCATTAAGAACTCATTAAATGTGTTCAAAAAATTCTATACCTAAAATTTCCAACATTAAGAAAATCAAATAAACTGGTCTTGGTGATTTTGACTATTAGCAACAATTTAGGTGCTTATTATTATTTTTTTAAAAAAGGCATCTTCCATACAAGAAACAAGGGTTTCTACAGCGGACTGAAGAGCATTCCTAACTTGATTTCCAATTCTCCTCAGTCGGAGAAGGCTGGATATCTACAGTCAGTTGAGAGGATAGCATAAGCTAAACGTGAAGAGCAAAGCCAGAAACAAAGTTTTTACAGCAGACTGAAGAGCAACAAGACTGAAATGGTGAGGAACAATCCACGCATTCATCATATTCAGCCATTTGTTATGTTTTTATGAAGAAAATGAACTTTACATTCAGATGTTGGGCTAAATTCATTGGCCATTTATTTGATTATGTAGGGACCTAAATCCAACAAAGGCAAAGGGAAGGTTCAAGAAAAGCCCCAAAAATCGACAACATTCACATTGGCTGAAATAGAACAGATCACTGAAAACTTTCGACACAAAATTGGGAAAGGCAACAATGGGGAGGTCTTCAAAGGTCAATACAATGGCCACACTGTGGCAGTGAAGAGTTACCCAAGGGAAAAACAAAACCAAGGAGAGGTAATTTTCTTTTCTTTAGTGAATTTTACTGAAAGTTAGGAATCTTTTTTAGGTAAATAAAGAGACTTCATTGAACGAAAGAAAAAAAAAACACAAGTTCAAGATGTCTACATATAGTGCATCAGATGACATCTATACTACAACATTTAGATATTATGTAAATAATATTGTTCTTGGCATAGGTCATATGTATTTTCAAGGTCTTATCTATTTTTCTTTCTCGTTTTTTAGGGTTTTTGATATTTCCATGCATTTAAATATTCTAGAACACCCTTGTTCTCATTCAAACAGGTTGAGATCAGCTGCTTGGGGAGGTTTAACCACCGGAGGATCATCTCCCTAATAGGCTATTGCAAAGATGAGCAGACGTACATTGTGATGGGATACATGCCTCGCAACTTGAGGGAAGCTGCAGGTAAGAAATTTAACAATAAATAGAACGCAGCGAGATAAGCCAATGTGTGGGAAGTTTGCACATATACTTTATTGAATATTTTGCCAAGAACTTGATCTTTCACTTCAAACGTCCTTCTGTCATGCCTTTCACTCTTATTTCTAGATCAATAGCTTCTAACCATAACGTCTTATTACTTGAATTGTTAGCATGTGCAAATGGAACCATCTCTAGAATTTCATTGAACTGACAGCACTAATCTTGAAAAAATTTAAGAGCTTTTCAGAAGAAAGCAACCAAAGCATATTTCTCACTTTTATTGAGATCAATTTCCAATTCTAAAAGACTAGAATGATGATGTTTAGATATTTATTCATTCAACTTACACAATTTACAGAGAAGGAACTTGGATGGCTTCAAACAATACGAGTCTTGAAACAAATAGCTAGAGGTGTCAAACACATCCAAAGGCACAACTACATTCTTGGTGACCTGAAGCCAGAAAACATCCTAATCGACGATGTAAGTTAACAATAATACAATACAGTAAGTTAGACAAATATTCTATTGGGATTATATTCACATTTATTCCTCTAACTATTTTAGAAGTACCATTTTTCGTTCTCAAAAGGATATATTTTCATCCTCAAAACTATTTTAAAAATATCAAAATGGTCCTCAAGGCTATTTTTGTGTGAAAACCAGCCATACATGATTCACTTTCAAGGGCACAAATGTCTCTTTAGGCGTAATTTCACTTTTTTAGGGTAGTCTTTTAGACAGAAACCATATGAAGGACATTTGGTCCCTTAGTTATGAATCGTGCATGGCTAACCAATGTGGTACCACTAAAATATTTTTGAGGACAAAATAGAGCCCAAAAAGAATGTCTTGAGGACGAAAATAGTTCTCCTAAAATAGTTAAGAGAACCGAAAGTGATGATTATCCTATCCTATCCTATTACTTTCTGCCTACTAGTTATGGTTAAATCTAAAACGTTAGTTATTTGATGTTGCAGGACTATAAAATCAAATTATGCGATTTGAAAAAAGTTCGCAAAAGTCGGGAAGCAAAGCAGGAGGCTTCAACAATGGATATTCAGCACCGGAGGCCATGTTTATTGGTGATTTAAACCAAAATTTCTTTTTTTATGATGAGGATGCTTAAATTTCCCCTAATCAATTGGATTTAATATTGTTGTTTGATTATGACACACGTTTAAAGATATTTATGTTTTCTTTGACAGTTGAAGCAAGCCCACAGCATGATGCATTCAGCTTTGGGGTAATAATGCTTGAGTTGCTTATGAAGGATAATGAAGTTGGTATAGTGAAAGAAAGGAGCACGGGGAGAAAAAATTACAAAAAGAGCAAAGTGAACAAGAACAGAGAAGAATTCGGACATATAGTTGATCGGGCAAAGAGAAGGGCTCTAGCAGGTCAATCCCTAGTGTGCAATAGACTAATGGATCAAGGTTGCTCACAAAAGCAAGCAAAAGAACTAAACGCCCTTGCACTAGCTTGTGTCAAGGAGATAGCAAAAAGCTCAAAGCAAGAAAAAGCAACAAATTCAGAAAAAGGTCGTCCGGAATTCAAAACAATCATTAACGTCTTGAAGGGTATTTCGGAAGACAGCAGCAGTGAGCGTGAAGATAGTGAGGGTGATAGTGATAGAAGAAACCAATAGCTAAGTTGAACATGTATGATACTTTAGTAAGAATATGGAAAATCTCATGTTCATTGAGAAAGGCGTGATTATCATAAACTATTGACAGAACAATGCAAGAGAGGATTACAGCATACCTGCCTATCGATGCAGCCCCATTGCTCCATGGATAAAACTAATTGAAACTGGTGCAAGGTAAAATATGAAATTTTAAGAACTTATTAAGCAGTGAAAGAATTCTGGCAAATGAAGGCAAAACCAGTTTCTTATACTATGAAAAGAATAATATCCACCTGAACATAACAGCTTTCCAATAATAGTAACAATTACTGCGTCGCTTCTACATTTTCTTTCTTGGACTTCCTTGCCACGGCCAAATAATTCATCATCTGTACTTGAGATAGCAAATTACAAGTATCAGAGATAATCGAGTCTTGGCACACAGTTCCATCTCTCAAGAATTCTACGTTCACTCCTATCTTGTCTGGTTTGCAGTGCTTCCCGTAAACCCCTGAAACTATGATACCACCGAAGGGTTGTAGCATAATGGGCGAAGAATTCAGGAAGAGGGAAAAAGAAAAGAGAAGAGAAAGCGTTTCATTCATTTATTCAATCAGCTGGAGGCCACCAGTTTGATCCATCCCCCTAACTTGTACATTGAACTCTTGGAGAACCCAAGATAGTATTTTGGCTATTGGAAAGACCTTACATACGGGTAAAGAACTCTACGTAATTCTTACTGTAAGATTTTGACATACTTGCTATTGCAAAGTTAAGTGTCATACCCTGAGTCTTAAGGGAACCCAAGAAATTCTCAAGGTAAGGACTAAGGACTTGCTCCCCTCCAACCAGCATATACAGATAAACAGAAGGGGCAGTACGATGAATGCCAAAAGTTGACAATTCCACAAACTACACTAAAACCAAGGCTGTTATTCAAAAGGCAAGACCCAGAGATAGAGAGAGTGAGAAAAGTTATCAAAGAATTCTATTGTTCACCGACACCCAGCCTGCCCCTCTTTATTGATGGATCATCACATAGGACAAATTTGTAGTTTTTACCTTTCTTTTTTCCTTTTCTTTCCTTAGCAGGGATGCAACCATATCTCATGTCTTGTACAGAAATTGACTGCAAAACATCAGACAAGAGAAAATTAATTTTAATTGAGCATATAAACTTTCTACCAGAGGCAAAAAAAAAAAAAATCAAGCATTTACATCTCTAAATACTTCCCCGCCTCTTCTTGAATAAGTCGCGAAGCTAGATCTTTTTGCACACTACATTGGGTCAAACGACTTAGTATCAAAATAAAGCAAATAACACGTCCTAGAAAGGCACCCTTCCTTTTCCTAAAATGAAAGAGGTAAAAGATAATGTCAAGCTCTTGACCCTAGCAGGTAGGTAATTGCATTATTCCAGTCTTAACTAATTCTTCAATAAATCACACATGTAGAAGGACATGACAGGATAGGAATTCCAGTTGATTAGAAGCTTGCATCAGAACCAGAAAACTACGTATGATTCTATTAGTTGTTAACAAACAAAAATTATTATTATAATTAGTATCAAACACCACGGACCACTTGGCACTTCTTAAGTAGCAGCTTAGAGAGATGCTTGCTTGATGTAGTACCTAATAAGAGAATTTGATGTTAACTTAGTTCCTCCTAGACTTCCTGCCATGGTAGAGAATGGCATTAACCGATATCTTCATCAAGTTGCTATTCACCCCTGCAGCAGGGCTCTTCACGATACAGTAACTCCCCCTCCCTCCATCCTAGTTCCCGTAGTTATTTATTTCCTATTTCTTTTGGGTTTTAGTTAAATATTTTATCTCCTTTTCTCAGCCTGGTGTTTTCTGCAAGCAATTAACCTAGTAAGTTCAGAATACTACTAAACTGGCTACCATCTTTCCCGGGATTTTCATCATCATTATTATCCAAAAAACACAGTTTTGCTTTCTCTATGGCAAAGATTACTTCTACCGCAGTTTTCGTTTCTTTTGGACATTGTTACCCTGCTTCCCTTTCCAAATTCTGCAAGTCCATTTAATAACAGAATCTAAAGTTCCTAAGCACATCAATTTCAACAATTTATTCTTTCAGCATATTAGATTTAAATACATTAGACATTTAAAAAATTCTGTGTTTTGTTCTTGAAAAAGAGTATGCTGCTCTTTTCCCTCATTCATAGTCATTTTACTGCAATGCCTGATTCTTGTAACGAGCAAAATTTACCTACGCTGGGGGGAAGTTTAGTCCAGTCCCAAATACTAGAAGCTCTGACACATTGCTTCAGCTGCTGAGCACGTTCATGATTTGCGCTTGACCATGACCAAAAGCCACAGTACATCCATATTTATGAGGTAAATTACAAAGCAATGTCTTGCTTCGCACTTCTGCATTTCCTTATTATGGAAATTCAAATTGTTTTAATCAAATTCCTTCAATTCCAGAATAACAACATAAATCTTTGCAGCATCAGTAACCTTTCGAAAAGGGAAGCCAAATAAAGAACCTTCAGTGATATCTGAGATGGGTATAGGTGATGAACCTGCATAGCTGATCTCTTGATTTAACATTATTTGCTCTGACGGCAATCCCAATTTGGTGGAAGCTCTTGAAAACATCACTCAAGGACTCACTCAGAAATCTGCAATATAACAGAGAGTTAATTTACAAGATCAAGCACACAATTTGAAAAGGAGTGATAAAATCTCATTATAATATTATAATAATCATCTTGTAGTTAAATTAGTTAGTATTAAGCTTTTACTTCGAAGGCTATCTAAGTAATTTTAGCCTCTGCCTTTGATCAATTCATTATATGCAGTTTTCCATTCAGATTCTCAGAAAAGTCAATTTCTCATCACACCTTCCACAAGTCTGTCTAAATATTTTAGAACTTATTATCAATATGTACATGCAGTTTCACATTTTCAGCCCTAAAAAACACGGACGCAAACCTGATATTTGTGATTGCAGTACCCTACCCAAACCAAAACATGCCTATCAGCACAGAATCTGCAAGCGGAACAGCTTGATTTCCTTCTTTACTCTTCTTTAACCCTCTTACTAAGGTCCTTCCTAAAGACCTTGTTCGCTGATATAGATACCAGATGACTTCTCTTAGTTCTAACAAACAAATCTCACCTCTAACAAGATCAAACAATTCACCTCTAGCCGAATCTTAACATCCCTACCTGAGACCACATGTCAGATGTAAATAGTTAAATATAACTCAGCTTAACGGAACGAGATTTAGAAAGAAAATTAAGATCTTTTAGCACATAGTATATAGTTCATCTCTGGTGGATCATTATATTACTAGGTTACAGAACAAGGACCTCTTGAATTGTGTACATTTAGATTTACAATTACTAATGAATTATTCTTTACAGTCTTATGTAGCAGGGGGGAGAGGGGGAGGAAAAAGAAAAAAGTTTGTTTACAGTTTTGGGGTTATTAAGATCCAGATCCTAATGAAGGATCAGGAGATATTTACAAAGGAAAACCAGTAAAAGACAGGAACATTAGAGAGATAACATCAACAGAATGCACGTCCACTAAGAGCAAGCAGTCAGGGCCGTAACAAACCACGAGCGCGCAGACCAAGCAAAGGAGAATTACACAAAGGACATGAGATCCTAGCGAAGCAAGGATGTAATACATAAAACGTCACAAACTCAGCAATCAGATGCATACATGAATCAGCCATTGTGGCCAAAAACAAATCCTGCCGCAGCCAATACTGATATTGTACTGTTCACTACCCCAAAATCATGTGCTGTTCCAATGATTGATGACAGAAATGACCCAAGGAACTTTGCCCCAGAAGTTGATCCTTTAGTTCAGTTCAAGTGATCCCTTCCCTTATCTAGTAGTTTCAAAATCATTAGCTTCTGATTCTAAAATCGCATTGCCTGAAGCAGCTTCTGATAAAAATTGGATCTTTTTACTTGAAGTGGATTTAACAACCCATGGTTGTCATCAAAGAAATGGATTTAGATAAAATTGGATCCTTTTACAAGGGTGTATCTGGAATCACTTTGGGTTCCACTCTCCCTCTCACATATAATTTACCATTGCAAAGCTCAAAACAGAAAATCCGAACTCTACCCAATCCCACCCTAAATATACTTGAACGAATGGTTAAGCTCCAAGAGGTGGTTATACATGTTGAATTCAGATGTTAACTCTAAACCTGAAAGCCGAATAAAGCTAATAAACCTCGAATCCCTACTTTTCAGTCGCATCACTGTACAGTCACACTGAGGACCAACCCTTATCCATATCTTGGTTTCTCTAGATTGAATTTCGAAAAGATAATGAACAAACGAAATGCAACAACAGACAAGCCAGCTCGTCTTGTGAGCCCGACTCAATACTGGATCAACTGCTTGAACTGCTAAGGAGAAGCCTTGCTGACCAAGGGTTGAGATAGAAGAAAAACGAATTACTTTGACCAAGCAAGGGGGGTGTCGGAAGACGATGAAGCACATCCATCACCACGAACGGTATCCTATAAAAGAAGGTTTCTTCTTTAGGGTAATGAGCGGAAGACTGTAAATCAAACTCAGGAATTCTGCTAAAGCCAAAAGGGTCGACATAGCTGTTGCTAAAGCATCCATAACTCTGCAAGCGATAGCCCTCCCTCGAGGAAGAAGCAAGCAACCCTATTGAGGAGACCAGGCTAAAGCTCCTTCAGGAAAAAGAGCCCCAATGCAGTCATTAACTCTTCACCAAGCACAGATACTGGCAACATACCACCGATAAGGAGCATTCTTGTGGGTCTTTCTTAGATTCGCACCCTGAAAGACCAAATAAAACAGGGCAGATATGCAAAAAAGAAAATGATCCATCTTGCCAGACAAAGAAAAATGGACAAGACGAACTCATGATCATTTAGAAAGAAAATATAAGACGGTTCAAATCGTCAAAAGGGGAGTTTGTGTCAAGAAATAGAAACAGAATGACAAAGGAAGCAGCGATCAAAATGGGAGGTTTAACCAGCAGCCGAGCGTAAGCATAAAGTCAAATCTCAACCAAATTTAAAGCAGATCAAATCGTACACCAACAGCAGCTTCCAGAAATTCAACACATAAATCAAGCAAATCAATGAATAAACCACTCAAAGAAATCGAGAAAAAGCATACCTCTGATTCTTGCTCCTGTGAACCTCGACCCTTCAACTACATTCAGATCGAATAGACTCAACTGGAACATCAAAATCGAAGAAGCCGAAGGTCAACCTAATACTTTCCTCAGATTTATTCGATCCACTGATTTGTATCCTTCAAAAGGGAACTCCAGTAAGATCAAAATATGGTAAGGATACTCATCCTTGAACTGTAGTTGAAGCAAATTCATAGGTATCACTGTTAAACCTAATTCCTTCCACGAGGAGAGACGAAGCACCGACTGAATTTGGACAAAAAATTTGGGTTTTCGTTACTCTTCGAAGTTTATAAGATTAGGAAAAAAAATTAAAAAACCAAGTACAGATAGTCAGATAATCTAAGCGATGCATTCTGATTGGTTCGTATATTATGTTCAGCTTACGTGGCCAAAGTAATCTTTCTTAAGAGACTATTTTACCCTTGTCTTTTTAAGTCAGTTTCCAATACTACCCAATGCGTTCGCCTTATTCCTCTTCTCCAGCGCCTTGAATAAAAATGTGAACTTTGCACTCAGAATTCAAGAAAAGCGCCCCAGGGAAACTAAAAAAGAGAGGCCTTTGGGCTATCTGAATCCAAGTTCTGTCAAGAACCCCAATAGAAGACATAATTGTGGGGTTTGACGCCTTAGATGAAGCAGAAGAGGAAAATAAGATGGGTTCTTGAGGCCAAAATTGTAAGCTTTTCAACCTGATCACACTGGCCCTGGTTCTGTCTTCGCCTGGTGAAATTTCCTTTGATTCAGGTGATTTATGGTGGTTTATTGGTCCTCCAATTATGCTATTCTGTGTTTTTCTTAATATTACTTGTTATTTGATGCCAAAGTTTTGAACTTTTTCCCTTTTCTTTCAAGCGTGGTAACATTTCTGCTTCATGGCGTTTACGCCTCTGAATAGCTAATCTGCACAAGAGTATCAATGTATTTTTCGGCCTCAGTAGTAGTTAGAAGATAAATATTTGGATGATTTGAGCTCATTTTCTAGCATGATATCAGCTTTTGAATCCCGCTGTTTTATCAATTTCTTTTGTTATATGTGCTTTTATTATATTTGCTCTTCCCTTGATTAAGAGTACATTCATTTAGTAATCAATCCTTTTTTCCTTCGGAGGGGTGTTCTTGGTTCATTTTGTCATGCTTGGATTTCTGAATATGAATTTTTTTCTTCAACCTGTTGATTGGTTTTGTTACTGAGGGACGTATGGAATAAGTGCATGGAAAGGCTCGCTTGTATGGTGTTTTTCAGCCATAGACGGAACAAGAACTTTTATTCATGAAGGGGAAAAATCTAACCTATTCCATATAAAGAAAGTCTCACAGATATTGGGAGAAGCGAACTTAAAGAAAATGTGGAATAAAAGCCTAAAAAACTAATACCTTGGAGAGGACTTTAGAATGTTGGAAGGGCAGCAACCACCCCCAGCCCCCTTGGTTCCATCTTTGATTGCAGCTTACAATTATTAACTTGTTTTTCATCATAGACTTCACATTGCAATTTCTTTAACTGGGAAGAATAAAATAAACAAAAAAAAAGGATGCGACCTGCTACAGAATTCTCGTTTGAATTTGCTATTTGTGAAGATTATATCCCTGGATGAAAGGATAACCGAGTAATGTGGAATTTGCATTTGCTCAGAAGGGGTTAAGTGGGTAAAATGACTCTGCCAGTAGAGAACAAGGGTGTAACGCCTTTCTTGGGAATTCAGTGTTCAGCATTTCTTTTGCAGGTTTTGCAAGTATCTGTTTCATATTTATTGTTCATTTTCCATGCTTTTCCCTGGAATCCCTCATTTCTGGATGCTTTAAACAGTCATGACGTTTTTTTTGCCTAAGTTTAATCTGTTGTTCTTCCCTTGTCATCTAAAGTAGCATCGGTAAATACGCTTCAATGTTGTTCGGGCTACTACTTCTATTAATTGCAGAATTTTGGATCATCAAAGGAAAGGAGTGAGGTTTTTGTAAAATTTGTATAAAAACAGCCGTGGAGGCGTTCTATGATGAGAAAAGTGAGCTTGTTTCTTATTTTCTCCATTTATCTTGTGGGTTGGCTAAAGTATAGTTGCATGAGGATTTCATATTCCTCTCTGAAGACAGGGCTTTGAGCAGATATATTCTTGTAGCTTTGTTAAAACAGAGTTTATATTTGAGGTCTGTTACTACATTGTTGGTAAAATAGGAGCATGCAGATTTTTACTATTGTCGTGTTTGCTTGACCTAGTTGTCCCATTTGCATAAAGACTGGCAGGTTGAGCAATTCACCTAGTCATTTTTTTCTACTTCGCCCCCCTCAAAGTTGAAGTTCTGGTTCTGTCTACCTGTTGACCTAACACTCCAACCATAAGTTGACTGATTCAACTGATCTGAGGCTATCTAGTTTGTTAAAAGTGCTTTCCTAAACTTTATACTCTCCTGATGTGGATATTCTCATTTTCATCTTGTTTGGCAGATCATGTGTTTCTGCTCAATTACGTTAAAATGCTTATAGCACTTACGCGCTACATTTCTGTTTTTTAAGGACAAACGTTGATTATACATTCGGGAATTAGGTGATTGTACATCACGGAATTAGGTAATACCATCCAAGCAGTTGCTTTTCTGCCTGCTGTTAGCACAAAGGGCTGGGAGACAGGTGACTTGACATCAGAGAATGGACATGGACCAGAGAATGATGGACCTATCCTAATTCTTTGCCCTGCATTTGTTAGTCACAATTGGGAGGCTGAATTTGTAAGTGGGTGACATTCTCTATTGCCTTTTCATCATGGTAAAAGCATGATCTGCTGATTGACAAACTAGAACTGCATGGAGTTGAGATAATGATTACTAGTTTTGTAACATAATATTCACAGAAACATTTTGGCGAATGTGCAGCATGGAGGGAATATCGAGTCTGTCTTCATACAAGATAGGGCTGATACCTGAACTCCAAGATAGGAATGAAATCCAAATTTACACAAATTGAGATCCATGAGAACGATAGAAAATTATGGATTATACAAATTGAGATGTGAATTGATCCACAGAGGATGAAAAAATGGTGTTTGCAGTTGAAAAAGTATTTAGCATTTAGAGTTCGAAAGGTAATTATTATTTTAATATATTAAATGATTATTATTTTTTAGTATGAATGAGTATTATTTTTTAAAGAATTATTTCTGATATAATAATAGTATCCTCAATTTAAATAAAGTAATCCTCAACTGTTAGCCAATAGACAAATAAAAAATAGCCAATAGAGATGTAAATCTAATATTTCGTCTGGTGAGGAGTATTTTTACTAATTAAGTTATTATTTTGTCATTCATTAAAATTTTACTCTTCAAGAAGTCCTTACTTGTTCCAATTTTCAAGTTGCAAATCTTCTTGTTGGATTCTTGTGGATCCATGAAGCCAACACTACAGCAAAAGCAGTTTGGCAGCAAGGGTTTTGTCTTTCCTAGCAGGAGGACGGTATGATGGTTGGTTACGGTGTTAACACAAGATAATTATTTTAGTATATATTAAATAAATTTTATGCATTGTGAATAAGTTTGAATAATATATATTTATATTATTTAAATTTAAATAATTATTTAGTATACATAAATTCTTAATTACTAATTCAAAATTCGATTGTTGAAATTTATTTAATAGGTGTTAAGAAAATGTGTTGCCACCAGCAGCATAGTTACATCAGAGGGTAGACAATCCACTTGAGGCCCACATTCTGTAAATTGGATTTGCTTTTGAGAGTTGAATAGCAACACCGATCACTTTCGAGAAAAAAAAAGAAAAGAAAAAGGGAGTGCCACATTGGTTTATGTACCAATGATTAGTGTTATGGTCAAATGATTACTACTTTTTTAGTGCAAATGATTACTATTTTTGAGAGAATTCTCTGATAATATTAGCATAAAATTTTTACGAGATTCTTTTCAATATAAATTTTAAAAAATTTAAAAAAATTATCGAAGAAAAAAATAGTAGTAGAAGAGACTATCATAGGTTAAACTTTTTAATTTTTCTGCTACATGCAATATATAAAAAGAAGAAATAATACCAGCATCCTTTTATGTCTTTTTACAATAGCAATTTTCTAAAATAAAAAAATTATCTTTATGTAGTTTTAAAAAAATATCGATAAAAATTATATAAATAAAAATATCAATAAAAAATATTAAACAACAGTCTTGAGATTAAAAAAAGAAAAAGAAAAAGAACAAATATTGGATTCATGGAAGTGTCAATAAAAAATACTAAACAATAGTCTTGAGAGTAGAAAAAAGCAAAAAAAAATATCATACATTGGATCATGGAAGAAAAACAATAAAGAGACTACATGTGTTACTCCAAAAAGCTAACTCAAAGAGATCTACAATTGACTAAAAGAAAAAAAAAAATGAGTAAAATTAGAAACATAAGTAGAATTGAAAAAAAAAATTATAAATTAATAATTCTAATGGCGAAGCAAGCGAAGAAACTTAAAAAAAATGAAGGAAGATGTCAATTAAAAAGTAACTATTATAATGGCTTTGACGTAGTCACAATTTTTTTTATTTTAATTTGTCCTTCAAAAAATTAACCAATATAATGCCTTGGAAACATAAAGTACTAAATTTAAAATCGAGGCTTAAATTGGCCAGTATAATACAAAGTAGCGTGGAAAATTATGTGATCAACAAAAATTATAAAATTTATTCATGAAATAATATGTAAATAATAAAGAAAAACGTGTAAGGAAAAAAAAACCTCCTATAACACTATCCAAAATTAAGTCAGATTAGGTCACAGATGACTGATCGATTGATCAATACAACATCTATTTTAGTTAGACAATAACCCTAATAAATACATTTATCCTAGTTTTTTAACACCTATTCGTTGTTGGCTAGTTGGTGGGATTTGTCAAACTTACAGATGCACCACGATTATATAATGTAAAACTTCTTCTTCTAGTAGAGTTCCTACCATAATGGAGGATGGTAACACATATAGGAAAGAAAGAAAGAAGACGTGGGTGGAAGAGCTGGTTAATTTTAGGAGTTATAAAAGGAAATGTGTATTTTTTAGAAGTTTATCTTTAAAAATTCAATTTAAACTATGAGATTTGCTTTTATAATATTTTTTACAGATGTAAAAAATCCTTTTAACCGATAGGGGTTTTTTAAAGTAATTACAAGCTTGAAAATTTTGAAAATTAAAAACGGAGCATGTAAAGCTTTATAGGAAGAGAAAGAAAGTAAAAGTGATTTATTAATATATATTGATACTAGCATTAAAATTCATGCTATGCATGTATGTTAAATTTTTTAGAGAAAGTTTAGGAGAAAAAAAGAAAAAGAAAGATCCCACAAAATCATAAACAAAGGAGATTCAGAATGGAAGAGTTTATAATAGTTTTCAAGTGGTTTTTGTTTAGTTTTGAATTTTTGGAGAAGAATGAATAAAAGCGAATTTTTCTTTTTGTTCAACTGGATTTGTTCTTTTTCCCTTTTTCTTTTCCACTGCAAATGTTGTTGTTTTGATCAGATTGCTTTTTTTTTCTTATGTCCACAAAAATGGAAAAGAAAATATTGCCACTCATTTGGCCTTGAAGAGACGAAAAAGAAAAATGACTTCTAAGAAAATAAAAAAGAAAATAAAAAAGGCATAAAATGTATTTTATGATCTCGGTGCTATTCCTAGAATTAAACGAAATAGCCATTTTTCTTATCCCCTCATAAAACATGAGTTTTTGTTTTTAAAAAAAGAGGTTTGATCTCCACTCTAATTACATTAATTTGTCTACAATTTAGGAGTTTCTTATATTGTAAAAGAAGAAATTTGAATCATATATTTATTCACGAAAAAAATTAAAACTTACAAATCTTGCTTCATTGGCTGGAAAGTTTGTTTGACAACACCACTTGATGTAAATCTTAATCCAATAAAAAAAATAAAAAACTCATTAAATGTAAACTTTTGACTGAAAATTATAAGGTAGATTTTACTTAAAGCAACAAAGGGCTAAAAAAACCAAAGATAGTAGAGCAAACAAATCATTAAAAATCAAATAAAAAAAGAAAAAATATATGAAGATAAAAAGTGAAAAAATATCTCAGAGAGAGAAGAACAGAGGCTTACAATAGAGGGGAGGGGGAGACTGAAAATTAGATGTAGGAGGAGGGTGACATAAAAAAATGAAAAGACTTTTGTGTCTGTAAGTTGATTAGGTAATAGGAAGATGAAAAAGCAGTTATATTATAATAGGGAGATAAAAAAAGTAATTATAAAATTAGAATAGAAGTGTGGTGGTAGTTGATTAGAAGAGTAGAAGAAAATAATGAGCGAGTGAGAGAATACAATAGAAGAAGATATAAAAAAAATTTAATTAATTTTTAAAATAAAAATCTATTGAAATAATTGAAAATTTTTAAATTTTATAAAATATGATTGAAGACTTGAAAGTTTTGGAGAAAAAGAGAATAAATGTATTATATATATTTTATAATATGCCTCATCTGTTAGCCATCAAACAAATGACAAATTTGATCAAAATAACTTTTGTACACAAAATATTTGAGTCCAATTATTTGAGAATAATTTGTGAATTTTTAAATAATTTAAAGGTCACTATAATCCTTTTTTTTTTGTTTAAAAAAAAGTAAATCGAGAAGGTGATGAATACTACTCCTCTAGTAAAATGAAATATTATCGTTTGGCAAAAACATAGAGTAAGTTTTGATAAATGTAAAGAAAAGGCATAATATGCCAAGCCATAATATATTATCCAAGATAGGTATAGTATTTCTTATCAGGAAATAATTCTTTAAAAAAAAATCCTACGATAAGCAAGATTACTATAAATAAAGCGAGCCTCTCCAATCTCTATGCACTTTTGGTAGCAAAGACAAATCCTAGTGTCGCCGTCGCGTCGAATTCAACCGGGTGAAGGTGAGTTAGCTTCTTTCATGTTTCAATAATTTTATGGAGATTCGATGGTCTTTTAGATTACGATTTGCAATGCAGATTATATTTATTTTTATGGAGAATATTAAATAGATTACTGTGATGTTAGCTGCTAGCTATTGGCTTTTGATTATTTTAGCCTTTTTTGAGTATTTTATTCCTATTTGCGTTGAAGAGACCTTTTTTCTCAACAGGCTATGGATGATCTTTGGGGTAATCTGGTTCAATTTACTTTCGAAGAACTGCGAGAAATTACCGACGGGTTTAGCGATCAGAATTATATTGGAAGGTTCCAATATGGAAAAATTTACCATGGTAAAATTAGGGTTAATGGTGCGCCTCGCTTTGTGACTGTAAAGATCTTTGAGCATGTACAGAAATATGGTTATGTGAAGGGAGACAATGAGCAAAGAGTGAGAGTATGCTTTCCATTAATTCAACTTCTAAGCCAAGTTGTCTGGGTTGTTGAATTTATATTACTATCAGTTTTGTTGTAACATGTAATAATTGAGAATTCTCAAACAAAAACTCTCCTTGAATTGTTTGATTTTGTTTGCAGAATGAAGTAAACTTTTTCATACATGAAAGGCTTAATAGTTTCCCGGGGTTGGTGAAGCTTTATGGTTACTGTGATGATGCGGATGAGAATTATAGCGGGAATAACTTGGGTGTTGTTTATGATCTCAAGCCGCTTGGAACTCTATATAAATTCTTGACCACAGAGAAAGGTATGCTTCTCTTTCATACACCTCTTTCTCAATGTGTCAGAATGGAGAAGCTAGCTGGGGGTTCAGAGTATAATTTGTTTGGATGCATAAAAGCTATCCTGCAAAAAAATTTCATTTTTCATGCACGGTCTACTTGGATTGGAAATTGAAAATCTATCTTTTTCCCAAAAATTCATCTTTAAGGCCACATAATGGAAAATTTTCGGGGAAAAAAATCCAAGTACATTTCTGATGTTTACTCTTGTAATAGATTTGGTCTGTGATGACAGATGTTTTTGTTGCAGTTCTTTGTTACAAGTTCAATTGAGTTTTATGTTGTAGTTCTACCTTTCCTCCCAGGGTGCTTCTGATGTTTTGCATCTTAACGACCTTCACAGTTTGTGATTGAATAGCTTAGATTAATTTTGATATTACACCATTTTCACTTATAGTGTTGGGTCTATGGATGTGTAATTGTTAATTATTCTGGTATTCAAGTTAAGGTAAAAACTCTTCTGTTGTGTTTAGTGGTTAATTTACGTTTTTCCAATCCTTCAATTATGTGACCGATGCTAAACAGTTATCTTTGACTCGATCTGGACTATTGTTTGTTTGTGCATATAGATTCGAGATCTATTTGAAGCAGGCTTAAATAGAATTCATCTTATAAACTAATTTAATTTGCTTCTAGATTCTTTTGGCTGGCTGAAGAGGATCAATGTGGCACTTCAACTTGCTCGTGTCCTTGATTATTTCCACGGAAACAACCTAATGAAGCTGAAATTCGTTATTCGTAATTTAAGCACTGGTCATATCTTACTTGATGAGGTTTGATAGTTGGAGTATTCTTCTCCTTTTACTGTGGCTACTTTACATATGCTTCAGACATCTGTTTGCTTCCCCCCTTCCTTGGTTTTCAAGCCTGGATGTGGTGCAAACCCACTTGTTTCCTTACCTTCTCCTTCATGTTGAGACGTTCACAATACTCACTCTCTTGTGCTTGACTTGCAGGACTATAACCCTGTATTGATTGACTTTAGCATGATTTCTGGTGGAATTTTTCCTAAGAAGACAAACTTGGATACATCCTATGTTTGGGGATGCCATGGGTACATTGATGTATACCTAGGTACTCACTTTTTTCTTTCTTCATCCTCCACTCCCCCCAAGCCTTCTTATGATGAGCTATAGATAGAGACATTTGAGTTGCTGAAAGACAGACGGCTTACATCAGTATTGAATAGAAAATTTTGGTTCTTAATGGAAAACCGCACCAAAATTTATCATATTAACTTAAGTATCTTTCCCTATAGTGACACAATTTTTTTCACTTGCCCATGAATCCTAAGGGAATACTTCCCTCTCCTTTATTAAAAGGAAGTGCAAAAGAAAGTTTTTATAGATGTGCTAATGCTATAATGCTCAATCTGCCATTGTATTCCCATGTATAGGAAATTAATTTACATCTTTTCATTCTTAAATAATGACTGCAGTGAAGTTTGATTAACCACCGGCATCTTACCTAGTTAACAATTCCCGACTAGATTGCCTGTAATCTTGATTCTGATTGTTTTCCCAAGTAGTCATTTTAGGTCAGGTTCTTGCAATAAAGAAAGTGGAAATACATGTCTATATCTATAGTTGTTGAGACTTCTGACTTGTGTTTCATGTTGAGTGCTTTTTCCACAATTTGAATGGGGGTTATTTCAACCAGTTTTCTGCCTAATGTTTTTATCTTCTGTTTTCTTCTTAAATCTGTTATAGATATGAACTAAGCAATTAACTTGTTCAATACATTTACAGCTAAATGGGGTGACTGGTGTGAAATGCATGATATTTTTGCATATGGAGTGCTACTTGTGATGTTGATTACGGGGAAAGTCTACTCAGCTGAAAATAAAATGAGTGACAAAGAAGAAGGCATTTATGATTGGGCGGAGTCTGAATACTACTCATCTCCTGAGAGATCCAAGTCTGGGCGTTTTTTATGTTCATTTGTGAATGATGAATTGGCAAAAGATAAAGACTATTGTTCCCGTGATGGACGTAAAATTACAGATCTAGCAATGCAGTGCATACATGAATACTTCTCTAACCGGCCAACAATGAAAGAAGTAATTAGGTGTCTTCTTAATTTAAAGGCTGTACGCAAGTATGGTGGAGAAAAGGGATTGAAGCTGACTATGTAAGGCTTCAAGGTCTGCCATTTTCTAAGATTTTATGCTCATCGACGCAAGGGGACAGTTAGCAGGGAAGACATTATTAGAGATGAGAAAAGGGAGAGTTTCCAGATACTAGTTCTGAAATCTTATTAGGACGAGACATATTATTAGAGATAAGAAAAAGGTTGGGTTCCAGATTCATCGACTGAAATCTTATACTTGCCCCTTGCAATTTTATGTTGCCCCTTCCAATTTTATTGGAAATGTTAAAGAAGCTGCTTATGCTTTCGTATAACACGTGTATCTAGAAATGGAAATGAAATTGGGGATTATCCATAGCTTTCTATGTTCCTTTTTACGCTAAATGTTCTTTCAAAGTTGTTAATTCTAAAACTCTCTCTCCATAGACAGAAAGAAGTGAAGTGACTAATTTGCGACTGTTGCAGTTGAAGGTGTAAATTCTTCGTGCATTGCAGGGCGTTTTTGAAGCATAATCTTATGATCAGAAGCTCAGGGGCAATTCCCAACACTTTCGTCAACTTTGAATAGCATGATTTAACTGGAAATACATTGAAGTAACAATTTTACCCTCACGCTTAAAAGACAAAATAATAGAAAATGCACTAATTTTGTATTTTGGATACTATCATTCTCTTACTAGCGAACCAAGCCACAGAACGGAATTAAAAAATGAGGGCGATTGAAAGGTAGAAACGAGATGTCTTTAAGCATTTACTGTACGTTTTGTACAGTGAAATTGATTGATTATTAAAATTTTTTTACTTTATTTTGTATTTGATGTGAAAATTTTAAATAGAAAATATCTTTTTATAGAAATGTCTTGTTACGTATTATATCTTTAATATATTCGACAAAAATAAACACAATTTAGTGTTGAATTATACTCCTATTTTTAAAATATAAAGCATTTTGATATTTTTTTTAAAATATTTAGTCTTTAATAATTTTTTTAAAAAAATTCCTCAATTACTCTTACCATAAATATAATTATTTTATTCTTCATTTTATTACTGAAATTAGTTAAAAATATAAATAAAAATTAATTTCTTATTTTTTTCTTAATCTATGTAAAAAATATTAAAATACCTTATATTTTAAAACAGACTGAATATTTTATTTTTTTAGTAGCAACTTCTTTTACCTTGATCTAATATGAGAGTTATCTTAATGATTAAATTATACTTTAATACACAAAATATTTGATGTTTATTTTAGTGTGGATTTTATTTATATGACATATTTATTTAGATTTTTTGCTAATATAATTTAATTTTATTGACATAATATTCGAGCAAGACATTTAAATCAATTTTTATAAAATTTTATTACTTTTTAACATTGAATAATAATTTTATCAAACGTAGAAATGGAATTATCATTCCATTTTGACTTTTCTTTCCAGAATAGCAAGATACATATTTCAGTAGAAAAAAAGATTCTAACAATACGCTTAGTGCAGTGATATAGAATGAATTTTTTAACCTCTCTTTTTATTCTAATATTTAGTTTGCAAAATTAAAGTGTCAAAGGACTTTTCGATAGAAAAGTCACTACAAAAAGAAGTGGAAAAAGTCTTTCCTTACCAAAAGTTAAGAAAATGGGTTTCCAAGAAAATTTAGAAACCTAAATAAATATTTAATAGCTATTGTACCCTTCTCTCTCTAAGAAAACACGAAAAATTTAAATAAAAATTTTTCCAATTTCAAAAAACTTCAGCAATACACGAAATATCCCCAAGCTAGTTTGTTTCTTTATTTTGATACAAAATAAAATTTATTTTTATGATTGCATTCAATTTTATATATAAACTATATTTTTAGCATTCAAAATGGATGTTTGATGTTTTTAAAATAGTTTACTAACTACTTTTTTATATTTTTTTTCAAATTTTAGTCTCCTAAATCAATTTTTTTCAAAAAACATAATTTTTACTTCTAGTTTCGTAGCAAAATTCAATCAAAATTTATAATTGTATACATATAAGCTCGATTTAAATGTCAAAACTATCACATCTTGCCCAAAAGATTACATTGTCAAGTCTGATGATTCATGATTGAACTTAAAAGGTGAATTAAGATTTTATATTACATTTGATGCTCATCTATAGATGTTTTGATAAAATTGAACAATTTTTGATAAATTTACCTTTTAAATCAAACTCAGGTACATGATACATATGAATTTGACTCTAACTCTGTAGTAGAATTGGTAGCAAGGACTTTATTCTTTTTTTAAAAAATAAATTTGTTACTAAAATTATAAAAATTAAGATTAAGAGATATATTTAAGACAAAATAAATAATTAGGAGACTATTTTTGTAAATTGTTCTTTAAACTTTTAGTACAAAGGTTACTAAAGTGACATTATGTGGATAATGTATTTAATTTAAACTTATAATCATTGTAAGTCATATTATATAAAATTTTATTTCATTATAACATTAAATAATAATTTTACTAAATATAAAAAATTATTATTTTATTCCGACTTTTCTTTCCAAGCAATAAAATGAAAATAATATTTCAATTTGATCATAGGTGAGAGAAATTCTGACCGAAAAGTAATTTTATTCATCTCCAATGCTCGGACATACCGCCTCTGTTTTCTCTGACCCTTATCTTACTTTTTTCAATATTGAACTTTGTACAATTTTTAAAAATTATTTTTTTAAAAATTATATTCACCATAAATATAATTCTCACGTTCATTATTTAGTTAAATATATAATAAAAAACTACCCCGCACCTTAATCTATACAAAAATAGTAAAAAATCTTATACTTTAAAATAAAAAAATCCAATATAAGACAAGTAAAAAATAATTTATTTTATTTTATTTACCAAATATTGTATGAAAACCGACTAAGCAAAGTACATCCTCAGGCAGAAGTTAGATATCTTTGCACATTTAGAACCTACTAAGCGAACTAAATCCTAATAAAATCAGGAGGAATGTAACAGTAGGGGAAAAAAAATACTACTCCAATGTGCTGGCATTCTGGAACAGTATATTTTTCTTCTCAATTGTACTAAATCTTTTTTCAGAGAAAAAAAAGCTTGAGCATACTAATACAAAAATTGAAAATTCGATTGTGCTAATATACCATCAGTATTATGTAATTTATAATTGAATTAAAAAAAGTAACGCGTAAACGAGACTGAAAAATAATCTAAACATCAGCACGAAATACTGTTCCCACTAATGAATACTCAAAGATTAAATCCAACACTGAAATAAAATTGCCTAGTCTATACATGAACAGGTATAGGACGGTTTCTAACTGCATTAAACTAGTTTTCATAAATTTCAGCTCCTAGACAGTTTAAGGAGTTGGAGGCACAGTTGCACTTCAAAGCATTATGCAAAACAACACGCAGATTCAGTAAACGGTCAACAGCTTCTTTCATTGAGGGTCGCTTAGATGGACAGATCGCGAGACAGTCCGTAGCCAGCTTTGTAACTTTAGGTCCATCCTCAGAACAAAAAACCGGGTCCTCTTCCAGGCTCTTGTGTACCAGAGAATAACCAGACCGACCGAACTGTCCATCAAGTGCCTCTCGCTTGAACTCCTTGTTTACCCATTTATGGAGTGAGATGTCACATTTCACACATTCCTCTGCACTACAAGCTTTTTTGCTGATCAACATCAAAAGCAAGATGCCAAAAGCAAACACATCCCACTTTTCCATCAACCAACCTGCAATATACTCTAGTAATTAAGCTGGAAACTTAAAGAAGATGCTTGACTTGACTACAAGAATAAAAAACTAATTACATTTCTAAAATTAGGTTTATCAAAAGGAGAAAAAAGTGTGAATGACACTTGCAAGGTCAGGATTACTTTTCCAGTATCTATCCCACACGTGCAGTGAGGTCTACAAACGCAAGCACATCCTAAGAGCTAAACATTCATACACACACAGAGACAACCCAAAAGCCAGATCAGGAGCGCAGAAGCATGCATTAATCCTGTTTCTTTTTACTGCCAGATAAACACAGATATCCATATAGAAAATATTTGGCCATAGGGGTGTATTTCTCCCTGATATTAGTCAGTGCACCATGTGTGTGAAGGTTTTACCTTCAGTTTGTTTGTTCTATCTTTCTACAATCAGTAAAGCACTACCATGCCAAAATAGGAGAGAGAGAAACAGAGAGAGACAGAGGTAGAGGGAGAGGGGCAGCGCAGAAACCCTTTTTTTATAGGTTGGTTATTTTCAAGCATGAACAACAACCCATAAGGACAGATCCTGATTAGCAGTTTGTTCAACAAATTCAAAACTAAGATTCTTTACACCACCTTCGCAGCTCATTCTTGCCCATCTAGCAAAATTTAGATCTAAGAGCCCACATAATTTCAAAATTCTGGATTTATCAACTTATCCCATCCAAGTGTCAGAAAAGATAAACATTACATAGAATCTTGTCTGATGCAGTCATTCTTGTCAAAAGACATTCAATCTGTCATAAAGGATAATATTTCAAGCGCAGTAGTAAATATAGATGAATATAGGTAGAAAGAGCTGTAAGAAACAGTTTTTGCCCATAAGAAATAAGTTGAATCTAATGCTGCATGCAATTATCCCACTAAATTTCTGCAGTAGGCGGATGCAGAGTTCCAAAACAGACAATAATGCCCAGAAACCTGCCCCCTTTCCAAGTAACAAGGCCAACAACTAAAACCAAAGGAAACTCATTAATAGATTGTTTTTACCCGGATCACCAAAAGTTTTATCACAACAATAATGGCTGCCAAGATGCTTATTTCTCTTCTCTGATAGACAATGGACAACAGAGGAGTTGTTGATAGACCTGCTAGGAAAAATTCCATTAGAAATCATGCTGAAGTCGAGCAATTTTTTATTGTAATCCTGCATTTAGGAGGCAACGCAAAAGATTGGTAAAACATCCCTCAGAAAGAATCCCATCCGATAATGAAGTTTAGGATACAAATAAAATCAAAACAGACCAGGTAAAGCATAATATGAGCCGCGTTGAGGTTTCTGAGTAGAAAACGTAGTTTATCCCAGGCATGCGACCATGCAAAAATTTGAGCAAACAAGCAATTTTAAGGGCCACTTTGACTTTGTTTATCCAAGTCAACCCAAAAGCCACATCAGGGAGCGCGAAGCACGCATTAATCCTGTTTCTTTTATCGCCGGATAAACACGAGACATCCGAATAGAAAATATTTGGCCAAAGGGGTGTATTTCTCCCTGATATTAGTCAGTGTACCCTGTGTGTGAAGGTTTTACCTTCAGTTTGTTTGTTCTATCTTTCTACAATCAATAAAGCATTTCCATGCCAAAATGAGAGAGAGAGAGGGAGAGGGAGAGGGACCCGGGAGCATAGAAACCCTATTTTATAGGTTAGTTATTTTCAAGCATGAACAATAACCCACAATGACAGATCCTGATTGGCAGTTTGCTCACCAAATCCAAAACTAAGATTCTTTACAGCACCTTCACAACACATTCTTGCCCATCAAGAAAAAATTTAGATCTAAGAGCCCACGTAATTTCAAACTTACGGATTTATCAACTTATCCCATCCAAGTGCCGGGAAAAAGGTAAACATAACATATAATCTTGTCTGATGCAGTCATTCTTGTCAAAAGACACGCAATCTGTCATAAAGGATAATATTCCAAGTGCAGTAGTAAATATAGATGAATATAGGTAGAAAGAGCTGTAAGAAACAGTTTTTGCCCATAAGAAATAAGTTGAATCTAATGCTGCATGCAATTATCCCACTAAATTTCTGCGGTAGGCGGATGCAGAGTTCCAAAAGCAGACAATAATGCCCCGAAACCTGCCCCCTTTCCAAGTAACAAGGCCAACAACTAAAACCAAACGATACTCATTAATAGATTGTTTTTACCCACGATCACCAAAAAGTTTTATCAAAACAATAATGGCTGCCAAGATGTTTATCTCTCTTCTCCGATAGACAATGGACAACGAGAGGAGTTGTTGATAGTCCCTGCTAGGAAAAATTCCATTAGAAATCATCGTTTGAAGTCGAGCAATTTTTTTATTGTAATCCCGCATTTAGGAGGCAACGCAAAGATTGGTAAAACATCCCTCGGGAAAAGAATCCCATCCGATAATGAAGTTTAGGATACAAATAAAATCAAAACAGGACCGAGGTCAAGCATAATATGAGCCGCGTTGAGGTTTCGAGTAGAAAACGTAGTTTATCCGAGCATGCGACCATGCAAAAATTTGAGCAAACAAGCAATTTTAAGGGCCACTTTGACTTTGTTTATCCAAGTCAACCCAAAAGCCACATCGAAGCGTGAAGCATGCATTAATCCTGTTTCTTTTTACTTGCCGGATAAACACGGACATCCGAATAGAAAATATTTGGCCATAGGGGTGTATTTCTCCCTGATATTAGTCAGTGCACCCTGTGTGTGAAGGTTTTACCTTCAGTTGATTGTTCTATCTTTCTACAATCAATAAAGCATTTCCATGCCAAAATGAGAGAGAGAGAGGGAGAGGGAGAGGGACCCGGGAGCATAGAAACCCTATCCGGCATGCGACCATGCAAAAATTTGAGCAAACAAGCAATTTTAAGGGCCACTTTGACTTTGTTTATCCAAGTCAACCCAAAAGCCACATCGAAGCGCGAAGCACGCATTAATCCTGTTTCTTTTTACTTGCGCAGATAAACACATATCCGTATAGAAAATATTTGGCCATAGGGTGTATTTCTCCCGATATTAGTCGAGTGTACTACTGTGTGTGAAGGTTTTACCTTCGAGTTTGTTTGTTCTATCTTTCTACAATCAATAAAGCATTTCCATGCCAAAATGAGAGAGAGAGAGGGAGAGGGAGAGGGACCCGGGAGCATAGAAACCCTATTTTATAGGTTAGTTATTTTCAAGCATGAACAATAACCCACAATGACAGATCCCTGATTGGCGGTTTGCTCACCAAATCCAAAACTAAGATTCTTTACACCACCTTCACAACACATTCTTGCCCATCAAGAAAAAATTTAGATCTAAGAGCCCACGTAATTTCAAACTTCGGATTTATCAACTTATCCCATCCAAGTGCCGAGAAAAGGTAAACATAACATATAATCTTGTCCGATGCAGTCATTCTTGTCAAAAGACACGCAATCTGTCATAAAGGATAATATTCCAAGTGCGGTAGTAAATATAGATGAATATAGGTAGAAAGAGCTGTAAGAAACAGCTTTTTGCCCATAAGAAATAAGTTGAATCTAATGCTGCATGCAATTATCCCACTAAATTTCTGCGGTAGGCGGATGCAGAGTTCCAAAAGCAGACAATAATGCCCCGAAACCTGCCCCCTTTCCAAGTAACAAGGCCAACAACTAAAACCAAACGATACTCATTAATAGATTGTTTTTACCCCGATCACCAAAAGTTTTATCAAAACAATAATGGCTGCCAAGATGTTTATCTCTCTTCTCCGATAGACAATGGACAACGAGAGGAGTTGTTGATAGTCTCGCTAGGAAAAATTCCATTAGAAATCATGCTTTGAAGTCGAGCAATTTTTTTATTGTAATCCCTGCATTTAGGAGGCAACGCAAAAGATTGGTAAAACATCCCTCGGGAAAGAATCCCATCCGATAATGAAGTTTAGGATACAAATAAAATCAAAAGCAGGACCAGGTCAAGCATAATATGAGCCGCGTTGAGGTTTTACGAGTAGAAAACGTAGTTTATCCCAGGCATGCGACCATGCAAAAATTTGAGCAAACAAGCAATTTTAAGGGCCACTTTGACTTTGTTTATCCAAGTCAACCCAAAAGCCACATCGAAGCGCGAAGCATGCATTAATCTCGTTTCTTTTTACTGCCGGATAAACACGGACATCCGAATAGAAAATATTTGGCCATAGGGGTGTATTTCTCCCCGATATTAGTCGATGCACTCGTGTGTGAAGGTTTTACCTTCGGTTTGATTGTTCTATCTTTCTACAATCAATAAAGCATTTCCATGCCAAAATGAGAGAGAGAGAGGGAGAGGGAGAGGGACAGGGAGCATAGAAACCCTATCCCAGGCATGCGACCATGCAAAAAATTTGAGCAAACAAGGAATTTTAAGGGCCACTTTGACTTTGTTTATCCAAGTCAACCCAAAAGCCACATCGAAGCGTGAAGCACGCATTAATCCTGTTTCTTTTCTTGCTGAGATAAACACATATCCAGTATAGAAAATATTTGGCCATAGGGTGTATTTCTCCCGATATTAGTCAGTGTACCCTCGTGTGTGAAGGTTTTACCTTCAGTTTGATTGTTCTATCTTTCTACAATCAATAAAGCATTTCCATGCCAAAATGAGAGAGGGAGAGGGAGAGGGAGAGGGAGGGAGAGGGACCCGGGAGCATAGAAACCCTATTTTATAGGTTAGATATTTTCAAGCATGAACAATAACCCACAATGACAGATCCTGATTGGCGGTTTGCTCACCAAATCCAAAACTAAGATTCTTTACACCACCTTCACAACACATTCTTGCCCATCTAGAAAAATTTAGATCTAAGAGCCCACGTAATTTCAAACTTCGGATTTATCAACTTATCCCATCCAAGTGCCGAGAAAAGGTAAACATAACATATAATCTTGTCCGATGCGAGTCATTCTTGTCAAAAGACACGTAATCATCATAAAGGATAATATTTCAAGTGCGGTAGTAAATAAAGATGAATATAGGTAGAAAGAGCTGTAAGAAAAGCAGTTTTTGCCCATAAGAAATAAGTTGAATCTAATGCTGCATGCAATTATCCCACTAAATTTCTACGATGAGGCGGATGCAGAGTTCCAAAAGCAGACAATAATGCCCGAAACCCTGCCCCCTTTCCAAGTAACAAGGCCAACAACTAAAACCAAAGGAAACTCATTAATAGATTGTTTTTACCCGGATCACCAAAAAGTTTTATCACAACAATAATGGCTGCCAAGATGCTTATTTCTCTTCTCGATAGACAATGGACAACAGAGGAGTTGTTGATAGACCTTTGCTAGGAAAAATTCCATTAGAAATCATGCTTTGAAGTCGAGCAATTTTTTTATTGTAATCCCGCATTTAGGAGGCAACGCAAAAGATTGGTAAAACATCCCTCGGAAAGAATCCCATCCGATAATGAAGTTTAGGATACAAATAAAATCAAAAGCAGACCCGGGTCAAGCATAATATGAGCCGCGTTGAGGTTTACGAGTAGAAAACGTAGTTTATCCCAAGCATGCAGCCCATGCAAAAATTTGAGCAAACAAGCAATTTTAAGGGCCACTTTGACTTTGTTTATCCAAGTCAACCCAAAAGCCACATCGAAGCGCGAAGCATGCATTAATCCTGTTTCTTTTTCTTGCCGGATAAACACGAGACATCCGAATAGAAAATATTTGGCCATAGGGGTGTATTTCTCCCCGATATTAGTCAGTGCACCTCAGTGTGTGAAGGTTTTACCTTCGATTTGATTGTTCTATCTTTCTACAATCAATAAAGCATTTCCATGCCAAAATGAGAGAGAGAGAGGGAGAGGGAGAGGGACCCAGGGAGCATAGAAACCCTATCCAGGCATGCGACCATGCAAAAATTTGAGCAAACAAGGAATTTTAAGGGGCCACTTTGACTTTGTTTATCCAAGTCAACCCAAAAGCCACATCGAAGCGTGAAGCACGCATTAATCCTGTTTCTTTTTTACTCGAGATAAACACATATCCAGTATAGAAAATATTTGGCCATAGGGTGTATTTCTCCCACGATATTAGTCGAGTGTACCACTGTGTGTGAAGGTTTTACCTTCGGTTTGATTGTTCTATCTTTCTACAATCAATAAAGCATTTCCATGCCAAAATGAGAGAGGGAGAGGGAGAGGGAGAGGGGGGAGGGAGAGGGACCCCGGGAGCATAGAAACCCTATTTTATAGGTTAGATATTTTCAAGCATGAACAATAACCCACAATGACGAGATCCCCGATTGGCGGTTTGCTCACCAAATCCAAAACTAAGATTCTTTACACCACCTTCACAACACATTCTTGCCCATCTAGAAAAAATTTAGATCTAAGAGCCCACGTAATTTCAAACTTACGGATTTATCAACTTATCCCATCCAAGTGCCGAGAAAAAGGTAAACATAACATATAATCTTGTCCGATGCGATCATTCTTGTCAAAAAGACACGCAATCTGTCATAAAGGATAATATTTCAAGTGCAGTAGTAAATAAAGATGAATATAGGTAGAAAGAGCTGTAAGAAACGAGTTTTTGCCCATAAGAAATAAGTTGAATCTAATGCTGCATGCAATTATCCCACTAAATTTCTGCAGTAGGCGGATGCAGAGTTCCAAAAGCAGACAATAATGCCCTGAAACCCGCCCCCTTTCCAAGTAACAAGGCCAACAACTAAAACCAAAGGAAACTCATTAATAGATTGTTTTTACCCAGGATCACCAAAAGTTTTATCACAACAATAATGGCTGCCAAGATGCTTATTTCTCTTCTCCGATAGACAATGGACAACGAGAGGAGTTGTTGATAGACACTCGCTAGGAAAAATTCCATTAGAAATCATCGTTTGAAGTCGAGCAATTTTTTATTGTAATCCCGCATTTAGGAGGCAACGCAAAAGATTGGTAAAACATCCCTCGGAAAGAATCCCATCCGATAATGAAGTTTAGGATACAAATAAAATCAAAACAGACAGTGTAAAGCATAATATGAGCCGCGTTGAGGTTTCGAGTAGAAAACGTAGTTTATCCCAGGCATGCGACCATGCAAAAATTTGAGCAAACAAGCAATTTTAAGGGCCACTTTGACTTTGTTTATCCAAGTCAACCCAAAAGCCACATCGGGAGCGCAGAAGCACGCATTAATCCTGTTTCTTTTTCTTGCCCGAGATAAACACGAGACATCCGAATAGAAAATATTTGGCCAAAGGGGTGTATTTCTCCCGATATTAGTCGAGTGTACCTCGTGTGTGAAGGTTTTACCTTCAGTTTGTTTGTTCTATCTTTCTACAATCAATAAAGCATTTCCATGCCAAAATGAGAGAGAGAGAGGGAGAGGAGAGGGACAGGGAGCATAGAAACCCTATTTTATAGGTTAGTTATTTTCAAGCATGAACAATAACCCACAATGACAGATCTCGATTGGCGGTTTGCTCACCAAATCCAAAACTAAGATTCTTTACAAGACCTTCACAACACATTCTTGCCCATCAAGAAAAAATTTAGATCTAAGAGCCCACGTAATTTCAAACTTCGGATTTATCAACTTATCCCATCCAAGTGCCGGAAAAGGTAAACATAACATATAATCTTGTCCGATGCGAGTCATTCTTGTCAAAAAGACACGTAATCGTCATAAAGGATAATATTCCAAGTGCGATAGTAAATATAGATGAATATAGGTAGAAAGAGTCTGTAAGAAACAGTTTTTGCCCATAAGAAATAAGTTGAATCTAATGCTGCATGCAATTATCCCACTAAATTTCTGCAGTAGGCGGATGCAGAGTTCCAAAAGCAGACAATAATGCCCCCGAAACCCTGCCCCTTTCCAAGTAACAAGGCCAACAACTAAAACCAAACGATACTCATTAATAGATTGTTTTTACCCACGATCACCAAAAGTTTTATCAAAACAATAATGGCTGCCAAGATGTTTATCTCTCTTCTCGATAGACAATGGACAACGAGAGGAGTTGTTGATAGTCTCGCTAGGGAAAAATTCCATTAGAAATCATGCTTTGAAGTCGAGCAATTTTTTTATTGTAATCCCTGCATTTAGGAGGCAACGCAAAAGATTGGTAAAACATCCCTCAGAAAAGAATCCCATCCGATAATGAAGTTTAGGATACAAATAAAATCAAAACAGGACTGAGGTCAAGCATAATATGAGCAGCGTTGAGGTTTACGAGTAGAAAAGCGTAGTTTATCCCAGGCATGCGACCATGCAAAAATTTGAGCAAACAAGCAATTTTAAGGGCCACTTTGACTTTGTTTATCCAAGTCAACCCAAAAGCCACATCGAAGCGCGAAGCATGCATTAATCCTGTTTCTTTTTACTGCCGGATAAACACGGACATCCGAATAGAAAATATTTGGCCATAGGGGGTGTATTTCTCCCACGATATTAGTCGATTGCACTCTGTGTGTGAAGGTTTTACCTTCGGTTTGATTGTTCTATCTTTCTACAATCAATAAAGCATTTCCATGCCAAAAATGAGAGAGAGAGAGGGAGAGGGAGAGGGACCCGGGAGCATAGAAACCCTATCCCAGGCATGCGACCATGCAAAAATTTGAGCAAACAAGCAATTTTAAGGGCCACTTTGACTTTGTTTATCCAAGTCAACCCAAAAGCCACATCGGAAGCGTGAAGCACGCATTAATCCTGTTTCTTTTTCTTGCCAGATAAACACATATCCGTATAGAAAATATTTGGCCATAGGGTGTATTTCTCCCGATATTAGTCAGTGTACCCTGTGTGTGAAGGTTTTACCTTCAGTTTGATTGTTCTATCTTTCTACAATCAATAAAGCATTTCCATGCCAAAATGAGAGAGGGAGAGGGAGAGGGAGAGGGGGAGGGAGAGGGACCCGGGAGCATAGAAACCCTATTTTATAGGTTAGATATTTTCAAGCATGAACAATAACCCACAATGACAGATCCCGATTGGCGGTTTGCTCACCAAATCCAAAACTAAGATTCTTTACACCACCTTCACAACACATTCTTGCCCATCTAGAAAAATTTAGATCTAAGAGCCCACGTAATTTCAAACTTACGGATTTATCAACTTATCCCATCCAAGTGCCGAGAAAAAGGTAAACATAACATATAATCTTGTCTGATGCAGTCATTCTTGTCAAAAGACACGCAATCTGTCATAAAGGATAATATTCCAAGTGCAGTAGTAAATATAGATGAATATAGGTAGAAAGAGCTGTAAGAAACAGTTTTTGCCCATAAGAAATAAGTTGAATCTAATGCTGCATGCAATTATCCCACTAAATTTCTGCAGTGAGGCGGATGCAGAGTTCCAAAAAGCAGACAATAATGCCCCAGAAACCTGCCCCCTTTCCAAGTAACAAGGCCAACAACTAAAACCAAACGATACTCATTAATAGATTGTTTTTACCCTGATCACCAAAAGTTTTATCAAAACAATAATGGCTGCCAAGATGTTTATCTCTCTTCTCTGATAGACAATGGACAACGAGAGGAGTTGTTGATAGTCTGCTAGGAAAAAATTCCATTAGAAATCATGCTGAAGTCGAGCAATTTTTTATTGTAATCCTGCATTTAGGAGGCAACGCAAAAGATTGGTAAAACATCCCTCAGAAAGAATCCCATCCGATAATGAAGTTTAGGATACAAATAAAATCAAAACAGACCAGGTCAAGCATAATATGAGCCGCGTTGAGGTTTCGAGTAGAAAACGTAGTTTATCCGAGCATGCGACCATGCAAAAAATTTGAGCAAACAAGCAATTTTAAGGGCCACTTTGACTTTGTTTATCCAAGTCAACCCAAAAGCCACATCAGAAGCGCAGAAGCATGCATTAATCCTGTTTCTTTTTACTGCCAGATAAACACAGACATCCGAATAGAAAATATTTGGCCATAGGGGTGTATTTCTCCCTGATATTAGTCAGTGCACCCTGTGTGTGAAGGTTTTACCTTCAGTTTGATTGTTCTATCTTTCTACAATCAATAAAGCATTTCCATGCCAAAATGAGAGAGAGAGAGGGAGAGGGAGAGGGACCCGGGAGCATAGAAACCCTATCCGGCATGCAGCCATGCAAAAATTTGAGCAAACAAGCAATTTTAAGGGCCACTTTGACTTTGTTTATCCAAGTCAACCCAAAAGCCACATCAGGAGCGCAGAAGCACGCATTAATCCTGTTTCTTTTTACTGCCAGATAAACACAGACATCCGAATAGAAAATATTTGACCAAAGGGGTGTATTTCTCCCTGATATTAGTCAGTGTACCCTGTGTGTGAAGGTTTTACCTTCAGTTTGATTGTTCTATCTTTCTACAATCAATAAAGCATTTCCATGCCAAAATGAGAGAGGGAGAGGGAGAGGGAGAGGGGGAGGGAGAGGGACCCGGGAGCATAGAAACCCTATTTTATAGGTTAGATATTTTCAAGCATGAACAATAACCCACAATGACAGATCCTGATTGGCAGTTTGCTCACCAAATCCAAAACTAAGATTCTTTACACCACCTTCACAACACATTCTTGCCCATCTAGAAAAATTTAGATCTAAGAGCCCACGTAATTTCAAACTTCTGGATTTATCAACTTATCCCATCCAAGTGCCAGAAAAGGTAAACATAACATATAATCTTGTCTGATGCAGTCATTCTTGTCAAAAGACACGCAATCTGTCATAAAGGATAATATTCCAAGTGCAGTAGTAAATATAGATGAATATAGGTAGAAAGAGCTGTAAGAAACAGTTTTTGCCCATAAGAAATAAGTTGAATCTAATGCTGCATGCAATTATCCCACTAAATTTCTGCAGTAGGCGGATGCAGAGTTCCAAAACAGACAATAATGCCCCAGAAACCTGCCCCCTTTCCAAGTAACAAGGCCAACAACTAAAACCAAACGATACTCATTAATAGATTGTTTTTACCCTGATCACCAAAAGTTTTATCAAAACAATAATGGCTGCCAAGATGTTTATCTCTCTTCTCTGATAGACAATGGACAACAGAGGAGTTGTTGATAGTCCTGCTAGGAAAAATTCCATTAGAAATCATGCTGAAGTCGAGCAATTTTTTATTGTAATCCTGCATTTAGGAGGCAACGCAAAAGATTGGTAAAACATCCCTCAGAAAGAATCCCATCCGATAATGAAGTTTAGGATACAAATAAAATCAAAACAGACCAGGTCAAGCATAATATGAGCCGCGTTGAGGTTTCTGAGTAGAAAACGTAGTTTATCCGGCATGCAGCCATGCAAAAATTTGAGCAAACAAGCAATTTTAAGGGCCACTTTGACTTTGTTTATCCAAGTCAACCCCAAAAGCCACATCGGGAGCGCGAAGCATGCATTAATCCTGTTTCTTTTACTGCCGGATAAACACGGACATCCGAATAGAAAATATTTGGCCATAGGGGTGTATTTCTCCCTGATATTAGTCAGTGCACCCTGTGTGTGAAGGTTTTACCTTCAGTTTGATTGTTCTATCTTTCTACAATCAATAAAGCATTTCCATGCCAAAATGAGAGAGAGAGAGGGAGAGGGAGAGGGACCCGGGAGCATAGAAACCCTATCCCAGGCATGCGACCATGCAAAAATTTGAGCAAACAAGGAATTTTAAGGGCCACTTTGACTTTGTTTATCCAAGTCAACCCAAAAGCCACATCGAAAGCGCGAAGCACGCATTAATCCTGTTTCTTTTACTCGCCGAGATAAACACATATCCGTATAGAAAATATTTGGCCATAGGGTGTATTTCTCCCTGATATTAGTCAGTGTACCCTGTGTGTGAAGGTTTTACCTTCAGTTTGATTGTTCTATCTTTCTACAATCAATAAAGCATTTCCATGCCAAAATGAGAGAGGGAGAGGGGGAGGGAGAGGGACCCGGGAGCATAGAAACCCTATTTTATAGGTTAGTTATTTTCAAGCATGAACAATAACCCACAATGACAGATCGTGATTGGCAGTTTGCTCACCAAATCCAAAACTAAGATTCTTTACACCACCTTCACAGCACATTCTTGCCCATCAAGCAAAATTTAGATATAAGAGCCCACGTAATTTCAAACTTCTGGATTTATCAACTTATCCCATCCAAGTGTCAGAAAAGATAAACATAACATAGAATCTTGACTGATGCAGTCATTCTTGTCAAAAGACACGCAATCTGTCATAAAGGATAATATTCCAAGTGCAGTAGTAAATATAGATGAATATAGTTAGAAAGAGCTGTAAGAAACAGTTTTTGCCCATAAGAAATAAGTTGAATCTAATGCTGCATGCAATTATCCCACTAAATTTCTGCAGTAGGCGGATGCAGAGTTCCAAAACAGACAATAATGCCCCAGAAACCTGCCCCCTTTCCATGTAACAAGGCCAACAACTAAAACCAAACGATACTCATTAATAGATTGTTTTTACCCTGATCACCAAAAGTTTTATCAAAACAATAATGGCTGCCAAGATGTTTATCTCTCTTCTCTGATAGACAATGGACAACAGAGGAGTTGTTGATAGTCCTGCTAGGAAAAATTCCATTAGAAATCATGCTGAAGTCGAGCAATTTTTTATTGTAATCCTGCATTTAGGAGGCAACGCAAAAGATTGGTAAAACATCCCTCGAAAAGAATCCCATCCGATAATGAAGTTTAGGATACAAATAAAATCAAAACAGACCCAGAGTCAAGCATAATATGAGCCGCGTTGAGGTTTTCGAGTAGAAAACGTAGTTTATCCGACATGCGACCATGCAAAAATTTGAGCAAACAAGCAATTTTAAGGGCCACTTTGACTTTGTTTATCCAAGTCAACCCAAAAAGCCACATCGAAGCGCGAAGCATGCATTAATCCTGCTTTCTTTTTACTGCTGGATAAACACGAGACATCCGAATAGAAAATATTTGGCCATAGGGGTGTATTTCTCCCCTGATATTAGTCGAGTGCACCTCGTGTGTGAAGGTTTTACCTTCGGGCTTTGATTGTTCTATCTTTCTACAATCAATAAAGCATTTCCATGCCAAAATGAGAGAGAGAGAGGGAGAGGGAGAGGGACCCTGGAGCATAGAAACCCTATCCGGCATGCAACCATGCAAAAAATTTGAGCAAACAAGCAATTTTAAGGGCCACTTTGACTTTGTTTATCCAAGTCAACCCAAAAGCCACATCGAAGCGCTGAAGCACGCATTAATCCTGTTTCTTTTATCGCTGGGATAAACACATATCCGTATAGAAAATATTTGGCCATAGGGTGTATTTCTCCCGATATTAGTCGAGTGTACTCTGTGTGTGAAGGTTTTACCTTCAGTTTGATTGTTCTATCTTTCTACAATCAATAAAGCATTTCCATGCCAAAATGAGAGAGGGAGAGGGAGAGGGAGAGGGACCCGGGAGCATAGAAACCCTATTTTATAGGTTAGTTATTTTCAAGCATGAACAATAACCCACAATGACAGATCGTGATTGGCAGTTTGCTCACCAAATCCAAAACTAAGATTCTTTACACCACCTTCACAGCACATTCTTGCCCATCAAGCAAAATTTAGATATAAGAGCCCACATAATTTCAAACTTCTGGATTTATCAACTTATCCCATCCAAGTGTCAGAAAAGATAAACATAACATAGAATCTTGACTGATGCAGTCATTCTTGTCAAAAGACACGCAATCTGTCATAAAGGATAATATTCCAAGTGCAGTAGTAAATATAGATGAATATAGTTAGAAAGAGCTGTAAGAAACAGTTTTTGCCCATAAGAAATAAGTTGAATCTAATGCTGCATGCAATTATCCCACTAAATTTCTGCAGTAGGCGGATGCAGAGTTCCAAAACAGACAATAATGCCCCAGAAACCTGCCCCCTTTCCATGTAACAAGGCCAACAACTAAAACCAAACGATACTCATTAATAGATTGTTTTTACCCTGATCACCAAAAGTTTTATCAAAACAATAATGGCTGCCAAGATGTTTATCTCTCTTCTCTGATAGACAATGGACAACAGAGGAGTTGTTGATAGTCCTGCTAGGAAAAATTCCATTAGAAATCATGCTGAAGTCGAGCAATTTTTTATTGTAATCCTGCATTTAGGAGGCAACGCAAAAGATTGGTAAAACATCCCTCAGAAAGAATCCCATCCGATAATGAAGTTTAGGATACAAATAAAATCAAAACAGACCAGGTCAAGCATAATATGAGCTGCGTTGAGGTTTCTGAGCTGAAATCATGTAAATTTAAGTAGTATCCAATTAAATGAACATTTTTCTATAGCCTAAAGAAGGCGTATACAAACATAAAAATCATTCCAACATGTCAAACTGGTTATTTTATTTTGTCTAAGTTTTCACTGCATATACCAAGTTGTCAAATGCAATGAATTTCGGAAAGAACCCAATCCAAATAAACCATTAAGAACTCATTAAATGTGTTCAAAAAATTCTATACCTAAAATTTCCAACATTAAGAAAATCAAATAAACTGGTCTTGGTGATTTTGACTATTAGCAACAATTTAGGTGCTTATTATTATTTTTTTAAAAAAGGCATCTTCCATACAAGAAACAAGGGTTTCTACAGCGGACTGAAGAGCATTCCTAACTTGATTTCCAATTCTCCTCAGTCGGAGAAGGCTGGATATCTACAGTCAGTTGAGAGGATAGCATAAGCTAAACGTGAAGAGCAAAGCCGAAACAAAGTTTTTACAAATGAGATCGAAGAGCAACAAGACTGAAATGGTGAGGAACAATCCACGCATTCATCATATTCAGCCATTTGTTATGTTTTTTATGAAGAAAATGAACTTTACATTCAGATGTTAGGGCTAAATTCATTGGCCATTTATTTGATTATGTAGGGACCTAAATCCAACAAAGGCAAAGGGAAGGTTCAAGAAAAGCCCCAAAAATCGACAACATTCACATTGGCTGAAATAGAACAGATCACTGAAAACTTTCGACACAAAATTGGGAAAGGCAACAATGGGGAGGTCTTCAAAGGTCAATACAATGGCCACACTGTGGCAGTGAAGAGTTACCCAAGGGAAAAACAAAACCAAGGAGAGGTAATTTTCTTTTCTTTAGTGAATTTTACTGAAAGTTAGGAATCTTTTTTAGGTAAATAAAGAGACTTCATTGAACGAAAGAAAAAAAAAAACACAAGTTCAAGATGTCTACATATAGTGCATCAGATGACATCTATACTACAACATTTAGATATTATGTAAATAATATTGTTCTTGGCATAGGTCATATGTATTTTCAAGGTCTTATCTATTTTTCTTTCTCGTTTTTTAGGGTTTTTGATATTTCCATGCATTTAAATATTCTAGAACACCCTTGTTCTCATTCAAACAGGTTGAGATCAGCTGCTTGGGGAGGTTTAACCACCGGAGGATCATCTCCCTAATAGGCTATTGCAAAGATGAGCAGACGTACATTGTGATGGGATACATGCCTCGCAACTTGAGGGAAGCTGCAGGTAAGAAATTTAACAATAAATAGAACGCAGCGAGATAAGCCAATGTGTGGGAAGTTTGCACATATACTTTATTGAATATTTTGCCAAGAACTTGATCTTTCACTTCAAACGTCCTTCTGTCATGCCTTTCACTCTTATTTCTAGATCAATAGCTTCTAAC
The DNA here is from genome assembly GCA_030512225.1 of Rauvolfia tetraphylla. NCBI lineage: Eukaryota > Viridiplantae > Streptophyta > Magnoliopsida > Gentianales > Apocynaceae > Rauvolfia > Rauvolfia tetraphylla. The sequence continues at coordinate 1,945,372 of JAJQKT010000012.1, forward strand.
CATAACGTCTTATTACTTGAATTGTTAGCATGTGCAAATGGAACCATCTCTAGAATTTCATTGAACTGACAGCACTAATCTTGAAAAAATTTAAGAGCTTTTGAGAAGAAAGCAACCAAAGCATATTTCTCACTTTTATTGAGATCAATTTCCAATTCTAAAAGACTAGAATGATGATGTTTAGATATTTATTCATTCAACTTACACAATTTACAGAGAAGGAACTTGGATGGCTTCAAACAATACGAGTCTTGAAACAAATAGCTAGAGGTGTCAAACACATCCAAAGGCACAACTACATTCTTGGTGACCTGAAGCCAGAAAACATCCTAATTGACGATGTAAGTTAACAATAATACAATACAGTAAGTTAGACAAATATTCTATTGGGATTATAATCACATTTATTCCTCTAACTATTTTAGAAGCACCATTTTCCGTTCTCAAAAGGATATATTTTCATCCTCAAAAACCATTTTAAAAATATCAAAATGGTCCTCAAGGCTTTTTTGTGTGAAAACCAGCCATACATGATTCACTTTCAAGGGCACAAATGTCTCTTTAGGCGTAATTTCACTTTTTTAGGGTAGTCTTTTAGACAGAAACCATATGAAGGACATTTGGTCCCTTAGTTATGAATCGTGCATGGCTAACCAATGTGGTACCACTAAAATATTTTTGAGGACAAAATAGAGCCCAAAAAGAATGTCTTGAGGACGAAAATAGTTCTCCTAAAATAGTTAAGAGAACCGAAAGTGATGATTATCCTATCCTATCCTATTACTTTCTGCCTACTAGTTATGGTTAAATCTAAAACGTTAGTTATTTGATGTTGCAGGACTATAAAATCAAATTATGCGATTTCGAAAAAGCTGCAAAAGTCGGAAGCAAAGCAGGAGGCTTCAACAATGGATATTCAGCACCGGAGGCCATGTTTATTGGTGATTTAAACCAAAATTTCTTTTTTTATGATGAGGATGCTTAAATTTCCCCTAATCAATTGGATTTAATATTGTTGTTTGATTATGACACACGTTTAAAGATATTTATGTTTTCTTTGACAGTTGAAGCAAGCCCACAGCATGATGCATTCAGCTTTGGGGTAATAATGCTTGAGTTGCTTATGAAGGATAATGAAGTTGGTATAGTGAAAGAAAGGAGCACGGGGAGAAAAAATTACAAAAAGAGCAAAGTGAACAAGAACAGAGAAGAATTCGGACATATAGTTGATCGGGCAAAGAGAAGGGCTCTAGCAGGTCAATCCCTAGTGTGCAATAGACTAATGGATCAAGGTTGCTCACAAAAGCAAGCAAAAGAACTAAACGCCCTTGCACTAGCTTGTGTCAAGGAGATAGCAAAAAGCTCAAAGCAAGAAAAAGCAACAAATTCAGAAAAAGGTCGTCCGGAATTCAAAACAATCATTAACGTCTTGAAGGGTATTTCGGAAGACAGCAGCAGTGAGCGTGAAGATAGTGAGGGTGATAGTGATAGAAGAAACCAATAGCTAAGTTGAACATGTATGATACTTTAGTAAGAATATGGAAAATCTCATGTTCATTGAGAAAGGCGTGATTATCATAAACTATTGACAGAACAATGCAAGAGAGGATTACAGCATACCTGCCTATCGATGCAGCCCCATTGCTCCATGGATAAAACTAATTGAAACTGGTGCAAGGTAAAATATGAAATTTTAAGAACTTATTAAGCAGTGAAAGAATTCTGGCAAATGAAGGCAAAACCAGTTTCTTATACTATGAAAAGAATAATATCCACCTGAACATAACAGCTTTCCAATAATAGTAACAATTACTGCGTCGCTTCTACATTTTCTTTCTTGGACTTCCTTGCCACGGCCAAATAATTCATCATCTGTACTTGAGATAGCAAATTACAAGTATCAGAGATAATCGAGTCTTGGCACACAGTTCCATCTCTCAAGAATTCTACGTTCACTCCTATCTTGTCTGGTTTGCAGTGCTTCCCCGTAAACCCCTGAAACTATGATACCACCGAAGGGTTGTAGCATAATGGGCGAAGAATTCAGGAAGAGGGAAAAAGAAAAGAGAAGAGAAAGCGTTTCATTCATTTATTCAATCAGCTGGAGGCCACCAGTTTGATCCATCCCCCTAACTTGTACATTGAACTCTTGGAGAACCCAAGATAGTATTTTGGCTATTGGAAAGACCTTACATACGGGTAAAGAACTCTACGTAATTCTTACTGTAAGATTTTGACATACTTGCTATTGCAAAGTTAAGTGTCATACCCTGAGTCTTAAGGGAACCCAAGAAATTCTCAAGGTAAGGACTAAGGACTTGCTCCCCTCCAACCAGCATATACAGATAAACAGAAGGGGCAGTACGATGAATGCCAAAAGTTGACAATTCCACAAACTACACTAAAACCAAGGCTGTTATTCAAAAGGCAAGACCCAGAGATAGAGAGAGTGAGAAAAGTTATCAAAGAATTCTATTGTTCACCGACACCCAGCCTGCCCCTCTTTATTGATGGATCATCACATAGGACAAATTTGTAGTTTTTACCTTTCTTTTTTCCTTTTCTTTCCTTAGCAGGGATGCAACCATATCTCATGTCTTGTACAGAAATTGACTGCAAAACATCAGACAAGAGAAAATTAATTTTAATTGAGCATATAAACTTTCTACCAGAGGCAAAAAAAAAAAAAATCAAGCATTTACATCTCTAAATACTTCCCCGCCTCTTCTTGAATAAGCTGCAGAAGCTAGATCTTTTTGCACACTACATTGGGTCAAACGACTTAGTATCAAAATAAAGCAAATAACACGTCCTAGAAAGGCACCCTTCCTTTTCCTAAAATGAAAGAGGTAAAAGATAATGTCAAGCTCTTGACCCTAGCAGGTAGGTAATTGCATTATTCCAGTCTTAACTAATTCTTCAATAAATCACACATGTAGAAGGACATGACAGGATAGGAATTCCAGTTGATTAGAAGCTTGCATCAGAACCAGAAAACTACGTATGATTCTATTAGTTGTTAACAAACAAAAATTATTATTATAATTAGTATCAAACACCACGGACCACTTGGCACTTCTTAAGTAGCAGCTTAGAGAGATGCTTGCTTGATGTAGTACCTAATAAGAGAATTTGATGTTAACTTAGTTCCTCCTAGACTTCCTGCCATGGTAGAGAATGGCATTAACCGATATCTTCATCAAGTTGCTATTCACCCCTGCAGCAGGGCTCTTCACGATACAGTAACTCCCCCTCCCTCCATCCTAGTTCCCGTAGTTATTTATTTCCTATTTCTTTTGGGTTTTAGTTAAATATTTTATCTCCTTTTCTCAGCCTGGTGTTTTCTGCAAGCAATTAACCTAGTAAGTTCAGAATACTACTAAACTGGCTACCATCTTTCCCGGGATTTTCATCATCATTATTATCCAAAAAACACAGTTTTGCTTTCTCTATGGCAAAGATTACTTCTACCGCAGTTTTCGTTTCTTTTGGACATTGTTACCCTGCTTCCCTTTCCAAATTCTGCAAGTCCATTTAATAACAGAATCTAAAGTTCCTAAGCACATCAATTTCAACAATTTATTCTTTCAGCATATTAGATTTAAATACATTAGACATTTAAAAAATTCTGTGTTTTGTTCTTGAAAAAGAGTATGCTGCTCTTTTCCCTCATTCATAGTCATTTTACTGCAATGCCTGATTCTTGTAACGAGCAAAATTTACCTACGCTGGGGGGAAGTTTAGTCCAGTCCCAAATACTAGAAGCTCTGACACATTGCTTCAAATTTCGCTGAAAGCACGTTCATGATTTGCGCTTGACCATGACCAAAAGCCACAGATACATCCATATTTATGAGGTAAATTACAAAGCAATGTCTTGCTTCGCACTTCTGCATTTCCTTATTATGGAAATTCAAATTGTTTTAATCAAATTCCTTCAATTCCAGAATAACAACATAAATCTTTGCAGCATCAGTAACCTTTCGAAAAGGGAAGCCAAATAAAGAACCTTCAGTGATATCTGAGATGGGTATAGGTGATGAACCTGCATAGCTGATCTCTTGATTTAACATTATTTGCTCTGACGGCAATCCCAATTTGGTGGAAGCTCTTGAAAACATCACTCAAGGACTCACTCAGAAATCTGCAATATAACAGAGAGTTAATTTACAAGATCAAGCACACAATTTGAAAAGGAGTGATAAAATCTCATTATAATATTATAATAATCATCTTGTAGTTAAATTAGTTAGTATTAAGCTTTTACTTCGAAGGCTATCTAAGTAATTTTAGCCTCTGCCTTTGATCAATTCATTATATGCAGTTTTCCATTCAGATTCTCAGAAAAGTCAATTTCTCATCACACCTTCCACAAGTCTGTCTAAATATTTTAGAACTTATTATCAATATGTACATGCAGTTTCACATTTTCAGCCCTAAAAAACACGGACGCAAACCTGATATTTGTGATTGCAGTACCCTACCCAAACCAAAACATGCCTATCAGCACAGAATCTGCAAGCGGAACAGCTTGATTTCCTTCTTTACTCTTCTTTAACCCTCTTACTAAGGTCCTTCCTAAAGACCTTGTTCGCTGATATAGATACCAGATGACTTCTCTTAGTTCTAACAAACAAATCTCACCTCTAACAAGATCAAACAATTCACCTCTAGCCGAATCTTAACATCCCTACCTGAGACCACATGTCAGATGTAAATAGTTAAATATAACTCAGCTTAACGGAACGAGATTTAGAAAGAAAATTAAGATCTTTTAGCACATAGTATATAGTTCATCTCTGGTGGATCATTATATTACTAGGTTACAGAACAAGGACCTCTTGAATTGTGTACATTTAGATTTACAATTACTAATGAATTATTCTTTACAGTCTTATGTAGCAGGGGGGAGAGGGGGAGGAAAAAGAAAAAAGTTTGTTTACAGTTTTGGGGTTATTAAGATCCAGATCCTAATGAAGGATCAGGGAGATATTTACAAAGGAAAAACCAGTAAAAAGACAGGAACATTAGAGAGATAACATCAACAGAATGCACGTCCACTAAGAGCAAGCAGTCAGGGCCGTAACAAACCACGAGCGCACGAGACCAAGCAAAGGAGAATTACACAAAGGACATGAGATCCTAGCGAAGCAAGGATGTAATACATAAAACGTCACAAACTCAGCAATCAGATGCATACATGAATCAGCCATTGTGGCCAAAAACAAATCCCTGCCGCAGCCAATACTGATATTATACTGTTCACTACCCCAAAATCATGTGCTGTTCCAATGATTGATGACAGAAATGACCCAAGGAACTTTGCCCCCGGAAGTTGATCCTTTAGCTCAGTTCAAGTGATCCCTTCCCTTATCTAGTAGTTTCAAAATCATTAGCTTCGATTCTAAAATCGCATTGCCTGAAGCAGCTTCTGATAAAAATTGGATCTTTTTACTTGAAGTGGATTTAACAACCCATGGTTGTCATCAAAGAAATGGATTTAGATAAAATTGGATCCTTTTACAAGGGTGTATCTGGAATCACTTTGGGTTCCACTCTCCCTCTCACATATAATTTACCATTGCAAAGCTCAAAACAGAAAATCCGAACTCTACCCAATCCCACCCTAAATATACTTGAACGAATGGTTAAGCTCCAAGAGGTGGTTATACATGTTGAATTCAGATGTTAACTCTAAACCTGAAAGCCGAATAAAGCTAATAAACCTCGAATCCCTACTTTTCAGTCGCATCACTGTACAGTCACACTGAGGGCCAACCCTTATCCATATCTTGGTTTCTCTAGATTGAATTTCGAAAAGATAATGAACAAACGAAATGCAACAACAGACAAGCCAGCTCGTCTTGCGAGCCCGACTCAATACTGGATCAACTGCTTGAACTGCTAAGGAGAAGCCTTGCTGACCAAGGGTTGATATAGAAGAAAAACGAATTACTTTGACCAAGCAAGGGGGGTGTCGGAAGACGATGAAGCACATCCATCACCACGAACGGTATCCTATAAAAGAAGGTTTCTTCTTTAGGGTAATGAGCGGAAGACTGTAAATCAAACTCAGGAATTCTGCTAAAGCCAAAAGGGTCGACATAGCTGTTGCTAAAGCATCCATAACTCTGCAAGCGATAGCCCTCCCTCGAGGAAGAAGCAAGCAACCCTATTGAGGAGACCAGGCTAAAGCTCCTTCAGGAAAAAGAGCCCCAATGCAGTCATTAACTCTTCACCAAGCACAGATACTGGCAACATACCACCGATAAGGAGCATTCTTGTGGGTCTTTCTTAGATTCGCACCCTGAAAGACCAAATAAAACAGGGCAGATATGCAAAAAGAAAATGATCCATCTTGCCAGACAAAGAAAAATGGACAAGACGAACTCATGATCATTTAGAAAGAAAATATAAGACGGTTCAAATCGTCAAAAGGGGAGTTTGTGTCAAGAAATAGAAACAGAATGACAAAGGAAGCAGCGATCAAAATGGGAGGTTTAACCAGCAGCCGAGCGTAAGCATAAAGTCAAATCTCAACCAAATTTAAAGCAGATCAAATCGTACACCAACAGCAGCTTCCAGAAATTCAACACATAAATCAAGCAAATCAATGAATAAACCACTCAAAGAAATCGAGAAAAAGCATACCTCTGATTCTTGCTCCTGTGAACCTCGACCCTTCAACTACATTCAGATCGAATAGACTCAACTGGAACATCAAAATCGAAGAAGCCGAAGGTCAACCTAATACTTTCCTCAGATTTATTCGATCCACTGATTTGTATCCTTCAAAAGGGAACTCCAGTAAGATCAAAATATGGTAAGGATACTCATCCTTGAACTGTAGTTGAAGCAAATTCATAGGTATCACTGTTAAACCTAATTCCTTCCACGAGGAGAGACGAAGCACCGACTGAATTTGGACAAAAAATTTGGGTTTTCGTTACTCTTCGAAGTTTATAAGATTAGGAAAAAAAATTAAAAAACCAAGTACAGATAGTCAGATAATCTAAGCGATGCATTCTGATTGGTTCGTATATTATGTTCAGCTTACGTGGCCAAAGTAATCTTTCTTAAGAGACTATTTTACCCTTGTCTTTTTAAGTCAGTTTCCAATACTACCCAATGCGTTCGCCTTATTCCTCTTCTCCAGCGCCTTGAATAAAAATGCGAACTTTGCACTCAGAATTCAAGAAAAGCGCCCAAGGGAAACTAAAAAAGAGAGGCCTTTGGGCTACCTGAATCCAAGTTCTGTCAAGAACCCCAATCGAAGACATAATTGTGGGGTTTGACGCCTTAGATGAAGAAGAGGAAATGGAGAGGAGTTCTTGAGGCCAAAACTGTAAGCTTTTCAACCTGATCGCACTGGCCCTGGTTCTGTCTTCGCCTGGTGAAATTTCCTTTGACTTAGGTGATTTCTGGTGGTTTATTGGTCCCTTTGATGCGCAATTATGCTATTCTGGGTTTTTCTTGATATTACATGTTATTTGATGCCAAAGTTTTGAACTTTTTCCCTTTTCTTTCGAGTGTGGTACCATTTTTGCTTCATGGCGATTAGGCCTCTGAATAGCTAATCTGCACAAGAGTATCAATGTATTTTTCGGCCTCAATAGTAGCTAGAAGATAAATTCTTGGATGATTTGAGCTCATTTTCTAGCATGATATCAGCTTTTGAATCCCGCTGTTTTATCAATTTCTTTTGTTATATGTGCTTTTATTATATTTGCTCTTCCCTTGATTAAGAGTACATTCATTTAGTAATCAATCCTTTTTTCCTTCGGAGGGGTGTTCTTGGTTCATTTTGTCATGCTTGGATTTCTGAATATGAATTTTTTTCTTCAACCTGTTGATTGGTTTTGTTACTGAGGGACGTATGGAATAAGTGCATGGAAAGGCTCGCTTGTATGGTGTTTTTCAGCCATAGACGGAACAAGAACTTTTATTCATGAAGGGGAAAAATCTAACCTATTCCATATAAAGAAAGTCCCACAGATATTGGGAAAAGCGAACTTAAGGAAAATGTGGAATAAAAGCCTAAAAAACTAATACCTAGGAGATGACTTTAGAATGTTGGAACGGCAGCAACCACCCCCAGCCCCCTTGGTTCCATCTTTGATTGCAGCTTACAATTATTAACTTGTTTTTCATCATAGACTTCACATTGCAGTTTCTTTAACTGGGAAGAATAAAATAAACATAAAAAAAAAAGATGCGACCTGCTACAGAATTCTCGTTTGAATTTGCTATTTGTGAAGATAATATCCCTGGATGAAAGGATAACCAAGTAATGTGGAATTTGCATTTGCTCAGAAGGGGTTAAGTGGGTAAAATGACACTGCCAGTAGAGAACAAGGGTGTAACGCCTTTCTTGGGAATTCAGTGTTCAGCATTTCTTTTGCAGGTTTTACACTTATCTGTTTCATATTTATTGTTCATTTTCCTTGCTTTTCCCTGTAATCCCTCCTTTCTGGATGCTTTACACAGTCATGACATTTTTTCTGCCCAAGTTTAGTCTGTTGTTCTTCCCTTGTCATCTAAAGTAGCATCAGTAAATACGTTTAATGTTGGTCGGGCTCCTGCTTCTATTAATTGCAGAATTTTGGATCATCAAAGGAAAGGAGTGAGGTTTTTGTACAATTTGTATAAAAACAGCCGTGGAGGCGTTCTATGAGAAGACAAGTGAGCTTGTTTCTTATTTTCTCCATTTATCTTGTGGATTGGCTAAAGTATAGTTGCATGAGGATTTCATATTCCTCTCTGAAGACAGGGCTTTGAGCAAATATATTCTTGTAGCTTAGTTAAAACAGAGTTCATAGTTGAGGTCTGTTACTACATTGTTGGTAAAATAGGAGCATGCAGATTTTAACTATAGTCGTGTTTGCTTGACCTAGTTGTCCCATTTGCATAAAGACCGGCTGGTTGAGCAATTCACCTAGTCATTTTTTTCTACTTCGCCCCCTCAAAGTTGAAGTTCTGGTTCTGTCTACGTGTTGACCTAACACTCCAACCATAAGTTGACTGATTCAACTGATCTGAGGCTATCTAGTTTGTTAAAAGTGCTTTCCTAAACTTTATACTCTCCTGATGTGGATATTCTCATTTTCATCTTGTTTGGCAGATCATGTGTTTCTGCTCAATTACGTTAAAATGCTTATAGCACTTACGCGCTACATTTCTGTTTTTTAAGGACAAACGTTGATTATACATTCGGGAATTAGGTGATTGTACATCACGGAATTAGGTAATACCATCCAAGCAGTTGCTTTTCTGCCTGCTGTTAGCACAAAGGGCTGGGAGACAGGTGACTTGACATCAGAGAATGGACATGGACCAGAGAATGATGGACCTATCCTAATTCTTTGCCCTGCATTTGTTAGTCACAATTGGGAGGCTGAATTTGTAAGTGGGTGACATTCTCTATTGCCTTTTCATCATGGTAAAAGCATGATCTGCTGATTGACAAACTAGAACTGCATGGAGTTGAGATAATGATTACTAGTTTTGTAACATAATATTCACAGAAACATTTTGGCGAATGTGCAGCATGGAGGGAATATCGAGTCTGTCTTCATACAAGATAGGGCTGATACCTGAACTCCAAGATAGGAATGAAATCCAAATTTACACAAATTGAGATCCATGAGAACGATAGAAAATTATGGATTATACAAATTGAGATGTGAATTGATCCACAGAGGATGAAAAAATGGTGTTTGCAGTTGAAAAAAGTATTTAGCATTTAGAGTTCGAAAGGTAATTATTATTTTAATATATTAAATGATTATTATTTTTTTAGTATGAATGAGTATTATTTTTTAAAGAATTATTTCTGATATAATAATAGTATCCTCAATTTAAATAAAGTAATCCTCAACTGTTAGCCAATAGACAAATAAAAAATAGCCAATAGAGATGTAAATCTAATATTTCGTCTGGTGAGGAGTATTTTTACTAATTAAGTTATTATTTTGTCATTCATTAAAATTTTACTCTTCAAGAAGTCCTTACTTGTTCCAATTTTCAAGTTGCAAATCTTCTTGTTGGATTCTTGTGGATCCATGAAGCCAACACTACAGCAAAAGCAGTTTGGCAGCAAGGGTTTTGTCTTTCCTAGCAGGAGGACGGTATGATGGTTGGTTACGGTGTTAACACAAGATAATTATTTTAGTATATATTAAATAAATTTTATGCATTGTGAATAAGTTTGAATAATATATATTTATATTATTTAAATTTAAATAATTATTTAGTATACATAAATTCTTAATTACTAATTCAAAATTCGATTGTTGAAATTTATTTAATAGGTGTTAAGAAAATGTGTTGCCACCAGCAGCATAGTTACATCAGAGGGTAGACAATCCACTTGAGGCCCACATTCTGTAAATTGGATTTGCTTTTTGAGAGTTGAATAGCAACACCGATCACTTTCGAGAAAAAAAAAGAAAAGAAAAAGGGAGTGCCACATTGGTTTATGTACCAATGATTAGTGTTATGGTCAAATGATTACTACTTTTTTAGTGCAAATGATTACTATTTTTGAGAGAATTCTCTGATAATATTAGCATAAAATTTTTACGAGATTCTTTTCAATATAAATTTTAAAAAATTTAAAAAAATTATCGAAGAAAAAAATAGTAGTAGAAGAGACTATCATAGGTTAAACTTTTTAATTTTTCTGCTACATGCAATATATAAAAAAGAAGAAATAATACCAGCATCCTTTTATGTCTTTTTACAATAGCAATTTTCTAAAATAAAAAAAATTATCTTTATGTAGTTTTTAAAAAAAATATCGATAAAAATTATATAAATAAAAATATCAATAAAAAATATTAAACAACAGTCTTGAGATTAAAAAAAGAAAAAGAAAAAGAACAAATATTGGATTCATGGAAGTGTCAATAAAAAATACTAAACAATAGTCTTGAGAGTAGAAAAAAGCAAAGAAAAATATCATACATTGGATCATGGAAGAAAAACAATAAAGAGACTACATGTGTTACTCCAAAAAGCTAACTCAAAGAGATCTACAATTGACTAAAAGAAAAAAAAAATGAGTAAAATTAGAAACATAAGTAGAATTGAAAAAAAAATTATAAATTAATAATTCTAATGGCGAAGCAAGCGAAGAAACTTAAAAAAAATGAAGGAAGATGTCAATTAAAAAGTAACTATTATAATGGCTTTGACGTAGTCACAATTTTTTTTATTTTAATTTGTCCTTCAAAAAATTAACCAATATAATGCCTTGGAAACATAAAGTACTAAATTTAAAATCGAGGCTTAAATTGGCCAGTATAATACAAAGTAGCGTGGAAAATTATGTGATCAACAAAAATTATAAAATTTATTCATGAAATAATATGTAAATAATAAAGAAAAATGTGTAAGGAAAAAAAAACCTCCTATAACACTATCCAAAATTAAGTCAGATTAGGTCACAGATGACTGATCGATTGATCAATACAACATCTATTTTAGTTAGACAATAACCCTAATAAATACATTTATCTTAGTTTTTTAACACCTATTCGTTGTTGGCTAGTTGGTGGGATTTGTCAAACTTACAGATGCACCACGATTATATAATGTAAAACTTCTTCTTCTAGTAGAGTTCCTACCATAATGGAGGATGGTAACACATATAGGAAAGAAAGAAAGAAGACGTGGGTGGAAGAGCTGGTTAATTTTAGGAGTTATAAAAGGAAATGTGTATTTTTTAGAAGTTTATCTTTAAAAATTCAATTTAAACTATGAGATTTGCTTTTATAATATTTTTTACAGATGTAAAAAATCCTTTTAACCGATAGGGGGTTTTTAAAGTAATTACAAGCTTGAAAATTTTGAAAAATAAAAACGGAGCATGTAAAGCTTTATAGGAAGAGAAAGAAACTAAAAGTGATTTATTAATATATATTGATACTAGCATTAAAATTCATGCTATGCATGTATGTTAAATTTTTTAGAGAAAGTTTAGGAGAAAAAAAGAAAAAGAAAGATCCCACAAAATCATAAACAAAGGAGATTCAGAATGGAAGAGTTTATAATAGTTTTCAAGTGGTTTTTGTTTAGTTTTGAATTTTTGGAGAAGAATGAATAAAAGCGAATTTTTCTTTTTGTTCAACTGGATTTGTTCTTTTTCCCTTTTTCTTTTCCACTGCAAATGTTGTTGTTTTGATCAGATTGCTTTTTTTTTTCTTATGTCCACAAAAATGGAAAAGAAAATATTGCCACTCATTTGGCCTTGAAGAGACGAAAAAGAAAAATGACTTCTAAGAAAATAAAAAAGAAAATAAAAAAGGCATAAAATGTATTTTATGATCTCGGTGCTATTACTAGAATTAAACGAAATAGCCATTTTTCTTATCCCCTCATAAAACATGAGTTTTTGTTTTAAAAAAAAAGAGGTTTGATCTCCACTCTAATTACATTAATTTGTCTACAATTTAGGAGTTTCTTATATTGTAAAAGAAGAAATTTGAATCATATATTTATTCACGAAAAAAATTAAAACTTACAAATCTTGCTTCATTGGCTGGGGGCTGTTTGACAACACCACTTGATGTAAATCTTAATCCAATAAAAAAAATAAAAACTCATTAAATGTAAACTTTTGACGAAAATTATAAGGTAGATTTTACTTAAAGCAACAAAGGGCTAAAAAAACCAAAGATAGTAGAGCAAACAAATCATTAAAAATCAAATAAAAAAGAAAAATATATGAAGATAAAAAGTGAAAAAATATCTCAGAGAGAGAAGAACAGAGGCTTACAATAGAGGGGAGGGGGAGACTGAAAATTAGATGTAGGAGGAGGGTGACATAAAAAAATGAAAAGACTTTTGTGTCTGTAAGTTGATTAGGTAATAGGAAGATGAAAAAGCAGTTATATTATAATAGGGAGATAAAAAAGTAATTATAAAATTAGAATAGAAGTGTGGTGGTAGTTGATTAGAAGAGTAGAAGAAAATAATGAGCGAGTGAGAGAATACAATAGAAGAAGATATAAAAAATTTTTAATTAATTTTTAAAATAAAAATCTATTGAAATAATTGAAAATTTTTAAATTTTATAAAATATGATTGAAGACTTGAAAGTTTTGGAGAAAAAGAGAATAAATGTATTATATATATTTTATAATATGCCTCATCTGTTAGCCATCAAACAAATGACAAATTTGATCAAAATAACTTTTGTACACAAAATATTTGAGTCCAATTATTTGAGAATAATTTGTGAATTTTTAAATAATTTAAAGGTCACTATAATCCTTTTTTTTTTGTTTAAAAAAAAGTAAATCGAGAAGGTGATGAATACTACTCCTCTAGTAAAATGAAATATTATCGTTTGGCAAAAACATAGAGTAAGTTTTGATAAATGTAAAGAAAAGGCATAATATGCCAAGCCATAATATATTATCCAAGATAGGTATAGTATTTCTTATCAGGAAATAATTCTTTAAAAAAAAATCCTACGATAAGCAAGATTACTATAAATAAAGCGAGCCTCTCCAATCTCTATGCACTTTTGGTAGCAAAGACAAATCCTAGTGTCGCCGTCGCGTCGAATTCAACCGGGTGAATGTGAGTTAGCTTCTTTCATGTTTCAATAATTTTATGGAGATTCGATGGTCTTTTAGATTACGATTTGCAATGCAGATTATATTTATTTTTATGGAGAATATTAAATAGATTACTGTGATGTTAGCTGCTAGCTCTTGGCTTTTGATTATTTTAGCCTTTTTTGAGTATTTTATTCCTATTTGCGTTGAAGAGACCTTTTTTTCTCAACAGGCTATGGATGATCTTTGGGGGTAATCTGGTTCAATTTACTTTCGAAGAACTGCGAGAAATTACCGACGGGTTTAGCGATCAGAATTATATTGGAAGGTTCCAATATGGAAAAATTTACCATGGTAAAATTAGGGTTAATGGTGCGCCTCGCTTTGTGACTGTAAAGATCTTTGAGCATGTACAGAAATATGGTTATGTGAAGGGAGACAATGAGCAAAGAGTGAGAGTATGCTTTCCATTAATTCAACTTCTAAGCCAAGTTGTCTGGGTTGTTGAATTTATATTACTATCAGTTTTGTTGTAACATGTAATAATTGAGAATTCTCAAACAAAAACTCTCCTTGAATTGTTTGATTTTGTTTGCAGAATGAAGTAAACTTTTTCATACATGAAAGGCTTAATAGTTTCCCGGGGTTGGTGAAGCTTTATGGTTACTGTGATGATGCGGATGAGAATTATAGCGGGAATAACTTGGGTGTTGTTTATGATCTCAAGCCGCTTGGAACTCTATATAAATTCTTGACCACAGAGAAAGGTATGCTTCTCTTTCATACACCTCTTTCTCAATGTGTCAGAATGGAGAAGCTAGCTGGGGGTTCAGAGTATAATTTGTTTGGATGCATAAAAGCTATCCTGCAAAAAATTTCATTTTTCATGCACGGTCTACTTGGATTGGAATTTTTTTTTTTTTGTTGAAAATCTATCTTTTTCCCAAAAATTCATCTTTAAGGCCACATAATGGAAAATTTTCGGGGAAAAAAATACAAGTACATTTCTGATGTTTACTCTTGTAATAGATTTGGTCTGTGATGACAGATGTTTTTGTTGCAGTTCTTTGTTACAAGTTCAATTGAGTTTTATGTTGTAGTTCTACCTTTCCTCCCAGGGTGCTTCTGATGTTTTGCATCTTAACGACCTTCACAGTTTGTGATTGAATAGCTTAGATTAATTTTGATATTACACCATTTTCACTTATAGTGTTGGGTCTATGGATGTGTAATTGTTAATTATTCTGGTATTCAAGTTAAGGTAAAAACTCTTCTGTTGTGTTTAGTGGTTAATTTACGTTTTTCCAATCCTTCAATTATGTGACCGATGCTAAACAGTTATCTTTGACTCGATCTGGACTATTGTTTGTTTGTGCATATAGATTCGAGATCTATTTGAAGCAGGCTTAAATAGAATTCATCTTATAAACTAATTTAATTTGCTTCTAGATTCTTTTGGCTGGCTGAAGAGGATCAATGTGGCACTTCAACTTGCTCGTGTCCTTGATTATTTCCACGGAAACAACCCAATGAAGCTGAAATTCGTTATTCGTAATTTAAGCACTGGTCATATCTTACTTGATGAGGTTTGATAGTTGGAGTATTCTTCTCCTTTTACTGTGGCTACTTTACATATGCTTCAGACATCTGTTTGCTTCCCCCCTTCCTTGGTTTTCAAGCCTGGATGTGGTGCAAACCCACTTGTTTCCTTACCTTCTCCTTCATGTTGAGACGTTCACAATACTCACTCTCTTGTGCTTGACTTGCAGGACTATAACCCTGTATTGATTGACTTTAGCATGATTTCTGGTGGAATTTTTCCTAAGAAGACAAACTTGGATACATCCTATGTTTGGGGATGCCATGGGTACATTGATGTATACCTAGGTACTCACTTTTTCTTTCTTCATCCTCCACTCCCCCCAAGCCTTCTTATGATGAGCTATAGATAGAGACATTTGAGTTGCTGAAAGACAGACGGCTTACATCAGTATTGAATAGAAAATTTTGGTTCTTAATGGAAAACCGCACCAAAATTTATCATATTAACTTAAGTATCTTTCCCTATAGTGACACAATTTTTTTCACTTGCCCATGAATCCTAAGGGAATACTTCCCTCTCCTTTATTAAAAGGAAGTGCAAAAGAAAGTTTTTATAGATGTGCTAATGCTATAATGCTCAATCTGCCATTGTATTCCCATGTATAGGAAATTAATTTACATCTTTTCATTCTTAAATAATGACTGCAGTGAAGTTTGATTAACCACCGGCATCTTACCTAGTTAACAATTCCCGACTAGATTGCCTGTAATCTTGATTCTGATTGTTTTCCCAAGTAGTCATTTTAGGTCAGGTTCTTGCAATAAAGAAAGTGGAAATACATGTCTATATCTATAGTTGTTGAGACTTCTGACTTGTGTTTCATGTTGAGTGCTTTTTCCACAATTTGAATGGGGGTTATTTCAACCAGTTTTCTGCCTAATGTTTTTTATCTTCTGTTTTCTTCTTAAATCTGTTATAGATATGAACTAAGCAATTAACTTGTTCAATACATTTACAGCTAAATGGGGTGACTGGTGTGAAATGCATGATATTTTTGCATATGGAGTGCTACTTGTGATGTTGATTACGGGGAAAGTCTACTCAGCTGAAGATAAAATGAGTGACAAAGAAGAAGGCATTTATGATTGGGCGGAGTCTGAATACTACTCATCTCCTGAGAGATCCAAGTCTGGGCGTTTTTTATGTTCATTTGTGAATGATGAATTGGCAAAAGATAAAGACTATTGTTCCCGTGATGGACGTAAAATTACAGATCTAGCAATGCAGTGCATACATGAATACTTCTCTAACCGGCCAACAATGAAAGAAGTAATTAGGTGTCTTCTTAATTTAAAGGCTGTACGCAAGTATGGTGGAGAAAAGGGATTGAAGCTGACTATGTAAGGCTTCAAGGTCTGCCATTTTCTAAGATTTTATGCTCATCGACGCAAGGGGACAGTTAGCAGGGAAGACATTATTAGAGATGAGAAAAGGGAGAGTTTCCAGATACTAGTTCTGAAATCTTATTAGGACGAGACATATTATTAGAGATAAGAAAAATGTTGGGTTCCAGATTCATCGACTGAAATCTTATACTTGCCCCTTGCAATTTTATTGGAAATGTTAAAGAAGCTGCTTATGCTTTCGTATAACACTTGTATCTAGAAATGGAAATGAAATTGGGGATTATCCATAGCTTTCTATGTTCCTTTTTACGCTAAATGTTCTTTCAAAGTTGTTAATTCTAAAACTCTCTCTCCATAGACAGAAAGAAGTGAAGTGACTAATTTGCGACTGTTGCAGTTGAAGGTGTAAATTCTTCGTGCATTGCAGGGCGTTTTTGAAGCATAATCTTATGATCAGAAGCTCAGGGGCAATTCCCAACATTTTCGTCAACTTTGAATAGCATGATTTAACTGGAAATACATTGAAGTAACAATTTTACCCTCACGCTTAAAAGACAAAATAATAGAAAATGCACTAATTTTGTATTTTGGATACTATCATTCTCTTACTAGCGAACCAAGCCACAGAACGGAATTAAAAAATGAGGGCGATTGAAAGGTAGAAACGAGATGTCTTTAAGCATTTACTGTACGTTTTGTACAGTGAAATTGATTGATTATTAAATTTTTTTTACTTTATTTTGTATTTGATGTGAAAATTTTAAATAGAAAATATCTTTTTATAGAAATGTCTTGTTACGTATTATATCTTTAATATATTCGACAAAAATAAACACAATTTAGTGTTGAATTATACTCCTATTTTTAAAATGTAAAGCATTTTGATATTTTTTTCAAAATATTTAGTCTTTAATAATTTTTTTAAAAAAATTTCTCAATTACTCTTACCATAAATATAATTATTTTATTCTTCATTTTATTACTGAAATTAGTTAAAAATATAAATAAAAATTAATTTCTTATTTTTTTCTTAATCTATGTAAAAAATATTAAAATACCTTATATTTTAAAACAGACTGAATATTTTATTTTTTTAGTAGCAACTTCTTTTACCTTGATCTAATATGAGAGTTATCTTAATGATTAAATTATACTTTAATACACAAAATATTTGATGTTTATTTTAGTGTGGATTTTATTTATATGACATATTTATTTAGATTTTTTGCTAATATAATTTAATTTTATTGACATAATATTCGAGCAAGACATTTAAATCAATTTTTATAAAATTTTATTACTTTTTAACATTGAATAATAATTTTATCAAACGTAGAAATGGAATTATCATTCCATTTTGACTTTTCTTTCCAGAATAGCAAGATACATATTTTAGTAGAAAAAAAGATTCTAACAATACGCTTAGTACAGTGATATAGAATGAATTTTTTAACCTCTCTTTTTATTCTAATATTTAGTTTGCAAAATTAAAGTGTCAAAGGACTTTTCCATAGAAAAGTCACTACAAAAAGAAGTGGAAAAAGTCTTTCCTTACCAAAAGTTAAGAAAATGGGTTTCCAAGAAAATTTAGAAACCTAAATAAATATTTAATAGCTATTGTACCCTTCTCTCTCTAAGAAAACACGAAAAATTTAAATAAAATTTTTTCCAATTTCAAAAAACTTCAGCAATACACGAAATATCCCCAAGCTAGTTTGTTTCTTTATTTTGATACAAAATGAAATTTATTTTTATGATTGCATTCAATTTTATATATAAACTATATTTTTAGCATTCAAAATGGATGTTTGATGTTTTTAAAATAGTTTACTAACTACTTTTTTATATTTTTTTTCAAATTTTAGTCTCCTAAATCAATTTTTTTCAAAAAACATAATTTTTACTTCTAGTTTCGTAGCAAAATTCAATCAAAATTTATAAGTGTATACATATAAGCTCGATTTAAATGTCAAAACTATCACATCTTGCCCAAAAGATTACATTGTCAAGTCTGATGATTCATGATTGATCTTAAAGTTGAATTAAGATTTTATATTACATTTGATGCTCATCTATAGATGTTTTGATAAAATTGAACAATTTTTGATAAATTTACCTTTTAAATCAAACTCAGGTACATGATACATATGAATTTGACTCTAACTCTGTAGTAGAATTGGTAGCAAGGACTTTATTCTTTTTTAAAAAAATAAATTTGTTACTAAAATTATAAAAATTAAGATTAAGAGATATATTTAAGACAAAATAAATAATTAGGAGACTATTTTTGTAAATTGTTCTTTAAACTTTTAGTACAAAGGTTACTAAAGTGACATTATGTGGATAATGTATTTAATTTAAACTTATAATCATTGTAAGTCATATTATATAAAATTTTATTTCATTATAACATTAAATAATAATTTTACTAAATATAAAAAATTATTATTTTATTCCGACTTTTCTTTCCAAGCAATAAAATGAAAATAATATTCCAATTTGATCATAGGTGAGAGAAATTCTGACCGGAAAGTAATTTTATTCAACTCCAATGCTCGGACATACCGCCTCTGTTTTCTCTGACCCTTATCTTACTTTTTTCAATATTGAACTTTGTACAATTTTTAAAAATTATTTTTTAAAAAATTATATTCACCATAAATATAATTCTCACGTTCATTATTTAGTTAAATATATAATAAAAAACTACCCCGCACCTTAATCTATACAAAAATAGTAAAAAATCTTATACTTTAAAACAAAAAAATCCAATATAAGACAAGTAAAAAATAATTTATTTTATTTTATTTACCAAATATTGTATGAAAACCGACTAAGCAAAGTACATCCTCAGGCAGAAGTTAGATATCTTTGCACATTTAGAACCTACTAAGCGAACTAAATCCTAATAAAATCAGGAGGAATGTAACAGTAGATTTATGTGCTCAAACCGAAAACCGAACTGAAAAATCAAAATTATAAAAAAATATGTATGAATGCATTTTCGTAATGCGTTCTCATTAATAACGCAATTAGATAATGCGTTGTTCTGCTAGAAAACTGAAATTTTAAAATAAAATTATAACATACCGCATTGCAGACATGCATCTTCGTGTTTAGAACATATGTTTGTAATGCGTTCTTATTATTTCTTTTCTGACTTCGGTTTGATTCGATTTTTTTAAAATTTAGGTTTAATTTCAGCTTTTTAAGAAAAATAGAAAAATTAAACCGAAAACTGATCGGTAAAACCGAAATCAAACTAAAAAATCGATTACACATCCCTACTTTAAGCTTCATATATGCCAAACAGTTGTTCCAAACATTACGGAAGAGAAGAAACAATAACTATACCTTGGGGGACAAGATGGTGAAGCGTATCCAGGGAATTTAACTGATAGATTAAATAGAATTGGTCGTTGTACTTGCAATGTCCACACAATTTGACCATCCCCTCGTGAACAGCAATTCTATCATGCTGAAGTAAAAGTAGTTCATCCTATACAACAACAAAACAAATCAAAGGAAAGTAAAACGCCATGAATTCCAGGCAGAAAGAGAGAAATACTATACAGAGGAGGGAGGACGGCACCTACCCTGAGTCTAGCTGCATTAGCCCTTCTGTCAGAATTCTCAGAATAAAAAATCTTCACAACACAGGGAACATAAACGTCATTGCCACGGAAAATCTTTCCAAATTGGAATTTACCTACATAATTCTCGTGACTGAAATTATCAGTGATGTCCAGCACATCTTTGTACTTTCCTGTCCAAATCCCGTCGTTCAGTCTCATCTTTCACAAATACTACTTTTTATCCTGAAATCTAAATCAGGAGAAAATGTTATTCACCACATAGATCAAACACTATATAATATATATAGATAAACCTACGATAGTATATCAGAACAGAAGGACAATTACTGAACTCACCTGTGTAAGAGCTTTGAATTCTAGGGCACATTTTCTTCGGCTCCTATCAGGATCGAGAAGAACAGACCGTCTTCACTTTGAGGTCCAAAAAAGCAAAGGTCGTAGTTCTCTCTCCCTGCCCCCTGGAATGGGAAATTTATGTGAATTATGTATTAATCCTTGTACTATTTGAATTGGGTTTTATGAAAAAAAATTTCTTGGAAGAAAAGTAAGATGAAACTAAAAGAAGTATCATTGCTTTATGGTTGGCCCAAATCTAATAGGAAATTAAATATCACTGCTCTGGTGATGGGCCGATTCTTGATTCTATGTGGTCCACACAAAAAAGCCCAACTCATCACTATGCTTAGATAAAGGGAATTAAACGACAAGCAATAAAGTTAATTTTGTTTTCTAATCATTAGTATTCATTTTAGTATAAAAATAAAAAGATAAAATCCTCCTTTTATTTAAAAGAAACTACGGAACAGACCTTGATAGTTTAGAAAACAAAAATCCCTCTAATAGAAAATATTAAAAATACATCACGAAAAGAAAAAATATTATATTTATTGTTAATTTACTCTTAATCATCTTCTGTCTTCTATAATTTGAATAGAAAATATTGTTATGATTTTCAAGACAAATGTCATATTATAACTTCCAAACTTATCGAGTAAATGGATAATTTGAAATTTTTAAAAAATAACCAAGTAAAATATATCAAATTTTTTTTTTAAAAAAGAAAACTCCACCAAGCAAAATATATCAAAATTATTTTTTTGACTTTATATATTTGTATAGTTGGATACACACGCCTTTAGTAGCTTGATAAAGTTGACAAAAAACTCTCTCACTGTAATTCCCTATATTTGAAATAATGTAAATTTAAATAGTATTCAATTAAATAAACATTTTTCTATAGCCTAAAGAAGGCGTATACAAACATAAAAATCATTCCAACATGTCAAACTAGTTATTTTATTTTTTTCTAGGTTTTCACTGCACATACCAAGTTGTCAAATGCATTGAATTTCAGAAAGAACCCAATCCAAATCAACCATTAGGAACTCATTAAATGTGCACAAAAAATTCTATAACTAAAATTTCCAGCAATAAGAAAATCAATTAAACTGGTCTTGGTGATTTTGAGAATTAGCAATAATTGGGGTGCTTTTTTTTTTTAAATAAGGTCATCTTCCTTAGCAAGAAACAAGGGTTCTACAACAAACTGAAGAGCAACGTGAAGAGCAAAGCAAGAAACAAGGGTTTTACAGTGGACTGAAGAGCAACGCAAAGAACAAAACTCATTGACTGCACTCACGGACAACAAGACTGAAATGGTGAGGAACAATCCACACATTTATCATATTCAACCATTTGTTCTGTTTTTATGAAAAAAAATGAAATTTACATTAAGATGTCAGGCTAAATTCATTGGCCATTTATTTTATTATGTAGGGACCTAAATCCAACAAAGGCAAAGGTAAGATCCAAGAAAAGCCCCAAAAAATGACAATATTCACATTGGTTGAAATAGAACAAGATCACTGAAAGCTTTCAACACAAAGTTGGGAGAGGCAACAATGAGAAGGTCTTCAAAAGTCAATACAATGGCCAAACTGTGTCAGTGGAGAGCTACCCAAGGGAAAAACAAAACCAAGGAGAAGTATTTTTCTTTTCTTTAGTGAATTTTATTGAAAGTTAGGAATTTTTTAAAGGTAAATAAAGAGACTTCATTGAACGAAAGAAAAAAACATAAGTTCAAGATGTCTGCATATAGTTTAACATATGATACATATACTACAACATTTAGATATTATGTAAATAGCTTACAAAAGAGGCACAAAACTGACAGGAGATTCAGCCAAAAGTCTTTTCTCCAGTCTACCTTCCTGGCCTCCTTTGCTAGATGGTTTGCAATCTGGTTGGTTAACAACCTAAACGCATGCACTAAGATCAAATATGAGACTTTTGCCAAGAGAAACCTGCAATCACCAAGAATCGGTGAGCATTTGTTAATTCAATGAA
The DNA here is from genome assembly GCA_030512225.1 of Rauvolfia tetraphylla. NCBI lineage: Eukaryota > Viridiplantae > Streptophyta > Magnoliopsida > Gentianales > Apocynaceae > Rauvolfia > Rauvolfia tetraphylla. Next base: position 1,967,828 of record JAJQKT010000012.1, read on the forward strand.
TCTTTACTAACTGTAGAGCTACCTACCTTAAGAGTCACAGTTAAGTTTAACTTTTTCTATCTTCATATCAACAGCAACAAAATGAGCTGGACGGATGGCAACAAGCTCTGCTGATATGTTTGTGGCATTGGGAATTCTGATTTAAAATCCTACTAGCCACTTTCCTAAAGAGTCATTGAGGTAGGATGAGAGTTTCTAAAGCGAACTTAATTCCTACGCAACCAAATATGCCACACCAAATGAATGAAAATAAAATGCTCCACGGAATGGTAAGAAGAATCAAGGAATCAAATTTGCGGTAATCCCTAAGCCATCTGTAAAATGGTTTGTTAGAAAACAAGACATGACATATATTATTCCTATTTGGTGATATGTTTCTGACGGAAGCCCAACTATGTGAAGCAGTAATACATTCCTTTATTGTATGATTAGCAGTTCTGGATGCACCTTAACAATGAGAGCATCAGGAGATATAAAATCCACAAGTACTTAATTTTACTTAGGGATGATGGCTTCCATATCCAGTTCAAGAGGTTAGTAGAAGATGCAAGAGGTAGGTTATGAGGTTGTAAGGATTAAGAAAGGTACTAAGCTGATTTCGCTGTAAATTCCCACTTGAATGATGTTCCCAGGAGTGTGAGCTAATTAAAGTGGTGAGATATTTTTAGGGCATAGATCTAATATAGGTTTGAATATATTTAGGCAACGGAAAAAGAAGTAGCAAAACTTCCTATCGAAAAAAAGTTGGATTAGGCTGAAATTAGTTGAATGTGTTTAGAGACCCAAATTTTCTTTAAAAAAAGAATAACAAAATTAAGGATAAACCATCAGGGTTAAGGGATTTCAGAGGCTGAAAGTTGAAACTCTAGGATTTAAAGGGGCATTAATTGTTGCATAATATTTGTGTGATATCATCAAATGTAGATAATATTGTTCTTGGCATTGGCCATATGTATTTTCAAGGTCTTATCTATTTTTCTTTCTCCTTTTTTAGGGTTTTTGATATTTTCATGCAATTAAATAATCTAGAACTCCATTGTTCTCATGCAAACTGGTTGAGATCAGCTGCTTGGGGAGGTTTAACAACAGGAGGATCATCTATCTCATAGGCTATTGCAAAGATGAGCAGACATACATTGTGATGGGAACAATCCACACATTTATCATATTCAGCCATTTGTTCTGTTTTTATGAAAAAAATGAACTTTACATTCAGATGTTGGGCTAAATTCATTAGCCATTTTTTTGATTATGTATGGACCTAAATCCAACAAAGGCAAAGGGTAGGTCCAAGGAAAGCCCCAAAAACAACAATATTCACATTGGTTGAAATAGAACAAGATCACTGAAAGCTTTCAACACAAAATTGGGAGAGGCAACAATGGGGAGTTCTTCAAAGGTCAATACAATGGCGACACTTTGACAGTGAAGAGCTACCCAAGGGAAAAACAAACCAAGGAGAGGTAATTTTCTTTTCTTTAGTGAATTTTATTGAAAGTTAGGAATCTTTTTAGGTAAATAAAGAGACTTCATTGAACGAAAAAAAAAATATAAGTTCAAGATGTCTGCATATAGTTCATCATATGACATCTATACTACAACATTTAGATATTATCTAATAGCTTACAAAAGAGGCACAAAACTGGCAGGACATTCAGCCAAAAGTCTTTTCTCGAGTCTACCTTCCTGGCCTCCTTTGCCAGATGGTCCACAATCTGGTTGGTTAACCTAAACGCATGCACTAAGATCAAATATGAGACTTTTGCCAAGAGAATCCTACAATCATCAAGAATCGGCATTTATTTTTTAATTCGATGAATCTTTACTAACTGTAGAGCTACCTACCTTAAGAGTCACCGTTAAGTTCAACTTTTTCTATCTTCATATCAACAGCAACAAAATGAGCTGGACGGTTGGCAACAAGCTCTGCTGATATGTTTGTGGCATTTGAAATTATGATTTAAAATCCTAGTAGCCACTTACCTAAAGAGTCACTGAAACCTGCACTTGCCTTTTTTGTATGATACGGTAGCAGTCTGTTGAGGTAGGATGAGAGTTTCTAAAGCGAACTTAATTCCTACGCAACCAAATATGCCACACCAAATGAATGAAAATAAAATGCTCCACGGAATGGTAAGAAGAATCAAGAAATCAAATTTGCGGTTATCCCTAAGCCATCTGTAAAACGGTTTGTTAGAAAACAAGACATGACATATATTATTCCTATTTGGTGATATGTTTCTGACGGAAGCCCAACTATGTGAAGTAGTAATACAATCCCTTATTGTATGATTAGCAGTTCTGGATGCACCTTAACAATAAGAGCATCAGGGGATATAAAATCCACAAGTACTTAATTTTACTTAGGGGTGATGGCTTCCATATCCAGTTCAGGAGGTTAGTAGAAGAAGCAAGAGGTAGGTTATGAGGTTGTAAGGATTAAGAAAGGTACTAAGCTGATTTCGCTGTAAATTCCCACTTGAATGATGTTCCCAGGAGTGTGAGCTAATTAAAGTGGTGAGATATTTTTAGGGCATAGATCTAATATAGGTTTGAATATATTTAGGCAACGGAAAAGGAAGTAGCAAAACTTCCTATCGAAAAAAAGTTGGATTAGGCTGAAAATTGTTGAATGTGTTTAGAGACCCAAATTTCCTTTAAAAAAAAGAATAACAAAATTAAGGGTAAACCATCAGGGCATAGGGATTTCAGAGGCTGAAAGTTGAAACTCTAGGATTTAAAGGGGGCATGAATTGTTGCATAATATTTGCGTGATATCATCAAATGTAGATAATATTGTTCTTGGTATTGGTCATATGTATTTTCAAAGTCTTATCTATTTTTCTTTCTCCTTTTTTAGGGTTTTTGATATTTTTATGCATTTAAATATTCTATAACTCCCTTGTTCTCATGCAAACTGGTTGAGATCAGCTGCTTGGGGAGGTTTAACAACATGAGGATCATCTATCTCATAGGCTATTGCAAAGATGAGTAGACATACATTGTGATGGGTAGAATCCACACATTTATCATATTCAGCTATTTGTTCTACTTTTATGAAAAAAATGAACTTTACATTCAGATGTTGGGCTAAATTCATTAGCCATTTTTTTGATTCTGTAGGGATCTAAATCCAACAAAGGCAAAGGGTAGGTCCAAGGAAAGCCCCAAAAAACACCAATATACATATTTGTTGAAATAGAACAAGATCACTGAAAGCTTTCAACACAAAATTGGGAGAGGCAACAATGGGGAGTTCTTCAAAGGTCAATACAATGGCCACACTGTGATAGTAAAGAGCTACCCAAGGGAAAAACAAAACCAATGAGAGTATAAGTAGACAATGCTAGGGATCAAGTTGATCCATTATAGTTATGCTATTTTTTCTAGTTTTTCACTGCATATACCAAGTTTTCGAATGCATAATATTTTTAGAGTTGAATTGAATAAAGTTTAAATGTAAGATTTGTGTATTAAATTTCACAATAGCCGTATTGTTGTAAGAAGAAATGTAAAAGTGTTAAATATGAAAATTTGTGTTGAATTAAGAAAGAATCCACTCCAAATAAACCATTAGTAACTCATTCAATGTGCTCAAAAAATTCCATCACTGAAATCCCCAACATTAAGAAAATCAAGTAAATTGGTCTTGGTGATTTTGACTGTTAGCAACAATTGGGTTGCTTATTTTATTTTATATTGTTTTTAGCAAAAGTGCTTAAATATTAATAAGTAGCAATTTAACTTCTCCTTAAGTATTAATCAGTCTTTTCAAAAATTCTTTAACTTGTGTGCTTTAATTTTAGCCAATTCCAAGTCATTTCTCATTTACTACTGATAATTATTCAGAAATCTTTTAAAGTTTGTTAAAAGAAAATTGAAAATGAAAGAGACACAGTACAAAATAACTTTAGAGAGCCATCATTCAAAAAAGAAGTCATCTTCTTTAGCAAGAAGTAAGGGTTTTATAGTCCCCTGAAGAGCAATACTAGCTGACAGCAATCACAAACAGCAAGATTGAAATGGTGAGGAACAGTCTACACATTTATCATATTCAGTCATTTATTCTATTTTTATGAAAAGATGAACTTTAAATCCAGATGTTGAGCTAAATTGATTGGTCGTTTATTTGATTATGTAGGGATCAAAATCCAACAAAGGCAAAGGGAAGGTTCAAGAAAAGTATCAAGAAACTACTATATTCACACTAACTGAAATACAAAAAAATCATTAAAAATTGTTAACACAAAATTGGGAGAGGCAACAAATGAGAGGTCTTTAAAGGATGGCCACACTGTGGCAGTGAAGAGGTATTCAAGGGAAAATCAAAATCAGGAGAGGTAATTTTTTTTTTAGTGAATTTTATTGAAAGTTAGGAATGTTTTTTAGGTAAATAAAGAGAATTTATTGAAGGAAAGAAAAATTGTTCAGGATGCCTTAAGTGCATATAGTGCATCAGATTACATCTACTATAACATTTAGATATTATGTTAATAGCATATAAAAGAGGCGAAAAACTGGTAAGGAAGGAAGCAAGGAAGATAGACCGGAGAAAAGACTTCTGGCGCTTAGACATATACTGATATGATGAAGAAATATAGTAAGTAGGTAGTGAGTTGGTTGCTCATCAATTTTACAAGCTATGCAATTATTTAAGAACTTATAGTTTATTGAATATTAAATAATATATGAAGATTGCTCATCAATCTTCTTCGGCAATGCAATCTCCGTCAGAAATTGACGGAAATTGCACACCGTTTCTGCCAACAATTGACGGAAAATGGTACACAAATTGTACCAAGAACTTGGTACAATTTGTGTACCATTTCTGTCAAAAAGTGGTGGAAATATTGTGCCAATTTTGCTACTAGCTGGTGGAAACGGTACTCCAATTGCTGTCACTTGTTGGTATAGATAGCGCAGAATTGTAAGCTTTTCAACCTGATCACACTGGCCCCGGTTCTGTCTTTGCCTGGTGAAATTTCCTTTGATTCAGGTGATTTCTGGTGGTTTATTGGTCCCTTTGATGCGCATTTATGCTATTCTGAGTTTTTCTTAATATTACTTGTTATTTGATGCCAAAGTTTTGAACTTTTTCCCTTTTCTTTCAAGCGTGGTAACATTTCTGCTTCATGGCGTTTACGCCTCTGAATAGCTAATCTGCACAAGAGTATCAATGTATTTTTCGGCCTCAGTAGTAGTTAGAAGATAAATACTTGGATGATTTGAGCTCATTTTCTAGCATGATATCAGCTTTTGAATCACGCTGTTTTATCCATTTCTTTTGTTATATGTGCTTTTATTATATTTGCTCTTCCCTTGATTACCAGTACATTCATTTAGTAATTCATCCTTTTTCTTGTTACTGAGGGACGTATGGTCTAAGTGCATGGAAAGGCTGCCTTATATGGTGTTTTGCAGCCATAGACGGAACAAGAACTTTTATTCTTGAGCGGGGCAAATCTAACATATTCCATATAAAGAAGGTCTCACAAATATTGGGAGAAGAGAATTTAAAGAAAAAGTGAAATAAAAGCCTAAAAAACTAATACCTAGAAGAGGACTTTAGAATGTTGGAAGGGCAGAAAGTCAGCAACCACCCCCAGCCCCCTTGGTTCCATCTTAGATTGCAGCTTACAATTATTAACTTGTTTTTCATCATAGACTTCACATTGCAGTTTCTTTAACTGGGAAGAATGAAATAAATTAAATAAAAAAGATGCGACCTGTTACAGAATTCTCTTTTGAATTTTCTATTTGTGAAGATAATATCCCTGGATGAAAGGATAATCGAGTAATGTGGAATTTGCATTTGCTCAGATGGGGTTGAGTAGGTAAAATGACTCTGCCAGTAGAGAACAAGGATGTAAAGCCTTTCTTGGGAATTCAGAGTTCTGCATCTCTTTTGCAGGTGTTGCAAGTATCTGTCTCATATTTGTGGTCCTTTTCCTTGCTTTTCCCTGTAATCCCTCCTTTCTGGCTGCTTTACACAGTCATGGCATTTTTTCTGCCTAAATTAAGTCTGTTGTTCTTCCCTTGTCATCTAAAGTAGCATCAATAAATACATTTCAATGTTGGTCAGGTTCCTGCTTCTATTAATTGCAGAATTTTGGAACATCAAAGGACAGGAGTGAGGTTTTTGTACACTTTGTATAATAACAGCCATGGAGGTGTTCTATGAGAAGACAAGTGAGCTTGTTTCTTATTTTCTCCATTTATCTTGTGGATTGGATAAAGTATAGTTGCATGAAGATTTCATATTCCTCTCTGAAGACAGGGCTTTGAGCAGATATATTCTTGTAGCTTAGTTAGAACAGAGTTCATAGTTGAGGCCTGTTACTACATTGTTGGTAAAATAGGAGCATGCAGATTCTAACTATAGTCGTGTTCGCTTGACCTAGTTGTCCCATTTTCATAAAGACAGGCAGGTTGAGCAATTTACCTTGGATTGGCATGTTCCGCGAGCTGTTTGTTGGGTTTCTGGTTGAGTTCACTAACTAGAATTAATGATTATTGTGCTCTTGCGTGATATATCTACTCGCCAGTTTCTATAAATAAACCAGTAGGTCAATTGGATTGTGTAAAAACTTGCCCAGATAAGCTTTCAATGCAAAAACTATCTAAGTTTTCATGTTTACCCAAGGACGGATCCGAGGGGGAAGGGGTGAGCGGTGCCCGCCCTCCCATCATTTTTAAAATTTTCATATATATATATATATATATATTATATCAACGTTTTAGCCTTATTAATCATTTTTTTTCTACTTCGCCCCCTCAAAGTTAAAGTTCTGGTTCTGTCTACTTGTTGAGCTAACACTCAAACCATAACTTGACTGATTCAACTGATCTGAGGCTCAAGTTTGTTAAAAGTGCTTTCCTAAACTTTATACTCTCCTGATGTGGATATTCTCATTTTCATCTTGTTTGGCAGATCATGTTTTTTGTTAATTGAGTAAAATTTTGTTATCAGGTTATGTGTTTCTGGCTGCTGTTAGCACAAAGCGCTGGGAGACAGCTGACTTCACATCAGAGAGTGGACATGGACCGGAGAATGATGGACCTATCCTAATTCTTTGCCCTACATTTGTTAGTCACAAATGGGAGGCTGAATTTTGTAAGTGGGTAACATTATCTATTGCCTTTCATCATGGTCAAAACATGATCTGCTGATTGACAAACTAGAATTGCATGGAGTTGGGATAATGATTACTAGTGTTGTAACAAAATATTCACAGAAACATTTTGGCGAATATGCAACAGGGGAATATAATGGTTGATGAGGCTCACATGCTGAAGAATTAGAAGTCAAAACTTTGTAGAGCATGTATAGAGATCAAAACCCAAAAACGGTATGGTAAGCAAGGGCAGTAATGCAGCACAAAATAATTGATTTATTCAGTCTCTTTTGACTGGGTAGTGCCTGGCTGCTTAGGAACCCATGAACATTTCCCAAAATTCAAGATGAACGTCTTAAACATGCCTATAGATGAAATGCTCTAGAAAGATTTATTTGAGTTGCTGATTAGCGGAAACAGCTCTTGATGCACTTTTGCGAAATTATCTATTGAGAAGTCCATCTGAGGAAACCAATGGAAGCTAAAAGCTCTAGAAAGATTTTTCAGAGTTGCTGATGAGCGGAAACAGCGCTTAGTGCAATTCTGCGAAATTATCTATTGAGAAGGACAGAGGAAACCATTGGAAGCTGTAAGGTCAAATTCAAGAAGTTTGTTCTGTTCTTTGAAAATGCCACACTCAAATTTAAGTTTATTCTTTGAGGTACCAATTCTTTTTTTCCTTTAATGAGATTTGAAGTGTCAATTTGAGTTTTAGAAATATACATGCAGGCGTTGGAGTTTACCATTTTTGTATAGTTTACATTAATATTTTGAAAACATGACGTGTAGGCAAATTACCTAGTCTGAAGGATAGTGGATACTATATTAACCAATCAGAAAAAGGAGGACGTTCATGTAAATGAAGAATTATGATTATATCCACGGAGTAAAAATACTTGTAGTGGTTCCCTTACATCGTATGTACACTCTAAGCATAGAGGTTTTGAAAGTTGTGTTGGTTATAAACATGGGAGCGTTTACTGAATAGAGGGAATATCCGTAGTCTGTCTTCATGCAAGGAAGAGCTGATACTTGAACTCCCAGATAGGAATGAGATCCAAATTTACGGAAATTGAGATCCATGAGAACGATAGAAAATTAAGGATTATACAAACTGAGATGTGAATTGATCCATAGAGGGTGAAAAAACGGTTTGTAGTTGAAAAAGTATATCGCGTTTAGAGTTCGCTATCTTCACGAAACTCATGAGGTAACTCCTCGTAAAACCAGAATGCTACCTGGGATTTCTTAAAAATCGTCCATTTTGGCTGATCAAGGATACCTTTGGTTCTTGGACACCACTTACCCTGAAAGAGGCACATACATAATTACTTTTCTTTCAATTTTTCATTCAATCTTCAGAGAAAACGATTTGAATAAATGCTTAATTGCCTTTCTTTCAATTTTCCTTCAATCTTTGGAGCAAATGATTCAAATAGATGCTTGCCTTCAAGCAGAACCTTATGTTCATTTCTTTAGGGAAGTTGTCATCTACATTCTCAAGTCTCTTCAAGTGATTTTAGTTGAGTATTAGGTAAGACAAACAAAATCTAAATACAAATGTGGCATGTTAAACTTGCTTCTGGGATATTCATTTCCTTCAAATTTGATGTTAATATGGTGTAAAAAGAATTCGTTAGTTTTCTAAGCCATCCCATGCAATCATGAACATCTTTCATTTATAGATTATTTTGTTATAGCAGAAGCGATAAATTGAATCTTTTAATTTGATTTTGTCAAGTAAACTGTGTTCTAAAGGCTACCTAATTTAGTCGCGATAAAACAATTTACACCAAATATGTTCTTATTACCTGCTCGCTGAATTGACGAATATGTGGTCATGTCAATTTCCATGTGAATTCTTCGTAGCAGCAAATACTAGGATTTGTAAGCTCTCATTAGACAATAATTCCACTTTGAATCTCAAGATTTTCCAACGTTGGCAAGCTTGAATGTTTACTAAATCCTTCTGTACATGCTCCAGTGAGTTTTGACCAGACATGTGTAGCTGAAGGCTACAGCCAAAATGGACAATTTCAAGAACTCGCTCAAAATATGCTTATCCCTTCTGATTCAAGAAATTAACATCAGTTCCTCTGCTCATAATTCTAAAAGGGGCAGATTGTAGAAGCTGTCTTTCTCTACTTCCACTTCAGATAACGCAGATGGTACGAGGAAGGAGTTGAGTCCTTATCATGCCTATCCTCAGTTTTCGTGGTCAATCTTGGACCAGATATCGAGGTAAAAAATTCACATCTTAGTTTCAGTGGCGGATGAAGGAAAATGTATTTCATTCATTCTTTCTGAGATTTCAAACATATAAATCATAGTTGAAAGCGGCAGTTTTATACATTTCAAGAATCCAAATTATGGTTCAACCAAGTTGCAAAGACACCATCCAACATAAGGCCGGAAATCTGGTTTATCACAATAATAGTGTTGGCCACCATCCGTGACGGTTAAAGGTCGCTGTAATTGGTGGTTGTGACTATAACTCTTGAAGATTAACCTATATAAAATTCGAGTAATTTTTATATCATGTACATAACTTGAGGTAAAAAGAAGGCAATACCATATCAACACAGAAAATGGCTTCACAATGTTTGCCTATAATAACCTACACCATCCTTCTCTTGCTGTTGAATTGTCCATCCTTCTACCAAAGTTTTGCTAAACATGGCTATTCCTCCACGCACCACCAACGCCACCATGGTCATGTCCCCAAGAAGGCTGCACCAAATACCATGCTCCCGCAAGCATACATTGCCCTCCAAGCTTGGAAGCGTGTAATCTACTCTGACCCTTTCAACTTCACCAGGAATTGGATTGGCCATTCAGTCTGCAACTACTCAGGTGTTTACTGTGCCCCTTTTCCTAATGACACCAGAATTCAAACAGTTGCGGGCATTGATCTCAATTTTGCAGACATTGCTGGTTCCTTACCTGAGGAATTAGGCCTCCTCACTGACCTCGCCTTGCTTCATCTCAGTAACAACAGATTCTGCGGAGTACTCCCACAAACTCTATCGAACATGACTCTCCTCTTTGAACTTGATCTAAGTAGCAACAGATTTGTAGGTCCTTTCCCTTCTGTTGTTCTTTCTCTTCCTACACTTAAATATCTTGATCTTCGCTACAATGAATTTGAAGGGCCATTGCCTTCTGAACTCTTCAGTAAGAATCTGGATGCAGTTTTTGTTAACAACAATCGCTTCAGTTCTGTCATTCCATCGAATATTGGCATCAGCACAGCAACTGTGGTGGTCTTGGCTAACAACAAACTTGGAGGCTGCCTTCCTCCAAGTATTGTAAACTTTGCAGATACCTTAGAAGAACTGCTATTGATCAACGTGAGTTTGACAGGGTGTTTGCCACCTGAGGTGGGATATCTATATAAGCTCAGAGTTCTAGATGTTAGCTATAACAAAGTAGTTGGTCCAATCCCTTATAGTCTGGCAGGATTAGCTCATTTGGAGCTGCTTAATCTAGCACATAACGTGTTCACCGGGGCTGTGCCTGCTGGAGTTTGTGTTCTACCTAATCTGGCGAACTTTACGTTTTCTTACAACTACTTCTGCGAGGAGGAAGGCATCTGCATGAATTTGACTGAGAAAGGTATTGCTTATGATGATCGTCGAAACTGTTTGCCCGACAAGCCACTCCAGAGGAGCAAGAAGGAATGTAATGCAGTAGCTGAGCATCCTGCAAACTGTCTTGACTATCACTGCTCTAATGTCTAATCCTAATCCTGTTTACACCATTACTGCTGGCCCGACACCTCTGGCTTCCCCACCCAGTCCTTAGTTAAACTCCAAGAATGACCTAACTAGTTAGAAATTAGCAAAATAACAAAATTCAAGTTGCATCTTAAGTACAATGTCAATGATGTTATTGGACCTTATCTTGTAAATTTGAGTCACTTGCAGACTTTCAACATTGTAAATCAACAAAGAGTGTTGAACAATACATGAAACTCCATGTTACAGTAGGACGTGTGTGAGCAACAGAGCTCCACATATTTGGATCCAAATCATTCCATCCCTATTCTCAGCTGGGAACAAATTAATGCATTAATGTTATGACGAAGAAGTTAGGCACCAATAATGTAAATCGGGAGGTAAAATCATCTCTAATAAATAAAGCATCTAAATAGTCTGGTGCATATGCAAATTTACTTGTGGAAGAACAGGGACAATCAATTATTTCCAGGATTTTCAACTCTGTATGTATATATACATGAAAAGAAAATATATATATATATATATCTACCTTGAATTCTTAGCTTAATTATTGCCCTTTTAGTTGCCCCCAACTTGGGCATGAACTAGTCTCTCGTATGCCTAAAAATATAAAGGAAAGAAAATGACAGAACAAATGAGAAGAATTACCACTTCTCTATGAAATATTACACAACTAAAATATACAGTACATGCACCTTTGCAGGTCAATCCTGGTGCATCTATAACTATGTAACACTTGCCCATCTTCTTCTGAAGAACTCAGGCAGATCCAGGCCCACTCCTCCAATCTGGAACAGTAAACATAGGATCATTTTTATGAGCTTATTCTTCTTAGATGCTATTGTTTAAATGTTTCATGCACAAAACCATTCTGGGGTGGAAAAATAATAAATGGGTCCTTGCTTAGTTGCATGGTTAAATATCAAGACAGCTTCATCAATTTTTTAGATTCTTTCTCTATATTCAGGGCTATTGATTTAAAATTGTTCAGTAGGTAAGCCAGTGCAGTTTCACCGATGCACAGATAACTTGTACTTTGTGAAAATCATTGAAACACTAGCATCATATCTTCTCAAGAAAGGTTTAAGATTTAGGTGGTAAAGGAATCACAAGCAGCCTTCTACAGAAAATTTTGAAATAGTGGAGAAGTTTCATAGAAAATTGTGGTCCAAATTCGCTAGCAGCCAAAACATTTACACATCTGATTTCAAGAATTGAACCCTCCATAGTTACATGTGCTCAAGACTTTACAACAAGCAACTGTCCTGAATTTCCTGACCAACAATGGCACTTGGACAATTCTTCAAGTCTGGCCTTGTACGGTTTCCCAAAACTCTTATGGAATTTCACAGATAAAACAAGTCAGGGATATTGTGCTCGTTTGCTCTTTGGGAAGTCTTGGCACGAATTTGAACCTAATAACCATCCATGTTGACTGTGCAAATTAAAGAAGCTTTAAGACACCACCTAAAGCAAGTTCTTCAATATAGTAAGCATGTAATGTAATAGAATATTCCACTATGTCCTGTAAGCAGCCAAAAATTGGTCCTATCTACGAAAAACAACAACTTACAAGCAGAGGTGGACCTAGAGCCATTACTTCACTAGACACTGTTAGTTCACACATATGGAACTCATACCAAGAGCCATTAGTAAATTTCCTCCACTCCAACTAATAAGATTTTCAGGAAATATTTCACAACAAAAGTAGGGAAAACCAACCACGTCCTTCAAGAAAAATAAAATGCTTGCAAGACACTATTTACCAGATTAGTGGTTGGGAATTGTCAGTCACTCAGCAACAATACAAACTAATACAATCTCCTTAGGCTGGTGGAAGAGGACGACGACAAGTTGGGCACTCCATTTTTATGTCCATCCATCTTTGTAAACAACCAGAATGGAAGAAATGATCACATGGTGTTACCTAGACATAACAGTTCAATTAAAACAGGAACTAAGAGATGACATTTCCTATACCAATAAAGCATTCCAGCAATAAGGCATGATACCATGCAATAATTGGGTCGTTGAGTAAGTTCAATGGCTGTCATGCAAATGACGCAATCTGTGGCATGACTTGGATCTTGATCAAATATTCTGTAATAGCTATATTTCTCTGGTAAAATCTGTTCCATTCAATTTAAGCCAATGTAAGATCAGAAAAGCAAAAATGCCAAAAGACACTAACATATGCGCAACAACATAGGCAAGGTCTTCTTTTCCTACAGGCGATTGTTGGCATCATGAATTTTTCTGCCTTCCTGGTAGGCACAAAATAGTATGCTAGCAATTCTATTTAACTATGATAAACACAAGTCCAGAATGGCATTCCAAAGAAATGCTGAAGTCATTCTTAGATATTGGTGACAAAAACAATTCCATAATCAAAGCATTAGTAGCTAAGTGCAATAAATAAATTTGGGGGTCGGAATATGCTCAAGTCTGACAACATTACAGTCCTATATGCATAACTGACATCACGTAGAAAGTATTTACTTTTTACTTACATTTTCCTTCCATAGAAGAAAGATCAATACTATACTTGATCAAGTGCTTCTTCTGTACATTAATTAACCTTATCATTTTCTTTCATAAGAATATTTTTTCAGGTTGGTGATCCAGGATAAATATTAAAGCAAGGAAAGAGGCGGAAAAGGTGGGCAGACATGACAAGCACAGTTTGTAGTCTAGTTAACGTAAGATGTATGATAAAGATCAAAAGAATAGTGGTGAACCTGACGGGGAATGAACCATCTCGATCCAAGGTAGTGCTGTAAAAGAAGTATCAAAGCTTGAAATCCCAGAAAAATACCCAAACAAATACACCAGTTCTTGTCAGGCTGTATACGCATGAAATTGTGAGAGCAGCCAAAGACATACAATGGAATCGCTAAACGTGTTATAGTCATTCCTAATATATAATGTGGATGTAGCGGTTTCCTTGAGTCCCGAACCACATTAGTGATAATTTGAGGTATCCAAAATGAGTGCATAAGCAGAAGAATAAGCCGCAAAAACTTGTGGAACTCATACATGACCAATATACCGCCTAAAAGGATTCCATCTGCAACACATTTTAAAATGTTAAAACATTAACGAAAACATCTTCTGGACTCATGATAACAGATCAGACACTTATAGTAAAATGATTGCAACAGAAAAAGTGCACAAATGAACAAGGTTAAAGAGCATAGCATCATTCCAATATTTATTCTGTAGAAGTACATAACTATAAATGAGTAAATAATTTAGAGTTAATAAAAATGCAAACCACCATAAATTGAAGAGAAAAGAAGTGTAACTTGTGAAGATCTTAAGTAAGTTCCAAGGATAGACACGAGAAGAGGGTAACACAACATATAGTCATCCAAATGCATTTTTCATAAACTTTCAGAATACAGTGAATAAAACATGCAAGTATATGTACGATAGGTAACCATTTTATGCATATGCTTGCATACATGACACTAATTTCCACGAATGCAAGTTACTGTTTAAATTGGAAACCTTGTAAGTATTTGTTTCAATTAAAAATCTCGTACTTGTGGGTAAAGACATTAATGCATTCCAAACCATTTACAGAAGCCATGAACAATTTAGATGCATTACATTTCCAGAATTGTCATTACCTCGTGTTCTCCACTAGATCATTTTACACATCAAATTAAGTTTTGATGTTCATATGATACACTTTTCCCTAACACGAAATGTCATATGCTTATTATTTTGGTAGTTCTTGTCAAGCAGCTCACACATGTTTGAAATCTGATGTTGCATGAAAAATTTTTTACTTCTACAATTTTATTTCTAGACAAGGTCAAACAAGCATCAAATGTATATCCAAGAGATTCTCCAAAAAGCATCCAATGCCTGTTTGATATGGAAAACATAGTCACACTCAGAGAGTTAATTTCCCATTTCAAGAAAAATGCAGTTTTGTGGACATTTTTTAACCTACTCTACCAGTGACATTACTTTTATTGTAACAATGGTTCAGTAGATTAAGTCATCACATAATGAATGGATATTGTTATCCCTTCTTTGTCTAATGAATTGATGGACACTTGTTTATATATCCGAAGAATATATGAATTAGTTATCTCATATTTAAATTGGTTCTAGAATACTTTTAGTGACACAAAACTACTATTGATACTTTTCTCTCTTGTGTCTTCCTTGCTCTTTGCTTTATGATTCTGTCCAGTTTCTCACATCCTTCGCCACCAAGATTTTAAAGCCTTTTGGTCTTCACTTGACCATTTTAAACCATTAACTCATTCTTTTCAAACCATTCAGCCATATTCTGACCTCACAACTCTCAGTTCTTCTCTTACCAAACTTCATTTCAGTAGTATAGAGAACAACATCACCCTAAACAATTTCCAACTTCAAAAAGAAAATATGATCAATTTGTGCTAAATTAAATTAAGACATTCATTATACATATGTTCAGCCACACTTCAACCAATCAGTTATCAAGTTTAAAACAAAAGACGGTGCCTTCACTATTTGCAAGGACGGTTATCTTTTTCCTCTCAATGGGAGCATTTTAACTTTCTAAACTGTATGGTTTAGCAGAAAATATAATTAGTATGTATATGTATATGAAGATGTGTATGTGTGTGTGTGCATATGTATATGTATCTGCAGATGTGCATGCGTGTGTGCACATGGGGAATCATATCCAGGTAGATCTATGTATCATTTCCTAACAAGTAAAAACGATGTCGACATTTAGCAAGAGAAATACTCACAGAAACGGCTGTAAAGGACAGATAGTTCACGCCTCATTGCTTCCCAACCCTCCCCATTATTCATGGGTCTACTTGCTTTCCATATTGCAAGAAGGTACCTCATCTCAAAGATTGAGAAAACTACAAACTTGAAGAATGCAGCGGTTGCAAAAGCATTGAACAGAGATTCTGTAGCAGAAAAGCAACAATTAACTAATAAAATGCAGCAACCACTCACTTTTGCCCATGCCTCCCTCCCAACCAAACTACATATAAATACACACTCATGCACAATCGCTCTCAGATAAATGTTTAATGACTACAGTTTGAACTTACCGACTAGAATTCCAGCAGTGAGATGCAAAAGACAAAGATAAGCATCCATGATGGCCTGCTGCCCAATCATCAATATGGAAACTTTGGCAGCACCCTAGACAAAAGAAGTCAAATTAGACAGTAACATAATGATAGACATGAGCAGAGAGGAAGATGTATCAAGAAATTAACTCAAAAATGTAACAATGAATATACTTGCTAAGGAATAGAGAATGTTCTAACCAATACCGCATCCAAGACAAGAAACTTACTGATTGAGTGTTACTATGTTCCATCTGTCGAATCAATAGAAGAACTTGAAGGAAAGATACAAAGGTGACCATCAATGTGTAATTGACAGCTTTATTATAGTAAACTTCAATGTTGACAGAGGTAGCATTTAAAGCCATAGGTGAGAAACAATCTCCATCATCATCCACTGAAGGGCTTTCCATCAATCCTTCTAGATGATATCTATCATGGTCTCCTTCTACACCAAGTCAAGGAAATAACTAGGATCAATAACCGTATTTTTTATAGGATCATCAGACTAACAGAACAGATATATATCACACAGATGCCAAATGTTAAAAATAAAAATAAAAAACATTAGTCATTACAAATTTATGCATGGCGAACAAATAAGCAATGGTATTCTGGAACTTAACATGAGCACTAAAATGATATAACTAGTCAGCGAGTGATGTACACAGCACTTTTCTCCTAGAATGAATTTAACTTAGTAAATTACCCGAATGCAGCTACTAACTCCATGTTTCCAGCAATACACTGCTCATGCAAGGCTTTTAGCAAGACATACAGTTTTTTTTTTTTAAATAAGAGATATTGGGATTAAGGCTTGGTTGTTGTTGTTTAATAAGAGATGTATGGAAAGTTCTTGTTCTCTTTGCATCCTTCAAATATGTACAAGACTTTCCTAATAGAAAGAATAGCAGACAAAAAAAATTGTTGAATGATATTTAGAAGTAAATACTCCATGAATTCCATATTCTACACAAGTTTCTGTTTTTACGTTAAACTAACAGAAAGTGAACGAGAAATACGTAAATATCTTCTTCTGGTCCAGCAATCTCTAATATTCTAATCTTGTATTCTTCAGAATATAGAAAACTTACAGCAATACCAAAAACTGGTGTTTCTCTTCAAAATTAAGTTCACATACGATATAAAAGGATGAAAACTAAAATGCAGATGGAAGCAAAAATGACTCAGATTTTTAGTAAGCGTCAGAAAGTGTTCATGATGCAATTCAACTAATGAGGACGGTAATATTATGATCACTACTGCATGGTCTCCAACTAGTGAACTATTAGCTCAAGAAAGCAAATGTGGTTCTTAATTAGAAATATTTGCAGCTTCATAAAACAAAACCTCTTGCATATTACTAAATCATAATGGCTTTAGATTGCGGGACCATGATGAAAGCAGAGAGACTAGTATCAGATTCTTCATTTTTTCCCATTCACAGAAAAACTAAAATGCCCTTGTTTCCTATCAATAACCATACACTTGACTGGGGATAGTTATATGCAAGAGCTTTTCCTGTATCATAATTTACATATAGTTGTGATCGTTCACGAGGCAAAATGAAGGGTTGCGATATTTCAATCTGGAGCTATCCATGGGTTTAAAGCAGAAATACAGTGACAGCCTCCTCGGCTATGCGTTACCAGTTGCAGTAAACCATCATTGCTAATAACTACCCACTATACCAGATATGTGGAATTGGACTTAGGTGCATATTGAACATCATAGTTAAAATAGTTTCAAAGGAGATCAGCAACCATGAGTAATTGATAAACGTAACTACTTTAATTGATGAATTGCTTCTAAGCAGTACACAACATAACAATATTGATTAAGAGAGAAAAGAGAGCAAGAAAATATAGGAGACATTCATAGCAAATGTTTAGAGTCGAAGGAGAAAGAAAGAAAGAAAGAATTCATATGCTTGAGAAAAATCAAGTACCATTTTGAACAGCTGAGATATGTGAGATCTGTGCTGCAATTTCTATGTTACAATGTTTCTCCATTTCATATATTGGTGCTGCAATAGAGGATATCATCAGTAAATTTAAAGAATCAGCAGTATGAACTTTATATCACAAGGGACTAAAATCGGTACAATGTTTCCTTTTCCAAATTCTGTCTCGTGGAGACTCTTGGAACACCTGGGATGAGAAAACTCCAAGCTGTAAAGAACACAAAAGATTAATCCCGAAAAGTCAATTTTCTTTTTTGTGAAAGACAGACAATCAGAAAAGACGATACTGTGGTGGATTTTATAGATTAAAATGATGCTTGCAAACAAATACATGGTACATGGGAACAAAAAGGAAAATGAATGATAGAAAAGGATCATCTAACAAAATCAATTAAAGCTCAGATATTCCTCTGGTGAAAAAAAAATCCAACTCAATAACTTTATGTCAAATCTGGACACTTATCTCCCCACAAATCTTTGCATTAGGAAGGAGAAAAGAAAAGGGGGGTCGGGGGAATCCAACCAAGATCGTATAAAACCTCCAGTAGCTTTTCAAAGGGTGCAATAGTTAGTGGGACTAAACCTCATACAAGGCTGTTCAGCTAGCAGTCCTCTGGGGGAAAAGAAATAATGCATCTCCTTTTGCTCCTTTATGCAATGTACAAGGTTAATGAATTCAAGATAGGGAAACTGAATAATCTTACAGCATTAGCAAGGTTGCTCAGATAAAGATATTTGATCTGCATCCCACCACATAAAAGATATAAGACAAAAAGATAAACATTTCATTTCCCATGTCTATTATGCACATTTTGACTACATTTAAGTCAAAATTTGCATTCGAATTAGATGCTGTTTTCAGTCTTGTTCTTCAAGATATTGAACTGAACTTATCCTGGTTTTCATATAATTAGTCAATACTGCTTAAGAGGAGGATAAATATCTGAATGTAATCAACAAACACAGACGTTTCACATTTCTTCACCATATATTGAGGTCCAATATAAATCTCTCTTGAACATATCCATAGTTCAAAATGATCTAAAGCAAAGGTTACAAATATAAGTAGGTGAAAGTACAAGTATATACTGAACTATCACAATTAATGTCAACCAGCAGCAGATCAACTAGACTGAGAGAAATAAAAAATACTAATTAGACCCAAGAAAGATGATCTCAGAGAATCATCAGATCTAGCCTGTAGAGTAATAGGAATTACCAGGTGATATGGGTTGGACAGTATATAGTCCTCTTCCTGACCGAACTCACCCTCTTTTCCACTGAGAATGAGAAATGCTAAAATATCAGATGACAAGATGGCAAAGGGTGAGATTGGATTGGATTTTTTTTTTTTTGAGTTAAGTTGTATTGGGAATCGTAAAAGTGAATTGTTTGTGAGAGGAGAAGTGGGACCCAAAGTGAAAAAAGTGGGAGAAAAGTAAAAATTCCTTGGATAAAATGCCAATCCAAGTTGGCCCTAACATTTTCCACTAAAAAATGCTTAGAAATACAAGAAAGAAAGAGGTGAAAAAGAAAAACAGTTAAAGTCATGCAAATTGGCCAGGATATACTGTAATAATTGTATAGATGCTGAATGTGTCATTCCAGACCTATTGATTGGGTAGGTGCACTAGGTGCAAGTCTAGATAAGTAACAATAGTTTTCAGTCTAACCGACATTGTCCGAATACCTGTAGGCTACCATGCGAAGCTGTCTAAAAGGCCATATGTAGACGCCTTCTACTCTAATTTGAGCACCACCAACTTCATGTTCATTATCATACACGTCATGGAAAATTAAGACCCCCTGTTACAACCACCATGCCAAAAAAATGACAATTGCATCAAGAAACCATACAAAAGAAAAGATGGGTAGCATAGGAAGATGAAATGTTTTGTAAAGAGAGATTATAGAGAATTTTTTACCCTACACGGAGATAGAGACGAACTAAATTTTAAATTAGGACTTCATCTTATAGAAGCTCAGAAATATACATCATGCCATCGAACAATATCCTCCTTTACAGGGCCGTCACAGACAATGACCCGTCCATTCATAAACAGACATAAGATGTCAAGGGAACAAGAGCCAGTTGCAAGGGAGAAAAGTAAACTTCCTACTTCCCAAAAGGAAAAGTTATCAAAATGATTCTGGGACACTCCTTTTCTTTTCATTTTTATGATAGAGGGCTACCACATTATCAAACATTGAGGTTAGGAATACTGGGTTCATGCATCAGTAACCATTATAATATAGATTGAAGTTTTCTTCTAGGAAAAAGATGAAACCAGTCAGCTGAGATAAACAAAGTTTGCCTGGCTAAGTTTGAATTCAGTATAAAAATCACGCTATCACCCAATTAAGGTTATTCCTAAGTTGGAGATTCTGACAGTTCCCTAGAGTTTTAAAGGTCATTTAGGATTAAATTAAGGAAGAACCCAAAAAATTCTGCATATGATTATTTAATGAATTTACCAGACAACTATCCTGGTAATGGGATAATAAAACTGACAAATAGGTAGGCAAGAAGGCTACTGTAACTGGTTTGTTCACAGAGGATGATTTCTTTGTGCTACTTTTTTTAGTTTAGATGATCACTGGTCCTTGTTTCAAAACAAATTTTTCGTTTCTCATCTAGTAATTGTGGTGGACCTTACATTTCATTAACGAACATTGGGAAAGTACATTTACAGAACATTCCAGCAGCATAATTTGACAATACCTACAAACTACATTGGCCATTTTTCCTGATTTTTCTTAATTATCTCCATTAAAGCTTCATTTCCAGCTACCCACTTAGTATGAGCCCAAAGCTGCAGGTAAAGAACAACACTGATTCATGATTAATTCATTAAAATTTATGCCTAAATCAGCTTATCCCCTAATGTTGCCCAAGCCACAAGTTATGGTTCATTCAATATTTTGATACGGACTGCAAAGGATTAATTGAGAAGATTTAAACAACTAAAATGATAAAGAATAGAAGAAAACCTAATCAATAGTATAAGATGCAAGACTTCTCTCATCATCTTAACTTGGATTGAGAAGCTATAATTTTCACACCCACCCATAACATCAAACGAAATCTACAGCAGTAAAGACAAACCATGTGGGAATTCAGTGGATCAAAAATTCGGTACAGACTTACATATTACATCCATATATTATGTAAATTTGTTGTTACAGAATCCACCCAAAAAAAAGGTAGTATAAGCAAAAAATACCAGAATAACACTCAATGTACAGATGTGATGTTTTACTTCTGAAAGAAAAGTGGAGCCGTTGGAGTGAAGAATACTAGTGTGTCGAAGAGAGGGAGAAAGAGATGAAGGAACAGAGACAGACAGAAATAAGGTTTAACTATTGGTCCAGATGACTCCAGAAATAACTTGATTGCGAGATATGAGTATTTCTTAGACATAAAGTAGTAACATGCACAGTGAACGTGATTTTTATGGATTTAGAAGGGAGAAAATAAAGAACAAAGGGAGGCAATAAGTGAACATCTTCTTTCTAGTTACCAGAAAATTTTGGTACAGATAAATGAGACTAGCAAAGAGGAGTCTTTCCATCAGTCCAACCATCACAAGATGATAAAACTAAAAAAGGTTGTCAGTTTCAAGTCGGATTATATTTCCCAAAAAGCTGAATGATCAAATTACCTGAACATAATGTACGCCAGTTATTTTTGTTGGTGTACTGATCAATTCAAGGACAGAATTGCCATTAGATTTTTTCAAGTCAGGAAATCTGGAGGAGCTATTTACTGAATCTAGAAATCTCCATGACCCTGCAAGTTAAAAGTCAATCAAGTATATACACCGTGGCAGCAACCCAATTAATCCATGTCAAATTGTAAGTACCAATTAAGTCAATAAACTGCATGAAAAATTAGTTCATTGAAGCAAATTAAGCAAAAGTTGGTCACTTCCACTGCAGAAGAGTGATCCAATTGCGCAAGCTAAACCTCACTACCAAATTAAAGGTTAACAGTCTTCCACAAGACTTCACTCTGAGAAACAAAGAAGACAAACATATAATAGAGATGGCCAGGTTAGGATAACACCCCCCCCCCCCAAAACAAAAAAAAAAAAGAAGTGGGAATATGCGGGATAACCATTCTCAGTTGTAAGCGACTTTTAAAATTCTAAGATCCCATATTGTAAAAGATTTGATATTCTTCTAGCGAAAAGTGCAACACATAAAACAAGCAGAGACTGAAATAGGAGCGTCGTTGCAAAAATTGCAAAGCTGCACCACAAAAGGAAAACAAAGCTTTGTAACACTTGACAACATTTACAGGTCAAACAATTCGGTCTTGCTAGCTGTCAACTAACTTGGTGAAAATTACTTCAATGAGTTGAGAATCCTCACAGATATAAAAGACAGGGCAAACATAATACAAGCGCAAAATCTATGATAGATTCAGCTTTATGGGTCTTTTGGTCCCTATATTTATGACAAGGTAATGGGGAATATGATGTTGAACTCCAAAGAAAATTATGAAACACAATCATTGCATGCATTAAACAATATCTATGCAGCAAAAAGTTCAAAAAAGCACAATGAAATTATTTGAAAGGTAAAAGAGAAAAACTATTGCCTTTTCTCTTTTCTAAACAAGTTCCAAAACATGCATTCCATCACTAATTCAAGCGAAAGCTATCTGGCTATCTATACATACCAAAGTGACATTAATGTTTCGGCATTTGAATGGGTTCCTGAATTTCAATCGTAAAATAATTAAAATGAAAAACAAGTTCTTTCTAATCGTTGATTTGTTGTTCAAGCTTTCTCTTTTCTTTCTAAACAAGTGCAATTCATTGCATCACTTGAAAAAGATGAAGTTATGTAACAATAGCATGTACAAAAAGATCAAAATGTTTTCTAATCTGAAATCATCTCAAAAGAAAGAACTAAAAATTCTTTTAAAAAACTAAAAAATTTCTCTTAAGCTTTTAACTAATTGATCTGTGTTCTTTCTGCTTGATTAATTTCAGAAGACTGGAATTAATTTTTTGCTAAGATCTATGTTCAAGTGAAGCATAATTGACAAACTCAGCTTTAAAAAGCTCCAAAAATAGATGAAATAAATCCATAGTTCCATGAGTCACTCTACCTCTGTGTGTTTAACTATTTAACCACCAAGCACTTGCATAAATAACCAATAAAATTTCCATTAGTCTCTCTATTCAATTACCAGATAAAAAGATCAGGAAGATTGTTTTTAGTAACATTATCTGAGTTAGAGAACTAATTTGTGCTGTTTCTTTTATCCTTTCCTATTATGCCACTTCCTGTACCTCTGAGATGACATTTTTTTTCAGTATCGAGAATGTAAAAAGCAAACAACTCTCAACTTTCGTAAGACTTGGTTCAAGTCCATTTGCTCTTGGTGGGAAGTATGTCATAACTATAACATTATATATGATTCAAATGTCTATTTATCAAAGGACAATCTTTTCAACCTTCCATATGTTCTCAATGTTCAAAAAACCTCAGGGATTTTAATGCAAGTTATACCACAAAAGTAGGTGAAAGCACCATTCCAGGTGCCAAAAGAGATCCCGAGAGCCCATTATTAAACTGCTCTAGAGAAGAAAGGTATCAGATTTCACCCTCTTTTTATTCTCTCTTCTCCTTTCATGTATTTGTTGGAAGTCAACTTCCACAGAACTGGTTCACAGTTATTTACCTGAGACAAAAGCTATCTATGAATTGTATGCGCCCAGTGTTCTAAAATTTGAAAGAAGCTTTATCACCCATCACAATGCAAAGTTTCTCTCTCTCTCTCTTAGTAGAGCCATAAGAAGGAACGAGACATTTCTGAATTGAACTCTAGCGAAATGCCTCAAAGACATGGTGGAACACATGCACCAATAGATAAGCATATATTCTGTTTGTTTCTCCAGTCATTTACTTGCACAGATAACCACAGAGTTAGTATTCCTTTATTAGGCATCTCCTTCATTGAATAACACCTACCTTTAGACTGTACAATCAGTAAATATAACCATATGCAGAATCTTGGAAGTATGCATCTCTATAGCAAGGTATCATAAACAGTTTTTTTCAACTCAATTAGGAATAACAGAAGACCCAAGAAGAAAATATTTCTTTATTTATGAAAAAAGTTAAGACATCTGTAATCTTAGTGAACTTCGGCAGCAACACAGAGTCATCATGCTATAACATCAAAATTGGAAAATGAAAACAAACAGCAAATTAATCTTAAGTTATAAAATTGAGAGAATCAATTAACAAACCTCTGTATGTCCCCGTTATATTCCAAGGAGCAAATGGACCCAATTCATTCTCGTCCTTTCTTACGAAAAGCCACTGCATTGGTTAATTAGAGGACCAAGTTATTGGCCAAGTTACTTTAACAAGAAAACCAACATTTTCCCCAAAGCCAAAATGACTTGAGTTTTACATCTCACAAGAGTGCAATGAAACAAAATTTTAAAAAGACTAGTATACAAATCATGAAATAAAACTGAAGGAAAACAAAAAATATAATCAGCAGCATTCTGGTTTAACTGAACTCACATCTCTCACGCAGCAGTAAATCAAGAAGATCAATTAACTATAACTGATACTGTGAAGAACCTAAAATTGATCAATTTTCCCTTTTGATAAAATCGATGAATATCTCAAGCACAACAAACAAGTGAAAATGATAAATTTAACTCAAAACTTTACTCAGTGCAACAAGAAAACTATAATGTATTAGCAGCGTTCTGGTTGATCCAGGACTACAGTTTTCAGGGAGTAGCACAGCAAGAACGTCACGTCACTACAAATGATATTATGGAAAATCTCGGATTGACTAACTTTCCCTTTCGATGACATCAATAAACCACTTAAGCTTAACAAATAAGTAAAAATGGTTAATTTGAACTCAATATATTGCTGCATTATTAAAAAAAGGCATCGCATTACATAATCTGACTGCAATAGAGAAGAATAAACGCTTCAAATTCCAGGCTTACCTCATCGCCCCACGATTGACTTCTCTCCCTTAAAGGCCTCAGCCCCGACACGGGCTGAAGTACTGTAGTAAGAGACCACAATCCAAAGAAAAGCTTCAATAGAACCCAGAAATTCCCCTTCGTCAAACTCCAAAAGACAGAACTTTTCATCAAACCCATTTCAAGATCAACTCAAATTCTTCTCCTTCAAGCTTTTCCCAACAGACCCAGATGGAAAAATGAATCCATTACACTGGAAATAGTTGAATTTTCTACAGGATTAAGAAATGAATTCTATAAGGGTTGCTTAAAGTGGAGTCAACAGCTTATAACTAACGACCTTACAACAAATGGCTTAAGCCACCGATCAATATTCCGAAAGTGAGAGCTCAACAACTAAATGAAGAATTGAATTGCTAGAAGAGTGCATCAACCAAAAAGAAACACAGATATAGCAGTAGCTGTTGTTTTTTCTTGGGAACAAAAAAGTTTGTCACATGTCAATTCAGTACCAGAATAAAACATATTCTGGGCATTTATATACTCATTAAAAAAAGACAGTTACACACCAAACATTTATTAAATAGAATTTATTGAAGGTATCCAGCGGCATAATCTTTGGACGAGCTTCTGTGAGCGTGTGAGCTCTTTCTATAGATTGTTCTTCCGTTTCCCCTGGGTTTTAAGGAGGAGAGATTGCTGGTGGTCTCTGACCGTGACCTTCTGCGGGCAATTGGAAGTCAAGAGCGGAAAGAGATACCGGTTAGAACCTAGAACGTTGAAGTATGGATTGGGTGTGACGGGGTATACGAATCCTGGAGAAAATCTCCAGTCAGAAGAAGTGGATTTGGCTCGGTCAACATTGTTGACGACTGATACGGTGGTGGCTTTGGTTTTGTCCAATAAGAGACTAAAATCAAAGTGATGTATATAATTGAAATTAGAGAATCATTAAAGGTTGTTCTGTTTTATCCTTTTTTTCTTTGGTAAATGTGGTTCTGTTTTATCAAGTATGCCGTATTTGAATTTCAACTTAAAATAAATTTGTTTTAAAAAAATTTATGTTTTGATAAGGTATATCTGTGATTCTTGTAAGATAAAATATAAGATTTATAATAAAAAAATTAAAAAATTAATTAGATTATAATTCAAATACGTATTTTTTTATTTAAAATTCACTTTCTCGTTCTCTCCTCTATCATTTTTTAGTATTATTAAACTGTTACATACGTATATATTATTTTTTTAAAAAATTTTATTTCTTTTAAAGTTTTATATTATTTAAAATTTTTCTTATAACTATATAGTAGAATGAAAATATTATATTAATAGAAGAGATGACGTGAAAGATAACGAGACCTCTTTTTTTAGTTAATCACTTACGTTTTCTAAGATTTATCTAAATTATTTTACCTCAAAAAATATTTATCTAAATTATAAATAGATCCTAACTAAATTACATTCTTCCCTTTGACAAAAAAATATTTAACAAGTTGATCCCGCCCATCTCAGTATGTTAGAAAGTAAACTTCTGTTAGAAACCACACAAATGTTAAACCCCAAAAATACTCTTAATTGATGAGGAGCTTTGGTTAATTGACCGAAACTTTTTAGCTTCAAATTCAAACAAAAACAATTAAAGGACTTAAAGCGAATTTGTATACTTAAGGATCTTTACCAATAACCAGATTGCAACAATGACCAACTCCAACGGTTGTTGAAGGGTTCCCCTCAAGCAAAACTGCTTCTTTAACTTATGGGGTACTTTTCCCACCGGCTCTGCCACCCTCCTCTCTCTCGTGCTGTTGGTTTTCTTATTCTATCTCTAAAATTCTTATGTGATTGGATAGAGTTTGATTTTAAAATTTTTATTTTGAATTTTATAAAATATAATTTTTTTGTCTTATATTTAAAATTTTAGATTTAATTTTAAAACTAAACCCTGTCTAATCTAAGCCTAAGTGTTATAAAAGTTGATTGAATGTGTAATACATTACAATATAATTAATTGGATAGCATTTAGATTTTAAATTTTTTATTTTAAATTTTATAAAAATAAATTATTTATAAAATTTTCTCAATCTTTTCAGGTAACCTGGGAGACCACAAGTCAATTTCCCTCCACTTCCCCCTCAATCAATCTCCCTATTCTTACTGTACTCTGAACTGAATCAAAGCAACTTTCTTCTTTTGAATTTGGAAGAAAAATGGAAGAGCCAATGAGAAAGAAGGGAACGGTGACATCGCTTGCATCCTTGTTCCCTCCGGAGGTAACCCAAAAAGCGTCGGAGCGTGTTCAGAATGCTATACTGGAGCGCCATAAACACCTTGACCAGCTCAAAGAGTTCATCGCCGACAATTCCAGCCTTATCAACCTTGTTCAAACACTTCCTAATGAACTTCATCATGATATCATGGTAAGAAAATTTTCATTTGTAGTTTATGTAGCTGCTTATTTCTGTGCTTATTCTGCAAGGGTTTGTCATTGTTTCAGGTGCCCTTTGGAAAGGTGGCATTTTTTCCGGGGAAGTTGATTCATACAAATGAATTTATGGTAACGCATGTTCATTTCTATCTTTTCTTTTACCAATTCGTTGGTTTTGGATATATGTATTCTGAATTGATGCAAATGTCCGATGTGGTATGTTCTTTTTCTTTTTGGTACTATTTAACTAGAAACCTGAGAATGCAACAATTATGTGCTCTACATGGATGGTTTATTGTGCCAAATTAACATTCTTACAGGCTTGGAAAATGGGTGAATGGTCATATGCTGCAGAGTAATGTCTATTCAGTATTGCACACTGTTTGGTTAATTTTCTATTTGAATGCTTTTAGAAGTTATCCTTTTTTGTTTGTAAGAAAGAAAATTTGTAAACCAACAACCATGATAATAAGGCTACTTTTATGCAAACACTTTGTTTTTTTTTTTTTGGTATGGTAGTTGAAGAATATAGGGATTTTCTGAAGATTTCTTATTGTAAGATTTGAAATGATTGCATTCACCGAAGAAAATGATCTTCTTCAAAGATGATAAATGGTATTCTTTGTTTCTAAAATGTTGAGCACTATCTAAAGCTACTTACACTTTTTGTTTCAATTAACTCTTAAAAAAGTGATCATCAATCTTTATTTTCAAAAAAGGGGGAAAAAAAACTTGACCTGTTAAACCAACATTTTTAATAATCATGTCCTCTGAAATATGAATAAACTTCAAACATCCCTATCACTAACTGGATTCTCCATTCTTATATTTGAGCATAATATATCACATCACACATATCAAATTACATACACATTTCCCCATGTGTGCACTGCTTTGTGCAGTTTCTTTTCTCGGTGCTGCTGCTGAGTGGTTTCAAATTTGGTTTTTCTACAATATATAGCCTAATAATTTTGATCTTAGAGGCTCACTGTACATTACAATCTATTAGAGCATGAAATAAGACATTGCACCAAGGAAGTTTGTAATTTATCTCTCTTAACACAATATTGCCATCCTATTCTATTTATCTAGTCATATTCATGCTTTGCAGTGAAAATTTTGAGAATAATCTTGGTTGTCTATAAGGAATACTTTTACTTCGGAATATTCAGCTTACTACCAATTGGAAATTCTTTTAATTTCGTGGGTTATCCTCTTCTTCATAGTGATACTCTGAGCTTATTCCTTGGGCGTTTGCCACCTCCATAAGACCTTAGTTTGATGTGTAATTGATGTCATTAATGCTCTTTTAGTTATTTGCAGGTTCTTCTGGGAGAAAGTTACTATGCTGAAAGAACATCCAGGCAAACAATTGAGATTTTGAAAAGAAGAGGAAAAGCCCTGGATTCTCAAGTTGAATCTCTCAAGGCTGAAATCAAGGACCTTAAAGCTGAATCCTCTTTTTTTGATGCTACAGCTGTTGAGGCAAAGGTATGGCTTGTGATCTTATTTGTTCAAGCAAATAATTCTGCATGCTACTGATTCACGATTTATGCCGCAAATCATTCGTCCCAGAAAATTTTGAAGTTCTTTTTCTCACGTAAACAGAAGTTACCCCCTTCATTCCTAATTGAAATTCTTCAAGAAATTGCAGTATTGGATAGAAACCGAATAGTAGTTTGATGAGATGAAAGCGGTCAAGCAACCTAGTTTGGAGGACAGTTGATGAAGTGGTCCATCAAAAGACATATACACTATGACTTGTAAAATGTAGATGAACCATACTTATCTTATTATTATCTATGGAGAAGTGTTATGATTCTCTTACCACGTCTATGCTAGATGTCTGTAAGTGAACCTGGTACAAGATATTGGAGATTTTTTAATCAAAATAGGAATATCTATAAGCTGTCCTTTGACAAAGTAGACTTGTGGGTTTCTGCTTTCTAGAGGATTATTTATGTTTCAATGAATAGTGTGCATCCTTTATTTGTTTATAAGATATGTGCATGTTTGTTGCACTTTTTGAGTATTTCCAATGTCAATAATATTAATGTCTTGCACTTCTATAGGTTGATACAGGAGATGATTATAAACTATCCTCAATTTGAAGTTTGGTGATGTTCTTATATCTTGCCTAATAAATCAGTTGGCTAGAATATTGCATTCATTCAGCTAATTGTTTCTTATTTCTAATCTTCTGCCATCAGAATTTTGATTATCTTATTTTGTGAAATATTTTTACTGTCTAGTATTATCTCTGAGTAGACTGTCTGTTAGCTCTTGTTCAGTTCATGAATGTGAATATCATTTCTTGGTCTAATTTCCATGCTAGAATTACAAGTCATTATTGTAAATAAACCTGTGTTCTTCTATTTTATTTATTTGACATTCTTATTTCTAGCATGAATTTTATTTTAACTCCAATAGATTTAATGTATATTGACAGGATGATCTTATCCAAATAGTGGAAGATTATGTTGAGGAAACTCCTGCACATGATGTATCTGAACCAGGCAGGTTCACTTTCTATTTTCTTTTTGCTTTTCAGGGTATTGTGGTTTGAAATTATTTTTAGCAGGCACAACAGTTTTGATAAGTGATAGACATGATTTTCTTTTTATAGACATAGATAATGTTAGAAATTTTGGTTTCTGTTATCTTTCTATCAGAGCATTTGAGCTTTCTTCTGCCTCATGCTAGTTTTAGAGCTGAGATTTTGATGGTTTCTGCCAGCAACCTTTGTTGTCTTGTCATGAACATAAAGTTCAAACTAGGGCAGCTTCCAACTTCAGGATTCAGTGGTTAAAGATCATTAGTATCCCAAAGGTGGACTGTTATTTCCGGGGTTCTTTTTTTAATAAATTATAGATATCTGATATTTTGCATCAAAATACAGTAACTTTCTTGGTAACACTAGAGTACTTGCCTTATTATTGGGAAAACACATTCGGCTATCTTGAAGTTGGCAGTAACTTGTCTGTACACTTGATTGGATCTTGGGCATATGCAAGAATTTCTTGATAGGCATTGTTTGAAAATGCGGTTGAGCATGTGGCAGTTTTCCCAGTCCGGAAAAATCCGTAGGAAGATCAGGTCTCTTCAAAATCTCATAGAAAGTTTTAAGCAGGTAGACACTTAGTAGACTTAAATGATCTGGAGAAATCAAATTTCCTACCAGAATTTAATTCTCTGATTACGCTTTATCGAAGCATAGAGGGAAGTGATTTAGTGATTGGTATCTGTGCCTTGCGATGCTGAAAATGAATGTTCACACTCTGAAGCAGTGAAAGAGTTATTTGGATGTGCTTAAATTTTTTAATTTTTGATTTATGTAGGCCTAGGATGATTTTTATAGAGCCAAATTAGGAGTCTCTGTTGTTTATGATGAAGTAAATTTATCTTTGTTTTTAAACTAACATGGACTAAAATACGAACAAGACTATGAAGAGAAATACATACAACTTTCTGTTCTATTTTTTATTAATAGTTCTTTGGCAGTTGGCATTTTCTACCTCCTTATGAATTAGGTTTTTTACCCTCTTGGTCCAAACTTCATGAAGTAACCCTGGTTTGCTGAAAGGCTACTATCTTTCTTTTACTTGGTGATGAATCTCTTGCGAAACTATCAACTGAATTTCTTCATTCCCATTTCATGGAAAATGCCTTGTCTAGTGATCAGCTTTATAGACATGGTTGTAAACTTTGTAATTGGGACATTAACAGTTTGTAACTGTGGTTTAACTTTTCAGATAAGCCAGAAAATGATTCTGCTAGACCGTTCAAAGATGAAAACTCAAGAACTACAGCTGAAGATAAGGAATTTGAGCGCATATTTTCCCGAATTGCTGAACTTGAGAAAGAAGAAGAAGAAGCTGAAAATGCTACTAAAGATGAAGAAGATGAGCAGAATGAAGATGATTCAGATCCCAGTATCAATCAACTTTCTTTAGCTGAAGTACCCAAAAGTTCAGTGGTAATGCATCATTATACTTCTATTTCTTCCAAACTCATACTAACGGGTTATCCATGTAGTATAACTTCTAAAAATGGCAAGCCAAATTGCATATGTTTATACCAAATGAGTTGTATGCTTGGTGGTGCTGCAAAGAGCGAAAATTCCTTCATTGTTGGAAAATTATCCAAATTATTGGAGGGGCAATTCCTTCTTTTTATAAAGTCATCTATAATTGTATCATCTTTTATTGTTCATGTTCTTGCGGGTATCATTTTTCTTGGTGAAATGAACCCATAGTATATGTACATCTTTCCCTTCTTTCGGTTGAATATTAATTTACTGCAAAATGCAGGTTGATGCCTCAAATCTGCTATCTGTTCATCAAGGTGAGTCTCATAAAAGAACTAGTGGCAAAAACTATATGGCACCCTTGCTTTCCTGCAATTTTCAGCATCTTAGTTTCTCTAGAAGTACTTTCATGGGATTAAATAGATCCTGTCTTCACAATAGTTCTGTGACCCTTGCCCATTGTGGATTGACATCAAAATTCTCCTTCCATTTTAAACGTTTGAAAAGTGCAGGCCTTTAAATGGATCCAAAATGTGAAGATTTCCTTTGATTTATTTCATTCAAGGAGCTATGTTAATATTGTATATATAGAGTAATTGAGTCTTGTTACAGTTGAAATTCATGTCATATATACTATAGAAAACATGCAGCAATAGAAGAAATGTCACGGCATGTGAAGAAATTGAAATGAAATCATAATATAGTGAGGTTAGTAAGTTCATGCATTAAATATCTTGAAACTGTAACAAAGTAAATCTTCCTTTTACTGTATTCACATCAACCTGAATTCAACTGCCGTGCATTCAGGGGTTTTGGTTATTCATGAGAAAATCATTGTGTAAAAGGAACTGAGTTAAGTGGGTTTGGGATGATTTTTGGCGTGACATGAGTATTAGCTTTTTAGCATCACCTGTAACTCTGAATACAGGTGTACACTGCCATTTGTTTATTTTAGTGTACCAAAGGGAAAATGCAGTTTATATTCGTCTTCTGTTCGTAGGTGTTTTTCCCATTTGACACATGGACATGAGATTTTGCTTATATATGATGCCTCCTTAGTGCAAATTGTTTCCCCCCCTTGGTTAAAAATTAAATCTACTTTGGATCTTGTTTCAATAATATAAAGTTGAGAAAATAGCAATATGAAGCATAACCAAGGGCTGGTAACTGTTGGGATAACAATGCCTATTTGTTTCAACAATTTAGTCAATTCTGCGGTGCTGCTTTTGCTTTCTGGATTAGAAGCTTAAATTCTTTCACCTTTAATCTTGCATTTAATTTTCTTTAATTCAGATGAATCTTCACATTGTAAAGCTTCAGCTTTGAATAAAACTAACTTGACTGAGAAGGCCCGGGGACTCCCCAGAATCAAGGAAACTGTCCAGCGTCCAGCGAAATCTGAAAATGAGGTATCTTTCATCCCTTCTACTTATGGTCATTATATCCATTTGGTTACCTCCCCTTCTTTTTCTCTCATTTGGAGTTTGAGTGGACATAACCTGTGCACTTTTCTGCCTCCCTCTTTAGGTTCTTGTT
Organism: Rauvolfia tetraphylla; assembly: GCA_030512225.1. Taxonomy (NCBI): domain Eukaryota; kingdom Viridiplantae; phylum Streptophyta; class Magnoliopsida; order Gentianales; family Apocynaceae; genus Rauvolfia; species Rauvolfia tetraphylla. Next base: position 2,000,698 of record JAJQKT010000012.1, read on the forward strand.
CCACCTGAACCACTGGAACCGGGCAGCAACAGTAGAAAGGCATGTCTCCTTAAGAACAGTACATCCGTATTGTTTTAGAACTGGAGATTGGATGTGTTTTGATAACCAATGCTAATTTCTAATGTTCCTACAGGCTTTTACTGGTTCCATTGTGGAGCACACCCACGATCTCGAGCCAAATCAGATGGAACAGTCTTCAGGACATGGTCCAAAACCTGTTTCAAGGTTCAAGTTGCGGAGACAGTAATGGACATATTCTCACATGCTAGATAGGATCTGACTTGAGCACGTTGACCATGTATCCTAGATTAGAACCGGAAGAATTGTAGTGGACTTGCATTAGCGGAGTTTTGGTGCTTTAGTGAATTTTTGCAAATTCGTAGAAAGCAAAAATCTTCGTGTGTATAACAAAGACACAGATTTTGATGCTAGTCCTGCGTCTTCCATCTGTGAGAGTGACCTACTGACCAAAACGTTTGTAGAATTATTACTGTTGGTATTTTTTTTATTACATTAGAATATCTTAAAATATTTTAACACTTATCAGTAAATGAAAATTTCAACAAAGGAATTTGAATAAGAATCAATGCTTGTAATGATTGTCTTTCAAAATTCTTAAATAATAACTAGTTTTTGCGAAAAGGAATTTTCATGGTCCATCTTAACTCTTAAAGAGTTCACACGGGTAACATCATGAAGTCTCTTGAGATCATGATCTCTAGAAACCGGCTCCAAGTAATTTTGTAACCCCGTAATGTTTGAAAAAAAAGTAGAAAAAAAAGATGTATTATTTGGCATATTAAATATCCGTCTAAATACATACCCGTAGTGCCAAGTTTGATTGTGGGGTACCATGTTTTAATACTCCATTTCATGCCAAGTTTGATTGTGGGATAGTATGTTTTTATACTCCATTTCATATAGGAACCGGGCATTGAAAGCTTTGTGCCCTCAGAAAATGTCAGTGACGGGAAAAATGGGGGGAAACCATACAGAACTTTCTGCTGTCGCCATTTGACAAGCTTTGCATATTTTGCTTCTATGCAAAAGACACCATTTGACAAGCTTTGCATATTTTGCTTCTATGCAAAAGACGAAAAAAAAAAATTGGCATCAAAAGTGGAGTATTCAGCATTAGTCAATCAGCAAACTATCAACAACAATTTAAGTTCTGAATTACATGGAGAACTAGTGTCAAGGCAATGGATAAAAACATGAATTACAATAGGGCGGAAATCCTCAAAGTGCTGGAAGTCATTCGTCTGGGCTGGGAATTTTTTGACACAGCGCACCAGATACAGATTAAGGGTTCATTTAGATTGCATTTCCCAATTAAAAAATTTTTTGATTCGATTTCAATTTTATTATTTAATTTTCGATTAAATTTTTTTATTTTTTTAAAAAATCGAATCGAACCGTTTTACTATTCATTTAAGTTCAATTCAAATCGAAATTCATACAATAACGCATTATGATAATGAATTTTTATATTTATTTTTAAAAAATAAATATAAAAACGCATTAACATAATACATTTTTATATTTATTTTTTAAAATTTCAATTTTTCAGTTTCAATAACCTAAACTGAAAAATATATAATTTAAAAAAACCGAACCAAACAAAAAATTTCGATTCAGTTATTCAGTCTGATTCAATTTTTGAACACCCTTATAACCAAACACACAATTAAATCTCACTTCTCATCTCACAATAAATTCACTTTTATAGAACCCAAGACAAAATCTCTCACAACCAAACACAATACAAATACACTAAGGCCTACAACACGGTGGTGTTGAGGCAGAAAAGCCAGGACCAGAAAACAGCAGATGTAAAAGTGCTGCTCCTTTCCGAATGAACCGAAGAATATATGTGGAAAGTGAGGGAGGGATCCACATACAAACAATATTACAAGAAGCATTAACAGAACTCTTCTTCAGTACTGTGGGAAATTTAACCATCTTGAATCTTTTCTTTTCTCCTCTTGTAGTCACGGAGCACTTTTTCTCTTTCTGTAGGAGTTGCTGATAGTAACCACTTGCTAAATTCTACTTCCTCCATCTGCATGAACTGAGCAAGGAGGCTATATTCGCTCCTCTTCCTGATCTTTGAAGAGGCATTTTTTGAATTCTTCCTTATACCTACTGTATCAGGTTTCCTCCTTGCAATAGGGATACATGGCTGTTGGATAGTATCCTTGGAACGCATTCTTCTTTCTTTCTCACATTGAATCTCAGGTCCAAGGTTGACAATATCTTCATTACGATGTGCATATACAATACCTGCATTATCAAAAGGTCCATTTGTTGTTTCGGTTATTTCAATTGAATCTAACAAATTAATGAAATTTCTAGAACAAAGTACTGCCTCTAATTATTCTCAATCCGGATTCAAGATATCAAATCAGGTCTCAGGTTTCACCATTAGCCACCTAGCTAAAACTTCTATTCAGCTGAGCACTTACGTAGATGTTAAAATTACTTGTATGCTGTATGGGAATGTACTCCATTAGTGCAAAAATCATTTTCCTCAAAACTAAACCATGACTCCATGACTCAATAAATGTTATTGGCAATGGTAAAGAGAATAAGATCATCATTATTAGAGCTAATTTAAGTTCTCAAAGAGCCCAGACAAGGAAATAACTCAACTCACCCAAATCCTGAAGTGCTGGTTTGGCGATCCCCTTATTCTCATATCGATTTTTGCTGATATCTGATGCCACATATTTACCAGCTTCTCTCTGTGGAACAAAGTATATTCCCATTTCAGCCAAATGCTGATTTGCATTTTGGCTATTTTCATGTTCCTTCCCTTGTTTTTCATGTAGCTCAATAATCTCACTAGTAAAAAGCTTATCAGATAAATCACGAAACAAATTGGAGATCCCAAATAGTTCTCCTTGAAACTCTTTGCAGTCCTGGAAAAGTAAGTGGAGGGCTCATCACCATCACGATTAGATATGAGTGGGAACCATTGAAGATCAGACAGTTAGCATTAATACCTGAACTCCTTCAAAGTAACGTTTCTCCATCTTACCAGAAACAGCAATATTAGAAAGCTGTTGCTTATAAACCTGCCTTGTATAAACAAGTTCCTCTAGAGAACCAGCTGCAAGAAGACGGAACACAACAACATGCCGCTTCTGTCCAAATCGGAATGATCTATCCTGTGCCTGCAAATCCTGGGCCGGATTCCAATTTGGATCAAATATTACTACGCGATTTGCACTAACGAGATTGAGTCCAAGCCCACCTGCTCGTGTTGATATAAGGAAGACCTATAATAAAAATTTCAGATCCACATAGGAAATATCTCAGAATACAAACTGACTAAAATATCAAGGCTGACCTGTTTGCTTGGGCTTGAGTTGAAGTCATCTACAAGAGACTGGCGCAATCCAGTTGGAGTAGAGCCATCGAGTCTTGAAAAGCAATATCCTTTGCGGATAAGGAACTTCTCAAGAATGTCCAGCATCCTGTTCAAGAAAAAAAAAAGAAAAAGCAAATATAAGCAGCATGACAGACAGAATTCCTCCATGGTATAGGAGACACCAGAAAATTTAGAATCAAACGAGAAATTTTGTACGCAGAAAACAAGAGCTAAAATCTGTGGAGGATCTAAATAAATCAAAGGACCATCTCCCAACCTCATAGTCATAGGATTCGAGAAGAAATTGTCGTCCCCAGATGAAAGATATTAATGATGGATAAACAAAGAGGAAAGGAATTAATAAACCAAATGAAGATGAAAAATAATCAAAGAAGAAGCTAAGAATTAACTCTCAAACCCAATCTCCCACCCACCAGCAAACAGGAAGGAAACCCTACTGGTGGTGCCATCCATGTAAGAAATTCAACAATCGACAAGAGCTGAAAATGTTCTCAACTTTCAAAGTCCTTGATCTGGCAGCCTGATAGGGCATCTATATCATACATTGATATTTCCACTCTAATTCAAAGAATTCCAATAAGGCTTCTTCAGGAAAAGCTACTTCAAATTTATTAACCCAAAAAAAAAAAAACATTCCTACACTTCAGAGTATCAGAAAGATTACCTAGACACTAACGGTGAGAAGAGAAGGTAAGGCATATGGTTGCGAAAAATTGAATAGGAGTTTACATCACTGAATTGAAGTAAACTATTCGTGAATTGTAGAGAATTTAGGGATTAAAACCATGCATGCTCCCATAATTAGATACGAACTGAGAAAAGGAAAATAAAAGGTTCCTGCCAAGGTTCAAAAAGGAATACAGCTTCATCAAAAACATTCATTAGCACTTCAGATAGTAATGATGAGACATTATACCTGACAGAGTAACTAAAAAGTAGGATCTTGTCACCTCGTGTAACCCAGGATGACATCAATTTCTCCAGAGCTCTCATCTTTCCACAATGTTTGACATCACTTAGGCCCATAAAACTCTCATTTTGCATATTTCCTCCCACCAAATCTATATCCGCACCAAATACAGCAGATGCAAACTCTGCATCTTTTCTTTGTTTATTAAGATCATCCTTCGGATTAGGTTTGATGAGCTCCAGGTGATTACTTATCTGTCAAACAATTCTGGAGTGAAAAATAAGAAGAACAAATGTAAAAAAGAAAATAAAGAGCAACAGAACAGTCTAAAGATGGAAAAACTAGGTGCATTCCGTTATAAATAGCACATACTATATTGTATCATTCTCTGTAATAATCGTATTCCAGGACTCTTCCTGTCGATCTTAATCACGCACAAGTGTCAAAAGAGTTTTTAACTTGCGACACTAGAAATGTCACTGGACTTCAGGATTGACTTATAGATCAGAAATAAAAAATGCCACAAGAAACAGCTTGAGCAGCATAGAGTTAATCACAAGAGATCTGCCAATATAATGGACAATTTCTTCATTGAGACAGTTGGCGTCTTTCCATGCCTTGCTCCTGCTTCCACTTTTTCATGCACTCACTATAGAAGCATAAATAATATTGACAAAAATTATTCCAATGACCTATAAAATCCCAGCTTGGAGATTTCATACACGCTACTATTACTGAGAGCAGTCCACATTCCCAGGAGACAAAAGAATGCAAGCTTCAGAATATCTGTTCTCCTGAGGTAAGAAAACTCATCCTTTCAATCCTATAAGCTACTATCAGGTGCCTTAATACCTTTTAAGTATAGTTTAGACATATATAGGTCTTCTTTTTTTAACTAATTTTTTATTGGATTATATATTATATATTTTAGTATCTCTTTGCAAGAAATGACCTGAAGATATAAGTGTTCTATGTGGTCTTTGATACCAATTAAGCACCACACGAGGATCAGTGAGTTCTAACACAGACAAGAGATCACCTACCAACTGTGAACCATTCCACCCAAACCAACCCAACACCCCGCCTCCACACCAACAAGAAAAATGGGAGAAGAAAAACTACTCCATGTGGCGGAGAGAAATAAAGAGAGTGCACAATTATGATACTACTAGCTTGGATTAGCTGTATCTGTCCAACCTGTTTCTTCCATTTCAACTTGGTACAAGGCTAAAAACCTCAAAGCTGCAACACCTATTGCTTTTCTTTTATCAAGAAAAAGATGCTTTCAATTTATTTACAATAATCTCGTTCCAATAGTGAAGAGATTAGATAATTTGGTGGCTGCTCATTCCTAAACCATCGGTGAACTCCCTGCCCTGAAGAGAGGGGAGAAGAAATGATTCCATGGGAAAGCACAAAGTAAACAATCATCTTGGATCCGTGGAGTGGAGAAAAATAAAAGAGATCCAATAGAATACCATAAGAAGGTAAACCAAAAAGCATTCAAAGTAATGGATACCTGTTGCAGCTTGACAAGGCAAGGGAGAACAAGGCAAAAGGGGCACGAATCACAACCTTCTGGATTATCCCGGTGAAGATAAGGCCAAATGATACCATTGGGAACTATCCTTTTGCAACACTCCACTTGCGTGAGAGGGCTACCACAACTGCATGGAAGATCCTTATTGATAAGGCATTGGATGTCAGGTAGCTGTAGCATCCGCTTATATACCCGTTTTTGCATGTCACTCATTGCACAGAATACAACATTATCTTCCTTTCCCATCATAAGATGCCCAATAGTTTCCTCCTTTGTCCTTCTCAATAGATATTTTTGTAGAACTGCCACCAAGTGCTGTTTTCGCTCATCAGCAACTTGGACAAATCTTTCAGGAGCACTTGATCTCTGACCCTGCTTGAGAGGTTCATCATAGAATTCCCGGAAATGTTCACGAGTTCCTAAGCAACCAGGCACTACCCAGTCAAAGAGATTGAATAATTCCGTGATTTTGTTCTGCATTATTGTCCCTGTTAGCCCATATCGTTTTTGGGTTTTGATCTCTAAACAAGCTCTATAGAGTTTTGATTTCTCATTCTTAAGCCTGTGAGCCTCATCAATAATCACAATCTCCCATTGCACCTTTGCCAAAATGTTGCCATGAATCCTATAAGTGTCAAAACTAGTAATCACTATCTCAACTCCATGCACTTCTAGTTTGTTGATTATCAGGTCACGATTTGACCCGTGATATAAAGCAACGGAGAATGTGGCCCACTTAGAAAATTCACTCTCCCAATTGTGAATAACAGATGTAGGGCAAACAATTAGGACAGGGCATTTTTTCTCCGGTCCATTTCTGCTCTTTGATGTCAAGTCACTTGTCTCCCAATCCTTTCGATACACAGCAGCCAAGAAGGCAATTGTTTGGATGGTCTTGCCTAATCCCCTGATATATAATCAATGTTTTGCCAGAAAACAGAAACAGCAGGTGTAAGTTTCATAAGCATTTTTGATGTAGTTCAGCAGAAAAACATAACATAAGAACAGAATTTTACTCAATTAAGAAATCTCATGATCTGTCAAAGAAGATGGAATGAGAATATCCACATCAGAAAAGTAACAAGTTTAGGTAATGCATTGTTAACAAACCTGATATTGTCTAGCCCACTGAATGACCCAATTTATAATTGGAGGTCTATGTCAATATTAAAACTTAGGTAATTTGATAGTTTATGCCTTGGAAACCAGTGCGGCAAGTTTTAACAGAAGCTTATTGATATAGCGGGTTTATTATAGAGAATGGTCAGCAGCACTAATGTCAAAGAGCACAATAATCTTCAAACTGAGCCTAGACAGTGAATTCAACCCGATAACTATCGAACTGCTGAGCAGGCATTCCAATTCAAGGAGAATTGCTAAACCTGGCTGTCTCTGTGGAAACTGGACAACCAAGTCCAGTTTGAGGAGAGCTAAGCAACGATTGCAAATGTTAAAATCCCCTTACTCCTACGTGTAGCAACAATAGAATAATAAATCACAAGTATGAACCCACTTTTATATCAGCTAGAAGAATATCACCTGCTCAAAACCCCCTCTTCATAGGAATATGAAATCCTAATGTGGCTATACCACAGCTAAATGACATGATAAATGGATAAAATAAAAAAGAAGCTCACATGTCATCTCCTAGAACACCTCCATGGTTGTTCTTATACAAGTTGTACAAAAACTTCACTCCTTCCCTTTGATGTTCCAAAAGTCTGCAATTAATAGAAGCAGGAACCTGACAAACATTGAAATGCATTTAATGATGCTGTTTTACCTTAAGCACCAAAAGGACTAAAAGGATCTGGTTAGATGGAAGAACAATAGATTCATTCTTGGCAGGAAAAAGGCCGTGACTGAGATTTCACAAAAAAAGTAAAGGAAAAACAACCACAAACATGGAAAAATTACTCGCAATACCAGCAAAAGACATTTACCTCTAAGAAATGTGGAACTCTCAATTCCCACGAAATGTACTAGTTCTGTTTCTCTAGGCTGAGTCATTTTTGCTGCTTAACCCTTTGTCCAGAAATGCAAATTCCACAGTACTCGAGGAGACCAATTCCACTTCAAGTAAGGGCTAAAATTTTGACAAATCCAAAATCCAAATGGGAATCTAAAAAAGAGTTCGCATCTTTTTTATTTATTTAATTTTCCTGGTTAAAGAAATGCAGTCTGAAGTATATAATGAAGAAACTTTTAATAATTAATTATTAACAACATAAAAGGCAACATTTCCATTGATATATTCCACAAGTCCCTCAGCAACAAAACCAAATAACAGCTTAAGGAAAATTCACCTTAGCAATTCAAGCATGAAAAAATGAACCAAAAACAGCCTCCCAAAAAGAAAACAAGAAGAATTACTCATTGAATGTACTCTAATCAAGGCAAGAGCACATATAAATAAAAGAAAAAGGATAAATGGATTTGTTTCAAAAGCTCATAATCGTACAAGGAAACTGAATCAAATCGACCAAGTCCTCAATCTACTACCTACTACTATGACAATCACATGGATACTATCCTGCAAGTTATCTAAATGTTATCAAACTTGAAGAAAAAATAAAGTTGGATACTTTGGCATCAAATAACAAGTAAACTCAGGATAAATTCCAAGTAGCGTAATTGTGCATCAAAAGGAATGAATAAATCACCAGAAGTCACCTGAATCAGAGGAATTCCACCCGGCGGAGAGAGAACCAGTGGCTCATAAGGGCCAGTGTGATCAAACTGAAAAGCCTCCACTTTCAGCTTCAACAACCCATCTCGTTTTTCCTCCTCTTCTTCATCTTCGGCGTCAGAACCCGCAATTCCGTCTTTGCCTGGGCTTTTTGCCCGTGTTTGAGGTAAATACCCAAAAGGCGTCTCTCTACTTGGGCGCTTTTCTTGAATTTGAGGCACAGTCGAGGGATCTTCAAGATGCAAAAGCTGCTGCGAAAGCGAAGATTTGGGGGGTTTTCTAGGACTTACGGAAGAGTCAAATGTATGGAAAATTGATGAAAGCTGCGAGCAAGATGAAGAAGATAATGGCGGTTTGTTTTTGCAAGACCTGAGAGTCTCCTTCAAGGCGTTCAAAGACATTGAGAAAATAATTCTGCCGCTTCTTTCAATGGTTCTCAAATCTCAAGAAGAGCTTCGAAAATAATTTTGGAGCCGAAGTAAGCATTTTTGTTAATGACGGTGGAGAAGAGGTAATACAAGAAAACACCGGGGTAGTTTTGTAAGATTAGATAAGAAGTCAAGGGTAAACAAGAGAAGTGTCAAAAAACAATTTTTATCAAATCATATTTGAATTTAAACAAAGTCAAACTATTGTCACAAATTTTGCATTTAGTTAGATTGTTTTCGGTTTAAATTACAATTAACCTATGAGTTTGATTTATTGGTTTGAAAAATTCTTCAACCTAAAATATTTTGAACTTTATATAAAAAAATGTTTCGTTCTATTAAATAAATATAAATTTTAGTAGTATTTTTAAATATCATTCTAATTTAAAGTATAAAAACTCTTAACGCATATTACTGCGCTTAAAAATCTTAAACTATTTATAGTATGTTTGACTATTTTTTTTGGAATACATATGAAAAAAATATGAATCAAATATAAAAATTTTTATTTGATAAATTTTAGTTTTATGCTAGTGCAGCTATCTTGTCGCGCATATCCTGATCTTTGTCATTCTTTATTATTATGGGAAACATTTTAACCCAAAACACTCTTGGCAAACTTATGTTATGGTTTCCTCTAATTAATTATTATATGTCTAATATGAATACATAACCATTTTGCTTTGATTATTTTGATCCTTCATGAATACTTTTAGTTTTTTTAATTTCTAATAATATTTAGTTATTATGTCTATTATGAATATTGATAATACATACTCCATCAAGTCTTATTTCTTTTGATAATATTTGATCGAGCACGAAATTTATGTCAAAGTTTGAATCATATTATAAAAGTAATATAATATAATAAAAAGTAAAAAATATATAGACAATCATGTACTTTATATTAAATCTAGATATATAAAAATAATATATAGTAATGTTAATGATTAATTGATAATATATAATATATCAAATATTTTTTATAAAAAAATGTCAAATATTTTAAAACATCCTAATATAGTAATAAAGTTATTGGAAATGAGACTAAGAAAATAATAATTAATATGTAACCCTCATTTCTACAAAAAAAAAATATATTTATACTACCTCTAGTTTAAAATAATTATCGTTTAAGCTTTTAAGGTTATTGCAAATGGATTAAGGATAGGCATTTAATAGTTTAAAAATATATTTCAACACATTTAAAAATTAGAAATTTAATTAATGTGATGCATTTAAGCAATTAAGTATAAGGGTAAAAGTGTAAAAAAAAGAAAAATGCCACTTTATAATTCATAATTACAGATAATTTGGACTACAAAGATGTGAGGAAAACGACAATTATTTTACAGCGAAGGTAGAACTAGTATAATTTTTGAATCTCTATAACCGTTGTATCTCTGCAATTATGCCAAATGTTAGTCACTTGCCTCCTCAAAATACAAGTTATTCACTGTTGCCAACTAGCGTATTTAAGACCTATACACATTTTCATGCAAAGCCTTGACGCTTTCTCACCATAATACAACGGTAATCTCCCTCTCATTCAATATATCTGCCCCCCCACCCCGTCCCCAAGGAAGAACTCCTCTCCACTCCATTCCCCCTACATTGATCTTGTTTTCACTAGTTTCACATATAGCTTCTGTATAAATCACTGAAGCAGCTAAAACTTTTACCCATTTTCTTTAGGTTTCTCTAGCAATGAAGTCGCAAATAGCCATGGCCCTCAACTGTTTCTTGGTGATTTTTATGTGCTTTTCTTGCTTATCTCAAGCTCATCGTTCGTTCTATGTTGGTGGTAAAGATGGATGGGTTACAGACCCCGCAGAAAATTACATCCACTGGGCTGAAAGAAACCGATTTCAAGTCAACGATTCTCTTAGTAAACTTTCCTCGTCTATCGCTTCTTTTAACACACCAATGTTCATTGTAGCATCTACTTATACTTAAAAGCACTCATTAATTACTATGAGAAAAAGATCCTATATTAGATGATCTTAAAGAAAAAAAGAAGTTCATAAAAAAGATCTGCACGTAGAAGAAGTTTATCAACATTTTTCTGGTAAATGATTAGCAACTTTTGGTTGTTTTTTGCAGTTTTCGGATACAAGAAGGGCTTTGATTCTGTTCTTGAAGTGAACAAAGATGATTACTACAAATGCAACAAGGGAAAACCAATACAAACTTTAACAGAAGGAGAATCAGAATTCAAGTTTCACAGATCAGGTCCATTCTATTTTATCAGTGGTTATGCCAATAACTGCGAGCTGGGCCAGAAGCTTATAGTCGTTGTCTTGTTTCCAAGAGGCGGTGCCACCACAGAGGAAGCTCCGTCGCCGGTTGCTAAAGCTACAACACCACCTTCATCTCATTCTCATTCTCCAACCCCATCCCCGTCCCCGTCACCATGCGGAAATCCTCTGGCATCTCCTCCTCCACAAGCAAAATCACCATTCTTCCCACCACATCAAGTTAGTCACCACCACCTTGCTCCAGCACCGGCTCCCTCGGCTGCATCGGTTCCCGGAGGTGCTTCAATTGGCTCTTTGTTGGGATTCAGCTTGACGGTTACGGTGGTTCTGAGTAGCTTTTTCTGATATTTCTTGTGTTTGTCGTGAAGTGTAAGTCATTTGTTGTTTCGAGTGGTCGCTTGGACTATTCTTAACATATGTCATCAGCCATCTCTTTTTTCTGTTTTTTTTTTTTTAAAGAACAAGCACCCTTGGCATACTCCCATCTGGATGCTGCATTCATTGTTCTGCGTTGGATGCCTCTTGTGGTAAAAAACTTCACTTGGTTCATCATTTTTCTTATATCAAAAAATTTAAAAATTTATCAATTCAGTATAAAATTTTACTAAACTACCTAACCTTTACATGGTTTAATCTGCAAAGTCATGCATATTAGTGTCAAAGCGGGTCAAAATTTGCGGGTTGGCCCATTTAGTCCATAATATAAATGTGTTTGAATTTAGTTTTTCAAGCCAGTTTAAATATGAGCTAAATTAGCTCGCTCCGTTTAGCTTGCGAGCTAAATCTTTTTTTTTTGTTTAGAAACATTATAGGAAAAAGAATGTATGACAATTTTGATATAAAATTTACCTCAATTACATATTCTAATCATGCTCATAAGGTTTATTATTTAATTTCATTTTAAATATTTTTCTTATATAAATTTATCCATATTATGATATATATAAAGAGAGAAAAAAAGATTATAGGGCAAAAAAAAAAGGCCTAAACTGGTGGACTAGCCTGTTTAGCCCGCGTACCTAATAAAGGCAGATATGGGTTGATAATTTTCCAACTAGTGAAAACAGGGTCATCCTGCTTCACTCTGTTTAAAGTATAGTTAGTGACAAGCAGGACCGTAACCGTAATAGACCAACCCACTTGAAAGTACTAGTCATACATTTCTAATTAGGCCTGTCAAACGGGCTTTACGAGCCGGGCCAAGCTAAGCTCGGGCTCAGCCCGAAGAACATCATACTGAGCCCGAGCTCGGGCTCAGCCTGAATGGGCTCACAAATGTTGAGCCCGAACTCGACTCTTATGAGCTCGGGTCGAGCCCGAAATATACCTATTTATTTTTTATTGTTCTCACAAATTATCCTCTCAGCACAAATTATGATTGCATTCACAAATTAATGTCTTAATACTTGTCTAACAATGACTTTCAACTAATTTGCATATATTATTGAACAATATCTCTAGAAACTAAGCAAACATCTATCTGGAAATCAACAAAAACAAACTACCATAGCAAAATAAAGTATTATAGCAATATCTCAACGACATTAAATTCCAACCAAAACAAATCAACAAAAGTGAAGCACCAAACTACCAGAGTCTGAGAATTCATTGATCAAGAACCCTTCAAATGGATACTTAAACTGAGATATGTAATGCATTAAAATCCAATAATCTGGTATGCCGTGTTTCAATATGAAGTAACCGGAAAAGAGGAAGAATGATCCCATAACTCCAGAAATCAGTGAATTTTCAACGATGAAACTAGGCACCAAAGCACTAAAACACACCACCACTGAGTTTACTAATCACTTTACATAAATTAATGAGATAATTATGTTTATAAATTATACCTTATAAGTTATATAATATAAGTATTAACCATTAAGTAATTGAAAATTTTTTTCTCCTCTTTTTAAATTTATGTTGAGAAGTGAAAAAATTTATATTTTGTGAAATTAGTTAAATATATTAATTACGAAAGTGAATATGTAGAATATATTATTTTATAAAACTAAATATTTACTTTGAAATATTCCAAATTACAAGTGCAAAAATTAATTGGAAGACTATGGTAAGATCTTATCTTCCTCTTTCATATGATTTCTATTTTTCGTGTTAGTAAAGGTAATAATATTCCTACTTACGCATTTACTGTGTTAATACTTAATATCCTTAGAATTATGATAAGCTCAATAAGTAGTTACAATCTCATAAATAGACTGTATGATTGAATAGCATGCATATTGTTTCCAAAGCTGCTAAAAATTAAAGCTATTAAGCTATATTAATTTTTTAAAATATAATTTTAAAGTGTTGGAAGTGAAAACTTTATACACTAAATTTTTTTGAAAGTGAAATATAAACAAAATTATTTATATCAAAACACATAAAATTTTAATCTATATAGTTATGATGATATTAATATAGTATTATACACAAAAAATTTCTATTATATCAAGAAATTATAATATATAATTATAAATTATTATTAGACATGGTCGGGCCGGGCTCATAACGGGTCGAGCTTAGTTGAGCTCGAGCTCGGCCTGAATCACAATCGGACCGAAAATTCAGACTCTGACCCCGGCCCAGCCCTAGCTCAAAAAAAGCTCAACCCTAAAAAATGGGCCGGGCTCGGGCTAGCCCGGCCCAATTGACAGTTCTATTTCCAATGGGAAATAATAATATATAAAAGCATTTAACATGAGATCGAATGAAGGAAATGGTAATAAATTAAAGCACTAGTCATGAAAGAGAAGAATATGCAATAGAAACACTAGTCAAGAAACTAATGGAACAAAATGCAACCTTGTTTGTTAACCATGGTAAGGAATAGGAAAAGTTGGCACTGGAAATTGTAAACGTCTTTCAAGAGGGTATATGAAGTGTCTAAATTGTGTGATACCCTCAAAAGAGAATTTCGGACCCAAAAAAAACTAATAAAGCTATGGTTTAATTATTTTATTTTTTCTTCTCTACCCTTCTCGCCCTTTATTTCACCTTTTATAAGAGTAGAAGACAATTATAGTTTATTATGATTAATTAATATTAATTGGATTTAATTTACTTGAGCATTATTATAATTAAGTAATTTTATTAATATGAGAGACTACATCTTTTTTCTTTCCTTCCCCCTTATTACATGACATTTGCTTATAAGATTAGATAACCTTGAATCAAGGAAATACTTCAGTTAGGAAAACTCTCCAATCAGATAAAGAGATCTTGAATTTAACATGAATGTATGTGTAACTTTCTGGTTTCTTTACAATAATGTAAATCCTCTTAAAAAATAAAATATCCGTTTAGTATCTTTCAATTAAATATAGTCCTTCCTATTTGGTGATCGTGTACTGCAATTTACTTTTAATTACTACAAAAGATCTTTTTAATCTAGCGGAGAAAATAGTTGTTCTTTTTCTTCCTTTTTTAAAATAAGGAAGACAATAAGCACCTTTTTGTCGGCATTTTTGTGTCTTGAATGAGATCAAAATAGTTCTTCTCAAGGACAGTTTTCATTTTTATTTTGAGAGTTTGAAGTTGGGCATTAATTTTTTTGTTTTTGTTTCCTAGTAGTAGCTCTCAACTGAATATTTCTAACTATTAAATTATTACTCCATTCGTTTCAAAATATAAAGCCCTTTGACTCTTTTTGTACATAGTGAGAAAGAAAAAATTATTTTTTCTTATTATATTCTTAACTAATTATATTAATACACGAGAGAATAAGAAAATTATATTTTATAGTGATTGTAACTTTTTAAAAAAATTTATAAAAAATTAAATATTTTAAGAAGAAAGTAAAGAGTTAAAAAATTTTATATTTTAAAACGGAGGGAATACCATTAATTTTATCAATAAAGATGTGCATCTTCAATTAGTAGTTGGAGTTTGTGAAATAAAGAGGGATTATTAGAGGTAGTATATGGATAGCCAGTGTAGTACTCAGCTATGACTGCATTATTAAATAATGTATTTGTTAAATCAACGACGAGATGAGAACAGCTTTGAGAAACTAAGTGACATGGCCTGATTCAATGTACTAATTCAAATAATTAATTATGGATAAGATTTGAAATAGACTTTGTGTCCATTTGTTTCCTTCAGCTGTTAAGAATATAGGGATCAGGTGAGGACTACTAATTCGTGCTAGTGAAATTAAACCCTCTTCTTTAAGTAGAATTGCATTTCCTCTATGGAAGATCAGAAAATGGAGGAATTAATTCCACTTTCGATAGCAGCAGCCAACCTGAAAATTGCAACAAGTGATCACAGACTCATAGATTCATCCGAAATTTCTCTGGAAAATGGTGCTGTTGAGGAAACAAAGGCTCTGGTGTCTGAACTATGTCGGCATTTCTACACTCTTGGATGGGTTTCAGGCACCGGAGGAAGTCTTACCATCAAAGTCCACCAGGAGAACATTCCCAGGTCTCACCAACTCATCGTCATGTCCCCTTCAGGTTAATTTTCTCTCCCTTCTCTCGGACATGTAAAAAATGTACTTCGGCTCTTCTCACTGATGTCCTTGGACGTACGTGACATAGAGCAAAGATTTTATGTAGGTGTCCAGAAGGAGAGGATGACATCAGAGGACATGCTTATTCTTTCTTCTGATGGATTTATTTTATTGAAACCCTCGCGGAAGCCATACCCCCACAATGCTCCTAAGTGTACTGATTGTGCTGCTCTTTTTCTTAAGGTATGCAGTGTACTTGTAGTAGCAGCATCTGGTTTTCGCAGAGTTTTCGATGTTTATTGACCTGAATTTACAGATGTTTTGATAGAGCTCTTTATTTCTTCCAATTCCTACTTTCCCATCTTGTTATTGTGTTCTGAAGCTATATGACTCTTTATTTTTCAACGATTTAGATATATGACATGTGTAATGCTGGAGCTGTGATACACAGTCATGGAATGGAATCTTGCATTGTGACAATGATCAATCCTTTTTCAAAGGAATTCCATGTAAAATTTTTCCAACCTTCTTCTGTTCATGATGCTATCTTAACTTGGTAGCTGTTTATCGTGCAATTGCTGCAGTAATGAAGAATTCAACATCCCCCGCCCCCCTCTTTTTGATGCAGATGAGACACATGGCAATGATGAAAGAAATTCAAGGCCACAGTTATAATGAAAACCTTGTTGTTCCAATTGTTGAAAATGCTTCCCATGAGGCAGAGCTCGTCTAGTCTGTAACTGAAGCAGTATGCACCATAATATCCTTCACTATATACGTGTGGTTCGTGGATCGTTTTACAAGCTTGGCTTCTCTTAACACAAAGCCAAAACTCATATTGAGAATAAAGTTACTTTCACATAGCATAGACGGAATCTTCTCTTTGAAGAGTCGAGAATCTAAAAAAAGGAATTTTTAAAAATGTTGTGGGGATAAATTTTTTAAAAATAACTAAAATATTATAAAATCAATACACGTAAAAAGGTTTTTTGAAAAATGCCCAACCTTACCCCACATTGGTTTTATCTCTGCCACTACTTAAAGTACTTAGACGCTGGCTTTGTTTCAAAATATAAGAGTTTTGACTATTTTACACAGTTAAGTAAAAAAAAGAGTATTTTAAAATATATTTAAATAATTTAATTTAATTTTACTAATATAATAAAAAATGAGATAATTTTATTTATATATGATAATTTTAGAAAATTAGTTTTTAAAATTATTAAAAGATCAAATAATTTAGAGAAAGGGAAAATTTTTTGAAACAGAGAGAGTAATACATTACCATGCAAGGCCACTTAAAAATCAGAAATTACTACTATTGATTCCAAAAAAGAAGATTTCCTGAACATTATTGAAATAGAGCTTCTGGTCTCAAAATAAGTATCTCTTTATTTATTTACTTATAAAATGCCTTTGAATCAGCATTTCATGGGTTTAAATTATAATGAGTCCTCCATTTTATATGTTGTTTTTTGTGTTCTTTGCCATTTAGGAATGGTGTGAAGCAATTTGGATGCTTTTAGATGAAATGATTTTTTGGTACTTAAAAGCTTGATTACTTCTCTTTCAGCACTCCATTTTGTTTTTAGATCTTTTACGTATAGTGGTTTAACTATTCTACAGATCAGAGTTTATCCAAAATCAAACGCAGTACTTGTTCGCAATCATGGGGTGTTTATTTGGGGAGACACATGGATTACTGCTAAGACTCAGGTTAGTTCTTTTACATCACAAGTTAGACATCTGCTAAGACTCAGGTTAATTCTTTTACATCACAGGTTAGATTACTGCTAAGACTCATGTGGAATAATTTCAGAAAATAATCTATTGGCAATGTTTTTAAACATGAAAATCCTTTATATGACTTGTTTTGAACTCCATTCGCTGAATCTTAGTACTACAAAATTATATCTCCTCTAAGCAAAGTCTCCAATTTCAAGATCAATTGCAACCGTTTTTGTCTTAGTGCACAGAGTTTGCTGTTTCAGTAGATAAAAGTATTCGAGTGAAAAATCATAATGTACGTAAAGGATTCTATGTTTTCCCTCAAGTAGACAGACCAGCGAATTTAATGCATATGATTCTGTGGAAGCATTCCATGAAGCTGGGATTTCAGTAGACAACAAACAGTGCTGAGAATGCTTTTTACAACGTCTCATGTTTGTGCTGCTGCATGTCTCTTATCCTTGACTTAGTTGTTCCTTTTCCCCTATGATCATTTGTATATTTTCTTGCAGGCTGAATGTTATCACTATCTTTTTGCTGCTGCCCTTAAGCTTCATCAGTTGGATTTAAAATGTTCTTGTCATCAAAGTTCTGTTGGCCATCCGTATGTCTCCACGAGGCACACTAGACAGGTTCCTGGACCTTGGTCTGTTGGTCTAGATTGCGTATCAGAGCCTTCGCAAGTAAGATTTCCTGTCTACCAATTTGAAGATTCTCAAATTTATAAAGTATGATAATGAAAACTGAAGGCTGATGCAAGCATGCAAGTTTTCCCAGTGCAAATTCTATTGAAGCCTATTCTGATGCAGAATAAACCTTCTCTGTGCAGCGCTTCAGTCTCCTTAAAATGGCAGGAACAACTACTCCTCTGTCGTTTTTCACCAGTACTGTTCAAGCCTCTTTTGCAAATAACATTTCATCAGAACATGCTGCACCATACAAGATTTCAGATACTAGTGAGATAAATGGCGTTGAATTTGATGATGTACCTGAAGCACTTCAGAGATGGCATGCTTCTGGCGTTAAGGTCATCTTCATACCTGCCCTTTTTCCCTCTTCAGAACTATTTTCCTCTTTGCAAGAAATGCAAAATAAAGATGTCAAATTCTGAAGGATTACTACTAATAAATTATATATTTGCTGTTCTGGAGGTTTTAATACTATCGATTAGTAATCTTCGCCAATTGTAGGTCTACATCTATTCCCACAATAGCATAGAAGCTCAACTTGGACTCTTTTGCAAATCCAACTATGGAAATTTGACAAAATACCCCTCGGGGAATTTCGATCCAACAGTTGGGTAAGGGAAAATTGCTTCCATGTTCCATCATTATATTATATTCGTATAAAATTGAAAAATTATTTCTTTTCATTGCACAGATGCAAAATGGAAAGGCAAAGTTACACCAAAATTTTGCAAACAGTTGGAGTGGCGAGGCCATCTGATATGCTATTTGTAACAGATACCTTGGAAGAACCTCTGGCTGCAAGAGCTGCTGGAGAGCACTGTTACAAAGTTCTTCAAATATCAACTGTTTCGGCAAATGATTTTCTTCGGTATGCTTGCTTTTCCAGGTTTGGAAGTTGTAATATCTATTAGGCCAGGAAATGAACCTCTTCAAGAAAATCATGGTATCAGAACTATCAAATCCTTGCTAGAAATATCATAGTCATGCAATTTCGGAAAATGTAAAACGAGGTTCTGTATCTGGTACGGACAAAATGAGTATATATTGGATCCAATTTCTGAGTAATATTGTGAAGATTGATCCTTTTTTCAGGACTTCTGCAACACTAACACGGCATGAAGTGGTCACTGTATAGCACCTAGCTTTTATGAAGACATAAACACCTAGATCAACAAATTTCATACTCTGAATTCACTAATAAATCAAAACAACTGTCACAGTTGCGTAGCATAACATTGTAACAAAAACTGGATGTAAACGGCGTAGCCTGCAAGGGACCAAACGACACCGCCTTCAAGCAACAAAACATCACCCTAAATGGCACCATTTGGGCCGAAGACAGTTTTTTGTAGTTTTTCTCTCATTTTTTTTGGAGGGCTATATATAGGACTTTATGGGTTTTCAAGGGGGGTGAGGGTTCTTGGAGGAGGCGAAGAGAGGCTATCTTTGAGAGACAATTCCGTCCAAAATCCTCAACCTTGCAAGAGAAATCAAGAGGGAAGATCAAAGCTGCAATTTTTCTAAGACAAAAGTGAAGAACTAAAGCATTTGAAGATTTGTGTTTCAGTCATGAAAATGAGTATTCTAAACTCTTTTAATGTTTTATCTTCTTTATTTTGTAAAATGATCATGAGCTAAATTGTTGAATACTTAGATAGTTATGAACATTAGTTTTTATCAATGTGAATGATTGATTTTCTTGGTTGATTGAATTCCAAATTCTTGTGGATTGTTTGTGAATTTGATTGTTTGAATTGATTTGGTTATTAATTGATTCATGAGTTGGGTTTTTTCACTTGAAATTGAGAAAGGAAGAGTGAAATAGACCATGACACAAACAATAAGAGTGATTTAGGTGACTAGAGATAGAAATCTCAACACTTGATAATTAGAAAAATCTAATTGAAAATTCACAAATCTAAATGCACTCTTAGGTTGAATTGGTTAGAAAGATATTTTAACTAATTAATCTAAAGGTATAGGACTCTCATCTAGAGATAGAGTGAGTCATAATATAAGAATTTCACCAAATATAAGAAAGGAAAGATAACCAACCAAGAGTTTTTTTTTCTATCATATAGGTAATTCTAGAGAGATTTTCCATTCAAGTATTGTTTCCTCAATTGAATTCTCTCTTGCAAGCAAGATTAGTTAAATTAGTTTAATTAGTTAAGTTAGAATTCTATCACTAGTAGTTTATTTTAATCATTTTCACAATTGAATCGTTAGACTAAACAATAGAGTAAAAGTGAGTAATGATATATGACCATCCCCGAGGATATGACATTTGATGATACTTGCCATTATACTAATCATAATGATAGGTGCACTTGTCTTGTTTTTGTGTGTAAATTGTTGAAGATTGAGATAGAATTGAGTATAAGGGCACGAAAAACACATAACAAGAACTCTTATATAGAGATAGAGTGAGACATAATATAGGAATTTCACCAAACATAATAAGAAAAAACTAATTAACTAAAGAATTTTTGTATCACATAGGTAATTCTAGGGGGATTATCTGTTCAAGTGTTATTTTCTCAATTGAATTTCCTCTTTCAAGCAAGGTTAGTTAAAGTAATTTTAATTAGTTAAGTTAGTTTTTTATTCCTAGTAGTTTATTTTAATAATTTTCATAATTGAATTGGTAGGCTAAACAATAGACCAAAATTGAATAATGATATTTAATCATCCAAGAGGATATGACATTTGTTTTACTTGACATTATACTAATCAAAATTATATGTGCGATTGCCTTGTATTTGTGTACTAATTGTTAGAGATTGTAAAAGAATTGTATATAAGGACATAGAATTCATCAACTATGATCATTAGGATTCAAGGTTGAATATCTTAATTATCTCCTTTATTACAAGATTTGTCTCTTTTATTACGAAAATCAAGCATGTTTTCTGAGTTAATCAAACTGCAAAAGGAATGTTTAAATCTCATTCTCCAGCCGGCTGATCACGTCGCGGGCACACAAAAGTCGACTTTATTCATGAGCCAAGAGCATCCACGTACCCGACTACGACGTTGGAAAACAATCACCGATAATTGTCCGAAGAAAAACATCAAGAGATAATTCCAGACTAGTAGTAGCAGCAGCAGTTTTCCATATTCAAAATCTAATCAACAACAATTAATGCGCCTCTATGTTAGGTGACAATTGCTTGGTGGTTTTCCCCACTGTGGGTAAATTTTGATACACTTAACATGAATAATCTCCAAATTTTAGTCAGCAAAATTATAATCTCTAAATGTATCCTCTGCCTCTTCCTCGGTGACAATTTCTTTGAGGCTTTTTATTGGTTTTTTCTCACAATGTTCTACAACCACCTTTTCTACAATTTTTTTTCATTTATATAAAAATGAAATATAAATCAATTCAAAGCCGTTATCTAACAGGTAAATAAGGAGATGAACCAATTTAGATTTACTCCATTCGTTTCAAAATATATATTACTTTTGACCATCATTTCTCTTTTCAAAATATTTGATCTTTTACGAATTTTAAAGATTATTTTTTAAAGTTACTTTCATCATAAATATAATTCTCTTATATTCTATTATAATTACTAAAATTAATTAAAAATATAATAAAAAATATTTTTTATTTTCTTCTTCCTTAATCTACTAAAGAAGAATAAAAACGTATTATATTTTGAATGGATGAAGTATAATAGTTGGATCTTGTTGTCAATTTGAAGATTTATTTAGCATTTCATCAGACAGCGAAATTTTCCTATCTATTAGAATTGACATCGGCGTCTGCTAGGCCCTCTACAAGGATGGATGGATCAAAGATAATGTAATTAAATTGTTGCCAACTTGGGTTGCTGCTTATTATATTAGACGTTCAAACAGTTAGTAGTTGAGAGACTTCCTCATTAAATGAGGAATAAAGATAGGTGTATTTCATAATTATTCCAAAATCAAACCGGAAGTGAACCGGCTTCATGGTTTGGTTCTTGGTTTCTCTCGCACTAGCCAGCTTCCATAGACTCTCTTTATTGGTAAATAAGTACGAGGAATAAAAAAAACATTATTATATATAATTTTTTTACTGTTTGGTTTTGAGATTTTTGTCTTGAGTTTCATAAAAGTTAAATTATTTGTGAGAGGAGATATGGGTTGCGCACTTGAAATTTTAAGTTTTATTTTGAAATTCCAAGTTGACTCTAAAAGTCAAATTTTAAAACTTGTTTCTCTTCCTATTTTATATTTTCTCTCATTCTCTTTGTATAATTTTACTAAAATTAATAAGTATCGTATTAGATCAAGTTATAAAACATTATGAGTAATTAATTTATATAGAACTCTATTGATTTTGAGAAAATAAAAAAATTCGAAAAACTTAATTTTTTAAATTATGGCAGAACACGTGCTAGAGTTTCACCCTTAAACTAATGCAAGTTCCATGAGTTTCACCCTTATGGGCAAAACTCTTGTAAGAGTTCCACCTACAAGGGTGGAACTTGCTCGGAATTAAAAATTAATTTTTAAATTTTTTTGAGTTTTTTTAATCTCAAAATTGAAAGAATTTGGTGTAATTTTTTATTTAATTGCATTGAATAATCTGATTTAATGTAATACTCATTAATTGTAGTAAAATTGTAGAGAGAGAATGAGAGAGAAGAAATTAACTAGAGAAAAAGAGAAATTGAAAATAGTTTTTTATTATATATAGTCAAACTTAAAATTATATATAACAATCCTCATAATAAAAACCAGAACGAAGGATCATCTATGTGATTTGAAATGGAAACCTAAGTGCTTAACCATTTTTCACATACTTATATCGAGATTAAAATAGAATACTTAAGAAAAGCTAGTCCAACCAGCAAAAATAGGAGTTAATCATAAGGTCATTTATATGAGCGAGCAAGATTTGAGAATGTTCGGTGTTCTGTTTTGTGACGTGTAATTTTTTTTAATCCTCTCTCTGTTATTTGACAATAGAGAGGGAAAATGGGGATAATGTTACCATTAATTTTATGTTTTGCATATGTATATTAATATTAATACTTTATTTTTTGTCACTAGCTAGTATATTTAGCTCTTCTTGAAATCACCGAAAGAAAAAAAAACAAAAACAAAAACAAAAGAAGAACCCAAGTCAAAGTTACAAATTAGAAACCCTTCAAGCTATATAGGATTTTCCATTTTGCCAACCAGACCAGGACGGTTGCCATTTTAAGAAACAGTGGTATTAACGAGTGGCTTGCTCCTTCAAGAAAGGGGAAAAAAAAGGGAAAAACAAGAGGCTTGAGTTGGATTATATATAAGTGGGGATGGATTTCAAACCTTAAGGCACTATTGAAGGAAACGAAGGAGAGAAAAGGAAAGGAACCGAACGAGTTAAGCTTTTAACATTTGGATTAATTTTTAGTGAAGAAAATTAAAGGATTTCAAAGGAATAGAGGGATTTGTTTTAGTATTAAAATTTTAATTTTCTTTTCGTTTAAAAGTAGAAGGAAGTGAAAAGAAAAGAGACAACATAATTAATCTTTTTTATATAAATTAAATTGCCTTTACCCTTACGACTTTACTCAATTTATTAATGATACGGATAAAAATCTTAGACCATATTAAGATTGTATTTTTTCTAACTAAACGTACAATTGAGTCTCACTTCTCATTTTATAAAAAATTTACTTTCACAAAACTTAAAATAAAATCTCTCCTAACCAAATACAATCCAAATACACCCTAAATATGAACATATTCTTTCCTTTCCTTCCATTATTAGTTATCTGAATGCAGTAAACTGCTAATCCTCTCCTTTCATTTCTTCCATTTTACTTTTAATCCAAACATATCTAACAACTCACAGCATGTTTCCTTTTATTCAGCCAAAAAAAAAATCAAATGTTTCTTTTAAAGAAATCTAAAATACGAATCAGATTATATATATATATGTATGTATGTATGTATGTATGTATGTATGTATGTATGTGTGTGTGTGTATACGTACTTGCGTACGTGTGTATTCTTCTCAAATTAAGTATTGATTCAAGTGGATGTTTTCTGTAAAAAGATTGAGTATTATTTGCAGCTAAGGAATAAATGCTTGCACCGACTCTTTACGTGATTCAAGCGCCGTTATTTAAACATGAGCATTAGACAATCAGAAAAGTGAGGATAGTTATATTGTGAGGTGGTGAAGAGCGAAGTACAACTTGTATAGAATGGAGAAGAATGTTGGCCATGAAAACGTTGATGAGCTGCAACCGGTGAGCCCAACAGGGCAATTCTTCAATAGCTCAGTCTTGTCTGTTGCTATTATTTGCGTTTTGGAGTCTGAAATTCCAATTGTTGAAGATGAATCTATGACCGTGAAGCTGATTAATGATGTCTTCCTCCCCATTAATCCGCGGTTTTCTTCTATCATGGTAAATCATTCCTCCACAAGGTTGCCGGTTTTTCTTTTGTTTTATGTGTTTCTCCTTTGTGTTTGTGACGATCAGCGGCGCCGCCACCCGTGGCGGTAGGGTAGATGCAATAATTACACGGTCGTCCTTAATTTGCCATCTTCTAGAAGCTACTAATTTTGAATGTTTAATTCATTACTATGTGCTTTATTTGGTTAATTATTCAGGGCATTAGTTGATGGTTTTGCTTGAGTGATGGATATTTGTATCCAAACATATTGTCATTGGAAGAGAGATTTTGGCTTCTAATCATTGTTGTTAGCAATGTTGGAAGTATGACTTCTGCTTGGGAAAATTTGGAAGTCAATGAGCAATTCGTGTGTTGTTTTGATTCCTTAATTTGCCTATCACTGCTTTTTCTGAAAAGATCAAAATTTATGGGGTGATTGATCAACTTATCCTCGTGGACCTAAAATGATTGATTCCTTAATTTGCTTATCACTGCTTTTTTTGATTGATTATCTCATCCTAAAATGTTCTTCCATAGTCAGACGTGACCTCTTTTTGATACTTTTATGCTTGAAATGAATTGAAATTGAGTTCCTGTTGAAAGTATGTGCACTATGTATGATGTATATAGTATAAATTTTAAGGTTTTCATATCGTAGAGTTCATATTCTTTTTATCAATTTTTGAATTAAAGACGTGTTTCATGATCACGACTTATATAGTTGTGGCTTATGGAGATTTTGAATTCATCAAACTTATAGCAATAGCAAAGAATCGAAATCCATTTTCATCCTTTTAGGCGAATAAAATCCTCTCCATCTTTTGATAATTAAATTCTAATATTCTCCTTTGAGATGTTTAAGTCAGACCTAGTCTATATCTCAACAGGTAGAAGATGAAAATGGAGTGAAACAGTGGAAGAAAGTAGAGGTGAAACCCAATAATCACATTCATATCCCCGTCTTTCCAGAGGGAAAATCCATAGAGTTCTACGATGAATGCTTCAATGACTACTTGACAAAAATGGGAATGGAGAAATTGCCACAAAGCCAACCCTTATGGGAAATTCATATAATCAAATACCCTACAAAAAATGCAGCTGGAAATCTTGTCTTTAAGCTTCATCATGCAATGGGTGATGGATTCTCCCTCATGGGAGCTCTACTGTCTTGTTTGCAAAGAACCGATGATCCATCCCTTCCCATAACATTTCCTGCATTTAGAAATGAGCCGACCGGAAACAACAACGATGACGGCAGCATTTGCAGGAAGGTGCCAAGAATTCTCTATGGCATAGGCAACACCATAGCTGACTTTGCTTGGAGTGTATTGAAGAGCACATTTCTTGAAGATGATAAGACTCCAATTAGGTCTGGTGATGAAGGAGTGGAGTTTCGACCAATCACCATAACAACAATGGAGTTCTCGATTGATCAGATCAAGCACATCAAGGCCAATTTGGAAGTGGTGAGATCACTATATCTTTAACTTGAATAATTTTGAACATTAACAAGGAAAATTTACGTTTTTTTTTTTGTAAAAATTTACATGTTTTTGTTCATTATTTGTGGTAGTTTGGTGTTGTGTTAATAATTGAAATAGGTTGATTGATTTTAAATTGAGGGGAGAAGAATAGGTGTTGGGTTTTCCACTCTTCACGATTTACGGATTCTTTTTGTTTAATGAATGCAAGTAGATTATAGAATTAATAAAAAGTTCCTGATACAGCCTAGCAGAAACTGTTAATATTTTCACCAGAATATATTTTTAAAAAAGAAAATACTCTATTATCAGCAAAGAGAAAAAAGAAAAAAAAAGGAGAAAGAGAAATGAGAAACCAATGGAATCTCTTACAACCGATCGAAGCATTGTTTGTTTATGTGCTTTCATTTCCTGCTTTTGTCTTTTGTAAATTTGTCTTGTTTTGTCATTCTTCATTAGTCCTGAGTCAGATAGAGCTTTGATATGATATATATGGATTATAGCAACAAGAATGGAAAACATACATTCGATTTGTAAAAGGTCTAAACTTAAAACAATACAAATTAAGGCAAAAATCATTATATTGAATTAATTTAGTGAAAAAATATGCTAAAGAAGATGAAAAGCTCTTGCAATGAAATTAGGCAGCATGATGATATGATTTTCAAGAAGGGAATGATAATCAACATACTGGACCAAAAGTCTGGTTGCTCATTGGGCGCATGCCCATCCTAATTGTAAAATTGTAGGATTCTCTAAAAGATGTGCAGTGCATGTAGATCTTTACATTATCTATGCATGTAATTAATTCATTTCCTTAGGGTAATTTTTATTAGCAATAATTTAATATTCGAAGCTATGACCAAATGTATTAAAATTTTGGACCTCTTAATTTAAAAGATTAAAATAAAATGAAAATATTTTTTCCCACTACATGGAAAAGTCATTTGAGCTCAATATGATTACTAATTTCCATAATAAAATATTTGTTTCGGGGTATAATAAAATAGAATATTTATTAGGAGATTTTATAGAATAAAATTAAAATGTAGAAAATTATTTTTGGAAAGAAATTACGTAATTTATAGAAAAGTTAATGGAGCTTAAATAATCTACAATAATAAACATATACTACTGATATATATTCCTGAATCATTATGAGAAATCTCCCAATAGAACGACATATGTGATCAAATTTCTTTTTTCAAAGAAGAAAAAAACAATTTATTTCAAACATAGTACAAAACAGCCATCATTATATAGGACATGTCACTTAATTGAGGCATTTCAACTTTGATTAAGAGAATAATTAAGCACCCTCTTGTAATTAATAGGGGTAAAACAGATAACTAGCCCTTCTCTTCCTTGCTAAAAATTAATGCCGCTCTTCCTCAAAAAGAAAAAAAAAAGAATTAGTCTGAATAAACAAAAATTGAACAGCTGTCAATTGTTCCAATTCTCCTAAACTATCAAGGCGTAGCGGAGGTTGGCAAACACTCCTATCAATTTTATTCTCAAAAATAACCTCCGAAAGATCTGTACCAAAAATTTCTTCAAAAAAAAAACTTTTCAAATTATAGGGCCTTATTTCTTCATATGTATGTATCAAAATCATAAGATGTATACGGAATTTTAATTAAAAAAACCTGCAAATAATAGATTTGCAAAGAGAACATATACAAGTACACAATCATCATAGTAAAGAATAATAAAAATACTTCAAATATAAAAGGAAATTACTCTTACGATAAATATGCTACATTTTCAAACTCCTACAAAATAAGAGAAAGAAAGCGTCTTCTCTACACCCTGGCTAGTTATTAATTTCTTGTGTAACAATTCTTTCCTTTTTTAAAAAATTAAATTGTTTATAGCTTTTTTTAAGCTATAAGATGTTTTTGAACTGTTTTTAACTATTTATTTACTTCTTATTTTGATTTAAATAAATTATTTTTGAAAAGTTACCATGGGGATGCTTTTTAAACTAGTTTTTACTTATTGAAATTATTAAGAATAAAAAATTTTATTTTAATTTTAAGTACAAATTTTTTAAAAGCACTTATTTTTTCAGTTACTTAAAAAATTTTAGTAATTAGAAATAGAGCCTAAATAAATACCAACTAGAAAAGCATAATTAAGTGGATTATTACCTCTAAAATATGTCTGAAAATAATAATTGCATTATGAAAAAAAATCTACTAAAATATTTGTTGCACTGTGAAAATCAAGAATTATTTATGGTGTTTTCCCCAATTATACCCCTATTTAGCTAGTTAATTAGTAGGAACTTTAAATTTGTTAAAGTTGCTTTGGCCACTTTTTTTTTTTTTTTTTTGTTAGGAAGTTATTGTTGTTGGGACTTGGGAGTTGTAGTACGTTCGTTAAATATTTAGATCTTTTTGATGGAGGGTAATATAGACTTTTCATCACGTCAAATCAGTGTCACTTGGCTTTCTCTAAGGCCAATACAAAATAACCTTCAATTTGCCACAATATGTAGAGCCCTCTCTCTTTCAACCTCTGCTTTCGAATTGATGGGCAGATATGAAATGAAATCTTGTAAGTTGATCTAAAACATTCCTTCCCAGTCTCCTCTGAAATCCATCTCCTCAAAGGTGGGAAGAGTGTGGTTTTATTTTGATAGATTAGTAATTTATTATTGAAATATTAATTACTCACACTTAAATTAAAAAATACACATATATATATTTAATCAAGTGTGTGTGTTTAAAGTTTAATTATACTTGAATTGAATTTCAAAATAAAATTTAATATCAAATTTTTACTTTAATTCTTACTTTTTATCTCCCATACAATCTACATAATGCATGCAGCTAGAAATCCTATAGGAGTACTATAAATATTTCCGCTCTAATATGTAATCCAAATACTAATGATGGTTTTCTTCCCTCAATTTTCTGAAGTTTATGTACAAATGAGATTTGTTTATGAGCATCATTATTTCTGTAAATGCTGTAATAGAAGGTCCCCCCCATTCCCCCAGAGGTGCACAAAACCGGAAACCAATTTACCACCATTCGATATTCAATTATCAAACACAGTTCTCGGAGTGTCGTCAGGTAATAGTCTAAAAGTCACGAATCTGACTCAAACTTGGAAAACGTCAAAAGATTTTTTCTTTAAAAACAAATCACTGTTCTTTGAGTCTATAGTACTCGTATCAGTTTTGCAGGAAAAGTGGTGGTTATGCCTGTTACAGTATCTGATGTACGATTTCTTTAGCACTGTTAATGGATGTCTAAAACCTATCCCGAGGTACACATTAACCTATCTCAATCAATGCATCAATTGACTCTTGTGGTCCTTCGTTTTTTTTAATGAATAATTTACTAATAATTGATTTTGAAAAGGCGACTCTTGTGGTCCTTGTTTGATATAGATTGAGATAATGGGGGATGCTGGCGTTAGGAAGATATTGGATCAAGCCATTTATTCCCATTTATACCACTCCATTATATCCCAACGGTCTAACTGGTACTAGTGGTAATTACTCTTGACCAAACCCTTGCCCTGTCTGTTCAAGAACATAGCAACCCTCCATTAAAAAACATTTCAGAAATCTGCTTTTGACAGAGGTCTGATTTATCCATTGCTCCTAGAAAGATCACTGATATATTTGTCAGTTTTACTTTTGACAAGTTTTATTTAAATAATATTTTATTTTAAAATTAAATTTAAATTTTTAATTATAAAATTTATATTTTAAAATTTAATTTCAAAATTAAACTCAAAATTTTAAGTGTGCAACACATATCTCTTCTCACAAATAATTTACCTTTTACGAAATTCAAGATAAACTAAACTCTATCCAATCAAACCCTTAATTTCCAACTTCTTGAATCATGGAATAGGTATTTGATTGCGAAAATATGATGCGTGTGTCTAGGTACTATATATACTAGCATTTTCTTATTGTGTTTGGCAGAATGCTAAAATGTTCTTTTACTTTTCCAACAGTCCATAAACGATGTGATCTGTGGCGTGATATTTATGGGGACTCGACTGTACATGCAAGCAATGAACCCTGAGAGAATGAATGCAAATTCTACTGCATTGGTGTTACTGAACACAAGAAATATTGCCGGCTACAAGTCGGTGAAGGAAATGGTGGAACCGAATCCTGAATCAAAGTGGGGAAACCAGTTTGGTTTTCTGCATGTGACAGTGCCAGCTTTGACTAAAACAGAGTCTTCGAAGCCACTCAGTTTCATCTACAAAGCTAAGGAAGTTATACAGAGGAAACGAAACTCTGCAGCTGTTTTTCTCACTGGCAAATTACTAGAGACGTTGAGGAAACGCAGAGGCCCCGAGGTACTCATATTTGATACCCCATCATTTTAAAATATAATTTTTTATTTTTTTATTATTTTTAAAATTTTTAAATTTTTTATAAGATTTTAAAATATTTGATTTTTACAATAAATATAATTTTTTCTTTTCTATTAAAATTAATTAATAATATAATATAAAAATATCACTTATATTTTCTTCCTTAATCTATAAAAAAAATAAAAAATTTTATATTTTAAAACAGAAAATAAATTGTTCTCTAAGTGGCCACAGAAACAGACAAAGAGAAGAAACTGAGAAAATGCAGTAGGGTTACGTATGCGAATTGTGAAGTCTCTGTCCGTGTTTATTCCACAATGGACATACCCACATGTAGGGGAGAAAATCTAAAAATCGAATAGGATTCAACATTTAATTCAGTTTTGGTTAGATTTTTTTAAAATTTAGATCGAATAATCAAATTTTTTTCAAACTAATAATTAAATGTAATTGAATATTAACAATCTTAATTAAGTTAGATATTAATTAAGACTATTTTAAAATCTAAAATACTTAATTTATATACATAAAGATTTAAAATATAATTGATATTTCATCAAATTAATTTATACTTAATTAAGGCTAATTTTTTATAATAATATTTGAGGTTTGGAGACGGGAAAGAACTAAACCTTGTAAATATCATCCGCAGGGGACAGCTGCGTACGTCCACAATACCTTAAAGAATTCAAGCATGACAATATCCAATGTTTTTGGACCAGTGGACAAATTGGCTCTGGCTAACCACCCATCGAAAGGAATGTACTTCATGGTTGTTAACGTTCCACAGGTTATCATTTACTTCATCACCAAAATGAAGAAAAAAGGCATCGTTTGATTCTCTAGAATATATGCGTTTTCTTTTATCATTTGTATCACTATTAGAAGTAACAAATATTATCGCTATTCTGAATTACTGAATCTTGATAAGTTTTTGTTGCAGAGCCGGACAATAACAATGGTTAGCTATATGGGAAAGCTGAGAATTGCTGTGGGGGCAGAGAAGGATTTTATAGATCCTCAAAAATTCAACTCATGCATTCGGGAAGCATTTGATATAATGAGCAAAGCTGCTGCTGCATCTGCTTCACCGACTAATTAATTTCATACACAGCTCGAGCAACGAGATTATGTTTTTTCATGTAGTCATCATTTTAGGGGGCTGTTCGCGGGGGGGGCATTAGTTTGGAGTTTTTCATACAATTGTTACACAGTTAATTTTCATTATTTTCGAAACTACTTATATTTGTTGAGACATTCTAGTTGTGGGTATATGAATGATTTAAACTAGAGCATGTTGTACAAGTTTTAAGTGCAATTATTTACTTGATATTGATTTAAAGAATCTCATTTTCTCATTTGCCCCCTCCCTCCGCCACCTCTCCCCTTCCCCCACACGCTTAAATGTAATTCAGAAATATTTTATTTCTGTCAAATGGAGTTCGCTTAGTGAAGATTGGATGAAATTCCCTATCCTCGATCTGGGATCAAACCTCTCTCTTATTACATGAGCACATAGTATAGGGTTACCTTCTCCTGTAATTTGTGAGTTTTGGTAATAGCTGTTTGTTCCTTATCACCAAAAAAAAAAAAAAAGAAACCTTTATTTCTTTTCTTGTTTAGAAACCAAATTAACCATATTCACTAAAGACATAACTAATTGATCGCTTAATGTCTGATAATTTTGTTTGCCAACTACTAATTCTTCTTTCCAATAGGGCTATAACACAATTAATTAAATGGTCAATTTTGTGATCATCTTTCTCAATTGATGATTTAGAAATACTCCTTCAAAACATTTTTCTTGATTGAAATAAAATAACCCACCTACCAATTATTGAAAAGAAACAAAATTGACTACTTTGCAGTAATTTATGAGTTCTCTGTTGTACTTCTTATTATCATTTTCTTGAATTGTAGAATTCAAGTTTCCTTACTTTTTAGGTAAAACCGTATGTAATATTCAAGGAAGGTCGTGCCAGGACACAAATAATGTTGTAATTGAGGAAATAATTTGTTGCCAAAAGTATATATACTTTAATTATTTCTACGGCAGCTTCCTTGTCGGTTTTAACCTGAATTTTGTTCTGTACAGAGACCTCATTTCATTGTTCTATAAGTATATATAATACACATTTTGTTTTATTTGGAATATTGCATGGTTTAATCTACATAAATATGTCCTCATCTATGGTTCTATCTTTGTCATTCTTTAAGTTAAAATTTTATATATTTTCTAATAAGTACAAGACATTTTTTAATTAATTAACATACAATAATTCAGCCTACTAAATTTTTTTTTTCCGTCTTCTATCATTCTCCTAGAGCTAGTTTTGCAGGAATGATTACTAGAGGGGTAAAAAGGTAATAGTGTTCTCTTCATCAAGTTGGAGAGAGAAACGCTCTATGCGATATTTAATAGTACTAAGTTTTGGGGAAAAAAAGGAGGCAATATCTTCTATACTTCTCCAGAATCCCATCTAAATTGTACTAACGTAAAAGTGGAGGCAGATGGGGAAATTTATTACTAGCTTGAAGACAAATTCGTTGTCCCATCAAAATAAATTTATTTCTATTTGATTTCTTATTATCGTTAGAGATCTATCAGATTGCAGGTATATCTATTGCAATGACTTGGTTTGACTCTACAAAATGTTGGTCTGATAAAGTGCTTTAAAATTTCCATTAGGGAATGATTTTTTAGCTTAATTTTGTAGTATATTTAAAAATTAAAAATAATAATTTGACTCAATGTATAAAAATTAAAGAGAGTAATTTTACGTTAAATAAATCAATTGTAATAAATTCAAAAAGTCAATGATAAATTATTTTGTTAATAAATTTTATATTTCTTAAATGAAGGAAAATAATTGTAAAAAATATATTTATTTTTGAAAGGAGATATAGATATTTATTTTAAATCCTGCATCGGGCAAGTTTTCATGGCCACTGCTTTATCTATATATAGAGGTAACATCTACCAGCATCTATGCTGCGTGGCATAAGAAATATTTGGTGTTATATAGTTTCTTGAAGAAAAATGGAGTTCGACCATGAAGAACTTTTGGAGCCCGTTAGTCCTACCGGAGAATACATGAGAAGCTCTGCCTTATCGATCGCCATTATCGGCGTGGTGGAGATAGAAAAGCCGATAGACGATGACGATAATTTTCTTGCTATGCGGTTACTCAAGGATGTCTTCTTGCCCATAAACTCTCGCTTCTCTTCAGTCATGGTACCTCTCTCTCTTTAAAGAGCTTCTAATTATCACTTGTTGTATGTATGTATGTTTGTCTATAGACGTAATTCTTAAGCGCTTTGATTTCGCTTGTTTCTCTTTATATAAGAAAAGAAATTCTATAACGTGATTATCTCGTGAAAATCCAGTTTTGATAACGTAGGATAAATCCCTTGCTTAAAAGTTTTGGTTGGGCATCTTGATGTTGCTACTAATACAGAGTACAAAATCTTGTGAAAGCAGATTACAGAAAAGAATGGAGAAAAGAAATGGAAACCTGTGGAAGTCAACCTTGAAGATCATGTCAAAATTCCCACATTCCCTCATGGGATGTCACTAGAATACTATGATAAATGCATCAAAAGTTACCTAGAAAAGATAGCAATGGAAAATTTTCCCCACGATCGTCCACTATGGGAAATTCACATTATCAAGTATCCAACAAGTAACGCGGCAGGGAGTGTTGCATTTAAGCTTCAGCATGCACTTGGAGATGGCTATTCTTTGGTTGGAGCTCTTCTTTCATGTCTAAAGAGGGTGGACAATCCTTCTTTACCTCTAACGTTCCCTTCTCGTGAATCTAAGACAAATTCCTTGTCTAAACACGAACAAAGCAGCATTCTCAGTTTCATTCCTCAATTGTTTTCGAGGGTTTTCAACACTGTGCATGATTTTGGTTTTAGTATTCTCAAGAGCACTGTGATGCAAGATGATTACTCTCCGATCCGATCAACCGAAGAGGGAATAGAGTTTCGACAGGTTACCGTAGCTGTTATGACAATTTCTCTTGATCGCATCAAGCAAATCACATCAAGACTAAAAGTGGTATGTTCTGAAAGCATTTAGATCTGTATAAAATGTTCTTATTGAAGCATTTTCTTTCCTCATCCCTTCATTTTGCATTAAAATTGTTTTCAATCCTAAAGTGTGAGTAAAGTTCAATCTTGAAATAGCTACAAGACATGTATCTGCTGACATAGAATCTTACCTTATTATAATTAATGAGTCCTCGACCTAAAGTTTTAAATCCCACATAATTTGGATAGAAGGCACCATTCCTTTTCTTTTTTGCAGGTATTTCCTTTTTGTATACAATAGATGATATTTTTAATTCTCACTGCTACCTTTAAAAGAAATTTTAGAAATATTCTTTCAATTAATTATTTCCTTTTCAAAGTAATAAACCTTTTGTTGCGAAACTTAATCTGCTAGCAATGAAGGAACCATATATTTAAAATTTTTATATCCTGTTGTATATTGAATGTGTCAGTCGAAATTCAATATTTATGTTACAATCTGACGTCTTGTACGAATATGTCATAATGAGAAATTAAAATAACTTATCTCATTATACCAACACATTAAATAATTTCCACTTTTAGATTCATTTGAATAACTAAAATAGTATATATTCAATTTCGGACAGACTAATTATTTTTTTCTCGAGTCTAATTTTCAAGGCTGATTTATTCTGAGGAAACTTATAATGTTGTTTGAATTATTTAAACAGACAATAAACGATGTGATTGTTGGTGTTATTAATTATGGAACTCGATTATACATGGAAGAGATGGATAGCAAGTCAAGCATGTCCAACTGCACAGCACTGGTGGTACTCAACACCAGAGCCATTGGAGGGTACAAGTCAGTAAGCGAGATGGTCAAACCTAATGCAGAAATGCCATGGGGAAATCGTATAGCATTCTTGCATGTTGGTCTCCCAAAATTAACTTCTTCTGCGTCATCAAATCCCCTTCACTTTGTCTTGGATGCACGCCGAACAATCCTCAGGAAAAAGAATTCTTCTGCTGTTTATCTTAATGCTCTATTGCTGCAAATTTTAAGGAAAGTTAGAGGCCCTGAGGTATGTTAATCTTTTACCTAATTATCTTTTCC
Source organism: Rauvolfia tetraphylla (assembly GCA_030512225.1). NCBI lineage: Eukaryota > Viridiplantae > Streptophyta > Magnoliopsida > Gentianales > Apocynaceae > Rauvolfia > Rauvolfia tetraphylla. The sequence goes on from JAJQKT010000012.1 coordinate 2,036,142, forward strand.
ACAAATATCGACTAAATGATAGACATTAATTTGCTACTAATAATTTAGTGATCGGTTATTCCAGAGAATTTTTAAAACAAAAAATTTTTATAGGACAGGTACATCATATTAATGACTCAACTGTTTCTCTGACGGGACTTTAAGTAGAGGAAATGACTTCTTGCAGTGTTCGAGAAGCTGTCGCACATTAGAACTAGAGAAATTTAATACTTCATCCGTCTACGATGTCTAATCTTTTTAATTTATTTTTAATAGAAAAATATGCATTCGATCAGTTTCAAACGAAGGAGTATAACAGGAAAAAAAATAAAAGAGTTTCATTTCATTTGCTTTAAATTATTTGGAAAAGAGTCTCAGTTTCTCATGTGGGAAAATGTATCGCAGGCAACAGCTCGATTTTTCTATGACGTTTTTAGGAGTTCAAGCTTCACAGTGACAAACCTAATTGGGCCTGTGGAGAAAATGGCATTGGCTGATCATCCAATCAAAGGGCTCTACTTTTTTGCCTCTGGTGTCCCACAGGTAAATATTTTACCTCTTCTCTCTCTGGCCCTTTTTTCTTTTGTTTTTCCTTTTCTCGGTTTGGTAATTCTGTAAGGAAATGGAAAGAGAAAACAGAAGCCACAAATTAAATTTTTGAGCATCGGGAATTCCGAATCAATCTCAACTGATCAAATTGCTTGGGGAAAATGCAGAATATTATATGCACAATGCTGAGTTATGAGGGAAATATGAGGATTTGCTTTACAGTGGAGAAAGATTTCATCGACCCGTACAAGTTCGAGTCATGCATTCAGAAAGCTTTTGAGACTATCTTTCAAGCAGCTCTTCGCCCTAACTATACGCCATATTAAATTATAGAGGCAAAGCCTCAACGGAGTGTTTCTTTTCCAAATTTCCTCATTGGAATTGTTCTTTAATTGCTTTCATGAATTACTTTATTTTCTTTTTTTTTCTTTTAGTAAAGTTAGCAGTACTATTTCATTATCAATCTCTACGAAATATATATATGATTATTAAATTACTACTAAGCAGTTTATGAAATATTGTTATAAAACTACTCTTAAGATTCGTATTTTTCTTAAAACAGTCTTGTTACTGCAAAAATTTATTCCTATTCAGTTTAATGTAAAATAGTTATTCAAACCCGTGTTTCAAACAATCCTTATGCCTATTTTTGTGTGAATTATTGTATGTTTTTTAAAATTTGTACACAACAATAAATATAAATTGGAGAGATCATTTCCTAATTTTTTTGTTTTAAAATATAAAATCTGTTAAATTTTTTTATATAGATTAAGAAGAAATAATAATAAATTTTTTTACTTATATTTTAAATTAATTTTATTAATATAATTGAGAAAGAAAAAATTATATTTATGGTGAATGAAATTTTAAAAATATAATATTTAAAATTCATAAAATATTTAATAGTTTGAAAAGAAAAAAAATAACCAACAAATGAAATGGAGGGAGTACAAATTTATAATTTCGTTTGATGAATGCGACAGCGAATGCTTTGAAATGGTAGTAAGTGGAGAAAATGAACGCAAGTGAGAAGGTTGGAGACAGAGCCACCATTGAAGACATTGATTATTATGAATCATGAACGAGTAGTCTACACTATATATGACAAGACGACAGAGAGAAATTTACTCGTTAAATCAGACAGTTGTGATTAGTTAAATGTTGAGTCGTTAAATGATTTTGCGGGTTCGTACAATTCATCTTTATTAGTATAAAGCTAGTGTCAGATTACAATAGCAAGTAGTGATGTGATCCTGAGAAAGCAACATGGAGTTCCATGAAGAAGTAACAGAACCTGTGAGTCCAGCTTCACAATACCTGAGAAGCTCCATTTTATCACTCTCGATCATCGCTGTGATGGAACGAGAAACGCCTATGGATTGCTCTCTCACCATGACCCTCGTCAAGGATCTTTTCTTGCCGATAAACCCTCGTTTCTCTTCAGTCAATTTTGAGAGAATCACAATAGAATATTAAGTGTGTTTTATATGTTTATTTTATATAAATAAGGAGTTATTTTTCTAATTTGATATTTATTTTAAGAGAATGAAAACTTTTTTTTTTTAAAATTACTATATAGCTACTGAAGATTAATGTAACCAAATGAGTGTGATGAATGTTTCACAAACTACATATCAAAACTAGCAATGGAACAATTACCAGATGATCGTCCGCTTTGGGAAATCCATATAATCAAGTACCCAACCAGCAATGCGGCTGAATGTCTCATATTCAAGCTTCATCATTCTCTTGCAGATGGCTATTCTTTGATGGGAGCTCTTCTTTCATGTCTTCAAAGGCTGGAAGATAATATTTTCTTCTCGTCAATCTACGACAAAGTCTAACTATGAACATCAGGGACTACTTATCACCATCGTGCCTTGAATCTTTTCGAGGGTTTTCAATACAGTTAATGAATTTGGATATACGGTTCTAAAGAGCAATTTCATTCAAGATGATTATTCTCCTCTTCGATCTGGTGCAGATGGAGTTGAATTTCGATCAATGAATGTGCTTAATATGGCGTTTTCACTTGATCGGATCAAGCAAATCAAGAACAAACTCGACGTGCTATAATGTTCTAACATATTTTGCTTGGTTTGTTCTTGATTAGTTACTTCTTCTTGAATTACTCAATCAGCTTGATCTCTTTCGCTAATATCAAAATGTTTCCTTTTTCAATGTTGCATGACAGTAAATGATGTGATTGCTGGAGTTGTAATGTACGGAACAAGATGATGCATAGAAGCAATAGATGGTAAGGCAGGCAAGCAACAGGGTATCACTCAACACCAGACCCATTGGAGGATACGAGTGAGTAAGCGAAATGATCAAACTGTTAGGAATTGTCTAATATTGTCTAAACTCCACATTAGTATGATATTGTCCGCTTTGGGTAAAACCCTCACGGATTTGTTTTTGAGTATTTCCCAAAAGGCCTCATACTAATGGAGTTATCTTGAATCTTATATTTAGACAACTCTTCCATCAAATTTTCCATGTGAGACTTAGTTTGCATCCCAACAATCTTCCCCTCAAACTAATGACCACACAGGTCATGACCTCTCCTTCAGAGATAATCCATTTGATCTGCCAACCATCTTGCACGGCCGCTACCAACCAACGGGACACGCCGCCTGACCACCACATTATCAGGAAGACTTTCGACACAAGGCATCAACCGCAGATCTCCAACGAGGGGGGCTTCCCACATAGTGCCACGTCACCCAGACGAACCATCGGCTCTGATACCACTTGTTAGGAATTGTCTAATATTGGCTAAACTCCACGTTAGTATGATATTGTCCGCTTTGAGCAAAGACCTCACGGATTTGTTTTTGGGTATCTCCCAAAAGGCCTCATACTAATGGAGTTATCTTGAATCTTATATTTAGACAACTCTTCCATCAAATTTTCCATGTGGGACTTAGTTTGCATCCCAACACAAACCTAATGCAGAAATGCCTTGGGGTAATCATTTTGCATTCTTGCCTATTTCTGTAACCAAAGTAAGTGCTTCAAAGTCATCAAATCCCCTCAGCTTTTCTCATGGATGCACATAAACTGATCAAGAAGAAGAGGAATTCTGCATCTGTTCTTCCACTACAAGAAAATATAGCACAATTTGCGACTGATTTGCGACTTAAAATTCTCTCGCTAAATAGAGCATCGCTAATTGCGACATCGCTATAGTATTTTTATATTATAATTTTTTGTTATCATATATTATTATATAATATATTATAATATAAAGATATTTATTATTACATATAATTTATAAATTAATATAAATTTTTTTATTTTTTGTTCCTATCCGTCGCTAAGTAGCGACGAAAAAAATTTAAATATTTAAAATAATTTTTTTAAAACGATTTTTTTTAACTTTGCGATGAATTTGAGATGGAATAGTATTTTTAAATATGTAAAATAAATTTTTTAATTCATAATTTTTTCCATCACAAATTCGTCGCTACTTAGCGACGGATTAGAGACGAAATAGTATTTTTAAATATTTAAAATAAATTTTTTAATTCATAATTTACTCCGTCACAAATCCTCGCTGATTAGCGACGGATTTGAGATGAAATAGTGTCTTTAAATATTTAAAATATAATTTTTAAACTCTCGCTAAAAATAAAAATAAAAAATAGCAACAACCTTCTTAGTAAAAATGGAAAAAGTCTTCCTAAATACTAATTTAATCTGACTTCACTTATTTTAAATCTTAATTTATTAAACAATATTTTTTTGAATTGATATTTACTTATAGTCTAAAGTATCTAAATATATATTAATTATCATTTCTTCTATTAATGATTATCTGTGTCTATTTCTGCACATATATGCTACACATGTATGTTATACTTATACATATTATCTTATATGTATGTGTTATTAATATACTATATATACTACTAGAAATGTATGGTTTATTACATGTGTATTACATAGGAATAATACTACTTAGTAATTGATATATATTATTCAATATAATTTATTTTACTTCTATTCATATTATTCATGCTAAGTAGAAAGTTAATATTACTTAAATAAATAAAAAATAAAAAATATCTTAATTTAGAAAAATATCTTCATGCTAATTAGCGACGAATTTGCGACGGAAATAATTGAGAATTAAAAAATTATTATTATTATTTAAATAATTTTTTCGTCGCTAATCCGTCACTAATTAGCAACGGATTAGCTATGGAAAAATTCTTAAATTATTCTTAATATTTAAATAATTTTTCCGTCGCTAATTTAGCAACGAATTAGCTACGAAAAAATTCTTAAATTATTCTTAATATTTAATTATTTTTTCATTTAATATTTAATTATTTTTTCATCGCTAATCGCTAATCCGTCGCTAATTAGCAATGAATTTTCTACGAAAAATTATTAAATTATTTTTAATATTTAAATAATTTTTCCGTCACTAATTAGTAACGGATTAGCTACGAAAAAATTTTTAAATTATTCTTAACATATAAGTTATTTTTTCGTCGCTAATTAGCAACGAATTTGCTACGGAACTAATTCATAATTAAAAAAGTTAGTTTTAATATATAAGTTATTTTTTCGTTGCTAATCTGTCGTTAATTAGCAACGGACTTGTACATCGCTAATATCCGTCGCTAATTAGCAATGGACGTTAGCCGTCGCTAATAGCGTATTTTTTTGTAGTATTCTCACTGCTAAATTGCTGGAAGCTCCAGCAATGAGGAAAATTAAAGGCTCCGAGGTACGTTTAGTTTTTACCTGTTCTTGTGTTTTCTCATTGCTTTTTTGGGTACACGGAAACATGACTGTTAATGCTCAAAAACAATAAGCCAAAATGGCGTACATCACATCTAGAGGGGCATCCTTAGACCAACTACATATGACAAAGCAGAACCGTTAGGGAAGCTTTTTTCCATTACAGGCAACGCCTCGATTCATACATGCCACATTGAAGAATTCAATAATTGGAATCACAAATCTAATTAATTTTTTCTTAATGCTTTTGAGGTGTTGATTTTGGGCATCTAATTAATTTTTCAAGTTGAATTTCACAGTGTCTCTTGCAGCGACAAGGCTGAGTTATGTTGGAACTCTAGGGATAGCGTTTGGACCAGGTGAGGATTGGGTACCATCTAATCTCAAAATCAAATTTAAAATTGTAAATTGTAAAACACATATCTCCTTTCATAAACAATTTAACTTTTACGAAATCCAAAATAATAATATCAAAATCAAACTCTATACAATTACATAAATATTACATTAATCCTTCACTGTTTAAATCATGCATTGAAATTGCTTAATTTCAACACAATCTTCCAAGCAACAACAAGCCCTTCTTCACCAACTTAATTATAAGTTCAAAGCGTCTATTTCTTCTTTTTCTTTTTACTTTGAAGTTTCACATTCACATGTTCTTATGCTTCTATTGCCGCTAAGTATATTTTATTCAACATATAAGAGGAAAAAAAATTAATTTTTCACAACTCAGTATGTTTTATGATTACTTATCTAATAAAAGTATATTTCGTCGACTAAAATTGTGAGTTTCATACTCATTGCGGAAATACCATTTTGTTGATATAACCCACTATTTGTACTGAATTAGCCACTGTCAAATTCACAAAAATTACCATTAAGATAAATATTCATCGGACAACATTTTTCACCATCTTAGGAATTCAATAAAAATGAACAATCCGTGAGGTTTCCGATTGGATATTCGGCCTACCTATGTCCAGGCCCAACAAAGTAGCCCACTTCTATGGCTTTGAATCTAAATCCTTTTAGGGCTTTGAGCTTCCAGCCCCGTATAAATGATCACATACCAACTCTCTCTCTCTCTCTCTCTCTCTCTCTCTCTCTCTCTCTAAACGCCTGCGAGAAACTGTGAACCTCCTGCACCCGCGCCTCTCACAGAACACAGTTTCGGTATATATCCATCACAGTTTCCATCTCTAGATTCCCGTCAGTCGACGATTCGAAAGGTACGGCGAACGATGCGATACAAAACTTCAGGCCTAAGAGCCTTTTGTTTGGTGTTGATTTTAGAGGATGAAAGTGATGAACAGGGAACGATGAGTGATGGTTAATTTCATCTGATCATATAAATCCTTTGCTACGTTCTTTCTGATTCATTCTCTATAATTTTTTTAATATACCTTTTGGAATTTACTTTTTATCTTTTTTTCGAAATCGTTGGAGAATTTTATTTTGGGAAATTTTCTTTCATTTATTGCATCGTCAAGATGATGAAACCTTTGAAATCTTAGGACACCTTCTGACACAGTTTGACAATGCTGTGTATGAGAAAGGATTTTAATTTCTGATACATGATGATGCCAATAATGACCTTTATTTTTTGTTGTTTCTTCGTTTTATCCTTTTTGATGATATACTTTTATGTTTTTTCCCAGATAAATACCGTTCCGTTTTTTCCAAAATATTATGTCCATTTTGGAAGTAGAATTCACTCTATTTCTATTTATGAATTTATTTCGAATATAGAATATTTAATATTTCATTTTCAAATTTATCTTATTTAGAATTTTGCTTCGACTTTTTTTATTAGATTTTTAGTTTTTATTTATGTTTGGGAGTGATATTTCTATTTGGAAGATTCAAGGATTCAAAATAAAATATAATATTAATTTAAATTATAAATTAATAAAAATAATAAAACAAAGCATGATACTCAAATCTTCATGAAACTAAAAAGTTCTTTGCTTTCTCTTTAATGCAAAGATTCTCTTGATGTAAAGAAATGAATAAAAATTTGTATAAAATATAGGAATAAATAACAAAAGAATTAAAGGAGCAATACTCAAATTTAAATGTTATTTAATTTCATCTTTATTTTTCACCTTTACTAACATAAAACAAAGGCAACGATTTTCCAATGAATTATTTTTATTTTTCTTTGGATTTTAAGTTAAAATTTCAAAAAGATCATCAATGTATGATTTTTCTTAAAAAAAATTTGCAGTGTGTTTTTTCATGTTTTGTGGAATTCACCATGGCGGCATTAGTGTGGTTTTTTTTATTTTTTTAGTAATATTTTATTAAATATTAGCGATAAAATAATTAGTATAATTAATATGTTTTATTATAATGTAATTATTAAGTTAAAATTGTAGTAATTATTTTATTTATATAACATTCAAATTTTATATTTTCTTAATTATTGCTAATATTTATTCCTTTTGTATTCTTCTAACTATTACTAACGAGAAATTTTATGGTGGTAGCTGTGTAACTAGTCAGCATCCTATAAGTTATATTCTATCCAATCACATAAAGTCACGTATATTGTAGGTCCTATCATTATCAATTACACATTCATCAATACAGGGACTCACATTACACGTGGTTTCATGTGATTGGACTGAGTATAACTTATGGGATGCTAATTAGTTACACAACTACCACCATAAAGTTTTTCATTACTAACACTTATTCCTAGTGTTAAGAGTAAATCTTTATTTCTTATACATTTTTAATATGCGTGGCTTCTTAGTGTGTTACTTTGGAAAGGTAATGCACAATTATAGAACCAAACATTCCCACTTTTTCCTTTCCTAATTTTGTATATACATACAATGAACCATAATCTGTTTGAACTTCCAAATGAATAAACACATTTCCAGAAGGGAAAGGGAAAGGAAGTTTAGCTTAGAGGCTAGAAAATTCTATCCATGAATGTGATTGAAAGAGAAGTAAAGCATTATATGCTTCCTCCTTTCGTATTTAGGCCTTGTTCTTGTTCATATAATTCATATATTAAGTTTTATTGAATTAGTGTTAGTAATAATTATGAGAATACAAAACTTGAATGTTTCTGATGTATTAATAAAGCAATCACTACAATTTTAACTTCCTAATGAATAAACACATTTCCAGAAGGGAAAGGGAAAGGGAAAGGAAGTTTAGCTTAGAGGCTAGAAAATTCTATCCATGAATCTGATTGAAAGAGAAGTAAAGCATTATATGCTTCCCCCTTTCGGACTAAGGCCTTATTCTTGTTCATACAATTCATATATAAGTTTTATTCAATAAGTGTTAGTAATAGTTGTGAGAATATTGAATGTTTATGATGTATTAATAAAGCAATCACTATAATTTTAATTTGATAATTGTATTATAATAAAAATATTAATTATATAAATTATTTCATTAATAATATTTAATAAAATATTATTTTAAAAAATAAAAAAGAGCCAGGCAATGGAGTTCCCCTTGTATAGGTGGAACTTCTTGGTGAGTTCGGTCAATACATGAAGGAACTCAACACAAAAATAAAAAAATTTAAAAAATTCATAATTGATAATTTTTAAAATTTTTAACTCAGGATCAAAGAATTTGTTGTAGTATCACTATTCATTAGACCAATTTGATGCATTATTCGTAAAATTTTGTAGTTTTGAGAGAAAGAAAGAGAGAGGACAGAGAGATTTCTTATGAAAAATATTTTTTTTATTATATATAATAAAAAATTGTTTTCTAATGTTTTCAATAACTCCTATAGGCACTCACTTTTTCTGAAAATTATATTCTCAATTTAATAAAATAAGAACTAAAGCAATTTTATTTTCCTTATATCCTTTAATCTCAAAAAAGAATAATATTTCTGTTCCATTTCTTCTAATAGTATTTGACTGAAGAAGAATTTTTATAATATAATATAATAAAAATAAAAAATATATAAGTCGACTAGTATTTTAGATTAGCATGTATTTTATTTTAAATTTAAATATATAAAAATAATATATTGTGAAGTTAATAATTAATTAATAATATATAATATATTAAAATATTTTTTATTAAAAATATTAAATATTCTAAAACATCTACATATAAAAAATCATTGGGATAGAGGGGTATGTTTTACATCTAATAGAAAAAGGAAAAATATAGATAATATAAAAAGGCCGAGTCTCAAGCAGCTATGGGCCTCGGGGTCCATTGGGCTTCGAAATCTGGCTATTTTAAGAATGAGCCGTTTACTCACTCTGATGGTTATATGAATAAAAGAAGTTATATGACTTTCTGCGTTTTAAATGGACGAAGTCATTTTAACAGAATTCTTATTTATTTTTTTAAAAAAGTATTTCCTTCCATATGTAAAAATTCGACTTGAGATGTTGAAAGTATACAATTTATTTCCATTAGTTTTCGGAATTTAAAAAAAAAAAGTAGATTTCGTGAGAACACAACAGGCAAAAACCGGCCGTGGGTTTTGACTGGCCAAGAAATCAGTTCAGTCTTATTTCCGAATTTGGCTTGTTCTGTTAAGATGGATTATGTTGGGCTTCTTCTGTGGGTTAAAGCATTGTTTAAAACTGTAAGCAAGACCAATGCGAGAAAATAGGGCCACTTCCCCAAAGTGCTTTCCGTTTCTACTTTAAAGATAGTATTTGGATTTGAGTATAAAATTTTATATATTTTTTTTATTTTAAGTCTTATTTTTTTAATAAATAATTTATTTTTATAAAATTTAAAATCTAAACCCTATACAATTCCAACTTAAGTAAAAGAAAAGAAAAAAATGAGAAGATGTCTCAATTCTATTCGGCCCAAAAAATAGATCCGTAAGGATCTTTTTAAGTAGTGTGTGATTGGATGAAATTTAGTTTTAAAATTTTTGTTTTAGATTTCATAAAAGCTACATTGTTTCTAAGAGAGAATGTAAGTTCCAATCTTGAAATTTTAAATTTAGTTTTGAAATCAAATATTGTCCAAATATAGTCTAAATATTTAAGAAATCTATTCTTGCCCATAATAACACAAGAGGTTATTTTTTGTCAAAGAACATTATACAACGGTCCTTCTTCCCACTTCTTCTCAATCTCCCAAATGAAAAATAATAGCATTTCTTGTCTTTTCTATTCAAAAACTCTGAAATAAAATTTTAGATAAATCCCTCCTCGTCTCTTCTTTTCTCTTCCATCTTGAGAATTGTCTTTGTTTCTTTTCTCCCGTTATCTCCCAAACTAGTCCTAGAGGAATTCTGAAATTTCTAATCAAGAAATTATATTGGCAGTAAGACTGCATGTTGATCTGCTTTGGGTAATTGGAGGCTTGCCAGAAATGATTTTCTAGCTAAGTTCATGAACTTAAAAGGAACTGAGTACTTTTACTATAATAAGCTATTAACTTTATATACAGTCTAAAAATTATTTTCATATCAATGAAAAAGAGTATAAGCAGATAAGAAAAACTAACTCATACCAAATCATTAACTGATTGGGTATTTAACTTAGAGTAGAGTTTCTTTATCCACTTGTATTATTATCAATGAGCGAAAGAAAAAGAGTATACATAGTCTACATAAATATAAATATGGCAACATGTACGCCCCAAGTTCCTAAACTGTATCCAAGATTCTAAAATCTCCGACTCCTGACACTGGCACTGTACCCAGAATTTCAAAATCCCATACGTCTGGTTCAATCTGAAAATCCCACGCGTCTAGCCTTGATTCTAACTCATTGTTTGGGAATCCATAGAGCAGTTCTTTTAACCTCCTAACAACAGTTGTAGATTTTATACCCATTGTGGATTTTCCAACCTGTTCACAAGTGGCAGCAATAATAACAAACAATTAATCAGCTTGGTTTTGCAAACCCATTTCTTTGAACAAGCATTTCAGAACCAGAAAAGAAGGGATAATTATATATAGAGCCAAGTGTCTGCCAGTGCAAGTGATTAACTACAAACACGTATTTTCTGAGTTGGATACACATCCCCTTCCCCGCCCCAAGATAATTGGAGCATTGGATTAGTAGACTATGGCTAACCTTTGCACGAGCTACATGGAGCATTGAATTTCCAGAGCTTGAAAAGCTAGCATTGACAACCTCAAAACCTTCTTCATGAACAGATCGAAGAATGCTATAAAATGTAGCTTGCTTCTCCAACCCATTTATCAGAATAACATCCATAGCAGGTCCCATTTCATGGATTTCAAATTGAGGTACTCTTGAGCTGCTCGTTTCGCTCTTTTCACTTGTAATGCAAGAACGGGGTCTTTTTTTACGCAGCAAGCTTTCCTTCTTCTCCTTGCTCTTCTCTAGCCTTACTTGCAAGCTCTTGATGTACTGTACTGCCTCATCTATTTGTTCAGGCACTGTCAGAGCTTCCTGCATCATGTAACCCCTACATCAGTATTTATCAGGTGCTGCTATAGGCCCTGGAGGGCCGCGGGGTGGGGGGTGTGGAATTTTCAGGATAGGGGAAAAACCTTGGAGCCATAACTTGGGAGGAGAGAGTAGAGCTTGGAGTAGAGGTCCTTCATATGGCTCCTTCTGTTTTTCTCTATGATTCTTCTTTCCATTTTTGGAGATGAATGCAGAGGAGCTGGCGGCGGCGGTGGAGGAGGAGGATGAACTCTTTCCATTTTCTTGAACTACAATAATAGCACAGAATTCGACAAGTTCTTTAATTTTGGCGCTTTACGCTTGTATTTCTTGAAAATTTGGTTAAGTTTTGGAGGAAATCAAGTCCTATTGAGCTGGTTTTATACTCCATTTTTGAAGTGGAAAAGGCAGAGACAAGGCGACAGCGAAGTGACAAAAGCAGTGGGAAGAAAAAGAGAGACTCTCGCGAAGGACAATGAGACAGTGGAAAGATGGTGGTGGGGTAGGGGATGATATGGATGGCGTCATTAATGAGTACGTCACGCCGCCATCATCAGCCGGCGAGTTAGAATTTCAACTAAGTTTGACGTTAAGCACAGTGTGAACTATGACCCATTTTCCACTGGAGATTTTAAGCGACTGCCACGAAGTAAGGAAAAGTCGCAGGCGAAATCCGAGACTGTTATCAACCGGGCGTGTGGTCGGTGTGGAGATAAGGTGACATAGGGTTGGCTGGAGTACTATTCCGATCGTGAATCTTCCGGTATCTGTTTTTCAAAATTTTTAATTTTTTAAAAATTTTAAATATTAATTTTTTAAAATTATCTCCACTATAAATATAATTATTTTTATTTTTTATTATATTAATAAAATTAATTAAAAATATAATAAAAATACTACTTATTTTTTTATTTTTAATCTATACAAATAGGTAAAAAAAATTATATTTTAAACCAAAGAAGGTATTTAATACCTTAATTAAATTATCTAATATGAATAAAGTAGTTATTTAATTAGTTAGTAATATCGCTTATTAGACGATAAGTTTGTGTTTAATCCCATCCCTTCTCCTCTAGTGTATCGACAAAAATTTAAATTGTTCTACATCCTATAACTTTTCTTTTTTTAATTTTGTTACATATGAAATAATTTTATTAATATACTAAAAAACTAGCCAAAAAACCCGTGCTATGCACGATAATATGTATATTTTTTAAATACAATTCTTGTATTAATATATCTAATAAAATAAAAAATCAATTCTAAAAAAGTTTCAAACTTCTTTTTAATTAATAAATTAAATTATCAAATTACTAAATCATTATAATCGATCTAATAATTAATTAATTAATTAAAATTTGATATCAGTATGAAAGTTTTAATAAATGTTATTGACAATTTTGTCAATCGAACAAAAATAAAAAAATAAATATTATAATAAGTAATACATAGTAAAGAGGTATAAACATATTATTGAAAGATAATTTCACAGAAGAATATGTTATATTGTGATTCTCTTTTGCAGATGAGAACATTCTTCACACCAATCGACACATAAAATAAATATTATCTGTGATAAATTTTTATAATTTTGATGTCATGTAGTACTTTGAACCATCAATGTAAACGCATCGATCTTTGCATAAATTGATATGTATATGAAAAATTTTTTTTAATCTATTTTCCATAAATATTATATTTTAGAGTTGAATCTATAAAATTAAAAATATCCGAAAGCAATCACATAACTTTTTGATGTGCTCAAAAATTTTTTTTCGTAAGTATGAATATACTAATACTCGTCTTTGCATTTCATTTAGATGATAAACCGAACACCTTAGTACAAAGTCCCGTATGCCTATCTTTGAGAGCAATATTCATTTCTGCACTATAATCTTTTATGATCATATTAACAATCTAAATAATGTTTAATCTCGTCAACAATTCGATATCGTTGTTGGTCATTGTTTAATGTATTGACATTTACTTCAAGAAGAATATGTGCTTTATCAAATCCTTTGGTCATATACTTATACAAATATTTGATGATACTCTTAAATTTATGTGAGCATCCATCAATACCAACAAATCTCTCAGATGAGGAATAACCCACCTATTATCGAAAGTAAAACTATTTATTGTAACTCTTTTACTTGAATCATTTTAGCGTCCCGTATTCTACATACTTATCATTTTCTATTGTTGTAGCATTACAAAATTTTTTTTGGGTAGTGCTTTGAACATTTACTATTTACCATACATAGAGCATTTGGGAAAGTATCACCACAGGGTCCATGGAATATACATCTTATGATGATCTTATAAGCATGGATATTAAAATTTTTATTTCTAATTATAATTATTGAAATATATTTAATAAAAAATTAACAACTAATTGCATTATAAATTTAATAAAACTTTTATTTTTTAATTACATAGCCAATAAACTATGAAACAAATTTATGTGTTTAATAGAAAAAAATTCGCTTAGAAGTGATCATGGGTAACAATAGGAATAAGTAGTAAATATCCTCCAAAAATGTCATCACTCTTTTATAAGGCGCATTGTCAATATCGAGACTTTTTTGGTAGAGTTTTAGTAGATCGTACTTGTGTTGATTTAGAGTGAAGTAAATTTTGGTTGGAATATTTGCTTTCCTACCCAATTATTATAGTCCACATATTCAACCCATAAATATGGATGACTTATAATTTAATCACAAAAGGGTATTATTGATTCTTATTGAAAAGAAAAAGAAAAAAGAGTAGGTGATTATTAAATAAGAAAAATTAGATGTAGAGTACCAATGGAGAGCACCATAGAGATAATTGAAAAAAGAAAATGATAGTTATGTAATAAAACAAAAATGGAAAGAAAATGATTATATATAGTATCTTTTTAGTAAAATATCATCTCTATTTCATAGTTTATAATTTTTAATATCTTATCGAGTTATGATTCAAATATTTCAAAATGAAACAGATTAAGAACAAATGTTGAGTTTTACAAAGAAAACAAATCAGAAACACATTCAAAGGCTCGGATCCAATTGAATTCAGATTAAGGATTTTATTTTCTTTTTTTAAAAAAAAGAAGCACTAACTAATGTTATCTCTTGAAACCAATTAAAACGTTAAACAATAATGAAGTTCAAAGGCTTGGAACCAATTGAATTCATATTAAGGATTTTTTTTTTTGGAAAAAAAAGGACTAACTAATTGTATTTCTCGAAACCAATTAAGAGGTTAAACAATAATGAAGTATGTTTGAGGACAAAAAAGTATTAATAGAAAATGGAGAAATCATCTCTTAAATCTATTAAATATTTTTTTATTTTTCTTCACAGATAATTTGATAAGTGTATCATACAATAAAAAATAAAAACTTGCCATATTATGATTTGATGGACATATAAAAACACTCCAAAAGTGGGATTATTTAACTCAAAAGTTAAAAAACTTTTTGCCTTGTGTGCCCCTTGTAGAAAACAGACAAATTAAAACCATCAAATCTAATAATTCTTCCTTCTAACCTTACGTTCTCGTAGCTAGCTTGCCATTTTGTTCTCTTATGGGTCTCACGTGTTTGCATTTGATATAAAACCCAAGCACAAATGTATCCGAAGTAATATAGGTTTACTTATAAAAACTTAAACATTACATTAGAATCAAACTTGGTGGAAATAAATAGAGTACTATATTTGTCAAATTCTTGGAGTTTCCTTATAGACTACATAGATTAGGAAATAACTATGGGATTGATATCGTAGAATACGAATAGTTTTTTATTTTACATAATGGCTTATCCTGTAAAGTCATAGTCTAATTTCTTTGACTTGAAAATCCTGTAGAGTAATTTCCTGAAGTAATCAAATTTAAAACATTCTTCTTATCGTTGAAGCATTTTAGGTTATTTCCTTGGAGATTAAAGGAAAGAAATCTTTTATGGGAACCTCGGATCACCTGTTCCAATTCACATCTACGTATACGAAACTTAAATTCTCACAAAAGAAAAAGATAAAAATGAAAAAGACAAATCCATTATTTTCCATAATATAGTTCAAAACTGTACCTCTTATTATCGTGCATTTTTTGTCTATCAAAGAAGCTAATCTATATTACGTATAAGATTCTCCAAAAGCCTTAAATTTGCAAACAGAGGTAACTGTGAGATTATGTTATATCCTCATAAAATCGTTCCCACATATCATCAAAGGAAAAAAAATCAAATAAAAATTATGTCAAACAAACAAAACATCAAAAAAACATACATATGAAGAGAAGAAGAAAATAATATGCAGAAGAGAATGATGATGATGTACACTATGTGTAGAAGAAATAGGTAGATATTAGATGTTTAGATTTAATAAATTTAGTTTAAATTAAGAAATTGGGTTAAATAAAAATTATAAATATAAAGATCATGTTTGTTGACAACTACTGAATAGTTAAAGTTTTACTTTTATAAAATAACTAAATATACATAATTTAATTTTTTTAAAAATATGAAATTCAAAATTTGAGTTAATATATAAGTAGTTTAAAAAAATTTTAAGCAAATTGAATAATTAAAGTTTCCTACATTTACAAAATAACTCAATATACGGAATTCAATTTCATCAAAAAAATATAGAATTTAAAATTCAAGTTAATATATAAGTAGTTTAAAATTATTTTAATAGATTGAAAATTGTTCTAACCAATTAAAAAATTTAAAGTAATAATTGAAGTTTCATACTTTTACAACGTAACTTAATATATAAAATTTAAAATTAAAATTAATTTATTAGTTTAAAGTTACTTTAATAGATTGAAAATGATCCTAACCAATGAAATTTTGAAGATTAATTAAAAGAAAAAATTATAAAAAATTAGAATAATTTAAAATTCAATTTAATATATAAGTAGTTTAAAATTATTTTAATAGGTTGAAAATGGTTCTAACCAATCAAAAATGTTTAAAGTAATAATTAAAGTCTCATACTTTTATAAAGTAATTTAATATATAGAATTCTAAATTAAAATTAATGCATAAGTTAGTTTTAAATTATTTTAGTATATTAAAATTGATCATAACCAATCAAAATTTTGAATACTAATTAAAATAGTAAAAACTCTAAGAAATTAAGATAATTTAAAATTCAAGTTAATATATAGATAATTTAAAATTATTTTAACAGATTAAAAATAATTCTAACCAATCAAAAAAAATTAAAGTAATAATTAAGATCTCATACTTTTAGGAATTCAAAATTAAATTAATTTATAAGTTAGTTTAAAATTATTTTAATAAATTAAAAATGATTCTAACTAATAAAAGGGGGAAGAAGAGATAAAAGAGAATAATTAGTTAATTTTTTTCTAGTTAATTTACTTTTTCATCCATTTTTCTTTCTATTATTTAATTTTTAAAATTAAATTTGAGGTTATTTTTGTCATAAATGCATTTTGTATTCTTCAAGACATTTCTCTCTTCTTAGACCTCCAATTTGGAAGGTAATCAATGAAATGGCAATACTTTTTGTACTAAAATAAATAACAATATACAAGAGGTTACCATTCACATTTACCTCTCTTATATCTTGATTTACTTCTCCTTTTCTTTTTCTCTTTCTACCGAATCCAAATACCAATTTTAGTATAAAGACAATACTTAATTAGTAAAAATTTTCTTATTCGGATTAAATAATAATTCAGTTGTTAAAGCTTTTTCTACTATATTGGAATATATTATCACATAGAGTTGTTAAAGCTTGACCGGAGAAAGTAAAAAGGAAAAATAGGAGTCGTTTATAAAGATGATGTAGAATTTATAATATTCAAAAGATTAGTAGGATTACCATAATGAGCACTGTGTAATTTAATAGTAATATTGACTAGACAAGGCAAATTAAAGGAATAGAGAGGCGGGAAACTCTTTTGCTTTAGGTATCAAATGGTCATGGCCAAGGACTGATCCAAGAGAGGCGGGGAGCAGCGGTCGCTCCAACATTTTTGAAGTTCTTATATATATGTTAACATTTTAATTTTATTAATCTTTTTTTAATTTCGTCCCTTCAATTTTTTTTTTAAAAAATTAATATAATTTAATATAAATTCTCATTTCTTAAAAGTTAAAATTCTAATTCCGTCTATGATGTTGGCATCCGTGTTAATACCGCTAAAGACTCTTAAGGCAAAAATGGATCTTTTGACATTTTTCTTCTAATCTTTTTCTAGTTCTTCACTCAAATGAACCCAATGCTTGGAGGATTCTAGGGTGGAGAATGTAAAAACATGGGTAATTTTTTAGTAACTGATATTTTCTTATTTAATATTCTCTTATTTTAAAATATAAAATTTTTTAATTCTTTCCATCCTTTCCTTCTCTGCTATACTTGGAGACATGGCTTGATGTTCCTTAAATTGTATATATATCACCCTATTAGCTTAGATAAATATTTCTCATTTGAACTTTCTTTTTTTTTTTTTGGTGAATAAACAGTTAACCATTTATATCATCCTCAAAATCATTACAAACATCATATATTCATATGATTCACCTTTAGTGCCTCCTCGATCACAAAGAACAGTAGTAGGCACCAAAGGGGGATTCACATATCCACAAAAAGTCTAAGAAGAGGCCCAATGTGCTAAATTATGTGCCAGAGTATTACCTAGTCTAGAGGTGTGAACAAGTTTTTATGTAGGGCAGTGTTCAATGATTTTCCTTCCTTCTTCTATGTAGCTTCTACCAGTCCATTCTAATATTTCCGAATGTCCTCTAAATGCATAGATCACATTTAATACATCTTTCGGGGATTTTGCATCACTTGCCAAATCTTGGTAATAATCTTGGTCTCATTGGAACTTTCTGTACTATATAATCTTGGTAATAATAAAGACCAGCTGTGTCCTGCTACATCCATGAGACCAATTGATTGCATTTGAATTGTTTTTTTTTTTAACTTGTTATAAAATTCAAAAATCACTTGCACACACACAGTAGTGGGCTGAGGTAGAATAATATGCTCTGCAGCTGACGTAGAATAAATGAATAATATATCCGAAAAGGTGCCTAGGATTTGGAAGATCCTGTAATTTAACGTTATTATACAGTAGACCTTGTAGACCTGGTACAGGAAAGAAGAGAAAATTAGAAAGGATTCTTTAAATTTAAAGGTATAAAATGGTCATGGTTGCGTGTTGATCAAGGCATGCACACAGTGAAAAGTCAAGAATCTTGTGATCTTTTTCTTATTTTTTAAAATCTTTTCACACATACTATATATATATATATATATACACACAGTGAAAAGTCAAGAATCTTGTGATCTTTTCTTATTTTTTAAAATCTTTTCACACATACTATATATATTAATTATATATAATTAAAAAATTAATTATTTTAAAATAAAATTTCTTTCTTCTCTCTCCCTTTATCCCTCATTAAATTATGAATTCAAACAAACTCATCAAATCAGTCGAAACAACGTAATGAGTAATAATCATATAAATAATTCTCTTAATTTTGAGGTAAAAATTTTAAAAATTATCAAATTTTTATCATTTTGTAGTTTTTTTTAAAATTCTACATGAGTTTCACCATTATGTAGAGAAACTTTGGACCAAATTTTGCCAACTCTAAGAAGAACTTGACTCCAAGTTCCCCCCAGGTTTGAGTTCCTCCACATCCTGGCGGAACTCCATATAGATTTCTACTAGGATGTGACGGAACTCAAAGCTGAAAGTTTTTAAATCTTATTCAAATATTATTTGTTAAAGGTCATTAATAAATTATTTATATAGTTAGTATATTTTATTGTAATGTAATTATTAAGTTAAAGTTGTAGTAATTGTCTCAATCACTTGCACTAGTAATCTATTCATTTTTTGTAATGTCGCAAGTATTAGTAACACATATTCAATAAAACTTGATATATGATTGCAGGAGCACGAACAATGTCACAAAATAAAATTACATCGAGCGTTTTATAAAGATAGTCAAGAGTTGTTATCATCGGAAGATTCATTTGAAGAATTCTTAAATCTTGATAAAATTAACGATTTGTGTCATTTTTGGGACACATGATATATTTTCAAGTAGGCAAGAGTTGAAAATTTGGGCGAAGGTAACAACATTACTAATGAAGACCTTGTTGATAATTGCTCATTTGAAACGAGGCCACAGAAATAGCAATTGATTTGTCGAGTTTAGATGTGAGAAGGGCGAAGCTTAATGAAAATGTATTTATGCATCCAATGATGAACCAACAGCAAAGGCAAGAACATCAAAAGCAAAGGAAAATATAGGTCGAAAGCCTAAGAATACGAAAAAATGTCATTACTTGCTGAAATTAATGGGTAAAGAGTATTACGTGGGAGCGTAGAGTTTTGCGGTGATATACGACAAATACAATCACAACTTAAAAAAGGCCCATCATGGTCATGCATTAGCAACGAGAATGATGGACTGAAAGTTGAAAATAATGAAACAAATAAGTAAATGTCACGTTAAACAGAAACATACATTAGATCATTTGAATGGGAGAATAAAAAAAGTGTCGCCAAGTTTGTTATTCGATAATACCTTAATTATGTTTCTTATCGGTCCATGTACATATTTGTATTAATATGTGTTAATGGTATATTTAACATATCTTACTAGTAGACACAGGCCCAAGACTTTGTATAACTAAGCACAAGTTAAAGGTGTCAAGCATGGAAAGTCAGATAGTAGTTCAATAATGTTCTAAATTGTTCACTGACTAATGATACAGTCATTGGCACAGAGTGGAGCCATGAACCTAATTTTTGAGTGAGTGTATGTTTGCATATCCCGATTCATATGCACTTGTTCGTGCATATCTATTTGTGTTCATAATGAATATGACATACAAGACTAATCAGTATGTTATATTATTAATGTAGAATTATCTTATTTTAATTATATGTGATGTTACGTTGTTAAAAATATAGAGCCAAAATTGGTACATATTTTTGTGTATCATAGTTCATTTGAAATAGGTACAACATGTCATACTGAGAGATCATCGGTGTTACATCGACTGGCCTAAAGTTTTTGGTTATTGGTGCTTGGAAGAGTAATGAGTATATGGATAGTTACCGATAGATGCTATAGTGTGTTCAGACTATCTTCGATAGAGGTTGCCTCCCACACGTTATCGTGATTGATCGTGAGCCCAGACTGATATAGGTCCTGACCGACGTCTTCCTCAATTCTAAACATATGTTATGCAAGTGGTATATTGCCAAAAAATTTGAGCATTGATGCTATAAGACATGCAACAATGACTGATATAGGTCCTGACCGACTTCTTCCTCAATTCTAAACATATGTTATGCAAGTGGTATATTGCCAAAAAATTTGAGCATTGATGGTATAAGACATGCAACAATGACTGATATAGGTCCTGACCGACGTCTTCCTCAATTATAAACATATGTTATGCAAGTGGTATATTGCCAAAAAATTTGAGCATTGATGCTATAAGACATGCAACAATAAGGACACCGCAGCAAAAGGTTCATGGAGTAAGCTGGTTGATTTTCTTACAGAGGAGGAGTACTAGGTTAATTATTTAAATATGCAGTCATCGTGGTCACAATTCCAAAATATGTTGAAGTATTGACATGAGATATGGTCGGATTTACATCGGGAACAATTTGTTCGAGTCTGAACATGAGAAATTTTAGACTTGGAAATGAAAACTATAAATCGTGTCGAAAACTCTTACTCAGCTATGAAGTCCTATCTCTAAATGGCTTTCAATGAATTCGACACCATTTGGTCAAAGGTTCATTCCATAATCGAGGCTCGAATTAAAGAGATTAGAGATACGTTGGAGTAATGTCGATTTGCCGACAAGTACGGGATACGTTTGCATCCCATCTTAGGTCTCATGTGTTGCAGAGTAACGCACAAAGCATTGTAGATAATTTTAAATGAGCAAGATGTCAATCTTTGCTAATGTTGGTTGTGACATAGTCATGAATTTCCTTGTTCCTGCAAGATACTTACCCATATGAACAGCGAACAACCTTTTTTGGTTAATGATTTGCATATATTTTGGAGTACTCTTGACTTCTTGCAATATCTCAATCATTCTTCACTGCATCCTTGTGATGGTCAATGTGCAATTTGAGACTTTACAGAGTTTATGATGAAGAGAGGTCAGGAACAGTGCCGACTATTTGGGATTTAGATGACTCAAATGCTTTCTTTAGAATACAGTGATTTTCAAGAATTGGTCGTCTGGGTGACAAAATTCTAACCAGAGAGAGACAAGTTTCATTGGGAGTACATTCAAATTTCTTACAATGTCTTCAAGCACTCATCTAGTAGTAGTAGCTTTCGAGGTCGGGGCAGCCATTCATCAAGTGGATCTAGATGGCGCAGTGGCTATAGAGGGCCGGGTCAGCATCGAGCGGTAATGGTCTTAGTTCTTCTACGAGTGGTTCTACCTGTAAAGATACGTGAACTGCCATCTTTCCTTGGGGGACCAGTTTCCTTCATTTATCGTACCCTTTATATCTAATTGGATTAATATTAGGCAGATATAGCAATCATCCATTAGCAACATGGGAGTGAAGACACGTGGTTCTATGTCCAACAAGAGCTATGGTGGGAGGTTCACAATCTTTTTGGATTCTATGAGGATATCGTGAAGTGGTCGAACGGTATCATAACACTGTTATACCAATTAGAACACTAGGATGTCCATAGGTTCTCTCCCGTTGAGCAGTGGCTCAAAATGCCCTACATAGGTTGCATGGTAGCAACAAAATACAATGCAACATTTATTTATTTATCCCGATCACAGTCCTTGACGTATCTTCTTCTTGACTCACAATTTGATTGTGTAACTGCAATTATGGTAATTGATTTGTTATAGTATGCTAACCATTTTGTTGTGGTGCGTAATGTAAAATTAATTAATGCATTTGAAAATTTTTTATAATCATTATTAATATATTTTCTTTATCAACTATACAGTTTTGAATGGAGAATGGATTTTCAATGCCAGACGTGCATCCCGCCTGGGCCTACTACAAGCGAGTCTCAGTCTTTAGATGAGACAGCCCATTAGAAGTCAAAATTGGGCGTTGGTATACGCTTGCAGAAACATGAATTAGTCTATTGCTGATGTATCAATTGTTCACAATTAGTACAACTTTAACTTGTCATTTGCGTTACAATAAAATAGATTACTTATATAAGTTATTTCGTTAATAATATTTAACAGAATAAATTATATTTTAAAAATTAGTAATTGTCTAAAATTTGGGAGAGTTCCGCCACAAGAACTTCCTCATTGCCAATTAAAAGTAACACATCAAATACTATTTAACATCCAAAAAACTGCCAAATAAAATGCGTCCATGCCGAAATATCACAAATACCACCTCGTTTTGAGCCGTCGCATTAACTTGGATGGAACTCCTTTTTATTCGTCATTAACTTGGATGGAACTCTTGCATTGTCAAACAAATTATTAAACAGGCGTCAGCATTAATGTTTTTTAGTATGCATGTCTGTGACCGGTTAATTTAACTTTGAAATTTGTATTTTAAATTTTTATAAAATTACTCAATTGTTTATAAAAAAATGTAAATTTTCAAAATTTTACATTAAATTTCTAATAAAAACTCTGCTTAAGTGAAAAGACAAACAATTTTTACTTATTTATGAATAATATTCACAAGTATATAAGAAGAACTAAAGAAAAATTAGACAATTTAGCCCCTCTTATTTTTACGTTTGAACATTAAAATATCTTTCAATTTTTTAACTATTAAGTTCCTATTTTTTTACATTTAAATACTTTTATACGTTTGAACATTAAAAGATCTTTCAATTTTTTTAACTATTAAATTCCTATTATTTTTACATTTATATACTAAAGAATGTCTTAATTTTCTTTAACTTGCTAAGTCCCTCTTGTTTTTATATTTGAATACTAAAGAACATCATATATAGTACATAGCAAGAAGGTGCGCCGGCTAATTGCATGATAGTTACCAGTATTGTTTTTGTTACAGAGGAGAATACGTTCTGCATTTGTATTGAATGGTTAACTCCCAATTTTGTCATCCTATTAATAGTAGTTTTTTAGCATGCATTGAATAATTTTTTAGCTGTGAGATCTAATGATTGCGAACTCATACGTGCTAAATAATTATTGAATCATGTGTGAGCTTTTAGTCATTAAATTAACAAAAATATCAATTTAACAATTGAAGTTTGTTTGTTGGGTTATGCTACAGTGCTGCACGTACGATTTGTTCACTGAAGCACGATTATCGAATTAGATCTGAGATATGATTCGACGGTTGTAAATTTTTAAAATAAAAAAATAATTTTAAAAAAATATATATATTTATGAGGTAAAAAATTTAGTCCGTCAAAAATTTATTCTGACAGACCAAATTGGGTGTTGCACGCAAAAAAGCCATGTAGCACCCTAAAAATGGCCTTGTTTGTTTAGCATGTGATGAAAAAGGATGTTTTCAACGCCGTGACCGACAAGTTAACTCCTAACTCAAGCTTAAAAGTAGGTGTACAAACTTAAACGGGGACTCTTTTTTTCTTTTTTCTCTCGATTTTTTGTTTTTAAACTTTTTTTCTTTAACTATTTGAATTTTTTCAAAAAAAAGTATTTATAATTTGAAAAATGAAGCCCATGTTGTTAATAAAATACTGGAGGTGAAATGCCTTTTAGGGCCAATAAACTTGCCACTTCCCAGCTTTGTTGGGAAGATATAAGTCATAGCAGTAACTACTCACCATTTTCTCTCATAACTTCCATTAAACAAATAGAATTGCCAAAACGAATCCTCTGCAACTAAAAAGACTCTTTTGCAACTAAAATGAACCTTTTTCCTTTTCTGAAATGCGAATGAATCTTCTTTCAAGTGCATTCAGCATTATACTTATTATATATTATTCTGCCTCTTTCACTTCGTCTTGTTAAGATCAAAGCAAAAGCTATTTGGAATTTCAACGAATTGACTATTTATTGTAATTCCCTCTTCTTTTTTTTTTTTTTTTTTTTTTTTTTTTTTTTGTTCTTGGGGGCGGGGGAGGGGGGAGTGGCGGGGGTTGGTAAGGGAAGAGGAGAAAGGAAAACCACGCGGTGAGCCTTCGAACAATTCTTTTTTAATTTCTTTATAATGCAAACTTAACAACCTAACTAATTTTGCATTTAGTTCAAGTAATTGTTGTTTGGTTGATAAAGAAATTTTTATTGATTTGAAGATATCGAAGTCAATATGGTTCTCTGCTTTTCCTTTTTCCTTTAGCACGGGATGGGAAAAGGGAGAGGGTGGGAGGGGTGATGTGAAATTTACAAATACACAAATATCAAATAAGTAATAAAGTAATGAGTACAAGTCTTTCAATGATGATTGCTATCTAACAGTTATATTATTTTACTTATAACCTAATTTAAACTAAAATAAATATAATTTTGTTTAAAATCTAATTACTAATAAAAATAACTAACAATAGTTATAAACGCAAAAATTAATAATTATATTAATTAAAAATCAATGACAATGAATAGACTAAGACACTCCAAATCTAACTTACTCCTCTTATAAAAAATAATTAATTTTTTTATATTAATTCTCGATTTGATTAATAGTAGAATTTTCAATTATAACCTAAATTCAATCTCTTGGTGAAAAGCTTCTAACTTTAATTAATAAATCAATCGTATCTCTACATGATTTTAATTATCAAAGTTGCAAACACTTCTATAGAATTTCTCAACTTTTGTTTCATACTCGCTAGAAACCGCACAAATTTCTCAACTTTTAAACTGTGTTATTATTACTATGATCTAATTTAAACTAATACTTCTCAGCCACTAGAATAAATTTAAAGACATGTAAAAATTAATCAAAAAATTACAAGCATTAAGAACAATAATAATAATTAATCAAAATTGAGATCAAATAAATAATCTTTAATTGAAATTAATTAAATATATAAGAGTTTTAGCTTTTATCGAATGTCTTATTCACAAATATTTAGCTACTCATGATCTAAATATTCAAAATTATAAATTTAATTAATATAAAATAAATTAAAAAATAAAGAATAGAAGATATGAAGAGCTTTTTTGTTTTCAAGCTTGCTGCCGTATTTCTGTCCTATTCTTGCCTCTTGATCAACCCTTGTCGTTTGTCAAATCAGTCCGGATCCAATTCTACACTGTCATTTTGAATTTTTTTAAAATTTTCAAATAGGTTAAAAAATCTGATTTATTGAATCATATTTCAAATATAATTCAACAGATTATATTTGTTCCTGCACATCTTGCAAAAAAGGACGTGTGAAACTAGATCTTGTCCTTGTCAAATTGCTTCTGTCTATTGTCCTCTTCTTCTTGCTGTCATATTTTCCCTCAATTTATATTTTCTCTTGGTCCACAAAAAACTCCCCTCCGCAAGACTTCTTTTCATCTATATATGTACATGTTTTTAGGAATTCAAATTCAATTTGGATTCTAAATCCTTGAATGAAAGTCAATTTTAGAATCTTCTTTTTTCTTATTCTTGTTTCATCTTTTTTTGTCTTGAAATTATCATTTTATCCATGCATCAATAATTAGTAAAAATTAGTAAAGTAAAGTGTAATTCATAAATTAAATTATCTTAATTAATTCATACTAAGTACATAAATATTTAATTCACCAAACTAGTCAAAATCATAAAATTTATATCAATTAGCCCTTAAATTTATGAAAAATTAATTATAAATAATTATTAAAATATAATCTCATCAAGGAGGAAATTCCATATCATACTGTGCTCCTTCAAAATTTTTTCCTTTTCCTAGTATGGTTCTTTTCATTGCAACGTCTAGTTAAATTATGGGTGTGCTTAGATTGGGTTCCACACGAAACCTAATATAATTTCTCATCTCACATCTCACTTTTTTCTCTCACAAAAAATTCTCTCTCCGGAAACCCAAGACAGAAAATCTCAAAACCAAACTCTATCCAATCACACCCTATCTATATTCAAATTTAAATGGCTTTTTATAATTGGTAGAATATTCTTTAAGAGATTAGACGATTTAAAATTGCATTTTCATAAACTTTAATATCGTTTCTTTTCACTTATCATCTTTTATAACAACGTAAAATGCACCTAAAAAAAGAAAAAAAAATGATTCAACTATTTGCATTGCGCATGCGATTAGTGTAAAAAAACGATTCAACAATTTGCATTGCGCATGCGATTAGTGTAAAATATTGGTGCTTTTGTTCAAAGCCACACAGTATTCCTATCTCAAGTCTTATCACTTTTTTTGAGATAATTTATATTATTATAAAAAAAGATGAAGAAAGCAAATAAACATATACATTTGATAAATATCTAATTTTTAAAAATTTTAAATCAGTAAAAAGTATTTTACCAATTTTTACTGTGATTGGCCTTCTTTTTTGGAGAAAAGCATTAAAAGGGTTTGCTTGTTTGGGGGTGTTTCGTCAATGGTCATAACGCCTCCTTATTTGGTGTTATATCAAGTTATATAATATAACGCCAAATGAAAATGTATTATACTAGCGCCTCATCTTATGTTTTTTCTCTTTCCCTGGTTTTTTTTTCTTTTTTTTCAGTTTTCATTGTTCTTTTTTTTTTAAGTTTGAGAATGTTAAGAATTTTCTCAAGTTTGCAAACGTTTAGATTGAAATTTTAGCTTTCTATCTTTAATTTAGCTTGGTATGTTAGAGTTGGAAGCTGACATACACATGTCAAAATTGTGAAAACTGAATCAAACAATGAGGATTCCTATCTAACTACAAAATTATTTTACTTATAACCTAATTTAAACCAAAATAAATACAATTTTATTTAAAATCTAATTACTAATAAAAATAACTAACAATAGTTATAAACACAAAAATTAATAATTATATTAATTAAAAATCAATGACAATGAATAGACTAAGACACTCCAAATCCAACTTACTCCTCTTATAAAAAATAATTAATTTCTTTATATTAATTCTTGACTTGATTAATGGTAGAATTTTCAATTATAAGCTAAACTCAATCTCTTGGTGAAAAGCTTCTAACTTTAATTAATAAACCAATCGTATCTCTACATGATTTTAATTATCAAAGCCGCAAACACTTTTATAGAATTTCTCAACTTTTGTTTCATACTCGCTAGAAACCGCACAAATAAATCGAATATATCTCTAATCAGTTTTAAACTGTGTTATTATTATCATGATCTAATTTAAACTAGTAATTCTCATCCACTAGAATAAATTTAAATACATGTAAAAATTGATTAAAAAATTACAAGCATTAAGAACAATAATAACAATTAATCAAAATCGAGATCAAAGAAATAATATTTAATTGAAATTAATTAAATCTATAAGAATTTTAGCCTTTATCGAATGTCTTAGTTATAAAGATTTAGCTACTCATGATCCAAATATTCAATACTATAAATTTAATTAACATAAAATAAATTAAAAAATAAAGAATAGAAGATATGAAGAGCTTTTTTGTTTTCAAGCTTGATGCCCTATTTCTGTCCTATTCTTGCCTCTTGATCAACCATTGTCCTTTGTCAAATCAGTCCGGATCCAATTTTGCACTGTCATTTTGAAAATTTTTTGATTTTTTAAATATATTTAGAGGTCAAAAAATCTGATTTGTTTAATCAGATTTCAAATATGATTCAACAGATTATATTTGGACTTGTGAACCAAATCCTTGTCAAATTGCTTATATCGATTTGTCCTCTTCTTTTTGCTGTCGTATTTTCCCTCAATTTTTATTTTCTCTTTGTCCACACAAAACTCCCCTCCGCAAGACTTCTTTTCATCTATATATGTACATGTTTTTAGGAATTCAAATTCAATTTGGATTCTAAATCTTGGATGAAAGTCAATTTTAGAATCTTCTTTTTTCTTATTCTTGTTTCATCTTTTTTTGTCTTGAAATTATCATTTTATCTATGCATCAATAATTAGTAAAAATTAGTAAAGTAAAGTGTAATTCATAAATTAAATTATCTTAATTAATTCATACTAAGTACATAAATGTTTAATTTACCAAAACTAGTCAAAATCATAAAATTTATATCAATTAGCTCTTAAATTAATAAAAATTAATTATAAATAATTATTAAAATATAATCTGATCAAGGAGGGAATTTCAGATCATACTGTGCTCCTTCAAAATTTTTTCCTTTTCCTAGTATGGTTCTTTTCATTGCAACGTCCTTGTGCGAAGCTAGTTAAATTATCTATGTTCAAATTTAAATGGCTTTTTATAATTGGTAGAATATTCTTTAAGAGATTAGACGATTTTAAATTACATTTTCATAAACTTTAATATAGTTTCTTTTCACTAATCATCTTTTATAACAACGTAAAATGCACCTAAAAAAGAAAAAAAAACGATTCAACTATTTGCATTGCGCATGCGATTAGTGTAAAAAAAACGATTCAACAATTTGCATTGCGCATGCGATTAGTGTAAAATATTGATGCTTTTGTTCAAAGCCACACAGTATTCCGATCTCAAGTCTTATCACTTTTTTGAGATAATTTATATTATTATAAAAAAAGATGAAGAATGAAAATAAACATATACATTTGATAAATATCTAATTTTTAAAAATTTTAAATCTGTAAAAAGTATTTTACCGAATTTACTATGATTGGCCTTCTTTTTGGAGAAAAGCATTAGAAGGGTCTGCTGGTTTGGGGGTGTTTCGTTAATGGTCATAACGCCTCCTCATTTGGCATTATATCAAGTTATATAATATAACGCCAAATGAGAAAGTATTATACCAGCACCTCGTCTTATGTTTTTTCTCTTTCCCTCGTGTTTTTTTCTTGTTTTTTCGGTTTCCCTTGTTCTATTTTTTTTTAAGTTTGCGAATGTTAAGAATTTTCTCAAGTTTGCAAGTGTTTAGATTGAAATTTTAGCTTTCTATCTTTAATTTAGCTTGGTATGTTAGAGTTGGAAGCTGACATAAACATGTCAAAATTGTGAAAACTGAATCAAACAATGAATTAAAATTTTTAAAGTAACTTATTTTCTTCTTTACATTAGAGAAATGAAAATGTGAATCAGTTGTATAAATTTGTCCTTAAAGAATGCTCTTAAATAATAAAAATTTATTTAAAAAAAAGGAAGGAAAAACTAAGAGTTTCATAAACAAACTAAGGTAGTGTTTCATACAACTTAAATTTTTGTTTATTTTTATTAGACAAGAGGTCGTTAAAGCATAACATAATATTAAAATTAAATAGTAGTACATGTAACACAAAGAAAAATTATGAGGTACTCGAACCTACGGAGTCAATGGGCCGCAATTTCTTCTATTATACTTTGTTAATGGCAATTGCTACATTTTAAAGGAGAGTTCAGGTTAGAGTAATACATGTCAAAATAGAATCTTGTAGTTTGTAGTCGGCCTTGATAATTCTTCATATTCAGATGATAAAAGGTCACATAAAACAATGTCTTTCGCCACAAATTTTCATTGGCTATTAGATTAAAATTGGACCCATATGTCTTTTGTAGGATTCATTAGAAAATTGTGCACCGTTCTAACTTTTATTATGACAAACAACTAATAAAAGTAAATAAGGTAGCCCATATATGTATTATTTTTACAAATACATATTTTGTCTCTCATGTGTATTGTATATACATAATTACCTCTATCGTCATCTCATACAGGAGACTGCACGCTGTACAGTTTTGTCTATGCATTATATTGCATTTCTTTATACGTTCTGACTTTGCTTTCGTTTGTTGCAAGTTTATTTCAAATTTTTTTGAAAAAAGTGTATCTATCTTTGTGAGGTTATTTCCTGTGCTAGTTGAAGTACTCGACTATCTTATTAAAAAATATCTCTACAACAGAGCTTTGTGGTGGAGGATGAACTCTTTCCATTTTCTTGAACTACAACAATTGGACCAAATTAGACAAGTAATTTAATTTTGCTGTTTTACACTTTCATTTCTTGAAAGCATGGGTAAGCTTTGGAGGAACTCAAGTCCTACCGGGTTTTGTACTCCACACACCACTTTTGACGTGGAAAAGGCAGGGACAAGGCGACAAAGAGAGACCGTCAAGAAGGGTAAGGGTACAGTGGAAATGGTGGTGGAGTAGGGGAATTATAGCGACGTCATTAAGGAGTACGTCACGTTGCAATCATCAGCTGGCGAGTTGGAACAGTGTGAACTTTCACTCATTTTCCGAGTGAGCAACTGCCCCGAAGTGACGCAGTGCGGCGGGTGAAATCCTAGATTGTTATCTTTTTTTTTTTTTTAGAAGATTGTTATCAACCGCGCGTGTGGTCGGTGCGGAGATAAGGTGAAATACGTTGGTGAAGGTGTTCATTCGATTTTGGATTCAATTTTTAAAAAGGTTTATAAAACTGAATCAAATTAAATTTAATTTTTTTATAAAATCAAATTAAATTAATTTTTTTAATAAAATTATACTGAAATAAATTAATTCAATTTGGTTTGGTGTAAAATTGAATCTCTAAGAAGGAAAAAAAAAGAAAAATGAGAGAAAATAAAAAATGAGAGAAAAAAAGAACAAAATAGTAACACATTAGAGTAATTTGTTCTCAGTATATGAATGCATTTTTGCCATGTTAATCAATAAAAAATTTTATTTTTCATATGAATGTATTTTAAAAATGTGTTCATTAATTTTTTATTTTAATTTTTTAGTTTGATTTTTTGTTTGAGTATAAGAACCGAAAATTGAACTGAATTATATATTATTTTTATAAATTGAATCGAAATAATAAAAAATTGAATCGAAATAATAATTTTGATTCGCTTCGGTTCAATTTTTCATATTGTACAACCTAATAATGAACATCCCTATTATCGAGTACTTTCTTTTTTAAAAATATATAAAATTTTTAAGTCATTTAAAAATATTTTATTTTTATAAATTTTAAAAATAAAATTATTTTTATATTAATTGAAAATAAATTAAAATAATTGAGAATATAATAAAAATATTTATTATTTTCTTTTTTCTTAATTTGTATAAAAAATACAAAAAGTTTTATATTTTAAAATGAATAAAATAGTTGATAACAATGTTTTCATCATGAATCTTTCAATAGCTTTAATGTATTATCTAATATAATAATTAAATTATCTAATATGTATAAAATAGGGCTTCAATTAGTTAGTAATACATCTTAATAGGTCATAATTTTTTGTTCAATCACATCCCTCCTCTCTCGTGCATCAACAAAAGATTTTAAATTGTTCTGCATCCTATAACTTTTTTTAAAAAAATTTTGTTACATATAAAATAATTTTATTGATATATTAAACAGTATTTTAAAAGATTTAAATCTTTTTGTTTGTCTTATTCATCCTCGCCTTAGAACTTTGTTTTATTCAATTCACCTACTTCCTATCTTCTTTTATTGAATATTTAATACTCAATTTGAGAGTGGACAAGAGGGCGACAAATACTACACTTAAGAAAGTATTTATATTTACCTTGCTTTTTGTTTGGTTCAAGGGAAAACAGGAGGAAATTTTGGTTCAAGGGAAAGAGGAGGAAAAGGGGGAGAAGAGATGAAAGAGAATAGATTTCAAGACAGAAAATTCTAAACCCTCTATTCCACCCAATTTATTGTGCCAAAAACTGTCACAAAAAAAGAAAAAAACAATCATGTATACTATAGTCAACATAGATAATATTGTCTCCCGTTTGATTGTTAACTCATGATCAAACACTTTCATAACTAAATTAGTAATTAATAACAAATATACACATTTTTTGTTATTAAGATACTAATTTGTACGTTTAATTCAAAGTATTTCATTTATAAAACAATATCACGATATCAAATATTGTGTTAATATTTACTCAATAATTCAAGTGAGACATAGAAAGGGCCTCAATCTTGTCTCTGGCCCCAATAGTGCTGTCAAAACAGGCTTCAGCCCGCGAGCTGGCCCGTTTTGACGAATTTGGGTTAGGTACATTAGGCCCTTTTAATCGTGGGTTTTTTTGGCTCGGTCCGTTTAGTTCGCGGGCCAGCGCGGGCTAACCTGTTTTTTCTTTTATTTTTTAAAAATTTTTAACTAAAATAACGACGTCGTTTTGAGTTTTTAAAAAAAAAATTAAAAATATATTTTTTCAAAATGACATCGTTTTGATATTTTTTCTCAAAATGACGTCGGTTTAATTAGCCCGCGGGCTAACTGTCAAGAGCCTCGGACTGAGAATTTCCAATCTGCGGACTAAACGAACCGGTCCGTTTTGACACGTGCTCACCGTCAACCCGTGCGGGCCGGACCGACTAGCCCTTTTGACAGCACTAGGCCCCAAGGCCATGTGAGATGAGAAGCGACTCCACCTCGGTGTGAACTCGAAACCTCCTACAGTATACATCACTGTATAAATTGCGGCCAAGAAATTGAGAACTGAGATGATGGATGTGAAAATAATAAGTCCGACCGTTTTAAAATATAAAAATTTTTAATTTTTTTAAAAAAATTAAAGAAGAAGAAATTATATAATATTTTATTATTATATTTTAACTAATTATATTAATATAATATAGAATAAAAAAATATTTTTATAGTAAAAATAATTTTTAAAATTTGTAAAAATATAAATATTTTTAAAAAAATAATGAGAAGGCTTTATATTTTGAAAAGTAATCAAATTCACAATTTCAACTGGGAAAAAAAACTAGCTAAAATCCAATATACATATTCCAAACTTGTACAATGAGATTGGGGCCATTTTTTGACAAGTGAATTTTCTCGGAAGAAAAGGAGAGGGGGCTTTTTGTGTTTATATTGCTTGATGTGGAAAAGACAAAAGGCCTATTTTATTTTTTTCTGGGTGAAAATAGACAAAAGGCTGGCAAGTACACACTCTATGCTTAAAGACTATTTTTAATAGGAGATTGGGAGTATTTCTATACATGTCAATAGAGTCCATGGCTGTGAATGGAACTTATTATACTTAATAATAAATATTTTTAACTGACTAACTTATTATCTTGAAAATTCCAACTTATAAAGCATGAAAATAATTAATTAACTAAAAGAAAATAAGTGGGGGGAGGGATGACGACAAATATTTGACTAAGAATAGATTTGTTAGAGTCTGATTTTAAAAAATTTTATTTCGAATTTCATAAAATTGAATTGTAGTATACGAGGAGACGAATGTCTCAAATGTGAAATTTTACATTGAGTTTAAAATGGAATGTTGTCCACATGATATTGAGATTATAGATGAATCTAAACCATAAATTATTATACAAAAATCATGGAGAAAGACATTATTTAGTCGATGATACAACAAGAATTATTAAAGACTTGTATAGTGGACTAAACCAACGAAAAAAAATGACCAGAAAATACTTTCTAGTGGTTCTGCAATTTCACGGGAATTTTCTTCTACTTTTCTTTTTCTTTTTTTTTAAACCAAACGATTATAGGAAAAGGACGAGACTAGACAGACAAAAAGCGAGAGAAATTTGGTAGATTATAATAGCTAATGGGGCTTATAATGGAAGATCAGGGTTTGGGCTTTGTGGAGTCGGTTTATGTCCAATTCAAATAGTAAATAGAGTGTTAGATAGGTTGTTCGACTGCCCAAAAATGCCAGCACAAACACTCGGCCCTTTGTAGTTTTCCGCTTACATCGTTATCCATTTCCAACGGTTTACAGAAGGAAAAAAATTAAAAAATAAAATAAAATTGTATTTGTTCCTTTTTTCCAAAAAAAAAAAAAAATTGCGAGATGAAGATGTGAATTAAATCCAAGATTATCGCTTAGTAAAAACATGCTTTGAAACAAGCTAAGTTAACACCTTATGGTAATGTATTTATCCTATATTAGAAAAAAGGTAAATATTGCACCTTCAAATTTATCTCATTCAACTATTGTATAATATTATTCATATCACATGAGTCAATTACTAAATTTAAAACACCTGGTGCTGTTTTTCATAAAAAAGAAATTAAAATATCTATTCTTTTCTTCAAAAGAATTTAATTACATTTCCATAGTCTACTTTAATCATTGTAGCATGGTGCAATTTATCCATCAAATCAAAGGTAAGCATGAAGGCCCTAGCCCTAATTGGGAGTCTCTCCACATGCATGGGCAAAATTTCTGCTTGCTTGGGCTGAAATTTAATTAGGTCGTCCTAGCCATTTTGCTTGCATGCGCTTTTTTGCTTCCTAGCTTCATGAAGCCATATGCATCTTCTTTTCCTTCATGCATTTCTTTGCAGCAGAGCATAATATCTTTATCATGCTTCTTAATCTATCAAATTTTCCAACAAAAACTTCTGGTGGTTGGAGATTCATCGATTATATTCTGGGGTCTCCTCATCATGAATTCAGACTGCAATCCGTCGCTGGGATCAAGAGACTCATCCGGGGACTTCTTCGGCGCAAATCTTGACGATGCATATGATGGTAATGGAAGCGTGTCCAGCCCTTCAAGAGTTGATGTTTCGCTCCAGTTAAGCATCCCCGGACATCTTAGGACCTTCGGAGTCTCCAATCTCGTCAACTGTCTCGTATGTTTCTATCGTGGCAACGTTGCAAAACTCTGCAATATCGCCACCCGTGAAATGACAGAACTACCAGAATCCAGGTTTGCGACTAAGTGCTGTGCCTATCATCTGGCTTCGATCCGAGCAATAAAATGTACGAATTACTCAAGATTTGTCCAGTTTACGAGGAAGAGGATCGGGATTATTTTGATGAATGGAACCACTTCATGGAAGTTTTTTTTTTACCATCAAGAGTATAGAATGCGAGATTCTCACCTTAGGTGTAGACTCTCCTGGAGAAGCATCCATCCCCCACCTGTCGGGATAAAACGGCATTGCCTCTGCGTCAAAGGGGTATTGTACTGGATGACTCCGGTGCCTAGAGAACCCGGAATGATACCTGGCAATTTTGTAGTTTTGCTTTCGATATTGCAGCGGAGAAGTTCAGATTGATCCATTATCCCGACAATAGATCTACTAGCCTTCGCCCATTGCAATTCGAAACATTGTAGATCTGATGTTCCTGGAGGACTGGGGGGATCATGGTACGAGGATTGAGAGAAAACATTATTATGATGGAGAGTCATGATCTGACATGAATATGCTTATCTTTCCTCGTTCAGAGGTAATCTCCATTTGGGACGATATACGAGTATGGTTAATGTACTGCACGTTAACACGAGATTTGGTTTGTCGAATCAGATTTTGATTGATAAAATTTATAAATTTTTCTCAAAAAAATACATTTATGGGATAAAAATCTGATTTGTTGGATTAAATCAGATTTTAAATTTAATTTGACGAATCATATTTGATGATGCACGTCTGCAAAGAGGACGTGCAGGTAACTTTAGCGATATGATACTAGGGGCATTGTATATGATGGTCGCCCTTCATTTTTGTATATGATGGAAGGAAGAGAGAGTTTCAGACATTTGCAATCCATAAACAGACCTCAGTTATACCGAAATTAGAATGTAGGAGAATATCATCTCGCTGAGGCATTTGCTCAGTATTTAATGTGGTTAAGAGATGTGGAGAGAAAGCATTCATTAAATCTAATATACGACTTCGTTTTTCATCTTATATTTATAAAGGAGGAAAAGAAAAAAAGAAATAGGCCCAAGGATAGTAACTTGGGATTTCTTCTTTTCCTTTTTAAAATTTTTCCTATCAGCTATTTTGCATTCTAAAGGTGACATGCCCGGCCCAAAGACAAAACTAGGCTTAAAAACAGTATCGGCCGAAACCCAAATCAGCCCAATTCCCTAGTCAAACAGTCAAATATACAGTACACTATTCAGTAACCTGACTTGTTAAGACAAGGAAATAATTAAACCGGATCTCTATGATGTCTGTAAGGATAGGCAGGACAGAAAAAAGGGCTTAAAATGAAAAAAAAAAAGTAAAAGGGAGAAAATAATTAAAAAAATTATATTTTGAAACAGTTATAGGTTAAAATGCGAAACAAAAGATTTCTTCAGGTAGAGAGGCTTGAATGGAGGTGTCTAAAGGGGACTTGGTTTCTCTTGATGTATTATTTTGATTTTTTAAATATTCGAGTGTTAATTTTGCGAAAATAATTTGTTTGCAAGATAAAATGTAAGACTTGATAGGAAACTTTTGTTCCTAAAACTTATGCACTTGGGTCTTATTTTATTTCTCATAAAAAATTTACTTTTGCGAAATTCAAGACAGATCATCTTAAATTTCAAACTAAGCCATATAACTAGGGTTGTAAAAAAGTTTGGAATAGCTTGTCCCGAACTCAAACCTGTTAAGATACACTTAGTACCAAACCCAATTCGACTACCTGATGGGTGGATCCCGTGCCCAACCCTATAGGAATATCAGGTCGGGTATGGATATACTTGATTACAATAAAGACTAAAAAAATTTACATTATAATTTATTAAATTCATCATTACAAATAAAATTCTAACGTAATATAGTATCTCTTTAAGAAATCAAAATTATAATATTTATAAACTCTCAAGATTAATCAGTGCATAGAAGTTTAAATAGAATAAAAGATATTAAAATACTTACTGTTTTACCAAAATAATAACCTTAAGTAATATGTATCACAAAAGAAGATCAACTTTCAAATTAAGATCAACATGTATCATCAAATACCACTTGTCTTCTTCTAAAGAAAAAATAAAGTCCATAAAAAATTATTAATTTTAAAATATATATTTAACTTTAAAAAATATGTGTATGTATATATATAATATAGAAGCTCTTTAATCAAGAAGATACATTAGACAAAAATTGATATTGAAAAAAAAGTTTCAATATATACTACTGTTAATAAAAATTATAATAAATAAATTATACAAAATATTTACAATATATATTTATTAGATCTCGAGTCTATCAAATCTAGATTCATCTTATTAAAAAATATTTTATTAGGTGCGAATATAGATTTGGATAAAACGATATACCTTTTGGTCCCTGCCGTATCCGATAACAACCCTACATATAAACCATAGTCTGAGATTATATTTAAGATAAATAGCATAATGTTGAGATTAATTTTGTCATTTTTTCATTTAAAAAATAGAAAAAAAGAGAAAAAAATAAAGACGATCCTTGTGTTCCAGGCGATGAACACCATCCACATGACGTGATGGGCCCATCCTTCACCCACCCCCCATCTTTTTCTCTTTTTTAATTGAAAGCATGCTAGCGAGCAGTCCTTGGTGGCTCAATCTGATTCTCGCGGTCGCAGCTCGCAAGCTCCCAAAATCTAACTACGAAGATTAGGATAAACACGGGCCATTAGTTTTCATAATTAAACAGCTAATCCGCAATCAAATGGTCCTAATTATGATTTTATATATATTTTGTGTGTATCTTATCATTGGATTTAAAAAATCTTGCAAATTGACTTAGATTACATATATGATTCTAATTGTATTAACAATATTTTTTAACGTAACTAGTTATTTCTTATTTTCGGATCAAATTACTTATTAAGTAGTGAAAATTATAATAAGCGCACCTGAAACTATCCTATAATAGGACCCCTTTGATAGAATTATTGCGTAAAAAGTACTAGTGTGAGACAATTCACTTTAACTCGTTTTTATAATTTACATATTTTTGTATTATCCCTTCTTACATTTATATTTATGTTAATGTACTTTTTAATGATACGCAAATATGATATTTTCTTGTCCTTTATGGAGAAGATATTTCTTTGATATTTGGAATCAATCATTTATTACTTGGAGGAGAAATAATAGTATTTCATTGCTATAAATATGGAACACAAGGATAGTCTTTTTTTCTCTTTGAATTTTTTAACGGTGTAAGTTCTCTTAGAAGGTCCAAAAAAGAAAAAGAAAAAGGAAATGCATTTAGGGCCAGGAAACGGATTTAATTGCCTGCGATTGCCTGCACACAACACAAGTATGGATGGGACAGTCTAGTGGTTTACGCGAATAGGCATGCGAGGGAGTGGCTGCCAGTTACGCATCTGAATATTCCAAATCCATGTCCATACATACGTGTATCACCTTCTCCAATGATCTTTCACTCTCCGGATGGCTAAAATAATTCCCTGGTTAATTCTTTTGGGTAAAAATCTATGGATATTACTAACTTAGTGGTGCAATATATACTTAGGGTGTATTTAGTTCGAAATGTAATATAATTAAAATTTTATTTTTTTATAAATAATTAATTTTATAAAATTTAAGATAAAAATATCATCGCAAAATATAATTTAAGAGTGAGATTGAATAGTGTTTTGTTTTGAGGTTGTTGACTTTTGATACTTCACACCCACCCAATAATTTATTCCATCAATTTCTTCTTTGTCTTAATAATTCTCTAAAATCAAATATTTCTAGCTTTGTGTTTCAAATTGAACGGTACTAGAAACAAATTTGGAAAGAAAAATTTTGTGTCGAACAATTTAAGAAAAATTAAGCACAAATCAGAGTTTTTTTTTCCCTTTTCGTATAATTTAATGCTTAACATGTAATATTTCGAATTGAACACAAGGGCGGCCAACTTTGATTGAATTTCAAATACAAAAATCTCATGCTTTTTTTTTTTTACTTTAAACTTTATTTTTTCTTATAAATAATTTATTTTTATAATTTTAGTTATAATTCTACTAAAAACACCCAATTCAATATCACCTTATGTGGTTCGGCAGTTGGCCTTCTCCAGTTGGCATGCAAAAGACAGACAAATAAATAAAGCGGATAAGTGATACAAGTTGAGATTCCTTAATTTGGATGAAGATGATGACATTAGTTCAACATGGTCTTCCGCATAGGAGACATCCTCTGGGAGTTGAGAAGGTTAGCACAACATAATCTTCCGCATAGGAGACATCCTCTGGGAGTGGAGAAGGGGCAAACGAAATCTTTTATAAAATCTTTTTCTAATTAAAGGGGCTAATACAAGTAGAAGGGGGGTGGATTATCCTTGTACAAGTTGAGCACAAACCTTTGTTAGTATTTGTCTTTCAAAATTCCCCACGTCATAGGGAATCGACAGCTATGGAAAATGGGATCCAACAAAAGGGCGAAATGGTTAATTTAATTATGTTTTTTTTTGTTTTAAAGTATAATGTCTTTTTTCACTCTTTTTTTCTTTTTAAAATATTTAAATTTTACAAATTTTTTTAAAAATACCATCACCATAAATGTAATTTTTATTTTTATTTTATTAATAAAATTAATTAAGAATATAATAAAAAATATTACTATTTTCTTCTTTCCTTAATTTACAAAAAAAGAGTTAAAATATTTTATATTTTAAAATGAAAGAAGTAAAACTATTCTCCACCAACATTTAAATATTCTTATTTGATGCTAAAAATTAAATGTTTATATTTCCTTTTAATTTATAGATAAAGACAGCAACTCATTCTCAAAAAATATTTAAATATCAGAAGTTGATGCTCCAATTAATCATTATATGCATGAATGACTTTGCTGTTGCATTCTTGTGTATATATAAGTTAGGTACTCAACAATTGGATTATCATTATCTAAAAATTTCATGCATCAATAAGTGCTTTTGAAGAAATGACTCAATGAGTGAGTAAATTTGATAAGTAAAAACAATTTGACAAATTAAAACCTTGTTTGCTCCTACTAAAATTAGCGAGGCTCTAAAGGAAGTAAAAAGAAATACTTTTTTCACTAGAAATGAATGTCTAATTTGCTATATAAAATGAATATGAAATGTGACATTCAATTTCGAATGGAGAAAATAAGACTTTCTACAATTCTAAAGAAAATTTCCTAATTAGTGAAAATTTTGAGTCTAGCTTTCTTTTAAAATTAAACGTTTACATTGCTATTTTAGTTTGTTCAAAAATGAAGGTCAACTTTCCTAAAATACACATTTTTTCATTTTCAACTCCCGTAACTAAACTTTTTTTTATTTTTAAAAAAATTTAAAATCGACTAACTACCACTAATTTCTTTAACTAAAAAGAATATTATTGAATCTTAGATAAGGTCGAACTACTTTTCTTAATTTTTATGCTAACTTAAAATAGACATTCATGCTGTATTTGAATTGAAACTCAACTTAAACAAAATTTTACTTTTCTTTCATTTTTTTACTTTGGATTCCACTTCTCCTCTCAGAAATAATTTATTTTTATGAATTTAAATACAACTCAACTAAAAAAATAAAAAAAAATCCAAATACACCTTCAATTTTAATGAAAAAGAATAAGTTGTGTATTCACTCTTCAAATCACATTGATTAGTCGCCAACATACATCAGATTCCATTTATTTAATTTTCTTCACAAAAAAGGGGTGTGCACAAGTAGAATGACTTGTAGCAAACACTTGGAAGAACCAATGGATTTTAAGAGACTAATTAATCATTAAAAGGTGCAAAAGTAGGTGTATAATTATAATACATTATTACAAATGTAAAAGTACAAAATAGAAATGTCATTTGTCCATCTGGAACCCTTTACATGCAGAAGAGATAAGATCTTGCCGGATAAGTCCATATCTAATCCACTTGAGCAAAATATTTTCTATACAATATGAGACAAAATGTTCACTTTTTTCTTGCCAAAAGCACCAAATCTTGAATTAAAAGTATTTTTTTTCTTTTTAAGGTTTTTCTATCTGTAATCTAAGTCGCACTTGAAGATTTTTAATTGTGTGCCTATCTTTGATCAGTAGCTGAGACAAGATTTGAGAAGAAAGAAATAGAAAAATATGAAGAAACTAATGAAGTGAGGGACATAGAAGCACATAGGAAAGATAAAGTAAAATGTGTTTATTAAAGTAATTAAGGAAAAAGACATCACTAATCACTTTCAAGGAATGCAAAATATCGCTTAATCTTCCAAATTGGTGGCTTCTTATAGCCCTTTTCTTTCTTGAAAAC
Source organism: Rauvolfia tetraphylla (assembly GCA_030512225.1). Lineage (NCBI taxonomy): Eukaryota > Viridiplantae > Streptophyta > Magnoliopsida > Gentianales > Apocynaceae > Rauvolfia > Rauvolfia tetraphylla. Next base: position 2,077,758 of record JAJQKT010000012.1, read on the forward strand.
CTTAACACCCTATTTGGGTTGAGGATTTTATTGTGGAAAAGAGAGTGGTTTTTCTTAGAAAAGATTTTTTTTAATTTTTTTATGAAAGAAAATACCAAAGAAAAATAAAATAAAGAAATTGATAAGAAAAAATTTAGTAGAAAGTGCAGAAATCTTTTTCTGCATAAAAATGTGTGAGGAAAAGGAAAATGAAGAGGAAAGCCAAATAGTATCCATTTGATTCCCTTTTGCCCACTTCTTTATGCTCCCTTCTTGTGGTGATATCTTTTCCTCAGCAATGCTACCCTTGTATGAATTCATTGGAAAAACCAGCTACTTGAGGAAAGAGGGTCTTAACTCTTTTTTAAATAATTTTTTATTCAAATAACCTCTTATCAAGAAGTTATTATGAAAAATTAGGCCATGAATACGAGTAGTTTTATAAAAAAAAATAAATGTGACACTAATTACTGGTTAATCATCTTCTCAACTCTTTTTTAATAATTTTTTATTCAAATAACCTCTTATCAAGCTATTATTTTGAAAAACTAGGCCCAGAATATGAGTAATATTAAAAAAAGTGACACTAATTAGTAGTTAATCCTCAATAAAAGGTTATAAAGAGAGTCGAGTTAAACTTTAAACAACTCGAGTTATCTCGATGAATTTTAAGACAAGATTCTAATTTAATTTTAAACTTAATTTGAATATTAAAATAAAACTTAAGATTAATCATAAATTTTAAATTTAAACTTTTTTTGCATGAGCTTGGGTTGAAAGCTCTAAAGTTGGAATTATATAAATTGTTAAATTAATATATATTTTATAGATATTATTAAATAATGATATAATATTTTATAATATATTAATGTGTCATTCGCTTTTCCATTTCCATTACAAAATCTCATAAACCAAACAAGAGAAATTGCTTTCTCGGAAATCATTTTTCATTTTCTATACTGTTTGCCCACCCACGGTTTTAGAAGCAAAACTACCAGCAGAAATATATAACCTTCCCTTATGGGATTTTTTTTTAAAAAAATTATCATATATACATTTTCTCTATCTAGTGGCATGATTTTGCTAACTAAAAATAAATAGATTAGTGACAACAAGATGCTAACTCTAATCCATAGGCTCGATAAAGTGATAATTTAATTGATATACATTTCTTATTATGCATAATAATTTGAGTTTAATCGAAATTTCTTCTTCTTGGAGAGAAAAAACAAAGAATGCATCCGGATGGATTAAGAAACTATAAATTTACCCTTTAATTCGCGAATAATATAATATTTTTAGATATGTAATATTTTATTTTGCTTTTAATTAATACATTTCCTTTAAGATCAGTTTAAAAGTTAAAAGTAACTCTTTTAAAATTTATAAAAAATATTTATCAAGTTGAAATATGATTTCTTCACTCTTTTTTAACCTTTGCAAGCACTTTTCACTCTTTTTCTGAATTAATTACCGAAAAGAAAAGGTTTCTGAAATGCTCATCTTTTTACCAACCAGGCATTGTGATTTGTGACTTCTGCCAAATCTTTGAAACTTTTACAAAAGCTGTCATGTCATGTATGAAAATTTTATGATATATTCCAATTCAGCTCAAATCACTTGTCAAATAATTTTCAAATTCTTTATCTCAAAATGCTTGTCAATTCATTAATTGTAAAAAAAATATTTACTTATATTTTTTCAATTTTATCATCACATTTATTAATTTACCAAATACAAACATTAACTATATTAAAAGTTTTAAGACAGTTTTTCGATCGTTTAACTATAATAACTAAGTATTTCCTTAATTTGTTTGAAATAGTAAAATTTTAAAAATTACCGTTTAAAAAAGAAACAATCTATTTTAAAATTATTACATAATAGCGATAAATATAACAAAATATGTCATTTTCATGTTAAAATTCAATATTGTTTGTCAAATAGGCAATTCAGCAAAAGTTATTCTCCAAGCTGGTGACCATTCAACACTACAACATCCTCTTCCTCTTATGGTTCAATGTTTTCCTTTTTCTTTTGAAGTAAAAAATATACTTTGTTGAAAGACTTTGCACTTGAAAATTAAACATAAAAATATTCTTAATCAGCTTTACATTAGAATACTAGACTTTATATTTATGTATGAAAGTAGGTTCCTTGTTGTAATAATATGATAATTCAGTGATTATAGAAACTCATATTAGGAGATACAATTATTGGTTCAATTTATATTGCATGTCCTAATGAATAATGTGAAATAGATAGTTTATTTTCAGAATTTGCTAGGTTGCTATGCTGATGAGGCTATACTTTTTTTTTAAAAAAAAAATACAGCAACAAGAACTAACCAAATTTTATTTTCTTTCTCTTTTTCTATCTCTCATTTTGTTTTTTATTTTAGAGGATCAAAAATTAGTAAATTTTTCATTTTCAATTATAATTTTTTGCTTTAATATATGATGGAGTTGGGCTTCAAATCGAAGCAACGAATGATATTTATATTTAGTAGTAGCCCGTTAAACCAAAAGCCCAATAACGGGACTTGTTCCCAATAGGAATTAGTAAGTTTGTCAATCGGGTTGAGTGAGTCGGGCTTTATTAAGTTCGAGCTCGGCCCGATTGACATCGGACTGAAGAAATATGAGCTCAGGCTCGGCTCTTTCAGACTAAGCTCGGGCTAGAGCCAGCTTTAACTCAATTTTTAAAAATTTTTTATATAATAATAATATTTTTAATAATATAATATTATTATTATTATATAAATATATATATATATATACATATAAATATATATTTTATATATAATTTTTACGGATCGGGCTGAAATCGGACTAAGATTACCTCAGCCCAATCTTAGCCCGAATATTATTCGGACTAAAAAAGATCGGCACAAGCCCGCAATTAAGCAGGTCGAACGGGCTGAGTTCAAATTAGCCCGGCCCAATTGACAGTCCTAAGAATCAGATAAGCAATAAGGTAAAAGAATTAATTACTTAAAATATTCAGATATGACCTCTTATAAATATATTCATTTCCGTCTCTTATTATTCATTCAATTCACATACTACTTTAAGTATCGGAAGATTTTTTAAGAAAGATCCCCTCCATTCACTAGGCTTTTGTCTTGCAGCTACAAGCCTTTCGGTAGTCTACATCTTCTGGGGGTTCAACATCTAACAATATCAATAGTAGCAAATGGAATCAATGTTATGCTAGATTTTTATTTTTTTGGAGGGAATATTTATTTGGATAATGTACAGCCAGCACTACGCTGGAATACTCTGTAGAAGTGAAATTTTGAGACTTGACAAATATATTGTGTTTCACATAAATTTAAATAATAATTTTGCCGAACAATTTGAATTATTTCTCATTTTTTTTATACACTTACTTTAAAAAGACTAAAAAAGTGGTAGAGATACAACCTACCAAACGGTAAATAAACAGGAGATAATAATTTTAAAATTGAAAATATATTTCTTTTATGAATTCCTTTTTCCAAGTTTAAGAAACATATTTAAAAATACTGATAAACTGCTAAAGGATTTTAAATATTTTAGCGGTCAGCCTTATTTCCATTCCAAAATATCTTTTCTTTTGTTCAGGTCAGCGTTTCTCAGTTATTATCCCTTTTTTTCTTTTTTGTTATAATAACATGGCAAATTTTCCACCTCAATAATTTGTAGATAAAAAATTAACCACCTATATTTCTGAAAATTTGCGAGAAAAGATATAATACTTCAAATAAAAAACTCTCAAGTTAAAATAATATTTAATTCAACTAGTAATACTTGTTTAGTCACAGTAATACTTATCGAGTGTAAATATTTGATCATTTTCCTTATTTGGATATCATCTCATACCAAAACTTAACACAAAATTTCAACTTTTAAAACTTATACATTGAGCTTATTAATAATTAAACTTTTACGAAACATAAACAGAAATTTTAAAACCAAAACTAAACTCTTATGCTCATCATACCACTCTAATCATTGTTGAACAGTGCAAGCCTGGAAAATTGTCTAACAAATCGAAAGTAAGCATAGAAGTCCTTGGCCTTGTAGGCCTCTCAAGTTCCCTTACAGGCAACATTGGTATTGCTGCTTCTTGCTCTGGTGAGCCCTGCCATTTCGCTAGCATATACTTGTGCTTCCTCCATGGAGCCATATGCATTTTCCTCTCCTTCATGTATTTCTTAGATGAAGCACACAAAATCTTGATCAGGTTCTGCAATCTACTAAATTTTCCCACAAAAACTTCGGGCAATTGGTTGATCAACCGATCATACTCTTCGCAAGATCGCGCCATCTCGAATTGTGCCCTGAAATTTAGCTCAATGATTATCTTCATCTCCCCTGTTCCCCCTGAATTATGTACCACTTCCATGTAGCTGTGTTCACCTGAAAATTTATTATGAACAGTTCAAATTCGACTGAGTTTATAAAATTCACTGATATTTGATAAGAGGACTTTGGCCCAATGATGACAAAGGTAACAAATCCCGATGTGATCTAATGGAATTGTATGAACTGATGGCCAATGATCCAACTATAAGTACCTGATGGAATTTTAGGTGAGTGTCTCCACTTAGACTTGCAAATGACACAATTATATCCTGCATTTTGGAGGCGGCCGGAGATTTCCTTCTGTGCACAGTTCAGGCAACTGTTGGCCGCCATTTTCCGGCAAACACACTTGACACCGGCTGAGTTTATCTCCCTCAAAGCTTCCTTTGTGGCCTGCCTGATTTTCATTTCAATTGAAGTAGTCCTAAACAAAGTAGCCTACAAGAGAAGTGGGCAAACTTATTGTGAGTTTTTTGATTTTCTAGACAACAGATCAGAAGGAAAATATCAAAAAGCATGAAATATTTACCTTCAGAAGTCCTTCTTGTGATTCCCAGAAAGCCTTATTAGACTCCTCAGAGTTAGAAACATTCTCATCATCTTCCCCATCAATACTTTCTCCTTTATCGAACTCAAAGCTGGAGCTGCAAGAACTCTCAGATGAATCCTCAAGTTCCTCCAAGAACCCAAAAATCAGTTCTTGAAAACTCTCTGATTCAGCGGAAAATTTAACCATTTTTGTCAAATTTTCTCACAGCCCACTTGAGAAATTTTCAAGGAGAAGAATCCCAAACTAGATCTACTAAGGATATTCTAGCATGCTAATTGCAATGTGAAAGAAGCCCGGAACTTTGAGGTTTTTATAGGAGCAAAAATAGTTACTAATTAGGGGACCCAGGTTGTCCAAGTTGGACGAATCGGACGCCGCATCACGAATATCCTTCTCTCATATTACTTGGCATATAATACAGCGAACACGAACTAGGCGCCGCATTAAGAATATCCATTTCTCCGCTTTTTTTTTTTTTTGGGTGAAAATATCCATTTCTCTGATTACTAAGGCAAATTACTTCCCCCATCCCACAAAGATAAGATCACTTTTCGTTTTATTTCATTTAAAATTATATGCTTATTTTTATAAAAATAATAAATTTATTAATTTACTTATATGTCCATAATTTTTGTATATGAGTATCAATAAATCTTTCTTCTTTCCAAATAATATTAAGATTTTTATTATCTTGTAATATCAAATCAAATGTATAAATTTTTATATTAGTATTAAGAATGTAAAGAGTAATAGTTTAATTGTATTCTGGCAACTTTACGTAAGATAAAGTTTGATTTTTTTAGGGTGATAGAGAAAAAATTGACAAATAAGTCATCTTAAAGTTTTATTAGTGTAGAAAGTATTTAACTGATATTTAATCTACAAATTGAGGATGGATTTTTGGAATTAGCTCACACTCGTAGGATCATGATCTTTGTCCCTACTATTGTTGTACGTGTAATTAATTAATATGAGTCAAAATTATCTTAATATTAATAAAGGACATATAAAGTAAAAATTATTAACTGAATTATATTACATAATTTTCTTAATTTATATAAAATTAAAAGTAAATATATCTTTATAGGGCAAAGGAGTAATTAGGAGCAGCCGTTAAGCAGTTTACGAGTTCACCACTTGCAATTGATGAAAAAAATGAAAAAAAAAGAGTCGGGTTGTACAATTTGATGGACCTTGAATATTGTTCTAAGATTCCTTTGCAAATAAATAGAGGTACTATTTATTTTTAAAATTATTTAGTAAAAAATAAAACAGAAGTAGTTATTATACTAGAGACGACACGTGTAAAGTTGGATCACATATCCATTTTCCAATTGACCCGACAAAAAGGTTATATGATTGGACGCCACCAGATTACTTGGCGAATGATTATTGAAGAGCAAATACATAAAAAGGGTATTTGTGACTTTTCGTAGGAAAGAAAGTGGATGAGTTAGATCTGGAATTTTCATATCAACTGGTTTACTTTGAACATTTCAAAGTGTAGCATAATTTTGGTTTAGAAACAAATTAATTAAAGCGGTAATTTTATAAGAATTCTTGCATCCAATTATGCTAAAATTTGAAGTTTTTGAACCAAATACAAATCCACGTGTGTCATTCTGATCATGTGACCAATAAAATTACCTACCACAAAGGATATGCCTACAAATGGCATCTTGTAAGGGATCATCTTTCAAGTCAAAATAAAAGTATCAAATACTTAGAATATATTTAGACTCTATTTGATTGAGAGAGTTTTTTTCTTAGATTAGTAAAAGTAATTTTTTGTGAAAAGAAAAGTGAGACTCAATTATGTGTTTAGTTGAGTTAAATACTATTCAAATGAGCCCTTACAAGTCCTTCGAAAACATATCGTAAACTTATATTTTTCGGCTAAATAATAGACTATCTATTAGTATAGAAATGGTCAGAACTATTTCAATTAAAACAATCCTCAATTTTTTTCTCCAATACAATAAAAGAGGGAAGTAATCCAATAGGATTAACCTTACTTCATTTGGAAGGTTGGGAGTAGTCCAATATGATATGATATTAGAAGAAGGAGGAAAAAAAAAAAAAAAACAACCGTTTTGCTTGCATGAAGCATATGCTTCTTGAAAAAGGGCTTTTTAGTTTCTTATCCGGAGAGACATTTTTAGTGGAAATAAATAAATTTGGGTGATTTTTCAAGAAGCGCGCACACACACACATGTGTGTGTGTGTGTATATATATATATATTGTGGGATCAATTCCTCAGTAAAAGTGGGACGCAAATCTATCCTGAAGAACAGTGAAAAAGGTCAATTACTACTGGTGGAATTATATCTTTTTTTCTAGTTTAGTGAAAGTATCAGAAGGAGAGATGCTTGATATATTCTTGGCCCACCAGGAGACAGCAATACAAAGTCAAGAGATGTCCCCACAGATCAATTTCCTATGGCCCTTCAAGTCCTTAGCACACATAATTCCTCATTAGATTAAGTAAAGCACAATAAATTAAAGCTAAAGCACTTGTGTTTATCCAAATCTTGGAAGCATTGACAGCAACTACATGAACTAAATCAAACTCCCATAGGTTGAGACATTGGTATCATGGGTTAAGTGTCCAGGTGGACTTTATTTTCTGATGTTGATGTTGATGTTGATGAGTGGACCCAATCCACTGAGCCATAAATTATAAGTAAAATATTACTCCATCATTTTTAAATATAAATTTTTTTATCTCTAAAATTTTTTTATTTTTACGAGTTTATTTGTTAATATAATAAAAAATAAAAAATTATATTTATTATAAAGATAATTTTTAAAAATAAAATTTAAAAATTTATAAAAAACTTAAAATGAAGGAAGTAAGGAATAATATATTCTACCGTTCCCTTGCATGGATAATTTTGGGATATTCCATGACTTTCCTGCTCGTGACAGGGTGCCAATGAGGCATCTGAATATTCCAAATAGTTAGAATTTTTAATTAAATCAAAAGTATAAGTTAATTTGGGCGAACGATTATTTTGAACTATAATATTTTAGTGTGATTGTGATGATATGTTTCAGTCTCAAAAATTATGTAAGTGTTAAAATTGAACATTTTTCGAATTAAAAGAAGTTAGTGGGCGAACGATTATTTTGAACTATAGTATTTTAGTGTGATTGTGATGATATGTTTCAGTCCCAAAAATTATGTAAGTGTTAAAATTGAACATTTTTCGAATTAAAAGAAGTAAGTTAGTTCGTGAGAGAAAAAATGTCTAAATACATCCATAATCTTATTTAAGTTAATTTAGAGAAGTTTACTATATTAGTCACCTCTTTTTTTATGCATATATTTTGCTAATTATCATTTTTGAAACGGTGTTCTCTTTATTTCAAAATATAAGACTTTTTACCTTTTTTGTATAGATTAAAGAAGAAAAAAATATTTTTTAATATCTTTAAATAATTCTACTAACATAATAAATAATAAAAAACTATATTTACGATAAATGTAACTTTAAAAAAATAATCTTTAAAGAGTGCAAAAAGCCAAACAAATTGAGAATTGAGAAAAAAGCCAAAAAGTTTTATATTTTGTGAGGGAGGAAGTATTTGTTGAATGATAATAGATGTTTCTTAAAGAACTGAAAAAAGTAAAAAAAAAAAATTTTTTTTGAGGCAGGAAGCAACTTGAGGAAGTTGATTCCTCTTCAGAACTTATATCCTCGTACCTAATGCAAATGATTTTGTTGTACACCAACAACAACAGACCAAATTATACGAGAAATATTAGCTGCAAACGTGGATACGTTTCCCGTCCCAAAGAATCAATGCTTACAAAGAGAAGTTGGTGACTTGGTTTTATGCATCTGCAAATCAAGTCTTTTCCTTTTATGTTCATGGTTCAATTAATTTAGAAACCACCTTAATTAGCAAATTAATTGCACTTGACAAGAGTCATGTAAGAGGTCTCCTGCATTTCCCGAAAGTCTTCCCCTTTCTTGTTTATTACCAAATACACATGTAATACACAGGGCATCTGCGTCTGGGCAACCAATGGGAAAATTAACTTTACATTTCTTGTGCCTGAGCTTTAACTGCCCTTTTCTTCTCAAGTATTGATCATTGAACGGCCTCTTGGATTTGGCGATCATGCTCTTCAAGCAGTTGATCAATTTTATTTGCTGCTAATTCTTGGATATGGTGATCGTGCTCTTCCAGCAACTTATCTACATTATATGATGAAAGACATGTTGTACCAGAAGGTACCCCCTTTCCTTTTTCTGGCCGAAACTTATAGGGATCTGCCAAGGGAGTGCCCAATGCACCAGAATATCCAAAATCAGCTTGAGATAGACGCTCATGTACCTCAATTTCACCTACTCTGGCATCTCAAACAGATTCCCAGTGCTGATCATGCTCAGCAAGTGTTTTAAGCCACGTTACTTGATGTAGCAGTTGATGAACCAGAAGAAAAGATCTCCCTCCCCTTTAAATCATGGTGATCCTAGAAGAGGGAAAGGAAGTCAGCCATCCAAAAGTTCAAAACCTTGAAAAATATTTTCCCAGTGAATGACACAATAAAGTTTATATAAAATGTAGACAAATTTTTTATGTTGCAAATATAAAAAACTTATTGCAGAGCATAATCCAGAGATATTGCTCCTATGTCTGCACTATGCAGTGATAAGATACTACGGACCAGATTGGCTGAGTGACAGCTAAAGTTTAATCCCTTTGTAATCTGGAAACTTTATAGTGCTAAATTCTAGATATCAGAACATTCTACTGAAGAATAGAAAAATAACAACTGAGACAAATGCAATCTTACCAGCTTTGACACGGCTAACCCAGCATTTGTACGACGAAATTGACGTGCATGCACTTTGTTTGATCCTTTCTTCTCATACTCATGTCTACTGATTTCAGCTCCCTGGACATGCAAGCTATATGAACCATTGGAGCAAAACTCCAAAATAAAGTCTTCAAGATGATTTCTTGCATGAAAATTGAATCAGAGAAGATAAGGAATAATAATTCCACCACACTGAATGGAAATAAAAAGAAACCTAAAATTATGAAACCATTGTGCATGTGCTCAATGCTCACCGTTACACATTACTAATAATCAAACACCACTTACTAATGTGCTCAATGTAAATTGCCGCATTTGACAAGATCTGGAAATAGAACTCGGGCAGAATTTCCACTAAAAATAAAAAACGCATGGCTAAATTATTTGACAGAGAGGGAATGAATAGCTTTAGAAAGTAGACAAGCAATGCAAATGAAGAATTTGCATTTACACTGCATAATTTAGATCATTTAGAGAAGATTGCTTTTATTTCACTTTTCTTTTTATTGTTTCAAAAAATATTTGCAATATACTAGTCATATTGCCAATAAGCTCAAGAGCAGATATCTCCAGAAGTCCACCAAGTTTTAGCTTCATAAGGAAATAAGAAGTAAGCAGTTTTTCTATATTTCTAGAGAAAAGAGCACTTAGAACATAAGAATTCAAGTTGTTCCAAATTAGAAAAACCAATGTGCCTAGTTGACTTATAAAAAGAAAATAAGCTCCAACACTAGATCACTTTATATGTCTGATATTAGTATACCATATGAACTAAATGTAGAGACAAGGTGCATTGTAAGGCTAGGGATTAAGAATGAAAGCATAACTTAGTTTCATCTATGCATATAACAACTTGCACTGCATCAGCAAACCAAAACCAATCCAACCCAAGCCAAAAGGTTTCATAAGAAACAATTCTGAATTTTGCATAAGAAGTGACCACATAATCTGATCTTGCTAGTTTTTATGCACTACCTTATGGCATGACAGGATGTTAAAAAGGATCCTTAAGATTAATCAGCAGCCAGTGGTAGAAGCTCAAACAGCAAAATTACTAGTAGAAATGTTTCATCAAATCATCTTTCCAACTAATTCCAGTTTGAGGCTTAAGATAGTCAGTAGTTCCTGACTGTACCTCCGTTCTACCAGTCATGATTGGTCTGCAAGTATACAGTTCTCCTAGGACACATCCAGCACTCCACAAATCCACTGCAGGTTCATAATGAGTAGCTCCAAGTAAAAGTTCTGGCGATTGGTACCGAAGGGTTCCTACAAGACTTTTTAGTGGGGATTTGCACGACAAAAATTTGATAAGCCAAAATCTGCAATATTCAATCTGCCAAGATCATCAATCAGAATGTTTGAACTCTTTAATGTCTCAATGCAAAGCACCACAACTATGGCAATGTTCAATTCCACTTAGAAGCTGATGCATATAATACTAGAGAATAAATAAAGAAGTACAATTACACTAGAGTATAAACTGAAGCAGGAGAATCCAGGTACATTTTGAATGTCAAAAGTATCAAGCAGAGCCAGAGAAAGTACGATAACAATAACAGAATCAAGAACAAATTTGAAGTCAGAATGCACCTGCATTTCAGAAAATCCAACCCCAGGGAATGAGATGTCTCTCGCAAGATCATATGACATGTACTCGAAGATAAGGAGCATGCTGTACTGCTCTGTACTCAGGGCCATACCTTCCAATTTAATTATATTTTGATGATCAAGCCTTCACAAAATGAGGATCTCCCTTGCCACGAACTCAACACTCAGGTTCTGAATTATCAAACCGCACTTTCTTTAGGGCAACAATTTTGTTATTCATTCGGTCATAAGCCTTGTAGAAATTATTGAAGGTTCCTGTCCCTATCTGCAGAAATAAAATGATATGAAGCAATGATCAAAACAAACCATAAGAGAACACTAAAAGATGTTATTTGCAGCAGAAAACGCTCTGAAACAGCACAAGCTTAAACCTGATCTGAAAAAGGTAATCTCCATGTCAACTGAAATCAAACAGGTATTCTCTTCCTACTGACTATTAGAAAATTATGACACTGCTAAATTTGTTACAAGTATGTGGCAGCTATTGCAAAACAGTCCATCAAACTAACAAAAGATAAGATAATCTGCTTTCTGCCCATGATCCATCCTCCTAAGGCTCAAAACTATCAACATTCTTTAAGAAAGAAGGAAGAACAGCAAAAAGGATGATAATGCCTAAGAGCTTGGATAATCAACATTAGTTGGCACCATAACTAGGAATCCAGTGCAACTGAAACATAGTATGGAATTTGGTAGCAAGAAGAATTGAATGTAGAAAGGTAGTTCCACTGCGCCTGGAGAATGTTGCAATGGCTTAAGCAGTGTAATCCGTGAAAAGAGAAGCACACAATTCAATGATCCATATTTTACTTTCCATTCTGAGGAATCCAGCCCTTGATAGCTTCACTGGCCCCCTCTGCAAGCCAACTTGGCCAACCTGCTGCTATCTTCTGCTTGGACAGCCTTTGGGACAGGGGCACCTAGATCAATAATCTTATTGAAAAGAGTACCAGTAGTCTCTTTTTTTTCCTCAGAATGATCATCACGTACCCCGACTGACTGATTTTCTCTCTCACCAATCCATTCCGATCCGCTTTTCGCTTTTGAACACTTAACCTCTAACTTTGAAGAAGCACTACCCATAATTGACACAATCCCTAGAAGAAGCCTTTCTTTGCACTTTCAGTTCACTACCACCCAAAAATGCTATCACAAATGCGCCTCATTCACATTTTTCAAATGAAAAGGATCAAATTATGTTCATCTTATTACTGAAAATCATTATAAACTATCTGCCATGCAATCAAAAACATCCGAAACTATAGATCAATAAATGTATCAACAAAAGAATACATCTTTGCTATGCAGCACAAAAGAAAAAGACACGCCGTGTATCTAGTTGAATGAAGCAGATATATGTGGATGATCTCCAAGCGCAGGAGCATCTTCTCGAAAACTCAGAAAAAGTTATTCAAGAAGCTTAACTCTATGCAGGAAGAATATCTATGCAGTAATGCAATCGGACTTTCCAAGGCTATTTGGTAGAATAAAACATGAATCTATGAGATATATACCAGATTTCTCTCGTCCATAAATTGCAACATTCTTGTCTCTTTTCTTGCCTTCAAAACCCAAAAGAAACTGGGTTTTGTCCATCTGCTGGTTGTTTCCCCATTCTTATATATCCTTACATCTTCATTCTAACAAAATTTTCACTTAAGCCCCTATTAGAGGGTACAGCAGTAGGGACGAGGGATGCGAGATATAGACCAAATAATTATAAAAAATTCTCGGGATGTTAAAAACTTTAATGAGGCGGCTTAGCCAAAAGCACTATCGCTTTGTCCGTCGTGGCTCGTGTGCTTTCCTGTCCATCCTTTTGTCCATTCAGAGATCAGATGACACTTCAAAGATGTAATTGCTGTTCTTCGACTAACTTGAAGCGCTACATTGCTTCGGCAGTGAAGAGACTCCAACCAGATCACCCGAAGTAGAGGCAGCAATAACCCCCTCCGGCGCCGCCCCCCCCGGTTCCTGGTCAGACAAGCACTGGCAGCTTCCAGCCTTGCAAAGTGGTAGACCCTCATTTCGTTCCAAGACGGGACTATTGTACCTATCCTCGCTTCGCTACTATGCTGCCATATCTGCTCAATAGGCACTACTGCAAAATTTGACATCCCTGCATTCTCATGGCCAGCTAGGGGAAAGTAGTTCTGTTGGCAGCGTGTACATTTAAGGGACATTTTAAAATTAAATTTTTTCGTTTCTTCCTGAATTATTCACTTGCGACTTCAACTTTTCTTCTTTCCTCATTACTCACTATTACTTCTTTAAAGTTGCTAAAATTTTATTTTGATTAACTGAATTGGAAATAAAATATTTCAATGCTAAGTTATTAATTAAGCCTCCGTTTGGATTGAAGGAAACGGAAGGAGAGGAGAGGATTTGGATAAGTTTGGTCATACTACTTTTTATAGTATGTGTAGAACAATCGTTTAATTAGTTTCTTTTTATTTAACAGCTGTGATGCTTATGAATACCTTGAAAAATAATTATTGAATTTTGTAAAATAATTATTGATATTTTGTAAAATAATTATTTATACTTTAGAGAATAATTTTTTAACTTTACAAAACAATTGTTCATACTTTACATAATAATTATTCACACTCAACTAAATAATTATTTTTCAAAGTATAAACAATTATTTTACAAAGTTAAACAATTATTTTGTAAAGTGGAACAATTATTTCTTAATATACTCTTAAGTATCTCAAATCGTTAGATCAAAAAAGTTGATCAAATGTCACAAATAAGTCATGCACATACTATAAAAAATGGTGTGCAAGACCAGATCCAAACCAAGTTGGATACAAAGGAAAGGGAAGGAGAGGAGAGGAGAGCACTAATTACTTTTAGTGCTTAGTTAACTATAGAGGGAAAATGAATGAAAGATTAAATTAGATGTTTGGATTATGGAAGGAAAAGAGATGACAAAATTTAAGTTTACTTCATTACCCCATTAATTCAAAATACTAATTTAATAATTAGCTATTTTATAATGATGAGTAGTGAGTATTTCTTTTTGTTTCTTATAGCAAACATGCCAATAAATGTTCATATTAACATTTTTCTTATAAAATTTGTGCTTTATTTGTTTTTAAGAATTAGAAAAGAGTGAAAACAAGGTTGGCGCATTCTTTTTCGGCTAATGTGATTTCAGATTTAAACTCTATATGTGTTAAGATTATTTTTAACACATTAATAAAAATTTATTAAAGAAGATTTCCTTTTCTTTCGATTCCACTCACTTTTGGACAAAAAGGAGACTAAAGATTTATAATTATACCTTATCCCTGCATTCTCCTCCTATTATCTCCTTTCTATCCCAAAAATTTAATCCAAATACTTAAAAGAGTTAAATCCTCCGTCTCCTCTTATTCCATTTCCCTCAATCCAAACGGAGGCTAAATTAGGCACGACATGATTTAAAAACCGGATTCTCCCTTCTCATCATGCACTGGTGCTATGTTCATGGAGAATCAATTCGACTTTGATGAGGTATGAAGATTTTACAGTACATTCTTCTGATCTTCTTTCAATTCGTTGTAAAGGAACGTGAGCAATCAAATTCATTACATGACATTTTGAATCCTGCAGATAATCATATTGATCATGAATTTCACTCCACATTTAAATGTTATATCAATCTATAATCCAGTGAACAGAATGCGCCCCAGTAGAAAAGGAGGTAATCATTTGATACATCTCTACAAAGACATCTGTACAGACTCTTCTGGTTAGAGATGGACAAATGTTTACAGAAATGACTATGCAATGACAATATGCAGGTTTTCTGAGGGAACACTCTGCAGTCCTTGCTGATGGATCCGGCTCCATTACCAGACCAAAGACTCGGACAAAATTTATCTCGTATTTGTTTATTAACATGGTACATGCATCAAGGCTTAACTCTATATGCCTTTTTCTTCTCAAGTCTCATTCGTTGTGTGGATTCTTGGATTTGGCGATCGTGTTCCTCAAGCAGATCATCCACATTACTTCGTGAAACAAACACTGGAACAGAAGGTATGTAATGGTCTTTGATTTGCTTCTCTTGCACCACAATTTTGCTTGCTCTCCTCTGCTCATACCTCCATCTTTGAGCTGATTCTTGGATCTGGCGATCATGCTCTTCAAGCAATTGATCTACGTTATATGATGGGACAATTTGGGGACCAGGATATACCTGAGCAGCAGGCACACGCTCCAGAAATCTTTCCTTTGTTTTTCCAGGCATAGCTTGTTCTGCATCCGTTTGCATGTGTTGATCATGATCTTCAAGCAACTGCACCTTATAGTTCGAAGGAACACACAATTGACGAGAATATACCACATTAGCTTTTGTTTCACTCACTTGAGCGTGACATTCACCTACAATGGCCTTCCCAGGTCCTTGCTGAGCAGCATCTGTTTTGTGGTGGTTGTGCACCTTGAGCGTCTTATCCACTCTGTTCTTTAGTCTTACTTGTCGATCATCAACCTGGTTCTGATGCTCATGCTGTTTAAGCAGCTTGATGAAACCATCTGATGGGACATTTATTGAATATGAAGAAAAGGGCTTCTCCACAGGAGCCAAGGAAAGGAAAAAGGATCAGGCACTATATATAAAAGGCCAGTGTATCGATTCTAAGCATACCACAGACAGCAAATTATTCAAGTGTATTCAACAAAAACAACAACAAACAAAAAAAATATATAACAACTTGTATAAGTCCAGTCAGTTCTTGCAATTTTGAGCTTAGCTGTACCAACTGCAGGATACGAAATCATTCACTGACAAGAAAGTAATACCTGCATCAAACCAGCTGAGCCAGCACTAGCATCAGGTGTTGGGCTTGCTTGCAGGTTTTTTGGTTCTTTTTTGCCATATGGCCCTGGGGCTCCCATAATTCTTGGCCTGCAAAAGTTACTCCAATGAACGTCAGAAATAAAATCATAGGTATAGGAATCTCCCTGAGAAAAGTGAAAAAAGAAATACAGAGTCCCCTAAAGACTCCACATGCCAAAGAAAAAGACAATTAAAAATACAAAACCAGAACACACATCATATCTATATATAATCCAGTTACCAAAATGATGAGAGCTGGCCAATTTTTTCTTAAGACTTGAAGCTTCCTTCAAGGCTCATATGTTATGTTGTGCAATGGAGAACTTCGTTATTACAAATTAAGAGCATAACCTGCTGGCTTTTCCTTCCTGATATCTTGCATCTGCCTCCTTGCTGGGAGGATATTTTGGCAAACTTGAAGGATCACAAGCCAATGGTTCTGTTTTGAAGAACTGCAAAAAGAGAAGCCATTAATCAGAATGGTTTTTGCCTAGTTTGCGTAACGAAAAATATACGTATATGTACATATATAACATTAATTACATATAGATTTAAGGATTATTCAAAGTTTTCTAGAAAATATTCAAGTGTTACAATAAACCACAATGTCCAGAATTGTACTGAAGTAACCAGGCACATAAAGATGTATGGCATTTAGTGAGCATATGCAACTGCAAGATACATTACCCCCATAAAAACATTTACTGAAAATGCATTTTGCAAAAGCATGAAAACTGGAAAGCATTAATCTATGATCTATGAAAGAAGCATTCTTAAACCAAGAAGAGGTGGTCTTTTCGACATGTTACATTACTTTTACATAACCAACAAAATAAGCATTCAGTCGATAGTTCGTCTTTATGGCATGTATGTTACTTTTACCATATCTCAACGAAAACAATCCAAACACTGAGCTGTTTACAACAGAGAACATGGATAATGACCGAGTAGCAGTTCTATTATCATAAATGGCTAGAACTACTGCCTCATCTGAAAGCCTAAGTATTTTTATTTTTTTTTGGCTTAATGAAACCTTAAGTAATTAAAGAGGCATATGTTTATAAATTAACTCTTTAACCTGTCGCAAAAAGTAATGGTCGGACACACTTTTCACTAAAAGGCCCAATACTGGCACACCTCACACTGAATATTAACTGTTGCTATAGAATTTGAACACAGGATCTGTTGCTCCGTACCATTTTAAGTTACCACATTATTCAAACTGTTAAGATATATTACCTAGAAATGTATTTATATATCTAGACTGGTACTAACAGACGTACATCAATTATTTCTCAAAATGTGAAATGATTTATAACAAATAAGGGTGAACAACATATTTAATGAAC
Source organism: Rauvolfia tetraphylla (assembly GCA_030512225.1). Taxonomy (NCBI): domain Eukaryota; kingdom Viridiplantae; phylum Streptophyta; class Magnoliopsida; order Gentianales; family Apocynaceae; genus Rauvolfia; species Rauvolfia tetraphylla. Next base: position 2,095,259 of record JAJQKT010000012.1, read on the forward strand.
ATTCACACGCAGACACACATACAGAGAGAGAGGGAGAGAGAGACTTGCCTCACTTTGAAGAGCAGAGGCTGCAGTTCCTCGATTATCAGGATCAACTGAAAGTAAGGTCACCAGTAAACTGAGAGCTGTAGGAGAAATATCTTTAAATGTTTCACCAAAAGATGGTCTATAAGGCTCCCGAGGTTTAAATAATGTAGCATTAGGTAATTTTGATTTTCTGAAGTAATCGTCAGAGGGTGAACCACAGAGCTTGTATACTTTATGCAATTGCTCAACCTACATGTCAAGAAAGTAACATTATGAGCTTCAAACATTCTGAATTCATAGTAATAGAAGTGTTTTACGGCTAGTGCTATTTTTTGCAAACTTGCATACATGTAATCTGCATTTATTTCTTTGCATAAAGGACTAAACTTTGGCACTAATAGTACTACTACTTCCGTTTCAAAATAATTGTCACTTTTGGACAAGGCACGCCAATTAAAATTTTGGAGAATTCTTGTAAAACCATGTAAAAAGACTAAAATAACCTTATTAGATAAAGGATTGACTATCTTGAAAAAGGTAATAAATGGACTCATTAAACATTCTCCCTATGGTTTGGAGGCCAGTATTTAATTCTTTTTTCCTTTCTTTATTATTATTATTATTATTATTTTTGTCGGAATGGGAGGATTTGACTTCAAAATTAGATAATGATGTGGGGTATTCAACAACAATAAATAAACAAGAATAATAATACTAATGATGATAAAAGGTAAAAGGGAAAGAAAAGCAATAAATAAATTATGGAAAAGCAAGATTGATAAGTATTTTGAAACGACAAAAGTAAAAAAAAAAATTGACAATTATTTGAAGGGATGGAGTAATTTGTATGAGTACATATACCCTTAACTCCCTCCCGTGAGACTCACCCTGCATAATGTACTTTATGAACACAAGGAAAAGCCAAGATTATTCCTCAGTTGCAGATAGAGCACTACTCGGCACATGTTTCTCTTGGATCTTTCATATACATTATCAGTATGAAATTTGGCAACGTGTATAGGCCTTCGAATCCAAGGGAAGGCCAGTGAAGATGTAAATGAGATACACCAAATTAACAATGGTGCAAAAAGGGGAAAGTAAAATATGGAGATGAAGTTCATACCTTATTCAAGTATCTGCCTTGTGTTTCGCAATAGTTTAATTCATAAAATCATGCGTACATAACTATCATTCTTCAACTCATACATAGAACAGCCAAGTTGTCTGACTGTTTATCCAATCTTAAGCGAATAAAATCATCTTTCAAAGATATAACCAGACTTTTTTTCTTTATTAACGTATAATTCCGGAGAGTAGTTTCAACGTGAGGCCTAAGAACTGAATATATAAGATGAAATGCCCAAAAGAGTCCTATTTAAGTGAAGGAGAAAGTGCTTACTTGTAATCTTGAAAATAATACAGTTTAAGTATGCTATATAACTTTGAGAAGGCCCCTTGATTGATATTCAGTTGATTAAATTTGGACCATAAGGAGAAAAATTTTACCAGTTTGCAGAGAAACAAGTATATATTTGTATAGATAAAAAGTTCCTTGAATCAAAAACAGAATCCTCCTAAGCATGTACCGACAGAAATATTCTATACATCTATGCATAAATACATTATTGGAGCCAACAAGTTACTCTATAAGTCAGATGTTTGTCCTTCCAACTGACAGACACACTTACAAATGCTTTAAATATGGCACATCTGAAAATCAGGACAATAATGCCTGTTAAGTAAAATGCAATCCTCTAGTTCCAAAGGAGGAAAAGCTTCGAATAAATCCCTATAGTCCCTGAAACAGAGGAGAAATTTCACCAACTGCATTGGCCAACTTTCACAGAAATTATTAGAGACGAAAGCTATAAATTTTCGCATTTGCCCTTTTCTTATTCATTTATTTTCTTTTTCTGTAAAGGTGCTTCCATTGACGTGGCTGAGAAAATGTAGAAGAACAAACAGCTAAAACAACAAAATAAAACTTGATGAACTAAAATGCCCCCATTAAACAATAGCTTTTGCACTTCTGGATTCTTTTAGCTTTTATTCAAATGCAGATCTTCTAATATATTCTATCTTTATGCATCTTATCTTCTGCCGGTGGTTCTAGACCCTGGTAGTGATCAAGTCAAAAGTTCAAAGTTAAGGAGTAACTTAAAATTACATCCATCTATGTAGTGTCAGTGGTTCCAGACTCCAACAGCAATCAAACAAAATGTTTTACGTCAAGGAATTCCTTCAAATTATGTTTATAAACAGAAAATTAAAGAAGGGATGACTTTAGTTAGTTTAACAAACACAGAGAGACAACCAAGAAACACACAAACAGAAACTACTATCAAGTCGCAGAATGAAATGTCAAGTAAAGAAGTTTTATTTAGAAAGCCATATAATAGGTCTAACTATCTTCTACAGGCCTAATATGTATACTCCAGTCAGTTGGGAAAAGGAGGATCCCTGGCTCTATTGGAAACAGAGGAGAATTGGAGGTAACTCCAGCTGATTTCAACTCATGAACTGCTAAAAATTTGCAAGGGTGAAAAAAAAGAAAAAGCAAGGCATATGCCAAGCATCAAGTTTTATGAGAAAACAAAGTTCAAATATCAATTACCAAAACAAAGGACATACAGTGATGAAAGAGTCTAGATTTAAGATTGGCAACCTTAGGAACTACTTACATTCCAGTACACCTAATTAAAATTACATGGCAGGAAAAATTGGTAAGTCATAGCTTAAATGAATTCATTCTAAGGCTTAAAATAAAATAGATTAAATGGTGGACAAGATACTTGGTCAAGGACAGAAATATTTCCCAAGTTTACCTCTGTTCTCCCAGGCATAATGGGCTTGCCAGCGTAGAGTTCTCCAAATACACAACCTGTACTCCATAAATCAACTTCAACTCCATAATAAGTCTGTCCAAGTAGAAGTTCCGGTGGCCGGTACCACAGAGTAACCACACGACTTGTTAATGGAAAATCTTGATGATTATCAAAAAATGTAGATAAGCCAAAATCTGCGATCTTCAATTTGCCATAATTGTCCAGTAGAAGATTTGAGCACTTTATGTCTCGATGCAAAACTCCACGGCTATGGCAATACTCAAGCCCAGTTAGCAATTGATGCATGTAGCATTTGACCTAATAATTAAACAATCACAATTGAAGGTACAATGATTAACAACAATAAAACATCAACAAAGAAATGAGATGCTTTTGTCTTTTTCTCTAGTCCTGGTTCCTTTAATGAGTTGTAAATTAAACATTTAGGTTGCATCCTGGACCTTGCAGATAAAGTGATATTTGAGAGAGGAACATCTAAAAGCAAGCACCAGATAGACTCAGAAAAACCAACAGAGTACCTGAATAATGAGCAAGCAACTAATGTCGACGAGAAAGTACCTGTGGTTCTGTAAACTTTACACCTGGAAGTGAAGCAATTCCCGTGAGATCATGTTCCATGTATTCAAAAACAAGATACAAACTGGCAGACTGTCTTGATGTGACCAAGCCTTCCAGTTTAATGACATTAGGATGATCCAGCCTTCGCAAAATGAGGATTTCCCTTGCCATGAACTTCACACTGTCAGGTTCCAAATCAAATCTTACTTTCTTTAGAGCAACAATCTTACCATTTATGATGTCACGACCCTTGTACACATTACTGTAAGTCCCTTGCCCTATCTGCAAGAGTGAAATGGTGTGCCACAAGAATAAACAATTGACCTTACCAGAATATAGACATATATAAAAGTGGAATGTGCATATATGCTCACGAGAAATAGAAAAACATGGGGGAAAAATATACAACAACAAAATAAATCATCATCGGAAAGCATATATTCATTCTAGAATCAACTCTAATCAGATAATTGTTTCAAGTAATAGAATTGATAAAAGTACCAGTGGATCTTAATATTGATTTCTGAAGAGGTTGTGTCCCTCATTTAAGTGTTTTACACGGCAATACCTAGCTCTCCACACTCCACGAATGTTAGGTGAAAGAGGAAAGGAATGGAAAAGCAAGAAAAGAAACCAGCCTATAAGAACACCTTGTCCCACATCTCAGCCAGGTTGCACATGTGATGAGCAAGTGTAACATAGTTTCTTTGGGGATTGGTACAAGAAAATCAGTAACATTCAGTTTATATTCAGAAAGGAAGAACGCAGGAAAATATTGCAATTGAAATGCAAGCAATTGCCAGATAGTTCATTCTCCTAGTCCCATTGAGGTGAATATCTACTGTGGTTACTACAAGATTCAGAAACACCATTCAAGTTCATGGTTAACCATTCATCATAATTCTGATGCTCAGTTCTTGCACTTAACACCAGTGAACTTTTCATACAAGTTATAATGCCCAGAATAAGATGCAGTGAGTTGTGCACTTAAGAACTGGAGCAGCTCTGGTATAGCGAGAGCACAGTTTTATATCCTTTCACTAAAGCCTGGAGCAAAATGAAGCTTTTGCAGCAGTTTAGACTGGAATCTTGAAAGTGTTAGCCTTTTGGTACATTAAAAATGATGAAAAAACTTTATTGAGTGAATGTCAGCTATTATCATACAAGAACACCTGAAAATTTTTAGAATAGCATGCAGCTAATGCACGTTTTTGTTCTTTGAAACACGTCATAAGCAAGTTAAACAAAGATATTATGAGCTGATTTCTCTCCCTTATTACAAGTACAACCAGTCACTCAACTGCCTCACAAAACAACAAAATTCATACCTTGTCAATTTTTTCGAAGGTATCTGCTGTCCGAGGAACCCATCCATGGATAGCTTCACCGGCAACGGCCGTAAGCCAAGCAGGCCATCCTGCTGCAATCTGTTCCCCCTGAACAGCTTTCGGAACCCGTCTTATGTTCGGTCTAACACTCGTGAGAACTTCATAATCCTCTTTTTCCTTCTGAAAATCATTATCGCTAACCCTTTTTGACCCACTTGTTTTAGCACCAGTAAATACCAATTTTGAATCCTTGTTCTCAATCCTCTCTTTCTCCTTAGAATTCTCCTCTACCTTTGAAGACGTTGTACCCATAATTCACCGGAAATCCCAAAGGACCCCTTTGCTCTTGACTCAACACCTTACTCAGCTCAAGCGTGCTACTCAAAGTAAAGAACCAATGAACTCAAAATTCTCCAAACCCAGCTCACGAAGTCATTCATTTAATACTCATAATGCATTCAGAAAAACCAAGAATCTAGTTTAAAGCCTCACACACACAGAATAAAAGAAACAGATTTCATATTACATGACCAATAGAAGTCTGAGCTCAAGGGTATAAATTGATCAAATAGGTAATTAATGAAAACAAAGGAAGTCAACTGATCCCTGATTGTCATTACTGCTGGTGCAGCTTCTTAGAAATCCCACAACTTTTCTTACAGGAAAACAAATCGTTCAACGAGAATTACGTAATGATACAGTGGTATATCGTTTTCAACGCGTTTGCATATATTGATTATCTAAAATGCAGTAGCATATTCTATTTTCAGAATACAAGAACCTGTAGCTATCGGCGAAGTTAACAGGAGTTGCTCCATCAATTCAATCTGTTTTAAAGTTAAAACTTTTATGCTGAATGATTTATTACTTTGTTTTTCTTGGTCTGGAATGATTTATTACTTCTCAAGTGCAGAGTATTCCTTTGAATAGCTACAGAAGTTTCAGTCATAAATTTACCATTGATCAGGGGACCAAAATGCTCAATTAATTCTCATGTTTTCCCTTTTCTTTTTGGTTTTTTTCATTTTACCCATCGATCGAATCTTGATCCTTGTCTAAGTGATATCACTGAGCGGCAAGATTTTTCTTCTACAATATATTATCTTAATACATTTTTTATAAATACGCATTATAATTATGTGTTCATTATGAACCCACTACAATAATATTATTTAACTGTATATTTTGAATCTTGAAAATTTTTTTCTTTGAACGCATTATTGTAATTACCTTTACAAGTTTATTAATAGATGTATTACGGTAATATATTTAACTACTATTTGATGTCTAAACATTTTAAATTTTTTTCTTAAATAGATGTATTACGATAATATAATAAATCAAAGCACATATTGATTTATATTTTTCTATTTCTATAAATTATTACCCATATATTAGTTGTTTAAATTTATTTTATATTTACTATCTAAATTTTAAAATAAAAATAAATGGGATCAATGATAAATATTTTCGCACGTAATAAGGGAGACTAAGCTAGTAAATTATCAAGTTAGAAACTTAACTGCTAAAAAATGTACGGCATTTATGACAAGTATTTACTACAAATTAAATATTGTATCAATTTGTGAAATACTCCTAAATAGAGGGGTTTTACTGTGAATGGCCTTTTTTTTTTTCAAAGAAGAACGCCAAATGAGAAGTCATTATGGCATGTCAAAAAAATATTATATATCTAATATCCTATAATATATTATAACGCTAAATAAGAAGACGTTATATGCATTGATATAAAACCTTCTCATTTAGTGTTATATAACATAATATAACACCAAATGACCAGGTGTTACTTGACCAAGAAATCCACACTCCTCTTCTTGGCTTCCCCTGTTGTGTTTTTTTTCCTTTTTTATTTTCTTTTTTCTTTTTTCTTTAAGTTTGCAAATGCTTAGAAGTCTCTCAAGTTTGTAAATGTTTAGAATGAAATTTTAGTTTTTTAAAAATTTATCTTGGTATGTTAGAGTTGAAAGCTAACATAAACATATCAAAATTATGAAAACTAAATCAAATAATGTATTAAAATTTTTAAATATAACTTATTTTCTTCTTTACATTAGAGAAATTATATAAGTTAAACTATACGTATAATAAAATATACGGTCAAAACATCGTACTCGTAAAGATCCCTTTAAAGTCTTCCTATAGCCATTCCAAATGAAAGATGACCGGATTGTCTAGTCAATAAACTTGAATCTATCAGCACGGGGTGAACATCTACAGATACTTTATTCGAATTTATCTACAATTTTTCACATTTAGTTAACGAGTCTCCAAACTAGTACTTTTCAAATGTGTGATTTTTAAATATTCTTTTTTATCATTCAAACTAATATTTTTTTATTATTTGTAAACCATATCAACATTTAAATAACAAATTATTTCAAAATAATAAAAATTTAAATAATATTGAATAAAAATAAATCTCAAGTTATGCTAAGTAAGATTTACCAAAAAAGTAAACATTGCACAAGCAAAGAAACAAAATTTTTTAACATTCAATAAAAACTAAATAGGAGCGAAAATATTTATATAAAAAGGAAGAAAATTTTGTCGCATCCTTTTGCACACAACATACACAAATCTTACCTAAATTATAAATTTTAAAAAAATTAACTTTCACATATAAATTAAAAATAAACTCAAAAAATAATTATCACACCACAATAATCATAAGTCACAATATAAAAAGAACGAAGCAAAAGATGCAAGTTGCTTGCACTAAAGCGGCACAGCCATAATAAAAAAAATAAAGAAAACAGAAAGCTAAAAAGCAAAAAAGTCGACCAACACTGGGAAGAAAAGAAAAAAATAAAGAAAAGCTAAGAAAGAAAAACGGTCTCAAGAAGAAAGCAAACGCTTGCTAGAAACTGACAAGAAAAAAAAATGAAAAAAAGACAAAATAGGCAATGTTTCAGTATAACACCATACGAAAAATTATAACGCTATTTTATATAGTGTTATACTGATTATAACGCCATATGAAATGACGTTACGACTATTCTCACACCTCCATCACTAACTAGGTACAATTTAGTGCATTTTTTAAAAAACGTGGCCTGAGTTAGCAATGACCCCTAAATGGAAGATAGTCAAAGCCAACTAATGTATAGAGTCCATTTCCAGCAAGATATAGACGTGAGCTGGGTGGTTTTTCTTGAGTCGAATGGCTACATTTTGCCCTTGAAAAGCAATGCATGTACGCTGCTCAGTGTTTTTTGTAGTCGGAAATTGTCCTTCATTTTATCTTAAAAATTATAAAGATTTAAAAAGTTTTTTTTAAAAAGATCAAGAAGTTCTAAAGCATTTAAACCTAAAAAAAAGAGTCTAAATTGTTAAATTTTCCGCACCGGAAACTACTTTAAGACTTAAATGTGAAATAAACAATGCATAGTGCTTCAAAATAGTAAACCAATCACTTGACCAAAAAAGGGGAAAAAAAAATAAAACCATCTCCTATTTGTGGTGTGGAGATTCATTTTCTTTTTTTTCCTATCTCTATTTACTCTTATAATAACTCGAGCATATCATGTTTTGGCACGCTGCTCAAAATTAAAAGTAAAAGGAAAAAAATAGTAGAGCTTAAAGAAATGGGAAAAAGATTGATTAGTGAGATTACTAATTCACATAAATGCAGATAGTGAAGGCTTGAAGGGCGCGGATGAGATTGAAGGGAGCAACGAGCAAGTGCAAACACAATTACAAAGTGATTCTACAAAAAAAAAAAAAAAAAGGAGGGATACGGATGAGAGAACAGCAATAAAGTATAATTAATGAGAGAGCTACAATCTAAAACATATATCGATTTAGATAAATAGCTCTAGAAGTAGGGCTGTCAATCGGGTTCACTGAATCGGGCTTTGTTAAGTCCGAGCTCGGCCTGATTGACAACGGGTCAAAAAAATATGAGTCTGGACTTGTCCTTTTCAGGCTTGGACCGGCTCTAACCTGATTTTTAAAATTTTTATATAATAAATAATATTTTTAATAATATAATAATATTTTTAAATAATATATTATTATTATATAAAAATATATATATATAAAATATCTAAATATATATAATTTTCAGACCGGACTGAAATCGATCTGAGCTCACCTCAGTCCGAGCTCGACCCGAAAATTATTCGGACTGAATTTTTCAGCCCGAGCCTCCAATTAAGACGGGTCGAACAGGCCGAGTTCGGACCAACCCGACCCAATTGACAGTTAGTATTGTGATGAAATAAGTATTATGGTCATTTAGAATAATCAACTGAGGATGAAAATCTTGAGTTTACTGAAACAAATGAATCTCGAAGGCATCTCAGTTACCTTTTCGAATTCAAAAAGAAAAAGAAAAGGAAAAATTCGGTTGCTTTTCAACGTAGTAGTCATCTGTATTTGTCTGGTAAAAAGAAAATCAAAATCAGGTCGGTCATTCCCTCCCTCTCTCTCTATATATATATATAGATATATATAATTGCTATATTAAGAGAGAAAGTGTGTGATAAAAGAATTGATCTAGGCTATGCATCCCTTTTCTTTTTTTTTTTTTCAAAATCTGATAGCTAGAATTTTATTTTCTTTTTTTTTTGTAGAGTTTTCTTGCTTGTTTTGGTAGAGAAAAGAATGAATTTTTTATTGTTGAGAAAGACAAGTGATGGAGAGATAGATAAAGAGAAAGTATAGAGTTCAAAGCCGGAGTTTACAAAAAAATAATTTCTAACTGAAAGAAGAGAACATGCTAAATGTATTAGGATTGAGATTCTTATAAAATTTATTTATTAATTAATAATAGAAATTATTTTGGCTCTTTTTTTTAAACGAATATATTTAATTTTTTTGGTAATATTCTTTTTTCTTATATATTTATATGTACTCCTTTATCAATTAGCAAAAAATAAAAAATATGCATTCCTTTTCTTTTTTCCTCATACTTCAATTTTAAGTTAGAAATTTTTATTTTAAAGAGCTGTTTAGTTTGTAATTTTTGTTGATTTAATATCTAAAACAGTAGTTTGCTTTTCATTAATGAAGAAAATAGAAAATTTTCCTCCTACTTAATTTTCTCATGTAAGGTGTTTGCCTTTTTATTTTAGTAATTATTGAGAAGTCATTCTATCTATTATTTCATAGGTGTGCATACACATATTCTTATATTGTATTCACATTTAATACAATTGATTTAGTAAAAAAAAAGAAAAAGAAAAAGATTTAAGACAATTGTGTGGCCAAAAGAAAAAGTTTTGTAGTTAGTGGACATAATTGACTAGTGTAAAATAGATCTAATAATTGTTTTTCAACTAGAGACTTTGCATAAGCTACTTAATCATAGGAGAAAAATGTAATAAAACTTTATTATTTGAGAAGAAAAAAATACAATAACAACAACATATAGAGAGAGAAGAGAAAAGTAGTCAAGTTACATGATGGAAACTTTTGATTTACTATTTATTTGAAGTTTTACCCTTTAATAATATAATATTCATCAACTATCAAATAATTCTTAGAATATTCCTGATATTGATATTTTTATACAAAATAATATTTTGCATTTTCTTACCTATTCCTTTTTGTTTAAAACTTTTTAAATGTGAATTGTAATAAATTTAAAATCACAAATTTTATACTAAGCGGCAATTTTCTTCTTTCTCATCACAATATCTATTTGCGTTGTTCAATTTTTTAAAACTTTTTGAACGAATTAAGATTATGCAACTTATTAAAAAATCAGCTAACAACAAACAGATAATGATAGATATGCTTATACTAATGCATTCTTATTATTTCTAAAAATTCTAAAAAACTCTCCATTTTCCTTGCTTACTCTCCCTCTTGTTTCTCCCAATATCCTTTCTCTCTCTCGATTTTCTTCCTTTTGAACAATCCTTGAAAGTAGATGAGAAAAGTTAATGAAAAAGTATTTTATAACTATCATTTCATTTTTGCAAATTAAGGATTCAAAACTTTCCACAACTTTTATCTAGTTAATTAGACAACCTATACTTAGTACTTACTTTGTCTTCAAAGAAAAGGGTAGTCAAAATACTCCAATATGTCAGCTGAATTATAAGATTATCTAGGTAAAATAGAAGAAAAATTTTCTAGAGACATTATTAAATTTAAACATTTAGATGATCATTGAAAAGATTAAGATTTTTTTAAACATATAATCTAATTTTTACTTTACTTTAGAAAAGCTTGATTTGGCTTTAGGATTTCTTTTTCTGTTTTCATTTATAATTAACTTATAATCTGTTGTAGTAGTCTCATCATCGATCAATTACTCGAGTCTGCAATTAATTTAGTGAATAAAGAAATACACAAAATAGGAATAAGATGAATGAATAAGTTACTTTTACTTCACACATTTACTTGACCCATAAAATAAAATTCTTCTATAGTACTCAGAAACACTTTAATATGAGATTATGCTATGAGTTTCCCTAAGCCACTAGAAGATACTTCAATTTCTCACCAAGCATAAACATTGGAGTGTAAAAGCTTTAAAATCATCCCTTAGTTTATTGATTTTGTCTAATCAAAATTCATAGTTATTACCGTTTTCTAAAAAAAAATTATCTAAATTTTAGAATAATAGCATATGGGGCCACTACCACTAGCGAAAATCTCTGCGCTTAGTGGACTTGCAAACAAGTATGTATCTGTTGAAGAAGGTGGAAGCGTAGTTAAGAGGAAGGTCTCTCGCAGCTGCTGAGCCTTTAAAAGCAGGCCAAGTCGTCCTCAAGGACTCCCCTATCCTCCCATACTCCGCCTTTCCTATACTGCTGCCACCACCATTTCCGGTGGCTCACCGAGCCTCTTAGTCCAATTACTCCTCATAGTGCTTCAAATTGATTCCCAAATTACAATCTTCTCCTTCGTCCCGCCCGGGTTGCTATATATATATATATATATTTAGGGGCCAACTTGTGAGTAGAATACATAAAAGCCCGAATTCAGCCCCAGAGACTCGGCCCGAAAATTCGGGGCTTGTAGTCCTACCGACAGATGACGCATTTCGTCAATGCGTCCGGAATAACTCATTTTTCTGCAACCGTTGAAATTCTAACAAAACCCTTCGTCCTCTCCTCCAGCCGTTACCTCCCTCGACGGCGAAAACTCTGTTGTTCTTGAGACTTGCCCCTCATCGGCTCCGGCCAAAACCACCACCCGAACACCAGAACCACCGTAATCTTCAAGTCCAAGGGCGGTGCACCGCTGCAGTAGAAGAGAAGAACGCTCTGGAATGGCGGTTCCGCTGTTGAAGATGGTGGAGGCGGAGGAAAGAGGGAGGTCTCTCGTAGCTGCTGCGCCTCTAAAAGCCGGCCAAGTCGTCCTCAAGGACTCCCCTATCCTCCTATACTCCGCCTTTCCTATACTACCGCCACCACCATGTCAGGTGGCTCACGAAGCGTCTGAGTCCAATTACTGCTCCTACTGCTTTAAATTGATCCCCAAGTTACAGTCTTCTCCTTCGTTGTGCCCGGCTTGCTCCGCCGCTGTCTTCTGCAGCCTCCATTGCCAGTCGCTTGCTGTCTCCTCTTCCCACACTCCTTGGCTCTGCCAAGCCCTGAAAAGACTGCGAGTTGCCTCTTCGCCACTTCTCCACCGCCATGTTGACCTCCAGGCCCAAACCCGTTTCCTCATTGCCGCTTACAACTTGGCTGCTGTCTCCCCTTCCAATTTTCAGACTCTTTTGTCTCTTCAAGGCGAGCCTTCTATGTTCATTGACTCGCCCGAGTCCAAAGACAACGTTTTGTTTCTTCATTCACTCGTTTCAGCTCTCTGTCCTCCTCAAAGTACATTGGAAATCCCGTTCTCTGTGGAATTGACTGCTGCCCTTTTGGCTAAGGACAAGCTGAATGCCTTTGGTCTCATGGAACCTTTTTCGCCTGAAAAAGAAAGGTCCGTCAGGGCCTATGGAATTTATCCCAGGGCATCCTTTTTCAACCATGATTGCCTTCCTAATGCCTGCAGGTTTGATTATGTTGATGCTGCCATTGCCGATGGAAACAACACTGACGTAATAGTCAGATTAATCCATGATGTTCCTGAGGGCAGGGAGACTTGCTTGAGTTACTTCCCTGTGAATCTTAAGTACTCGGAAAGGCAAAGGAGGCTGAAGGATGATTATGGTTTCGTTTGTGATTGTGACCGATGTAAAGTCGAGGCTAATTGGTCTGATCAAGAAGATGAGGAACTGGACGAAGATGTCCTCAATGATGAAGGAGAGGAGGCAGCCATGGATGAGGATGAGAATGGAGATATGGCAGCCGAAGAAGCAGGAGATTTAGCTCAAGAAGACAATGATTTTCCTCATGCATATTTCTTCCTCAATTACATGTGTAATAGGGAGAACTGCTGGGGCACATTGGCTCCTCTGCCTCCATCTGGCTTTACTCCATCTACGGTAATGGAGTGCAATGTTTGTGGAAGATTGAGGAACTCGAAAGAGTTCATGGATGGAAATGGGGTTGAGCAGTGAGTTTTGCTCGCGATTTATACTTCTCCATCACTGCATTTATGTATAATAACATTTTTCAGAGTTACTGGGATTCTTGGAATAGCTTGCATAATGACATAACTTTTTCGTGCTCTCCCAAACTTCAAATGTCTACATTAATGAGCAATCTACATATCTTGTTATCCTACTTCAATTATGAATATGATCCTCTCCCGAAGCGGCCAGCCTCCTCCTGAAGGTCGACAGTAGCTTCTGCAGCCACTGGCCGCCAGTAGAAATATTTCTAGCCAGACTTTGGTAAGCGTTTTTATACTTGATGCGGAGGATATTGGTTGATCAATTACTAATTCAAAGGGGAGCTTCATAGAAATTCATGAAGAAGTTGCTATAAAACTTGATTGAAGTATCCAATAAGCTAAAATGTACTCAAGTTGATTGGAGAACGCCTTATACCTACTCAAATTTTGATTGAAGATGACTTTAGAGAACAAAGTTGATGCTTTATATTATAGATAACAGTTGCTGCTATAGCTCAGCAAATTTCAAAATGCCTGATGAAATTCAAAATCATTGGTAGAGTTCATGATCAATTCAAAATGTCTCTTGAAACATTACTAATTGAAGAGCTAACCTCCAGTAACAAGAACATGAGCAAGAGAAAGCGTACAACAATCAAGGGGGATCACAACAGAATAGTCGTTTCTTTTCCCTATTCTTCTCTTTTGAGGAAACAATACAAATATTCAAACAATCAATTTCAAGAATAAAACAAAAAGTATCAATATCTAGATTTTAAGCCATGAATTCCACTTGCTCAGCATTCATTGTAGCAGACACTGATGCCACAGCTTCCCCAACTGAATCCCGGGTTACCACTCCCGCTCATGTCAATTCATTCCCAAAAAGCCCCCAACCCCTCCCCCGCACACCTCATTATGATCAATTTCACGCAAATAGGAAAAAGAGAAAAGAAAGATCAGGAACAAAGGGCTAGAATGAGGTACAAAGAACAACAAAAGCACAAGAAAATGCCGTCATTTTAGCACATGGAGTTTCTATGTTTGATTTTGTGTTTGCTGGAGCTTCTGCTTGACGAATTTACCATTGACTTGGGAAATGATTGAAACTTCTTGGACATGACTGACTTTCCATCGATCAACTCCATGTAATCTATAGGAGAAGTAGGCAGATGTACCGGCTAAGGTGAGATCTTTAAGGACGGTAAGATGGTGAAAGCCATCTGGCAGCCTTATAAGCTTGGGACAATCTGCAATGAGAAGATATTGGAGTCTTGGAAAAGTACCTTCCTCAATCGGCAGCCAGGTTACCCAATTTTCAGTATCCAGAATGCGTAGCAATTTGAGCTTGGGGAAGCCTCCAGCGCTGCATTTGATGTCCTTGCTTGAGAATGCAGATGCTAAAGTTAGGATAACGAGGTTTGGAAGTTTTTCGAGCACAGGAAATGGATCCTCTCCCAGGAAGTTCTTGAACAGGTATAAGGTATGCAGGCAGCCCAGAGAATTGAACCATTTTGGCAACTTTTTCATATATACCTGGAGTTTCAACTTCTCCAAGTATCTTGGAGATTGAGAAAGAGATTCAATTTGTATGTCCTGTTCACCTGGACTTTCACTTACTATTGTCAAGGATCTCAAGTTCGTCATGTTTTCCAATGAATTGCAAAGCTCATTGCTGTTTGATCCAGTTATTCCCCTAATTGATAGTTTCCTTAGCCTTGCAAGACTTTTTAGCTCCTTGACAAGTTCCTCTTCAGCTTCAACTCCACAGAGTGTTTGGAGGCTTAGAAAAGATATTCTACCTTGAGGTATCTTCAAGAAACCTTTCTCCCTATCGCGAAAACTCGAAAGAAGAAGGTGCCTCAGTTGTTGGAGCTTATGGATTCCAGCAGGTAAACATCTTACTTTTGTCTTTCTTATGTCCAAGGTTTGAAGGTTTCGTAAATTCTTAAGTGATTTTGGAAGACTCTCAATTAATGTACCTCTTAGACCGAGGTACCTCAGATGAATCAATTCCCCTATCTCATCTGTTAACTTCTCCAGGGGAACTCCTTGTAAGTCCAAAACTCTTGCTAACTTCAGCTGTCCTAGCATTTTCTGTACAACAGAACTAGATATTTCATTTATTCCAAACATAAGAAGTGAGCGAAGGTTCAACTTACTTATAATAGGAGGAATGTTATCTGCGATGTCATAGATTGCTAACCTACGTTGTCTTTCTTGAATGATCGACTCATCACCTCCCAGAACAGCTCCAAATTTCTCTTCCTTTAGCATGTGGTTTGCTATGTCACGCATAAGGTCATGTACCTTGCAGGCTTTCACCACATCCCTAGCATGTAATTTTACAGCTTGTATCATGCTTCTGTCAATCAGCTGCATAAAGTAGTGGTTTGCAATTTCCTCCAGTGTCTTACCTGGGATTTCCTTCACAAACCCTTCAGCTATCCACATTCTGATTAACCTTTTCCTACCAATGTTGTAATCCTCGGGAAACAAACCGACATGAAGGAAACAATGTTTAAGATAGAAAGGGAGGTAATTGTAGCTGAATAACAAAGCGTTGTTCAGCCTCTCAAGATCACGGTGCTGGCTCACTTCCCAATCAAGCGCGCGAAGAACAGATTGCCACGCTGGTAAGTTTGTACCTCTGGTTGCAAGCACACCTCCAATGGCTACAACTGCAAGTGGCAAACCCCCACACCTTCTTACCATAGCTTCTGCAAATTCCTTTAAATCTTCTGGAAAAGTCTTGTTAACCCGAAATGCCTTTTTGCAGAAGATTTCCCAAGCCAATTCATAAGGCAATGGTTGAAGATCATAGATATGGAAGTTTTCTTCCTCTGCTGATGCTATATCTCTCACACGAGTTGTGAGTATAATTCGGCCTCTCTTAGGAGGAAATGAGTGCTTGATTTCCTCCCAGAGCCTGTTATCCCATATATCATCAAGCACTAAGAGAAACTTCTTGTCTTGTAGGTAGTTGTAAGTCCTCTCCTGTAATATTCCCTCATCCATGGTATCCATCACGTCTATGGCTGGCTCCCCTCTACTTTCCATGAATCGAAATAAGATGTGTTTCAGGGCATCCCTCAAGGTACATGACTGAGATACAAAAACCCAAGAATAACAATCAAACTTCACTTTAGCTTTCTTGAAAACCTCCTTAACAAGAGTGGTCTTCCCCAAACCACCCATTCCAAACACTGAAATCACGAGGCGGTCTCGCCTATTTCCTTCTAGTAACATTTTCACCAACTGTTCAACATCATCTTCTATGCCTACGATGTCCTCCACTGGAACAAAAGGTGAAGCAGCACCAGGGCCTCTATACGACGTACCACCAAGACCTCCATGGCTACTCGGTGGAGCTGTTACCTCATCAGGGATACCACGAAAGCCATACCGCTCTTTTCTTGCATTCACCTCAATAACTTTTTTCTTAATCTTGATAATCTGATTACCAACATGATGCTTAACATAGAAATACTTGAATACAGACAAACTATACCAGTGAAGTGCATCCATTTGAGTGACATATTCATCAATAATATCTTCAGCATCATAAACCAAGTCTCTTACCTCTCTGACCCAAGCTGCCACCAGTTCATCTCTCTGTTGTCTCCTATCGGCATCTTTTAGAAATGCCACCATAGATTCAAGCTCTTTCTGGATCCACTCCACATGCTCTTGGATCTTTAATAGATGGTCGCCTTCCTGAAGAAGCAATCTGCCTACTCTATCAAGAAAGAAGACGATGGGAGCTTCAGCCATCTCTCGTCCTCTTCGCCGGTGCTGCTCTCTAGCCCCTAGTTCTTCAAGTCAACCTGAACATAATTCTTCTGATTTCTCTACTTTTCCAGGAGTATTTGGATGGTCAAGAAAACACGGAACCATTGAACAAGAAGAAAACGCGTTACAATTTTTTCCCATTTTTTTTCCTTTTTCTGATAGATTTCATATTAGACATATAACTATTCAATGAGTATCTGTTTAGAATATGTTAGAGAGTTGTTTAAATAGGAATTATGAGAGAGTCGTTTGTAAATTCTGTCTTAAAATTGGACAAATATGCTTTCTTTATAGATATTTTAACAGAAAGAAGTATCTCAAGGTCGTTTGTATATTCTTGGTGCACATTTATTTCATCAATCATCTCAAATTATTAGAGTTCTTGTTCTTTGGCTCAGCAACCAAAAAAAGAGGAGAAGGTAAAGGAAATAAATAGAGGCCAGTATTTCTATAAATCCATTTCTACAAGTTTGAGAGGATATGCGACAAGACAGTAGTTGAATTAATTAGATGTGCTCATCTAACTTTGAATTATATTCTTCGTCCTCTCAATATATCCAGAGGAAAAAGCAAGGGAAAAAGAAGTGCGGGAAGGCATCCAAAAGCTTTTCCAGGGCCTGTTAGTAGAGTTGTCAATCAAACTCAGTCAACAGGCTTTGTTATGTCTAAACTCAGCTCGATTTTGTTCAGATTCATTAAAATAAACCTAACTCAACTCACCAGCTTGAGCCTAATTTTTTTTATATATTTATTTTGCATTTTTATTTTTACTCAGTAAAAATTTATTTAATTTTTTAAAAATAATTAATGTTATATTTTTTAAAAAAGTTAAACTTACATTTAAATCTTAAATATTTATTAATTAAAAAATAAAAAATTAATTAATTATATTATTATTACATATAAAAAATTAATAATACTTTTTTAATAAAATATAACAATAATATTATTATATAAAACATATATACATACATATATATTTGCATGTGTATATAGATATATATAGAGTATTATATACAATCCGGTCTAAAAATAAGTAAATTTATCTTAACCCAAACTCGGAACATAATTCGAATTTCAAAAACTAAACTTAAACCTGTATTTAACCGGGCCTATTGGGTTGGATTCAGACCGACTTGAAGCCATTGACAGTCCTACTTATTGGTAAGGGGGTGGGGGAGGATGGAAGCTCACCATGTAGGTTATCCCTCTTAGCTCTACACAATTGCAACCTGCAACTGTTACATTAACGCATACAAGTTTCAACGTGACCTGGATCTTAAAGAAACTGAAGGAATAAAGAACACTCATTTGTAATACATTTGTTTTGCGAGGTTAAACTAGCACTCTAGTGCCCTTCCTGCCCAGAACAGTTTCATCATCAATTCAATCTCTTTCAAATCAAAGCCATATTCTGGCATGAGAGAGAAGCATCTGCACTACATCCTATGTTGGTACCAAAGTAATCTATTTTCTCTTTAATCTACTGATTGGCGAAACCAGAAGGAAAGAAATCTAATTTCAGAACTATACAGAGGGCCTGTGTAATTTTTACAGGGTAATCTTTCACTTGCTGAAGTACTTAATAGGAAAAGCTGATCTACCATCCGCCATTGACTGGATAAGCTGTTATTTGCACGTCCTCAGCAGAAACTTTACCTAATCTGTTCTTCTCAAGCCTTGCTCGCCGAGCAGCTTCTTGGATCTGGCGATCATGCTCTTTAAGCATCTGATCTACTTTGTTAGATGGTAGGAGCAATGGACCCGAAAAATGGATCTTGTTTCCACTACTAGGAAGGCCATGCTAGAGAAAAACAAAAAAAAATTATCAAATAGACTTCCACCTTGTATTCTTCACGGTACACAATCCTAGACTCTCGTGTTACTGGTCAAATAATAGGTGCTGAATAGAGAAGAAGATCTTGAGAGTCACGAAAAAGAGGTTTGTGAGAAAAACACTGCTGCAGATAGAAAATGAACTATGCCATGAACACATTTAACATTGAACCTAATAGTTGTGATTCATATTGATTATTGCAAGCAAAAACTTCTATATTCTACTATAATCTAGTTTCCAAAATATCTAGCACCGGGGTTACAAATAGTATTTTCCATGCATTTATTTGTTCATTGTTCTAAGTTGAGTTAAGAAACTCACCAATCCTGTTCCTTTCGTAGTGGTTCTCCCAGTTTCTAGATGACGAGAGCTGGATAAATTCTGAATCCGGCGCCTGTAATCTTGCCTTCGAGGAGGTTCCTCATGTAATTCTGAAGATTTCTTCACTTGACTTGCTGTTTCTTTCTGTGAATATCCTAGCCGATCTCGTGAATCTTCACCCGGCAAAGTCCGAGAAGCCACTAAACCAGATAAAGTGGATAAGTCGGATCTCATAGAAACAAATGACAGATCTTCATATTTTTTCCCAGATGCTGTCCACCCAACTCCAGGGCCCAGAGGACCAGAATAAGAGACCCTCTGTGGAGGCTCTCCCAACATAGCTTTGCTTGTTTCTTTAACACCTTGTGACGGTCTAGGTGGATCAATGGGAAAACCAGAAGCAGCTTCATCTTTATGTGGATTGAACAGCTCACTGCGACTCTTTGCACTGGATTGTCCTGGCCTCCTCTGTAAAAAAATATCAAGGATTGAATGATGGAGCACAAAGCTTTTACGGATGTATACAGGACAAGCTGCAGAAATAGTAAATACTCGAACACCTATCATTGACTACTGATCGCTCCACCACCCCAACCAGATCTGCACAAATCAATATGTACAAGCCTACATCCTTATACATGTTTCAAAACAAACATATAAAATCACAAATCTACCCTCACAAAAAATCCAAAAGCGTATTTACGTCGAATTCTTACCCAATAAATGAGAAAGATGAATGGGAATAGAGAGCTCGAAATGGCAAACTTCACATATAACAAAAAAGAATTACCATACTCCAACATGACCAACTGCAGTTTACTCTTGGTTTCTATGTCAGACATAATACTTCACATATAACAAAAAAGAATTACCATACTCCAACATTACCAACTGCAGTTTACTCTTGGTTTCTATGTCAGACATAATACTAGTCTCTCCAAAAAAGGTAATTTCTCATCAATATGGCACTCCAAAAGGTGAAGAGAAGAGGCAATTGCAATCGATATCAGGCTTATAAGTCACATCTTGTTCGCACACAACATCACAAACCAGTAAATGTTAAACACACTCGTGCACATTATACAGGCCTTAGAGTTGCATATTTCATTATCCAAAGGGAAATGCAATAACATCTTGAGCTTACCCTGTTTTCCACAATTAGAATTATTACTGAAGAAAGAATGAATTATCTGGAACATTAGATTTCATCCAGTTACCTGTCCTGGCCGGGCCAATTCAGCATTAAAATCAGGTACTGGAACAGTAGACAATTCTTTAGATCCCCTTGTTTCACGATCACTCCTCTGACCCTTGACTCCTAAGCCTCCTTGCCTGTAACATAAATTGCAATAGCACTTAGGAATTTAACCTTAAAAAACTTATCATTGATAAAAGCAAATATACATCCTGAAAACATGCAATTAAGTTAATCAAGAAACAGGAAGGATAAGCAAAGACTGAAGAAAAATGCATCTTCGACAATCCTAACCAACTTTAATAAATTGCCTTTGAAATTATTATGAAAGTTTATTATCTGGAATACAGTTTCCAGGATATCATGTATCACAGAACTGAAATCTGAAAATCATATGAATTCTGAAGCTAATTTCCCTCCTAAAGATAAATAGCTGGCAGCATATACCTTTTAGCTTCCTCTTCTCGCAATTTTGCATCAATCTCCTTGCTAGGAGGGTACTTGGGCAAACTTGAAGGATCACATGCAAATGGCTCTGTCCTGAAGAACTATTGCAGAAGAATATCACTAGTCAAAATGCAGACTCCAAAAGTAATGGAAGAAAATGACTGCGGAAACATTAGAAAACTAGATTGCTAATACTGCAAAGACAGTAAAACATCTATATGGCAATTGAAGAAGCAATGGTTTTGTGTAACAAAAGTATGCATCATGAGAGCATACAAAATATAGTTAGTGAGAATGCACTCTCATTGTAAATATCAAGAAAAATTAAACACAAAAAGCTCATCAAACAAGTAGAAGGGAGTCCTCCTAAATGGAAAAGAGATTAAAGCTATAGATAACACAGAACCTTCAGATGACAAAGAGGGATTTCTTCCCAAAGAGAAGAGAGTTCATTTGCTTTCCACCTATTCAACAGCATGAACTATACCACTAGTAATCAAATCAGTTAAACATTCATGTCACGCATTTACTCTTTATGCATGTGTATGGAAGAGAGGCAGGGAAGATATAACATACGTTACTCTTCAGGGCAGCAGCTGCAGTTCCTCGACATGCCGGATCTATGTTAAGTAAAGTCTCCATTAGACCAACAGCAGCAGCTGGGAAATCCTTAAATGTTTCTGCAAGACGTGGTTTGTAAGGTTGGTGAGGCTTAAACACCGTTGAATGTGGTAATTTTGCTTTTCTCCAATAATCCTCGGATGGTGAGCCGCACAGCTTAAAAATTTTATGCAGTTGCTCAACCTTCATAACAAAGTAAGAATTAGTATAATAGAAAATTTTACCAACTTTAATGCCCATCTACACAAATAGAAATGTAAGGGGAAGATATACATGGGCAATCAACTAGACTGCAAAAAGGCAAAAAAAGGAAGGCACACACAGTGTCACTTCTGCACGATAAAGTAAAGAATACTATTCATGAACAGTTAAGTATCTATCACGTAACAAATTCAAGCAAGTACATAATGACATAAGAATGGCTTCACATGCAAATATGGTGGTTATTCATATTAACAACTAATGAGGAATCCAAATTCTGAAAAATGTCATCCATCAGCATTAAATGAACCGCCAAAATCAATCAAAAGACCACTCTGAAATGTCAGGACATTTTTAAGCAAAGATAATTAAACAGTTTGATTTAAACTAACATGATTCATCTTAAGATAATGAAATTTTCAATATGCATTTTCTGATTACTACAGACTACGAAAAATCAGTAATATACACCCTCCATTTCAAAATACTAGTCAATTTAGGACAAGGTGCACAAATTAATGTTTTGATAAACATTGTACAATAACAGATAAAAAGATTAAAATACCCTTATTAAAAGAGTGAGATGGGTGTCTAGAGAAAAGCAGAAAACTGACGCAGATTTCTAACTTCTCTCGGTATTTGGAAGAATGTTTCGTCTTCTTAGCGAAAGAGTTAGTTTGTTGTAAGCATTTATTAATTTTTTCTTTGGAATGCGAGGATGGTATTTAAAATTATTGGAATGCATGTATTTTGTCTTCGAAATGAGAGAATCATGACGGGTAAAACAGAAGAAAAGTAATAATACATGTTATGGATTTCCGAGATTGACAAGCATTTCAAAATGACAAGAATAGAAAGAACTGAGAACTATTTTGAAACAAATCAACTTCTTTGTAGAATCTGAAAGCTCATTTTTCTGATGCAATATCAAACCATAACTTCTCCAAATTCCTGCAGTTACTTGCACAAGTAATCCTCCAACTCCATGAATCTAAATATAATGAGAATACAGCATTCAATCAACTACAATGACTTCAATTGTCAACAAAAATTTAAGAATGGAACTGTCAATTCCAGTAGCCTTACCTAAATAAAGACAGATAAAAGTATAGAGTTAGTCAACATAGATGGTCTGGGGTAAAGGCTTTTGTTTCTTTCTTTCCCTTCTCCTTAGAAGTAACAAGAACATCCAAAGGTCATAAAGACATGCAAAAGGTATTTATTACTACTATATCTTTTAATCTAATAGACGGTACCATTGACAAACTAATATGGAGGAGCATAGTATTTGAGTTGGGGAATCTATGTTTCAAAGACTTCATAAACGCAACTCCCATCTCAGATTGACAATCATAATATAACTCACAAAGCCCCATTCCATCTATGATGTATTCTTAAGCTTCCTATTTCCCACCTTCCCCTCCCCACACACCCCCCCCCAACCACAAAAAAAGAAACCAAAAAAAAAAATCAAAAGAACAAATATTTCATATTCCCTCGGATCCATACAAATAAAAATCTGGACATTGACCAAGCCCTTCTTAGTTCTCCCCAGCCCATTCGAGGTCCGTACTACTTAAGTACCTAAAAAATGTGTCACTAAGCTAGATGTAACTATATAATAATTGAAGTTTCCGTGAATATCAGTCAAAGGCATTGACTGTGAAAATGATCCCGTATAAAACTATGCCCCTTATTGTACCTCTGTTCGACCAGGCATGATAGGCTTTCCTGCATATAGTTCTCCAAGAATGCAACCTGTACTCCATAAATCAACTGCAACACCATAATGACTAGCTCCAAGTAACAGTTCTGGTGGCCGATACCACAAAGTCACCACACGACTTGTCAAGGGAACTTTTTGATGACGATCATAAAAACTTGCTAGGCCAAAATCTGCAATCTTCAAGATGCCATTGTTGTCAATTAAAAGATTTGAACCCTTAATGTCCCGATGAAGAACACCATGACTATGGCAGTGGTCAAGTCCACTTAATAGCTGTTGCATGTAGCATTTGACCTAGATATAATAAACAGCATTATAGTCTACCAATAAGGGAAAAATTGAAATGATAAAGTACTCCTATAATAAACAGCATTATAGTCTACCAATAAGGAAAAAATTGAAATGATAAAGTTCTCTTATTCTTGTTTCTATTTCCGCTAATGGCATCTAAAATTTGGAGTAAAATAGTAATGCTAAATGTGGATTACTGGAGTTAGTTTGGACATTAAAACCAAAGTCAAATATAAGTAAATACATTTTAAACCTTTGAAATGAAATTGAAGTACCTGGGGTTCAGTAAACTTAGCACCAGGAAGTGAGGCCAAGCCGGTGAGGTCGTGCTCCATGTATTCAAAAACAAGATATATACCGGAAGATGTTCTTGATGTAACCAAACCCTCCAGCTTAATTATATTGGGATGATCAATCCTCCGCAAAATGAGGATCTCTCTTGCCATAAATTTAACACTCTCAGAGTCCATGTTATCAAAACGTACTCTTTTAAGAGCAACAACTTTATTATGTATGAGGTCACGAGCCTTGTATACACTACTGTAAGTTCCTTGGCCAATCTGCAAGAAATAAATGCTATCACATAAGAATGAAAAAGCAAATCATGTGACAACATCAAAATTCCTGGTACAGCAAAACAACACGAGTACCAGGTTCTAAAAGCATAAACTTAAATACATCAATAACCATTAGACTATCACATAAATAATGGTTCATATCCCAATAATCTCATTGTCACAGCTTAAGTTATAAGAAAATGCTTAAAAAGTAAAGAGGTACGCAATCTCCTTTATCAATAGCTACAAGAATGTGGTAGGTTTGCTTTTGCATTGAACAAATTATTATAGAAGTTCATGTAAGATCTCAATCTACAAAACCAGAGGTTTAATAAGTAGGGTAAACTTTGTCAATACTGACTTCAGAGCATTAGTTAATATATAACAATTATGGTAATCTTGATTCATGAAGTTTAATTAAATTAACTGCTCTTTCAAGTATTTATAGAAATACAAAGTTTGCAGATACACCATTCCTTTTAGTTCTGTACTACCAATTAAGAATTTTATACACACAAATGAAGCTTTCCATTAAATATGTTCTACTGAAAAGTTAATTACTCCAAAAAGATAAGCATTTTCCAGTACACAGTTGGCACCAGTATCAGATCATTATTCTTCTTATATAATCAATTTTACTAAAGCTAGTGAAGAGCTAAGCAGAATAAGAATACTTAACAGGACATCAGATCTATACATAATTATTTTCCTCCAAATATTGATTCCGCAAAGATTCTAGCTAAGTTAGTGGTCACATAGGACAATCATCATTAGTGCAAAGCAAATAGATCGCTAGTAGCACAGCAATCAGTTGCTAAAAGACCAGAACCATACCTTATCTAATTTCTCAAAAGTATCTGCTTTCCGAGGGATCCATCCCTTGACAGCCTCACCGGCTGCTGAAGCAAGCCAAGAAGGCCATCCTGCTGCAACCTGTTCCCCTTCTGTAGCTTTTGGAACACTCCCTGCCCCCGGATAGTTATACACAACTTCACAATTCTCTTTATTCTTCTCATAATAATCATCCCTGACCTTCCTCGAGCCACTTACTTTCTTATCAACCAATTGGAATTTTATCTCACCACTGCTCAATTTCTTTTTCACTCTAAAACTATCATCTCTCCTTGAAGAAACAGCTCTTGGCTCACGCAATTCAGATGGACCTCTCACCAGTTTTCTCTCCTTTGGAAACTCCTCACTATCTTTGATAGCGGGAGGTTTTCCACAAAGATTTCCCATAATTGAAGAAAACAAAAATCACCAACAAGAACCTAACTTTATACTTTAAAATCACCAATTCACATTGCTAACCCCACAAGAATTCCTGTTTTTATAATAAACCACGAAAACAAATCGAACTAAACCCAGAGAGATATCTAGACCCAATTCATTGAAAACTGACAAAATAACTGAATACGATCATGCAAGCACAAAACTTGCAGAATCAACCTGTGATATTAGAAGCCCGAATTCCAATTCCTTCTTCCAGAGATTCCGAACACCAAAAACTGCAAGTTTCCTCAAAATCACTAAAACCCAGAAAAATAGAACCAGAAGAGAAAACTTCAACAAAATGATTACCCAGAAGGGAAAACTTCTAAAACTTATCAAGACAATTCATCCTCACCACCGTTTCAGCAAGAAAACCCCACATATATTATTTCCCCGGAAGAAAATACTACTTGGTTTCAAAGAAAGAATGATTTGCTTTGCTGCTTTTGACTGTTCAACACGCTTGTAGAATACTAATATTAGCAATACAAGTATATATACACGCACAAACAATAATATATCTATATATAAATCACATATATAGAAGATAAATGAAAGTTGCCGGCAACGTTTAAGTAGAAGAAAACCCAAAATCTCTCTCTTTTTTCTAGCTTTCCATAACTAAACAGTTCTGCAGTCAAGACTCAAATAGAGGGTTGGACTCCTTCTTCCTCTCTCACACACTACACGCACTGAAACTGAACAGAATGAAGGTCAGAAAATCGGGGTCATTTGCTCTTTTTTTTAAAAAAAAAATTGTTTCGGGTTAAAAAAATAATTAATGGGTTGTTGGGAACTGTTTGGGAGAGGTAAAGAGTACGAATGTTGTGTCTTTTGCCACGTAATTTTGTTAACTATTTGAAACAAACACGATTTGAGAATGTTATTTTTGCATTTTATAGGAAGTGAGAGAGTGTGTTTATCTGCTTCCCGGTGTATGGGTGATGTGGTGGCCTCTTCTTGAGGTGGGGTCCATTGGAGTTGTTATTTTGGTACTATGATTCGGTGGGTGCAGAAATCAACGCAAAAAATTTAGGAGAAAAGATCCGGTCATGCACCTCCTTTTTTCAAGATGTACAGAACTAAATACTATTTGTTGGATCAGATTTAAGATCTGATCTAACGGATCATAATTTTAGACCTAAACGTTAAAAAAGTATCTAAATTTTCTCAGTCGTTAGATTATTTATCAAATTTGATCTAACGATCTAGATCTACTTTTACACGTAGAGCAAAATTACAGTGCAGTACCTGATCTGGACTAAGTTTTTGGAGTATGGTGCTTTTGACTAGTATAAAAAATAATTAAGGAGTATTTAAATTGAGTTTTTATTTGAATTATATTATAGTAGAAATTATAAATATAAATTATTTTTTAGAAGAGAAGCTAATTTGAAGTGAAAAAAGTGAGAAAAACTTAAATTAAAAACTAATCTAAATTGGCTCTTAGCTATTTTTTCAAACAAAAAAAAAACAGAATAGGTATGAATTAGCCAAAAAGAGAAAAAAATGAACACTTTAGGTATGGGTTTATTGGAAAGAAAACTCATATATGGATATGTTCTTGATTTTTGAAAAAATTTAATATCAAAGATGAAGTCATGAAAATGAAAAGTTTTAAAACAATGGGAGATTTTTTGTTTGCTTTTGTTTTGATATTTTACTAACCAAATGATAGTATGGTTAAACTGTAAAAGATTAAAAAATATCGAATTGAAATCAAAATTAATCGCTTAATAAAACTCTTTCTCACTTTTTTCTATTAGTACGTTCTTCATTTTAAAATATAAATTGTTTTACTCACTTTTCACAAGAATTAAATATTGTAAAATTGATAAACTTTCGCAACAAAATACTTTGTATATCCTTAATAAATAGAGAGATGTAGAGAAAATGGGGGAAGAAAGAAAAATAAATAACAGAATAAAAGTTAGAACTAGAAAAAAATGAAATAAATATTTTTAAAATTATATAAAATAATTTTATGTTTTTAAATTACTTATATTTTAAAACAAAATAGTATATTATACTGAGTAGTTGGGGAAGACACTGAAAAAATGATGTAAGAAGCCAACAAGGTCAATTTGGTAAAGTTAATGAATGCGTAACAAAATGCAAAGAGACAACTTAGGTTGGTCAACATTTTTGAACTTCTGGCTTTAAAAAAAAAACCTGGGTAGGTCAACACCAAAGACCAAAGCTCATAGATTTTCGTTGTCTTTTTTTTTCATAAATTTTAGTTGTCTATTTTTTTTATGAATAATAAATTTTAAGTAGTTGTCAATATCGAGAAAAGGAAATAAACTTTTGTTAGAAAAGTTTACCCCGCCAAAATTTATTGAAAAATATATCCTAATAGTGTGGTATATGCAAGAATTGCCAGTACACTTTTATTTTTTAAAATGGTTTGGTGAAAACTTTGTCATGCACTTTAATATAATTAGTTTAATTGTGGTGAATTTGAACAGGATTTGATTTCAAAATTAAATCTAAAATTTTAACTGTATGATCCACGTTTTCTCTCACAAATAATTTAAATTTTACGAAACTTAAGACAAAAATTTCAAAATAAAACACTATCTAATCACAACATTAATATTCTCACGTATTTTTATCAAGAAAGCATATATCTCAAAATTAAATTTTAATAGTTTGTAATTTCAGTCAAGCCGAAGTCATAACATTCAACTTTGATGGCTTTTTTAGTATATATTTTTATCAAACAATCTTGACGAATTGTTTGTTTGACAATTCAAAATTACCAAAATTTATAGAGAAAAGTAATAGATTAATCGATTGAACAAAAGGGAAAAGCAAACAAAAATCTATCCAATCCAAAGTCTCAAACCCTTGGCTGTAGCTTCAAATGGTAGGATGATTCCAAGCAAAAATTCAGCCCTTCTTCATTCAAAGGGAAAATCAACCGGTCATTTATGGACTCCAGCGAAAAATCGTAAGCAGCAATCCTTCACTTTCTTGTCCCAAAATTGAAAGCGTTGAACCATAGCACGAGTTTAGAACACTCAACTCTGGAGCCTGCGTGGTCCAATCAATGAGTAGAAATATTTCCAGATTGTGGGACACTTAATTAATTGGTAGATATTTTAATGAAAAATGCTGCCAGCATATTTTTCAATCAACCCTCCTTTTGCCGTTCTGACTTAAGCATTGAAATTAAAGTCTTCTCCCTCTACCTTCCTCTTAAAAAATAAATAAGTGAGTCGTCGCTCTATAAGTTATATAACTATCAAATACTAAATTTTTAAAATTTTAAACTTCTTAATTATTAAATTAATTAATTATACATAAAAATTTATTAATATTTCTAAGTTGAGACTTTGACCTGTTATTAAAATTTAATCTCGTCAGTTACTAAGTAAGTAATACTAAGTCACCTGAGATTATAAATCGAATAGTTTAAATATCAATTACTAATCAAGTTATCCAGTAATACATACAATCACAAACCAAAATATATACAAATTACTGCAAATCGAATAGGATTTAAGTTTTTTTTTTAAATTATTGTTTTTAACTGACGAGACTGTAAATCGTGAGGAAAGATAAATAAATTTAGATTTATTCGGGTTGCAACAGATGGCCAACATTTACAAGTTGAGGAGGTCTTCTATTTTGTCGCTATCATCAATTATGTTATCTCCATTGTCTGCTTTAGTCAAAGGAAGGTTCTTTTTTTTTATTTTTTAAACATTTTTTGAGCCGGTTTGTGTTCCCATCGTGTAGTGTCAAAATCAAACTGCATCCCACATTGGACTTTCAGAAACAGGGGAAAAAAATAGTGGCAAAAGGTTAAAGAAGAGCAGTAAAAAAGTTAATTGTTGTGAGTTGTCAATGCACTAAATTATTTGAAGATACTTGCATTGTTTATGTCATTATGTGGTTGTAACAACCACTTTGCAGGCACATTGTATGATTCATATTTCTTACAATATGTAGTTTGACCAACGTTTTAGTATTGAGTACCACCAACAATTGTATTTAACGAGTATGCATAAATTGTAACAATACAGTTTTTTAGCGGTAAAAGTTTTTTTTACTGCATAGAAAGATTTGATTTCAAATATTTTTCTTTATCCTGATGTATTAAAAAAATATTTGTTAGAGTAGATGGAGATTAGATAGTATTTAGAATTTTATAAAAGTAAATTATTTATAAGAAAGAGAAATAATAAGATCTAAAATAAAAAATTTATATTAGGTTTCGTAACAGAGTCCAATTCAAATACGTGTCTAATCTTTATATTTTTTTGTACTAAATTATTTTAATAAAGTTATATAATCATTTAACGAAAGTCTTAGATTGAATTTCGTAACGGAACTCAATATAAAATTTTTAATTTAGATATTACTTATTCTTTTACAAATAATTTAATTTTATGAAATTTAAAATAAAAAATTTTAAAAACAAATATTATCTAATCTCGTTAAAGTATTGGAGAAATAGTTATATAAATTAGAATATTGAAGAATAAAGTTATTCAACATTGCCCGGCGTATACTTTCTTCCGCAATAAGGTTATAGAACAAGACTTCTAGAACTTTTTCGAAATCGATAATGATTTGGCTTTTTTAAAAATAATAATTATAGGTCAAACTATAACCATATAATCATATACCCAAATAAATTATTAGAATAGTTGCTAAGTACCTTCTTATTTTCGAGAATGCGAAAATGGTACAAGATTGGAGTAAACGTGCACGCTAATGCGGTGTAAGTGCTTATTTTATGACCAAAGAATTCATTAAAATTGTGATCAAGATGATCCCATTTTCTCCCCTGCACAAATATGATCTTTATTTGGATACCCCTCGTTCTTTGGGTGAAATTATATAGTGTTTTGTTTTGAGATTTTCTGTCTTGAGTTTCGAGAGAGATATTTTTTTGTGAGAGAAAAAAATATGACCCAAGTGAGAAATTTGCATTGGGTTCCGTAGCGAAACTCAATCCAAATACACCCAGATTGGCCTCTTTTTTTTTTTTTTTTCTTTCCTTGCCACTTATACCATAGCACTCCTTCTATTGCAAAATATAAGATTATATTGGTACTTTTTTACATAAATTAATGAAGAAGAAATAAGAGATATATTTTCTATTATATCTTTGACGCAAAATGGAATGTTAAAATTATTTTTATATATAGGAATAATTTTTAAAATTTTAAAAATAATAAAATATTTTAAGAAAAGAGGAAGGATCCAAATGGCACTCTATTTTGAATGGTGGCTGAAAAGTTTGAGGAGTGACCAAATCAAAGGCCAAATATCCACAACTTCATATAATTAACGTTGAAATTTACATAGTAATCACAGTCCTATTTTCAATTCTTTGTCTAATCAAAATTTGCTGCAGTCAACAAGAACAAGGCATAGTGTTAAAATCGGCTGTAAAAGAGTCTTTACAGTTGGAAATTCAACTATATTCAAGATGCCGTTGTATGAAAATTCTTTCTTTTTTTATTTATATTTTTAGGTGAAGAAAAATTCAATCCTCCAAGCCAAGAGCATCCTGCCTCTCTACTTTGGAACAAGGCAGGACACTGTTCGAATCAAATTGAGCTCAAAACTGAGATAACTGAATCAAATTCCATTTTATTTAAACTAAAGAGAATCCAATTTAAATTGAAGTTCAAATGTGAATATATGAAGTTTGAAATTTCAAACTTTTAAAAATAATATATAATATTTATTAATTATGTATGTCTTAAAAATTTTGTAAAGTGGCTACTTTAGGATGCATTTAAATTGGATTTTATTCGAAACCTAATATAATTGAGATCTCACTTTCTTTCTCATAATAAATTTACTTTGGTTTAAATTTTAAAATAAAAAATTTAAAATCCAAACATAATCCAAATACAACAAAAGCATTTGATTTCGAGCTCGAAATATATAGTATTTGATTACATACATGATGTATTTGGATTGTGTTTGACTCAATTAAATACACAATCAAGTTCTATTTCTCCTTTCACAAAAAATTTAATTTTACCAACCAAACACAATTCAAATATAAACTTTGTACACGACAGAAGACCTTTTAAAAGGAAGCTCATTCAACCATGGTTGAATGAGCTATGGGGTAGTGGAATTGTCATTTTCCAGCATAAACTTTCTACAGGTATTGTTTTGCATGATTTCTTTACTTTTTATGACGTGTGATGTGTCCATTTCGGGATACAGAAGTAGAAGAACATGTTGTGTGTTCTTGGAATAAAAATCTTGGGGCAACTGTGCTGAGAATTTTCAAACCGCATTTCTTGAATTCCATTTTTCCCCTTGGCTCTTTTGTCTTCCTCTAGCTCCCACGTCGGTTCGGTGACAACACTTCTTTTTTAATCTATATTTAATATATTTCACTCGTTTAAATTTTAATTCAACAGTTCAAAATTTACGTGATAATTCTTGAATATTTTTTAAATTATAAAATAAATAATTATTCAAATCACTATATAATAATATGATGACTACAAATTCATTCAAGATATACTAAAACAAAAAATATATTGTTTGTATCGTAATCAAATTATTCCTATATAGAAAAATATACGCAACAATAATATAAATGCTAAAAATACTTTACTAAAGAATGACCGTTATTAGGTATCAGTTACATTTTTGACTAATTATCCTAAAATACTCTTATGAGATTGAAAGACTTTCACCTAACTCAGATAAATAGATAAAGCAAATTACTTTGATGTCCATGAAATATTTGCATTCTTGTTGATATTAATTACATCATCTCTCGTTATAAAATGACATAACCAGAAAGAACATAAAATAAGTACTATTCCATGGCGTCGTGGAGTGGATGCTTTGAAAGTCTTTGAAGTTAAGAGGAGTTAAAAGGAAGAGACGCTGAATTTCAAGAGAAGAATAAAGACATCGTGGAAATGAAGAAGCTAAGCAAAATGGATTCTTTGATGAGTTATTTCTGCCCCCAAAGGCAAATGCAGTAATCTACACGCCATAGCCTTTATTGCAAACTAACAGTATTGAAATGTGCTCTTACTCTTTTCCTGTCCCTTTAGGCTTAGTTTGTTTCACAAAGGGGAAGGGGAGAGGAAGATACACCTTTTACTTTTCCCAAAGAAGGTATTTGTATTTATTTTGGTTTTGTTTGGTATGAGTGGAAAGGAAGGAAATTAGAAATATTTCCCTTTGTTTGGTTGTATGAAGAGTGGAAGGAGATGGGAGTAAATTTTTATTGTATTTACAAAATTACTCTTTTTAAATTGAGAAATTATGATAAAAGTGAAAGTTGAGGGTATAATAGTATTTTAAATATCAAATACTTCACAATACTTCTAAAAGTAGAAGAATTGAAATCACTGATGAGGAGGTGGAACTCTTCCCTTCACATTTACTCTCTTTTCTTCTCTCATTCTAATTAAACGAAATAAAACACCTATTTACTTCATCTTTTACTTCCCCTCTCCTTTTCCTCTATCTTTTCCTTCCAACCAAACTAGACCTTAGACTAGAGTACATATTAAGCCTCTGCTGGTTCTGTCTCGACTAGGTACCGAACAAGGTGATGAAGAGGTGAAAGAGTTAATATGATTTTCTTGATTTTCAACCATTGCATAATGTTGCTACCCACTTGTAACTATTTGGTGCATTAAAGAGGGGACTGATGGTGAGGATTGATCTCGAGTACTGTAGCTTAAGAAGAGAAAATTTTATCGATTAAACTGTTTAAGCAAATGTGCTGATTTTCATTCTGCATGTGTTTTTTGTCTTGATTCTAACATTGTAGTGTAGTAAGAGACGATTTTACAGATTGAACTACTAAGAAGGTGCGCTGATTATCATTTTGTACGTGCTTTTTTGTCTCGGTTCTAACACTGCAAAAACTGCTCCTCACATGCCACAACTGGCTCTAGGGGAGGAGGGTGAAAGGCATAGATTCACGTATCACACTATATTGCAATTCTTGGAGAAAACGAGAAAATTAGTTGCACATACATTTGCTGATCTGCAGTCTAAGGAGGATACTCATTTGAACTGCCTATTTGTTCAGCTTTTTCTTTTAACTCTCACCATTTGGAGTAAATGAATCTGAGAACTACTAGTCAGAAAATGAATCAGCTACTATTGGTTGAAACTTATATATATCTGTAGTTTGCGAAGTAAGGAGAACATGATTACAAGACTGGTGACTCCAGCTCTCCCCTTGTAGACATTCTGAAAGAATAAATGTAAAACCAGATCTCATTTCGCCTGCAGACAAATTCAATGTCTTCTTCCTTTTTCTTTTTCTCCTTTTCACCTTTTCCATAATCGATGAATTTCAGTTGTCATCGTATTCTTGAACATAACCGTTTCAAGTGTTGCTCTTGTGTAGGCAATGCTCCATGAACTCTGGCCAACCGACATGACTGCTCTGTAAATAGCTGATATGTTTCAGGCCGCTTCCATGGAACCATTCCAAAATCATCGTTAGCCTGTTCCAACCCTTCAACAAAAAATTGCCAGACAAAAGATCCTGCACCTGACCTGTTCTTTTTGGCTGACTTGTAGATAATGTCGAGGATGACTTTGTTAAATTTATCTCGCTGGGAATGTTCAAAGTCTTTGTTCTCGTTTGACAGTCCAAATTCAGTGACAACTATGGGCTTCTTGAGTTCTTTGTCACCATCTTCTATGTGAGACAGCATCCATTTTGCGATGAACTTCAATTTATCTTTGAAGTCTTGCTTCTTGAACCTATAAAAGAAAAGCAATACCTCTCAAGATCACTTCACTTGTTCCCAATTATGAAATGGAACTTTTTCCTACAAATCAAATAGTTAAATAGCAATTAAATTTTTCATCCCCCTCCATAATGAAAACGTTTAGATGGGAATTCAAAATCCAGTTAATTTTGATTCGAAGTTTCCAGTGTCTCCCCCTTTTCTCCTCCCCTCAAAAAGAAAGGATGACAAAGTTTCACAACTAGTGCTAACCAGACATTACGGCTGCAAGGTGATATGAAGTCTGGTCCAAGACACTAGCAGATTAAAATGTTTAGAAGGAAAACTTGAAGCTTACCAGTGGTCAGGATATACATGGACAGAGGCAAAATCAATAGTTGAGATCCTTGAATTGCGAATAAAATCAGATCCAAGATCAGCAGCCCAAAACTCTGGATTAACAGTTAACCTTTTGGGATCTTTTGGACCATAGAATCCTTCAAGGCCGATAGTCAAGAGATGATTCCTGTCTATTGATTTTATGAAAGTTGACATTTCTTCAATCCAGTCCTGAATTTCCAGACATGTGATTATAAGTAGCCAGATAAGAAATCTATCCCTATCAGTTAATAAATCATAGTACTTATACAGTGAACAACAGAACAGTCCTGCTAAAAGAAATAAAGAGAACAAACACATCTGATTCTTCAGCTGCAGAAATTTAGATATTCATGCACCCCAAATAAAAATCAAAGGTTTGAAATGAAAGAAATTCATTCTGCATTAAGAATGAGGAGTCATCTATAAAGATATCCAAAAGAGATATTTGAGGTTTAATTGCATTCCATCTACTACAGTTGTCAATTCCATTTTCAGAACATGATGACGTCAACTTCAATATTTCCTTCATTTGTTTCACACAGAGGTCGGCCTGGTATTTCTCATAAGAACAAATTATCTATTTGTAATAGCAACTGACTGCTACCAACAAGCAACATTAAGTAGCAAGTTCAGTATGCACCATAAAATAGTAGGAACAAGAGGTATCTCATGCATGCCACAGCCAGTCACATCAGACTAATAATGTCAAACAAAGTACCAGCTCAGAATTTCTAAATCCATGCACAAAACAGCAAAAGTTTTAGCTGATTATATATTTCAAAAGCTCTAAAATAATTTGATGGGTGCTTATGAAATAATTTAAGTGATTAGACATGGATATCTGGGACCATTTTGTACGCCTGGACTGGAGAAGCAGAATCAGTTTAGAACTTACTTGGAGAGTGTCACCTGAACGATCAGTGATGCAGCGGGGTTCATTGATCAACTCCCATGCAAATATAGTAGGATCATTCCGATACTGAATCCCCGTGATTGTGTTCTTCCTTGTAAGCACTGTCTGCAATGATAAAACAGTAGCACAACAGGTCAGGTGATGGACTTTATTATATTATCATAATTGATATCATAAATAGTCATAAACTGATTCATTATTCAACTAAATAAAAATAGAGCTATGCATCAGCATGACTTCATCTGCTTGTTAATCGAAGAACTTCATAGTTCATACCATTGGCATGAAGAAATAAGGAAAATAAGAGGTAGGAGAAAATAAAAGGAAGCAATTCTGCTGGTATGCAATTTCACCTAATAACAGGCAATGCAAGGAAGAAAACATATCAAACTCTGGACTTATTGTCAGGCACAAATACTTGAAAAGATAATAAATAAGATTGAAACATCACAAAATGACTTCCTACACCTTACATATTTTTTAATAGAGCTTAATTATGGGGAAAACAAGCAGCAGAAGGAATATGTGTCATCTTTCCTTCGTCAACACCACAAAAAAACTACTAGTCTCCTTTTTCCATAACTTGCTTTGCTTTAATTTCCCTTCTTCTATGTGAATAGGCCTATTAATTGCAAGTTTATCCTTCATTTGGACCTCCTCAATCTTAAAAAATCACCAGTATTCCTACTAATATTATGCATGATGTCGAGGGAAATTTAATATTAAGGTCTTGAAGTAACTTCAGAATTCCTAAAATCACAATCCCTCCTACTGCCTTTGCAATCTTATAATTGCATCGGTATCTTTTTGAAAACAAATGGAAATATGTAGATATAGGTTTCTAATTTTCTAACATCAATAAAGCAGTGATGTCAAAGCACAAGCCCAATATTCATCCAAAAAAAAGCATAAGGCCAATAATCCCTTGGTTGATGCAGTCTGACTGGGTCAAGACTTCATCTCTGTGACTTTTAAGCCCCTCCCGCTACTTCCTAATGATCTTTAGTTTCAAGTGCATCCTATTTACTTCTGTCCACCTGTAAGGGCAAGTAAAAGTATTACAACAAGCTACTAAACCTTAAAGTAGTGTAACCCTTTTTGCTCTGAGATAGCATAAACATGTAAACCAGAATTGTTAAATTCCTGATGGAACTTTCGGAGAATTTTGGTCCTGATTTCTTGGACGAGCTAAAAGCCTATTCTGCTCATATATGTCATATCCAACTCGATAATGTTTCATCGGATTATCAAGAGAAAAGGGGGGAGAAAAAATGTAAAAAAAGGTGGACAGTGCCAACTCAAAATTTATTGATAGTTGATTGACTAGCTTAAAAGCCTTCTTTAAGTTTAGGGCACCCTGAACTGTAAACAGGACTCTTGACCTTTAAGTTCAACATTCTGCATGGAAAGTCAAAGAAAACAAACTTTACTCCTGGGTCCCAAAACTTTAACATTTAGAAAGAAACAGAAAGGAGAAAATCATCCTTATCATCTTCAATCTGTAGTACTTTTACACCATCAGGAAGCTTGTTAGATATATGAATATCAATAAACATGCTCATTGTATATGTTTACACAATCTATAATTGATGATGCAAGAGAAAAGTGACAAGAGGAGTAACCTCTACACAGTAAATTGCCAGATAAAACTTTTTATCCATTCATGAAAACTATCCTGCGAGCTGCAGCCAATGTAAGTAGAAAAGTTGTAACATTGCTGAATTTGGAAATTAAAACACAAAAAAGCTACTAGTGTGATGCAAATTTTCAGTAGCTGTCTAACAAGACAAGGAATCCAGGTTTGTCTTCACATAATAAGCCAAAAGAGGACACAAATGATTTCTCAATGAAGGCAACTTTCTAAAAATGGAAAGTAAAGAGATTACCTTGACATAGTTTTTGAAATAATGACGGATTGATGGGTCATAGAAGAAAGAATCATTAGAAGAGCTCAAAGCAACACCTTCTTCCCATGCCCACTTGACGTATTGAGTTTTCCCACCATATGCTTGCAAGTTGTTAACCAAGCTCAGCAAGAGCCTGATGCCATTTCTTCTAGCTTCTGCTATGACATAGTCCAAGGCCTGTCATGACACATGAAAAATAAATTAAGCGGCAAATGTGAAAAGTAATGGTGACTTTGTATCATAGAATTAGTAGTACCAATAAACTTGATGGTTATATGATTTGAAAAGAAATGGACGGAACCAGAAGTGTAAAACTTAATACGTGAAACCAAAATCTCCAAGACCCCAACAAATTTAGCAAGAGATCCCATTTGCTTGAAATTTCCCAGTTGCATTATATCGATTGCTCAAAGCAATTCTGTAAGGTTTTCAATACTGAACAAATATAACTCAAATTAACTGAGCTGATGAAAATGTCGAATACAACAGAACCAATTCGTAGGGGTAGAAGAATTGCATAAGCTAAGGCTGAGATGTTTACAACTTGCTAATAGCCCATAAAAGGCGTTCCCTTTATTATTTTTCCTTTTTTGGGCTAAATTCATAAAAGGCATTCTCAATAAAATACTTTTGCGGCTAATCATAGCTCGACTAAATGTTAGGAAAGAGTAGACAGAGACAAAAAAATCATCTGAAAAAGAAGAAATTAAAGATTAGGAAATCATTATCGAGTTTCTTCCAGGAAAATATAAACTAACGACTAAAACACATTCTTGCAGAAAATAGTACAAATAAAGAGGCGGAATTATCTTACCCTGAATACTTTTTCATCAAATCGACCGGGAGAAATCTGGAGAGCATTGTAGTCACCATCGTTGAAAGCCCAAGCTCTACACACAGTTAGACCCATTTTAGCTCCAGCTTGCAGCATTGCTCTCACCTTAGGTCTGCTGGATTCATCCACAGCTTTGTCCATCATCCAGTAAGAGTTCCAACCATTAATGTAGAAAACTTGGCCATCCACAAAGAATTGAGTCCCATTCCTCACCACAAAACTTAGCTTTGTTTCTGTATTATAACTGACCCACAGGTCCCCGAAGGACATATACATAAAAGCAACACATGATGCAAAGCCGAGGATTGGATATAACAACCCATTTCCTGTTACCATTCTGCTCCTAGGTGATTTAACCATTTAATTATGAAATGAAACAAAAACAAACACCACACTATTGATATCCAATTCTTGAGCAAACCTAAACCTGTCGGTTTGAAATCAAGAAAATCTTGAAGACAAAACAGATGCCAAGATGGCACCTTTTTGAATCTCCTGCCAATAAAATAAAGAAATCAGAGCTAAAAAGATGAGCTTCTATGCCTTAAATCTCCTCAGAGGTTTCAAAAACTTGGAGCCACATACAAAGACGAGATTTTGAGGAAGACCCAGATCCCCTTCTACAATAGGGTACCTCAATATTTACTTTGAAGACAATCAAACTCCAACGATCATCAATGGGCGCATCACACATCAGACAACCACATGAAACTGCATCTTGAGCCTCTATGACTGTGTCTTCTGTAGAGAGGTTGAGGGAAAGAGAACACTGTTGGTCTTATTTCCTGTTACTAAAGGGAGCTTATAAAGGGAACGTTAACCATTGGCAGGTTGAAGTTGGAAATGGAAGAGTTCAGACCAAATGACAGATATTAGAGAAAACGCACTGCACACCTAAAATGTAACTCATCAGTACTGTAGTCAACTTGTAATGAGAAACCTTTGTGGATTTTGGGTGGAATGTTGGTATCAACAAAATTGCCTCTATTAGATCCAGGAAATCTTTAAACACTCGCAACTTTTCTTGAATTTGAATAATGGAGTATAAGGGGGGACTCAACAGCAATGGGCCATTTATGATATATGCCTCACATCTTTATGACAATTTTCTCTTTACTTTGTGAGAAATCTGAGTTATTTATCTTCTGAAAAAGGACACTAGGGCAGTAATTTATTTATTCTTGTCCCCTTTGATACTCTAACTTGTTAATTTCACCAAAGAATAGATAAAGTGCGGGAAAAGCCCAACCAAGCTATTGCCTACGATTTGGTGCACCGTCAGTAAATTAATCAAGAGATGCTTAGAAGGTCTTCAGAGAGATCTCCAAGACATTCCCGTGTGAGTCTAGACTTATCTGTTGAACCTGAATCTTCATCACCTTCATTTCTTTCCATTTAATATACTCCATGAATTATTCATGAATTACAGTTAAATATGCCATCACTCAAGAATTAAGCTTAAGACACCGTCAAATCGGGTGAGTAGAACAAAACGAAAGGAAATGAGACAGAAGAATTAAAAAAGGATAGGAGCAAATGAAAGTATAAATATAAGTCTCCTTCGTAAATGGAGGAAGAGGACACGAATTATGATGCATTCTTTTAATTTATTGAGATAGAATTTGAATTTGAGATTTTATATTTTAAATTTTATAAAAATAAATTATTTATGAAAGAAGAAGTATAATTTAAAATAAAAAAATTATATTAAATTTCGTAATAAAATTTAATTCAAATACACTTTTAGTGTATTTAAATTGTATCTTATTTAAAACTCAATGCAATAAAAGTTTATATTTATTTTATAAAAAATTTATAAAAATTTTAAATATAAATTCAATTTAAATATACTTTTTAACACATTCAAATTCATTTAGGAAATATACATAAAGATGTAAATCAATAACATAAGACTCTTTCCATTATCTATTTAAATACAATTAATGGTAAATTTTCGTATCTGCCCTCTGTCTCCAGACACTACAGTGACTCTCCTCTCTCCTCCCCTTTCCCACGAGTCAAACTTTCTTCAATTAAAATAGCACCCCAAAATTCATATGATGCGTCTGTTTGAAGAACGCGAAGTCCGTTGGCTGGTATCTGTAACGGAGAAACTTTGGATGCTAAGGCCTTTAGCTGCCTGACTACTGCAGTGTGTTGATCTGTCCAAGGTGGTGCTTAAAATTTCAGTTCCTTAGAGAGCCAAGATTTTTCAATTCCTCTTTTGACAGCCAAGATTTTCTTGAAGGTGAAGTGGTAGTGTTTTTCTGATTCCTTAAACTGACCACTCTGATATCCACAGATGTTACGCTGTATAGTATTTACTGTTTTTGTTTACTCCTTTTTTTTGGTTTTTGTTCCGTCATCTGACTTTTTCCTTTTTTCTTTCTATTACTTTGGAAGGAAAAGTCAGCTGGCCTTTCGTGATTGGCTGCGTACTTCCATGTAATCCGCAAGATGCTGAGCGACAATCAAGCGTAGAATATCGACTCATCCCAACCCACTTCTGATGTAAATTTCAATTTGAGTAAGGAATGACAGAAGATACTCTTTCTTTTCTTTTTACTTTTTAAGGAAGAAAAATGAGTTACTATGAGAGTATTCTTTTAGCTTAAAAAACAAATGATCTTTTTTATTTAGTCATTTTATTAAGGATATAATTGTATATAGTTTAGTTTTGTAATTTTTATATTATATTTCATAAAAATTAAATTATTTATAAGATAAAATATGAATTTCATACTTAAAATTTTGAATTTAGTTTTAAAATTAAATTCTGTCCAAGTTTACTATAAAGATGATAAGTTTTTTCTTCTATTAACCATGAAATAAATGGATTTACTTCTTAGCTAAACTAGTATGTAATTTATGGTATATTTAGATTGAGTTTTGTTCAATACACAGTACAATTAGGTCTTATTTTTATTTTTATAAAAATTTATTTATAAAGCTCATGATAGAAAATTTCAAATATAAATCCAATTATGGTTGGAGGATGCTCCTGTGCAATTTTTATACACCATTGAAGCAAACTTAAGTACTGAAATACTTTTTTTTTTCCTTTTTGAAAATAGAGTAATGAACTTCTAGTTGCTTGTAGGGGTGTGCAAAAACTGGACCGGATCGAAAATCAAACCGAAACTGAACCGTTTTTTACATTTTGGTTCGATTTTCTATTTATACAGTTTGGTTTGGTTCGATTTTAAAGGTTTATATACATTTCGGTTCAATTTTTTGTTTAGGTTATCAAACCGAACCGAAAAATGAAA
Organism: Rauvolfia tetraphylla; assembly: GCA_030512225.1. Taxonomy (NCBI): domain Eukaryota; kingdom Viridiplantae; phylum Streptophyta; class Magnoliopsida; order Gentianales; family Apocynaceae; genus Rauvolfia; species Rauvolfia tetraphylla. The sequence continues at coordinate 2,136,760 of JAJQKT010000012.1, forward strand.
GTTTAAAAAATAAATACAAGAACGCATTATGGTAATGCGTTCTTGCATTTATTTTTTTAAAAAAATACAAGAACGCATTACCATAATGCGTTCTTGTATTTATTTCGGTTTAAATCGAACCAAACCGAATCGAATCAAACCAAACTATAAAACTGAATAGTAAACGGTTCGATTTCGATTTTCAAAAAAATAAAAAAAATTGAACTAAAAATAAAATAGTAAAATTAAAAATCGGACCGAACCGATTTTGCACATCCCTAGTTGCTTGTTCTTAAAGCGAGAGGGGGGGAGAAACGAAAAATAAGGTATACATTCATTAACAAATTAATTATGCATCTAAAACGAAAGACTTAAGGATACATATTGATCTTTCATGAATAGATAGTGAACTATAAACTTACGCACAAGCATATTTGGATTCTTCTCCAAATATATATATATACATATTATTTTGTGTCGAAATATAAGTGAATTTTTAAAACTATATGCAGTTATATAAATAAGAATTGATGTTTGGATATAGTGAGAGGCCAAATTAGTCCAAAACTACTTGGTTTTAAGAAATTTCAAAGGATTACTTCCATGCTTCTTTCATTGGCAGGAAATTTGAGCGCATTATTTTCATGCACTTTTCATTGCAAAAGAAATTTTAGCGTATTCGTTTGTATGATTATTGCACTCTCTTTTAGACTATCTTTTAAAATTTCGTACTTTAAAATAATAATATAATAATAAAATTAGACGTAATTAATTCTGCAATCTAATTGAATGATTTTATCACACTAAATTATAGATCAAAATATCTCATAAATAAAATGTGACAAATTAACTAACTAGCTAAACTAGCTCCTACAAAGAACATTGTTGTATGATAGTGGCACCTTAGAATATTTCTTTTGGACATCAAAATGCCGACGATTCTAGAAATAGATTTGCCCCTCTGCAACAATATACTATGAGTTAGTCGAATTCACGTATGTTCCTCTTATTCCCTTCTCCTTCAATCCTCTAATTATGAAACTAAGCAATCCTAAAAGGTTGGAATTTACAATAAGAAATGCAACAATATACTTTACTGATTAAAATGCAACTTTTAAGAAAATTTATAGATGTCTAATACAATTTTTCTAACTCTTCTATGAAGTATAGTTTGTAAAAATATAAGAGTGTTAATCTTCTAATTAACTTGGATTAGCTTCAAGTAAATACACTTAATTTTCCCACCATCTAAAATTAAATGTCGATATTTATCTTGGCATAAAAATTTAGAAGATCATTTTGAGCATATATAAGTTATTATCACATGATCCTTTTAAATTCTAGGGTTAGTAATTGGGCTTGTATGTCACTAAAACTCATGACTTGTTAATTAATGATAATGATAACTTGCAAACAAATCTACAACAAATCCAACTAAAAGGAATCAATCATTTCTTCTGTTAGCCTAAGCCTTAGGTCATTAAGAAAAGCAGTTGGTGTTACCCATAATGACAGCAAAGAGACCTTATAGAATAAGAATAGTGACAATATACTCACTCACCCGTCTGCTTATTATTTTTTTCAATTTTTCTTGTTTAGGAGATTGATATTTCATAGTTCAAATCGAGACGTTATAAATGATCAACTATTATTTCTCTAGTTTTAAATGTTCAATTATTATTTTTTTATTTTATATACAAAAAAGTACTCTATATATTTGATTTTGTTTAGGGGATGATTTTTTTAAAAAAAAAACTTAAAAGAACTACTTCCATAATCCTTTTAATTACTTTTTTCACTTTAGTTTTTATCTTTAGAAAGAAATATGCAAGGTGGAACCTTATTAATGTTTTGAATGTTATTTATTCATATCTAACCACATTTTGTAGTTCAATAATCAATTAAGGAGGCAGCAAAGTAAACCAAATTTTAAAGTTGGAAAATTTAATATAACGAGAAATTTTTAAATACTCTTTCCATCCACACTTAAATGTCACTATTTTCTTTAAAGATGTCAATAATTGAATTTTTATTTTTTAAAAATAGTTATATATTTTATCAATACTTTCATTAATACATTTTTTAATTTAAGAGAAGCAAGCCTCAGTAATACAAGCGTTCCACTACTAATATCCTCCACTCTTTTGATTTAAGGGATTTAAGTTTCACCAAAATGTGGCTCTTACTATTAACTTCTTTAATTATTAAGATATTATAGTAATTTTTATGTAGTCAAATTACTTTCCTTAATTTCATTTTAAGTCAAATTGGAACATTTAATTATAAACAGAGAAAGTAATTCAAATGAAACCAGTCGAAGGTTAAATATCAAAATTAAAGTTTTTCCAATAATAAATTTTAGAAAACAACATGAAAAGTGGAATTTTTGGATAGTGCGCAGAAATCCATCGAATGTTAAATAGCAATATTAAAGTTTTTCCAATATTGATTTTTAGAAAATAACTCAAAAAAACCACAGACAAACTATAACACGATAACCTACCTTATTGTACTACCAATTAATTTGAGTGATGTTAACTTTGCTTTGTTTGAGGAATCATGAATAGCATGTTATTAATCCATCCGTTTCAAAATATAAAGCTTTTTAGTTATTTTTTAAAAATATTTAATCTTTTACACATTTTAAAATTTATTCATTAAAAATTATCATCGTTATAAATATAATTATCTCATTCACTATTATATTAATAAAATTAATCAAAAATATAATAAGAAAAATCAATTTATTTTCTTCTTTCTTAATAATTATAAAAATTATTAAAATACTTTATATTTTAAAACGTTAAGAGTAACAATCATTATTTACAAAAGTCTTATCAGTAATTATTCAGAGAAATGCTAAGAATCTTATTTATTTACTATAGATGCAAGTATGTCCATTATGATTATTTCTGTTGAGCCATTATGATTATTTCTGTTGAAGTATCTTGATTTTGATTATATATATATATATATATATATATATATATATATATGTGTGTGTGTGTGTGTGTGTGTGTGTGTGTGTGTGTGTGTGTGTGTGTGTGAAGATGACCTAATGCAACCTCCCTAAGCGAGACCAGCTACTTCTCTGTCGGCAATGCCCTTTGGCATTACACACAACCTACTTTTAATACAAAAAGTAGTTGCTCATTCTTTATCGCGGGTAACAAAATGGGAAGTACAAATATACCATCAAGATTATATTTTGGAGCATTTTTGCATTAATTACCGACATGAAAAACCATGAAGTCAGGAGGCAAGTTACTGTAAAAAAAATATTAAGGATGTATTTAATTATAAAATTTAATATAAATTTTTTATTTTAAGTCTTATTTTTTATAAAAAAAATTATTTTTTAAAATTTAAAATTAAAAAATCTAAATTCAAAATAAGGACTATGTTGGAGAAATCTTGGGTGGCCCCACCTATAATTATGCAAGATTTGGTTAATTCTAAGTGGAAAATTTCTAATAAAGAAAAATAAAAGGGGAGAATTTACTAGTTTCTTGACTGAAGATACAATGAACATTTTTTTAAAAAAAAAAGGAAAGTGATTTTATTTAAATAGGTACCTCTGTTAAAATAGCAGAATTTACATTATATAGACGCCCAATCAAAATAATAGCTGGTGACATGTCCCCTGCGCAGGCAAAGGAAGGTCATCCTGATTGTGAAGGCCCTCGTGGTCTACTCCAACTATGTAACTAAAAGGAATTGGGAACCCTACGTTATTGGGGTTGGGCCGAATTACTCAACAATCTTTTTCTTTTGATTTAGAGTGGATTTGGATCGATTTTCAATCCAATTTTCTTTTTAACCTTCGATCTCACTTCCTCGAGTAGTTTTATAGTTAATATGATTAAACGAATTATAATTTATGAAATGTTAATTAATTACATAGCGCACCCGTACGCTGAACCGCGACCTTCGATCTCACTTCCTCGAGTAGTTTTATAGTTAATATGATTAAACGAATTATAATTTATGAAATGTTAATTAATTACATAGCGCACCCGTACGCTGAACCGCGGTTCCCCGGATATAAAACTAACTATTCCTATCACAGAAGACATTTTTTTTAAAATGTGTCAAATATTTTTTCTTCAAAGATAAAGATCTCCCACCACCAATGTTAGTGAAAAAATCCGGCAAACTCCTACAAGTAATTTTATTATAATTATTAAATAATATATATATATAACTGATGTAACGTTTATAAATTATTCAATAATTATGATAAAAATACTCTTCCTAACCAAGAACTAATTAAAAGTAAAATAATTCACTCACATGAACACCTAATCAACGAGAACTCCCAGAGGGGAATGATTAAATTAAAAATTAACTATTTTAACCTTGATTAATGCTTCATATGAATTGCATTTATCCAATTCTACCATAAGAACTTTATTTTTGAAAAAGGTTATTTCCAAACTAAAAATACAGATGAAATGTTTTAAAACTAAGTAAGATAAATACAATAGTTTTAAGACTAATTTTCTTCACTTTTTCTTTTTCTGTTATCATTCTCAAAACAAAAAATTTAAAAGGAAAAAGACTTATATCCAAATGCACCATTAACTCTTATAAATTGATGGTGAAACTATTTTCATGAAAATTTGATACGCATTTTCTTTTTCTTTTTCCACAATTTTTGGCAGAACAAAATAGCTGCAAATCATTTTCCAATAGAAACCGAGAAATCTTTTGCAAGGTATTATCAGTGAGAGTTTTGTAAAGCTTTAGCAAGCAAGGCCAAATTACATTGTGTTCAACAGCATTGACTTATTGCAGGCATGTCACCACCAACTTTTGCTGGCTGCCGCTACATCTCTGAAGAAGAAGAAGAAGACAGTCTCATACTGAATAAAAAAATTAAAAATCCAATTTGAACAATAGAAGAAATCTAAAAATTAATAATTTTACATTGACATTCTTTTTCCTTCTTTTCCTCTTTTCTGCTTCTTGTTGGACTGATCCCAATTTTGCATTCCACAAAGAGGAAATTGCCAAATTTACCCAAAAAGAGGAGTCTACTGTAGAGTGTTTTGGCCTCAAAATCTCCTCCACTTTAAAACCCTCGGGAAAAATCACCAACAGAGAAATTTACATACATACATATCAAATCGTCTAACAAGTTATTCCTGGGTGAGATCTACAGATCATTAGCAGCAATACCGTCTTGTCTACCCTTCCTAACAAATGCAAAGTAGCCAAGAACAGCACAAAGTGCAGCCACAATATTCCCTTCTTTAACCAAAACCTTAAGCACAAATCCAATAATATCAACAGTCAATCTCCTGCCTTCCAAAATCAAGGCCTTTCTGGGCTTCCCGAAAAAAGTCAGCAAAACAAGAATAGAAATCCATGTTATTAAGGTGGCTGGGACTACCACAGCCAAAGCAGCCACCATAGAGAGTACCCCAAAAGCCACACCTAAAAGCACTGATGCATACAGTGCAGACCAACCAGAAGAAGAAACTGTTGCAGCTGATTCTGATGAATTTATTACGGTCATTTCATACCAAGAAAGCACTGATCTGAGAAAATTCCAAGAAATTGATAACAAGACTGTATAAACAGCAACAAAAAGGCATACCCATGTTCTTCTTTTGCTGATGATTTTCAAGAATATCATAGAGGACGTTGATGAAGGTTCTTGTTCTTGTTCTACTTCCTCTTCTTGTTGCTGCTGCTGAGGAAGGAAAGTTGGAGGTGGAAAAATATTTGTTGGTTCTTCTATGGGTTCTGCCATGGATTCTTTCAAGAGTTTTGTAGCTTCGATGGCGGGCGTCAAAGATTCAATCTTGATGGCTTTGGTCTTTGATTTTTCTTTCTTTCCACTCTCTCTTCCTGGTTTCTGGTTTCTCTACTGTTTCTGCTCTCTTTCCTCAGTTAATCTTTTCTGTTATTATTTCTGGATTTTTGGTGAACAACGAGCTTGTACTGGATGTTGATCAATAAAGGCAAATGGAAAAGGACACGCGCCTATTTAATCCGTGGGCTTAAGCTAGGGTTGCTTTATGTGGGAGAGTGCAAACTTTACCACGTTGTAGGCAATTTTGATTTCCTCTTTTTGTGCTTTTGTGTTATTTTGTGGTCTTCGTACAAAATATTCTTGAAGTGTGTGTAGGGTATGATAAATAAAGTCACCTTGGTCAAAAGAAAAAATATATATTTTTAGATAACATTTTCAAATTTAATTAAATTTTTATTTAAATTAAATTATATTAAAATTTTAAAAATTATTTATAAAAATAAAATTTAAAATAAAAAATAAAAAAGTTTTAATTTAAATTCAAGTTTATTTTAAATTTTTTATTTTAAAATTTATTTTTTATAAATAATTTTTTATAATTAAAAATTAAAAATTAAAATTAAAATATTATACAATCTCATCTATACTTAAAAAAGAAAATATTATGCACTCGATTTTGTTTTTTTTTTCGAAAGCTCATGTGAATTGTAATTTGTCCGTTGGATTTGGAAGCAAGTTGGAATTTTGCTAGCAGAAAAGTTTCAGTTTACCGACCAAAACCTTTAGAAATTTGTTTGTTGACCGGCTGGTAAGAAAAAAGGACTTATGTCATACTACAATTTTATATATTAAATCAATATAAAATATTTAATTTTATAAAAAGACAATTATTTCACTATATTAACTTAAATTTTATGATTAATTATTATATTGAAAATCATACAGGATTTAGTAATACTTAAATTTTTTTTCTCTTTTCTGTCTTTGACACATTGGTGGAAGGATAGTCATTTCATAGAGATACTTTTATTGATTATTATATAATATTTATATTTAAATTTTTTTTCGCATCTTTTATAAAAATTAAATTACTTGTAAGGATAAATATAAATAAAAGTTATGAAATTTTGAGTTCAAACTATTTTCTAATACTAATCTTAGGTATTGACAAGTAATCATACCGTATATATGAATTATATTTAACTTTTAAAATTTTTATTTTAAATTTTATAAAAATAAAATTTTTATAAAAAATGAGACCAAATTATATTAGATTTAAGATGAAACTCAATCCATATAGTTAGAACTGTCAATTTGGTCGAGCTCAATTCGTTCGGCCCACTTATTTACGTGCTCTGATCAATATTTTCAACCCGAATAACATTTTGAGTCGAGCTCAGGTTAAGGTAAACTCAATTCGATTTCAGCTCAATTGGTAATATATATATATATATATATATATATATATATATATATATTATATAATAATCATTATATTATATTATTAAAAAATATTATTATTATATAAAAATTAAAAAAAAAATCAAGTTATGACCAATCTAAGCTCTAACTCATATTTCCCAATGCGATAATCGGGCCGAGCCTAAACTTAAAAAAATCTGTCTCACTTATCATGATTGACACCCCTACATATAGCATCTATACAAGGAGTGAGCTAAATCAAAGAAACAACTAATCAACCTTGCCGGTGATAACAATAATTGTATGTAGCCTAATTGTAGGGTGAGATTATATTATTCGTGAGAAAAATATAGATCTCAAATTTTATATTGAGTTCAGTATTATCTAAATATAACGTTAACTAAAGTGTCCAAATACAGTTATATTTTGCCCATAAATTAATACTTATGCTGTAAAATACACCTTACATTTTTTGAGATTAGAAGAGGATAAATATTTAATTTAAAACTCAGAAAGTTGTTAAATATTCTTCAAGAAGTAAAAGAAAATTGTGATTAATAATATAGAAAAACTTTAGCAAAGAAATGTTTAATTTTGCTTTTTCAGAACCTTTTCCTTTCCCTTCAAAAGGGCAGTGGGTTGGGGGGAATGGCATAGACGTGCCGTGAAGACGAAGTCAAGAAGAAACATTGGAATGACCACCGCACGCTAGTGTTGGAAGATGGACACCGAAAAGCTGACTACAGATTATTGTAAGAAATTATGCGTGGGTGGCGTGTGATTGGATACTGTAAAATTTTTTATTTAAATTTTATTAAAAAATAAATTATTTATAAAAATAAAAATAAAATTTAAATTAAAAATTTGTATTGAATTTATAGTAAAATTTAATCTAAGTCGCGCCTTTAGCTCATGTGCGCATGAATTCCAAATTCAAACACTTGCTCACACTTTTTTCATAAAAATTTTTTTTATAGAATTTTTTAAAAAAATTAAATTTAAATCTAGTCGAAGTATATATATTTAAATAGAATTTGAGTTTAATTTTTTTAAAATTTTATAAAAATAAATTATTTATGAAAAAAGAAGTAAAACTTTAAAGTAAATAATTTGTAACGTAATCCAATCTAAATACACAAATTTTTTATTTTAAATTTTGATTATAAAAAAAATAAGACTCAAAATAAAAAATTTATAAAAATATATATATATTTGAATAGAGTTTGAATTTTAAAAATTTTAATTAAAAAATTAAATTCAAAATAAAAAATTGTATTTCCTTTTCTAGTGTTGTTTTACACTCCATAGCGATAACTTTTCATGGCCTTAGATTCCTTATGATCGGCATCTAACCTTCCTTGCCATTGCCAACCACACAATAGTAAAGCAATAAGAACTTCAGCGCCCACTTATAACATCTGGAGTTTCGGGTTCACCGTTTTGCAGTTTGAAGTTAGTGATAAATTTACCTTCTCATAATGATTTCTAATGACCGAGTTTAGAACTTCTCTTTATTAATAGAATTACGTGATTGAACAAAATATTTTTTTATCAAGAGATAGAGGTCACCTACTTGAATGCAACATATTGTATTTTTTTAAAAAAAGAAAAAATGAACAGAAGGTAGCAGCCTATATACGATGGATATTGTAAACAGTAAATAAATATTATTATGGTGAGATTGTATAGTATTTTATTTTGATATTTTTTACTTTTAATTTTAGAAAAGATATTTTTTTATAAAAAAAAGTGAAATTGAGAGTGAGAAATTTACATTGAATTCGTGATATTTGTGTAGAAGTCAAATAAATCTACTAGTCTTTGCTGATCCAGTTTTTCCTTTACTTGAAATCTAAAACCAAAATGTTTTAACCAGTTAAGGGACATGAAAGGCAGTGTAGAGCCATCTTGGGCTCCATTAATATTGTCTTCTTGTGACTGCCAGTGACAATGTTTGTCCATTTCTCATCATCTTTGTTAGAATTCTGTCACAATTTTATTTACAGATCTGTAATTATTTACTTAAAAAAGAAAATTTTGAAAGAAAAACTTCCATCCAAAGAAAATTCCTTAGCAGATTTCACATGAAGTTAAAACTACTGCTTTTGTGTATTTTTGTCTCGAAGGCAAGGCCGGTTAACCAAAAGCTTAATCCGAATGAGGAGAAGCTGCTATCTGATTATAAGTACAACAGGAAAGTAATTTCTCAGCTTGCTCTCACGGAAATTTCTCTCAGCATTTCGCACACAAAACAGAAAAACATTGGAATTGAATTGGTGGGGTGCGCCAGGCCAAGGCAGTAGTGCAAAGCCAAGGCGACGCTCGAGAGCCCTGGCAGCAAGCTGCCATTGTGGACTCTTTCCCCTAGAAAAATTGAGTTAATATCATGTGAGCCGATGGCTCACGTATCAGATATTAAACTGATAAGAACAGATACTACACTTGATCTTAGCCAAAAGGCCGAGAAAGGTATGCTTATCTTCGTGCCAGCTCCCGCCTTTTATAGAGTTAGTGTCATGGCAATTCTGCCCGTGTGGACGATGTGGGATACGAAAGTGGCAAAATCTTAAGAGACAATATAGGAAGAGGACTCAATATCCACTGCAAAGTCCCTCTAGGATTTTAAAATGCAAGAAAAGAGTCTCCTAAGAGGTAAAGGCATTTCATAGCCAGATCAATTTTACTCGTACCTTTCAAGACATACTTTTACAAAAGACAGGAAAGGGGAGATGCTCTAATTAAGTTGAGATAGTTGGATGGTAAACAAGTTGCAGTTCAGAAGCTTGATACATTGCTTCTGCTGCAGAATTTTGAAGGACTTTTGCTAATGGATGCATAGATAACATTCTTACTTTCTGTCGTTCTAGTTCATCTAGGATTCTTTAATTAGATTTTTTCAAGGTAGAAAGTACAGAAAAGATAAAATTGTTGGCCTAAACAGTAGAACATAATGGACACTTGAACAGTATCCAAAGGCCTAAGGAGTCTTTCTATTTCTGCTCATTGTATATCAATCTTTACTCGTCTCAGTTTTTGCGTTTGGATGATCAGTCTCCATCTCAAATTTGCACAGCTTCGGTTAAGAAATTTGCAGGCCTTTTCATGTGTTCTGTTGGTGAAATTTCAACTCCTTATAATACATGAATGCTTTCAACAAGCCCCGGATTCTATGATCCGCTAAATCAAAAGCAAACAGATCTATCACTTTGAACCTCTCACCGATCTATCAAATCAGTGGCCAAGTATAAAGTCATGGCATCCAAACCAAGACCTTGGAATATGCCGTTTAAATCGAAACCACATCCAACAACATTAGTAGGAGGGGATAAATTTTTCTAAAGCAGCCTTTAAACTTCACCTTAACTGGAGTTCAATCGAGCCAATAAACTACATCAGATTGCACTTTTCGCAGAGAAAATCAAGTTCTGTGCGCTGAAGAAATCTAAATGAGGCTCATTCTTCATCAGACATTAGAAACAGTAGCATAGACAGAAATAAACAAAAACAAAAACAATATTCTTAAGGCCCCATAAATTCCAAAGCCAAAACAGCGTATTTTTTACTTCCTTGCTATGCTTCTAAACTACAGTAGATTCCTACAATACTAAGAACAATTAAAAAAATCGACAAAACTCGTTCTATTCAAAATCTTTGAACAACTTCATGAAAACAGTTTGGTCATATTAAGAACTAAGTAGTTTTGCAGAAGTCATCTTCAGAGCATTGCATTGACATTACCTCAATACAGAGAAAAAAAAGCTTAGAATTGATTTGGTGGGGTGCGCCAGGCCAAGGCAGTAGTACAACGCCAAGGCGACGCTTGAGAGCCCTGGCAGCAAGCTGCCATGGTGGACTCTCCCCCTAAAAAAATTGAGTTAATATCATGTGAGCCGATGGCTCACGTATCAGATATTAAACTGATAAGAACAGATACTACACTTGATCTTAGCCAAAAGGCCGAGAAAGGTATGCTTTTCTTTGTGCCAGTTCTCGCCTCTTATAGAGTTCGTGTCATGAAATTCTGCCTGTGTGGACGATGTGGGATACGAAAGTGCCAAAATCTAAAGAGACCATATAGGAAGAGGACTCAAAATCCACATCCCTCCGAGCAGCAAAGTCCCTCTAGGATTTGAAAATGCAAGAAAAGTCTCCTAACCAAGAGGTAAAAGAATCGTAGCCAAATGGGGTTTTCCTAGTACCTTTCAAGACATACTTTTGCAGAAGACATGAAAGGGGAGAGGCTCTAATTAAGCTAAGACAGTTGGACAGTGAACAAGTTTTAGTTCAGAAATTCCAAGGTAACCATGTTAAGTAACACTGCATAAAAAGAAGCTTGATACATTCCTTCTCTTGAGCCAATATGAGCATTGTTCCCGTCATTTCTCTGCACTTCAAAGCTTGACCTAAACACTCAAAAATTATATATCATTAGATGGTCCCTTGATCTGGAAATGGGGAGGAATCACAAACTGGATAGTTGATCTTTATCTTCTTTTACAATTTTCTATTCATTGTAAGAGCATGGGAAATTGCAGCTTGCAACGATCTCTCTATCCTGAGCTTGTCAGCACTAAGGCTCTTTATAAGGTTGGCCGCCTTTTCCATAAGTACAGACTTAGCATTCTAAGTGTCCGAAAACAATTCGCCACCCTTTGGTTTGAAATAGTTTGATGAGAAAGAGATTTTGGTATGACATCTAGTGTTATATTGTAGAGGAATCAGTGTTTTGTTATGCTCCTATAACTTGGGCTCGGAATACCTTATGGTCAAAGATTCTTTTCTTTCATTAACATATCCCAGAAGGACTTTGCTGTGTTGTGGGATGTGGAGATTTTCTGTTCCTATATGGCCTCTTTAGACCACTTTCTTATCCCACGTAGACTATGGACAGAAAATACCACGAGATTACCGCAATAAAGGGTGAAGGCTAGCATGAAGTGCAGCTTATTTCTCGGCCTTTTGGCTAAGATCAAGTGTAGTATATGTTCTTACCAGTTTAATATCTGATACGCAAGCCGACGGCTTGCATGATATTAACTCAATTTTTTTAGGGGGAGAGTGCATCATGGCAGCTTGCTGCCAGGGCTCTCAAGCGTTGCCTTGTCATTGCACTACTGTCTTGGCCTGGCGCACCCCTCCAATTCAATTCCAAGCTTTTCTGTTTTCTAGTTTGAGCCTAATGGAGGATGGTTTTTTGCGAAGTTAAAGGAAATTTTTATGAAGTTTAAAGAATATCTCTCTATTTCATGCCTTAAACATTGAAAACTATTTCTGGTTATGAAATCATTCTTATATTTTGGTTGAAGGACTATTTTCTTGCATGGCCAAATCTATAAAGAACTTTGCCACTATGTGGGATGTGGATGTTGAATCCTATTCATGTATGGCCACTTTAGACCACGTTCTTATCTCACACTCTTGTAGCATAATGAGAAGGGTTTTCAATCTCCCTAAGAAGTCTTGTTTTAAGAGCAAAATGCAGCAGATGTTTTTGGAAAAGCAACTTTTAGGAGATGGAGCAAAATGCTACCGTTTTTTAATGTTTGATGAAGAATGAGCCTCATTTAGATTTCTACAGCGCACAGAACTTGATTTTCTCCTCGATAAGTGCAATCTGATGTAGTTTATTGGCTCGATTGAACTCCAGTTAAGGTGAAGTTTAAAGGCTGCTATCCCCTCCAGCTAATGTTGTTGGATGTGGTTTCGATTTAAACGGCATATTCCAAGGTCTTGGTTTGGATGCCATGACTTTATACTTGGCCACTGATTTGATAGATCGGTGGGAGGTTCAAAGTGATAGATCTGTTTGCTTTTGATTTAGCGGATCAGAGAATCCGGGGCTTGTTGAAGGCATTCATGTATTATAAGGAGTCGAAATTTCACCAACAGAACACATGAAAAGGCCTGCAAATTTCTTAACCGAAGCTGTGCAAATTTGAGATGGGGACTGATCATCCAAACGCAAAAACTGATAGGAGTAAAGATTGATATACAATGAGCAGAAATGTAAACACTCGTTAGGCCTTTGGATACTGTTCAAGTGTCCATTATTTCTACTGTTTAGGCCAACAATTTTACCTTTTCTGTATACTTTCTACTTTGAAAAAATCTAATTAAAGAATCCAAGATGAACTAGAACGACAGAAAGTAAGAATGTTATCTATACATCCATTAGCAGAAGTCCTTCGAAATTCTGCTGCAGAAGGAATGTAAAGCTTCTGAACTGCAACTTGTTTGCTATCCAACTGTCTCAACTTAATTAGAGCATCCCCGCTTTCATGTCTTCTGCAAAATTGCGTCTTGAAAGGTACGAGTAAAACTGATCTGGCTATGAAATGCTTTTACCTCTTAGGAGACTCTTTTCTTGCATTTTCAAATCCTAGAGGGACTTTGGGTGGATATTGAGTCCTCTTCCTATATGGTCTCTTAAGATTTTGCCACTTTCGTATCCCACATCGTCCACACGGGCAGAATTGCCATGACACTAACTCTATAAAAGGCGGCGCTTAGCACATGGAAAAGTATACCTTTCTCGGCCTTTTGGCTAAGATCAAGTGTAGTATCTGTTCTTATCAGTTTAATATCTGGTACGTGAGCAATCGGCTCACATGATATTAACTCAATTTTTCTAGGGGAGAGTCCACAATGGCAGCTTGCTGCCATGGCTCTCGAGCGTCGCCTTGGCTTTGCACTATTGCCTTGGCCTGGCGCACCCCACCAATTCAATTCCAAGTTTTTTCTGTCTTGTGTACGAAAAGCTGAGAAATTTCCGTGAGAGCAACCTGGTTTTGAGTTATGAATGATTGAATGTGACTCTTTAAACTTACTTTGCTGTTGTACTTATAAGCAGATAGCAGCTTCGCCTCATTTGGATGAGGCTTTTGGTTAACCGGGCTTGTCTTCGAGACAAAAATATACTCAAAATGGCTCTACACTGCCTTTCATGTCCCTTTACTGGTTAAAACATTTTGGTTTTAGATTTCAAGTAAAGGGAAAATATTATTTTTTTATATATAGATTTTCAATTTTAACAAAAACATTATAAAATTATTTTAATCCCTTTTACAAAAAAAAAAAATTGATCTCTTATCGCGGATCAAGTTAAAAGTAAATATATTGAAGTTTTTAAATTACATAATATAAATAAAACTTTACCAACCAATCAATTTTGTTTATGTAAACTAAAAAACTAAAACTCTAAAACATTTGTATTAGGGACTCAAAGACTTAAGAGAGCTCACAAAGATTTAAAAAAAAGTATCTTTCTATTGAATAATTTGATAAATAAATTATATAATAACAAATAAAAGCGGCAAACCACATAAGAAAAAAAACTCATCGGAAAAATTTTGGGAATTTCCTCATGAGAAGGGACATATTTATTATAAAAGGAAAAAAGAATAAAGGGGAAATATATTCCTTGTTTATAACATTAATATTCTTCTGGGTTTTAGCTGTCCGCATCTCCTGTACTCTATCAATTATATTTTCAATAACTCAACAAAAGAAAAAAAATACCAAATGATATGAGTATGAGTAGCCTCCCTCTAAGTACACTTCGCCAAGGAAGATGATCTTCAAAACTCCTATTTTTGATGCTGTATATTCCTCTGAAGTTAGAATGGTCCGTTCTACCATGAAGAATTTTTAGATTTTGGCACTTTCGTATCCCACATCGCCACACAGGCAGAATTGCCATGACACGAACTCTATAAGAGGCAAGAACTGGCACAGAGAAAAGCATACCTTTCTCGGCCTTTTGGCTAAGATCAAGTGTAGTATCTGTTCTTATCAGTTTAATATCTGATACGTGAGCCATCGGCTCACATGATATTAACTCAATTTTTTTAGGGGGAGAGTCCACCATGGCAGCTTGCTGCCAGGGCTCTCGAGCGTCGCCTTGGCTTTGCACTACTGCCTTGGCCTGGCGCACCCTACCAATTCTTTCCCAAGGTTTTCTGTTCTCTAGTTTGAGCCTGATGCAAGTTGTGAATGTGGAAGGTAAAATAGCACTTTTGTTCCTTATGACAGCAAAAAAGCAAAGTCCTCAAGATTTCTACTCTGATTTTATTTTCTTGTTATTGCTAGCAGATTTCTGATCTAAGATTCAGTTGTGGCCGACAATCCTTTGAATAGTGCTAGAGAAGAATTACCGGGAGATAATCGAATTAGGTTGAAAACAAATTTAATAAAAGATTGGACTCCCTAGAAACAATTTATGACTTTCTTCATACATTTTGCTAGAATTTTGTATTAAAAATTAGCATGCGAAATGGAATTGTGATTGAGAGGATATGCCAAAGAAAAAACATTACTCAACTCAAAGACGGCTCCAAGAACCTATATTTCTTTTATAGCATAGCTTTAACTGGAAGATTTATATGCCTATTATATCTTTCACAATGAATATGGATTCTAGGCCTATTTTACATCAACAGAGTGAAGTAGTCTCATATTATCAACTTGTATAATTTGAAGATCAGTCTCCATCTCAAATTTGCATATCTTACACTCATGGATTCGTCGGAATCTCTTCAATAGAAAACTTGCACACTTATTCAATTTTGAGATGGAGATTGATCTTCAAATTACACAAACATGTAGTATCAGAGATTAGCCCTCTCGCTGATACATTAAGAAGCAGAAATTCAGTTCTCATTGAGCCTTAAAAGACTGTCCATAATCTTCAAAATTAGGTAGGCAAAATTTAGGCAAGCCTGCAACTATTTATCAGACAAGATTCTATCTTCCCATCCTTAGGACACAAAGTTTAAGAATCAAAGGTTGCAAGCCCAAAGGAAACAAGATCGTGAAAATGATTTCATTCATTTTTTGTTTTCTGATTCAAGACAATATACACAGATGAGAGAACTAAAGAGCACACAAAATTCACCTTCAAACCCCTACAATGACATTCATTTTCGTTATGCCTAAACTCACTGCCATGATCAAATTTAGCCACGTTTGGCCAATCTTGGAGAAGTTCTTGTCCCTTTTGTTGCTACGGCTTCCTCTACTTCTCCATTACTTCTCCCCTTCAGCTTTTTACGTTTGGATTTCTCCTTGTTTTCCTTTTCAACCACAATTTTCTTTTCCACTATCATCTGACTTCTGGTCCTTGCCGCCCCAGCCTTCACGGGGTTCTCGGTTTTATCATTGGCAACTCTGTCAAAATCATCCCCCAACTTCCTTGCCGTTCTCTTAACTTCCCTCTCTTCCTCTTCCTCCGAGGACTCCTCATCATCAAGCCCCACCAACTTTCTCCTCCGCTTCACGGCCACCGGAGCAGACGGAGTAACCGGACTCCTGCCTTCATTCTCAGCATTTCTACCGGTGCGATGGCCGATCGATACAGATCCCTGAGCAGATCGCTGTTTCTGGGTTTTCTTCAAAATCTTCTCCCGCTCTGCGTGGAGTTTCTTGACGTTGCCTTCAATGCGGCCTTGGAGACGGTGGCGCTGGAAACTGAGTCCGCCCATGGACCAGTGAGCCTCCTCAGCCCACGACATCAGCGGATCCAAGACCGGAACCGGTGGATCCACCCGCTCCTCGTTCAGCTTCACGTCAGAGTAAATCCGCGGCCTTGGTAGGCTGCTGCCGTAGAACTTTCCCGGACCTAAGGCTACCACCATTTCTGGATCTGCAACTTTTTCCGGCTTCTGTGTGTGATTTGCTGCAGACGTGAAAGAAATTTTCTCCGAGACTGAGCGCATCTTGTTTGTTTTACTGTTATAAAGATTGGATTTTCATAAATGGCGGTCAGTTTTGGCGGGAAACTTGGCGCTAAAAAGTTTGGATTTTCTTCTAATCTGCCGCGCTGCTTCCAACGTCGAAGGCCGTTACGGTTACATACATTTGCGAAAGCGAGGATTAGAAGAGAAAACTGGAAAAGGTGGGGGGTCGGGGGCGAAAAAAGAAAAGAAAAGGAACGAGCCGTTACTAGTGTTTGTTGGGCTTGAAATTGGTAACCGGGCTGAGTTGTGATTGGCCTGGCCGAGAAACCAGAAGTCGTGTTCCGTAGTTTCCCCACCTTGGGAACCTTGTATTTGGATTGCCTTTACATCGGCTTTTACAATAATTTTTTTGAAATTGTTAATTTACGAACAAAACCAAATCAGACCCAAAATACTTAAATAATTAGAAATTCTATTGAATAATTTAGATGATTATTCAAAAATTTTAAATAAAAATTTTTATTTGAAACTAAATCGATCCAAATCAAATTTAATTAGGGTGTATTTGGATTAGGTTCAGCTACGGAACCCAATACAAATTTCTCACCATAAATTTAACTTTTTCTCTCATAAAAAATTTTTCTCTAGAAACTCAAAGCAAAAAATTTTAAAATAAAATAATATCCAATCTCAGTTTTAATCTATTCGATTTTATTTCAAAAAAGCTCAATTTGTATGAACTTTCATGCAAAATTGTAAAACTGAATTAAAATCAAAATTCCAAAACCAAAAATCAAACCAAACAATCGAATGTTGAATGACTACACTAGTGGAAATGAAGAAGAGATGGAGGTAGGGTGGTGCTCCAAGACGAAATGTTGATTGGAGCTAGAGGTGGCAATATCAATATGGGAGAAGAGAAAAAAGATCTACAGCTTGGGCATTTGAAAGAGGACCTATTAGACTTTATAAAAAAAATGAAGGGTAAAAATATTATTTTATGTCTAGAAATAAGATTCATATCCAAACCTAACAGTTTATGGGTTGAATATCTTATGGGTAAAGTGAAAAATTTCCAAAACATTAAGTTAGTTGGCAAAATTGCCCAAGGGTAATAATAGTATTTCAAGTTCATGTTAATGATTGTTTTATTTGGCTAATAGGCTATGAAGTAAATCAATACAAAAATAATATTATAAGCAAAGCAAAAATGACTTTAAATATTAAAGTAATTTTATTATATATATATATATATATATTATCCAGCCAAACCTTTTTCTTCTTCTCTTGCTTTGTTTTATTATTATTATTATTATTTTGAAGAAATTCATAGTGAACTTTCTATTTTAAGAAAAATATATCACTAATAAAGATTTAGCGAAGAGTACTTAGGTATCAATCGGGTTAAGTGAGACGGGTTTTGCTAAGCCCGAGCTCGGCCCGATTGATATCGGGCTTGAGAAATGTGAGCCAGGGATCAGATCGGCCCTAATCTAATTTTTTAAAAATTTTGTATATAATAATAATATTTTTAATAATATAATAATAATATTATTATAATATATATATATATATATATATATATATATATTACGATCGGGTTGAAATCAAACTGATCTTACCTCAATTCGAGCTCGGTCCGAAAGGTTATTCGGACTGAAAAGATCAGTCCGAACCCGTAATTAAACGGGCCAAACGAGCCGGAGCTCGGGCCATCCTGACCCAATTAACAGTCCTACTTATTAGTAATAGGGAAAAAGAAAGAAGGAAAAGAAAGAAAGAAAGAAAAAAAAAGGATTGTTGAATGTGGATTTCGGTATGACCTTGGCATCTTGCTAAAGAGACACAACTGAATTTCCACACCTTGACTTCCAAGCAAGTGCATCGACTGGAGTCAATAGACCCGTCTTGGAAGCATCTTCAACTTTACCAACAAATATTGTTTGAAACTTTTGTTACCCAATTATATATATCTTCGAGATCCCAGAGTTCTAAATAACATGCTAGGAGTACTATCAAAATATATGAACAAAAGACTTCTGAGGAGGAACTATTTTTTAAACTCTTATGATAAATTATTTTTTTATTATATTCATTCAAAAAATTCTTTAGAAAGAACTCTCTCATCTCTTCTCTCTCTAGAATTTCAGTGAGATTACTAAGCAACGCATTAAACTGAGTTGAACAATGCAATAATTAGTGAATTAACACCAGACTTTTTTAATTTTGAGATAAAAATTTTAAAAACTATAAGTGTTTACTGATTTTTTTGAATTCTAGTCTATTTCTGCGCAATCCGATCGAATTTGTCATTGAGTTTCACCAATTATGACAAAACAAACCGTCACATTCCGCCAAGCTAGGCGAAATCGAATTAGGGTCTACTCGTGCCTGGCACGAGCACGAACAGGTCGAGCTCGAGCTCATATTTTTCAGTCCAAAAATAATCAGGCAAAGCTCGGGCTCATATTTCTCAGCCCGAAAATAATGAGGCCGAGCTCGGACTTAACAAAGCTCGGCTCACTTAGCCTGATTGACACTCCTACTCATTAGTTTGTATATTTAATTTTTTTATAAGTAAGTTTGTGTGTTTAGTTAAAATTTTAGAAATTTAATGCATTTAATTAGATGGTTTGAAGTAGGGATAGAAATGAAAAAAAATCATAAATAATTTTTCCATTTAAAAATAGAATAATTAATTTGAAATAAAAATAAAAAAATTATAAAAGTTGTGCACAAGGAAAATAAAATTGCCTGCAACTTATCCTCAAGATACATGATATATACCTTAGTGCCTGCGAAAGATAGGCACACATAAACACAAAAAAGCACACAAAATGCACACAGAATTCACAAATTTATGAGGCAAGTTATAAGAGGATTCCTTATTTTTTCATCATTTTTTTATAATGAAGCAAAAGCAGACACTATAGTTGTTCCATGCGAAATTGAATATATATATATATATATATATATATATATATATATATATATATATATATATATAATTAAATATATAATTTTTTGAAATAATTATATATATTATCTATTTTAAAAAAATTAATTTTATTAACACAATGAGCACGTCACTAATCTCTTTGACTATCTTAATTTTATATTTGTGTAATTGGATTAGGTCTGGTTGCAAAACTCAATACAAATTTTTCATTTTGAATATCACTTTTTTTCTCACATAAGCTTCATTTTTAAGGAATAAAAAATAGAAAATCTCAAACACAAATTTATCAAATCTCTTAAACTCCACTAACATAGGTCCCACAACTAATCTTCTTAATTAATAAGGATATTATAGTAATTTAATAATACCTAAACTAATCTCTTTAATTTCTTGCCAAGTCAAGATAAGGATTTGAGATAATCTAATATACTTTCTAGTACATTGTCTAGTATACTAGTTAAATTATATCATCAAATCATGTGATTAGTTCAAATTTATTAATTTTTTAGTCTAATGATAGAGTCACGTATTTAACAATTTAATTGTTATACTAAATAATGTACTAAAAAGTATATTAAAATATTCAAAACTCAAGATAAGACCTTTAATTTCAAACAAAAAGAGTATTATTTATTTCAATATGAAATTAATATAAACTTTTTTACTTTAAACCTATTTTTACCTTGCTATTCTACTAATGTACACCCCCTATTCCCAAAATGCCAAACCTTCTTACCATTTTATTCCTTCTCAAAATATTTATTTTTTTAAATTTTAAAGATTATTTTTTTTAAAGTTACATTCATCATAAATATAATTTTTGATTATTTTTTAAAATTATCATTCATCATAAATATAATTATCTTATCTTCTATTATATTAGTAAAATTAATTAAGAATATAATAAAAATATCAAATATTTTAAAAAGAGAAAAAAGTGTAAAAAACTTATATTTTAAAAGGGAGGATTATTAGAAAATGAGAATAGTACATTTCTTTGATTAGGAAGAACTACGACTGTCAATTGGGCCGGGTTGGCCCTAGCCGGCCCGTTTGGCCAGCTAAAATGCGGGTTCGGGCTGATTTTTTAAGTTCGAATAATGTTTCGGGCCTAGCTCGGGTTGAGGTAAGCTCAACCCGATTTTAACCCAGCCAAAAAAAAAATATATATTATATAATAATAATATTATTATATTATTAAAATATATTATTATTATATAAAAAATTTTAAAAATCGAGTTA
This sequence comes from Rauvolfia tetraphylla, assembly GCA_030512225.1. Lineage (NCBI taxonomy): Eukaryota > Viridiplantae > Streptophyta > Magnoliopsida > Gentianales > Apocynaceae > Rauvolfia > Rauvolfia tetraphylla. The sequence continues at coordinate 2,157,797 of JAJQKT010000012.1, forward strand.
GGGCCAACCGAACTTGGCCCAAAAAGATCGAGCCCGAACTTATGTTTTCTTAACCCGATATCAATCGAGTCGAACTCGAACTTAGTAAAACCCGACTCAGTGAGCCCGATTGACACGCTAAGAAGAACAGGTCACCCGAGGACAAATCTTAATTGAATAATGTAACAAAGAAAGAAGATTATGGTTCCAAAAAAAAAAAAAAAAGAAGCAAAATACACCAACTTGCAAATCAAACCCATTAAAAAGATCTCCTCAAAAAGTTTGACAAAGACTAGGGGCCTTTTCGAAACTCCACACTGCATCCACCTCATGTACCGGTGCCCAATATCCTCCGTCAAATTATTACCTGCGACTCGCTCCCTACTTTCGCCGTGGGCCCTTCGCTTCTTAAAAGACAAGCTTCACTCATATACCTCCACGTCTCATGTTACCACGGACAAGAGCATACCACAGCACAACCGTGAGTCTCCTTCCAGCGTACGATAGAAAAATTTCCTTATAAGGCGCGAATAGAGCGGTCTCTCTTTCTCTATGGGAGGCCTCTAATTGGCTTGGCTACTTTATCTCTCCAGATATACATACAGAAGTTTGTATCTATATACTGATACTACCTTGTAATAATCAAAATTAGCACTCGTGAGAGAATTGAAGTGTGTTAGGGTTTTTGATCAGAGGAAAAAGCTTCAGAATTGGGGACTCAAATGGAGATGGAAATCGAAGACAGTCAGACTAGCTTAGCCAAGAAGCTTAAATATAATGAGGTAGTGACAAACATTGCCGACAAGTATATTTCTGTGCGCACAAACCTTAATTTTGGATGTAAATTTGTCTTCTTCTCTGTGATCATAGTTTAGTTTTGCGAGGAATATTGAAAAAGATGGGAATTTTAATAGTTGAAATGTGTTGTTGTTTGCTGTTTTGATGATCGCAAAAGTTTTTTGTGCTGGTTGTTTCGTTGGATTTTTTGGTGATCGTTTTTTGGGTCTTAATTGTTTGCGATTTTGTTGTTTGATGATCTCAAGGTTGCTCGCATGTCTGCTCTTGCGGGAGTTAAGAAAGTTGTTAGATTTGCAGGCAAGAATGTTAATAAATTTGAGTTCTGCTAACGAAGAAGACAACTTGGAAGATTGCACTGCTCGAATAATTAGCTCTGTTGGTCGGGGTTAGGCTAGTTTGGTTTCAAACAATTGGGGAAATAGACCAAAGATAGCGGTTTTACAGTAGGTCGTGGTACTTCGTGAGTGGATTTCTTCTTTGGTTTTGATCTGCGTAATTGAAAAGGCGGACTTCCCTAAGTGGATTTCTTCTTTGGTTTTGTCTGCGTAATTGAAAAGGCAGACTACCCTAACTTTTCTTCGTAGCTTCCTTTTCTGTTGTGTTGAGGTGATGCCCTGATATTCAGGGGAAAGCTTTGAAATGAGTTGAACTTGAAAATAAGTATAGGTGGAAGAAAAATTCACTTGCTTCCCCAATTAACGTTCCTGGGGTCATCATAGCTACATTTAAAAACAGAAAAAGAAAGACGAATTTCCATTTTTCAGTCTTCTTGAGTTATTTGCAAAGAGTATCTGGAATGAAGTATGCGCATGTTTCCATCTTCGTCAATCACTACACCCTTGTAATCATTCCTCAATAGTTCCTGCTCAAAGGCAAATCTTTTAGTTATTCTGCTGTAGTTGGTCATCAGTATTGTTACGGTTGTCTGCTTTACTTTTGCTTTCCTACTTCAGTTTTTCCTTCTTAAAATTACGTAGTGCAGCCAAGGGCCTGATGACAAGTTAGAAGTACAATACCTGTATAAAAAAATTGCATACAGGTCTCTTACTAGTAAAACTATTTTTGTTGTTCTCTAGGAGGCTATAACTAAGGATATTGAGAATTCTACCAGCATTGCTGGATCGACCTCTGGATCACTTAGTCTGGACAATCCAAATGGTTCGAACTCAGATTTATCATATCATGATGATGGGAATGATGAAGATGGTGTGGTGGATGAACTTGATGATGCTGGTGATGTTTCTGACTATGTTGACAATGACGATGACTACATATTTGATGATGACAACGATGATGATTATGATTATTTGGGTATGCAAGCACAATTTGATAATGTGGATTTGCCACCGGGAGTGGAGGCTTCAGTTTCTTGGTTGCCAGAATCCACTGTAAATTCTAGTAAGTCAAATCCATCTAGCAACAGTGTCCAACCTGATGCTGCAGCTCCCCCATCTACCAGTTTGGGAATGGCTGTAGGATCAAGTTCCAATGGAAAAGAAAAAGTGGAAGATAAAGAGGGGGTTATGTCAAAGTATGTACTTTTCAAAAGTTTTGACACTGTTCAAGATTTTTCTGACCATCACTACTCGAACATGGGATTTCAAGGGCAACAGGTGACTTTTGTTAACCATCTTAGATCACATTCTTTCCTTATGTATGAACCCCAAATATCTACTTACCACTCTCATATGTATGGTAAATAGTTGTTGATATCTTCCAGTTTCTTACTTTTGTAGCCACCCAAAGCATGGACAAAGAAGGTTCAGGATGAGTGGAGAATTTTAGAGAAGGATTTACCTGGTGAGTACTTCTCCACATGAAATGATTGGGAAAGGTTTGAACCTTGGAAATCTCATCTTCATGATGGAACCTTCTAGAAGTTTAAATTTGAGAATTCATTGTATATTCTTTGAATCACAACAAAATTAATCAATTCTATTAGCATGGACCCCTAGATGGAATATGTTAATTTCAGTTTCTTTCTTTGTCACTGTGCAGATACTATCTTTGTTAGAGTATATGAAACAAGGATGGATCTCTTGAGGGCTGTCATCATTGGGCCACAGGGCACCCCGTATCATGATGGCCTTTTTGTCTTTGATGCCTACTTCCCTCCTAACTATCCAGACGTTCCACCGGTACACATTACATAGTGTTAATGTTCTTATTATTGATGTTGTAATTCTTTAAGTCATTCTCTTCTTCCCTTCTTTAGATGGTGTACTACTATTCTGGCGGCTTGCGGTTAAATCCAAACTTGTATGATTGTGGAAAAGTATGCCTAAGCCTTCTCAACACATGGAGTGGCCAGGGAAATGAGAAATGGATACCAACGAACTCTACCATGCTTCAAGTATTGGTGTCCATGCAAGCTTTGATTTTGAATGCTAAGCCTTTCTTTAATGAACCTGGATATGAATCACAGTATGTTGGGGCAGAGGGAGAGAGGCGAGCCAATGAGTATAACGAAAATGTGTTTATCCTGTCGCTGAAAACAATGATATATACAATTAGGAGGCCACCAAAGGTATGATATAATGTTCTCTTTGGTGCAAAAGTTTAAATTTTTCTATTTGTTTATTTGTTATTCAAATGACAACTGGTGGTTCAACCAAATCTGTGTTAAAAAAAGAAAAGAATAGTATCTTAGATTTGACATCAAACAGGTGGCAGTTAATTTGCTTTTGAATATTGCTCAGCAAACTTGGTTCATGCGGCAAATAAAGTCCTGTGCGGCACTCGTGGGGGCCTGGTGGTTTGGGAGGGAGAATGTCAGAATCAAGTAGCATCAATGAAGAAGCGGAGATTGTTCTGGAATTCGTTGGGTTTATTCTGTTTAATTAATAAGAACTTATAAATTGGAGAATGTCAGAATCAAGTAGCGTCAACGATGAAGCAGAGATTGTTCTGGAATTTGTTGTATTTATTCTGTTTCATTAAGAACTAATTAAATTAAGAACTAATTAAATTAACTTTGACATAGGTAACAGATAAGTAGTAGTAAGGTTGACGATCCTAACACAAGGGACTTTATGTGTGTTGAAACTCTTATAATTATTTTGTCTCCTTGTCATGCTTCTGAAAGAGATTTCTGTCTTTATCTCATGTATGTTAATTTCCAAATATTTTTCATGCAGTATTTTGAGGACTTGGTTGCCGGTCATTTTCGTACTCACGCCCGTGACATTCTCTCTGCCTGTAAAGCTTACATGGAGGGTGCTCGTGTGGGTTCTTTGGTCAAAGGTAGAGTTCCAGACGGTAAAACCATGGAAAAGAATAAGTCAAGAGAGTTTAAAGAAGCACTAGGTAGAATGTTGAATGGACTTATCTCAAACTTTACCAGGTATGGTGCAGAGGACTTGGAACAGTTTCGTGTTCAACGCTGAGTATTTGGATGGTAGAACCGTACAGTATTAAAGAGATGATGTTCTATCTTAGGCCTCAGTTAGGTCTTCTGAAAATGCTTATTGTGTAGGTTTTTTAAGCCGGTGCACAGCGTCCCCTTATCTTACGGCATTATTTTTCAGACCAGTTGTTGATATCTTAGTTTAACTTAGGAGATTGTTTCTAATGGAATCAGTCTCTTTTCCAGCACTGGCAATTGATGTTAATTGAACCCTGCTTCATTGTCGGTATGCCTAGTATATATGAACTTTATGTCCTACCTACATGCATGCGGTGTTATGCATTATTTTAACTGCTTCCCACATAGCCCAGAAGGGAAAGGAAAGAAAAAAAAAACTGCTACGCTTTCCCCGTCAATCTTTTGTAGTGGTCGTCTACCTAGGGCACATAAATTTGTACTGTTTTTCAAAGACTTGATCGTGAAGCAATAAAGTAGACTTTCTGAACGGGTGAATTACTGTAATTACATTGGGCAAGAGTTTTTAACGCGAGGGGTTTAACCGTCAGCGTCTTTCTGGTTTTTCAATTCTTTCCCTCTGCTGCTTAGGATTAAATGTGTAGTTTTTTGTGGAAAATTAAAAAGGAAAATACAAATGATGTCCCTACTTTTAAATCGTGGCAAGAATCTCTCTTTTGTTAAGCGAGTCACACCATATATCCAGACCACTTCCTTATTCTATTTTTTTTTAAAAATATTTTGGGTAAAATGTTCCTTCTATTCTTCCACAAAATGGGAAAAGAGAAGGCAAAGCTCGTTTATTCGTGCTTTTTTCAGACTAGGGAAGAAAAAGAACTCTTAAAAAAAGAATAAAAAATCATTTTGAGAACCAAGTTAAGAATTCTTTTGATTTCTACTTTTCTAAAATGCGCTTACCCCATTTAAAAGGATCAATGGCTCGGAGATGATTGATTTGCTTCATAAGTTCAAAAAAAAAATAAAAAAAAGTAGAAGTATAAGAGAAAACTAGATTACAACCTTAGAAGTTTAACAAAACAACAAAAACTATCAAAATAAATAAATAAATATGTTTAGTTGAGAAAATTTATATTTTTAAGTTTCGTAAAAATAATTTTTTTGTGAGAAGATACGGATTTATTTAAGATGAAATTAGATAATATTTTATTTTGAGATTTTCTACCTTGAGTTTCGGGATAAAATTTTTTGTGAGAGAAAAAAATAAGACCTAAGTGAAAAATTTAAATTGAGTTCCGTAACAAAACCCAATCCAAATACACCCTTATATTGATCTCTTTTAACCAAACACATAATTATATCTCACTTCTCCTCTCACAAAAAATTCACTTTCACAAAATTCAAGATACAATCTCTTTCAACTAAATACAATTCAAATATACCATAAATAAAATCTAATTATGTGTTTAATTGAATCAAATAATATTCAAATGAAATTAAAAATAGCAATGACGGTTTGCTCCCACTGGATAACTGTCTTCTTCAATTTTTGCTTACCTTGTCCCTCACGCTGTGGACCACATCAGTTGAGTTTATTTTTCAACAGAAAAATAAAAAATAAAAAAATTATTTTAAATATTAATATAATATTCTTATTCTTACTAGCAATTTCCCAAAGCATTTCTAGGGTAGCTGATTGAATACTACTTTTTTACCCTATTTGGATTGCAACTCAAGTAAAAAATAATTTTCAAAGTAAAAAAAATTATACATTTTGTATGTTAGTGGAGTTTTTCTTTAACTTTTTTGAGAGAAGATAAGAGACGCAATATAAAAAAATAGAGAAAAAACTTTTAGAAAAGTTTTACATAACTATAATAAAAAATGAAAATTGAGTGTGATTGGATAAAATTTAAGATTAAAATTTTTTTCTTGAGTTTCGTAAAAAAAATTATTTGTAAAAAAAAATGTGAACCCTACGCTTGAAATTTTGAATTTTGTTTTGAAATCAAACCCTATCCAATCTAAGCCTAAATCAAGGATGACTAGGAAACAACTTAGAACAAGCCCAAAATTAACCTAGAATCTCCAAGCCAGAGGGCTAAAAACAAAAAACAATTCAACACAACAATAATATAATATATTAATTACATTGAAAACGACATAAATTTCAAACTTCAGAAACCTCAAAACTATATTTGGCAATAACAAGAAGCCAAGGTGGCTGGAGAGTGGAGACCCATAGAAGCAAACCCAAAAAGGGAAGGGAAACAGAACTGCTCTGAAGCAGAGAATAAAGCATAGAGCACCATGTCTTTTCTGCTTCTTCACGCAAACAGCAAATTGGACAACTTATATTTTACTGCTCTGGACGACTTTACAAAAAATACAACAGCAGCCATCTTCCCCCTGCTCGTTTCCTTGGTTCTTCCCATGACTAGATGGATCCTGCAACAAGAGAAAAAAACCAGTAAATCCCAAAAGCAATCAGAATACGAATTTATTGCATTATTACCTAAGTGTCATGATCTCACGGTACGTAGAGGCTCAGTTCAGCCAACTTGTTAATCATCATTAGCAAACTAATGATCAACAGCAAGTTTCGATTCATATTACAAAGAGCACGGTTATTTCTTCAATAGACAGATATAACAATCACTCACTAACGAAAAATATCAATCTATTTTGATATAACCCATTGGGATGTAAATACAAGCATATATGCATATGCATGGTTGTACGCGTATTTATGTGAAACAGCAGATTACAAAGTAGCAGAATAAGCCTGTGAATGTTGTTACTAGTGTGTTCAAAAGTTGGCTCACTTCATACCTATGGAAAAACTACTCTTTGACTTAACAAAGAAATAGTAACTAAAACTATGAAAATTCTGTAGACCTATAGTTAGTATCTAGGAATGATGTCTATAAATGCAAATATAAGAATGATGGACCGAAAAATGCTGCACAAAGTTTAAGCAACTAGTGCGTTTGAAGGATAATAAAATGGAAGTCTTGAAAAGTAACTATATGATACCAGGATCAATAATGCACTGTTTTAGGGCGTTGGGCACTGTGTATTGTTCAGCTCAGCACTCAACATATGATGAAGAAGCATATTGACTCTTTGACTCCGCGTCTTTGCACTGGAGAACACAAAAGGTTGTCAATTTGGAGTCCTTGATATAATATCTATAGATAAATTTTACCATGCACAGGGCTACAAGGCATACCCTACATTGCGTCGTCCCTTTCTGCTTCCTTCCTGGATTATAACAATGGAAAGTTCAAATCAGATTACTATTCCATATTTAAGCAATGCTCCACATATGTCTAAATAATGAGACCACGTGACATACAGAAGTTTAGGGGAAATTTCAACAGCCAAACCTAATAGAAGGTCAATAAAGCCGGAGCTCCTAAGAATATACCCCATCCTGTGGAGGGTGCAGCCAAGCTTCCTGTTGCTCCACACCCCTCACATCATAAACATAGACAAGCACACCCACACAAATAGAGCAGAAAGAAAACCAAGAGTTGGAAAGAAAAGAAAAGAAGTCATCTATGATTCCATGCAATAAATGAGATAAGATTGCCAACTGAATATTGATAATACATTATTTCTCACTTTTGGAAGTTAAGCTTTATGATAATTATGATAATTAATTGCAAGAACTTTGATGAGATTTTTCACATGACCAGAGAGCAACTCATCAACAGGCACAAACAAATTGAAACTGCAGCAGCATGAGAGGGGCACATGGAAAAGGAAATCCAGCTTTCCAAATATATAGGAAACATGCAATTCTTCCAGTCTTCAATCTGCATCTGAACTGTTAATACTTGGTGCTAACTCCATAAAGAAATAACCTTATTTGAGAAATTCAAAAGGTTGTCTATCGACATTAATCATCTTTAGCAAGCAGTTCAGGCTCAAAGCAGACGTAAGCTACCTCAATCTAAATATCATGCTTGAACACAAATGAGTTTGAAATTTAGGTAAACAGAGTTTCGCTGCAGACTTATTTAGAAAAGTAACCTTAGGTCAAACTGAAATTTTGTACCAGTTGATTTGGCGGTTGACATATGGGTCAAGTTGAACTCTCGGAGATCTGCCCACTTAACAAGGTAGGAAAGCACTCAAGGGGGGGAGAAGAGGGCAACAAGAACTGTATAACAAAACTATCATAACTGGAGATTGCAAATATTAAGGGCACTCACGTTCAGTTGGTTTTGTTAGTTAGATTTTGAGAGATATTTAATTTAAAGTTACAGCATCTTTGTCGAATTTTTCAGGATAGATTCTTTATATGAAGTGCATGGACATCAAGGATTAATTGATATCAGAAGGTATGCCATAAATTTTATCTATATAGACGACAAAACAAATACAAAAAGAACTAATGCACAGTTTCAGTGTGAAGGACCTCATACACTGACATGATTGTTTTCATAAACTCCTTTTGCACAAAAAGCATACACAAAGAGGATCTAGGAATTATCAATATATGTCAGTCTATGCACAGAGGAAGAACTTAGCTCAATGGACCTCCAAGAGTACTTTTCTTTTTCATTTTTACTGGTTATAATATTTACTTCACAGATTATTTCTTTTCAGATACAGTAGCTAACAGACAAACCTTGTTTTCTCCATCTTCACATTTGTCAGATTCTTCAAGCTCCATTTCAGCAAAGAAAGCCTCCAAGACAAATGCTACAACCTGAAGTCGCCAAAGAGGAATCGAGTCTTAGCATTTTACTTAGGATTTGATAGCAAGACCAATGCAGGAAGTAAGGCCAAAAAACAAATATCTTTATAAAAGGTTCAGAGAATGAGGACATCAGTGCAGGTTTTCCTCTCCCTCTTCCACCCTTCTTCTGAACCAAGACAAAGTGAAGGAACAGATGGAGAATATGGTGGAAACTTCTAGCCCCATATCTCTGACAAACTCATGTATGCAGAGTTTTTAGGAAAAATAGATGAATAACGGGTTAGACCTTTTAACCTTGAAAAGAAATGCTATCTTCTTATGCGGATATCACTTTGCAGATATAGATTCCACATTCATCTCTGATACGGCCAAGCAAATAGTTGGGAAGATATTTTATGTAGCAATGGAAGCTTACCAAGTTCAGAAGCAGCAAAACTGTAATGAGATAGAAGCTGATGAAGTAGATGTAAGTCCAGGAACTTCCAGTCAAATCCTTGTAGCTCTGAAATTTTACCATGGATTAGAATTACCCAAATGTGCTATTACCAGCACCTAGAGAAAATACAATTCTGAAAATAACATATTGATAGATAGAAAATGGCTGCAATGAAATTCTCAAAATTAGGAATTTTGTAACAGTTGAACTATTACATGAATGGTACATGTTGCTCTACTTGGGCAAGGAGACAAGCATTTTTATAAAATCAAACTTGTAATTTTTGAAGATGTAATAGACACCTCATATTAGTTCCTGTCATTTTATATAAAGGACGAGCTCAGAAAAGGAATTCATAGTATACATTTTATGTAAAGTATAATTTCTCGTTCAATTTGATAATGCATCTGTATGGAATTTTAAGAGAGAGAATGCAACTTAAAGTTATACATGTTTGTCTATTTTGGAAGGATGGCATATATATCTGCTATACCGTACTAATGTCATGGTCATCACCCATTGCCCTATGCTTTATAGCTTTTGTACTGTTTAATCTAATAATTTCCTTTACCCAAAAAAGTGAGAAGAAAAATGGGAAGTGGCAAGCAATCAAACATAATTTTAGTGCTTCCTACGTTGTTTATTTAGAGTGTAGCAATTGGCCAACACTTAGCCTTAGCCCCCTTTCCCAACATCCAAAAGGAAACACCAAGAAACACAAACTACAAAATAAATTTAAGGATGAGTTGAGGCAGGCAGTTCCCAAGGTTTCACCACCCTGACCAATTGGTCAGCAATGCTCCAAAAAGGCAACCACTTCTGCTACTTCTCTTAGAAGAAGAAGAAAACTATAGCAAACCTAAATGAAACGAAATTGAGGCAAAAACTTGATTTGACTTTAAGCTGCTAGGTTAATCCCTTAATCCAAGAAGCAAGGAAGCTCAGAAAAACCTTAATGGAAGCTGAAATAGAATGCAAAAGGATCCCCCAGCCCGAAAATGCAGAAGAAAAAGTGGGGAGCTTATGAAGAATAACATATTTCATCAAAGGGGGAAAATCTGCTGATCATGAGAAATTCTATTACCTGCATCCACACTTGCCAATTTCCCATCACCAATAAATTGAAAAGGGTGACCATTCCATTGGGGTAATCATTGAAATTGAAAAGTAAATAACTGATCTGTTAAAGAAAACTTGGATACTCAAGTTCAATTGAACAAGACGTTTCTCAGCAGGATTAAAAAGAAAAGGAGAAGAAAAAAACTACAAAATAAATTTACAGTGATGGGGTGACTAATCCGGGGGAAGAAAGAAAGAAATACATGTCGAGATCTTAATTTGGGATATAACATTGGCAAAGGATGACACTAGGATATTGTATCCAAATATATGAATAAGAGTTTCGCAAACACTAGAGGATACTCATCTTCAGCGAGATCAGTTCCTTCCAACTTCAGATTTCCAGCATTGACAATACCACCAAATATCTGCAAGGTAATGCAACAGCATTTAAGCAGGGATGGAAGAAAAGTTTCTATCTTCTCAGATGACAAGATAGCGAATCAGATAATGCAAAAGTAAACATTTGCATGTAAATAATTAGGGCATAAGCAACCATAGAGTTATGCAATTTAACTATTTAAGACACGTGTTAATCAAACTTATATTAGATAAAATTTGTCGAAATATTTCATCTATGAGTAACCAGCCAAACAAGCTAATGTCAACGACGACAATTCAAACATAAACAAGAAATCTTGGTCTACCTGCAAACCAAGGGAGCAGTAAATGCATAGAACACAGAATATGGTCCCCAAATATGGCATTAGGCTTGGTATGAGGGTCAAAAATGTGGCAACAAAAGCGCGATACTGTTGAACATGCATCAGGAGCCTTATCAGTCGTAACATTCTTGCAATCAGAAGATAACGGATCCTGTAATCATTAAGGTTCAATAGAACACATTAATATTGCTGATTGATTTACGTAAGAACAAAAGTAATCATAGAAACACACTGCTCCATGTTACCAAAATGTAAGCACTAATGGATTGAACAACTATTGCTGTCTTTTCTTACTCTATGATAACCAGAAAATTATGTGGCACCAGATCCAGATGAATGGGTAACCAAATGCTTGGTTCAAGTATTGATTAGTTGACATGTCTAGATTTTGAAGAGTTTAAAAAACATAGTATAGTAAATTTTTAGATCCAAATATGATATGAGAAAAATGTATAAAAGCATGTTGGGATGAAGAAAGCACATGCACCAGATAAATTACTCTTTTTAGTTTTCCCGAGGCAAGGTGGTAATTGGACAAAGGAATTGGGAGGTCAACATTCTTGATCAAGTTTTGCAGTAACCATTATAAGACATGAACAATGATAATCTGTAAATAGAAAATTCACTGATGGACAAGGGATTTAGTAATACTCTTTCTCCAAACACTTGACCCCTTTAGTTCAGGCAGTTCAATCAGAAAGACTAAGAGAAAGGAGAAAAGTTTAGAAACCATAATTATGAGATTTAGCTTTGGGCACTATCAGAAGCCCTGAACCCTGAAATCAAAGTATACCAAACTTCTAAAAGAATATGTTTTAACCGGAAATAAAACATTCTGAAACTTTGGCAGAAATAAATCAGAAACTAATCAACTGAATCATATAGCCAGAAAGCAATGGTCCAAGGAAAAACCATGCAGTGAAAAGCTGAAAAAAAATTTCTGTAAAACTGCCACTGTACATCCTAATTTTTCCTTAAAATCATGATATGTGTCCAATATCAGAATGATATGGATAAATTACAGACTGTTGTCCTTATTTACAACTTCCATTCGGCTTTGTATTTTTACCTCAGGAAGTTATGAAAAACATGAGTAGCAAATATAGCAAATTATTCTTACTAAAATCCATCTCCAATAATTTTCTGCCAATGGGATCAATGTCACACAAAAATTTCTAAGTTACTAATTCTGTCAGTAAAATGAGCATGCTAAGGGTGTATTTGGACACCCTCTCATTCCAAAAACTAATACAAAATTTTCAATCTGGGTGCTACTTCTCCTCTTACAAAAAATTTACTTTTACAAAAATTAGAATCTAAATACACCAAGTCTCTCGTGCTTTACATTAACAAACATTAAGAACACTTCCGCTTCAATAAAATGGGTCCTATATTGGCTTGAAAATAGTTCAAAATATTTTTACTCCAGGTCAAGGGTTTGTAGGCTCACACAGGATTCTTAGGTATAACGTTCACATATTTACAGGATTATTGTTTCATTCAGTCTTAAGCATTACGTATACTGGCAAATAACTAACTTTTGCACAAGTACATCAGCCCTTTCAAAACCATAGGAAAAGTATCAAAGGCGAAAAACACGTATATGACTCAATAACAGTGAAGAAATATTCCTACCATTCTCCATTTGAAAGAAATGTTAGACCATTGGGAGATACAAAAGTAGCTGTTTCTCCAATAACTGCAAGAGTAGAAATCACAACCATAATAAAAGCAAAATAATGATATGTCGCACACAAAACATGAAAAATACCCATTTCCATCTTTCACATAGTTTTGTGGGGAGGTAAAATTAGAGGAGAAGTGAAAGGAAGTGAATCGAGGATAAACTGCTTCTTCTACATCAGCATTTCCTCCCATCCCAAAATGAAGGGTTGGAAGTGTTGGGAATAGGTGAAGTGTAATTAAGATAAAACTAGCCATTGTTTTCAAAACTTAAATAAAAGCAAGAATGAGGGATAAAAATGTAAATAGTCAAAAGTTTCTCTTCCATCTGCCTTCTCCCTTCACCTCCTTTTCCTTCATACAAAACAAAAGGAAAGTAAAAGAAAATACTTCCGCCAGATGCAGTATTTGTCACCCCTTTCCCTTCTGCAACCAAACTATGCCCATCTAGAAAACGAAGTAAATAATAACTCTGCCAACAAATATCTAGGAAACAGAAATTCCAACTTTTATTCACTATAACTTAGAATATTGAAAAACTTATCTGTGTGTGGTGCTTGTGAATAAAGAAAAACTCAGTGGGTAAGAATGACTTCAAAATTTATTCATCGAACTAACCTATGACCCAAGTAATAATAAAGTCGAAGCGATTTTGACCATCCCTCCAATAATTTACAAAACCATACGCATAGACTTTAAGTGCCATCTCCAGGACATAAAGCCACCCTGCAAAAAGCATGCAGCCTCTCGGATTCAATAAAACATGACAAAAGTACACATCATTGTGTGAGAAAAGCAACATTATGTATAGTTCAATCATAAACAGAAAAAAGCTAATTGTATGTTCATATATGTGCCTTTTCTGCATGGTGCTCGATTTAAAAAGCACACAACTCAACAATGCCAACAACAAAACTATAAACGTAGGAAGAATATGTTTTTCTTTAGCTATTTCCATTGTCTTCTGGGAGGTCAGCAGGAGCAGACCCCTGCCCACGCTAGCTGGTAAGTCCTTCCCAACAAGAAATAACTACAGCTCAGTTATATTTGTCTTATCTCATCAAACACCATGAAAATCTACGTCGGACCACTCGATGAACCATGTAGAAGACAGCACATGAATAGATCTTCCATGAACAAAAAGCCTAAAAGAAAAAGGACGCAGGCAACCTTATTGGCTATATTCAGAAGTGTGAAGGAAAACACAGAAGCAACCTAATTTGGGCTGTCACGAAAAACAAATCATTTACCAGACAAAGGCCACCTGAGTCAAACAACATATGAAGATGAAAATCACTCCTCTGAGCAACAGAGGAAATATATCCATAGCAGGCAGAGAATCAAGCTGTTTGGCAAGAAAAGCTTCTTCGATCATAAGTTACCATCTTTTTATAGTTGGAGGATACTTCATCTTCTACAGAATCATGACTCAACACTTTGACCATTCAAAGTTCTAGTTAACTACCAGCTAAAACTTTTTCATATCGATCTTATCTTCTAAAAGGACATACTTCACTGAAAATCATGCTGAGCTTTCACATGGGTGCATCTGTTTAGTCTTAGACGGTAATAATCATTGACAAAGAAGTCTCCATGGCATCAAAACTCTGTTTTTATGAAATATTATAGGTGAACGAATGTTATACAGCACAATTCATTCCTTTTTAATTGGACAAACAACCTTTTAATGATTCTGAGTTGCTACAAACAGAATTCATTGTCACAGAGTAAGTTGACAAGTCCATGGCATGCTGACTTATCCAGAAAGAACAAGAATGAGATGGTGAAGAAACAGCTAATTTATTATCCTACTTCTATCCACCATCTGTGGCAAAATGAACTTGTACACTCAGAGAGAGTGAAAAGGGGAAAAATGAAAAAAAAGGCACCAGCAGGTGAGAAGAAAATAATTCTAAAGGACATTTGTCAGAAATATGCTTCCTAGTAAACAGAGTCAACAGGAAATCAATCATAAACTTACCAAAGATGAATTCGACCTTCTGCCATGCCTTCTGAGCGGCATTGTTTGCTATATCAAGCTGAAATGAAAAACTAATCAGCGAAAGAAATTTTTTTCTCTTAAGAAATAGGCCACCAAGTAAAAATGAAATTGCAAACTAAGTCTAGTGGTATAGTAGATAGTCTTTATATATAAGATAATGGACAATCTAATAATCTAGTTAATTCATGAAAATGAAGTGAAGAATCACATACTTCTGCAAATTGCTCTTAAAAAAAGAAATAAATACTTCCATCAACCACTCAAAATCACAGTTCACAATATAATTAACAACAATCATTAATAGCGCCAAAAGAGTTCACAAAATTAACTACTTCCATCAACCACACACCCCTCTCTCTTTGGGGGTTGCTTCAAGTGGACTAGATGCCAATCAACTATCACTGCATCCCCAGAACCAGAGGAATGAAAAAACTTAAAGATATACCAAATATAACTATGGTATCCCAGGGATGAAAGACAGACAGCATTCCCTTCAGCATTTTATGGTCTACAAACAAACACTACAATCATTTGCCAGTTCTCAATTAATTCCTCCTACAAAATTAGAGACAACACTCCCTCCGTCCCGAAATATTAACTCTATTTCCCTTTCTCATTTGTTCCATAATATCTGCTCCATTTTTAATATCAATGAATATTTAATGAGGTTTTTCCATTCGTACCCCCCTCTTTAACTACTACCTACTCCAAATTCCAAATACTCTAATTAATGAATCATAATTAAAGCCAAAGGGCACCTGACTCTCTTTCTTTTGAATGTTATAGGTTTTAGTAAATTCTTAATTTTTTTGAAAAATGACAAATGAAGCTAGTATTTCTGGACAGAGGGAGTAGCTCAAGTAAATGACATGATTGGGAGAAAAAAAAAAAAAGACTAAACTCCCAATCTTCTTTCTTCTCTTTTTCTGCTAAACTCTTTTCAACTTAAATTATGCCCATGATAAGAGCTTGTGGCTTTGCTTACTTGATCGTTTACCACGGAAACTTTTTTCTTTCACATATCATGCATTAATCCTTCATTCAAGAATTTGAGATGATACAAACATGATTCAGTAGTTGCATGATATCTTCTAGCATATGATACTGCTTCCCAGTTATTTAAAATCAACAAGACCCGAAAATACACTTCCAATATTTCTTAAAACATAATTCCAGAAAGTAAATGTATTTCAGCCTCACTGTTGTCTCAATAATGACAGCAACAAGATTCAGGAGGAGAACAAAAGCTACAACGTATCCAAATGTAGGGCTTCGAACAAAATCCTTCAGCTTTTCTGAAAATGGAGAATGGTAGAATCCTGGAAATTTCTCAAAGATAGGATCCTACAAGCAGAAAGCAAAATGAAAGTCAAGAGTAAATCCTTTTGAGGCCAGCTCAAGATGTGTTACAGCCTGAGCATGAAGAAATTGAACTGACTATATCCTCCTTTTGAAATCTCAGTGCTATGGCATTGCAAAGATCAGCAAACTCCTCCAAATTAATCTGCAAGTAGACAATCATAGCAGAAAATCAATCAATGAATTGATGAGACAAGAGGCTGGTCAGGACAACAAACAATTTGATGTCGCTAATAGTACCAGAAACATGAGATCTGAGAGACAAATTAAGCCCTCCAAACTATTAGAAACATGACCAACAAATAGATCTTCTGAAAAGAATGCAATGTGAAAAGCTTGCCACCAGAGGGAACACTTCTCATCCTAAGAGTTGATTTATGCATGGTGAAAGAATTTCTCCGCTCTTCGGGGTAATGATATTGTTCAGCCGACTACATTTTGTTAGGCAGAGAGACTAAAACTGAACAAGAAACTCCCATCTTAAAAAGCACCAAGTCAAAGTTACAAACAATTACTTTTCAGACAACTATGTTGAACATAGACATGACATCTCCAGTTAGCAGGGAAAAATTGTCTCCACTTCCAATAGCAGTGGTCATGGTAGTTTGTCCAAGTTTTCACCTTATTTAGTATTGATAATGAAGGATTAGAAGCATAAATGTGTAAAAAAAGGAAACAAATTGAAATAAATAGATAGTTCCAATTGCAATGAAGTATGGGCTAATTCATGGGAAGAGAAAAATTCAACTAAAAAAAGAAAAGGTCATTAGCTTTTCTATGCCATCCAGAAGAACAAGAAGAGAGAAACAGAAAGAAAATTCTGCAACTAAAAATGCACCTTGAAGTCGTGGCTATCGTCCAACTCATCGAATATTAGCTCAAAATCCTCTCTTGATATTTTTGGCAATGTCCTAAAAACATCATAAGGGAACTATGGCTCAGTATTAAAAAGCCAAAAATGGTCTATATATTGATTAACATATAATCAGAATAAAAAGCTGATATTACAATATAAATTCATCATATTATTGCTTAAGAGGAACCTTATCCGACCACAGAAGATTTTCATCAATTTCAGACAATGAAGTATCATCAAATCTGCAATTACTATTATGAAAAACTGAAGTAATGTGAAGACCTTTGCGTCCTGATCCCTTCTTTAATGGGGTCGGGGCGCAGAGTGGCATTATAGAATGTCAAAAGTGCTTTCACATATTTAGGGGCACAGTGAAAAGCTTAAATCGTAATGTCAAGACATTGCCATCATTTTGTTTTCATTGTAGTCTTAGGTTGACAAGTTAACCTTTCCTTGAAAAAAAGATCCTCCCATTCTCCAGCCCTCTTCCATGAGATGGAGTGAAATTATTACTCCCTTTGTCCTCAAATAATTGTCATTTGGAGTTTTCACACAGATTAAGAAACTCATTAAATTAGTCTGATTTAATGTAAAAAGACCAAATTAACAATCTTAAAAATTGAAATGTAATAAATCCAATGTTTGGTAGAGTAATAAAGCTAAGGGTAAAGTTGGAAAAAGCTAACAAATTGTTTCTTGATTTCACAAAATGACAGATAATTGTGCACAAGAAAAACTTCAAAAGTGATAGTTACTTGTAGAAAGACAGAATAAGTTATTTCATGTTGACTCACGAAACAGCACGACCAATCCAAATTTCAAAGCAGCTTCTTAGAGATGAGTCACTTTAAGCATGGCTGTTATTGTGTTTGCTCAACCTATAAGTACACTTGCTCAACATAACATTCAATAAGTGGAAGATTGTATATCAATATATACCTGTATTTGTTAAGTTCTTCAAAAAGTCGGATGCACTGATCTCTGTTAAGGAATCCCAGATTCTACATACATGCAAAAAGAGAAAATTAGTTCCTTTGATAAGAAAGCCATAATAAAAAGAACAATTGCATCTAGGTAACTATACCTTCTCTCTCCATTCTTAGAAGAATTATCACTAAAATGAAATAAGTGCAAAAAGGTACTAAGCTTTTCTGGAAACAGATGATAAAAAAATCGGAAACATGATACAATAATACTTACATAGCTGTCAACCAAACTAAATGCTTTGCTCAGTATTCTTATCCTCATACGATCCTTCTCCGCTACTTGTTTTACGAGCTATAAACCATCAACATAGAACGAAGGAAAAAGTTACAAACTTGTGGATCCCAGTACTGATTTTGCAATAAAGCCATGAAACACCAATTGCAATAGGATGTGAAGCATCTACATCCAACTGTTTTCAAAACATCACATTTGGTAAAGATTTTGCACCATGCAACCTATTACCGCAGTGGCTAGATTATGTCCAGAACCATAGTTATTCATTCAGAAAGGATAAATTAGAAGAAGGAAAGAATCCTATACCTCGCTTTTGAAGCTATCATAAACAACGGCAAGGATCAAATTGGTGACAAAGTAAACACCCAGAAGCACGTAAAGAACAAAAAACAGGCAATACCATCGTGAAGCCCTAAAAGAAAAGGTAAAACACACAAAACACACAAGTCTCAGCAGAGATGAGGAGAAAAAATATCAATAAGAAGAATATTGAATTCAATAAAAGTCAAAAGGTTGAGAGAATTTAAATTGAATATACGGCCATAAATGCACATCGTCCGCTGAAGAGCATGTGTGTGCATATATCTCGCATATTTTAGAATTTAATCTCCTTTTCAACCAGGTATTTTTTGTTTCTTCACAGTCCTTCACAAACCTCAAGTAACAGATTTGAGTTTGTGCCTCTATATGCACATCATAAGGAAAAGACAGGGAAGAAGATTGATTAACCTTGGCTGGATTACCACAATCTAAAAGCTTAAGCTATAAAGACATGTGCAACACATACATTTTAGACAATTTTAATGTGTTCGTTTATGCAAGGGCTGAATACTTACTTTGGGCAATAATAGGTACGCATGCACTTCTTACTGACAAGTGGGAGAAAAGAATAGAGAATCTCCTATTTTTTACCAAGTTACTGCTTCATCCTACATCAACTAAAACTTTTGTCAAAGAGGAGTTCATGTACATATTTAAATACTAAGGAAGAATCCAGTGTGCCAATTGAATCGCTTTCACGTATCAGGTTTTGGCGTGAGGAGTTTGACCAGATATGAACATCAAAGAATAATTATAAGATTAAATTCGAACCGAGAAGAACCAAATATCTATTCAAGAATTTCTATAAAAAGCCACTTACTTGTAAGCTGGGATCCAGACATCTGGATTGTTGGATGTGGTAAACAAAACGAACATTTGGTACAGTGTTGCACCATAGGAAGTAAATATAGTCTTCCCTTGCTTAGTGTCTTCAAATATGACAAATGCTAACCAACTAGAGAACAACAGAAACAAAAGAAAAAGAGCCTGCCAAATAGTTTGTTGTTAGTAAAGGGACGGAGAGAGGAGAGAAATTCTGTGTTGGTTAGGGAAATAAATTAGAAGCTTGTACTATTTAACAACCACAATCAATTGTATGTGTTCCATGAGTCATCCCTGAATACAGATAATCGTGGATAATTATTCTAGTGAAAAGCCTAAACATTAAGTGCACTAATAAATGCAGACGCACCAGGACATTGAGATATGTTCTGAGCATTCCAGCCAATATGATTATGCTGTCTCGTAAGTCCCTTAAGTCAAAACAAAACAAGGAACCAATTCAGCTTCTCAAATTGATTCAACAAATTTGTCAATAAAGAAAGGATACTTTTGCATTAGCATGTTTACTTCGCAGAAAACAACTTCCAAAAACAAAAATTCAGAACAGCACTGCGCTATTGGGCCATGTTGACGACCAGTGACATATTTGGACTTTCTGCAGAGAAGACGGCCAAAAAAATGGAATACCTTTCTTATTGGACGTTAAAAGTTTGACTTCCAACTTATCTTACGTTTTCTAAGGCAACCACCTCCTAAGCTTAGCGAGAAGAAAAAATAGTCAGTTTCAACAAATAAAGTATAAGATCACAACGAAAACTATCAATCCTACTAGTTTCCTTTATGAATCATTAAATTCATACTGGAACTTCGTGGACAACTAAGTGTTACTTTTCGATAATCTATTTGAGAAGACTTAATTTGTCCAACAGGACACTTGCTTCATTGCAAGAAATACGAGATCTTAATACAGAAATAAATTCTTAACCTTCAAGAGCTCCCAAAGCAAAAACATGAATATATCAAGATGATAAAAGTTGGAAAGGGAACAAGGGTAAGGTTAACACACCTACCTAATATTAAGAATAAAAAACACAACCCTAATATAGGGTGCAATCCTGAATGGAAGAGAATAGAAGGCCACAGGAGAGAGATAGAGAGCATAGACTACTAGATCTGCAATCAGGATTAACAACAGGAGGACCTGAAAATCAAGGAACAAAAGAACTGATTATGACTTAAATTGCATATATGATTACTGTTAGCAATGAGCATTGAAGAAGACCTAACATTTCAGGAATTTTAATAGCATCATGCAATATCAGAACCATCACGTCTTTTTGCCCAAAATTTTGTGAAATCGACATCATAATACTGCTAACCAATGCAGAATTATAGTTTAGGAAAAATATGCCACTAAAAAGAATAAAAAAATAGGAATTGGTTGAAGATATTCTAAGCAGCAGCAGAGCAAAAGACATACATGGCCCACCAGGAATTTATCTTAACAGTACCCTTGATAGCAGAAATTAAATAAAATTAGGTTCTTCACGTTCATCAAGTTCATATGGAGCAAAAAAGTTGCTTGAGTGGGCAGAAAACCTAGTTTGAGGATGTAGACAGGGAGGTACAAGCCAAATCTTGGAGGAAGATGGTTATTGACAAAACCAGGAGACAAAAAAGGAGAGTCAAAAGGTGTTGGGGGACCTATGCAGCATTGCAGGGATGATGAAAGTTAGATCTGAGCAAGACACAAAATACAAGGCTCAAATTGAAAGCAAAAGCATCTCTTTTATTGCACTAGGATCTAGACCACGTTCATTTTCATTAGATGAGACTACATATTTACCGTTCACCATTAAAAACTGCCCATACAACATCTGGGCCACTGGATCCTGCCAAGGTCAATGGCTACCTTCCCCATCTCTTTGGCAAAAATCTTTGCTTCAAAGATACATGAGCTGCCGCTTTATGACCATGAGAGTACGGATAAGAAAGATAATCTTTTGGACTTACTCAAGAAGAAAAAAGGTACTTATTTCTTTTAGATAAAGGAAGAAATTTTGTTAATGAAAGAAGATATACAAGAAAGAGGATGAGGTGCCCTCAAGAAAGTAAATTAAAAATGACCCCAAGAAAAGAAAAAGGATAGTCATGGCCAATGATATACTCTTTTCAAGAACAAAAAATTGATTTCCTATCGAACATCAAAGGTTAGTTCAGACCTCAGTCTATGGCACTTGATTCGAGTTGTGGAAAAATCGAATTTGAAATAGATCAGTATCACCATCATTTACTTCTCTATTAGTGAAAACAAGCCTTCTTGTCAAACCAGAAGAAAAGAATCAAAAGAAGTTTAGAGAAAATAACTTGAAAACTTAAACGTAAGGACCAAAATACCTTAAGTCTGTTAAGCATATTTTTCCAATAGATAGAGAGGCCTTCATAAGATATTGGAAATAAGGTATGTACCATGAGAATCGTAAGAGTTACAATCTGCAGAAGAAAAGAACTCAATTATCAGGAACCACTCAGTAAACAAGAACAGAGAGCCAAACAAAAAGATCCTGATGTGGAGAAGAAAAACCGGATAACCAAAGGGTAAAACAAGCTCAATTAATAAATACTATCATTATTTGACACAAAATAAAGCCAGTCATGATTTTGGAAAATCCATATAAACACTTTTTAGTTCGTAATGATATCAATCTGTTCCAGAAAAGCAAAAGCCTTCATATTTGTCAGGAAATGTATGCCTAACCTCATAAGGTTGTAATACACAGGAGCTTGAAAAGTTAATGTAGCCTATAGAACAGGATCAATCTCCATATCAAGAAGTAATCAAGGGAGAAATACTAAAAACCTAATCAGTAACACCAAAGACATATCAAATTGAGTGGTTGATTTATCCTTTCACTGGGATGAAACCAAAGATTTAAGCTAATTCGTGACGGCCATCTCAAAAAACACAACTACCTTTAGGCTTCCAGAAAATAAACAAAAAAAACTTCTCTTGCGAAGTAAGTAATACTGGTAAAGACATCAGTTGGATGTCTTAGTTACCCGAAGACAAAGATAGCCACATGTTTGGGGTTTACCTCATATATAAGTGACTCGGTACCAGTTAAGTAGGGAAGCTGTCCTAGAAAATAGTAGCCTCTCTCGCTGCAAGAATGCGCAGAATACTTGGAACACCACAATGGTTTCTGAGCAGATCCAAGACCAGAAAGAGAAATGTGAATGAGTAGACTAGAAGGGGGGAAAAAGAAAATATAGATGCCTTGTCTGAACTTTCTTTAGAAGACAAGTCAAAAGCATATCCATATGTAGGAGAACAGACTGCCACCTAGGAGACTGTACAAACCTCAAAGAAGTTCAGAACAACCAAGGCAAAATAGTTGAGAGACCAAAGAAAATCAAAACGTATAAACATGAAGTAGAATTTTGCTGCACTTCCCAGGCTTGATTGCTCAAGAATTTCCTCGGGTAGTCCAATACCATCTTCAGCCTACAAATACAACCATTTGAGAAAATTGAGAAAATGATAAAAGCAATGGACGTGATCCATGAAAAATTCAGAACAATTTCTGTTGAAAACTCCCACAAGAAACAAGGTAGACCATCTCCCATGTAGACAGAATTCAAAGTCATTCACATATGTGTATGAAGCATCAAGGATGCATATTTTTACAGGTGCAACGAGTCAACTTTTTTGACTCAGGAAAATGGTTATTCACACTACTGAACAATTTAACTGAACTAAAATATGCAATTTCGTTATGCATCGATATTTGCATTCATTCCTCTGAAAAATCCAAGGTATTTTAGATTTTAAAATTCTATGATATTTTTCATTTTCAATGTAAAGGAAACGAATTATATAAAGTTCTTGTTGAGTCTTCTGCTGAAAGAACTTCTTCCACTTCTCCTGCAAAGTAAATCATTAAATTCCAAATTTGTAAACATAAAACAATGCCAACATGTTGATTTATTGGCTAATAATCAATTGTGATACACTTCCCTCAATGCACTTATAGGACACTACAATTAACACAAAAAACAAGAGCAGAGGAATGCATTTGACTAAAACTGACTTGCTTCCAATCAGTTCACAAGAAACCAGAATGGATTGCATGATCAATTTCAAAACTGATAAGGGAAAAAAAGAGAGAGGAGGGGGACACCAGAGATGGACCAAGAAGGGCATAAAACAACTTGGATAAATGTCATTCCTTTTTCTGAATTGCTTAATTAATTCCCTGAAACTACGTTTATATAGAGAAAAGAGGACGTTTCTCTCAACAAAGCAACTAAAGAAATGAACTACCACAATTTTCATTTCTTGCTTAAGTCAATAGGTAACTACTGGAAAATGAAGGAAAGAGATCATGGTTGTAGAGCAATAGTTAAGAAGTCTAGAATTATCCAGAAATGCAATTGTGCTATCCTTCTTCTCACATTTGGGACACCCATAGGGGAATGAAATCATAATAAGAAAGCTCTTTCGTCCTTCACAAATGTTTACCTCTACAAGACGTTATTTACACCCTTCCTCCCAAGGAAAGCAGAGGTTACAATTTCAATTCTATCGGCAGAGTCCAGACTTAGCCTAACTTTTGAGACTCATGACCCATCCCATGTAGCATGAACAGGGAACATTCCATAGGCACATCATAAAAATTTGAACACTGTGATCTTTATGATGTTTAGCTTACTGGTGTCGGGGCCAAATTCGTTGCATCACAGTTAGCATTCTCTTGTGAGTAAATATTCTTTTGCATCACAGTTGAAACTTCTTCCTCGCATCTTTCCAACGCAAGAAAAGTTAAAATGCCAAGAGGATATTGTAAAACATTATGGGATGAGTTTCCCTTAATTTATAGCCTCAGTCAGTTTATTCGACACCCTTTCACCAAGAAGTTAACAAGGACTAATAATATTTATTACGATTACATGCATAGCTTCAATTACAGGTAACATTCACTAACTTACAGTTGAAATTTAAAAGAAGACCCCTTATGAAATTGATATTGAAAATTCTTGACAGACAAATAAACAATGACATACAAGATCAACTAAAGCAGCAGCCCTCTGATAAGTTGATCCATAAGCAATTGCATCTGATCTTCTCAAAAAACCCTTCCGATCCCGAGTTGAATTATTACTTCCACTACTTTCTCCTCCCAACAAAGCTGTATCCATCTTCTCATAAAACTGAGAAATAGGATATGCTTCTTCACCTTTCCAGTTTATCTTCTTATTCTCGCCGCTTTTGTGTATGAATTGCACTCAACAAACGTAAAGCAGAAGCCTTTGAACGGTAGGGGCTGTCGGGCTTCTTGATTTAACAGAAGAAGAAATGATCCTCAAGACAACTGAAGAAGGGGGGAAGACAGAAATCAAACAGAAGCAAAAGAAGCCATAATTAGCAGTGGGTTCAGTATATTCAAGTCAATGTCAGACGTAGCCAAAATTCAAGATTTTCATACTCGTTGGATGAGTTTGGGACCCGGTTTTAAATGAGCTCTCAATCGAGTGGGGTCTATAGATCGTGTCGGCATGCCATCGTTGGTATGTAATGTTGTCATGGCAGGATATGATTCGAACAAAACACCATTAATTTATGCCATTACTGTCGGAAAGAGCCTCTTTCATTTTCTGGATCGTTGGAGAAACATGTATAGTATATTCTTCTTTTCATACTATATTAGTATGAAACTCTACATTACAAAGAATATATATTATTTTTTAAAAAAATAAATATAAAGAAAATAAAATTTTAAAAATAAAAATTAATTCTAAATATTATTAAAAATATTTTTAATAGCGTCATCAAAAATAAAATTTTTTAATCACAGAGTTAATTTTTGTTTCAAAAAAGTGTTAAAAAAATTAACACAGATTATTATATAAATATTATTAGAATTATTATAAAAAATATGAAGAAAATTTATATGTTTAATAAAAAATTTGTACTAATGATTAATTATAAGTAAATTAAGATTATAAAAATAAAAAATACAATGTAAGTTAGACTTTTTTTCGTATTATTAAAATAAATTAAATCTAAGATATGATTTTTCAATTTTTCTACTATATTCATCTTCTACTCTTGTTATATGTAAAAAAAAGATTCATCTTCTATACTATTATTTAATTATTTATTTTGACTCTTCAAAAAAAATAATATATTTGTAGTAAAATCTTTGTGATATTAAAATCCCTCTTTCTTCCTTGTCACTCTTTATTTCTAAAAAATAAATAACATAAAAAATAAAAATATTAGTGTTTTATATTAAAAACCTCAAATAAAAATTTTTTAAAAATAAAAAAATTCTCAAGTCATTCTCTAATTTTTTTCAAAATAATAGTATTCATGATCCATCACAAAAAAGTTATAGTGTTATTGTATTTTACAAAATTATTTATTTATTTTATATTTACTTGGTGAAAGGACAAAAAAATCATCGACTATTACATTTCATGTCTAATGTACTGCAAAGTCATACATGTTCTAGTGCAAAATATTTTAATAGACAATTAGACACTTTCATCCTTAAAAATTAACAAATGAATGATCAAATTAGATAGTAATATATATTGAACAAATTTGTGTAATAGATACCAATGACTAAATAAATAAATATTTTTAAAATCATCCTCTCAAACAAAAGAAAAAAAGAAAAAGCTTGAATCATCAAAACCTACAAAAAACAAAAACTCACTAATTTTCTATTAAAAGAACTAAAAATATACAATAAAGTATATAATCCAATCAAAATAAAAAAATAAAAGGCATGAAAGATATAGAAAGAGAAAACATGAATGAGGCTAAAAATAAAAGAAGCTGACAAAAAGGAAAAAAAATGTATAACTACATATGAAAGTCATGAACAACTTTCAAACTTCTTGACGATCATAAAATTCAAAAAGTTTTCAAAAAATATATGTTATTCTCAAAAAAATTACATGGAATCATATTGAAAAAGAAATATATAAATTAAAAAATTAAAACAAAAAGTGCATACCTCTCATTTTGTAAGTTTCAACTAAAAAATTCTCTAAGACACATTTCAAAATTCAAAAAAATATTAAAGCTAAAATACATATTTAAATAAAAAATTAAAATATCCTAAATGTACCTAATGTCTATGATGTAATAACACTTATGAATTTTACCCCATGATCAAGGAAGAAGCATGAGACACTTTTTCTATTTTGGTCTCTACACAAAAAGTTGTCAATAAAAAATAAATAAATCTTCTCTAAGAAGAAATAAATTCATAAACATTTCACATTTTACTTTTACAAAGAAGTTCTCAACAAATTTTTTTAAAAAAATAAAAATTTTCTAAAAAGAATAAATTCATAACATCTTCTAAACAATAAGAGATGCATTGAGCATTGATAAGTTCCTCAATAAAATAAATTATTTATTCAAGAAAGACAAAAAAATCAAATCTATAACACTATTTATCAAACTCAATGTCAACCCTTAAATTAAAAGAGAAAAAAAAATAAAATAAGAGTAACTTGTATTAGAAAAGGAATTGAAATAATTACTCCTATTTTGAAAATAGAATATTCTAATCAGAGAAAAATAAGAGAATGTGACGATAAAAATCTTTTGAGAAAAAGTTTGTGGAAAAAGTGACAGTAAATAAGGTTATGTGGAAATAGTTGAAAGTTATTAAGAATTTAAATTTAAATTAAAAGATTTGCTCAAGATAAACTAAAATATTCATATTATTTTATCATAAAAAATCTTTTAGCTAATGATAACTTTTCTAACTAATAAAAAAATATTTTATTAATATATATATATATATATATATATATATATATATATATATATATATATATATATATATATATATATATATATATATTAACAAAATTTTTTAAGTAATAATTAAAGTCTTATACTTTTACAAAGTAACTTCATATATGAAATTCAAAATTGAAATTAATGTAATAGTTAGAAGTTTAGCTTTAATAATTTTAGTTTAAATTAAGAGATTGAGTTAAGTAAAATTGATAAAGATAAGTAGTTTAAAGTTATCTTAATAGATTGAAAATAATCCTAACCAATCAAAATTTTTAAGACTATTTTAAAAAGTAAAAACTCTAAAAAAATTAGGATGAGAGGTTTAAAATCATAAGAAAGAAAGGGTTACATTTTTATAATTTATACTCATATATATTAATAAAATACTTTTACTCTCTCTCTCTCATTCTCTAAAGCTTTTAAGACCCTAATCCTATTTTGTAAAATTTTAAGTTTCTTAATTAGTTTAAAATTTTTTGATTTGCTCAGTAGATTTTTTGTTTTAATAAATTCATTAAAAATTTATCCATATCTTCTCTCATTATCTTCTCCTACTCTCTCATTATCTTTTCACGCTCTTCTAATCAACCACTGCTACACGTATGTTCCAATTCTATAGCTGCTCTTTCATCTCTTTATTATCCTAATCAACGTACAAAGACAGAAATTATGTTTTCGTCTATACTTTATTCTCATATTTTTTATTCAACTTAAATTTTTTCCCTGTTCAAAGATGCAAAAACTGAAGAACACTCCTTCTCGATGTTCTTTCCAAGTAGAATACCATTTCATTCCATGTTACTAGAGTTTATTAGAATTGATAAATTTTTTTTATTTCATTCCATGTTCTCACTTTCTTTTGTTTAAATATATATGATTTACTTTTAGCAATCCTTAATCAAGTATTATTACTTTTTAGTCTTTTTAAAATTTTTAATACCAGAGATGACATACTATTGATGAAGATTATATAATTAGTCAATGAAGAACATTCTCTTAATTAAAATACCTATACATGTAGAAAATATTTTTATAAATGAGAGGTTAATAAAACCCTTATCGAACATGAATTGAACCATCAACCTCATTATGAGGGGTCTCAACACTTGCTACTAGGATAAAGCCTTACAGCTATTACTTTTTTGTCTTAAATGGCCATACTAATTTTTTCTTTTCTGCCTCTTTAGATTTTATTAAACAATTCAAGTTTATTCAATTAGTTTAAGAGTTTCTTCCATTTTCTTAACATTCAAGATGATTTTATTTTTAAATAGCCAAATTTTTATTATGCTATGTTAATAACATATTAAACACAAATAGTAGGTCAACCTATTCGTTCACCTTTTCTTTTAAATAGTTTCTGAAGATTTTTCTACTCTTTGTTTTTAATAGAAAAAATGCCACTCTTTTTTCATTGTGAAGCTCATCATTTAACCCTAGAGTTTTTATTTCTATGTCTTTCTATTTCTCTTATGAGATAAATTTTATACTTCATGAATTTTTAGTTTTTTTTAAGCGACAGAAACTCTTGATCTATATGTTAATATTTTCTCAAGAAATATGTGGACAAATGTGACAATTGCATATTGGACAAACATCAATTCTAGAAGCCAAAATGGTAGAGATTGGCAGCTAACTTAGTGGATATTGATTTTTAAGAAGACCATTCATGTACCAAAGTTTTCTATTTTTTTCTTTTACCAAAGATACAATAGAAATTATAGTATTTTATGCAATTATCATTAAGCGAATTGACATAAGATAGTCGAATTTAGAGATTGTTGGTAAATGATTGTTGGATACTTTTATTATGAGAATCTCATTTCTGCCTCTTCAACCCAAAACATTTGGTAAATGTGATTGCAACCATCTTTATATTATTATTAGTTATAAACAACAATTTATATTTTCGTAATTCTTACATTATTATTAATTACTTATTTTAAGTAGAAGCTAAAAATTATTTCTGTTTTCATAATGCATTTTTAGCTAATTTCATAAACAAATATGATTTACTTTTGTTCGTGAGCAAAGACGAAGGAAATTGTAAAATCATGTTTTAAAGATTGTTCTTCTTGATATGGAGACATTTAACATTTTTCTTGGGATAGAATGTTCCTCCGGAATGAGGGAAGGGCTGCCAGTAGAAACTATGTAGGACATTTTTAATAATTATTAGAGCAACTCCGTTGTTATGATGATACTTACATAATTTTTTTTTTAAGTAAACATATGTGATTTATGTGAAGTTTTACTCTTCAATCTCTACTTTTTCGAAAAGCCAATCAATAAATTATTTTTCATTTTATAAACTTGAATAGATTTTAATATACTTTTAGAGTTAAGCTTTTTCTCCTAAATATTGTAACAGTTTTTAAAATATATTATTTAGTTTTCTTTTTCTTTTTGACATAAGAGGAACTTGGTTAAATTAAGACGTTAATTTTAAAGTAAAAGCACAATGATTAAGTTGACTTTTTAGTGTTAACTTCATAAATTTGGTTCATAATTTTTTGAAAAAATATATTAACTACAATTGAGTATAAAAATTTGATCACATGCAATGCATGGGTCTTTTTGCTAGTATATATATAGATATATATAGAGACAGAGGAAAAATCTAAAACTGTTACTCCCGTCCTCTCTAATTTAAGAAAAAAATTATTTTTTCACTTTAAACTTTATTTTTCTTCTTATAGATAATTCAATTTTATAATTTTTAGTATAAATTAACTCAAATAAAAACTCAATCCAAATATGTCCTAACTTATCAAGCTAGTCATGTCCCATTCCTGAGAACGAATGAATATTTATAAATATTAAAATAAAACAAAATAATATTTTTACTATAATAAATACAATAATTAAATAAAAATAATATGTTTATACATGTTGTAATTTGAGTAAAATAATTTAAAAATAATATAAATTTTAAAATATATTTTGTCATAATATTGAACTAATTTAATATAATATTATCTATTGAAACATTATTAAATAGGGAAAATAAATCTTGCTATATTCTTTTTAATTTTCTATGCTAAACCATTTCTCTTGAATAACAATTAAAAAAAATAGCACTCAGATATATATAAACTGTGAAGCCAATAGAAATTTTAACCATTAATAGTAATCTCAAAAGGGGAAAAGAGCATTTCAAAAAGAAAGAAATCAAACAAAATGAGAAAATTTCATTATTTTTAATAGAAAGAAATAAAAGGAATGCATTTACTGAAAAAATGGAAGATATGACAATCGGTGAGGGGTACGTTTTGGCCTATCAATTAGTACAATGACGACAATATTTCTCCTTAGGCATTCTATAACAACACCGTAGAAGAAACAAAAATAAGAGAATCCATTATAAGGGACTAAACCATAAATTCAAACAAAATATCCTCTAAAACAAATAATTTTTTTTTTTAAAAAAGTAAATCATAATATAAGCTAAAAAGGGAAACGAATCGGACAGCCCCCTATTGGGCAATCATTTTATAAAGTTTATTCCACATTAAGAAAAAGGAACATTTGCATATATGAAAACTCATGTGCCTAAATTAAGCTTTAGGGAACACAAACGATCTCATTTCTCTTTTAGTAAAAAATTCACTTTTACAAAACTCAAAAGAAATTTTCTCGGCTAAACACAATTCAAATACACCCTTAATATCTATTTTTAGCAGACCTCAAATTATATTTCCACAATTGCAAATGGTTCAACCTACTTTCACAATTAATCACTTTGTTCTTTCGACCAAAATAATAATAATAATAATAATAATAATAATAATAATAATAGTCAATCTGTATTGAAACATTACAAATAGTGAGCTATAAAAGTAATGTGTCATTTTAAAAGTATTATCTCGTTCATACGTAATCTCATATTCAATCATTCTTACCTAACTTAACATATTATAAACACGGCTCAAACATTTAGTTGTGCACAAACAGAAAAATATTGTTGTACTAAATCTCCTAAAAAAACAACTACAATAATACACAAACAAAATTAACTTGAAGAAATGATGATTCCATGATCGATGCAGGTGGAGAGGAATGGTTTGAAAAATATAGAAAAAAGGATGCATCGAAGGTCATGATGAACTTGGAAAAGACTAGTTGAATAAGTTTAGTTGAACTAGTTGCATTGATTTTTCTTTTTTTGGAATTAAATCCATTAATTTGTTATTAATAGTAGGTTATCCAAAGATAGAATTGAAAAACTTAATCTTCTTCCATTTTAAAAAAATATAAAGGGTGTATTTGGATTGCTCCCGGTACGGAGTACGATGCAAATATCTTATTTGAGTCTCACTTTTTCCTCTCACAAAAATTCTATCTCCCGAAACTCAAGGCAGAAAATCTCAAAACAAAACACTATCCAATCACACCCAAAGTCTTTCGATCAATTTTTTCTCAAAATATTAATTTTTTTATAAAATTTAAAATTATTCTATGTAAATATATAATTCTTTTTATTTTATATTATATTAATAAAATTAATTTAAAATATATTTTTTATTTTTCGTTCTTAATTTACACAAAAATATTAAAAGATTTTATATTTTTAATCCGGTGAAACGGAGGGAATATTTAAATGCCATTGGAATTCATTTTCACGTGGTTATCTACTTGATCCAAGTGTTAAGACAACGTGCGTGCACGTTCACTGCCTCGTGTCGGCTGTAGAAAAAGTTTTCTCCTTGATTTCTTGATTGATTTATGCAAGACAGTTGTGCTGATTAGTACTAATCATCTCTAAATGGCAGTTTTTAAGAAAGTCAATACAGCAAAATACTCTGTCAAGATGGGTCGCCTACAAACAAGCTTATCCCTTCCCTGGCCCCGCCCTCCATTAATTTTCAAGCTACCATATGGAACCTTCGAATCATGCCAATCACACTAACAGATGATTACACGATATCAAGAGAAGAGTTTTTTCTTCTTTTTGTTTTTTCCATTTTTTTGGCTGGGGCGGTTGGGTTTGCGGAATCGGGGTCGTTTAGAATATTATGACAAGATAGTTGTCAAACACCTAAAAATAAATGAAATTTGATTTGAAAAGCATGACATGTTTCCGGTTATAGTCATAACTTGAAAAGTCATTCTGAAAATTGTTTCCCAATACCTTCCTCCTCCTCCACCTTAAAGCAAAAGTAGAAGTAACACATTTGTGTGATGAGTTCAGAAAAACAAATCTCTTTAATGTTTCAAAGGAAGAACAAAACCGCAAGCTGATAATGCATCACTAAGGTCGTATAAGAATAAATGAATAGCAGTGGATATTTGACAAAGGCCATAGAGAACTCTCTGTATTTTGTGCAGACTACCAAATAAAATAATGCTTTACAAAAAGCAGACATGAAACAAAGAGGACTTACGCTATGAATCAGAGGGTTAAGAAAGCAAACAATCAGTTCCTCAGATGTGAACTAATACTGTGTAACCGCGAAAATTTGACTAATTACAACAGTTGAAGGAAGATGAAGCCGTGATGAAAAACTCGTCAGAACTTCCCACTCCTCCACTGAAATTAATTTAACGGAAGCTGCTATGATTCGCAATAGAGGCTCTACAAAGAACAAAACAAGTGCTATCTAAACCTGCAACAGATAAAATACACAAATAAATAGGAGTACCACCAATTTGTAAGTTACTGTTTACAAATAAGGTTAAGCAATGAGAAAATAGATGAGTAGAGAATATAATTATTTGTATGTTTTACGCAGGCTTGAGGATAATTCAAACCACATTTTGGTTCAAAGCATCTAATTCCCTTTCATTTAGACTTGGAAAAAGTCTGGGCATGCAGAGGGAGTTGGCGTTACTGCATAGAATGGTAAAGGAATTAAAGATGAAATCAAGTTCACAGGAACCCGTGAGAGATGATTTTTACGCATGGTTAAATCATGACCTTTCCCCAAGATCCAAGGCCCAGAAAGCATATTCTTAAGATTTATAGGGATGTGTTTTCAAAGTTATGCTGATGAGACCATTCAACAAACTAGATAAACAAATCACTATTTCTCAGGAAGAGCAATCACAGGAAAGAATCTTTAGCTTCTCTCCATTAGAAGCCATTGAAAATAGTGAAAAACAAAATAAACTCCATTTACCAGAAACAATAGCTTTAAAGTAAGGACAAATCTATTCTGAATGGTGTATTTTGGTCACCTAACCAACCAGAACTAACATATAACAATGTTTTTGTTCCCTTCAAGTTACTCGAGAGAGAAGCCTCTTCTGGCAAAAGGGATGATATATCACACGGCCAAAGGAAAGCAAACACTTACCGCACTAAGCAAGAGGAGACTTTGTACATTAAGAGATCATCCCCAGACATGTTATTCTGCGTCACTTAAAGTTGTACGGGAGAGGAAGATACTTTGTAATGTAGCCCAATACTAGTAGTTCAAAATATCAATCATACCATATATGCTAGGTAAACATGGATATCAACGTGATTTTCTCTTCGGCTACAGTGTCCGCCAGAGATTTTCTTCACTGTTCTATAATCTGATGTACTTTATTAACAGCACTAACTAATGATACTTCATTCTCTTGCTGGCATAGAAGGGGAAAAATGTAAAGAGGCTCACTAGCAACAAAGTCTACTAGAGACCTAGGGCACAATATCATTATTAGGCAGAATAAATAGGGAAAAAACCAAGAAAGAGGATTAAAATTATCATACCAAGAAACACTTTACTCCACAGCATCAGTTTGAATGTATTGCAGAAACTCCAAATACAACAGTAAAAGTCACTAATCAAGTGATGCATATGATCTACTTGCCAGCATCTGCAAAAGAATTAATATTGTGAATAGTTTGAAAGGTCACAGCATCATATTTTAGAAAAATGTCTTCAGCGTGTAGCTTTATCATAAAGAAAACATCTACAACACTCTTTTTTGAACATCTATAATACTTGTAACCACAAACATTTCTTCACCATAACAAAAAAGACAAGAAAAGGCACATAAAAATACTTCAGTAAGACAAAATTACCTTGAATTACAGGTCGCTCTTAGGTTTCTTGCCCGATATAATCTGGAATATCTGCAGACCCCTACTGAATGCATCATTGAATAGAATCCTGGTTTGCATTGACTGGAATCCGGGCAACCATGACAATAATGCCACAGGAGTCAAGACAATCACTGCAAACATGATCTCATACAAGCGTGCAATAGACATAACTACCTCCCAGATCACAGTGTTCTGCAGTAAAGGCCGTAGAACTTGGGCTATTAAAATGAATCCCCAGCCAGTGGGAATGAAAGCCAACAAGCTTGTGAACAAATCAGCAATTTTGAAATGTGTAAATTCCAGCAGTGCAACAATCACAATTATGGCAAGGATGATAACCAGGAATTGAACCAGACGATAGTAGATATGTTCCTTAGCAGCATATCTGTCTCGTGCATATGCTACAATCAAAAAGAGTCCCAGGCCTACTACAACATAGATCCAGGAAAGCAAATAAACAGCAATGCTCCTGCTACCTGCAGCAATACCCAGCTGATATACAATGCCATACTGGAAGAAGAAGAAACGCAAGTCCAAAATTATTTCCAGTATCTTTCCCCAAAGACCAGTCGTTCTCAAATGATCCTGTTCCTCGTACCACCATTTTTCCCAGCTCTGTTCAGCTTTTGCAAACACACCACCTCTGAACCAAATCCAATTCATAAATTCATCAAAGTCATACACTGTCTTCAACCAATCAAAGCCAGATGGATTGAACACAAAAGGAGCCAATAGCCATGACACTACTAGGAACCAACTTGAGATAGTCAGCGCGATATAGGTGAAAGTTCCCTTGGCCACTGGACTATATGAAGCATACACCGTGAGTATTAACCCAAGTTCAGTTGCCTTCACAAAGTGACTACGAGCATACAATCTATAGTTTTCACTAAAGCTCTTGTGCTGTACAACAAATCCACGACCTGTTGCCCGGTATTTTGCACCACCATGCAGAATAGTTCGGCCAAGGTAATGGGCACGTGTTCCCATTGAGAATGTGTAGAACACAGATGCAAGTTGGAGCTGCATTGTTATGAATTCCCAGACAGCATTAAGGAAACCGCGCTCGAGAGAATTCTCAACAACCATCGGTAAGGCAGTGAAGATCCCAAGTTGGATGATGAACTGTTGGTTCAAGATTGTAGCAAGTGCCCTATTATTGGTGCTGTTACTTGACAAAGAAGAAGCCTCAATCCCGCTAAGTGCTAAATACAGCCGGCCCCACAAAAATGCAAAAACGGTGAGAACAATCATCATTGTATTGAAAAAATAGCCCACAGTAGTGTAGAAGAATGAAAGCATCCTAAAGAAGTCAAGCCTATGGCCCAACCTATAGACATCTCTGCTGAGAACTTGCTCACCATTTCCACTGGCAACCTTGGCTTCAAACATGGATATTTGATTTAAACCCACATCCCTTCCCTTGCCAACTTGAATATATTCATGGTGAGTGACATTCCCACCTCTCAATGTGCAATTGAAGCCAGCAAAAATATCCTCACTGATATTGATTACTCTAGAAGCTTTGCTTAACCCTCCCCGAGTCAAAAACCAGAATCTATCAAACACATCAGGGTGTCCA
This sequence comes from Rauvolfia tetraphylla, assembly GCA_030512225.1. NCBI lineage: Eukaryota > Viridiplantae > Streptophyta > Magnoliopsida > Gentianales > Apocynaceae > Rauvolfia > Rauvolfia tetraphylla. The sequence continues at coordinate 2,193,489 of JAJQKT010000012.1, forward strand.
TAATGCATCCGAATTTTCAGAGGATTAGCCAAAACACGTTGCCCCAGCGTGACAAAGCTCATCTCCTGGGCTGACATGAACCAGGCAAGTGAAGAAACAGAACCTGTAAAAATGTGTTCGCGAACACCCAGAATTGTCGGCTTCCTGATACCATATCTGTGTTTAAATTCCTCTAACAGATTCCGCATTTTCAGTGCCTCCTCAAAGTAGTTGTCTTGGTTCATGTCTATAGTCTGAACTGCATCTCCCCTAGTGAAGATAAGGGCATGGTTCTGATTTTCAGGTTTTCCCTCCCCAAGCTTCAGTGGACCTGGCAACTTGACTCTGTATATCTCAACTTCCTTCCCCAACTGTTGATCATACTTCACAAGAACAGAGTAATACTCCATCTCATCCCTCCCAACAGATACTTCATCCACATAGGCAACTCGAAGAGCCTCATTATTTTTCATTAACTCCAAGATTTCCTCGGCATGGTGATCCTTTTTGGCCTTCTGAGCACCATATATCTGACATGCAACAACATAAGTGAACTTCATTAAAGCAGTCCCATACTCATGGCCTTTAAACAACAAGCTCACCGAGCTACTAGCTCTACTCAAACTTCTTGTAGAGGATGACATTCTGGTGCTGAAACCATCCACTTTGCGATAATGTCTCAAAGAACCAAGTTCATGCCATCCTTCCCTGATGTCCATCTCTGATGCAGAGTCCAGAAAGGCTAGCATTTTAAGAGCACGATAGTAATACATCATTCCCCTCACAGTGCGAGCAAGAGTCTGGCCTCTGTATGACGCCCAGAGCCGAAGTTCTCTTAGTTTAGTAGGCTTTGTCCAGAGTTCTTTCTCGTCTAGTTTGGTTGGCTTTGTCCCATGTTCTTTCTCTTCCACCATTTCTTCTCGTTGCATCCGTTCTAGGAAATTCTCCCACTCATCAGCATAGATAGTCTGTAAATAATAAAGGATAGATATCCCATCTTCATTCTCAGTCCGAAGTTGTTCCTTGGTGTATAGCACTTCTTCATTGTAATAAGGAGTCAAAACACTAAAAGTCATCATCTTCTCAACTTGGGGAGCACGCGGTATATTCATAAACAGTGAGTTGCTAAAGAATGCAATTCGGCGTCTTGCCTCTAGATTTCTTGGAACTTTCAGCATTGCGTCCTGAGATGTAAGAACAGTATGCAAGCGACGAGCCTGGCGGTAGAAATTCTCATTTTCGGGGCCAGGTAACTTAACAGCATTCTCAAAAAGCAACCCAGAACTGGACGTTGGCCTCTGTGGAGCCAAACCATCCTCCCTCAGCTGATCAGCACCCCTCTGCTCTTTCAGAAAATCTCGAACTGCAGTCTCATAAAGAGCTTGTAGAGCATTAACAACCTTGTCAACATCTTTCTTTGGCTTAAGTACCAGATCAAGTAGTTTAACCAACTTCTCATGGATCTGCTTCAGTGCAGTCATCTTGTAGTGCTTTGTGAACTTCTCCATCTGAATCCATTGATCAATCTCTTGGAAAAAGGTTGTGATTATTGAATGCTCCTCACTGTTTGTTTCGACTATATCCAGCAGGAAATGTCTGGCACTATCATAAGCTTCAATGACTGCACAACGCCTGAACTCATTCTTGCAGATCTTGTACCAAAGCCATTTATCTGGAGCATCAACCAATTCCTTGGCCTGGCTGAGAGCAAGCAGTAGCTCATTACAGAGCAGCAAACATGGCCAACGAATCACCCTAACATTCCAGGTATTTTGTGGCAGTTCCAACAGCTCAACCTCCTTATCATTAACAATGTCTTCCTCCCTGAATGTCAAGATAATCTCATTCCAAATCAAGGCAAATTTGTTCGCCTCTACCTGATTGGACTCAAGCTTCTTAAAGGGCCGACCAAAACCATACCGCAGCTTTAATCGGTGGATGGCATCCTGCAGCTTACTCTTCAGGGTTCCCCTAGCATGCAGGAGCTGCTCTTCAGGCATTAAATTAAATTGGATTGCACTGGCAAAAAACTGAAACCTTAACCTTAGCTGTTGCATATTCCGAATCTCACCCAAATGCTGAAATAACCCAACTGCCGCACCAACAAAGGAGGAGTAGATTGAATACCATATTTGAATATCCATTAGGTAAATCAAAACAACCGGAAGCCAAACCAGTCCAACAGCAAACCTGTTGCTACCATTGAAGAACTCATGCCACTCGTAGTCCACATCTCTCAGGCGCAACAAAGTCTTTGTTGGAGCAATCATTGGTTTGATTTGCATAAAGTAACTGAAGGCAAACTTTGTGGCAAGGACCACAATCCAGAACAGAGTATACTTTACGTTATCAACCAGGCCTTCTCTTAGCCCCCTACCGACAAATGTCCGGCTCTGAAACCACCAGGAGAGCAAATAAAAAATCCTCCAATTTGTATTTTCAAGGAAATTTCGAATCCAGGGAATAATAAACAGAGCTAAAGCCAACAATTCTGGGGCAATATACACCAAAGCAACCTCAAGAAAATTCACAACCCTCCTATTTGCCTCTCCTGACCACCTCCGATCAGCATTTCTTTGTGACCATATCCTCCCATAAAAGACCCCGAAAACAATAATCCAACCAGCGGCCACCAGAGTCTTCAAAACCATCCTCACACCAAGCATCTTAGTCTCCCTTGAAACCAAACCATACTGCATCCCAACATCAAGCAACGATTGCAAGAACCTTAAACCACTCCATGTGAAGAAAACAGTCAACACCCTCACCTGCACCTCCCTCCTCCTCAATGCCTGCCATGGGTATTCTGTCCCCTCCCACGCCACAATGATAGCAGCCTGAAGAAATAAAATCAACATGATCCATAGCTTATCAAAGCTCCGGAACAAATTCCAGAATGATCTCTGTTCCACAAACCCCGTCTTCCCCACTTTCTTCCCCTTATTTGTTGTCACAAAAAATGTACTCCCAATGTCAATAGGCCATTTCAACTTCTCAAGACACCTCCTACTCCAAAAATATTCGTTTATATCATCATAATTCCGCCACGCAGAGTGTGGGGCAGTACCATCCCTGCTATTCCCCACCTCGGCTCTAATTGTCTCGTAAATGGGCTTCACAACCCTATTCAGAAACGCATTTTCTCCCGATATTGAAGGTAGGAATGGCCTTCCTGTGTTCTCATCAATGTAATCCTCCAGTATCTTATTCAATTCCATAGCCATGTTATGAAAGATATAACAGATACACTCTGGAACAAAGCGTAAATTTGCAGACTCACCCCATATCAACAAGTACAGCGAAACATAAAGGAGCTCGCGGCGATGATCCGATGAGTGACGGGACGAATCAGCGAGCCAGACGTTGGGCTTCAGCCGGAGAAAAGAGCACCAATTAGTGTAGTTTTTCAAAAGTTGGCGCCGGAAACGGCGAAGAACAGAAGGGTCCAGGGAATCAATATTATCAGGGGGCGGAGAAAGGCGCATCTGGGCATTGGAAAGATGTAAGACGATGTGTTCCCGCTGATTTTTCACGTTTGAAGACTGGAACCCAAAGAACAGAGCGAGCCAATCTAGGAGGTCGTAGTGAGGAAGCCATGGAGAAAATGGAGGTGTCCGGAGATCCCCTACAGCTCGTAAGGCTGCTGCGGCGGCCCGTACTTCCGGAAATCTGAGAGATGGATGGTCAGCTAAAAGATTATGAACGGGAATTATATTATACGTCTCCTCCTCACGTTCTTGCTGCTGCTGCCGGTGTTGCTGCGGTGGTGGCTGATTATATTGTGGCTGCTGAACCTGGTACTGCTGCGGCTGGGCTGGTCTGTAAGGTGGTGGCGGCTGACCACCTTGAACCGGAGGCGGAGGCCGTTGCCGGTGGCTCATTGCTTCACATGTAAAATCAAGATTCAGAGATCTCAGTTAACCCAATTTTCTTCCTTCTTTTGGCTGTGATTTTCGAAAAGGGTATTGGGTGAAGAAGATATATATGGGGTTGACGAAATGGGGTTAACGGGCAAAGCAGAGAAGAAAATGATTTCAGGGGAGAAGATGGTGCTTTCACTGATTTGGGGGCGGGGTTTTGTTGCAGGAAGGGGTTGGGGGGCAGGAGCAACTACAGATGGTAGGGGACGCGTTTAAGCGCGTGAGAGGAAACGGTAGGGACTCGGCTGGGAGTGGGACCCCGTCGTGGGGTTTTATATATTTCTTTTGAAATCTTAGTGCTACGAGAGAACGAATTTGAATCTGGGTGGGGTTGAAATTGCTAAGTCGTTTAGGATCCCTGGAGATTACGTTGTACTTCCTGCAGTTTCCGCTGTACATGGTTCTGGCAATAGGAAAAATTGCTTGTGTTCGGAGGCCTAAGGGATTAAGTAATAGTATACGTGTTGATTGAGTTGTCTTTGGCCTTTTGTCTGATTTCTTGTTAACAGTCAACCAGGAAATCCTCAAAAGGAGGTAACGTAGGTTTTAGGTTTCTTTTTGCAACTCACCTATTTAAAGTTCGAAATTCATATTATTTTTATAAACAATTTAATTCAATTTTTTTTCTTTTTTAATATATTGATCAATTGATTTAACATTTTTATTTTGACATGTTATTATATTTTATTTTTAATACAAATATATTACACTGTTAATAAATATTATACAATCAATTTAGTAAAGAATAACACTTAATTATAATACATATATACAGATAAAAAATATTGAACCTTTAAATTTCATAATTGAAAAATCTCAATTATTATCAATAAAAAAACTTTACATACGGATATTATTTATAATTGTGACGCTTTTTGATATCTAATTTCAATGTCTATAGTTTGCCTTTCATTAATCTTTAAGTAAAAGAAATTTGTTTTATATTTCAAGAATCATATCCACAATAGAAAGCTCAATAGCTTTTTTTAAAAAAATTAACTAAATAAACAAATAAATATTTTTTAGGAGTATTCATGTGGCATCTACAAGATTTTGCAGTGAAGGAGGTGGAAAGGAAGGGAAAATTAATATACTGCTAATTGATTTATGGGTGTAGAATAAATGAACTAATAACTTTATTTTTGATGGGGTTTGGTTACTGTGTTGTACGTCTTTTTTTGCAGGATATGCATAACTTATTCTCATTTGTCGAATCAGATCTTGATTGAGAAAATTTATCAAAATTTTTTTAAAAAATATATACAAAATTAAAAAATATGATTTATTAAATTAAATTTAAAATTTAATTTAATATATCAAATTTAATTCTGCACGTCTTGCAAAGGAGACGGCAAGACCTGAACCAAATCGTTAAAGCACCAAAGATTCTCCATTAGGATAGAAAATAACCAAATCCATCGTCTCTTTCTTGATTAACGGCTTTGTCACCATCTTTTGATCGGTTTGTTTGTTGACAACCCGCCGAGGAAACGCGTAGACTCCTTTGGACATTAACGTCAAAGACACTTTGTCAAAGCGGGCATTTTCAAATTGAAATCTGATCCGAATATATTACCTTTCATGGGTCTTCTTCTTTTGGATGAGAGATATACACCACTAGACTTGGAAGGCGGAGGCCTCCATTTTACTTTCTTCTCTAATCCAACGATTTCAACTTTTTTCCCGCGTTTCTTGCATTTGGATGCATTTTTTTGTTATGAAAATCCATGGAAATTTCTCGTTTTAATTTAATCAACTCTTTCTCTCTCAAGCTTTTTTTTTTACCAAATTTAAGGCAAAACAATTTTGCTTTATGTTTCTTATAGATGATTAAAATATTATTTTAAATGAATGAAAGTTGTTTAATTCAATCAATATGAGTTAGAGTTCATCATTTAAGCATAAAATAGGAAGTGTTCGCGTGTTTAAAAGTTTAAATTCGTGATTGCACAATATATGTGTAATATTACAATATAAGTTGAAAAATTACAACTTTTATTTTACTTTTTAAATTATAAATCATTATTTTTCTTTCACATAAGTCATGCACGAACCTTCATGAAGTTGATTTTTTCTTTTCTAGTTGAATTGCATTTTAAGGCTGATTTTAAAATTTTTTATGTGTAAATTAATGTAAAATTATGAGTAGTTTAATAAATTATTATTTTTTTACAAAAATTCTTTGTCATTTTTTGTAGATCTGTATTTTTTCACACGAATGTCTTAGAAAATTTTAAGAACTCTTCGAAATGAAAATAAAATAATAAAAATTTTTCACACTACGTATAGTCCAAAAAACTGCATATATAGCAATGTCCTTCCAATATACCTCAAGAGATCATCAAGTGCACCGTGCTAGTGGGCAACTAGCTACTTTTTTCATAATAATAATAAAAAGTTATGCTATTTAATGTCAATCTTACCAAATATATAATTTTATTATTTAAAATTACTCCCTCTATTCTAAAATATCAATTCTTAGTGTTATTTTTATACAAATTAAGAATTACTGAGATTTAATATTAAATATCATATAATCTCAAAACCAAACTCAAAATTTTAAGTTTGAGACTCACATCTCCTTTCATAAATAATTTAATTTTTACGAAACTCAAAATAAAAATCTCAAAACTAAACATTATCCAATCACATTAAAATAAAACAACTTAAGTACCCTTTGATTTTAACTATAGTTCATTAATTAGAATACTTAAAATTTAGAATAGATAATAGTTAAGAAGGGTAATGATGAAAAAATTTTATTCTATTTTTATTAATATTACAAATAAAACAGATATTATAGAATAAATGAGAAAGACAAATTGAGCTAATATTTCAGACGAGGAGAGTATAAATTTTCTATCCAAGGAAAAAAAAAAAAGCCCTGTCCCGCATCTTTATAACAAATGGCTTTCCAATTATATGCCATCTTGGATTACAAAAAAAAAAGTATATATGTCATCTTTATGTGGATCTCATTATTTGTTAGTATTTGCAGTGTCAATAAGTGAAGTTAGACACATAGATTTGTTGAGAATTATTAATTAATTGGTTAAATTAAAGAACGATATTTTTTTTGCTAATTAATTGAAGAAACAGTCTTTATGTGCTACGAGTCAATGCACTAGATTTTTCAGGTTATATAAATTCGATGTAGATCGGTAGTTATACCAGTTTTCTGGAGTGTCTTGTCTGGACTGAAATTTCTATGTAGGGAGCTGACTGGCGACTTGTAATTACTAATTACCCACCTTAATGGTCCATTTTGACCTTATCAAATGGAAATCGAACCCAACTTCCAAAGGAAATTTCCAAATGTTGTCATCTATCAGTTTGCGGGAAAAGATCGTCGGAATTCATTCGTATTAAAAGAGTACTGTTTCTTCATTTAATAATCAAATCAATTTCGAATTAAAATTTTACTCCAATATTATATACAAAGTCAAGTCGATTTTAAAACTCCAAAGTGTAAGAGGTCACTCAATCTCGTGATAATTGAGAATTGATTAAGTATATATTTATAGTAAAAATAGTTTTAAAAAATAATTTTTAATTTTTTTAAATATATTTTAAAGAAAAAATCAAACTATCTTGTAAGATTAAATTGTATTTTTTAATTAAATTATAAAAATAAATTATTTATTAAAAAATAAAAAAATTTTATTGATCGAATTTATATTTGAAACGACAAAAGAGTAGCCGGTGGACATGCAGTAAGTGGATTGCGGTTTTTGGCTGTTACGGAGATTTTCCATTCTTGAAGAGGCAACGCAATAGGCGACAAAGCCTCATACTTACCCCCCCCCCAGCTCCCCCAAAAATATATAGAAACAAGAACAATTAACCAGCACGATCTCTCTTCTTAACTCAGCTGCATTTAAGGAAAATTCCAGGACTCTACTTCAATTTAAGAACAAGTGATGCTGAACGGGTGAACCGCAGTTTCAAACCAATCGAAATTCTAGTAATAATACTTTGATTTTTAAAAAGAAAATCATAGAAGTATATAATATGCTGTCCTATAACTATATATATATATATATAACTTCATTCTTGGCCTTTCTGTTTCGGTGACTACGCAATTACTTGAAGGACAATGATAGCTGAGTTTTGCTGCCGTTATGGTTCCTAACTCCGTTAATATTCACATAGGCCTAAGCGTGTCGATGCGCTGGGCATAGACTCAGTAATGATCCGTTCTGAGTCCAATGAAGAACGGGTATGATAACTGATAAGGGTCTATTTGGATTGGTTCAGAATGTAACATAAAAAATTGTATTTTAAATTATATTTATTTTTATAAAAAATTATTTTTATATAATTTAAAATAAAAAATTTTAAAACTAAATTCTATTCAATCATATCTAAAATATTATTAAGCCAATTAATACAGACTCAATATGGACTCGGTTCTTTTTTTTTATTTAATCAGTGCAGTATGGTTTTGAAATCACTTTTTTTATTTTAAAATGTAAAATTTTTACTTTTTTATGTAAATTAAAATTTTTTTACTAAATACTTAACTAATTTTATTAATATAATAAAAAATAAAAATTATATATAATGAGAATATTTTAAAAATAAATTTTTAATTTTGTAAAAAATTAAAACATTTTGAGAAGAAAAAGAAACCAAGCAACCTTACATTTTGAGATAAAATAAATAGTTGTTTTGGAGCCGTTTAGCCAAGCCCAGTAACATATGCAATTACTAAGGAATTTAAAGTAAGATTGAATAATATTTTAATTTAAATTTTTTTATTTTTAAATTTTGTAAAAAAAAATTTTTGTTAGAAAAAAAATAAAAAAAATTTATATTAAATTTTATAACAAAACCCAATTCAAATACACACTTAGTGTTTTCATTGGGAGTTTGTAAAAATCTTGTTGACGAATTGCGTCAATTGGATATGAAACTCTTGAACTCCTCTTAACTATGAAAAAAAAGAGAACCCACTCCACATTGTAAGCAAATACATACCCAGCCCCCAAAACCACTCCCACACTTCCCTTCCCACCCCGCCCCCCCCGCCCCCCCAAAGACACAGTAATGAGTCCAGCCTGTAACAATTTGGTTTCATAAAAAATTCTTCATCGGCATCGAGAAAAGGTGCAAGGTATGACCTGAGATTAGACAAGCCGGAATATGCTTATAGAATAACATTATTCCACAGGCGCTCAGCTCTACATAAAATCTGAGAGAAAGCCTTTAACTTGTGTGATACCGAGTTCATGAAAGAGAGAGATTTGCCCAGTCCTTTCCACTGTAGAAGACCAAAACATAACACTCAGAAACATAAAAGTCAGTAAGAGATGACAAATAATAGGTCGCATCTCTTTGATTCCTATACAATACTAGATATCATCCGGATTGGATGATTCCTTATTCAAAGCATATGATAAAGAGTAGCATCCACAACAGCAGTCCTAGCTGCTGTGTATCTAATGATCCAGCTAAGCTGCTTACCCAGACCATCCCCTATGAGGACCACCCGATGAATGTCCATTCAACCTATCAAGTACAGCATTGAAATCGACAGGCTGGCCACTCTCCTCCAGCCTTTGAATTACAGTGATGACATGATCACCTCTATATCCCATGCTCACCAATTTCTCAATTAAATCATTGTAAGGAGGGTTGCGAACAAACTGGGAAGGACGAATTACCATATTGGAGCCTGTGGGAAGCTGTAAATTCTGGGGAGGCATACTTGATGGAGGATAAGCACTTTGTGGGAAGTGAGGTGGTTGGGTGGGATGGTGTGCCCTTCCCGCCTCATCATACATCACATATGCATTCCCTGGGGATAGTGTAGGATGTGTCCCGCCAGTAACATATCCATCACTTGGAGAGGTATATGTAGCCTTAAGATGCTGGGCTGGAGGTTGTGGTTGAACTGGTCTGCCAGCCCCACCATACCCATAAGCAGTTGCATCAGGACGGCTAGAACCGGGTTGAGGAAGTCCAGGAAATTGTACTTGCATTGGCATGCTGTTAGGCACAACCTCAGTCTGAGAAGGAATTGGTTGGGTAGGCATGTAGGAAGCATAAACAGGAGGGGTTGATGCCCTCATCTGTGGCTGAATGGGTGGTTGTGGTTGTGGTTGTGGTTGTGGCTGTGGCTGTGGCTGTGGCTGTGGCTGAACCTGCTGAGGCAACTGCTGCTGCCACTGTGGCTGATAAGGAGGTGGAGGTGGTAATTGCTGAACCTGTGGAGGAGGTAACTGCTGAACCTGTGGTGACTGATTTGCTTGAGGCTGTGCTGGCTGCAGTGCAACCCCCTGCATTTGAGGAGCTCTATACTGGGAATCAGATGTCATATATTGACTCTGAGTCGGTTGGGCTGGGGAGGTGACAGTTGAGATCTGAGAATGTGGTAAATAATAAGCCTGTTGTTGTGCCATAGTCTGAGGCTGCACTGATGGCGCTGGAGCCACAGGAGGTTGTGGCGGCTGTTGCTGCTCAACAGGACGGCTAGGAATGGTAGGCTGGGGGAGAACCTGATGGGGTAGTGCTAGGGCTAATTGTTGTCCACGTGCATCAGATGCATTGTCACTGTTATGGGCATCAGCTGCAGCAGATCTGTCCTGATTCTGTTGAGAATTGCTTCCAGAAGCAGTCTCTTTTTGAGCAAGCTGGAGTTTGGCAAGTTCCTTCTGAGTTTCAGCAAGCTCCTGCTTATCCCTTAGGATCTGAACTGACCTGTGGACCTACAAGAAATATGAATAAAAAGTAGTTTGATATCGTATTATGTCATTTGAAGAAACTGCACTCCAGCTGAGATATCACAGAACACCCAAAGCAAGGCCATTTGTTAGAAAAATAAGCAATATCATAAATATGTGCCCAACAGAAAAGGAAAGTGAACATAAACCAGACGAGAACCTAACAATAGAAATTCCAGAATATAGACCAAGTCCTCAGTATCTAAGTAATCAACAGATTAAGCTCATATAGAGTCATTCAGCACCTTCTCAAATAAACATTCAAGAGATTTACAGCGCCTGTTTCAAGGCATGACATGCTGATGCCATGTAACGGTGTTACCCAGAAACAGAGGATACTATACCGTCCTGCTCTTGGCAGCATTAATGTGATAGTAATCAATTAAAAGGATGGATACAGGGCAATAACATAGACAGGTGATTTCATGATACTCTCGCATGTAAAAGTGTCATCATATTGTTTTAGGAAATCCATTGATTCCCTCAAGGATATTTGAACCACACCACAGCAGAGAAATAAACGCCCACCATGAACTACCATGCTCACAATTATACTAAATGCATTTATTTATTTAAATATTTATCAACAAAAGTAAAGCATAAGAAGATTATGTATAAAGAAAATCTACTGAGCACAATTCCAGATACCAAAAGAAAACAACGGTACATGTCCGCCATTGCCCCCACAGGTTAGGTGGAAAACAATCTCACAGGCAAGTTAAGAAAACGCTATTAACTTGACTAGTTAACAACGTCCACATGAGAAATGATTCCAATACACACCTCTTGCAGATGTTTTTCAACAGATTTGAGCCTCGACTCTGCTTCTCCGTGGTCACGACTTAATTCAGAACGCATCTCTCCAATTGTTTTATCAAGATTGTAACAATACAATTCCAACTGGGACAGACGAGAACTAATTCCTTCAAGGAAACGCATGAGATTGTCAGCATATTTCTTCATGGTCTTCTCTACAGTAGATATCACATCTTGATTAAATGAAGATTCTTCAGGTGGACTATATGAAGCAGCAGGAAAGACTGATGGCCTTGCCATTCTGCTTTTGTGGAACTCCTGCTCAAACTAAAAGTTGAAACTGTGTTTATTGAACTATCCAAATATAAAGAATGAAACACTAATATCATCACTTTCATTAATTAATTTGTCATCTAGGACTTCAAACAAATAATTTCATCTTAAAGCTTCACCAATTGGCCTACCAATCCATTCTCCAAGTACAATCAATAGATATTCTTAATGATAAAAAGAAACAAATAATAATTATAATCTGGTACATGGTGCAATGTAAATCCGAAAAGATTTGCTGAGCTGAAAATTCAAAAGGGAAACTCAAAATAGCAATTACAAACAAAAAGAAAAAAATCCTTGAAGAAAATGGAAATGTACTCTACTTCCTAAAATACCAACTCACTGACTCTGGCTTAGTCGTCAATCTTTAGAGGGGGGGGGGGAAGAAAGAACAAAAATTTTATCCCAAACTAGATGTCAACTTTTTATCTGAATCCAACACCGCAAAACCCTAAAGAACATTAACGTAATCAAATACATTAGACGGCAATTCCATATCAAATATCAAAACCAAACAACAAAATCCAGAAACTTACATCAGAGTTACACTAACGAGCTCTCCTTCCTCAACCACAAAAAAAGAAACAAAATATCCAAACCAGAATACCTTAGCAGAGCTGGTCCCAATACCAGGCTCAGAGTGGGTACTTCCATTAGAACCATCCTGATTACCATAATCCTCATAAGAACACAAAATATCATCTGACGCGAAATCGAACCCCTTCGAGCCCGGTGCGCTAGCTCGCCCGGCCGATCCAGATGCCATCGTAGAAACCACCACGCAAGCACCCAACCAACCAAAACAATAAACTAGGGTTTCCAAAAACACAAAGTAACGAATGAATCGATACACCAATATATATATCTCTATATATCTATGGATTGCTTTGCTTGTGCGCAAAGTCGAAGAAGACGAAGAAGAAGGAGGAAGAAGGAGGAAGTTTCGTTCAGCTGCGCTCTGTATTGAAATCTGTGTGTGAATCTGCGGGTGACTGAAAGGATGAGGAGAAAACGTTTTCGGAGTGGAAATCGTGGCGAGGTTGGACTTTTAGGTAAATAAAAAAAATTGTTGAGGATAATATGGGCAACCCACCGACTCCTAATGATAATTGCTGACGTGGATAGGACGAGCATTATTTGTTTATTTTAGCTATTAATGAATTTGATTAGTTTCCTTAAAAGATCAATTAGTTTGTAGTAGGAGAAAATGATTAAATCTGCACCACTAGTTTATGTAAAACATGCAGAAAAAATTCCATATTTTTTATTTGGTTTTGATTGTGTGTGGTGTGAGTTAGTTTTGTATCATATTTTTAATCTTTTAGGGTGAGATTAGATAATATTTTGTTTTTAGATTTTTTATTTTAAATTTCGAGAGAGTGAATTTTTTGTGATAGAAAAATTAAAATCTAAAATGAAATTTGTATTGAGTTCCGTAGCAGAACTCAATCTAAATACACCCTTAGTAAGTTCTATTCTATAAAAAAAAATACATAAGTTCTATTCGTCTTCTTCCAAGTTTAGCAAAAATAATTGAAAGGGAAATTAAGGGATTTTGTTAATTTTTTGAAGTATTACAAGTTTAATTAGTCTATATTAAATTCTATTTTTTAGATTATGAATTTTGTTATTGATGGTAAGTTTTTAATGGCTTTCATTAAACTCCCCTAACGGGGGATTAGACCGGTTGGTGAAATGAATTGTCCTTTGCCTTTAGTTTAAGAGAATGTCCGATCCAATGTGCTTCATCTATGTCCTCAAAAAGACAAGAAGGAATACCAATTCTAGACTGGTAGTTTAGTCAACTGTAGTTTTAGTAATCTTTTTAAAAGGGAAGACTTATTATTATTATTATTATTATTATTATTATTATTATTATTATTATATGTGATGTTTAAAATAATTACCTTTGAAACTTTCTCTACCTATAAATATTAAATTCTAACAAGTAAAAGTCTTTCACTGTCCGGTCCCTTCTTAAATTTTGTAAGAGATATAAATTGCTCTTAGCAGGATTGTCCTTTATCTCTACTTATAGGGGACCAAATACCATACATTTAGCATAATTCAAACTCCCACCCTATAATTGTGAGTTAGGCTGTCATCACAATATTCTAAGACCTTTGACTAGTTGAGCTATGTCCCTGGCTGAAACTTTTTCTACTTATGTTAGAGGGACGAGTTGATAGAAGATATTTACATACAAGTTAGTTGACTGATATGGAATACGAATACTAACATTTTACTTTCTCATTTCTAAATTATTTTTCAAATAACTACCAATTCTTTATTTCAAAATACTTGTCAATCATCATTTAAAAAATATTTTACCCTCATATTTACTCTGTTTATTTTTCAAAATATATGTTATAATTTTTTTAATTTGTTTTAAACTAATATTATTTTATAAAATACAATATATTATATTCAAAGTTTAAAAATATTTTTTATTTAACTTAATAAATCAGTCTAAACTAATCATCTTTTTAATCTACCTGAAAGCTCTCGAATTTGACATGTAATTTGAGACGTGGGGAAATGATTCATATGACCAAGTGTTGTTGAAGCATCATTCTCAGCCTTGGCATTGTCAACCATACATTGTAATCACTTTCAAGCCCAGGTTGAAACTACAATTTTTTTCCAAAGAGCCAAGAAACAATGAGTTAAATGTTCATGTGAGTTCCGTAAACCTTGTCTATTATTATGATTTTTTTTTTTACTGATTAGAAGAGTAGACTCGGAGATAGTAGATCAATAAGTCATTCACTATACAATGTTCGGATTTACATATTTCTCTCGTGAACATATTAGATAAATTGAACAATTAATGCTTAGTACTAATCCTGTCACTAACCCTATCAGAATAGCACTACCAAAATTTAAATGAGAAACTATCTACCCTATCAAATCATTATTATGGGCGGATAATTCATACGCATTCCCCTTAGTACCCTTTGACTATTTTTATTGTTGAAAGACTTAAGAAAAAACAATTATGAGTCAAATGCTCAGCTAACTTGTGTAAACCTATTGAAAATGGACACGTGCTAATCTCACTTGACACTATCGCATGATTTAAAAAAGGAAAAAACGATAAATTGAGAGGAAAAGACAATAATGACAAAACACTTCCAAAAAGAATATTTCAAGAAGCTTAGAACCAACAAAAAATATCAACTCAAGTCCCTCTCCTTCCCACACAAAAGGGAATTCCTTTTTCATTTTTTTTTGTGTCCTTTTAAATTCCAAGAGAAGAACAATCTTCAAGCTAGAAAAGAGATTTGCACTGATCACAAGACGGGAATAGGATACAGAAGAGGGTGGATGGAATGGAAAATGAGCAAAGTATAGAAAATGAGTCCAATGAAGGCAGCAGCAAGAGCTCCTGTTACATGCTCACAGTAACTCTGGAATTGGCCACATATTGGCGGCCAACCTGCATGAGAATTTCCTTTCTTCCCCAAATCTGCAATTGCCATGGCTGCTGATAAGCTTGAAGTAAACACCACGCTCATTCAGTCGAATTCATCGATAAATATAAGCTTACTTGAACCCCGGTGTGTCACTATACTTAGCTTCAGCTGGAGTAGAAAGAACGTTAGTATTTTCATGGCTTGTTGCCATCACAATTGCTGCATAAATAGTTGCCCCTACAGACAAAAGCCTAACTAAGATTCTGCCGATCTTCTTCATCTTATTCATGGAGAAAAACTGCGTGAAACTTCTGATTTCCGAGTGTTTTTCGTTGTTGAAAACACAGAACGAGACGTTGTTCAAGAATGTCACAGGTTATATATATGAAATAAGAGCATAATACTTTGCATATATAGTTCAGTTAGGGAGGATATATGTGTTCTTCATTAGTCTTACCAATCCTTAACTGTGTTAGTTGAATTTCTCAACGATTTTCTCTACCATTTCAGAAAATGGTTTTTGTTTTTGCCATTCCTAAGGTTTGAGAAACTGTTAATTTATTGGGGATGAAGAGAAGTTTGCCTACACAGTCAAAGTTTAGGACGGCTTACGATGAAGGGCAGCCGAGGTGGAATGTTTGGTGATCTGATTAGATGGGTTCATTGGGTGATGCCGTGATGGAGACCTACTGAAATGCTTTGTGGTATTTGGCAAACATCCCCCTACTATTTAACTTTGCTTTGCTTTTCTTTTATTTTTTTTCTTTCTTTACACTTTTCGAAATTTTATGATGGAGAAGTTATACAACAAAGAAAACGGGACAAGGAAATATATTTGCACTTAATAAATATCGAATTTAAAAATTTTTAGTTTCATTAAAATTTTGTATTTCTTTTTTTTTTTAAAGTTGTTAGAGTTTGATCATTAGTTTCGTCAAGCATTTGATTGCTAGGTTATTATCTAAAATGCAAATCTTATAATATTTCTTTATATGTACAAAGTACTAAAAACAAAAAGCCAATCCAAATACAAAATGTAAAAATGGTAATATTATCTAACATAATTTTGTGAGTATTCTCAATTCAAAAATTCAATGTGCTACAATTTTAAAGTAAATTATAATCTTGTATTTCTTTATATATAAATTACAAACAGTAATACTATCGACCATAATTTTCATCAGCATTCTTAGTTTCTAAATATGATGTTAGAAATCTAAGGTACAAGATTTATCATTTGCTCTTGAAATCAGTATATAAGGGTGTGATTGGATAATGTTTAGTTTTGAAATTTTTATTTTGGGTTTTGCAAAAATAAAATTATTTATAAGAGGAGATATGAATCCCATATAATTTGATTTTGATATTAGATGGTATCCAATACAATCCTAAATATTTTAAATAATACACTTAAAAACTTCCACAATAAAGTGACAAGATTTTGTCAAAGATACTTTTAATCAATTGAATTATAATTTTGTCAAACTTTTTTTGGAAAGACCCTGCCAAAATTAATAAATTGATTACTAAACATGATCCGTCACCAAAAATTTTATGAACTTGCGATGATTTAAAATTTTTTCTAACAAAAAAATTGACAAAAATTGATCATATTATTTCTAAACTATAAATTCATGATGTATTTAGATTGAGTTATGTTATAAAATTTAGTATAAATTTTTTACTTCGAATTCTACTCATTTTCTTACAAATAATTTATTTTTACAAATAAAAATAGAAATTTCAATCTCAAACTCTATTTAATCTCACTTTTAATATTTGATTATTAAACTATAAGTACAACAGACTTTAAAAAATATTACCAAATTCTAAAGAATATATATAAAAATCTCGAAATATAAGATTCGTTTAGATAATATTTGGCTCAATCAAACACACAATTAGATTCTAATTCTCATTTTATAAAAAAAAATACTTTTATTTATGAACTCTTCAAACCAAAATAATCCAAATACACCCATATTTTGTCTTGTCTAGCTGCAAAAATCGATGTATACTCCGCAGTGTAGTCTAGTGTATATCTCTGTTCTTTATCTTTCCAACCCATTCCAGGGTTTCAAAACTGCTCCAATTTTCTCGGGAGATTGTTATTCATGAACAAAAAATCTATTATTTAATTCAAAAACTCTATTTTAAACCCGGAAATAGATGTCTTTATAAAACTGGACTTTTAACTCACAAAAAGATTACTATCATCGTCATCCGTTTTCTTTCTATAAAGCAAAGATCCTGAGAAAAACCCAAATTCTGGGAACTAAAATCAAAAAATAAATAAACCCAATTTGGATTTCCTTTTGTTTTGTGAAAATGTACAATGGAAATGAATACGCTGATCAGAGGATGGCTACCAGTGGTGGTGAAATTGAAATTGATGACGAAGAAGATGATGAATCACAAGAAATCACTCAAGAAGATGCATGGGCTGTGATCAGTGCGTACTTTGAAGAAAAGGGTCTCGTGAGACAGCAGTTGGATTCATTTGATGAGTTCATACAGAACACCATGCAAGAAATTGTTGATGAAGCTGCTGATATCGAAATCCACCCCGAGGTTCAGCACAACCCTGGCCGCCAATCTGATTTCGTCGAGGTACTTGCATGCTTTTATAGTTCTG
The DNA here is from genome assembly GCA_030512225.1 of Rauvolfia tetraphylla. Lineage (NCBI taxonomy): Eukaryota > Viridiplantae > Streptophyta > Magnoliopsida > Gentianales > Apocynaceae > Rauvolfia > Rauvolfia tetraphylla. The sequence goes on from JAJQKT010000012.1 coordinate 2,211,253, forward strand.
AATCTTTGTACTGGTTGCTTAATGAAGAGCAGAAAAATTCGTTATATATATTTGAATCTCGTTTTCTATTGCATGTTGATACATATAAATGCAACCAAATAGATAAAGGGATTTTAGAATTCTACTTCTGGTTATGGAGTGGTAAAAATTCTTCGAAGTTGTAAATTATGAGGTTGTGATGTGGGGGAAAAACATGAAAAAAAGGATGATTGTTGATCTCTTTGCTGAGAGTTGATCTCTCTCTCTGTGCACATTATTTATTTAAGCGGATGCATACAGTGCAGCTCTCTAAATTATGAGAAATTTTATAAGAAGTAGCAAAACTATTAAGTTGCAACTTGTTAGAAAATTCAAGGGACTAGTTTTGGCTTACTGGTTGGCAAACTTGTCAAAATTCTCTGTGACAGTGGCTTTATCAGAAATAGGCAAAATGGGTGATGAAAATTTAATGTTAAAATTGGTTTAGTTCCAACAGGACCCTTGATTAACTTTAAAAAAAATCTTCATGCAATAGCTGATGATTTTACCATGATAAATTAACTATAATCTTATAAGTCCTTGTTGCGTTCGGAAGAGTAGGTGAACTCTGAAAAAGAAAAAGACACCTTTTTAGTGACCTGAAGCATAAAAGATCTCATAATAAAAGTTCCCCCAGTTTTGTTGAACACATTTTGTATTTTGATAAGGGTGCTATGTACCCTAGCAGCATTCTATGTTCTAGTTAATCTCAGCTATTATGTCTACTCATCTTCAGCTTGTATTTATAATATCTTTATTTACCAAAAAAAAAAAGACAGAATCTTGTTGACAATTGCTCTGTCAAATATCCTCTACATCGTTATGTTTGTACTGGTAAATTGCAAGGACTACTGTTGATGACAATGGAAATATCAAGTTAATTTGCCTGTAGCCAATTTGAAACTGCAAACCAAGTAATGGTTTTGAACTTACAAGTGCTGATTTGTTTCTGTGCTCTTGACAGACTCTTTATAGAATAAGCTTTGGCCAGATATACCTGAGTAAACCAATGATGACAGAGTCTGATGGAGAAACTAATACCTTATTTCCAAAGGCAGCAAGGTTGAGGAACTTGACATACTCATCCCCATTGTATGTGGATGTTACAAAAAGAGTCATAAAGAAAGGTTATGACTGTGAAGAAGTGACTGAGACTCAGGAGTTTACCAAAGTTTTCATTGGAAAGGTGCATAATATTGCTTGATTTTTGAATACTTCCATTGAACTTGTTTTCTAGCATACTTATGTGTCTCTGTTTCAGGTCCCGATCATGCTTCGTTCCAGCTATTGCAGCTTGTACAATAAGCCCGAGAAAGATTTGACCGAGCTAGGGGAATGTCCTTATGACCAAGGTGGATATTTCATCATAAACGGGAGTGAAAAAGTCCTGATTGCTCAAGAAAAGATGAGCACGAATCATGTCTATGTATTTAAGAAAAGACAGCCAAACAAGTATGCATATGTAGCTGAAGTTAGATCAATAGCTGAATCGCAGAATAAGGCACCCAGTGGCATGTTTGTGAGGATGCTTTCCAGGGCTGGTGCTGAAGGGGTAACAAATTATTTCATCTCATAACACTATAATTTATTTATTTGATCCATTGTTACCAATGATCAAGTCAAGTTATATATTGTCTGTTCCTCCAAATACAGGGTTCCTCAGGGCAGTACATACGTGCAACCCTTCCATATATAAGATCTGAAATCCCAATCATAATTGTCTTTCGGGCATTAGGTTTTGTTGCAGACAAAGATATACTAGAACACATCTGTTATGACTTTAAGGATACTCAAATGATGGAATTACTTCGGCCATCCTGGGAAGAGGCATTCGTAATTCAAAATCAACAGGTACTGGATTTTCCTATAATATGTCCTCTTTCATCACTAAAGGTGCTTGTATAGCTATGACATAGGATATCCTTTTGTGGAAACTTTTATATGTTAGATATTTTGCTGCTCTGATGAGCTACACAACTACAACTATTGAAAGAATACATGAATTAGGTTGCACTTGACTACATTGGTAAAAGAGGTTCAACTGTTGGTGCCACCCGGGAGAAAAGGATTAAGTAAGCATCTTCTCGCTTCTAAGTATTATTTCCCTAACCTCATTTATATAGAGGCATTACCTCTTCTGCAGGTATGCGAAAGAAATCTTGCAAAGGGAAATGCTTCCTCATGTTGGTACGGGAGAGTACTGTGAAACTAAGAAAGCTTATTATTTTGGGTGAGTTTTGACATTCAAGGCACTCGACTTTGAGATAGAAAGATACTTACAGACACAAAAAGACCTTATTTTTCATTACTTCATCAGGTATATCATCCATCGTCTTTTGCTCTGTGCACTTGACCGAAGGCCTGAAGATGATAGGGATCACTATGCAAACAAGAGGCTTGACCTTGCTGGTCCTTTACTTGGAGGCTTATTTCGAATGGTCTGTTTTTTCTTTAAGATTACGAAATCTTGACATGCTTGAAGGCAAGTTGTATATGTAATGTATCTGATAATTGATGCAGCTATTCAGAAAGTTAACTAGGGATGTCAGATCCTATGTCCAAAAGGTTTGTTGTTAGAGTGCCTCTTTGTTTAGTACTTCTAGCTAATCTCAAATATGAAACTCTTCGTAATTTGAATCGAGCTGTTCCTGTTTGTGAGCAGTGTATTGACAATGGCAAGGATGTAAATCTACAGTTTGCCATTAAGGCCAAAACAATAACAAGTGGACTAAAGTATTCTCTTGCTACTGGGAACTGGGGGCAAGCAAATGCAGCGGGTACCAGAGCAGGAGTTTCACAAGTGAGCTTGTTATATATTCTGGTCCAGTTACTTCCTTTTCTTCTTCTTTATGTTAGTTTCATATACATGCTGTATATAGGTCTTGAATCGGTTGACGTATTCATCAACTCTTTCCCATTTAAGAAGACTAAATTCACCAATCGGACGTGAAGGTACAAATTTAATCACTCTCCGCTGTCTCAAGCTTCCTTTCAGGTTGAAATTTTCAATATTCAAGGTCCTTTCTGCTGTGTCTTTTTTGAATAGGAAAATTAGCAAAGCCAAGACAATTACATAATTCTCACTGGGGAATGATGTGTCCTGCAGAAACACCAGAAGGGCAGGTAATCTGAAATATCTTGCCTGACATAATACTACTAAATTTGAAATTTGGGAGCTTAAATTCTGAAACATCTTACCAAGTTGAAATTGCATGGTTGTATCAGGCTTGTGGACTGGTAAAGAACCTTGCACTCATGGTCTACGTAACAGTAGGATCTGCTGCAAACCCCATTTTGGAGTTTTTAGAAGAATGGAGTACTGAAAACTTTGAGGTGTAAGAAATTTGAGCAGAATAATTTGATCTGGAAATTGACATGCATATGATACTAGGCATCTTATATTTATTCTTCAGGAGATTTCCCCTGCAGTCATCCCCCAAGCTACAAAAATTTTCGTAAATGGTAGTTGGGTTGGCATTCACCGCAATCCTGATCTGTTGGTGAAGACCTTGAGACAACTGAGGAGACAGGTGGAATTACATACTTGATGTATATTACTGCATAGATGTTCTGGCACAGGGCTTCAATTCTGTTGAAGCATTTGATTTTGGGAGTTAAGAAGTGTGCTTAGTTTGTTCACAGGTTGATGTTAACACTGAAGTTGGAGTTGTCTGTGATATACGACTGAGAGAACTTCGATTGTACACGGATTATGGCCGCTGTAGTAGACCACTATTCATTGTGGAGAAGCAGAAATTGCTAATAAAGAAAAAGGATATTTTTGTCCTGCTGCAACGGGTAGGTAGAATTGAATTTTGCTAGACTTGCAATTTTCAGTGACAATCTTCATGGTTCTTGACTCAGGAGTTCAATGATGAATGCGGCTGGCATGATCTTGTAGCAAAAGGCTTCATTGAATATGTCGACGCAGAGGAAGAAGAAACCACCATGATATCCATGACAATAAATGTGGGCTACATTCCTTCTTATAATTTGATATGCTTCATTCCAGAGAAATTTGTTCCCCACTAGGTCTTTGTTTTAGTTTATCCTCCAAGAAGCTCTTTTCATTTTCAAAAGTGTTGTTTTAGGATCTTACAAATTCAAGGCTTAGCTCACTCACTCCAGATGAAGGTTATTCTGAAACCACCTACACTCACTGTGAAATTCATCCATCAGTGATATTGGGTGTTTGTGCTTCAATCATCCCGTTTCCTGACCATAACCAGGTGAAATTTACACTTCTTTTGACTCATACTTGCCACGTATTTTTCCTTATCTATTTTATTTATGGCATGATGCAGTCCCCTCGTAATACCTACCAATCGGCAATGGGAAAGCAAGCAATGGGAATATATGTCACCAATTACCAGCTAAGAATGGTAACCTTGTGTCTAATTTATCCTTTAGCCATGTATGTGTTGCATTTTGCATATTGCTAAATTATTGCTTACATCTGCAAGCTTTGGAATTTGTGTGAAGGATACACTGGCTTATGTACTTTACTATCCCCAGAAGCCTTTGGTGACTACGCGAGCAATGGAACATTTACATTTTAGACAGCTTCCTGCTGGAATTGTGAGAAATTGCTATTCTTTTGCTTTTTCTTGATCTGCTCTGATATTAACCGTCTAAACTCATGGCTTTGTCAATGGAAGAATGCTATCGTTGCGATTTCTTGCTATTCTGGGTATAACCAAGAAGATTCTGTAATTATGAACCAATCCTCTATAGATCGCGGATTCTTCCGATCTCTCTTCTTCCGATCATACAGGTACTTGATTTTATAATGCAGATACTGAAGCTCCTTTTTACTTTCCTGAGTTACAGCTGGTTCTCTATTATGCCATTTGTAGGGACGAGGAGAAAAAGATGGGAACACTTGTGAAAGAGGATTTTGGGTGTCCTAATAGGGAAAATACCATGGTTGAAACTTTTCAATGCCTTTTTTAATTGTATTTTATTTTGTTTTAATGTTTTTTCCTTTTTCTAGGGGATGCGTCATGGATCTTATGATAGATTGGACAATGATGGCTTCGCACCTCCTGTGAGACATCACAGAATCATTCTTTCTTGTAGTATGATAGATCTTTATTTTCAGTGTTGGGAATTTCGGGTAATAATTCCCTCTAAACAAAATTCTAGTGAATTGAAAAATACAAAACACTACGAATATACCCGACAAATAATATTGAATACTATAATCAAGAGAAAGCGATAACAACAAATAAATGCGGAATAAAAGAGATAAGGAAAGAACACACCCGGAAAAATTTGATAACGGAGTTCTGCAAAAATATTGCCTAGTCTCCGAGCACCACTCAAGCGACCCACTTTTTATTTAATATGGGAGAAGAGTATGCAAATTTGGGATACGATAAGTGTGAGAGAAGAGTCCCTTTTATAGGGATCAAATCTCCTCACATTTTTATCAACTTCCAATGTGAGATTCCTAAGTTAAGGCAAAAGTCAAAATTTGTTGGCCAACTATTTAGGCCAACAACCAACAAATCTCCACCTTGACTTAACTTCTAGTCCCACCAAATACAAAAGCTTCTCAATCAAACAAAAAATAAAATGGACCTCATGATGCTTTCAAATTTTTTGCGCAGTTAAGCGCCAACTCAAATATGCAAAATATTAACCAAGTTTAAACAGGTGTTCAAACTTGGCCCTTGTAACCACCTTGGTCAACATATCTGCAGGGATTCTCAGTAGTGTGAATCTTACGAAGAAGTATCTCTTCCTCTTTCGGAATTTCACGTACAAAGTGATAGCGAACATCAATGTGCTTAGTCAGTGCGTATGAAAGACTTGATTCTTTGCTAAGTGAATAGCACTCAATTGTCAGAATAAACCTCAAGTTGTTTCGACCAACTCCCCAAGTCTTTAAGCAATCCATGAAGCCAAATTGCTTCCTTCACGGCCTCTGTAATCGCCATATACTCTGCCTCGGTTGTAGACAAAGCCACCGTTGATCGCAAGGTAGACTTCCAACTAACCGTGGCTTTTGCTAAAGTGAACAAATAGCCGGGTTGTAGACAGTCGCTTATCCAAATCACTTGCATAATCGGAATCACAATATCCAACTACACAATGACCAAGTGATTCATCCCGTTCAAATTCCAATCCAACATCTGCGGTATTTTGAAGATACCAGTAGAATCCATTTCATGACTAACCAATGACCTCTTCCCTGGATCATGCATGTACTGCTCACAACACTAACGAACTTGTGAAATATCCGGTCTCGTACACACTGCATTGCATACATCAAGCTTCCAACTGCATTTGCATATGGGACTTTCGTCATGTATTCTCGCTCTTCATCCATTGTTGGAGATAATCAGCTACTAAGTTTCAAATGAGGGGCAAGTGGGGTACTTACAGATTTTGTATCTTCATGCATACCAAAACGTTGTAATACCTTCTTCAAATCATCTGTCACGTGTCAGCCCAAAGCTTGCCTCTCTCTCGTCCCCTGTTTATCTCCATGCTGAGAATCTTTTTGGCTTCCCCAAATCCTTCATCTCGAACTCTTTACTCGGTTGAGCCTTCAATCTGTCAATCTCAACTTGGCTCTTTCTCTGCTATCAACATATCATCAACATATAAGAGTAAGTAAATGTAAGAACCATCTTGAAGCTCGCGCAAATACACACAATGATCGTATTTGCTCCTTTGTGTACTTTCGACCCTTCATAAAGCTGTCAAATCGCTTGTACTATTGTCTCGGAGATTGTTTCAATCCGTACTAATGATTTACTTAGTTTACAAACCCAATTTTCCTTACCGAGCAACCTTGTATCCATCTCGGTTGAGCCATATAGATTTTCTCCTTCAAATAACCGTGCGAGAAGCGGTCTTCACATCAAGTTGAGCTAGCTCCAAATTCATCTCAGCTACTAAAGGCCAACAAAATTCTAATGGAGGAATGTTTAACAAGCTGGAGAAAATACGCTCATTATAATCAATTCCCTCCTTTTGAGCGTAGCGCTTTAGCCACCAATCTTGCCTTATAGCGTATCTCATCTTTATCGGAAATCCTTCTTTCTTTGCAAATACCCATTTGCATCCAATAGCTCTCTTGCCCTTTGGTAGTTGTGTCGACTTCCACGTCTTGTTCTTCTCGAGAGATTGTATTTCTTCTTCCATTGCACTCGCCCATCTACCACTTTCTCGAACTTCGGATGGGCTTACGGGTAGGTGGATGGAACATCATCAACAATCTGGAAGTGCATAAGCTACCATGTCGAGTAAAGCGGCGAGGTTTTTGAATCTCTCGTCTTTGCCTTCTAGCTGCAATTGGCTCGATTCTCTGTTGAGGTTCTTGGGTAGAAACCTCTTCCTCATCCGACTCTTCTTACGCCTCGGAGAGTCTCTAGTGGTGCTATTTGCTGGAATCACCACTGTCTGTTCAAACTCCACCTGCTGCGGAATGCCATCAACCCCTTCTGGATTTACCTTTTGCAACATGGCAGATTCATCAAAGGTAACATCCCTACTGATTATCGTCTTCTTTGCCTCTAGACACCATAAACGGTATCCCTTAACTCCAGCATTGAAGCCCATAAATAGAGCATTCTTTGCCTGTGGATCCAACTTTGATTCATTCACATGATAATATGCAGTAGAACCAAAAACACGCAAAGTATCATAATCGATGAATGAGTTTTTCGGACCATACCTCTAAAGGAGTCTTTCCCTCTATAGCGAGATGATGGCAAAGCGATTGACGAGATGTTGAGCATAATTTATTGCCTCAGCCCAAAAATTTTTACTGCCTAGCTCGACGATTAGACAGACATACAATCGAACTTTCTCACCAATGTCCCCGTTTCATACGCTCAAGCACCCCATTCTGCTTTGTGGTGTTTTTCTGACTGTGAAGTGCCGCCTTATGCCACAATCTTGACATACCTTCAGGAATGGATCGCTCTTGTATTCTCCACCATTGTCTGTTCGGAGAACCTTGATCTTCCTCCCTGTCTGGTTTTCAACTTCAGCTTTCCACTTAAGGAAAACTCCAAGCACATCATCCTTATTTTTCATAGTAAACACCCAAACTCTTCTAGAAAAATCATCAACAAAAGTGACAAAATAATGCCTACCACTGATTGACGGAGTCTTGGCAGGTCCCCATACATCTGAGTGCACATAATCCAGAATGCCCTTGGTATTTTTGGATTGCGATGCTAAATTTCACTCTTCGTTGTTTTCCTAAAACACAATGCTCACAAAATTCTAATTTGCAAGTCTTCGTACCTTTCAACAATCATCGCTGGCAAGAATTTGCAAGGATTTCTCACCAGCGTGTCCCAACCGCATATGCCACAGACTTCGTTGTGTCAACATCCTTTTGCTACTTGAAGTTGCCGCTACTCGTCTCCCATCACTGTATCTACCTTGGTAGTAGTCTGATTATTCTTCCTCACGCCTTTCAACATCACCGAGTACTCTCGAAGTTACTTTAAGAACTCCATCTCGCATCGTCACAACTAGGCCTTTTGATTCTAAGGCCCCGATGAGATGAGATTCTTCTTCAACTTTGCACGTCATCGCACGTCTCGTAAAATTCGGTGGATCCATCATGATTTCTCGACTTGATTGACCCTATCCCATACTGTTTTACATGGATTATCATTACCCATATAGACAACCCCGCCATCGAGTTCCTGAAATTCAAAGAACCATTCCCGAATGGGACACATATGATAAGTGCAACCTGAATCCAATATCCATTCATCTGGATGTGATGTTGAAGGTGAAACAACAAGGGAAATTTCTGATTCTGCATCACTCTTGCATTCTGCAACATTTGCATCTTGCAGGAGTCTTCCCTTTCTTCTTGACTTTGGGACGATCCTTCTTCCAATGCCCCTTTCTCATGACATGAAAAGCACATTCATCTTTGGCAACGACGCGGCCTTTTGACTTGGACCTTCCTCTCCCCCTTTGGTCAGCTTTGCTTGACGACCTCTTGCCACCAATGCTTTTTTCGTTGTCGTTGATTTTATTTTTCATCTTATCCTGCTTTCTCAATTCATGACTATACAAAGCAGAACATACAGCATCTAACGACACATTCTCTTTCCCATGAAGTAATGTAGTTTCCAAATGTTCAAATTCATCGGGAAGAGACGATAACAACATTAAAGCCAAATCTTCATCCTCAAATTTTACATCTAAATTTAACAGGTCTGCTACTAATTGATTAAACATAGTGATGTGTTCATTCATAGTTGTACCTGGTCGGTAATCAAATCGGAACAGCCTCTTCTTCATAAGGAGCTTATTCTGACCACTTTTCTTCAGAAATTTGTCCTCCAATGCCTTCCACAATTTGTGCGCAGAAGTCTCGTTCTTGAAAGCATACTTCGCTCCCCTGGGACGAGCACTGACCGAATTGTTCCGCATGCCAACCGATTCATAATATTCCAATCCTTATCTACCACATCTTCGGTTTCTCTTACGCAATGGCAATATCAAGACCTCTGCTGAAAAGGGAGTCCAAGACTTCCCCTTGCCACATGCCGAAATGGCGAGTACCATCAAATATTTCTCTGCTAATTTCAAACTAGACATTGGAATCCTCGACCATGATGAAGAGGAAAGCGAAGTAGATGCCATTACTGAACTAATATAGTATTCAATATTTCAAAAGACACTTTACGTATTGTACCAAAAAATTATTCCAAGAAAATTTCCAGGGGAAAGATTGGAGGGTCACAAGTGGACCGCTTAAATACCAACCTCCTTAGACAAAATTTTCCTAGATAATTAAAGCTACAATACCCAAACAAACAAGCCAAGGACGAACATTCGGCTCTGATACCACTTGTTGGAATTGTCTAACGTCTTCTAAACTCCACATTAGTATGATATTGTCCGCTTTAGGCAAAGCCCTCACGGATTTGTTTTTGGGTATCTCCCAAAAGGCCTCATACTAATGGAGTTATCTTGAATCTTATATTTAGACAACTCTTCCATCAAATTTTCCATGTGGGACTTAGTTTGCATCCCTCTCATCCATCAGGGCGGCGTGTCCCGCTGGTTGGTAGCGGCGGTGCAAGATAGTTGGCAGATCAAATGAATTACCTCTGAATGAGAGGTCATGACCTGTGTGGTCATTAGTTTGAGGGGAGGATTGTTGGGATGCAAACTAAGTCCCACATGGAAAATTTGATGGAAGAGTTGTCTAAATATAAGATTCAGATAACTCCATTAGTATGAGGCCTTTTTGGGAGATACCCAAAAACAAATCCGTGAGGCTTTGCCCTAGAGCGGACAATATCATACTAATGTGGAGTTTAGGAGATGTTAGACAATTCCCTAACAAGTGGTATCGAAGTCGATGGTTCGTTTGGGTGACGTGGCACCGTGGGAAGCCCCCCTCGTTGGAGATCTGCGGTTGATGCCTTGTGTCGAAAGTCTTCCTGATAATGTGGTGGTCAGGCGGCGTGTCCCGCTGGTTAGTAGCGGCGGTGCAAGATGGTTGGCAGATCAAATGGATTACCTCTGAAGAAGAGGTCATGACTCATGTGGTCATTAGTTTGAGGAGGATTGTTGGGATGCAAAGCTAAGTCCCACATGGAAAATTTGATGGAAGAGTTGTCTAAATATAAGATTCAAGATAACTCCATTAGTATGAGGCCTTTTGGGAGATACCCAAAAACAAATCCGTGAGGGCTTTGCCTAAAGCGGACAATATCATACTAATGTGGAGTTTAGAAGACGTTAGACAATTCCAACATTCAGCTCATTAATGCTTCTGCCAGGGAACAAGAGTTGCAGGTGGTGATGTAGTTATTGGAAAAACCACTCCTATCTCTCAGGAAGATGCCCAGGGGCAGTCTTTGAGATTCACTAGGCGTGACCATAGTACAAGTCTTCGTCACAGTGAAACTGGGATCGTGGATCAGGTGATCTCCCATTGTCTCTATTTACCCATCTCCAATTTGGATTTTAAGTGCCTTGCTATATGCAACAGCTATTACTTTTGCTCTGAGCTAAATAAAACTAAGCAGAGAGTATAATACCTGATTGTTTTTCTTTTGTTGAAGGTTCTTTTAACTACAAACGCTGATGGACTGAGGTTTGTCAAAGTTAGGATGAGATCTCTTCGGCTTCCTCAAATCGGAGATAAATTTAGCAGTAGACACGGACAGAAGGGAACAATTGGAATGACTTACACACAAGATGATATGCCATGGACACTTGAGGGCATCACACCAGACATTATTGTGAATCCGCATGCCATTCCTTCTCGCATGACAATAGGTCAGCTCATTGAGTGCATAATGGGGAAGGTGGCTGCTCACATGGGAAAGGAAGGAGATGCTACTCCTTTTACTGATGTCACTGTATGTAATTCTCTCTTTATAGTGATTCTCTTCTGTTAGGTCCTTTTGTTCGAACAGGTTTACAAATTCTCTTCTGTTTGGTCCTTTTGTTCAAACAGGTTAACAAATAGAACTAAGCGTTATTCTGCAATATGCAATAGGCAACAGGTTAGAGATTTTTATAGAAGTTTGTTGTTGAGTCACTCGTCCTTATTCTCAGGTGGATAATATCAGCAAAGCTCTTCATAAATGTGGTTATCAAATGCGTGGCTTTGAGAGAATGTACAATGGGCACACAGGTCGAATAATGGGCGATATGATATTCCTCGGTCCAACTTATTATCAGAGACTGAAGCACATGGTAGATGATAAAATTCATTCTCGTGGTCGAGGTCCCGTACAAATTCTTACGAGGCAGCCTGCAGAGGGGAGATCACGAGATGGAGGTTTACGATTTGGGGAAATGGAACGAGACTGCATGATAGCTCATGGAGCTGCACATTTCCTCAAAGAGAGGCTGTTTGATCAAAGTGATGCATACCGAGTTCATGTCTGTGAGATCTGTGGTTTGGTTGCAATTGCTAGTTTAAAGAAAAGCTCCTTTGAGTGCAGAGGTTGCAAGAACAAAACTGCAGTTGTCCAGGTAGATGCTCTTCTTCTTATCCTGAACTGAACCTCATGCGTCTGACACCCGAAATGAAATATAAAGCATCTGATCTTGGCAGCACGTTTACGTTTATTGATCACCTGAATTTATCCTATCAGGTGTACATTCCTTATGCCTGTAAGCTTCTGCTTCAAGAGCTCATGTCCATGGCAATTGCACCAAGACTGCTTACCAAAGATGTGGAATCACTGCAATCACAGAAGAAGAAGAAGAAGTGAGTCCAAGATATTCCACGACACTTTACCCCTACATCGTTTATAGGGCACTTCAATTTCATGCTCTAGAACTATGGAGAGATGGTGAATGAAGGGCTCATACTCAATATTGCTGTCGTTTGCTGGATTTTTTTCGTTTGAAGAAGATAGAAATGCATATAGGATCATAGATGATAAATCGAGAATTACTTGATGTTTTTCATTAATAAACCTATTGCATGAAAAATCCCAAGTATCAAGAATATATTTATTATTTTTTCATTTTTATTCATAATCTTTGTAATTCTAATAATACACTGTCGTCTTTAATTAGTTTTTAAAATTTTCGAGCTACCACAATTTTCAAAACAAGATTTTATACCCAATAACAAATTGGTCTTTTATTGTCTGGCTGTATTAATGTGGAATACTAGTTTGACACTTTCTCAATTTTAAAATATTTATAGTAATTTTATTTTATTTTATACTTGAAATTAAGATTTCAATAAATTTTACAAAAAATTAAGATTTCAATAAGTTTTACAAAAAATTTGATAAATATTTAAAATATACTAATTAAAAGATTTTTATTTCATATTCAAATTCTAATTGGTGGTTTGAATAGTTGGTTGTAAAATTATTGATTTTAGAAAAAATAATTTGTTGAAGACAAGAATAAAGTTAAAAAAATAGTAAATTAGTACTTCATATGAAAAGACGATATATATTTTGATCTTAGGACATATATTTTGAAAGAGAGAGAGTATTAGGAAGTAAAATATTGTGTTGAAACATGAAATAAATTGAAATACACCAAAAATGAACTAAAATGAGAGATTAACTTCAGAAGTAGTGCATCATAAGAGCATAAAAGGGAATTCAGAAATAAGAAAAATTACATAATTATTAACGACCTAAGCATTTATGCAGAGAAGCCAAAATCACTGCTATTCTGCACAGCTTCAAGATCATCAAGCAATTTCTTCAAGGTTGCTCTTAGCTTGTCAGTTGCAAGTAATTCTTCTTCTACCATCTTCTTAACGAGGTTAATCTGTTCTCCAGCACTTTTAAGAACCTTCCTCTCACGACTAACACTCCCACCAACGAACTCAGACAGAATATAGCCAGAGATTGAAACCTGCTGCAGCGAAAGATTCAACAGATCACAGAAAAATGGAAAACATTAGTAATATTGGAATAAGATGTAAATGAAAGAAATGCTTATCTTCTACCAGGGGAGTTTTCTGGTGCACTTCATCATTGGAAGTTGTTGATTCTGTTGCCTGCAAAACTTCAGCTCGATTATCAGCTTCTACCAGAGGAGTTGTTTGGTGCAATTCATCACTGGAAATTGTCGATTCTGTTGCCTGCAATGCTTCCCCTTGATCATCAACTTCTACGAGGGGAGTTGTTTGGTGCGCTTCATCATTGGAAGTCGTTGATTCCGTGGCCTGCAATGCTTCACTTTGATCATCAGCTTTAAGGTCATCAAGCATTTTCTGATCAATTGTTTGAGAAGCTGCTTCTGCAGAGTTCAAAGATTCTTTGTCACTTTGTATCTGGGCAGATTCAAACTTGTTCTTCTCATCAGCTGCTGTTTCAACTCCAGCAACAAGCACAGGCAGAGATATGCGATCATCCTGTTTCGGGGTTAGGCCAGAGCCATCCGAGGGAATGGCAAATGAAGTTTCTTTTTGGCCAGTTTCATCAGCAACAGTTGAATCAACTACAGAATCATTTCCACCAATAACTAGATCATCTTCATCCGTATTAGAACCATCCTTATGTCCAAGGTTTTTTTTATCACTATTCTCTTTGAAAATAGAACCTTCTATGACTTCCTGGGCAACGTTCTGCATAGATGGGGAAATTTCTTCCATCACCTTAAAGTCGGAAGATTCAGATGTTTTCTCATCAACCATAAGAACCATATTCTCTTCATTTTCTTTCAGAAGGAATGCAGCATTGTCTTCAGACATTTTAGAATCATCATGAACAAGCCCCTCGGTTTGCCTATCAATGTCTTGTGTCATCTTGGCAGCATCATTGATACTCATCTTTGAATATTCATCACCGGACGGTAAGACAAAAACATCACTTTCTTTTTCTACTTCATCAACATTTTCTTGTACGAATTCAGCATAAACAGACGATAAGATAAAAGCATCACTTTCTTTTTCTACTTGATCAACATTTTCTTGTACTACTTCAGCATAAACATCAGCATAAGCATCAGCAGCAATAGCCTCTGGTGATTCAACTTCTGTCTTAGCATCAGAATCTGCATGGTACAAGAAGACAAAAAGCCTCAGATCCAAATCCAAATCCAAATCAAAGAAACAGAAATGGGTGGAAAGAATTAACATTTGATGCACGTCTTAATCTCTGGACCTTCGACTTTTGTTCCAAACTCTTTAAAGTCTTCTGCAAGGACCATCATGTACTCTCTGGCTGACAGCATTGTTAAATCCTCCTTAGTTGATAGTGAAGGTTCTGATTCAGGGGTTTTCTCATTCTCCTTACTTACCTTCGGATCAAAATCTACAACAGCTTTAATCCCTTTCCCTTTAACATCAACACGAAAAGTCTCCTTTTCTGGTTCATATTCCGGCGCAGACATAACAACGGTTGCAAATTTTTCCCCGAGTGAACCATCTTTCTCACCAGCATCACTGGAGCTGGAGATACTGATCACATCTACAAGACCAAATTATTAATCATATCAAAATTAAACATCAAATTTCCTTCCTTTCGTTTCAATCCCAGAGAGAAAAAAAAGGTGCATGCAAGCTTGCATTATCTGATCAAGATTTACCTTTAGATTTCTCTACCAGTTCCTTCTTCCTTCTAGCTGCTCTTCTCTTCTTTGGACCTGACGGCATTGTTGAAGCTTTGAACAAGAAACTAATAGTTTCCAGCACTAAATCTATTTTCCCCTTTAACCAACCTACGAGATGAAGAGTTTCTGGAAATAGTTGGTCTTATATTGGAAAACTGAGATGGTATATTGAATAGAGAGACAGATATAATAATGAAGTAAAACCTTTAAAGTTCCCGTAAAGATGGGGGAGCTGAAAGAGCAGAAGAATTCTAAGAGGTTTAGCACACATGTTCAAGGAAACTGGCTTGAATGTTGGTTCATATTCTCATGAATGACCAAGAGGCTAATTCTTCCCCCGAAAAATCAAATCAAATGAAATTCTTATTTGGTCCGATTTTTAGTTTGGTTTTTAATTTGAAATATGAAGTATTTATTGGATGCAATCTGAAAAATTATATGTAATTTAGTTCATTTTTTAATTTTTGTACTTAGACTGAAAATCAAATTGAAAAATTAAAATTTTTAAAAAATATTTTTAAACACCTTACGGTAATAGAAAACTAAACTTTTAAAACAAATTATATATAAACGCATTATAGAAATGTGTTTATTTTTTATAACGCATTACTGTAATGCGTTCTTTTTCTTTTTTTTTCCTCTTATTTTTTTCTTCCTTAGAAATTCAGTTTGGAACCGAATCGAATTAATTTCTTTCGGTTTAATTTTAAAAAACAAACAGTTTGATTCGGCTTTAAAAAAAATTTGTAAAACGAAATGAATACCCCTACTCTTTATTAGAGTACTATTTTTTAGTAAAGTATCCAAAAGAGATCTTAAGAGTTTTTCTAACGTGTCCCTATGCCATGTATTAATTTGGAATGGTTGAGTGTATGTTAACTAATCCTTATTTTCGAATTTTGCAATATTTTGTACCTTTTCCATTTCATAATAAGTGTTATTTTTTTAAAAAAATCTTTATACAATAATTAAACTGATTAGTTTGACCTTAATTAAATATTCTTTCTTCTCGTAAAAAACTATAATACAAACAATTATCATCCTCACTATATTAAATATTATTATTTTATTATGAGAGTAAATAAGAAAAAAGTTAAAATTTTATCCAATGACA
This sequence comes from Rauvolfia tetraphylla, assembly GCA_030512225.1. Taxonomy (NCBI): domain Eukaryota; kingdom Viridiplantae; phylum Streptophyta; class Magnoliopsida; order Gentianales; family Apocynaceae; genus Rauvolfia; species Rauvolfia tetraphylla. Next base: position 2,227,427 of record JAJQKT010000012.1, read on the forward strand.
TTTATTTTACAAAAAAAATTACAACGATACTTATTATAGAACCTAATATGGCTATGATTTTCAAATAGAAGTTATGTGAGAAAATTGTAAAAAATTTTATTGTTTGATTATGAAACTATTACTAATCAAATAAAAAAAATGTTTACAGTATTATTTCTTCTTCTTTTATTATTTCTTTATGTTTGAGGTAAACATCTAGTATAGCTTTTAAGTAACAAGATTTCATCCTCTCCAAAGAAACCAAAAAATTGAAAGAAAAAAGTTTTTATTTTTTTTTAAAAAATCTAATGCTATAATCTACAGAAGTAGAGTACTAAACATGATGTTTTTTTTTTTTTTGCTGAAAATATATCTTATATCTTGTTCCATATGATAAAAATCATCGTTAAAAAATGAAAATTTCCCCTTATTTAATATATTTCGAAAATTACACACCCGATCCCAAACACAACAGGAATCCGTTTAAGGAAACGCATTCGTTAGGGCAGCTTCAAGAAGTAACACAAATCCTTGTCCAAACCAAATTAGAATTAGGATTCGAACTTAACTTCCTATATAAAATCAAACAGCCTTTTGTTTTATCTATTGATAATGACAACACAAGCGGAAGAAGGAATCAAGATTCACAAATTTCCACTTCATCCGAGCACCGCCATGGATCCAAGAAATTCTAGTAATCTCTACTCTCATGGCCAGACGATTCCAATTGTCGATCACCTTGCAGTTCCTCTGCTGCAACATGGCTTCTACTCTTATGATCCTCATCTTGGTAATGCCCAGTATTATCATGGTTACGGGTATGGGACCGGATTTCCACAAGGTTTTCATGGATATGGGTATGGGATTGGGATTCCCCCTGTTCAAGATGCCTGCTTTTTCAGGGTTGCTCGGCAACAGGGTTTCTGTGATTACAGCCTCCAAGGTCTTCAGCTTTATAATGGTTATGAATATGGGATTGGGATCCCACAGGTTGAAGATTACCGCTTTTTCAATATTCCTTGGCAAGAGGGTTTCTGGAATTACACTCCCCAGTATGTCGGTTTTCCTTTCTACTACCATCATGTTCCTTACCATGATGGCAGTGGGACTTGGCTTCAGCAGGGTCCTCTAATCTGGGAGAACTTTCGCCAAAACTATAGCTGTCTACGTTGCCAGCAGAATTATGTACCTTGGGAGGTTTCAAGCGAAGAAGAAAACCAAGAATCAAACAAGAATTATCTGGACGATTTGGTTTCGGAAGACGGAATAGAAAACTCTCAAGCTTGGGAAGATTTGGATACAGAAAACCAATCACCTTGGGAAGATTTTGATATGGGAAGATTTTGATATGATAAATCCAGATGACCGAATGGAAAACCTGCAGCTAGCTCTGGAGGATGATGATACTGTCATCTCGGCACCATTCAGTTATCCAGATGATCAAATAGAAAACCCTCAAGATTTGGAGGATGATTAGACAGTCATCTTGGGACCATTCAGCTATGGCAACATAAATTTATATATCCCTATTCCCCGCCAAGAAGAAATTAACAAGGGATTGCAGGAGGATACGATCTTGAATAATCTAAAAACCAGAACCTACGCGAAAGAAGACAAGAATAAGTTGGAAGCAGATGGTGATTCAGATGAAGCTGAGATATGTGTTGTATGTCAGGCTGAGTACGAAGACAAGGAGACAGTAGGAATGCTTGGATGTGGACATGAGTTCCATTCTGAATGCATAAAAGGATGGCTGATGCAGAAGAACGATTGCCCACTGTGTAAAGAAACAGGTTTAGCTGAAGAATAGGAAAGGTCATGGAATTGTGCGATGAATTTGAACTCAAAACCTTCCTTTTAAGATTGTATTTTTTTCAAAAGCCATTAGCTTGGCTTAGACTTGAAATTTATTTGTATATCATAACTTCTGTTGTTCGTGGTCTTGATAGTAAATATATGAATTTCATTTGTTTGTTCAGGATCATCTTTTCTAAAGAAGTTTAGATCTTTTGTTTCTATTCTTTGTTTCATCATTATCTTCAACTTAAAACCTATCAAAAAGGAAAAACTATGGGGGAAAAGTAAGACAAATGATAATTTATTTTAGATGGAAGAGTGAATGTGATAGATAGCAAGATAGATGATTTTAAATTGAGGATGGATGGGTTCCATATTAAGGGTGAGATTGAATAGTATTATGTTTTGAGATTTTTTGCTTTGGGTTTTGAGAGAGAGAATTTTTTGTGGGAGAAAAAATAGAAACCAGGGTGAGAAATTTGCACTACGGAATCCAATCCAAATACACCATAATTGTTAACCTTTTGTATTAAATTCAAGTTTTATATAAACATTATTCATAGAGAATATTTCCTTGTCTATTCTAGTTTTCTATGTTTTATTAATTTATATGGGATCATATTTCCATAGTTTTTGAATATTGAAAAATAAATTTTGATACTTAAGAATTTTGACAAGTGAAAAAAAAAGATCCCTACTTGAAGAACTTTTCAACAAAACTAACCCAAATTTTTATGCCAAAAATTTTATAAAAAATTTCAAATATTCCTCCCATCTAAAATTGAATATTCTATTTTAATTTCATAAAAGAGTTAAAAGAACATTTGACCGTGAGCAATTTGCTATATTACCCATATTAATTAAGGAGGTTGGTGAAGCCCGCATGGCTTAAAATTAAGGAAGTTATAAGTATGGAGGAAAAATATAAAATATTTTTATAAGAAAGTAGACATCAAATTTTTTAACAATTAAAAACAAAAATGAAAACATTGAATTTTGAGAGTATTTAATACAATTTATATTAGTTTTGTCATTTGGTTATTTAAACCACTAAATAAAATTTAAAAAATTATAAATTTAAAGAATAATAATATTTCAATTCTTTATGTTGACTTTTGTGTAATAAGATTTTAAAATAAAAAAATCGTTAAAAAAATAAGAAAAAAAGGCAAAATGAAAATCTCGATAATAAATGTGAAACTAAAAAAAAAGAGTGTTAATTGCAACTTACCCTCCCCACATGCTAATTTGTGTCAAAATTCAAGGCATGTGACAGCCATTTCTTCGATCTTGAGAGCTGAAACATTTGACGACATAATCGCCTTAAATCCTAATTTCTTGCAGAGATTAGTGTTGGCCGTTCTTGCTAGATCAACGTGAAGCCTTACCCGGTGGATGTTTCGCCTCCTGCATTTTTCGATTGCTCCCTTTAGCAATGCTTCTCCATACCTCGGATTCTACATTTCTCTTTCACTAAAAAATAGAATGGAATTAGATAACATCTCATCTCTAAACTAAATTTAAAATTTTAAGTATAAGACTCACATCTCTTTTCACAAATAATTTAACTTTTACGAAACTCAAAACAAAAATATCAAAAATAAACTATATCCAATCACATCATAAAAATATTTTATTTTAATTTTGATAAAAATTTAAAAATAATAATCTTATTTATTAATTAAGTTAGTAATGAAATTCATATGTGGATGAAGCTTGAATCATTTTTGCATAAATGACTTTTGTGAGGTTGGTTTGCTATCGGATGGCGGGGGTTGCTGAGGAAAGGAAGGGAAATGACAAACTCCGTTGGCAAAAATTTGGGAATTTATTGTTTGCCCCAAAATGTTGACCAATTGGCTGCTGACAGTGAAATCCTTTGCGGAAGTCAACGGGAGGACTTGATTGATACAAAGTTTACTTTTCCAGAGATTTTTTATGGAACTTCTCATTTTGAGGTCCTAAATCGAGAGAGATGCCGGTTTCGGGGACGACATTGAAATTTCTCCTCTATTTTTTTTCTCCCTCCCTCGTCGTCTTCATTTTCTTGTTCCGTCTCCGTCCCCACTACCCATCCTATAGCGGCGTGGCTACCGTGTTGAACAATATTTTGCTTAGTACAAGTGGGCAGCAATATCGGCCATTGAATTGGTTTTTTTGTGATCCAGTGGTTCGGGTGCTCAAGGGCACATTTGGAACCCCAAAAAAGAAAAAAATAAAAAATTTAAAAATTTGTCAATCTTAAACTTTTAAATTCCCTCTCTCTTCATGATGAGTCATCTTCTCTTTGAACCGCTTGAGAAACCAAATCAAAAGGTACAATCAAAAATTCGAAACCTCTTAAAAGTTGAAAGATCATCTGGAAGCTTTAAGAAAAAAAGAAAGCCGGCCATATTTATGTTGAAGAAAATCCAGCGAAAAGGTTGCATCTTTTGCTGATTTTGTCCGTGTTTGAGCAAAAGCTGCATCTGTTAATGTTCTTTCATTCTTTATTCAGAAAAAAGAGATTGAAAATGGCGAAAAAAATCACGAAAGAGAATAGGTTTTAGTTTCAATGTTGTACAACCATTATTGTCAAAGCCAACCAAGCGCTACTTCAAGATTACGATCATGCACAGAAATTAAAGGCACTAAAAAAGGCAGGGTTTGAGAAGTCGGTGGAGTTGCGGTTGTTAAACCTGCATACAATACTGTTGGAACTTATTTGCAAGGGGTATGATCGAAAATTTGATTCAGCACCACTGCCTAATGGGAAGACACTAGCAATAACGAATAAGGATGTTCGACGAATATACGGACTGTGAAGGGGCTCAGTTGAAATGTTTGCAGAAGGAAGGATAGAATGGAAGGACTCCCGTACTGAGAATTTTATAGCGGAGCTAGGTGTCAAACGCTCGCCCAAGAAATACGTGACAATAAAGGCATTGTAGCAATGCATCTCAGGCTTCCGAGGGGATAGGAATACTTATGCGAATTTTTACATTCTATTAGTTATAGCAACACTGCTAGCCCCAACAAATTCACTAAAGATAAACCTAAAGAAATATGCCCCACATGTAGACAATGTTGAAGACATCAAAAATTTCAACTGGGCTAGGCATGTGCAAGATTTTTTGGCTCAAGGCATGAGGAAGTTTAGCCGTAAAAATCAAAAGAAACCCAGTTTTCGACGAGAGTGAAACATGCACTTGTTATTGGTAGTGGTGTATATCAGTATATGTATTTATGAAATGAATAATTATTCGTAAAACATGTAATAACTATTCATATGTGATTGAATAATTATTAAAAATATTATTCTAACAGTACTGAATAATTATTCATTTATGCAGCGAATAATTATTCTATTAATGCGAAGGTTATTCTTACCATGTTGAATAATTATTCCCATAGGTTTGAAAAATTGTTCTTCATTATGTAACTTTTATTTTGACCATGTTGAATAATTATTCACGCAGGTTCAAATAATTATTTTAGTGATTCATAAGTTTTTAACAATTTTCATCGTAAGTATAGGTATTTTATCTTGGGGAGATAGATGGAAGACCCGAAGGGGAATTTCCATGCTCTTGGTAGGATTCAACTAGGATACTGTAAGCCACCAATCTAGAGTTGATTCACGACGAAGTCTGCCAAAATGAAGATAATGCTAAAGGTTCTAGTAACCGTGCTACTGCCCAGAGGGACATTATAAGGTCTGAACTTGGGGCCAAAAAGACTAAGTACTTGAAGAAGCTTCAAAAGATTAAAAATAAACTAAAGGACATGGATGAAGAAGATCAGCCTATAGGCTCTTGGTTGCCTATTAACTCTAAGAGGTGAAGGTCAGAAAAGACAGGCAAGGCCCCGAAAAAGATGAGTCGTAATGAGAAGATTAGACAATTTGAGGGTAGCTAGGGGCAGTCCAACAAGTTTGAGTTCAGAGCCAAGCAGTCGGAGGTAGACAAACTTGGTGTAATGAAAATTGTTCAGGAATACCAACAAGGTTGCTGCTCATACTGTTGCATAATTATTACTTTGATTCTGAATAATTATTCATATGATAAATGTAGACTTACTCCAAATGTGAATACTAAGTAACTAGAAGCTGTAAAACAATTATTTAATGTTTATCAAATAATTATTCTTACTGTCAAACATAGGAACACCAAATAATTGATGAATTATAATTATTTACTTGCTGAACATATATTCAGATGCACAAACTGGACTATAATTTTAATTGATTCTATATGTCGTGTCGAATGTTATGGAATTACTAAAGAAGTCGTAGTCCATCTTTATTCTCCCATCTGCCCATAATATATTTGCTATTCTTTCTTCATTGTCTACCTCAACGTCATAGTAAAATGAAGGCTTCCGATATGTTTCATCATGGAAGTGTTCCAATAGCGCAGTTGCTTCCCCCAGCTTCATTGCTTTTTGTCTTCTTTTGGCTAGGTGATTCTTAAGGTCTTTGGAAACGAACCCAAGGTTTTGCTTTCTTCTGCATCCATTGTCATCACTTCAAAGGAAGATCTCAGTCTAATGCCAATATCTTTGTTCATTTTAGCCACACACCTTGAACGCAACTAATGTGTCGATTGGATTGCAGCGTATAAGAAAACTGTTTTAGGTGCAAGTATGCTCTACAACCTAATTAGTGATGATATAAACACTTCTAGTGGAATCAATGTGCATTTTAATGTATGCCCCACATCTAGTTCTCTCCTTACTTCTTCTGCGTTCAGCTAAGGGTTTGGTCTCAATATGGCTCAATGATGTCTTAATATTCTTAGAGTCAAGTTTGCTGCATTTTTGAAATCTTGCTTTGTTACATACATACTTCAAGTACTACACATTTTCCATCTTACAGCCTCATTTCTCGTAACTGACACAATTGGCAAATTTGGCTTGATGGGCATAGTTGTTATAAAATTTATGAGTATTGTCAACCGTTGTGAACTCTGTTTTCTTGAAATCCTCCAAAATTACTGTAACAATGTATAATAATTATTCACTTATATGACTTCTTATTAACTACATTTGGAATAATTATTCAATGTATGGCAAAAGATATTTAGAGTGCAAATAACCTTACTTTTATCGTGTAGTCTTCGGGGCACATTTCCTCTGTCATTTCAGGCAGAGACTAGACCTTCATGTTCAACCATCAAAAGGGAAACATATTTCTTAACATGTGTTTCAAAATTTTAAAATTGTAACAAAATTTCCAAACTTAAATCCTATAAGATGAAAGATGAACTTGAACGTTGATCTTAAATGTAAAGTCTTTGTACGGAATGGCAGTGGATATAGAAGATATAGTCTATGCTTGCCTTTGAGATTAACATGTGATCCTATGTCAAAATTGCATCAGGAATTCCAGCTTCTGTCTAGTATCTAGCAGCTACAATTTTCGGCCACTATCGTCTTCAAGAGAGAAAGAGAGAGGAAGAGTGGCAAGAAAGGGAAAAAAGAGAGGAGAAAGTCGTAGAGTGAGAAAAAGTAGTCTTGATAAGAAGAAAGAAAAAGTTGAAAAATGAATACATGATTACTGAAATAACATAAATTAGCGGAAACATAAAAGAATTGCGTTTCAGATATGCCACTGAATAACGCAGATGTTGAAACACAAAAAAGGCAATCCAATGGCCAATATTGTTGTCCGCACGTGCTGAGCATAATGTTGTTCAGCAGGTACCCAACCCGATCCTGCATATTCACTTGAGCAAAGTCACCTCCAAAAACTGTATACTCCTTTGCTTCACGAATCTATCTATACTCGAAAGGATCAAATTACTAATTCTTGCCCAAAAATTCAAACCGGAAAACTAGATATGGCAGCAGCCTTGAATTCTTTCACCTCCCTTTCTAGACTTGTAAACCCCTCATCATCATCCAAGACTCCACAGTTCTTGAATCTCCTTTCTTTCCCACCTAAATCCCGATCCCATGTAAAATTTTTCCAATTTGGACTGAAACCACCTTCTGTTTCAAGTTTGTTTGCCACCAAGCCCTCAAAACCCCATAAACCCCAGTTTAGTTCAACCCCTGTGAGATCTCTTTTTACTGGCATTGTTGAAGAAATGGGGGAACTTAAGCATCTGGGCTATGAAAAAGACGACAGCTTTACCATGAAAATCAAATCTCAAACGATGCTTGAAGATATTCATTTAGGTGACAGCATCTCTGTTAATGGGACTTGCCTAACAGTTACTGGTTTTGACACCACACTGTCTGAATTCACCGTAGGGTTGGCTCCAGAAACTCTGAGGAAGACTTCCTTGAGTGAATTAGAACAGGGTTCTTTGGTGAATTTAGAGAGAGCTTTGAGGCCTAGTACTAGGATGGGTGGTCATTTTGTGCAGGGCCACGTAGATGGGACTGGGCTGATCGTGGGGCTTGAACCGGAAGGGGACTCATTGTGGGTGAAGGTGAAGACTGAAAAGGAGTTATTGAAGTACATTGTGCCTAAAGGATACATTGCTGTGGATGGTACTAGCTTGACCGTGGTGGATGTGTTTGATGATGAGGAGTGCTTCAATTTTATGCTGGTGGCATATACACAGCAAAACGTGGTGATCCCCCTTAAGCAAGTAGGGCAGAAGGTAAATTTGGAGGTTGATATATTGGGGAAGTATGTGGAAAGGCTACTGAGTAGCGGATTCCTTGATTCAATCAAATCATCTTGATTTAAGAAGATACAACTCTTAGTTTCTGTGGCATTGGATGGTTGTAAGTTATGAATTTCAATGGTAAAACCTTCAGTTAGGAGTGAATCTCCCAGTTTATACTTTCAATAAATTTGAAGCAAAGAATCTCTGCAGTGAACTAATTGAGATTATTTAATATTTCGTTTTTAGAGATTTAATTTAGGTCATTGTTGTAGAAACTTTTCTCTTAAATATGTAATGCTGAATTTTGACATGAATTTTTTGCTTTGAGTTTAGTCTTTGAAAGGGCAGGTCATGGTAAAGCTGTAACAGAAAAATTGATAGTGTGCAGTCTAGTTCAAAGCCACAACTCTACATCTGTGACATTTTTTGTCATCAGTAACATATATTATAGCTTGAGAAAGTGTTTAGAATCACAAAGAAACAGAGCAAAGATGATAATGAACTTGAAATGCTTGATACATGTGCTCAAGCAACAGTTGGGATGAATCTAAACTTATATATGCTCAACCAAAACTAAATTAGCTTGAAATCTTTCCATTTTGAGGATGAAGATTCTTACATGGCTTTAGGGAAAAGAAGAAGGGACTAATTCTCAATCTTATTTCTGTTGTGGGGGAGGGAGGCCTGAGATTCCTAATCAGATTTTTGCTAGAGAATTCAGTGAATGTTTCTTCCATTGTCTATGGCAAAAGAAAAAGTAGGATGGGGAGTAATTCCATATGTCTTTTATTGTGGGAAAGGCAAGCATGAGTTTTCCTAATAAGTCTTCTGTTAGAGAATTCAATAATAACACTGTTTCCAGTTAATTACAACTGCATCTGCTGATTAAGTGAAAAACAGAAGTCAGATTTGAGCAGTTTTACTTGTCAAAAAAGATGTAAAATTAGAAATGTACTTCAATTAGAAGGAGAAAGAAGAAAGAAAGCAGACCTTTTGCTTTAGCTCCAATGTCTAGTATCGAGTGGCGGGGGCTGCTGAGGGAAGGAGGGGAAATGACAAATCTCCTTGGCAAAATTTGGGAATTTATTGTTTGCCCCCAAAATGTTGACCAATTGGCTGCTGACAGCCTGACAGTGAAAACCTTCGCAGAAGTCAACTCGAGGACTTGATTGATACAAATTTTACTTTTCCAGAGATTTTTCACGGAACCTGTCATTTTGAGGTCCTGAATCGAGAGAGATGCCTGCTTTGGGGACGAGATTGAAATTTATCCTCCATTTTTTATCTCACTCGTCGTCTTCACTTTCTTGTTCCTTCTCCGTCCCCACTCCCCATCCTGCACATTCACTTGAGCAAACTCGACTCCGAAAACTGTATACTCCTTTGCTTCACGAATCTATACTCGAAAGGATCAAATTACTAATTCTTGCCCCAAAATTCAAACCGGAAAACTAGATATGGCAGCAGCCTTGAATTCTTTCACCTCCCTTTCTAGACTTGTAAACCCCTCATCTTCATCCAAGACTCCACAGTTCTTGAATCTCCTTTCTTTCCCACCTAAATCCCGATCCCATGTAAAATTTTTCCAATTTGGACTGAAACCACCTTCTGCTTCAAGTTTGTTCGCCACCAAGCCCTCAAAACCCCATAAACCCCAGTTTAGTTCAACCCCTGTGAGAACTCTTTTTACTGGCATTGTTGAAGAAATGGGGGAGCTTAAGCATCTGGGCTATGAAAACGACGACAGCTTTACCATGAAAATCAAATCTCAAACGATGCTTGAAGATATTCATTTAGGTGACAGCATCTCTGTTAATGGGACTTGCCTAACAGTCACTGGTTTTGACACCACATTGTCTGAATTCACCGTAGGGTTGGCTCCAGAAACTCTGAGGAAAACTTCCTTGAGTGAATTAGAACAAGGTTCTTTGGTGAATTTAGAGAGAGCTTTGAGGCCTAGTACTAGGATGGGTGGTCATTTTGTGCAGGGCCACGTAGATGGGACTGGGTTGATCGTGGGGCGTGAACCGGAAGGGGACTCATTGTGGGTGAAGGTGAAGACTCAGAAGGAGTTGTTGAAGTACATTGTGCCTAAAGGATACATTGCTGTGGATGGTACTAGCTTGACCGTGGTGGATGTGTTTGATGACGAGGATTGCTTCAATTTTATGCTGGTGGCATATACACAGCAAAACGTGGTGATCCCCCTTAAGCAAGTCGGGCAGAAGGTAAATTTGGAGGTTGATATACTGGGGAAGTATGTGGAAAGGCTACTGAGTAGCGGATTCCTTGATTCAATCAAATCATCTTGATTTAAGAATATACAACTCTTTGTTGCTGTGGCGTTGGATGGTTGTAATTAGGAATTTCAATAGTAAAACCTTCAGTTTAGAAGTGAATCTCCTAGTTTATACTTCCAACAAAATTTTATCAAAGAATCTCTGCAGTGAACTAACTGAGATTGTTTACTTTTTTGTTAAGAGGTGATTGGATAGAGTTTGGTTTTGAGATTTTTGTCTTAGGTTTTGTAAAAGTTAAATTGTTTGTGAGAAGAGATGTATTTAAAATTTTGAGTTTGGTTTTGGAATGGAATCCTTCCCAAGTATAGATATTGTAGAAACTTTTCTCTTAAATATGCAATGCTGAATTTTGACATGAATTGTTTGCTTTGAGTTTAGTCTTTGAAAGGGCAGGTCATGGTAAAGCTGTAACAGAAAAATTGATAGTGTGCAGTCTTGTTCAAAGCCATAACTCTACATCTGTGACATTTTTTTGTCATCAGTAACATATATTATAGCTTGATAAAGTATTTAGAATCACAAAGAAACAGAGCAAAGGTGATAATGAACTTGAAATACTTGATACATATGCTCAAGCAACAGTTGGGATGAATCTAAACTTATATATGGTTTCCATGCTTGATTAGCTTTCTCCTGGCATAATTTTGTAACTTTATGTTTGAAACCTTTGAAGGAAATTTGGTTTTTTCCAGCTTCTGTTAAACTTTTAACTTTCCTGATATTCATTTTGGTTTCCTGTGATTAATGATTTTGTGGCTTACCAATAGATGGTAAGATTTGTTATTGGGGTCATCTTTCATTGCTTTTATTTTGTGAGAGCACTCTGGAGTATTTGTTTACCTAAACCATATTAGCAGTCTATAAATATTAAGTTCAGAATGTAAAGCACTCCCTTCTTCAGAAAAGAAAAAAATAAAGGGAAAAAACCAAAAGAAAGATTCTTAGGGGTGTATACAATGTACCATGTGCTAAACTGTATTAGAACCCAACATCTGCAAAAAGCACTGACAAATCTATGTACCAAAACTGAATTAGCTTGAACCCAATCTTTCCATGTTGAGGATGAAGATTCTTACATGGCTTTAGGGAAAAGAAGAAGAAGGTACTAATTCTCAATCTTATTTCTGTTGTGGGGGAGGGAGGCCTGAGATTTCCTAATCAGATTTTTGCTAGAGAATTCAGTGAATGTTTCTTCCATTGTGTATGGCAAAAGAAAAAGAAGGATGGGGAGTAATTCCATATGTCTTTTATTGTGGGAAAGGCAGGCATGAGTTTTCCTAATAAGCCTTCTGTTAGAGAATTCAATAATAACACTGTTTCCTGTTAATTACAATTGCATCTGCTGATTATGTGAAAAACAGAAGTCAGATTTGAGCAGTTTTACTTGTCAAAAGAGATGTAAAATTAGAAATGTTCTTCAATTAGAAGGAGAAGGAAGAAAGAAAGCAGACCTTTTGCTTTAGCTCAAATGTCCAATATTGTTTCCATTTGTTGTAGAGAGGGTCCTTTCTTCAAATCTTGTTGACATCCAAGTAGTGCCGTGCGGGTTAATAGGAACTGAGTTGCTTATTCATGTATTGAATACAGCTTGTTGCAGTAAAGGACTTCCTATCAGTTGGATCATGACACGTTCTATTTCTACAGTGTTAAGTCAATTTACAATTTATTGTTCAATTTGGTTTTAGCAATCTAATGCTTATTTAGTTGTTCTGTCTTTCTCACTTGAAGCGTATCTCTATTTTTCCGGTGGTTGCTATTGTTGATCCAACTTGGTATTCTCACCTCTGTTTTATTGACTTTTATTTTGGTTGATAAGAGTGCCATAGTCTGATTTACAACTATAGTTCATCTCAAAAGAAAGATACCCCCGCTAGCATGAAACAAAGAGTTAAAATTATTTCCCGATACCTTTTCCAGATTTATTCAGTATGGTGCTATCTTCTTTTAACACAATCTAACAAATGAAACTGAATTTCAAATAGAGATAAGTGAACAGCTACCTGCTGCAAAAGCATATTGAGCTTAAAGTGCATGTCGGCTGGCCACAAACATGATAGAATACCACATTTTCAAGGTACGGTGTCTTGTGACTTTCGCTTTTGAACCTCGCAACTCTTGCCTCTTGTCCCCAAAAGAAAGCATTATTGAACCTTCTTACTCGTAAAAGATGCTGTAGTTTCCTTTTTATCCTAGTATTTAAGGGCTAATTTGGATTAATTTTTCATCTAAGTTATTTTTTTATTTTTTATTTTAAATTTTACTTCTTTTTTTATAAATAATTTATTTTTATAATTTTTAATACAACTCAATTTAAAAGATAATAATCATAATACAATATCACCCCAACTCACCAATTCTGATTGTCATACGACTTCTTTTCATATCTTTCAAATCTATGCGTTAGACTTTCTCAGGGTAAAAGGAAAAGAAAAGAAAAAAATCCTTTTATTTGTCTTTTGTTGCATAATGACGTGAACTCCACGGAGTTCTTTTGGGCGTTCAATATTAGCTGCTCTTAGCAGACATTTTCTAGTTAACTCTGTTGGTGTCAATACTTTATTCAACCTGATATGACATTTCATCAATTTTTCCTCATCTCCTTTGGATTGGTTGGAGAAAATAGTACAGGTCACTAGAAGCTGTTTGCTTCCTACTTGGCAAAAAAAAAAAAAAAAAGCTGTTTGCTTCCTTTTTTCTTGTTCTTGACCACATCTTATGCTATTTAGAGTTGGCATGTGCATTAAATGCATATGGAAATCCAAATACCGATTGGACTTTTATATAGTTGGACCTTATGCTTTTCAATTGCAACTGTCAATGCTGGGACGCACAGCATGTGGTGTGCATCTGGATGATCTGAAAACCTTGCACACACGAATTGGGAAGAACAAAAATGAACCACAGTTGCATTTTCTTCTGTCTTGGTAGAGATTACTCGAAGTTCCATAAGCGTCTCAAGCCTGTTGACCATGGCAGACGCAGATGGATCAGTTCCATTCTGGAGACCACCGCAGACCAGAACTGCATCAAGAATTAGTTTTTGAGTTTCATAGTTTGAACATATTTATCAAAATATATTTCTGTTCATCTTGTGAGCACCAATTATTGGGCTTCCGGACAAAGTGCTTTCAGCAGGAACTGCTATTGCTTGGACTTGGACTTCCTACATGCGACCAATCTATTGAATAAAGTGCTTCCACTCTTTGTGGTGTCAAGTCCTGAGGAATTTGCGAATCTTTTATTCTTATCTTCAAATAGATTCAATGCTTGATCTGTGTTTCTTTTGTTGCAGTTGCTGCATTCTTTTTTGACTAAAAAGGCTCCTTTCTTTGGATGACGAAATTCATGTTTCTCACTCTCTGGAGGTAGGACCCCAGAAATGACACTCCTTTAAAGGTCAAGCCTATAAATTGCCACAGAATATCATTGCACGAAAAGTTAGTAAAATGTTCCAAAGCTCTAATATGCAAAGTAAGGTTTTCTGAGCTGTTTTTCAGGGTACCAGACTGAATAAAGAAATGAGATTCTGAGATACTTGTATGTATCTTTCCCCTTGGATTTTGCAGATGCGGCTACTTAGCCGAATCTTGACCAAACTTTGCCCAGGATATACCTTATCTTCACCAAATTTTGCCTTCTATTCACATTTTGTTTGTGGTACCTTCTAATTCTCTTGATCGAAGGGTCTCGGTTATTCTTCTTACTTTTGATATAAAGTTCTACTTTCGGTGAAAAACTTTTGGCAAAGATTAGGCCTTTATTGGTGAAGCAAAGATAAGAACATGGGAAAGACCATTATGGCACAAGTCTTGAAACTCAGTTGTCCTTATTTCCTTGTGGAAATAGAAATGAATTGTCATTTTAGATGAGTGCAAGTATGGCCACTCAACTTGGTTCCACGGACCTTTAATGGGAATATTCATTTCTGTCTACTTCCAACTCTCGGTGACCCTAATTGCTGCTGCACCTCCACACAAGGTGAGTCGACAAAATTGCCCCGGACCTTATCTTTAACAGATAAGAATAGATATGTTACATTATACGTATTTTAAAATTCATTTATTATTTACATTTGATATAACGATGAATTTTTAATAAACAAATTTTTTTTTATGGATTCGATCTTTTCAGAAATGGTGCAAATATGTTGTACAACAATGTTGTGGCTGAAAAAAGGTAAAATGCTTTCATTCAAAAAAAAAAAAGACTTACTGCAAAATCAGATTTGTATCAAAATTTTTGATGTCTTGCACTTAGACTTTAGTTCGATTATAGTTCAAACAACACATATTTTCAATAAATGTTGAGTATATTTTAATCATTAAATTTTAAAAACTCATATGGTGATTTTTGAATAATTACTAAATAATTATTTAATACGTAATAAATAATTTATTTAAATTTAAATAATTATATATAATGGTAAAAAGTGTCACGCACGTTAAACTTTTATGTTTTGTCGAGAGTGTATTTGGATTGAGTTCGTTATGAAATTTAATATAAATTTTTTTAAAATTTTATTTTTCTCACAAAAATTTCTTTCATGAAATTCCAGACCAAAAATCTCAAACTAAAATATTATTCAATCTTACCTTAAATTTAGCATTTAAACTTAAAAAATAATAATTCTTTTAATTCTTAAACTTTAAAAGTTACAATTCGACACTTTTGATCTATTTTGGACGTTTATTCGATAGAAACCAGTCATGTGACTCTTTTTGAGGACATTTTAGTCAAAAGGCAACCAAGTTGATATTTGAACCAAAATTCTTTCTCTTAAATTTGTTTCCTTCCCTCTTCTTCTCTAGAAGACGCAGAGCACCAATGGTGATAGAGGATGTCTATATGACTGCAATTTTTGTTCTACTGGTTCCTCTTACAAATCTGTCTTCTCCCTCTTTTTACCTAGAAGGAATTGCCAGCATCATAGCATTCTTGAGCCATAAAACTTGTTCCAAAATGAAAACAACCCCCAAGAAACAGCCGAAATTCTAGTTTTAGCAGAAAGGTGTAGAGAAGACGTGTTGATTCACTGGTGGGTTTCTAGTTAAAGAGTAGAAAAGAAGCATTTTCAAGATTGACAAAGTGAAGAAGAGAAAGAAAGACTATGTCCAGATTTTGGTTGTTGACAGAAAAACTTCCAAAGAGGATTTGAAGAAAGCTTGCATAAATCAGACGAATTGAAAATGATTCTTGTTCAAGATGAATTGATATATATGCACATGAATCAAGATAAGAGCTTATGCTGCTAATTCTATCATATTCTTTCTTGGGGATTTATTCATTTGTTTCTTCTTCTTCTTCATTTTCTTCTTCTTTCTTTCTTTACTTTTTCTCCAAAAAATGCAGACACAAGCTGCCACTACTACGTTCACTGCCGGTCACCAGCTTCTGAGCTTAGATGGCCAGATGGGTCAAATGCTACCTCAAATGGGTAGGTTGCTAAATAGTCAGAGGAGTGGGTGAAGAACCAAATAACCTTTTTACTTCAACTTCGTTGCAGTTTAACAAAAATGTGCCCCAAAAGTTATGCGGATGCCACGTGATTAGTTTCTGTTAAAAGTTAACATCCACAATTAGTTTTTTGATTCGTGGGCTAACCTCGATAAAATGTGAAAGTTTAAGAATTTGTGGTACTTTTTGCTTTATATCTAATTATTTTATTCACTATCTAGACTTGATAAATTTGATCTTCAAATCAAACTTATATGCGTCATATATATAAATTTTAACTGAATTTCTTTGTAAAACTAATAGTAAAGAATATATTTTTATAAAATTAAAATTAAAATTTTAAATTTTGAGACATATTTTTTTTAAAAGAAAACGTCAAGACTCTTCATATATTCTTTGTAACCCTCTATGTACTGCGTTCTATTTACTGAAAATTTTAACAATTAAAAATTCATTTATCACGTATTAAAAAAATATTATCTGCAGCCAAATTGCTTGGACTTGGCATTGTGTGGTTCCGCCTGCATTTCTCATTTGTGGTTATATGAGAGTCAGTTGTAACTAATACATAGGCAGGTGCAAAGGGGGCAAAAATTGTTAAAAGGAGTAGGATTATTTGATGTTGATGTGATAAGGTGGAAGAAAGAATGGTTGTCATAAATTGGAATATGTAGAGAGTCTATGATTTTAATGATCTTTGATACCTCTATAGGTGTTTTTTTTTTCCTTTTTCCCCTCTTTTTGAGTAAATATCAATGAAAACCTTGCACTAAAAAAAGATTGCAGTCCTAATCGTTTGATTGTGAGGCTTCAACGCTTGTCACTTAGACACTTTATTAATTTTTTGTCACAAAAAAATAAAATAAAAGCTCATTATTAATCAATACGATATTTTATAAGAATACTATTAGTCTCTCCATCTATAATTAAACATCACATTTTGGCTTTGTATAAAATTTAAAGAGGATACTTGACTTATTTAATTTACTAATTTTACTCTCATTAACCTCAAATATCTTTATTAATTAAAGAAGTCAGTGTTATGACTTATATGTTAGTGAAGTTTAAATCTCTTAAATCAATAAAGTTAAAAAAGTTAGTGAAAGGTTCGTGTATTAATAGAATTTATTTTTTAAAATTAAAAGGGTTAATAGTAAAAATTTAAATAAAATAGATAATTATTTTAAAATATATATATATAATTATAAATATTTAATTCTAAACGAATAAAATATAGAAGAGTAATAGATAAAAAGAATACGTGTATCCATAATTAAATTTAACGTCTCTACGATTATATTTTTCAAGATTTTCATTATTTATGGTGAAGTATTTGAATTCAAAACTCAAGAAATAAAAAATATCGTGGATGACGAAGACTTGTATTAATTTCATTTCCCTATTTCTTCTGGAAGGTATTCACCACATTGCGTTTCTTGAAATCCACCCCTAGATTTTTCCAAAAAATCTAAGCCATATGAAAGAACTTGTGAAGAAGAGGAGAAAGGGGACGTGGTCTCATCCGGACCATCCACGTTTCATTCATCAGTTCGATCGTAACTTTAAAAGATCAGCCTATCATTTCCAAGCTTTATTGTATTGAAGAAATCAATTCCCGAGATGCCGCGTAAGATTTCGTTCTGAGTTCTGTTATTTTACTATAGTAGCCCCAGTCATGTTGAAGATGACATTAGTGTTTTCTTTTCTTTAATAATAATTATATCAAATATTTTTAAAAAATTTAACTATAATACAATTTCAAAGAAAATGAACTATAATACTCACTAATTATTAAGGAACACTCTATCATCAATCTGGAGGTTTCCACAAGTTACAAAATTTAAAATATTACATATTTTTTAAAATTACAATTTACAATACATATGCGTTGTCTAAATTCTGTAATTTACAGAAATTCTGTAAGTAATAAAAACTTTGTATTTTTTAACTTTGTTGAAAAATGTTTATTGAAATGTGTCCAAACCTGATAAATGTTGGATAGATAGTAGTGGAAGAAGAAATTTTCTTTCTTTGTGCTTTTAGCAAGTTGTTTTTATTGAAACATGATAAAAAGATATAATAATTATACTATTATATGTACAATGTCATACATTCATTGCCTTATGGATTAGAGTTTAATAACTAAATGCAAATGAAATAGATAGTGACATTAGCTCAATATGTGAAATCAAACCTTGACTTATTTGATTTAATTGCTTGGGTTAAAATTTTCCTATAAAGTCCTCTAAGCGAGTAGTATACAACTAGCTCGATTTCAGCCTCCCCGTAAAAAATATATGTATATAATATATTTATATGTATATAAAATTTTTTATATAATAATAATATTATTATATTATTAAAAAAATATTATTATTATATAAAAAATTTTAAAAAATCAAGTTATGGTCTGTCTGGGTTCGAGCCCTGCCCGAAAGGACCGAGCTCGAGCTTAGAAAAGCCCGACTCAGTGAGCCCGATTGACACCACTATATACAACTATGCTAGAAGATTGTAGGACATGAATGTATTTTAATGGGACAACTAGATTCATTTAGTTCAATTTAATAGGGTTTAGTTTTGAGATTTTTATCTTAGATTTCGTAAAAGTTAAATTATTTATTAGAATAGACGTGAGTCTCACACTTAAAATTTTGAATTTAGTTTTGAAATGAAACGTTATCCAAGTATGACCTTAAATTCATTTAGTTCTTCTTAATTCCTTTTAAATTGCAAAAAGACACGTTAATACTACATCCACCTTCATAATTAACTAAACTAGGTATGTTTTGCTACATCTAGTGTTATTTCAAAGAAAGTAGATAATATTACAATAAAATTTTATTTATAAAGAGTTCTCTCCTATTTTGTGTCCTAATGAATTTGAAAATTTACAAGAAAATTTTCTTCACTCACCGAATACAAACTAAACTATCTGGTTTCTTTCCACTTTTAACTCTTTCATTTTCTTTGCTTTTCCGCATAACTTTTCTACTCTATCCTTTTTAAAATATAAAATAAATTAAGAAAAAGGATTAGAGTTCATTTAGATTACATCTCTCTCAACTAAATACATAATTGGATCTCACTTTTTCTCTCACTAAAAATTTACTTTTATGGAATTAAAAAAATCGTTCCAAACTAAATACAAGCTAAATATATTTTAATTTTTTATTATATTATTAACTAATCATACTAATATAAGAAAGAATGAGAGAATTATATTTATGATACAGTTAATTTTAAAAAATTAACTCTTAAAATTGATAAATATTTAAATATTTTAAAGAACAAAATTAAAAGAATATTTTATATTTTAAAATAAAGATGTGTTATTTAAAATTTTTGAAAATATAATTATTTTAATAAAAAAGAATTAAAAACATGGGAACGTGCGTGGGGCAGTCATTTAGCGGCGTTCAAATTCGAAAACTGACCAAGTGACGGAGCAAAAGACTTTTTCAACAATTCCAACATTCAATTCAGTATAAATTTGGCACTCCCCTGCAGGTCCCTCCCACCTTCCATGACCATAACCACCATTTCTCTCCTTCTCTCCTAGAATTTACCTTCAAAACTCATTGTTTTTCACTTCTTCAAGACCAAATCCAACTCCTGATCTATCGGAAATTCAAAAAATAATCTTTACTTCGCCGGCAAAATCGATACTTTACTCCCATAAACCATGAAGAAAACAGGGGTCGTGGCAGCTTCCATGGCGGCAGCTTCTGCAACTGCTTTCTCTGGGGCTTCCACTTCAATCAAAGCCAACATCCCTCATGAGGTAAAGTATTTTTCTTTCTTTGGACTTTTTATGCATAATTCTTGGGTTGTTTAGATTTTCTTGAAACAGGAAATGAGAAAGTGCCTTTTTTTTTCCTGAACTCATTTGCAAAATCCTATGTTCTATTCGGTTAATGAATTATTTCCATGGCCTCTAATTTTCGGGGTTGTTGAGAAAACGGAATCTGTCATCACGGATTAATTCCCTTGAGTTCTTTATTTCTCTGTTTCCATTCTTGTCTGATATGTTTTCCTTCATTAAGCTCTTTTCACTTTTCTCAGGATGATGTTTCTTGCAAGAAGAACGATCAGAAGTCTGCATCAAAAACATCATCAAGTCCTTCAGACAAATTTGCACCGAGGTTTGATGGGTTGAGGTTCATAGAGACTCTGGTCACTGCTCATAGATAAAAGCTGCGCCCTTTTTAATCTTTTCTAACACGTATTCTTGAGTCCTTGACCTCAAAAAGGAATTGTTTATTATGATTGTCAAAGTTGATAGTCAGAGAATGCTGAATTGTACTTTGTCTCTTCCTCTTTTTCTTTAATGTTTTCATGGGGTTTCTGAGTTCTTGGGCGGCTTGGACGTGGTGGGATTCGTGGTTTCCCTTTGCTGGCTTACGTCCTTATTGGGAGGTCTCTTGCCAATTTAAGGTGACAAATGATGCTGGTTTTCCTTATTCTAATCCCCCTTTGTTTGAGGTTCTTGCTGTATTGCTCTATTCATTATCACGATTATTATATACAAGAAAAAACTTATATATATATTTTTAATTTTTCTCTTTGAGTCATCTCCTCTCTCTCTCACTTTCGTCCTTCGCGGCCTAACTCTACGCATAGTTCTGCCCATCAAGGCAGCACTCAGCATAGAGTTACACTCTGCTGGGCGGAACTCAACAAAATTAATTAAAAGAAATTAAAAATAATTTGGCCAAGTTTCACTGGCAGCGGCGGAACATTTCCACAAATTCTGCCGGCGGCGGCGGAAGCTGGCCAACCTTTTCGCTGTCGCTTTCTAATGCACCCACTGAAGGTAATAGACTTCTGTCTTGCTGGGCAAGACAGAAGTGCCAGCAAGACAGAAGACTATGAGAGGAGGGAACAACTCCCAACCATTCAAAAAATTGCGATCCCAGTCAGATTTTCATGAATATTATATTTAAATATAAAAATAAATATAATTTAAGAAATTGTTTTTTAATAAATTTGAAGTAGTTTTTTTAATAATATTTATAAAATTTGAGAGAATGTCTAAGATGTTAAAGAAATAAATAGTAAAAAATAAAAAAAACTATATTTTTATTAGATTTTATTGTAACATTTTATATAAATTTTTTACTATAAAAATATTCTTTCACTTATAAATAATTTATTTTTAAAAAAAATTTTAAAATCCAAAATTTATTTTACTGATAATCACTCCCAACATGTCACATGATGGAAGAAAACATTAATCAACACGGCATATTTGTATTTGTTTCTGCAATTTTCTCACTGGCAGCTAACTTGGCAACGCGTGGGGGGTAAGGGCGGTGGAGGGGGAATGGGGCCCTTTTTCTTCCCTTGGATAAGCATTTTCTCCCTTTCTTGCTCTTGGGTGAGGGATATTCTTCAAGCAAGTGTGATGTTTGGGACTGATTTAGTAAGGAAGATTGGCCCTTATTAGGATTCTGGTTAGGTTTCATTTTCACTTTATCAGAGCAACAGGACATGATGCTAAACCTCAAGAGTGGAAAGCATAGGCAAAATGAACCATGAGAATGACGAGATTCCAACTTTGTTCATGCAACGCTTTTGCTTGTTTGAGATCTATGAATCACTCGCAAAAGTAATATAGCGACAGCCAGAACACTTCAATTAACCAGAGAATTGATAACCTCCACTGATTTGGATGATTTTTCTCGTTTTTGTATGAAATTTTCTAGAATCCTAGATTTTTTTTTTCAAGATGACAAGAGAGCCGCAGTGTCAGAAAGATAAGGACATGCATATTTGTAATACATCAACAATGACAATACGTTTCTGCGTGTGAATTCATCCGTTTGGTCGGCGAGTCATAAAGAAAAAGATGTATCCTACTGGTTCAATAATTTATTCAAATATCTCCGAGGAAGACCAGAAGTATACTGATAATAGTTCTTTAACCAGACGCTGCCCTGCAGCCAAGAACGGTTGGAATTTCAATATTATATTAACCCAATCTGTCCAATCTTTGAGGAGACTGAGATAGATCCCTTATTGTTGTTTTGTGATTATTGGGATCTTTTTGTTTGTCTCTTTCGTCTTCCTACAAACTGAGGAACTGAAAGGAACGCCATTTTGGGTGTTGACCAAAGAAGACAGGGAAAGGGAGATTGAGCCAGGAAGCTCTAGGCATGAGAGTCCATCCCAGGCAAAGCCTGAGGAAGAAGTAATCTCCCAGGAGATCTGGAGTGGAGGTGACTCGTGTTCTGGGTAATCTTGCTCTCTGATCATAGGAAGCTGTACGGGCATTCGTATCCGTTTCGTAGTTCAATACAAAGTTCGAAAGACATAAAATTTTACACTAATAGATAAATGAATCAATAACTAATGTTTTTTCCACGAACAGGTCTTTGCAAAGAAACTAGGAAACAAATCTCACAGAAGGATGGAGGAGGAGAAGAAAGAGAAGGGAATGAGCATTGCCCAGAAGTACTAGCTAACTATGCTTCTTAAATATGTATTCCAATCAAAGAATAAAAATCTTGAATAAACCTATATCTCATAATCTCAAGAAAATCAAAAGTGCAGATAGCCCATTCTTGGCATTAGAACAAGCTTCAGAAGACATGAAATAGTAACAGGAGAAAACTAGCTATGACCACCAGGAAAGTTGATTGTGTGGTTCTTAGTGCTCCATCTTTAACATTTTCCTCTCCACAAGACAGACCCTCCTTGTCACCTCTGCACATGTTGGCGAAAAGCCCCGGCGGATATTTTCCGTAAAGGTTAATATAACTGAACATGGTAGATGCACAGTCAGTGTTCATGTCATTGATTTGGTCATTGAAAGGGCAAGCAAATTCCAAGAATGCCTCACAACAGAATTTTGCATTATAATTTGGTCCTTTGCATTTGCTCGTAATGATGGTGTAGTTCTGCGTTTCAAAGTTTATCGAGCAAGCTGCAGAATCATAGTCATTTGGGCTCAAATTAGAGTCAGAATTAATGAGCGGATCAGCAGATACGAAAAGCAATATTCTTACGTTGTTTTGCTTGAAGAAGGGAACGACCGGTGGCTTCATGATGCTCCAAAGTCTCATCTGCGCAACAAAATTTACCCGAAAGAGAAGATTGTATCAATTTTCTACACAAAAACCACAAATAAACAGATGAAAAAAAGGAGAAATGCGTATAAGCATATAATTACAGGCTATGTAGGATGAAGAAGAAGAGGCGAATCCAACAAGAAGGAAGAAGAGAAAGAGCATCAAAGATGGGTCCTTAGAACCCATTGTTTTTGTTTTCTTTCTTCGATCGTTAGGATCAAATCTTGATCAGCCTTTTCTTGATGACAAAGATGACCAACCCTATGTATTTTTCACAGGGTTGGCTTGTTTATTATGGCTTTTTGAGCAATATTGTGGCGTCCGAGTCAGTGTGTACTGACCTTTGTCTCTGGGGATGAGAAAGAAAGTGAGAAGATGGAAAATGATGCAGAGGGAGAAACGGAGAAAGGGTGGCAGGGAGAAGAGAACTCCTCTTAGGTGTCAGCAGAAAACATGAAATCATCGTTAGTTATATTACACACGTAATATTAGCCAATGATCTTTTCAAGAAAAAAGTTATAACGAATGAAAGAAAAACATATATTAACTAACCTTTAGAGGTTCAAATAAATAGAAGTCTGAGGGTTAATGATTGCTAGTAATTCACTGCATTGATAATCCATTGGCCTAAAACATAATTTTTCGTTCTATGCATCACATTAGTATTAATAAGTAGATAAATTTAGTTGATTTTGTTTTATAGAGGACTCTTACTACTACTACTACTACGACTGTAGTACTCTCTTAAGAGCACAGTTACGGTCGTTTCAGATATACAATAGATTAATTTGAACAAATTAATCTAGGGTACTGACAACAGCTGCCCCGCCCCCAATTTGTTCAAACAAGGAAAAAAGAAATGCAGATTGAATCTCTGCTACTAACTCATCCAAAATGCTTCCGAACTGAATGATAACCATTTCATCTTTGCCAAGCATAATGAAATTCTCCACAAAATTGCTCTTATGAGGAGAAAAAAGAGTCAATAAGAACAGAAAACTATTAAGCTGGGAAAGTAAAGGACCATGCTACAATTTTGACATTCTTATCCAGAGAGAGCTTTTGTATACATCTTAAACATCAACCATCCTTGTACATAATTTGGACTATAAGGAAACCTTGAACTTTAATTTGTATCCTCGCTTGAACTGTGTTTCTCATGGGGATCGCTTGGTTTCTCCATGGTCGTCAGCAACCATCAGTCAGAATGCCTGTTAATCAAAGCTAAGCTGTTCTGTAACTGCAGAGGTATCTCAGAGAAAGGGGTAGAACAAAATCCTCCCAAAAATGTTGATAAATTAGTTGTCCTTCCATCAGCAGAAGTTGCTGTTATGTCTTTCTTTACGGCTTAAGGACCTCCCCATACGAAGCCGTCGAGCTGTAAGTGCTTCAAGCAGGGCTTCTAAAGCATCTTCCATTGCTTCAGCTTGAGTATCCAGCCCATGTAGGCTAAATTCAGTTATAAGATGCAGCTCGCAAAGGAGACCAATTGCTGCTGCTGCTGTGCAAGTGCGGTCCCATGATGGTTGTGGTCTGCCCTCCAGCAAAGCAACAAGAAGTTGCAGTTAGGGATCAATTTACAAGCATTTGGCAGAAAAAAGAACGGGAGAAGCTGAAGTATAAAGATCAAGTAGGTATACTTAAGACATAAGCAGTTCACTTGTTTTCTTACCTAAGTTTATGCATCAAGGATACTCCTATGTTAAGAGAGATATAAGGAAGGTCTTCTCCCCAAATTACTTGTGCTCTGTCCTGCACTAAAACATCCATGATAAATAGTCGGTATGTAGGCTTCTCCTATTGCAATACTCCGGTGATTCATAAACCAAACGAAATTGCAAAAAGAAGAGCTCAGATAGCAACAATCTAATTAACTTGTCTATGACATGCATGTATTTTGACAAATCTGAATTTCCACGATTCTAT
The DNA here is from genome assembly GCA_030512225.1 of Rauvolfia tetraphylla. NCBI lineage: Eukaryota > Viridiplantae > Streptophyta > Magnoliopsida > Gentianales > Apocynaceae > Rauvolfia > Rauvolfia tetraphylla. Next base: position 2,252,555 of record JAJQKT010000012.1, read on the forward strand.
GTTTCATTCACAATCCAATTAATCTTTTGAACATGTTCTTTGTTAAACAAGTATACAACACATAAGTATTCAACATTTAACGAAAAACAGCACACTAAATATTGTGGACTGTGATTTCACATGGTCCATGGTTTCTTTAGAACTAAACAGCATAAATTGCTTTTACATACCAATATTTTCTCATTGATGACAGAAACTGATACTCTGTTAAGGTTAACATTTAACATGAACATCAAACAGTCCTAATCATTCTTCTATATGCAAACACTTTTGCAAGTATAGATTTTGTTTAACATATCCAGAAAATCTGTTCCAAAGTCATATAAGATTGTAGCATCAGCTACACACTTCACATAGCTGGTGTGTGTTTATGCTTCTTAATTATTTTGATTAACAGGGCCCCTCTTTATGTCAAGCAAACAGATCTTGGGATTTCAAAGTTTCATAACTTGAAACTTCACGATTGTGCAGAGCTCCAGGGACTTCCTTAGATCATGAACATACATTCCCAGGAACATTTCTTATTGACGCTAAACATCCCACAACTATACATGCTTAGAATGCTCTTTCCAAATAAAACATACCATTCTGTCTAAGAAATATATATCATCCGCACTCCTACTATCATATCCAGCACCACCTCAGACCATTTTACCATAACAAATTTATGCTAGAATTTTTCTTTTAGTTTTTTCCCCACTCTTAACTCTTTTTTCCAGAAAAAGCATTTCATTCCTTCATCATGCAGACTTAACAGAAGAGAGATGACAGCTACATGCTTCACTTGAATTACCTTCAAACGCTTGAACATTGCACGGGAATTGCTCCATGTGCCATCAATCAAAATGAAGTTCAATTTTTCATCTTCATGTCCCTGTGGAGTATAAGAGAGGTATAACTCCCCTTCAGGAGTGAAATAAGAGATAACAAATGGTATATCAATGGTACATCATTTTGAAGCTAGAGATTTTAATGAAGCAAGTATAGAAGTACATCAGATGTGTTTATATTTTGACATGTGAGGAACCATTTGTTCAGATGCTAGGATCCTTCTAAAAGTCCTGCCTGCAACCTTCACTTTGTTGTCATCGGCATGCTAACTCTGTAGACTAAACTGGTAATTTCACTAACATGTCACAAGAGCAGACTTGTGCAAAATTAGCTGCGCTTCTTTTTATCTGTTGAATAAACCCTTAAAAAGGTGAAATGCTGGCAGAAAAGAGAAAGAGGAAAAAGAAAAACACTTAATGTCTGTATGTATAATTTTTTATGCACCTCTTTTCCTCGTTACCTATATACATTCTCCAAATCTCATGGGTTTAGGGTCCAGATATAGGACTTCATATTATATGAATCTTCTATTTGGCTGTAGGTGTTCCTTGTACAAGAGTAGCCTAATATCTAAAAGTTTTCTTGGGTTCTTATCCCACAAGGTGGATAAGTTTCAAACATGAGCAGAGGACATCTTGGTAACATGTACACTATGTAGAAAGAAAAGTTCTTTCACTTGGGAAGAACTTATTTAGTATACCTATTACACATCTAAAAGCCAAATGAGTATACTATCCAAAATGCAAAAGCAGAAAAGACCGAATAAAAGATAGCTTAGATTCTTCAATTTATTATATCTGGTTGAGAAAAAGACTACGACTTGAAGCAGTGGCCAAAAATAACTAAACAGTTCCCATTAAGAAAAGCCATTGTTATTATTCGTCAATAAAGCACCTATTTCTTGCCAGATTCTTTTGAAACCAAAAAGAGGGAAGAAAAGAGAGGGAAAAGAGGCAGCATTTGGACCATTGTAATTATTAGCACTGAATACAATTTCATACTAAACGGTGAAGTTCATATTGGAGCAAGACTTAAAACTTTTCAGTCAACTTGAACTATATTCCAAACAGAAGAGGAGTTTCTTAACTAATTACAATTTAATGGGATTGAAAAAAGATTACCAATTTTGATTTTGATTCAGTATCCTTTGAAGTATCTTGGATGAAGGTATCTCGAACCAGATTTGGCAATGCATCCTTATTAGGATAGAGACACCAAACGTGGTTCCTCCCTGAAAATGATGGAAGCCAATACAGAAACTCACTGATATATTTTCTAATCCTGTAAAGTACGAAAGGAAGCATTTCCAGTGATCATGGCACTGGACTATACATCTACAATTGCATTGTTCAATGTGATAAAAATTGAAATTAGAATAATGGTCAATATAAGCACCATATTATTATGGTTCGACCACCCAAATTATCATCATTTATTTACTTCTTTCAAAAAAAGAATCACCCTAGTTACTAGAGGAGCACCATATTCTTAGTCCCATCTTCACTAACATCATAATGCAGTTAAAAATGTTAGGCCAAAACACAGACTGATCTGATCAGCTTAGCAACAATGTACTCCAAATGCTGCATCTATAAACTTTCTCCATAATGTATCTAAAAATGATGAGCTAACATGTTACCGATCAAACTGCAGATATAGAAAGAGTAAATATCAAATCTCATTCCATCTATAAATCTTTCCCCACAAAGAAATGAACATGACCTTCAACCAACCTAAGAATGTCATCCCAAGTTGAGAAAGAGTTGAATATGGGAAACATACTACTACAGTGTGCTGCAAAATACGAAATATAATACTATGAACTTAGAGGGTGTTTCAGCATCTTGGCAGCAGGGATCTTTTATTAGCAATTTTCGACTTTGTAAATTGCAGACATTCATTCAGTCAATATTGCACATGGTGAAGAAATCCTGCCGAGAATCAATTTGGTGAATATAGAAACCAGTACAGCATAGTGAAGAAAAGATAATAACTGATGAGTCACCTGACATATTTAATGCATTCCACATAATTTCTTCCTGTTCAGTAATTCCAAATAGGCACAAAGTTGCAGCTTGAATGCCAAAAACTTGCCATAACAACTTGCCTGTGTTGTTTTGGCGTAAAAAATCCTGCCAAAAGGACAAGTAAGTTAACTGTGGTGATTCAGATGTACTATCAGGCACAGAAGGCAAAAGAGATTAAAGAAATAAAACCTTTGGATGCATATACAACCAGAACCTCAGACGATGCCAAAGAGAACATGGCATAATTCGCGAGCACATACAGTCTTCCATGGGAAGCCAGCACTAGAAAAAAAAAAGATATTGTCTTGTCAGTAAAAGTGATGAATCAGAAAGTTTCAAGTATAGAGAATGTTCCGCTGCTGAGTGGATACCTCAACACAGATACATGCAGATATTACCGTGATTTAAAACTGAGTATACCTTCTGACAAAGGTAGCCTCTACTTCCCAGTAAGCGGCAGGCTATCTGTCGAGCAGAAAAGAATTGAAGCTTCTTTTCAGAATCTTCCAGAGACTCATATTTTGCCCTGTGCTTTTTATCCTCTTGCACCTTAAAATCTCCCTAGAGATTAGCATATGGACCACAAGTATCAGAAGTAAACCAAACAATAACAATGTTACTGGTAGGAAAAGTAGTTCATCTAACAACAATAATGTAGTCCACTCAGACTACTGTAACGATAGAGGATGCTGATATTTGCCAAACAGGAAAAAGGGAAAAGGTAAATAGTTTTCCAATTCTGACAACCTTTCTCGTTTTTTAACCTTTTGTCTCTTTTATTCCTTTCCGAGTAGTTTTCTGTTTTAAGCATTTCAGATTTACTTTTCTTTCTTACTTTAACAAATAGAACTTTTGCATCCTTTGATGCGTAGAGCTATTTGTACTATAGGTTAGTAACCTTTTGTGTTGGTAAGCAACTAACTCAACCATAGCCTTAATGCCCCCACTTAGATTACTAGCTCAGACTATGGAGACAACAATCTATTAAAAAAGAAGAGCCTTCCAGCTGGTGATAAAATCTCAAAGGTCACAATATAGGTTCTCGAGTGCAATTATTTTTCCATAAACAAAGAATAGCATTAGACAAGGATGCTTTCTTTTAACTTCATTTTTAAGTGTGACACAATCAAAGTATTAATAAGTTAATACGCAAGATGGTCATCAATTAACAACTGAGCAAAATTAGACAATTTCAAACCATAGAATGAAAGAACAATCTAACAGAAAGGATCTCATAAAAAGCTACATAAATGTATCTTGAGGGATTTCCTGACACATTAGCAACAAGCAACAATTTGTCCCAAGTTCTAGTTATGATAGTATAAAATAATATTTGCAGAGACCACTAACTTACAAAGATCCAATCAAGAAACAACTTCAAGCATTATAATTTCAATGGGATTTATGTACAGAAATGAAGCGTACAAAGAGAGAATATGGGAGAGAATCGCAGAGATGGCTTCACAATATGGATATTAGCTGAAACAGGAAAAGGGCAAAAAATGAAAGGATAATGGTCCCAATTGCCACAATCTTTTTCATTTTTGTTGGTCTTTTTTTAATTTTTCTGGTTCAAGTAGAATTACATTCCCTTTTTATCTGTGGTTACAAATTTTTGCATTTTAAGCAACAAATTCAACAATACCCTTAATGCCCCCACTCAGGCTCATTTTACCGAGCTCAGCAATCTGTTAACAGTAGAAAAAGCCTTAAAAAAGGAATCAAAGTCTTTTAAAGATATCCATGTGGCATAAAATCTGAAAAGGTCATGACATGGGTCCTTGAGTGCTATTCTTTCCCCGTTTTTAATCTGGCTAGAGAGTGAACAAACAATAACCAAAGGTCACAAACTTTTGACTGCTGACTGCGAATTCATGAAAGATTTGAATCTCCAAATTGGATTTTCTTTTCCTAATGACATGAAAAAAATAAAAATTGAACAATTCTGAGTATACGTAAACCCCAGAGCAGAAATTGTTACACAGATATTTATTATTTTATTTATAAATGTTTATGTTGCCTATAAGTAATTAAGTAATTCTCAGAAAATTATCATATTTCAATTTTCAATTGAATAGAAAATCGAAATTTTCTTTTAATAGGGCACAGCCCCCGATGCCCCAAAAAGAACAGCAATACAATAAACAATACTATAAAAGAAAAGACGAATATTAATATATGCATACATGTTTACTAAATACAACCTTTCTATTATACATTTCACAATCGTATTCTACTCAAAAATCAGTAAAGATATCACTCTTCCCCGCGAATGAATTATTTTTGAATAATGAAATCCATAACATAATAACATAAAGGGGTGTTAAGTGCTAAAAAATCAATTGTCTATTGTTAATGTTTCTGATTTTCATCATCAACAATAGAAAAATTAATCATTTAAAATGAATCACTTAAATGAGACACAAGAAAAATATTAATTAGCCAATGATGCAGGACAGTTAACTGAAAATTTAGTAAAATAGAAAATTTCAATTAAAAGAAGCAGAAAATGATCGAACAACAAGAATATAATAAAGTTACAAAGAGACTCATGTTAATTCAACAGAATCAAGTGATAACACTAGAACAACCAAACTAATAGAGACCATTAACATAAAAGGAGGACCAGTAAAGGAATAAACTCAAATATCTCAAAATTATCTATCATGATTATGTGCTCAACTGATGCTTATGGAGAAAGTCTGAGAGAGAAGCATGGGCAGCCATACCAACAACAACAACCGTAGTACCATTCCAAATCAGTTACAAGGTGAGCTATAGTTTGACATCACATGCACAGCATCATATGTGCAATTTTCTCCCGTGCCAGCACACACTTCGATTCACAACTATCCTACATCACTCCAGCATTCTCATCACTCTCTCTCTCCATTTTGCATTCCTAGTTTACTTAAATGGCAATTTTCAACTATTAACAGCTTAAATGGGGATAAAGGACCTAAAGGTTTAAGAGTTATATCAAACAAATTGCCTGAAAAGAAAAATCAACAAGCTTGAAAGATTCTTGCAAAATTGGCCACACTTTTAAGTCCATCAAGTCAAATTTCTTGCGAATCAGAGGAAGTTCAAATATTTTACAAAAACATGGAATACACTAAATTAGATGACTAATGTGGCATGGCTAAGAGAGACGAAGTTGGAGGAGGAGGATGATCAGGAGGAGAAGTCTATTATCTTCCTGCATAAAATGTAATAGAAGCAAGTTTGTTACAATTAAGTAAGCCATAGTACAAAGTATCTCATAGAAGGCTCCAAGAATAGTCACTTTTCTTAATAAATCCTAAACAAGAAAACTTAAATTATATGCTTACAATTAAGGTATCCTTTCCTTGATCATATCAAATATCTACTGCTCTTCAAGGAACCACTTGAAATGGATATTCATTTATTTTGGTATGAATAAATAGTTTTCATATGCAAGAGCCCCCTATAAAGGGACAAGAGAAACACTGATGATTCAATCTAAACCTTTGGCATGCAACCTCTCACTAGAAATCTACTAAGTAAGAAATTTCAATTTTGAAATCAATTTTGATATCTACAAATTAAAAGAAACGACTTTAGGAGATTAAACGCAAAGTCAAAGGAGTGAGACCCCAGAAGAACTGACCCTTTTACATGCAATTAGAGAGCAGCACAATTTGCCTAGCAACAGTAGAACACAAATCCCAAAATTTAATTGATGTTCATGTTTGGCAGAAAAGTTTCAAGCTCATCATCCGCTGATCCCCTTGAAAAATGAGGCAGGTGAGGGAAAAACTTGAGGCGGGCTTAATTTAAAGATAAGGGTAATACGCCTGTAAATGTATATAAGCTCAATAAGATGGTACGCAATTCGTTATACGGGACTCCAGAGATACTCATCCTTCTATAGCCATCTAAGCGCAGGAGACTATCAGTAGCAATTAAATAAAAAACTCTTCCCCAGATGGTAACATTCTACATGCATTTGCTCGAACATAACATGCATTTGATCACACGAAAACCCTACGTTTTATTATGAAGATTAGCAAAGCAAAAGAAAAAGACACTGCAGTGCACAAAATCCATCAAATGTCAAGGCAAATCATCACACACAATACCCGATATGTCTTCTCATAACAAAACATGCTCAGAAGAACAGAATTCGGAAACTTTATTCTGCATCTGATATAGTAATTCTTTTTTACCAATGAATCACAAAAGGCCGCAAACTCAAACACATAACAAAGACATATCCTTTAGCGGTATTCTGGAAAGGCTTGGACAAAAAGGGCAAGAATCCTCACCCGGAGTTTGCCATGATTGCCACCGAAATCCATGGGAACGGCAATGTCCTTCTGCAAAAGCTTCAAGTCCTCAATAACCTCAGTGACCATGGAAGGCACAGGGGAGTTGGTGCCCCAACCCTGCCATTCTTGGAGGCTTACTGTGGCTTCACCACTGGCAACCTGGTGGGCTTCTACCGTATGAGCAACAGAAGAGGACATTGTAGCCGAAAACGGTCTTGAATCCCTGCGAGAATATTTAAAGAATTGCATTTGGCGATTGGAGAAAATGCACTTCTTGAAGCTCAGAAGTGTAGGCGTTAAGAGCATGTTCATGGAGGCGTAGAGTGGCTTATTTTGGAATTTTGCAAAAGCCCAATACAACCTAAAAATTCTCCCAACATGGGCTGAGTCCAAAATATTATAGTAAGTTTTTCCTTTTTCATTTATTTGAAAATTAAAATTTTAATAAAGTTTATATACTTTTTTTCTTTAAAAAATTATATATTTATTTTATGGAAAAATTTACTTATGTCATAGGAAAATTATAATTTTCATTTAAGAGCGTAATAAATAAGTAATTTTGTATAGCAATTTAGATAGCTTACATATATTTTGTGGAGAATGGGGCTTTTTTCCCCATTTGGTTGCAAGAATGTTATATTTTTATTCTCCATTTCTTTTTTCTTTAAAGTTTAATTTAACTACACAAAATTGCATATGTGACTAGTGAGTGGAGGATAAGGACATTCAGTTGAGAAGATTTTACTATGATTTGGAAATTAATCTTTAAATTAGTTTTTTCTTCTCCCAAATAAAGATTCTTATTTAGTCTCTCAATTTTTTTTGGGTGAATAGTCTCTCATATGTGCATAGTTTGCCATTTCAACATAAATCTTGGGTTTCTCACCAATTTGTTGTTTTTTTCTTAATCCATAAAATTTTTAATATATTTTTTGATACATCAATCTTTTTTTTGTGTTTTTATGAATATTTCATCTTAACTAAGCAATGAATAATAGAACTCATTCCTATAAAAAGTATCCCCACATCAATACTAGGAAGGAGGCCTATCACTTTTTTTTTTTTTTTTTTTTTGCTAATTAGGAAGGAGGCCTATCACCTGATTGTCTATTTATATGCCAAATAATAATGCTACAAACTATTGTTTCCATGTCAAGCTCTTGACATTCTGTCCCCATTTGATAGTTTGATCTATCCCATCTAAACTTTCCTGATATTACTTATGTTTCACATAAGATAAATGATCCATCAGCCATTCTATTTTCTCCTAATAATGATTATTAGGGTGGAATTAGAAAGTGTTTGGATTTGAAATTTTTGTTTTGATTTTATAAAAGTAAATTGTTTGTGAAAAAAATAGTGATGACCAAAGTGAAAAAATTTTAAATTAGGTTTCGCAACGAAATTCAATCAAAATACATATATAGTTATGTTTTAATGTAAAGGTTCTTTGAACTCTTGACATCTTTGTATTTTGACTATTTTCTATTAAAAATTTCCAGAAATACAAGAATTTGAAACTACTTTTTTTTAATCTTAATACATAATTTAAAAGATAATTTATCCTTTTCCTTTTGAGCTTCTGAACCTCAAAAAATTATTCATTTCAATCACTAAAAAATAAAAAAAATATATATTCCATCATAGGTATCCTCACCAATTCACCCAACAAATACTGTAAATCTAAATACTGCAGCATAAGAATCCATATTTTCTCATAAAATTTTCTTCTTTTCTTTCAAGAATCCACTTTTCCCTCCTCTTTTCTTTCCAATGGCCTTTGCCTTTCCCTATTGTTCCGTCTCTTCATTTGCTACTAACCATCTAGAAGTGGCTCTTCGGCCACCGCCGCCGCCGCATTCTGTTTCACCTATATCCGGCCACCGTCTTCTTCCCAGATTTACCGGGTTGACAATCCAATGTCCCTCAAACAATCTTCAACTTTCGAGGGCTTTCCGCCGCCCGGATGGCATAGTTTGTGAAGCATCTGAGACTTCTCTTGATGGTTGGTTCCCGATGCTCCCGTATCTCCAATTTTAACTTGCATTTTGTTCTACATTCTTCATATTTTCCCCCCTATTCTTGATTTTTTTTCTGTCTTAGATTCTTTACAGTATATACTAAGCTTTAGTTGTAGATTAGTCTTGAAATATGAATCTTTAGCAGCTAAAATGTATTATGAATAAAGGGACAATCTTGCACTTGTACCATTAGCTTGCTAGTGTAAATCTGCAGCCCTTTTTCTGCCTGTAAGGAGATCATTTTCCGCATGTGTTAGTGTGGAGCAAGATATGTTTAGTAATAAGATTGTGCTTGGATTTTCAGAACAATGTTGCCGGAACTAATCCTCTGGAGAGTTATCACTTCTAATGTACGCTAAGTTTCTTTGTCTCGCTACATGATCTGGTTCAGCTCTTGATGACTAAGAAGGCTTACTAAAGAATTATGGTCGCAATTATCTGAAATTTCTTAAATCTTGTTAGCGCATTGTGGGTTGTGCATTCCTAGGTTTCAAATTCTTGCTATGAACTGTAATGTTGACTTGTCTTTAGTTTAATATTATGGCTTAATTCCAATAGGAGATTTATATCAGCTGTGAAATACTTTGGTATCATTCTGTTGCTAAAAAGATCATCTTCTGATTTGGAGAATTGTGGGTGGACTAATTTATCTATGTTCAGCACAAGTGAATGAAAGGGATGAAGGAATGCTTTTAAGATATTATAATTCAAAATCTCCACAAAGTTTCTCAATAGTTAAATATAGTAGGCAGGCTGAATTAAAGGTAGCAAATCATTATCAGATATCACTGGGAACTTGGAAGAATATGAAAATTTTCTTAAAATTTATAGAAAACTTCCTGCCCTTTACTAGAATACTATTATTCAAAATTCTTCAAAAGGTCTTAGTGCTAGCTCTGATTAAAAGGTAAGACACCATTATCAGATCCTTTTTGATCTTAGAACAGTAAAAGGCATGAGAAGTCTCTTAGCAGAAAAGGACCATAATTACTTTGAACTTCTCGGACCACGGTTTAGGTTTTTCCCTTAAATCAACCTTCCTTCTGAATTTTCTATATATGTATCTATGTAAGGTAAATGGCAGCACATTATTAATTCACAAACAGTTCATAAAATTACACCTCCAGTTACACAACAAGAAAGGATTTATACAAACAAGAGAATGTACATTGAGAAAATTCTAATATATGAGACATAATTATTTTTATCAAGTGTATGTACCCTCCTTCCACAACAAACAGCCTCTTCTAGTGTTCTCAAACATCTTTTGGTCATGGCAGCAGCATCCAGCACCACTGAGAAAAGGTCCTATTATTTCTTTCTCTCTCTCTCTCCACATATAATAGGCAACAGTGTGTGACAACAGTTTGCTCACATAACTTGGAAAAGGATCAGATTGATAATGCAAAAAGAAAAGATCTAGAACAGTAGGCCAGGAACCTTCGATCAAAGACATTCTCAGTTCCTTCTGCAAATGGAAAACAGATAATTACAAATTTCGTCCTCTTGACCGTCACACTTACATTTTTGCTGCACAATAGAGCAGGGATACAATCTATCTATGACATATAGCCCTTTCCTATAGCATTACCAAAATACAAAAGCAAAACGGGATACATAATTATTAAACCAAGCAGTATTATGCCATAAAACTTCAATAGCAATAGGCATCAATGAGCTCCATGTCCTTATTAATGGTGTATACGTTTTGACCAGCAGAAGACCAGTGAACTTTATATCTTTTAGGCTTCTAGTTAGACCTTGAAGGACCTAATGGATAACACTACTAAACCTCCTATCTGCTGGCTACTTCCAGCAATTTCCATCAACAATAACGGAAATAGAATTGTAAAGACCAGGGCACCCTGAATAAGGTAAATTCAGGAACAAAGGAGATTAGGAGGATCCTGAATACCAAAAATCAAGCTGAAAGGAAGTTTTAAAACCATTACCAACACGAATGCTAGTATGATTCTCACAATACTGCAATAAATGTTTCTGGTTCCAGGAAGATCTAATGGAAAGGAAACAATCCAGAAGCTCTTGCCCTTTATTGGCAGAGGGCACTCCAGGAATACATAATGATTGTGTTGTCATATTTCTCAAATATGCTCTATAAAATATTTTCTACAGATTAACCCTCTTTCCTTTGTTTCTGTGTTCTAATCAATTGGCTCTTTTTGGTCTACCTTTTTTCAAGTAACACATTCCTGTATTATTTCTTTGCACGATATTCTTCCTATATACCTTAAACAGTCCACGACCTAAAAACATAGCTGGAGAAATGTTCAAGGATTAAGAGCATTTAAACAGTCACCAGACATGTTATTTTTCTACATCGACCAGCTCCTATGATAATCGAATCCAATCAATTGCCACTGGTATTCCTTCATTAAATCAGCAAAAAGTCCACTCAATGGAAGCTTCTTCTAAATTCTGAGTAAGATTTTGTTGTAATTTCAGTCCTGTAAAACTCATTTGATCATGGAAGAACCAGTACTTGTTCATGGAGCAGGTCTGCTAAGTTGATTTTTAAAATTTACCCTCTAACTGTAGACTGACTTTCTATATCTCTTCTCTGTTCCAGGGTGCAGTTAAATCTTGCACCCTATCAAAAACAAGAATAGATTGAGGGTTAGGATGCAGTAAGGTTCATACAGAATGTACACACTGCTTAGCTGCTGATTTGACTGTTTAAGTGTTCTTGATTTAGTTCAGTGTTTGTCCTTTCTTTCTCTCTATCTATTACATATTGAATCTTTAGTATCTCCATGGTCATGTGGACTTGTATTATTCCTTCTTATAGTTGCACCTTCCTCTGCTAATTGTTGCACATTTTCTGTCACAGTTCCAACAGCAACAGATGGGACATGGAAATCACTAGTTCTTGAGGCTGATTGCCCTGTGCTGGTTGAGTTCTGGGCTCCATGGTGTGGACCTTGCCGTATGTTTCATCCTGTAGTAGGAGAACTTTCGAGGCAATATGTGGGTAGGCTAAAGTGCTTTAATTTGAATACAGATGACAATCCTTCAATTGCTTCAAAGTATGGAATCCGAAGCATCCCAACACTGATGATATTTGTCAATGGTCAGAAGAAAGATGCAATAATAGGAGCAGTACCAAAGACCACTGTCTGTGCTAGCATTGACAAGTTCTTGTAGAGACTGGTGAGTAAAAGGGATGTTGTGATTTTATTTCTTTGTTGTATCAGTCACTAGTTTGAAGCTTATGAAATCGCGCAAAGTAATGGAAAACGCTCATTCGATAAAATTTTTGCAGAAAATGGGAAAACAAAGAAAATTTTTTGTTGACTTCCGAAGTATGAAAGCAAGGATTGATCGTTCAACTACTCAACGAACATTTGTGGGTCAATCGAGTAATTGTCTGTTTGCTTAGCATAATTAATCATTGTTCTTTAAAATCTATTCAAAATCGCACGCTACTGCTTACCTCAATAACGTTTCAATTTTTTATTTACATTTTTTATGAATATTTTTTTATTTACATTTGTCACATGGTCTTTATACCTTCTCTTGTCTTATTTAAAATCTCATCTCTGATTTCTCTGCTTCCTGATTGGTTTGCCGGCCTTCTGATTGTGTAATATGAAATGCATTGTTTTTTCATTTTTCAACTACTGATTACATTATCAGAAATGGATGTTTTTTGCGCTTTTGCTGTTTATAGCTCGCACATATTTGGTTCTTCAAATGTAGATTAGGTGGGCAAGCTCATATTTTGACTTTCATTTTCATTCTAAGAGTCATAAGAACACTTACATTTGGCTTTTTATCCTGAGATGTCAATGGATGCTCAAGATCAGGTTTCTAAAACAGAAAACAAAATCTCTATTACGTCCTGCCTATCTTCTCAATGGTCGTAAGGTTGTGGAAGCAGGATCTTACGTATGTCTGCATTGATGAAAATTTTTTCCCCTTTCTACATACATGATTCAACTACTGGTTCATCTAACATCCTGAAAACAAAGGGGACATATTGACTATTTTTGTTGCTTTTGCAAAGTCAGTATGTCGTCCATGTAAAAGCAACTCATTAAGGATACTATCATGCGTGCGAATTTCTTGGAGAGTGTACTTCTTTCTCTATCAAGTTGATAAGGTTCTGCATTTGCAGCCTGTTTGCTTCTATTTGCATTGACTTCCTTGGTTACGCCTATGCAGAAAGTAAGACAAAAACAATGTGATAAATTGCTGAAGCTTGTAAATTGTAATGGATCAATCATGATTGTTAATGACTAATATGAAGAAAATTTTAATGATGCTCCAAACTTCTTCCTCTTTTTCTTTGCTTGTTGCTGGCCAGTTGATATATCTAATTGCTTTCAGCGACTGGATGATGCTGCAATGTTTTCTTTTGATCAGGTTGTTCGTTAAGGGTATTCATTTCACTTGTTCTTTTTTATTCCCCCCTCTTTCCTCTAGGGTCTGATAAAAGTACATTATCAAGAGATAAATTTAAAATTGCTGTCCTTGCTGCTGTGGATAAACATCTATTCACATACGCACGGACAGAGGACAGGTTGCATCAAGAGGATTTTGATATCTACTAGTTTATTAGATAAGATTCAGTGTGAAATGTTTCTGGGATCGACCAGTTCTTTTTAGAAATGGTCACTCTCATTAAGAACCCCCACCCTGCCAAAAAAAAATGAAGATTTGAATCTTTTGATGTCATATCCACATTTGAATTTTGATGACCAAGAATGAAAGAGTCAGATTCAAAAGTAGACTAATGGCTGCTTTCGGAATCAGGTAAGACTAATGATTAAACTTGGAATTAGTTGTCTCTTCAGTTTTTGTGTGGAGCAGAGAATTTTTTTTAAGGACAGGTTGTCAATTTTGTTTACACATCTTGGATATGAAAAGGTTAACTGTACTTCTGTTATTTTAATATAATCATCTGGGAATATAACTTCTGTCGACGTAGTATTAGAAACAAAATTGATTTTTCTTTTTTTACAAGATGAGAAAGGTATATTGGTTAAATAAATATAGAAACAAGTGCATATTATTGATATTTCTTTTGAATGTTCTAAAGTTTAAAAGTGAATTTATCTTGAAAAGATATAAAAAAACAAATATTCTATATTAGGAAAGGTTATTGTAACTGTACTTCTAAAATAAGAATGTTACTTTGTCCATTAATAATTGAATATACATATTTTTTAAAGATATTTATAATTAAATATTTATTTTTAAAATAATTATATATTTTATTTAAATTTTTATTAGTAATATTCATAATTTATGATAAATAAACTACACACACAAAGGATCTACCACTAAACACTCTCACTTTTCTTATTTAAGTTTTATTAACACGTGGATTACACTATTAATTTTTTTAATTAATAAAGATATCATAATAAAATTTTAAAATTATTAATACATATAATTTTTTTAAACTATATATAGTGGATTACAAGTTCCGCTAAATAATACTTCAGCCCATTGTGGCGGAAGTTTGCATTTAGCAATGGAATTTTTTTATTTTTTTATTTTAACTATTTTAATTTTTAACGTACAAACATAAAAAAATTAGATATGGTTTGAATAATTTAACTCTTTTTATACAAACTCGAAATAGTTTTTCTTATATCTAAATTTTAGTATTCAATAACTTTGAGAGAAAGTGAATGAGTTTAAAGAGTGAAAAATTTAAAATAAAATTATCTTAGACTGTATACAGTCAAATTAAAAATTATATATAGTATTATTTTTTTATAATTAAATTACTCTTCTTAATTATATGTTAAGCTAAAATAAGATTTTAAATTATAAATAAAATGAGTATATCATAAAAGTAACATAGAAATACTATTTAGTTTGTATAGTACGTCTGGAAATATTTAGGATAAAAGGAGTAACAGTTGGAGGCCTGATTGCTGAGAAAAGCGTTCATTCGGCGCATCACTTTCAACAATCTCGTGCAATCTCGCAACGATTCTTAATGTCGAGCATACTGAAGCGAAATCTTCAAAAGTTTAGAAGTTTTCCTGTCCATACCTTTTTTTTTTTTTTGAGAGAGAGAGAATGTCCATATTGATGCATCATTAAGTTGAGGACCTCTTTGTATTCTTTATTCCAATGAAATTTTGCCACGTAATTACGCTGGAAAATATGCATACTACAATTATCTATGGACTTCTTCTAGATGGAATTATTGTGATGATATTAATTAATAGAACCTTCCGTGCCCATTTGAATAAAAAAAGAAAGAAAAGGGAACTTTAAGAAGCTTCTAACTTCTTTTGAATTTTCTTCTTTGTAGTAAAAGCTAATAATTCTCCTACAATAGGTCATGCATAATGCATGTATTCATCAAAACTAAGGACGCATGAGTTTTGCTTTTAAATTTTTCTATTTTACAAAAGTAAATTTTTATTAAAAAAGGTATAACCTAATTATACTAAAATTCAAGCTGTATTTGGACCGCGTTTGGTTTGGTCAGACAGACAATTAGATCTTACTTCTCATCTCACAAAAAAATTATTTTCACAGAACTCAAGATAGAAATTCTCATAACCAAATACAATCTAAATAGACCCTAGAGTTTCAGATGAAACTCAATCCATATACACCTTAAAATTATAGCATGTGTATTCAATAGAAGCTTTTCCTTTTTCATTTTCTTTTTTTCTTGTAGAAAAGACGGAGAACGAACCATTAGTATAGTAAATATGTTAAATGTGATTGTAAGCAAGAATTTCTCCTTAATTTTAAATGTTTGATTTGAACTGTAACTAAGTTGAGGAAATGAACATGTTATTTTTGTCCTATCAACGTAAAGAAATTTAAAATAGTTATTTGCATAACATTCTAATTCAAGAATTAGTAATTTAAATTCTTGATTTTACATCATGGAAGCATTGGACTTAAACTAATAACTATACTTCGAATGTGATTAGATACAATTTGATTTTGAGATTAGATGGTATCTAATTCTACTTTTGTGAAAAAACTATACTTCTTGTGGTTTATAGAATGAAAATGAGTATAAGTTACTCATGTGAATGTCAATCCGGTAAGAATAACTTATCTCTATTTTAAGATTGACTAAAAATTTTTAGAGGGGGATTTTTTTTTACTTCTCAATAAAAAAAAGAAAGAAAATGTTAACAAACAAAAGTAATATTTAGAGCTGGGAGTAGAAAAACATAAAAAATATAAAATTATTAAGTACATGACGATTTTATTGAAATAAAATAATTTTTAATAATTTTAATTTTTCTTAAATTTTTTATTTTAATATGTAAATTTTTAAATTTCAATACGGCGACGGCCCAATAAAGGGCACCCAATCTTGGCACCACTCTTTTACTCTTTTTGTCTCTTTACGAACTCACTCTTTTGTGAGTGGCGTCCCTTTCTTGTTTCTTTTTTTCTTTTTCCTGTTTTATTTTTTAAACAATAAAATTTTATTATTTAATAAATATTATCAATGTTAAAAAGACAGGCTACTTTCTTGGAGGAGCATGTGTTCGATGTGCATTTTTGGAATCGGTGGATGTATTAAGAAGTAATTTATCAACTAAGCAATTATTCTCATTCCGTGTCACATTTGTCCTCTTCTCTAACACATGGTAATATTAAATTTAATATTTGTATTTATATTTAATTAATTATAATTTGTCTAATCTCCCCGTCAACAACATGCCCATTTTTTTTATCATAAAGAAAAAATTGTGATCTACATCTAGAAGAAGCACTATGAGCGCTCATTATCGTTGAAAGAAGTGGTTTTTAACACAATCTATACCAATATCTATCACATGATGCCGCATCAAATCTTGTCTGATATGAATAAAACTCAAGAAAGGCAACTAAAATTTATGTTGTGCATGCATTTGAAAAAGCGACTAGAAACTAAGGTTATAATTGTTGTCCTCCTATTTCGAATTAAATATTTATATTTTTATCTTCCAGTGATGTTAGATTACCTTCATATTTTCAGACTTCACGCTTTAAATATTTAATTTTGAACACATATTAACTTGTTAATATACAAAATTTTCCTTTATATGTCTTAGGCAATTATCTGTTGAGATACTTTTAGAGATAGAGTTCAATCGTTCGAAATTTAAGAAATATAAATTCCACCTATATATAAAAGACACCACTAAACTCATTAAGCATAAAGTAATAGAAAATTTTATAGGTGGTGAAATATTTCTCTAAATTTTTGCATCTAGTCAAATATGATAATTTATAGATGATGAATCAATAAATAATTTTTTTATCGTCTCCTCATATATTAATAAATAAATTATTAAGAGATATAATTACTTTTTAAAATTTATTTCCAAAGAAAAATTATTTGAGTCAGATTTAACTCAAAATATTTTTTCAATGAACATGTGAAATCATTGAGTCGCTGGCACTGTCGCAATACTGTCCATTTAGCTTCGTCTTCTTTTTTTTTTTTTTTTTGAAAAAATCCCTCAAAATATCCAAAAGTAGTCCATCCACATTCTTAATTTTTAACATTTTATATCCATCAACTAATTTTAAATATTAATTAATAAAATTTCAAAGATATACACAGACAATTGACACAAAAAAATTGAAAAATAAGAGATAAGAGAACGATAAAAGAATAATAAAATAATAAAAAATTTACGATCAGAGTATAGTGTGCCTATTTTGTCCTTTAATATGAACATTTATCAAACTTAGCCTACTTAAACGAATGGTATAACTAGGAATTTGAAGTTGATAGGCAAGTTTTAGAAAAAATTAACTCATGAACAACTATTTCACCCCTTCCTTCCTTCCTTCCTTGCCGTTGTATTTTCTTCTAGACTTTGATTTGGGTTAAAACGATTCTGGGATTGAGCAAATGACTCATGGTATTTATACTATGAGTCAGCTATTTCACCATGAAACAAAAGTCTAGTAATTAAACTGGAATTAAATTAACACTACAAGTCTGAATTAAATTGCCCTGAGAAAAAACACTTACATTAGAATTAAATATGGACAAAAAAACTAGAATAAAAATTATTTAGATGAAAACTAGGTCAGGTCAATTTGGCCTGTCTGGCGGCGTTATCTGTGTGGATGCCCCTTGGTTCCAATTCCTATGGATGCTTCGATCTCGACGTTTGCTTCTTGATGAACTGATCACAGACTTTTCTATTCTACGATCCAAACATGTCACACGGGAACAAATCTTCCTACTTTGGGAAAGGTCTTCTGTACTTGTTGGTTCTTAAAAATATAAGAGGAAATTACTATAATTGTTCATAAATAATTTTTAAATTTTTAAATTAATTTTTTATTTGTTTATACTCATCAACAATTTTCAAATGGTTTAAAATAATAAAATTGCATATATGGGCGGAATCCGACAAAGAGAAGTCAAACCCTGTGCAAGTGTGATGAATTAGAAGGGTATTTTTGTCCATCCCAATCAGCAGAAGGCAAACTCACGGAAAGGCGTAATTTTCTTCCCCAGAGAAAACGGGCTCGGCTACATGCTCCACGTACGAATTGTTCATACGTAATGCACTAAGTCATAACCGTCGAATTAAGCCTCGAATTTGTTTTGACGATTATAAAAATACCGTCGAATTAAGCCTCGAATTTGTTTTGACGATTATAAAAATTTATAAATTTTTTAAATAAAAATATATTTTAAAGTAAAAAATAAACCAGATTTGATCTTGTAGCAATTCGTATGCAGGACCGTAATTTCAGCGAGAGAAAACCCCTTCAAAAAAATCACTTTTGCTTCCCCTAACCTTCAAGAAAACTCAAACCCATGAACAATATGAAACTTGTCTTCAAATTCAATGGAGAACAAAACCAACTCACTCAAACATTTTTACCAGGAAAAAAACCCCTGTAAGTTTCGGTCAATTTGTGTATGTGCAGAAGGCTGTGTTTTTGGACTTGAGAAAGCTGTTTGCAATACCCAGAGAAAAAATAGATCAAACTGTTCAGCCACAGAACCATTGGTTTTTACTTTAAAATGCCCTTTTTAATTGCTTCTCCAACTGAAATTCATGGTTTCTGATAAAAGGAAATCCAACTTTTCTCCTTTTCTTGATGTAAAGTGAAACCAAAAGAAAACACAACAAATTCTACCGAATTGCTCGAACATAATCTTGCTGTGTCTCCACCGAAACTCAAGGGAATTTGTCTAATTCTATGCCTTCTGCCCATTGGGATGTCTGATGTTGAGTTCAAAGTGTTTTCTTCGTTGCGGCTCTAGGGGATTTTGGAGAATTAGGCAACAACAATCAACTAATAGGCGTGAGTAGGTTGGTCGTGGGTGGACTGGGTATAACCCACGTACAATGTGGGTTAGGTGCTAATGGGTAGAGGACAGCGCTTGAATGGGCAAAAATGCCCCTCTAATCAATCACACTTGAGTAGGACGTGGCTTCCCTTTGTCGGATTTCGCCGTGTATACGTAATTTTGTTAGTTTAAGTGGTTTGAAAATTATTTATGAATATAAAAAGATAAAATAAAATTTTAGACTAAGAAAGAAAACTATTCATGAATAATTATAGCAATTTTTTCAAAACGTAATACTCTTGTTATAGAAATGCAAACTCGAGGCCCCCGTGGGACCCAACTTTTTTAATGGTTTTGTAAAGTCAACATTATTTTATAAAGGAAAAATGATTATAAATACCGATCAATTATTCTCGAGTTTAGTAAAATATTTATAAATTTTATTTTTATTTTATTATATAGATCAACTAATTTCGTGTTATTAAAACTATCCGACCACCACTTTCTTTAGGAGTAATTAAGATATTTTATTAATAAAAATAAAAAACTAAATTACATAAATAAATAAATATTCATGATAATAAATAAAATATCACATTCTATTAACTCTTAATGGATAGAGTATAAAAGTAACTATACTTTAATTTTATATATAGAGTGAGATTAGATAGTGTTTTGTTTTGAGATTTTTTGTCTTGGGTTTAGAGAGAAAGAAATTTTTGTGAAAAAAAATAGAAATTTACATTGGGTTCTGTACCAAAATTCAATTCAAATATACCCATAATTTAGAAGGTTTCAATCCGATCACCACTTGAGACAGTTGTTTATGGTGAGAAAATGTATGCATACCGCACTTGCCCAACATTTGAAGCTATTATAATAAAATATGATAATATTAATATTAATTACATATAGTGATTTAGACCCTGTCCAAATACTTGGCGTGCACGAGATAAGGCTGCAAGTATCAAGAATACAACAAATCTACGAAAATGATAAAGAGATGACAATAATTTTGAGATGTGTATGTGTGGCATTCTGTATCTACAACAGTTGGAATACAAACTTTTTTTTTTTTTTTTTTTTTTTTTTTTGAGGAGCTTCTTATCTTGACACTTGAAAGGTATATATATCGACCTTTCTTTGTCATAGATTTTTAATCAGCCTAAGGCCGAAAGGAAAGGGCACTTATCTTTCGTTCTAGATAATGTTGATTGTTTCAATGCACAATTGGCCAACATGGAAAGTTGTGAATGCATAATAGACGTAAAATAAATGTAAGAGAAGAACAAGTTTTTTTTTAAAAAAATATTTATTAGAAGATTATAAATTAAAAAAGTTTACGTGTTAGGTTGCGTTATTGATACATTTAATAATAATTCAACGATATGATTCTGTTCTACTCTCTTTTTATTTCAAAGTATATGTTTTATTTATATATTTATACTTTATTTATTATTTTTTTACTTTCAATTAACTATTTACATATTTTTTATTTTTAAATATAATTCATTTCTAACTAATCAGTTAAAAATATTATTTTTATATTAAATTTAAATTTAATAATTAATTATTTATTTTTAAATAAAAACATTTTAAATATATTTTAATTTTTTATAAAACTTATTAAATTTTTTAATTTTTATATAAAAAATAAATTATATATTTTGAAACTGATAAAGTAATACTTTTTTGTTTTAAAAAACTGAATTTTTGTTAAGAAAAATTATTTGTCAAAGCAGTAGTAATTACATGAACGAACCTTCTCCAAACCGCAGACGGTGGTAGTCGATCAAGGCTACACCATTGTTGACTTCCTTCTTTTTTTTCTTTCTTTTTTTTTAAAAATTTCCTAGAGGTCATTGATGACCTTTTCTTTTTGATAATTAGGGCATTGATGACGTCGAAATCATATCGATGTCATTTGTTGCAAGGGGCAGTTATCTATTATCAAATGATTGGTGATGGCAGAGCCGTTGAGACTCGTCGGCAATGGGAGCTTAGGGTGTATTTGGACAGTCCGGATCCGGTCCTGCACGTCCTTTTTGCAGGACGTGCAGGACCAAATATGGACCGTTGGATCAGATTTCGAATCTGATCCAACGGCTGTAGAAATTTTATAAATTTTCGAATTTTTAAAAATACAAACATGGGTCAAAAATTATGGTCCGTTGGATCAGATTTAACATCTGATCCAACGGACCATATTTGGTCCTGCACGTCCTGCAAAAAGGACGTGCAGGACCGGATCCAAATTCGTATTTGGACGGAGATGTAAACAATAATATCGTATTATATTATTTTTTAAAATTTTTTTATATTAGAGATTTTTTTAAAAAATTTAAAATTTGATATTTATAAAAGCAAATCAATATAATAAATAATTATTTAAAACTAAATATAAATAATTTTTTAAAAAATTTACAAAACAATATATTTAATTGAATTTTTTATGATATATTATTTTTCAAGTAATTTTATGAAAATTAAACATGTAGCCCGAACATGACTCAGGGTCTGCCACAACTGGCAGGACATCATGTCAAAATATGCCTCCCAGCTGGGCAGAACATCTAAGACCTTTCTTTCTTTTTATGTACTTTTTCAACTTAGTTTTTTTTTAATTTTTAACTAGTAAATACTTATTTATAATTAAATTAGTAATACTTAAAATAAATTAATAATATTTATTTATAATTAAATTACCATAATTAAATTAGAAATAATTAATTTAGTAAGTTATGGGTCTACTCAGATTATTTTTTTTTTTGACAAACAACTAATTTTTAAGATTTTCTTTATGCATGTATATAAAATAAATAATGAAGAGTAAGGTACTAATCTTGTTTTACTCAAATCTAGTGTTGAACGTTCAAGAAATTAAATTGTAAATATAGAGATAATTTGAAAGAAGAAAGAGAAAATAAAAGAATAAGACACTACAATTAGTAATTTAAATATGTGTATTTAGCAACTTAGGAAAACAATGCCTTTGACTTTGCTTGGATTTTTGGACCATTGACTTTGTTTCGAGAGTAGGGGTGCGGAAGGGGGTGGATAGCTGAGGGTTCAATAGTAAAAAAAAAAGAGATGATAACTAAAACACATTAAAGTTATTAACGTGAATCTTATTATATTTAAGTTATCGAGTTGTTGACCAAATCTATGATGGACTTTGAATTCGTGTTTACACAATTAAGCCGTGCAAATAACAGATCAACTGCTGCGTTTAACGGATCAAATAAGAGGAGGACTCCTTATAATTATTGCCAACGGATTTTGAATCTCCGACAAGTATTCGTCTAACAGTTTTGGTGGATTTTCTTTCTCACCTTCTATCCTCTTATTATACAAAAAAAAATTAAATTCCAGTCAGTAAGGGTCCCTCACTATCTAACCTCTTGAGCCTTGTAGAAGAGATAAACCGCGAGATATACCTCATCTGTCTAGGGTTTAAAAACTGTCATTTATCTCTGTTTATAAGAAATTGAATATCATACATTTAGCATAATTTAAACCTCTAATTTACAACTATGAACTAGACTATCACTACAACATCCTTAACTTTTGACCAGATTAGCTATGACCCAGATCCTCTTATTATAAAAAAAAAAGTTGAATTTCAACCAGTAAGGATCCATCACTATCCAACATCTTGAGCCTTGTAGAAGAGGTAAACCGTGAGATGTACCTCATCTATCCAGAGTTTAAAAACTGCCTTTTATCTCTGTTTATAAGAAATCGAATATTATATATTTAGCAAAATTTCAACTTCTAATTTACAACTACGAGTTAAGCTATCACTACAACATCCTTTTAACTTTTGACCACCATATTAGCTATGACCCGGAGGCGTCTATCCTCTTATTATAAAACTGATACGTGATTGTTCTTCCTTCTAAGAAAACATTAAACTTGTAAAAAAAAGATAAATCATAAAGTAGACCACATGATAGTGTCTTATGAAGAAAGCAGAGGATGTGACAGAATTGTGAGAAAAATCTATACCTATTAAAAGATGCGTCATGGTTTTAGGATTTGAATTATTTTTCACTAAAGAAGGAAAAGAGAGGCCAACAGATCATTCAAATTGACTTAAGAGTTCCAACTTCACTTCAGTTTACAAGTGAAAAAATAAGATTGAATACTTTTTTAAATCGCACTAAATTTAAAATTTAAAGATAATCCCAATGCAACCAAATTAATTAAAAATAAAACCGCAAAGTTATATACAATTCAGTGTGGATTGGTACAGTTTGAATATTTTTGAACGCCTTTTTGTGGACAACGCAAAGAAAATATATCATTAACGTAAGGCTGCCGCGTGAGCGTTTCTAAGCAGACCAAATCAGATGGAAATACGCGACGTTCCAACAATAATGTTTCCCACCTTGTTATTGATCTTATAATTTAATGATTGAATAAATAAAGGGTGTGTTTGTACAAGATTCTGCGCGGAACTCAATACAGTTTTTTATCTCAAATTTTACTTTTTCTCTCACAAAAAATTCTTTCTCCCGAAACCCAAGACAAAAAATTTTAAAACCAAACTCTATCCAATCATTCAATTATTAAATTATAATAGTTGAATATTTTACTATCAAATCTCTTTAAAGAAAGAAATAGAGAGTAGAAATAGAAATACTTAATAAATTTTTTAAAATTGTTTTCAATTATTCCACTTATTCTAATATTTGAAAAAGAGTCAGACAAAGGTTATCCAGAAAAGGGCGACAAAAAGTTAGGACAGGACGACAAAAGTTTGGATGGGATATATTTGTCAATTCACCAAGATAAATATGTTGCAAGTATTAGACTAATGCCAGTGGAAGATTTTTCCACCCCCACCCCCTCTCCCCAAAAAAAAGAAAAAAAGAAAAAAAGGAAAGCTGAAAACTTCCATAATCATTCTATTAGATTGGATTTTTGGATCATAATTTTAGATGTCATACGTTTCTAAAATGCGTAACTAATTTCTTGTGCTTTTAACACGTCATCTTAAATATTTTGGTACATAAAAATAAATTTAGAATAAAATAATTATTTTATTTCTTGTAATAAATGCTATTGGTGAGAGAAATTAAATTGACAACTTATCGATAAGACATTTTTAGGTAGACGCTGTTTTCCACCTCTGTAGTAAGGAAAAGAAAAGTATCTACAAATTATTCCACATTTTGGTCCGTGGACAAGAAATGTTATCACCACACATTCATCATCCAAGTGC
Source organism: Rauvolfia tetraphylla (assembly GCA_030512225.1). NCBI lineage: Eukaryota > Viridiplantae > Streptophyta > Magnoliopsida > Gentianales > Apocynaceae > Rauvolfia > Rauvolfia tetraphylla. The sequence continues at coordinate 2,277,217 of JAJQKT010000012.1, forward strand.
GGAATGCCAAGTCAATAGTATAACATTAAGAATTTTTATTGGCGTACAGTAATAGTTAGCACAATAAAATTATAATAGTAATATATAAAATTGAATAATAAAATAATAATAAAGAGAATAGAGAAAAGTTAAACAAAGAAAATAGAGAAAGAACACGAGCTTTTATTGATTATTTGAGAGTGAATGAATAAATTAAGGAGTGTATACAACACATCAGTCTAAAACTCTATTTATAAGGTTTAGAGATATATATCAATAAAAAGAGATTGAGAGGAATCATAACATAAATATATTACTATTTAAAGATATGATAGAATTATATCATCTATCTTCTGGTAGAATATAATATCTTTATCATATATCTTCTGGTATGATAGATCTTTGATATTAGATTATCTCTTTAATATCAAATAATGGACATTCACAATTATATTAATTCTATAACATTCCCCCTTAGATATTTATTACATAAATAATATACCTCGTTAAAATCTTACTAAATAAAAACTCAATAGGAAGAAAACTTTAGTGAAGAAAAAAGAGTACACTATTCTTTATGTCATTATTACTCCCTTTGATGAGATAACCTTTTGAGATTTCTTAACTGACGCTTTCCAATCAAATGTTGCTATCAGTAAGATCTTAATGAATATATTTGTCAAATCATCAAATGATTAAATTTATTACACATCGATAACATATCTCTTCTGGAGCTCGTGAGTAAGAGTAATCCCATGAAAATATATTTTATCGTATCCCTTTAATATATATCAAAATTTATTATCATCCAACAATACAATTAGAATTCATTCTTAGAAGATATAAATTTATCTTAAATATAATAATATATTAATCATAATCACATATTTTTTCAACCAACATCATGAATTTCTATTTCTTTAACATAAATAGAAGACGTGGTTGTTATAATCATCACATGTCTATAAATAATATGGTTTGTATAGATTATATAGGTAACTTATACATTATATATTCATCTCAATAGGAGCTGAATTTTCTTAATATTTAAGATAAACTATCTCAAAAAGATATCAAATGGCAAGCTTAATGTCATCTCAAAATTTATTGAGTAGAGAAGAATTATAATATATATCTACTTGCACTCAAACAAGTGTTTCATGTACTAAATTACAGAATTATGGTATTTCAGGACCAAAGAGGTCTTCAATATTCTTTGATTGATATAATGATCTTTATCACGTAAAATAGCTCAATGACCATTGATGTGCTATGTCCATGTGAAACATCTTCAGAATGTTCAATCAAAACAAAATATTAATATTTTAAAACTTTGATCACAATACTTGCTTCTCTTTCAACTTTGAACAACTTTGATGGAGGAAAATTTCTAAATGTGATAAAACTTTGCATATTTATAGACATAAAATCTTTCAGACACACTTATAACAAATAATAGCTAGCATTTATATAACAATCATCTTCTAATATTTGTATTTTCCCTTCTAAATTTGATAGTAATCAATTGACTTTGATGCTTTAATATTTCTTAAATGATATCTTTAGAACTCAATATATCAAAATGGATCTTAGCATCATGTATAAAAAAATGGTATCTTTTTAAAAAATATCAAAAGTCAAAAATTCAAGTTTTGAGGTTTGCTATGAAAATTCAAAACTAAGTAAGAGAGTGTCTTTCTTGTTTGATTATAAAGCTAAAAAAATTGGCATATTTCATAAAGTCTTTTTCTTGATATTGTTGCTACAAGACAATATTTGAGGTGTGAAATGTAGAGAATGTTTTCTCTAACATATAAGTGTCAGTGATATTCTCTCTGCATAATTCTAATTAAGAGGTAATTTTAAAATATTGCAGAGTTATATTCACTCACAGATTTAAAATCCTGTAGCCGTAAGTGCATCTGATCATTCCGTGCTTATGGTAGAATGACCATCTTCTGGTGGTAAAATCTTTTTTTTAGATCATTCCACAAAACAAATAAATCTTTCATGGTAAGATATTCCTCTTTTAGATCCTCATAGAGATAATGGCAAAAAAGTTATGACTTTTGCTCAATTTTGAGATGATTATGTATTATTTTCAATAATGATGTTTGTCAGACGTATTACATCAAGATGAATTCGAGCATCTAGTGTCCATGACAGATAGTTCTTTCCAAAAAAGTCAATATCCAAAAATTCTAATTTTGTAAAGTGTGTTATGAGAATTCAAAGATAGAAAAATATCTCTTTTTTCTTGATTAAACCCTAAACTCTAGGGGGTAGAGACTCATGCTTTCTTGACTTCATATAAACTTCAAATATTCACCGATAGAGTCTCTTGCTGATAACGTATTATAAATTTATTGGCGCACAATAATTGTCAACACACAGATTTTATAAAGGGTTATACTAATGCTAATAGAATTATGAAAAAATTACCATTGTAAAACTTCTTTCCTTTCAAAGAATTTTCCACTCTTTGCCTTCCCCATCCCCTCCCCCCTAAAAAAAGAAAGAAAGAAAGAAAGAAAGCTGAAAATTTCCATAATCATTCTATTAGATTGGATTTTTTATCATAATTTAAGATGTCATACGTTTCTAAAATGCATAACTAACTTCTTGTGTTCTTAACACGTCATCTTAAATATTTTGGTACACAAAAATAAATTTATAATAAAATAATTATTTCATTTCTTGTAATAAATCTTATTGGTGAGAGAAATTAAATTGACAACTTATCGATAAGACATTTTAGGTGGACACTGTTTTCCACCTCTGTAGTTAGTAAAAGAAAAGTATCTACTAATTATTCCACAATTTGATCATTGGACAAGAAAATGTTATTACAACATATTCATCATCCAAGTGCGTAATGCCACGCCAATGGTATAACACTACGAATTTTAATAATAATATATAAAATTGAATAAATTAATAATAAAAAAAAGAATAGATAAAAGTTATACAAAAAAATAAAGAAAGAACATATGAGCTTTTATTGATTCTGTGAGAGTGAATAAAAGAATTAATGAGTATATACAACACATCAATGTTTAAAGGTACATATCAATTATAAGAGATAGGAATGGATCAGAAAATAAATTCTATCACTATTTAAAAATATGATATAACTCTATCATATATCTTTTGGTATGATATTTTATCTTTATAATATATATTTTAGTAGGATAAAATATCTTTATCTCTAATATTAGATTATCTCTTTAATATCAGATAATAAATATTTATAATTATATTAATTTCATAACTAATTGAATTTTTTAGATCTTAATTTTAAATGTCATACGTTTCTAAAATGCATAACTAACTTCTTGTGTTTTTAACTAGTCATCTTAAATATTTTGGTACACAAAAATAAATTTACAATAAAATAATTATTTTATTTCTTGTAATAATTCTTATTGGTGAGAGAAATTAAATTGACAACTTATCGATAAGACATTTTAGGTGGACACTGTTTTCCACCTCTGTAGTAAGGAAAAGAAAAGTATCTACTAATTATTCCACAATTTGATCATTGGACAAGAAAATGTTATTACCACATATTCATCATCCAAGTACGGAATGCCACGCCAATGGTATAACACCACGAATTTTTGGATACCCACAGACATAATGAGTGGAAAAAGAAAGGACAATTCTTTAGAATCAGAAAACATATATAATACATTGTAACCAAATATTCTCATCAAATGTATAATATGTATCAACCTAAGCAATCTAAGCACCAACAATCTAGTTGAAAAGTACAATATAATCCCAAATCTTATATTAAAAAAAGCATGTTAGAAAAAGGGGTCCATCTTGATTTTGCAAAATAAATTAGTTGTAAGAGACCTTTTAGATCTAAAAAAGCAGTTAATCTGCCACAGTAATACAATAATCAGATCTGTATTAAAGTTGTTAAACAATACTTTACTATGGGCATTAGGAAGATTAATTAGTAGGTTAAGTTTAACTATTTTTTTTGGGGTAAGTAATTAAGTTTAACTAATTTTCTCTTAAAACCAAATGGTTGCTCACAAATCATGCACTTTTAAGGCATGCCTGAGCAATCAGTCAATTCTTGCTATAGGGTCTTCCTGTTTATGCATAAATGGAAAATTTAGGTGAAACAATCACTACTAAATAGACATCATAACAACTTTTCTGCCTATTTTTAATTAGACTAGGATCATTAACACCTTTTGAAGATGTTGAAGTTCTGTGACAAAGAAAAAACTAATTGGTTGGGAATATTTTTATCAGACAAGGCGATAGGTTTTTCATAAAACCTATGTTTCTCATAAAAACACATGGTTGCTCACAAATCATGCACTTCTTAGGCATGCCTGAGCCATCAATCAATTCTTGCTATAAGGTCTTCCCTGTTTATGCATAAATGGAAGATTTAGGTGAAACAACCACTAGTAAATGGACATCACAATACCCTTTTGCATATATATTCTTCATTAGACTAGGATCATTAACACCTTTTGAAAATGTAAATTTTATGACAACGAGAAAACTTAGTTGGTTAAGAATATTCTTTATCTGACAAAGCGATAGAATTTTTATTCAATTTACATTTTTCATTTCTTAATATATCAAAAAACAAAGATGTTCAAGAGCGTGGTTGCCATTCAAGACTTCTTTCCCTTCTTCAAATTAAGATTCAAATTCATTGAATGGTTATGATCCTCCTTTTCTCCAATCCAACCTCTTTCCCTTCTTAAAAGGAAAATGAAAGAGAAAAAAAAAACCGTTCAAAATGATAATAACCCGACCTCTTTTCCTTCTTAAAAGGAAAAAGAAAGAAAAAAACTACTTAAAATTATTTTATTATATTTTTTTAATAGAAGAAGTGTTTATGATTGAAACTTTATACTTCAAGAGTATATAATGTTGTGGAGTATATTTTCTAATTTTTAGTACTTTAAGTTTCTCTTTAGCTGTCAAGATAGCAATTCAAGTGGTTGAAGCATTTTTTAGCAATAAAAAATTAGGGGTGTGCAAAAATCGAGTCGAACTGAAAATCAAACCGTTTTTTACATTTCGGTTCGGTTTTCTATTTATACGATTCGGTTCGATTTTTAGAGTTACTATTCAGTTTTCGGTTTAGGTTATCAAACCGAAAATCGAACCGAAAAACTGAATAGTTAAAAAATAAATATAATAACGCATTATGGTAATGCATTCTTGTATTTTTTTTTAAAAAAATAAATACAAGAAGCATTACTGTAATGCATTCTTGTATTTTTTTTTAAAAAATAAATACAAGAACGCATTACTGTAATACGTTCTTGTATTTTTTTAAAAAAGAAATACAAGAACGCATTAACATAATGCGTTATTGTATTTATTTCGGTTTAAATCGAACCGAACTATAAAATCGAATAGTGAACGGTTCGGTTTCGATTTTCAAAAAAATAAAAAAATCGAACCGAAAACCAAACCGAACCGATTTTGCACACCCCTATCAAAAATTCATGTGTTCGAACTATATCCCCTTCTTCTGATGTATCAAAAAAACAAAAGTGTTCTCTTTAGTTTCATATTAAAATATTTCAATTTTTTCCAAGCACATTAATGGACTAGAAAAACATCAAAGCACGCGTATGCTACATTGACTACACTTTTCTACTTTCAAGTTCTTAATTCTTCATTTCGAGAACATGTACTTAAACTTGGAGTAGAAGGTTCTTTATCATTGAAGATTATTCAATTGCAAATTGCCTAAAAGCTCTAGTGAATTCCAGATGTATATAGATCCCCTAAATTCAATCTTTTTTCCTATTATAAAAGGATATAAAAATTAAACGAGCAAAAAAGAAAAAATTAAACTAATAATTTTAGCAAATAAGCTGCCTTTAAGATCAATGCACATGTAAATGACAAATCAACTTTAAACTTATACTATTTCGTACGAAATGAAGATTTAATTCATATATGAGCCTTATTGTTCCTTACTTTAGCCTATTTTATCCACACATTTCCCAAGTATCTTAGCAATATTGATAACTCTTTTTCCTCTTTATTCACTTTTAGGATATGTCAAAATTCTTAAAAATCTATAAGCAATAATTCTTTAAAAACCCTCTACAAAAAATAAAAGATATAAAAGGAAAGATATTATTATGAATTATGGACTGATTATTATACTAGCCTTTTATATAGACATGTTTGAACCTGTTTAATAAAAGTATAATAACCATAGTGCTATCTTATTGAGAGCTATAATAAAAAATTTCTAAAGTATAATAACAACTCTAATTTTGCTCCTTACACAAGTTACAATGTAGTAGTATCATTTACCAAATGATGTACAACAAACAATATGATCTGAAGAATAATTCATTTTCTCTATAAATAAATAAGGTATTCCCTCTATTTTAAAATATATGATATATTATCTTTTTATAAAAAATTAAAATTTTAATAAATTTTATAAAAGTTTTTATATATATATCTAAAATGCTCCTATTTAAAATAATTGGTTAATATGTTAAATTTAAATTTAATATTAAGGATTATTATTTTAAGTGATTGGTTGAAAAGTTAATATTTTTTAAAAATATAAGTATTTAAATAGTTAGTTAAAAACGAGGTAAAATTAGAAATAAAATAAAAAATAAAATTTTTTATAGAAAGATGACATATATTTTAAAATAAATTAAAAATAAAAATATGACATTTATTTTGAACTGGAGCAAGTATATTCTTGAATATTTTAAATTGCAACTTAAATTGTGTTTGATGAATAAAAGATTATCCATGATAGTAAAATGGCCCAGGTTATTACAACTAAAATAATCCTCAAAATTCCTGCTCCAAACATCAAAAGAGAAAAATTTAGAAATTGGAATAATCCAATAACAAGAACAATAACAATTACACAATAGTTCGAAAATTATAGTAACAGAAAATATTTCACACCCTAGATATCTTAAGTGGGGTAAAGTATAATAATACTAATACTAGTAAGATAATACATAAAAATACTTCGATCTTATTCACAATATCTTCCTTACGTTCTTGAAGCACAAAGGCAAGTAAAATTCACTTTTAACCTTTTCTTTAAAAGATAACAATTTTAAAAACTATATACAAATCAACAATTTTAAAAATTGTATAAGAAAGAGGCAGAATATTAAAAGAGGGCTAAAATCAAGTCCGAGTAAATATATTTCTCAAAGGAGAAGGAGAAAAATAGCACAATCTACAAAATGTGTAAAAAATCATGCCTTATGTGAATTTTGATGAAAATTATGTAGAAAAAATATACTATAGTTTGTAGTCAAAATAAGGAATAATATCACAAAAAAAAGGAAATAAAAAGATTCAGCCAAAGCTGATGACCATATCTGGCCGAAAAAGAGATCCTAAGGTTTTTGTGCAAAGAGAAGTAGAGATAATTAGGAAAAAGTGAGTAGAAAGAGAAACTGGATTGCACTCTAAATTATATTTTTAGATAAGTAAAAAATTATCTAGTAAAAATAGTCAAGACTATTATAATCTAAATAATATTTAAATTTTTATTCTAATATATTAAAAAAAAGATTTGAAGAATTTAAATAACGCAATAATAAGAATAATAAAAATTATTGTAATAAAAAAATCTCACACTTTAAATATTTAAGATGAATAAAATATAATAATATATTAATATTAATAAAATAATTTAAAAAATTATACCTTAATTTCATTCCTCCATCATTTCCCATGTGAATCTTATCCTTTTTGGGGTCCCCCCCGACCGCCCCCACAGGTATTGTTGTTTTCTCAGTCGAAAGCAAGATCTTGAGCTTTATTTATGCACAATACATGACTTTGGGATAAAGAATCCACATGGGAATTCACAATCATCGAATAACTGACAGTTACAAGTGTCATTGAGCAGACGGTTACAATTAAGGGTCAAGTTGTGTTTCAGCATACCACAACGGAATCTATGGGCGCAACCTAGTTCGAATTTTTCATATGATATTTTTTTATAAAAAATTTATTTATAAAATTTAAATTATAAAAATAAACTTTAAGCAGAAAATGTTATATTAGGAATATTACAGTGAGAACATTAAAGAATATTACGATCTTAACCAATAAGTATATCAAATCTATTCTTGTAACTCACTAAAAGAAAAAAAATGTTTCTTCCAAATAAAATATCTATGTTCTTATACAAAATAAATAAAAAATAAAAAATATATTTAGATTGAATTTTATTACGGAATTTAATATAAATTTTTTATTTTAAATATTATTTCATCTCTTTTAAAAAAATTACTTTTACAAATTTAATATAGAAAATTTTAAATCTAAACTTTATTCAAATATAGTCAGAATTAATTTAGAATCAAATGAGTATTGAAGCTCTTCAGAGAATGCAGGCGATTGTCCATAAAATTTTCTTGTATTTTTTCCGGTCAGTAGGTTATACATTTAGGTGAGATTCATGGTTGATTCACTTCCTTAATTAGGAAGTATATTGAATTTAGACAGGATTTAGTTTTAAAACTAAATAAAAAATTTTAAGAGTGAATTTGGACAGAATTTAGTTTCAAAATCAAATAAAAAATTTTAAGAGTGAACTTAGATAGAGTTTAGTTTTAAAATTAAATTTAAAATTTTAAGTATTTGGCTCACATCTTCTCTCACAAATAATTTAACTTTTACGAAATTTAAAATAAAAATTTTACAATCAAATCATATCTAATCACACTCTTAAATTTATTTCAAGTGCTTCATTTGTTCGGAAGTTAGTATTTATCATAAAATTTTTCCATAGGTAGTGAGTAGTAGTTCAACCTCATGATGAAGATTGAACGAAGAAATATCGGAGTTTGCCAAAGACAAAAGAAAAAGGAGAAAGAAAAATCAAACTTTAACACATATATAAAAACATGAAATTCCAAAAATTCCAAAAAGTGAATGGGAAAGAAAGGGATAGCTGATGTAGACATAGAGATGGGATGGAGAGAGTTAGCACTTCCGCCGAACACCAACTTGTATTTTCACTATCCTCACGGACCTCACCCCATACTATTACACAAACCCCGTATGAGCCACGCCAGATTCTTGATGCCAAGACAAGATTATCCTCTTGTTCCAGCCGTGTCTCCTGTGTCACTGTGTGTAAAAATCGTGAGAATTATCATATATTTATCCAGAAGATTATATAAGTAGTTATGCACTAAGTACTCCCATATCCATACGTCACACAAACACCAAGCACTACATCTTTTTGTATGTTTATTTTATGTCTCTTCTATATATATATAGCCTGCCCCATTCGACCTTTTTCAGCATCTCATCTCAGCTTCACCAAATTCCACACTACCCTTCGTTTCGTTCCTCAGCTTTGAACCCAGAGGGGGGCCGGAGAACACACTTTTTCTTGAAAGAGCTTTGTCTTTTTCCTATATATAGAGCTCAATTTGTGTATCTGCATTCAAGAAGCTACCATAAGATTTCAGGGTTCTGATCAAGGAACCAACGTTTTGTGTATTCTTGTTTCGGTAGGTACTTTCTGTGTGTTTGAATATGTCTGTGGTGTAGTTTTATGTGGGTCTTTTTTGGGTTTCTTTGTGCATCAAGATTCTGGGCTTGGCTTTTGGTGTAATCATATTGATCTTTACAGTTTAGGCTATTCTCTCTTTGAATCTTTGCTTTTTCAGTTTTGTCCTTTCGTATTTCTTCTCTGGTTTTAGAGGCAGAATTCTGTGAGTTACCTTGAGTTCAGTACTTATCTGGGCCTACATGTGGCTGAAGACTAGCCTTAAGAGTTATACTAGCTTTAGTTGTCTGAACCTCGGTGAGAATCCCGATGATGTTCTCGTGGAATTTTGTTTCCGTTGAGGAGTTGAATTCTGGAGAACAAGTTTGAATTTAACGAATTCAAACGATACTTCGTCTCTTCTTAATCTTCATCTCTCCACCTTTATGAGGCTTTATTTTGATAGCAATAATGAAATTGGCCAATATCTGATACTGAATAAAGAATTGGCCGGTTCATGGTTTCATTAGTCAGTCTGAATAACTTGTTTGGCCTACCAAATCCAAAAGGTCATTTATTTTGGCCTTGGAATTGAATCAGAAGAAAACTTGCTTGATGTAACTTCGTTCGGTGGATTCTTGCTTCTCCGAGACGTTCCAGTCTCCGGAGTCTGGATGCTTGTCTTTCACATAACTTTCTAATGCATCTTTTAGGCATATTGGTACGCAAACTCCGTATCGGAGGATCCAATCCCATGTTAAAAATTATAGCTTTGAAAATAAATTTGGACTTCCGAATCACTGACAGACATCCAACTTGCAGGGGTGGTTCTTGTAAGATTTTTTTTTCCCTTCTCTTCTTGTAAGAGCTTTGGTCATTGTGCCTCATAGTCTACCTTTCATCATTCATTATTCTGTAACTTTTATTCCTCAAGCTTCATAAAGAGGAAAAGCATTTGTTTATTGATGGTGTTTTTCTTAATCCTCTGTAGACTTTAAAGGAGTCTGTTGCATTGAATCTAGTTCCCTGGGTCTATAAGAACAAATGAATTTGTAAAGGTAGCACTTTTAATAAGCCGACCAAGGGTTTCTGCGGTTTGAGTGTTCAAGCGAAGCATCTAAGATTCACTCATCTACCGTACCAAACAATAGAACATTGTTCTTTGGTACAGATCTTGTTATGCATTAAATTGAAGCTTCTTGGACGCCAATTCTTCCTTATCTGGTTGTTTCTTTTCCCTATCTAACTGCTTTACACTTTGAAAATTTAAGTCTTGGACTTCAGGAAGGAAAGATCATCCTTAGGCCAAAATCCTCACATGATTAATTCTCATCTGGTCCTTAGTATTTTTGTGCTGTTTGTGGATTAAATAAAGCCAAGAATATGATTCCTGAGCAGTTATATTGCAGGCCTATATAAAAAGTAGTACCAGTTCTAGAAGTATCTTTAAGATTTTGCAATTAATTTTTCGGACTCACGTCTTACATGTTAATATTCCTCTAGAAGTTTTTGTGCCTTGATGATCACCTTTCACCTATTTAACAAGTTGCTGGTTGAGTAGGAAGTTAGTTTGAAGTTCTGCAGAGACTAGTGGAGTAGATGCTTATGTTGCAGAATTTATTTCCAACCTAACGCTCAACTACCAAAATTGCATTCTTTTCTTCATAGGTAAGAATGTATAGCAATCCTTTCTGCATGTAGTATATGGATGCATAGGTATGAAATATAGAAGATTTTTTCATCTTTGAGATGAGAAGGGAAAATGAGAACAACCAATCATTTTGATCATTTAACTTATGGAAATCACTAATAGCACTCTATACTGATACATCACATGATTAGTTGCGATAGCCTAATATGATTATTCTCAAGTATTGCCATTTTCGGGCTATATGCCGTTCACGTTGTCCAGATTTATCATTTTGAGGAACTGATGTATTCCATTATGTATTTGGGTTGATTTTTACAGAAAATTGAATGTATATTCTTTAAGTCAATATCTTATCGGACCCACTTGAAACAAGGATTAATAGGCAACTTGTATCGTCTTCGTTATTGCTCATGCTTCTTTTTTGTTGATCTGTTCCTCAGTATTATTAAGTAATTATTGACCTCTGTTTCCATTTCTTGCCCTTTTCAATGTTAGCCTATATTGACATCTGGAAATGCTGGGGTACTCAATTATGTCCAAGAAATTGTGAAAGAAATTGAGGGGGCACCTTTTCTTTTTTTTTTTGGAAGTTACTTCAAGATGTTGCTTCTTTCATATTTGTGTTTGACAAATTTAAATTCTGAAGGCAGATCTTTTTGCCTCTTGTGGTTTCTATGCATCACTCACACTCTGCAGAATACCTAGAATCTAACCATGGTTCTGCTGCTAACGTTTTCAGGCATTTGAAGCTACAAAAGCTCTCAATATAGAAGCAGAAAGGACATATTTGGTCATGGAACATTATGTCCAAGAACCAGCAGTTGAGAATAACTTGAACCAAGATGGAGTTTCCTTACAGAAGTCGAAATCTGAATCACCCACAATTGATGAGTCCGAAGATAATCCTTCCAGTGGACTGGAGTGTAATATATGCTTAGATTTTGTGCAAGACCCTGTTGTCACATTCTGCGGTCATCTCTATTGTTGGCCATGCATCTACAAATGGATTCATTTCCAAAGTGCCTCTTCTGAAAATTCCGAGCCACAACAGCCCCAGTGCCCGGTATGCAAGGCTGAAGTATACAAGGAAACATTAATTCCTCTTTACGGCCGTGGCCTAACTTCCCCAAAATCTTCTGATGGCAAATCTTCACAACTTGGTATAGTGATTCCGCAAAGGCCTCCTAGCCCAAGATGTGGAGGTTACCTCCAGACAACAGCCAGTCCAACCACCAGTTCAAGGGCAGTTCCACAGCTTCATCCTCGGAGTCCTTCAAACCAACAGCAAACTTACCAGTATCCTATTTCTGGTAGCTACATGGCCTCACCTGCAACGAGTCTTGCTGGCACAACCGCTACAAGCATGATTTATCCGATGATGGGGATGTTAGGCGATATGGGTTTTGCTAGGATTTTTGGCAATTCAGAGACAACCCTATATTCTTATCCAAATAGTTATCACCTAGCAGGTATTAGTGGTTCGAGGATGAGAAGGCGGGTAATGGAGACTGAAAAGTCACTTGGCAGAGTATGTTTTTTCCTCTGCTGTTGCATGTTCCTATGTCTGTTGTTGTTCTGATCTCCTTCCTCCCTATTCTGCCTGCTGTATACTTGTAAAAAAACCTTTCCAACATAGCTAAATCGGCTGAATGTAACAAATTACAGAGCTTTTGTTTCTTTGCATGCACAATCTGTGGATGTATAATCTCTGTTCTCAGTTCTAGTCCTCCCCTCCCCCCCTACCCCACCCCACCAAAAAATAAAAATAAAAATAATTTAAGTTTTTTTCCCCTTAAAAGGAGTATTTTTAAAAAATATATAAGTTATCATATTGGTGGCAGTAGAGATTATATATATCAAATGTAATATAGTATGAGTTTTATTAAAAAAAAAAAGAGTAAAACTTAATGAAAAGATAAGAACTATACACTATATAAGAATTGAATAATTAACATTTTAATTGATAGATTTCAACTCTTATTATTGGAGTAAGATTGGGACTGAATTAATCAATTAGGGCATATGATATATTCAAATTACCTTATGATATCAATTATATCAATTAGATTGATGTATCAACTCTTTCATGGTGGACCCCAAACTTTATTTCTCTTCTTGCATCTTTTTTTTACTATAGCTTCTCTGTAGAGTCACTACCAAGGTGGGTAGCCCGTGCAACGGGCTTCGTCTTCTATATGGGAGGTCAAGGGATCGAATCCGATTAAACGAAAGCGCTTGCGTGAATAGGTCCTTGACTTCTCTCATATGGGAGTTGTTCTGATCCACATGTACACCTTGGTAGGGTAATGGTGACAGGGCTGTTTATATCAAGACAGTAAGCATTACCCTTCAGCCTCACTCGAACATTCCATGGCGGCTGTGGAGCTCCTCTGGTCTCCCCAGAAGGAGGTTGCTACGCTGGTCTCTCCCTCCCAGCCTTTTATTTATAAAAAAAAAAAAAAAAAGCTTCTCTGTAGAGTCAATACGCCTTCAACTTCAAGGGAGGGTGGTTACTTTTACAAGGGTAGATAAATGTTTGGGAGCCTAGGTTGAATTATTTGGGCTGCTAGTAGACCTCTTCCCTAATCTAGCTAATGCAATTATCAGACACAAGTCAAATCTGGCTCTCATTTTGCTTCTCATTTTCCCCCTTTTTCATCTATTGTTAATGGTGGTGGGGCTGGGTGGCGGAGCATGGCGGTGACAGCAGACATCGTGGCGGCAACTATGGAATTCGGTGGAGGAGAAGCTTCCGAATCCAAGAGACAAGATTTTGATTGGCTTATTGATATCTTTTTTGTTTTGAGAAAAAAGGCAAAAGGGTTATTTTCTTTTTGTTTTCTTCTTCGAAATAAAGACGAATGTCTTGCCATCCAACAATGACAGCACTCCTTGCGCTATCATTGTTAATTGCATAATCTTAGAACGTTTTCCTCAGTGCACTTATAATGATTGAATCTTTGCACCAACCATGCATTACCATTGTGTTTGAGTTAAGGTCAAGATGGCCACACCTTTACACAAAATATCTTGTATAATGTTAACATTGGTTATTTCCTTATTAATAGATTACTACGTATTCTTTACAACACTTTTTGTAATATATTTTATAAAATTTTAAATTTTATTTTAAATAAATAAATAAAAATTTTTAAAATTAAAAATATGACAGAAAGTGTTGCAGATAATTCGAATCCGTAATTGAGGACCTTAATTAAATTCATGTAGCATAGTGCGGAATATATATAAAGATAACAAGTTAAAAAGACTTTACAAGCCATACCATTAGAGATTAGGAGAGAAATCAAGAATCAAGTTGATGGTGTATTTGTTGGCTTTTTTTGAATGAAAAATTCATCTTGAATTTTGCTATAAGTATGTTGTTTTTGGGAGAAAATATAGAGTACAAAGATTTTAAAATGAAACCTTACCCAATAACTAATTTCATTTATACAATTCTGTTCCTTTTCTTCTTCCATTCCTTTTTCACAAAAACCAAATCTACAAAAAATGCCTAAAATTGCCTTTCCTCTTTTCATTTCCTACACAATTCATTCAATCCAATCTTTGATTTTAAAGAATGTACTTCAACCCCCCTACCCCTATTCTTGAAATATCTCCTTGTTATTAAATAAAATATCCACAAAAATCATGTTTCATATTGAATTAATCGAGATTAATGACTGGCATTACAAAGACAGAAGGTAACCAAAATGGAGAATTTAAATCTTGATCCTCTTCTTTGAAAGGCAGATTTCGGTTGCCTTTTGAGAAAGTGAAGATCTCTTATCACTTTAGACCATACCCCCCACCCAACAAAAAAAAAAAAAAAAGGAAGAAGAATATTAACCCTATTAAAAAAGAAAGAAATCTTACATTTGGTAGAAATCAAACTTGTGTCCTTCTGATTGAGATGACTCACCACTTGCACTTGCACCTTTTCTTCCTTCTACTCATCGTTTTCCCCAGTTTTGATAAAGTGAAAAAGGGTAAAAGATTGGCCAAACCCATTAGGGTTTACGTAAACAAGTTTTCATTTGCACCACAACCAAAATTTTAGCCAATCTTTTTTGGACATTTTAGTCAGCACATCACTTTGTGTGTTGATATTTAGTTTCTTCCTCCTCTTGAAATGTTAATTGAAGCGTTCACTGCTCTACTTTTACTTAGAATTAGAGAAGGGATATTCTTGTTTCACTTTTAGCTTCTTTTAACTCTCTTTTTTTATTTTTTATAAATAAAAAAACTTTAGTGTCCCTTGTTAGTTTTTCTAAATAAGGCTTGAGCTAAAATTTTATAGTATTCTTTCGCTATTAAAGTCTTTTTAATTATGAAAAGAATAAAAGGAAGATGTAAGAAGTTAAAAATGGAGTAAGAATATCATTTTTCTTAGAACTATTACTCATAACTTTTAGATATAGCCACTTGGAAGTATTTGGATTAAGTTTCATTTGAAATTCGATACAATTATCATCTTATTTATCATTTTATAAAAATTTACTTTCGTAAAATTTAAAATAGAACATTTCTAGTTCAAATCTAAATCCAAGTACACCGCATATGCAAAAAAGATTGACGTGAACTTTGGTCTAAGGGATTTTCAATGCAAATCCTCCGCTCTCCTCTTCTTTCTTTTTTCTTTTTTTTTCTAAGTCGCTCTCTTTTCCTTTCCATATACACTAACTAAAGCCCGTGCAATACACATATATTTTTAAAAATAAAAAATTATTAAAATTAAAATTTTAAAAGACATATCTAAAGAGAAATCATTTTTACCATCAATGTATATGTTTAGGGAAATAAAAATTGAACAACATATAGAATATTAAAATTTCATAGTTTAAAGATATTCAATATCTTCTTCTCCATATTAGACTCATAGCATATGATTTCTACTTCTTTATATTTCTCCCAATACAAAAATAGAACAATATTAGTTACATTAAATCTACTTCTTTTTAATTTTTTTGAAATCTCTGATTTATATACAAATATTACAAATATCCTTTTGTAAGATATGAATAACATGAACTATCTATTAACTCAAAAGGATTTAACTTATTCAAACCCGATTTAGTTACCCCTTGTCTCTTAAGTGCTATGTGCGCGCATACCAACTCTTTTGTTTGGTGAAGCTCTCTTATTTTTCTAATTAATAAAGGTTTATTTTCCGTTTTCTAAGAGAAAAAATCTCTTAATGACAAATCTATTCTCTTTATCAATAATGTAAAGAAATTATAATTATTAGTTATTGTGTTATTTTAAAGGGAGAAGGGGAAAAAATTGGAGCACTTATATCCACTTATGAAGCACGTTCAAAATTCAAGTTAAAAAAAGTATCATGTAGACAGCAACTTTGATACAAAATTTAAACACATTTTAGTGTAATCAAATAAATAAATAAGATTTATTTGGATTGTTTAAGGAAGCATTAATAAAATACATCAAAAATTTATCAATTTTTATTTTATAAAATAAAATACATATTAGATATCGAGGGAAGAAGTTTAATTTGAAGGAAGAAAAATTTTTAAATGAGATTTAAGGGAATTCAATAAGACTAAAGTAGAAGTATTATTTAAGTGAATAATAAAAAGATTCTAAAAGAATTTACAAAATACAACATTTAAATGCTTAGAGAAAAACTTAAATGAAATGAAAAAAAATGAATAAAGTGAAAGAATTACCTTAAAAAATGATGATAAAAAGAAAAAGGCACAATGATTGGAGCTTTTGGATATTGCGAGATTTGATTAATGATTAAACAAACAAAAAAAAAGTGGAAGAGAAGAAAAAAGTTTTGAGAAAACTTTTGAGTATGATCTTGAGACTTATTCCAATTAGCAAAAAAAAAAAAAAAAAGGAGAGAGAGAGAGAGAGAGAGAGAGAGAGAGAGAGAGAGAGAGAGAGACTTATTCCCTCCCCTACAGCCCCCTTACTATATACAGAAGATACTCAACCAAAATAAAAAGGGAATAAAATAAAGAAGCTACAACCGACTTAACAAATAAATGGAGAAGTGTTATTAATCAATTAGATCCGTTACGGTTCCCAGGGGCAGATGTAAATCGAATCTACGTGTAGTTCTGTAGTGGACTAGCCCAACTAATTTATGAGATTAGCCTGTTAAAGAAGGATTTTAAGCCTTCCATTTTGATATTAGTATTTTTTATAAATAATTTAATTTTTATAAAATTAAAGATTAAAAATTTTAAAAACCTTATCCAATTCCACACATAAAAATTTTTTTGTTCTATTTTATGTCATATTTAGAAATAATATTACTATATATAATTTTTTTACTGTATATAATTTTAAAAATTAAATATTTTAAACTTATTTCTTTGTATCACATAACTTCGCCCTCATTCTCTCTCTATTATCATGAATTCTACCTTTAAACGCAGAACTTACTCATAATTCAAACTTAAAATTATTAGATAGAAAGAGTTAAAATTATTATTTTTTAATATATATAATCAAACTCAAAATTATATATAACCATATCCTTTACAAAAATTTTCAGCTAATGGTAACCCGCTAGTCCTGGTCTCCATCCAAAGCAGGCTTCATATCCAAATCCAAAACAAACCAGTGGGCTAACGCATCACCAGCACAAAAGTAAAGCCCAAAACCCCAATCGAAACCATGGAGTTCACCGAGGTCCGCCCCTCCCGGCATGCCTCCCCTCGTGGGGACAGCACAGTCACTTCCACCACCAAGAGTCTGCAACTGGAAAACAATTTCATGCTTTGAGTTTGAGAGTTCCTACAGAAACTGAGAATGATGGGCTTGAGAAAGCTTCTTTACTCATTCGTTGCTTCATCATCATCTTCTTCTTCCTCCTACCCATTATCCAGATGCAGCTACAGATATTGTATCTCTACCCAGAAAAATCACGGGGCTTTTTTGCACTTCAGCACTGCTTCAGCACCTTTACCTTTAGAACTACCGAAAGATACCTTTTTCAGTATGGTACTGCAAGCTTCAAGTACTGATGAATCCATTGTTCCCGTACTCAACGAATGGGTTGGTGAGGGGAAACAAATCGACCATGATGATGTCCGGAAAATAATAAAAAATTTCAGAAATTATAAGCGTTTTGCGCTTGCGCTCCAGGTTTTGTACCTTGGCCCTCCCTTTTCCTCCTCTATGCGCATCTTTTTTGTGGAAAAGGTTATATTCTTATTTGATTTTGAGTTGGTTTTACCTTCAAGTTTTAAATATGTAATCTCTGGACAAATTGTGATAAAGTTTTGGTTGAATGAAGATTTGAGTATGGAGAAATGACTGCATAACAGAGAAAGAGGAGATTTTTTAGTGTTTCTGCAATAGTCACAGTAAATAGTTAAAGCTGGTAAATCTATTTTGCTGCTTGTAGGGCTTCTCAGTGTATGTTTATTAGAATTGAAATTTTAAGTAACACACACTCAGACACTTCTTGACCATTTTCAGGTCCCATCTGCTGAAAAAATTAAAAAACATGAGGCATAGGAAATACGCTTTCACCACATATATTTTGGTGCTATTTTTCTTTAGAAGCCTATGTGCATCAGTTTGTTAAACTCGGGGCATATATGAGATTCATAGTATATTATGAAAATAAAACATGAAGATGCAACTACCCATTAGACTTTGAAGGGGATAAAAGAGTATTCTCACTTCAATAAGTAAAAAGAGCTTTCCACTTAGCACCATGGAGAAATGGAGGAATGAGACTTAACTTCTATACATTATTCTCTGGAAGTAACAGAATTGAAGTATCTGACCAAATTCTACCATCCCGCTTTAAGTCCAGCATCTCGTTAGTCTACCAAATAAATATGTTGTTTGCTTGATGGCACTAACACAAACTTGTATTCGGCAAGCATGATGCTTTTGTGAGATAGAGTAGCTAAATGATAGTTGAATGGTAGGCACTGAAATTTGGGAAGGCACGCTTTCCATTTGCTATTCTTTTAAATCTCTGCAGTCTCTTATAAGTTCATAAGTTCCAGTTGTTTCTTATAACTGCATTTGAGACTTTTGAGTGTTTATAGAAGATGCATCTGCGAATAATCTATGCTCTGATTTGTTGGTGCACTCAGGCATCTCTATCTCAATACCAAAGAGTACTAGCAAAATCACCCTGTATAGTTCTTTCATGAAACTGAATTATGGTCTCAGTTAATTGAGTACAAATATCATGGTAAAATACTACCAACTTGATACCCAAAGAAAAGCTGTTCATAAAATATTTATATATTACATCCTCCATTTCAAATACTTGTCAGTTTAGGGCAAGACACATGGATTAAGGATTTGTTAAAATTTATAAAAGGACAATGTACAATGACCTAAGTAACCCTAATTAACAAGTGTGATTCTTAAAAGTAGTTAATACACTATTTAGATGAGAGCAATAAATACTCTATTGATTTACAAGATTTGCAAGTAACTTGAAACAACAAGAATAGAAACTTTTGACAAATGCTTTGAAACGGAGAAAGTAGTTCAATCTTTTTAGAATCTAACATATGAACTAATTAATTGAAAATGGTTATGATCTGGGAGTAGATTGCACCTTGTTGCATTAGTTATTTCTATTTTTATGATTTATCAGACAAAACCCTGTACAGCTAAATTCAAACTTATTCTGATGAAATTTCAAAACCAGTTTCAACCTTCTGAGGAATTCAACATGTGGACTATTGCATGTGTGTGTGTGTGTGTTTTTTTAGGGAAAGAAAAGAAAAAATAGTAGGTAGATTGATTACTTCTGGACACTCTACTATGCCAATTCAGGGTCTTACCTGATATGAGAATTGAGGATCAATCCATTGATGACGGCTTTTCATTACTCTTTGAGGCTTAGCTCACTGATTAGGCTTTGTATTACTGCTGCTACGTCATTCCCAGTTTAGGCAATGATGGTGTTCTTCTGGTTCCACCTCGAGTGGTCTTACATATAGTGAAAGGCTGCATTTCTGCGTGTTCATTGCTTTGAAAAAGTTACTAGTGTAGTAGTTATTGTGCAGTCTTTTTCTTATTCATTTGCACATTACGTTCAAATACTCAGATTTTGTAGCCTCTGAATCCTGTTGTGATTCTTAAGACAGATTTCTGAGTGGATGAACAACAGTAAACATTTCAACTTCACAGCTGGAGATGCTGCAGTTCAGCTTGATCTGATATCAAAGGTTCATGGTCTGGAGCAAGTGGAGAAGTTTTTTAATAGCATACCAGATGAATCAAAATCCATTCAAATTTATGGTTCTCTTTTGAATTGTTATGCCGATGCTAAGGCATTGGATAAAGCAGAGGCCATCATGGAGAAGATGAGAAAGTTGGGTTTTGCTAGAACACTACCTTACAATGTTATGCTGAGCCTATACTATAAGACGGGAAATTATGATAAGTTGAACTTTTTAGTCCAAGAAATGGAAGTGAAGGGAATTTCTTATGATCAATTTACCAACAACATCTGGTTGAGTGCATATTCAGCTGCTTCTGATATAGTGGGAATGGAAAAGCTTTTGATGAAGATGGAAGTAGATCCCTTGGTCAGTATTGATTGGATTGCTTATGGTATAGCAGCCGATGGATATTTGAAAATTGGTGCTTTTGAGAAGGCTAAAATTGTGCTAAAGAAATTTGAGCAACGAATCTGGGGCAGGGGTATCAGTCATGCTTACTGTATTCTAATCACTCTGTATGCTAGGCTAGGAAGAAAAGATGAGATATATCGTATCTGGGACAAACACAGGAGCTCCGGGAAGTTCCGTAATACTAGTTATATAGCTGTTATAAGTTCACTGGCAAAATTAGATGACCTTGAAGGTGCAGAAAAGATTCTAGAGGAGTGGCAAGGAAAAATGAAATTCTTTGACTGTCGAGTTCCACATGCGCTTGTCAGTGCTTATTGCAAAAAGGGCCATATGGAAGGGGCTGAGTTACTTGTAAGTAAACTCGTTGAAGGTGGAGATAAACCAAATACAAACACTTGGAGTCGCATGGCTTGGGGTACTGTAAGAATAATCAGCTTGAAAAAGCTGTGGACATGTAGAGAAAGCAATCATAACAACTCGTCAAGATTGGTATCATGATATTCCTACTCTTGCTGAGTGTCTGGAATATCTGGACAGCAAGGGAAATGCTGATAGAGCTAAAAAGATCATAGGCCTACTCGAAGAGCGAGGTAAATTCTCCAGAGAGTTTAGGAACAGACTAGTAAGATTCATAAGAAAGGAAAAGCGGGCATCCGAAGAATTTGATGAGACGGAGCAAGAAGCTGAGGCTTTGGAAGCAGAAGAAATCTTTGGAGACGTACTTTTGCAGAGCAACAGTACTTCGTAATTGCCAGGATAAAATTTCCTGTGGGTAATCCAGATCATAAATATTTTCTACTTGTGATATTTTAGATATAGTAACTTAATAATGCGATCAAGTGTAGGGGTGTGCAAAATCGGTTCGGTCATGTTTTCAGTTTTACTATTCGATTTTCAGTTCGATTTTTTTTATTTTTTTAAAAATTAAAATAGAATCGTTCACTATTCGGTTTTATAGTTTGGTTCGGTTTAGTTTGATTTAAATTAAAATAAATATAAAAATATATTATGGTAATGTATTTTTATATTTATTTTTTTAAAAAAATATAATAACGCATTATCAAAATGTGTTTTTGTATTTATTTTTAAAATTTTTTATTTTTTAATTCGATTTTTGATTTGATAACATAATAAAATCAAATCGAAATATATATAAACCTTACAAATCGCACTGAATTGTAAAAATAGAAAATCGAATTGAACCGTAAAAAACAATTCAATTTCGTTTTGATTTTTGATCCGATCTGATTTTTGCACACCCCTAATCAATTGAACCTCTGTTTTGAAGGTTCCAGAATTTTCCGGTGATTGTATCTTCTACCTGCAGATACTGGGGTGTGATGTATATAGAATCAAATGCACGTGTACATGAGAAATTGATTGAGGCCTCCTTTTTCCTCCTTGAGAGAGAACCTTCTTTTTGGCCTGTGTCCCATGCGCAGCTCATTTTCCTACCAATCTTGATGAACAAATCTTGCTGAGAAGCTCATTGGGTTGCAGAAAATGGCCCGCCAGTTTAAATCTGGAATCGTTTTACCTATTTATTTTTTAAAATTTTAATTTTTTAATTCAATTTTTAGTTCGATCACTTAAATTAATTTTTTAAAATTTTAATTTTTAGTTTAATTATCGATTCGATTACCTAAATTGAAAACCGAATTAAAATATATATAATTTTAAAAATTAAACTGAATTAAATCAAAAAATTACAAAATCAAATTGAATAAAAAAATTTAATTCGATTCTATTATTCGATTTGGTTCGATTTTTGAACAACTCTAATTTCAGCGAGAAAAATATCAACATTTTTATGGCTAAATGTTAGCTTCAGGCTAAAATCATCGTCAGTCATCGTATTGTTAGGTTACCTTATTGTGTTGCCTCATATACTTTTTTCCTATTCAACGATATTTATCAAAATCTCTTCATCCAAATCGTAGCCTGCCATAAGAGCGACTCAATAATGCTTTCTGGTAACCTATTTCTCTTTAGAAGCTTAAACCGAAACAGAGCATATGATCAAAGTAGACCCATCTATGATTAAGATATCATTATAACAAGGGCAAAAGACCTTAGTTGCTCGTGAACTGTTGTCCGATTTTTGTTTTTGCTCTTTAAATTTAAAATAAAAAATTCTTGATCTTTTTCTTTCATGAGGTGGCGCAAGTTGTCTTTCGGCCTAATTTTCTAGTTATCTCGGCACAGGTTATACAATTTTAAAAATAAAGATGAAGTTAACCATATACAAATACCGAAAGGATATGCGAGAGTTTGTCAGAAAGTATTTCTTTCTTTTCGTAAGTGGATAAAATCCTTCAATCTGTTTAATTTATGAGATTAATTTCTTCTCACTCCAAAGACCACCTATTCGACCATAACACTTAGAAACGTTAAATTTTTGGCAAATAATCGATAGTAATTGGTGCAATTGGTTAGTTATTAAGATTGATGAATGAATACCTTGATTTTTACTTTATCTTATTATTTTGTTAGTGCCTGCATGGGATGAATACCACAGTCGTCATGTGATTGGCACATCATGGGATAATTGAAAAATTAGATTAAAGGATAATTTCTGTCATCCTGTGAAAGTATAAGATTAAGAAATTTTCATTTTAAAGTTGGATAGCAAAAATCAAAATTTGACATCCCGTGTGAAAATATAAGATTAAGAATTTTTCATTTTAAAGTTGGATAGCAAAAATCAAAATTTGACAAAAGTTTAAAGACAATGGAGGTCTTTTGACCTTATAAGAATTAAAAATGTCCGTAACTCGACGACGTTTTATGTACCAAAATTATTAAGGACTCAAGTGTATTTGTATTACATATTTATTTAAGAAATTTTGTCTTTAAAGTTTTGAAAAAGTGAATTGATGTTTAAAGAAATAAGTTCCAAAATGAATACTTAGTTTATAGGGTTAATGGCAAATATTCTCTGAAGTCATGAAAATTTGTTAAATAGACTCTTGAACTTTTAGTTGTGATAATTATTCCCTTACTCTTAAATCGTAAGAAGATTCTTAATTATGACAATTGATTATCTCTTCTCAAATTCTAACGAAATCAATAATCGATTTGATAAATAGAGCTATGTCATAATTGTTTTGAAGTAGGCATTTGCATTTTATTTTAAAATTTAAGAATTTTATATTCAAAAAGCTCTCGTGCATTATAAAAATATAGAAATAGTTATTTTTTATAATATGTATAAAGACTTTTTTAGTATAGAATTTTTAATAATTAAAATAAAATAGTAAATAATTAATTTAAAAAACCTGACACTTAAGCCTGTCTATCAAAGTAGTGATTGATTTCCTTAAAATTTGATATGAGAAGATCAATTATCATAATTAAGAAGAGGCTTACTGACTGCAGTGCGATTATATTTCATTTACTAAAATTATTTCTCTTTCTAAATTTCAAAATTTTTTCTCTATAAATAATATTCTTAACAATTATCAACATATTTATAAATTTAAAATAAAATTAAAGCCTTAAAAAAATAAATACAAAAAGAAGAAATTTCTTAACAAAGAATACTAAGAAATTTTTGCTTCTTTTTTTTTTTTAAATTAGGAGGATCATGATTTTGATCCTCTTTCACTTCTTCTTCTTCTTCTTATTTTCGGTTGGGAACTTATTCCCTTTGTCTTTTTTTTTAAAAAAATTAATTTTCTATAAATTTTGTCTTAAATTGTTAAATATATTAAAAAACATTAAGAATTTAATTTTAAAAAATTAAAATTTTTTAATAATTAAAAAAATTAAAAATAAAAAATAATCACGCTATAGAAAAAAACCAAGGTGTTTTAACAAGCTAAGAATCTAAGATTTAACATGATATATTCAACTGTAATAATTAAAAATTGTAAAAGCTTATTCGACAAATTCTTTATTTTTTTATTAAGGGTTACAATGAAACCCGATTCAAAAATCAATACCACAAATGAGTTGTCAAAACCCACAGAACCTACTCGTCGCAGACCATAATCCCTTCCAACTGCAGGTGTTCGCAGCCGTATAACAATTTCTTGCAGTGAGTTTCACAGTTCCTCAAAAAGTGTTAACAAAGATGAGCTTCAGAAAGCTTCTTCACTCATTCACTGCTTCATCATCATCATCTTCCGCCTTGTACCCAATATCCAAATACAGCTACAGATATTGTATCTCAGCCCAGAGAAACCATGGGCCTCGTTTGTACTTCAGCACTGATTCGTCACCATTACCTGTAGAACCACCGGAAGATGGTCTTTTTAGTAGGCTACTGCGAGTTTCAAATACTAATGATTCCATTGTTCCCGTACTCAACAAATGGGTTAGTGAGGGAAGACGAGTCGACCATGATCATATCCAAAAAATTATCAAACAGTTCAGAAATTATAAGCGTTTTGCAGATGCACTTGAGGTATTTTACCTTCGCCCCTACTTTTCTTTCTGTATGTGTATGTTGTATTTTGAGTTTTGTTTCACCTTCAACTTTTGGATATGTACCCTTTATTTCTGGAAAAATTGCGATTAGTTTTTGGTTGAATGAAGATTTTAGTATGGAGAAATGACTAAATAACAAAGAAAGGGGTGATTTAGATTGCGCATTTCTGCAACAGTTACATAAAAGGTTCAAGTTGGTGCATCTGAAAATTTTGTTGCCAGTAGGGCTTCGGAGTATATGTACGCTTATTGACTATTTCTTAAATCCCGTCAACTAAGGAAATTGGAAACATGAGATGGAGGGAATACATTTTCACTGAATATATTTTGGTGCTGTATTTCTGCAAAAACCTATGTGCATCATTTTGTTAAACTGGGGAAAGCATGGATGAGATGCAAAGTATAGCATGAAAAAAAACAAAAAATGCAACTATGGATTAGATCTTGAAGGGGGATAAGAGAGCATTTCATTTTAAAGTAAGAAAGAGGTTTTTCACTTATCATAATAGAGAGAAGGAGGGATGAGACTCTACAGCTATACATTGTCTCTGGAAATAACAAAATTCAGGTATCTAGGCAAATTATTGCTCCATTTCAAGCCCAGCATCTCATTAATTGTATGAAATAAATTAGTTGTTTGTTTGGTGGCACTACCATGAACTTCAGCAAACATGCTGCTGCGAGATAGGTAGCTAAATGATAGTTGAATGGTACGTACTCTGAAATTTGAGGAGGTATGCTTCCTTACTATCCTTTACAATCTCTGTAGTCTCTTATTATTTCATCCGTTCTACATGTTTCTTATAAATGCATTTGTGTGTTTTTAGCGAATTCATTTGCAAATTCTTTACGGTTTAACTTGGTGGTGCATTGCTGGCATCTGTGTTTCAATGTAAAAGAGTACAAGCAAAATCACCTTGTGCAATTCTTTTATGATGCTTATAGTTGAGTTGAGTACAAGTGTTATGGTAAAGTATTACCAACTTGATGCCTATAAATATCATAATATGAATTCAAAATTAGAATACAAACTTTTGGTGCTAAAGAAAAGTTGTTTATAAAATTTTTAGAAACTAGTTTAATCCTTTCCAGAGTCTAATATGTGAACAAACTAATTGAAAATGATTATGCTCTTAAGAGTAGATTGCACCTCGTTGCACTGAGTTATTTATATTTCTATTGTTTATCAAAACAAAATCCCATTCAGCTAAATGCAAACTTTTGAAATTTGGAAACTAATTTCAACCTTTTGAGGAATTCAACATGTGGACTATTTTGTGTGTTCTTGTGCATATATGAAGACAATCTGGTATGCCAATTCGGGGACCTTACATGAGATTTGAGGGTCAATCTATTCTGATGACTGCTTTTCTTTACTCTCTGCTCACTGAAATTTAGTCAATGTCTTTGCACTACTGCTATTATGTTATTCTTAGTTTAGGCAATGGTGGAGTTCTTCACCTAGAGAGGTCATATATTATAGACAATGGCTGGCATGCTCCTTGATTCTAAGTCACTAGTGGCTGGAGTTTTTTTGTGCACAGACTTCATTTTATTCATTAGTATATTGCATTTAGTTACTCAGATTACGTTGCCCCTGCATCCTGTTCTGATTCTTAAAACAGATTTCTGAGTGGATGAACTGTACAAGACTTTTCAACCTCACATCTGGAGACGCCGCAGTTCGGCTTGATCTGATAGCAAAGGTCCATGGTCTGGAGCAAGCAGAGAAATTTTTTAATAACATACCGGATGAGTCAAAAACCATGCAAATTTATGGTTCTCTTTTGAATTGTTATGCTGATGCTAAGGCATTGGACAAGGCAGAGGCCGTCATGGAGAAGATGATAAAGTTGGGTTTTGCTACAACAATAACTTACAATGTTATGCTGAGTCTATACTGTAAGATGGGAGATCATGACAAATTCAACTTTTTAGTCCAAGAAATGGAAGTGAAGGGAGTTTCTTATGACCAATTTACCTACAGCATCCGGTTGAGTGCATATTCAGCTGCTTCTGACATGGTGGGAATGGAAAAGCTTTTGATGAAGATGGAAATAGATCCCTTAGTCAGTGTTGATTGGACTTCTTATAGTATAGTAGCTGATGGATATTTGAAAATTGGTGCTTTCGAGAAGGCTAAAATGGTTCTAAACAAATGTGAGCAAGTAATTAGGGGCAGGAGTACAAGTCTTGCTTATCGTGTTCTAATTACTCTCAATGCTAGGCTAGGAAGAAAAGACGAGATATATCGTATCTGGAGTAAACACAAGAGTTCCGGGAAGTTCCATAATACTAGTTATATTGCTGTTATAAGTTCACTGGCAAAATTAGATGACTTTGATGGTGCAGAAAAGATGCTAGAGGAGTGGCAAGGAAAAATGAAATTCTTTGACAGCCGTGTTCCGCACGTGCTTGTCAGTGCTTATTGCAAAAGGGGCCATGTGGACAAGGCTGAGTCACTGATAAGCAAACTCATTGAAGGCGGAAATGAGCCAAGAGCAAGTACTTGGTTTTGCTTGGCACAGGGATACAGTAACAGTAATCAGATTGAAAAGGCTGTGGACATGCTAGAGAAAGCAATCACCACATCAAATCAAAGTTGGGAGCCTGACTTTCCAATTCTTGCTCAATGTTTGGAATATCTGGATAGCAAGGGAGATGCTGATAGAGCTAAAAAGATCATAGGACTACTCGAAGAGCGAGGTAAATTCTCCATGGAGTTTAGGGACAGACTAGTAAGACATATAAGAAAAGAAAAGCAGGCATCGGAAGAATTTGATGAGATGGAGGAAGAAGCTGAGACTTTGGAAGCAGAAGGAATCTTTGGAGACATCCCTTTGCAGCGCTAGAGTGCTTCCTATTACCTGGAGTAGATTTACTGGTGCTAACTGGGATCCAAAATATTCTCTAGTTAGTCATATTTTAGTTATAGTAACTTGATAATGCAATCAAGTGACCTTTGTTTTGGAGGCTTCTGAATTTTCCAATGATTTTATCTTCAACCTACAAAAAATATTGGGTCGTGATGTAAATAGAATCAGAGTCATGAATACATGAGAAATTGTTTCAGGCCTTCAGCCGCGGAGAAAAACCTCCTTGTTGGCTTATGTTTCCATGCATAGCTCAATTTCCTAACTATTTTCATGAACACATTTTACTGAAAAGCTCTATGTGTTCCAAAGAATTATCCACCAAAGGCAATCTTTTTTTTCCAGTTCAAATATAAGGCAACTATCTCAGCTGAGAAAAATCATCAAAACATTTCGATTGCTATATATTAGTTTCATGTTAAAATCATCGTCATCTATCATCATATTGTCGGGGCAACCTTATTGTCTTTCCTATAGTATACTTTCCGGGAACGCTGTTCAACTGAATTAATAAAACTTGTCACTGAAACTCCATAGGAGCAATAAAATTTTAATTTAGTTTGCCTCAGTGAGCAAAATACGTAGTACATTTTTTTTTACTAAACAAAAATTTAGTTATTAGATAACAGATTATTTTTTTCATAGTGAACAAATATTGAAGACTTTAGACATATGATTATTAGAGTGGGATTATATAAAATTTGAATTTAAGATTTTCTATTTTAGTTTTGCAAAATATGAGATTAAAAAAAATTACATTTGAAAACACAAATTCAAATATAAATATACCGTTATTTTAATTCTTTCCACTCTCACCACTACCAAAAGTACCTAAAAATAAAGGGTGAATTAATTTCTATTTTATACATGACCATATTTTTTTACCTAATACAATTAGAACGTATATTTGAATTGAGTTTTTATCTAAAAGTTTTTATCTTGCTTTGTTGAA
Source organism: Rauvolfia tetraphylla (assembly GCA_030512225.1). Taxonomy (NCBI): domain Eukaryota; kingdom Viridiplantae; phylum Streptophyta; class Magnoliopsida; order Gentianales; family Apocynaceae; genus Rauvolfia; species Rauvolfia tetraphylla. Next base: position 2,306,189 of record JAJQKT010000012.1, read on the forward strand.
GGTGTTTTTTTTAGTTATATGAGACCAGTAATTAAAAATTTAGTTTTATTTTCATTTTTTGCTAAAAATGGTAAAAGCCCAAAGTCCGAAATGTTATCTCGGGGACCTATGATTAACTAAGCTCTCCCTCGCACCAATTGCCTTTCCCAACTGCAAACTGTATGAGAGTTCCTAACCAAACTTGAAAACTAAGATGAGATCACAGCTTCTTTTCTCCTTCATTTCTTCTTCCTTGAATCCGTTATCCAAATACAACAAGTGTTACTGTTTCTCATTGCATAGAAATCTTGAAGCTGCACTTCAGTGTTTCTCCACTGGGTGTCTGCATTACCAAAATCACTGAAAGATACACTCTACGATAGGCTACTGCGAGTTCCAAGTTCTAAAGATTCCATCTTTACTGTACTGGATCGGTGGGTTGCTGAGGGCAGACGCTTGGACTATTTTGATATCCGAAATATTATCAAACAGTTTAGAAGCTGTAAGCGTTTCTCACATGCCCTTCAGGTTTTGTACCTTCACTCTCGGTCTTTCTCGGCTTGTGCGTATTTTGGAGTCCTTTAGTATAAAAAAAACAGTATATTTAAGCTACGATTTTTGTGAGTTCCCTTTGAATTTGCAAAAGAACAGCCTTCACACTCGCGGTTAATTTTCGTTGGACCAAGATTTGCTCCGGATATGTATATTTTGCTGTTAAATCGTTTTTCTTTTTCTATATCGGGTTCCCCTGGAAGTCTAAATGTGTAATCTTCCTTATCATGCTCGGTTTACGGTTGGTTTGCTTAAGGGAAAAGGTTTTACTTGTGTACTTTTTTCCAGTCATTAACTATGAAAAATGGGATGATTTATTTATTCTTTTTGGGTAATAATATTCAGTATGTTGATATTGATGAAAAGAAATAACAGTACAGACACTAGGAAGGCATAACATCCTGCTGTATGAAGAACAACCTCCGATAGGAGAATGAGTCTAAAGGATGACTCTTCCCGAGTCATCGCCGGGCTTAACAAACATTCTTGTCTCGAATAATCCTACTCTAGGTGCTAATCCCCAGTCTAGAGGCAATTCTCGATTTTCTTTGGTTCAAGGAGTTATTGTCCATGAACTGAATTTAAATTTACTGAGATGTGAATTTGTTGTTTTGAAAATCTAAATTTGGTGAGATTTCTAGCCTATTGGATGTGATTATTGTTGTTTTGTTTTGTTTTTTTTTTTTTGGTTGGTTTGCTATGCATACATGGAATTGACAGTTATGTCCATGATTGCATCCAAGGAGTGATATTGGTTATGTTTGAAAGAGAGGAAAACATAGAAGAATAACTATGGCTAGACGTAATACCAGTTGAGAATTCTGGATTAGCGACTTTAAAGATAGTCTCATTTCCAGGTAAATGATACCTAAAGTTGAATAATGAAAGTGAAGGTACCTTTTGGCATGGGATCTTTCAAGTCATTCTTTACTAGGCTTGCAAGCCTACTTTACAAGAGAGCGCCATGTATTCTCATAATACTAGTTTCATTTACTAATATAAACTAAACAGAGTAACAGGCAAGTTAAAGGAAAAATTATGAGAAAGAGAGAAGCTAAGGAGGGAGCCTTCCTGGCATGGGAGAGGGGGCCTAGACTATAGGAGTTATTGACTTATGAACTGTATGATTAATTTTCTAATGCTTTGGTTGCTCATTTGTCTTTTATGTTCATGGTTGAACTGTTTGATTCTTCATTTTTGCAGGAAGGCAAAATTCATTTTACTTACAGGAAAATGTTGTGGAAAACAATTTGTGGTTAATAATTACCTTTCTAATTCTAACACTATGGTACAAACTTTCTGTTCTTACCCAGAGTTTGACCAGGTGTAACAGCTGTGTTGCTACTTTTACTATTAAAAATATGTAGCTCTCACTAGTTCTCTGTGAGCTTTATTCATAAGATTACAGATGTCAAATCACGTCATAGAATAATATCCTGTTTCAGTTTTCTGATTAGAAGTAGGAAGCTAAGCCTTGCTCCTATCTTGGATTGATACTAAAGTGCATATCTTGATATATTTTACTAATATTAGCACTAAATGGCACAAAAGGATTGATATATGCATCCACCAGCCCCCAAAATGAAATCTTTTTCCCATGACTAGATGCAAGAATTCATGTACCCTTATGCATTTGCACATTGCTTTTAGTCATTGAGTTCGATCTCTCTATATCCTCTTCTTATTCTTGAAACAGATTTCTCAATGGCAAAAAGTTACTAAATATGTTGATTTCATGGCTGGAGATGCTGCAATTCGGCTAAGTTTGGTCTCAAAGGTCCGTGGCCTAGAGCAAGCAGAGAGGTACGTTGATAGCATGCCAGACGAATGTAGAACATTGCAAATTTATGGTGCTCTGTTGATTTGTTATACTGATGCCAAGGCATTGGATAAAGCAGAGGTCATTATGGAGAAGATGCGGAAGTTGGGTCATGCTGATACAGTGTTATGCTGAAGTTATATTGTCAGATGGAAAAGCATACAAAATTAAATTCCTTAGTCCAAGAAATTGAAGGGAAGGGCATATCTTCTGACATGTATATGTACAATATCAGGTTAAATGCATATGCTGCTACTACTGACATAATAGGAATGGAAAAACTTTTGATGCAGATGGAAGCAGATCCCACTGTCGCTATGGACCCCATTGCTTACAGTATAGCAGCCACTGCATATGTGAAAGCTGGTGCTTTTGAGAAGGCTGAAGAGGTGCTAAAGAAATCTGAACAACTAATTACAGGTAGGAAAAGAAATAATAAAAGTTATGATGTTCTAATCTCTCTGTATGGTAGGATGGGAAGAAAAGATGAAGTTTATCGCATTTGGAATCTGCAGAAGAGATCTGGGAAGATTTTGAATGTGAGTTACTTTGCTATCCTGAGTACACTAGTGAAGTTAGATGACCTTGATGGTGCAGAGAAGGTATTAGTGGAATGGGTAGCAAAAACTGCATATTTTAACAATGGGATTCCTAACCTGCTTCTCACTGCTTATTGCAAAAAAGGGCCATATGGAAAAGGCCGAGTCACTTATAAGCAAACTCATTGGGAGTGGAAAAAAGCTAAATTCAAGTACTTGGAGTCACATGGCTTGGGGATACAGTAAAATGAACCAGATGGAGAAGGCTGTGGAACTGACCAAAAGGGCACTCACTGTGAGCACCTTAGTTTTCGATCCTGATGCTGCCGCTTTGACTCGCTGTCTGGAATACTTGAAAGGAAAGGGGGACGAGGATGGAGCTAAAGAAATTGAAGGCCTACTTGAAAAACAAGGACTCCTGGACAGACTAGAAAAGTATAGGAGAAAATGAAATCCTACGCAACTTAATCTGATGGAACAATAACCAGAAAGATAGGAAGTAGAAAATGTACTGTTTTAGCAAGAACAAGAGTAATTTGCAATATCATACAAAAGTTACTGGGAAATCTAATCAGAGCGTCTCAACATTTTATTTCTAGTCTTAGAACTTCAATGAATTGTCTAATTATTTAAGTTCTAGTTCCTCCGATCTGCGGATAATATATGTATGCTGGTAGAACAAGAAGATATTGTAACCTCTAGAAGATGAATTCCAGTTGCTCACCCTAGTAAAGTATAACTAAAATTGATTTTCAGAAAGAAAATAATTTTAAATAGAGTGATAATTACATACCTCGTTACAAAAAAAAAAGGAATACTTTTGTGATATTGAGCATAGACATTGGTTTTCCACCTGCATTTGTACTGCTTTAGATGGATTGTTTTGGACCTGTCATCCGAAAAACATAAAATGATCTTGGTGTGTCTACAGGAAATTCATTGACTTCATTTCATGCTGATGGATTGAAAAAGTGAGAACAATGAGGGCGATAATGACTCGAAACTGATTAGATTCAGGAAGAAAAGTTTAAAGGACGTAAAACTAGCCCTTTGTAAAACCAGATTCTGTATTTGAATGGGACCTCTGCTCCCGAGGAAAGGAGGGTTTAAATTATGTTTATTTGGTTTAGAATGGGACACTTCTTGACATGCCTAACACTTCGTACAGATCATCAATGCTACAAAGGAAATTCTGTTGTATACCTATTCTTTTTCTAGTCATTTTAACTAGTTTCTCTGTATTGGATCTTGTTTAACGGTTACAGATTTCAATAAGAAATCTCTCTTTATATAAGCTTTTGTTCAGACGCCACCATGAAATTGGAAGAGTAGGTAGAGGAGCAGTTCACAGTTTCCTGAAAGTCAAGTGGAAGTGCGACTGTTGACTATAGAAAAGAGCGAAAGAAATGAGTATGATACTGGTTTATTAGACGAAGTGTTTTGGGCTTGTCCTCCTGAAAGAATAAAAAACTGCTTCTCCGGCGAACACAGCAAATTGTAAGAGTCCATCTTCTCTGTGCTAATAGATAGAAGAAGCGAGAACTATGAGGAACAGATGGAATTTTGGCAGAGGGTTCTTCAGGAAGTAAAATTGGAGGGGGCCTCTGTTTCCAAGTGTAACTCCTGTACTTTGGATTGGAAGACTTTCTTGGACATGCCACGGACAAAATTCTGTTTTTTTTCCTTTTGTTTAGAATGGGGCAATTCGGGGCGGAATCAATAATTAGGATGCCTAAAACTTCATGTAGGGTTTCAAATTCAAGAACTGAATTAGTGTAGTGAGCCATTTCTTTTTCTTATCTTTATTTGTTTCCCGCATAGACCTATGTAATACTATATAGTTTCACAGAATTTCAAAAATAAAATTCAATTTGTGATCAAAATTACTCATGCTAGAACTCTGAGTGAGCAATAGGTGGAGGAAGAAACATATTCTACTGGAATTGAAGAGAACACTCCACACTGTCCACAACCCACCTCAGAAGTCAGAAAACAGCAATCATTGCCTTTATACAGCGAAAGGTAAGATATTTCAAGCTAACAGGTTAAAAAATAAAAGAATCCTATTCTGCAGGAAAGTTTTAGAAATAAGACGGGAAAGATGCAGCGATTACACATTAACATTCCAAGGAATTCATCTCCAAACATGTTCATTGCACCATAAGACTGTACAGCTCTTGGAATGAACGACACCAACAAGGTAAACTGTCCAGCTATATACCTTTTGTTAAGAACTAACTTTCTTCATCAGAAAATTTTCATTCACAAGAATAACAGATGTTCATTACGAGTCAAGGCGGTCAAATTTTTCAGAAGAGGCTTCCATTGCTAGGAGTGCAAAGTCTGCTCTCATTGGCACGATAAAAGTGCAGCAACTTCAGTGGGGATACCTTTTCCTGTCAATAAGCAGAAAATAGAAAAGATTTGTCATCAAGAAAGTGTTCATCATGGATCGTTTCCAATTCTCCACTTAATAAAACATGTTATCCAACATCTCCTAACCTGAGAAATAATTTCAGACTGGAGAGGAAAATCAAATCCGACCGAGCAATTCTGCAAAAGCTCAGGACTCTTGAACCATGCTTTACGAGCATCATTTGATTTAATCTTATACTTGAAAATCTGAACAACAAATCAACCTTTGAGACCAAAAGAGATACAAAAGAGGATATATTTGTTAATACACAAGTAACTGAAACCAAGTGTCACAATGATTGACAGCCTTGTATATTATTTCTTCTAAAGGAAAAAGAAAATAAACATAAAATGGAAAACATAAAGAGCAATCTGTACTTTAGTAGCCTTCCCGTATTCTTTTCCCAACCCTTCCAAACCATTTTTATTTTCCCCCCCCACAAAAGTGAAAGGCAAGGATGGACAGAAAAGGGAAAATAAAATTTAAATTCTGTCTAACAAAATAAAGATTCAAAGAACATAACAGTAAGCATTGATATGCTGCAGACCTCTGAAAGAGCCACAGTTGGTTTCTCCAGTTCATCTCCTTCAATGTTTATACCAGTGCCCTGGCACTCTGGGCAAAATGCTGAACAGATTTGCCTTTTTGCTTTTAGTTCTTCAATCTTCCCCTTTTTATTTTGCTTGGCTCCAGGCTTTCTCCTAGATCTCCGTCTCCCTTTGGGTGCATTCATCTGTTTTGCATAGACTTCTAACTCACAAAGAAGTATCCAATGAACAAGACAGGAAACGTGAAATACATGAAATGCCTGCATGGAAAACGGTGGTCGCATATAAAATATCAAATATTTGTATAGAATAAAGGTCCACAATCCACAGACCAACTAAAACTGGATGTACCAAAAAACAGACTTAGATATCCAAAATTATGTCATTGGAAAATAACCAACCATCCGAAAGAGTGTTTTTCATACCCCAGTTAAATTTCTACTGCTGCAGGCAAGCTTTCCAGTTTTCCTATTCAGAAGTGCAGCAACATCTTTACCAGGGAGCATCTTTTGTTGGCAAATATCACACATTCTCTCAGCAGCCACACTCTGTTGTCTCCTCAATTCCCTCCTAATTTTTTTACTTTTTAGAACTCTTGCATGTAGTAGCTGATCATCATACCCATCCAGAAGCATTCTTGTACTCGAACTGTTAGAAGACTGAGATTCTTCTCCAGAGGAGTCATAATGATTGCTCATAAACTCAATGACATCCTCGGGATCAGAAAAAGACTTCCTCTTTCTGTTTCTAGAGCCACTGTTATCCTCAGATTCTGAATGAGGACTAGATGGAAGCAAATATTTTATGTCATCAAGGAGTCCCTTTCTTCCTAAATTGTAGTTATAAGAAAAAGTGACCACTGCAAAATCATGCTCCAAAACCATAAGGCTATCCTCATTACCCAAGTCCTTGCTTCCCAGCCATTCACACCATATTCTATGAAATTCTTCTAAAATCCCATCCTTCTCAATGAACCGAGCAGCAATCTGTGCAGCACCCACATATGTCACCTCTAAATGAGAGACTTCATCTTTGCATAGCACACCTGGAATTACCAAGTGATAGCCAACCCTATCCTCATTTACATCAGGATCCCCGTAAGGAACTCCACCATTGTGAACAATCTGTGAACCATTCTCATCGGAACCCACATTCTTCTGCCAACTAACTATAGCAAGAGGGTTTTCAAGATTGCTATGAGCGTCCAAAATGGGAATCTGGCCAGAATTTGAAACAGGTGAGGACTTATCTTGGTCAGATGAATCATTAAAAAAAATCATACCATCGTTAAATGGCCATGGATTTGGCTTCAACAAAGTAGCTCTAGCGACAGCTAGCCTTTCAGTGTGAAGATTACCATTCAAATGCTTGTACAAGACTGAGTCACTGTAGCACGGTGCCAAACACAAGGTACAGAAGAAAACCTCCCTTTTTCCATCTTTCCTAAGATCAACATAAATGTGCCCTTTGAGTCTCACATTACGCAATGTCTTCCTTGCCACTTGTTCTTTCAAACTACAAACACTGGTCTTTGGAAAACCTAGTTCCCTCCTTCCCGCCATTCAAATTTGTCAACTTTTAAGACTTCCAAATCAAGTTCTCTCCAAAGCATAAACTCCTGCGAAGCCAAATTTTGATCCCCTAATTTCTCTAACTCCAAAAACAATCCAGAACCAATTTCAAGCTCCACTAATCTCAAACGACATTACATATACAAAAACCAAATAGAGCTACTGAACATCAGCAACAAGATGACACATCAAATTCCAGATATCGCCCCACTCAACTCACGTATTTCCACATTATAGTCACAGTTCTACCAAAATGCAACCAGAAAGCAAGTATACGTACACTAAAGTCCTCGAAATTTAGCCTCCAATCAAATTCCAGATAACCAAATCCTTAGTATCATTTACTTTGACCAAAATCCATGTGCCAAGTACGTCATCATTTCACCCATCGGACTCCCCACATAAAAGCATGAAACACCAACAAAAGCTCGGGAATTCCCAGATTTTCACTTCAAATCCAGCTCCGATGACAACAGAAACAAGGAAAGATCGAAAACAAGAAATGAAGTCCAAAAGCAACAACAAATCGAAACGAACACGTATGCAATTTAACAAACCCTAAACTTACAACTCCGCGGCGTGAAGTGTATTACATCTTTCTTTCCAAATCGACGACCTATTCGATAAACAGCTGCTTCAACTCCATAACCCCTAGAAAATCCCATATGAAGAACGCGCGATTCTTCCATTGCAATCATCTCCATTTCTTCAACTGAAGTCCAAAAAAAGAGAAATTCCGTACAGAAACACGAAATTTCAACAAAAAACACACGATTTTATACGAAAGCAAAGATCAAAGAGAGAAATTCACATGCATGGGTAAAAGAATTATAGTCTGAAATCTGTATGTATAGGTAGAGAGAGAAATTTCTAGAGAGATAAAGCGAGGGAGAGGGAATTGAAACGACTGTTAACAGAATTTTGGTGGAGTTTTTTTGCGGATAAATTCGGGTTTTACAAGTCGGGCTAGAGACTTTGTATTATGAGGAATACTGCGTTTAGTTACAGCACTCACTAAGCCACGTATGATGCAAGAATTGGGATTAGGGGTTTGTGATGGGCAGTGGGATGGTAGGGTTTTGGTTGAATAGGGTGGAGGAGAGTGTAGGGAAAAAAGGCCACAGATCTAAAGATTCGGATACTTTCGGAGGGAGGATTGACATTACACAACTGTGGTTTGGGCGGTTTCTTCTGTAATGCGAAAAGAGGGGATTGGGATGATCATCAATTTAGGAGCTCTGTCCTTTTCTTAAGCCTTAAAATGACCAGTTTGCCCTTTTATCATCCTTGGGTATATATTTTTCTCAAATAATTACAGTTATACCATTGAAATTTATAAAAAATACTGTTATATATAATTTTAAATTTAATTATATATAATAAAAAATAATTTATTTTTAACTTTTTTTCTTTACTTAATTTCTCCTCTTATTCTTTCTTTATAATTTTATTAAAATTAATAAATATTACGTTAAATTAAACTATATAATATAATTAGATAAAAAATTACACTCAAAATAATTTTAAAATAAAAAATTCAAAAAATTTTAAAAGATTAATTTTTAAAATTCTAAACAAATTCTCCCTCCGCTCAAGGGCAGAACTTTTACAAAAATCTTGCAAAAATTCTACCAGGGTGGAACTCAACCTGCCCATGAAACTTTTTGAGTTCTGCCCAGGCTAAAATTTTATAAAAAATTAAAATTTAATTTCAAAATTAACCACAATTGTAAATTAATTACTCATTAATTTAATAATTTAATATAATACATACTCATTAATTTTAATAAAATTATAAAAAATTAAAATAAAATATTAAAATAAAAAATAAATTATATTATATTTAATTTTTAATTATATATAATTAAAAAATTATATAACCATTTATAAAACAAAAATTTAACCTTCAAAACATTTTAATTTCAAATTTACTATTTAAATCACAAATCATATAACATGTTAACCTTTTTAATAAATAAATAAATAATTACTTAGCAAAAATATTAATAATTTACTGATACATCTCTCATAAATTACCCAAAAGTTCAAAATTACCCATAAAAAAATAATAATGATGTACATTGACGTTTGAAGGAAGAGTGGGGATTGCAGGTCATATATTTTCTAAAGCCTTAACAGTATGGGAAGAATTTTGGAGAATGAGGTGAAGCGGCTGTGGTGTTAAAGGGATTGGAAAGAAACCCAACCACTTTAAAATGTTCTCCTCATCTAAAAAGGTAAGAAACCGTATACAACAGTGAATTGAGGGCACTCTCTGCATCCTCATCATTTTAAGAAGTGAAAACTTGACCGGACATCTTCTCTGTGTTAGAGAAGGGAAGACGGTAAAAAAGCTTTGGATCGATTTTCTTTCTTCATCCTTCCGCTTCCAAGTCCTCCTGGTTGCTTATTTTCGTAGATAAAAGTGAAAACCTCTTGAAACTTCAAAAGGTATATCAAACTTTTACCACTAGTATTCCCTTGCAATGGCTCATTCCCAAGAACACATGGGTTCTTCATATGGTAAATCACACCTTTTTCTAGAGAGAGTTAGGCAAATGAAAAACAGAAGCAATCAAAGGAAAGAAATCTGAAATGGAAGAAGAGTATACAGCTCAACCAAAGCAAATATTGAGAAGGGCAAACAAACTATCACAATCCCTTTACATTTCCATCCAAATTTGTTCTACAAGCAGAAGAAAATTGCATTAACTAGCAACAAAAAGAATCGAACCGAAAAGGAAAAAAGAAAAAGAAATGAACAGAAATCCTTCTGCCGATAGCCCAAGCTAATACATATCACTCAATCAATCAATCAAAACATCATCTGCAGAGAGCCATGCAAAGATCAACGCCTCATGTGCTTCACCCTGTTCCATCCTTTCTTGCAAGAATCCCCCACAATTTTCACTCCTTTCATGAAAAGGGTTTTCAATTTCTCAGCTCTTTCCTTCACTTGCTTCTCAAAACTCCCCATACTTCAGACCCTGCAGAAAAACTTCCTTCGAACACAGGAAGGATGATTCCAGAAAATGATATTACTACCAATGAGCGGTTTGGTGGCAATGGCCCAGGGTTTTATTGTAGGAGAGGTGGTGGGATCCAACGCAACGGAAGGAAACGTGGCGGTCATCAAGTGGGGTTTTTGCTTTCTCGATCTGTGGGTTTCACTTGCTGGCAACCGTTGATTGCGGGGATAAGAATTGACACGGGTGTGTACGTTCATTGGGTTTCTTTCAATGTGGGGACAAATGAGAAACTCACAATTGGCTTTTCTTGCTTTACAACCTTTCACACACGTAGGATTCAATCTAAAATCTGGAATTTACAGTTAGGTGCAATGTAGCCGTTTGGAGGACTAGTAGACTTGATCTCGCAGGTCCACCATGAAGGAATTTAAAAAGACCAACCATGGCAACATGTATCAAAGCTCAGTTCTAAATTATTAGGGACCATCGTTAAGAGTTCCATGGGGTCTTCGGTCCACCGTGCCTATTTGAAATTTCTTGCATGATATGTGTATTAACTTTTAAATATCGATTTTGGATCTTCGAATCCTATTATTTTCTTCTCGGCACATCAATTTTCATGAATATTACATATATGATGGCAATAGATCAATACGATCAAGCTCCTTCATTTCAACTTATTAGTTTTGGAAGTAGTTCATGAGTTTGAAGGTAATATGATCAAATATGGTTGAACTTTAACTCACAGCCCAAAAAGACAAAAGGAAAAGAAAATTCAAGCTGGAAGCAACAAGCAGTTTAGAATTATATATATCAAGACAACTAGCAGAACCAATTCTAGATTGTGAACTTTTCTGTTTTCACATGTTCTAACTTCCAAGTCAAACAAACTAGTCCATGGATTTTCAATATTTATTCAAAGCAGAAATGGGGTTCCATTTTTCATTTGCCAACAAAAAAGCCAATTATTCTCAAAGCACTAGCTGCAAGATAAGCAAAATTACAAGCTTGATTCAGCTTTAGAATTTTTAAGCTAAGATTACCAAATTTCAAAAGGTTCAGGACCAGCTAAATGTGACTCTGAATCCAACTTGAACAAGTTCAAAAAGACTATTTGCCTTTTTTGTTTTTTTAGAGGGGGGGGGGGGGGGTGGGGGGGTCCAAGATTGAGTGTTCATCCTGTGTGGGATTTACATGTCATTGAATATGTTTGCTAAATTATGGACCATAACAAGAAAGCTTCTCAAAAGTTCCTAGTGATCATGATTTACAAGTAGATGTGACCTGCCAAGCAAAAAATGTCTCCTTAAAGACAAATTTACACTAATACGGAAGGCTGAACATGATGAAACGTCCTCTAAAATTTCAAAACTCACTTTATGCCTCAAAGGGTAGAAAAGGAAGCGATTACTCCCTATCTTGAATAGATACTACCAACGCAGTCTTTTCCATAATGCATGATGATCAATCCAACTCATATTCTTCTAATCAGCAATTTCTACATTGATTTTATGGACAGCTAGCCCAAAAGGAGAGTTTTAGAATCCCTGACAATAATATACATCATCCACATGTACGATAATATGGATTCTGACGTTCTTATTTTTTTCCGAACATGGGGGGGAAATAGGAAAAGATGCTCTAGTGTTATAGAAACTACCATTTGTAATAACAGAGGATTTGTTGTAAGAGCATTAACATCTATAAGTCAAGATGCAAATGCTATTAATAGGGTTAAAGCATTGTACAATGAATGTATCAAAATGGAAGAACTGAGGTTCCCTGTCCAACAATAAGAACATCCTAGTACACTGCCTACAATAAATAATTGCAGAAAATTCTCAGGAGAAAAGTGAGATGCACTAAAAATGATAGAACTCACCAAAACAGCTTTCTGCCAATTCATAGTGCCAGAAAGAGATGTCAATAGATAACCTCTGTAAACAATCTCTTCCAACAAAGGGGTGACAACACAGTAGACAAGAATGCACGCTGATGCAGAAATTGAGTCACTTGAGAGAAGCTCATCTAATATTGGATTGTTCACATCCTAGGGACATGGAGAAAAATCATTCCTTCATTTAGCTACCAGGTATATATTGCATCAAGAACTTAAATTGATTGAATGAAACATTGTCTCCCTTCAGCTGAACTGAACTATGTCTTATGTAGTTTAGTTAGTTGTTTTCCTTCCATTTCATTATTTGCCAAGTAGAGTATAGAATGCTGAATATGATTTTATCAACCCGTTTTGTCAATCTTTAACATATGCTACATGGCTAATGATTACCTAAGCAAATAATTTGTAAGGAAAAGATCACCAAAAACATAAATCTGGATGGGGACTGTTACATATCTACGGCATGATATTTGAATAAATATACCCTTCCCAAAGTATCAAAACATTGTTATCCAACAAAGAAATTATTTAACCAGAATTATACATTTGGAACAAAATTGAGCTCCCACAGCAGGTTAATGGCAGAAAGGAACTGTAACTTAATATCTTTCCCCTCAATGTAGTGCAAAAACTGATCTCTTCATTTAAGGAGGGGGTTTGAAAGAAAAGGAACTACTTGAAACCTAATTAGAGAACTCATCATTCTTTAAAACCATCCTGGTGTAGTTCTTTTGCATATAAATTAGACAAAAGTGCATGTAAAATACAATATCCAAAAATTCAGTAGACATACAAAATATTGTCAGAGGAAACTTTAGCTTAAAAAAATGAAAAAGAAAACAAGGAGTTCAAAAAACTAACCTTAGGCCCTAGTAACTCATCCACAATAGTAGATGTAAGAAAAACAAGAAAAACAAGAAACAAGAAGCCAAGGGATGCTGTCAGCCACCAGTTTCTTTCTTCAGTTGACTTGTTTGCTTTGAAAAAATCAAGAAGCTTAAACTGAGGCTCTACAGGACAATTCAGCAGCAGCAAAACAGTAAGAAGCTCTATAGTCTGGATACCTAATATTGATAATGCCTGTTTGGGACAAAGGAAAAGAAAACCAACCCAAAATCAATCTAGTTGTTCCAAAAGGTTTCTTTATCAAGAGATACATTTGCTTCATTAGGCATGATCCAGACTTGAACTTTCGACTAAGTTAAGAACCATCTTAATCAATGGAAAATTGCTCTTAGTAAGTATAAATGGTTTCTTTTAATAGACATAAAGTGCTTCCATGTAACTAAAGAAAAAACTCAATATTAACAGAGCTGAGAGAAAACTCAATGTTAAAAGAGCTGAGAACAGATGTTTAGCCTATGCTATGCTATGCTGTAAACTTCTGCTAAGAAGTAACAACCTAAAAGTTGCAGCTGCACAACAAAAAGAACAGAGGTCATAAGTGCTAGCAAGACATGGATGCAGCGACTATTGTGTACCAGAAGCTTTTTTATAGACTCTTGGAATCATATTAAAAGCAAGAAATCCCTTTTGGTCTAAAGGAAGAAATTATTAGTGGTCTTCCAGTCATGCTACATTTGAGCTTACTTTGTAGCTTGTGAATTTTAGATTTCTTTCTTGAGTTCTAGGACTTTCTGTTAATTGCAAAGATTTCAAATTATAGCCCATGCATGAGATTATTGTTGGATGCTCTTTATTTCTGCTTGGAGTTATTGATGTTCATAGACTAAGTAGTGGCTAATTAGTTATATGTAAAAAGCCTTTTTCGTGTTCTTATTCAGAGCCTTGATTTATGAATAATTCTTTGCATGATTCTTATTCCAATTTCTCTTCTCCTCCTCTGCTGTTTGGCATTATACATACTTAACAACTTTAAAGCATCATCTTTTAAACCAGAAAAAACTTTCCCTACCAGAGGTATTTGGTTCTCAAGGAAGAAAAACATTTCACATCATCAAAATCATCTCATAGTAACCATGTTTCTGTTTCACATAATAACTATGTGCAGCAGATGAACTGCCTTTCATTTCTCCCTTTACTCGATTCAGCCACTAGCCTACTTCCTGCCCTTACACTTCATCTGAACCATATCTCATAAGGGGGAAAGAGAAACAAAAGTAAAGAAACATATTGCCTTCATTGAACTTTTCTTGAAAAGCAGTGAGGCAGAAATTAAGACAAACCTTACATTCCTCAGCAGCAACTAATAAAAGCACTGCTAGACCATACGACACAATATCAAACCAATTGGCTTTTGTTCCAAATATGATTTTTTTTTTAATGCCTGTCTCGGTATGATGAATTTGCAGTATAAGTTTTATATTCTTCAGATTTTCATAATAAAAGAAAAACTGTCGATCTCAATATCATTTCAGTCCCAATACAAAATCATTCGTTCTTGGAAGAGTGCTCAATAGCACTCACATATCTCAGGATGCTCATTTGGAAATGCAATGGAGTATCTATCACAAACAGGGTATCTGTACTCGTTATAACTGTGGTACAGAAAATTTATAATTCATGAGGGAGTACTGCTCACCTAATTATCTTCTAACTGAACCAAAAATTACGTGCATAACATTCCTACTTTCATCTGGCTGGATCCATGCAGATGATAACCCCAAGACTGCACAAGTACATGATATAATAAAAGAAGACTCCTTTCAGTACAGATTACTTCGCCTGAATTTTGTACTGATCTCATCATCAGGACAACTTGAAAGATAATCCAACAAAAAATACAACTTCAATTTCAAGAAAGGATGCTTAGTAGGAAAAACGGTTAAAAAAAATACTAGTTTCCTGGCAAATGACAAATTTTTCTTCTTCTTTTTGGAATAATTTTGATGCTGAGGACTCGTTGAAGAAATTCAAAATAAAAAATAGGCCTTCTCTTCGTGAAACAGAGTATACAAGAAAAGGAAATGATAATTTCCTTCACATATACATACTATCATAGCTTAGACATTCACTCACCTCAACCTGTGGCTCAATAATGCGTTGATTTAGGACGTTGGCAACCACAGACAAGCCACCAAAACTCAACGGAACGTGCAAACTGAAAATATAAAATGCCGTATTGCACAAGATTGTCCCAATATCACAATCTACATCGGCCTTTAGTACTGAGAAGCCCTAGTAAAACAAACCCCAGTTCAAATTCCAAGCTAATGCAGCGTAATTCAAGCAAAAAGATTAGCAGAATTACGAATCTTGGCCTATGTTCATGCAAGAGAATAAATTGTGATGCAATCGAGTTCATTAGGATACGGGGAAGGTAGAAGAATGGAAGCACCGTTTGGGATTTCTGGGAATCTTTATTCTTGATTGAGCAACACCTGAAATGGGCCAAATGGTTCCTATTGCTCAAGAATAGCATGGAAGTAAAATGGGATTGGTGAAAATCCATTCCAAATTTGATGGGTAGTAGAGATATCAGAGGACATTCCATCATCGTACTCGTAGCAGCGTTCATATTCATTCTTGCTCTGAGCACCAGCTCGCTTCAGAAAGCTCGGGGAGCGCGCGTGGGGGGGTGCAAGCAGGGGACAGTTGTGTATTTGGACATTGAGAATTTAACATATAAAATCTCAAATCCTAATCAAATTTAAATTTAAGTAATCCATCAAAATAAGAAAATTAAGTTTAAATAATTTATTTTTATTTTTTATTATTTTTATAAGAATAGTAAATATATTCTTATTTTATTTTTTATACAAATATATGCCATTCTTTCTCATTTCTATGTGTATTTAGATTGTATTTACTTGTGAAAAATTTTGTTTTAAATTTTATAAAAGTGAATATTTTATAAGATAAAAAATAAGATTTAATTATATATTTGGTTAGAAGAGATACAATCTAAATAAAAATAAATTTGATGAGGTTTTTAACAACTTTTGAATACAAGATTAGTAAATTATTTCTTTTATTTAAAAATATAATTTTTATGTAAAATTTTTAAAAAATATAAAAATTTTAAATTTTAAATTAAAATTTATTCACGAACGGCAAAAAAGTCTTAAATATTTTTAATTCTAATAATTTTTTTTATAAATAACAAATATAATTAAAAAAATTAAAAAAAAAGGTATACCCTTAGTCACCGGGTGACCTTTATATAGGGTCACCTTATGCTCAAACTTGGATAATTGTCCGTAAAATTTCTATTAACAGTTATGCTTTGTTTTGTCCTATTCTGAGTGCATCTTTATTACCTCATGTGCATCTTCGGCAAGCATGATTTGTCCTCTTATGTTTTTTCGCTCAACACCTTTGGTTCCTCATGTCTTCTTTTAACTTTTACAGTCCCCTTAAGTATTTCAAATAAAGAAATAAGTAATCACCACCATTAACGCTAGGACTGTAATCGAGCCGAGCTGATTTGAGCTCGGCCCTATATGGTTTGAAATTTAAGGATCGAATTTTTTTCTAACTAGGGCCGAGTCACTCGTGAGATTTGTTTTTGAGTTAGACTATATTTTCAGCCAAGTTTAGATTTATATAGCCTCAATCTGTATAAACTCTGAATATATATATATATATATATATATATATATATATATATATATATATATATATATATATTTATTAATATAATAGTAATAGTTTATGTATAATATTATATATTTTAATTTTATAGATTAAAAAATTTTTATTTCTTTGTATAAATAATTTTGTTTATATATCATTTTTTAAGAATTTGATATATCAAATTTTCATTTTAAATTTTACAGTTATAATTTATAAAATTGATATGTATACATAGTACTATCAAACGGACCAGTTCGCTTCGAATCGAACCTTAAACGGGCGCAGAACAGACTGACCCGTTTTTCGATAGACTGGGAAACTCTCCATCCATACTCGTTCGCACTAGGCCCGTGAGTCAAACGGAGCTCGGGCCAACCTGCGGGCTTAGTCATTCCTTTTTTAAAATTAAATTTTATATTATATATTTTCTTTCTCTATCATATATGAGAATATAAATTTATAATTGGGATAAAAAGAATCTTTGACCAATCATTAATATTTTTAAAATAGAAAATAATCATTAATTATATATATATATATATCATACTTAATATGAATAAAATTTATATAATAAAATATGTAAAATAAAATAAAATTAATTAGCCATAATCGTTGATATGATTAGAATGCGTGATGTAAGAAAATTTGGTATCAAGATTGCTATATATTATATTTTTTATAATGTTTCTAATACAAAAGAAAAAAAAGGAGCTGGCCCGCGAGCTAAATAGAGTGGACCAATTAAGCCCGCATTTAAACAAGCTTGAAAAACTAAACCCAAGCTCACCTATATCGCATGTTAGCTTGCGTGCCATTGGCCTATTTGACAGTGATATGTATATGTGTTAGAAAATATTTTTCTTATTTTTTAAAAAAAGGAGAAAGTAAGGACTTGAATGATTTATAATGCTACATAGTTGCATGTTTCTTTTTTTTTTCTTAAGAAAATGATCTTGATTCTATATATTTGTATATATTAAAAATATCAAAATCACGATAAACTAATCTATATATTTGTGTATATCGAAAATATTAAAATCACGATAAACTAACTTCTTTTCATTTTTCTCATTGTAAGTTGATGTGACATTTGCAAGTGCAAAAATGTCAAATAAGTGATAAGCAGTGAGTACAAGTCATTCCAACAAGGATTGTTATCTAATTGCGAAATTCTTTTACTTATAGCCCAACTTAAATCAAAATAAATATGATTTTATTTAAAAACTAATTACTAATAATAATAATAATAATAATAACAAAATTCAATATTTATATTAGTTAAAAAAAGTCAATGACAATGAATAGATTAAGACACTCCAAATTCAGCTTCCTCCTTTTATGAAAAATAATTGATTCCTTTAAATTAATTCCTGACTTGGTTAATAGTAGAATTATCAATTATAAGCTAGGTCTAATCTCTTGGTGAAAAAATCTTAACTTTAATTAATAAATCAATAGTATATTTAAGTGATTTTTATCAAAGCTGCAAACACCTTTATGAAAATTCAGTAACTTTTATTTCCTATTCGTTAGAAATCACACAAAGAAACCAAATTTATCTCTAATCAGTTTTACGATGTATTGTTATTACCACGATCTAATTTAATCTAGTACTTCTCAACCACTAGAATAAATTTAAAGACATGCAAAAATTGGATAGAAAATTACAGGCATTAAGAACAATAATAATAATTAATTGAAATTGAGATAAAAGAAACAATTTTTAATTGAAATCAATTAAACTCATAAGAATTTCAACCTTCATCAAAAGTTTTAGTCATAAAAGATTTAGCTACTAATGATCAAAGTATTCAAAGACATGAATTTAATTAATATAAAATAATAAAAGAATAAAGAAATAAAAGGAACAGAAGAGCCTAATTTGGGCTTGTAATCAAATCTCAAGCCTTCTACATCTTCTCTCATTCAACTCCTTTTTCTCCTTGGTCTACCTTGTTTTCTTCCTCTGTTTTCCTCTTTTCTTTTTCTGTCGTTTTTTCTTCCCATCTCCCAGAGAGCTTTTGTCTTTGTTGAAGTAGCTTTCTTCAAGTTCAAATCAAATTTTAATTGCATCTCATTGTTCAAGTCAAAGTCAATTTTGGAAGTCTTTTTTTGTTCTTTAAATTGCAATCCTTGTCCAAACCAACTTCACTCACCCCAATGGCATGGTGAATATTTGTTTTCCTTTTTTTTTTCCTAACCAATTCTTCTTTCCTTTTTTTCTTCTCATGAAATTACTATTTCTCCCCTACATTCATAATTAGTAAAATTAGTGAATTAAATTGTACTTTATAAATAAAGTCATCTCAATTAATCCATACTAAGTACATAAATATTTAATTCACCAAAATCAATTAAAGGCATAAAATTCTATCAATTAGTTCTTAAATAAGTGAAAAATTAGTTCTAAATAATGGTTAAAATATAATATCATCATAAGTATTTATTGACACTTATGCATATATAATTCTTTTTCTTTGTTTTAGATATAATTTAATCTTATTACTTATAATGACTATTAAAGTATATATTAATATTATATTTATTATAATACGTTTCTATCTTCATATGTTATTATATTGATTTATATTATTAATTTATTTTCTTTAATTATTTTAATATAAGTCATTCAGGGTCCAACCTTATGGATCCAATATGGATCACAACTGGATACATTAACTTTATGTGCACAATCATGTGAGTAAAATTACTCAAATGTCTAGACAAATAATGTCAGTATTGCAATACCTTTATGTGTTAATTGAGTAACCAGAGTTGAATAACAAATCAGCCGGCAACTTAAAATTTTAACTCTATAACTATATACTCAATAGCCACTTGCTACAAACTGAAAAAGAAACTTTATGTCCAGTTGCTTATTCAACTATCAAAATAAATTGTTCAAAATGAACAATATAGTTGAATAACATAAATTTGGCTAATAGAAAAATCGACGAACAATATGCCAAATTATATGCCTGTGATACCATCATAGCATCCTTGGATTTCCTTTTATTTCAATGTATTATAACAAACAGATAATCATCTTAAATGTGACAAGCTTAAATAATGAGTAATATTTTATATAACTTAATAAGAATACCATAATTTCGGTCACAAGAACATTGATAAAATGTTCTTTAAAATCCTTCATTAATCTCTATGCAAATAATACAAGAGATTATACTTAAGACTACCTTATATTGGTATTCAAAATATAAAATTACTCAAAAGTCACATACATCCTTTTGCCAAATTTTGCAAAATAAATATCAACATATGAGAGTAATAAACTTTATTTACTCCCACTGACCTTGAGGTATATAAATAAACAATGATGTACTTCAAAATGAAAAGAAGAAACAACATCATAACTTTAGATATACCATTGGAGGAAAATAATTTCAGACATTTAGAGAGTTTTCTCATCTTGCAAAATGAATTATCAAAATATATGAAAAACTTTATACATGCACATGTATACCTCTCCATTATATATGATGCATGCCAAATCATTTTTCATATCCATTAAAAGTAACTCTATATCAAAATGAGTTACAATGTCATAAATACTCTAATAGAATCCTTCATTAAAACTTAAAGTAAGTTTTCATGATAATGGATGCCCTTTAAATAAAAATTTGACAAATAAGTCTAATTTTACTACTCAACATTACTAGATAACAACATAATGACCTATATTAGTATGCACTAATAGAGGTTAACTCTAGTAATTTGAACAATATTTAGACTTGAACTCTAATCTCAAATAAAGCAATGCTTTATGGCATCAAACCAAAATATGGAGTCTAAATTATTCATGACTTATGAAAAATATAATTGAACCAATTTTATTCTAACAAAAAAGTTAGAATATTAAATGTATACGATAAGTAGAAGTGATTAAAACTCTAAATTCATAAAGAACCTATAACTCCCATTTTTTTAAAAAACTTTAATCAATGGAAGAAATAAAAAGAGTGCTCTTTATGTGGTTTTTCAAAGAAATCCTCATTTTGAGTTTGAAAAACTAGATGGAGAGTATAAAAGGACAATAAATTTAAACCCTTTGGAGTTAAAAACTATCAAATAATAACCACTTATTATCCTTATCCAATTTCATCGGTTAAGGGTTTTAAATTCCTTACTTCAATTGGAAACTTTCATATGTGTAGTCATTAGAGATGTGGTTTCCAAACATTCTTGTAAAGAAAACTCAAAAGAAACCTCATCTTATACACAAAAGTGGTTCTAAAACTTTTTCAAAGGTAGATGTAACTTAAATTACACTACGTTTGTTCCCACAATAATCAATTATAGTTCCATTTTCTAATCTCACAGCATACTTTATGGTGAAAATAAACAGAATATCACGAATTGTTCCTTTCCATCTTTTATTTCTTCATTTCTCCTTATTTTCAAACCTTCTGAAGCATCAAGTACTTCAATTTTATCAAATAAGGATAAGAAATGCTTTATTGTGAATAATTATCAATAAATGAGATAAGATATCTCCCACTATTCACAAAAGAAATAAAAGCATTTAAAAATACTTATGATTTCATGGAATTCAGAACTCATTTGACATTTTTAATAATCTTGATAGGTTTGCATTACTTTATGCAATCCCAATAATTACTAAAGGATCGAAGAAATCCTGAACTTTAAGGATTTCTTTTCTCATTTAGTAATCTTTATGGAGATATTTTACAATGTCCTATATAAATATGTCAAAAATAGATGAGCTCTAAATGATAACATAATACTTTATGCCAATTACATTATTATGCAGGATTAAAACTAATGGATGGGAGAGTTTGACTTAAAAATTTGAAAAATATTTTCAAAATTCAAAATTGAAAACAGAGTTAAGCAATTTAACTTTGAAATAAAATTTCAAAAAAAAAATAGTAGCTCATATAATATTATTTTAACATTGATTCTAAACTCCCACTCATCCAAATACATCTTACATGGATACTTTTTTAAAAAATAAATTTTATTTTCTTTAAATCCTGCACAAAATTGGCGAATGAATTACAAAATGACTTTTTTATGTTATCAAATTCCATAAAATGGACTACAAAATGAGATCATTTCCTTATGAGCCATTCAACAAATAAAGGTAAGTTTCTTTATAGCATTCCGAAATTGTTCGTATGAAATACCATTAAACTATATTGGTATTTTTTAATTGGAATACTTTACCCATTTATAAATATTTTTTTTATCATAAGACACGAATAATACTTTATGTGTCTTATATTGTCTCTTTTTCTCCTAACATACATGGTCAAAGATTCTATTATTGACCATTCATCTTTATGTGTGTACAAACATGTATGCAATTATGAGCACACAAGAAAAGAGACCAAAAAGAAATATCAATATATGACTCAAAACATAAAATCAAATGGAACATATAATCTAACATCGTCCTTTACTTTTGCACACTCCTACTATATTGTGCATGCCCAAAAGTTTCATTGCAAAGGATGTCACAAAATAACATTGAAATTATAAAATAAGAAATTTTTCCAATTCATAATCAAGGAAAAAACATAATAACCAAGGATAAAGACACATTAATGCTATGAATTTCAAACCATCAGTTAATGAATCAATTAATGCCAATTCAAAAGAAAATTTTCTCATTTGATGGTCAAAACCACCAACCATAATAGAATTTACTAAAATACTTTATAATAAGACAAATAAACTAAACTAGTAAGACAAATCATCCATATCTGTGGGCATAGGATAATTTTCTAAATATCTAGTTTATAGTCTTATTTCAATTAATCTCATCAAAATAATAACCTCCCTGTGGGGTCGAGTTGTTATTTCAATGAATTAATTTTCATTATTCTAAATGTCATCATTCAACCTCTTAACTTTATGAGGTTGAATTTATCCTTATGTATCAAATGCTTAAAATGATGTGGCTACTCTTAAGCACATGATATAAAATAAACTTGCAGGATGACATTCAAGAACATTCTTAAATTTGTCAACTTATCTTAATGTTGACAAAACTAAAATAGTGTACATACATACAATAAATGAGGTGTATTATAAACATTTATTTTAATAATTACTAATTACGAAACTTAATATAATTAATAATCCTTAGTACTTTAAAATACTTGGGATGCTGTGGCTACTCCCAAATACATAACGTAATTGTATTTTGATAAACACCTCCAAAATATCAACTATCATTATGTTGATAAGATTTTTTTGTATGTACACATAATGTAATAAATATGCTTCTACAATTATTTGTTACCTTATAGATGTCATTATTTAGTCACCAAAACTTTATGTGACTAAAATCCTTATATGTCAAGTATTTAAGATGCTTTGGCTACTCTTAAACAATTGACACAAATATGAATATTTTTATGACATCACAAATAATTATTTGAAAAATCAACTTATCTTCATGTTGATTTACATAAAAATACATAGAGACATGAGATTTAATCATCATACCATATTTAAATCTATGATATTCAAAATTCGAATAATCAACTTAATCAAAATGTTGATTTAATCCATATGTACATTACATAAAAATACTGAATAAGAATGTCCAATTGCCCTTATATTAAAATGGACAATTTTGATAATTAAACTTAATATTACCAAACTTTTTTTTTTGGTAAAAAACCCAACATAAGAAAAAAAACCACACTGAAATTGTCCCTCAAAAAGTACATCAAGAGAAGCAAAAATAGGAGAACTTTTAGACTTCTAATAGGACAAAAATTAGTGAAGCCTTCTGTAAAAAAAAAAATGGCTTCATTAAGGAAATCACATGGGCCGAAAGAAAAAAGCCTCTTCCAGCCTCTTCCTTTTTTTTTTTTTTAAACAACTTTGTTCAAGACCGAAAAGGAAACGGTCAAGAGGACAAGAGTCAAACTTGGAATAAGACCAAAAAAAAAAAAAAAAACAAGTACCAAAGGACTGCAGAATATGAGTGAAGTACCGAAGAATTTGCAAAGGATTGCAAACTCGATTTCATCAGTAAAAGCTCCAAAAAAAAAAAATACATTCTTTGTAATTTTAGTAACAAACTAAAATCACAATACTATATACCAAACAACATGGCTAACGATGATTCTGATATCACATCAAAGAAATTTAATATAGACATTAATCAATATATGTCTCGCAGCGAAAAAATTAAAATGCGTACCTTTAGCCAATATTGTTCAAGTAATTGCGTAAAGATAATACCTTGATTTGTCCCGTCTTGATTCCTCCGTTTCTGTGTTGTTTTGTATGGGAGTCTTCTAACCTATGCCTATTAACGTTAAAAAATTTCCTTGAACTGATGGTGTTACACATGCTTTATATAGGCTAGGCTAGGGACCCTCATATGATGGATACCAATTAGAGTTTCCTTCCATCAAGGAAACATCCGAATTATATTCTAAAATCATAACCAATCATGTCTTTATTAATATTTACCTGATTTACTTAGATAGAAAAAAAATATGATAACTACTTATAATATATGAGCCACATTAAGGTCTTTTAATCGAGACCAATTTCTTACAGAGGTGACTTTGGCCCTTGGAGGACTTGAGAGGATTAATACTCAAGAGTCATGCCGCACCAGCTGGTCTTCATATACTTACTTTAATCTCGCTAGTTTCTTTCTCTTTTGAGTATTAGAATATCGTTTATTTTTCACCAAGCTGTTTGAGGATTCTTTCCAGTCACAGTATGTGCTTATATACAATTAAATTCAGGTATCTTTTTGGGTTTTAGTAGTAACTAAGGGGTGTGGTGGACTTTAATCTGGTCATTTTTTATCGACTACAGAAACTGGTCAGTGTAAGTGGTGAGAATATTCTTGATTGGGTTCTCTCTCCTTGGGTAAGGGAATCCGAATTGAACTCTTGATTTCCTATGGCATCAAATTCGGAATTGGACTCATTGGCAGTGCTTTCTTCCTTTTTGGTTGTTCATTAATATTCTCTGAGGATTACTAGTTTAAGGAACGAGAAACCTCAACTTCAAGTGGAATTGACCTGAGACATAATATGAAAATGCATACTGATTATGGACGCGTAGATTTCTTGTACTTTCTCAGAATCCGAATTGAACTCTTGATTTCCTATGGCATCAAATTCGGAATTGGACTCATTGGCAGTGCTTTCTTCCTTTTTGGTTGTTCATTAATATTCTCTGAGGATTACTAGTTTAAGGAACGAGAAACCTCAACTTCAAGTGGAATTGATCTGAGACATAATATGAAAATGCATACTGATTATGGACGCGTAGATTTCTTGTACTTTCTCAGAAAAGTAGATTTTCTGCTTTCTTTTTTTATAGTCCGAATGTTGACTGATGTAGAAGATTCAAGGAAACAACAAGATTCCACACAAGCAGGAGTAGTCCGCGTGATGAAAATGGAGACACAATGTGGACAAAAGTATTGCTTGGTATTTGATTGATCAAATTGTCTATTATTGTTGAGTTGGCTTCATTAAAGTGAATAGAGTCGGTGAACCGAGAAATTAAAGCTTCCTTGACCAAATAACTAGGAAGATTCTTTCTAGTTAATTGGAATAATACGTGTACAATAAAGGTCTCCATATAAACTTCTTTCGAGGTAGCCTGCAGGTATGATTTGCTAGAGAAAGTTGCATAACAGGTTCCAAATCCTAATGTTTGTGCCACAATATCCAAGTTTGTCAAAAGAGGATCAGGAACAGGAGAGCTATGGTTTTGCAGAGACCATGGATCCTGAGTTGTATAAAGCTACAGTAGAAGGGGATATTCTTGAATTTGCAATAGCAATGGAAAATTGGGCTATGGATAGACTACATGATAGCCTTCCAGCTACATGTGTGTTGCTGGGCCCTCAGCAGAATACCGTTCTTCACATTGCAGCCAGTTTTGGACACCATGAAATAGTTAAGCTTATCTGCAAGGACTTACCTTTCTTGGCTGCTGAGAAGGATGCAAGAGGCGACACTGCACTCCATATTGCAGCAAGATCTGGTGATAAAATTCTAGTCAGACTCGTACTGGATTCAGATTTCGAAGAAGGTGTTTTAGGTGAAGTGAATAATGAAGGCAACACTGCACTACACGAGGCATTGCGATGCCATCATGAAGATATAGCTGGTATTCTAATTGAGAAGAATCTAAACATTACATATTCAGATAATAAGGAAGGTGAGTCTTTGCTGTATCTGGCTGCTGAAGCAGGGTATCCTGCTATCATTCGTCTCCTAATGGACAATTCCTTGGGAAATTATATCGCTCATGGCAGACATAGAAACAAGTCGCCTGTTCATGCAGCAATCAATCGGAAGAATACTGGTAATAGCCTTTCCTCATATAGCTTATTTCCTTTCTGTATTTTTTTAAGCTTTACTCAGATAGTATAAGAAAATTTCATTTGTGCAAAGATTTTGTTGCCCCGATGCTATTTACTTGCTCTGCCAAAGTTGTTTTATGATGCTAACACAAAAAAGAAGGAAAAGAAATCCTTGTTCGAGTATTCATGATTGGTGGACAAAATCATCAAGTACTTCTTTCTGCATATTTATCCCAAGCTCTTCTTTTTGAACTTCAGTGGTCCTAGAATTGCTATGGAAGAGGGATAGTTCATCCTTCCAGATAAGGTGTGACAGGGGAAGAAATCCTCTCCATTATGCTGCATACAGTGGATATACTGAAGGTGTCAATTTCATGCTCAACAAGTTCTATGCATTTGCTTATTTGCGTGATAAAGATGGATTTTTCCCCATTCATCTAGCAGCCAGCCAAGGTCACACTGGCATAATTCAACTAATGCTAAAGTACAGGCCAGATTCAAGGGAATTACTCTCTTCACAACATCAAAATATCCTTCATATTGCAGCTAAAAGTGGACAAGGCAGAGCATTTTATTGTATGCTCAAAATGCCAGAAGTGGAAAGTCTTATAAATGCAAGAGATCAGGACGGAAACACCCCTTTAAATGTTGCTACAATTTCTGGACGGCCAAAGGTGGTCAGTACTCTGATATGGGATGAACGAGTTAGCCTTGAGCTGCAAAATAATGATGGTCAGACTGCACTGGACATTGCTGAGGAACATATGAAGCTAGATATGGTCTCATTCCAAAAGGTTGGTAATTTTATAGATGTACTATAACTAGTAATCACTAGGAGTAAGCACTATAAGTCAAGACTTCAAAATTTGTATTGTATGATCACCAACCATCTGATATCCAATTGTCATTTGTGTTTTAGCGGTTAACATGGATGGCCTTGAGGGCTGCTGGTGCTCCAAGGGCTGCAATTGCTCAGATTTCCAGGAGCAGAAATTCTATGCTTGGAAGACAGCCAACAACGGAAAATTGCAGAGACAAGGTTAATGTGACCCTTTTGGTGGCATCATTTGTGGCAACCGTGACATTCGCTGCTGGCTTAACTCTGCCCGGAGGCTATAGAAATTCTGATCCAGATCAAGGCATTGCAAACATGCTAGCTGAAAATAAGTTTCAAGAATTTGTCATTTTTGACTCCTTGGCACTATATAGCTCTGTTATAGTTGCTGTTACACTCATATGGGCACAATTAGGAGAGCGAAACTTGATGCAAATCGCCTTAAAATTTGCTTTGCCATTGCTGGGAATATCACTTGGTATGATGTTATTAGCATTCATGGCAGGAGTCTACCTTGTGGTCAGCAAACTTAGTTGGCTTGCCAAGGTTGTGTTATTCTTGGGTTCAATATTTATCACTGTCCTCTTTCTACTCTTCATTCCACTCTGCTTCTTGGGTTCATCGAAGTACCGCATGTGCCGCCACCTCTACTATCCGGGCTGCTTGGTGTTATATGCACTCGGAAGTTATATAGAGAATGAAGCTGAAGCATATTATTAGCGTGCATATTTCCTGGGTAACCTAACTGTACAGCAAGTGTAAACTAGTAGACTCCCTAGATGTTTATTCCATTTTAGGAAGTAAAATGCTTCAACTGAAGGAGTCTCAGACAAACTGACTGTCTCACAGTGATCTACAGTTCACTGGAGTAGTTAATTAAGAAGAATAAAGTCTGATACCCAGAAAAAAAAAAGTCTGATGTATATATGGTGAACTATTGGGACTGTGTTCCTCCCTGTGAACTAGTCAACGTGATAAGGTTTATATGAAATGTATGTATGTATTTATCATGTCTCTGTGGAGCTTCCTTATACACCTTGGATTTTCTATAAAGGACACACAAGAATCAAGATCTAACACCTGAAAATTTCTCCACTGCATTAAAAAGACAATGTTCCAATAAAAACAAAATACTAAATTTCAAATCAAGATGGCAAAAGCTTGTGGCAAGAAAAGTTGCTTCTGCTGTTGTTAAGCTTTAAAGAAGACTTCTTAAGTAATGAACAGATCAATCTTTACCCATTAAATTCCCAAGAACATAGTTTCCCCGAAGACTAGTCATAAACTTTCAAATCAACCCCTTTTATCTATTTTTCAAAACTCTTGAATATTGCTAGTGTGATTATGCGAGAATGAATTCGTATAAAAAAGTATATACAGTGATATTGTGTAGAATACTTATGAAAAAAGCAAAAAAAAAAAAAAAGAAAGATAATGCGTATAAGACTAACCCTGATCTTGCAAACAAGATTTAGGAGGGTAAGATTGGTATAGTTTCTTAATAGAGCAGTGTTTCATTGAAGCAAAAAAGAGGGGAAAGAAAAAGAAAAAGGAGCAGTCTTTTATAGCCTAGGGCGCACAAGAACTGAGGGATGGGGCCTGTGGGAAAGGAAATCCATCAGAGAGTAGTGCAGGACATGGCAAACTGGGTGATAGAAGAACTCCAAAGAAACTCAACCAAGTGGGACAAAGCAGTGCAAGAGATAGTGAGAATAGAGAAAAAGGTTTTCCCGAAACATGAATCCCTGGCTCGGTCCTTTGATGAAGAACTCAGGAAAAGGAACTCTGGGCTGCTTTACTCTCAGGTGGATCGAGATGTTGCAGGCTATGTAATGTACTCCTGGCCTTCTTCGCTCTCTGCTTCCATTACCAAACTTGCAGGTTCTTCACCTGATTCTTTTTGCACCAACTCTATTACCTGATCCGATTCAATTTCTCCTGTTGCTTTTTTGTTCTATTGGGTTTTGATTTTTGAATGTTATTAGAGATAATTATGAGATTTAAGGGCTGAATTGAAGAGGATAATTTCAGGAAAGAGACCAATTGAACATGGGGTTTCACAATTTGGAAGAAATTGTTCTTGTGTACATATCTTGCTTACCCTGTTTGATCTTAGGCTCTGCATCTGATTTTAGAAGAAGATTGATTTGGCATCAGAATAATTCGAGTTCTTGATTAGGATGTCCCTAATAACACTTAAATCCCATTCATATCTCAGATCCTTTTGCCAAATTTGGGGTTCCAAAATTCAATCTGTTTGAAATTAGGCAAATGATTATAATCTATGGAAAACGCAACTGTAAAAGTCCAGTTCTGTTAGTCAATCTTTCCATTTTGAAGTTGGGTTCAGTTCAGTTGCCTCATTTCTTTGGTTGTTGAAACACAAAGCAGTGAAGGAAAAGTACAGAAGACAAGGACTTGGAGACGCCCTGTTGAAGGCAGCAATTGAGAAATGCAGAGCAAGAAACATCCAGCGTGTTTCACTTCATGTTGATCCAGAAAGAGTAGCAGCCATGAATCTCTACAAGAAACAAGGCTTCACAGTGGATGCTTTGGTAGAGGGATATTATTCTCAAGATCGAAATGCTTATAGGATGTATATTGATTTTTGCACAAATTAAGGTGAACTTTGATATAATTTAGTTTTAAAATTAAATTTAAAATTTCATTTGTGAAATTCGCATATCTTTTTATAAATAATTTAATTTTTATAAAATTTAAAATAAAAATTTTAAAATTAAATTTTATTTAATCATACATAAGTTAAATACCGATTTATTTTCTCTCTCTCTTGGTGGGGTTTGGGGAGGGGGCAATTACATTGTACTATAAAAAATTTTGGTTTTATCAATTGTTCAAATATTGTTTTAAAAATACTTTTGGTTTTTATATGGTTGAATCACATCTTTATAAAACAAAAGAAGGCAACAAAAAGGAATTATGGAATTACACTAACACACACAGAGTAAAATAAAATAGAAGAGGCCGAAGTTAATTCAACCAGACTTGGAAATCCATAGTGAATACACCCAAACATGGCTAATTCATATGCCTATTTGGCCAGAGTTTCATTCTAAAGTGCAGTACAAAACTTAGATACTCTTTTATTTCTAAAATTTAGGTAAAATTTTTATTTTAAAATTTAGTTATTTTTCTCAAATAATTTATACTATAAACTCAAAATAAAAAATTAATTTAAATACTGTCTGTCTCATTATTTGCCAAATTTAGCTTTCTACACTAATTAAGGAAATTATTAATTTAGTTTAATTTATTGAACCAAATGACTAAAAATCTATCTTCAAACTTTAATATTGTATTTAGTGAATTAATAAATATGAAGGTAAATATGAAATAAAGTGAATAAATACTTTCTTAAATTAATGAATTGATAAGTATTTTTAAAACAAATAATTAATGTTAGTTGGCAAGTAAATTAAGATACTATTTAAATTAAGTTTTTATTCAATTTTTATTTTTATTTTTTAAATTTAAATTTTATTTTTTATTTCATAAATAATTTATTTGTTAAGTGTTTAAATTTAATTCCTTCTTTTATAAATAATTTTTTTGAAAAAATTAAGAATTTTTCGAAATGAAATTTAGTTGCAGAGAATCTTGTGCTTGGCGAGAAATCTTTGTTCTGAATGTCCGCGTGTAACCAGGGCAACCCATTTCTTTGAAAAATAATGAGAAAATAGTAAAACCTGAGTGAAAGTCGTTTTCTCTCACTACCTTCAATTTCGGAGCCACAGCGACAGTCAAATTTCTGTTTCATTACAATTCTTTTCTTTTTTCTATTCTTTTCTTGAAGTAAAAGATCCGTTTGCAGATTCTTGAACTCATCTGCAAATTCAAGATTTTGAGCTTCTAGCTTAACCCTAACCACCCTAACTGTGATATTGATCAAGGTGTTAGGGTTTGGCGAATGTGCTGGTGAATTTTGGTTGGGGTTGGCATTGCTGAGAGGCGTCAGAAATGGGGAGGATGGCGAGGAGTTGCGTGCAGTCGCTGCTGAAGGTGTTTAATTCGTTCATTGGAATGGTGGGAATCGCCATGATCTTATACGCCCTTTGGATGCTTAGGGTTTGGCAGAGGGAAATGGGACCTCCTCTTCCTGATGCTCCTCTCCCTTGGTAATTCTTCTCATCATTCCGTTGACTGCGTGTGTAAATATGTACATTTCTCTTTGCCTGATGGTGTTTTTGTAGATTTTGGGGAAGAATGGGAAGAATGAGATTTTAGTTGTGTATTTGTTACTTAAAATTCACCTGAAAGTGAAAAACTTTATTGATGAGCGGTGGTGGGGCAATCTTGACCTTTTTAAAAGTTTTCATCTTGACTTGCTTTTTTTTTCCTTCCTTTTTTTGGCTTTTTGCTTTTAATTCTTTTTGCTCTTCTTGATGTAATGTTTTGGTTTTCCGGGGGTGGGTGGCATGTGAGTGGTGACTTGCAGTTGCAACTTCACCTCTGCTTTTTCTCCCTCGCTTTGGGTTTTCCGCGGTGGGTTATCACAGTGAAATGTTTCAAATATTTTTCTGTTTTGAGTTCTGAGCTACAGAGTCTGGGCCAATTATCCTTGGTAGAAATGGTTTTGATTTGAGCTACTTAGACCTGGGATTTTTTGTTGGCTCTGTATTTTGTGTGCTAGCCCTCAGAATTGCATGCTTTTATGCATCTGGTTTTAACTTTGGAATGCATAAAACATGCTGGACCTTTCTGGACTTGCATGGTGTAAATGAAATAAAGAAAAAGATAACGGCATTATAATTTTTGCAGCAATGCACTGCACTCTTTTAAGATGACTGTTCAGCCTCAGCGGTAAAACTCCTGAAAAATACTTCCTATTTCCAACTGCAGGTTCATCTACGGTTTTCTTGGCATTGGTGTGGTCTTATGTGTGATCACATGCTCAGGTCATATTGCTGCTGAGACTGCTAACGGTTTCTGCCTTTGTTTTGTATCCTTCCAGTTAAATGATTTTTAACAATTTGAGTATGTTTCAGACTGCTTAGCTTCTTCTGTCTGCAAAAAAGAGAAAAAGTATAGGGAAAAGTTAATTACTGCTGCTTCTTACTATGGATAGATTTATTAATAACCTAACATAGAAAATATACAAAGACTATTGCAGTATAGCCTTTATTGCTTTTCCATGATCATGAATATGAGATGTGGGTTTTTGCGGAAGGGTTGTGTTTTTGACTAATGTCTGTTGGGGTTTGAACTTTATTAGTGTTACTTCAATATCCATGCTCCTTGGTGCTTGCTTGAATGATATCTTTTTAAGTCAATTATTGAAACTTTATTATCATGATATTTGGCATATCATGGGTTTGAAGTCAGTGCATTTTTGAAGGTTAACAATCAGGATAGTTTACTTTCTCTAGACAATATCCACTGCAGCCAAATACAAGCAATTTGAGCGTGGATCAGTCTTTGTTGGTTCCAGAGGAAAGATAGAATTCAAAAGGTTCAAGCACTAGCTAAGCTTCAAGTTGGGACTCGGGGGATTCTGTCCTTTAACTGTGGTTGATATTTGCTTAAGTAAATATTCAAGGAAGAATCTTCTATGCATCAGTTCCAGCTGCCAACCCTGTTTGTAATTTTGAGAATTTTTTCATTCAGTTATTGATGAAAATATTAATAATTGTTTTTGCTAGTTATCCTTGATAAATATTTCAGTTTCAGCAAGTAGAATTGGAAGTTTTGCTCCCAACGATATTCTATAAGTATAGATTGGAAAGGAATTTTCTAGCAGATTCTATATGTTAAGACTTTTGGTGAGTTAAAGGGTCAATCTGAATGCATCTTGTGGCATGGAAAACCCACGTTCCTAGAAATTTTATTGACACAATTATGCTATGTTTGTTATTGAGAAATATTTTGATGTTAGGGACTTTTGGCATTTAAATGTTGAGAATTGACAGTGGCATTTTGTGGAGCATTATTCTATTCAGCAAAAGCAAACTAACTTGATATATTGGCCTTAGCTTCAAGTAGTACATGTTGATCGTCTTTCTGCTTCTTATGGTAGAAGCTGCAGTAACTATGGATGTGATTCTAAATCAACACTGGGAGGAGGTAAACCCTACTCCATCCTTGATTTCACGTACAATAAAAACGAAAAAATGAAAGTAATTATTGCATCTGTTGTTACTGATTTTTGTTTTGACCGGATGTCAGGACTTTCCGGATGACCCAACAGGGAATTTTGATGAGTTCAAGGCTTTTGTGAAAGAAAACTACGAAATTTGCAAATGGATTGGCTTGGTTGTAGTTGCTGTACAGGTCTCTCTCTCTTTCGCTCTCTCTCTCTCGCATGCACTTTTTATTCTTTGGTGGGGGTCGATATTGTTATCATCTACATGGTTGGACAGGCAAATGTATTGATACAGTTTGTGTTATCTTGGTTGTACATGATTGAGTTCTTTCATATTTTCCGGAATCTCCGTTTCTGTAATACATGGCCTAGATTGATAAGCACATGAATGAATTTGTATTCTTTTGTTACGTCAGTTGGTGTTCTCCCTTTGCTGTGTGAAAAGGTGTCATTATCTTAGATTTTGTGCCTGGGCAATGGTCAACAATTGTTAACGCTGCTAATTCATGCATGTTAGGCCTTGATTTTGAAATTTCACTCGGCTAATTTTATTCGGTTTGTGTTAATAGTTGGAAGCATGAATTTTTTTAGTGCATTATGCGATTTGAATTGTTTGTTTCAAAGAAAAGATAAGGAAAAAGTATGGTGCAATTTCTACTTGATGTGTCTTCCTAATCAATATTTTTTACCTGAATGCAGTGTCGATTCTTGTGGATGTTTTCTCATTTTCAGAAGATCATTAATTATTATTTTTTCCTTCGGAGGAGCTTTGCCACTTCATTGAACCTAATGGCTATTGTTTCGCAGGGTGTGAATATATTGTTATCAATAATTCTTAGGGCTTTGGGACCACATCCTGAGAGATTCTATGACAGTGATGATGATTATACTCCAGACAGAGTTCCACTCTTGAGGAATTATGTAGCTCCGCCTTATGTTGTTGCTGACCCTCACAATGCTTTGAAGAGTGACTCGTGGAACATAAGGATTAACAGTAAGGTAGGCCCCAATAAATTCTTAGTATTTCAAAACTTGAAAGTGTCTCCCTTTGGTTTAGGATGCAAGTAATAGGTGCCATTTTACAAATATCAGTCAATTGTACATCATTCTATGCATTGCTTGGGTTGGATGAAAACCTGACTTAATAATTTCTGAGTGGCATTCTCACCTGCATATCTTCTTGGGTTTGACACTAGAACTTTTTGACAATTTGGTTTTTAATGCTGCATGATTTATTTCGTAACGTTGTTGGGGAAAAGATCCTCCATTTTCCTCTTTTCTTATCCTGGTCGGTGTTATGGCCAGCCTGCTATATTGGTGAGCTGCTGTGACTAATAACTTGTTGCGACATTTGCTCCTTCCTGTTGATCCATCTTCTGCTCCTTTATCAAAACTGACCTTCCTGTACTAAATGGGAAAAATAGACGTCTCCTATTGTTCCTGCCCTGTACCGGATTTTCACATAGTTATTTTCTCATCCACTTCAGCAAGGTTATGGCTGTCTCTGGCTGCATTCAAACTCTTATACTTGTTCTTTTGGTTCTTGCATATTTATCTTGTGCAAATGTGAGAAGCACTGATAGTTCATATTGATAAAGGTTTACTGAATTTTTTTTGTTTTCACTTTAAATGCTCAAGGCAAATAGATAGATCCTCATTTCGGACAAAGAAGTAAGAGGAGTGGCCAAGAGTTGTCTGATCTCTGAAAGCACAACTACACTGCATTTCTAAGTTTGGAAGGTGTACTCGTACATGCAAATATTGTATATTTTCAGAGTATACTAGGACATTCTTGTATTCTATGCAGTCCTTTTAATTCGGAATAATGATGTTGTAGAATCATTCGCTCTATACTACAGAAGATGGTGAACTAAAATGGAAGTTACAATGAACAGGCATTAGTTTTTTCTGGCTTTATCTGCCAAAAGAAGATTTCATATCTATGTTAGGGATATTGTTATTTATGATTGTCGTTGCAATTTCTATTACTTGTTTCTGTTGGAAAGGTTTCAGCTATTGTTTACGTGATCTGGAACCAATGATGCACGACTCCACAAGTTTCAACATATTTAAATAAGGAGGGCAAATTTTCATCAAATTCCCTCGGCTTAGCCGGATTCCTTCTAAAGCCCATCGGGCTTTCCTTTGTCTTTCATTGTGATAGTGAAGCCCGATGGGCCTTCCTAGTCATATACTCCATCTCTTTGGTTCGGGACCGGGTGTGATTAGATAGAGTTTGGTTTTGAGATTTTTTGTCTTGAGTTTCCGGAGAAAGAATTTTTTGTAAGAAAAAAAATAAAATGTGAGATGATAAATTGCATTGAGTTCCGTGTGGAACTCATTCCAAGCAAACCCCTAGACATTTGTTTTGGGCTGGGGACCCAAAAGAAATTAATTTAAACAATGTTACAACGAGTTAAAAGTATTGGTTTTCTTTCTTTATTTTTATTTTTTGAGCTGTTGTCGTAAAGTATTGTTGATAAAGCTAAATTTGGATTTTTAAGGTTTTCTAGGTGGGAAATAGTTTTGAAAGAAAATCATACATAAATTTTATTGTTTATCCTTTTCTTTTTTGAATAATTCTTAGGTTCATTTTTCCTTTTTCCCTTTTTGGATATGAAGAAGAACGGGGAAGGAACTAGATTTAAAATTAAGAGTGTATTTATATTATGTTTGGTTGGGAGAGTTTTTATCTTGGTTTTATGAAAGTAATTTTTTTGCGATAGCAGAAGTATGACTCAATTGTGTGTTTGATTGGGATAAACGCAATCCGAATGAATCCTAAATTCAAGTCATAGGAAAGAATATTGTAGAGGCAAGAACTTTCTGTAGATGCGAAAGTTAAGATTTACAAGAATTGCCCTTAAAAAAATAACTTTCCTGGAAATAAGAGGATTTCAAAAATCTTAGGGATACCCACCTAGCTCTGTCCATGAAGGAGATCTAAAATGTAAATCGAGTTTAAAATTTACTATTTTCTAATTAACTGCATTACCAATTTATATTTTTGTAGATTTTTTTAGGTTACAAATTTTAAAAGATAATTACTCATTTTATAACAATTGTTTAGTACTTTATGGTTTACAAAGACCAACCCCATCTAAATTTTTTTTTGGAAAAATAGTTGATTTGATCTCTAAAGTTGGAGCCTCATTACTCTTTGGTCTCACAAATTTTTTTTCCAGTCGTTTTGGTCTCTAAACATTTTACACATAGCCAAAAATAGTCCTACTATGGTGTCACTACTCTCATCGATAAACTTATGTAAAAAAAAAAAAAAAGCTCGCACTAAACATGTGTTATTTCTATAAGCATATATTTACTCAAATAATATAAAGAATTTTAAAAAATGGTCTGTTCCTATGACGAGTAGTCAATTTTTTAGACAAAATAAATTATTTTTCAAATTTTTTAATATTGGTTGAACAAATACGTCTTCAAAGAAATGTCATATGCTTAGTAAATATTGGCTATTTTATTTGCTAATCTTAAGGATAAAATTGGCTATTTTTTCAAAAGTTTTCTTTCGCTCGATCACGACTCCACACCAAAAGGAATACCAAGAATAAAGAAGGACAAGGAAAGTAAGAGAACCACCAACTCAAAAACACCCTGGCTTAAGATTTAGCACACTTCTAAAGTGAGCTCTTGATATTCCAACATCTTATTACTAAAAGGCAAAACAAAGATAAAAAGAAGCCACTAAGAAGACGCTGTTCAAACTTTTGTAGGCCACTGCTCTGATTCTTTATGTCATCACCTTTCGGAAAAGTGCTCATTTTCATGGAAGTCACCCATGCTTTGTCTCTTAAAATCCTAATGACTGGGAATCTTTTTGCAGGATTTAGTTAGTTTAATGTTGGTAATATCAAACTCCAAGATTTCTTATTCAACTGCTGGGCAACTTTAACTACCATTCTAATAATATATACTTTACCAAAGGTTAGGGCAACGCAGGGCTTGAGATTTGTTTTATAGCTACTTTCTTTACTATAGTTTTGATGTGCTTTTGCTTTGTTTTTGCTTTAGGTGGATTGTGCACATTGTGAACCTAGAAAGCATCAATTTACTAGTTCATGTGGCGATGCTTAGTTGGTTTAAGGCCAAAACCACAAATATCTACTATTAATTACGATGATCAACTTAAATTAGATATTTTTTAAAAATGAAGCAAATTTTATCTAAAGGTTAATTTTTAGGACTGTCAATTAAGTTTAGTGAGACAGACATGATTCGGCTCGAGCTAATGATTCAACAGCATGAGCCTAACTTTGACTTGGCTCGAAAGAGCTCATTAACATTGATGTGTCTCCAAATTATTAATCTTATACGTATGCTTGTTGTTCATACTTATAATTTATAACTTTAAAGTATTTGCAATAAAATTTTGATATATCAAATTCTTAAAAAGTAATATATGAAAAATGTTTATACAAAGAAATAAAAAATTGTATATATAAATTTATAATGTGTAGTATTATGTCAAATTATTACTATTATATCTAAAAGTTATAATACATAATTATAAGTACCATTCCACTAATTCAAATGGAGTTGGTTTATTGGAGGGTGAAATTCTTTACCCTTCACCAAGGACCACTAATTCAAATGGACTCCAAACCGATCCGGTCCAATTGATAGTCGTATCAGTTGCTGTCTTGACCGTCTCTTCTCCTCCCTTTTAAAGACACAAGCAAATCACTATGGATCTGCATTGAAATCATTCTGATGATTCTTCTCTCCTAAACTTCCAAAAGGTTTGTGTTTAACTTAAATTATTGTCTAAATTAATTACCTTGCAACTATTAATCCTTCCCCTTTCATTTTTCCCCTAAATAAAAATATTTTCCATTTTCGGATTCAAGAATCAAACTCCAATCTTTTTAAGCTGAAATACTTCTTCTAATATATTATCTGAACAACAAGCACATACATTTATTAACTCAATTAATATATAGTATGGTTGTGTTGGAAGAATCTTTAATGAATTCAAAACTCAACCCACTGCTGGAAGAAAAGAGTTGGGCAGATATACCTTGGAGTTGAGTTGCAGGCTTGCTTGAGCTCACATGGCCTACTGGAATTGTTGACCAACAACAAAATCATTCTTAGAAAAAGAATTAATTAGTGAAGTTTGTATTGTTTTCTAGCATTATGTTACATAATTCCTGGATTTGGGAATGTTGTTCACATGAATCAAAGGACAAATGGAAGGAAACAACGGAAAACCCTACCAAGAACGACTCAAAACACTCCTAAGTAGTTTAAATTTTGAGTGTAAACTTACCAAAACGAAGCTAGTGGTGAGCTTGAGTATAATTTTGGCCAATTTAAGAACATGTGTACTCCTTTTGTTTCAGAATATATAGCATTGATCATTTTTGCATAGATCAAGGAAAAAAATAATAAATATTTTTTATCATATTATTAACTAATTTTATTAATATAATAGAAAATAAAAAAATTATATTTATAATAAGGATAACTTAAAAGGAAAGAAAATAGTTTAAAAACTTTATATTTTAGAACGGCGAAAAGTACTGCCTTACAAGATATGCCGCTTAACAAATTTAAATATTAGTTTTTATATATGAATATTGTTGAACGAAAAGTTGAAACTCGAACATGATACATACCTCACTCGAGATGTTAGTCATTTCATGCCTACATGATATTTGATAGAATATTAATGTGTAAAGAGAGCAATATTACTTTATATATATACCTTACTAAAACAATTAAATGAATTTGATCTTTTTAAATTATAATATAAATATCCGACTGTTAAACTATTATATCAGTAAGTTTCTATTTCCTCCACAAGGTTAGATTTTTTCCCTTTAATTAACATCATGATAATAATGGTACATTACTTCACAAATTGCTAATCATTTTAGTCATTATCAATCAATGAAATAGCTCAGATTCCACCCAAGGCATATATAGTACTTGAGATGAGTATAAACAATAAAAATGCAAAATAAGGAACCTTATCTCACGTTCCGTTGGGAGCATGATTCTTGATTTGGTCCACTTATTCGACGGATAGGGCGCATATCTTAGACATGTTCTGCTTCATTGGTCCACACATCATCAATATCATTTCAGGCTAATTAAAACCACATTCCTTACAAGATATATATATATATACATATACATATACACACACAACATTTTTGTTTCTTGACTCTTCTATTTCTCTCATACATACTTTGTGACAAAGCGTTGCCATTTTCATGTTTGATCAATTGCATATGACTATTACGAAGTTCGCACACTAGAAGTGTACGTACTGTTTAAAGGAATCTTGCACAATTACTAAGTACTCAGGATCTTCTTTTCTAAATCTTTCCCTCATTCTTCACTTTATTATTATTCTTAAGTTATCACGCATTTTATGTTACTTTATTTCTCTTATAATTCTTTTATTTTCTTTGAAATTTTATTTTTTATTTTTTATAATTATGCGACAGTATTATATTAGTAAAGAAGAAGACGAGGGAGAGATTGAAAAGAAGATTAGACTGATTACTACGAGATAAAGAAAAGAATATGAATATCTGTTTCATAAGACCATTTGGTCTGGCAAAAAATGATTTACTAACTAAGCATTCATCTTACTTGGTTTTGAAGGAGAAAGAAGATCAATTTCCTTAATTGGACAAGATTGTTCAAACTTTTGGGGTTTGACAAAAACATGCTTTCTTCGAAAAGGTGAAAAGAATGTGGGATATGATTGATAAGGATATGGAAATATTATGATCAAGTGTTGTCATTCCTTTGATCAATTATTAAGGCAAATCAAGATTCAAGAATCAATATATAGCTATGCATTATTATCATTCGTATGGTTGTCCTGTTGGTTATAAACCGTTGAGGATTTAGGCTATTTGTTATATAGTGCATGAAGTTTATCCAATGTGTATGAAAATCATATAATATTTAGGGTGAGATTGTATAGTGTTTTGTTTTGACATTTTCTGTCTTGGGTTTCGAGAGAGAGAAATTTTTGCAAGAGAAAAAAGTGGGAACTAAGTGAGGAATTTGTATTGGGTTATGTAGCGGAACCTAATCCAAATATACCCTTAACGAAAATAATTTGCAAAAGTCAACCAAAACTGTCTAAAATGTTTTGAGATTTTCAGTTTCTTTCTATAGGAGCCTTGATTATAAGAGATATGGATAGATAGATGATCATATACTTTAATAAGAAACTCGTATTCTTTTAAAATGTATAACATTTAATACATTAGGTATAAGTACATAAAACATGTGAACAAGTGTGAGTAAAGGGTATGAGGAGAGGCACTCCAAATTGGTAGTATTGGCATTCAATTTGAGGAGGTGGGGGTGGAGTGGGGGGGAATGCTTTCCTGATTAAAGAAATTTCATTTTCAGGGAGTTTATTTCTGTCTACCTTTTTTATTTTTTCTTTTTTACTCTTTTGAAGGTAAATACTATAATTTGTCCAGACAAGCTACTATTACTTATTTTATTCTCAACAAATATTTTTCCCTT
Organism: Rauvolfia tetraphylla; assembly: GCA_030512225.1. Classification (NCBI taxonomy): domain Eukaryota; kingdom Viridiplantae; phylum Streptophyta; class Magnoliopsida; order Gentianales; family Apocynaceae; genus Rauvolfia; species Rauvolfia tetraphylla. The sequence goes on from JAJQKT010000012.1 coordinate 2,346,811, forward strand.
TCCCCACATTAATAAATTTACTAATATTTTAGTAGGAATCGATTAAGTGCTAGTTCAAATATAGAAGTTAAAAATTAAAAAAAACAAAAAAGGTAAAGAAATTGTTAGAGGTTACGAGGTGGGTTCTAGAAAGTTTCGTAATCAAGAGTGATTTACTTATGGTAGTAAATGAACTCAATTTGATAAAAAGGGATTTCTTTGAGTTTGAGTCTTTTACTTCTTGCTTTTTAAGATCTAAGGGTTCTTTTATTTTTGTATTTCGAGTTATTGTAACTGATTTTATGCAATAAAATCTTTCTCTTTTACCTTAAAAAAAGTTTTGGAATATTTCTTTTACAACATTTGAGTTAAGACACTGTGCCTAAGATAAGGCCGCCCCGGTTTTTTTATAAAAAAATTATAAATATATATAGTTTATCAAAGAAAATACATATATATAATACATATTGATGGCCTCCCAAAATAATAAGAATATTTTGCTTGCATTTCTAATTTTTTTGAAAAATTTGTTAGTTATGTACTATTTGATTTGAAATATAAGTTCTTTTAAATGGAAGATATGCGATTAGAATTTAAGTCCTTTTTTACATATTTCAAGAGTATTTATTAGATATTTTTCAAATATACCTATCTCTTTATTTCTCTCCCTCTCTCCTATTTACTTTTAGGGTATAAAAGGTACTTTATTTCATAAATTTTCTTAATTCAAGAACTTAATTCTTGTATATAATTTTAAAAAGATTCATATTTCTAACCAAAGGAGTATATTGCATAAGACTGTCTTCGAGCCAATTTGCTATTCAGAAAAGTTAAAAAAAAAAAAAGAGAAGAAGTTTTGAATTAGTTTGTATTTTATTAAGAATTGTGATAATAAAGCTATAACATTCATTATCCAAATATACTTTGACATCTCAAACTTCTCATATTTGGATAGAGAAAATACTCTCTATAATTGCTTCTGCAATTTTGTCTTGTGTTGACTCTTGTATCCCTATTTTTTTCTCCCTATTTGCCCCCCAGATATTTAATCTTGTGTCCACCCCTAACCAGATAGCATGTGCAACATGATCAAGTATGAAAGGAAAGACTTTTTCTAGTTCATTGATTTTCTAGCTGATCATCTCAAATTTGAAGTACATCTTAGGAGAAGATTGATACTAAATATTGTGATTGGTGCATTGAGGATAGCGTCTAGTGAGTTAGTCGCACACTTTTATTACAATAATAAAATAATTGAACTTTTAGTTGTCATTTAAGAATTAAATGTATACTTTTTGTTAAAAAATAAATAAATAAGTAGATATTTAATTTTAAATAAAAAATAATATACTAAAAATTAACATGAATGTTATGAATTTGTTGGCGCGTAGTAGCCGTCGTCACAACGAAATCGTAATACTAATATAGAGAACTTAATAAAAAGACTATAATATAGAAAATAAGAAAAACTATAGAGAGAAAATAGAGAGAAAAAACACAAGAGCTTTATTGATTCTCTGAGAGTAAATCAATCAATGAATGAGTGTATCCAATACATCAGTCTAAAGCCCTATTTATAGGGTTCAGGGGTACATCTCAATAAGAAGAGGTAGAGGGTAATCAGAAGACAAATCATATCATATGATAGAACTCTTCTATCTATCTTTTGGATAGTTATAATATCTCTATAACTCTGATATTGGATTACCTCTTTGATATCAGTTAATGGACATCCACAATATTAATTTCATAACACTCCCCCTTGGATGTTCATTGTATAAGAGTATGACTCGTTAAAACCTTACCAGATAAAAAACCCAGTGGGAAAAACTCTAGTGAAGGAAAAAGAGTACACTACTCTTTATGTCATACTTACTCCCCCTGATAAGATAATCTTTTGAGATTTCTTAACCAATGCTTTCCAATCAAATGTTACAATTGGTAAGGTCTTAGTGAATAGATTTGTCAAATAATCAAATGATCAAATTCATTACACATCAATATCACATCTCTTATGGAGCTCGTGAGTAAAAATATACTTTATCGTATCTCCTTAGATATATTTCAAAATCTATTATCATCCAACAATATAGTTGGAATTCCTTCTTAGAGGATATACATTTATCTCGAATACATTAATCATGATCACACATATTCTCTACCAACATTATGAATTTCTATTTCTTCAACATGAGTTGAAGATGTGGCTGTTATAATCAACACATGCCTATAAATGCATGGTTTACGTGGATCATATAGGTAACTTATACCTTGCATATCCATCTCAACAGGAGTTGAATTTTTTCAATATTCGAGATAAACTATCTCAAGGAGATATCAATAGGCAAGCTTAATGCTATTTCAAAATTCATTGGGTAGTGAAGAACCAGAATAGATGTCTACTTGCACGTTGACAAGTGTATTTATGCTCTAAATTACAGAGTTATGGTACTTCAGGACCAAAGAGTTCTTCAATATCCTTTAATAGATATAAAGGATCTCACTATAATAACCCATGACTATTGATGTCCATATGATACATCTTCAGGATGTTCAATCAAAATAAAATGTTGATTTTTTAAAAAGTTGATCACAATACTTGCTCCTCTAAATTCTTCAGGAAAAATATATTGATCATCAAATCCTTTTCTCTTTTAAGGATTTTTATTTTCAAAATCAAAATCAAGAGATCAATCACGCTTCAGGCATGTATCAAAATCATATGACTATAGAATTCATATATTTATCCTGTTAGAACATCTATGCAAATAAGGATATCTATAAGTAGAATGTTACATTGACTAACTCTACAGGAGTCAGACAAACAATCAATATGCAATTTTATGCAATTAAATAATATTTTGAACTTTCAGTTCATTAATTCTTGTGCATAGATCAAGTCATAAATGATATTGTCTTTTAATTGATGATTTTCTTCCCCTAATGTGGAGAACAATATGTCAATCAATAGATTGTACAATGAGGATATCTTCTAATAAAGAAATATGTATAGCAAGTATAGCTACGTATAAAATTTCAACATATATGGACATATTCGACCATTCTTTTAATAAAAATTTACTAAGATAAACTCATTATGTTCTACAGGAACAATTATATGCTTAAAGCATATCGAGTCCATTAGGGATTTCAAATATATGTATTATTATCAAATGATAATAAAGATAAACACATATTAAGTGTTATCATACACTATCATATCCACCACTAAAAATATATTTCTTCGTTAACAGTGCCAGGTTTACGAAGATTCATACGCCATAACTCATGGCAAATATTCACTTTCATAGTTCACATTTTATAAGCAAATATTAATTGCTATCTCTTTGATATTACACTTCAGGTGTATAATTCCTGCTGAGAATACATGTACACTTCAAGTGTACTTGTGAATAGTTCGAACTTTTTATATTTCTCATGTGAACTTTATCATTTCGAGTCTGCATACCTCGATTTAGAAATCCTCATTCTGAATCAATATATTATGCGTATTAATATCATTAACGTCATATACTCGTGCAGTTCCAGTATTTCCCAATCATATTGAGATCTCATCATTGTCAAACTTTTCAGGTACCTGAATTTCTTCTGGAAATAATATATCAATGATGTTTGGAGAAAAATTTTGCTGAAATTTAAATATCCTCAACTTAACAGATATGACCATCTTAAGTCTTTGCTCCGGTGAGGAGTTTGTATCCTTGAAACTGACTTATCTACCACATTTCAGTTGTGTCTCAAATTTATTTGTAGTGGTAGATTATTCTTCAGGGATATCAAATATAATAGGAGCATTCTTTGCTGGATGTTGGTCAATTAATATACCTTGCTATATAAATTATCCTTTGAACTTCTGGTTCAAGGTATCTTCTATGAGGATCAAAATAGAAGATTAAGATGATACACATACTTATATATTTATCCAGCTTCATACTTTCTCCTCTTTATGTTAGGGCAACATATTCAAAATACGAATCTCTCCCTTGATATTTGCTTCCAACATATTTAATAATCTCTTTAAGAACTTATCTCATTACTTTTGTGGTGGAGCAACATATATAGTGCATCTCTAAATTTAAGATGAGAAATATTTAGTTTCTGACCACAAACCAACTACTATGAGGAGAATTAAAATGTGTTGGCAAAATAAGAAATAAGTGTAATATATCACAATCATGAACATTCTGTAGGATGTTCAATATCTCAATATAACCAGTATTATTAGGACAAATTATGTCTTTGGGAGAATGTTAAAACATGAGCTCATTATCAATAAATTGTGCAAACTACAGGTTACAAATACAAGAATATACATATGACTATTTGTTGATGCATCAACTAATAATTTCTCCAATTCATCCCAAAATAACACATTCAACCCCAAATGATACTGGTAACTTTTAAATAAAACAAGCAGCACTTATAAATAAATTCGTCATATTAGGAAACTTCCGGTTCCATAAATTCATAATTATTCTTCTTATTTTAATGATTCGGGATGGTCCAACCGGTCATGCCAACTAATAAATTATTTATCAATAAACTTCAAGTTTACTCAATATTGCATCTCAATTTTATAATTCTATACAATATAAAGAATGATAGATGAATAGTAGTATATATAATTGACATATATTTTATGTCATAATGGTAATGCATTGCCTCAAAAGTTCATTCATCCAATGTCTCGATATATTGATAATATAATCAATATTCAAAAGTTTTACGAGACTATATGGAGAATGATGCATTACAACAATTGACCATTAGGTGAAGATCATGTAGCTCTTCTGGAGCTTTTAATCAATTACCTCTTCTAGAATTATTGATCAACTAGTTCTTCTGGAACTTTGTATTACCATTTATACTTCGGACATATATTTTAAATTTTGTCCAAATAAATAACAAATATTGTTTAGACAAATTTGTATCTTCACCATTCTTGATCCAAAACAAACTAAAATAATATATAAATACTAAAATATAAGTCTATAGTATGAACACTTTTCAATAATAATCACAGGATGATAAAATAGAAAAGTAGCAATTTGATAATTCAAAATTTTAATTGATATTCAAAATACTAAAAAACTATTTTTGGATATTCAAAATAATTGGCAACATTCACATGTGTCATATCAATATTATCGACACAAGCATCATTACTATCAGTAGCATAATTCATGGAAGTAAAGTAATATCAATAATTAATAAAGATTCATAACATGTTTGACGTACTACAGGTACGTGACAAATTTTCATATTACATCAATAACATGTTAGAATTCTTACTTTCCCTTTTTCCTTCTCATTATTTTCTCACTTCTGGTGAGTATCTATTCACTGGGAATTTAATGAGTCATTCATATAGTATAAGAACAAAGTGTATTTCTGCTAGTTGCGGCCAAAATCTCATACATAAATATATTATAATTTCTAATGTCATTCGCTTCAGGGAATGTCATAAAAATATTTGGTCGATCATCAAGATATTTTATTAATGACTCATTCAGTCTCAGAAAATATAAATTCAAAATATTTCTGAAAAACTTCTTCTCGATATTGCTACTTCAGGAGCATGTTAGAGATATGAGAAAAGAATTTTTTTTTATACTAATAGACATAAAATCTTGTAGGCACACTTATAACAAATTATAACTAGCATTTATATAACAATCATCTTTTGGTGATTGTATGTTTCATTCACAATTTGTTAGTAATTAAGTGGCTTTGATGCTTTGTATTTCATAAATGGTGTCTTCAGGACCCAATATATCTAGATGCATATATATTCTGATCGTCATTATTATATGGATTATTCTTACCATATCCGCGTCTATGTTCACGGCTTTGAGCATGATTACGACCTCTTCTAGGGTCATAACCATTAGTTCTAATGCATTTACTTACAGATTTAAAGTAAATTGTGCTTTTAATAGAATGATCATCTTCTGGTGGTCAAATCTTTCTTTTAGATCCTTTCACAAAATAAGTGGATCTTTCATGGTAAGATACTCCGCCTTTAAATCTTCATAGAAATTATGGCGGAGAAAAATCATGGCGTTTATACTATTTTGAGATGATGATGCATTATTTTCTACAATGGTGTCTGCCAGACTCATTACATCTCAATAAATTTGAGCATCTAGTGTATATGACATATAGCTCGTTCTATAAATATCAAGAGAAAAAAAACGAGTTTTGAAAAAATTTGCCATATGAATTCAAAGGTAAGAAAGAATACCTCGTCTTTCTCTTGATTAAGCTCTCAACTTCGGTGGCAGAGACTCGTGCTGATAACGTGTTATAAATTTGTTGGCACGTAATAGCCGTCGGCACAACGAAATCGTAATACTAATATAGAGAACTTAATAAAGAGACTATAATATAGAAAATATGAAAAACTATAGAGAGAAAATAGTGAGAAAGAACACAAGAGCTTTATTGATTCTCTGAGAGTAAATCAATCAATGAATGAGTGTATCCAATACATCAGTATAAAGCCCTATTTATAGGGTTCAGGGGTACATCTCAATAAGAAGAGGTAGAGGGTAATCAGAAGACAAATCATATCATATGATAGAACTCTTCTATCTATATTCTGGATAGTTAGAATATATCTATAACTCTGATATTAGATTACCTCTTTGATATCAGATAATGGACATCCACAATATTAATTTCATAACAATGAATACATTAAATTTTTTTCTCTTAATTAATTTTGGAGGAGGTTCTGCCACCAACCATGGAGCCTCCTTTATATCATGTCCTTTGAGAAAAACTGTAATCTGCAGTATGAAAACCTTTTCACTCTGCGAACCATTGCATTGATACTACTGCAATCTTTAATGTCTTCACTCCCTTCGTTAGATTTTTCAGTACACTCTTTAATATATTATATAGTACACTAATTAAATTATATCGGGTGTGATTGAATAGGGTTTGGTTTTGAGATTTTTGTCTTGGATTTCGTAAAAGTTAAATAGTTTGTGAGAGGAAATATGAGTTATATATTTGAAATTTTGAGTTTGATTTTGAAATCAAACCCTGTCTAAGTAGAGATGTAATTATATAATTGGACCAATAAAAATTAATGGACTTAAACTAATCATATGATTACTTGTGATGCATTTTGATTAGTGTATTAGATAATATATTAAAGAGTCTATTAGAAGATTCTCATCAATCTCTTCCGCAATTTTTTTACTCTTCTTCCCCGTGGATTTTTCTTTCTTTGTTTTTTTTTCGATTTGATAATTTTAAACCGTGTAGGATAGAAACGATACCGAAAATTAGTACTTAATTAAATGAGATTAATCTAAAAAATTAAGTGAAACCGAAAACTTCCCGTCAAATTAGAGGCGTGAATTGATTAAATGCACTCACATTGCCTTTCATCAATATCAATGTGGTATGACTTTTATCCTATCTTCGGTAAAGAAAACGTGAGACCAAATTAGTTGTAGTTACTCTTGGAGATAGAACGAGACAAATGAACAAATTCTTGCAGGTGCAAAAAGATCCGCTATTGTCAGAAGAATTGAGGGTATGCTTGGACAAGGTTCTGCACGGAACCCAATATAGTTTTTCATCTCAAATCTTACTTTTTCTTTCACAAAAAATTATCTCACCCGAAACCTAACACAAAAAATCTCAAAACCAAACTCTATCCAATCACACCCGAATCTTGTGGCATATAAATTAAAAGAAATTCACATTGAATTTTTAGGGCGGGATTGTATAAAGTTTGGTTTTGATATTTTTATCTTAGATTTTGTAAAAATTAAATTGTTTGTGAAAAAATATGTGAATCTCATACTTAAAATTTTGAGTTTAGTTTTAAAATCAAACTCTGTCTAAATTGACTCTTAATTTTTTATAAACCTTATTTTCTTGATCCTCGAAAATTTGGGCATTCCCGCCAACTTGATAGTTTTTATTTTGAATTTAACTAAGAAAAAAGATAAAAAAATCAATTGAATTTTTTCTATTCTGTACTTTTCGTAACATTTATATTGACAACAATGTATTGAACAAATATAATCCATCGTGATAAGTAGTAAAATAATTACCTGTTCTTCTGCAATTAAATGCAGAGAAATTGTAATATATAAACCGGACAAACTCACCTTGATGGTAGGAAAAATAATGGTCAACAAAATCGTCCAAACTCTTCACGCAAGCAAATCAAAATAACGTCTATCAAATAAATAATGTATTTGGATTCAATTACACTATTTTTTATAAATAATTTAATTTTATAAAATTTAAAATAAAAATAATTTAAACTCAAATACTATTTAATTTCACTGAATATGATATTCATTTTCATTATTGAAAGAGAGTTAAAATTACCAGGCCAATTTTTTTTTTATACGTATTGAGTCATTTTTTGGTATGAGTCTTCATATAATTCTTAGATTACTGAATACGATATCCATTTTCATTGTTGAAAGAGCGTTAAAGTTACCATGTCGATTTTTTTAATACGTATTAATTCATTTTTTTGATAAGAGTCTTCATAATTCTTAGATTAATAAGATGTCGCTTGCAAAGCCATATTGGGGTCAGCACCGTAAACGAATTGCATAAGGGGCCCTCAAGCAAAGTTCGCTTCCAATAAACAAACAAACAAGATTAGCGGTAGAATGATGTATTCTAGGGGGAATGACTGGATTGCCCTTGGACATTGCTGCCAAACCGACACGCTGGTACGGGGGTCCGCTTGCGGATTTAACGCCTTAACGGTCGCTGGGCCCCATTAGAAGAGGAAGTAGTCGTAGAAGAAGAAATGTGTTACCACCGTGATTATAAAGAAAATCCCAGTACTTCCCATGCCCCTATACCAAAAGTCGCACTTTTCTTAGTTTCTCGGAAAATATATATATATATATATATATATATATATATATATTAAATAAAAAATTTTAAATATTAAATATTATAATTAATAGTATACTAAAAAATATATTAAAAATTTTGAAGTCAAATTTTCCAATAAAAATAATTTGAAAGGAAAATAAAAAGGTGGGGAAAAATATGAGACTTTCTTTTCTCGTATTAAATCTTAAAATAATTTTTAAATTATATGATAACTTAATTTATTAAAAATATTTTTTATTGAATGATAAATATTAACTATATATCCAATTTTCACTAATCTGATAAGCTATATAAAGGAACAAACTACTACTTGAGCAAATGCGTCAAAGAAATACTATCAAGTTTTATGTAGCCACTAAATCTTAAGATATTTGGACTTTACTTAAACAGAGTTTAGTTTTAAAATTAAATTTAAAATTTTAAGTATTAGACTCATATCTTCTAATTCAAAACCAAACCATATCAAATTATATCATTGATTAAGCTCTATGTGGAGCTCTATCGTAATAAATAGAAAAATAATTTATACGAAAATACAATAAATGGAAGAAAACAAAAGAAAAATCAGAGCTGAACCAACAGAAACATGTTGCTACTTATATATACAATACAAGGGGTATAGACTAGAAAAGCAACAGAAGCCAAAACCAAAGCCTCTGCAGTCAGTTCAGTCTCTACTCTGTACAAGCCTCAGAAAGAACTGTCGGTAGAGCTCCCTCTCCCTCCTTCCCTCCCTCTCTCTCTCCAATCTCTTGCTAGAGTGAGAGCACCTCGGTTTTTTCGCCGGCCGGGGAATCTCAGAACAGCGGGTGTTTCAGTCTTTTATTCACATTATGGGCGCTCATTTTACTTTAAGCCAATTTCTGGCTTTGAGAACTTTGTGCTGCTTTCTTTTCGTGCTAGCTGCCATGGTCGCGCTCCCGGCTGCTTCCCAACCTCTCCTCCATGGCGTTTCTGATCCACATTGGAAACCAGCCACCGCCACCTGGTATGGGAGCCCCGACGGTGACGGCAGTGATGGTAAATAACTCTCCGCCGCCCTAGTCTTGCCTCTGGCATTTTCTTCATTCTTTTACTTAATGAGCTGTGTTAATGGCTGTTACAGGTGGAGCATGCGGGTACGGGTCTCTGGTGGATGTGAAGCCATTCAGAGCAAGAGTGGGAGCAGTGAGTCCTGTGCTGTTCAAAGGAGGAGAAGGCTGCGGTGCTTGCTATAAGGTGAGGTGCCTGGACCGCTCCATTTGCTCGAGAAGGGCAGTGACGGTAATTATAACTGATGAATGTCCCGGTGGTTACTGCTCTAACGGAAAAACCCACTTTGACCTCAGTGGCGCCGCCTTCAGCCGCATGGCTATTGCCGGTGGTGGAGGCGATCTACGGAACCGCGGCGAAATCTCCGTCATCTACCGCCGGTAATTTACAACCAGTGCTTTGCGCGTGTTTTCGCTGCTTTTAACGGTTCTTTTTCTGTTTTGTCAGTTTCTGTTTAGTTTTCCTTTGTTTTTTGTTTTTTTTATGTATGACATCAGTGACTGTTTTTTTTATTTTTTTAATTTTTGGGTGACATCAGTTTCCGTTAAGCTGCATTGATTGTTAATTATCTTACATCACTCCTTTCTTAAAGATAATGAGACGAACAGAGTTTTTGATACAAAAGAAATCTTTTTAGAAAACACAGTCGCCGGAAATTCTTAAATGACTTTGACTAACTGCCAACTACCAATTGGAGGAGAGATAGAGACATGGCTTCAGTTCAGTTGGCAGTGGTCACAGTGCTCTTGTTTTGTTTGCAACAATACTACTACTTTTCTTCAATTATTATCATATAGAAATGATATTCTTATTTAACTTTTAAATTTTTATTTCTTTCTCACTTTTTAATAAATAAAATGTCAATAATTAGTTTTCTGAATAATGTTTGAGCTGAAATTTTGAAAATATCACTTTCCTATTACTATTTTTATTTCAATATTAATATTAAAAGGAAAAAGGATGGGGAAATTCTGTTGATAAAATATTTTCATGTCGTCCCTGTAGAGCATGACATTTTCTAAGGGTGAGACTATATAATATTTTATTTTGAAATTTCTGCTTAGATTTTGAAAGAGAAAATTTTTTATGAAAAAAGTGAAAAAGATTTATATTAAATTTCAACATTAGGTTCTGTACTTGAGCCGAATCCAAATCCATCCTAAGTTCTCATATCTGTTTGGGGTCAAAAGTCCGACATGCCCAGATTTGCATGCACACAGCTTAACAAAATAAATAAATAAATAAAGTGGACCGACACAACATTCATAGATTTTTTAGTGGTAAAAAAAACTATTCAGTCGGTTAAAAATACCTCTTAGCTAAAGTTTCATTTACGTTTTAATTAAAAGAATCACGATGTCTTGACAATATGTGAGTCTTTTCTGAAACGCTTGTTTTGTGAATCCGCATACTGTTAATAGAATTGTGATCCTTTTGAACTTATGAGAGATGAAAGTGATGATATGTTGAATTGGGCAGGACTCCATGTAAGTATCCAGGGAAGAACATTGCATTTCATGTGAATGAAGGATCAACAGATTACTGGCTTTCTCTGTTGGTGGAGTTTGAGGATGGAGATGGCGATGTTGGTTCTATGCATATTCGACAGGTACACACTCTAAACCCCCAACTATTTTTGCTCTGAGTTCACTTTTTTTTCTTTTACATATTTAAAAAAATTATGAAAAATGGAAACTATATATAAAAACATGATCAAAATTTTCATATTGATACAGATCCAATCTGCTTAGTTCACATGTCACTATTATTGAAAAGAAATTTGAGACCAGGGAAAGGTGTATAGCAACAAAAAAGAAAAGAAAAAAAGAATTTCACGTTTTTCTAAAGGGAAACCTTTGGAAGACCTTTTGCAAGAAATTAAGGAAGTAAGAAGACAAATCCGAAGATCACGGATGATTTAGGACATTAGAATTTAGAAAGCCACGTTTCGCCGACAACTGAGAACTTTTCCTTTTGGGAAGATTCATTTTGGCCTACTACTTCTCTTTTTATTCTAAAATTCATGTTTTTCTAAAGCAAATTTACCACTGTCTCTCTCCCTCTCTCTTTTTTCTAACTTTCGAGGCAACCAAGAAAAGACCCTTTTTTATCTCAAAAAAATTCATAAGCAAACTCATTTTTTCTAGATAGGGAAGTGATATTATTTGAAGAAATAGTGGATGTGAAATAGGGTGGAAATTTGAATTGAGAAAGAAATGGTAGAAATTTGGTGGTGAATTATTAAAGAAAATTTTGGATGCTGATGTCTTGTAGGCAAGTTCCACGGAATGGCTACCTATGACACATCTATGGGGTGCAAATTGGTCCATTATTGGAGGGCCCTTACAAGGGCCATTTTCAGTAAAGTTAACCACATTATCAACCGGAAGAGTTCTCTCTGCAAGAGATGTTATTCCTAGAAGCTGGACTCCAAAAGCCACTTACACTTCCCGCCTTAACTTCAAGTACTAGAAAAAAAAAACAAAAAAGATTACATGCCCTTTTCTAGTAGGGGTATCCTCGACTCCCTTTCAGTCAGCAGCAATTGCCTGGACGTGATTAATTATTGATGCTTGCTTTCTTCCATATCTTCTGCTAAAGGAAACCCACCATTTTTAATGTCTAGTTGGGTTTTTTCAAAAGAAAAGTGGCCATTGGAAAGCACAAAAAGCATCCAATGCTACCTTTCTTTTTATATACCTTTGTATTTTCAGTTCTTATAGTAGTTTCCTTTTGTGGTTTCTTTCCTTCTTCTTTTGTAGTGTGAAAGTGGATGTAAAAGTCAATTCGAGCCCTCTCCTAAGGAGAGAGAGCGGTCTCTAGTTATGTAATCTACCATATATGTAATGTTCTTTCATAGTGGAAGCAAGATTGTTGGCTTTTGAATCTTTTTTCTATACATTTTTTTCCTCTACTTAATTCGTTGTTTAAAGAAAATATTCATAATAAATTTCATTTACCACGTCAAACTACAAATAGTTTTCTTACTGGGTTGAGGAAGAGCGGTGGAGGGAGGAGGCAATATTTATAAGAGCATATTTCTTGTGTTAAAATTGAATATTCACGGTCTTATTCTGTTTCAAGAGTTTTAAGAAATTAATATAATCTCTTTTTTCTCTTTATTATATAAATCTATTTAAAATATGAAAAGTTTTTCTTTTATTATATTATTTTCTTTTTTTTCCCTATATTTTGCATGGTTGCTCTTGCTACCGCTCAATGACATTATGAGATGGGGGTTGGATCGACGGGACTAAAACTATAGGGTAGAGATATAAATGCATAAAGCTGCAAATAACATTCATTTTCACATGCTACAGCCCATAAGAGTCAAAGTGTAATTTTGATGCGGTCGGTGACAACAAATTCGCGATCATGCTCGCACGTGCAAACGGTCCCATTTGATCTTTGGATAAAAGACTCGTCACACTCATACTTGACATCTCTCTACCCCACCCCCCTCGCGGCCACTCTGAGGCTGTGGATTGTCAAGTGTTCATATCTTCTCCAAGATAAAAGGAAGATTTCCACATGTGAATCTCCCTCGGCAAGATCTGTTCCAACAAAAATGCACTTGTGGTGGTGGCGAGGCAGTTCCCAGATAAGCCCCCTCAAGTAGCGGATTAGAGTCAATTCGCTTACATAAAGAACTCAGTTCCGGAGATTTTCTTCATTTTCAACTTGGGGAAAAAAAAGGTTGATCATTCTGAGGAAAGGGGTTTAGAACCAAGAGTTACATTTTTCAAAAGAAAATGGAAAATTTTGAGTTTAAGCACCAACCCAAATGGAATAATGAGTTCAAAAAACCTGGCCTCAGATCAATAAAAGATTTGTCAAGTATAACATACGATAAAAGTACACTCCACAAGAGCCAACAAGTAGAGTCGCAATTAGAAACTAGAAAGTAATTACTGACAGAAGGGTAATGCAGCTTATATTGTCTGCATTGTTACTACATTTATTTATACAGTAAGAATTACAATCAGTTACAGAAAAACAAGTAAATACATGCTGAAAATAAGCAACAACTAACGTAAACCATGACTCAGTATTCTTAGCTAAAAATATGCAGTCCACAACTTATCTTGCTAGAATTTCGTAACTGCTTTGAAAACTTCAGTAAGCCAGTGACTCAGCAACAGCAGCAACACTATTTTTTAACTTCCCCCCTCAAACGAAGGGGCAATTCCACTACCCCGAGTTTGTCACGTAAGAATTGGAAACGAGAATTTGTTAAGGCCTTTGTAAGACAATCTGCTATTTGATCATGTGATGGCACATACCGAATTTCCAAATCTTTTCGTAAAACCATATCTCTAACAAAATGGACATCAATCTCAATATGCTTTGTTCGAGCATGTTGTACAGGATTTGATGCAAGAGCAGCTGCACTTAAATTATCTACCCACACAACTGGTTTTGTCGGAAGAGAAAAGAAAAACTCTTTGAGAAGAGAAGTTATCCATGATATTTCTGCGGCTAAGTTTGCTAGAGACCTATACTCAGACTCAGTGCTTGATCTAGCTACAACTTGTTGTTTCTTAGAAGACCACGAAATAAGAGTGTCACCAAAATAAACACAGTATCCTGCAACTGAATGTCGATCATCTGGACAACTTGCCCAATCAGCATCAGAAAAACCACTTAAACAAAGACTGTCACTGTATTTGACATGTAATCCAGCAGAAATCGTTCCACTCAAGTAGCGAAGAACCCTTTTAACAGATTGCCAATGGATTAAGGTAGGTTGGTGAAGAAATTGACTCAGCTTATTGATGACAAAGGGAATATCTGGTACAGTGTGAGTGAGGTACTGCAGACTTCCAATAATTTGTCTGTAAGAAGTTGGATTCTTCATGACTTCCCCCTCTTCTTTAGACAAAATTTTCCCTGTTGCAAGAGGAGTTGAACATGCTTTAACACTATCCATGCCAAATTTATGAAGTAAATCCTTAATGTATCTTGACTGTGTAAGGAACATTCCCGTCTCATCTCTATGAATTTCAATGCCAAGAAAGTGATGTAGAGGACCCATGTCTTTAAGAGCAAAGCTTTTATTTAACCTGAGAATGAATGCTTGGACAAGCTCTTTGTCATTGCCTGTCACAAAAATGTCATCAACATAAACAAGAATAAACAAAATCTTGTCATGAGTTTTGAGAAAGAAGAGAGATGTATCACACTTGGAGTGAATGAAACCCCAATCAACGAGCGTGTTTTTCAACCTGTCAAACCAAGCACGAGGAGCTTGTTTGAGCCCGTAGATGGCCTTGTCAAGTTTGCACACAAAGTCAGGCTTTCCAGGATCAACAAACCCCTCTGGTTGTACCATGTATACATCTTCAGACAGCAAACCATTTTAAAAGGCATTGTTTATATCTAGTTGTCGAACCTCCCATCCTTTTGAAACAGCAAGAGTCAGTATAATCCGTATCGTAGTTGGCTTGATGACAGGACTAAATGTCTCAAAGAAATAAACTCCAGGAGTTTGATGAAACCCCTTGGCAACCAGTCTTGCCTTGTGAAGATCAATGCTTCCATCGGGGCTGTATTTGAGCTTAAAAACCCACTTGCTTCCAACCAAAGATTACTTTGAAGATGGCGGAACTAAATGCCACGTTTTGTTCTGAACAAGTGCTTGGTATTCAGCTTGCATTTCCATCCTCCATTTGTGATTTGTCATGACTGCTGCAACATTTTGAGGCTCTTCTGTGTCAAGGTTACCTGCATTAGCTTCAACAATGTTGACAACACCCGTAAATGGTATTTTTGGTTTGAAAATACCACTTTTGCTTCTTGTGACCATGGGATGATCATTTTGAATTTCTCCACCTTGTGTCATTCTTTCATTGGAACTGGTAGATTGATTTGTATCATCTACATCAGGAACATTCGAAGTTTCAACTTGATTCGAATCTCTTGGTAAATATGAAGTGGAACTTTCAGAAGTAGGTGATGCTCCTAGAGAGACCTGTGAATGATCTATACAGGATGAAGTTGTACCATTATTCAAAGGAGTTGAAGCCATGTGCCATGAGGATGGTGAAGAAACAAGGATGGGATTAGAAACAGCTTTTGTATTTAGAAAGCCTGTAGCAAATGGGAATTCTTTTTCATTAAACACTACATGTCTTGAAATATAAATTTTTCCTGTTGAACTAAGGCATTTGTATCCTTTGAAAAGTTCACTGTACCCTAAAAACACGCATTTTGTCGAATGAAACTGAAATTTATGGTTTTGATAAGGCCGAAGACATGGAAAACAACTACATCCAAAAATTTTTAGAGATGAGTAATCTGGAGTTTTGTCAAATAATTTTTGCATCGGTGAAATATTTTGAAGAACAGGAGTTGGTAATCTATTGATCAGATAAACCGCACTTTCAAAGGCTTGCCACCAGTATTTTAATGGCATTTTTGCTTGAACTAAGAGAGTTAAACCTATTTCGACAATATGACGATGCTTCCTTTCAGCTCTACCATTTTAAATTGAGGTGTAGGGACAAGTGTGTTTGAAAACAATTCCTGATTTTTGAACTATTTGTGAGAAAGGTAAGTATTCTGTTCCACAATCTGAATAAAGTTGTTTTATCTTAGTTTCAAACTGATTTTCAACAAGATTTTTAAAATGACAGAAGGCTTGAACCGCATCACCTTTTATTTTAAGAGGATAAATCCAAGTGAATCGACTGAAATCATCAATAAAATGAATATAAAATCGGTACCCAGATGACAAAAGTAATGGTGCAGGTCCCCAAATATCAGTGTGGATTAAATCAAGAACATGCTTTGCTTGAGACTGAGAGTTTTTGAAAGGCAAGGCATGTGATTTTCCAAATTGGCATGCATCACAAAAACTAGTATTATTGATTACTGGATCAAGGTTACAACCTTTTAAAATTTGAAACAAGACTCTTTTAGATGGATGACCTAATCTCCTATGCCACACATATTCATTAGAAATACTGACCAAATTTAAACATGACTCAGACCTTGATAAATTTGACGAAAAAGAAACAATTTTGGAATTCATGGCTGGAAGATTCAACTTCGTTGATGATGGCACAGCTTCGAGCTTGTATAGCCCATCTTCAAGTCTCCCTTTGAGCATCACCCGTCCTGTCAGCTTGTCCTTCACAAAACAACCAGAAGAATCAAATAAAGTATTCACATTGTTATCAGTCACCAATCGAGACACACTTAACAAATTCTTAGTGACTTCGGGAACACATAATACATGATTAAGAGACAAATCTTTCCATTTAGTGGCAAGTTTGGTGTTACCTATGTGGCTGATGCCAAGTTTGTTTCCATTGGCAACAATAAGAGAGTTCTTACCATTGTAATTTGCTCCAGTATCAGCATACCAAGAAGTATCTTCAACTGTTTCAGGAGTTGCCATGAGAGCATTTGGATTTGAAATTGATGAATTGTTGCTCATGAAATTGCGATCAAATCTATTCCAGCAAATAGAGGCATTGTGGCCTCCTTTGTCACAAAGTTGACACAATACTTTGTTTCCATTGCTCCTGCCTCCTCGTCCACGAAATCTACTTCTACTGCCTCTACCATTGTAAATGGATCGATTTTGCCCTCTTCCTGTGCTGAAATTGAATGACCTGTTGTTGGTGTTGCTCGTTGCAAGATGAGCAGTGACATGGTTCGAGTGAAGGCCTTCTGTTTGATAAGTATTGAGCTGCTCTAGTCTACTTTCAAATGCCAGCAAATTTGTTTGTAAATCAATCCAGGATACTGACTCTTTGTCAGTAAGGAGAGTTACAATCGGAGTGTATTCTGTATCAAGGCCACTCAGAATTTGAACAATGAGTTCAGACAGGGGTACTGGATTACCTGCTAGAGCTAGATTGTCAGCGATAGCTTTCATGGTGGTCATATATTCTTCCATTTTCATTCCTCCTTTCCTAGTTTTCTGCAACTCAGCTTTGTAGTATATAATTCTTGATCGTGTATGCGCACCTGATAGCTCTTTTGCTGCATCCCAAAGCTCCTTTGCTGTTGTTTTTCGCATCAGTTGAGAGACTATATCTGAATTCATGGTGTTGTATAGCCAGCCCAATAGTAACTGATCATTTGACAGCCATTCATCATACTCAGGGTTTGGTATTTTCACCGTACTTCCTGGTGTAGTTCTTGGCATGAATTCTAGAGGGCATAATTTGGTGCCAAGAACATATCCGTCTAGCCTGTGGCCTCTGAGGATCGGCATGATCATGGTTTCCCATAGGAGATAGTTTGTGCGATCAAGTTTGATAGCATTAAATTGAGTGGGTAAACTTCTGTTTAGAAGGCTAGGTAAGATAGGTAGCTCACTTGAGCTAGGAGTATTAGGAGAAGAAGTCATTACTGACAGAAAGGAAAAGCTTGCCCAGGTGAATTGCTCTGATACCAAATTAGAAACTAGAAAGCAATTACTGACAGAAGGGTAATGCAGCTTATATTGTCTGCACTGTTACTACATTTATTTATACAGTAAGAATTACAATCAGTTACAGAAAAACAAGTACATACATGCTGAAAATAAGCAACAACTAACGTAAACCATGACTCAGTATTCTTAGCTAAAAATATGCAGTCCACAACTTATCTTGCTAGAATTTCGTAACTGCTTTGAAAACTTCAGCAAGCCAGTGACTCAGCAACAGCAGCAACACTATTTTTTAACTGTCGCATATTCTTATCTTGTTTTTCGTATAATCCCCCACAAACAGATAAGACTCATGGGTCAAGGCTTGAAACAAATTTCGGAAATATTGTGAAGGGCAGCTTAGGGCCAGTGCCAAGAGGAAAGCCCCAGCCCCAAGCGACCCCAAATCATATTGGGATGCAGGTGTATGGATCCTTAGCAAAATAATGTGCATCGTTCGATTGAGAAGAAGAAAAAGTAATACCTAGGAATTTAAATCTCAATAAAATAAACTCAATATTATGATTCTAAGTAAATTACATTAGAATGTTTAGATAGTTTATAAATTGATAAGTAAAAGTTGTTATTTCTAATTTATTAAATGTGTAAAATAAATAGGTTATTAATTTAAAAGAAATAATAAAATTTTAAGTTTATTAGTATTATACAATTTAAAATATATATATTTTTTAAAAAATATAGTCAATAAAAATATTTTTTATATTTCAGTACTTTTTATTTTATTCAAAGATGTATACTTTTATTTTTATAGTAAAGCTTGCATTCATTTTTTTTAGAACATAAATATATATTTTATATTCTTTTAACTCGATATTCTTCATAAATGCATATTCTTAGGAAAAAAAATATTCTTAATGAAATTTTAAAATTCTAATATGGATAAAAAATAACATTTGAATTTTTTAAAATTTAATTTTTGTAAAAAATTTAATAATTTTTCTTTAGATAATGATGTTTGTGAGTAATCACGATACAAAATTTAAATTATAATTTTATAATTAATTTATTAAAGTCTAGTTTTTTTACAAAATATTGAGATATATAATTTTAATTAGAAAATAATTAAGGAGACGTGAGAAGAGAAAATGATAATTGAGAAGGAAGACAAAAATAAAAAATGGAAAGAAGAAACGATGCAATGTGAAGAAATTATCTATTAAATTTAATTTTTTTATCTTTCTTTTTGTTAGATTCCTTGAGAAAGAAATCACAATACTACCTCTATACATGGTTTCACTTTTCTAGTATTTTTTATTTATTTTTTCAAATTTGAGAAATCATATTTCTTTCCCAAAACAAAAATAAGGAACAAATATAGAAATTTAAAAATTAAGAATGTAATTACTTTTTCTATTCATTTTCTTCGACAATCAAACAATCAAACGAGGCCATATTCTATTTTTACAGTAATTGTGGAATCCTTGCTGACTATAACTGCTAAAGGGTAGGATAACTCCACTTTATCCTCAAACTCGGTCACATTTTCTAACTTCAGCTTCAGGGGGTCTAAAATCTAAATTAAGAAAAATTTTTAATATAACCATTTGTACGTATTACATGATTTGGGTATATTTGGATTGGATTCTATTACAAAATCAACGCAAATTTTTTACTTTAAATTATATTTTTTTTACAAATAATTTACTTTTACAAAACGCAAGATAAAAAAATCTCAAACGAAACTCAATCCAATGCCACCCTTAATCTTTCAAGAGAGAGTAATTTCTGGGAAGACACAATCTCAAGGCCATTAAAGTTCCCAATACTCAAATATTTTCAGCTTCTGTTGATTTCCAGCAGTTAAAACACTAATTTTGCAACAACAAATGATAATCGAGACTCACTCAATTCAATAACCACCCAAATTTCTCATATGGAAATTCAAGTTTACTCTGACGTGCCTCAAGCCAAATCATACATCCCTGTGAAGATACACAGACGCTTTCCCTCGTCCCATGCTGTCCTGTCTGTCTAACTAGTAATGGGAATAAACTAGTGTACAATGATTTCACATCCTAACGGAATCTACAACATACAAACGAGGCTTCATCGACGATGGTATCAAGCGCAGGAAGAAAGAATATGATCAAAATTTCTCCAGTTCCATCCTATTCTCAATATAATGATTGTGGGACAATCACCTTACCAACTAAACTGCTAGACGCAGAATATCTTTTATGAACATATAAAACTTGGTCACATTTTTTTAGCTCTAGGGGTTTCTATAAATCAAGAAAATTGCTGAATATTACCGTTTGTATTACATTAACTTAATCTTTTGAGGAATAGTGATTTGTGATCCACATTATTCATGACCTGATACTATTGACGAGGGATATACACTACTTCAATCAGAAATATTACAAAATATATTCCTAACTCAAGGAGTCAAATTGCAAGATAGAAACTAACAGGTTATTATACTATGAGAAACCAGTAAAAGAAGTACGTCATGCTGCAGCCTAGTGCCAGAAATCCCAGACATCAAAATTGAGCTGCTATTATTCCTATTTCTAGTAATGCATAGAGCAAAAAGAAATAAACCAATTTCTTAACTAATTGCAAAGCTATTTTTTTTTTTAAATTGAGAAGATAATACCTGAGAGCCCATCATGCAGTTGGAGTTGATTCAGTTTCTAGAATTTGAATGCCTTCAGCTGCAGAAGGAGAATCATTCTTTGGTGATTCAGCATTTCCATGGGCAGTAGCATCTTCAACTTGTGAACCAGGCTTCTCTTCAACAGCAATAGCAGAAACAGCAGGGGAAGAAGGGCTTGGTCTTGGAGTACCAACTTTTTCAGCAACAGCAGGGGAAGCGATTGCTGATCTTGGAGTACCAGCTCTTTCACGAACAGCAGGGGATCTGGGACTACCAATTCTTTCACCAATCTTGTCTCCAGAAACAGGAACTGCAATAGTAGGGGAAGCTTTGGTCGATCTTGGAGTACCAACTTTTTCTTCATTGGCTGACTTCAGAGTCGTGGCTTTCTCATCCTTGGCATCTTTTCCTTCTTTTACATCCTTGGCATCTTTGCCTTCTTTTGCATCCTTCCCTTCTTTACTGTCCTTGTCTTCCTTTTTAGGAGGAGGAGGAAGCATGTGAGGTGGAGGATTTTGCTTCAGATTCTGAAGCATTTGCCGCATCCTTGAAAGATCAGTGGGTTTCCCAGGCTTTGGGCCCTGAACGACCACAATCGTGGTTTTTTTCTCTTCTTCCTTTTTCCCTCTCCTCTTTTCAATGTTTGCAACCTCACAAGGAATGATCTCTGCAATAGCTTTCCAGTATTGTTTGTCAGCTTCTTTGTGGAACTTTTCTCGGTTGGCCAGGAATAGCTGGAGCAAAAAGCAGAAGCTCACAATCAGGCATCAGGGTGATACTAATGCACATTAGGAAGCAGCAAACTAGATACTGGGATTACCTTCTCTCTTTCTCTATTTTGTGCCTTGTTAGTCTCACAATTGACCTTCAATTTCTCATAAAAGGATCGCTTGTACTCTTCAGCTTCTTCTATTATCTGGTTTCTCATCTCCTTCTCCTTCTTCTCCTTCTCCTCAAGATAAATCGCATTTTGGCTGTACCAACACAAGAAATGCAAGATTAGAACGTGGCTGGGAAAGGCACATTCATACCAAATTAGGGAACAAATAAATCATGATCACAGGTCTCTTGCCACCGGACAGAAAGCTCTGCATAGCTCATCGGGCTCATATGAAGCCTGTTGCATAAAAAAATCAACCAACAACATCTACATGTCTTAAAAGTATAAAACCTTCATTCATACTTAGTCATCCCTTGATTCAATTGTGAAGGAATAGTTCGGTAATCTCTGGAACATCATGCTCTAAAGAGAAGAGAAGAAGCATAATAGGATAAGTGGTATTCATTTCCTTTAAACAAACAAGTAAAGCTCCCTTTATTGAGATTTCCATTTTCTACCAAGAATTTCAATGCATAGAGGCAAAATTTTGGTTGAGTTCCCCATCAAACACATATTCAAGAAGTGACCATAACAAGAAACAGTCAGTGATGATTTTTCATCATTAACGATATATGAATCCAGCAGCATTAATGATTCCAAAAGGTAACAATATTACACTTCAACTACTAAAACTAAGACTAAACGGAGGAGAATATTAGTTTAAATAGAGCTCCAAATTGAGATTCTATCAGATTAAATCCGCCCGACGACGACGAACCTAATATTATTAACTAATTATTTGAACAAATTCCAAAAATCAAATTCTCGAGTATTTTCAGATTGCAAACAGATCAATAGAAACAACACAAGAATTATCCCACGCACGAAATTAACAAAAATCAGGTGAACCTCACCGGCGCCACTCGCGAAAAGCAGAATCTTCCTCTCGCATTTCAGAAGGATCAGGGAGAATAGGACCATCAGCAGGAGCAGAGGAGAATATCCCTTCAGTATCAGCCCCAACATCATAACCTTTTCCTTCGCCGTTAGAGACGAACGGCGAAGGAGCATGATCAAAATTCCTTGACGGAGGAGTGCTGAAACTGAAGTTTTCAGACGACTGCATGCGGTTATGACCATTGTTAACGTTGTCCATAGCCGGCATTGAGAAATCATCCATGCTTCGTGGTGGCAAACCTCCATATTGGTCGTGCTCCGTCATGGTGGGAAGTGGAGCATTGAAGTCGTATCCGTCCATGTTGTTGTAGCCACCATCGTCATCGTAAGGTGGACGTTCTGTTGCTGAGTGGATCTCCTCTGCTGATCCACCGTCTGCGACGACGTAGCCCTCATCAAAAGAGTCCATTATAGTGATTATATATGTATGTATAACTAGAAATGGTTGTGTATATATGTGTATAAAGTGAGTTTCTTTGTGTGGGTGTGATCGGAGAAAATGGAAGCTTGGCGGAGGAAGAGAGCGAGAGAGAGGTGGAGGTACAGAAAAGTCAGTGAGTTTCGGTTCCCTCACCCTTGAAACACGAAGGCGAAATGTCAACAGGGCGCGGTTCCCACGTGTCAGTTGAATAAATCTAGTAAAATTGTTTTGCGTCCTCCAACGTTTTTAGATATTATTTGAAAATGTGAATTTACTCCTCGAGAAAGGCCAAAAAAAAAAAAAAACAAGGGGATTGAATTGAAAAAGAGAATTACTATAATTGTTCATAAATTAATTTTTGATTTTCGTATTTTGTCTATTTTTTTCTTGTTATATACATAAATTATTTTTGAAACACTCAATTTATTAAATCTTGCTATTCGCGGTGGTATTCGGTGAGGCGAAGACATGCCCCTTGCAAGTGTTCTCAAACTCAAGGGCATTTTTATTTATTCAAACTCCTCCCTCCACTCTCAATAGTTTAACCCAGGCTCATGTGCATTATAACCTACCCGATCCAACAATCCATAACATTTTCCAAGTTTAGCTGAGGTTTAATACCAAAATTTCTCAAAACCATTAAACATAATAAGAATTTGTTAACAGCAAAGGGCATCTCAAACCGACAATTACAACCTCAATTCACCATGAAGCAGAAAATCTCTCTTCAAGTAAAACGAAAAATTTTGAAGGGAAATTTTCAAAGAAGTATTGAAGAAGATGAATATTCAAAAGAAAGAGGGGGACAAGGAGAACCCGGTGAGTTCTCCCTTTAATCTTAGGGTAATGTGATGAGCAAATATCTTAACAAGCATAATCGCCTATACATTGAAACAAGATGCATGGATGAAGGGCTTGCAGAGGCCATTGGTGAAGGATGCATTTACAAGTGATGATCTTAGGAACCGTGCCAAGATCTTTTCAGAAGAGTTAGGATAGGACAACGATCTTGCAAAGAAGACATGGTGCTTTGGTCCCGAAACCACCAGTCCAAACATGGTGGTTGATGTGTATGGAGTAAGGATTTTGTTGTTGCAGCTTTTTCAGTGGGCTACCAAGGAAGGTACATTGATTGAAAAAAACATGAAGAGTATTTGCTTTTGAGGTTTGTGATGTTGTTCTTCGTTCTGCTGCGTGGGTCAAACTATTAAGAGTGGAGGGAGTAGTTTGAATGGACAAAAATGCCTTTGAGTTTGACAACACTTGCAAAGGACGTGTCTTCGTCTCGCCAGATTCTACCATAGATAATAAGATTTAATAAATTAATTGTCTTGAAAATAATTTGTGTATGTAAAAAATTAAAAATTTAAATAAAGCACAAAAAGTAAAAATAATTTATGAATAATTGTAACAATTTTTCAATTGAAAAAAATTAATGATGACAAAAATTATTGAGGAATTAGAAAACATGCGTATTTCTTCAATAAGAAATGCCAGAAAACAGGATCATATTTTCTTTGACAGACGCCACGTTGACAAAGATCCTACACGTGGCAAACTAGGCCAACTCAGCCCTCGCAACAACAAAATGAATAAAGAAGAAAGATCAAGCCGAACCTTTGCCCTTTCCCGGCCCGAAATTTGTTCTGCGCTTCAAGTTCGTCTCTAGAAGTTCCGGGCAGTGGTTGTGGAACGGTAGAGCAGAAAGAAAAAATGGCAGACAGATTTAAAAGACGTGGTGCAAAATAACAAATGGCTTTTAATTGAGTAACTATATGAATTCAAATATTGACGGAATACCGCCAAAGACGTGGATGTTGTTCTGCTTATTGAGCTCAATTGCTCTGTTTCTCTTTGTTGGTGTCTCTTGTTTTCGCCTTCTTTTGTTGCTTCTCTTCCCTGGTGTGTCCAATTAATTATGTTCTTCATTTTAAAGAATTAGGTAGTGGAAAAAGAATAAGGACGAGGAAGAAGATGCAGCAAAAACGCACGGATTTAAGGGCAATTTTGTTGCGGTTTGGTTACGGTGCAAACAATATTTTTTTCAGTTTGTGCAGAATAAATTCTTAGCCATCAGATTTTAATTTAACAATTAAAACTTCATATATTGAAAATAATTATTTCAATTTGAATAATTATTCTCTTCATAGTAGAATATATGAATAATTATTTTACTATAGAGGAAATAATTATTCATTCTATAGTGAATAATTATTCTATCTGAATAAGTATTCTCAACGTGTGAGTTTTTAACTATTAGATTAAAATTTGATTATTGAGATTTAAGTGAGTTTTTTAATCATTAAATTAAAATTTAACGATTAAAATTTAATTTACATAAATTAAAAAAAAGTATTGCACTATAGTCAAACCGATTTTGTTGACCGAAAAAATGTATCCTTTCCAAATAAACATAAAAATAACATTATAAATTAAAGTAAAATTTATATCAATTACTAATGTAATGTAGTAATATTAAATTTATTTTGAAAGGAAAAAAAGTTAAAAAATTTTAAATTTTAAAATACGAAAATAGTTTCTTTTTTGGACGCCACGTTGACAAAGATTCTACCGTGGCAACTCAACGGCTTCCTAGGTCAACCCTCGCAACCAAACAAAGAATAAAGAAGAAAAATTCAAGCCGAACCTTTTACCAGTACCCGGCCCGAAATTTGTTCTGCGCTTCAACTTCAAGATTGTCTCTAGAAGTTCCGGGCAGTGGTTGTGGAACTGTGGAGCCGAAAGATAAAGCAAAGCATTGAATTTTTGAAGAAAAAATGGCTGACAGATTCTTCTCCAATGTGATGCCAGATTTTGTTCATGAAAATCCCAGAATAGAACAGCAACTAGAGCAGCAAAGTCGTGCAATCCCTCAACAAGGCACAGAAGAATCGCTTTTGAGGCTTCTTGCAGCGCCTTATGCCTTGTTCTCTGAGAAGCTCAAGCGGGCAGCTCTTGCTCTTAAAGAAACTATAGTTGTGGAAACATGGGGATTCACGGGCCAGAAAGTTGATGACTTTACTCTGTATACTGGTGCCCTCGGGACTGCCTTTTTGCTTTTCAAGTCGTTTCAAGTTAGTAATAATGGAAATGATCTGAGCCTTTGCTCTCAGATTGTCAAGGCCTGTGACTCTGCTTCTGTGCACTCCAGGTAGTTGGGGTTATGTTTCTCCGAATTTCTTTTCTCTATTTGTGTAAATAATTTGCTTTTATGGGCTGATGCTGGTTTTTTCCCTCCTCTTTTTCCTTTCATTTCAATCGAAAAGTACGCTTGTGAGGAAAAACAGGAGTTGAATGAGTAAATTGAGAAAAACGTCACTAGTTATGACTTGCATTTTATATTTTTCTTGTCAAACGGACTCCTTTACTTAGAAAAAGAATAGAAAATTGGATAGGAAACGAATGATAAATTCCTTCCTCCCTAACCTGAGGTGGGAGTGCCATATATATCTTTCTTCAGCAGAAATTTAATTTGCTTTCTTGGTTGCTTTTTTCTGCATTTTTATATATGTATAAGAGTATTACACTAGCACAATTGTCGTCAATCCGTTGAAATTTTGTGGTCCTGTGATGGATGGACTGTAGGGATGTGACATTTATCTGCGGTAGAGCTGGGGTTTGTGCACTTGGTGCTGTAGTAGCAAAATACCTGGAGGATGGTCAACACTTAAATTACTATTTAGCTCAGTTCAGAGAGGTTGGTGTCAAAACTCTTGATTATTAGTTTTGTTGTTATTGATTGATTTTAATATTGATGTTAAAATACTGCATTGCATTTGATTTTGGAACCAGATTAGGTTGTCAAAAGATCTTCCTGATGAACTGTTGTATGGTAGAGCTGGCTACTTGTGGGCATGTTCATTTATAGATAAACATATAGGCAAAGGAACTATTTCGTCAACTGAATTGGTAAGACTGGTACCTTCACTATACTGTAATTACTTAAGTCATGTGGTATACTTTACTGACATTTTTTTGTAACTATATATCAGGATGCTGTTGTCAAAGAAGTGATCAAGAATGGGAGAAAATTGGGTGGGAGGGGCAGAAGTCCATTGATGTTTGAGTGGTATGGTGAGATGTACTGGAGTGCAGCCCATGGATTGGCTGGCATCATGCATGTTCTAATGGACTTTGAACTGAAGCCTGATGAGCGTGAATATGTCAAGGAAACTCTGAAGTATATGATAAAGAATCGTTTCCCTAGTGGGAACTATCCGGCAAGTGAGGAAGATAGAAGGAGAGATGTTCTTGTACACTGGTGTCATGGAGCTCCTGGAATTGCTCTTACACTTGTCAAGGCTGCTCGGGTAACATGTTAATTCAAACAGACTGGCTCTTTGGAGAAAAATAGATATCAGAAATATCTCTATCCTACACATATACTAAGGATCTAGTTTTCTGGATTATTTTACATTTCTGTTGGCTTGCAAGAAAGATCTAAATTTATTATGTAGGAGATATGCTTTTGTTCATAAAGATCAACTTAAAGCTGCTATCTTGAAATAATGTAATAAGGATGCCCCATGTAATTTTTTGGTCATCTTTAGTGATGCACTTTGCTCAACCTTTCCTACACACGTACACCCACAATGGAACAATAGCAGACATATTTATTTCTTCCTACCTCAGTTGTTCACTTCTCTGGGTGCATTTGGACTTGCTGTGATTTTGGAAACGAGGTCTTAGCCTCTTTTCAGGAAGATTGCTTCTAAATCAGGAGTATTCTTCTTGCTATATCACAAGAATGGTTTGGAGGACCTCTCTTGACTATTGCCTTCAATTTAAAATAAAACTGAATTCCCCAATTTATTGCCTTGTTTAAGTTTTTTCTATTTTTTGATTTCCTGATGATTCTATTGCCTAGGTTTTTGGGGATAAAGAGTTTCTACAAGCAGCCATAGATGCAGCTGAGATAGTGTGGAATCGCGGCCTTCTGAAAAGAGTTGGAATTTGTCATGGCATCAGTGGCAATGCTTATATCTTCCTTGCTCTATATCGACTAACTGGAAATGTTGAGTTCCTGTATAGAGCTAAAGCTTTTAGTTGCTTTTTGCTGGATAGAGCTCACAAGCTTATCTCAAAGGGGGAAATGCATGGAGGAGATAGCCCATACTCACTGTTTGAAGGCATTGGTGGTATGGCTTATTTTTTCTTAGACATGGTTGAACCTGCTAATGCTAGATTTCCGGCTTATGAATTTTGAAGTATTTAGGTTCAGGAACACGAAATCATGTATGAAAACCTGCAGTTTTCACCCGTGACTTTGATCTCTGCAATGTACAAAAAGAAAATCTTTTTCTTTATGTTGGTCAATGCTTTCTTTCAGCTTTGACTACGCCTTCAGGCTTTGTTTGTTATCAGCGTAGCGTAGCATATTATGGAGAAATAAATGAAGAAAAGAAATGGAAAAGAACAACTCAAAGTGAAATGCATGAGAATCCCAGTACGACTTGTATCAAGGAACAGAGCTTGCTCACAATTTTTAAAGCAATTCGTTTATTTATTTATTTTTTAGCACGATTATTTAGTGGCCTCAGCTAGTAAAAACAATAAGCTGGACCATGTGAAACAGGAAATATTGAGTCTTCCATCCCATTATTCACTGGACATAGTAAATTTTGTTTTCCTGGGAAAATCACATTATGCTTTTTGCTAGATGTCGTATACAGAAGCACCATGCCTGGTCTTTCAGCGCAAGGAGTGTTTAGGAACTCAAGTAGAACCTTTTACCTCTTTATCTACTGGTTACAAAGAAACCAATTAAAGCTTAATTTCTTTTCTTCATTCAAAGTGTGGTTACACTGTTCTGTTTCTGAGTTATGAGAATGTCCACTGTACTGAAGAATCAGAGAACCATTAACCTTCTGCTGAACAGTGGTGTGCTCTCAGATTAATGACCGATTTTTGACATATAATATTCGAACGCAAACTGAACTCTGTCCTGCTTAACTGATTTTGGTTTAGGAAGGCATGTAATCAGCAACCTATTGTAGTTGTCTAGCAGTAAAATTGGAATTAGATATAGGGTCTGGTTAAGTGAGCAGTAGTATGATTTTCTTCTTTCATGTGTATTTCTGGGAAAGGTTATTGTACAAGGGTAACAAAATGCCTTGAGACTCTGAAGGAGAAATTGTCTTGAAACCTGGTACAAAATTACTCATTTTGGATACTACTTAACAAACTATTTCACAAACACAATCCAAATACACTCTTTCACAAACTATTTCATTTTACAAAATCCAAGATGCAGAATCTCAAAACCCAAACTTTTTCTCAATTCCACACTTTGACTAGGTAAAGTTCTGATGAATATGGACAATGAATGGCTTCTATCAGCTTATAGGGGATAGTTATCACAAAACTCCCTCCCTATAGTTCCTCCCTCTCTCCCTCCGGTGCTCTTTTCCCTCCTTCCCTAAGGTTTAAAATTCAAGGTTCATGTTGCCACCATCTTCAACATACTGCCGAGCAATTCAACAATGGATCGAGTAGACCTGCAAAACCTTCTTAAATCCCACTCCCTCAACGATTCAGAGAGGTTCATTGCTACAATTTCTGTCGTGGGCATGGCCCAGGTTGGGAAGCTCGTCTTGGTTAAAGAAATCCAGATCAAATATCTTCGTCCACCCATGCTCAAGTCCTGCGTTGCAAGGACTTTCAGTTTAGCATACTTTGGACAAAAACAAATAAATTCTTCTTCGAGAATCTCTCTGATGCTGTGCGTTTTGTTTTTGATGATTGTTTGCTTGTTCTCAAGATTGTGCTGTTTCTCATTCTGATGCCTTTTTCTCCATATCCCCATTCTGGACCCAGGTCTAGGGGTTTCATTGGGAGTCTGGAGTGTGACTCCAGAAGTTGGTGCAAAAGTAGCTTCTGCACCAAATGCTTTCCGTCCTGTATTGAGATGCAGATTCGAGAACACTCGGATTTGAAGGAAAAGTTTTTCAGATTTGAGAGTTGGTGTAATGTGGCTAAACCAATTCGCAGGAAAGTGGCTGTTGATTTTCCATATTATGGTGTACTTAAGGGGCTCATTCGTTATAAGTGCCTCCCTACTCTTTGCTCTCGTTGTGGCCTTATGGACCATCATACAATGAAGCAATGCACTCCTCTTGAGATAGGAGGAAGCTTCCCAATCCACTCGGCTACGCCAGTAACCCTTTACTCTTCTTTACCATAGGTTGAAGCCCTATACCCAAAAATGCCCTACTGCTTTCAAGAGCTGAAATAGGCGTGGTATTGCTCCTTTATTTTCTTTTCTTTGTTATTTATTCTAGTATTTTACATAAATTTTTATTTTTTTCTAGATAGTATTTTTTTCAGTATGTACTAAATGAATTTTCAATTATAAGATTTTGATCAAACAATTGAGAATTCACTTGTAGTAAATAATTATTCTTTCTATAATTAAATAATTATTTAGTAAAAAATAATTATTTATTACAAGTAGAATAATTATTCATAATTAATTATTTAAATAATTATTTTATTTATAATAAATAATTATTTATAACATGTAAATTCTTAATTATTGAATTAAATTCTGATGATTAAAATCAATTTAGAATGTGTTGAAAATATATATTATCTGTACCATAGCCATGTCGCTTCCCTATGGCATATGGTTGCGTGCATCAGTGGGCGGAGCATTCTTTTGCACCGTGTGGAGACTTCAGGTGACGCTATGGAATCTGATACCATGCCCCATGCTTCACCTTCACACCCTCCACCGGCCGTAAACTCTATTCCTAATACTTGGAGTCCCACAAGGGCGGCTAGGGCTATCTCTGAGGTGCGAAGAAGCTGAGGGCATGATGATGGTAGGGAAGCAGCTCTTTTTTTGTGACGTTAAGTTGTGGTGCAATGATAATGCAAGAGATGCCGGTCTGACGGTGTCTTCTACCCTCACGGAGCTTCTGGTCAGATTGGAACAGCTTCCTTAGACGCAGAGCAATCCAGGAAGCATGCGAAGAGATACAGCGGCTGTAAAACAAAACCAGGGCGTTTCAGCTGTGTGCATGAGAGGTAATGCAGGAAATATGGAAAATCTGGGTAAAAGGAAATAAGTGCCCACCCTTCATTCCCATCAAAGAAATCCAATAGTTTTGGAGGGGGTTTTATTGTGTAGGTTAGCCAGGCGCAATGAGTATCCTTTGTTGGAAATTGCTGAGGATTGGAGCAGCCTCGCCCAATTCATAGATTGAAGAATATTGTTCAAACAAATAAGCTCTCTTAAATTCTTTTCCTTTCTTCTTATTGAGAGTAAAATGTTTACTTTCGCTATGGATAGATTGTCTCGTTTTTTCATCTTTATTTTATGTACATCGTTGTGGTGTAGAAGGGGGTTTGGCCCTTCTTTGGATAGTGATACAATAAATATAAATATTCTGATCTATTCTAGTGGTCATACAGACTCACATATTCAAGAAACTGTCTGCTTTTTCCTGCCATTCTACTGGATTTACGGTAACCCTGATCATGAACTTGGCAATCATTTGTGGGAGCTTCCTAGAAGGTTAAACAGTGTGCAGTCTCTACTGTGGTTTTGTGTTAGCTCCCAGATCTTTGATCATGAAAACAGAAAAGGGAGGTTTGTATGGCAGGAGCAGACAACTAATGAATTCTTTTCAACAGGCAATTGCATACCGAAACTTATTTGATTTCAGTTATAAAAGCTCCAAAATTTACTTGGAGCAATGGTAGAGAGGATGGTATGGTTAGAAAGCACTTAGATCGTGCATTTGCCAATAATGAACGGAGAGAAAATTTTGAATTGATTTTTAAACCAAAAAAATCTCACTTTTTTTCACTTTGGCCACTACTTCTTCTTTCACAAACAATTCACTTTTATGATTCTTCATACAACTCAATAAAAAAATACCCAATCCAAATAGGCCCTTACATGAGCATGTTATTCAAACTCTTACTTCCTCAGTTGTTGCTAATTGAGCATATTAATCTGCTATATAGGAGAAACCAGTGTCCTGATTAGTAAAAGTTGCTCGTATCATAGTCCTTATATTGGAATGTACTTTAGAAGCTGGATTCAGTAATATACTAATAAATATGTAAGAGATATCAAATGCACCCATACTGATTATTAATGCTGTTGAAACAGAGCCAAAATGCACTATAATGAAAATCTAGGAGGATTGAAAATTTTTATTTTTTTCAGATCTCTTCTATCGAGTACCATAAAAATTCACATTGAGCGTCCATCTGAGAGTTGGGCTGGTATACTTCTGCTTATGTTGAAGGTGATAACAAGGTGGTTCAATGTTGCTGCTGTTCTTAATCATATATGCTTCTTCAGGAAGTTGATGACAAGCTTGTTCACCTGCTCTGGAAATTGCTCCTGGACAAAGTGGGTTCCTTCTGGAATGAAGGTTACTTCCAGATCAGGAACAAAGTCCTTGACCTTTCCACTTGTAATGTATTCTCCTAAACCTCCAAATCTTAGGGCATAATCCTTTTCTCCCATTATGAGTAAATTAGGCGCGTTAATTTGGAGATGACTGACTCCATATTCCTCCAACCATCCCCTGCTCAAGTCCTCAGAGTCAAGAATCATTAGATTCAAACATTCTAGAAACAAATAACATCTAGTCAAAATCAAATTGTGAGTGTTTCTCTGAGTTTGTAACTATGCTGTAAGGATAATCCATGGTAAAGGTGGATGTTAGAAAGCAAAAATCTTGCACTAGTTGAAATTAGGCCAGATGATATGCCCTGGAACTAAAGATTTGGAAATTCGTTTACCTGTAGGGAACCTGCAAAGCAGTTTGGAAACCAGAATTTTCATATAAAGTTGCATATTGCGTAAGATCCTCTTCACTAAACCAAGGGGGTAAAGGCGTCGATGGATCAACCAAATCCATGATCTCCTGGTCCTCTTTTGCTACTGGTAACTCACTGCCTGAGAAGAGAATGTAGATATTCTTCACCACAGTCTTGACAGGGAGGCGTCCAAAGTCCTTCTCAGGTCTTCCTGGTTCCTGGAGGATAGCCGAAGGAACAGAATGAAGAACACAATCAACTCTCAAGACAATTCAAGAAGGATGGGACAAAAATTTCATTTCAGTTCATCAATTGATCTTGAGAAGAGAAGCAAAGAAATGAACTTGCCCTCCATCTCAACATATAGAATCCTCTTGGAAGCAGGTCAATTGGGAATGCTACTGGACCTGCAGGGAGAAATGGCACACCTAATGTCGCCACAGCAGAAACTCTCTCCGCGTGAAGAAGGGCGAAATGGTGAGCTACTCGAGCCCCAAAATCCTTTCCAACAAGAAAAACCTGCAAATTTTAGCGCAGAAATTGCTGTTTTTAGTTCTGATATGTTGTCTGGACGTCATAGCAAGACACTTATGTGTGGTACAAAAGATTTTGTACCTTCTCTAGTTGAAACAGATCAAGAATACCAAGAATATCATCCACAAGATCCTTGAATGTCGTCTTTCCTGGCTCTGCCGGTATTTCAGACAGCCCATAGCCTCTGAAGTCAGGTGCTACTGCTCGGTATCCGGCATTCGCCGCCGCAATCATCTGATGCGGCCATGAGTACCATTCTCTGGGAACCCATGTAGGAAAATGACAGCAGGGCCAGTTCCAATTTCTGCAAGGTGAAGCTGTAGGCCTCTAATCTGCACACAGTTATGCTGGATCTTCTCCATTTTTCTTGAGACTGGAATTTGGAGGACTGAAGGGTTTTTTTTTTTTTTTTTTTTTTGTGGTAGGATTGGAGGAGTGAAGTTGACCAAGAGGAGTGAGAAAGACTCGTTGGTTATATTGCAAAAGGATTTAAAAAAAAAAAAACAAATTCATGAATCTATTGTTGGTCAGAAGTGTTCCAAATTAACCGAAGTACTACCTTATCACAACAATGAATACTTGGCATTAAAAAATAAGTATGAATTAAGAAAAAGGGAAAAGAAGAGAAGGAATTATTAAGGAGAGGAGAGGAGAGGAGAAAGTTGACTTATGTATTTGATGTGGGATTGGATTTTTGTCGTAAGAGAGATTTATTCTTAAATTAATTATTAATTATACAAAGTATTCCATTTATTTTTCATTATGTAATATTAGTATATGTGCTTTTCTACTAATATAATTATTTCTCATGATCATTTTAATTTTTTGTAAAATAATCTTTTTTTCTTTTTGCAACAATACATATTGAAGTGCATTTTTACCATATATTTAATTTTTATTTAATAAAATAATAAGTTTAAAAATAGATATTTTTTAAAAAAATTTAGAAACTTTTTAAAATATTCATTTAAAAAATTAGAAATAAAATAATTAAAGTAATAATTTGATTATTAATTACACGAAGCTAATGAAGATTTTACGGTATCAATTGCTCTCTTTCTCCGAAAGCAGTGGCATTTTCAGAGGCGGAAACAGCAGCAACTGTTATGGTACTCCTAGGACTTGGATTAGTTGCTGGTTCGGTTCTTGGCTTGTTCGGTTCAACTTATTGGCGCTATCTTCAAGAACACTGGTTTCAAGAATTAATATAACAACAGTACAGAATATGCAAAATCCATTGAGATTGGATGAGCGTAGAGGAAAACGATAACAGGGTTGTTCAGGGACGGCGCTGGACACCCTCTTCCCGCAGTTGGTTTTTTTTTATCATGTATGCTTATTGAGGTAGTTGAGGAGGAGCTTGTTGACCTCGTCAGGGAATTGCTCCTGAGCAAAGTGTGTTCCTTCTGGAATGAATGTCATCTCCAGATTGGGAACAAAATGCTTGACCTGCCCACTCAATGTGTATTCTCCCAGATTTCCAAACTTTATGCTGTAGTCCTTATCTCCCATTATCAGCAAGTTTGGTACATTGATTTTGGGGTCACTTACTCCGTAGTCTTCCGACCATGCCCTGCAAAAGTTTGGGTTGTTGTAGATCACGAGTGAGTAGAGAAAGTAATCACATGGTAGTTTATGGGAAAAAGTGCGATTCAATTGAACCGGGGAACTGAAGGAAGAAGTAGAGACCTGTAGGGGACCTGCAATGCAGTTCGGAATCCAGATTTTTCATACAAAGTCGCGTACTCATTGAGATCTTGGTCACTAAACCAAGTAGGTAGAGGTGTGGATGGATCAACCAAATCCATGATCTCCTGGCCCTCTTCAGCTACTGGTAACTCACTTCTTGAGAAAAGAATGTAGACATTCTTCACCACTGTCTTGACTGGAAGTCGCCCGAAATCCTTCTCAGCTCTTCCTGGTTCCTGTAGCCAGAGGAAAGAATTAATCTTCATGAACAAGAAATGAAATTACCATCCATCTCAAGATATAGAAGCCTTTGGGGAGCAGATCAACAGGGAGTGATGCTGGACCTGGAGGAAGAAAAGGTACACCCACTGAAACAATTGCTGTAACCCGTTCTTCATAGTGGAGAGTGAACTGATGAGCTATTCGAGTTCCAAAATCCTTTCCCACAAGAAAAACCTGCAGATATAACAACCAAAAACTTGAATGCTTTCAGTGTGCTCAGTGTCGATGAACTGCAAGAAATTAAGCACCCAAACATGATTTATACCTTCTTAAGTTGATAGAAATTAAGAATCCCAAGAATATCATCGGCAAGGTCCTGGAAAGTTGTCTTTTCCGGCTCAGTAGGTATTTCAGAGAGGCCATAGCCTCTGAAGTTGGGGGCTATAGCTCGAAATCCTGCATTGGCCACTGCTATCATTTGATGCCGCCATGAGTACCAGATTTCTGGGAAACCGTGAAGGAAAATCACGGCAGGACCTGTTCCAATCTCTGCAAGATGAAGTTTCAGTCCTCTGATCTCCACAAAACTGTGCTGAATCTTCTCCATTTTTTTGCTTTGAAGGATAGCTAGAATCTGGAAGTGTAGTTTGATGATTCTAAATAACCCTAGTATCGGTATTTATAGAACTTCTTCGGGCTAGCGGCTGCTTCATATTCCCAGGCCGAATAGCACTAAATTGCTGAGGACACCAATTTTCATCCACGTAACTCTCGTTTACATCCCCACGGCGGGGACGGTGGGGTAGGCCGGAGGCCGGTTAGAGAAGAAAGGAGAAGTGCTAAATCGATTGTCAAATAACTACTATTTTCTCCCGACGATACTAAATTTTATGTAAAAGTTTAAATTGTATTATAAAGATAATCTAATATAATAAAAAGTAAAAAATATGTAGACTAATAGATATTTTATATCAAATTTCAATTATAAAAGTAATAAATAGTATGGTTAATAGTTAATTGATAGTATAAAATATATTAAAATATTTCTTTTTATGAAAAATATCAATTATTTTGTAACGTTACAATATAATAAGAAGTTCAAATGAAATAGAATAGATATAGTGCTATTTTTTGTCTCAAAATATTTATAAATTCATCCATTCAAGAAAGTTATGTGCAGTTTTTATCAACCTTACCCTCACATTTATTAATTCATCTAACATAACATTTATTATATTCAAAATTTCAAGTTAATTTTTGTTAATTAACTAAATAAATCAAACAAAACTAATCATTTCCTTAATTTATGTGAAACTTTCAAATTTTACAAGTAATTTGAGACAGAGGAAGCAGGAGAGACAAGGCATTTCGAATCCTTTTATAACATCCTCTTACTAACATTCCAATCTACAAAGGATGTTAAAGAGGTTCCAAAGTGTCCATAAAGATAGATCTAACAAGTGGAGGAAGTCAGTGTACATTTTCGGAAGAGAGGGAAGGGTCTCTATTGTTCAAAGGTATCTCAAGCGAGATTATGATAAATTACCCTTATTATTAGCCAATCAACCAGCTTGTTAATTTATTCTCCCTCAATTCAGAGTTGGATGTTCACAAAACCTTTTGGAAAAGCATTTGGCTTTACATAATTACCCTTCAATTTAGAATTGAACATTTATTTTTTTACTCAAAAATAAATATTTAATTTCAGAAGAAAGAATTAGTACATTACTTCTAATGAGGTTAATAGTGCACAAAATGTGTTAATAAAAATGTTCATCTTTTTGTACTTAAAAAAATGCTTATCTTTTTAGGTAAAGAAGTTAGTCATACAAGTTTTTTCCTTAAAAAAAAGTAGTTATGGTCAAGATTAGAAATATATTTGGACATTAATTATTTCAAGACATCACAAAATAAAAATTAAAAAATTGCAGGGAGTAATAAAGGATATCATTATTCATGTAAATCAGTATGATTTTTTTGGAGGAAATTTTGATTTTATTCACGCTTTAAACGACAACAACATTTTGTCAATTATTATGATTTTTATTGATTTTTTTAAACATGCAATCACATTCACATTGGCCAACCGAGCTCTCCAATCGTCTTTGGGGAGGAGAGACAACTGGCAAAGCACTATTTTGGAGGCTTTGAAAGTGAAATCTTGAAAATTGTAAGTCCCTGTATTTTAAGGTTATGAAAAGCATTTATTCTATGCCATTCATTTTTGGAGATGAAGTTGTCTTTTCCCTTTGTCTTACTCTCTTTAGATGATTCTTTGATGATCTTTCTCTAAGGGAAAAGTATTGTACTGAAAATTAGTGACTCTTTAAGGGCATTAGTAGACTTTGAATGGAAGAATTCTTCTGGTCAAATATGTACTCACTTGTATAAAGGCTTTGAGTTTAACTTCTGTTTAAAATAATTGTAATTTTTTTTTGGGTGGAAATATGAAGAATTTAGATTCCATCCAAATCTTAAAATATGAAAACAGAACATCAAGCTCATTGCTATATTTAATTTAAAATTTAACTATATATAGTAAAAAAACTAATTATTTTTAACTCTTTAGTCATGACGGGCAGAACTCAATCGTAAATTCCGCCAAAGGGGAAGGAAATCACGGTTGAATTCCACGCGGAAACATGATTTTCAGTCCAAGAGGGCAGAACTTATCATAATAGAGAGAAAATAAAAGCAAAAATATGAGATGCGAAGAAAAATATTTAATTTTTAAATTGCATATAGTAATAATGAAAATCAATGCGCTTTTGATACCTATGAATCAACAACACACAAATTAAATGTTTGTATTCAAACTTTTACAGCTAACTTTGTTACTTTAAGAGTAAGCTCAGCTAATATGCGAGCATTATCACTAATTCATTTAACTAATAAGGATAATGTGGTCAACTATTATTCTAAACTTTAATGATCATATATTATTATAAACTATATGAGAAAGGCTCCTCTGAAGTATTTATTTAAAAATACATGACGATTTACCATTCTCAACCCAGGACTGAAATTATATCATTTCGTTATGAGGCTAAAATGACTTACATTTTGAAACAGAAAGAGTACTGTCTGCTACATAATTTGGTTCCTTCAGTTTATGATACAATTCCTCTCTAGCAGGTTGATACCGCAAGGGTAGAACCCCCATAGACTTGTAAATATCCAAGTGCTTTTCATTCCTGAAGTTGATGGTGCAAGATCAAATGTGGGAGTAATGCAGAATATTCAATTTCACTCATTGTATTCTCAACAAACTCGTATCCACATACTACATCCTTTCATCTGTACCCTTAAGGTACATGTTGAACACAGAATTTTGGTTCTGTTGTTAAAAGATCTATCTCCAAAGAATAAATGATGTCTTTCCTCCGCTACAACAACAGATTATGATCTGGTAACACATTTTTCTTTCTCTGAACTCTGAACTTCTCAACTGAAGATGCCTGAATGTATTAAGAAATGTTCTCAACAGAAATCCTCTGTCCAAAATGACATTCTGTAAGCTTTTGATTAGTGATTTGAGGTTACCAGATAGCACTATTGAAGCCCTTGGAGTTGTTCTTTCTGCACTAGACGTTCACCATCTCCGAGCTGCACTTCAATTTGTTGCAACCCATGTCCATGCTGAAACATGAGTTCAATCTGCTCCAGTGATTTGCCTTTCGTTTCTGGAACGCACTTATAGACAAAGGCAACAGAAAGCGCTGAAATCGCACTAAAGATGAAGAAGGTTCCAGCAACAGTGATTACGCGAGAAACTGAGAGGAAGGACATGGCAATTAAGCCGCTGCAGACTCTATTTCCGGCAGCTCCAATTGCGGATGCTTGTGCACGAAGCCTTAATGGAAAGATTTCTGATGTTAAAACCCAACAGACTGGACCCATACCCACAGAAAAAAAGGCTACATTTCCACAAACAGACAGTATCGCTAATGTAATTGCAGCAGGCCCTTGACCCACAAGAGAAAGAGTGACTCCAACAGCGAACAAACATATTGTCATTCCAATTGTGCTCACATAGAGCAGTGGCTTTCTCCCAACTTTGTCCACCAGGATAATGGCTACAAGTATAAATGCTGTTTTTGAAACTCCCACAGCAACCGTAGCAGCAAGAAGTTTCGAGTTACCTACAATACCAGCAGCTTTAAAGATCTCAGGGCTGTAATACACAGTTGCATCAATACCCGTGATCTGTTGGAAAGACTGGATTCCTATGCCAGTTATCAACATCCTGCGAAGTGCAGGAGAAGGATTTAATATTTCACGCCATACAGAATTTTCTTCAGACTTATCTGAGTCAGTAATTCCAGCAGCTAACTGAATTTCTTGTAGTCTCTCCTCCACATCTGCATCATTATCATTTGTCTTCAACAAGACAGATCTTGCTTCTTCAACTCGGTTCTGAAGGACTAGCCACCGTGGTGACTCAGGGATGATAAATAGGGCAAACGCGATGAAGATTGAGGGCAGAATACCTACACCAAGCATTATCCTCCAGTTTATGTGGGTTGGAAGAGCAGAGAATGCATAGTTGGAGACATAACCAAGAAGGATGCCAATGTTTATGCAAATCTCTGGAAATGAGGTGAGTGAACCTCTACCAACAGTTGGTGATATCTCAGCAATGTAAATAGGTGCAATCATGACTCCAAATCCAATTCCAATTCCGGCCAAGATTCTTCCTGTGAGTAGAATATCAAATGAGGGAGCTACAGCCATTAGAGCTGCCCCAACTTGGAAGACAATGGCAGCTAACCCCATTGTCCATTTTCTACCAATAGCATCTGAAGTTCTTCCACCAGCTAAACTACCCAATAGGGAAAGTATGCTAAGGATCCCCACGAGGACTTCTACCTGTACCTCTGTTATCTTTAAATCTTCCTTAATAAAGATTACTGCTCCACTCATAACACCTACATCTGCATATTGAAGAAATCGACCATAGATCAGTCAACCAGCAAACTATGGTACAACAGATGTGCAAAGGAAAATCACTGGCTTGTTGAATTTTGGAGGGAGAAAGAATGGCAACCAGCAAGTGAATAAAAAAAATCCAGAAGAAGTTCATAGAAAATAAGTTATTAATTTGCATCAGATAGATCCCTAGAGTTCTCTTTTAGCATTCAGTAGATAACTCCTTCAACTAAGTTACTTCCTCTTTTAAAGAGAAAGGTAAGATGAGAAAGCAAGAAGGAGAAGCAGCCAGAGAAGCAGGAGAAAGTAAAAAAATGATTTCATCTATGTTTACCTTTTAGACCCTGAGCTTGCATATTAAACGGGTGATGGTTAGAAGTTAATCAGGCTAGTGAGATATGAGCAATTCTGCCGTAAATGCTTGAGCTTTCAACCCATGTAATAAGTAGAAAGTTCATTATCCACCTGCACTTTCATCTAAGTACATTTTGAGTTCAACATCAGCAGTAGATCATGCTGCTCCAGCTCCAGGTACAACATAACGTTTATATATATATATGTGAAATTAATTAGAATTACCAAGTCATCAATGGTTCTGCATGGCTAGGTAATGGAACAAGAATGACACTAGTGTCTCTGTTTTACAAGTTTTCTTGTTTTATTCCTTTTTTTCCTTCAAATAATGCAATCCTTTTGAAGGTTCCAATAATACAAACTTGAATTGGTCTTTTGAGTTGTATCAGGAGGATACACGACCTTTTACGTACATCAACTTCTAAAAATTTCACCTATTAGATGAACTTGGCTAAATCAAAAAGATTATGAGTATTTCGTTCAGCATCTTAAAGTAGAAGTTTACATTAACATTCTGAACATCCAACTGCTACCATATGATTGCAGATGCCCAGCAAACAAAGAAAATGGACATCCTAGTAATCAGAAGTACAGAAAGTCACAATTGAAAAGTCAAACTTCTTGCACAGCGATATGTATCCACTTGGTCAAAAGGAAATCATCAAGTTCGGAGAAAGGAGTGAAGCAGAATTTGATTCTCTTACATTGGACAAGTATGAATTAGAAGAGAGCAGAGCATAACAATCAAAGAGGAAACGTATGATTAGTCTTAGCAAATATGAAGAAGAAAGTTAAAGAGCATACCATAGCCAAGAAGGACATTGTTTAGAGATGCAAAAACAGCACAAGCAAAAACGAACTTCTTGGTCGTCTTCCTTCTCTCCTCCGTCTGTTGATGGTAGCGTAAAGCATCATTAAAATCATCATCAAAATCAGTCAACCCAGAATCCATCCTCTTGTACTTATTCTTGGTCCCAATGGGGGCATCAGACAGCTCGATCCCCCCATTCCCATTGCCTTGGTTACCCATCTCAGAGCTCCAACTGAAACAACAGAAGAATATGCAACAGACCCAAGATTCTTGATGGGTTTCTCAGCGCTTCAAAAATTTCAAGAACTGAACCCAAGCGCAAAACTCATGATCTGGCAAAATGACTTTCAGATCTGAAATGGAACTTATAAAAGAGAAGTCTTGGCAAGTTGAGCACTCTTTTTGTCATGTAAGCAAGATCGTCCTTTTACCTTTGAAATGGTAAATTAATAAAATACATCAAACAAGGGCCTGGTAGACATTTCCATTTAAACAAACAAAGAATACACGGAGCTTTCAAAGGAACAGCTGTGTTTTCTGCTCTTGAAAATACTAGGTATTCTCTTAACATAGACACATATTGAGTTATCGGATATTGCTTCTGTTTTCTGATATTTTTATGATTTTTTTCCTATGATGGATTATCTGAGATTTTTCTGATTTTTTTTATATTTCTTATTTTTCTTTCAAAATTTTTTTTAAAGATTATCTACGTTATACAGAAAGTAATTGTTAATAAAGACTAACTCTTATCTGGCATTAAAAGAAAAGAAAAAAAAGAAGAAATAATATTTGAAATTTGATAAATTATTAAACTTGTTTTTTTTTTACTTTCTACATTTCTTTGAGTCATAACAGGTAAATTTTTGTGCAACCTCTTCACGTTTTTATCTAATCTTAAAAAATCCTTAGTAACACTTTGTTGTAAGATGAATGAATTAAATTACCAAAAAGCCAGGAAAGCAGACAAGAACTTGCTAGAAGGCTACAAGTTCACATTAAATGTGTCACACTGTGTTTCTGTGCATCTCCAAGGAATCTGGACTCAACCAAAAATATTATATCATTTACAGCTAAAAAATGTCAGAAAATTGAGTAGCCAGTAACTGGAAAAGAATTGCAAAGTTTTGGGAGTTGAATACTCACTTTTCTCCAGGCAGAAAGCAGTGAGAAATTGGCATCATTTATAGGACCAGTTGCTTGCCATTGTGCAAATTGCTGTTGAATACTATATTCTAGATCAAAAGAAAATAATTTACTCTTCTTGGGATGGAAGCAAAGGCAGACATCTTAAAATATCATAGAAGCTCCTGGGCATCCTATAATATTTTTTCTAATCCTGTTTTGATATTTTATGCAATTTTGAAGAGGATGCCGCAACTCTAGCTGCATTTGACTCCTAGACTTTCAATTTTCAGGAAGAGAAATGCTTTAAACTTAACTTTCTACACTAAGTATTTGAGAGTTGTACCATTAATGTTGCCGCAAGGA
Organism: Rauvolfia tetraphylla; assembly: GCA_030512225.1. Taxonomy (NCBI): domain Eukaryota; kingdom Viridiplantae; phylum Streptophyta; class Magnoliopsida; order Gentianales; family Apocynaceae; genus Rauvolfia; species Rauvolfia tetraphylla. Next base: position 2,389,782 of record JAJQKT010000012.1, read on the forward strand.
CAGAACTAAAGAGGGCAGGCGGTGGCGGAACCCTAACATTTTTAAAAATTCTTTTTATAGGTATAAATTTTTTTATATTGGAACAGTTTTTAAAACTTCTTTATCTAAGTTAATATAAATTCTCACCCCCAATATCAAAGTTCTAATTTCATCTATATGTATTGACTTTGTAAATCATATTTGAGTTTTACAGAAGGTATACTTATTTATCTACTAATGAATTCCGCATTCGATATTTCCCCGTATACAAGAATTTTGACTCTACAAGTTGACGTAAGATGAAAAAGTATGAAGCTAGAGTTTGAGTTTTAGACCTCAATTCTCACGACCCAAAATCAGATACTCCAAATTAGTTTTCTTGTCTGCTCTGTTTCCCTTATATAAACAAGTAAATACGCGGTAAGGACTCTTGATGTAAGAGGTTATTTGTCTTGTCCATTATGAGCATCAAAAGGATCCTGCGAAAAAGACTAGAAAAGTGTCCAAATTTGCTTGCATTGGATATATGTACATTCCGGACATCTGCATATGGAGTTCTGCACAGTTAGCATATTGGCTAAAAGTGTTGATTTGAACAGGCCCCCGAAAGGGCAAAAAAGAAAAAGAAAAAACAAAATTACCTTAAAACAAAAAGAAAACTCAAGAAAATACCTTGAAACAGATAACTAAGATACTTTTCGAAAAAGAAAATCAAATAAAAATTGACCATAGACTGTTCAAAGTAATTAAGAGACGGCCATTTTTAATTTATCTAAAAATGTGAACAGACCATTTCTTTTCTGTTTTTTTTTTTTTTTTGGGGGGGGGGGAGCTGGGGAGGGGGAGGGGGAGGCTGTGCAGATGACCAGACTTGTTCATTAACATCTCTGTCTTTTCTCTCAATAAACAAAAAATTGTAAATCTATCTCTTCTTTCAGAATTAAAGTTAGCCTATCTAAGATCAGAACAAGACATTCTCAAGCAACATCTGTACAATTAACAACAAATTGGCAACATCTTGATGTCTAGTAAATCTTACTGCAGAAAACAAATAAACAAGAAAGCTGCACCCACGCTTAAAAACTCCATTCCTCTAAATTTCTTTCCAACGGTAGTGATAGTAGTACATTCCTCGTTGAAAATACCAGGACAATATTGGGAATGAGATTAGATTGAAAAGCTAGTATGTCGCCAAAAGATTTTTTGACCCAAATCATAACATAGAAAAGCAAACTATAACCAAGGAACCTAAATGTGCCATCTTTTCGAAAGGACAAACAACTTCCATTACATTCCCTAGCTTAATTTGTGGATTTGGTAGTGGCATATTATACTCTTCAAACTTCTTGAATGATACCTCCAAGACATCTAGGGGAGCTCAACTATTTTTGGTCGCTTTTTTGAGTGATTCCTCTTTGCTTGACTTGAATTGACACTAGTCGTCTCTGATGTCCTTCCATCATCATCACTGTCATCATTGTCGTCATCATCACTCTCATAGTCATCATCTTCATCTTCGCTACTACTAGCAGCCAGGGATATGACTGGTTGAGAACCCGAAATAGCAGACTCAGCAGCAGCAACAGCTTCAGGAGTATGAAGATCAGCCACACCCATCATCAAATCCATTTCAATATATTCAGATTCATTTCCAGTAAGCTCTTCGATATTATACTCCTGAGCATTATCCTTTGCATCAGACTGCAACCTTCTGTTAGCTTCTGAAAAAAGTCCTAGGAAATCCTTCACTTTTCCTAGCACTTGACTTTCAGGAACAGCAAAGATATCAGGCTTTTTATCAGACACACTGGTTTCTTGTTTTGTGCTTTGGGACTTGAAAAAATCTTCTTTCTTGCAGAAAAGGAGCTTAGACTCAATGGAAGTCTTGCTGTCACTCTCAAAGTCCAAAAGAGATTTGCTCTCCCTTCCCTTTTAGGTTCAATAACAGGACAGTTAATAAAGCTATAGATAGATAGATAGATAGATCTGCAGAAACTATATACAAATGGGTAGCTATGCAAACATGTGATATAAATATATTATATATGCATAAGAAGTAATTTATCAAGTTAAAAAATTAAAGTGCAAATATAAAAATGGAAGGGCTTTTGCATGGTGAGGAGGTTTGGAGAAGCTAGGCACAATATCCATTATAATGCATATACGGGCGAGAACTCCGTGTTGACATCCTCTAATGACCAACTCCTTCAAGAGGCGAATCTATATACCCTTCCAGTTTTACATGTTTCCTTTTTTATCCTCTGTTAACAGCATACTAAATACCAGGAGAGTAGCCTGGTTTTAGATAACATTAAGCACCGTACTTACTATAAGTCATTATCATCCGTTATCAAACCATCATCAGTTTAACTAAAGTTGAAATGTAGTAAAAGAAGTTCAGATTTATTTTTTTTTATTAACAAAAAGGAACTTTATTGTCAATGAAGAGAAAATTTTGGAAGCGAAAGAAGTACATTGTATTTTGCAAGGGGTGAGTATACTGAAATCCCAATGAATCATGGTATTTTGCAAGGGGTGAGTATACTGAAATCCCAATGAATCATGCATACATTTACCTTGAAGCCCAGTGCATGCAATGAAGCACAACTGTGCAAGTTTCAGGGAAAAAATTACAAAAAATATATAAACAAATAAATAAAAGGAAGAAAAAGTTGTCTTCAGTAATCTATCTTTCAAACATTAAATTTGCAATTCTTTTTCACTCTAAGACTAATAATTTCGTTAGTTACGATGAGAAGTGTTACAACCAGCAAAACACCCTATTTACGGCAGCAACATCTTAGTCCCAGCAAAAAGAAGGTCCCTTTCCCCCTATTCCTCCGTTTCCAGAGAAAGGGAAAAGAAAGGGAAAGAAACGGTTATCAGCAGCAACCGAGTTGAATGAACCATTTTCAGTCAAATAGATGCTTGAATAAACTCATCGTGTTCAAAAAGCACGGAATTTAACAAAACGCTAAAAACCCTAAACCCCAAAAAGTGAAAACCAGAACCAGCAGTCGCCAAACCACCGGTGCATAAGCTAAAAATGCTTCTTGAAACCAATGACACAAATTTAAAATATCACCATGCTTACCTTATCAACATCCATGTTTTCTGAAGCCTTCACCGGACTAATTAGGCCGTCGGACTTCAGAAAAGTTCCCGGAATCCCGCAAGGTCTTATCTCCCCGTTCCTTGTCTTTCTCTCAAGAACAATGCTCTCAACCAAGACTTATTTAGATCGCAGTCGCTTCGGTCTCTTCTCCGTCTCCGCCGCCGCCCAGAGATTAACTCCTTGGCGCCGTTAACCGACTTCTTTCTGCATTTGGCCTTATTCTTTATACTGATCTCTAACGAGCCGCCGGCCCGTGGGCTAGCAATTTGTCCAGTTGATGGGGCGGACCTGGACACACTGGCTTAATCAACGAATTATAATAGGTCGGAGCGCGTTGGGACATGCCTGTCAATTTTTTAAAATAAAAATATAAAAAACGTTATTTCATGTTTAGTGGGTTAAAAAATAAAAATTATTTATATATATAAAAGGCTTAGCTCGCAAACCTCTTATTGGCGGATATAAGTTAGGTATATTCTAGCCAGTCAACAAATGAGTCCAGCCTGCGCTGCTCTATTTAAGGCCATCCGCGGTGGATTGGAGCTAGTCAGGCTGTTTGACAATGCTATATGCAAATATCTACATAAATAAGATCTATTTTGTATATGTGTTCATATTATAGTCTTTTCCAGAGGAAACAACACTATGAACGCAAGTCAAGTATTAATCGGTAAAAACAATGAAAAAAACCCGATTTGGCGCTTATGTTATGGGCTTTTTTTTCAGAACATGCAGAAAGTCCTTCAAAGTTATGGAATCAGAATCTTTTGAGCCAATCACTGTGAGAGACCAGGAGCATTTGGGTGCAAATTTTTTTTTCAAATCCGGCCCAAATCCATTTTTTCAAGAAAATGACAATTTGCATTTTTCTTCAACTATTTCTCTCTTCCTCTTCCATTTCGATCTCTCATCTTTCTCTCTCATCTATCTTTCTCTCTCTCTCTCATCTACTCCTCTTTTGAATCTCTATCAAATATTGATTCTCTCTTATTTTTTCTATTTCATCTTTTGAATCTCTATTAGATTTACTCTTCCACTCTCTGCTCCTCTCCTTTCTCTTCGCTATTGTTCTTTTGCAATCAAGGCCAACAATATAAAAAGAATTATGTGAAAGATTCACCAATTCATCTTTACAAATTCATCCATTACAGTCACATGTATTGTAGATGAAGTTTATAATATGAAGGTGGAATTGTCGAGAAAAGTGGTGGTTTGTTGGATGTGAATACTAAAGACAAAAAATATACTATTATTGTTAAATGAATATTATTATATTATGTATTAGTTTTTCTTAGTCTTATCTATTTAACCTTGAAAGGTGTATCCTTGACAGTAAATTACCTATTTTTTTATGAAAATTATATGTACTGATTATTCCATACATTATGAATACTTATTATTTATGATGGTTTTGTGGGTTTTGAGGTCTTCAGCTCCGTAGCTGAATCAGAAAAAATTCTTTTTTTCTCTCAACTGCCATCTTTTTTACAGTTCACACTATCAATGGGTTGGATAGGGACCAACCAACCTGAAAAGATCAGGTATGGATTAAGAGATATATCTATTTATTCATATTTAGATTCAGAACCGATAAGCTATTGTATAATGAGTATAGGTAAGGTACATCACGTTTTAGACCTAACAGACCCGTGAATCGATTAGTCTCAATTAATATATATTATAAAAATTTTATATAATTTATTTATTACATTCTTTATTAATAGTAATATGTATTAAAACTCTTTTTGTAATATTAATTATTGTCTAATGTCTCTTCTGAGAGCATTTCTATATCTAAAATTGTAAAGACAAATTAATCTAAAATTACATATAAATTATATATATATATATATATATATATATATATATATATATATATATATATATTAAAAAATTACTATTATTATTTATAAACTATTTTTACTTTTTTTATTTTACCTTAATTTTTTATCTTTTCATACACAACTAATTTTCGAACCGCTTAATGTATCAAATCTTCTTATCAGCGACATAATCCAACAATAAACTGCACGCCTCGATATTGGTGCCCAATCTGGAGGGTATTTTAGGGTGTGATTGGATAGAGTTTGGTTTTGAGATTTTCTGTCTTGAGTTTCGAGAGAGAGAATTTTTTGTAAGAGAAAAAATGAGATGTGAGATGGAAAATTGCATTGGGTTCCGTGTGAAACCCAATCCAAGCACACCCTTAAATGGGTTAAAATTTACCTGTCCCAAGACACAAATCTTTATTCAATTTTAGTAATCCTTTGAGATACAATATTCCCAAATCCTCGCAGATCATTCTCTTCAGCCTTCACCTTCTTTACGTTTGGATTCAAGAAAGAGAAACATAAATCTAGTAAGGGGAAAGATGGACATTCAATCGTTATATTTTGATTGAATAGTTAGAGCTCACACGTAATTTACAAACCACTTATTTATTCATGTGAATAATTATTCCTTATAGGTGAACTCATAATTCTTGAATCAACAAAGATGACAATTCGATGTATGAGGGTCATTTAGTACGTACCAAGAAACTTGCTATCAACACTATATCAGACCATGATTAGGTACTAATTGTAATAATAACTTTTTTTATTTTTTAACAAAATATTGTAATAGTAACTTGGTTAGTAAATTGGTAGTTAAGGCAATTGCTTAGTAAATAAAGCACTCCTCACCAAATTAAAAAGTATAGGGTTCAATATTAAATGGTCACAATAAGTCACAACATTTCTTTTCCTTTATCCTCCATTCTAATAGTGTAGAATATAATTTTTTTTTTAAAAAAATCACTACCTGAGGATTGGGGTAATAGTTTTTGAAAACTATTCTATGTTAGATTACGAATATGAGAATAGTTGAAGTAAACTCAATTCTAATTAGAGCAAAAGATGCATTTGAACATTTTCAAATTTTGGTTTTTGCACTTCAATTTCAAATTGGCAAATTTTGCCCTTCAACTTTTTGAAAATGGCAAAACTTGCCCTTCCATCCATAATGCTCGTTAACCAGAGCGCCATCATGCATTCAACTTTTGGGTATTCTCGTAAGCATTGGACATCTAATCTTTTAAATTTAGAAAGAAAAAGGAATAAAAGCACTCAATGGTACACAAAGAGACAATAGAACATTGTAAAGCCTTTTCTACCTAGTAAAAAAGAAAAGCTTTTATCTTAAAATATACAATTTCACAGCCCACACTATAAATTTCTACAGAAAGTGGAAGATTTGATCACTAGTATTGATGCATTGCATTAAAGACGAAAGAAAAATAGAGCGAAATAAAGAAGAAAATATATGCTGTGTGGTGGGAAATTGGGAAGATGGATGCATATTGTAATTGTCTTGATGGAGTTTTGTCAATCTATGAAGTCTTTAATACACTTGATATACCACAATAGCAACCTGGTAACACCATCTGTGTTCGGCTCTTTGGCATACTTTTACTCTTAAGGTTGATGAAAGGGAAGAAAAAAATGGTCCAATGTAGTTAGATTTTTCACCTTTATATGAACACTATTTTTTGTCGTGATTTTGTTCACGTGGCTTGCATCTTAGAGAGAATGGTTGGCACCTAAAATACACGTGTTATGCTTCCAAGAATATCCCAAAATCTGAACATATAATGGTGCCCTTATTAGGATTAACGAGCATGGTGGAGAGGAGGGCAGGTCTTGTCAATCTAAAATGGTTGAAGGGCACAAATTTACCAATTTGAAGTTAGAGTGCAAAAATCAAACTTCGATAAAATTCGAGGACAACTAGGATCTTTTACCCTTCTAATTATATTGATTAAAAGAAACTGAAGCTGGCCTTTTCTTTTCATTCTTTTTTTTTTTTTTGGGGGGAGCAGGGTAAGAGGGTTCGGGGCGGAGAAGGTGCTCCATGACTTGAATTTGTAAGTTAGCAAATTGTACTCCTTTAGGAACAGGAAATGAAACAAACAGAATATTGCCATCTTTTCTTGTTCAAGATTTATCCCTCTTCAACTCTCCAAAGAACCAATGCTAGCACTCAATTGATTTTCCTTTTTTGGGGGAGAAAAAGTGTCGATGCTAACGTTGCATATCCTCTTAAGGCCAGAGATCATTAATCTGAGGTTACAGGAAAATGTTGCTGACGACCAATGCTGGAAGAATGCATATCAGTCCTAAAGGAGATGGAGGAAAATTAGATACACAGATGATTCTCTCTAATGGATATACGAAGGAGATGAAAATGACAAAGGTGTACATAAGAAAAAACCCCAAATGATAAAACTAGATCAAATATGAAACAGTTTTTCACAGGCCTCATCTGTACAAACGATCACTCAGTTTTGTTAAGCTTTAGACAAAAGGATAATTTTTCGTCCAATTTCTTCACATATTATGTCTTCCGGGTCATGAAACGTAGACTTACTTCTGATCATGTATTTTTTAAGATTTGATCTCAATTTTGTATTAAGACAATCCAACAAGCTTCTCACTGATCTCCCACAATTTTTGAGCCTTTTCTGCATCACGCGCTTCTTTTGAGAGCTGGTTTTCAAATGAAGAAGAGTTCTTGTTCCAGCTCCAGTACACACCAGATTTCGATAAGCTTGGATCACTTATTACCTGGAACATTAAGAGGATTATAAGTGTATGCGGATAGATTGTAATTGTATATTTGGCTTCAGTGGTAATCACTGACCTGTGCAAGTCTTTTTCCAGCTTCTTCTTCAGAGACATAACCTTTGGTGATGTATTTCTGGAAAGGTGGGAAGAGAGCTCTGAATAGTGGGATGTGATTCCTAAACAGAGCTGTTTCTGCAATGCATCCAGGATAGAGGGAAGCAAAAGTGATGCCTGTCTCCTCGTGGAACCGCCTGTGAAACTCTTGCATTGTGAGCATATTACAAACTTTGCTGTCCTTGTAGGCCTTGGCTCCATCAAATTCACCACCGTCTATCATCACCGAGGAGTTCATTCTATTCAAAGCCCCTGCAAGTCCCCTGAGGTCCCCAAGGTTGGCCTTCGGTGGTACATTGCCAGCCAAAGTGTTTGTATTTCCTGCCAGGACCAAAGTACATTGGGTCTTTCAATTTCTTAGCTCAGTTCCTTTGTAAATCTCTGACTTTTCATAGAAGGCACGAAAATCTGATCCCTCTAGAAAATACTTACTATATTTAACAGATGATGTCTTTGACATCACAGATAACTCATTTTAGTTGACGAATTGTTTAGAAATTAATATTCCCACTCGTACAAAACTAGACCCTAGATTGGCTTCAGAAGAGTAATCCATTGTCATTATTCTTATTCTTGATTAAATATATCAATTGTAAGGACTACCTGTTATGGAGCCAACAATGATGAGACGCTTTTGAGGGAAATCTGAATTCTTGAGGTCATCCAGCAGCAACCTTGAAAGGAGGAAATGTCCTAGATGGTTAGTGCCAACACTAAGCTCAAAGCCTTCTGCTGTAAATGTTGGCTCTTTTGCAGTTGGCAAGTATACTGCAGCATTGCAAACTAGAACATCAAGTGGGCTCCCTGAAAGCCGAAAAGTATCTACAAATTGGCGGACACTATCAAGTGAAGCAAGGTCCAGATGCATGACCGTATAGTTTTCTTTAGCTATTCCAGCAGCCTTAGCAGCTTTCTCAGCCTTGAGGAAGTTCCTGCAAGCCATGGTCACGTGCCATTTTTGTGTTTCAGCTATTGCCTTTGCTGTAGCCAGACCTAATCCTGACGAGGCTCCCGTAATTACTACATTGCCTTTTCTTAATGTTTTCTTTTCTTCCGGTGCACTTGGGTTGACTGCTGGAGAAGTAGCTACTTGAGCTCTAACACTTCCTGCGGCTAATCTCCTCTTCAAGTCCTGCAAGATGAAAAACCGTGCTTGTGATTAATGATCAATTCTTGGAGTAGTCACATTGGTACATACAACTGAACAAGCGTGCCAACTTATTAGCAATTATTTTAGTTCAGTTCCCAAAGAATCATTAAGTTGGAGTCCCTAAATGCATTCCTTCTGATACTTCCTCTGAAAGAGTGTAAAACTGGAAGATTAGAAAAGCGTTTGAATCAAGAATCACAATAGGAAGTACATATTTTCTTTTGTACAAATTAGGTTCCCTACCTTTTATATCATACGAACCAGAAAGCCTTTCACTGATAACATGTAAGCATCATAGAGAATTTTTCCATGTAAGTCTGGATAATCCACAGATTCAGATGACAGAAACAAGAGATCTGTGAAGCATCAGAGGAAGTTGTTTGACTATGATTTCAGAGTTGATAGTCGATAGACCCTATGTTATGCATTAAAGAATGAGTAACTAGTGCATTTCTTATGCTTCTTTCTCTGCAAATCATCTTTCTTTTCTTTTCCCATAGAACTCGAAACATAAGTAGGCTACAAAACATCCCAGGAAGGAACATATTGCACTCACGTCATACAATCTAGTATCTGAAGAGATTCTTGCTGCACTTGGTTATTGAAGAAAGTACTTCCGCATATCAAACCGATACAGTAGCAATTATAATTAATTATGGAAGAAATAAAGAATAAAACATCCAACGACATGTTCTGTGAGCAAGTTAAATACATCTTTATATGGAATTCTTTTATTTCGCACTGAAATCTTCTAATTAATAGCAACAATTTAGTCATACAATCTTATCCCAGTTCCATTTGACAACCATTTTCTCAAAACCCAAGAAAATTATCCCAAAACTACCAGAACCAATGCTATTAAATTACCTTGTTCCATGAGGAAGAAGGGTTGCAATCAGCCTTAAGATTATTTGACAGAGAAACTCCAAAGATAGCTGTCTCCTTCAGAGATGGATTTAACTTGCCCTGTCAAGAAAACAAACATTTTCAAGAACTCAATAAAAGAAACAAAAAGTACTTCCATCAAAGCATTAACATGTAAACCCCACTAAATTTACCTCCTTATGGATGGTTAGAGTGGATGGAAGTATAGTTGCTGCTTGGAGAGCCATGAAATTTATTTTCAGTGCACAAAATGTACTTGAGATTTGTCTGTGAAAGATACTAATAAAATGGGAAAGATAAGATGGTAATGGGAAATATATGGAAGTGCCAAGTCAGCTTCTTTTATCCAATCAAAGTATGATTATTGGATTCTCGCTGATATAGGTAGCATTGCAGATCCTGTGCGGTATAGGGGCACAAATCGAGGGCCCAAAAGATGGGTATTTCGTATGTTTAGCCCAAACTGAGAACGCATCCATTTTTTATCAATTTCAATTACAAGAGAGAGAGCCCACAAAAGCATTGTCAGAATGCATTCTCGAAATGCTTCAAGATTACAATAGAACAAATTGTTAAAGGACTTAAAAAATTAGTTCTAGGGATATTAAAGGCTAAAATGACTAATTTTCCTATATATGTACATATATTTTATTTTTTCAAAAAGAGAAAATCACACATTAAAGTAGATTTCAAGGCAGTAATTCTTATCAGATCTAAAAATATCAAATTTGATACTCATTAGACACAATATTCATCTTGTTTTCTTTTATCCTTTGGTATTAGTATAGAATTACTAGAAAAAAAACAAGTTAAAATGGGCAATTTTTTCTATTCCCGAACTATTTTTGTTTGTTTTACCATATTCTGGCACCAATCCAAATGATAGTTTTTAGCCAAATTATTCACCAATTACTCATTTGACTTTGTAATAAGGTGAAAGTTCAAAATAGTTAAAAGCCTACTTTTGTGAGGCGTTGAATTCGATTTATATTATTGTCTTTCATTATATCAAATAAAGCGGAAAATAGGTCCTAGGGCACAAGTGAGCTAGTTGAACAATCAAAGATAACTCTGGCAATCAGTGGCAATGTAGAAGTTTGATTTTTGCTAAGAACCTGGGCCTTGTTTTTATGGGGTACAGTGGAACAATCAACTTGGAAATGCTCCGTGCACGATAGTGTATAGAGATCTTGAGAATCTATAAGCTAGCTCGTGCACATTATGTGATTTACATACTCCAATGGTGTAAGGGCAAGTGTAGGGACAAGTCTTGAGGTTCAAGATTAGTTGAGTTTAGCTCAAACACTTAGGTTATAAAAAAAAAGTAAAAGGGAAAATAGGATCACCTAAATTTCAAACTAGATGGCTGCAAAACCATCAATATAAAAATATTCTTTTATACATCATGGTGAGGCGCACACGAAAAATACCATTTAATAGTAAGGGATTTTTTAAAATTCTAAAACAATAAAATTTTTTAACCATAGACAAAATTAAAACTTTGACTTTGAAGTGAAAAAAATCTTATACAACCTATATAAAAAAATTTTAAAAAGTTTTGAAGAGAAGAATTTAAAAAAAATAAATGAAAATTGTGAAAAGTCGTATAATAATATTTTTAAAAATGTTACAAGGGACCCACTTCTGTTTTTAATTTTGTTTTTATTTTTAACTAATTAAATTATCACTTGTCTTCAATTTTAACCAATTAAACTATCACTTTTGTTACGATCAACTTGCAATTTGATGCTAAACAAGAAGTAACTACTAAGGACCAATTATTGTCGGCAAAGTTCTAATTCTTGTCTGGCAACATCAAATCAAACTCACTGTAAGGCTGGAAATCAAGAAATTCCAAACTTATACTATTAATAAGACGGAGACTTGTGAAGAAATTTCAGGTGTCAGTTTATGAAATCTGCCCAAGTTGAGATCACCTAACTACTTGACTACTATAGTTACTTTGAATGGTGTTATTAAATAATATTTTATTTTAAAATTAAATTAAAATTTTAGATATAAGACTCACATATTTTATTATTAATAATTTAATTTTTATAAAATTTAAAATAAAAAATTTAAAATAAAATTTTATTTAATTATATTTAAAATTTTTTATAGTACGAAAAATTTAGAAAAAATTACGAAAATAAAAGAAATCACTCTTAAGGTGCAAATTTAAAGCCCTAGATTTATGGTTTTAGTACCATGGTTTTCAATGAGATAACTTGTGCTGCTTCTTAATCACATTTGATGGGACTTCTTCTTCTTCTTCTTTTTTTGTTTGATAATTACAATTTGGGACTTCACCACTTCATTCTCTGTTTGCCTTCCAGAAAAGGTCATAACAGTATAATTAATCTCTCTAAGCAGACCCAACCTTTGCCAGCTTTATTGAAAAGGCCTCTTGATAGATAGACAGGTTGGTGGCCGTCAAGCCTTGTTGTCTAAGCGACAAATGCTGGGACTTCTCAACCAAATATTATGGGTTTGATTTATGGTTAATGAATAATTTGTCTTTCTTATGTATTATTTTTAAGGTGTGATTGGATATAATTTAATTTTAAATTTTTAAAAAAAAATTTGTGAGAAAAAATAAGATGTAAGATAAAAAATTACATTAGATTCCGTGTAGAATCCAATCCAAGCGCATCCTTATACTTTAAAGAAAAAAATGAAAAAGTTATTAAAGGTTGACTAACAAATTTTAACAAATTAAAAATTTAGCATATTTCTTTTCTTGAACTTGCAATATATTTATAATTATTTAGTTTATTAAATAATCACATCAACATTTGACAAAAAAACTTATTATTTTAAAATTTTGATTTTAACAATGAAAGTATTATTTAAATAAATATGTAAAAATGTAAAAAAAGTCAAAAAAATAGTTATTTGGAAGTAATTAACTAAAATCCATTCATAAAAGTAAAACAACGTAGGTAAACTTGTTTTTTTTAAATTTTTATAAAATGAACTCGCATTCAAAATATCAGTGACAAACAAGAAGATTATCACCTCCTAATTCAAGATTATCTTCTAGAATATTAAAAAGCACAATGGACAGGACTATATCACAATTATTGCATCAAAAAGAGCCAAAATTGATGTGATTGATGGTTTTTTTTTTTAACTTAACACTTTTTTGCACTAATATACACCTAACCCTTCTAACTAGAGTTGATTTTCACAGAGTCCCGAGAGCCTATTGCACTTCTCTTGGTCTGAGCTTCATAGACCAAAATGAAGTTCTAGATGCCTTTGATGGAGTGTAAGTAAACAGTATTTGCTTAATAATTGAATAAAACCTCTAATAACCCAATGACATTTTTCTATATAAATTACTTATTTTTTTTTTTGAAGGGCAAAAGAACTAGTCAAAAGATTGCACTGTTCCTTTCCCTGCCCCCCCGGAAAGTAAAAGGTTGAATAGGTTAAGTGTTCCATTTGATTTTCCAAGGTTTCGGGATGACTTAGGATAGAATTATTTATTGGAATGACAACAAAACTAGACACTTATTCGAGCTTTGCAATATAAAATAGTGAGGGCTATGCTTTAGGCAATCAAGTAAGGGACCATTAAGCTCTTAACTAATGACAAAGATTAGATATTTTAATTATTTAATTGGGTGAATGATATAATAATTTTTTACCATATCATTTTCTTAGATATCTTGGTCGCCACAAGTATTATGATAGAACTAACAAGATGATTTCATGGGCCGGCGAGTGGACCCCACTCTCTCCAAACCCTATTTTGTCTTAGAAGATTAAGATAATGATTAATTAGTAAACGCGTGCTAATTAAGTTAATGGGTTCAACTTCTTTTGGGGATTCCGAGATTTGGTAGTATTAAACAGAGAAGATAAAACTTATGCTCATGTGATAAGAGATTCCTCAAGAAGAAGCATCTTGTCTTTGTGAAGATAAAGGATGCATTTGGTATTCTTCCCCATATTCGAAGATACACCATTGCATATTTTTATTGAGCGCATGAGATTCCACACTATTTGTAAAAATTATAAATATTAAATAATATATGGTAAAAGTTACAAATAATATTAAATATATATATATTTTAAGTTTTGTCATTAGACAAGTCAATAATCTAAAAAAGGTTCAAGAAAATATGAGAAAGGAGGGGGGGGTGTTAGAATGTGAAATAGTTTCTTGAATTAAGAACTTATGTACTCGGCAATCAGTTTGAAGTCCATCATCTTGCATTAATGATTTTCAATTTGTTATATTTTATTTCATTTTAGATAAGGAGTTTGAATCATAATACTTGTGAATTATATACCAATTAAGTATTTGACTATTGAGCCTTATATTGATTCCGTCGTGCTATTTCAAATTTCATTATTTTTGTTAATCTTTAAATCAGGTCAAAGCTTGATAAATAACAATTAGCCATGCAATGTGCTTTGGCAATTTTGTGATTTCTCTCTTGAGATATACCATAGCAATGTGAAAATTTCAAGTAAAATGCTAGGAAGAGTCTCTTTATGTCTCACCAGTTTTGTTCTTTGACAAGTTAGTTTTATCTTTTTATGTTTAAAAATATATTGTGATAAACATATCATTTGTACAAGGGAAAATACTTTGATATAAAAGCATAGACAAGGAATGTGAAATGGAATAAGCAAAACAGCAAGTTGCTAAGGTAATAGCACTGTAACAAAGGAAGCAGAAATACAAGAATATGAACATAAACACACCCCTAAACCAACTACTACACATAGCTTCCCTACTCTGCCATCCTCGCAGACCATAAAAAAATAGACTCGCTATGGATGAACAAGAGGAAGAAGAAGAAGACTAATAGAAACTAACCCTACTGCTGGTTCTAAACTATCTAAATGATCATAGCTAGAAAACAACAGAACGTAGATAGACAGACTAACCTTAAAAACTATGTCCTATGAATTCTGTGGATGTGAAATAGCAGGAACTGAAATATTGAACAGCCATTGCAGAAAGGCCTCAAATATGCAGCCTTATCGCAGCAGATGGGATAGTAAAGGGAGGATCAGAGGACGAAATGAGAAACGAAGTCCAAAATGAAACCTTTTTTGAGGCTGCACTGTGAAAATTCAGCAACCTCTGCGGATCATGCGGTGCAAAAGAAAGTCTGTGAGAGAGGATTTTGAGGAGATTGCCTAAAATGTGCAAAATCTACAAGCAAGAAAGGAGGGGAAGGAAAGGAAAAAGGGTGAGGAGATTGCCTAAAAACTGCACTCCTCCATGCAAGGGCTAAAGGGAGTAAATCCATACTAAAAATGCAATCTTGAACTAATTGCTCTTAGGCAAGTGGCAGAGGTAAGATTCTATGGAACCTTATGGTGATGATTATGATCAGTGACAGATTAGTCTTGATCCTTCCAAAAGAATGGTCTCATGGGCCATGAAGAAGATGAAGTTGAAGCAGTATTATCCTGGTGTTTCTGAGGGTCAGACTCTTGAGAGTCTTGTTGATGGACATTGCTGAAAGGAAGATTAGGAGGTAAGATAAGATTATTGCTGGTATCTAAATCATCCCAAACAGGACTACCAGGACCCCAACCTGCAGGTATTGCATTGAGCCAAGCCTCAGCCATATCACCCCAGACAAATTCAGATGAAGGTGACGCACCCTCAGCTGCTGCACCAGAACTCTCCACATTTGTTTGTATTTCATCACTAGCTGTGACCACACTCGACCCCAATCCGGAGTCCTCATCAGGATTATCACCTTCAGGCGGCAGCGGCCGTGATGATTCTGGCAATTCTGCTGAAGAAGCCTGAAAAATAAGGCCTTCCGGAGCTTGTTCAGGTTGTTTAGACTGCCTATTGGACAACAGATTTTCATGTGGAGCTGAAGGATCAGATGAGGGTGAACTAGTTGCAGCTGCTCTACTGTCTTTGCCAAGAAATAGTTCGGGAAAATTGAGCCTTGCATTCTCTCCTCTTAACCTAAAGGCCTCGCGATCATAGGCCAAGGCCGCGTCCTCGGCTGTGTCGAAAGTACCAAGCCAAAGACGAGTCCTGTTTCGAGGAAGACGAATCTCAGCTACCCATTTGCCCCAGTGCCTCTGTCTCACACCTCTGTATAGCTTTGTAGTGGTAATAGGCTGAACTGTCGGCCTAAACAAAGTCCTGCTGTCTTGGTTGTGCCCAAACCTATTCATCATCATCATCATCCTTCCTCTAGGACTTAAATTCAGTGCATCACTCCAGTACTGCAACAGCTGCTGCTGATGCTGAGAAGACACTGCTGCTGCTGCTTCCCCTGCAAAATAAGGTGGGAATCCAAAACCCTGATTCTGTTGGTAATACTGAGGAGCAAACGAGATCATTTGCTGCTCATTCTGCTGGACAGGACGAAACAGAGGACCTGCGTTTGATCTAAAATGCTGCAAACTCTCCATGGATTGTTGATTTCCGTCAAAGGCAAAAGGAAACACATGTCTTGATGAAGAAGAAGAAGAAGGTGGAGGAGAAATTATAGGCGGATTAGTCATACCGTAAGGAACAGAAAGAGAAAGAGGAGGTTGTGGAGCTTGCTGAACTGAAGAAGTAGAGGATTGATAAGGAGCTTGGCGTTCAGGACTTTTGATCTTCTTGAGAGGCCTACTTGACATGGAAGCTTCATCAAAAACTGGCTTCCATTGTTGCCTCTCTGAGCCAAATTCCTGGCCTTGATCCCTCTCCCAATCCATTCGAGCTGTGGTGTTTTGTGATTCTTCTACTACCTTCTTTGATTTCCCACTGTTCCTAGGTGAAGCCATAAACAATAATTAGCCGCTCGCTCTCCTAATATGCTGAATCAGGAATAAAGAAACCACCCTGCTGCTGTTTAATTAAAAAAAACACAGGGGATTGCAAGAATCTGACATGGATCACCCGAAGATAAGGATGGAAAAAGGAAAATGTATTCCAAAAATCAAATTTGCTAAAAACCCAATAGAAAACTCTGAAAATTTTCAAGAACCCAGATTCTAAAATTGGGGTAAAAATAGAATTCAGACCCGGCTATCAAACCAGAACAAAAAAACTCCCGTTCTTGACCAATCCATCCCAAATATCTAGCAGAAAAGGAAAAAAAATGAATGACACTTGAATAATCAGAGAGCGAGCGGCATTAGAGAAACAGAGACAGAAATCAAAGGGCGTTTTCTTGAGTTTGTTTGAATCCGAAAGATTTTTCAAATGAGAAGAGAATCAGAAGCTCTGGTAAAAGCAGAAGATATTTGTGGGTGGGCTATACAAAGCGTGATGAAGTGCGATATGCAGGCAGGAGAGGTGCGTTTATAAGAGGCCAGAAAAAGATTTGGTTTTGGAGTGTAGAAGCGTCCTTGGTTCGTTCAATCACTGCTTCTCAATTTTGGTCCCACGCGGCTTATTCTTTCTACTGCCGTTGCGGCCACTCTAACCTTGTTTCTTCTAAACTCCCCCCTCCCCCCCCACTAAGACACTACCCTTTTCCCTTGGTCTTCTCAATCCTATTACATACAAAGTCGAAATCCAACTTGCTTTGTATATAAGAATTTGTATTTTATGCGGAGAGAAATGAATTAGATATACTCTTAATGAAAAATATTCCTTTAAAAGATAAAAAACAATAATTAATAATTTTATAAGACATATTAAACGTGACTAGAAGAGTTTTCCTCCACCATAGCTACAACCATGAGCAACTTTGTTATTTCTTGCACTACCAAGCACAAGAGGTATGTATTGCTAAAGCAGTTGTTTCCTCCTTATGATTTCTTGCTAAAATTACCACCTTGATCTTCATGGCTGAGAGTAGCATGTTAACTTAATTTATTTCGAACAATATAATATTTTATTATTCTAATTTTTGTAATCTAACTCTACATTCAAAAAAAGCAATATTGTGTAAAAGTCACAAATCAAGAATATCTATCAATCCTCAAAAGCAAAAAGAAAAATGAAGAATAAAGGAATATTGATCCTCATTGAGAATGATAGTATATTCTCTTCGTAGATGGTCTACCTTGCAAAAGTATTTTAAAATTCTTTTCGGACTTCTCGTTTTTGGGGGATCTAATACGAACCACACTAACCCAGAAGATCATAACACCACAATAGGGTACGGCCAAATATAGAAACCACTTTCTCTACTGAGTGTGTCCGTACAGTTCACCATGTGGCAAGCTGTAAACGGTCATAAATTTAGGGTAAAACATCATCCTCAAATGCAGCCTCCAAAAGGGCAGTAGTCAAAGTCAAGCATCTAAATTTATTTATTGGTATGGTGTAGGTGAGCCCACGATATACAAAGTATGACATTAACATACCGCCCAAGACCAACAACTATCATGTCTTTGCTATTTGAACTCTTCCTCTCTTCTATGATTCAAGATTTTTGTTTTTTGTTCGAGAATGATCTTTTAGCACTCCTGTGTTTTTTTCTTAGTATTTAATGATTTTAATATATCTATAGAATAATATAAAATATTATTTTAGATTGTTCTGACAATTTTTTTATATAATTAATTTCTTAAGACTATATAATTTATTTTACGCAAAAAGATTTATATTTCTTTATTTTTTTATACTTTTCATTTTCTTTTCTTAGCATTCTATTATAACAAACACGTAAAGATCTAAACATTAGAGTTTATAATGGATAACAAATCAACTTAAATCCCTATTCAAATTTAACATGATCTAACAATTGTTTAGCCATAGTAAAATAAGGCAGTAATTTAAATAGTAGACTTAAGGTCTTGAATTTGAATGATATTTCTCTATATGTAAAAGAATGTATGTATATGCACTTGTAGGTGGCTTTTGCCTTAGACTCCAAGCATTCATTTTGGTTGTGCCATGCGCATAATTAAACAGTTCCTTCCATTTATCTCTGGCATTGCCGATATCCTTCCACCAAACAAAGTGTGATCAAACTTTTTGTGAAGATGAAGATATATTTTTCGTTAAATGATTGGCTTTTCAAGAATTCAACGAATTCACATCTCTTAGCTGTCAGTCTCTTGTGATAGTCAAAGTTTGCAATTGCTCATAGGTCATAAGCTTCCAGGAAAGCCATAAAAGAGTTCAAGTTTGGAATTTGGTCATTGGAAGTGGCATCCAAGTGAGCGATGATGCTAAAAGAATTGAAACCTAATATAGAATAACACGTCTTGTGAAGGCCACTATTAAATAGTGAAGCATCTTTCCATCTTCAGCACTCAATATTCAGAATATAAGAAAACAAAACCTCAAAATTAATTATTGGGTTTCCTTTTTATGGACAAAATTAATAGAGTACGAGGTTCATTTCACCTCTAGATCAGTGAGACCTCTGGCCAATCCTGAGAAAGAAGGGTGCAAGAAATGCTGCTGTTTCATGGCCAACCTCGGACATCAGCCAATTGTTTTTCGTACACCATCTTAAAAAAAAAAAACATTTGGGATATATTGAAGTGTCCAAGCACCACATTGATACCATTACCTGACTCGTAATTTAAACGATTTCAAATTTGATTTTTCTAAGGTTGGCAAGACGATGGACAAAGTTTGTCATTGGGAACCTTCACACTACAAGAGATAATCTCCATAAATCAACTTTTAATTCAGTGTGCTTCATATATAAGTATCCAACTTTAGTCTTTTGTTCACGTAATCACCAATTTTTCTAGCAGCCAAGAATTCAATTTATTTATCTTATATTATTTTTTCTCGATACTTTGTGTATCAAGTAATCGAGTATTATACTATACTCCCATCCGTTTTAAAATGTATGTCCCAATTTTATATTTTCACATAAATTAAAAGTTTGATAAATTTCATTAAAAATTTAGCAAATGTCTAAAATATCCTTATTAAAATATTGAAGATGTCTAAAAATGTTCTTGTTAAAAAATTGTTAGTTAGTGTTCTAAATTCAAATTCGACAGTGAGGATTTGTGTTTTGAATTATTGGTCTAAAAACTAATGGTTATAAAAAAATACAGTTAAATCATTTATTAGAGATAAGAATAAAATTAAAAAATAATAAATGAGTATTTTATATAGAAAAAAATATATATCTTAAAACATATCAAAATAAAAATACATATTTTGCAACTGAGATAATATTTTCAACCGCTATTAATAAAACTTGTTGAAGCATAAATCGAGTGTGTGGAGGCAAAAGTTAAAATTAATGATATACCCCTCAAAGGGGCAAAATAATAATAATAATAATAATAATAATAATAATAATAATAATAATAAGAGCCACTTTCGGTGGCAAATTCAAAATTGTCAGTTGCATTGTCCCTAAATAGTTGCCCAAAAAAGTCAACCAATAGAACGGTGTCTGTTGGGGTCGGCGCGAATCGGCACATTTCTGTGGTGCACCGCCTACTCAGCCCTAATCATTTTTCTTTTTTATTCCTAAACAAGTCCCCACAAAACTATGTCCATCACCAAAAGGCCAACTATCTTTTTAATTAGGCCTGCTTATATTTGCCCTAACTGCCTATCTATATATAGTTTTATAAAATAATTCCATCAATTGAGGGAGTATATATTTGTAATTCTCTCTTCTCATGATATTTGTAAAGTCTATTTTGAAAAAAGTGTTATGCCTAAATTTAATTTTTTAACATGATATTAGAACAATGATGAATCACTTACCAATTAAAAGAAAAAAATATATGTAGTGAAGTCAAACTCAAATCTAGCTTTTTAATATTGTATAAAAGTAATGTTACGTCACCCGTGTATTTTCAAATTTTACGTTATAGATATTTAGTCTTGAACGTAAAGGAGTGTGTGAGATATCACACATTGACTAACTTAATATAAAAATTAATTTCTTATAAGACTTAAGCAATCTTTCATTTCTTCAAGTAACTTTTAAAGTTGGACTTAGACCATAAGGCAACGTAAATATGACGTTACTTGATAATATAAAAATATAAAAAGATTATATTATCTCCAAAATAAATGTATATTTCTTTTGAAGGAATATAAATGTATCTAATAAATATATATAATTCACAAAGATTAGCCCTATCGGATAACTTCAAATTGGCATACATATATGAACACTAATCCCATGCAAATATTTAACATGTAATTGGTGTCATGTTTCCACTGATTTTGGTGAGTTCTGGGATGGACAAATGTGATGAGAATGATATCAACCTTGGAATGAATCTTAATGCTTCGAAGCTAATCCATTGCATGTTGAGAAAAGGAGGGCAGTCCCTTTCTTTGGCCCCCTTTTTAAATTCTCAAGAACAAATTAAGATGAACATAATTATATATATATATATATATATATATATATATATATATATATATATATATATATATATATATATATATATATATATATATATATATATATATTCAGCAACTCAAATCACTTTCTCTCTCTCTCTCTCACAAAATGATTATTCAAAGCATGCATGAAATATCAAAGCAAATCTATTGGGAGAAGACTCTTTGATATGTCAATAATTATCTTAGGATTCAACGGCATCATCATTTGTGTTTGGACGGCGGCTTGCTGCTAATCTTCTTATGGATGACCTGTAAACAAAAAGGACTTTCCAATCAGTGGAACTCTCTACAGCCAAAACAAAAGATATTTTCTTGATCCCTATAGTAATCTTGCGTTTAGATCAAATTATTAAGTTGTAATTTAGGATATTAGCGAAATTACTGAGTTTCTTGAATTGTTTTTTGATATTAAAATCTTACGATTGTAATTAAATATTACTTTTTGTTAATTAATTATATAATTTTTATTAATAATATTACAGTTCTTTTAATTTAAAAAATGTTAAAATACCTATAGTTTCTTTGGCAATGGGGGAAATCTTCCAATCAGCATATATACTACTAATATTTTCTTTTTATATATTTTTTTGTCTTTAATTGTTGCCAAATTTGATTGGATAGGTTAAGTATGTTTTCCTTCATGAATTAGTTGAAGGGTGGAAATTTTTAATTTCATAAGAGGAGAATTTGAGATAGGTGACCCCACCTTGTAGGACTTTAGGACAAGGTTTCACACCACGTGTTCCACATTCTAAACAACAGTAATTTCTTTTTTTTTTTTTAAAAAATAAGAACAAAACCGTTAAGGATTTCAAAACTAATAGTTTCTTTTTTTTTCTTCCTTTTCTACAAATAGAGAAAGCTCCATTACTACGCGGATTGGTAGTTTATTAATAGATTATTTTATCTACTTATAGTTATATATATATATATATATATATATATATATATAATGTCTGTAATTAAATATTTACTTTATTAAATAATTATATATTTTAGGATTAAGTCCAAATACACTCCTCAAGTCAAGAGAATTTGTCAAACACAAGCTTAATTTTTTAATTATGATAATTAATCACCTCCTTTCCTATTCCGCCGAAATCAATTGTCCTCAGAAATATAAAATATTTTAAAATGACCTTAAATTAATTAAGTACCTAAAATGCCCTTTTTTAGGAGGGAAACTCTAATACCAATTACTAAGATCTAACAATTTTGTTATAATACTATAGGTTCTTCACCAATTATCTATTTCAAAAAAAAAAATCTTTTATCACCCAAACTCAAAATGTGAAGCCAACTTCTTCTTGCCTCTGCAAAAAATGTAATTGAATCTTGTCGAAATCAAGAACATCTGAAGTTTAGGTTAATCTTCTTTCTCTCTCTCTCTCTCTCTCTCTTTTCAAGACTTACCTTTTTTTTTCATCCTAACAATGTTTCCTTTTTTTTTCTTTTTTTGTAATCAACCAGATAACATATTTTACCAACAACGCGCTTAAATTTTTTTTCCTTTAAAATGTCTTCAAATTCATCATCCATCAGTAATTTCACAGCCAAATGTTCCTCCGGACAAATTGAGAAACATTCTACATAATGGTTTCGCGACAAATATCACAAATTTGCTTGTTCCTTGCCTAAGTTTCAGTGCAAATGTTTCAACCACAATCCTTGCCATGAGTGAAAGGTAGAGAGTTTTTGGCAACAGCAAAACTACTCCTTTACAGCACCTAAACTGTGACAGTATATCCCTGCAGAAGTTACTTCTTCCAAGTATCTCCAAAAACAATTATCCAAGCAAAATAAATTCAGGCATCTTCACTCTGCTACGTGAAATCCCACAGAAAGATGCATGTCCTGAGAATGGAACCCCTCCATATCTTGTATTGATTGTCTGAACCTGTTGAATGAAATAATATCTGCATTAATCCACCAGCAAATAAACAAATGAACAGAATATGAACAAATTAAGTCTGTACATTACATATGGGTTTTCCAAGGCTTGTTGTGTATAGGTTGAAGGAACTCTAGGTTGTCTTTGTCTCAGATCCTGCATTCAAGTTCACAAAACTTAATTCTATACAACAAAAGACACAATTCCAAAAAAGACCATAGCTATAAACATGCGAAACAGCTCTGTCCGCTTTCTGCATGGTTCAAAATTGGTCAGAGATTAACCTAGGCTTTCGACGATTTTTGATCGGATTTTTCCAAAGGCAAAGGAGAAGTTGGTTCTTCCCGTTTAGAGTTTGGCTGATAAAAGAGTTGGTATTAGAGTTTCTCTCGTAAAAAAGGGTAATTTAGTTACTTAAATCAATATAAGGTTCTATTTGAACATTTTGTATTTTTCCGGCAATTGATTTCCTCAGAATATAGAAAGAGAGGCTAATTATCACAATTAAAAGTTCAAGTGGGTATTTGACAAAACTCCTTGACTTCAGGGGCTATTTGGACTTAACCTTATATTTTATCTAAATTTTTGCTATTTACCCTCTTGATTTAAGTATCGTAATCTTCACTAACACATGAGTCTACTATTAATCTCTTTAATTAATAATGATATAATAAAATTAATAAAGGTAAAGTTAGCAAATTAAATAAGTTAAAAATTCCCTTTAAATTTTATACTAAGTCAAAATAGGATATTTAATTGTAAACAGAAGCATATTTGATTAGCATTTTAAGAAATAAAAGAATAAAAATTTGAAAGTATATATACACTCTTCTATTCTAAATTAAAATGTTCACATTCTCAGTTTGAGATTTTTTTTTTTCTGAATAAAAGAATAAACCTAAGATGGCGGACTAATAGTCTCCCACTACTCAATGTTCACATTCTCCGTTTGAGTTATTGCATAGCAGAGTGCTTCATTAGAAATGTCATTGCAAATGTTAACATGTGCGAGGAGTATGCAAATCTTGTTAAGGATCCACTACAAAATTGACAGATAACACTACATTTGACTAAACAAAAACAGTTTAAGAAGCTGAAAAGTTCAAAAAATAGTTTAAGAACAGCTAACCGAAAGACAAATAGTTTAAATAATTAAATTGACAAATTTCCTATCCAATAGGAGTTTCCTGGTGCATATTCTGCCGTGCCTCACGAACCACAGGAACATGGAGGCTCGCGGAGCAGTATTATTATTACAAATAACTTAGTCCATTCTGGCTCCAAGTTTCATTGGGCTCTGTGTTTCAACCCAAAACTAGGCCATACATTTCTTGGAAATGTTCGGCCACTATTTCCTGATGACCCAATCAAAGTACTACTAAGGGGATCAGGCCCCCTTTACCACTTGGACTTAGATCCAGCCTGAGGCCTACAGAAAAAATAATTTCATATATCAGCATTTTTTGATCTATACAATGAAAGAAAAATTACCCTGCATATAGTATTAATTTTTAATGTAGAGGTTATGAATCAATTTTCCGGAGTCCTCAAAGTTTATTCATTTCTTGGAAGGAAATTTTCCTATTTTGACAATTTGAGTAAAAAAGAGAAGCTGAATTACTAATTCATTTGCATCTTGTATCTTTTCTTTTTTTTTTTTCACCAGGGGAAACTAAGGAAATTGCTTTTTCTCTTTTATTTTTTAGCCATATTACTTTTGCAATTGCAGCAGCATCATTTCATATTTACACATTTTTAAAAGTATTCCTACTTGCTCATTTTTCTTTGTCTGTTATACTTTAATTTGCATATTTCCCTTAAATACTCATAAGATTTATTGGACAATGATATTAACCATAACCAATATCCAAGTTATCTGCCAATAAATAAGAAATAAAACATAAAACATAATACACCATTATCAAACTATAAAGCACCTCCACTGCTTCATTGCTTTTCAACTTGCAAATTGGCTTTCTTGAGAGCCTTGAATTTTGTTGCTAGTTCATCATAGTCTGGAAGCTTTGGATGAACGTGCCTGTTTGAAGAGCACCTTCCAGGTTCCTGAACTGGGAATGAATTTGATCGGAGAACGTTATCGGAGACATTCCCATTAGGCCTTTCAATTGGCATCGTCATTGCCCTTGAGTAAGCATGTTTGATTTCTTGCCTTGTCCATGAACCATTCACCCTTGTAGCATCTTGATTTTTCTTTGTTTTTTGAGGTAGAATCTTACCTTTCGTCTCCTGGAAATCGCAATTTTGATTGCAAGAGCATTGATGATAGCAGAGTTTACATTCAAACTTCGGGACATCAGGTGAACAATCCCAGACATCAGTCTCGTCATAAGTGCAGAGATAGCATGGATGTTCCAAGCTGCATCTGCTGCTTGATCTCTTGTGTCCATCTCTGCTATTGGCAAAACTGAAGCTGCTGCTGAACTTGACAAAACTAGGGTGGTCTAAACTTTCTTGTGGATGATGAGACTTCTGGTGCCGCTTAAGTGAGACCCTCCTCTGATGCCTTCTCTTATCATGAGATTTCTGGTCATAATTTGCTGAACCATCAGAAAGCTCCCCATAATAGATGGCACATTCAACATCTTTAGTGCTTGTGATGTCAATAGAAACTGATCTTCTCCTGAGTCTTCTACTAGATGCCTTCCTGCTCTTTCTGAAGCTTCTTGATGCTGCTTTCTCGTGGTGAGAACCGTCCTCTTCTTCTGGACCTTGATCTCCTGGATCATATATTTTTCCTGTTAAGGGAAGAGTAGATGGTTTAAACATGAATAGTCTTTGATCAATGCTTCCTTCTTTCCTTGCAGGGGACTCAAACTCGTGAATGTCATCAAGATATATGGTCTCCTCCGGTAACCTTGCTGAGCTTTCGGATGAAGATTCTATAGCTGCATTCCTTTCCTTATTTGCCAAAGCATTACCATGGTGAGGTGTGCTCTCTTCTATGCTTTCCAGACTGGAAAATGCAAGTTCAAATGGTTTAATCTTTAGGATAGGATTTGGAGCTGGTCCAACTTTCTTCTGCATCAGTGGCTCCACCGTGTTTATAGATGCTTGTTTTACCATTGCAGAATATTTTGAAGGGAATATGGCCTTAGAGCTCAAGAAAGAAGGAAATAGGTCTTTCAAAAGTTTCTTGGAATTCCCAGATGGGAAATCAACATATACAACCTCTCTTTCTGTCTCCATGATGTTAGGAGCCTGTGGATTTTGAACTTCATTTCCATCATAGCTCGGTTCAATGTTTAGAATCGGATCAACTTTGCTTTCATTTCCCTGCTTTAATTGACATAAAAGATTATAAGGCGAGGTATAAAGCACATCAAACATGACTGCATAAGAAGAAAGTTTCAGCTACAACATTACCACCTGTTGTTGCACTTCAGAACTGTACTCAAGAAACAAAGGTCCAGATTTAAGAGCACTTCTAGCTATTTCAACCAACATTATGCTCTTAACATCATCTGCTACAGATTTTAAGGATAGTTTTTCTTGTATCTGTATTAAGAGACATCAAGATTTTAGACAGGAAACCTCATGATAACATGTTGCAGTAGGGATTCTCCAAGTTCATTTTACTTGAAAACAGAAGCGGACCTGACGATTTACAAGATTCCCTGGAAGTAATTCGAGGGCAACATTTACAAATCTCTGTCCATAACGCTCTTCAAAGAGTTTCCTGATTGCTAGAAGCTCCGGTAGATCACCGAATCTTGCTGATGCAAATATCAGACTCGACATTGCCTCATTGATGTCATTAGGACAGTCCCTAACATCATAGAGAAACATCATATTTTGAAGTTTCCTATCACAAAGGACAGTCTAAGGATTGAGAATCATATGGCTAGACATACTTGTTTCTGCTCATGTAAGGAAGGTTAACGAGCACAAATTCACAGAAATTTTCCAACAAATCGTACACTTGCACCAGATTTTCATCCCTGTAGAGCTGCTCAACCTGAAAAGTAAAGTTCCAATCTCAACAGAGCTGCAATTCCAAAATTTTCCAGATTTCTCCTTGATTCTTAACTGTCATAACCCAAGAATTCTCATTGGTTCATATCAGTCCCAAAAGGAAAACTTCATGAATTTTCTATCTAGGTTTATGGGACATATTAAAGAAGTGGATGGCTTTGGAAAACACTTCTATGGTTGATAGAGACTAAAACTCCAATCCCGTGAGAGCAGAAAATAAGTTCATGAATCAAATACATATTTTTCAGTTTAAACCAGCTTATAGAAAGAGAACAAAAAATTTAATTAGGATTCTGCAGATTGTTGACTGACACATAAACTGGTATAAGGACCCCAAGAACATATGAAAAAGTGATAACTTCATAAATTAAATTAAGCTCATACCCTTTCAAAAGCACTCTGGTCATGTCCATGTTTGAGTAGCTCGACCAAGCCGCCCCTCAACTGCCTCGCAATAGTACTTCTCTTGTTCTTGAGCAACTTGAGTCGGCACTGGACCTTTTTAATCAATCTCTTGCTGCAACAGCCAGTGGTGAAACCATAAAGAATCCTGATCACTGAATGAATACTCAGAGAATCTAGTTTTCAAACTAATAACAAACAATACGTACCATTTTGAAGCTTTTCTCCAGCCAAACAGAATGTCAAACATGGTTGTTGAAGATTAGAAGAAGCTGGTTTTCACAAATTCACTGTTGGTGAATCTTTGATGGAGGGGATTTGAAGTACAAAAGGAGCTGAGGAATTTCGATGATCCCATATGTGTTAGCTGCCTAAAGAGCAAAGAAAGGACCATAAAGAAAGGTGATTGTGAGGATAAACCGAAACATCATTGGTGACCCTTTTCATGGGTAGTTATTTTAAGAGAAGTGTGAAGCAGAAGTGGGCTTAAAAGTACTTGGCACCTGGATTCAGGGAGGGGTATTTTGTTGTGTGTGTGTGTGTATTGGAGGGGGGGGGGGGGGGGTTAGGTAGGGGTGGACATGAGATGGATCTCAAACTCCTTTGGAAACTGCTCCATAACACTGAAGTTCATGGAACAGTTATCAAATACATGAGATGATGACTTTTGAGTTCATATTCTGCCTTTTCTCTTCTAGATCAGATCTTGTCTTAGAAGGATATATTCATAATTTGATTTTTCAAGAAATCTTTTCCTTTCAAATCTTCAAATTTGGAGTAAAATTTTGAGCCGTGTCCAATTATTAAAATATTATCAAGAAGATTAAAAAGGTTGAGTTTGTGGGTCATATACATTTCTTTAACCCAAATGGGAAAGTTTAATGTACGACAATGAATGTTAGATCTATGTCGACGCCAATACTCTCAATCAAAACAACAATAACTCCCCTTTTCTCTGGATATAATGTGCTGCCAAATCGTTGTCAAGGGACATGAAGAAGATGGAGCATAGAACACTATGTAGGTTAATATCTGAGTTGTCAGTTAACTACCTAGGTATATGGTTAGGGGTATTAATTACGAATGAAATATTCAACCAATAGAATATAATTATAACTATTACCATATATATATGGTAATAGTTATAATTATATATTTTTTAATTTTTTAAATAACAATTATTAAGATAGATAATGTACTAGAATTAAATTTCATTTCGAAACTTAGTATAAATTTTTTATTTTAAATTTCATATTTTTTTCATAAATATTTCACTCGGAAAAACTAAAAATTTTGTAAAAAATAAAAAATCTTAAAACCCAAATAAGTTTTTTAATAGTGGAAAGCTTCAAAGATTAACAATTATTCTTAGATGAAGAGGGTAATAAACCCCCCCCCCACCATAAAAAAACAAAACAAACAAAAAAGAAAAATGGGACCCTGAATCCGCATGATCATTAAGCGATTATTGACAAACGTTTTTACACATGGGAGTTAAACCCTTGACATCAAGAACCTTAAATTACACGCACTGGCAAGCCTCTTTTGCTTGTTCTTGTCGAATTGTACAAGGACTATTTGTTGGAGTCAAATGAATAGGTTTTCAAATTCACTTGTCCTCTGCCTCAGCTCCTCAGCTCTTTCTTCCTATGATGTGGGTTTGATAGATTTTGGGTTAGGGGTTGGTGGCCAACTGGTGGGCAGGCCTTGTAAACGTGTAAACGTGCGCTTCTCAGATGTGTGCTTGGCACGGAGCATGCTGCTGAAAGCTAGGCCTTGAAGCACTAATAATTATTACCAATGGTACAAAGGTAACACTAAGAAGTTCAAAGGATAATTTATATAGTCAGGTATATTAATTGACCAACATTCGGCAAAGAATGCTCCTATTATATTTGATATCCATGAAGGATAATCTACAACTACAAATAAATTTGAGACACAACTGAAATGTGGTAGATAAGTCAGTTCCAATGATACAAACTCATCACCGGAGCAAAGACTTAAGATGGTCATATCTGTTAAGTTGAGGAGATTTAAATTCCGACTTTTTTCCTTGGATAAGATTCTAGAAATGCTGTGGTTAACTCGGGAAAAATCTTGGGTTGGATTTAAATTCTTTAGCTGCTCCCGCTAAAAGACTTCATTTTTGTTGACCTAACATCACTAGCTTGTTCCTACCACTAGTTCATGTTTGCAAATCCACAAAAATAATAAAAATAAAGGGAAGGAAATAAAGAGAGCATCAAGAGACTTATCTTATCTTAGCACTTAGGAAGGTGATATAGGATATGTATGTTCGTTAATAATTCTGCTGTACCTAATAATCTACCTCAATTAATTAAGGATTTCTGATGTGAAGTGAAGTAGTTGCTATGTTTATTCTGTTGACGCTTGATGGGATTCTGTTTCACACTATGATAATGCCTCTGAGAGCTTTCTAGTCTTCAATTATACGGATGGTTTTTACTGTAATGCCTCTTTTGGCTGTTTTTATACTGCCTGATCAGCATGAAAACATCAAGAACATTTTTCCATCTTTGCTAATTTAAAGGGGTAATGTAACCAAGAAATAGTGACATTAAATTGCAGATGGCGAGACAATATTGTTACTATTCACTTATTCAATTGTTTAGTTTAAAATATTGTGGCTAATGGATTTCTGCCGGTTTTTTTTTTCTGTAATAAGATTTCTGCATTTTAGGTATCTGACGTTTGTCCTCAGAGTTTCGGCTTCTTCATACCAATCCTGATTTGATCTATAATAATTTGTTTTTATTAGTTAGGACAGCAGAAAAGCTAGGAACTTTGTAAGTTTGCGGGATTCTCTTCTTTCATGGTTCAGAGAAAAAAGAATCCACTGTAGAAGAGTAATATTAAATCAGGATAAAAGAGTCCTCTGCAGAAAAAGTGGCAAAGGAAAAGAGAAGATAAGAACATTCAAAAGCAATGGAAAGAGACAATGGTCTAATCAAACAAGAACAAAATGATAGAATAAGAGAGTACAATAGATACAGAAAAGCTCAAGATTATGGTTAATCATGGGACTTAATTATCATTCAGCTCCATTATGAAGATTCCTCTCCATAGTGTTTCTGAAGTCAAGCGATTAGGATTCTTTCTTCTTTTGTAAGTTCACTTCAGACTTGGTTTCATTTGATAAAATCTAATGAAATGAAATGTGGCAAAATTTGTACACTAGTTATAGAAATATGATTGAAAGTGAGAGTCTTAACTGATCTTAGTCATAAAAGTGAAAGTAGAATGATAGTCTAGGTTTGTGTAGACTGACTACTGCTGGAACAATATCATGGAAGCATCTCCTCTTGCATTAGTTTCTGGGTTCATTTTGGATCGTAGTCATAAAGTTGAAAGTAGAATGATAGTCTAGGTTTGTGTAGACTGACTACTGCTGGAACAATATCATGGAAGCATCTCCTCTTGCTTTAGTTTCTGGGTTCATTTTGGATTTGAGACTCCAAGACCCTTCATTTTTTTTACTGTTTCTGGACATTCTTTGGATTGCTCTTCACCTGGCAAATTGTTTCTTTTTGTTAATCCACCTCCTCTTTCCTGTTTATAACAGGAGGTAAACCACCCAAAAGAAAGGTATTTTGTCCACTGCCTGAAGTTTTAGATGCAGTAAAGTGGGCAGGAAGTTTGAAACAACTGTGATTTTATCATGTCTTATCAGTTGTGGAGGTCTAAAGTGAGGTATTGGAAATGGAACAGCCTTTTCTACCTGAAATCTTTTATGAATATTGGCGTTTCCAGGAAATACTAATAATCTTTTGAGACAGTAATCACATAATAAACCTGATGCACTGAAATATTATCCATTTCCTTGATCAGAATATTTGGTACCAGATTAGGGTGCAATTACGAAGATCCTTGAGAGTTGCCAGAGGAAAAACTAGTTTTGGAAAGAGATTCGGATATAAACGTTCATATGTCACCAGAAGTTTTGTGGGCTACGATCATCAAGTTCTGTAGGCATACGGCTAAGAGCTGTGCTCTTTGTTACCTTATTTCAGCCTATTACTGCTAACATCTTGATCTCCTTGAGAGATCCTACTGGCAGAAAAATGGTGTGCCCTGTTGTTGGCCCAAAATCAAAGTGTGATTTCTTGTTCTGGCAGTTTCTATATATCATTTGGCTCAGGTATTATCACCTTCTAATATTTGAAGAAATTGTAAAATTGTCTCTTCATTGACCTTGGAAGACCAGAACATTGCAATTACATCTTGGTGATGACAAGCCGTGCAGGGATTAATTTGCAATCCTTGAAGAAATGCACAAGATTCTATTTAAGTAGCAGCTACATTTGACGGTCTCTTGAGGAAATTATATGAGCTCAGAAGATCAGTAGGTTGCTATAATATGAGCTCTCTTTCTACTCTCTCTGCTACCATAGAGGAGGTTTGGAAACATTTGCAGTCAGTGTTAGCCAACAGAAAAAAACCGATAATAGGTCAAAGTATTGACAAACCTGCACTCATTTTGATTTTGTTTAATGTTTCTATACACCAAAATAAATACGATCAAATAGATGAAGTACATTTCTTTCTATATCATTCTTTCAGACGAGAGTTCACAACATCAAGAATAAAGAATGTCGATATTCGTGAGACAAAAATGCAATTTCATGGGAGCAGATGGATTTTACGTGGTTTCCAGAGCAAAACTACACTGCTACATCAAAGTCGTAGGCACTTGAAAGGATCCCAATTTTCTTGTTTGGAGAGAGGTTATCAACAACCAGTGAACAATTAACATAAACAATAAACTGCCTGGTAGCAAAATTGCCCACCACAATCCTTACAGGAACCTTCACCATCACCAGCAATGGAATCCTCCCCTTTTTCCTGCTGTCTTGATATGCCTGTTGAAGACCTGATCCAAATTCGCTCTTACCCTTCAATTCAACTTCAATCATAGTTGTGTTCTTGGGGCCTTGATGAAAATTTGGCAGATGTCCGGAGCAAAGATTTGAGTCCTCGTGTAGCACATCTACAGAGCTGTCTTTCTCATAGGTGAATCCAATGCCTGTGTTTGGATTCTCAGCTTTTACCGTCACCAAGAAAACTGTGCTGAGGCTGAAATCAGGCTGAACATCGAAAGCTTTGACCTCAAAGTTTGAAACCTTGTACGAGGGCAGCTTAGGATCATAAGTAGCATAGAAATAGAGAGCCAGGGCTGCAACAATGAAGATCAGGAAGATAAGGAGGCAATAGCAGCAGCATATGCAACGGAAGCAGCAGCTTCCACCTGACTTCTTATGGTGGTTGTATCGTGGAACATTTTGACGATAAGGAGGCGGCCTGAGGCTTCCATGATCAGACAACATCATATATTGAGGAGGTACATTCATTGCAGACTTGGATAATGAATCAGCAAGACGAAGACTGTACACTTTTGGGAAGCAATTCCATCATCGATTGCGAACCACGAGAGGTCGAGGAAGAAAGTGAGGCCCTTCTTCTTTTTCCTCTCCCTCAAATTCTGAACCTCTGATGTCTATAAAGAGAGAAATATAGAGAGAGATTGCACGAGAGGAAAAGAAAATGGAAAATGGTTAAAAAAAATTGCATCATATTTGGACATGGACTGATGAACGTGGGTCCATTTCTTAATTAACGACGTTGAAACATATTTTGGAGCTAAAAATCTGGGGAAGACACAAACTTCATACCGCTTTTTGTGGATGTAATCTTAATCTAATCAATCAGACAAAACTACAAATACAAAGATCATCAAGCTCCTTTGGGTCTACCTTTGAAAAGAACAAAAATAGACTTTTTTTTTCCCGTTCTTGATCAATTTGGAAACATTTCAGCAGCACTATACAACTCGAGTAGGAAGAGATGCACTAATGACAGATCTGGAGTTGCACCTCGATGAATCAGCTCGGATGAACGATAAAACCGAAACTACGAGCGACTTAACCTTAACGATAACCATCTTCAGCTTCTTTGCCTTGGATTTTCTAGCAGACTCCACTGAACCCAGCTTGTAAGATTGCAGAAAAACATGTCTCTTTCTCGCCCTGTCTCTTCTATAGCTAAACGAACTTTTCATCATACCTTCATGATTTCTATAACTCTTCGGCCTAGAAAACATACTCCGGCGGCTATATTCATGATTTCTGTAACTCTTCGGCCTAGGGAATGTGCTCACACCGCCATGATCACCATGGTCATGATCTCTGTAACTCCTCGGCTGAGAAAATGAGACCCGGCAGCTCCGATCACCATCTCTTCTTCTCCCCAACATTTCACCAGTTGGGTTCAAGGGCTCATAGCCCTCATCAACCCTTTTGCTAAACCTCAGAGACATAGTGGCGTTCCTCACCAGTGTGTCCATGTTGTTTATACCCAATTTATGCGCAACCACGAAGTTCTTTTTGCAGCAAAACTGAATCTTTATAAAGATGGAGATGATCAGATAATGATCATACTGTGAAATCATAGAACATCGAGTGATGCTAACGTTTTTCTAAACTAGATTTGACAATATGTTGCATATTTTCCATCCCTGGCGGCTAAAGTTTGAATTATTGCTGTGGCCATAGACTGCGTAAATACCGGGAGTCAAAGTCAAGAATTGAGCTACCTGAAATTTCAGTGCAGGAAGGCACATCTTAACACGGAACGGACCCATGCGTGGTGAGACCAGTTGGAGTTAAACTGATTGATCTGTGAACTAAGCAATAGGAAGGATAGAGGTAGTTTTGATTCGATTGTAGCATAATACAGCCTGGAGCAGCAAAATTTTGACCTTTGACGGCTCTTTGTATAGTATATTATCTCTTTTGTCAGCATGTTTCAATTCTCTTTGAATTTTTTTTTTTGCAGATCCGAGGAATATTTTAGGTGCGAATTGGGGAGAGTGGTTTCTTCGAAGTGGTTTGACTTGGTTCTTTCCCTTGGAGTTTTTGGGCCATATCCAATTTTTCGAAGTTTTTAAATATCAGTACTGCTATGGATCAAAAGTTAGCTTGGAATAGAACTTGTCTTTATAGTTCAAATAGAACATTTCTTTTTTTTTAATTAAGATATTTTATTAATAGAAATAAAAAATGTTAAAGAGTTAAAAATTTATAGTAACAAAAAAAATTACCACACCTAATTAACCTTGGTGAATAAGATATAATTAATGGTGTCTTACATACTATTGCTACTACACTTGAGTACCAAATTGTCAGCAGTGCCGTCGCATTTCTTGACCTTTCATGGTTCTTGTTGAAACAACCTGAAAATAAAGCTAAACCTACAAGTCTGAGAACTGCTGCAAGAGCCTGATATATTTTCTTGCTACCAACATAAACGAACCAAGGTGGCATGCGCGGCAGCTCAAATACCTTCCGCAACAGGTATCGGGTTTTCTAGTTCTGAATCCCCACATACTAGAATCAATATCCACGAGACGTCACATTGGAGGCAATACTTTCCAAATAAATAAGAGATGGACCTGCTGAAAGTCATATCAATATCATGTTGGATTTGGTGTTTCTTGCCTGATGAATGCAACTGCTGAAAGAATGCCTGTACAAGTGCAACTGAAGACACTGCTTGAGAGTCATCAGACATTAGAAGAGATGGACATTCCTGCATCGTTAACAGCGAGGATGTATAAACAAGCACAGCTCCATATTGCTAATTCAGACCAAAAGCGACAAACCAAAAGCAAAAGCATCAAACCAAAAGCAACAACCTGCTTTCCTTCAGTATGTAACTTCATTCTGACAAGGATGCCTGTATAGAACTCCTAGTCATACCGTTTTTGAAAGATATACACAAAGCTGAGTGACAGAGAAAGGGTTAAACTTAAAACATTAAAGCATTGAAGCAAAAACGAGAATATCACGAAAGATCAAGTACAGTTTAAACAATAGTAGAAGCCTACATGAGGAAGAGTTGCTTAGACTAAAGTTTATTTATGTGAAGTCAAGTATTTGTTATCCAATTCTTCGTTTATTATAAAGGTTGTACAATCTTGTCTTGATTGTCATTTATTAAATGAGTTATTGTTATCCAATACTTCATTTAAACCTCTTTTCTTGATTTCATTTATTATATAAGTTATAGTTTTTGTTTTCTAGGGGGGTTGTTGTCTTTACAGCTTAAGCCACGTTTTCACTAACTTTTCACTAATATTTGTTAGAGTCAAGCTTTCATTCCCATCTGCCAGAAACTCTGAAAATAGATCTCTTGCAGATTCTGCTAAAAGATCTGAGAGAAACAAAATTCTCTTCCTTTTTCTTGGCAAAGTAATCAGACTCTTGAGACTTGTTGGATTTCTTGAATTGTGAGACAAGGTAAAAGGGGCAAAAAGAACAGATAGCAGCACTAGAGATATTAAGCTAACAAAAGGCTCGTAGTATATTGAAGAAAAAGCCAACATACTAATTATTTTTACTGTACATAACTCTTGGACTAATGATGTCAAGGCCGCATCAGTGGACTTCATATTATGCATTTGTGCACAACTACAGACCCCAGAGAGTGTCCAAAGATGATATATAGTGGAGAATAATAAACTGTTAATAGTAATTATCATTTAACAGGCTGCGTTTTACAAGGATTTAAAAAGCTATAGGAATACTTTTGAAAACTAAACCCCGATTTAAAAGATAATCATGAATCAGTCAGAAAAAACTAATTACAAGAAATTTCCCTTCCCTTATGGCCTTATCTCTTCTGCAGACACAATATTCTGACACAGTTATAAAGTGAAAAGAACACATTCAAATTGAGTTGTTTCCTTCATTAGGATGGTCACGTATCTTCCAAAGCCAAAATTGTACACATTAGATAAATCAATTTCAGTCTGGAATGTCAAAAGCGCAGACCAAAGATCCATCGCGGAGAGAGAGGACAATTTCTCAAGTACTAAAAATCAAAAGCTAAACTCTTCCTTAGCTTTTACTCCTTTTTTATTTAATTTTTTTTGGGGAACAATTGCTAATTGGGAAAGCACAGACTTATCATATGTCAGTTAAAGATGTCTAAGCACCTTGCGGGCTCCAACAGATCAAAAAAATTAGTTGTCGATAGCAGTTCATAGATGTTAAACACATGCAATTTGAATGCACAGATTAAACATCAGATGAAAACAGGAAAAGTCTTTTCTCTCTCTCTCTCTTTTTTTTTTCTTTTAAGCAAAAGCCTTTTTTCTTATGAAGAGTACTAAGAACACTGTCCAATAATCATATAGTGACTCCCATTTTAACCGTTGGTGATAATGTTAAGAAATGGCAAGTTGAGTTGTTCTCTTGGAATCAACATGAGCTATTCAAGATTTTTTTTATCATATTTATTTATTTAGGTTTGTCACTAACTTTAAATGGCTTTAAAGTGTGTTATAAATTGAACCACACACACTGCCCGCCCCAGTCCGGTCTGGGGTGCCATTTTATATTTTGCCATTTATCTTTTGGTCTTATCTTGATTATGTCAAACCAAATTTGGTCTAGTCACCAGTCTAATTTTTTTTCCAAATTACTTGACTTCCGCCCTTTGATTTTTTCTCCCCACTACCTCATTAATTCTCTCCAACGTGCAGAAACTTCCCCAGATTTCCTCTTCACTTAACCTTCCTTTTTCCACAATAAATAGTGAATACTTTGCAGCAGAAAGGGCACACTCCGTATGTCTAAACTCTGTGCTGCTCTGTTCTTTGTCTATTCTTCTCCATTGATATTTTGGGCAACTGAAGTTGACAAGTTTAATTTCTCTACCACAAATGCACGTGTTAGAGGAAGCTGTATTAATCTTGAAGAGCAAAGCAGCATTGCAATTGCCTTGAGGTCCCACCTAAATATTACTTTCAAGACAGTAATATACCACGGCACAATAATCACTAAGTAGTTCTCCATTTCAGTTTTAATTACTGTTTTTGAATTGTTTCTCTGCTGCTGCTGCCTATCTGTTTTATCTGCATAGTTATTTTGCTACTAGGCTAACAGATGAACCTAATTTAAGAAAAATTCTGTCATATTCAGCATAATGCCCCCTTAGATCACGACTTGATAGGGTAAAAAACTATTATCGTATCCATAGTAATAGACAAAAAGAACAAGAACTCACTGACTACTTCTCTGGATCCAGATCAGCTGGTCAATGAGATCAAAATTTCACAAAAATAATCACAAAGACAAAGATAATTCCTCTTACAGTGAAAACATGTTTCTACTGAAAAAGAAGTATAGATTAACTTACAATTTTCCTTGTTTAACTTCAATCAAAGAAAAGAGGAACCGTGAGTAGCCAAAAGTTTAAGTTGAATTAAGGCATATGGGAAGCACATAAAGTAGCAAACTCTTCCTCAAACTTATGTCATCGAAATTACTGAACAAGGTTGATGTTTGAAGTCATGTTCTACAATGATAGCTCGATTCGGGAAAGAATGGAAAGGTGTCAATAACTCTGACTTAAAAGTTACTAGTAAATTAGTTTTCTTTTTTTTATTTGGAATAACTCAACAATGTATTGAGCACGAGTGAATACCTTTGCTGCGAGACCGGCTCGTAAGACGATGTTACATCTGCCAGAAATAGACAAGCATTGAAGGAATTGATACACCGCCAACTATAAAAGTGCGGCACGAGATATTCAGACGATAGAGAGCACCTCAGAGATCAGGAGAAGAAGGCAAGAGGACGGCGACAGCGGTCCCCTCGCCGGCCCGCCCGCCTCACAGCTCCAGCCCTAGCCATCAAGTATCAAGCAACTTGACCGGATATCATGTGATTCATGTCGCCGTGGAATGTTTTGATTGATTGGCAGCACCACGTAAACAAGGCTGACGTGGTACAGCGTATGCGTGGAAAATTTTATCCCAAAACCCGTATTTTAGGTGCTATAGGAAATTATAAAAATAAAAGTAGGGAATTTAAAACTATTAAAAAGTTTTTTTTTTGTTGAATTTATACTTAATCATATATTTGATCATTCAAAAAAAAAAAAAAAAAAAAAGATGAAGGAGGTACAGCTTCAGTTCCAACCCTATCGCCAAGAATAGCAGGGGAAATAAGCCTACGAGGTATATATCCAACAAAGGAATGGAATTTTGCTTACTGAAGTATGGGCATTAGTATTATATCACTAGATACATGTTCCAATTTCCAGTTTCTATGTCTTGTCAATGTATCAGAGCCTTCATCCACAAGATTCCGACCACTCCATTGAATGCATTGAGTGTGTCCCTTCAGGTTTCGTGTTACATTGATGGCATCTCCTTCAATTATAGCTCTGTCATGTCCCAAATTCTCCATCACTAGCATGGCAAGAAATGCAGCTTCCATCTCTGCCACATATGCATCTCTAGAGAAATGTTGACTAACCCAAGCTCCAATAAAGTCACCTTTGTTGTCTCGGATAAGGTAGGCATCGTAGGTATCTTCTCCGTCGCTGTCAAAGTTTACTTTTAACCAATTTACTGGAGGAGGTTGCCAGACTTGCTGTCCTGGAATTGTCAAGTTCTTGAATTTTCTGCTTAAACTTGCATTCCAGTACTCCTTGGATGATTTCCTGATGCATTCAAACATTTCTTCCAGAGATCTTGTTTCTTTGCCGTGAAGAATGTGATTCCTATGTTGCCATATGTTCTCCATGCAAACTGCCAAATAGTGCTGGAATTCCTCCTCCTCTTTCTGATGGGGGAAGTTGTTATTTGGAGTACCTCTCTAATCCAGTCAGTCATGTTCCATGTACTGAAGCTTTGCATGTTTAGTTGCCATTGGAATTTAGCCAAATTGCTGCAGTCAAGGGACATTTTAGAAATAACACAGCTAGTAGTTTCCAGAGAGAGTGCTTGTTGTACTATGGATCTAGTTGGTAAGAAGTATGCAAGTACCTTCCAAATGAAATGTTTGTGCCTGCTTTGTAAACTAGATTCCCACAAAAGTTTCCAGAATTTTCGATCAATTTGGGAGTTGCTTTCCAATCTCCCTTGGTTTTCCATTCGGTATGCAGACCTTGTGGAAAATTGCCCTGTCTTGGAGGGCAACCAAACCATGGAGTCGGATTCCTGGTTAACAGGAATTTTGTGGAAGAGAATTGCCTCTGCTGTTTCTCTCAGAAATATGGATCTCACCAAACCTTGATTCCAGATCTTACAATCTTCATTCGTTAACTCCTTAACCAGTTGACCACTTGTTTCATCTCTTAGATCCTCAGGGATTTTGCGACTTGGGAGTTGCGGGACCCAATGATCCTCCCAGATGTTTGGTTCTGTTTGTGATCCAATCTGTAGATAAGCTCCTTTTTGGGTGACATCCTTGCCTGCCCATATGCTTGCCCAGATCCAAGAACCCCCCTTTGGGGCTGTTTTCCATATTAAAAAATTCCTTTCCTCTCAAGTACTTTGACTTTATAAGCTTAAACCATAACATTCCACGTTGCGTAATGATTTGCGAACCTACTTTGGCAACACAAGCACAGTTCATCTCAAGGGCTTTTCTTGATAATCCAGTGATCTAAAGCTTTAGCTCTAACTATTCCCTGGACCCCATAACTACGCCCTCTAAGCTATGGAGTATGTAAATCGCGGGATGTGCACGTAACCCGGCTCCCAGAGTTCCCAAAGCCCCTCGTACACTATCACGCATGACGCCGCGCTCCAAACTGATTGTTCCACTATATCTCCCCCAAATATAGCTCCCAAGTTCCCAGCAGGAGTCGAACCCCCACCCTGCCGCTGGCAGCGAGAGTAACCTTGATTGTTCCACCAGCCCGCATATGCCCCGGGGGACTTGGATGCCTCCGGTGGGATTTGAACCCTCAACCTTTGGGTTGAGGGACAAATCCCATTGCCAGCTAGGCTGGCTTCCTTTGGCCAAGGGCTTTTCTCATCCAAGGCCACCTGCTTGCTTAGGAACACAGATTCTATCTCATGCTTTCAAGAACAAGTGTTTACTTCCGCCATCTTCAAACCCCCACTAGAAATTCCTGCTAATTTGTTGCAGGAGATACCGGACTGCGCTTTTTGTTGGGATGCAAACTAAGTCCCACATGGAAAAATTGATGGAAGAGTTGTCTAAATATAAGATTCAAGATAACTCTATTAATATGAGGCCTTTTGGGAGATACCCAAAATAAATCCGTGAGGGTTTAGCCCAAAGCGGATAATATCATACTAATGTGGAGATTTGTTGGGATGCAAACTAAGTCCCACATGGAAAAATTGATGGAAGAGTTGTCTAAATATAAGATTCAAGATAACTCTATTAATATGAGGCCTTTTGGGAGATACCCAAAACAAATCCGTGAGGGTTTAGCCCAAAGCGGACAATATCATCTCAAGGGCTTTTCTCATCCAAGGCCACCTGCTTGCTTAGGAACACAGATTCTATCTCATGCTTTCAAGAACAAGTGTTTACTTCCGCCATCTTCAAACCCCCACTAGAAATTCCTGCTAATTTGTTGCAGGTGCAGGAGATACCAGACTGCGCTTTTTGTTGGGATGCAAACTAAGTCCCACATGAAAAAATTGATGGAAGAGTTGTCTAAATATAAGATTCAAGATAACTCTATTAATATGAGGCCTTTTGGGAGATACTCAAAACAAATTCGTGAGGGTTTAGCCCAAAGCGGACAATATCATACTAATGTGGAGTTTAGGCAATGTTAGACAATTCCTAACTAGTGGTATCAGAGCCGATGGTTCGTCTGGGTGACGTGGCACTGTGTGGGAAGCCCCCTCGTTGGAGATCTGCGGTTGATGCCTTGTGTCGAAAGTCTTCCTGATAATGTGGTGGTCAGGCGGCGTATCCCGCTGGTTGGTAGCGGCGGTGTAAGATGGTTGGCAGATCAAATAGATTACCTCTGAAGGAGAGGTCATGACCTGTGTGGTCATTAGTTTGAGGGGAGGATTGTTGGGATGCAAACTAAGTCCCACATGAAAAATTTGATGGAAGAGTTGTCTAAATATAAGATTCAAGATAACTCTATTAGTATGAGGTCTTTTGGGAGATACCCAAAACAAATCCGTGAGTGTTTAGCCCAAAGCGGACAATATCATACAAATGTGGAGTTTAGGCAATGTTAGACAATTTCTAACAAGAAACTAAGGACCACATAGGTCATGACCTCTGAAGGAGAGGTCATGACGTGTGTGGTCATTAGTTTGAGGGGAGGATTGTTGGGATGCAAACTAAGTCCCACATGGAAAATTTGATGGAATAGTTGTCTAAATATAAGATTCAAGATAACTCCATTAGTATGAGGCCTTTT
This sequence comes from Rauvolfia tetraphylla, assembly GCA_030512225.1. NCBI lineage: Eukaryota > Viridiplantae > Streptophyta > Magnoliopsida > Gentianales > Apocynaceae > Rauvolfia > Rauvolfia tetraphylla. The sequence continues at coordinate 2,431,431 of JAJQKT010000012.1, forward strand.
GGGAGATACCCAAAAACAAATCCGTGAGGGCTTTGCCCAGAACGGACAATATCATACTAATGTGGAGTTTAGGAGATGTTAGACAATTCCCTAACAAGTGAGTATCGTGAGTCGATGGTTCGTGCTGGGTGACTTGGCATCGTGTGGGAAGCCCCCTCGTTGGAGATCTGCGGTTGATGCCTTGTGTCGAAAGTCTTCCTGATAATGTGGTGGTCAGGCGGCGTGTCCCGCTGATTGGTAGCGGCGGTGCTAGATGGTTGGCAGATCAAATGGATTACCTCTGAAGGAGAGGTCATGACCTGTGTGGTCATTAGTTTGAGGGGAGGATTGTTGGGATGCAAACTAAGTCACACATAGAAAATTTGATGGAAGATTTGTCTAAATATAAAATTCAAGATAACTCTATTAGTATGATGTCTTTTGGGAGATATCCAAAATAAATCCGTGAGGGTTTAGCCCAAAGCGGATAATATCATACTACTGTGGAGTTTAGACAATGTTAGACAATTCCTAACAAGTGGTATCATAGCCGATGGTTCGTCTGGGTGACGTGGCACTGTGTGGGAAGCCCCCTCGTTGGAGATCTGCGGTTGATGCCTTGTGTCGAAAGTCTTCCTGATAATGTGGTGGTCAGACGGCGTGTCCCGCTGGTTGGTAGCGGCGGTGCAAGATGGTTGGCAGATCAAATGGATTACCTCTGAAGGAGAGGTCATGACCTGTGTGGTCATTAGTTTGAGGGGAGGATTGTTGGGATGCAAACTAAGTCACACATGAAAAATTTGATGGAAGAGTTTTCTAAATATAATATTCAAGATAACTCCATTAGTATGAGGCCTTTTGGGAGATACCCAAAAACAAATCCGTGAGGGCTTTGCCCAGAACGGACAATATCATACTAATGTGGAGTTTAGGAGATGTTAGACAATTCCTAACAAGTGGTATCAGAGCCGATGGTTCGTCTGGGTGACGTAGCACTGTGTGGGAAGCCCCCTCGTTGGAGATCTGCGGTTGATGCCTTGTGTCGAAAGTCTTCCTGATAATGTGGTGGTCAGGCGGCGTGTCCCGCTAATTGGTAGCGGCGGTGCTAGATGGTTGGCAGATCAAATGGATTACCTCTGAAGGAGAGGTCATGACCTGTGTGGTCATTAGTTTGAGGGAAGGATTGTTGGGATGCAAACTAAGTCACACATGGAAAATTTGATGGAAGATTTGTCTAAATATAAGATTCAAGATAACTCCATTAGTATGAGGCCTTTTGGGAGATACCCAAAAACAAATCCGTGAGGGCTTTGCCCAAAGCAGACAATATCATCCTAATGTGGAGTTAAAGCGACGTTAGACAATTCTTAACAAGTGGTATCAGAGCCGATGGTTCGTCTGAGTGACGTGGCACTGTAACGTGGCATTGTGTGGGAAGCCCTCGTTGGAGATCTGCAGTTGATACTTTGTGTCGAAAGTCTTCCTGATAATGTGGTGGTCAGGCGGCGTGTCCCGCTGGTTGGTAGCGGCGGTGCAAGATGATTGGCAGATCAAATAGATTACCTCTGAAGGAGATGTCATGACCTGTGTGGTCATTTGTTTGAGGGGAGGATTGTTGGGATGCAAACTAAGTCCCACATGGAAAAATTAATGGAAGAGTTGTCTAAATATAAGATTCAAGATAACTATATTAGTATGAGGCCTTTTGGGAGATACCCAAAATAAATCCGTGAGAGTTTAGCCCAAAGTGGACAATATCATACTAATGTGGAGTTTAGGCAATGTTAGACAATTCTTAACACTTTTGACATTCCGGACTGAAATTGATTTATCTAATGTGTACAATTTTGGCTCTGGATGATACGTGAGCATCCCAATGAATGAAACAACTCAATTTGAATTTGTTCTTTTCACTTTATAATTGTGTCAGAATTTTGTGTCTGCAAAAGAGATAAGATAAGGGAAATTACTTGTAATTTGTATTTTCTGCCAAATAATTTTACATTTATACCGACGTTAAAATAAATAAGCAAAAATAAATATGCACTTCAAAATAAAAGTTTTGAGAAATATGTATGTAAAAGCACTAAAAAATATGTTAATGGATGGATCTCTCTGAATCTCTACCCGTGTATATAGGAGGATTTATTCCTGATTCTCAATATTGGGGATTAGGCCTTGGCACTTTTTCTCCCTCGTTTACTGGTGGGGGTTTGTAAGGGGGAGGTTTGGGACAAAATTCTTGCGGCAGTTATACAAATGTCCGGCGACACTCCTTAGCTTGTTAAGTTGCTAACCTATAAGCAACCCACACGGCCAATAGTACAACTTATAACCACACTTGGAACAAAACTCGCAAGCACACTGCAAATGCTTCCTTATTCCAGCACCCTTTTGCTGAATCTTCTCATCCCTCCAATCCAACACTTTGATATACGGGTAAACGGTGCCCAGCTTTCCACTGTAGAAGGAATATCGAGTATTCAACAACTCAAGGTTCGGGTGACCATCCAATATTGGGGAAAATGAATTCAAGGATAAGGCACACCAAACTTCAAATGCTTTAGGTTGGGGAAGTTCTTGGCGATCACTTGTGAATCGCGATCCGGTAGTGCTCCAAACAATGCTAGTTTGGTAATGCGGCGGAGTACTGGGCAAATAGATCCACAATCATACCAAAACATCGAACTCCTCTCAGATTTTTTCGGTGTGGTATAACTTCATAGACCCACAGAGATAAATTGACATAGTCCGAGAAAATCAGATATGAGGGATCGAGTCCTAGAATGCACGATCAGAAGTTAGAAAACAATAACTTGTCTTTCATATTGGACAAGATAGAAGAGTGAATTTTCATTTTACAAGGATGAAAGATACCTTTTAGCAATATACTCGTAGCATTCAGACTGGAAGCGGTTCACTGGAAGGTACAATTTGGACCAGGACATGGCCCGGCGCCACCTGAACATGATAACAAGCCAGTGGAAGTACAAACTATACCACATACCCATATTGGTTTAATCCATGGGCCTGAGGTCGAGCACATCACCTTCAGGGAATAATGGAGCCAACAACGCCATAAGCCACCGCTTAGCTATGAAGCGCGTCAGGCACAACTTGGACACTCGATTCGAATATGCAACCCAATATGTCATGTGGCATTTCATTCCAATCTTTGGGTTCTGATTCAGTAACCATTTTTTACTTCGATAAATCATTAGCAGCCGGAAAGCTCCTCGGTTTACAGCCTGAAGCAAAGATTCAGGGATACCAATCAGAACACAACTAAATATTCTTCCAGAGGCTAAAAATATTAAACCCTGATTATCAAACACAACTAAAATATTATTACTACAAAAACCTTAACACTCGAAAATTTGCACCGAACAAGACAAATCAAGGAGCCACTCACTATTTTCAAACAAATGTTAGAAACCTCTGGAAGAGAGTTTTTTTTTTTCTTTCTTTCTCCATAACACTCCTACATCCCATTTGATGGTTTTAGTACTTTGGTTATTACTGATTTCTTTTTTTGGTATATACTTCTGGAATTTTTATTACTCAATAGAAAATTACATAATTACAAAGAGAGGTTCAAGAAATCATGTGAAACAGCTGAGGCAGAAAGTAGCCTATTGAAATGAGTTAAAATTTCAACAAGAAGAACATGAAGAGGGGGAAGTTGTCATCCTCGCTATACAAGAAGCTAATATGCCAATATACTTGCAAAGAACATAAGCTAAAATATAATTGAAAAATATTTTTTGAAGAAAAATTATTCCAAGATTTGAATTTGATTATTTAATATCATAAAATGTAAAAGTTCGTCTTTCTAGCTGGTAAACTCAAAATTCAATGTACAAAGTACTTCATCTTTAATCAACTTTGAAAGAAATACTTCTATAAAGGCAACTATCCTGATGGACACAGAAATTGGAACCCTAAACAAATGAAAGAGTAAATTCATCTAAATAATTGTAACTTCCAATTTATTACTTTGACGGTATTAACAGTTTTTTCATCGTTGTGTTGCTGCATTTCCCACTTCTCCATTTTGCACCCACTATTAAACCTTCAGCCCTGAGACTTCTTTATTTCCACTCAGTTGCTGATGAATTTTCGCTTTCAAGAACAAGAGAGAGAAGAGATCTAAAGCTTCAATTCCCTAGGGGAAATGATGAATCAATTAATTGCAGAAGTTCCAAAATAAATGTCACGTTACATCAAAGACAAGAACTTTCTGGATTTTTTTTTAACCAAAAAATGGTAAAGTTTGCGAGGTCTATCGTTCTCACCTCCATAACACGCGAGATGCTTTAGAGTGTGACGAACATTTATTTAAATATGGAATTTGATAAATTTATTAAATTTACAAACAAAATGGTAAATTTATGTAGGATTTTTCTAGCATGTGCCAAGGATAAATCAAAATATATATGGTACTTTGAATCTTGTCATAAATTTTATAAGATTTTTCTCCGTAAATTTTACATTAATCATCTAATTTAAATTCTCATATCTTAAATATTTTCTTTCAAATCTAATAAAACTTGAAATTATTCCATTTCCTTATATCACTCAAATTCCTTCAAGGATTCTCTACTTCCTATACAGTTTATATATCCCTTTTTTTTTGCTGAATAAAATACGGTTTATATATCTAAATCTAAAAATGAGACAATTCAAATTTTGTTAGATTTGGTTTCCTTATTTGACTCCATTTCCCTTTAGATTCTTCTATTTATAAAATATAAATTTGAAAATTAGATAATTTTAAATTTTTTTATAATTTAAGACAAAAAGATTTAAGGTAAGTAAATCTAAATTAGTGATGATCGGTACAAAATCTCTGAAAATAATTTTATAAAATTTATGATAATTTAAAATGACATATATGTTTTGATTAATGATAATTTATGATTTCTTTATTAAAACTTACTTTTTTTTAATTATTTACCGTTAACCTTGCGAAAGTAACTTTTAATTACCAAATAAGGATTTTGCATACTGCTTCCTCTAAAAAAATATTCCTAAACCACAACTTTAAACCGTTACACTATATGTATCGTCATATATGTTTTAGACAATATAACATTCTAAAATCTACAAAAGTTACTGTTTCAGCAGGTAATTCCTCGGCACCATCGTTTTTTTTCCTATAAAAAATGGAAAGTCGTAGGACATTTAATGAGAATCACATTAAAGAGTGTCTCTGAGGATGTAATGATTCATAGTAGCAAAGTACACAAAATTCACTTGACATTTGCATTTAAATCCTCACGTAAAAGAAACAGTAATCTCTGCATTCAGTAAATCCTTTCATTATCACCGTCCCTCCCAAAAGTGTGAAGAAAATGCAGCGCCATAGCTCAAAAGCTTCAAGCCCTGTGACTTCTTCTTGCGGCGCATTCTCTTCATGTGACACTTTCCCATTTCCCTTCACTACACCACACTCTTGCCTGTGACTTGCTTCAATATAGCCTATCCGCCTTCTCCTCCATTCCCCACCCCTTTATAAATCTTCTTGCCCCTCTCCTCTATCCCCACACCAACATCATCATCAAGTAGTACCTCCGCATTGCTAATTCATCCAACACCGGAGCTCGACGAGAAAGAAATTTAGACGAAGAAGAAGAAAAAGAAGCAGTAGAGACTTAATATGATGAAGGGTTATGCCTATATTGCAACCATCCTCATTTCCTTGATCTTATTTTCAACAGCCTTGCAAGCTAGGCATATTGGACAGGCACAATCTCGTAAGTTTTTGACACAAACTTTTGTGTATACTTACACTCATTTTCCAGAGAACCTTTCTTGCTTATTGGGATTTTATTTTTGTCTTAACAGGTCATGGGCACCATCATGCACCAGTGTCTAGCAGAAAAGACCAGACAGTTGTGAGACCTCAGGCCTACTGGGACAAAAGGCCAATGATGCACAGAAGAGCTGATACACTCCAAATTGCAGGGTCAAGTTTACCAGATTGTTCCCATGCTTGTGGATCTTGCACTCCATGTAGACTGGTTATGGTTAGCTTTGTGTGCTCTTCACTTGAAGAAGCAGAGACATGTCCAATGGCTTATAAATGCATGTGCCACAACAAGTCATATCCTGTTCCATGATGACAATTTTGAAAAATAGTTGTAGTACTGTTTTCTTTTCTAGTTCTCTGTAATATAGTGAGCAAAGGGTCTTTCTTTTACTTCTTTTTATGTTTTCTTCCTGTTTTGTGTTTCGTTTTTAGGATAGGCAAGGCTTGCTATGTAATCAAAGAGCATTTAGTTTCTCTAGACTCCTCTGGGGATGTAGTCTTTCCATTTCATTAGTAACATATTGAAAATTTCCTCCGATTTTACTCATAAAATTTAATGCCCTAAAATTAATGTTTACATGCCATTTCTCAAAATAATTCGTGACCCATCAATGTCAAATACTCCCACCATTCCACTACATCGACACTGTAGTTAATATTCTTGTCTTAAAATATTAGTCACTTTGTCTTTTTCAAGAGAAATTAGAATTTTTCTTCTAATCGTAACCCCACTTAATTAAAAGAACCATTCATTAAGTAGCTCTATTAAAATACTAATAAGATATTAAAACAAGGGCACAACAACCTTTTTCAGGTTAACTTTCATAGAAGTAGTTGTCCTTAGTCTGGATGAAAAACCACAATGTGACTAGTATAGTGTAACTATGCAAGTGTATATTTATCAAATAATGTTGTATTCTTATAATTATCACATAATATTATAAAATATATTTTTTATATTTAATTGTATGTATTGTACAAATTTAAATATTCTCGTCGTATTTATAATAATCTTCTTATTATATTAGAATATTTTAAAATAATTTTCACTTTCTTTTTTTAACCCCACTATATGTATATAAATAAATATATATATAATTACTAACAACACATTTTTTACTTTTTATTATTTTATTATAAATTTAAAATTTTTTATAAAATTTTATGTTCAATCAAATACTATAAAAAGAGATAAGATAAAAAAATCTATTATAAAACAACTAATAGGAAAGAAAAATCCTCCCCATGACACAAGATTAGCAAGATTTGGTTGGCCAATTTAGAATCAGCCAATCAGCAATCGCCAATCAGCCCTCGGAACCTTCAAGTTTTTGCAGCTGACATCAAATTCACCGATCTTGCATATCCTCGGGCAACAAAAGATGCAACGCATTAGGCGGGCTTTTAGCAATATGGCTGGTTTTGGTCCTTCTGCAATGGCAACTCCCTTCGAGGCACCTTCATTTCCCATTTTCGTCAGAGAGTAAGCTCGATGCTTCACCGGCTCCTCCCTGATCCCCCTTCTCCTCCCTCTAATCCCTCTCTGCCCTTTCTGGCTCCACCACTTCTTTCAAGTGGGTCAAACCCACCTCTCTATATTATCACCCAAATCATCAAGAACAAGAATTTCTCCTCTCATTTGCAATGAAAGGTAACTTTTCGTCTTCCTTTTTCATTTCTATGAATAGGGCTACGTATGCTTGTGTTTCTCCTTTGTCTCTTCTGTTCTGGTAAAAAGTAGTATAATGGGTGTATTGTTGATTACACGCTGCAAATGCATGCTCGCCTTTTCTTTCCTTTTTGAAAAACTTTTCATCTCTGTTTCTCCCAAATAACTCATGCATGACATAGTGCCTTTTTTTCTCTGTCTATAATAAAGGAAATGCAACAAAAAGTGCCCTTTGATTGCGCTGTTAACCTTCCCTTTTTGTGGGATATCCAAAAATCCACCCTTTCTTCCTTTTGGGTTTCCCAAATTTTGCTTGTTGATTCCTCTTGGTACTGAGAGAGGGAAAGACTTTAGGAATGATAAGAGGTTGAATTTTGGGATCAAAGCATGAGGTACTGCAATAATTTGATTCACTTTTCATGATGATCTTGCACGCCCTTTTCTTTTCCGTTAGAAAGGGTGAGAGAATCTGATTCTCCAAACTTTTGTCTCTGATGAGATTAAGGCGTAGGCAATACATTCCTTCTTGTGCCTCTCATCATAGAGTAAGCTCCTCATCTTCTCTTTCACCTCTGCACTCATTTCATTTCTGCTTTTTCTGCAAAAATGAGTTAACGACCTGACTGAATTTAAGCTGAGATCAAGAGTTCTCTGTCAAATACACCTTGTTTTGGAGAAAAAGTTGATACTAACTTGGTTAACTTCTAGGTTCTCCTTTTTGATTTATATAAGACTGTTTTTGGATGTGACTGTCCAATTGGTTTGTGCTGGGATTTTAAATATTTCTCAACTTCAAGAAGGCAAGATGCTCGAGCTGCTTGAGAATATAGCAGAATATGCATCAATACTTGCATAAAACATTTATTGGAAAGTAATTTTATTTTGAGAGGCAGCCTCTGCTAATGAAATTTATAGGACATTATTGTATTTTTAATTTGATGTCTTTGCATTGTTTTTAAATTATTTTTCAAATTCCATGTATCCTTGATCAAATTTAGCTGATATTGTTTCCCAGCTCTGGTAAATGTAATGAACCCTTTTAACTTGGTCATGAACTTTGAAATGCTGTTTAGTAAACTTCCATTCGTTTTCAATTTGGTTCCATATCATGTTTTGTTCTGCCATTTCAGTTGCATGACATACTAGGCTCTGTTCAAGAAATCAAACTTAGCTGATTTTGTTTCCCAGTTCTCATAAGTGTAACGAGCCCTTTAATTTGGTCATGAACTTTGACACTCTTAAATGAACTTCCATTCATTGATCAATTTGGTTCCATATCATGTTTTGTTCTGCTATTTCAATTGCATGACATACTAGGCTCTGTTTAAGTAATTTTGCATTTTCTGGTGACCAACGTTTTGGCTCTAAATTGAATGGTGTCAGTGAGTTTATATGCCTTGATGATTCTTTTCTGCTTAACGTGCACAGTTGTAGATTTTCCCATGATATCTCCTCTTCAACTCAGGCCTCATACAGTTTGCTAACTCTGCTATAATATTAGCAGTTTGTCTCTTTACCTCTGTTAGTCCGCTTCAAGTTCCAGTTTTGTCCTCTCTTTTAGTTTGGTGTGGCGAAGGGAATGGTCTCTTGAGGATATCTTATTTCCATACTTTTTAAAGTCATCCACTTGACTTTGTGGAATTAAGTTTACCATGCTCGACTATGGCATCGACATTGTACTCATAGTAGCTTGTATCCAGGTTGATGAAGATGAAATTTGTTGGGAAGCAAAGAAGCAAGATGAGGAATCAGTGCACCCAAACAATTCTTCTCACGTAATATCACATTTAGCTCAGTGTTTCAGTGAGTGAAAGTCAGTTAAATACTGCCTTCATATTTCATTCTTTCACCCTGTCATCCTTTCTTTCTCCATATGCCCACCACCTGCTTTTCTTTGCTGCAATATAGATAAATTAAAGAAAGGGTAACCATTTCTTTGAAATTTCACCTTATATACCATTTCATTTATAACATTTTATTCTTTGTAGCTAATGCTATGGTTGGACCAAAAACATGGATAGGAGGAATTTTAGGCCGATCAGGCAATAAACGGTTCGGAAGTGATAAGTTTCTTGACTACCCTTTAAGTCCTCAACAGGTAAGTTCCATACGCTGAGTACCTATGCTAGTTGCATTGTGATACACTGGACCTGACTTTTTCAGGCCCCTTTCATACCTTGTTATGGGTATCTCTCTTTTGCATCTTTTATTTTTTCTTCTGTACCTCTAAATGATTAGGAATTATCTGTATGAGTGTCAATTTTCTTGTCAGTATTATTGTTGTTATGCCTACTTGGAAGTCTATAAACCTGTGTTAATATTAAGCTTAAGCTTTATCCATTTTCTTGAAAACAATAATCAATGCTTTATTAAGACATTGTTTCTTTGGCCTCACGAGATATTTGTATCCTTTAAAATTTCAACCAGGAAGAAAGACTTCAGAAGCTTCAGGAACGAGTTGGGGTACCTTTTGATGAGACTCGTTTTGATCATCAAGTATTGCTCCACTACTTATTTCACCATTCTTTGCCGTGTTAAGATTTGCAATTATGTGAGTTTGATGTTTAGTAGCTTGTAGAATGTGCTTCCTACTTACATGCCAAACACGTCCAACTTTCACTGTAATATTCTACTCATTTGTTTCACCAGCACTCTCTCTCTCTCTCTCTCTCTCTCTGCATAAGATGGAGACACATAGGCGATCTATAAATCTTTTCCTCTATAGTTGACATAAATCTTTAACAAAATAATTGAAAGTTGACTAGACTTGTTTGTATATTGTAATTTAAGGGGCAGGAAAGCTGCAGTAATTCTCCACAAAAGCCTGGTTCTCCAAGATATTAACAATTCTTTAAATATTTGATACTGGATAACTTTGCACCTCTGATATCTTTTCCCTTAACTGTATGTTACTGCATATGTCTTTCAGCACTTGGTGTGAATTGACTAAGGAATGTTGGTGTTCCCATTATCAGGAAGCTCTCCGTACACTGTGGAACTTATCCTTTCCAAATGTTAAGCTTAAAGCGTTGATTTCTAATCAATGGAAAGATATGGGATGGCAAGGAGCTAACCCGTCAACAGACTTCAGGTAAACTTCAGATATTTGTTGTTCCTGGGCATATGCATGATAAGTCGTGCTCCAAATATATACTGGAATCAATTTGGATCTATGAAGCATACATGATAACAAGTAGAGAATAAGTTAACAGGGTAAAGTTGTTTTGAACTTTCAAATTTGTGGCGGTTCTTTTGTGCAGTCACTCTATATAATTTGATCTTAGTCAGTAAATGCTCCAGGGTTCCATGGACTGTACGGTCTTGGAAATTCTTCATTCCAGGGAAAGTAATTGTTGATAGTGTCAACTGTCAGGATTGGGAGAGATGACAATTCTTCGTGGATTGTTTCTGCTACCTCTCTAAAAGAACTTGGATAAAACAAAATTCTACTCCTTTGAAAACGTTCATTTGTACAAAGCTCTTAAATATGAAAGATGTGTACATCAAATCCAGCAAATCAGAACTTTCTTGTGTCCATAATGTTTAGTACAATTCAATTCTTCTCCTTTGGTTTTTTTTTAATACAAGCAAGAGCTTATATCATGCTGATGAAGCTTAATCTCAATATCAGCAAGCATGGTCTGATTTAAATTGTAATTGATCTCAGGGGTTGTGGTTTCATTTCGCTCGAGAATCTGCTGTTTTTTGCAAAAACTTACCCGGTATGGTTGCTCAGATGTTGCTACAGAAAGTAATGACTACCCAGTGGGAATATATTTTTCTTTCATGTTCTGTGTTTTATTGCAGTAACTGTGAGCTTTTACTAATAGTATATAATTCAAAATGAAGACTTGTTTTCATAGGTTACTTTTCAAGCAAGGTGGACAACGTGCAACATGGGAATATCCATTTGCTGTTGCTGGAATCAATATTTCCTTTATGTTGATTCAGATGCTGGATTTACATTCAGGTGCATAAAGGACTTCCAGAATTTTAATGACTTTAGATGCTAGACAATGTTGAACCAGAATATATCTTTTTTACCAAAAAAATCATAATGACCAGTCAAAGAAAATGAATTTCTCATGTTATAGTCCCCTATCCTAGTGCCCAAATATAAACTGCAGTTGTTAGGATTATCCCAGGATTTTCATTTTGTTAAGTGCTGACTTAGATAGCAATCTAATAGGGATGTTTCTAGTAAGCTCTAATCACCTTTTATTTGGATCATAAAGCCTACCAAACTTGATGAATAAAAGGGATTCTTTTACAAGCATTTCCAAATTAGACCAAAGACTATAGAAGTTTTATCGTTCTCTTTACCATAAAAATCATATTCTTTTCTTTTTAATTATGGTCTTTATTGCAACATATACTTCAGTCTTATTCCAGAATTAATCAGGAAAAATACTGAATAATGACGTAGCATCCCCAACAAATTAAATGCTCGGGAATTTGTGGTCCAAGAAAGTGAATTATCTGTCTTCACGAATTGTTGTTGATCTTAAATGTGAACCTGTCATTTATATGTGATAAATGGCAGCTATCTAATTTGAGGAGATTCTCTTTTCTGATGAATTGATCAGGGACTTGGTATAGACTGAATTTACATTTTAACTGGATTAGAAGTTGTTCACATTGAACTTTGGTCGGCAAGCTTCCTCTATTATGACCTTTTTTCTTTGCGACTGAGGATACGTAGTCCTTATAGTTGGAGTTATGCAATTTCTTGTCTACTTCGCACTCATTTGGAATGGTTCATTGAGACTATGATTTAACTAGTGTTTCTCCTTTGCAGCAAAACCTAGGTGCATACCAGGACTCAATTTTGTGAGAATATTAGGAGGTACGCATACCATTTATTATAAGATTCTTTAAGGAACTCTAGATCTGATGCTTTAGTCACTGAAAATTTCTTTCTTTGAACCAAATGCAGAAAATGAAGAGGCATTTGACATATTATACTGTATAGCGTTTGCAATGATGGATGCCCAATGGCTTGCTATGCATGCTTCATATATGGAGTTTAATGTGTGCTCTCTCTCTCTCTCTCTCTCTCTCACATGTGTGTGTGTGTGTGTTTGTGCTGTGCTTTTGTTCAGATCAAGAGAATGCTTACTGTTAGTTTATTTCTTGGAAACTAAGCACAACATGTACTTACATCCAAGTGCATTGCTTTATCCTGAGAAAAAGGTTTATTAACATAAAGACTTCTATGGTAAATTTGTTGTAGGAGTAGGAGATAAAAACTTCCGCATTCTGTGTGCTACTATTCTCATCATTTAGTTTCATTCAGGGGATATCTATTATTCTTTTAGATGCCTCAGTACGCAGAACAGACCAAATGAAATGCCTTTTCTTCATGGACTTGTGGATAGAGTTGCAATGATGGTCCAAATGCTAGTTACAGTTTAAATCTTCAAGAAGAATGATTTTAGCACAATAGGCAGAATTAGTCAGCTTCAAATATTCCTATTCTGCAAGTTCAATTTGCGATAGAAGTATGGATTGCTCATTTGTTGTATTTTGAACAACCTCTTCTAGTGACCCCAAGTCTAGGAAACTGAAAAACAGACTATCATGTTGTAAATCTACTATTCCTTTATCATAGGTCCTGATGCATCTTGAAATCCTAAAGCAGATGAAAACTAATTACCAAACTCGAAATGAACTTGATGCATGAATTACTGTTGGGGTTGAAACTTTGTATCGTTGGATGAAATGTTCCTTTTATATTTTATAGTTCACAAGTGAATTCTGTCTTCCTGTTGGATTGTACTTAAGAAGCTAGCACATGCTGCGACCCAAAATTGACTTGTTTTTCCTTCTTTTTCCCTTCCTTCAGGAGGTTTTACAAGCTACAAGGACACAATTGGAGAGAGAATTGTCCTTAGACGATGTTCTTAGAATACAGGATCTACCAGCTTACAATCTGTTGTATCAATAGTCTTTAGCTACTCGTCACCCACCTCTGATACAACATAATTTTTGCCATGTAAGTATTTCATCAACCAGCACATTTTCCCTCGAAGAACATAAAACGATCTGTGGGGAGGATGTGTCCTGTTCTGAACTATGCACGCAAAAAAGTTCTAGATTCCAATGTGTATGGCCAAAGTTTTTGCCCAGATGATCATGAATAAACATCTTGAATGCTTCATCTTCCTATTATACTGATCAATTTTGTCGCTCTTCCTTTCTAGAGAGTCAAAGTATGCATCCCTGCTAACACCCTAAGTAGGTAACTTAGTCGGACATTTTTCTATAATAACTAAATATTCGATGTACCTTACCTCAAATTAATGTTCACTTTTTTAAAATAAGTATTTTTTAATTCGAACTTTGAGACTTAAAAGCTTGTTTATTTGAGAGGTATGAATTTCATTAAGAAATAAATTCTACTACTGACTTCATTAATAAAAAAAATGATAATTGGTAACTTGTATATTGACTCTTTGATCTTGCTTCAATTTCGAGTTTCGGAAAGAAATTTTTAAGATGTAATAACTGAAAAAGGGGATTATGAAAAAGATGTTCATATATTGTTTTTGAGAAAAATAAATTGTGATACAACATATATTACTCGAATTCAAAGTGAAATATTACAACAGGATTTCACTGTATGACAGCCCCGGTCTGATGGAGAAGACTGGGCTTCTTTTTTTTTTCTCTCCCTCTCTTTAATGTAAATAAAAGAGTGTGATATGATGCTCTTTATAAAAAGAATTTTAGAAGAGAGAGAGAGAGAGAGAGGGAGAATTTTCAAAGCTTATTTTTAAAGAGGATTATCTCCACATGATATTCCGTTCATTTCAAAATATAATGTATTTTGACTCTTTTTTACCTAAATTAAGGGATAAGCAAAACAAAAATATTTTTCTATTATATTCATATATGATTAATTTTACTAATATAATAGAAGATGAGAGGATTATATTTACTATGAGGGTAATTTTTAAAATTCATAAAAAATTAAATATTTTGATAAGAGAAAAAAATGACTAAAAGACTATATTTTAAAACAAAGAAAATAGAAGAATTTTTGCAGACATTATAAGTTACTTCTTTCATTTAAAATTGCATATGTTATTTTTCTACACAAAACAAATAAAAAATAGATATTCAATTTTAAAGAAAAGGAGTAACAATTAACATAACATATAGGCAATAAACCTCTAAATGAGGTTGAGATTTTCTAATCCATTCTCTGCTCAAAATTTTGTTACGGGTCATTGTCTTTTCTTTTTTCTTTTTTTTCTTTTTTTTGAAAAGCTTATTTGTCCGTGTCAAATGAATGCATGCGTCATAAATTTACTAATTTTAGTTGATGGTATTCTTATTGAGTTAAAAGTGAACCATACAATTTAAGTTACCATTATGCCATAAGTGTCATTAGACAACAAATTAACTCATCAAAATCAATATTTGATCCCACTATCTCAAGCTTAACTAGTGGTGGTTAACATCACATTAAGGCCAAGTGGTTTGGAGTAATAGAGTTTCTCATCACCTAACTTTGTGTTGAGATCCAATCAATAAAGCACTAAGCACTATAACCCTATAATGGGAGGTAATAAATACATGCCCATATTAGAAATGCAAAAAAAAAAAAAAAGGATTTTGATACCCCAAGTAGAATACACAATTCTTTAATTGTTGTAGTTGCTAGCTGAGATATGAAATGCCATACAACCAAATCTTTTTCCAACCCTTTGATGACTTTTATTTAACAAATCCCATGTGTAGTGTGGTGTGTACACTGTGTGTAGTTGTTTGCTAGGAGTTGCACTATACCCTTTCCGCACTAATATGCTATATGCTGCTTTAATCTTTTGTGGATAGAAACTTGCAATTATTACTTTCTATTTATGCACTAAGTACATTTATCAAGTACCAACAAAATTAATAAAATTTTACGTGTAAATTAACTATTTTTTCCACAAAAGAAATATTTGAATCAAACTTAAGATTATCTTACTATCATATATATATATATATATATATATATATATATATATATATATATCTTTACTGTTAAAAGAACCAAACAACTCATCAGAGTTTTTTATCATTGTATCTTACCAGTCCTGGGGATTATTTTTATGTTATATGTGGTTAGTAGTTGAACCTTTGAGATCAATGTGATGTCGTTGTTGCTGTGGATAAGTTTGTGGAAAAGGTTACGTTTACTTATTTGGACCAATTCAATAGTGGGTTTTATGTTTGATGCACTAAAAAAAGGTCAAATTTCAATTTGGCTCATAAGTCAATGTGTGTGGGGTTTAGGTCATGAATCCTTGGCAGGTTGTAACATGTGTGGACCGCGCATGTGAGACATGGGTCATATGTATCTGTCATTGCAACTAGCTAAGAGATTTTCTTCAACAAGCTAAGAAATATTTTGGATTCTTCAACTTCTTGATCCAATTAACAAAAGCATATAATATAATGATTGTGATAGTGGTGTTGGATGGATCCAGTAAATTTTTCTTTTTTGAAATTTTTATTTTTGAGAAAATGTGGCTCAGGAATAAACATTAAAGGTACATTTAAATTGTATTTAGTTGGGAGAGATTTTGTCTTGAATTCTGTGAAAGTAAATTTTTTATGAGATGAGAAGTGGAGCCTAATTATGTGTTTAACTGGGGGAGATACAATTCAAATGAACCCTTAACTTACAAAAAAATACCTTAAGAGATTAATAGGAAAGAAGATTAACATAAGTATTACTTCTAGGAACTAACATTGAATCAACTTAAGAATACACAAAAGAAAAGGAAATTGAATATATACGTGTTGAAAAATTGTGTTTTGGCATAACTCCATCCCCCAAAAAGTATCTCAAGAGGAGAAGGATTATACAAGTCTTATAAAGAATTCATTTTTATATTAATCAACTCATGTGAAATCTCAAAACATCCCCTTATGCTCATGATTGAACATTTAGAATCTGAAATTTAAAAATTTGCAAGTAGCCCAATATTATTCGGATACTATTGGCAAAATCTACAGTTTGCATAAAATTTAATTGAACTACATGGGTAATCTGAAAAAAAAAAAAGAAAAGCTGTCCTTAGATTTCATTGATGATGAGGAAGAAAATACACAGTGAATATACACGGTAATGCTGAATAAGAAAAAAGAATGTTAACACTAAAGCTGTATCACTATATACAAGATTACAAAACAGATTATTACATACAACATGTGATAAATAAGTCAACTTAACTTTTCTCCATTAAATACGTTTCCTTATCTTGAATAAGAAAATTATATTTGGATGAGGCCGAATGAGCAGGATTTTCAACAATAAGCAAGATTCACATTCTCACTGTGTGTAGTAGAGGAGAGGCTCTAAAGGGTTCCAAAGAATGCGGTGTCAATAATGATGAAGATAAGATTAGAAGCTCAAACCAGCATAAACAGCTAAGCTGATTAAGATTGAATAACAAATTGTTTCATGGGCTATGTTCATGAAAGAAACATAAATGGCATGATAAGTGTGATACCCAAATATCATATGAGATAACTGTAAATAAATTGATCTGTATATGAGTATAGGTCTAAATATCTATTGTCAATTTGTGATATCTATTTTAACATAGTATGAATGATTGTCAAGTAGTTGGTAATGAATATTGTCACACTCATGAGTCGCGCGTTCGAGTTCACATGCACGGGGCGGGGCGTGACAATAAGTGTGTTTGAATAAACATTAGCATATATGTCGGAAGTGTTTTTCATTCCTTTTACATGAGACTTGGTGGATCTAGGTTTTACTAAGGAAATAAAAAATGAGTCATTCAATCATTCACCCTAATTTTTGACTTTATGTGCCGTACAATTATTTTCAAGAAAAATTGATAAGTTTAATTTCTAAACTATTTTATTTATCTTAAGATTATCTTTAATTTTTAATATTAATTTTTATAGTTTCAAACTATTTTAACGTTGTAAGAGATGGGCAAATTTTACATGAAAGTAAAAGATGACCACCAATTCTTTTCATGGCAAACTAGTTAGAATTGGTTGGGATATAACTCATAAGTTCCTCCAATTATGTTAAGATGTTAACCCTACTAAGAACAGAAACTAGGAAGCCTATGCAAAAGGTATTTGGTCGTGGTACAAGTGCAAATTATCAACAAAGATTTATTTTTTGATACAACATTCTATAATATATATTTAAAATATAATTACTCACAATTATTGAAAAATTAATATCAAAATTACATAGGATTTTAATTGGGATTTTTGAAGGGAGTGCTAAATGCAGTACCACAAATTGCTAAACATAATACTATTATATCCATTATTTCAAAGAACTTTCTCTCTATAAAATTTTACTATTTTTCTTCAAGCTTTATGTTATAATTTGTAAAAATCACCAAATTTCGTCATTTTTATGTCTATAAACAACTTTCGTGTAAATTTTAAGAGTTTCTACGACCAAACTCCTACAAGAGTCCCTTGTCGAATTTCACAGATAGGAGTCCTTTTTTCTTTTCTTTTTTAATTTTTTAAAATTCAATAATTTTTTTTGTCCCTTGTAGAATTTCACAGATAGGAGTCCTTTTTTTTTCTTTTCTTTTTTAATTTTTTAAAATTCAATAATTTTTTTTTTTTTGAAAAAAAGAAGGGACCTGTGGAGTTTTAAGGGACTATGCATATGATCTCATAAACCCCCACAGGAGATGAGAAAGTCGAAAAATAAAATATTCATAATATTGAGTTTAGCAATTTACAGTACTATCTCTTATGAAATGGTATTTCTCATATGTAGTTAAACATGCCATTAAAATTTATTTTTTGAAAAAAAAAAAGGCATGGGCTGCACAAACCTGAAACTAGAGTGGGCTTTGAGTTGAGTCAGCTGGAAAATGGATAGACCAAAATGGTTATTCCTCTGGACAGACATGAAAATTTGACTTCAACAATTATTTTTCTCTTTATTTCTCTCTGTTCATCTTTCAATGTATCCAAAACTAGCAGTAGTTTTCAACTGAATCTGACAAAATTTTTTCTTCTGCCATGGGATCAATGCATCAGCAGTGGCCATTGTAAGCACTGTCCTGTGGGACTAAAATACTTGCGATGGCTCTTCTGGTCTATAGCATCAGCACTTCTACCAAACTACGTTTCTCTTCTTCCCCCCTTAATATTGCCCAAAAAAGCAACTGGGGAGTGTATTTAGGTAAACATTCGAGCATTAATTTACTAATTTTTTTTGTTTAAAATATAAAGGAGTATTTGTTTTTGGATTACAAAGAGATCAATTAGGGTGTTTTTGGATTGTGTTTAGTAGGAAAAATTTTTGTCTTGATTTTATAAAAGTGAATTTTTTCGTTAAAAGAAATGAGGGATCTAATTATATATTTCGTTGGACTAAATAATATCTAAATTGAGCCTTATATTTTTTAATCAGATAAAGAGTATCGTATTAATTAAGCAATTGCCTTAACTCTCGGAAGAAAGTTTTTTTTTTTTTTTTTGTTAGTTTTGGTCCCTTGATCATATCTTTGAGCTAAGAATTTTTGGCAAGAGTCCAAATCCATAGGCAGTCGACAATTAGGCAAGTTATACAGATTTGTTAGTCAAAGAAAATTACTTAATGTCGATCTCCATTGACGTGGATCATACTCACTTATTTAAATCTTTCCCTCCTTTATAAATTGAGAAGAAGGAAAGTTAGGATTTGGTCTTAAAACTCTTTAATTATTTAGCCACTCTACGTTATTAGAGATTAGTCCAAGTATAATTATACCTCAACCAGACTTGTAAACTAGGGGTAGGCTCTATTTGGATTGGAATTGTTACGAAATTTAATTTACTTTTTCTCTTATAAATAATTCATTTTTAAGAAATTTAAAATAGAAAATCTCAAATCAAAATAATATTTAATCTCATCCTAAATAGATAAGATATAGTATCATACACGAATGTCTACTTTTCTATATTACGTAAGGAAAAAATCTAATACGGGGTCATGTTGTAATATTAACCATTTATTTATATATTGAATAAAAATTCTGTTTGAGATTTTATCTTATAAGTATTTCATAAAAAGATACACAAGATGGATTTGAAAATCAATGTTAAATGTGTCATTTGCACCATCTGGCAGGGAATGGTTTTTCGCGTCCCAGAATGACTGTGACATCCTGATGGCTTAGGATACATCAAACCACTTGTGGCAAATTTTCCTAGACAGAGGTCCCACATTTTCATTTACCAAAACAAAAAAAAAAAAAAAAAGAGCCCGACAATTTCTTGTGGTCTCAGAGTTATCCAGAATGCTTAGTACTAGTAGTACCACTACTATATGTAGTTTATTTTTGGACTATATGTAGTGCGAAAAATTTTCATAATTTCATTTGAATTTCGAAAAATTTTCAAAATCCTCTGAAGCATTTGGTGAGAAAAATTCAGATCTACGAAAAACGACATCGAATTTTAGCGTAAAAAGGTTAGTTTTTCGAACTATTCATTAATTTACATTGTTTAATGTTAAAAAAACATCAAAATCGGCCAAAAAATGACCGATTTTGATGTTAAATTCTTCCTGCAAGAGTTCCGCCAACTGAGTGGCGGAATTCTCTGAAGAATTCTGCCAGCAATTGGCGGAACTCCAGCAGAAAATTCCGCCGATATCGGCGAGATTTTTGCGAAATGTACCCAAAGCGGGTACAATTCGACGGTAAGTCGCCAGATTTCGGCGGAATTTACCGTTGAATTCGCCCGATTTCAGCGAAATTCCTATGCGAGATTCCGCGAGAATCGGCGGAATTCTATGCGGGATTCCGCCGAGATTCTAGCGGAATTCACGGCAAGAATTCGCCGGTGCATGGCGAGTCGGCCTAGAATTTCCGCCGGTGCATGGCGGAATTCTCGCTGAATTCCGCCATGCATCGGCAAAATTCAAGCAATAATTCGCCATGTAACTGGTAGAATTTTTTGCAGTGAATTTTAATTTATCGTAGTTTTAATAATTTAATTTATCTTAAGTTAGTATTAAATAATATTAGTTTAAATACGTTTATTTATTTACTGGATTGATTATTGTTTAATTTAATTATCACCAGACGGTATTTTTTGTTAAATAAGTGTTGCGAGATGACGGATCCTTCTCAGTAGCCGACGCGGTGTATCGCAAGACTTGGGACAGATTTCGAGACCGCGGCTGGTCGATTGCACGGTCGTCATCCTATTACTGCATCTGCGAGAGCAGAGTGAAGTGCGGCGAGGCGCGATACAGCTGACATCCCCGCGAGCAGGGCTGACGTCACGCCGGGTATTGATTCGACGAAGGTCGCCCCACATATGCCCGTTGATTCCCCAGGGATGTACGCGCCATACTCGGGGATATGTACCGTATCCTTGGCCCCCGATGGCGTCGCCCGACTCCCGGTCGCACCGGGCTATTATTGAGGGGACCCTCTACCCGGTTCGGACACACAGCGGCCACGCCGAAGATGTGGCTCGACGATACTACAGGCCACCATCGGTCCCGGTTACGCCGTCTGAGCATCCGGGAGGATTACGACGAGGATCGAGCGCTGCGGATGAGCGTGGAAGATGGGGAAGAAGCTGGCGATCGATGCGGACTTTATGATATGGATGCGGGTGAGGATATTCATGACCCCGGCGACCGACGCAGCGATGCATGAGGATGAGACATATGGGCGAGGACATCCCGCACACGGCTCAGACGACATCTTCCGCACGGCCAGCGGAGAGGTTTTCTACGGCGCGTTGCGGCGGGAGTAAGCGACCTCGCTCGTTCGGTATCCGGTTCGGGAGTTTACGCCGCGAGGGATAGGTCCCCAGGTCTGTTCCATACGGTGTCGGTTCATCGGCGCGCCACGCGTCGGCGAGATCATTCAGGGGCGCTCGAGAGTACCTCCCACCGCGAGTAGAGTTTCGATCGACGATGTGGAGAGACCCGGTCCCGGTGCGAGGCGGCAATGCGACGGCTGCCGGCGGCGATCACGGCCCACTCGGCGTCGAACTTGCCGGCGGGAGCACGAGGAGTGGCGTTTGGCGGGACCGGCAGCTTGGGGGGCCCGCGAGATCCGTCCCTCATTCCATCCTTTTCAGCCACATTGCCGACCTTTATCCGGCGTGGCGAGGTTAGTAGTGCATTCTTACAATTAATTGTCATTCGCGAAAAATTTCATACCTTTTTTGTCCCGCGCAACTGTTGAAATTTGGTTTTTCCTTGGCGAGAGCGACCGATCTTGACGGTCCCATTCGAGGCAGAGTACATCGATAAATGGCCGATCGCGAGATGAGGCGATTCTTTGCAATTGTGGCTCGCGGTGGTGCGGAGCGATTGAGGCATTGCATTTTCTCTCGACCTAATAGTGCACTTATTTCTGCTTTTGTTGAGAGGTGGCAGCCAGACACTAACACATTTCATATGCCGTTCGGGGAGATGACCATCACCCTCCACGATGTGGCGCATATCCTTGCTATTCTGCATGATCGGTTACATTCTCGGCATGACTTGAGCAAGGAAGACATTGTCGGAGATTTATCGATGGCCCGAACATACCCAGCGCACTACGTTCGAGCCAGTTTGGATAACGGCGGGATGCGGTTTAACGTCCTGAAGGAGTACGTGACCGAGGGATCACTTGAGTCGTCTGCATATGCGCGTGGATATTTGAAGTATCTGTTAGGCGCCACCCTTTTCATAGATAAGGGTAAGGATCGGATGCCCTACAACTACTGGCCGTTCCTTAGCTCAGCCGATGATATCCACGGATATGCCCGGGAGTCTTTGCCCTGTCTTGCGTATCTGTGCACGGTCTCTCGGGACGGCGTCTAGGGGCCGATCGTAGACAGTTTGGGTGGGCTCACGGCGCTACTAGAGGCATGGATATACCTGTATTTTCCGTCCTTCGCCCCTCAGCAGTCGCCAGACTGGCGTGAGTCACAGCCTCACATCCTACGGTTCTAGCGCAGGGGGGCCGCTCCGCGGAAATCCGATGATCTGCGCTCTATACGCCTACACTTAGACGATATGACTGCGCGCGAGGTAAGTTTTTTGCGTTAGCTGCCTTTTGGTTGTACCGACTGTTTTATCGTATACATACCTTTTACTGAGTTTCTTTGGACTCCCTCGGGCCGAACCCGCTTAGAGAGCACTGGATTTCGGCTTTCCACGGGTGTCTTCGGTTTTGTGACGTTGTGGAGCCGTATATGCCCGATCGTGTCCCTACGCCCGATTCGGCAGGGTGCGGCAGATTCCTACCACACCGATCTCGCAGAAAGAGGATTACAGGCGGCGAACAACCCAGGAGATATGTCGTCCGATGCGAGTGCCCTGGATGAATTTCAGGGAACGGCCCGAGAACCACATCCTTGGTAGGACTCAGCTCGGCGCACACGCCGTCCCACCGTCAGCATGCACTCCCGAGTACCTACCCTGGTACCTTGCTAGGACGCATCCCTCCATTCAGAATCCTGGTATGTTGCCTGCGAGAGTTAGTAAGCCCGGGCCCGCTCCCATCACCGACGCAGTCGTACGATCCGCTCCTACCCTATGTTGATGAAATATAGGTTTTTTTCCCTCATTTGGTGCTGTTATTAATCGTTTGACTTGCTACCTTGCAGCGATGGGATATGCTACACCGTGCTGTTGCGGGTATTACTGATGTGCAGCAGCTGACCCCGGCACAGCGAGATGCCGCGCTTCAGGATGTGATACATATATTGACCGAGCGGGAGCATTGTTTGGGAGGTGCGGAGCGCGCGGGCCCGTCCGGCTCGTAGGGGTACACCGAGAACCACATGTGTTCTTTTACGTTTTTTAAACCTTTGAAAGACGCTCGTTTTATAATATTATAGTATGATGAGAACGAGTAAATATTGATGCCAAACTATCACAAATTTGATTATATTTAACTTGGTTTGCTTTCAAATAGACAAACTTGTATTCGATCTCAAGTACAGTCCAAATAAAAAAAAATTAAGTAGACGCTAGGGACCGCCAGTGCGCAATACGCTCGAGTAATGGTGCGTCCCACCCTTCAACAGCCGCGCGGCGGTACCGCTGCCATGACGGATGCACTTCTGGAACCGGAAAGCCATCCTCAAGCCGAAACTGTTACAATGAAAATATCAAAGTAGTTAGGTGCCGAAAAAAAAAATAGAAACAGAAAATGATAAAAACACAATAAAGTGATAAATTTACTAACAGCGACGAAATGATTAGCGTCTTCCAGTAGACCAATAACCAGGATTGCGGTCGCTGTATCGCTGTGCGTGTCAAGTGGTAGATACGTCCAACTCTGCGAACGAGATAAACAGGAGAACGCGACGTTGTATGTTGTTGCGATGACCCAACCCATGTCTGGTAAGGTTAGCCACCTATCCATAGGGGCTGGCTGATCGGTAACCCAGTGCTCCAGTTGGTGTAGAAGGGAGATAACCCTGCCCGATCCACCAATGATCTCTTCGTACAGTGACGCGTTACGATGGACATCTCGCCAAAGCTCTGTCTCACCCTGAAACCAAGCATCCTCGCCCCGTACCTCAAATGTGCAATAGCTCGAAATCCACAATTACCATCACTCTAACATCGACCCAATCGTGGATATAGGGGGACGATGAAGGACTGAAAGCCGACCGCCCATGGGAATATTGGGTACGCGAGTCACCGCATCCTGAGGCACCCGTGGACGAACCATATCCGCGGCCGCTGGACCTCGAGCCCCTACCTCTCGACCCGCTACGCCCACGAGAGCCGCTAGAAGATCTGCCACGAGACCCACTGCTACCGGACGACCGTTTGAAGGCACTGCGTGAGACCTGAATGTACTCCCAGTGGGACTTATCTCTTTTGGTCGAGTCTCGTTTTGGCCGACCTTTGGTCACTTTGCTAGGGGGCTCCTGCAGCCCACGAGAACTCGGGATATAACATCCGAGACATCCCGAACCGCAAAATGTCGGCGCTCAGTGGTCCTCGCTTCATCATCAACTTTGCAAAGTCTCGAATTGCCCGCATATCATCAAAGCGGGTGGGGGCTGAGAAATGTGCAAATCTCGCGATGCAGCCCAGTCGAGAAGTCCCAGTGCGCTCCAGAACGGATGCAGGTCATCAACAACAAACGGCTGGCCCGTGGTCATACGCCGCAGTATCTCGCAAGCGCAGGGAAGCCCGTGGGAGGTCCGCACCCAACATCCACAAAGACTTGTATCATAACGAATCTTTTTGACCCGGTCCCACTCGTTTAGTATGATCTGTATTGCTTTGTGAGACACTTTGTAACAAAGTGGATTCAGGATCGGAGTGCGTCTTTGAGGGTGGTACTTATCCACGTAACGGCATTGTTCGAGAGTTCCTCTAATCTCCGATATCTGAGACTCGATCATCGAATGTACTTTTGACCATACAGTATCGAACGCGCCGGACGCCGTCCCAAGGTACGATTTCGTCGCTGAATGTGCGCCCTCCGCCCGATTGGTCGTCTCAGTCCCGAAGTGCATGATCTGTCCTGTCCAAACCCGTACAAATTGTTCCCGATGCGGGTCCAACCAAGTCTCATCTATGTAACTCATCAACTTACCGAAAGTGGACCATGACGACCGCATATTCGAATAGCGCATCTGAAACTCCTCGTCCGTACTGGAATCAACCAAACGTCTCCACGTGCTTTTGGAAAAGCGTTCCGCAACAGCCTTGTCCCCACATGCCTTGTAGCATCTGACTTCAACGTTCTTCGAAATGTGTCGGCGACATAATAAGTGCTCAGAAGTAGGAAATGTATCACGCAACGCTTGCATCAACCCAAGCTCCCGATCAGTTACGATAGCGTTTGCAGGACAATTGATGTCAAATATCTGTTTCACGCACTCCAGCACCCATCGCAGCTATCTCGCTTGCTCAGTCATCGATCCGAGCGCCCAGCAATGAGGAAGTTGCGCCACGTCGAGGGTTACCCTACGATCTCCAAATATGGCATGTTGTACCTATTACAATTATTCAGGGAAAAACATATAAGCAAACATTCCTTTCAATTTGTTTAAATCGAAGATCGTTATGTCTAACTGCAGTGCAAATGAAAATTACGAAGAATTGTAATGCGACGCACCGGTTAGTCTTGTACGTCGTGTCCATTATCAGCACAAAAGGGTACGCACGAGCTAGTAATGTTGAATCTGGATGAGAAAAAACACAATCACTGAGGATTTCTGCTCCCGGCTCCACTCGTGCCGGTGGATATATCCATGATCGGTGAAAGCGACTTTGAAAAGTTGTTGCACAATCTGTCCGTCCTTCCATACTGCAACTCTTAATTTGTGTCGGGCATTATATAATGTCTTCGCTCTGCGGCAAAACAAAAGCCAAATCAATATTGACGACACATTTACAAAAATTAAAGCAAGATCTTGTATAACTCTTCAAGTAATGAATATAATATATTTGTTACATGCAAACATACCTAACAACGGTTCTCGGATTCTCCCGTTTCAAATGATCCGAGAATATGTTTAGGTCTGAACGTGACATTTGCTCATTTCCTCCGTGATTTTCATCTCCCGCTCCGTCATGCGAGCGGCGAGGAATGCCCATGTCGGATCCCGAGTTCGTGATTGTGTTTGCCGCATATACGGCCGGACTCCACGCCCTCGTTATGCTCCCGACCCATGAGTTTTTAACGGACGGTGACACTTTTTAGTACCCTTCGGCTTTCGTGACTTCGATCCCGGACCTCCGATTCTGCCTCCGTCCTTCGAGCGAGTAATGAATTTTCATGACGCTCCGCCCTCTCACATCTAAGCTCGACAAAGCCGTTACCCTGTTCAGTCACCTTTTCGCGACCAAGCAATTATCAACAACGTCCCTCACCTGTAATGCTGCGCTTCGCCCACTTTACTAACTCCTCTTTACTTGAAAACATATCTCGCGTGCCTAAAAACCGACTTAAATCTTTCATTTGGTCAAGATCAAAAAATTCTTCAAACGAATCTGATGACGATGAGGAGGGGCCTTCACCGTCTCTGTAGAGTGCTCGATGAAATCTTGCCTTCCGGCCTCTCCGGTTTTCC
Organism: Rauvolfia tetraphylla; assembly: GCA_030512225.1. Taxonomy (NCBI): domain Eukaryota; kingdom Viridiplantae; phylum Streptophyta; class Magnoliopsida; order Gentianales; family Apocynaceae; genus Rauvolfia; species Rauvolfia tetraphylla. The sequence continues at coordinate 2,457,947 of JAJQKT010000012.1, forward strand.
TGCAATACATAAAACACACTAGTCCAATGTCAGTTACTACATTACGTGACTCTTGGTTATTTTTAAGACATCAAGAACCGTAACAATCAAGTTATCTACGATGTGTAACCTAACATATGATATAATTATCAAGTATAAAATTATACAACAATACAACTAACTACACAAAAAAATTAAACAAGATTGAAACTATATCATAAGAATCTGGCGAAATTATTCCTTGAATTTTGCCAGATTCTGGCAAAACTCGTGGAATAATGTCGCCAGAATCTGGCGAAATTCAGCCATTAATTTCGCCAGAATCTGGCGAAATTATTCCACAAATTTTGCCAGATCCTCACGGTATTAATCCAAGAATTTCGCCGGAAGCTGGCGAAATTTGTCGGATACTTCCGCCACTCAGTGGCGAAACTGTGCAAAAATTCAACAAACTAAGAAAATATGAATTTAAAGACAATGTAATAGATTTTTACCTCAAACTCGAGAGAATCCTTCGTAGAATCTTTGTTCATTGCTATATTGCGATAAAATTTGAGTGTTTTTGCATGAAAAGTGTGGACTTTTAAAAGAAATGTTAGAGAGAATTGTTGGAAGAGAGAGAAAGAGAAGTTTGAAAATAAAAATTTGTAACACTACATATAGTCCAAAAAAAAACTGTATATAGAAATCACGTACTATTTTCCTCATCTCATACGTGGGAGGAATCAAAACCAATTGCTATAAGAAAAATCTTCTGCCTAATAATAATAACCACCATTCCAACAAAAGAATTCAATATAACTGCAATAATTTAGTTGAAGTTTTTTACTGCAAAATTTCTTTTTTTTCAGGTGTGGGGATGAATTTTGCTGAAAATTTTCATGCAAATTTTCTCTTTTGACTTGTCGAAGAGAATCATTTAAGTTGATGATCAACCAGTATAACTAGTTTATATGCCCGCGCGATGCGCGGGTATTTTGTTTGGTGAGATTTTTATAATTAATGGATTTTAATTTGATGTTTAGTATATTTTTCATGATTAAACATTTTTAAATTTTTATTCAATCTACTTTGAAACATGTTTTGAATAAAATATTTTCAAGTAAACAAATAAATTTTTTTCCTATCCTGTGTATTTTTTTTGCTATAGTTTACATACAAAAATATTAAAAATACATTATGTATTGGTTAGTTACAATAAGTAAATAGACAAGGCATAAAATTTAGTCATAGCCACAACATTTATGAGGCACTAAAAGCCCAAATCATGAAGTTGGAATCAGGGCATCATTTATAGCACAATAGAAGTCCAAATAATAAAGCCGGAAACACTCACCGACCCATGGACACCGCCACATGGAATGAACTTTTAGCCGAGAGCTTTACGGAAAACAAGCTGCACTTCTCTTTCCACTCGCAAAAGAAACTCGGACAGGGAGAGAAAGGTACACGATCTACGCGTAAAAATTTTGCAAACAAGTAACTCGAGTCGGATCTTGCAAAGTGAGCTCAAAATCGTTGAACCCATGAATGAGCTAAAAAGCTGGGACCATTTGATCTTCATTTTGTCTGCATTGTAATTATTTGTTTAACATGCTCAACTGCAATATTTTTAGTGATTTTAGTAGAAATCAGAACATCTTTGTACTCATTTTAATTCTTTTGTTTATCGAATTCTCTTGCCATGTTTTCGCATTGTGGTGAAATCTTGTGTTTATATTTTAATAATCTGAGGCAAATTTTAGAAAGTGAGCTCAAAATCATTAGATCTGTAAAAAAGCTTGGCATTTCATTAACAGATTCTGTCAAAATTGCTATTGAATATTGTTTTTCAGGTTAACTATGATGATGTAATGTTTATTCTGTATGTATTATAATTATTTTTAATGATTTTAGTAAAAATAAAAACATGCTTCTATTGATTTTTTTCCTGTTTGTCAGATTTTTTGCTATGTTTTCACATTGTGGTGAAATCTTGTATTTGTATTTTTAATTTGTATTTTTATGTTTGCTCATATGTTTTTATAATTTTTTATTTCAGCAATTTGATCTAGTATTATATTTTCATTTTTATTTTCCCTAATCGAAATGCATACATTTGTCTCATACATTATGGGGATGGTGAGAAGAGATATATTTTACATCCCAGATGGTCTATAATTGGAGATATCATTATTTCTGGTATAGAAGTTCCTATAAAAATAGGAAATGCCCTTCCTTTGAGTGCGGTTTGAACTATTGATTTACGTAATTGGAAGTAACCAATTAGGTTTACGACGAAACCTAAAAATCGATCACTAATCCAATTTGAGTACCTCTACAGGATAGACCTCAACAGAAAACTGAAGAGTAACGGCAGCAAGTGATTGAGTTCAGTAGTTCCTCATATATACATTGCAGTTATTAGAAATTATATACAAAACATGAATAATCTGTGTGGTTTCATTAGGCCTATCTAGCATGATCAACATTTTACAATACCGGTAAGAAAACATTTTTTATTTTTTCTATTTGTGTATTACCTATGTACATAATTATAATATGACATTTTCATACAATTTATTACAATGAAACAAATAGGAAATTTAATTGTTACATGATTCAATGATTTTGTCTAGAATGTTGTGAGTCTAGGTGGTCTTGTAACTTTGCCTATGTTATGAACACAACTGGTTTGAAGGCGAGATTAAAGAGGAGGGAACATTCAATTGGATTACACAAGACACAAAGAGACATTATGATGTATAACACAGCACACTAAAAGTCATTACTACAATGATACATTAGTGCAATCAGTAAGTTTAATGAATCAGCAATACAAAGTAAAAAAAAATACATGCAGTAAAACAGAGAAATGGCTACAGCAGAAAGATGATTTAGGACCAGGATTGCAAAATAAAAAAATGGATGCAGTAAAACAGTGAAAATAAACAAGGCAGAACGTGAATTATCAAGCTACAAGTGATGTGAAGTTCTTGTTTACTGAAGAAAGTAGTATGTCAATAACATCTAGAAGAAAGAATATTCAGTCATCATCCATGAAAAAATTCACATAAATGCAACATGCAAAGCATGAGGAAATATACCTGTTGCTGCTGAACATTTGTAGAAGAAAGAAACAGCTTCCTCTTTTTGTTGATAACAAATGATTATGAACCAAATAAATATATATCTTTTATGTAGAGTGTAGATGATTGAAGAAGATAGCCAAGTATCATATTTTCATGCTAGTCTTTGCATAAATTTTACAAGTGTCTTATGTTCTTGTTTTTTTCACCTATATATTGATTATCTTAATTAATTAATAAAGAAATATCTAGCATTTTGTTGAATAAAATCTACAAGTGTTCAATCGTTCTATTTTTTTTAGTCTAATCAAATAATAAATATTGAATCCTTAAAATACTCTAGATATATCTACCATCCAAACAAACAAACGTTTTGCTCAAAACACAATGTAACGTTGCCTCTTAATTTTTTTTACTATCACTTCGCAAACTAAACACATATGCAGATCACGACTAGTAATTTTTAATTTATTGAACGCATATGCTGATTGCGTTCTTTAGTAGCTGTTTCTAGCATCCAAGCTCAACGCATGAACAAATTGCATTAAGCCATCAATCCACACTGTTGATATGCGCATCAATTGACAACTCGCAACCGTAGATCTCAGCATCCGACGGTCGCATTTTGTCTTCATAGACAAACCATAATCAATCGAAATCCTCATATCCAATGCTTATCAATTGATAAATCTAAGCCATCGATCTCATTATCCAACGGTCTAATTTTATTCTCACAGACAAACCAAAATCAATACAGATTCTCGTTAAGCCAATTAATTAATTCACAAATCCTTACTGTTTATTGATGGATCAATTGTCAAATCTAAGCCATCAATCTCATCACTTCAAAATATATGTTATAATTTTCATTTTCATTTATTTGTACATATATGTACTTTTAAAAATAAAATATTTATTTTTTATTTTATTTTAAAATTTTTATGGTCTCAAAGCAATCATTAATTAAACAATTTTATTTCTCAAAATTCATCAATTTTTTAATAAATTATTTGCAACATCAATATTTAATATTCAATTTAAATTTGATACAGTAACCTATTTTTTACACAAAACACATAAATAAAATTTATCAAAATCATAATGCACACAACGAATAACAATTAATTATATATAGAAAAATTACATAATTACATGTAAATTAAATTATTTTAACATATATAATAAAATTCGGACAGACGTATAAAAATATAAATAGTACATTTTGAAGTAAAACACACAAAAAATAAAAACAATTGTTGTATTCTTATCAAAAGTTAGAAAACAATTAAATATATTGTTATAATAATATGTGTTTTTAAATATGTATTTTATTTTTTATTTTAATTTATTTATATATATACTCATTTTAAAATAAAATTTAATTTTTAATTTTATCATGACCTCAAAGCAATTATTATTGAAATAATTTAATTCTTTAAAATTCATCAATTTTTTAGCAAACTATTTGTAACACAAATATTTAATTAATGTTAAATTTCAATTTGATACAATAACATATTATTTTTATATTAAAAGTTCAGCAAAATTCATATAATTATCTCACAATCATATTCATGAATTTTTTTCGGTAAAAACAATCATCTTGATGAAATGCTCCAAAGTGCACAGAGGAAAGCAACATGGACTTGTGTATCCTCAATGACTCAATTTCTAAATGCATTCTAATTTTTTGAATTCCCAGCTAAAACGTAATATCGATTTGCATTGTCTTTTTTACATTACAATTAATTAGTAAATTATTTTTAACATAATTACATGTAAATTAATTATATATAAAAAATTACATAATTACATGTAAATTAAATTATTTTTAACATAAATAATAAAATTCGGACAGACGTATAAAAATATAAATAGTATATTTTGAAGTAAAACACACAAAAAATCAAAACAATTATCACAAAAAATTTCTTGCATTATATTATATACTAATTTTTAAAAATAAAAAATAATTTTTAATTTTATCATGAGCTCAAAGTAATTATTATTGAAATAATTTAATTCTTTAAAGTTCATCAAATTTTTAGCAAACTATTTGTAAATAATTGTACTGTTCATGGTTGAATTGAGAAATCTCAGCCATCCATTCCACAATCTAACGGTCCAAGCATCACCAAAGAAGTCTAATTGCAATGTTCATAATTGTACTGTCTATTCGCGGCTAAATTGAGAGATCTCAGCCATTCATTCCACCATCCAACGGTCCAATTTCATTTCAAATAAAGACAAAGCAAAATTGCACTGTTCATTCGCGACTGAATTGAGAGATCTCAGCCATCCATTCCACAATCTAACGGTCCAATTTTATTTTTGGATAAAAACAAAACAAATCCTCAACAAGCCATTTAATATATAGATAGATAAAACAGAGGGAAAAGGTGAGGATATGGCATTGATGGAGGAGCCTTTCAATTCACAAAACATAGAACATTTGGAGAAAGGAATTCATCTAAATATCATACATATACATTGTTTTCATTAAAAGCATGAAAAATGTTGCCAGTGGAGTACACTTTTCGACAAGAGCCCCAGAGGAAAAGGGCAAGTAGTGCTAGTCTCTCTCTTTGATCTCAACAGTTTTTTCTTCTCTTAAAAGACACAAATTCCATCTCTCTCTACAAAAACACTTTTGCCAAACTCAAAAGCTAGAAAGAGTGTCCATACAAGTTGGAACGTTGCCATGTGAGAAAAAGGGAAATTAGCAGAGCCAGGAGATGTGGGCAACGAAAGTGAGAAACAGCCTACTGTTGTCAAGTCTCTCAACAAGAAAAAGCACTAAACTAGGCCATTTTATCTCTTGCAAGCAACAGAAGAACACATCTTAGAGCCAAAGAAAAGGACTCCAGTCAATCCATCTTGTGGGAAGTGTTCATGAGTGACTTTTCGTTGTTCTAGCCTCGACGAATCCCCGTGAAGTAGTTAAAGTCATGGTGCTGGACCCCTAGTTGCTTTAGCCATGAATCCGCCACGCTCAACATCGACACCAAGCTTTCTTGGTCCCTACCACTCGGGTCCCATACCCACACATCGCCTTGCATCTTATAAGTGGCCAAACCAAATGGGGGCATAGGAATGCCTTCTCCTTCCTTCCGTTTCTTTCCAAGACTATAAACCATGTCATCTTCAAGCTCGGTATCTGCTCGTCATCATAGATAATCAGTGTGAGCAAAGAGCATATGCCGTGTGCCCCATTGCAAGATTTACGGAGTGATAAAAGAATAAAAATATTGAAAAATGAAAGAGAATATAATTAGTGGAAAAGAATGACAAAATTCATACCTTGAAAAGAAGAAGATAGAGTGTGATATGTGAGAAAGCATGTGGACAAGTCCTTGATGGTTCTTCCCATTGGAATATGATATATTGGGTACCTGAATATTATTCACATCAAGAAAAGTAAGTGGTACATCTTTTGATTGTCCTGTTCCTAATCAACAAAAGGAGGAACATTATCAAGACGCGGAAAGGAGGGCAAATCAATATAAATGCAGTCAATCAGTACACAAATTAAGCGAATTTGAGACCAGAAGTATTTCCACCTCATTGTCACAAATTTATGCACCAAGAAGCAGCTCTATGAATAAGGTATCTCTCTCTCTCTCTAGACTCTATGATATACCAAAGGATTAAAGAAAATTAAGATTATAAACCTTACCAGGCTACCGCCATCCAACTAGCGGGTGAAAGGTCTACACTTCTCAAGGACATTAGTCCTGGATATCTTTGAGCTAAGCCAGCGATCTGAAATCAAGAACAACAAAGAGGCAAAGGACAAAAAGAAAAAGAGGTCAGTCTTTGCTTAAGTTAAAGCCAAGAAAGTCACTATAAGATAACAATTTCACCCCTCTTGTTTGGCAGGGAATCGTTCAGCAGTTCACTTCCATACACAAAATATAACAAAAAACAGTGCTCCAAAAGCTTTGAATATATGCTTGCTGACATTAAAAAACTAAAGAAACCATGGCCTAGTTCATTAGAGACAAAGCGGTGAAGGAATCAGAAAAAGATGAACGACTGACAAAAATAATAATTTTAGAAAAGGAACTGGAGCAAAAAAAAACTTCAGTTGATTCATATTACAAGTCAAAAGTTTCCCAAGATCTTTACAGGATGCCTATCATGAAAATGAATTCACATGATTCTAACATATCCACAGTAATCACCACAATATTCTTGCATTGTGGACTAGAATTGAAAGGTAAAAGAGATGGCTTATTCTTAGCGCAAGTAAAGAACAACCAAAGCACTAAAAAAAATAGGCACCAAATATGGCATCATCATAAACTGCAAAAAAGGTTACCTTGTCCATTAGAGGAACCCTTCCATAAGGAGTAGATCTTTCAAAGTATTGAAAATAAAGATAACCCAATTTATCATTCAACTGCCAGAGACTATCTCCTTCCTCAGAGGAACATCCATCCCATCTTGATAACTTTTCACTCTCGCTCTCCTCGCTGAGAGAATCGCTAAAGGAATCCCTTGTCTCACAACCTGAGTCAGTCTCCTCTCTGCACGTTCGTACATTCAACCAAGCTGTATCAATGTTCAAAATCCTCTGTTCTCGAAATTCCATTTAAAAGCTAGAACTAGTACTCAACAAGCAAATTAAACAAACACTTGAGGTTTATAATTGCTAAATAAAAACAAGATAAATGCGGTTCTTCCAGGCTCTAAATTTTTCAGTTACAAAAACCAAAGCTCAGGCCTAAATGTTAGGCATTATTATATGCATTAAATAGAACTTTAAACACTAAAAGAACCCATCTTACTTATCTAGATAGGCAATAAAGAAAAGATTAACTAAATTGGATAATTCACGGGACAAGACTTGAAGAAATCAAGGAAGAAAGCTAAAAAGATCAGCATGTCTGCCGACAAATAAAACGAAAATTACGAGAGAAAGAAAAATGCAAACAAATTCGTACCTTAAACATTGTACAGACGAATTACTGGTAAAGATTTGAATTGCAGAGAGATAAGGCACATAATACTGGATTAACGTTTCTCCATTGTCCAGACTGATAGGGACGCCGGCCCCATAAGCACTCCATTCATCATAACAATTCCAAAGATCACTCAAGGTAAAGTATTCAACTTTCTCTCTTTCCCATGGATGCCAAAGCCTATTAAGATTCATCATCTCACTCTGCAGAAAAATCATATCAAACAGAACACATCATAACTACATACATTAATTCCCATATCAACAAGAATTTCAACTCCTCAAAACAAATTTCAGACCTTGCTTAGAAATTGGGATGGCACCACCGGTGAGATAGAATCCAAGAAGCACTCAAGGTTTGTTTGCATTGACCCCTTGTCCAAAATCATGATGCTTGAATGGGGGAATCACACAGACAAACACTCGGAGAGAGGGATAGAAGGAAAAAGAGAGAGAAGAGAGAGATTCTTCACTGTTTCTCTCTCCTGACCTTGAGAATGGAGGAAGCCCAGAAGGAAAGAAAACAGAGGAAAACAGAGACGGAAGAGAGAGAAAAATATGGAGATAGAGAGGGAGAGAGAAATTAACGGGATTGTTCTATTTTTCTTTCCTCTTATAACAGAGGAGAATACAAACCGGTCTAGAAAAGAAACACGATTACTACCATTTGACGTTTGGACAACTCATAATTTTGTGAAAACGAAAAACTCTTCCCCTGCTTTCCAAGGGCACCCCAGGAAAAAATCTTTCTTTTTTTTTTTTTGTCAATTCAACCCTCTTTCTCCGGCTACCGGAAACCCAATAATCCGGCGTGATTTTCTTCCCCAGTCAAACCCAACAAAAAAAATCAACTTTTTCTTCCCCTAAACTTCAAGAAAACTCAAACCCATGAACAATATGAAACTTGTCTTCAAATTCAATGGAGAACAAAAACGACCCACTCAATTCTTTTTGCCGGGAAATGACGCGCAGATTGTGATCAGATATTCAAGAAAACCACCCGCAAGTTTCGGTCAATGTGTGTGTGTGTGTGCGGAAGAGTGTGTTTTTGGATTTGGGAAAGACGTCTGCGATAACCAGAGAAAAAAGGATCAAACTGTTCAGCCAGATAACTGTTGAAGATTAATAGGAACAGTAGTAGCAGAAAAAACTGAGGGAAATGAAAATAGCTTTTTTAATTGCTTCTCCAACTGAAAACCATGGATTCTGATAAAAAGGAATCCAACTTTTCCCCTTTTTTGATGTAAAGTAAAAAGAAAAGAAAACACAACAAACTCTGCTGAATTGCTCAAACATGTCATGTCATCTTTGCAAGAATGAAACGTAAGCTCACTGCGTGTTCTGTGTGAGAGAAAATTTCAATGGTGAAACAGAGGGAAGTGGTGCTAAAACTCCTAATTTGGCGTGGTGCAGGAAGGAAACGCTGAGGTGTTAAAATATGGGTGACACTGTGTAGTGTGTGTGTGTGAGAGAGAAAGAACGGAAACAAATTAATTGAGAGTTTATTAAATATTTGTTTTTTCAAAAAATATTTATAAGTTAGAATCCATTTATCTTTCATGGGAAAAACCATAAGGGTATGCTTCTTAGGATTTACTGGAATTTTGGCTTCATATGTGGTTTGTAAACGATATTATATGTTTAGTTTTTTTCTTTCAAATTGACTAGTGAATGCTATGGTATCAGTTCGTCTTTCGGTTCCGATCTGCACGTCTTTTTTGCAGGACGTGCAGGATCAAATTCAGTTCGTTAGATCAGATGTCAAATATGATTCAACGGTTATAAAAATTTATATATTTTTAAATTTTTAGAAATACATACAGGAATCAAAATATATAATTCGTTAGATCAGATTTGACATCTGATCCAACGGACCAGATTTAGTCATACACGTCTTGTAAAAAGAACGTGCAGGACCGGAGCCAAATCGATCAGTTAGAGGTCACAAAACATCTCAAAAATTAAAATTAATTTCTTATTAATAATTGGCGTGTACTTTTCTATTTATTAATATTCAATTTTGAATAGAAAAAATATAACAGATAGATTTCTAACTAGGTAATCTTTGAGATCTTATATGGTTATGTCACTTTCAAATTAATTATTTAGCCATTTGATACACTAGGAAGGAGGAGAGAAGAACATTCTTTTGTTTTTTCTTTTTTCTTTTTTTTTTGGCTTCGGCTTTTACATTCTTGGGATCAAACCTTAGCAAATATAAAAAGTCAAAGTATTCGCACTTTAAGCAGAAGATAAAGGTAATTGATTTTAAGTGAGGCAAAACAAGGAATATAAACTGAACAGAGAGGAGAGTGGTGAATGGGGATTCAACAAAAATAGAAAAGGATAAACATAATTTGACTGGTAGTGGCAAGATAGTAATTCAAGATTTTAAGTAATACAATCATTTCTTAAGTAGAATGTCTTAATTTGAACCACATTCCCTCTAACCTCCGACCGATATATCAAAAAAAAAAGTTGATTTAGTATGGAGACTGTTCCTGGAAAGTTGTGCGAATACCTATCTAAAATTTGGAGATTAAAAGTTTTTATCAAGATGTGTGTGATGTTTTACTTTAATGGTAAGTGTCGAGAGCCCTTCATCAGAGATTAGAAATCCGATTCTTATATATTTGTCATCCTGTGTGACTTGTACTTAAAAAAAGAAAAAGTCTTCATCCAGATGTGTTGAAAAAGTTTTGTTCCAAAAGTTTTTATTCTTATTTTTTTTCTCTCCACTTGAGCTTTGGTGGGAACAAAAATTGTTCCAAAAATTTTTATTTTTATTTTTCTTTCTCCACTAGAGTTTTGGTGGTATTATCTTGTTTGGGTCCGTGCTTGCCTTAGTTTTTCAGCTTATCTAATATATTTGCAATACAACATGTAAACACAAACATTGGGTTGTGGGAGCAACATCTCCATGCCTACCCTTTCACTTAGCAAAAATAAATAAATATTTGTTAGAAGAAATACAAGGTTTAGAGTAGAAAATAATAATAATTTTAATTTTAAGAACAAATGCACCGTGAAGTCACATGGGATTAATGAAATTTTCAAAAAAAACATGTGATGTATTGAAAACTGTCAAGAAATTAATTTAAGACAGACAGACCCACATGCAAACTTTCAATTAATACTGCAAGTCTTTCCCACTCTACAATGCATGAATTCCTCCATGCAATTAAATTAAGTGCAAAAGTTAAATAAACAAATTTTACTCACCAAAAGAAAAACAAAATATCATTAATAAAATCAAACATGCTCAAAAGTCCTCTTAAATCTCACCGGGCATGATTCTTATTCATAACTCACAACGTGTAATAATTTAATATCTTAATTTTTAAAATTTTAAATAATTATATCTGAAAAATAAATCACAAATATTAACATTAAGAGCAATTTATTTATAAAAAAATTAAAAATTTTAAATATTTGACTTGTAATTTAGAGATTTATATGTTCGATTATTAAAATTTTCTCCTCTAACCGAAAAAAAAAGAAAAATAAAATTATTTTGTTTACATTTATTTAATCAATAAATTATTAATTCAACGTCCAGTCAGACGAACTTAATTTTTCTTTTTGCTGACTTAAATCTCTATAGTTTTAGGTGGCAGAAAATCGAAACAATCAAAGTAAACCAAAGATATTTTCGTCTTTTTACTCTTCGGTTGTGTCGGGCGAGGAAACTGAATCCTCAAACTTAGATTTGTTTCCACATAATAGGAAAAATAATATTTAGTCTTTTTTATCATGTCTCTTCTGCCGTGTCTATTTCCCACAATAATTTTTTGGTTATTTTTTATATTCTCAAAATATTTTATTTTTATAATTTTTAATAATTATTTTTTATGTTTATTTTTATAATAAGTACATTTCTCTTATTCTTTTTTATATTATTGAATTAGTTATATATAATAGAGAAAATATTCTTTCTTTTATTCTATCTTAATTTTTGTAAAAAAATATCAAAAGGTTTTATATCTTGAAATAGATGACGTATTTTTTATTTTAGTTTTAAAATGTCAATTCTATAAAAATAAATATATTTGTATTTAATTATTCATAACTAGTTTTAAAATATTCCATCCGATCACAATTCAATGTCTCATTTTGACTTGGTATAAAATTTATCCTCATTAATATCATGATATCCTTATTAATTAAAGATGTTAGTAGCATGACTCACATATTAGTGGAGTTTAAATCTCTTAAATCAAGAGAATTAAAAAGACGATAGTGGTGGACGCATGGGTTAACATAGTTTATATTTTTAAAAAATTAACGAGATTAATAATAAAAAATTAGATAAAATATATAGCTATTTTAGAAAAGTAGACATTCAATTATAGACATTTTTAAAAAATATGGATACTCAATTTTGGACAGAGGGAACAAAAAATTTATTGCTCTCCCTATTTCATAATAAGTATTATAGAAGTTTTATCTTGTTATAAAATAAGTATCATTACATAAAAATTTTGACTTTTTTTATTTATCCTTATAATAAAATAATATCATTTAATGTAATAAAGATAGCAGTTTTTGTATTGTAATTTTACCGTGAGAAGATATAATATTTAATTAAGAATAAATTAATCAATTTAAATATTATTTTTATATATATAAAGATTTTCTACAATCACATTTATTATGTAAGTGATGGAATAATAAATAGATCTCCCTACTAATAAATGTTGCAACAAATTTAGAATAATATATAATTATATATACATCAATCTACGCAGTAATCAAGAAGATTACTGGTGGGACCATAGCCTCTAATTAAAAAATGCGTCCTGTGAACGGGCAGAGATCCGGATTTGGACTTTGACCGTCTTGATGCCTGGTAGGAGGTGGACTTCTTTTGTTCCGCTTTTATTTTTTTTTTTTCTTTAGTCTCCAAAACTGTCTTGGTACTAGGGACTGTGCAATCAATTTTTTGTTTGGTTTTGATTTTTACTATTTAATTTTCGATTTGTTTTTTTTTTATTTTTTAAAAATCAGACTGAATTATTTTTATATTAAAATCGAATCGAATTAAATCGATTCGATTCGGTCCAAATTTAAATTCCTACAAGAACGTAGTATGGTAATTAGTTTTTATATTTATTTTAAAAAATAAATATAAAAATACATTATAATAATAAGTTATTATATTTATTTTTTAAAAATAAATACAAGAACACATTACCATAATGTATTTTTATATTTATTTTTTTAATTTTAATTTTTCAGTTCATTTTTCAGTACGATAATCTAAACCGAAAATCGAACTGAAAAATATATAATTTTTAAAAATTGAAATGAACGGAACCATAAAAATACAAAACTGAACTAAATCAAAAATTTCAGTTTGGTTATCCAGTCCAATTCGATTTTTGAACACCCCTACTTGGTACCATTTTTATTTTGAGAAAATAGTGTTTTGATATCATATCATGATTGTATGTATTTTCGCACTAGAGTTTTGTTAGTATATTGTTCTTTGGAAGAAAATGTAAAGTAGGACTGAGATTTTCCTTATTTGATCTTTTTGATAAAACAACCATATAAGTACAATTACAACATTAACCATAGGGCACATTAATCAAAAGAAATTACTGTCTCTAATAAGGTTCATGTTGTTGAGAAAATAACTTAGCGGGCAAGTAGTGATCTTGTAATTAGAGAAGATTAGGGATGAGAGTATATAAAGTTTGGATTTGAGATTTTTTATTTTGAATTTCGTAAAAGTGAATTGATTATAGGAAAAGAAGTATAATCTAAAATAAAAATTTTGCATTGGATTCTACAATGGAATCCAATCCAAATACACCTTATTTAAATTTTAGAATATAAAATTAAAAAACATGCACAAGCTCGGAAGTAATTTATAAGGATTTCTAATTGTAGTATAATTGTGATATAACTTAGAAGTTTCAAAATTCATCAAAAAAAAAAAAACTTAGAAGTTTCAAAGCCAAACTAGTGAGTTGAATTAGTTAGCTGACCAAGTAATCCGGTGGCCAATTGATTGGTTCAATGGTTTTGGGAAATTAAATTAAAATACTTTGTTACTTGTCATTGAAAAGTTCATAAAAGAAGCGGTAAATTCGAAGACTAACTAAAATAGAAAAAAATTAATGCAAAACTAGAAAACAAAAAGAGATCGCAAGCCCAAATATTAAATAGTATGAGTTTATTGATCTACCATCTCTAGACTCACCCTTACACTTAACAAAAAAAAAAAATAGATCGCATGTCATTAAATTCTAAAAATCAACGTAAAATTACATATTTAGGTTTTAACAGTTTCCCTTATTTTTAACTTCCTCAATTTTTTCTTTAACAAATAATACATTTTTTACAACATTTAATACAAAATTCTTGTATAAAAACCCAATCTAATGCAATTAAATTTAGCTTAGTTATTTGGTTCTTATATTATACTTTTTATATTTTATATTTCTTTACCATATTCGACCAATTATCTATACCTTTTAAACTTTTGTCAATTATACAACTAATTGTAAGACCTAGTTGCAATTCAGATTAATTGAACCGACTGAGTCTAATAGTTTCGTACTTGGTAGACATCAATCGGTTCAATTTTTTACCAAATTCGACCAATTATATGTACTCTTTCAACTTTTCACTATTCCAAACCAACTTTTTTTAAAAATATATATATTTGGTGAAGTTATCCAAAACAACTTCTAAGATTCAAATGATTTGAATTGACCGATTAGGTTGACAAAATATTGGTGATTAATCTAATACAAATAAAAGAAGATTAACCAATACATATCCTTTCTCCTCCACCAATACAATACTACAATGTGGTTATAAGTAAAAATTAAACATTCTACAAAAGTAGAGAAAATAGAGTAATACAAGGACATATGATAGCTTAAGAATAGGATCCCGCTTTTACTAGGGTGCCGCACGTCGTTTTTTGCAGCACGTGCAATATCAAATTTGGTCTGTTGGATGAAATTTCAAATCTGATCTAACGGATCAAATTTTGACCCATGCATATATTTTTTATTCAAAAAAATTTATAATTTTTGCAGTCATTGACGGCTGTGGATCAGTGATGTACGTGCTGCAAAAAAGGAAGTGCAGCACAGTAAAATTGCCCATAGGATCCTGGTGAAAGACTAACTATATTGTAGGGGTTGGGATTCTTTGCAACTCTTTTGTGTTATACTTTTTGTAATATTTTTAAATATAAAAATTTTTATTTATATATCATTAATCAAATAAGATAAAATCTAAATTTATAAAAATAAACGCTAAATATTAAATATTATAATTAGTAATATATTATGAAATATATTAAAATATGTACTCGAAGATTTAAAATCTATTGTAGTGACATAATAATTTAATTAAAAATGCCTCTTATAAAAAAATGATAAAATAAGTAAGATTCCCGTCTGGTTTTACCATGATGTAAAATGTAAGAAAAAGGGGTGGGAACACTTTGAAATACATGCAATGAGTGAATTGAACCCTTTGAAATATAACTAGGAACGGGAATCTGAATTGATGCTCTATTGTTATATCTTGCAATTGTGGCGGTTTCCTTATCATCTTTTCCCGTTTAAGAAACTGCCCTTGTTAACTTTCTTGTATACCTATTTTCAGAAAAGGAAAAAAAAAAAAGCTTTGTCGTATACCACCCATAAGACCATGTCCCGTTAGCAAGTACTGAGGGAGGTTAATTCTTCATAATAAGATTAATATTTTCCTTCTACACTTAATTATTGACCTCTTGTATTTTTTTTTAAAAAAAAACTCTGTTGTATACCAAAATCTACAATAGCAACACATTGCAACTTGATGAAAGATTCAAGGAATCAATGTTTGGAATTGATAATTAACAATTCATCGAAAGTTTTACACCACCTAGAATAAGGAACAGAGTTTTTACGAGTTTGGCACATTTTTACTTAGTAGAACTTTCCATGTTAATTGAAGCTAATGTATAGTTAAGATGTCTAATCATAGTTGCTTGCAGGCTGCAGCATCTCGTAGGTTTTATTAAAAACTTGCACTCTTCGTTCTTTCTAATATGAGTTGACGTTGTACCTTGGCACACCTATGTATATAGAGTAACTAATTAGCTCCTTAACTACGCAGCCAACAAAAAGAAAAAAAATAAGCTCTTAAATAACAAGCTTTTTTTCTTAAAAAAAATAAAAGTTGTATAAATAGTGATAAAAATAGGTGAATATAGGACCCAGTATTCCCTGTTGTTGTGACAGCTTGTTCTTAATATATAGTAACATTTTGCCTTTTATTCTAAAAAAGGACTAAGCATGCTTTGGTTAGTTAATGGAAAGGAGAACGATTGAGGGTTTACGGTATTTAGATAATTAATACGAGGAAGGAGAAAACCAAGTTAACAATTTAAATATTCAATAGTTTAGTATGTTAAAGGAATAGAAACGAAAACTTAATAACTTGAGACAGAGTAAGCAAATTATTATACTAATGTAATAGTCTCATCAATTGGTTAAGATATCGAGTGTTTTGAGCAAAAGTAATAGAAATGAAGAAACTTTTAACATTGGATAATTTTTCCATCTTATTCTGCATAATAAATAATGAAAATACAAGTCTTTGTATTTGGAATGTAATTCAATCAATTTTTTTGGACATTTTCGTCAAAAACTCAACTATGTAAGTCATACCTTTTTCTTATAAAAACTAAATTTAGGCATCTCCAAAAATAAAAAGTTTAAGAATTATTCACTTTGTGTTTCAACATCGAATTTGACTACGGGTATAAAGGACACATTTATAATTGAGTTAAGTCGTATAAGTAGTCAAAATTTTAGAGTTTCAGATAGTTGAGTCCTCAATCTCATCACTATAATAATTATGTACCTAATTTAGATATAATCCGTTAATTC
Source organism: Rauvolfia tetraphylla (assembly GCA_030512225.1). Classification (NCBI taxonomy): domain Eukaryota; kingdom Viridiplantae; phylum Streptophyta; class Magnoliopsida; order Gentianales; family Apocynaceae; genus Rauvolfia; species Rauvolfia tetraphylla. Next base: position 2,474,860 of record JAJQKT010000012.1, read on the forward strand.
AAATAGAAAACTTTAGAGGTCTTAACAATTGAGTACCCAATCTCAGTACTATGACAATTAATTATCCAATTTGGATAGAATTCATTAATTTAGACAAAAAACACATGACTTGCTACAAATGTATTCAATACATTTTAGAAAAATTAGAAATCTTATTTTGTTCATTGGTACTAGAGAGAAGTCAATAACGAAAAATTATGAGAAAGAAGAAAAAAATATCATCACTCTCTTCAAACTCTCTTTAACTTTCTACGTGTAGAGAAATTATCGATATCGAGAATAATTTTTTCATTTGCTTCTTGTAATTTGAAGTTTGAACTCACCTACTATTCATGTTATTAGTAATGCTTTATTTTAACTTTTCATTCCTCTTTAGTATAATCTTCCCTATATATTTTTCTTTCTCGCATACTAGATCATCAACCCACTTGAATAATCTACATGAATTGTTTTGCTACATGTTTTTGCAAATTTTGTGAGCAAGGTAATTGGTTTTAGAGAACAAGATAAAGAAACAAAAACTACACTATCTTATAGTTTGAACTTTCAAGAAAATTCTTTCAGGATTCTATTAAAATTGAGTACTCAATTATCAAGACCATCAAATTTTTCTATTTGAATTAACAGATTCTATCCAAATTAGATACTTAATTGTCATAGTGATAGGATTTGATACTCAATTGTCAAGATCCCTAAAGTTTGGGGTATTTATATAGACTTATCCCTTTATAATTTGTTTTCTTGGAAGTACGGTTTGGATTTTTGTAACACTTTTGTCAAATATCAGTATTTGTAAAAAATTTTATCCATATATCATAAATTAATTAAGATAAATTTTAAATTATAAAAACTAAATTCTAAATCATAAATACTATAATTAGAAATATTATAAAAAGTATTACATAAAAGTATTGTAGAGAAATTATAGTTTTAAAAGTTACTACATCTCTAATTAATAGGCATTATTTTTCGTACCGCAAAAGTTTGATCAAGTACTTCTTTATGTATTTCAATATAATTTTATTTTTAAAATTAAATATTTTAGTTCACTGTCTTTTTTAAAAATAATTTATCTTTCATAAAATTTATAACAAAATTTTCAATTAAACAAAAATTTAATTTAATTTCACCCATCGCAACTCTTCCTTTAGTACGAACGTGCTTGTGATTTCCTTACCGAAGTTTTCCTAGAAAACTGCTATCCAAGACATGATAGCTTAAAAGTAATAAAAACAAACCCGATAACTTTCTGTTACTTGGACTGCAGTGTTTTTAGCTCTTCAAAAACAGAAAATAAAAAGAAAAAATAGTCAGTGCAAGTGCAGTAACTCAATAGGTAAAGTACTTTTTTATCAGACAAAAAAATTAAATGCATGTCCCTTCTCTTCTTATATCTCTTTATAATAGAGTAAGATTTTTTTAAAATGACAAAGAAAAGACAAAGTGTTTAGATCCTCTCTTGCACTTACGCTATAAGTAAAGTACCATGGTAGTAGTGGTTACAAACGGGCTTTTCTACTGTACTGCAGAGATCTGATCTGATGATTATAAAAATTTATTAATTTTTTTAAAAAAGTATATGCAGAGATAAAAATATGATTCGTTGGATCAAATTTGAATCTGATCTAACGGACCATATTTAGTGCTGCACGAGTTGTAAAAAGCCACGTGCAGCACCGTAGTAAAAGCCGTTACAAACGAGATATTTTGTGGTATCTATAAACATGTGTACATATTCCGTCCGTTTTAATATAAGATTTTTGAATACTTTTTGTATAAATTAAAAAATATTAAATATTTTAAATTAATTTAATTATTTTATATTATATTTTTAATTAATTTTATTTAATTTTTTATTAATAAAAAATAAAAATATATAAAGATAATTTTTAAAAAATAATTTTCAAAATTTTTAAAAAGTAAAATATTTTTTTAAAAAAAGAAGTTTAAAAAATTTTATGTTTTGAAACCGATCAAATATTGTTTTCTGGGTGAATGCGAATTCATTCGAGGTAATAAAAAATAAAAATATATAAAGATAATTTTTAAAAAATAATTTTCAAAATTTTTAAAAAGTAAAATATTTTTTAAAAAAAAGAAGTTTAAAAAATTTTATGTTTTGAAACCGATCAAATATTGTTTTCTGGGTGAATGCGAATTCATTCGAGGTTTCTCTACTCAATCACATTCTTTAATTATATTTCTCTACAAGGAAACGGGAAAAGGAAAATATTTTTTGACTCCTTTTACTTTTTTGTCAAGGGAAAAAGACCCCAAGAGTTATTCATCTGCCGACAGCTTTCTCTTTTTTCACTTTTAATTTCTTTTTTTAAATATTGTCAACATCTTTGATGATCAGAAATTGATCTCTTCAACATGAAATCATAGACTTATAGTATTTTCTATTCTATGGTGTATTTGGTTCATATTTTCTTTTCTAAAATAAAAATAAAAATTTCAATTTCTTTTTTCATAAATAAATTTACCTTTCATTAAAATCAAGATAAAAAAATACACTTTTTCTCAAACAAAAATCTAAATTATACGCTCTTAATGAAAATTTTGTTTGTTTAACTCTTATAAACCGATACCGATTTGCTTCGGTCCACGTTTTTCTAGGACTGTCAATTTTACGATTTTATTTTTTTTACGATTAATCATGTTTAAAAAATTAAGTTAAATTAGTTCTTCAGATGATAGATTTGTCTTTTCTTTTCACGTATTAATAAGGGCGTATATCCATCTCTTCATTTCCCTTCGTTAATAGGACTTTTAGGCATATGTCTCCATCGATATAGTTCTGTAGAAATAATTGATGGTGTTGAAAAACAAGACTGCTTAGTGCATTTGACTTTTCTTTGTTTAGTTTGGCAAAAAGAAACAAACAAATGTCAAACTCAAAGGCCCTATCAAAAGTGAGTCATCTATGCTTTGAAAGTAATTGAAGTGATAATTACGAGGAGATTAGCAAGCAGTCGCATTTGTGCAAATAAAGATACTTAATTAGTTTAAGCATATTCCTACATAATAGTTTTATTTGGCTAACTTAATAACTTATTAGTATCAAATAATTATTTATTTATCAATAAAAATAGTATTTATAGATGAAATTACTAAAATAAAATTATCTCATCATTTGTGAAGTTGAATATTTCATATACATGTATATTTTTTATTGATAGATAAATAAGTATTGAAATACTACTAAGTTACTAACCTATCAAGATAAAATTATCAATCGGCGTACTAGCCTATCAACATAAAATTACTATTCCCTACATCAAACCCTCTATCTTATTGGATGGACAAATATTTTTTCTTCTTGTTCTCAATTTAATAGAAAAATACATCTTATAGTATATTTAATAGAGATTCAACTCTCAATTTATTGATTGTGATCTAAAAATTAACGGAGATGTGTCTGAAATAGTTTTTATTAGGAGAGCTAACCTCCATTTACACGAATACATTAATGATAATAGATGAAATTATTTATTTATGTTGCCACATCTCAAAATTTTTTATTATATCATGAAGACTTAATGATTCAAATAGCACAATCTCCATTGCCTCTTTTTCTACTCTTTTGAAATAATCTTCTTTAGACATTGTTTAACCCATTTTATGTTAAAAAGTTCCCACTAACAAGAAAGTGGCACAAACTGTATCCATATCTCCTCCTAATATAGAATGTATAGAGGAGAACTTGTGATATTGCAGTCACCATTACGGTTCACCATGTTTAGAAAATTGAAGATGATGTAACTTCTATTTCTGTATGAAAAAAATTAAAAATTTTCAGCAAATGGTGATCTTACTATGAGAAGTCACAACGTTACTGGAATGCTAAGAGTACTACTATTTACTCCGCTCGTTTTAAAATATAATTTTTTTATTTTTTAAAAAATATTTGATTTTTTTAATTTTAAAAATTATTTTTTTACAATTATTTGCATTATAAATATAATTATATATTTTTATATTATATTTGTAAAATTAATTTATAATATAATATAAAAAATATTCTTTATTTTCTTCATTCGAAGTTTTTATAAAAAAATTAAAAAATTTTATATTTTAAAGTGAATAACAACGTATTAAAGGTGAGAACCAATTCTAACATTTGACAGAAATAGAATTTCTCACCTAGTAGTTACAAAACCTCAACTCTTACTACTGATCTAATTAAACATCTTTCCATTTTCCTTTTTTTCCCCCAAAGTACATTAATGGTAGAAATGTGAATTGAAAAAAAAATTATATTTAGAGGACACATCTTATCAATTAAATAGCCTTGTCACATCAAATTAAAAATTTGGACGGTGTGCTTTTTTGTAAAAATTATTTCTACGTGCAACCGCAAGCTTTAATGAAAAAGCAAAAGGAAGGGCACGGGGGGGGGGGGGGGTACGGGGGAAACGAAGGAGACTGTGACAGAGAAATTAAAAGAGAAAAATCCTATACTGAAGACAGGGATAAATGAGCCACGCGACAACTATTTTATTATTATTATTTTTTTGTCAACGACAACAATTTTCATTCAAGTAACTTCTATTATCTCTATCACTCAAAGTTCAAGATTTCTTTATGATATAGTAGTACAAGAAAACATGGGTGTATTTGGATCGAATCATTAGCGGAACCGATATAAAATTTTAACTTTAACTCTTATTTTATTTTTATAAATAATTTATATTTATAAAATTTAAAATAAAAAATTTTAAGTTTAAACGTTATCCAATCTTATTATTTTGATTTTGACGTGCCCAAAGATCATTAGATAATTTTCTAGCATTTACTAGGAGTTAAGTAATACGGTTAATTAAATAGTTTTTAATCACGGCTAATTAAATGTTGATGGGCGTAGTGTAACAAGGATATAAATAAATTAGAGTTAATTACTTGTTGCTTTCGTAGGATCGTTTTGTAAGAAGGGGGAGTTTCGCTATTTATTTAAATAGAACCTGCCTAAACTCCTGTGATGTACATATATATTTTTAAAATACAAATATTAAAATTAAATTTTCAAAAAAAATTCAAAGAGAACTATTTTACTTCTGAAAATAGAGATATTATTTAAGAGAATAATAAAAAATTTTAAAAGAATTTATAAAATACAACACTCAAATACTTATGAAAAAATCTAAATCAAATGGAAAAAGAATGAAAAAAGTGAAAGAATTACATTAAGAAATGATGATAAAAAGAAAAAAGTACAGAGATTGGAGCTTCTAGATATAGTGAAATTTGAGCGATAATTAAACTAAAAAAATATGGAAGAGATGATTACATTTTAGGAAAGAAAAGAGAAGAAGAAGATAATATACAGAAGAGAATGATGATAATGTGTATTGTGTATAAAAGAAAAAGACAGACATTAGAAATTTAGTTTTAATGAATTTAATATAAATTAAATGATGAGTTAACCAAAAGTAATAAAAATAAATATCATATCTGTTTACAATTATTGAATAATTAAATTTTTACTTTTACAAAGTAATTGAATATGCATAATTTATTTTTTTAAAATAAGAAATTAAAAATTCAAGTTAATATATAAGTAGTTTAAAATTATTTTAATAAATTTAAAATGATCCTAACTATTCAAAAAATTTTAAATTAAATTGAATAATTGAAATTTCTTACTTTTTTAAAGTAACTCAATATATGAAATTTAATTTTACAAAAAAATACGTAATTAAAAATTCAAGTTAATATATAAGTAGTTTAAAACTATTTTAATATATTGAAAATAATTTTAACCAATCAAAATTTTAAAAGTAATAATTAAAGTCTCATACTTTTAAAACGTAATTTAAAATTAATATTAATGGTTAAGTTAGTTTAAATTTAGTTTAATAGATTGAAAATTATCCTAACCAATTAAATTTTTGAAAACTAATTAAAAAAATATAAAATCTAAAAATTAAGATAATTCAAAATTCAAGTTAATATATAAGTAAATTAATGTTATTTTAATAGATTAAAAATGATTATAACCAATCAAAAATTTTTAAAGTAATAATTAAAGTCTCATATTTTTACAAAGAAACTTGAGATATGGAATATAAAATTAAAATTAATATATAAGTTAGTTTAAAAATTATTTTAATAGATTAAAAATGATTCTAACCAATCAAAAATAAAATTTAAAAGTAATAATTAAATTCTCATACTTTTATAAAATAACTTGATATACATAATTCAAAATTAAAACTAAGGTATAAGTTAGTTTAAAATTATTTCAATAGATTGAAGATGATCCCCACTAATAAAAAATTTTTAAAATAATAATTAAAATCTTTTTTTACAAAGTAACTTAATATACATAATTTAAAATTAAAATTAAGTTACTTTGTAAAGTTAGAAAACTGCTTAGATTAATAAATTTAATAAATTTAAAATGATTCTAATCAATTAAAATTTTGAATATTAATTAAAAAAGACTCTAAAAAATTAAGATGAAAGGTTTAGAGCCATACAAAAAATGTGTTATATTTTTATAATTAATATATATATATATATATATATATATATATATATATATATATATATATAAGGAGAAGATTTTGAGTACAATTATTTCAATTGATAAAATTCTCCTTTTGTCCGAGCAGTTGAAGTTATGTCATCTGCCTTGAACATTAAGAGTTCGAATTTCATTGAGGATGCAGAACAATCCGTGAACATGGGATATTATGGGATTACACCTTAATTATCTACTCATAAAATTGATATGATTATTGAATTTATTTGATATATTTCCAAAATAAATATGTAAAAACCTGAATATTAACTATTAAAAAACTATTGATCAACCATTTCAAAATTTGCTTTTTCACCTATCAAAAAGAAAAAAAAAAGTTCTCCTTTCTCTGCCAAAAAGTTATTCTCTTTTGTAATGGTTTATTAGAAACCGCTCAAAAGAAGAAAATTAAAAAAAAATGTAAAAATGAAAGGATAAAGATAACTATATGATTAGTTGTCATGAGAACACAGCTTGGGTGGTTCGGTTGAACAGGAGCCGGTGAATAACCAGATAAAAAGTTTCCATTAAAGCGTCACTGAGGATTCCTTACCCTTCTTCTTCTTCTTCTTCTTCTGATGTATAAAAAAATATATCACTAAGGACTCCAACAAATACTCATTTTCCTTTTTCCTTTTTGCATGAATAATAAATTTTAATAATCTCTTAAAAAATACTTTATCTTTTATAATTAAATATTTTATCCTGACTTAATAGGAGTATTTAGAAGGGCATTGACTATATAAAAATTACTATTTTACCTTTATTAAGCAGGTTGGTCAAGGATCAGATGAAATTTATGTCCCTTAATTAAAAGGGGTAAGGTCAAGTAAATTTAAATGAAAAATATATTTATTTTAAAAATATGAATGTTTTTTATCTTTTGAACATGAAATACAAAAAAAAAAATTCAATTTGAAAAATTCTAAAATGAATATGGGACGTTAAATTTTGAAGAATTTCGACCTAGAAAATATTGTTTATTAATTTTTTTCTGGATAAAGTTCATCAACAGTTTTTTTTTTGTATATAAGGCAAGGCTCTCGAGGTAATATTCCAATCTCAACAGTTTTTTTTTTTGTAATAAAAGATATAATATTACAAATTATAAATCCTAAAAAAATAGAGAATTAATCTTAAAAAAATATTTCCTAAGTGTTTCGTTCAGTTGCAAGAGACACTTTGGGACAAAGGCAGGCCAATTATGGTGGGACCATAGAACATTTTCCCCTTCAACTATGGTGTGGATATGTTCTAAGTAGGGCTGTCAATTTTGCCCGTTTATCCGGATCCGGCTCGGGACCCGGTCCGATAACTCTGGGTCCGGAACAATAGTCATACCTATTTACCCGGATTCGGACCCGGACCTGATAATATATCTTCTAATAAGGTCCGGGTCCGGGATAGAGTATCCCGGACCCGATTATCCGATTTAAATTTTAAATAATAAATATTTTATATATTTAAATTTTTTATAACCGTTAGATGTGTTTGATCAACGGTTAATTATTTATAAATTTATATTAAAAATTTTATCGGGTATCTGGGATCTAGCACGAGACCCTATAGGGTAGGGTCCGGATCCATCTTATTTGGATCCGTCGAGTAATCGGGTCCGGGTCCGGAACCATTAATGTCAATCGGGTCCGGGTCCGGAACAGGGTGTCCCGGATCCATTTGGACCCGTTGACAGCCCTAGTTCTAAGAGACTCGGCACAATATGCAGGTTTCTTTGAAATGGATCCCAAACTCGGGTTAGAAACATTTTTTTAATAAAAAATAATGTTTTGAAATGGGTCACAAACTCGGGTTGGAAACATTTGTTTTTTTAATAAAAATTAATGTAATGCAACTAGTAATTTAGCGCCTTGTAATCAAAAAACCCCATTATGAAAATTGAGACCTACCAATAGAAAGCTTGATTGGGAGTTCAAGTTTTTATTTTTTCAAGATTTTGTATGACAATGTATGAAATAAATAAGGAATATTAAAGAATTAAATTTATTTCATTCAAACTTAATGTCAAAAGATGAATATATATGAAATAGATAAAGAAGATTAAATAACTAAATTTATGTCGTTTAAACATTATGTCAAACATGGAAGATTTGAAGAAAAATTAATTTATAAGTATAAAGAGAATTTAGAATAAGAAAGAGAAAGAAAAAACAAAAAATAAAAAGATAATTCTCAACCATAATAGTTTAGTGAGTTATAATCAGCGTTTTAAATTGACAAAGTTTGGCCCAAAAGATGTTCAAAAAGTTCACTGCGTTCATCATTGTCCAAACGGGGCCCAGTTCAAGCCTCAAGGTACGACTGCGATGCTCGGTTTTCTTTTTCCATTTTTGTTTTTGGGGAGGTGTATGATGCATCTTTCTCTTCAAAAAAAAAAAAAAAAAATCCCCGCTAAATGGTCCACGTGCCCTTTTTACATGGTCCCCGCTGGCTTTAACTAGAAGTGAGTTGTACGCGTACAAGTAGCGCATGTCCTTTCGATTAATGTAAAATAAATAAATAAATAAGCGTTTAAGATTCTACAGGGATAATTTGATATGAATTTGAATTTAACTTGGTGTATTTGAAGTAGCGAAACTTAATACAAATTTTACTTTTTATTTAAAATTTTTTTTTCTCTTTAAACTCAAAGTAAAAAATTTTAAAATAAAATATTATTTAATCTCACTTTAAATTTTAATATATCGAAAAAGTTACCAAGAGAAGGAAAATTCTTTGGTCTTTTTTTCTTTTTTAAGTTTTTGAGGTAACAAAGTTCTTCGGTTAGGCAAGTGAAACAGGAAAACAAAAACCATTATATCTCTATTAGCCAAGTACAAAATGAACTCTTTGTCACTTTCATATCAATGGAATGATCAATTTTGCTTGGAAAAAAAGAAAATCCTTTCCTCCTTCCAAAGGAAGTTATAAATATGTTTCGCAAGTGGGAGAGGAAAATATTTCTTGGAAAATAGAAAATAGAATGGAAATTTTGGATAGTGTCATCATTTTCATTGCTCAAAACAAGGAAAGATATTTGCTTGAAGAATTGGAATATGTTTTTCCTTTTCTTTTTTTTGACCGAATATTTGAGACGACAATTGGACTGATGGATCGGGTTCGGGGGTGTTGCTCTTGATTAAACAACTAAGAAAATAAAGGCTGCTATAGAAAAAAACAACAGAGCCCATGGCTATGGACCAGGCATTTTAATGGGCATTTAGGTTTTTTTTTGTTTTTCTTCTTTCAGTTTTAATATTAAGGGATGGGGATGTTGATAACTAAAAGAAGGGTTTATATTCCTTAAAACTTTTAGTCTCTCTCTCTTTTCTTGAAGGGAACGGAGCAACTGGTGGGGTGTGCGGGGGCGGCAATGGAAACAAAATAAAAATTTTACATTCATAACATACTTGTTTGAATATATTTAAAAAAGATGATATTAACATTTACCTCCAAAAAAAAAAAAAAAGTAGGTGTTAGCATTCATTCGAGATCATGTTAGAGAGTTGAGAGGAAAAAAGATGCAGCATGAAGTTGTTTTGCAAGTTTTCTTGAAAAATATCAAAAGGGATATTCTCTTTTTAATCCTCAAGACTTGTTTGATTAGATTCTATATCAGACAGGTGAATTCCATAATTTAATAAACACACTTTCTAGCCACAAACGGAAAGAATATTTTCCAACTTTCCAGCTTCAATTTGTATTTGCCTTTCACGCTACTTTGTTCGGCAAGTTCTTTTTTTTTTTTTTTATTTCTGCATACTTGAATATGGAAAAGGATTTTTTAAATTTTTTTAAAGAAGGAAAAGCCCTTAAAGAAAAAAAGAATTAGGAAAAGGAAAAACACTTTATGTTATGTGCGAACCTTTTGTGCTAGTTGCTCCCTTCTGGGTTTCTTCGAACTTCATTAACCAGGCCCAAGAGTTCTGTTCTTGACGTAGCCAATGAAGGCTCGAAGCTTTTGACCTCCAGTGAGCAAATTGCTTTGGGGCCGATCACCTTTGCAGGTAAATCTGTAACTTTTTCAGTTTTCAAAATCCAAAACATGCTCTATTTTGGGCCCAAACAAAACTTGTTATCCATATTTGATCCAATTTCATTTGGTCTTTGTGTTCCTCTAAATTGGGCCTCTTAATTTGTCCGTTTTTTGCCCTTTGTAAACCCAAAAAAAAAAAAAAAAAAGATATCACCACTTGCAAAGACCAATTCTACTCATGAATTTGGTTACGTTAGCTGTGTGAAAACTCCCTTTCAGGGAAAAAAAAAAAAAGAAGAAACGAACAAGCTGTGATAATAATTAATTATTATATTAAGAAGTTAATGTGGGTAAGTCTTACAAGTGATTAATTATTATATTAAGAAGTCACAGTGGGTTCACAACACACCTCCCTCACGCCTAGGACTAGATATCTGGAGAGTGAAATTTGAAAATAAACGGGTAGCTCAATATCACTCTAATGACATGTTGAAAAATGGACCTAGGCCTAACTCCATCTCGAAAAGGTACCTCAAAGGGGAGGATGACTACCTAAACTTTATAAGTAATTAATTGTCATATTAAGAAGTTAATGTGAGATCTCAAACGCAATGTAACATAAACGGATATGAGCCGAGGCTATAATTTTTGTGAACGCATGGGGGATTGGCAGAGATCCCAAGTACTGGATTGAAGCAGAAAAATTCCACCCGGAAAGATTTCTTGATTTTCAGGTGGATTTCAGAGGGAATGATTTTGAATCTATCCCATTTGGTGCCGGAAGAAGAATATGCCCCGGCATCTCATTTGCTCTGCCGAACATCTTATTGCCGCTTGCCAACTACTGCTCCATTTTGATTGGGGACTCCCCGGTGAAATGCTGCTGGAAGATTTGGACATGGAGGAATGCATGGGACTCACAGTTCAGCGAAAAAATGAGCTGAACCTGATTCCGATACTAAATCATTGTTCTTATCTGAAAAAGGCCGAACATTATATGAATTATATTATCATGCTAATAAACTCGTCAAATTTCGGGTCCCAAATACATTTTCCCCCCTTTTCTTAATATTGGTTCCCAAATGCTTAATATCAAATATTTAGTTATCTTCATTGTTCTTCTACTCTGAATAGATAATAATAATTTTGAGAAATTTCAAGTGCCAAATTGAGGTGTTTCATACTCCATGAGTGGAAGAAGACGTTGTTCAATTGCAGTTTTGATCTGTCATCAATAACAAAAGTTACCAAAGGGGAGAACAATCTAGAAGCCTTTTCTTTGTTTTTCATCTAAGTGGCTTTAAAGTATTAATTATTAAACATATAAGGCTTTTCTCTCTTGTGTTTTCTATTGATAACCAATGCCCCACACTGGCCAAAAAAAAAAAAATATAGTAAACTGATATTAGGTAGATGACTGACCTTTCTAATTTTTTAAAAAGAAAACCAACGATAATTTGCAGGATAAGGAAACAGTTTCTAGAAGGATGACAAATCAAAGGAACCATTATTTGCTTACATTCCATTTTTGCTTAATGGAGTTTATTTGTCTACGTTAGAACCATTTTTAGTTGTCAATAGGGATAGTTCCCAATAGAACCTTTTCCATACACAAGACTGTTTCAACCAATTGTATTTTGTTATTTTTCTATGCGTAAATTTGAATGGAAGTTTACATTTCTAATAAAGAATAGTCTCTTTTTTTATTAGTCGATAGATTGTAAAATGGATACGAATACCAATTGAATAACAAGAAAAATGAAGAATAATCTTTTAGTTACAATATCTATAAATAAGTAAAAAATATATTTATAAAGATTATAAAATATCCTTATAAAACAAGATCTCTCAACTTGATGATTAAAACTTACCACTAAGACAAGATCTCACAGGCCTATATATGTACGAAATCGTGTGCACACATTGAAGCAGTAGTTTCTCTTACCCCCTTTAATTCAACTGCCATTGTTTCAATTCTAAGTCCATGCAGTGTTTGCTTAAAGTCCAAACAATCCATCTACTAATTTCTATGCATAACACCGGCTGGCATCCATTCTTCAACTTATCCTTATGGAGTTCATCTTTCTCTTCTTTTTCATGCAATGGTGGAGCTATTAAGGAGCCGAGGGAGGCCTTGCCCAACCCCCTCACCCAAGATTTTGAGGAAAACTTTCAATGCCATATGTATTTTTAAGATAATTTACATGTAATTTTTAAAATATAAATTGTTATTTATAAAAGTTAATGTTCGTAAACTTTAATTCCTTTATACTTCTTCTTTTTCCTATTTTTTATCTAATTAAATATTAAGTTGATTATTTTGTGAAATTTGATAAGTACAAGATAATTAATGCTTTATTATTTTTTAAAACAAGTTATGGATGCAAAAATAGATTTGTAACAAACAAAGATGCTCTAAATAGTTAAATTATGATTTTATTTCTCCAAAATTTTTAAATAAAATCAGTTTACCTCTCTAAGATCACTAATTGATAATATAAAATGAGGTCTATAAACTTTATAATATATAAAAATTAATAAAATTATTGTCTTCTTATCTTAAAGGATCTCAAAGACATTAATATACGTGATTTTATTTGAAATCTTGTGTAAAATAAAGATCTTAAACAAGTTAACACTACAAATAAAAAAGTATATTATATTTTAGATCGATTATCTAAAAACTGAAATCGGCTCCGCTACTGGTTTCATGCTAGTAAAAGTACTTCCCAAGAAACCCACAAGCCCTCATACTGCCTCCGGCGCCTGGGCTGCTCCCTGTAATTATAGGAAACATGCATCAAAGGCCTAATCCATCACAAGCTAAGACATCTGGCCAAGATTTATGGTCCTCTGATTTACTTGCTGCTTGGTGAAGTTCTGACCATTGTTGTCTTTCCACCAGATGTTGCCAAAGAAATCTAGGGAGAGATTGAATTAGGTTTTGAGGCTTCCAGAATTTTGACATATGAATGTTACCAACGTTGAATTCTCTCCACGCGGTATTCCATTCACACCGACACATGTATGTTTTGTTCCCTTCTTCCAGAATATGGGTCAACCAAACCCTTCTTGTTTTCTTCCTTTATTTTTTTAAGGCATAGATTGAATTTACAGTATCTTACGTAATAAGAGATGCTTAATGCACTACGGTCTAATTCTACCGTCTAACTAAATAAGATTATTTTAATAAGAACAAAAAATTTATTGGGTTAATTCTCATCAATGGGGCAAATTTTCTGTCTCTTGCAAGAATGAAATCAAATCATCGATTTCACTAACAGTTGATTAATATTGTGTTCTAACAGTTCAAACTATATTAATTTTAAGAGTACTCGAATTATCGATTTTCTGCCTCATATTTTGAAAACTATCTTTTTATTTTAGGATATTTTTAGTGTTTATAGTGAGAGATTGTCATGTTTAGAATGGTCAAAGACCCAACAAGGTCAAAAGGGTATTAAATGAAGTAAGAAATGTGTATTGTGAGAAAGGAAACATCGATGACTAAATTGCATACAAGTCATCATTAAAGGAAGGAACCAAAATTGTTGGCCGAATTTGTTAGAGAGTTGTACATAAATTTTACCCAATTTGGGTACAATTATCCAATGAATTCTGCCCACATCTTGGCAAAATTTCTCAAGGAATTCTGCTAAGATTAGTTGTGTAAAATGGGCTAGCCCGTGATGGGCCGGGCCAAACCAGAAGTAGGCTAGCCTGTTTTTCCTGGGGGCTGTAAAATCTCAATTCGCGGCCCGCGATAGTCATACTAAGCCCAAGCCCCACCTATACGTGTCAGCCTGCGAGTTTTGGCCAGTATTGACAGTGCTAGCTAAGATGAGGCAGAATTCTTTCCAAGAATTTCTCTATTCTTGCCAAGAATTACGTCACATCTTGGCAGAATTCTTTAGGGAAATTCAGCCAAAATATGGTGAAATTCTTTACAATGCAGAATCCACGACAATGCGCCAGAATTTCTTTCAAATTTCTCTACTATGTGGCGGAATTTGAAGAGAATTTGTCTTCAAATTAAAAAATATTTTATTTCTGTAATACATTTAAAATTAATTTCGTGTATAGTTGTGCTAATTAAGTTAATTATATCTTGATATTTTTATTATTTATGAAATTAAGTATTTTGTTTACCTCTTTTGTCGATCGACGATGTATGTTTATTTATTTATCTTATTTATTTATAATTTAATTTAATTGTTATTGATTTATATCTATTTTAAATTAATAGCAATTTTCTTACAACGTAAGGTTTCGTGAACAATATATATAAATCTCCAGTGCGAGTTGTATAATAACGACATTTGTTCAATATGTGTTGCAGATGGCAGATAATTCTCGACGACGGCGCGATGCATTGTTTGATTTGGGACCAGTTGTCGATCGTAGCGGGTGTTACAGATGTGCAGCAGATGACCTCGGCGCAGAGTGATGCCGCGCTGCAGGGGATGCTACGAATATTGGCCGAACGGGCATGTTGTTTGGGAGGGGTGGATCGCGCAGGATCGTCCAGCTCGTAGGCCGTTCTTTTTCTAGCCGACCTAGGCTGTTTAGTTTTTTTTTTGTTTGAATTCAGCTTATGTAGTGTGTTAGTTGTGAAACTAAGTGTGAATCGTACTGTGTGCCGTTTCTGAATAAATATAATTAGTTACTTTGAAGTACAGGAGGAGGCATTTATAACAATTGCATGTTATCAATTATACATTAGATTTCAGGTATATTGTAAAAAAAATTTAATTACACGCATGGGACTGCTAGTGTGCAATCCTCTCACGTAACGGAGTGTTCCACCCATCAACTGCTTGTCGCCTGTAGTGATGCCAGGAGGGATGCACCTCGGGAACTGGAAAGCCATCCTCTAGTCGAAACTGCAAACAAGAAAGAAGGAAAATATGTTAGACTAAAAAAAAAAAAAGAGTAAGGGGTGTTGTTTTGTATGAATTTATTTATAGCGACAAAATGATTGACGTCTTCTAGCAGGCCAATAACCATAATTGCGGTCGTCGTTTTGTTCTGTGAGTCAAGGGGTAGATATGTCCAACATTGCGACCAAGAGAAGCAGGTGAATGTGACATTGTAGGTCGTCGCGATAACCCAACCCATGTCTGGTAATGTAAGTGTTGTGTTTTATTGTATATGCCTTTATACGTAATTTTATTCCAATCTTCAACAATTTGCACACAAACACTAGGCAAGCGCACCTATCGTTTAAATTAGTATAATGGCAAGTACTTCAAATATCGTATCCACGGGGATGGTCAATTACCATTACTCACTTTTCACTCTATTGTTTAGCTTCCATAAATTTTTGTTTTTGAAAATAGTTTGAATAAATACTAAGAAAAGAAATCCAACTTAACTTATTAAACTAGCTTAACTAATCTTTCTTGCAAGAGGGAATTCAATTGAGAAAACAATACTTGAATGGTTAATCCCCCTAGAATTACCTATGTGATAGAAAAGTCCCTTGGTTGATTTGTTTCCCCTTCTAATACTTGGTGAAATTCCAATGATAGAACTCACTCTATCTCTAGATGAAAGTTCTCTACCCTTAGATTAATTAGTTGAAATCTCTTTCTAACTAATTTAACCTAAGAATGCATTTGGATTGGTGAATTTCTAATTAGATTTCTCTAATTGCCAAGAAGGTGTTCATTTCTTATGTTTGGTGAAATTCCTATTTTAGGCCTCTCTCTATCTCTAGATGAAAGTCCTCTACCCTTGGATTAATTAGTTGAAGTCTCTTTCTAACCAATTCAACCCAAGAATGCATTAAGGTTTTTTGAATTTCCAATTAGATTTCTCTAATTACCAAGAAAATGTTTAGGTTTCTATCTCTAGTCACCTAAATCATCCCCATTGTTTGTGTATGGTCTATTTCACCCTTCCTTTCTCAATTCCAAGTGAAAATTTCCAGATTTTGAATCAATTATCAATCACCCTTCATTTCTCAATTCCAAGTGACAAAATTCCAGATTTTTGAATCAATTTCAATCACCCTTCCTTTCTCAATTCCAAGTGACAAAAATTTCATCAACTATCCACCCAATCAATTCAAACATTCAAACCCACAAACAATCCACAAGAAATTCGAATTCAATCAACCAAAGGGAAACAATTCATTCACATAAATAAAATCTAGGGTTCATACCCATTCAAGCATTCAAAAGTTTAGTTCCTCAACATAGTACAAATTAAAGAACATAAAGCAACAAAGAAAGAGGAAGAATTGCTCATTTTCATGGTGGAAATCTCCTCTTCTTGAAACTTGAAAATCGTCACTGTGATGTTGAGGAAGTTGCAGGTTTTTCCATGAATCTTCAAGGTGGAGGTTCTCCTTCTTCAAAGATTCAATCTTCTCTCTTGATTTCTCTTGCAAAGATGAAGATTTGGGAGGGATTTGGGTGTGATTTCTTGCTGTTTTTCTGCAGTTTTCTCCCCTCCCAGCCGTCTCTCTTGGTTCTGCCCTAAAGGGGTATGAAAATCTGCCCCAAAAGAGAGAGAAATGCAGCTTAAAAGCAGCCTCAGATCGACACAAACGGCGCCGCTTATATCACACCAAACGGCGCCGCTTGTCCCCAGTTTTGGTGCAAGTTTCTGCTGCCTGACTGTGACACTATTTTGAATTCTAGGTGAATTCAGACCCCCAAATCGGCTGATCTAGGTCTTGATGTCTTCATGAAAGTTGTAGATAAAGATCTTAGCTTTCCACAGAGATTTGAATCACATCAATTGGGAATCTAGAACTCAAGTTATGAGCATTATACAAGACTGTGTCAAAAATAGAACCCAATGCAGAACAGGTGACTTTGCAGCATACATAGGGTAGGCAAATGAACTCCGATTGACACAAATTTTACCATTCTGAAAACTTCAGAATGTTCTCTATAATTGTATAGAACACCACTTTAGCATTTGAAATCTTCATAGAGGTCAAAATCTAACTTGCAATATGTCTACCAGTCTGTTTTTCCTCTACATTTCTCTATCCTTCTTCATTGTGTAAATTTCCCTTATTTGCTTCATTTAATTCCAAATCTTCAATAATATCACCTAAAGCAAATAAGAGATAAAGGGAGTATAAATGGTGATTAAAACACCAAAATTTAACATAAAATTAAGCTCAAAATGATAATTATATATAGCACAAATATGGAATATCAAACTCCCCCACACTTAGATATTGCTTGTCCTCAAGCAATACTACAAAACAAGTAAGAAATTTGAACAATAATCCATAAGAAATAACGAGTGTTTTGAAGTATTACAAAGGAATGCAAAACAGAGAAAGCATTACTTCTTGAGAAATCTTGAGCAATCCACACAATCAATCTAAAAGTCATCCTAAGTATCCATCACAAAGATTAAACAATCACCCCCTTGTCTTACAATGCAAGCAAGAATCCGTGTGTGTTGTGTTTCCAGCTAATGCAAATGCTTAAAAATTATAAGAGTGAATTTCATGTTATTGGCCAAGGAATTCTCATCAAGAAAGCATAATACCCTATAAGCCCGACATTTACAAAACCTCTCCACTAATACGGTAACCAAAATTTAATCTCGATTAGGTAGGACTTTCATGCTTGTAATATTAGGCTCAAGGAAAGTTTAGGGTGCCAAACGAAAGTAAGGAATTCAAGATCAAAGAAATGAGAGCTAAAGAGAAAGGAATAAGTAATAACCCTTATTAGCCCTTAAGGAATATCACCATTCCCCTACATTCAACCACAAACTCTCATTCTCTACCAAATCCCTTCACTTTGGATTCAACCACTTGCACATATTAAGCTTCAACCCACAATCTTTCCATCATCACCCATCTTTATCAACTCATAAATTTAACCTCAATCATGACAAAATTTACAATAATAATAATGAAAACATATATACATCTTGAAGGCATCAAGAAATGTAAGAAGCCTTCTCAATAATAGACAAATATATAACAATTTTTTTTTTCTTTTCTCTTTTTTTTTCTTTTTTTTTCGATTGAGGTGTAATCCAATTCCCAATCATATAAAATCATCTCACCACTCTTTTCCTTTTTTTTTTAAAAGCCTATTTTTCCTATCATCTTCCATTCCACCCATTGTTCCAATTTCCACAATGCTCTTTGCTAACTTAAGGGTAAAAATGCAATTAGCTCTCGCAAAGAAGGGTTAAATATAAAGAGTGGAGTTTTAAAATTTGAAAGAAGGAAAAATCTAGAATATAGATTGGAAAGTTTATGCACAAAGGCTTCAAGAAATGGTACTACGGATAAACTAAAGAGCGGTGGCTAGAAAGGCTCAATCGGGACAAAGAAGACCTATTACCATCATTTCGAGATCAAACTAAGGTTACTTACTCATTTCGCCTCAAGGCAAGTGAATGCGGGTTCTAGGGTAAAAGTTATGTTGAATTCTAAGGCCAATAGCACAAGATTCAATTTCATAATCATCACAACAAAAGCAAAGTGGAATGTGCTTAAACGATGAATTCCATACAAGCAAGGAATGCAAGGGGTGCTTACTTAATCCAAGTTTAAGGTACTAGTCATGACCTTTAGAATGCTTGTATAACTACTCTTTGAGAAAAGATTAAACATGTAAATCTTAAAATATCTTGAAGATTCGAAAAAAAAAAATTCAATGAAAAAACATAAAAATAACCTACACTACTAAAGCCAACTCCCCCACACTTAAAACAACATTGTCCGCAATGTTTGGGGAAGAAATTCAACACCAAACAACCAAACACAAAAACAATGAAAAACATGGCTTGTAGACGGAAATGAAAGCAAACTAGAAATAAGGACATAATGAAAACTAAAGTATAAAAGCATAGCATTAAAGGAAATAAATAAAAGGACAAAAATAGAAAAGAAAGAACTCCCCTTGGTTCATATGCCGCCGGTCCACCACTCGAGCATGGAACAGCTCCTGGCATAGAAGAAAACCGGAGAGAACCAACAAAAACATAGAGAAATTTCAAGCCAATAACAAACAAATTTGCACTACACAAAAAAAAAATGCAAGTTATGGTTTTTTTTTTCTTTTTCAAATACATGGTATGCAAAGAAGAAAGCATAAAAGAACCAACAAAAGAAAAAAAAAAGGGAATAAAAGAAGATTTTTTTTTTTTGGGTGAACAGTGAACCGGCGCCGCTTGGACGCGCCCTTTCAAACCAGTCCAGGAGAATGCTGGTTTTTTTTTTAAATGTGAACGATGAATCGGTTATGAACAAGTGCTCTCCGTGTGAACAGTACATACGGGAACAGTATAACGGCGCCGCTTGCTGCACACCAAGCGGCGCCGTTTCACCCCGGTTACGCTTCGATGCCAGCTACGATTTTTTGCAAAAACACTCAACTACAGATTCAACAACAAAATTTAACAAAATAATTGATTACAAACATAAAAATCACATCAAACAACACATTGTAAAACTCTTACAATTCAAGGCAATTAAAATTTTCAAACTCAAAACCACATTAAACACAATTATATACAAATAAAGGTGAGCAAAGATTATGAAAATCACTTATCCTCCCGGATCATAGGAGTATGGAGACAATATTCTCTTTTTTCTAACTCCAATGTGATAAAGTGTAAGTCTAAGTTTACTTACCAATAATGTCCCCATTTTTGCATGATAGCTTTGCACAATTTCATACGGAAGTAATTGACTTACCAAAGGCGGGGAAGTCCATTTAGACTTAAACTTACTAGCAGAAAGTCTCCATTGAGAGTTGTTCAACAACACTTGATCTCCCGACTTGAAAACTTGATTTTGGTCATTCCACCTTTCGGGTTGCACCACTAGTTTGAGGCCTTCATCTATTAATATGTTGTGGGTGCAAAATGAATGACTAATACCATAGAGCATTGGGAGTTTTGGATTGTCCACAATGAAAGCATAATCTAAGTGATTCGGTAGCTTCTTCAATTCCAACTCCGGAGGATCTTCACTAAAAGACTTCATTCCCTTTTCTGTTTCAAAGTTTTCAAACTCCATCCCCTTGATGTTGAGCGGTGATGACTCCATATATGGTATGATTTCATCAATCACACATTGTCCCTTCTTTGCTTCTTCACCTTGAACTAAGGGGTTGTCCAAAAGATCTTCATCGTTTCTCTTTTGTCCTTCCTTCTTTTCAATTTCATCGTGATATTCTTCAACATGCACTTTCTCATCCATCTTCTCTTCTCCTATTTCCAGCATGTTAGGCTGTGAGGCCTTCAGTTCAATCCCACTCCCCAAAGTAGTAACTTCAGCACACTCCTTAGGATTTGGCTCGGTATTGTTTGGGAGAGTCTCAACCTCTCTTTCTGAAACTAGCCTTACCAAGTTCTCAAGGGTAGCCTCTTGGTTCTTTAAGGACTCTTCAATTCTTTGGTTAAGGGCTTTTTGAGTTTGAACTTGGGTTTCGGAATTTGCTATGAACTTTGTCATCAACTCTTCAAGACTAGATTTCACGGGTTGTTGAGGAGGTGGAGAAGGTTGGTATTGGTAAGGACAGAGTACTTGTGGTTGGGGACTTGATGAAGTTTGGAAGCTAGGAGAATGTATTTGTGTTTGGTGGCCTTGATTGCTCCATGAGAAATTTGGATAATTGTGCCACCCCGGATTATAACTATTGGTGTAGGAATTGTATGATTGGTTTCTTTCCCCAATATAGTTCCCTTGCTCCATTGACCATGCATTGGAAGTTCCCATGTTTTGGCACTCATAGGTTGGATAGCCACCTCCATAAAAGTTGTAAGACATCATTAATTGAGAGGGTTGTTGTGCCAAATCATAATCTACATAGCTCATTCCTTAAGTATAAATACAACAACAAAAAAAAAATCAACACATAACAGAAAAATGCTAACTAAAATTCAATCCAAGTATTTCTCACAAAAATAGGACAAACACACAAAAACACAAAGTAAACACTTCAATTCTTCAATAACAAACCAAATTACAAACAAGAAAAGAAAAAAAAAATGCTAACACATGTAACAAAAACAGAAAATCACAAACTAACACTTCAATTCACTAATAACTAACAAAATTATGAACAATACAGTAAATGCTTACACAAGTAGGAAATAAAATGACTAAATAAAATGACTAAATCAATAAAGTTAAAGCTTTCCTAATATTGACCAATTGTCCCCGGCAACGGCGCCAAAAACTTGTTGTGTTTTATTGTATATGCCTTTATACGTAATTTTATTCCAATCTTCAACAATTTGCACACAAACACTAGGCAAGCGCACCTATCGTTTAAATTAGTATAATGGCAAGTACTTCAAATATCGTATCCACGGGGATGGTCAATTACCATTACTCACTTTTCACTCTATTGTTTAGCTTCCATAAATTTTTGTTTTTGAAAATAGTTTGAATAAATACTAAGAAAAGAAATCCAACTTAACTTATTAAACTAGCTTAACTAATCTTTCTTGCAAGAGGGAATTCAATTGAGAAAACAATACTTGAATGGTTAATCCCCCTAGAATTACCTATGTGATAGAAAAGTCCCTTGGTTGATTTGTTTCCCCTTCTAATACTTGGTGAAATTCCAATGATAGAACTCACTCTATCTCTAGATGAAAGTTCTCTACCCTTAGATTAATTAGTTGAAATCTCTTTCTAACTAATTTAACCTAAGAATGCATTTGGATTGGTGAATTTCTAATTAGATTTCTCTAATTGCCAAGAAGGTGTTCATTTCTTATGTTTGGTGAAATTCCTATTTTAGGCCTCTCTCTATCTCTAGATGAAAGTCCTCTACCCTTGGATTAATTAGTTGAAATCTCTTTCTAACCAATTCAACCCAAGAATGCATTAAGGGTTTTTTGAATTTCCAATTAGATTTCTCTAATTACCAAGAAAATGTTTAGGTTTCTATCTCTAGTCACCTAAATCATCCCCATTGTTTGTGTATGGTCTATTTCACCCTTCCTTTCTCAATTCCAAGTGAAAATTTCCAGATTTTGAATCAATTATCAATCACCCTTCATTTCTCAATTCCAAGTGACAAAATTCCAGATTTTTGAATCAATTTCAATCACCCTTCCTTTCTCAATTTCAAGTGACAAAATTTCATCAACTATCCACCCAATCAATTCAAACATTCAAACCCACAAACAATCCACAAGAAATTCGAATTCAATCAACCAAGGGAAACAATTCATTCACATAAATAAAATCTAGGGTTCATACCCATTCAAGCATTCAAAAGTTTAGTTCCTCAACATAGTACAAATTAAAGAACATAAAGCAACAAAGAAAGAGGAAGAATTGCTCATTTTCATGGTGGAAATCTCCTCTTCTTGAAACTTGAAAATCGTCACTGTGATGTTGAGGAAGTTGCAGGTTTTTCCATGAATCTTCAAGGTGGAGGTTCTCCTTCTTCAAAGATTCAATCTTCTCTCTTGATTTCTCTTGCAAAGATGAAGATTTGGGAGGGATTTGGGTGTGATTTCTTGCTGTTTTTCTGCAGTTTTCTCCCCTCCCAGCCGTCTCTCTTGGTTCTGCCCTAAAGGGGTATGAAAATCTGCCCCAAAAGAGAGAGAAATGCAGATTAAAAGCAGCCTCAGATCGACACAAACGGCGCCGCTTATATCACACCAAACGGCGCCGCTTGTCCCCAGTTTTGGTGCAAGTTTCTGCTGCCCGACTGTGACACTATTTTGACTTCTAGGTGAATTCAGACCCCCAAATAGGCTGATCTAGGTCTTGATGTCTTCATGAAAGTTGTAGATAAAGATCTTAGCTTTCCACAGAGATTTGAATCACATCAATTGGGAATCTAGAACTCAAGTTATGAGCATTATACAAGACTGTGTCAAAAATAGAACCCAATGCAGAACAGGTGACTTTGCAGCATACATAGGGTAGGCAAATGAACTCCGATTGACACAAATTTTACCATTCTGAAAACTTAAGAATGTTATATATAATTGTCTAGAACACCACTTTAGCATTTGAAATCTTCATAGAGGTCAAAATCTAACTTGCAATATGTCTACCAGTCTGTTTTTCCTCTGCATTTCTCTATCCTTCTTCATTGTGTAAATTTCCCTTATTTGCTTCATTTAATTCCAAATCTTCAATAATATCACCTAAAGCAAATAAGAGATAAAGGGAGTATAAATGGTGATTAAAACACCAAAATTTAACATAAAATTAAGCTCAAAATGATAATTATATATAGCACAAATATGGAATATCAGTAAGCCACCTATCAATAGGGGCAGGCTGGTCAGCGTCCAGTGCTCCAGCTGGTGCAAAAGGGATATAACCTCTCTCGAGCCGCCTACAATTCCTTCATACAGTGATGAATTACGGTGGACCTCTCGCCCTAGCTCTTGCATGACCTGAAACCAAGCATCCTTTCCTCGTACTTCAAATGTGCAACAGCTCGGAATTTACAGTTCCCATCTGCTCTAACGTCGACCCAGTCATGAATATAGGGAATGATAAAGGTGGAAAACTGATTACCCCAAGAAAATATGGCAGCTTCTGTGTCACCATTAGACCTCGATCCCCTGCAACACCTGTATTAATCTGGGCTCCCGATCAGTCACGATAATGTTCGGGAGACAATTTCTGTTGAAAATATCCTTCACGCACTCTAGCACCCGGTAATTGTCTGCTTGCTCAGTGCTGATCCAAGTGTCGGCAATAAGTAAGTTGTGCCTCCTTGGGGTCATGCCAACGATTTCCAAATACGACATATTGTACATATTTTAATTAATTTAATAAAAACTGTATAAGGGAAAAACATTTTACATTTATTTTAATTAAAGAACATTATGTATAACTACAATGCAACACAAAATCGAAGAGAAATATAATATAACGAACCTGTTAGTCTTGTGCGTCGTATCCATTATCAACACAAATGGATACGTACAAACAAGTAATGTAGAATCTGGATGAGCAAAAACACAATCATTAAGAATTTCGGCTCCTGGCTCAACTCTTTGCCAATGGATATATCCATGTTCGGTGAACAACTTGAAAAGTTGTTGAACGACTATCCGACTTTCCATACTCGCCATTCTTAATTTGTGTTGAGTATTATACACAATATTTGCCCTGCTACAACAACCAACACAAACACATATCATCCATACATTTACAAAATTTAAAACCAGTATATAAACGTACAAGTAAGGAGCATTATATATTCGTTATAGGCAAACATACCTAACAACAGTTCTCGGGTTCTCTCATTTCAAATGATCTAAAATATGTTTAGGCTGAACATGACATTTGCTCATTTCCTCCGTGATTTTCATCTCCCGCTCTGTCATGCGCGTAGCGAGGGAATGACCGTGGCGGATTCTGAGCTCTTGATTGTGCTTGCCTTATATTACCGCAAGACTCCACGCCCCCTCGTAATGCTCTCTACCCATGAGTTTTAGTGGACAGTGACATTTTTTTGTACCCTTCGGCTTTCGTTCCTTACTTCGCACCTCCGGTTCTGCTCTATCCTTCTAAACAGAAATATATTTTTGGTATGATCCACCTTCTCACACCTAAGCTTGACAAAGCCGTTACCTGTTTTGTCACATTTTCTCGAATGAGCAATTATCAACAAGGTCCTCACCTTTAATGCTGTTGCCTTCGCCCACTTTACTAACTCCTCTTTACTTGAAAATATATCTTGCGCGCCCAAAGAGTGACTTAGATCCTCCACTTTGTCAAGATCCAAAAATTCTTCAAACGAATCTGATGATGATGATGGGCCTTGGCAATCCCTGTAAAAAGCTCGATGAAATCTCACATTCCGGCAGTTTCGGTATTCCTGTAATGCATATATCGTACTTGTCCAATGTTATTTACTATATTATGTGTGTGTCAATTATTTTTTAATAAACAAAAATCGTAAAAAATAAAACTATTTACGATGCGTAATGTAACATACAATATAATTACAAATTATAAAAAATACAACAATACAACTAAATAAGTGATTATTACAAAAAATAAAAAAAATTTATGAAACTTGGCCAATAGTTTTGCCAGATCCTGGCGAAACTAGTGGCCTAGTTTCGCCAAGTTCTGGCAAAACTACTGGCCAGGTTCCGCCAAAACATGGCAAAATTTCTCTAGAATTTGGCGTAAATTGGTCAATAATTTTGCCATATTCTGGAAAATTTGGAAGTTGAGCCACTCAGTGGCGAAACTCGTTTAGAATGTTTAAAAAATTATACAAACGCCAATTTAACTAAAATTTAGAGACTTTTTACCTCAAAATCGAGAGAATCCTTATTTTTTTAATGAAAAATGTGATTTTTTGAAGGAAAACTTGAGAGAGTTATAGGAGGAGAGGGAGTTTTCAAAAAAATAATTTTTTTTCGTACTATATATAATTTTAAAAAAACTGTATATAAAAATGGCGTTATAAAAAACACAATTTCTTGAAGACTTTTCCGAATAGCCACTTTGGCCGGCTGATTGTAACTAGGATTGTCTATTGGGCTGGGCTGGCCGAGCCCGATCCTTCCGGCCCGTTTTAATTGTTGGCTCGGGCTGATTTTCTTAGCCTGAATAATTTTCAGGCCGAGCTCGGGTTGATATAAGCTCAGCCCGATTTCAGCTCGACCCATAAAAAATATATATTTATATATATAATTTTATAAGTATATATATATATATAATATTAATATTATATTATTAAAAAATTATCATTTATTATATAAAGCCTGACTCAGTGAGCACAATTGACAGCCATAATTGTTGCACATCATTTTCAAAACAATTTCTAGGGGGTTTGACTGATTGACTTTTCTCGGTATACGAAATTGTCAACCATTGCTTGCATTGAGGCCTATTTCGTACGTAGTAACCGATTTACCTTTTTTCTGCTTTCTTTTTTGCATTGTCAAACATTTAAAATTCTTCTTAGTAACTTATTTCTATCTCTAGTACGAGTTCTTTTCAGTTTGTTTGTGTTTCTTCAACTAAAAGTAGCAACAAAGAATATAATTTCATAACAAAAAATAATATAATTTTAAGTACAGCCCATTAACACATTTATAGTAACTTCCCTGGAAATGCTTCATTCCCTATACATAAATTTCATGGAGATGTTCCGGCTGTCGTATGTAGAAGCACACAATGTTTAGCTGCCAATAGTCAGCATTGATGCATGATTATAAAAAAGACAATTTGTTGAAGCCTATTCCGATTAGCCGCTTTTGGATAAAAAATGATTTAAGTTTTTTTAATCCATGCTTTTGCCGGCTGATTGTAACATATCATTTCCAGAACAATTTCTTGGAGGATTACAAACAAAATTGTCCACCGTTGAATCTTGTGTATCCATTGGCCATTTTTGCAATTTGAATCAAGAATTTAAACAAAGACTTCTTATAAACGTAAATCATCGCTCTCGTTCACACTTTTATATTAATGTACATAGCTATTGTTGAAAATATTAAACGAAGCATGATTAGAAGATTTCTTAGTTTGGTTTATTCTATTTAAATTTTGGTTTAGTAGATTCCTATTGTTATTTGGAATTGTATTTCTAATGTAGATAGGTTAAGCAATCTAGACTTGAGAACTATATTTATGAGTTTGTATCTAGAGTTATGCGTAGTATGGAGTCATAGTTTACATATTGGTTCAATGCGGACTTGAGAGAGTCTTGAGAGATTAGATTATCTTTATTGTTTGGGTTTTTAATCCTATCACCTTATAATTTTTAGTATATATATATATATATATATATATAGACAAGTGGTGAATCCACAATGCAGAACTTTCATGGTTGGAAGAAAACATTGTTAGCGGCAAATAGTCAGCTTTGACAACGTGATGAGTAATTAAAAATAGCAAATAGTCACACTCACTCACTTTTATAATAACTAGCAGTATTTACATGCATACACACCTACCTAATAGAATTTTACTAAAAATTAAAATTATTTTCTAATTTATTTAGTAAAGTCATATCATGCATTTGTTCTAATTATTTAGATAAATGCGAATACACAATACGTGGCTTTCATAGAAACGTTTCAGATGTGAAGAACACAACGTTTAGCTGCAAATAGTCAGCCTTGACCCATTATGAGTAAAAGAATATTAAGTTTTCTAATCCATGCTTTATCCGGCTGATTGTAACATATCATTTTCAAAAAATTTCTCCGAGGATTAACTGAGTGACTTTTCTCGGTATACGGAATTGTCAACCATTGCTTGCATTGAGGCCTATTTCGTATTTAGTAACCGATTGACATTTTTTCTTCTTTCTTTTTTGCTTAGTCAAACATCTATAATTTTTCAATGCAACATAAACGAGAAAATTCGTGGCTTTATATTCTAACTACCTCATGGGAAGGATTATTAAACGCAAATTGTCAAACCCGGAAAGAAACAGTGATGATAGCTCAGAATGGTTACGATGGTTGCTAAATGTAGTACCTTAAGTTGTTAATTGCAATATCATATTATATTGCTTTAAGAAAATGAACGATTTAATCTTTAAAATTAAGAGCTTATCATACTATGATTTATAAAATTTCTTTCCTATTGTTATAATCCATAAATAATTTACAAGCGACTAATAAAGTTCTAATATTAGTTTATAATGTAGTTTCTTACAAAAAATTTATCATGAGTCGGTCGCATGTTATTTTCTTGAAGGGTAATTTTTCATATTACATGATTTTCATAAAAAACAACCTTACATTCTCCACATACGAGCACAAATCAACGATAAACTTGAAGAAGAAAACGTTATTCAAAATTGAAACTATACAGTATGATGATTTTTTTCTTAAAAACAAATTGCATGAGAACGTGATCATGACAGTTTTTTTTCCAGAAATTGTAGTAGAAGCTAGTGCTAGAACCTTGTTTCGCACAAGTAAATTATTTTTAGGACTGTAATGACAAGTAAATGCAATGAAATAAATAATAAAGATTAAGGTACTATTCATGTTTTAGAAAAATCCAGCGCTGAAATTTCAAGATATGAAGAAGTCTATTCGAAAGTTCGGAGAGAATGTTGAAAAAGAGTGGGCAGGAGTTGTTGCAGTTAGAAATTTACGGCGTTGCAATTGGCAATTGTGTATTATATAATGTCGCGTTGGCTTGCTTGCAATTGCCTACAAGCCATCCCCTTTCAATCCACCATACTAGTTAGTATTGATTCTTCAAACCCATCCTCATGGAGCTCATTTTTCTCTTCTGTGCCTTCTTCTTCTTCTGTTTCATGCTAGTTAAACTAGGCAAGAAAACCAAAGGCCTCAAACTACCTCCGGGGCCTCGGCCGCTGCCTGTAATAGGAAACATGCATCAGCTTAGCGGTGGCCTACTCCATCATAAACTAAGGGATTTGGCCAAGATATATGGTCCTCTGATGCACTTACAACTTGGTGAAGTTTTAACCATTGTTGTCACTTCACCAGAAGTTGCCAATGAAGTTTACAGAACTCATGATGTCCTTTTCTCTCAAAGACCTTCATGTTTCGAAACAATAAGAATTCTCACTTATGATTTTAGCGGCATTGTATTCTCACCTTACGGGAGCTACTGGAGAGAACTGCGTAAAATCTGCACGATGGAGCTTCTGAGTCCCAAGCGTGTACAGACATTTCGATCGATTAGGGGAAGAGCAGGTCATAAATCTGATTAAATCAATTTCTTCGCAGGAGGGATCAGTTGTCAATCTCAGCCAAAAGATCTACTCATTGATTTATGGCCTCACTTCTAGGATTGCTTTTGGCAAGCGCAACAAAGATCAAGAGAGATTTGAATGGCTGGTGGACGAAATATCAAAGTTGGTTGCAGGGTTCAACATAGCAGATCTGTATCCTTCAGTCAAATTGCTTCAGGTTCTAAGTGGAACACAGCAAAAGTTGCAGATATTGCAGAGCAGAGCTTGATGAAATACTCCAAAATATTCTCAATGAGCACAAAGAGGAAATGCTGAAACGGGAGAGTCGAAGTTGGGAAGCTAAGGACGACTTAGTTGATGTACTTCTAAAGGTTCAGAAAAGTGGAGATTTTGGAGTTCCATTGACTGACAACAACCTTAAAGCAGTCATCTCGGTAAGCTTATACTAACTAACTCTCTCTGGATTAGCTTTTGATTTGCATATTTCTACATGCGAAGCTAATTGATTATACGAAAGAGAAAAGTTTTTTTTGACATTGTCAATGTAAAACTCTACACAGCTAACCTATTTGTAGAAGATTGTAACTGAGCTGCTTAATATATGCGACTCATATGTTTCTTTTTTGGTAAATATATATGCCACTCGCAGAATATCAATCAACGCTTTAAATAAATAGATTCTAAAATGAGAAGTATTGATTGATATGACTTTTTAAAAATACAAAAATTTGTATTTTTAAACCGTGTAGAATTAAAATGCAAGGGAAATAGAGAAAGCTAAAACTTAAGTTTTAGTAAGTACTCCTATGATGCTAGTAAGAATATCGAGTAGTTGCTAGCTAGGTTATTCTACATTCTTATTTGTGCTCCAGAACACTGAAATATAATCTTTGCATGGTTAGAATGTAATAGTAAAATATTTGTTATTTTTTTCTTTTTTGAATGCATATAAAAAAAGGCTCAAAAGCCTTATAATTAGAAATGGAGGGAGTAATTAGTGTTTCTAGTTGGTATCAGATTTCTAGTTGTTTAAATTTGACACATATTTGAATGAATTTCAGGATATTTTTAGTGCTGGGAGTGAGACATCATCAACAACTTTAGAATGGGCCATCTCCGAGACACTGAAAAATCCAATAATACTCAAAAGAGCACAGGATGAGGTAAGAAGTGTGTATGCCGGGAGAGGAAACGTTGATGAATCAAGAATCGACGTAACCGAAATACCTTCACGCCATCATCAAAGAAACCTTGAGATCGCATCCTCCCCGCACCCGCTTTTACTTCCAAGAGAATGCATTCAAGGATGCAAGATCTATGGTTACGACATACCTGCCAAGGCAAGGATAATTGTAAATGCGTGGGCAATCGCCAGGGATCCGAGGCTTTGGAATGAACCAGAGATATTTAATCCCGAAAGATTTCTTGATTCTGAAATTGATTATAGGGGAAATAACTTCAAATATATTCCATTTGGTGCTGGAAGAAGAATGTGTCCCGGTATATCATATGCTCAGCCTAACATTGTCTTGCCCTTTGCACAGTTGTTGTTCCATTTTGATTGGAAACTTCGGTGTGGGTTGCAACTCGAGGATTTGGACATAGATGAACGTATGAGCTTGACAATAAGAAGAAAGGATGATCTTCATCCGATCCCAATACTAAATCAACTGTTCAA
Source organism: Rauvolfia tetraphylla (assembly GCA_030512225.1). Lineage (NCBI taxonomy): Eukaryota > Viridiplantae > Streptophyta > Magnoliopsida > Gentianales > Apocynaceae > Rauvolfia > Rauvolfia tetraphylla. The sequence goes on from JAJQKT010000012.1 coordinate 2,505,666, forward strand.
CTCTGAAAAAAAGGGATCTAGGTAGATGAATTTCATTGTGTACAATGTATCCCTTTTGTTTCACAATAAATACCATTGTAAAAGTTTTATTTTTGTTGCAAAGTAAATGTCATTTGATAAATTTAACTTTCTTTCCTTATGCACCATCATAATAAAATAATAATATTTAATATAGTAACGATAATAGTTTTTTCCTGTTTTTAATTTTTGTATGAGGAAAGACAATATTCAGTTCAAGACAATTAATCAATTTGGTTATTATTTTTTATATCTCGTAAAGATTTCTACGGTGACTTTTATTATTAAAAGTACGGGATTTTAATGTACGGTGTCCAACTTTTGATGCACGCTTTCCACAATAGCCAGTTGCAGCCAATAAATTTTCTTTTAATGATGCTGTGGGATTACAGTGTTATGTCCAAATTACCATTAAGTTTATGATGTCAATTTATGACAAGAATGTAAAGTATGCTAAATTATACCTCTTCCGTCTGTGAAATTGAATACCTTGCGAAAATTATTTTTCCCTTTTAACTCTTTGCTCCTTTTAGCACTGCAACTGCTTGTCTTTTTTCTCGTGTCAAATCCGGACTTTTGTACGTAACTATAATCAACAATGTGCATTACTAAATGTAACATTCTAAATTACTAATTGTAAGTTTCAAATTATCATTTTCCATCTTCTTCTTTCTCTTCCTACTCCGTGCGCGCACACACGCACACACTCTTTCTCTTTCAAATCCAATATTTTTTTTAAGATTTTAAACTTGTAAAGTCAAAATAACAGCATAAGTGAAGATGTCCAACTATAATCGCACAAAAATCTTCAAAAATAAATATTTTTTTTATAATTTTTACAACCCTTGAGTTATTTTACAAGTCAGATTGCAAAGCTTAGTAGACTTTACGACAAGTCCGTGGTATTCCTGGCAACATTTCGCAATGTCTCGTAGAACACAACAGAATTTGTTGCAAAGTCTCGTAAAATATCTTCGAGCTTCACAAGAGTCACATAAAATGGCTTGTAACGTGCATGTGAAGTAAGAAAAGAAAAAAAGATTGCAATAAAGAAAATAGAGGGTTGCATTTAGCTGCCAAATTTACGGAACTAATGCCTCTTTTTCCTGTGCTGAACGGCCCCTACATCATTAGCTTAGTATCATTAGCTTAGACTGTTCAACATGTGTTTGGAAAAAAATTGTTAATATTATAATTGAATCCACGTTTAATAATCTCTCAATATTTTTAACAAGATATGCGTTACTATATTTAATAGATACTGCTTAAGAGAAACAGTAGTTATTGATTCTAGACCAATAGTTAATAGTTCAATTATCACAAGAATTCTTTCTTTCTTAACTCCTCTGCACCTTCTCTTTTCACTCTCCTTTCCTTGTGACTTTTCACTCTTTTCTTCGGCTAGTTCCGAACAATGGTTGTGTCCAGGGTTTTGGTTGTTGGCCGAATATCATTTACTGTTCTTTCCTTGCCAGCACCTTCTCTTTTGGTTACATAAATCATGATGTACTTATCTCTACGAAATTTTGTGTCCAGGGTTTTGGTTGTTGGCCGAATATCATTTACTGTTCTTTCCTTGCCAGCACCTTCTCTTTTGGTTACATAAATCATGATGTACTTATCTCTACGAGATTTTTCTCTAAAGAGGGCCGATACTTTGATGAATTATCATGATATTTCATTACTTTTCTTCAATGACACTTGCAATATATATATATATTGACACATTATATAATACTTTTACTTAGGGTTAAGTCCGTAAAAGTACCCAAAACTTTGAGGGTCCTGACAATTAAGTACCAAATCCCATCACTATGATAATTAAGTATCCAATTTGAATGAAATTCATTACTTCAAACGGAAAACTTCGGAGATCTTAACAATTGAGTACTTAATCCTAGTACTATCACAATTAAATACCCAATTTGGATAGAATCTATTAATTTAGACAGAAAACACATGATCTCGGCATGGATCTATTCACATTGTACACATGAACACATATTAGTGATTCTCTATTTCAACTTCTTGTTCCTCCTAAGTAGAATCTTCTCTATATATTTTTCTTTCTTGCATATTGAGCGCATTTTTCTATTTCCCTATAATATATTTTTTTGTTTCTTTATCTTTTTCTTTAAAACCAACTACCTTACTCACAACATTTGCAAAAATATGTAGCGAAACAATTCACGTGGATTATTCCAGTTTGGTTAATGATCCAATATGTGGATTATTTATCTAAAATTTTTTTAATAAAATATATTTACCTCTCCAAGATCACTAATTGATAATATAAAATGAGGTCTATAAACTTTATAATATGTGAAAATTAATAAAACTCTTGTCTTCTTGTCTCAAAGGATTTCAAAGAAATTAATACATGTGATTTTATTTGAAATCTTGTGTAAAACTACAAATAAAAAAATATTATATTTTAACTCGATTATCTCAAAATTGAAATCGGCTCCGCTACTGGTTGCATGCTAGTAAAAGTACTTCCCAAGAAAGCCACAAGCCCTCATACTGCCTCCGGCGCCTCGGCCGCTCCCTGTAATTGTAGGAAACATGCATCAAGGCCTAATCCATCACAAGCTAAGACATCTGGCCATGATATATGGTCCTCTGATTTACTTGCTGCTTGGTGAAGTTCTGACCATTGTTGTCTTTCCACCAGATGTTGCCAAAGAAATCTAGGGTGAGATTGGATTGGGTTTTGAGGCTTCCAGAATTTTGACATATGATGTTACCGACATTGAATTCTCTCCACGCGGTATTCCATTCACACCGACACACATGTATGTTTTGTTCCCTTCTTCCAGAATATGGGTTTACCAAACCTTTCTTGTTTTCTTCCTTTATTTTTTTTAGGCATAGATTGAATCTATAGTATCTTACGTAATAAGAGATGCTTAATGCACTACTGGTCTAATTATACCGTCTAACTAAATAAGATTATTTTAATATGAACAAAATATTCATTGGGTTCTTATCAATGGAGCAAATATTCTGCTTCTTGCAGGAATGAAATATTTCACTAATAGTTGATTAATATTGTGATCTAACAGTTCAAACTATATATTATCATATATATATATATATATATATATATATATATATATATATATATATATTATTCGAATTACCTATTTTTTGCCTCATATTTTGAAAACTATATTTTCATTTCAAGATATTTTCAGTGTTTTGAGTGAGAGATTGTCAACTTCAGAATGGTCAAAGACCCAACAAGGTCAAAAGGGTATTAAACGAAGTAAGAAATGTGTATTGTGGGAAAGGAAACATCGACGACTAAATTGCATACAAGTCATCATTAAAGGAAGGAACCCAAATTGTTGGCTGAATTTGTTGGAGAGTTGTACCTAAATTGTATCCAATTTGGGTACAATTATCCAATGAATTCTGCCACATCTTGGCACAATTTCCCAAGAAATTCTGTCAAGATTAGTTGTGTAAAACGGGCTAGCTCACTCCGGCTCGGTCCAGCCCGTCGCTGGCTGGCTTGTTTTTTCTCCTACTGAAAAATTATAGTTTGTGGCCTGCAATAGCCAACTCGCGGACTTTTGTAAAACTACGTCGTTTTGCAAAAAAGTAGCAAAACGATGTCGTTTTAGAAAAAATATTTTTTAATATTTAAAAAAATCAAAACTACGTCGTTTTGAATTTTTTTAAAATTATAAAGAAAATTGGGATGGCCTGCGGGCTAAACAGAGCAGGCCAAAAAGCCCGCGTTTAAAAGGACTTGGGCATAATAAGTCCAAGCCTGCTTATACGGGCCAGCCCACGGGCTTTGGCCAGTATTGACAGTGCTAGCCAAGATGTGGCCAGTATTGCAGATGATGGATCCTTCTCGACAACGGAGCGATACATCGCTTGATTTGAGACCAGTTACTAACCGCAACGGGTGTTACAAATGTGTAGCAGATGACCTCAGCGTAGAGGGATGCTGCGCTGTAGGAGTTGCTACAGATATTGGCCGAACGGTAGAGATTTTTGGCAGGGGTGGATCGCGCAGGACAGTCCGGCTCATAGGCCGTTCTTTTTCTAGCCTACCTAGGCTGTTCAGTTTTTTTTTGGTTTGAATTCAACTTATGTAGTGTGTTAGTCATGAAACTACGTGTGGATCGTATTGTGTGACATTTGTGAATAAATATAATTATTTACTTTGAAGTACAGGAAGAGGCATTTATAACAATTGCATGTTAACAATTATACATTAGATTTCAGGTATATTGTAAAAAAAATTTAATTACACACAAGGGACTGCTAGTGCGCAATCCTCTCATGTAACGGAGTGTCTTACCCATCAACTGCCTGTCATCTGTAGCGATGCTAGGAAGGATGCACATTGGGGACTAAAAAGCCATCCTCTAGTCGAAACTGCAAACAAGAAAGAAGGAAAATATGTTAGACTAAAAAAAAAAAGCAAGATAATTTTTGGGGGACAATTTCTGTTGAATATGTCTTTCACGCACTCCAGCACCCACCGGTAACTGTTTGCCTGCTCGATGCTTGCTCAAAGCGCCCGGCAATGAAAAAAGTTAAGCCCGTCGAGTCACGCTAACAATCTCCAAATAGGCATATTGTACCTATTTTAATTAATTTAATACAAGTCGTATAAGTGAACAACATTTTACATTTATTTTAATTACAGAACATTATGTGTAACTACAATGCAATACAAAATCAGAGAGAAATATAATATAACGAACCTGTTAGTCTTGTACGTCAGTATCCATTATCAACACAAATGGATACGCACGAGCAAGTAATGTCGAATCTAGATGAGCAAAAACATAATCACTAAGAATTTCGGCTCTTGGCTCAACTCTGTGCCAATGGATATATCCATGTTCGATGAAAAACTTGAAAAATTATTGAACGACTATCCAACTTTCCATACTCGCCACTCTTAATTTATGTCAATCATTATACACAGTCTTTGCCCTGTTCCAATAACCAACACAAACATATATCATCCATACATTTACAAAATTTAAAACCGATGATATAAACGTACAAGTAAGAAGCATTATATATTCGTTATAGGCAAACATACCTAACAACAGTTCTCGGGTTCTCTCGTTTCAAATGATCTAAAATATGTTTAGGCTGAACGTGACATTTGCTCATTTCCTCCTTGATTTTCATCTCCCGCTTTGTCATGAGCGCAGCGAGGGAATGACCGTGGAGGATTCCGAGCTTGTGATTATGCTTGCCGCAGTATACCGCAATACTCTACGCCCATTAAGCTTTCATTCCTTACTCTGCACCTCCAGTTTTGCTCCATCATTCTGAATAGAAATACATTTTGGGTATACTCCACCCCTTTCACACCTAAGCTCGACAAAGCCGTTACCTGTTCCGTCACATTTTCTCGAACGAGCAATTATCAATAAGGTCCTCACCTGTAATGCTGTTGCCTTCGCCCACTTTACTAACTCATCTTTACTCGAAAATATATCTTGCGTGCCCAAAAAGTGTCTTAGATCCTCCACTTTGTCAAGATTCAAAAATTCTTCAAACGAATCTGATGACGATGACGGGCCTTGACCATCCCGGTAAAACGTTGGATGAAATCTTGCCTTCCGGCCCTTTTGGTGTTCCTGTAATGCATATATTGCACTTGTCTAATGTTAGTTATTATATTATGTGTGTGTCGATTATTTTTTAAAAAACAAAAATCGTAAAATAAAACTATTTACAATGCGTAATGTAATGTACAATATATTTATAAGTATAAAAAAATACAACAGTACAACTAAACAAGTAATTATTACAAAAAATTAAAAAATTTGCAAAACTTGGCCAATAGTTTCGCCAGAACCTGATAAAATTTGTGGTAAAATTTAGCTAGGATTTGGCGTAAATTAGCCAATAATTTCGCCATATTCTGGGGAAATTTTACCACAAATTTCGCCTTTCCCTGGCGAAATTTATGGGTGATTTTTGCCACTTTGTGGTGTAACTACAGTGAAAGTTGCGCCACTCAGTGGCCAAACTCATACAGAATTTTTAACAAATTATAAAAATGCCAATTTAATTTAAATTTAGAGATTTTTTACCTCAAAATCGAGAGAATTCTTCGTAAAATCTTTGCTCATTGCCTTGTTGCGACTAAATTCACCTGTTTTTTTTTATGAAAAATGTGATCTTTTTAAAGAAAAAATTGAGAGAGTTATAGAAGGAGAGAGAGATTTTTTAAAAAATAAAAAATTTTCGCACTATATATAATTTTAAAAAAATTACATATAAAAATAGCGTTATAAAAAATACAATTTCTTGAAGACTTTTCCGAATAGCCACTTTTGCCGGCTGATTTTAACACATCATTTTCAAAACAATTTCTAGGGGGTTTGACTGATTGACTTTTCTAGGTATACGAAATTGTCAACCATTGCTTGCATTGAGGCCTGTTTCGTATGTAGTAACCGATTTACCTTTTTTCTGCTTTCTTTTTTGCATTGTCAAACATTTAAAATTCTTCTTAGTAACTTATTTCTATCTCTAGTACGAGTTCTTTTCAGTTTGTTTGTGTTTCTTCAACTAAAAGTAGCAACAAAGAATATAATCATAACAAAAAATAATATAATTTTAAGTATAGCCCATTAACACATTTATAGTAACTTCCCCGGAAATGCTTCATTCCCTATATGTGGAAGAACCCATTGTTTGGCTGCATACATAAATTTCATGGAGATGTTCTGGCTGTCGTATGTAGAAGCACACAATGTTTAGCTTCCAATAGTCAGCTTTGATGCGTGATTATAAAAAAGAAAATTTGTTGAAGCCTATTCCGATTAGCCGCTTTTGGATAAAAAATTGATTTAAGTTTTTTTTAATCCATGCTTTTGCCGGCTGATTGTAACATATCATTTCCAGAACAATTTCTTGGAGGATTACAAACAAAATTGTCCACCGTTGAATCTTGTGTATCCTTTGGCCATTTTTGCAATTTGAATCAAGAATTTAAACAAAGACTTCTTATAAACGTAAATCATCGCTCTCGTTCACACTTTTATATTAATGCACATAGCTATTGTTAAAAATATTAAACGAAGCATGATTAGAAGATTTCTTAATTTGGTTTATTCTATTTAAATTTTGGTTTAGTAGATTCCTATTGTTATTTGGAATTGTATTTCTAATGTAGATAGGTTAAGCAATTTAGACTTGAGAACTATATTTATGAGTTTGTATCTAGAGTTATGCGTAGTATGGAGTCATAGTTTACATATTAGTTCAATGCGGACTTGAGAGAGTCTTGAGAGATTAGATTATCTTTATTGTTTGGGTTTTTAATCCTATCACCTTATAATTTTTTAGTATATATATATATATATATAGACAAGTGGTGAATCCACAATGCAGAACTTTCATGGTTGGAAGAAAACATTGTTAGCGGCAAATAGTCAGCTTTGACAACGTGATGAGTAATTAAAAATAGCAAATAGTCACACTCACTCACTTTTATAATAACTAGCAGTATTTACATGCATACACACCTACCTAATAGAATTTTACTAAAAATTAAAATTATTTTCTAATTTATTTAGTAAAGTCATATCATGCATTTGTTCTAATTATTTAGATAAATGCGAATACACAATACGTGACTTTCATAGAAACGTTTCAGATGTGAAGAACACAACGTTTAGCTGCAAATAGTCAGCCTTGACCCATTATGAGTAAAAGAATATTAAGTTTTCTAATCCATGCTTTATCCGGCTGATTGTAACATATCATTTTCAAAAAATTTCTCCGAGGATTAACTGAGTGACTTTTCTCGGTATACGGAATTGTCAACCATTGCTTGCATTGAGGCCTATTTCGTATTTAGTAACCGATTGACATTTTTTCTTCTTTCTTTTTTGCTTAGTCAAACATCTATAATTTTTCAACGCAACATAAACGAGAAAATTCGTGGCTTTATATTCTAACTACCTCATGGGAAGGATTATTAAACGCAAATTGTCAAACCCGGAAAGAAACAGTGATGATAGCTCAGAATGGTTACGATGGTTGCTAAATGTAGTACCTTAAGTTGTTAATTGCAATATCATATTATATTGCTTTAAGAAAATGAACGATTTAATCTTTAAAATTAAGAGCTTATCATACTATGATTTATAAAATTTCTTTCCTATTGTTATAATCCATAAACAATTTACACGCGACTAATAAAGTTATAATATTAGTTTATAATGTAGTTTCTTACAAAAAATTTATCATGAGTCGGTCGCATGTTATTTTCTTGAAGGGTAATTTTTCATATTACATGATTTTCATAAAAAACAACCTTACATTCTCCACATACGAGCACAAATCAACGATAAACTTGAAGAAGAAAACGTTATTCAAAATTGAAACTATACAGTATGATGATTTTTTTTTTATGTTATGAGTTATTCCACTAGTTGGGATGGTGACTTGCCGCTCATTGAATTTGCCTACAACAATAGCTTTCAAACTAGTTTGGGTACATCACCGTTTGAGGCTTTGTATGGAAGGAGGTGCAGGACTCCAATATGTTGGATGGAGGTGGGAGAAGCCAAGATATCTAGTGTCGAGTTAGTGCAACGCACCACAGAAAAGATTCCAATCATTAGAGAACATCTCCGGGTAGCACAAAGTCGGCAAAAGAGTTATGCGGACAAGAGACGTAGAACATTGGAATTTCAACTAGGAGACTGGGTATTTTTGAAAGTATCACCGTGGAAGGGCATTCTTAGATTTGGACGTAAAGGAAAACTAGGGCCGCGTTATGTTGGACCTTATGAGATCACTGAAAAGGTTGGCCCTGTTGCATATAGATTGTCATTACCTGCGGAGCTTAGTCGCATCCATGATATCTTTCATGTATCTACTCTTCGAAAGTATATAGCAGATCCTTCGCATGTGTTGATTGAACAACCGGTAAATTTGGAAGAGGATTTGACTTATGTGGAGCAGCCGGTGAGGATGTCACGTGGTCGGGGAGGACAGAGAGGTCGTGTTAGGGGACGCGCTCGCGAAAATGTACGCGGTAGGGGTCATGGCCGTGGTAGCCTACCTCATGATCCCCCTGTTGAGGAAGCACTTAACAGAGGGAATGGTGTAGCACGACGTGCGCGTCGGGTAAATAGTGTAGCTCCACCTGTAAACATTTCAGTTCCTCTAACCCAACCTAATACTGAACAGACTCGACGTTCTCCTGATGAGGTTGCTTCAGCGGCTACTGCTTTACAGCCACCAGTTACGGCCCAACGGTTTCCACCTGTCGAGGTACAAGGTATAGAAGTAAATCCTTCGGATCCTATGACTCGAGTTGCTTTAGGATTATTGGTTAGAGCAGCAGAACAGGGGACTTTAGATGGATTGTTAGGAAGACCAATGACTGCACCTACACAAGTCACTAATGGACAGGCAGGAAATGGAATAGATATACTAGATCGTTTTCTGAAAAAAGATCCTCCGAAATTTTACGGGACCGAGAGGCCTACGATGCTTATGGATTGGATCAGAGATATGGAGCGTATATTCGAGGCCATGGATATCAATGATGATCGTCGAGTTAGACTTGCAGTTTATAGACTTTATGCAGATGCCCGAGATTGGTGGGATACTAGGAAACGTGATCTCCCTCAGCCTGTGACTTGGGAAAAATTGACAGAGGAGTTGAAGAAAAAGTATTGCTCTGAGGCACATTTGTCTGCTATGACCCGAGAACTTCATAATCTGAGACAGGGTGGTATGACAGATACAACAAATGATGAGCGACGTTTTTTCGAGTTAGCAAGGATGTCTGCCACACCGAATTCCAGATGAGGAGAGGAGATGCACCGACTTCTATAATGGATTATCAATGGATATTAGACATCGACTATCTAATATTTCTTATGACGGGTTCTCAGACTTGGTAAGTAAAACACTTAAGGTGGAGGCGGATATATTTGAAAGAGGGGGATATGAGTCACATTCTAAGAGGATTAGGACTGATTTTAGAAGAGAAATTGGGCAGAGACAGAGCAGTCAGTTTGGCAGTTCAAGTCAGAGAGGTGGTAGTTCATCCAGAGGATTCTCCGGTCAAAGGCCATTCTTATCAGATAGACAAAGTGGACATTCAGGATTCATTACCCAGAGTACAGCCTCCTTTCCTCAGAGACAGCTAGGTAAAACAGCAACTAGCAGTAATACTGGAGTACTTCGAGGTAGTGGATTATGTTTTAAGTGTGGGAGACCTGGACATATAGCAGCTAATTGTCGTGAGGGAGGTATCGTGTGCTATATATGCCGTCAGGCAGGGACATACTGACTAGGGATTGCCCTCGAGGATCGGGATAGGAATTGCTGCACAGGAGGGACCAAGGATAGCAGGATTCGGATCCATACCGTCTACGGGACGAGGGGGATTTCAAACTAGCAGAGGTAGAGGTCATGAGAGTCGAGGAGGCCAAACTAGTGGACGTGGATTATATCAGGGTAGAGGAACAGTCCCATCGAATGGCAGAGGTCGAGGTCGGATTTATGCGGTGACTCATCAACAAGCACAAACATGTCGGGGTGTTGTTACAGGTTTGTTCGCCTTTTTGATAGAGATGCTAAGCTATTATTTGACTCGGAGCATCTCATTCTTTTATATCTTCATCATTTGCATCATATGCTACAATGCCCATATCTAGCCTAGCGTATAGTCTTGTGATTGAGACCCCTCTATCGGCGCTACATTTGTTATTAAAGATGTGTATCAAGGCTGCGAGATTTATTTTGGAGATCGTAGTGCTAATTGTCGACTTGATGCCTTTTGCGATGGTTGATTTTGATTTGATACTCGGGATGGATTGGCTTAGTCATCATCATGCCCTAATTGATCTGCAAAAGAAAAGAAGTAATGTTTAGAGCCCTCGGACAAGAACCATTTCGTTTCTTTGGTGATCGAAAAATTCTTCCTTCCCAAAGCATCATCTCGATTATTTCTGCGGAAAGTTGTTAAGAAAAAGGATGTACTTGGTTTCTTAGCACATGTGGTCGATATCGAAAAGAGTGGGGTTAAGTTAGAGGAGATATCAATAGTAAAAAGAATTCCCGATGTTTTTCCCAATGATCTACTCAGGGCTTCCCCAAACCGAGATATAGAGTTTGCAATAGAAGTGGTACCTGGCACATCACCTATTTCTTTGACACCCTATCGTATGTCGCCAGCTGAGTTAAAGGAGTTGTATACGCAACTACAAGAACTTTTGGATAAGAAGTTTATTCAACCGAGCACTTCACCTTGGGGTGCACCTGTACTATTTGTGAAGAAGAAAGATGGCTCATTTAGATTGTGTGTCGATTACAGACAATTGAACAAAGTTACTATTAAGAATCGGTATCCACTTCCACGAATTGATGACTTGTTTGACCAACTGAGAGGAGCTAGAGTGTTTTCCAAAAATTGATTTGCGTTCGGGTATCATCAATTGCGAATTCGAAAGGAAGACGTACCAAAGACTGACTTTTCGTACCGGATATGGACATTATGAATTTTTGGTTATGCCTTTTGGTTTGACAAATGCCCCAGTGCCTTTATGGATCTCATGAATAGAGTTCTCAAACCTTTTCTTGACCAATTTGTGGTAGTTTTCATTGATGACATCTTGGTGTACTCGAAAGTGAGGAGAAGCATAGCCAACACTTGAAAGCCGTGTTAGAGACGCTAGAAGAGAACAATTGTATGCTAAGTTGTCCAAATGTGAATTTTGGTTGGATCAAGTGGTCTTCTTAGGCCATGTTGTTTCGGGGGAAGGTATTAGTGTGGACTCGCAAAAGGTGGAAGCCGTGCTAAATTGGAAACAACCCACAAATGTAACCGAAGTTCGAAGCTTCTTAGATTTGGCGAGGGTATTATCGAAGATTCATCCGAGGGATTTTCAATTATTTCAGCTCCTATAACTCGTCTCACTCGGAAGAACGAATCATTTGTCCGGGACCGATGAGTGTGAACAGTGCTTCCAGCTATTAAAAGAGAAATTAACTACCGCACTGGGGTTTTAACTATTCCATCCCAGGGACCGATGGCTTTGTGATATACTGATGATGCCTCGAAGAAAGGGTTAGGTTGTGTTTTGATGCGGCATGGTAAAGTTGTCGCATATGCCTCTAGACAGTTAAAGGTTCATGAACAAAACTATCCTACCCATGACTTAGAATTAGCGGCCATTGTATTTGCATTAAAGATTTGGAGACATTACTTATATGGAGCTACTTGTGAGGTTTTTACTGATCATAAAAGTTTGAAGTATTTTCAGACACAAAAGGAGTTGAATTTGAGGCAAAGAAGATGGATGGAGTTGATTGCTGATTATGACTTGATTATAAACTATCATCCAGGGAAGGCTAATGTAGTTGCGGATGCTCTAAGCCGTAAAAGAGACTGGGTACTAGCACCTTGGCATGTTTGAGGAGCGAGATGTAGAGGTGAATTAGAGGAAATGAGGAAGTTATCTATATCATTCGGAATGTCAGTAAATGGAACTCTACTTGCACATATAAGAATTAGACCAGTATTATTAGAGAGGATTCGGTTGGCTCAAGAAAATGATACTACCTTTCATGAACTTCGAGAGCAACTGCAAAAAGAAGAACATACGGAGTACTCAGTTCGTGATGATGGGATACTGGTGTTTAGAGGTCGAGTTTATGTTCCAGATGATACAAACTTAAAGAGAGAGATTATGGAGGAAGCACATGATTCTATATACACCATGCACCCAGGGAGTACCAAGATGTATCGGGATTTACGTGAACTCTATTGGTGGCCAGGAATGAAAAGAAACATAGCAGAATATGTATCTAGATGTTTGATATGTCGACAAGTTAAAGCAGAAAGCACCGACATCCCAGCTGGAGTATTGCAACCACTTCCCATTCCGGAGTGGAAATGGGAACATGTTACCATGGACTTTGTATCCGGACTACCGCGAACTCGCGTTGGACATGATGCAGTTTGGGTAATAGTCGATCGATTGACCAAATCTGCTCACTTTCTGCCGATACGATTCACCTATTCACTAGAAAAATTGGCAGAGATTTACGTCAAGAACATTGTGAGATTGCATGGAGTACCTGTCAGCATAGTATCAGATCGGGATCCTCGCTTTACTTCCAGATTTTGGAGAAGTTTTCAACGAGCACTTGGGACAAAACTTAATATGAGTACAGCCTTTCATCCACAGACAGATGGGCAATCAGAGAGAGTTATACAAATTTTGGAAGATATGTTGCGTGCTTATGTTATGAGTTATTCCACTAGTTGGGATGGTGACTTGCCGCTCATTGAATTTGCCTACAACAATAGCTTTCAAACTAGTTTGGGTACATCACCGTTTGAGGCTTTGTATGGAAGGAGGTGCAGGACTCCAATATGTTGGATGGAGGTGGGAGAAGCCAAGATATCTAGTGTCGAGTTAGTGCAACGCACCACAGAAAAGATTCCAATCATTAGAGAACATCTCCGGGTAGCACAAAGTCGGCAAAAGAGTTATGCGGACAAGAGACGTAGAACATTGGAATTTCAACTAGGAGACTGGGTATTTTTGAAAGTATCACCGTGGAAGGGCATTCTTAGATTTGGACGTAAAAGGAAAACTAGGGCCGCGTTATGTTGGACCTTATGAGATCACTGAAAAGGTTGGCCCTGTTGCATATAGATTGTCATTACCTGCGGAGCTTAGTCGCATCCATGATATCTTTCATGTATCTACTCTTCGAAAGTATATAGCAGATCCTTCGCATGTGTTGATTGAACAACCGGTAAATTTGGAAGAGGATTTGACTTATGTGGAGCAGCCGGTGCAAATAATTGATCGGAAGGTGCAAGTATTAAGAAGTCGAGTTATTCATATGGTTAAAGTACTTTGGAGAAACCATGGCATAGAGGAGTCTACGTGGGAACGCGAGGAGCTTATGAGAAATCAATACCCTCATCTTTTCTCGAATTTTGCCTAACCTGTAAGGTAGCATTTATTTTAGAGGGTTAGATATGATTGCCTCATACATTACATAGTCATTTTAACATTCATGATTATCTAACGAATCGTCATTTCTTAAATACATATGCACTAGTTTTGAAAAAATATTTTTATACATGTATACTCTTTTTTCTTTGAAATTTCGGGGACGAAATTTATTTTAGAGGGTTAGAATTGTAAAATCACAAATTTTACTTTTACCAAATAAATTTTTCAAGTGGTTTTATGATAACTATAAATTGCTAAAAATCTATTTTATACATTCTTAAAATAAAGAGAAAATATACATTTTAAGTTTTAGGGTAAATCTATAATGAAAAACAAAATTGAAGGATGGTTTTTGCAAATTATTTTGTATTAAAAAGAAAGAGGATCAGCAATACGGCTGATCCCCTTTCCCCCAATTTCCCCCATTTTTTCATTTTCTTCTCTCTTCTCTCTCTCTTCTCTCTTCTCTCTTCTCTCTTCAATTCTTCACCAAATCTTCACACAAAAAAATTCAAATCCTTCAAACCCAGGTTTAGAACAACATCAAAGTCTCCAAATCTAGGTAAAATCTTCAATTTTTTCTCATTATTGTTGGGTTTAATTATTTTCGGAAATTACTGTAGCAGTAACTTTGTATGAATTTTAATAAATTGTTCGATGCTCCGATTTTGTTCAATTTTTGAACGAAGGTTCTTGTTGTCATAGTCTACCTACAGAAAAAATTTCGTTAAGTTTTAAGCATGTTTGATATTTTTCTGAATTTTTGAAAAAATCTGGACAGATTTATTTATTTTTGTAAATTTTTGTTTTGATTAAATATTGAGTATTTAAATGTTTATTAGATTGTTATAATGCAAAAAGAGTATAGAAATATATAAAAAAGAATTAAACAGAATATTTTTTCTGAATTGTGAATTTTATTAAAATAAATTATTTTAATTTCCCTAAATTGGTATATTAGGAATAAAATGAAATAATTGATATTTTTGTGTAGAATGGTGGATTTTATTAAAATTAATATTTTAATATTTTTATTCCCAAGAAAAGCAGGTAGTTTCTATTTTAAAATAATTTTATGAAATTCAATAATTTTTAGTTCTAATTAATATTAATCATGCATTCATTCATGTATATATATGTGTGTCAATATTTGAGCATTTTAGAGTGATATTAAATTCGTTTATTGCTACGTAATTATATATTAGGTCCCGAGATTGTCGAGGTAGAACCAAGGGTGGAGTAGCGTAGATTTATACTTTTCACTTGAGGTGAGATTTCTATCTTACTTGTGGAGGTTGAGGACCACAAAATCCTAACATTTTACGTTATAGAATTTTTTTATATATTTTATTTATTTAATTTACGCTAAGTAAAATATTTATTTTCTACGTAGCTCAGCTTTGTGAATAAATGTGTTGCTATCCTTGATTTGTTATTTTTGCCGTGGCTCGGCTTTTTATGAATAAATGTGTTGTTAAGCTTCAATTGTTATTTTGCCGTGGCTCGGCTTTTGTGAATCAATGTGTTATTAATTTGAAATTGTTGTTTTGCCGTGGCTCGGCTTTTGTGAATCAATGTGTTGCTAATTTGAAATTATTATTTTACCGTGGCTCGCTTTTTGTAAAAAATATATAGTAGTAATATAATTTGTTGTTTTGCCGTGGCTCGGTTTGTGTATTAATATAATATACTAAACCATGCGAATTACTTGGTTTTTGATGAGTTGTAAATGTGAATTATGTGTAAACTCCGCCGTCGGGATATGAATTGACTCCCCTGCAGGGGTGAGATTATTGATTTGTGTGGAGAGTCCCTTTGTGCCGTATGTGAGAAGGCCATTGGGAGATGTTGTGTGGAGAGTCCCTTTGTGCCGTGTGTGAGAAGGCCATTGGGAGGTGTTGTGTGGAGAGTTCCTTTGTGCCACATGTGAGATGGCCATTGGAAGGGCGGCGGAGGTTTTTATGTGCGTATATGGACTCGAAAGAGTCGTGTGAATTGTGGTTGTTGATTTGAACATTATTTTCAAAATAGTGATTAGTACTTGAATGTACATATATATAAATATATTTTATTTTACGTGATTTTCACATCAGACTATTATGTTGTACTAAATGAAGTTATTATCATAAAACAAAAAAAAAGGTCAAGGATAACTTATGTCTATTTTAAAAGTGTTATAAATTTAGTACGGTACATTTGTTTTCAAACTGTACAAGTACCTAGAGATTTCACTTTGGGCTTCGTAGCTCATTATTCTCTCATTATATTTCGGGATTTTCATAGTTGAATTGAATATAGTTCTCTTTCTACGTCGCACGTGATGATTGAGTCCTCAGCAGCAGCTAATATTGTAGAGGCTTTTATCATTTGTAATTATTTTTGGGTTGTTAATGCATTGTAACATTTTACGTGGTTATTAATTTAATTAGTATGTGTACAGAGAGATCTCAATCTTTTGAAATAATTATGTTTTGTATAAACCATTATGTATTCTTTTTACTATAGAACGGCCAGATGCGTCCCTATATTATTTTTTGTTGTTAATTGTTTAAATACTATTAGAATCTACATTCGTATCATATATAGTGGTACTACAGGTTGCATTGCACCTCTGGAACAGGAAAGTGATGATTCACTCCTAGGTAGGGCCCGCCCTGGAGTGGGTCGTTACAATTTTGGTATCAGAGCTTAGGTTATAGATTCTGTAGACTCTTTAGTTACATGCATCATATAAGTTTTAAGAGTGAGTCTCGATTTTGTAGGCTGCTGAGGATGTCACGTGGTCGGGGAGGACAGAGAGGTCGTGTTAGGGGGACGCGCTCGCGAAAAATGTACGCGGTAGGGGGTCATGGCCGTGGTAGCCTACCTCATGATCCCCCCGTTGAGGAAGCACTTACGAGAGGGAATGGTGTAGCACGACGTGCGCGTCGGGTAAATAGTGTAGCTCCACCCGTAAACATTTCGGTTCCTCCAACCCAACCTAATACCGAAGCAGTACTCGACGTTCTCCCCGATGAGGTTGCTTCGGCAAGCTGCTTGCTACAGCCACGATTCATGGCCCAACGGTTTCCACCGTCGAGGTACAAGGTATAGAAGTAAATCCTTCGGATCCTATGACTCGAGTTGCTTTAGGATTATTGGTTAGAGCAGCGTAAGCAGGGGGACTTTAGATGGATTGTTAGGAAGACCAATGACTGCACCTACACAAGTCACTAATGGACGAGCAGGGAAATGGAATAGATATACTAGATCGTTTTACGAAAAAAAGATCCTCCGAAATTTTACGGGACCGAGAGGCCTACGATGCTTATGGATTGGATCGGGAGATATGGAGCGTATATTCGAGGCCATGGATATCAATGATGATCGTCGAGTTAGACTTGCGGTTTATAGACTTTATGCAGATGCCCGAGATTGGTGGGATACTAGGAAACGTGATCTCCCTCGACTCGTGACTTGGGAAAAATTGACGGAGGAGTTGAAGAAAAAGTATTGCTCGAGGCACATTTGTCCCGCTATGACCCGAGAACTTCATAATCCGAGACAGGGGTGGTATGACAAAGTACAACAGATATGAGCGACGTTTTTTCGAGTTAGCAAGGATGCTCGCCACACCGAATTCCCGGATGAGGAGAGGAGATGCACCGACTTCTATAATGGATTATCAATGGATATTAGACATCGACTATCTAATATTTCTTATGACGGGTTCTCGGACTTGGTAAGTAAAGCACTTAAGGTGGAGGCGGATATATTTGAAAGAGGGGATATGAGTCACATTCTAAGAGGATTAGGGACCGATTTTAGAAGAGAAATTGGGCGAGAGACAGAGCAGTCGGTTTGGCGGTTCAAGTCGAGAGAGGTGGTAGTTCATCCGGAGGATTCTCCCGGTCAAAGGCCATTCTTATCGGATAGACAAAGTGGACATTCAGGGATTCATTACCCGAGTACTGACCTCCTTTCCTCGAGACGACTAGGTAAAACAGACAACTAGCAGTATCTTTGGAGTACTTCGAGGTAGTGGATTATGTTTTAAGTGTGGGAGACTCGGACATATAGCAGCTAATTGTCGTGAGGAGGTATCGTGTGCTATATATGCCGTCAGGCGGGACATACTGACTAGGGATTGCCCTCGTGGGTCGAGATAGGAATTGCTTCACGGGAGGGACCAAGGATAGCGGGATTCGGATCCATACCGTCTACGGGGACGAGGGGGATTTCAAACTAGCAGAGGTAGAGGTCATGAGAGTCGAGGAGGCCAAACTAGTGGGACGTGGATTATATCGGGGGTAGAGGAACAGATCCCATCGAATGGCGGAGGTCGAGGTCGGATTTATGCGAGTGACTCATCAACAAGCACAAACATGTCGTGGGTGTTGTTACAGGTATTGTTCGCCTTTTTTGATAGAGATGCTAAGCTATTATTTGACTCGGAGCATCTCATTCTTTTTATATCTTCATCATTTGCATCATATGCTACAATGCCCATATCTAGCCTAGCGTATAGTCTTGTGATTGAGACCCCCTACTGGCGCTACATTTGTTATTAAAGATGTGTATCAAGGTCTGCGAGATTTATTTTGGAGATCGTGTGCTAATTGTCGACTTGATGCCTTTTGCGATGGTTGATTTTGATTTGATACTCGGGATGGATTGGCTTAGTCATCATCATGCCCTAATTGACTGCAAAAGAAAAGAAGTAATGTTTAGAGCCCCTGGACAAGAACCATTTCGTTTCTTTGGTGATCGAAAAATTCTTCCTTCCAGCATCATCTCAATTATTTCTGTCAAAAAGTTGTTTTAAAAAAAAAAGAAAGTCACTACAAAATGGATAATGGTAACCCCTAACTACTTCATTCATAAATTTTACGATAATAGAAATACATGTCCCTACCGAGACAAAATTTGTAACTTGCTATCTTCTATCCTAGAAGGTGAAAATTGACCTTTGTAGAAAGGGACGATTCATTCGGATCGACATGAGAGTTCAACGACATTACATTTTCAAAATCCATGTTGTATATTTTAAGTAGGTGGACCTTCTTTCTTCTCTCATGGCACACTCCCTTTTCTCGCTGAGCCCCCTTTTCTCCTCGGTCCACAGAGACAAAATGTAGGACTGCTTTTTGATTAGATTTGATCCACCCCCTGTTTAATATCCTAAAATTGAATATCTCAAAATAGCTGATTTCTCTCACTTTCTATTTATTAAAAAAATCAAATGTGGGTTTTCATTCGCAAAAGTCAAAATTTATGAAAAATTGGAACGATTAACTATTGACTGCTTACTACGAATTCATGAACCATTTGAATTTTCAAATTGGATTTTCTTTCCTAATGACATGAAAAAATACAAATTGATACATCAAGTATTCTTCTCTATTTCAAATTTTAACAATAATTTTGAGTATATGTAAACTCAAGATGCAAATTGTTACACAAATATTTTTTTTTATTTATATATGTCATCTATAATTAATTAAAAGTAATTCTAAAAAAAAAATTCATATTTCAATTTTCAATTGAATAGAAAATTGCAATTTTCTTTTAATAGAGGACCGCCCGTGCTGCCCCAAAAAGAACGGCAGAACATTTATCAAATTTAAAGTGGATTCTCGCCTCAAAAAGCGTTTTGATGTGATTAATTTTTTCGTAGGAGTATTGAGCAAACTATAGGTAAAGCGATTTTCTTGAAACAGAGTAATCGTAAAACCTTGACCGATATATCGGCAACTCGTATTGTTTATTGACCATCATTCATATTCTCCCAATTTGTGGTCGACCATGCGATCTATTATATAAATAGACAAATGTTCCTTTCCATTGTGGATAGCAATAGTATGTCTGACCATTGTAGGTATAATAATAGATGCTCTGGACCAAGTTACGTTAGGTTTAATTGTACATCCCAACAAGGGACAACTGTATTTATTCAATTTATCTCTCTCAACATGGATGCCATGAGGCGGGCCTTGGAAAGTTTTAATATAAGCCGGAGGGATTAGTAGATCTTCCAAACGCAGAGCGCATAGGGCTTTGAACCCAAATACTTTACCTATAATGGAATTTGTATATTTTATGTAATTGCGTTGAGTTTTTTTCCAACAAATTATTTATCAATGATTGTAGAATACGAACTTTCAAGTTATGATTGTCACGGATTCAATTATAATCAAATTGCTTTGGGCCGTTTACCAACATCAGTAGTTGATTATTACACCATTCGAACAATTTCGAATTCACCTCAAATAAAAAAAAAAACAGCTAAACTTCTCAATTCAAAAAAAAATCCAATTAAAATTAAATTAAATTTCGGTTTGGATCCAAAAGAACAAGACTTTCTTTGATAAATCCAAAAGTTGTTTAAACTTATCGTTTATTTTGTATTAGAAATATCTTTCTATATTTAGAGTAATTATTTGAAAATATATATTTTCAAACCATTTTTTGCAGATATTGAATGACGGGGTTCCAATAACACTATATACATTAACTCATTGAGTCTTGAGCTAACTATAGTGCAAAGTTGTATCTCTTTGGTCAATAAGATCCATCTTATTGGGAATGACAAAAACATCTCTTAATACTCAAAGTTTCTTATCTCGAAGCAAGTTTTCAAGAAACCGCTTGAGTTTTACCAAAGGCGACTCTCAGGGGACGTATCGATTGGTTGAAAGGTCTGAAAGAGAACGCTGTTTTGGGGGGATGATACCTGTCGGGACCGGATTCAAAGGATTGGTGCACCCGTCAAAATCAAAACAACATAACAAGATTTCTTTGAAAAAAAAAAAAAAATCTATTCGAGGGGAAAATGAGAGATATTTTGTTTCACCTTAGTTGATTCTTGCCTTTCAAATTAGTTGATTCTTCCTTTTCAAAGAATTTCCACAATACATCAGAACAATCATTGAAATCATTTATAGGATTTACTGATTCCTAAGAAGGGAGTCATTCCTTTCACTAGCTTCTTTGATTTGGCGCATTCATTTGATTTAGTAATAGATTTAGTAATAAAAAGAATAATGGCTGGAGTTGTGTATCTATAGCCAATCTAGGATAGAGCGAGAAGGTTCCAGTCGGGAAAAAATTTTGTATTTCATCTATTCACTAGAAAAATTGGTAGAAATTTATGTCAAGAACATATTGAGATTGCATAGAGTACTAGTCAGCATAGTGACAGATCGGGATCCTCGCTTTACTTCCAGATTTTGGAGAAGTTTTCAACGAGCACTTGGGACAAAACTTAATATGAGTACAGCCTTTCATCCACAGACAGATGGGCAATCAGAGAGAGTTATACAAATTTTGGAAGATATGTTGCGTGCTTATGTTATGAGTTATTCCACTAGTTGGGATGGTGACTTGCCGCTCATTGAATTTGCCTACAACAATAGCTTTCAAACTAGTTTGGGTACATCACCGTTTGAGGCTTTGTATGGAAGGAGGTGCAGGACTCCAATATGTTGGATGGAGGTGGGAGAAGCCAAGATATCTAGTGTCGAGTTAGTGCAACGCACCACAGAAAAGATTCCAATCATTAGAGAACATCTCCGGGTAGCACAAAGTCGGCAAAAGAGTTATGCGGACAAGAGACGTAGAACATTGGAATTTCAACTAGGAGACTGGGTATTTTTGAAAGTATCACCGTGGAAGGGCATTCTTAGATTTGGACGTAAAGGAAAACTAGGGCCGCGTTATGTTGGACCTTATGAGATCACTGAAAAGGTTGGCCCTGTTGCATATAGATTGTCATTACCTGCGGAGCTTAGTCGCATCCATGATATCTTTCATGTATCTACTCTTCGAAAGTATATAGCAGATCCTTCGCATGTGTTGATTGAACAACCGGTAAATTTGGAAGAGGATTTGACTTATGTGGAGCAGCCGGTGCAAATAATTGATCGGAAGGTGCAAGTATTAAGAAGTCGAGTTATTCATATGGTTAAAGTACTTTGGAGAAACCATGGCATAGAGGAGTCTACGTGGGAACGCGAGGAGCTTATGAGAAATCAATACCCTCATCTTTTCTCGAATTTTGCCTAACCTGTAAGGTAGCATTTATTTTAGAGGGTTAGATATGATTGCCTCATACATTACATAGTCATTTTAACATTCATGATTATCTAACGAATCGTCATTTCTTAAATACATATGCACTAGTTTTGAAAAATATTTTTATACATGTATACTCCTTTTCATTAAAATTTCGGGGACGAAATTTATTTTAGAGGGTTAGAATTGTAAAATCACAAATTTTAGTTTTACCAAATAATTTTTCAAGTGGTTTTATGATAACTATAAATTGCTAAAAATCTATTTTATACATTCTTAAAATAAAGAGAAAATATACATTTTAAGTTTTAGGGTAAATCTATAATGAAAAACAAAATTGAAGGATGGTTTTGCAAATTATTTTGTATTAAAAAAAAAAAAGAAGAAAGAAAGAGGATCAGCAATACGGCTGATCCCCTTTCCCCAATTTCCCCCATTTTTCATTTTCTTCTCTCTTCTCTCTTCTCTTCTCTCTTCTCTCTTCTCTCTTCAATTCTTCACCAAATCTTCACACAAAAAATTCAAATCCTTCAAACCCAGGTTTAGAACAACATCAAAGTCTCCAAATCTAGGTAAAATCTTCAATTTTTTCTCATTATTGTTGGGTTTAATTATTTTCGAAATTACTGTAGCAGTAACTTTGTATGAATTTTAATAAATTGTTCGATGCTCCGATTTTGTTCAATTTTTTGAACGAAGGTTCTTGTTGTCATAGTCTACCTACAGAAAAAAATTTCGTTAAGTTTTAAGCATGTTTGATAGTTTTCTGAATTTTTTGAAAAAAATGCGGATGATTTATTTATTTTTGTAAATTTTTGTTTTGATTAAATATTGAGTATTTAAATGTTTATTAGATTGTTATAATGCAAAAAGAGTATAGAAATATATAAAAAGAATTAAACAGAATATTTTTCTGAATTGTGAATTTTATTAAAATAAATTATTTTAATTTCCCTAAATTGGTATATTAGGAATAAAATGAAATAATTGATATTTTTTGTGTAGAATGGTGGATTTTATTAAAATTAATATTTTAATATTTTTTATTCCCAAGAAAAGCAGGTAGTTTCTATTTTAAAATAATTTTATGAAATTCAATAATTTTTAGTTCTAATTAATATTAATCATGCATTCATTCATGTATATATATGTGTGTCAATATTTGAGCATTTTAGAGTGATATTAAATTCGTTTATTGCTACGTAATTATATATTAGGTCCCGAGATTGTCGAGGTAGAACCAAGGGTGGAGTAGCGTAGATTTATACTTTTCACTTGAGGTGAGATTTCTATCTTACTTGTGGAGGTTGAGGACCACAAAATCCTAACATTTTACGTTATAGAATTTTTTTATATATTTTATTTATTTAATTTACGCTAAGTAAAATATTTATTTTGCCGTGGCTCGGCTTTGTGAATAAATGTGTTGCTATCCTTGATTTGTTGTTTTGCCGTGGCTCGGCTTTTATGAATAAATGTGTTGTTAAGCTTCAATTATTATTTTGCCGTGGCTCGGCTTTTGTGAATCAATGTGTTATTAATTTGAAATTGTTGTTTTGCCGTGGCTCGGCTTTTGTGAATCAATGTGTTGCTAATTTGAAATTATTATTTTACCGTGGCTCGGCTTTTGTAAAAATATATAGTAGTAATATAATTTGTTGTTTTGCCGTGGCTCGGTTTGTGTATTAATATAATATACTAAACCATGCGAATTACTTGGTTTTTGATGAGTTGTAAATGTGAATTATGTGTAAACTCCGCCGTCGGGATATGAATTGACTCCCCTGCAGGGTGAGATTATTGATTTGTGTGGAGAGTCCCTTTGTGCCGTATGTGAGAAGGCCATTGGGAGATGTTGTGTGGAGAGTCCCTTTGTGCCGTGTGTGAGAAGGCCATTGGGAGGTGTTGTGTGGAGAGTTCCTTTGTGCCACATGTGAGATGGCCATTGGAAGGGCGACGGAGGTTTTTATGTGCGTATATGGACTCGAAAGAGTCGTGTGAATTGTGGTTGTTGATTTGAACATTATTTTCAAAATAGTGATTAGTACTTGAATGTACATATATATAAATATATTTTATTTTACGTGATTTTCACATCAGACTATTATGTTGTACTAAATGAAGTTATTATCATAAAACAAAAAAAAAAGGTCAAGGATAACTTATGTCTATTTTAAAAGTGTTATAAATTTAGTACGGTACATTTGTTTTCAAACTGTACAAGTACCTAGAGATTTCACTGGGCTTCGTAGCTCATTATTCTCTCATTATATTTCAGGATTTTCATAGTTGAATTCAGAATATAGTTCTCTTTCTACGTCGCACGTGACAGTTGAGTCCTCAGCAGCAGCTAATATTGTAGAGGCTTTTATCATTTGTAATTATTTTTGGGTTGTTAATGCATTGTAACATTTTACGTGGTTATTAATTTAATTAGTATGTGTACAGAGAGATCTCAATCTTTTGAAATAATTATGTTTTGTATAAACCATTATGTATTCTTTTACTATAGAACGGCCAGTGCGCCCTATATTATTTTTTGTTGTTAATTGTTTAAATACTATTAGAATCTACATTCGTATCATATATAGTGGTACTACAGGTTGCATTGCACCTCTGGAACAGGAAAGTGATAATTCACTCCTAGGTAGGGCCCGCCCTGGAGTGGGTCGTTACATTCACACTTTTATATTAATGCACATAGCTATTGTTAAAAATATTAAACGAAGCATGATTAGAAGATTTCTTAATTTGGTTTATTCTATTTAAATTTTGGTTTAGTAGATTCCTATTGTTATTTGGAATTGTATTTCTAATGTAGATAGGTTAAGCAATTTAGACTTGAGAACTATATTTATGAGTTTGTATCTAGAGTTATGCGTAGTATGGAGTCATAGTTTACATATTAGTTCAATGCGGACTTGAGAGAGTCTTGAGAGATTAGATTATCTTTATTGTTTGGGTTTTTAATCCTATCACCTTATAATTTTTAGTATATATATATATATATATATATATAGACAAGTGGTGAATCCACAATGCAGAACTTTCATGGTTGGAAGAAAACATTGTTAGCGGCAAATAGTCAGCTTTGACAACGTGATGAGTAATTAAAAATAGCAAATAGTCACACTCACTCACTTTTATAATAACTAGCAGTATTTACATGCATACACACCTACCTAATAGAATTTTACTAAAAATTAAAATTATTTTCTAATTTATTTAGTAAAGTCATATCATGCATTTGTTCTAATTATTTAGATAAATGCGAATACACAATACGTGACTTTCATAGAAACGTTTCAGATGTGAAGAACACAACGTTTAGCTGCAAATAGTCAGCCTTGACCCATTATGAGTAAAAGAATATTAAGTTTTCTAATCCATGCTTTATCCGGCTGATTGTAACATATCATTTTCAAAAATTTCTCCGAGGATTAACTGAGTGACTTTTCTCGGTATACGGAATTGTCAACCATTGCTTGCATTGAGGCCTATTTCGTATTTAGTAACCGATTGACATTTTTTCTTCTTTCTTTTTTGCTTAGTCAAACATCTATAATTTTTCAACGCAACATAAACGAGAAAATTCGTGGCTTTATATTCTAACTACCTCATGGGAAGGATTATTAAACGCAAATTGTCAAACCCGGAAAGAAACAGTGATGATAGCTCAGAATGGTTACGATGGTTGCTAAATGTAGTACCTTAAGTTGTTAATTGCAATATCATATTATATTGCTTTAAGAAAATGAACGATTTAATCTTTAAAATTAAGAGCTTATCATACTATGATTTATAAAATTTCTTTCCTATTGTTATAATCCATAAACAATTTACACGCGACTAATAAAGTTATAATATTAGTTTATAATGTAGTTTCTTACAAAAAATTTATCATGAGTCGGTCGCATGTTATTTTCTTGAAGGGTAATTTTTCATATTACATGATTTTCATAAAAAAACAACCTTACATTCTCCACATACGAGCACAAATCAACGATAAACTTGAAGAAGAAAACGTTATTCAAAATTGAAACTATACAGTATGATGATTTTTTTCTTAAAAACAAATTGCATGAGAACGTGATCATGACAGTTTTTTTTCCAGAAATTGTAGTATAAGCTAGTGCTAGAACCTTGTTTCGCACAAGTAAATTATTTTTAGGACTGTAATGACAAGTAAATGCAATGAAATAAATAATAAAGATTAAGGTACTATTCATGTTTTAGAAAAATCCAGCGCTGAAATTTCAAGATATGAAGAAGTCTATTCGAAAGTTCGGAGAGAATGTTGAAAAAGAGTGGGCAGGAGTTGTTGCAGTTAGAAATTTACGGCGTTGCAATTGGCAATTGTGTATTATATAATGTCGCGTTGGCTTGCTTGCAATTGCCTACAAGCCATCCCCCTTTCAATCCACCATACTAGTTAGTATTGATTCTTCAAACCCATCCTCATGGAGCTCATTTTTCTCTTCTGTGCCTTCTTCTTCTTCTGTTTCATGCTAGTTAAACTAGGCAAGAAAACCAAAGGCCTCAAACTACCTCCGGGGCCTCGGCCGCTGCCTGTAATAGGAAACATGCATCAGCTTAGCGGTGGCCTACTCCATCATAAACTAAGGGATTTGGCCAAGATATATGGTCCTCTGATGCACTTACAACTTGGTGAAGTTTTAACCATTGTTGTCACTTCACCAGAAGTTGCCAATGAAGTTTACAGAACTCATGATGTCCTTTTCTCTCAAAGACCTTCATGTTTCGAAACAATAAGAATTCTCACTTATGATTTTAGCGGCATTGTATTCTCACCTTACGGGAGCTACTGGAGAGAACTGCGTAAAATCTGCACGATGGAGCTTCTGAGTCCCAAGCGTGTACAGACATTTCGATCGATTAGGGAAGAGCAGGTCATAAATCTGATTAAATCAATTTCTTCGCAGGAGGGATCAGTTGTCAATCTCAGCCAAAAGATCTACTCATTGATTTATGGCCTCACTTCTAGGATTGCTTTTGGCAAGCGCAACAAAGATCAAGAGAGATTTGAATGGCTGGTGGACGAAATATCAAAGTTGGTTGCAGGGTTCAACATAGCAGATCTGTATCCTTCAGTCAAATTGCTTCAGGTTCTAAGTGGAACACAGCAAAAGTTGCAGATATTGCAGAGCGAGCTTGATGAAATACTCCAAAATATTCTCAATGAGCACAAAGAGGAAATGCTGAAACGGGAGAGTCGAAGTTGGGAAGCTAAGGACGACTTAGTTGATGTACTTCTAAAGGTTCAGAAAAGTGGAGATTTTGGAGTTCCATTGACTGACAACAACCTTAAAGCAGTCATCTCGGTAAGCTTATACTAACTAACTCTCTCTGGATTAGCTTTTGATTTGCATATTTCTACATGCGAAGCTAATTGATTATACGAAAGAGAAAAGTTTTTTTTGACATTGTCAATGTAAAACTCTACACAGCTAACCTATTTGTAGAAGATTGTAACTGAGCTGCTTAATATATGCGACTCATATGTTTCTTTTTTGGTAAATATATATGCCACTCGCAGAATATCAATCAACGCTTTAAATAAATAGATTCTAAAATGAGAAGTATTGATTGATATGACTTTTAAAAATACAAAAATTTGTATTTTAAACCGTGTAGAATTAAAATGCAAGGGAAATAGAGAAAGCTAAAACTTAAGTTTTAGTAAGTACTCCTATGATGCTAGTAAGAATATCGAGTAGTTGCTAGCTAGGTTATTCTACATTCTTATTTGTGCTCCAAGAACACTGAAATATAATCTTTGCATGGTTAGAATGTAATAGTAAAATATTTGTTATTTTTTCTTTTTGAATGCATATAAAAAAGGCTCAAAAGCCTTATAATTAGAAATGGAGGGAGTAATTAGTGTTTCTAGTTGGTATCAGATTTCTAGTTGTTTAAATTTGACACATATTTGAATGAATTTCAGGATATTTTTAGTGCTGGGAGTGAGACATCATCAACAACTTTAGAATGGGCCATCTCCGAGACACTGAAAAATCCAATAATACTCAAAAGAGCACAGGATGAGGTAAGAAGTGTGTATGCCGGGAGAGGAAACGTTGATGAATCAAGAATCGACGAACTGAAATACCTTCACGCCATCATCAAAGAAACCTTGAGACCGCATCCTCCCCGCACCCGCTTTTACTTCCAAGAGAATGCATTCAAGGATGCAAGATCTATGGTTACGACATACCTGCCAAGGCAAGGATAATTGTCAATGCGTGGGCAATCGCCAGGGATCCGAGGCTTTGGAATGAACCAGAGATATTTAATCCCGAAAGATTTCTTGATTCTGAAATTGATTATAGGGGAAATAACTTCAAATATATTCCATTTGGTGCTGGAAGAAGAATGTGTCCCGGTATATCATATGCTCAGCCTAACATTGTCTTGCCCTTTGCACAATTGTTGTTCCATTTTGATTGGAAACTTCCCGGGTGGGTTGCAACTCGAGGATTTGGACATAGATGAACGTATGA
This sequence comes from Rauvolfia tetraphylla, assembly GCA_030512225.1. Lineage (NCBI taxonomy): Eukaryota > Viridiplantae > Streptophyta > Magnoliopsida > Gentianales > Apocynaceae > Rauvolfia > Rauvolfia tetraphylla. The sequence continues at coordinate 2,534,251 of JAJQKT010000012.1, forward strand.
GCTTGACAATAAGAAGAAAGGATGATCTTCATCTGATCCCAATACTAAATCACTGTTCAACACTGAAAAAAGGGATCTAGGTAGATGAATTTCATTGTGTACAATGTATCCCTTTTGTTTCACAATAAATACCATTGTAAAAGTTTTATTTTGTTGCAAAGTAAATGTCATTTGATAAATTTAACTTTCTTTCCCTTATGCACCATCATAATAAAATAATAATATTTAATATAGTAACGATAATAGTTTTTCCTGTTTTAATTTTGTATGAGGAAAGACAATATTCAGTTCAAGACAATTAATCAATTTGATTATTATTTTTATATCTGTAAAGATTTCTACGGTGACTTTTATTATTAAAGTACGGGATTTTAATGTACGGTGTCCAACTTTTGATGCACGCTTTCCACAATAGCCAGTTGCAGCCAATAAATTTTCTTTTAATGATGCTGTGGGATTACAGTGTTATGTCCAAACTAACATTAAGTTTACGATGTCAATTTATGACAAGAATGTAAAGTAAGCTAAATTATACCTCTTCCCTTCCGTCTATGAAATTGAATACCTCTCGAGACTTATTTTTCCCTCTAACTCTTTGCTCCTTTCTGCACTCCAACTGCTTGTCTTTTTCTCGTGTCAAATCCGGACTTTTGTACGTAACTATAATCAACAATGTGCATTACTAAATGTAACATTCTAAATTACTAATTGTAAGTCCTAAATTATAACTTTTTATCTTCTTCTTTCTCTTCCCACTCCGTGCGCGCACACACGCACACACTCTTTCTCTTTCAAATCCAATATTTTTTTTAAGATTTTAAACTTGTAAAGTCAAAATAACAGCATAAGTGAAGATGTCCAACTATAATCGCACAAAAATCTTCAAAAATAAATATTTTTTTATAATTTTTACAACCCTTGAGTTATTTTACAAGTCAGATTGCAAAGCTTAGTAGACTTTACGACAAGTCCGTGGTATTCCTGGCAACATTTCGCAATGTCTCGTAGAACACAACAGAATTTGTTGCAAAGTCTCGTAAAATATCTTCGAGCTTCGCAAGAGTCACATAAAATGGCTTGTAACGTGCATGTGAAGTAAGAAAAGAAAAAAGATTGCAATAAAGAAAATAGAGGGTTGCATTTAGCTGCCAAATTTACGGAACTAATGCCTCTTTTTCCTGTGCTGAACGGCCCTACATCATTAGCTTAGTATCATTAGCTTAGACTGTTCAACATGTGTTTGGAAAAAAATTGTTAATATTATAATTGAATCCACGTTTAATAATCTCTCAATATTTTTAATAAGATATGCGTTACTATATTTAATAGATACTGCTTAAGAGAAACAGTAGTTATTGATTCTAGACCAATAGTTAATAGTTCAATTATCACAAGAATTCTTTCTTTCTTAACTCCTCTGCACCTTCTCTTTTCACTCTCCTTTCCTTGTGACTTTTCACTCTTTTCTTCGGCTAGTTCCGAACAATGGTTGTGTCCAGGGTTTTGGTTGTTGGCCGAATATCATTTACTGTTCTTTCCTTGCCAGCACCTTCTCTTTTGGTTACATAAATCATGATGTACTTATCTCTACGAGATTTTGTGTCCAGGGTTTTGGTTGTTGGCCGAATATCATTTACTGTTCTTTCCTTGCCAGCACCTTCTCTTTTGGTTACATAAATCATGATGTACTTATCTCTACGAGATTTTTCTCTAAAGAGGGCCGATACTTTGATGAATTATCATGATATTTCATTACTTTTCTTCAATGACACTTGCAATATATATATATTGACACATTATATAATACTTTTACTTAGGGTTAAGTCCGTAAAAGTACCCAAAACTTTGAGGGTCCTGACAATTAAGTACCAAATCCCATCACTATGATAATTAAGTATCCAATTTGAATGAAATTCATTACTTCAAACGGAAAACTTCGGAGATCTTAACAATTGAGTACTTAATCCTAGTACTATCACAATTAAATACCCAATTTGGATAGAATCTATTAATTTAGACAGAAAACACATGATCTGGTACAGATCTATTCACATTGTACACATGAACACATATTAGTGATTCTCTATTTCAACTTCTTGTTCCTCCTAAGTAGAATCTTCTCTATATATTTTTCTTTCTTGCATATTGAGCGCATTTTTCTATTTCCCTATAATATATTTTTTTGTTTCTTTATCTTTTTCTTTAAAACCAACTACCTTACTCACAACATTTGCAAAAATATGTAGCGAAACAATTCACGTGGATTATTCCAGTTTGGTTAATGATCCAATATGTGGATTATTTATCTAAATTTTTTTAATAAAATATATTTACCTCTCCAAGATCACTAATTGATAATATAAAATGAGGTCTATAAACTTTATAATATGTGAAAATTAATAAAACTCTTGTCTTCTTGTCTCAAAGGATTTCAAAGAAATTAATACATGTGATTTTATTTGAAATCTTGTGTAAAACTACAAATAAAAAATATTATATTTTAACTCGATTATCTCAAAATTGAAATCGGCTCCGCTACTGGTTGCATGCTAGTAAAAGTACTTCCCAAGAAAGCCACAAGCCCTCATACTGCCTCCGGCGCCTCGGCCGCTCCCTGTAATTGTAGGAAACATGCATCAAGGCCTAATCCATCACAAGCTAAGACATCTGGCCATGATATATGGTCCTCTGATTTACTTGCTGCTTGGTGAAGTTCTGACCATTGTTGTCTTTCCACCAGATGTTGCCAAAGAAATCTAGGGTGAGATTGGATTGGGTTTTGAGGCTTCCAGAATTTTGACATATGATGTTACCGACATTGAATTCTCTCCACGCGGTATTCCATTCACACCGACACACATGTATGTTTTGTTCCCTTCTTCCAGAATATGGGTTTACCAAACCTTTCTTGTTTTCTTCCTTTATTTTTTTTAGGCATAGATTGAATCTATAGTATCTTACGTAATAAGAGATGCTTAATGCACTACTGGTCTAATTATACCGTCTAACTAAATAAGATTATTTTAATATGAACAAAATATTCATTGGGTTCTTATCAATGGAGCAAATATTCTGCTTCTTGCAGGAATGAAATATTTCACTAATAGTTGATTAATATTGTGATCTAACAGTTCAAACTATATATTATCATATATATATATATATATATATATATATTATTCGAATTACCTATTTTTTGCCTCATATTTTGAAAACTATATTTTCATTTCAAGATATTTTCAGTGTTTTGAGTGAGAGATTGTCAACTTCAGAATGGTCAAAGACCCAACAAGGTCAAAAGGGTATTAAACGAAGTAAGAAATGTGTATTGTGGGAAAGGAAACATCGACGACTAAATTGCATACAAGTCATCATTAAAGGAAGGAACCCAAATTGTTGGCTGAATTTGTTGGAGAGTTGTACCTAAATTGTATCCAATTTGGATACAATTATCCAATGAATTCCGCCACATCTTGGCAGAATTTCCCAAGAAATTCTGTCAAGATTAGTTGTGTAAAACGGGCTAGCTCACTCCGGCTCGGTCCAGCCCGTCGCTGGCTGGCTTGTTTTTTCTCCTACTGAAAAATTATAGTTTGTGGCCTGCAATAGCCAACTCGCGGACTTTTGTAAAACTACGTCGTTTTGCAAAAAAGTAGCAAAACGATGTCGTTTTAGAAAAAATATTTTTTAATATTTAAAAAAATCAAAACTACGTCGTTTTGAATTTTTTTAAAATTATAAAGAAAATTGGGATGGCCTGCGGGCTAAACAGAGCAGGCCAAAAAGCCCGCGTTTAAAAGGACTTGGGCATAATAAATCCAAGCCTGCTTATACGGGCCAGCCCACGGGCTTTGGCCAGTATTGACAGTGCTAGCCAAGATGTGGCCAGTATTGCAGATGACGGATCCTTCTCGACAACGGAGCGATACATCGCTTGATTTGAGACCAGTTACTAACCGCAACGGGTGTTACAAATGTGTAGCAGATGACCTCAGCGTAGAGGGATGCTGCGCTGTAGGAGTTGCTACAGATATTGGCCGAACGGTAGAGATTTTTGGCAGGGGTGGATCGCGCAGGACAGTCCGGCTCATAGGCCTTTCTTTTTCTAGCCTACCTAGGCTGTTCAGTTTTTTTTTTGGTTTGAATTCAACTTATGTAGTGTGTTAGTCATGAAACTACGTGTGGATCGTATTGTGTGACATTTGTGAATAAATATAATTATTTACTTTGAAGTACAGGAAGAGGCATTTATAACAATTGCATGTTAACAATTATACATTAGATTTCAGGTATATTGTAAAAAAAATTTAATTACACACAAGGGACTGCTAGTGCGCAATCCTCTCATGTAACGGAGTGTCTTACCCATCAACTGCCTGTCATCTGTAGCGATGCTAGGAAGGATGCACATTGGGGACTAAAAAGCCATCCTCTAGTCGAAACTGCAAACAAGAAAGAAGGAAAATATGTTAGACTAAAAAAAAAAAGCAAGATAATTTTTGGGGGACAATTTCTGTTGAATATGTCTTTCACGCACTCCAGCACCCACCGGTAACTGTTTGCCTGCTCGATGCTGCTCAAAGCGCCGGCAATGAAAAAGTTAAGCCCCGTCGGGGTCACGCCAACAATCTCCAAATACGGCATATTGTACCTATTTTAATTAATTTAATACAAGTCGTATAAGTGAACAACATTTTACATTTATTTTAATTACAGAACATTATGTGTAACTACAATGCAATACAAAATCAGAGAGAAATATAATATAACGAACCTGTTAGTCTTGTACGTCGTATCCATTATCAACACAAATGGATACGCACGAGCAAGTAATGTCGAATCTAGATGAGCAAAAACATAATCACTAAGAATTTCGGCTCTTGGCTCAACTCTGTGCCAATGGATATATCCATGTTCGATGAAAAACTTGAAAAATTATTGAACGACTATCCAACTTTCCATACTCGCCACTCTTAATTTATGTCAATCATTATACACAGTCTTTGCCCTGTTCCAATAACCAACACAAACATATATCATCCATACATTTACAAAATTTAAAACCAGTATATAAACGTACAAGTAAGAAGCATTATATATTCGTTATAGGCAAACATACCTAACAACAGTTCTCGGGTTCTCTCGTTTCAAATGATCTAAAATATGTTTAGGCTGAACGTGACATTTGCTCATTTCCTCCTTGATTTTCATCTCCCGCTTTGTCATGAGCGCAGCGAGGGAATGACCGTGGAGGATTCCGAGCTTGTGATTATGCTTGCCGCGTATTACCGCAATACTCTACGCCCATTAAGCTTTCATTCCTTACTCTGCACCTCCAGTTTTGCTCCATCATTCTGAATAGAAATACATTTTGGGTATACTCCACCCCTTTCACACCTAAGCTCGACAAAGCCGTTACCTGTTCCGTCACATTTTCTCGAACGAGCAATTATCAATAAGGTCCTCACCTGTAATGCTGTTGCCTTCGCCCACTTTACTAACTCATCTTTACTCGAAAATATATCTTGCGTGCCCAAAAAGTGTCTTAGATCCTCCACTTTGTCAAGATTCAAAAATTCTTCAAACGAATCTGATGACGATGACGGGCCTTGACTATCCCGGTAAAACGTTGGATGAAATCTTGCCTTCCGGCCCTTTTGGTGTTCCTGTAATGCATATATTGCACTTGTCTAATGTTAGTTATTATATTATGTGTGTGTCGATTATTTTTTAAAAAACAAAAATCGTAAAATAAAACTATTTACAATGCGTAATGTAATGTACAATATATTTATAAGTATAAAAAAATACAACAGTACAACTAAACAAGTAATTATTACAAAAAATTAAAAAATTTGCAAAACTTGGCCAATAGTTTCGCCAGAACCTGATAAAATTTGTGGTAAAATTTAGCTAGGATTTGGCGTAAATTAGCCAATAATTTCGCCATATTCTGGGGAAATTTTACCACAAATTTCGCCTTTCCCTGGCGAAATTTATGGGTGATTTTTGCCACTTTGTGGTGTAACTACAGTGAAAGTTGCGCCACTCAGTGGCCAAACTCATACAGAATTTTTAACAAATTATAAAAATGCCAATTTAATTTAAATTTAGAGATTTTTTACCTCAAAATCGAGAGAATTCTTCGTAAAATCTTTGCTCATTGCCTTGTTGCGACTAAATTCACCTGTTTTTTTTTATGAAAAATGTGATCTTTTTAAAGAAAAAATTGAGAGAGTTATAGAAGGAGAGAGAGATTTTTTAAAAAATAAAAAATTTTCGCACTATATATAATTTTAAAAAAATTACATATAAAAATAGCGTTATAAAAAATACAATTTCTTGAAGACTTTTCCGAATAGCCACTTTTGCCGGCTGATTTTAACACATCATTTTCAAAACAATTTCTAGGGGGTTTGACTGATTGACTTTTCTAGGTATACGAAATTGTCAACCATTGCTTGCATTGAGGCCTGTTTCGTATGTAGTAACCGATTTACCTTTTTTCTGCTTTCTTTTTTGCATTGTCAAACATTTAAAATTCTTCTTAGTAACTTATTTCTATCTCTAGTACGAGTTCTTTTCAGTTTGTTTGTGTTTCTTCAACTAAAAGTAGCAACAAAGAATATAATCATAACAAAAAATAATATAATTTTAAGTATAGCCCATTAACACATTTATAGTAACTTCCCTGGAAATGCTTCATTCCCTATATGTGGAAGAACCCATTGTTTGGCTGCATACATAAATTTCATGGAGATGTTCTGGCTGTCGTATGTAGAAGCACACAATGTTTAGCTTCCAATAGTCAGCTTTGATGCGTGATTATAAAAAAGAAAATTTGTTGAAGCCTATTCCGATTAGCCGCTTTTGGATAAAAATTGATTTAAGTTTTTTTAATCCATGCTTTTGCCGGCTGATTGTAACATATCATTTCCAGAACAATTTCTTGGAGGATTACAAACAAAATTGTCCACCGTTGAATCTTGTGTATCCTTTGGCCATTTTTGCAATTTGAATCAAGAATTTAAACAAAGACTTCTTATAAACGTAAATCATCGCTCTCGTTCACACTTTTATATTAATGCACATAGCTATTGTTAAAAATATTAAACGAAGCATGATTAGAAGATTTCTTAATTTGGTTTATTCTATTTAAATTTTGGTTTAGTAGATTCCTATTGTTATTTGGAATTGTATTTCTAATGTAGATAGGTTAAGCAATTTAGACTTGAGAACTATATTTATGAGTTTGTATCTAGAGTTATGCGTAGTATGGAGTCATAGTTTACATATTAGTTCAATGCGGACTTGAGAGAGTCTTGAGAGATTAGATTATCTTTATTGTTTGGGTTTTTAATCCTATCACCTTATAATTTTTAGTATATATATATATATATATAGACAAGTGGTGAATCCACAATGCAGAACTTTCATGGTTGGAAGAAAACATTGTTAGCGGCAAATAGTCAGCTTTGACAACGTGATGAGTAATTAAAAATAGCAAATAGTCACACTCACTCACTTTTATAATAACTAGCAGTATTTACATGCATACACACCTACCTAATAGAATTTTACTAAAAATTAAAATTATTTTCTAATTTATTTAGTAAAGTCATATCATGCATTTGTTCTAATTATTTAGATAAATGCGAATACACAATACGTGACTTTCATAGAAACGTTTCAGATGTGAAGAACACAACGTTTAGCTGCAAATAGTCAGCCTTGACCCATTATGAGTAAAAGAATATTAAGTTTTCTAATCCATGCTTTATCCGGCTGATTGTAACATATCATTTTCAAAAATTTCTCCGAGGATTAACTGAGTGACTTTTCTCGGTATACGGAATTGTCAACCATTGCTTGCATTGAGGCCTATTTCGTATTTAGTAACCGATTGACATTTTTTCTTCTTTCTTTTTTGCTTAGTCAAACATCTATAATTTTTCAACGCAACATAAACGAGAAAATTCGTGGCTTTATATTCTAACTACCTCATGGGAAGGATTATTAAACGCAAATTGTCAAACCCGGAAAGAAACAGTGATGATAGCTCAGAATGGTTACGATGGTTGCTAAATGTAGTACCTTAAGTTGTTAATTGCAATATCATATTATATTGCTTTAAGAAAATGAACGATTTAATCTTTAAAATTAAGAGCTTATCATACTATGATTTATAAAATTTCTTTCCTATTGTTATAATCCATAAACAATTTACACGCGACTAATAAAGTTATAATATTAGTTTATAATGTAGTTTCTTACAAAAAATTTATCATGAGTCGGTCGCATGTTATTTTCTTGAAGGGTAATTTTTCATATTACATGATTTTCATAAAAAACAACCTTACATTCTCCACATACGAGCACAAATCAACGATAAACTTGAAGAAGAAAACGTTATTCAAAATTGAAACTATACAGTATGATGATTTTTTTCTTAAAAACAAATTGCATGAGAACGTGATCATGACAGTTTTTTTTCCAGAAATTGTAGTAGAAGCTAGTGCTAGAACCTTGTTTCGCACAAGTAAATTATTTTTAGGACTGTAATGACAAGTAAATGCAATGAAATAAATAATAAAGATTAAGGTACTATTCATGTTTTAGAAAAATCCAGCGCTGAAATTTCAAGATATGAAGAAGTCTATTCGAAAGTTCGGAGAGAATGTTGAAAAAGAGTGGGCAGGAGTTGTTGCAGTTAGAAATTTACGGCGTTGCAATTGGCAATTGTGTATTATATAATGTCGCGTTGGCTTGCTTGCAATTGCCTACAAGCCATCCCCTTTCAATCCACCATACTAGTTAGTATTGATTCTTCAAACCCATCCTCATGGAGCTCATTTTTCTCTTCTGTGCCTTCTTCTTCTTCTGTTTCATGCTAGTTAAACTAGGCAAGAAAACCAAAGGCCTCAAACTACCTCCGGGGCCTCGGCCGCTGCCTGTAATAGGAAACATGCATCAGCTTAGCGGTGGCCTACTCCATCATAAACTAAGGGATTTGGCCAAGATATATGGTCCTCTGATGCACTTACAACTTGGTGAAGTTTTAACCATTGTTGTCACTTCACCAGAAGTTGCCAATGAAGTTTACAGAACTCATGATGTCCTTTTCTCTCAAAGACCTTCATGTTTCGAAACAATAAGAATTCTCACTTATGATTTTAGCGGCATTGTATTCTCACCTTACGGGAGCTACTGGAGAGAACTGCGTAAAATCTGCACGATGGAGCTTCTGAGTCCCAAGCGTGTACAGACATTTCGATCGATTAGGGAAGAGCAGGTCATAAATCTGATTAAATCAATTTCTTCGCAGGAGGGATCAGTTGTCAATCTCAGCCAAAAGATCTACTCATTGATTTATGGCCTCACTTCTAGGATTGCTTTTGGCAAGCGCAACAAAGATCAAGAGAGATTTGAATGGCTGGTGGACGAAATATCAAAGTTGGTTGCAGGGTTCAACATAGCAGATCTGTATCCTTCAGTCAAATTGCTTCAGGTTCTAAGTGGAACACAGCAAAAGTTGCAGATATTGCAGAGCGAGCTTGATGAAATACTCCAAAATATTCTCAATGAGCACAAAGAGGAAATGCTGAAACGGGAGAGTCGAAGTTGGGAAGCTAAGGACGACTTAGTTGATGTACTTCTAAAGGTTCAGAAAAGTGGAGATTTTGGAGTTCCATTGACTGACAACAACCTTAAAGCAGTCATCTCGGTAAGCTTATACTAACTAACTCTCTCTGGATTAGCTTTTGATTTGCATATTTCTACATGCGAAGCTAATTGATTATACGAAAGAGAAAAGTTTTTTTTGACATTGTCAATGTAAAACTCTACACAGCTAACCTATTTGTAGAAGATTGTAACTGAGCTGCTTAATATATGCGACTCATATGTTTCTTTTTTGGTAAATATATATGCCACTCGAAGAATATCAATCAACGCTTTAAATAAATAGATTCTAAAATGAGAAGTATTGATTGATATGACTTTTAAAAATACAAAAATTTGTATTTTAAACCGTGTAGAATTAAAATGCAAGGGAAATAGAGAAAGCTAAAACTTAAGTTTTAGTAAGTACTCCTATGATGCTAGTAAGAATATCGAGTAGTTGCTAGCTAGGTTATTCTACATTCTTATTTGTGCTCCAAAAAAAAAAAAAAAAAGAACACTGAAATATAATCTTTGCATGGTTAGAATGTAATAGTAAAATATTTGTTATTTTTTCTTTTTGAATGCATATAAAAAAGGCTCAAAAGCCTTATAATTAGAAATGGAGGGAGTAATTAGTGTTTCTAGTTGGTATCAGATTTCTAGTTGTTTAAATTTGTCACATTTGAATGAATTTCAGGATATTTTTAGTGCTGGGAGTGAGACATCATCAACAACTTTAGAATGGGCCATCTCCGAGACACTGAAAAATCCAATAATACTCAAAAGAGCACAGGATGAGGTAAGAAGTGTGTATGCCGGGAGAGGAAACGTTGATGAATCAAGAATCGACGAACTGAAATACCTTCACGCCATCATCAAAGAAACCTTGAGACTGCATCCTCCTGCACCCGTTTTACTTCCAAGAGAATGCATTCAAGGATGCAAGATCTATGGTTACGACATACCTGCCAAGGCAAGGATAATTGTCAATGCGTGGGCAATCGCCAGGGATCCGAGGCTTTGGAATGAACCAGAGATATTTAATCCCGAAAGATTTCTTGATTCTGAAATTGATTATAGGGGAAATAACTTCAAATATATTCCATTTGGTGCTGGAAGAAGAATGTGTCCCGGTATATCATATGCTCAGCCTAACATTGTCTTGCCCTTTGCACAGTTGTTGTTCCATTTTGATTGGAAACTTCCAGGTGGGTTGCAACTCGAGGATTTGGACATAGATGAACGTATGAGCTTGACAATAAGAAGAAAGGATGATCTTCATCTGATCCCAATACTAAATCACTGTTCAACACTGAAAAAAGGGATCTAGGTAGATGAATTTCATTGTGTACAATGTATCCCTTTTGTTTCACAATAAATACCATTGTAAAAGTTTTATTTTGTTGCAAAGTAAATGTCATTTGATAAATTTAACTTTCTTTCCCTTATGCACCATCATAATAAAATAATAATATTTAATATAGTAACGATAATAGTTTTTCCTGTTTTAATTTTGTATGAGGAAAGACAATATTCAGTTCAAGACAATTAATCAATTTGATTATTATTTTTATATCTGTAAAGATTTCTACGGTGACTTTTATTATTAAAGTACGGGATTTTAATGTACGGTGTCCAACTTTTGATGCACGCTTTCCACAATAGCCAGTTGCAGCCAATAAATTTTCTTTTAATGATGCTGTGGGATTACAGTGTTATGTCCAAACTAACATTAAGTTTACGATGTCAATTTATGACAAGAATGTAAAGTAAGCTAAATTATACCTCTTCCCTTCCGTCTATGAAATTGAATACCTCTCGAGACTTATTTTTCCCTCTAACTCTTTGCTCCTTTCTGCACTCCAACTGCTTGTCTTTTTCTCGTGTCAAATCCGGACTTTTGTACGTAACTATAATCAACAATGTGCATTACTAAATGTAACATTCTAAATTACTAATTGTAAGTCCTAAATTATAACTTTTTATCTTCTTCTTTCTCTTCCCACTCCGTGCGCGCACACACGCACACACTCTTTCTCTTTCAAATCCAATATTTTTTTTAAGATTTTAAACTTGTAAAGTCAAAATAACAGCATAAGTGAAGATGTCCAACTATAATCGCACAAAAATCTTCAAAAAATAAATATTTTTTTATAATTTTTACAACCCTTGAGTTATTTTACAAGTCAGATTGCAAAGCTTAGTAGACTTTACGACAAGTCCGTGGTATTCCTGGCAACATTTCGCAATGTCTCGTAGAACACAACAGAATTTGTTGCAAAGTCTCGTAAAATATCTTCGAGCTTCGCAAGAGTCACATAAAATGGCTTGTAACGTGCATGTGAAGTAAGAAAAGAAAAAAAGATTGCAATAAAGAAAATAGAGGGTTGCATTTAGCTGCCAAATTTACGGAACTAATGCCTCTTTTTTCCTGTGCTGAACGGCCCTACATCATTAGCTTAGTATCATTAGCTTAGACTGTTCAACATGTGTTTGGGAAAAAAAATTGTTAATATTATAATTGAATCCACGTTTAATAATCTCTCAATATTTTTTAATAAGATATGCGTTACTATATTTAATAGATACTGCTTAAGAGAAACAGTAGTTATTGATTCTAGACCAATAGTTAATAGTTCAATTATCACAAGAATTCTTTCTTTCTTAACTCCTCTGCACCTTCTCTTTTCACTCTCCTTTCCTTGTGACTTTTCACTCTTTTCTTCGGCTAGTTCCGAACAATGGTTGTGTCCAGGGTTTTGGTTGTTGGCCGAATATCATTTACTGTTCTTTCCTTGCCAGCACCTTCTCTTTTGGTTACATAAATCATGATGTACTTATCTCTACGAGATTTTGTGTCCAGGGTTTTGGTTGTTGGCCGAATATCATTTACTGTTCTTTCCTTGCCAGCACCTTCTCTTTTGGTTACATAAATCATGATGTACTTATCTCTACGAGATTTTTCTCTAAAGAGGGCCGATACTTTGATGAATTATCATGATATTTCATTACTTTTCTTCAATGACACTTGCAATATATATATATTGACACATTATATAATACTTTTACTTAGGGTTAAGTCCGTAAAAGTACCCAAAACTTTGAGGGTCCTGACAATTAAGTACCAAATCCCATCACTATGATAATTAAGTATCCAATTTGAATGAAATTCATTACTTCAAACGGAAAACTTCGGAGATCTTAACAATTGAGTACTTAATCCTAGTACTATCACAATTAAATACCCAATTTGGATAGAATCTATTAATTTAGACAGAAAAACACATGATCTGTACGAGATCTATTCACATTGTACACATGAACACATATTAGTGATTCTCTATTTCAACTTCTTGTTCCTCCTAAGTAGAATCTTCTCTATATATTTTTCTTTCTTGCATATTGAGCGCATTTTTCTATTTCCCTATAATATATTTTTTTGTTTCTTTATCTTTTTCTTTAAAACCAACTACCTTACTCACAACATTTGCAAAAATATGTAGCGAAACAATTCACGTGGATTATTCCAGTTTGGTTAATGATCCAATATGTGGATTATTTATCTAAATTTTTTTAATAAAATATATTTACCTCTCCAAGATCACTAATTGATAATATAAAATGAGGTCTATAAACTTTATAATATGTGAAAATTAATAAAACTCTTGTCTTCTTGTCTCAAAGGATTTCAAAGAAATTAATACATGTGATTTTATTTGAAATCTTGTGTAAAACTACAAATAAAAAATATTATATTTTAACTCGATTATCTCAAAATTGAAATCGGCTCCGCTACTGGTTGCATGCTAGTAAAAGTACTTCCCAAGAAACCCACAAGCCCTCATACTGCCTCCGGCGCCTCGGCCGCTCCCTGTAATTGTAGGAAACATGCATCAAGGCCTAATCCATCACAAGCTAAGACATCTGGCCATGATATATGGTCCTCTGATTTACTTGCTGCTTGGTGAAGTTCTGACCATTGTTGTCTTTCCACCAGATGTTGCCAAAGAAATCTAGGGTGAGATTGGATTGGGTTTTGAGGCTTCCAGAATTTTGACATATGATGTTACCGACATTGAATTCTCTCCACGCGGTATTCCATTCACACCGACACACATGTATGTTTTGTTCCCTTCTTCCAGAATATGGGTTTACCAAACCTTTCTTGTTTTCTTCCTTTATTTTTTTTAGGCATAGATTGAATCTATAGTATCTTACGTAATAAGAGATGCTTAATGCACTACTGGTCTAATTATACCGTCTAACTAAATAAGATTATTTTAATATGAACAAAATATTCATTGGGTTCTTATCAATGGAGCAAATATTCTGCTTCTTGCAGGAATGAAATATTTCACTAATAGTTGATTAATATTGTGATCTAACAGTTCAAACTATATATTATCATATATATATATATATATATATATATTATTCGAATTACCTATTTTTTGCCTCATATTTTGAAAACTATATTTTCATTTCAAGATATTTTCAGTGTTTTGAGTGAGAGATTGTCAACTTCAGAATGGTCAAAGACCCAACAAGGTCAAAAGGGTATTAAACGAAGTAAGAAATGTGTATTGTGGGAAAGGAAACATCGACGACTAAATTGCATACAAGTCATCATTAAAGGAAGGAACCCAAATTGTTGGCTGAATTTGTTGGAGAGTTGTACCTAAATTGTATCCAATTTGGGTACAATTATCCAATGAATTCTGCCACATCTTGGCAGAATTTCCCAAGAAATTCTGTCAAGATTAGTTGTGTAAAACGGGTGATATTCCATAATTGTGCTTCATATGATAATCTTTTATGAGCTTAAATTCTGTTAAATTTTGGTTTTTTAATCAACATTTACACTCCTTTTATCTCATATTTGCTTTGGGTGAGTTTATTGAAGATTTGGAATTAAATGAAGCAAATAAAGAGATTTTACACAATGAATAAAAACAGAGAAATGCAGGGGCAAAACAGTCTGGTAGATAATTTTCAAGTGGGAATTTATCCTCTATAGAGATTTCAAATACGAATGTGATCTTCTAGTCATTTATAGAGGACATTCTGAAGTTTTCATAATGGTAAAATTTATGGAAATCCGAGTTCATTTGCTTTCCCTGCTTATACTTCAAATTCAGCTGTCCTGCACTGTGGTCCAGTTTTGACACATTTCGGTATAACGATCATATCTTTATTTCTATATGTTCAATTGAGGTGATTCAAGGTTCTGTGTCAAGCTAAGATCCATATATACAACTTTCATGAAGACATCAAGACCTAGATCAGTCGATTTAATGCTCTGAATTCACCTAACATTCAAAACAGAGTCACAGTCGGGCAGCAACAGCTTGCCCCATAACTGGGAGCAAGCGGCGCCGTTTGGTGTGATCCAAGCGGCGCCGTTTGCAGCGATCTGAAGTACATTTCCAGCTGGTTTTCTCTCTCTTTGGAAGGGGATTTAAATACCCCTTTAGGGCAGAACCAAGAGAGACGGCTGGGAGGGGAGAAAACTGCAGAAAAACAGCAAGATATCACACCCAAATCCCTCCCAAATCTTCATCTTTGCAAGAGAAATCAAGAGAGAAGATTGAATCTTTGAAGAAGGAGAACCTCCACCTTGAAGATTCATGGAAAAACCTGCAACTTCCTCAACATCACAGTGACGATTTTCAAGTTTCAAGAAGAGGAGATTTCCACCATGAAAATGAGCAATTCTTCCTCTTTCTTTGTTGCTTTATGTTCTTTAATTTGTACTATGTTGAGGAACTAAACTTTTGAATGCTTGAATGGGTATGAACCCTAGATTTTATTTATGTGAATGAATTGTTTCCCTTGGTTGATTGAATTCGAATTTCTTGTGGATTGTTTGTGGGTTTGAATGTTTGAATTGATTGGGTGGATAGTTGATGAAATTTTGTCACTTGGAATTGAGAAAGGAAGGGTGATTGAAATTGATTCAAAAATCTGGAATTTTGTCACTTGGAATTGAGAAATGAAGGGTGATTGATAATTGATTCAAAATCTTGAAATTTTCACTTGGAATTGAGAAAGGAAGGGTGAAATAGACCATACACAAACAATGGGGATGATTTAGGTGACTAGAGATAGAAACCTAAACATTTTCTTGGTAATTAGAGAAATATAATTGGAAATTCAAAAACCTTAATGCATTCTTGGGTTGAATTGGTTAGAAAGAGATTTCAACTAATTAATCCAAGGGTAGAGGACTTTCATCTAGAGATAGAGAGAGGCCTAAAATAGGAATTTCACCAAACACAAGAAATGAACACCTTCTTGGCAATTAGAGAAATCTAATTAGAAATTCACCAATCCAAATGCATTCTTAGGTTAAATTAGTTAGAAAGAGATTTCAACTAATTAATCTAAGGGTAGAGAACTTTCATCTAGAGATAGAGTGAGTTCTATCATTGGAATTTCACCAAGTATTAGAAGGGGAAACAAATCAACCAAGGGACTTTTCTATCACATAGGTAATTCTAGGGGGATTAACCATTCAAGTATTGTTTTCTCAATTGAATTCCCTCTTGCAAGAAAGATTAGTTAAGCTAGTTTAATAAGTTAAGTTGGATTTCTTTTCTTAGTATTTATTCAAACTATTTTCAAAAACAAAAATTTATGGAAGCTAAACAATAGAGTGAAAAGTGAGTAATGGTAATTGACCATCCCCGTGGATACGATATTTGAAGTACTTGCCATTATACTAATTTAAACGATAGGTGCGCTTGCCTAGTGTTTGTGTGCAAATTGTTGAAGATTGGAATAAAATTACGTATAAAGGCATATACAATAAAACACAACAACGGGCTAGCTCACTCCGGCTCGGTCCAGCCCGTCGCTGGCTGGCTTGTTTTTTCTCCTACTGAAAAATTATAGTTTGTGGCCTGCAATAGCCAACTCGCGGACTTTTGTAAAACTACGTCGTTTTGCAAAAAAGTAGCAAAACGATGTCGTTTTAGAAAAAATATTTTTTAATATTTAAAAAAATCAAAACTACGTCGTTTTGAATTTTTTTAAAATTATAAAGAAAATTGGGATGGCCTGCGGGCTAAACAGAGCAGGCCAAAAAGCCCGCGTTTAAAAGGACTTGGGCATAATAAGTCCAAGCCTGCTTATACGGGCCAGCCCACGGGCTTTGGCCAGTATTGACAGTGCTAGCCAAGATGTGGCCAGTATTGCAGATGACGGATCCTTCTCGACAACGGCGCGATACATCGCTTGATTTGAGACCAGTTACTAACCGCAACGGGTGTTACAGATGTGTAGCAGATGACCTCAGCGTAGAGGGATGCTGCGCTGTAGGAGTTGCTACAGATATTGGCCGAACGGTAGAGATTTTTGGCAGGGGTGGATCGCGCAGGACAGTCCGGCTCATAGGCCGTTCTTTTTCTAGCCTACCTAGGCTGTTCAGTTTTTTTTTTTTGGTTTGAATTCAACTTATGTAGTGTGTTAGTCATGAAACTACGTGTGGATCGTATTGTGTGACATTTGTGAATAAATATAATTATTTACTTTGAAGTACAGGAAGAGGCATTTATAACAATTGCATGTTAACAATTATACATTAGATTTCAGGTATATTGTAAAAAAAATTTAATTACACACAAGGGACTGCTAGTGCGCAATCCTCTCATGTAACGGAGTGTCTTACCCATCAACTGCCTGTCATCTGTAGCGATGCTAGGAAGGATGCACATTGGGGACTAAAAAGCCATCCTCTAGTCGAAACTGCAAACAAGAAAGAAGGAAAATATGTTAGACTAAAAAAAAAAAGCAAGATAATTTTTGGGGGACAATTTCTGTTGAATATGTCTTTCACGCACTCCAGCACCCACCGGTAACTGTTTGCCTGCTCGATGCTGCTCAAAGCGCCGGCAATGAAAAAGTTAAGCCCCGTCGGGGTCACGCCAACAATCTCCAAATACGGCATATTGTACCTATTTTAATTAATTTAATACAAGTCGTATAAGTGAACAACATTTTACATTTATTTTAATTACAGAACATTATGTGTAACTACAATGCAATACAAAATCAGAGAGAAATATAATATAACGAACCTGTTAGTCTTGTACGTCGTATCCATTATCAACACAAATGGATACGCACGAGCAAGTAATGTCGAATCTAGATGAGCAAAAACATAATCACTAAGAATTTCGGCTCTTGGCTCAACTCTGTGCCAATGGATATATCCATGTTCGATGAAAAACTTGAAAAATTATTGAACGACTATCCAACTTTCCATACTCGCCACTCTTAATTTATGTCAATCATTATACACAGTCTTTGTCCTGTTCCAATAACCAACACAAACATATATCATCCATACATTTACAAAATTTAAAACCAGTATATAAACGTACAAGTAAGAAGCATTATATATTCGTTATAGGCAAACATACCTAACAACAGTTCTCGGGTTCTCTCGTTTCAAATGATCTAAAATATGTTTAGGCTGAACGTGACATTTGCTCATTTCCTCCTTGATTTTCATCTCCCGCTTTGTCATGAGCGCAGCGAGGGAATGACCGTGGAGGATTCCGAGCTTGTGATTATGCTTGCCGCGTATTACCGCAATACTCTACGCCCATTAAGCTTTCATTCCTTACTCTGCACCTCCAGTTTTGCTCCATCATTCTGAATAGAAATACATTTTGGGTATACTCCACCCCTTTCACACCTAAGCTCGACAAAGCCGTTACCTGTTCCGTCACATTTTCTCGAACGAGCAATTATCAATAAGGTCCTCACCTGTAATGCTGTTGCCTTCGCCCACTTTACTAACTCATCTTTACTCGAAAATATATCTTGCGTGCCCAAAAAGTGTCTTAGATCCTCCACTTTGTCAAGATTCAAAAATTCTTCAAACGAATCGATGACGATGACGGGCCTTGACTATCCCGGTAAAACGTTGGATGAAATCTTGCCTTCGGCCCTTTTGGTGTTCCTGTAATGCATATATTGCACTTGTCTAATGTTAGTTATTATATTATGTGTGTGTCGATTATTTTTTAAAAAACAAAAATCGTAAAATAAAACTATTTACAATGCGTAATGTAATGTACAATATATTTATAAGTATAAAAAAATACAACAGTACAACTAAACAAGTAATTATTACAAAAAATTTAAAAATTTGCAAAACTTGGTCAATAGTTTCGCCATAACCTGATAAAATTTGTGGTAAAATTTATGAAAAATGTGATCTTTTTAAAGAAAAAATTGAGAGAGTTATAGAAGGAGAGAGAGATTTTTTAAAAAATAAAAAATTTTCGCACTATATATAATCTTAAAAAAATTACATATAAAAATAGCGTTATAAAAAATATAATTTCTTGAAGACTTTTCCGAATAGCCACTTTTGCCGGCTGATTGTAATACATCATTTTCAAAACAATTTCTAGGGGGTTTGACTGATTGACTTTTCTAGGTATACGAAATTGTCAACCATTGCTTGCATTGAGGCCTGTTTCGTATGTAGTAACCGATTTACCTTTTTTCTGCTTTCTTTTTTGCATTGTCAAACATTTAAAATTCTTCTTAGTAACTTATTTCTATCTCTAGTACGAGTTCTTTTCAGTTTGTTTGTGTTTCTTCAACTAAAAGTAGCAACAAAGAATATAATCATAACAAAAAATAATATAATTTTAAGTATAGCCCATTAACACATTTATAGTAACTTCCCTGGAAATGCTTCATTCCCTATATGTGGAAGAACCCATTGTTTGGCTGCATACATAAATTTCATGGAGATGTTCTGGCTGTCGTATGTAGAAGCACACAATGTTTAGCTTCCAATAGTCAGCTTTGATGCGTGATTATAAAAAAGAAAATTTGTTGAAGCCTATTCCGATTAGCCGCTTTTGGATAAAAATTGATTTAAGTTTTTTTAATCCATGCTTTTGCCGGCTGATTGTAACATATCATTTCCAGAACAATTTCTTGGAGGATTACAAACAAAATTGTCCACCGTTGAATCTTGTGTATCCATTGGCCATTTTTGCAATTTGAATCAAGAATTTAAACAAAGACTTCTTATAAACGTAAATCATCGCTCTCGTTCACACTTTTATATTAATGCACATAGCTATTGTTAAAAATATTAAACGAAGCATGATTAGAAGATTTCTTAATTTGGTTTATTCTATTTAAATTTTTGGTTTAGTAGATTCCTATTGTTATTTGGAATTGTATTTCTAATGTAGATAGGTTAAGCAATTTAGACTTGAGAACTATATTTATGAGTTTGTATCTAGAGTTATGCGTAGTATGGAGTCATAGTTTACATATTAGTTCAATGCGGACTTGAGAGAGTCTTGAGAGATTAGATTATCTTTATTGTTTGGGTTTTTAATCCTATCACCTTATAATTTTTAGTATATATATATATATATATAGACAAGTGGTGAATCCACAATGCAGAACTTTCATGGTTGGAAGAAAACATTGTTAGCGGCAAATAGTCAGCTTTGACAACGTGATGAGTAATTAAAAATAGCAAATAGTCACACTCACTCACTTTTATAATAACTAGCAGTATTTACATGCATACACACCTACCTAATAGAATTTTACTAAAAATTAAAATTATTTTCTAATTTATTTAGTAAAGTCATATCATGCATTTGTTCTAATTATTTAGATAAATGCAAATACACAATACGTGACTTTCATAGAAACGTTTCAGATGTGAAGAACACAACGTTTAGCTGCAAATAGTCAGCCTTGACCCATTATGAGTAAAAAGAATATTAAGTTTTCTAATCCATGCTTTATCCGGCTGATTGTAACATATCATTTTCAAAAAATTTCTCCGAGGATTAACTGAGTGACTTTTCTCGGTATACGGAATTGTCAACCTTTGCTTGCATTGAGGCCTATTTCGTATTTAGTAACCGATTGACATTTTTTCTTCTTTCTTTTTTGCTTAGTCAAACATCTATAATTTTTCAACGCAACATAAACGAGAAAATTCGTGGCTTTATATTCTAACTACCTCATGGGAAGGATTATTAAACGCAAATTGTCAAACCCGGAAAGAAACAGTGATGATAGCTCAGAATGGTTACGATGGTTGCTAAATGTAGTACCTTAAGTTGTTAATTGCAATATCATATTATATTGTTTTAAGAAAATGAACGATTTAATCTTTAAAATTAAGAGCTTATCATACTATGATTTATAAAATTTCTTTCCTATTGTTATAATCCATAAACAATTTACACGCGACTAATAAAGTTCTAATATTAGTTTATAATGTAATTTCTTACAAAAAATTTATCATGAGTCGGTCGCATGTTATTTTCTTGAAGGGTAATTTTTCATATTACATGATTTTCATAAAAAACAACCTTACATTCTCCACATACGAGCACAAATCAACGATAAACTTGAAGAAGAAAACGTTATTCAAAATTGAAACTATACAGTATGATGATTTTTTTCTTAAAAACAAATTGCATGAGAACGTGATCATGACAGTTTTTTTTCCAGAAATTGTAGTAGAAGCTAGTGCTAGAACCTTGTTTCGCACAAGTAAATTATTTTTAGGACTGTAATGACAAGTAAATGCAATGAAATAAATAATAAAGATTAAGGTACTATTCATGTTTTAGAAAAATCCAGCGCTGAAATTTCAAGATATGAAGAAGTCTATTCGAAAGTTCGGAGAGAATGTTGAAAAAGAGTGGGCAGGAGTTGTTGCAGTTAGAAATTTACGGCGTTGCAATTGGCAATTGTGTATTATATAATGTCGCGTTGGCTTGCTTGCAATTGCCTACAAGCCATCCCCTTTCAATCCACCATACTAGTTAGTATTGATTCTTCAAACCCATCCTCATGGAGCTCATTTTTTCTCTTCTGTGCCTTCTTCTTCTTCTGTTTCATGCTAGTTAAACTAGGCAAGAAAACCAAAGGCCTCAAACTACCTCCAGGGGCCTCGGCCGCTGCCTGTAATAGGAAACATGCATCAGCTTAGCGGTGGCCTACTCCATCATAAACTAAGGGATTTGGCCAAGATATATGGTCCTCTGATGCACTTACAACTTGGTGAAGTTTTAACCATTGTTGTCACTTCACCAGAAGTTGCCAATGAAGTTTACAAAACTCATGATGTCCTTTTCTCTCAAAGACCTTCATGTTTCGAAACAATAAGAATTCTCACTTATGATTTTAGCGGCATTGTATTCTCACCTTACGGGAGCTACTGGAGAGAACTGCGTAAAATCTGCACGATGGAGCTTCTGAGTCCCAAGCGTGTACAGACATTTCGATCGATTAGGGAAGAGCAGGTCATAAATCTGATTAAATCAATTTCTTCGCAGGAGGGATCAGTTGTCAATCTCAGCCAAAAAGATCTACTCATTGATTTATGGCCTCACTTCTAGGATTGCTTTTGGCAAGCGCAACAAAGATCAAGAGAGATTTGAATGGCTGGTGGACGAAATATCAAAGTTGGTTGCAGGGTTCAACATAGCAGATCTGTATCCTTCAGTCAAATTGCTTCAGGTTCTAAGTGGAACACAGCAAAAGTTGCAGATATTGCAGAGCGAGCTTGATGAAATACTCCAAAATATTCTCAATGAGCACAAAGAGGAAATGCTGAAACGGGAGAGTCGAAGTTGGGAAGCTAAGGACGACTTAGTTGATGTACTTCTAAAGGTTCAGAAAAGTGGAGATTTTGGAGTTCCATTGACTGACAACAACCTTAAAGCAGTCATCTCGGTAAGCTTATACTAACTAACTCTCTCTGGATTAGCTTTTTTATTTGCATATTTCTACATGCGAAGCTAATTGATTATACGAAAGAGAAAAGTTTTTTTTGACATTGTCAATGTAAAACTCTACACAGCTAACCTATTTGTAGAAGATTGTAACTGAGCTGCTTAATATATGCGACTCATATGTTTCTTTTTTGGTAAATATATATGCCACTCGCAGAATATCAATCAACGCTTTAAATAAATAGATTCTAAAATGAGAAGTATTGATTGATATGACTTTTAAAAATACAAAAAATTTGTATTTTAAACCGTGTAGAATTAAAATGCAAGGGAAATAGAGAAAGCTAAAACTTAAGTTTTAGTAAGTACTCCTATGATGCTAGTAAGAATATCGAGTAGTTGCTAGCTAGGTTATTCTACATTCTTATTTGTGCTCCAAGAACACTGAAATATAATCTTTGCATGGTTAGAATGTAATAGTAAAATATTTGTTATTTTTTCTTTTTGAATGCATATAAAAAAGGCTCAAAAGCCTTATAATTAGAAATGGAGGGAGTAATTAGTGTTTCTAGTTGGTATCAGATTTCTAGTTGTTTAAATTTGACACATATTTGAATGAATTTCAGGATATTTTTAGTCTTTGGGAGTGAGACATCATCAACAACTTTAGAATGGGTCATCTCCGAGACACTGAAAAATCCAATAATACTCAAAAGAGCACAGGATGAGGTAAGAAGTGTGTATGCCGGGAGAGGAAACGTTGATGAATCAAGAATCGACGAACTGAAATACCTTCACGCCATCATCAAAGAAACCTTGAGACTGCATCCTCCTGCACCCGTTTTACTTCCAAGAGAATGCATTCAAGGATGCAAGATCTATGGTTACGACATACCTGCCAAGGCAAGGATAATTGTCAATGCGTGGGCAATCGCCAGGGATCCGAGGCTTTGGAATGAACCAGAGATATTTAATCCCGAAAGATTTCTTGATTCGAAATTGATTATAGGGAAATAACTTCAAATATATTCCATTTGGTCGTTTGGAAGAAGAATGTGTCCCGGTATATCATATGCTCAGCCTAACATTGTCTTGCCCTTTGCACAGTTGTTGTTCCATTTTGATTGGAAACTTCCAGGTGGGTTGCAACTCGAGGATTTGGACATAGATGAACGTATGAGCTTGACAATAAGAAGAAAGGATGATCTTCATCTGATCCCAATACTAAATCACTGTTCAACTCTGAAAAAAGGGATCTAGGTAGATGAATTTCATTGTGTACAATGTATCCCTTTTGTTTCACAATAAATACCATTGTAAAAGTTTTATTTTGTTGCAAAGTAAATGTCATTTGATAAATTTAACTTTCTTTCCCTTATGCACCATCATAATAAAATAATAATATTTAATATAGTAACGATAATAGTTTTTCGTGTTTTAATTTTGTATGAGGAAAGACAATATTCAGTTCAAGACAATTAATCAATTTGGTTATTATTTTTATATCTGTAAAGATTTCTACGGTGACTTTTATTATTAAAGTACGGGATTTTAATGTACGGTGTCCAACTTTTGATGCACGCTTTCCACAATAGCCAGTTGCAGCCAATAAATTTTCTTTTAATGATGCTGTGGGATTACAGTGTTATGTCCAAACTAACATTAAGTTTACGATGTCAATTTATGACAAGAATGTAAAGTAAGCTAAATTATACCTCTTCCCTTCCGTCTATGAAATTGAATACCTCTCGAGACTTATTTTTCCCTCTAACTCTTTGCTCCTTTATGCAGTCCAACTGCTTGTCTTTTTCTCGTGTCAAATCCGGACTTTTGTACGTAACTATAATCAACAATGTGCATTACTAAATGTAACATTCTAAATTACTAATTGTAAGTCCTAAATTATAACTTTTTATCTTCTTCTTTCTCTTCCCACTCCGTGCGCGCACACACGCACACACTCTTTCTCTTTCAAATCCAATATTTTTTTTAAGATTTTAAACTTGTAAAGTCAAAATAACAGCATAAGTGAAGATGTCCAACTATAATCGTACAAAAATCTTCAAAAATAAATATTTTTTAATAATTTTTACAACCCTTGAGTTATTTTACAAGTCAGATTGCAAAGCTTAGTAGACTTTGCGACAAGTCCGTGGTATTCCTCGCAACATTTCGCAATGTCTCGTAGAACACAACAGAATTTGTTGCAAAGTCTCGTAAAATATCTTCGAGCTTCGCAAGAGTCACATAAAATGGCTTGTAACGTGCATGTGAAGTAAGAAAAGAAAAAAGATTGCAATAAAGAAAATAGAGGGTTGCATTTAGCTGCCAAATTTACGGAACTAATGCCTCTTTTTCCTGTGCTGAACGGCCCTACATCATTAGCTTAGTATCATTAGCTTAGACTGTTCAACATGTGTTTGGAAAAAAATTGTTAATATTATAATTGAATCCACGTTTAATAATCTCTCAATATTTTTAACAAGATATGCGTTACTATATTTAATAGATACTGCTTAAGAGAAACAGTAGTTATTGATTCTAGACCAATAGTTAATAGTTCAATTATCACAAGAATTCTTTCTTTCTTTAACTCCTCTGCACCTTCTCTTTTCACTCTCCTTCCTTGTGACTTTTCACTCTTTTCTTCGGCTAGTTCCGAACAATGGTTGTGTCCATGGTTTTGGTTGTTGGCCGAATATCATTTACTGTTCTTTCCTTGCCAGCACCTTCTCTTTTGGTTACATAAATCATGATGTACTTATCTCTACGAGATTTTGTGTCTAGGGTTTTGGTTGTTGGCCGAATATCATTTACTGTTCTTTCCTTGCCAGCACCTTCTCTTTTGGTTACATAAATCATGATGTACTTATCTCTACGAGTTTTTTCTCTAAAGAGGGCCTATACTTTGATGAATTATCATGATATTTCATTACTTTTCTTCAATGACACTTGCAATATATATATATTGACACATTATATAATACTTTTACTTAGGGTTAAGTCCGTAAAAGTACCCAAAACTTTGAGGGTCCTGACAATTAAGTACCAAATCCCATCACTATGATAATTAAGTATCCAATTTGAATGAAATTCATTACTTCAAACGGAAAACTTCGGATATCTTAACAATTGAGTACTTAATCCTAGTACTATGACAATTAAATACCCAATTTGTATAGAATCTATTAATTTAGACAGAAAACACATGATCTGGTACAGATCTATTCACATTGTACACATGAACACATATTAGTGATTCTCTATTTCAACTTCTTGTTCCTCCTAAGTAGAATCTTCTCTATATATTTTTCTTTCTTGCATATTGAGCGCATTTTTCTATTTCCCTATAATATATTTTTTTGTTTCTTTATCTTTTTCTTTAAAACCAACTACCTTACTCACAACATTTGCAAAAATATGTAGCGAAACAATTCACGTGGATTATTCCAGTTTGGTTAATGATCCAATATGTGGATTATTTATCTAAATTTTTTTAATAAAATATATTTACCTCTCCAAGATCACTTATTGATAATATAAAATGAGGTCTATAAACTTTATAATATGTGAAAATTAATAAAACTCTTGTCTTCTTGTCTCAAAGGATTTCAAAGAAATTAATACATGTGATTTTATTTGAAATCTTGTGTAAAACTACAAATAAAAAATATTATATTTTAACTCGATTATCTCAAAATTGAAATCGCCTCCGCTACTGGTTGCATGCTAGTAAAAGTACTTCCCAAGAAACCCACAAGCCCTCATACTGCCTCCGGCGCCTCGGCCGCTCCCTGTAATTGTAGGAAACATGCATCAAGGCCTAATCCATCACAAGCTAAGACATCTGGCCAAGATATATGGTCCTCTGATTTACTTGCTGCTTGGTGAAGTTCTGACCATTTTGTCTTTCCACCAGATGTTGCCAAAGAAATCTAGGGTGAGATTGGATTGGGTTTTGAGGCTTCCAGAATTTTGACATATGATGTTACCGACATTGAATTCTCTCCACGCGGTATTCCATTCACACCGACACACATGTATGTTTTGTTCCCTTCTTCCAGAATATGGGTTTACCAAACCTTTCTTGTTTTCTTCCTTTATTTTTTTTAGGCATAGATTGAATCTATAGTATCTTACGTAATAAGAGATGCTTAATGCACTACTGGTCTAATTATACCGTCTAACTAAATAAGATTATTTTAATATGAACAAAATATTCATTGGGTTCTTATCAATGGAGCAAATATTCTGCTTCTTGCAGGAATGAAATATTTCACTAATAGTTGATTAATATTGTGATCTAACAGTTCAAACTATATATTATCATATATATGTATATATATATATATATATATATATATATATATATATATATATATATATATATTATTCGAATTACCTATTTTTTGCCTCATATTTTGAAAACTATATTTTCATTTCAAGATATTTTCAGTGTTTTGAGTGAGAGATTGTCAACTTCAGAATGGTCAAAGACCCAACAAGGTCAAAAGGGTATTAAACGAAGTAAGAAATGTGTATTGTGGGAAAGGAAACATCGACGACTAAATTGCATACAAGTCATCATTAAAGGAAGGAACCCAAATTGTTGGCTGAATTTGTTGGAGAGTTGTACCTAAATTGTATCCAATTTGGGTACAATTATCCAATGAATTTTGCCACATCTTGGCAGAATTTCCCAAGAAATTCTGTCAAGATTAGTTGTGTAAAACGGGCTAGCTCACTCCGGCTCGGTCCAGCCCGTCGCTGGCTGGCTTGTTTTTTCTCCTACTGAAAAATTCTAGTTTGTGGCCTGCAATAGCCAACTCGCGTACTTTTGTAAAACTACGTCGTTTTGCAAAAAAGTAGCAAAACGATGTCGTTTTAGAAAAAATATTTTTTTAATATTTTAAAAAATCAAAACTACGTCGTTTTGAATTTTTTTAAAATTAAAAAGAAAATTGGGATGGCCTGTGGGCTAAACAGAGCAGGCCAAAAAGCTCGCGTTTAAAAGGACTTGGGCATAATAAGTCCATGCCTGCTTATACGGGCCAGCCCACGGGCTTTGGCCAGTATTGACAGTGCTAGCCAAGATGTGGCCAGTATTGCAGATGACGGATCCTTCTCGACAACGGCGCGATACATCGCTTGATTTGAGACCAGTTACTAACCGCAACGGGTGTTACAGATGTGTAGAAGATGACCTCAGCGTAGAGAGATGCTGCGCTGTAGGAGTTGCTACAGATATTGGCCGAACGGTAGAGATTTTTGGCAGGGGTGGATCGCGCGAGACGAGTCCGGCTCATAGGGCCGTTCTTTTTCTAGCCGACCTAGGTCATTCAGTTTTTTTTGGTTTGAATTCAACTTATGTAGTGTGTTAGTCATGAAACTACGTGTGGATCGTATTGTGTGACATTTGTGAATAAATATAATTATTTACTTTGAAGTACAGGAAGAGGCATTTATAACAATTGCATGTTAACAATTATACATTAGATTTCAGGTATATTGTAAAAAAAATTTAATTACACACAAGGGACTGCTAGTGCGCAATCCTCTCATGTAACGGAGTGTCTTACCCATCAACTGCCTGTCATCTGTAGCGATGCTAGGAAGGATGCACATTGGGGACTAAAAAGCCATCCTCTAGTCGAAACTGCAAACAAGAAAGAAGGAAAATATGTTAGACTAAAAAAAAAAAGCAAGATAATTTTTGGGGGACAATTTCTGTTGAATATGTCTTTCACGCACTCCAGCGACCCCACTGTAGCATCGTTTGCTCGCTCGATCGTTTGCTCAAAGCGCCGGCAATGAAAAAGTTAAGCCCCGTCGGGGTCACGCCAACAATCTCCAAATACGGCATATTGTACCTATTTTAATTAATTTAATACAAGTCGTATAAGTGAACAACATTTTACATTTATTTTAATTACAGAACATTATGTGTAACTACAATGCAATACAAAATCAGAGAGAAATATAATATAACGAACTCATGTAGCTTTGTACGTCGTATCCATTATCAACACAAATGGATACGCACGAGCAAGTAATGTCGAATCTAGATGAGCAAAAACATAATCACTAAGAATTTCGGCTCTTGGCTCAACTCTGTGCCAATGGATATATCCATGTTCGATGAAAAACTTGAAAAATTATTGAACGACTATCCAACTTTCCATACTCGCCACTCTTAATTTATGTCAATCATTATACACAGTCTTTGCCGTGTTCCAATAACCAACACAAACATATATCATCCATACATTTACAAAATTTAAAACCAGTATATAAACGTACAAGTAAGAAGCATTATATATTCGTTATAGGCAAACATACCTAACAACAGCTTTCTGGGTTCTCTCAGTTTCAAATGATCTAAAATATGTTTAGGCTGAACGTGACATTTGCTCATTTCCTCCTTGATTTTCATCTCCCGCTTTGTCATGAGCGCAGCGAGGGAATGACCGTGGAGGATTCCGAGCTTGTGATTATGCTTGCCGCGTATTACCGCAATACTCTACGCCCATTCAGCTTTCATTCCTTACTCTGCACCTCCAGTTTTGCTCCATCATTCTGAATAGAAATACATTTTGGGTATACTCCACCCCTTTCACACCTAAGCTCGACAAAGCCGTTACCTGTTCCGTCACATTTTCTCGAACGAGCAATTATCAATAAGGTCCTCACTGTAATCGTCGTTGCCTTTCGCCCACTTTACTAACTCATCTTTACTCGAAAATATATCTTGCGTGCCCAAAAAGTGTCTTAGATCCTCCACTTTGTCAAGATTCAAAAATTCTTCAAACGAATCTGATGACGATGACGGGCCTTGACCATCCCGGTAAAACGTTGGATGAAATCTTGCCTTCCGGCCCTTTTGGTGTTCCTGTAATGCATATATTGCACTTGTCTAATGTTAGTTATTATATTATGTGTGTGTCGATTATTTTTTAAAAAACAAAAATCGTAAAATAAAACTATTTACAATGCGTAATGTAATGTACAATATATTTATAAGTATAAAAAAATACAACAGAACAACTAAACAAGTAATTATTACAAAAAATTTAAAAATTTGCAAAACTTGGTCAATAGTTTCGCCATAACCTGATAAAATTTGTGGTAAAATTTATGAAAAATGTGATCTTTTTAAAGAAAAAATTGAGAGAGTTATAGAAAGAGAGAGAGAATTTTTAAAAAATAAAAAATTTTCGCACTATATATAATATTAAAAAAAATTACATATAAAAATAACGTTATAAAAAATACAATTTCTTGAAGACTTTTCCGAATAGCCACTTTTGCCGGCTGATTGTAACACATCATTTTCAAAACAATTTCTAGGGGGTTTGACTGATTGACTTTTCTAGGTATACGAAATTGTCAACCATTGCTTGCATTGAGGCCTGTTTCGTATGTAGTAATCGATTTACCTTTTTTCTGCTTTCTTTTTTGCATTGTCAAACATTTAAAATTCTTCTTAGTAACTTATTTCTATCTCTAGTACGAGTTCTTTTCAGTTTGTTTGTGTTTCTTCAACTAAAAGTAGCAACAAAGAATATAATCATAACAAAAAATAATATAATTTTAAGTATAGCCCATTAACACATTTATAGTAACTTCCCTGGAAATGCTTCATTCCCTATATGTGGAAGAACCCATTGTTTGGCTGCATACATAAATTTCATGGAGATGTTCTGGCTGTCGTATGTAGAAGCACACAATGTTTAGCTTCCAATAGTCAGCTTTGATGCGTGATTATAAAAAAGAAAATTTGTTGAAGCCTATTCCGATTAGCCGCTTTTGGATAAAAATTGATTTAAGTTTTTTTAATCCATGCTTTTGCCGGCTGATTGTAACATATCATTTCCAGAACAATTTCTTGGAGGATTACAAACAAAATTGTCCACCTTTGAATCTTGTGTATCCATTGGCCATTTTTGCAATTTGAATCAAGAATTTAAACAAAGACTTCTTATAAACGTAAATCATCGCTCTCGTTCACACTTTTATATTAATGCACATAGCTATTGTTAAAAATATTAAACGAAGCATGATTAGAAGATTTCTTAATTTGGTTTATTCTATTTAAATTTTGGTTTAGTAGATTCCTATTGTTATTTGGAATTGTATTTCTAATGTAGATAGGTTAAGCAATTTAGACTTGAGAACTATATTTATGAGTTTGTATCTAGAGTTATGCGTAGTATGGAGTCATAGTTTACATATTAGTTCAATGCGGACTTGAGAGAGTCTTGAGAGATTAGATTATCTTTATTGTTTGGGTTTTTAATCCTATCACCTTATAATTTTTAGTATATATATATATATATATAGACAAGTGGTGAATCCACAATGCAGAACTTTCATGGTTGGAAGAAAACATTGTTAGCGGCAAATAGTCAGCTTTGACAACGTGATGAGTAATTAAAAATAGCAAATAGTCACACTCACTCACTTTTATAATAACTAGCAGTATTTACATGCATACACACCTACCTAATAGAATTTTACTAAAAATTAAAATTATTTTCTAATTTATTTAGTAAAGTCATATCATGCATTTGTTCTAATTATTTAGATAAATGCAAATACACAATACGTGACTTTCATAGAAACGTTTCAGATGTGAAGAACACAACGTTTAGCTGCAAATAGTCAGCCTTGACCCATTATGAGTAAAAGAATATTAAGTTTTCTAATCCATGCTTTATCCGGCTGATTGTAACATATCATTTTCAAAAAATTTCTCCGAGGATTAACTGAGTGACTTTTCTCGGTATACGGAATTGTCAACCTTTGCTTGCATTGAGGCCTATTTCGTATTTAGTAACCGATTGACATTTTTTCTTCTTTCTTTTTTGCTTAGTCAAACATCTATAATTTTTCAACGCAACATAAACGAGAAAATTCGTGGCTTTATATTCTAACTACCTCATGGGAAGGATTATTAAACGCAAATTGTCAAACCCGGAAAGAAACAGTGATGATAGCTCAGAATGGTTACGATGGTTGCTAAGTGTAGTACCTTAAGTTGTTAATTGCAATATCATATTATATTGCTTTAAGAAAATGAACGATTTAATCTTTAAAATTAAGAGCTTATCATACTATGATTTATAAAATTTCTTTCCTATTGTTATAATCCATAAACAATTTACACGCGACTAATAAAGTTCTAATATTAGTTTATAATGTAGTTGATATTCCATAATTGTGCTTCATATGATAATCTTTTATGAGCTTAAATTCTGTTAAATTTTGGTTTTTAAATCAACATTTACACTCCTTTTATCTCATATTTGCTTTGGGTGAGTTTATTGAAGATTTGGAATTAATTGAAGCAAATAAAGAGATTTTACACAATGAATAAAAACAGAGAAATGCAGGGGCAAAACAGTCTGGTAGATAATTTTCAAGTGGGAATTTATCCTCTATAGAGATTTCAAATACGAATGTGATCTTCTAGACATTTATAGAGGACATTCTGAAGTTTTCATAATGGTAAAATTTATGGAAATCCGAGTTCATTTGCTTTCCCTGCTTATGCTTCAAATTCAGCTGTCCTACACTGTGGTCCAGTTTTGACACATTTCGGTATAACGATCATATCTTTATTTCTAGATGTTCAATTGAGGTGATTCAAGGTTCTGTGTCAAGCTAAGATCCATATATACAACTTTCATGAAGACATCAAGACCTAGATCAGTTTGTTGTTGGCTTGCAGCGATCTGAAGTGCATTTCCAGCTGGTTTTCTCTCTCTTTGGAAGGAGATTTAAATACCCCATTTTAGGGCAAGAACAGGGACGGCTGAGAGGGGAGAAAACTGCAGAAAAACAGCAAGAAATCACACCCAAATCCCTCCCAAATCTTCATCTTTGCAAGAGAAATCAAGAGAGAAGATTGAATCTTTGAAGAAGGAGAACCTCCACCTTGAAGATTCATGGAAAAACCTGCAACTTCCTCAACATCACAGTGACGATTTTCAAGTTTCAAGAAGAGGAGATTTCCACCATGAAAATGAGCAATTCTTCCTCTTTCTTTGTTGCTTTATGTTCTTTAATTTGTACTATGTTGAGGAACTAAACTTTTGAATGCTTGAATGGGTATGAACCCTAGATTTTATTTATGTGAATGAATTGTTTCCCTTGGTTGATTGAATTCGAATTTCTTGTGGATTGTTTGTGGGTTTGAATGTTTGAATTGATTGGGTGGATAGTTGATGAAATTTTGTCACTTGGAATTGAGAAAGGAAGGGTGATTGAAATTGATTCAAAAAATCTGGAATTTTGTCACTTGGAATTGAGAAATGAAGGGTGATTGATAATTGATTCAAAATCTGGAAATTTTCACTTGGAATTGAGAAAGGAAGGGTGAAATAGACCATACACAAACAATGGGGATGATTTAGGTGACTAGAGATAGAAACCTAAACATTTTCTTGGTAATTAGAGAAATCTAATTGGAAATTCAAAAACCTTAATGCATTCTTGGGTTGAATTGGTTAGAAAGAGATTTCAACTAATTAATCCAAGGGTAGAGGACTTTCATCTAGAGATAGAGAGAGGCCTAAAATAGGAACTTCACCAAAAACAAGAAATGAACACCTTCTTGGCAATTAGAGAAATCTAATTAGAAATTCACCAATCCAAATGCATTCTTAGGTTAAATTAGTTAGAAAGAGATTTCAACTAATTAATCTAAGGGTAGAGAACTTTCATCTAGAGATAGAGTGAGTTCTATCATTGGAATTTCACCAAGTATTAGAAGGGAAACAAATCAACCAAGGGACTTTTCTATCACATAGGTAATTCTAGGGGGATTAACCATTCAAGTATTGTTTTCTCAATTGAATTCCCTCTTGCAAGAAAGATTAGTTAAGCTAGTTTAATAAGTTAAGTTGGATTTCTTTTCTTAGTATTTATTCAAACTATTTTCAAAAACAAAAATTTATGGAAGCTAAACAATAGAGTGAAAAGTGAGTAATGGTAATTGACCATCCCCGTGGATACGATATTTGAAGTACTTGCCATTATACTAATTTAAACGATAGGTGCGCTTGCCTAGTGTTTGTGTGCAAATTGTTGAAGATTGGAATAAAATTATGTATAAAGGCATATACAATAAAACACAACAAGTTTTTAACTATCATGCAAAAAAGGGGACATCACTTACACTTAAATTTTATCAAATGGGAGTTAGAAAGAAGAGAAGATTGTCTCCACACCCCTTTGACCCGGGAGGATAAGTGATTTTCACCATATTTGCTCATCCTTATTTGTACATAATTGTGTTTGATAGAGTTTTGAGTTTGAAACTTTTGATTGTCTTGAATTGTGAAAAGTTTTATAATGTATTGTTTGATGTGAATTTTATGTTTGTAATCAATTAGTTTGTTAATTTTTGTTGTTGAATATGTAGTTGAGTGTTTTTGCAAAAAAAAAAAAAAAAAAGTACTGTAGCCGTGTCACTGTAGCAGCCTGAGGTGAAACGGCGCCGCTTAGTGTGCACCGAGCGATGCCGTTAGACTGCTTTCACTCGCGCACTATTCATGGAACTCGTTCACACACAAAAAGAGGCAGCGTTTTGACCAACTGGTTTAAAACGGCGCCGCTTGGTGTGGTCCAAGCGGCGCCGTTTCACTGTTCACCAATTTTTTTTTTTTTTTTTTCCTTCTTCCCCATTTTTTTTGTTGGTTCTTTTATGCTTTCTTCTTTGCATACCATGTATTCAAAAAAAAAAAGTGCAAGTTGAGTTTTAATTTTAATTTTTTTTTGGTGTAAATTAGTTTGTTGTTGGCTTGCAATTTCTCTATATTTTTGTTGGTTCTCTCCTGTTTTCCTCTATGCCAGGAGCTGTTCCATGCTCGAGTGGTGGACCGGCAGTATATGAACGAAGGGGAGTTCTTTCTTTTCTATTTTTGTCCTTTTATTTATTTCTTTTAATGCTACGTTTTTATGCTTTAGTTTTCATTATGTCCTTATTTCTAGTTTGCTTTCATTTGCTTCTACAAGCCTTGTTTTTCACTGTTTATGTGTTTGGTTGTTTCCTGTTGGATTTCTTCCCCAACATTGCGGACAATGTTGTTTTAAGTGTGGGGGAGTTGGCTTTAGTAGTGTAGGTTATTTTTATGATTTTTGATTGAAATTTTTTTGTTTTTATTTTTCAAATCCTCAAGGTATTTTAAAACTTTAATATTTTATCTTTTCTCAAAGAGTAGTTATACAAGCATTCTAAAGATCATGACTAGTACCTTAAACTTGGATTAAGTAAGCACCCCTTGTATTCCTTGCTTGTATGAAATTCATCGTTTAAGCACATTCCACTTTTCTTTTGTTGTGATGATTATGGAGTTGAATCTTGTGTTATTGGCTTTAGAATTCAACATAACTTTTACTCTAGAACCCGCATTCACTTGCCTTAAGGCGAAATGAGTAAGTAACCTTAGTTTGATCTTGAAATGATGGTAATAGGCCTTCTTTGTCCCGATTGAGCATTTCTAGCCATCCTCTCTTTATTTTATCCGTAGTACCCTTTCTTGAAGCCTTTGTGCATAAATTTTTCAATCTATATTCTTAATTCTTCATTCTTTCGAATTTTAAACTCCACTCTTTATATTTTAAACCTCTTTGCGAGAGCTAAATGCAATTTTACCCTTAAGTCGGTAAAGAGTATTGTAGAAAGCGAAAAAAAAAGGGTGGAGAGGAAGATCATAGGAAAAATGGCTCTATGGGTTGAGTTTTTCAAGGAAAAAAGGGGATGAAATTCTTTATTTGATCGGGAATTGAAATATACCTCAAAAAAAATCGAAAAAAAAGAGATTGAAAAAAAAAAGATGAAAAAAAAGAAAAAAAAAGTTATATATGTTTACTACTTTGAAGGCTTAATACATCTTTTGATGCCTTCAATAATTATATATAGTTAATCATTCTTGTGAATTTTGTTATCATTGAGGTATAAACTTGTGGTTGAAAAAGATATATGGTGAAGGAAAAGTTGTGGTTTGAATTATGATTTAGTGCAAGTTGTTGAATGTAGGGTGATGAGAGTTTGTAGAGAATGGGAGTTTGTAGTTGAATATATGGGAATGGTGATATTCCTTGTGGCTAATAAGGGTTATTACTTTTGTTTTATATCCCATTCCTTTCTCTTTAGCTCTCATTTCTTTGACTTTGAACTCCTTACCTTTTATTTGGCACCTTAAACTTTCCCTGAGCCTAAAGTTATAAGCTTGAAAGTCCTACCTAATCGAGTTTGAATTTTTGGTTACCGTATTAGTGGAGAGGTTTTGTGAATGCCGGGCCTATGGGGTATTATGCTTTCTTGATAAGAATTCCTTGTCCAATAACATGAAATTCACTCTTATAATTGTTGAGCATTTGTATTGGCTGGAAACACACACACACACGGATTCTTTGCTTGCATTATGAAACAAGGGGTGATTGTTTAATTTTTGTGATGGATATTTGGGATGACTTTTCGATTGATTGTATAGATTGCTCAAGATTTCTCAAGTAATACCTTCTCTGTTTTGCAGTCCTTTGCAATGCTT
Organism: Rauvolfia tetraphylla; assembly: GCA_030512225.1. Lineage (NCBI taxonomy): Eukaryota > Viridiplantae > Streptophyta > Magnoliopsida > Gentianales > Apocynaceae > Rauvolfia > Rauvolfia tetraphylla. The sequence goes on from JAJQKT010000012.1 coordinate 2,570,213, forward strand.
TAAAACACTTGTTATTTTCTGTGGATTATAGTTTAAATTTCTTAGTTGTTTTGAAGTATTGCTTGAGGACAAGCAATGTCTAAGTGTGGGGGAGTTTGATATTCCATAATTGTGCTTCATATGATAATCTTTTATGAGCTTAAATTCTGTTAAATTTTGGTTTTTAAATCAACATTTACACTCCTTTTATCTCATATTTGCTTTGGGTGAGTTTATTGAAGATTTGGAATTAATTGAAGCAAATAAAGAGATTTTACACAATGAATAAAAACAGAGAAATGCAGGGGCAAAACAGTCTGGTAGATAATTTTCAAGTGGGAATTTATCCTCTATAGAGATTTCAAATACGAATGTGATCTTCTAGACATTTATAGAGGACATTCTGAAGTTTTCATAATGGTAAAATTTATGGAAATCCGAGTTCATTTGCTTTCCCTGCTTATGCTTCAAATTCAGCTGTCCTACACTGTGGTCCAGTTTTGACACATTTCGGTATAACGATCATATCTTTATTTCTAGATGTTCAATTGAGGTGATTCAAGGTTCTGTGTCAAGCTAAGATCCATATATACAACTTTCATGAAGACATCAAGACCTAGATCAGTTTGTTGTTGGCTTGCAGCGATCTGAAGTGCATTTCCAGCTGGTTTTCTCTCTCTTTGGAAGGAGATTTAAATACCCCATTTTAGGGCAAGAACAGGGACGGCTGAGAGGGGAGAAAACTGCAGAAAAACAGCAAGAAATCACACCCAAATCCCTCCCAAATCTTCATCTTTGCAAGAGAAATCAAGAGAGAAGATTGAATCTTTGAAGAAGGAGAACCTCCACCTTGAAGATTCATGGAAAAACCTGCAACTTCCTCAACATCACAGTGACGATTTTCAAGTTTCAAGAAGAGGAGATTTCCACCATGAAAATGAGCAATTCTTCCTCTTTCTTTGTTGCTTTATGTTCTTTAATTTGTACTATGTTGAGGAACTAAACTTTTGAATGCTTGAATGGGTATGAACCCTAGATTTTATTTATGTGAATGAATTGTTTCCCTTGGTTGATTGAATTCGAATTTCTTGTGGATTGTTTGTGGGTTTGAATGTTTGAATTGATTGGGTGGATAGTTGATGAAATTTTGTCACTTGGAATTGAGAAAGGAAGGGTGATTGAAATTGATTCAAAAAATCTGGAATTTTGTCACTTGGAATTGAGAAATGAAGGGTGATTGATAATTGATTCAAAATCTGGAAATTTTCACTTGGAATTGAGAAAGGAAGGGTGAAATAGACCATACACAAACAATGGGGATGATTTAGGTGACTAGAGATAGAAACCTAAACATTTTCTTGGTAATTAGAGAAATCTAATTGGAAATTCAAAAACCTTAATGCATTCTTGGGTTGAATTGGTTAGAAAGAGATTTCAACTAATTAATCCAAGGGTAGAGGACTTTCATCTAGAGATAGAGAGAGGCCTAAAATAGGAACTTCACCAAAAACAAGAAATGAACACCTTCTTGGCAATTAGAGAAATCTAATTAGAAATTCACCAATCCAAATGCATTCTTAGGTTAAATTAGTTAGAAAGAGATTTCAACTAATTAATCTAAGGGTAGAGAACTTTCATCTAGAGATAGAGTGAGTTCTATCATTGGAATTTCACCAAGTATTAGAAGGGGAAACAAATCAACCAAGGGACTTTTCTATCACATAGGTAATTCTAGGGGGATTAACCATTCAAGTATTGTTTTCTCAATTGAATTCCCTCTTGCAAGAAAGATTAGTTAAGCTAGTTTAATAAGTTAAGTTTGATTTCTTTTCTTAGTATTTATTCAAACTATTTTCAAAAACAAAAATTTATGGAAGCTAAACAATAGAGTGAAAAGTGAGTAATGGTAATTGACCATCCCCGTGGATACGATATTTGAAGTACTTGCCATTATACTAATTTAAACGATAGGTGCGCTTGCCTAGTGTTTGTGTGCAAATTGTTGAAGATTGGAATAAAATTATGTATAAAGGCATATACAATAAAACACAACAAGTTTTTAACTATCATGCAAAAAAGGGGACATCACTTACACTTAAATTTTATCAAATGGGAGTTAGAAAGAAGAGAAGATTGTCTCCACACCCCTTTGACCCGGGAGGATAAGTGATTTTCACCATATTTGCTCATCCTTATTTGTACATAATTGTGTTTGATAGAGTTTTGAGTTTGAAACTTTTGATTGTCTTGAATTGTGAAAAGTTTTATAATGTATTGTTTGATGTGAATTTTATGTTTGTAATCAATTAGTTTGTTAATTTTTGTTGTTGAATATGTAGTTGAGTGTTTTTGCAAAAAAAAAAAAAAAAAAGTACTGTAGCCGTGTCACTGTAGCAGCCTGAGGTGAAACGGCGCCGCTTAGTGTGCACCGAGCGATGCCGTTAGACTGTTCACTGCGCACTATTCATGGAACTGTTCACACAAAAAAAAAAAAAAGAGGCAGCGTTTTGACCAACTGGTTTAAAACGGCGCTGCTTGGTGTGGTCCAAGCGGCGCCGTTTCACTGTTCACAAAAAAAAAAATTTTTTTTTCTTTTTTCCTTCTTCCCCATTTTTTGTTGGTTCTTTTATGCTTTCTTCTTTGCATACCATGTATTCAAAAAAAAAAAGTGCAAGTTGAGTTTTAATTTTTTTTTTTTTTTGGTGTAAATTAGTTTGTTGTTGGCTTGCAATTTCTCTATATTTTTGTTGGTTCTCTCCTGTTTTCCTCTATGCCAGGAGCTGTTCCATGCTCGAGTGGTGGACCGGCAGTATATGAACGAAGGGGAGTTCTTTCTTTTCTATTTTTGTCCTTTTATTTATTTCTTTTAATGCTACGTTTTTATGCTTTAGTTTTCATTATGTCCTTATTTCTAGTTTGCTTTCATTTGCTTCTACAAGCCTTGTTTTTCACTGTTTATGTGTTTGGTTGTTTCCTGTTGGATTTCTTCCCCAACATTGCGGACAATGTTGTTTTAAGTGTGGGGGAGTTGGCTTTAGTAGTGTAGGTTATTTTTATGATTTTTGATTGAAATTTTTTTGTTTTTATTTTTCAAATCCTCAAGGTATTTTAAAACTTTAATATTTTATCTTTTCTCAAAGAGTAGTTATACAAGCATTCTAAAGATCATGACTAGTACCTTAAACTTGGATTAAGTAAGCACCCCTTGTATTCCTTGCTTGTATGAAATTCATCGTTTAAGCACATTCCACTTTTCTTTTGTTGTGATGATTATGGAGTTGAATCTTGTGTTATTGGCTTTAGAATTCAACATAACTTTTACTCTAGAACCCGCATTCACTTGCCTTAAGGCGAAATGAGTAAGTAACCTTAGTTTGATCTTGAAATGATGGTAATAGGCCTTCTTTGTCCCGATTGAGCATTTCTAGCCATCCTCTCTTTATTTTATCCGTAGTACCCTTTCTTGAAGCCTTTGTGCATAAATTTTTCAATCTATATTCTTAATTCTTCATTCTTTTCGAATTTTAAACTCCACTCTTTATATTTTAAACCTCTTTTACGAGAGCTAAATGCAATTTTACCCTTAAGTCGGTAAAAGAGTATTGTAGAAAGCGAAAAAAAAAGGGTGGAGAGGAAGATCATAGGAAAAAATGGCTCTATGGGTTGAGTTTTTCAAGGAAAAAAAGGGGATGAAATTCTTTATTTGATCGGGAATTGAAATATACCTCAAAAAAAATCGAAAAAAAAGAGATTGAAAAAAAAAGATGAAAAAAAAAGAAAAAAAAAGTTATATATGTTTACTACTTTGAAGGCTTAATACATCTTTTTGATGCCTTCAATAATTATATATAGTTAATCATTCTTGTGAATTTTGTTATCATTGAGGTATAAACTTGTGGTTGAAAAAAGATATATGGTGAAGGAAAAGTTGTGGTTTGAATTATGATTTAGTGCAAGTTGTTGAATGTAGGGTGATGAGAGTTTGTAGAGAATGGGAGTTTGTAGTTGAATATATGGGAATGGTGATATTCCTTGTGGCTAATAAGGGTTATTACTTTTGTTTTATATCCCATTCCTTTCTCTTTAGCTCTCATTTCTTTGACTTTGAACTCCTTACCTTTTATTTGGCACCTTAAACTTTCCCTGAGCCTAAAGTTATAAGCTTGAAAGTCCTACCTAATCGAGTTTGAATTTTGGTTACCGTATTAGTGGAGAGGTTTTGTGAATGCCGGGCCTATGGGGTATTATGCTTTCTTGATAAGAATTCCTTGTCCAATAACATGAAATTCACTCTTATAATTGTTGAGCATTTGTATTGGCTGGAAACACACACACACACGGATTCTTTGCTTGCATTATGAAACAAGGGGTGATTGTTTAATTTTTGTGATGGATATTTGGGATGACTTTTCGATTGATTGTATAGATTGCTCAAGATTTCTCAAGTAATACCTTCTCTGTTTTGCAGTCCTTTGCAATGCTTTAAAACACTTGTTATTTTCTGTGGATTATAGTTTAAATTTCTTAGTTGTTTTGAAGTATTGCTTGAGGACAAGCAATGTCTAAGTGTGGGGGAGTTTGATATTCCATAATTGTGCTTCATATGATAATCTTTTATGAGCTTAAATTCTGTTAAATTTTGGTTTTTAAATCAACATTTACACTCCTTTTATCTCATATTTGCTTTGGGTGAGTTTATTGAAGATTTGGAATTAAATGAAGCAAATAAAGAGATTTTACACAATGAATAAAAACAGAGAAATGCAGGGGCAAAACAGTCTGGTAGATAATTTTCAAGTGGGAATTTATCCTCTATAGAGATTTCAAATACGAATGTGATCTTCTAGAAATTTATAGAGGACATTCGGAAGTTTTCATAATGGTAAAATTTATGGAAATCCGAGTTCATTTGCTTTCCCTGCTTATGCTTCAAATTCAGCTGTCCTGCACTGTGGTCCAGTTTTGACATATTTCGGTATAACGATCATATCTTTATTTCTAGATGTTCAATTGAGGTGATTCAAGGTTCTGTGTAAAGCTAAGATCCATATATACAACTTTCATGAAGACATCAAGACCTATATCAGTCGATTTCATGCTCTGAATTCACCTAACATTCAAAACAGAGTCACAGTCGGGCAGCAACAGCTTGCCCCATAACTGGGAGCAAGCGGCGCCGTTTGGTGTGATCCAAGCGGCGCCGTTTGCAGCGATCTGAAGTGCATTTCCAGCTGGTTTTCTCTCTCTTTGGAAGGAGATTTAAATACCCCATTTTAGGGCAAGAACAGGGACGGCTGGGAGGGGAGAAAACTGCAGAAAAACAGCAAGAAATCACACCCAAATCCCTCCCAAATCTTCATCTTTGCAAGAGAAATCAAGAGAGAAGATTGAATCTTTGAAGAAGGAGAACCTCCACCTTGAAGATTCATGGAAAAACCTGCAACTTCCTCAACATCACAGTGACGATTTTCAAGTTTCAAGAAGAGGAGATTTCCACCATGAAAATGAGCAATTCTTCCTCTTTCTTTGTTGCTTTATGTTCTTTAATTTGTACTATGTTGAGGAACTAAACTTTTGAATGCTTGAATGGGTATGAACCCTAGATTTTATTTATGTGAATGAATTGTTTCCCTTGGTTGATTGAATTCGAATTTCTTGTGGATTGTTTGTGGGTTTGAATGTTTGAATTGATTGGGTGGATAGTTGATGAAATTTTGTCACTTGGAATTGAGAAAGGAAGGGTGATTGAAATTGATTCAAAAATCTGGAATTTTGTCACTTGGAATTGAGAAATGAAGGGTGATTGATAATTGATTCAAAATCTGGAAATTTTCACTTGGAATTGAGAAAGGAAGGGTGAAATAGACCATACACAAACAATGGGGATGATTTAGGTGACTAGAGATAGAAACCTAAACATTTTCTTGGTAATTAGAGAAATCTAATTGGAAATTCAAAAACCTTAATGCATTCTTGGGTTGAATTGGTTAGAAAGAGATTTCAACTAATTAATCCAAGGGTAGAGGACTTTCATCTAGAGATAGAGAGAGGCCTAAAATAGGAACTTCACCAAAAACAAGAAATGAACACCTTCTTGGCAATTAGAGAAATCTAATTAGAAATTCACCAATCCAAATGCATTCTTAGGTTAAATTAGTTAGAAAGAGATTTCAACTAATTAATCTAAGGGTAGAGAACTTTCATCTAGAGATAGAGTGAGTTCTATCATTGGAATTTCACCAAGTATTAGAAGGGGAAACAAATCAACCAAGGGACTTTTCTATCACATAGGTAATTCTAGGGGGATTAACCATTCAAGTATTGTTTTCTCAATTGAATTCCCTCTTGCAAGAAAGATTAGTTAAGCTAGTTTAATAAGTTAAGTTTGATTTCTTTTCTTAGTATTTATTCAAACTATTTTCAAAAACAAAAATTTATGGAAGCTAAACAATAGAGTGAAAAGTGAGTAATGGTAATTGACCATCCCCGTGGATACGATATTTGAAGTACTTGCCATTATACTAATTTAAACGATAGGTGCGCTTGCCTAGTGTTTGTGTGCAAATTGTTGAAGATTGGAATAAAATTATGTATAAAGGCATATACAATAAAACACAACAAGTTTTTAACTATCATGCAAAAAAGGGGACATCACTTACACTTAAATTTTATCAAATGGGAGTTAGAAAGAAGAGAAGATTGTCTCCACACCCCTTTGACCCGGGAGGATAAGTGATTTTCACCATATTTGCTCATCCTTATTTGTACATAATTGTGTTTGATAGAGTTTTGAGTTTGAAACTTTTGATTGTCTTGAATTGTGAAAAGTTTTATAATGTATTGTTTGATGTGAATTTTATGTTTGTAATCAATTAGTTTGTTAATTTTTGTTGTTGAATATGTAGTTGAGTGTTTTTTGCACATCGTAGCCGTGTCACCGTAGCGACTCGAGGTGAAACGGCGCCGCTTAGTGTGCACCGAGCGATGCCGTTAGGCTGCATTCACTGCGCACTATTCATGGAACTCATTCACACACAAAAAGAGGCAGCGTTTTGACCAACTGGTTTAAAACGGCGCCGCTTGGTGTGGTCCAAGCGGCGCCGTTTCACTGTTCACAAAAAAAAATTTTTTTTCTTTTTCCTTCTTCCCCATTTTTTTGTTGGTTCTTTTATGCTTTCTTCTTTGCATACCATGTATTCAAAAAAAAAGTGCAAGTTGAGTTTTAATTGGTGTAAATTAGTTTGTTGTTGGCTTGCAATTTCTCTATATTTTTGTTGGTTCTCTCCCTGTTTTCCTCTATGCCGGGAGACTGTTCCATGCTTTCGAGTGGTGGACCGGCAGTATATGAACGAAGGGGAGTTCTTTCTTTTCTATTTTTGTCCTTTTATTTATTTCTTTTAATGCTACGTTTTTATGCTTTAGTTTTCATTATGTCCTTATTTCTAGTTTGCTTTCATTTGCTTCTACAAGCCTTGTTTTTCATTCGTTTATGTGTTTGGTTGTTTCTGTTGGATTTCTTCCCCAACATTGCGGACAATGTTGTTTTAAGTGTGGGGGAGTTGGCTTTAGTAGTGTAGGTTATTTTTATGATTTTTGATTGAAATTTTTTTTGTTTTTATTTTTCAAATCCTCAAGGTATTTTAAAACTTTAATATTTTATCTTTTCTCAAAGAGTAGTTATACAAGCATTCTAAAGATCATGACTAGTACCTTAAACTTGGATTAAGTAAGCACCCCCTTGTATTCCTTGCTTGTATGAAATTCATCGTTTAAGCACATTCCACTTTTCTTTTGTTGTGATGATTATGGAGTTGAATCTTGTGTTATTGGCTTTAGAATTCAACATAACTTTTACTCTAGAACCCGCATTCACTTGCCTTAAGGCGAAATGAGTAAGTAACCTTAGTTTGATCTTGAAATGATGGTAATAGGCCTTCTTTGTCCCGATTGAGCATTTCTAGCCATCCTCTCTTTATTTTATCCGTAGTACCCTTTCTTGAAGCCTTTGTGCATAAATTTTTCAATCTATATTCTTAATTCTTCATTCTTTCGAATTTTAAACTCCACTCTTTATATTTTAAACCTCTTTGCGAGAGCTAAATGCAATTTTACCCTTAAGTCGGTAAAAGAGTATTGTAGAAAGCGAAAAAAAAGGGTGGAGAGGAAGATCATAGGAAAAATGGCTCTATGGGTTGAGTTTTTCAAGGAAAAAAGGGGATGAAATTCTTTATTTGATCGGGAATTGAAATATACCTCAAAAAAAATCGAAAAAAAAGAGATTGAAAAAAAAAGATGAAAAAAAAAGAAAAAAAAAGTTATATATGTTTACTACTTTGAAGGCTTAATACATCTTTTGATGCCTTCAATAATTATATATAGTTAATCATTCTTGTGAATTTTGTTATCATTGAGGTATAAACTTGTGGTTGAAAAAGATATATGGTGAAGGAAAAGTTGTGGTTTGAATTATGATTTAGTGCAAGTTGTTGAATGTAGGGTGATGAGAGTTTGTAGAGAATGGGAGTTTGTAGTTGAATATATGGGAATGGTGATATTCCTTGTGGCTAATAAGGGTTATTACTTTTGTTTTATATCCCATTCCTTTCTCTTTAGCTCTCATTTCTTTGACTTTGAACTCCTTACCTTTTATTTGGCACCTTAAACTTTCCCTGAGCCTAAAGTTATAAGCTTGAAAGTCCTACCTAATCGAGTTTGAATTTTGGTTACCGTATTAGTGGAGAGGTTTTGTGAATGCCGGGCCTATGGGGTATTATGCTTTCTTGATAAGAATTCCTTGTCCAATAACATGAAATTCACTCTTATAATTGTTGAGCATTTGTATTGGCTGGAAACACACACACACACGGATTCTTTGCTTGCATTATGAAACAAGGGGTGATTGTTTAATTTTTGTGATGGATATTTGGGATGACTTTTCGATTGATTGTATAGATTGCTCAAGATTTCTCAAGTAATACCTTCTCTGTTTTTGCAGTCCTTTGCAATGCTTTAAAACACTTGTTATTTTCTGTGGATTATAGTTTAAATTTCTTAGTTGTTTTGAAGTATTGCTTGAGGACAAGCAATGTCTAAGTGTGGGGGAGTTTGATATTCCATAATTGTGCTTCATATGATAATCTTTTATGAGCTTAAATTCTGTTAAATTTTGGTTTTTAAATCAACATTTACACTCCTTTTATCTCATATTTGCTTTGGGTGAGTTTATTGAAGATTTGGAATTAAATGAAGCAAATAAAGAGATTTTACACAATGAATAAAAACAGAGAAATGCAGGGGCAAAACAGTCTGGTAGATAATTTTCAAGTGGGAATTTATCCTCTATAGAGATTTCAAATACGAATGTGATCTTCTAGAAATTTATAGAGGACATTCGGAAGTTTTCATAATGGTAAAATTTATGGAAATCCGAGTTCATTTGCTTTCCCTGCTTATGCTTCAAATTCAGCTGTCCTGCACTGTGGTCCAGTTTTGACATATTTCGGTATAACGATCATATCTTTATTTCTAGATGTTCAATTGAGGTGATTCAAGGTTCTGTGTAAAGCTAAGATCCATATATACAACTTTCATGAAGACATCAAGACCTATATCAGTCGATTTCATGCTCTGAATTCACCTAACATTCAAAAAGCAGAGTCACAGTCGGGCAGCAACAGCTTGCCCCCATAACCGGGAGCAAGCGGCGCCGTTTGGTGTGATCCAAGCGGCGCCGTTTGCAGCGATCTGAAGTGCATTTCCAGCTGGTTTTCTCTCTCTTTGGAAGGAGATTTAAATACCCCATTTTAGGGCAAGAACAGGGGACGGCTGGGAGGGGAGAAAACTGCAGAAAAAACAGCAAGAAATCACACCCAAATCCCTCCCAAATCTTCATCTTTGCAAGAGAAATCAAGAGAGAAGATTGAATCTTTGAAGAAGGAGAACCTCCACCTTGAAGATTCATGGAAAAAACCTGCAACTTCCTCAACATCACAGTGACGATTTTCAAGTTTCAAGAAGAGGAGATTTCCACCATGAAAATGAGCAATTCTTCCTCTTTCTTTGTTGCTTTATGTTCTTTAATTTGTACTATGTTGAGGAACTAAACTTTTGAATGCTTGAATGGGTATGAACCCTAGATTTTATTTATGTGAATGAATTGTTTCCCTTGGTTGATTGAATTCGAATTTCTTGTGGATTGTTTGTGGGTTTGAATGTTTGAATTGATTGGGTGGATAGTTGATGAAATTTTGTCACTTGGAATTGAGAAAGGAAGGGTGATTGAAATTGATTCAAAAATCTGGAATTTTGTCACTTGGAATTGAGAAATGAAGGGTGATTGATAATTGATTCAAAATCTGGAAATTTTCACTTGGAATTGAGAAAGGAAGGGTGAAATAGACCATACACAAACAATGGGGATGATTTAGGTGACTAGAGATAGAAACCTAAACATTTTCTTGGTAATTAGAGAAATCTAATTGGAAATTCAAAAACCTTAATGCATTCTTGGGTTGAATTGGTTAGAAAGAGATTTCAACTAATTAATCCAAGGGTAGAGGACTTTCATCTAGAGATAGAGAGAGGCCTAAAATAGGAACTTCACCAAAAACAAGAAATGAACACCTTCTTGGCAATTAGAGAAATCTAATTAGAAATTCACCAATCCAAATGCATTCTTAGGTTAAATTAGTTAGAAAGAGATTTCAACTAATTAATCTAAGGGTAGAGAACTTTCATCTAGAGATAGAGTGAGTTCTATCATTGGAATTTCACCAAGTATTAGAAGGGGAAACAAATCAACCAAGGGACTTTTCTATCACATAGGTAATTCTAGGGGGATTAACCATTCAAGTATTGTTTTCTCAATTGAATTCTGATATTACATATTTGTGCATAATATAATGATCATTTTCAACTCAAATTTCTACTGAATTTTGGTGTTTCAAATATCATTCACACTCCCTTTATCTCTTATTTGTTTTAAATGATTTTATTGAAGATTTGGAGTACAATGAAGCAATGAAGAAGATTCTACATACTTATAATGAAGAAAAAAGAAGAATGCAAAACAGAGCAGCAAAATAGTGCAGCATGACAGAATAATTCAAGTGGGATTTTAACCTCCTTAGAGATTTCAAATGCAGATGTGATCTTCAAGAAAATTACAGAGGAGATTCTGAAGTTTCCATAATGGTAACATTTATATCAATCTGAATTCGTTTGGTCACCCTACATATGGTGCAAAGTCAGTATTTCTGGATTTGGTTCCAGTTTTGATACATTGTGGTGTAATTACCATATCTAGAGTTCTAGATGTCCAATGGAGGTAATTCAAAGCTCTGTAGAAACTTAAGAGTATCAGCTACAACTTTCATGAAGACAAGAAAATCTAGATCGTCCGATTTAAGGCTCTGAATCACCAATAAGTGAAACGGTACCGTTTTGGCAGAAACAGAATTTTCTGCAATTGTTGCTCTCTTTTTGGGAGGTATATATATACCCTTTTAGGGCATTTGAAGGGGCGGCCGTCTAGGGTTCCAGAGAGGAGAAAAACAGAGAGAAAACATCCCAAAACCTCTCCCAAAATCGTCAATCTTTGCAAGAGAACTCAAGAGAGAAGATCAAATCTTTGAAGAAGGAGAACATCAATCTTGAAGATTCCAGCTCAAGAACACAACTTTTCACAACCAAGTTGGAGAACTCCAAGCCTTGAAGAAGAGAAGATTTGAGCCATGAAAATGAGAAATTCTCACTCTTTCTTTGTTGCTTTATGTTCTTTGAATTGTAATATGTTAATGAGCTAAATTCTTGAATACTTGGATGGTTATGAACCCTAGTTATTATCTATGTGAATGATTGGTTTTCTTGGTTGATTGAATTCCGAATTCTTGTGGATTGTTTGTGGGTTTGATTGTTTGAATTGACTCAGCTATTAATTGATTCATAATATGGATTTATTCACTTGGAATTGAGAAAGGAAGGGTGAAATAGACCATATACAAACAATGGGGATGATTTAGGTGACTAGAGATAGAAACCTCAACATCTTCTTGGTAATTAGAGAAATCTAATTTGGAGGATTGATTGCTTGAATTAATTCAGTTGTTGATTGACTCATAATCTGGATTTTTCACTTGGAATTGAGAAAGGAAAGGTGAAATAAACCAAACACAAACAATGGGGATGATTTAGGTAACTAGAGGTAGGAACCTCAACATCTTCTTGGTTATTAGAGAAATCTAATTGGAAATTCATTAATGTAAATGCATTTTTAGGTTGAATTGGTTAGGAAGAGATTTCAACCAATTAATCTAAGAGTAGGGGACTTTCATCTAGAGATAGAGTGAATTCTAATTTAGGAATTTCATCAAACATAAGAAGGGGAATTCATTAACCAAGGAACTTTTCAATCACATAGGTAATTCTAGGGGGATTTTCCATTCAAGTATTACTCTCTCAATTGAAATTTTCTCTTGCAAACTAAAATTTAGATAAACTGAATTTTTCTGTTTAAGTTAGATTTTCATTCCTAACAGTTTGTTTCTATCATATCCACAAGCAAATTTGATAGGCTAGACAATAGAGTAAAAAGTGAGTAATGATATTTGATCATCTCCGTGGATACGACATTTAAATTACTTGCCATTGTACTAATCATAACGATAGGTGCACTTGCCTAGTGTTTGTGTGCAATTGTTAGAGATTGTGATAAAATTAAAGTATAAGGGCATGCAAAACAACACAACAAGTTTTTGGCGCCGTTGCCGGGGACTAATTGGTCAATATTAGGAAAGCTCAAACTCTATTGATTTAGTCATTTTTGTTGTTATTTTTGTAATACTTGTTACTAGTATTAGCATTTATTTTCTTGTTTTTAGTTTTGTTAGTTATTGGTGAATTGAAGCACTTAGTTTGTGTTTCTCTGTTTTTGTTTTGTTTAAGTTGTTATTCTGTTTTTTTTTTCTGTTTTAGTGAAGAAAAACAAAAAAATTGCTTGCATTAAACGTTTCTTTTATTTGTGGTGAAGGTGTGAATTTGTTTTGGTTTATGATCTCAAGTGATTTGGAGGAATTGGCTCAACCTAATTCCCAAGCTGAACAGATTTTTTATTGGGATCCAAGGGGTGTCAATCTTGAAGTAGTGCTTGAGGGAGTTGAAGTTGAAGGTGAAAATATTGAACAATTGAACAATATGGCACACAATGGGAATGCAAGACAAAGAACTATGGGAGATTATGCACGACCTTCTTTGTTGGGAACGGAGTCAAGCATTGCTCGGCCAAGAGTTGAAGCAAACAATTTTGAGATCAAGCCAAATATTATCCAAATGGTTCAACAATTGGTGCAATTCGATGGTTTGCTTGGGACGAAGACCCAAATGCTCACATTGCCAACTTCTTGGAAATATGTGATACTTTCAAAATTAACGGGGCTTCCGAAGATGCCATCCGCCTTCGGCTATTTCCATTTTCATTGAGGGATCGAGCCAAGTCATGGTTGAAGTCACTTCCACCGGGCTCTATTACTACATGGAACGATCTTGCCGAGAAATTTCTCGCTAAATACTTCCCTCCCAAGCAAGGACAGCCAAGCTAAGGAATGACATCTTCTCTTTTCAACAAATGGAGAGTGAGAGCTTATATGATTCTTGGGAGAGATGGAAGGAGCTATTGAGAAAATGCCCACATCATGGTCTAGATTTGGGGCTGCAAATGCAAACATTCCATAGTGGGTTAAATTTCCCTTCCAAGCAACTCATTGATGCTTCTTCGGGAGGAACTACAAATTTGAAGACACCGGAAGAGTTACAAGACCTTATTGAAAATATTGCAATGAACAATTACCAATGGGGGAATCCTAGACCGAAAGTCAAGGCTAGTGGAGTACACAATGTAGATATGATGATGGCTTTGGAGGCTAAGTTTGATGCCCTAAACAAGAAGATCAAAAGCTTGAGTCGATCACCTCCAATATCCCAAGTGATGATGGCTTGTGACTTTTGCGGAGGTGGTCATCCAAATCATGAATGCCAAATCATGGGAACTTCTAATACATCGTCATCGGAGCATGTGGACTATCTTGGAGGAGGAAGGCAGCCTAACAATCCTTATAGCAATACTTATAATCCGGGGTGGCGGAATCATCCAAACTTTTCATGGAGTAATCAAGGGCAACAAAGGCCGCTACATCCTCCCGGTTTCCAATCTTCATCAAGCTCTCGACCCCAACCATCTCTTCCTTACGAACATCAACCTCCTCCACCTCCTCAACCACCGGTGAAGTCTAGCCTTGAGGAATTAATGACAAAGTTTATTGCGGCAACTGAAAATCGGTTCCAAATTCAAGAAGCATCCCTAAGGAACCAAGAGGCTTCTATTCACAACTTGGAAAATCAAATAGGCCAATTGGCGAAGCTTGTTTTGGAAAGGCAGGTTGGAATGCTCCCAAGCAATACCGAGCCGAATCCAAGAGAACATGCTAAAGCCATCACTTTGAGGAGTGGGAAGGAATTGGAGGTTCCAAAGCAAAAGGAGCAAGAAAGAGAAAAAGAGAAGATCGAAGAACCATTGCATGTTGATGATGAAGAAAGGATTGAGAAGAAAGAATCACAAAAGAAAAAGGAAATTCCAGAATACAAGCCAAAAATTCCATATCCCGCCCGACTTCAACAAGAGAAAAAAGACGAACAATTTGGTAAATTTCTCGAACTCTTTAAGCAATTGCATATCAACTTACCGTTTGTTGAAGCTCTTTCGCAGATGCCAAGATGTGCTAAATTCTTAAAAGAGATCCTTTCCAAGAAAAGAAAGCTAGAAGAGTTCTCAATGGTGACATTGAACGAGGAATGTTCAGCCATTCTTCAGAACAAGGACAAGTTACCGCAAAAGTTAAAGGATCCAGGGAGTTTCACTATCCCTTGCACTATTGGTAGTTTGTCAATTGGTAGAGCATTAGCAGATTTAGGAGCTAGCATTAATTTGTTGCCATATGACATGTTTAAAAAGTTGGGGTTGGGTGAACCTAAACCCACTAGGATGAGCATTCAATTGGCAGATAGATCGGTTAAGTATCCTAGGGGAATTATTGAAGATGTGCTTGTAAAAGTTGATAAATTCATATTTCTGTTGATTTTGTGATACTTGATATGAATGAGGATATTGATGTGCCATTAATTTTAGGGAGACCTTTTCTAGCTACCGCTAAGGCTAATATAGATGTATGTGAAGGAAAATTGACCCTTAGGGTAGGAGAAGAAGAGGTTATTTTTAAAGTTCCCGAGGCTATGAAACATTCTTTTGATCATGATGATTGTTGTTATAGGATAGATGTTATTGGTAACATTGTCTCCGATTATGTGCAGGAATTATTGATTGATGACCCTTTGGAAATATCTCTATTTCAAGGTGAAGAAATAAAGGAGGGCAGCATGAAGTTGACGAAATTATAGCACATTTGGAGTCATCCCCATTCACAACAAAAGGGATGATGTTTGAGAAGATTGAAAGGGAAAAAAGGGAGTAGAATGAAATCTTCCATTGAAGATCCCCGGAGTTGGAGTCGAAGAAGTTACTGGATCATTTGGAGTATGTTTTTTCTTGCAGATAATTCTAAACTTCCGGTGATCATTGCAAACAATTTGCAAAAGGAGCAGAAACAAGAGCTCATCAAAGTATTAAAGAAGCATAAAAAAGGCAATGGCATGGAAAATCTCCGACATCGATGGTATTAGTCCTTCATTTTGTACCCACAAAATATTGATGGAAGAAGACTTCAAGCCAGTGGTGCAACCCCAAAGAAGGTTAAATCCAAACATGAAGGAAGTGGTAAAAGCAGAGGTAATCAAACTTCTTGATGTCGGTCTTATTTATCCTATCTCGGATAGTCCATGGGTTAGTCCCGTCCCAAGTAGTCCCCAAGAAAGGAGGGATGACTGTGGTACCCAATGAGAAAAAGCGAGTTGATTCCCATGAGGACCGTGGACGGGATGGAGGGTATGCATCGATCACGGAAGCTCAATGATGCCACTCGGAAGGATCATTTTCCACTGCCTTTCATTGATCAAATGCTTGAGAGACTTGCGGGTCATAGGTATTATTGTTTTCTTGATGGTTTTTCGGGGTATTTTCAAATTCCAATAGTCCCGGAAGATCAAGAGAAAACTACTTTTACTTGTCCTTATGGTACTTTTGCTTACCATCGTATGCCATTTGGTCTTTGTAATGCTCCTGCTACTTTCCAAAGATGCATGTTAGCTATTTTTGAAGGTCTAGTGGAGGATATTATGGAAGTCTTTATGGATGATTTCTCTGTCTTTGGTGATTCTTTTGAACTTTGTTTGAAAAATCTTGAAAAGGTTTTACAAAGATGTGAAGAAACCAATTTAGTTTTGAATTGGGAGAAATGTCATTTTATGGTTAAAGAAGGTATTGTTTTGGGGCATAAGATTTCTAGCAAGGGCATAGAGGTTGATAAAGCCAAGATAGAAACCATAGAGAAATTACCACCACCAACTTCGGTGAAGGCAATTAGAAGTTTTCTTGGTCACGCTGGTTTCTATAGAAGGTTTATAAAGGATTTTTTCTAAAATTTCCAAACCTCTCACAAATTTACTTGAAAAAGATGTGGCCTTTGTGTTTGATGAGAATTGCTTCTTTGCTTTCAATTTGTTGAAACAAAAACTAATTGAGTCTCCTATCTTGGTTGCCCCCGATTGGTCCCTTCCCTTTGAACTAATGTGCGATGCAAGTGATTTTTGCAGTAGGGAGCGAGTACTTGGACAAAGGAGAGAAAGGTATTTTCAACCAATATACTATGCAAGCAAGACCTTAACTGAAGCACAAGAGAATTACACTACAACCGAGAAGGAGCTTCTTGCTATAGTTTTTGCTTTGAAAAAATTCCGTCCTTATCTCATTTTGTCTAAAGTCATTGTTTATACTGACCATTTGGCACTCAAATATCTTCTTAACAAACATGATGCAAAGCCTAGACTAATTCGGTGGGTACTTTTGTTGCAGGGAATTTGATTTGGAGATAAGGGACAAAAAGGGAGCAGAAAAATCTTGTTGCCGATCATCTATCACGGTTGGAGAACCCACATTTGGAGAGATTGAATGAGGAAGACATCAATGATACATTCCCTCGATGAGAGGTTATACTCGGTTGTAGGTCACGATGATCACACTCCTTGGTTTGCAGATTATGCTAACTATATTGTAGGTCGGATCTTACCAAAGAACTTGACTCCTCAACAAAAGAAGAAATTCTTTTCGGAGTTAAAGTACTATCTTTGGGAGGATCCATATTTGTTTCGAATTTGTGCAGATCAAATCATAAGGAGATGTGTAACATACCCCGAGAATATGGATATCTTGGAGCATTGCCATAAAGGTCCGGCGGTGGTCATTATCAAGCTAATGGGACAGCCAGAAAGGTACTAGAGTCGGGATTCTATTGGCCGACTTTGTTTAAGGATGCCCAAAGGTATGTTGAAAAGTGTGATAATTGCCAACGGACAGGTAATATCTCAAAAAGACATGAAATGCCTCTCTCTACATTTCAAGTTTGTGAAGTATTTGACTGTTGGGGTATTGATTTCATGGGTCCTTTTCCAAACTCTTTTGGTAATACATATATTTTAGTCGCAGATTGATTATGTCTCTAGATGGGTTGAAGCCCAAGCTTTGCCCACAAATGATGCTAGAGTGGTTGTTAAGTTCTTGAAGAAATTGTTTACTCGCTTTGGCATTCCTAGAGCTATAATAAGTGATAGGGGAACTCACTTTTGTAACCAACAACTTGAGAAAGTATTGCATCGATTAGGTGTTACTCATAAGATGGCTACCCCGTATCACCCTCAAACTAGTGGTCAAGTAGAAGTTGTTAATAGAGAAATCAAAAGAATTTTGGAAAAGATTGTTGAGCATACTAGAAAGGATTGGAGTGTTAAGCTTGATGATGCTTTGTGGGCATATAGGACAGCATACAAGACTCCCATCGGGTCTACTCCATATAGATTGGTTTATGGGAAATCTTGTCATTTGTCGGTGGAGGTTGAGCATAAAGCATATTGGGCTATCAAGTTGGTTAACTTTGATCTTAACATTGCAGGAAAGCAAAGAATGCTCCAAATCAACGAACTTGATGAATGGAGGAGAGAAGCCTATGATAATTCACGAATCTACAAGGAGAAGGTGAAGCAATGGCACGATAAACATGTGTTGCCAAACCGAGAATTTAAAGAAGGAGATCAAGTGTTATTGTTCAATTCTCGGTTAAGACTCTTTCCCCGGAAAGCTTAAATCTCGATGGTCGGGACCGTTTGTAGTAAACAAGGTCTACCCTTATGGTGTAGTGGAGGTTGCACATGCGGATAAAGGAACATTTAAAGTTAACGGTCATCGCCTCAAACTCTATCATGGAGGGAATCCTAAGGGTCTTGAAAAAGTTTCTTTAATCCTCCATGATCCGGAAGATAAGTGATTTTCAATGCTTTCTATTCATCTATACATAATTTTGAGTTTTCAGTTTTTAGTTTCAAGTTTGGTTTTGAGTTTCAAGTTTTAATTGTTTTGAGTTGTGGAAATTTTTCTGTTGTGTGTTGTTTGATGTAATTTTTATTTTCATGAGTTATTATTTTGTTAAAATTGGTTGTTGAATTCGTGGTTGCATGTTTGTAGTCTTGGTTAAAAACAGCACCGTTTGTAGTACTATTCACGGGTGAAAAAAAAAGAGGAGAGAGGAGCGTGCCCCGAACCTAGTGATGGAGCAAGTGGTGTATGAATGCTATATCAGGGGAGTTCTCTTTTCTCTTTTTGTTATTCGCTTTCATTATTTTCTTCCTACGTTTTTATGCTTAAATTTTAATTTTGTCTTGGTTTCCAAACTTTCTCTCATTTATTCTTATTGTGTAGTATATAGAAGGTGCAGCTTCTGTCGCTCATATGGGTTCGCCCTGACCTTCATGTACTGAAACAACCATTTTGTTAACCGTTTTTGTGTTTGGTTGTCCGGAGTGCAATCTTTAAATTTCTATTTCTAGTCTTTTGTGTATCTTTCTCCCAACATTGGGGACAATGTTGCCTTAAGTGTGGGGGAGTTGGCTTTAGTATAGTTTATTTTCATGAATTTTTGGATGAATTTTCTTGTTTTTTATTTTTTGTTTTAATCTTCAAAATATTTTCAAGACTTGCATGTTAATCTTTTCTAAAAGAGTAGTTATACAAGCATTCTAAAGGTCATAACTATTACTTAAAACTTAGATTATGTAATCACCCCTTGTATTCTTTGCTTGTATGGAATTTATCTTTTAAGCACATTTCCTCTTTGCTTTTGTTGTGATGATTATGGAGTTGAATCTTGTGTTATTGGCCTTCGAATTCAATATAACTTTTTTTTTCCCTAGAACTCGCATTCACTTGCTCGAGGCGAAATGAGTAAGTAACCTTAGTTTGATCTTGAAATGATGGTAATAGGCCTTCTTTGTCCCGATTGAACTTTTCTAGCCATCCCTTTTTATTTTATTCAGTAGTACCCTTCTTGAAGCCTTTGTGCATAAATTTTCTAATCTATATTCTTAATTTTTTCCTTCTTTCAAGTTTTAAACTCCACTCTTTATATTTAACCCTTCTTTGCGAGAGCTAAATGCATTTTTTTTACCCTTAAGTCGGCAAAAGAGTATTGTGGGAATTAAAAAAAAAGGTGGAGGGAAGATGATAGAAAAAAATGGCTTTATGGGTTGAGTTATTCAAAGAAAAAAGGGAGATGAATTTATTTATTTGATAGGGAATTGAAATATACCTCAAAAAAAAAAAAAGAAAAAAAAAGAAAAAAAAAGAAAAAAAAAGAAAAAAAAAAAAAAAAAAGTTATATATATTTACTACTTTGAAGGCTTAGTACATTTATTGATGCCTTCAAGAATTATATGTTTTCAATATTATTGTGAATTTTGCTATCATTGAGGTATAAACTTGTGGTTGACAAAGATAGATGGTGAAAGAAAAAGTTGTGGTTTGAATTATGATTTGGTGCAAGTTTGTTGAATGTAGGGAGAGGAGAGCTTGTTGAGGATGGGAGTTTGTGGTTAGATGTATGGGAATGGTGATATTGCTTGGGGCTAAAAAGGGTTATTATTTTTGTTTTATGTCCCATTCCTTTCTCTTTAGCTCTCATTTCTTTGACTTTGAACTCCTTACCTTTCGTTTGGCACCTTAAACTTTCCCTAAGCCTAAAGTTACAAGCATGAAAGTCCTACCTAATCGAGGTTAAACTTTGGTTACCGTATTAGTGGAGAGATTTTGTGAATGCCGGGCTTATGGGGTATTATACTTTCTTGATGAGAATTCCTTCGCCAATAATATGAAATTCACTTCTATAATTGCTTAGCATTTGCATTGGTTGGACACACACATACACATGGATTCCTACCGCTTTAGAAAATAAGGGGGTGATTGTTTAATCTTTGTGATGGTATTTGGGATGACTTTTAGATTGATTGTGTAGATTGCTCAAGATTTCTCAAAAAGTAATGCTTTCTCGTATTGCACTCCTTTGAAATGCTTCAGAACACTCTTTATTTCTTGTGGATTATTGTTCAAATTTCTTAGTTGTTTTGTAGTATTGCTTGGGGACAAGCAATGTCTAAGTGTGGGGAGTTTGATATTACATATTTGTGCATAATATAATGATCATTTTCAACTCAAATTTCTACTGAATTTTGGTGTTTCAAATATCATTCACACTCCCTTTATCTCTTATTTGTTTTAAATGATTTTATTGAAGATTTGGAGTACAATGAAGCAATGAAGAAGATTCTACATACTTATAATGAAGAAAAAAAGAAGAATGCAAAACAGAGCAGCAAAATAGTGCAGCATGACAGAATAATTCAAGTGGGATTTTGACCTCCTTAGAGATTTCAAATGCAGATGTGATCTTCAAGAAAATTACAGAGGAGATTCTGAAGTTTCCATAATGGTAACATTTATATCAATCTGAATTCGTTTGGTCACCCTACATATGGTGCAAAGTCAGTATTTCTGGATTTGGTTCCAGTTTTGATACATTGTGGTGTAATTACCATATCTAGAGTTCTAGATGTCCAATGGAGGTAATTCAAAGCTCTGTAGAAACTTAAGAGTATCAGCTACAACTTTCATGAAGACAAGAAAATCTAGATCGTCCGATTTAAGGCTCTGAATCACCAATAAGTGAAACGGTACCGTTTTGGCAGAAACAGAATTTTCTGCAATTGTTGCTCTCTTTTTGGGAGGTATATATATACCCTTTTAGGGCATTTGAAGGGGCGGCCGTCTAGGGTTCCAGAGAGGAGAAAAACAGAGAGAAAACATCCCAAAACCTCTCCCAAAATCGTCAATCTTTGCAAGAGAACTCAAGAGAGAAGATCAAATCTTTGAAGAAGGAGAACATCAATCTTGAAGATTCCAGCTCAAGAACACAACTTTTCACAACCAAGTTGGAGAACTCCAAGCCTTGAAGAAGAGAAGATTTGAGCCATGAAAATGAGAAATTCTCACTCTTTCTTTGTTGCTTTATGTTCTTTGAATTGTAATATGTTAATGAGCTAAATTCTTGAATACTTGGATGGTTATGAACCCTAGTTATTATCTATGTGAATGATTGGTTTTCTTGGTTGATTGAATTCCGAATTCTTGTGGATTGTTTGTGGGTTTGATTGTTTGAATTGACTCAGCTATTAATTGATTCATAATATGGATTTATTCACTTGGAATTGAGAAAGGAAGGGTGAAATAGACCATATACAAACAATGGGGATGATTTAGGTGACTAGAGATAGAAACCTCAACATCTTCTTGGTAATTAGAGAAATCTAATTTGGAGGATTGATTGCTTGAATTAATTCAGTTGTTGATTGACTCATAATCTGGATTTTTCACTTGGAATTGAGAAAGGAAAGGTGAAATAAACCAAACACAAACAATGGGGATGATTTAGGTAACTAGAGGTAGGAACCTCAACATCTTCTTGGTTATTAGAGAAATCTAATTGGAAATTCATTAATGTAAATGCATTTTTAGGTTGAATTGGTTAGGAAGAGATTTCAACCAATTAATCTAAGAGTATGGGACTTTCATCTAGAGATAGAGTGAATTCTAATTTAGGAATTTCATCAAACATAAGAAGGGGAATTCATTAACCAAGGAACTTTTCAATCACATAGGTAATTCTAGGGGGATTTTTCATTCAAGTATTACTCTCTCAATTGAAATTTTCTCTTGCAAACTAAAATTTAGATAAACTGAATTTTTCTGTTTAAGTTAGATTTTCATTCCTAACAGTTTGTTTCTATCATATCCACAAGCAAATTTGATAGGCTAGACAATAGAGTAAAAAGTGAGTAATGATATTTGATCATCTCCGTGGATACGACATTTAAATTACTTGCCATTGTACTAATCATAACGATAGGTGCACTTGCCTAGTGTTTGTGTGCAATTGTTAGAGATTGTGATAAAATTAAAGTATAAGGGCATGCAAAACAACACAACAAATTCCCTCTTGCAAGAAAGATTAGTTAAGCTAGTTTAATAAGTTAAGTTGGATTTCTTTTCTTAGTATTTATTCAAACTATTTTCAAAAACAAAAATTTATGGAAGCTAAACAATAGAGTGAAAAGTGAGTAATGGTAATTGACCATCCCCGTGGATACGATATTTGAAGTACTTGCCATTATACTAATTTAAACGATAGGTGCGCTTGCCTAGTGTTTGTGTGCAAATTGTTGAAGATTGGAATAAAATTACGCATAAAGGCATATACAATAAAACACAACAGTAGTTTCTTACAAAAAATTTATCATGAGTCGGTCACATGTTATTTTCTTGAAGGATAATTTTTCATATTACATGATTTTCATAAAAAACAACCTTACATTCTCCACATACGAGCACAAATCAACGATAAACTTGAAGAAGAAAACGTTATTCAAAATTGAAACTATACAATATGATGATTTTTTTCTTAAAAACAAATTGCATGAGAACGTGATCATGACAGTTTTTTTCCAGAAATTGTAGTAGAAGCTAGTGCTAGAACCTTGTTTCGCACAAGTAAATTATTTTTAGGACTGTAATGACAAGTAAATGCAATGAAATAAATAATAAAGATTAAGGTACTATTCATGTTTTAGAAAAATCCAGCGCTGAAATTTCAAGATATGAAGAAGTCTATTCGAAAGTTCGGAGAGAATGTTGAAAAAGAGTGGGCAGGAGTTGTTGCAGTTAGAAATTTAGGGCGTTGCAATTGGCAATTGTGTATTATATAATGTCGCGTTGGCTTGCTTGCAATTGCCTACAAGCCATCCCCTTTCAATCCACCATACTAGTTAGTATTGATTCTTCAAACCCATCCTCATGGAGCTCATTTTTCTCTTCTGTGCCTTCTTCTTCTTCTGTTTCATGCTAGTTAAACTAGGCAAGAAAACCAAAGGCCTCAAACTACCTCCGGGGCCTCGGCCGCTGCCTGTAATAGGAAACATGCATCAGCTTAGCGGTGGCCTACTCCATCATAAACTAAGGGATTTGGCCAAGATATATGGTCCTCTGATGCACTTACAACTTGGTGAAGTTTTAACCATTGTTGTCACTTCACCAGAAGTTGCCAATGAAGTTTACAGAACTCATGATGTCCTTTTCTCTCAAAGACCTTCATGTTTCGAAACAATAAGAATTCTCACTTATGATTTTAGCGGCATTGTATTCTCACCTTACGGGAGCTACTGGAGAGAACTGCGTAAAATCTGCACGATGGAGCTTCTGAGTCCCAAGCGTGTACAGACATTTCGATCGATTAGGGAAGAGCAGGTCATAAATCTGATTAAATCAATTTCTTCGCAGGAGGGATCAGTTGTCAATCTCAGCCAAAAGATCTACTCATTGATTTATTGCCTCACTTCTAGGATTGCTTTTGGCAAGCGCAACAAAGATCAAGAGAGATTTGAATGGCTGGTGGACGAAATATCAAAGTTGGTTGCAGGGTTCAACATAGCAGATCTGTATCCTTCAGTCAAATTGCTTCAGGTTCTAAGTGGAACACAGCAAAAGTTGCAGATATTGCAGAGCGAGCTTGATGAAATACTCCAAAATATTCTCAATGAGCACAAAGAGGAAATGCTGAAACGGGAGAGTAGAAGTTGGGAAGCTAAGGACGACTTAGTTGATGTTCTTCTAAAGGTTCAGAAAAGTGGAGATTTTGGAGTTCCATTGACTGACAACAACCTTAAAGCAGTCATCTCGGTAAGCTTATACTAACTAACTCTCTCTGGATTAGCTTTTGATTTGCATATTTCTACATGCGAAGCTAATTGATTATACGAAAGAGAAAAGTTTTTTTTTTTTGACATTGTCAATGTAAAACTCTACACAGCTAACCTATTTGTAGAAGATTGTAACTGAGCTGCTTAATATATGCGACTCATATGTTTCTTTTTTGGTAAATATATATGCCACTCGCAGAATATCAATCAACGCTTTAAATAAATAGATTCTAAAATGAGAAGTATTGATTGATATGACTTTTAAAAATAAAAAAATTTGTATTTTAAACCGTGTAGAATTAAAATGCAAGGGAAATAGAGAAAGCTAAAACTTAAGTTTTAGTAAGTACTCCTATGATGCTAGTAAGAATATCGAGTAGTTGCTAGCTAGGTTATTCTACATTCTTATTTGTGCTCCAAAAAAAAAAGAACACTGAAATATAATCTTTGCATGGTTAGAATGTAATAGTAAAATATTTGTTATTTTTTCTTTTTGAATGCATATAAAAAAGGCTCAAAAGCCTTATAATTAGAAATGGAGGGAGTAATTAGTGTTTCTAGTTGGTATCAGATTTCTAGTTGTTTAAATTTGACACATATTTGAATGAATTTCAGGATATTTTTAGTGCTGGGAGTGAGACATCATCAACAACTTTAGAATGGGCCATCTCCGAGACACTGAAAAATCCAATAATACTCAAAAGAGCACAGGATGAGGTAAGAAGTGTGTATGCCGGGAGAGGAAACGTTGATGAATCAAGAATCGACGAACTGAAATACCTTCACGCCATCATCAAAGAAACCTTGAGACTGCATCCTCCTGCACCCGTTTTACTTCCAAGAGAATGCATTCAAGGATGCAAGATCTATGGATACGACATACCTGCCAAGGCAAGGATAATTGTCAATGCGTGGGCAATCGCCAGGGATCCGAGGCTTTGGAATGAACCAGAGATATTTAATCCCGAAAGATTTCTTGATTCTGAAATTGATTATAGGGGAAATAACTTCAAATATATTCCATTTGGTGCTGGAAGAAGAATGTGTCCCGGTATATCATATGCTCAGCCTAACATTGTCTTGCCCTTTGCACAGTTGTTGTTCCATTTTGATTGGAAACTTCCAGGTGGGTTGCAACTCGAGGATTTGGACATAGATGAACGTATGAGCTTGACAATAAGAAGAAAGGATGATCTTCATCTGATCCCAATACTAAATCACTGTTCAACTCTGAAAAAAGGGATCTAGGTAGATGAATTTCATTGTGTACAATGTATCCCTTTTGATTCACAATAAATACCATTGTAAAAGTTTTATTTTGTTGCAAAGTAAATGTCATTTGATAAATTTAACTTTCTTTCCCTTATGCACCATCATAATAAAATAATAATATTTAATATAATAACGATAATAGTTTTTCGTGTTTTAATTTTGTATGAGGAAAGACAATATTCAGTTCAAGACAATTAATCAATTTGGTTATTATTTTTATATCTGTAAAGATTTCTATGGTAATTTTTATTATGAAAGTACGGGATTTTAATGTACGGTGTCCAACTTTTGATGCACGCTTTCCACAATAGCCAGCTGCAGCCAAAAAATTTTCTTTTAATGATGCTGTGGGATTACAGTGTTATGTCCAAACTAACATTAAGTTTACGATGTCAATTTATGACAGGAATGTAAAGTAAGCTAAATTATACCTCTTCCCTTCCGTCTATGAAATTGAATACCTCTCGAGACTTATTTTTCCCTCTAACTCTTTGCTCCTTTCTGCATTCCAACTGCTTGTCTTTTTCTCGTGTCAAATCCGGACTTTTGTACGTAACTATAATCAACAATGTGCATTACTAAATGTAACATTCTAAATTACTAATTGTAAGTCCTAAATTATAACTTTTTATCTTCTTCTTTCTCTTCCCACTCCGTGCGCGCACACACGCACACACTCTTTCTCTTTCAAATCCAATATTTTTTTTTAAGATTTTAAACTTGTAAAGTCAAAATAACAGCATAAGTGAAGATGTCCAACTATAATCGTACAAAAATCTTCAAAAATAAATATTTTTTTATAATTTTTACAACCCTTGAGTTATTTTACAAGTCAGATTGCAAAGCTTAGTAGACTTTGCGACAAGTCCGTGGTATTCCTCGCAACATTTCGCAATGTCTCGTAGAACACAACAGAATTTGTTGCAAAGTCTCGTAAAATATCTTCGAGCTTCGCAAGAGTCACATAAAATGGCTTGTAACGTGCATGTGAAGTAAGAAAAGAAAAAAGATTGCAATAAAGAAAATAGAGGGTTGCATTTAGCTGCCAAATTTACGGAACTAATGCCTCTTTTTCCTGTGCTGAACGGCCATACATCATTAGCTTAGTATCATTAGCTTAGACTGTTCAACATGTGTTTGGAAAAAAATTGTTAATATTATAATTGAATCCACGTTTAATAATCTCTCAATATTTTTAACAAGATATGCGTTACTATATTTAATAGATACTGCTTAAGAGAAACAGTAGTTATTGATTCTAGACCAATAGTTAATAGTTCAATTATCACAAGAATTCTTTCTTTCTTTAACTCCTCTGCACCTTCTCTTTTCACTCTCCTTCCTTGTGACTTTTCACTCTTTTCTTCGGCTAGTTCCGAACAATGGTTGTGTCCAGGGTTTTGGTTGTTGGCCGAATATCATTTACTGTTCTTTCCTTGCCAGCACCTTCTCTTTTGGTTACATAAATCATGATGTACTTATCTCTACGAGATTTTGTGTCCAGGGTTTTGGTTGTTGGCCGAATATCATTTACTGTTCTTTCCTTGCCAGCACCTTCTCTTTTGGTTACATAAATCATGATGTACTTATCTCTACGAGATTTTTCTCTAAAGAGGGCCGATACTTTGATGAATTATCATGATATTTCATTACTTTTCTTCAATGACACACATTATATAATACTTTTACTTAGGGTTAAGTCCATAAAAGTACCCAAAACTTTGAGGGTCCTGACAATTAAGTACCAAATCCCATCACTATGATAATTAAGTATCCAATTTGAATGAAATTCATTACTTCAAACGGAAAACTTCGGAGATCTTAACAATTGAGTACTTAATCCTACTACTATGACAATTAAATACCCAATTTGGATAGAATCTATTAATTTAGACAGAAAACACATGATCTGGTACAGATCTATTCACATTGTACACATGAACACATATTAGTGATTCTCTATTTCAACTTCTTGTTCCTCCTAAGTAGAATCTTCTCTATATATTTTTCTTTCTTGCATATTGAGCGCATTTTTCTATTTCCCTATAATATATTTTTTGTTTCTTTATCTTTATCTTTAAAACCAACTACCTTACTCACAACATTTGCAAAAATATGTAGCGAAACAATTCACGTGGATTATTCCAGTTTGGTTAATGATCCAATGTGTGGATTATTTATCTAAATTTTTTTAATAAAATATATTTACCTCTCCAAGATCACTAATTGATAATATAAAATGAGGTCTATAAACTTTATAATATGTGAAAATTAATAAAACTCTTGTCTTCTTGTCTCAAAGGATTTCAAAGAAATTAATACATGTGATTTTATTTGAAATCTTGTGTAAAACTACAAATAAAAAATATTATATTTTAACTCGATTATCTCAAAATTGAAATCGGCTCCGCTACTGGTTGCATGCTAGTAAAAGTACTTCCCAAGAAACCCACAAGCCCTCATACTGCCTCCGGCGCCTCGGCCGCTCCCTGTAATTGTAGGAAACATGCATCAAGGCCTAATCCATCACAAGCTAAGACATCTGGCCAAGATATATGGTCCTCTGATTTACTTGCTGCTTGGTGAAGTTCTGACCATTGTTGTCTTTCCACCAGATGTTGCCAAAGAAATCTAGGGTGAGATTGGATTGGGTTTTGAGGCTTCCAGAATTTTGACATATGATGTTACCGACATTGAATTCTCTCCACGCGGTATTCCATTCACACCGACACACATGTATGTTTTGTTCCCTTCTTCCAGAATATGGGTTTACCAAACCTTTCTTGTTTTCTTCCTTTATTTTTTTTAGGCATAGATTGAATCTATCGTACGCAATAAGAGATGCTTAATGCACTACTGGTCTAATTATACCGTCTAACTAAATAAGATTATTTTAATATGAACAAAATATTCATTGGGTTCTTATCAATGGAGCAAATATTCTGCTTCTTGCAAGAATGAAACATCGACGACTAAATTGCATACAAGTCATCATTAAAGGAAGGAACCCAAATTGTTGGCTGAATTTGTTGGAGAGTTGTACCTAAATATTATCCAATTTGGGTACAATTATCCAATGAATTCCGCCACATCTTGGCAGAATTTCCCAAGAAATTCTGTCAAGATTAGTTGTGTAAAACGAGCTAGCTCACTCCGGCTCGGTCCAGCCCGTCGCTGGCAGGCTTGTTTTTTCTCCTACTGAAAAATTCTAGTTTGTGGCCTGCGATAGCCAACTCGCGGACTTTTATAAAACTACGTCGTTTTGAGAAAAAGTAGCAAAACGATGTCGTTTTAGAAAAAATATTTTTTTAATATTTTAAAAAATAAAAATTACGTCGTTTTGAATTTTTTTAAAATTAAAAAGAAAATTGGGATGGCTTGCGGGCTAAACAGGGCAAGCCAAAAAGCCCGCGTTTAAAAGGACTTGGGCATAATAAGTCCAAGCCTGCTTATACGGACAAGCCCACGGGCTTTGGCCAGTATTGACAGTGCTAGCCAAGATGTGGCCAGTATTGCAGATGACAGATCCTTCTCGACAACGGCGCGATGCATCGCTTGATTTGAGAGCAGTTACTAACCGCAACGGGTGTTACAGATGTGTAGCAGATGACCTCAGCGTAGAGGGATGCTGCGCTGTAGGAGATGCTACAGATATTGGCCGAACGGTAGAGATTTTTGGCAGGGGTGGATCGCGCAGGACAGTCCGGCTCATAGGCCGTTCTTTTTCTAGCCGACCTAGGCTGTTCAGTTTTTTTTTGGTTTGAATTCAACTTATGTAGTGTGTTAGTCATGAAACTACGTGTGGATCGTACTGTGTGACATTTGTGAATAAATATAATTATTTACTTTGAAGTACAGGAAGAGGCATTTATAACAATTGCATGTTAACAATTATACATTAGATTTCAGGTATATTGTAAAAAAAATTTAATTACACACAAGGGACTGCTAGTGCGCAATCCTCTCATGTAACGGAGTGTCTTACCCATCAACTGCCTGTCATCTGTAGCGATGCTAGGAAGGATGCACATTGGGGACTAAAAAGCCATCCTCTAGTCGAAACTGCAAACAAGAAAGAAGGAAAATATGTTAGATTAAAAAAAAAGCAAGATAATGTTTGGGGGACAATTTCTGTTGAATATGTCTTTCACGCACTTCAACACCCACTGGTAACTGTTTGCCTGCTCGATGCTGCTCAAAGCGCCGGCAATGAAAAAGTTAAGCCCCGTCGGGGTCACGCCAACATTTTACCTATTTTAATTAATTTAATAAAAATCGTATAAGTGAACAACATTTTACATTTATTTTAATTACAAAACATTATGTGTAACTACAATGCAATACAAAATCAGAGAGAAATATAATATAACGAACCTGTTAGTCTTGTACTTCGTATCCATTATTGTTGTGTTTTATTGTATATGCCTTTATACGTAATTTTATTCCAATCTTCAACAATTTGCACACAAACACTAGGCAAGCGCACCTATCGTTTAAATTAGTATAATGGCAAGTACTTCAATTATCGTATCCACGGGGATGGTCAATTACCATTACTCACTTTTCACTCTATTGTTTAGCTTCCATAAATTTTTGTTTTTGAAAATAGTTTGAATATATACTAAGAAAAGAAATCCAACTTAACTTATTAAACTAGCTTAACTAATCTTTCTTGCAAGAGGGAATTCAATTGAGAAAACAATACTTGAATGGTTAATCCCCCTAGAATTACCTATGTGATAGAAAAGTCCCTTGGTTGATTTGTTTCCCCTTCTAATACTTGGTGAAATTCCAATGATAGAACTCACTCTATCTCTAGATGAAAGTTCTCTACCCTTAGATTAATTAGTTGAAATCTCTTTCTAACTAATTTAACCTAAGAATGCATTTGGATTGGTGAATTTCTAATTAGATTTCTCTAATTGCCAAGAAGGTGTTCATTTCTTGTTTTTGGTGAAATTCCTATTTTAGGCCTCTCTCTATCTCTAGATGAAAGTCCTCTACCCTTGGATTAATTAGTTGAAATCTCTTTCTAACCAATTCAACCCAAGAATGCATTAAGGTTTTTGAATTTCCAATTAGATTTCTCTAATTACCAAGAAAATGTTTAGGTTTCTATCTCTAGTCACCTAAATCATCCCCATTGTTTGTGTATGGTCTATTTCACCCTTCCTTTCTCAATTCCAAGTGAAAATTTCCAGATTTTGAATCAATTATCAATCACCCTTCATTTCTCAATTCCAAGTGACAAAATTCCAGATTTTTTGAATCAATTTCAATCACCCTTCCTTTCTCAATTCCAAGTGACAAAATTTCATCAACTATCCACCCAATCAATTCAAACATTCAAACCCACAAACAATCCACAAGAAATTCGAATTCAATCAACCAAGGGAAACAATTCATTCACATAAATAAAATCTAGGGTTCATACCCATTCAAGCATTCAAAAGTTTAGTTCCTCAACATAGTACAAATTAAAGAACATAAAGCAACAAAGAAAGAGGAAGAATTGCTCATTTTCATGGTGGAAATCTCCTCTTCTTGAAGCTTGAAAATCGTCACTGTGATGTTGAGGAAGTTGCAGGTTTTTCCATGAATCTTCAAGGTGGAGGTTCTCCTTCTTCAAAGATTCAATCTTCTCTCTTGATTTCTCTTGCAAAGATGAAGATTTGGGAGGGATTTGGGTGTGATTTCTTGCTGTTTTTCTGAAGTTTTCTCCCCTCCCAGCCGTCTCTGTTCTTGCCCTAAAATGGGGTATTTAAATCCCCTTCCAAAGAGAGAGAAAACCAGCTGGAAATGCACTTCAGATCGCTGCAAACGGCGCCGCTTGGATCACACCAAACGGCGCCGCTTGCTCCCAGTTATGGGGCAAGCTGTTGCTGCCCGACTGTGACTCTGTTTTGAATGTTAGGTGAATTCAGAGCATGAAATAGACTGATCTAGGTCTTGATGTCTTCATGAAAGTTGTATATATGGATCTTAGCTTGACACAGAACCTTGAATCACCTCAATTGAACATCTAGAAATAAAGATATGATCGTTATACCGAAATGTGTCAAAACTGGACCACAGTGAAGGACAGCTGAATTTGAAGCATAAGCAGGGAAAGCAAATGAACTCGGATTTCCATAAATTTTACCATTATGAAAACTTCAGAATGTACTCTATAAATGTCTAGAAGATCACATTCGTATTTGAAATCTCTATAGAGGATAAATTCCCACTTGAAAATTATCTACCAGACTGTTTTGCCCCTGCATTTCTCTGTTTTTATTCATTGTGTAAAATCTCTTTATTTGCTTCATTTAATTCCAAATCTTCAATAAACTCACCCAAAGCAAATATGAGATAAAAGGAGTGTAAATGTTGATTAAAAAACCAAAATTTAACAGAATTTAAGCTCATAAAAGATTATCATATGAAGCACAATTATGGAATATCAATTATCAACACAAATGGATACGCACGAGCAAGTAATGTCGAATCTAGATGAGCAAAAACATAATCACTAAGAATTTCGGCTCTTGGCTCAACTCTGTGCCAATGGATATATCCATGTTCGATGAAAAACATGAAAAATTATTGAACGACTATCCAACTTTCCATACTCGCCACTCTTAATTTTTGTCAAGCATTATACACAGTCTTAGCCCTGTTCCAATAACCAACACAAACATATATCATCCATACATTTACAAAATTTAAAACCAGTATATAAACGTACAAGTAAGAAGCATTATATATTTGTTATAGGCAAACATACCTAACAACAGTTCTCGGGTTCTCTCGTTTCAAATGATCTAAAATATGTTTAGGCTGAAAGTGAAATTTGCTTATTTCCTCCTTGATTTTTATCTCCCGCTTTGTCATGAGCGCAGCGAGGGAATGACCGTGGAGGATTCCGAGCTTGTGATTATGCTTGCCGCGTATTACCGCAATACTCTACGCCCATTCAGCTTTCATTCCTTACTCTGCACCTCCAGTTTTGCTCCATCATTCTAAATAGAAATACATTTTTGGTATACTCCACCCCTTTCACACCTAAACTCGACAAAGTCGTTACCTGTTCCGTCACATTTTCTCGAACGAGCAATTATCAATAAAGTCCTCACCTGTAATGCTGTTGCCTTCGCCCACTTTACTAACTCATCTTTACTCAAAAATATGTCTTGCGTGCCCAAAGAGTGTCTTAGATCCTCCACTTTGTCAAGATTCAAAAATTATTCAAACGAATCTGATGACGATGACGGGCCTTGACCATCCCAGTAAAACGTTGGATGAAATCTTGTCTTCCGGCCCTTTTGGTGTTCATGTAATGCATATATTGCACTTGTCTAATGTTAGTTATTATATTATGTGTGTGTCGATTATTTTTTAAAAAACAAAAATATAAAATAAAACTATTTACAACGCGTAATGTAATGTACAATATAATTATAAGTATAAAAAATACAACAGTACAACTAAACAAGTAATTATTACAAAAAATAAAAAAATTTGCAAAACTTGGCCAATTGTTTCGCCAGAACCTGATAAAATTTGTGGTAAAATTTAGCTAGGATTTGGCATAAATTAGCCAATAATTTCGTCATATTCTGGGGAAATTTTACCACAAATTTCGCCTTTCCCTGGCGAAATTTATGGGTGATTTTTGCCACTTTGTGGTGCAACTACAGTGAAAGTTGCGCCACTCAGTGGCCAAACTCATACAGAATTTTTAACAAATTATACAAATGCCAATTTAATTTAAATTTAGAGACTTTTTACCTCAAAATCGAGAGAATTCTTCGTAAAATTTTTGCTCATTGCCTTGCTGCGACTAAATTCACCTGTTTTTTATGAAAAATGTGATCTTTTTAAAGAAAAAATTGAGAGAGTTATAGAAGGAGAGAGAGAATTTTTAAAAAATAAAAAATTTTCGCACTATATATAATCTTAAAAAAAATTACATATAAAAATAGTGTTATAAAAAATACAATTTCTTGAAGACTTTTCCGAATAGCCACTTTTGCCGGCTGATTGTAACACATCATTTTCAAAACAATTTCTAGGGGGTTTGACTGATTGACTTTTCTAGGTATACGAAATTGTCAACCATTGCTTGCATTGAGGCCTGTTTCGTATGTAGTAACCGATTTACCTTTTTTCTGCTTTCTTTTTTGCATTGTCAAACATTTAAAATTCTTCTTAGTAACTTATTTCTATCTCTAGTACGAGTTCTTTTCAGTTTGTTTGTGTTTCTTCAACTAAAAGTAGCAACAAAGAATATAATCATAAAAAAAATAATATAATTTTAAGTATAGCCCATTAACACATTTATAGTAACTTCCCTGGAAATGCTTCATTCCCTATATGTGGAAGAACCCATTGTTTGGCTGCATACATAAATTTCATGGAGATGTTCTGGCTGTCGTATGTAGAAGCACACAATGTTTAGCTTCCAATAGTCAGCTTTGATGCGTGATTATAAAAAAGAAAATTTGTTGAAGCCTATTCCGATTAGCCGCTTTTGGATAAAAATTGATTTAAGTTTTTTTAATCCATGCTTTTGCCGGCTGATTGTAACATATCATATCCAGAACAATTTCTTGGAGGATTACAAACAAAATTGTCCACCGTTGAATCTTGTGTATCCATTGGCCGTTTTTGCAATTTGAATCAAGAATTTAAACAAAGATTACATATAAAAGGTAAATCATCACGTTCGTTCACACTTTTATAGTAATGTACATAGCTATTGTGACAATATTAAACTAAGTAGGATTAGAAGATTTCTTAGTTTGATTTATTCAATTAAATTTTGATTTTATAAATTCTTTTTGTTATTTGGAATAGAATTCCTAATGTGGATAGATTAAGGAATCTAGACTTAAGAAATATATATATGAGCTTGTATCTAAAGTTATTTATATTATGTCATCATAATTTACAGATTGGTCCAATAAAGACTTGAGAGAGTTTTAAGAAATTAGATTATCTTTATTGTTTGGGTTTTAGATTCTATCACCTTAAAATTTTTAGAATATATATATATAGAGAGATCCTTCAGCTATAGCTATAGACAAGTGGTGAATCCACAATGCAGAACTTTCATGGTTGGAAGAAAACATTGTTAGCGGCAAATAGTCAGCTTTGACAACGTGATGAGTAATTTAAAATAGGAAATAGTCACACTCACTCAATTTTATAATAACTAGCAGTATTTACATGCATACACACCTACCAAATAGAATTTTACTAAAAATTAAAATTATTTTCTAATTTATTTAGTAAAGTCATATCATGCATTTGTTCTAATTATTTAGATAAATGCGAATACACAATACGTGACTTTCATAGAAACGTTTCATATGTGAAGAACACAACGCTTAGCTGCAAATAGTCAGCCTTGACCCATTATGAGTAAAAGAATATTAAGTTTTCTAATCCATGCTTTATCCGGCTGATTGTAACATATCATTTTCAAAAAATTTCTCCGAGGATTAACTGAGTGACATTTCTCGGAATACGGAATTGTCAACCATTGCTTGCATTGAGGCCTATTTCGTATTTAGTAACCGATTGACATTTTTTCTTCTTTCTTTTTTACTTAGTCAAACATCTATAATTTTTCAACGCAACATAAACGAGAAAATTCGTGGCTTTATATTCTAACTACCTCATGGGAAGGATTATTAAACGAAAATTGACAAACCCGGAAAGAAACAGTGATGATAGCTCAGAATTATTACGATGGTTGCTAAATGTAGTACCTTAAGTTGTTAATTGCAATATCATATTATATTGCTTTAAGAAAATGAATGATTTAATCTTTAAAGTTAAGAGCTTATCATACTATGATTTATAAAATTTCTTTCCTATTGTTATAATCCATAAACAATTTACACGCCACTACAAGAAAATACGGGATTAGTGACGGAGATTAGCGACGGCGAACGTCCGTTGCTAATTAGCGACGAATTAGCGACGAAAAAATAATTTATATATTAAAACTAATTTTTTAATTATAAATTAGTTCCGTAGCTAATCCGTTGCTAATTAGTGACGGAAAAATAATTTATATATTAAAACTAATTTTTTTAATTATAAATTAGTTCCGTAGCTAGTCTGTTGCTAATTAGCGACGGAAAAATAATTAAATATTAAGAATAATTTAAAAATTTTTCCGTAGCTAATCCCTTGCTAATTAGTGACGGAAAAATAATTAAATATTAAGAATAATTTAAAAATTTTTCTGTAGCTAATCCCTTGCTAATTAGCGACGGAAAAATTATTTAAATATTAATAATAATTTAAGAATTTTTCCGTAGCTAATCCCTTTCTAATTAGCGGCGGATTAGCGACGGAAAAATTATTTAAATCATTTAAATTATTTCCGTCGCAAATCCGTCGCTAATTAGCGACGGAATAGTTTTTTCTAAATTAAGATATTTTTTATTTTTATTTTTTAAGTAATATTAACTTTCTACTTAGCATGAAGAATATGAATAGAACTAAAATAAATTATATTGAATAATATATATCAATTACTAAGTAGTATTATTCCTATGTAATAGACATGTAATAACACATGCATTTCTAATAGTATATAGAGTATATTAATAACACATACACATAAGATAATATTTATAAATATAACATACATGTGTGGCATATATGTGCAGAAATAGACACAGATAATCATCAATAGAAGAAATGATAATTAATATATATTTAGATAATTTAGATTATAAGTAAATATCAATTCAAAAAAATAGTGTTTAATAAATTAAGATTTATAATAAGTAAAGTTAGATTAAATTAGTATTTAGGAAGACTTTTTTATTTTTACTAAGAAGGTCGTTGCTAATTTTTATTTTTATTTTTACCGAGAGATTAAAAATTATATTTAAATATTTAAAAACACTATTCCGTCGCAAATCCGTCGCTAAGTTGCGACGGATTTGAGACGGAAAAAATTTATGAATTTAAAAATTTATTTTAAATATTTAAAAATACTATTCCGTTGCAAATATATTTATATTATAATATATTATATAATAATATATAATACATTATTATTAATATAATACTATATGATAACAAAAATTTATAATATAAAAATATTATATGATGAAATAAAACATAAGAAGTTAATTGGCCTAGTGGAAGAAGTCATCATCAACCCTTGAGAGAACAAGGGTTCGAATTTCACTTCAAGCAAAACAAAGCAAGGGAATTAAATTCGGGTGGGCTAACCCGATCCATTGGACATTTTTTCTTCTTTCTTTTTTGCTTAGTCAAACATCTATAATTTTTCAACGCAACATAAACGAGAAAATTCGTGGCTTTATATTCTAACTACCTCATGGGAAGGATTATTAAACGCAAATTGTCAAACCCGGAAAGAAACAGTGATGATAGCTCAGAATTATTACGATGGTTGCTAAATGTAGTACCTTAAGTTGTTAATTGCAATATCATATTATATTGCTTTAAGAAAATGAACGATTTAATCTTTAAAATTAAGAGCTTATCATACTATGATTTATAAAATTTCTTTCCTGTTGTTATAATCCATAAACAATTTACACGCGACTAATAAAGTTATAATATTAGTTTATAATGTTATTTTCTTGAAGGATAATTTTTCATATTACATGATTTCCATAAAAAACAACCTTACATTCTCAACATACGAGCACAAATCAACGATAAACTTGAAGAAAACGTTATTCAAAATTGAAACTATACAATATGATGATTTTTTTCTTAAAAACAAATTGCATGAGAACGTGATCATGACAGTTTTTTTCCAGAAATTGTAGTAGAAGCTAGTGCTAGAACCTTGTTTCGCACAAGTAAATTATTTTTAGGACTGTAATGACAAGTAAATGCAATGAAATAAATAATAAAGATTAAGGTACTATTCATGTTTTAGAAAAATCTAGCGCTGAAATTTCAAGATATGAAGAAGTCTATTCGAAAGTTCGGAGAGAATGTTGAAAAAGAGTGGGCAGGAGTTGTTGCAGTTAGAAATTTAGGGCGTTGCAATTGGCAATTGTGTATTATATAATGTCGCGTTGGCTTGCTTGCAATTGCCTACAAGCCATCCCCTTTCAATCCACCATACTAGTTAGTATTGATTCTTCAAACCCATCCTCATGGAGCTCATTTTTCTCTTCTGTGCCTTCTTCTTCTTCTGTTTCATGCTAGTTAAACTAGGCAAGAAAACCAAAGGCCTCAAACAACCTCCGGGGCCTCGGCCGCTGCCTGTAATAGGAAACATGCATCAGCTTAGCGGTGGCCTACTCCATCATAAACTAAGGGATTTGGCCAAGATATATGGTCCTCTGATGCACTTACAACTTGGTGAAGTTTTAACCATTGTTGTCACTTCACCAGAAGTTGCCAATGAAGTTTACAGAACTCATGATGTCCTTTTCTCTCAAAGACCTTCATGTTTCGAAACAATAAGAATTCTCACTTATGATTTTAGCGGCATTGTATTCTCACCTTACGGGAGCTACTGGAGAGAACTGCGTAAAATCTGCAGATGGAGCTTCTGAGTCCCAAGCGTGTGCAGACATTTCGATCGATTAGGGAAGAGCAGGTCATAAATCTGATTAAATCAATTTCTTCGCAGGAGGGATCAGTTGTCAATCTCAGCCAAAAGATCTACTCATTGATTTATGGCCTCACTTCTAGGATTGCTTTTGGCAAGCGCAACAAAGATCAAGAGAGATTTGAATGGCTGGTGGACGAAATATCAAAGTTGGTTGCAGGGTTCAACATAGCAGATCTGTATCCTTCAGTCAAATTGCTTCAGGTTCTAAGTGGAACACAGCAAAAGTTGCAGATATTGCAGAGCGAGCTTGATGAAATACTCCAAAATATTCTCAATGAGCACAAAGAGGAAATGCTGAAACGGGAGAGTCGAAGTTGGGAAGCTAAGGACGACTTAGTTGATGTACTTCTAAAGGTTCAGAAAAGTGGAGATTTTGGAGTTCCATTGACTGACAACAACCTTAAAGCAGTCATCTCGGTAAGCTTATACTAACTAACTCTCTCTGGATTAGCTTTTGATTTGCATATTTCTACATGCGAAGCTAATTGATTATACGAAAGAGAAAAGTTTTTTTTGACATTGTCAATGTAAAACTCTACACAGCTAACCTATTTGTAGAAGATTGTAACTGAGCTGCTTAATATATGCCACTCGCAGAATATCAATCAACGCTTTAAATAAATAGATTCTAAAATGAGAAGTATTGATTGATATGACTTTTAAAAATACAAAAATTTGTATTTTAAACCGTGTAGAATTAAAATGCAAGGGAAATAGAGAAAGCTAAAACTTAAGTTTTAGTAAGTACTCCTATGGTGCTAGTAAGAATATCGAGTAGTTGCTAGCTAGGTTATTCTACATTCTTATTTGTGCTCCCAAAAAAAAAAAAGAACACTGAAATATAATCTTTGCATGGTTAGAATGTAATAGTAAAATATTTTGTTATTTTTTCTTTTCGAATGCTTATAAAAAAGGCTCAAAAGCCTTATAATTAGAAATGGAGGGAGTAATTAGTGTTTCTAGTTGGTATCAGATCTGTAGTTGTTTAAATTTGACACATATTTGAATGAATTTCAGGATATTTTTAGTGCTGGGAGTGAGACATCATCAACAACTTTAGAATGAGCCATCTCCGAGACACTTAAAAATCCAATAATACTCAAAAGAGCACAGGATGAGGTAAGAAGTGTGTATGCCGGGAGAGGAAACGTTGATGAATCAAGAATCGACGAACTGAAATACCTTCACGCCATCATCAAAGAAACCTTGAGACTGCATCCTCCTACACCCGTTTTACTTCCAAGAGAATGCATTCAAGGATGCAAGATCTATGGATACGACATACCTGCCAAGGCAAGGATAATTGTCAATGCGTGGGCAATTGTTGTGTTGTTTTGCATGCCCTTATACTTAATTTTATCACAATCTCTAACAATTGTACACAAACACTAGGCAAGTGCACTTATCGTTATGATTAGTACAATGGCAAGTAATTTAAATGTCGTATCCACGGGGATGATCAAATATCATTACTCACTTTTCACTCTATTGTCTAGCCTATCAAATTTGCTTGTGGATATGATAGAAACAAACTATTAGGAATGAAAATATAACTTAAACAGAAAAATTCAGTTTATCTAAATTTTAGTTTGCAAGAGAAAATTTCAATTGAGAGAGTAATACTTGAATGGGAAACCCCCCTAGAATTACCTATGTGATTGAAAAGTTCCTTGGTTAATGAATTCCCCTTCTTATGTTTGATGAAATTCCTAAATTAGAACTCACTCTATCTCTAGATGAAAGTCCCCTACTCTTAGATTAATTGGTTGAAATCTCTTCCTAACCAATTCAACCTAAAAATGCATTTACATTAATGAATTTTCAATTAGATTTCTCTAATAACCAAGAAGATGTTGAGGTTCCTACCTCTAGTCACCAAAATCATCCCCATTGTTTGTGTTTGGTTTATTTCACCCTTCCTTTCTCAATTCCAAGTGAAAAATCCAGATTATGAGTCAATCAACAACTGAATTAATTCAAGCAATCAATCCTCCAAATTAGATTTCTCTAATTACCAAGAAGATGTTGAGGTTTCTATCTCTAGTCACCTAAATCATCCCCATTGTTTGTATATGGTCTATTTCACCCTTCCTTTCTCAATTCCAAGTGAAAAAATCCAGATTATGAATCAATTAATAGCTGAGTCAATTCAACCAATCAAACCCACAAACAATCCACAAGAATTCGGAATTCAATTAACCAAGAAAACCAATCATTCACATAGATAATAACTAGGGTTCATAACCATCCAAGTATTCAAGAATTTAGCTCATTAACATATTACAATTCAAAGAACATAAAGCAACAAAGAAAGAGTGAGAATTTCTCATTTTCATGGCTCAAATCTTCTCTTCTTCAAGGCTTGGAGTTCTCCAACTTGGTTGTGAAAAGTTGTGTTCTTGAGCTGGAATCTTCAAGATTGATGTTCTCCTTCTTCAAAGATTTGATCTTCTCTTTTGAGTTCTCTTGCAAAGATTGACGATTTTGGGAGAGGTTTTGGGATGTTTTCTCTCTGTTTTTCTCCTCTCTGGAACCCTAGACGGCCGCCCCTTCAAATGCCCTAAAAGGGTATATATATACCTCCCAAAAAGAGAGCAACAATTGCAGAAAATTCTGTTTCTGACAAAACGGTACCGTTTCAATTATTGGTGATTCAGAGCCTTAAATAGGACGATATAGATTTTCTTGTCTTCATAAAAGTTGTATCGGATACTCTTAGGTTTCTACAGAGCTTTGAATCACCTCCATTGGACATCTATAACTCTAGATATGGCAATTACACCACAATGTATCAAAACTGGAAACAAATCCAGAAATACTGACTTTGCACCATATGTAGGGTGACCAAACGAATTCCGATTGATATAAATGTTACCATTATGGAAACTTCAGAATCTCCTCTGTAATTGTCTTGAAGATCACATCTGCATTTGAAATCTCTAAGGAGGTCAAAATCCCACTTGAATTATTCTGTCCTGCTGCACTATTTTGCTGCCTTGTTTTGCATTCTTCTTTTTTCTTCATTATAAGTATGTAGAATCTTCTTCATTACTTCATTGTACTCCAAATCTTCAATAAAATCATTTAAAACAAATAAGAGATAAAGGGAGTGTGAATGATATTTGAAACACCAAAATTCAGTAGAAATTTGAGTTCAAAATGATCATTATATTATGCACAATTAGAAGTTTTCTTGGTCACGCTGGTTTCTATAGAAGGTTTATAAAGGATTTTTCTAAAATTTCCAAACCTCTCACAAATTTACTTGAAAAAGATGTGGCCTTTGTGTTTGATGAGAATTGCTTCTTTGCTTTCAATTTACTGAAACAAAAACTAATTGAGTCTCCTATCTTGGTTGCCCCCGATTGGTCCCTTCCCTTTGAACTAATGTGCGATGCAAGTGATTTTGCAGTAGGAGCAGTACTTGGACAAATGAGAGAAAGGTATTTTCAACCAATATACTATGCAAGCAAGACCTTAACGGAAGCACAAGAGAATTACACTACAACTGAGAAGGAGCTTCTTGCTATAGTTTTTGCTTTCGAAAAATTCCGTCCTTATCTCATTCTGTCTAAAGTCATTGTTTATACTGACCATTCACACTCCCTTTACATATTTGTGCATAATATAATGATCATTTTCAACTCAAATTTCTACTGAATTTTGGTGTTTCAAATATCATTCACACTCCCTTTATCTCTTATTTGTTTTAAATGATTTTATTGAAGATTTGGAGTACAATGAAGCAATGAAGAAGATTCTACATACTTATAATGAAGAAAAAAGAAGAATGCAAAACAAGGCAGCAAAATAGTGCAGCAGGACAGAATAATTCAAGTGGGATTTTGACCTCCTTAGAGATTTCAAATGCAGATGTGATCTTCAAGACAATTACAGAGGAGATTCTGAAGTTTCCATAATGGTAACATTTATATCAATCGGAATTCGTTTGGTCACCCTACATATGGTGCAAAGTCAGTATTTCTGGATTTGGTTCCAGTTTTGATACATTGTGGTGTAATTACCATCTCTAGAGTTCTAGATGTCCAATGGAGGTAATTCAAAGCTCTGTAGAAACTTAAGAGTATCAGCTACAACTTTCATGAAGACAAGAAAATCTAGATCGTCCGATTTAAGGCTCTGAATCACCAATAAGTGAAACGGTACCGTTTTGGCAGAAACAGAATTTTCTGCAATTGTTGCTCTCTTTTTGGGAGGTATATATATACCCTTTTAGGGCATTTGAAGGGGCGGCCGTCTAGTGTTCCAGAGAG
Source organism: Rauvolfia tetraphylla (assembly GCA_030512225.1). Classification (NCBI taxonomy): domain Eukaryota; kingdom Viridiplantae; phylum Streptophyta; class Magnoliopsida; order Gentianales; family Apocynaceae; genus Rauvolfia; species Rauvolfia tetraphylla. The sequence goes on from JAJQKT010000012.1 coordinate 2,612,642, forward strand.
GAGAAAAACAGAGAGAAAACATCCCAAAACCTCTCCCAAAATCGTCAATCTTTGCAAGAGAACTCAAGAGAGAAGATCAAATCTTTGAAGAAGGAGAACATCAATCTTGAAGATTCCAGCTCAAGAACACAACTTTTCACAACCAAGTTGGAGAACTCCAAGCCTTGAAGAAGAGAAGATTTGAGCCATGAAAATGAGAAATTCTCACTCTTTCTTTGTTGCTTTATGTTCTTTGAATTGTAATATGTTAATGAGCTAAATTCTTGAATACTTGGATGGTTATGAACCCTAGTTATTATCTATGTGAATGATTGGTTTTCTTGGTTAATTGAATTCCAATTCTTGTGGATTGTTTGTGGGTTTGATTGGTTGAATTGACTCAGCTATTAATTGATTCATAATCTGGATTTTTTTCACTTGGAATTGAGAAAAGAAGGGTGAAATAGACCATATACAAACAATGGAGATGATTTAGGTGACTAGAGATAGAAACCTCAACATCTTCTTGGTAATTAGAGAAATCTAATTTGGAGGATTGATTGCTTGAATTAATTCAGTTGTTGATTGACTCATAATCTGGATTTTTCACTTGGAATTGAGAAAGGAAAGGTGAAATAAACCAAACACAAACAATGGGGATGATTTAGGTAACTAGAGGTAGGAACCTCAACATCTTCTTGGTTATTAGAGAAATCTAATTGGAAATTCATTAATGTAAATGCATTTTTAGGTTGAATTGGTTAGGAACAGATTTCAACCAATTAATCTAAGAGTAGGGGACTTTCATCTAGAGATAGAGTGAATTCTAATTTAGGAATTTCATCAAACATAAGAAGGGGAATTCATTAACCAAGGAACTTTTCAATCACATAGGTAATTCTAGGGGATTTTCCATTCAAGTATTACTTTCTCAATTGAAATTTTCTCTTGCAAACTAAAATTTAGATAAACTGAATTTTTCTGTTTAAGTTAGATTTTCATTCCTAATAGTTTGTTTCTATAATATCCACAAGCAAATTTGATAGGCTAGACAATAGAGTAAAAAGTGAGTAATGATATTTGATCATCTCCGTGGATACGACATTTAAATTACTTGCCATTGTACTAATCATAACGATAGGTGCACTTGCCTAGTGTTTGTGTGCAATTGTTAGAGATTGTGATAAAATTAAAGTATAAGGGCATGCAAAACAACACAACAAGTTTTTGGCGCCGTTGTCAGGGGACTAATTGGTCAATATTAGGAAAGCTCAAACTCTATTGATTTAGTCATTTTTGTTGTTATTTTTTGTAATACTTGTTACTAGTATTAGCATTTATTTTCTTGTTTGTAATTTTGTTAGTTATTGGTGAATTGAAGTGCTTAGCTTGTATGTTTTTTTTTATTTTTCATTTGTTCTGTTTTAGTGATAATTCCTTGGGCTGAAATTTTGTTTATACTTGTGGTGAAGTTGTAAACTAGTGTTAGCATTTATTTTCTTGTTTTTAGTTTTGTTAGTTATTGGTGAATTGAAGCACTTAGTTTGTGTTTCTCTGTTTTTGTTTTGTTTAAGTTGTTATTCTGTTTTTTTTTTCTATTTTAGTGAAGAAAAACAAAAAAATTGCTTGCATTAAACGTTTCTTTTATTTGTGGTGAAGGTGTGAATTTGTTTTGGTTTATGATCTCAAGTGATTTGGAGGAATTGGCTCAACCTAATTCCCAAGCTGAACAGATTTTTTATTGGGATCCAAGGGGTGTCAATCTTGAAGTTGTGCTTGAGGGAGTTGAAGTTGAAGGTGAAAATATTGAACAATTGAACAATATGGCACACAATGGGAATGCAAGACAAAGAACTATGGGAGATTATGCACGACCTTCTTTGTTGGGAACGGAGTCAAGCATTGCTCGGCCAAGAGTTGAAGCAAACAATTTTGAGATCAAGCCAAATATTATCCAAATGATTCAACAATTAGTGCAATTCGATGGTTTGCCGGACGAAGACCCAAATGCTCACATTGCTAACTTCTTGGAAATATGTGATACTTTCAAAATTAACGGGGCTTCCGAAGATGCCATCCGCCTTCGGCTATTTCCATTTTCATTGAGGGATCGAGCCAAGTCATGGTTGAAGTCACTTCCACCGGGCTCTATTACTACATGGAACGATCTTGCCGAGAAATTTCTCGCTAAATACTTCCCTCCGGCAAGGACAGCCAAGCTAAGGAATGACATCTTCTCTTTTCAACAAATGGAGAGTGAGAGCTTATATGATTCTTGGGAGAGATGGAATGAGCTATTGAGAAAATGCCCACATCATGGTCTAGATTTGGGGCTGCAAATGCAAACATTCCATAGTGGGTTAAATTTCCCTTCCAAGCAACTCATTGATGCTTCTTCGGGAGGAACTACAAATTTGAAGACACCGGAAGAGTTACAAGACCTTATTGAAAATATTGCAATGAACAATTACCAATGGGGGAATCCTAGACCGAAAACCAAGGCTAGTGGAGTACACAATGTAGATATGATGATGGCTTTGGAGGCTAAGTTTGATGCCCTAAACAAGAAGATCGAAAGCTTGAGTCGATCACCTCCAATATCCCAAGTGATGATGGCTTGTGACTTTTGCGGAGGTGGTCATCCAAATCATGAATGCCAAATCATGGGAACTTCTAATACATCGTCATCGGAGCATGTGGACTATCTTGGAGGAGGAAGGCAGCCTAACAATCCTTATAGCAATACTTATAATCCGGGGTGGCGGAATCATCCAAACTTTTCATGGAGTAATCAAGGGCAACAAAGGCCGCTACATCCTCCCGGTTTCCAATCTTCATCAAGCTCTCGACCCCAACCATCTCTTCCTTACGAACATCAACCTCCTCCACCTCCTCAACCACCGGTGAAGTCTAGCCTTGAGGAATTAATGACAAAGTTTATTGCGGCAACTGAAAATCGGTTCCAAATTCAAGAAGCATCCCTAAGGAACCAAGAGGCTTCTATTCACAACTTGGAAAATCAAATAGGCCAATTGGCGAAGCTTATTTCGGAAAGGCAGGTTGGAATGCTCCCAAGCAATACCGAGCCGAATCCAAGAGAACATGCTAAAGCCATCACTTTGAGGAGTGGGAAGGAATTGGAGGTTCCAAAGCAAAAGGAGCAAGAAAGAGAAAAAAGAGAAGATCGAAGAACCATTGCATGTTGATGATGAAGAAAGGATTGAGAAGAAAGAATCACAAAAGAAAAAGGAAATTCCGAATACAAGCCAAAAAATTTCATATCCCGCCCTGACTTCAACAAGAGAAAAAAAGATGAACAATTTGGTAAATTTCTCGAACTCTTTAAGCAATTGCATATCAACTTACCGTTTGTTGAAGCTCTTTCGCAGATGCCAAGATATGCTAAATTCTTAAAGGAGATCCTTTCCAAGAAAAGAAAGCTAGAAGAGTTCTCAATGGTGACATTGAACGAGGAATGTTCAGCCATTCTTCAGAACAAAGACAAGTTACCGCAAAAGTTAAAGGATCCAGGGAGTTTCACTATCCCTTGCACTATTGGTAGTTTGTCAATTGGTAGAGCATTAGCAGATTTAGGAGCTAGCATTAATTTGTTGCCATATGACATGTTTAAAAAGTTGGGGTTGGGTGAACCTAAACCCACTAGGATGAGCATTCAATTGGCAGATAGATCGGTTAAGTATCCTAGGGGAATTATTGAAGATGTGCTTGTAAAAGTTGATAAATTCATATTTCCTGTTGATTTTGTGATACTTGATATGAATGAGGATATTGATGTGCCATTAATTTTAGGGAGACCTTTTCTAGCTACCGCTAAGGCTAATATAGATGTATGTGAAGGAAAATTGACCCTTAGGGTAGGAGAAGAAGAGGTTATTTTTAAAGTTCCCGAGGCTATGAAATATTCTTTTGATCATGATGATTGTTGTTATAGGATAGATGTTATTGGTAACATTGTCTCCGATTATGTGCAGGAATTATTGATTGATGACCCTTTGGAAATATCTCTATTTTAAGGTGAAGAAATAAAGGAGGGGCAGCATGAAGTTGATGAAATTATAGCACATTTGGAGTCATCCCCATTCACAACAAAAGGGATCATGTTTGAGAAGATTGAAAGGGAAAAAGGGAGTAGAATGAAATCTTCCATTGAAGATCCCCCGGAGTTGGAGCTGAAGAAGTTACCGGATCATTTGGAGTATGTTTTTCTTGCAGATAATTCTAAACTTCCGGTGATCATTGCAAACAATTTGCAAAAGAAGCAGAAACAAGAGCTCATCAAAGTATTAAAGAAGCATAAAAAGGCAATGGCATGGAAAATCTCCGACATCGATGGTATTAGTCCTTCATTTTGTACCCACAAAATATTGATGGAAGAAGACTTCAAGCCAGTGGTGCAACCCCAAAGAAGGTTAAATCCAAACATGAAGGAAGTGGTAAAAGCAGAGGTAATCAAACTTCTTGATGTCGGTCTTATTTATCCTATCTCGGATAGTCCATGGGTTAGTCCCGTCCAAGTAGTCCCCAAGAAAGGAGGGATGACTGTGGTACCCAATGAGAAAAACGAGTTGATTCCCATGAGGACCGTGACGGGATGGAGGGTATGCATCGATCATCGGGAAGCTCAATGATGCCACTCGGAAGGATCATTTTCCACTGCCTTTCATTGATCAAATGCTTGAGAGACTTGCGGGTCATAGGTATTATTGTTTTCTTGATGGTTTTTCGGGGTATTTTCAAATTCCAATAGTCCCGGAAGATCAAGAGAAAACTACTTTTACTTGTCCTTATGGTACTTTTGCTTACCATCGTATGCCATTTGGTCTTTGTAATGCTCCTGCTACTTTCCAAAGATGCATGTTAGCTATTTTTGAAGGTCTAGTGGAGGATATTATGGAAGTCTTTATGGATGATTTCTCTGTCTTTGGTGATTCCTTTGAACTTTGTTTGAAAAATCTTGAAAAGGTTTTACAAAGATGTGAAGAAACCAATTTAGTTTTGAATTGGGAGAAATGTCATTTTATGGTTAAAGAAGGTATTGTTTTGGGGCATAAGATTTCTAGCAAGGGCATAGAGGTTGATAAAGCCAAGATAGAAACCATAGAGAAATTACCACCACCAACTTCGGTGAAGGCAATTAGAAGTTTTCTTGGTCACGCTGGTTTCTATAGAAGGTTTATAAAGGATTTTTCTAAAATTTCCAAACCTCTCACAAATTTACTTGAAAAAGATGTGGCCTTTGTGTTTGATGAGAATTGCTTCTTTGCTTTCAATTTGTTGAAACAAAAACTAATTGAGTCTCCTATCTTGGTTGCCCCCGATTGGTCCCTTCCCTTTGAACTAATGTATGATGCAAGTGATTTTGCAGTAGGAGCAGTACTTGGACAAAGGAGAGAGAGGTATTTTCAACCAATATACTATGCAAGCAAGACCTTAACGGAAGCACAAGAGAATTACACTACAACTGAGAAGGAGCTTCTTGCTATAGTTTTTGCTTTCGAAAAATTCCGTCCTTATCTCATTTTGTCTAAAGTCATTGTTTATACTGACCATTCGGCACTCAAATATCTTCTTAACAAACATGATGCAAAGCCTAGACTAATTCGGTGGGTACTTTTGTTGCAGGAATTTGATTTGGAGATAAGGGACAAAAAGGGAGCAGAAAATCTTGTTGCCGATCATCTATCACGGTTGGAGAACCCACATTTGGAGAGATTGAATGAGGAAGACATCAATGATACATTCCCTGACGAGAGGTTATACTCGGTTGTAGGTCACAGTGATCACACTCCTTGGTTTTGCAGATTATGCTAACTATATTGTAGAGTCGGATCTTACCAAAGAACTTGACTCCTCAACAAAAGAAGAAATTCTTTTCGGAGTTAAAGTACTATCTTTGGGAGGATCCATATTTGTTTCGAATTTGTGCAGATCAAATCATAAGGAGATGTGTAACATACCCCGAGAATATGGATATCTTGGAGCATTGCCATAAAGGTCCGGCCGGTGGTCATTATCAAGCTAATGGGACAGCCAGAAAGGTACTAGAGTCGGGATTCTATTGGCCGACTTTGTTTAAGGATGCCCAAAGGTATGTTGAAAAGTGTGATAATTGCCAACGGACAGGTAATATCTCAAAAAGACATGAAATGCCTCTCTCTACATTTCAAGTTTGTGAAGTATTTGACTGTTGGGGTATTGATTTCATGGGTCCTTTTCCAAACTCTTTTGGTAATACATATATTTTAGTCGTGATTGATTATGTCTCTAGATGGGTTGAAGCCCAAGCTTTGCCCACAAATGATGCTAGAGTGGTTGTTAAGTTCTTGAAGAAATTATTTACTCGCTTTGGCATTCCTAGAGCTATAATAAGTGATAGGGGAACTCACTTTTGTAACCAACAACTTGAGAAAGTATTGCATCGATTAGGTGTTACTCATAAGATGGCGACCCCGTATCACCCTCAAACTAGTGGTCAAGTAGAAGTTGTTAATAGAGAAATCAAAAGAATTTTGGAAAAGATTGTTGAGCATACTAGAAAGGATTGGAGTGTTAAGCTTGATGATGCTTTGTGGGCATATAGGACAACATACAAGACTCCCATCGGGTCTACTCCATTGATATTCCATAATTGTGCTTCATATGATAATCTTTTATGAGCTTAAATTCTGTTAAATTTTTGTTTTTTAATCAACATTTACACTCCTTTTATCTCATATTTGCTTTGGGTGAGTTTATTGAAGATTTGGAATTAAATGAAGCAAATAAAGAGATTTTACACAATGAATAAAAACAGAGAAATGCAGGGGCAAAACAGTCTGGTAGATAATTTTCAAGTGGGAATTTATCCTCTATAGAGATTTCAAATACGAATGTGATCTTCTAGACATTTATAGAGGACATTTTGAAGTTTTCATAATGGTAAAATTTATGGAAATCCGAGTTCATTAGCTTTCCCTGCTTATGCTTCAAATTCAGCTGTCCTGCACTGTGGTCCAGTTTTGACACATTTCGGTATAACAATAATATCTTTATTTCTAGATGTTCAATTGAGGTGATTCAAGGTTCTGTGTAAAGCTAAGATCCATATATACAACTTTCATGAAGACATCAAGACCTAGATCAGTCGATTTCATGCTCTGAATTCACCTAACATTCAAAACAGAGTCACAGTCGGGCAGCAACAGCTTGCCCCATAACTGGGAGCAAGCGGCGCCGTTTGGTGTGATCCAAGCGGCGCCGTTTGCAGCGATCTGAAGTGCATTTCCAGCTGGTTTTCTCTCTCTTTGGAAGGAGATTTAAATACCCCTTTAGGGCAGAAACAAGAGAGACGGCTGGGAGGGGAGAAAACTGCAGAAAAACAGCAAGAAATCACACCCAAATCCCTCCCAAATCTTCATCTTTGCAAGAGAAATCAAGAGAGAAGATTGAATCTTTGAAGAAGGAGAACCTCCACCTTGAAGATTCATGGAAAAACCTGCAACTTCCTCAACATCACAGTGACGATTTTCAAGTTTCAAGAAGAGGAGATTTCCACCATGAAAATGAGCAATTCTTCCTCTTTCTTTGTTGCTTTATGTTCTTTAATTTGTACTATGTTGAGGAACTAAACTTTTGAATGCTTGAATGGGTATGACCCCTAGATTTTATTTATGTGAATGAATTGTTTCCCTTGATTGATTGAATTTGAATTTCTTGTGGATTGTTTGTGGGTTTGAATGTTTGAATTGATTGGGTGGATAGTTGATGAAATTTTGTCACTTGGAATTGAGAAAGGAAGGGTGATTGAAATTGATTCAAAAATCTGGAATTTTGTCACTTGGAATTGAGAAATGAAGGGTGATTGATAATTGATTCAAAATCTGGAAATTTTCACTTGGAATTGAGAAAGGAAGGGTGAAATAGACCATACACAAACAATGGGGATGATTTAGGTGACTAGAGATAGAAACCTAAACATTTTCTTGGTAATTAGAGAAATCTAATTGGAAATTCAAAAAACCTTAATGCATTCTTGGGTTGAATTGGTTAGAAAGAGATTTCAACTAATTAATCCAAGGGTAGAGGACTTTCATCTAGAGATAGAGAGAGGCCTAAAATAGGAATTTCACCAAACACAAGAAATGAACACCTTCTTGGCAATTAGAGAAATCTAATTAGAAATTCACCAATCCAAATGCATTCTTAGGTTAAATTAGTTAGAAAGAGATTTCAACTAATTAATCTAAGGGTAGAGAACTTTCATCTAGAGATAGAGTGAGTTCTATCATTGGAATTTCACCAAGTTTTAGAAGGGGAAACAAATCAACCAAGGGACTTTTCTATCACATAGGTAATTCTAGGGGGATTAACCATTCAAGTATTGTTTTCTCAATTGAATTCCCTCTTGCAAGAAAGATTAGTTAAGCTAGTTTAATAAGTTAAGTTGGATTTCTTTTCTTAGTATTTATTCAAACTATTTTCAAAAACAAAAATTTATGGAAGCTAAACAATAGAGTGAAAAGTGAGTAATGGTAATTGACCATCCCCGTGGATACGATATTTGAAGTACTTGCCATTATACTAATATAAACGATAGGTGCGCTTGCCTAGTGTTTGTGTGCAAATTGTTGAAGATTGGAATAAAATTACGTATAAAGGCATATACAATAAAACACAACATCCATATAGATTGGTTTATGGGAAATCTTGTCATTTGCCGGTGGAGGTTGAGCATAAAGCATATTGGGCTATCAAGTTGGTTAACTTTGATCTTAACATTGCAGGAAAGCAAAGAATGCTCCAAATCAACGAACTTGATGAATGGAGGAGAGAAGCCTATGATAATTCACGAATCTACAAGGAGAAGGTGAAGCAATGGCACGATAAACATGTGTTGCCAAACCGAGAATTTAAAGAAGGAGATCAAGTGTTATTGTTCAATTCTCGGTTAAGACTCTTTCCCGGAAAGCTTAAATCTCGATGGTCAGGACCGTTTGTAGTAAACAAGGTCTACCCTTATGGTGTAGTGGAGGTTGCACATGCAGATAAAGGAACATTTAAAGTTAACGGTCATCGCCTCAAACTCTATCATGGAGGGGATCCTAAGGGTCTTGAAAAAGTTTCTTTAATCCTCCATGATCTGGAAGATAAGTGATTTTCAATGCTTTCTATTCATCTATACATAATTTTGAGTTTTCAGTTTTTAGTTTCAAGTTTGGTTTTGAGTTTCAAGTTTTAATTGTTTTGAGTTGTGGAAATTTTCTGTTGTGTGTTGTTTGATGTAATTTTTATGTTCATGAGTTATTATTTTGTTAAAATTGGTTGTTGAATTCGTGGTTGCATGTTTGTAGTCTTGGTTAAAAAAATAAAAAAAAACAGCACCGTTTGCAGTACTATTCACAGGGTGAAAAAAAAAGAGGAGAGAGGAGCTGGCCCCGAACCTAGTGATGGAGCAAGTGGTGTATGAATGCTATATCAGGGGAGTTCTCTTTTCTCTTTTTGTTATTCTCTTTCATTATTTTCTTCCTACGTTTTTATGCTTAAATTTTAATTTTGTCTTGGTTTCCAAACTTTCTCTCATTTATTCTTATTGTGTAGTATATAGAAGGTGCAGCTTGCTGCTCATATGGGTTCGCCCAGCCTTCATGTACGAAACAACCATTTTGTTAACCGTTTTTGTGTTTGGTTATGCGGAGTGCAATCTTTAAATTTCTATTTCTAGTCTTTTGTGTATCTTTCTCCCAACATTGGGGACAATGTTGCCTTAAGTGTGGGGGAGTTGGCTTTAGTATAGTTTATTTTCATGAATTTTGGATGAATTTTCTTGTTTTTATTTTTGTTTTAATCTTCAAAATATTTTCAAGACTTGCATGTTAATCTTTTCTAAAAGAGTAGTTATACAAGCATTCTAAAGGTCATAACTAGTACTTAAAACTTAGATTAAGTAACCACCCCTTGTATTCTTTGCTTGTATGGAATTTATCTTTTAAGCACATTTCATATTTGCTTTTGTTGTGATGATTATGGAGTTGAATCTTGTGTTATTGGCCTTCGAATTCAATATAACTTTTTTTTTTTCCTAGAACTCGCATTCACTTGCTCGAGGCGAAATGAGTAAGTAACCTTAGTTTGATCTTGAAATGATGGTAATAGGCCTTCTTTGTCCCGATTGAACTTTTCTAGCCATCCCTTTTTATTTTATTCGTAGTACCCTTCTTGAAGCCTTTGTGCATAAATTTTCTAATCTATATTCTTAATTTTTCCTTCTTTCAAGTTTTAAACTCCACTCTTTATATTTAACCCTTCTTTGCGAGAGCTAAATGCATTTTTTTACCCTTAAGTCGGCAAAAGAGTATTGTGGGAATTATATAAAAAAAAGGTGGAGGGAAGATGATATAAAAAATGGCTTTATGGGTTGAGTTATTCAAAGAAAAAAGGGAGATGAATTTATTTATTTGATAGGGAATTGAAATATACCTCAAAAAAAAAAAGAAGAAAAAAAAAGAAAAAAAAGAAAAAAAAGTTATATATATTTACTACTTTGAAGGCTTAGTACATTTATTGATGCCTTCAAGAATTATATGTTTTCAATATTATTGTGAATTTTGCTATCATTGAGGTATAAACTTGTGGTTGACAAAGATAGATGGTGAAAGAAAAAAGTTGTGGTTTGAATTATGATTTGGTGCAAGTTTGTTGAATGTAGGGAGAGGAGAGCTTGTTGAGGATGGGAGTTTGTGGTTAGATGTATGGGAATGGTGATATTACTTGGGGCTAAAAAGGGTTATTATTTTTTGTTTTATGTCCCATTCCTTTCTCTTTAGCTCTCATTTCTTTGACTTTGAACTCCTTACCTTTCGTTTGGCACCTTAAACTTTCCCTAAGCCTAAAGTTACAAGCATGAAAGTCCTACCTAATCGAGGTTAAACTTTGGTTACCGTATTAGTGGAAAGATTTTGTGAATGCCGGGCTTATGGGGGTATTATACTTTCTTGATGAGAATTCCTTCGCCAATAATATGAAATTCACTTCTATAATTGCTTAGCATTTGCATTGGTTGGACACACACATACACATGGATTCCTACCGCTTTAGAAAATAAGGGGGTGATTGTTTAATCTTTGTGATGGTATTTGGGATGACTTTTAGATTGATTGTGTAGATTGCTCAAGATTTCTCAACAAGTAATGCTTTCTCTGTATTGCACTCCTTTGAAATGCTTCAGAACACTCTTTATTTCTTGTGGATTATTGTTCAAATTTCTTAGTTGTTTTGTAGTATTGCTTGGGGACAAGCAATGTCTAAGTGTGGGGGAGTTTGATATTACATATTTGTGCATAATATAATGATCATTTTCAACTCAAATTTCTACTGAATTTTGGTGTTTCAAATATCATTCACACTCCCTTTATCTCTTATTTGTTTTTAAATGATTTTATTGAAGATTTGGAGTACAATGAAGCAATGAAGAAGATTCTACATACTTATAATGAAGAAAAAAGAAGAATGCAAAACAGAGCAGCAAAATAGTGCAGCATGACAGAATAATTCAAGTGGGATTTTGACCTCCTTAGAGATTTCAAATGCAGATGTGATCTTCAATAAAATTACAGAGGAGATTCTGAAGTTTCCATAATGGTAACATTTATATCAATCGGAATTCGTTTGGTCACCCTACATATGGTGCAAAGTCAGTATTTCTGGATTTGGTTCCAGTTTTGATACATTGTGGTGTAATTACCATATCTAGAGTTCTAGATGTCCAATGGAGGTAATTCAAAGCTCTGTAGAAACTTAAGAGTATCAGCTACAACTTGCATGAAGACAAGAAAATCTAGATCGTCCGATTTAAGGCTCTGAATCACCAATAAGTGAAACGGTACCGTTTTGGCAGAAACAGAATTTTCTGCAATTGTTGCTCTCTTTTTGGGAGGTATATATATACCCTTTTAGGGCATTTGAAGGGGCGGCCGTCTAGTGTTCCAGAGAGGAGAAAAACAGAGAGAAAACATCCCAAAACCTCTCCCAAAATCGTCAATCTTTGCAAGAGAACTCAAGAGAGAAGATCAAATCTTTGAAGAAGGAGAACATCAATCTTGAAGATTCCAGCTCAAGAACACAACTTTTCACAACCAAGTTGGAGAACTCCAAGCCTTGAAGAAGAGAAGATTTGAGCCATGAAAATGAGAAATTCTCACTCTTTCTTTGTTGCTTTATGTTCTTTGAATTGTAATATGTTAATGAGCTAAATTCTTGAATACTTGGATGGTTATGAACCCTAGTTATTATCTATGTGAATGATTGGTTTTCTTGGTTAATTGAATTCCGAATTCTTGTGGATTGTTTGTGGGTTTGATTGGTTGAATTGACTCAGCTATTAATTGATTCATAATCTGGATTTTTTCACTTAGAATTGAGAAAGGAAGGGTGAAATAGACCATATACAAACAATGGAGATGATTTAGGTGACTAGAGATAGAAACCTCAACATCTTCTTGGTAATTAGAGAAATCTAATTTGGAGGATTGATTGCTTGAATTAATTCAGTTGTTGATTGACTCATAATCTGGATTTTTCACTTGGAATTGAGAAAGGAAAGGTGAAATAAACCAAACACAAACAATGGGAATGATTTAGGTAACTAGAGGTAGGAACCTCAACATCTTCTTGGTTATTAGAGAAATCTAATTGGAAATTCATTAATGTAAATGCATTTTTAGGTTGAATTGGTTAGGAAGAGATTTCAACCAATTAATCTAAGAGTAGGGGACTTTCATCTAGAGATAGAGTGAATTCTAATTTAGGAATTTCATCAAACATAAGAAGGGGAATTCATTAACCAAGGAACTTTTCAATCACATAGGTAATTCTAGGGGGATTTTCCATTCAAGTATTACTTTCTCAATTGAAATTTTCTCTTGCAAACTAAAATTTAGATAAACTGAATTTTTCTGTTTAAGTTAGATTTTCATTCCTAATAGTTTGTTTCTATCATATCCACAAGAAAATTTGATAGGCTAGACAATAGAGTAAAAAGTGAGTAATGATATTTGATCATCTCCGTGGATACGACATTTAAATTACTTGCCATTGTACTAATCATAACGATAGGTGCACTTGCCTAGTGTTTGTGTGCAATTGTTAGAGATTGTGATAAAATTAAAGTATAAGGGCATGCAAAACAACACAACAGAGTGTGAATGATATTTGAAACACCAAAATTCAGTAGAAATTTGAGTTCAAAATGATCATTATATTATGCACAAATATGTAATATCAAACTCCCCCACACTTAGACATTGCTTGTCCCCAAGCAATACTACAAAACAACTAAGAAATTTGAACAACAATCCACAAGAAATAAAGAGTGTTCTAAAGCATTTCAAAGGAGTGCAATACAGAGAAAGCATTACTTGTTGAGAAATCTTGAGCAATCTACATAATCAATCTAAAAGTCATCCCAAATACCATCATAAAGATTAAACAATCACCCCCTTATTTTCTAAAGCAGGTAGGAATCTATGTGTATGTGTGTGTCCAACCAATGTAAATGCTAAGCAATTATAGAAGTGAATTTCATATTATTGGCGAAGGAATTCTCATCAAAAAAGTATAATACCCCATAAGACCGGCATTCACAAAATCTCTCCACTAATACGGTAACCCAAGTTTAACCTCGATTAGGTAGGACTTTCATGCTTGTAACTTTAGGCTTAGGGAAAGTTTAAGGTGCCAAACGAAAGGTAAGGAGTTCAAAGTCAAAGAAATGAGAGCTAAAGAGAAAGGAATGGGACATAAAACAAAAGAAATAACCCTTTTTATCCCCCAATCAATATCACCATTCCCATACATCTAACCACAAACTCCCATCCTCAACAAGCTCTACTCTCCCTACATTCAACAAACTTGCACCAAATCATAATTCAAACCACAACTTTTTCCTTCACCATCTATCTTTGTCAACCACAAGTTTATACCTCAATGATAGCAAAATTCACAATAATATTGAAAACATATAATTCTTGAAGGCATCAATAAATGTACTAAGCCTTCAAAGTAGTAAATATATATAACTTTTTTTTCTTCTTTTTTTTCTTTTTTTTTTAGGTATATTTCAATTCCCTATCAAATAAATAAATTCATCTCCCTTTTTTCTTTGAATAACTCAACCCATAAAGCCATTTTTTTCTATCATCTTCCCCTCCACCTTTTTTTTTCAATTCCCACAATACTCGTTGCCGACTTAAGGGTAAAAAAAAAATGCATTTAGCTCTCGCAAAGAAGGGTTAAATATAAAGAGTGGAGTTTAAAACTTGAAAGAAGGAAAAATTAAGAATATAGATTAGAAAATTTATGCACAAAGGCTTCAATAAGGGTACTATGGATAAAATAAAAAGGGATGGCTAAAAAAAAGCTCAATCGGGACAAAGAAGGTCTATTACCATCATTTCAAGATCAAACTAAGGTTACTTACTCATTTCGCCTCGAGCAAGTGAATGCGAGTTCTAGGAAACAAAATTATATTGAATTCGAAGGCCAATAACACAAGATTCAACTCCATAATCATCACAACAAAAGCAAAGAGGAAATGTGCTTAAAAGATAAATTCCATACAAGCAAAGAATACAAGGGGTGGTTACTTAATCTAAGTTTAAGGTACTAGTTATGACCTTTAGAATGCTTGTATAACTACTCTTTGAGAAAAGATTAACATGCAAGTCTTGAAAATATTTTGAAGATTCAAAAAAAATAAAAACAAGAAAATTCATCCAAAATTCATGAAAATAAACTATACTAAAGCCAACTCCCCCACACTTAAGGCAACATTGTCCCCAATGTTGGGAGAAAGATACACAAAAGACTAGAAATAGAAATTTAAAGATTGCACTCCAGACAACCAAACACAAAAACGGTTAACAAAATGGTTGTTTCGTACATGAAGGCTGGGCGAACCCATATGAGCATCAAGCTGCACCTTCTATATACTACACAATAAGAATAAATGAGTGAAAGTTGAAAACCAAGACAAAATTAAAATTTAAGCATAAAAACGTAGGAAGAAAATAAAGAAAGAGAATGACAAAAAGAGAAAAGAGAACTCCCCTGATATAGCATTCATACACCACTTGCTCCATCACTAGGTTCGGGGCCAGCTCCTCTCTCCTCTTTTTTTTTCACCTGTGAATAGTACTGCAAACGGTGCTGTTTCTTTTTTTCCTTTTCTTTTTTTTAACCAAGACTACAAACATGCAACCACAAATTCAACAACCAATTTTAACAAAATAATAACTCATGAACATAAAAATTACACCAAACAACACACAACAGAAAATTTCAACAACTCAAAACAATTAAAACTTGAAACTCAAAACCAAACTTGAAACTAAAAACTGAAAACTCAAAATTATGTATAGATGAATAGAAAGCATTGAAAAACACTTATCTTCCAGATCATGGAGGATTAAAGAAACTTTTTCAAGACCCTTAGGATCCCTCCATGATAGAGTTTGAGACGATGACCGTTAACTTTAAATGTTCCTTTATCTGCATGTGCAACCTCCACTACACCATAAGGGTAGACCATGTTTACTACAAACGGTCCTGACCATTGAGATTTAAGCTTTCCGGGAAAGAGTCTTAACCGAGAATTGAACAATAACACTTGTTCTCCTTCTTTAAATTCTCGGTTTGGCAACACATGTTTGTCGTGCCATTGCTTCACCTTCTCCTTGTAGATTCGTGAATTATCATAGGCTTCTCTCCTCCATTCATCAAGTTCGTTGATTTGGAGCATTCTTTGCTTTCCTGCAATGTTAAGATCAAAGTTAACCAACTTGATAGCCCAATATGCTTTATGCTCAACCTCCACCGGCAAATGACAAGATTTCCCATAAACCAATCTATATGGAGTAGACCCGATGGGAGTCTTGTATGCTGTCCTATATGCCCACAAAGCATCATCAAGCTTAACACTCCAATCCTTTCTAGTATGCTCAACAATCTTTTCCAAAATTCTTTTGATTTCTCTATTAACAACTTCTACTTGACCACTAGTTTGAGGGTGATACGGGGTCGCCATCTTATGAGTAACACCTAATCGATGCAATACTTTCTCAAGTTGTTGGTTACAAAAATGAGTTCCCCTATCACTTATTATAGCTCTAGGAATGCCAAACCAAGTAAACAATTTCTTCAAGAACTTAACAACCACTCTAGCATCATTTGTGGGCAAAGCTTGGGCTTCAACCCATCTAGAGACATAATCAACTGCGACCAAAATATATGTATTACCAAAAGAGTTTGGAAAAGGACCCATGAAATCAATACCCCAACAGTCAAATACTTCACAAACTTGCAATGTAGAGAGAGACATTTCACGTCTTTTTGAGATATTACCTGTTCGTTGGCAATTATCACACTTTTCAACATACCTTTGGGCATCCTTAAACAAAGTTGGCCAATAGAATCCTGACTCTAGTACCTTTCTGGTTGTCCCATTAGCTTGATAATGACCACCGGCCGGACCTTTATGGCAATGCTCCAAGATATCCATATTCTTGGGGTATGTTACACATCTGCTTATAATTTGATCTGCACAAATTCGAAACAAATATGGATCCTCCCAAAGATAGTACTTTAACTCCGAAAAGAATTTCTTCTTTTGTTGAGGAGTCAAGTTCTTTGGTAAGATCCGACCTACAATATAGTTAGCATAATCTGCAAACCAAGGAGTGTGATCACTGTGACCTACAACCGAGTATAACCTCTCGTCAGGGAATGTATCATTGATGTCTTCCTCATTCAATCTCTCCAAATGTGGGTTCTCCAACCGTGATAGATGATCGGCAACAAGATTTTCTGCTCCCTTTTTGTCCCTTATCTCCAAATCAAATTCCTGCAACAAAAGTACCCACCGAATTAGTCTAGGCTTTGCATCATGTTTGTTAAGAAGATATTTGAGTGCCGAATGGTCAGTATAAACAATGACTTTAGACAAAATGAGATAAGGACGGAATTTTTCGAAAGCAAAAACTATAGCAAGAAGCTCCTTCTCAGTTGTAGTGTAATTCTCTTGTGCTTCCGTTAAGGTCTTGCTTGCATAGTATATTGGTTGAAAATACCTCTCTCTCCTTTGTCCAAGTACTGCTCCTACTGCAAAATCACTTGCATCGCACATTAGTTCAAAGGGAAGGGACCAATCGGGGGCAACCAAGATAGGAGACTCAATTAGTTTTTGTTTCAGTAAATTGAAAGCAAAGAAGCAATTCTCATCAAACACAAAGGCCACATCTTTTTCAAGTAAATTTGTGAGAGGTTTGGAAATTTTTGAAAAATCCTTTATAAACCTTCTATAGAAACCAGCGTGACCAAGAAAACTTCTAATTGCCTTCACCGAAGTTGGTGGTGGTAATTTCTCTATGGTTTCTATCTTGGCTTTATCAACCTCTATGCCCTTGCTAGAAATCTTATGTCCCAAAACAATACCTTCTTTAACCATAAAATGACATTCTCCCAATTCAAAACTGTTAGCCCTAAGGGCAAATCATGTAGTTATGATTAGTTTTGATTAATGACAAACATTGATGAGGACTAATATGCTTGTATGTTGTGTGATAGGATTTGTGGATTAAGAAGTTTGAAGTCTTATTGCCTTGAAGCTAAAATGCAAGAACAACTCCAATATATCAAAGTGATTGAAGATTGAAGAGTTTGTTCAAGATGTTAGAAGGCTTTGAAGACATGAAGTGTAGAGTGCATTTAACTTTTAGGTAAATTTCTATGTAAACTCTACACTTGCATGTCTTGGTTATCCTTGAATGCATAAGAGAGTATAAAAATAATCTTATGATCTTAAAAGTCTTTGAATGAATCTTTTTATAAGATATGTTTGTAAACTTCATATGTTCATGTTTTTTCAAGCTTAAATATAGTTAAATAAGTTTTCTATATATATCAAATGTTTTTCAAACTCATTGAAGTTATATTTCAAATGATTTTACAAAGTTTGAAAATGCTTTCAAAAAATTCGGTCGTCCGAATTTTGTAGCAAAAGTTTGCTACTATTCTTCCAGAGAAATTCGGAAGAAGATTCGGACGTAGCCAAAAAAATTCGATCGTCCGAATTTTTTGGCCTTCAAAGCATAGTCACTGTTCTTCCGGAGAAATTCGGAAGAAGATTCGGACGCAACGAAAAAAAATTCAGTCGTCCGAATTTTTGTTCTCAAACGATGGTTACTATTTATCCGAGAGAAATTTGGGTCGTCCGAATTTTCTCGAAACTAGCCGATTACTAGCCGCTTTTATGAACGTTTTAATAGATTTTCAAATTCTATAAAAGCCATAAACATGCAAATTTTTGTAACTCTTGAAATCTTGAAAACTCCAAGCATTCAAAAGCATTTAGCAAACATTTCTTAAGCTCTCTTATGTCTTGTGCATTCAATTGATCCATCCAAAGACATCAAAGTGTGAAGGTGCAAATTTGTGTAATATCTACCATCAAGTGGTAACTTCTACACACTCTTCTTTACTTATTCAATTGTGTCGATCTACTAGCTCTAGCAAGGTTATCTTGATAACATAAAACCCTTTAGATAAGGGTGATCCTTGAAGTTGTGATTCAAGGTTGTTTGAGATATAAAACCATAGGTTGGTGAGCCTTGTATTGTAAGAAATTACTAGAAGAGGTTGTGAGTGTAAAACCAAAGTGTGGTGAACCTCTCTTGTAATTTGTAAACTCTGAGCAATTAGTAGATTTGTTGAAATCCTTAAGTGTGAGCTTAAGGTAGTGGGACGTAGATCTTGAGGATCGAACCACTATAAATTGTTTGAGTTCTTTGCTATTGCTTTCATTATTGTCTTGCTATCAATTATCTATAATTAGCTTACATAACTTGTTCTTGGTCTAAACGCTAAAAGGTTTAAGTTTGCGAAAATTAGCTAAATACCTAATTCACCCCCTCTTAGGTATTTCAATTGGTATCGAAGCTAGAACTTCCGTGTGTGGTTTAACAACCTAGAAGACAAAGATCATATGGCTAATATGTCAAACCTACCTTACCTAGAAGGATCTTCCACAAATAGACCACCTTTGTTTAATGGAACAAATTACACTTTCTGGAAATCTAGAGTTAAAATTTATATTTGTTCTATTAATTTTGATTTGTGGAACATAATTAAGAAAGGTCCTTATGTCCCAATGAAAATGAGTGCTGATGGAATAACCTCAGTACCAAAGTCCACAGATGAATTTGATGAGCATGATTCTAAGAAAATGACTTTAAATTATCAAGCCATGAATATATTAAGTTGTGCTTTAGATGTTATCGAATATAATAGAGTTAGTGGATGTGATTACTGCTCATGACATGTGGAGATTACTTCAAATTACACATGAAGGAACTAATCAAGTTAAAGAATCTAAACTTGCCATGCTAGTTAGAGATTATGAATTGTTTACCATGAAACAAGGTGAAAATATTAATGATATGTTTACAAGATTTACTAACATTTTCAATGGCTTAAAAGCTTATGATAAAAGCTACACTATGGGAGAGCAAAACAGAAAGATTTTAGATGCTCTACCAAAATCCTGGCAACCTAAAACACTTGCCATTGAGGAATCCAAGGATTTGAAGACTCTTCCACTTAAAGAGCTCATTGGATCTCTACTGACTCATGAAATGAAGATGAAACGGCTAAATGACAAGGAGGATGAAGAAAAGGGAAGAAAAGGAGTAGTGCTTAATGCCTCAAACAACTTCAGTGAACAAGAACAATCTTTAAGTGAAGAAGAAGGAGGAAACAGTGGAGAAGAAGAAATTGCAATGGCTGTGAAGAAATTCAAGAGATTCTACAAAAAGGAATTTCTCAAGAAAGGAATAAAGCCAATCAAGAAGAGTGGACAATCTTCATCATATAAACCTCAATGCTTTGAATGCAAGAGTACTGAGCATCTTATTACCGATCGTCCCCAGAGTGTTGGAAAGGGAAAGAGAAAGCAAAAACAGAAAGAAATCGCCAAGAAAGGAAAAGGACTAGCTGGGAACATGGGATCAACAGGGAAAGTGAGGATGAAAGTGAAGGAAAGACCAACATATGCTTCATGGCCATTGATGATGAGGTACAATCTTCACCCTCTATCTCAAATATATATGATGATGATATTGATTCCAGTGATCTTATTGTTGAGTTATATGAAGAATTAAAAAAGGCTTCAAAAAGAAATAAGGATATGAAACTCAAAATAAATGATTTATCTAATGAGAATTCAAAATTATGTGTTGAAAATGGAAAACTTCTTGAAACCATTAGTTGCATTGCTATTGAAAAAGAAGTTTTGAATACAACTATACAAAATATATCTTTTGAAAACAAAAAGCTTTGCACTAGAATTATTTCTCTTGAGTTAATGATAAAAGATCATGAGCTTCTAAAAAGGAAAGTTAATGATCTAACTTTATGCATTGAGAGATTTACAAATGGAAGGGAAAATTTGAATAAATTACTTGGCTATCAAAGACCTTCATTTGTAAAACATGGTCTTGGTTTTATTCATGATTATTCTGCTCCAAAACAGAGAAAATCTTTTTGTTAAAGAATCTTATCATTCTAGATCACATATTTGCTGCACTTATTGTGGTAAACATGGACACAAGGTTTCTAGATGTTTTGTCAAAAGAAAAGTAGAAAGTGGTGTTAAAACCATTTGGAAGGTCAAAGAAACTTTTACTAACCCCCCTTGGACCCAAGAAAATATGGGTACCAAAAATCACCCATTCAAATTTGGTATAGGTACAATTTGCCTCAAGATCAAGTGCCACTAAATGGTTCCTTGACAGTGGATGCTCAAGGCACATGATCTGGAAATGCATCACTTGTTAGTGAACTTCAAACTACAAGTGAAGGTTTTGTCACATTTGGAGATAAGAAGAAAGGGAAAATACTTGGAATAGGTAACATTGGTAAAGGTTCTTTTCCTCTTATCAAGAAAGTATTACTTATTGAAGATTTAAAGTATAATTTACTAAGTATTAGTCAATTATGTGATAATGGATGCAAAGTAGAGTTTAAATGTGATACTTGTACTATTCTTGACAATGCAAGTAACAAAACTATCTTTGTTGCTAAAAGAGTTGGTAATGTATATGTGTTGTATCTTGATGAGATTATTACAAATGATATTAAATGTCTTGCCATTCATGACAATGATGGATTTTTATGGCATAGAAGATTAGGACATGTAAGCATGGATTTATTAAACAAACTTTCTACACAAGAGTTGGTGAGAGGATTACCTAAATTGCATTTTGATAAAACTCACCTCTGTGATGCTTGTCAATATGGAAAACAATCAAAAACATCTTTTAAACCAAAGAAAATGGTTTCTACCACAAAACTTCTTGAACTAATTCATATGGATTTATTTGGACCTATGAGGACTACTAGTCTTGGTGGTAAAAGCTATGCTTATGTGATTGTTGATGATTTTTCAAGATTTACATGGGTAATCTTCTTAGCACAAAAAGATGAAACATTTCATGAATTTTCAAAACTCTTCAACAAGGTTCAAACCTCTCTTGATTGCAAACTGATTTCTATTAGAAGTGATAATGGAAGAGAATTTTGTAATCAAGACTTTACAAAATTTTGTGATGAATATGGTATTACTCACAATTTTTCAGCTGCCAAAAACACCTCAACAAAATGGTGTTGTTGAAAGGAAAAACAGAACCTTACAAGAAATGGCTAGATCAATGCTTTGTGAAAACTCATTACCAAAGTATTTTTGGGTCAAGTCATTAATACAGCTTGTTATATCATGAACAGAGTTTTACTAAGACCTTTTATAAGAAAAACACCTTTTGAACTCTTATTTGACAACCTTACAAGAAATGGCTAGATCAATGCTTTGTGAAAACTCATTACCAAAGTATTTTTTAGGGTGAAGTCGTTAATACAGACTTTGTTATATCATGAAACAGAGTTTTACTAAGACCTTTTATAAGAAAAAACACCTTTTGAACTCTTATTTGACAAAAACTCCATCAATTGTCTATTTCAAAGTTTTTGGTTGTAAATGCTTCATTTTAAACACTAGCAACTATCTTGGGAAGTTTGATAGAAAATCGGATGAAGGAATTTTTCTTGGTTATTCATCAAATAAAAAGGCATATAGAGTTTATAATAAAAGAACATTGTGTGTTGAAGAAACTATTCATGTAACCTTTGATGAATCTAACATTTATCTTCAAAGAGGAAATGAAGATGACACAGGTACATCAATGGTTGAAAATCATACTCAACACCAAGCACCCACAATGGAAGATCATGCCAAAGAAGAAGAAATAATGGAGCAAGAACAAGATGGTCAATCAAGAAATGATCAAGAACTTCCAAAACATATCACATATGCAAAAGGTCATCCTAAGGAGCAAATCATTGGTGATGTCTCTCAAGGGGGTAAAAACAAGGCGGTACTTTATTGATAACTTCGCTCTTTTTATCTCATATTGAACCAAAAAATATTGATGATGCATTGTGTGATAATTTCTGGATTATTGCTATGGAAGAAGAGCTAAATCAATTTGAAAGAAATAAAGTTTGGTCTCTTGTTCCTAGACCTCATGATCATTCTCGTTATTGGTACAAAATGGGTTTTTAGAAATAAGTTAAATGAACTAGGATAAGTAGTTAGAAATAAAGCTAGACTTGTTGCTCAAGGTTTCAACCAAGAAGAAGGCATTGACTATGATGAGACCTTTGCTCCAAGAGCTGATTAGAATCTATAAGAATACTTTTAGCATTTGCTTGCTTTAAAGGTTTTAAACTTTTTTCAAATGGATGTTAAAAGTGCTTTCCTAAATGGTTTTATTGAAGAAGAGGTTTATGTAGAACAACCTCCCTGGGTTTTATCCATGAAAAATTTCCAAATTATGTGTATAAGCTAACCAAAGCTCTATATGGACTCGAAACAAGCTCCAAGATCTTGGTATGAAAGATTAAGTGGTTTTCTTCTCACAAAAGGTTTTACTAAAGGAAAAGTAGACACAACTCTTTTTATTAAAACATCTTCTAAAAATGATATTTTGCTTGTACAAATCTATGTTGATGATATTATTTTTTGGTTCTACTAATATTTCTCTTTGTGAAGAGTTTGCTAAAACTATGCAAAATGAATTTGAGATGAGCATGATGGGAGAACTAAGTTTCTTCCTTGGACTACAAATTAAGCAAACCAAGGATGGAGTCTTCATCAATCAAGAAAAAATATACTAAGGAGCTATTGAAAAGATTTGGAATGAATCAAGCAAAAGGAATAAGTACTCCTATGAGTTCATCAACTAAACTTGACAAAGATGAGAAAGGTAAAAGTATTGATGAGAAATTGTATAGAGGTATGATTGGAAGTTTACTTCTATCTCACCGCTAGTAGACCGGATATTATGTTTGCTGTTTGCTTGTGTGCTAGATTCCAATCATGTCCTAAAGAATCTCATCTAATTTCTCACAAACGAATATTTCGTTATTTGATTGACACATATGACTATGGTCTTTGGTTTTCTAAAACTTCATCTTTTGAACTTATTGGATATTCTGATGTCGACTATGTCTGGATGTAAAGTTGAGCGTAAAAGTACAAGTGGTCATTGTCAATTTCTTGGTAGTTGTCTAGTGTCTTGGTTTAGTAAAAAGCAAAGGCTTTGTGTATCTTTATCCACAAACTGAAGCTGAATACATAGTCATGCAGGGAAGTTGTTGTGCACAATTATTATGGATGCAACATACTTTACTTGATTATGGTCTTAAATTTAAGTGTGTGCCTATACTATGTGATAACACTAGTGCCATCAATTTGAGCATTAATCCCATTCAACATTCTAGGACAAAGCATATAGAAATAAAACATCATTTCATTCGTGATCATGTGATTAAGAAAGATATATGCTTAGAACATGTAAACACAAATGATCAAATTGCTGACATATTTACAAAGCCTTTGGCTGAGGAAAGGTTTAATCACCTAAGAAGACTCTTAGGAATTTCAAAATTCAATGACTAATGTGTGTATTAATGTTGTGATGAAAACAGAGATTTATTGATCAAAAAATTGGACGCAGGACAGAAAATTCGGTCGACCGAATTTTCTGAATCAAAGAGACAGAAACTTTCGACCGAAAATTCGGACGCAGACCTAAAATTCGGTCGTCCGAATTTTGCGGATGCATCTATTTAAATGAAAATCGAACGGTTTCTTCCAAACATTATAACTTCCGAATTTTAAATCCTTTCAAAACCTCTCATACCCATTCACGTCCGAATCAAAATCTCTTCAAATTCACACAGTCTCATCCCGATTTGCGTTCATTTTTAAACTTCTAAGCCCTAATTTCATACGTAAAAACAAACCCTTCTCAAGAGAAAACATCATGGTGAGAACAAAGAAGCCCAATGTTGAGAAAGGAAAAGGAAAGGCTAAGGAAGGAAATGGAGACCCAATCCTCAATCAACCAAGAAGGATTCGCATTCCTCAAACACAATCTGGAGTTGACAGGTTTATCTCTATCAAATCTACTCATGAATTTGATGAATGGAATAAGAATAGTAGAAAGATTATTCCTGGATATAAGGTGGATGTTGATAAACTATCTAGTATGGATATGGTTTTGTCTTGTTTCCATGATGTTGGATGGAGTAGTTTGTTGTTTATTAATGAAGATTTTTATCCCACCTTGGTATATGAATTCTATGCAAACCTAAAGGAAGAAAGAACTGAGATTGTTGGGGATGATAGGATACAATGGTATTCAACTAGAGTATCCCAAGTTGATATTGAATTAAGTGAAGATCTGATTAATGCAATTTGTGGGGTAAGTGATAGTGGGGGCTAAATATTATGCACCCTCAATGCATTGCTATGATCATCAACTCTTTACATATGATAGATTTGAACAAGCATTTACAAATGGAAGAGAGTTTAGATCTATAAAAGAGAGGGAAATCAAGAATTTGGATGCTAGAGGTAGGGTATTGCATCACATGGTAACTACTATGATTGTTCCTAACTTTGGACATAAATCATCAGTAGGGAATATGCATATGGTATTAATGTTGGCCCTGCATGAACAGAGGAAATTCAACTTTGGATATATAGCCTTAAGACACATGATTATCGCTAGAAAAACAAGTAACCAAGGCATTCCCCTTTGGAAGATCAGTAACCAAGATCTTTAAGCATTTTAAGATTAAACTTCCAGGGAAGAGGACAAGCTTTTAAAAGTGGAGAAATATACACTGATGAATCTCTTAAGAGAATGCAGCTTATCCTTGATGATGATGGATTATGGAAGACAAAAAGAGGATCCTCTCCAAAAAGATTAGGAAGAAAGGAAAGGACAGAAAGTGTAGAGGAGGAAAAGGGGGAGGATGAAGATGAGGAAGATGAGGAAGAGACCCTTGCAAGAGAAATGAAGACAAAAAGAAAGCATGATACTTCAAGTGAGGGGGAGCAACCACCAACAAAAAGAAGGGTAGTTGAAGAAGAAACTAAAAATGAGTCAAGTGGTGAAGGAATAACTAGAGGTGACACCATAATAGCCAAAGCATTCCAAGAAGCCTTGAACAATCAAGTCAAGGAAATGGAGATGTATAAGTTCTTTGAATCATTTGCTCCAATGGTTCTAGGAAAATTAGACGGACTAGAGAGTAGAGTGAAACACATTGAGGAAATCTTAATGAGAAATACTCAAAGTGGTGAAGGACCCTCTAGGCCTCAAGATAGAAATGAGGAAGATGATGAAGAGAAAGATAAGAAAGACAAAGATAATGACAGTGATGATGGGGATGACCAAGGAGGAGATGATGAGACAATAGGGCGTAACAAGAAGAAGAAGAAGAACATGTACATGAAGAACCACAAAAGGCAGGAAGCCAAGTAGCTCAAGCTGAAATTGTCTCACCATCACACATTTCATTCAGCCAAGGAAGAGTGAAGCACTTGGCCATCAAGAAAGGGATTAGCAGAGCCTCTTCATCAACATCACAAGACTAAGCATCTCTTCCATTCTATTTACTGCTTTAAGTTACTTGAATTTTTAATTATGCATCTAATGTTATAATCTTCTTCAGAATTTTTCTTGCATCTTTTGTAATAGTGAAGCTCAATGATGAAATCTCAGTGATGAGAGCTTCCTTTATGTGTTAAATTGTTAATCTCATTTTCATTGACCCCATCTTTGACTGATGACAAAAGGGGGAGAAAAAAAAATGAGGATGACAAAATGTGTGAAAAACTGCTATGTGATGAGATAATGAATTTTTCTCTTATATGCATCCTATAGATGTTTTCCGTGTGTTTTCTGTAAATGAATAACTTGCTCTTGAATTGTTACTCTATGAAAACTCTATGAAAACATTTGAATGCATGAGCTATAACTTGTTACCAAAAAGTATTCTATTGTTGTTCAAATTGATCTAAATCTGTTTTAATCTCTTCTAGTATGTTTGAACAACCTTAGGCATTCATTATATTGAAGTTATTATAATTTTTGACTTAAGATTTAAAAAATTCGGATGCAAGATCAAAAAATTCGGATGCATGTTCTAAATTCGGATGCATGCATATTTTGTTGTCAAAATGTGCTCTATTGTTGTTCAAATTGATTCAAACTGGTTTTAATCTCTTCCTCTATGTTTGAACAACCTTAGGAAAGCTTATTCTCAAAATTTTAAGCTTTCATTTAATTTATTTTAAAATTCGGACTTGATATGTCAAAATTCGGATGCATAGTATCTCAAGTCCAAACTTGTTGAAAAATGAGCACAATCTAAGGGGGAGCAACTGAGTGACATTTCTCGGAATACGGAATTGTCAACCATTGCTTGCATTGAGGCCTATTTCGTATTTAGTAACCGATTGACATTTTTTCTTCTTTCTTTTTTACTTAGTCAAACATCTATAATTTTTCAACGCAACATAAACGAGAAAATTCGTGGCTTTATATTCTAACTACCTCATGGGAAGGATTATTAAACGAAAATTGACAAACCCTGAAAGAAACAAAGTGATGATAGCTCGTAATTATTACGATGGTTGCTAAATGTAGTACCTTAAGTTGTTAATTGCAATATCATATTATATTGCTTTAAGAAAATGAACGATTTAATCTTTAAAGTTAAGAGCTTATCATACTATGATTTATAAAATTTCTTTCCTATTGTTATAATCCATAAACAATTTACACGCCACTACAAGAAAATACGGGATTAGTGACGGAGATTAGCGACGGCGAACGTCCGTTGCTAATTAGCGACTAATTAGCGACGAAAAAATAATTTATATATTAAAACTAATTTTTTTAATTATAAATTAGTTCCGTAGCTAATCCGCTACTAATTAGTGACTGAAAAAATAATTTATATATTAAAACTAATTTTTTTTAATTATAAATTAGTTCCGTAGCTAGTCTGTTGCTAATTAGCGACGGAAAAATAATTAAATATTAAGAATAATTTAAAAATTTTTCCGTAGCTAATCCCTTGCTAATTAGCGACGGATTACCGACGGAAAAATAATTAAATATTAAGAATAATTTAAAAATTTTTTCGTAGCTAATCCGTTACTAATTAGTGACGGATTAGCGACGGAAAAATTATTTAAATATTAATAATAATTTAAGAATTTTTTCGTAGCTAATCCCTTGCTAATTAGCGGCGGATTAGCTACGGAAAAATTATTTAAATCATTTAAATTATTTCGTCAAAACTAGCCGCTAATTAGCGACGGAATAGTTTTTTCTAAATTAAGATATTTTTTATTTTTATTTTTTAAGTAATATTAACTTTCTACTTAGCATGAAGAATATGAATAGAACTAAAATAAATTATATTGAATAATATATATCAATTACTAAGTAGTATTATTCCTATGTAATAGACATGCAATAACACATGCATTTCTAATAGTATATAGAGTATATTAATAACACATACACATAAGATAATATTTATAAATATAACATACATGTGTGGCATATATGTGCAGAAATAGACACAGATAATCATCAATAGAAGAAATGATAATTAATATATATTTAGATAATTTAGATTATAAGTAAATATCAATTCAAAAAAATAGTGTTTAATAAATTAAGATTTATAATAAGTAAAGTTAGATTAAATTAGTATTTAGGAATACTTTCTTTATTTTTACTAAGAAGGTCGTTGCTAATTTTTATTTTTATTTTTACCGAGAGATTAAAAATTATATTTTAAATATTTAAAAACACTATTCCGTCGCAAATCCGTCGCTAAGTTGCGACGGATTTGAGACGGAAAAAATTTATGAATTTAAAAATTTATTTTAAATATTTAAAAACACTATTCTGTTGCAAATATATTTATATTATAATATATTATATAATAATATATAATACATTATTATTAATATAATACTATATGATAACAAAAATTTATAGTATAAAACTATTATATGATGAAATAAAACATAAGAAGTTAATTGGCCTAGTGGAAGAAGTCATCATCAACCCTTGAGATAACAAGGGTTTGAATTTCACTTCAAGCAAAACAAAGCAAGGGAATTAAATTCGAGTTGGGCTAACCCGATCCATTTGACATTTTTTCTTCTTTCTTTTTTGCTTAGTCAAACATCTATAATTTTTCAACGCAACATAAACGAGAAAATTCGTGGCTTTATATTCTAACTACCTCATGGGAAGGATTATTAAACGCAAATTGTCAAACCCGGAAAGAAACAGTGATGATAGCTCAGAATTATTACGATGGTTGCTAAATGTAGTACCTTAAGTTGTTAATTGCAATATCATATTATATTGCTTTAAGAAAATGAACGATTTAATCTTTAAAATTAAGAGCTTATCATACTATGATTTATAAAATTTCTTTCCTATTGTTATAATCCATAAACAATTTACACGCGACTAATAAAGTTATAATATTAGTTTATAATGCAGTTTCTTACAAAAAATTTATCATGAGTCGGTCACATGTTATTTTCTTGTAGGATAATTTTTCATATTACATGATTTCCATAAAAAACAACCTTACATTCTCAACATACGAGCACAAATCAACGATAAACTTGAAGAAAACGTTATTCAAAATTGAAACTATACAATATGATGATTTTTTTTCTTAAAAACAAATTGCATGAGAACGTGATCATGACAGTTTTTTTCCAGAAATTGTAGTAGAAGCTAGTGCTAGAACCTTGTTTCGCACAAGTAAATTATTTTTAGGACTGTAATGACAAGTAAAATGCAATGAAATAAATAATAAAGATTAAGGTACTATTCATGTTTTAGAAAAATCTAGCGCTGAAATTTCAAGATATGAAGAAGTCTATTCGAAAGTTCGGAGAGAATGTTGAAAAAGAGTGGGCAGGAGTTGTTGCAGTTAGAAATTTAGGGCGTTGCAATTGGCAATTGTGTATTATATAATGTCGCGTTGGCTTGCTTGCAATTGCCTACAAGCCATCCCCTTTCAATCCACCATACTAGTTAGTATTGATTCTTCAAACCCATCCTCATGGAGCTCATTTTTCTCTTCTGTGCCTTCTTCTTCTTCTGTTTCATGCTAGTTAAACTAGGCAAGAAAACCAAAGGCCTCAAACTACCTCCGGGGCCTCGGCCGCTGCCTGTAATAGGAAACATGCATCAGCTTAGCGGTGGCCTACTCCATCATAAACTAAGGGATTTGGCCAAGATATATGGTCCTCTGATGCACTTACAACTTGGTGAAGTTTTAACCATTGTTGTCACTTCACCAGAAGTTGCCAATGAAGTTTACAGAACTCATGATGTCCTTTTCTCTCAAAGACCTTCATGTTTCGAAACAATAAGAATTCTCACTTATGATTTTAGCGGCATTGTATTCTCACCTTACGGGAGCTACTGGAGAGAACTGCGTAAAATCTGCAGATGGAGCTTCTGAGTCCCAAGCGTGTGCAGACATTTCGATCGATTAGGGAAGAGCAGGTCATAAATCTGATTAAATCAATTTCTTCGCAGGAGGGATCAGTTGTCAATCTCAGCCAAAAGATCTACTCATTGATTTATGGCCTCACTTCTAGGATTGCTTTTGGCAAGCGCAACAAAGATCAAGAGAGATTTGAATGGCTGGTGGACGAAATATCAAAGTTGGTTGCAGGGTTCAACATAGCAGATCTGTATCCTTCAGTCAAATTGCTTCAGGTTCTAAGTGGAACACAGCAAAAGTTGCAGATATTGCAGAGCGAGCTTGATGAAATACTCCAAAATATTCTCAATGAGCACAAAGAGGAAATGCTGAAACGGGAGAGTCGAAGTTGGGAAGCTAAGGACGACTTAGTTGATGTACTTCTAAAGGTTCAGAAAAGTGGAGATTTTGGAGTTCCATTGACTGACAACCACCTTAAAGCAGTCATCTCGGTAAGCTTATACTAACTAACTCTCTCTGGATTAGCTTTTGGTTTGCATATTTCTACATGCGAAGCTAATTGATTATACGAAAGAGAAAAGTTTTTTTTGACATTGTCAATGTAAAACTCTACACAGCTAACCTATTTGTAGAAGATTGTAACTGAGCTGCTTAATATATGCCACTCGCAGAATATCAATCAACGCTTTAAATAAATAGATTCTAAAATGAGAAGTATTGATTGATATGACTTTTAAAAATACAAAAATTTGTATTTTAAACCGTGTAGAATTAAAATGCAAGGGAAATAGAGAAAGCTAAAACTTAAGTTTTAGTAAGTACTCCTATGGTGCTAGTAAGAATATCGAGTAGTTGCTAGCTAGGTTATTCTACATTCTTATTTGTGCTCCAAAAAAAAAAAAAAAGAACACTGAAATATAATCTTTGCATGGTTAGAATGTAATAGTAAAATATTTGTTATTTTTTCTTTTTGAATGCTTATAAAAAAGGCTCAAAAGCCTTATAATTAGAAATGGAGGGAGTAATTAGTGTTTCTAGTTGGTATCAGATTTGTAGTTGTTTAAATTTGACACATATTTGAATGAATTTCAGGATATTTTTAGTGCTGGGAGTGAGACATCATCAACAACTTTAGAATGAGCCATCTCCGAGACACTTAAAAATCCAATAATACTCAAAAGAGCACAGGATGAGGTAAGAAGTGTGTATGCCGGGAGAGGAAAGGTTGATGAATCAAGAATCGACGAACTGAAATACCTTCACGCCATCATCAAAGAAACCTTGAGACTGCATCCTCCTACACCCGTTTTACTTCCAAGAGAATGCATTCAAGGATGCAAGATCTATGGATACGACATACCTGCCAAGGCAAGGATAATTGTCAATGCGTGGGCAATTGTTGTGTTGTTTTGCATGCCCTTATACTTAATTTTATCACAATCTCTAACAATTGCACACAAACACTAGGCAAGTGCACTTATCGTTATGATTAGTACAATGGCAAGTAATTTAAATGTCGTATCCACGGGGATGATCAAATATCATTACTCACTTTTCACTCTATTGTCTAGCCTATCAAATTTGCTTGTGGATATGATAGAAACAAACTATTAGGAATGAAAATCTAACTTAAACAGAAAAATTTAGTTTATCTAAATTTTAGTTTGCAAGAGAAAATTTCAATTGAGAGAGTAATACTTGAATGGAAAACCCCCCTAGAATTACCTATGTGATTGAAAAGTTCCTTGGTTAATGAATTCCCCTTCTTATGTTTGATGAAATTCCTAAATTAGAACTCACTCTATCTCTAGATGAAAGTCCCCTACTCTTAGATTAATTGGTTGAAATCTCTTCCTAACCAATTCAACCTAAAAATGCATTTACATTAATGAATTTCCAATTAGATTTCTCTAATAACCAAGAAGATGTTGAGGTTCCTACCTCTAGTCACCTAAATCATCCCCATTGTTTGTGTTTGGTTTATTTCACCCTTCCTTTCTCAATTCCAAGTGAAAAATCCAGATTATGAGTCAATCAACAACTGAATTAATTCAAGCAATCAATCCTCCAAATTAGATTTCTCTAATTACCAAGAAGATGTTGAGGTTTCTATCTCTAGTCACCTAAATCATCCCCATTGTTTGTATATGGTCTATTTCACCCTTCCTTTCTCAATTCCAAGTGAAAAAATCCAGATTATGAATCAATTAATAGCTGAGTCAATTCAACCAATCAAACCCACAAACAATCCACAAGAATTCGGAATTCAATTAACCAAGAAAACCAATCATTCACATAGATAATAACTAGGGTTCATAACCATCCAAGTATTCAAGAATTTAGCTGATTAATATATTACAATTCAAAGAACATAAAGCAACAAAGAAAGAGTGAGAATTTCGCATTTTCATGTCTCAAATCTTCTCTTCTTCAAGGCTTGGAGTTCTCCAACTTGGTTGTGAAAAGTTGTGTTCTTGAGCTGGAATCTTCAAGATTGATGTTCTCCTTCTTCAAAGATTTGATCTTCTCTTTTGAGTTCTCTTGCAAAGATTGACGATTTTGGGAGAGGTTTTGGGATGTTTTCTCTCTGTTTTTCTCCTCTCTGGAACCCTAGACGGCCGCCCCTTCAAATGCCCTAAAAGGGTATATATATACCTCCCAAAAAGAGAGCAACAATTGCAGAAAATTCTGTTTCTGACAAAACGGTACCGTTTCAATTATTGGTGATTCAGAGCCTTAAATCGGACGATATAGATTTTCTTGTCTTCATAAAAGTTGTATCGGATACTCTTAGGTTTCTACAGAGCTTTGAATCACCTCCATTGGACATCTATAACTCTAGATATGGCAATTACACCACAATGTATCAAAACTGGAAACAAATCCAGAAATACTGACTTTGCACCATATGTAGGGTGACCAAACGAATTCCGATTGATATAAATGTTACCATTATGGAAACTTCAGAATCTCCTCTGTAATTGTCTTGAAGATCACATCTGCATTTGAAATCTCTAAGGAGGTCAAAATCCCACTTGAATTATTCTGTCCTGCTGCACTATTTTGCTGCCTTGTTTTGCATTCTTCTTTTTTCTTCATTATAAGTATGTAGAATCTTCTTCATTACTTCATTGTACTCCAAATCTTCAATAAAATCATTTAAAACAAATAAGAGATAAAGGGAGTGTGAATGATATTTGAAACACCAAAATTCAGTAGAAATTTGAGTTCAAAATGATCATTATATTATGCACAAATATGTAATATCAAACTCCCCCACACTTAGACATTACTTGTCCCCAAGTAATACTACAAAACAAATAAGAAATTTGAACAATAATCCACAAGAAATAAAGAGTGTTCTGA
Organism: Rauvolfia tetraphylla; assembly: GCA_030512225.1. Classification (NCBI taxonomy): domain Eukaryota; kingdom Viridiplantae; phylum Streptophyta; class Magnoliopsida; order Gentianales; family Apocynaceae; genus Rauvolfia; species Rauvolfia tetraphylla. Next base: position 2,645,942 of record JAJQKT010000012.1, read on the forward strand.
AGCATTTCAAAGGAGTGCAATACAGAGAAAGCATTACTTGTTGAGAAATCTTGAGCAATCTACACAATCAATCTAAAAGTCATCCCAAATACCATCACAAAGATTAAACAATCACCCCCTTATTTTCTAAAGCAGGTAGGAATCTATGTGTATGTGTGTGTCCAACCAATGTAAATGCTAAGCAATTATAGAAGTGAATTTCATATTATTGGCGAAGGAATTCTCATAAAAAAAGTATAATACCCCATAAGACCGGCATTCACAAAATCTCTCCACTAATACGGTAACCAAAGTTTAACCTCGATTAGGTAGGACTTTCATGCTTGTAACTTTAGGCTTAGGGAAAGTTTAAGGTGCCAAACGAAAGGTAAGGAGTTCAAAGTCAAAGAAATGAGAGCTAAAGAGAAAGGAATGGGACATAAAACAAAAGAAATAACCCTTTTTAGCCCCCAAGCAATATCACCATTCCCATACATCTAACCACAAACTCCCATCCTCAACAAGCTCTACTCTCCCTACATTCAACAAACTTGCACCAAATCATAATTCAAACCACAACTTTTTCCTTCACCATCTATCTTTGTCAACCACAAGTTTATACCTCAATGATAGCAAAATTCACAATAATATTGAAAACATATAATTCTTGAAGGCATCAATAAATGTACTAAGCCTTCAAAGTAGTAAATATATATAACTTTTTTTTCTTCTTTTTTTTCTTTTTTTTTTAGGTATATTTCAATTCCCTATCAAATAAATAAATTCATCTCCCTTTTTTCTTTGAATAACTCAACCCATAAAGCCATTTTTTTCTATCATCTTCCCCTCCACCTTTTTTTTTTCAATTCCCACAATACTCGTTGCCCACTTAAGGGTAAAAAAAAAATGCATTTAGCTCTCGCAAAGAAGGGTTAAATATAAAGAGTGGAGTTTAAAACTTGCAAGAAGGAAAAATTAAGAATATAGATTAGAAAATTTATGCACAAAGGCTTCAATAAGGGTACTATGGATAAAATAAAAAGGGATGGCTAAAAAAAAGCTCAATCGGGACAAAGAAGGCCTATTACCATCATTTCAAGATCAAACTAAGGTTACTTACTCATTTCGCCTCGAGCAAGTGAATGCGAGTTCTAGGAAACAAAATTATATTGAATTCGAAGGCCAATAACACAAGATTCAACTCCATAATCATCACAACAAAAGCAAAGAGGAAATGTGCTTAAAAGATAAATTCCATACAAGCAAAGAATACAAGGGGTGGTTACTTAATCTAAGTTTTAAGGTACTAGTTATGACCTTTAGAATGCTTGTATAACTACTCTTTGAGAAAAGATTAACATGCAAGTCTTGAAAATATTTTGAAGATTCAAAAAAAATAAAAACAAGAAAATTCATCCAAAATTCATGAAAATAAACTATACTAAAGCCAACTCCCCCACACTTAAGGCAACATTGTCCCCAATGTTGGGAGAAAGATACACAAAAGACTAGAAATAGAAATTTAAAGATTGCACTCCAGACAACCAAACACAAAAACGGTTAACAAAATGGTTGTTTCGTACATGAAGGCTGGGCGAACCCATATGAGCATCAAGCTGCACCTTCTATATACTACACAATAAGAATAAATGAGTGAAAGTTGGAAACCAAGACAAAATTAAAATTTAATCATAAAAACGTAGGAAGAAAATAAAGAAAGAGAATGACAAAAAGAGAAAAGAGAACTCCCCTGATATAGCATTCATACACCACTTGCTCCATCACTAGGTTCGGGGCCAGCTCCTCTCTCCTCTTTTTTTTTTCACCTATGAATAGTACTACAAACGGTGCTGTTTCTTTTTTTCCTTTTCTTTTTTTTAACCAAGACTACAAACATGCAACCACAAATTCAACAACCAATTTTAACAAAATAATAACTCATGAACATAAAAATTACACCAAACAACACACAACAGAAAATTTCCACAACTCAAAACAATTAAAACTTGAAACTCAAAACCAAACTTGAAACTAAAAACTGAAAACTCAAAATTATGTATAGATGAATAGAAAGCATTGCAAATCACTTATCTTCCAGATCATGGAGGATTAAAGAAACTTTTTCAAGACCCTTAGGATCCCTCCATGATAGAGTTTGAGACGATGACCGTTAACTTTAAATGTTCCTTTATCTGCATGTGCAACCTCCACTACACCATAAGGGTAGACCATGTTTACTACAAACGGTCCTGACCATCGAGATTTAAGCTTTCCGGGAAAGAGTCTTAACCAAGAATTGAACAATAACACTTGATCTCCTTCTTTAAATTCTCGGTTTGGCAACACATGTTTGTCGTGCCATTGCTTCACCTTCTCCTTGTAGATTCGTGAATTATCATAGGCTTCTCTCCTCCATTCATCAAGTTCGTTGATTTGGAGCATTCTTTGCTTTCCTGCAATGTTAAGATCAAAGTTAACCAACTTGATAGCCCAATATGCTTTATGCTCAACCTCCACCGGCAAATGACAAGATTTCCCATAAACCAATCTATATGGAGTAGACCCGATGGGAGTCTTGTATGTCGTCCCTATATGCCCACAAAGCATCATCAAGCTTAACACTCCAATCCTTTCTAGTATGCTCAACAATCTTTTCCAAAATTCTTTTTGATTTCTCTATTAACAACTTCTACTTGACCACTAGTTTGAGGGTGATACGGGGTCGCCATCTTATGAGTAACACCTAATCGATGCAATACTTTCTCAAGTTGTTGGTTACAAAAATGAGTTCCCCTATCACTTATTATAGCTCTAGGAATGCCAAACCAAGTAAACAATTTCTTCAAGAACTTAACAACCACTCTAGCATCATTTGTGGGCAAAGCTTGGGCTTCAACCCATCTAGAGACATAATCAATCACGACTAAAATATATGTATTACCAAAAGAGTTTGGAAAAGGACCCATGAAATCAATACCCCAACAGTCAAATACTTCACAAACTTGAAATGTAGAGAGAGACATTTCACGTCTTTTTGAGATATTACCTGTTCGTTGGCAATTATCACACTTTTCAACATACCTTTGGGCATCCTTAAACAAAGTCGGCCAATAGAATCCCGACTCTAGTACCTTTCTGGCTGTCCCATTAGCTTGATAATGACCACCGGCCGGACCTTTATGGCAATGCTCCAAGATATCCATATTCTCGGGGTATGTTACACATCTTCTTATAATTTGATCTGCACAAATTCGAAACAAATATGGATCCTCCCAAAGATAGTACTTTAACTCCGAAAAGAATTTCTTCTTTTGTTGAGGAGTCAAGTTCTTTGGTAAGATCCGACCTACAATATAGTTAGCATAATCTGCAAACCAAGGAGTGTGATCATTGTGACCTACAACCGAGTATAACCTCTCATCAGGGAATGTATCATTGATGTCTTCCTCATTCAATCTCTCCAAATGTGGGTTCTCCAACCGTGATAGATGATCGGCAGCAAGATTTTCTGCTCCCATTTTGTCCCTTATCTCCAAATCAAATTCCTGCAACAAAAGTACCCACCGAATTAGTCTAGGCTTTGCATCATGTTTGTTAAGAAGATATTTGAGTGACGAATGGTCAGTATAAACAATGACTTTAGACAGAATGAGATAAGGACGGAATTTTTCGAAAGCAAAAACTATAGCAAGAAGCTCCTTCTCAGTTGTAGTGTAATTCTCTTGTGCTTCCGTTAAGGTCTTGCTTGCATAGTATATTGGTTGAAAATACCTTTCTCTCATTTGTCCAAGTACTGCTCCTACTGCAAAATCACTTGCATCGCACATTAGTTCAAAGGGAAGGGACCAATCGGGGGCAACCAAGATAGGAGACTCAATTAGTTTTTGTTTCAGTAAATTGAAAGCAAAGAAGCAATTCTCATCAAACACAAAGGCCACATCTTTTTCAAGTAAATTTGTGAGAGGTTTGGAAATTTTTGAAAAAACCTTTATAAACCTTCTATAGAAACCAGCGTGACCAAGAAAACTTCTAATTGCCTTCACCGAAGTTGGTGGTGGTAATTTCTCTATGGTTTCTATCTTGGCTTTATCAACCTCTATGCCCTTGCTAGAAATCTTATGCCCCAAAACAATACCTTCTTTAACCATAAAATGACATTCTCCCAATTCAAAACTGTTAGCCCTAAGGGCAAATCATGTAGTTATGATTAGTTTTGATTAATGACAAACATTGATGAGGACTAATATGCTTGTATGTTGTGTGATAGGATTTGTGGATTAAGAAGTTTGAAGTCTTATTGCCTTGAAGCTAAAATGCAAGAACAACTCCAATATATCAAAGTGATTGAAGATTGAAGAGTTTGTTCAAGATGTTAGAAGGCTTTGAAGACATGAAGTGTAGAGTGCATTTAACTTTTAGGTAAATTTCTATGTAAACTCTACACTTGCATGTCTTGGTTATCATTGAATGCATAAGAGAGCATAAAAATAATCTTATGATCTTAAAAGTCTTTGAATGAATCTTTTTATAAGATATGTTTGTAAACTTCATATGTTCATGTTTTTCAAGCTTAAATATAGTTAAATAAGTTTTCTATATATATCAAATGTTTTTCAAACTCATTGAAGTTATATTTCAAATGATTTTACAAAGTTTGAAAATGCTTTCAAAAAAATTCGATCGTCCGAATTTTGTAGCAAAAGTTTGCTACTATTCTTCTAGAGAAATTCGGAAGAAGATTCGGACGCAGCTAAAAAAGAAATTCGGTCGTCCGAATTTTTGGCCTTCAAAGATGGTCACTGCTCTTCCGGAGAAATTCGGAAGAAGATTCGGACGCAGCAAAAAAAATTCGGTCGTCCGAATTTTTGTTCTCAGAGATGGTTACTATTTATCCGGAGAAATTCGGACGTAAGATTCGGACGCAGCCAAGAAATTCGGTCGTCCGAATTTTTCGAAACTAGCCATTACTAGCCGTTTTATGAACGTTTTAATAGATTTTCAAATTCTATAAAAGCCATAAACATGCAAATTTTTGTAACTCTTGAAATCTTGAAAACTCCAAGCATTCAAAAGCATTTAGCAAACATTTCTTAAGCTCTCTTATGTCTTGTGCATTCAATTGATCCATCCAAAGACATCAAAGTGTGAAGGTGCAAATTTGTGTAATATCTACCATCAAGTGGTAACTTCTACACACTCTTCTTTACTTATTCAATTGTGTCGATCTACTAGCTCTAGCAAGGTTATCTTGATAACATAAAACCCTTTAGATAAGGGTGATCCTTGAAGTTGTGATTCAAGGTTGTTTGAGATATAAAACCATAGGTTGGTGAGCCTTGTATTGTAAGAAATTACTAGAAGAGGTTGTGAGTGTAAAACCAAAGTGTGGTGAACCTCTCTTGTAATTTGTAAACCTGAGCAATTAGTAGATTTGTTGAAATCCTTAAGTGTGAGCTTAAGGTAGTGGACGTAGATCTTGAGGATCGAACCACTATAAATTGTTTGAGTTATTTGCTATTGCTTTCATTATTGTCTTGCTATCAATTATCTATAATTAGCTTACATAACTTGTTCTTGGTCTAAACGCTTAAAAGGTTTAAGTTTGCGAAAATTAGCTAAATACCTAATTCACCCCCCTCTTAGGTATTTCAAAAACTAAATTGGTTTCTTCACATCTTTGTAAAACCTTTTCAAGATTTTTCAAACAAAGTTCAAAGGAATCACCAAAGACAGAGAAATCATCCATAAAGACTTCCATAATATCCTCCACTAGACCTTCAAAAATAGCTAACATGCATCTTTGGAAAGTAGCAGGAGCATTACAAAGACCAAATGGCATATGACGGTAAGCAAAAGTATCATAAGGACAAGTAAAAGTAGTTTTCTCTTGATCTTCCGGGGCTATTGGAATTTGAAAATACCCCGAAAAACCTTCAAGAAAACAATAATACCTATGACCCGCAAGTCTCTCAAGCATTTGATCAATGAAAGGCAGTGGAAAATGATCCTTACGAGTGGCATCATTGAGCTTCCGGTAATCGATGCATACCCTCCATCCCGTCACGGTCCTCATGGGAATCAACTCGTTTTTCTCATTGGGTACCACAGTCATCCCTCCTTTCTTGGGGACTACTTGGACGGGACTAACCCATGGACTATCCGAGATAGGATAAATAAGACCTGCATCAAGAAGTTTGATTACCTCTGCTTTTACCACTTCCTTCATGTTTGGATTTAACCTTCTTTGGGGTTGCACCACTGGCTTGAAGTCTTCTTCCATCAATATTTTATGGGTACAAAATGAAGGACTAATACCATCGATGTCGGAGATTTTCCATGCCATTGCCTTTTTATGCTTCTTTAATACTTTGATGAGCTCTTGTTTCTGCTCTTTTTGCAAATTGTTTGCAATGATCACTGGAAGTTTAGAATTATCTGCAAGAAAAACATACTCCAAATGATCCGGTAACTTCTTCAGCTCCAACTCCGGGGGATCTTCAATGGAAGATTTCATTCTACTCCCTTTTTCCCTTTCAATCTTCTTAAACATCATCCCTTTTGTTGTGAATGGGGATGACTCCAAATGTGCTATAATTTCTTCAACTTCATGCTGCCCCTCCTTTATTTCTTCATCTTGAAATAGAGATATTTCCAAAGGGTCATCAATCAATAATTCCTGCACATAATCGGAGACAATGTTACCAATAACATCTATCCTATAACAACAATCATCATGATCAAAAGAATGTTTCATAGCCTCGGGAACTTCAAAAATAACCTCTTCTTCTCCTACCCTAAGGGTCAATTTTCCTTCACATACATCTATATTAGCCTTAGCGGTAGCTAGAAAAGGTCTCCCTAAAATTAATGGCACATCAATATCCTCATTCATATCAAGTATCACAATATCAACAGGAAATATGAATTTATCAACTTTCACAAGCACATCTTCAATAATTCCCCTAGGATACTTAACCGATCTATCTGCCAATTGAATGCTCATCCTAGTGGGTTTAGGTTCACCCAACCCCAACTTTTTAAACATGTCATATGGCAACAAATTAATGCTAGCTCTTAAATCTGCTAATGCTCTACCAATTGACAAACTACCAATAGTGCAAGGGATAGTGAAACTCCCTGGATCCTTTAACTTTTGTGGTAACTTGTCTTTGTTCTGAAGAATGACTGAACATTCCTCGTTCAATGTCACCATTGAGAACTCTTCTAGCTTTATTTTCTTGGAAATGATCTCTTTTAAGAATTTAGCATATCTTGGCATCTGCGAAAGAGCTTCAACAAACGGTAAGTTGATATGCAATTGCTTAAAGAGTTCAAGAAATTTACCAAATTGTTCGTCCTTTTTCTCTTGTTGGAGTCGGGCGGGATATGGAATTTTTGGCTTGTATTCTGGAATTTCCTTTTTCTTTTGTGATTCTTTCTTCTCAATCCTTTCTTCATCATCAACATGCAATGGTTCTTCGATCTTCTCTTTTTCTCTTTCTTGCTCCTTTTGCTTTGGAACCTCCAATTCCTTCCCACTCCTCAAAGTGATGGCTTTAGCATGTTCTCTTGGATTCTGCTCGGTATTGCTTGGGAGCATTCCAACTTGCCTTTCCGAAACAAGCTTCGCTAATTGGCCTATTTGATTTTCCAAGTTGTGAATAAAAGCCTCTTGGTTCCTTAGGGATGCTTCTTGAATTTGGAACCGATTTTCAGTTGCCGCAATATTCTTTGTCATTAATTCCTCAAGGCTAGACTTCACCGGTAGTTGAGGAGGTGGAGGAGGTTGATGTTCGTAAGGAAGAGATGGTTGGGGTCGAGAGCTTGATGAAGATTGGAAACCGGGAGGATGTAGCGGCCTTTGTTGCCCTTGATTACTCCATGAAAAGTTTGGATGATTCCGCCACCCCGGATTATAAGTATTGCTATAAGGATTGTTAGGCTGCCTTCCTCCTCCAAGATAGTCCACATGCTCCAATGACGATGTATTAGAAGTTCCCATGATTTGGCATTCATGATTTGGATGACCACCTCCGCAAAAGTCACAAGCCATCATCACTTGGGATATTGGAGATGATCGACTCAAGCTTTCGATCTTCTTGTTTAGGGCATCAAACTTAGCCTCAAAAGCCATCATCATATCTACATTGTGTACTCCACTAGCCTTGGCTTTCGGTCTAGGATTCCCCCATTGGTAATTGTTCATTGCAATATTTTCAATAAGGTCTTGTAACTCTTCCGGTGTCTTTAAATTTGTAGTTCCTCCCGAAGAAGCATCAATGAGTTGCTTGGAAGGGAAATTTAACCCACTATGGAATGTTTGCATTTGCAGCCCCAAATCTAGACCATGATGTGGACATTTTCTCAATAGCTCCTTCCATCTCTCCCAAGAATCATATAAGCTCTCACTCTCCATTTGTTGAAAAGAGAAGATGCCATTCCTTAGCTTGGCTGTCCTTGCCGGAGGGAAGTATTTTGCGAGAAATTTCTCGGCAAGATCGTTCCATGTAGTAATAGAGCCCGGTGGAAGTGACTTCAACCATGACTTGGCTCTATCCCTCAATGAAAATGGAAATAGCCGAAGGCGGATGGCATCTTCGGAAGCCCCGTTAATCTTGAAAGTATCACATATTTCCAAGAAGTTGGCAATGTGAGCATTTGGGTCTTCGTCCGGCAAACCATCGAATTGCACCAATTGTTGAACCATTTGGATAATATTTGGCTTGATCTCAAAATTGTTTTCTTCAACTCTTGGCCGAGCAATGCTTGACTCTGTTCCCAACAAAGAAGGTCGTGCATAATCTCCCATAGTTCTTTGTCTTGCATTCCCATTGTGTGTCATATTGTTCAATTGTTCAATATTTTCACCTTCAACTTCAACTCCCTCAAGCACTACTTCAAGATTGACACCCCTTGGATCCCAATAAAAAATCTGTTCAGCTTGGGAATTAGGTTGAGCCAATTCATCCAAATCACTTGAGATCATAAACCAAAACAAATTCACACCTTCACCACAAATAAAAGAAACGTTTAATGCAAGAAATTTTTTTGTTTTTCTTCACTAAAACAGAAAAAAAAACAGAATAACAACTTAAACAAAACAAAAACAGTGAAACACAAACTAAGTGCTTCAATTCACCAATAACTAACAAAATTACAAACGAGAAAATAAATGCTAATTCTAGTAACAAGTATTACAAAAATAACAACAAAAATGACTAAATCAATAGAGTTTGAGCTTTCATAATATTGACCAATTAGTCCCCGGCAAAGGCGCCAAAAACTTGTTGTGTTGTTTTGCATGCCCTTATACTTAATTTTATCACAATCTCTAACAATTGCACACAAACACTAGGCAAGTGCACCTATCGTTATGATTAGTACAATGGCAAGTAATTTAAATGTCGTTTCCACGGGGATGATCAAATATCATTACTCACTTTTCACTCTATTGTCTAGCCTATCAAATTTGCTTGTGGATATGATAGAAACAAACTATTAGGAATGAAAATCTAACTTAAACAGAAAAATTCAGTTTATCTAAATTTTAGTTTGCAAGAGAAAATTTCAATTGAGAGAGTAATACTTGAATGGAAAACCCCCCTAGAATTACCTATGTGATTGAAAAGTTCCTTGGTTAATGAATTCCCCTTCTTATGTTTGATGAAATTCCTAAATTAGAACTCACTCTATCTCTAGATGAAAGTCCCCTACTCTTAGATTAATTGGTTGAAATCTCTTCCTAACCAATTCAACCTAAAAATGCATTTACATTAATGAATTTCCAATTAGATTTCTCTAATAACCAAGAAGATGTTGAGGTTCCTACCTCTAGTCACCTAAATCATCCCCATTGTTTGTGTTTGGTTTATTTCACCCTTCCTTTCTCAATTCCAAGTGAAAAATCCAGATTATGAGTCAATCAACAACTGAATTAATTCAAGCAATCAATCCTCCAAATTAGATTTCTCTAATTACCAAGAAGATGTTGAGGTTTCTATCTCTAGTCACCTAAATCATCCCCATTGTTTGTATATGGTCTATTTCACCCTTCCTTTCTCAATTCCAAGTGAAAAAATCCAGATTATGAATCAATTAATAGCTGAGTCAATTCAACCAATCAAACCCACAAACAATCCACAAGAATTCGGAATTCAATTAACCAAGAAAACCAATCATTCACATAGATAATAACTAGGGTTCATAACCATCCAAGTATTCAAGAATTTAGCTGATTAACATATTACAATTCAAAGAACATAAAGCAACAAAGAAAGAGTGAGAATTTCGCATTTTCATGGCTCAAATCTTCTCTTCTTCAAGGCTTGGAGTTCTCCAACTTGGTTGTGAAAAGTTGTGTTCTTGAGCTGGAATCTTCAAGATTGATGTTCTCCTTCTTCAAAGATTTGATCTTCTCTTTTGAGTTCTCTTGCAAAGATTGACGATTTTGGGAGAGGTTTTGGGATGTTTTCTCTCTGTTTTTCTCCTCTCTGGAACCCTAGACGGCCTCCCCTTCAAATGCCCTAAAAGGGTATATATATACCTCCCAAAAAGAGAGCAACAATTGCAGAAAATTCTGTTTCTGCCAAAACGGTACCGTTTCAATTATTGGTGATTCAGAGCCTTAAATCGGACGATATAGATTTTATTGTCTTCATAAAAGTTGTATCTGATACTCTTAGGTTTCTACAGAGCTTTGAATCACCTCCATTGGACATCTATAAATCTACATATGGCAATTACACCACAATGTATCAAAACTGGAAACAAATCCGGAAATACTGACTTTGCACCATATGTAGGGTGACCAAACGAATTCCGATTGATATAAATGTTACCATTATGGAAACTTCAGAATCTCCTCTGTATTTGTCTTGAAGATCACATCTGCATTTGAAATCTCTAAGGAGGTCAAAATCCCACTTGAATTATTCTGTCCTGCTGCACTATTTTGCTGCTCTGTTTTGCATTCTTCTTTTTTCTTCATTATAAGTATGTAGAATCTTCTTCATTGCTTCATTGTACTCCAAATCTTCAATAAAATCATTTAAAACAAATAAGAGATAAAGGGAGTGTGAATGATATTTGAAACACCAAAATTCAATAGAAATTTGAGTTCAAAATGATCATTATATTATGCACAAATATGTAATATCAGCAATCGCCAGGGATCCGAGGCTTTGGAATGAACCAGAGATATTTAATCCCGAAAGATTTCTTGATTCTGAAATTGATTATAGGGGAAATAACTTCAAATATATTCCAATTGGTGCTGGAAGAAGAATGTGTCCCGGTATATCATATGCTCAGCCTAACATTGTCTTGCCCTTTGCACAGTTGTTGTTCCATTTTGATTGGAAACTTCCAGGTGGGTTGCAACTCGAGGATTTGGACATAGATGAACGTATGAGCTTGACAATAAGAAGAAAGGATGATCTTCATCTGATCCCAATACTAAATCACTGTTCAACTCTGAAAAAAGGGATCTAGGTAGATGAATTTCATTGTGTACAATGTATCCCTTTTGTTTCACAATAAATACCATTGTAAAAGTTTTATTTTGTTGCAAAGTAAATGTCATTTGATAAATTTAACTTTCTTTCCCTTATGCACCATCATAATAAAATAATAATATTTAATATAGTAACGATAATAGTTTTTCGTGTTTTAATTTTGTATGAGGAAAGACAATATTCAGTTCAAGACAATTAATCAATTTGGTTATTATTTTTATATCTGTAAAGATTTCTACGGTGACTTTTATTATGAAAGTACGAGATTTTAATGTACGGTGTCCAACTTTTGATGCACGCTTTCCATAATAGCCAGTTGCAGCCAATAAATTTTCTTTTAATGATGCTGTGGGATTACAGTGTTATGTCCAAACTAACATTAAGTTTACGATGTCAATTTATGACAAGAATGTAAAGTAAGCTAAATTATACCTCTTCCCTTCCGTCTATGAAATTGAATACCTCTCGAGACTTATTTTTCCCTCTAACTCTTTGCTCCTTTCTGCACTCCAACTGCTTGTCTTTTTCTCGTGTCAAATCCGGACTTTTGTACGTAACTATAATCAACAATGTGCATTACTAAATGTAACATTCTAAATTACTAATTGTAAGTCCTAAATTATAACTTTTTATCTTCTTCTTTCTCTTCCCACTCCGTGCGCGCACACACGCACACACTCTTTGTCTTTCAAATCCAATATTTTTTTTAAGATTTTAAACTTGTAAAGTCAAAATAACAGCATAAGTGAAGATGTCCAACTATAATCGTACAAAAATCTTCAAAAATAAATATTTTTTTATAATTTTTACAACCCTTGAGTTATTTTACAAGTCAGATTGCAAAGCTTAGTAGACTTTGCGACAAGTCCGTGGTATTCCTCGCAACATTTCGCAATGTCTCGTAGAACACAACAGAATTTGTTGCAAAGTCTAGTAAAATATCTTCGAGCTTCGCAAGAGTCACATAAAATGGCTTGTAACGTGCATGTGAAGTAAGAAAAGAAAAAAGATTGCAATAAAGAAAATAGAGGGTTGCATTTAGCTGCCAAATTTACGGAACTAATGCCTCTTTTTCCTGTGCTGAACGGCCCTACATCATTAGCTTAGTATCATTAGCTTAGACTGTTCAACATGTGTTTGGAAAAAAATTGTTAATATTATAATTGAATCCACGTTTAATAATCTCTCAATATTTTTAACAAGATATGCGTTAATATATTTAATAGATACTGCTTAAGAGAAACAGTAGTTATTGATTCTAGACCAATAGTTAATAGTTCAATTATCACAAGAATTCTTTCTTTCTTTAACTCCTCTGCACCTTCTCTTTTCACTCTCCTTCCTTGTGACTTTTCACTCTTTTCTTCGGCTAGTTCCGAACAATGGTTGTGTCCAGAGTTTTGGTTGTTGGCCGAATATCATTTACTGTTCTTTCCTTGCCAGCACCTTCTCTTTTGGTTACATAAATCATGATGTACTTATCTCTACGAGATTTTTCTCTAAAGAGGGCCGATACTTTGATGAATTATCATGATATTTCATTACTTTTCTTCAATGACACTTGCAATATATATATATATATATATATATATATATATATTGACACATTATATAATACTTTTACTTAGGGTTAAGTCCGTAAAAGTACCCAAAACTTTGAGGGTCCTGACAATTAAGTACCAAATCCCATCACTATGATAATTAAGTATCCAATTTGAATGAAATTCATTACTTCAAACGGAAAACTTCGGAGATCTTAACAATTGAGTACTTAATCCTAGTACTATGACAATTAAATACCCAATTTGGATAGAATCTATTAATTTAGACAGAAAACACATGATCTGGTACAGATCTATTCACATTGTACATATGAACACATATTAGTGATTCTCTGTTTCAACTTCTTGTTCCTCCTAAGTAGAATCTTCTCTATATATTTTTCTTTCTTGCATATTGAGCGCATTTTTCTATTTCCCTATAATATATTTTTTGTTTCTTTATCTTTTTCTTTAAAACCAACTACCTTACTCACAACATTTGCAAAAATATGTAGCGAAACAATTCACGTGGATTATTCCAGTTTGGTTTATGATCCAATATGTGGATTATTTATCTAAATTTTTTTAATAAAATATATTTACCTCTCCAAGATCACTAATTGATAATATAAAATGAGGTCTATAAACTTTATAATATGTGAAAGTTAATAAAACTCTTGTCTTCTTGTCTCAAAGGATTTCAAAGAAATTAATACATGTGATTTTATTTGAAATCTTGTGTAAAACTACAAATAAAAAAATATTATATTTTAACTCGATTATCTCAAAATTGAAATCGGCTCCGCTACTGGTTGCATGCTAGTAAAAGTACTTCCCAAGAAACCCACAAGCCCTCATACTGCCTCCGGCGCCTCGGCCGCTCCCTGTAATTGTAGGAAACATGCATCAAGGCCTAATCCATCACAAGCTAAGACATCTGGCCAAGATATATGGTCCTCTGATTTACTTGCTGCTTGGTGAAGTTCTGACCATTGTTGTCTTTCCACCAGATGTTGCCAAAGAAATCTAGGGTGAGATTGGATTGGGTTTTGAGGCTTCCAGAATTTTGACATATGATGTTACCGACATTGAATTCTCTCCACGCGGTATTCCATTCACACCGACACAAATGCATGTTTTGTTCCCTTCTTCCAGAATATGGGTTTACCAAACCTTTCTTGTTTTCTTCCTTTATTTTTTTTTGGGCATAGATTGAATCTATAGTATCTTACGTAATAAGAGATGCTTAATGCACTACGGGTCTAATTATACCATCTAACTAAATAAGATTATTTTAATATGAACAAAATATTCATTGGGTTCTTATCAATGGAGCAAATATTCTGCTTCTTGCAAGAATGAAATATTTCACTAATAGTTGATTAATATTGTGATCTAACAGTTCAAACTATATATTATCATATATATATATATATATATATATATATATATATATATATATATTATTCGAATTACCTATTTTTTGCCTCATATTTTGAAAACTATATTTTCATTTCAAGATATTTTCAGTGTTTTGAGTGAGAGATTGTCAACTTCAGAATGGTCAAAGACCCAACAAGGTCAAAAGGGTATTAAACGAAGTAAGAAATGTGTATTGTGAGAAAGGAAACATCGACGACTAAATTGCATACAAGTCATCATTAAAGGAAGGAACCCAAATTGTTGGCTGAATTTGTTGGAGAGTTGTACCTAAATTGTATCCAATTTGGGTACAATTATCCAATGAATTCTGCCACATCTTGGCAGAATTTCCCAAGAAATTTTGTCAAGATTAGTTGTGTAAAACGGGCTAGCTCACTCCGGCTCGGTCCAGCCCGTCGCTGGCTGGCTTGTTTTTTCTCCTAATGAAAAATTCTAGTTTGTGGCCTGCGATAGCCAACTAGCGGACTTTTCTAAAACTACGTCGTTTTGCAAAAAAGTAGCAAAACAATGTCGTTTTAGAAAAAATATTTTTTAAATATTTTAAAAAATCAAAACTACGTCGTTTTGAATTTTTTTAAAATTAAAAAGAAAATTGGGATGGCCTGCGGGCTAAACAGAGCAGGCCAAAAAGCCCGCGTTTAAACGGACTTGGGCATAATAAGTCCAAGCCTGCTTATACGGGCCAGCCCAAGGACTTTGGCCAGTATTGACAGTGCTAGCCAAGATGTGGCCAGTATTGCAGATGACGGATTCTTCTCGACAACGGCAACGGGTGTTACAGATGTGTAGCAGATAACCTCAGCGTAGAGAGATGCTGCGCTGTAGGAAATGCTACAAATATTGGCCGAACGGTAGAGATTTTTGGCAGGGGTGGATCGCTCAGGACAGTCCGGCTCATAGGACGTTATTTTTCTAGCCGACCTAGGCTGTTCAGTTTTTTTTTTTTTGTTTGTTTGAATTCAACTTATGTAGTGTGTTAGTCATGAAACTACGTGTGGATCGTATTGTGTGACATTTGTGAATAAATATAATTATTTACTTTGAAGTACAGGAAGAGGCATTTATAACAATTGCATGTTAACAATTATACATTAGATTTCAGGTATATTGTAAAAAAAATTTAATTACACACAAGGGACTGCTAGTGCGCAATCCTCTCATGTAACGGAGTGTCTTACCCATCAACTGCCTGTCATCTGTAGCGATGCTAGGAAGGATGCACATTGGGGACTAAAAAGCCATCCTCTAGTCGAAACTGCAAACAAGAAAGAAGGAAAATATGTTAGACTAAAAAAAAAAAGCAAGATAATTTTTGGGGGACAATTTCTGTTGAATATGTCTTTCACGCACTCCAGCACCCACCGGTAACTGTTTGCCTGCTCGATGCTGCTCAAAGCGCCGGCAATGAAAAAGTTAAGCCCCGTCGGGGTCACGCCAACAATCTCCAAATACGGCATATTGTACCTATTTTAATTAATTTAATACAAGTCGTATAAGTGAACAACATTTTACATTTATTTTAATTACAGAACATTATGTGTAACTACAATGCAATACAAAATCAGAGAGAAATATAATATAACGAACCTGTTAGTCTTGTACGTCGTATCCATTATCAACACAAATGGATACGCACGAGCAAGTAATGTCGAATCTAGATGAGCAAAAACATAATCACTAAGAATTTCGGCTCTTGGCTCAACTCTGTGCCAATGGATATATCCATGTTCGATGAAAAACTTGAAAAATTATTGAACGACTATCCAACTTTCCATACTCGCCACTCTTAATTTATGTCAATCATTATACACAGTCTTTGCCGTGTTCTAATAACCAACACAAACATATATCATCCATACATTTACAAAATTTAAAACCAGTATATAAACGTACAAGTAAGAAGCATTATATATTCGTTATAGGCAAACATACCTAACAACAGTTCTCGGGTTCTCTCGTTTCAAATGATCTAAAATATGTTTAGGCTGAACGTGACATTTGCTCATTTCCTCCTTGATTTTCATCTCCCGCTTTGTCATGAGCGCAGCGAGGGAATGACCGTGGAGGATTCCGAGCTTGTGATTATGCTTGCCGCGTATTACCGCAATACTCTACGCCCATTCAACTTTCATTCCTTACTCTGCACCTCCAGTTTTGCTCCATCATTCTGAATAGAAATACATTTTGGGTATACTCCACCCCTTTCACACCTAAGCTCGACAAAGCCGTTACCTGTTCCGTCACATTTTCTCGAACGAGCAATTATCAATAAGGTCCTCACCTGTAATGCTGTTGCCTTCGCCCACTTTACTAACTCATCTTTACTCGAAAATATGTCTTGCGTGCCCAAAAAGTGTCTTAGATCCTCTACTTTGTCAAGATTTAAAAATTCTTCAAACGAATCTGATGACGATGACGGGCCTTGACCATCCCGGTAAAACGTTGGATGAAATCTTGCCTTCCGGCCCTTTTGGTGTTCATGTAATGCATATATTGCACTTGTCTAATGTCGATTATTTTTAAAAAACAAAAATCGTAAAATAAAAATATTTACAATGCGTAATGTAATGTACAATATAATTATAAGTATAAAAAAATACAACAGTACAACTAAACAAGTAATTATTACAAAAAATAAAAAAATTTGCAAAACTTGGCCAATACTTTCGCCAGAACCTGATAAAATTTGTGGTAAAATTTAGCTAGGATTTGGCGTAAATTAGCCAATAATTTTGCCATATTCTGGGGAAATTTTACCACAAATTTCGCCTTTCCCTGGCGAAATTTATGGGTGATTTTTGCCACTTTGTGGTGCAACTACAGTGAAAGTTGCGCCACTCAGTGGCCAAACTCATACATAATTTTTAACAAATTATACAAATACCAATTTAATTTAAATTTAGAGAATTTTTACCTAAAAATCGAGAGAATTCTTCGTAAAATCTTTGCTCATTGTCTTGCTGCGACTAAATTCACCTATTTTTTATGAAAAAATGTGATCTTTTTAAAGAAAAAATTGAGAGAGTTATAGAAGGAGAGAGAGAATTTTTAAAAAATAAAAAATTTTAGCACTATATATAATCTTAAAAAAATTACATATAAAAATAGTGTTATTCTATTAAATTTTGATTTTATAAATTCCTTTTGTTATTTGGAATAGAATTCCTAATGTGGATAGATTAAGGAATCTAGACTTAAGAAATTTATATATGAGTTTGTATCTAAAGTTATTTATATTATGTCATCATAATTTACAGATTGGTCCAATAAAGACTTGAGAGAGTTTTAAGAAATTAGATTATCTTTATTGTTTGGGTTTTAGATTCTATCACCTTAAAATTTTTAGAATATATATATATAGAGAGAGATCCTTCAGCTATAGCTATAGACAAGTGGTGAATCCACAATGCAGAACTTTCATGGTTGGAAGAAAACATTGTTAGCGGCAAATAGTCAGCTTTGACAACGTGATGAGTAATTAAAAATAGGAAATAGTCACACTCACTCAATTTTATAATAACTAGCAGTATTTGCATGCATACACACCTACCAAATAGAATTTTACTAAAAATTAAAATTATTTTCTAATTTATTTAGTAAAGTCATATCATGCATTTGTTCTAATTATTTAGATAAATGCGAATACACAATACGTGACTTTCATAGAAACGTTTCAGATGTGAAGAACACAACGTTTAGCTGCAAATAGTCAGCCTTGACCCATTATGAGTAAAAGAATATTAAGTTTTCTAATCCATGCTTTATCCGGCTGATTGTAACATATCATTTTCAAAAAATTTCTCCGAGGATTAACTGAGTGACTTTTCTCGGTATACGGAATTGTCAACCATTGCTTGCATTGAGGCCTATTTCGTATTTAGTAACCGATTGACATTTTTTCTTCTTTCTTTTTTGCTTAGTCAAACATCTATAATTTTTCAACGCAACATCGAGAAAATTCGTGGCTTTATATTCTAACTACCTCATGGGAAGGATTATTAAACGCAAATTGTCAAACCCGGAAAGAAACAGTGATGATAGCTGTAAAACCACAAATTTTACATGCACTAAATAAATTTTCAAGTGGTTTTATTATAATTATAAATTGCTAAAAATTTTATTTTACCCATTTTTAAAAAAAAATGAAGAGAAAAATATACATTATAAGTTTTAAGGTAAATCTATAATTATAAAAAAAATTGAAGGATGGTTTTGAAAATTATTTGAAAAAGAGGAGATCAGCCATACGGCTGATCCCCTTCCCCAATTTTTCTCCATTTCCCCATTTCCTTCTCTTTTCTCTCTTCTCTTCTCTCTTCTCTCTTCTCTCTTCAATTCTTCACCAAATCTTCACACAAAAAATTCAAATCCTTCAAACCCAGGTTTATAACAACATCAAAGTCTCCAAATCTAGGTAAAATCTTCAATTTTTCTTATTATTGTTGAGTTTAATAATTTTCGGAAATTACTGTAGCAGTAACTTTGTATGAATTTTAATAAATTGTTCGATGCTCCGATTTTGATCAATTTTTGAACGAAGGTTCTTGTTGTCATAGTCTACCTACAGAAAATATGTCGTTAAGTTTTAAGCATGTTTGATATTTTTCTGAAGTTTTGAAAAATCTGGACAGATTTATTTATTTTTGTAAATTTTTGTTTTGATTAAATATTGAGTATTTAAATGTTTATTAGATTGTTATAATGCAAAAAGAGTATAGAAATATATAAAAAGAATTAAATAGAATATTTTTCTGAATTGTGAATTTTATTAAAATAAATTATTTTAATTTCCCTAAATTGGTATATTAGGAATAAAAGGAAATAATTGAGTTTTTTGTGGAGAATGATGGATTTTATTAAAATTAATATTTTAATATTTTTATTCCCAAGAAAAGCAGGTAGTTTCTATTTTAAAATAATTTTATGAAATTCAATAATTTTTAGTTCTAATTAATATTAATCATGCATTCATTTATGTATATATATGTGTGTCAATATTTGAGCATTTTAGAGTGATATTAAATTCGTTTATTGCTACGAAATTATATATTAGGTCCCGAGATTTGTCGAGGTAGAACCAAGGGTGGAGTAGCGTAGATTTATGCTTTTCAGTTGAGGTGAGATTTCTATCTTACTTGTGGAGGTTGAGGACCACAAACTCCTAACAGTTTAAGTTATATAATTTTTTTATATATTTTATTTAGTTAATTTACACTAAGTAAAATATTTATTTTGCCGTGGCTCGGCTTTGTAAATAAATGTGTTGCTATCCTTGATTTGTTGTTTTGCCGTGGCTCGGCTTTTATGAATAAATGTATTGTTAAGCTTCAATTGTCATTTTGCCGTGGCTCGGCTTTGTGAATCAATGTGTTGTTAATTTGAAATTATTATTTTGCCGTGGCTCGGCTTTTGTAAAAATATATAGTAGTAATATATATTATTGTTTTGTCGTGGCTCGATTTGTGTATTTATATAATATACTAAACCGTGAGAATTGCTTCGTTGTTGATGAGTTGTAAATGTGAATTATGTGTAAACTCCGCCGTCGGGATATGAATTGACTCCCCTGCAGGGTGAGATTATTGATTTGTGTGGAGAGTCCCTTTGTGCCGTATGTGAGAAGGCCATTGGGAGATGTTGTGTGGAGAGTCCCTTTGCGCCGTGTGTGAGAAGGCCATTGGGAGGTGTTGTGTGGAGAGTTCCTTTGTGCCGCGTGTGAGATGGCCATTGGAATATGTGCGTATATGGACTCGAAAGAGTCGTGTGAATTGTGGTTGTTGATTTGAACATTATTTTCAAAATGGTGATTATTACTTGAATGTACATATATATAAATATATTTTATTTTATCTGATTTTCAAATTAGACTATTATGTTGTACTAAATGAAGTTATTCTCATAAAAATCAAGTCAAGGATAACTTATATCTATTTTAAAAGTGTTATAAATTCACTACAGTATATTTGCTTTCAAACTGTACAAGTACCTAGAAATTTCACTGGGCTTTATAGCTCATTATTCTCTCATTATATTTCAGGAGTTTCATAGTGGAATTGAGAGTATAGTTCTCTTTTTACGTCGCACGTGACAGTTGAATCCTCAGCAGCAGCTAATAATGTAGAGGTCTTTATCATTTGTAATTATTTTGGTTTGTCAATGCATTGTAACATTTCAAGGGGTTATTGATTTAATTAGTATGTGTATGGAGAGATCTCAATATTTCGAAACAATTATGTTTTGTATAATTTATTTTATGTACTTTTTGCTATAGAACGGCCGGTGCGCCTTATATTATTTTTGTTGTTATTTGCTTAGACACTATTAGAATTTACACTCGTATCATATAGTGGTACTACAGTTGCATTGCACCTCTGGAACAGGAAAGTGATGATTCACTCCTAGGTAGGGCCCGCCCGGGAGTGGGTTGTTACAATTTTGGTATCAGAGCTTAGGTTATAGATTCTGTCTTTAGTTACATGCATCATGCAAGTTTTGATAGTGAGTCTCGGTTTTATAAGCTGCTGAGGCTGTCACGTGGTGAGGGAGGACGGAGAGATCGTGCTAGGGAACGCACTCGCGAAAATGTGCGCGATAGGGTTCTTTGTATTGGTAGCCTACCCCATGCTCCCCTATTGAGGATATACATTGACTTTTATAACGGACTATCAATAGATATTAGATATTGACTATGTAATATTTCTTATAATGGTTTCTTAGACTTGGCAAGTAAAGCACTTAAGGTGGAGACTAACATATTTGAGAAAGGAGGATACGAGTCACATTTTAAGAGGATTATGACTAATTTTAGGAGAGAAATTGGACAGAAATAGAGCAGTCAGTTTGGCAGTTCAAATTAGAGAGGTGGTAGTCCATCAAGAGGGTTTTCCGGTCAAAGACCGTTCTTATCAAATAGACAAAGTGGACATCCAGGATTTATTACTTAGAGTACAACCACATTTCCTCGGAGACAATTAGGTAAAACAGAAACTGCAGTAGTACTGGAACACTTCGAGCTAGTGGATTATGTTTTAAGTTTGGGAGACTCGGACATATAGTAGCTAATTATTGTGATGGTGGTATTGTTTTCTATATATGCCGCTAGGTAGGACATACATCTAGAGATTGCCCTTAGAGTCAGATAGGAAATTTTTGCACAGAAGGGACAAAATATATCAGTATTCAGATCCATACCTCGTATGGGACGAGTGAGGCAGAGGTCATCAGAGTCGAGGAAGCCAGACTAGTTGACACAAATTATATTAGGGTAGAGGAGCAGTCCTATTGAATGGCAGAGGTTGAGGTCAGGTTTATGCAGTGATTCATCAACAAGCACAGACATGTCAAGGTGTTATCATGAGTATTGCTCTTTCTTTTTATAGAAATACTAAGCTATTATTCGATTCTAGAGAATCACATTCTTTTATAACTTCATCATTTGCATCCTATGCTATATTACCCATATCTAGCCTTACAGGTACTAAATTTGTTATTAAAGATGTGTATCGAGGTTGTAAAAAAAAAAAAAAAAGTCTTGGAGATCGTGTACTATTTGCTGACTTGATACCTTTTGCGATTGTTGATGACTCGGGATGGATTGGCTTAGTCATCATCATGGCTTGATTGACTGCAATAGAAAAGAAGTAATATGTAGAGTTCCTAGACAGGAACCATTTCGCTTCTTTGGTGATCGACGAAAGTTCTTCCTTCCAAACATCATCTCGATTATTTACATCAAAAAGTTATTTTAAGAAAGTCACTACAAAATGGATAATGGTAACCCCTAACTACTTCATTCATAAATTTCACAGTAATAGAAATACATGTCCTACCGAGACAAAATTTGTAACTTGCTATCTTCTTACCTAGAAGGTGAAAATTGACCTTTGTAGAAAGGACGATTCATTCAGATCGACATGAGAGTTCAACGACATTACATTTTCAAAATCCATGTTGTATATTTTAAATAGGTGGATCTTCTTGCTTCTCTCATGGCACACTCCTCTTCTCGCCGAGCCCCTTATCTCCTCGGTCCACAGAGACAAAATGTAGGACTGTTTTGATTAGATTGGATCCACCCTTATTTAAGTATCCTAAAATTGAATATCTCAAAATAGCCGATTCCTCTCACTTTCTATTTATTGAAAAATCAAATGTGGGTTTTCATTCGCAAAAGTCAAAATTTATGAAAAATTGGAACCATTAACTATTGACTGCTGACTACGAATTCATGAACCATTTGAATTTTCAAATTGGATTTTCTTTCCTAATGACATGAAAAAAAAAATACAAATTGATACATCAGTATCCTTCTCTATTTCAATTATGACAACAATTCTGAGTATATTTAACCCCTAGAGCAGAAATTGTTACAGAGATATTTATTTATATATGTTGCCTATAAGTAATTAAAAGTAATTCTCAAAAAAAAATTATCATATTTTAATTTTTAATTGAATAGAAAATCGCAATTTTCCTTTAATAGAAACATGACCCGTCATCGCCCCTGGAAAAGAATGGCGATGACATTTATCAAATTCAAAGTGGATTCGGCCTGGAAAATGTTTTGATGTGATTAGTTTTTCGTAGGGGTATTGAACATTTATAGGAAAACGATTTGCTTAAAACGGAGTAATCGTAAAACCTTGATCGATGTACCGGCAGCTCGTATTGCTTGTTGACCATCATTCATATTCTCCCAATTTGTGGCCGACCATGCGATCTATTATATAAATAGACAAATGTTCCTTTCCATTGTGGATAGCAATAGTATGTCTGACCATTGTAGGTATAATAATAGATGCTCTGGACCAAGTTACGTTAGGTTTAGTTGTACATCCCAACAAGGGACAACTGTATTTATTCAATTTATCTCTCTCAACATGGATGCCATGAGGCGGGCCTTGGAAAGTTTTAATATAAGCCGGAGGGATTAGTAGATCTTCCAAACGCAGAGCGCATAGGGCTTTGAACCCAAATACTTTACCTATAATGGAATTTGTATATTTTATGTAATTGCGTTGAGTTTTTTTCCAACAAATTATTTATCAATGATTGTAGAATACTGAACTTTCAAGTTATGATTGTCACGGATTCAATTATAATCAAATTGCTTTGGGCCGTTTACCAACATCGGTAGTTGATTATTACACCATTCGAACAATTTCAAATTCACCTCAAATAAAAAAAAACAGACTAAACTTCTCAATTCAAAAAAAAATCCAATTAAAATTAAATTAAATTTCAGTTTGGATCCAAAAGAACAAGACTTTCTTTGATAAATCCAAAAGTTGTTTAAACTTATCGTTTATTTTTGTATTAGAAATATCTTTCTATATTTAGAGTAATTATTTGAAAATATATATTTTCAAACCATTTTCTGAGATATTGAATGACGGGGGTTCCAATAACACTATATACATTAACTCATTGGTCTTTGAGCTAACTATAGTGCAAAGTTGTATCTCTTTGGTCAATAAGATCCATCTTATTGGGAATGACAAAAACATCTCTTAATACTCAAAGTTTCTTATCCCGAAAGCAAGTTTTCAAGAAACCGCTTGAGTTTTACCAAAGCGACTCTCAGGGGACGTATCGATTGGTTGAAAGGTCCGAAAGAGAACGACTGTTTTTGGGGGGATGATACACTGTCGGGACCGGATTCAAAGGATTGGTGCACCCGTCAAAATCAAAACAACATAACAAGATTTCTTTGAAAAAAAAATCTATTCGAGGGGGAAAATGAGAGATATTTTGTTTCACCTTAGTTGATTCTTGCCTTTCAAATTAGTTGATTCTTTCTTTTCAAAGAATTTCCACAATACATCGTGAACAATCATTGAAATCATTTATAGGATTTACTGATTCCTAAGAAGGGGAGTCATTCCTTTCACTAGCTTCTTTGATTTGGCGCATTCATTTGATTTAGTAATAGATTTAGTAATAAAAAGAATAATGGCTGGAGTTGTGTATCTATAGCCAATCTAGGATAGAAGCGAGAAGGTTCCGTCGGAAAAATTTTTGTATTTCATCTATTCACTAGAAAAATTGGTAGAAATTTATGTCAAGAACATATTGAGATTGCATAGAGTACTAGTCAAGCATAGTGACAGATCGGGATCCTCGCTTTACTTCAGATTTTTTTAGAAGTTTCCAACTAGTAATTGGGACTAAACTTAATATAAGTATAATCTTTCATCCACAGACAGATGGGCAATCATAGAGAGTTATACAAATCTTGGAGGATATGCTGCGTGCCTATGTTATGAGTTATTCCACTAGTTGGGATGATGATTTGACGCTCATTGAATTTACCTACAACAATAGCTTTCAAACTAGTTTAGGTACGGCACCGATTGAGGCTTTGTATGGGACAAGGTACAGGACTCCAGTATGTTGGATGGAGGTTGGAGAAGTCTAGATATCTAGTGTAAATTTAGTGTAGCGCACCACCAAAAAAAAAAAAAAAAAAAAAGAAGAGATTCCAATCATTAGAGGACATTTCCGATTAACACAAACTCGGCAAAAGAGTTATACGGACAAGAGACGTAGAGCAATGAAATTTTAACTAGGAGATTAGGTATTTTTAAAAGTATCACTGTGGAAGGGCATTCTAAGATTTGGACGTAAAGGAAAATTAGCACCGTGTTATATTAGACCTTACGAGATCACTGAAAAGGTTGGCCCTGTTGCATATAGATTGTTATTACCCGCAGAGCTTAGTCGCATCCATGATATCTTTCATGTATCTACTCTTAGAAAGTATATAGCGGATCTTTCGCATATGTTGATTGAATAACCGGTAAATTTGAAAGAGGATTTGACTTATGTGGAGCAGCCGGTGCAAATAATTGATCGGAATGTGCAAGTATTAAGAAGTCGAGTCATTCCTATGGTTAAAGTACTTTGGAAAAACCATGGCATAGAGGAGTCTACGTGGGAACGTGAGGAGCTTATATGAAATCAATACCCTCATCTTTTCTAGAATATTACCTAATCTGTGAGGTAGTATTTATTTTAGAGGGTTAGATATGATTGGCTCATACATTTCATGGGCATTTCAATATTCATTATTATTTAACGAATCGACATTTCTTATATACATATGCATTGGTTTCAAAAATATTTTTATGCATGTATGCTATTATTTTTTTTCTCTAAAATTTCGGGGACGAAATTTATTTTAGAGGGTTAGAATTGTAAAACCACAAATTTTACATGTACTAAATAAATTTTCAAGTGGTTTTATTATAACTATAAATTGCTAAAAATTTTATTTTACCCATTTTTAAAAAAAAATGAAGAGAAAAATATACATTATAAGTTTTAAGGTAAATCTATAATTATAAAAAAAATTGAAGGATGGTTTTGAAAATTATTTGGAAAAAAAAAAAAAAAAAAAAAAAAAGAGGAGATCAGCCATACGGCTGATCCCCTTCCCCAATTTTTCTCCATTTCCCCATTTCCTTCTCTTTTCTCTCTTCTCTTCTCTCTTCTCTCTTCTCTCTTCAATTCTTCACCAAATCTTCACACAAAAAATTCAAATCCTTCAAACCCAGGTTTATAACAACATCAAAGTCTCCAAATCTAGGTAAAATCTTCAATTTTTCTTATTATTGTTGAGTTTAATAATTTTCGGAAATTACTGTAGCAGTAACTTTGTATGAATTTTAATAAATTGTTCGATGCTCCGATTTTGATCAATTTTTGAACGAAGGTTCTTGTTGTCATAGTCTACCTACAGAAAATATGTCGTTAAGTTTTAAGCATGTTTGATATTTTTTCTGAAGTTTTTGAAAAATCTGGACAGATTTATTTATTTTTTGTAAATTTTTGTTTTGATTAAATATTGAGTATTTAAATGTTTATTAGATTGTTATAATGCAAAAAAGAGTATAGAAATATATAAAAAGAATTAAATAGAATATTTTTTCTGAATTGTGAATTTTATTAAAATAAATTATTTTAATTTTCCCTAAATTGGTATATTAGGAATAAAAGGAAATAATTGAGATTTTTGTGGAGAATGATGGATTTTATTAAAATTAATATTTTAATATTTTTATTCCCAAGAAAAGCAGGTAGTTTCTATTTTAAAATAATTTTATGAAATTCAATAATTTTTAGTTCTAATTAATATTAATCATGCATTCATTTATGTATATATATGTGTGTCAATATTTGAGCATTTTAGAGTGATATTAAATTCGTTTATTGCTACTGAAATTATATATTAGGTCCCGAGATTTGTCGAGGTAGAACCAAGAGTGGAGTAGCGTAGATTTATGCTTTTCGATTGAGGTGAGATTTCTATCTTACTTGTGGAGGTTGAGGACCACAAACTCCTAACAGTTTAAGTTATATAATTTTTTTATATATTTTATTTAGTTAATTTACACTAAGTAAAATATTTATTTTGTCGTGGCTCGGCTTTGTAAATAAATGTGTTGCTATCCTTGATTTGTTGTTTTGCCGTGGCTCGGCTTTTATGAATAAATGTATTGTTAAGCTTCAATTGTCATTTTGCCGTGGCTCGGCTTTTGTGAATCAATGTGTTGTTAATTTGAAATTGTTATTTTTGCCGTGGCTCGGCTTTTGTGAATCAATGTGTTGTTAATTTGAAATTATTATTTTGCCGTGGCTTTCGGCTTTTGTAAAAATATATAGTAGTAATATATATTGTTGTTTTGTCGTGGCTCGATTTGTGTATTTATATAATATACTAAACCGTGAGAATTGCTTCGTTGTTGATGAGTTGTAAATGTGAATTATGTGTAAACTCCGCCGTCGGGATATGAATTGACTCCCTGCGAGGGTGAGATTATTGATTTGTGTGGAGAGTCCCTTTGTGCCGTATGTGAGAAGGCCATTGGGAGATGTTGTGTGGAGAGTCCCTTTGCGCCGTGTGTGAGAAGGCCATTGGGAGGTGTTGTGTGGAGAGTTCCTTTGTGCCGCGTGTGAGATGGCCATTGGAAGGGCGGCGGAAGTTTTTATGTGCGTATATGGACTCGAAAGAGTCGTGTGAATTGTGGTTGTTGATTTGAACATTATTTTCAAAATGGTGATTATTACTTGAATGTACATATATATAAATATATTTTATTTTATCTGATTTTCAAATTAGACTATTATGTTGTACTAAATGAAGTTATTCTCATAAAAATCAAGTCAAGGATAACTTATATCTATTTTAAAAGTGTTATAAATTCACTACAGTATATTTGCTTTCAAACTGTACAAGTACCTAGAAATTTCACTGGGCTTTATAGCTCATTATTCTCTCATTATATTTCAGGAGTTTCATAGTGGAATTGAGAGTATAGTTCTCTTTTTACGTCGCACGTGACAGTTGAATCCTCAGCAGCAGCTAATAATGTAGAGGTCTTTATCATTTGTAATTATTTTGGTTTGTCAATGCATTGTAACATTTCAAGGGGTTATTGATTTAATTAGTATGTGTATGGAGAGATCTCAATATTTCGAAACAATTATGTTTTGTATAATTTATTTTATGTACTTTTTGCTATAGAACGGCCGGTGCGCCTTATATTATTTTTGTTGTTATTTGCTTAGACACTATTAGAATTTACACTCGTATCATATAGTGGTACTACAGTTGCATTGCACCTCTGGAACAAGAAAGTGATGATTCACTCCTAGGTAGGGCCCGCCCGGGAGTGGGTCGTTACAATAGCTCAGAATTATTACGATGGTTGCTAAATGTAGTACCTTAAGTTGTTAATTGCAATATCATATTATATTGCTTTAAGAAAATGAACGATTTAATCTTTAAAGTTAAGAGCTTATCATACTATGATTTATAAAATTTCTTTTCTATTGTTATAATCCATAAACAATTTACACGCCACTACAAGAAAATACGGGATTAGCGACGGAGATTAGCGACGGCGAACGTCCGTTGCTAATTAGCGACGGATATTAGCGATGGACAAGTCCGTTGCTAATTAGCGATGGAAAAATAATTTATATATTAAAACTAATTTTTTAATTATAAATTAGTTTCGTAGCTAATCCGTTACTAATTAGTGATGGAAAATTAATTTATATATTAAAACTAATTTTTTTTAATTATAAATTAGTTTCGTAGCTAGTCCGTTGCTAATTAGCGATGGAAAAATAATTAAATATTAAGAATAATTTAAAAAATTTTCCGTAGCTAATTTCTTGCTAATTAGCGACAGATTAGAGACGGAAAAATAATTAAATATTAAGAATAATTTAAAAATTTTTCCGTAGATAATCCGTTACTAATTAGTGACGAATTAGCGACGGAAAAATAATTAAATATTAAGAATAATTTAAGAATTTTTCCTTAGCTAATCCATTACTAAATAGTGACGGATTAGCGACGGAAAAATTATTTAAATATTAATAATAATTTAAGAATTTTTTCGTAGCTAATCCCTTGCTAATTAGCGGCGGATTAGCGACGGAAAAATTATTTAAATTATTTAAATTATTTCCGTCGCAAATCCATCGCTAATTAGCGACGGATTTGCGACGGAATAGTTTTTTCTAAATTAAGATATTTTTAATTTTAAATTTTTAAGTAATATTAACTTTCTACTTAGCATGAAGAATATGAATATAACTAAAATAAATTATATTGAAGAAATAGACACAGATAATCATCAATAGAAGAAATGATAATTAATATATATTTAGATAATTTAGACTATAAGTAAATATCAATTCAAAAAAATAGTGTTTAATAAATTAAGATTTAGAATAAGTGAAGTTAGATTAAATTAGTATTTAGGAAGACTTTTTTATTTTTATTAAGAAGGTCGTTGCTAATTTTTATTTTTATTTTTAGCGAGAGATTAAAAATTATATTTTAAATATTTAAAAACACTAAGTTGCGACGGATTTGCGACTGAAAAAATTTATGAATTTAGAAATTTATTTTAAATATTTAAAAACATTATTCCGTTGCAAATATATTTAGATTATAATATATTATATAATAATATATAATACATTATTATTAATATAATACTATATGATAACAAAAATTTAAAATATAAAAATATTATATGATGAAATAAAACACAAGAAGTTAATTGGCCTAGTGGAAGAAGTCATCATCAACCCTTGAGAGAACAAGGGTTCGAATTTCACTTCAAGAAAACAAAGCAAGGGAATTAAATTCGGGTTGGGCTAACCCGATCCATTAGAGCCGAATCGGGCTAACCCGATCCACTTGTGCCCAATCGGGTTGGGTTAGCCCAATTCATATTTTTTAAATTTAATTATAAAATTTTTAAATAAAAAATGTTTTTTTTATTATTATTTTTTAAATTAAAAAAAATATTTTTGTTCGAAATCGGGTTGGGTTAGTCCGATCCATATTATTTTAAAATTTTTATTTTAAAATTTTTTAAATAATAATTTATATTTTTTTATTATTTATTTTTAAATTATAATTTATGTTCGTCGCAAATCCGTCGCAAAATCCG
Organism: Rauvolfia tetraphylla; assembly: GCA_030512225.1. Lineage (NCBI taxonomy): Eukaryota > Viridiplantae > Streptophyta > Magnoliopsida > Gentianales > Apocynaceae > Rauvolfia > Rauvolfia tetraphylla. The sequence goes on from JAJQKT010000012.1 coordinate 2,675,894, forward strand.
TCGCTAATTAGCGAGGGATTTGCGACAATTTTTTAAAATTAATTTTTAAAATTAAATTTAATAGAATTAACACTAATTTTTTATTTTAAAAATTTCAATATATTAGTATTCGACGTAAATCCCTGGCTAATCAGCGACAGAATAATGCTTCCGTCGCAATTAGCGACGCTCTATTTAGCTAGTGAATTTTCCGTCGCAAATCCGTCGCAAATTGTGATTAGCGACGGATTAGCGATGGATTTGTCCGTCGCTAATCCAGTATTTTCTTGTAGTGCGCGACTAATAAAGTTCTAATATTAGTTTATAATGTAGTTTCTTACAAAAAATTTATCATGAGTCGGTCACATGTTATTTTATTGAAGGATAATTTTTCATATTACATGATTTCCATAAAAAACAACCTTACATTCTCAACATACGAGCACAAATCAACGATAAACATGAAGAAAACGTTATTCAAAATTGAAACTATACAAAATGATGATTTTTTTCTAAAAAACAAATTGCATGAGAACGTGATCATGACAGTTTTTTTCCAGAAATTGTAGTAGAAGCTAGTGCTAGAACCTTGTTTCGCACAAGTAAATTATTTTTAGGACTGTAATGACAAGTAAATGCAATGAAATAAATAATAAAGATTAAGGTACTATTCATGTTTTAGAAAAAATCTAGCGCTGAAATTTCAAGATATGAAGAAGTCTATTCGAAAGTTCGGAGAGAATGTTGAAAAAGAGTGAGCAGGAGTTGTTGCAGTTAGAAATTTAGGGAGTTGCAATTGGCAATTGTGTATTATATAATGTCGCGTTGGCTTGCTTGCAATTGCCTACAAGCCATCCCCTTTCAATCCACCATACTAGTTAGTATTGATTCTTCAAACCCATCCTCATGGAGCTCATTTTTCTCTTCTGTGCCTTCTTCTTCTTCTGTTTCATGCTAGTTAAACTAGGCAAGAAAACCAAAGGCCTCAAACTACCTCCGGGGCCTCGGCCGCTGCCTGTAATAGGAAACATGCATCAGCTTAGCGGTGGCCTACTCCATCATAAACTAAGGGATTTGGCCAAGATATATGGTCCTCTGATGCACTTACAACTTGGTGAAGTTTTAACCATTGTCGTCACTTCACCAGAAGTTGCCAATGAAGTTTACAGAACTCATGATGTCCTTTTCTCTCAAAGACCTTCATGTTTCGAAACAATAAGAATTCTCACTTATGATTTTAGCGGCATTGTATTCTCACCTTACGGGAGCTACTGGAGAGAACTGCGTAAAATCTGCACGATGGAGCTTCTGAGTCCCAAGCGTGTGCAGACATTTCGATCGATTAGGGAAGAGCAGGTCGTAAATCTGATTAAATCAATTTCTTCGCAGGAGGGATCAGTTGTCAATCTCAGCCAGAAGATCTACTCATTGATTTATGGCCTCACTTCTAGGATTGCTTTTGGCAAGCGCAACAAAGATTAAGAGAGATTTGAATGGCTGGTGGACGAAATATCAAAGTTGGTTGCAGGGTTCAACATAGCAGATCTGTATCCTTCAGTCAAATTGCTTCAGGTTCTAAGAGGAACACAGCAAAAGTTGCAGATATTGCAGAGCGAGCTTGATGAAATACTCCAAAATATTCTCAATGAGCACAAAGAGGAAATGCTGAAACGGGAGAGTCGAAGTTGGGAAGCTAAGGACGACTTAGTTGATGTACTTCTAAAGGTTCAGAAAAGTGGAGATTTTGGAGTTCCATTGACTGACAACAACCTTAAAGCAGTCATCTCGGTAAGCTTATACTAACTAACTCTCTCTGGATTAGCTTTTGATTTGCATATTTCTACATGCGAAACTAATTGATTATACGAAAGAGAAAAGGTTTTTTTGACATTGTCAATGTAAAACTCTACACAGCTAACCTATTTGTAGAAGATTGTAACTGAACTGCTTAATATATGCGACTCATATGTTTCTTTTTTGGTAAATATATATGCCACTCTCAGAATATCAATCAACGCTTTAAATAAATAGATTCTAAAATGAGAAGTATTGATTGATATTGATATGACTTTTAAAAATACAAAAATTTGTATTTTAAACCGTGTAGAATTAAAATGCAAGGGAAATAGAGAAAGCTAAAACTTAAGTTTTAGTAAGTACTCCTATGATGCTAGTAAGAATATCGAGTAGTTGCTAGCTAGGTTATTCTACATTCTTATTTGTGCTCCAAAAAAAAAGAACACTGAAATATAATCTTTGCATGGTTAGAATGTAATAGTAAAATATTTGTTATTTTTTCTTTTTGAATGCATATAAAAAAGGCTCAAAAGCCTTATAATTAGAAATGGAGGGAGTAATTAGTGTTTCTAGTTGGTATCAGATTTCTAGTTGTTTAAATTTGACACATATTTGAATGAATTTCAAGATATTTTTAGTGCTGGGAGTGAGACATCATCAACAACTTTAGAATGGGCCATCTCCGAGACACTGAAAAATCCAATAATACTCAAAAGAGCACAGGGTGAGGTAAGAAGTGTGTATGCCAGGAGAGGAAACGTTGATGAATCAAGAATCGATGAACTGAAATACCTTCACGCCATCATCAAAGAAACCTTGAGACTGCATCCTGCTGCACCCGTTTTACTTCCAAGAGAATGCATTCAAGGATGCAAGATCTATGGATACGACATACCTGCCAAGGCAAGGATAATTGTCAATGCGTGGGCAATCGCCAGGGATCCGAGGCTTTGGAATAAACCAGAGATATTTAATCCCGAAAGATTTCTTGATTCTGAAATTGATTATAGGGGAAATAACTTCAAATATATTCCATTTGGTGCTGGAAGAAGAATGTGTCCATTTGCACAGTTGTTGTTCCATTTTGATTGGAAACTTCCAGGTCCGTTGCAACTCGAGGATTTGGACATAGATGAACGTATGAGCTTGACAATAAGAAGAAAGGATGATCTTCATCTGATCCCAATACTAAATCACTGTTCAACTCTGAAAAAAGGGATCTAGGTAGATGAATTTCATTGTGTACAATGTATCCCTTTTGTTTCATAATAAATGCCATTGTAAAAGTTTTATTTTGTTGCAAAGTAAATGTATTTGATAAATTTAACTTTATTTCCCTTATGCACCCTCATAATAAAACAATAACATTTAATATAGTAAATATGATAATTTTTCATTTTGTAATTTTTTATGAGAATAGTGAATATTTAAACTAAGACAAATTACTTCGTTTACTTATTGTTTTAATAAATGTGAAGATTTTTTCGATGATAATTATTATGAAACGGCGGAAGTATGATGTACTGTGTCTAACCTTTAATGCATGCTTTCCAAAATAGTCAGTTCCAGCCAATAAATTTTCATTTAATGATGCAGTGGAATGACATTGTAATGTCCAAATTACCATTAAGTTTGTGATGTTAATTTATAACGAGAATGTAAAGTATGCTAAATTGTTCCTCTTCCGTCATACCTCACTAAAATTATTTTTCCCTCTTAACTCTATGCTCCTTTCTGCACTCCAACTGCTTGCGACCCTTCCCCTCTTTTTCTCGTGTCAAATTCAGACTTTCATGTATAACTGTAATAAAAAATTGTGCGTTACTAAATGTAATATTTTAAATTACTAATAGTAATTTTCAAATTATCTATCTTCTTTCTCTTCCTACTCCACACATAGAAACTCTCTTTCAAATCCAATATATATTTGAAGATTTTAAACTTGTAAAGTCAAGATATCAGCATAAGTGAAGATGTCCAACTATAATCTTACGAAAATCTTCAAAAATAAATATTTTTATAATTTAGACAATCTTTAAATTATTTTACAGTTCAGATTGCAAAGCCTAGTAGACTCTGCGACAAGTCCGATGGTATCACTCGCAACATTTCGCAAAGTCTGGTAAAATATCTTCGAACTTCGCGAGAGTCCCGAATGGCTTGGAACATGCGTGTGAAATAAGAAAAGAAAAAGGATTGCAATAAATAAAATAGAGGGTTACATTTAGCTGCCAAAGTTACGGAACTAGTAGCTCTTTTTCCCGTTCTGAATGGCCCTACATCATTAGATTAGTATCATGTTGATTCAACAGTTGAGTAGAGAATCATTATTTTATAAAAAATAAATAATTATTCTACATAATAAATAGTTATTTTTAGTTGCAATTAATAATTTTTAGAATAATGTTATAGATTTTATTTTTTAAGAAATAATTTTTTTTATTGATGAGCATATCAATGCTTAATGCATCTCTTATTGTTTAAAAAATATTTATGAATTTATTCTTCTTAGAAAATATTTCTCTTTCTTTAATTTGCTGAAAACTTCTTTACGTATAGGTGAGACATCTATGAATTTATTTCTTTTTGGAGAAGATTATTTTTTTTGAATTTTTTGGTGTAGAGACCAAAATGAAAAGAGTGTCCCATGCTTCTTCATTTATCATGGGGGAAAATGCATGTGTGTTATTACATCATAGGCATTAAGTACATTTAGGATATTTTAATTTTTCATTCAAATATGTGTTTTAGATTACTATTTTTTGAATTTTGAAACGTGACTTAGAAGCTTTTTCAGTTGGATCCCGCAAAATGAGAGATGTGCACTTTTTTAAAATTTTTTAATTTATGTTTTTTCTTCAATATGATTCTATGTAATTCCTTTTGGGAATAACATATATTTTTTGAAACTTTTGAATTTTTTGAGTTTTAAGAAGTTTGGAAGTTGTTAATGAATTTCATATGTAGTTATACATTTTCCCTATTTTTATCAGTTTCTTTTATTTTTAATTTTATTTTTAGCCTCATTCATGTTTTCTCTTTATACATCTTTTATGCTTTCAGTTCTTTTAACTAATAAATTAGTGAGTTTTTATTTTTTTTTTGGCATGTTTTGAAGATTCAAGCCTTTTCTTTTCTTTTTCCATTTGTTTGTGGGAATGATTTTAGAAATATTTATCTATTTAGTCCTTAGTATTTATTACACCAATTTATTCAGTATCTATTACTATCTAATTTATCCTCTATTTGCTAGGTTTTAAGGATAAAGATGCCTAATTACCTATTAAAATATTTGGCACCAGAACATGTATGACTTTACATTGCATTAGACATGAAATATAACAATTGATGATTTTTTTTTGTCTTTTCACCAAGTGAATATAAAAAAATAATTTGTAAAAAATAATAACACTATGACTTCTTTGTGAAGGATCAAGAATACTATTCTATTGAAAAAAATTGAGCAATGACTTGAAAATCTTTTCATTTTGGAGAAAAATTTCTTTGAGGTTTTTAATATATAATACTAATATTTTTTATTTTTTATGTTATTTATTTTTTAAGAATGGAGAGAAACAAGAAAGGAGAGAAGAATTTTAATATTCGCAGAGATTATATTGCAAATATATTTAATTTTTTTGAAGAGTCAAAATAAATAATTAAATAATAGTATGGAAGAGGAATCCTTTTTTTCTTTCACACCTAACAGGGGGTAGAAGGTAAACACGATAGAAGAATTGAAAAATCGTATTATAGACTCAATTTATTTTAAAGAAATGAAAAAAAAGTACAACTTACAATGTGTTTTTTTTATATTTTTCTCTTCATCTTAATTTACTTATGATTAATCATTAGTGTAAACTTTTTTTATTAAACATATAAATTTGCTTCATATTTTTAATAATAACTCTAATAACTATTTATATAATAACTCATGTTAATTTTTTGTCACTTTTTTTTAAAGAAAATTTGACTTTGTTACTAAAAAAAGAACTTACTCCTGGTCACGCTATTAAAGGCATTTTTTAATAACATTTTTAATTAATTTTTCTTTTTAAAAATCTATTATCTTTATACACTTGAAGATTCAAACTCAAGAACACAACTTTTTACGGCCAAGTTGGAAAACTTCAAGCCCAAAAGATTTATTGACTTTAAGTTAATTATAGGGAAAATAATTTTGAATATATTTCGTTCGGTGCTAGCAGAATAATCAGTCCCCGTATAGTATATGCTCCACCTAACTTTGTGCTATAGCTTGCCTAGTTGCGTTTCCATTTTGATTGGACGCTTCAAGGAGAGTTGCATATGGCATGATCTATGTGCACGTAACAGAATTTTGTAAAACTAAATTATTAGGTTATGGTTTGTAAATTAAAAGTATTTTTTAAATAAAAAATAATTTATAAAAATTAGTGGTTTATTTTACTATTACACTTGAGGTAATTTTTTAAAAATTTTCTATATAATTTCTAAATAAGTCTCATTTAATTAGAGATGTGAAATGTCCTCGAGATAATACGGCTTCCAAACTTTCTCTTTATCCACCGTACTGCCACCATTATTCTATTTTGGTATATATTATTTTTTCACCTTTTCATTAAATTCTTTTCTCGGACATTTGAAGCCCTTTAAATTATATTGCGTGTCTGTTTGTCCAGTGTATCCATTGCATGCATTTGCAATTTGAATCTCGCATTTTAACAAAGACTAAACTGAATCTCTCGCTTTGTTTGAAAATTGGGATTCCCCTTTTATACTTGATGTTCTTTTTTCTTTTTCCTTCTTAGCAACTTATTTCCATCTCTAGCAGGGGTTCTTTTCAGTTTGTTTGTGCTTCTTCAACTAAAAATATGAACAACATCAACAGCAACATATACTATAATTTCATAACAAAAAATACTCGAAGGTATTTTAGACCATTTCAAGAGAAAGAAATACATTATGTATACATCACGCCAATTAAGACATTTTTAGTAACATAGATAGTGATAAATGTAGGTAAATGACGAATCCATAATAACATAACTTTCCTGGAGATGCTTCAGTCCCTGTATGTGGAAGAACCCATTGTTTAGCTGCATACATAAATTTCATGGACATGTTTCAACCGTCGTATGTAGAAAAACACATTGTTTAGCTGCAAATAGTCAGCTTTGATGCATGATTATAAAAAACACAATTTCATGAAGCCTTTTCCAATTAGCCAATTTTGGGTAAAAGATGATTAAGTTTTTTAATCCATGCTTTTGCTGGCTGATTGTAACATATCGTTTTCAGAACAATTTCTTGGAGGATTACAAACAAATTTGTCAACCGTTGAATCTTGAATCTTGTGTATCCATTGGCCGCGTTTCCCATTTGAATCCAGAATTTTAACAAAGACTACATATAAAATGTAAATCATCACACACATTCACACTTTTATAGTTATTTACATAACTATAGATATACACAAGTGGTGAATCCACAATGCAGAACTTTCATGGTTGGAAGAAAACATTGTTAGCGGCAAATAGTCAGCTTTGATAACGTGTTGAGTAATTAAAAATAGCAAATAGTCACACTCATCCACTTTTATAATAACTAGCACTATTCATACGCATACACATGTACCTAATAGAATTTTACTAAAAATTAATTTTTTTTCTAGTTTGTTTACTAAAGTCATATCATGCATTTGTTCTAAATATTACGGACTCATAATATTTTTTCTTATTTTTTTCTTTCAGATGATTTGTTTTATTCATTCTATAGCTTTTTTTAAAGCTTGTATTCTATCCTTATATCACATGCCTTTATATTTTGGATAGAAAATATTTCAATCATTATTAACTAATGGACTAAAATACTTAATATCTGGTAGTTACAAACTTTCTTAATTCTTTTTATTACGGATGTAACTATTTTTTATTTTATTATTTTATGGTTATTATGGTACATTTAATAATTATTAAATGAAATCATAATAAATTTACCATTTTATCCTTTTAGTCTAATTATTTACTTTTAACACAATGACTAAATTTGTTCATTCAAAAGATGAATGGCGAATCCACAATACGTGACCCTCGTAGAAACGTTTCCTACGTGGAAGAACAACGTTTGGCTGCAAATAGTCAGCCCTGACTCATGATGAGTAAAAGAATATTAAGTTTTCTAATACATGCTTTTTCCGGCTGATTGCAACGTATCATTCTCAAAACAATTTCTTGGGGGATTGACTGATTCACTTTTCTTGGTGTACGAAATTGTCAACCATTGCTTGCATTGAGGCCAATTTCGTATTTAGTAACCGATTGACATTTTTTATTCTTTCTTTTTTGCTTAGTCAAACATTTATAATTTTTCAACGCAATATAAACAAGAAAATTTGAGGCTTTATATTCATACTACCTCATGGGAAGGATTATTAAATGCAAATCGTCAAATTCACGGAAAAATCTGTGATAAATTGTTAACTGCAATATCGTATTATATTGTTTTTAAAAAATAATTACTTTTATCTTTAAAGTTCCCGACTTATCATACAATGATCTATAAAGTTTCTTTCTTGTCGTTATAATCCGTAAACAATTTACATGCGACCAACAAAGTTTAAATATTAGTTTTTAATTTAGTTTTTGACAAAAAAAAATTGTCATGACTTGGTCACGTGTTATTTTCTTGAAGGATAATTTTTCATATCACTTGTTTCTTCAAAAACAACCTTACATGATCTGCACACAAGCACAAATCAACAATAAAGAATCTTGAAGAAAACGTTGTTCTAAATGAATACCATACAATATGACGAATTTTTCTCTAAAAAATAGCAAGCAAATGTGATCTCGGCAGTTTTTTGTCAGAAACTACAATAAAAGCTAGTGTTAGAACCTTGTTTCTCGCAATTAAATTATTTTTAGGACGGTAACAACAAGTAAATGCAATGAAATAAATGACAAAGATTAAGATACTATACATGTTTACCTAAAATCTTGTGCTGAACTTTCAAGATTTGAAGAAGTCTATTCGATAGTTTCGAGAAAATGCTGAAAACGAGTGAGCAGGACAGGTAAAAATAAAAGTATAAGGTGTTGTAGTTAGCAATTTAGGATGTTGCAATTAGCAATTGTGTATTATAAAATGTCACGTTCGCTTGCTTGCAATTGCCAACAAGCCATCCCCTTTCAATCCAGCATACAAGTTAGTATTGATTCTTCAAACCCATCCTCATGGAGCTCATTTTTCTCTTCTGTGCTTTCTTCCTCTTCTGTTTCATGCTAGTTAAACTAGGCAAGAAAACCAAAGGCCTCAAACTACCTCCGGGGCCTCGGCCGCTTCCTGTAATAGGAAACATGCATCAGCTTAGCGGCGGCCTAGTCCATCATAAACTAAGGGATTTGGCCAAGGAATATGGTCCTCTGATGCACTTACAACTTGGGGAAGTTTTAACCATTGTTGTCACTTCACCAGAAATTGCCAATGAAGTTTACAGAACTCATGATATCCTTTTCTCTCAAAGACCTTCTTGTTTCGAAACAATCAGAATTCTCACCTATGATTTTAGCGGCATTGTGTTCTCACCTTACGGGAGCTACTGGAGAGAACTGCGTAAAATCTGCACGATGGAGCTCCTGAGTCCAAAGCGTGTGCAGACATTTCGATCGATTAGGGAAGAGGAGGTCTTAAATCTGATTAAATCAATTTCTTTGCAGGAGGGATCAGTTGTCAATCTCAGCCAAAAGATCTATTCATTGATATATTGCCTTACTTCTAGGATTGCTTTTGGCAAACGCAACAAAGATCAAGAGAGATTTGAATGGCTGGTGGACGAAATATCAAAGTTGGTTGCAGGGTTTAACATAGCAGATCTGTATCCTTCAGTCAAATTGCTTCGGGTTCTCAGTGGAACACAGCAAAAGTTGCAGATATTGCAGAGGGAGCTTGATGAAATACTCCAAAATATTCTCAATGAGCACAAAGAGGAAATGCTGAAACGGGAGAGTCGAAGTTGGGAAGCTAAGGACGACTTAGTTGATGTTCTTCTAAAGGTTCAGAAAAGTGGAGATTTTGGAGTTCCATTGACTGACAACAACCTTAAAGCAGTCATCTCGGTAAGCGTATACTAACTACTCTTTATGGATTCGCTTTTGATTTGCATATTTCTACATGCGAAACTAACTCAAGTAGCATCATTATACGAAAGCAAAAAGTTTTTTGACACTGTAAACCTAAAAATCTACAAAATAATGTGAACGAAAAAATCTACACAGCTAACTCGTTTGTAAAAGATTGTAATAGAGCTATTTTATATGTGTCACTCTTATAATATTAAAATTCTAAACTAAAGAGGAGTAACTTGAAAATTGAGATTAAAATATAGGAGTAACTTGAAACATAAATTAGCATTTTAAACCATGTAGAATTAAAATGCAAGGCAAATAGAGAAAGCTAAAACTTAAGTTTTATTAATTATGATGCTAATGAAAATATCTATTACGTTATTCTACATTTTTGTTTGCACTTAAAAAATGAAATCTAATCTTTGCTTGGTAAGATCTTCACATGATATATTTTTTATATGTTGTTTTCAGTTACAACTTATATATGATATAGTTTTATATTCCATATTTTGTTTTCAGTTACAACTTATATTGGTTTAACTTCTACGGTGTCCAAGAGAATTCGTTAACAACTTGACAATAAACAAAATGGAATGAATAATTCATTTGGTTCTTATCAATTACTCCCACTATTTTAAAATATAAGGTTTTTTAGTTTCTTTTTTTTTCCCCTTATCAAAATGTTTGGCTTTTCACAAATTTTAAAGATGATTTTTTTAAAAGTACCCTCACCATAAATATAATTATCTTATTCTTTATTATTAGTGAAATGAGCTAAGAATATAATAAAAATAATTCATATTTTCTTATTTTCTTAATCTATATAAAAGGTTCAAAAGAAAAGGTGAAAGTAATTGATGTTTCTTGTTGGTATAAGATTTCTTGAGGCTTCATAAATTACATCAAACCGCAGACTATAAAGTCCCATCAAAAGGATAAGTCAACTTTCAGAACACCAGTCCTCTTTTTGGGAGCTGGATTTAAAAACAACATTAATAGGGCTGTAGAGCTACATTAATATGATATGCATATGAAACATTTTAAATTGTCTTGTAGACTATCCAAAATTTTTGTTCAAATTTGAACGATATTTTAATGAATTTCAGGATATTTTTAGTGCTGGGAGTGAGACATCGTCAACAACTTTAGAATGGGCCATCTCCGAGACACTGAAAAATCCAAGAGTACTCAAAAGAGCACAAGATGAGGTAAGAAATGTGTATAGTGAGAGAGGAAACGTGGATGAATCGAGAATCGATGAACTAAAATACCTTCAAGCCATCATCAAAGAAACCTTGAGACTGCATCCTCCTGCACCCGTTTTACTTCCAAGAGAATGCATTCAAGGATGCAAGATCTATGGATACGATATACCTGCCAAGGCAAGGATAATTGTAAATGCGTGGGCAATCGCCAGGGATCCGAGGCTTTGGAATGAACCAGAGATATTTAATCCCGAAAGATTTCTTGATTCTGAAGTTGATTATAGGGGAAATGACTTCAAATATATTCCATTTGGTGCTGGAAGAAGAATGTGTCCCGGTATATCATATGCTCAGCCTAACATTGTCTTGCCCTTTGCACAGTTGTTGTTCCATTTTGACTGGAAACTTCCAGGTGGGTTGCAACTGGAGGATTTGGACATAGATGAACGTATGAGCTTGACAATCAGAAGAAAAGATGATCTTCATCTTATCCCAGTACTAAATCACCGTTCTACTTTGAAAAAAGAGATATAGGTAGATGAATCTCATTGTGTACAATATATTCTATTGGTTTCGTAATAACTGTTATTGTAGAATTTTTATTTTGGTGCAAAATAAGTGTCATCGGACAAACTTGACTTTCTTTTCTTTATGTGCCCCCATAATGAAACAATAATATTTAATACAGTAAAGATGTAGTTTCTTATACTGTAATTTTTTTATGAGGAGAAAGAATATTTGATTAAAAATAAATTAGTTGGTTTAGTTATTATAATATGTATGAAGATTTCTTAAGTGATATTTATTATAAAACGATAGGAGTATAATATACAGTGTCCAGCCTTTAAGGCATGCTTTCCACAATAACAAGTTGCAGCCAATAAATTTTCATTTAGTGATGCAGGGGAATTACATTGTAATGTCTGAATTATCATTAAATTTATGGTGTCCATTTATAACAAGAATGTAATGTATGCTAAATTATGCTCTTCCATATCTGATATTGAATACCCCACGATAATTATTTTCCCTTTTAATTGTTTGTTCCTTTCTACACTCTATCTGCTTGCGACCCTTCTAGTCTTTTTATCGTGTCAAATCCCGAGTTTCGAGCATAACTGTTATCAACATATATACATTACTAAATGTAACATTCTAAATTACAAATTGTAGCTTTCAAATTATCATTTTCTATCTTTGTCTTTCTCACTCTACACCGCACGCACAAACACACATCTCTCTCAAATCCAATACACATTTAAAGATTTTTTAAACTTCTAAAGTCAAAATAACACCATAAGTGATGATGTCCAAATATAATCTTATGGAAATCTTCAAAATCATTCTTTTTATAATTTGGACAACACTGGTTAAAGTCCAAAAAACCATCTTCTAATTTCTACACACGACACCAGCTGGAATCCAGTCTCTCAAATTTATCCTTATGGAGTTCATCTTTCACTTCTTTTGCATGCTAGTAAAAGTACTTCCCAAGAAACCCACAAGCTCTCGTACCTGGATCCGGCGCCTTCGCCGCTCCATCTAATTATAGGAAATGCGCATCAGGTTTATGGGGGCGGAATCCATCCCAAGCTAAGACATCTGGTCAAGATATATGGTCCTCTTATGCACTTCCAGCTTGGTAGACATGTATATACATAAGAGATTTTGGACAGAAAAGTATTATGTGCACATTTTGTGGTAAATTAGGACATACAGTGGAAAAATGCTATAGGAAAAATGGATGTCCTCCAAATTTTAAGTTTAGAACCAGAGAAGGAGGTTTCATTGGTGGTGGAAATGCAGATAATAGAAAATATGGTGTTGGTCATGCTCCTAAAAAGAGTTTTGTTGTTAATCATACCAGTGGTGTGACTGTTGCAGAAATTCCAGATTCTTCAACTGCAGGAATTACTCAGGAGTAGTATCTAAAACTGATGAACATGCTTCTAGTCAGTCCCATGGAGTCAACCAGGCTATTGTTTTTACAGCCAATTTTGACAAGCCAGTCAATTACACACGTAAAATTTCTTATGAAACTACAAAGCATTGGATAATTCATTGCCAATTTGAGACAAAATCGAGACAAAACAGTGACAAGTAAATAAAGTTGACTAACATTGCGACTAAATAATATTCATCACAAATATTTTGCAAAATAGCGACGAAAAGAAAAAGTAACAATTTTAAATAAAAAATTAAATTCCATTTCAAATATGTCGCAATTTTTGCAATGGATTTGTGACGGAAAATAAGAAATTAAAACTTTTTAAAACAAATTTTAACATTTGACACAAATTTGTAGCTAATTGGCAATAAAATTGCAATGGAAAGAAAAAGTAACAATTTTAAGTCAAAAATTAAATTTCGTCTAAAATTCATCTCCATTTTGCAATGAAGAAAGAAAATAAAAAATTTTAATAAAAAATCAAATGACATAGCAAATCCATCACTCATTTGCAACGGTTTTGAAATAGAAAAAGAAAATAATAATTTTAAATTAAAAATTAAATTTTGTTGCAAACTCATCACTATTTTTGCATCGGTTTTGGGACAAAAAAGAAAAATTAAATATTTGTAATAAAAAATTAAATGCGTTCGAAAACATGTTGCACATTTGAAAAGGTTTTGCAATGAAATGTAAAAAAATGAATAAGAAATTAAATTTCGTTGCAAATTCGGAGCTAATTTGTATCAGTTTTGCTACGAAAATAAATAATAAAATTATAAATAAAAAATTAAATTTTGTAACAAAGTCTTCACTAATTTGCAACGGTCTTACAATGTAAAGGAAGATTAATAATTTTAAATAAAAAATTAATGTCCATTGCAATTTTGCAAAGGTTTTGTGGCAAGAAGAAAAGATTAAAAATTTTTATTCAAAATTAAAATGTTGTTGCAAATCTGTAGCTAATTTGCTCCAGTTTTGCAATGGATAGCTACAAATTTGCAGCATATATCATTATTTTGCAATAGAATAGTGACGGATTTGTAATGACATGGTATTTCTTTTATTTTTTTTACTTGCCCCATGATAAATTGGTGAGACATATATAGCGGTGTTAATAAATATGTTATTTTACTAAACATAGAAAACATGCGGTGTACTAGTAGATATTCTCAAATGTTGCATGTGAATACATAGTTAGTGAGAAACACTGAATATGAATATGCAATCTACAATTGTTTTTACAAAATATTTAATAAATGTAATAACACATCATACAAGATATATAAAAGTGTGTTACATATGCATAAAACACTAATAGCATCAGGTTTGATAGTTTTATAATATGTAATAGTGTACAACATATTATATTAATGCGTTGAATTTACATATTAGTTCAACGTATATAATAATTACGTATATATATTTAAGAAATACGAGCAATTAACAAATCTTTAAGGAAAATTTATTTGAGGATCAAAGGAAAAAAGAAAAATGTGGATGAAAAAATTAGAATCATTATGTCGTCGTAAAACTATTGCAAAATTTCACCAGATTTTCAATGGCCAAAATAATTTGAGACGTACCGTTGCAACTGCGTCTCAATTTCGTGATGGATTTGTGACAAATTCCATTCATGTTAGTTAAACAATTCAAAATATTAATCAATCACAATTCTCTTACAAATTTGCGGTGGAGTAGTGACAGATTTTCAATTTTTTAGGCGGAGGAGGAACCGCCAATTTGAAATTCAAATTCTTCATAAATTTGTCACAAAATAGAAATGAATTTGTGACCAAAATTTTATCGTCATAAATAACTTTATCAATACTTTATCTGTCACAAAATTATGAGTGAATTGCGATGAATTTTGTATCATTAAAAAATATTAAAAATAAATACAGTTTCATCTCAAATCTTTTGTAATACTATGACGGATTTGCAACTGATTTTTTTGTAGTTATCAAATTTTGTTTTAAAAAAATAAATTCCTTTTCCATCGCAAAATCCTAACTCAATATCTAAAGCTTCGCCTTCTTCTTCAAAGCATTTTCCATCTCTCTCTCTTTCTCTGTCTACTCTATTCTCTATCTATTCTTCTTCTCTTTCTTTTGTGTTCTTTCTTCTCTCTTCCTTCTTCTTCTCCCCATAGTACTGTGTCGACCTTGGTTTGTTGCAGCCGAGGAAAAGTTCTTTGTTGTTTTTCTTTAGTGTGTTAGACGTATTATTCTTTAAGGTATTGTGAAAATTGTGATTTAGGCTATAAAAGAAAAGAAGAGTCTTAGCAAAATCACAAAAATTTGTGAAGGTGGTATAAAGACTTGGATGTATACCTAAATATAATCTTCGTTTCTCTTTTTTTCAGCATATATTATGTATCCATACATACAATGATTTTGGTCACTGAATACTTTCTGCACTGGCTAATCATTTTGTATGTGGCAGGGTGACTGAAAATGGTAGTATAATTAGGCTGATAAGTGATGAACTCAATAGTAAAGCTTCAGCTTGCAATGTATTCTCTTAGTTAGCTGCCGAGCTGGAGGGGAGATTGCATATGTGGATTCATGACGTCCTTCATGCAGGACACTTTTACTTTCTTAGTGCCTTCATGAATACGGAGGCTGATATTCAATATTTGTACTCTACATAATTATCATTTTGAGCATAAATTTATATTATATTTTGGTGTTTTAATCACCATTTATACTCCATTTATCTCTTATTTTCTTTAGGAGAGATTATTGAAGATTTGGAATTAAATGAAGCAAACAAGGAGGTTTTGTACAATGAAGAGAAAAACAGAGAAATGCAGAGGAGAAACTGCCTGGTAGAGAAAGTTCCAGTGAGATTTTGACCTCCATGAAGATTTCAAATGCAAAAGTGGTCTTCTAGATAATTATAGAAGAGATTCTTAAGTTTCCAGAATGGTAACATTTACATCAATCCAAATTCGTTTGGTCAACCTACATACAGTGCAAATTCAGTAATTCTGGATTTGATTCTAGTTTTGATACATTGTGGTGTAATTACCATATCTGGAGTTTTAGATGTCCAATGGAGGTGATTCAAAGCTCTGTAGAAACATAAGAGTATTAGCTACAACTTTTATGAAGGCATGAAAATCTATATCGTCCGATTTAATGCTCTGAATTCACCAATAATCCAAATGGTACCGTTTTGGCAGAAACAGAATTTTCTGCAATTGTTGCTTTCTTTTTTGGAGGTATATATATACCCTTTTAGGGCATTTGGAGGGGCGGCCGTCTAGGGTTCCAGAGAGGAGAAAAACAGAGAAAAAAAATCCCAAAACCTCTCCCAAAATCGTCAATCTTTTCAAGAGAAAACATGAGAGAAGATCAAATCTTTGAAGAAGGAGAACATCAATCTTGAAGATTCAAGCTCAAGAACACAACTTTCCACAACCATGTTGGAGAACTCCAAGCCTTGAAGAAGAGAAGATTTGAGCTATGAAAATGAGAAATTCTTACTCTTTCTTTATTGCTTTATGTTCTTTGAATTGTAATATGTTGATGAGCTAAATTATTGAATACTTGGATGGTTATGAACCCTAGTTATTTTCTATGTGAATGATTGGTTTTCTTGGTTGATTGAATTCCGAATTCTTGTGGATTGTTTGTGGGTTTGATTGTTTGAATTGACTCAGCTATTAATTGATTCATAATCTGGATTTATTCACTTGGAATTGAGAAAGGAATGGTGAAATAGACCATATACAAACAATGGGGATGATTAGGTGAGTAGAGATAGAAACCTCAACATCTTCTTGGTAATTAGAGAAATCTAATTTGGGGGTTTCATTGCTTGAATCAATTCAGTTGTTGATTGACTCATAATATGGATTTTTCACTTGGAATTGAGAAAGGAATGGTGAAATAGACCATACACAAACCATGGGGATGATTTAGGTGACTAGAGATAAGAACCTCAACATCTTCTTGGTAATTAGTGCAATCTAATTGGAAATTCACTAATGTAAATGCATTTTTAGGTTGAATTGGTTAGGAAGAGATTTCAACCAATTAATCTAAGAGTAGAGGACTTTCATCTAGAGATAGAGTGAGTTCTAATTTAGGAATTTCATCAAACATAAGAAGGGGAATTCATTAACCGATGAACTTTTCTATCCATAGGTAATTCTAGGGGGATTTTCCCTTCAAGTATTACTCTCTCAATTGAAAATTTCTCTTGCAAACTAAAATTTAGATAAACTGAATTTTTCTGTTTAAGTTAGATTTTCATTCCTAATAGTTTGTTTCTATCATATTTACAAGCAAATTTGATAGGCTAGACAATAGAGTGAAAAGTGAGTAATGGTATTTGATCATCCCTGTGGATACGACATTTAAATTACTTGTCATTGTACTAATCATAACGATAGGTGCACTTGCCTAGTGTTTGTGTCCAATTGTTAGAGATTGTGATAAAATTAAGTATAAGGGCATGCAAAACAACACAACAAGTTTTTAGCGCCGTTGCCGGGGAATAATTGGTCATTATTAGGAAAGCTCAAACTCTATTGATTTAGTCATTTTACTTGTTATTTGTGTAATACTTGTTACTAGTATTAGCATTTATTTTCTTGTTCGAAATTTTGTTAGTTATTGGTGAATTGAAGTGGCTAGCTTGTGTTTTTTGCATTTGTTCTGTTTTAGTGTGAATTCCTTGGGCTGAAATTTTGCTTATACTTGTGGTGAAGGTATCAACTGAAGGTGTGAAGGTGTGAACTAGTGTTAGCATTTATTTTCTTGTTTGTATTTTGTTAGTTATTGGTGAATTGAAGTACTTAGTTTGTGTTCCTCTGTTTTTGTTTTGTTTAAGTTGTTGTTCTGTTTTTTTTTTTCTCTTTTTTGTTTTGGAGAAGAAAAACAAAAATTGCTTGCATTAAACGTTTACTTTGATTTGTGGTGAAGGTGTGAATTTGTTTTGGTTTATGATCTCAAGTGATTTGGAGGAATTGGCTCAACCTAATTCCCAAGCTGAACAGATTTTTCATTGGGATCCAAGGGGTATCAATCTTGAAGTAGTGCTTGAGGGAGTTGAAATTGAAGGTGAAAATATTCAACAAGTGAAAAATATGGCACATAATGGGAATGCAAGGCAAAGAACTATGGGAGATTATGCACGACCTTCTTTGTTAGGAACGGAGTCAAGCATTGCTTGGCCAAGAGTTGAAGCAAACAATTTTGAGATCAAGCCAAATATCATCCAAATGGTTCAACAATTGCTACAATTCGATGGTTTACCGGACGAAGACCCAAATGCTCACATTGCCAACTTCTTGGAAATATGTGATACTTTCAAGATTAACTGGGCTTCCGAAGATGCAATCCGCCTTCGACTATTTCCATTTTCATTGAGGGATCGAGCCAAGTCATGGTTGAAGTCACTTCCACCGGGGTCTATTACTACATGGAAGGAGCTATTGAGAAAATGCCCACATCATGGTCTAGATTTGGGGCTGCAAATGCAAACATTCCATAGTGGATTAAATTTCCCTTCCAAGCAACTCATTGATGCTTCTTCGGGAGGAACTACAAATTTGAAGACGCCGGAAGAGTTACAAGACCTTATTGAAAATATTGCAATGAATAATTACCAATGGGGGAATCCTAGACTGAAAGCCAAGGCTAGTGGAGTACACAATGTAGATATGATGACGGCTTTGGAGGCTAAGTTTGATGCCCTAAACAAGAAGATCGAAAGTTTGAGTCGGTCACCTTCAATCTCCCAAGTGATGATGGCTTGTGACTTTTGCTGCGGTGGTCATCCAAATCATGAATGCCAAATAATGGGAACTTCTAATACATCGTCATTGGAGCATGTGGACTATCTTGGAGGAGGAAGGCAGCTTAACAATCCTTATAGCAATACTTATAATCCGGGGTGGCGGAATCATCCAAACTTTTCATGGAGTAATCAAGGGCAACAAAGGCCGCTACATCCTCCCGGTTTTCAATCTTGATCAAGCTCTCGACCCCAACCATCTCTTCCTTACGAACATCAACCTCCTCTACCTCCTCAACCACCGGTGAAGTCTAACCTTGAGGAATTAATGACAAAGTTTATTGCGGCAACCGAAAATCGGTTCCAAATTCAAGAAGCATCCCTAAGGAACCAAGAGGCTTCTATTCACAACTTTGAAAATCAAATAGGCCAATTGGCGAAGCTTGTTTCGGAAAGGCAAGTTGAACGCTCCCAAGCAATACCGAGCCGAATCCAAGAGAACATGCTAAAGCCATCACTTTGAGGTGTGGGAAGGAATTAGAGGTTCCAAAGAAAAAGTAGCAAGAAAGAGAAAAAGAGAAGATAGAAGAACCATTGCATATTAATGATGAAGGAAGGATTGAGAAGAAAGAAGCACAAAAGAAAAAGGAAATTTCAGAATACAAGCCCAAAATTCCATATCGTAACCGACTTCAACAAGAGAAAAATGATGAAAATTTTGGTAAATTTCTCGAACTCTTTAAGCAATTGCATATCAACTTACCTTTTGTTGAAGCTCTTTCGCAGATGCCAAGATATGTTAAATTCTTAAAGGAGATCCTTTCCAAGAAAAGAAAGCTAGAAGAGTTCTCAATTGTGACATTGAACGAGGAATGTTCAGCCATTCTTTAGAACAAAGACAAGTTACCCCAAAAGCTAAAGGATCTAGGGAGTTTCACTATCCCTTGCACTATTAGTAGTTTGTCAATTGGTAGAGCATTAGCATATTTAGGAGCTAGCATTAATTTGTTGCCATATGACATGTTTAAAAAGTTGGGGTTGGGTGAACCTAAACCTACTAGGATGAGCATTCAATTGGCAGATAGATCGGTTAAGTATCCTAGGGGAATTATTGAAGATGTACTTGTGAAAGTTTATAAATTCATATTTCCTGTTGATTTTGTGATAATTGATATGAATGAGGATATTGATGTACCATTAATTTTAGGGAGACCTTTTCTAGCTACCGCTAAGGCTAATATAGATGTATATGAAGGAAAATTGACCCTTAGGGTAGGAGAAGAAGAGGTTATTTTTAAAGTTCCCGAGGCTATGAAACATTCGTTTGATCATGATGATTCTTGTTATAGGATAGATGTTATTGGTAACATTGTATCCGATTATGTGCAGGAATTATTGATTAATGACCCTTTGGAAATATCTCTATTTCAAGGTGAAGAAATAAAGGAGGGGCAGCATGAAGTTGAAGAAATTATAGCACATTTGGAGTCATCCCCATTCACAACAAAAGGGACGATGTTTGAGAAGATTGAAAGGGAAAAAGAGAGTAGAATGAAATCTTCCATTGAAGATCCCCATGAGTTGGAGCTGAAAAAGTTACCGGATCATTTGGAGTATGTTTTTCTTGCAGATAATTCTAAACTTCCAGTGATCATTGCAAACAATTTGCAAAAAGAGTAGAAACAAGAGCTCATCAAAGTTTTAAAGAAGCATAAAAAGGCAATGGCATGGAAAATCTCCGACATCGATGGTATTAGTCCTTCATTTTGCACCCACAAAATATTGATGGAAGAAGACTTCAAGCCAGTGGTGCAACCCCAAAGAAGGTTAAATCCAAACATGAAGGAAGTGGTAAAAGCAGAGGTAATCAAGCTTCTTGATGCCGGTCTTATTTATCCTATCTCGGATAGTCCATGGGTTAGTCCTGTCCAAGTAGTCCCTAAGAAAGGAGGGATGACCGTGGTGCCCAATGAGAAAAATGAGTTGATTCCCATGAGGACCGTGACGGGGTGGAGGGTATGCATCGATTACCGGAAGCTCAATGATGCCACTCGGAAGGATCATTTTCCACTACCTTTCATTGATCAAATGCTTGAGAGACTCGCGGGTCATAGGTATTATTGTTTTATTGATGGTTTTTTGGGGTATTTTCAAATTCCAATAGCCCCGGAAGATCAAGAGAAAACTACTTTTACTTGTCCTTATGGTACTTTTGCTTACCGTCGTATGCCATTTGGTCTTTGTAATGCTCCTGCTACTTTTCAAAGATGCATGTCAGCTATTTTTGAAGATCTAGTGGAGGATATTATGGAAGTCTTTATGGATGATTTCTCTGTCTTTGGTGATTCCTTTGAACTTTGTTTGAAAAATCTTGAAAAGGTTTTGCAAAGATGTGAAGAAACCAATTTAGTTTTGAATTGGGAGAAATATCATTTTATGGTTAAAGAAGGTATTGTTTTGGGGCATAAGATTTCTAGCAAGGGCATAGAGGTTGATAAAGCCAAGATTGAAACCATAGAGAAATTACCACCACCAACTTCGGTGAAGGCAATTAGAAGTTTTCTTGGTCATGCTGGTTTCTATAGAAGGTTTATAAAGGATTTTTCTAAAATTTCCAAACCTCTCACAAATTTACTTGAAAAAGATGTGGCCTTTGTGTTTGATGAAAATTGCTTCTTTGCTTTCAATTTGTTGAAACAAAAACTGATAGAGTCTCCCATCTTGGTTGCCCCCGATTGGTCCCTTCCCTTTGAACTAATGTGCGATGCAAGTGATTTTGCAGTAGGAGCAGTATTTGGACAAAGGAGAGAAAGGTATTTTCAACCAATATACTATGCAAGCAAGACCTTAACGGAAGCACAAGAGAATTACACTACAACTGAGAAGGAGCTGTTTGCTGTAGTTTTTGCTTTTGAAAAATTTCGACCTTATCTCATTTTGTCTAAAATCATTGTTTATATTGACCATTCAACACTCAAATATCTTCTTAAAAAACATGATGCAAAGCCTAGACTAATTCGGTGGGTACTTTTGTTGTAAGAATTTGATTTGGAGATAAGGGACAAAAAGAGAGCACAAAATCTTGCTGCCGATCATCTATCACGATTGAAGAACCCACATTTGGAGCGATTGAATGAGGAAGACATCAATGATACATTCCCTGACGAGAGGTTATACTCGGTTGTAAGTCACAGTGATCACACTCCTTGGTTTGCATATTATGGTAACTATATTGTAGGTCAGATCTTACCAAAGAACTTGACTCCTCAACAAAAGAAGAAATTCTTTTCGGAGTTAAAGTATTATCTTTGGGAGGATCCATATTTTTTTCGAATATGTGCAGATCAAATCATAAGGAGATGTGTAGCATACCCCGAGAATATGGACATCTTGGAGCATTGCCATAAAGGTCCGGCCGGTGGTCATTATCAAGCTAATGGGACAGCCAGAAAGGTACTAGAGTCGGGATTCTATTGGCCAACTTTGTTTAAGGATGCCCAAAGGTATGTTGAAAAGTGTGATAAATTCAAACGAACAGGTAATATCTCAAAAAGACATGAAATGCTTCTCTCTACATTTCAAGTTTGTGAAGTATTTGACTGTTGTGGTATTGATTTCATGGATCCTTTTCCAAAATCTTTTGGTAATACATATATTTTGGTCGTAGTTGATAATGTCTCTAGATGGGCCGAAGCCTAAGCTTTGCCCACAAATGATGCTAGAGTAGTTGTTAAGTTCTTGAAGAAATTGTTTACTCGCTTTGGCATTCCTAGTGCTATAATAAGTTATAGGGAACCCACTTTTGTAACCAACAACTTGAGAAAGTATTGCTTCGATTAGGTGTTACTCACAAGAAGGCGACCCCGTATCACCCTCAAACTAGTGGTCAAGTAGAAGTTTGTTGTGTTTTATTGTCTATGCCTTTATACTTAATTTTATTCCAATCTTCAACAATTTGCACACAAACACTAGGCAAGCGCACCTATCGTTTAGATTAGTATAATGGCAAGTACTTCAAATATCGTATCCACGGGGATGGTCAATTACCATTACTCACTTTTCACTCTATTGTTTAGCCTAAGAAATTTTTGTTTTTGAAAATGGTTTGAATAACTACTAAGAAAAGGAATATAACTTAACTAATTAAACTAGCTTAACTAATCTTTCTTGCAAGACAGAATTCAATTGAGAGAACAATACTTGAATGGTTAATCCCCCTAGAATTACCTATGTGATAGAAAAGTCCCTTGGTTGATTTGTTTCCCCTTCTAATACTTGGTGAAATTCCAATGATAGAACTCACTCTATCTCTAGATGAAATTTCTCTACCCTTAGATTAATTAGTTGGAATCTCTTTCTAACTAATTTAACCTAAGAATGCATTTGAATTGGTGAATTTCCAATTAGATTTCTCTAATTGCAAAGAAGGTGTCCATTTCTTGTGTTTGGTGAAATTCCTATATTAGGCCTCTCTCTATCCCTAGATGAAAGTCCTCTACCCTTGGATTAATTAGTTGAAATCTCTTTCTAACCAATTCAACCCAAGAATGCATTAAGGTTTTTGAATTTCCAATTAGATTTCTCTAATTACCAAGAAAATGTTTAGGTTTCTATCTCTAGTCACCTAAATCATCCCCATTGTTTGTGTATGGTCTATTTCACCCTTCCTTTCTCAATTCCAAGTGAAAATTTCAAGATTTTGAATCAATTATCAATCACCCTTCATTTCTCAATTCCAAGTGACAAAATTCCAGATTTTTGATCAATTTCAATCACCCTTCCTTTCTCAATTCCAAGTGACAAAATTCCATCAACTATCCACCAAATCAATTCAATCATTCAAAACCACAAACAATCCACAAGAAATTTGTATTCAATCAACCAAGGGAAACAATTCATTCACATAGATAAAATCTAGGGTTCATACCATCCAAGTATTCAAAAGCTTAGTTCATAAACATATTACAACTCAATGAATACAAAGCAAATAAGGAAGAGGAAGAATTGCTCATTTTCATGGTTGAAATCTTCTCTTCCTAAAGCTTGAAATTCGTCACTGTAGCAATGGAGAAATTGCAGCTTTTGTGTTGAATCTTCAAGATGGAAGCTCTCCTTCTTCAATGATTCAATCTTCTCTCTTGATTTCTCTTGCAAGATTGATGGATTGGAGGAAGAACTTGGTGTTTTTCTTGGTGTTTTGCAGCCTTATTTTTTTCCTCCCCGCCGGCTGTGTTTGTTGCCCTGAAGGGGTATTTATATCCCCCTCAAAACAGAGAGAAAGTCAACCGAAAACTCAGTCCAGATCGCTGCAAACGGCGCCGCTTGGATCACACCAAACGGCGCCGCTTGCTCCCAGTTTTGGGGGCAAGTCTCTGCTGCACGAATGTGACACTGTTTTGACTTCTAGGTGAATTCAGAGCATGAAACCGGCTGATATGGGTCTTGGTGTCTTCATGAAAGTTGTAGCCATTGATCTTATATTTCCACAGAGCTTTGAATCACCCCAATGGGACACCTATAACACATGATATGAGCATTATACAAAACTGTATCAAAACTGGAACACAATGCAGGACAGCTGACTTTGAAGCATGAGCAGGGCAGGCAAATGAACTCGGATTTCCATGAATTTTACCATTATGAAAACTCCAGAATGTCCTATATAAATGTATAGAAGATCACATTCGTATTTGAAATCTATATAGAGGTGAAAACCCCACTTGAAAATTATCTACCAGACTATTTTGCCCCTGCATTTCTCTGTTTTTATTCATTGTGTAAAATCTCCTTATTTGCTTCATTTAATTCTAAATCTTCAATAAACTCACCCAAAGAAAATAAGAGATAAAAGGAGTGTAAATATTGATTAAAACACCAAAATTTAACAGAATTTAAGTTCATAAAAGATTATCATATGAAGCACAATTATGGAATATCAAAGTTGTTAATAGAGAAATCAAAAGAATTTTGGAAAAGATTGTTAAGCATACTGGAAAGGATTGGAGTGTTAAGCTTGATGATGCTTTGTGGGCATATAGGACATCATACAAGACTCCCATTGGGTCTACTCCGTATAGATTGGTTTATGGGAAATCTTGTCATTTGCCGGTGGAGGTTGAGCATAAAGCATATTGGGCTATCAAGTTGGTTAACTTTGATCTTAACATTGCAGGAAAGCAAAGAATGCTCCAATCAATGAACTTGATGAATGGAGGAGAGAAGCCTATGATAATTCACGAATTTACAAGGAGAAGGTGAAGCAATGGCACAACAAACATGTGTTGCCAAACCGAGAATTTAAGGAAGGAGATCAAGTATTATTGTTCAATTCTCGGTTGAGGCTCTGATATTACATATTTGTGCATAATATAATGATCATTTTCAACTCAAATTTCTACTGAATTTTGGTGTTTCAAATATCATTCACACTCCCTTTATCTCTTATTTGTTTTAAATGATTTTATTGAAGATTTGGAGTACAATGAAGCAATGAAGAAGATTCTACATACTTATAATGAAGAAAAAAGAAGAATGCAAAACAGAGCAGCAAAATAGTGCAGCATGACAGAATAATTCAAGTGGGATTTTGACCTCCTTAGAGATTTCAAATGCAGATGTGATCTTCAAGAAAATTACAGAGGAGATTCTGAAGTTTCCATAATGGTAACATTTATATCAATCTGAATTCGTTTGGTCACCCTACATATGGTGCAAAGTCAGTATTTCTGGATTTGGTTCCAGTTTTGATACATTGTGGTGTAATTACCATATCTAGAGTTATAGATGTCCAATGGAGGTAATTCAAAGCTCTGTAGAAACTTAAGAGTATTATCTACAACTTTCATGAAGACAAGAAAATCTAGATCGTCTGATTTAAGGCTCTGAATCACCAATAAGTGAAACGGTACCGTTTTGGCAGAAACAGAATTTTCTGCAATTGTTGCTCTCTTTTTGGGAGGTATATATATACCCTTTTAGGGCATTTGAAGGGGCGGCCGTCTAGGGTTCCAGAGAGGAGAAAAACAGAGAGAAAACATCCCAAAACCTCTCCCAAAATCGTCAATCTTTGCAAGAGAACTCAAGAGAGAAGATCAAATCTTTGAAGAAGGAGAACATCAATCTTGAAGATTCCAGCTCAAGAACACAACTTTTCACAACCAAGTTGGAGAACTCCAAGCCTTGAAGAAGAGAAGATTTGAGCCATGAAAATGAGAAATTCTCACTCTTTCTTTGTTGCTTTATGTTCTTTGAATTGTAATATGTTAATGAGCTAAATTCTTGAATACTTGGATGGTTATGAACCCTAGTTATTATCTATGTGAATGATTGGTTTTCTTGGTTAATTGAATTCCGAATTCTTGTGGATTGTTTGTGGGTTTGATTGGTTGAATTGACTCAGCTATTAATTGATTCATAATCTGGATTTTTTCACTTGGAATTGAGAAAGGAAGGGTGAAATAGACCATATACAAACAATGGAGATGATTTAGGTGACTAGAGATAGAAACCTCAACATCTTCTTGGTAATTAGAGAAATCTAATTTGGAGGATTGATTGCTTGAATTAATTCAGTTGTTGATTGACTCATAATCTGGATTTTTCACTTGGAATTGAGAAAGGAAAGGTGAAATAAACCAAACACAAACAATGGGGATGATTTAGGTAACTAGAGGTAGGAACCTCAACATCTTCTTGGTTATTAGAGAAATCTAATTGGAAATTCATTAATGTAAATGCATTTTTAGGTTGAATTGGTTAGGAAGAGATTTCAACCAATTAATCTAAGAGTAGGGGACTTTCATCTAGAGATAGAGTGAATTCTAATTTAGGAATTTCATCAAACACAAGAAGGGGAATTCATTAACCAAGGAACTTTTCAATCACATAGGTAATTCTAGGGGATTTTCCATTCAAGTATTACTCTCTCAATTGAAATTTTCTCTTGCAAACTAAAATTTAGATAAACTGAATTTTTCTATTTAAGTTAGATTTTCATTCCTAATAGTTTGTTTCTATCATATCCACAAGCAAATTTGATAGGCTAGACAATAGAGTAAAAAGTGAGTAATGATATTTGATCATCTCCGTGGATACGACATTTAAATTACTTGTCATTGTACTAATCATAACGATAGGTGCACTTGCCTAGTGTTTGTGTGCAATTGTTAGAGATTGTGATAAAATTAAAGTATAAGGGCATGCAAAACAACACAACAAGTTTTTGGCGCCGTTGCCGGGGACTAATTGGTCAATATTAGGAAAGCTCAAACTCTATTGATTTAGTCATTTTTGTTGTTATTTTTGTAATACTTGTTACTAGTATTAGCATTTATTTTCTTGTTTGTAATTTTGTTAGTTATTGGTGAATTGAAGTGCTTAGCTTGTATGTTTTTTTTTTATTTTTCATTTGTTCTGTTTTAGTGATAATTCCTTGGGCTGAAATTTTGTTTATACTTGTGGTGAAGTTGTAAACTAGTGTTAGCATTTATTTTCTTGTTTTTAGTTTTGTTAGTTATTGGTGAATTGAAGCACTTAGTTTGTGTTTCTCTATTTTTGTTTTGTTTAAGTTGTTATTCTGTTTTTTTTTCTGTTTTAGTGAAGAAAAACAAAAAAAATTGCTTGCATTAAACGTTTCTTTTATTTGTGGTGAAGGTGTGAATTTGTTTTGGTTTATGATCTCAAGTGATTTGGAGGAATTGGCTCAACCTAATTCCCAAGCTGAACAGATTTTTTATTGGGATCCAAGGGGTGTCAATCTTGAAGTAGTGCTTGAGGGAGTTGAAGTTGAAGGTGAAAATATTGAACAATTGAACAATATGGCACACAATGGGAATGCAAGACAAAGAACTATGGGAGATTATGCACGACCTTCTTTGTTGGGAACGGAGTCAAGCATTGCTCGGCCTAGAGTTGAAGCAAACAATTTTGAGATCAAGCCAAATATTATCCAAATGGTTCAACAATTGGTGCAATTCGATGGTTTGCCGGACGAAGACCCAAATGCTCACATTGCCAACTTCTTGGAAATATGTGATACTTTCAAAATTAACGGGGCTTCCGAAGATGCCATCCGCCTTCGGCTATTTCCATTTTCATTGAGGGATCGAGCCAAGTCATGGTTGAAGTCACTTCCATCGGGCTCTATTACTACATGGAACGATCTTGCCGAGAAATTTCTCGCTAAATACTTCCCTCCGGCAAGGACAGCCAAGCTAAGGAATGACATCTTCTCTTTTCAACAAATGGAGAGTGAGAGCTTATATGATTCTTGGGAGAGATGGAAGGAGCTATTGAGAAAATGCCCACATCATGGTCTAGATTTGGGGCTGCAAATGCAAACATTCCATAGTGGGTTAAATTTCCCTTCCAAGCAACTCATTGATGCTTCTTCGGGAGGAACTACAAATTTGAAGACACCGGAAGAGTTACAAGACCTTATTGAAAATATTGCAATGAACAATTACCAATGGGGGAATCCTAGACCGAAAGCCAAGGCTAGTGGAGTACACAATGTAGATATGATGATGGCTTTGGAGGCTAAGTTTGATGCCCTAAACAAGAAGATCGAAAGCTTGAGTCGATCACCTCCAATATCCCAAGTGATGATGGCTTGTGACTTTTGCGGAGGTGGTCATCCAAATCATGAATGTCAAATCATGGGAACTTCTAATACATCGTCATCGGAGCATGTGAACTATCTTGGAGGAGGAAGGCAGCCTAACAATCCTTATAGCAATACTTATAATCCGGGGTGGCGGAATCATCCAAACTTTTCATGGAGTAATCAAGGGCAACAAAGGCCGCTACATCCTCCCGGTTTCCAATCTTCATCAAGCTCTCGACCCCAACCATCTCTTCCTTACGAACATCAACCTCCTCCACCTCCTCAACCACCGGTGAAGTCTAGCCTTGAGGAATTAATGACAAAGTTTATTGCGGCAATCGAAAATCGGTTCCAAATTCAAGAAGCATCCCTAAGGAACCAAGAGGCTTCTATTCACAACTTGGAAAATCAAATAGGCCAATTGGCGAAGCTTGTTTTCGGAAAGGCAGTTGGAATGCTCCCAAGCAATACCGAGCCGAATCCAAGAGAACATGCTAAAGCCATCACTTTGAGGAGTGGGAAGGAATTGGAGGTTCCAAAGCAAAAGGAGCAAGAAAGAGAAAAAGAGAAGATCGAAGAACCATTGCATGTTGATGATGAAGAAAGGATTGAGAAGAAAGAATCACAAAAGAAAAAGGAAATTCCAGAATACAAGCAAAAAATTCCATATCCCGCCCGACTTCAACAAGAGAAAAAAGACGAACAATTTGGTAAATTTCTCGAACTCTTTAAGCAATTGCATATCAACTTACCGTTTGTTGAAGCTCTTTCACGAGATGCCAAGATATGCTAAATTCTTAAAGGAGATCCTTTCCAAGAAAAGAAAGCTAGAAGAGTTCTCAATGGTGACATTGAACGAGGAATGTTCAGCCATTCTTCGAACAAAGACAAGTTACCGTAAAAGTTAAAGGATCCAGGGAGTTTCACTATCCCTTGCACTATTGGTAGTTTGTCAATTGGTAGAGCATTAGCAGATTTAGGAGCTAGCATTAATTTGTTTCCATATGACATGTTTAAAAAGTTGGGGTTGGGTGAACCTAAACCCACTAGGATGAGCATTCAATTGGCAGATAGATCGGTTAAGTATCCTAGGGGAATTATTGAAGATGTGCTTGTAAAAGTTGATAAATTCATATTTCCTGTTGATTTTGTGATACTTGATATGAATGAGGATATTGATGTGCCATTAATTTTAGGGAGACCTTTTCTAGCTACCTCTAAGGCTAATATAGATGTATGTGAAGGAAAATTGACCCTTAGGGTAGGAGAAGAAGAGGTTATTTTTAAAGTTCCCGAGGCTATGAAACATTCTTTTGATCATGATGATTGTTGTTATAGGATAGATGTTATTGGTAACATTGTCTCCGATTATGTGCAGGGAATTATTGATTGATGACCCTTTGGAAATATCTCTATTTCAAGGTGAAGAAATAAAGGAGGGGCAGCATGAAGTTGAAGAAATTATAGCACATTTGGAGTCATCCCCATTCACTGACAAAAGGGATGATGTTTGAGAAGATTGAAAGGGAAAAAAGGGAGTAGAATGAAATCTTCCATTGAAGATCCCCCGGAGTTGGAGCTGAAGAAGTTACCGGATCATTTGGACTATGTTTTTTCTTGCGAGATAATTCTAAACTTCCCAGTGATCATTGCAAACAATTTGCAAAAAAGAGCGAAACAAGAGCTCATCAAAGTATTAAAGAAGCATAAAAAGGCAATGGCATGGAAAATCTCCGACATCGATGGTATTAGTCCTTCATTTTGTACCCACAAAATATTGATGGAAGAAGACTTCAAGCCAGTGGTGCAACCCCAAAGAAGGTTAAATCCAAACATGAAGGAAGTGGTAAAAGCAGAGGTAATCAAACTTCTTGATGCCGGTCTTATTTATCCTATCTCGGATAGTCCATGGGTTAGTCCCGTCCAAGTAGTCCCCAAGAAAGGAGGGATGACTGTGGTACCCAATGAGAAAAACGAGTTGATTCCCATGAGGACCGTGACGGGATGGAGGGTATGCATCGATTACCGGAAGCTCAATGATGCCACTCGGAAGGATCATTTTCCACTGCCTTTCATTGATCAAATGCTTGAGAGACTTGCGGGTCATAGGTATTATTGTTTTCTTGATGGTTTTTTGGGGTATTTTCAAATTCCAATAGCCCCGGAAGATCAAGAGAAAACTACTTTTACTTGTCCTTATGGTACTTTTGCTTACCGTCGTATGCCATTTGGTCTTTGTAATGCTCCTGCTACTTTCCAAAGATGCATGTTAGCTATTTTTGAAGGTCTAGTGGAGGATATTATGGAAGTCTTTATGGATGATTTCTCTGTCTTTGGTGATTCCTTTGAACTTTGTTTGAAAAATCTTGAAAAGGTTTTACAAAGATGTGAAGAAGCCAATTTAGTTTTGAATTGGGAGAAATGTCATTTTATGGTTAAAGAAGGTATTGTTTTGGGGCATAATATTTCTAGCAAGGGCATAGAGTTTGATAAAGCCAAGATAGAAACCATAGAGAAATTACCACCACCAACTTCGGTGAAGGCAATTAGAAGTTTTCTTGGTCACGCTGGTTTCTATAGAAGGTTTATAAAGGATTTTTCTAAAATTTCCAAACCTCTCACAAATTTACTTGAAAAAGATGTGGCCTTTGTGTTTGATGAGAATTGCTTCTTTGCTTTCAATTTGTTGAAACAAAAACTAATTGAGTCTCCTATCTTGGTTGCCCCCGATTGGTCCCTTCCCTTTGAACTAATGTGCGATGCAAGTGATTTTGCAGTAGGAGCAGTACTTGGACAAAGGAGAGAAAGGAATTTGATTTGGAGATAAGGGACAAAAAGGGAGCAGAAAATCTTGTTGCCGATCATCTATCAAGGTTGGAGAACCCACATTTGGAGAGATTGAATGAGGAAGACATCAATGATACATTCCCTGACGAGAAGTTATACTCGGTTGTAGGTCACAGTGATCACACTCCTTGGTTTGCAGATTATGCTAACTATATTGTAGGTCGGATCTTACCAAAGAACTTGTCTCCTCAACAAAAGAAGAAATTCTTTTCGGAGTTAAAGTACTATCTTTGGGAGGATCCATATTTGTTTCGAATTTGTGTAGATCAAATCATAAGGAGATGTGTAACATACCCCGAGAATATGGATATCTTGGAGCATTGCCATAAAGGTCCGGCTGGTGGTCATTATCAAGCTAATGGGACAGCCAGAAAGGTACTAGAGTCGGGATTCTATTGGCCGACTTTGTTTAAGGATGCCCAAAGGTATGTTGAAAAGTGTGATAATTGCCAACGGACAGGTAATATCTCAAAAAGACATGAAATGCCTCTCTCTACATTTCAAGTTTGTGAAGTATTTGACTGTTGGGGTATTGATTTCATGGGTCCTTTTCCAAACTCTTTTGGTAATACATATATTTTGGTCGCAGTTGATTATGTCTCTAGATGGGTTGAAGCCCAAGCTTTGCCCACAAATGATGCTAGAGTGGTTGTTAAGTTCTTGAAGAAATTGTTTACTCGCTTTGGCATTCCTAGAGCTATAATAAGTGATAGGGGAACTCACTTTTGTAACCAACAACTTGAGAAAGTATTGCATCGATTAGGTGTTACTCATAAGATGGCGACCCCGTATCACCCTCAAACTAGTGGTCAAGTAGAAGTTGTTAATAGAGAAATCAAAAGAATTTTGGAAAAGATTGTTGAGCATACTAGAAAGGATTGGAGTGTTAAGCTTGATGATGCTTTGTGGGCATATAGGACAGCATACAAGACTCCCATCGGGTCTACTCCATATAGATTGGTTTATGGGAAATCTTGTCATTTGCCGGTGGAGGTTGAGCATAAAGCATATTGGGCTATCAAGTTGGTTAACTTTGATCTTAACATTGCAGGAAAGCAAAGAATGCTCCAAATCAACGAACTTGATGAATGGAGGAGAGAAGCCTATGATAATTCACGAATCTACAAGGAGAAGGTGAAGCAATGGCACGATAAACATGTGTTGCCAAACCGAGAATTTAAAGAAGGAGATCAAGTGTTATTGTTCAATTCTCGGTTAAGACTCTTTCCCGGAAAGCTTAAATCTCGATGGTCAGGACCGTTTGTAGTAAACAAGGTCTACCCTTATGGTGTAGTGGAGGTTGCACATGCAGATAAAGGAACATTTAAAGTTAACGGTCATCGCCTCAAACTCTATCATGGAGGGGATCCTAAGGGTCTTGAAAAAGTTTCTTTAATCCTCCATGATCTGGAAGATAAGTGATTTTCAATGCTTTCTATTCATCTATACATAATTTTGAGTTTTTAGTTTTTAGTTTCAAGTTTGGTTTTGAGTTTCAAGTTTTAATTGTTTTGAGTTGTGGAAATTTTCTGTTGTGTGTTGTTTGATGTAATTTTTATGTTCATGAGTTATTATTTTGTTAAAATTGGTTGTTGAATTCGTGGTTGCATGTTTGTAGTCTTGGTTAAAAAAATAAAAAAGAAACAACACCGTTTGCAGTACTATTCACAGGTGAAAAAAAAAAGAGGAGAGAGGAGTCGGGTCCCGAACCTAGTGATGGAGCAAGTGGTGTATGAATGCTATATCAGGGGAGTTCTCTTTTCTCTTTTTGTTATTCTCTTTCATTATTTTCTTCCTACGTTTTTATGCTTAAATTTTAATTTTGTCTTGGTTTCCAAACTTTCTCTCATTTATTCTTATTGTGTAGTATATAGAAGGTGCAAGCTTGCTGCTCATATGGGTTCGCCCTGACCTTCATGTACTGAAACAACCATTTTGTTAACCGTTTTTGTGTTTGGTTGTCCCGGAGTGCAATCTTTAAATTTCTATTTCTAGCCTTTTGTGTATCTTTCTCCCAACATTGGGGACAATGTTGCCTTAAGTGTGGGGGAGTTGGCTTTAGTATAGTTTATTTTCATGAATTTTGGATGAATTTTCTTGTTTTTATTTTTGTTTTAATCTTCAAAATATTTTCAAGACTTGCATGTTAATCTTTTCTAAAAGAGTAGTTATACAAGCATTCTAAAGGTCATAACTATTACTTAAAACTTAGATTATGTAACCACCCCTTGTATTCTTTGCTTGTATGGAATTTATCTTTTAAGCACATTTCCTCTTTGCTTTTGTTGTGATGATTATGGAGTTGAATCTTGTGTTATTGGCCTTCGAATTCAATATAACTTTTTTTTTTCCCTAGAACTCGCATTCACTTGCTCGAGGCGAAATGAGTAAGTAACCTTAGTTTGATCTTGAAATGATGGTAATAGGCCTTCTTTGTCCCGATTGAACTTTTCTAGCCATCCCTTTTTATTTTATTCAGTAGTACCCTTCTTGAAGCCTTTGTGCATAAATTTTCTAATCTATATTCTTAATTTTTCCTTCTTTCAAGTTTTTAAACTCCACTCTTTATATTTAACCCTTCTTTGCGAGAGCTAAATGCATTTTTTACCCTTAAGTCGGCAAAAGAGTATTGTGGGAATTAAAAAAAAGGTGGAGGGGAAGATGATAGAAAAAAATGGCTTTATGGGTTGAGTTATTCAAAGAAAAAAAGGGAGATGAATTTATTTATTTGATAGGGAATTGAAATATACCTCAAAAAAAAAAAAAGAAAAAAAAGAAAAAAAAAGAAAAAAAAAGAAAAAAAAAGAAAAAAAAGTTATATATATTTACTACTTTGAAGGCTTAGTACATTTATTGATGCCTTCAAGAATTATATGTTTTCAATATTATTGTGAATTTTGCTATCATTGAGGTATAAACTTGTGGTTGACAAAGATAGATGGTGAAAGAAAAAGTTGTGGTTTGAATTATGATTTGGTGCAAGTTTGTTGAATGTAGGGAGAGGAGAGCTTGTTGAGGATGGGAGTTTGTGGTTAGATGTATGGGAATGGTGATATTGCTTGGGGCTAAAAAGGGTTATTATTTTTGTTTTATGTCCCATTCCTTTCTCTTTAGCTCTCATTTCTTTAACTTTGAACTCCTTACCTTTCGTTTGGCACCTTAAATTTTCCCTAAGCCTAAAGTTATAAGCATGAAAGTCCTACCTAATCGAGGTTAAACTTTGGTTACCGTATTAGTGGAGAGATTTTGTGAATGCCGGGCTTATGGGGTATTATACTTTCTTGATGAGAATTCCTTCGCCAATAATATGAAATTCACTTCTATAATTGCTTAGCATTTGCATTGGTTGGACACACACATACACATGGATTCCTACCTGCTTTAGAAAATGAGGGGGTGATTGTTTAATCTTTGTGATGGTATTTGGGATGACTTTTAGATTGATTGTGTAGATTGCTCAAGATTTCTCAACAAGTAATGCTTTCTCTGTATTGCACTCCTTTGAAATGCTTCAGAACACTCTTTATTTCTTGTGGATTATTGTTCAAATTTCTTAGTTGTTTTGTAGTATTGCTTGGGGACAAGCAATGTCTAAGTGTGGGGGAGTTTGATATTACATATTTGTGCATAATATAATGATCATTTTCAACTCAAATTTCTACTGAATTTTGGTGTTTCAAATATCAGAATAATTCAAGTGGGATTTTGACCTCCTTAGAGATTTCAAATGCAGATGTGATCTTCAAGAAAATTACAGAGGAGATTCTGAAGTTTCCATAATGGTAACATTTATATCAATCTGAATTCGTTTGGTCACCCTACATATGGTGCAAAGTCAGTATTTCTGGATTTGGTTCCAGTTTTGATACATTATGGTGTAATTACCATATCTAGAGTTCTAGATGTCCAATGGAGGTAATTCAAAGCTCTGTAGAAACCTAAGAGTATTATCTACAACTTTCATGAAGACAAGAAAATCTAGATCGTCTGATTTAAGGCTCTGAATCACCAATAAGTGAAACGGTACCGTTTTGGCAGAAACAGAATTTTCTGCAATTGTTGCTCTCTTTTTGGGAGGTATATATATACCCTTTTAGGGCATTTGAAGGGGCGGCCGTCTAGGGTTCCAGAGAGGAGAAAAACAGAGAGAAAACATCCCAAAACCTCTCCCAAAATCGTCAATCTTTGCAAGAGAACTCAAGAGAGAAGATCAAATCTTTGAAGAAGGAGAACATCAATCTTGAAGATTCCAGATCAAGAACACAACTTTTCACAACCAAGTTGGAGAACTCCAAGCCTTGAAGAAGAGAAGATTTGAGCCATGAAAATGAGAAATTCTCACTCTTTCTTTGTTGCTTTATGTTCTTTGAATTGTAATATGTTAATGAGCTAAATTCTTGAATACTTGGATGGTTATGAACCCTAGTTATTATCTATGTGAATGATTGGTTTTCTTGGTTAATTGAATTCCGAATTCTTGTGGATTGTGTTAGCCCTAAGGGCAAATCATGTAGTTTTGATTAATGACAAATATTGATGAGGACTAATATGCATGTCATTTGTGTGATAGGATTGTTGGATTAAGAAGTATGAAGTCTCATTGCCTTGAAGTTAAAATGCAAGAACAACTCCAATATGTCAAAGTGATTGAAGATTGAAGAGTTTGTTCAAGATGTTAGAAGGCTTTGAAGACAAGAAGTGTAGGTTGCATGTGCTTAATAGGTAAACTTTGTAAACCCTACACTCTTAAGTCTTGGAATCTATGAGTTGCAATTGAGAGCACAAAACTTGATTTAAATGGTTTCAATGGTTTTGAACTTACCTAAATTATCAAGTTTTCATAAATGGTTTTTGCACATAAAAGGTCTTTAATGACTTATCTTTAAGGCTAGAATATTTTCCAACTTGTTTGAAATGATTTGGATATGTTTTGACAAAGTTTTAAAAATTCGGAAGAAGATTCGGACGCATGAAGAAAAATTCGGTCGTCCGAATTTTGGTCTTCAGCATGGTTACTGTTCTTCCAGAGAAATTCGGAAGAAGATTCGGACGCAGCAGGAAGAATTCGGTCGTCCGAAAAATTCGGACGCAGAATTCGGTCGTCCGAATTTCCTGAAAGTAGCCGTTAACTAGCCGTTTTATGGCTGTTTAAACTGATTTTTGAATTCTATAAAAGCCATAAACTCCAGATTTTTTAGTAGAACTTTGAACTTAACAAATCTTACATGCTCTAACTTGTTTTACATCAAATTATATCAAAAGCTCTCAAATTGCCTTGTGCTCAAAGATTGAAATTCAAGATTCCAAAGGCAAGAAGTGAAGTGGTGCTAGCAATTGTATTCACCCACCAAGAAGTGTTGGTAACATTCAAATTCTCTCTTTATATTATTGTTGTGATTGATACAAGGTTGTCAAGAGACATAAAACCCTTGTGGAGGGTGAGCCATAGACTAGATTAATCAAGGTTATTTGTGTAAAACCCATTGGTGAGGGTGAGCCTTGGATTAGATTGGTCTAGGTTGTCTAGTGACATAAAACTCTTAGTGATATGAGTGAACCTTGTTTATTATATTGAAAAGAGGTTGTTGTGGTAAAACCCATTGAAGGGTGAGCCTCTTGTGTAATTGCTTGGATTAAGCTCATAGTGAATTGGTTGAAATCCTTGAGTGTGGACTCAAGGTAGTGGATGTAGATCTTGGAGAGATCGAACCACTATAAATCGTGTGTTCAATTCTTTATAGCTTTGCTTGTTTACATACTTGTGTTATTATTATTTGTTCATAGTTGGTGATTGATTGGTTGTGATATTATAATTTGATAATCTTGTCTTAACCATCAAATCACATATAAAATTGAAGTTTGTGATTTTAAAGAAGAACTTTTATTAAGGCAAAGGATTTGCAAAAAGAGAAAAGATTTTCGATAATTAGCCAAAGACCTAATTCACCCCCCCTCTTAGGTCTTTCAATTGGTATCAGAGCAAGGTCTTCTTTTTAAGGTTTAACAACCTAGAAGTAAAGATTCTATGGCTAGTTTATCAAATTTGCCTTATATGGAAGGTTCCTCTACAAATAGACCTCCTTTGTTTGATGGTTCTAATTTTTACATTTTGGAAATCTAGAATTAGAATTTTTATTTGTTCTATTAACTTTGATTTGTGGAGTATCATTGAGAAAGGTCCCTATGTTCCTATGAGAATAAAAGCTGATGGAATTACAAGGGAACAAAAGTCTATGGAGGAACTTGATGAGAACGACTCAAGAAAGATAACCTTAAACTACCAAGCAATGAACATCTTGAGTTGTGCATTGGATGTGAATGAATACAATAGAGTGAGTGAATGTGACACCGCTCACGATATGTGGAGACTTCTACAAGCAACACACGAGGAAAGAGCCAATATGTGTTTTATGTCAATAAATGATGAGGTACAATCCACTCCTTCTACCTCTACTTATTGTGATGATGATGTTGATGATATTGATGATCCTAATGAATTACTTGTTGAGATGTATGGAGAATTAAAGAAGGCTTCAAAAAGGAATAAGG
The DNA here is from genome assembly GCA_030512225.1 of Rauvolfia tetraphylla. Lineage (NCBI taxonomy): Eukaryota > Viridiplantae > Streptophyta > Magnoliopsida > Gentianales > Apocynaceae > Rauvolfia > Rauvolfia tetraphylla. The sequence goes on from JAJQKT010000012.1 coordinate 2,713,676, forward strand.
AAATGAAAACCAAAATTAATGATTTATTGAATGAAAATTCAAAATTATATTGTGAAAACAAAAAGCTTCTTGAATCTATTGATTGTTTGAATATTGAAAAAGAAGTTTTAAATGTCTCTTTACAAAACATGTCCCTTGAAAATAAGATTCTTTGTGAAAAGATTTTGTCTCTTGAAAGAATGCTTGTTGATTATGAGACTTTGAAAAAGAAGGTTGATGAGCTTACATTATGTATAGAAAAATTTACAAAAGGAAGGGACAATCTTGATAAAATTCTTGGAACTCAAAGATCTCCTCTTTTTAAAAAATGGTCTTGGCTATAATTATGTAAACAATGTGCCTAAATATAAAAATTTCTTTGTTAAAGCTACTTCTAGTTCAATGCCTCATACTTGTTGTACATATTGTGGAAAACATGGACACAAAGCCATTAGGTGCTTTGTTAAAAGAAAAATAGAAAATGGTTTTAAAACTATTTGGAGAGTTAAAGGAATTATTACTAACCCCCATGGACCCAAGAAAGTATGGGTACCAAAGGATACTTCTTCTCCTTATTGCAGTACGCTTCAATTCAAACTCAAGCACTACTAAAGGGGGTATATTGATGATGTTGGCTTAAAGAATAACAGACAACATCTCATTCATAATCAAGGTCAAAGCAACCGATGAATGATTTATTTTTGAAACAAGAAGAAAGGAAGAATTCTTGGAGTAACCAATGTTGGTAAAGGTTTCTTTCTTCTTTTTAAACAAATGTGGCTTATTGCTGATTTGAACTATAACTTGATTAGCATTAGTCAATTGTGTGACCATGAATAAGAAGTTAAAATTCTAACATGCAAAGTTTCAGTTGAGAATCCATTTTGTTTAGCTTTGAAAATTTGCCAACCATAACTTGTCAATTGCTTTTATGAAGTTGATTAGGTAACATTGATGATATGAGATTGAATTCATGGTAGATATGTTCTTGAAATTGATTATATGTCATGATAAAATGATTAATATAGCTATGATTGAATATCTATGCATTTGCTTGTCAAAAACATATTTATGAAACTTTACAAAATATTTGGACATGAAGTTTGAATGTAGACCATAAGTTCGGTCGCCCGAACTTATATGACAAAATGATATTTTGTGATTTTGATCAATCACTTACAAATTTTTGAATATGTGTTTTATCTTGATAAGCTTGAATGTCTTGTTGCTTATGATAATGATTTTCTTGGCATAAAAGATTTGGTCATGTGAACATGGATTTCTTGAACAAACTTTTCTATCAAGATTTAGTTAGAGGATTGCTAAAAATGTGTTTTGAGAAAATTGTCTTTGAGATACTTGTCCATATGGAAAACAAACAAAAGAATCTTTCAAACCCATGAAAATGATTTTAGACTTCAAAACATCTTGAGCTTCTTCAAATGGATTGTTTTGGACTTATGAGGAACTCTAGTATTGATGACTTGAAGTATGCCTTACTAGTAGTTGATGATTTCTCAATATTCACTTTAGCATTCTTCTTTGCTCAAAAAGATGAAGTGTTAAATAAGTTTGAAAAACTACTCAAAAAGATCAAACCTCCCTTGAGTGCAATTGATCTCTATTACAAGTGTCAATGGGAGAATTTTACAACAAAGTTTTTACAAAATTTGCTTTGAAAATTGAATTTCATATAATTGTTTCAACTGCAAAAACTTCACAATAAAATGGTGTTATTGAAAGAAAATTTTAAACTTTGCAGAAATTGGCTAGGTCTATGCTTTGTGAAAATTCTTCTTCAAAAATATTTTTGGGCCAAAGCCTTAAACCCCACATGCTATGATAAATAGAATTCCTTTAAGATCATTTTGAAAAAAAAAAAAATCTTTTGAATTCTCTTTTATAAAATGCCTAAAATTGCATATTTTAAAGTGTTTGGTTATAAATGTCTTATTCTGAATACTTGTGAAAACTTACTTAAATTTGATAGAAAATTGGATGTAGATATATCTCTTAACTATTCTTCTAACAAAAAAGGCCTATAGTGTTTATAATGGAAAGAATCTTATATGATGAGGAAACCATTCATGTTTATTTTTTATGAATCTTACATTCACTTGGGAAAGAAAAGATGAAGATGATGTAGGTACATCTATGAATGAATATCAAAGTCATCTTCAAGCACCAACTTTGGAGAATCATACCAATGAGGAAGAAATGATAGAACAAAATCAAGATAACCAACCTAGTGGTAACCAAGAGCTTTCAAAGAACTTATGATATCCACAAAGGTCACCCTAAGGATCAAATCATTGGTGATATCTCCCAAGGAGTAAAAATAAGGCGGTATTTTATCAATAACTTTATTCTTTTATTTCATATGAGCCTAAAAGTATTGATGATGCCTTGTGTGATGATTTTTGGATTATTGCTATGAGGAATTAAATAAATTTGAAAGATACAATATTTTGGATATTCCTAAATCTCATGATCATTCTATTATTGGAACTAAATGGTTTAGAAATAAACTTATTGAATCCGGAGAAGTTGTTAGAAACAAGGTTAGACTTGTTGCCTAAGGATTCAATCAAGAAGAGGAAATTGATTATGATATGAAACCTTTGTTTCGAATGCTAGACTTGAGTCCATAAGAATGCTTTTGACTTGTACTTGCTTTAAGTTATTTCAAATGAATGTCAAAAAGTGCTTTTCTAAATGGTTTTATTAAGGAAGTGGTTTATGTGGACCAATCACCTGGTTTTACTCATGAAAAGTTTCCTAACCATATTTTCAAACTATCCTAAGTTTTGAATGGCGTAAAACCAGATTTTACAATTTAGTGTGAAAGGTTGAGTAGTTTCCTTCTTTCAAAAGGATTTTCAAGAGGAAAACTGAAACTACCTTTTTTATATAAAATCCTCATGCAACAATGATCTATAACTTGTCCAAATATATGATACAATTTTTGGTGCTTCTAATACTTCACTTTGTGATGTGTTTTCCAAGTTGATGCAAAGTAAAATTGAAATAAGCATGATAGGAAAACTCAATTTCTTTCTTGGCCTACAAATCAAGCAAACCAAGGATGGCACTTTTATGAATCAAGTTAAGGTATAAGCATCCATAAGTTTATCAACTATGCTTGACAAGAATAAAATGGTTTCATAGAAGTAGTCAACTCTATTTGACAGCAAGAAGAGCCAATATTATGTTTGTCATGTGCTTGTGTGCTAGATTTCATCTTGTCCTAAAGAGTTTCATTTGATTGTTGTTGAACACATTCTCTATTACTGTATTGATACTCTAAGTGATTATGGTCTATATTTCAAATGTGTGGCTATGTTATGTGATAACACTAATGCAATAAATTTGATCATCATACTATTCAACAAACTATGATAAAGCATATAGAGATCAAACTTCATCTCATTAGAGATCACTCTACTAAAGGTAATACTTGTTTAAAGCATGTTTGCATTAATAAACAAATTAATGATATTGTTACTAAGCCATTGGTCGAAGAAAGGTTTGACCAATCTTAGAAGAAGCTTAAGAATTTCAAAATCCAATAACTAAAGTGTATTCAAGTGTTGTAGCATCCAAGTGAGGACACTAAAGCCAAGCATGGGAAAAGGAATGGGAAAAGCCAAAGAAAATGATAGATGACCAGTGATCAATGAACCAAGGAAGGTTCATTTTCCTCAAAGCATGTCAAGGCTTGAAAGATTTGTCACAGTGGAGGCTGCTACTGAATTTGATGAATGGACAAAAAGGAATCATAAGAAAAATCCCAGCTACAAGGTGGATGTCATCAAACTATCCGAAATGGGTAATATACTCTCATTTTTAAATGATATGAGTTGGACTAGTTTGCTTATGTTTGATGAATGCTATTGGCTTCCTTAGTTTATGAAGTTTATGCAAATATTAAGGAAGAAAGAGTTAAGCAAGTTGGTAATAAAAGCTATTTAGTAGTATTCTTCAAAAATATCACAAGTTAATTTTTGAGATTGATAATGCATTGCTCAATAGAATTTGTGATGTTGAGGATGTTGGGTTTAGGCATTATTCTTCTGGGGACATTGTTTTATAATTGAGTTATACTCACATGAAAGAATTGAGAATGCCTATATATATATAAATGATAAGAAGCCTCAAGACTAGAAAGGAGAGAGAGATAAAAGCTTTTTTATGCTAGTGAAAGAATTTTGCATCACATGCTTACTACCTTGATTATTGCATACTTTGGGAACAAATCTTATGTTGATAATATGTATGCTGTAATTATGCTAGCCATGCATAAGAAAAGAAAAATGAATTTTGGATATATAGTGCTAAAGAATATAATGGCAGCTAGAAGAACCGAACGTAAGGCTTTGCCACATAGCAAATTGTTTACCAAGGTTTTCAAGTATCTCCAAGTGCAATTGTCTTGTAGTAGTTGACCAATAAAGAGTGAAGAAGTCTACACCAACAACTCACTAAAGAATTCCTTGAATACTTGATGATGAAAATGTATGAAGGGCTAGAAGAAAAACTCCTCTAAGGGGTGATAGAAGAGATGCTAGCAATGATGGAGAAAAGGAGGAAGAAAGTAATGAAAAAGAAGGAAGAAGAAAATGATGAAGAATAAGAGGATGAAGAGGAAATCCTTGCTAGAGAAAAGAAATTAAAATGAAACATGACTCATCTAGTGAGGGGGAGCAACCTTCCACAAAAGAAGACTATTTGAAGAGTTGCCAAGGTGTTTCAAGAGACATTGAACAACCATGTAGAGGAAATGAAGAAGATTGACAAATTCTTCAAGTCTTTTGCTCTAATAATTCTTGGCAAATTTGATGGTTTAGAAGCTAGAGTCAAGAATATGGAAGAAGACTTGAGAAAGATTTCTCAAGTGGTTTTAGATGGTGCAAGTTCCTATAAAGCCCAAGAGAACAAGCAAGAAGAAGGAGATGAATGAAGTTTAACAAAGTCAAATCACAAATCCATCACCAATATCCTTCAACCAAGGGAGCAAGAAAATGTGGTTCAAAGAAAGAAGATCCAAGATCCTCTTGATTGGTAGCTTTCCAAAGCAGAATTACACAAGCAAGGAGTCAACAAATGAAGGACCCCATCATATAGAGCTCAAGGGAGACATGGCCATCATAACAAACAAATTTGGAAGTGAAGACAATGAAACGCATCCAAGACTAAGCCTTTCTATCCCTAAACTCTATTTTGATGCTTATTTTAATTTTATGCCTTAATGCACATGTTATGATTTAACATTGAAATGTACTTGTGCCTTTCTAGTCATTATAGTGCTTTGAAGCTCAATATGTGAAATCTTTGTGATAAGAGCTTCTTTGTTTCACTTTTGTTGTCCAAGTACTCTCACCCCAAGTTTAATTGCTGATAAAAAAAAAGGGAGAGAAGAAGTTGATTTATTATTGTTGAGATGCTACATAATGATTATTGCTGTTAGGATGATAATTATTTGACTAGAACTATACTCATTAATGAGAGTTGATCAATATACTCGCTTTATATGTGATACATGTTGTCTCATTTTCATTAACCCCATCTTTGAGTGATGACAAAAGGGGAGAAGAAATGGGATGACAAAATGTGTGAAAATGTGAAATAGCAGTGGAATTCCTCATGCATGAATAGAAAATGTGTGAATTTTCTGAAAATCCATGCATATGTCAAGGGGAAGAAAGAATGTTGACTGCAAGATGTGCTATATGCTATGTGCTTGCTTTGAAAATGTGCTATGTATATGTGCTATAGGTTGAAATGTAAAATGAATGTGTTTTGTGAAAATATATGGCTGCAATTGAAATTTAAATTGACTATGTTATACTATGTGAGGTTTTGGTTATTTTATGAGTTTTTGGAATATGGTTAAGTTGAGATTAAAATCTTGAACTTGGTTCTTGACTTGACCTACAATTGAATGCATTAGTTTTGTGGTTTTGCAAAGCTAAAATGAGTGCTATTGTAGCTATACATATTTGAGTACTTCTATAGTTCTTTTGAAAATGAAAAATCACCTTTTCAACTTGTTTCCAAAATTTGGACTTGAAATTCGGATGCAGACCAAAAATTCGGACGCATCAAGATCTTCTTGTCAAAAATGTCTTTTCTGTTGTTCAAATTGTTTGAAAACTGTTTTAATCCTTCCTATCATATTTGAACAATCGTAGAAAAAGCTTATTTTCAAAAAATAGAAGTTGTTATCTCACATATTTTATAGTTTGGAATTGAAAGCTCAAAATTCGGATGCATGATTTAAAAAATTCGGATGCATGTTTCGAAATTCGGATGCATGCATATTTTGTTGCCAAAACATGTTCTTTTGTTGTTCAAATTGATTCAAATATGTTTTATTCTCTTCCATTATGTTTGAACAACCTTAGGAAAGATTTATTTCACATTAAACATTCATTATATTGAATTTATTACAATTTGGACTTGGAATGTCAAAATTCGGATGCATGAGTTTAAAAATTCGGATGCATGTTTTAAAATTCGGATGCATCCATATTTTGTTGCCAAAATGTGCTCTATTGTTGTTCAAATTGATTCAAACTTGTTTTAATCTCTTCCACTATGTTTGAACAACCTTAGGAAAGCTTATTTTCAAAAATTGAAGCTTTCATTTCACTTATTTTACAATTCGGACTTGATATGTCAAAATTCGGATACATAGCATCTCAAGTCCAAACTTGTTGAAAAATGAGCACAATCTAAGGGGGAGTAATGTTAATCTTTTCTGACCTTTAAAACCTCTCTTAGAAGTTTTCTAAATACTTTAAATGCTATATCTTCTATATGTTGTTGGAAGGAAGGAGGCAAATGGAGGTTGGTTGGGTCATAGGCTCATATTGAGCCTTTTGCATGTCAATGTGCTAAATTGGTTATTATCCATTATTGACATTAATGCTTCTTTGTACTACATTGTTTAAATCCATCACATTTTGCATCAAAGTTTGTCATCATCAAAAAGGGGGAGATTGTTAGCCCTAAGGGCAAATCATGTAGTTTTGATTAATGACAAATATTGATGAGGACTAATATGCATGTCATTTGTGTGATAGGATTGTTGGATTAAGAAGTATGAAGTCTCATTGCCTTGAAGTTAAAATGCAAGAACAACTCCAATATGTCAAAGTGATTGAAGATTGAAGAGTTTGTTCAAGATGTTAGAAGGCTTTGAAGACAAGAAGTGTAGGTTGCATGTGCTTAATAGGTAAACTTTGTAAACCCTACACTCTTAAGTCTTGGAATCTATGAGTTGCAATTGAGAGCACAAAACTTGATTTAAATGGTTTCAATGGTTTTGAACTTACCTAAATTATCAAGTTTTCATAAATGGTTTTTGCACATAAAAGGTCTTTAATGACTTATCTTTAAGGCTAGAATATTTTCCAACTTGTTTGAAATGATTTGGATATGTTTTGACAAAGTTTTAAAAATTCGGAAGAAGATTCGGACGCATGAAGAAAAATTCGGTCGTCCGAATTTTGGTCTTCAGCATGGTTACTGTTCTTCCAGAGAAATTCGGAAGAAGATTCGGACGCAGCAGGAAGAATTCGGTCGTCCGAAAAATTCGGACGCAGAATTCGGTCGTCCGAATTTCCTGAAAGTAGCCGTTAACTAGCCATTTTATGGCTGTTTAAACTGATTTTTGAATTCTATAAAAGCCATAAACTCCAGATTTTTTAGTAGAACTTTGAACTTAACAAATCTTACATGCTCTAACTTGTTTTACATCAAATTATATCAAAAGCTCTCAAATTGCCTTGTGCTCAAAGATTGAAATTCAAGATTCCAAAGGCAAGAAGTGAAGTGGTGCTAGCAATTGTATTCATCCACCAAGAAGTGTTGGTAACATTCAAATTCTCTCTTTATATTATTGTTGTGATTGATACAAGGTTGTCAAGAGACATAAAACCCTTGTGGAGGGTGAGCCATAGACTAGATTAATCAAGGTTATTTGTGTAAAACCCATTGGTGAGGGTGAGCCTTGGATTAGATTGGTCTAGGTTGTCTAGTGACATAAAACTCTTAGTGATATGAGTGAACCTTGTTTATTATATTGAAAAGAGGTTGTTGTGGTTAAACCCATTGAAGGGTGAGCCTCTTGTGTAATTGCTTGGATTAAGCTCATAGTGAATTGGTTGAAATCCTTGAGTGTGGACTCAAGGTAGTGGATGTAGATCTTGGAGAGATCGAACCACTATAAATCGTGTGTTCAATTCTTTATAGCTTTGCTTGTTTACATACTTGTGTTATTATTATTTGTTCATAGTTGGTGATTGATTGGTTGTGATATTATAATTTGATAATCTTGTCTTAACCATCAAATCACATATAAAATTGAAGTTTGTGATTTTAAAGAAGAACTTTTATTAAGGCAAAGGATTTGCAAAAAGAGAAAAGATTTTCGATAATTAGCCAAAGACCTAATTCACCCCCCCCTCTTAGGTCTTTCAGATTGTTTGTGGGTTTGATTGGTTGAATTGACTCAGCTATTAATTGATTCATAATCTGGATTTTTTCACTTGGAATTGAGAAAGGAAGGGTGAAATAGACCATATACAAACAATGGAGATGATTTAGGTGACTAGAGATAGAAACCTCAACATCTTCTTGGTAATTAGAGAAATCTAATTTGGAGGATTGATTGCTTGAATTAATTCAGTTGTTGATTGACTCATAATCTGGATTTTTCACTTGGAATTGAGAAAGGAAAGGTGAAATAAACCAAACACAAACAATGGGGATGATTTAGGTAACTAGAGGTAGGAACCTCAACATCTTCTTAGTTATTAGAGAAATCTAATTGGAAATTCATTAATGTAAATGCATTTTTAGGTTGAATTGGTTAGGAAGAGATTTCAACCAATTAATCTAAGAGTAGGGGACTTTCATCTAGAGATAGAGTGAATTCTAATTTAGGAATTTCATCAAACACAAGAAGGGGAATTCATTAACCAAGGAACTTTTCAATCACATAGGTAATTCTAGGGGGATTTTCCATTCAAGTATTACTCTCTCAATTGAAATTTTCTCTTGCAAACTAAAATTTAGATAAACTGAATTTTTCTATTTAAGTTAGATTTTCATTCCTAATAGTTTGTTTCTATCATATCCACAAGCAAATTTGATAGGCTAGACAATAGAGTAAAAAGTGAGTAATGATATTTGATCATCTCCGTGGATACGACATTTAAATTACTTGTCATTGTACTAACCATAACGATAGGTGCACTTGCCTAGTGTTTGTGTGCAATTGTTAGAGATTGTGATAAAATTAAAGTATAAGGGCATGCAAAACAACACAACAGGCTCTTTCCCGGAAAGCTCAAATCTCGATGGTCAGGACCGTTTGTAGTAAACAAGGTCTACCCTTATGGTGTAGTGGAGGTTGCACATCAAGATAAAGGAACATTTAAAGTTAACGGTCATCGCCTCAAACTCTATCATGGAGGGGATCCTAAGGGACTTGAAAAAGTTTCTTTAATCCTCCGTGATCTGGAAGATAAGTGATTTGCAATGCTTTCTATTCATCTGTACATAATTTTGAGTTTCAAGTTTGGTTTTGAGTTTCAAGTTTTAATTGTTTTGAGTTGTGGAAATTTATGTTGTGTGTTGTTTGGTTTAATTTTTGTGTTCTTGAGTTATTATTTTGTTAAAATTAGTTGTTGAATTTGTGGTTGCATATTTGTAGTCTTGGTTAAAAAAAAAGTGAAACTGCGCCGTTTGCAGCACTATTTGCTGGTGTTAAAAAAAAAAGAGGAGAGAGGAGCTAGCTCCGAACCTAGTGGTGGAGCAAGTAGTGTATGAACGCTACATCAGAGGAGTTCTCTTTTCTCTTTTTCTCATTCTCTTTCTTTATTTTCTTCCTATGTTTTTATGCTTGAATTTTAATTTTGTCCTGGTTTCCAACTTTCTCTCATTTATTCTTATTGTGTAGTATATACAAGGTGCAGCTTGCTACTCAAATAGGTTCGCCCAGCCTTTACGTACGAAACAACTATTTTGTTAACCTTTTTTGTGTTTGGTTGTTTGGAGTGAACTTTAAATTTCTATTTCTAGTCTTTTGAGTTTCTTCCCCAACATTGTGGACAATGTTGTTTTAAGTGTGGGGGAGTTGGCTTTAGTAGTGTAGGCTATTTTTATGATTTTTCATTGAATTTGCTTGTTTTTATTTTTGGAATCTTCAAGGTATTTTAAAAATTGCATGTTTAATCTTTTCTCAAAGAGTAATTATACAAGTGTTCTAAAGGTCATAACTAGTACCTTAAACTTAGATTAAGTAAGCACCCCTTGTATTCCTTGCTTGTATGGAATTTATCATTTAAGCACATTTCCACTTTGCTTTTGTTGTGATGATTATGGAGTTGAATCTTGTGTTATTGGCCTTAGAATTCAACATAAGTTTTATCCAAGAACCCACATTCACTTCCCTTGAGGCGAAATGAGTAAGTAACCTTAGTTTGATCTTGAAATGATGTAATAGGTCTTCTTTGTCCCGATTGAGTCTTTCTAGCCACCGCTCTTTATTTTAACCATAGTACCCTTTCTTGAAGCCTTTGTGCATAAATGTTTCAATCTATAATTTAGATTTTTCCTTCTTTCAAATTTTAAATTCCACTCTTTATATTTAACCCTTCTTTGCGAGAGCTAAATGCATTTTTACCCTTAAGATAGCAAAGGGTATTGTGGAAATTTGAACAATGGGTGGAATGGAAGATGATAGAAAAAAATATGCTTTATGAAAAAAAAGAAAAAGAAAAGAAAAGAGTGCTGAGATGACCTTATATGATCGGGAACTGGATTAAATCTCAATCGAAAAAAAGAAAAAAAGAAAAAAAGAGAAAAAAAGAGAGAAAAAAATTATTATATATTTGTCTATTATTGAGAATGCTTCTTACATTTCTTGATGCCTTCAAGATGTATATATGTTTTCATTATTATTATTGTGAATTTTGTCATGATTGAGGTTAAATTTATGGGTTGACAAAGATAGTGATGATGGAAAAGGTGTGGGTTGAAGCATACTGTGTGCAAGTGGTTGAATTCAAAGTGAGGGGATTTTGTAGAGCATAGGAGTTTGTGGTTGAATGTAGGGGAATGGTGATATTCCTTGTGGCTAATATGGGTTATTTCTTTTGTTTTATGTCTCATTCCTTTCTCTTTAGCTCTCATTTCTTTGACTTTGAATTCCTTACCTTTCGTTTGACACCCTAAACTTTCCCTGAGCCTAAAGTTACAAGCATGAAAGTCCTACCTAATCGAGGTTAAAATTTGGTTGCCGTATTAGTGGAGAGGTTTTGTGAATATCTGGCTTATAGGGTATTATGCTTTCTTGATGAGAATTCCTTGGCCAATAACATGAAATTCACTCTTATAATTGTTGAGCATTTGTATTGGCTGGAAACACAACACACACGGATTCTTGCTTGCATTGTACGGCAAGGGGGTAATTGTTTAATCTTTGTGATGGGTATATGAGATGACTTTTAGATTCATTGTGTATATTGCTCAAGATTTCTCAAGAAATAATGCTTCTCTGTTTTGCAGTCCTTTGTAATGCTTTAAAACACTTGTTATTGCTTCTGGATTATTGTTCAAATTTCTTAGTTATTTTGAAGTATTGCTTGGGGACAAGCAATGTCTAAGTGTGGGGGAGTTTGATATTCAATATTTGTACTCCACATAATTATCATTTTGAGCTTAAATTTATGTTAAATTTTGGCATTTTAATCACCATTTATACTCCATTTATCTCTTATTTGCTTTAGGAGAGATTATTGAAGATTTGGAATTAAATGAAGCAAACAAGGAGGTTTTGTACAATGAAGAGAAAAACAGAGAAGTGCAGAGGAGAAACTTCCTGGTAGAGAAAGTTCCAGTGGGATTTTGACCTCCATGAAGATTTCAAATGCAAAAGTGGTCTTCTATATAATTATAGAAGAGATTCTGAAGTTTCCAGAATGGTAATATTTACATCAATCCAAATTCGTTTGTTCAACCTACATACAGTGCAAAGTCAGTAATTCTAGATTTGATTCCAGTTTTGATACATTGTGGTGTAATTACCATATCTGGAGTTGTAGATGTCCAATGGAGGTGATTCAAAGCTTTGTAGAAACATCAGAGTATTAGATACAACTTTTATGAAGGCAAGAAAATCTAGATCATCCGATTTAATGCTCTGAATTCACCAATAATCTAAACGGTACCGTTTTGGCAGAAACAGAATTTTCTGCAATTGTTGCTTTCTTTTTAGGAGGTATATATATACCCTTTTAGGGCATTTGGAGGGGCGCCATCTAGGGTTACAGAGAGGAGAAAAACAGAGAGAAAACATCCCAAAATCTCTCCCAAAATCGTCAATCTTTGCAAGAGAAAACATGAGAGAAGATCAAATCTTTGAAGAAGGAGAACATCAATCTTGAAGATTCAAGCTCAAGAACACAACTTTTCACAACCAAGATGGAGAACTCCAAGCCTTGAAGAAGAGAAGATTTGAGCCATGAAAATGAGAAATTCTTACTCTTTCTTTATTGCTTTATGTTCTTTGAATTGTAATATGTTGATGAGCTAAATTATTGAATACTTTGATGGTTATGAACCCTAGTTATTTTCTATGTGAATGATTGGTTTTCTTGGTTGATTGAATTCCGAATTCTTATGGATTGTTTGTGGGTTTGATTGTTTAAATTGACTCAGCTATTAATTGATTCATAATCTGGATTTATTCACTTGGAATTGAGAAAGGAAGGGTGAAATAGACCTTATACAAACAATGTGGATGATTAGGTGACTAGAAATAGAAACCTCAACATCTTCTTGGTAATTAGAGAAATCTAATTTGGAGGTTTGATTGCTTGAATCAATTCAGTTGTTGATTGACTCATAATCTGGATTTTTCACTTGGAATTGAGAAAGGAAGGGTGAAATAGACCATACACAAACCATGGGGATGATTTAGGTGACTAGAGATAGGAACCTCAACATCTTCTTTGTAATTAGTGCAATATAATTGGAAATTCACTAATGTAAATGCATTTTTAGGTTGAATTGGTTAGGAAGAGATTTCAACCAATTAATCTAAGAGTAGAGGACTTTCATCTAGAGATAGAGTGAGTTCTAATTTAGGAATTTCATCAAACATAAGAAGGGAAATTCATTAACCGATGGACTTTTCTATCACATAGGTAATTCTAGGAAGATTTATCATTCAAGTATTACTCTCTCAATTGAAATTTTTCTTGCAAACAAAAATTTAGATAAACTGAATTTTTCTGTTTAAGTTAGATTTTCATTCCTAATAGTTTGTTTCTATCATATTTACAAGCAAATTTGATAGGCTAGACAATAGAGGTAAAAGTGAGTAATGGTATTTGATCATCCCTGTGGATACGACATTTAAATTACTTGCCATTGTACTAATCATAACGATAGGTGCACTTGTCTAGTGTTTGCGTCCAATTGTTAGAGATTGTGATAAAATTAAATATAAGGGCATGCAAAACAACACAACATAGGCTAATCTTATCTAACTTGCTCTTATACAGGTTGAAAATGCTTTAGTTCCACTCGTCAATTTTGAACTTCATGAAGAAGTCAGAGCTGCAGCTATGTCAAGTGTTCCTTTGTTCATCAAGCTGTGCTTCCATCGTATATTTACTGCTTCTCTTTATCATGTAGGCATGCCATTGCTGTTGCACTCGGCTGTGTCTGCTAAGAAGAAAGGGCTTCCTCTGGGTGGATTTAGTGAATCCCCTTGTGAAAGCGTAACTAGGAGCATTATAATTGCTCTCTTAGATGCTTTATGGATGGTAATCAGATACTACTTGGCTTAATGAATATGGATTTGGTCCATCCTGAAAAGTAAAATTTGTGACCTTGAGATAAGCACATTGAACTGGATTTGACTCGCCTCAGTACTCCTGTTTAACGAGATTCTGCAACGAGATTCTGCAATTCATAGAACGTCTCTGGATAGGTGAGGCTTTAAGCAAGAAAATAGAAGGTTATACTTTATCTGCCATTATCCTATTCAATCTACCATACAGGGAGCTGACGAAATAACTGAGTCGTTGTACGACTAGAATCAATGTTACTGTTATTTCTATTTCAGTATATTTAGAGTTTTTATTTTTAATGGATTGATACTGATAAAATTTAAGTTTACTGTTAGTTTAATTATGAAGAGTATTTATTTTGGTTGGATTGAATTAAGCTTGGCTTGTTGATGGTTTAATGTCTTCATTTGGCTCAAATTATAATTTGCGTGGGGCAATAAAAAATTTAGAATTTTTTTAATTATGCAATGTTTAGAAATCGATTTGAAACCACCAAATTGGTTTCTAAATAAAAATATTTTTTTAATTAAGAAAAGTTTGAAACCGATTTGAAACCAACAAATTAGTTTTTAAAAAATATTTTTTTAATTAAAAAAGTTTGAAACTGATTTGAAACCAGAAAATCGGCTTCTAATTATTTTTTGGTGGTGAAAATTTTAATATTTTTTAATTATTTTAATATTTCAAATTAATTTTTAAATTTGAGAAATTTTAAAAATTAAAAAATTATTTAAAAGGAGGTTTCAAATCGGTTTCTAAAATAAAAAATACTTTAAAATTTTGGTTTCTCAAAACGAAAAAGATTAATAATTATTTAATAATTTAGTTTCAAATAGGTTTCTAATCTTTAAAAAATTATATTTAAAATACGGGTTTCTAATTATTTTCTATAAATTAAAAAAATAATACAGTTTCAAATCATTTTTAATCTAAAAAATTATATTATAAAAAATTAGTTTCAATTCGGTTTCTAAAAATAAAAAATTTAAAAAATTATTTTAAATGCAGTTTCAAATCGATTTCTAAATCTGAAAAAATTATATTTTAAAAATTGGTTGCAATTCGGTTTCTAGTAATAAAAAATTATTTAAAAATTGATTTCTAATCGATTCTAAAAATATATTAAAAGAAGACAATTTATTATTGAATCAGTTTCAAATTAGTTTCTAAATTAAAAATAAAAAATATTTTTATATAGTCGTTTTCAAATAAATTTTTGAAAAAAATTAAAAATCATTGTTGGTTTTAAACTAGTTTCTAATAAAATTTGAAAATTTTTAATCATTATTCGATCCGTTTTCAAATTGGATTTCAATTTTAAGGGTTGGGGTTTCAAATTGGTTTCTAGGTCAGTTTCTATTTTGTGAAAGAGTTGGCTGCCAAATCGAATTTGAAACCGATCGGGTCGGTTTCAAATTCCGGGCTGCGATCTCGCTAATTGAAATCAACTTGTGTCGATTTCAAAGCTCGGTTTAGAAACTTATTTGAAACTGAACTGTCAGTTTCAAATTGTCTGTTTTCTTGTAGTGCAAGCTCTTATATTAATTTTAGGTCCCAAACGATGTTATGAGGTTGATGAATTGGATTTTATCAAAAATTATCCTATTTAAAACAAAATTAAAAGTACCAAAGTTGAAGTGCTATTAGCATATAGGTAAAATAATGGTTGATGTCCAGACTGAATATCAAACAATTTTTCTAAGTTTGAACTAAACATAGTGTGATATTAGCTGGGGACCTTTGCTAGAGTCAATGTGTTACTTTCTATCATTTTGGAAGGATGCAAGTAGCTAAGCTAATCATTGCAATACTAAAATATCTTCAAAGAACATATTTAGTTCATTGGAAGGATGCAAGTATTCAAGAATTTAGTTCATCAACATATTACAATTCAAAGAACATAAAGCAACAAAGAAAGAGGAAGAATTGCTCATTTTCATAATTGAAATCTCTTCTTCTTTAAGGCTGAAATTCTTCACTGTAGCGTTGAGAAAATTGCAAATTTTGTCTTGAATCTTCAAGGTGGATGTCCTCCTCTTCAAGAATTCAATCTTTTCTCATGATTTCTCTTGCAAAGATGAAGATTTGAGATGAGATTTGAGTGAGTTTTTGCTGTCACTTTTCCCACTCCAGCCGTCTGCCTCTTTTTGCCCTAAAAGGGTATTTATATCCCACCCAAAAGAGAGAGAAAAGTAGCAAAAAAACAAGCTCAGATCGACACAAATGGTACCGCTTGGTCTAGACTAAATGGCTTCGCTTGCTCCCAGTCTTGGTACATTTTTGGTACAGTGGTTTGACTTCTAGGTGAATTTAGAGCATGAAATCGGCTGATCAAAGTCTTGATATCTTCATAAAAGTTATAGCTAATGATCGTATCTTTCCACAGAGCTTTTAATCACCTAAAGTAAACATCCATAAATCAAGATATGATCGTTATACCAAAATGTGTCAAAATTGAGACAAAATGTAGGACAGGTGATTTTGCAGTATAGGCAGGGTGGTCAAATGAACTTGGATTGGCATGCATTTTACCATTATGACAACTTCAAAATGTTCTCTATATATGTCTTGAAGATGAATTTCGCATTTGAAATCTGTATAGAGGTCAAAATCTCACTTGAAAATTCACTACTGGGCTGTTTTGTCCTGCATTTCTCTATTTTTCTTCATTATGTAAAATCTCCTTGTTTGCTTCATTTTATTCCAAATCTTCAATAAACTCACCTAAAGCGAATAAGAGATAAATGGAGTGTAAATGGTGATTGAAAAACTAAAATTTAATAGAAATTTAAGCTTAAAAAGATTATTATATGAAGCACAAATATGGAATATCATAGAGATCAAACCATACAATCGTAAGTACCTTACACCCAAAAAACTCTCAAGTTGTATACACTAGTTTTATAAATAGATCTAGTGGCAATCACCACTAGTTTTTAGTAGATATAGTAACTATATCCACTAGTTTTCAATAGATCTAGCAAACTATTTTCTACTTAAGAACTATCTCGGGCATGGTGGCACAAGTTTAAAATCGACACTAGTGAACCTTCAAGGGGTGAAGATGAAAGGATTGAAGCTTTCACTTGTATGTAATATCAGCACACACTTAGCATATTTTTTTTCTTTTCTACTTGGA
This sequence comes from Rauvolfia tetraphylla, assembly GCA_030512225.1. Taxonomy (NCBI): domain Eukaryota; kingdom Viridiplantae; phylum Streptophyta; class Magnoliopsida; order Gentianales; family Apocynaceae; genus Rauvolfia; species Rauvolfia tetraphylla. The sequence continues at coordinate 2,730,662 of JAJQKT010000012.1, forward strand.
TGTGTTTCTCTCATAGTTTTTATCTTTTAGGTTTCAACTCATGAAGAACTCTCAACTCCTTTCAAATATACACTAACTATTGAAGATGTTCAAGTGCAAAAGGGATATATTTATAAGAGATATACAAACCCCCTTAAAGGATAAGAGATAATATAGTCACACGGTGCTCTTGGTCAATTCTTGTTTATGGTAAAAAAGTTCTTTTTCCAAAAAATTAATTTTTTGTAAAGCATGGTGGTCATGTGATTTCTAGGCATCCTAACTTGATTCTTTCACAAAAATTCAGCTTATTCCTAATGTCCCAAAAATTAGTCCAAAACACTTTTCTACTATTTTTGTGCAACTATAAAAAAGTGATTTTGAGTAATTGTAAAGCTGAAAAAGTCATTCTGAATATCTGTAAAGTCGTGTTGACGCACTGTCAGTTGAACAATGATTAGTTACTATCAAGCAAACTCATATCGATATTCTGTAATCTAGTAAAAGTAAGTTAACACAAATGAATATAGCTTGATAGTTTTAAAAGTTGCTTGATACAAAGATCAGAGCAGAAACATTTTGTCTTTTTTTGATGGGTTTTCAATGCAGTTTTCAAATACAACATTTTGAGGCACATTTATAAGAATTGAAAATTTGAGTTTTTCTAAGGCACACATAGAGACATAATATTTCAGTTTAAAAGTACACATTATGATTAACTTGAACTTTTATAGCTTAATCATGATCATTCAAAATACATTCCGAAATTATCTCAACGGATATCTATTAAATATTTAAAATAGATTTTGTAAGTTATCAAAACTAAAAGATTGTAGGCTTCAGCATAACAGGAAACATGCATCAGCTTTATGGGGTCCTCTGACGCACGTGCTGATTGGTTGAAGTTCTGACCATTGTTGTCTCTCCACCAGATGCTCCCAAAGAAATTTACAGAACACATGATCTTTGTGTTTTGAGGCTTCCAGATTCTTGACTTGTGATCTTACCGACGTTGTGTTCTCTCCACGCGGTATTCAATTCACAGCGACACACACAAATTATTATTATTATTTTTCACTTCTTCGACCATGTCTGCTACGGTATGAGTCTACCAAACCTTTCTGTTTTCTTCCATTTTTTTGGTAGGTATATATTGAATCTACAGTTTCTTACCTTATAAGAGATGCTTAATGCACTGCCGGTCTAATTCTACCGTGTAACTAAATAAGATTATTTTAATAAGACCCAAAAACTCATTGGGTTCTCATCAGCGGGGCAAATTTATTGACTTCACTAACAGTTGATTAATATACGGATCCAACGGTTCAAACTATATATTATAGTATATATATTTTTAAGAGATTGACCCAAACTACTTCTCGAAACACCGATTCTCTGCCCCTTATTCTGAAAACTATCTTTCTATTGCAGGACAATTTCAGTGTTTGGAGTGAGACATTGTCAACTCTAGAATAATTAATCTCTGAAATATTAAAAGATCCAACAATAGTAAAAAATAGCACTAAATGAGGTAAGAATTGTGTATGGTAAGAAAGGGAACATTGACAAATCAAGAATCGACAAACTAAAATACATACACGCCATCATTAAAGGAAGGAACCTTGAGGCTACAACCTGATGCATCTCTTCGACTTCCAAGAGAATGCAATACAACAATGTAACATCTATGGATATGACATACTTGTCAAGGCTAGTATTACCGTAAATGGGTGGGCAATTGCCTGAGATCCCAGGTTCTAGAATGTACCTGAGACATTCAACCCCGAAAGATTTCTTGATTTTAAGTTAATTATAGGGAAAATAATTTTGAATATATTTCGTTCGGTGCTAGAAGAAGAATCAGTCCCCGTATGGTTTATGCACCACCTAACATTCTGTTATCGCTTGCCTAGTTGCGTTTCCATTTTGATTGGACGCTGCAAGGATGGTTGCAAATGGCATTATCTGTGCACGTAACAGAATTTTGTAAAATTAAATTGTTATTTTATAGTTTATAAATTAAAAATAATTTTTAAAAATTAGTTGTTTATTTTACTATCACACTTGATGTAATTTTTTTAAAATTTCTCCATAATTTCTAAATAAGTCTCATTTAATTAGAGATGTGAAATGTCCTCAAGATAATACACCTTCCAAACTTTCTCTTTATCCACCGTACTGCCACCATTATTCTATTTTGGTATATATTATTTTTTTCACGTTTTCATTAAATTCTTTTCTCGGACATTTCAAGCCCTTTAAATTTTATTGCGTGTCTGTTTGTCCAGTGTATCCATTGCATGCATTTGCAATTTGAATCTCGCATTTTAACAAAGACTAAACTGAATCTCTCGCTTTGTTTGAAAATTGGGATTCCCCTTTTATACTTTATGTTCTTTTTTCATTTTCCTTCTTAGCAACTTATTTCTATCTCTGGCAGGGATTCTTTTCAGTTTGTTTGTGCTTCTTCAACTAATAATAGCAACAACATCAACAGCAGCATATACTATAATTTCATAACAAAAAATACTCGAAGGTATTTTAGACCATTTCAAGAGAAAGAAATACATTATGTATACATCACGCCAATTAAGACATTTTTAGTAACATAGATAGTGATAAATGTAGGTAAATGACGAATCCATAATAACATAACTTTCCTGGAGATGCTTCAGTCCCTGTATGTGGAAGAACCCATGGTTTAGCTGCATACATAAATTTCATGGAGATGTTTCAACCGTCTTATGTAGAAGAACACATTGTTTAGCTGCAAATGATTATAAAAAACACAATTTCTTCAAGCCTTTTCCAATTAGCCAATTTTGGGTAAAAGATGATTAAGTTTTTTAATCCATGCTTTTGCTGGCTGATTGTAACATATCATTTTCAGAACAATTTCTTGGAGGATTACAAACAAATTTGTCAACCGTTGAATCTTGAATCTTGTGTATCCATTGGCCGCGTTTGCCATTTGAATCCAGGATTTTAACAAAGACTACATATAAAATGTAAATCATCACACTCATTCACACTTTTATAGTAATTTACATAACTATAGATATACACAAGTGGTGAATCGACAATGCAGAACTTTCATGGTTGGAAGAAAACATTGTTAGCGGCAAATAGTCAGCTTTGATAACGTGTTGAGTAATTAAAAATAGCAAATAGTCGCACTCATCCACTTTTATAATAACTAGCACTATTCACACGCATACACACGTACGTAATAGAATTTTACTAAAAATTAAAATTATTTTCTAGTTTATTTACTAAAGTCATATCATGCATTTGTTCTAATTATTACAGACTCATAATATTTTTTTCTTATTATCTTTCTTTGAGATTATTTGTTTTATTCATCAAATAACTTTTTTCAAAGCTTATATTCTATCATTATATCACATGCCTTTATATTTTGGAATAGAAAAATTTTCAATCATGAATAACTAATGGATTAAAATACTTAATTCCTTTTATTGAAGGATGTAATTATTTTTATTTTACTATTTTATAGTTATAATGGCACATTTAATAATTATTAAGTGAAATCGTAATAAATTTACCATTTTATCCTTTTAGTCTAATTATTTACTTTTAACACAATGACTAAATTTGTTCATTCAAAAGATGAATGGCGAATCCACAATACGTGACTTTCGTAGAAACGTTTCCTATGTGGAAGATGAACGTTTGGCTGCAAATAGTCAGCCCTGACTCATGATGTGTAAAGAAAGAATATTAAGTTTTCTAATCCATGCTTTTCCGGCTGATTGTAACATATCATTCTCAAAACAATTTTTCGGGTGTACGAAATTGTCAACCATTGCTTGCATTGAGGCCTATTTCGTATTTAGTAACCGATTGAAATTTTTTATTCTTTCTTTTTTTCTTAGTCAAACATTTATAATTTTTCAACGCAATATAAACAAGAAAATTTGAGGCTTTATATTCAAACTACCTCATGGGAAGGATTATTAAATGCAAATAGTCAAATCCACGGAAAAATCAGTGATGATAGCTCAGGATTATTTGCTAACTGCAGTATCTTAAATTGTTAACTGCAATGTCGTATTATATTATTTTAAAAAATGATTGATTTGAACTTTAAAGCTCCGGGCTTATCATACTATGATCTATAAAGTTTCTTTCTCGCCGTTATAGTATATGCGACCAACAAAGTTTCAATATTAGTTTATAATTTAGTTTTTGACAAAAAAATTGTCATGATTTGGTCATATGTTATTTTCTTGAAGGATAATTTTTCATATCACTTGGTTTCTTCACAAACAACCTTACATGAGCTGCACACAAGCACAAATCAACAATAAAGAATCTTGAAGAAAACGTTGTTCTAAATGAATACCATACAATATGACGAATTTTTCTTTAAAAAATAGCATGCAAATGTGATCTTGGAAGTTTTTTGTCAGAAACTACAATAAAAGCTAGTGTTAGAATCTTGTTTCTCGCAATTAAATTATTTTTAGCACTGTAACAACAAGTAAATGCAATGAAATAAATGACAAAGATTAAGATACTATACATGTTTCCCTAAAATCCTGTGCTGAACTTCCAAGATTTGAAGAAGTCTATTCGATAGTTTGGAGAGAATGTTGAAAAAGAGTGAGCAGGAAGGGTAAAAATAAAAGTATAAGGTGTTGTAATTAGCAATTTGGGATGTTGCAATTAGCAATTGTGTATTATAAAATGTCACGTTCGCTTGCTTGCAATTGCCAACAAGCCATCCCCTTTCAATCCAGCATACAAGTTAGTATTGATTCTTCAAACCCATCCTCATGGAGCTCATTTTTCTCTTCTGTGCTTTCTTCCTCTTCTGTTTCATGCTAGTTAAACGAGGCAAGAAAACCAAAGGCCTCAAACTACCTCCGGGGCCTCGACCGCTGCCTGTAATAGGAAACATGCATCAGCTTAGCGGCGGCCTAGTCCATCATAAACTAAGGGATTTGGCCAAGGTATATGGTCCTCTGATGCGCTTACAACTTGGTGAAGTTTTAACCATTGTTGTCACTTCACCAGAAGTTGCCAATGAAGTTTACAGAACTCATGATATTCTTTTCTCTCAAAGACCTTCTTGTTTCGAAACAATCAGAATTCTCACTTATGATTTTAGCGGCATTGTGTTCTCACCATACGGGAGCTACTGGAGAGAACTGCGTAAAATCTGCACGATGGAGCTTCTGAGTCCAAAGCGTGTGCAGACATTTCGATCCATTAGGGAAGGGGAGGTCTTAAATCTGATTAAATCAATTTCTTTGCAGGAGGGATCAGTTGTCAATCTCAGCCAAAAGATCAACTCATTGATTTATTGCCTTACTTCTAGGATTGCTTTTGGCAAACGCAACAAAGATCAAGAGCGATTTGAATGGCTGGTGGAAGAAATATCAAAGTTGGTTGCAGGGTTTAACATAGCAGATCTGTATCCTTCAGTCAAATTGCTTCGTGTTCTCAGCGGAACACAGCAAAAGTTGCAGATATTGCAGAGGAAGCTTGATGAAATACTCCAAAATATTCTCAATGAGCACAAAGAGGAAATGCTGAAACGGGAGAGTCGAAGTTGGGAAGCTAAGGACGACTTAGTTGATGTTCTTCTAAAGGTTCAGAAAAGTGGAGATTTTGGAGTTCCATTGACTGACAACAACCTTAAAGCAGTCATCTCGGTAAGCTTACACTAACTACTCTCTATGGATTAACTTTTGATTTGCATATTTCTACATGCGCAACTAACTTAAGTAGCATCATTAATAGGGTTTTAGAGATACAAGCAATATTGAGGCACTTAAATAGAGGTTAACTTTCTTAGTAAAAAGGTTAACTAATATGATATGCATATGAAACATGTTAAATTGTCTTGTAGACTCGCCAAAATTTAGTTCAAATTTGATCGATATTTTAATGAATTTCAGGATATTTTTAGTGCTGGGAGTGAGACATCATCAACAACTTTAGAATGGGCAATTTCTGAAACACTAAAAAATCCAATAGTACTCAAAAGGGCACAAGATGAGGTAAGAAATGTGTATAGTGAGAGAGGAAACGTTGATGAATCGAGAATCGATGAACTAAAATACCTTCAAGCCATCATCAAAGAAACCTTGAGACTACATCCTCCTGCACCCCTTTTACTTCCAAGAGAATGCATTGAAGGATGCAAGATTTATGGATATGACATACCTGCCAAGGCAAGGATAATTGTAAATGCGTGGGCAATCGCCAGGGATCCGAGGTTTTGGAATGAAGCGGAGAAATTTAATCCCGAAAGATTTCTTGATTCTGAAGTTGATTATAGGGGAAATGACTTCAAATATATTCCATTTGGTGCTGGAAGAAGAATGTGTCCCGGTATATCATATGCTCAGCCTAACATTGTCTTGCCCTTTGCACAGTTGTTGTTCCATTTTGATTGGAAACTTCCAGGTGGGTTGCAACTCGAGGATTTGGACATAGATGAACGTATGAGCTTGACAATCAGAAGAAAAGATGATCTTCATCTGATTCCAATACTAAATCACTGTTCTACTCTGAAAAAAGAGATCTAGGTAGATGAATCTCATTGTGTACAATATATTCTATTGGTTTCATAATAAGTGTGACTGTAGAATTTTTATTTTGTTGTAAAATAAGTGTCATTCGACAAACTCGACTTTCTTTCCTTTATGTACCCTCATAATGAAACAATAACATTTAATACAGTAAAGATGTAGTTTCTTATTTTGTAATTTTTTATAAGGAGAAAGGATATTTGATTAAAGACAAATTGGTCAGTTAAGTATTAATATATATATGAAGATTTCTAAAGTGATATTTATTGTAAAACGATAGGAGTATAATATACAGTGTCCAGCCTTTAATGAATGCTTTCCACAATAATAAGTTGCAGCCAATAAATTTTCATTAAGTGATGCAGGGGAATTACATTGTAATGTCTGAATTACCATTAAATTTATGGTGTCAATTTATGGCAAGAATGTAACGTATGCTAAATTATGCTCTTCCGTAACTGATATTGAATACCTCGTGATAATTATTTTCCCTTTTAATTGTTTGTTCCTTTCTATACTCTATCTACTGGCGACCCTTCCAGTCTTTTTATCGTGCCAAATCCAGACTTTCGAGCATAACTATTATCAACATATATACATTACTAAATGTAACATTCTAAATTATAAATTGTAACTTTCAAATTATCATTTTCTATCTTTGTCTTTCTCTCTCTACTCCGCACGCACAAACACACATCTCTCTCAAATCCAATATGTATTTAAAGATTTTTTAAACTTGTAAAGTCAAAATAACACCATAAGTGATGATGTCCAAATATAATCTTATGGAAATCTTCAAAATCATTCTTTTTATAATTTGGTCAACTCTTGAGCTATTTTACTGGTCTGGTTACAAAGTTTAGTAGATTTTGCGACAAGTCCCGTGGTATTCCTCCTCGCGACATTTCGCAATGTCTTACCAGCCATAATTCAACTGTCATTTTTTTGCTCGTAGTTTTGAAAGGTCAATGAATTTGATGCGTTTGCTTACTATCTGCACGCTATTTTTGCCGCACGTACTGGACCATTTTGGACCGTTTGATCATATTCGAAATCTTATCCAATGGCTATCGAAATTTTACAAATATTTTTTAAAAAATTAAATATAGGAACTCACAAAATTTGATCCGTTGGATCATATTTCGGATTTGATCCAACGGATCAAATCTGGTCCTGCACGTGCGGCACAATCATCCTTGCAGGACCGTAGCAACAGCCGAATTTGATGATTCAATTCTAAGTCCATGCAGTGTTTGCTTAAAGTCCAAAAAACCATCTTCTAATTTCTACACACGACACCAGCTGGAATCCATTCTCTCAAACTTATCCTTGTGGAGTTCATCTTTCACTTCTTTTTCATGCTAGTAAAAGTACTTCCCAAGAAACCCATAAGCCCTCGTACTGGCTCCCGCGCCTTCGCCGTTCCCTGTAATTATAGGAAACGCGCATCAGCTTTATGGGGACCTAATCCATCACAAGCTAAGACATCTGGTCAAGATATATGGTCCTCTTATGCACTTCCAGCATGGTCAGATATGTACACATAGAAGTATACTCTTTTGTCATTGAGAATGTCTATCATACTCATTATATTCTTTTTATGCTTATCTTTTCTTATGAATAGATATTGACTTAAGTATTGAATGGCCTTTGGATGTTATTCTCCACTGTTCTTATCGTTATTGTTTTGTCTATGCAGGTATTGAGAATCCCAGAAGGATCAATTTCTCGACTCCATCTACTTCACGAACAGTTAATTAATATTTTAAACCAACAGTTCAAATTATATATGTTAGCCCTAAGGGCAAATCATGTAGGTTTGATTAGTTTTGATTAATGACAAATATTTATAAGGACACTAATATGCTTGTATGTTGTGTGATAGGATTTTTGGATTGAGAAGGAAGCAAGTCTCATTGCCTTGGAGCTAGCAATGCAAGTACAACTCAAATATGCCAAAGTGTTTAAAGATTGAAGAGTTTGTTCAAAATTAATTAAGGCTTTGAAGACATGAAGTGTATGTTAAATGTAGTTAATAGGTAAACTTTGTAAACCCTACACTCTTAAGTCTTGGAATCTATGAGTTGCAATTGAGAGCACAAAACTTGATTTAAATGGTTTCAATGATTTTGAACTTACCTAAATTATCAAGTTTTCATAAATGGTTTTTGCACATAAAAGATCTTTAATGACTTATATTTGAGGCTAGAATATTTTTCAACTTGTTTGAATTGATTTAAACATGTTTTGACAAAGTTTAAAAAATTCAGATGCAAATGCGGTCATCCGAAATTTTTCTGCACTGTGAACAATAACACTATTTACGTGAACAGTAACACTGTTTGCATGAACAGTATCTACTATTCTTCCAGAGAAATTCGGAAGAAAATTCGGACGCATGGAGAAAAATTCGGTCTTCCGAATTTTGTGAATAGTGCATGAACAGTGATTACTGTTCATATGAGCAGACTATTTTTCCAGAGAAATTCGGAAACCAGCTCCTCCTTCTTCAGTGTGTGTGTGTGTTTTTAAGATATTGACCCAAACAACTTGAATCACCGTTTTATGCCTTATATGTTGAGAACTATCTTTTCATTTCAAGACATTTTCAGTGTTAGACATTATCTACCCTAAAATGGGCGATCTCTAAAATATTAAAAGGTCCGACAATAGTCAATAGGTCACGATATAAGGTAAGAAATGTATATGATGAGAAAAGAAATATTAACCAATCAAGAAGCGAATACAAAAATAGACACAAGCCATCATTAAAGGAAGGAACCTTGAGGCTACATCCTGGTGCACCTCTTCGACTTCCAAGAGATTGCAGTAAACAATGTAACATCTATGGATATGACAGCAGTTGTCAAGGCTAGGATTATTGTAAAGGGTGGGCAATTTCAAAGATCCCAGGTTCTAGAATGAACCTCAGACATTTAGCCCGTAATATTTCTTGACTTAAAGTTAATTAGGGAAAATAATTTTGCATATATTTCATTCGGTGCTAGAAGAATAATCTGTCTTGGTATATCATACGCTCTATCTAACATTGTGCTATCTCTAGCCTAGTAGTTGTTCCATTTTGATTGGAAGCTCCCAGGAGAGTTGTTGTTGACTTTTGACACAATTTTATCCTATATTGGTAGGAGATAATTTTATAATTACCAGCACTAGAACGATTAAAATAATTTTATAATTACCTGCACTATTAATTATTTTTAAAAGTTCATAATCTATTATTATATGACACGGTGTTGTGTTTTTTTGCGTGCCCTTATACTTAATTTTATCACAATATCTAACAATTGGACACAAACACTAGGCAAGTGCACCTATCGTTATGATTAGTATAATGACAAGTAATTTAAATATCGTATCCACGGAGATGATCAAATACCATTACTCACTTTTCACTCTATTGTCTAACCTATCAAATTTGCTTGTAAATATGATAGAAACAAGCTATTAGGAATGAAAATCTAACTTAAACAGAAAAATTAAGTTTATCTAAATTTTAGTTTGCAAGAGAAAATTTCAATTGAGAGAGTAATACTTGAATGGAAAATCCCCCTAGAATTACCTATGTGATAGAAAAGTTCCTTGGTTAATGAATTCCCCTTCTTATGTTTGATGAAATTCTTAAATTAGAACTCACTCTATCTCTAGATGAAAGTCCTCTACTCTTGGATTAATTGGTTAAAATCTCTTCCTAACCAATTCAACCTAAAAATACATTTGCATTAGTGAATTTCCAATCAGATTGCTCTAATTACCAAGAAGGTGTTTAGGTTCCTATCTCTAGTCACATAAATCATCCCCATTGTTTGTGTATGGTCTATTTCACCCTTCCTTTCTCAATTCCAAATGAAAAATCCAGATTATGAGTCAATCAACAACTGAATTGATTCAAGAAGATGTTGAGGTTTCTCAAACCCCCAAATTAGATTTCTCTAATTACCAAGAAGATGTTGAGGTTTCTATCTCTACTCACCTAATCATCCCCATTGTTTGTATATGGTCTATTTCACCCTTCCTTTCTCAATTCCAAGTGAATAAATCCAGATTATGAATCGATTAATAGTTGAGTCAATTCAAACAATCAAACCCACAAACAATCCACAAGAATTCGGAATTCAATCAACCAAGAAAATCAATCATTCACATAGATAATAATTAGGGTTCATAACCATCCAAGTATTCAATAATTTAGCTCATAAACATATTACAATTCAAAGAACATAAAGCAATAAAGAAAGAGTAAGAATTTTTCATTTTCATGGCTCAAATCTTCTCTTCTTCAAGGCTTGGAGTTCTCCAACTTGGTTGTGGAAAGTTGTGTTCTTGAGCTTGAATCTTCAAGATTGATGTCTCCTTCTTCAAATATTTGATCTTCTCTCATGTTTTCTCTTGCAAAGATTGACGATTTTGGGAGAGGTTTTGGGATGTTTTCTCTCTATTTTTTTTCCTCTCTGGAACCCTAGACGGCCGCCGCTCCAAATGCCCTAAAAGGGTATATATATACCTCCCAAAAAGAAAGCAACAATTTCAGAAAATTCTATTTCTGTCAAAACGGTACCGTTTGGATTATTGGTGAATTCAGAGCATTAAATCGGACAATCTAGATTTTTTTGCCTGCATGAAAGTTGTAGCTAATACTCTGATGTTTCTACAGAGGTTTGAATCACCTCATTGGACATCTACAACTCCAGATATAGTAATTACACCACAATGTATCAAAACTGGAATCAAATCCAGAATTACTGACTTTGCACTGTATGTAGGTTGACCAAAAAAATTTGGATTGATATAAATGTTACCATTCTGGAAACTTCAGAATCTCTTCTATAATTATTTAGAAGACCACTTTTGCATTTGAAATCTTCATGGAGGTCAAAATCCCACTGGAACTTTCTCTACCAGGCAGTTTCTCCTCTGCATTTCTCTGTTTTTCTATTGTAAAAAATCTCCTTGTTTGCTTCATTTAATTATAAATTTTTAATAATCTCTCCTAAAGCAAATAAGAGATAAATGGAGTATAAATGGTGATTAAAACACCAAAATTTAACATAAATTTAAGCTCAAAATGATAATTATGTAGAGTACAAATATTGAATATCACACGGCATTATATTATGCAATAGAAATTTGCAATGACGAATAGCTAGTAAATTAAAATACTTAATATTTAGTGGCTATAAACCTTCATAACTCTCTTATTTAAGGATGTAACTGTTCTATTATTTTATAATTATTATCACTCATTTAGTAATTTTTTAAAAAATCAAAATAAACTTATCATTTTATTTTTTTAGTCTGATTATTTAGTTTTAACACAGATATAAATTTGTCCATTCAAAAAAAAATAAAATTTAAATTACCATGACCCGCATTTATACTTTTAGTATAAGTATAGTATGGATAGAGATATAGATAAACGGTGAATCCGCAATATGTGACTTTCAAGGAAGAACGCATTGTTTATCTGCAAATAGTCAGCTCTGATGCATGATGAGTAATAAAAAACACCTGGGTAAAAGATTATTAAGTTTTTTAATCCATGCTTTTGCCCGCTGATTGTCACATATCATTTTCAAAACAATTTCTTGGAGGATTGACAAAAGAAACTGTCAACCATAGCTTGTATTGACGTTCTATTTCATATTGCAACATAACCGGTTAACTTCTTTTCTTCTTTCTTTTTTGATTAGTCAAACATTTATAATTTTTCAACTTAAAATAAACAAGAAAATTTGAGGCTTTATATTCAAACTGCCTCAGGGGAAGGATTATTAAATGCAAATCATCAAACCGCAGAAGAAACAGTGCTGACTGCTTAGGATTATTATCAAGGTTGCTAATTACAACACATTAAGCTGATAACCGCAATTCTGTATTATATTATTTAGAAAAAATGACATATTTGATCTTTAAAGTTAAGGATTTGCTACACATGCCACCAACAAAGTTCCGACATGAATTTTCAATGTAGCCTCTGATCAAAAAATATCTTGACTCAGTCACATACTATTTTATTGAGGGTTAAATTTTTGCATCACATGGTTTTCATCAAAAACAACCTTACATGCGCCCCACACGAGCACAAATCAGCGATAAAGAATCCTGAACAAAATGTTGATCAAAATGAGAACTACACAATATGATGAATTTGTCTTAAAAAAAATAGCATGTGAATATAAACTTGGCCGTTTTTTGTTAGAAACTGCAATAGAGGCTGGTGTTAGAACTTTTTTTCTCGCAAGTAAATTCTTTTTAGGATTGTATAATGACAAATACATGCGATGAAATACACGAAGAAGATTGATATACTAATCATGTTTCACTCAAATCTTGTGGTGAAATTTCAAGATTTGAAGAAGTCTATTTGAAAGTTTGGGGAGAATATTGAAAAAGAGTGAGCAGGAGAGGGGTAAAAATAAAAGTATAAAGTGCTGCAGATAGCAATGTAGGATATTGTAATTAGCAATTGTGTATTATATAATGCCACGTTCGCTTGCTTGCAATTGCCAACAAGCCATCCCCTTTCAATCCAACAATAGAATTAAAATACTTAATATTTGATTATTACAAAGCTTCCTAAATCTTTTTATTAAAGGAGTAATTATTTTTTATTTTATTATCTTATAGTTATTATGACACATTTAATAATTATTAAAAGAAATCATAATAAATTTACCATTTTATACTTTTAATTTAATTATATAGTTTTAACACAGCAGTTAAATTTTTCTACTCAAAATATGACTTTAACACTAAATTTAAATCACAATAACTCTCATTTACACCTTTAGTATAGTAGATATATAGATATAGATAAATGACGAATCCACAATACAGATTTTCATAGAAATATTTCACACCTCATACGTGGAAGATAGTCAGCTTTGCCGGTTGATTGTAACATATCATTTTGAAAACAATTTCTTGGAGGATCGACGAACGAAATTGTCAACCATTGATTGCATCGAGTCCTATTTCGTGTTAGTGTAACCCATTGATTTTTTTTCCTTCTTTCTTTTTGTCAATCATTTTCTACAATTTTAATTTTTTATTTTAAATATATAAAACGACGTCGTTTTAAAAAATATTTTTAAAATACAGCAAAACGACGTCGTTTTGTAAAAAAAAATTTTAAAAATATGGACTGGCTCACTCCGGCACACTCCGCTCTGCAAGCTAAACGGAGCCAGCTAAAAAAGTTCATGTTTAAATGGACTTAGATATACTAAGCTCAAACTCACCTATAAGGGCCAGCCGGCATGCTTTAGCCCATTTTGATAGCTCTAAAAATAACGTCGTAACTTATGATGTTCAAGTATAATTTTACAAAAATCTTCAAAAAATATTATTTGTATAATTTGGACAACCCTTGAGTTCTTCTACAGGTCTGGTTGCAAAGCGTAGTAGACTTTGCGACAAGTCCCGTGGTATGGTGGTAGTCCTTGCGACGTTTCACAATGTCTCATAGAACACAACAGAACTTGCTGCAAAGTCTCGTCCCTCGGTAGTCCTCGCGACATTTCGCAATGTCTTATAGAACGCGACAGAACCTGTTGCAATGTCTTGTAAAATATCTCGGAACTTAGCAACAGTCCCGTAACATGTCTTGGTACTAGCATGTAAAAAAAAATGGTTGCAATAAATAAAATAGAGGGTTACATTTTTTGTGTATTTGAATTGTATTTAATTAGGAGAGTTTCTGTCTTGAATTTCGTAAAAGAAAATTTTTTGTAAAAGAAGAAGTGAGACTTAATTGTGTATTTAGTTTGATCTAAATACTATTCTAATGAACTCTTAACTACCAAATTTAGGTACTTATATGCCTGTTTTTCCTGCGCTGAATGGCCCTACGTCACTAGATTTGCATAATGCTGATTCAACAATTGAGAGATTTACAATAGAGAATCATTATTTTATAAATAATAAATAATTATTCTTTATAGTAAATAGTTATTTTTTTATTGTGAATAATAATTTTTTTAGAATAATTATTATCTATTATAAGCCCCCAATAATTGGGTCAATATGATACTTATTCATCATATTCAACCGCTAAAAATTGTTCAACACATGTTAAAAAACAGTTAATATTGTAATTGAGTTCGCATTTAATAATTTCTCAAATTTTTAACATGATACGCTTTAATATATTTAATAGATATTGCTTAAAAGAAACATTAGCTATTGATTACTAACCCATAGTTTGTAGGTCAACTATCACATGACCTCTTTCGTTCTTTAACTCATCTGCACCTTCTCTTTTCACTCTCTTTCCTCGTGACTTTTCAATTTTTTCTTCGGCTAAATCAGAACAATGGCTCAGCCCAGGGTTTTGATCGTTGGCCAAATATAATTTATTGTTCTTTCTGTGCCATCACCTTCTATTTTTGTTACATAAATCTTGATAAATTTCTCCCTAGGAGATTTTTCTCTAAAGTGGTCAAGACTAGATGAATTATTGTGATATTTCATTTTCCCTTCTATGACACTATGGCAAAATTAGCTTTTGGTGGCACACAGCAAGTGCTGCGAAAATTTGTTTAAATGTCCCCAGAGCTTTTTTGTGACACTTTTGAAAATATGCCACTGAAAGTGGTGTCGCTTTTTTTAATGGTATTATGTAAGTGCCATTAATATATTGGCGGCACAATTTGTGGCACTCTTTTAATGCCATGAATACATTGATAAATGCGTCATATTTTGTAGCATTATTTATAAATGTCAAAAAAATTAATTCTATTAATTAAAATAAAATGAGAAAATTTTATTTTATTATAAAATAAATTTTCAAATAATGCTAGACTCTTGACAACAATAAAATGTCACATAATAGATATACTTTATTAATTGCATTTTGTAGGATTTGAACACAAAACTTCCCCTTTATACATGAGTGCCTCATGCAATTTGCCAAATGCACTTTTATTATATCTTTTGCGTATATTTATTTGTAGTGTACATCTACAAATTAAAGTGTAAATTAGTTTTAAATTTGATAGTTGTATTTATCAAAATAAATTATACGTAACAAATAAAAAAGAATACTTTTTCCTAAGTATCATTTTTCTTATATATTTAAGGAATTTTTAATAAAGTAGGTGCAAATTGTTGAAGACGAACTTTTTCATTTTTATGATCATGTATAAATAACTAATTTTCTCTCTTTTCTTCAAATTAAGCAATAATGGTATAGATTTTCTTAAATTCAGAAAATATTTTTGATAAAACTGCAATTAATATAATTGTTTCATAATTTTTACATAACTTTTGAGACAATATCAGGAGATTGAAAATATTATAAAATTGATATACAAAGTATAAGACTTTCTTATATAAAATAACTCCCTATATTCTTTTTTTCTTTTTCTTTCATAAATTTGATTAGTTGTGCATACAAAATAAGATATATATTTATTGACACATTATATGACAGTTTATAGTGCTGTCAAACAGGTCGCCTGTCCGGCTCGCAGTGGTCGAGTCGTGAAAACAGGGCCAAACAAAGCCGGCCCTGCTTGGCTCGCTGGGCTGAAACCCCAGCATCGCTGCCATGACGATAAACTAGCTCATGCTAATCAAAACGACGTCGTTTTGAGGAAAAATTATCAAAACGATATCGTTTTGAAAAAAATATATTTTTAATTTTTTTTAAAAACTCAAAACGACGTCATTTTTTTAGTAAAAAAAATTTTAAAAAAATAAAAGAAAAAACGGGTTGGCCCGCGTTTGATCCGCTCCGGCCAGCACTGGCCCGCGAGCTAAACGGACCGGGCCAAAAACCCGCGATTAAACGGGCCTAAGTATACCTAACCCAAATCCGTCAAAACGGGCTGACTCACGGTCAAGCTCTGCTTTTGACAAAGACTAATAGCTTATGTACATGCCACAAATTAGTGGCATTTGAGCTAATGTCATATTTTAGCAACATTATTTATGGGATTTGAGTTCATGCCATATTTTCGCAACATTATTTATAGTATTTAATTTTGTGCCATATTGTGATGGCATTATTTGTGGTACTTTCTCATATTGTGTAAGTTTTTGTGGCACTTATTGAAAAGTGCCACTACAATTTGGCATTTTATTATAAATGTTGTAAATTAATGACATATATAATATGTAAATACTGGATCCAAATAATTTGGCCAAAATTATTTGGGCCCAATTCATAGTTGATGTTAAAAATAGAATATGTATTTTATAGAAGGCTTAGGTTGCAATTTAAGAAAAGTCTTTTCACTTTAAAGTTGCTTAGTTAGTAAAATGTCTGACAATATGTTATTTCAGCGACGACTACATGTGGTAACCTTAGGAAAGTGAATACTAGAGAGGTAGAAGGAGAACCTTAGATAGAAAATAGCGAAGAACATATGGTTTAGAGTCTGAAATTTATAGGTTAGTGATTTAATTTTTTCGTCTAAACTAAAATATATATATATATATATATATATATATATATATATATATATATATATAGTATTTAGAAAATGCTCGAGTGGTTGTGGTTACAATTTTGCTGCATAATAAATTATTTATTCCTGATAGTAAAAGAGCTTATCTTTGTTCTGGTATGATGCTCATTATGTTTTGATTTGCTTCCATAAATCTATTCTGTTATGCTCCTCCATGATGAGGCAATTTTCTCTTCCTTTATGACCACGCTAGAAGAATTACATCTAAGATCTATGAATGATTGGGTATTCCTCTATTTTGAGTTTTATTATTTGTGAGTCTAAATGCGTATAGTTTGAAATTATTTGAGCCATGTTATATTTTTATTCTTATATTAGCTTTAAAAAAACATTGTACTCGTCAATTTTGAAAATAAAAATATATATATATTTAACAAAGTTCTTTTTTTTTTCTATTTATGTGAATGTGGGTATGCTTTGGGATGGATTTTGCACTCAATATACCTCTGTAATGTCTACTGAGATAATGAACTGGAGAAAAAAAAAAAGGAATTCAGTGTGGCCAGCACTGCCCAGTACTTAAGCCCGTTTAATCGCGCATTTTTTTGATCCGGTCCGTTTAGCTCGCAGGCCAACCCATTTTTCTTTCTATTTTTTTATAAAAAATTTTTCTAAAAAAACGACGTCGTTTTAATATTTAAAAATTTTAAAATATATATATATTTCAAAACGACGTCGTTTAATATTTTTTTCAAAAGGACGTCGTTTTGCTTAGTCCCCAGATTGGCTGTCACGGACCACGGATTGGGGGTTCTCAATCCGCGGGCTAAACGGGCAAACTATTTTCGATCTGTTTTCACGATCGATGACGCGCGACTGCATCGACCGACTCGCTTTGACAAAGACTACTCAGTGAGACTGGGCAGCCCACAGCTGGCTGCCAGCATTCTGCTAGGCCGGTTGCCAACCTTTAGCCCAGCAAAACTATGGGTTGGTTGCCAGCTTTCTGCCCAGTAAAAAGTTGGTCCTCCCCTCTGCGTAGATTGCCCAGCTGATGAAGAGCTTTAATCATGGGTTGATAATTGGGCAGCTGGGCAGTTCAATTTTTTTTAAAAAAGGTATTTTTGGCCTCGTTGCCATCTTTCAGCTGGACCACAGTCCAACAGAAGATAATTGGGCAGCAAGTTCTGATAATTGGGTACAAATCTGGGCAGATTGTCCTGCTGCCGTTGGGCAATTCTAAGGGCTTCTAATTGAACAGCCCAGATTAAACAAAGAGTTTCTGCTATGTTTGTTTAAAAATTTTTACTGATTTTTGTCAAAAAATTAATTTAGTCAAGAACTTGATTTTACACTATTAAAAAAGAAGAAAGAAAAATATTTTGATCCTTGCTTTGATAACGAATTTAATTACTTATTGAGTGATAGCACATTCCTTACCAAACTACTTTGCAGAAAAACGATTCTGAAGATTTCGAGACTTTCGACGGGAAATAATGTAGAGTAAAATCAAGAACTCAAGGTGGCATGCAACTTCTACAAGAGACAATTTGAGATTGAAGAGTAGTTATTTTGGTATAGTTTTGTGATGGAAAAAATTTTTTGAGACCTTTTATTTAAGTTTTCTTGTATACTTTAAGAATTATTCAGTTATTTATTTTAAAGTTATTTGAATTCATTTTTTTAAGTTAGCATTCTCTGATTGTAAAGAGATTGTGTTTCTAGATTACTATTCAGAACACAGTCATGTTATGCTTCAATTATGATATCTTTAATTTAGATTCGGGGCATGATATAATAAGTGCTACAATTATGTTTTAGGAATGCCCCAATTTTACCATAGTATGAACTTATAATAATTCTGTCAAATCTCGGATGCTAACTACTTAATATTGTAGGATTATTGTAAGTGGATGGGCAATTGCTACAGAACTCATGTTCTGGAATAATCCTATAAATTCAACCCTGAAAGATTTCTTGATTCTCAAATTTATTATAGGGGAAATGATTTAAAATATATTCCGTTTGGTTCTGGCAGAAGAATATGCCCCGGTATATCATATGCTCTACCTAACAATATTCTGCCACTTGCCTAGTTTGTGTTGCTGTGAACTTTAATAGTACTTAATAAAATATTTTTTCTTTTACTTCTTTTTTCGCAATTGAATATCTTATTTTAATTTTATAAAAATTTATAGAATGTGTTTAATTATAAGCAAAATATTATAGTATTCTTATTAGTTAAATATATTAGTATGTGACCCATATTTTAATGGAGTTTAAATACATACCTTATCTTAAAAAATTCAAAGAGGTTAGTGGTGGACCTATTGTGTTAATGAAGTTTTAATTTTCTTAAATTAAGGGGTTAATAGTGGAAACCTATATAAAATATATAAAAAATTTAATAAAGTTAATATTTAAATTTTGAATATCCTAAAAAGAAAATACAAATATTCAATTTTGGAGGGAGAGCTTATTTTAAAAGAATGCATGTGTTTCACAATAATCAGTTCCATCCTATAATCTTTCATTTAATGATGTGAAGGAATTACATTATGGTGTCCCAGTAGCAACACTTTTTTTTGCAGCACATATGAGCTTGATGTAGCTGGTCAATTTATGATAAAAATGTTAAGTATGGAAAAAAAATATGGCATTTTGATGACAATTACTTTCTTCCATAATTTTAAATAATTTTCCGAGTTATTGATTATAATTTCTTATAATTTTATGGCAATTTCAAGCCGTCAAGTCGTCAAAACAAGAGTCAATTGCATCGGGTCCAGGGCACATTTCCCTTCCGGCATCGAAAAGAGACACTCCACAATAGTAAACCCACCTTGTGGTTTAAGGCCTTTAGGAGTTCCCCATTTTGGAAAACCGACTGAACAAAACTGATAACCTTAAGCAAGAAGATAACCTTAGCCCAAAAATAAAGGTTCTTGTCAATAGGAGCCAAAAGGAGAAAAAGAAAACACCCAGAGTTCCTAAAGAATAAGCTGTTCATAGAAGAAACAAACAACTTCAAACAAGTTTGTTAGTTAAACCAAGAGAAACGCTGCTCTATGTTGACCACTTCTTGCTGAGGATCCATTGATCCATTGATTATTCATCTACCAGTTGTTTGTTACCCCAATTTCCTTCTCTAACTTAATTATTAAAAAAAAAATGAAGCCGCATTCGGAATCTGGAATTGATCATTTCTTCCTTCAACCAATTTTTATCTTGTCATTGTTCTACGTGTAATTTTGACCCGTAGATGAATTTGTCCGTATCTTTTTCATAAATATATAAATCACTAATTATTGGTACAAAGTCAACCCTTAAGGGAGAGGCTGATACTACATAAGAAATAGTCTTCTTCTTCATTTTTTATTCTCCTCTGCTAACCCCAACTCGATCCCCACGTGCGAGATCATGGCTAATTTAAGCAATTTGAAGTTCTCTTACCATCCGTGATTCAACTGGGTCAATATGTTTGCTTGTAGTTTCGAACAGTAGGTGAATTTGATTATTCAAGTTGAAGTAGATGTAGTATACGGATTAATGCAGATGCCTCATGGTTCTTGTCGGAGGGCATAGTACCATGACCTTGCACTGAAAACTGTCCTCAGATTCGTCGGTGCGACACTGTGCTAGTTTATATCTTATGAAAGAATTCAAGTGGCACAATTAATTAGTAGAATTTTTAAGTAAAAATTTGATTATTTCATTAAAATTTTTACTTGAAAGTCACTAGTACTCATAACTATGATGTATTTAATCTTTTAATATGTTATCTATACAAGTATTTGTGACTCTCTCTTTTTCTTCTTAATTTGCTCACTTAATCGAGCAACTCTGCTTCTCATAACTACTAATCAATTTTAGTAAAAAAAAAGGATTATTTCATTAAAACTTTTACTTGCAAGTCACCTAGTACTCATAATTATAATGTATTTAATCTTTTAATTTTTTTATAAGATAGTCTACACAAGTATTTCTAACTCTCTTTTTCTTCTTATTTTGCCCACTTAATAGAGCAACTCACACGTACTTACTTCTCATAACAACTAGTCCATTTTAGTAAAAAATTGATTATTTCATTAAAACTTTTACTTGCAAGTCACCTAGTACTCCTAACTATAATATATTTAATCTTTTAATTTTTTATAAAATACTCTACGTAAGTATTTCTAACTCTCTCATTTTTTTTTTATTTTGCACATTTAATAGAGCACCTTACCTGTACTTGCTTCTCACAACTATTAGTCTATTTATACTATTTCTGTCAGTGACTTGACCATGTCGGTTACAATTTTTTCATCCAATTCCAGCTTTGTCTAGTTGCTTCCATGAGTGGTTCTTGTTCAAGAAAATTCTAGATATGTTTGTCATCTCTCAATTAGTAAAAAATTACTGCTCCTTTTTCTTGAATTCTCAAAAAGGTTATGACTATCCATTTTATTGAATTTTCCAAGAACTGTTGATGACTCTTAACAACGAGCTCATAGAGGTCTCTATTTCTCCAAATTTTTTGCATGGGAAATTCCATTCCCAAACCAGTCCGCTCTGACCCAGCCTGACCTGTTGTGGGCTACCCTTGAAACGAATACTTATTTTTTTAACTTAGTCTATTTTTCTACGGGCTGAAAAACCCCCAATCTGCGATTTGTGATAGCCAACTTGCAGACTTTACAAAACGATGTCATTTTGTAAAAATCAGCTAAACGACGTCGTTGTGGAAATTTTTTTTAATATTTAAAAAAACATCAAAATGACGCCGTTTTAACAATTTTTTAAAAAAAATAAAAAGAAAAACGCACTGGTCCGCTGGCTAAATGAGCGGGCAAAAAAAACCTGAGTTAAAATGGACTTTATCTCGTATTGACACCACTATCCAAGATGTTAACTGGATACTTATTTGTATAATAATTTTGTCCATGTACAGAACCTATTTCATTTTTTCCTTTTCGAAATAAAAAAGAAAGGAGTTTCAACAAGCATATGGAAGCAATGGCAGAGCGAAATTTAGAATATTAATAGATTAAAATGCTTCAGCATATATGTGTTAATAACATTAATGGCATGTATCTAAATAGCAACAAAAAATTGATACAAAAATATACCTTCAACGATAGCCATAATTGTTCAAGTATAATCCAAAAGACGTTCTCATCAATTTTGTGATCGACGACAAAAAGTCTGGAGTCTTATAACTTATGTCTATCAAAAGAAAAAATTCCTGTGAACTGATAGATGTCCCAAGCATTTTATATATAGGTAGGCTAAGGAACTACATAGTAAATTGAGTATTCATATGTTTTCATCCATCAAGGAAACTAATTGATACGTATAATCTAATAAAATCCTTATCCTATCTAACTTTCTAGTAATAGGAGACTTTAGTTACCTTAAACATTATGGTAACCTAATGTGTGGATCATATTTAAGTCCCTTTACCTATACATTGTAAGCTAAATAACTTCATTGAGTGACAAAATAAGAACATGGCAATATAATAATGTAGTCATTCAAAACTATAAGATCATGCAATAAATACTTAATCAAAAGATGTAATACAAGAATAATAATGATCATGCTTTATACATAATATTTTATGTCTTATTCGAATTTATAAAAACTTTGAGCTTTTGTCTTCTTTACGTTTTTGCTTCTTTTCTATGATTTTAATAAATTTAGAACTAGTTTCAGTGCATGTTTCTTTTGGTCTTGTACAAAGTTCTATTTTTTTTTTTTTTTGCCTTATCCTACTCGGTTTTCGTAAAGTCTTGAATGAAAGCAATCCTTTTTTGTGAAGGCTTCACTTGTTTTTGTCTTATTAGGTATTGCCCCCCCACCCCCCACCCCCCGGCCCAAAAAAAAAAACTGGATTTAAAAAAATGGTTTCAGTTACTGTGAAGGCTAATCTTCTATGCTTTTGCCTTTTATTGATGAAATCATTCATCAAACTATGCAGAGTCATTTATATATTCTTTACTTTTCTTTTATCCTTTGGTTGCATCTATCCTTCTGCTTGTTGGTTCCGATCTGAAGGCACTGCTGAAAAAAAATCTAAGATTTTATTTTTCTTTTTTGATTTCTATGAAGTCTTCTATGAAGGTTCTTTTTTTTCCTTATTCTTTGCCTTAAAATAAAGTATGGTTTTGTCCAAAATCTTTTAAGTTTACAATATTATTTTTACTCTATAAATTTTGTAATATTAAATTTGATTACCAAAATTGCCTATTTTGAGATAGGGCAATAGGACATTCTTATTTAGTTTTTTCATGTAATGTCAATACAGATTAAGTCAACATTATGATTAAGTTGATTATTCGAATTTTGAATGTCATTTTATAAGTTCTCTTCATGTCATATGCTTATGAGTAGCCATAGCATCTTAAGTGCTTGATATGTAAAGAAAACTAAATCACATTTAAATTAGGGATTATTTTTAATGACATTCATAACGTACAATTATCTTATTAAAATAATAACCCGACCCCCACAGTGAGGTAACTATTTTGGTTAAGATTAATTTGAATGAGAGGCTAAACCTTTAGTTTGAAATTTTCTTATGTCCCTCGGTGTGGATTATTTTATGTGTTTATCTATTCACTGGCCTCATTATGAAATTAATGTAAATTATATACTTGAGATGCAAACTTTATCCACATAAAGGTTAGAATTTACATTGAATCACCTTGGTTGATTCGTTTCTGATGGTTTTACTTTATAGCTTATGTTTTATTCTTGGTTTTACAGCTTTCCTAGTGCATTATTTAATAAGCATGCTCCTATTCCAATGCTTATAGATGATAATTACTCTGACTAGAAAGATAAAGTACTTTTAACTTCAGGGTGCATATATATGGATCTGGCATTTCGTGAGGACGAAACACCCGTCCCCATAGAATCAAATATATCAGAGGCTAAAATTGCTTATGAGTGGTAGGTAAAATTTAATTGCATAATTTTAATGCACATTAAATCCCATATTAATAAAAGAATTAGGGGTTTAATCCCTAATTGCACTAAATTCAAAGCTTACATGGATCAGGCAATTGATGCTTGTTGTGTTGTTTTGCATTGCCTTTATACTAAATTTTTATTACAATCTCTAACAATTTGCACACAAACACTAGAGAAGTGCACCTATCTTTATGAGTAGTACAATGACAAGTAAATTCAAATGTCGTATCTACGGGGGTGGTTAAATATCATTACTCACTTTCTACTCTATTGTTTAGCCTAACAAATTTGTTTGTGAAAATGGTTAGAATAACTACTAGGAAAAGAAATCTAACTTAACGAATTAAACCAACTTAACCAATCTTGTTTGCAAGAGAGAATTCAATAGTGAAAAAAATACTTGGATTGAAAACCCTCCTAGAATTACCTATGTGATAAAAAGTCCCTTGATTGATGAATTGTCCTCCTTATGTTTGCTGAAATTCCTTAATTAGAACTCACTCTATCTCTATATGAGAATTCTCAATTCTTAAATTAATTAGTTGAAATCTCTTTCTAACCAATTCAATCCCAGAATGCATTAAGATTTGTGAATTTCCAATTAGATTTCTCTAATTACCAAGAAGATGTTGAGGCTTCTATCTCTAGTCACCTAAATCATCCCCATTATTTGTGTATGGTCAATTTAACCATTCATTTCTCAATTCCAAGTGAAAAAATTCAGATTTTGAATCAATCATCCACCCAATCAATTCAACCAATCAAACATACAAACAATCCACAAGAAATTCAAACTCAATCAACCAAGGAAATAATTCATTCACATAGATAAAAACTGGGATTCATAACCATCCAAGTATTCAAGAATTTAGTTTATCAACATATTACAATTCATAGAACATAAAGTAATAAAGAAAGAGAAAGAATTGCTCATTTTCATGGTTGAAATCTCCTCTTCTTTAAGGCTGAAATTCGTCACTGTAGTGTTGAAAAATTTGTAGCTTTTGTCTTGAATCTTCAAGGTGGATGTCCTCCTTCTTCAAGAATTCAATGTTCTCTCTTGATTTCTCTTGCAAAGATGAAGATTTGAGATGTGATTTGAGTGATTTTTGTGTGTTTTTACAGCCTCCTTCCCCCTCCCAGCCTTCTACCTACTTTTGCCCTAAAAGGATATTTATATCCTGCCCCAAAGAGAGAGAAAAGCAGCAGAAAAATAAGCTCAGATCAACACAAACGGTGCAGCTTGGTCTGGACTAAACGGCATCGCTTGCTCCCAATTTTGGTGCAGTGTTCTGCTGCATGACTGTAATAGTAGTTTGACTTCTGGGTGAATTCAGAGCATGCAATCGGCTGATCTAAATCTTAATATCTGCATGAAAGTTATATATCATGATCTTAGATTTCCAAAGAGCTTTGAATAACCTCAATTGAACATCTATAACTCAATATATGATCGTTCTACCAAAATGTGTCAAACTGGGAAACAATGCAGGATAGGTGACTTTGCAGCATAAGTAGGGCTGCCAAATGAGCTTTAAATGACATATATTTTACCATTAAGAAAATTTTAGAATGTCCTCTACAAATGTATAGAAGGTTACTTTTGCATTTGAAATCTCTATAGAGGTCAAAATCCTGCTTGGAAATTGTAAAACCATAAATTTTAGTTTTACTAAATAAATTTTTCAAGTGGTTTTATGATAACTATAAATTGTTAAAAATCAACTTTACACATTTTAAATTTAAAAGATATATATACATTATAAGTTTTAGGGTAAATTTATAATTATAAAAAAATTGAAGGATAATTTTGCAAATTATTTATAAAATAAAAAAAAAAACAACAACAGAGGATCAGCACGGCTGATCCTCATTTCATTCATTTCCTCCCATTTCTCGTCTCTTTTCTTTCTTCTCTCTTCTCTATCTCTCTCTTCAATTCTTCACCAAATATTCACCAATTCTTCACACAAAAACTAAATCTTTCAAACCCAAGTGTGGAACTACATCAAAAGTCTCCAAATCAAGGTAAAATCTTCAAAATTTTCTTATTTTGGATAAGTTTAATTATTTTCAGAAATTACTGTAGCAGTAAATTTATATGAATTTTAATAAATTGTTGGATGCTCCGATTTTGTTCAATTTTTGAACGAAGGTTCATGTTACTATATTCTACCTACAGAAAAGGTTTAGTTAATTTTCAAGCATGTTTGATATATTTTCTGAATTTTTGAATAATCTGGACAGATTTTCTATTTTTGTGAAATTTTTGTTTTGAGTAAATATTGAGTGTTTAAAGGTTTATTGGACTGTTATAATACAAAAGGAGTATGAAATATATAAAAGGAATGAAACATAATATTTTTCTGAATTGATATATTAGGAATAAAATGGGATAATTTTTCTAAATTGGTATATTTGGAATAAAATAGAATAATTGAGATTTTTGTGGAGAGTGGTGTATTTTATTAAAATTAACTATTTTAATTTTCCTAAATTGGTATATTTAGAATAAAATAGAATAATTGAATTTTTGTGGAGAATGATGGATTTTATTAAAATTAATTATTTTAATATTTTTATTCCTTTGAAAAATGGTTAGTTCCTATTTTAAAATAATTTTATCAAATTCAATAATTTATGATCTAATTAACATTAATCATGCATTTATTCATGTATTATATAGAGATGTCAATATTTGAGCATTTTAAAAGGATATTAAATTTATTTGTTACCACGTAATGTTAGGTCATGAGATTACCCAGGTAGAACCAAGGATGGAGTAACCTAGGTTTATGCTTTTTTCTTGAGGTGAGATTTCTAACTTACTTGTGGAGGTTGAGGATCGCCAAATTTTATCATTTTAAGTTATGTTGTTTTAATATATTTTATTTATTTATTTTACGTTAAGTAAAGTATTTATTTTTGCCGTGGCTCGGCTTTGTGAATGTATGTTGTGGAAACTTTGAATTATTATTTTGCCGTGGCTCGGCTTTGTGACTAAATGTGTTGCTGACCTTGAATTGTTATTTTGTCGTGTCTCAGCTTTTGTGAATAAATGTGGTTAACTTTAAATTATGAGTTCTTGTATATTTATATAATATACTAAACTATGAGAATTGATTTAGTTGTTGATGAGTTGTAAATGTGAACTATGTGTAAACTCCGCTGTCGGGATATGAATTGACTCCCCTGCAGTGTGAGATTGTTGATTGTGGAGAGTCCCTTTGCGCCGTATGTGAGAAGGCCATTGGGAGATGTTGTGTGGAGAGTCCCTTTGTTACATATGTGAGAAGGCCATTGGGAGGTGTTGTGTGGAGAGTTCCTTTGTGCCGCGTGTGAGATGGCCATTGGAAGGGCGGCAGAAGTTTTTATTTGCTTGTATAGACTTGTAAGAGTCGTATGAATTGTGTTTTGATGATTTTACTATTATTTTTTTTCAAAAATGATTATTTTTACTTGAAAGTACATATATGTATATATAAATATATCATATTTCCATGATTTCTAAATCGAATTATTATGTTGTATTAAACGAAGTTATTCGTATAAAAAAATTGAGAATAATTTTATACGTTGTATTTACTCTCAAACTGTATAAGTATTTAGAAATTTCACTGGGCTTCGTAGCTCATTATTCTCTCATCATATTTCAGGATTTTATAGTTGAGTTAAGAGTATACGTCGCACGTGACAGTTGAGTCCTCAGCAGCAGCTAATATTTTGGAGGCGTTTATCTTTTATTGGTATGTCAATGCATTGTAATATTTTAAATGGTTATTAATTTAATTAGTATGTATACAGAAAGATCTAAATCTTTCAAAAACAGTTGAATTTTGTATAAACCATTTTATTTAATCTTTTGCTATAGAACGACTGGTGTGCCTTATATTATTTTTAGCTATTATTTGTTTAGAATTTATACTTGTATTATATAGATATATTACAGGTCGCATTGCACCTCTGAAACAGGAAAGTGATGATTCACTCCTAGGTAGGGTCCGCCCAGGAGTGGGTTCTTACAGAAATTCTTTACCAAGCTATTTTGCTCTGCATTTCTTTATTTTTCTTCATTGTGTAAAATCTCATTGTTTGCTTCATTTTATTCCAAATCTTCAATAAATTCACCTAAAGCAAATAAGAGATAAAGGGAGTGTAAATGGTGATTGAAACACCAAAATTTAACAGAAATTTAAGCTCAAAATGGTCATTATATGAAGCACAAATATGGAATATCAATGCTCAATTTGTAAGTTTAGATAAAGCCATTGTTAGCACCCTAATGAAAAGGATTTCTAATATGATACTTGATAAAGGCAGATTTGTGTGTGAGCGTATTATGGAAATGAGGGATATTGTTGCTAAGCTTAAAGCCCTTGAAGTTGAGATGTTTGAGTCATTCCTTATGCATTTCATTCTTAATTCCCTTTCTGCAGGACATGGTCCATTCAAAATTTTCTACAACACACATTCGAAAAAATGGTCAATTAATGAACTTTTGACCATTTGTATTCTATAGGAAGGGAGATTGAAACATGAGTTACATGAAAGTGCTCATCTTGTAAAGTCACTAAAAGGAAAAGGTGTTCATATGAAGAAACAAGGCAAAAGTAAAGATGTTTGCCATTTTTTCAAAAAGAAGGGACATTTCAAGAAGCAATGCCTGAAATATAAGACATGGCTTGAAAATAAAGGTAATCTCAATTTTGTGTGTTATAAATCTAATTTTTACTGAGGTTTCTAATAATACATGATGGATTGATTTTGGTCTACAATTCGCACTGCCAAAACCATGTAGGATTTTCTAAATCTAAGGAAGCCAATAGGAAGTGAACAAGAGATCTATCCTGGCAATAGGATGCGTTCGCGTATGAAAGGCGTGGCGACTTGCAGGCTCATTTTAAAATATAGTTTTCAATTAGATCTTGAAAACACCTTTTATGTTCCATCTCTTTCAAGAAATTTAGTGTCTATTTCAAAAATATCAAAAATTGGATATTGTATTACTTTTCATTTTTCTTCTATGAAACTTTTAAAAGACAATAAAGTTGTTGGTTTTGGAATTTTGGATGGAAGTTTATGCAAATTTGAGATATGAATGCAATGTTTTAACTTTGCATGATAGGAAAATTGGCACTAAACAATATATTATCAATGAGAACTCGTCAAGTGTTTGGCACAAAAGATTAGGTCATATCTCAATTAACTGAATTATGAGATTAGTAAATGATGGAGTTTTAAAAACTCTTGATTTTTCTAACATTAGTACTTGTGTGGACTGCATAAAAGGAAAGCAGGATAACAAGTCCTCAAAAGGTGCCAAAAGGAGCTATCAAATACTTGAAATAATACACACAGATATCTATGGACCTTTTCCTACCTCTTATTTGAATGGTGAGAGATATTTTATCTCTTTTATTGATAATTTAACTATTCTAGATATATGTATCTCTATTTTTTTTTTGAAAAATCTAAACAACTCAATGCTTTTAAAGTACTAAAAATAGAAATAGAGAAACAAAAAGAAATTAAGATCAAAATTATAAGATCTGATACAGATGGAGGATACTATAGGAAGTACACATGAAAAGGGCAAGCTAAAGGTCCATTTGCTGAGTTCCTCGAAAGTGAGGGCATTATTCCCATTATACTATGCTAGGAGCACCACAACAAAATGATGTGGCTGAAAGGAGGAACTACACACCATAATGGATGTGTTAAGAAGCATGATTAGCAAATCGAGTTTACCTTTATGCTTATGGAGCGAAGCCTTAAAAGTTGTCGTGTATATTTTAAATAAGGTTCCATCCAAGGTAAGCCCTAAGACTCCTTTTGAATTATGAAATTGTTGGAAACCCAGTTTAAGATATTGGCATATTTGGGGGGTATCTAACTAAAGTTAGAGTTTATAACCCTCAACTATACAAGTTGGATAAAAGAACAATTAGCGGTTACTTTATAGGCTATGCAATCAAATCCAAAGGTTATAGGTTTTATTTTCCCTCTCAGACTCCTAAAATTGTGGAATCTAGAAATGCTAAATTATTGAAGATCATGAAAAATATGGGAGTGGTTTACCACAAAAGGTAGAACTTGAGGAAATAAAGGAATCACCTACTGTATCAGTGATAGCTTTATACTATGAATTCTTGAACACTTCCGAAACTAATTCTCATGAGTTAGTTGAGGAATCACAAGTTCAAGATCCACCACTTCTCTAGAATAACACATTCAACAACCCAGTTTAACTACTCCCAGTGGGAGTTAGGAGATCCACAAGAAATAGGAAACCAGGAATTTCTAACAATTTTTTGTATACCTCCAAGAGTCTGAATATGATCTTGGGATAAAGAATTATCCATGTTCGTTTTCACAAGTCCTAAGTAGAGAAAATTCCACACTTTGGTACAATACCATAAAGGATGAGTTGGAATCTATGGCTAAAAATAAAGTTTGAGATCTCATTGAATTACCAGAAGGAGCCTTTACTAAATGATCCAAATGGATTTTTGAAACCAATCTTCTGGTAATATCGAACGATATAAAGCCCGACTTGTAGCTAAGGGATTCACTTAATAGGAAGGCACTGACTACCATGAAACATTCTCTCCAATTTCAAGAAAGGATTAATTCAGAATAATCATGGCTTTAGTAGCCCATTTTGATTTAGAGTTATACCAAATGGATGTGAAAATAACATTTCTAAATGCATATCCTAAAGAAAAGGTAAACCTAATATACGTCAGACAGAGGGTTTTGTGGATGACAAAAGTCACCTTGTTTGCAAGTTAAAGAAATCTATTTATGGACTTTAACAGGCTTTCCGACAATTGTATATTAAATTTCATAGTGTTGTTTCTTCATATGAATTTACAAAAAAAAATCATTTATGAATGTATAACTACAAAATTAGTGGAAGAAAATATATTATTTTAGTTATTATATAGATGATATATTGTTTACAAGTAGTGGTTTAGGCTTATTGGATGACACCAAGTAATTTATTATTTGAAATGAAGATTATGGGTGAAGCCTCTTATGTTTCTGGCATAGAGATTCATAGAGATAGATCCCAAAGAACACTAGGACTATCTCAAAAAGCCTACATTGAAAAGGTTTTGGAAAGATTTGGAATGAAAAACTACTCAACTGCGCAACCATTAAAACACCCATTGCAAAAGGTGACCAGTTTAGCCTGCAACAATATCCTCAAAATGCACTAGAATTAGAGCAAATGAATCCATTCCTTATTCTTCTATTGTTGGAAGCCGTATGTATGCATAGGTCTACGCTAGACCTAATATTGTTTTTGCAGTATGAAAGCTTGGTATATATCAAAGTAACCCTGGTCTTGATCATTGGAAAGGTGGCAAAAAGTTTTTGAAATATGTGCAAGGAAACAAGGATTTCAAGCTCACATTCAAGTATTCCTATTCTTTAGAAGTGATCAGATATTCAAATACATATTTAGGTGGATACAAAGACTGTGTTAAATCTACTCTGGGATACATTTTCCTTCTTGCTGAAGGGGACATATCCTAAAGGAGTATTAAGCAAACCATTGTTGTAACATCTATAATGAAAGCTGAGTTTGTTGAATTCTATGAAGCTACATCACAAGCGTGATTGTTAAAAAACTTCATTACTAGCCTTCATTTAGTTGATTCCATTTCAAGGCCATTAATGGTCTATTGTGATAACTTGGCTACTATATACTTTTTCAAGATCAATAAGAGTAGCGGCCATAGTAAAGCCATAGACATGAAGTATCTGATGGTCAAAGATTACATCAAGAAGCAAGCTATATCAATTGAGCATATTACCACCACCTTGCTAGTGGCAGATCCTACGACTAAATGATTACCAGCTAATGTTTTCCAGAATCATGAAACTCATATGTGATCTAGTGGCTCATTTTGAGTTACTTTTCTTTAATTATTTTGTCTAGACAAATTAATAGTTTTTTTTGTTTTACATGAATATGCACATATGATTTTCATGTATTAAAGTGTAATCTGTATTAGATCTAATAAAGTGCACCCTGAATGATACTTATATTAAGTACACTCATAAAGTTTTGGCACTTGATTAGAAAACATTATGCATAGTAATACATGGAAGTAAATGTTTGTTATAAACAATGAACAACACGATTCTTGTATTATGTCTTCTGGTTAAGTGTTTGTTGAATGATCTTATAGTTTTGAGTGACCAAGTGATTATATGACCATGTTCTTGTTTTGTTACTCAATGCGGTTATCTAACTTACAATGTATGGAGCAAGTGCAAGAATGTTAGACTTCATCCCTAATTTAAGGATTTAAGTATGGCCTCCCACATTGGGCAACCATAATGTTTAATGTAACTAAGGTCTCTTATTAATAGCAAGTTAGACATGAAAAGGATTTTATTAGATTATGCACATCAATTACTTTTCTTGATAGACGGAAACACATGCGTACGCGATTTACTCTGTGGGTCCCTAAATTATTTATATATATAACACTTGTGATATCCATCAGTTTGCGAAAATTATCTTCTTTCGACACACATAGGCTAGTGCACTCCAGAGTTTCTACCGTCGATCACAAAATTGGTGGGAACGTCTTTCGAATTCTACTTAAACAATTATATGGCTATCGCTGAACATATGTTATTAACATGAGCTTTGATACCACATGTTAATAACATTAATGGCATTTATCTAAATAGTTGGAGGAAATTGATATAGAAGCATACCTTCAGCGGTAGCCATAATTTTTCAAGTAGAATTCGAAAGGTGTTCCTACCAATTTTGTGGTCAACGATAGAAACTTTGGAGTTCTCTATGCTATGTCTGATGGATATCACAGGCGTTATATATATATATATATATATATATATATATATATATATATATATATATATATATAAGTTAGTGACTCACAGAA
Source organism: Rauvolfia tetraphylla (assembly GCA_030512225.1). Lineage (NCBI taxonomy): Eukaryota > Viridiplantae > Streptophyta > Magnoliopsida > Gentianales > Apocynaceae > Rauvolfia > Rauvolfia tetraphylla. The sequence goes on from JAJQKT010000012.1 coordinate 2,763,521, forward strand.
TAAATCGCGTACGCGTGTATTTTCATCCATCAAAGAAAGTAACTAATGTGCATAATCTAATAAAATTATTATCGTTTCTAACTTTTCATTAGTAGAAGACTTAGTTACCTTAAACATCATGGAAACCTAATATGTGAGTCATACTTAAGTCATTAAATTAGAGAAAACTTCTAGCATTATGAAGTTTAAAAATATAATTCTTGTAACTTAAAATAAACTTATATTTGATGTGTGGCTCCATTAGTTGATAAAAGGCTTCACATGTAAGGTTTGGTTTCCCAATCTCGTTTAAATGCGAATCGAATTGGCTAGCTCCGTTTTAGCCTGCGAACCATATCTTTTTTTTTTTTTGCTTTTATATTATAAACATTATAAAAAAATAGAATGTATAGCAATCTTAATACCAAGATTGCCTACATCACACATTCTAATCATATCTACAATTAAAGTTAATTAATTTAATTTTATTTTAAATATTTTTCTTATATAAATTTATTCATATTAGGTATGATATATACAATTAATGATCATTTTTTATATTAAAATCATTGGTGATTGGTCAAAAAAATTTTATCCCAGTCATAGATTTATATTCTCAAATATGGTAGAGAGAAAAAAATAAAAAATATATATTATAAAATTTAATTTTTTTAAAAAAGAGAGAGAGAGACTAGGCCCCACAGGCTGACCTGTTTAGGCCGCGGACCTAGTGCAGATGGATATTAGTTGGGGGTTTTCTAGCCTGCCAAAAAATGAGCCATCTCGCTCTACCCATTTAAGGGGTGCCCTATGATGGGCTGGGTCGGGCCTTTTGACAATACTATGTAGGGCTGTAAACAGATATTAATGGTTCCGAAACTCAATAAGACATAGGCAATACTGAGCCTGACCGGATTACCTAACAGGTCTATAAAGAGAGGATCCGTACTCAACCCTATATGGTATCGAGTCGAGTCGAGTTATACTCGATTACAATAAGTATTAAAAAAAGTTACATCATAACTTATTAAACTCATCATCATAAATAAAATTATAATGTAATATGTTATTTCTTTAAGAAATCAGAACTATATTATTCATATCTTCGAAGACTAACTATTGTGCAAAAGTTTAAGTAGAATTAAAGAGATTAAAATCTTTACTATTTTACCAAAATAACCACATTAATCAATATGCTAATTCAAGAGTTACTTCTTAATTTCATACATAAAAGAAGATTAACTTTCAAAGAAAGCCCATGAGAAAAATCGTTAATCTAAAACATATTTATAACTTTAGAGTGTGTGTGTATGTGTATATATATTATATATTAGACATAGAACTTATATATAATTGCAAATCGAATTATTTTTACAATTTTAGACATACAATTGCTCTCATCATGAAGAGATATTAGGCAAGAATTAGTATTGTCAAACGAATTTTAATATACTAGTATAATAAACAAATTATATAAAATATTTATAATATATATTAATTGAGTCATAGGTCTGTTAGGTCTGAAACATGATATACCGACCTTATACTCATTAGACAATGTCTTATCGAGTTCGAGTCTAGGTAAACGAACATATCTCTTTATACATATCCTGTTTTATCGGGTTATAATTGGATAGAGTCCGAGTCCTTACTCGGCCTGTTGACAACCTTATTCACATGCATAGAACTAAGATGGTAAGGCTGGTCAAAACTAAACATTATTCTTTAAATATGAGAGACGAGGACGTCTGTTAAGTGTGTATTCGAACAAATTATGATACCACTTGATTGTGAAACATAAACAGGTTTAACCATCTCACTTCCAACTTCATTTAATTTTTAAAGAAAATGCAAAGCAATATAAAAGGAAGAAATCATGACTTAGAGAAACCGCTACCAGAGTTTCTCAACCGAAAGTCAAAGCTTCCGCCCCAGTATTGCTTTTTAATTCTGTTTTTTTGGAAACAGCAACAACCATTATTTATCCAGAAAAGCAGAAAAACTATTCTGTGTTCTTTATATTTAAAGTCGCAGCAGATAGGAAAATCTCAACGCAAAGTCTTTAGAAATCCAATCACCAACAGTTCTTGAAAACGTTCCCATGGAGTTCATCGTTCTCCTTTTTGCTTTCTCCCTCTTCTGTTTCATGCTTGTTAAAATAGCCAAGAGAAATCCAAGTCTCAGATTGCCTCCAGGACCTCGGCCGCTGCCTATAATAGGCAATCTGCATCAACTTGGCGGCGGCCTAATGCATCACGTCCTAAGAGAGATGGCCAACAAGTATGGACCCTTGATTCGGCTCAAGTTCGGTGAAGTTTCCACCATTGTAGTGTCTTCCCCAGAAATTGCCAAGGAGATCTTCAAGACACACGATGTCATTTTTTCTCACAGACCTCAAGACATTGCCGTATTCAACGTGATGACATACAACTTCAGCAACATTGCATTCGCTCCGTATGGCAGTTACTGGAGACAAATGCGTAAAATCTGCATGGTGGAGCTTCTGGGTTCAAGGCGTGTGAAGACGTTCGGATCAATCAGGGAAGACGAAGTCATGAATCTGATTCGGTCCGTCAACTCCCGAGAGGGAAAATTGGTGAATCTCAGTGAAAAGATCTACGCCTTGACTTACTGCATCACCGCTCGGGTTGCTTTTGGTAAAGTAAGCAAGTATCAAGAAGTATTCAAAGAGAATATAGACAAATATGACGACTTGGCACGAGCATTGGACATAGCAGACTTTTACCCTTCAGTGAAATTCCTTAGGGTTCTCACCGGAATGGAACGTAAATTGAAGGCAATGTTCAAGGAGGTCGACGAAATTCTCCAAACCATTGTGGACGAGCACCGAGAGGAAATGAAGAAACCAAAACTTGTGGATGGAGAAGGCAATGAGGATATAGTTGACGTTTTTCTGAACCTTCAGAAGAGTGGAGAAACTGAGTTACCGGTTACCGACGACAATATCAAAGCCGTGATTCTTGTAAGTGAATGCTTATCTTCAATGCAAAAATGCTCTTAAAGGTCAAATAAGTATCACACCTTATAGCTGCTTCTGTAGTTTTAACGATATCTGTCTTGTTTATAGTGATAAATTTCAGCAAAGAAACATAAGTTTTGGCAACAATTCATCTACCATCTTCAAACATTTTTAGGTTTGCCTACAAGTTATGCTCTATAATAGATTCTACCTGCTAGCAATAACAAAATGAAACTCCTGTTCTTATTTTAGGACATTTTTGGTGCTGGGGGAGATACATCAGCAGCCACTCTAGAATGGGCTTTCTCGGAGACAATTAAAAACCCAGGAGTACTTAAAAGGGCACAAGACGAGCTAAGAAAGGTATTTCATGACAAAGGAAATGTAGATGAATCTGGCTTTAACGAGCTAAAATATTTGCCAGCTATAGTCAAAGAAACCTTGAGGTTGCATCCTCCTGCGCCACTTTCACTTCCAAGACTATGCAGTGAACAATGCAATGTTTACGGCTATGACATACTCGCCAAGACGAGAGTTCTTGTGAACGTCTGGGCCATGGGGAGAGATCCCAACTATTGGTCGCATCCAGAGGCATTCAACCCTGAAAGATTTCTTGATTCTCGTATTGATTATAAGGGAAATGATTTTGAGTATATCCCGTTTGGTGCTGGAAGAAGAATTTGTCCCGGTATGTCATTTGCAATACCTAATGTCGCATTGCCATTGGCACAGCTACTGTTTCATTTTGACTGGAAGCTTCCTGACGATGGGAAACTCGAAGATCTGGACATGGTTGAACACCCCATTTTGGAAGCAAGGCGTAAAAATGAACTAAAGTTGATTCCAGTAACTTATGAAGGATCTTGTCTTAAAAATAAGCCCCAGTCGAACTCTGCTTCCTCTTAAGAACTACAGTTTACTACCTGCCCTGGAATTGATGATAGTTTGCACTATGTAATAAGTGGGATGCTGACTTCTTCTCGGCACTTCTCATTACCGTGGTCCTTTTCATTTCCTTCGTCCTCTTTATGAGGATGAAAATTTCTTTTCCATTATTAAAGGCCAAAGAGCTTAATATTCTACGTCTGTATTTTTTATTGTAGTAATATAATAATGTATAGTATCTATAAAAACAGTTACACCTCTTTTTTCCTTTTTTTAAGGAGTATGACCAAATTTATTGAATGAAATAAAGCACACAAGCGAGGGCCAAATGGCCTAAGTCTAGCACAGCTGGAAAGAGTATAACAACTAAGAATTATTTGTTAAAAAAAAGTCCAACGAGAATAAAACTTATTACTTGCTAGTTTTATAATAAATATTATTGTAAAAATTATATTTTATTATAAAATAATTATCATTGAATAAAAGTTTAACTTTTTTTACTTACCGTCACAATAAAACAATTGCATCTAATGTAGTAAAAATAGTAATTTTTTATGTTATAATTTTTATAAAGAAAAAAATATTTAATTAATAATAAATTAATTGATTTAAATATTATTTTAATGTATATAAAGATTTTTACAACGCTTATTATAAAATGGAAGGAGTATGTTATACTCCCCCAGCCAAGAATTAAATGTCCATTAACTGTGCAAATATTTTATGACATCAATTCGCGTGAAACTTGAACTAGAACTTTGTGCTTGTATTTCTTTTTGAAGTAGTATTCCCAAGGCGGACATGGGTAAAACCCCCTAGAGATTGATCTTTGCTAAACGAATTTACTAGAAATATCATCTGAGTTAGTGCTTTCCCGCTAATTTCTCCTTGAAGAGTTCGTATTACGCTGATACATTTCTCACTCGATGGCCTCTCTTTCACCTATTCCACCACAATATTTTTGGATTTGTAGAAAAATTCGAGGTTTATTGCCATCCTATTTTGTGCAAATGGAGACCAAAAGGAAACTAATAGTCAGACGAAAACATTGAAAACGATGAAAATATAAAGAAGAGAAGAATAAAGAGGAGTAAATCACAAAAATAATCATATTGACAAAGAAAACCGTGATGGGAGATAAACTTTGACTTGGAGGACATTCATCGTCAATTCTTTTACCGAAGAGATAAACTATTCTAAAGCCCCTTTTTCTTGCTGAATTTACTAATGAAAACGACATGCAAACTTCGATACACAAAGTATGAGAGGAAGAGAAGGCAGAGATGGGGATAACAGCTCTCATGGGCATGGTCGCCGAAGACAGTGGCGAAATGGGAGGGAGGATGAAAAAGGATTTAGTGGGTTCGCAAGTTAACACTATCACGTGGCCTCATTTGATTTTTTCGATTTGTCTTTGTCTTAATAACGAATCGACCGAATTTTAATTTTGAGATGAAAAAATTTAAAATTTTTAAATTTTAATTTAAAGAAATTAATTAAAAATATATAAATAAATGAATATATATATATATATATATATATATGTGTGTGTGTGTGTGTGTTAAAGTTGAGTTAAATTATGAGTGACATGTGAATAATTTTTTATTTATTTGAAGTCTCATTATGTTAAGTGGAATTATGTGCATTTATAAGTACATAAATTTATGTGTCTACATAAACTCATAAAAATAACTAATCACTTTAATTTTAGTAAAATTAAATAGATAATAAAATAATGACTATTAATAAAATTAAAGTTGACTTCTACTTTTCACTAACCGTAGATTAATGATGAAATACAATTCATTTTTTGAAGTACATTGAATTTACTAATAATTTTAATGTTGATGATATGTAATTAATTATAAAACCTATGAATCTATTAACAACATTAAACAATGGACTTTTGAACTTTTGAATACCATTAATTACTTTGAATTTATACACACACATATATATATTTGTAAATTTTTATTCTATTCATTTCTTAGCTTAAGCACGTAACTAATGGTGGAGCATTAAAAAAATATAAATAAAATTAAAATATTGAATCAAGAAAGATAGATGAAAAGATATTGAATATGAATTAATTAATGAATAGAATTTAAAAAGATCTTTTCTAAAATTTTAAAAACTAGATAAAATTAAAAAATAATTAATTATAATTATAACTTGGAATTTTAAACGTTCAAGTTCTCATAATAATAGTCATTTCCTTTCTCTTCCCCCACTCTTTGATTCTTCTACTGTGAAAGAGACACCTATAGATAGCGAGACAGTGGGTGGCAAAGTTTATAGCATTTTCCTCGAAACTTCGGTGCTTTTCACCAAGGATGAAATTCACCTTTAGGCGGCAGTAGTCGACTTCATAAACGGGTACAGGTGCATTAACTCTTCCTTCTTCTCCTTCTTTCCTTCCTGTTCACCGCATACATTCGAGTAGGGTTTCTTCTTTTTCTCTTTCTTCTTCCTCTTCTTCTTTCTCTCCTCCTCTTCCTCATTCGTAGCTGAGTCTCCCTCCAAATACGAATCCTTTTTGCCGCTAGGATCATCATCTCTAAACAATTCAAACAACTTGGGTGAATCAGATGGCAACATCTCTAGAAAAAGCGAATGGGACAATACGTTAGAGTTCGATCCAGAGGTATGTTGTATATCAGTTTCAATATTATTTTCATTATCTGCAGAAGTTTCAGATGGAGACACAAACATATTGTTATAAGTTGATATAAAGTTTATAGATATATCTGCATCGAATATTGATGATTCCAGGCAGCTTCTTAATAATGATAGCCACTTGGAAGGTTTCACTTATTCAGTTTGAATTTTGTGCAAGCTAACTTGAATCTCTTGCACTTGACTAGTAATAGTTTTGAAATCCACCATTTTATATCAAGGAATCTGTCAGCAATAAATTTCTTTATGCTAGCAATCTCGGTTCTATATTTATGGTCCAAGGATTCCCATAGTGCCTTTGCTGTTTTTTGTGCACTATAAACACTACACAGCTAGTCATGCAAGCCATTCATGACGTAGTTTCAATAAAGGTAATCAGAATGCTTCCAAGTATCAGCTGCATTGATGACTTGAAATTTTTTTCTCCTTCAAGAAATTTAGGAGCACCATCTATAAAGAATCTTGCGAGATTTAAGGTAGTTAAATTGAACATATTTTGTTGCTACCTTTTTGAAATTTATACCATCGAACTTCCCTGGTTTCTCACTGTGATTCGTAGAAACCATAGGAGCATTAACCACCATAGGCACTGCAAGTAGCAATGGTAGAGCCCGAACCATTGGCACCATCTCCAATAAGCAAATTCACATCATCAGTTGCCATATTAAATTCATAAAAATCAATTTTAAGATTGTAAGAAAAACAATACTTATAACTAATATGAAAACATAAAATATGGTTGAATAATATAAACAATATAAAATAAAACCAAGATTATAAGAAAGAAACAACAATATGAGACTCATGTTCAACACGATCTCCTTAAAATAAATTCGCCCCCTCCAATAATGTGCTCGAGGTTGAATAGGATATCTATTTCCTAAGATACAATGGAAGCGATGAAATAGTAAGCACAAAACTCTTCACCTGGAGAAATTGAACAAACTAACCATGAACACTATGCAAAATATGCTTATAAAGATAGGTAAAAGAATGAGGATTTTCTTGTTAGTCATACATAGAGGCACCTATTAATAGACTAAGTAAAGTGGTAGGAAAATGAATTTGACATTAAACAATAACATAATTCTAATTAAAACTCTTAGAATAAATATTAGAATTCTAGGTAACTATCCATCACACATGTATTAAGTTATATGTCTAGAAATTTATCTAAACACAATGACTGTCTAAATATCCATGTATAGCACATCCGAATATATAAATTTGTATTATCCAAGATACATCTAGTGTTTGCCTTTTAAGGTGATAACATCTGCCATTTATATATCTTTAATAGGTGATGTATTGGAACTAATTTTTGATTCACCTATTCATGCCAATTTCCAACAACAACATCAAAGCAGTGCTTCTGGCAAGTGAACACTTGACCTTTTCTGCATATACAATTGTCTAAACCTGGAGATGCCAACTTTTGCTTAAACTCACGTCAGGCTTTTGCACAGTAATTTGGATCTTAATGCTCTTACAGAATTTGTTGCTATCAATTTTGTAGAAATTATTATTCTGAGGCTTGAGGATTTATTGCCGCAGCAATTTCCTCCACATACATGTTTAGTTAAACGTGATTGAACTCTTGCTTTTATTTCAGAACATTTTTGGTGTTGGGGGCGACACATCAACAGTAACACTAGAATGGGAAATCTCTGAAACAATCAAAATTTTGAGAATACTTAAACGGGCATAATAGGAAATAAGAAATGTTTTTAGAGAAAAATGAAGTATAGACGAATCGAACCTTCATGAATTAAAATACTTGCAAGCTATCATCAAAGAATGCAGCGAGCAATGCAATGTTTATGGATATGATAATCCTACAAAGACCAGAGTCTTTGTGAATATTTGGCAATTGGAAAAGATCTAAAGTATCGGACTAAGCCTGAGGTATTCAACCCTAATATATTTCTTGATTTTTCATGTTGATTACAAAGGGAATGATTTTTTTATGCTAGAAGAAGAATTTGCCTCGGTATGTCATTCTCAATACCTAATATTACATTGCCGCTAGCACAGTTATTGTGTCATTTTGATTGGAAACACCCAGTGGAAAGAAACTAGAAGATTAGGATGTGGTTGAAGGCCTGGCCCGAGTTTTATGGTTAGGAGTAAAAATGAAGTCCATCTGATTCCAATAACTTATCATATTTCTTGTTTAAAAAAGGAACCCTAGTAAATATATCTATTTCCCATTAGGAACTTTAGTTTATTGTAGTACCTTTTATTCACAAGAGTTTGTAATACTAATGTATTGCGTAGACACTACAAGAAAATTCACCGTCAGTTAGCAAAGAAATTTGTCGCCAAAACTCTCTTTTTAGTCGCCAAGGACCTTTGATGACCAAAAACTTTCGTCACCGCTTTCTAAAAAAATTTTCGTCGTTAAAGGTTCTTGGCGACAAAAAAAATTGATTTTTGTCACCAACATACCCTTTGGTGACAAAATTATTTTGTCACCATTGAGGTGACCGTTAGTGAGGAAAACTTTTGTCACAAACTTTTGTCAACTTTTCTTGCCAATACCTCAGCTTTAGTGACAAAATATTTCTTCACTAAAAGTTTGTTGCCAATGAAGTTTTATTTTAAAAAATTTAAAATCAGAATTTAAAAAAGAAGAAGAAAAAAAGAACTTGGGAACAAGCAATTCGACCCAACTCACTGCGAGTTAGATCCTCGGGTCAAACCAACCCATACAACCAAGCCTGGGCTAGAAAAGACATGTCCCGTGCTCGCACCTGCTTGGAAATTCACCAAAATTCTCCTAATTCGCTAAGTGCAGGTTTTGATCCCGCAGCACCTTGGCATCATGACATGTTCTTTACATCTAGACCTAATCAATTATTGGTGGTCAATTCCAATTAAAAAAAATTCATAGTATATATTCATGTTATACATTATTATATTTAATAATTTATTTCTACTATATTTAATCTTTTATATATAATTTTGTAACCTATTGTTATTTATCTATATGATATACTAAGTGCCAGCTTGTTCATCATCAATGCAATCTTTTCTTGCATCGTCAACCCATGGGGATCTACTTCGGCTATGTGAATGCATAACGATTTTGAGAGCCAACTGTCAAAGGATGCAATACAATAATGCGTTCTTACATTTACAAAGAGTCAGTTTCGTGATTACATTCATCTCTTGCATTGTCAACTTTTAGACTGTCACCATCAAAGGACAAATTGTAGTAATGCATTCTTCTATACGCACAAATTTTTCCTACTCATTAATAACGCATAATCATAATGCGTACTTCACCTGCGGAGATCTACCTCGGCCATATGAACCCATATTATTAGCCAAGTGTGTTTTGCTAAATTTTTTTTAGTGACATATTTTGATGGCTAGAGTGCATGCTCTCTTAACACACTATGCCCTTGTGTTTATTGCTTTGTACTTTCTTTTTTCTTTCCTCTTGTCCTCCAATTGTGAAACCCGCATGAAAGATATAGAAGACTTGAAAGATTTGATATCTTTTCAGTGGAAATTTTCACAAACTTTGACTGCATGGATTATTATCATCTTACATTCTCTTCTTTTTGAAATTTACTAAGTTCAATGGACGCATTATGTTTAAGGGTAGTTTCTTCTAAAGCAAAAAATATATATATAAAGTAATGTTTTTCAACCATTTATCATATTTAGCCACATCAAAAAACATAAAGAAGAGAAACCTGCTACATTTGTTAAGAATATGTCGACTATGTCGTGTCTATAGTCGACTATGCTAGTTGGTTGTTGTTAGATGACTAAGTCAATTGTTGACTATGTCTGCAGGAGGTATAGGAGTTTGTTTTAGTTTTGCCATATCTTTAGGAGTTAGTGGTGTTAGTGAAGTCAGTTCCATACTTGTAGAAGTTAGTGGGTGTTAGTTTCTACTTTCTAGTTCCTATCTATTGGTTGTAGCTCTATAAATAGAGCAGTTTATGATTGTAAATGTGTAAGTTGATGGTTAATAATATCTTACATATCTCTTCATATTTTGTATGTTACTTTTCCTATTCCTCCTAGATTTTCCAACAGTAGTATCAGAGCTTGGTTTGCGAAGGACAAGAGTGAGTAGTGAGGCTTTGTTTTAAGAACATCAATGTCTTGAAACCTATTTGCAGTAGCAATAGTACATCCCAATGGCAACTGACAACTTTGTTCAACCCCAAATTCCATGCTTTGATAGTCACTATGATCATTGGAGCATGCTAATGGAAAACGTCTTGAGGTCCAAGGACTATTGGCAGGTTGTTGAGAAGCACAGAGAATGGAGTTAGAAGCCTTGAAGATGAAGGATCTTAAGGTAAAAAATTATCTATTTTAATCCATTGATCGAGCAACCTTAGAGACAATTCTTAGCAAAAATACCTTTAAGCTGATTTGAGACTCCATGAAGAAGAAGTACCAAGGGAACATAAGGGCCACACAAGTAGAGCTTCAGAGACTTCGAACCAAGTTTGAGACTTTACGCATGAAGTCAGGAGAATCGGTCTTCGATTTCTTTGAAAGAACGATGGTGGTTCCAAACTAGATGAGAATCTATGGTGGAAAATGCAAGATGTCACCATTGTGGTGAAAGTTCTTCGATCATTGATGCCTAAATTTAATTTTGTTGTGTGCTCAATAGAAAAATCTAAAAATATTGATTCTCTTTCTATTGATGAGTTGCAGAGCTCTTTGTTGGTTCATTAGAAGAAAATCAACCAGCAGGAGAAGGAAAACAAGCATTAAAGGCCTCAATAATTGGACATCACTTGTTGTCTAAAGGATGAAGCAGAGGTAAAAGTAATGGTTGAGGAGGTAGTGATCGTCAACAATACCAGTCGATAGAAAATCAGCCTCAAGGTAGAGAAAGAAGACACGGTCTTGGAGGCCGGCAGTCGGCTATTCCTAGGAGGAAGTCAAAAGACAATCGACTATTAAATGATATAGGTGTGGTAAGTATGGTCATTATCTATTTGAATGATGTACTAACTTGAATGAAGTGGCACAGAAGAATTATGCAGAGAATGAAGGAGAGATGTCTCTCTTAATAGTATGTCATCTAAATGAAAAAAGTCATCAGAACTTATGGTATTTAGATACTAGTTGTAGTAATCATATGAGTGGAGCTAAGAAGGTGTTCTGTGAATTGGATGAGTCATTCAAGAATACTATTGTTGTGTTGTTTTGCATGCCCTTATACTTTAATTTTATCACAATCTCTAACAATTGCACACAAACACTAGGCAAGTGCACCTATCGTTATGATTAGTACAATGACAAGTAATTTAAATGTCGTATCCACGGAGATGATCAAATATCATTACTCACTTTTTACTCTATTGTCTAGCCTATCAAATTTGCTTGTGGATATGATAGAAACAAACTATTAGGAATGAAAATCTAACTTAAACAGAAAAATTCAGTTTATCTAAATTTTAGTTTGCAAGAGAAAATTTCAATTGAGAGAGTAATACTTGAATGAAAAATCCCCCTAGAATTACCTATGTGATTGAAAAGTTCCTTGGTTAATGAATTCCCCTTCTTGTGATTAATGAAATTCCTAAATTAGAATTCACTCTATCTCTAGATGAAAGTCCCCTACTCTTAGATTAATCGGTTGAAATCTCTTCCTAACCAATTCAACCTAAAAATGCATTTACATTAATGAATTTCCAATTAGATTTCTCTAATAACCAAGAAGATGTTGAGGTTCCTACCTCTAGTTACCTAAATCATCCCCATTGTTTGTGTTTGGTTTATTTCACCTTTCCTTTCTCAATTCCAAGTGAAAAATCCAGATTATGAGTCAATCAACAACTGAATTAATTCAAGCAATCAATCCTCCAAATTAGATTTCTCTAATTACCAAGAAGATGTTGAGGTTTCTATCTCTAGTCACCTAAATCATCTCCATTGTTTGTATATGGTCTATTTCACCCTTCCTTTCTCAATTCCAAGTGAAAAAATCCAGATTATGAATCAATTAATAGTTGAGTCAATTCAACCAATCAAACCCACAAAAAATCCACAAGAATTCGGAATTCAATTAACCAAGAAAACCAATCATTCACATAGATAATAACTAGGGTTCATAACCATCCAAGTATTCAAGAATTTAGCTCATTAACATGTTACAATTCAAAGAACATAAAGCAACAAAGAAAGAGTGAGAATTTCTCATTTTCATGGCTCAAATCTTCTCTTCTTCAAGGCTTGGAGTTCTCCAACTTGGTTGTGAAAAGTTGTGTTCTTGAGCTGGAATCTTCAAGATTGATGTTCTCCTTCTTCAAAGATTTGATCTTCTCTCTTGAGTTCTCTTGCAAAGATTGACGATTTTGGGAGAGGTTTTGGGATGTTTTCTCTCTGTTTTTCTCCTCTCTGGAACCCTAGACGGCCGCCCCTTCAAATGCCCTAAAAGGGTATATATATACCTCCCAAAAAGAGAGCAACAATTGCAGAAAATTCTGTTTCTGCCAAAACGGTACCGTTTCACTTATTGGTGATTCAGAGCCTTAAATCGGACGATCTAGATTTTCTTGTCTTCATGAACGTTGTAGCTGATATAAATGTTACCATTATGGAAACTTCAGAATCTCCTATGTAATTTTCTTGAAGATCACATCTGCATTTGAAATCTCTAAGGAGGTCAAAATCCCACTTGAATTATTCTGTCATGCTGCACTATTTTGCTGCTCTGTTTTGCATTCTTCTTTTTTCTTCATTATAAGTATGTAGAATCTTCTTCATTGCTTCATTGTACTCCAAATCTTCAATAAAATCATTTAAAACAAATAAGAGATAAAGGAAGTGTGAATGATATTTGAAACACCAAAATTCAGTAGAAATTTGAGTTGAAAATGATCATTATATTATGCACAAATATGTAATATCAAACTCCCCCACACTTAGACATTGCTTGTCCCCAAGCAATACTACAAAACAACTAAGAAATTTGAACAATAATCCACAAGAAATAAAGAGTGTTCTGAAGCATTTCAAAGGAGTGCAATACAAAGAAAGTATTACAGAGAAATCTTGAGCAATCTACACAATCAATCTAAAAGTCATCCCAAATACCATCACAAAGATTAAACAATCACCCCCTTATTTTCTAAAACATGTAGGAATCCATGTGTATGTGTGTGTCCAACCAATACAAATGCTAAGCAATTATAGAAGTGTATTTCATATTATTGGCGAAGGAATTCTCATCAAGAAAGTATAATACCCCATAAGCCCGGCATTCACAAAATCTCTCCACTAATACGGTAACCAAAGTTTAACCTCGATTAGGTAGGACTTTCATGCTTGTAACTTTAGGCTTAGGGAAAGTTTAAGGTGCCAAACGAAAGGTAAGGAGTTCAAAGTCAAAGAAATGAGAGCTAAAGAGAAAGGAATGGGACATAAAACAAAAATAATAACCCTTTTTAGCCCCAAGCAATATCACCATTCCCATACATCTAACCACAAACTCCCATCCTCTACAAGCTCTCCTCTCCCTACATTCAACAAACTTGCACCAAATCATAATTCAAACCACAACTTTTTCTTTCACCATCTATCTTTGTCAACCACAAGTTTATACCTCAATGATAGCAAAATTCACAATAATATTGAAAACATATAATTCTTGAAGGCATCAATAAATGTACTAAGCCTTCAAAGTAATAAATATATATAACTTTTTTTTCTTTTTTTTTCTTTTTTTTCTTCTTTTTTTTTGAGGTATATTTCAATTCCCTATCAAATAAATAAATTCATCTCCCTTTTTTCTTTGAATAACTCAACCCATAAAGCCATTTTTTTCTATCATCTTCCCTCCACCTTTAATTCCCACAATACTCTTTGCCGACTTAAGGGTAAAAAAATGCATTTAGCTCTCGCAAAGAAGGGTTAAATATAAACAAAGTGGAGTTTAAAACTTGAAAGAAGGAAAAATTAAGAATATAGATTAGAAAATTTATGCACAAAGGCTTCAAGAAGGGTACTACGAATAAAATAAAAAAGGGATGGCTAGAAAAGTTCAATCGGGACAAAGAAGGCCTATTACCATCATTTCAAGATCAAACTAAGGTTACTTACTCATTTCGCCTCGAGCAAGTGAATGCGAGTTCTAGGAAAAAAAAAAGTTATATTGAATTCGAAGGCCAATAACACAAGATTCAACTCCGTAATCATCACAACAAAAGCAAAGAGGAAATGTGCTTAAAAGATAAATTCCATACAAGCAAAGAATACAAGGGGTGGTTACTTAATCTAAGTTTTAAGTACTAGTTATGACCTTTAGAATGCTTGTATAACTACTCTTTTAGAAAAGATTAACATGCAAGTCTTGAAAATATTTTGAAGATTAAAACAAAAATAAAAACAAGAAAATTCATCCAAAATTAATGAAAATAAACTATACTAAAGCCAACTCCCCCACACTTAAGGCAACATTGTCCCCAATGTTGGGAGAAAGATACACAAAAGACTAGAAATAGAAATTTAAAGATTGCACTCTGCATAACCAAACACAAAAACGGTTAACAAAATGGTTGTTTCAGTACATGAAGGCCAGGGCGAACCCATATGAGAAGCAAGTCGCACCTTCTATATACTACACAATAAGAATAAATGAGAGAAAGTTTGGAAACCAAGACAAAATTAAAATTTAAGCATAAAAAACGTAGGGAAGAAAATAATGAAAGAGAATAACAAAAAAGAGAAAAGAGAACTCCCCGATATAGCATTCATACACCACTTGCTCCATCACTAGGTTCTAGGGCCGCCTCCTCTCTCCTCTTTTTTTTTCACCCTGTGAATAGTATCGCAAACGGTGTTGTTTCTTTTTTATTTTTTTTAACCAAGGCTACAAACATGCAACCACGAATTCAACAACCAATTTTAACAAAATAATAACTCATGAACATAAAAATTACATCAAACAACACACAACATGTAAAAATTTCCACAACTCAAAACAATTAAAACTTGAAACTCAAAACCAAACTTGAAACTAAAAACTGAAAACTCAAAATTATGTATAGATGAATAGAAAGCATTGAAAATCACTTATCTTCCAGTATCATGGAGGATTAAAGAAACTTTTTCAAGACCCTTAGGATCCCTCCATGATAGAGTTTGAGGCAATGACAGCTTAACTTTAAATGTTCCTTTATCTCGCATGTGCAACCTCCACTACACCATAAGGGTAGACCTTGTTTACTACAAACGGTCCTGACCATCGAGATTTAAGCTTTCCGGGAAAGAGTCTTAACCGAGAATTGAACAATAACACTTGATCTCCTTCTTTAAATTCTCGGTTTGGCAACACATGTTTATCGTGCCATTGCTTCACCTTCTCCTTGTAGATTCGTGAATTATCATAGGCTTCTCTCCTCCATTCATCAAGTTCGTTGATTTGGAGCATTCTTTGCTTTCCTGCAATGTTAAGATCAAAGTTAACCAACTTGATAGCCCAATATGCTTTATGCTCAACCTCCACCGGCAAATGACAAGATTTCCCATAAACCAATCTATATGGAGTAGACCCGATGGGAGTCTTGTATGTCTGTCCCTATATGCCCACAAAGCATCATCAAGCTTAACACTCCAATCCTTTCTAGTATGCTCAACAATCTTTTCCAAAATTCTTTTGATTTCTCTATTAACAACTTCTACTTGACCACTAGTTTGAGGGTGATACTGGGGTCGCCATCTTATGAGTAACACCTAATCGATGCAATACTTTCTCAAGTTGTTGGTTACAAAAGTGAGTTCCCCTATCACTTATTATAGCTCTAGGAATGCCAAAGAGAGTAAACAATTTCTTCAAGAACTTAACAACCACTCTAGCATCATTTGTGGGCAAAGCTTGGGCTTCAACCCATCTAGAGACATAATCAATCGCGACCAAAATATATGTATTACCAAAAGAGTTTGGAAAAGGACCCATGAAATCAATACCCCAACAAAGTCAAATACTTCACAAACTTGAAATGTAGAGAGAGGCATTTCATGTCTTTTTGAGATATTACCCTGTCCGTTGGCAATTATCACACTTTTCAACATACCTTTGGGCATCCTTAAACAAAGTCGGCCAATAGAATCCCGACTCTAGTACCTTTCTCGGCTGTCCCATTAGCTTGATAATGACCACCGCCGGACCTTTATGGCAATGCTCCAAGATATCCACATTCTCGGGGTATGTTACACATCTCCTTATGATTTGATCTGCACAAATTCGAAACAAATATGGATCCTCCCAAAGATAGTACTTTAACTCCGAAAAGAATTTCTTCTTTTGTTGAGGAGTCAAGTTCTTTGGTAAGATCCGACCTACAATATAGTTAGCATAATCTGCAAACCAAGGAGTGTGATCACTGTGACCTACAACCGAGTAGAACCTCTCATCAGGGAATGTATCATTGATGTCTTCCTCATTCAATCTCTCCAAATGTGGGTTCTCCAACCGTGATAGATGATCGGCAACAAGATTTTCTGCTCCCTTTTTGTCCCTTATCTCCAAATCAAATTCCTGCAACAAAAGTACCCACCGAATTAGTCTAGGCTTTGCATCATGTTTGTTAAGAAGATATTTGAGTGCCGAATGGTCAGTATAAACAATGACTTTAGACAAAATGAGATAAGGACGGAATTTTTCGAAAGCAAAAACTATAGCAAGAAGCTCCTTCTCAGTTGTAGTGTAATTCTCTTGTGCTTCCGTTAAGGTCTTGCTTGCATAGTATATTGGTTGAAAATACCTTTCTCTCCTTTGTCCAAGTACTGCTCCTACTGCAAAATCACTTGCATCGCACATTAGTTCAAAGGGAAGGGACCAATCGGGGGCAACCAAGATAGGAGACTCAATTAGTTTTTGTTTCAACAAATTGAAAGCAAAGAAGCAATTCTCATCAAACACAAAGGCCACATCTTTTTCAAGTAAATTTGTGAGAGGTTTGGAAATTTTAGAAAAATCCTTTATAAACCTTCTATAGAAACCAGCATGACCAAGAAAACTTCTAATTGCCTTTACCGAAGTTGGTGGTGGTAATTTCTCTATGGTTTCTATCTTGGCTTTATCAACCTCTATGCCCTTGCTAGAAATCTTATGCCCCCAAAAACAATACCTTCTTTAACCATAAAATGACATTTCTCCCAATTCAAAACTAAATTGGTTTCTTCACATCTTTGTAAAACCTTTTCAAGATTTTTCAAACAAAGTTCAAAGGAATCACCAAAGACAGAGAAATCATCCATAAAGACTTCCATAATATCCTCCACTAGACCTTCAAAAATAGCTAACATGCATCTTTGGAAAGTAGCAAGAGCATTACAAAGACCAAATGGCATACGACTGGTAAGCAAAAGTACCATAAGGACAAGTAAAAGTAGTTTTCTCTTGATCTTCCCTAGGGCTATTGGAATTTGAAAATACCCCTGAAAAACCATCAAGAAAACAATAATACCTATGACCCGCAAGTCTCTCAAGCATTTGATCAATGAAAGGCAGTGGAAAATGATCCTTCCGAGTGGCATCATTGAGCTTCCGGTAATCGATGCATACCCTCCATCCCGTCACGGTCCTCATGGGAATCAACTCATTTTTCTCATTGGGTACCACAGTCATCCCTCCTTTCTTGGGGACTACTTGGACGGGATAACCCATGGACTATCCGAGATAGGATAAATAAGACCGGCATCAAGAAGTTTGATTACCTCTGCTTTTACCACTTCCTTCATGTTTGGATTTAACCTTCTTTGGGGTTGCACCACTGGCTTGAAGTCTTCTTCCATCAATATTTTGTGGGTACAAAATGAAGGACTAATACCATCGATGTCGGAGATTTTCCATGCCATTGCCTTTTTATGCTTCTTTAATACTTTGATGAGCTCTTGTTTCTGCTTCTTTTTGCAAATTGTTTGCAATGATCACCGGAAGTTTAGAATTATCTCGCAAGAAAAACATACTCCAAATGATCCCAGTAACTTCTTCAGCTCCAACTCGGGGGATCTTCAGTGGAAGATTTCATTCTACTCCCCTTTTTCCCTTTCAATCTTCTCAAACATCATCCCTTTTGTCGTGAATGGGGATGACTCCAAATGTGCTATAATTTCGTCAACTTCATGCTGCCCTCCTTTATTTCTTCACCTTGAAATAGAGATATTTCCAAAGGGTCATCAATCAATAATTCTCGCACATAATCGGAGACAATGTTACCAATAACATCTATCCTATAACAACAATCATCATGATCAAAAGAATGTTTCATAGCCTCGGGAACTTTAAAAATAACCTCTTCTTCTCCTACCCTAAGGGTCAATTTTCCTTCACATACATCTATATTAGCCTTAGCAGTAGCTAGAAAAGGTCTCCCTAAAATTAATGGCACATCAATATCCTCATTCATATCAAGTATCACAAAATCAACAGGAAATATGAATTTATCAACTTTTACAAGCACATCTTCAATAATTCCCCTAGGATACTTTACCGATCTATCTGCCAATTGAATGCTCATCCTAGTGGGTTTAGGTTCACCCAACCCCAACTTTTTAAACATGTCATATGGCAACAAATTAATGCTTGCTCCTAAATCTGCTAATGCTCTACCAATTGACAAACTACCAATAGTGCAAGGGATAGTGAAACTCCCTGGATCCTTTAACTTTTGCGGTAACTTGTCTTTGTTCTGAAGAATGGCTGAACATTCCCCGTTCAATGTCACCATTGAGAACTCTTCTAGCTTTCTTTTCTTGGAAAGGATCTCCTTTAAGAATTTAGCATATCTTGGCATCTGCGAAAGAGCTTCAACAAACGGTAAGTTGATATGCAATTGCTTAAAGAGTTCGAGTAATTTACCAAATTGTTCGTCTTTTTTCTCTTGTTGAAGTCGGGCGGGATATGGAATTTTTGGCTTGTATTCTGGAATTTCCTTTTTCTTTTGTGATTCTTTCTTCTCAATCATTTCTTCATCATCAACATGCAATGGTTCTTCGATCTTCTCTTTTTCTCTTTCTTGCTCCTTTTGCTTTGGAACCTCCAATTCCTTCCCACTCCTCAAAGTGATGGCTTTAGCATGTTCTCTTGGATTCGGCTCGGTATTGCTTGGGAGCATTCCAACCTGCCTTTCCGAAACAAGCTTCGCCAATTGGCCTATTTGATTTTCCAAGTTGTGAATAGAAGCCTTTTGGTTCCTTAGGGATGCTTCTTGAATTTGGAACCGATTTTCAGTTTTCGCAATAAACTTTGTCATTAATTCTTCAAGGCTAGACATCACCGGTGGTTGAGGAGGTGGAGGAGGTTGATGTTCGTAAGGAAGAGATGGTTGGGGTCGAGAGCTTGATGAAGATTGGAAACCGGGAGGATGTAGCGGCCTTTGTTGCCCTTGATTACTCCATGAAAAGTTTGGATGATTCCGCCACCCCGGATTATAAGTATTGCTATAAGGATTGTTAGGCTGCCTTCCTCCTCCAAGATAGTCCACATGCTCCGATGACGATGTATTAGAAGTTCCCATGATTTGACATTCATGATTTGGATGACCACCTCCGCAAAAGTCACAAGCCATCATCACTTGGGATATTGGAGGTGATCGACTCAAGCTTTCGATCTTCTTGTTTAGGGCATCAAACTTAGCCTCCAAAGCCATCATCTTCGGTCTAGGATTCCCCCATTGGTAATTGTTCATTGCAATATTTTCAATAAGGTCTTGTAACTCTTCCGGTGTCTTCAAATTTGTAGTTCCTCCCGAAGAAGCATCAATGAGTTGCTTGGAAGGGAAATTTAACCCACTATGGAATGTTTGCATTTGCAGCCCCAAATCTAGACCATGATGTGGGCATTTTCTCAATAGCTCCTTCCATCTCTCCCAAGAATCATATAAGCTCTCACTCTCCATTTGTTGAAAAGAGAAGATGTCATTCCTTAGCTTGGTTGTCCTTGCCGGAGGGAAGTATTTAGCGAGAAATTTCTCGGCAAGATCGTTCCATGTAGTAATAGAGCCCGGTGGAAGTGACTTCAACCATGACTTGGCTCGATCCCTCAATGAAAATGGAAATAGCCGAAGGCGGATGGCATCTTCGGAAGCCCCGTTAATTTTGAAAGTATCACATATTTCCAAGAAGTTGGCAATGTGAGCATTTGGGTCTTCGTCCGGCAAACCATCGAATTGCACCAATTGTTGAATCATTTGGATAATATTTGGCTTGATCTCAAAATTGTTTGCTTCAACTCTTGGCCGAGCAATGCTTGACTCCGTTCCCAACAAAGAAGGTCGTGCATAATCTCCCATAGTTCTTTGTCTTGCATTCCCATTGTGTGCCATATTGTTCAATTGTTCAATATTTTCACCTTCAACTTCAACTCCCTCAAGCACTACTTCAAGATTTACACCCCTTGGATCCCAATAAAAAATTTGTTCAGCTTGGGAATTAGGTTGAGCCAATTCCTCCAAATCACTTGAGATCATAAACCAAAACAAATTCACACCTTCACCACAAATAAAAGAAACGTTTAATGCAAGCAATTTTTTTTGTTTTTCTTCACTAAAACAGAAAAAAAAACAGAATAACAACTTAAACAAAACAAAAACAGAGAAACACAAACTAAGTGCTTCAATTCACCAATAACTAACAAAACTAAAAACAAGAAAATAAATGCTAACACTAGATTACAACTTCACCACAAGTATAAAAAAAAATTTAAGCCCAAGGAATTATCACTAAAACAGAACAAATGAAAAATAAAAAAAACATACAAGCTAAGCACTTCAATTCACCAATAACTAACAAAATTACAAACAAGAAAATAAATGCTAATACTAGTAACAAGTATTACAAAAATAACAACAAAAATGACTAAATCAATAGAGTTTGAGCTTTCCTAATATTGACCAATTAGTCCCCGGCAACGGCGCCAAAAACTTGTTGTGTTGTTTTGCATGCCCTTATACTTTAATTTTATCACAATCTCTAACAATTGCACACAAACACTAGGCAAGTGCACCTATCGTTATGATTAGTACAATGACAAGTAATTTAAATGTCGTATCCACGGAGATGATCAAATATCATTACTCACTTTTTACTCTATTGTCTAGCCTATCAAATTTGCTTGTGGATATGATAGAAACAAACTATTAGGAATGAAAATCTAACTTAAACAGAAAAATTCAGTTTATCTAAATTTTAGTTTGCAAGAGAAAATTTCAATTGAGAGAGTAATACTTGAATGGAAAATCCCCCTAGAATTACCTATGTGATTGAAAAGTTCCTTGGTTAATGAATTCCCCTTCTTGTGTTTGATGAAATTCCTAAATTAGAATTCACTCTATCTCTAGATGAAAGTCCCCTACTCTTAGATTAATCGGTTGAAATCTCTTCCTAACCAATTCAACCTAAAAATGCATTTACATTAATGAATTTCCAATTAGATTTCTCTAATAACCAAGAAGATGTTGAGGTTCCTACCTCTAGTTACCTAAATCATCCCCATTGTTTGTGTTTGGTTTATTTCACCTTTCCTTTCTCAATTCCAAGTGAAAAATCCAGATTATGAGTCAATCAACAACTGAATTAATTCAAGCAATCAATCCTCCAAATTAGATTTCTCTAATTACCAAGAAGATGTTGAGGTTTCTATCTCTAGTCACCTAAATCATCTCCATTGTTTGTATATGGTCTATTTCACCCTTCCTTTCTCAATTCCAAGTGAAAAAATCCAGATTATGAATCAATTAATAGCTGAGTCAATTCAACCAATCAAACCCACAAACAATCCACAAGAATTCGGAATTCAATTAACCAAGAAAACCAATCATTCACATAGATAATAACTAGGGTTCATAACCATCCAAGTATTCAAGAATTTAGCTCATTAACATATTACAATTCAAAGAACATAAAGCAACAAAGAAAGAGTGAGAATTTCTCATTTTCATGGCTCAAATCTTCTCTTCTTCAAGGCTTGGAGTTCTCCAACTTGGTTGTGAAAAGTTGTGTTCTTGAGCTGGAATCTTCAAGATTGATGTTCTCCTTCTTCAAAGATTTGATCTTCTCTCTTGAGTTCTCTTGCAAAGATTGACGATTTTGGGAGAGGTTTTGGGATGTTTTCTCTCTGTTTTTCTCCTCTCTGGAACCCTAGACGGCCGCCCCTTCAAATGCCCTAAAAGGGTATATATATACCTCCCAAAAAGAGAGCAACAATTGCAGAAAATTCTGTTTCTGCCAAAACGGTACCGTTTCACTTATTGGTGATTCAGAGCCTTAAATCGGACGATCTAGATTTTCTTGTCTTCATGAACGTTGTAGCTGATACTCTTACGTTTCTACAGAGCTTTGAATTACCTCCATTGGACATCTAGAACTCTAGATATGGTAATTACACCACAGTGTATCAAAACTGGAACCAAATCCAGAAATACTGACTTTGCACCATATGTAGGGTGACCAAACGAATTTTGATTGATATAAATGTTACCATTATGGAAACTTCAGAATCTCCTCTGTAATTGTCTTGAAGATCACATCTGCATTTGAAATCTCTAAGGAGGTCAAAATCCCACTTGAATTATTCTGTCATGCTGCACTATTTTGCTGCTCTGTTTTGCATTCTTCTTTTTTCTTCATTATAAGTATGTAGAATCTTCTTCATTGCTTCATTGTACTCCAAATCTTCAATAAAATCATTTAAAACAAATAAGAGATAAAGGGAGTGTGAATGATATTTGAAACACCAAAATTCAGTAGAAATTTGAGTTGAAAATGATCATTATATTATGCACAAATATGTAATATCAACTGTGAAGATTGATGATTCTATCATGGGCAAAAAACGGATAATTCTTCAAACTAAGGTTAATTATACTCACACTATCTCTAATGTTCTTTATGTTCCGGCTTTAAAGACAAATTTGCTTAGCGTGGGTCAATTATAAGAGAAGGGGTATCGGATTACCATCAAAGATAGTGTTTGTCAATTTGAAAATAGCAAGTTGGGATTGATTGCTCAAGTAAAAATGACTGTAAATCTTATGTTCCCACTTTATCTTCACACTATTACCCAGTCCTGTTTTTCAACAAAATTGAATGATGCATCTTGGTTATGGCATCTTCGATATGGTCACTTGAATTTTTGAGGTCTGAAAACATTGCAGCAAAAGGAGATGGTGATAGGCCTTCCTCATATTACTATTCCATCTCAAATTTTTGAAGAATGTGTTGTTAGCAAACAACACTGGAGTCAGTTCCATCAAGGGAAGTCTTGGAGAGCAAAGTATGCTTTGGAGTTAGTGATTTCTGATCTATGTGACCCAATTAATCTATCTTCTAATAGAGGTAAATGTTATATCGTCACCTTAATCGATGATTATAGTCAAAAAGTTTGGGCATATTTCTTGCAGGAAAATTTTGAAGCCTTAGAAGCTTTCAAAAGTTATAAGGCACTGGTTGAGAAAGAAATGGGGAGTCCAATAAAAATCTTTCGTACTGATCGTGAAGGAGAATATGTCTCACAAGAATTCGCAACATTCTGTGAGAATTATGGAATCAAAAGGCAACTTACAGCAGCTTACACGCCTCAACAAAATAGAGTATGTGAGTGAAAAAATGGCACTATCTTGAATATGGTGCGGAGTCTGTTGCCATGAAACTAAATTCCAAAGACTTTTTGGCCAGAAGCAGTCAACTGAAGCATCCATATACTGACGCCAGAAGAAGCATGGAGTGGATAAAAGTGAACTGTGGAATATTTTAAAATCTTTGGGTGCATTGCCTATGCACATGTACCAGTTCAAAAGAGAACAAAGCTGGATGACAAGGGAGAAAAGTGCATCTTTTTTGGTGTAAACGATCAGTCCAAAGCTTGTAAACTTTAAAATCCCACTACTAAGAAAGTTATAGTCATTCGTGATATAGTATTTGATGAAGGAAAATTTTGGCTATGGAATGCCAATATTAATGCACAAGTACCTATCAACTTTGATAATGACAATTAAGAAGAAAGACAGTAGTCTTACCAAGAGATGCAACAATCGACAGGGCAGCCGACTGAACCACAGTTTCCACAACAATAGTCGACAAGACAATTGACTGAACTATAGTTTCCTGAACAACAGTTGACAGGGCAGTCCATAGAAAATTCAGATGGTTCAACAATACCACAACGTGCTAGGAAAAGACCTACTTGGATGTATGATTATAAGGTAACTGGAGATAATCAAGCTGAAGATCCACTTACCCATTTTGTACTATTTTCATACTGTGATCCTACAACCTTTGAGGAAGTTGTTAGGGAACCAAAATGGCAAAAGGTGATGGATGAAGAGATTGTAGCCATTGAATGAAATAACACATGGGAGTTGACTGATCTTCCAGAAAGACACAAAACAATTGCTGTCAAATAGTTGTACAAGACAAAGTTGAAGGAGAATGGAGAAGTCAACAAGTACAAGGCACGATTGGTATCTAAAGGCTACAAGTAGGTGTTTAGGGTAGATTACAAGGAAATATTTGGCCCTGTTGCAAGACATGATACTATTAGATTGGTGATTGCATGGGTAGCACAACAATCATGATGTCTTCCAATTGGATGTGAAATCGGTGTTCTTACATGGTGATCTTCAAGAACAAGTATTTATTGATCAACCTCCCGTTTATGTGAAGTATGGAGGTAAGGATAAAGTTTATAGACTTAAAAATGCATTATATGGGCTAAAGCAAACTTCACGAGCTTGGTATAGTCAAATTGAGTCTTACTTCTTGAAAGAAGGTTTTCTAAAATGCCCATATAAGTATACATTATTTGTTAAGATTGGAGAAGGAGGAAAATTGCTAATTGGTTTCTTGAATGTGGATAATTTGATTTATATTGGTGATGATAGTGATATGTTTGAAAAATTCAAGCAATCCATGATGCGAGAATTTGAGATGTCTGATCTTGGAATGATGCATTATTTTCTAGGCATTGAAGTTGTGCAATCTGCAACTATAATTTTTATCTCTCAAAAGAAGTATGCACAAGAAATTTTGGAGAAGTTTCGGATGCACAATTGCAACTCTGGCAGCACATCTACTAAAGTAGGTATGAAGCTTAGTCAGAATACTGAAGGGAGGAAAGTCGATAGTCAACTGTACAAGCAAATTGTTGACATAACAACGAAGTAGAAACTTGACATAATGCATGTAGTAAGCCTTATAAGCAGGTACATGGATAGTCCAAAGGAGATTCATGTTTTAGTTGCAAAAAGAATTTTGCACTACTTGCAATGAAATACTAATTATAGGTTGTTCTACAAGAAAGGTGAAGAGTCATATTTATTTGGCTTCACAGATAGTGACTATGCAGGAGATCAAAATGATTGGCAGAGCACTTCTGGTTATGTTTTCATGCTTGGTTCAGGAGCTATTTCATGGTCATCTAAAAAGCAACCTATTGTCACATTGTCAACTAATAAAGCTGAATATGTAGTTGTAACAGCTTATGTATGTCAAGCAATTTGGTTGAGGAGATTACTTGAAACATTGGATATGAATTAAGAAGAAGCTACTGCAATTTATTGTGACTATAATTCTGCAATTAAACTCTCCAAAGATCCCGTTCTACATGGAAGAAGCAAGCACATAGATATGAGATATCACTTAATAAGAGAATTCACGAATGGTGAAGTAATTGATCTTTTATTTTTGCAGAAGTCAAGATCAGATTGCTGACATAATGACGAAGCCATTGAAGTTATCTTCGTTCAAGAGACTAAGAAGTTTGCTTGGGATATGTGCATCTAGTTAAACTAGAGTTTGAAAATTTTCAGTATAAGAGGAGGAAATGTTAAGACTATGTCGACTATGCTAGTTAGTTGTTGTTAGATGACTAAGTCAGTTGTTGACTATGTCTGCAAGAGGTGTAAGAGTTTGTTTCGGTTTTACTATCTTTAGGAGTTAGTAGTGTTAGTGGAGTTGGTGGAGTCACTTGTACGAGTTAGTGGGTGTTAGTTCCTACTTTCTAATTTTTATCTATTAGTTGTAACTTTATAAATAGAGCAACTTATGATTGTATGTGAGTGAGTTGGCGATTAATAATACCTTTCATGTCTCCTCATATTCTATTTGTTACTTTTCCTATTCCTCCTAGATTTTCCAACAGCCATTTCTTTATGCTATACTTCTATAAAAGCTTTACATTTTTTCCCTTTCTTTGTCTTTATAGAGATAAAAAGAAGTATTATTTTTTGCTCTTTAATTAAAAATTAAAAACTAAATTACACTTTTCTTTTCTTTTTTTTGAAGCTTATAATAATTTTTTTTTTTTGCTTTTCATTGATAGTGAAATTATTATAAAATTAAAAATACAAACAATTTAATAAACTTTTATCCAATTTTCTCTATAGTGCATATTTTATTTAAAATTTTAATATTTTTTACATATACGTTTTAATCCCATTTTAACCGATATTATTTTTTCTCAGTCGTTTGTTTAGTTTAGATTGGAGTAGGGCAAATAAAATGTTATTATAATATTTAATTTCATTTAAAAGTCATAATAGATTAGGTTATTATTTTGAATAGAAAACAAGATTCAAGACATCAGATTAACCATTAGCTTCTTTTGATATCAAAAAACTTTAATGAAGTTGGGTGTATGATTCTAATCCGAACAATATTTGATCAAAATATTTGCCTATTTGAATATTTTGGTGTTAAGTATAAAATTTTATATTCACTTATCTGAATCTATTTTCTTTTTCAATTTCTTGTTGACATATACCTTACAGTATCAATGTACATGTGATATAATCAAGTAATATATTAATACTAAATGCTAAATAAATATACGTATGTATGTATGCTCACGCGTGCATGCGTGTATTCTTGTATGTTTAATAATATGTGTATTTTAAATTTACTACTCCTTTCGTTTCAAAATATAAGATATTTTGGTAGTTTTTACATAAATTTAGAAAGAAGAAAATAGGGGTAGTTTTTTATTATATATCCTTAACTAATTAAATTTATTATGTATCGACATGAAAAATATGTGAATGCAACTTTAGAATTATTCTATATATGAGAAATATTCAATATATAATATATACTATGGCATTATATATACTTTGCATAGTATAAACCTATACTTATATGCATAATACGTATTATACATAAAGATGTGTTCGATATTATATATTATAGATAGATGATACATAAATATATTATATAGTAGAGATGATATATATACCATATGTCTTGCATATAGTATGTATATTTTTAAACTATCCCTAAAGTATAAAAAATAATATTTTGATCCTTATAGCTTTGAAATCACATTCAATTCAGTCCCCAATTTGAGATCAAAATAGTATTTTAAAAACTAATGGAACTAATTTGCTATTATTTAAGTAACACTTTATTAGTGAGGAAAAATAATTGTTTCTAACTATAAAATAGCTGGAAAAGGTGATAATGTGCTAGAAACACAGTACTATTATTGCCAATGAGTAATTTTTGGATATATGTATTTGAGCATTTTATGTTTATTAAAATAATACATTGGCTATATAAAAATTTTCTTTAGTACATATGTTATAAGTAGTCATTGTTATATGTGTTCTCATAACGTTAGTAATTAATTTTTCAAAGAAATAGTAATTAGTAATATATTTTATGAACATAAGTATCAATAGTTAAGAGATTGAATATTTCTATATATATATATATATATATATATATATAAATTATTCAATTTTTTAACAAGTACAGAATATTATTTTTAACAGCATATATTTGTGAAAAAATAGATATTTGTTGCTAGGAAATAATTTGACCAATAGGGTAAGTATATGCTAGAAAAAATAAAATTTTGTCACTATTGAGTAGGTTTTGTTGTAAAGTATTAGTGAGGAAATTGAGATTTTATTACAAAAGGATATTATGTAGCAAGGAAAGTTAATTTTTCCCACCGATACTTATACTTTTGTCACCAAAGGATGGGGAGAAAATTAAAATTTGTTCACCAAAACTAGACATCAGTAGTAACGAAGCTATTTCTCACTAAAGAGTTTCTTTTGTGACAAAACATTTTTCCTAGCAAAACTTTTGTCACTAAAACCCCATTTTCTTGTACTGAGTTGTTAACGGTAATATTTGAGTAAGAGTTGTGCAAAGTTGGTGTTTTCCATTCGAAGGTGGGGGGCTTTATTGCTAATTAATGTTATTCCAAGTTTGGTATCTAAAATACTAACTTTTCTGGGGTTGTCGGGGCTATTTCATAAGGGGTAAGAGTTGTGCAAGCTGGACTATTTTATAAGGTTGTCCCTGTAATATAATTGAAGCTAAGATTTTTCTGAAAAAAGAGAGGCATATTATTAGTGAGTCAAATCTGCTCCTAAAGCTGCAGAAACATGAGTGGAAATAAAATCTACAAGATTTTCCTGTGAACTAAGAGATGTGCAACCCAAATGACCTAAGATGCGATTTTTTTCTGTGAAACTGCCAGCTTTAGTCCGATATGTGGTTGTATAGTAACAGGGAAGAGGATACCACAAAGTTGAGGAGAATGCCGGTAGTTGGGGCTTTTCTTGATAAGACTGGACTGTCAATAGATTGGATTCTTTTGTTTGACTGGAAGATTGGATTTGATATGAAGGCATTTCTTTTTTTTTTTTTTTTGGATTTTTTTGGGTAAGCATTGTCCCAAAAAAAAATCCTACGAGACTGAAAGTTGTATCTCCAGTCAAGAATTTGATGTACACTGACCTTTCAGTCCGTTACGGTCCTGCATTGTGGACCGTTGGATCAGATTCGAATCTGATTCAACGGTCCTCAAAATTTTGTAAATTTTTTTAAATAAGTATTGAAACCTACTAAATTTGATCTGTTAAATCAATTTTGAATATGAACCAACGGATCATATCCGGGCCTCTCGTGCGGCACAAACGCCGTGCAGAAACGTAGCAACAGCGCTGAGGCTTTCGCTAAAAGTAATCGTCAGATCAGCTGCGAACTTCCATCTCATCTTCCGGCGATTTCTCTGCCCTTTATATTAGACACTTCTGCCAAATCAAGCTGTCAATCATAAGTGATAAAAAATACCAAAGGAAGAAATTACGGATGCGAAGTGTTAATAATGGGTGACCCTTGCTGTATATATACCAGTAGCATTGCCTTTTAAAACTGTCAAAAAACCATCTTCTCTCAATCCACAAGACTAGCTAGCAACCTTTCCCTTGATATATACTCATGGAGTTCATCTTTCTCTTCTGTGCTTTGTGCCTCTTCTGTTTCATGCTAGTAAAACTACGCAAGAAAACCACTGGCCTCAAAATGCATCCGGGACCTCGGCCGCTGCCTGTATTAGGAAACATGCATCAGCTTTATGGTGGTCTAATCCATCACAAGCTAAGGGGTCTGGCCAAGATGATGCACTTACAGCTTGGTGAAGTTTTAACCATTGTTGTCTCTTCACCAGAAGTGGCCAAAGAAGTTTACAAAACACATGATCTCATTTTCTCTGAAAGACCTTCATGTTTTGAGGCACCCAGAATTCTGACTTATGATTTTACCGATATTGTACTGTCTCCATATGGAAATTACTGGAGACAACTGCGTAAAATCTGCACAATGGAGATTCTGAGTCCAAAGCGTGTGCAAACATTTCGATCTATTAGGGAAGATGAAGCTTTCAATCTCATCAGATCAATTTCTTTGCAGGAGGGATCAGTTGTCAATCTCAGCCGAAAGCTCGTCTCATTGACTTATTGTCTCACTTCCAAGATTGCTTTCGGCAAACAAAATAAAGATCAAGAGAGATTTGCAAGGCTCATGAATGAAATATCACAGTCGCTTGCAGGGTTTAGCATTGCAGATCTGTACCCTTCAGTCAAATGGCTTCGGGTTCTCAGCGGAATCGAACAGAAAGTGCAGACAATGCACAGGGAGGTTGATGAAATACTCCAAAACATTATGAATGGGCACAAAGAGGAAATGAAGAAACGGGACCCGAGTCAAAGTGGAGACGGAAAGGAGAACTTAGTTGATGTTCTTCTAAGATTTTAGAGAAGTGGAGATGTTGAGGTTCCAGTAACTGACAACAACCTTAAAGCAGTCATCTTGGTAAGTTGATACTAACACATGCATATTTAACCCTCTGGATCAGCTTTTGATCTGCATATATATTTCGAGTTCTTCAGCCAATGAGCAAATTTTAAATACTGTCAAATCTGGGACGGCATATGTTTAAATTTGATGGCAGCCCCTTCAAAACTGTTTTTTTGTTTCAGGACATTTTTTGTGTTGGGAGCGATACATCATCAGCAACTCTAGAATGGACAATTTCAGAAATAATAAAAAACCCCAAAATACTCAAAAGGGCACAAGATGAGGTAAGAAATGTGTACAATGAGAGCAGAAACGTTGATGAATCGAGAATCCATGGACTAAAATACCTGCATGCTATCATTAAAGAAACTTTGAGGCTACATCCTGCATCACCTCTTTTACTTCCAAGAGAGTGCAGTGAACAATGCAATATCCACGGTTACGACATACCTGTCAAAGCTAGGATTATTGTAAATGGATGGGCAATTGCTAGAGATCCCAGGTTCTGGAATGATCCTGAGAAATTCAACCCTGAAAGATTTCTTGATTCTCAAGTTGATTATAGGGGAAATTATTTAGAATATATTCCGTTTGGTTCTGGAAGAAGAATATGCCCCGGTATATCATACGCTCTGCCTAACATTGTTCTACCACTTGCCCAGTTGCTGTTCCATTTTGATTGGAAACTTCCTGGTGAATTGCAGTTGAAAGATTTAGATATGGCTGAAAGCCCTGGCATCAATTGCAGGAGAAGTGATGATTTAACTCTTATTCCGACGGTAAATCACTGTTCCTCTTTGAAAAGGAAAACATATCTAGATAATTAAAGTACTATTGTGTACGATCTACAATGTGTATGATACCAGTATTTTATGCAAGTGAAGTGAGGGGGAACACCCAGCTCACTTGTTGTGTTGCTGTGAACTTTATTACTACTTTATAAAATATTTCTCTCTTTTATCCTGTTCAAAATTAAATATCTTATTTTGATTTTATTAAAATTTAAGGAGAGTGTTAAACAAAATAATATAGAAGCTTTACTAGTTAAATAGTTAATACGGGACCTATATATTAGTGAAACTTAAATTTTTCATATTAAAAGACTCAAAGAGGTTAATGATGCATCTTTTGTATTAATAAATTTTAATTTGTTAAATTAAAATTTAATAGTAAAAGTTTATATAATATATATATCCCAATAGTCCTAACCGTAAACGATGGATACTAGGCGCTATGCGTATCGACTTGGTTTGTGCGCCTAGTGATTGGAGACTATCTAGCTTGGTTCGGAGAGCACTTTTTTAGGTTAAAGACTTTGCTGTTGCTAAATGTTACGGCCTAAATGCTGAACTATTGTTCGGATGGGTGTTCACCCCAAAGTGTTCCTGGACCGCATGCATACATTCATAAGTAACTTAGTGCAACATGGCAAATTTCATTGAGAGGAATCAGCTAAGAAAAGAAAAACGGGTCAACAACATCTTTATGTGTATTTGAGAGATTATCCTCGGGCTGAGGCGGTCCAGTTACTATGCTGAAAGCCTTTTTTTTCGCTCATGCGGATGGCTTTTTCATCGTTCGATTGACTACTGTTTATTATTTTTTGATCATACAGTTATAAAGCATGAGGGGTATTTTGGGTAAGCTAAATTAAGGGAGAAAAAAGAGAAAATTTAAAACGATTTGAAATTTACTATTTCACATACTTTCTGACATCTACTTTTTTCAACTACTTCTACCAAATTCTCTCTTTTTTCTCGCTCTCTTCTTTCTGTCTTTCTCTCTTCTTTCTATCTTCTGTCTTCTCTCTGCTACGATTCATTCTCTTCAAGATCATCATTTTGTGTTAAACGATTTCAACGAACCTTCAAGTTTTCTTTCGAGATCAAAACTCATTTTTATTTTGTGTTATGGTCTGCTTGCGGAGGTAGAGAAAGCGATGTGTTGATTTTATTTTGTTTGAAGAATAATTTCAACAGTGGAATATTCTTATGACTTCAAAGTGGCTTCTACGTTATAGAAATCTTTACTAAAAAAATAAGTATGGTCTACTTGCGGAGGTAAAGAAAGCGATGTGTTGATTTTTTTTTACTTGAAGAATGATTTCGGCAGTGGAATACTCTTATGACTTCAAAGAATGATTTTGATTGTGGAGAATTTGAATATTGAATTTTTTTTAACTTTAAAACGATATGCTTTGACTTTTTTGTAACAATTCTCATTATTTTGAATAATGACTCTAAATATTAATTATTCAAAGAAAAATATGTATGGTGAATTGATATTTACATGAAACTGAATACATCTAATTTGATCGAATGATATCTTAATAGTGAATGAATAATTATTCACGTAATAGTGAATAATTATTCACTTGATATGCAGTATATACAGACAAAAGTATTCGGTTATGCTGAGTGAATAATTATTCTTCACTGAGTGAAAAAAAAAAATTCATTTAACATATCAAGTGAATAGATCTACCATATCAAATAATTATTCAAAACAATCTGAAAGGATATTTACTTGAAACTAAATATATCTGATTTCGTCAGATGGTATGTTAAGAGTAAATAATTATTCACCATTAAGTGAATAATTATTCTCCACTGAGTAAAAATTTTTCACTTAACATATCAAGTGAATAGATCTAACATATCAAATAATTATTCATAATAATCTGAATGGATATGTACATTACAACTAAATATATCTGATTTGGTTAGATGGTATGTTAAGAGTGAATAATTATTCTCCACTTAGTGAAAATTTTTCACTTAACATATCAAGTGAATAGATCTACCGTATCAAATAATTATTCATAACAATCTAAATGGATATTTACATGAAACTAAATATATTTGATTTGGTCAGATGGTATATTTGATTTTGTCGAAATATACTTTGTCCTATCTCATTTAATATATCCTCCTTTTAGTTGAGCTATACAAATTGTATTATCCTCATATAAGAAGCTGGAATTCTATTCCCATAGGATAATTCACAATTCTCTTGAATATAATAGATCATAGATCTCAACCATACACATTTTCGACTAGCCTCATGAAGGATTATAATTTTAGAATGGTTAGATGAAGTAGCTACTATGGATTGTTTCGCAGAACGCCATGAAATACCAGTACAACTATGGGTAAATACATAACCAGTTTGAGAACGTGTCCTATGTGGATCAGATAAATATCTAGCATCTGCACAACCAATTAACTTCAAGTTGGTTTTATTTGAATAAAATAATTTGAGATCTATGGTACCTTGGAGATATCTAAGAATATGCTTAACACCATTCTAATGTCGTCTTATGGGAAAAGAACTAACTCTTGCTAATAAATTTACAAACAATGGTATATCATGTCTTGTATTATTAGCAAGATACATAAGTTGCACCAATTGCACTAAAATAAGGCACTTCAGAACTAAGTAATTCTTCACCATCTTTCCGAGGTCAAAAAGAATCTTTATTCACATCTAGTGATCTAAAGACTATTGGAGTACTCAATGGATGCACCTTGTCTATGTAAAATATTTTCAGGACTTTCGTTGTATATGTCGATTGGTGAATAAAATATCAATCTTCCAGATGATCAATTTGAAAACCAAGGCAGAACTTAGTTCTTCCAAAATCTTTTATCTCAAAATCTTGTTTCAAATAATCCACTTCATCTTGGAGCTCTTCTGGAGTTCTGATAAGATTGATATCATCAAAATATGTAGCGAGTATCACTCTTCAGATGCAACAAATTTCCACTCTTCTTGATAACACACTTTTCATGTCAAGAACTCCATCCATAATTCCTGCAACTGTAATGGATGAACAATAGCGAACAATAACGTCATTTACCTTCGTTGATACTAACCTTGATTACAAAAGAACAATAGCGAACAAAATAGAGAAGAGAGAGGGGTGAGAGAAAAATAGTCAATCTGCTAAAGATTTAAGAGAAAAAAATCTGATAAAAATTCAAGAGAGAAGATAGATGAGAAAGCAAGAGAGTCAATCTTCAAGGGGAAGGGATAGATGAGAGAGAGAGAGAGGAGTGATTGGAATGAAAAAGGAAGAGGGAAATAGATTGAGAAAAAATCTGATTAATCTGTTTATGAGAAGACAAATTTAAGCGGGAGTCTAAAAATAATTTTTACTCCAAAATACCTATGGTCTCTCACAACCATTAAATCAAAAGATGCTGATCCAATGATTATGAAGAACCTCCTGCACATGCTGAAAAAAAAGGGTCTTAGCATATTAACTTCTCCGGGGCAGAGGAGTGTCCACATGAGTTTGTTGAGGTGTCTACACGAGCCTGAGGTCTTCTTTTATATTTTGTCAAGAGTTCAATTTTTTTTTTTTTTTGCTAGATAATGAATTATCCATTAATTAGTAAAAATAGTCATAGACCATTACAACTAAAATAGTCATCAGATTCTTGCTCTAATACATAAGAGAAAGATAACTGAAGGACTAGGATAACTCAATACAGAGAACAATAAAAATTACACAATTATTTAAAAATCACGGTAACAGAAAATATCCTACACCCTAAGTACCCAAAGTGGGGATAGTTCAAAGTAACTAATACTAGTAAGGAAATAAACAAATGCACTGCAATTTTCTTCGTTTCAACTGCATCGCCATCTTTGAAAAACTGGAACAAGCAAAGTTCAATATCTATCTCCACCGTAAAAGACAACAATCTAAAAAACCATGGGCGTATCAATAGTTTTAAAAAGTACCTAGAAAAGAGGTAAAATACTGAAAGAGGACCTAGATTAAATCTGGGTAAATAAATTCCTCCAAAGTAGAGGAGGAAGAAGACAGAAATTATATGCGAAAGAACTCGTCTGTGCAACTTAGATCTTGATAAAAGTTGTGTAGAAAAAAATTATCGTGATTTGCTATCAAAATATGGGGCAGGGATAAACAAAAGGAACAAGAAATAAAAGGACAAAAAACTTGCCGAGCTCCAGTCTCCTACCAAGATCCAATCACCGGCCAAGACCGGTGGCCAGATCTGGTCAGAGAAAAAGAGACCAGCCGAGAGAAGCAAAGAACCACATAAGACCGTAGATGAGCTCGGCCAAGATCCGGTCTCTGGACAAGGCAAGCACCGGATCTATCCGGAGAAGAAAACAGAAGTTGTTACGCACTGATATAGGGGTAGAGATAAGGTAGAGAGAAAGTGGGTTCCGAACAGAGAGAGGTCGGATAGCAAGGAGGAGCAAGGCAGAGATCGGATGAGAGAGGAGAGAAAGGAAAGAGAAGAAAGAGCAGACAGACTCGGGCCAAGATCGGAGCTATTCTTCTTCTACCCATATGTGAGCTATATTCTCGCATTCAACTTCATTTGGGATGAATTTGAATTCCCAACTCTGCAAAAAAGGAGTAAATCTAAATTTTGTCTATATAAGTAGTTCGTAAAAGAAACAACTTCAAACAAATAAAAAAATAGATAGATTTTAATTAGATGTTTAGCAAAGATCCCCAAGAAAAGGTTAAAAGGGAGATATAAGTGGAAAATCACAAGTAGCAGAGTTAAAATGTTATCACCGATGATATTTAAGTGAGATACATGTAAAACTTTCAATATGAGATCGGAAAGGTAAAAAGAGATGAATGTATCCACCAAATGATATAGAGAAATTCTTAAGGCTTAGTTTGGTTCACAAACGGGGAGGGTGAGGGGCACATATACTTCATTTAGGGGAAGTATTTCTTTTTACCTTCTTTTTATTTGGTATGAGAGAAAGAATGGTGGGAGGAGAAGAGGAGAGCTAAGAGAATTATTGTATAATTTTATTTTTTTATCCCTTATTCTCTCTCCAATCTAATATTTTAAGTTAACAAGTAAGGTCAAATGTATCATTAATACCCTCCACTTATTTTCTCTTTACCAATCCCTCCAATTTGGAGGGGGAGAAAATGTTGATGTGGAGAGAGAGTAGTATCCCCTCCTTATTTACTTCTCATTCACTTCTCACTCCAACTAAATGACTTAAATGATGCATTTACGTCCACATTTACTTCCTCTCCTGATTTACTTCCATATTACAGCCGCATCAAACTAAGCCTAAGTGAACTCAACATACGACCCAATAGTCTGTCTATCCATAATGAATATTTCATTTTGACATAATCATATAACTATGTCATCCTTGTTATGAATTTGTTGGCAAGCACTAGTAGTCGGCACAATGAAATCGTAATACTAATATAGAGAATTGAATAAGAAAAATATAATGAAGAGAATTGAAGAAAATTGTGGAGAGAGAACTCAAGAGCTTTTATTGATTCTCTAAGAGTAAATCAATAAATGAATACAACACCTCAATCTATAGCCCAATTTGTAGGGGGTTCAAGGATACATATCAATAAGAAGAGATAGAGAAGAATCAGAAGGTATCAGAATGTACGTTGCTTTTTTGTACGTTGCTTTTAATCAGCTTTCACTCATACGATTATACCACAAGTGTCCAAACTGTTTTAAATCATACAATGACTTTTGTAACTTAATGGAATAATCTCCACAAAAATCAAATTTACATGCTACAGGCAAGCTGAATCCTTCTGGGATTTTCATATAAATGTTGTTGTCAAGATTCCCAAATAAATAAATGAAATCACTACATCCATCAGATGCATATTAATATTTTCATTTACTACTAAACTCACAAGGTATCGGAATGTAATTACTTCCACTACATGTGAATATGCCTCATCATAATCGATACATGGTCTTTGCAAAACAATTTGTGCATCAAGTCATGCCTTATATCTCACGATTTCATTATTCTCATTTCACTTTTCGCAAAAAACACCCATTTATACTAAATGGGTTTTACACTTTCAGGTATTCGGACGACAGGTTCAAAAACTTCACGTTTCGAAAGCGAGTTTAATTCAGATTGAATCGCGTCTTTTCATTTTCACCAATTATCTCTATGTCGACATTTTTCAACTAACGTTGGTTCAAGATCCTCATTATCTTTCAAACATCAAGTGCTACATTGTAGGCAAACGAGTTATCTATAGTCATTTCCATTTGATTCAAACTTCTGCCAGAAGTTATATAATTGATGGAAATCTTTGTATTATTTTTAGAATCTTGAATCTTTTCATCAGTTATCTCTTAGTTATTTTTTTCGGATTCTTCAATATGATCACATTGATCATTTGATCCTCTTTTCTTATAAGGATTTCTATCTTTGGAACCACGAGGTCGACCACGATTATGGCGTGCTTTTGATTCAACAGCTATAGGTGTTGAATTTTTCTCTTTTGGGACTCCAGCTTGAATAAGAGCATTTATAGCTGGTAGATTCGATTTTGTTACTCTTGTAGAGTTAGCAAAGATGTATGGCAATTGATTTGCTATCATTTGTAAATGAATTATTTTTTTAATTTTAAGTTCACTCACGCTTGTGCACGGATCTAGATAATTCAAAGATGTTATCCAAACAAGTACTTTTCCTTTTGGCTTATTGTCTCCCCCTAACTTGGGAAACATAAACTCATCAAAATGACACTATAAGAAGACAACAAATTTGAAACCGACATTTGAAACCACAAAAATTGATTTCTAATATGAAACCAATTTAAAACTGCTAGAAAAAGGATTTCAAATCGGTTCCTTATCGGCCTTAATATGTTTCAAAATTTTTATTGTTATAAATTTTATAATTAGTTTCTAATTAGAAACTAATTAAAATCAAATTCAAAATTAAGTTTCGAATTGGTTCAAATCAAATAAGTTTCTAAATTAAAATTTTTTATTTTTTAATAAATTAAGAAACCAGTTTCTAATTCAAATATTTTTTTGATGAATATTATAATCGGTTTCTTGATTAAAATCAGTCTCAATATTTGATTTCTAATCGGTTTCAAATCAAATCAGTTTTTAGTTTATTTTTAAATTAATTTTTTATTTTTTAATAGACAAAAAAATCCATTTCTAAATCATTTTTTATTTTTTGATGAATTTTATATCAGTTTCAAATCGATTTCTAATTAGAAACTGATTTCAAAATTTTGTTCCAGATTGGTTTCTAATCAGTTTCTAAATCTTATACCATAAAGCGGTTCTAAATCAGTTTCTAATCGGTTGCAAAACCCCATCGCGGTTTCAAATCAATTTCTAATATGATTGTCGGTCTCAAATCAGTTTCAAAACTAATATTTAATATTAAGATTTTAGATTATAATTAAGGTTTATAATTTAATATGCTACACCTTTGATGAATTTAAACGAATTATTGTGACCAATATATAATTACTATATGCATGTATATTTTGATTATGCATATAAATAATTATCTATAGTCGATTAAATAGATGTATAATTTATTTGTTATGTACTATTTATAAGTATAATCAAATATCATACAAGTGATTTATACTTAACAATCGTATAAATATATAAGTATGTAAAACAGTAATTATATATAATGCTAATATACTTTGTTTGTATAAGTGCAATTATAAACTTTTTATTAATTATTAAATACACTTAATAAGTTAATAACATAATTTTATAATCTATTAAATAATTATAAATACACATTATTGATTTAAAAAATAATATATACATATGTAGTATAAATAAAATAATTATAAAAGAATAACATAATAGGAAACTTAGCCTGGTGGATGAGCACATGCTTCCCACACTAGCAACTAAGGTTCGAGTCTTGCAAGGGGCAATTTTTGCCCAAATTATTGGCACGTGCATACAAGCATCTGGGCGTGTACAAACACGCGCCTGATCCGGCCATCCAAATCAGTTCTAAATTCTGTTTCAAATCGATTTTAATTTAATATCAAATTGATCCAATGCGGTTTCAAAATCGGTTGTTGTATTTTATTAAAAATGTTAGTTCTTGGGTCAATTTTAAAACCGACTATATTTGGTTTCAAAATCGATTTCAAAATTGAAACTGGTTTTTTTATTTCAAAATCAGGCCGCGATCACCGATTTTGAAACCGATTTTCTGCGGTTTCAAATCCTTGTCTTGTAACCAAATTTTCAGTTTCAAAATTGCTTTTTTCGTTGTAGTGTGACAATCGACAAACCTTAATATAAATACATCTCCCATTATAGGTTCAAGGTACCTTATTATAGAGAGAGTCATATCCAACATATATCCCCAATCTTGTTTGGGGACCCATTTTAGTTTGCTATTTGGGTGTTATACGAACATACACCACATATCCAAAAATTCTCAAATGAGAGATATTTGGTTCAAAGCCAAAAGCTAATTGTAAGGGAGAAAATTTATGATAACTCGATGGTCTATTACACACAAGTGCTGCAACATGGAAAACTATGTCTCCAAGCTAATATAGAAAGATTTGTTCTCATTAAAAGTAGTTTAGCAATTAATTGTACTTTCTTAATAAATGACTCTGCTAAACCATTTTGAGTGTGAACTTATGCTACAAGATGTTCAACAATAATAATAATTGACATGCAGTAAGCATCAAAACTTAGAACAATATTCAGGTGCATTATCTATACGGATCCTTTTAATATGGTGATCTGGAAATTGCACTTTCAGGTGAATTTTTTAGTCAAGTAACCTCACAAACGCTAGGTTCTGAGCATATAATAAACAAACATGCAACCATTTGTTAACTTAAGTTTGCTATTTTAACTTAGGTTAACAAAGCACCGCTATTCTATGCTTGAATAAGAGACTATTGGTTGACAATAAAATTGCCAGAATCATTGATCTGAATGGGTATTTATTTTATTAAAGCGAATAGAGTCAAAATAATTACCAAGAGCAACAAAGTGCACTGTTCTCAAACCTCTGGTAAATACCTTACCAAGTACACACGTATGCTCACCAAACCGAAAAGTATTATTGACAGCATAGTGTAATTCTCTAGACTTGTGCAAAATATCTCTAACTAAGCCATATAAATTGCCGGAATCATTACAACTGAAGTAATCCTCCTTCAAAACAATAGGTGGAGGGAGTTGAGGAATTGAGACGACTGAAAACAAAGTAACAAAAGTTACACAAAGATAATCATGATAATCACATATAATATTTTACATTATTAAAGCCTAAATAGGTAAATATAATGAAGTATCTTGATTCTTATGATAGTAGAGATTCCCTCTAAATACTTTAAAATATTATTTTCTCTGTCTCATTTTGAATAATTTTTTTATTATATTTGACACTTTTAATGAAATAAAAATTTTAATATATTATATATTATTAAAATTATACATTGGCTATATAAAATTTTTCTTTAGTATATATGTTATAAGTAGTGATTGTTATATTTATTCTCATAACACTAGTGATTGATTTTTCAAAAAAATAGTAATTAGTAATATATTTTATGAACATAAGTATTATATATATATATATCTATATATATATATATATAATGCAATTTTTAACAAGTACAGATTATTTTTTTAATAGCATATATTTTTGAAAAAATAGATATTTGTTGCTAGGAAATAATTTGACTAATAGGGTAAGTATATGCTAGGAAAAATCAAATTTTGTCACTATTGAGTAGGTTTGACAGCAAATTTTTTTTTTTTTTTTTGTTGCCAAAGGCGTCTTTTAGTTAGAAACAATAGTTTTTGTTGCCATGTATTAGTGAGGAAATTGAGATTTTATTGCAAAAGAATATTATGTAGCAAGGAAAGTTAATTTTTCCCACCGATACTTATACTTTTGTCACCAAAGGATCACCATTGGAGAGAAAATTAAAATTTGATCACCAAAACTAGACATCAGTAGTAACAAAGCTTTTTCTCACTAAAGAGTGTCTTTTGTGACAAAATATTTTTCCTAGCAAACTTTTGTCACTAAAACCTCATTTTCTTGTAGTGAGTTGTTAACGGTAATATTTGAGTAATCATTGTGCAAAGTTGGTGTTTTCCATTCGAAGGTGGGGGGCTTTATTGCTAATTAATGTTATTCCAAGTTTGGTATCTAAAATATTAACTTTTCTGGGGTTGTCTTGCTGGGGCTAATTCATAAGGAGTAAGAGTTGTGCAAGCTGGACTATTTTATAAGGTTGTCCCTGTAATATAATTGAAGCTAAGATTTTTCTGGAAAAAGAGAGGCATATTATTAGTGAGTCAAATCTGCTCCTAAAGCTGCAGAAACATGAGTGGAAATAAAAGCTACAAGATTTTCCTGTGAACTAAGAGATGAGCACCTAAGATGCGATTTTTTCCTGCAAAACTGCCAGCTTTAGTTGTGTAGGAACAGGGAAGAGGATACTACAAAGTTGGGGAGAATGCCTGTAGTTAGGGCTTTTCTTGATAAGACTGGACTGTCAATAGATTGGATTCTGTTAATTTTGGAGCCCTTTGCTCTCTCTTGCTTCGGTCAGATGAGGAAGCCAGAAAAGCTCATCCGTCTCCAAAGCAGAGCACAGTTTATATGGCGGTCCTCTGAAAGCTGGGCTTGAAGCACGGAGCCCTATTGAATTTTGGAACACCCGTGAATGTGCCCATGCTGTTGTACCCATGCTGAACACACGTGAATCTGCCCATGCTGTTGTACCCATGCTGCTGTTTTTATGTCTTCCACAAGCTAATATTATATTATTTATATTGTTAACAGATTCATTTGTTCGACTGGAAGATTGGGTTTGATATGAAGGCATTTCTTTTCTTTTTTTGATTTTTTTTTGGGGAAGCATTGTCAATCAAAAAAAAAAAATTCCTACGAGAATGAAAGTAGTATCCCCAGTCAAGAATTTGATGTCCACTGACCTTTCGCTAAAAGTAATCGTCAGATCAGCTGCGAACTTCCATCTCATCTGCCGGCGATTTCTCTGCCCTTTATATTTTGTAAGAAAGACAAGTAGACGCTTCTGCCAAATCAAGCTGTTAATCATGAGTTAAAAAAAATATCATAGGAAGAAATTACGGATGCGAAGTGTTAATAATGGGTATATATACCAGTAGCATTGCCTTCTACAACTCTCAAAAAACCATCTTCTCTCTATTCAGAGGACTAGCTAGCACCCTTTTCCTTGATATATACTCATGGAGTTCATCTTTCTCTTATGTGCTTTCTGCCTCTTATGTTTCATGCTAGTAAAACTGTTAGGAATTGTCTAACATTGTCTAAACTCCACATTAGTATTATATTGTCCGCTTTGAGCTAAACCCTCACGGATTTATTTTTTGGTATCTCCCAAAAGGCCTCATACTAATGGAGTTATCTTGAATCTTATATTTAGACAATTCTTCCATCAAATTTTCCATGTGGGACTTAGTTTGCATCCCAACAATCCTCCCCTCAAACTAATGACCAC
The DNA here is from genome assembly GCA_030512225.1 of Rauvolfia tetraphylla. Lineage (NCBI taxonomy): Eukaryota > Viridiplantae > Streptophyta > Magnoliopsida > Gentianales > Apocynaceae > Rauvolfia > Rauvolfia tetraphylla. Next base: position 2,806,426 of record JAJQKT010000012.1, read on the forward strand.
ACAGGTCATGACCCCTTTTTCAGAGGTAATCCATTTGATCTGCCAACCATCTTGCACCGCCGCTACCAACCAGCGGGACACGCCGCCTGACCACCACATTATCAGGAAGACTTTCGACACAAGACATCAACCGCAGATCTCCAACGATGGGGGCTTCCCACGGTGCCACTTTACCCAGACGAACCATTGGCTCTGATACCACTTGTTAGAGTTTGCCTAACATCTCATAAACTCCACATTAGTATGATATTGTCCGCTTTGGGCTAAACCATCACGGATTTATTTTTTGGTATCTCCCAAAAGGCCTCATACTAATGGAGTTATCTTGAATCTTATATTTAGACAACTCTTCCATCAAATTTTCCATGTGGGACTTAGTTTGCATCCCAACAAAAACTACGCAAGAAAACCACTGGCCTCAAAATGCCTCCGGGACCTCGGTCGCTGCCTGTAATAGGAAACATGCATCAGCTTTATGGTGGTCTAATCCATCACAAGCTAAGGGGTCTGGCCAAGACATACGGTCCTCTGATGCACTTACAGCTTGGTGAAGTTTTAACCATTGTCGTCTCTTCACCAGAAGTGGCCAAAGAAATTTACAAAACACATGATCTCATTTTCTCTCAAAGACCTTCATGTTTTGAGGCAGCCAGAATTCTGACATGATTTTACCGATATTGTACTGTCTCCATATGGAACTTACTGGAGACAACTGAGTAAAATCTGCACAATGGAGATTCTGAGTCCAAAGCGTGTGCAAACATTTCGATCCATTAGGGAAGATGAAGCTTTCAATCTCATCAGATCAATTTCTTTGCATGAGGGATCAGTTGTCAATCTCAGCCAAAAGCTCGTCTCATTGACTTATTGTCTCACTTCCAAGATTGCTTTCGGCAAACAAAATAAAGATCAAGAGAGATTTGCAAGGCTCATGAATGAAATATCACAGTTGCTGGCAGGGTTTAGCATTGCAGATCTGTACCCTTCAGTCAAATGGCTTCGGGTTCTCAGCGGAATCGAACAGAAAGTGCAGACAATACACAGGGAGGTTGATGAAATACTCCAAAACATTCTGAATGGGCACAAAGAGGAGAACTTAGTTGATGTTCTTCTAAGATTTCAGAGAAGTGGAGATGTTGAGGTTCCAGTAACTGACAACAACCTTAAAGCAGTCATCTTGGTAAGTTGATACTAACACATGCACATTTAACCCTCTGGGTCAGCTTTTGATCTGCATATATATTTCTAGTTCTTCAGCCAATGAGCAAATTTTAAATACTGTCAAATCTGGGACGGCTTATGTTCAAATTTGATGGCACCCCCTTCAAAACTGTTTTTTTTTTTGTTTCATGACATTTTTAGTGGTGTCAGCGATACATCATCAGCAACTCTAAAATGGGCAATTTCAGAAACAATAAAAAACCCCAAAATACTGAAAAGGGCACAAGATGAGGTAAGAAATGTGTACAATGAGAGCAGAAACGTTGATGAATCGAAAATCGATGAACTAAAATACCTGCATGCTATCATTAAAGAAACTTTGAGGCTACATCCTGCATCACCTCTTTTACTTCCAAGAGAGTGCAGTGAACAATGCAATATCCACGGTTACGACATACCTGTCAAAGCTAGGATTATTGTAAATGGATGGGCAATTGCTAGAGATCCCAGGTTCTGGAATGATCCTGAGAAATTCAACCCTGAAAGATTTCTTGATTCTCAAGTTGATTATAGGGGAAATTATTTAGAATATATTCCGTTTGGTTCTGGAAGAAGAATATGCCCTGGTATATCATATGCTCTGCCTAACATTGTTCTACCAATTGCCCAGTTGCTGTTCCATTTTGATTGGAAACTTCCTGGTGAATTGCAGTTGAAAGATTTAGATATGGCTGAAAGCCCTGGCATCAATTGCAAGAGAAGAGATGATTTAACTCTTATTCCGACGGTAAATCACTGTTCTTCTTTGATAATTAAAGTACTATTTGTGTACAATCTACAATGTGTACGATACCAATATTTTATGCAAGTGAAGTGAGGGGGAACACCCAGCTCACTTGTTGTGTTGCTGTGAACTTTATTACTACTTAATAAAATATTTATCTCTTTTACCCCTGTTCAAAATTAAATATTTTATTTTAATTTTATCAAAATTTAAGGAGAGTGTTTAATTATAAACAAAGTAACATAGAAGCCTTACTAGTTAAAGTATTTAATACGAGATTTATGTATTACTGAAACTTAAATTTTTTATATTAAAAGATTCAAAGAGGTTAATGATGCATCTTTTGCATTAGTAAATATTAATTTTTTAAAATAAAAAAGTTAATAGTAAAAGTTTATATAATATATATATCCCAGTAGGCCTAGCCGTAAACGATAGATACTAGGCGCTATGCGTATCGACTTGGTTGGTGAGCCTAGTGATAGGAGACTATCTAGCTTGGTCCGAAGAGAACTTTTTAGGTTAAAGATTTTGTTGTTGCTAAATGTTACGGCCTAAATGCTGAACTATTGACTCTACTTGTTCGGATGGGTGTTCACCCCAAAGTGTTCCCGGACCGCATGCATACATCCGTAAGTAACTTAGTGCAACATGGCAAATTTCATTGAGAGGAATCAGCAAAGAAAAGAAAAACGGGTCAACAACATCTTTATGTGTATTTGAGAGATTGTCCTCGGGCTGAGGAGTGTCCACATGAGTTCGTTGAGGTGTCTACACGGGCCTGTGGTCCTCTTTTGTATTCTATCAAGAGTTCAGCTTTTTTTTTTTTTGCTAGATAATGAATTATCCATTAATTAGTAAAAATGGTCATAGACCATTACAACTAAAATAGTCATCAGATTCTTGCTCTAATACATAAGAGAAAGATAACTAAAGGACTAGGATAACCCAATACTGAGAACAATAAAAATGAAATAATGATTTGAAAATCACGGTAACAAAAAATATCATACACCCAAGATATCCAAAGTGGGGATAGTATAAAATTACTAGTACTAGTAAGGAAATAAACAAATGACTGCAATTTTCTTCGCTTCAACTGCATCGCCATCTTTGAAACACTGGAACAAACAAAGTTCAATATCTACCTCCACCGTAAAAGACAACAATCTAAAAAACCATGGGCGTATCAATAGTTTTAAAAATTACCTAGGAAAGATGTAAAATACTGAAAGAGGGTCCAGATTAAATATGGGTAAATAAATTCCTCCAAAGTAGAGGAGGAAGAAGACAGAAATTATCTGTGAAAGAACTCGTCCATGTAACTTAGATCTTGATGAAAGTTGTGTAGAAAAAAATTTATCGTGATTTGCTATCAAAATATTGGGTAGGGATAAACAAAAGGGACAAGAAATAAAAGGACAGAAAACTTGCCGAGCTCCAGTCTCCAGCCAAGATCCAGTCGTCGACCAAGACCGGTGGCTAGATCTGGTCGAAGAAAAGGAGACCGGCCAACAGAAGCAGCAACCACATAAGAACAAAGACAGAGCTCCGACCAAGATCCGGTCTCTGGACAAGGCCAGCACCGGATCTGGCCGGAGAAGAAAACAGAAGATGTTACGCACTGATATAGGGGTAGAGACAAGGTAGAGAGAAAGTGGGTTCGAACAGAGAGAGGTCGGATAGCAAGGAGGAGCAAGGCAGAGATTGGATGAGAGAGGAGAGAAAGGAAAGAGAAGAAAGAGCAGCAAGTGTCAGAGCTCCGATCCGGCTAGATTGCAAAGATCATATGCAAACGCAGAGACGCAGCAAAAAGTAGAGAGAACAAAGGGAATTTTCTAAGGAGTCAACTTTGAAAACCTGTCAAGAGTTCGGGTTGCTCCGCCTAACTTAAGTAGAATGAATTGGAAATGAAAAGGGAGAGGAAATTTACTTCTTAAGGTCACTTTCTTCACCCGGGCTTTCATCCTTTTCAGCCTATCAAGAAAAGCTATTCTTCTTCTACCCACATGTGAGTCATATTCTCATATTCAACTTCATTTGGGATGAATTTGAATTCAAGCTCTGCAAAAAGAAGTAAATCTAAATTTTGTCTATATAAGTAGTTCGTAAAAGAAACAACTTCAAACAATAAAAAAATAGATAGATTTTAATTAGATGTTTAGCAGTATCCCCAAGAAAAACTTAAAAGGGAGATTCAAGTGGAAAATCACAGGTAGCAGAGTTAAAATGATATCACTGATAATATTTAAGTGAGAAACATGTAAAACTTTCAATATGAGATCGGAAAGGTAAAAAGAGATGAATGTATCCACCAAATGATATGGAGAAATTCTTAAGGCTTAGTTTGGTTCACAAACGGGGAGGGTGAGGGGAACATATACTTCATTTAGGGGAAGTAGTTCTTTTTACCTTCTTTTTATTTGGTATGAGAGAAAGAAGGGTGGGAGGAGAAGAGGAGGGCTAAGAGAATTATTGCATAATTTTATTTTTTTATCCATTATTCTCTCTCCAATCTAATATTTTAAGTTAGCAAGTAAGGTCAAATGTGTCATTAATACCCTCCAATTATTTTCTCTCTACCAATCCCTCCAATTTGGATGGGAAGAAAATGTTGATGTGGAGAGAGAGTAGTATCCCCTCCTCATTTACTTCTCATTCACTTCTCACTCCAACCAAATGACTTAAATGAGGCATTTACGTCTACATTTACTTCCCCTCCCTATTTACTTCCACATTACAGCCCCATCAAACTAAAAATAAGTGAACTCAACCTACGACCCAATAGTCTGTCTATCCATAATGAATATTTCATTTTGACATAATCATAAAACTATGTCATCCTTATTATGAATTTGTTGGCAAGCAGTAGTAGTCGGCACAACGAAATCGTAATACTAATATAGAGAACTGAATAAGAAAACAATAATGAAGAGAATTGAACAAAACTGTGGAGAGAGAACTCAAGATCTTTTATTGATTCTCTAAAAGTAAATCAATAAATGAATACAATACCTCAGTCTAAAGCCCTATTTATAGGGGGTTCAAGGATACATATAAATAAAAAGATATAGAGAAGAATCAGAAGAGAAAATCATATCACTAATTAAAAATGTGATAAAACTCTATCATCTATCTCTGGATGGTAAGAGTATCTCTATCACTCTGATATTAGATTATCTTTTTAATATCGGATAATGGACATCCATAATATTAATTTCATATCACTTCCCCTTGGATGTCCATTGCATAAGAGTATGCATCATTAAAACCTTGCTAGATAAAAAACCTAGTGAAAAAAACTCTAGAGAAGGAAAAAAAATGCACTACTCTATATGCCATATTTACTTCCCCTGATGAGATAATCCTTTACAATTTCTTAACCTATGCATTCCAATTATGTTCACTAATTTCTCAAATGTTGCTGCGGGTAATGCCTTAGTAAACAAATCAGTTAGATTGTCACATGATCGAATTTGTTGCACATCAATATCACCACTCTTCAGGAGTTCATGAGTAAAGAAAAATTTTGTCGAAATATACTTTGTCCTATCTCATTTAATATATCCTCCTTTTAGTTGAGCTATACAAATTGTATTATCCTCATATAAGAAGCTGGAATTCTATTCCCATAGGATAATTCACAATTCTCTTGAATATAATAGATCATAGATCTCAACCATATACATTTTCGACTAGCCTCATGAAGAATTATAATTTTAGAATGGTTAGATGAAGTAGCTACTATGGATTGTTTCGCAGAACGCCATGAAATACCAGTACAACTATGGGTAAATACATAACCAGTTTGAGAACGTGTCCTATGTGGATCAGATAAATATCTAGCATCTGCACAACCAATTAACTTCAAGTTGGTTTTATTTGAATAAAATAATTTGAGATCTATGGTACCTTGGAGATATCTAAGAATATGCTTAACACCATTCTAATGTCGTCTTATGGGAAAAGAACTAACTCTTGCTAATAAATTTACAAACAATGGTATATCATGTCTTGTATTATTAGCAAGATACATAAGTTGCACCAATTGCACTAAAATAAGGCACTTCAGAACTAAGTAATTCTTCACCATCTTTCCGAGGTCAAAAAGAATCTTTATTCACATCTAGTGATCTAAAGACTATTGGAGTACTCAATGGATGCACCTTGTCTATGTAAAATATTTTCAGGACTTTCGTTGTATATGTCGATTGGTGAATAAAATATCAATCTTCCAGATGATCAATTTGAAAACCAAGGCAGAACTTAGTTCTTCCAAAATCTTTTATCTCAAAATCTTGTTTCAAATAATCCACTTCATCTTGGAGCTCTTCTGGAGTTCTGATAAGATTGATATCATCAAAATATGTAGCGAGTATCACTCTTCAGATGCAACAAATTTCCACTCTTCTTGATAACACACTTTTCATGTCAAGAACTCCATCCATAATTCCTGCAACTGTAATGGATGAACAATAGCGAACAATAACGTCATTTACCTTCGTTGATACTAACCTTGATTACAAAAGAACAATAGCGAACAAAATAGAGAAGAGAGAGGGGTGAGAGAAAAATAGTCAATCTGCTAAAGATTTAAGAGAAAAAAATCTGATAAAAATTCAAGAGAGAAGATAGATGAGAAAGCAAGAGAGTCAATCTTCAAGGGGAAGGGATAGATGAGAGAGAGAGAGAGGAGTGATTGGAATGAAAAAGGAAGAGGGAAATAGATTGAGAAAAAATCTGATTAATCTGTTTATGAGAAGACAAATTTAAGCGGGAGTCTAAAAATAATTTTTACTCCAAAATACCTATGGTCTCTCACAACCATTAAATCAAAAGATGCTGATCCAATGATTATGAAGAACCTCCTGCACATGCTGAAAAAAAAGGGTCTTAGCATATTAACTTCTCCGGGGCAGAGGAGTGTCCACATGAGTTTGTTGAGGTGTCTACACGAGCCTGAGGTCTTCTTTTATATTTTGTCAAGAGTTCAATTTTTTTTTTTTTTTTTGCTAGATAATGAATTATCCATTAATTAGTAAAAATAGTCATAGACCATTACAACTAAAATAGTCATCAGATTCTTGCTCTAATACATAAGAGAAAGATAACTGAAGGACTAGGATAACTCAATACAGAGAACAATAAAAATTACACAATTATTTAAAAATCACGGTAACAGAAAATATCCTACACCCTAAGTACCCAAAGTGGGGATAGTTCAAAATAACTAATACTAGTAAGGAAATAAACAAATGCACTGCAATTTTCTTCGTTTCAACTGCATCGCCATCTTTGAAAAACTGGAACAAGCAAAGTTCAATATCTATCTCCACCGTAAAAGACATCAATCTAAAAAACCATGGGCGTATCAATAGTTTTAAAAATTACCTAGAAAAGAGGTAAAATACTGAAAGAGGGCCCAGATTAAATCTGGGTAAATAAATTCCTCCAAAGTAGAGGAGGAGGAAGACAGAAATTATATGCGAAAGAACTCGTCTGTGCAACTTAGATCTTGATAAAAGTTGTGTAGAAAAAAATTATCGTGATTTGCTATCAAAATATGGGGCAGGGATAAACAAAAGGAACAAGAAATAAAAGGACAAAAAACTTGCCGAGCTCCAGTCTCCTACCAAGATCCAATCACCGGCCAAGACCGGTGGCCAGATCTGGTCAGAGAAAAAGAGACCAGCCGAGAGAAGCAGCAACCACATAAGACCAGAGACAGAGCTCTGGCCAAGATCCGGTCTCTGGACAAGGCAAGCACCGGATCTATCCGGAGAAGAAAACAGAAGTTGTTACGCAATACGGCTGATCCCCTTTCCCCAATTTCCCCCATTTTTCATTTTCTTCTCTCTTCTCTCTTCTCTTCTCTCTTCTCTCTTCTCTCTTCAATTCTTCACCAAATCTTCACACAAAAAATTCAAATCCTTCAAACCCAGGTTTAGAACAACATCAAAGTCTCCAAATCTAGGTAAAATCTTCAATTTTTTCTCATTATTGTTGGGTTTAATTATTTTCGGAAATTACTGTAGCAGTAACTTTGTATGAATTTTAATAAATTGTTCGATGCTCCGATTTTGTTCAATTTTTGAACGAAGGTTCTTGTTGTCATAGTCTACCTACAGAAAAAATTTCGTTAAGTTTTAAGCATGTTTGATATTTTTCTGAATTTTTGAAAAAATCTGGACAGATTTATTTATTTTTGTAAATTTTTGTTTTGATTAAATATTGAGTATTTAAATGTTTATTAGATTGTTATAATGCAAAAAGAGTATAGAAATATATAAAAAGAATTAAACAGAATATTTTTCTGAATTGTGAATTTTATTAAAATAAATTATTTTAATTTCCCTAAATTGGTATATTAGGAATAAAATGAAATAATTGATATTTTTGTGTAGAATGGTGGATTTTATTAAAATTAATATTTTAATATTTTTATTCCCAAGAAAAGCAGGTAGTTTCTATTTTTAAAATAATTTTATGAAATTCAATAATTTTTAGTTCTAATTAATATTAATCATGCATTCATTCATGTATATATATGTGTGTCAATATTTGAGCATTTTAGAGTGATATTAAATTCGTTTATTGCTACGTAATTATATATTAGGTCCCGAGATTGTCGAGGTAGAACCAAGGTGGAGTAGCGTAGATTTATACTTTTCACTTGAGGTGAGATTTCTATCTTACTTGTGGAGGTTGAGGACCACAAAATCCTAACATTTTACGTTATAGAATTTTTTTTATATATTTTATTTATTTAATTTACGCTAAGTAAAATATTTATTTTGCCGTGGCTCGGCTTTGTGAATAAACGTGTTGCTATCCTTGATTTGTTGTTTTGCCGTGGCTCGACTTTTTATGAATAAATGTGTTGTTAAGCTTCAATTGTTATTTTGCCGTGGCTCGGCTTTTGTGAATCAATGTGTTATTAATTTGAAATTGTTGTTTTGCCGTGGCTCGGCTTTTTGTGAATCAATGTGTTGCTAATTTGAAATTATTATTTTACCGTGGCTCAGCTTTTTGTAAAAAATATATAGTAGTAATATAATTTGTTGTTTTGCCGTGGCTTTCAGTTTGTGTATTAATATAATATACTAAACCATGCGAATTACTTGGTTTTTGATGAGTTGTAAATGTGAATTATGTGTAAACTCCACTGTCGGGATATGAATTGACTTCCCTGCAGGGGTGAGATTATTGATTTGTGTGAGAGTCCCTTTGTGCCGTATGTGAGAAGGCCATTGGGAGATGTTGTGTGGAGAGTCCCTTTGTGCCGTGTGTGAGAAGGCCATTGGGAGGTGTTGTGTGGAGAGTTCCTTTGTGCCGCATGTGAGATGGCCATTGGAAGGCGGCGGAGGTTTTTATGTGCGTATATGGACTCGAAAGAGTCGTGTGAATTGTGGTTGTTGATTTGAACATTATTTTCAAAATAGTGATTAGTACTTGAATGTACATATATATAAATATATTTTATTTTACGTGATTTTCACATCGTACTATTATGTTGTACTAAATGAAGTTATTATCATAAAAACAAAAAAAAAGGTCAAGGATAACTTATGTCTATTTTAAAAGTGTTATAAATTTAGTACGAGTACATTTGTTTTCAAACTGTATAAGTACCTAGAGATTTCACTCGAGCTTCGTAGCTCATTATTCTCTCATTATATTTCGTGATTTTCATAGTTGAATTCGTAATATAGTTCTCTTTCTACGTCGCACGTGATGCTTTGAGTCCTCACAGCAGACTAATATTGTAGAGGCTTTTATCATTTGTAATTATTTTTGGGTTGTTAATGCATTGTAACATTTTACGTGGTTATTAATTTAATTAGTATGTGTACAGAGAGATCTCAATCTTTTGAAATAATTATGTTTTGTATAAACCATTATGTATTCTTTTTACTATAGAACGGCCAGTACGCCTCTATATTATTTTTTTGTTGTTAATTGTTTAAATACTATTAGAATCTACATTCAGTATCATATATAGTGGTACTACGAGGGTTGCATTGCACCTCCTGAACAGGAAAGTGATGATTCACTCCTAGGTAGGGCCCGCCCTGGGAGTGAGTCGTTACAATTTTGGTATCGAGCTTAGGTTATAGATTCCGTAGACTCTTTAGTTACATGCATCATATAAGTTTTAAGAGTGAGTCTCGATTTTGTAGGTCGCTGAGGATGTCACGTGGTCGGGGAGGACAGAGAGGTCGTGTTAGGGGACGCGCCGCGAAAATGTACGCGGTAGGGGGTCATGGCCGTGGTAGCCTACCTCATGATCCCCCTGCTGAGGAAGCACTTAACGAGAGGAATGGTGTAGCACGACGTGCGCGTCGGGGTAAATAGTGTAGCTCCACCTGTAAACATTTCAGTTCCTCCAACCCAACCTAATACTGAACAGACTCGACGTTCTCCTGATGAGGTTGCTTCAGCAGCTATCGCTTTACTGACCCACCGATTACGACCCAACGGTTTCCACCCTGCCGAGGTACAAGGTATGAAGTAAATCCTTCGGATCCTATGACTCGAGTTGCTTTAGGATTATTGGTTAGAGCAGTAGAACAGGGGACTTTAGATGGATTGTTAGGAAGACCAATGACTGCACTCTACACAAGTCACTAATGGACAGGGCAGAAATGGAATAGATATACTAGATCGTTTTCTGAAAAAAGATCCTCCGAAATTTTACGGGACCGAGAGGCCTACGATGCTTATGGATTGGATCAGAGATATGGAGCGTATATTCGAGGCCATGGATATCAATGATGATCGTCGAGTTAGACTTGCAGTTTATAGACTTTATGCAGATGCCCGAGATTGGTGGGATACTAGGAAACGTGATCTCCCTCAGCCTGTGACTTGGGAAAAATTGACAGAGGAGTTGAAGAAAAAGTATTGCTCTGAGGCACATTTGTCTGCTATGACCCGAGAACTTCATAATCTGAGACAGGGTGGTATGACAGTACAACAGTATGAGCGACGTTTTTCAGAGTTAGCAAGGATGCTGCCACACCGAATTCCAGATGAGGAGAGGAGATGCACCGACTTCTATAATGGATTATCAATGGATATTAGACATCGACTATCTAATATTTCTTATGACGGGTTCTCAGACTTGGTAAGTAAAACACTTAAGGTGGAGGCGGATATATTTGAAAGAGGGATATGAGTCACATTCTAAGAGGATTAGGGACTCGATTTTAGAAGAGAAATTGGGCAGAGACAGAGCAGTCAGTTTGGCAGTTCAAGTCAGAGAGGTGGTAGTTCATCCAGAGGATTCTCCGGTCAAAGGCCATTCTTATCAGATAGACAAAGTGGACATTCAGGATTCATTACCCAGAGTACAGCCTCCTTTCCTCAGAGACAGCTAGGTAAAACAGCAACTAGCAGTAATACTGGAGTACTTCGAGGTAGTGGATTATGTTTTAAGTGTGGGAGACCTGGACATATAGCAGCTAATTGTCGTGAGGGAGGTATCGTGTGCTATATATGCCGTCAGGCAGGACATACAGCTAGGGATTGCCCTCAGGGTCAGATAGGAATTGCTGCACAGGAGGGACCAAGGATAGCAGGATTCGGATCCATACCGTCTACGGGACGAGGGGGATTTCAAACTAGCAGAGGTAGAGGTCATGAGAGTCGAGGAGGCCAAACTAGTGGACGTGGATTATATCAGGGTAGAGGAACAGTCCCATCGAATGGCAGAGGTCGAGGTCAGATTTATGCAGTGACTCATCAACAAGCACAAACATGTCAGGGTGTTGTTACAGGTATTGTTCGCCTTTTTGATAGAGATGCTAAGCTATTATTTGACTCTGGAGCATCTCATTCTTTTATATCTTCATCATTTGCATCATATGCTACAATGCCCATATCTAGCCTAGCGTATAGTCTTGTGATTGAGACCCCTACTGGCGCTACATTTGTTATTAAAGATGTGTATCAAGGTCTGCGAGATTTATTTTGGAGATCGTGTAGCTAATTGTCGACTTGATGCCTTTTGCGATGGTTGATTTTGATTTGATACTCGGGATGGATTGGCTTAGTCATCATCATGCCCTAATTGACTCGCAAAAAGAAAAGAAGTAATGTTTAGAGCCCCCGGACAAGAACCATTTCGTTTCTTTGGTGATCGAAAAATTCTTCCTTCCAAACGATCATCTCGGTTATTTCGCGCGAAAGTTGTTAAGAAAAGGATGTACTGGTTTCTTAGCACATGTGGTCGATATCGAAAAGAGTGGGGTTAAGTTAGAGGAGATATCAATAGTAAAAGAATTCCCTGATGTTTTTCCCAATGATCTACCTGGGCTTCCCCCAAACCGAGATATAGAGTTTGCAATAGAAGTGGTACCTGGCACATCACCTATTTCTTTGACACCCTATCGTATGTCGCCAGCTGAGTTAAAGGAGTTGTATACGCAACTACAAGAACTTTTGGATAAGAAGTTTATTCAACCGAGCACTTCACCTTGGGGTGCACCTGTACTATTTGTGAAGAAGAAAGATGGCTCATTTAGATTGTGTGTCGATTACAGACAATTGAACAAAGTTACTATTAAGAATCGGTATCCACTTCCACGAATTGATGACTTGTTTGACCAACTGAGAGGAGCTAGAGTGTTTTCCAAAATTGATTTGCGTCGAGGGTATCATCAATTGCGAATTCGAAAGGAAGACGTACCAAAGACAGCTTTTCGTACCAGATATGGACATTATGAATTTTTGGTTATGCCTTTTGGTTTGACAAATGCCCCAGCTGCCTTTATGGATCTCATGAATAGAGTTCTCAAACCTTTTCTTGACCAATTTGTGGTAGTTTTCATTGATGACATCTTGGTGTACTCTGAAAGTGAGGAGAAGCATAGCCAACACTTGAAAGCCGTGTTAGAGACGCTAAGAAGAGAACAATTGTATGCTAAGTTGTCCAAATGTGAATTTTGGTTGGATCAAGTGGTCTTCTTAGGCCATGTTGTTTCGGGGGAAGGTATTAGTGTGGACTCGCAAAAGGTGGAAGCCGTGCTAAATTGGAAACAACCCACAAATGTAACCGAAGTTCGAAGCTTCTTAGATTTGGCAGGGTATTATCGAAGATTCATCCAGGGATTTTCAATTATTTCAGCTCCTATAACTCGTCTCACTCGGAAGAACGAATCATTTGTCTGGACCGATGAGTGTGAACAGTGCTTCCAGCTATTAAAAGAGAAATTAACTACCGCACCAGTTTTAACTATTCCATCCGGGACCGATGGCTTTGTGATATACAGTGATGCCTCGAAGAAAGGGTTAGGTTGTGTTTTGATGCAGCATGGTAAAGTTGTCGCATATGCCTCTAGACAGTTAAAGGTTCATGAACAAAACTATCCTACCCATGACTTAGAATTAGCGGCCATTGTATTTGCATTAAAGATTTGGAGACATTACTTATATGGAGCTACTTGTGAGGTTTTTACTGATCATAAAAGTTTGAAGTATTTTCAGACACAAAAGGAGTTGAATTTGAGGCAAAGAAGATGGATGGAGTTGATTGCTGATTATGACTTGATTATAAACTATCATCCAGGGAAGGCTAATGTAGTTGCGGATGCTCTAAGCCGTAAAGAGACTGGTACTAGCACCTTGGCATGTTTGAGGAACAGATGTAGAGGTGAATTAGAGGAAATGAGGAAGTTATCTATATCATTCGGAATGTCAGTAAATGGAACTCTACTTGCACATATAAGAATTAGACCAGTATTATTAGAGAGGATTCGGTTGGCTCAAGAAAATGATACTACCTTTCATGAACTTCGAGAGCAACTGCAAAAAGAAGAACATACGGAGTACTCAGTTCGTGATGATGGGATACTGGTGTTTAGAGGTCGAGTTTATGTTCCAGATGATACAAACTTAAAGAGAGAGATTATGGAGGAAGCACATGATTCTATATACACCATGCACCCAGGGAGTACCAAGATGTATCGGGATTTACGTGAACTCTATTGGTGGCCAGGAATGAAAAGAAACATAGCAGAATATGTATCTAGATGTTTGATATGTCAGCAAGTTAAAGCAGAGCACCGACATCCCGCTGGAGTATTGCAACCACTTCCCATTCCGGAGTGGAAATGGGAACATGTTACCATGGACTTTGTATTCCGGACTACCGCGAACTCGCGTTGGACATGATGCGCTTTGGGTAATAGTCGATCGATTGACCAAATCTGCTCACTTTTCTGCCGATACGATTCACCTATTCACTAGAAAAATTGCAGAGATTTACGTCAAGAACATTGTGAGATTGCATGGAGTACACTGTCGACGATAGTATCGGATCGGGATCCTCGCTTTACTTCCAGATTTTTGGAGAAGTTTTCAACGAGCACTTGGGACAAAACTTAATATGAGTACAGACCTTTCATCCACGAGCATGATGGGCAATCGAGAGAGAGTTATACAAATTTTTGGAAGATATGTTGCGTGCTTATGTTATGAGTTATTCCACTAGTTGGGATGGTGACTTGCCGCTCATTGAATTTGCCTACAACAATAGCTTTCAAACTAGTTTGGGTACATCACCGTTTGAGGCTTTGTATGGAAGGAGGTGCAGGACTCCAATATGTTGGATGGAGGTGGGAGAAGCCAAGATATCTAGTGTCGAGTTAGTGCAACGCACCACAGAAAAGATTCCAATCATTAGAGAACATCTCCGGGTAGCACAAAGTCGGCAAAAGAGTTATGCGGACAAGAGACGTAGAACATTGGAATTTCAACTAGGAGACTGGGTATTTTTGAAAGTATCACCGTGGAAGGGCATTCTTAGATTTGGACGTAAAGGAAAACTAGGGCCGCGTTATGTTGGACCTTATGAGATCACTGAAAAGGTTGGTCCCTGTTGCATATAGATTGTCATTACCTGCGGAGCTTAGTCGCATCCATGATATCTTTCATGTATCTACTCTTCGAAAGTATATAGCAGATCCTTCGCATGTGTTGATTGAACAACCGGTAAATTTGGAAGAGGATTTGACTTATGTGGAGCAGCCGGTGCAAATAATTGATCGGAAGGTGCAAGTATTAAGAAGTCGAGTTATTCATATGGTTAAAGTACTTTGGAGAAACCATGGCATAGAGAGTCTACGTGGGAACGCGAGGAGCTTATGAGAAATCAATACCCTCATCTTTTCTCGAATTTTGCCTAACCTGTAAGGTAGCATTTATTTTAGAGGGTTAGATATGATTGCCTCATACATTACATAGTCATTTTAACATTCATGATTATCTAACGAATCGTCATTTCTTAAATACATATGCACTAGTTTTGAAAAATATTTTTATACATGTATACTCCTTTTCATTGAAATTTCGGGGACGAAATTTATTTTAGAGGGTTAGAATTGTAAAATCACAAATTTTAGTTTTACCAAATAATTTTTCAAGTGGTTTTATGATAACTATAAATTGCTAAAAATCTATTTTATACATTCTTAAAATAAAGAGAAAATATACATTTTAAGTTTTAGGGTAAATCTATAATGAAAAACAAAATTGAAGGATGGTTTTGCAAATTATTTTGTATTAAAAAAAAAGAAAGAGGATCAGCAATACGGCTGATCCCCTTTCCCCAATTTCCCCCATTTTTCATTTTCTTCTCTCTTCTCTCTTCTCTTCTCTCTCTCTTCTCTCTTCAATTCTTCACCAAATCTTCACACAAAAAAATTCAAATCCTTCAAACCCAGGTTTAGAACAACATCAAAGTCTCCAAATCTAGGTAAAATCTTCAATTTTTTCTCATTATTGTTGGGTTTAATTATTTTCGGAAATTACTGTAGCAGTAACTTTGTATGAATTTTAATAAATTGTTCGATGCTCCGATTTTGTTCAATTTTTGAACGAAGGTTCTTGTTGTCATAGTCTACCTACAGAACAAATTTCGTTAAGTTTTTAAGCATGTTTGATATTTTTTCTGAATTTTTGAAAAAAATCTGGACAGATTTATTTATTTTTTGTAAATTTTTTGTTTTGATTAAATATTGAGTATTTAAATGTTTATTAGATTGTTATAATGCAAAAAGAGTATAGAAATATATAAAAAAGAATTAAACAGAATATTTTTTCTGAATTGTGAATTTTATTAAAATAAATTATTTTAATTTCCCTAAATTGGTATATTAGGAATAAAATGAAATAATTGATATTTTTTGTGTAGAATGGTGGATTTTATTAAAATTAATATTTTAATATTTTTTATTCCCAAGAAAAGCAGGTAGTTTCTATTTTAAAATAATTTTATGAAATTCAATAATTTTTAGTTCTAATTAATATTAATCATGCATTCATTCATGTATATATATGTGTGTCAATATTTGAGCATTTTAGAGTGATATTAAATTCGTTTATTGCTACGTAATTATATATTAGGTCCCGAGATTGTCGAGGTAGAACCAAGGGTGGAGTAGCGTAGATTTATACTTTTCACTTGAGGTGAGATTTCTATCTTACTTGTGGAGGTTGAGGACCACAAAATCCTAACATTTTACGTTATAGTTTTTTTATATATTTTATTTATTTAATTTACGCTAAGTAAAATATTTATTTTGCCGTGGCTCGGCTTTGTGAATAAATGTGTTGCTATCCTTGATTTGTTGTTTTGCCGTGGCTCGACTTTTATGAATAAATGTGTTGTTAAGCTTCAATTGTTATTTTGCCGTGGCTCGGCTTTTGTGAATCAATGTGTTATTAATTTGAAATTGTTGTTTTGCCGTGGCTCGGCTTTTGTGAATCAATGTGTTGCTAATTTGAAATTATTATTTTACCGTGGCTCGGCTTTTGTAAAAAATATATAGTAGTAATATAATTTGTTGTTTTGCCGTGGCTCGGTTTGTGTATTAATATAATATACTAAACCATGCGAATTACTTGGTTTTTGATGAGTTGTAAATGTGAATTATGTGTAAACTCCGCCGTCGGGATATGAATTGACTTCCCTGCAGGGTGAGATTATTGATTTGTGTGGAGAGTCCCTTTGTGCCGTATGTGAGAAGGCCATTGGGAGATGTTGTGTGGAGAGTCCCTTTGTGCCGTGTGTGAGAAGGCCATTGGGAGGTGTTGTGTGGAGAGTTCCTTTGTGCCGCATGTGAGATGGCCATTGGAAGGGCGGCGGAGGTTTTTTATGTGCGTATATGGACTCGAAAGAGTCGTGTGAATTGTGGTTGTTGATTTGAACATTATTTTCAAAATAGTGATTAGTACTTGAATGTACATATATATAAATATATTTTTATTTTACGTGATTTTCACATCGAGACTATTATGTTGTACTAAATGAAGTTATTATCATAAAACAAAAAAAAAGGTCAAGGATAACTTATGTCTATTTTAAAAGTGTTATAAATTTAGTACGGTACATTTGTTTTTCAAACTGTACAAGTACCTAGAGATTTCACTCGAGCTTCGTAGCTCATTATTCTCTCATTATATTTCAGGATTTTCATAGTTGAATTCAGAATATAGTTCTCTTTCTACGTCGCATGCGTGACAGTTGAGTCCTCAGCAGCAGCTAATATTGTAGAGGCTTTTATCATTTGTAATTATTTTTGGGTTGTTAATGCATTGTAACATTTTACGTGGTTATTAATTTAATTAGTATGTGTACAGAGAGATCTCAATCTTTTGAAATAATTATGTTTTGTATAAACCATTATGTATTCTTTTTACTATAGAACGGCCAAAGTGCGTCCCTATATTATTTTTTTGTTGTTAATTGTTTAAATACTATTAGAATCTACATTCGTATCATATATAGTGGTACTACAGGTTGCATTGCACCTCTGGAACAGGAAAGTGATGATTCACTCCTAGGTAGGGCCCGCCCTGGAGTGGGTCGTTACATGCCGAGCTCCAGTCTCCTACCAAGATCCAATCACCGGCCAAGACCGGTGGCCAGATCTGGTCAGAGAAAAAGAGACCAGCCGAGAGAAGCAGCAACCACATAAGAACAGAGACAGAGCTCTGGCCAAGATCCGGTCTCTGGACAAGGCAAGCACCGGATCTATCCGGAGAAGAAAACAGAAGTTGTTACGCACTGATATAGGGGTAGAGATAAGGTAGAGAGATAGTGGGTTCCGAACAGAGAGAGGTCGGATAGCAAGGAGGAGCAAGGCAGAGATCGGATGAGAGAGGAGAGAAAGGAAAGAGAAGAAAGAGCAGACAGACTCGGGCCAAGATCGGAGCTATTCTTCTTCTACCCATATGTGAGCCATATTCTCAGATTCAACTTCATTTGGGATGAATTTGAATTCCAGCTCTGCAAAAAGGAGTAAATCTAAATTTTGTCTATATAAGTAGTTCGTAAAAGAAACAACTTCAAACAAATAAAAAATAGATAGATTTTAATTAGATGTTTAGCAGTATCCCCAAGAAAAGGTTAAAAGGGAGATATAAGTGGAAAATCACAAGTAGCAGAGTTAAAATGTTATCACTGATGATATTTAAGTGAGATACATGTAAAACTTTCAATATGAGATCGGAAAGGTAAAAAGAGATGAATGTATCCACCAAATGATATAGAGAAATTCTTAAGGCTTAGTTTGGTTCACAAACGGGGAGGGTGAGGGGCACATATACTTCATTTAGGGGAAGTATTTCTTTTTACCTTCTTTTTATTTGGTATGAGAGAAAGAATGGTGGGAGGAGAAGAGGAGAGCTAAGAGAATTATTATATAATTTTATTTTTTATCCCTTATTCTCTCTCCAATCTAATATTTTAAGTTAACAAGTAAGGTCAAATGTATCATTAATACCCTCCACTTATTTTCTCTTTACCAATCCCTCCAATTTGGAGGGGGAGAAAATGTTGATGTGGAGAGAGAGTAGTATCCCCTCCTTATTTACTTCTCATTCACTTCTCACTCCAACTAAATGACTTAAATGATGCATTTACGTCCACATTTACTTCCTCTCCTGATTTACTTCCATATTACAGCCGCATCAAACTAAGCCTAAGTGAACTCAACATACGACCCAATAGTCTGTCTATCCATAATGAATATTTCATTTTGACATAATCATATAACTATGTCATCCTTGTTATGAATTTGTTGGCAAGCACTAGTAGTCGGCACAATGAAATCGTAATACTAATATAGAGAATTGAATAAGAAAAATATAATGAAGAGAATTGAAGAAAATTGTGGAGAGAGAACTCAAGAGCTTTTATTGATTCTCTAAGAGTAAATCAATAAATGAATACAACACCTCAATCTATAGCCCAATTTGTAGGGGGTTCAAGGATACATATCAATAAGAAGAGATAGAGAAGAATCAGAAGGTATCAGAATGTACGTTGCTTTTTTGTACGTTGCTTTTAATCAGCTTTCACTCATACGATTATACCACAAGTGTCCAAACTGTTTTAAATCATACAATGACTTTTGTAACTTAATGGAATAATCTCCACAAAAATCAAATTTACATGCTACAGGCAAGCTGAATCCTTCTGGGATTTTCATATAAATGTTGTTGTCAAGATTCCCAAATAAATAAACAGTCACTACATCCATCAGATGCATATTAATATTTTCATTTACTACTAAACTCACAAGGTATCGGAATGTAATTACTTCCACTACATGTGAATATGCCTCATCATAATCGATACATGGTCTTTGCAAAACAATTTGTGCATCAAGTCATGCCTTATATCTCACGATTTCATTATTCTCATTTCACTTTTCGCAAAAAACACCCATTTATACTAAATGGGTTTTACACTTTCAGGTATTCGGACGACAGGTTCAAAAACTTCACGTTTCGAAAGAGAGTTTAATTCGGATTGAATCGCGTCTTTTCATTTTCACCAATTATCTCTATGTCGACATTTTTCAACTAACGTTGGTTCAAGATCCTCATTATCTTTCAAACATCAAGTGCTACATTGTAGGCAAACGAGTTATCTATAGTCATTTCCATTTGATTCAAACTTCTGCCAGAAGTTATATAATTGATGGAAATCTTTGTATTATTTTTAGAATCTTGAATCTTTTCATCAGTTATCTCTTAGTTATTTTTTTCGGATTCTTCAATATGATCACATTGATCATTTGATCCTCTTTTCTTATAATGATTTCTATCTTTGGAACCACGAGGTTGATCACGATTCTAGCGTGCTTTTGATTCAACAGATATAGGTGTTGAATTTTTTTCTTTTGGGACTTCAGCTCGAATAAGAGCATTTATAGCTGGTAGATGCGATTTTGTTACTCTTGTAGAGTTAGCAAAGATGTCTGGCAATTGATTTGCTATCATTTATAAATGAATTATCTTTTTAACTTTAAGTTCACTAGATAATTCAAAGATGTTATCCAAACAAGCTCTTTTCTTTTTGCCTTATTGTCTCCCCCTAACTTGGGAAACATAAACTCATCAAAATGACACTATAAGAAAACAACAAATTTGAAACTGAAATTTGAAACCACAAAAATTGATTTCTAATATGAAACTGATTTAAAACTGCTAGAAAAAGGATTTCAAATCGGTTCCTTATCGATCTTAATATGTTTCAAATATTTTTATTTTTTATAAACTAATTAAAATTAAATCCAAAATTCTGTTTCTAATTGGTTTCAAATCAAATAGGTTTCTAAATTAAAATTTTTTATTTTTTAATAAATTAAGAAACCGATTTCTAAATCAAATATTTTTTTGATGAATATTATAATTGGTTTCTTGATTAAAATCAGTTTTCAAATTTGATTTCTAATCGGTTTCAAACCAAATCAGTTTCTAGTTGATTTCTAAATTAATTTTTTTTATTTTTTAATAGATTAAAAATCAGTTTCTAAATCATTTTTTTTTATTTTTTGATGTATTTTACATCAGTTTGAAATCGGTTTCTAATTAGAAACGGATTTCAAAATTTGGTTCCAAATTGGTTTCTAATCAGTTTCTAAATCTTATACTCTAGAGTGGTTCTAAATCAGTTTCTAATCGGTTGCAAAACCCTATCGCGATTTCAAATCAATTTCTAATATGATTGTCGGTCTCAAATCAGTTTCAAAACTAATATTTAATATTAAGATTTTAGATTACAATTAAGGTTTATAATTTAACATGCTACACCTTTGATGAATTTAAACGAATTATTGTGACCAATATATAATTACTATATGCATGTATATTTTGATTATGCATATAAATAATTATCTATAGTCGATTAAATAGATGTATAATTTATTTCTTTTATAGGTTCAAGGTACCTTATTATAGAGATAGTCAAATCCAACATATATCCCCAATCTTCTTTGGAGACCCATTTCAGTTTGCTATTTGGGTGTTATAGGAACATACACCACATATCTAAAAATTCTCAAATGAGAGATATTTGGTTAATTGTAAGGGAGAAAATTTATGATAACTCGATGGTCTAATACGCACAAGTGCTAGAGCATGGAAAATTATATGTCTCCAAACTAATATAGAAAGATTTGTTCTCATTAAAAATAGTTTAGCAATTAATTGTACTTTCTTAATAAATGACTATGCTAAACCATTTTAAATGTGAACTTATGTTACAAGATGTTCAACAATAATAATAATTGACATGCAGTAAGCATCAAAACTTAGAACAATATTCAGGTGCATTATCTAGACGGATCCTTTTAATAGGATGATCTGAAAATTGCGCTTTCAGGTGAATTTTTTAGGCAAGTAACCTCACAAACGTTAGGTTCTGAGCATATAATAAACAAACATGCAACTATTTGTTAACTTAAGTTTGCTATTCTAACTTAGGTTAACAAAGCACCCGCTATTCTATGCTTGAATAAGAGACTATTGGTTGACAATAAAATTGCCAGAATCATTGATCTGAATGGGTATTTATTTTATTAAAGCGAATAGAGTCAAAATAATTACCAAGAGCAACAAAGTGCACTGTTCTCAAACCTCTGGTAAATACCTTACCGATTACACACGTATGCTCACCAAACCGAAAAGTATTATTGACAGCATAGTGTAATTCTCTAGACTTGTGCAAAATATCTCTAACTAAGCCATATAAATTGCCGGAATCATTACAACTGAAGTAATCCTCCTTCAAAACAATAGGTGGAGGGAGTTGAGGAATTGAGACGACTGAAAACAAAGTAACAAAAGTTACACAAAGATAATCATGATAATCACATATAATATTTTACATTATTAGAGCCTAAATAGGTAAATATAATGAAGTATCTTGATTCTTATGATAGTAGAGATTCCCTCTAAATACTTTAAAATATTACTTTCTTTGTCTTATTTTGAATAATTTTTTTATTATATATGACACTTTTCATGAAATAAAAATTTTAATATATTATATATTATTTTTATATATTTAAATTTGACATAAAATATTTATTCATCTATTTATTATATTATTTTTTATTATATTATATTATTTTTATATAAAATTTAATTTTTTAAAAAATTTTATATATGAACAAACGATGTTAAAAGAAATAAAACATAAAGAATATGTTTATGTCTTTCACTAAAATTAAACTAAAATACTCCCTCCATTGAGAATTAATTAAATATTTATATTTTTTAAAAAATATTTAAAATTTAATATTTATTTTTAATAATAATTAAATATTAAGAAAATTATTATAAATACTATTTAAATATTTTCAAAAGTAATCATAATTTTTTATTTTATTTATTTATACCCCTAGTATATTTTTGTTTAGTTTATAATACGTCTCTGCCACCTCAACAGGTGATTTCCGGTGACACGGCTCATAGCTCACCTGCAGCAGAAATGGTCTCTTTTCAGGGTTAAAATAGTCACTTCCGTCATTCACTTAAAAAGAATCTCAATTAAAAAAAATTCAACTTCACTTGTGTTTTTTTTTTTTTTTTGCCCTTTCCCCATTCTTCTCAATACAGTTCTTCTTCTCCACGGTTACCTCTACATCTCTATCGCCACCCCTACCCCTTTCTTCTTCAACTACCCCTTATTCTTCTTTCTTGACCCGATGGATATACCTTTCACTGGTCTTGTTGTTGTTTAGAGTGGAAACCAGTTAAATGGATGCTCAGATTGAGGTAGCAATAGAAAAAGGGGTGGTGGTGAGGAAAGGAAGAGCAGCAACAAGTGCAGTGGTGATATCGGTTGTGGCTAGTATGTGGTTGGGTTGATATTTTTGGAGAGGATTTTAGATCAGGTGGGGAATTGTGAGTAGGCAGTGCGACGGTTGGTGGATATGGAGAGGGGAGAAGAGAGGATAAGAGGATGCAGAGTAGGAGGAGAAAGAATGGGCCAGCAGTGGGGAAGGGTATCATTGTTTAGGTAATTGGATCTGGTGATTGGTACTGATTTTTGTGGTTTGAGTGGTAGTTTGAGAGAAGAATAGCAGATGGGTGCAGGAAGAAAGGGAAGTTGAAGAACTCCGGAGTAGTGGTAGGGAAAGAAGAAGAAAGGGGTAGGGGGTGGCAGTAGAGAGGCAGCGGTAACGTTGGAGAAGAAGAATCGGTATTGAGAAGTAGCAGTGTCAAAATCGGCTCAGCCGCGCGGGTGGATTAATACGGGTTTGGATTTAGTATAATTAAGTTCGTTTAAATACAAGTTTTTTTAACCCCTATTTAGTTTGTGAGCCAGTCTATTTCGATTCGTTTTAAAAGTCGGACTTATTGACCCGTTTGTTTGACACTACTATTGAGATGATTGGAAAAGGGGAAAAGCTAAAAAGAGAAGTTGAATTTTTTTAGTTGAAATTCTTTTGAAATGAATGATTGAAGTGACTATTTTAGTCTTTAAAAAAATCATTAATTTAAAAAAATAAATATATAAAATTTAAAAATTTATTTTGATTTTAAATTTAAATTTAAAAATTTACATACGATATTTATATATATTTAAAAAAATATATTATTAAATTTAAATTTAAATTTAATTAAATAGATATAAATATTATACTATACTCAAGTTCATCCATCCGAATAAAAACTCCACTTATTGCCGGCCCTACAAAGTGACCTAAGATGCGAATTTTTTGTAAAATTGCCAGCTTTCGTGCGATATGTGGTTGTGTAGGAACAGGGAAGATGATTAGCCTCAAAGTCGAGGAGAATGCCGGAAGTTAGGGCTTTTCTTGATAAGACTGGCATGTTTCAATAGATTGGATACTTGAAGATTGGGTTTGACGTAAAGGCTTTTTTTTTTTTTTTTTTTTTTGAGGGAAGAGTTGAAGGCACTAATTTAAAGGTCAAAGAGTTTAGTATTTTACATCTGTATTTTTTATGGTAGTAATCTAATACTCTCGGTATTCATAATTAAATGTTGTATTTTAAATTAATATAAAATTAAAAAATAATTTAATTATAAAAAATTATTATATTCTTAATAATTAAAGAGCTTAACGGTATGATTAATATATTAGTGAAATTTAAATTTTTTAAATTAAGAAACTAAAAGAAGATAGTGGTAAAGCACTTGTATTAGTGAAGCTTATTTCTTGCAAATGAAAAAGATTATTAATGAAATTTAGATAAAATTTATTATTATTTTAAGAAAATATATATTTAATTATAAATATTTTTAAATAAAAATATAAATATTCAGTTATAAACTGTAGGAGTATCTGTAGTAGTAGTTGCAACTCTTTTTTTTCGTTTTTAATGAGTAGATCTCCAAATTTTATTGAATGAAATAAAGGTATACGATCAAGGGCCAAATTATCAAAATTTTAAAATTTACAGAGGACTAAAATTTTTTAAATTTTTTTCTTATTTATTAGAAATATTATGATAATTTTGGTACCAAATTTACCTCAATTAAATATTCTAATCATGCATACAATTAAGATTTATTAATTTAATTTAATTTTAAATATCTTTCTTGTATAAATTTATCCATATTATGAATCACACACACACACACACACATATATATATATATATATATATATATATATATATATAATTAAAGATTTTTTTTTATTTTAAAAATATTAATAATTAGTCAAAGATTTTTTCTATCACAATAATAAATTTATATGTTCAAAATGATAGAGAGAAAAAAAAAACAAAAACATAGGGCAAAAAAGAAAAAACCTAGACTTACAGACTGCCCCATTTAGCCCATGAGCCTAATAGGGTGGATATAGATTGGGAGTTTCTAATCTATCGAAAAATAGGTCTACTCGCTCTATCCCCACTTAAGGGGCAGCCCATGACGAAGGGGCAGGTTTGACAGTGCCAACCTCAATGCTAGGATGTGATTGGATAGAGTTTGGTTTTGAGATTTTTTGTCTTGAGTTTCGGGAGAGAGAATTTTTTGTGGAAGAAAAAGTGAGATATGAGATGAAAAATTGTATTGAGTTCCGTGTGTAACCCAATCCAAGCACACCCTTAAAATTCGATCATTGGTGACGGAGACCAATTCTGCAGAGATTGTTCTTATGGTCAACACAGTTTAGATTAGAGTAGGGCAAATAAAATGTTATTCTAATATTTCGCTTCATTTAAAAGTCATAAAAGATTAGGTTATTATTTTTTAATAGAAAAAATGATTCAAGACATCAGATTAACCATTAGATTCTTTTGATATCAAAAAAGTTTAATGAAGTTAGGTGTATGATTCTAATCCAAACAATATGTGATCAAAATATTTTCTTGTTTGAATCTTTCGTTGTTGAGTATAAATCTTGTGCTACTTTTTACATAAATTTAAAAAGAAGAAAATAGGAAGTATTTTTTATTATATATCCTTAACTAATTAAATTTATTCTATATCAATATGAAAAATATGTGAAAATAACTTTAGAATTATTCTATATATGAGAAATATTCAATATATAATATATATTATGGCATTATATATACTATCCATAGTATAAACCTATACATATATGCGTAATACTTAAATACTATACACAGAGATGCATTAGATATTATATATATTATAGATAGATAATACATAAATATACTATATACTAGAGATGATATATATACCACACGTCTTGCATATAATATGTATATTTTTAAACTATCCCTAAAAGTTTAAAAAATTAGTATTTTGGTCCTTATAAATTTGAAATTACATTCAATTCAGTCCACAATTTGACGTCAAAATAGTATTTTAAAAATATTGGGGCTAATTTTATAATTATTTTTTACTAAAATTAAAACTTGATCAAAGTTTTAGGTGTGAAATTATTATTTTGTAAAAAAATTTCAGCTTAAGGATTTAAGATGTCAAATACTTAGTACTTTATAGAAAATTATTATTTTTATATGCATATATTTGTATATATGTACGTGTTTGTGTTTGTATATATCTTAAAAATTAAGTGCTACATGTACTATATTAATATGTAGATACTATATATATATATATATATATATATATATATATATATATATATATAATTACTTTAACTATAAAATAGTTACAAAAAGTGACAATGTGCTAGAAGTAAAGTACTATTATTGATTAGGAGTAACTTTTGGAGAGAAGATTATTACATATATACGTTTGAGCAGATTATGTTTATTAAAATAATATATTGAGTATGTATGGTTTCTCATTAGTATATGTGTTATAAGTAGTGATTATATATATTTAATAGGGTAAAGAAATTGTGTCCTGTCTATATTTAATAGGGTAAAGAAAGGCTAAATGTTGAAGTGTAATATTATTTAATAATTAATTTTAGAATAATTACTCTATTTATTAGTATATCACAAACAAATAGGCAAACATCCCGCGCGTAACGCGGGTCTTACAACTAGTACACATTATAATAAAAAGAGTAGGGCAAGGACCAGTAAAATGGTTTAGCCCAGTTTTCCACACCTTTGTGCTAGTGTTTCTATTTAAAGTCTCAACATATCATTCTGCAAGAGAACTTCCAGGAACCCTCATGGAGCTCATTGTTCTCCTTTCTGCCCTCTTTCTCTTCTGTTTCATGCTAATAAAAATAGCCCAGAGAAACTCAAGTCTCAAACGGCCTCCCGGGCCTCGGCCGCTGCCTATAATAGGCAACCTGCACCAACTTGGTGGTGGCCTCATGCATCACGTCCTAAGAGACATGGCCAACAAGTATGGACCGTTAATTCACCTCAGGTTTGGTGAAGTTTCCACCATTGTCGTGTCCTCCCCAGAAGTTGCCAAGGAGATTTTCAAGACACATGATGTCATTTTTTCTCACAGGCCGACGGAAATTGCTGCCTTCAAAATTATGACGTACAATTTCAGCGATATTTCATTCTCTCCGTACGGCAGTTACTGGAGACAACTGCGTAAAATCTGCATGGTGGAACTCTTGGGTTCAAGGCGTGTTCGGACTTTCCAATCAATTAGAGAAGAGGAGGTCTTGAATCTGATCAGGTTTATCTCGTCCCAAGAGGGAAAAAGTGTCAATCTCAGTGAAAAAGTATTCTCCATGACGTACTGCATCATTGCTCGGGCTGCTTTCGGTAAAGCGAACAAGTATCAGGAAGCATTCAAAATGAACATGGATAAATTCGATGAGTTGGGGCAGGGATTGGACTTGGCAGACTTGTATCCTTCCCTCAAATTCCTTCAGGTTCTGACCGGAATGCAACGTAAGTTGCAGGAAATGTTCGAGGTGGTCGACGAAATTCTCCAAAACATTGTGGATGAGCACAGAGAGGAAATGAATAAAGGAAAACTTGAGAGTGGAGAAGCAAATGAGGATTTAGTTGACGTTTTCCTAAACCTTCAGAAAAGGGGAGACTTTGAGTTTCCGGTGACTGACGAGAACATCAAAGCAGTACTTCTGGTAAGTGAACATTTGGCCATCTCTGCATATTCTACTGTCTAAACATGGAGATGCTAACTTTTGCCACGGGCTTTTACACAGTTAGTTTGGATCTTAGTGCTCTTACTGAATTTGTTGCCGTCAATTTCGTAGAAATTATTGTTCTCAGGCGTGAGGATTTATTACCGCAACAGTTTCCTTCACAAACATGTTTAGTTTAACGTGATTGAACTCTTGCTTTTACTTCAGGACATTTTTGGTGCGGGGGGCGACACATCAGCTGCAACACTAGAATGGGCAATCTCTGAAACAATTAAAAATCCAAGAGTACTTAAAAGGGCACAAGAGGAAGTAAGAAATGTTTTTGGAGAGAATGGAAACGTAGACGAATCGAACCTTGATGAGCTAAAATATTTGCAAGCTATCATCAAAGAAACCATGAGGCTACATCCTGGAGCACCACTTTCACTTCCAAGAGAATGCAGTGAGCAATGCAATGTTTATGGATATGACATTCCTGCAAAGACCAGAGTTTTTGTGAATATTTGGGCAATCGGCAGAGATCCAAAGTATTGGACTGAGCCTGAGGTATTCAACCCTGACAGATTTCTTGATTCTCATATTGATTACAAAGGGAATGATTTTGAGTATATTCCTTTTGGTGCTGGAAGAAGAATCTGCCCCGGCATGTCATTCGCGATACCTAATATTACGTTGCCGCTAGCACAGTTATTGTTTCATTTTGATTGGAAACTCCCCGATGGAAAGAAACTAGAAGATTTGGACATGGCTGAAGGCCCGAGTTTGACAGTCAGGCGCAAAAATGAACTCAAGCTGATTCCAATATATTGTCACACGTAATTTTATCTTGATATGTTAGTAACTTATTAGCATCTCAGTAATTACTCACATATCAATAGAAATAGTACATGTAGATAAAACTATCAAAATAAAATTACTCCACTACATGTTGAATTGAATATTTCATCCACATGTACATTCTTCATTGATTATGTGAATAATGATTAAAATACTAGTAACTACTAAGATAAAAATATTTGCTTTTCTCATATCTTTGTTTTTAAAAAGAGCCCTAGCAAATATTTCTATTTCCCATTAAGAACTTGGGTTTGTAGTTGTTCCTTCTCTTCATAAGCATTTGTGATAATATTGCGCTGATGTTAAGGATAAGATTGCCGCTCTTACACCGGAATTATATTGTTTGTAAGATTATTGACATTTCCCTTCTTGTCACAATTAAAAATTGGTGGCACATGTTTACGACTAATAAATGTTATTCCATGTTCTCTACCTAAAATATTAACGTTTTGTGGCTAAGAGATGTGCCTGATTGTTTGACCAGCATATGCAGAATTTCATCACCAAAATATCCAACCACGATAAAATTTTATCCTCATTGTCACTCTCAACTCCCCAGATGCTTTTCAAACTGAATGTAAGACTGAGAAACTTTGGTTTCAATTATTTCATTCGACGTTGGACTTCATTAGCCACCTTTACTGGCTTAGTCTTAACTATATATTCTTGCGCATTCAAAAGTCAGCATTGGAATAATATTTTCAGTATTCAAAAGTCAGCGTTGAATGGATACGTTGATAAAAATGTTAAGTTTGAATGGAAAAATGATAACTTTTCTTGACCTAAGGTCAAATCTTGTAGTTTTAATTAATGATAAATATTAATATTGACTAACTTAAATATTAATTATGTGATAGGATTTTTTATTGAAAAAAACTATGTTATCTCATTGCCTTGGAGTTATAGGAGAAAGAACATTTCAAATAAGCTCAAATGGTTTAAGGATGATCAGTATGTTAAAGTGGTTGAAGGCTTTGAAGATACTTTAGTATATGAATGCATTTACTTTATAGATATAACCTTGAAAACCCTACACTTTTTGTGTTTGGATTCTATGTACTACATGTGGTAGGACAAACGTTTTCTAACCTTGATTGTGAGCTTAAAAGATTTTGATCATTCACTGAAATACCAAGAGTTTAATAACGGCTTAGTGCTCAAAAGTTTTTAAAAAATTTATCTCTTAGTCCAAGATGATTTCAAATTTATTGTGATTATATTTCAAATAATTTGACAAAGTTTAGAAAAGTTTGAACTTCAATTCGAAAGTCCAAATTGTAATTTGACTGCTCAAATTTTATTGAAATTCAAACACAGAGGTCCAAATTCGGTCTACCAAATTGTCCTTGGCAATCTAGTGATCAGAAAGTTCGAACAACCAATTCAAAAGCAGCAAGCTTGATTCGGCCGACTGAATTATACTTTTACTAGCCATTATTTGAGCGTTGTACTTGATTTTTAAACCATATAGAAGGATCAAATTTAGATTTTTTTTATAACTTTTGCACACCTTGAAAAGTTTTTCACTCCATTATCTAGAGAACATCAAAAAACTCTCATTTGTCTTGTGCTACATGTGATCACTCAAGATTCCAAAAGCAAAAGTGAAGTGGTGTTGGCATTTGTAATCATCCACCAAATTTGTTGGTAAACTCTTTCTTTATCTTATCATCTCTTTGTTTATTCAAGGTTTTCTTGAGGATATAAAACTCCTGTGAAGAGGATAAACCTTGATTCTTGATTTGTAAAAGAGGTTGTGGTGTAAAACCCTTGTAGAGTGAACCTTTTGCATACTGGTGTGGATTATAATCTTAGTATATTTAGTTGAAATCCTTGAGTGTGGACTTAAGTAGTGGATGAAGATCTTGAAGAGATCGAACCACTATAAATCATTGTGTAATTTGTTCTTCCTTCTTTGATTCCCCTTTTATGGATCTCACTTCTTTTCTCTTGAGAGTTGTTGACATTTATTACTCTCTCATTTAATTGTTATCCTTCTTTCAACTACTCTCTATCAAGATTTCTTAAATACTTGGATGTTGAGTTTCTTAAAAGAGTTTTTGAAAAGGAAAAGATTACAAAAAGCAGTCACATACCTAATTCTCCCCTCTCTCTTAGGTCTTTCAATTGGTATTAGGGTAGGGCTTCTTTTTTGTTGTTTAATAACCTGGAAGTTAAGGTCCTATGGCCAATATTTCAAACCTCCCTTATTTAGAAGGATCTTCTATAAACCGAGCACCACTTCTAATGACCTTACTTCATGTGTTGAAAATTTTACAAAAGGAATGGACAATCTTGATAAATCATTTGGAGTTCAAAGATCTCCTCTTGTCAAAATTTGTCCTAGTTACAACTATGTAAACAATTTGTCTAGATATAAAAATTTCTTTGTTAGATCTACTTCTACTTCCATACCTTATACTTGTTGTACTTATTGTAGAAGACATTGGCATAAGGCAACTAGATGCTATGTGAAAAGAAAAGTGAAAATGGTGTTAAAACCATTTGGAAAGTAAAGGAAATCATTAATAACACCCACAGACCCAAGAAAATTTGGGTACTAAAGGTTACTTTCTCTAATTTAATATAGGTGTGCTACCTTCCAAGATCAAGTGTTGCTAAGTAGTTTTTTGATAGTGATTGCTCAAGACATATGATGGGAAATTCCTTCTCATAAGTGACATTCTTGCTACAAATGAAGGCTTTGTCACATTTGGTGACAAGAAGAAAGGAAGAATCCTTGATGTAGGTAATATTGGTAAAAGTTGTTCCCCTCTCATCAAACAAGTATTACTTATTGATAACTTGAAATATTTGTGTGATAATGGTATCAAAGTTGAATTTAAATGTGATACTTGTACTATTCTTAATAATGCTAATAGTAAAACCATCTTTCTTGCAAATTGTATTGGAAGTATGTATATACTTTCTAATGATGAACTTATTGCAAATGATGTTAAATGTCTTGTAGTTTATGATAATGATGGCTATTTGTGGCATAGAAGATTAGGTTATGTTAGCATGCATTTGTTAAATAAACTTTCTTCTCAAGAACTTGTTAGAGGTTTGCCAAAAATATGTTTGGAGAAAAATTATCTTGATGATGCTTGTCAATATGAAAAAAAATAAAAGAATCTTTCAAACCCAAGAAAATGGTTACTAAACTAAATATTTTTCAATTTTTTGGGAAATTTTACAATTGGTTTCTAATTAGAAACTGATTAAAATCAGTTTCAAATTTTGGTTTTAATTGAAATTGGTTTCTAATCATTTTCTAAACCATATACCCTAGATTGGTTCTAAATTGGTTTCTAATCGGTTGTTAAACCCTAATATGGTTTCAAATCGATTTCTAATATTACTGGTGGTCTCAAATTGATTTTTTATCTAATAATTAAAATTTGTAGATCATAATTAAGATTTATGATGTGACATCCTACATCTTTGAAGAATTTAGAAGGAGTACTGTGACCAATATGTAATTAGCATATGTATGTATTTTTATTATGCATATATATAATTATCTATAGTTTAGTAAATAGTTGTATAATGTATCTATTTGTACTACTTATATTTAAGATATTTGTTGATCTATATATACTTATTTTCAATTATTGTATAAATATAATCAAATATCAAATAATTTGTCTATAATTAACACTCATATAAGTATTCAAGTATGTAAAATAGTAATTATATATAATGCTAATATGTTTTGTCTATATAAATACAATTACTAATTTTTTATTAATTAGTAAACGCACTTAATAAGTTAATAACATGAGTTTATTACCTACTAAAAATTAGAAACATTTCATTGAAATTTTACATGGTCATTTTCAAAATATGATATTAAAAATATAATATAATAAGTCTCATCTTATAATATTTTATTTCTCTAAGTTCTATTATAAATAGGATTGTTTTTAAAAAATTATATCATCTATTATTTAATAAATAATTATAATACATATTATTCATTTTGAAATATAATATATACATATATAGTATATATAGAATAATTGAAAAAAAATATCACTACAACAAACTTACATTGATGGAGAAGCACATGCTCTCCATACAAAAACGCAGGTTCGAATCATGCAGGGAGCAATTATTGAGTCGGGCCAATCCAAGTGGGTTGGCCAGCTGGGTCGGGTCATTGATTTTTTTTGGTATTTATCCTTTATTTCTTTAATTCAATTTCAAATTAAAACTGATTTTTTACGGTTTCAAAATTGATTTTTTCTTGTAGTGGATGAACCTCTTGTGTACTTGTGTAGATTGTGATCTTAGTAGATTTAGTTTAAATTCTTAACTTAGTGAATGTAAATCTTTAAGAGATCAATCCACTATAAATCATTGTGTTATTTGATCCCACCACTTCTCTTCTCATTAAAGTTGTTGACATTTATTACTCTCTCATTCAATTGATATCCGTCTTTTAACTACTCTCTATCAAGGTTTCTTAAATACTTGGAGGTTAATTTTTTAAAATAATTTTTAAGAAAGAAAATATTTCAAAAAATTAGCCAAAATCCTAATTCACCCCCTCTTAAGTCTTTCAACTTTTATTAAAGTTTATGTAGTGAATTTGTAATTTACTTTATTTTTTGGCTCAAACACAAAGCACTTTTAGTGTGCTTAAAAGGTTCATTTGGTTACTGATTCTTCAATTTAGCCACTCATTTATGAGTTATTCATAATTAAGAATCCAAATAATTTACAGCATGTCTGAATTAGGTTCCTGAAATTTTTAACCTCTTTTTTGTTTTGGGCCCCAAAAAATTGGTAAATGGGGTTTTGGTATGGTGAAAAAGTGCTTTTCAGATAATTAGTTAATGGAAAATATTATAGTAAGTAAATCACGTGTAAAAACTATTTAAAACCCTTTTTAAGGTTGTTATTCGTTTCGAAATACGATTAGAATAAGGAAATGAATACAAATTAGTGCTGAATCTTAACAAATCTTGATATTTAAATTGTTTATACATTTATAAATTTTTTGAATCAAACGATAGTAAGATTCTAACTTTGTGTACCGAATTAACTATGTTCTCTATATATTAGTATCTCTCAGAAGAAGATCCAACTGACGCATTGATTCTTCAGCTTTGCCGTGCCAACTGCCATGAAGTTTGTCGTATGTATTATTTGACTAGTAGTTTTGAAAGGTATGAATCTGTCTGCATCCTTATGAAGCAATGCACAATGGGAGGCACTAAATTAAATGAGGGAGGGGTCGATCCTTTTTCCTTTTTTGGTTAATTACCTTTACCTCCTTTGAGGTTTGAGGTTCGACCAAACTACAAACACATTCTTAAGGTTTGATAAAACTATACCCTTCCCCTTTGATTAAGATCTCTATTAAGAAACTGTTAAAGCCTAATCAAACAATTATATTATCTATGTATTCTATGAAATAAATTAAATTAGAAATATAGTTGTTCCTTTATCCCTAACGCCACTGGCAAGGTTGACACAGAATTCATATTCGAATTCAACTTAAATTCTTACTTTTCCATCTCTTATGAACTCGACAGCGATCCTCTCATTTTCTTCTTTCCCTTCATGCTCAAACGCTCCATCAGCATTGATCAACTCTTCTGCTCTTTCTCAAGCTCTGCTATGTTATAGTTATCATCTGCTTCCTTCTCTTTTTTCTTCTTCCTCTTTCAATCCCGCGTAGCATCATTATCCAATCAATTTAATATTTATTCTTCCGTTTTCCTCTCTCTTCGAAATCAGATTTTTATCCATAAAGCCCAAAAATTTCTTCTCAAGTTTAATAATATTGATATTGAATATTTCCCCCATCAATATGATTAAGAATATTGAAATAAATTTTGAACATGGGCACAACTTTTTGTTTTTAAGATGGACTAACTAATTTGAATATGAATGCAGAGAAGGGAAAAGAAACCCATTTGAGTATTACCTAGGCCTTCCTTCTTATTTTTCTATAGGTTCATGCTATAATGAAATAGCGAGTATCTATTGCTGTTGGAGACAACAATGGAGTTGAAGGATTAGAAGAAAAGATCAAGAAAAAAGGATATTAGAAATAGACAAAATCCAAGAGCATGGAGTTCAATATGCTTGCTGCTTGTTGAGTCGTTGACTATTGTAGGTGTTAGGTGGGGTATTGAGAGTAGAAAAAGTATCAAAGCAGCAATGGCAGAAAGCCCGGTGCCAAGAAGGCGTTTTGTTATTTTGAGTGAAAGTGTTTTGTCCATTAATTCTTGGATAGTTTGAAGGAAATGAGTTTTTGAAGAATGATACTTTTGGGTTTAAATTTTTATTAATGTGGATGTCTGTTAATTACTTAACAGATTAAAGCAGTAAGGATGAATTTGTTAAATATTGGTTTGGTTGAAGGGGGAAGTTGTAGTTTCATTAAATCTCAAGGATGTATTTGTAGTTTAGATTAACCTCAAGGGAGATAAGTGTAAATCTCATGGATGCAGGACAGCTTTAACAGTAAAAAAGAGGGGAAAAAAGTATTAAACGAAAGTCACAAAATGTGCTACTTAGTCATCTTAATGACTGACTTAATGTCGGAGCTTTTAAGAGGCAAAGGGGCCCACATAAAAAGGAAATTTTTATATATATTGACTCTTACTCTGAAAAAGAAAATGTTTTGAATATTAGTTCATTCACAAAGTTTGATTACTCTATGCCTTTTCTTAAAAAAAAAAAAAGAAAGATTATTGATTGACAATAAAATTACCAAATCATTACAACCAAAGCCATCCTTATCCAAAATAGTAGATAGAGAAAATTGAGAAATTGAGATAATTTAAAAATAAAATAATTAAATAATTAAAATTATACAAAGATTATCATGATAATTACAATTACATGTAATATTTCACATTCGTCAAACATGGATAGGTAAATATACATTATATAGAGTTTATTTAGGTTTCATATTTTTTAATTAAATATATAATTAGATTTAATTTATTTTTCACAAAAATTTATTTTTACAGAATCCAAAATAAAATATCTCCCAACTAAACAAATTTAAATATACCATAATAAAATATGTTTATCGCCTTTACTGAATTAAGATATTCTTTCGTTTAAAATTAATAGAATGTCTATATATTTTTAAATTTTAAATATTTATTTTTTAAAAACAATTAAATATTTTATTTAAATTTTTATTACTTATTTTTTAATTTAAACAAATTAAATTTTACTAGTACAATAATTTCTCCTCTAATTTTAAAAATTCTTTTCATATTTAAAATTTAAATTTCACTAACAAATAATCTACTAGTCAAGTCTCGTTTGGATCTCACAATCATGAGTTACCCATTTGCTCTTGCTCAGTAGAAGCAGTGGCTGAGATTAATATGAGTTGTCCTCTGGGTGGCCATTGATGCCTCCGGTACAGAAGCGTGGATCTATCCGCGGTAGGAAGATCCAACTAACGGATTGATTATTCAGCTTTGCCCTCCGAACCACCGGAAAGTTTTGTTGCGTGTGTTGTTTTACTAGTAGTTTTGAAGGGCAGGCATATCCATGAGATGCACCAACTAGATGAGGGAGGGGCTGATCAGATTTGGAGTTGCAATAACTTCGGTCAATCAGTACAATAATGAAATATATTATATTAATGTATTTAACAATTAAATAAATTCTATTTAGATAATATTTTATTTTTAAAAAAATAAATTTAAAATTTTAAATATAAAAATTATATTTATTTTAATAAATAATTTAATTTTTATAAAATTTAAACACTTGATATAGTACATTATGGACGTAATTAGATAGAATTTAATTTTAAAATAAAATTTTTAAATTAAATTCTATCTAATCACGTCCATAAATACTAAATTTTAAAATTAAATTCTATCTAATCACGTCTATAATGTATTATCAGTATCAAGTGTTTGTAACTTTATAATGTAAACTGTATATTATTAGTATAAATATCAATGATAGTATATTTTTTACATTATTAATATATTTTGTGAGTTGTAAATGTACCAACCAACCCAGATGGACTTGTTATTTCTTTTTTCTCCCTTTTGTCCACGTGCTTTGACATATTGGGTTTGAGATAGGATGGAACAAAGAACAAAGGATCAGAAGATCAGCCCCTCCAAAACAGTAAGCGGAGGGAGTTCAGGAATTGAGATGATCTAAAAATAAGAAAACAACGTAATAAAAGTTACTCAAAGGTTTAATAATCATGATAATTACATATAAACATTTCACATCCCTAAAACCCTTAGATAGGCAAATATAATGAAGTATCTTGATTCTTACAACAACAGAGACTCCCCCTAGGTATTTTAAAATACTATCTTTGTCTCTTTTATTGAACTAAGCTACTCTTTTCATTCGGAAATAATTGAATGTTTATATTTTAAAAAAAATTAAAATTTAATACTCCTTTCATCTATAATTGAACTAACTTAAACTAGTGCGATACACGGATATATTTTATATTAAAATTATTTTTTCAAAAGAAATATCCAAAGAGAAATCTTTTTTACATTCCAAAATATATATGTTTAGGAGGAAAAATTAAATAAAATAAAATATTAAAATTTTATTAATTCAAAAACATCAAATGCCTTCTTTTTCATCTTAGGCTTTTAGCATATAATTTTAACCTCTTTTGTTCCTCTCAATACAAAATCAGAAACACATGATTTAAGCTAATATATAAGTAGTTTAAAATTATTTTAATAGATTTTAAATAATTCTAACTAATAAAAAATTTAAAAATGAATTAAATAATTAAATTGTCTTACTTTTATAAAGTAACTCAATATACGTAATTCAATTTTATCAAAAAAATTATGAAATTCAAGTTAATATATAAGTACTTTAAAATTATTCTTATCAATTAAAAAAATTTTAAGTAATAATTAAAGTCTCCAACTTTTACAAAGTAGCGTAATAAATAGAATTCAAAATTAAAATTAATGTATAAGTTAGTTTAAAGTTATTTTAATATATTAAAAATGATCCTAACAAATTAAATTTTTTAAGGCTAATTCAAAAAAGTAAAAAATCTAAGATATTAGGATAATTCAAAATTCAAGTTAATAAATAAATATTTAAAATTATTTTAATATATTAAAAATAATTCTGACTAGTTAAAAAATTTTAAACTAATAATTAAAGTTTCTTACTTTTACAAAGTAACTTAATATACATAATTCAAAATTAAAATTAATATATAAATTAGTTTAAAATTATTTTAATAGATTAAAAATGATCTTAACCAATCAATTTTTTAAAAAATAATTTAAAAAAATAAAATTTTAAGAAATTTAAATAATTCAAAATTTAAGTTAATATATAAATTATTTAAAATTATTTTAATAAATTAAAAATATTCTAACTAATTAAAAATTTTAAAAATAATAATTAATATATTAATTATTTTAAAATATCTCAATATAATAAGAATATTATTAGAAATGAGGCAAAATAATAACAAAATTAAATACTAGGAACAGAAAACATTAAAGCTCAAAACGTCTGTCGACTGTCATTATCAAAACTATAAAAAATCGAATAAGTAGTATGTGAGTTCTGTTCATTACTAAAAGGGCAAGCTATTTCTGAGTCGATCAAATTGTAGCTTGGTAGATATATACTCCATCCATCCGTCCTATTTTATTTTATTTTCTTATTATATTAGAATATTTTAAAATAATTAATATTTTTTATAAAAAAATATTTTAATATATTTTATACTATCAATTACATACTAACCCCATTATATATTACTTTTATATATTTATATTTTATATATTTATATTTGACATAAAGTATACGCTGACGTAATGTTACTTTTTATTATACTATATTACTTTATAATATAATTCAAATTTTATATAAAATTTTAAATTATGTCAAACATTGTCAAATGAAATAAAACGAAAAGAGTAGTTGTCAAAGGTGAAAATATATTATTGCAATGATACATTCTCATTGTCATAAAATTTTGTGTCAAGGTGAGAAGACAATACAACGTTAATGTTTTCTTTGACATTTTTTCGTTATTCTCTTTGAAGCAAGCATTCATGCTATAGAATAATAGAATATTCTATTAATCTTTAAACACAGAACTTTAAATGTAAATCTTGGACACTCTTATACTTCCCTTCCCTTTTACTCTCTCTTTTCCTCTCAACCAAACTAGGCCTTACTTTTTTCCGTCTTATCTTTATTTATTTCCTCTTTTCTTTAATTATCCTTAATAGAAATTGCTTCTTCATATATGTACATGTATTATATTATATCTTTTTATATGCATTATATATATATATATATATATATATATATATGATCATGGACCCTCCAAATCCCAAAATCCATTCTTTCCAAATGTGGAGAGAAAGAGACGGACGGTGGAGGAGGACATCAGATTTTTTTAAAATGCAACCATTGCCCTCAATTCGAACCCCCATTCCCATGCACCAACTATTCTTCTTCAAGTTGGGTAACTTCTTTGTGTAATTAACACTATTTAAAGTCGCAGCAAATTGGAAAATCTCAACAATCACCATTAGTTCTTGAAAGCGTTTCCATGGAGCTCATCGTTCTCCTTCTAGCTCTTTCCCTCTTCGGTTTCATGCTAGTAAAAATTGCCAAGAGAAACTCAAGTCTCAAACTGCCTCCGGGGCCTCGTCCGCTGCCTGTAATAGGCAACCTGCATCAGCTTAATGGTGGCCTAATGCATCACGTCCTCACGGACATGGCCAAAAACTATGGACCCTTGATTCGGCTCAAGTTTGGTGAAGTTCCCACCGTTGTGGTGAGCTCCTCAGAAGTTGCCAAGGAGATTTTCAAGACACGCGATGTCTTTTTCTCTAACAGACCTAAAGATATTGCCGTCATCAAAGTCATGACGTACAACTATAGCAACATTTTGTTTGCTCCGTATGGTAACTACTGGAGACAAATGCGTAAAATCTGCATGGTGGAACTTCTGGGTTCGAATCGAGTGAAGGCGTTCGGATCAATCAGGGAAGATGAGGTCATGAATCTGATTACGTCTATTTCTTCCCAAGAGGGAAAGAGTGTCAATCTCAGTGAAAAGATATTCTCCATGACTTATTCCATCATTGCTCGGGCAGCTTTTGGTAAAGCAAACCAGTATCAGGAAGCATTCAAAATGAACATGGATAAATGTGACGAGATGACGAAGGCACTGGACATAGCCGACTTGTATCCTTCGCTCAAATTCCTTCGATTTCTGACCGGAATAGAACGTAGATTGCAGGCAATGTTCCAGGAGGTTGACAAAATACTCCAACAAATTGTGGATGAGCACAGAGAGGATATGAAGAAAGGAAAGCATGAAAGTGAAGAAGTTAACGAAGATATAGTTGACGTTTTCCTAAACCTTCAGAAAAAGGGAGACCTTGCGTTCCCATTGACTGACGACAATATCAAAGCAGTACTTCTAGTAAGTGAACACTTGATCTTCTATGCACATTCAAATGTCTCAACAATTGTTTTTGGAACTTACCACTTGAATTCCAGGACATTTTTAGTGCCGGAGGAGAGACATTGGCTACTACTCTAGAATGGGCAATCTCTGAAACAATTAAAAATCCGAAAGTTTTTGAAAGGGCTCAAGAGGAAGTACGAAATGTCTTTCTTGACAAAGGGAAGGTTGACGAGCAGAGCCTTCACGAACTAAAATATTTGCAAGCTATCATCAAAGAGACCATGAGGCTTCATCCTGCGGTACCGCTTTCAATTCCAAGAGAGTGCAGTGAGCAATGCGATGTCTATGGATATGACATACCTGCCAAGACCAGAGTTCTTGTGAATATCTGGGCGATAGGCAGAGATCCCAAGGATTGGACGGAGCCGGAGGTATTCGACCCTGATAGATTTCTTGATTCTGATGTTGATTACAAAGGGAACCATTTTGAATATATTCCATTTGGAGCTGGAAGAAGAATATGTCCTGGTATATCATTTGCAATGCCTAATATTGCTTTGGCATTGGCACAACTGTTGTTTCATTTTGATTGGAAGCAGCAAGATGGAAAGAAACTCGAAATTTTAGACATGGATGAAGGCCCGAGTTTGACAGTCAAGCGTAAGAATGATCTAAAGCTAATTCCGCAAATTTATTATAGATCTTGTCTTAAAAATGAGCCCTAGCGGTCATCTATATTTATTCCGTGATGAATTTGTTTCGTAATTGTTCCTTCTCTTCTTGATTGCTTGTAATAACGTTATTCATATGCTAAGGACAAGTCTTTTACTTTTACATTAGAGATGTTAGTGGATCTTTTACATTCTTACTTATTAGGGAAAATGGCCAGTTTATTTGTAAAAATTAAGCACCTAACATGTTATGATCCAAAAAAAAAATTCTATTATTATAGTCCTTAAAAAAATTTTATTCAGCTAACAAGGTCCAACTAATATGTGTTGTCATGTTATAGGTACATGACATTTTGGACTTTGTTAATTAAATAAAAATTATTTAAAAATTGTAACGATAGAAAAATAACTTTTGAGACCATGATATATTAGGCACCTAACTTTTAGAACTAAACTGGTCATTTTTCCTTCTTATTATTAGTTAGAAGAATAGCTACGAGATCTGCTCAATGGCATTTGTAATAACTAATAAATGTGGCAAAAGAAAATTTCTAAGTATAACCAAAATAATATATCAAAATAATATTAATAAGTTTTATTTTTTGACCATATTAAAATTCTTGTAAATGTGTGTATGTATAAAATTATAAATGTGTGTATGTAAGCTGGGCGTAATTTAGGGGTTGGGCGTAATTTAGGGGTTGATTATAGCCAATGGTTTTGGCCTGGAAGAAGGTTGAAATCTGAGATTTTGGATGGTAGATTCCAAGAGAGGTTCAAACGAAGAATTGCTGGAGTCTTACAGAACAACTACTAAAAATTATCGGATGGAAAAGGCAATTGACGAAAGTATAAATGAAAGTTGAAGAAGAAAGGAGATAGCAAATGGAAGAGCTAGAAGCCATTGTCTCACCATTTCTTTTATTTCTGAAGGCATTAGATTCTTCTTGTATTTTGCTTCTTAGTATTTAGATTGGTGCACAATGTGACCTTTAAATGACAAAATGGAGAAAGATATAAAGCACGATCGGTGAAAGAGAGTAAGAGAGAGGAGGGAGGAGAGATAAGTCTCTAGAGAGAGGGAAACAATTCCGTGTGGAGGAGGAGGAGAGGGAGATAATTAAAAAGATTTAGAGAGATAAGATTAAAAACAAAAAGGACAAGATGAAAAGAAAACTTACCTTCAAAATCCTGGGCCAATAACTCTAGACATTCAAAAGGAAGTTAGAGTACATAGAGAAGGGGTGAGATTAGATTATTATTTTTTTTAGTTAAGTTGTATTGAATATCGTAAAAGTGAATTAATTGTTAGGTGAGAAGTGAGAATCAAAATAAAAATAAGAAAAAAATAAAAAATTAGATTAAATCTCAATCCAAGCCTATACTTACTGGATTCTATTACAAAATTCAATACAATTTTTTTACTCTTGTCACATTTCTTATCTCACAAACAATTCAGTTTTACAAAATCTAAAACAAAAAATCTCAAAGCCAAACACTATCTAAACTCACTCCAAGTTGGTCCAAGATAGAACACAAACCGTGTTGGAGGGGGAAGAGAGGGGAGAGAAGATTGAAAAGATTAGGAGACAGAAGATTAGAGATATCCAAAGATTTCAAGAGGGACAGGCTCGTCCATTGAACACAAATTGCTCTAGCAGGAAGAAAATTGCTCTGCGAATATTGCCAGCCAAACTTGAAGTGTATCTTATTAGCAAGTATATGGAAATATTGTCGTAATGACAAATATAACTTAAATTTAAAAATAGAAGTGATTTTCGCACTCCCAAAAACCATCTCTGGGGTTAAGAATGGAAATAGATTTCTTTGCATATCTTCTTACGCTTCTGACTGATACCCGATGAAGACAAGTTCATGCCGGCAATAAGCAACTATGGTTCTTGGCATTTTGTTCCTTTTTGGTTCTCCTGAGAACCAAAATATGACTTTTTAATCCCTTTTTTATCCTTTTGGGTGTGGCTAATATTCTGAATATTAGCCACATTTGCTGCTGATATAATGGATGGAGTAAGTAAAGAAGACCGGAATGACCTTATTAAAGTAAAGATTGAATGTCTTGAGAAATGCAATAAATTGACACGTTAGACATTCTCCCTAGTCTGAAAATTGATATTTAATTACTTTTTTAAAAATAGAAAGATTTGATGTTAAAATCAGATAATAATGAGACATAAAAAGAAAAAAAAGTATTAATGTATCATAAAAAATCGATTGACAAATATTTTGAAATTAAAAAAATAACAATTATATTAAAAGAGATGAAGTATAATCTTATCACATAAATTGCCTTCCTCATTTGCCTCATTTGTTCACATTCATCTCTTACTAAAGAATGTCAGGCCTACTCAGCAGAACTAATCCCCACAGTACAGATCACCCCCGTCCTAATAATGTCCATTGAATTTTCTCAGGCATAGTTCCCAGGCGAAAAGAACAATCCCATCTGAGGCATTTCTGTAGCAATGGTTCTTCAATCATTCAATCTCATGGAGATAGTTTTTCTCCTCTGTGCCCTTTTCTTCGCCTTCATGGTGTTCAATCTTCTAAAGAAATCAAATAACTCAAAGCTCAAACTACCTCCAGGGCCGAAGCAACTTCCGGTCATAGGAAATATGCACCAGCTTTATGGTGGTCTGATTCATCACGTTCTTAGAGATTTAGCGAAGAAGTATGGTCCTCTGATGCATCTACAAATTGGAGAAGTTTCAACAGTGGTTGTTTCGTCACCAGAAGTTGCTAAGGAGGTTTTCCGAACCCATGATATCCTGTTTTCTCAAAGGCCCTCTAATCTCATCGCTTTGAAGGTTATCTCTTATGATTTCACAGATATAATCTTCTCTCCATATGGAAATTA
The DNA here is from genome assembly GCA_030512225.1 of Rauvolfia tetraphylla. Classification (NCBI taxonomy): domain Eukaryota; kingdom Viridiplantae; phylum Streptophyta; class Magnoliopsida; order Gentianales; family Apocynaceae; genus Rauvolfia; species Rauvolfia tetraphylla. The sequence continues at coordinate 2,849,978 of JAJQKT010000012.1, forward strand.
CTGGAGACAACTGCGCAAAATCTGTGTAATGGAGCTTCTCAGTCCAAAGCGCGTCCAGACATTTCGATCCATTAGGGAAGAGGAAATTCTGAATCTGATTACTTCAATTTTTTCTCAGAAGGGAGCAATTGTTAATCTGAGCATGATGATCTTCTCATTGACTTATAGCATCACTTCTCGGGCCGCCTTTGGAAAAATAAATAGATATCAAGAACAATTTATACATCTTGTACAGGAAAACATAAAGCTGGCGGGAGGATTTTCCACAGCAGGTATGTATCCTTCAATCACATTACTTCAATTGATCAGTGGAATGAGATATAAGTTACAGCGATCCCACGATCAGATTGATGAAATACTTAAAAGCATTCTCAATGAGCACAGAGAGATTAAGAACAAACAAAATCACCCAAGTGGAGAAGCAAAAGAGGATCTTGTTGACATTCTTTTGAACATTCAGAAAGGTGGAGAATTTGAAGGGCCTCTGACTGATACCAGTATCAAAGCAGTCATTTATGTAAGTCAATCACAGCCCAGGAATCTTCAAGCATCCTAGGTATTTAAGCTTGAAAATTGTAATAATTAGGGAATACTATAATTTCTTTGCAGGCTTTCGATTTCTAAACGAAAAAGGTGAAATTAGAACATGTATTTGAAGAATCTTAAATATCTTAAGTTCATTCATGACTTAGCAATCTATGAAATATAAAAAGGAAATTCTTGGTTTCTCTTTCAGGATATTTTTAGTGCAGGAAGTGAGACATCGTCGACAACAGCAGAATGGGCAATGTCCGAGATGATTAAACATCCACAAGTAATCAAAAGAGCACAAGAAGAGGTAAGAACGGCGTTCCATGGAAAAGGGAATGTAGAAGAATCCGGCCTTCATGAGTTAAAATATTTGCAAGCAGTGATCAAAGAATCCTTCAGACTCCACCCCAGTGCACCACTATTACTTCCAAGAGAATGCACTGAGCAATGTGAGATTCATGGATATCAAATACCTGCCAAGACCAGAGTCATCGTCAATGCCTGGGCAATTGCAAGAGATCCTCACAACTGGACTGAACCTGAGAAATTCAATCCGGATAGATTTCTGGATTCTCAAGTTGATTACAAGGGGAATAACTTTGAATTTATCCCGTTTGGTGCCGGAAGAAGAATGTGTCCTGGAATCTCATTTGCTTTGGCTAATATTGAACTTCCATTGGCCCAGCTGTTGTTTTATTTTGATTGGGAACTCCCTGCTGAGAATGAAGAAGAAGAAGAACTGGACATGACTGAGGCAGTAGGGGCGGCATCGAAGCGAGCAAAGGATCTCTACGTTAATCCAATTCCATACATTGATTCATCTATAAAACAAGAGCATTAGAAAATAAATCATTAGGGGATCTCTACATTAATTGGTTGTGATGTTGATTAATTAAGATAAGATAGTTACGTTATCTTGCTGGAAATTATGGGAGTTATTCCGTCAGTACCTGCTATGTTCTCTCCTTCCTCATTGCAACCGTATCCATATCAATTCCGTAGTTCTTGTTCGTATGGATCTGAACAGTAGAGTAAAGATTGCAGGCATGAAATTGGTAGATCGTGAAAGAGAAGGAAAAATAGATAGTAAGGGCTGTTGGCGGCAACTAATGCAGAGGTAGCATCGGGGAGGGTGAAAGCTACGAGTATGGAATAAGGAGAAGGAAGAAGGAAGAAGAGAGAGTGAGGGACGTCATAAGGCGCCCGCGAGAGCTAAGGCAGAGGTACCTGGTGGCGGTAGTCAATTGAGAGAAAAGTAAGGCAGTTCTTAGTTATTTAGATTTAAGAGTGGCTCAGAATTTTCTAGTAAATCTTATAATACATTCTTTAGTATTTTACTAATTAATATATTCATTATTTAAGATTTATCTTATTTAATTTAAAATATATAAATAATTTATATATTTAGGAGTCTTACACAACAGTGTTGTAAAGAATTCTAATATATCTAAAAGCGTGAATGATGTATTTCGCGTCTTTTTATACAATGCTATCACAATCTCTAGCAATTAGCACACAAACAGAAGACAAGCACACATATCATTTTAATCAGTATAATGGCAAGTAAATCAAATATTGTACCTTCAGAAATGATCAAATATCACTACTCACTTTTGTCCTATTGTTTATTTTACCAATTCAATTATGAAAATTGATTAAAAGGAATTACTAGAAACAAAAGATTTAACTGATCTAATTAAAAATACCTTAACTAAACTTGTTGCAAGAGGAAATTCAACAGAGAAAATAATATTTGATGAAGAATCCCCCTAGAATTACCTATTTGATAGCAAAAAATCCTTAGTTAATTGGTTTTTCCTTCTTATGTTTAGTGAAATTTATATATTATGACTCACCCTATCTTTAAATGAAAGTCATCTACCCTTAGATTAGTTAGTTGAAATCTTTTTCTAACTAATTTAATCTAAGAAGGCATTTAGATTTGTAAATTTCCAATTAGACTACTCTAATTACCAAAAAGGTATTGAAGCCCCTATATCTAGTCATCGAAATCACCCTCGTTATTTGTATTATGGTCTATTTCACCATTTTTTCAATTTCAAGTGAAATTTTTAATTCATTAATCAATAGGAATCAAAATTAATCCAAGCAATCAACTCCACAAATAATACATAAGAAATTGGAGTTCAGTTAACCAAGAAAAAATTCATTCACATAGATAATAATTACGGAGTTCATAATCATCTAAGTATTCAAGATTCTAACTCATAATATTACAAAACATTAGAAGAAGAGTAAAGAATGCTCATTTTCATATCTTCAACTCCTATCTTCTTCTATGTTTGAAATCTCCACTTTGGCCTTGGAAAACTAGGAGATTGGACTTGAATCTTCAAGATTAAGGCTTCCCTGCTTCAAAGATTTAATCTTCTCTCTTGATTTCTCTTGCAAAGGTCAAGATTTTGTAGGATTTCTTCTTCAAGAAAATGACCCTTCTTTGCTCTTCAAGAAACCCTAGCCGCCTTCTCTTGTGTGCTAGAAAAGCATACATATATATCCCCAAAAAATAAAAGGTAAAAATTGCAAAAATTTGCAGTATAGCCTAGTCCACCCTAGGCAGCACCACTTGTTCTCAGTTTTTCAGAGTTTCTAAAAACTAGTTACAGGCGGCACCATCTACATGGATCTGGGCAGCACCACTTGCTCCAAAAATAAAGCCAAGGGCAATTTTGTCTTCCAACTTTGTTCCAAATGTGTAGAATATTCATCCTTACTTCTTTGCACTCCCAATCTTCAATAAACTCATATGAAACAAGGGAAGAAAGGAAAAGAGTATAAATGGCGATTAAAACACTCAAATTTAATAGAAATTAAAGCTCAAAATAGTCATAAAAATGCAATACGAATAGAATATATTAAACTCTCTTGTACTTAGACATTACTTGCACTCAAACAATACGATTACAAAACCATTGAGAGATAAATACAAGACATAAGGAGATTATGTTGAAGATCATTTTGAAAAAAGACAAAATAAGTAGAATATTACATCAAGCATATCTACACAATCAAACCAATAGTCATCCCAAATACCCATCACGAAAATCAAACAATCACCCCGCGTCTCGTGATGTAAGTAAGAATCTGTGGGTGTGTGCATGTTCCCAACCAATGCAAGTGCTCAACAATTATAGGGATGAATTTCAGATTATTGGCCAATGAATTCACAAACAAGAAAGCATAAAAACATAATACCTCATAAACTCAGCTTCCACAAAACCTCTCCACTAATATAGTAGCCAAAGTTCAATCTAAATTGATTAGATAGGACTTTCAAGCTTGTAATTATAGATTAGGGAAAAGTTATGGATACCAAATGAAGGATAAGGGATTCAAAGTCAAAGAAATGAGAGTTAAAGAGAATGAGACACAAAACAAAAGTAACAACCCTTTTAGCCGCAAACGAATCTCACCGCTCACATGCATCTAATTACAAACTCTCATCCTCTCAAAATCTCCTCACTTCAACCCACAACTTCCAAATTATCAACCATCTTTATTAATTCGCTACATACCTCAATCATATCAAATATGGCAGAAGAAATGATAAATCTTCAATGGGAACAATAAAGGCAGCAAAAGATATAATAAGCCTTCAAAACAGTATACATATATATAATTTTTTTTTCTTTTTTCTTTTTTCTTTTTTCCTCTCTTTTTTTATGATAAAACAAACATTAAATCAACTAATTACATTTCCAATCAACCAAATCCAACAAAATAATAACAGAACAAAAAATCACATCAAACAACACATAACATAGAACTCCATAATTCAAGACACAATTAAAGCTTGAAACTCAAAACCAAATTAAATAAAATTATGTACAAATGAAAAAGAAACATTGAAGAACACTTATCCTCCGGATCATAGAGGATTAAAGAGACTTTTTTAAGTTTTCTAGGATCTCTTCCATGTTAATACTTGAGGAAGTGGCCATTGACTTAGAAAATTCCTTTCTCCAAATGGACAACCTCTACCACACAATAAGGGTAGACTTTTTTCACCACGAACGGTCCCAACAATCACAATTGGAGCTTTTTGGGAAAGAGCTTTAACTGAGAGTTAAAAAATATCACTTACTATCCTTTCTTAAACTCCCGATTCGGTAACACGTGCTTTCATGCCATTGTTTCACCTTTTCTTTGTAAATTCTTGAATTCTCATAGGCATCTCTCCTCTATTCATCAAGCTCATCGATTTGGAGCATTCTTTCCTTTCTTGCAAGGTCAAGATCAAAGTTAACAAACTTGATAACCTAATATGCTTGTCCAACTTCAATCGGCAAATGACAAGACTTTCCATAAACCAATCTCTATGGAGTAGACCTGATGAGGTTTTGTATGTCGTCCTATATGTCCACAAGGCATCATCAAGCTTAACACTCTAACCCTTTCTAATATACTCAACAATCTTTTTCAAAATTCTTTTGCTTTCTCTATTAACAACCTCCACTTGACCGCTAGTTTGAGGATGATAAGGGGTAGCCATCTTAAGAGTAATACCTAATCGAAGTAACACTTTCTCAAGCTGTTGGTTGTAAAAGTGGGTTCTCCTATCACTAATTATAGCTCTAAGGATGCCAAAATGAGTAAATAGCTTTTTTAAGAACTTAACCACTGCCCTAGCATCATTTGTAGGCAAAGATTGGGCTTCTACCCACCTAGAGACAATCTCAACTGCAACCAAGATATATTTATTACCAAAAGACTTTGGAAATCGACCCATGAAATCAATACCCCAACAATCAAAGACTTCACATACTTGAAATATAGAGAATGGCATTTCATGCTCTTTTGAGATATAACATGTCTATTGCCAATTGTCATACTTTCTCGCATGCCTTTGGGCATTCTTAAACAAATTTGGTCAACAAAATCCCAACTCTAATACCTTTCTTGCTATCCCATTGGCTTGATAATGCCTACCAGATCTTCTCAGGGTATGCTACACTCCTCCTTATGATTTGATCTGCATAAATATGGATCTTTCCAAAGGCAATACTTTAAATCCGAAAAGAATTTCTTCCTTTGTTGAGGAGCTAAGTCCTTTAGTAAGATTCGACCTACAATATAGTTAGCATAATCTACAAACCAAGAAGTGTGGTCATTATTACCTGTAACCAAGTATAGCATATCATTGGGGACTGCATCATTTATGTCTTCCTCATTTAGGCGTTCTAAATGTGAATTCTCCAACCTTGATAGATAATCGGTGGTAAGATTTTTTGCTCCCTTTTTGTCCTTTATCTCCAAATCGAACTTCTGCAATAAAGCAACACATGAGTAGTCTGGACTTCATATCATGTTTGTTAAGAAGATATTTGAGGGCCGAATGGTCCTTGCAAACAATAACTTTAGACAAAACGAAATAAGGACGAAATTTGTCAAAAGCAAAAACTATAGCAAGCAGCTCCTTCTCGATTGTTGTATAGTTCTCTTGTACTTTAGTTAAGGTCTTACATAGATAGCATATTGGCTGAAAATTCCTTTCTCACATTTGTTCAAGCACTACCCCTATTGCAAAATCACTTGCATCGAACATTAGTTCAAAGGGGATGGACCAATCAAAGGCAACCAATATAGGAGAATCAATGGGTTTTTGTTTCAACATATTGAAAGCATTTAAGCATTTTTCATCAAAGATAAAGGGCATATCTTTTTCAAGAAAATTTGTAAGAGGTTTAGAAATTTTCAAAAAAAAATTTATAAATCTTCTATAGAAACCAGCATGACCAAGAAAACTCTTAAGTACCTTTACAGAAGTATGTGGTGGCAACCTCTATGGTTTCTACCTTAGCCTTATCAACCTCTATGCCATTACTAGAAATCTTGTGGCATTTTAACCATAAAATGGCAACACAATGCCCTCTTTAACCATCAAATGGAACTTTTCCCAATTTAAGACCAAGTTGGTTTCCTCACATCTTTGTAAAACTTTTTTCAAGAGTTTTTCAAACAAAGCTCAAAGAAATCGCCAAAGATAGATAAATCATCCATAAATATTTTCATAATATCCTCTACTAGATCTTCAAATATAGCCAACATGCACCTTTGAAAAGTAGCAAGGGTGTTACAAAAACCAAAAGGCATGCGAAGGTAAGCAAAAGTACAATAAGGATAAGTAATGTAGTTTTCTCTTGATCCTCCAAGGCTAGAGGAATTTGAAAATATTGATAAATACCATCAAGAAAACAATGGTACATATAACCGGCAAGTCTCTTATGCATTTGATCAATGAAAAGTAGTGAAAAGAGATCCTTCCTAGTGGTATCATTGAGTTTTCTATAATCTATGCATACTCTTCATCCTATCACGGTTCTCATCAGAATCAACTTGTTCTTCTCATTAGACACCACAATTATCCCTTTTTCTTTTGGAACCACTTGGACGAGACTCACCCACAGACTATCTGAGATGAGATAAATAAGACTGGCATTAAGAAGCTTGATTACTTCCACTTTAACCACTTCTTTCATGTTTGAATTTAGCCTTCTTTAGGGTTGCGCTGCCAGTTTGAAGTCTTCATCCATTAATATTTTTTGAGTACAAAATGAATGACTAATACCATTGATGTCTAAGATCTTTCATGCTATTGCTTTGTTATGCTTCTTCAATACTTTGATCAACTCCTCTTTCTGCTCTTCTTGCAAACAATTTGCAATGATCACCGGGAGTTTTGAATTATCTGCAAGAAAAATATACTCTAAGTGATCTGGTAACTTCTTCAACTCCAACTCCAAAAGATCTTTAATGGAAGACTTCATTTTGCTCTCTATGCTCCTTTCAATCTTTTCAAACTCTGTCTCTTTGGTTATGAGTGGTGATGACTCCAATTCAATTTGATTTATTTTTCTTAGTATTATTCTTATATTTTTCCCTAAAGATCAATCTTCATTTGTACAAGCTTTCATTTTTTGTATTCTCACTTTATAGCATGGTCAAAAACCCTTCTGTGAGAAATCATCAGTCATGTAAAATTGATCACAAGACTTGGAAGTTCTTATGAGAAAATGTATGACATTTTCTGCAATTAATGTTATGAATTGTAATTTTAAATCTGAAATCCGTATAAATCTCAAATAGCACAAAGATTATATTATGTTGCTTTGGTCTTTGAAGAAGTTGTTAGGGATGATAGAAGAGTGCGGTTTTGCCAAGATATTTAGTCTTGGGGTTAATATGTTAGAAGATGTATTATAGAAATCTAATTAATAAATTTAGATTCTACTTCTTCACTCTCTTTTACAATAAAAAAAATAATTGCATAGGAAAGACATTTATCTTGAATCATTCTCTTGAGTTCAAGAAGGGTTAACGAAGACATTTATCTTGAATGATTCAAGACGAATCAATTCTTCTAGTTTATCTTTCATTAATCTATCATTTTCAAGTGCACATGATTACTCTTCATTCTTCTATCTTTAAATTCAATTTACATTACTAATTTTTCATTTTTCATTACTCATTACTCTTTCTTTTTTTTTCTAAAAACATTATTCATTGGTCATTACAACTTGTTTTGCCATTTGCTTACAACTTCAACATTGCCTCCCATGTTTTGTTGGATCTTTAAAAGAAGTCATTCAAAAATGATAAATATCTAGGATAGTACAATCTTATCTTACTTATTTTTGTTAAATAACTTGATAAATTACTGCATAAATTTTCAAACTATAAATCTTCTCAATAGAAAAGAAAAAGAATACAGTTTTAGGCTTTCAAAAGATAAATAATATGATTTAGTTGTTTTCTAGAAACAGGTTTTATTACACTTAAAAATAAAAAAAAACTTCTTTTCCTTCAAAGTGCTCATAGTTGTTAAGTATTTGATTTTTTTCCTTTATAATTTTTATAAATAACTTTATAAATTTAGTATTTAAGGTTTTAATTATTGCATCCTTTATGCAAGTACTTTTGGACATTTCTTACTCAATTATTTATTTATTTATAATGGCAAAGAAATAAGGTTGAAAGTTTATTTTTGTTTTCAAATATACATAATAATAAAATGATTAGAAGGTATTTATATATATTTATTTTTAGGAGAAAATAAATTATATATACAACTATTTTATCCCTCAAAAGATGATCATGCGTAAAATTCAAGAACTTTTCCCTAGCAACCATTGTATAAATGGTGGCAAAGTATATTGAGTTGACCAAAATGGTTTATATATATTTTAAAAAGTAAAAAAAGATTACGAATGTGAAAATAAAAAAGGGCATGTATATTTATTTTTTATTTTTTATATATAATTTGTTACTTGTTTTTCTTTGCAAGAATTTACAACTTATTCTTACTATTACCTTTAATGCCTCCTAAGTGGATAAAATATTTTTTATTAAACACAAAAATTTGCTTCATAATTTACTGGTTATGTAATTAAAAATAAAAGTTGTTATTAAATTTTTAAAATACAATTTACTTCATAGTTTTAAATTTTTTTATTAAATATATTTCAATAATTGTAATTAAAAATAAAAATTTTAATATATGTGCATACCACGGGTTTTTACTCTAATATATATAGATTAGGAAACCATCCTTTCAAAAAAAATGTAAAAAAATATTAGGTAATTGTCCGTAATAAGAATTTTTGAAAGTAAATAAGAATAAAAGATTTAAGTATGTGTGGTTTCTTTTTTTTCTTTTTTTTATATGTAGTTTCAAACAAGACAAAAAGAGAATCTTGTCCAATTAACTAGAACTGCCCGAGTCTAAGTGATTGGATAGTGTTTGGGTTTGAAATTTTCTGTTTTGAATTTCGTAAATGTAAATTATTTGTGCGAAAATAAGTGAGACCCAAAATAAAAATTTTTAATTGGGTTCCACATATAGCCAAAGGAATAAGTGGACATGGACGAAAGCACGGGCGTGATAGTAAGGCTCAAAAATGATCTGAACTTGATTCGGGTCCCTTATTGTCGTTCTTCTCTAAAAATGAATTAAGGCTTAGATCACCGAGTATCAAACACTTCAAATAATATGCAAACAAAATGTTTGTTTTTCATTTTTCTTTTTTAATGACAAGCGAACCCACCATAGCCGGTACATGAAGGTATGCTTGGGGTAAATCTCTCATTGATGTTTCCAAAGTCTTAGTTCAATGAATGAAATTAAAAAACCATATGCTTGCCAATTGTATTAGTTTAGATTGTTAAAAAAATGGGAATGGGAATGTGAAGCATAAGAGATCTTTCTAATAGGATTGGATAGTGTTTTGATTTGAAATTTTCTATCTTGAGTTTTGAGATAGAATTGTTTGTGAGAGAAGAAATAAGATTCAAAGTAAAAAAATTTACATTAGATTCCGTAGCGATATGTTGTCCAAATGCACATCCATTGATGCCCAAGGAAATCCATGTAACTTCGCATCCCTGGTCTTTTTCTTGAAAGGACTTTTGTAGAAAGGATAACCGGGCATCAATATTCTAGCAAATTAAGTTTTTTTTTCTTTTCTTTTCTTTTTTTTGGTGCAGCAGAAGTTGATGAGGATTTTCCTAGAGTGATTATTGCAATTTTCCTCTTCAAAGTAACCATCATTACATATTTGGAAAATAAATGTAATGCACATTAGCCGATGTTTCATAAGACTTCATACAAAATTTGAATAACTTAAGAAAAATTATTTTACGCATTTAAATTAGGAAAATTTTTATCCAGATTCACCAGTTAAAAACAAAAAAAAAAAGAAGTAAAATTTTTCAAAAAGCTTGATCTGTATGACATATTTCCAAAAATCTTCTAGTAAAATTAGCATAGGAATTCATAAGTTTTGTGAAATCGTCTTTACTTTTGAGCAATTTTGGTATATATTTTCAAATTTCACAGAAAGCAATATTCTCATGCACACTTTATTTACAAGCTGAAATTCTCACAGCACAAGATAGTGAAATCCTATATATGGGGTTGGTCTCATAGTTTTCAAATTTTTGACAAGCCCATCCCGATTTTGTTAGTCCTGGAAAACCCGAATTATGAAGTGGGCTTGGGTCATAGATTTCCAAGACCACACTCACATAATCACCAAAGGTCGAGGGAAAATACATTCTACATATGCCTCTCAAATTGAATATCTACACATTTTAATAGGCTAGTAAAATCCATATATACATGAAACAACATAGTCACTCAATCGAAAATTCACTTTTTGTCAAATTAAAAGGTCTCAAATTTAAATTATTAGGGATATATTCATCCATTCCCTTCGACTATTTATCAAAATAGTATTTATACAATAGTATAAGAATAGAGGCACATCGTAGTACTCAAGTGTGCTTGGTGAACCTCATTGTGAATATAAATCAATTACTCATACAAAATGGGAAGGGAAATTTCCAAAAAAGGAAAAAAAAATTTGCCTAGTAAAAGCAACCTAAGTTTCATCTTCCCCTTGCTAAAGCCTTCTCTGCAGTGTCCATCTCTTCCAAGATTCTTTGCTTTCTCTTAGTCGGAATCGGTGCCGTCGGTCCAAAGCTAATATAATGGCCAGAAACAGCATTGAGGGCCGAGTAAATATCCCGGAAAGAAATCCGTCCTAGCAGAGCCTTCTCTCTTCTATACTTAGCCACCCAAGTATTAGATGTTTCTCTAAGATCAGCCACCGCAGTAGTGATGTTAGGATCATTTTTATCCATGGTGATCGTGTTTCTTACCTTACTGATCACTTCCTCGCACTCCTTTACGTATTCTTCGTCCGAAGCAGCCCATGCAGAAGTCACCGGCGTGAGCAATGCAGGCGAGACTATTCCCGCAGCCAGCGATAAAAAGTCGCGGCGGCGAGTGGATAGAGTGGTGGTAATGGTGGTGGCACTGGCTGCATTTGTGGTGGTGGTGGTGGTGGGATTGGTGAGTTTTGACTTAATAGGAGTTAGTGGCTTTGGGGATGCGGTAGTAGGGGTGATTAGAGTTGGGGAAGCCATGGTTGGGGTAAGGAGGAGAAGAGGGATGAGGGAGGAAATGGAAGTAGGAAATGGAAGTAGGATTGATTTTAGCCACGTTGGCTTATCATCTTATCTCATATAAAAAGTTTATGGATGAGAAAACAACGAGGGGATTTTTGGATGATTGAAGTGTCATATCTGTTGGACTCTCAACCACGAATAGGAGCTATAAATAGTAACTTAGCCCCCAAAAAAAAAGAGCTATAAATAGTAGCTCGAAATCTTGAACATTAAACCAAAACTATTTTCTAGTGATCGAATAATTGGTTCATATTGTGGAAAAGAAATTTAAGGCTCATTTATTCATGATGACTAAATGAAATTTTTTGAGTTTGAGCAGGGTTTGATAATCCAAAAAAGTACAATTATAATTTAACAGACTTTTGTATGCCCTAATTATGATTTGATTTTGTTATGCTCCATATCTAAGAGCATTAAGGTTTGTATATGTCAATTAATTTGAGCTTATAACTAATCAAATCAAGATTAGTTTGAATCTAAGTTTAGGTTTCATGCTTTTATAAACTCATATATAAAAATTCAATACAAAAACTAAGGACTCATTGTAAGCATTTATTCGGTATAAATAGTTTTATTATGGTAATTCTGTAACACAAGTTACGCACTTATCAATAAAAATAATTCACATTAATAAAAAATATCAATTTATTATCTTAAGTGTAATTAATTTTTTTAATGAGTTAGAATTTTGTATCCACTTAGATTTTTTTTAGTAGTAATTATATAACTTACATGATAAATACAATTTACAAAATTATTAGAATAAAATTACTCGTTCTATTGTGTAATTCTTCTAAATATAAAGTTAGTTATTCTTACGAGTTAAGATCGTAATCATTCTAACATCATACATACAAGAGTTAAGTATTAAATTGTAATATTCATCGGCTCTCTCGGCATGAAATGTCTGATTTGCTGAAGAAGGCAAATACTTGTTAATGAAACTATACCAAATTAGAGGTTTTAATCGTAGTTGATAAGAGACGGTTGAGAGTTCAATTCTTATTTAGTGCAGAATTTATATTCTTTTTTAATATGACTATTTTTTCCTTTAGCAAAGTTTTAACTTCCTCTTGTGCTCAAAAAAAAAAAAAAAGAAAATAGCCATTGACACACAAAATTCGGTTCTAGAATTTGATTGGATTATATTAGTTTTCTTTTTTTAAAAAAGTCTAAAATTCATTACATTATTATGCGACACAATGTGGCGTCTTTTTTTTTTTTTTTTTTACAATGTGAAGTCTAAGATTTACTTTTTTATAAAAAATTTGAATATTTTTTTAAAAAAAACAATGTAGACTCATATTATCTCACTCGTATGAGCTTTAATAGTGATCGGGTCGGGTGATTCCTGATTCATTTCTCTCAATCGTAAACGGACCCGTATATAGGCTGCCCATTACTGATCTTCTATTAAGATCTCGCAGAGGCAAACCCAATGGGGCAGTAGTTGACGGGTCGTATGGGCTTTATATTAACAACTCTTTTAAAAACCTTTGGGCTTTTCTTTCTTCAAGAATTAAAAAAATAAATTGAAAGCTGTCATAATTTAATGCAACAATGAAATCATATGAGTATTTTCTATAAATTTATTAAACACGTATTCACATGTCCAAGAGCCACATGAGGCTAGTGGTGAGACATCCCAATAAAAGGTCGGGAGTTTAACTCTTGCATTGTGTGGGATTTGTCTTTCTTTTATAGGATTTATTTTATATTTTATTGAGATAATTTTCTACATTTTTTATAGGAATTATTTTCTCTTTTGTTAGAGTTATTTTCTTCTGTGTTAAGATTTGTGTTATAGATCATATAATCTACACCAATAATATGATACATTTTGTACAAAAAAAAATGTTGTGAGCGACATGATCTTCTTTGAGGGACTCATATGTATGAAATGAAAAATATGAATACGATGTGCTTTTGCACTATTATTAGGATTTGAAGTACACAAATAGTGCGTCATTTGTTGCTCAAAAATAAAAATACAAATAATATAAATCATGTGATCTTCAATAAAAATCTTTGACCAAAAGAAAACTTAATGAAAAGATAATAATTCAGTTAATTAAAAATATTTTTTAAGACGTAATTAATTTTGAATTTATTTTACATCTCGTCTTTCTCATGACTTTAAATAGGATTAGGATGACGAGGTTTCGAGCTATAAAATCCTTTAGATTAATAATTCAGCCTAAAAATATCATCCTATGTTGGATTTTTTTGCTTTCACCACTTGTTGAAACATCAATAGGTTATAATAACTTGCTACGCTTCTATTATACGCAATTTTTATTACTAATTTGCAAAAGTTGCACGCACGCTTGCAAAGATTAATAAAAACAGGAGGAAATGGAAATTGCAATTATGACATGCTTGCTAGTTTCTTCATCATTATCAATACAATTGTCACATAATAATTGACAAAGGAATACATATTTGCCCATTAGGAACAGCTACACAACCCTAGTGGATGTTTTAAATTCAAACCAATTAGTAAACCCACTTGGTGAATGGTGATCTTTTCTTTTTAATGATTATAGAAAAAATTTTTATTATTAATAAAAATTACACAATTAATGAAATATAAGTACATATACAAATGAACGATAGAAGTATTATGATTTGGGATCATCTGTTTCAATCTCTTTTTATTCTCAAAACACTAACACATATCCTACTTCCTCCTTAGAGTTTCTTCTTGTTATGTAGATTTTTTAATTAATTAATTTAAAAAATAGATATATGATAACTTGATAATAGCGGAATAGAGGATAAGTTAATAATTGAGATAGAAAAATTCAAATATTACCCCTATTAAAGAGAATAATAAACTCTGCATATTTAATCTAGTATATAAACCCTAACTTGACTGGACGTCAACTCGAATTACTCAAACAAGTTTGATTCTAAGTTAGTGTATTTGGTGAGGAACCCAACCCCATTAACTTATTATGAACTTTAAATACCAAAAAAAAAAGGAAAAAGAAAAGAGAGATAGAGAGACAAAGTTCATGGACCAGTAAATCAAGAAAAGAAATACTGAAAACATGTGGACTGTGGGCACCATTGCAAGAAAACTTTAGACCTGTCCATGGGATTCCTTTCAACTGTTTGCTGGAAATTTATGGGTCCAAACTCAAAGATTCAAAGCTCCCTTTGATTTGTGATAATGTCATAATGAGAAAGTGAAGTTCACAGGGAAGCTGCATATGCCATATGGGACCTGAAAAAGGGCCATTAAACCGCTATCTGTCTGCATTTATACCCTTCGTTGGTCTGACTTCTTGTCTTCCTAACTACTACTATTTCTCTACGTAGAAGATTGTGTTCTCCATAATATATTTTAAAAAATCTGTTTACAATTATTTTTTAAAGTTAAATGTTATTGATAATTATTCAATTTTGAACAGAAAAAAGATCACAACACATCAAAGATAGTTGAATAATCTAAAAAATTATCTATAATAAAATAGATGATCTAGAAAAGGGTGCATTCCCTCGCCCACCTTTATCAAAACACAACAAAAGGCGCAAATGCCCCGCCGGGCGGGCTGGGGAGAAGATCAACGGAAAAGGAAATCTTTGTATTTGCGACAATGAAAGTAGTCCAGCCATGCACATGCAGCCAGTTATTCTAAGCTAGCAGAATATAATTAAGCAAATTGCTATTGCTTGTTTAACAGCTAATTATGTACGGCAGCCTCGAAACCCCTTGCCCATAATCATTAAGATACAACCTTGAATGGAGCAAAATTTTATTTTGAGGAGAAATAGGATTATGTATTACCACTTATTCAATGTGGTAGTCTAATGGATTATGACATTTTATTTTATTCTTCTGGCTAATGGATTATAAAAATAAATTTATAATTAGTTGATGATGTATAAAATATAAAATTGAAGGGAAAAATTCAAAACCTGAATAAAATTCAAGAGCAAATTGAACTGTTTAGTTTTTATTGCCCTAAAGATTCATTCGCCGGTCGTGTATTTGCCATTTTGGTTTTTAGTGCTCGAAAGAGAGAGGGTGGGGAGAGAGCATTGCATTGTTTAGTTCTATCATTATCAATATCAAACATTAGAGAACTACTTGGCAAAGCCAGGCCTTGCATTTTAGGTTAGCTTTTTCTTAAAGATGAAAAAGCAATGGAACGGAGTCTTCCAAATTGCTAATGAAGAAAAATGATGAAGTTGGGTTATTTTTGTCAATATTCAACAATGACGAAGAAGAAATTGAGGAGAAGATCAGAGTGTATTTATTTTTTTTATAAATTACTCATCAAAGATACGTAGAATATAATATTTTATTTATTATGATGAAGTTTTAACTATTTTATGTAACTTCTTTCATTTTCATACAAATGAAGTATTTTAATGATTAAAAATAGCAATAGGTAATTCCAATTTGAAAAAGCTAATCAAAATTTGAGAAATATTACATAACTAAGGTTTAATTATCTTGTAATCTCTATAGTTACTATTTTAATCCATTTATATTATCTATGAAAAAGTCAAAGTTGTAGTTTAGTGGAGACGTGTGAGTTTTCTCGACTATGCTCAATATGGAATGATATCATTATCATGGTCGGTTATTAATTTATTGACATCTTAATAATTATTCACTAGCTTTATTAATTTATTGATATCTTAATAATCATTCATTAGCTAAAGCTTGTGCTAGCTAAAGCTTGTTCAATGCACGAATATTTGTTAAAAATTAAAAACTATAAAAATTATATTTTTAAAAGAAATATCTAAAAAGGAATTATTTTTACCTCCAATGGATGTGTTTAAGGGGATAAAAATTAAATAAAATATAGAATATTAAAATTTCGTTGGTTCAAAAATATCAAATACCTTCTTCTCTATATTAAGATCTTAATATATAATTTATACCTCTATTATTCCCCCTAGTGCAAAATCATATGAAATATTAGTTAGGTTGAATCTACTTCTTTTTTACTTTTTTGAAATCTCTAATTTACATACAAATATTACTAATGTCTTTTTCTAAGACATAAATGACATGTAATATCTATTAGCTCAAAAAACTTTAAACTTATCCAAACCCTTATTTAGTTTGGAGAAATTCCCTTATTTGTCTCATTATTAAAGATTTCTTTTCCTTTTTCCAAGAGAAAAAATCCTTTAATGGCAAACAAATTTCCTTCATCAATAATGTAAAAAAATTATAATTATTAGTTACTATGGTATTTCAAAAGGAAAAGGGAGAAAAAAATTGAAGCACTAACATCTACTTATGAAGCACCCCGAAATCTAAGATAAAAAAATGATCATGTAGGCAGCAACTCCGATACAAAGTTTAAACATATTTTAGTATAATCAAATAAATAAATAAGATTCATTTGCATTGCTTAAGGATACACTAATAAAATACACCAAAAAATCATCAATTTTTATATTTTATAAAATAAAACACATACATCGAGTAAAGAAGTTCAATTTGAAGAAAAAACAATCTCAAAGGAGGTTTAAAGGAGTTCAATCGAACTAAAGTAGAAGTATAATTTAAGAGAATAATAAAAAATTATAAAATAATTTATAAAATACAATACTCAAATGCTTATGAAAAACCAAAATGAAATAGAAAAAAATGAATGAAGTGAAAGAATTACCTTAAGAAGTGATGATATAAAGAAAAGACATAAGAGTTGAAGCTTCTGAATTTTGTGAGATTTGAGTGATAATTAAACTTACAAAAAAATGTGAAAGAAGTGGTTACATTTTAGAAAAGTAAAGAGAAGAATAAAAGAAGCGGGCAAATATTAAAAATTTAGCTTTAATGAATTTAGTTTAAATTAAGATATTATATTAGACAAGAATAATAAAGATAAGCAGTTTAAATTTATTTCAATAGATTGAAAATGATCTTAACTAATCAAATTTTTTAATACTAATAAAAAAAACTCTAAGAAATTAAGATGAGAGGTTTGGAGCCACAAGAAAGAAAGTGTTATATTTTTATAATATATATAAAATACACATATGGATGAAATAGATAATTGAAAACATAGTATAGTAATTTTATTTTGATAATTTTATCCACAAATACTCTTTTTGTTGATAGATAAATAATTATTAGAATTTTAATAGATTACTAGCCCACTAATATCAACTGTCCAAAAGGGTGGTTGAATCTGCTTATTATTACATAGTGAAATTGAATTCAACTATTTTTCCCCCTTTTTTCCTCACTAAGCAAATCCAACGTGCTCTTAGAGAGTTGCGGCCTAAGGATGAATTTAAAATTTCACTTTCATGCTGGTTGAACTGTTGAAGGAATCAATGGAAGAGTTAAGGTAGCATCCTCATTGAAGCAAAAGTTTTAAATTTAATCGACATGATTTTTTAATGTATTGATTTTTTTATGCTAAATCAAAAAAATATTAGAAAAATAACAGACTATAGAGGTTTAGGGAGTAAGGCACGATTATACCCCTATACATGGCACAAGGCAACAAGCCTTTCTTTGTTAGAAACCAACACGTTGGTAGGCGGCGATTGAAGAAAAAATATGCGAAAAGCATGCACAAGGATATTCCCTTCCTTCAAAAGCAAAATCAATGGCAGGTTTTTTGCAATGCAAATATTGAAAAGGACATACGTGATTAATCTTACTGTAACTCTTGCAAATAAAGATATCAGCGAATTAATAAATTATTAAAAAGCAGCCAATGATTACAGATTTAGTTGGTAAGGAATTTGGCCCTCAACCTAATCTCATTGGAGGCATTAATGTCCCTCGGAGTGCGAGCTGGTAGAACAATTGAACAATCAATGATACTTTCGGTGACAGTAGAAGGGTGAGAGTTAGAATCTTCTAGAAATTTGAGAGTTATATTTGAAGATATAGTAAAACAATCAATTTAGAGCGAGTTCTTTATGTACAGTATTGTATAGGGTTTTAGAAACCTAAGAACTAATTTGTACACATCTTATAATTTATATATTCTATAACTTAAGGATAAAGTTATAGAATGTAAGAATAATTAGGCATAACATATCTGAATTATAAAAAAATAAATAAAATAAATTATTAAAAAACACTTGACACAATACGACAAAGCTTTGTGTCCCTAAATTGACTCTGTTTATGGTTTGTCTCTTTGTCTTCAATAATTTTTTTGAAATTTTATTTAACTTTTTAAATTTTAGGTGATACTGTAGAAGTAAAAGTAATTTCCTAAGAAAAAGGTGAGAGAGAGAGACAGGACAGAGACAGGCAAATTGGGAAGAGTCAAACAACATCAGTCAACAGAATTTCCGGCTTGAGGAGCTCCCTCCTACTACTCCTGAGATTAATCTTTGGACAAAGCATTTTGAGGTCTTGCTGTTGAGGGGGCTTTTTTGGTAATTAGCTCTAGAATGTCGGTCGAACCTAAAAGTAAAAATTAAATTATTTTTAATTAAGAAAGTTGCTATCTTATTACTATCAATAATTTATTGATTATGTAAATTATATAAACACATATAATACAAAATATTTTATTTATAAAAAATATAATATAAAATATTTACATCAAACAAGCACTTTGAATTCCAGAAAGGAATTACAAAATTATTTAATTTGAAGTTAAAAGGTTCCAATAAGTTTATTGAAGTCACTTATTTTATTTAAAAAAATTAAATTTATTAAGAATGTATTTAAATTGAATTTCGTTACGAACTTTTTTATTTTAAATTTTTTTACAAATAATTTATTTTTATAAAATATAAAATTAAAAAAATTAAATAAGAATATAACAAGTATCAAATAATGCTTACTAAGATGACTCAAATATTTTATTATCTTGACTTAGAGTAAGAGAGTTTATTTAATTATTTTATTTTCAACCAATCATGAAATAAAGGAAAATTTGTCAAAAAAATTTAAGCAATTTCGTATTTTATAGACAAAATATGAGGTTGGATTAGAATATAATTAAGGTAAGATTTGATAGTATTTTATTTTAAAATTTTCTGCCTTGACTTCGAGAGAGAGAATTTTTTGTGAAAGAAAAAATAAAATTTAAAATAAAAATTTTGTATTTTGTAACAACATTCAATCCAAATATAGAATTACGCTCTTTTGACCTAGAGTGGGAAAGTTTTGTTGATTACTTAATTTGACCAGTCATAAAAAAAAGAAATTTTCCAAAAAAATTAAATATATTTGATTTGATATTTTTTAGAAAAAAAATGAGGCTGTTAATTAAAGAACAAAAAAGTTTAAAAAAACAGGAAAAAAAAGAGTAAAGAGAATATAGAACTGCCGGGGGTAGGGGCATCCACTGAGAGCGGAAGACCAGACCAGTGGACCGGGCACTGAGCTTCTTCGTTTCACGGTTAGGCTCATTTAATTGGGTTCCCGCCACGTCACCCGACCCCACCTCGTTATCTCTGTCAATTCTCGTCTGTCTCATGCTTTTCTCTTTGATTATCTTTCTCTGCTAATCACTGCTCACCTGACCCCCTGCGCGCGTGAGATAACATCACTTATTTTCAGAATGATTTATTGCATTTAATTAATTAATTAACATTTCTTATTTTCACATATTTCAGTGGGGTTAACCAAAACTACTTTTTTTTTGTTAATCAAAATATTTAAAATTAATTAATATTTATTATTATTAAGTTGCCATTCATAGTATAGTTACTAATAAAGTTTTGATTATTTCTAAAAAAAGATATTTTTAACCAATTTAATATTTTGTACTTACAAAATTATATATAAAGAAAAATATATGTACTTACAAAATTATACAAGTCTAATTACGAGAATGTTTCCTTATCGATGTAAGACTTAAAACTAAGGTTATATATAAGCTCAATTCAACACATTTATAGACAATCTAAAATTTCGAGTCTCAATTAATGCTAAAGTTTGATTAAATAAAATGAGCTAATGGAATATTATACAATTTTGAGTTAATTCACAAATTCTCAATTGGAAAATGTCAAAGTGAAACTCAAATAAAATAACATTGAAAAAAACACTCAAGTCTAAAATAATATTTGAATTTGGACGCAAGTTTATCAAATTTGCCCTTAGTGGTATAAAGTACATGGAAAAATAAAAAGAGTAATTGAAAATATTAGCCCCATAACTATTTGTTTTGTAACAACTTGATCCTAAATATTTTCTTTCAAATTTTTTCATCAATTTATTTTTTATTTTATACATATTTAGATAAAATTTAAATTTAAAATTTTCTATCATGTATTTTATAAAAATTAAATTATTTATAAAAAATTTTAAAGTAAAAAAATAGATTAAGTCTTACAATAGAATTCAATCCAAATATAACTGTTGTACCTACCACCATCACCATTATGCATGAATGGCAAATTTGTATTTGAAACTATTTTTCATTCTCTGCATCTTCTATCTATTTTCTCCCACTCATTACCATTGTTTCCTTCCACTACCATTATCGGCTTATTTCAACCACCACCAGCTCCATCTTATTCTATAGATTGTGAAGAAGTTCTCCTGTCATAATAGAATACTATTAAATACAGGGCTTTTATAATCACACGTATGATTTTAAATATATAGTTTGATGAAACAAAACTGTTATGCATAGTATTTAAATAATTTAACCTAAATGAGAGAAAGAAAGTTAATATGAACGCATTACTATTATAAAAGTCATAAATTATTCATGGGCAATCTTCAAAACATGAAAAGAACCCAAATTTAATAAAACATCAAAAACCAAAATTTGAGCCTTTAATTATATACACTTGAAGTCATGACGTAAAAATTAACCTTGAGAAATAGCTAAGTATGTAAAAGCAAGAGAAAACAGTAAGTCTAACCATAACTGGAGCTTCAAATTTCCCTTCTCTGTTGTTGCTACCTTCACCCTTTTTTTTTTTTTTTTTTGGGGTGAATGCTGCCTCCACCTTCACATATGTACTGAAATCAAATAGAGTTTATCCTTTAACGTTTCTGTAAGGGAAGAAACAAAAATCTAGTTGATTGAGACTAAAAGAGGAGAGAGGAGAATTACAAGATTGAGGAATGAAATAAATAGCTCACATGTAATACAAGACAAAAAGAGCTTCAACTTAGAGATGGTAAATTCAGGAACGGCAAATAAATAAGTAATGATAAATAAGTCATTTAAAATGGTAAATTCAGGAACGGTAAATAAATAGTAATAATAAATAAGTTATTTAAAATAATATTTCCTTCGAATTCAAACCACGCTATTTTTATATATCAAAACTAATTATATTATTACTGACTTTATGAATAACGATAGGTGACTTTATAATGTTTTGATATGCCTTTAATTATTGACATAATCTGATCATTTTCTTTACATGTACTACATATTTATGTGGGATTAGTAGAGTTTGTGTTTAAGATTTTCTATTGTAAAAATGAAAAAATGATCAATATTCTAAATTTTTTATTTTTCTAATGATTCTATCTATTTATTATGCCCAATTTTTTTATTTGACAAAAGGTTCAATTGTATACAATAATCGTATTGCAGCGAGTATAGCTTAGTGATAAATGTGTGATTCATTTGATTAACCCTTTAATAGTTAGAGTCTTTGTTTTCGGTTTGATTATTTGCTAAAATAAAAATATTTAATTATTTTTCTCTCAATCACAAATTAAAAAAATATAGATTCTCGTTATTTGTATTCAAGAATCATTTAGAAAGTGAGAATTAGATTATAAAATCAGTAAAATATGTTTTGTAAAAATGAATTATTTGTGAAGAAGTGTGTGAGATTAAAAATTTACATTAATTTTGTAATGAAATTTAATCTAAATATATTTGTGGTTGACATTATTAATTTTAGAAAGAGTAGTTGAGGGACTAAAAAATATAAAATTAAATATTAGAAATTATTATAAAATAAATAAAATAATTTATGGATTAAAAAGATAAAATTAAATATTAAAAATAATTATAAAATAAATAAAATAATTTAGGACTAAACTTGCTAATTTATCAGTGGAAAAAGAAGAATAGAAAGAACTTTCAAAACAGTAGAGAGCTGTTGGGAGTTACTTACACGCCTAAAGTAAGAGCGTGGTTTACTTTATTTAACGTAAAAAGGAAAGGAGGATGGAGTTAAAGATCTGTCAGCTCCGCCATCATCATCATTTCACCCAGTTGAGTGCAACTAGCACCAGGCTTACTCCCTTATTTAGTGAAGCTCCCCTCAGCTCCACAGCCGTCTCTCTCTCTCTCTCTTCCAACGCTCACCCTCCTCTGCCGTCCCTTTCATGCTTCTGCAATTAAAACATTTCCAAGTTTATAAGAACAGCTGCAACAACCTTCTTTCTTCTTGTTCTTGGAAAAAAATCAGGCAACAGATGAATTTCTTGGCATTTGTAGTTTGATTCTTGACTTCTTCTTTGATCCTATTTTTTTAGAAATTTGAATTTTCAGGCCAAGAAAAGTTAAGCAGGAAACAGGTGATGATTTTAGGAGTTTTACTTTGTATGTGTGCTTGTTTTGGCTTCTAAAAGCAAACATTGTTTTCAAAATTTGATCTTTGGTCTTTGGTTGTTGTTCCAAAGTATTTGTTGTTATTTCCACTGAAGTCTGACATTTGGAGAAAAGGAAACTGTTAACGTCCCAAGTTTTTCACTTGCATTTCCTGAAAGTCCACATCCTTTTTTCTACTTTTTACTCACTGATTTATTTGTCGTCTCCGTGAGCTTTTAAGCTTTGTGAAGCAAGAAAAATCTAAATCCACAAGAGAATTTGAAATTTATACAGAAAGCGGAGCCGGGAAAAGGTTGGAGGTTTTGATTTTTTTCTTAAATGTTTTTGGTTGAAGATTCATTGTATTCTTTGCTCGGTGACTGAGAAGAGCATTAGGCCAAACTTCTACGTATGTGCTTTTTTTCCTGCCTTCAAATTTAGTCTACTTGATCTGCTTTATTTTTCTTTTGGGGTTCCGTAAGTGATTCTATGTTGACGATTCTACTGAATTGTTTCGTCTTTCTCTGCTTTTCTTTTCACTTTATCATCTCCTCCGTATTGCAATGTTCTGTCGTAAGGGGGAAATATTCAAAGTTTACACATTACCATATTTTTTTCTGTCTTTCTTTTTTGCTTTTGTCTCTTATTGATCTGCTTTGGATTGACCTCCCTTTAACGTTTTCCTTTCACCAGCTTCTCGCCTCTTGTGTGATTCCTTCAACAAGGAG
The DNA here is from genome assembly GCA_030512225.1 of Rauvolfia tetraphylla. Classification (NCBI taxonomy): domain Eukaryota; kingdom Viridiplantae; phylum Streptophyta; class Magnoliopsida; order Gentianales; family Apocynaceae; genus Rauvolfia; species Rauvolfia tetraphylla. Next base: position 2,873,691 of record JAJQKT010000012.1, read on the forward strand.
TTCCAATTGACCTTAAAAACATGATCGACCTCAATTACCTCTCTCTCTCTCTCTCTCTCTCTCTCTCTCTCTCTCTCTCTCGTGTGTATGCTTCTGTGAGTGTGTGTTTCTGTCTCTAGCACTCAAGGATTTCATGCATTAACTGTAGATGGATAGGTACATTTGTCTCGAGAATGGTCTCGTGCTGTAATTTTTTGTTTGCTCGCTGTCTTTTTCTTTCTGGTTTCTTGCTTTGAGATAGTTACGTTTGGATTATACGAGAAAATGTTACTTTTAATTTCAGATAGGTAGAAGTTCTACACTTTCTTAAATTTTCCTAACTGGACTTGTGATTGTTGTCACTATTTTGCCCTTTAATTTCATGTAAGAGTAGTGTTTCATTCTATGCTGTGGAATTTGGCAAGCAAATTTGGTTCATACTATTATGTTTATGCGTGTGATCTTCCAGTTTGTTTCTTCTGTTTCCTAGCTTTTGTTCTCTGGTAGCTTCTATGTACATTAGAAATAATCTGGGGTTTATCAACATGAAATCAATCCATGTATTAAAATGGTGGAGATTCCCGTTAAACGACAAATGGTCAAGATAACCTTTTTTTATTATTATAATCCTCATTCACATGTAGAATCTTTGGAACAAAGCTTTGCTTCACATAGATTAAGCTTATGGTAGTGCAGGCATTTCTTCTCATATCAAATTGTTGAATAAACTATTGAGTTAATTATTGTCTTCTGGATTTGTTTAGCTGGTTCATTATCAATTCAAGCTCATTTTATTGCTATTGGCATTTGACCAATATAAGCCGATTCAGTTTTTTCCAGACTACGTTCGTAGTGCCAGTTACAAAGGAATCTTGTGAGCTTCTCACTTTTATTTGCTTAATTGTCTACAGAATACCAACCTGTTATTCCTTCAGGGATTAGTCTCAGGTTGTGCAACAATCTAGTCTGTGATTTCAATCTATGGTGTCTTTTGGGTTTTAAGCAAAATGGGAGGCTGTGTATCTACAACTAGTCAAAGTACTTGCAGTAGCTGGAGCAATGGCGAGAATTTTTCTCCCTCTTGTTTGGAAATTATGTTTGGGCGGAAGAGATCAAGGAGAACATTTTCGGACCATATTACAACGCTGCAACATTTGTCATCAGTACCTAATCGGATTTTCACAAATGGGAGGAGTCGGACTTCTTGTATATTTACTCAGCAAGGCAGAAAAGGCATTAACCAAGATGCGATGATTGTCTGGGAAGTAAGTTGCAATACTTTCTCGTGATAATGGGTTTGAATTATTGAGTGTTAAATTTTATTAATTTTGCAAATTCGTAGGATTTCATGGCAGATGACGTGACCCTTTGTGGTGTCTTCGATGGTCATGGTCCTCAAGGCCACATGGTTGCTCACAAAGTCAGGGATGCACTCCCATTGAAGCTATTGTCTTTTCTGCGATCATATGAATCTAAGCAAAATGGTTCTACCCTTAGTTGTTGCAATGGGAATCCAAAATCTGACGTAGTAGAATCCGAAAAGAATGGCTCTCCAGAGGATCAAGTGGATTCATTATGGAGAGAAGCTTTTCTTAAATCATACAAGGCCATGGATAAAGAGTTAAGGTCCCATCCTAACTTAGATTGCTTTTGTAGCGGCAGCACTGCTGTTACTATACTAAAGCAGGTACAAGAATGCTCCTGATATTCCACTCATGTTGTTTTATTGTTTTGTATGTGTTTTCACTTAGTACTTCAACTTATTCTCTGCAATTACAAGGGTTCAAACCTTTTCATGGGCAATATTGGTGATTCCCGGGCAATCTTGGGATCTAAGGACAGCACCGATGCTATGGTAGCAGTACAGTTGACAGTCGATCTAAAGCCTGATCTGCCGAGTATGTCCTTAAAAGAGTTCATTTTGCTGTTTTATGCATTTCATGTGAGCTTTCTTCTCAATTTGGCTAGCTCATTTTCTGTAATAGGGGAAGCTGAAAGAATCAAGCGATGTAAAGGTCGAGTTTTTGCATTGCAAGATGAGCCTGAAGTGCAAAGAGTTTGGTTACCATTTGATGATGCCCCTGGATTAGCAATGGCTAGAGCATTTGGGGATTTCTGTTTGAAGGAATATGGAGTGATCTCAATTCCTGAGTTTTCTCACAGGGTTCTCACGGAGAGGGACAAGTTCATTGTTCTTGCATCTGATGGGGTATGTGTCCTATATGACCTATACACTTGATCAGTTTTTTAATTCCTTATTCAGTCTCAGTTCAAATTCTTGAGTTTACCCTCTGAGCTTCTGATTACTAGCATTTGCTAGTGTACTAAGTTTTAACATTTCCCTTCTGCCAGAAATTTTTTTTCCCCGTTTAAGAAGGATAAAATGGTCTATAGAACTTTTACAGCAAAGACATTGAATGAAAAACTGGACTTGCGGGTAAAATGTGGAAAGAAAATTGAAATCATAAATTGGCCTTGTCAATTCTCAGGAAGGATGGCGAGTTTAAATTAGTTCCTTCTGTAACTTCAGTACATCACGAAGAGAATGGGAATCCTATTGGGTTTTTCTGCAGTTTGTGGATTTACGGTTGTAAAATGCCATTTTGGACTTTCCCTTGGTGAATGTGTTGGTTGTACATAGTTGAGATATTTGTGTCGCAACTGGCGTACCGATTATGGCTCATTAATCCAAGAAAAAGATAGCTCACGTTTTTCATATTTTGTAGATACAAACTGGATGAACTTGACTGATGTACATTAATTAGTTCATTGCCTGGATAAACTTTGAAATTATTGTGCTTCTTTAGATGTTCTATAAACATTTTGGCCTTTTGAGTGGTGTAACTTTCCATATCACTCTAGAGATCCTTTTTGATTTCAGTGTTAAGGCTAGGCCTTACCCTTCAACTGTTGGAACCTTGTGCATCCTTCTACATTTTTCCTCCTCCTTAATGTTTGTCTATATTTTGATGGCTGTGGTACTAGCACAAAGTTGCCTGGATATTGAAGTTCCGTTACATAGTTGTTAACTGCTAATTTTGTTGTGTACTAGGAAATAAATATTTGTTTGAGAATGGAATCTAATCTGCCTTGTGTTGGAAAAGGAATTTCTGCACTTGAAATTACTTCATTTGCATTGCCTTGTCCAGTAGTGAAAGAGTGCTTTTTGATTTCCTATACTGATGTAAGACTTCTAGACCTGGGAGAAGAGAATGGGCTGCAGCCTCACACTTTAATAGTCATCTTTGTTGTAAGAATCTCTGCTTAAGATGCATTCCTGATCAGTAGATCTTTTAGCTAGATGAATAAGCAATATTTCTTGTATGTGCCTTTTTTGCACATTTTGTGCAGAAATAATCTTCTGGATTGAAGTGAGGTACTTGTGTATATTTCTAACTGTATTCCCTTAATTTGGAGAAACTTGCATAAGATTGGAGTTACCACTGGCAATTTGAACATTAAATTGGAAAAAAAGGTAATTGTGCTATTGATTTTATGCATTTTGTAGTTCATAAACATTCTGAAATTTTGCAAGAGAGTAGCAAGTATAGCTTAATAATTAATGCAATTAGTAGAATGAGCTCCTAAACCACCTGAGCATGCCTGGTGTGGCAAGCAAACACTGAACACCCAGCAGGAGTGCCTGCAAGTCATAATGTAACTCACTTATGTTCTCAAGTGTAGGTTTACTGTCTAGATTGTGGCTTCTTTTCTGTCTGCCTGTGTTTTATCTGCAGTTTCTTTATATTAATATGAGTAGGTATCTAATCTTTGCGACTTCAATACCGCATATTTATGGTGCTTTCTTAGCTGAATATGTCTTAAACATTACAATTCAGAAAAGGAAAATTTTACTATTATTTCAAACTGGTACTGCAAATACTCTGGTTATATTTGAGTTGTGGAGGGCAATATTTTTTGTCATTTCTTTGCTTGGAGCTTTCCTCTGGACCAGAATCCTCTTGTCATGGTTAATAAATATGTTATGAAAAATGTGAGCAGAAGCACTGTTTGGTGATGTGTCTGTACATGTTCTGGTCCTTCAACATTAGGTGGTCAATCAATTATTTCAGTTAAAGGTTATCCTAGTCTTCTGTTCTCTGAATCTGTTCTTATGCTTTACTTTCAGTTTTAACTGAGTTCTTTTATCATACCGAAACTTCATTCTTCTAGCATAACACGGCTTTAGTTTTGTCTGTGGGCCTTGTTTCAGGTTGTGAACTGTCATATGGTCATTTGGTTGAATCTTAAGATAGCTTTTGTGACTTATGGATTTTCCAAGGATTTATTACCCATATTCTGGGTCTGAAATGTGAACTTCGTAGAAAAAAGTATTAACTTTGTAATAATGTGCTGACCTAATACGTGGGATTCATTTTTCCAACTGAGCAAGAAACATGTAAATCAGAGCAGGCTATCACAATAAGGAATTTAGTTTGAATGCATATGTAGTTTGCGATGTGTGCTTTCAATTATTTAAATAGTTGGTGTCTGGTACCAAGAGCTGTAAATCTCTACAGACGGGAACATTTTAGTGATTCTGGTTTTGCTAATTTCAGGTCTGGGATGTGCTGAGCAACGAAGAAGTGGTTGAAATAGTGTCATCGGCTCCAACACGGTCATCAGCAGCTAGGGTCCTGGTTGAATCAGCTGCTCGTGAATGGAAATCTAAATATCCGACCTCGAAGATGGATGACTGTGCTGTTGTTTGCTTATTTTTGGATGGGAAAATGGATTCAGAATCTGACTATGACGAACAAGGTTTCTCTTCTGCTACCCTACAAAGTAATCATTCTGGTAATGTTGCAGAATCAGATGATGGTCAGAACTCTGAGCCTTCTCTTCAGAGAAACTTCACTGTGAGATCAGCAGAAGACTCTGAATCCTACAAACGAATTCCATTAGAAGCTGAAGGAAATGGGGAAACCGCACTTCCTGAAGATCAGAATTGGTCAGGTCTGGAAGGTGTTACGAGGGTGAACTCTCTGGTTCAACTGCCAAGATTTTCTGAAGAGAGGCCAAGACCATGATTTTCTAGTTTCATCTTTCTCTGTTTTTCTTCTTTTTTTGGTTCTGAAATCATCTGATCTGTCTCAACTCCAAGAAAAGAAAAAAGGACAAATTTTCTGGGTTCTGAGACAGCTTTTAGAGGATCTGTGCAAATATTTTGCAGCTGCATTGCATTTTGTTCATATTGTCCTACATTTTCATCATAGTTTTTTTACCAACCGCAAGCTGTAAATACCGTCTCCAGAATTTGCAGAATCAGCTCCTGTTATTTGCTAGACATTGTTAACTGAGACATTATTATGGGAAATTTCAAGTGAAATAGCACGTCTTAGCTAGATATTTGTGATGTAGAAAAAGGGTATAGAAGCTCCCAATTGCCATCTGAACCAAGGAAACCAAGGCCGGAATTAGGTAGTCGGTGGAGTTATTGCATGTTAAGTTGACAGAGTCGTAGCTGTTGATTAGTGGTCCATGCATGGTGAATGACTGTAAACATGTTTTATTCTTCAACGAGGTCGCAAGATTGGTTTTTGGAAACCAAAGTAAATCACATTAACATTCCCTATTACATGTGAGGGCATCACTTCCCCTCTATGACATTTAATATTTACTTTGAAGTTCAAGAAACACGGGTTCAGTCTTATGAATTCTCTATACACCCCGTGGGAAACGCTAGAAGAAATGGAAGTTGAAATATTGTTAAGGCCCTGTCCAAAAGTACCCCAAAATTTTGCGGTTTGATGGCTACATGTACAACCTAGCAGAAAAGGTGGCTAGAAGACAACTAACCTTAGGAAAACCAGAAACTGAGATGTGGCATTAAAGTCGTCGAAGGACTTTATATTATAGTCCCAGCATACCAAACTCCTTGGGGAAGTAGATATGAGCAGGTGACGGGGAGTAGGTTTTACATGAGATGGAAAATAGAACCCTCCTACTATTATAGTATTATTGTTCTGTACCTTTCCTGGTCTGTTTCTGGCTACTAGATGGCGAAATGGCTTAAGTGGTCCTTGATATTACTCCCCCTTTTTTCGAGTAAGAAAAATTCTTTTTGGTTTTGATTGAAGATTTCACTTTCATCTACACCATCTACTTACTGTAATGGAATGAAATAGAACAGTCTTTTTACTTAAAATCTCTTTTCATTCGAAAAAATTCGAAAAAAGTTTAGAATCCTCTTTCTATTATATTGTCTGAAAAAAATGTCAAAATAAAATAATGATTCTTTTTTTGTATTTGGTAAAATTATTATTCAATATTAGAATAGAATGAAACTCTACAACAAATTACTTAAATGCACTACTAATATATTGTATCAATAAAATTGAATTATACCAAGCAAAAAAAAAATTAAATTAAATATTCATCTATAAAAATTTATTTAAATAAAACTTACACTAAAATTTCAAAAAAATTAAATATTTGAAGTATTAAAGTATATATAGTAATAAAGACAATTTTCATTTTAGATCAAAGTAAATGAAGTATTACTAAGAAAAACAAAATAGAATTCAAGGTTAAGTTGTGATTTTTCTTAATCAAACGTTATAAAAGTATAATAGTAATACGAATTTTTAGAATTCTTACTTCTCTTGAAAGACCTTTCTTTAAATTTTAGTGTGGAAAGATCTTTCATACTTTTTCTTATAATAAACTTTCATGTGTAACAATATTTCTTACTTGAAATTTCTATACCAAATACTGAAATAGAATGATAAATTGAAAAAGTCATTTTATTTTATTCTAATGTACCAAATGTAATATTCAAAAAAGAATTTTATACTCATCAGTATAAATATACATTACAAATACCCGTAACTTATGAACTAGTCAGAACATTTTAATCGTTAACACCTCAAGTCGTTTGTATGCTTAAATAAAATGATTAGGAGTCGAGGAGGTAAAGTGAAAAACTTTCTTAGCAACTGGATTAGGGTGAATCTGTTTACTTCACAATTTATATACCATTATCAATTTTTATTCGTTGACACCTCTAAAAGCTACATTAATAGATTGCGTGAAAGTCCTACAAGATGGAGAGGTAGAATAATATCATCCTCCCTATTTTGATTCAAGCAAGTCTGCTGCGCTATAATTTGAACATTATGTATAATTTTTGTTGTTCCCCCAGCATCTCTAGTAGATTGTAACTTAGTTTCCTATTCTATTAATGAAATATCTTAATTACTCATAAAGGAAAAAAGTACAAGAGTCTTCATGTAAAGGCACCAAGAGATCAGAAACTACTGTTCCATTAAGGTTCATTTATAAGCCGTTCAAGCTGTTGATTGAAAGGATCTCTGACTGCTGGCAGAATTTGCTGCATTAGATTTTCTGACCTCATGCAATATCTGTATGTGTCTGCAACAAAACCAGTCTCTTAACTCACCGCCAAATGGCGATTGAACTTGCTACAATCTTCACCCTATAAAAGGGAACCTTCGGTCCCAAATATTCCATCGCCATCTCCTTCGAGTTCTTCTCAGTTTGCAGCAGACTTCTCAGAAAATGGCATACAGAAACTTTTCAATCTTGGCTTTCCTTTTGATCCTCAATGTTTTAGCCGCTTCTGTCTTAGCAGGGCGTGATATTGCTGCCAAAACCTCCAAAATTGTTGACAAGAAACAGCCAGAGTCATTTATTGGAGATGATGGCACAGTGCTTGTTCCGGGCTTGGGGCGCTACTACTTGTTCCCGAGGCCAGGAACTAACTTCAATCCATTTACCTACAATCCCGTAACAGGTACCAGTGGAGGAACTGGTGTTTCTGTGCCTGGAAGTGGTGGCAGTGGCAGCACTGGTGGCGGTGGATCCTATGTTCCAGGCGGGGATGATACATTAGTCCCTAACCCCGGCGTTGAGATCCCAAGCCCGAGTGGTGGCAGCAGTTCACCTGCTAGTCCTTGAATATGTGTATCAGCTAGTTCCCGTGTTGGTGTCTAAGTAAATAAATATGATACTATTAGCTAGTGAAAGTAATCATCTGTTGTGAGGGAGTCTTCTCTTTGTAACTTTTCCATGTTATTTGTTTCTGAATCTATTATTGGGAATAAGACTTGTTTTCACTAACTGAGGACTGGCTGGTTTGTGCACCTCAGAGTTCTGAAGCTGAAGCTTTTTCCTTTTGCATCTGCAAGTCTACGAAAGAGATTCTTGCATAGAATATATATAACATGAAATGTGACATATATGATACGTGAACATGAAACATGATCCCTAGTACATAATATCTCACGGACAGCTGCAGAAGATCCCCCCAAAACCTTTCAAAGCATCATTCACAGGAAATAATTTTGTGATTCGGAATATATGACTGGCGAAACCAAGTTGCTTAAACTGAAAATGATACTCTCTCAATTACTTAATCAGTATGATTAGAAACTTCCAAAGAATGTACAACAAGTCACAAAGTAAAAGTAATACTTTTAAGCAATATAGTGAATGTTAAGGAGTGGAAATGACTAGCAGAAAATAAGAAGAGTAGGTTAAAAAAAAAAAAAAACTTCAAGTTTAAGGTTTGAATTATCAAGTCTTAAGTATTTCCTTGTAATCCCTCTCCGCAATAACTTCTCTCATGGTCACTGTGAATCCAGGAGACTCATAAACCATGTTACAAATTTACAGTTATCAGGATGTTTTACTAGCGGAATTTTATCAAGGAAAAGGTTAATCAAATGCTTTCAGCTGGATCAGCCCTCTACCAGCAGCCAAAAACCAGATTCATCTAGAATTTACAGGCTTAGAAATAGGTTTTGTTTGAGATGATTTGTGGGGGCTCAGAATTGATAGTGACAAAATCACCAAGTTTTCCCAAGCTTCATCAAGAACTCCAGCTAACTTACTAATTGCATATGCCATCAACAAAGCCATGAGCAAATCAATCAATCATCAATCAACATACCCTAATGAGCACACCACTGTGTTTCTCGAACTAAATAAATACGTACTAGGAAAAGTAATTACATGTAAACAAATAGACAGTTACTTGCTTAAAATAGAAGAAGTATAGGTAGATATCTAGTCGAATAACAAATATATCACTCATTAAATGCATGTTGCATCCTTAAAAGTCATATTCCAATAGAGTTCAACACTTACAAACTAGAGTCATTTTCTAAGCAACAATTCCAAATCTAATTAAAGAGGTTAGAGCAAGACAATCTCATGTCTCCACCATAGAAAAGCTTCCTAAAAATAGACTAGCAAACATTACCCATTAGCTTCCTAAAAATAGACTAAGCAAACATGACCCATTAAGTTTGACACAGTTTTGTATACATCCAAATCCCTTTCAGCACAGAGTAGTTGCATTATTGACGTCTCAATTAATGTTTTATTCCATCTTAAAAACATGGAAGAGAAAAGGTCACCCAACAATTAATTATCGGTTCCTTGCTTGAACTGGGAAAGCTGCAAAATTTGAGGCTTGAATAAGGATAATTTCCTCCAATCTTTTTCATTCCAGTAGTGAGAAACAGGAACTTGAATCTGATGTTGTGCCATTCTGGACCTCAAGAGTATGGTCTCCTAGTCTGTATGCTTATCAGGGATTGGCCCTTTTAGTCCATGAACAAGTAGCTCATCGGGAACAAAGCAGGGAGGAAAAGAAATAAAAAAAAAAGCCATTCCATTGTTGATGATCTAAAACAGGGCATCAGTTAAATTGTAATATTATCATGTCTTGCAAGCTATCTGAAAGCCTTTTAAATTTTAAACGCCCTTTCTATAAAATTTTGGAAATTCTTCTTCAAGGGAACATCAAAATAAGATTGCATATTAAATAGAGAAACAGGAACAAAATCAATAATTCAGCCAGTAAAAGATTATTCCTTAATACACTCCACTACAAACAACAATGCGATACACAAAATCAATTCCCGAGGCATCTGAAACTACATAAGAAAAGAATTCCACTATGCATCACCAAAAGCAAAGGGTTCTTCTCTAGCCAGAGTCAACAGGAAATTAAAGGTTCCCAGATTGTATATATTGGTCAAACGTTTCCTGCAGAGGCAGTTTTAAGCTAATCAATATTCAAGCTAAAAACATTTATGTTCAACTATGCGCGTGCGTGCATGCCTCTGTGTGTGTGTGTGTGTGAGAGAGAGAGAGAGAGAGACAATGAAACTAATCTTATCATTTCTAAACAAAAAGTTCATAATAAAGCGAAAGAATGATTTCTATGCAAATCCCATGCGACTTTTACAGTAATGTCCATGCCTATATGTCTCTCGTTACATTGGAAGAAATTAAGCTAAATGATTTTCAGTCAAGCTAACTTGGGCAAAATGTCTCTGCATGCAAGTTATCGAGCTTATTTCTCATTAAATCAGACAAATATCCTAGAAAAATCCTGTTAGTATATTTTTAGGTAATGCATTTGGGGTGAGCATATAATATTAAAAATCAAAATTTTCTACCTCAATGGAGTTTTCCATCTTGAAATATTTACTTTAATTTCTATTAGCAAGCAGCAGTACCCTTGGATATATAAGGTAAATCCTGCAAAATTTAATTTGCATATTATGTTAAAAAGGGAGCAAAATAAGCTTGAAATTTCAGGAGTGTGGTAGAATAGGATAACTAATACTCCCTCCATTTCTAAATATATGTCCTACTTTCCTTTTTCATTTATTTCAATATATATGTCCTCTTTCTATATAAAGATTTCATTTATTATTTGTTTCCAACGTTACCTTATCTCCAACCAACTATTTAAATGTTTTTGTTTTTCAAAAACCATTAGTTTTCCAACTAACCATCTAAACACCAATCTTTAATGTTAAGTTAAATTTGACACACTAACCAATCAGTTTTTAGTAGGGACATTTTAGACATCTATCTAACTTTTTTATAAAATTTATCAAAACCTTAATTCCCATATAATATAAAAGGGAAATAGGTCATATATTTTGAAACAGAGGGAGTACTGCTCAAGACAGATTCTTCTCTTTCATATTAAATCTTAACTTCCAACAAACTCTTAATGCATAAACTAATGCAGCAAACTTCCAGCTGCTTGTGAAAGCAAAAACAATCAAGTAAATATCCAAAACTTGATCCGTATATGTACAATTCAAAGTTGTTACTTCCTTTTTTTTCCCCCTCGATGATCCGTACCAACCTTATCTCAAGGATTCTAACTCATGAAATTTCAGCTGAGGAAAACCTTTTATCTATTAAGTTTAAATGAGCAATCATTTAACAATTAAATTTAACTTCATGAGAACTCTGAGGAAATTAAACTAAGCAGACAACCACACTCAAGAAATAAGCACATTATGTACTAGATTATTACACCCTTGTCACAAGCATATTAACTTTTCAGGAACAATCATCTGGCAATCAACTTTTCTCCCCCATTTTCAGCCTATTGCAGTTAACAGGTTATGAATAAAAATATTTTTGTTCTCTGATGCAGAAGCAATTTCTCATGGATAGAACTAAACTATGCTACGACTGTTTATCAGCTACTGATCACACTAAAGCTATAATTAAACTGTAAACTAAGGTTAATGAAATAACAGTCCAGTTAGACCATGCATCCTAATTAAACAGTAGAAAATTCATCCATTAGACATGATTTGGCAAAGAGATTGAAGGATTAAAATTTTTATTATTTCCAAAAGTCTTTCTGATCAGATTCATTGTAGATAAAAAAATATTTGTGAAGCACCCCCATCAAAAGCAACTTTTCCATTTAAAATTTATTTGAAAATCCTAAAGTAGCCTTGTCAATTCATCCCTGCAGACATTTTATGCTTCCCCAACAATGGGGTCTGGCTTTCACTGGTAAATCTGAATTTTGATAAGAAAGCAGAAAATTGTACCTAAACTAATAATAAGCTAGCATGAAGTTTTACACGGACATACATTCAGAAAGCACTACTTTTTGATACTTAGGTCCCTAGCTCTCCACAAGCTGCATAAGATGTTAAAGAATATGACATGATTGTGGTGTAAAACCTCAAGCCTTCTCCCTTCCTCCTCCATGTCATGCTAGTCTGTGGCAAAAGCACCCCATATCCCTGTACACCCTCTTAGAGCTATACCTTTTGAATTGACTCAATTATAAGATCATTCCTCGGAGTGAAACACACCAGTCGATTGGTCATTTAGAAGCGAAATTAAATAACCTCCTCAACACCTATTTTATAGAAAAAGAAATTGCATACTAAGTTAGATCTCTCTCTCTCTCACCGAGTATACCTCTGCTACTTCTGCATTTTCAACATTTAATAAATTTCTGATTAATGGACAATAGAAAAGATTTTAGGATTTAGAGAGGAAAGCATTATCTTATCAGAGTCATCTCTTCAATGGACTTTCACTAGTATGTTTCTCCATATACGTGAAACACAGACAGGTCCTCAACACCTATAGGACATAATCGCATTAAAATTTAAAGAAAAGAAAAATGTCTTCAATTGTGAACAATTTCCAATTAATTAACCAAAACATACACACCCGACGGAGGCAACACACATGCATACATATTGATACTATTGTAAATGACATTAAAAAAATGAAAACTTTGGCTTAATGGGTAATGAAAATAACTAAACGAAGAAGAGGACGAGCAGATAATGCACAATCGAAATCAAGAAATGAATCTAAGGTTGATTACCTCTAGAATCACATGCCAACAAGTTTGAGGAGAAAGAAACAGAGGAAACCAAAGAATATAAGGAGGAAAAGGTAATCTATCAACACGAAGAAGCGGGTGGATCCATGGTTTCTCATCACTGTCTTCTGCTGTTTTGGGGGCTCTTCATATTCTTCAAGCTTTGCCATTCTCCTCGAGAAAAATCTTGTAGATCGGAGGCTTTCCCAGTGTACATATAGGAGAAGCGAGAGTTACATTTACAGCTCCTAATGTTTCCCAGTAGTTTCATTTTATCCCGAAAGTTTTATATTCAGCAATATATGGTGTATTTGGATTGGATTTTGCTGAGTAATTCAATATAAATTTCTCATCTTGAGTTTTATTTTTTTTTATAAAAAATTTTCTTTCTTACAATTCAAGACAAAAAATTTCAAAATAAAACACTATCCAATTTCACCCTAGTCTTCACATATTTGATGAGTTTTTTACCAAAACATTATAGTTTTTTTAGTAAAATACTTCAACTAGTCCAATTTTTATTAGTATTCCAAAAATATACAATCACCACTAATAGTAGTGATTTTATTAATAAAATATTAATTTTTCATGTTAAAGCAGATTACAAAAGAAATTACATGTGATGTTGGCAACTTTAAAATTACTAAGTAAATTCTTTTAATACAAAAAATAACTAAATTATTTCTAATAAATAAAAAATTAAAAATATTTTAAATATTAATTACAAAGACTAAGTATATAATCATAGAAGAATTCAATAACCATCAAGAACGGGAAGGATGACTCTCCAAAAAAGATATTTAGAATATTGTAAAGGAAGTAAAAGTATTTAAATAAAGGATAATAAGATAAAAGATATAATTGATTCAAATATAAGTGTAATAAAGTAATGACATGATACGAAATTAAAAATTTTGGAAGTTGTTCTTAATCTTATTATTTTAAAGAGTCGTATAAGAAAAGTAATTAAAATTTCTTTTATTTGAAAGAGATTGTAAAAATATACATATAATTATTAGTTTTTTAAGGTTAATCATAAAAAAAACATCTAAAGTATAGAGGTTGTGTCAATGATTGGCTAATCTTTCAATTTCATGAAATTAGGTGCTCAATTATAGATGTTATCTAAATTTTTTTATTAGTCATATCAATTTTCTTACGTGCCCTCCAATTTCAAAAGAAACATTTTTTGTTTAAAAAATAGAACAATTTTTATTCCACTATTTTTTCACGAACAGCTGTTGACTTTTTCTTCCCAACTCATCTGGAACTTCAGCTTATGAACACAAGCATGAAAATCTAAAACTCCATCACAAAATCAAAGTAAAGAAGCATCTCCAACTTCCTGATCCAATAAACCTCAAACACTTAAAAAGAACTTGTTTTGAAACTCCATTCTTTTCTTCTTCTTCATTCTATGTTGGAAGACAAACCATGCCACCAAGATTTGAATCAGTTTATGTAATTAATTGTTAATGAAATATACTTTATTCTAGAGGTCGAATCTCGGTAGGAATAAGGTTCTTTCTTGAGCCCCTAAGCGAGTAGATTAATTATGACATGCTATGGATTCTGGGAAAGATCAATTAAGCAACCAAGAAAACATAATTAAATTCAATTAGATCACTACTACCAGAAGTGTTAAATCTAGGATGAAAAAAAAAGGATCGAAAAAAGAAAGAAAAAGAAGAGGTAAAGAAGAAGGGAGAGGAATGTAGAAAAGAGAAAGAGAAAGGTGTTTGAGAGAGCTTATAAAGGACAATGGGATTGTTGGCTAGAGACTAGATAGTGGAGGGAGATGTAGTAAAAAGGAGGGGGTCCAATAGCAAGGATGGGAGCTTAAACCGTGGCATAGGAATTTTCTATTCCTTTTGGAAGACAAAAGGGGTTGCAATGTTAGGAAAGAGATGGGTAGTTGCAATTGGGATGGAAAATGAGTGTTCTTATGGAAAGGAAAAGCCATAATATATAGATAAGTTAGGATGGAAAAGGAGTGTTCTTATGGAAAGTTAGGGAGACATAATATATAGATAAGTTAGGGAGACATAATATATAGATAAGTTAGGGAGACATAAGAATATTCTTAAACCTAGTTAGAGAGATGTAGATGAAGTGTTCTTTCTTGTGATATCTATTTAAAAGAAAAATTAAAGCAAATTAGAAGGAATATTTGTTTTTTAGGAAAATATATATTTTTTGGAAGAGAAAATATATCAAGTTAAATTAGTTTTTGTTATTGCTAAACAAAATGAATTTCAAAACATAATTTCCATTGCTAAAGAACAATCGTGAATTCCATAAGGGCCTTGGCGTGCTTCAAGAATAAATGATAGATGAGATGATAAAATCATATTGGTGGACATAGGATTAAGAAACCATTAAACAAAGAATATATTAATAGCCTTATAAGAAAGAAAAAAAAAGGAAAATCCCATTGGTCAAGAGAGGGTCTCTGATGTTTGAGTTTGTATTTGTGGAAAACCTTGTACATTACAATAATTAAGAATCATAGAAAGAATTTGATTGTCCTTGACATATCTACCAAAACGCTTCAAATTAGTCAACTTACATAGATCTTTAACTTTTATTGAAGATACTTCACAACCAATATTTATCTCTAAGTCACTCAAGTAATCTAATCTAACTTTGCTATCACTAACATGAATATGACCACCCAAAACTAAGTGAATTAATCTTTTTTACTTCATCTATTCAAAATATAAGGCATTTTAATATTTTTTTTTATAGATTAAGGAAGGAGAAAGTAACGGGTATTTTTCCTAATTATTCTCTATTAACATGAGAGAGAGAGAGAGAGAATGAATTATTTTTATAATTGAGGAGCACTCTAGAAAAACAAGCATCAAAATTTGCAAAAAGTCAAACAATTTGAGAAGGAAGAAAGAATCTAAAAAGTTTTATATATTAGAGTAATTTTTAAAAAATAATTGGAATCTCAACTCTATCATAGATTATGAAAACAAAGTTGTCTAGATATGGCAATATATATCTATCGTGAAAGTATCTCCTCCAAATCACTATCCACAAAACCTAGTAACTTTACGTGAATTAGTTTTTTCATAAACTTCGTCAAGCAATTTTGTTTGAAAATTGAAGATTTTTAATGCAATATTTGGTATACTAGAATGAAATATAATAAAATGTCTTTCCACTTACAATTCTTTTTCACTCGAAATGGGTTTGAAATCTTCTTTCTATTCCATTGCCTAAGAAGAAAAGTCAGAATTGAATAACGATTCATTTTCTGTATTTGATAAAATTACTATTCAATTGGTAAAATAATTATTCAATATCATAATAGAATAAAATTTCACAAGAAATAACTTAAATGCCTTACTAGTATATTGTATTAATAAAATAAAATTATAGACAATAAAAATGGGCAAAATTAAATATTTATCTATAAAATTTTTAAAATAAAATCACACTAAATTTGCACAAAAATTAAATATTTTAAGTATTGAAGTATAATATAGTCATTAAGACAACTCTAATTTTAGATCAAAGTAAAGGAAGTACTATAAAGATAAATAAAAAAATTCAAAGTTTAATTGTAATTTTTTAATCAAATATTATGAGGGTATAATAATCATAATTTTTTTTTCATAATTCCTAGATTTTAGATTTTAGTATGGAATGGTCTTTTCCACTTTTTCCTATCAACTTTCTTGTGGAAAGGCCTTTCATATTTGAAAAATTTATGCCCGCTACCGGAATGAATTGAAAAGTTAAAAAAATCATTTCATTTCATTCCCATTTATAAGTGCACCATAAGAACTACCACCTTAAGTAATTGCAATGCTTCTAAGTATTTTTTTAATTTTTATTAATAATTGGGATTGATCTTTGCTTAACGACTAGTAGAGAACATTTGTATACTTCAATTAGTTATTTGGACAATTTATTACTAACTTAAATATCATCCTTTTAATAGATAGATGAACTATTACATTGCCTCTGAGAGAACTTATCTACATATTACTAATTGGCTCGTTGAGATTGCTCAATGTTTTTGTTTTATCCTCTTGTGGGGGAGAAAATTACACTATTGGATTTCGAATGGATGGTTGAGATCTTAATTTACTTGTTGAGATCGCTTTGTCCAATTTGGCCTTGTCGTTTTGTGAGATTCAATTAATGAATCTTAGCCGTTGCTTGTCATAAATTTGGACGGTTAAGATGCACCAGAAGCCTTGGACACATTACTGAAATGGGAGCTACCTTTTGATTGCATGCTTAAGAAACTGTTTTTAGTGCTATCTAAAAAAATTATTATTGATTACTATTAATATTTTTTATTTTTTTATTTTAGAATGGTAGAGTATTTGAAGATGAAACATATTAAGAAAATTTCTAAAAGTATTTTCATATAATTTATCAATTTCCTACCAAATAAGTATTATAGGAGTGGGTAACAAATGTTTAGTAGTTGATAAATTTTATCAATTGACTTTTACTTATTATAGTCAAATCTTCAATTAGTTTTGAATAATTGTAATAGGATTATACTTTTAAATTTTCAAATAAAATTTAAAAATTCAAAAACTAATAACTACAAATTAAGAAAAATAATAAAATAATAATTTTTATTGTTAGAAAATAAAACTAAAAAAAATGTAAAAGTGGGGAGACGCCAAGCTTGGGTGCCCCCTATGTTGTGGCATATATGTAACAAATATTAGCAATTTATGGATCTTATTAATTTATTTATTAATTTTAGTAAATGATTAGCAATAATTTTGCTAAGTCTTTATCTAGGTATTTATCTGGAGACAAAATTGGACCATTGGATCATGACATAGATGGGTGAAATTATTATTATAATAACTCATTCAACTATTTTCTAATCTATATTAAGTAAACAACCTATTATAAGAATTTTTTGTGATAATTATTTTGACTTTTTGTGTCCCTAATTTCAAGATATGTAATCTATTTTTTACCTACTTGTCTATATTTTAGTATATATTTTAAAATATATTTAATTTATATATAAATCTACAGTAGTTATTGAAGATTTTTATATGTGTGTCAACATTTTATTATATATTTTACAAATAATTACATGTAATTATACAATAGTATGTTATTGTATCAAATAATTAAATATTTGTGTTCCAAATAGTTTGTTAAAAATTTGATAAATTTTACAAAATAAAATTATTTCAATAACAATTACTTTGAGACTATGATAAAATTAAAAATCAAATTTATTTTTGAAAATGAGTATATGTATAAATAAGTTAAAATAAAAAGTATAATACATACTTATAAATGAATATTATCATGACAACACATTTAATTCTAACATATGTTAAGGATATAATATAGTGCAAGAATTTTTTTGATAATTGTTTTGACATTTCATACTCTTAATATTAAAATATAAGATCTATTTGTTTTCCTGCATGATTTGTATTTTTATACATATATTAAAATTTTATTATATATGTTAAAAATAATTTAATTTATATGTAATTATGTAATTATTTTATATAAAAAATTAATTCTATACGCTATATATATTATAATTTTGATAAATTTTTAAAAAACTTTTATTTATTATTTTTTAAATATATACAATAAAATGTTTACACACGTATAAAAATCTTTAATAATAAAATTTTTAGTTTATCACGCAACAGTCTAACTAGTATAAGATATTAATAATTTTTTATTTGAAAGTTCATGACTTTGAGAAAATCCTTGTCTTCACATTTACTCAAGCAAAAATCACTTCAAAATCATAAAGATGAGATGAGACATAGCTCATTGATGACTCCTCCAATTCCACTTGAATATCTATTCGGCAACCCTAGCAAATACCTTTTTGGAAGTTCCACTAATGTCTCGTTCATCTTTTGGTCGTTGGTTAAGATTATGCCTTTAAATTAAAAAGCATAGACTAATTTGAGATAAATATAAAAGTTAAGGACTAAAGTATAATTCCCCAATAGAATATGCTAGGTGTAAGTGCAAACGTTCGTAAGCACCTGCCGTTTCAGTAATTTCACAGCAGTTTCCTCTTGTATGCTCGTTTGTTATTCAGCGCGTAGATACACCTCCATTATTGTGTTCCTATTTTAACCCTGTTTTGTACTGGGTCTCTTGGTGTCTGGTTATCGTGCACTTCTAAGGCTCGTGGCCTCTAGAACTGCAGGAATACTTTGCTCGTTTCCAGGTTTTCCTGGACCGTTGGATTGAAAAAATTCTTGTTGTCTTAATGCTAGCCCTTAGATGGATCAAATTTTTGTTGTCTGGTTCACAGCCGTTGGATGCGAAGAATCGGAACGCTTCGCAAACAGTAAATTCCGAAATTCACTGCCTCGAGATTTTTTTAGTCATCAGGGCATTTTTCTTTCTGCTTCTTGATAGCTTTGCCTGGATCGATCTCTTATTCCTTCTCCCGTTAGACCGTCTTCTTTGTTCGATTTTCTCTCTCAAGGTATGGTTTTGTCGTCTTTTTTTCAAGAAAAAGATGAGAGCTTTTAACTTCCAAGAATCAAAATTCCTAGTTCGCGGTCTAAGTTTTGCTCTTTCCTTTTTTTTTGGTCTTTTGCCCTTTTGTTGCAATTTTTTGCAGGTTGCTGTGCTTGGTTTTGGAATACATTTTATCTTCTGCGTTTGTGAGTGAAGGTTAATCTGTTCTTTCTTCAAGAGAAGATTTTTTTTTTTGCTTTGTTGCAGAAGGTTAATTTTTGCTTTCTGTTCATTTTTATGGTTATCATTGTACGTTGGGCAAAGTTTTGAATTAAGATTAAATTCATTAAACCCACCTCTTTGGGAATCAAATTACCTCATCAATCTGTTTATTGCATCAAATTCCACTTTCCTTGTTTTGATTTTCTGAGTACTTCAATGCCATTTTATTGTGCATGTGAATAGTTCTCCTTTTCTCTTCTGATCCCTCTCTGGGGAGCAGATAACTGTAACTACTTTCTCTGAAATGATAGGCGTCTGTGTACTGTTTGTTAGAGTTTTCTTGATCCTACTGTTCTTCCATTAAATTTATCTGCTAAACGTCATTTGAGGCAATAATGAAGAATTTGAATATCAACTTGGGGTAGCCAGATTTGTGGCCTTGGTGGCATTATCTACTTTCCTCACCAAATAAACTACTATTACACCTTCCCCCCTTTTAAGTCCTCAATGCCTGTATGCACTTTACAGTCTACCCGAAATTCATGCTGAATTTGCATTCATGCACACAGAAAATGGGCAAAAAAGAAAAATGGAAATATTAAACCAAACATACAGAGACTTGTGCCAAAACATAATGGCTAATCAGGATTAGGAAAGAAATTATGAAAGTTGGGTGAGGTTTGATTTCTGTGATGGGAGATGTGGTGTCTAGTTAGGAGGGAAGAAAAGTATTCAGCTTTAGTTGTTGCGGCAGGAAAAGATTGGAGGCTACGGAGAAAAATGAGCTACAGAGAAAAATGAAAAATGGAGGGAAGATTTTATGCAATTGAGAGACTGAGCGAATAATTTAGTTTTTGATGGAACATTAAGGAGGTTTAATGAATTTCAACCCTTAAATTATCATGTTTAAAGTTGCTGTTATTTTTGGATTGGTTTATCCTTGGTCTCTGACTTATAGTCTCTTTTGCCTCCTTTGTTCTAAGCTTATTTTACTTGCTGTGTATTTAATTATTTTTTCTTACTTCTTTCTTTTTTGCTTAATTTCATTAGTTATATTCTGTGGGCAGGGAGAGAGAAAAAGGAGCACAGCAGCACTTGAGGCTTTGTTCTTGATTTTTTCTTTTAAAATTTCAGTAGAGCAACAATGAAGAATAATGAGCGTCTTGCAAATATTGCTTTAGCAGGTATGGCTGTTGTCTTCTGTCATCTGGAATTAATTTCTTAGTTTTTATTTTATTTTTACTTCAAACCTGAATATTTGAGGACCTAAACCAAGGTTAGTTGCCAAAGTAGTAAAGAACAAAGCATAAATGCACACAATTTGCAGAGCCTTGAGAATAAAGGCAGTATTAAAAACCCCTTTCCCCGTTTTCCATTTTGCACCTGTGGTAATGTTGCTTTGCCTATAAAGGTTCACATATGTTCTTTCTTGTGAAGTATCCTGTAAAAGGTCTTATTGATTAATTTAGCTGATTAAGAAGGGAGTTCGCGGCATTATTTTTCTATAATGTAGCACACTTCTTCACCTCCATAAGCACTGGCATTTGACTGCTGAATTGTTAGCACATTTTTTTTCCTTGAGATACTGACTAAGAACTTTTGCGCTTAAATCATTGTCTGCAGGCTTGACTTTGGCACCACTTTTTGTGAAGGTAGATCCAAATTTGAATGTCATTTTGACGGCTTGCCTTACGGTTTATGTTGGTTGCTACCGTTCTGTGAAGCCTACTCCACCCTCTGTAAGTGAAGTGGCCTTTTTGGTGTTGCTGCAATTTCATTTATTCCTTTTGGGACCATGCCGGTGTTGATGACTCAATTGTTTCATTTTCAACCTTGCAGGAGACAATGTCCAATGAGCATGCCATGCGTTTTCCCTTAGTAGGGAGTGCAATGCTCTTGTCACTGTTCTTGCTTTTTAAGTTCCTATCAAAAGACTTGGTTAATGCTGTGTTGACTTGCTACTTCTTTATGCTTGGGATCGTTGCTCTTTCGTATGTCCTTTCCGTATGGATCTTTCTACTTTATTTCTTCTGCAATGTACTATGAGTTTCTTTTTTATTACAAATCTTAATCTCATTGCACCATTGCTTGTAGAGCTACACTGTTACCTGCAATAAAGCGCTTTCTACCAAAACATTGGAATGAGGATGTAATTGTTTGGCGTTTTCCGTACATCCGCTGTATGTACTTCCTGTTCTTTTTCTGTTGATAGGTTAATTTAATCTTTCAGAGGTTTATCTGTTTAATGACTTGATATTCTGTTTCACTGTGGTAGGCTATTTAATCAGTTTTCTTATTTGCTTACTTATTGATCCAGGAATTCAGGTGTGCATATATCCTTTAGATTACTATAGGATTTAATCCAAAATGTCCAAGCTGAAATTCGTAAATTGAAAATAGTTTAATCGGCAAAAGTACTGTATTCTAATGAGGTGAACATCACATCTTTTTCCATACCTAAGAGGTTTATCTGTTTAATAACTTATTAATATTCT
This sequence comes from Rauvolfia tetraphylla, assembly GCA_030512225.1. Lineage (NCBI taxonomy): Eukaryota > Viridiplantae > Streptophyta > Magnoliopsida > Gentianales > Apocynaceae > Rauvolfia > Rauvolfia tetraphylla. Next base: position 2,895,465 of record JAJQKT010000012.1, read on the forward strand.
GTTTCATCATGGTTGGGCAAGTAATCAATTTCTTTTCTGCTTATTCATTAATCTACGAATTCAGGTGCGCATATATTCCTTGAGGCAACTGTGGGAGTTAATTCAAAATGTCTGAGCTGAAATTTGTAAACCAGAAAATACTTTAATCGGTTAAAATACTTTGTTCTGATGAGGTCAACATCTTTCTTTGTACACTTAATCACTCTACTTTTTACTTATAGCAGAAGTTCCTGAGCCGTGTTATGTAAACTTGTCAATGATGTTGTTGCTGATATACTGTTTGAATGAATAAGAAATTTTGTAATAGATTGCATTGGTTGCAGAAACATCTTCACTATAGCCATTCTCTGCTTATAAGGTATTCTAAAGTCAACTTCTTTATGTTTAGGTGGTTTTTGTTCATATTGGACAATATTTAGGGATATCTAGGGAAAGCTAGTTTACGGTTTCTCTTCATTATTTTTTAGTTTCATTCTTATTTCTTTAGACCAAGAATTATTTTTGTCCTAATGCAGATGCTGTGTTTTGGAGCCTGTTTATGGTTCCTATTTACTTGGAAAAACACATACCTGGCCTAATTGAATGTAGCTGTTTGTTTTTTTCCAGTTTTCCTTTCATCTGCTTGACATTGTATTGCATGTAATGCAGAATCATGTCTTCATTTACATGTTCCTTTTGCAGCTTTGGAGGTTGAGTTCACAATGTCCCAAGTTGTTGCTGCACTCCCTGGGACCTTTTTCTGTGCTTGGTATGCTTCAAAGAAGCATTGGCTGTCTAACAACATCTTGGGGCTTGCATTCTGTATTCAGGTTTGTACAAACATTTATTCTGTCCACAATTTACTTCCTTCCATATTCCCATGCATTGCTCATTGTTTGAGATTTGAACACATTACGTACTTTCTCCTTTTGTTCTCAATGATATTGGTAGATTTTGCAGAGTTCGTCTCAAAATCCAATGTTATACTCCTTTTTCTTTTAGAGAATATGGGTCATGCAATTCGGATGCTTATTTAAGTAGTCGTGTGAAACTCTCTTGCTAATTTTTGTCCAGGAGAATTAGGGGGATTCATGCTGAGATCAACACTTCCTTTCTTTTTGGTTATATTTCAAAGGTTCTATTGTAGTCATTTGTTCTTCTCCTTGATGGTGAAGTACTCTGGCTCACCTACGTGTCTTTTGTTGTGTGAAATTTAGGAATAGAAAGAATTAGATGACTTGTTACATTTTTAAGGCCAATTTAGCTATGCAAGATGAAGTCAGTAAGCACATTCAGTTATAGGAAATGGAAATGGGAAGTAGGCAATAAATTTTCCTCTTGACAATTGTGGACCTCTAGTTCTTTTCTGATGTTATCATGTGGTCAAAGACCTACCTGCTTGGAACTTGTAGTGGCCCGAGGATGATGGAAATGCATCTCAGTATTTTGGAGGTCAAATAGAAACTTCTAGTAAGTTCTTCATAGTCATAAAGACCTCTCTGTTACACATCACTGAAAAAAGGGATTATGATTTGCAGAGAGTCCATTAAGGACTTTTAAAGTTGCACTTCATTTTGAGGGGAGTTCAGGAGAGTAGTGGAAAGAGAAGAAAGGACAGGAGAGGATGAGAGGGATCTAAGTATTTATCACCTTTGGATGGTTAATAGAACAGCAGAAACATAAAGAAAACAGAGATATTATCCTACGTCATTTGAGTATGATTTTTAACCAAAAATAGGATATATAGGCAGCAGTAAAATGATGGCTTTCTTGTCAGTTGTCAGTGCAAAAGAATTCACTAAAGCTGATTCCTTTTCCTTCATTTCTGTCCGATTCGGACTGATATCCAGTTCAACTTCAGAAAACAATTTGAACACTTCCATCTTCCATCTTCCTCCCTTTTCCATCAATGTTGAATGCTATTTGAATGCCTCCACCTTCACACACACCCCCCCCCCCCCGGCCCCTTCTTTTCCATATGAGAGTCAATAAAATTCCTATATTCCAATCCCTCTGTTGTCTCTTCTGGTTCTGTCAATCCACGAAGTCATTGGAAAAGTGTCAGGGTATTTGTCTCTTTGAAGTAGTCATTCTTCTACAGGAATTAAGCAAACTGTTTAACTTATTCTTCTTTATTGGGAAAGTGCTTACAATCCTGTTAATCTTCGTAGTCATTTTTTGTATATCAATTGCTTATATTTTTGGAGCTTTCTTTAATAAAATAGTTTTATGGTGTTAATGTTACAACTTTACCGACCTATTCTACAGGGGATTGAAATGCTTTCACTTGGCTCATTCAAAACCGGCGCAATTCTTTTGGTAAGCGAAGAAGACTATAATATGCTTCATAGATGTACTAACTCATGTACCCAACCCGACTTTCTTTTGGTTTTCCCCTTCCTATCTGAGCAGTTACTTGTGCTCTGTTAATAAATTGTCGTGCTGCAAATTGCAGGCTGGACTTTTTGTATATGATATTTTCTGGGTATTTTTTACCCCTGTTATGGTCAGTGTGGCCAAGTCTTTTGATGCCCCTATTAAGGTGACTAAAACTCTCTCTTCATAGCTATGTGGCTTGATAAATAAAATCTGTGTGCTTGTAAGCTTTTTGCTTCATAAATTTTGTGCTAAGTGTACCTAAATTTCCTGCAGCTTTTGTTCCCAACCGCTGACTCTGCACGTCCATTTTCAATGCTGGGACTTGGCGATATTGTAATTCCTGGTATGACCACATAAAGTTGACATTTCTTTTTTTTTTTTTTTGGGGATTGTCTACAGGGTTCTATCTTTGACCTGTATGTAATAAAAGAACATTGTTCCCATCCCCTTAACATCTTGTAGAAGCACCTGAATTGAAGTAAACAATACTCCTAATATTTCTAAAACCTGTCAGGCATTTTTGTTGCATTGGCATTGCGGTTTGATGTGTCGAGAGGGAAGAAAAGCCAATACTTCAAGAGTGCTTTTCTAGGGTACTCTGTTGGTTTGATCTTAACAATCATTGTCATGAACTGGTTTCAAGCTGCACAGGTAGTTTTTTTTGCATATTTTTTGAATATTTGCAAAGTAATACACTTCGTCTAACTTTTTGGTTTTTGGGTATTAATGGTCACTTTTTTCAGCCTGCACTTCTGTATATCGTTCCGGCTGTAATTGGATCGTTGGCTGTACATGTCATATGGAATGGGGACATCAAACCAGTACGTTTATTTGCTATGTTTCACTTTGTTTTTTGCTTGATTTAATGTGTGATAATAAATGAAATGATGTTTTTCAGTGAAGTTCCATTTTTGAGTTTTGAATAAAGTTTTACCAACAGTATAGCCAATTGGGCTGGCTACTGAATAAAACCAACACACTGCCTTTCAACATGCAGTAGTGGACTAGGAATTAAATCTACATTTCTTTCTTTGTTCTCTTTTTTTGATTGGGAAGCAAAGACTCAATCCAAAGGAACTATGTTTTGAAAGATTGGTAAATGAAGAAATTGAAATATGTTGGTGCTTGAGGCTTCGAGTTTGACATGTATATGGAAGTTTAGCAATACTATCCCGATTGCCAAATCGATGGTATCAATGTTTTTCTCTAGGTTAATTTGCCACAGTTGCCCTTAAGTTTTTAGAAAATATCCAGTGTATACTGTGTAAGCTGGAAAATGCAAATAATTCTTTGCCTTAAATTTCTACCACAATGGCTTATAAGAAGATACGTGTGAATGATGAAGCTCTTGGCAATCTCACTAATTTGTTCACAGGCTATTTCGTGTCAAGGATTGATCATAATATATGAGCTTCGAAAAAGGGGTGGTACCTCTTGTCATTTTCTGCAACAACCGGTGATTTCATCGGTTCTGGAAAATGATTGAGAAAGAAAGTGGCCTTATTGCTTTGAATTTCTAAATTGGTTTTCATTGTTTGTACTTCTCTGCATTATTTGGTTCTTAGGTGTTTTTTGAACTTTGAACGTCATCTGATACTGTAATTCTCTTTGCAGTTGTTGGAGTTTGACGAGTCTAAATCTTCCGATTCTCAAGATGGCAATGAAAAATCAACCGAGAATGATGATGAGAAATCAACCATGAAAGTAGAGTAGTAGATAATCTAGCGAAGAAAACATTACCCTGGACAAAACAGCAACGCGGGCTGGTGGTTCTTAGTAGGGTTGTTAATTGTTGTACCAGATTTTGTTACATAAAATTTAATAAAACTAGTCTTCTTTTGGTCGATATTTATAGAAATTGCAGAAAGAAAACTAGTCTTCTTTTGGTAGATATTTATGGAGATTGCGGAAAGATTCTTGGCAGCTTATAGCAGAACTATATCAAACTCGAGTATGTTTAGAAAAGAAAGAATCTTGATTTACTTCTTTTTTGAAGGATATGATTTACAGAATCTTAGATCACGAATTACAGAATGTAGAAATTTATCTGCGGTTAGACAAAAATCCCAATATACTTATCAATGGATTACTACGATTAAATATTTAACCGTGAAGAAAAAACATTATCATTTCTGATAAAAAATAACCTAATTGAAGCTCAAACAGCTTGTCCAGTAGGAGGAAAAGGAATCTTGTACTCAATATCCTTCAAGTAGTATGTTCTATGGGGAGTTGCTAACTTCCAAGTATTTGTTCTTGGCCTAAGCCTGGCATCATGCAAATATACTGAATCTCTTACTTCAGGCAAAGAAACAATCTCTTGCTCGTCACCACCAATACAGGACTTAAGACAGAGAAGAAAGACGAATAAATGGCGCTAATTGATAGGGTAGCAACCTTCAACTATCGAGGTTCTGTATGTTTTTCTGCGTTTTTTTTATAGGATAGACACTACTTCAGACTATATTAGGATATGATAAAGCTCAACCTATTGGTTAGTGCTTGAATTCAGGTCTTTACAATTTACCTCGGATTTGCTCGACGAATTACTAGATTTAGCTTCAGCTGAGGCCTCAGAGATCCGTGCTTCTGATTTCTCGTTGGAGTAACTACAAAGTTTGTGTAAGCAGTGAGAGAGAGAGAGAGAGAGAGATGAACCAAGCTGAAATGAATATCTCAAAGGCAAAAGCTAAGCATTTTTGTCCTTACTTCATACTCTCAAGTTCTTAAAAATAAATTGGTGGTAGAACTTTATGTACCTTGAAAGTATGGTGACCCAAATAAGTTCTATACAGTCCACCCAGAGAAGTCTTTGTTCTACAGGAATCACACCATAGGTGATCAGATGGGCAAATGGCCAAAGCTTCCATCCTGCCTGTCATAAGAATGACAATCAAATTACTTCCTTCTCCATTAGATTACCTAGATCGACAAATTATTAATGTAATGCTCTAAGGATCATCTTCTGGTTCAGCGGGGTAATGTTTTCTTCAAGAACTTAGATGATATTTGATCACAAAAACATATTGAGAATTGGTGCAGTTAAAAAGTACAGGGCACATACTGATATCAATTATGAACTCAAATCTCTTAAAACTCTTTTTTAATGTTATCTGTGCATCTAACTTCAATCAGACAGTTGGAAACCAGAAAAATCAATTCCTTAATATTTTAAAATCACAAGATGAAGAGAGTTGGTGGTTTCAGATACTTGGGAATATTAAACTACCAAATCACAAGGGAATAAGAAGTAAACACATTAATCTTCTGGTATGCCGCATACTGTCTTCCAGTTGGTAGGAAATTCAGTTGCAGAGCATCAGATTATGCAGCCTGGTTGATCTATGACATTACTTGGATGTACTTCGTTAACTATCATACAAATACCTTTCATTTATACAGCTACATCCCATCTTATTACTTATCCACCTTGAATGAAAATTCTAACTAGAGGAGCAAAATTAAATTTTTACGGTTACAGCACAGTACTTCTAGTATCACAAGGAAGTAACGCAAAACAAAGGCTATACCTCGGTACGGTTAGCTTTAGCTGCCTCATAACCATTATAAAATTAACATAATTTTCATTGTTGCTTATGAATAACATAATTTTCATTGTTGCTTATGAATGGAATAATAACTGCATGAAAAATGTTCTATATTCCATGTGAAGTCAATGTGTATATACAAATTAGGATGAGTAACAAGTTCTCTCCTTTTCAACACTGCTGGCCCAAGGCTGGATACGGAGAAAAGGAAGAGGGCGAGGACGTTAATACTTCACAACATTGTTAACCATTAAAGAAATGCAATAAGAAAGAAAAATTAATGTAGAGTGTTTCTTACCGTTAACATGGGCCAGAATGTTGCTTTCAATTCATCGAATATAGCAGATGAAGATTCAAAGCGCAAGAAACCCAGACAAGCATAATAGATGCTATTCCAAACTGCTGACCATACTGTTTGATCAAAAACAACTTTGGCAGGCACCACCCACCAATCATTGAAAGGAAACAGAGCCTGCAAACAAAATTTGAGAACTTATATATGCATATAACCTTCAAAAGTCAGCAGTGATTAGGCAACAAAGAACATAAGGCTCACCTCACAGAATTGGTAATAGTAGTGGGACAGAGATCCATGAAGGGAAAATCCAACAAGACCAGATCTGAACATTCGTGTGCGATCAAACTCAAGAAGTGGTTTCCCCTCATAACACTGGAATTCAAAACCAAATTAGCGAATGACTAAAAGTTTAAGACGATCATAATTAACAGATAGATAAATAAACTAAAAGCGCGACTTGTAGGGGTTAGAATATACTGACTTGTGCAATCCAATCTCCCAAAGAGTAGACAATCCCACTTATGACCATTTTAGCTAAAACCGGGTTCGATTTTAGAGCTTGCTCATAAGCAATCCAATTGTGTTCAGGAGCATATCTCAAAACCTCAAAAAGCGTCCATCCCTGACCAGACATTCGAGATAATACATACTTCCATTACAGAATTCCAATTAAAAAAGATATAATTTTCCTGCATATTTCCTTTTCTACTCACGCTAATTCCTAAACAAACCAAAACCATGTCCGCTAATTCAACAGTAACACCATCCTTCAAGAGTTCAAAATAGAATGTGAATTGGAAATATAAAGACAATCACCAAATTAAATCGGGAAAACGAGAATAAAGTAAATTCGTTTCTCCTTTGTGCAAACAAAAAAGGACCGTAAATCAAAGGGATACTCTTGGACCCAAATTTATCTGAACCGACAACAATCATTCGCGTAGCTCCAACAATAACAAGTAGACATATTAACTGAATAAGGAAAAAAACTCAAGAATTAGAAGAAAGGGAGTACTGACATGCCAATAATCATGATCAATAGTAAGCAACTTGGTGATGGCAAGAGTACCAGCTCCTAGAACAATAGCAGCATTAAGCAACCTTTCATTATTATCCTTCACTTTCCCTCCATTAGTTCCCTTCTCTTCATCATCTTTACCGCCGCTCTCTACTCTAACCAAGTCCCTATCTTCTTCTGTCACAGCTTTAATATGCCAAACACGTCTGCTGCTATTCTTAGCTGAAAGATTTGCATCTAAACTAAGATTCTGATTAGCAAACAATTCAGAAGAACAAGAACAAGAACAAGATGATGAGGACGAAAAGAATTCAATTCTCTTGGGATCTTTGTTAATGGGTTTGGGGGATAATGGTGAAGAAAGAAGGTGGAAGATGTTCTTGGAAGCAGCCATGGTCGGTTGGGCTCGTCAATGATCTGAAAAACAGAGGGGAAGGAGTGGCATTTGAAGGAAACGTGGAAATTCCGTGTCTCCAGAAAAGTCCAATTGTAACACGATTTAACCATGCGGCCACATGTTCCGCTTCACTGCAATTTTCCTATGAGCTCTATCTATAACAGTGGCTTGGATTAGTACACAAATGGATCCTGCGTTGATTGGGGTAATTACACATAGGAGCATCCCAATTACATGCAGAAACTAAACATTCATCACAATCTCCTATATAAAACTTTACCGATTAGCTTTGAGAAAACTTGTACTCAAAAGAAAAAACGGTTTCAGAAAATTTAAAATATAAAAAATAATATTTAATTTTTATAACTGTGTTAATTTTTTATATAAAATAAATTAAAGCTCTACTCGGATAGAGTTTGATTTCAAAACTAAATCAAAAATTTCGAATTAACATCTCCTCTCACAAATAATTTAATTTTTACAAAATCAAGATAAAAATCTCAAAACCAAACCATATACAATCACACCTTAAAAATAAATACAAAAGAAAAAAGTATATTAATTATATATTTAATAGATAATTTATCTATTGCATTTGATGCTTGCTTGTTTCTGCAATATATCTTATATATAAAAACACACAGATCCAGTTTGCATTCTTTTTTTTTATTTGCATCTTTTTAACACTTTAAATTCGGCTTATTCTCTTATAAATTACTACACATTAATTATTCTCAAAATAAAATTTTCAAAAGAAAATATAAAAATAGTACTTTAAGATCCATTATTGTCTATATAGACTTTCCTGGATGAGAGTAATTAGCCATAACTGAAGAATTCGCCAAGGAGCCCTTTGAAGAAAGACAAAATCCCAGATTATGGATGTACAATGTGTTAAGTATTACAAAGCATAAATCTGTCCCCAAAAAAAAAAAAAAAGTATTACATAGGATAAAGTTCGCCATTGATATTGTAGTTCAGTGATCGTGTGGAGTTCTATATAACTCTTTCCTGAGAATAATATTAAGAGAAAAAGAAGGCTAAAAGTTCTGAAGTTTTATAACTTCATCTCCCTTCTTGCTGCTGATGCCACTCTGAAATCATTTTACAAACCTAAGACGAACAAGACACCAAACTGCTTCAGATATCATTAGCCACAAATACTCCAAAAGTGGGGGAAAGAAACAAATCCCATAGCTAGAGAACTCTTCAAATTTGATCATATAGACTTGCATAAATCACAAATGAAAGTAAAAGCTACAATACATTCTCCTGTTTCGTTTCTTCAGCCGATGCAGATATCAAGGAAGATGAATTCAAATGCTATTAAATTGACATTCACATAGGAGAAAAAGAGAAGACACGGAAAATAAGAGATGGATTATTAAGGCGGACAAATTTTCAAACTTTAGGAAATCACATGCCATTACATGAATATGTATTTCGAAACAAAATGCATTAAAAAAATTTCTCTCGTGTATTCATCCAGCATATTTGCATTACTTTAAGGTTTCTCCGTACAGATTTCTGCTATGAAGTTGTTTTCATGTTTGAACAATGAATATATGAATGGTGATAGAACTTTCAAAGTTCATCGGCACATAAGCAATGAATACAGGTTCTTATCCAAGGAATCACCTAAAACGGTGTTTTTATAAGCGCTCTCTTCTTGGATCTCATTGGTATTAAGATTAGAAGGCCTATGAATGCAAGTCCATCTTCTGCAAATGAAACAGTAACTATGGATGTTTGAATGCTGTTGTTAATCTCTAGTCCTAGTGACTCTTGTCTTAACTACAAAGATAAGCAACTTAGCACAAAACTTGACTAAAGAAATACCTAATAAACATAATCACCTGAAAAAGAGCAGAATTGTACACCTGCGGTGAATGGCAATCTAAAGTGCTGCACAAACAAAAGAAACTATAGTCAGAAGAAATCAACAACAGATGAACCGAACTAAAATAGTCAAATTTACAAAAAAAAGGAAAGAAAAAGAAATAAAATGGCCAAAGCTATACGGACACAAAATATAATTAAGCCCACAGTTAGTATACCTCGGCTCAGCCCCAGAGCCAGCACTTAGCAGAGCTCTAATATTACAAATGAAAGCAGACACAGAGCCACCAAGAAAGAAAAAGGGGGAAAGCTGGAGATTTAGATGGAGGCAGGGGAGAAAAATGAGAGGGAAGAGATGGCACATCTAAGGCTAATTACTAGAGACAGGACCTCGTGAGAATACCAAGAATCTTTGCAACAGCTGGACATGGATAACTACCCGATCATCACCAATTGAGAATCAAAAAACAATAACTAAGTGAATAGCAAAGTTATGAGGGCAAAGCAAAAGCACCAATCTTGAGGTTCTAAGAGCCTCATAAAATAGGCAAGAGACTGCTAATTTACCACATCAGGAAGATAAAACTCTAAAGTTTATGCACACAAATTAATAAATTAAAAAATAAACAATAAAATGCTAGAAATTTCTGATCACATAATGCAAAATATTTACATTTATCACTTAAGCTGAAGTAGAGTTAGTCAATCAAATTACATAACCAAAAAGGATTTCCATCAGAATTATGTCACATATACGCCAACAAAAGTACAACCAACCAGATTAATAAGAGTTTGTGCAGAAAATCACAAGACATCATACATGAGAAATTAATCTGCAGAAGTTCTATGATATTCTAGTCAGAGAATTTTATTATTTGCATCTACTGGGTTTGAGATGATACAACTATCGGATGACTGAACTTCGACAGTTTGATTTGAAAGAAATTCATGCAATTTAATAGCCACATCTTGAAATGCTTGTTCAACAATTACTCTTGCATCAACACGTGCTTTACTTTGCATGACAAGATCATAAGCCAGTCACATGATCCAATTTGAATATATCATCCCAGACTCATGACCACCATGCTTTGACGACTTAGCATGATCTGGCAGCTCTATTCTTCTCCTAGCATCTTTTCTCCATCTTCTCAAGATGTACTTCTCGGGAATTTGATGTACATTTTTCAAACTAAAAATTCTCAAGGCATGAGAGCAAAGAATTCCCAGAGTTTCAAACTTCTTGCAACTACACTTGATATCCATCTTTGTCAGGTCAAAGTCAACAATGCCAATTTTTCCACTTTCATGTAAAACAACCTCATACTGATAAACTGATTCACTGCACCTGGTCTCTGTCTTCAAGTCAGCTGCCCCTACACCTTGTGTGAATTCATCCTCGAACAACTTGTAGATCTTGTTAGTGTAACATTTAGCCACTTGCTTCAGAATTTGGCTGGTCCTAATAGCCAGAGTAGGCGTACCTTGAATACACCAAAAATCCTCTTCCCCTTCACTCATACGCCAGCTTTTTACCATATTCTCGAAAGAAATAACAAACTGGTGCAAAGAAGCTGTTCTGTCAGCAATCTTGTTCAATGCACGATTCGTGCTCTCACTCCTGGAGGTTGGGTTTAATCCAGCATAAAACGCATCAGAAGCAAAAACCGAGCTCCACATGTGGCGGCATCGATAAAGATCTTTCAGCCAATTATTTTCCATAGCATTGAAGTCATTTATCATGTTTAGCCATGTTTTTTGAAATTCTTCTTCTGACTGACAACCATGCATGCATTTTTTAAATAAAGCCCAAAATCCACGATTTGAATTAAGACAACCTAAGTGAGAAGGGGCATTCTTAGAGATGTGCCATTGACAAAGTAGATGCTGAGAATTAGAGAAAACCTGAGAAATAGCAGTCATTATTTCTTGATCTTGATCAGAAAAAGTTGTCTTTGGTTGTTTGCCACCCATAGACTCCAAGAAAGTTCCAAACAACCAATTAAATGTTGTGCTTGTCTCATCTGACAAGAATCCACACCAAATATCACATTTTGTCCATGGTGGTTCACTCCAACAAATTGTGCACAAGCTAAACTATACCTATTAATTCGGTAAGTGATATCAAATGTGACCACATCTCCAAATAGCTCATAATCAAGTCTACATCGACCATCCCTCCAGAAAATGTTCGCTATCCTACCATCAACATCAAGTTGAACATCCCAATAAAACAATCCTTCCTCATTTGCTTTACCCTTAAGATGATTAACAACTGATTATGAATCCCCTGCCTCTATCTTGGATCTTCTCAACAAATTCATAGGATTATAGAGTTCTGGTTCTGTGTTATCTACATTTTCTACATTTGCACTAGCCCCAGGCACAAGGGGCCGTGTACTTGTAGGTACTAATCCAGTATTTAAATGCGACTCTATTGAACCCCCTGTTGCTGAACAAACAGCTCGAACTGATCGAAGTAAATGCCTTTGATCTGGTGGAGCCATCTCATGATTATGATCCTTCACAAATTTCTGCACTTTCCAATTATTATCACGATCACAAGAGAATGATATCATAGCAGGGCACCCTGTTCTTTCATCTCGTCTCGTGTATACTGCTCTATCTTTGCTCCGTTTATCATCTTTCACCCCTTCTTTAGAGCATCGAAAGACTTTTGCCCTTAATTGATTGGTTCCTTCAAAATAATATTGTTTTCCTTTCCGCACACTGAATCCTTTGGCATGAGCATAATCACAATACAATCTATACGCTTCGAATTCATTACTTACAACCTGCTTCAAAAGCCTACTTTCAAAATCAAGGATTCCATCCTCAAATAACCAGCTTTGTTCAACTCTTTTTGCTCTATTTTCAGGTCCTACACATTCATTCTCACAACTTCCAAGAGAAATCCCATCTCCCGAAATTTCTTCAACTTTTTCAGGGCTAGACATTTCTGCCAATTTTATTTCAAGAAACAATACATTTAAGCATAACCTTGCATCAAGCCATGATGTTGTAAAACAAAACAATTACTAGCCCAGAGGAAACTAGGCAAAACTAGCATACCAACCACAGAAAACTTGCAAGAAAACATTCAAATGCACAAACCCATTTTTTCCCGACAAACTAAGTAATCAGAGCACACATTCATAAAATTCTCCATTCATTAAGCATGAAACTAAAAATAGCCCCAAAAAAGAACCAGAAGAGGCACGTGGGCAGTCCAAACTTAGGAAATGAAGAATCTTTCCGGCCAGATAAAGCCTTTCCCCGTCAATCAGAGCTCCAAATGGTCAAAAAAGGAAGTAATTGAAGTGGTAGGAAACGGGTTTTGCTGAAGAACAAGAAGAAAGAGAGGGAAATGGGTATCGTTCTATATTATGGGCGGGTGTAAAGAAGTGTGTATCTCGGACGCTGGAAGCCTGGAACTGGAAATGGGCCCGCGAGCCAGACCGTATTCAATGGGCCCGCACTTGGATAAGTTCGGGTGTAATACGCCCGCTCTAGTTCTTTTCGGGCTATAAAGATTGAATTAGCGACCGGGTTTTTTGAAAGAAATGGATAGATTTTCAATCGGGTTTATTGAATCGGGCTTTGTCAAGTTTGAGTTTAGCCTGATTAATAGCGGGTCGAAAAAAAATATGAGTCTGGACTCGGCCCTTTAGAGCTCGGGCCGAGCTCGAGCCGGTCCTAACCTAATTTTTAATTTTTTATATAATATAATAATTTTTTTAATAATATAATAATATTTTTTAATAATATAATAATATTATTATATATATATATATATATATATATATATATATATTTTACGGGCCGAACTAAAATCGAATTGAGCTTACTTCAGTCCTAGCTCAACCCGAAAATTATTCGGGTTGAATTTTTCAACTCGAACCCGCAATTAAGGCAGGCGTAATGAGCTGGGCTTCGGCCAGCCCGACCTAATTGACAGTCCTAATAATGGGTGCTTGGATTTGGATTAAATTTTAATTTGAGTTTTTTATTTTAAAAAAATAAAAAAATATTTATAAAAATAAGGTCTAAATTAAAAAAATAAAATTTTTTATTTTTAAATTACAATCCAAGCACTCTATTAGTTGTTCATATTAAAGAAAAAAAAGGTACTTCTTTTAGTTTGGGTTAATAGTATATTTGGTCCCTAAGTTTTATTCTTTTTCTAATTTCTTATATGGTTTTCTAAAATCACAATTTTAAACTAGAGACACAAGTGTGTCTAGATTGGATTTTTATTTAAAATTGATTATAGTATTAAACTTTTGAACATATGTGATTCATTTGTGAAAAAATCATAATAAATTGGAGAAATTTTTTAATTACATTTCTCAAAACAAAAACAGAAAGGAATAAGATGAGGATAGAAAGAAGAAGCAAAGAGTTTTTATTCCTTTTTAAAATCAAAAGAGCTTTGAAAACCACCTATCTGTTTATTCAAACCACTTTTTGCTAGTTTTAAGAGTTTTTCCAACACAATTCGGATGAAATTGAATATTATTTTGGTCTAAAAATTCTTTTTAACTTTTGTAAAAGATGAATTATTTGTTAGATGGGAAGTGAAGTTAAAGTGAAAATTTCTCATTGGTTTTTGAAAAGAAAAAATCATGCTACTTTCTTTGAATGAAATCAGATCCAGTGAAAATAAAAAAAAATACAAATATCTAAAAAGTTGAAAGGGAACATAATACATCCTTTGGTCTAGTTAAGTCTTGACTTTGAAACTTTAAATTCTCAATAGTCAGCTTCATCAGTCATAAAGATAATATACCTATGCATCTTATCGATTAAAATTAATTTTAATTTATTTTGAATTATGATAGTTCTTTGAATATAATTTCTTTTCTTAACAGACTTTATTACTTAATAATAAAAAATTTTTTCTTAAAAAAAAATGAAAACTACAACACATCCTTTTCTTTATCAATTATACATAAACTAAATATGTCTTGAAAATATATTTATATGAATATAAGAGTCGTGAAATATTTAGCAAACATTTAAGGACATGTAGTGCAATTTTGGCTTCATAGTTTGAAAAAGAGTTTGATCTATTCACTAATAGCGATGAAAGTATCTATAGTTAAACCGGGGCTACCTCGACCCAATCTCCAATTTAACTGAGGTCTTGTGTGGAGAATAGAGAAAAAAAAATCTTCATAGGTCAGAAAATTTTTAGTTTAACCAACGCCTTATGTTAAGGACGAGGAAAAAATTTTCCTCCACCACCGAGGATAGGAATGAGGTTTTCCATGAGTCTATGACTCGCCTATCCCTGCCCTCGCTCGTCCCAATTTATCCCAATTTATTTCCTTTTTATTTGATTATTCACAACTAAAATTATCACTTATATTATATATGTACATGTATTAGCATATATTATTTCTAATTTCTAAAATAGTAATATATAACTTCTTATTAGAAGAATATATATAATATAAATATTAAGAAATTATATGTTATATATAATTCTTTACTTTTATAAATATGCATTATTATATATGTATAAGTAATTTATATATAAAGACATATACATGTATCTATGGAATAAACACACGCATTATATACTTTTATCCATCTCTTATTATATATATTTATACTTGTAGATATATATTTCCGATTCATAATTCATAGATATAACTTGCATGTATATAATTAGAGTTTATATTTATACTTTTAAAAAAATTCAATTATTAAATGAAAGATCACTTATCTAGCCCCGGAGGAGGCTGGGCCGGGACACCCCGTGCCCCAGATTCGGTCGCCAACTAGGGACTGTCTCATTGTTCCCAGACTGCAATTTGCCTATTCCCCTTGGCCTCTGTGATCAAACCCGGAACTCTCTGATGAGAAAAATCCTCCAAAAACCTTTCTCCACCATTACAGCACCGTTCCTTAAATCTCAATACCTTGAGAGCAATGTCAAGGCCAGATTTTTGCTGCCAGCATTCACAAAACAATGCCCAAGATCATTTTTTGCTTCAAGTCCCAGGTGGGTTTTCTGTGCTAGCTCTCAACTGCCACCCCCAGAATGGGTTCAGCCCTTTAGTGATCTCTCAGACCTCGTCAAAGACCCAAAAAACCTCCAACCTTCTCCATGGGTTTCTCAAATTCTCAAACTTTTAGATGGCTCACCAGAAATGGAGCAAAATTTATCCACTTATTGCCAGAAGTTCTTGATCAAATTGTCTCCAAATTTTGTTGCATTTTTTCTGAAAACAGATAAGCTATCTGCTGAGCCGGATGTTGCATTTCGTTTTTTCCTCTGGGCTGGTAAGCAAAAGGGTTATGCTCATATTCTTGAATGCTATGTATTTCTAATTGAAGTTTTATCTGCTGCAAGTGATTTTGATAGAATTAGGTCTGTTTTTGGTGATTTAAAGAATGGAGGATTTTTGGTTGATGTGAATGCTGCTAACTCTTTGATTAGGAGTTTTGGGAATACTGCAATGGTTGAGGAGTTGTTATGGGTTTGGCGGCAAATGAAAGAGAATGGAATTGAGCCTAGTTTATTTACCTATAACTTTTTGATGAATGGTTTGGTTAATTCTATGTATATTGAGTCAGCTGAACGGGTTATTGAGGTTATGGAAGGGGGGAAAGTTAAGCCGGATGTGGTCACATATAACACTATGATCAAAGGATATTGTAAATTAGGGAAGGTTCAGAAAGCTATGGAGAAATTTAGGGAGATGGAGATGAGGAATGTTGAACCAGATAAGATCACTTATATGACCTTGATTCAAGCATGTTATGCTGGAAATGATTTCAGCACTTGTTTGGGACTTTATCATGAAATGGAAGAGAAAGGACTAGTGATTCCACCGCATGCTTATAACTTAGCAATTGGAGGGCTTTGTAAAGAAGGGAAGTCTTCGGAAGCATTTGCCCTTTTCAAAAACATGATTAGGAAAGGTTGTAAAGCTAATGTGGCAATGTATACAACTTTAATAGATTCATATGTTAAAAATGGGAAGCTTGAAGATGCAATGAGAATATTTGACAGAATGCAGGAGGACCGATTTGCACCAGATGAGGTTACCTATGGGGTAATTGTTAATGGTTTATGCAAGAATGGTAGATTAGAGGAGGCACTGCAATGGTTTGAATATTGTCGAGTCAACAATGTGCCTATTAATAGTGTGTTTTACTCGAGTCTCATTGATGGTCTTGGAAAGGCAGGGAGAATAGATGAGGCTGAAAAACTCTTCCATGATATGGTTGAACAGGGATGTGCTCGGGATTCATATTGTTATAATGTGCTTATAGATGCTTTAGCCAAGAGTGGAAAAATTGACGAAGCTTTGGTATTTTTTAAGAGAATGGAAGATGAAGGTTGTGATCAAACTGTGTATACATACACAATGTTGATTACTGGATTGTTCAATGAACATCGTAACGAAGAGGCATTAAAAATATGGGATGGAATGATTGATAAGGGCATAACACCAACAGATGCTTCCTTTCGAGCTCTTTCAACTGGACTGTGTCTTTCGGGAAAAGTGGCAAGAGCATGTAAAATTCTGGATGAGCTGGCACCAATGGGTATTGTCCTGGAAACAGCTTTTGAGGATATGATTAATGTTCTATGCAAAGCAGGACGTATCGAACAAGCTTGCAAGTTATCTGATGGGATTGTGGATCGGGGTAGGGAAATCCCAGGTAAAGTTCGTACAGTGTTAATCAATGCCTTGAGAAAAGCAGGAAATGCAGATTTGGCAATGAAGTTGATGCATAGTAAGATTGGAATTGGTTATGAAAGAACAGGTAGTGTTAAAAGACGAGTAAAGTTTCGGAGTCTTATTTCCAATTGATTCAAGGACTAAACATTGTATGTAAGCAAATTTTTGAGGTCCTTAAATTACCATTATATTCCGAGCATGGTCTGATTTCATGAAACTTCAATTCTACCAAGCTGTCAGTTACTTCCTTGTTTTTTTATTCTGGGCTAAAGTTGGGAGAGAGGTGATGATCCTTTACTTATTCAGTAATGTTGGTGGCAACTTCCTAGCATTTTCTTTACTGATTATTATATGCTTCTTTCATCAAAATGCAGACAGGTGAGACAATGGGATTCCTTTAGGACCTGTGGATTCCATCAGCTTCTCAGCTTCATGCCTTTAAGTTGACTATTCATTCTAGTCAATGCCCATTTGAGGTTTTTAAAAATTGATCTACTGAGCCCTTTCTGTTCCTACCTGTGCTAAATGTTGGAGAACCTTACTGGTGGATGTACGAGTTAGGTCCACAGGTCAATCAGTTCTTGGTAAAGTTTTGATATTCTACTCATGCACCTTCCTGTTTATCTTAGCTTCATGATACATAGATAAGTGAATACATCATATAATCTTAAGCAAATTTGCAGTTTAAGTTGTAGATAAAAGTTTTACAGACACTTTAAATTCTGCTATCCCATGAGCTGTATTGCTCTTTTAACTTGCTTCTTCAAAAGGCATAGTGCAACACTGTTGGTTCCTGAAAGAGGTCATATCAGATTATATGTACTTAATCCTATTCTTCAATAACTGCAACTTATTGTGTCTGTTTGACATTCAAATCTAACTGACATTTTTTTTTGGGGGGTGGGGGGTGGGTGGGTGTTGGGGATCTGGAAAAAAGAGGAAAAAAGAAAGGTAGCCTTGCTAGGATTTCTATTTTTGGGCCAACTGTTACTTTGGATTTATCTAAATGAAGACTGAGATTGGTTTATGTCCACTGACAAAAGTGGTATCTCATTTAGTACATATAAAATTAATCTTGTTTCTATCAGATTTAAATTTTCAGTTCCAATTACATGGTAAATGAACATTCCAAATTAAATGGTCCTAGATTAAGGGTTATGCTTCTGAAATTTCAGATTTTCATTGTTCTGTAACGTTGCTGAACAAAATGTTCCAATTTTCCTTCAGATATTTATATAACTATTAGTTTACATCTTGGTCCTGGAAACCCATACAGAGGTCCAGTTTTCAACTAAAAAGAGCACAGTTTCTCATGTTTTGAAATTCTCAGACTAAAATGGAAGTTCAAAATATTACAATAAGCATAAAAACCTTTAATCAGGGAAAAATTATCAACTCTAGTAGTTAACCTTCCACTAACAATAACCTAGCACTTGCTGTCAAATTTCTATGGACTCTACTTAACCTTCCTCTTCCCTAGAAAATTTTCACTTATCTGGAACACCACCTGCCCGACCAAAATGCTTTAACAACTCACTATGAGCTTTTCACCTTTGTCCCAAAACACAAGATATAAATAAATAAATACACACAAACTAAATAAAAAGAAATAGAAATCCAAAGAGCGAGGAGACAAAAAGTGATTGACACCTATTCATTCTAAAATATCCTGTACCAATTGATAGTTCTTTGGTAATTAATTGCATTCGAGGTGTCAATGATCTATATAAACAAACTTCAGTTAGTTGCCTTGTCTGCTGAAAGCAAAGAGCTTATTGGAGTTGGGTTGGAATAAACAAAATGAAAATGGAGGCATTGCCCACGGGCACCATGCAATTTATGGTTCCTGCTTTCTCCTTTTAATTTTCCACTTATTCCAGGCAGGAAGTGGGAGAAAGTTTTCGCTTATCATTTTTTTCATCCATGTTGTAATTTTTCTCTCTAATGGTCTTAGTCGTTAGCTTTCTGTTTCATTACCTTGTCATGATGATGATTTGATGTGCTTGTCACTTGATATTTGTTTTCTCTCAAATATGTCAAGTTGGTTTCCCTGGTCCTCTTATGATATGTCCAAGGTGAGACCTGTTACTTTCTTATGTGATACAAACACCATGTGCTATTGTAAAGAAATTGGATTAAATTCCTGTGAACTATTTACCATGTCATCTTCAGAAGCTTATTTGTAATTCTTGGTTGAATAACTCTTCTTGTTCTGTTGTTTTGGTCACAAATCAGTAGGGTTACTGTAAATATTTTTTTAGCGGCTTGTTAAATTCATCTCATCTGTGCTCTAGTAAATATTTGTGTAGGGTGAAAACCTCACCTAGTTCATGCGTAAAGCATGTTATGTGGCTTATTGAGTAATTACGTTTTCTCTTCTGGATGACAGTACAAGGCTTGCTTTACCTATGAAGACACATCAAGTGAGAGCGACAAGGCAGCAGGTGCTTCAAATATTTGCGCATGTGCAATATGCACGAGTGATACCACAGGATATTGCCTCATCCTTCTGGTTTCAGCGTATGCCACAAATTTTTAGAACAAGCCCAGGTGAAGTGTTTTACTGTTTTAGTGCTTGCTGGACGTATTTCGTGGATTTGTTTGGAACCAATCCTTTTCTTCATAGTTTTTCAGTGAATTTAGTGCAGCAAAACTCCTTTATCTAAAGCTGATCTGGAGCACATACAAAACCTTGTGGAAACAGGTTTGAAGAAAAAGAATAGCAAAAAGGCAAAAAAACTTTGGCCGTTTACTCTGAAAGTGGTTTTTCATGAATTGGCAAATATAATCCCTATTATGCAATTTGATTCACATAGAGTGGAGTCTTAAATTATTGTCTTGCATGTTGACAGATCATGAATTGGCAATATGAAGTCATTTTCGAGTTAATGGATGAAGTAGTGCTTTCTTTTGCATGGTTTTGCTTTCTGATTTACAATTCTCGGGGGCACAAGAAAGCAAGCTTTGTTTTAAGATTGGTTCTTGCAAAAGATGGCAAAGCAAAGCAAGGTTGAGCTCACCACTGTGCGGTATCACAGGAGCTGACCCCTTGTGGACCAAAGCTTCTTCGCCCTCATGATTCTCATGCTTTCAGGTTTTATAGCTAGTAGCAGTCGAGTCTTGGCAATATCTGGATATTTTAGAGTTTTGTGGCTATTAAAAATCTCCGTTGAAGAAGTTAATCCTTGTGAAAAGCTGTGTTTGTTGAACAGCGAATGTCCTCATCTGCTAGGAAAGTGGATTGATGTTATGGTGCATTTCTTTTTTCGAGCTGATGCTTCCATTAGTTTTATAACTTGCTATTCTTGAGCTCATTATAAATGATGGAACAGCTAATGGCCCTCAAAATGGTTATCTTTAAAAAAGAAACAGAAAAATCTTTATGTTATAGCTGCCAAAACGCCTTTTTGACCCGACGAATGCTGCCAAAACCTATAGATTAAGTAGGTATATTATTTGGAGAAAATTTAAAAATTAAATTGAACTGAAATTTAATTTGATATTTTTAAATTTTGGTTGGAAGAAAATTTGATTTTTTATTTTCAAATGAAAATTATGTTCAGTTCTATTTGGACCAAGTCAAACTGAAAAAATAGAATTTTTTAAAATTAATAATTAAGTATAATTGAAGATTATAATTCTAGTTAAATTATATTTTAATTAAAGTTATTTTAAAATTTAAAATACTTAATTTTATATGTTTTTACAAATATTATTTGAAGACTAATAATTCAAATTAAATTAGATTTTAATTAAGGTTATTTTAAATTTTAAAATACTTAATTTTATATATTTTTACAAATACTATTTAAAGATTAATAATTCAAACTAGTTTAGAGTATAATCAATTATTTTAAAGCTTAAAATTCTTAATTTTATATATTTTAATTTTCTCCTAATCGGAATACTTCGAGAAAATTCAATTTGAAGATAAATTATGTTTGGTTTAAAATTTTAAAAAATATAAAAAAATAATTTTTTTAAATAGTAAAACTGATTTTTTTTTTCAAATGACCAAAAAAACACCCATAATACTGATTGCAGAATACTAAGAAATTTTGTCCTAGTATAGTATAAAATACAAAAAAATGAGTGTATTTGGCTTGGCTTTTCAATCTAAAATATACCTGTTTTTATTTTGGACATCACTTTTTTTTTTACAAATAATTTATTTTTACGATTCCCAATAACTGAACTTTAAAAAAACTCAATTAAAAATGAGAAAAATTTTCATTTTAATTTCTAATCCAAATAGGGTTTAATTTTAAAATATTAAGTTTTATATTTCTAATGATAATGGAAATTGAAATATTAGCAAATTAAAAATCCTTGCCTATCATGTAAATATGGAAATAACAAGAATAAGCATAAGGTTTACAAATCATGCGCTTAAAAGTATAAATGTGGCCCTTCCAGGAAAAAAAATGGAAAAAAGAGTATAAATGTGGGATCCAACACCTTTCTCCGTTATAATTATAACCCATCAGCACATGTATATTCAAAGTTGCCATTATTGATTTAAGAGGAAAAACAGATAGTCTTGATTTTAGAAACCAAAATCAAGGAATTCTTATTCTGTCTGTGGAGTGATTGGATATGATTTAGTTTTGATATTTTGTCTTCGTTTTTGTAAAAGTTAAATTATTTGTTAGAATATACGTGAGTCATACATTTAAAATTTTAGGTTTGATTTTGAAACCAAACCCTGTTCATAAGAAATTTAATGCATCAATTGCACTACGTTATATTCACTAATTGGATAAGCATACAAAAATTGCACGCTCACAAAGATAAAATCACATACGCACCAAGAATCTTGTTTTTTTTCAAACAAAAAAGTAATTACTTAAAAAGTTTTAAATTCAATTCATACCTATTGACTTTTTGTTTTATCAAAAGAAAAGAATATTTTTTCTCTTTTCATATTAGAAAGGAAAATTTAATTAATTACTGCACTGTTAATTTCTTGATACAAAATCGTTAACTTCTTAAATTACAAAGTAATCAATTCCGATGGTTGTTTAAATTGCAGTTTCAAAATCACAAAATAATTAATTGAGATTGAGATCCTTGTTTAGTCATTGAGATATTAAGGTCCAAAATAATTGGAGATACCTCGATGTCCCAAGAATTGACAAAAGGAATCGCAACGCAATAGTGAATGAAGTCAAGAACCATAAAAGATGATTTTTTTGACTTCTTTTTTGTTTTATGCAAAAGCATTGAAATATTGTTATATTCTATGAATTTCGTACCAGCTATGTTTTTCTATGAAAAAAATGACCACATATTAATGAGATAATTTAATAATAAAATGAATATTCTTTGATTTTTTTAAAGTAAAAAGGTGGACCTAGCGATGTCAAACCAACAGTTCTCATATTACTCAATGTTCGAATTTGCGTATTCATTTCGTGAACATATCAAACAAGCTGAACAATCAGAGTAAGCAATTGTCCTGTCATAGTAGCATCACTTAAAAAAAGAAAAAAAAATATTCTTTGATTTTTTATGAAAACAAACCACACGTGTGAACCAATCAAAAATTGAAAAAAAAAAGAGGAGAAGTATTCATGAAATTGATTACGTATGACTATCATTGTACTTTGAAAAATACTACTCCTTTAAGGTAAACTCTTGAGGTGAAAGACATGAGTTGGGATATTGTACAAAAATTGATTTGTCTTTGATTTTTTCAGTTCTTTTCACTTTTGGCATGTTAAAATTTTGAGAAATATCATTTGGTATTGGTTCTTTTATAATTGATTTCCCCTTTACTTGTCAATTTTTATTAAATATACCATATTCCCCTCCAAAAAAATAAATAAATTATAATAACATAGTTATCACGTTAGCTAAAAGGTTAAAAGTATGATTCTTGCTTTGTACATGATTTTTCTCTTTTATTAGGTTTGTTTTCTCCTTACTAGTGTTGTGGTGGTACCACTTGTACTCAAAAAAAAAAAAAAAAAGACTTCAATAATTGAGAAAACCAAAAGTGTGGTCAATCAAATAATACATAAGTCGTCAAATACTATCTAGTTTTAAAAGATTCTTGAAATGCAATCCAAATTTGTAAAATTAGAATCAAAATATTGTTCTATTGTTGAGATCAACATTGAATTCTTAATATAACAATTAGTCACTTATAAAGTTTGGATAGTCTTCCCCTCCCTTTGAAGTATATTTTGGGATTGAAGTTAGGTTCAACCCCATTTTTTAACATGGTATCAGAGCAATATTAGGTTAACTGTTTATTTTTAGACTTCACGCTTCAGAAGTCCAGTTCTGAGTGTGAGGGGATGTGTTGAGATCGCATATTGAATTCTTAATATAACAATTAATCACTTATAAGATTTGAAAATTCCTTCCCCTTTAAGGTATATTTTGAGCGTGGAGTTAGGCCCAAACTTATTTTTTAACACTGATAAAAAAAAATGTTCAACTCTCCAACAAGATTCTAGAGAATGTTGTGGTTAGTTGGAAACAATCTCTGGTCCTAAATTAGCCACATATATGCCAAGAAGAAATGTGTAGAAAAAGTGTTTACCAAATGTTTACTTCCGATAATGATAGTACATACATGTATCAATATTGAAGGAAAAACAATGTTTACATTCGACAGCAAAAGACTAATTGTGATGAACCACACTATTTCCCCCCTTTTTGATAATTGTATACAAAATAATTTGATCGCACCAATTATGAAAATATAGTATAAAATACTTTTTTTTAATACCCGTTTGTTGTAATAACTCACAAATCACGTAAAAAGGCAAGATGTGCTAAGCAAACATTATGTAATGAGCTCATGTTTAGAAGAGAGATTTGACCCTGAAAGGGAGAAGTTTCATCCATTCCACAATTAGGCTAACTCTTGGCGACTTGTACCCTAAACCTCTTGCTAAGAAAAGGAAACATCATTCTTCCTTCATCTTACATGAGCCTATAGCTAGGTGAACTTGTGAAGATTCAACCTCCATGGCTCTATTTCAAGCTCTGCAACTCTTAAAACAAAATCGAATATGAAGGTATCTATGTTTTGGCTTGAGGCCTATCTGCCAAACCTTGGCAGCAGACAAAGGAAATCAGAAACCACTGCAGTTAACATCAGGATGGAGAGTGAAATCTACCGTGGGGGTGGCCTAGCTGTCAAAAATGACAGTCTTCATTTGGTCCCTGCCCTCATTCGTCTCCATCCCTTGCCAAAGAATCTGTTTCTCTCTCTAGGTCTCCCTGAGACAAAAAATCTCATAAAAGAGGCCTTGTGGTCTATAAACAATCGTACTGGTCGACATTATTTCTGATGATATAGGGAGACTTCTTGAGCTTTTTGATAAATGGTAGAGGACTATATCAAGGATAAAGAAGAGAGAGGATCTTTCAGTGTGAATGTGGACATCTTTTGTTTCTTCTGCATTATTTCCAAGAAAAAGATAAGTACTGCTCCAATTCTAGCGAGTCTTGTGCACTACTTGAGTTTGAGTTTGTGTTTGTGCAAATGTTTAGTGCCACTGAGCTTATGGAACCAGCTGCTGCTGCTACAAGGAGTATTAGTACTAAGAACAGCAATGGAGATCACTGTCATGACATTATCAGTTGGTTCGAGGAGGTTGCCGAGAAGGCAGACGTCGTGCAGACACAAACTCTTGTACGAATTCTTGAACTCAATCGTGGAGTCGAGTATCTGAAGAAATGGTTGGAGGAAATCAATATTCAGGATATGGAGGGCAGTGCACTTGTATCCCTTTTCACTTCCCTGGTGCCTCTTGCCTGCCATGCAGATTTTGAGCCTTACATTCAGAGAATTGCAGATGGAGACACCTCTCCTCTAATCACACAAGAGCCAATCAAACTTCTGTCCTTGAGGTATATGCACTTTTGTATATATATAGGATTAATTTCTTATCTTTCTTTTGTTGATCCCGTGGATTTGATTTTTTGTGAATCATTAGTTTGGTAAGAAAGTGCAGCCCCTGTGGAGAAATAGATATTTAAGTCCAAAATCTGTGCATTTCACTACCTACTACCGGTCTATCATTTGAACACTTGAAAAAGTTATCATTTGTTTTACTTTAACTAATGATGTTTTCATTGGTTATGATCAATTCCAACATGCTAAATCAGTTCTGGAACAACGGATGGACGACAGAAGCATGTGCCATTCACTCGCCACAGCGCCAGAACAACTCTGCAGATTTTCAAGTTAGCAGCAGCTTATAGATCAAGGTCTCTCTCTATGCTTCCCCCGCGCTTGTTCTCGATTCCTTGCTTCGATATTTCTCGTTTCCAAATTTTAACACCTTTTATTTTACCAAAAATTTGAGAATCATGACTGTTTTAACGCCTTCCACTAATTTCCATTGTCTAAAGAACCTTATAGAAGACTTTTAATCTATCCTTTGGGTGGGGAAGAGAACGGGAATTCCTGGATTATGAGTTAGGTTGTGTGGTATCAACTATTGAGCGAATGCTAATTATGGAATTATTTA
This sequence comes from Rauvolfia tetraphylla, assembly GCA_030512225.1. NCBI lineage: Eukaryota > Viridiplantae > Streptophyta > Magnoliopsida > Gentianales > Apocynaceae > Rauvolfia > Rauvolfia tetraphylla. The sequence goes on from JAJQKT010000012.1 coordinate 2,921,115, forward strand.
AAGTAAGGAACTGTCTTCTTTAGATCTTTCCTTTCTCAAACATTTTTCTTTGCTTGAAATGATGGTACTAGGATCTATCCAACAAGGGAAGGAGGAAGAATTCTTGAGTTCATATACAGCAGCAAACAGTTCAAAACAAAAGGAGGATTAATAGCAGGAACAGCCACTACACACTACTATAACAGTGAAGAATTCAAGATCAAACAAGAACAAACAAAATCATTCACTTGCGGCCCAGAAGAAGTGATTTCAAGCGGAGACTACAAACAATCCACTTACTGTCATCTCCTACTAGGCCTCTACTTCAGGGAGCAAGTCGAATTCATAACCTCAACATTTTCATACAGCATAGTGCAAGCGTTCAGATCATTTGAAGAGCTGTGGAAAGAGCTTTGCAGTGACATAAAAGAAGGGTCCCTAAGTTCACGAATCACCATAACCAAAACTCGAAAAGCAGTTCTCAACATCGTCGCTCCGGACCCGTGTTTGGCTTCAAGAATCGAGTCAATTTGTGAGGAATTAGAGGGCAGGGACTGGTTCTGCTTGATCCCAATACTATGGCCAAATGCAAAGTATGTGTTTTCAATAATGACTGGATCAATGGAGCCATACTTGAAGAAATTGAGACACTATGCAGGGGATCAGCTGCCACTTGTGAGTGCAGATTATGGGTCTACGGAGAGTTGGATTGGAGTGAATGTAGATCCTTCTTCTCCACCAGAGAAAGTGACATTTGCAGTTGTGCCAACTTTTTCTTACTTTGAGTTTATACCACTCCATAGACAGAAGAATCAAAATGCAAATTCTAACAGTGATGACTTTGTGGAAGATGATCCAGTGCCACTTTCTCAAGTAAAGGTTGGTCAAGAATACGAGATCGTGCTAACAACTTTCACAGGTTAGTATGATATCCCTAATTCTTCCCTATCCAAGCTACTAGTAGCTTCCCCCCACCCCCCCACCCCTTTTCCATATGCACTTTATGATTTAAACTTTGATATTTTAAGCTGCAAGTCAAGCACTACTCGGTTAATCATATCGGCCCTTATATGAAAAGGACATAATCTTTGTAAAGAATGAGAGGAATAAGTAGAGGCAATATACATCTTTTGAGTGTGTTTGTTTTTTTTTTTTAATACTTGTATATAAGACAATAGTTAATAACTAAAGATTTTCATATTGAAGATTGTTTGTTATATTACAGTAAGATTATTTCTTTAGAAAAAATAAAGGAAAGAAAAACCAGATACTTCTTGAAGGGATTGGATAGTAATAATTGGTTCACATCTTTTTTTCTCTTTCATATCAAAATAAGCTTGATTTTTTTCCCTATTTTGTATATGAGATAGACAGCATGGAAAACATTGGAAGATTAGGTGCCAAAGTACTTCTTCTCCTCTCAAAATTATTTCAAAGTAATTTCTTCTTTCTTCAATTCCAAGTTTTTGCTTTTTCTACTAATACCGGTTATTCTCAAATATTTCACATAGTAAAGTTACTTTACTTTAATTGATAAAAGCGTCTTGATGTGTCGACATATATATATTTATATAATTCTCAAATATTTTATGAACATCATAAAATATTGAGGTCTAACATATTCTCCATTTTTAATAAAAAATATATAGATAATAAACATGTATAATTAATCCACATGTATTTTTTTCAAGTTTCAAACTACATACGTATAACTACATTGCTTTAACCTCAATTTTATTTAGAAACAACAAAGCAGTACAGTGTTTCAGGACAAGAAGTTGACAGCTCTTGACTGACCCCCCTACACCATGGCTTGGTGATATTCTTTCAAGATTTTGAACTTTTAACATAATTGCAGGACTAAATCATGGAGATAGTGGACATAGCATGCATGTCACTGTTGGCCTCAAAATTTGACTTTTCAAAACTTCAAAGACAGTATTCTATGGAAATATATAAAATAATTTCTGCAACTTACAAAATGTTTGGTGGAGCATTTGTGATCATTTTGATGAAGGCAAAATTAGGTGAGGAAGATTGACAACGTGGGAACCTTGTGACCGATCATACTAGAGCTTTCCATGGCCCTTAAATTATTTTCTGATTCACTTTCTCTTTCTTCCCTTTCTGAACATAAGGAAGTATGCTACCATCGCTTAGAAAAGGTTTCAAGTTTATTTTTGGAGTAGGGTTTATTTTTCATCTCTTACATGACAATGACAATGTGAAATTCCAGTTACAAAATTTAGATATTTAAAAACCATTAGTCCCTCTTATGACGAATACTTAAAGATATATTTTCTCTGAGAATGATGTGTTTCTCATCAAATATGCTAATTAATTGCTCTTTGGAATCTTATATATCTTGCAGGGCTTTATAGGTACAGATTAGGTGATGTGGTAGAAGTGGCTGGATTCTACAAAAAGACACCAAAACTGAACTTTATATGCAGGAGAAAGCTAATTTTAACAGTTAATATTGACAAGAACACAGAAAAAGACCTTCAAACAGTGGTGGAAAGGGGTTGCCAAATACTTAGCAAATCGAAAGCTGAGCTAGTTGACTTCACAAGCCATGCAAATGTAGCAAGCCAGCCAGGACACTATGTGATCTACTGGGAAATCAATGGAGAAGTTGGAGAAAGAGTTTTGGGAGAATGCTGCCGTGAAATGGATGCTTCTTTTGCCGACCATGGCTACGTCGTATCAAGAAGGGCAAATTCTATTGGCCCTCTTGAGCTTTGCATTGTGGAGAAGGGCACTTTTAAGAAGATTTTGGATCATTTTATAGGGAATGGAGCAGCTTTGAGCCAGTTCAAGACTCCTAGGTGCACTAGCAATCAAGTTTTGCTGAAAATTCTTGATGTTTGTACTGTTAAAAGGTTTAGAAGCACAGCATATTCTTGATAGAGATTCACATAATTGTGCTGATCAAGTGTTCAATTATTTTTTACCATGAAACGTGGCAGAAACCAAACATGTTTTACAGATTCAAAATGCACTTTCAGGCCCTCTCTCCCGGCAAATAGAAAATGAAGGAGTTCATGATGCCCCTCTATTACCCTTGTAGGCTAGTCAATGAACAACTTGAATGGAATTTGGGAGAAAATTCAACATTGCAGGTAGCATCCATGCTTGGCTTTGCTGCATGATATGTTTATGGTGCTTGAACATTTGATCCATGTCTTCAGTGAGTATGCGGCATAGTTCAAATACTTGACTAATGAACTTATCAAAAATAAGGTAAGTTTCGATGATCAAAACAATTACTCTTCAATAGTATCAAGTAAAAAAGTTCAACTTGATCAATCTCGTTCTTCCCCTGTATAAACTTGTTTCCTTGATATTTCCTTTATAATCTAATTTGGCATATTGAACTCTTAACAAAACCAATCTAACCATCAACAAAGGCTTCTAAATCTAAATCTTGCAAAGATAGATACAGCAGCAAAATAATAAATGAAAATTGGGCAACGTTCTCTTTCGTATACCAATAAGTAATTGAGGGAAACCATTTAAGGTGTGGTCTATTGATCAGGCCGTCTATTATTCAGCTGGTCCTGCAGAAACTGACAATACATCTCCATTCAAATTTTATGACCCAACATTTACTGTTGAATGGTCCGCATATATAGTATTTTGGGAAAGCATCAAAAAAAATCAAAATGCAGAATCACCTCAATCACAAAGCACGTTCGTCTCGAGGTCGTTGTTTTAGTGTAGTTTTATAATTTATACATCTTAACGATTTTAACACTTCTGTATATTTAACGTTTTAAGATTGCTATACGTATCTGAATCCGTCATAACTATAGGGAAATTGATGTATAGGGAATTATTCAGTAGGCATGGTGAGTTTTGGTAGTTACCATGGCCATCAGTGCTTCCCACGTTCTTGATAGCAGGGAACGATATTAGTACAGTCTTTTGTCTCTATTTTTTTCCCTTTTTTTCTCTTTTTTTGTGGCAAATAGTACAGACAGTTATGGATCAAGTGATACATAAAATCAAAAATTGTCGATGTGATCTGACCAGAAATGAAGAAAAAATTGCTTATACTATTTGGAGTCCACATAATGTCAAAAGGACCTGACAACGAACACCAAGAAACATTTGAATCGAAAAGAATGTGTCCGCCTGGAAGCCATATGGCCATGCAAAGCTGGAAGAAGAAGACATTTTGTCCAGACAAAATCAATGAACAGATTGCCCTGCTTTGGTGAAGCAACAAATGTAATCATTTCATAAATGACGAATTCTGTGATATTGAATTAGAGGAATAGTTTCTGTTGTATCTGATGATAAGGAAAGTTAAAGAAAATAGCAATTTTATTTTTGGAGAAGAAAGAAAATATTGAATTAGAGAAATTGTAAGTTTTAATTTTGTGAATGGAATAAAGAATGGGATAGAGGGTGGAAAAGATAATCCTAAACATTCTTCACTAAAAGGTAGAGGACTATTTGCGACGGACCAAATACTGTTGTAAAAGACTCGAACCGTCGTATACACTATATACGACTGCCAAATGACAATTTTTCGTCAGTCCAGCAAAAAGGCGTTCAAATATTTTGCATCGGGCAAAGGCTGCCATATATAATATTTGCAATGGTTATATATAATGATCTCTAGAAAGCATCGCAAAAGGTCGTCGGCTTGCTAACATATATAATGAAGTATATAATACAACGACTACCTTGAGTTTATTATATATTGGGTAGGATTGTTAATTGGGACGGGCTGGCTCGAGCCCGGCCTGTTTCGGCTCGATTTTTTAGAACTTAGCTTTTTTCGGGCTAGGGTTGAGCTGGGTTAGAATTTAAATTTTTGCCCGATTGTGATTCGGGCCGAGTTCGGGCTCAACTAAGCTCGGCCCGAGCATATATCTAATAATAATTTATAATTATATATTATAATTTTTTGATATAATAAAAATTTTATGTGTATAATACTATATTAATATCATCATAACTATATAGATTAAAATTTTATGTGTTTTGATATAAATAATTTGTTTATATTTCACTTTCAAAAAAATTTAGTGTATAAAGTTTTCACTTCTAACACTTTAAAATTATATTTTAGAAAATCAATGTGGCTTAATAGTTTTAATTCTTAACAGCTTTGGAAACAATATGCATGCTATTCAATCATAGAGTCTATTTATGAGATTGTAACTACTTATTGAACTTATCATAATTCTAAGGATATTAAGTATTAACACAGTAAATGCATATGTAGGAATATTATTACCTTTACTAACACGAGAAATAGAAATCATATGAAGGAGGAAGATAAGATCTTAGCATAGTCTTCCAATTGATTTTTGCACTTTTAATTTAGAATATTTCAAAGTAAATATTTAGTTTTATAAAATAATATATTCTACATATTCACTTTCGTAGTTAATATATTTAACTAATTTCACAAAATATAATTTTTTTCACTTCTCAACATAAATTTAGAAAGAGAAGAGAAAAAAATTACCAATTACTTAATGGTTAATACTTATATTATATAACTTATAAGGTATAATTTATAAACATAATTATCTCATTAATTTATGTAAAGTGGTTAGTAAAATTTAGTATTAGCCCAATATCTTTTTAAAAAATTAATATTTATTATTAGGGCACATTAGAAGATTGTTTTTTGTGTATTAATAACTTAATATGCATTCAAAATATTAAACTACCCACTATACAACAAACTCAGTGGTGTATGCTGCAAATTTGGTTGATTCTCTATACAAAAAAATTCAGTGGTGATGTGTTTTAGTGCTTTGGTGCCTAGTTTCATCGTTGAAAATTCACTGATTTCTGGAGTTATGGGATCATTCTTCCTCTTTTCTGGTTACTTCATATTGAAGCACGGCATACTATATTATTGGATTTTAATGCATTATATATCTCTGTTTAAGTATCCATTTGAAGGGTGCTCCACTTTTGTTGATTTGTTTTGGTTGGAATTTAATGTGGTTGAGATATTGCTATAGTACTTTATTTTGCTATGGTAGTTTGTTTTTGTTGATTTCCAGATAGACGTTTGCTTAGTTTATAGAGATATTGTTTAATAATATATGCAAATTAGTTGAAAGTCAATGTTAGATAAGTATTAAGATATTAATTTGTGAAGACAATTATAATTTGTGGTGAGAGGATAATTTGTGAGAACAATCAGAAATGAATAGGTATATTTCGGGCTCGACCCGAACTCATAAGAGCCGAGCTCGGGCTCAACATTTGTGAGTCCATTCGGGCTGAGCCCGAGCTCGAGCTCAGTATGATGTTACTCTGGCTGAGCCCGGGCTTAGCTTGGCCCTGCTCGTAGAGCCCGATTGACAGGCCTAATATTGGGGCATAGGACCGTCACAAAAAGTACTTCTGCAACACATCCATAGCCATCATATATAAGTTTATACAACGGTTTCATGTCTACTATATATAATTATATACGCGGTTGATAGTTTGTTATTTATTTTATTTGCGATATTTTGCAACCGTCATAAATGATGATTTTATTAAACCATAAAAAGTGTTTTATTATTTTTGCTAAGACTTTTTAAATTGATTTTGCACTGTCATAAAAGTATTTTAATTATTTATAAAAATTTGGATATTTTGTTTGCTTTACCTTTGACCATCAATAACCAAAATGCAAAAATGTAAAACCCAACATGCTTCAAAACAAACGCAATTAAAGATTGATTCATTAGGAAGCAAACGCAATAATAAAACCATTCTAATTCGATACTTGAAAACACATTAGAAGTGGGCATCCCTGATTACCAAGGGTGAGATTAGATAGTGTTTTGTTTTGAGATTTTGTGTCTTGAGTTTCGAAAGAAAAAATTTTTTGTAAGAAAAAAAATAGGACCCAAGTAAGAAATTTGCATTGAATTGCGTAGCAGAACCCAATCCAAATACACCCAGTGTTATAGGATGTAAGCTAGCATATTACTCTGCAATAGTAGTACAAATGAAGGAACAAAAGATTGTCTGTATCAGTTTTATAACAAAAGCTATCTTTGCAACGCGATGGTGTATTCCAAAACAGAGCTGCATTTCCAAAGGATTTGAACAGAATTTTCATAGTAGAAAAACAACCTTTACCTGTCATACTAGAAAAACAGAATTGTGTAAGCTAAGGATTAGAAGAGAAGCCAACTAAAATGAGGAAAGGTCAATGCTCCATTTGGATTGTCTTTCTCCCAACCAAATACACAATTGATCTCAAAATTTCAATATTCAGATAAAAGAAATCTAGTAAAGAGACACGGAAGAGTTCCAAGTTCCTGTTTCTCAAATCCTGATACATGGAGTAGAGGACTTAAATATACTGCAGTTACATGGAGCCCGATAAATTTATAGCCAGCCAACGATGAAGTGCGTGAACACCTTCCCGATGTGGGGACATCCACGGCTGGACAGAGGTAGAACCCTCTCCGGGAGACATCTCTGCACCATTAGATGGTGGTGGTGTAGAAGTGCCAAAACTGCCAAGATTTTGCGATGCAGGGGTAATTTTGGAAATAAGTGCCTCCACTGAACTCATCCGTGCCATCATCTCCTCTCTCTCTCTCAAGCAAATGCAGCCAAAAACTCGTCTTTATTGCCTGCCCACTCCTCTCTCTCACACGATCGTTCCTGCTTTAATCGATCAATTCGCTGCTTGAATTCCATGCGTACTTGATGTACAAGTATCTACTGCGGTTATAAAACCGCCGTCAATAACTAGGTCATTTGCACCGGTCCGCTCTAAATAAGGATATTTGTCACGACTTTCCGTCCGCCCCAAATTACCCTTCTTCTTGTAGTGTTTTTTGTTTGGCACTCCTCTGGTACAAATTACTTGTAAATTTATGACATCGCACATAGATTAAATTTTTATTAAAATTTATAAAAAGATAATATATAATAACCTAAAAACGCTACTTAAAAAATGTGATGTTTAAAAATGATAAAATACCTTTTTAAAATGATTAAGAGTAAAATTAAAAAGAAATGATCAATTTAGTTCTCAAACTTTGGAACGTGACATACTTTGGTCTCATAAATTTTTCTTGTCATTATGATTCTCATAGAAATTACGTTCAGCTGATAAGTTACTAGCACTATCCTCCATTGCAACTTCTGGCAGAAAAAACTCACGCTTTCTTACTAATATCTTTTGGAGGGCAAAATAAGTGTATTACATGTTTCTCTTCAAACCACACTCATGTTACAATCATGTGCAACCCAATTTGGTAAAATGAAATAGAATAAAAAAAATCACGCACAAGTGTCATGAAAAATAAAGAAAAATAGAAGACAAAAGAATGGCAAAAAGAACAAGAAAACTAGCCAAGGATTAATCCTCTACAAAAACATAGTGTGCCTATTTTATCCTCTAAAAAATGTCACTTAAGTGGAGCATGTGTTTTTTTTGGCTAAAGGCAATAGTGGAAGATGGTACTAAGAGCTTATTTGTTGAGTATAATTTCTTTATGGACAACAATGATAGAAAAATAAACTTTTGAGACTATAATATGTCAAATCCCTAAGTTTGAAGATCAAATTGTTCAATTTTTTAAAATTAAAATATTGATATAATTAGATTTTTCCTTCAAGAAAAAAGAGTAAAATTCAAATGAGAATAATAAATATATACTATTAATTTACGAGATAGAAATAAAATTAATAAATAATAAAAATAGATATTTTTTAACACAGGGGAACTATATGCAATTTTTAAAACTATGTACAGTGGCAAAAATTTTTCATTATTCACTATTTACTTTTAAAAATTCTTAAGTTTCTCTAAAACCTTCGAGGTACCAAAACTCAAATCTGTCAACAAGGATTACAGTTTTTCAAAAAAAAATTAATTTATTAAACTGTATTCAATTTTATGTTATTTTACATATAAAAAAATTCAAAATCAACTTTAAAACGGTCAATTTTAAAGATCAATGCCAATGTGTGCAACTTTTGCCAGCAAGTAGAGAAACTTGTATGTTGGTGGCTTTGTGGGGAAATTTGCATGCAAGTTTCGCCAGTTGGTGGAGAAACTTGTATGCAAGTTTCGCCATTTGCTGGCAAAACTTGTTTGGTGATGAAACTTGTAAAAATTGTATACAAGTTATGTCAAAAAAAATAAAGATTTAAATCATAGACAGAAAAAATACTTTGTAGATATGGAGACAAATAAAGTTTTCTTGAGTGATGGTGGTTTGAGTATGTCTCTAATCACGCATTATTGAATCGAGACAAATATAAACCAAGATATCAATGTCAAAATCATAAGAGGAGCATGAAAGCAGAAATGAGGGATTTGAACCACAAATTCTCTTTGCCTAAAATCTATAAAAAAATTTCTACTTCAAGAAAAAAAACAGAAAAAAAAATACCTATGACCAGAGACCGAACCAAGGGAGGGTGGGAAGCAACGGCAGCTCTCGACATTTTTTAAAAAAATTAAACATGTTTTTAGTCATTTTTTATTAATATTTCTTTATATAAAATTTCGCTCCTCTAATATCAAAGGTCTATTGTCATCTGTGCACCTGATCTTTCTGGCTGTGGCTACTATACGTTAAGATCATATTTGATTCGTCGAATCATATTTAAAATTTAATTTAATGAATTATATTTTTTATTCTTTAAATATATTTTTTTGTAAATTTTTATAGTTATCGAATTTAATCTGACAGATCAAATTTTATATTATATTTATGAAAAAAATTGTACATGTAACACAGTAACCGGACGCGATCTTTCTCCCTAATTCTATAGACATTGTTTCTAAGATTATGACATTGACGTCTATTTTCACAAAAAAAAGAAAGAAAGAAAAACATGGTCATCTATCATATTGAAGTGCCTATTTCATGCGCGAATATTCGATTCTTCCTTTTATCACCCGAGAAAAATTCCTTTGTCTCGAAGCCCATTTAAAAAGCATCAATGGTTCCTTTCATGAGAAGCCAAATGAGGCAGAGGACGTACTATGTGGTACCCTCCGGTCTTCAATTTTGGTACCAGCAACCTCTTTGGTGACGCAGAATTCAAGCCTCATCTGTCAAATCAAAGTGCTTTTGCAAGCATTCTTATTTGCTACACTTGTTTCACTTTGGCTACCGCACGTCCTTTCACTGGATCCCAATCATTAAATTAGATGAAGAATCTGATCCAACAGTTAAGTGTGTAAAGATATTTTTTGAAAAAATTAAGAAAATAGTTCTGTCGAGATTAAATCTGATTCAATGATTAAAAATTGATAAAAATCCAACGATTAAAAATCGATACAGTATATCTTGCAAAAACGACTTGCAGCACTAGAGCCAAATTACACTTGTTTAGGCTACACTTGAAAATCATTCTATATTAAAATTAAACTTAAAATTTTATTTTTAAAATTTAAATTTTTTCTCATAAATAATTTAACTTCTATAAAACTTAATTATTAATATTATATATCATTTCTATTTCTTGTTCTCTAATTATTAGGTATATATATACTTTCGATATTCACCGATCGTTGTGTATTTGGATTGATTTTCTTTTTTGAGAATGTTTAAAAGTGTTATTTTAATTTTTATAAAAATAAATTATATATGAGGAAAGATTTGGAGTTTACAGTAAATTTTTCTTTTAAAAAATGAGAATGAAACTTAATCCAAATATTTACATCTGCCAGATATAAGTATATTCAAGTAACAAATCCAAATTTATGTTTATCCCCAAAAAAAAGAAGAAGAAGAAGAAGACAAACCTCAAGGTAGAGAAATGAATTTAAAATCTTTTAATTACATATTCTGGGCCGGAAAGGTTTCTTTCAACCCAAGTGTTCCAGCCCGGCCTCAATGAATTTGTATTAAAGTCATGCTGGATATAACCATCAACACAATTCAATGAAATTGGAAGACCCATCACCATAGGTTGGCCCAAGAGTTATGAGTCCAACCTCAGACTGCCTTATGAGAGTAGCCCAAATTTAGCAAAAAAGAAAGAGTAGCCCAAACTGCTTCTTTGTTTTTTTTTTTTTTTCTCTTTAGAGAGGATAGTAGCCCAACCTCTTTTTGGTAATCTAAGAAGATTATATTTGATTAAATAAATACAAAAAAATATATTTATTATATGTTCAGAATTTTTTTCTTAAAATAACTATGTAGAGAAATTAAATTCAGATTTATTTTATTTCGTAAACCTTATATTTTGAAGCGAAAGGAGAAATATCTTTTCTTTTTACTTTAGTTTGAGGAAAATACCACACTGATAACACATTAAATTACAATTTTGGACAAAGGGGATAAGCATGTGTTTGACAAGGTTTTTTTCCAATTCGCTAAGAGGTGTTTTACCGAATGAGCAAAATGGTTTCTAAAATGTTCTACCACAATGACACAAATGCTCATCACCTTTCACTTATGCTCTTGTATTACCTCACCGATAACACATTAAATTACAATTGAGCGATTGATTATGTGACTTCTAGTTAGAAGATGATAAAACAAAAACAGAATCGATGATGACTGATAAATGCTATGAAAAATACTACTCTTTTCGTCTCGAAATATTAATTATATTAGTCTTTTTTATTTGTCTCATAATATCTACTTCGGCTGTAATATTAAAAAATATATATAATAAGTTTTTTTCATTCTTACTCCTCTTTAACTATTATCCATCCAAATTCTAAGTATTATGACTAATAAATCATAGTTAAAGTAAAAGGTATCTAACTATTTTTGTTTTTAATATTATAGATTTTAATAAATTCTTAATTTGTGTGAAAATGACATATGTAACTAATATTTGGGGAATAATGAGAGTAGTAGTGTCAAACGGGTCAGCCCGCTCCGGCCCGGCGCTGGCTGCCCTTGAAACCGCGAGGAGCTAGCTGGCCCATTTTTCCGCAGGCTGGAAAACCTCAATCTGTGGCCCTTGATAGATAGCTCGCGAACTTTACAAAACGATTTTGTTTTGCAAAAAAAATAACAAAACGACGTCGTTTTGAAAAAAAATTTAATATTTTTTAAAAAATTAAAACGAAAAATGGACTAACCTGCACCTGACCTGCAGGCTAAACTGAATGGGCCAAAAAAATCCGTATTTAAAAGGGATTAGATATACTAAGCCTAAACCTACCTATACGGATCAGTCCGTGAACTTTGGCTCGTATTGACAGTGCTAAATGAGAGTATCTTATGCCACATCCTCGGTACTTCTAGAATCTTCCTCTTAAACGTATTGCTTCAAGTCATATTTCTTCCTCTATTTCATCTCCTTGATCACAGGAATACAAAAATGCCCTGAGATTGAGCCGGTCGTTAATTCATAGGTTTCTTCGTCCTCGGATTTGCTTTTTCCAACAGCCAAAGTAATGATGAAAAAAGTAAAGAACTTCGAGACTGGTTCAAACGATCCTTTCGTCTAGCCCGAGAGTTTCTCTAATATGCCCTCCTTTTTCCAATGTTCTTTCTTCATATTGTTTTGTGAAGAAAAACCCATTCAAGTTAGTCATAGATCCTATGCACATAGTCCATAATTTCTCCACCCTGTTATATGCACAGACTGAAAAACCAAGAAAAAAAATTGAAAGATTCTTGAGCCTGAAAATGATTGTTAGTTTTTGTTCATTATTATCACCATCTCCATATTCCTTGGTTTTTCCTTGTGATTCACCGAATATCATCACCAGAGGTTGAAAAATAGGCTTGAATATAACTTCATCCACAAATATTGAAATTATGTAAGTGGATGCCTAAGTCTAGTTATGGTATCAGAGTGATATTTCTTCACTCACATATTTTTAAACTTCACGTTCTAAATATCTAATCTTGAGAGTGAGATGTGTGTTAAGATTTTATATTGACTTCTTATTATAAAAATTATTTATTTATAAGACTTGAACAATCTTCTTTTATATTTTATAATGGTAGCATTAGGCCAAAACCTAATTTTTCAACACCAAAAAAATGCAAAAAATAAAACGAATAGAGCCCTTTATTCTAATTATACTATCTAATATCACCAGTAACAAGAAAAACATAGAAGTGAACACCATTGATGATCGACCTGGATGATTCCAACAATGTAGGCTTCCTTCAACGATAATTACAAAATATACTTCTCTCTAAAAGCTTAGTATTTACCGTTGTTCCTTAATATAAATAGAACTCCATAGCACCCTAATCAATTCCCGCGCCTTCCACTTCAAAGATGCATGTATAAGCCTCCTTGAATATCATCGAATTCTTATATATTTATGCTTCTTGTTTTTCTACATTTTCTTGCCTGCGATGTCACTTTCGAAGCTTCCCAGGCAGTCGGATGTAGTTTATCCGAGTAATTATCGAGTTTATGTATCGTTTTGCGGCAAGGATCCGGCATCAAATGCTAATGTATGCAATTGGATAGACTGTTACAACCCCTCAAACAACTCATGGCGTAGGGCAACTTCCATTCCTGGACTCACTGAAAACCAGGTCTTAAAGGGCTTCGCCATGGTCTCCGTCGGAGAGCTGATATTCATAATCGGTGGCCGGCTCTGCAACAAGGATATCAGCCATGATGATCCTGATTACGTTCTTGATATGGATCTAGAGATGATTCCTACCGTGCTCCGCTACGATGTTCGTAGAGACGTTTGGCACAAGTGTGCACCGATGAGAACGCCAAGATGTAACTTTGCATGCACTGTTAGCAAGAACAAGATTTACGTAGCTGGAGGACAAAGTACCCTAGGCAGTGCTAAGGGCATTTCACTGACCGAGGTCTATGACCCTGTCCTAGATGAATGGAAATCTCTTCCGAACATGAATACCCTGAGGTACAACTGCGTCGGCGTGACATGGCAAGGGAAAATCTGCGTGGTCGGAGGGTTTGCCGAGCGTGGGGACAACGATAGTCCGGGGCCATACGTATACATCATGGAACGGAGCTCGGCCGAGGTGTACGACTACGAGCTCAACAAGTGGGATCTCAAGGCAAGAATGTGGGAGTTGGATGTGCCACCAAATCAAATAGTAGCAGTAAATGGAAGGCTTTTTAGCTCAGGAGATTGCTTAAATGCATGGAAGGGGCATGTTGAAGTCTATGATGGGAGATTGAAGATGTGGGATATAGTTAAAGGTTCAAGATTGGATACTTTGTCTTCTCCATTTTGCATGCAAAGGTTGTACTTAACAATGGCTCCAATAGGAACGAAATTGTATTTCTTTGCTGGTTATAGGGTTCCAGGAGAGGTTTCAAGGCTGAAGACAGAGGTTCATGTGTTTGATACTGGCGCAAACGGAGATGGATGGAGAAGCTTTGAGCCAATAGAAGAAGAGGGGGAGAAGGAGCTTTGCTGCCATTGTTGTGTTCTTAAAGAATAATTCTAGTAGGCTATGGGTTTTGGCTAAAAATCCTCCAACATGTTCAATTGCACACCCACGCCCAGGCACCCTGGGGCCCTTCTCCACATAAAGCATGGGATTAGTGGATGAAACAAAGTAGAAGCAACATCTATGGGAATAATATCTACAAATGAAATAATCTTTCATACTCCATCTGTTTCAAAATATATAGCTTTTTTTGCTATTTTTCCTTCATAAAATATTTAACTTTTTATAAATTTTAAATATTATTTTTCTATATCTACCCTCAGTTTTAAATATTATTCCACCATTCTCTTTTATTTTATTAAAAATAAATTAAATTAGTTAAGGATATAATAGAAAATTACTCATTATTTTCTTTTTCGTTAATCTATGCAAAATGTATTAAAATACCTTATATTTTGAAATAAATAGAGTATCTACTAGTCTATATAATTATTATCCAAATTTAAATTTTCATGAACAATTAATGATTCCTCGTTGGCTAATACCTTCAGTAGTCTATATTAATTTGTACTTTATGAAATAGTAGTTATAATAGTTTTCATTTCATTATGTAAATTAAAATGACTACATGAAATTAAGTTTCAAAATTATTATGTAGGCTTTCAAATTTTTTGAATTACACTTTCTATCCCACATTAAAATAATTTGCTAGTTTGCATCCGCGTGATACAGAAATGTAAAAATTAAAGAAATTCCAATTAAAAGGAAAAAGAAGAAGAAGAATGTCTAAAAGATGATGGCATAACTACTCCGAATCTGTTTCAAAATATAGAGCATTTTAGTCTTTTTTATTTTCAAAATATTTGATATTTTATTAATTTTAAAGATTATCTTTCTAAACTTTCCTTAACCTATATATATAATTTGCACATTTTCTCTCACGGTAGTGAAGAATAATTAAATTAGTGCAAATTATAATAGGAAAAGTTTCTCCTTTTTTTATCTTAATCTATGTACGGGGTCAAAATGACATATAATTCACATTAGATGGATTACTGTATATGTTGAGGACAAAGTTCCAATAGATATGAAATTCTACTAACTCATTGGAGAAATCAATGTATTTTTACCAAAAATATTGCTTGTACTCAACTTGATCCCACAACTTATATATCTCTTGCACATTCCCCATAAGGGAAAAAAATTATTACATCCAAACCACTCGAAACATAAATGTTATTTCTTTTGTTTTAAAATATTAATTATATATATAACTAATTTCACTAATGTAATAAAGATTATAAAAATTATATTTATGGTCAATATAATTTTTAAAATAATATTTAAAATTCATAAAAAGATAAATATTTTAAAAAGAAAAAATGGCTAAAGAAACTTATATTTTAAAACAAATAGACTAAGATGGAATCATCACTTATATCGTCGAGTTAGATTTTCTTAATGAAAAATTTAACTTTCTTGTTAAAAAATATATTGTACTTATCTAAAACAACCTTTTTTTATTCTTACTACAAGCTGTCATTAAATTAAAATTAATATTTTTTTGAAAGGATTAGATTAACTTATATATTAAATTCTTAACTTGTGTCCCACGATAATATTTGAGTTTCTTATTTCTTAACTAAGACCAAAAAAAAGCAAAAATATGGAGTAATAATCTAGCAAAGCTCCAATCAAGCAGGGGACAATGAGAAGACTTCCTCTCCCTTCTAAATTCAATGGCTCTCACCCTAATAATTAAAAATTATTAATAGTATTAGAATCACGACATAATTCTATTTTTATATTTGAATCAGATACGCAGCACGACAATTTCCCACGTTTTCCCGGTCGATCCATCCGATGAGTCAACTCGAGACACTGTACGGCCTTCATTCAGACATCAAAGGCAGTAGCAGACAAAGGTTTGAGGAAGATCACGTGACCTCATAAAACCTGTACGGGTCTCCTGGTCCTCACCCGCATGTGATATCTGCCCACGTTGACAATCCGTTGCCATCACTCAATTGCATCTTTTCCTATGGCCCTCGTGAGTTTGCCAAACGTGAAATCTTGTCCGTTGAATCGGATGCCTCGAGATTCTGGGTATTTCACGTCAGGAAAAGCAAAAAGCTTTAGCCAATTGATGTCTTCCACGATTGCGATTTTATCGGCTGACATTTTGCAGGTCATTTGCCAGAGCCACAGCGGAATACTAATAATATTTTGCTCCAGAAATATGAATATTCTGCTTTAAAATGGAAAAATGATTGTTGAGCCAATTAATTGGTTTATGTTAAAAAAATATATAAATTGGGCTAATCATCAATTTGATTCATGTGTTGAGCTAATCAATTGGTTCAATACTTTAGAACTTTATATAGAGAACAAGAGGATGGAAAAAACTTTAGAACTTTGGGTATATTGCATTTTAGTATATGTAGGATTGATTGGATAAAGTTTGATTTTGATACGAAGAGTATGATTGGATAAGTTTTGATTTTAAAATTTTTATCTTGAATTTCGTAAAAGTTAAATTATTTATAAAAGAAAATATGAGTTTCACATTTAAAATTTTGAATTTGATTTTAAAATCAAATATGTCTAAGTTTACTCGAAGTTCTTACACTTTAATCTACAATGTTTAAAAATGACCCCTTGCAGTTAATCCTTAACCTTTGTCAACAGTAACTTCAATTTACTGGGTATTAAAATGTCATTTGTAAATTTTTTAGATTGTCGAGGCCTATTCTAATTTATGAGAATTTACTCCTCAGTCTCACTTCTTCTAAACTATGCATTAATGGTCCTTTGACCTGAGTCAACTATTGAGAATGCACATTTGCAGCTTGGTTTAAGACTGATTTTTTAAAAAAAAATAAGAGCTAAAAGAAAATCTTACAAAATTCAAAAGTGTTTCTATTTTGGAGCAAAAATTAGTTTAAAGGCATATACTATAAATGATCGTTAAATTTTTATTCCTAATTATGGTTGATGATGTTAACAATATGCAAATTTATACTAAAAGAAAAGGAAACAATCATGTAATCATGTTTAATGATTAGTTTAAGTGATAAGAGAAGAAAAATTAAAGTAAACCATGTTACAATATTAAAAACCATGCAATGCATATATTTCTAGAAAAATATAAATTATTTTATTGAAATTATTGTTTAAAAGACTAGATGTAACTCATACTTTACGGACATAACAAATTTTTATCTTCAGATTATGAAAAAAAGACAAGAAAAAAATTAAGACAGTTTTTGTTTCAAAGAAAATTTTTGTGGGCTGCTCTTGTAATTGCACCTGAAAAGGAACAAAAGCAACTTAGGCCCCCTCCCCCGCGCCCGCCCAACCCCAAAAAAAAAGGAGGTAGGAAAGCAAACACTAGAATGGTCCTCCCAGAGTTCTGGTCATCATTGCTTAGTAGAAACAAAAATTTCGCAGGCATCAAAAGTATATATACATTTCTCCACGCGTGGGGAAAACGGAAACCAACATCCTGTTTGACAACTCCAGAAATTTGTTGGTTAGAACTTAGGCTTTGTTTGTTCCACGGAGGGACGGCAGAGCGTAGGAGCACGACTATCAATTGGGTTGGCCCTGTTCGAGGCTCAACCCGTTTAATTATGAGTACAAATTAATATTTTTAATTTGAATAATATATCAACCTGATTTTCAGTCTCATATGTGAAATATATATATATATATATATATATATATATATATAATATTATTAAAATTATTATTATTATATATTTTTTAAAAAAAATCAAGTTAGAGCCGATATCAATCGGGTCAAGTTCGTGTTTAACAAAACTTGGCTCACTTAGCCCGATTGACATCCCTACGTAAGAGAAGGAAAGTGATATTATTTACTTATACTTAAAAAAGTAAAAAAATAAATTATAAATATTGTTTTATTTTATTCGAGTGAAAATAAAAAATTTATAATAATTTTATTATTTTATCTATTATATATTTTTATTATAATTTATTACAAATTTCAAGAAGCATTTAATTATTTTTACTAAATACTTTCTAACTTTTCTACTCACAGAGTGGTTAGTTTTATTGATGTCTATTACCATTCGGCCAAATAAATGCATTTCTCCGAATATCTCCCCATTTACTTCTTTCTCCCACCCAAACCAAACATAGTATTAGATCAATATTATTAATAAATTACCAAAAAAAAGAAATTGAACCAACACTATTATGAAAAATGCTTATATAGAAAAGTTTTTGCAAATTACACGTGTTAAAAATCTGTAATTTTTAGTGTACAATATGTAATGCATGTATTATAATTTTTAAATGTGGAAATTTATATATAGTTAGTCTATTAGTCATGTGAGTAAATATTTTTGTAATTTATCATTAAAAAAAGCACAATAATTAACTGTTTGTTGAGAGAAAATATATGTGGCCAAGAGTCAACTTATAAACTATAAAGTCTTAAAAAATTTTTAATAAAAAGCAGCCAATGGCTAGATAAAAATTTGATGTTGCAGAAACCATTTTCTTTTTCCAGAAATCAGTTGCCAAAATTGGGTTACTAGTTCAGAAAAGTATACAACCAAAAAAGTGGTTCTCAAAAACCATTTAATACTACTACTTGCGGAAATATTTATTTTATTTTTCTTATTTATTGTTATTTAAAAATGTAAATAATACATATAAAATAAATTTAAATAACTAATATATGGGCTATATAATTTATAAAAATAGAAAAATAAAATTAAAACTTCAAATCAATACTTGATTTAATTCATTACGTTACTTAATTCATCCATTTAAGAAAAAAGTTTAAAATGTTTAGGCATCAAACAATAGTTAAATACATTATCGTAATGCATCTATTAATGAACTTGTGATAGTAATACATTCTTATAGTGTAAAAGTAAAAAAAATAGAAAAACGCATAACAATAGTGCATTAAATGATGAAAAATTTTGGTAAAAAAATATTCAAAAGATTCAGATAGCAAACAGTATAATGCATTACTGTCATGTGTCTATAAAGACATATTACAATAATGCGTTCAAAGATAAGTTTTTAAGGACCAAAAGGTTCAAAAGGTGCAGGCATCCACTGAATGCATTACTATAATGCGATCCTTATGGATGTATGACTATAATGCATCCTTATGGTGCAAAATATGAAAAACGCATTACGATAATGCATTTAAAAGTAAAAACTTTTAAGGACCAAAATGGTAGAGGCATCCAACAATATATGAATGCATGAGTGTAATGCATTTTTTATGAACGTATTACGGTAATGCGTCCTTATAGTGTAAAATTTTTTAAAAAAGTGGAGAACGTATTATGATAATACGTTGTATCACAAAAAATTTTAGTGCTTAGTAGTATTACGCAGATTAAATTTATGACCTAAATATACTGATATTTAGGTGAAATTATATAGATTTTAGATTTAAAATCTTCTATTTTAAATTTTTTAAAAGTGAAACTATGTGTAAAAAAACAAGTGAGACTTAAAGTAAAAAATTTGCATTGGTTACATAACTAAATCCAATCTAAATACATTAAATTTCTATTATAGCATATCATATTGAGAATTGAAACAAATCAATATGTAATTTATAGACTTAAAAGCAAAAATAATATAAACAATAACAAAAGTGATCATACTAAATTACTAATAGAGAAAAGGAAAATTTTTCGTCATTTAGATAATTAATTTGATGAGAGAAAAGAAAATGTGAAAGAAATATTTCTCTCTTAGTACTTATTTTTTAAAAATAGAATATAAGAGAAACAATATTATTGGTAGTAATTATATGCTCAATAAAATAAAAATATGGAATATAAAAATTAGATAATTAATCGAGTCCAAGTAGATCTCTATACAAAAATAAAAAATAAAAGGGGGAAAAAGAGTGCCAAGGATGAATACTAGAAACAACCAAATGTGATAAAATAGAAACTCAAGAAAACAATCACAATTATACAGACATTTATGTCTTGAAAACTTCAATAATTAAATTTCTAATAGTTTTTACAAAATTAATTTTTTTGAGGGAAGTTTCAAAATTTTAAAAAATTATATTTCGATCTCGAGCAACATAAAAAGAAGTAGAGGGCTACGTCTAGAATTTCCAACGCTTCGTGCTCCCCCCATCCCAAGGCTACAAAGCTCTCTGCCTTTTGATTTTGATTGAAGTATTTAAATAAACATTTGGCCATTTCTGCATCTCTATTTCTCTCTCCTGCGCTGTGAGAGCGAACCAGTTTTTTTAACTTATTAGCGGAAGGCCTTGAAAGTTGCCCATCTTGAAACCACCATTGTCTGCCCACTTCTCTCTCTCTCTCTCCCCTCTTCGAGAACTGGAGCTCGGAGAAGCTTAAAGTAGTCCATTTTTTATCAACCAAGACTCGACTGAATTGCCGTGGAGAAGGTGATAGCTGGGTCTTTCTCTGTTTCTCAAGTCCTCACTTCTTCTTTACTTTACTACTGTGTCTTTTTTTCCCTCTTCTGAGACAACTAAAAGCTGCCCGTTTTCAAGCACCGAGGTGAAAGACTGAAAGCAGCTTTTAACTGAAGTTGTACAATGGGAAAAAGTGTCGGACTCCAGCTGGGCTTGTTTTGTTTTCGTGGTTCACTGTTTTGATTCTTGATTTTGATGGTTATTTGATGAGAGAGATCAAGGTGTAGAAGAAAGGTGGCGTTTTGATTAATGGGAATTACTAATCATGGTAGTAGCTGGGGCGTACTGTCGCCTCCGAGTTTAGCTCCGACGCTAAGTAGTGGTGGAGGAGATCGAGAAGACCACTGGAAAAGCTTTGATAATTCTGTGAATGCAGTTTCTTTTGGTTTTGTTGCCACTGCTATTCTCATTTCTATGTTCCTTGTAATGGCCATTTTTGAGAGGTTTCTCCGGCCGAGATCATCCGCCGCCGGCGGCCGGAACCGTTCGGATCTTGAGGTGCAGAGAGTCCATGGAAAACTCGATTACCCAGCGCCTAAAGTATGCTCTCTCTCTCTCTCTCCCCCCCCAACCCCCACCCCCACCCCAAATATGTATAAATATGTATGCATGTATATATGCATGGCAATTTCTACATAACTTCATGTCCATTTTCTTATAACTACTTAGTACAGGGATTTTTTTCTTCTTGGTATTGCGTTAATGGCTTTTCAAAGGTAATGAGTGGAGCAAATTAACTTTATTGCTTTAATGATTGCTAATTCTTATGTAATTGCCTGTAATTAGTATGAATTCTTTAATGCAAAAAGGGCGATTATAAATAGGTCCTTTGAATTATGTCTTATAAAAGCATTTATAATATTGGAAGCAGGGAGGGGGGTAAAGATTTCTCCATCCTTAATTTTGAGTTCATTTATTTGAAAAATATACCAAAATTGATTAAAAATTGTGATAAATCAGTTTTGCTTCTTATAATGGTGGAATGTTCTTCTTCTCGAGTGTTATGCAGAAATTTATGTAAATCAATTACTTTGTCAACGTTGGATATCAAAGAATGAAAGGAAAGCTCAAAAATAGTAGTTAAAGTCTTAAGGAACTGCAATTGCTAGACTAAACTAACTTTATAGTGACAGTTAATTACTTTTACTTAGCCTAATTATATCTATAAACAAATGCAATTTGACTTTGATTATGTTAATCATGGTTTTTGGAATTCACTGTGTCAATTATGAATGGGGTGTCTGAGGTTATTATCACGGAAAATATTGAGGTTGTTGTCTGTATTGGTGATTTGATTTTATTGGTGCTTGAAATAGCTACATTGCCGTCTTTCTTGAACTTTCATGATAGTTTTTTCTCTTAGAATGACATTTCTTTTTCTTCAGTAATTATAGGCTTTATCAGATGCAAAGCCAAAGCTGGAACCATTTCACCTTTATTTGTTTGTTTGATTTGTGGTTCAAAAGCATAAACGACCAATAGACAAGGAAGTTGCTATGGGGTCCCATATATTCTTTACTTTATACCTGCATAAAGATTTCAATATCGGGCCTTCTAATGTACTCCCATGTTGGCATGTCCTTTATTTGATGCATCTTACATGAAATTGAACCAACATTTACATTCTTTCATTTCTTGGAATTATCGGTAAACGTTGCTTTTCTTGACGTGGTTTCTGTTTCTCAGCCAAATCCCACCATTTTCTGCTGAGTTTCTCTGAGTTGCAGAACTTCTTTTTGTGAAGACAAGATGTGAGCTTTTTTTAATGTTTATGTTTGTCTGCTGTGTGCAATAATTTCTAATATGTTGGCCTACCATATCTTAGTTTAGATTATTGACTTAACACTCCATTATCCTATGGAAGATAAATGGGATCACTGGGTTCTTTTTGTGGAATCCATTTCAAGATACGGGTTTTATATCCTAATGTTAAATTATCTGTCCACTTTGACGAGTCCTTATTCGTTTTGGCACTGGGAAACTAGAATGCTCCTGCATAAACAAGGTAAAATCAATGAAATACCACAATTTATATTGCTTTTGTTGAGCAGTACCTACTTTTCCTTTACAAGAAAAACTGGTAATATTTACTAAAGTTGGCAACTTGCTGATTTAACAGTACCACAAGTATATCTTAACATTACTTTTCCTGTCAATCATTTTGAAGTAAAGATTCGCTAAAAAGTTTTGGCGTGACATTTTTTTTTACCTCAATTAATGTACATCTAACTAACTTTCTTGGTTCATTTATGGGATTTGCTCTTGTGACACAAGTAGGATAAGACATTAGTTTAATGGTGTCTCTATTTTCCTGGGATTTTTGAGATATATGGGTCCCCTCTTTGTCAAAAGCATGTGACTTTGTCCAATTTTTATAGGCGTAATCAGCATTTTAGTGCTTAACTTTATCTATTGATAAGTTTCTCTGAATTAAATTATGCCAAAAATATTTGATTTAGCCTCTCCTCTCGTTCAGACAAGATTCTGACCCTAGAGAAAACCAAATGCATAAAATGTGTTTAGAATCCATATATATGTCAATGTGATAAATCTTGTGAGTTTTTCTTTGACGTCCACAGCATAGATTTGTCAGATCATGTTTGAAATGTCCGCAATTCAGGTAAAAAGGAGTTGGATAGTCACATAAAATCATACTGTGCCTGTTTATGTGGTGTCAATTAGCCAGTAACCTCCAATGGTGCACGTATAATTACCAGGACTGACATTCTGCACTAATTGATCAATGTTGATGTTCCCATGCACCCTTGTGAGGTGTGATCGAGAATGATCAGATCATCAATGTTGGATGTTTTTCCTTGCCTGTATGCAGTAGATAACTCATTGTTTTGGCTTGTTCGATTGGGCAATTTCACATAATTGCATGCTTATTGCAATTTTTTCCCTACATGTTGCTTGATTAATGCTCGCATAGGTAACATCTCACCAAACTTGATTGAAGGATCCTTCACTTATGGAAAGCCATTTCAGATCTTTTTAGCAGTTTTAGTTTCAGACTCAGCATAATCAGACAAAATCTGTTGTGAACTCATGTTTCTACCGTGTTCTCGTAGAAGCCTACTCTGAAGCCTTTCATTCACTTGTTAAGTTGGAAAATCACCTCTTCTTTTTCACAAGTTTGCTGCATGCTTTTCCCGGAAAATTTTCTTCTTTTATATTTCTGAAGCAAAGAAATGAACTGGTGGATCTGCAAAAATTGCCTCTTATCTGTCCTAAAATGTCATATTTGCGAAAGCTAGTTCAGCACCAGGATGATTCTTGGTCCAGACAACCTGAACTGCACTGAATAGTTTCTGCAAGAGAACATAGGAAGAGTGCAATCTTTTCTGCAGTTGAAAAAACTTTCTGCTAGGTTGTGGATAGCAGATTTTTTATCTTATCAAATGTACCTTTTGTTTTGTTGGGGAAGTTTGTTCGAGCCAATATATCAGTGTGTTGAACTGCTCGACTAATATGCATTATCTTTGCTGCAGATGACCGCTTACTCTAGCGGGCTGTCAGTACTGATGCCCGGAGAACAAATTCCGACCTTTATTGCGCGTCCGGCTCCAGCACCATGCCCTCCGGAGTGTGTTTCCCGGCCTCTGCATCACGAAGAAATGATTCCAAGTCATTCCTCAAATCTCTCAAATGCGTAGTCCAAACTTACAGTAAAAGGAAGAAACAAAAGCTTGAGAAAGCACCTAATTAGCGAGGGATTTTTATGCGGATTTCTTTAAAGTCGAGCCTATGCATAATTATGTGTACAGTTGCACATTAGCTTTGCCAAAAAATATTTCTGCCTCAGCCCAGAAAGTCAAAAAAGTCTCTCTCTCTCTCTCTCTCTCTCTACGCCAAAAGAAAATCAGGCTGTTGTAGACAATTATTTGCCATTTACCTAAGAAGCGAAAGGAGAAAAAAGTTTCTAAGGTGAAACATGAACTCTTGAGTTAAAGTGATTGAGGGATTGATTCAAGAATTATAACTGTGAAACGCATCTTAAAATATGGGCTAAATATTGATATTATATTTAGATTAAATTTTTTTTTGAGTTTGAATTGTATTGAAAATTATAAAAGGAAATTGTTCGTTAAGTTGAAATAGGGTTGAAGTAAAAAAATTTTAATTTTTCAAAATCATAACTTAGTGGAAGATAATCTGACAAAAATCTTACTTTGCAAAATCATCCTCTATTTCACTAGATTATGTCCCAAATATTTTCATTTAACAAGGAGAAATTCAGAAAGGTAGGACAGTCACGTAAAAGATCAAACCACGAGCACCATGGAAATTGGGATTGACCCATACACACGCCAATGCCATTGAGGAAAATCAAAGCAAAGAATTCTTGTTTTCTCAAATCCCACTGCATTTTCATCCCAAGTGGAGAACACAATAAGCTCATTCCAACACACATCTCAGCAGAACTCAATTTCAAGGCATTGACCTCTTCCGCCAATGACCCAGCCAAAAAAATAAAGAAAATAAGACCTCCGCTGCCAATGGATTGGGTGTAATAGTCTAACAACAGAATATCCAACTTGTACGAGGAGGTCAAAATCAGATAATAATGCTTATATCCTGTAAGATTGGATTGAGTTTGCTTTTAACATTTTTTTTAAAATTTTAAAAAAATAAAATTATTTATAAAAAAATAAATCTTAAACATAAATTATATTATTAAAATTTTAATAGAAATGCTATCTTTAATGCACACTAATAAAACACTCAAATAGCTAACTATCAGAATGTAATCGCTAATCAACAACTTGCTATTGATGTAAGATAAGAGATTGGAGTGTCATCGATAGAGTAAAACCTCCCTCGCCCCGGGTGGGCTGGGGGGGAGGGGGGCGAAGAAGAAATCTAATCATCGTCATGTCAATATAACATATGCCATTTAGCCATTAGTTACTAAACAATATTTACAGAAGTAGCTCTGCTAAAATGAGAAACCAAACTCGTCTAAATACGACAACGTTGTGGGTAAAAGTTTGACCGGAATGCGCAATGGTTATAGGAAAATGAAGCATTCTAAAGAGACAAGAGGATTTTCAAGGGATTCGCCATTTTCCGGCGAGGGGTTGTCGTTTTGCTTTTCCATTTCCCTGCTCTCCGGAACGAGGGTGTCGTTTTGCCTCTCCACTTTACCTCCATTCTCAACTGTCCTCGCTGGAGATCGGCCACCGGGCTTTCCAGTCTCACCCAAACCTGGACTCTTGTACCTCATATTCCGGCGAGGGCCCATTTCGCCGCGAGTCACCGGAGATCTCGATCTCCGAGCTGAACCTTCTCCCTGGTCTCTCCGAAGACCATTTGACGATCCGATATTCCTCCTCTGCGCCGTCATTGTCCTTCCCTGAATCGGCCTGGATGATGAAACTGTCATCCTCTTCTCCGGAGACGGCACTGCTCTTTTAGCAGGCAATTGCACATTCCTCTCCCGACCTCCTGCAAAGTCTCCGGTTTTTGGCCTCTTCCGACGATACTTAACTGGAGACCTCTGGGTTACTTCTTCTCCGTCGTCCCTCTTCTCCAGCGCTGTAGCTGTCGTCGTCGTCGAGAGACTCTCAGTGAAACTACAGAGCTCCGATTGTTCAGATACTTCGGAAACAATGTCTTCAGCTGGCTTAATCACAACCGTCGCATCTTTGGGCTTAATCTCAGGTGTTGGCACTTCAACCTCAAATTCTTGATTTTCCGGCCGTTTGACACTGCCATTGACTTTCTCCACTACTGGAGATGGCGGTTTCGGGATGGGTGTCTCGGAGAGCACAACTTCTTTCACAGTTTCTTCTTCTACTGGCGGAGGTGGTGGAGAGAGCGGTGGAGCTCCGCCGCATTTTTGAGATTTTGGTAATCTATCGTGGTGGCGCACCGATTTAGACTCTGACTTCTTGCTTAGACAGCAACCCATTTGGTACTGCCACTGAAATTTGGTCTAAGAATGCATCTATAGAACTCAAGACTTACTTGGGATTCTCTACGGGACGAGGCTATGGCTGAGCTACGAAGAGAAGAGTGGAAAGTGGAAAGTGGAAAGTGGAAAGTGGAAAGCGGAAACGGAAAGAAACTTGAACTAGGCACAGGCGCAAGAGGTGCTAGGCGGGGTGTGGGGACTATTTGATGGAAGGAGTGGTTGCTATCTATCACTATTCCCAATTGGATTTAGCCATATATCACTATGTCGCGACGCAAGCAATGAAATTTTAGCTGTCTTTCCCAAAAAAAAAAAACAAAAAGAAAAAAGAAAGAAATCCTTGAATTAGATGTCGACAATTACTTGAATATGAATTTCAATATTTATTTATAAGAGTTACATGATACGGAATAATCTTATTGGCTTTGACTTTAACTGTGATTTGCATAGCATGAATGTCTTGTGAGTTCTAACTACGACTCAAATCAAATATTTTATAAGAGAGGAAAACTTTTATACCGTGGTTGGGTCTATATGTTGATATTCCAAAGAAATATGAAGACTGTAAAGTTGTGTTAACACAACAAATTTAGTGACAAGCAACCATTTTCATAGTATTATAAGTAATAAAATTGAAATTATTAATTAGTTATTAGCATTATATCTCATATATTAGATGTATGTATCGATGATTTTATGTAATTCTATACTATTACTATATATGATTAAATTTAACTATATATAATAAAAATTTACACAATTTTTAACTTCTTTTTTTACTCAACATTTCTCTCATTTTATCTCTATAATCTCACTAAAATTAATAAACATTGCATTAAATCGAGCTATATTATACAATTAAATAAAAAATCAAACTTTAAATCCTCAATTTTGATATAAAAACTTAAAAAGTTTAAAAATTTTTATTTTTTTAGATTCTAAACGAGTTTCGCCTCGAATGGCAGAACTCAACTATGATTTCTAACCAGAAATTGAGTTCCGCCTCATGGTAGAGTTCCACCATCCAAGGTGGAAATGCTCAAAATTAAAAAAATTTTGAAAATTTTTCCTCAAAATCGATAAATTTCAAGGTAATTCTTTATTTAATTATATTATATAACATGAATTAATGTAATATTTATTATTTTTACTGAAATTATAGAGAGAGAATGTGAGAAAATATTAAATATAAATAAATAGAAGTTAAAATAATTTAATTTTTTAATTATATATAATTATACTTAAAATTGTATATAATAATACTCTAACTCAATACTTTCAGTGAGATAAAATTAAAGAAGTTGCTTTTTCTTTTTCTTTTTTTGGTGGGGGGAGGAAGAACTCGCCGTCAAATCAAATGTTCCATAATAGAAACAACTCACATAATTACCTCCTCCGCTTTATGATCAGTCTTTAGTAATCTACTGTGCATGGATTGAAGCTAGAAAGGCAGGGGCATGGACAGGTGATTTTTGAAGAGTTTGGGGAAAAGGATGGGGATGGGTACAACGTTGATGTGAAATGGAATATTGTGTTTCAAAAATCATTACTTTTCTTAGAATATGTTTGATTGTTGAAAAAAAAAGTGAGTTCATTTTTAAAAATTTAAAAATATGTAAAAATAGTCTTCGAACTATTCTATTTGTTATAAATTTAATTTTTAATATTTTAAATTTAACATTTATAATCCTTTTAGTATTTACAATTTTAACTATCATTTATGTGGTGAAAATCGAAAGTCATGTGCGACGTATCTACACTCCAAGAAAATCGATGAATTCATCTCTATAAATTTTTTCTCAAAAAATGTGAATAAATGTTAGATTTAGTATAGGAGAACAATTGTAGAAAGAAATGATAATCCTGATTTGGAGATTATGATATTTATTATTGTCAATTTTGAAGTGAGTTTGAACTTGATAATAGAATAAAATGACAAAGTCTAATCGGAAAAAGAATAAGGGATTGAGGAAACGCTTTGTTTTCTTTCTCTCCTTTTTGGACTGTGTCAACTAATTGCCTGTGAGTTGAACTTTTGGATGGTAAATATGTGGAGAGATGGATTTACCTCTCATCCCGAAGGGCACGAATGTTCTATTGGTTTTTGTGGCATAAGTGGCCATTGAAATAGTAAATATTAAAAGGGTTATTAATGTTTTCTTTTACTCTCTTTCTTTAGACTGAGTTAGTTAATCTCATGTGAGTTGAACTTAGAGGGTAAATTTATAGAGAGACAGATTTATCCCTTATCATGAAGTATAGTATTATGTAAATAAGTAATAATTGAAATTATAAATACTGAAAAATATTAATGTTGAACTCAAAATATTAAAATATAATATTAAAAATTAAATTGTAACAAATAAAATTATTTATAAATTATTTTAAAAAATTTTCAAAAAAAGCTGAAGCCAACCCAACCCAAAGTAGAGAAAAAAGTGTGATTTAGTTCCAGTGTTGTGCGTCCTTTTTGTAGTATGTGCTGGACTCATTTATGATCGTTAGATCTTGATTAAATGGCTGTAATAATTATTCTGAACAATTGTTCAAGTCTTGAACAATTGTTATCTGAGTTCAGAACTTAAATTTTAATCATTAGATTACGATCGGACGATCATAAATAAGTTCAGTACATACTACAAAAAAAGACGTACAACATTAAAACCGAACTGAAAAAAGTGTGCCCTGTTACTTTTGCAAGTTAGTAATGGTGATAGAGTGAAGCAGTGACTCATATATTGGCAAGCATATAATAGGCGGGCTTTTACTAGGGTGCTGCTCGTCCTTTTGTGCATCACGTGAAGCATCCTAGTTTGATCCGTTGAATATGTATAAAATTTGATTTAACGAATTATATATTTTTTAAAAAAAATTATAAATTTTCGTAGAATCTGATCCACGGCTTCGGACACGTGCTGCACAAAAGCACGTGCGCACAGTAGAATTGCCCATAATAGGCGTACTTCCATATCTTTTGCCCACAACAAACAACTTCAATTTTGCAGTGACACGCAAAGGAAGAATACAGTGTGCAGTACCGCTTGCATAATTTGAATAGACACAAAATTGGTTCAGGGTTTTGTCTAGTTTGTTCTAAGGTCAGCATCCAAATTACTCCAAAATGGTATCCATAATTCCCTTGGCAACATTTCGAAATTTCAAACCAAATAAAACCAAAATATTTTTGGACATTTTGATCGCGGAGAGACTATTCTTTTCAACCGTTATAGTACCGCACATATGCCTTATTTTCGATTGTTAAAATAAAAAATTTTTATTTTTAATAATTTTAATAAGTAAATACTTTTTAAAAAATTAATTACAGAGTAATTTCTCATAAATAATTTTTAATTTATTTAAATTTAAATTAAAAATAAATAAGTAATTAAAAATAGCTCAAAATAATTTTTAATTTAAAAAATTATAAATAATTTATTTTAAATAAGGTCTATAATCTTGTAATATGCTGTGGTCTGTTACTCAAACAAGTCGGTTCAACTTTGATTGCTTAGTCAAATGAAATTTAGAGTGTATTTAAATTGTATTTGGTTGGAAGAGATTTTATTTTAGATTTCATAAAAGTAATTTTTTTGTGAGAGAAAAAGTGATACTCAATTATTTATTTGGTTAGAAGAGATGCAATTCAAATGAACTATAAGCTTCGTTTTGGACTTTTTTTAAAAAAAATTAATTTTTATAAAATAAATTATTTATAAAAAATATAAAACTCAAAATAAAATATTTGTATTACAGATGGGATTCACACAAATGGGATTCACACTCCCAATTGTACTCCGATACCTATGTAACAAAGTGAATAGGATTCATCACACACAAAAAAAAAAAAAAAAAGCGAATGGGAAGAGTAGAGAGTTCTTTTTTGAAGAGTACTTAATGCGTTGTGTTCCTCGTTAATGGGTCCACGGTTGTGACTCTTTCTTTAATGGGACCAACATATGTTATTTGCTCTAATCATATTATGTTGGGTCACTCATATCTATTTAATTGTTGCAAACTTCTAAAAAAGATGGAGAAAAATGAGAGTTGTTTGTTAGGTTGTAAGTCGGTTATTATATAGAGATTCTATAAAATAAAGGTTCACATTTTCTCATTTGAAACGTTTATGAAATACTATTGATTTTGAAACGGATGAATCCAAAAAAAAAAAAAAACTCTTTTCTAAAATGTTAAGAAAATCAAGAATACAATCTTCACCATGTTTGTAGTAATTTAAAGTATTCATTTGTTACTCACCATTGGTAAAAAGTGACTCCAAGTGTATATATTTTTCGAAATTATAATTTTTTAAAAGAAAAAATAGTCAGTTCGTCTTAAAAGTTATGTATCTCGTATGTTATGATTTCGAATATTTTTTTTGCTGTTGTAATCCTCAAATAATTTTTATTCAGCGGAAAAAACCTAGCTAATATTAGTTGTTGTGTTATGGGTGTCAAATATTTTGGATCTTATTAGTCAAATGAAAATTCTTTGAAGATTATAACGGTAAAAATATTTTTTTAAGACCATAACATATTAGGTATATAATTTTTGAGACTAAACTGACTATCTTCTTTTTTAAAATATTTTTTAAAACTAATTCTTTAAAATTGAATTCTTTTTAATAGTAATTCAGAACGTGGACACGCATATATGAGTTGTGAAAGATCCCTCTCTAACAAAACTCTCTAAGCCGGCCGTCAGAAGATGTAAAACTAGAAACAAAGGACCAAAATTAGCGGGCAGTCAAGATGGCAATTGGATGCTTCAATGGGAATTATTGAAAATGAGCATATGAACAAAGCAGCCACCCCATGAGGAGTGTCTGTCTCTTCTTTGGCAACTTTCCAACGGCTACGGAGTCCCCGCAAACTCTTCCTTTTTAAGACCGCATTCTCCAAGCTTTGCCTTAACGACATCTCCGCCTGTACCCCCACCCCCACCCCCCCTCGGGGCACACAATAATTTCAACTTGTTGGGAATTAATTGAAATACACGAGATTCATGTGAACAGAATTTAATTTTAAAATTAAATTTAAAATTTTATAAGATTCATAATTTTTTTATAAATAATTTAATTTTTATAAAATTTAAGACAAAAATTTTAAAACTAAATCCGATCTAATCACACCATATATAAAAGTCTACAATTAATCTATAATAAGCATTCTATTAGTAGAAAAACACAACCATAGAGATCCTGCAATCCAATAAAAAAGAAAGAAACAAGTTGTTTGTGCAGGTATTATAAGAAAAAAGTAAAAAATCGATAATTTTACTTTTAATTAGTGATTTTTTTGAATAATATGTGTAGAAGTTCACTGAATTTCGTTACAGGAAGGGTATTATCGTGACGATAACCATTATTTTAAAAGAAAAATTAGTCTAATACTAAAAAATTTTAAAAATTTACAACTACTTTAAAACAGAATAATTAATTGTAAAACTGATTTTACTAATCTATAAAGAAAAAAGTAAAATTTTCCCTTCTTTTGTAAATATTCGAAGAGACTTTTGAAATAGTTTGGTATGAAATGAAAGTTCGCGCCAAAGAAATGTTTTGACAAAATGTAGGAATCGGATAAAAGACAAGAAGAATAGGAGACACAGATGAGACAAACCTAGTAATTTGGATTCTTAGGACTTGGAAGAAGATCCCCACATTTGGTGTCTGCGGCGGTTGTGCGGCTTATCACACCAGTTTTTGAAATTCTCTTTTGTCTTGCATTATACATATTTCAACGGTTAGTAATTTAGCAGCTTTAAAAATTAACATATAAGAACTTTAAATGAAAAAAAAATTGTATATCTTAACCACAAGAGTGATTCAAGGATCTATAATTTATGAAGCACTACTAGATACGCAAATTATTGTTAAGTCTAGGATTAGGGTGTCCTTTGTCTTATAGTACAAATTATAAGTTTTTACAACACAGTATTATCATGATGATAGTGGTTTATAATTGAAGTTTGCGAGTTTGAACTCGTTTTAGATAACGGTTAATAAAATATTTGTAAAGTTTACTATAATATTTTGATACTGAGTCTAAACATTCTATCATACTTTATTTTATTTTCTGTCTCATTATTATTAATTTGTTACATGTTAATTTTATTTTTAAAAAATATAAAATTTATAAAAAATGAGGAATAGTAAGAAAAAAAGTAAAATACGTAATAATTTATTATAAATGAGTTGAGAATGAAACGAATAGCGAGAGCTCAAACAAGACATTCTACAAGAGGGGACTTCTATCACTACAAGGATTGATGAACTGTTAGAGAAGCTCGCAAAGCTGTTAATCACTTACTCTCGTTATTAAAGGACTGCAGTAGTAGAAGAATTAAAGGGCCCACGGTGAAATTCTTGCCCTGCTTTTCTTGTGCATTAAGGTCTTATCGTATTCTTTTTTAGAAAGGGTAAGAATCCCCTTTCTTGATACATGAGATCTTCAAATCAACAACAAAGGTAGTGATTTATTAAAAAAAAAGATAGTCCAAAGGAGATCTTTTGTCACACAGCATTCACCAACTCATACAAACAGTTTTCTTGTGATAATTTTTAATGAGAGGAGCCGAAGAATTCATCAAATCACGAGAAAAAGTACCACTGAATTTGACCCCACAGAGTGACAAGTAGAAAATTCCAACGCCATATGCGCTGTTCTGATCTTGAAAGTTCATTGAATCAGAAGTTAGATTTCAGTATTCCATTCTTCCTTCTTGAAATGTTCCTCATAAGGCAAGAACAAGGAGAAGCAGATAAAAGTAACAGGACAAAAACATGCTCTTCATACAACACTATCATTTATACTTATTTTTACAATATATTAGTGTGTGGTTTATCGTAACTGTGAAGTGTAACAGATATATTGTCGATCTCTGAAAGAAAATTTTTACGCTGACAGAGCATGAAAGCTAAATGCGTAATGCATTCAGGGGCTACCAAGTTTTCACCCGTAGTTGATGGTGAAATCTAATCAAGGATCCTCCTTAAAGATGGACAATTAGTAATGGCAGAACTGAGCTGTGTAAATTGTAGTATTTACAGGAATGCTGAATGATAACAACCCTTAAGTGAACAATGACTAACAAGGGATTGTGAATGATGATGAGATATGATCAGGCATCAGGCCCCTAAGAATGGTGCATAAATGTAAATTTTCCTCCCACTCCTACTAGAGACAGGAAATGCATCAATATCCAAGAGAATAACTTCTGCAAGTTAGAAGAAAAATGGGCGTGTGGGATAGCATAACGATCTGTATTACAGAAGCTGAGGCAACGACGAAGATGCAGCACGATCTTTCTCTATCATGGATTTGATGTAGAACTCACCAGCCTTGTAGGAGGACCTAACCATGGGACCAGATGCTACATATCTAAATCCCTGTCAACAAATGAGAATCTCAAATGAAGTATCAGTATTTTGACAGTCGACAAAATGTCATTGTAAAGAAGTGTCCAATTGGTAACTTGCTAATCCAAAAGTGCAATGGTGCATATACAATGGGTAGAACAAAAATAGTGTACCAGAATCATAATTCAGGTTCAGCCTGCCTATGGCAGCATGTAGTTACTAAATAATCTGAACAGGATAGACACGCTACCCACACAGAAATGGAAATGATCAATGAAGAAAGAGGGTCCCCCTGTGGTGATAAATGTCATGAGAAAATTTAACCTTAAAATTTGCACATCAATGGTTGGTTTTACTGATTGCAAGGCCCAAATCAAATGTGGCCTTGATGTACGAAATAAAATGTCCATCTACGGTGAAAGCCAATTGAAGACTAGATTTCAGAGAGACTAATTATGACATCAAGCACCGACATTGACAGCAAACCAATAACACCTTTAGCATAGACAAAGTCTTAATAACAAAGAAAGGAAACAAACCATTTCCATGCCAAGGACGCGATAATTCTCAAAGGCCTCTGGAGTAACGTATTCAGACACTGGCATGTGGCGCTTTGTTGGTCTCATATACTGGCCAAATGTCATCACATCAACACCTGCTGCCCTGACCTTCTCCATTGTCTTCACCACTTGATCAGGAGTTTCCCCGCACCCTAACATGATGGAAGTTTTGGTTAATGTCCCGGGAGGAGCATAATCCTTGGCAATCATTAGAACATCCAAGGATTGCTTAAAATTGGCACGGTGATCTCGAACAAAACTTTGAAGCTCCTCAACAGTTTCAATATTGTGAGCAAACACATCTAGTCCAGATGTTGCAACTTTCTCCACGCAACTACGATCTCCTCGAAAATCAGGAACTGCAAAGACAAAGTAGTGTATTCAACACTCAAGAAAAGAAGAAATAGCAAAAAAAATATATATATATCTCATCATACTGATCACCTAACCATATTGAAGATGCACCGTCAATTAAATTTCAAAAAGGCAAAGCTACAGTATATATTCCAGGTTTATATATGGCATATTAGCTGCAAACATGGTGAACATGTAATACTTTTTAGTTAATTTTGGCTTCAATTCCCTTGGTTGAGACAGCTTCTCCGGTGCATGAGGCTCTGTGATGGTGAAAGAAAGATTGCCTATAAAAACTAATGCAATATCTAGGATTGGAGGTTGGGAGACTGAGGGAAAGCATCATATACTATTTTTGAACAAAGACGAAATAAATACACTAGAGAATTTTTCGTAATACTTATACTATGGCTTTTCCTATGTACTTAGGTATTTCTTCAGTGATTTAGTTTTCAAGTTTGTGACTTATTTGCATCGGTTCCTTTCTCTTCTTCTTTGTTTAGAATAAAGATAATTGATGGAAAATTACAAAGAAATTAAGAAAGAATTCTTAGATTGTGTGAGGACGTTCAATTTCTTTCCAGCACGCTTTGGACCAGCATGCTGGACAATCTTTTTTTCATTTACATGTAGGACACTAACTTTCAGCTAAAACCCCTACAAGGATGGCTTAAGGGTGGATTTGGATTGTGACTCAATCTACACAACTTTGCTTTTTTCACTTCTTCTGCTATGGGTCCAACTTTTTCTCACAAAAGTCAACTTAGACCCGATTAACAATTACTTACAAATCATCCCTAATCTTTTCAAGCGTACTAAACATGGATGGTCCAACTTTCATATATATGTCATGGCTTGTACTCAAGTACGCATGTCGTGCTTTTTGCAGACTAAACGGTTGCTTAGAGACTTGTACAAATACTACCTTTCACACTAGGGGAAATCTGAAGCTAGCAAAGCATCATAAATAATGGAAGTACTTCCTTCCCACAGATGGCTGATACTTCATCTTGCAAACATAGAATCCCTAGATGCCCAAAAATTGGTAAATAATACACAGGGTTCTTACAACTGCGGGGTCTGTAACCTTGTCTTCACATGCAAGCAGAAAAGAAGCCACCAACTTCATAATGAAAATTTCTTATTTCTGTGCCATGATTTATGGACCAGAAACAAAAGTGACTGATGAGTAATACTGCTTGCTTAACTTTTGACAGAGAAAAAGATAGACGAAATTCAAAATAGGATTTATTCTTCTCAGCTACTTTGACAAATAGAAGATCCACGTGCTTCTTATTTTCATAAGTTAAACCTTTAGTTTCAAACTTCTTATATAGATCAATTGGTTCAATGGCTAAGAAGTGCAGAAGTTCATACCCAGCGATTCTATGAGCATATTTGGCTTAAGTGCCTTCAATTTCTGAACCGTCTCAGCAAAATGACCGCTTCCTTGATCAGGTAGATCATCACGATCAACACTAGTAATGACCACATAATCCAAACCCCATGAAGCAATTGCCTCAGCCACATTGATGGGTTCATCTGGATCAGGAGGAGGTGGAGTTCGTGATGTCTTCACATTGCAAAATCTGAAAATTTTATTAGAAAAAGAAATCAACAGAAAAATGACTGCATGGGATTCTTCATTTCTAAATTTCAGAGACCAAGTCAAGGAATTAATCATGGTAAAGATTCTTATCTAAGACACCAAAGTGAAGTTTCTCTAGTTCAATGAATCATTTTTTCTCCTTTTACAATAAATAGTTCTGTAGATTGACTGTTATGTTTGTTCTCATCACATTTACCTATGTTGTAATCCTTTCTAATTCCACAGTTTTGAGCTTCTACTGGAAATCGATTACATACTTTTAGGAGAACAAATAGTTATAATTGAGTTCATTTTGACAATGGCATTCTTTCTTGAAATAAAGAAAAAGGCCACAAGCACCCTCCGCTACCACACTGACCAATATTCAACATGTGTAAAGCTAAGAACAAGGTACAAGGAAATAAAAAGCAACTTCATAAATTTCTTAGAAAAGCAATAAAAGATCATCCCACTAAGAACAAGGAAATGAAACAACCAATTTTCTGGACTTTGAAAATGAATTCCTAAGAAGACATTCTCCGTCACTTGAATAGGATATATACATGTATAAAGGGATACACACACACACACGTGTATGTGAGTATAAAGGGATAGGCGGATTGAATAGGATCCCTTGCTTTGCTTGGTAAGGAGTGCCTTTATTAAGCCACTGTCTTGCTACTAGCACAAAACTTAACAAAACATTTATGCCATCTCTACAATGCATCACAAGTAAACTTCAGAAGAAAATAAAGCGTCTTTTCACTAACGGGATAATTTTTTCATGTGGAACAAATATAATAAACTATAAGAAACTAATTTTGCCAAAATATTGGAAAGAGCAAAAAGAAAAAAAGACAAACAAATACTCTCAAAAGATTCGAAGCTCCCCATCATTAGTAAATAGGACTATCATCTATGAACAAACTACTCAACAAGCCAAAAACAATAAGAAAAGGTTCACTTTGGTAGCATCTTTTTTTGGATGATTTTGCTTTACTTTAGCTAAACTTCCCACTACAGAGGAACTTAGTTTTTCAGTTACCCAATCCAAGACTATTTCTGTTCATCTCCTCATCAGTTCAGTCTCTCAAAACATGATTAAACTGGCCAAACTGTTTCAATATAAATTAATTTTCGAAAGCTACTAACCTTACACATAATAGTAAAGAAAGTAAGTCAATAGATAATCCAAACGAGCACCGAGTCCTTACCTGCAGCCTCTAGTGCATGTATCACCAAGAATCATAATGGTCGCCGTTGCAGTCCCCGTCTCGCCACCAGACCAGCACTCCCCTAAATTGGGACATTTAGCCTCTTCACAAACAGTGTGAAGCTTTAATTCCCTCAACTTCTTCTTAATCTTGGTATACTTTTCGCCTCCCGGAATCGACTCTTTCATCCATTTAGGCTTCGGCAATGGCTTCTTCTTGGTACCAACCTCCACGGAATACTCATTTTCAGCCTGCAATTTGATGAAATCCGCTAGAGTTGGCGCCTCTGCTGAGAGCCTCTGGCGTAATCCTTCAAGGGTTTGAGCAAACTGAGGAGTCTGAGGAGGAGGAGAAGAATTGATGGTCGAGAAGAATTGCAGTGGAAAATGCGGGGATTTCTTGGATTTCAACGAACGTGTGAAGAGGGTTGTTACGCGGGAATTCATGATCCGCTAGGAATTTCAATTTTCCAGTCTTTCTCTCAATCCCTTACAAATTTCCTACGGGTTTGAAGGGATCTGAGGTTGTTCTTTGAGGTTTCTTCTGCGGATTTTGTAGTTTGCGGTTGGTGGTAGTCAGTGTAATGGCCTGGGACTGGCAGGAGATAAAGAATCATCCGACATGACTCTTTTTTAATAATAATAATAACAATAATAATAATAATAATAATAATATGAACAAATGGCATATTTGGTCCTTGAAGTTAGAATCCCGTCACATTATGGTCCTTGAAATATTTTTTCTACCGTTACTATCTTTAAACAATTTACAAGTGACAAAGTTTTGACATAAGCTTGTACTACAATTTTCAAAAAAAAGATTGTCACATTAAATATTTCTGCTATTATTTTGAAAATAAATTTGTCATACTATATAATTTTCACTAAAAAAAATTTAGAATATTTTATCATTGATTTGTATTTGTGTGCAAAGCATGTAAGGTCATTTTTTTAAAGAAAATTATTTGATATAAAAAATTTACTCTTAACAAAATTGTACGTGAGCGAGTTATAACATGTAAGGATTATAACAGTAAAAAATTTAAATATTATAATATGATAAATTCTTAATTTAATATGAAAAAATTGCTCTTAACAAAATTGCAAGTGAGTAAGTTATGACATATTTTTGTAGAGACTATAGCAAAAATTAATATTTGAATTTTGTTGATTACATATAAATTGTTTAATGACTATAATGGTAAAAAACCTAAAGAACTATAGTATAATAAGTCTTTAATTTTAAGGACCAAATAAGCTATTTTTCCTAATAATACTTATTTTTTTAGTACTAATAATGTTGTTCTTTAATACAAATATTTCGATCCATATTGGGCCCGAAACAAATTTAGCATTTTTCGCTCGCCCAAGAATTTAGCTTTGACTTTCTTAACCACAAGAAAAGCAATAAAAGATAGCCCAATAGAACCATTTTCTATTAAAACTAAGATAGATAATTTTTTTTTCTTTTGAGGGACTTGAATCAATAAGTTTGTTCTCTAATAATTAATAATACAAGCCAAACTCATTTTGTATAATAAGGGCTAAGTCATGTGCCTTCGTGTTCATTAATAAGTTCTTAATTTTTAATTTAGAAACTAATTTTTTTTCAGTTGAAACTAGTAAGATATATATATGATTGATTCAAAGTAAAATTTTTTTTACGTTTTTAGTTTAAGAGTCCAAATTTGACTTTTATTAAAAGAAAAAGAAAAAGAGAGGTCAAAGTGAAAATAGTGGCAAATTTTTTAATTGCATTTCAACCCAAATATGCAATTTCATTTCATAAAATCAAAACTTAAGCCCAACTCTATTGTTTTGGGTTAAAAGCATGTTTTCTATGAAATCTCTATCCTCTTCTTCCAAGTGCATGTGCTTATAAAGCCCATGCCCAACTTAAAAAAAAAATTCTGGTGACCAAAAATAATATTTTTCCCACTGATTATGTATTCACAAAAAAAAGTAGAAATGAAGAAATGATGCAATAAATCAAGATTTTACTAATTAATTCTTTACAAATACTTCTAGCACTTTACTATTTAGTTAAACAACAATATAGAAGAATTAATACTATGTGTGCATCATGCTTAAATTCAAATAAAAATGCAACTACCTAAAATTGAATATTAAATTTATTTTTTTACATA
The DNA here is from genome assembly GCA_030512225.1 of Rauvolfia tetraphylla. Taxonomy (NCBI): domain Eukaryota; kingdom Viridiplantae; phylum Streptophyta; class Magnoliopsida; order Gentianales; family Apocynaceae; genus Rauvolfia; species Rauvolfia tetraphylla. The sequence goes on from JAJQKT010000012.1 coordinate 2,960,993, forward strand.
TTTAAAAATAAAATGTCTAGTATTTTTAATAAATATAATTTTAATATTTGAACATTTGCAAGTAACCTCATTTCTTCAAAAAAAAAATTATAAACACATAAATTCCACCATTAACCTTATTTTATTTTATCAAGGAAGCTTCTTTCTTGCTTTAGTTAGCTCTTAAGTCTTTTATCTCCTTCGCAAAATGGGTGGGAAACTTGTCTGCCAATTTACTTGCAAGGACTGGATTGTCCTATTGCCAATTTACTTGGGAAACACGTGGTGGGATTTCCAATCAATAAAATTATACCCTTGAGATTCCCAATTTTTTTTTTTTTGATAAATAAGGGTAATTTGGTAATTTGGCTAGATTAAATTGCACTCCACCTTGCGTTGAAGTTAGAATAAATTGCTTCATAGGTTTCATTTTTACTTCAATTCGACTTTGGATGAAATCTAACTCCAAAACTATTAATCAATATCTTCTTTTGAAAAAAAATTTAAGTTTATTTTTGGGTTTAAATTGGACTTTTTGCACAAATTTGGGATAAACCTATTATAGCAGAGGGGGTTGCATCACTTTTTTCCTATTACAGCATGTGGCCGGACGTCATTGTTCTCGTATTGCAGCCATCCAGTAACGTGCACTCTTCAATGACCTTCCCACTTATAATAAGCACCATTATGAAAGTTGGAAAGACGTAGCCAATCTTCCCAATCGTCTCACTTCCCTACAATTTCTTTATGGTCTCATGCAAAAATTAATGGACACGTCCAGTTGTGATTTGGAATCAAGAAAAAAACATTTTGGTAGTGATGGATAATTATTAATTAATGATAGAAAGAAATACTCCATCAATCTAATGGGTGACCTAATGATAAGGGGCTATAATGGTCACTGTCAATATATATCGAGATAGCAATATTTAGATTGTGTTATAATGACTGTATATTTATTTATCTGCTTATTATTAATTGGCTTATGAAGGACGTTGATTGATTTTGTTTTGTCTTTATTTGGGAAATAAAATCAAATCGTTAGATTATGGAGTGGATGGTTAAGATTTTCTAATTGAGCTACTGAAGAACAATGTCAATTCGATTTGTGGACGCAATATAGAGATACGTTCAAGATGGAAAGTCAAGAAAAAAATCAAAACACTTTTGGACATTTTAGCCTTGTGGCAAAACCCATGTTCAGATTACGTTCCTTTATGATGTTTGTAGCATTTCATGGACATGATTGTGAGACCATTATGTAGATTGTGCTAAAATTTTAAAGTAAAAATAATATATTATTGTAATATTTGTGTTACAGATAGTTTGTTAAAAATTTGATGAATTTTTTAAAATAAAGTTATTTCAATAATAATTGCATTGAGACATGATAAAATAAAAAATCAAAATTTATTTTTAAAAATATGTATATGTATAAATAAATTAAAATAAAAATATAATACATACTTAGAAATAAATGTTATTATAGAAATATATTTAACTATTTTCTAACATATGTTAAGTATACAAAGCATGTGCAAGAAATTTTTTTGTCATAATTGTTTTGACTTTTCGTACCCTTAATAGTAAAATATATGATCTATTTTTTTCTTGTATATCGATGTTTTAGTATATATTTTTAAAAGTACTTAATTTATATGTAACTCTATAATGGTTGTTGAATATTTTTCCCCGATATAACGCAATGTAAGAATTTTTTTTGGATAATTATTTTAACTTTTCGTACGTTTCACTTTAAAATATATAATTTATATTTTAATACGTATATCAAAATTTTACTATATATGTTAAAAATAATTGAATTTACATGTAATTGTGCAATTATTCTATATATAAAATTAATTACTATGAGCTATAAGTATTATGATTTTGATAAATTTTATGAAAATTATTATTTATGTGTATTGTGTAAAAATAATAGGTTACTTTATCAAATTTAAATTTAATATTAAATATTGATGTTGCAAATAGTTTCTTATTGATGAATTTTGAAAATTAAAATCATTTCAATAATAATTGCTTTGATAACATGATAAAATAAAAAATAAAATAATAAATAAATATTTTATTTTTAAAAATAAGTATATGTATAAATAAATAAAAATAAAAATTATAAGACATATTTTAAAATAATTATTATTATTATAATAACTCGTTCAACTTTTTCTAGTCTATCTTAAATATACAACGCATTATAAGAATTCTTTTGTGATAATTTTTTTGACTTTTTGTATCTTTAATTTTAAGCTATGTGATTTACTTTTTTTACCTATGTGTCAATGTTTTAGTATACATTTTAAAAATATATTTAATTTATGTGTAAATCTATAATAGTTATTGAAAATTTTTATATATGTGTCAATATTTTATTGTATATTTTAAAAATAATTACATATAATTATACAATAGTTCTATGTATAAAATTAATTGTTATGTGCTATATATATATTATGATTTTAATAAATGTTATGAAAAAATTTATTTATGTGTGTTGTGTAAAAATAAAAATAAAATATTATTGAATTAAATTTAAATTTAACATTAATTAGATACTTATGCTACAAATAGTTTGTTAAAAATTTGATGAGTTTTAAAAAAATAAAATTATTTCAATAATAATTGCTTTGAGACCATGATAAAATTAAAAATTAAATTTTATTTTTAAAAATATGTATATGCACATCTAAATTAAAATGAAAAGTATAATACATATAATTAGAAATGAATATTATTATAACAACATATTTAACTATTTTCTAGCATACGTTAAGTACACAACACAATGTAAGAATTTTTTTGATAATTTTTTTGACTTTTCATGTCTTTAATGTTAAAATATATAATTTATTATTCCTTTGTGTTAATATTTTAGTATATATTTTTAAAAGTACTTAATTTATATTTAACTCTATAATAATTTTTGAAGATTTTTCTCGGTATAACATAGTGCAATAATTTTTTGGGATAATTATTTTGACTTTTCATTCGTTTCACTTTAAAATATATTATTTGTATTTTTATACATAAACTAATTGAATTTACATGTAATTGTGCAATTGTTCTATATATAATTTTAATTGCTATGCGCTGTGCGTATTATGATTTTGATAAACTTTATGAAAAATTTATTTATGTGTATTGTGTAAAAATAATAGGTTACTGTATCAAATTTAAGTTTAATATTAAATATTGATATTACAAATAGTTTGCTAAAAATTGATGAATTTTGAAAAATAAAATCGTTTCAATAATAATTGCTTTGATACCATGATAAAATTAAAAATAAAATAAGAAATAAACATTTTATTTTTAAAAATATGTATATATACAAATAAATAAAAATAAAAATTATAAGACATATTTTGAAATTATTATTATTATTATTATTATTATTATTATTATTATTATAACTCATTCAACTGTTTTCTGGCATATATTAAGTATAGAACGCATTATAAGAATTCTTTTGTGATAATTATTTAAAATTTTTGTGTCTTTAATTTTAAGATATGCGATCTATTTTTTTATACCTGCATGTCAACATTTTAGTATATATTGTAAACTACATTTAATTTATATATACATCTACAATAATTGTTGAATATTTTTATATGTGTGTCCATATTATACGATATATTTGAAAAATAATTTTATATAATTATACGATTGTTGTATGTATAAAATTAATTTTTATGCGCTATGTGTATTATAATTTTAATAAATATCATGAAAAAATTTATTTATGTGTGTTGTGTAAAAATAATAGATCACTATATCAAATTTAAATTTGACATTAAATATTTTTGTTACATTAAATATTTACTCTATTATAAAATATAATGCAAATATAACATAAATTACTCAAAATATAAAACTCAAAAGTAAAATTTCTCATGTATTGCACGGGCAGTCTAACTAGTGAATATATTAATTTACTTGCTAAGTTAAAATAATAGCTTAATTGGTAAAATGCTCTATACTTAATTTTTATCCCCTTTTGTAATAGTGTGGGATTCTCTTAAAAGTACACTATGTTTACCATTTTCCTTATACAACTAGCTAGTTACAAATCTTTATGCAAAAAATAAATTATTATCCTTATTGAAAAGGAAAAAAAAACTCTATACTTCAAGAATTCATTTCTAGAGGAAGACTTAATTAAATATTAGAAATGTCAATTCTTACTACTCGAATAAGACTGAGGAGTAGTTTAGTTGGTGAAACTAATGTATATATCTTCTTTTAAAAGTATAAAATATCCTAATAAATTAGTAAGGTTAATCCGTATTCAATTTAGATTATATTTATTGAGTCCAACTCTAACTTAAAGAATAATATAATATATAATTTTTTAATTATAATATTATATATAAAAGTTGAACTTATTCTCTTATAAATAAGTATTAATTAACAATCTATTTACGGCATCTTTTTTAAATACATATATTATCTTTCTATGATTATTTTTACAGGTCCATATGTCATTCTTGTCTACCAAGCAAAGCTCACCGGAGGGAGTATTGACTGAAAGATTTTCCACAGTAATAGGGAGAGTGGAAAGAAATTTCTAGAGGAAAAGTAGGTAGAACAGAAGAAACTCCCTCACGTTAGTGAGACTGCTACAATTCTTATCTACAAAAACATAATCAAAGAGGCCAAGCCACATATTGCATGGAACAATAGAGCATGGTTTATATCCACTCAAAGCGACCTTTTGGTTGGCTTATTTGTTGACGCCGGTCATGTTCTGAGTCATTGCTAACCAACCTTTGTTTCATCTTTTTTTCTCAAATAAAAATCCAGATTATGGGACAGTGAACCTCGCCATCGTGGGGTCTAATTCTGCACAAGTTTTTTCTTTTTTTTTAAATGTCAAATATTAAGGGCATGATAAATCCTCTCTCTGGTTGATATAATCATTTTTCCAAATTTGAATAATCATTTTTTTCAAAAAAAAAAGAAAGTTGTATTTGGATTGAGATCCGCTACGGAACCCAATAAAAATTTTGTATTATAGGTCATACTTTTTTCTCGTAAAATGAAACTCAATGTAAATTTTTTATTATATATTTTACTTTTTCTCTTACAAAAAATTCTCTCTCTCAAAACTCAACAAAACTTTCAAAACAAAAAACTATTTAATTTCACCAAAGTATAACATAAATAATTTTTTAGAATAACCTATCCTATTATTACTTTTGTTTAAATATGCTTAACTTGGAAGTTTTAATGATATTTGGTGCATTTACTGATATGAACGCATCCTTTCAGATTCAAATAATCGAATAAGGTCAATTGATTCGGATACTTGCGGAAAAAATCAAAGCACAAAGGAAGGAGAGCATCTCGGCCGATCAAACGTTGTCGCATAGGAATTCAAGGCGCGTACTAAATTCTAGGGTTTGCTTAGTGGTGGGGAATTCACAAGTCTCAACTTAGAAGAGAAGAGGAGAATTAAAACCTTGGCAACCTCGGATCCAATTATGCCAAAATATCCCGCTGAGCGTGACCTAAGTTACCTTTTATTAGTTTCAACTAAATTGAAATTCTTTGATATTTTTATTGATTTCCAAAAATGCCCTTATCAATTTGACCTTTTTTATTACACGACAAAGAAAAAACTCGAATCAAATTTAAAATTAATTATACAATACTAGTTAAAATTTATATTATTAATGAATTTTAAATATTTTTTTTAAATGATATAATAAAAGTTCGAAAATCTCATGATAATACAAACTATATATACTCTTTTATGAAAGTGTCTTCTTCTAAAGGTCATGAACCTTTTTTTTTTTCATTTCTTCTATCCTGATATTTTATGTTATTATAAGAGTTATTTTTGTCAAAATTGCGAATTGAAGTTGGTCAATAATGACTGCAAAAATATGAAGATGTTTCAAAAGCAATTGGGCTGCCAAAAGAGGTACATATTTTTGACTTATAGGGCTCCACTGATTTTCCTTTCCAGTTGGAATTTGGCAATTGGCATCACCATCCGAGGTTCGCCCTCTAATTGCTCCTTTTCCCATTTGATAAGAAACTGACGATGTGATTGGATAGAGTTTTGTTTTGAATTTTTTTGTATTAGATTTCGGGAGAGAGAATTTTTTGTGAGAGAAAAAGTAAGATTTGAGATGAAAAATTGTATTGGGTTCCGTATAAAACTTTGTCTAAGCACACCCTGAATATGCCTGAGAATGCCATAGGATTTCACCGTGTTTGTTGAAGTAGATCACCTCACAAACACTATCAGCAACAAAAAAAAAAAAACAAAAACAAAAACTACAATGGCTAATTGGTTCTTTTTAAATTATATTTTAAGAGAATTAAGTCATCATGTACTTCCCATTATCACTTACTTAAGAGAGCATATCATTTCGAGTCATTCTTATGAAATTTAAAATAGAAAATCTTAAACTCAAATACTATCTATTATTAATTTAAGGACGCATATGAATTGTATTTTAATCTCAAATTGAAATATTTAAATTTTATTTTTTCTTTCACTAAAAAATTATTTCTACAAAACTCAAGAAGAAAAATCTTAAATACAAATTCAACCCATATACACCCTTTAAAAAAGTAATAGACATATTTTTTTTATTATAAAACTAACAAACTTAGTAAGTAAGAAAGATTTTATCTTTATTGTTGTGACGTGAATGGATATTAGATGACAAATTCTGGACTGAAAGTTTCTTTAATTAGAAAAGAAAAAGAATATACAGTAGTGGGGGGGGGGGGGGGGTCGAAAAAGTCAATTAAATGGAAAGGGATTACCTTAAATTGAGAGATAATAAAACTCTCAGATCATATTGCCAAATACGCATCAAATAGATTCCGTGATTAAGGACCGCTTTGTGAGGTCTATGACTATGGACCCCACTTGAAAGAGATAAAAGAAGCCAATCCTTTTATCGTCTTCCGCCCTTTTTTCCATAAAAATAATGATCTCTCTCCCCTTTCCTTTTGTCCGTGAAAAAGTGAAAGAAAATAAATTCATTTTTCAATTTGTTTTCAAAAGTTTCTGTTTTTTCTTAGACGGAATAAACAAAGTCTATAGTTACGAGTTTATCTAAGTAATTTATTTGATTTTATTGGGGGGCGGAGTCCAATTCTCCACTTTTTCTTCGATATGGTACGATTGGAGTTTATAATTTATCATTAGACATAAAAAAATTATTTTATTTTTATTTATCTGCTCTTTTGAAAAAAAATCAAAGTACTTATAAGAAACTTTAATATTTTGTATTATAATTTTTACTCATTTTTTATTTTTAAAATATAAAGCTTTTTAATCTTTTTTGTATAAATTTTAAAAATTAAAAGAGTATTTTTATAATATTTTTAATTAATTAAATTAAATATAATAAATAATAAAATAATTATATTTATAGTGAAAATAATTTTTAAAAATAAATTTTAAAATTTTTAGAGGTCAAATATTTTTAAAAAATAAAAAATAGTCAAAAAAGTTATATTTTAAAATAAATAATATATTTTTCAATTTTGTTCTCTTTGGTATTTTAACTTGATTTTGCTTCAGATCTTCTTTCTCAATTTTCACAAAAATAATTTCGATAACATAAATTAACGATGTCTTTATCGGATTTGACTAGAGTGTAGACAATACTTTTTTTTTCAGCTTGTGCAAACTAAATTTTAATCGTCAAATTTTGATCTAACGGTTAAAAACTCATACGTTATGAATAATTATTCTACTATAGAGTGAATAATTATTCAAACTTAAATAAGTATTCTCAACATGTAAACTTTAAACCGTTGAATTAAAATTTAATGATTAAATATTTATTCTGCATAAATAAAAAAAAATACTATCTGTTCTTAACCAAACGGATCTTTATCGAACCTTATAGATTTTAAAAAAGGTCAATGGGAAAAGCCTTCTCAAATTTAATTCTTGTTTCTCTTGGAAACAAAAGGCAGTTAGGGCTTCTGTGGCCCACTGCCAATTTTCAGACTGAAAAAAAAAAAAAAAAACGGCAAAGCAAACATAGCGGCAGACTTTTCTATGTGCTGCTGCGACAACAACATAAACCCAAAAATGTCACAAACCTTCCAATGGAAGAATTGATTGAATATAGAAAAGTTGCGGTCTCACATAGGGTATTGATTGTACTTTTTAACAAGAAGTATTGAATGAATTTTAAATGTCAAATTTTATAATTAAAAATTTATATATTTTGAATAATTTAAATAATTATTTATTTTATAGTTAAATAATTATTTATTGTGTAATAATTATTTATTATAAATAGAGTAATAGTAAAATAATTATTTTGTTATAAATAATTATAAAATTAAATTTTAGTTATAGTAAATAATTATTTAAATTTAAATAATTATACACAACGTGTGTTTTTAAATTATTTAGTTAAAATTTGACGATCGAAATTGATTTAACACAATATTAAAAAAAGTACAATTAGCATCATAATTGGACCAAAAAGTTGGTATATGTTGGTGTAGAATTAATTGAATGGAGAAAAGGGTGTTATTCTCTATTGCTTAATATAAATTATTTATAATTTTTTATGCCAAAAGTTATTTTTGAATAATTTTTATTACTTATTTATTATTAATTTAGTTTAAATAAGTTTAAAAATTATTTTTAAAAAACTATCCCGTGAATACTTTTCAAAATAAAAATATATAAAGTAATTATATTATTTTAAAATTTTAATTACAACTTTTTAAAAGCACTTAATTTTTAATAGGATAAGGTCAAGATCTTATATTTTAACACGAGAGAGAAGTACAAATTTTTAATTAAGAAGAAAAAAAATTGGAAAGGATATTCTTCCCATGTGTTGGATTCTTAAGCCGACAAATCATAAACAATATAAATAAGAAATAAAATCAAATGGCATAACTGTCCGAAATCCCTCCCAATTAAGGGCCACCACAGCACGATATGGGCCTCTCTCTGCGGAAAAGGACTTCATTAGTAACATGGAATTTCAGACACTTGGGGCCTTGTGGATGGGCTCCACTTTCAGAAGACCATCAGCTCCTTAGCCACTCAGTATTTTGTCTGTCCTTGTGAAAATTCCTAATTGCCCCATCTTGAAAAAGATTTGTGGTAAATTCAAATCAAGCAAAGAAAAAAATATTAGGGTAAGTTTGGTTTAGGTTTCAAATTAAAAAAATTCTCTTTTTTAATTTTAAATTTTAAAAATAATTTATTTTTTAAAATTTTAATATAATTCAACTAAAAAAGACTCTAATCTAAATATACCTATCAATTATTTAATTTTATTTCGATCGACGAGTAATATCAAAAGCCTTTCTGATCAATTGAATTACCATTTATTAGAGACATAAAATGCTTTACTGAAACCTTGTGGTAATTATTCAAAAAAAAGGAAAAGCGTTTATCTATGGAAGAAAATTCAAAACATAAATTTTGAAAAAGAGAATTTTAAATATTTTTTGAAAGAGGTTTTAATTATTTTTTAATAATGATTAATATTACAAGTTATGTATTTTTATTTTCCACGAACAGCCTCAACCTTGCAACCTTAATATGAAAAAGTTAAAATAACACACGTTTGTTATCTCATATTATTATGTCTAATCATATAATTTTGGAATACATATAAAATATATTATATTAAGTAATAATTTATTATATCATGTTATTTTGAATAATAAGAGTGAATACGTGAATTATGACCAAAAACTCCCAAAAGTTCCATGCTTCCATCTTCTTATTTGTATTTGAAATACGTGTTAAACAAAATCTTAAGGCTTAGATTGTACATGCTTTGGTTTCAAAATTAAACTCAAAATTTCAAGCGTGAGACCTACATCTCCTCTCACAAATAATTTACTTTTTATGAAACTCAAGACAAAAATCTCAAAACTAAACTCTATCCAATCACACCCTAAATGTTTACTAGCTTAATTAATTAAAAATATTATTCATCACGTAATAAGTTATAAATTCAATTCATATTTTTCTCACGTATTTAAAATAAAATAATTAAAAATTCACTTTTTTTTTGTAAAATAATTCACTTACTTTTGAAACCTATGATACATTAAACTCTCTAATCTTATTAGGAATTTGTGAAATTCCAAAATCCCATAAATAAAAAGGCTGAACTCAGAAAATCCCAAGATCAGATGCGCTGTAACGTCTGGCTTGGGCTCGCAAGTTGCATGTTTTTTACCGCCACAGTGCCAAATGTTCACAGTGGCGGCTGTTATTTACTCATAATTGTCTCTAGAACTCCAAATTGAATTACTCTTCCCAAACAGACCCCCACGCTCCCTCGCTACCCTTCAAATCTTTCTTTTTTATTACAAATGAGGCCATGAACACCACCATAAGATTTGTGTTTTCTCTCTAGAAAATAGTTGGTTTTATGTCAAAATGGTTATTAGGAGTATCAATGTTTTAAAAGATGTTAATGAGACCATATCTTAACTAAATAAAAATATTTATTATCAAATACTAATAGATTTTGAGTTTTTTAGTATATTACAAAAATGTTTCAAAAAATATTTAAGTATAAGTCTAATTTATTAATTACTATCGTGAATAAGTTTAATATTATGTATTATAGGATAATATTAATCACTAGTAACAGATTCAAAAACCAGATAATATTGTAAAATTAACGATTATATCATTAATTAATTATATATATATATATATATTTCAATTTTAAGATTTATGTCAATAAATGTGTGATTACCAAATATTATAATATTACATTGTAAAGCTAATAGCTTGTATTACTAATATACTCTTTTATTTTAAAATATAAGATATTTTAAATTATATTATATATATTAAGGAAGAAAATAACAAGGGTATTTTTTATTAAATTTTTACTAATATAATAAGATATGAGAGAATTATATTAATAGGGTGAGTAATTTTAAAAAAATAAAAAATTTTATTAAAAAATAAATAATTTGAAAAAAATAAAAGAGTAAAAAAGCTTTATATTTTTAAAATAAACCATTTTGTTGCTTAATTTCTTCATTGATTTCGTTTCTTAAATTTCTTCATGTAGACTTCTACTGATTATGACTCTAAGACTTCTAAGAAGAACAGGGTAATAAGATAGTAAATCACGCTCCTTAAATGCGAGTGGGAGTTGTAGTTCATCTTCCTCAAAGTGACTCATAGGAGATATGCATGTAAGACTTCCACTCAACATTCAGCTCATATCATATGCTGTGTTATTTTTTTGGAGAGAGAGAGAATTTCTCAGCAGTGTCTCTCTGCAACTTTCTACACTTAACTTTTGCATTCTTTCCCTTTTTCAGCTCCCCTAGCTGCAAAGGTGAAAGCTTTTCTCTGTCTAGATTGGCACTATAATCACTCAACAGTTAGGTACTTAAACTTGTGTTTCCTGTTGGAGATTCATTTTAATCATCTGGGGTGCCTTGTTCTTGCTGAATTTTTCATGAAAAAGTCAGCTGCTTCTTGTGAAATTATCACAGCCTTTCCCAACTTTTAATGTCATTATTTGCTAATAATTTTCTCAACATTCGGTATGTTTAAAGGGGCGCTTAATTTTTTGTCTCTCTGTTGCTTCAAAGTAGTTACACAAGAGTTAAAGTTCGTTTCTTGTTCACGATTCCTGTATGCACATTTGATATTCAATTGCTGAGAATTAAAAATTTTTCCTGCTTGGGGTTGTTTTTTGGGAGTGTAGGAATTTTTTATTCAATTTCCATGTTCATTGAGATCATTGCCATTATTGATCACTCTGATTCTTCTGTTCTTAGGGAATAGTTTTGCAGGTTGGCAGGTGTTTTATGTATAGGTTATGCAGAGTGCCTTTCTGGGGATTGAAGAAGAAGGTGGCTTTCTGGATCAATGGGTAGTCTGAGATCTGCTGAATATTTCTTGGGGCTGGAGCTCTTTGTGTTGCTTTTGATTTGTATAATTGGAGCTTCCGATGGAGCCACCAATTCTGCTGACGGTAAGCATTCGAACCACCTCTTCATCAGCAATTTTGCTCTTTATTTTCTACCCGTTGAGTAAGGATTCTGCCTGTTGGGAATTTAAGATTCAACATCAATATCCATTTTGGGTTTCGCTGGATTCGTTCCACCATTTTTTTTTTTGGGGCGGGGGGGCGGTTGTGAATTCCACCATCATTTGTACAATAAAAACTCTGGAAATGTGTGTTTCTGGTAGAGGGATAAGTGGTGCAAAGTTATGCTTTATGAAGTCATTCCGTTTAAATGTTGTCCAATCAGCTTCATGCTTTGATTTCTGCAATCTCTGTTCATAAATGTTGTCTAATCTGCTTCGTACATTAATTTCTGCTATTTCTCTTTCATTTTTTGTTGGCTTAATACTCCCTCTGTTTCAAATTATGTCCTAATTTCTTTTGTTTTAGTCCGTTTCAAAATATATGTTCTCGTTCTGTATAAAGGGTTTCATTTATTATTTTTTCTAAACTTTACTCTTGTCTCCAACCTCTCCAACCAACCATTTATATGATTTTGCTTTCCAAATACCATTAGTGTTCCAACCAACCATTTAAAACACCAGTCCCCTCTGTTGAATTTGAATTTGAAACATTAACCATTTTTAAATAAAGGCATTTTAGACATCCATCAATTTTTTCTTTGAAATTTACCAAAACATTAATTTTCGTGTAAAATGAAATTAAGACATATTTTGAAACAGAGGGAGTATAATGAAAATATTTCTTTCCATTTCTTCTGTCCATATTTTGGTTATACTAGTTGCTCGGGTCTTTCCAAATGATTTATGGTCACAAACTTGATTTGATTTTTAACATCGTCTCTTATTGGTGTAGTTGCTGCAATTAATAGTTTATATATTGCAATGGGATCACCTCGTCTTCCGGGATGGGTTGCTAGTGGTGGAGACCCCTGCGGTGAAGCTTGGCAAGGCGTTACCTGTGACAGTATGAACAACATAATTTCAATGTATAGATCCTTTGCTTACTGCTATGCTTCATTCTGTCAATAGTAAAGTTGTCTAATAGCATTTCTACTTTAACAGAAAACTCAATGGAGCTAATTTGGGAGGAGACCTGGGCGATAATTTAGGAGCATTTACCTCTATTTCTTCAATGTAACTGATTGATCTTCTAAATTTTAGTGCGAAAAATTTTCATGTTTATTATGTTCTCTGAAATTCTTTTGTATTGCTATTATCAGAGACCTCAGCAACAACAACATTGGTGGTAGCATCCCCTTGAATCTACCAGTTACCATGCAGACGTTGTAAGGCCCTACATATAACTTAAAACTGAAAACATATACCTTCTACTGGACCTATACGCTCTTACGTTCAGCAAAATCATATAACTGCTCAAGTCCAAAATATATGATAGTTTTTACTTGTGGCAGTTTTCTTGCAGATAACAAGTTAACTGGAAGCATTCCTAGTTCCATATCCACCCTGAACCGGTTGTCAGCTATGTAAGTTCACAAGTAGAGATTTATCCTAAGTAGTACTTGATTTTTAGGAGGTTGATTTCTAAGCTTATATTTCTGCGTATTTTCAGGTCTCTAAATGACAACCAATTAACTGGAGAAATTCCTGATTCATTTGAAGGACTAACATCATTAGTCAACCTGTAAGACCCCATGCAGAAACTATTTCTGTTGGTATAAGGAGATGCAAACTTTCATGGTAATTGCTTCTGCTCTTTATTTTTGTGCAGAGATCTGTCCAGCAACAACTTGAGCGGGCAACTTCCACCTTCAATGGAAAATTTGTCAGCACTGCACACTCTGTAAGTTAAGAGTTTATTAAAGTTGGTCAGATTGCATATATTGTCTGTGTGTCTGAATTTACTTCTTGATGCAGGCATTTGCAGAACAATCAGCTTTCGGGGACACTTGATGTCTTACAGGATCTGCCTCTCTTAGATTTGTACTTATCGCACTGTATTTGGACTTAATTCATTTTTCCCTTTAGGCTGACTAGCATATTTTATACTAAGCTCTCCCTGTTTTTCTGTACAGAAACATAGAGAATAATCAATTTAATGGACCTATACCAGAGAAATTGTTGAGCATACCCACTTTTAGGTAAGTCCACAATACTGAAAGTTCCTAATTCAGTTCTTCTAAACGGGGTCTAGAAGGAAGGCATACAACTTTTGTATGACCTCCCAGTAAAATCCTTTCATTTTGGATCCAGATCTTAGTGCTTTTCAAGTTTTCACTTGACTCTTTTAACATTTAGCTGAGGTAAATATTAACATTGAACCAGATGTTGCTAACTTTCCTGCTATCTGCTAATGATGCTTAATCATGCAGGAGAAATGGAAATCCATTCAACACCAGAACTGCTCCATTGCCTTCACCTCCATCCTCAGCAAGACCACCACCAGCACCACCATTTTTTGGTCGGGCACCAACTTCTGTACCAACACCACCATCTTTTGGACGCAGCCCAGGAAAGCAATCAGGAAAGCAAGCTGATGGACCATCAGCAGCACAGGAATCAAATTCTAAATCAAGCAAAAATACCAAAAGGATTGTTGGAATAGCCATTGCAGGAGTGATGTCTTTCTTAATATTAATGTTAGCTGTACTCCTTTTGCTGCCAAGGTGCTTCAGAAGAAGACAAGATACACAAAGAATTTCCAAGCTGCATGAAGTAGCTCCATATGTGGGTAATAGAGAAAATCTTAGGGACAATGGCTCCACGGGTCAACCTGGCCTTCGTGAAGACAAAGGTACCACAATTTGGATTTTTTATATTATTACTGTTATATCCTGTGTGATCAACAGACCGACATTGAACAACTGGATTGCCCGAAATTCTTTAAGCAGAGTTCCAGGCGACAGTTGCAAAGCCAAGTGAAGACCTTCAAACAGGACACCAGAAATGGGGTCCGGTTTCAAAGCCACGAATTGAGCTGGCAAATGCAGAAAATATGAGAACAATGCCAAAGAGAGATGACCGTGAGATAGATATGAGCAGATTTGATATTGATTTGATGGCTCCACCTCCGCCTCCACCTCTGCCTCAGTCTCCACCTCCGCCTCCACCTCCGCCACCGCCTCCACCTCCGCCACCTCCTCCGCTACCAGAGGAGGAGGTTGTAAAACCACTTACACCAGCTGAAGAAACTGCTGCAAGGCCTTCTGCTAGACTGCTTCCTCCTACTTTTGTGAAGTCATATACAGTTGCATCTCTTCAGCAATACACCAATAGCTTTTCTCAAGAAAATCTTATTGGAGCAGGAATGCTAGGTACTGTTTATAGAGCCGAGCTTCCTAATGGAAAGGTAAGAAACTGTATATGTTGAATTTCATTCACTTTCGAGTCACTTCACTGACTGTTTGGATTTTTTATCTAGTTCTGCATTTTGCATGTGTTGGATAGTATTCTCTATTTCAATATGTTCCTAAAACCTGATCTCATCTGTGTTTTATTTGCTATTTCACTGCATCATATTCAAACTCCTTATGCTGTTATTCCTGTTCTTTTTTGTCTTTTTTTTAAAATTTAATATTCCTAAATAACTGGATGATTTTAGTTGTTATTTAGTTCCATTGCTCTATCATGAAAAAAGGAAGTGACTAAGTTTGGTGTCAAAAAGGTGGAGTCCAAATGGATTTGCTGATTTAAAACCTTGGTCATGTACCCATTTTCCCCTCAATATCATCTGATATCACTGTGTCATTGAAGAGTATACACTTTTCTTGGAGAATGTCAATAATTAATTTTGATCTTCAATTTGCCAATTGACTTGAATGTAGAGTCTGCAAATGTGCAGAACATGAATGTAAGACTATAACACAGGTGCGGAGGAAACAAGAAAAAGTGACCTAATGCAAATGACCTTTACCAGCTTTAATAATGTCAAATTCCTCCCTATTGTGAAATCTTGTCTGCTATCTGGTAATATAAGTAGTTTGTTTACGTCTGTAAAGGAAATTGCTTTGTCAATGACCTTAAATTATGTGGATCTCTTCAAATTCAAATTCCTCCACTTTTTGTAAAGTGCTTTTGTTTCTAAAAAATGATATAGTTGATTTTCATTCCGGTTGCTTTCAACATGTCTTGGTGTGAACAATTTTATTTTTCAATTTTCGGTCTTTTTATTCCTTAATTAACCTTGTTGATTTGTTCATGAGAAGGCAGGCTGGAAAAAAAAGAGAAAATGTCCATTTGAATGAAACTAAACTTTTTGGAACTTTTTAAGGAACAGCGAAGTTATGCAGAAGACTTTATTCTCCCTCCATTGTCCCCCAACAGCAAAAGGAAATATGAATAAAGAGAGAGTCTCTCATTTCCAAAATGGGCTTCTGTTGTTTGTACTACATCATTTGAAGCTGTTTTGCAAGTGATCTAAATAGCATAATTTCCTTAGCTTTTTAAGCTATCAATTCCCTTTTATATCTAATTTTACTCTCTTGCCTCCTTTTGATAAAGAAATCTAATGTGCTATAGAAAAATGAGTCTAAGCAATTCAACCTTTCAATCCTTTTGTAGTTGCTTGCGGTCAAGAAACTGGACAAACGAGTTTCCAATCAACAGAAGGATCATGAATTTCTCGACTTGGTCAACACTGTTGACAAAATTCGTCATGCTAATGTTGTTGAGCTCATGGGTTACTGCTCAGAGCATGGTCAAAGGCTTCTGGTCTACGAGTATTGTGGTAATGGGTCATTGCAGGATGCTTTACACTCGGATGATGAGTTTAGAAAGAAGCTTTCTTGGAATATGCGCATTAGAATGGTGCTTGGAGCTGCAAGAGCACTAGAGTAAGTGAACTATGGATTATAACGTTTGTAAAACTCAGATTCTATTTCTGCATAACTACTTGCATGGTAAACTCATGTTTTTAATGAATCACCTACAAAAGGGAAAAGGATGTTAGTCATTTTGTCTAAACATCTGACCCTAAGTTCGAATAAAGTTGGAAAATCATGAAGAAAGACCTTTCTTCTTCTTTTTTTCCCCCATTTTTAATGTCTGCTTTTTTTTTGGGGGGGGGGGGTTGGCAAAATGTAACCTTCTTAATACGACTTTCTTTGTATAGACTGTTTAAAAAGTCGTAAATAGGAGGGTAGTGGGTCTATATGATATGTTTATCAACTACATTAAAACTTAACCTGACAGAGTGCATGAATACGAACGAAAAAAACTCTCCTGGTCAGACCACTTACAATTTTGTTTGTTCTGTAGCCTGAGTATATTTTTCCTTTTAAAATAATAACAGCTATTCTTTTGTCTGATTAGATATCTGCATGAGATCTGTGAGCCACCTATCATCCACAGAAACTTCAAGTCCGCTAATGTACTTCTTGACGATGAGCTAGCAGTGCATGTCTCTGATTGTGGATTGGCTTCTTTGATAACATCAGGCGCTGTGAGTCAGGTAATTTCTACCTTCAGTATCTCAAAAGGAATCTAGCTAGCAGCTATTTTCAGAAGGATATTAATAAGCATTGTTATGTTATTCACTTCAATTAGTATCCATTAATGAGCAATACTAAGTGAGGCAAGAGTGGTAAGATATGAGCTTAATTAAGCTGTGAAAAGACAGAAGGAGATGATAAAATGCTGCAGCAGCAGTTGTTACAATTGGCAAGTGAAGGGATGGTGGTTTCGGGAGAATATAAATGCCAATACACTTGCTTAAACTGCTGCATGTCAGCAGTAGAAATAAAATGTTTCTTATAAAATTGTACGAGACAACCTATTATAAGCTGAGAAAAGATTGAGAATAAGCACAGAATAGTTTTGTAGTGGATATTAAGTTGGAAGCTGCAAGGGCAAGTTATTCATGAATAAACTGAATGGTTTATGTTTTGCTGGTCAGTTACTGTCCCACCCGTAGGAGAGCTCAAGCTTACAACATTTTCATTTAGTACAAGAGCAGAGGATCAGGTTCCAGTAAAACCAGTATTTATGAAGTCGTAGAACCTCCACCTACCTTTTTAAATTAAGGGTCCTAGTCAAATTGCATTGATGTACCTTGCGGGTTATAAATATGTGAGTATTTGGCACTAAAATTGTAGCAGCATGGAATGTGCTAAAATACTGGGCTCTTATCATTTACAAACATCTCACAGAAAATAACCAACATACATTTACAATAGCTTAGCAAACACTTTGAAATGGATGAAAAAGATCAATTAAGACATTTAATTTAACATGAGAAGTATTACAGGGAAAATGGTATATTAGTTCTGCATGCATAGGTTTTTAGGATGATCCTCTGAGCATGGTAGTGTTTTCGTCGGTGCTGTTTTAAGTGAACAACCTTCACATATTTAAACTATTGAGCAAATATAGGAAAATATTTGTTCAGCAAATTGGTTTTGCTTGCCATTTAATTCATCACGTGAAACTGAGCATAAATCTTCATAAATCCATCTTAAGTCATGAAAAAGGAAAATACTATTCTTTTGTCTGCCCTTTGTCACTCCTATACTACAGAAAATGTATCTCCCAACTTTTTCTTCCGTCTGAGATTGTTTCTGAGAAGTTACACTTTTGTTTCAGTTGTCAGGTCAGCTTCTTACAACATATGGCTATGGTGCCCCTGAATTTGATTCAGGAGTTTATACTTCCAAAAGTGATGTTTATAGTTTTGGAGTGGTGATGTTGGAACTCTTAACTGGAAGAATGTCTTATGACAGGTATATATACTTCTTCGTTATCCTAAGTGTGCTTATTGCTCTTTTTTCCCCTGCAACTAAATATCTTATTAACACCGTATTGTAGGTCAAGGAGTCGAGGAGAACAATTTTTGGTTAGATGGGCCATCCCACAGCTTCATGACATTGATGCCTTAACCGGAATGGTTGATCCTTCTCTGAATGGCAGATATCCTCTTAAATCATTATCTCACTTTGCAGATATTATCGCACGCTGTGTTCAGGTTAGTTGCTTTAAGATGATTTTCTAAAACTGTTTCATATCTAATGAACTTGTCATTGCTGAAAATTTTAAGTTTTTTTTTTCGTACTTTCAAACCGCTGATATCTACAAGTGGGGAGAAAGGTTTCAGAATAGTAGGAAGTTAGATTCTCTAGCAAATATATCTGTGGGATTTGCTGATGAATAAAAACCATTGTTGGGTCTGTAGCATCTGATCATTCTGGTCAATTTACCTTACCACTTAAAAGTCCAAAAATGTATGAGCGCATGATTAACTAATTTTCATTGAAAATTATTATTTTTGAAAATGGCATAAATAGGCCAGAATGATGCAATTCCAGAAGTCAAAATTAAGTCTTATTAACAAGTTTTAGGATTTGGAATCATATTTTTAAAGTAGTGGGATTTTGTGTTTGACAGGCTCAAATATCAATACTAAAAATTTGATCTAGTCAGTTATCTTATTCACTTAGATTCACTTTTTCCTTTTACTGCATCAAAAAAAGTGGCAAGAGCTAGAGGTTCATCATTCTTCACCTTCACTAACTTTTCCTGCTGAGTGTTTGAATTCAAGTTTGATTATTAGAACTCGTTGATCTATGAAAGATCCTTTGCACAATCAGTCCAAATTAAAGCAGCTTGTACATCTCTATTTTTGCAAATGTCTTTGTAGTGTTAATGAGTTGAGTTTGTTTTTGCAGACGGAGCCAGAGTTTAGGCCTCCAATGTCTGAAGTTGTGCAGGATCTCATACAAATGATAAGGAGGGAATCTCCGAACAGATCAGAGGGGGACTGACTTAGAATAGACAAGATGGTCTTTGTGAATTCTGCTTTCAGAAACAGCAACTCCGATAGTTGATAATTTTGGAAATTAACTTGCACCAATGGCCCCTGCTAACACAACTTACAATTCTTTGACTCTGGGCACGTCTAATGGGAGGTTATTAGGTGTTGAAGAGCCAATTGGTTGCCTGGTATTTCTGATTTCTTGAGTCGGTTACCATCATTGTAGCATGCATTTGAAGTATGAAGAGACGACAACTTCCTTGCATAAACCCCATGCCCTTAACCCCATTGTTTGGTAGGAATCATTTGTATCAATTGTCTATAGTGAAGATTTTCGTGGTCCATTTGTTATTGCCTAAGTGCACTGGCAACTATTCTTTCGGAGGGCTTGATGCTCTAGTAGTGAAAGAGCTAGAACATCCTGTACAATAATCAAAGTTCTGTAGTTTTAATTCAGCTGAGAAACCAGTATGGTAACAGAGATATTGTTGCAGAAAACTAAAATTAGGTCTACACTTTTAGGCTTGCTGTAACCCAATTTGGATTTTGGAGTCTTCATGCATACATGCCCGCATTCATTGTGCCCTCTGCATGAAGGTGTAATACGAGATAGGGTTTTGAGATTTAGGTGATTCTGCCTTGTCAAACTACATATTACAGAGTTGTCACCTAAACTTTTCATGTTGAAGAAATCCAACTCAAATTGATTAGTGTTGGTTTTGATATTCCCCCGTCAGTAAATGTAAGACTTTACTGCACCAGTAAACTATAAAGGAAATTTCAAGAGCTTGGATTAATAATCTTTACATACGTAGATAAGAATAAACAAAGAAAAGAAAAGTCTTCTGTGTATCAAACATTAAATCCCCGGGAGTCGCTGTCTTCTTCAGCAACTTCTATGTCTTTCTTCCAAGAGTTCTTGAATTTCGAAGTACCAAACAGTACTCCCTCTTCTTCTCCTTCCTCCCTTCTATAGTTCTTGAATCCATGACGTCCTCTTTCTTCTGCGAAAGATCTAGCACTACTTCGAACATCTCTGCCGAGCAGGGAAGGGTTATGGCATGCCCGGCTCTATGGACCTCGTCCTCAAACTGGTTGAGCAGAGCCCTCATCATTATGGAAGATAGGCATTCAACGGGAATCACATCTCTCTTTCGTTCTTCCCCCACGTACACCGGGAAGTATCCGCTCTGCACAGATGCCATGCAATGGACTGTTTTATGAGTTATCTTTCTCAGCTTCCTCAAAAGAGAATGAACTTTTCCATGGAATGGTAGTCCTACTTCCATGTTTGTCGAGAAAACTATAGTAAGAAGAATGACGATTCTTGGGAAAACTATTGAGAGGTGAATACTGAATGAAGTTGATGGAAGAAGTAAAGCTATGTCTGAAATTCTAATCAGATACAAACGCTAGTAGCTTCCTTGGCAAGTACTACATATATGTAGGGTTTGGAACTCTATCCAACTACCTACTTTTCCTTTCCTTAACTTTGTAGGATTTCCATTTTCCAACTCCTACTGGGAGTTGAGGATTTACAATGTTTTTCTGGTCGAAATGGGATCTGTTATCATTTCGATAATGTAGCTTCTAAGTTAGATTCACGAAGCTTCTTAAGATTTCTAGGGGAAGATTCCTACTTACGTTAACGTTAACTTTGTCAAAAAAGAATCTTGTGTTAATTAACCAAAATGACTACTAGGATATATGCAAAAGTGCATTTCAATATCCTTTGAATTATGGTAATTTTTTAGTTGCCAATTCATTAAGAGAAACGAATAGCTGAAAAATCAAGTAAATACTTTGAAAAAAGGAAAAGTTAAGATGTGGTGCAATTGTAGCTAGAGGTCGATTAATTAGGGTTCAAGTCTTTTTCTTTCTTTTTCGATGAATTTCTCCCCAAAAAATGATCACTAACCCAATAACTGACAATACTTCATATTATAGCTCTCAAGCAAGAGGTTACCTTTAGAACCAATTTGATTGAGCTACACATATACATACAATTTAAGGGGAAAATAAACTTAATTATGATAAAGAAAAATGATGAGTTGTACATTATGTATCACTAACTTTTGGGTTCATTTAGATAGTATTTGATCTAACTAAACACATAATTGGATTCTACTTCTCATCTCATAAAAAATTCACTTTCACAGAGTTGAAGACAGAAATTCTCTTAACCAAATACAGTTCAATCATCTATAGGCGATACAACCATGCATGCATTCCCGCGGTGCCCCTACAAACAATTAATCCAAGGCGCCTTGTCTGATCAGTACTCTTCAAAGGATCTTTGAGAAATTCTACGGCCTCATCCAAGATAAGATTCAGCAATTGATCATATCCTTTTAATGTTGCAGTCACTTGTCTTCCACCTGCAGTGAGCTTCACATGAACTCCTTTGTCAACAAACTTCGCCAAATCCAAAACAGTTTCTTCTCTTCCAGTTTCACTTAGCCAGTCCTGCTACTGCAATTGCTGAAAGCCGGCCGATTTAGTTGCCGGAGACCGCACAAACAATGAGAGAGTTGGAGAGTATGTTGTGAAATTGTGAGTTGTTGTGAGAAGATTATAAGCTTATCATCCCCCCAAATTACTGTGTATTTGGATTGACTTTTAAACAAAAAATCTCCTTTTTTTAAACTTGGGATGCTTTTTTCTTTTAAAAAATAATTAAACTTTTACGATTTCTGATACAATTCAACTAAAAAAATTCAATCCAAAAATACCCAAGATAATAAATTTTTCTGAACGACTCCCAAGATAATAGTTGTGAGTTCTCACACAAAATAGGAAAAAAAACTCGGAAATATGCTTAATAATTCCCCTGTAAAACAAATATTAATGTTCAAACTTAGGGTGTGATTAAATATTAATGTCTTCTTGCTTTGTTTTGGAATGAGATCATTTTCAAGTAGAGCCTTAATTAAAATCATAAAGGTATGATAGTTTAGTTGGTTAGAATTTTTATTCGCTATGTGATATAGATTTATAGTTCTATTACATTTTTACCCCTAATGCATCCAAAAGGAAAAACAAAGACCCCTTTAAATCAAACCTTGATTCTAATTTGAATTTTCATTTTTCAAGTTAGTCAAATTAGATAGATAAAAATAAGAATATAAATAATAAAAACCTTAATTCAAACGAATAACTTATTATTCCACTTTCTTTTTTTTAATTTAGTCAAATTAGATAAATAAATTAAGAATGAAAATAATTCGAAAAAAATATAATTCAAACCACAATTTACTGTTGCAATTTCTTTTTCATTCTAGTCCAAATTATATAATTTAAAATAATTGGAAACCTTAATTGAAACAATGACTTATTATTCCATTATTTTTCATTTTTGTCAAATTAATTAAAACCATGCTTTTATTATTGCACTGTCTTTCATTTTAGTCAAATTTACATAAATATAAATAAAAATATAAATATTGCCAATCTTCATACCGAGTAATAAATAAACCCCGAGTCAGCCCAACTCAACTTGCCGTCATCAAATTCCATCAATCCGAGTCACCTGACTCATTGAGTCCTTCTTTCTTTGGGGAGTCAATGTCCTAGAATTCCCGCAACCTATCCGCACGCAAACATACACACATAAATCATTTCTATATACAAATTTTTAAGACTACAAGATAATTTTATTATTTATTATTCAATATTTAATTTTTTAAATTTTTTTTAAAATATTTAAAATATCAAAATTTAAATTTATCAAAAATTACTCTGTATTTACTCTTTAAAATATTAATTTCTCAAATTACATATAATTTAATATATTTGTATATATAAATATCTTTAAAATTAACTTTAAAATGATCAAATTTTAAAAAATAAAATTTTTACTATACTTGCATAAAAATAAGCTGTACGCGCATGTTGCAACCAACATGCATAATGTTGTCCTACATATATATATATATATATATATATATATATATATATATATATATAAGCAAACCAATTTCTTGGCCAACTAAATTATTTAAAAAATTATATTATTTCGGGCACTACTTGCGCCAATAGGTGGCGCAAGTGGTGCGTAACTTGTATCACTTTCTGTATAAGTTGAGGACAACTTGTACCGGTAATTAATATAAATTGTGCACTATTTATGCTAACAAGTGGTGCGTTGTTTGCTTAATCTTCAAAATCAGCAGTTAGAAAGTTGATTTTAAAGATATTTATATGTATAAAAATATAAAATTAGATATAATTTAATAAACTAATATTTATTCGCTAAAAATTAGAGTGATTGTTGATAAATCTGAGTTTTGGTGCTTCAAAGACTTCATAGAAACTTTAAAAGTTTTAAATATTAACAGTGAATAATAAAAAAATTTTCTTGTATATAATTTAAAAATATTATATATAGCAACCTCATATATATATATATATATATATATATATATATATATATATATATATATATATATATATATATATATATATTTGCCCGTAAAATTATTTTTATTTTTCTCTTTTCAATAAAAAAAATTTATTTTATCTCTTTATATACATAATTTTTTCTTAAACAATAATTTTAAATATCATGGTATATTCTAATGAGGAGAGTTATGTTGCAAGCAAAAGCTATCATATCCAATGACAAATTTGTCCATTTATGAGATTCAATCCATTGTTTAACTTCATCCAAATTATGTGTAAAAAATCAATTAGACCAAATGACTTGAGTTCAAGTAAAATTGCAACAATAAAATCGTATTTTCAAATCGTTTTTCTGTAGCTCAATTCTTTAACTCGATTGTAATCCTATTCTTTAACTTAATTTTCAAGTCATTTTTTCTTATTCTTTCTCCATTCAAATTATGAATAGAAAAAATTATCTTTAAAAATTATTATATGTGTTTGTAGTGTGACTCTTCTTATCATATTCTATTACGTTATTTATAATTTGATAAATATAATTCGTTTAAAAAATTTATATATATAAAAAGATAAAATAAAAATTTTTAATTAAAAAAAAGTAAAAATTGATTTAGGGGCGTAGTGGATTTCTCTGTATATATAATATAACCCGCGAAAATAACTGTATAAAAGGAATTTCCCGGGAAAAGAAACCGACATTTCCCCACATTAAAAAGACTTGTATAAGAATCGCGTTTCATGCAAAAGCCATCGGTATAGTATACATTCTCATCAACCGTCATTGAGTGAAGAAAGCGAAATCTTCGAACCCTGGTTTCCCAGATCTGCAAAATTTCCGTGCAGTTTTCTCTTTTAGTTATTGGAAATAATATTTTCTTGATACACACTTTTGAAAGTCTTTCCGATTCTCTCTCAATTGTCATGGCTGGCCGTTATGATTCCAATCCTTTTGAGGAAGAAGAAGTGAACCCATTTTCGGTAATGCCCATTTGGCTTTTTGGATGTGTTTATGAATGTGAATGTTCTAAGTTTCTTGAATGGCTAATGTGGTAAAATGTATTTTGTTATTGGCTTTGTGTTTTTGTTTTGAGTTCTTGGAAACATGGGGATGTATAATTGTCTTCATTGTTTCAGTAATGTGATTGCTTGAACGCATATGTGGATTGGGAATTTTTTTTAGTTAACATCTTCAGATCTATTTGTCATATCTGATTTTGGCATTGTATCAATCTGCTTGATTTTTAAAGTTCTAGTGTTGTTTCTGCGTGATTGGGTCATTGTGGCAAGTAGTAAAAGGAGAACATCAATGTTTTCGTCAGTTCTCTCTGGAACTTCAGAAACTATAAGCGGAATGTTCAAGATTTGCAAATTGAACTGTTTTCAGTATTGGGTTCAGCTCTTGTATTGTTGCATGTGTTGGTTTCTGTTTTGTTTTATCTGTCCATCTTAATGCTGAGAATCGTCATTATTGTGTCAAAGGAAGAAGAATCGAATTTTAGTTGTTGTTTTGAACTTTTACAATGGTAAAACATTGTGTTTTTGGGTTTGAAGTTTTGATACGTAGAAGTAGACTTATACTAGCTTGTTGGGAAAAGGTAGTAGTCTTTGTTATTGGAGTGAGAAAAAAAAACCTTATTTTCTGCTACGCTTTTCAGTGGTGGTTTTGTACACTTTACTCTTTTAACTCAGTATCACTAGATGTTTAACCTTTTTGAGTGAATGGTTGGATCAAACTACAGTCCAAAACTGAAGAGAATTTCTTGTCCTATAATAAGTAGGGTGTCAACTGTCACGTTCTGATTGTCAAATGTGCAGCCCATGTAATATGGGCTGCTTGCGTTTTTCTTTTCTGGTTTTCTGTCTTTTTGTTGTTATCATGTTATAACTTAGTTAAATTTTAGCTAAGTTGTTGTTGGAATTCTTGTATCCTTCATGAGAAAAAAGTAAATAATGATTAGTTTATTCAATCAGCAGTTAATCATGTTGGTTGGGAGAAGTCTAAAAATTTAATCTTTGGAATATATCTTTAATTTCTATATGCTATCATGCTTTCGGGTCAAAAGTACTCAGTTGTGTTCTAATATTATCTTGTCTTCTTCATTATTTTATTGTTCTCCTATTGAACTTTTACCTCTGTTTATATTTGATGACATGATTAAACTCTAGGAAGGAGCTCAAGAAAAGGGTCAACCAAACTATGGTGGTGGTGCATTTTATATGACAGTGAGTTTATCCTTCCCTTGGAACATGCAATTCAGCTCCTATAATCAGATTATTATTCTGATCTTTAAAAACACAAGAAAAGGCATCTCCAAATATCTAACACTGTAATAATATATCAATACTTCGGTTGTAACATGTAAACCTTGACCATGTCTGATACCACATCTGCAGTAAGAACAACACTTGGTGCTGAATCCAGTTTTTATTTGAAGATTTCTCATTATGATATTTTAGAATAAAAATAACATTTTAACCTTCAGCAAAACTATCAACGAATAGGAAAGCACATGTCTGCCTTGTTGATGTAAACAGGAGATTTATTATGAATTACTGGAGATTTTGAGGGCAATGTGCTGTATGCAATTGATTCCGAAAACCTTTTCTTTTCTAGACTACCCTTGATATAGTTGTAGTTCTTTTACTTGAAACTTCATTTTTGCCACTCTTTCTCTGTATGTTAATGTAGCGCCTTCTTTGGCTGTTGAGTTGTCTATTCCTATGCTTCAACTTTCTTAATTCTAGAGTGATGAACTCTAATTAATTTTAGGTAGGTAGATGTCTGCTTGTCCATTTATGTGTTCTTTTCTTACTGAGATTCCCAGAATCCTCGAAGTGTTGCTTCAGCAAATTCAAGACTATCTCCACTTCCTCATGAACCAGCTGACTATGATCGTGGTGCAACGGTTGATATTCCACTTGATAATGCCAAGGTGCAGGTTTTGTTTCCATTTCCTGTTCAATTCTCCTATCTCTGTATCTTTGAACATTTTGGCTAATCCATTTCTGCTTTCTATGTTTAGGATCTAAAGAAAAGGGAGAAAGAACTCCAAGCTAAAGAGGTGGAATTGAAGAAAAGAGAACAGGTACTATGATGATATGTAGTTTAGCAGTTAATGAATGTTTTCTTATGATGACTACCAGTGAAATTTACATTTTCAAACTTTTGTGCAAACTTTTCTAATAGTATTATTGTTATTTTTTTGATAATTGTCTAATAGTATTAGTTCACTTGGTGTGGTATGGAGAAAAGAGCCATTTTTTTTTTCTGATGACAAAGATGTTGTTTTTGAGATGATGATGCTATTTTTTGTTGTGACATCAGTTTCATTAAGAAGATACTTGGATTAGTTTGACTTATATTTTCAAGGAATATGCTCGTGGATACATGGCGATGGGCAATAAGAATGACATCTTACTACCTTTTAAAGTTTATCAGTCTTCTTCTATTAATAAGATTTCTTCACTTTAGCTGAGGAATTCTCAGGCTGAGACATGAATTAGTTTCTGAATTGGCAAGCTTGAGGCTACATATGTTGCAGATCCTGAAGTGGCAAGTGTTTCAAGTACTGGTTGCCTTCTATTTTATCCCAATAGTATGCAAAAATGTTGGAACTTCAGGATTCTGCTTTTAACTCCTGCGAAATACAAAAACATCTGTGCATCAATGGTTTGCAATGTCTAGTTATTAATCATGCATAGGGACATAAATTCCTGTTTCATTGCAGAGTTATGTTATATGGATAAAATAAAAACTTCCTGTGTGTGTTATTTTATATGATTCCTTTGACTGAAAATTTTTAAGTCTTACTATCTCTATTAAGATTTGTAACTTTAGAGTGCCAAATAAGTTTCATATGGATTGCCCAGAGGTTTCTGTGAACATCTGAGATATGGTTTTGATGCTTCTGATGTTTCTATCATTATAATGAAAAATCAATCATAAATTTGGTTCTGTATAGGAACTGAAGAGGAGGGAAGATGCAATTGCTCGAGGTACTTGTTATATTATGGGTGTACCTATATGACAAACTAGATAAGTTGGTTTTGCCATTGGATATTATCTAAGTTGACTCATATTTCTTTTGGCAGCTGGAGTTATTATTGAAGAGAAGAATTGGCCCCCATTTTTTCCCTCTAATTCACCATGACATTGCAACTGAAATTCCTATCCATCTGCAGAGGATCCAGTATGTTGCATTCACCACATTGTTGGGTATGAGAAGAAAAGCTAAACTTATGCCTTTCTACCTGATGCTATCCTTTAACCTTGTCTTTTCTTTTTCTTTCTTTTTACTTTTTGCAATGTTATATTGTTATACCTTAGCAAATATAAATGAATACAACTACCTAAATGTACTGCTCTCTCTCCCCATTTTTGTTGTTGTGCCCGTCTATGAGATATTAGATTACTATGTCTTTAGGAATATCAGGGACTTCATATTCACCATTCCTGTACCATAAGCCATTCTACCATTAATTTGTTCTTATACATTATGAAGGGTTAGCTCAAAGGTTGCAGGTTCCATAATAGTTAATTTTACCAAGGAGAATATATGGCATTTCAATGCCATTACATCAATTCTTATAGATCAAGTAGGCAAACTTAAGCCTGCAGGTTGAGGAAGTATCAAAGGGATTTCACGTCAAGTTTGGCTCTGCTTGTTTGATGTGAATTACTTTGGTGTATCTCCTGATATTATTTTCTGAAAATATTAGAAACACCTATCCTTCCTTCCTAAAGATTTTGTAAGATTACTTGTAGATAGCAGTGTTTTCTGCCTGTTATCTTAAGCAAAGTAGGGTTTGCATTCTAAGAATTAGGACTCTTGTCTGGCCAGAGTTTGTTGGGTAAAGTTCTTCCCCTCTGTGTTTCCCTACAGTTGGAAGTGCCTAACCATCTCTGAGGCTCAAGACAAAGCAAGAAGACATTGTAGTTCAGCTAGGAACTTTTTTCAGATTGCATATGGCAAGTAATAAGCCAGAGATATTACCTATCAAACAAAGCAATAGTAAAAGCAACTTGTGATACGTTTTAATAGAAATAGCAAGTCCAAGATATGTGATTGAATAGTCTTTGGTGATCCTGCTTATAGAAAATATAGTTTTGTGCATTGTTTGTCCAGTGCCTTAAAAGAATTGGAATACTCTTTCTGTAACCAGAAGTTAACAGAAGAGGTCTAGAGAAAGCAATTATTTTAAATTTGGATTCTGGTGTGTTAGTAACAGGTTAAGAACTAGAATCGTCTTTGCATTTAATGTTGTTGAGGACTGATCCATGGGAACAATTATTATTCCACCAATTTGAGCTACTTTTATCTCCAATTTGGTTAACATGGTTTCAGTACTTTATTGACTATTTTCTTATTGTGTTTATGTCTGAAAAGATATTGGTGTAGAAGTCTTTACCCCCTCTCAGTTGTTGGAATTTACCGTCTACAGGTTTGGTTGTCTGTCTTCTCTGGAATATAGTTGCAGTTACCTTAGCTTGGATCAAAGGCGAAGGTTGGGAAAGAATTATTCTTTAGTGATTTGAGATAACCACACAGTTACCCTCTGAACATACTTTTTGACTGCTACGTCCTGTAGGTCCCACAATCTGGTTTCTTGCTATTATCTACTTCATATCTGGTGTTCCAGGAGCCTTTGTGGGTTGGTATCGTCCTCTTTATCGTGCAATGAGGTACAT
Source organism: Rauvolfia tetraphylla (assembly GCA_030512225.1). Taxonomy (NCBI): domain Eukaryota; kingdom Viridiplantae; phylum Streptophyta; class Magnoliopsida; order Gentianales; family Apocynaceae; genus Rauvolfia; species Rauvolfia tetraphylla. The sequence goes on from JAJQKT010000012.1 coordinate 2,990,750, forward strand.
AAAATATCTTTATATTAAATTTCTTGATGTCTGAAGTTTGTTTAATATAAAGTGCTCTGGTCAAGCCCAGAAGACCTTTCTCCTGCTACTTTGTATGCCAATACCATTTTAAGTTTCTTAAAGGTGGCATATGGATTGGGCCAATGACTTAATGGGACTGATATAGATATTGCTTCTTGTTCATTATTTTGCTATTAGTTTGTTTTTGCCATCCTTTTTAGCTGCTGATATATTCTATGGAAAAACTGTCTCTCTTTTTGTAGGACTGATAGTGCTCTGAAATTTGGATGGTTTTTCTTGGCTTACCTGGTATAAATTTTACTGTTACTCCAAACTTTACCTTCTAAAGGTAAGATTTTGAATTTTCATCACTTTCATGTTGTATTTTTCTTTTCCTGGGCCCCAGATTCATATTGGCTTCTGCATCATTGCTGCTGTTGCACCTCCAATATTTTTCAAGGGGAAATCTTTGACGTGAGTATTTGTATGTCATATATTAGGGTTATAGTTTGCAACCTATATTTTCCACCATATTAACACACTGATGGCCTGATGGGGGAGAAGAAATGACGAAAAAGGTTATAAAGATAATCCCACCCGCCATGAAATGATGCACATGGTTGCCAAGCGCTTTCTATGTCTTAACTGTTGAATTTACCTTCTATTCTGCTACTTATGATTCGCTTCTTCTTTTTTTTGTTCTCAGTGGAATCTTGCCTGCTATTGATCTCTTAAGTTCAAATGGTATGGTTGGGGTAAGTCTGTAATGGATATCCTGCTGTTACTTGCCATATGTTTTTGAATATCCACAACCAGCTAACTGCTGATAATGCTCATTTTTAGTTAATAAGTATTGAAACATTTTGCTATGAGTAATTTGAAACATCTTCTCTCAAGTTTGAATTAGAAGATTCTGAAAACTAGTATCTTCTTCCTTTGTGTCAGGCAGGTAAATGGGAAATAAATTTGCATGATTTCCTGGTGTCCTATTGCGGGTTTTGTTTAATTATTGTATTTCCAATTTAGGAAAACTAGTATTGGGGGTGTTAACGTTGATGCAGGGTCCTTCTTTTTTTTTTTTTTTTGGGGGGGAGGTTGAGGGGTGGGGGGGGTGGTGCCACAGAAAAGGTAGTGGTGTTTATGTCTTTGCTTAGGATACCAGTGGAGATGACTAATAAACTCAACCTTATAAACTTCAAAAAAATAAGGGGTAAGGATTGAAGTTTATAAGTTTGGCCCTGCCAAAAATTTTATGAAACTCCTACTCTATGTGTTTATAATTGACTTGGCACCCTCTAGAATTATAAGCCAAACTTGGCTACTGGGGACTGGGGATGGTGAAGGAGATCATTCTGTTAGTTGGGAGTTATAGTTTGTAAACCCAAGTTGGGGGATGTTTGGGCCTTGATAATTTGGTATGCAGAAACTCCTTTTTCTTGTTGGTAAATGGTTTTGCCGTGTCTTGGCATTTGGTTGTCAAGAGTAAGTTCGGGTTACAATAAAATGGTTGGGATGCTAGAGGCAGTATCTCCTGTCCCTCATGTGAGTCCCTGGAAATATTTTGTAAGTACCTCATTTATTCTTTCCACTGGTTTGTTATAAGGTTGAACGTGATTTTTAATTCAATTTTGGGAGAATTGTTGGGTTGGTAAGGAATCTATTTCTCTGCCTTTCCAAACCTATTTGGTGTTCCTTTACCTTCAGAGTGTGTCATCATCTTCCTTCTGTTCTTTATATGATATTTTCTATTTCCTGGTTTTTGATGTATCCAGAAATCTAGCAGATAACTAGATGAACTATTCCATATATTGAATTTTAGGTATCATTCCTTCCAGAATGTGGTCAATGAGCAGTTTTTCCCTCTAAATCATTTTTTCTCATTTAGGGAATGATAACTGATCTCTGTTTAGTTTGGGAAAAGTAATCTGGAAGGCAAATGTTCCACTTAGAAACAAAGCATTAATGTGGACAGTAGTTCTTAATAGAATCAACACCATTGATTTGTTGCAGGTGAGAATACCTAGTAAAGCTCTTAGTCCAGATATGTGTTATGCATTAGTCAGCAATGAAAACAATAACCACCTTTTCCTTTACTGCCACACAGCTAGGAAGTCCTCAGTCGAATCTTGGCTGTGTTTTGTTGATGAGAAGTGGTATCTCCTACCACTGTTCTAGAATTCATGCAGATAAAAGTTTGTGGCTTTGGCAAAAGACTAAGAGTCTGAATTCAGTTGAACGTGCTTGGTTTGCAATTCTTTAGCTGATATGGGTAGAAGAAATATCAGGATTTCTAAGATCAGTATATGTGAATTTTGAGTATCTTTTGGGCGGAGTTCTGATCCTATCATCTCTTTGGGCATATGGTGTTTTTTGGGTATATAGCATTGGTAGATTTACATAGGGGCTGGAGAGCTGCAATGATGTAATTTTTGGTTTACTTTGTTCAGGACGCCTCTTTATTGTAGTTCTTCCCTTTGATTAATGAAATTATTTCTTTTATCTAAATAAAAATTCAGAGAAAAGGTTGACATTCAGATTTACTTGCAGATATTCTACTTTATTGGATTTTCATTTTTTGCTATTGAATCATTGATCAGCATATGGGTCATTCAGGTTAGTATCCTACTCTTCCTCTAGTTCCTCGTCCCTCATTGGTCTCAGGTAGACATGATTTGTTGCTTTACTATGTATCTGCAGCAAGTTTACATGTATTTCCGAGGCAGCGGCAAAGCTGCAGAGATGAGGAGGGAGGCTGCAAGAAAAGACCATGATGTCAGCATTGTGACATGATAACTGAGAAGACTGCTGGTCCGTTGGCTGCTGCCTGCAACTTGACATATTCCTTCAATTCTTTGAATGGCATAACCTTATACCCTCGAGTAGATACCTCATACTTGCTAGTTTGCTGCAATTCTTACAAATGTATTTTCACCTTTGATTGCGTTGTCGAGGAATGTTCTCAGGTCTTTTGTATTTATTGTCACTTCAGATGGAACCAGCACTTGACTTGAGTTCCTGCTTTCACTGGAATTTTGCTCGTTTGAGTATATCCTCATATATATCAATAGTTATTCAGATTTGTATGCTAGCATTTACTTGTTTGCTTTGGCATATTGCTAAGGAGGCAGAACGATGCTCTTAGCCCTTGTTTTGTTGGAGCTGCGGAATGTTTTTGTTTGTTCCATCTCCATCGTCATGATATTTTATATTAATTGGAAATCTAATGGTTCCAACTGCAGTCAGACAGGAGAGTGAAAACAGGACAAAATTACTATTTCATTTCATACATAAAATGCATTTAGCTTATAGAAGGGGAATATGAAGCAACCAAAGTATGGGGGATTTTGCGAAACCTGGGTTTTCCCTATATATATATATATATATATATATATATATATATATATATATATATATATATATATATATATATAGGGAAAACCCAGGTTTCTCTTTGATGGTTCCATTGTTCTTAAGAGAAAGAATGAAAAAAAACAAACAAGAAGCTTTGGCTGTGAATAGTTTTGAGGATAGTCGAAGTTTTTTTTTTTTTTGGGTATTATATATAATTTTGTATTTAATTTTATATAATTAAAAAATTAAATCATTTTCAACTACTCTTTTTACCTAACACCTTTCTCATTCTCTCTCTATAATTTTAATAAAATTAATAAGCATCACATTAGATCAGACTATACAACGCAATTAGATAAAAAATTATACCAGACTCATTCGATTTTAAGATAAAAAACTTGAAAAAAAAAACTTAATTTTAATTTTCTTAAATTCTGGACAAGTTTCACCAAACGTGTCAGGACTTGTGATGGCAGAACTTTAGCAAAAGTTTTGCCTAGGAGGGCGGAAGCAGAACTCTTGTTTAGCAAAAGTTCTGCCCGTCTGGACTAGGGCTATCAATGGGTCGGGTCTTACTCTGGACTTGACCCGATAATCTCGGGTCCGGGACAACATTCATACCTGTCTACCTGGACCCAGACTCGATAGTACATCTTCTAAACGGGTACAGGTACGGATATGGGTACAGTACATAAAATTTCAGACCCGATAGACCCAATTATTCGATTAAATTTTGAATAATAAATATTTTATATATTTAAATTTTTTATAACCGTTAGATATGTTTGATCCAACGGTTAATTATCTATAAATTTATATTAAAATACATTATCGGGTCTACCCGAACCCGACCCGAGACCTTATAGGGTAGGGTACGGGTCCACTCTATTTGGACCCGTCGGATAATCAGGTTGGGTTCGGTACCAATAATGGTCAATCGGGTTCGAGTCCAAAACAGGGTGTCCCGGACCCGTTTGGACCTGTTGGCACCCCTAGTTTGGACGGAACAAATGGACACTATTCAAGCATTCATTTTGAGATAAAAAACTTGGTAATTTTGAGATAATTTTTTTAAAAAAAAAACTCAACATTTGATTCTTTTGAATTCTGGACAAGTTTCACCAAACTTGTCGGAACTTGTGATGCAAAACTTTAGCAAGAGTTTCCCCCCAGGATGGTGGAAGCATAACTCTTGTTTACCCAAAGTTTGGCCAAACATGACAGAACTTGTTCAAAATTTTTAAAAAATTAAAATTTGATGTTTTTATAAGTTTTTTTACTTTAAAATTAAGAGAATTTGATGTAAATTCACTACGCATTCTATTATATAACCCGATCTAATATGATAATTATTAATTTTAGTGAAATTATAAATAGAGAATGAAAGAGAAAAGATAGGATAGAGAAAGAAAGAAATTAGAAAATATTTGATTTTTAGACTATATATGGTAATAATATTTTTCTTTCTAGCACCCCTCGCCTAAAAAACTCTAATCAATCATTAAAATAAAAAAATACATAAAAGAAAAAGAAAACAATAATGAAAGGAAAAAATGATCAATATAATTTCTAAAGTTAAGAGTTTGTTGTTTTTAGATATTTAAAGTTTTTTTTCCTATCAATAAGGTTTTCAAATATGTTACATTCTGTCAAAATTCGCTTGTCACCAAGGTTTTCAAATATGTTACATTCTGTCAAGATTCGCTTGTCACCATTGCACTTAGCAAAATTCAATAAGAAAAAAGTACAATCTTAACACCTACTAGCTATTTGAGAATATTTTACCACACTAAGATTTCTTTCAAAAATCCTTGTGTGTGAAATACAAGTAAAATTAAATTTTTATTCCGTATTATTTTATATTTTTTAGAATTTTCAACTTCTTTCTTTCACTTGTGTTTCACATGTGGAAGTTTTAGAGAGAAACGATGGAGCGGGATAAAAATACTCTCAAATAACTAGCACGTACTAAGAACATGCTTTTTTTTTGCTGAATTTCGCCAAGTACAATAGTGGCGGAAAGATTTTAACAAAACATAATATGTTTAAAAACTTTATTAGTTAAAAGAAATAAAATTCTTTAACTTTAGTGACTATATTCATTATTTTTTAAAGAAAAAAATAAACAGAGTCACGCATATATTATTGTTGTTGCTTTTTTTTCCCCTTTTCTCCTTACCTCAACATTAAGCTATCACAACATTTTTGTTTTTATTCTTTTATTTCTCAGTACATGAAGATCAAACCTAAACCATTTCGATTATCAAGATAAGATTTTTGTACATAAAGAAAGTAAAAATATGAATTGAATTTAATATTTACTGCATAAATAAGTTCATTTATGAGCTTTCATTGCCAATGATGTTCGTGTGAGTGAGAAACGAATGTGGGAATCCAAGCTGTATAGATTGAGAGTTTAAATAATACATAAAATTATTCTAATATGTATTGTGACCAATATTAATTTATTATATAACATTTAGTGTATGACATTTTTGTATTAAAGAGAATATTATCTAAGTAAAATTCAAATATTTGATTGTTTATTTTACCTCATTAAAAAAAAAAGAAAAAAGAACACTTGCATATGTCTCTCAAAGCGAAGAACTTTAAAAAAATGAAAAGAAAAATGTTTACAAAAGGTTGCTTCTCACAAATGATGATTGAAGTCGCCACTGTTTCTTGCATAGGCTGCCCCAGACACAGAGGAAGAGCGCTGGAGCTGTAATGATGCTTTGGTCATGCTCTTGCAGAGAGCTTGCACCAGTGGGTCACCATGAAAATCTTCTAAACCCATGTCAAACATCCATTTTAGTCTTCCCAGGTAAGCTCCAAACCCTTCATTATCCTTCCTATTCCGGGGTTTTTCTAGGGTTTAACTTAGACATACACCCCTCTTTGTGGAAAAGACGGAAGTTCCCATTAAACTCAATTCCACAAGCAACACGGAGTTATTGTAGAACTGCCAAACTACCACATGCCCAGAAGCAAAATGTGAACGAAAAGAGGAGTTTTGAGGGATTTAAGCTTCAGTGTAGTTCAAAGACCGCAACCTTGTCCACAAGTAGTGTATTTAATGTTAAAAAGAAGAATCGTGGAGGGATTTTACCCTCAATTTTGCGGTCTTTAGAGAGTGAAAATGATGTGGAGAAAGTCCTTGAATTACACTGTGGGAAGCTTAATCCTAAGGAGCTTACTGTGATTCTTAAAGAACAGCGCAGTTGGGAGAAAGTCCTGAAGGTGTTTGAGTGGATTAAATCACAGGAAGAGTATGTTCCGAACGTAATTCATTATAATGTTGTGCTTCGGGCACTGGGTAGGGCAAAAAAATGGGATGAGTTGAGACTTTGTTGGATTGATATGGCAAAAAGGGGTATTTTGCCAACGAATAATACATACAGTATGCTTGTCGATGTGTATGGGAGAGCAGGTCTGGTAAAGGAGGCACTTTTGTGGATTAGGCATATGAAATTGAGGGGAATTTTCCCAGATGAGGTCACGATGAGTACGGTTGTGAAGATTTTGAAGGATGTTGGGGAATATGATAGAGCGGACAGGTTTTATAAGGACTGGCGTGCTGGGAGAATCGAATTGGATAATCTTGCTTTGAATTCAATGGACGACATTAAATCTAAGACAGAAGTGGAGCCTATTAGTTTGAGGCATTTTTTGTTGACTGAGCTCTTAAGGACAGGCAGTAGGAATAGTCCTCCTCGTCAGGATTTAGCAGAGGAAGGAACCTCTACCAGGAAACCCCGGCTTACAGCTACTTATAATACCTTGATTGATTTGTATGGAAAGGCAGGGCGTTTGAAGGAAGCTGCAGATGTATTTGCTGAGATGTTAAGATCTGGGGTAGCGGTGGATACCATTACTTTTAACACTATGATCTTCATATGTGGAACTAATGGGGATTTGTCTGAGGCTGAATCATTGCTTGATAAGATGGAGGAGAGGAGAATAAAGCCTGATACAAAGACCTATAACATCTTTCTAACTCTGTATGCACATGCAGGCAACATAGATGCTGCTCTTCAGTGTTATAGGAAGATAACAGAGATTGGTCTTTTTCCTGATGATGTAACCCGTAGGGCTGTTCTTCATTTACTGTCAGAAAGGAAAATGGTGCAAGAGGTGGACACTGTTATTGAAGAAATGGAGAAATCAGGTATTCATGTTGATGAGCACTCTCTTCCTGTTGTTATGAAGATGTATGTCAATGAGGGATTGAATGAACAGGCAAATGTCTTGTTCAAGAAGTGCCAATTGACTGGTAGGTTGTCATCAAGGACATATGCGGCCATCATAGACTTGTATGCAGACAAGGGACTTTGGGCTGAAGCTCAGACTGTGTTTCTCAGCAAGAGGGATTCAGGTCAGAAGAAGGAAGTGGAGGAGTACAATGTTATGATCAAGGCTTATGGCAAGGCAAGGCTCTATGATAAGGCCTTCTCACTCTTCAAGGGCATGAAACATCACGGGGCATGGCCTGATGAATGTACGTACAATTCTCTTATCCAAATGTTTGCTGGTAGCGATTTAGTGGACCAAGCAAGAGACTTGTTAACTGAAATGCAAGGAGTAGGATTTAAGCCCTCCTGTCAGTCTTTCTCTGCAGTAATTGCAAATTATGCACAAGTTGGTAGGCTTTCTGATGCATCCAATATCTTTCAAGAAATGTCAAAAGCAGGTGTAAAACCAAATGAAGTTGTATATGGATCCTTGATAAATGGATTTGCAGAAGCTGGAAATTTTGAAGGAGCTGTTCACTATTTCCATGAGATGGAAAAGTCTGCTATTCCGGTGAACCAAATAGTTTTGACTTCTATGATCAAGGCTTATGGTAAGCTTGGATCTATCCAAGGAGCAAACCAGCTGTATGAGAAGATGAAGCATTTGGAGGGGGGTCCCGATATAGTGGCATCCAATAGCATGCTCAACCTATATGCAGAATTGGGAATGGTATCTGAAGCAAAATTGATATTTGATAATCTCAAACAGAAAGGTTGGGCAGATGGAGTCACTTTTGCAACCATGATATATGTGTACAAGAACATGGGCATGCTTGATGAAGCTATTACTGTTGCTAATGAAATGAAAGCTTCAGGTTTGTTGAAGGATTGTGTCGCATTTAACAAAGTGATGGCATGTTATGCCACAAATGGCCAGCTAGTTGCTTGCGGTGAGTTATTTCAGGAGATGATTGATCGAAAGCTTTTGCCTGATCGTGGAACCTTCAAAGTATTATTTACTGTACTGAAGAAGGGTGGTTTTCCTACTGAAGCAGTGAGACAGCTCGAATCATCTTATCAGGAAGGAAAACCTTACGCAAGGCAAGCTGTGATAACCTGTGTTTTCTCTGTGCTCAGTTTACATGCATATGCGCTTGAATCTTGTGACATCCTCATGAAAGCAGAAGTGGTTCTAGGTTCTTTTGCATATAATGCTGCAATATACGCTTACGGAGCTTCGGGGAAATGTGACGAGGCTTTGAACATCTTCATGAGAATGCAAGATGCAGGACTAGAACCTGACATTGTCACCCTCATTCATCTTGTGAGTTGTTATGGGAAAGCTGGGCATGACTGAAGGCATAAAGAGGATTTATGGCCAATTAAAATATGGAGTAATTGAGCCCAATGGATCACTGTATAATGCTGTCATAGATGCCTACAAAAATGTCAACAGGCATGATCTTGCTGAGTTGGTAAATCAGGAGATGAAATTGACTTTTGATGCACAACAGCCTTCTGATTCTGAAACTGAGGATCTCTCAGATGTAACTCTTTCAGTTGTTGGAACATCTTTACAAGAAGTCACGGACGTATATGAAGAGGTTCAGAAGCCTTAAGATACAGAAAAATTCTATGCTCGTGTGAGATTCAAGTATTTGTACTTGATTACATTGCATTTCTGCTAGTATTTATGTTTATTGACTAGTTCAGAAGATCTTGTATATACGAAACATAGGATTACTGGGTGGTTCTGATGGGAGAACTCTGATTATGTAGCTGAAAATTTTGCTGAAGGAAAAAATTCTTTAATTCTGTTCTTGTGCTGCTAAGTATTCCATTTATTTCCATTTCTTTAAGTTTCAATCACGTTGCTCCTCTTTCCCCCCCTCTTTTGTGTGTGTTTGCTGGGTTTCAATTTCACGGAGGGATCTGGAAAACGCTACTTGGAACCATTCGAAACCAGACCTGATTGTTATTCCTCTACAGTACGACCTATCTGCGGTTCTCTGAGTAGTTTCGCTTCATATTTATGTATCTTATTGTCTTTCTCTGGGAATTGGGTAACATCCAAAGGTTCTGAGTCGAGCCTCTCTTCTTCTCCGAGCAGCGAATAGGCTATTGATCATTTTATATATATGATCTTCCTCCTCATCCTCTGAAAGGAGAATGATAATTGTGCCTCTTCAACAAAAAATCTTTCTCCTTTTCCTTTAAAACTTCGACCCTTGGGCAGTATGAAGAAAATCTTCCATGCACAATATTTTTATCTATCAGCTCTGCGTCTTTTTCTTCTTCTGCCTACTTTTTCTTTGTTCTGCTTATTGTGGTGATGCATTACAAAGGAAGGGGAGTCTTTGCTAGGAATCTATAATTTCTATTAGTTGGAATCTGATTTTACCAACTTATTAGGGGAGTTTGGTTTCCATAACATTGCATTACATTCCTGTTTCTTCAAAAATGCCAGAAAAATTATTCCTCAGAGGGGGGGGGAGGGGAGGGGGTTAATTTATAATTATCAGAAGCAAATTCCAACAGCCTTTGAGGGCTCCCTCCAACCACTCCATACATGGCACAAGAAGTTCTATCACTAAATTGATGACTTCAAGTCGGTGAACTTGCTCCAGTTGAAAAACCTGCAGACTTTACGTCCAAAATATGAAGCACGCAGAACTTGCTCTTACTGGGAGACTCGCAGAGTGCTGCAGACAACTGTGAATTGCTCCTTCGTCATCCGTCCAAATGCTGACAAGCTAGTTTTAAGATTAACTTTGTAAAGAAAACCTACAACTACAGAGGGATCTGGTCTTACTGATTCGATCGGCCATGCATCTTGCTTTATCCTCTCATCCTTGTTCTGGAGATGGAAGCTACAGACTTTGTTCAAGTAGAGACAGCAAGCAAATTAATCATGAGTGTGCTCTGCCGTAAAGAGATACTTCTGATGCTTGACTGTAACTTTAGTAGAGCTGTCTTTCATTCAGGAACTCTAGCCCCGTAACAACAACAGTACAGCCATTCTTCCATTTCAGAGACACTGTTCCAGAATGTTCTCTGTTGCATCTGATGCGCGCCTGTCTAATTGCAAAAGTAGATGTGAAGAAAAGATAGAGATTTCCAGTGTGCAAGTGCAACAGCTACTACCCTGTATGGAAAAAGGCATATAAATGATATTTTTGAAAAAATAACTAATTTAGTCTTGAAAGTTAAATGTTTAATATATTAAAATTCATAATATTTTTTTTTTACTGTTTTAGTCTCAAAAGTTAATCTCTAACATGTTATAGTCATTAATATTTTTTTTCTACCTTATAGTCTTGAAAGAATTTTTTAGCTGCCAACAAAGTCCGACCATCAACTGCCATTAGGGACTAAAACGACAATAGCTACAGCTGGTCGGACTTTGTTGACAGTTCAAAAATTCTTTCGAAACTATAATGACAAAAAAAATATTAAGGATCATAACATGTTAGATACCTAACTTTTGGGACTAAAATAGTAAAAAATAATATATTATGGACCATAACATGTTAGACATCTAACTTTTGAGATTAAATTGATCATTTTTTCGATATTTTCATTAGATTCATGATATCTTAAAATGGGTGTCAGTTGCAGGTTGAAAGTATCAAGCTGATCTTTATACCTATCAAGTCACAGACACAGACTACACCTTGAGTTCCTTGATCAGTTATTATGCCAACAACAGATTCTAATAGAAGATGCATCATACGCTGCTGGCACAAAGATGTTAAAAGATTACCATTTCAGATGTATGGGCAATATCAGAATCCGCAGTGCTACTGCCCTGTGCAAGGATGGTCACTAGTTTAATTCGACGTTCCTTAACCTCTTGGTTTTGTTCATGGTGTAGTTCCATAAACCCAACCAATTCTTAAATCAAAGCAAGGCAAGTCTCAAGTTCAAAAAAGAGGTATGCCTGTACATATTCCAAAACATCAGAGCATGCTTCTCCATATCATGTTGCCCAAAGAAGAATTAACTTCTCACTGTAATCAAATAACTGACAGGCCAAAACCTGACTCAGTTTAACAATGGCACAGAATCTGAACGAAATGCTATTCCAGAACAGTTGAGTAATATTGCCAAACCAGGAATGCATGATTACGAAATCCTTCAAAAGCCATATAAACATCCTTGTCTTAACAACTATCACCACTATTAATATTTGATTCCATCTTCAACAAAAATTCATCCGAGTCCTCTTCGATGACATTTTGTGCAAGCCCTCCTGAATTAATATTAGGTGATAAGCTTTGGCCGGTATAAGTTTCAATCCAGCTACTTCCAGGCATTTTCTTAACATTCTTATTCTGCATTTGCCTCCTTATCTCAAGGGCATCATTCCAACGGCCTACTTCTCTGTATACATTTGCTAGAAGAACATAACTTAGATGATAATCAGGTTTCAGTTCCATCATTTTCTTAGCAATGCGCTCAGCAACAATAGGGTTTGTACCTGTTGAACAAGAACCAAGAAGAGCTGCCCAAAGAGATGAATCATTGCTAAACTCTGAACTATTGATCAAGCTTTCAGCTTCTTGTATCTCACTGGCCCTGCCTAGTAGATCAACCATGCAACTATAATGTTCAATTGAAGCTTTGATACCATAATCTTCAGTCATCAAGACAAAATACTTGCGACCTTGATCTACTAAACCGCTATGGCTACAGGCAAATAGAACCCCAATAAAACTGATAGAGTCAGGCTTGACTCCATATTTATTCATCTCATCAAAAATTCTGATAGCTTCTATTCCCCTTCCATTCTGAGCAAAGCCGGAAATCATCGAATTCCAAGTTATCAAGTTCTTAAGATGCATCTGCATAAAAAGCCTATAAGCAAAGTCAATACATCCACATTTTGAGTATAAATCAACTAATGCTGATTCTACAATAACATCTTTCCAACCTCCCCTCCTCAAATACTGGCAATGGACCTCCTTCCCAGGCCGAACAGCAGCCAAACCTGCACAGGCACGAAGAACAGTACCAAAGCTATAAAGATCTACCTCTTCCATCTGTCTGAAAAGCTCAAGAACGTTCTCAAAGTTTCCATTTTGGCAATATCCGCCAAGCAATGCACACCATGAAACTGCATTCTTCTCTCCCATTCTATCAAAAACACTTTGAGATTCCTTAACAAACGCACACTTTGCATACATATCAACCAAGCTACTCCCAACAAACACGTTTCCACCATAACCACTACTCACAACCTTGGCATGAACTTGTTTACCTGGCCTCAACCAACCTAAATTTGCCAAAGCAGTCAAAAGACTCCCAAATGTATACCCGTCTGGGAGAAACCCACAATTCCTATGCAACTGATAGAAAAATGTCGATGCTTCTTCATACAAATCATTCCTTGTGTATGCTGAAATAACTGACGTCCAACAAATAGAGTCTGGTTCAAGCAATTCATCAAACAACTTCCGCGAAGCACTGGATTCATAATTCCTCCCGTACATATCTATTAATGAACTTGCAATGACATGATTAAACTCAAACCCGCATTTCATCACTACCCCGTGAATGCATTTTCCCAATCGGAGCTGACCAAGATCTGAAGACGCCTTAATAATAGCAGACAAACTGAACCCATTTGGCTCAACACCTAAACCCATCATTTTCACGTATAAATCAACCGAAAGCTGTGGCTTTCCGACTCGAATATACCCGGAAATCATTGAGCTCCAAGACACGATATCCTTGTAAGTCAATGCATCAAATACTTTTCGAGTGTCCCAAAAGTTAGAACACAGTTTGAAGTACAAAGCCAGCAGACTATTGCCAACAAAACGGTCTGCTTCCAGGCCTGATTTAATGGCATAGGCATGGAATTGAAGGCCTTGACTGAAAGATAGTGCTTTGGTGCATGCTTGAATTAGAGTAGCGTATAATAATGTGGCTTTGGAAGATGTTTTATTCGATTTGGTTTCTCGGTCGGAGTTTAGGAGGTGAATTGCATCGGAAAGCAAGCCCGATCTGCAGAGTTGGATTATTTGGCTATGTGAACTATGTGGATTCTTGGTGGGTTGTGAAGCGTCGAACGGAACGGAGCTGTAATGGCGTTTCAAGAATTGCTTCATGAATAGAAGAAGATGGAGAAAAGTGAAGGGGAAATAGAATTCTAGTAGTGTTAACTACATTTTGAAATTTATGCGGCAGCGGCTCATTTGAGTTTGGACTTAGACCGTTTGATTCAAAGCTCCAAAAGCGGAGTCCCTCCGACTACCGTATATTTAGAGAACTGATTTTACGATAAAGCCCCTGGTCTTATGTGGGACGCTAGTGGTATGTGCAATCGAGTCATGTCGAATCTTTTCTTTTTCCTTTTTTTTTTTAACATCCCCCAGAGTTTGAATGAACTTATAAAGTAGCTCGAAATTGACTTCACTTGCCTTGTAAAATTTAAAATATGGTTAGGTTAGTATCATTTTGCAAATGCACTGTTCAATATTGATGTTATGAAGGTTAGCAAGAATTGCTTTTTTTAAAGTAATATTGAGTCACCAATCAATTTTCAAATCTCACGCTATAATGTCTTATTCTGAACATGAGAACAGTACTTTAAAATATTTCATATTAGCTAGTTTGTTTAAAAATTAATTCTTTATAAGGTTAAAAGATCTTTCCTTCTTTAAAATATCTTTTAGGAGTAGAGCTAAAATCAAATCTAATTTTTTGATAATTGACTCAAATTGGATGTTCTTTTTTTTTTTTTCATTCAAGAAGAGCTATATAATTTGTAACAAAAAAGTTTAATTATGAATTAAGCAGGATCAAATATTTATTAGATTAAGATTGCCCACTTGAAGCAAGCTCTTCTTATTTCGAAATACTTCCTTTAATGCTAAAACCTAAATGATCAATTTGTGTGAATATTAGTTACATTAAAATGTTCATAATAGAGTATTAATTATAGAGTAAAAGGTTGATTAGCCAAGCTATGAATCTAAACCAAATGCATAGCTTTTCCCAACAGCAAGTGTCTATACTAACAATAATACTAAAAATAGTCATACTAAAATATTGCATCGAAAAAAAAAAGTATAAATAGTGAACCATATATCACCCCATTTTAACCTTGTATTTCCAACTCCACCATCAAAAGGGTATCCCAATTACTCAAACTTAGGGCAGTCAATCGGGCTTAGTGAGCCTCAACTTTGCCAAGTCTGAGGTCGGCCCAATTTTGTTAGGGTTAAAAAAATGAGTTCGGGCTCGGGCCGGTACTAGCCCGAATTTTCTTTATAAATTTTTTAATATTTTTATTTTCACTATATAAAATTTTATTTAATTTTTTTAGAGTAATTAGTAGTATACTTTTAAAAATATTTTAAATTTATATTTAAATCTTAAATATTTGTTAATTAAAAATAAAAATAAAAAATTAATTAATTATATTATTATTATATATAAAAATAATAAATTCTTTTAAATAATATATATATATATATATATATATATATATATATATATATATATATGTGTGTGTGTGTGTGTGTGTGTATGTGTGTGTGTGTGTGTGTGTGTGTGGGAGGGGGGGCGGGGTTGAAAACGAACCGAGTTTATCTTGACTGAACATTATTCAAGCTTCTATATATATATATATATATATGTGGGGGGTTGAAAACGAACCGAATTTATCTTGACTGAACATTATTCAAGCTTCAAAATCTAAGTCCAAACTCATATTTAAACAGGCCGAAAGGGCCAGGTTCGAGCTAACTAGAACCTATTGACAGTGGACTTGGTTTTGAGATCATCTCTATTCAATATATAATAAATTATCATGTGTATCACTTTTTTTTTAAAGTTCCTTTCTTTCTTTAATTTTTATGTATTTTTTTTAAAAAATTGGCATATAATATTTTAATAATAATAAAATAAATAATAAGACAAAAAACAGATGGAAAATCAGAACTCCTCTAACTTACGCTCACCAAGACTTAGAGGAAAGGATAGATCCTCTTTGTCTAGATCTATGAATACATTCAATTAGTAATGAGAAGCGCAACATGTAGTAAGGGGCTGATTGTATAATATTTGATTTAAGATTTTTTTATTTTAAATTTTATAAAAATAAATTATTTAAAAAACTATGTAAAGATGGAACTCAAACTGACAAATTATAAAATTGAAATGCAGTCCAAATACACCATAATACCGGTAAGGGTGACATGGGGAAGTTTTTTTCTTTTTTTTTTAATGAATAGGGAAAGTCTTTTCGACTAACGCCTAATAATGTTCCTAAATTAGTGAACAGATGGCTTAGTATTGGGCATACTACTCGTGTATGTTCATCTTCTATACGCATCTTGTGATGGGATTGAGCAGTAAATGCTGCATTTATACTCTGAATATCTCTGTTATACCTATGCATCAAAGAGTATATATATGTATATGTATCTATGTGATAGCTATCAACAAGCAGTAGTAATACTACGAAGGCCAGTCTGCCAACTGCCAACGGTCTAATGGAAACTGCAAAGTAAAGATATTCTTGATAAAAGTGTTGGTTGAGTCGAACTTAAAATGAAGAAATAAAAAAAAATTCTTATAATTTCATCGAGTATAAAATATTTGCTTATGAAACTAAGGCTTTGTTTAGTTGGCGGAAGGAAAGGGAGGAGAATTACACATTTACTTCGTCTAATAAAAATAAATTTATTTATTTCAATTTTATTTAATTTAAATAAAAAGAAAATATTTTTTTTAATTCTTTTATTTTAATAAAATATTAATTTATTGATATAAAGAGAATTTCATTCTTTATTTACTCCTCCTTCCTTTGTGCTTCCTCTTTCCGTCCCAACCAAACCACTTAGTGCCTAAGAGCATGCATTGTTTAATGTGCGACAACTATGTTTGTACGAGGAAGGATATTTAATATGAGAAAATTTCCCGATTTCAAATATTTGCTCATTTGGTAATGTGTTTGCTAATAAAAATATACTAAAATTGCCAGAAATTAGATGTGGAAACTGACAATTCATGAGACTGAAAAACTCTTTGCATTACATTGCACGTGATAGCCCATAGGATCATCTATTGTCAATTGTTTGCCACCCATGATCCAGTTCAACTACTTGGGCCGCTATCAAAATTAATTGCAGTTAGTGAGTTTCGGTGCACGTGGATGGCTGTGATTCGATGGCCATTATTGTTAATTGAAAGGCGGTTGTCTGTTGTACCTTAAGTAAGGGCTTGTTTGATAAAATAATTAAATGCTTAAATTTTTTAATTAAATTAAGTACATTTGATAATAAATTTTATTAAATATTTATTTTTTAAGTATATTTGATAACAAATTTTATTAATAATTTAATTATTTAAGACTTGAAAAATTATAATTATAAAAATTTAAAATGACTTAAATTTAAAGTTTGAATATATTGATTACTTATTCAAATATTATATTCTTTTCTATGAATTTTAGATTTAAAAAATTAAAAATAAACATTTAAAAGTAAAAATTGTAATAAAATATACTTTTATTTTAGAATAAAAATATTAATATTTCATCAAAAAAATTTGAGTTTTTAAAAAATATTTAATTACAAAGTTATAGAACTTTAAACTTTTATCAAAAAGTATTCTTAAATAAAATTAGTATTGAATATTTATCAATAATAAAATTTTTATTTTTTATTTTTATTTTTACCAGTGTAATATTAAAAAATAATAGAACAGTTGAACAGAAAACTTTCTTTTTAATATTTTTGACAAAAAAGAAAATATAAAATTTTTAGAATTTAGTAATAAATAATCACCTTTTATTAATTAACTCAATCTTCAGATTCAGACTTTGGTATTAAGATTCAATCTTCAAAATCCAGATTTCAGAATTCAAAATTTAAATATTTTAAATTTTTGTTTTCAAATTTTTTTATCAAATGGGCCATAGGTAAGTATTAAACCTCGAACTATATTATTTATCAAATCAAATACTAATAGATATTAGATAATGAATATTTGCTGCCTATTTTTTTTAATAATGCTATTACTTTGAAGGGAAATTGATTTGAGATATATGCCCTTAAATTATAGTATTTTCGTCTATAAACAACTTTCGCTTTTGAATTTTCTTTTTATTCATATTTCTATATTATTTTGCAAAATCAAAAAGATATGTATTGATTTTTTCTAATTTAATCTTCAGCTTTATTACTCCACCAAGCCCTAATTAGTTATGTTTAAATTTTCATAATAGTTAATTTGGTCCGTTTACTCTTTAAATCAGATTAATTTGTGAATTTCTTAATTCATCTGTAACTTTAAAAATTAAAATTATTTGTAAATAGAAGTAGTAATAACTCAACAAGTGCAAGTAACATGATTGAAATTCATGACCTCTTCTATTATTTTGTCAAACAAAAAATCATGTCAATTTTTATTTTCTTCAAAATTTAAATGCAAGAAAAAAATTTTTTTTAAAGAAAATTGTACTAGGTACTATGCATCCTAGATTGGTGGATACTTGTTTCCTTCCCTTCATAAATTGTCTTGAAGATTGTAATTTTTGTTTCCTTTGACTTTGAGTTTTAAACAATTTATAATTCAAATAGCATACCGCATTGATTAATCTCCCCTGGAACTTTCTTTGGAAAATCAAGAAGATATGTATTAAAATTTTTCTAATTTTAACCTTTAGATTTTATAACCCCACCAAGCACTAATTAATTATATTTTAATTTTCATAATAGTTAATTTGGATTGTTTTCTCATTAAATCAAACTCATTTATGAATTTCTTAATCAGTATGAAGCTTCAAAACTTAAAATTATTCGTAAATAGAAGTAGTAATAACTCAACAAGTAAATTCTAGTAGTAAGAGTTGAGACCTCTCAATCATGAGGTTGAAGGTTCAATTCATTTATAATTCTTTATTAATAGTGTGATAGCTTATATATATATATATTCGTGTACTCTTCTATTATTTTGTCGAACAAAAAATCATGGCAATTTTTATTTTATGCAAAATTTTAAATGCAAGAAAATATTATTTTAAGAAATTTGTTCAAGGTACTATGTATCCTAGAGTGGTGGTGTACTTGTTCCATTCCCATCATAAAATTTCTTGAAGATTGGGTAATAAAAATCTATATTTAAAATTTTAAGCAATTTACTATTTCTCTTTGGCTTTGAGCGATAAAGAATTTATAATTCAAATAGCAAACCACATTAATTAATCTCCACTGCAACTTTCTTCTTGTTTCTCATTTTCGGCCCCAAACTCCATTATTATTGTTATCCTTTATCTGACCGTTGAATTTCTTTTCTTCCATTTACCCATTTTTTATTAAATTCTGGATAATGAGATTAATGATTAAATACATGACTTATAATCTTTAAAAAAAAACCCATAATTTGATCTTTGAAGTGTATAAAACAGAAAATTTTAAATATAAAAAATAGGACAATGTTCGATAGAAAATATTCTACAAATAGAATACTTTAAGGACGCATTGTAAACCATTTGATTTCAGATATCAAGTATACTATTATTAATTAATGTAAAACCTTAGTCTAGGGAGCTCCAACCTTGGATGCCGACTAAAAGGAAAAAGAAAAAGAAAAATAATTCCAAACACGAACTCAAAACGAGGAGATATGACCCGGACCTAATCCCATGCTCCTGCTATAAATAACCCCCAACCCCACTGCTCACTAACACAAGCTCCAAGTTTCACACAACATAAACCCCAACCTTTTTCTCTCAACTACCACCTAGATTCTCCACCAAAATCAACTATGGTCTGCTTCTGTTTCCTTGTTGATCAAACAAGACAGGTTCGGAGGAGCAAGCCGGCGGCCGGAATATGCTCCCGATGCGGAGGAGGAGCTCATGTGGCAGATATGAAGACTGCTACTAGGTTCTGTCATGTACCCTTTTACTGGAAGAATTGGAGGGCCATTATATGTACATTTTGTGGTGCCATTCTCAGGTCTTACAGATGAAATCTTGGCCATCTTCTTTCTCTTCTTCTTCTTCTTCTTTTGGGGTGCCGATTTCCGGTATTCTAATAATCCTGCTAATATGTTCTGCACTTGATCTGATAAGTTCTCCCATGGACTTGATCATGGCATTTCCTGAGGACTATATATAGTATAGAAGGTAGAGGTAATAACTAAGTACTAACATTACCAGAGCACCAAGTTTTCTGATGACTAGAGAGAAAAATGTCTCTCTCTGACTTAGGAGGGGGACTGGAGATGTTCTGCTAATCTGCTTTAAGCTGGTATATTCATTTCATTCAATGGATTCTATACAATTTTATGCCTTATATTGCTTTCTTTGCCTTCTTCCTCTTTCCTGTTTTGTCGAGAAATGGGAAGTTTAACTTAATTCAAATGGAACATCCATGGCCATGTCCATGTGATTGTGAACGACAAGAGCTAATGCAGCAAAATGTACTTGAGCAGAGAAAATTCAAGAAGATTAAACCTAATTATATCACTGTTTCCGTACGTAAAACATTTGATTGTGAACATAAAAGAACAATAATTTATGAAGTTTACTACGAAAGATTAGTAACTATTTTCTGTATTAAATGATATAGACGTAAAGAAGAAAAAGCTAACAAACTTTCTAAGCAACTTGCTTAGACATTCTGCTTCTGTGGCCAAATGGCACATGGGGAAAGCAGTACAAATTTAATAAGCCAACTATAATCTAGTTCAGCATGATTAATTCAATGCCACAAACAGCAACTGGTCCAAATAGCATAATAAGCATAGCACAAGGCTGGCCCGGCCTCGTCACTTTTCTGCCAAAAGAACAGGGAAGATAGCAGCACCTGCACATGGTCCCGGACATGGTCGGGGCTATTACTGAATGATTCAGATGAAGCTATGCAACTTTGTTCTTACCGCTCAATTTATCTTTCTTTGATCCCAAAACTTTCTTTATTAATTTGTTAAACGTGTATATTATCGTATTATGATTTACAAACGTCAAATAGTTTAGTAGTTCTTTCAACATTAGAACGTAATAGTATTTAAGCTGTTCATAATTGAAATATGTTCTGTTACTGACAAAGAAAGATTACCTTACACTTAATTAAGGCAAATTTACCCCGACGCTACTATTCACCGCACCCGTTTTTTCTTGTGGACTAGAGATGGAACATGGGGGAGCGGGGGTGGCTGCGGCCCCACACCCAAAATTTTACATCCCCGTCCCTCCCAGGAAAAAGGGGAATTACAGAAAACATTTTACGTTGTCCTCTTCTATAGAGCTCGCCCCTCCAACGTAAAGCTTCTGTCCCTCCCTGTAATGTGGACCTATATATAGCGTAGGTGGGTAAGCCGCAGGAGGAGGAAAGGTTGGCTGGGTGGTCAGTTAATTCACATGGAGTAGCCTTTAGCAGCTGTATATTGCTGCACAGTCTTCAATATTGATTAAAACATCAACCAATTGATCTTCCGTGTCGAGAATTTCTTCCAGTTTGGGTTTGCCTACAATAACGATGAAAGAGCCAGCAAAATGCCAGTGAGGACTAAGCTGCTCCAGCATTTATATTGTGTAGTTGGCTGTTCCTTTGGTTAGTATATTTAAAGCCCAGAAACTGTTTGATATTTCACCTCAGTGATGGGTTGCCATTTCTGCATTTCATGCATACACACACCTTTTGGCTTTAAATTTGTGTGGTCCAATATAGACAACTTCGGTTACCCTCATCTTCTACAAGCCATGTATGCTGCTGGTTTTATTTGTTATATATTGGCTAGTTTTCTATGTTATTGGCCTTCGAATGAATCGTATCTTTCAATAAAAGTAGTAATTATGATCTAACATGCTTTCAAGGGAGTTTTGCAAATTGAACTAATTGTTGAAGAATGAATATAAACCTTGAGTTTTAAAGAAAAACTTTATTCTATATCGTGTTTATGAATTCTTGATTTTAGTACAATTACATGTAATCAGTATCATTATATCAACTATGAATAATGATCATAAGGAAAGGTTGATGAACCTTTGTACGCATAAACAAATCTTTGGTTGCTCTAATCTACTCTACAACAATATCTAACGACTCGATTTGTCATTTTTCACCTTTCGGGTAGAAAATTATTAGTGTCTTTTGGTATAGTTGCATGCAATCGAGAACTTTTTCCCGTTCAAAAATTTCATCTCAGCGATGGTATAGATTGATCTTTATGTCGCCCTATATCTTTAAAAGAATTTCATGATACATGTAATCAAGATATGATTAAATAAATAGAATCTATAATTTTTTACGAGAAATCAACGCATTGTTTAAATAGAAAAATATATTACTTTTCTTATGCAATGTTCATACGGATTCCTACTGTCATGTGTCATGAATCTCTGTTTATTTAGCGGGTTGGCTTAGGCTCATGGGAGTACTATATATATTTTTTAGTTTGACTATACTTAGTAAAAATAACTTTATCTTTTATTATTCATAACTTCTTTCAAGTTCTCTCAAATTTTATAAACATTAAAACTTAAATTTACAAAAAATTACTTCAAATTTGTGCGGAAAAAGACTAATTTCTCAAATTACATCTATTTTTTTTATCTTTATACATATAATATTCATAAAAATAGATTTTAAAAGGATTGAAAATTGAAATTTTGTGTGATTGGTATTTGTTCCGGCCTATTGAAGGGAACAAGCTGGTGACTTCCGCCTGGACGAGCGGAAGTGATCAACCTCCATAGGGTTCCGCCCAAGCAGGGCGTAAGCAAAACTCACCTTGAAGTTCACAGTAGGTTCAATGACCAACTTCACAGAACTTAATGGCAAAAATTATCCTAGAAATTGAAAAAAAAAATTCACATGTTGATGTTTTTTGAGTTTTCACCTCAAAATTGAAGGAATCCGGTGTAGAAAAGCTACTCATTACATTGCATTGAACAATTTGATGCATTCTTTGTTAATTTTAGGGTTTTGGGTTAGAGAGAGAGAGAAACTATTTAAAAAATAATAAGTTTTTTAACTGTATATAATAAAAAATTGTATATAGTAAATATGCTTCTTTTATTAGGCCTTATTGAAAAATCACCTACCATTCTACATTCTTGCAGTATTAGATTACATGGAATTCTTTTGATCAAGAAAGATTTCAAATTAGAAATATTCCTCTTCTTCTCTGAATTTATTATTAATGTAGCGTCATGGGTGAAATCAGCTGCTCTAACTTTTCTTTAATGCATTTTCTTTTTTTTTTCCCTTTAAATTTACATGGGGAAGGCACCTAAATATATGTACTTTTTACCTTCATTCCTGTTAAGCTATTTACTTTGTTACCAAAAACAAAACCAAATATTTATTTAATTCACA
This sequence comes from Rauvolfia tetraphylla, assembly GCA_030512225.1. Lineage (NCBI taxonomy): Eukaryota > Viridiplantae > Streptophyta > Magnoliopsida > Gentianales > Apocynaceae > Rauvolfia > Rauvolfia tetraphylla. The sequence goes on from JAJQKT010000012.1 coordinate 3,013,674, forward strand.
ATTTATCACCTTCTATATCTCTTAATCAATGTTTTAGACTAAAGAAATGTCTTTTATTTTCTTACAAATATTTTCCTTCTTTCAATCCCTTCAATTTGTTATAGAAAGAAATGCTAATGCTATGAAAGGAGAGTGATAGTCCTCTTGATTTACCTACTTTTCCTTTTTCTATCATAACCAAATGTTATACGTAAGTAGATTTTTTTACTTCACATTCACTTTTCTTCTCAGGGAAATCATGAAGGTAATAATGTGCTACGTTTTTTACCGAGCTGATTTTCAACTTTCCTAACAAGAAATCTTCATGTTATTTTCAGAAGATGTATTTATAGAGAAATGTAAAAGGAAGTCATATTCTTACTCTACTTTTAATTTATTCTACTTCTCTCTCCCTTTTCTAATTAGTGAAAAGACTTTAAGATTCCTAATTAGTTTTTCTGAATAAGACTTGAGTTGAAATTTTGAAATCTTCTTTAGATATTAAGATATTTTCAATTATTAAAAAAAATAAAAGAAGAGTGAAAGAAGCTAAAAAAGAAATGAGAATATCACTTTCCAAATATAAACCGACTTGTTTCTGAAAAAAGAAGTTGAGCCCAAATTTCGATTTTTGAATTAAGGAGAATCCAAATACACGTTTTCTCTCAAACAGATATATACATCACACTGATTTGGTTAGCCATTCAACAATTATGAAATATTTTCTTTAAAAAAAAAAAACAAAGAAAAGAAAGAGAAAGTATTATGAAGTAGTTATATGAAGTTAATCGTAAAAAAAAAAAAAGGTCCTTTAGAGCTATTAGCCTTTTTGGTACTTGTATTTTTTGTTTTTTTGTTTTTGGCGCTCGTCCTTTTTATGTATATCATTTTTGTTCTGAAACATTTTTTTAATCTAAATTCCTCCATGACTTTTTTTAAAAAAATTTTTTGAGTCTCAAATTGAATTTAGAGGCCATCTTTTTTGTCATATTTGTTCAAGTCCCCTATTCCCATCTTTTCAAAATAACTGCACGGGCTTTGAAGGATAAAATGGTATTTATAGTCAATCCTTTTCATTTTTTGCCATTTTGGCATTTGGTTTTTTACGATTGCAAATTGTACACTGTTCTCTCCATCACAATTAAGATTGACAATGTACACTGTTCTCTCCATCGCAATTAAGATTGTCAATGGGCTCAGGTTGGTCTGAATTCGGCCCGTCGGTTCACGAGTTCGGAATTTAAATTTTGAAACTCGAATAATATTCGAGTCGAATTTAGGTATATATATATATATATATATATATATATATATATATATATATATATATATATATATATATATATATATTATATAATAATATTATTATTATATTTTATTAAAAAATATTATTATTATATTTATAAATAATAATAATATAATTAATTAATTTTTATTTTTAATTAATAAATATTTAAGATTTAAATACGAGTTTAAAAATTTTTTAAAAAATATAGTATCAATTATTTTAAAAATTAAATAAAATTTTATAAAGTAAAAATAAAATATAAAATAAATTTATATAAAAAAATAGCTGACTAGGGTCGGGTTGGACCCATGACCCAAGTAAGCCCAACTTGGGCTTATTTTCTCAATCCTAACAAATTTTGGACTGATCTTGGGCTTGATAAAAACCCGATTCATTGAGCCGATTAACAGTCTTAATCATAATATATAGATTAGTTTATAGGTAAAATAATTTTGTCATTGCAAAATTAACCTTAGAACCATTTCGGAACTTCACAAATGTTTATAGACGAAAGAGGATAAAGAAAAATTTGAGGATTAAAATAATACCTTATCATAAGATCTAATTATCTCGGCATTCAACAAACTTCGTCTTTCTCGGTATTCAACTACAAACTTCATCTTTCTCCCTTTTCTTTTTAGATAAAATTGACAGTGAATTTTTATTGAGTTTCAATGCAAATTTAGTGTAAAATTTTTACTTTAAGTGGTACCTTCTATTTTATAAATAATAAAATTTTAAATTTAAACTCTATCCTAATATATTCTAAAAGTTACTTGTAAGTAGGATTGTCAATTGGGACAGGTTGACTCGAGTTCGACTCGTTCGGCCCATTTAATTGCGGACTCGGGTTGATCTTTTCAGTCAGAATAACGTTTCGGGCCGAGCTCAGGCTGAGATAAGCTCAGCCTAATTTCAGCCCGGTCCGTAAAATATATATACATAAATAAATAAATAAATATATAAATATATATATATATATATATATATATATATATATATATATTTATTTATAATAATAATAATATTATATTATTAAAAAATATTTCTCCAGCCTGATGTCAATCGGGACCGAGCTCTGGCTTAGCAAAGCCTGGCTCATTCAGCCCCATTGATACCCTTACTTACAAGTAAGGGTGTGTAAAAACCGAACCAAAAATTTTTATTTTAGTTTAATTTTTTGATATTTTGATTCGATTTATAAATATTTTAATTTAATTTTTAATTTTTATAATCAAACCAAAACCGAACCTAAAATTTAAAATTTAAAAAAGAATAATATAAAAACACATTACATGAATACATTCTTTATAATGCATTCTTTATAAAATTTAGTTTAGAACCATACCAAAAAGATTTAGTTGGGTTCGATTCAATTCGTTTCAACATAAAACGATTTAATATTTTTTGAAAAAATCAAACAGTAAAATTAAACTAAATCAAACCGTTTAATCCATTACATACTCCTATTTATAGTTAGGATCGGAAAGTAATCGCACCACGTCATTTGTTCAAAAGCATATAGACCCCACCCAAGATATTCATCAGATTCAAAAACCTATTTGTTTTAGGCCCAGCTTTAATGGACAGCTCAGACTTGGACTTCTGGAAACTTGCTATCAGATTTGGGCTGTGACTCAAGGCCCGGAATTTTTTTTGGGGACATTTTTTCTTTCCTCCTTCGTTCCTAAAAAAATTAGGATTAATCTCAATAAATTACGGAAGAAGTTCAGCCTCAGTTCAAATTTGAATATTTCAAGTCTAAACTCAAATTTGAATATCATTTTGGGTGGAAAATGATATAGTAAAATATGGATTCGTGATTTAATTTTAGGTGAATAAGAAATTGACTAGTTTGAAATAATTTATTTCTTCTTTCTTTTTTCTCTTTGGGTTTCTTGTTGTTGATTTTGTAATTTCATATTTGAAACGATTGTTGATCCTTTTGAGACTTGGTTTAGAGAATCAAGAAATTGCTCTTTGCTAACACCAACATTTGGGTGGCAAAGTGAATGGATGAAGGGAACAAAAAAGAGAGACGAAGTTTGTGAGACCTTATTTTAATAAGAAGTGTTAAGGCTTCTAATAAAAAATTAAGAGTTTAATTCTTGTATAGTGCACGATTTTTTAAATTTTTATAAGATTCATTTTTCTTGGCACCTCTGAAAAAAATAAAAGAGAGAGGAAGAAAAAGGCAAAAATCAAAGAAGAGAAAATCAATGTGGCTTTACATAGTGAATTGAAGCAATTGCGGGTGGTTATTCAAGCAGTTAAATATTGAAAAGGATAATTTGCTAATTAGCTAAAGGTTGAGGGAGTTTAATGATATTACGGCAGAAAAGTTATTTCGACAATGTTCACCACCTGCCTAAAACCCTAGCAGTGAGGGTTTAAGAATTTGAACTTTACTTGAAAAAGCCCAAAAGATTCAAATTCCGAAATCTCCGAGCCACCTCAACCGTATATATAGTTAGCTGCTACCATGTTGAACAGCCGGGGATTTTGCATTCGAACCCTAATTTCTTTGGTTCAATATGGGTTTTCTACGCAGCCTTACTTCTGAAGAAGATCAAGAAGGTGAAGAAAATCAGTCATTTCAAGAATTCAGGAAAGGAAACAACCCAGGGGACCATTCACTGACAAACGGCGAAGACATTTCTGAATCATTCGTGGATTCTTTTCTTGATTTTGATTTCTTGAGGGATTGGATGGCGTCTGATGATTTGAGTGAAAACTCGGTTTTGTTTAGCTCAGAAAAGATTGAATTAGATGCCAAAGAGAGCATAGGAATGAAAGATGGTGAAGTTTCTGAGAAAAGCAGAGCTGAAGAATGTGGAAAGTTGGGCGGTTTAGGTGATATGAGCCAAGAAAAGGGTGGAACGGGGGTTAGCGAGAATGGTTCTGAAATAACCGATCTTGTGCCTTGTGAGAAAGTTACAGTTGAAGAGGGGTCAGTTGGAGGCCGGTCTGGCAGAGAGGAGGATTTAAGATGTTTGATTGAGGAGGAGATGGGGAAAGTTAGTTTGGATGGGTTGTCAAATGGTTCGGCTTTGGCTGTTAGTGGTGTTAATGTGAACAAAGACGGTGCCTTGGGTGATGCCAAAATTGGTGGAACAGAGGGTGGATCCGAAGACATTACTGGGAGTGTCGAGGAGGTAAATGCGGTTGGGAAAGGCGTCGAGAGTGGTGTTCCTGGAAGTGTTGGAGGAAACAGTGCTGGGCTGGTGAGTGTTGATATTAATGGAGCAAAAAGGGGAGAGCAGGGAAGTGATGAAGATGAAACTGACAGTGATTCTGAGTCTGGGGATGAAACTGAAAGTTCATCTTCTTCGTCCTCATCCTCATCTAGTAGTGATGATGATGAGGAAGAAGCGAAAGGGGATGAGAAGGGGAAATGCAAAGTTGGGATGCGAGGAGGAGAAAGCAAAGAGGCTGATGAGGTAGGAGAGACAGAGATGGAAGAAGGTGAAATAGTGGCATCTGATGTAGATGAAATGGTTGCTTGGAGTGATGAAGATGCTGGTGGTGAAGAAGAAGTTCCAATGGGACCAATCAGGTCCAAAAATGAGATCACAGTGAGTTCTTGTCTTAAATTTTAAGACTAACGAAACTGTTTTGGAATTTTTATTTTTTAACGATTTTGACTTAAAGTACATTGGCTTCTAATTTGCTTGGGCATGTCTACCAGTTTTGTTTGTTTAGACTGCATATTACGATGGTATTCCAAAGAATCTTGTGGATGTTTATGAACAGAAGCTAGTTTGAGCAATTTGACTTGGTTGTATTAACAGACTTCTCTTACCCATGTCTCAGTTCTCTCATTATTTAGTTCACCAAAATATCTAATTTTTAAATGATATCCGGTGGGATTTTTTTAGAGTATTGCATTTAATTTCAGTCAATCATCCTCCATACAAGAAACATTTCTCTGGAATATCAGAAAAAGATTGATGCGACAGATGCTGGATGAATCCAATTTAAGATCTTGCCTCATTAGCAGTGTCATCTCTCGTTAGTATGAATTCACTACTACCGCTACAGTCAGTCCTTTTGATACTTTAATTTCTTATCTTTTCTCATAAGTTGATACTTGCGTTTGGACTAAGGCATGGTTGTTGTTTTTGAATAAGTTGGAACTAGGGTGCATAATGTGTCAGTAGACAAAGAATAGGAGAAGATGAGAATTTGAACATTAAAGAGAACAATGATGCTATCGCATGTTCACAATATATTCAACTTATATTTTAGAACTCCTATGCCAAAGAGGTGTTATGTTTGATGTATAAAGTCCTCTTTATTGAACTCCTTTATGTTGAGATTTAAGTTCCTTTGTCACCCTGGAGGCTCTAATTTTAATTTACTTCTCTGTATTAATTCCCGTACTTTCCGATAGCTGTTGCTAGCGCATGAGAGTAATTTTTGGTTACCATATGTTCCCCAGGTTCTTTCTCCAGTTCCTTCAGTGACTGTGACCTTACAATCAAACCACCAGACCCTGCCAGTGGGAGCTGTTTTATCGGTAAGCTCATAGAGAAGCACATAACAATCTCATTCGCAAACTATGTGCCTGTCAATATATGTGATATATTATTAGCTGCTTATATTGATGTGGACAGTTAATAATATGGTAATGTTGTCTGCGATTCAGATCATGGGCTCACAAGTTGTTGTAGAAGGAGTTGAAAAACATAATCCTCTTGGTGAGGGTTCTATATTGTGGATAACCAAAGTAGATCCCCTCTAGGGATTGTTGATGAAATTTTTGGGCCAGTTAAGAATCCTTACTACATCATAAGATTCAATTCTGAAAGTGAAGTACCCTCTGGCATTCAACCTGGCACATTGGTATCTTTTGTTCAGGAATTTGCAAATCACGTCTTAAATGACAAAAGCCTTTACCAGAAAGGCTATGATGCATCAGGTGCAAATGATGAAGAAGTATTTGAAGAAGAAGAATTTTCAGATGATGAGAAGGAAGCAGAGTACAGAAAAATGATGAAAATGAAAAAGAGAGGTACAAATGATGAAAAAGTTGGAAGTAAGAAAAATGACAAAAAGAAATTTAAAAATCGGACTGGGAATTGGAAAGTTGATCAGGGCAATATACAAATTAATCACAGCAAGCATTCTGTACCTCCCGTTAGTGCACCACCAGATCAAGGGAATGGCTCAAGCTCTTCTGGTCTTGGGCATGCTTTGGTACGTCAGCCTGGAATGGTGCCTCCATTTGCGCACATGGCACGGAATCCTGGCTTTAGTGTTCCTTCTGGCGCGGGTAATGGTATCCCATTTCAGCAGCCTCAGAACATGGGCCTTCCTGGATTGCCAACCAATGCTATGCCATGGATGCAACAGCTCCATCCTCAGCCAATGTTGCAATTCCCTTTCCAGAGCGGACTACCATTCCAGCAGCAAATTGATGCTAGTTCAAATTTGCCTTCGAATATGGTTCTATCAGGTGGGCAATCATGTTTTGGTGCAGCACCAGGATTTCTACCTCTGCCTGCATTTGTTAATCAGGATATTTTTAACCATTCGCCCTTTGGGATGGGTACATTGGCCCAACGCCCACCCCTTCCTGTGAACTTGGGAGGACAGGCAATGGCATCTGACACACCACAGATGGGGTTTAATCCGAGTTTGCGACCAGATATTGCCGTATCAAGCAGCGTCAGCACATCCCCGAGTTTTAATCGTCGTAGATATTCGGGGGGAGGTAGAAAAGCACATCGAAGGGGTGGCGGTCGATTTGGTGGCGGGAGAGGCAGACAGCACCCTGGCTAGCTTCCAAATCTTGTTTCTTTCAAGACATTCCTTTCTCCCTTTTGTATAGTACTGGCTCTCGTGGCTTGTTTTATGGCTTAATTACTTGCCACGGATGGTATGATTTTTGTTACTGATCTAGTTTATATCTGGTTCACCAGTCGCCATTTTAGATCATGGGATTTTTCCTTGATATTGTGATCAAATTGATATATGCGAAGAGGATATGCAAGTTCATTGGACTAAAAACGAAGTCGGATTAAAACTGTGGTGTTCCTTTGGGTTGGTTTTTGTAGAAGTGGATTGATGCGAGAGAGAGAGAGTGTGGGGGCTCAATTTTGGCTTTTGAAATGAACCTTAGTTTTACACGGGTACACCCACTAAAATGCTACAAACGTACAAAGATCTTTTCTTCTGCAGTTCTGTGGGTTTCAGTAAGATCAACTGAGAATAAACCATAAAAGTTCGAATTTCATAATCCGATCGCAAGTTTCAAAATTATAAAACTTAGCAAACGAGCTGCATCACAACGTTATATTTGCAGCAAAATTTGGAAGGCAATTGAAGCCAGGGCTTGATTCGATATGAACTAAACAACGGGGACGAATTTGTATTTTGCCAAAAATAGAAGGATAAAATTGTAGTTTGGACAAACCTCTAGGAGGACGATGTAATTAACCCTTTCAACGATAGCTATTGAGACAGACAAAGCAAGGCCCGGCCGAGAAAGTGAAAATCAGCGTAGCCCAACCCATCTCTTAGTCCAAAATGTAAAATAGAATGCCCATCCCCAGTCCTACTAGTTTTCAGTTCTGGAGCTCTGGTGAGAATGAAACCGAGAGCTGGAAAGGGAAATTTTCTGAACATGAATCCAGTGACTTTAATTTTTCAATATTATTTGGAAAAAGAAGGAAATTATACAACAATTACCTTAATGAATTTAAAAGAAAAATCAAGCGGAAATAGGATTTGAATACATATATTAGCCAGCAAAAACACAGGAACCTGTGATATACGAGACTGAAAATTTAAATTAATCTAATAACGAAAATGTCAGAGAAGCTTTCTGTGAAAATGGGCTGAGATTCAATGAAGAAATGATGTGAAGAACATCTATCCAAATGAACCGAGAAATTTAAGCATTTTAATAAAGGATGTATTGGTGAGTGGTAATTTAAGCCTTTGCATTCCTAGTGAAATCAGAGCAAGTCTGGCAATTGCAGTCAGAAAATCGACAGATTTCACAGCCGAAGCATACGCAAGAAGTGCAGCCCTTGCAAGTTGGAGAGCGAAGGCAGCCCCTGTACACCCTGCGACTAGCTCTTTCTTCATCATCATCACATGTAATCCTGAAAAGAAATGTGTGTTCATCCAGAATCAATTTTTTCATCAGAATGGCATAGAGCACAACCACGCTAAGAGTAACTGCTACTGATATGCAAGAACGGAACCAGACTCTTGCAATTTTAACTTCTTTTGTGATGTTAGATCATATTTTCGGAATCCGCAAAGATCAGTTTCTACTGGAATTTGGAACGTCAAAAATGAGTTAGAACAAGCAGATAAGTGTATGTAACTGGCATTTGGAGCATCAAGAACACATTAGAATTAGCAGGAAAAGAAGATATGCATAAGAACATGCTCACAAGTTTCCATTATTAAGATGCAAGTTAAAAAGACTACCAAAGTTCTTCCAACACCTAAGGGAAAAGAACCATGAAAATAAAAAAATAGATGGGTCTTCGCCTTAGCAGACAATTAAGTCCTAAAATTATGGGTAGTAGCGGTGTCAAAAAATGTTAGGTAGTTGTGCATATGCCTTTTCTTCCCTATCTAGAAATATTGTGCTCAACTGCTTGGAAGAGATCAAAACTATTCCACACAGCAGAGTGCCCTCAAGCAGCTAAGCTCTCATGTGAGCCTTAATGACTTGTCTTTGCCTATGTTTGGCTGTTGAAGGTAGAAGCATTCCATCATGCAATAGGCAGAGCAACAAAAGCCATAAACTGATGAAGGATGCTGAGGAACTAAGAATAGCTTATGATATTTAATAGGTCACTAGAACCAAGATGTTAAGACTCTCAGCCATGTCTTTCAGTCATTTTATTTGCACATTTAAACTAGGAGGCCAAACGGCCCAGATCTTTAGCTCTCACATCCAGGATAAGTATACATCCTTCCAAATTCACACACAGAATTTAATTTTTCATAAATGCATTTTAACTACTACTTTCTATTGATGAGAATTTTAGTGATTAAAAAGATTGTGAAACTTGTGAAGCCCATCACACTCTACTTTGAGATTATATATGAAAAATCCAATTCTGTGATCCAAAAAGAATAGCAGTTTGAAGTTCATCTATCGTTGAGTTACCACAAAAGTATCAGCAGTATAAGAGTTCCAACTGAATACGCCAATTAAACTGCAAAGTCAAAGAGGGAATACATTCACAAGAGTAAATCTCAGCACATAAATTGGTGAAGCAGAACTTCATGTCAATCAATTTACTATCACTGGTGAATTTCAAAGATGACCTGAAAATAATAAATTTGAAAGATGATATATTTGATCTCTTCACCTAAGAAGAGAGGGAGGGGAAAAAAGAGAAAAGAAGCAAGTAGCCTAATCTTAAAAGCTGTAGCACTTTCATTCCTGAAGCAATATATATAGGACATATACAGAATAAGAAAGGAGATGACACCATGGTAAAGAGAAACCATGATATTGGTCACTTGACACAAGTGGTAAACCAAAAAGAAGCCATTGTAACACCCAAATATTGGTTATGCGCAGAGCAGTCAAGACAGTTCTAAATTCCATAATCAGATTGTGAACAAATTAGCAAAGATGTTTTTGAATGATAAATGAACTTGTGAGATTTAAAATAAAATAAAATTAATTTTTTTAACATAAAATTAATAAAGAAGCAGAAGAAGAAGAAGATGACATGCATGACCCCAGCAAAGTTGCATAATGAGGAGAGCTATGCTGTAAAGGAAGAACAAACTTGCATATAAATGGAGACATCGCAGTGCTATTCACTGAACATACTTTACATGAATATTGTCTAGTAAAATTCATTATTCATAATTTACTCCCAGAGCCATTATTCACTCCGATTGACTTGTTAGAACTACTCAAGTTATCCAAGGAAGAAATGGGTAGAACTTATAGAAACTTCCCAAGAAAATTGTGAGTTTTGTTGCAGGACAAGGTTGAACAACCAATGAGGAATTATGCCTTATGCTCATGCATGAAAACAATAGAATCCCTCTCCTAGAAGACCATAAATATTCCACCCCCACACCCCCAAAAAAAATCCAAAAATTATCCAGAATATTAAGAATGCATTAAAATAAAAGAAATATAGAACCTCCAGTATATTTCTGGATGCTTCAACTGTTAGGAGCTACAAAATTGCAAAGGTCATCATCCTGAAAGCTGAACATTCCTTTATTTCGTTTCTAAAACTAAGAATATACAATTTCAAAATTGCAAAGGTCATCATCCTGAAAGCTGAACATTCCTTTATTTTGTTTCTAAAACTAAGAATATACAATTTCAAAATGAGGTAACTACCTTTCATGGGATGTGGAAATTTCAGCAATGAGGCAACAATGCTATCTATTCAATCCATAGATCCTATTCCTCTTCTATAACAGGACGATTCTTCTAATTACATCATGCGAGGGGAATTATAATGTCAGTTTTAAGATTCCGACAACCTAATACTTTTTATCAAACTTTCCTATTGTTCAAAGCAATATGTGCTTCAGTTAGTTATTTCCTTCTTCTATCTTCTTCTCCCTTGCGCTTAGTATCAGTTAAATGGTTGCAGAAAAATGATCATGAACCTTTTAACTCTTTCCAGAACCATCGAGCAAGCGTTGTTGCTGAACAAGAAAAGATGCAATAGAAAACATATTCCAGTTCCACACAGAGAGAGAAAGAGTTCGTATCTTCTTAATGTCCTATTCCAGTACCATGCATATCTCAGCAACAACTTAATTTCATATTTTCCACAGTTGGCATAATCGTGTCAGGTCTCATATAAATAACTAGAACACTTGACAAACCACTTGAAAAATAACTAAGCCAACCTGTCTGCTACAGTTCATTGCACTCTTTATGTCTAATAACATCCAATTGTTTGAAGAGCAAAAATTTGACAACATAATAAATAGGAAATGGTTGAAGTACTATAAACATAGAGTAGAGCCCGACATACTTATCATATGGCATGTCAGAGCATTTCCAATCAGAGTCTGCCAAAGCATCATGGTAATTCCGGCATTCCTCCTTGGTGCGCAGACGGAACCTACGCTCTTTGCTGCATTGTGCACACCTAACAAACTCATCACGATGACAAACTTTCCCATTGTGTGATCTATTTGAACCATTGGTGTTCTTTGATGCTTGGTTGTAATATTTGAGCAGTACTGTCTTATACAATGGCACTTTCTCCCCATTAACAATGACCCAAATGTTGTTCTTCCATTTCCTAGAAGTTTCTCTTCCAGAATGCTTCTCAAATGCAGCAGGTGTCAGCTTGTCTAATAACAAAAGGCAGATGTTAACGTAAGGAAAAGAAGAGTAATGTTCACAAAAAGGGGAATCAGAAATGTTACAAGGTTGAGAAAACCAGTGACAGCTATTGAAAGATCAAAAGTAGCTATGACTATTTTCTTTGAAGCATTTCACAAGATCAACTATAATCAAGCATGAATCTCTGTGAAAAGATCAAACATGCACAGAAACACCAAATTGTTGTGGCAAATGCAAAATGTTCACAAACTTGATAATCCATAGATCATGAAACAAAGCAGGAAAACTTTTAACAGACTAATGAAAAACACTGTTATAAGAGATAAGAATTGCCTATATCATTGACAAGCTTCGCACTTGAAGAAGTATTTCACCTATAATCACGTGAGACATCTACTGATACATGTCATAAGAAACTCTTCCTATCTTTATATTTAACAGAAACTTCAAATGCCTTCTGGCAGCTCATACCATATTCATGAATCAAACTCACAATCATGCTTCACTTTATTAATTCTACATCATCATTGCATGCCAAAAACAATTCACAGTTGCCTTAACAAGACAATGAAACGTTTCCTTGCAATCCCACTCCATAAAATCAAATATCTGCCAGGCAAAACCTTTGCCGATGTGCACAAAAATAGATATACAACGAAAAAACATGCGTTAAGAGCTGGCCCAGAAACGAAAGTATCTTCTATGGGAAAACATACGCTCTCAAAATGCATTCATTTGAAAAAGGTTACCAGAAAGAATGAAGGACCAGCCACTTATCAGTCCTAATGCGCATATATGATCTCCAAGATGATAAGACGAGAACTTCGACAGAAAAAGGATATAAAATGAGCAAAAAAACATCTTAGGAAAGAGCTCTCGCCAGATAATATATATGATCATCCTAATCGCCTTTTGGCAGACAGAGAGAACAGAACTCTGCATCAAAAGACCAAACTTTAGACAAAAACAACTGCCGACCACTGATTTCACGTTAGCAAATACAATGTAGGTTGTCTCATCACAGTCTGTATCGTTCCCACTATCATTTTCATCTGCACAATCAGCAAATTTGCTTCTTCCAACCGAAACTGCAACAAACAAAAGATAGCAGCCAACGTACTGCGATGATGAACTGAAAGGACGCACCAGAACTCACTTCTCTTAGGCAAATCAACATACACAAAATGTACAAAATACTCACAAAAATATGCATCCAGACACATCCATTTCATCGTAGAACACTGTGAAACACAGAGTGCCTCAACAGAATTTACGCGTAAGAAAGACTTAAACACATGCATCCGAGAAAACCCATTATTGCTATCACAGAAAAGACTCGAAGAAAATTATGACCTAAGTATGTTAGGCACAAAGACAGAAACTTTAGAGACCTTCTTGGCAACCAGGTGTGCATTCACAGGTGATTTCCAGATAACCAGAAGAGTAAACCCTAAGGCGACCCACAGCATCGCCATAGCGATGGCTAGTGCAGCCACACGTCACCTCTACGTAATCCTCGCCGCCCCTATTAAACCCACTTATCTCTCTCACCTCCTCATCGCTAAACAGCACAGCAACACCATTGTTAATAGTGGCACCATTAGTCTCCATCTCTTTCCAGAAGACTCTGTTATTGCAAAGAGAAAAAAAAAAAAAGAAACCCACAAAACGCTTCGCATCAAAATCAAACCGAAACTCTTAAGAAACCAACAAAAGAATCGAAAACAACAACTGGGTTTTCCACCACTTGCGTCATATATATGTGTAAACGATATTTTATGCATATCTACTTGCATACATTTACATATAAGTGCGTGTGTGTGCGTGTACAGATAGATGCGCAATGTGGAGAAAGAGAAAGGGAAGGACCCAGAAGGGGGCTTGGATACTGGTGGTGGTGGTGGGGGTTCTGGGGTGGGGAAAATCTCCTCAGCTAGCACGCATCTCCAAGGAATAAGTCCGAGAGAGATCTGGCGGAGAGAGCGTTGAAAAGGAGGAGTGCGTGATGTGTCTGTGTTGCGTTATATAGAGATGAAAAGACTGTGTGACTCTGTGTGTGTGTGTGTGTGAGAGAGAGAGAGAGACAGAGAGCGAAGAACCGGAGAGTTTATTTCTAGTTCTCTGTTCTTGGAGCCTTTCGAAATTTTACTTTTTGGGTGGGGAGAATGGAGTAATTGAAGAGCATATGAGCTGGCTAAAGCTTGTATGTGAGGTTGCCTTTTTAGTTTTACTATTTTAAGGGCAAGGATTGGATTGGAGCTCTGGTAACAGTTGCATGACGTTCATGACTGGTTGGGATGGGGAACTCGGGAGAAACCCACACCCACCCAACCTTCGCCCCATTTCCAACCACCCCAGGCCACAAAGGGCAGAGACGATGAAGACGGGAGTTGCGGGGTTCTTGGCTTCTTGGTTATGAAGGGATTGGTGTTTTGTGGTTTTTGAGATGTGGGGAAAATCCTTTTAGCAGATGGGGAAGAAGACGAGGTTTTTGAGAATTGTACTTTGGGTATTTTATTATGCTCTCTGGTAGGGAGTTTAGGCACTGTTTACATGATGTTTTCCAACTTTTACTACTATTAAATTTTTACTATTGATGTGGGACAGATACCCTGTTGAAGGGTACTATTAGAATCAACCAAACAGTGCCAAAAGTCACCAATCATACGCTGGTAGATCATCGTAGCACGGCCATGCTTTGTAGTTCTGGGGTTGGACTCCCGGTGGCGGAGACGGCCGAGAAGGGTGCCAGCACCAGAGATCGACGACTTCGGCTTCAAAGCATGGGTGATACAAGGCCGTAAAATAGAACGGTCATGGCCGTTGGAGGAGGAAATGGTGGCGCTGAGATGGTGATTGAGCTGCATTTTTATAGAGGATTTGTTTGCATTTGCTGCATGTTGAGGCCATGTAAAGCTATACTGATTCTTGGCGTCATTGATAATGGACAACCTAACGCCTATGTGTGCTCTACGAAATAAGCATGTAAATTATTTTGCTTCTTGTTTTATTGAAGCTTTTGAGATTCCCTCATCAACATTGTAGTCCAACAATCAGAGTTGATGATCATTGAACTAATAAAATGGGAGAGAGGCCAAGATTGGATGCGTTTCGGAACTACTTGCTTCATTTCAACGCGAGGTATAGTTTTCTCCTGTTTTATTTGCTTTGGCTTCATGGGTTTTTCATTTCAAAGTGCATTTCTTGAATGCTTTATCAAGATTTTCCACTTTGAAGGATAGCATGATGTGGTGTAAGGCTGGTCTAGATTTCCTTATGGTAGCCAAAAATGGAAAACCATCAAGAAATGCCAGGGAATACTTCACTTTTAGAGCGATGAAAAGTTTGCCATTTGAGCAAGAACCATGGAGAGGCAGACCTTTGATTGGCACTTTTGCAAATGATAAACAAGGCGAACATGCCCAATTTTTGTGTTGTGCAATTGAAGATCAGGACTTGTCCCTATTGACGGAAGTCTACAACTCCCTCTATATAGAACAAAGTGTTGAAATGCCCATGTGATTGTGTCTATCTTTATGGCTCAGTGAGCCGACTATTATTTGCAGCTGATATGGCTGAGTGCCCCATCAATATAATAAAGCAGATAAGGAGGTTCAAGCGTATATCATTCACCATAAAGGAGTTACATATATTGGTGGCTTTTATATACACCCCCTGCCCTCTTTTTTGAGGAATCATACCATATTCCTGTTTGTTCTTCATGTGCTATACACTTTTATTTCCAAGACTAGCCCCGAGGACCACCATTTCAAAGCTACCGTTGTTTTCCTTTCTTGTTTAGCTCTGATGAAGGATCCAAAGAAGGGAAGTTGAGTTTGAAATCCTAGTCTTCTTCATTCCAAGACCTCGTTCGGGTTGGATTGGTATATGATTAAACAAATCCTACATGTCTTAGCTCGTAATCAAGTTTTGTAAATTCTCAAGCTTTGAGTGTACTTCAATTTTCCATCTTGACTGCCTTTCAAGAAAAGCACGCAGTCAATGGTGCATTCTGCGTTTATGCTCTCTCTTCCCTTTGCCAAGCCATGGAGCAGAGAGTCCCTTAGCTACCAAACAGAAGACAGGGTCGACTGAGGGATCCATCATTCATCTGCAGAACTATACAGAAGCTCGAAAGAAGCACAATAATGTAGTTAAGACGATGCTCGCTGTCTCATTTCTTCTTTCTGAAAGATATCGATTTTCCTGCTTCAAGTTTTCTGTAAAGAGAATGATTGAGTTTTTTCATGCGATCTTTTTCAATCACATCAAGCCTTTCTAGTGATGATTATCAATCAGCAGTACTCAACACTTGCAGATCCTGGTGGATTGCAACTTGCAAGATATCTGTAGTTTCACTTGCTGCAATGATCTTTGGGGAGAAAATGATCCCCTGCCAATGATGAAGCCTCAGCCTTTATGCCAAAAATAGGCATTTCCGGTCTTCCGGTAACTCTTAGGTACAATGGTTAAACTGATGAAGTTTTATTCAAGTACAATGAAACATCAACAAAACCTCCCAGTCCCAGATCAAAGATTTGCTTCGGTGCAGCAATGAAAAGCTAAACATAAGCATAAGTTCAAAGCCCTAGCAAGTCATGGTAGTAATATTCTGTAGTTTTGAAGGTCTAAGCAACAAAATGTCACTGTTTTTTTCATCCAGAAAGAAAGAGGACTCCTCTCTTGTCTCCAACTCCAAAGCTGACTTGGAGACGTTGACATTAGGCCACGAATAGTTTTATCCAAAAACCTTTAAAAAACAAAATGGTTTATTATATATGACCTATCTCTTATAACACAAACAATGTTCATCTTTTTTAAGTTATTTTCATTTCAACATACTAATTTTTTAGTATATTTATCTTCGACAGACTAATTTTTTAATATATAAAATAATAGTAACTCGTTCATAAAAAATAATGAAAAAGAACATTCTTCATAAAACTAGAGTAGATTTGGAGTGCACTAGTCTTCGCTTTTCAAACCCCCTTCCCCTCCCCGCCACCCCGCGGCCTTCTTTCTACTCAGTTAACTGAGTTGAAAACAATACTTACCGAAGACTGTAGTTATACATAGGATTCTTCCTGAAAACCCACAAAATATTCCAGCTTGATAGTTGGCCTACCATTTTGAATTGCAAAAAACGCTATATTGAAATGTTTAATGTTTTTAGCAGCTACTATTACTTTACAACTTAATTAAATTCTCCCTTCTCCACCTAACTTATTTTTCTTTTTCTATCAGAATCCAATGGTTTCCGAGACCTATATAACCAAGCCTGTGCAAATTCTTCAATGGCATCCCGACTGTTAATGCGTCAAAACCACCCTTCAAAACGAAATCCAAATAATTATTTACCTTAGAAAGATTGTTTGATTTGACTGCTACAGCATCAGTTCCATTTTAAAATGGACAGACTTTCTCTATACAAATCATAGCAGATTTTCTCTATGTACTATCGAAAGAAGCCACAGTACTCATTCTTGGCTTACCTGCTGAATTTTCTTGAGCTGGGACATATAGCACAGGCTACGATACTATGATATACTACGTTGGTGAATCAAAAGACGTCTTAGGCTGTTAAGACACATGCTTAACTTTGTTGTTTCCCAAAACAAAACTCTGTTATAGGTCAAAAGTTATCATCCTCTCATCTCTTAAACGCGACAAGTTCCTCACTGTTGTAATCTTGATTCCGTGATCATCACAGCATTCTTTTGCGGCAAAAAGATCTGAGCAAAAACAGGATCTCATCTGTAGTTGAAACTGAAACTAAGAGAAAAGTTTCGGCAAGAATAAATCAGAGAGCCGAATGATCGTGCGCATTCTGCAGATAATCTGACTCGAAGTAGATCGTCAAACTGTCCATCATTTTCTCCGGGGCAGCCGCCGCATGGATATGAAATTTGAGACCAATTTTTCAGATAAAAATTATATTCAATCCCATCATGATGCATAGTCGACTTTTTTCTTTTCTTTTCTCTTTAATACTTAAAGATTCGACACTAATAAGTTTATTTGAACTAGAAGAATTGGTGAAATATTGATTTTACAATGGGTTGATTCTCTATCAAGCTTCCAAAAATGTTTCTCTTCCATGGGTTTGAATTTTCTTTGCAGTGGAGATTAGAGGTAGGAGAGATAATTGGGTGGATTTGAACAACTTCGCACAGCTATGAAACGAGGCAAAACTGGCACAAAATCAACATTTGGTTCAAGTTATCCTCATCATGGGTTTTTAGCCTTTTCGGAGGCCGGTGGATGTTAGGCGTTGGTGTCTTGTCGCCCGTCACATTGCCAACCAACCATAAGATAAGAAGTCTTCAAAACTAAACTGGTTGGGAGATTTGCAAAGAGTCTGGATTTAGTTTGGAGTCTAGAGCTACTTTGGTTTGTCCTATAAAAGATGAATCTAATTTGGTACCATATGGTAAATTTTGGAACACAGAATTTGACACCAAACAATAAACGAAGACAAAAAGAATACGAGGAAGCCAAATCCTTGGGCATCTAAGCAATGCTAATATCTTTTCAAAATATAAGGATATAAAATGATGTTTAAAGGTAAAAGTTCTTTTTTCTATTTAAAATAAATAAAAATTTGAATATTTAATCTTAGGAGGATAGATAGGCATGCATTTACTGCCTACAAAAATTGATAATTGGAATTAAACGCTATTGAATTGGCTCTCTTCATTGAAGAGTCAAAGTTGTGCTCAAGTGGGAAGAATTAAATAAATGCTGAGAAGCTTCTGCAGGTTGCATGCACGATCTGCAAAGTTGATCTATCTTATCATATTCCAAGTTTTTTAGGTTATGTTTAATACTATCTATGATCATTACGATCCATAATTTCTCCTAATTCAATTGATTAGGTTACATACTTATTATTATTATTAAAAATATTGCTATATTATTTTGTACCAAATAGATAAAAAATACGCTTTATAAATAACTTATTCATTATGATGTTATATAACACTTTTTAACAAATTTGAAAGCGCGATTTGCAAGACATGCAAACATCCATGATAACTACTTTATGCACATCTCTTTCATGCCTAAGTCATTAGTCAATATCCAAGTATTCCAAATTGGAAATGGTAAATCAAGATCAAATAAAGTTGGGATAATAAAGTGGAAAACCAATAAGAAGGGCAAGAATTTTTCCCAAAGGAAAAGAACAGCAGGAAAGAAGAGTTAGTAATATGGTAGAATATAAACAAAGAAATTTTCTCCTTTTGAAAAGCATTTGATGCATTTGTTTCATAGTCCATTCTCCACTTAGAAAAAGGAAATCCCACGAGAATGAAGTAAAGGACGAGAAAAATTGAATTTGTCACCATACAAACAAATAATAATTGTGATTGGGGACAAGTCTATTGATGAAGAAAGTGAAGGTGCTTGATGTGAGAGAACACAAAACTTATGCAATTATAGGACGGGTGATGATCAAAAGGGCCAGACAGCAAATACCTAGGATCTCTGTGTGTTTGAGAGTTTGAGAGGTTTTGCTAGAAATTCGAGGACCGGAAACCAATTTCTAAAAGATTACATGAGACTTATGCTTGATTCAATAATATTTTAGGATAACTAGAATAAATAGTTCCTAAACTTTTTGAATAAAGGCCTTGTTATTGATTGAAGAAATTAGCTTTTGAAAAAAAAATAAAAATTAAATTAATATTTTTTATTTTTAACAGTATCAAAAAATTAAAATTTACATTTATTAATTGTTAATGAAAGAACACGTGGTAAGGTCCAATTATTTCTTTAAAAATACAGTCTGAACTCAAAACCTAGAAGTGTTAGTATAAGGTGTCGTTTTACTGAACATATTTTTCTGGAAAAGCTTACTTGATAACTTAATAGTAGTTAAATACTTGAATTATAATTTAGTATATCAGAAATTTAAAAAAAACAAAAAATAAATGTTAGTGTAAGACAAACTTCGCTTAAGTGAATAAAAAAATATTTATTTTCACTTAATTAAAATCGTGACTATAATAAAGTGATAATCCAACTAGTAAGTTTTAAGTACAATTCACATTGTTGTCTCTAATTCTATTAGACACGGTGTATTTAGATTAGATTTCACTCTGAAATTTAATATAATTTTTTTTAATTTTAAAAATTAACTCTCCTTTCATAAATAATATATTTTTAAAAAATAAAAAATAGAAAATTTCTAATACAAACTCTATTGTCGCTTATGATTGTTGTTTAAAGTAAAAGACTTTTTATATTTTTATACTTTAATGGAATATATTTTTAATTTTTATGGGAGAAGATGTGAAAATTTAAAATAAAAAAGTATAAAAAAGTAGAATATTATTTAGACTGAAAAGCAATGCATCTATCTCTGCAAATATTTACTGATTTTACATCACTTCACCTGAGATGTTGCAATGGCCAAGGAATCTTCAGCTCAATTCACAAGATGCGCCACTTGTCAGCAGTTACGCTCCCATTAGAGATCTGATCTCACTTTTTGTACGGCCCAGATTCAAATTCCCAGTTCGCTGATATGCTCGCCGTCGCTTCGCTACTTTTTCCCCTCCAACCTTTCAACTAAAGTCAACTGTAATTACTCATAAAAAAAATAATCAATTTAGTCTTAAAAATAAAATATCTAATATATTATAATTAAAATTTTTTATTATTATAATCTTTAAAAATAAAATTTAAAATATTATGCATTTATAACATAACAGCACATATTAGTTATATTTTATTAGTTAAATAAAATTTTTTTGAAGATTATAATAACAAAAAAAAAATTTTAAGATCATAATATATTAAATACTTAATTTTTAAGACTAAACTAACTATTTTTTCTTGTACTAAGAATCGATTACCTCCCTCAAATTAAATGATATACCCCCAACACCTCCGTCACCCAACCCCACCAAAAAAAAAAAAAAAAAATCTGTACTCTCTCTATTTATAAGTAACTTTGTCTTATTCACAATTTTCTTGTCATTTTATAAAATTGAACAGGTATTTATGTAGAAAAAATTTCAACTTTATCCATAGTTTTATTTAGATTTGATTTTAATTTTTAAAGTAGTTAATTTTTTCATTAAATTATACTATTTTAATAAGTCTCTTAATCGTTGCAAAATTTTGATAAATTTGTGAAGATTCATTCAGAATATTCTTGATAAATACTAAATAATAAGAATAATTTATTATTTTTATCATTGTTGAGGAAACCCTTCCGTGATGTAAATCTAGAGTTAAAAATAAAAAATCTCCCGTATATGGCCTTTTTCTACTATAGACCCGCCCCTATGCTGTTTCAAATTAAGTTGGAAGCTCACTGGTATTCCCTACCTTGCATATAACTCTAGCAATAAAGAAAATGACTTAGGAGATTAGAAAGAAGTCCCTTAGACAACGTTATTAGTGTTTTGGTTTATTTTCAATTAACATATTAAGATTGTTATGAAATTAATATTGTGAATGTCCATTATTTGATATCAAATAGGTAATCTAATATCAGAGTTATAAAGATACTCTAACTATTTAGAAGATAGATAGTAGAGTTCTATCACATCTTTAATTAGTGATAGGATTTGTCTTCTAATTACTCTCTACCTCTTCTTATTAATATGTACCCCTAAACCCTATAAATTAGGGGTGTTCACTATATGGATTGAACCGAAAATTCGATCCGATCCGAACCGAATTTGGTAATTGGGTTCGGTTTTTTATTAATTCGGATCGATTCGGTTCGAATTTTTCAAATTTGAAGAAATTCGGTTCGGTTTTCAGTTCTTAATATCAAACCGTAAACCGAACCGAAAAACCAAAATATAAACAAAGAACGCATATTTAAAATGCGTTCAATGTCTAACTGAGAAAAAAAAGTCCACTGATCATTCTCTGCTTCACGTCTCCTCGCGTCACCGGTCAGATAAAGGAAACGCTATGGCGCTGGCGTTGCTGGGTCTGCTTTGGCTTACACTCTTGACAAGGTACATCTAAAAAATATTTGCTTCTACGTTAGACAAT
Source organism: Rauvolfia tetraphylla (assembly GCA_030512225.1). NCBI lineage: Eukaryota > Viridiplantae > Streptophyta > Magnoliopsida > Gentianales > Apocynaceae > Rauvolfia > Rauvolfia tetraphylla. The sequence continues at coordinate 3,035,267 of JAJQKT010000012.1, forward strand.
CACATCTCGATTTCTTTGTTTGTCTGTGTTGTATTTCCATAACGTGTCCAACTTGGGCGGATCGGATTGATGCCTTGGTAGCCATGAGATTTAAATCCAACACTAAGATTTGCTGCTTAATTATTAGGTCGATCAAAGATTTAGAAAAATTATCTTTATTTCTACGATGAAGGATAAAAAAAAAAAAACCCACCCCAGAGCCAATTCTTCAGCCCTAGAAAATTTTTAGTTTAAAGTAGGTGTATGTGTGGTCTAAGTTGGTTGCGTCGCCTGCTAAAAAGTCCAGTGATTCTGAATCCGATGTTGATGACTTGGGTAGAATATTGGTGGCATCGCAAATTCGCAATTTAGTATTTAGTAGTATCTTTTTATTGGGTTAAAATCATAAATCCAAAATTGGGAACCCCACCGTTATTTCCCTGTTCCTTCGGGTATAATAATACATTAACTCAGTGCAATTTGATTAACACCAACTTCCTCAAGAATAAGTCTGTTTCTTGGGTGTTAATATATCTTTTACTTTAATAAATTCTCTCTTTTGTGGAAATTCAAGTTGATTAGCTGGCAGCCTCTCCTGATCATATGATTCTGTTCTTTATTCATTGACTTCATAAAGTGCGAGCTCATAGGAGGCCTTTTTCTTGCTTTAATTTGTTTGCATTTCCTACTTTAACTGTTATGTTATGGCTATTCAAGAAGGAATAAAAGCATTAAAGCAGATAGGGAGGATGCAAAAATTTCATTTTTTTTTTTTGCTTTCTTAGTTTCTGAAATTCTATTTTCTGGTTTTCTATTTCTAGTTCTGTCATTCCTTTCATTTTTTGCTGCATTGCTTCATGAGATGGTTTTAAAGATGCTGAATGACCACTGCAGGCAGAGAAAGCTAAAGAAAAGGAGGAGCTTATGTTAGTGGAGTGAAATAAGCTTCAGATAAGGTATTATGTCATTAGGAGTGTCATTGACCAGCATTCTTTTGGAACATGTTTGATTGTTGAAATATTTTGTTGCTGTTTTCCAGAAAATATTTCTAAATAGCTATGATAGAGATGACCTTATGATATTTCTTTAAGAAATATGATATATTTGTTTGTCTTAAAATATGGAATCATGCTTTGGATTTTGTGTATCAGTAGGAAATAGGAAATGTCAGCCTCTTGTAATGCAAGTAGGATTATTATATGCTTCTGCATTATTCTTAAGATTGTTAGTTGCATTTTGACCAATGATTGTTGTTCTTGTGTCTGAACCTCTCTTAAAAGGTATTCTTTCCTTTTTTTTCCCTGCAACAGTTAAAGAAAAGAGATTACAGAGATTACAGCTAAAATGCAGATTGATAGAGATAACTGGGAGAGGCAGATAGAAGCTTTCAAAAACGTATTCAGTTGCTTTTGGATCTAGTCTATACTAAATAATGTGGACTGGAGAGGATGTGGACTGAAAAATATTGTTTCTTTCATATGTAATTAGCTTTTTCAATTCCAATTTGTAAGGAATTTTTTTTTTAATCTCTCTGAATTTCAGTTTTTTGTTCAATCCGAACCGAAACAAAATTTATAATTCGGTTCGGTTCGGTTCGGTTAGTGTTAATAATTCGGTTCGGTTCGATTTTCTAAAAAAAAAATAAAACCGAACCGAAAACTGAATTACCACACCGAAACCGAACCGTTTCACCGAATGAACAGCCCTACTATAAATAAGATTTTAGACTAATGCATTGTACACACATTAATTCATTCATTTACTCTCAAGAGAATTAATAAAAGCTCTTGTTTTCTCTCTATTTTCTTTTTAGTTTCTCTCTATATTCTTCATTATAGTTTTCTTATTCAATTATCTATATTACTATTACGATTTCATTGTGCTGACAACTATTGCGCGTCAACAAATTCATAACACGTTATCAGCACGAGTCTCTACCACCGAAATTGAGAGCTTAATCAAGAGAAAAAGATATATCTTTTCTATCTTTGAATTCTCATGGCAACTATTTCAAAACTCATTTTTTTTACTCTTGATATTTATAGAAAGAACTATATGTCATAGATACTAGATGCTTAAATTTATCGAGATGTAATGGGTCTAGCAGACACCATTGTTGAAAATAATGTATCATCATCTCAAAATCGCATAAAAGTTATGATTTTTCTCCACCAGAAGATAGTCATTTTATCAAAAGCAAGGTTTACTTTAAATTTGTACGTGAATGTATTAGAACCCGATGGTTATGGCCCTGTAAGAGGTCGTGGTCGTGGTTGAAACCACGGACATAGACACAGCTATGATAATAATCATCCATTTAATCATGGTAATCAGAATAGATGCATCTAGATATAGTGAGTCCTGAAGACACAATTTAAGAAATACAAAGTATCAAAACCATTTGACTACTAGGAAATTCTAAAGGAAATATACAATCATCAGAAGATGATTGTTATATAAATGCTAGTAATGATTTGTTATAAATATGCCTAAAATATTTTATGTCTATCAGTATGCAAAAATTTTATCGCATTTAGAATTTTTCCTCAATTAAAGTTATAAGGAGAAATATTAATAGTAATATGATGAATAAAATAATTTTCCTTTCTCATATCTCTAACATGCACCAGTAGTAGTAATATCAAGAAGAAGTTTTTCAGAAGTATTTTGAATTTATATCTTCTGAAACTAAATGAGTCATGGATAAAATATTTTGACACTCGACCAAATATTTTATGACATTCCCTGAAGTGAATGACATTATAAATTAGAATATATTTATGTACGAGATTTTGGATACACTTTTTTCTTATATTATAAAAATGAATCATTAAATTTCCAGTGAATAGATACTCACCAGAAGTGAAAAAATAATGAGAAGGAAAAAAGAAAAGTAATAATTTTAACATGTTATTGATGCAATATGAAAGTTTGTCACGTATATATAGTACGTCCAACATGTTATAAATTTTTATTAATTATTGATATTTCTTTACTTCCCTAAATTATGCTACTGATAGTAATAATACTTGTGTCGATAATATTGATATGACACATGTGAATGTAGCCAATTCTTTTGAATATCCAGAAAGAGTTTTTAGTATTTTGAATGTTAATCAAAATTTTGAATTATCAAATTGCTACTTTTATATTTTATATTTTGTGATTATTATTGAACAATTTTAACACTATAAATTTATATTCTAGCATTTATATATTATTTTAGTTTATTTTGGATCAAGAATGGTGAAGATACAATTTGTCTAAACAATATTTATAGTTTATTTGGACAAAATTTAAAATATATGTCCAAAGTATAAATGGTAGTGCAAGATTCCTGAAGAACTAATTGATGAGTAACTCTAGAAGAGTTAATTGATTTAAAGCTCTAGAAGAGCTACATGATCTTCACCTAATGGTCAATTTTGTAATGCATTATTCTCCATATAGTCTCGTGATTTTAGCATTAGTGATACTATTATTCTATCGAGATATTAAACGAATGGACTTTTGAGACATATGCATTACTATTATGACAAAGAATATATGTCAATTATAGATACTACCGTTCATTTCTTCTAGTTTATACTGCATAGAATTTTTAAAATTGAGATACAATATTGAGTAAATTTGAAGTTTACTAATAATTTATTAGTTGGCATGACCGGTTGGACCATCCCGGATCATTAAAATACTAAGAATGATTATGAATTTATTATGGAACCGAAAGTTTCCTAATATGACAAATTTATATGTGTTGCTTCTTTTATTTAAAAGTTACTAATATTACTTGGGGTTGAATGTGTTATTTTGAGATGAATATGAAGAAATTATTAGTTGATGTATCAACAAATAGTCATATGTATATTGTTGTTTTTGCAACCTATAGTTTGCACAATTTATTGATAATGAGCTCATGTTTTAACATTCTCCCAAAGACATAATTTGTCCTAATAATACTGGTTGTATTGAGATAAATATTGAACATCCTACAGAATGTTCATGACTGTGATATATTAGTGTATATTTTGTATTTTGCCAACACATTTTCATTCTCCTCATAATAGTTAGTTTGTGGTCAGAAACCAAATATTTTCCATCCTAAATTTAGATATGCACTATGTATGTTGCTCAACCACAAAAGTAATGACATAGATTCTCAAATATATTATCAAATATGTTGAGAGCGAATCTCAAGAGAAAGATTCGTATTTTGTTAATTTTTGAATATGTTGCCCCAACATAAAGAGGAGAAAACATGAGGCCGGATAAAAATATTAGTATGTGTCTCATCTTGATCTTTTATTTTGATCCTCATAAAAGATGCATTGAACCAGAAGTTCAAAGGATAATTTATATAGTGAGATATATTAATTGACCAACATCCAACAAAGAATGTTCATATTATATTTGATATCCATGAAGGATAATCTACAACTACAAATAAATTTGAGACACAATTGAATCGTGGTAGATAAGAGGTTCCAAAGATACAAACTCCTCACTGGAGCAAAGATTTAAGATGGTCATATATGTTAAGTTGAGAAGATTTAAATTCCAATAGAATTTTTCTCTAAACATGATTGATATATTATTTTCAGAAGAAATTTAGGTACCTAAACACTTTGATAATGATAAGATCTCGACATGATTGGGAAATACTGGAACTGCACAAGTATATGAAGTTAAAGATATTAATGCGCATGATATATTGATGCAGAATGAGAATTTCCAAATCGAGGTCTGCAGACTCGAAATGATAAAGTTCCATGAGAAATATGAAAAGTTTAAACTATTTACAAGTACACTTGAACTGTACATGTATTCCCATCAGGAATTATATACATGAAGTGTAATCCCAAAGAGATAGCAATTAATATTTGCTTATAAAATACGAACTACAAAAGTGAATATTTTCCATGAGTTATGGCGTATGATTCTTCGTAAGACCTGATGCTGATAACGAAGAAATATATTTCTAGTAGTGGATATAATAGTGTGCGATAACACTTAATATGTGTTTATCTTTGTTATCATTTGATAATAGTACTTATATTTGAAATCTTTGATGGACTCGATATGCTTGAAGCATATAATTGTTCTTGTAGAATATAATAAAATTATCTTAGTGAATTCTTATTGAAAGAATGATCGAGTATGTCCATATATGTAGAAATTCTATACGTAGCTATACTTGCTATATGTGTTTCTTTATCAGAAGATATTCTCATTGTACAATTTATTGATTGACATATTATTCTCTATATTAGGGGGAGAAATCATCAATTAAATGAGGATATCATTTATGACTTTCATCTATGCACAAACATTAATGAATTGAAAGTTCAATATGTTGTTTATTTGTATAAAATTACAAATTGATTATTTGACTGACTTTGTAGAGTTAGTCAATATAATGTTCTATCTATAGATATTCTTATTTGGATAGATGTCACAGCAGAACAAATATATGAATTCTATAATTATATAATTTTGATACATGTCTGAAGCGTGATTGATCTCTTGATTTTACTCAAAAGAGAAAAGGATTTGATAATCAAGATATTTTTCCTGAAGAATTTAGAAGAACAAGTATTGTGATCAACGTTTTGAAAAGTCAGCATTTTATTTTGATTGAACATCCTGAAGATGTTTCACATGGCCATAGCATATCAATGGTCATTGGGTTATTTTAGTGATGTCTTTTATATCTATTAAAAGATAGTGAAGAACTATTTAGTTTTAAAGTACTACAATTTTGCAATTGAGTGCATAAATATACTTGTCCACGTCCAAGTAGATATATATTCTAATTCTTCTCTACCCAATAAATTTTGAGATGGCATTAAGCTCGCCTTTTGATATCTCCTTGAAATAGTTTATCTCAAATATTGAAAAAAATTTAACTCTTCTTGAGATGGATATGCAAGGTATAAGTTACCTATATAATCCACATAAATCAAGTATTTATAGGCCTGTGGTAATTATAACAGCCATAGCTTCTACTCATATTGAAAAATAGAAATTCATGATGTTGGTGGAGAATATGTATGATTATGATTAATATATTCAAGAAAAATCTATATCCTTTAAGAAGGAATACCAATTGTATTGTTGGATGATAATAAAGTTTGGAATATATCTAAGGAGATACGATAAAGTATATTTTTACTCACGAGCTCCATAAGAGATGTGATATTGATGTGCAATGAATTTGATCATTTGATTATTTAAAAAATCTATTCACTAAGACCTTACCAATAGTAACATTTGATTGGAAAGCATCGGTTAAGAAATCTCAAAAGATTATCTTCTCAGGGAGAGTAAATATGGCATAAAGAGTAGTATACTCTTTTTTCTTTACTAGAGTTTTTTTCATTGGATTTTTTTATATAGTAAGGTTTTTTAATGAAGTATACTCTTATGTAATGGACATCCAAGAGGGAGTGTTATGAAATTAATATTGTTGATGTCCATTATCTGATGTCAAAGAGGTAATTCAATATCAGAGTTATAGAGATACTCCAACTATCTAGAAGATAGATGGTAAAGTTCTGTCACATCTTTAATTAGTGATAGTATTTGTCTTCTGATTAGTCTATACCTCTTCTTATTGATATATACTCTTGAATCCTATAAATAGGGCTTTAGATTGATGTATTGTACACACATTAATTCATTTATTTAATTTCAAGAGAATCAATCTCTGTATTTTCTTTCTAATTTCTCTCTATATTCTTCATTATAGTTTTCTTATTCAATTCTCTATATTACTATTACAATTTCGTTGTGCCGACAACTATTGCGCATTAACAAATTCATAACAAAGATAGGTTTCCAAACTCTTTTTTTTTTTTCTTAATGACAAGGTTTTTTCTGCGAATGTAATTAGATTATTTATGTTTTAAGAATTCTTTAACTTTCAGACCGTATAAATGTTTAAGTTACTAAGTTTGAATATTTTAATTACTTACGAGTACGAGTGTAGAGTTTGATGAAAGAGACCTTGTGTTAGTGGAGAAAGTCATTGACACGATCGTGTCCCGACTTTGGTTTAGAGCATGACACTAATCCCATTAATTCCTCAAAAAGGAAAAAGTAAAAAGACTAAAACACCTATAAATACCTAAAGTATCCAAAGGGAAAGGGAAGACATTTTATAATTCATGGAATCTTGTTTTTTTTTTAATTCAATAAAATACAATAATTTAAAATTTTTGGTCCCGTAGTAAATCTTTTAGATATTTTCTTCGATACCATATGACGGTGTTCTTACATCCTTTCTAATTAATATTTGAACAATATCAATAAGATTTTGAACAACTATTTTTGGTCCATTTACTCCATTGATTAAACATAATATTTGAGACTCTGAATACTCTAATCACCTTGCAACTTCAAATGTTGTACCTTATTTGAAAGAAGCTATACATATGCATTACTACATAATATTTCACTAATTCAATGAACAATTCCACTGGAAACAACTACCGGCTTTAAAGTTCTTGAAGAAAGGTACTTCACAAATTTATGTTAAACCTCCAACCGTAAACAACAGGATATTTGGTGGACATTAAAGGAATAGTAATAATAGAAATTAGTTATACAATGCTCATGCAAGAGAAACTTCTCCTCTGTGTATAACTTCGAGCAAAATGTGAAAAAATTCGTGCAATTCATCTTCATTGGCAGCACAATCAGTCAAGAGAAGTTCTATATCTGAAAATTGAAACAGATATATGGATTAGTTGGCAATTGCTAGCTGATTATCAATGAGCATGGCTCTCAAAAGGATAACTCATCTTTTCCTTGTTGCAATTTTGTTATTTGTTGGAATAATTTGTTAAAATAAAAAAAAACCTCATAATTATTTTTTTGTTGTCTTAAAGATGTCCTTTAACTTTTATTTTTATAATTTTAGTCCTAATTCTAGTTTTTCTAAAAGAATATAGTCTTGATGTCAATCTTACAGTAGAGTTCAGTTAAAATTTACATGTGTTGCGATTTGAAGCCTAAAGGGTGCTTAGATTAGAAAGTTCTCATTGAAAATTAATGGAACTTTCTTTGTCAAGAAACCACCAATTTGGACCTTGTTTCTTCATCATTATGCCATGAAGAGATTTAGGATCAAACTTTCCAAACAATTCTTAGTTAGGTAAACTCACATGATGTACACAATCAAGAGTCTGAGCAAAAGTTTGCCCACTTTTGATACCTACAACGTTTAAGATGTATTGTGATACGTATTCAATGCAAAACGTTGTATTATAACTCCAAGGGTATTAGAAGTGTTCTTTTCCACGAATTTGGAAGAACTTTGTATATTTTCTCTGTAGATTGTAAATTTATTTTGTGGTTGGAGTTAAAGATAAGGTTGCTTTTAGATTAAAACGTTTAAGATGCACTGTGATACATAATTATTCATCATTTTTGCTATACACAACACCCTTTTTGGTGCATGCAACAAAATTTAAAAATAAAAAAATTACAATAGATAATTTAAAATACAACCATAGGAAAAAATAATAAGAAAAAAGTACAATCAAATAAATAATCTATTTACGAAGTTCAAAATAAAAAAATTTAAATTCATACTCTATCGAATCATAACTGAATGTGGATGCGTCGTCTAACAATGGTGTGGGTGGAGCTGGTATTTTAGCAAGAAAGCATGAGGGGAAGATTTTTTTAGCAGTAGCTATCCCTTTGGCCAGTTTGGCCTCGCCAGCAGATGCAGAAGTATTGGCGATGCTACATGGCTTTGAATTTGCACCGCAGATGATTTAGATAGCTTTCCTTTGGCATCTGATTGCAAATCGCCGGTGAATGCTATCAGTGCTGGGAATCAACAACTCTCATGCCTGTGGAATTTTGTGCGTAGAATCAAGCAATTACATATTTTCTAGGTCTCAATGTAAGGGAATAAATTTTATAAACAGGATGTTTAATATTCCAACACTTATAAAATGGATTGCGTTCGATTAACTTGGGGTATTAGGTTGGGCCTAAAAAGACACGACGAACCAATTTAGACTAAGGGTCAATTTAAAGCCCACTAAATTGCAGGTCTCTGAAACTTAACTTCTTCTTATAAGCCCAACATCTTTTATGAAAGCCCATAATTGAAATGGTTGACTTTTTTATTCAATTTTTTCTTTGAGTCTATATTTTTTTTTACACATAATTTTTTTCATAAAATCTATGACAAAAATTAAAATTTAATCTAAATACATACAGTACAACGCCTGCAGTGACATATGAATCTCATTTCATATGTCTATATTTTGGGAATAATTGAGAAAGTTATAAAAAATAAGATTAACAAACAGTGTTTTTGCCTACATTAAAGAGATAGTTTTCCTAAAACCATAAAAGAAGAGAGAAGAAGTTACTCTACCCACCTTGGCTATTTGAGGTGCGGAATATTTTCTATTATCATAATTTTTAAATTATTGTGTAATTTTAATTATTGAGTTATTTCAATTACTCAAATTTTCTCTTATTATGTATTAGAGCAGAAATTTGAGTACTGATTTGATTGTGGTCATTTTACTATTAATAAATAATCATTTATTCATTAAAAAAAAAAGAAGAAGAATAGAGAAGTTGTATTGTGCAAGAACAAAAGGAAGTTGAGAGAAATTGGTAATGGATAATAGCAGTAGATAGATTTTTCCATTTAATATAAAATTTCCTTTTTGGATCATTTATGAACACGACGAAACGAAAAAAAAAATCTCATTTTAAATTTTTTTGAGAAATTACGTATTCCAGTTAGGTAATTTTAGAAGAAGGGCAAGGTGCGCCGGTAAAAATATATGGTAAAAGCCAAGCAAATTGGAATTTTTTATACCTGGCGACGAGATGGGGATGTACCCCTTTCCATCACAACTATCCCTAGGGATAAGAATTGCTTAGGATATTAGTATTTGGATTGGAATTTTAGTAAAAAATTTTGTCCTTTATTTGTAAGGACAAACTAGTGATATTCAAATTGAAGACTCTGACTTGTGTCATTAAGGTTTCATTTAGATTAGATTTTGTTCGGACAAAACAATAATAGAGTCTCATTTTTTTTCTCATAAAATATTTACTTTTACAGAATTTAAGATAGAAAATTTCAAATCAAAATTCAAAAAAAAAAAAAAAATTAGTGAGATCCAAAATGAAGACTCTAGCTTGTGTCATTAAAGCTTCATTTGGATTGGATTTTATTCAGATAGAACAACAATTAAATATTATTTTTTCTCTCATAAAATATTAACTTTTGTAGAATTTAAGGTAAAAAATTTTAAATTCAAATCCAATTCAAATAAAGCTTGATTAAAGTCTCATATTCTTTTCAATAAACATATTTGACTCTACGATTACAACAAGTATCCATATAAATACTAATTTAGTCTGTATAAAAAATATAATTTTGTCAGTATGTACAGGAAATGGAATATTCTTATAAACCATATATTGTTTGTTTGTTTTATGTATTTAAAAAGAAAACATATTTCGCTTGTTTTTTTTTGTTTAATTATGTTTTATTAACCATTAACAAAAATATTATTATAAACCATATCTCCTCTTTTTTTTTTTTTTTAATTCAGCCTCATGCAGGTTGAAGATAGGTTTTGTCAGTGATAATTTAGAGTGCGCCGTTGTCGTGGGGCTTTCACAATCTGCTAGAGGCCCACGGATTCTTTTCAAGTGCAGTGGGACTACGAAATGTCACCAGGACCCAACCAACAAATTTTGCGGTCACATATAAGATCCAATTATCTATTGATAGCATACCTTTTGAAGCATAAAGTGGACTGGAGAATGATTCTGAAGGGTTTTTTTCCCCCCTTCCAGAATTATGACACTTAATTCAGAATGGAAATATTTAACCAATAACATGAGATTTTTATCATTTTCTTCAACAAATAATGCCATCTTTTGCTAAAAAAACAGCAAATAATGCCATCAAACAAATTAAAGAAATAAAGCGAAAGCTATATAAATAATAGTGTTCATTCTGCAAAAATGAAAAATAATTAAAAAAAAGCTGCAGGAATTTATTTATTATTTAAAATAACTAAAGAAAAACACAAGAGAGTTATTTTGGTATATACCACCCACATGTAAGTGATACTGCAGGAATAACTCTCTCCAATTCTTCAGCCTTCCACACAAAACTTCTGCAGAAATGCCCTTTCAAACAAAGGGCCGCCCAAAAATGAAGCCGAAAACTTGATCATGGAATGGTAAACCTTCGAAAATGCCCTCTGGAATAAAGGGCCTCCGCAAAATGTTAAACGACATGACAAATTTGGGAAAAGAATAGAAACTCATCTTTTTTCCTCTTCTCTTTTGCTCTGTAATGTGCAGATTGTGACAAACATGAGGTGACTTTATATAGGTTTGAAGGGGGAAGAGATCATTTTGATGGCATTAATTTCTTAAGATTTTGATAGATTTTTGATGTTATTGGATAGGTTCACTTATGTGCTCAAGGGGTTCAATAAAACTTTTCTACTTAGTTTATGCGTTTGAATTCATTAAGATTTTGATTACTTACTAAATTTGTCAGCGTTATTTTCGAGTTTGATGATATGATTATTTGAAAAAAATGAACATATTCACCCAGCAATTGTAAATGCTAAAAGGAAAGGAGAAGTTTCTACTATTATAAGCTCATACTTGTACATTTTCTATTTTTAGGAAATTCTTAAGTAAATTTGGTTTCCGTGGATCAAAAGTTAAATGTACTTAAGAATTGACGGCCTCAATGTTGACTACCTGCATGAATTACAATTACAAAAAAAAAAAAAAAACAAAAAAGGTGTTGAAGGGATTGAACAAAATTTTTCTAACAAGTTCATGTATTAGAATTCATTAAGACTTGGATTTTTTTACCATTTTGGTTTATGCAGATCATCACAATCATATCCACCACTAAAGAATTCATTTGCTCAATATATATTTGAATTAAAAAAGAAAAAAGAAGTATATAAACATTTCGAGTAGGGTTTGTTGCATTTTACAACACCATTATTATATACTGTTTTTTTATTATAAAAAGTCTAAAAATCAAACATTTTTTTAACTTCTTTCTCTTTCTATCTCGCATTTTCTCTCTTATTTTTCTCTAAAATTTCACTAAAATTAATTAGTGTCATATCAGATCAAGTTATACAACGTAATAAATAGTTAATTTGTACTAGATTCTCTTGATTTTGATATAAAAAACTTATAAAAATGTCAAATTTTGAATTATTTTTCAATTCTGAGCAAGCTTCAAGGCAAAATTTGTGCTAGAGTTTCACCCAGAATGGCAGAACTCAAGCATGATGAATGGTCAAAATTTTAAAAAATTTGAGTTTTTTTTTTTAAAATTTTTAAGTATTTTATCTATAAATCGAGGAAGTCTAGTATGGTTTTTTTTTATCTAATTGAATTGTACAGCCTGATTTAATGTAATGCTAATTAATTTTAGTAAAATTGTAAAGAGAGAATGAGAGAGAATATGTTGGATAGAAAAAGAAGTTAAAATTATTTTAATTTTTTAATTGTATGTAGTCAAACTTAAAATTATATATAATTTTTTACTATTCCTAGGATAAAGAGTTTTTGCACTTTAATCCCTCATGTTCAAAGAACCCCTCAGGTTCCCTTGACCATTAGTCAATAATAAACCAAGTAAATTGCCATTAAATGACAATGAAAATGACTTCTATATCCCTAATTTATTATGCGCAATTAAACTTTGGCCGTCTCCCCATTTAATCCCTCATGTTCAAAGAGCCCCTCGGGGTCCCTTGACAACTACTCAATGATAGACCAACTAAATTGCCATTAAATGGCAATGAAAATAACTTCTCTATCCCTAATTTATTATATACAATTAAACTTGCCCATCCCCCCATTTAAAAAACAAAGAAGATTTATTGCAGTTTACTACACCTAAGTTAGGGATCCTTACACTTCAGTCTCCCATATTAAAAAATAACCTCATAGAGTCTCACTATTAATCATCAACCCCAGCCCTCTTCACCAAGCCCCCCATCTCCCTCCCCCTACCACATTCTCCCAACCACCTCAGCTTTACCTCAGCTTTTTGCAATTCCGAACTTCCCCATCCCCAACCCCTCCCTTGTTCAACTTCAGTCTTATATAATCCTCCAGCTTCCACCTCCCATCGCCATTGCCTCTGTAATTCCCCAATATGACTCACCTTTACAATGCCGATGGCCAACTCCAAAGCCTATTGCCATAAAAGGCAAAAATAAGTGAAAAAACACTTGTGGAGGCCATAGCTACAGTGGCAAGATTAGCAGCAGTGAAGGGAGAGAAGAAACTGCACATTTGGCAATTGGAGGTATTGTCAAATAAGGTAACTAATGGTTTGTTCAATCAAATATGAGGTTAAAGGAGGTAGTGGGGCGTCAGAGGAATATTTAAAGGGATGAAAGGAACCGGTAAGGTGGTGGGCAATGGGGAACAAGGAATATTTAAGGCGACGGGGTTGAACTGTTGAAGGGGTTGGCAATGGAAAGGAGGACCGGGGAAAGACGATGATTTTTTTTGTTTTTTGTTTTTTTGCTTTTGTTGTTTTTAATAATAAAAATCTTGTAATCAAATATAATAAATTAAGGACAAAAAGGTCATTTTCATTGCCATTTTATGATAATTTGCTTGGTCTATTATTGATTAACATTCAAATAATCCCTTGGGGGTTATTTTTGAATATGTAGGACTGAAGTGCAAGAATCTTCCAACTTGTGAGTAGTAAAATACAATAAATCCCTTAGAGACAAATAAGTCATTTTCATTGTTATCTATCAACAGTTTTCTTGGTCTACTATCCACTAATGGTCAAGAACGTAAGAGTCATTTTTTAACATAAGGAACTAAAGTACAAAAACTTCATAATCTAGGGATAGTAAAATGCAATAAACCTTTTCGACCATATACAATTTACAAATTTCATTTACTTTGACAATGGCTTTTTGAGACAAAGTAAATGTTGATACTCACCACTTAGAAAGAGTAAGGCGTACTTACACAAAGTTTTATCTTGAAACTCAATAAAAGAACTTTCACTTTGACCCCACATAAATCTTGTCCTGTAAATAATTTACCTCTTGCAAAATTAAAAATAGATTTTTCAAGAATATCCCATCCAATCTCACGAATGTTTTTTCTTTTTATTTTGAAAGAATATTGCCAGTATGTTGTCACGTCAAACATGAAAATGTAGGCAACTAATCTCAACAACATCTCAGCTATGCTTTTAAAAAAAAACAACATATCAGCTAATACATAAATGTAAACTTAACTAATAGGTCAAAGATTTAATTACTATGCAGTAAAGCATTAATTTAGTGATAAAAATACTTTTTATCATGTAGAAAGTTTTAAATTCAAATTACATCTCTCTCGCTGTAAACTGTAATACACATCCTTATTCATCCAATAAAAGCATTAGTCAAATCTTTAAAATGACTAATGAATCAAGACATATTCTGAAATTTTATTAAGGTTAAGTGGTACTTAAAGTAAAAATGTATGAACAAAAATGTAGTTTTTAGGATGAAAATCAATTTAGATGCCTCCAAATTTCGTTTTCTGTTAAAAAAAAAGTGCCATTTTTTGACACGGAAAAAAACGACTCAAGGAGTATCAAGAAGCTCCGCAAGAGCAGTCCTCGAGGGTGAAATAGTTTTCGTCAGATTTTGATGCCGTTGTCGCGGGGCTGTCGCTCATAATCAGCTTTGAAGACGACCAACTCTTTTTCTTGTACGTTGGGAGTATAAAATGTTCCCACGACCCAATCGACAAATTTGAGCTCACATATAAATTTATTTCTCTATATATTTTTTGATAAGTAACTTGACTTTGGTCCGTTTTACACTACTAAATAGCACATTCTTTCATAGCATAATAGAGAGTGGAGTATTATTTTAAAGTCTTCTTCCTTTAGACTATATGAGTCTTTAACATGACGTAATCAGTGGCGGAATTGCATTGTCCATGACGGGGGCCAAGACTTTTTTAAAATGAAGTTAATATATATAATTTATGTATATTAATTTAGTTTGGCCTACTAAATGAAAAACGTCTTCAGAAATGACCTTTGAAACAAAGGGTCGCCCGGAAATGGAACCACAAATTTGTGAAGAAAATGAAGACTCTCAACATTGCCCTTCGAAACATAGAGCCAACAAAAAATGACATAACCAACCTGGGAACAGAATTGAAACTTTTTCTTTTTTTTTCTTTTTTTCTCTTCTCTTTTGCTTTTGTTAAGTACAGATTCTGACATGCAGGAGATGGCTCTATATAGGTTAAGGAGGAAGAGATCGTTTAGCAAGCTTTAATTTCTCAAGATTTTAATACATCTTTGATGTTATTGCATAGGTTTGCTTGTGTAGTATTCAAGGAGTTGAACAAAACATTTTTTTTACAAGTTGGTATATTTGAATTCATTAACACTTGAATCGCTTACTTAATTTGTCAAAACTTTTGGCGAGTTTCATAATCATTGAATCTTGTTTTTTTAATTCAATAAAATTCAATAATTAACTTAAATTCAACACTTTCACTAATATCAAATCAAATCAAACAGCACAAATGTATTAAAAATGTGTTTGGTTTGAAGGAATTGGAAGGGAAAATGAAAGGAAATGAGGCGTTCACTAAAACCTTTTGGTCCCTATAGTATTTCATCCTTTCTAATTAATATTTTGAATAATACTCAATAAGATTTTCAACGACTCTTTTTGATCCATTTACTCTGTTGATTAAACACAGTATATAAGAATCACCCTGCAACTTCGAATGTTGTTCCTTGTTTGAAAAGAAGCTATACACATGCATTACCTCATATTATTTCACTAATTCAATGAACAATTACCACTGGAAAGAACTAGTGGCTTTAAAGTTCTTGAAGAAATTTACTTCACAAATTTATGGTAAACCTCCAACCCTAAACTACAAGACCAAATGTGTGGACATCAAATGAATAGTAAGAATAGAAATTAGTTATGCAATACAGATGTAGGAGAAACTTCTCCTCTTTATATAACTTTGAGCAAAACCTGAAAAAATTCATACAATTCATCTTCATTGGCAACACAATCAATCGAGAGAAGTTCTGTATTTGAAAATAGTTGGCAATTGCTAGCTAATCACCAGTGAGGATGGCTCTCAAAAGGAAGACTCTTCTCGTCCTTGCTACTGTTCTGTTATTTGCTGTGATGGTTTCTAATGTTGCCGAAGCAAAAGCGATCAGCTATGGAGTTATTCAGCGAGATGAAATTCCCTGCGATAGAACAGGCAACAATCAGGCAAATTGTCGATCAGGGAAACCAACGAACCCATATGAGAGAGGATGCAACGCAGCTGACAAATGTCGCAGCCGTCGAAATCTACTTAGGGAAACAGCAGGAGGGTTCTAATGCCTAAAGAGTCCTAAAAGGTGCTTGGATTAGAAAGTTCACATTGAAAATTAATGGAATTTTCTGTGTCCAAAAACCACCAAATTAGACCTTATTTCTTCACCATTATTCCTTGAAGAGATTTAGGAACATATTTTCTAAACAATTCTTAGTTAGGTAAACTCGCAGGATCTACACAAATCAAATAGTATGTGCAAAAGCTTGTTAAACTTCAGAACATCAGCACTCCAGCATTCTACGCAGAAGAATGAAAAACAGTTATAGAAAGAGAAGCTCTCGACTAGAGAGAGGAAGCAAAATGGAAATTCTAACTTCTAACTAAAACTCCAGCAAAGCTGCCTGCCACATCAGTTTCTTCTGTCAAGTTGGCAAACAATTGGCATCCAATCACTTTCCATGTCATTGATCAACTGCCACATCATTTGCATCATTTTAATAAAGCTTACATATTTTTGATATGTACAACGTTTAAGATACATTGTGATATATATTCAGTGCAAAACATTGTATTAGAATTGCAAGAGTATTAGAAGTGTTTTCTTTGCAATGAATTTGGAAGAACTTTGTATCTTTCAATACAAGCGCGATCTCTTTTTATATACCACCACCATGAAGGTGAAATAGCAGGAACAACCCTCTCCAATTCTTCAGCTTTCCACACAAAACTTCATCAGAAATGCCCTTTCAAACAAAGGGCCGCACAGAAATGAAACCACAAACTTGATCATGAAAGGGTAAACCTTCAAAAATGCCCTCTGAAACAAAGGGCCACCGCAAAATGACACGACAAATTTCAGAAAAGAATAGAAACTCATCCTTTTTCCTCTTCTCTCTTGGTCTTTAACGGACAGGCTGTAATCAACACGACGTCATTTTATATAGGTTGAATGAAGGGGGAAGATATTATTTTGATGGTATTAAGTTGTCAAGATTTTGATAGAATTTTTTTGATGTTGTTGCATAGGTTCACTTATGTGCTGCTCAAGGGGTGGGATAAAACTTTTAAATTCTTTCCGTTTTAAAATATAATATATTTTAATTATTTTTTTTTATTTTTAAAATATATAATTTTTTATAAATTTTGATATTTATTTTTTTAAGATTATCCACACCACATATATAATTTTTTAAGGCCTCCAAGGCTGAAATAGTTTTTGTCAGATTTTACCGTTATTTTGGTGTACGGTGGAAGTGTACACTCCCAGGACCCAAACGACAAATTTGAGTTCATATATAAATCAATTTCTCTAAATTAATAGGATGTCCCTTTGGAGTATAATATGGAGTGGAGTATGATTTTGAAGATTTCTTCTTTTAGAATATGATTCTTAATGTCACGATGTAATTGTCATTGAGGTTAAATGCTTAATTTGTGATCAAGACGTTGAAAACGATACAGAGTAGAAAATATCACAATTACCTGACTAATAAAATTGACATTCCATATAAATCAAATTTAGTGATGGAAGTAGCCCCGGTTAAATCGGGCCTGGCCTGGATCCCCAGCCCCTCGTCACCGAATACGTGGGTGAGGTTGTCCCTACTTTCCTCCAGTCAATCCCAGTTTATCCTTGCTTTTTTCTTCAATTATCCCCAACTAAAATTATTACTTATATTATACTAGCTAAAAAAATCCGTGCTATGCACGGAGAAATAATTTATAATAAAAAATTATTACAAAAATTATTTTAATAATAAAAAATAAAATATAAAATAAATAATTAGAATGTCAAATATTCGTAAGATATATACATATAATTAAGCAAGTTAAACCTGATAAGATGTTAAAGTAATTGTTTAATAACTCTTCTAATGTCTTAATAAAGAGATCACCATCTGCAAATTTAGTAAAAAAAAAATTATTAGTTATATATTTAAGAAATTATAAGCATGGCAAATTGCTTAGCTTCTTAATTTAATACAATATTATCTAATTAAATGTATCAAGAAATTTTGCACATTTTTTAAGTTGTAAACACTCTTCACACTAATTTATTTTAATGACAAAAGTTACTAAGAGCGAAAGACTTTTATCTTCCTTAAATATAGGTGCACGCATCACAAATGTAAATGCAAGCCTATGCAGAAATTTACATGGTATTCTACTAACTTGTGTCCATTTTCCTGAATGTCATGTAAATAAAAATCTCTCAATAATACATATGTTGTGTAAAATTTATAATTAAATATTGTAATTGATAAATTATATATTGAGAGATATATACACATCTACATAGATAAATATCTTTGATTGTAGATCTCGTAAATAACTCGCTGGACAACGAAGAACAAACTTTGCATGTTTGTCTTTTAGAAATGTATATATACTTCCAGTAAAATCTTTAAGTTGAACAAAAAATCAATATCTTCAAATTTTTTAAAATGAGTACAATCAATAAAAGGTAACAAACTAACTTATTTATATAGTAGTAGTTAGTTACATTGATATTGTTTCAACTGTATCGTTGCATTCAGTACACATTTGCTCTCCATAAATACACTCTGTTACACTATCACAATTGTTGCAGGACTCATACCATAGATTTTCAATAACTATGCTATTTATATAAGTAACTATGCAAAAGTGCCTTTCCTGAAAAAAAAAAAGAGAATAACAATTAAAAGTCATATTTAATTATCTTGTTCATTTGTAACAGTTTATTACCTGTGATAGTGCTTGATAATCTGATATCCGTATTCTTTTAGCATTCGACATCAATAACAATTGTGTAGTAGAAAAATAAGCTCTCTTCATCCAAGCTGCAAGTATATTTGCACAACAATTTTCATCATACATAAATACAAAAAAGCATACGTAAAGGAAAAAAGTAAAGTATAATGAATTAATCTATACATATAAACTTACCATCGTCTACTGATATTAGCAAACTATAAATTTTGGTTAATATATAACCTGCTCTTTTAACAAACTATTTGGTTAATATATAAATTTTGGTTAGCAAACTATTTGTGCAAAGTGATGGCCATGTATGCAACAGTTGGTATAACATGAATAATTTTTTAAGATAATAATCAAATTAAATTAAGTAATATACCTTGATAAATTTTCACTATGATCTCACATGCCAATAGAACTGTGTTTTCATTTACTACAACTAATAGTTGCTTCCCCTCATTACAGGAAAATTCTCCCCATAAAGTAAGTCTAACAACTGTCATGCTCTTTTAACATTTAAATAGATTTTAATAAATTTATAGATATTGAAAAACATTAATAAAAATTTTACATTAATAAAAACACTTTTACTCTCTCTCCTCCTCCAAAATATACTTTTGAATGGGATATACATTACTTTTTTAAAAAATAAATATATAATAAGAATAGATTTTTAAAAAGAGAAATTTGTTCTAAATATCACTAAAAATATATATTTAATAGCACAACTATGAGAAACTTGTACTCTCTCTCCTCCTCCAAAACACTTTTGCACGGGATATACATTACTTCTTAAAAAAATAAGTGTATAATGAGAATAGATTTTTTTAAAAAAATTTTGTTCTAAATATCACTAAAAAAATACATTTAATAGCACGACCATGAATATGCCTTTTTTTTAGTGACAGAGTTAATTTTTCTTTTAAAAAAGTACTATAAAGATAAATTAATACGTGTTATTATATAAATAGTTATTAGAGATATTACAAAAAATATGAAGTAAATTTATATATTTAATTAAAAAACAATGTACTAATGATTAAGCATAAGTAAATAAGATGAAAAGAAGGAAATAAAAAATACATTGTAAGTTATACTTTTTTTCTATATATTTAAAGTAAATTAATTTTACGATATTGTCTTTCAATTATTCTGTCGTATTCACCTCCTACCCCCCGTTATGTATAAAAGAAAAAGAGAATTTTTTTATTTAATTATTTATTTTTGACTCTTTAAAAAAAATAGAACATATTTGTAATAAAATTATTGTAAAAATTAAAATTCTTCTCCCCTTACTTGTCTCCCTCCATTCTTAAAAAATAAATAACATAAAAAAGAAAAAATTAGTATTTTATAATTAAAAACCTCAAAGAAAGATTTTCAAAATAAAAATATTATCAGTCATTATTCAACTTTTTTCAAAAAGAATTGTGTTCTTGATCCATCACAAAAAAACTATAGTGTTCATATACTTTACAAAATTATTTCTTTCTTTTATATTCACTTGGTAAAAAGACAAAAATAAAAAAATAAAACCTATTAATTATTACATTTCATATCTAATGTACTACAAAGTTATGCATATTATGTTGTAGAATGTTTTAACAGTAAATTAAACACTTTTATCCTTAAAACTTAGCAAATGAAGGATCAAATTAGATAGTAATAAATATTGATCAAATTGGTGTAATATATACTAAGAACTAAACAGTTAAATATTCCTAAAGTCTTTCGTTCAAACAAACGAAAAAAAAAATTGAATCTTCAAAATCTATTAAATAAAACAAAAACTCAATAATTTTCTATTAACATAACTAAAAATATAAAATATATTCTATCATTCGGTCAAAACAAAAAAAGAAAATACATGAAAGATGTAAAAGGAAAAAGCATTAATGATGCTAAAAATAAAACTAAAAAATAAAAGAAGCTGACAAAAAGAGAGCAAATGAATAACTATATATGAAAGTCAAGTATAACTTGAAGACGTTGATAATAAGAAAATTCAAAAAGTTTTAAAATATATATATATATATATATATATATATATATATATATATATTAGTCCTAAAAAGAATTACACTGACTCATATTGAAGAAAAAAAAATAAACTAAAAGGAATTGCAGGATTTAACTAAAGAAATCTCTAAGAAATATTTTAAAATTTAAAAATAATAAAGATAAAATACTTATTTGAATATAAAATTAAAATATCCTAAATGTGCCTTATGTTTATAATGTGTATAACACTCATATATTTTTTTCCATTTTAAAGGAAGAAGCATGAAATAATCTTTCCATTTTGGTCTCTATCCCAAAAGGTTCTCAACAAAAAAAAAAACTTTTCTCTAAAAATAAATAAATTCATAAACATCTTACTTGTACACAAAGAAGTTCTTAATAAATTAAAGAAAATAAAATATTTTCTAAAAAAATTAATTCGTAAAATCTTTTGAACAATAAGAGATACAATGAGCATTGATAAGCTTCTCAAGAAAAAATAAATTATTTCTTCAAAAACAGAAATAGAAAATCAAATCTATAATACTATTTATTAAATTAATAGGTCAAATATTAAAGTGAAAGAGAAAAAAATAAAGTAACATGTATCAAAAAAGAAATTTAAAATATTATTTTTTAATTTGAAAAAGAGGATTGACGATAAAAAACCTTATGAGGAAAAATTTGTAAAAAAAGAAAAAGTTTGTGGAGAAAGTGATAGTAGATGAAGTTATGTGGAGATAGGAAAAAGTTATTAAGAATTTGATTTAAATTAAAAAATATATTTTAAATTACAATAGTAGTAGAATAATTTGTATAGTATTAGAGTTGGAAGTAGGCTTTGGTTTTTTTAGTAGTAGAAGAGTTTGTATAGTATTAGAGTTGGAATTGGAGTTAAAAGGTGGGAAAATTGTTTTAATTAAAAATTGAAAAACTCTAGAAAATAAAATCAAGGCCTTGGAAGGTTTAGAGGAGGAGAGAGAGTAAAAGTGTTTTGGTAATATATATATATATAGATGTGTATATATATTGTATAATATATTTTTAAGATATATAATACATTACTTTTAACTTCTAAAATAACAATATATAGGTACTTACTGGAAGAAAGTATATAATATAAATATTAAAAATTTATGTCTTATATATATATAGTATATTTATAATGACATATATACTTATATATATATATATATATGTATAGTCATGTAATTTTTATCAATTATTAAATAATATATGAATTATTTATTCTTCTAATATATATTAAGCTATTCATAATTCATATATATAATATGTATATGTATATAATTAGAATATATATTTATAGTTTTTTAAAGCTAGTTGTCTACTGAAAGGTTACATACATAAAAAATGCTAATTACCTAAAAAAATTCCTATTTTTTTTGTTGAGTACCCAAAAAAGTTCAAATTTCTTTAATAATTTTACAAGCCATTTAAATTTCTCTAATATGATAATCAAAATTCAACTACTGCTTATAATAAATACTAGCAATATAAAAGTAAATTAAGAAATAAAAAGAGCTACCACTAAAAAAATTACATAAAAAATAAAAAATATAGAAAGAAAGTGAATATGAGAAAAGTGAGAACGGGTGGGGGTGGGATTCTCCTTTTCCGACTGAGCCGGGATGAAGATTCAGTCCATCTCTGCAAGATGAGTCGAGACCGGAGACAGGCAAGGGATGGGGGTTCGGGACTGGGGACTGGGGTCCCACCCCCTGTTCCATCTCTAATCAAATTCTCTATTGGGAGGATGCTCACATGAAGTAGATTATGATTATGAAGATTCTTTTTTTTTTTGGCCTAAAGTAATGATTTTTAAAGTAAGATTTGGTTAAATTTGTTCGAAATTCCTCATACAAATTTCAGACTGGAATATTTAAGTAATAATATTATTGATTTGGCTTATTTTTGTTGTAAAATCCCACATGAAAATTAGAGTAAAGAGGGAGGTTTCTTTACAACTATAAAAGGAAGCATTCTCCCCCTTTGTATAGCATTTCAAAACATAGTCTTGATTACTTTTTTAGACTATTATTTTCTCTATTCTATCTTCTCACAAAATAATATTGGTAGTATTTAAGGAGTAAGCAATATTAGCCGAATCTCGTTAATTTCTCGGTGTTCTTTTATTTATTTTAATAGTTATTATTAAGTATTGTACTTTTAATTATCGAAAAATATTTTGTCTAAGGAGGTTGGTATTTAAGCAGTTCATCTTTGATCATCCAATCTTTCTGAGAAATTTTCCTGGGATAATTTTTGATTAAATACTTAACCTACTTAGTGTTTTAATTTGCTTTCGCAATAATTAGTATCAGAGCCAAAAGTTTTTTGAGCATATTCTGTGAAGTACAGATTTTGACAAGCAGGAGATGGCTTTACGTAGGTTAAGGAGGAAGAGATCATTTAGCAAGCATTAATTTCTCAAGATTTTAATACATCCTTGATGTTATTGTACAGGTTTGCTTATGTATTCATGGGGTTGAACAAAACTTTTTTAACAAGTTCATATATTTGAATTCATTAACACTTGAATCGCTTACTTAATTTGTCAAAACTTTTGGCAAGTTTCATAATCATTGAATCTTGTTTTTTTAATTCAATAAAGTTCAATAATCAACATTAATTCAATGCTTCACTAATATCAAATCAAATCAAACAACACAAATGTATTAAAAATGTGTTTGGGTTGAAGGAATTGGAAAGAAAATGAAAGGAAATGAAGCTTTCACTGAAAATTTTTGGTCCCTATAGGAAATCTTTTAGATTATTTTCTTTAATACCATATGATGGTGTCCTTACATCCTTTCTAATTAATATTTTGAATAATATCAATAAGACTTTCAACTACTCTTTTTGGTCCATTTACTCCATTGATTAAGCAGAATATATAAGACTCTAAATATTCTAATCACCCTGCAACTTCAAATGTTGTACCTTGTTTGAAAAGAAGCTATACACATGCATTACCTCATAATATTTCACTAATTCAATGAACAATACCACTGGAAACAACTAGTGGCTTTAAAGTTCTTGCAGAAATTTACTTCACAAATTTATGGTAAAACTCCAACCCTAAACTACAAGACCAAACGTGTGGACATCAAAGAAATAGTATTAATAGAAATTAGTTAGCAATGCTTGATGTAGAGATTCTTCTCCTCTGCATATAACTTTGAGCAAAGCCTGAAAAAATTCCCTGCGATAGAACGGACGGCAATCAGGCAAATTGTAGACCAGGGGAACCAGAGAACCCATATGAGAGACGATGCAACACGGCTGAAAAATGTCGCAACGGTCGAAAACTACTTAGGGAAACAACAGAAGGATTCTAAAGCCTAAAGAGTCCTAAAGGGTGCTTGGATTAGAAAGTTCTCACTGAAAATTAATGTAACTTTCTTTTTCCAAAAACCACCAATTTAGACCATATTCCTTTACCATTATTCCATGAAGAGATTTAGGATCATACTTTCTAAACAATTCTTAGTTAGGTAAACTCACTGGATCTACACAAATAAAAGAGTATGTGCAAAAGCTTATATATTATTAGTATGTACAACGTTTAAGATGCATTGTGACATATATTCAATGCAAAAAGTTGTATTAAAACTGCAAGAGTATTAGAATTTTGATGTTGTTGCATAGGTTCACTTATGTGCTGCTCAAGGGGTTGATAAAACTTTTCAACTATCTCCGTTCCAAAATATAAGATCTTTAATTCTTTTCTCTATCTTCAAAATATTTAGCTTTTTGTGAATTTTGAAGCTTATTTTTCTAAAATTACCCTCAATACAAATATAATTTTTTATTCTCTATTATATTAATAAAATTAGGTAATAATATAATAAAAATTACTTATTTTCTTTTTCTTTAATCTATGTTTCAAAATACTTTATATTTTGAAACAAAAAAAGTAATAAATTTATGTGTTTGAATTCGTTAATATTTTGATTACTTACTGAATTATAAGATATCATGCATATACATTTTCGATGTTTAGGAAATTCTTAAGTAAAACTTGGTTTCTGTGGATCTAAAAGTTATATGCACTTAAGAATTGACTTGCTTAATGTTGATTACCTGCTGGAATTACAATTGGGGAAAAAAAAAAGGGTACATAAATGTTTCGATTAGGTGCTCAAGGTATTGAACAAAATTTTTCTAACTAGTTCATATATTAGAATTCATTGAGACTTGGATTTCTTACTGTTGGGGAGTTTCGCCAGCATTCTTAGGTTCATTTTGGTTTTTGTAGATAATCACAACCATATCCAATACCAAAAAAAATTCCATGAGTTGAGGAGTATCAAGTTCGGCAAGAGCAGGCGTCCAAGGTTGACATTGTTTTTGGCAGATTTTATGCCGTCATCGTGGGGCTCCCTTGTAATCTGCTTCAAGGCCCATCAATATTTTTAAAATTTTCAATATATAGCTTAATATAGATTTTTGTCCTATCAAAATTAAAATTCTAATTCAGTCTATCCACAAAAAAAAAAAGTTTCACACTATCCAAGCAAACAAAGCTTAATAAAACTCTTTTTTAAAAAAATGGAAAAAAAAGGTTTCAAGCCCAACCTATACTATCAAACAATGACTTCCTACCTTCTACCATTAGACTATTTTTTTTTCCCTCAAAACAAACAATACTATTCCTTTGGGGTCTTGTTTGGTTCAAGAATTTTAGTGAAGAAAAGGAAAATGAGAAAAAATAAAATAAAAATCTGTGTATTATTTAGTTCACTAAGAAAAATACTATGAAAATAAAAAATGATTTCTGAGAAGCCAACTCTCTTGTTTGGTTTGTGAGATTTTACGATGGAAATAAAAAAGTAAATAATAAATTAATATTTTCTATATAAAAAACATCTTTTGAAAAAAATTATTTTTGAATAAGTTTAAAGAAATAATATTTGGAAGGTTAATAATAGTTACTTCTAACTATCAGTCAATTTGCACATTCAGAAGTTAGAAGCAAGGTTCCATTCTAGCATGATTGAATTGAGCATTTAATTTTCTAACTCAATTTGTATAATACTCAAATACTGTTCGAATTCGTTCGATTAACATTTCAAACTTAAAATTTTGTTTGATCTCGTTCGTTTATTTGTTTGTAAAGTTCAAAGTTCGTTAGTGTTAGACTCGTTTAATTTTTGTGAGTTGTTCGAATAACTCGAATAGTGTTCAAGTTCAAGTTGTTTGAATAAAATAAAAAAATAAAAAATTAAATAATAAAGTAATAAAATTAATTCTAATATAAAAATATAAATTTTGATATAAAATTTATGAATAATAAATGTATATATATGTTTGCGAACTTTAGCATTTATTTTTGAATAAGTTTTTGTTTGTTTAATCAATAAACGAACTATTTTTTGTATTGATATTTTACTCAAGTACTAGACAAATGAACAATAAGAGAATACGAACGAGCTTTTTTTTGTAAATGTTCAATTGAAAAAAAAAAAGCTCTAGTTAGTAGTTAGTATTGATTTTTAAATTGTACTTTTGCTTTAATCAGCTTTTCCTTAATATTTTTATTTTTCTCACACTTTTATGTAGAAAAGTATTTTTCAACACTTTCTATTAAAATTTTCTTCCATAATTTCCTTCATTTTATTTTCTTTGGTGTTTTCTTTAACTACTAATCAAAGGAAAATATTTTGTAAGGAAAGTGTTTTTCTTTCCACAGTAAAATTCTTGAACAAAACGTACCTTAATATTCACATAAGGATGATTACCAATTGTTTTATCGTTGAACATTTTCTCAAAGTTTTTCAAAGAACTTATGAACACTTGGAAATTGTCAATGGACGAAATGAAAGAACAGGCGCAAGCGTGCAGAGGACACTTAACAGATTGTGCTACATACATCTCCAAGTGCAACATCCAAAATTAATTTTAACAGAATCATTATTAAGTATTTATTTATCTTTTGTACTTAATTTTTTTTAGTAATGAGCAAATTTTAACTAATGAAATACTCATTTCATCTAAAATTGAATATTTATATTTTTATTTTATAAAATCTAAAAATAAATGTCTACTTTCCTAAAATGAACTATTTTGATATTTAAACTTGTACAAATAGCATTTTTGCTTGGGAATGATGTGCTTCGATCGTCCAGAATTGAAGCAGATATAGAACATTGTAACTATGGAGGTACTGTCTTAACTCAATTTCGACCCATTTCTTAAATGGGCACCGCCATTGAAGCAAATATAATAATCAAATTTCCAACAACTTATTAAATCTTACAATTTTTAAGTAGAGAAATTTGCAAAATCAGTCCTAAAATTTTTTATAATTTTAGTACCATAATAAACTTTCTTTAAAAATAATGGTCTCCACTACCCACCCCTTTTGCTTGGAAATCCAACAAACTCCTCCATGGGCCACTTGCATGAGTCAGCGTGACTAAGGGCAAATTCATCAAACCCCTTTATGAATAAATGCTTACGGAAACCACTCACGTATCTCACTTATTTTCAGTGTATTATAAGTATTTAAAAAGAAAAAGTCAAAAAAATAACAATTTTGTCCTTGGTTAATGTTCGTGATGATGTTATGCGTAAGAGTTTGTCAAATTCAGTAGTTGAAGAAGTGGTAGGAATTATTATTTTTTTAAAATATTATTTTTAGATTAAAATTATAAAAAAATAATTTGGAGGCTAAGTTTAAACAAACTAAATATATAATTTTAGAATTATTTTTATTAATTTCTCTTTTACATATAACCCGAATATAATATGAATTAGTTTTTAATTTAAAAATAAATTTAAAATATTTTATGTTTTTACTATAAATCTCTTTTTCTTTTTTTACTAACAATCTGCCCCTTCTATTTTAAAAACTCAAAATTTCAGATAAAAATTCCTTTTGCAGAATAACATGTACTCCTTTAAACTAGTCCGGTTCAGTAGCATGTGCAAGATCGATTTTAAACTGTTAATTATATTTAAAATCTGATCTAACAATTATTAAAATTTTAAAAATTTTTTAAAAAATAAATATAAGAATTCACAAAATATGATCCGTCGAATCAGATTCGAAAGCTGATCCAACGGATAAGATCTGATCCGCGACGTACTGCAAAGAGTGAATCTAGGACCGGAACCAAATTGCCTTTTTTAAACATCCATGGAAGGGGTAAAGTCTTGTTCGACTTACCGGATATACGGAAATATGTCTGAGATGAGACTTTAAACTGAAGTTTTGCCATCTGACCAAAAATCGGAAGAAAAAACGAAATCGAAAGTGGAAAACCGCATTCAAAGTATTGACTCAAGAACCTCCAACTCCCAGCATTTGCGCCCGCGGGACCGCAAAGATTTCCCAGTAATTTGTGAATTCTTCTTTTATTTAAATCTCCAATTACATGTTCCACTTACCCATTGATGATAATTAGCCCACATCATTATCGATCTAGCATACTGATTTCCCTCGAGAAGTAGCATAATCAGTCCTTATTAAATTGATGTTAATTTTGCCCACAACTTAAGCAATCTGTACGGTCCCCTCTCTCCCTCTTTCTCTCCTCAGCTCAAACCCCTTCTTCACTCTTTCATGTCTGAATCCTGGGGCAGCAAATCAACTCGGTGGGTTCTTTATTTTGCGGGTCTTTCCCATTGTAAGCTTTCCTGCTTTCCCTTTTAAATTCTGATTCTTGATGTGTATAGTTGCGTAAATAGTTTGCTTTTGTACTCAACTATGCAAATACAGGTGTAGTTCTTTGAGGTTGTCGAACTTGCGGAACATTCCATTTCTTTTTTTGTCCTCCTTGCCGTTGCTGTTGATTTCCTTGGCATCTTTTCTTGAAAAGTCTGAATCTTGGATCAGTCCCATTTGGCTTCACTTTTCTTTTCTTCTAGTTTTGTGCCAACTCCTCTCCCCCTTTTCTTATTTTCTCCAAAGCTGAGGCAATCTTGGAGTTTCGATTGAGGAATATATTTAGTCCTTCAATCTAAGTCTCTCCAAAAATGTACTCTTTCTTGTCCCAGTGTACTTTAAATTGATTTTTCTTGGCAAGTGATTCAATTGGTGCGGGAGTTGTGAGCTGGGAATCCTATTTATACCGTGCGGAAGATTGGAGCTGTTAGGTTTGAATTTGGCCTTCTTTAGCTTATTCAGTTTCCTTCTATTTTAGACTAATCAATCAACCCATTCCTCACTGCATTTTTTCTCATCAATTTTCCCTTATTGCGTTCCTTAAATTATAGTCATTCAAACAGCTGTTGAACTTCAATTTGGTAAAAGAACAAATTCAAGGAAAAAGTTGTTTAGAAGCTATTAATCTGTAAAAATCTTGGGATTTGAGCTCCAGCTCCGATTCAGAAAGTCTGCAAATCTCGTGCACCATTAGGCCTATGCTTGGTGGTGTTCACTTACTGTAAGGAAAGTGGTGATTTCATTGTTTGATATTCTTGGTTCCTTCAAAGACCAAAAAGAGTTGTTGATTTGATTCTTTGAAGTTCTGGGTATTCTGTTATGTTGGAAAATTAAGGACTTTTTGCATATGAAGATATATCCTAGAGCATTTGACAGAGAACAGCTGATTAGTATGAGAAAGAATGCTGCTTCTCACTCGGGAAGGATTTTTAGTGACAGGAGGTGGAAAATACCATTCTTTGTGAGTTTGCTTGTGTCTGTTACTCTGTTGACAGTAGCAATGTTCGGGTTATATTCATCATCTTATGGTCAGGAACAAGTGCAATTAGACACTATTTCATTAGCTCAACAGGAGGACTCTAGTGACTACTTTGTAGAATCTGATCTAAGGAGGTCATCAGAGTCAAATGGAGATTATTATGCAGAACCACCAAGATTTGCTTATCTTATATCAGGAACAAAGGGTGATAGTCAAAGAATGATGAGGACATTGCAGGCTGTATATCATCCAAGAAATCAGTATATTCTCCACATGGATCTTGAGGCTCCACCACGTGAAAGGTTAGATTTGACAATGTCGGTGAAGAATGACCCAACTTTTAGTGAAGTAGAAAATGTCCGTGTTATGTCACAATCCAATTTGGTCACGTATAAGGGGCCTACTATGATTGCATCTACCCTACATGCTATTGCAATATTATTGAGGGAGAGTAAGAACTGGGACTGGTTTATCAATCTCAGTGCTTCTGATTATCCTCTAGTGACTCAAGATGGTTAGTTCGATGCTATCTTATCATATTCTTTACTGCATTTTTTTTTCTTCTTAGGATCTTCTTAACTTGCCTTTTCTATCTGCACTTCATTTGCTGCGTGTTAATAATCATTTCTAGCAGCTTTCAATGTTTCTCCTCCTGTTATTCTCCAAAATAATCATTTGCCTATGCTTCAGCATACTTCCATGTTATGGAGATGGCCATCCTCTTAATGTAATAATTAAAATGTCATTTGCCTATGCTTCAGCATACTTCCATGTTATGGAGATGGCCATCCTCTTAATGTAATGATTAAAATGTCATTTTGCTTGAATTGCAACCTGGATAGTTTCAGTGTCATGAATCATGATAGCAAATTAGCAGTTAGCTCTACTTTGAATTTAGTTTGGAATGAAATTAAAGTAGTACATCTAAATGTGATTTTCAAAGCAATGCTGAAATTATCTTGTGTCCAGTAAACAAAGTACAAGAATATAAGGGCAAACTTTTATCTGCTTTTAAGTATTTGTGAACTATGTTTGGAGCTCCTTTCCATGGATTGAAGTTGGTGATTTGTTAGAATTAGTATTGGCTGAAAACTCAATAGTATATATTGCGCCAAATTCTTTCCATAACCTTTGAGTGGAGGATAGATAGGACTTTGAAGCTCCTCTTTACTTAATGATATTTTTCTAGTTTTTTAACTATTGACCAATATTAGTTGGCATATTTTAAGGGGAAAAAACCTTATTTCTATGAATAACCCAGACTTTCTTGTAATCTTTCACTCTGGGTCAGTATATAATTATGCTAATGGCTACAGACTACATGATACTCACTTTTGTAGCTTAATGCCGTCTGTTCCCTTTAGCACACTAGGAAGTGCAGACATGGAAGGTAAATGATGAGGTCCTGCTATTCTAAATCTGAGTGTGTGTTGTATGCCTCAAATGTCTTCTTAAGTAATTACCGCTCCTAAGGATATTTATTGATTGGATAACCAAAACATTGAATCTATATATAAAAGATGTAGAAGGGGAAATTGGAAGAAAACGTGAAGAGAAAAGGTAGACCAGGCAACTTGTTTTGCAGATTTTGTAGTCAAGATATTCATCTATATGACATGTGAATGGTACGTCTCAATAAAACGTTAATGTCTGAAAAATCCAGCTCAAGTTGTCTGGAGAAGCAAAATTCCTTACTGTTGAAATTCCGAAAATTTGACCATTTTCTTGTTCTAATATGTTTCTTTTAAACTATACACTGGCTGAGGATCCAAGGTGATACTCTTTTGCCCTGATTTCTGGTATATATTCCGGCAGGAGGAGTGCTTCCCAAGTGGCTGTTCAACGATATAGGTTAAAAATCTTTCGTTCTAGTCAATATATGTTGACTAGAACTGCTAAATATTGTTAAATTCTACTGATGTCTGGCAACCCAGGTCTGCCTCTTGTATGGCTTGTTTGTATTCAAATAACTTGATCTGTATGTTTATGTATTATTTACTGCAAAACTTCCTTAACTTTGCTGACTAGTTTGATTAATGGTGATTGTCATCATAAATTCATATCTCTGTATCTGATCTTCAAAGCCTCCTTGCAATAAAATGCAAACTTATTTCCACCCTGACTTTGCAGATATGCTGTATGTATTCTCTAATTTGTCCCGAAATCTCAACTTCATTGAACATACGAGGCTCCACGGCTGGAAACTGTAAGTAAACTAACATCCATTTAATATACATGTTAATGTTGTCCAGCCTAAGGCCTTCTTCAATTATTTAGCTTGAACGCAATGTGCATGCCATTTTCATTTGTAATGATGTTTGCAGGAACCAAAGAGCAAAGCCAATCATTATTGATCCAGGTCTCTACTTGTCTAAGAAATCTGATCTTTCTTTGACTTCTCAGCGCCGATCACTGCCTACCTCTTTTACACTGTTTACTGGTAAGGTGACTTGCGAGATGTTTACTGCTTATTTGCATTAAAATAACATACTTCCCTGGCTTATAATTGTTATCATTCACGCTGTAGATTGCTAAAACAAGACAGGGATTTGATTTTGCATGCATGTTTAAAAGTTGTTTGCTTCCTTTGCAGGCTCAGCTTGGGTCATTCTATCCCGCTCATTTGTGGAGTACTGCATCTGGGGATGGGACAACTTTCCTCGAACAATCCTCATGTATTACACCAATTTCATCTCTTCTCCAGAAGGCTATTTTCATACTGTAATCTGCAACACTGAAGAGTTCCGCAGCACTGCAATCAGCCATGATCTGCACTACATTTCCTGGGACACTCCACCTAAGCAGCATCCAAAGTCCTTGACAATTAAAGACTTCGACAAAATGGTAAATAGCAGCGTGCCATTTGCCAGAAAATTCCACAAAGATGATCCAGTACTTGACAAGATTGATAAAGAGCTACTTGGCAGGACCAATCGTTTTGCACCAGGAGCATGGTGCATTGGCAGCCCAGAAGGTGAGTCAGATCCATGTACACTTCGAGGTGTGGATTCAGTGTTTAGGCCTGGCCCTGCTGCAAAAAGGTTGCAAGAACTAATGAAAACTCTCCTATCCGAAGAATCTCGAAGTAAGCAGTGCTCGGCCGAGAGCTGACTATGCTATCCGGCGTTTCTTCACTGATTTATCAATAGGGACATCATGAATCTCTGTTCTTGCAGCTAAAAAATGCAGTAGCTGCATGAGAAGCTGTTTGCAATTTTTTGGGGCAATTAGTGTTCTCACAAAGGTGAGATTTTGGGAAATGGAAAGCGCAAGTGTAAATTGTTGTACTAATATTTGAATCATTAGTGACAATATAGAATTTTGGAAAAAATTTGTTGTTTGGCTTTCTCAATTAACATTATCATTACTTCAATTGCTATTAGATGTAATTCAGAAGGAACAAGTAAATATAATCTCAGAAGCTAACAGCTTAACTGTTGTATTTGGTGGTTCAGTACATAATTCATAGTTCAAGAGGTATAGGATTCAAAATTTTACGATCTGAACAAGGGCAGCAGTGGATCCTCGAGTTCTCTTCTCTGATCAATTGCGGTAGCAGATCATGAAATTGCAAATTATTCGACACTTTAAAATACTACAAACTTTCTCTTAGTATGAATGGATGTTAATTAGGTACGTTTACCTCATCTTGAGCTGTGGATTCTTGTTCAGCTACTTGAAAGTTTGATTGTGTTGTGCTTGAAAGCAGCTCGGTTAGCTGTTTTTCTGCCATTTTTAGATAAGCTTCAACTTAATTTCAATCTAAGCACAGAGCAACTTCATTCGCTGGTTTTGGTGGCCATGCGATTAGCACCATTGTAAAGGAACACCTTGTTGGAACTAGACTTCCTCTTTCCCCCAGAATGCACACAACATACACATCTCTTTAATATTTTATATATATAATACATTACGTCATTTCGTACAACACATATATTACAATATATAAAGATAATAAGAAATTTTATAATTATTATTTTTTATTTATATATATTATGCTATATTATATATTTTGAACTTGTGTTTAAAAATTAAAAAAATGAGGGGATCTACAATTAAAGATGGGAAAATTTTTTTCTTATTATTAAAATTAGTATATAGTAGGCTTTTAGCTCCTAGCGGATGGAGGACAATGTTACTCATTTTGTTGGGACTCAGATTCTTCCCAAGCATCAAGAAACTCAAAAAGGATAGGTAGAATTTCAAAGGCTAAAAATGAAATAAACAAAACAAAGATTTTAAATTTAGTAGGCTTAAAACAAACAGAATTTCTTTTCTCTGTTGAGCTTCTTTGATGTACTCCCACATGGAAAAGCGTGAAAGATTTCGGTCTCACAAAAAGTGCTGGATTTGCTTGCAGGTCGCCGAGCTGGGTAACGCTGGCTTGTAACCCAAGTGGGGGCATTAAGGTGTTGGGACGTTGGACAAACTCGGATGGTTGGACTTGGTGCAGCTATGTTCTGGCTCGCCCGTTCCAAGCGGGGAGTTGAACCGCGTGATCCAGGCGTAGGCTTGGATTACACGGTTCTTAGAGAGGAGGGCACCGCGTGAGGCTGGCTTCACAGAGCAGCGAAAACCTCCCGCTCTCTGCAGTGGAAGGACAACGGGCCGATGCTGTCCAAGCCCGCTATAACCGGATGGGTCAGCCTAATTGGACCAACACTTTTTCCATACTTATTGGAGTCGCAGGATCACTTATTGTGTTTATAGTGGTTGCATTTCCAGTGTAATCATTGTTCTCCTAAAATGAATATTGAGGCTAAATGTTGGATTTTGCAAGAATTAAGCTGCAAATTCTGTGGTGCAAGTACTGAGTGCTCAAAATATATTTTCCTCCGTTGGTTAAATTGCTATGGTGAGACTCCAAGTGGCAATTGAAAATTGAAGGTTTTAGTTCATGGGACTTGGAACAGTGGATAGAGGAGATCACAAACATGGATAACAACTTTCCCCATGAAAAGGGCGGAAAAAGTGTTCCTAAATTATGCTGCACTGTACTTATGGAACAAGTGTGGTTGCATCGAAACAAATTATTGAAGGATGAACAAGTGTCACATTGGTCTAGGCTTAGTAAAACAATCTCTACTATGAGAGAGAGCCATTGGAAGGCTACCAACAAGAGAATGACAAAGAATATTAAGGGTAATACCTAAGGGTGTGCAATCAGTTTTTAATTTTATTGTTCGATTTTCGGTTCAGTTTTCTTTTTAAAAATAAGAACCGAACATTCGGTTCGGTTCCAAACTGGAAAAAAATGAAACATTAGAATAGAAATACAAATCATACTATTCAAGTTAATAAACTCATTTTAATAACGAGTTCTTTTTTTTAAAAAAAGGAATTAATTTTCGGTTCGATGATCACAACCAAAAACGAATCGAAAATTATATAATTATAAAAATCGAACCGAATTGAACCATATAAATAGAAAATCGAACCGAACTGTAAAAAATAGGTCGGTTTCAGTTCATTTTTTGATCCAATTCGATTTTTACACACCCCTAATAATACCAATCAAACATGGAAAGTACCAAAGAGAGGATTCTTAAAGTGCAATTTTGACGTAGCGTTCTATGACTTTGAAGCCACATGAGGAGTAATTGTTAGAAATTATCAGGGCGAAATCATAGGTGCTTGTACCAACAGCTTTAGTGCCTCAACGGTTTATGAGGCAGAGGCAAAGCTGCACTACAAGCACTTAAATATGTTGAGAAAAAAATATTGGAGAAAGTGACCTTCGAAGGCGATGCTTATAATGTTATCCAAGCTCTGAGAGGGATCCATTCAGCTGAAGAATGGCATGGCAAGGACACTATTCTTTGCTGTAGAAAAGTGATAGGTGCGAAACTGAACTGGTTGGTAAATTTCATCCCTAAGCATTGTAATAGAAGTGCTTATAAGCTAGCAAAATGGGCTAAGTCATATGCATATAATGGCTATATCAATCCCTCCTTCCTTCCCCCGGCAGTTTTTCGTGATAGAGGCGGTACTAGATATGATTGTACTACTTCCTCTGATATAAATGTTGGTGATGTGAAATAAAATGCTTAAAAATTTACTGATAAAAAAAAAGAGACTAAATGTTGGATTTTTTTCTTGATGAAATAATTTCAACAAAATGATGGTAGTGCATGCATAGAGTAGTGATCTAAATTTACGCTTAATATAAGGGAGAAAAAAGAGGAAAAAGGCAGTATGAATTCTTGTTCATCTTAACAGCATTATTCTATCAAAATTAAATTTCTTTTATCTAATTGTTTAATATTTATATATTTATTACTTATTAAGTATTTATTACATCACATGATCTTATGCATCACATATTATTAATAAACAGTTTAAAATAATAGATAAATATTAATGCTATTGAATCTTGTGCATTGTACCTTCATATTCTGTGGGGGACATGCGAGGTTGCATCGAAAAGAATGTTTCTCTATAAAATTGTATTATAATCTAAAAGCCAAGAAGCATTCAAGATAGGGCAGCACAACCCTAAGAAACAATTATTATTATTACTCCCTTCATTTACAATTAAATATTTTTTTTGACTTAATATAAAATTTAAGGAAGATTTTTAACTT
Source organism: Rauvolfia tetraphylla (assembly GCA_030512225.1). Lineage (NCBI taxonomy): Eukaryota > Viridiplantae > Streptophyta > Magnoliopsida > Gentianales > Apocynaceae > Rauvolfia > Rauvolfia tetraphylla. Next base: position 3,071,610 of record JAJQKT010000012.1, read on the forward strand.
ATTTAATTTATCAAATTTACTCTCATTAACTTCACAATATCTTTATTAATTAAAGAAGCCAATGATATGACTCACATATTAGTGGAGTTTAAATTTCTTAAATTAAAGGAATTAAAAAGGTTAGTAGGTGGTCTATGTGTTAATGACCTTTATTTTTCTTAAATTAAAAAGATAATAGTAAAAATTTACATAAAATATATAATTATTTCAAAAAAATTGAAGTTCATTGTGGATATCTTAGAAAAAGACAGTACTAAATATATGACAATTTTACTAGTAGAAGATAATTTTTGACAACTTTAATATTTAATAATTTTAAATTTTAATAAAATTAGTATAAAAATACAACGTGTCATATTAAAATACTTTTTAAATTTAATAAAAATAAAATTTATAATATAATTTGAATGAATAAAATTCACAATATAATTTGAAACTTAAAATAAGTAAAAATTCAAAATTAAAAATTAAAAAAAGAAAAAAATTGGATTGGGTGGCCGACTAAATTTTGCACTCTATCACCTTGAGGCGAGTGAAAATATGATGCACTTATTTTTAAAAAAATTTTATTTGAAATATCAAAAATTTAATATTATATAAAATTCATTATATATCAGTAAAATTATTATGTGTTAAGTATTTATAAAAAATAAAATATAGATATTCAATTATATGGAGGAAGTATTATTTTGGAGGACAAGATACAGCCAGTTGTGATATGTGATAACGTTTTATCAAAGAAAAAAAAAAGAAAAGAAAAGAAAAGATGTTGTGATAATGAAGAATGCTTCACGTTAGACAAACCCAGTCAGTTGGGCTTGCTATGCATATACCTAACTGGATCTCCCATTTCATGAGTAAAGCTGGATCGGTGTTGTAAAAAGCTGTCAGATGGGTCAGTTAAAATTGGATCAGGACTATTTCACAATTTCCTCAACATTTGGGGCTCGTGATTTACTGGGCTTTCTCAGTTGAACAAGAGGCGAAGGCCGGAGTTCCTATTTTTTATGGAGTAACTATATACAATTTTATTTTAATTTTAAAAAGTTTTTAAAATTCTTTAAAATATTTGAGTAAAAAATTTTAGATCTATAAAAAATGATAAAGAATTTTTACAAAAAAATATTAGTTTATCGAACTACCAATAATTTTATATCGATTTATACAAAAACAACTTTAAAATCGATTATAGAAATAATCAATTTTGAGTGGCAAAATTTGTAGTGTAATTCTGCCACCTTGTTGTGAAATTCAAGGATGAATTCCGTCACAAGGTGGTGGAATTAATGAAGCAAATTCCGCCAACCATTGGCGGAATTTGCTGCTGGTCCATGATGTTGGCCACTTGCATGGATATTAATTAACCCAGTGCAACTCGTGATTATATAAATTCCTGATCAAAAGCCTTTTTTTTCCTTCTTATGAACATATAAATGGGAGAAATATCAAACGTTCTTATAACATGATCCTAAGATTGGGGCATGACACAATTCATTTAGATTATCAAATCAAACATTAGATTATAAGTAATATTTGGAATTCCAGCATCTTGATTGGATTTTTATTTCAAAAATTTTATTTTGTATTTTTTCTCACACTACTTGTATTTTTACCAATTGGTAAGATTAAATTCAGATCTTATTTTGCATTTAAAAAAATTTATTTGTGAAATAGAAAATAAAAAATAAAAATCTTATAATGCATATATCTTTTAATTTTAGTAGTCATAATATATTAATGTATGTGGAAAATAAATGTTTTTCCAACTAAGACTTCCACTTTTTCTTTTTCTTTCTTTTGATATATTAAGAATATAAGATCATTTTACAAAGTGTTTTCGACAGTTGAAGTATTATTTTGAACCTGTTTTTACTATCTTTTCTCTCTTTAGGGTGCATTCTGATTTGTTTTAAAGATTTCCAACTTTTTCTTAAAACATTAAATTTGAACTTCACATTTTTCTTCAAACAATCAATTTTGTATTTAAAAAAAATTAAATTGAAAAACGATCTAAATATACCCTTTAGTTTTGTAAGGGAATGACAGTAAAGATAACTTCACTTTAGAAAATGTGGCCCTTGGGACCATTTTGAATCTGTAACAGTTCATTAATGGGAATAGATTGAAATGAAATTTGAGAAATTATTTTTGAAACAAATTTAAGAATGTTTTTGAAAAAAAAAAGTAATTTGAGGACAAACAAAGCCAATTATATCCTCTCATTGTAGTTGCTATATTTTATTTGAGAAACTAGACATTTAGATGATTACCCTAGATTTTTTTTTTCGTTGATGGAAGGGGTAAAAATTAAAAATAGGGATGGTGGGGAAAAAAAGATATTTTTTCCATAAAATTTTTAAAATTAAATTTTAAAAGATGATCAAAACTATATAATTATGAGTAATATTATAAGGATAATATTTTTATTGATAGAATAATATTAGGAAATTTGATAAATATAATTATTTAAAAAAATTCTTATAAATAAGAAAATAAAATAATTTTTTTGAAGTAGTGCTGTGTGGAACTCACCAATTTGACTTTCCTAAAGTAGTGCTACGAGGGCTCACCAATTTGAGCAAATATTTCCTTGAATAGTGCTTTGAGGCCCCTCTAATTTAACCTAATGTGAAATTTGTTATCTAATTTTGCCATAATCTAGCGAATTTGGCTACTATATTTGGCAAAATTATGAGGTCATTTTCGCTACTTGGTGACAAAATTACACTGCATGTTGTGCCACTCAGTGGCGAAAATTACGCATATTTGTTTAAAAATTATACAAATACGAATTTAATTAAAAATTAACGATATTTTATCTCAAATTTGAGAAAATCCTTCGTAGAATCCTTACTCATTATCTTGCTGCGATTAAATTCGTCTATTTTTTTTATTAAAAATGTGATTTTTTTTAAATATATGTTGAGAGAATTTTAAGAGAGAGAGAAAGTTTATAAAAAATGAAAATTTTTTGCACTACATATAATAAAAAAAACTGTATATAGAGTGACTTTTTTTACTATTATTCAGTTAAAAAAAAGTTCCTATTATTAATTTATATTTTTTTCCTTTGTGTGTACTTGAAATTTATTTTCATCCAAAAAAATAATATATAATATTTTCACTTTGAATACTTTTTAAGTTTTATCCACTCACAAATAATTTACTCTTACAAAATTTAAAATAAAAAATTTTTATATAAAAGTGAATTATATGAAAATTTTTATATTGCACCAAAAAAATTTGAATTGTTTGTAAATTAAAAGTGAATTCATATATTCTATTTTTAGTAAACTATATGAGCCTCTTTTCTTTTTCTCTTTCCTGTCATTATATGAGTTTTTGTTACTAGTACTATTTCAGTACTTTTTCCTTTGTTCATCTTTTTTAGTTATTTGAGCTTTTCTTTTGTATCACTACTTGAGCCCTTTTTCTTCTTGACTTTTTAACTATTAGTATCCGAGCCTGATTTCTTTATATGAGCATTTTTCTCTCTTTTCTCCGTATTACTATTTGAACCTTTGTTAATTCTACATGTCTCGGCCTTTTTCATTATGCCAGGGGAATGCCTGCCTTCTCTGAAGTCACTGCAGTTGGGAGTTTCCACAAGGAAAAGCCTTTCACAAGCCCCATTACCCTTTGGCAGGTGATACACCGCAAAAACTAGAACAAATTGGGGTTGGGAATTGCAAGAAACTTAAGGATATACTTGTGGAAAGAGCGAACAATAGAATTGGTGATTGAATGACGCAAAATTTATCTAATCCCCTAAAAGTTTGAAGAGACTGAAAGTTAAGTGGAAGAGCATTCTTGGAAAGTTGGAGAAGGTGTTCAAGATAAGCAAGGCAGCAGCAGCAGTACTGCTGGATGACATTGAAGGAAATAACAGAGGAATCTACCCGATCAATTGCTGCAAGTTCCCGAGTCATTGTCTGCTAAATCTGGAGAAATGCTGAAGATATTAAGGGCAAGTGCAGCAGTGGATCCTCAAGTCCTCTTCTCTGATCAATTCCATATCTTGAACTTGCAAATTCTTTGACACTATAAAGTTCCTCTTGGTATGAAGGGATGTTACTTATGTACGTTTATCGATAACCTCATCTTGAGCTGTGGATTCTTGCTCAGCTACTTGAAAGTTTTGGGTGTGTTATACCTGAAAGAAGCTCAGTAAGCGGTTTCTCTGCAATTTTCGGATAAGCTTCAGCTTAAGTTCAATCTAAGTACAGAGCAAGCAACTTCATTGCCTAATTTTGGTTGCCATGTGATTAACACCACTGTAAAAGAACAACGTACTGGAATTAAACTTCTTCCTCCCACCCCACCCACAAAAAAAAATGCACACAGTCTACATTTCTCTTTAATTTTTTTTATATATAATATATTATGTCATCTTTTGTGTAACATATATATTTATAGTGCGTGAAGATTGTAAGTAATCTTAAAATTATTAATTTTTAGTTATTTATATTTTTATAATAATATATATTTAATATTTGTGTTTATAATATGTAAAAAATAAGATAATTAATAATTAAAAAATAATTTTTTGTAACTGAAATTAGTATATTTCAGCTATATCTTCTAGCTTATATGAGAGAAACATTTCTCATTTTTTATGGCACTCAGAGCATCAAAGAAAGTCAAAAGGATAAGTAGAATTACAAAAAATTAAAATGAAATAAACAAATAAAAATGTTAAATTTAGTGTGAAAAAAGAAAGAGGAATTTCTGCTCTGTTCAGCTTCTTCGATGAACTCCCACATGGAAATAGTGAAACAACCGTACCACCTCATATGTGGCCAATGTGGTTTCTGGTTCGCCGAGCTCGGTAACGCTAGCTTGTAATCCAAGTGGGGGCATTAAGGTGTTGGGACGTTGGACGGACTCGGATGATTGGGCTTGGTGCAGCTCTCTTCTGGCTCGCCCGTTCCAAGCGGGGAGTTGAGCCGCGTGATCCGGGCGAAGGCTCGGATTACACGGTTCTTAGAGAGGAGGGCACCGCGTGAGGCTGGCTTCACAGAGCAGCGAAGACCTCCCGCTCCCTGCAGTGGAAGGACAGCGGGCCGGTGCTGTCCAAGCCCACTATAATCAGATGGGTCTGCCTAATTGGACCAACACTTTTTTATTACCGTTAAACTATGTTGCATATGCTTCAAAGGACAACAATCCTTTGTTCTTTTTTTTTTCTATCTTGACGAAATAATTTCAAGAAAATAATAGTAGTGATCTAAGCTTATACTCAATATAAGGGGAAACATAGGAAAGTAAATTAGTAGTATAAATTCTTATTTTTCTTAAAAAAATAAAAAGAAAATAAAATATTATTACAATACATCAATTTATACATCGCATATTACAAAAATGTTACAAAGAATACCTAACAACTACATCAGGTAAATCTTGTACATCATAGTCACCAAATCGTGACTCATGTTATCTTGTACACCACATCATCTTGCAACAATGTTTTATTAAAAAAGGAAAAGATTTTTGGCTAAAAAAAAAGAAAAAAAAGTTGTGATAATGAACAGTGATTTTCCCACTTCAGACACAATTTTGTTTCGATCGTGCTTTTTGCAGCACGTCCAGGACTGAATCTGATTCAACAGATCAAATTTTATAGGTTTCTATATTTATTTAAAAAAAATTTAAAAATTTTAGTAGTCATTGGATCAAATTTTGAATTTGATCCAATGGTCCAAAATCGGTCCTACACTTGCTATCAAAAGCACGGGCAGGACCGAAATCGGACTGAGACACAGACAAACCCAGTTTTTGGGTTTCCTATGCGGGCCGCCCAGTTCATGAGACAAGTTGAGTCAGTGTTGTAAAAACTTGCAAGTATAAGCTGGGTCAGTTGTAATTGGATCCATATTGCTACATAAATAGTAATTTTCGGGTCTTCGTCATTCTTTGGGCTTGCTGACTGTTATTGATATCTTTCATTTTCCTTCTCCTTTTTTTTTTCTAAGACTTGAAATCTTTTAATACACTCTTAAAAATATTATTTAGTAAATTAATTAAATTTTAATATATAAAATTATTTAATTATCGTAAAATATATCAAAATTTTAATTTAATAATATAATTATATATAATATAATTTAATTAATATACTAGATTATAAATTCAAAAATATATTAAAAATTTAAAGTGTAAGAGAAGGATGGTTTGGACATATGTAATTCTAAAGGGCAAATTATATACGGTGAGAAAAAATTTAATTATTTACTTTTTATTTGTAAGACTTCATAAATTTTTCTGAAGCATTCAAAGTAGAAATACTCAGATCTATCAATGACGACTATACTTTTGTGGAAATAAATATTAATTTATTAAACTATATATGATTTTAAGTCAATTTACATATAAAAAACTTCAAAATTGACTGTGAAACGGTCGATTTTGAAGTTGAGCAACCTTGCTACACCAATTCTGCCACAAACTAGTAGAATTTGGGTGTCAATTCCCCAGCAAGTGGGGAAACTGAAACACAAATTGCACCACAAATAGGTACAATTTGTATCCAAATTTTGTCAGCTACTGGCAAAATTTGGACATAAATTCTACCAATTACTGGAAAATTTTGTGTGCAAATTCTACCAGTAATTAGCGAAAATTGCATAGAGAATTTTTTTTCATAATAGTGAAATTTTAAAAAAATTACAGTGCAATTTTCACCACAAAATTAATAAAAATTGCACACAAAATTTGAGCACAAATTCTACCAATTGCTTGCGAAATTTGTGCCCAAATTTCCTAGTTTGTGACGAAATACCAAACTTTAAAATTGACTATTTTGAGGTTAATTTTAAAATTTTTTAATATATACATTAACGTAAAATTAAATATAATTTATTAAACTAATTTTTGTTTGTAAAAAGACATAATCATTATTGACAAATATATATTTTTCTACTTTGAATATTTCAAAAGAGACTTATAAAATCTTATAAATAAAAAATAAAAAATAAAAATTTTTAAACTATATATCATCGAAAAAAATTATATATAAAAATAACCGTACTAAATATTGATGTATGTGGCTCATATGATTCCGAAATCCATGTCCCATCCGAATTTATGGAATTTATTATTCTAAATTATCACAAGTCCACATCGAGTTAAACAACCACAAAATTAAAATAAAAAAGGTTCACATTTACACCCGGATTGCTCCGCCCACTGGGCTGACCTTGATGGGCGGGACCACCCCTAATTGACCCATTGTAAAGAAACCTGGTCCGTTTTCTAAACTACCAAGTCCACGTCCTCCTACTTCTCTTGGAAAAAAAAATCAAACACCAAGCGTTCAAGGAACTGTCGTTTGGTAGGGCTTGCTTCGTAATTGCATACTACTTCCATGGTTTAGCTTTAGCTTTAACGCCTTCTCTCAATCTTCTCTCCAAAATTGATACAACCAAGCAATGGATTCAGCTCCATCTAATGAAGTACTTCACGATTTTTCTCCTATTTTTCGCATATACAAAGATGGCCGAGTTGAAAGATACCTTCAAAGTCTGTTTATCCCCGCATCAGACGATCCTCAGACCGGCGTCCTGTCCAAAGATGTCGTAGTCTCACCAGAATATGGAGCCTCTGTGCGGTTGTTTCTTCCCAAAATAGTTGAGAAAGATGAGAAACTTACCCTCCTCATTTACATCCACGGTGGTGCTTTCGTTGTCGGTTCGGCATTCGGTTCTGTTTACCATAGCTACTTGAGCTCCCTGGTGGTTGAAGCAAACGTGCTGGCTGTGTCAGTTCAGTACAGATTAGCTCCCGAGCACCCGATCCCCGCCTGCTATGAAGACTCCTGGGCAGTGATGAAGTGGGTTGCATCTCATGCTAATGGTGGACAAGCTGGGCCGGAGCCATGGCTTAATGATCATGCCGATTTCACAAGAGTTTTCGTGGCCGGGGATAGCGCCGGAGCGACTCTTACACACTACATGGTGGCCCAAGCTAGTGTCTACTGCGATGGGGTTCTTGGAGATGGGGTGAAGATTGTGGGGATGGTTTTGATTCATCCATTTTTTGGTTGTGGTCAACGCGAGGGACTCTGGGAAACTCTTTGTTCGGACCAGACGGGACCTGAGGATCCGAGGATGAACCCCATGGCTCATCCAGATCTCTTGTCGAGTCTCAAATGCAGCAAAGTTCTGGTTTGTACAGCGGAGAAAGATTCTCTAAGGGACAGAGGTCGGCTCTACTACGAAGCACTGGGGAAGAGCGGATGGGGCGGCGAGGGTGAGATTGTGGAAACAGAAGGGGAAGGTCATTGTTTCCATTTGTGGAACCCAAATTGCGAAAATGCCAGAATCTTCCTGAAACAGGTGGCTTCATTTCTTCAGGCAAAGCATTAGGTTGTATTTGGATTGGGTTTAAATTTGAGTATTTTTATTTGAAAAATGTAAAAATAAATTATTGATGAAAGAAAAATAAGATTCAAATGGGCATAGCAAATGCAATTAGGTAGTCCGGTGGATGGGGTGGTTGTGGAGTACTGGGATTCATGGAAGGGGTGGGTTGAAGCATTTGCCTTTTTGGTTTAACATAATTGATGGGAAGTTCTGGTTATGAATTTGATGTGCATCTCTCTACACCAAAATTAACTATTTTTGTATCTTATTCTTTGAGAAGAAAATTTGCTTCCTTCATATATTCGATTTCTAAAATCAGGGTTGGAAAAGAAAAGAATGACCCGCTGCACACTTTGATCTTACCATTTCAGTTTAGTGAATCAAAGGATACATTTTTTAATCATATATTTTCTTTTATAAATAATTTAATTTTATTAAACTCAACCTAAATACACTTTCATTATAATAGCCAAAAATATTGGATACATGTATTATTGTAAATTTTGAAAGAATAATGTATAAAATGAGCTCTATAATTAATTTTTTATCTTAAAATATTTCTTAACTTTAATTTTTATAATTTTAGTCTCAAAACTATCTTAAATAGTTAGAAATAAAAATTATATAAATTTTTTTATATATAGCACTAGCAAATTAGATGATTCACGATTAGTTTTGGAGTTATATTAGAATTATGAATTGCATGTGTTACTAATATCTAAGTGTTTTTATATTAATATTTGATGAATTTATTTTTTAAATTAAACTCACATGTGCGTTACATGTGAGTTTGAACCAACTCAACTATAAGACATGATGTATTCTTTAAAAAAAATAAATTTAAAACTAAAATTATAATAATTAAAGTTAAGAGATATATTTTTTTAAAAAAAATTATAGTACTCTTTTCACAAATTATTCTTTCCAAAATGGTTTGAGGAGCCACTTCATTTCTTTATGTTCAAGTTACTTTTTCTTCGTCCAAGTTGCTTTTCGCTTTGGGAATTCCAATAATTTATTTAATTGATACAAATTGTGCATAGATTTATTTTTATATGTTATTAATACTAATCTTTATATTTAGGCTGTTGGATAATCTTAGTGCTTCCGAAGCTCAATATTAGAATTGGTTTCTTTTAAGAAGTTTCGTTTTGAGAATAAAAAAAAGAATTGATTTATGAAAAGGAATGTGAGACTCAAAGTGTCAAAAATGAATAATTTTTTTATTATTTTTTCTACTTGATCTTATTTTTATTTTTCGCAGAATAATTTCATAGTGTTAAGTTTTATTTATTTTTAACATCGGGATACAATGAAGAAGAACAAGCTATTGAATTCACAATAGTCTTCTTTCCTTAAGATGCTAAACATATGTAGTGACATAAAATGAAAACTAAACCAATATTGCAAATTAAAGTGGGCAATTTTGTCTTCAAAGTATTTGCAGGAGATGATCGAAAGGTCCAAGGAAATCAAACTTACTTTCACATTGTGTGATGAAGTAATGAAAGAAAGCATCAAGCTAGAGCAGCATAACCTCAACAAGGACCTTGTTCTTGTGCCAAATGAACCAAAATTTTCATTCCAAAAGCTCATTTTCGCTTTGGAAAACACCATCTTCTATATAGTTTGTAATCGTTAATGTACAGAGAGGACGAGATTATCCAATATCCAGACGAAAATCAAAAGCTAATTTTGATTTCTCATGGGAAAAAGTTGGCTCAGCGAAAAAAAAGGAGAATAGAGTAACGTTACAGTGATAAGTTTGGGATATGAAAAACCTGGTGGCCAAGATCATGAGCTGCTCCAAATGATTGGGCATGGTACAGCTTTCTTCTGCCCGGCCTGGCCTAAGAGAGGAGTTGGGTCTTTATGAACCTCTGCTAAGGTTTGGAATGGTTCTATTTAGATTATGTTTCTACTAATTAAATACATAATTATATCTTATTTTTTTCTTATAAAAAATTTATTTTCATAAATTCAAGACAAAATCTTTTTCAACCAAATACATCTTTGATTTCTAGAGCCTCGAACACATTGTACGGCTACTTCCATAAGGAAACCTCCATTCTCTGCATGGAAAGGACAACGGGCCGCTTCTTTACAAGATAGATATAACTAGATGGGTTAACTCTAAATGGATCAATTCCTTAATAATCTATATTTGAGCTTTATTCTATAAACTTGGGTTTGACTTCTCAAAATTTGTGTTAGAACTATGCATCGTAAAAGATTAAGAATAACAGGAAAAATAAACACTCTAAAGTGGGCTTTTTGCCTATCTAATGTAGAGTGTTCATCGGTTCGATTTGAAAAAAATTCGGTTTTACTATTTAGAGAAAAATCAAATTTTTTCATTTTTTTCTAAAATCAAACCAAACTTAATTTATCTTCAAATTGAATTTTCTCCAAATCAAAATATTTCGGTTTGGAAAATATTCAGTTTGGAGAAAATCGAAATATATAAAATTAAGAATTTAAATTTTAAAATAACATTAATTATACTCTAATATTGATTATAATCTTAATTAAAATCTAATTTAGTTTGAGTTATTGGTCTTTAAATAATATTTTTAAAAATATACAAAAATTAATTATTTTAAATTTTAAAATAACTTTAATTAATAATTAACTTAATTAAAATTATTAATTTTTAATTATACTTAATTATTAATTTGGAGAAATTTTGAAGAAAATTCAGTTTTTTCGGTTTGGCTTGGTCTAAACCAAAACCAAACCAAAATTCAATTTGGATATAAAAAATTGAATTTTCTCCAAACTGAAATTTAAAAAATCGAACCGAAAATTGAATTAAATTTCGGTTCGATTTGATTTTTAAATTTTCTCCAAATAATGCACACCCCTAATCTCATGCAATGGAGTGCCCGATTTCCATTTCTTCCCCCCCCCCCCTTTTTTTTTCATAATTTCCATTTCACTCTTGGCAACATCTATTGGCAAATATGTTTGAGATCTTCAATTTATTACATTTCTCTCTCTCTCTCTCTCTCCCTCCCTCCCTCCCTCTCTCTCAGCAATAGTTTATGATTTCATATAACCAGAAAAAATATTATGGACTTTTGTAATACATTTTTTTCTATTTAAACAAAAGATACAGAACCTATTATTATTTTAAATATGATGAAAATAATTTAGTTTATATAATTTACTAGTTTGTTCTCTTGATATTGAAAAATAGTCTTGCTTTCGATTGTCATCTCTCCTCCCTTTGCAATTTCCTAATATTCGTTTCCATATCCTCACAATTTATAAAAAAGAACTTCCAAGCTTCACTGCAGAAAGGCTTGTCACTGTGTGGTCAAATTTGATTTTTGATTCTTTTCTACCAATATATGTATTTTCACATTGCAGCAAATGATTCTTGATTATTTTAATAGAACACCAATATTGCTCATTTCTCTTTTTCTTTTTTAAGTCAAAATAGATTGAAATCTACCATGCATGTTGCGAGAATAGGAAGAAAGTAGTAGTATCATTTCTTGTCCATCTCAATACCAAGATAAGATGAACAAGAATGTGGTATAGAATTCAAGAATACTTTCTTTAAGTAATAAGAAATGTTATTATTTTAAGCATTTGAAACATTTATTGTATCACTTCATCTTATACAACACATACACTTAACAGAAGTTAAAGATAAAATTGGTATTACAATTAAATGGGGGATTTTGTTTTGAAAAGGTTGTATCTTACCTTCAATATTTGCAGCAGATGTGCAAAAGATCCGAGGAAATCAATACTTCTTTCACATTTGAGTGATGAATTAATGCAAAAAATCATCGAAGACAGCAGCAGAACCTCAACAAAGACCTTATTTTTGTGCAGTTGAGCAAACCCTTTCATTTCGAAAACTCATAATTATTTTGCAAAATATTACATTCAAAGCACCGCGTAATCGCTAAAGAAACAGAAGAGCAGAAGCTAATTTTCACTCTTACATGAAAAAGATGGAGCAGAAAAAAGAGAAAAATACAGCCCTTTTCTCCTTTGACCTCTTTGTATTGCTGCTTTTCTTCGATCTTTCCCACACAGGAAGACCACAAAAAAACAATTTTGCCCCAGATAAGCTTGGGATCGAAGAAAGTCAAAAGGATCAGTAGAACTACAAAAAATTTAAATGCAATAAACAAAATAAAAATGTTAAATTTAGTGTGAAAATAGAAAAAGGAATTTCTTCTCTGTTGAGCTTCTTCGATGAACTCCCACATGGATACCAGTGAAACAACCCTACTACTAATATATTGGCCAATGTCGTCAACAGTTCGCCGAGCTCGGTGACGCTGGCTTGTAACCCAAGTGGGGGCATTAAGGTGGTGGGACGTTGGACAAACTCGGATGGTTGGGCTCGGTGCAGCTCTGTTCTGGCTCGCCCATTCCAAGCGGGGAGTTGAGCCGGGTAATCCAGGCGAAGGCTCGGATTACACGGTTCTTAGAGAGGAGGGCACCGCGTGAGGCTGGCTTCACAGAGCAGCGAAGACCTCCCGCTCTCTGCAGTGGAAGGAAAACGGGCCGGTGCTGTCCCAGCCCCTCTATAACCAAATGGGTCCGTCCTAATTGGACCACCACTTTTTCAACTTCTTTTGATTTTACAAGTGCACATGAACTCGGTCAACGGGCCGAAAGTGCTAATTTCACTGAACATATCCCCCGTCCGTGCTGCCCCGGCTGTTTTTTGTGATAGGGGTGGTACTTTTCCTGTTCATTTTGTAAATGCTGACGCTGTTGGTAATGAAATACAAGAGTAACCGTTTACTCATAACAGGTGGTTCTTGATTCTTCAATGACCTCTCTAGATTCACAATGAATCTTTTTTCTTATGGGGTTTAATCCTAATTCTAAGTGATGATTTCTTTCTTGAGTCATTGTTTGAAATTTGAGTTCAGGATTCTAGGCATTTCCGAGTCTAAGTTTGGGTATTCCTCTACTTTTTCTGGAATTTGTTCCACAAAGTTCTTATTTTATTCTCCATGTATGCTCTTATTTTAGACGTTGAGAAAAACCCATTTGGAGCTCTCTTTGATTGCTTTCTCTACATATCAAACAAGGAAAAATAGTTTCCTTCAATTTCTTACTTAGTATCGTCATTTTCAAAGAAACTTCAAACACATTTTCTCTTTTCTTAGGAAAGGTATACATATATACTCTACTGCTGGGGCAGTTTAAGAATTAAACAATGCGAATTCAATATTCAACACATATTGACGAGTGTAGTTTAGTTATACCAACCGCTAACAATGTATATTCAACACTAACCTAAGGAACATTTCTAAGGTATTTCTTGACATAGCCTTTAAAACAAAAAAGAATAGCAAACGATACAGCAATCTTTTTTGTCACTGTCATCTTCTTCTTTTACTTTAGTGCCTGATTCAGAAAACGATATTTCTAGTAGTTGCTTTTTTCTTTTCCTTTTGGCTCATTGCTTTTGGCGTTTGAATTTTTTTCGTGTGTATTTATTGAAAGCTGAATTTTCTCCAAGATTGGCAAAAAGAGGTCAGTTTGTTTTCTACTCTTTAAGTTTCAAAAGTTGCACCCGGAGCTTGAAATATACACTTGTATTGATAAAATTCTCCCCTTGACTCTATATATTTACTCCTTGCAAGTCCTATTAGTCTTCTGCATAGATGAACTTTCTTGATAAATCTTCAGGTCAAGTAGCATTTTTCCTTTCTGATCTTTCTTGATAATTCTGTATTTGAACCTCTCTGCCAAAAATGCAAGTATCTATTAATCAAAAGTAGAACTATTGGAGAAAAAGCGCAAATTGCTTATGGCTCGAGCCAGGAATGTGGAGAATAAATTAAATGAGGAAAAGGTTTGCCTAGGGAGCGATCCTAAAGCTGAAGTGAATCTATGGGTTGAAGATGTCAAACTGATGGCGCATTCTATTAATTTAGTGGAATTGGGTGAAGATAAAAGGTGCATAAGAGGATGTTTTCCCAATTACATATCAAGAGTAAAGTTGGGAAAACTTCTGGAGAAGAAAACAAATGAGATTGATGAGCTTCTAGAGCAGCATAAAGAATTTTCAGAATGTTCATTGGTTAGTAGAGTGCCGAGAGGGGGTAGGATATTTTCAGAAACTACACTGATAGGAGAAACTTCCAGGAGAGTGCTAGAGACAACTTGGAACCATCTGATGGATAGAAGCATTGGAATCATTGGTATTTATGGTACGGGAGGAGTTGGAAAAACAACTGCTGTCATAGAGATAAACAGCAGACTGCTAAGGGAGAAGACGCTCTTTGATAATGTAATTTGGGTGACGGCATCGAAGGATTTAAGTATTCAAAAATTACAGAAAGATATTGCAGAGAAGGTTGACCTGAGATTTGAGGAAAATGATGATGAGATGACGAGGGCAGCCAAGCTGTTGGAGTTTTTGAACAGAAAAGCAAAGTTTCTCCTTATCATAGATGATTTCTGGGAGGGATTTTCACGGGAATCTATTGGAATTCCAAACCCAGCAACAGAAAAGATTTTCAAGCTAACAATAACTACTCGGTCCTTTAGTGTTTGCCATCAAATGGAAACAGATAAAGAGATAGAAGTTGGAATGCTTTTAGAAAAGGAAGGATGGGAGTTGTTTAGACAAAAGGCGGGAATAGAGGTGTTTGTCTCTCCTGAAATTGAAGATTATGCAAAGTCCGTTCCACAAGAATGCAGAGGTTTACCACTGGCAACTATCACAGTTGGACGGGCTCTAAGGAAAGAAACTGATCATTCTGAGTGGCAAGACGCCTTGGGAGAGTTGAGAAGTTCTTTGGTAAGATTTACTAACATAGAGGATCTGGTTTTTTCACGCCTGAGGTTTAGCTATGAAAGACTGAGTGACCAAACAATGAAGTCTTGTTTTCTTTACCATGCATTGTACCCAAAGAATCATTTTATGGAGACAGAAGAGCTTGTGAATTACTGGATGTGGGAAGGTTTATTGGGGGATAATATCTCAGTAAAAAGGATGAGACAATTAGGAAGAAGTATACTATGGGAACTTAAAGATGCCAGCATGTTAGAAAGTGTGTACATAAGTGACAATGAGTAATTTTTTGGTAACTTAGCCAATGTATCATATTCATCATCCTCACCTGTAACATCTGCATTCTTGTTCAAAGCCATTGGTCACATCACAGATATTGCAATTTGAACTCAAAATTAGAAACTAATAGGTCAAAATTTCAAAAACATACCATCCATAGGATGCTCAAACAAGGAAATTAACAAAAAAAATTACGACTAATTTTCCACATCTTAATCGCAGGAACCAAAAATTGTCAAATATGCTTGGCCAGAATATTCAAATCTAAAATAAGACATAACGGGAAAATGAAAAAAAGGAAGATGCAAATCATGGACCTAAACTGATTACACGGACAAAATCTTGACTATGTTATGATAGTCGCATACTCAACAGCATTATCATTGAAAACTTACTCCCTCACCGATCACAACCTCACCAATGCAGAACATTGCATTTGGTCCCAGGTTGTCTTCGAGGATTCTTGGTGCAGCCTCCTTATCAACAACTAAAACCATTCCAATCCCCATATTGAAGGTCCGATTCATCTCAGCATCCTCCATTCTTCCAGCCTTCACATCAAAGATGAAAAAAAGAGACACTTGCCAACATGAGAGTTTATCATATTTCAAACCTACAAATTTTGTGATAATGTAGACGTTTCATTCCTTAATGTGGTTCTTCATTTTAACAAGGAAATGAGCATCATAAAGAATAAAGTCAAGATTTTTCCATTTAAAACCATGGCATCCTTCATAGAAACTAACCTCCTGAATCCATTTAAAAACAGGAGGAATAACCCAGGAGTCCTTATAAATGACAGCTCCTAGGCCTTCTGGGAACACTCGGGGAATATTATCTGTGAAACCACCTCCTGTGATGTGGGCTATACCTTTGACACCTCCCTTGCTAATAATATCAAGCACCTGCGGTAGCCAATTTACAGGAAGTTAAGATTTACTTACAAGACTCAAATTAGTGCAACAATCAACTATTATTGAGGCATCACCTGCTTGACATATATGACTGTTGGTGCCATTAGAGCTTCACCTAATGAGACAGATCCGCCAGGAAGTTTATCACTCAATGAAAGCCCACTTTGCTTAAGAACCCTATATATATTTGTAACAGCATTATTATTTATCAAGTGAAAATGGAAAGTAGAATAAAAGCCACAAGTAGAATAATAAAATTTTATTACAGTATCAAATTCTTGATTGTTATTCCACAATGCATATGGGGAATAGAAACAAAGAAAAGGCTTCTCTTTCTTCAAGTCAATAACAAACCTTCTGACAAGAGAAAAGCCATTTGAATGAACTCCACTAGATGACAGACCAATTAGAACATCTCCAACAGAAATGTTTTTTCCATCAATTACTGAATCCTTCTTGACTATGCCAACTGCAAAACCACTGAGATCATATTCACCATCTGCATAGAAATCCGGCATCTCTGCAGTCTGAAAACCATACAAGTTCAATCAACTTGGTAAAGTTGCCTACTTTTATTTGGTAATATCTCTTGAACTTCACAGAAGAGAAAAGTCAATTTGCACCCAGACTACTACTACCCACCCTAAGACATGATGGATTCTAGCTCAGATTATAATCTATCAAGCACAATGATCTAAATCAAAGATATTCAACATGCATATTGATCAGACAAGAACGAACATTCCATCTTAACTGGGACTGAATAAGGTTGCATTAAGAATTTAATCCTGTCAAGAGTGGATGCATGCTTTCATATTACCTCATAATTAAGAACGGATGAAAGATCTCCATAGCATGAACTGAAAAGGGCTAAAAAAGGAGAAATAATATTCTGAAGGAGAGAGAAAGTTACTCAATTGTTGGAGAAAGAGTTAGACATTAAAACTCTATTTTTGTATCCTGCAATCTATTTGAAATACACGTAAACAGAAGACCACATTTGCAGATCACCGAGGTTCAGCAATAGTAGTTACTAGTGTTTGACCTATTTAGCAAGGCATAATCACGAGGTTATCTTCAGTGGGCCAAACACAAATAAGGAACTAGTAATAACCATTTAGGGTGTTTTCTCCTCTCTTTGGATAGGTACTAAAGAATATTAAGAGATACCTCTCCTCCTAGAAGTGTGCAATCAGACTGTTGGCAACCATCAACAATACCTTTTACGACCTGCATAAGCACTCAGTATTAGCCGTACATCCGTAATTTCATACTACTCAGAAAAGCAGAAGCAAATGGCTTACTTTTTCTGCAAGATCAACATCAAGGTGGCTTGTAGCGAAGTAATCAAGGAAAAATAAAGGCTTTGCTCCAGAAGTCACAATGTCATTGACACTCATAGCAACCTGAATGAGAGAGAGTAATTAAACTAAGTGAAATTGGCAACTTAAACCAGATTCAGAAAATTAATTACCAGATCAATTCCAATGGTCTCATGAATTCCAGTTTCAAATGCCAGCTTAAGTTTTGTTCCTACACCATCGGTACCAGCTACAAGATAGGAATCACCTGCTTGCATCCAAGGGAGGAAATAGGAGATAAATTATCAGAATGAAATTTATGAACCAAAGAAAGAAAAGAAGACATAAAAGAAATTTGAGGCAATAGATACAAACAAAAAATAAGTGATGCGATTATAACTTGATATAAACTTCAAAACCTACTTAAGGTTTACAAAATTTGTGCTCTTTATGAGGTTTTCAATAGGTTATGCTGAAGACCAAATAAGCATAGAGCTAAGATGCAACATCTAGTGAACATTGTCAGCAGGTATCTTATTTCCAGACGAAATATGGACAACTAGAGCCTAAGATTCACCAAAAGACAGCAGAAAATAGCATAAATTGCATTTGTATGAAACAAACTTATGTGCTTCAACTGAGAAAGTAGATGAAACCCTAAGGATAAAATTTGATTTCCTAATGAGGATAGGACATGAAAGGTACAAGTTTCAGGATTGATGTGCACTGCTACAACACCAACCCGAAAGAAACGCATCAATTACTAAAAAATAGAAACATTTAAAAGAACAAACATTTTAAGCTCTGCAGCCCTTTATATCAAATAGTTATCTATTAGCTGAAACTTATACTGAAGACAACCCCCAGAGACTAACAGGAAAAATTACACAGAGAAGCCCGTTTACATTGGAAAAGGAAAACAACAAATAGGATTCTTAAAGTAGCTAACAACAATTAAAAGTTTAATATCTATTGCTTTTCCTCAAAAAGAAATAAATAAATAAACATCTACTGCTGTTGTAACATTAACAGAAAAATCTTGGTGTTCTTCCTTGGAAACAGATTTTTGTGGTCCCAGAACTAGTACACTATCTTAAACTGCAAATGAAAATATACTGATGACATTGAAAATTACTAGGAGAAAACCAGTGTTCAAATTGGAAGAAATGAGCACTATAGGATTCCTTAGATAGCCACATGTGTTAAAAGTTTAAAATCTACTACTGTTTCTTAAAAAATACATATGCTACTATTGTAACATCAAAGGAAAAATCTGAGTTCTCTTCCTTGTCAACAGATTGTTGTGTTCCCGGAACTAGTAGATTATAGTAAATTGCAAAGGAAAAAAGTTGATAGCATTGGGCCACTGAATAAAGATTCATATCTAGTGCTATCTTAAGTGGAGACAACTCCTCATATCTGTTATAGTGCTAAGATACAAGGAGAGATTTTATTAGTCAAAGAAGAAGCAGAACAAAGAGAAGAGCATCCACAGGAAGTAACAGAACAGATGTATTGAAGATGAATTTTTGAATTACACCTACGGCTTGGCTTCATGATTACACCATAGACCCAATAAATCATTATTGGAGTTTCACAGTTTTGTATTCTTAAATGGGTAGACAATAAGAAGAAACTAGGGCATGAAAATAATGGGACTTGTCATGAATAATATTTGTTATTAACAAGTTAATAAGTAGACAAAAAGCACTTAAAAAATCGTATTAGCAGCATTACCCAAAAATAATATTCGATCTTCATCACCCAATTTTTAATTGATTTTAGATGATACTCTCTACCACAAAGCACCAACAAGTATTGTTTTAGAGTTGTACAAAGGAAAAGGAGGAAAGCCCTATGCTACTATTGACCAAATGAACTTTAATCAAGGTATATAAACGGAGATGGGTCATCAGTTTCAAGAGAAACATCATCTTGTTGCATCAGCACATAACATATTTCTGGAAAGACGAGCTAAGTAGCCTCATGAACCAGTTAGGCCCTCAATAACCCTATTTTACGGTAAATGAATATACCAGTAATATATGACTAGGTCAACTGCTTATGAAGAATAACAGTTCAACTACAAAAAAAATACTTCAATTTAGCACACATCAACATCAGCAAAGTTCACATTGTAACACATTTATTGCTTGTCTAGAAGAGCATTAATGAGCCAATTTGCTTCACTGAATAAAAGTAAAAAGGAAGAGAGTAAATAGAAAATCATACCTAAAGGAAACAACCCTCCAAATCCTCCTATTCCAGGTGCCATTTTGGCAATTCTCCTAACTAGCTCAGACCCAGCATCAATGTCAACACCAGCATCCTTGTATGTGAGTCTCTCAGCATTGCCTTCTGTAGTTTCAACAGGACTACTACTTGATGTCGAAGACAAAATGTAACTTTCCTTGCTTCTAACATCTACTATTTTTCTTGCCATAGGTGATGCCAAAAACCTCCGTGAGAGGCAACTAGACCTCAAACACAAATTTGTGCTGTAACCACACAATTTTGGGGAGGAGCTATATATAGTTGTCATGCACTGCAATATTTCCATATGTGATCCATATAATGTGGACATGGCAAGACTTAGTTCAGGCGATTGAAATCACCCCACTGTAAACCACCCAAAAAAAAAAAAAAAGCGTACAGTCAGCCTAAGGAAATCATATGCCAAATTTCCTATTCACAGGAGATAACACACAACTTACCTAAAGACACTTACTATATACATTTTCGCAAAAAAATCTGATACTAATTAACAAAGACATCATTTCTATCATTGAAACTCAGTGAGATGACACAGGATTTCACATAGATTTTCATCCGTTTACCAATGTGATCAAAGATCGAAAATGCAAAGTTGGCCCTCACCAAGAAACTCAATGACATTAACAGATAGGATACTAGAACTATGTACTTCATTCAAGGGCAGTAATTTAGTAACACAAGGAATTCAATTGAAAGGTGTATTAAACACAAAAGATAATTTTAACCCAGAGGAGACAAGATGGACAAATGAGTTGATCATGTATCCATAAATTGGTTAGCAGAAACTGATAGATCCAAATGGAACATGTCATTTCAACCAAAAAGAAAAAATGATGAAAAAATAGAAAGTAGATGGTATATAAATGGATCAAAAGAACCCATTAAGTACAATAATGCACCTTACTAAACCAAAACCACCCTATGCAAAATGATTTGACATTGACCTCCAGCTCCCCCTCCCACAGGCCATCTATTACATCACATCCAAACCCTTCCCACCACATACTTCCCCTTACAAATTAAACAAAATTAAAAGGTCAACAGGAAAACTTTGCAAAATCCAATTTTTAAAAGAGACTCTTAGTTTATTATTCAAAAAAGGCTATAAGCTACCTGTCTTTTGACACGTGAATATAAACTATAATACTTTTACTTCATTACCTAGAACCTGCTATTATATTAATGTTTTCCAGTTGATTATAAAAACCAGTATGTAGGACATTAGCAAGCCATAGTAGACCTTTCTACATGAATTGTATTCTTGACCAATCACTACATTGAACAAACAAATTAGAAAACTTTCGAAGGATTTCAAACAGCTATATCAATGGAACTTTGATAACAACGTTGGAAGAAATAACCAGTACTAAAAACAATAATTGCAAATCCAACTATTTTCAACTGACAACCAGAACTCGACAATTAAACCTGATCTTATGCATTCTTTCCATCAAAACTTCATTAAATTCTTCAATTTTAAATTAAAAAAAATTACATCTTTAACTTAATATTGAAACCTGTACATAGTTAGAATTACTAAATTATATTGAATATTTGAGCTAAAGTAAAAATTTTTAAATACTAAACTTAAAAGTTAACTTTAGCAACAAAAAGAAAAAGAAAAAAAGAGAGAAATCGGCCCGCATTTAAGTCTAAATACACAGTCAAAATCATATAACAAAAATTTAAGTTATTGAATTTGAAAATGTCTGGTGAACAATGAAAGGAATTAAATTAAAAGGTTCAGAAGAATTAGGATCATTCCATTTCACTTCCAATAATAATAATAATAATATTAACAGCTTCCAAGAATTACTTCTCTACATAAAATTAATATCAAGTCCAACCATGAGAACAGAACAAACCAGTAATTTTTACATGGTAATAGAATCATTCGATCACATCAAAGATACAAAGATCAGAACGGAAAAATGCTACTGGACCAGAAGATTTATTAAGAAAGTTCATCTCTGCAGAAAATTACTAACACTTGCAAGGAGTAAATATACAGAAGTCAAGGGGAGGGTTTTACCGTTACAAGTGTGTACTCAAGCTCCAGGTGCAACTTTGAAACCTTAAGAATAGAAAACAAATTGACCTCTTTTTGCCAATCTTGGAGAAAATTCAGCGAATCTTTTGGACCCAAAAAATCAACTGCAACATTTCAATAAATACACATGAAAAAATTTCAAATGCCAAAAGCACTGAGCCAAAAGGAAAAGAAAAAAGCAATTACTAGAAATACCGTTTTCTGAATCAGGCACTAATGCAGAAGAAGAAGATGGCAGTGACCAAAAAGATTAACAGCAGAGGATCATAAAAAGCATACCATAATCTGTACATACTTCAGTAAAACTTCCAATTATAAAGCTTCAAAAGGGACCGTTCTAACTTCTAACCGTCAAAATTTCATACATAATCTGGGAGGAAAACACCTGATTTTTTTATTTTCCAAAATTTGAATGATTACATACTAAAAATGGATGCTATTTCGCAATTCTTATGCTCGATTTTTCCTTTCTCCCTTTCGCCAGATATACTATGGAAGTGTCAAATTACAAAGGGATTCATTTTCCCCCATTTATATGATTCAAAAAGAAGCAGACAAATATAATATCAGATATACAGTTATCCATAGTAAAAGGCAACAAGAATCATCCAATAAAATCAATCATATGGCAACAGAGATATTTGAGTTTCATACCTTTTTCCCTTTTTCTTGTGCAGAACTGGTTTGAACTTCAACACTGCTAGAATTTGAGTAACCAACTGCGAAGACTGAAAAAAAGAGGAAAAGATCATTTGTCAAAGGAGCAAGAATAAACCTTTCCAGCGAAAAGAAAGAAAATCCTAGAAGAATTACAAAAAGAGAGAGAGAGAGAGAGAGAGAGAGAGAGAGAAAACCCCACAAAACTTTTGCGCGCGGCTGCTTCCAAAACGGGGGGAAACCTCCGATCTCTGCGCTGCGGGGAAAGGACAACGGGCCGCTTCTTTACAAGTAGTGCTGCAAAACGGCAAGCTCACTCCGGCCCGCCGCAAGTCGAACTTTAAACGAAACGGAATGGACCAACTCGTTTATTTGCGGGCAAAAGAATTATCAATTCATATCTCTATATACTAGCCTTGCAGGTTAAATGAGGCAGTGGACTAAGACAAATTTTAAAAAATTATTTTTTTATTTCTCTTCTTCTCTTTATTATATTTAAAATAATATAAATTTATAATTAATATAAAAATAATTTTCAATATATATATAATTCTTAAATTAGATAAATATTTTTATTAAAATTTTATTAAATTCTTCAATTTTAATTAAAAAAATTATATTTTTATCTTAATATTAAAACTTGTATATAGTTAGAACTACATTAAATATTTAAACTAAAATAAAAATTTTAAAATATTAAACCTAAAAGTTAACTTTAGTAATAAAAAAAAAACTGCGCTCTTGCCTGCTAGTCAAAAAGAGCAAACTGATTAAGTTCGTATTTAAACGGATTTAAATATACTGTAAAACGGGCTAATGCAAGGGCTATCAATTCTTTTGATAGTGCTATTTACAAGTCATCTATAAATAGATTGATTTCTTGATAATTCACATTTGGGCTTTATTCTACAAACTTGGACTTGACTTCTCAAAAATTGTGTTAGGACTATACAATATAAAAGATTAAGAATGACATGAAAAATAGACACAACAAAGTGAACTTTTCGCCTACCTCATGCAATGGAGTGTATGATTTCCATTTTTTTTTTTCCTTTTTTCATGATTTTCATTTCACTCTTGGTAATATCTATTGGTAAATATGTTTGAGATCTTCAGTTTATTACATTTTTGTCTCTATATTTTCACCTCTCTCTCTCTCTTTCTCTTAGCAATAGTTTATGATTTTATATAACCAGAAAAGAATATTTTGGACCTTGGTAATACATTTTTTCCTAGTTAAACAAAATACATAGAACCTATTATTATTTTAAATATGATGATAATAATTTAGTTTGCATAATTTAATAGTTCTCTTTTAACATTGAAAAATGGTCTTGCTTTCAATTTTCATCCCTCCTCCCTTTGCAGTTTTCTAATATTCGTTTCCATATGCTAACAATTTACAAAAAGAACTTCCAAGCTTTACTGCATAAAGGCTTGTCACTGTGTGGTTAAAACAA
This sequence comes from Rauvolfia tetraphylla, assembly GCA_030512225.1. NCBI lineage: Eukaryota > Viridiplantae > Streptophyta > Magnoliopsida > Gentianales > Apocynaceae > Rauvolfia > Rauvolfia tetraphylla. Next base: position 3,095,686 of record JAJQKT010000012.1, read on the forward strand.
TGCCTCCCCATTTCCTCCTCGTCGAAAAAACCATCTTCCATAGCTGTGGTCCAGTATAACATCTATCGCTTCAGTTGTCTCACTCGATGAAATATTTGATTAAGATCTTACCTACATCAATATTTGATTGGAATGTGTCGGTTAAGAAATTTTAAAAGATTATCTCATCAGAAAAAGTACTAATGACTTAAAGAATAGTATAATACTTATTTCACTAAAAAGTTTTCGCTGGCTTTTATTATCTAGTAAGATTTTAACGAAACATATTCTTAATATAATAGACATTTAAGAAATGAATGTTATGAAATTAATATTATGATAGATGTCCATTATCTAATATCAAAGATGAAAATACTCTATCCTTCTAGAAGATCAGTGATAAAGTTCTATCATATATTTAATTATTGACAAAATTCATCTCCTAATTCCTCCTCATTTCTTTTAGTTGATATGTATCTCTGAAGCTTATAAATAGGGTTATAGATTGAATTATTGTATTTGTTCATTCACTCTCAAACAAGAGAAGGTGAATCAAAGTTCGTCTGTTCTCTCTCTATATATTTTTAATTCTCTAGTTGTTGTTTTCTCACTTTGTTTTCAACATTATTATTTCAATTTTATTGTGCTAATAACTATTGCATGCTAACAAATTCACAAATAAAAACATATTTTCTCCTTATTATCAAAAGATGAACAACGATTTATTTGAATTCAAAACTCCAGTAAGAAGAAAAGGGATATTAAAAATATATTTTTACAAACTCTACAAAAGTTTAATTTTCTTGTATTTAAGTCCCTCCTAAACTGCCAATTTGACATGGTTGAAAATTTTTAACTTTAGAATGATAAAATAGCATATTTTCTAAGACGAGGGATGCAATTGAAACAAAGTTACATTTGAAGGATAATTTTACTTTTAACCCCAAAAGAAAAAAAAAGAACTGATTATCTATGTCGGCTGGATCGACCTGCACTAGACCTATAAAATCATAAACTCACGCAGCAATACCTGACGGCTGACCTGTCAACCAACCACAATGCCTCCCCATTTCCTTCTCATCGAAAAAACCATCTTCTATAGCTGTGCTCCTGGAGCTGGAGTTGTCACCTGAATTCCCCTTTCCCTCATATGCTACCAATGGTTGGAGATAAGATCTATCGCTTCAGCCGTCTCGATGAAATATTTGATTAAGATCTTACCTATAGCAATATTTGATTGAAATGCGTCGGATAAGAAATTTTAAGAGATTATCTCATCATAATGAATAATAATGACTTAAAAATAGTGAAATATTTTTTTTCACTAAAATTTTTTTAACTATATATTTTTTTATCTAATAAGGTTTTAACAAAACATATTCTCAATATAATGGACATCCTAGGGTGGAGTGTTATGAAATTAATAATATGATGAATTTCTATTATCTGATATTAAAGAGATAATCTAATATCAGCGATGGAAATACTTTGTCCCTTTAGAAATTAAGTGATAGAGTTCTATCATATCTTTAATTATTGATAGAGTTTATCTTCTAATTCCTCCCTATTTTTTTCAGTTGATATGTATACCTGAAGTGTATAAATAGGGTTATATATTGAAATGTTGTATTTGTTCATTCACTCTTAGAGAATAGAAGATAAATAAAAGTTCGTGTGTTCTCTCTATTTTTTTTCAATTCTTTAGTTATTGTTTTTTAACTTCGTTTTCAGTATTATTATTTCAATTTTATTGTGTTGACAATTATTGCATGGTAACAAATTCATAACTAAAAGCATATTTTCTCCATATTATCAAAAGATGAACAAAAGTTTATTTGAATTCAAAACTCTAGTAAGAAGCAAAAGGATATGAAACATATATTTTGTCAAACTCTCCAAAAGTTTGATTTTCTTGTATTTAAGTCCTTCCTAAACCATCAATTTGATATGGTTGAAATTTTTTAACTTTAGAATGATAAAATAGCATATTTTCTAAAACGAGGGATGCAATTGAAACAGTTACATTTGGAGGGTAATTTTGCTTTTAACCCCAAAAGAAGAAAAAAAAACTAACTATCTATGTGGCCTGGATCAACTTGCACCATACATATAAAATCATAAATTCGTGTAGCAATACTTAACGACTAACCAGTCTACTGGCAACGCCTCCCCATTTCCTCCTCATTGGAAAAACCATCTTCCATAGTTGTGCTCCCATAGTTGGAGTTGCTACTTGGATTTCCCCTTCCCTCTTCCACTACCGATGGTTGGAGATGAGATCCATCGCTTCAGCTATTTCACTGGATGAAATATTTAATTGGAATGCGTCAGTTAATAAATTTTAAGATATTATTTCATCAGAAGGAGTAATAATGACTTAATGAATAGTGTAATATTTTTTTTCACTAAAAGTTTTTTTGCTGGTTTTTTTTATCTAATAAGGTTTTAACGAAACATATTCTTAATGTAATGGACATTCAAGACGGGAGTGTTATAAAATTAATATTATGATAGATGTCCATTATTTGATATTAAAGAGATAATCTAATATAAGAGATGAAAATACATTATCCTTCTAGAAGATAGGTGATAGAGTTCTATCATGTCTTTAATTATTTATAAAATTTAATTTTATTAGACTCAACCTAATTAACTTTCACTATAATAGCCAAAAATATTGGATACATGTATTATTGTAATTTCCCAAAATGTAATTGGCAAAAAGAGTTTCGTAACTTTTTTTTTGTGTTTTAAGAATGTCCTTAACTTTAATTTCTGTAATTTTAGTCCAAAAACTATTTTTTTTCAAAAGAATACAATTAATCCTTACCGTTAGTTAGTCGTACAATAGAGTTCAGTTGAAACTCACATATGTGGTGCTAGGGGTGTTCAAGAATCGAACCGAACCGAATTTTTCGGTTCGGTTTGGTTTTTGTAGTTATTCGATTCGGTTTGGTTCGGTTCATTTTTTAAAATTATATAAATTTCGGTTCAGTTTTCGGTTTAGGTTATTGAACTGAAAACAGAACCGGAAAACTGAAATTTTAGAAAAAAAAACACAAGAACGCATTATGGTAATGAGTTCTTGTATTTATTTTTTTAAAATAAATACAAAAACTCATTACCATAATGCGTTCTTGTATTATTTCGGTTTGAACCGAATCGAACTGAACCGAAAAATTGAATATTAAAATGGGTCGGTTCGATTTTCAAAAAAATAAAAAAAAAAAAACCGAACCGAAAATCGAATAATAAAACTGAAACCGAACCGAAATCCGGTTTGAATACCCCTATGTGGTGCATGTGAATTAGATTTGAAGTCTGAATTCATCATATCTTACTTAACAACTTCTTGAATAATTAGAAATGAAAATTAGGTACATTTTTTTCCCAAATATAGCACCACCAAATTGGATGATTCAAGATTGATTTTGGAGTTGTATTAGGATTATGGGCTGCATGCGTTACTCATACACATGTGATTTTTATGAGAGCAAGAAATATTTGACGAATTTACTATTTAAATCAAACTAACATGAATGACACATGTAAATTTGAGCCCAACACAACTATAAAATTGACAATAATGACTGTATTCTTTTGAAAAAAATAAATTAAAACTAAAATTATAGAAATTAAAGTTAAATGACATTCTTAAGACAAACTCTTTTTACAAATTACTCTTTCCAAAATGGTTTGAGGAACCACTTCATTTCTTTTTGTTCCAGTCACTTATTTTTTTGTCCAAGTTGCTTTTCACTTTGGAAATTCCCACAATTTATTTAATTGATGCAAATTGTGCATGTATATATGTATTTATTTATTTATCTGTTATTAATATTAATCTCTATGTTTAATCTGTTGGATAGTCTCAATGCTTCCAAAGGTTAATATAAGAATTGGTTTTTTTTAAGAATTTTCATTTTGAGAATTGAAAAATTGAATTGATTAATGAAAAGGGATAAGAAACTCAAAGTGTAAAAAGTGAATAATTTTTCATTTTGAAAAACTTGACATTTGACCATTCGTGCAGCTATTATCGACTACTCCTTCAAAGAACTTTACTATAGAAATCCAATTTTCTTCTTTCATCTACATCGATATGAATTTTTGGACCTAATACATAATTACTGCTATAAAATTGAGAATTTTTTTGGGTGTAAGGACTTGTTATGAATGTGTGGCTCAATATATTTGATGTATAGCTCAATTATGAAGTAAATGAGCCTTATAATTCATCGTTTTTTCTGATTGGTCTTATTTTTTTTTTTTCGTTGAACAAATTCGTAGTTGTGTCAAGTCTTGTTTATCTTTAACACTAGGATACGATGAAGAAGAACATGTTATTGGATTCAATGTAGGCTTTTTTCTTACGATATTAAACAATTAATTATATTTTAACTTCTCATAAAATTGATGTATCATTGGAAATTAAAGTGAGATTTTTTTTCTTGAAAGTATTTGCAGGAGATGATTGGAAGGTCAAGGAAATCAAACTTTCTTTCACAATGTGTGATGGAGGAAAGAAAGGATCAAGGTAGAGAAGTAGGACCTCAACAAGGATTGTTCTTGTGCCAAATGAGCCAAAAATTTCATTCCAAAAGCTCATTTCTGCTTTGCAAAACATCATTTTCTACACAGCTCGTAATTGCTAATGAACAGAAAGGACGAGATTATCCAATATCCATGCAAAAATCAAAAGATAATTTTCATTTCTTATGGGAAAAACATGGCTCAAGGAAAAAAAATAAAGAGAACATAGTAATGTTACAGTGATAAGTTTGGGATATGAAAAGCCTGGTGGCCAAGATCAATTGCTCGCGCTTGTAACCCAAGGACTTTGGGCTGGTCCAAATGTTTGGGCATGGTACAGCTTTCTTCTGGTCGGCCTGGCCTAAGAGAGGAGTTGGGTTTTATGACCCCTACTAAAGCTTGGGTCAGTTGATTTCTAGAGCCTCGGACACCTTGTGCGGCTACTTCCATAGCGCGGGGAAAACCGCCGTTCTTTGGATGGAAAGGACAACGGGCCGCTTCTTTACAAGACAACTATAACCACATGGGTCGACTCTAAATGGATCAATTCCTTGATAATCCTTATTTGGGCTTTATTTTATAAACTTGGACTTAGACTACTCAAAAATTCTGTTAGATCTATGCATCGTAAAAGATTAAGAATAACATAAAAAATAAACACACTCTAAAGTGGGCTTTCTGCATATGTCATGCAATGGAGTGCAGCATTTCCATTTCTTTGTTTCCCCATTTTTTCATGATTTCCCTTTCACTCTTGGCAACATCTATTGGCAAATATGTCTGAAATCTTCAGTTTATTACATTTTTCTCTCTACATTTTCACCTCCCCTCTCTCTCTCTCTCTCTCTCTCTCTTAGCAATAGTTTATGATTTTATATAACCAGAAATAATATTTTGGACTTTAGTAATACATTTTTTTCTATTTAAACAAAATATATAGAACCTATTAATATTTTAAAATTGATGATAATAATTTAGTTTATATAATTTAATAGTTTTCTCTTTTGACATTGGAAAATGGTCTTGCTTTCGATTGTCATCCCTCCTCCCTTTGCAGTTTCTTAATATTCGTTTCGATATGCTCACAGTTTACAAAAAGAACTTCCAAACTTCACTACAGAAAGGCTTGTCACTGTATGGTCAAATTTGATTTTTGATTCTTTTCTATCAATATATGTATTTTCACATTGCAACAGATGATTCTTGATTCTTTTAGCAGGACAACAATATTGTTCATTTTTCTTTTTCTTTTTAAGTCAAAATAGATTGTAATCTACCATGCATGGTGCAAGAATAGGAAGCCACAAGATAAATAAATGTTTGGTAATAGCAATTCAATCATAATCATTGTTTCCCAGTATAATTCTTGACATAAATCTGTATTCCACTCAATGGCATCGGAAAAATGTTTGGTATTTGTTGTAAGATTATATACATATACATATATATGTATGTCATCAATTATCCTGGAAAAAAGAAGAAAGTAGTAGTATTGCTACTAGAATTGTGCCAACATCCATAGCCTTTTTCAAGAACAAAGAAAAGATAGCACAATTAAGTACAACTTCCATTTTGTGAAAATTAAGATGGAGAAACTGCACATGAGATCTAAAGGGAACTATAGTGGGGGTGAAAACCATATAACAAAAATTTAAGTTATTGCATGTCAAAATGTCAGGTGAACTATGAAAGGAATTAAATTAAAAGGTTCAGAAGAATTAGTATCATTCCATTTCACCCAAAAAAAAATTAACAGCTTCCAAGGATTACTTCTCTACATAAAATTAATATCTAGTCCAACAATGAGACTAGAACAAACCAGTAATTTATATGGTAATAGAATCATGATCAGAGAGAATCATTTGATCACATCAAAGACACACAAAGATCAGAAAGGAAAAATGCTACTTGACCGGAAGATTTATCAAGAAAGTTCATCTGTGCAGAAGACTAATAGGACTTGTAAGGAGTGAATATATAGAAGTCAAGGGGAGAATTTTATCGATACAAGTGTGTATTTCAAGCTCCAGGTGCAACTTTTGAAACTTTCAGAGTAGAAAACAAACTGATCTCTTTTTGCCAATCTTTGAGAAAATTCAGCGAATCTTTTTGACCCAAAAAATTCAACTACAACATTTCAATAAATACACACGAAAAAAATTCAAACGCCAAAAGCAATGAGCCAAAAGGAAAAGAAAAAAGCAACTACCAGAAATACCGTTTTCTGAATCAGGCATTAAAGTAGAAGAAGAAGATGGTAGTGATGAAAAAGATTGCTGTATCGTTTGATATTCTTCTTTGTTTTAAAGGCTATGTCAGGAAATGCCTTGGAAATGTTGCTTAGGTCAGTATTGAATATACATTGTTAGCGGTTGGTATAACTAAACTACACTCGTCAATATGTATTGAATATTGAATTAGCATTGTTGAATTCTTAAAGCCGCTCCAACAGTAAAGTATATACAAAAGATAGTTAGTTCTTTCTTTTTCTTTTGGGGTTAAAGGCAAAATTACCCTCTAAATGTAACTTTGTTTCAGTTGCATCCCTAATTTTAGAAAATATGCTATTTTATTGTTCTAAAGTTAAAAGATTTCTACCATATAATTGACGATTTAGGAAGGACTTAAATACAAGAAAATCAAACTTTTAGAAAGTTTGTAAAAAAAAATTTTAATATCCTTTTTATTCTTACTGGAGTTTTGAATTCAAATAAACTATAGTTCATCTTTTGATAATAAGGAGAAAATATGCTTTTAGTCGTGAATTTGTCAGCTTGTAGTAGTTGTCAGCACAATAAATTGAAATAATAATGCTGAAAACTAAGTGAAAAAACAATAACTAGAGAATTGGAAAAACAACATAGAGAGAAAACACGAAGTTTTATTCATCTTCTCTTCTCTGAGAGTGAATGAATGTTGTGTTTTGTTTCTATGCCCTTATACTCAATTTTATTACAATCTCTAATAATTTGCACACAAACACTAGGCAAGTGCACCTATCGTTATGAGTAGTATAATGGCAAGTAAATTCAAATGTTGTATCCACGGGGGTGGTTAAATACCATTACTCACTTTCTACTCTATTGTTTAGCCTATCAAAATTGCTTATGAAAATGGTTGAAATTACTACTAGGAATAAAAGTATAACTTAGCTAATTAAACAAACTTAACTAATTTTTGTTTGCAAGAGAGAATTCAATTGAGAAAATAATACTTGGATGGTTAATCCCCGTAGAATTACCTATATGATAAAAATGTCCCTTGGTTGATAAATTTCACTTCTTATGTTTGATGAAATTCCAATGATAGAACTCACTCTATCTCTAGATGAAAGTTCTCTACTCTTAGATTAATTAGTTGAAATCTCTTTCTAACCAATTTAATCCCAGAATGCATTAAGGTTTGTGAATTCCAATTAGATTTCTCTAATTATCAAGAAGATGTTGAGGTTTCTATCTCTAGTCACTTAAATCATCCCCATTGTTTGTGTATGGTCTATTTCACCATTCCTTTCTCAATTCCAAGTGAAAATTATCAAATTATGAATCAATTTTTAACCCAAACAGTTCAATCAATCAAACCCACAAAACAATCCAAAAATTCTAGATTTTGAATCAATTATCTACCAAATCAATTCAATCAATCAAACCCACAAACAATCCAAGAGAAATTTGAGCTCAATCAACCAAGGGAAATAATTCATTCACATAAGTAAAATCTAGGGTTCATACCCATCCAAGTATTCAAAAGTTTAGTTCATCAACATATTACAAATCAAAGAACATAAAACAACAAAGAAAGAGGGAGAATTGCTCATTTTCATGGTTGAAATCTCCTCTCTTCTTCAAGGTTGAAGTTCTTCACGATTTTGTTGAGAAAGTTGCAGCTTTTTCCATGAATCTTCAAGGTGGATGTTCTCCTTCTTCAAGGATTCAATCTTCTCTCTTGATTTCTCTTGCAAAGATGAAGATTTGGGATGAGATTTGAGTGAGTTTTTGGTAGGTTTTTGCTGTTTTCTGTCCACTCCAGCCGTCCTTCTTGTTTCTGCCCTAAAGGGGTATTGAAATCTCCCCCAAAAGAGAGAGAAAAGTAGCTTAAAAACAGCTTCAGATTGTCATAAACGGCGCTGGTTAGATCACAACAAATGGCACCGCTTGCCCCCAGTTTTGGTGCAAGGTTCTGCTGCCCGACTGTGACACTATTTTGAATTTTAGATAAATTTAGAGCATTATATAGGCTGATATAGGTCTTTATGTCTTCATAAAAGTTGTAGATCAGGATATTATATTTTCACAGAGATTTGAATCACCGAAATTGGGCATCTAGAACTCAAGATATGATCATTCTACCAAACTGTGTCAAAAATGGAACACAATGCAGCATAAGAATGGCAGGAAAATGAACTCTGATTGACACAAGGTTTATCATTCTGAAAACTTCAGAATGTTCTCTATAATTGTCTAGAATACCACTTTTGTATTTGGAATCTTTATGAAGGTCAAAATCACACTTGAAAATTCTCTACCAGTCTATTTTTCTCTGCATTTCTCTGTTTTTCTTCATTGTATAAATTCCCCTTGTTTGCTTCATTTAATTCCAAATCTTCAAAAATATCACCTAAAGCAAATAAGAGATAAAGGGAGTATAAATGGTAATTAAAATACCAAAATTTAACATAAAATTAAGCTCAAAATGATAATTATATAGAGCACAAATATAGAATATCAATGAACAAATACAACAATTCAATCTATAACCCTATTTATAAGTTTCGGGGATACATATCAACAAAAAAATATGGTGAAATTAAAAAATAAATTTTATCAATAAATAAAGATATGATAAAACTCTATCATTTATCTTTTAGAAGGATAGAATATTTCATCTCTAATATTAGATTATCTACTGGATATTAGATAATGGACATCTATCATAATATTAATTCCATAACACTCTCCCTTAGATGTCTATTACATTAAGAATATGTTTTGTTAAAACCTTATTAGATAAGAAAAACCAGTGAAAAACTTTTAGTGAAAAAAATATTACATTATTCTTTTAAGTCATAAGTACTCTTTCTGATGAGATAATCTCTCGAAATTTCTTAACTGATGCATTCCAATAAAATATTATTGTAGGTAAGGTCGTCATCAAGTATTTCGTCAAGTGAAACGGTTGAAGACCTTCTACCACCGGTAGCGGACGAGGGAAGGGGGAATCCAGGCGGCAACTCTAGCTCCAGGAGCACAGCTATGAAAGATGGTTTTTCTGACGAGGAGGAAATGGGGAGGCATTGTTTGGACCACACAGTGACAAGCCTTTCTGCTGTAAAACTTGGAAGTTCTTTGTTAACTGTGAGCATATGGAAACGAATATTAGGAAACTGCAAAGGGAGGAGGGATGACAATTGAAAGCAACCATATTTCAATGTCAATAGAGAAAACTATTAAATTATATAAACTAAATTATTTTCATCATGTTTAAAATAATAATAGGTTTTGCGTATTTTGTTTAAATAGGAAAAAATGTATTGCCAAAGTCCAAAATATTTTTTCTGGTTATATAAAATCACAAACTACTACAACTATTACTGAGAGAGAGAGAGAGAGAGAGAGAGAGAGAGAGGTGAAAATGTAGAGACAAAAATGTAATAAACTGAAGATCTCAGACATATTTGCCAATAGATGTTGCCAAGAGTGAAATGGAAATCATGAAAAAAGGGGAAAAAAAAAGGAAATAGAAATCGTGCACTCCATTCATGAGATAGGCAAAAAGCTCACTTCGGAGTGTCTATTTTTCATGTTATTCATAATCTTTTACGATGCATTGTCCTAACACAATTTTTTAGAAGTCAAGCCCAAGTTTATAGAACAAAGCCCAAATATGGATTATCGAGGAATTGATCCATTTAAGGCAGATCTATTTGGTTATGGTTGTCTTGTAAAGAAATGGCCCATTGTCTTTTCCCTGCAGAGAACAGAGGTTTCCCCCTGCATTATGGAAGCAATCGCACAAGATTTCTCTCAACTCCATATTTTTCTTTCACTAGTTTTCCATCTCTGAAGTGATAGATGTTATCTTCGACCATCGGTAGCAAACGATGGAAGGGGGAATCTAGGTAGTAACTCTAGCTCCAGGTGCACAACTATGGAAGATGGTTTTTCCAACGAGGAGGAAATGGGGAGGCGTTGTTGCTGGTTGACGACGGGTTAGTCGTTAGGTATTGCTGCGTAGGTTTATAGCTATATAGGTACAGTGCAGGTTGATCCAAACCACATAGATTGTTAATCCTTTTTATTTTTCCTTTTGGGGCTAAAAAGCAAAATTACCGTCCAAATGTAACTTTGTTTCAATTGTATCAAGCTCCATTGGTGAAGTTTCATTAAACTCAATAAATTTTATTATGTTGAAATTATTTCAAAAATTATCCAACTTGGATCAAATGGAAAATACATCTTGAATTTTTTAATTCCAATAAATTTCCATTCAAAGTAGGATAATGACAGTAGAGAGAAGTAGGATAATGACAGTAGAGAGAACATTTTTTGTAGAGAAAAAGTGTGTAAATTTATAAAAAGGGCAAAAGTAGAATATGTTCGTTGTATCTATAAAAAAAAAAAAGCAATGCAATTATCAAACCACTTTATCTTATCATACTATTATAGTTTACGAGTTAGAATACTATATACCGTCGCATCTTAACTCTTCTTCTGAAGCTACAATTACCATTGACCTTTAATTCTTACTCCATACAAAAGCATCAACAAAATGATATATGCCTCCAAATAGCTTCTAATGGAAGACATCATAGTAAGATAAATGATTCAAATTGGCGTAACATTTATGCTTTCATAACTATTAGCTTCTTTTTTTAATGCTAGGGCTAATTGTTCATATACACATTGCTTTATTTGGAAAAACACTACTAAATGTCATAACATAATTTTTCAATAGCGAATCCCATAAGTAATCAGATGATCTCCACCTAATTAACCAAAAAAATAGTGTCAAAATTTTGTTAATACTTTGTGAAGAGAATCTCACCAATTATTCACCTAAACATAATTTCCTTGAGCTAATATGAAAATGATGAGCAGCATAAGGTCGTGAGCCTCCTACGAAACTATTGCTACTACCTGAATTACCAAATATGATAAGAAGTATCATAAACAAGAAACTTCACACTGCCAGTGCCAGAAAAATCCAAAATCTTAAAAAACTCGTATGTACCTACATCACTTTCCAATATCACTCATTCCTTTTCATCATCCTTATCCTTAAAATGAAATGTCCCTAATTATAATTTGAACCTCTTTGCAACTTTTTCCAAAATATTAACACACCCATTAGAAAGATAAAATTTGAATCGAATTGTATTATTTGATAAGTTCTCACAGTACTTTTGAACCATCATCTTTGAATATTACTTCAATTTCTAGTGTTCTTATTTAGCAAAGCTCCTACAATAGAATGAACTAACATTTATCATTGACTAACCTATTTGATGAGTATGTCTTTTTTTTTTTTCCTTTTTTTGGCTGGGATACATTTGATGAGTCTGTCATTTCTAAGATGTAATGTGGTAGTGAAAAATTTCATTATCACATCTAATACACGCGAGCCCTTTGGTGTCCATCTCATCAATCGGCTGGTACTTGAGCTTTAGGAGATAAAAATAGAATCAAAATTTTATATGTTCGGATTTATACCTGTTAGACCTTATTCTTTTATTATACTGCTTAAATAGTAAGAACCCAAAGACTCGTTACCATAGTAAATATAGTTTTAAAAAGTAACTGAATATGATGAAACTAATTCTACAATAGGCCAAGCTAGTTCTATAATAGGTTAAAATTTTGCTACAAAGATATTTAAATTTGCCTACATCTTTGTTATATTTCTTTTTATATATAAAAAAAGGATAACATTTCTCTTCCACTTTTGCCAAATATTCTCATGAAGCATGCAATGAATTGGAGAAATTCAAACTACATATTAGATAATTGAATGAGATTTTCAATAGAACTATTCACAAGAAATAGAAAATATCACAAATCTCAAAATCTTGAGTGGTAGTGCAGCTGCCACTAGTCCTTTAGTAATTAATCAAACTTCAAATAACACAAAAGCTAACATTTTTTCATCATGCTTCTCTTTTTCGCTAATTGTTTCCTTTTTCCACTAATCATCTATTCATATTGAACTTTATATTTCATTTGACCACTCTTTAGATTAGACACATTCACAAGCACGTGGGATTTGAATTTGAATTTCTATTTAATAATGTAGTTGGATGCCTTTTTGATTGGTTTTACTAAGAAACTCAACCTAAAATCCTCTGTCTTGCTCGTTTCTTCTTCTAGCACTATCCTTGGATCTTCTACATAGTACTAGAGAGGTTATTCAATGAGAATTGTTATTTTTGCACTCCCTCTTCATATCGATAGGTAGAAAGAATTCTATAATTTAATCATCATCACCATTGTACGTGCTCCTTAACTTGATTGTTACAACAGTATTTAGGCCAAATTTTTGAGCAGGATGAATAAGTGGATATTCAATAGACCCATTAACATCGCAGTCATGAGCATGTTGGAAAATAGGAGGTCAATTTAGATGAATTTTACATAAAATATTGAATTCTTGGTGTTCAAAAAAAAATATATATATATATATATATATATATATATATATATATATATATATATATACATTGAAAATTTCATGTAATACCATTGCAAATAATTATACATGAAAAAATTCATTAGAAAAAATTACAAAAGAAAAAAGTCCACAAAACACTATAACTAACACATACACATTGAAATCTATGGAGGCAATAGCTTTTTTTAAGGTGCAATTTATAGTAGCAATGATGCTAGTGTAGTATTACTTTGTAATAATTGTGTTAGGTTTAATGCCCTTAACAATTAACTTATATGTTGATGATTGATTGATAAAAATAATGATGCTATTGAGAAATTGAAGATGCTAAATGAAATTTTGATGAGAATTAATTAAAGCTTGAGCGAAAAGAAGATAATTCATATATGGGTAAAAATATTCCTTAGTAAACAGGAAGTGTTAGATATAATCCACATCCTCTCTCCTAATGTATAAAAAATAAATTATTCAATTTTTATATTTCAACAAAAATGTATCTCTACATGACGAGAAATCTCACTTTCCACTTCTTTTTTTAATTTTTGATACCCTATCCTGAGCACTAGCAAGTATATTAGGTCACAATTATAGTAAATAAGGTCGTCCCATAGAGAATAGTAAATAATTCATAATTCCAAAGTGTGAAAGATAATGCTGTCAAAGAAGATTTTTCAAATGCTAATAAACCAAATAGAATAGTCCTTTCTTCCCAACGTCCTTATTTTGTTTTTTTTTTTTGGATAATTATTTCTTCTTCAGTGTCTTGAACAAAATAGATTCCAGTCTCATTTAAAAATCTAGTTGTGGAGTGTATATCTTCAACTACATAAAACGTTCTCCTTAGTGCCACTAAAACATCTTCCATTATTTTAATCTAGAATTTGAGATATCACAACCCTTTATCACCCTATCTTTTTCTTAAGGATGCAATCGAGTTGAATCAAGACAAACCTTAAACTAATCAGTACAAGAAAAAAGTAATTTTGAAACTGAAATTTAAAATTATAAAAATCAATTTTTAATTAGAAATCGATTTGAAATCGCTAAGAAAATAATTTCAAATCCGTTCCAAATCAGTAAATTGGTTTCAAAATTAATATTTAATATTAATATTTATAGATTATAATTAAAGTTTATTATTTGACATTCTATACCTTTAATGAATTTAAACGAATTATTATGGTAATTTACAATTAAGATATGCATGTAGTTTGATTATGTATATATATAATAATCTATAATCGAATAAACACTTACATAATATACTTATTATATATATATATATATATATAAATTATTGTACAAGCATAATCAAATATCACACAAGTAATCTATACTTAACACTCGTATAAATATAAAGTATATAAAATAGTAATTATATATAATGTTAATATATTTTATCTATATAAGTATAATTATAATTTTTTATTAATTATTAAATATATTTAATAAATTAATACATGAGTTTATAACTTATTAAATAATTATAATATATATTATTAATTTAAAAATATAATATATACATATATAATATACATATTCGTGATTGTTTCGTTCAAGTCAAGATATCGGATTGGAATTTGTGTCATTTTGAATTATGAGTCAAGCATTCAATGCAGTTCACAACTTGATATATTGGCGATTGCCATACGCTTTCATTAATCAATAGGATAATACTGTTATTTTTTTTCAGTTCGGTTCCGATCTTGCACATCCTTTTTGCAGGACAGGACGTGCAGGATCAAATTTGATCCGTTGAATCAGATTTTAACGGACAGATTTGATATCTAATCTAACGATTACGAAAATTTATAAATTTTTAAAAATACATATAGGGGACAAAAAATATGATCTGTTGGATCAGATTTGATCAGATTTGAAATCTGATCCAACGAACCATATTTTCGGAACCAAATCGATTTTTTTTATCTCTATGCAGAAATGAATTCGTGGTTGTTTGATGTCTCAACCTTTCTGCTGCTACTATTGAATTTTGAGAAGGAAACGGGAAGTACTCCCATTTATGGCCAGAGATAATGATTGCTTGAGTGCGGGGACATACAATGGATTCCGTAAAGATCAGACCAGTAGAAACCCAATCACAGATACATTATTTTAGTAAGCATTTGGGTCATAATCAGTTGAAAGATCACATTTTTTGTAAGTATCTGAATCAATCAGAGTCAGCAGAGATTAACTTTCTGTATCTTTCAACAATCATCTCTGGAGACAAATCAGTAAAATAACCCTTCTCTACATCTAAGCCCTCTTGCGCTGCTAGCATCTCAACATGGTGCTGGACTCTGTCTGCCCCTATCTGGTTTGGCTCCAGCAGCATGCATGCTATCTCTGTGGTATCTTCACCATGAACCAGGCCTAGTGTTTGCACGGTAGGCAGGCCGCCTCCTCGAGCACTCACGAGCAGTGCAATCCGTCTAGCAGCTGATACATCAGTGGATATGATTGGTATGTTATATGTGGCAACCCACGCACGTGCACCTATCATGACGATACCTCTTGCCCGGGATACCATTTCAGGGCCCTCATTGGGCTTCTCCGGGAGAACTTCTGGCTGGGCCCACCCTGCCCACTGGTTGCCCATGTAATTGGGCCGGAAGTAGCCAAGCTCTCGCCTGATGCTGTCCAAAGCCTTTCCAGTTGGGTGTGCCGCAGCATATAGATATACTGGTACTGAAGTACAAGGAAAAAGAGTTGCCATCAAATTATTCTAAAGAGATCATCAGTGCAGCTAAATGAGAGCTCCTTGAAATGATTTGCCAATCTCCTCCATAAACGAGAATATGGCATTTTTCAAGAAAATGTTTGATCTCAACATAGTTATATTATGTGCTAAGAGTAGGAACAAAGAATTTAGACATTAGTAGCGTATGATTATGCAACATTTAAGGATTGTTTCCAATAAATATTGTCAATGATGGCATTGTTACCGTTTGCATTGTATAAGTAGTTACCTCGCAATCGATTTCCGATTTCTGAGGCCACTGTTTTAGCAAGCCAAGCTGCCTCATCCAGTGATGCACGAGCTAGGGGATGGAAAACAATGTCATCCACAACACCCAGCCGAGGGTGAGCCCCTAAATGCTGCTCAAGGTTTATGGCTTCATAAGCAGCAGCAGCCATGGCTAACACAGTTTGTTGCAGCGGGCTGAAAATGGGACATCCAGTGCTATCATGAGCTACATATGATACCAGAGTATATCTCACTCTATTATAATCACGATCCTCAAATTTGTTGACAATGACTGTTTCTGGATCATGTTTAGCAGCACGTTCAATGGATTCAAGAGCTTCTTTGTTCCGTGATTCTGATATATAGAGCTTACAGCATAGCAGCATGGACCGTGCAACTGTTTTCTTCTTCTCCTAAGGAAATCCCCCGAGCAATCATCATTGGACGAGATAGAGAACACATTAAATGAAGGAAATTATACTTGATCATATTATCTATAGTTCAGATCACTAAATAGACAGGACAATCATGTCTCTGAGGCAAATTCTTGTCAGTTAAATTTCCATCAAACGGATCACTAACCTCAGGACCTTTTGAAATATACCGAATTTGTCTATTATCCTATGGATTTTGATCTACTCTTAGTTGATTTTTCCTAGCTACAAGGGAAATGCATAATTACTTGTGATTGATCTTCTTTCCTCACAGGGAGCTGTAATCATTGAGTAAGCTAATTCTTTGTCCATTTCATTGCTCAATGTTATCCTCAACTGATTTAAGTCCCATATCAGATTCTCAGTCACCAACTTCAAGTGATCATTGTTAGCGAGTGTTTTGCCTGGTGTATCTGATAGATGTCATTATCATCATTGTAGTTGATGTTTCATCATCTGAACACAATCGAAATACATTTCTAGTATTTCATACTCAGGAATCTTTTCTCCTTCTTATTCCCTAACAAACCCCCTTGCCGGAGAAATTATTCAGGCTAACCAAGCCGTTTCACGGTGTCGCGCCCCCTTCCTCTCCCGGCGACCCCATAACCGGTGGAAGGCAATGGAGAAAAAAGGGCAAGCCTTTCTACCATTCATGGGGCCGGGCGGGCAATGCCACACCACAAATACCACAGGGGTTTCTTGCTTTGACAATTCACACCTCTCGGAGGCACAAAAACAAAACCTAAGCACTCTGTTCCCGCAATATTTTTTTAACTCTCTAGCAGTTCTTTGGGACTAAAAAGAACTGTATTTAGATTGTTTATGACTAATTAAGGAAAGTCCACCATAGCAGAAGAAGATGAAAAGAAAAACTCAAAACTGCAACACTAAAATGCATTATTGATTACATATCCGCTCTGATTTCTGAGAATTAGAACCCCATAAAACCCAAAAAAAATTGCAGAAAAACAAAGATTTCTTTCAAATTGAAGTCCCTGAAAGACGTCAAATTTGTGCATCACTTGCAAAATGAACACTCAATCACAGAGAAAATCTCAAATCTTGCAAATTTATCCAAGAAAAATGTTAAAAAGCATGCTATTTGGCATTTTCTTTACAGCGGCTAACTACACACTTCCGTCAAAAATTAAAAAGAAAAAAAGCTGCAAAGAATTTAACGTGTGTCACATAGAGAGAGAGAGAGAGAGGCTAACCTTAGAACTCATGTTAGAATCCATATTTCGGTTTCTCTGCTTGAACTCTGCTTCTCTGCTACTTGTCTAGAAATATGTATAGAAGAAGAAATTTCATGCCATGACATTTGGAGGTCTTATTATTACCACAAAAAACAAAAAAAAAAAACATTTGGAGGAAGTGTCTTCTTGACTCTGCATTTTGGTCCGATCTCGACCCAGCGTTGCTTCATCATTGAATGCTAAAAAAATCTACCAAGTCACCCACACAATCTTCACGTGTCATCCCTTTCTTTTCTTTTTTCTTTTTAGTATGTAAATTCTTCTTTCTTGGAAAAAGAGGCAAGATTAAAACATATATACTTCGTTTGACGTATTTTTCATGATAATTTGTGTGTTTAATTTATATTTTTGTTTTTGGATGAATTTAGAAAAAAAGAATTCTTTTGTCAAAATTTTTTTCTCTTTGTTATAACTCATAATAATACTTTCTTTTTTCTTTAAAAAAAAGGAAAACTTGTCCTGCGCATACCTTGTGACAACTACATAATATTATAAAAATGGCAAGCCTCCAAATGTGAGTGAAAGGTATACAAAAATTGATCAATAGTTCTTCTTTCTTTTTTGGTAAATAAAATTGATTAATAGTTAATGATATGGCAGGTTTTCTTTTGCGGATAAGGTCCTATTATTTTTGGTTGTTATATATACTATATGGTTGGACGTATGCCCACATATACTGAGGGCTGTCACTTGGTGGGAGTTAGGGGGTTGCTTTAGCTGTGGGGTCAATTTGAACAAGTGAGTTGTGACACGAAAAGATAATTTTAAAAAATAAAATAAAATCACAGATATAATAGTATACCATCTAATAATGTTAAATTGATCTTTTCTTTGTCTTTTTTTTTTTCATGAAGGTCTTGTATTTGTCAAGAGTAGAAAATTTTGAAGTTTGGGAAAAAAATGTAAAAGGAAGAAGATTTTCAGCTATCTCAATAATTTTAAACATAACATAAGATTCAAATGAAGTTCTTTTTTTTTTATAAAAAACGAAACGTACTAAATAAAAAATTTTGACACACGCTCACTATGTAATATTTAAATTTTTGTTTTTATTTATATATATAATAAATGAATAATAAGAGTAAAAATTGAATCTGTTAAATTTACATATTTGACAACATATTTTAATTGATTAGTAAAATGCTCAATTTTATATCTAAACCAAACACATGTTTAACCATCGTGGTGAGAATAGCTTTTTAGCAGTACACAACACCAAAGTGACATGCAATGCGTAAACAAATATTTCACCGACTTTTTCAAGTGTAATTGGTTCTAATTTAGAAGAAGACAGTAAAGTGATTGACAATGAAATGAAAAGGACCAGAAATTTGCTTCTTGCTTCAAGACGAATAGTGCTAACCTTTCTCCTCATCTTTTAAAGATACAACTAGCCTCAGCAGGGTGTGCATTATATGGATCAAAACGAATTTTCAATACAAACTAATTCAAATTTATGTTATGTTTGGTTGGGGTGGGGGGAGGGAATAAATGAGGAGGGGAAGTAAATGGAGAGGAATTTGAAGAAATATATTTGTTTGGTTTGATGGTACTATGGAGGAGAAGTAAATGTGCAAAATCAACCCCTCCAAAAGAGGAGAGTTGGGAAGTATTTAGTGAAAATAATCAAATACTCTTTATAATTTTTACTAAATTCATAATAATAGATATATGTCATAGATAAAATAGTCAAATTATCACAATACCTTCTATTTTTTACTCTAACTAAATAATGAAAAGTATTTGTAATTTACTTCCCTTCCACCCATACCAAAAAAAAATGTCAAGGATTCTGTACTTGGAAAAATAATATGATTTCTATTTATTAAAATTCAGTGTTTGATAATTTATTTTTGTTTTTAGAAAGAATTGTGATTCTTTAAATCAAGAAAAGTAGTTACAAAATACTCAAAAAAAATATCTAGATAGAGGTGGTATTCTAACTACTTTCATTGAAATTTTAAAACTTAAACACGCATAAAATAAAAAAAGTCCATTAACCTCCTTTTTTCCCCCTCCTCTCATCTTTCTCTTTTCTCCTTCCATTCACGGCTCGCCTCATTTCTCTTTTACAACTTTTTTATGTCTCTTCTCATTCTCTCCACCTCTACAATTTCTAAACAAACATAAGGGTTTTAGGTTGCTCAAGTCATTTTACCATTAACATTTGAGGTTTGAAAAATTAATCTTAGTCTATTATTTGTTTTTTCATTCAAACATAATTTTTTCGACATCTTTTTTCTACTCGTTTGTATCTATAGCTCTACTTTTTGTTTTATTTGATGATTCTACTCTTGTTGGTTCATCCTTTGTTCTAATTTTCTAGTTTTAAAACATTGACTTTTTCTATTTTTTTCCTCTTTAAATTGCTAACACTAATACAATTATCACATATTTTACGTTGTTGATACGATAAAGATTTGTGGTTATCAATCTTGTTGGCTTTTGCTTTTGATTTTTAACTAGAATTTTAACCTGTTTGACTTACTCATTGGATTTTATTGAACCAAACATTTTAAAAGAATTTTTATTATTTTCTTACTTAACATACCTTAACATTCCAAATAAGATAAAAAAATCTTTCTGGATTTATATTCTGTGAATTTAGATTTCGAGTAATCATATTCCTAGTGTAACTTTCCTTTTCTGCCAATCAAACGAAACCTAAATGCATTTACTTTCTCCAAGTAAAGTAATGGTGTTACTTCCCTTCCCCCTTACCTCCCAAACCAAACAAAGCATTATAAATATAATTTTGACTTTTAGAAATATAATAAATTCAGTCTAGATATTCCAAAATTTTATATAAGTTAATTCGGTTTTTGGGTTTCTGGTTCTTTGAAATCAGATCGAATCGAAAAATGAAGTTCTTTTTTTTTTTTCTAGTTGAATTTCTAACTATAGTCAGATTAAGCATAGGTGAGGTTAGGGTTAGTTGATCTGGTTAGAACTTAGGGATCTTGACCCCAAATTCACCTCTCTATCACTCTCTTCTCTGATTCTGCTTGAGTTCATCTCTCCCTCTCTTTGCAGCTTTGCTTAAGGACATTAATGTGTTTCAATTTGAATAAGATATAATCGTATGTACTTGCATGCTTTTAGAGTTTCAATTCTATAATGTTAATTTCACTTTTAATTCCATAATGGTTCTTATGTGAGTTTGATTGGTTACTGGTTTATTTGAACTTGATGTACTTGTTGTGTTTGGAATTTTCTTCCCAAAAAAAAAAAAAAACAAAGAGAGAACATTAAGAATTTTGGATTGATCCAAACTAAATTGAATCAAACCAAAATAATTTTAAATTAAATAATTCAAATTTTTAATTATTTCAATTCAGTTTGAATTCTAATTTTTTTAAAATTGAACAAAAAATAAATTACAAAACCGAACAAACACCCACAAATTAGTAATTATTTTGTACTTCAGAAAATAGAAGTTCAATACCTAAATCCTTTTTTTTAAAATAAAATATTAAAAAATAAAAATGTTATCCTGATAAGATTAATAACATTGGCAAAATGAACCGAGTCGCAAAGAAGTTTCTATAAAAGGACAAAAGCATAAGCATCACGTGAAAACTTTTTTTTTTCTTTTCCTGGGTACGTGAAGAGATAATTGACATTATCCAAAAGACTTCAAGAACACAACCAACCAAAGAAGGAAAAGAAAAGAAGTATAGACCACACATCTACTCTTATTTGCAAATTTTTGGGTCCTTAGGACTGCAAATGTTTCCATCATGAGCAGTAGTTTGCAAAAAACCAAGTTCACATCATGAACTCCTCACCATCTATTAAAGATATTCTGACTTAGAATTTGCAATAAGAAGGCAATAAATTATGCCAGAGTTGAGAGGTAAAAGATAGATATTCTTTGATTCAGTCGAGTATGTTCATCATTCCCAGAGCCTCTATGAAGATTCACGACCAAGAAAAGGCTTGCAATCATCAATTGAGAGGTAAAAGATAGATATTCTTTGATTCAGTCGAGTATGTTCATCATTCCCAGAGCCTCTATGAAGATTCACGACCAAGAAAAGGCTTGCAATCATCAATGAATGATTAATCACAGCACATAAACTGATGAACAACTATGAAATTACCGGGCTCATGTTCAGCAGCAGATCACAACTAAACAACACGCTGAATCCAAATATGATTACCAACTAAATCCGGTTTGGGGTTTAGCAGAAAATCCTACCAAAAAGGATGACAGTGTTGTGAAGCAACTTTCAGAAGGATGTAGTAAAGAGGGTAGATTTACAAGAGGTTTTGTAATTTTGACAACACTCCTCGTAAAATTAGAGTTAACCATACTACAAATGATTTTCTATCTAGAACACGATGACCTAGACACAAAAGAATGAAATTGGCTAAAATATTGAAACAAGGAATAGACTTACAAGGTAAAGATCACAGCTCCAGGGCAAAATGTCTTGAATATGCAATCAAGAAGAAGAAAATGATCTAGGCTATACCGAATAACAGCACGCCTTTGAATACCTTTCAATTACATCTTCCTGTGAATGGTCAGTATAGTATCCCTTTCCCACAGCCAACTTCTCTTCCTTAGCTAGGCGCTCAATTTCAAGCTGAACTTGATTCCCACCTATTTTACTAGGTTCCAGTAAGTTGCAGGCCACCTCAATTACACCATCCCCATGAGCAAGTGCCATAGATTGCACCGATGGAAGTCCACCTCCTCGTCTGCTTACCTTTTTTGCAATTCTACGAACAGTTGCTATGTCACTGGAGAAGACTGGAATGTTGTAGTTATCAACCCACCTTGTTGCTCCAATTGTAATGACACCTTTAGCCTGAATTGTTGTCTCAGGACCCTCATCTGGTTTCAGTTCTAAAATCCCCGCTCTGAGCCCACCTATCCATTGGTTTCCACTGGCATTAGGCTTAAAATATCCCAGCTCCCTCCTGATTGAATCAAGAGTTTTCCCTTCCCGGTGTGCTGCTCCATATAAAAAGGTGGGTACTGCAAGCTACTAAAAATATAATCAGCAACATCAGAAGGTAGTCAACATAAGTTATGAACTCTTTGCTAGATACAATTAACCCATCCTCTTGGTTCTGTACTACAACTTCTGTCACAGTTTCCTTTATGCAAAGAAAGTTACTAAGAGATTAATAGATGAACATTGCTGGAATCAATATCCATTTATATAAGAAGCACTGGTAATAAATTCTGATTGCCCTTCATGACTTATAGCTATTGGCAGGAACCAAATGTTAAGGAAACAGATCAAGACACAAAACTCTGTAATTAACAACGTTAACCAAAAAGAGCCATCTCTTGTGGCAAAGCTTACTTTTCATGTCCGCCTTTACTGGTCATGTATCATCTTTTTTACCAAATAAATTAATGGGGAAAAAACTGTCCTTAAAATGCAATTGACAGGTTTCATGCCTTATGCATCCAGCAGAATAATCACATGACCACCAGGCAAATCATTCCAGAGATGCAAAATAGACACTAGCCTATTTTCTGAATGGAAAATCCTCTTCAGAAAAGAAATCTTCTCGATAGCCTGCTAGTCATTTGCAAAGAAATATTTGTTAATTAGAAGAAGTTGACCAATTTCTTTTATCATAATTAAATTTAAAAGTGCACTACAAAGGCATATATTATAGAAACCCCCCTACTATCTACCTAAAGAAAGAAAAAAGGCACAATTTGCCACCACAGCGGCAACCACCCAACTAAAGGTGGTATTGAACACAGTAATATGGACAAGGATGATGAAGAAGTTGAAAATGACTTGAAAACAACATCAACAAGTCAACTACTCAGCTAGAAATCAACAAACAAGCATTTCCCTTGCAATGTCTAGATAAGGTTGCTGATTCTGAATATTGTCTGAATCTTTCTTTGGCAGGCCTAAAGCAAAATGTAAATTAATGTGAACTACACAAATTAGAGGTTAGTTATATTATCAACAGATTACAAAACCAAATAAGTTAAAAATGCCGACCCAGCAAAATTATTCAAGTAATTAAAGGATTCTTATCTATTGTAGTAATAAACAAAAAAAGCTTTCTTGGACAAGAAAACAAAGAGAACAAACCTTGAAGGTTTGAGCCAACATCAACTGCCAAAGACTTTGCAATACCAGCCACTTGTTCCGAAGAAGTACTACCTAAGGGGTGGAAGCAAACGTGGTCAACAACACCAAGCCTAGGATGACTTCCAGAATGCACTTCAAGATCAATGGTTTCAAAAGCAGCTTTAACCATTGCAAAGACAGCACCTTTCAGGGGAGAAACTGAATCAGAAGCTGGGGTTGGATCAAGCTTTGACACAAGGGTATAACCAACTCTGTTGTAAATTTCATCTTCAAATTTGTTGATAATTGGAGCTTCTGGAAATAACTTAGCAGATCTTTCAATTGCCTCAAGTGCAGCCCTGTTCCTACTTTCAGATATGTAAACTTTGCAGCAAGCAAGCATCAACTTAAACATTTTCTCCTCTTATTAGCACCCCAGTTCATCTGCTGAAAATATATAAGCATTCAGCAAAAATTTGACACCGCAAAGAAATTTATGGCCATAATTCTTTTGGACTCATATTTCTTGCAGCCCAGCAATTAATGCAAGGAAATTAATTTCAGTTCAGCTGCAGTATAATCAAATACTAAGAATTTCATTGCTACTGAGAAAACATGGAAATTCATTGTAGAAAGAGAACTTCTAGAGAACCATGAGCAACTAAATCAATCACAAACCAGAAACAAAAAATGCATTACATATCAGACTCACTTAGAAGGATAATAAATTCAAGAATTCCACAAGTGTTCCTCAAAAATAAATAAAGGATGATTTCTGCAGTGGATTGATGGTTTCTAATAATAGGATATCCACCGCAATCATTTTCTGGAGACCATTCTTGAAAGTACTCTGCAAGTTCACTGTGAAATCATTCGAAAAACAAAGAAAGTTCATATACCGCTAGTATTTTGACCGAGGCTCAAAATGGGCTGCTGGGATACAAAGCCCTCGATGAAATTTCCGGCCCTGAGATTGGATTTGATTTTATGAATTCCATCCATTGCCATTGAGGCTAGGGCTGTAAACGGATCTAAACGGATCCGGATACCCTATCTCGGATCCGAACTCGATTAACTACATTAGTATCGGACCCGATCTGATTACCCGACGAATCCAAATAGAATAGACATGTACCTTACCCTATATGGTCTCGGGTCGGGTCCAAGTAGACCCGATAAAATATTTTAATATAAATTTGTAGATAATTAATCGTTGGATTAAACACATCTAACGGTTATAAAAAATTTAAGTATATAAAATATTTATTATTCAAAATTTAATCGGATAATCAAGTAATCGGGTCCGAAACTTTGTGGACCGTATCCGTACCCATTTAGAAGATGTACTATCGGGTCCAGATCCGGATCCGAGTAAACGGATATGAATGTTATCCCGAACCCGAGATTATCGGATCGGGTCCAGACCGAATCCGAGTAAGACCCGACCTATTGTACATTTCTTAAAATTATCAATTAATAAAGGAAATAGCAAAATGGTCCCTAAATGATTTCCTATTCTCATTTTTACCACCATTTAACAATTAAATTGTGGGGAAAGTACCTTGATATTTCCTTTTTCTAAAATAAGAGTACACAAGTTGTTACTCATTTTGTCATATTAGTCACTAAACCAAAAAAAAAAAGAATATTAATTTGAATAGATTATTTAACATTTCAATTTATTCAGTGAATTTCTAAAAATGTTTGGTAGTTGTTCATAAAACTTAGATACCATATGTTAATGTAACGAGAATTGTATATAAATAGTATATAATTTTTTTTTTCAGTACATTATCGAAGTGGTTTTAAATAAGAGTTCAAAAGACTTTTATTTGATATTAATATTCATGTACCGATTTTTAATTTTTTAAAAAAAATATGAATTGAATTCAAAACATACAGTTTAATAGATAGTGCTTCTAACCAATTTTCTTTTTAAAAATTAAAACAAATAGGTACTTCACCAATTAAATTACTATCTAATATACAATTATACCCTTAATGCAATGGGTAAAATGATTCATTGATAGCTAAAACGATAAAAAATTTAATTTGTTCTTAAACTTCACTCAGATTTTAAATTTTACCATTCAACTTTACAAAGCTTGAACTAACACAAAGTAGTGCTTTCCCTTCTTCCGTTTGTTTCTAAAGTTAATCTAAGGACAGAATAACTGTCACATTACCACTACGTGACTGCTTGTGAAGCAAATCCGAAACATCAAATGAAATTTATTTGAATTCTTTTTAAAAAAAGAAAGAACAATAAGGCACAGCTTTTGATTGAATCTCCATGCTCCTTATCCTGTTTAACAAACCTCGGATTACCTTACCTGATCTCTTGCATATCATTGGCTCATTCCAGTCAGGAAAATTGTATCTTTCGCTCTCTGATTCAACATGAAACGTAAAAAAAAAAAAAAAAAATTCAAATGGCTGTTTGTTATTAGTAAAAAAGAACTCAAAAGTATTTTTGGGTGCGAAACAAGTAAAGGCAAACCTGTTCATAAGCACAATGTGTGAATCTCCTAGATGGGTTCTTGTAGGTCCACGACGTCTTCAAGACACAAGTTCTGTCACAATGGCAAATGGGCAACTATAGCTGGCCTGTGCTTCTGGGCATTTCTCCGATCTCGTTTAAAGAAGGTGAAGAAAGCAATGGTTATTTTCCCTTTGACTTTTTATACGAATATGTTTCATCATGTGACTTCGGAAATGCAGGGAATTATTGGCGCCTTATTTATATTCATGGGTGTGATTGGATAGAATTTAATTTTGAGATTTTTATTTTGGTTTAGTAAAAGTTAAAAATTATTTGTAAAAAAAGATTTGAGTTCTACACTTAATATTTTGAGTTTGATTTGAAATGAAATGATTTACAAATAAAGTTTGATATTTTAAATGTGCCCTGTAAGTGGTCATATGGTCACATAACAGTTATTCTATCATGAATTAACATTATAAACAGACAAAAGAGGAGAAGGAACCACTTTGGAATAGTTTAGAGTCAAGAATTTTCTTTTTTAAAAGTTGAATGACAGAATCTAAAATTTAAGTAATGTTTAAAGGCAAATTAAATAGTTTACCATACCATATTAGTTACAATTCAATTAAATTTCAAATGAAAATGGCATATTTGTTACAACTCAGTCGTTGTTGGAATATTTTGTCCTTTTAAATTAGCATTACTTATTTAGTCATTTTAATAACTTTTATATAATCAAGCAGCTAGAAAGTATTAATGCTATGTCCTCAAGAAAGGAAAAAAAAAAAAAGAGGATTTCGGAGTAAAAAAAGGATTTATGCTATTTACTCCAAACAAAAATTCTTGTTTTTTTTTTTGAGCCAAAATTTCCCTTTTTTTTTGGCTATTATTGCATCATGCAGAACACTTTCCACATGCAAGTTTGGGAGCAAAGCAAGGCTTTTAAGCATTTTTGTTTGGTGTATAAGATATTAGCACTCACAAGTAAATGATTAAACCCATAATATATATATTTTCTGTTGAACATTTATTTGGATTCAGATGTGCTTCATTTCAGGTCAATGAAGTAAAGAGTTTCATATAAAGTCAAAATATTGCTTATGCTTTAAGAAGGGAGGGAAATATCAAGAAAATCAGTTCATCATTTTATTTATGTATGCATTTGGAATTTGTCTCTCTTACAATATATGTGAGTTTCGTCTATTTAAAACGCTTGAATTCACAAGAAGTAATGTCAGTGCGGTTGGCCTACTAGATAGTCATTGCTAATACATATAATAATTCAAAAGAAAAAAGATACAAAGCATCAAAATATAGAGTCTAATTAACAAGAAAATTTTAATTTGTACCATTGATGATGTGCTTCTGTATTTGGACAACGTTTCGTTTCCAAACTCAATGTAAATTTTTGAGTTTTTCAATGTAAATTTATCATTTTAAATTATACTTTCTTTTCTCTTATAAAAAATTTACTTTATAAAATTTAAGATGAAAAATTTCAAACCCAAATTTTATTTAATCTTTTTGGAACTCGCATAATTTAACTTTTATAAAATTCAAGATAAAAATCTCAAAATTAAATTTTATCAAATCTCAGATATTAACTCATAAGTTGCATTATTAGCCTGTCAAATTAATAAAAGTAAAGTGGTAAACTTGTCTACACTTGAATATTATGCTAATTTCTTTTTGCAAAATCAATGCTCCTATAAAACGGAAGGAGCAATATTTTATTTGTATCGCAGCTATGACGTTAATTTGATTGTAACCTCTATGCTTGTTGGCATAGCTACAAACTTTGACTATTCGAGTTGTGTTTTCTTTCTTTTATTTGTTCCCTATGTATTATATATGGCAAGAAAAAAAAAATGCATAACATAATATTTTGAAGTTTCTACCAAAAAGAAAAAAAGAAAAACAAAACATTTTGAAGGTGGCATGCAGCTATAGATCAGAAATTGGGTTACTTGTAGTCTTTGACTGGATGCATCTTTTTCAAGGCAACAAATTGTGGCTTTTTTCGAGATTCATTATTACTCAAGCAAAGTGTAATCAGAAGCATTAGATTTGTTTACTTGATCCAAAAGAAGTGAAGAAAGTCGCCTGAATCAGCGGTTTTGGACACAATTCCCATGCACCATCTTCATCACAATTGATTACTCCGCCACCACTATATTACTTCTATCTATCACACATTTGGAGAAAAAAGGAGAGAGAAACTACGCAGTTTTAAGGTCCATTTTAGATGACAAGCAACATCAGAAAGCTCTCATGACATAGAGAGAGAGAGAGAGCAAGGGAAGTGGGGGCGGGGTGGGGAACAGTAGTAGGAGTATCATATCATTTATACTTTTATCTGGGGGTGGCGTGGGGTAAGAGGGCTAGGGCAGTTGGTGTAGAGAGAGAGAGAGGGAGAGAGAGAAAGAGACGGGGGAAGAGAGAGTGGATGGCTATGGCGGGGCTAATGAAGGGAGGACATGGAGGGTATGGCAATGGGAGCAGGGGACGGCCATATGGGATGATGCTGTTGCTGGCATTTGGGGCAGCCATAATAGGGGTGATGGTTCTCCACAGGTTCAGAGAGAGGCGAATCTTCAACCTCCTTATCAACGAGAAAGACACTGATCTCATCTCCCTCCAGCTCCTCTTGCAGGTTCGTTCTCTCTCATCTCTGTTCTCCCTGCCAACTTATTACAAAGTTTGCAGCTTCTGTTAGAGGGTACAACTTAATGAGGCTTCTGGTATAACCCTTCAATGCATGGTAATTGCAAATTTCTCCAATATCCCATAATTCCTACTTTTCATGTCTTCAGATTTGTTCAAA
The DNA here is from genome assembly GCA_030512225.1 of Rauvolfia tetraphylla. Classification (NCBI taxonomy): domain Eukaryota; kingdom Viridiplantae; phylum Streptophyta; class Magnoliopsida; order Gentianales; family Apocynaceae; genus Rauvolfia; species Rauvolfia tetraphylla. The sequence continues at coordinate 3,124,891 of JAJQKT010000012.1, forward strand.
AGATTGAAACTTTCACTTGTTGAAGTTCCTATAGTTCTTGATGATCAATTCTGCAATTGTTTTAAGCTGTTGTTTGACAAATTGTCCTTGTTGCTTTAGTTCATTTGATATTTCACTAGCATGCAAAGGACATATCTTTTCACTGTTTGAGAGAGCCTAAACATCAAAGATTGCTTTCCAGTAGGGATGGAAGATGCAGGATAAAACATAAGAAATTATATGATTGTAAAGAGTTTAATTCGCCGATACAACAGTATGTCAACCCTCACAAATGAAAGCAAGGGTTTAAATGAGCACGGTAAGCATTTTACGCTGAAGAAGGTTAAACTTTCTGAACCACAAGAGTTCAACAACAGTGATACCCTTGGCAATATTAGGCATGGCATCATGATATGATTTACATGTTATGGCAAGCTTAAAATGGAACTTCCAGGTTCAAACTAAGCATATCTATAAGTCGATAATGCAGGTGGAACTGTTGATATTTTTGCTTTCGTTCCTCGGAGCTAATACTGTTGATCATGGTATGTCTCAGAAAGAAAGAGATCATCTAAAAGAAGCTAAACAGAAACTCGGCGACATGAGAGCCACGATCCATACACTTCGAGGCCAGAAAAGGGAACTTGACAGGAGGATCATGGAAATGCAGTCTACAGTATCTTCTCTTAGAGAGGAGCAAAAGACAATTGAGTCAGCACTTGAAGAAAAGCAGAATGAGATCAACATGCTGAAAGACAGAAGCACAAGTACATACAAGGAAACTCCAGAGGTATCTTTCAGAAGCAAAGAATCTGAATTTGAGGATTTGAAGCACCATCCTGAATTACCTTCGAACGTCTGGTCAGTGAGTACAGATGATCCCTCAAACACCTCTTCAAATTCACAAATGAAAACAAGAACGACAGAAAGAGATGATAAATTTAATCGGCAAAAAGAATCTAGTGGGGAGTCCAATACGTCCGCTAACCAAGAGGTTCTAGAAAATTCAAAAGAACATGCAGATAGCACTGGGGAAGACTCTGGAAACAAAAGAAGCGAAGAAGTTGCAAAACAAGGTGAAGTAAGAAGAGAAAATGGTGGAGAAACTGCTCAAAGCAGACAAACGACTGAAGAACAACCACAGAAGCAAGATAATTCTAAAGAAAGCAACACCAAAGAGAGAATTGTTCAGGGCAAAGAAAAGAACAGTGATAAATCCCAGAATGGAGGAAAGGGAAGGGAAACTGCAAAAACAGAAAGGGTCAGGAATCACGACAGTAAAGCACAGAGGCCTGGAGATGAAACAAATGGAGGACATATTTTAGGTGATAAAGTAACGGAAACTGCGGCTGATGGTATGCTGGGTTCAAATGCTCACGATGCTGAAATTCAAGATCTTGGAGAGAATTTCAAAGGTGGGGTGAAGTTAGAAATGTCAGATAACATCCGCATTGGAAGACATGGGAGAAAAGGTAAAAGCAGCAACTTGAAGAGGACCAGAGGAAAGAGATGGACAATTATGACCAGCAGTAAGGCGGGGAACTCTGATAACAATGGAACTGCAGTCATGAGTGATAAGGTATCTCTCCGGAGCACCTCAGCAGAGACGCTGGACTTAAGTGAATCTCAAAATAAGGGCTCAAGCATGAGAAATGAAACTCGTACAGAAGATTCTGAATTGAAGATGACTGATAATCTTCAAAAAGCTGAAGCTTCAGTGCAAGAAGCTAGTAAAGATGAGGGACAAGAAGCAACAGATACTGCCAATTATATACAGATGGAGGAACATGAGAGAACGAATGGTACGAGCATAAAAGCTGAAATGGTTCGTGTTTTCGCAAAGGATGAACCAAAAAACATGACTGTCCACACGGAGGACAGTAGAGCATCAATGGAAGGTGAACAAAGCATACTTGAAATTGGGCAAAAACAGGCCATGAGGGTCCAGGAACTGCCAGAGGAGATAGCTTTGCAGAAAGAAGATGATTTTTCAGATCAAATGAAACTCTCTGACTTTGATGAAGAACCTAATAATCCTGAGACAGAAGATCTTCAGAAGCAGGAATCAGAAACAGGAACATTGAGCGAATTCACATTAAACTCTGAAGCAGATGGTGAAGAGAGGGAAGGAGAAAATGAAAAGCTAGAGATTTAGTTTAAGTCGTCATGCATTGTTGCTCTTCCTAGTGGTGACATGCAGGAGACGGTTCATTGTTGATTTAATTTTTTACAGCCACAACTTTTCAGAAATGCAACTTGAATTTGTTTTCTTGATATATGACATAAAAGCAGAAGATTAGACTGAAACACATTAGAGGAAAAAGGAAACCTACAACTACGAAGCAAAAATAGATGAGTTCCCAAGTTATCATCGGGAAATATCCATCCACCAAAAAAATCTTAAAGAACTAAACAGCAATTCCACCAGGCTTCAAATCAACAACATTTTAGCTGATCAAACAAAGAACATTAATGAACAACTTGACATTGTGGTTCAACAGCTCAGTGCAAAAGCCAGCGCTAGTGAAAAATAAAAATAAGGAATTATTCATTATAAGCCGAATGAAAGTTTGATTGACACAATCTGGCAAAAGAGAAGCAAATGCACCAAAAGCCATATGCTCTGCATTAGACATTTCATTATAAAATGCAATATGCAAAGAAGGTCAAGTTTAAAATGGAGAACAGAAAGAATAGGAAGAGGATAAGAACAAGCTTATTTTGTGGGGAAGAAGTCACCCCTGACATGTAAACTCCAATACACTATTGTCTTCAGAGTCACTGAAATATATGAGGACTAAGACTTCCTCCATAAATTGAAACAGTTCACCAGAAATGTAAGGTTTGAACCACCACATTGTAGCATGTGTAAAGGGAATTGCAAATGATCCACCCTAGTGAGAAGCTTCAACCAAATTCTGCAAATGCAAGATTAAACAGTAGGGCGCTCAAGCTGCTGAACTAATGTAGCAAGCGCACAAAAATATGCATGTTGCTACGGGGAGTTAATTATCTAGCATTTGGCAATGCTCACATAAAATAAAAGATAATGAAATTAGCTATCAAAGCCAATGCTTGCTGAAATATGTTTCTTCAGTCCCCTCTTCTTTCTCTTGACATGTAAGCAAAAAGGAAATAACGAAATCCAGAGCAAATTTTCCATTTTTGAAGCCTAATTAGGAGATAATAAGTAAAAAATAGTTGTCACTAGCAGTAGAGGCCTAAGCATAGGAATTGCTAGATTTCAGCAAGGTCTTTCAAAAGCAAAACATGGATTTCAAAAGTACAAAAAATATAATTAATTATTTGGAAAAAAACAGAAAATTAAGAGTTTTAGCTGCTAATGAAGGAATTTTAACGTAAAATTAAATAGGCACCTTCTTCAATTAGCAGATGACTAGGTAATGGCAGTCTAACTGTCACCAACTGGACAAGATTAAACTAATAGCTTATTCCTGCTTTCATTTACATGCATTTACAGATATGGGGAAGAGTACAATAGCAAATGAAATTACAGGCTTATGATATGAGAATAATGCTACAAGCTTGTTACAGCATATCACATCAATTCTATCATACACAAAGTGGAGGTGCACTTATTATTGTTAAAAAGCTCAAGTTTAATCAGAGGTTGGTAAGAAAAGAACTAATAGAGCCCTGACACCAATAAGCACCACGATGATTAGTATGTCAGAAAATTAAGAAACATATAGAGTAAACAAATGTGTACCCCTTCCTTGTTTTTTTTGCCTCCAGTGAAAAACTTATAGCCAGATGTGAAAAGCAGACCCCAGCCAGCCAAAGAAACAATCACGAACTGCAACAAGAGATATCATGAAGACAAATTCCTAAAATTTCTGAACTAAAGAAAACTCTTAATTACCAAATGAGATGGAATTATACAGGAGAATAAGAACCAAAAGACAATAATCCGACAAGTAAAATGTCAGAATAGAAAGATATCTCATAGTTTGCAGAAAGAGCAACAATAATCAAAGATAAGAAATTTGGTTTGAAGTTGATAAAAAGACCATTTAGCTTTATGAACATGGGGCTACAAGAATGACTACCATAAAAGGAAGTCCTTTGTTTAAGATGCTGAATCCTCTTCTATAAATAGTCATATTACCAATTGATCTTTGAAATCAAACAAAGCTAGTATTCTGCAAACCAATCTAACAACCATTCTTATTAAAATACTTGATGCATAAAGTATATAGTATACATTAGAATAACTGTAATTTTTTTTCTTTTAGGCTAAGTCCATAGGAATAAGTGTAACTCGTACATGCTGAAGGAGTTCTGCTCACAAGGTGGATATTCAATCATGTATAAAGTTCTTCAATTTCTTGGAAGAAATTTCATTTCATGCAAGCACGTTTCATCACTTTCAGGTAGCATAGTGGGCTTTTCTCTGGACAATTTCAACAGATAATTCACGAAATGATACTTGTTACCATTCTTGACATTCCCATTTCATTCCATCTCATCCCAAATCTCCCAAGAGTCAGCTCCTCAATCCACTCACAGAAAGAAATCCTAAAACTGGAACCGAGAATAATCATACCATTATCAATTTCCTTATTTCTATGTGCCATATAGACATTATTTCAGTCTTTTCGTGATCAAACTATACAACTTTTAACTACTGATTTTTTTTAATTTTTCGGGGATGATTTTAACTACTCAAAATTAAATATCCTGAAAAGTAACATGTCAAGAATTCAAACATAAAACCGAATTCCCTTTATGGAGCTAAACGACCAACATTCCGAATTCTAAAACTCAAATCTTGGAAATAAGAAAACACTAAATCAAGGCTTGCAGGAGCATAAGGTGAAGATCGAAAATTTTCATACATAATTGTAGATTCAGGCAATGTCCCACAACAAAACAAAATTAATATACAAGAATAAATTCTTAAAACTAAGAAAAAATCAAAAGCAGCGTGAAAAGAGGAGCAAAAGTCAAAGAAAACTTACATGCTCTTCTTTCCATTTCGATGGATTCATCGGGTCTTGCCAACAATTCACCTTTGGAGGTCCATGGTGATCTAAAATGAATAACGAACCTAAACAAATAAAATTGAAAACACATATAAACATGAGAAATAGATTAGCGTGAAATTTGTACCAGCAGCGGAGGCGAGGCCTCGGCGCTGAAGGAAAGAACTGGCCTGAAAGCCAGAACTAGGATGCGAAGAAAGCCGACTCAGGGTTGCGGCTCGGCGTGCCGCCGCTGAAGCAAGTGAAGAAGCCATGGAGGATTGTAAGCACAGAGAAAAAAGCTGCTGCAGTTCGTTGTGGTCATATTGGCATATTGCGAGTAAATATTCCCGAATTAAGATCATACGACGGCGTTTAGCTACAGTTATATGAATTTTATTTTTCAAAAAATAAATAAAAGTCTAAGCCTCTCAAAAAGTCATTATTTGAGTTGCATACAAAAGAAATTGATAAGCACCGCACATTTTTTTTAGAACTAACATATTTCACTTTTGTTTTTGTGGTAAATTTACATATTTCTCACACCACAATACTTTGAATTCAAAAATTTCTTTGAATTGAAATTTATTTGAATTCAATAGTTCAAGATGAATTATTTATTTAATTCAAATTTGATAAGTTTTGAAGTAATTTTAATATAATAAGAATACAATTTATTCGAAGCTTCACCATGGCAAAGCTCTTTTGAAGCAGTTTGGTTCCGGTCCTGCATATAGTTTTTTGTAATACGTGCAAGACTAAATCCTGACGGTCTGATCGTGATCGAACGGTAAAAAAAAATTTTAAACAATTATTCACAATTCTAAACAATTGTTCAGAATGATTTTGAACAATTGTTCAGAATAATTGTTCTGACCGTCCAATCATAATCGAACGGTCAATATTCAGTTTTGCACGTGCTGCAAAAAGTTATGTGCAGGATCGAACCAAATTGCTTTTGAAGCTACACAAAAGTCTGGTAAAGCTCTAAAAGAGAGATTTGCGAGGCCCTAGTATGGAAAAGCTCCAAAGGAAAGCTTTGATAGGTCATAATTTACCAAGATCTGGCAAAGCTTCTATAATCATTCTATTTTTTAGTTGTATTTCTATTTATAAGATTTATTATTCGAATTAAAAATGTAAGTGTTTTATATCTAATTATACTTATAAATTTATTGTAAATTTTTTGCAAAATGAAGAGTTAAAAAAAATATATAACTGAAGATTCAAGATTTGTCAAAAAATTCATCAAATTTATTTCTAATTTGACATTTTGAATAAGAGAGATGAAAGAGAATAAGGACGAGAGAAAAAGGGATATAAGGACAAAAACTTATATATTCGAACTCATCTATGAAATAATTTTTCACCTAAACTATTAAAATATATCTATAATAAATCTCCATCTTTGGTGCTCACGAATTAAATTTCTATACAAGTCAAATTGTTAGAAACAAACACTACTCTTAAATCTACCACGGAATTGTAAGACTCCTTGCAGCATTTGCTGCAGTTATTTCCCTACAGCTACATGCGGTCCTATGGAGATTACAGAAAAGCTGGAAAAAAAATTTTACAACTTTAATTTCTGCAAAAATAAATACGGAGCCTGAAATCAATTCACCCAGATATTTTTACAAGGGAGAATGTGAGAAAGAAACCATTGCCAGCAGAATCAGGGAAAAACTGCTTTTTAGTTTCTGAAAAACCAAAAACAGGCTCTTCTGGTGGCTTTTGGAAAATTGCAGTTTTAATCTTCTTCTATATTCTGCTGAGTAGAATATGAGACCAAATGGGGAAGAGAACGACAAGTACGAGACAAATGCCCAGAAGAATCGCGAGGCACGCACATTTTCTCGAGCTTTTCTGGTATTCTCTAGCTTCCTGGAGCTGTTCAGCGCCTCGTCTAACGAATGAACTTGCATGTGCAACATGACTTTCGATATCGTTCAGCTGCTGCCCTTGTGCCTCAACAAGAGCAGCCATGTCTAGGAAAATCTGATGGAGTTCGAGCAAGTTTTTTTCGATCTCCTTGACTGCATCGTGCCTTTCTTGGATTTCGGAAATCGTATCAAGAATCTGGCCTCGGCCCTGTTCCTGGATTGCCTTCTGGAGAAATGTCTCGCTTTCACCACTTGAGATCAAATTCTCAATCAATTCGTCGTTTGCTTTCTCTCCTGTTACTGTGAAATATCTTCTTGCAACTGTTTCTTTATATTCTGCATTCATATTTGCCCTCAGGGCCTGAAAATCATCCATCAGATCTTTTAGCTTTTTTCCTAATCCGCTGACAACAGAAGTCCTGGTTCGATCCGTGGAGGAGCCAGGACCGCACCCTGGAATCCTCCTATTAGCTGCATTTGATTTTTCAAGTGCTTCAAGCTTCCCTTTAATGATCTTAACTCTCTTGAGAACCTGAGAAACATCGGCATCCATCCTAGACCTCAGAGCTTTCATGGTTTTGGCATTGTGCACTGTCTTGCTTTCCTCATTTGATTCCTGCAGGCTCCTGTAGAGACTTTCCACATCTTGCATATCTTTCTTGACGTTCTCTACATCATCAAAAAACTTATCGAGATCACCGGCCTCACTTGACCGGCCTCCTTCGATGTCATCCATCTGGACCTGAAGCTTCAGGTCCTGGTATTTTTTAAACGAATGAGAGAACAGATCATTCATCTTGGCTGCTCTTTCAGCTCTAACTCCTTTTCCGTTTTTTCTTTCTTTTTTATGAACCTAAACAGGCAAGCCCAGCATGGCTTTGCCTTGTCCTAGCCTTTTTTCTTCTCTCCCTGGATTAGCATGGAACGGCCAATGGCTAGTTTCATAAGCTGGGGAAAGAAGAGAAGAAGAACGAAGCAAAGCCCTCATTAAGATATAATTTGGATTCATTGTTTGGGTAAGATAGGAAGAATATTATTAGAGGCATGCAGTAATTATTATGTGTCATCCAAACTAACCTGAGGACATACGGTAAATGTGGAGAAAATTACTGGTAGTTTTCACTTTTACAATTGGTCTTTTTCTTGTCAAGAAACAAAACAACCTAGAAAACACATTGACTTAGTCTATTGAAGTTAATAATTGTATTTGTAAATAAAATTAGAAAAATTGTCAATTTCTTGAAGGCATTAACAATATGGCAGTCAATGAGAGATTACTACTTTGTCCTTATTTTTCTTTTATTTCATTTGGAATCTCCCCTGCCTAGTGCAACCGAAGATTTTATATGAAGGAGTTATATGCATTGCCATGAGAGGTTATGCTTGCAGATTGGAACTTCCAAAGATGATCAAAATGAACTCTTTAAGTTTTCAGATTTGAACTTTTAAGGTGATCAATGTGAATTCTTATCTTTGCAGATTTGAACTTTCAAAGGTGATCGAAATGAACACTTAAGTATTAAACATGGACAAGAGTTTTCCTGTAATTCATACGAACGGTTGGGGGATGAAAGGGGAAGCACATTATTGTCTAAAAGACCATTAACTCGGAAAGATTACAGTTGTACTGTTAAAATCAATGTTAGAGAGAAACTTTTTGCTACACGGCCTCTCATCCATTTATGGGGCTTCTTTCTGCATCTATCTGAACTAGAAAAATAATGATCGTAGAAGTTAGGCAGAAATCTATTTATGTTCTTGGTGGAGAAGCTGTTGTTCTCATCTGAATTTCAATTGCATAATATTACATTTTAAACTCCTTTCTTGAACCTGTCATATACAAACAGGAAAAAGTTAGTCAGAGAGGGGAAATTTAATTAGTGTTTTCTAACAAGAGCAACCTTGATGCCTATTTTTGATCAAGACTAAAGAAAATAATGGAATGGCAGCTTTTGTCAAGAGAATTTTGGAATTGTTTATGCGATAAAGGTAAAACATAACACATGGTGATTTCTGTTAACTATAGTATACTAGCAAAATCAGTTAAAATTATGAAGCTTGTATGTTCGTTGCTGACCTCTAATTTAGAAATGAACGTGAAAAGTTCCAAGAATTCTTCTAATAGCAACTTTTCTTGAGTTACTACGTCTGCTAATTCTGCAAACGCCCCGGCTGTCTTGCCAGCCTGTATATGTTTGCAATTAGTATCACATACTTTTCCAGGGGAAGGATCAAAGAAAACTCTTAAATTAATAAGCTTTATTTACCACAGGTGGGAAATTAGACAGCATCAACTTGATAGATGCAGTAACATCTGATGCCTCTCTAAGAGCCATACCGGCTGATTCTGGCTCCACCTGCTGATAGAAATGACTTGTCATTGTTTTTCATTCTATTTTGTGATAAAATAAACACAATCATTTTGAGAAAATCATAGTCTTTTACCTACCTTGGCTCCTTCAGTCAAAGGTACCCTACAAACAACAGAATGCAGACAATCTTTGGTCATATTCACTGATGATAGATGTTGTCTTTCCATATCATCCCATGCTTCCAATGATTTGATCTGTTCATCGTACATCATTTAAGAATTTACTCATTTCTGTTGATAATTGATGCTATTATCTCTAAGAAACAACAGAAGTACTTTCTAGCAGCCGAGTGAGTTTTACCGACTTGGGAGTGAAGTATGTAATTCAGTTTCATCTCGAGCTTTTCTTTCTCTAGCCGTACTTTCTTTTGTCTGACAGAATGCTGCAATTTTCCTATAGAATCCCATCCACATATTAACTTGCTCTGCGAACAACGTGACATAAACCAGTAAATTGAAACTGTTTTCATACCACCATTGAGGAAAAAGACTCGGTACAGGTCATTCATAAAGTATTATCTCAAATGCAAACAAAGGTTCATTCATAAAGTATTATCTCAAATGCAAACAATCTGATTTCTCTAATATTTTCAAGCCTATTTTCAATCTGAGAATTCCATCTAAAAATCTACTTTAGCCAGTATTGATATTATACATATTGATCGACGAGCAAAAATAAGATCTACATTAGTCACTCAAGGTCAATCCTATAAGAACAGCTCGGAAGATTACAGGAAATGTTGTTTAGATACTTGCCTTTCTAAAATGACACTACAGACGCCATCATTGATTCTTAATACATTTACATCCCACAGCCAGAATTCCTGGACATTGTCAATTCTTTAAAAGGTAAAATCAAAAGAAAAAACTATTCAAACCCTGTGGAAAATTCAGCCTTATCACAAAATGAGATGCCTATTTTCATTCTGAAATGCCAACCAATTCATTACTGATTACACTTGTAACTCATTAGCGCGACTTATTGTATGATCCACAGTACTTACACTCTGAATTAAATTATCGATACAGAAGAACTATACGAACCTCAACTTGTTTACTGACATTGGCATTAACAGTCTCAGCTCTAGCATTTGCATATCTCCACTGAACCAGACTATTGTGCAACAGTCTTAGTTGATGTACATTCTCCCCTGCAATAGGCCCCAGAGGCGATGTGGCATTTGAAGAAGTTTTCTTGCCCTTCAACAATTCCAGCCCCATAATAAGAAAATCTCCTACTGCCTTAGTCCTTGAAGGACTTGTTGGAGGCTTCAAAGTTGATGATCCCATCACTGTTTGTGAGTTAGACCTTCCCGGTGACTGTCCTAAATTTGATGTCTCAATACCAGAGTTAGACCTCTTTATTGCACTCTTCAATGTAAATGATCTTTTGGGGGAGTTGCCTGATGTTATCTGCTTGTGAAGTGGACTAGAATCTGCACTCCACCTCCGAGAACGGGACGATAAATCCTGCATATATTTTGATGAAACTTCAACTCCAGACATCCTTGAACTCACAGTGGGTGCCATATATGATGCTGGTACGTGTTTTCCGGTAACCGGCGTACCAAAACTTGTGCCTGAACATACATCACTTTGTTCTGTCTCTGACTCTGCCCGAAGATCTGATAAATAATCAGATTTTCGTCCAGCATTCCTTTTCCTGAGTGCGATTTCATCCACTGATAATCTAGGAGGAACTATATTATTATTATAATCATCACTCTTCGGAGATTTTGACGATAATGAGGATGACGATGATGATGATGCAGATGATCTTCGTGGAAACCTGAACTTGCCCGTGTAACGCATTGATGCACCAAAGAGAGGTTTGTGATTCTCCTTTCTTTCTTTCTCATTCTCGAACTTGGAAAATTCTGTACAACTTGTTTGCCGACTGAGAAACATTGGATTGCTCGAGTTTTCGTGGTTTTGTGCAAGGTCTATTAGTCTCTCATTTCCTAGATGATCAGCCAGAGTTCCTCTACTAAGCGATGAACTAGGAGTCTCAGATGAATTTGATGATGCTGATGGCCAAAGTCCTCGAAGATAATCCGAGTTTTCGAGGCTTTTATGCTTTCTGGTATCAGCAGAAGATCTGGGCTTTTGCCTAAGTGGAGAAAGATTGTTGTTTGGAGATTGGATTACATTCTCAGCGGGTGCTGAACTTGATGGTGAAACAAGAAATCTTGAACTTACTTCTCGAGATTTTGGCTTCCTGCGCCTCAATGACTGATCAAACCCCATTGTTTCTCCTTCCTGGCTCTTCATTTTTTGGGAGAAAAACACACACCACACACACTGATCCAAGAAAGATAGAGGGAAAGAAAAGAGAAAGAAGAGGGTTGTGCTGGAGAGATTCCTGGGATTTGAGAAATTTCAATTTCTTGTTGGTCATCAGCGATATTGGCTGAGAAGAAAAACAAACTCTTGAAAAGTGGCGGCAAAGTAGATACCAAGCCGGCTTGTGCAAGGGCCATATGGTAAAATTGGTTAATCGGTTGTGGTAAGTTACCTCAATAGCCTTTGACTTTGACCACTTGAAAATGCCTAATAAGATGACAGTATAAAGTTTCCTAAACTTGCATTAAACTATATTCTACACTAAATTTATCTAATTGAGGAAATATGACTTCTATAAATCATTCACATCTAGGTGATTATTGGCATAACGGTAGTTGAGGAAGCTTAATTAATTAAAACTGAGTTTTTCATACATTAAATGTGGTTAGGAAGACTGAAAATATTGCAGTTACGTCCTAATAAAAAGAAGTCCATATTTGAGTTTAGTTAGATTTTAAAAGATTTTGATGTTGGAAAGAGTGTTTATTAGAGAAAAGGAGGACAAGTGTTGGATTTTGGTGGTTGTGACTGTTGATTGTTGACTAGGTATTATGTGAAGAGGTTAAGATGGAGACCACAATGAAGTTTAAGAATGGAGTAATCTTTGAGGATTTTGTTGTTTAGCTTAGCCGGCATTCGTTGAGAGTATTCTAATAGAGAGGGATTTGCCAAGTGCCCATTGATGTAGGAAATAAGTAGTTAGAAGTTTATGTAACATTTGGTTTGAGAAAAGGAGAGTTGAGATTCAAGCACAAAGCAAAAGTGACGTTTGGCAACAATTAATGAGTTATTCTTAACTAGTGCTGGAAATCCTCTTTTCTGACCCCCCAAAACCAAAATTCTAATGGACGCTGCAAGAGGGTACTTAACGAAGTAAAACAATTAAGAAAAGGATGTCCAGAAAGTCACGCTTCTGGACCAATTTATGTCTTTTTTCCTTCTGATAATTGGTGAAAGGAAGAATATCTCATCCCTGATTTCTTGACACTCAACTATGCCTTTTAACATACAATGACATTTTAATTTACTGGTCTAGAGATATTGCAACATGAAGAATCAAATTTGCTACAAGGGTATTTAGTATCCAGTATTCTAGTAAAACTTTTACAGGAGAATGGAGTAAAATGACACAAAAATAGGAGATGAGTTAGGTAAAAGCCGTCCCTGCTTACCCAGTGCTAACAAAACATTAGTATAACTACTTTAGTTACAAAAAATGTCTTGGGTGAAGCAAATGGACAAATTCTATCTGGTCATCTTGCTCATCAGTCTTGCACTGAGTAATTCGTAGCTGTTCAAAGCTATACTTAGGTTCATAGTAACATGAATCTGCTAGTGCCTATGGCTAAATCTGTCAGCCATGTAACTCTTGTCACCGGATAAATTTGACAAAAGGGTACGTATGGTGGTGAAATTTGAACTATCAGACTGAAATCCACAGTAGAAATCATACAACATCGAATTGGGATAACTACAAATATCAAGAATGTACTCACTGACCTTGCTTGATACCATAAATCTTCCTAGAGAGATATCCTGCATACAAAGTTCTGTCCTGCCAAATATACTGTCAAGAAGACAAACATCCCCATTCCGGATCAATGAACATTACATTGCTGTAATAGAGGGTGGGTGTAATCAACATGCTTGTACCACAGGGGTTTGTACTTCTCCATACCAATCTTCAACCATGGTTTAGAGTTCCCATTAAAATGCAGCACGGCTCCCTTCTCTATCAACTGAGGATCAACGTTTGTGTAGCCCAAACCTAATACATGCCAAGAAGGGTTTAAAGGCTCTGTCAATCCATAGAAAGTCAGTAATCCAGGTGGAAGTGTTCCAAGTTTCCACAAAGTTCGATCTATGTTCTTTTCTTGCCAGTAATGATAGATTCCAGTAACATTCCTCTTCCTCCACTCGACCAAATCAAAGACATTCATCCCGAAAGCCCAACCACAAGCATCGGGATCAAAATGATCATGAATGAGAGGATGAGAATAGTTTAAGTACTTGTGGTATCTATGAAATGTCTCCATGCATGTCTCCACTGCACCGTTAACATTTCCATTCAGGTCAATTGTGAACAACAAAGATAGATCCTTCTGAACTACAACATCATCATCCAAAAATACTACCTTCTTCAAAGCAGGAAAAACTTCAGGAATGTAGAATCTGAGATGGTTAAGCATAGACAGATATTTAGGATTCCTGAACTTAATTGGGGTTCGTCCATCATCATTGCTTCCAGAAAAGTAGTAACTCTGAGTTGCAGAGTCTTGAAGCTGCTTGAGAACGGGAACATAGGAAGCATTCAACCAGCCAAAGTCTTCCATCTTCTGAACATTAACAGTCACTCCTCTGAAACTATTTATGGTAAACCAAGCCTTCATTGCAGCATAGTTCACCTCATCAGTTACAATGTGGAACACAACCATGTCGGGGTCTTCAGAATTTAAAGCTGTTGAGTTCACGACAACTGAGGTTGCAAGGACATTGTCAGAAAACACACAGAAATGATAAAGATCATTATCTGTCAGCTTCTCAGCTATTTGTGCTTTGTCATTAAGTTTTCTCCGTAAATTTGAGTTTTTGAACCATTCAGTCGTCAGTCGGACGCCGAGGCAATACAAACTCTTTGGCACTTCTTCAGCAGCTATTTGTCCAAACTTGGAACTCTTCTCATTAACAGAATTCATCTGTTCTTCAAGACCCTGGATTCTGGCCTTCAGTCTCATCATCATGGTGGCACTATCATAGTGAAATTGCTGGGCTTGGTAGAGCAAGAAGGCCATATCACGGACTGCAGATGCTGATTCTCCAGTTGTCAAGGGAGTTCTTCTTAAAGCAGCGCTTGAGAGAAGGATTTGTGAGTTGCGGATTTGGGCACTCAGCTCCCATGCATATTGGAGATTGTTGCTTTCTTTTGCAATTACAACGAGCGCCTTAGCCAGAGAAATCTGATCATTAATCTGTCTCACAACTGAATCAGGGCTTAACAATTCTTCAGTGATGTTGAGGCCTTCCATAGTTCTGTCATATCTATAAGGTTTCTGCACCACAAAGGAAAAAGAGTTTCTGAATTTAACTTTTAAATGGAGAAAGCAAAAGAAGTATTTAGTTACTAATGAAAAATAAAAGAAATAAAATATGAAGATATTCTTCACTGGAGATCTATAGGCAAACACAATTAATATGCACATATAGAAGTTTCATAAACTAGCTAAAAAGGTGTATCCATTTGCAGCAGAGAGCTCAAGATGCATCAAATACATAACATAAGAATAAGTCAAGCCAAAGATTCACCAATCATTTATATAAAATAGACCAATTTGAAGTGCTAATATATTTGCAAGATTTCCTGTCACTTCCAAATCGAATATAATCAGTGTCACCGCATAAAAATCCTGTCAAATTTGACTGTCCCCAGACCTCCTGACAAAGCAATCCAACTTGTATCTAACATACTCTGGCTACCCTAGGATAGCCCATCTCAGCCTTACGAAGAACACAGGACAGAAAACATAAAACCACTTAGACTGACACTTGCGCAAAGCAATCACTCCCGATGACATTAGGGATAAAGGATAATACTGTATTCAGATAAGTTCCGCTGGAGGTTATATGCGCAAAGCAATCACTCCCGATGACATTAGGGATAAAGGATAGTACTGTATTCAGATAAGTTCCGCTGGAGGTTATATTAAACCAATTGCAATATGGCTCTCACAACCTTGAGACGGCATTGGTAACATCACATATATGGAAAAGAAACAAAAACTAATTTTAGGTCCCATCACATCTATGGAAAGAATCATCTTAGGCTATTTCAGTATTAGACTTTCATACTATAGTATGAAAAAATTTTAGGAAAATATTTTCAGAGTATGATAGAAGTAAATATGTTTTAGGTACTTTGAATATCATAAAATGTCCGCTGGTGGTGTTCAAAACAGAGAAAATTTATGTTGAGAACTGTTAAAGTGTAACTATAAAGTTCTTTGTGTTAGGGATTCGGGTATTAGCACACACGCACAATCTATACTGCAGAAGAGTAAAGAACACGAGACACAAGGATTTACGTGGTTCGGTCGATATGACCTACGTCCACGGGCTGCAACCAGAATTTTTCTATTGCTTTCTGCCTCTCATCCTCGTCTAGAATTTCAAGTACAAAGTGTTATATTTATAGAGACTAACTAGGGTTTCTAACTTAGGCAACAATAAACATAAAACATGCCCAATTAAACTGAGCCCATCAAGACTCCACAACCCAACACTTTGCATCAAGGTGATGAAAACTTACCTAATGCTATGACAAATTTGTATATTAAGCTATTTTAAGTGTACTCCTTATCTCGTTTGCAAGTCACATTACAAGTGACATTTGTTTTGCTATCTTTTTCACATTTTCAGTCTTTTGGCACAAAAGATATGGCATCAAAATATCCTAGCACACCCTATATGAGTCTGAGTCCTGTCTAATGACCGTTCTAGAACTGTCTGTGCTTAGATTCCAGACCGGTAAAGCAAACCCTCCACAAAAACCTACTGCCTCAAAATGCGATGTAGAGGGAACCAAATTTTAAGATTATTTGACACTGATGAGGTGCATTGGAAACACAAGCTTCATTCAAGTTATCGCAACATAGTGATATTAAGTTGCTACCATGGAAGAAAAATCAGGCTCCTGCCCTGGCTGGGAGTATGGATTCTATTGCTTTAGAGTAAAATGAATTTGTAATTAATAAGTAGTAGAAATTCATAACACTGGTCATAAACCAACACCATTTTATGTCCCTCCAAGTAACTCAGATAATCATAAAACTGAAGGTAGGGAAGATGTAGAAAATTTGCAGGGGATCTGCATGCTAGGTTAGATTTTACCAGTTATCCATTCCAAACTGAATTCAGCAAAGTTTTATCTTCACTGTTAGTGGGCATTTGGAAGCTTATTTAAGAAACTATGTTCATAACAATCTAAATAAGTCCATTGCAGTTTAATCCAGAAATTCTAATAATAATGCCACTTGAACAAAAATACAAAAAGCTGACTTTGAAATTCAAGCATTCTTTTGAAAGGATATTGTGTCTTCGATACGTCTACATTTCTTTGCAGCTCCACTTCAATCTAGGGACAATCCAAAACGGTATGAATAGTGCTCACACTACAAATTCTGGAAATTCCTGAAGGACATCAACTGCCTCCACCATTACCCGCATAGTGAGATACGAATCTATGTTTGGATGTGTTTGTGCAGTGATATAGACCCAGGCCTAATCCACACCACCCAGAGAATAGTAGCTGGATCTTTTAGAATGGAAGATAAGATCTTACTAAATATCCACATCCAACCTTTGGAAAGAATAGGAAGGTGGCAAAGTGCCACCAAAAGACCCGTATATATGCAAAGTACACAAAAAAGTAAAGTCTTCCACTGCAAAAGTGGATTCAGCAAACCAGAAAGACACTGCAATTCGTTACATGGATCATGTGTTCATATAATAGTTAGCATAAGAAACATATTACCAAGTACAGAGCATTGCAATCTGGCCCTAAAGGACTAATTAAGTCGAAAGAGAAAAAAGTATTGAATCAAATGCCTATACAATAGTTAGTTTGTAAGTACAAGCATGAAGCCAAGCAGAGAGGAAATTCATTGAAAGTACGATAGTATAAATGCCAAGCTCTTCCCCATCCACGTCACAAAGAGATCAGTCAAAATGAAGCCACTCTAGTTCCTTTTTATGCTTTCTCCTCCTTAAAAACCATTTTAATCTATGTACAGATCCACAATGAAGGTCACTTTTCCTCCAACATCCTATCTATAGTCAGTGCTGGAAACTTTTGAGTTCATTTTCTCTTAACCTGAGGTTTCCAAACAAATATGAACATTCCTTACTCTTACTACAATCACTTTCGCTAATATTATACAACACAAACATAGCTTCTTTGCCCCTTTTACAAAGAACTAATTTGCAGATATTTCAAGTATTAACTCAACATCTCCACCTCTGAATTCCAAATGATGCAGGACTGAAACAGTCCCCTTATCTCCAAGCAGCAAACTTTGCACTCAAAGACTGGCCCATATTTGAAGCTTTATTACAAAAGTTTACATCAACTGGGACCCCAAGGCTTATTTATTAGGATTAACATGCAGTTCAAATCCTTTTCATAGGTAAACCTTTTCTCTTTCTTTCTTTTTTTTATTTTTTATTTTTGGGTGGGTTCTAATCCAATCTAATTCTGATTTTGACAAGTTCCAGGAAATAAGACCAATTCTCACTCAAATTTGTGTGAAATATCCATGCAAAATTAACAGCCCGGTATCCTATTTCAGCATCAGTACATTCACAAGTATCTTGTTTATTACAGATCATAGAAAACCAACCACCTTTGCTTTCATTTATACATTTTAATATGGAATTACAGCTTTTCCAGCCAAGTATATATGATAGCGAATGAAAATGTGACGAATCTCTTATAACCTAAAATGAAGAATCATCTACACAACACTGCCCTAGGATACCACTTGCCAAAATTTCTACAAACATTGCCATGAACTATATATTATAGACATGTCTGACAAACTCACTGCCTCTGAATTGCAATCCCTAATTTTTCTATAAGCTCAAAGCGATTCATAATTCAATCCCTAGTAGGATCACAGTGTCATATTTGACAAAAGAAAAGAAAAACCATTCAAGAAACAGGGACAAATATCTAAAATAAACAAATCAAAAACTGATGATACAAGTTTTTTTCTTCTCACATGCTTCCACAGTACAGTAACGAACCGGAGTCAAAAGAAACCCATCAGCTTTAACTAAAATTTACCTTGGTATAAGCCGATCTTGAAGTGGGCTCATTGCTATCTCTGCTCAGCAGAACAATGAGCAGCAAAATTAGCAACCCACAAAGTGTTAACCAGAACACATTGGAAAATCTTCTCCTCACGGGCCGTCTAAAATCCGATCCTCTGCGCCTCATTTTCAATCTTCTAAAATACGGAAAACAGCAACCAAGATTTCAAGATAGAATTTCGCATAAACGGGCAGCCGAATGCATTCCACTACATATCTATGATTTCAAGAGATTAAGCCTATTGTAGAAATGGGTTTTCCAGGCTTCCACTGCAAAAATGCAGAGACGGAAGATTACAGTGGAGCAAGAGAGAGAGAGAGATCCAAAGCCACGTTCTTGCTATAGTTGGAAAGGGAAGGCTACAAAAGCCACCGACCCCATAAAATAAACCAACAATTTAACCGTGTTGAATCTTGAGCTGAAGTGCCAACTATCCAGTGAGAGGGGAATTGCGATAATTCACAAGAAATTTTACCATTTGAAGGTAGAGAGGAAATGGAGTATGCCGGGAGCTGCAAATGTTTTGCTCTATTCTACCTTTCTTTCTTTCTCCGGGAGAGAGACGGTAAAATAAATTGCTTAGGTAAATTTTAAGGAAAAAAATGAAAAATAAAATTGACTTTTTTTCCCCCCAAAATCTGCTTTAACGGTAGCTAATATCATTCGGTATACTCGATCACCGAATAGTTTGAAAGATGAATTGCTTTAAATTTTTGGTTTTCTATTTGATTGGATGACTTTTTGAAAAGTTAAGTATTCAAAATATATTTTCTAATAAAAGGAAAAGAAAGAGAATTCAAAATCTTAAATTTTCTTCTTTTCAAGAAAAATCTTAATTTTCTTGTTATCTGGATAATTAGAAATAAAGATATAAATCAAATAAATCTTCTTGAGTCTTCAATTTGTAAAGAGTATTTAGAAAGAATATGTATGGAAATATTTGAAGATTACTTTAAAAAAATTATAATATTAAGTATTTAAGAATTACTTGTGAAGTTTTAATATTTTATTGAAATAGTAAGAGTTAAGGTTTTTCAATCAAAATTTAAGAATTTAATCTATGTCTAGTTTAGAATTTTATTCTTTTTATTAAATTGATTTCTTTCTTTTGATAGAATTTGTTTACTTCTTTAATTTTGCTAAAGCAAAGTAGTCTATCTACTTGGAGTAAGCAGCTAGGATGTTCTCTTCGTGATCACAACCTATTCTTGCCCCTCCTGCTGTTTCTGACTGTCTTGTTCCATCGACAATCAAATGTACACTTTTTATAATAGTCATTTTCAACCTATATGTATTTAGCAAAAAAGGTAAAAAGAAATTTCAACCTATATGTGTTTGTATCCAATGATCATGCACATCGTGACAGGCATGGAAAGTTTAATGTATTTTGTAGTAATAATTTTTGTTATTTTGCATTATCTTTGTAATCGACTTGATTAAAGATGATCTAGTAGATTTAGGTAACATTTTATTCTAAAATCAAATTTAAAATTTTAAGTGTAGGATACATATTTCTTTACACAAATAATTTAATTTTTACGAAACTCAATACAAAAATTTTAAAACTAAACCCTATCCAATCATATACATTAATAGCTCTTGTGATTTCATGGCCAATTTCTTCAATTCTCACTGCTTTTGATATTAAGTTTGAAGTTGACTGATGAGGTTAGATTGTAGATTTGGACTCTACTTAGATAATATTTTATTATAAAATTAAATTTAAAATTTTAAATATAAAATATATATATCTTCTTACAAATAATTTAACTTTTATAAAATTCAAAATAAACATTTTAAAATCAAATCATATCCACTCACACCCTTATTCATAAGAGCAGCCTAGCTAGGAATCCAATCAAGAATGAGTTTTAAAAGATAATATAATGTTTCTAGGATAAAGCATCGATTTTTTAATAAACATTTCTTATATATGTGTGTGTGCTGTGTATCTTTGTTTGTTTGAAAAACTATTATCTTTTTTTTCAAAAAGAAAACTTTATTGAAAGTATCAAAGAATTTTTGAAAATTAATTCTCCAATATTATATTCTATTACGGAACCTAATGCAAATTTTTTACTTTGGATCACATTCGTTCTCTCACAAGAAATTCTCTCTCACGAAACTCAAGGTAGAAAATCTTAAACCAAAACACTATAAGTGTATTTGGATTGTGTTTAGATGAAAAAATTTTTATTTTGGGTTTCGTAAAAGTAAATTTTTTGTGAAAGGAGAAGTATGATTTAATTGTGTGTTTAGTTAAACCAAACACAATCCAAATATACCCTATTCAATCCCACTATGTGTGTGTGTGTGTGTGTATGATTGATTCTCACTAAGTTGGAGTTCCGGAGAAGTTTACCGTGCAACATTGACCACCTTTTTCATTACACAATATTGTGAATTTTATGAGACTAGTTCTTTATTAAAAACATAATGTTTAAATTAGTACCAATTTAATTATGCATCATAATTAAATTTGAATTATAGTATATTTTACGATTATTCTCCTCAACTTTTTTATACGTGTGCATTTTGCATTAATGCAATATTTTCTATTTATTAACTTTCTTTTGATTTTTACCTGAGATTTCTTATGAGTTGAACGAGTATAGTTTTTGCAAAAGGAAAAATAGTGTTTTCTTAAAATCTAATTTTCAGTTGTAGAATTCTTGCCCGATTGTTCTTTCTACCTTCAAGTTTGTGATTCTTCACCAACATACGCATCATGCCTTGTGCCTCAAAATACTTTACAAGTTTTCACCGATTTTTATTGGTAACAAATGATTTTTGCTGCATTTCTCTAACTGGTTGGAATTATACATTCACAGCTTTTGAAAATTGCTTGGCTGAGTGGAACAGAAATACTAAATTGGATTAATGGATTAAACACTAATTTTTGCATTTGGTACCCTTATATATGTTTCATTAATTTGCAACTTCAATTCCCTTGCTTTTAGCCTACAATACTAAACTTTTACAACTTTTGCTAGTGGAGTTGAATGTTAATACTTGTGCAAGAGAGAAAAAGTAGTGCTTTTAGATTTAGTTCCTGATTTTTCCATGTGTCTGTGTATCTGTAATATCAACAAAATGTTCATCTTCTACTCATCAATTGAATAAATAAATAAGTAAAATCATTGTTTGTATATATCCATCTCAATCACCAATCATTGCTCATGAAATAATTTATTTTCTTACTTTTGATTGATTTTTGTCATATTTAATACTTTCTGCCTTTTTTATGTAACAAAAGTAGAATTGAAAATTTACCACATTTGTGAAATGAAATATCACTTCAAGTAACAGAGAGAGAGAGAGAGAGAGAGAGAGAGAGAGAGAGAGAGAGAGAGAGCATTGTTTGGTAAAATATTAATATAATATAAGCTTTCAATTACTTGGTTTGGGTATTCTAATCTTTGAATCAAACCAAAAAATTTGAAATAGTTGAAAACGCAAATTAAAGATATTCTCTAAATTTCTTAACAGTTATGTAATAAGGTATCGAAGGAAAATCGTTGAATGTTTATCCTATTCGATAGAGCACATATTTGGTAAAACCTAACTGCATACCCACGAGAGCATAATTTTGGGAAAATATTAATAAGGGAGTCCAATAAGAATTGAGAATTGTATTAGGTGAATTAAATATATACTATTAAAGCTTGCAGTGAAAACTAACTTGAGAAAATTAATCAAATATTTACTATTCCTGAGTTTATTGCTTATAAAGGTAGAACTTTTGCAAATCATTAAAGGGATGTCCTTATCTCTCACCATCCTCATCTAGTCAATTATATATTGTGCTTAATGTCAATTACAAAATCTATGGGAACTTGAACTTGTCAATCTTTAGTGCCATTTTCTTCCTTCTTCATCCTTTAGCTACTCTTATTAGAACATCTTAATTTAGTCGTTAAGATGGAAACATCAGTTGAACCAACAAAAGATCAAGAGTTGCTATTCTTTCTAAACCGCAAACATCAGCTCTTGGTCAAATTTGTGGAACGTAAAGAGATGGTATGACTTTTTTTCTCTTATTTTTCCCTTGTTTGATACTCCCTCAAGTCATTTTTATATGAGCAAAATGATGAAAACACACGGGACAATTAATTACTGAATTTCAAAGAAATTGAAGATTAAGAGATTGTGATACCTTTTTATTTTTTTTTCTCTCTTTCTTATAATCACTAGATATGGTGTTTCTCTTTTCCTTTATAGGCAGTTGGCTATTGGCAATTTAATATTCAATTTTAAAAGATGATAGTATAATAAATAGTCTTCCAATGTTTGAATGAGGGTAAAATTGGAACTTACCTATAAGATAACAACATTCGCGAATTCACAAATTTGACAATTAGAAATGAGCAAGAGAATAATAATTTTTTGATAGATAAAAAAGATCAAATGTGTGTATAAGTAATGAATTCAGAAATTTATAAAAAAGATCAAATGTGTGTATAAGTAATGAATTCAGAAATTTCTCTTCCTATGCGATTGTAACTTGACCTAGTTTGATTTTTCAATTTTCTCAGCAACCATCAAATTCATTTTTATGAGAATTAAAATGGATTACCTGGATTTTCCCAAGACTCCCATCCAGCATATGCTTTTGTTTTTATTTACATGCTAATATAATTAATTTGCAGGTTCCAATCTGTATACTCGCGCAACAGCCTCCTCTGATGTTGTACCCAAATGATTGGAACACCAAGGAAGTGTTAAGCAAGCTCATACGTGATGTGAAGAAGGTAAATCAACTATAACCTCTTCCTAACTTGGTTTGTTGTGTTCTTAAATCTTGAAAAAGAAAACAAAGTTATCACTAATCATGAATCTTAAGTGCGGTTCAGATTCTCTGACCCCCTGATGTATTAAAAAACAAAAAGATCATGAACGTATCATACCCTAACCTTGTCTGATTATAATCTAAAGGACAATGCCCTGCAAAAAGATTTGGCGCTGACATTTGTTTCAAAAGCTCCAGCAAATGTTCAAGGAAGTGGGACTGATGCAGTACCCTCGTCTTTTGTTCTCCCTAAAGGCTACCAGTGCAATGCCTTTGGAATTCAACGGGTAAGATTATAGGAATTTTATACAGCAATACTCCCTCCATTTGAACACATATTATTTTATCCTAATTCTATTTTTTGTCTGTTCAAAATATATGTTTTCTTTATGTATTAAGGGATTTATTATTTTTAAATTTTATTTATTTAAATACTTTTATTTTTCTAAAAATAATTAGTTTTTCAATAAACTATTTAAAATACCAATCGCCATTGTTGAATGTTGAAATTGAAACATAACTAACCATTTTTAAATAAAGACATTTGAAAAATATTTCAATTTTTCTTATAAAATTATGACATATATTTTAAAAAGGAGTTTAGGAAAGTGATTCCTTGACCTAATCAACATAAATGCATCTCGCAGCATACCGAGGGAAAAGAATTTGGTCCGCGAGGTTGTCAGGGCAGTGCACTTGAGATTCAAGGGGTGAGAGCCTATCTCCTTGATATAACTAAAACTATAGATGTGATGCTTCGTATAACTTCATCCTCATTCTGTGTTTGTATTTGTGTCCTGAAGCAAATGCTGGAAAAGCTTTTTGCTTCTCAAGGTTCTCAACAAAACGCACTTAACTCTCTGGGGGTAAGATCAAATGATAAATATTTTTCTTTCGTAATAATTACTGAACATGATTTCACAATGTATAGTGGCACTTTAACTGTCCTAACTTGCAGCAAAACTTCGGACCATATTTTGTTGCACCTGGCAATCAATCTCATTTATTTGGTATGCATGGGGTAAGTGTGTGAATGCATTTGAGCACCTTCCAACAAAGTGCTCACAGATTTGGTAAAACTTCAAAATCTAATTAGTTTTCTATATATTCATTCATATGATTGCATGTAAATCTTGCAGCAGAGCTTAGGAATGCATACTACTGCTGCATTTGGTTGTGGGGAGATCTTGAATCAGGTGGTGCCTCTCGCTATTACAGAACCAGCAGTAAGCCATGAATCCCATGCATTTGCAAATGCAGTTGAACAGGTAAAAGGATAAAAATCCAAAGCTTCTACTCGTACTAGGCATCCCCAAAGGAAGCAAATTAATTTATAATTAATGATTTCCAGATCCTGAGCAACCTTCTCTACATTCGATTTCAAGTTTTTCATTATTCGTTTAAAATATCAGGAATGTCCATTTTCTAAAGATGAGAGAAAGAAAAACTGGTGTTTCGAACCTAGACCACGCGTAAGTAATGGATTCATCGATAAGGTAATTTGTTTAGACTCCCTTTATTTACTTTGAACACTATTAATTCATAATAGGCAGGTTTGTTTCTTTCCTCTACTCCTCATAGCTTATCAACATTTATATCTTTGAAATGCTGTACGAGATAATTAAGACAATACTAACACGACTTTTCTATTATAAACTAAGAAGCTTTTCTTTTTTGGTTTTCGCTTTTGGGTTCATTCAAACATTAAGTGCATCTGCCTCTAAATACAATATTAAACTGATGCTTTGCCATTTATGACTAGTTTTATTACCATATGCCATCGGACAAGCGGTTTAGATCAGAAGTTGAGGTTTTCAATTTCATCGAGTATGGAATTTGTCCAAAGCGTCCCTCAAAAGGAAAGCAGGAAGAGCCAACACCAACCATTGTAAGTTTAACATTGTGTTTGTATATTATTTGTGCATTTCCATCAAGTTTTTAAAGTAATTGAAGTTTTCTCAATGATTTGATTCGAAGGGTCTGAAGAGAGTTAGGGGAGGATTGATAAAAAAGAAGATTGTTGGTTATTACCTACCGAAACCTCAAGGAATCATTTACCGATTTCCACCGGCAATAACAACAAGCATTGCTGAGAACTCTTCAGATGAGGAGAGAGGTAAACACTTCAAATTCTTACCTATCTTGCAAAAAGTATTGATTGTAAATATTATACAACTGTTAGTGTAATTCCGTTCTGTGGCCACAATATGTGTTTAGCAAACAAAATGGTGAAAACTGGGGAAGGCTCTTCAAGACAAGGTGGACAGAATTCTCAGGGCTGGACATGGAATTATCCAGGAGTTCCTTTATATGATGTCGAAATCATTCCAAGAAACATCATAAGTACTACTTGGGGAAACAACAATTGCATTGGAAAGTAATTGTAGTTCAGTTAAGACTTATTTTCCGCATGCACAGATTAAATTTAAATAGGACACTGAAAAATCTATATTGTAGCCTACGTTGCAGGCGTTTTAAGATTAAATTTCAATAACTTTAATTAGACCTATGTTCCTATTTGGACGATAATTGTTCTGATTGTTCCTATGGAACTTGTCTAACGATGGGTGAGGTCGATGATGTGTGGATTAGCTAACTGTAATGCGTTATGCCTCTTAGTGAATGGGAGTTGGTTTACGGGCTTCACTTTTGCGAGAAGACATTGTAATATCTCTGCCCATTTACTAGCCTGTCATGCTTTGTGCTTGGAGTTTCCCCTTATGTGGATGGAGGAAGTGTTTAGGATGTCGGCAATGCTGTTAGAACAGATTTGATTCATGAATAAGATTGATCTTTTCTTGCCAGAAAAAATAAAAATTCAAGATATTCAAAATGGAGAAAATTAAAAGGTTTTCCCATTTTCACTAATGTTGGAGATTTAAAGAATAAAGCCATTGTTGCAGACAATATTTTCATATCTATACATACATATACAAATATAGGATTAAAACTGTTGATCTAACAAAGTTTATAGCCAATCACAAAACAAGTATATGCGGCACATGAGTTTCTAATTTTTCTACTTTTTTTGTGCCAACAATTTTGTGCTTATGTTAGTGTGGTTTTGCTATGGTTTTATGGAAAGTTGAACTACCCTTGCTAGTAAGGTTAACTCGCTCCAATCCCGTCAATTGTCAAGGTTAACTTACTGATAAGGTTAACATGCAGTTCAGTCGTAGAAGTTTTATGTTTGAGGTTCCTAAGATATATTTTGGTTTGAAATAGTTTTATATTATGTTTACTTAATAATTTGTATACGTTACACAAGTTACACAGTTATCAATAAAAGTAAGATATATGAACAAAAAAACCACCTCACATGCCAAGGGAAAATAAATAGAATGCACAGCAAGAATTATGTGAGTGTTGGGGCAATTAAATAGTTGTTTGCACAATTAATTCATTTCTTCTTTTCATGCTCATTTAGGCATTACTTGATTAATCTAGTACTGCTCTTGATTGTTGAAAAACTAGATTTAGTTCTTACTCCACCCCAAAAGATATCTCAAGAGGGAGAGGATTGTATAAGATTTATAAAGGATTCATTTATATATTAACTATCCAATGTGAGATCTCAATACTGATAATCAAAATTCAGAAAATTTGAACTGAATTAAACATAACTATAGTAATTTCGATAATAATTTTAGTAAAAGTTCAAAATTAAATATTACTACATTATTCTTTGGGTAACGGTTCTAGACAAAGAAGCCCTATGACTTTATTAATTAAGAAAACATCAAAATAGCTAATTATTACGAGAACACAAGTCTAGAAACTGACTCTCGTCAAGATCGTAACTGTAATCGAGCAAATAAGGCAAAAGAGGACCATTAGATGATCCTGATGCCATGGGATCACAATGGAGTTCAATGGACCTCCTTTCTTCAACTGGTTGCACGCTCGAATTAATCCTCGATGGACCTGCACATTGCAAAACACTAGTACCAGTTGCTGAATCCATTTGCATCTGATGTAAATCAGCCATTTGATTTGGGCAAGATCCAGCCACGGTTGATGAGAAACCACCATTGGCAAAAATCGCACCATTAGTTGAAGATGGAAGAGCAGTACTTGCGTGCTGGGGGATTCCAAAGCCCATAGTTGGGAGATAGCAATCTGAATGATCAGGGAAATGAGAGTTGGCAACAGCATTGGATACATGAGTTCGAAGACTCAATAAATCCATCTTGAGTTTCTCTGCTTACTCCAGCGTGAGCTTCTCTAGGGGAGCTTCCCACCAGTACTTTTCACGTTGCCCGATCCGAGCATCTAATACTTGACCACGTCTAGTTTCTTCTCCAAGTTTGTCTTCAAGAGACAAGATTTCTTCATTACACTTCTGCAAAGTAGCAATATGACCAAGTTGAACTAAGATGTCAGGAGGAGCAGCGTTCGATAGAAGCCCAGGATTCTGGTACTTCTCAAGGACAGATGGGACATCAGGACAGCCGAAAGAGAAAGGTCTGTCTTTTGGGGAGAAACCAATAATTACAACCTTTGCACCTGTAAGGGAACAAAGTTCATGGGCTTTTTTGAAAAGACCTTTGGAGCGTTTAGAAAAGGTGACCTGGAGATTTGTCTCGTTTTTCATCTTTACCATTTCAACCTTTTGACGGCCTCTACTACGTCTTTTGGGCTTTTCTGCCATGTCCTAACTTAAAATCACTAAGGCGAAGTAAGAAATTTGAAGGATTTTGTTCATACAAAAGCAACTTTGAAGAAAGTAAAGGATAAAATTTTCAGCAAGGGTTGAAGAAATGGAGTGGATGATTGTTTTGGAATTGGAAGTCAAGAGGCATTTATAAAAGAAAGAAAAGTGTTAGGTGGACCAATTTAGGTAAATTTTTGGGAGGCAAATCTGTTTCATTCCTCTTCAGATCATTGTTGGCACTTATCAATTAACTATTTGAGGCACAACAGTTATTTTCTTTCCTTTTCTTCTTCTAGATAATTATTAGTAGTCATTATGCTTTTTACTTAGGAAGTTACTTTGATGATTTTTCTTTCCTCATACCTGTATTACTATACATACATATCCAGAAAATAAAATTGCAGTCTCAAATTGAATAAAATGTACTTTCAAGAAATGGGATAAGCTTGTACAAATATTGAAAGCATGTAAATTCATATACAAATGTGACCTCCCTTCTCATGGATTGTACAATAAACAGCTCCTCTTGTGAAATTACATTTCAACAAGATATTAGGAATAAATTAACAATGTGTCAATCTCATTTGTGCGGTCAAGAAAATTGCTTCATTTTTTATCATTTCTTCACAGGAGGTGTTGATTACGTCTAGTTTCATAGCCCTTTCTTTTCAAAGCTCCACTGCTAATGACAAATGTAACCGAATACATTTACGTAAAATGGATCAAACAAAGCCAAAGTTGGTATCACAATCACAGACATATTAGGACACGAGGACGAAAAGAACGAGCCTAATGTGAGTTCACATATTACTCTCACTTTGAAATAGAACTTTCAGACAATGTAACTATATATAATGAACTTCTTTGTTTGAATTCTCGGTATATGGTTCTTGTAATGTCATTTTCATGGGTTTTCAAGCAGAGTATTTTAGATCCTTTAGAAAAAGTTAGTCCTCATAAGTATCAATCAGCTGATTCAAGTTTTGGTCCCTCAGGTTGAAATTATATGTGGTTTAGGTTTTGGGTTGTTAAGGATGCTATGAATTAGCGATTGGTCTATAAGGGTAAAAGGACCAAATAATTTTTTCTTTTAATTTCGTAAACGTATCTCTTTTTTTTTTTTTTTTTTTTTATTTTTTATATACGGCATTTCATTAATTGATGGCTAAAAGATTGAGGAAAAACAATATGGCACAATAGGAAATGCTACTGTTGTAAATAGGTATTCAGAAATATAAAAGACTAAGTTTAAATTGTCGAAACATGTTAAACGTTAAGAAATTTACGTGATGGTTTAGTTATAACAATAAATGATAAGAGTAGAATGAAAAAAAAAAGAAATAAATGTTATCTATCACATATTAACCATTCAAAAAAAATCTATCACATATTAATCTTGACTTTTAGTCGACAAAAAATGCATGTTCAATCTTGACTTTCTTCCATGAGTTAACTGATGCAATGGATTCATAGAGAAATTTTGTACGGAAGTGCAAGCGTTTCTATGACTACTTGGATTTCCAGGGTCTAGAGTTTACTTATTCCGCCTTCCTCCCCAAAACGATCTGAATGAAAACTTCAATTATAGGAAAAAAGAAATTCTTCGGCAGACACATAAATTTCACTGCTTCAGTTAGACTCAAAATTAGAATATTATAATTCATATAACTATGGCGAAAATTTTAATTCCAATTCCGGAATGTGTTACCTAACTAATTGTAAGCCATAATATTTGTTGATTATCTTATCATTAGATCTTTCTACCTATTGCGTGTGCGAAAGGTTTTGTAAAGCCCATATAAAGATACAAAGGTTTTAATGCTGTACTGGCAGACCATTGCTCTAGTTGGTTGTTCAACAATGTGACATAGTTATAAATGAATACAATGTTGGTTGAAGATTGCATAGCAGGGAGTGTTGATTGCAACGACTAGCAATTTTCAATTTTTTCCCATCTACAATCCAAAAGTTCAACGAGGCGTGTTGATTGCCATCTCTAGCAATTTCCAATTTTTTCTCTTCGACAACCAAAAAAACCATGCAAGCCAAAAAGGAAAGAGTCAATTTGTACCAATCTGGACAATCTTCAACTTAATGCAAAAATGGAAAAAATTGAGGGTACTAATCTGGACGACCTTATCAACAATTAATGAACACATGGAAAGAGTTCCATGTAACAATGTGAACACTCTTACCCATTATGAAAAAAGAAAAGAGTTCAATTTACCAACCTTGACAATCATGCACCTGTAGACATTCCAAGGGAAAGTGAAATACATGTCAATATTGACTTGTTTATGATCAGCCGTTCTTCTATAATGTTGCTAAAAAGCGGGAAAAAATGCACGATAAGAATTATGTCGGTATTAGTATTAGATAGAGAAAATTGTTTGGACGAGTTATTTACTTCTTTCCTCACTCATTTAGCAACTTGATTAATCTACTATTATTCCTTGCTGACTGATCATGGCAATTCAGGAAATGAAATGGGAATTTATGTGAGCACTATTAGAGTAATTTTGACAATAATTTTGTAAAAGTTCAAATGTATATCATCACTTATATATATAATTCCTTGATACTAAAATTCTGCAATAAGAAGCCCTATGCTTTTATCAATAGAACCAAGAAGAGAGCCAATAAGAAATAAACACAAATTGAGAAACTCAGATTCGTCAAAGACCATAACCATAATCGAACAAATAAGGGGAAAGAGCATCATTGGATGATCCTGCTAGGTTACAAAATGAAGATCAATGGAGTTCCTTTCCCCCAAGGATCAGTTGCAAGTTTGCATTGATTCTCGATAGACCAACATATTGCGGAACATCACAAGTTGTTGATTCCATTTGCACTGGATTCAAATCAGCCATCTGATTTGAGCTACACCCTACCACAGTTGTGTGGGGTTACAAACCTACCACAGTTGTATGGGGTTACAAACTAAGTCCCGCATAAAAAATTGAAGGAAGAGTTATTTAAAATATAAGAGTCAAGATAACTCCACTAGTATAAGGCCTTTTGGAGTTAGGGCGACATCAGACACCACTGAACAAATAGTATCAGAGCCGATGGTTCGACTGGAAATTTGCAGTTGATGCCTTGTGTCAAAAGTCTTCACCATAATATGTTGGTCAGGTGGCATGAAGAGTTGGTTGGTACCGGAGGATTGTTGGCATGAAGAGGTGGACCAATTCAGGTAATTATATATTATATGTGCGGCAAATTATGTTTCATAATCTTTGGGTCAATTGTTAAACTCCATTGGGAACCATTTAAGGGGCTTAGCATTTATTTTCTCACATTCTTTTCTTTAAGATTATTATCTAGAGTCATTATGATTATTACTTACCAAATTACTTTGGACATTTTCTCGTTTCCCAACCTGTACAATACGAATTATTAAATTTATTTATTCAAAAAATAAAATTGTGATCCAAAGTTGAATGTATATTTTCAAGAAATGAGATAAGCTTGTACAAATATTGAAAGCATGACAATTAAACTTAGTACGTAATTCCTGGTGCATCACTAGAACAATTTTAGCGGTGTTTATACTTGTTAATAAAATGGGTTTCCCTTATCTTTTTTAATGTCTGGGGAGTATGAATAATCCCAGAAACTATAATTCAATTTCAATTGTGATGTATTAGCGTGGTGCAATTGCTTTGAAAATATTATTAGACGCTCTTTTATTAGTATTGTTACTAAACAATAGATCTTTTGACTTAATAATAGGCCATAGTTAAGCTTGATGTTGATTTATTTACTATATTTAAAATGATATATTTTGTCATAAATTAAAGAATACAATTAGTTAGAAATATGAAAACAGAAAGCCATGTTTTATGAACAAAATGTTAATCTTCTGCTCACTACAGAAAATATAACTTTGTAGACAACCTTTAACATTGTCACGAAGATTAGTGATGTTCAACCTAAATTAATTAGAAGTACATATACTACATATACTATCTATTTATTTTGAACACGAATATTAAAACGAACTTGAAAACCCTGTAGAATTGGAGAATAAGTCTTATTTTGTATGTGTGTATGTCTGTATGCATATGTTTGTACATAAATGTATATAGTTACATATATATGTTTGTAAGTGGCTTCTATACATCACAAGAAAACAATTCCCTTTGCAATTATGGGGGAGTCCTTTCCCTTTCAATCAATTCCTTTACTTATGTTTTCCTTTGAATTAGTCCTTTGTTTTTATTCTTAACTATCACTAGCAAAGAAAACCGATAGCAGAACATGAATTGGATCAAAGTCCAAATTGCATTGCAAACTTCAAACGCATGTTCATTTATAACACTCACTTCAAATAGAATATTCAGACAACATAGATAGAAAATTCAACTATGGAATAAAATCTGAAACCTACAAGTCAGCTAGCAAGCACCGAATTGTAAAACAATGCACATATCTAGAATTGGATGCCTCAGATCTGAATCAAACCAGAGCTTCCAAAGCTAGAATGGCCTAGAACATTTGGACCTGCAGGATCTCCACTACACCCTCAACCTTATCTACATTAAGTTTTCCAGTGTCTCTTTCAATATCTGAAGTTGTTTCTAATTGAGGTCATCAGTCGGAGCTTTTTACCAATGATGATTTTGACTAACTAGCCTTTGATATTTGATCTAGGAGTTGTGCATGTTTCCTCTCGGCGACCACTTTTCCTTAAGAACTCTTTAAGAATAGGTGCACTTTTCTTTCTGTTACTAATCCGTTGAACAGAATATGTGCTCTTCAAGTGGCTTGGAAACCATCTAAGGTTGGCACTCATAATAAAGCGACACCAGTTGTTCATTATCCGACATGTGACGCCATGCCAAAAAATGTAACGAGTGCAAAGCGTGAAGCTGTAATCAATAGTTTGAAAGAATTTAGTAGAACTTAAACATGCGGTTCAAATGGGAAAGCCTCCATTTCGACTTCCCAGTTGGTAATCAGAGAAAATGATGAAATGTTGAAGAATCTATCAATAAATGTATTCAAGCGTCAGAGCTCAATATGGGGCTTTAGATCTTCTATAGTTCACTCCCTACTCTAGTTAGATTGTCTAGTACACCAATTAAATTGTACCATATAGAATTATGTGATTAGTTCAAACCTATTAAATTTTCTTATTTCAATGATGTTGTTAAATTAATGTGATGTAAGTTAATTGATATATCAGGCAATCTATTAGAAACTAGAGAGTGTACTGTATGTTCCAAAGACTCTGCGTGGATACTATTGAGTACCTAACCAAGACCACCTAATTCCTGTTCGATCACATAAAGGAAAGAAAAATAAGACACAGGTTAAGATTACCGTTGTGATACAATAAGCTTCTAAACGGGCAGACAAATAGCTACTTTTTAATCCAGTTTCAGGAAAATTATAATTGAATCGAGGTCTCTGGCCCCTTTTTGTGTTTCTCTTTTTGTAATAAAAGTTTTGGAGCACTGCTCTTCAAGGGGAAAAAATGCATCAGAGGTACCAATCCCAGAAGAAAATTTAAATTTAAAGTAAATTTGTTGTCATCATTGATACTGCGTTTTCGAAGATGTTGCCAAGCAGACTTTGGAAAGCTGAATTTATCAAGAATAAGTACGTGGGTTCTTGATAACCTTGCAGAGGCCTTGGGACTTACAGCTGACTATAGAAAGGGGTGTTCAAGAAAACCCAACAAAGATCCTACTGCTGAACTAATCCCTTGATCTTACAATGAGGTAAGATATGATTGAACCAGGAATCACAAAGAAAAGACTGAAAACATAACAAAAAAAAATAAACTAATGGTCGGTTGCCTCAGGTTTTCATGAGAACAAATGGTGTCCCTTATGAGCCTCTTCACTTTCACGTAGAGCCCATGCGTGTAAGACCACCAAACTTTGTCATTCTTTTTTTTTTTAATTTTCCAATTTGTCTCTGGAAAATAAATTAATAATGACTAAAAGGAAACTTTTGAACATTGTTTGTTAATTATTTGAGCATAGTTTATACTAACAGTGGAACCATAGAAATATCCTCAACAGTCAATTACAATTATGGAAAGTATTCGCAATTCCATAATATATATTACTACTAATATGTACAATAGTAAAGCGTTGTCATAATATATAATATATAGTATATTTAAATGATCCATTTTATTAAAAATGTTAAATATTTTAATATATTTCAATATAGTAAGAATATGTCAATTAAAAAAAATGGAACGGAAAGAGTATCTAATGCTTAATTTTGTTCGATATACAGTGTGTAGGTTTGTAAAATACTAAGAGATGATTTTGTGGAGTATTTTAGTAGTTGTTGCAATAGATGTTCCGGCAAGACCATACATTAGGTACACTAAAGGTTTTAACATAAGTATGATTATATCTTGCTTATTTTAAACTTTTCCATTTCAAGCCACTTGTATGCCTAGGAAATCTATAATAGATTTCATTTCAACACTGAATTACAATATTATGAGCCCTCTTTCTATGTATTTAAAAGAATATGCACAACTATAGTAATTTGAAAAATATTATTGCATATATAATAAAGAAATTGATTTTTTTTTATTTCTTCTTTTCACGCTCATTTATTCGCTAAATTGATTAATTTACTTTTATTGCTTATCAACTGATTTTCACAATTCAGAAAATTGGAATTGAATTAACCACAACTATAGTAATTTCAACAATAATTTCATAAAACTAGTAAAAAAGAGTATTACACATAATTCTTTGGGGACTGAAATTCCAGACCACGGAGCCCTAGCTAGGCTTTTACCACAAGCACACATAAGCTAATTTCCAAAACACAAATCGAGAAACTTTGTCTCATCGAGAAGATAATCGATCAAATGAGGAAAAAGAGGATCATTAGATGATTCTGATGCCATGGGATCATAATGAAGATCAATGGAGCTCCTTTCCCCTAGAATTGGTTGCACATTTGTATCAATCGTTGCTCGACCTGCAGATCGTGAAGCACCACCAATTTGCATATGATTCAAATCAGCAATCTGATTGTTTGGGCTAAATCCCGGTACAATCCTCGAGTTAGCACCACCGGCAAAATTGCCACCATTGATTGAAGATAGAAGAGTGTTTGCATGCTGAGGAACGTCGAAGTCCATAATTGGCACATAGCAATCTGAAAGATCAAGGACCTTGGCAGTAGCATCTAACACATCGCTGCGAAGACTCATTAGATCCTTTTTCAATTGCTCTGATTGCTCCAATGTGTGCTCCTCCATGGGAGCTTCCCACCAGTACCTTTCCCGTTGTCTGATCTGAGCATCTATGACTCGACCACGTTTCTTTTCTTGCCTAAGTTTTTCTTCAAGAGACATGATTTCTTCGTTCAACTTCTGCAAATCAGCAACTTCACCGAGTTGAACTGGGATGCCTGGAGTAGGATTTTGGTATTTGTCAAGGATAGATGGGAGATCAGGACAGCCAAAAGAGAAAGGTTTATTTTTTGGGGAGAAACCAATAATGGCTACCTCTGCACTTGTTAGGGAACAAAGTTCATTTGCCTTTTTATATAATCCTTTGTAACGTTTTGAAAAAGTAACCTGGAGATTTGTCTCGTTTTTCATCTTTACCATTTCAACCTTTTGGCGGCCTCTGCTAGATCTTCTTGGCTTTTCCGCCATGTCTTAACCTAAAATCGCTAAGCAAAAGTAAGAAATTTGAAGGATTTCGTTTTTACCGAAGCAAAATTGAAGAACTAAATGATGGCTGTTTTAGCAAGGTTTAAGAACACTAGAAGCATGATTGCTTTAGTTGGAAATGAAAGAGGTATTTATAAGAAAAAAAAATGAAATGTTAGGTAGACCAATTCAGGTAATTATTTGTGTGAAAATTTTGATTAATAATTCTTCATCGCATCGTTGGCACATATCACTTGCATACCCTTGGAGGTAGAACATTTATTTTCTTGCCCTCTCTTATTCAAGATAATTATTTAGAGTCGGTACATTTATTAATTACTTACCAAAATACCTTGAAGATTTTTCAAGATTCCTGACTTTCCAACATAAATTACGAGTTGAATTAATGAAATATATTTCCAAGAAATGGGATAAGCTAATTATGCAAATATTGAGAGCATATAAGCCTAAACTAACTACAAAAATTAACAATTAAGCTTATTATTTGATTGTTGGCACCTCATCCACATGAATTTGAAAATGAAAAATTAGAACAATTTTCCTGGTGTTTACACTTGATCTGCCTACTATCTTTTTTACCTTATATATATTCATTCCTTGAACCCTCAAATAAAGCTTATTATTATTGTTCATTTTAATATTACTTTTAATTATCTAAGCACAAAAACTCATATAGGAAACGCTATTTAGGATCAGCATTTGATTGAATTGTCAAATTAATTTATCCATTACTAAAAAAGAAAAAACAACAAAAATGTCGTAGAAGATATCATTTAAAATAACAATCTACGTTGTGAAAAATAATTTTACAATCTTAGATTTGAACTCTGTCTAAATGTCGTCAAGAACTTATAATCTTAATTATAATTCAATTATTCTTTGGTGTTTGACATTAAAGTTCTTTACAATAATGTCACCAAGCCTAAAAGGTTTATTTCAAATGCAACCAAAGGAATACAATTTGATAATTCAATCTACATGAGACATAATGTGCAGACAACTCAAGATGGAAAGCAATTTTGTTTTTCCTTCATTAAACATAATCTAATATTTCTATATTCCTTTTATTAGTCCGGTAAATGAGTATATTGATCATTAACTACTTTTAATCAAAACTTTGTGCTCCATGTATGGGATCTTCATAGCAAGCCTTCATTAGGTCTAGTTTCAAAGTGATACATTGTTTTTCTAGCTCTTACGACCATCAAAGATAACCGAAAGAATAACATCAAATGGATCAAAAATAAAATAAAATTTCATTATAATCACCACACTTCAACGAGAGGACGAAAATAACAAGCCTAACAAATGTTCGTATATAACCCCGAGAAGTAGACATTAAAACAATATGACCATAGAATTCAACAATAAAAAAGCAAAAGAAGCTAAACCTACAAGTCTACAAGCGAAGCATCGAATTGCAACTCATTGTTGAACAAGGCACAATCTTCACCCTTAGATGACTCGGATCGGAGAGGCAACCAACAACTTGGAGCTGATGTTACCTGGCAGATTTTGCGCTTGGGTCTCTGCTAAACCCTCATCCTGATCTTTAACTATTTGATGGAAGTTTTCCAAGGTTTCTTTCAAAATCAGAAGCTGTTCCAAATTGAGGTCATTAATGGGGGCTTCCCACCAGTGCTGATTTCCTCTAACCATTACCATTTGATCTAGTAGTTCTACATGTTTCCTCTCAGCAAACAGTTTCCTTCCATCAAGTTCTTCATTCTACCCCTGCAGATTAGTTAGCGGAAGAGGCTTCACCCTCGAGGCTTCGTCACTTTCAATTGGAAGATTTTCTGCGTCATTGCTTTAAGTAAATTTCAGTAAGCAGAATAGGAGACGGTTTTGTTCAAAGAAGTACAAGGGCATTTTTGTCACTGTCTCAGGCTCTCAGCCACAGCTTTTTATCCTTATTTTCTACTATATCCTTGTCATCGTTTTTTGTGAGGTAGTCCTTTTGGGCTTTGTTGTGTTTTGTTTATATGCCTTTATACTTAATTTTATCACAATCCTCAACAATTTACACACAAACACAAGGCAAGTGCACCCATCGTTTAAATTAGTATAATGGCAAGTAAGTTTAAATATCGTATCTACAGGGATGGTTAAATACCATTACTCACTTTCTACTCTATTTCTTAGCCTAACAAATTTTGTTTGTGAAAATATTTTGAATAACTACTAAGAAAAAGAATCTAACTTAACTAATTAAACCAACTTAACTAATTTTTGTTTGCAAGAGAGAATTCAATTGAGAAAACAATACTTGAATGGTTAATCCCCCTAGAATTACTTATGTGATAGAAATGTCCCCTGGTTGATAAATTTCACTTCTTATGTTTGATGAAATTCCAATGATATAACTCATTTTATCTCTAGATGAAAGTTCTCTACTCTTAGATTAATTAGTTGAAATCTCTTTCTAACCAATTCAACCCAAGAATGCATTAAGAATTGTGAATTTCCAATTAGATTTCTCTAATTATCAAGAAGATGTTTAGGTTTCTATCTCTAGTCACCTAAATCATCCCCATTGTTTGTGTATGGTCTATTTCACCCTTCCTTTCTCAATTCCAAGTGAAAAAATTCCAGATTATGCATCAATAATTCACTCAATCAATTCAACGATTCAAACCCACAAACAATCCACAAGAAGTTCGAATTCAATCAACCAAGGAAAAAATTCATTAACAGAGGCACAATCTAGGGTTCATACCCATCCAAGTATTCAAAATTTTAGTTCATCAACATATTACAATTCAAAGAATACAAACCAATGAAGAAAGAGTAAGAATTGCTCATTTTCATGGTGTAAAATCTTCTCTTCTTCAAGGTTGAAATTCGTAACTGTAGGGTTGAGAAATTGCAGCTTTTTCCATGAATCTTCAAGGTGGATGTTCTCCTTTTTCAAAGATTCAATCTTCTCTCTTGATTTCTCTTGCAAGATTGATGGATTGGAAGAAGAATTTGGTGTGTTTTCTTGGTGTTTTGCAGCCTTTCTTCCCACTCCAATCGTCTCTCTTGTTTTTGCCCTAAAGGGGTATTAAAATCTGCCCCAAAAGAGAGAAAAAAATAGCTTCAGATCTATACAAACGGTGCCGCTTGGATCACACCAAACGGCGCCACTTGCCCCCAGTTTTGGTGCAAGGTCCTGCTGCCTGACTGTGACACTATTTTGACTTCTAGGTGGATTCAGAGCATTATATTGGCTGATCTAGGTCTTAATGTCTTCATAAAAGTTGTAGATCATGCTCTTATATTTCCACTGAGATTTGTATCACCTCAATTGGGCATCTAGAACTCAAGATATGATCATTCTACCGAACTATATCAAAAATAGAATACAATACAGAACAAGTGAATTTGCAGCATAAACAGGGTAGGAAAATGAACTCCGATTGACACAAATTTTACCATTTTGAAAAATTCAGAATGTCCTCTATAGTTTTCTCGAATACAAATTTTGAATTTGGAAGCTTTATGGAGGTCAAAAGCACACTTGAAAATTCTCTACCAGTCTAAATTTTCTCTGCATTTATCTATTTTTCTTTATTGTATAAATTCCCCTTGTTTGCTTCATTTAATTCCAAATCTTCAATAATATCACCTAAAGCAAATAAGAGATAAAGGGAGTATAAATGGTGATTAAAATACCAAATTTTAATATAAAATTAAGCTCAAAATGATAATTATATAAAGCACAAATATGGAATGTCAAACTCCCCCACACTTAGACATTGCTTGCTCCAAGCAATACTACAAAACGACTAAGAAATTTGAACAATAGTCTGCAAGAAATAACGAGTGTTTTGAGGTATTACAAAGAAATGCAAAACAGAGAAAGCATTACTTCTTGAGAAATCTTGAGCAATCTACACAATCAATCTAAAAGTCATCATAAGTATCCATCACAAAGATTAAACAATCACCCCCTTGTCTTACAATGCAAGCAAGAATCCGTGTGTGTTGTGTTTCCAGCTAATGCAAATGCTCAAAAATTATAAGAGTGAATTTCATGTTATTGGCCAAGGAATTCTCATCAAGAAAGCATAATACCCCATACGCCCGACATTTACAAAACCTCTCTACTAATACGGTAAGCAAAATTTAATCTCAATTAGGTAGGACTTTCATGCTTGTAATATTATGCTCAGGGAAAGTTCAGGGTGCCAAACGAAAGGTAGGGAATTCAAAGTCAAAGAAATGAGAGCTAAAGAGAAAGGAATGAGACATAAAACAAAAGTAACAATCCTTATTAGCCACAAAGAATATCACTATTCCCCTATATTCAACCACAAACTCCCATTCTCTACAAAATTCTCTCACTTTGAATTCAACCACTTGCACACATTATGCTTCAACCCACAACTTGTCCGTCATCACCATCTTTGTCAACCCATAAATTTAACCTCAATCGTGACAAAATTCACAATAATAACAATGAAAACATATATACCTCTTGAAGGCATTAAGAAATGTAAGAAGCCTTCTCAATAATAAACTAATTTATAACAATGTTTTTTTTTTTCTTCTTCTTTTTTTTCGATTGAGGTGTAATCCAATTCCCGATCATATAAAGTCATCTCACCACTCTTT
Organism: Rauvolfia tetraphylla; assembly: GCA_030512225.1. NCBI lineage: Eukaryota > Viridiplantae > Streptophyta > Magnoliopsida > Gentianales > Apocynaceae > Rauvolfia > Rauvolfia tetraphylla. The sequence continues at coordinate 3,165,028 of JAJQKT010000012.1, forward strand.
TCTTTTTTTTTTTATAAAGCCTATTTTTTTTCTATCATCTTCCATTCCACTATTTTGTTATAATTTCCACAATACTCTTTGCTAATCTTGAGGGTAAAAATGCATTTAGCTCTCGCAAAGAAGGGTTGATTATAAAGAGTAGAGTTTAAAATTTGAAAGAAGGAAAAATTTAGAATATAGATTGAAAAATTTATGCACAAAGGCTTCAAGAAAGGGTACTACAGATAAAATAAAGAGCGGTGGTTAGAAAGGCTCAATCAAGACAAAGGAGGCCTATTACCATCATTTTAAGATCAAACTAAGGTTACTTCCTCATTTCGCCTCAAGGTAAGGGAATGCGGATTTTAGGGTAAAAGTTATGTTGAATTCTAAGGTCAATAACACAATATTCAATTCCATAATCTTTACAACAAAAGCAAAGTGGAAATGTGCTTAAAAGATGAATTCCATGCAAGTAAGGAATACAAGGGGTGCTTACTTAATCTAAGTTTAAGATACTAGTTATGACCTTTAGAATGCTTGTATAACTACTCTTTGAGAAAAGATTAAACATGCAAGGTTTAAAATACCTTGAAGATTCTAAAAATAAAAACAAGAAAATTCAATGAAAAATTAAGAATATAGCCTATACTACTAAAACCAACTCCCCCACACTTAAAACAACATTGTCCGCAATGTTGGAAGAGAAACTCAAAACCAAAAAACCAAACACAAAAAATGGTGAAAACCATGGCCTGCAGAAGGAAATGAAAGCAAACTAGAAATAAGGATACAAGGAAAACAAAAGCATAAAAAATAGCAATAAAGAATATAAATAGAAGAACAAAAATAGAAAAGAAAGAACTCCCCTTCGTTCATAGACCGCCAATTCCACCACTCGAGTTTGGGACAGCCCTGGAAAAAGTTACCACCAAAGCCCGGTGAGATAGGCTTTATGGGTGGGGTAGTGGTTTTTTTTGACATGCTTTCTTTTTCAAAATGAATCGTTAAGAGAAACTAAGCTACCAATGTGAAAACACAAATGCCACAAATGACGTCAAAAGTAATACACAAAAAAATAAAAATTGCAAATTGCTAAACAAGAAAAATAATTATCACTAAAATTTAAAACAATGGCTCATTAACACTTAAACGTGCTAAGTAACAAAATTAAATAAACTAACTACTAAATTAAAGAAAAAAGTCTATAGCAAGCTAATGGAATGCAAAGTAATAAAGAAAATTATAAATTTAACAAGTTTTATTGTGGCATTTCATCAAACACATGGTAAGTATAGAAGAAAGCAAGAAAGAACCAACAAAAATGGGGAAGAAAAAAAAAAGAAAAAAGTTTTTTGAACAGTAACCCCGGCCCATGAACAGTAATCCCCTCGGTAAACAGTAACCCGGCGCCGTTGGAGCACACCAAGCGGCGCCGTTTTAATCCAGTCTACAGAATTGGATTGAAACGCTACAGTGAAACGGTGATGAACAGTAACCCTGCGTTTTCTTTTTTGTCAAACTCAACTACAAATTCAACAACAAAATTTAACAAAATAATTGATTACAAACATAAATATCATACCAAACAACACATTATAAACTTCTTCGCAATTCAAGGTGATTAAAATTTTCGAACTCAAAACCATATGAAACAAAATTATGTACAAATGAAGAAGAGCAATGATGGTGAAAATCACTTACCCTCCCGGGTCATAGAAGTATGAAGACAATCTTCTTTTCTTTCTAACTCCAACATGATAAAGTTTAAGTCTATATTTTCTTACTATTAATGTTCCCTTTTGCATATGATAGTTTTTCACAACTTCAAATGGAAGTATTTTGCTTACCAAGAATGGAAAAGTCCATTTAGACGTAAACATACTAGTAGAAAGTCTCCATTGAGAGTCGTTCAACAACACTTGATCTCCCGGCTTGAAATCTTGATTTTGATCATGCCTCCCTTAGGGTCGCACCATTGGTTTGAAGCCTTCTTCCATTAATGTGTTGCGAATGCAAAATGAAGGACTAATACCCTTGAGCATTGGAAGTTTTGGATTGTTGTTGTGTTTTATTGTCTATATGCCTTTATACTCAATTTTATCACAATCCTTAACAATTTGCACACAAACACAAGGCAAGTGCACCTATCGTTTAGGTTAGTATAATGGCAAGCAAGTTTAAATATCGTATCCACGGGGATGGTCAATTACCATTACTCACTTCTACTCTATTGTTTAGCCTAACAAATTTGTTTGAGAAAATAGTTGGGATAATTACTAGGAAAAGAAATCTAACTTAACCAATTAAACTAGCTTAACTAATCTTTGTTTGCAAGAGAGAATTCAATTGAGAAAACTATACTTGAATGGTTAATCCCCCTAGAATTACCTATGTGATAGAAATGTCCCTTGGTTGATAAAATTCACTTCTTATGTTTGATAAAATTCCAATGATAGAACTCACTCTATCTCTAGATGAAAGTTCTCTACTCTTAGATTAATTAGTTGAAATCTCTTTCTAACCAATTCAACCTAAGAATGCATTAAGAATTGTGAATTTCTAATTAGATTTCTCTAATTATCAAGAAGATGTTTAGGTTTCTATCTCTAGTCACCTAAATCATCCCCATTGTTTGTGTATGGTCTATTTCACCCTTCCTTTCTCAATTCCAAGTGAAAAAAATCCAGATTTTGAATTAATTGTCAATCACCCTTCCTTTCTCAATTCAAAGTGAAAGAATTCCAGATTTTGCATCATTAATCCACTCAATCAATTCAACCATTCAAACCCATAAACAATCCACAAGAAATTTGAATTCAATCAACCAAGGAAACAATTCATTCACATAAGTAAAATCTAGGGTTCATACCCATCCAAGTATTCAAAAGTTTAGCTCATCAACATACTACAAATCAAAGAACATAAAACAACAAAGAAAGAGGAAGAATTGCTCATTTTCATGGTTGAAATCTCCTCTCTTCTTCAAGGTTGAAGTTCTTCACGATTTTGCTGAGAAAGTTGCAGCGTTTTCCATGGATCTTCAAGGTTGATGTTCTCCTTCTTCAAGGATTCAATCTTCTCTCTTGATTTCTCTTGCAAGATTGATGGATTGGAAGAAGAATTTGGTGTGTTTTCTTGGTGTTTTGCTGTTTTTCTGTCCACTCCAGGCCTCTCTCTCGTTTTTGCCCTAAAGGGGTATCAAAATCTGCCCCAAAAGAGAGAGAAATGCAGTTTAAAAGCAGCTTCAGATCGGCACAAACGGCGCCGCCTATATCACACCAAACGGCGCCGCTTGTCCCCAGTTTTGGTGCAAGTTTCTGCTGCCCGACTGTGACACTGTTTTGACTTCTAGGTGAATTCATACCCCCAAATCGGCTGATATAGGTCTTGATGTCTTCATGAAAGTTGTAGATAAGGATCTTAGCTGTCCACAGAGATTTTAATCACATCAATTGGGCATCTAGAACGCAAGATATGATCATTATACCAAACTGTGTCAAAAATGGAACCCAATGCAGAACAGGTGACTTTGCAGCATAATTAGGTTAGCCAAATGAACTCCGATTGACACAAATTTTACCATTCTGAAATATTCAGAATGTCCTCTATAATTGTCTAGAATACCACTTTTGCATTTGAAATCTTCATAGAGGTCAAAATCCAACTTGAAATATGTCTACCAGTCTGTTTTTTCCTCTGCATTTCTCTATTGATCTTCATTGTGTAAATTTCCCTTATTTGCTTCATTTAATTCCAAATCTTCAATAATATCACCTAAAACAAATAAGAGATAAAGGGAGTATAAATGGTGATTAAAACACCAAAATTTAACATAAAATCAAGCTCAAAATGATAATTATATGAAGCACAAATATAGAATATCAAACTCCCCCACACTTAGACATTGCTTGTCCCCAAGCAATACTACAAAACAATTAAGAAATTTGAACAATAATCCACAAGAAATAACGAGTGTTTTGAAGTATTACAAAGGAATGCAAAACAGAGAAAGCATTACTTCTTGAGAAATCTTGAGCAATCCACACAATCAATCTAAAAGTCATCCTAAGTATCCATCACAAAGATTAAACAATCACCCCCTTGTCTTACAATGCAAGCAAGAATCCGTGTGTGTTGTGTTTCCAGCTAATGCAAATGCTCAAAAATTATAAGAGTGAATTTCATGTTATTGGCCAAGGAATTCTCATCAAGAAAGCATAATACCCTATAAGCCCGACATTTACAAAACCTTTCCACTAATACAGTAACCAAAATTTAATCTCGATTAGGTAGGACTTTCATGCTTGTAATATTAGGCTCAGGGAAAGTTTAGGGTGCCAAACGAAGGTAAGGAATTCAAGATCAAAGAAATGAGAGCTAAAGAGAAAGGAATGAGATATAAAACAAAGCAATAACCCTTATTAGCCACAAGGAATATCACCATTCCCCTACATTCAACCACAAACTCCCATTCTCTACCAAATCCCTTCACTTTGGATTCAACCACTTGCACATATTAAGCTTCAACCCACAATCTTTCCATCATCACCCATCTTTATCAACTCATAAATTTGACCTCAATCATGACAAAATTTAGAATAATAATAATGAAAACATATATACATCTTGAAGGCATCAAGAAATGTAAGAAGCCTTCTCAATAATAGACAAATATATAACAATTTTTTTTCTCCTTTTTTTTTTCTTCTTTTTTTTTTCGATTGAGGTGTAATCCAATTCCCAATCATATAAAATCATCTCACCACTCTTTTCTTTTTTTTTTTTTTATAAAGCCTATTTTTCCTATCATCTTCCATTCCACCCATTGTTCCAATTTCCACAATACTCTTTGCTAACTTAAGGGTAAAAATGCATTTAGCTCTCGCAAAGAAGGGTTAAATATAAAGAGTGGAGTTTTAAAATTTGAAAGAAGGAAAAATCTAGAATATAGATTGGAAAATTTATGCACAAAGGCTTCAAGAAATGGTACTACGGATAAAATAAAGAGCGGTGGCTAGAAAGGCTCAATCGGGACAAAGAAGGCCTATTACCATCATTTCGAGATCAAACTAAGGTTACTTACTCATTTCGCCTCAAGGCAAGTGAATGCGGGTTCTAGGGTAAAAGTTATGTTGAATTCTAAAGCCAATAGCACAAGATTCAATTCCATAATCATCACAATAAAAGCAAAGTGGAATGTGCTTAAACGATGAATTCCATACAAGCAAGGAATATAAGGGGTGCTTACTTAATCTAAGTTTAAGGTACTAGTCATGACCTTTAGAATGCTTGTATAACTACTCTTTGAGAAAATATAACACATGCAAGTCTTGAAGTACCTTGAAGATTCCAAAAATAAAAACAAGCAAATTCAATCAAAAAAAAAAATTCATGAAAATAGCATATACTACTAAAGCCAACTAGAAAATAGCCTATACTACTAAAGCCAACTAAACTCCCCCACACTTAAGACAACATTGTCCTCAATGTTGGGAGGAAGAGAAACAACAGATTGCATAAATAGAAATATGTAACACAAACTACACAAGAAAGCCATACCAAACGACCAAACACACAAACAGTGAAAAACATGACTGTTTCGTACGTGAAGGCTGGGCGAAACCATATGAGCAGCAAGCTGCACCTTCTATATACTTTACAGCAAAAATAAATAAAACAAAACTAGAAACAATGACATAATGAAAGTAGAAGCATAAAAACATTCCAATAAAATAAATAAATAAAAGAACCAAAATAGACAAGAAAGAACTCCCCTTTGTTCATAAACCGCCGGCTCCACCACTCTAGCCTGGGCTGAAGGAGCTTTGTGCGATATTCGGCGATGCCGGCAAATTGATGGCCCAAAATTTGTTGTTGCTTAAGGATTTGGTGTTGGGCTATATGGAGTTCCTCGAGCTGCGGTTTTCTATGAAATGCTTTCTTTTTCAAAATCAAACGTTAAGAGAAACTAGTCTACCAATGTGAAAATACAAATGCCACAAAGAACGTTACAAGTAATACACATAAAAAAAATTAAAAAAATAAAAAGTGCAAATTGGCTAAACAAGAAAAATAATTATCACTAAAATTTAAAACAACAACTAATTAACTCTTAACCATGCTAAGTAACAAAATTAAATAAACTAACCACTAAATTAAAGAAATGAAGTCTATAGTAAGCTAATGGAATGTAAACTAATAAAGAAAATTCACAATTTTAACAAGTTTCATTGTGGCATTTCATCAAACACATGATAGGCATAGAAGAAAGTAAGAAAGAACCAACAAAAATGAAAAAAAAAAATTTTGATGAATAGTAACCCGGCCCGTGAACAGTAACCCCCACGATGAACAGTACCCCGGCGCCGTTGGAGCACACCAAGCGGCGCCGTTTTAGCCCAGAAATGCTACAGTGAAACGCGATGAACAGTACTTTTTTTTTTTTTTTTTTTTTTTGCCAAACTCAACTACAAATTCAATAACAAAATTTAACAAAATATTTGATTACAAACATAAAAATCACACCAAACAACACATTATAAAACTCTTCACAATTCAAGCCAATTAAAATTTTCAAACTCAAAAGCACATTAAAGACAATTATGTACAAGTAAAGGAGAGTAAAGATGGTGAAAATCACTTACCCCCCGGGTCATAGGAGTATGGAGACAATATTCCTTTCTTTCTAACTCCAACATGATAAAGTTTAAGTCTGTGGTGGGTTACCATTAATGCTTCCCTTTTTGTATGATAGTTTTTCATAACTTCAAATAGAAATATTTTGCTTACCAAAAACGGGGAAGTCGATTTCAACTTAAGCTTACTCATGTACCATTGAGGGTCATGTAATAACACTTGATCTCCCGGCTTGAAAACTTGATTTTGTTCATTCCTCCTTTGGGGTTGCACCACTGGTTTGAAGCCTTCTTCCATTAATGTGTTGTGGGCGCAAAATAAAGGACTAATACCATTGATCATAGGAAGCTTAGAATTATCCACAAGGAAAACATACTCCAAATGATCCGGCAACTTTTTCAACTCTAGCTCCTGAGAATCCTCGATGGAAGACTTCATTCTACTCTCTTTTTCCCTCTCAATTTTCTCAAACTCCACCCCTTCAGTTGTGACTGGAGATGACTCCAAATGTACCATGATTTCACCAACTTCATCATGCTCCTTCTTTGAACCTTCATCTTGTGACAAAGATATCTCCAAAGGGTCTTCATCCTTTTTCTTCTGCCCTTCATTTTTCTCAATTCTTTCTTGTTCATCTTCAACATGCACTTTCTCATCCATCTTACCTTCTCCTATTTCCTGCACGTTAGGTTGTGAGACATTCAATTCCATCCCACTCCTCAAACTAGTAGCTTCAGCCCACTCCCTAGAGTTTGGCTCTATATTGTTTGCGGGAGTCTCAACTTGTCTTTCTGAAACTAGCTTCACCAAGTTTTGAAGGGTGGCCTCTTGGTTCTTTAAAGATGCTTCCATTCTTTGGTTAAGGGCCTTTTGAGTTTGAACTTGGGTTTCGGTATTTGCTATGAACTTTGTCATCAACTCTTCAAGGCTAGATTTCACCGATTGTTGAGGAGGTGGAGGAGGTTGGTATTCGTAAGGAAGGAACACTTGGGGTCGGGAACTTGATGAAGTTTGGAAATAGAGAGAATGTGTTGGTGTTTGGTGCCCTTGATTGCTCCATGAGAAGTCCGGATAATTGTACCATCCCAAATTATAAGTATTGTCGTATGAATTGTGGGATTGCTTGCTTTCTCTAAGATAGTTCCCTTGCTCCATTGACCATGCATTGGAAGTTCCCATGGCTTGACACTCATAGGTTGGATAACTACCTCCACAAAAATCATAAGACATCATCAATTGAGAGGGTTGTGGTGATAAATCATAATCCAAAAAACTCATTCCTTAACTATAAATACAACAAAAATTCAACACAAAAAATGCTCACTAAAAATTCAAACCAAGGTTTTCTCACTAAAACAGGGCAAACACACAAAAATAGAAGCTAAACACTTCAATTCACCAATAATTTACAAAATTACAAACAAGAAAATAAATGCTAACACAAGTAACAAAAATAGAACAAAAACAAAGAATCACAAACTAAACACTTCAAGTCACCAATAACTAACAAAATTACAATCAACAAAATGAATACTAATACTAGCAACAATTATTATACAAACTAACAAGTAAAATGACTAAATCAATAGAGTTCAAGCTTTCCTAATATTAACCGAATTCCCCGGCAACGGCGCCAAAAACTTGTTGTGTTTTATTGTCTATATGCCTTTATACTCAATTTTATCACAATCCTTAACAATTTGCACACAAACACAAGGCAAGTGCACCTATCGTTTAGGTTAGTATAATGGCAAGCAAGTTTAAATATCGTATCCACGGGGATGGTCAATTACCATTACTCACTTCTACTCTATTGTTTAGCCTAACAAATTTGTTTGAGAAAATAGTTGGGATAATTACTAGGAAAAGAAATCTAACTTAACTAATTAAACTAGCTTAACTAATCTTTGTTTGCAAGAGAGAATTCAATTGAGAAAACTATACTTGAATGGTTAATCCCCCTAGAATTACCTATGTGATAGAAATGTCCCTTGGTTGATAAAATTCACTTCTTATGTTTGATAAAATTTCAATGATAGAACTCACTCTATCTCTAGATGAAAGTTCTCTACTCTTAGATTAATTAGTTGAAATCTCTTTCTAACCAATTCAACCTAAGAATGCATTAAGAATTGTGAATTTCTAATTAGATTTCTCTAATTATCAAGAAGATGTTTAGGTTTCTATCTCTAGTCACCTAAATCATCCCCATTGTTTGTGTATGGTCTATTTCACCCTTCCTTTCTCAATTCCAAGTGAAAAAAATCCAGATTTTGAATTAATTGTCAATCACCCTTCCTTTCTCAATTCAAAGTGAAAGAATTCCAGATTTTGCATCATTAATCCACTCAATCAATTCAACCATTCAAACCCATAAACAATCCACAAGAAATTTGAATTTAATCAACCAAGGAAACAATTCATTCACATAAGTAAAATCTAGGGTTCATACCCATCCAAGTATTCAAAAGTTTAGCTCATCAACATACTACAAATCAAAGAACATAAAACAACAAAGAAAGAGGAAGAATTGCTCATTTTCATGGTTGAAATCTCCTCTCTTCTTCAAGGTTGAAGTTCTTCACGATTTTGCTGAGAAAGTTGCAGCGTTTTCCATGGATCTTCAAGGTTGATGTTCTCCTTCTTCAAGGATTCAATCTTCTCTCTTGATTTCTCTTGCAAGATTGATGGATTGGAAGAAGAATTTGGTGTGTTTTCTTGGTGTTTTGCTGTTTTTCTGTCCACTCCAGGTCTCTCTCTCGTTTTTGCCCTAAAGGGGTATCAAAATCTGCCCCAAAAGAGAGAGAAATGCAGTTTAAAAGCAGCTTCAGATCGGCACAAACGGCGCCGCCTATATCACACCAAACGGCGCCGCTTGTCCCCAGTTTTGGTGCAAGTTTCTGCTGCCCGACTGTGACACTGTTTTGACTTCTAGGTGAATTCATACCCACAAATCGGCTGATATAGGTCTTGATGTCTTCATGAAAGGTGTAGATCAGGATCTTATATGTCCACAGATATTTTAATCACATCAATTGGGTATCTAGAACGCAAGATATGATCATTATACCAAACTGTGTCAAAAATGGAACCCAATGCAGAACAGGTGACTTTGCAGCATAATTAGGTTAGCCAAATGAACTCCGATTGACACAAATTTTACCATTATGAAATCTTCAGAATGTCCTCTATAATTGTCTATAATACCACTTTTGCATTTGAAATCTTCATAGAGGTCAAAATCTAACTTGAAATATGTCTACCAGTCTATTTTTCCTCTGCATTTCTCTATTGATCTTCATTGTGTAAATTTCCCTTATTTGCTTCATTTAATTCCAAATCTTCAATAATATCACCTAAAACAAATAAGAGATAAAGGGAGTATAAATGGTGATTAAAACACCAAAATTTAACATAAAATCAAGCTCAAAATGATAATTATATGAAGCACAAATATAGAATATCAATTGTCCACAAGGAAAGCATAATCCAAGTGACCCATTATCTTCTTCAATTCTGACTCCGGAGGATCTTCGATGGAGGAGTTCATTCTACTTTCCTTTTTCATTTCAGTCTTTTCAAACTCCGTCTCCTTGATGATAAGTGGCGATGACTCCACATGTACTATGATTTCATCAATCTCAAATAGCCCCTTCTTTGTTTCTTCACCTTGAACTATGGCGATGTCCAAAGGTTCTTCATCCTCTTTCTTTTGTTCTTCATTCTTTTCAATTCCTTCATGTTCATCTTCAACATACACTTTCTCGTCCATCTTCCCTTCTCCTTTCTTTTGCACGTTAGGCTTTGGGACCTTCAATTCAGTCTCACTCCTCAAATTAATAGCTTCAGCCCACTCCCTAGGATTTGGCTCGGTATCGTTTGGGAGAGCCCCAACTTTTCTTTCTGAAACAAGCTTCACCAAATTGTGAAGAGTGGCCTCTTGGTTCTTTAAGGATGCTTCAATTCTTTGGTTCTGGACTTTTTGATTTTGAACTTGAGTTTCGGTATTCGCTATGAAATTTGTCATCAACTCTTCAAGGTTAGATTTCACTGATTGTTGAGGAGGTTGGTATTGGCAAGGAAGGAATACTTGAGGTTGGGAACTTGATGAAGTTTGGAAACCGGGAGAATATGTTTGTGTTTGCTGCCCTTGATTACTTCATGAGAAGTTTGGATAATTATGCCACCTCGGATTATAAGTATTGTTATAGGAATTGTACGATTGTTTGCTTTCTCCAAGATAATTCCCTTGCTCCATTGACCATGCATTGGAAGTTCCCATGGCTTGGCACTCATAGATTGGATAATTATCTCCACAAAATTCATAAGACATCATCACTTGAGAGGGTTGTGGTGACAAATGATAATCCAAAAAGCTCATTCTTTAAGTCTAAATACAAACAAAAATTCAACGCAAAAAAAAATGCTAACTAAAAATTCAACCCAAGGATTTCTCACAAAAACACAAAATAAACACTTGAATTCACTAATAATTAACAAAATCACAAACAACAAAATGAATACTAACACTAGTAACAAGTATTAGAACAACAAATAAGTAAAAGAAATGACTAAATCAATAGAGTTCAAGCTTTCCTAATATTAACCAAAATCTCCCCGGCAACGGCGCCAAAAACTTGTTGTGTTTTGTTTTTATGCCTTTGTACTTAATTTTATCACAATCCTCAACAATTTGCACACAAACACAAGGCAAGTGCACCCATCGTTTAAATTAGTATAATGGCAAGTAAGTTTAAATATCGTATCTACAGGGATGGTTAAATACCATTACTCACTTTCTACTCTATTTCTTAGCCTAACAAATTTTGTTTGTGAAAATGTTTTGAATAACTACTAAGAAAAAGAATCTAACTTAACTAATTAAACCAACTTAACTAATTTTTGTTTGCAAGAGAGAATTCAATTGAGAAAACAATACTTGAATGGTTAATCCCCCTAGAATTACTTATGTGATAGAAATGTCCCCTGGTTGATAAATTTCACTTCTTATGTTTGATGAAATTCCAATGATATAACTCATTTTATCTCTAGATGAAAGTTCTCTACTCTTAGATTAATTAGTTGAAATCTCTTTCTAACCAATTCAACCCAAGAATGCATTAAGAATTGTGAATTTCCAATTAGATTTCTCTAATTATCAAGAAGATGTTTAGGTTTCTATCTCTAGTCACCTAAATCATCCCCATTGTTTGTGTATGGTCTATTTCACCCTTCCTTTCTCAATTCCAAGTGAAAAAATCCAGATTTTGAATCAATTGTCAATCACCCTTCATTTCTCAATTCCAAGTGAAAAAATTCCAGATTATACATCAATAATCCACTCAATCAATTCAACCATTCAAACCCACAAATAATCCACAAGAAGTTCGAATTCAATCAACCAAGGAAAAAATTCATTCACATAGGCAAAATCTAAGGTTCATACCCATCCAAGTATTCAAAATTTTAGTTCATCAACATATTACAATTCAAAGAATATAAACCAATGAAGAAAGAGTAAGAATTGCTCATTTTCATGGTGTAAAATCTTCTCTTTTTCAAGGTTGAAATTCGTCACTGTAGCATTGAGAAATTACACCTTTTTCTATGAATCTTCAAGGTGGATGTTCTCCTTCTTCAAAGATTCAATCTTCTCTCTTGATTTCTCTTGCAAGATTGATGGATTGGAAGAAGAATTTGGTGTGTTTTCTTGGTGTTTTGCAGCCTTTCTTCCCACTCCAGCCGTCTCTCTTGTTTTTGCCCTAAAGGGGTATTAAAATCTGCCCCAAAAGAGAGAGAGAAAAGCAGCTTAAAAGTAGCTTCAGATCGACAAAAACGGCGCCGCTTGGATCACACCAAACGGCGCCACTTGCCCCCAGTTTTGGTGCAAGATTCTGCTGCCCGACTGTGACACTATTTTGATTTCTAGGTGAATTCAGAGCATTATATCAGCTGATCTAGGTCTTGATGTCTTCATAAAAGTTGTAGATCATGATCTTAGATTTTTACTGAGATTTGCATCACCTTAATTGGGCATCTAGAACTCAAGATATGATCATTCTACCAAACTGTGTCAAAAAATGGAACACAATGCAGAACAGGTAACTTTGCAGCATAAGCAGTGTAGGAAAATGAACTCTGATTGACACAAATTTTACCATTCTGAAAAATTCAGAATGTCCTCTATAATTTTTTAGAATACCACTTTTGCATTTGGAAGCTTTATTTAGGTCAAAATCATACTTAAACATTCTCTACTAGTCTATTTTTTCTCTGCATTTATCTATTTTTCTTCATTGTATAAATTCCCCTTGTTTGCTTCATTTAATTTCAAATCTTCAATAATATCACCTAAAGCAAATAAGAGATAAAGGGAGTATAAATGGTGATTAAAACACCAAAGTTTAACATAAAATTAAGCTTAAAATGATAATTATATAAAGCACAAATATGAAATATCAGGCTTATTTTCTTTTTTTTCCCTTTTCCTCTATTTAATCTGAATGCGCACAAACACTTTTCAAGTCTTATCTACCCAGCAAAGCAATGCTTGTATCCTTGGCCAGTTTCTAACTGTTACTGAAATCCGAGTAGACTGCCCTATTTAGGTTTGACTCTGAAAATGTTTCAATAAAACAAGGTACAACGTTATACTAACCTCCCACCATTCCGACTGATCCATCTTATCTTAAGCAGCTCAATGTAAGCTTGCTTATGTTTGATCAACTCTCTGGGCAAGCATTAGACTGTATTGATAAACCCTAAGAGGGGATTCCCAATGAAATACAATTATTCTGTAGTAGCCTTATTATACAATTACGTCAGCCATTTATCATCTATAAATCATACAAAGTGGTAAAATGAAATACATCTATCTATGTTCCAACCAAGTTCACATTTCGTAAGTATGTAAACTCGTAGTCTTAATATTTGCAAAATATTCATTTATAATTAGCTACTTGTGAGAAGCTTTCTTAAGTTTACCAAACATGTAAAACAAACTCTCTTAATATCTACCTGTATTTATTCAAATCTTATCAGTCCTTTCATATGCTAATGGTCGGGACTTTTATCATACTAGATATTTGTCACAAAATAAGAAGGGAAATTGGCTCTGAATGCCACTGAAGAATACACTTACTGCTTGTCTTGCCACTAAACTTTTTTTTTATTCTTTCATGCCATTTAACTATTTTTGAATAGCTAATTCTGCCACTCATCCACCACAAACGGCGGAATCCGGCGAAAAAGAGCATGCTCTACTCACGTGCTGAGAATTTGAGTTTTTTTTATCAATAATTGGTTATGAATGCCACTGAAGAATACACTTACTATTTATTTTGCCATTAAACTTTTTTTTTTATTCTTTCATGCCATTCAACTATTTTCGGGTGGCTAATTATGCCATTGAAAAATTTAATTTTTTTTAAAAATAATAAAGGGTATAATGGTCAATACAATTCTCCTTCCATCAAATTTCTTACTTACTCAAACTAAATCCATTTTTATCCGTTTGAGAATTCAATTTAAAACCTAACAGATTAATTTCATCAAATAGCCACAATGGTTATTCTTGGGGTGCCATTTGTTGTAATTCTTTACTTGTTGCAGAAGCTAGATTGTTGATTTGAACCTAATTTATCTCGACAGAAACTGAAATTGACACAATAAACTAAGACTGACACCAACCTTGGCAATGAACGCCAACAGGCCAAAAAAAATTTTTGGTAAATAAAGATCTTGCTAGTGATCTTCTTGTGTTAGCCATTTTGCCGAGGTAAATAAGGCTCAAATCAACAATCTAGCTTAGCCATTTTGATGAAGTTAATCTGTTAGGTTTTAAATTGGGTTCTCAAACGGATAAAAATAGATTTAGTTCGGGTAAGTGAGAAATTGATGGAAGGAGAATTGTATTTACCATTATGCCCTTTATTATTTTTTTAAAAAAATCAAATTCTTCAATGTCAAAATTAGCCACCCGAAAATAGTTGAATGGCATGAAAGAATAAAAAAAAGTTTAATGGCAAAATAAATAGCAAGTGTATTCTTCAGTAGCATTCATAACTAATTATTGATAAAAAAAAACTCAAATTCTCAGCACGTGAGTGGAGCATGCTCTTTTCCGCCGGATTCCACCGTTTGTGGTGGATGAGTGGCATAATTAGCTATCCAAAAATAGTTAAATGGCATAAAAGAATAAAAAAAAAGTTTAGTGGCAAGACAAGCAGTAAGTGTATTCTTCAGTGGCATTCAGAGCCAATTTTCCAAATAAGAAATATAATTAAAAATTTATATAATAAAAATTTACAAAATAAATTACAACGAAAAAGAACTACGTTATAGATTAACTTTAAATATTTATCTTTTTACATGCTAAAAGAGTATGTTAATTGTTATTAGTAATATCATAGTCTTGACTATATCAACCACGAGATACATAAAAATTCGTGAGCGAATGCACCAAAAAATGAACTGCTTGAATAAACTATTATTTCAGGTTAACAGATGATGGATTTTGATCGCATTTGCACTGATATCAATTAGTTGAATTTACCTTCCATCTATCAATTGGCACTGGTGACAGATAGGGTGAAAGTAACTCAACCAAACCTAATTAACCCCTTATCCCCAATTAAACATTTAAAAAGTAAGAAATAAATTATAGAACCAAATTACATCTACTATAACTGTTTATTTATATATTTCTTTCTTTTACATCCAGAAGGTAATTTGCATATTCAAGAATGGCAGGAACAATTTACTCTGCCAAATTGTTCTTGTTTTCACAGATTTTAAATCCTAATTGATTAATGAAGCACAACTGTATATATAAACCATGTTAGTGTTTGCATTTGGAAGAAAAGAGTACACATTTTTGTATCATAATCAATAGTTAGTGCACTAGGGCGCAAAGTGCTATAATCAATTTGCATCATACTTCATAGTGGATTAAGAGAAAGCAAACGAAATCCTCGGCTATCTACACCAATATATAGATGAATAATTGAGAAAAACGTTCGATATGCCTCCACCTGCACCATCGATCCCCAGCCCAAACAAGCAAGAAAGTGGGGAAAAAAAAGAAAAATAAATAAGAAACCCTTCTCTTAGCCCTTTCATCCTAACAAGAAAGATGTTGACAGAAAAAGTGCATCATCATCCAACAACAGTTTATTAATTAGCACATGAGAATTGTGAGGAACCGACAAAATAAAATAAGGGTTCGGTGAATTTTGGCTCTCTTGCTTTCACGGCTGTGGTGGCTGTTTGGTGTGTGCATTGTGATACGAGTTCTGAACTGTCATCTTTATTTGCTTTCATTGTATTCGTGTCCTTTGGTGATGGCTCCTAAAGTATGTAACGTTTCTTCTTCAGTTTTGTACTTTCCTTTGCACTTCTTTTTAGTCTTCAAAAGATGTTTTTCTTTGAGAAGGATAGTTTCATATTGAAACGTATGCAAAGAAACAGCCAAAGCAAGAAAAGAAGAAGCAGATGGAGAAACTGCAGGATAAGCATCCGGCTGTTGGAGTAAATGCATGTAACAAAAATTAGCTCCATTCCATTCGAAACGCCAACAAGATTTCCTTTCGGTTACTTTTTCAATGGTAGTTTTGTTTGTTTTCTCTGCAAATGCTGCTCCATCCATCTCTTCTAGTTTGATCTAAGTCTTGTTCTCCTGTTACTTTTGTTTGAGACTTCATTGAAAAGTCTGTCAGAGAAAGGGAGACAGAGAGAGTGTGTGGCAAGCAAATGATGATACTTTACATATATTACCTATGATATGAAGGGGCTGAGTGCATATGCTCCCTGATCTAGCAACTCCTATAGAACAGAAAGATCACTTCAATAATTTGACGGGGAAAAAAGAATCTGAATACCAATTATTTTTTGTACAAATGGGGCAATCACCGTGGCTATAAGTGCAAACAATAGAGATTCAAATTTTTAAACTTCTTTTGCTAAATACCAAACAATGGAGATTTCATGCAACTTTAGAAATTTTAAAGTTAAACTTTCAATGAGAGGTCATGCATATGCAAAATACTGTCAAATTTTTTCACTTTTCAAATGTGTATTTATGTTGTATCTTGATCATTAATTAATGATGATTGAAAAGCGAATTTAAGCTGGAATTCCCAGTAAACACATTTTCTAACTCTGGATTAGGAGTTTTTTTTTATACTATTTATTTCATTCTTCTTTTATGCTTGGAAATTAAAGTTCTGCATATATATGTACATAAAATAATGTGGATCTAAGCTTTAATGTCAGAAAGATATCTATATCCAATATTTTTTTTTTTCTCAACCAAGAAGAAAAAGTAGCTATACATTACCAATTCATGCTTTAAAAAAAAAAAAAATTGGTGGGGTGGTAAACAATTGATGATTTATACTAGAGGCATCCGTACTATAGATACAAGTATCACTGTTTTTATGTTTGGCTGATACCCTCACAAATTATGGCTGTAATAATTGTACATCTCTGCCTCCTTTGGTTTTTACAATTTGTTACCTAACGTAACAAGGGGTCTTTGCTACATGGATAAGTGATCTATTCCCATCATTTCATGTACTTAAAGAAGATCCGGAGCTGATTCATTAAAAAAAAAAAACAGAAACTCGCAAGATTTATGGTTTTGCTTGGCAAATTCAAGTCCTTTCCTTTTTTTATTTTTAAAATTTATCAGAAAATAGAGCAATCCAATAATTCTATCTGCCTCATAAAAATCTCTTCTTTTTATTCTATCTTCTTTTCCCTTTCTGAGATTGGGAAAATTAATTACACACTTACTCCAATCAAATATTTTGATACAAGCATTCTTGTCTTCATTTGAGGTTCATCCTTCATTTGTAATGGGATTAATCATAAAGCCAATTTTGAAATTTTTATATTGCTACCAGGACCATTTTCCAATTAAATCCAATAACATGAAGAGTGGAGGCTTATTCTGCAACAATGAATGCATATAATAGACGGGTTCTTTGAAATAAAGGCTTGAATAAATACAATCTCCTTTCTTTTGGATCATTGCAAAAACAGCTGCTCTTGTGGAATCATATTTCTTCAATACATAGAAGGGAAAACATGTTTCATTAAAAATTTCACTTACAGTACTTTGAAAGGCCTCTTAGTTCTTAGAACTATACCAAAACACAATTGAAATCAGAACTTCAAATGGAATTAGTGTTGGGATGCAAACTAAGTCCCACATGGAAAAATTGATGGAAGAGTTGTCTAAATATAAGATTAAAGATAACTCCATTAGTATGAGGTCTTTTGGGAGATACCCAACAATTAGGAGAAACTCAAATTGCATCACATTAATACACTTGCACAATTAAACAAGAGAACTAAAAGGCACGAGTCTAATGCAATTCCACGAACATAAACCTAACCACAGAACAGAAAAGTACAGATGAACTAAAAAGATAAGCCCACAATAACAAGAAATCCAAAAGCCAAGCCACTACTCATGGCCATGAAAATTGCCAAATCCTTAAGAGGAATTTTCATCTTTGGAGCCACTAGCTCCGGCAGCAAACTCAAAGTCATAGTTGAATGAGGTCTCATCATCAATTGTAGATGGCTCAGCGTCTAAATGACCACCAGTGTTTTCAAGGCTGTTGTCAGGTATCGGAATTGTATCGACTCCTCTGTTTATGCTCAACCTCCTCTTGATTTCATCTGTAACTATCAGAAGAAGGTCTTCTAGGGCATTCCACAAGGTGTCAAGCTGTTCCAAATTCAGGTCATTGATGGAAGCTTCCCACCAATGATGGTTTTGGCTAGACTTTGCCAATTCATCAAGGAGTTCTGCGCGTTTCCTCTCAGAATCCAGTCCCCTTGCAGCGGCATCAAGGTGTGATCCATTCAGGTTCTGTAGATTAGTGTAAGCAAAAGGCTCCATCCTGGGGCGTTGGCTATCGTTGGTTGGAGGATGTCGTTGAGCTTCATACCTCTCTATGACTGATTCAATAGAAGGGTAGCCAAAAGAGTGGACCTTTAGGCCAGGAGAGACAACAACCACTGCTATTTCAGCACCACTGAGCGTGCAAAGCTCACTGGCCTTCTTGAAAAGACCATTACGACGTTTCGAGAATGTGACTCGGCGAGTACACTTATTCTCAATTTTCTCCATAGTGATCTTCTGGCGACCCTTGCTACTCTTGCTTTTTGCCATTTCTTACACAATTTCAGTATGCAAGACTAGAGAAATGAAGAAGGGATGGTTCTGTTCTGTGCACCAGAGCTTTTATAGCAGTCCCAATGATGCCTGTTGATCTATAGTTCTTCATCATGATGGCAAGAAATGACAAAGGAGAGAACATTCTAGAGATTACCAAACCACCGATCATGGTTACCTGTGATAATACTGACAGTAAAGGTTAGTTATAAGTATTCAACGACCTATTTATGAGCACAAGACTACCTTAATTTCTGCCTCAAATTCTTGAATCTTGACATATTACCCTAGGTGTCTAATCTCAGATAAACCCTTCATTCTCAATCTCAAACTCCATGGAAATGGCATTTATAATGAAGAGATCACAGACAACAAGCAAATCGGGAGCATCAATTTCCCTTCTTATTGTACGCCTTTGAGGTTAAAACTTCCCGCAAGAGTCTTGGGTAGTTTTTTCTTTATTTAAATCTAAAATATTCTTATTCATATAAATAAATTAATTTAAGAGAGGTTTTTTTTTTCTTGGCTGAATAAATTTAAGAGAGCCTTTGAAATCATATAGTAATACCCCGCTGAAATATGTTATGTAGATTAGTTCTTGGGGTACTTCAATGAAAAGCTTACCTTTTGTAAACCCCCATGTAATTAATCAACTACGTATGTAAAAGATTTTTTCTTTTTTTTCTTGTTTGCAGTTTCTCTTTTTTCCTTTTTCTTTTTCTTTTAGGGTGCGGGCGGTATGGAAGAGTATAAATTCAAGAACTACTTAAATGCTTAAGTCAAACATAATTCAAGTTGGGTACTAAACTACATAGTAATTCAGCATAAAGTTAGTAGTGTATCTATTATTATGATCGTATTTCTTCGAAAAGATTATTTAAAAAGTTTTTCTTTTCTTTTTCCTTTGAATGTCTAAATAAATACATCCTTGAATCTAAAATTAAAATTTAACATAGTTATGCTAAATCTGGCAAATTTAACATACTATATATTTGCTATAGAATAAGAATTGTAACTACTTAAAAATGAAATAGAAAATTACTCAAAATAATATACCAAGAAAACAATGTTATGTAATAGTTTTAAATATTCATTTCTTGCGGGAAAAAAAAGTATGTTAAATGCTATCACCAGACCGTGACTAATTAACTACGTAAAAAGTTACTTAATACACTAACACTAAAGAGTGAGTTTATTGAATAAACTATTTCATATTAGATTGCATAAATTGATTAATTGTTTAGATTGAACCGGCACGACCTTTCCTTCTATGAGTTGGCGTCAATGAAAGATTGGGTGAAAGTAAGCCAACCAAAGACACTCTCAGCGTAATTAAACATTTAAACAAAAAAATTGTAGATCTCAATTATATCTACTTTGATTGTTTATTTATGCACTTCTATTCTTTCCTATACAAAAAGATAACTGATTTAGTATTACATATCGTTCAAGTTTAGTATTAGCTATTGATAAAAATGGCAGCTTATAATCCAGTGTTGCATTTGTTCATGTTTTCAAGGATCTTAAATATGATTAAGCATAATTGTATACATAAGCGAAGTTAGTATTTGTATTTAAAAGAAAGCATAGCATAACGTACGGTATACAAAGATCCTGAATAATTAGTACACTAGTGCACAAAGTTCTAGAATCAACTCGTACTATACTAATCAAGATGGATTAGTATGCTCTAAAATATATAAATATCTCTACTAATTTACACCAAAATTTTAGATGAATGAACTTAAAAACAACGAATAAAGAGGGGGGGAGGCTTTTCATCCCATCCCAAAATTATGTTGGCAGAAATGCCGCATTCTTTCATCAGCGAGGCCTTTCACATTTTCTTACAATACCCCATCAGCTAACACATGAGACTGGTGTGAATATAAGGAACAAACAAAATAAAACAATCGGTGAGTCTTAGCCCTCTTTATCAGTTATGTATGCATTAGGATGTATATAAGCTCTAAATTGTCAACTTTATCTACTAATACTTTTTTGTACTGTCTCATTGTAAAAGTTTCGTAGTTCTCTTTGCTTTTCTTTGCGTAGGATAGGTTCACATTCGAAAACATTTAAAAAAACAACCAAAGCAAGAAAGGAAGAAACACATGGAGAAGCTCCAGAGTGCAAGATAAGCCCTCAAGAGTTTTGGAGTAAATGCATGTAACAAAGTCTAGCCTTATTCAAGATTTTCCCTTCACAAAACCAAAACGGTCGCCTTTAATTTCTCTTACTTTTTTATTTGTGCTGAATCTTCTGCTCTATCCATCTCTAGTAGTTCGATCTTAATTTTGTTTGCTTGTCTCTTTTGTTTGAGTCTTCGTTGAAAAGTTGTTAGCCCTCGTAATTAATTACGGTCCACGCCAACCAGAGTACATCATCTCACACTAAAAATACAGCTTTGAAACTAGATGAGGTGATTTCAAGATGGTTTTGGAATCTCAATTTTTTCTCATTTTGATTAGGCTTTTTATATGTAGCGATAAACTTCATAAAATGAGAGAGAGTGTGTGTGTGAGTGAGTGAGTGAATATATAAGTTCTCTATTATCTAATCTCCATTGAAAACATAATCTATAAGCTAAGTAAATAATAATATCCGTTAATGACACATTACCTAGGAAAGGCCTAAGTGATCTTGATTGAAAATACATAATCTTCTAGTTCTTGATTATATTCGGCAAGAGTAGATCTAGCAACTCATACAACAGAAAGATCAGTTTAGTAATTGGATTGCAAAAGAAGAAGTCAGAAAACCAATTGGATAGTAATCAATATATGGCAAGAGGATATGGGAAGAGCACAACTTAGCTAGATTCAAAGTGTCACTGAGGAAGCGCCAAAGACTTCATATCACTTTTTCAAGAGATTCAACTTCACAAGACATTTGAATATTTATTTTAGGGTATATTTGGATATATTTTAGGTTTGAGATTTTCTATCTTGAATTTTGTGAAAGTGAATTATTTGTAAGAGAGAATCCAAATACACCCTTAATTTCAAGGTTAACAATGGTACAATTATTAGAAGTTAAATTTGAAATCACTATTTATTGAGTAGTATTATTATGCTTCCATATGTATATCTTTGGTACATGTACTAGTGGCAGTTCCCTTCATGTTATTAGCATTCTTCATTTTCTCTCTTCATGGACAACACTACCTCATTTATATCCATCAACATTTAATTTTGTACTTTCAATTTTATATTAAAAACCAATTTACTTATTTACTTATCCAATAAAAACCTTTTATTGGTTATATTATTTTCTACCAATTTCATATATATTAGTTTTACTAAAATCTTACTAAACAATTTTAGCTCAAAAATGTTAAAAGAATTTGACACTTAGAGTGAACGCTATCTTTTCTCATATACATGCAACTCTTTTTAAATAAATTCCTACTTGGAGAATTTTAGAACAAAATCAATTCAAAAAAATTTATATTAAAAAATTATGAAGTTCCAAATATTTAAAATATCTCATTTCTTTTTTGTTGTCTTTATTATTTAACTTACTCACTAAAAAAATTGATTAACAAGAAATAGTTCAACATAAAAATTAAAATATGGGATTAATTGTTTCACTTTATAGCATTTTTCTCAAATAAAAGACAAATAAAGAAATATAACCTTTTAAAAATTGAAAATTAATGATAAATTCCTATTTTTGTTAATCATTTGTAACTTCCATACATCGTGATTTATATTATAAGAATAAATTTTTATGAATTTAAATTTAAAAAAAATAAGTGAATGGGCGCACCACTCTAAACGGGCAGCTGGTGTCTGCGCCAGCTTTTGGCACAGTCCAAGTGGGAGCCCAACCCCTGGGGCATTGTGCCTGGGACCGCTCTGTAGGGTTTTCTTTTTCTTTTAAAACAAAATACTGGGTCAACCCCGCAGAGTTTATGTAATGCAAATTAATAAGAATTAAAGTATACCGTGGAGAAGTGTTTTCCTAACCCCTATACTCCACTGAGTTTCCCATTCGAGAATGCAACTCTTGCCCCATTTAGCATCATCGTCAGCTCCAAATTCTCATATGCAGTTGAAGAAATTCTACTTCAATTCATGAAAACTTTGATCTCACGCGAGTTCAAATCCCCTTTTGTATTGAACAAAACCCTAATTCACTCGGATTGAATAGCTGATGCAGAATATACTGAAATCTTGTTGCTCCAATTGGCTGATATCCGCTTACTCTCCGCCCACATGGGCTACTATCATCGCCGGAGTCTTTGTCTTCGTCACTCTTATTCTCTCTGTTTACCTCCTCTTCGAACACCTCTCTGCTTACAAGAACCCCGAGGTCAATTTTTTTATGCCTAACCTCTTGTGCGTTTGATTAATAGGAATTGATGCTGAATTTTTATGTTGATTGCACTGACAGGAGCAAAAGTTTTTGATTGGAGTCATATTGATGGTGCCCTGTTATGCTGTTGAATCAGTACGTGTTTTTGGTCGTTTTTCTTAGCTTACTAAATGCATTTACTTATTCATTTGCGGTATAATCTTGCGGGTTTTTGTAAGTGGGTTGAGCTATGAACTGTGTCATGCTAGTGTTTAAGTTTGAGTAATCATTGGAGTTTGGAGAATATGATAAAGCTAGAATTTTTATTGTGTTAGAGCAATTTGCTCTCACATATTGTAGAAAGAACTTCTGAAATTTCTGCTGAAGGTCTTTTTGTTTCTTTCTTTTCCCTAAATTAATTCTCTTTTGTAGAGTTCCTTTATAATATATACTCTATTCCATTCGGCCAGGCATATAGGTGAGCGATTATTCACACGTCTGATCATAAACTTGAATATTACTTGCTAAATGTATCTTGAGTACTTGTTAGATTGCCGCCTCCGGTATCTCAGAATGTGCCAAATGTTAAGGTTGATGTTCTGCTCTAAATTCAAAAAACTGATGTCCTAGTGGGTTTATTTTGTTCTATCTTTTTGTGTCTTTGTATGAATTTATCTGGAGAAGTCACCATCATATATTGTTATACCGATGACGTTTCACCTTTGCTATAAGATTACTTGCTTGTGCAGTTTGTCTCGTTGATGAACCCATCGATTAGTGTTGACATTGAGATACTTCGTGATTGCTATGAATCCTTTGCGATGTATTGCTTTGGGAGATATCTTGTCGCATGTTTAGGTACATTCTTTACTTGTTCTTCAATTGATATTTTTATTGGGTGCATATGTCATCCTTTGAGATTCATAGTAGCACGGTATTCCTCATTTCTAGTCTTTCATTTTTGTTTTCCTTTGCAATATCAATTTTCATTTGGTCTATTCATGCTAGTAGTGGGCCTGCTCAACTGCAAATTTTTTCAATCCCCCTCTTTTAGATGGTAGCTCATGATGTTGTTAAATTAAATGGCATACTAAAAATGCTTCAAAACTGGTTAATGATTTTATCTGAGCTGATGGCTTCTCTTTGTAAGGTGGGGAGGAGAGGACCATAGAATTCATGGAGAGGGAGGGACGTGCAAGTTCTCGAACACCTTTGCTGGATCATGGCTCAGAAAGGGGAATAGTCAAGCATCACTTTCCTCTAAATTACATTCTAAAGCCATGGAAATTGGGTCGTTGGGTTTACCAAGTAATAAAGTTTGGTATTGTCCAATATGTAAGTTCGCTGCCCTCAACTGGGAAGTTTTGGTGCTTTCTGTCAAGATTTACTGCAATAATATGATGAAGTTAATGGCATAGTACCTCACCTATTCTTGCAGATGATCATAAAAGCATTTACTGCTGTTTTGGCAGTAATTCTTGAAGCATTTAATGTCTATTGTGAAGGACAATTCCGATTGGATTGTGGGTAAGTGGGTAAGATGTTTTAACTTCACTTCTTAGCTAACAGCAACTGAAATGTCATATGTCTGCTTTTTCAGATGCCTGTTCTTTTTATCTAGTGTCTCTTTGTAATCAATGTTGTTTGGTCAATTTCGTTTTTTAGATCTTGCTTGTATCTATGATATTCGTCTAATATCTCTGCCTTTGCTGTTGGCTCTTCAGTTGATTCATTTTAGTAGTTCACATTGAAATTCTATTTTGTCAGTTTAAGTTGTTGCCCTTGCTTTTCCCTTCCTGATTTTTCTTCTTTCTGAAGTTTTGTTAAGTTGTCAATACCATTTAAAAATCTTGTAAAGTGAAACTGGATGAATTTAAACGTTGTCTGCCTTGTTATCTTGTAGGCATATTTACATGGCCATGGTTTTAAATTTCTGTCAGTCATGGGCATTGTATTGTTTGGTGCAATTTTACAGTATAACAAAAGGTCAATTAGCACATTTTACACCATTGGCCCAGTTTCTCACATTCAAGTCAATTGTGTTCTTGACATGGTGGCAAGGTGTTTTCGTTGCCCATTTCTATGATCTTTGCCTGCTTCGAAGGCTTAAACCTCTGCCTTTGCCATTGGCTCTTCTGTTGATTCATTTTAGTTGTTCACATTGAAATTCTATTTTGTCAATTTTAAGTTGTTGCCCTTGCTTTTCTCTTCCTGATTTTTCTTCGTTCTGATGTTTTGTTTAGTTGTCAATACCATTTAAAAATCTTAATAGAGTGAAACTGGATGATTTAAACAATGCCTGCCTTGTTATCTTGTAGGTATATTTACATGGCCGTGGTTTTAAATTTCAGTCAGTCGTGGGCATTGTATTGTTTGGTGCAGTTTTACAGTATAACAAAAGGTCAATTAGCACATATTACGCCATTGGCCAAGTTTCTGACATTCAAGTCAATTGTGTTCTTGACATGGTGGCAAGGTATTTTTATTGCCCTTTTCTATGATCTTGGCCTGCTTCAAAGTCCAATAGCTCAGGCTCTGCAGCTTCAGTCAAGTATTCAGGACTTCGTTATTTGTATTGAGGTAATTTGTTTTACTGGATTAGTTTCTGGTTTATGTTATACTCGTTTTCTTGTGTACTGATTGACCATAGAATCTTTTCGCATGATTTATTCAAAGATGTGCACATTTGTCTAACTACTTCCTCATTGTATTTTGGTTGTGGGCTCTATGTACCCATCCTTTGTGCAGCCTAAAGTTGATTATCTCATTGGAACAAACATATCTGCTCAATTTCAGTAATAGGCTATTTCTTTATCTGGGGAAAAGGAGGGTGAATAGTAAAGTTGCTGTTTTGTAAAGAATGAAGTGTAAATGCATCTATTGCTGGTCCATTGTCCTATCAGGCTTCAATTAGGAATATGTGGTTAGGCTTAATGTTGGAGAACGTGATTCACATTCGGCGCTCTAAATGTGGCAGTGATGCTGCTGTGTCAGTACTTTGACAAACCAAGGTTCCTGAGTGATATAATGAACTTTTTGTGTTGCTGCTTGAAATTTCGAAGAAATGTCCTTGGGCTAGTTTTTGATCTGACTAGAAGCATCAGTCTGGTTGGAGAGAGATCAGAGTATTTGTTGTAATGGCCCAGTCAAACTAGAGCTGATGAAAAATAACGTTCTACTTTTCCTTTTCTTTTCTACTGGATGCCTTTGGGCCTCACCTATTCAAAGTATTCAGTCATGCTAAATTATGTGCTCCAGTTGGTTATTTATTTGAATTGTCACGGTAAAAGGCATGTTTATTGTCCAAAAGCTTAGAAGAACTTTCATAATAGGTGTTAATTTTGGAAGAAGAATTGTGTGTAAGTATGATGAAACATATGTAATGTATATATCCTAGGTTTTAGATGCAGGTTATAAACTAGTTCTTAATTTGGGGTCTTTTGGATTATCAACATTCATATGGACAACATCTTGGGGTCCAAACACGAGATCAACAATGGAATGGGACATATCTAGACAACCACTGCAACTGGTTTAATATGAAAATGACGCACATCTTTGTACATTACACTTTTGAAATGCTTGACAGCGATCTCCACAAGTTCTGTATATTTTATAGGTAGTGGTTGTTCTCAAAACAGTGTGACAGCTAGCAGCATCTTATGCTTTGAAGTCATCCAAATACTTCCGCTGCTTGTTTTTTGCTTTTGCAATAATCCTGTATAACTGATAATTATCCCAAAGTAAATGAAAATGGAATTTGAAGTTTCTGCCCATACATTCTGTCATATATTCGTACTGTGTAAACTTGTTAATCCTGTATTTCTCATGTAGACTATTGAAGTTTAACAGGCCTTTGTGTTCATCCAGTACAGATGGGTGTCGCTTCTGTTGTTCACCTTTATGTTTTCCCTGCAAAACCATACGCACTAATGGGAGAACGTTTCAGTGGAGGTGTTTCAGTCCTAGGAGACTATGTATCTGCTGATTGCCCCATTGATCCTGATGAGGTTAGGGACAGCGAACGTCCATCAAAAATACGTCTTCCGCAACCTGAAGTTGATGTGAGGAGTGGAATGACTATCAAAGAAAGTGTTAAGGATGTTTTTATTGGTGCTGGTGAATATGTAAGTTTTCTTCTTCTTATTGATCAATGCATAAGCTATTTTGTGCATCAAAGCTAAGCTTGCCATCAACATGGCTTTCAAAATATTATCTCAAGTTTATCATCATCATCATCCTACTAGCATCAATTCTTTTGTCAACTGTTTTGTCAGAACCAAAGAGAGAGAGAGAGAGAAGAAGAATTTCTTAAGTCTACCCTGGCTATATCTAAACGTTGATGTTTAGGCAACATATATTCCAAAGCTGATCTGGAACCTCTTTTCTGGTTTGAAAAGAAAAAGGGGAAAAAGTTCTTTGATGCTGGGATCTTTTTACAACAAAAAGGGGCATTTTAGTTATTTACTGCGTGAACAAAATAATGAAAACATTTTGATCTTGCTATAACAGTTGAAACTCATGTTATGTGAAAGACTGCATTGGTAATATATTATTGTTTTGTTTAAGTTTATTGTCGTCTCATATGGCTGTGTTGATCTAGAAGTGCTGATGTAAAGAGTCAATACTGTAGAAGTGTTTGAAACATCATTTCCGGTCCACAAGATTTAAAATATGCCAAATTTCTTTGGAGAAACCGCTGCCAATAATTGGCTAGAACATTGCAAACTGCTTCTAGATTAAATAAAAGCTAGAAACAGCTTAAGCAAACAAGAAAACGCCTGGTATCTGGTGATTCTTGCCAAATTTTTGCGATGTTGTAATTATCTTCTCTGTGCTGACAATACTGTCATGCAATATAGATTGTGAATGATGTGAAGTTCACAGTGACACAAGCAGTAGGACCTATGGAGAAGGGAATTTCAAAATTCAACGAGAAATTGCATAAGATCTCTCAAAACATGAAGAGACATGATAGAGAGAGGAGAACTAAGGATGACAGTTGCATTGCCTCATCACCCTCTCACAAAGTAATCCGCGGGATAGACGATCCCCTCTTAAATGGTAGCATCAGTGATACTGGAACTATTAGAAAGAAGAAGCACCGTCGAAAATCAGGATATACCAGTGCAGAAAGTGGTGGGGAGAGTAGCAGCGATCAGAGTTTTGGAGGAATTCAGATTCGCGGCATGAGGTGGGTTACCAAAGATTAGGAGCAATAAGGGAACTGCGTGCCCTGCAAAACAGATGGTATCAAGGATTAGATCCCTCCCTGATGTGAGGACTGGAACCATTCTTGTAATATTCGGTTCTTCACGGCATTTTTTCCAGCAAGTGAAGTTGAACTTTTCTTTTCGGCTACTTCACATTAGTTGGATTTGATTAAGGGCTCCTGCTGACAGGGCTTGCAGATTGATGTTTCCTGTTGTGCTGTTTATTACACGTGATAGGCTGGAAGATGTGTGTATAGAGTGGTATGCTGTTTTGCCCAGACTTTCAAATTGTACCAGAATCAATTTATCCCACATGGAAATACAGTGTTTCTGAACTCTTGCCCCTACGTGTACATCATCTTGTACTATTTAGCACTTCGTTAGCAACTTAATCTGCTGAGATCTGTGAACGCATGAAAGCTGTGAATCTATCTGTGAAGCTTTCAATTGGAAATTGGTATTGGATGGAACTGACGCTTCTGATCTTTTATTATTCTTTTTTTTTTCCTGGGTAATAGGAGGGCCTCTGTTAAATTGTTACTCTAGTAGCGCTAATGTAGATTAGATAAAATGACTTTAAAGAGTTAATAAACAACTAAAATCAGTCATCTTGAACAAATATTACAAATTATAATACTCTTAAAATATATCAGTAGCGGACATTGAGAAAATTTTTAGGAGGAAGAGTACACTTCAATTTTATATACATTGGGGGTAAGAATGTACATTCAAGCAGGATATATATCTCTTGGTAGGAAAATATATCTAATTAATTGTGCTATCAATTTCCACGAAAGAGAAATGCTTGAAGTTTAATATTTCCTTTTGTTCTCTCTAGAGAAAAGGAATAAAAAAATTAAAACTGAGACAGAGTTTAATTGAGTTATCAATTTCTTTTTGTTTTAAAGTTTAATTTTTAAAGTGTGATTAGATTTAATTTTGTGAAAATGAAATAATTTATGAGGAAAAATGTGTGAGTTTCAAACATAACATTTTTGCAATGAGTTCCAAAGCAATCACTATCCAAAACGAGATTGAATTCAATTCGCGCCGAAGCTCAATTTGGTTGGACCAACTTCGCCTTAAGATTTCTCACAAGGAAAAAAGGCTTTTTGGATCAACTTGATCCGGATCAAGAGGGATACTAGAGCAATTTCGGGTTAAAACGTAATATATTATTATAATTTTGTCCCTTATTTATTTGATGGTTGTTTTTCTATCTAAAAGTTTGAAATTAAAATTCGAGACTTGGCATTAATTGAGATTTACTATTTTATCTTTTCTAACTTTAAACGACATGTATTTATGTAAGTTTATCTATCTCTGATTTCATACACTTCAATCCATCACCAAAGTTGAGTGATAACTTTTCCTTCATTTGATAAGATAGTAAAGAAGATGAAAATATTATATAGTCAATAACTATTGAAAAAAGTAAACGACAATCTAAGTTGACTTTTTAAGAAAAATAATAAAATAAAAATAAATTGACAATTGACTAATGAAAAGAATAAAAATTGAACATTTTAAAAAATAAAAATAAATAAATAGTTTTTATTCCAAAAAAAATTGTCAACAATTTTATCGTTATTTTTAAAATATTGTCTAATTGATTAATGCGACTCAATTTTGATTGTCTAAGTAGGTTATGCTTTTGTGTATTTATTCAAAGACGACGTCAACTTATCTTTATCGTCATAATTAGTAATTGGAGCATGCTCGACCACAATAACATACAATCAAAGTATTAAAAATAAATAATATATAAATTAGTAAGAAAATTTAACCTTAAAAAGACAATAAAAATATTTATTTATGTAAATAATAAAAAGAGTTTAAATGAAAAAACAGAATTAGAGCTATCTCAATCATAATAATATAGAATCAAAGTACTAAAAAGTATATAAAAGATATTCAAAATAATATTTTTTTGCTAAATTATTTTAAAATAATTATTTTAAAATTAATAAAGTATCAGTATTAGTTATTGATTATAATAACTACTTTTCTATTTTAAATAAAAAGTTAATTTTTTAGTTTATCCCATTCATTCTTCATAACTTTCTTTTTTTATATCTTTTATGTATAAATCTTCATTCCTATTTAAATTATTAGTAAAGTACTTTTCTAGTTATATCAGTCATTTGTTACTTGTTTAGTTTGATAAATTCTCTTTTACTTATAATCACTTTTTTTTAATTTTCAATTAGGATATATTTATTCCCACTACAAAGGTGTTTAGGACATCTAATATTACTTAGATCAAATAGAGTAATGCCCAATAACATATGCATAATTTTTCTTTAGTAGCATCTACTAAAGAATCTTTCTTTCTAATATTAGTAATTTTCTTTTACACTAACATTTTTTACATGAATTTTTATTTCTAATTCAAACTATTATACTACCTTTTGAATTGCACTATTATCAATTTTTTTTTAGCTTCTTTTGTTTGCAAATTTTCTTTTATTCATACTCGCCTCTCTCTTTTTTATTTTAGATTGGTAGGTGATTAGATAGCTATATTTTGGTTAAAGGATTTTAGATAGAAATTTTTTGAATTTGTTGTTTGTTAAATTTCTTTCAAAGAAAAAATCTTACTTAAACAAGCACATAAATAAAGTTGAGTATTAATATAAAATAAAAAAATAATAAAAGAATGACTATTTAGAACTTTAAAAAAAAAGTCAACTTCATTAATACTCGTTTCTCATAGTCTTAAAATAAAAAAAAATCAACTTTATCACATATTCTTTTCTCACAGTCAACAATTTATCTTCCATACTCTCAATTCTTCTCAATCTACGAAGAATATCTTAGCATATTCTTCTCAATTTATCACATATTCTTCCAAATTAAGTTGTTTAAAAAATAAAAATAAAAATAATATATTATAATAAAAAATAAAAATAAATTAATAAATATTTTATGTCAAATTTAAATATATAAAAATAATATAAAATATAATTAATAATATATAATACATTAAAATATTTTATTTTATAAAAATTGTGAATTACTCCTTTCGTCCTATTTTATTTGACCTTCTTACTATATTAGAATATCTCAAAATAATTGATAATTTTTATCAAATAAAATCTTTTAATATATTTTATATTATCAATTAATTACTAACTTTATTATATATTACTTTTATATATTTTAGATTTGATATAAATTACTCGTTAACTTATATATTTTTTAATTTTTATTATATTATATTATTTTTATAATATAATTTAAATTTTTAAATAACATTTTATATTATTCGATTAAATAATATCAAATGAAATAAAACGAGGAGAGTATTTTGCAACATTCCAATATAATGTGGAAACGTTAGCACATTTCTTGGGCCGGGTCGGGAAGGCGGTTGTCTTTTGTTCAAGAGAAAACGGTCAGGTGGCAGATACTTCACATTTCATATCTCCACTTTTGATTTCAATGAAGGAGATAACGGACGCTCTGTAGCCCAACCAAATTTCTCGGTATCACAGAGTAGAATTCACAGCCATGTCCGATCACTTCTTCCCCGATGACATTTTGATCAACATTCTGTTGAATCTCCCGCTGAAATGTCTAGGCCGCTTCACCTTGGTCTCCAAGAAATGGCATGCTATCATCAGAAGCCCTCATTTCATCTTCGCACATCTCACCTGTATCCAGAAGAGAAAGGAAAGGCCCATCCTTTTGCTCATCAGATTCTATTCTGAAAATGTTGGCGGAGAGAGTTTCAGATTGTACTGTGACAATGAAAGCGAGGAGTTCCTTTCCTTGAATTCAATTATTAAACTCCAACCGCATTCCAGAGCGGCATTTAATCAAATAGTTGGCAGCTGTAATGGGGTTGTCTGTTTGTGTGACAATCTGTCCGGTGAGTTTCCCACAAAACCCATTATGTTGTGGAACCCTTTGATACAAAAGTCGATTACTTTGCCATTACCAAGTTTTGATCCTTTTGCGAAGTGCTTCTTGCTTGGGTTTGGTTGTGATTCGCTCAGCCGTGATTTTAAAGTGGTGAGAATTGTTTATCCTGATTCTAGAGGCCGCGACACGAATGCTGAGGTTGAGGTTTACTCGCTCAGCAAGAGAAGTTGGCGAAGGGTAATGCCGAATGACCTCAACTGTTTTATTGTCGATTTCGCTCAGTCACAGACATTTCTGAATGGGGTTCTGCATTGGTTGGCGTCTAAGAAAGGGAATTTGCAGAATACGATTTTGGGGTTTGATTGTAGTTTTGAGAGGTTCAGTGAAATTGTGCTGCCAGATGCATTAGCTGATGGACTCGCCAAGGATTTGACCCCTATCTTACACGGGGATTGCCTAGCTGTGGCTAAGTATGGGAATGTTTCTTGCTACATTTGGGAGATGAAGGAATATGGGGTTGCCAGTTCCTGGATGAAGCTGTATAGTGTTCCATTTCCTGTACCTCTATTCGAAGTGCTTGGATTCAGAAAAAATGAAGAACTTTTGGCGACAATGGCTCTTCATCATAGCGCTGGTCTTATGGGTTCATATCAGCCTGAATATCAACCAGAGAAGATTCTATTTAAAGTTCAGTTTTGTGGGAATCTGAGATCACTTTGTGTATTTAGTTATGAGCAAACTCTAGCGATGCTTGATTTTCAAACGGGATTCTGTGAATCTACCTGGGTGATGGCGGTGGAGAGACCTGCCCCCAGTAGCCCCATCAGTAAGCTCAGCAATTTCATTGGAAAAGTGATACATCTTCCCATCAGAAGGTTCCGCAATCTCATTGGGTTCTGAAACGTTTTCCTTGCTTGCTATTGCTAAAGGCATCATATAGCTATGCAAAATCTCTAATCTACATTTCTTTTCACCTCATCCTACTGGCATATTCTCACTCTTATTCTTGTTTCAAACAGTGATATTGTTGAGTCTTATGCTTGAAAGTACTTTATGTTGCTCCTAAGATTCTTAACCTCTGTTTTGATTTGCCCTCCTGTATAGTAACGAAAATTTGCATAAAGCTTATCTAACATTTGTATTGGCCGGAGAAACAACGGGGGTGAGACAGTTTAGTGCAGAATGCTATGTTTTGGCAGCCCATTTTTTGTTCTTCATGTTGAGTTCAATTCCATTTCTACATGGATTTGATTATATATCTTTAACATTTTGCATTCCTGTAGTGCTTGTTATTGGGTATGCTCTGTGTTTTTCTTGTTCTCATGAATGCATTGGCTGCAACATGCCCGGGCAACTAAAGTCAGACAACCTCGTTTTGGTAGGGGGATTGCATAATTTTCCTCCTCTGGAGGACATCTTGGCCTGTTGATTGGAGCGTAGGTGAAAGGCAATACAAGGAGATATGTTTTTGATGAAGAAAATGTGGCAGCAACTAAATCAATGGCTTCCTTGGCTCCCAGTTCACAAATTTAGAATCACAAACAAGTAAAAGCTGTTGCAGCGACTGTTGGAAGCATTTGATTAATGCATTAGAGGCCTCATATGAATCTGCTATTCCGTGGTACTGCAATGGGAAATTGCTACCCATTTGCTTTATCAATAAATCATGATTACCAGGAATCTGTAGTCCTAAGAGGCCTTAAAGAAGATGCCATCAATGTCGTGCTATGGATGTTATGGGTTTGCACTCTCACTCATTAGTGCTTTAACAGATGAAGTTCATACAAAAAGGAAGTTGATACAAATACTCTGGTTTGACCTACAAAAATCAATTGAAATTTGTAAAACGTATATTCTTAACTAAGAAACACTGCGTATACAACTGTTTCTAATTGGTTCGGTTGTAAATTCTAAAATAATTACACATTTGAGTGTTTTCAAAGACCTTACTTGTTTAATGTCCAAAATATTCTTTGAAAACACAAAAATTAATAGAAATTTGTGAGACGGATATTCATAAGACCTTAATTGTATATATATAAATACAAATGTTATTGTAATTTGTGTGTATTTCAAATTTGTATGAACCACAAATTTTAAAATATTCAATTGTTTTAAAATATACAACTTTCAATAAACATAAAACAACTATAAAAAATTTGTAATCTGCATTAATTTTATTCAAAGTAGCGTTTGGGCTTGCTCTTTTGAACTGGGGCAAAATCTTTATTAAAGAATTCATTGTTAGTCTATAACAACTTGCTTTCGTAGTATAATTTTTAACCGAATTCTTTATAGAAAAGCATGGTCTCCCATCACATGCCCAGACCAACTTGCCGTCCCCCATTCGCAGTTCTCTTCTCCACTGGCCCCAATTTTATCTTTTTGAATAGGTTATTTATCATCATCAGCAAGAATATCAAAGTCAAAGGATCTGTTGATCCCAATTTCTCTGTATCCCTAGTCCATCAAGATCAACACAATGTCACACTACTTCCCTGAGGAAATCTTGATTGAAATCCTAGTAAAACTTCCAGTCAGAACCCTGATCAGATTCACCTTAGTGTCCAAATCATGGTATGCCCTCATCAGGAGCTCCAATTTTGTTTCCAAACACCTCAGGAATGTGGAAAATCAGAAGTCAAATATGCCTAGCATTTTGCTCCTCAGACACTTTAATGCAGATGATGTGAAAGAGCACTATACACTGCATACTGACAATGGAGGTTCTGTCTGCAGACTTGCAGAGATCAGTTTTCCACTGAAAACCAGAGCTAACTCGAGATTTTTCGAATAGTTGGCGGCTGCAATGGGTTAATCTGTCTCTGTGACGATCAATTTGGTACATTTCCTACAAAATCCATTATTTTATTCAACCCTTCTATTCAGAGAAGTTTGGTGCTACCATTACCCACTATTCATCCTAGATCAAGGGATTATCTACTTGGTTTTGGCTTTGATTTGCAGAAATGTGATTATAAAGTTTTGAGAATTGTGTATGATAAAGGCGAGGGCTGTTCTCTTGATGTATCTGCTGAGACTGAGGTTTATTCACTCAGAAAGAAAAGTTGGGAAAGGGTAAAGCTTGACCCTCATTGTAAGCCGATTTGCTT
This sequence comes from Rauvolfia tetraphylla, assembly GCA_030512225.1. Taxonomy (NCBI): domain Eukaryota; kingdom Viridiplantae; phylum Streptophyta; class Magnoliopsida; order Gentianales; family Apocynaceae; genus Rauvolfia; species Rauvolfia tetraphylla. The sequence continues at coordinate 3,200,325 of JAJQKT010000012.1, forward strand.
CTGGAGACCTGCCTATTATAATGGGGCTGTGCATTGGATAGCATATAGTAAGAAAAATTCAAGAAACCTAATATTAGGCTTTGATTTTAGAGATGAAGAGTTTAGGCAGATTATGCTGCCAGATATTCTAGCTGATGCTTACGCCGCAAGTTTTTATGTTAATGTACATGGTGATGGCCTAGCGATTATCGAGTATACTGGTCTTACAAATTCTTGCAATGTTTGGGTGATGAAGGAATACGGAGTTGTGGAATCGTGGAAGAAGCTCTATAGCATTGATTTACTGGAAGGGATGGATGAAGTGATTGGTTTTAGAAAGAATGGGGGACTTGTAGTAAAAATGCTCTTGAATGATCGGCCAATTCCATACCACCTCAAGAGAGGAGTGGTAGTTTCATATGACCCTAAGAGTAGACTAATCAAGGATTTTGGGTTCCTTGGGTGGTTGCAGTCGCTTTATGTTGATAGCTATATTGAGACTTTGGCTTTGCTTGAAGCTCAAAATAGAGCTGCAGTTTGATGGAAAAGAATATGAGAAGATTAGCTAATGAAAACATAGCAGAGCTGATGAAAAGGCAAGGATGAAATTTAAAATTCACTTGTGTATTTTCTTTTAATTCAATGGATGTTACTCGCATCCATATTTATTCTTGCAGAAATGGAACCAAATTACTATGGTTTTTGTTTTTTGTTTTTTGGGTACATTGTTGAGCTTTCCATTGGATTGGTGTTTTACTTCAAATGAGTTTGTTCCTCTGTAATGTATGTATAGTGTGTGGCTTAAGCTTTACCTATGCAAATCTTCAGAGGAAGAATCAGTGTGATCTATTAGGCAGACAAAGAAACTCATTTTTGTATGTTTACAAGTTTTGGTACTTCTAAGCTTTGGAACTTCAACGAGTAGTATGGTTCTTGTTCTACTTCTTCATTCATTTGGCAGTTGTGGAACTGAGGATTTGAAGACTTCTGAAGTCAATTGATAACTGAAGTTTGGTGGGTTTCTGAAATATGATATTTTGAAGAGCAGATTAATATCATTATCTTTATTACTTGTCATAGGAGCTTCGGCTGAATGGGAACCAACCTGAGATATTGCAGTAGAAGAAGGCAGAAGTAATCAATGGACAATTCCTGTTTAGAGCAGCAAAAAACAATGAGAATACTATCTAATTTTCTGCTATTGTCTTCCATCTCCCTAGGAAACAAAGAAAGAATATCATTACAAGAAAATCAAGAAATTGATTATTTTTTCTTGTTTGTTCTTTTTTTAAAAAAAAAATATACATGTATATCAAACTAAAATTGTCAATTGATTACGTCTATTCGGTATTATTTAAATAATAGCTGGATAATCTAATACTTAATTCATAATTCAATAATTAGGAATTAATTCCTGACAACTTCAAAAATACTATGGTCATATAGTACATCATACACCTGCATTAGATGAAACTCTATGCGTCAACAGATTAACATGTTTATTCTTTATATTGTGATTCTTTTTTCTTTTCTTTCTATTCTATGGGGAGAATATTATTCTTCATAGGCATAACTAACAAGCTATGGCCAATCCATTAGACAATTAGACTATTATTTCATTCTTTTCAAAATATATGTCATATTTTCTATTTTTATTTGTTTCAAAATATAAGTCCTTTTTCTATATAAAAGATTTATTTGCTACTTTGCTTCCAATTTTAACATTGTCTCTAACAAACTATTTAAATGCTTTTGTTTTTAAAAAATCATTAGTTTTCCAAACAATCACCCTAAACACCAATCCTTAATGTTAAATTTGAATTTAACACACTCATCAAGAATTTTTAAATAGGGATATTTTAGACATCTATCAAATTTTTTTATAAACTTTATCAAAATCTTAATTTATGTATAAAAGAAAAATAGATCATATATTTTGAAACATAGGGAGTACATTTTTTTTTTTTGCTATTTTGAAACATTGAAGAACATACTTAGAATGAATTCAAAATCTTTACTTGATAAAAAATTCATATTAATAGAATTACGAAGTTGGTTGTTGGTTTAATAGATTCTCGCTTATTAAATTATGGATAAATAACTCAATTTGTCCTTAAACTTTATTTGAATTTTAATTTTTTTATTTTTTTCTTGAATTTTTTCTTTTCATCTTCTCCATCAATGGCCTTCTTCATAGATTACATGTGGTTGCTTTTAGCTTCAACAAAAATACCCAAAAAACTTAGAAAAAGTCCTCTTCATCAAACTCCAAAAGACTAATTTTTTTTTATCAAATTGATTTTGAAATAAATTTGAATTGACTTTTAAACAAAACTCCCAATTTTTTTTTTGAGAAGTCAGAGTAGATTTAATAAAAGAAAAACATGATTATTTGATTATATTGACTAAAGCACCCTTACGAAAGTCATATAAATATCATATGACGTATGCTATTAAACTTTTAATGCTTAAAATAGGTGGAAGGGCTAGATTTGATCATTTTTCATAATTTAATATCACAAATTATTTATTTTAAAGTTGAAAGGCAAAATTAAAATTAAGATAAAATTTAAGGGTAAATTAAAATGTTTACTCTTAAATTATTGATGTAATACCAGCAAAGATAATTACTTTATAGGGTAACTTGGGATTCACACTTATGTTCGTTTTTTCCCTTCTCAAATAATGATGTATTAAAAGAAAGAAGTTGTTATGAAATTAATATTATTATGGATGTCCATTATCAGAGTTATAAAGATACTTCAACTATCCAGAAGATAGATGGTAGAGTCCTATCATATCTTTGATTAGTGATAGGATTTATCTTCTGATTACCCTATACCTATTCTGATTTGGATGTACCCCTGAACCCTATAAATAGGGCTCTAGATTAATGTGTTGTATACACTCATTCATTAATTGATTTACTCTCAGAGAATTAATAAAGATCTCTTATTCTTTCTCTCTATTTTCTCTCTATATTTTTCTCCTATTCTTTACATTATAATTTCTTTATTAAACTCTCTACATTAGTATTACTATTTTGCTGTGCCGACAACGACTGCGCGTCAACAAATTCATAACACGTTATCAGCACGAGTCTCTACCACCGAAGTTGAGAGTTTAATCAAGAGAAAAAGAGGTATTTTTTCTATCTTTGAATTCTCATGGCAAACTTTTCAAAACTCGTTTTTTTTACTCTTGATATTTATAGAAAGAATTATATGTCATAGACATTAGATGCTCAAATTTATTGAGATATAATGGGTCTGGCAGACACCATCTCAAAATCGTATAAAAGCCATGATTTTTCTCTGCCATAATTTTCATGAGGATCTAAAGGCGAGATATTTTATTGTGAAAGATCCATTTTTTTTTTATGTAATGATCTAAAAGAATGATTTGACTAGCAGAAGATAGTCATTCTACCAAAAGCACAGTTTACTTTAAATCTGTGAGTAAATGTATTAGAATCAATGGTTATGACCCTGGAAGAGGTCGTAGTCATGGTCAAAGTCGTGGACATAGACGCGGATATGGTAAGAATAATCCATATAATCATGGCGATTAGAATATATGCTTTTGGATATTATGGGTCATGAAGACACCATTTAAGAAATACAAAGCATCAAAGCCATATGATTACTAGCAAATTATGAATGAAACATACAAATCACCGGAAGATGATTGTTATATAAATGCTAGTGATGATTTGTTATAAGTGTGCCTAAAAGATTGTATGCCTATCAGTATGCAAATTTTTATTGCATTTCGAATTTCTCCTCAATTAAAGTTATAGGGAGAAATATCACTAGTAATGTGATGAATAAAAGAATTTTTCTTTCTCATATCTTTATTATGCTCCTGTAGTAGCAATATCTAGAAAAAGTTTTTCAAAAGTATTTTGAATTTATATCTTCTGAGACTAAATGAGTCCTTGATAAAATATTTTGACGCTCGACCAAATATTTTTATATCATTCCCTGAAGTAAATGACATTAGAAATTATAATATATTTATATACGATATTTTGGTCGCAGCTAGTAGAAATACACTTTGTTCTCATACTATAAAAATGACTTATTAAATCCCCAGTGAATGGATACTCACCAGAAGTGAGAAAATAATGAGAAGGAAAAAGGGAAAGTAATAATTCTAACATGTTATTGATGCAATATGAAAGTTTATCACGTACCTATAGTACGTCAAATATGTTATGAATATCTATTAATTATTGATATTGCTTTACTTCCCTAAATCATGCTACTGATAGTAATGATGCTTATGTCGAAAATATTAACATTGCATATGTGAACGTAGCCAATTTTTTTGAATATCCAAAAAAAATTTTTAGCATTTTGAATGTTAATCAAAATTTTTAAATTATCGAATTGCTACTTTCCTATGTTATTTTAGTTTATTTTGGATCAAGAATGGTGAATATACAATTTCTCTAAACAATATTTGTTGTTTATTTGGACAATTAACTCTTCTAGAGTTATTTGATTAAAAGCTCCAGAAGAGCTACCAGATCTTCACATAATGGTCAATGATTTTAATACATCATTCTCCATATATAGTCTCGTAAAGCTTTTTGAGCATTGATTATATTATCAGTATATCAAGACATTGGATGAATGAAATTTTGAGACATGCATTACCATTATGACAAGAAATATATGTCAATTATATTTACTACTATTTATCTCTCCTGATTTATATTGCATAGAATTATGAAATTGAGATGTAATATTGAGTAAACTTGAAGTTTACTGATAAATAATTTATTAGTTGGCATGACCGGTTGGACCATCCCGGATCATTAAAATACAAAGAATGATTATGAATTTATTATGGAACCAGAAGTTTCCTAATATGATGAATTTATATGTGCTACTTGTTTTATTTAAAGTTACCAGTATTACTTGGGGTTGAATGTGTTATTTTGGGATGAATATGAAAAATTATTAGTTGATGCATCAACAAATAGTCTTATGAATATTATTGTTTTTGCAACCTGTAGTTTGCACAATTTATTGATAATGAGCTCATGTTTTAAGATTCTCCCAAAGACATAATTTGTCCTAATAATACTGATTGTATTAAGATAAATATTAAACATCCTGCAGAATGTTTATGACTATGATATATTAGCACTTGTTTCGTATTTTGCCAACACATTGTAATTCTCCTCATAGTAGTTGGTTTGTGGTCAGAAACCAAATATTTCCCATCTTAAATTTAGAGATGCATTATGTATGTTGCTCCACCACAAAGGTAATGAGATGGGTTATCAAAGAAATTATTAAATATGTTGGGAGCAAATCTCAAGGGAGAGATTCGTATTTTGTTAATTTTGAATATATTGCCCCAACATAAAGAGGAGAAATTATGAGGCTGGATAAAGATATTAGTATGTGTCTCATCTTGATCTTCTATTTTGATCCTCATAGAAGATACCTTGAACCAAAAGTTCAAAGGATAATTTATATAGCCAGGTATATTAATTGACCAACATCCAGCAAAGAATGCTCCTATTTGATATCCCTGAAGGATAATCTACCACTACAAATAAATTTGAGACATAACTGAAATGTGGTAGATAAGTCGGTTCCAAAGATACAAACTCCTCACTGGAGTAAAGGCTTAAGATGGTCATATATGTTAAATCGAGGATATTTAAATTCCAGCAGAATTTTTCTCCCAAAACATGATTGATAAATTATTTCCAGAAGAAATTCAGGTACCTGAAAACTATGATAAATGATGAGATCTCAACATGATTAGGAACTATTGGAATCGCACAAGTATATGACTTTAAAGACATTAATGCGCATAATATATTGAGGATTTTCAAATCGAGGTCTGCAGACTCGAAATGATAAAGTTCGCATGAGAAATATGAAAAGTTTAAACTATTCACAAGTACACTTGAAGTGTACATGTATTCCCAACAGGAATAATACACTTGAAGTGTAATCTCAAAGAGATAGCAATTAATATTTACTTATAAAATGCGAACCACAAAAGTGAATATTTGTCATGAGTTATGGTGTATGATTCTTCGTAAGACCTGGCACTGATAGCGAAGAAATATATATCTAGTGGTGGATATAATAGTGCATGATAACACTTAATATGTGTTTATATTTATTATCATTTGATAATAGAGCTTATATTTGAAGTCCCTGATGGACTCAATATACTTGAAGCATATAATTGTTCCTGTAGAACATAATGAGATTGTCTTAGTGAATTTTTATTGAAAGAATGATTGAGTATGTCCATATATGAAGAAATTCTATACGTAGCTATACTTGCTATATGTATTACTTTATTAGAAGATATTCTCATTGTACAATCTATTGATTGGCATAGTGTTCCCCACATTAGGGGGAGAAAATCATCAATTAAAGAGGATATCATTTATGACTTTCATTATTTTGATCTATGCACAAGCATTAGTGAACTGGAAGTTCAAAATATTATTTATTTGCATATTGATTGTTTGTCTGACTCCTGTAGAGTTAGTCAATATAATATTCTACTTATAGATATTCATATTTGGATAAATGTCCTAACAGGACAAATAAATGAATTCTATAATTATATGATTTTGATACACGCCTGAAGCGTGATTGATCTCTTGATTTTGAAAAGAGAAAATGATTTGATAATCAAGATATTTTTCCTGAAGAATTTAGAGGAGCAAGTATTATGATCAATATTTTGAAAAGTTAATATTTTGTTTTGATTGAATATCCTGAAGATGTTTCACATGGATATAGCACATCAATTATTATTGGGTTATTATATGCGAGATCCTTTATATCTATTGAAGGATATTGAAGAACTATTTGGTCTTGAAGTACCACAATTCTGTAATTTAGTGTATGAATACACTTGTCCACGTGCAAGTAGATATTTATTATAGTTCTTCTCTACTCAATAAATTTTGAATTGGCATTAAACTTACTTTTGAATCTCCTTGAGATAGTTTATCTCGAATATTGAGAAAATCCAACTCCTGTTGAGATGGATATGCAAGGTATAAGTTACCTATATGATTCACATACACCATGCATTTATAAGAATGTGTTGATTATAACAATGCACATCTTCAACTTATAAAAAATTCATGATGTTAGTTGATAATATATTTGATCACGATTAATGTATTCGAGATAAATCTATATCCTCTAGCGAGGAATTCCAACTATGTTGTTGGATGATAATAAAGTTTGGAATATATCTAGCGAGATATGATAAAAATTTTTTCTTTACCTCATGAGCTCTCGAAGAGTGGTGACATTGATGATGCAATAAATTCAATCATGTGACAATCCTGCGATTTATTCACTCACGCATTACCACAATGCATCATTTGATAAATTGGTGAACAAAATTGGAATGCGCCTGCTAAGAAACCTTAAAGGATTATCTCATCGAGTGAGTAAATATGGCATAAAGAGTAGTGTACTCTTTTTCCTTCACTAGAGCTTTTTTCCACCTGGGGTTTTTTATCTAGTAAGGTTTTAACGAGCGATACTCTTATGCAAATGGACATCCAGGTGGAGTAGTTATGAAATTAATATTATTATGGATGTCCATTATCGGAGTTATAAAGATACTCCAACTATCCGTAAGATAGATTGCAGAGTCTCTATCATATCTTTGATTAGTGATAGTGATTTGTCTTCCGATTACCCTATACCTATTCTCGATTTGGATGTACTCTCGAACCCCTATAAATAGGGCTCTAGATTGATGTGTTGTATACACTCATTCATTAATTGATTTACTCTCAGAGAATTAATAAAGATCTCTTATTCTTTCTCTCTATTTTCTCTCTATATTTTTCTCCTATTCTTTACATTATAATTTCTTTATTAAACCCTCTACATTAGTATTACTATTTTCACTGTCACGACAACGATCACAGCACAACAAATTCATAATGTAGTGATATTCTCCTTCAATTTTTAATTTTTTAAAACGTTTCTCTCATTTTTTTCAAATAAAAAGACTTTAATATTTACAACTAGTTTTTCTAAATAAGGCTTAAGTTGAAATTTTTAGATCTTTTTTGGGGTATTAAGTTCATTTCACTTATGAAAAAAATAAAAAGGGAGTAAAATAAGTTAAAAGGAGAGTGAATATTTAGTTTAATATTTTAGTAGTCTAATAAGTATTTAATTAGTTGACTTGTAGATTAGAAGATTAATATTCGAAATTATGAAGATTAAAGAAAAAAAGAAAAAATGGAAAATCTCATCCTGCCTTGTGCAAAGCACGTGCCCTAGCAGACAAGTCATTGCACAACACCCCTACCTGCTTGGCTTCTTCTCCCTTTCCCAATCTCTACACGTTCATCAAACACCTCCAGAACTCCGTAGCGCAACCCAACCCAACCCAACTACCCTCCTCCGTCATGGATGCTTCAGACTCTGCTTCATCGATGGACCCAATCTTCCACCTCCTGCGCATCCTTCCCTACTCCATTCTCCGCCCACCTCGTCTCCGTCTCAGGCTTCCCTCTTTCACTCTTCCCTCCGCAATGACAGTCTACGCCCTCATCCTCCTCACTTACTTCCTCGTCGTGTCAGGCATTGTCTATGATGTCATCGTCGAGCCTCCCGGCATCGGATCTACTCAGGACAGGTTCACCGGTGCTGTACGACCCGTCGTTTTCCTTCCCGGTCGGGTCAATGGGCAGTACATTATCGAGGGCCTTTCTTCCGGGTTCATGTTCGTGCTTGGTGGTGTCGGGATTGTGCTTCTGGACCTCGCTCTTGATAGGAATCGTGCTAAGAGTGTCAAGGTCTCTTTTGCTTCTGCTGGAATTGCGTCTGTTGTTATTGCTTACGTTATGAGTATGCTTTTTATTCGCATTAAGATCCCCGCTTATCTCCGCTGAGCTAATAATGTAGGATTTTGATTAAAGTTTCAACATTTTCAGCTTTTTTTTCGTTGATGTTTTATAGGAAATTTTACAAACTAGTTTCTGTTCCATATAACTGCGGTCGTGTATGATTCTGGCAATGTGATCTACAGATTTTCTTATTCTGTTGGAATTATTATTGAGCCCTTACAAGAAGTGATGCTGATGGTTCTTGTGGCTTATTGTCCGTTTATGTTCTACATAGTATCTTTTTTGGAGAATTTGGATCCTAACAATGACTTAATGTTAATTGATTGAATTGTTCATCTTTCCCTTTCTCTTTGGGTTAAGTCGTTAGGGAGCAGCTGTCTGCAACTAACTTTCCGAGAATTTGTGTTTTTAGTAGTTGATCAAGTTAGAAGCTTTGGGAGTTAAATTGTTTCATATATTCAAATGTAAATATAGGGGTTCATTCTGTTCTTATTTTCAGGATGCTTAAACTCTTGCACGTGCTTGTTTCTCCTGTTTACTTCAGCATTTGAATATCTGCTTGCACGATGGCCATTTCAGTTACTGGTGATCATAATTCCTCTCTGGGCAGAGACAGTAGCAAGTTATTACACATTTCACATTTTAAGTTTAATATGAAAATTATCTAATCCGTCACTGGAGGAGAATAGGATACTATGAACTTTTGTTTGTGCACATAAATGTATGCAGACTTCTATGCTTAGACATGTTCTAACAATAAACCAAGAACTTTTGCACAAATATTTAGTTTTTCTATCCTTCGCCAAACTAGGTGAAATATGATTAGGATGATTCCAGGAAGAATCTAGTTAGCTTCCTGAGCTGAACCATTCTCTGACTTTGCATATATAGTATTCGTCCCCAGGGTTTAAACTTTTATTTTCCTCATCTTCATGGAACTTGTGGGAAAGTACAATATCCTGAGCTGTTTTTAGAAATTTTGTGTCTAATTTGTGTTGATAATTTGCTAAGTTTCTTCAATTGAAAACCAATTCTTGTTCTGTCCCCGTGTGGAAGAACTATTTGCTGGAGAATTTTTCGGAGCATTCCATGAGTACATTTGTGTATGTACTGACTGACTTTCTTCATTTCTTGATAAGCTTAAGTATGTAAACCAGAAAAAAGTTGGCAGTTATGGTTTTATTTATTTATTTTCCCCTTTTCTTGGCTTCTCACCAGAGCTTAAAGTCCCAATTCTTTGACTGACAGTTTATTGATATGCTGGACCTGGGCATTCAATGACGAGACTTTTTCTTTCAATTTTTTGAGTGTATGTACTATTGCGTCACATTTTACTTTCAAAAACAGTTGTAGAAAGGGGTAATTAGGTGTAGTAACTATGAAGTTAAGAGGTTAGTCTGGGTTTAGCTTCTGTAAGACCTTGTTTGGGAGGTAAGAAATGGAAAGTTGTAGTGTTTCTTCCATTGTGAAGTTTAAGCAAGAGAGAAGCAAGGATATGGCTTAGTTTAATCCTCGTTGATGTACCTCCTCTTTCCGTATTGTAAATTGTTTTAACTTGGAAAGAAAAGTGTCCGCAACCAACTTTAGGTATTATAAATTATATTCGCCTCCCAAGCTAGGTACCTTGATTCTTTTATCATTAAATTGATCAGTAAGAGGAGGATGTTTTGTGCACATATTGCTTGTTGATAATAATAGGAAAGTTACGCCTTAAACTCTTGTTTAGTTTGGTAATATACCTCTCCTCTGCCTCATGATTTCCTTAAACACTAGTCTTGAAATGTCATATACTGGATTCTGTTTTAGCCATTCAGACGCAAATGTTTTTACTTGACACTTTTGTGCTTTTCTGTCTGATCATTTGCGTACACTGCAATAGTTTAACATTATAAAAACTATCTGCTCTTCGAAATAAGTTATCTTTTGTGAGTTTTTGAGAGCCTATGTCGATTTTTATTTTTCTTCTGCTTATGATGGTTGATATTAATGGAGCTCTACAAATTCTGGGAAGTACTATCGCTATGATTTCTATCAGGGTCTTGTTGGCAGATAATTCTTCACAATTATGGGCGTCTTAACCCCAAAAAAAGAAAAAAAAAATTCACGAGTGACAACACCCTCGCCCTCTCCCACAATATTTCGTGACTTCTCGTGAAAAAATAAGTTGTTGATTTGGAGTACTATTTGTTCATATGCTCGTTATACAATTAAGAGGTTGAGGCCTAATTACGGGGTGTGCATTAGTTGAAAAAAATTTAAAAATCGAATCGAATTGAAATTTAATTTAGTTTTTAATTTGATTTTTTTTAAATTTCAATTTAGAGAAAATTTAATTTTTTATTTTTAAATTAAATTTTAATTTGGTTTTGATTTATACCAAGCTAAATTGAAAAAATCAAAATTTTTTCAAAATTTTTTTAAATTAATAATTAAGTATAATTAAAAATTAATAATTTTAATTAAATTAATTCTTAATTAAATTATTTTAAAATTTAAAATAATTAATTTTTATATATTTTCAGAATTATTATTTAAAAATTAATAATTCAAATTAAATTAAATTTTAATTAAAATTATAATTAATATTAAAGTATAATTAATGTTATTTTAAAATTTAAATTCTTAATTTTATATATTTTAATTTTTTTCAAATTAAATTTTCTCCAGAAATATTTCAGTTTAAAAAAAATTTAATTTGAAAATAAATTAAGTTTGATTTGATTTTAAAAAAAAATAAAAAAATTAAAATTTTAAATAATAAAATTAAATTTTTTTCAAAGCAAACCAATGAACACCCCTACCTTAATTTCCAGAGCAGCTTAAGGAAAAGGGTATTGAAATGACGGTTGACTACTAAAATTAATCGTTAAGAAAAGGACAGCTCCAGCCTCTTTTTCTTTTCACCTTTTAACAAAAGTTCCGAGTTTAACACATCCAATAATTTTAAAAGAATAAACAATTTGAATAACAAGTTGAATGTAAATTCTTAATTTATCAATATATTCTGGCTATTATTGTACTTGCTTTCTCCATTCATTCTTGCTCGCACAAGGAATCAGCAATTATCCTTGCAGGGCAAACCCAAAACTTAACTTTTAAGGGAGCTTTTCTTGGATAAGAACGGTGTATTTAGATCGAATTTTATTAAAAAATTTAATATAATTTTTTCCTTTTGATCTTATTCATTCTTATAAATAATATATTTTTTAAAATTTTAAAATAAAAAATTTTAAATCCAAACTATATAATTCTACACTATCTAATAAAAATTGTCCCGTACTGCTCACTCTTGGTGTCTAATATTTTACCTGGAATCTTGTACATTTCTTATATGCTACAAATTAGAGATGTTCAAGCTGCTTAGACCACGATAAAGCGACGATGGTTTTACGTCAAAAGTGAATTTGTCTTTTCGAAGGATAGGGATTGCGAGGGAAAGTCTTTTCTTTAGGGTACCCTCAGGAACAGGTCCGTGGGAGACACAGGTGGCTTTAGCAACTCAGAAGATTAGAGCACATAGTTATATACAATGGGTTATATACAATGGTGCCGAGAGGTCAAATCCCTAAGTGCCTACAACCAGTCTAGAGCCCCCGAAAGGCTCAAGTACCTTTTCCTCTCGGGTTAGCTTAAACCTTGTGTTGTAACTGTGAAACCTCTTTATGGTGTCAGTGACAACAAAATTTGCTCTTCTTCGAAGACTAGAAACAAGCAAGAAACAAGATTTGATCTCCTCTCCTACAAATATTAAGATTCTCCACTATCTTATATCCTGCAGAATATCTATAGTGCTCTTAATCTCAAATGATTTTGTGCTACAAGTTTGTAAGTTCTCATTTTACCACCTAACTATGTCGCAAATAATAAAGCTGCTGCAAGTGAAGCACCCTAATGGGAGCAGAGTTTTGGTCTTCTAAACTCACCGCCATATTGGCTTGACAGGATAAACTTGCCCCTCAATGGAGTATCTCCATTTCAGGAAGTTAAACTATGATATGTTAAGAACAGAAACCAAAATATTCCTGTCAATCCGTGGTACCTTGTTGAGTTATAGTCGTCAAAATGGCTGAATTATTCATTGATTAATCTAATGAAAATAATCTGAAGGTTAAACTTTCATTCAAATAACGCCTGAAAATAAAATCAGCTACAACATATGTCGACAAGGAAAACTATGCAACTGTTGATCTTACTACGCTCACAAATCATATTGACTACAAAAGGAGACATCTAGGATGCTTCTGATTTTCCATACCTTCGCTCAGAGATGTATAAGCCGTGCCATTGCATCTGTAATCCTGAAGAATTTGAATAAACGGTCATGCGATAACGCAATATACACGTGCAAGTGTGTGCAAAACAAGTTTTGAATTATCTTTTATTTCCAATAAGCAATCAATAAGTTCAAAAAAAGCATGGTATTGCACTAGAAGAGCTTTCTTGCTACTGACAGAAGCATATGTCAACGACTGGCTGAAATTTTGAACATTCAAACATCACGTAAAAACAATCAATTGAAAGCAGCGTGAAGAGAAGTGAAGTCTTCTGTTGAATATCTTTTACCATGAAACATGCAATTGAACAATTGACTTGCTAGGTAATGGAATACTGTGTTTCATTAGATTTGTGAACTAATGAATGATTACCCAATTCATTTAATAAGGGGTACATAAAAGATCCTAATATCCTATTCTAGAAGACATGATAGGTCAAATCCGCTGCAGATTGTGCTTCAAAACAAGGAAATGGCGATATAGGCCAGTGACCATGACAGTTCAGTTTCCTTTTATACATGCATCATCCAAAATAGCTACCCTTAATGAACTAAAATAGCTTCCAATAGTAACAAAATAGAACAATCCAACTTCTTCTGCATGTGAAGATACCATCATTCCCAGCTCTAGTAGAACTGAGGGTTCTGGAAGTGCCATCTTATTTCCTTAGTTTTACTCCTCTCTATAACAGGCACCTCTACTTCATTCGTAATTCTTGGCTTACACTTCTGACAGAAGAACATGTCTTTAAACAAGCTGATCTACGAACTTGAATATCTTAAATCAATTCTTTTGAAACATGCATGACCATGAAGTTAGACTATATAGAGCTCAAGCTGCTTGAGATCAGCTCGTACTCAATTCATTTTTTGCTAATTCTTTGTTCTATGATTGTCTTATCTGAACAAGCTTAAAAATTAAGTTAAGGAGCTTGACCAAGAGTAGGCTTGATTTCCTGGAATTATGAGCCCAATAATGCTTATTCTAGATTGCCGAAGCCTCATTTAAGCTGCTGAAAAATAAACTTGCCATCGGGAAATGCTCTCTTAAAAACTAGTATAATATTTTTATTTTCGATAGGATCAATAAGCAAAAGTAATTTTGAAACCTCCTGTTCTTCCAAACAGCTTTTTAAGCTAAAATTAGAAGTGCAAAAGCATTTGAAAACAGCTTTTAGCTTAAAAGAAGGCTCAAAGCAGCTTTATTTTAAGTGACTGAGAACAGACCTTATATGTTTAGATACCAAATGAAAATGAAAATTGGCAGATTATGAATTATCAATTGTTTTACCATATCTCTATTATGCTATCAAAAGCTTATGGAATATGTCAAGATTTTCCATGAAATCAAGATGACATGCAGATAAAAAAATTAGAAAACTTATACTCTGAAGGCAAGATAACATTCAAGATTTAAACATTTCCATCTTTCTCATAACATTTTACTATTTAAGATCACCTAGAATCAAACGAGAAGCAGAAATGTTTTTCAGAATTAGGTTATTAGTGTAAAAATATTTTATATTACTATATCTTTCAGCACGAAGAAAGTTTCTCAAGAGAATTTGGTCCAACAATATGAAATATTTATTCCAAACATGCGAAGGCCCGAGATCGAGTTTGAGCTCAATAAACATTCTGACCTGAGCAAGCAGAGCTTGAACAACCTTTCAGAAATCAAACTCAGTTCAAGCTCGAGTTTAGACAGCAAAACTAAACTCGAGACCAATATTGCTTACTTTTCTATGATCAAGCCAAGATTGAGCAAGCATGAGCTCTACTAGACTTGTCTGATTCTCACTTCTACATAAAAGTGTAGCATTTACTAGATGTACATAATTAATGATGCTAAAAGATTGTCATAACAATATTCATTGAGAACCAATATTCTACTCTAAACCAGGCATTCGATGGAGGAACATAAGCTAAACTCAATAACTGGCCACTTTGGTGCCAGCGTTTTGTGTTAGACCAGAGAAATAAAGCAGAAAATAGACACCAAGTTATTAGAATAATTAAGATAAAAGGGAGATCGGCAACAGCTAACCTCATGATGGAATATTGTGTATCCTATCATGCTCACTCCTTCCTATACTTTTTGCCCTGATTCTTTTCACTAATAGATCATAGAAGTTACTTCAATGGATATAATGACCTCCTTTCTATATTCTTAAGATACCAAATAAAACAAAGAAGATAATCAGAAAAAGAGGCCCCAACTTCTTGATCCTTCAAAGCAAAGGTCTTGACTTAGTACAGATGAACTTCCTGTTGAGCTAATTTACGAATGAGACTACTTGATGCGACTATCAAACAAATATCAACCAGTGAGTCATATAATAAACTTAAGCAGATCATTTAGATAGCAACTTTCATGAACAGAACAGAAAAAGTGTAAGAGGAAAATAATTTCTTAGGTCAAAATTTTATTTGGCGTCTCCCAGAAATGAAATTCCAAAGTATGATGTACTTCCATATTCTATCACTAATTTTGTTTTAAATTAATTGTGAGAGACTACTCAACTAGTCAAATTAGAAAACCGCTTTAGTAGAGAAAACATGGTCAACGAAATGCAGGAAAGCTGGCCCACTTAGAATATTAGTTGACTGAATGTCAAACTGTATACGCCAACCCTCTTTGTATATTAAATTTATTATTTCCATTTGTTCAGCATGATCACAATGATTCTAGCACATTGTATTCGCATTAGACAACCAAGATGAAAAATGCATACCTGTCCAATGCCTCATATTCTTCCTCATGATGATCTGCATCAGCTTCTTCATACAAAGTATGAACATTATCACTTTCCTGTTCTTCCTCTACAACTGCATTTTGCCTTTCAAGTAAAACTAGTGTCTCTGGGAAACTGTCAACATAAAATGACCGAGAGCTTCCAAATATTCCCAGCTCCTTAATATCACAAGACTTGGTATCATATGTAACCAGCTCACTACTTCCTTTGGATACCAAAATATCACCATTTTTTCTAAATCCCACCACTTTTTCCATCCCACCTACTAAATTGAAGGAATACATTCTCACCCAGGACTCCACAACTCCATATTCCTTCATCACCCAAATGCTACAAGATGCATTATCTATCTCTCTTTGGTGTTTGATCACAGCAAGAGAATTCTTATATGTTGTAACGACTAAGTTCGTTGCAAGATCATCCGCCAAGGCATCTGGCAGCATGATCTCGTTGAAATTCTCATGATCCATACTGAATGCTATTATCAGACTACAAAATGAGCCACTATTACTCTTTCCACGTGGTTGATATGCAATCCAATGCACAATGCCATTCACAAAAGCTTGTGACCACATAAAATCCGCGACATAAAACCTAAGACCAACATTGGTTATCCTCCTCCAAAATCCTAGACTAAGACTATAAACCTCCACCTCAGGTGGCAGCACGTAATCGAACTCCCCTCGTTTATGATACACAATCCTAACCACTTTATAATCCTTATGCGAATCAACCCCAAATCCCAGCACAAACATGTAAGGCAATGGAGGATTAATAGTAGGTGATGGTGAAGATACAGACTTCCGAATTGAAGGATTCCATAACATTATAGGTTTTGTGGTTCCAAATAAATCATCAGACAAACAAACTAACCCATTGCAGCTTCCAACAATCCTGAAATACCCAATTAGGCTTTTGAATGGGAAAAACAGCTCTGTTGATTTCAGGGCAAATGAGTCATCGCCATTCTCGTGGTCACCGAGATCCTCGTCGTCAGGATGCAGGGTGTAATGCTCTTTCTTGTCGTCATTAGTGTATCTTCTAAGCAGCATTAACCTTGTGGGCTCATTCTGGTGTTGGATTCTGTTAAGGTGTGTGGTGATAAAACTGGGGCTTGTGATGACAGCATGCCATGATTTGGAGACTAAGGTGAAGCAAACAAGGGACTTCACAGGAACCCTTATAAGGATTTCGATCAAGATTTCTGGCGGCAAATTGTCTGATTCGATCAAAAGCCCTTGAGGCGAATTGTCTGACATTGTCTGTTGGTTTTGATTCAGGCCTGAATGGGAAAATGAAGCCCTATAATTTTCATCCGGAGGTGCCGTACCGGGATCCAGCTTTGTGAGTTGGGTGACCAGTGGCGGCTCAGGGGCTGAGCCGGGAGTGTGTTCCCAGGACAGAGGAATTGGGGTTGTGCCGAAATGTTTAATTATTTTGCCTAATTTTAAGCGGTTTGATTCGGAAAGGAGCAAGAGGATTTTAAAAGACCCGACTCGTCCGAATCATATCCCATACTAGGATTCGGGATAATTTTACTATATGTATTACATTTTTACTAATATAGAAAATTTTTTAAATAATTTAAATATTTTTTATCATTAAATACAGTATAAAATTTATAAATTTATTATATTATTTTTATTTTTTTCGTTTTGTAATAATTATTATATGATAAAATTTAATAAATAGTCAAAATTTATTATTGTATTCAAATTGTATTGATATTTAGATAAAATATATTGATTTAATCTTTTTTAGAGAATAAGTGAATGCGGTGCGGTTCCAAAATCCAGTGTGCCTCAGACCCGCCACCCTCACATTGTTGGTGCTCACAATTTGAATGTTGGGAGCTGGCGACTAGCTGTTTTTTTTATTTATAAATTCTATTTTATTTTATTTTATTGTTAAAAATTTATAAATTATATTATTAATTTTATTTAATAAACTTTTCTTTTAACTTTAATTTACATTAGGTACTTGATTTTTTTAGAATTTTTATAATTTTTTAATTGCTTATTTATTTATTTGTTTTAAATTATATAATATTTAATAAATTTTATTTTTAAAAATTAATTTTATAATAATATAAAATATATTAAATATTTTATTTTATATAAATATTAATTATTTTAAAATATCATAATATAATAAAAAATTCATTAAAAATAAGAAAAAAAATATTAAATTTATCTCACGCGGCCGTACTAGTTTGGTGGAGGCTTGTACAACCCACAAAATACCACAACAAAATACAAAGTTCACGGAGCTCTCTTCTTCCGTGATTGCTAATTTGCTTCTGAATTGATTTTTTTTTTAACAAAAGAAAAGATACAAATTACATGTAAACTTCTTTAAAAACAATCAATTTAGTCTTTAAACTTAGAAGATCGCTACACTATAGTCCCAAAAGTCTTTTTATCGTCATTATAGTTCTCAAATAAATTACACATAACCAATCAGTTTCTAACACTATCATTTATTATAACTTTTGGCCGAAAAAACTAATATTTTATTCATATGATATTTTTTAGAGGGCAAAATAAGTATATTATAGAAACACATTTGCACAAAGACTACGAATGTTCCAATTTAGCAAAAAAAAAAATGAATCAAAAGAATTCATTTACAATTGTCATGAAAAAATAGAGAAAAGTGTGAGACAAGAGAGTAGTAAAAGAATAAGAAAATGATAAAAAATTCGTTAAAAAAATATAGTGTGTTTATTTTGTACTTTAAAATATATCACATGATTAGAAAATAAATTTTTTGATAAAAAACTACAGTAAAAGATGGTGTTAAAAACTTATTAGTTAATTATAATTTATTTTTTAAAAAAAAAACTTTGGATAACATTAAAATGTATGACTCGTAAATTTAAAGAATAAATTAATAATTTTCTTAAAGTCTTCTTATAAAGACTTGTTTGCATATACTATTTATTGAGGGAAAAAAAGACTTTTTTGCATAGATGTGATGAAGCCTTCATTCGCAGCTTCATGATTGATGTTAACAACTTTTCATATCGTTATTTTTATATGTATTTTTTTTAATTATACATAGTACGAAAAATATTCATTATTTCATTTTAATTTCGAAGAGTTCTTAAAATTCTATAAGACATTCGGACAAAAAATTTAAATTTACGAAAAATGACAAAGAATTTTTGTAAAAAATAATAATTTATCAAACTATTCATAATTTTACATCGATTTACATAAAAAAATTAAATTAAATAATTTTTGTATTTTTTAATCTTGAAAGACGAGCGGCAGGAATTTTAAATTGAGCTAATTTGTATAAGAGATCCAATGGACTTCGATGCAAGACCCTCTGCAACCAGTATAGTACTCGTTTCCATATTTTAATACATCATTGCAAGAGATGCAATTTTCTCATACACATGATTGAGTCCAAGAAAAAGAGGCAAAACATATGATTGGAACGTGAAACAATGTTAGAAGTGAGGAAAATCAGAGAAAACCTATGGTGTAAGTTAAATTTTCAATGCCACTTTCTACAATTTCTACACAGACCATAGAAAAGTGAAATAAAGTATTGTGGCAAATCACAATATATGACATTGTAAATTTTATGTTGTAATATGATATCAACGATACCAAGAGTATGAACTATAATACATTTACTTGGTCTCAAGTTATTAGTGCACGGATATTAGTTCTTCGTACCTTCTTTCTACATCAGTAGACCAAGGAAAGACTTACTGGATAGAAAAAATACATTGATAGCTTTCTTTCTCATTCTTCGATAAATAAGAATTATAATATTATCTAAAATCAAACTAATTTTTACAAGAGATCTCATATATTTTGGAGTTTATATGACCGGTATGACAATTGTGTAAATGTTACTATGTTAGAAGTAAATGATCATAATATTTTATATCAGGAAATCCTCCTTTTCATTTCTTTTTAGTAGACCCATTAGATAGCATATAATCCAGCTGGAAAATGTTTGCAGATTGGCTGCCCTATTAATAAAGAGGTATGAAACTAGGAAGTGGAGACTTTTACATGGTAATACAGCTTCTGAAGAAGATAGGAAGTGGTTGTCCAATGTTCATTGTTTCTATACCATGACCGGTTTGATCGCATTACTATAAATGCTAAACAAGATGGTCTTATTTATTTTATGGTGGAGGGACGGAACAAAATAGACAAGGATTTGGTATAACTTACTATGCTATTTTGGTAGTGAACTATGTAGTTGTCTCTACTGGAATAATCCATGCTTCTGAACAGGAAGTAGCAGAAAATCCTTTGGTGCCAACCAGTAACAGTTGCCCAGGCAACGTGTATTCTCAGTCACTGTTCTGTTGTACAGAAGAATTCTTGGCATCTCTGAATGTAAGAAACCTGATGCTTCCAGCTGCCCCAGAAGCCAAATCCATATGGATGAATAAATTTGGCTTTGAAAAGATTACCCAAGAACAACTGGACAATACCAGAAAGATTATCCAATTATGATATTTCAAGAATATCTGTTCTGCACAAACCATTCTACTAGCTTGAGCTCTCAACTGAGTCAAAGGATGCACGTCGTCGTTGTCGGAAAGTAGTCCGGCCATGAAGTGCTGCGCCTAGGGTTGCTACGTATATATTCAAGCATGTTAGCACTTTACAGGATCAAGATGTTGAAATGTTGCTCCAATATAGAAGCTGTAGGATGTGTTCGGTTAGAAGGATTTTGTGGTAGAGAAGAATGTGCAAACGTAGGGATCAATTTACACCCAATAAATGGTAGGAGCAACAGTTGATTGGAGAATCCTTGAAGTTTGTCAATAAATTTGGATAAGTTAAATTTTATAAGTTTCTAACAATTTTTAATATAATAAGCACTATCCATGTACGTGCATGCACATGTGATAAAATTTTGGTATAATTAAAAAAAAGTATTATCTATTTTATTTAGCAAAATTTATTTTAATTATTTGTAGATTTCTAGAATTTTTTTTTTAGTGACTTGTAAAATTATTTCTTTCTTTAACATTTTGTTCTCTTTAATGGTCTATTTTCCAATAATTATTATTTTAATGGCCTATTTTTTCAATAATAGTTATTTTTCTCTTTAATACTTGGGTTTTTTTTTGTAACTCTCTTCTTTTTTTTTTTTTTGGTGGTAATTCTTTCTTTTACCTCATTTTCCCTTTTGTACTTGGATTTTTCTTTTAGTTTAGTTGCCATAAATCGTATAGATACAAATCACTTGCGAAAGTTGCTCGTGTCATGCACAATATGAATCTTTTACACTACTCCAATAAATAAAGAAAATTTTAGTATAAAATATACTTAAGAAGCATTTAGGTATTTTAACATGTAGGGATGTATTGTCACCTTGAAATTTTTACGTCACCGTATGTAAATCTATGGCTCTACTTGAATAGTGTTTGGTTTTGAGATTTTTATCTTAGGTTTTCTAAAAGTTAAATTATTTATTAGAGGAGATATATGTCCCACACTTGAAATTTTTAATTTGATTTTAAAATAAAACCCTATCCAAATGGAGCCTGTGAATTTATTATGAATTACATTTTAGGAACATTATTTCTTTTAAATATTTTGAAATTTCCTTTAATGATTAACAACAAAAATACATGGATTTATAAAGTTATGGAATGTATTTGTTTTGACTAATTTAAGTATTTTGCTTCACAAAGATTCATAGCTATCATAGTTGTTAATTTTTCAGAATCTTGTCAATAATTAATCCTAATATTTGGAAATTTATTTTTCCTTTTTCCAACTAAATTGTGTTCCGGGGATTTTTACCATCGTGCCCTTGAGCAATCATATTAATTACTTGCATGTAAAATAATAATCTCCTTACTAATATTCGATGCGCAAATTAACAACTATCTATACTAACAATTATCCGCTATTGAGACAAAAAACTCAAATTCTCCTAATTCTAACAGAGGTGAAACTAGAAAACCAAGAAGCCATTAGCACAAATCCGGCAAAAGACCTCTCAGTGCAAGCCAACTGATGAAGTGCTCTTGAGGGCTCAGATTGTTTAGGACACATGAGATTTCATTCTTCATAACCTTTACAAGTATGATATATAGTACCATATAATTAAGTACTTGAGCTTTTTGTTAAGCTTAAGTCCTCCGGGCCACGCTCAAATGGACGGACTTGAACTTAGTAAGTCCAAACTCATTTTAACGCGGGTTTTTTTAACTAGCTCTATTTAGCTTACGAGCCGGATTTGAGCCAGCCCCTGTTTTTTTTTTTTTTAGAGATGATGCAAAATGATGTTTTTTGCGTCATCTCTTCTCTTTTATTCATCAATTCTTTCTTTTTAAAGATTCAATTATTTTGCTATTATCTACTTTCTCATTTTATTTTTTGGACATAAAGTATATTTAATTTTTAGAAATTAGAATTTGATATAATTTATATGTTAAAAAAAAACATTGGCCCGTGGGTTAGCTATAACGGGTCACGACTAGGAGATTTTCAACCTGCGGGAAAACAGGCTAGCCGTTCTACTCAGTTTTAGAGACGGCTAATGACGGACCGGGCAGGGTTAGAACGGATCGACTTGTTTGACACTACTATCAACACATCCCCTCTCACTTAGGACCAGAATAAACGGTAGCACAACATCACCTTGATATCATATTGAAAATAAACTTTTGATCTAACTCCACCCCTAAAGGGTACCTCAAAGAGGAAATGAATACTTGAGTCTTATAAATGATTAATTATTATATTAAAAAATAATATAGAATATCTCAATACTTTTTTAATAGATCAAGATGATATCTTTTCCCTATAGTCCCATTTTTCTACTTACTATTATATGTTGCACATGCTGTGCAAGTGATTGTTTTTTGTTCTGGCAGTTAATTAATGGATGAGAATTGATATTAACTGAAATATCTTTTTCATAAATCTATATTTCAAAAGAAAAATAAGCATCGACAAGAATTATTTAAAAAAAATGAAAGTGTAGTACTTACTCTTTGAATTGGAGCTCTACTCATTTTAAAAAATATATAAAAGAACTTATATTTTAACAATTAATTGAAGATAAAATAATATTTTATTTTAAAAAAGAGTGAGTATTAATATTTCCGCATTTTTTGCTATAAAAGCACGTACAAAGCAATCATTATTTATCAAAATCTCGGCTGTAATATATCTCCAGCAAACTGAAATTAAATTTCTATCTTTTATACACAAAATAAATAACAAAGTGAGGATTCAAGGCAAATAAAGAGAGTAATATTTAAAAGGTCTTTTGCTTCATCAGTATATATCTTTTGTAGATATTAACTTTTAGATGAATCATTTCCTGGAACATTCGGTGGTCGCGACAGCAGTATTTCGCCAATTTGGAGACGGAAAAATGAACGTCATTTATATATACAATTTTTTTGAATTATATATATTGCAAAAAATATTTATTTTTTTAAAACTCTCTCTCTCTCCTCTTAGAATTCTCTCAACCTATAGATAAAAAAAATCACATTTTTTAATAAAAACAGGTAAATTTAGTCCTAGTAAAGCAATGAGCAAAGATTCTACGAAGGATTCTCTCAATTTTGAGGTAAAAAGTCATTAAATTTTAATTAAATTAATATTTGTATGAATTTAAGAAAATTTGAGTCATTTTGGCCATTGAGTGGCTCAACTTGCATACAAGTCGCGCCACCAAGTGGCGAAACTTGACCACAAATTTTGCCCAACCTTGCCAAATTTGTTGTCAAGTTCTGCTAGATGGTGGCAAAATTTGTGGTCAAGTTCTGCCACCAGCTGGCAAAATTTGACCAAAAATTTCCCCACTATCTGGCGAAATTATAGTGAAAGTTTCGCAGATTTTTGTAAATTTTATAATTTTTTAAAATTTTGTAATAATTACTTATTTAATTATGTTATTGTATTTTTTATCATTTGTAATTATACTTGATGGTACATTACGTGTGGTAAGTAGTTTTGTTATTATGATATTCGTTTTTTAAAAAATAGTCGAAACAGACGTAACACAGTAACTTACATTGAACAAGTATGATATATGCATTGCAGGAACACCAAAAGGGTTGCAAGGTGAGATTCCATCGAGCGTTTTACAGGGATGGTCAAGGTCCGTCATCGTCATCCGATTCATTTGGAAAATTTTTAGATCTTAACAAAGGCGAGGATCTAAGTAGTTTTTTAAGTACGCAAGATATTTTTTTGAGTAAAGAGATTTAGTAAAGTGGTCGAAGGTGGCAGCATTACAGGTGAGGATCTTGTTGATAATTGTTCGTTTGATAAAAGGCAACGGAATAGGTAACGGATCTGTGGAGCTTAGGTGTGAGAGGGGCGGAACATACCGAAAATGTATTTCTGTTCCGAAAGATTGAGCAGCACCAGAGGGATGGACTAAGGAGCGAAAGCCCAAGGGAACGAAAAAATGTCACTGTCCACTAAGATTCATGGGTAGAGAGCATTACGAGAGAGCGTGGAGTCTTGTGATAATATGCGGTAAGTATAATCACGAGCTCGGAGTCCGGCACGGTTATTCACTCACTGCACAGATTATAGAACGAGAGTTGAAGATCACAGAGGAAATGAGTAAATGTCATATTCAACCCAAACATATTTTAGATCATTTGAAACAAGAGAACCTGAAAACTGTTGTTAGGTATGTGTGCTGATAAAAAAGTATTTAATACTCCATATTCGTACGTTTATATACCCACTATTAAATTTTGTAAAAGTATGGATAACATATGTTTGTATTGCTTGGTGGCGCAGGGAGAAGACTGTGTACAATGCTCGATACAAATTAAGAGTTGTGAGTATGGAAGATCGGACAGTGATTCAACAACTTTTCAAGTTGTTCACTGAATATGGATACATCCATTGGTACAGAGTAGAGCCACGAGCCGAAATTCTTAGTGACTATGTTTTTGTTCATTCAAAGTCAACATTACTTGCTCGTGCGTATCCATTTGTGTTGATAATAGATACGACATGGAAGACTAACATGTTCGTTGTATTTTTATGCATTTTGTGTTGCATTACAGTTACACATAATGTTCTTTAATTAAAAATATATGTAAAATATTGTTCGCTTCAGAGGTGTTTAATAAATTAATTAAAATAGGTACAATATGTTGTACAATATGTTTAATAAATTAATTAAAACATGTCAAAATTTTCTCATTGACGGTGCTTGGATTAGCACTGAGTAAGCTGACAATTACCAGTGGGAGCTGGAATGTGTTAAGGAGATATTCAATAGAAATTGTCCCCCCAACGTTATCGTGACTGATTGGGAGCCTAAATTGATATAGGCCCTGCATGATGCATTTTTCAATTCCGAGCACATATTATGTCGTCTAGACATTTTAAAAAATGTTGAACATCGGTGCTATAAGGCTTGCGGTGATAATCCAAGTCCCGTCGACACATTTCAAAGAACGTTGAACATCAGTGCGAGTCCGGGTAGTTATTCGTCATCGACTGAAACCCTACTCGATGTGAGGGGCACACATACAACTTTAGCGGCTGCCTACTGACTCATGGGCGTGTGTTGTGTGTGTTCTATGCCCTTATACTTAATTTTATCACAATCTCTAACAATTTACATACAAACACTAGGCGAGCGCACCTATCGTTATGATTAGTATAATGGCAAGTACTTCAAATATCGTATCCTCGGGGAAGGTCAAATATCATTACTCACTTTCTACTCCATTGTTTAGCCTATGAAATTTGCTTGTGGAGATAGTAGAAATAATTACTAAGAATAAAAATCTAACTTAGCCAATAAACTTAATTTATCTAAAATTTAATTTGCCAGAGAAAGTTTCAATTGAGAAAGTAATACTTGGATGGAAAATCCCCCTAGAATTACCTATGTGATGGAAAGTCCCGTAGTTAATGAATTTTTCTTTTTATGTTTGATGAAATTTCTCAATTAGAACTTACTTTATCTCTAGATGAAAGTCCTCTACTCTTAGATTAATTAGTTGAAATATCTTTCTAACCAATTCAACACAAGAATACATTAAGATTTGTGAATTTCCGATTAGATTTCTCTAATCATCAAGAAAATGTTGAGATTTCTATCTCTAGTCACCTAAATCACTCTCATTGTTTGTGTCATAGTCTATTTCACCATTCCTTTCTCAATTACAAGTGAAAAATCTAGATTATGAATCAATTATCAACCAAGTCAATTCAAGCAATCAAATCCACAAAAAATCTATAAGAAATCAGAATTCAATCAACCAAGAGAACCAATCATTCACATAGATAATAACTAGGGTTCATAACCATCTAAGTATTCAAGAATTTAGCTCATCAACATATTACAATTCAAAGAACATAAAGCAACAAAGAAAGAGGAAGAATTGCACATTTTCATGGTTCAAATCTTCTCTTCTTCAAGGCTTGACGTTCTCCAATTTGGTTGTGAAAAGTTGTGTTCTTGAGTTTGAATCTTTAAGATTGATTGTTCCTTCTTTAAGAATTTGATCTTCTCTCTTAATTTTTCTTGCAAAGATTAAAGATTTAAGAGAGGTTTTTGTGGTTTTTCTCTATTTTTTTTGCCTCTCTTGGCCTACTCCAAGAACCCTAGTCGTCCTCCTTGAAAACCCACAATATCCTATATATAGTTCTCCCAAAAAGTGAGAGAAAAATTGCAGAAATCTGACTTTGGTCCAAATGGCACCATTTAGGGGGGCTAAGCGACGCCATTGGCTTCTTGAAGACAGCGCCGTTTGGTCCCAATTTTGCTGCGTGACAATGATAACTATTTTGACTTCATGATAAATTAAGAGCATGAAATATGTTGATCTAGGTCTTAATGTCTATATAAAAGTTGTAGATCATGATCTTAGCTTTCCACAGTACTCTGAATTATCGGATAATAACATGGAGCAGTTGGAGCCATATATGTCATCGGGGGCTAAGCATATGGTGTGTATCTTAGCATGGGCGCGTACATTCTCGGCACCCACGGCATATGTGTTGCGAATTGTGACAAATCGACGCCCCGTGTGATGTCTGTAGTACTCAATGAGATGTCAATAGTATTGCGCCTCATCATACTCGCTCGTTACCTCGCAGACGCCGTAATAGATTGCCGACCGTGCAATCAACTGCTACGGTCAGCAATTGGTCCCAAGTCCAACGATACATCGCGTCATCATTGAGAGGGATCCACTATCTACAACATACATTCAACAAATGCCGTTATCATGCAACTCGCACAAAAAAATTATATAGAATGTTTACAAAACCTTATGTAATAAAGAAATTACTATTAACATATACAACAATCTAAAAGTAGATGTTCAATATAGAATACTTTAATAAATCTTTTAACTTAGATGTTCAATCTAAGAAAATAATCACATTATTGTAAAATAAATCTTTTAACTTAAAAAATTCTTTGCAATTTCTTTAAACAATTTAATAATAAAAATAATTAAATTACATTATTTCCAAATAAATAAATAAATAATGATTCAATTAAAATATAAATAAATAGGAGAAATAAATAAGTAGATTGAATTAATCGAATAAACTAAGTAAATCAAACAACTAATTACATAAATAATAAAAATATTAAAATGTAATTAATTTAATTAGCACAAATATATATGAAATTTGTTAATATAAATTAAAATTTGATGTGCAATAATGATATATACATAAGTAATAAACCTCATCTCATGATGAATTCAAATTTAATTAATTTTTTAATTAATATATAAATGAGATTATTAATACTATAATAATTGATGAAAAATATAGTTAAATATTTTACAATAATAAATATTAATAAAATATTCATAAATATAAATATAGATTAACGATGCTTATTTAGGATATCATAATATAATGCATAATCAGAAAATTCACCGATTACTATAAGCATTCTACAGAGTAAAATATAATCAACTATAACTAAATTTGTTAACATATAACAACTAAAAGAATATATTCAGTTTATCGGATTATGACATGCTAATGGTATTCAAAAGTTAATTTTATATTGATTATGCAAATTATGTAATTTATGTGTCGTGTAAATTTAAATAAACATGTAATGGTAAATTTTTATAAAAATTAATTTTTCATTGCAATTTCCACCAGGGTTATGACAGAAATTGCATATAAATTTCGGCACATGGTGGCGGAATTGTCCAGCTGATTGGCCAACTTCAAAATCAATTATTTTAAGATCGATTTTAAAGTTTTTTATGTGTAAATCAATATAAAATTATAAGTAGTTTAATAAACTAATATTTTTTTACAAAAATTCTTTGTCGTTATTCTTAAATCTGAGTTTTTCTACTCGAATACTTTATAAAATTTTTAAAATTAATATGAAATAATAAAAAAAATTTATATTATAGTTTAAAAAAAAATTCGTATAGTACCCCAAAATGAATGGCAAGGATTTGGACAGCAAAGCAGGCGCTTGCATAGAGGTGGCTTTGAGTTACCACAATTGCTGGTATGGGGCATCTAATTTGGGCCTCCCGTTCGCTAGTGGTACATTAAATTTTGATGTCGCATCGTATTAAATTTTTAAAAATTTTAAAATAAAAATTATCAAAAAGTAATTCTACATCGGTAAAATTGCTTTACACTTAATAGTTATGCTTAAGAAACTACTCCACATAAACTATAAATTTAAAAATGTGTTATGAAATTAATATTATTATAGATGTTCATTATTAGAGTTATAGAGATACTCCAACTATCCAGAAGATAGATGGTAGAGTTCTATCATACCTTTGATTAGTGATAGGATTTGTCTTCTGATTACCTTATACCTCTTCTGATTGAGATGTACCCTGAACCCTATAAATAGGGCTCTAGGCTGAGGTGTTGTATTCACTCATTCATCGATCAATTTACTCTCAGAGAATCAATAAAGTTCTCTTGTTCTTTCTCTTTATTCTCTCTATAATTTTCTCCTATTCTCTATATTATAATTTCTTTATCAAGTTCTCTACATTAGTATTACGATTTTGTTGTGCCGACGATGACTGCGCATCATCAAATTCATAACACGTTATCAGCACGAGTCTCTGCCGCTGAAGTTTAGATATCAATCAAGATAAAAGAGGTATTTTTCTACCTTTGAATTCTCATGGCAAATCTTGCCAAACTTGATTTTTTTGCTCTTGACATTTCTGGAAAGAACTATTTGTCATGGATACTAGATGCTCAAATTCATCTAGATACAATGGGTCTAGAAGACACCATTGTAGAGAATAATGTATCATCATCTCAAAATCGTGCAAAAGCCATGGTCTTTCTCCGCCACCATCTCCATGAGAATTTGAAGGCGGAATATCTTACCGTAAGAGATCCACTTATTTTGTGGAAGGATCTGAAAGAAAGATTTGACCACCAGAAGATGGTCATTCTACCAAAAGCACGGTATGATTGGATGCACTTACGGCTATAAGATTTTAAATCTGTAAGTGAATCTCCGCAATGTTTAGAATTACTTCTCAATTAAAATTATGTGGAGAAAATATCACTGACGCTGATATGTTAGAGAAAACGTTCTCTACTTTTCATGCCTCGAATATTGTCCTGCAGCAACAATATCGAGAGAAGGGCTTTAAGAAATATGCTAAATTAATTTCTTGCCTTCTTGATGCGGAGCAAAACAATGAGCTGTTAATGAAAAATCATGAAGCTCGACCAACAGGTTCTACTCCACTCCCTGAAGTGAATGCAGTTAGAACCTGAGGATATGGCCCTGGAAGAGGTCATGGTCATGGTCGAAACCGAGGACACGGACGCAACTGTGGTAGAAAGCATCCATATAATCATGGCGAACAAAATAGAGCATCAAGCGCGAAAAATAACAAAATCCACCAGAAGTGGGTCAAAAACAATGAGAAAAGAAAAGAGAAGGAAGTGGATCCAGAAGATCGTGAAGATAAATGTTATCGGTGTGGTATGCAAGGCCATTGGTCCCGTACCTGTCGTACGGCAAAGCACCTTGTTGAGTTTTATCAAGCAGCAGTTAAGAAGAAGGGTAAAAGTCCTGAAACAAATTTTACTTCTCAAAATTCCATTCCCGATGATGGTGATAACAAGAATCTTAATGATGCCATTGTCGATGTAACTCATCTAGATTTGGATGATTTTTTTGAGCACCCAGAAGGAAAAATTGACCATTTGATTGGTGATGGAAGTGTCCAAAAGAAATGAGAGTTCTATTCAATGTTTTTCTAAATTTTTAGTTTAGTTCATATTTAGTTATATTTCTTTTGTAATAATCCTTAGTGATCTACTACAAATTTCTTTTGTAATAGAACTTTATATTTTTATATATGTTCAGATGGCTCTTATTCCTTATTATGACTCTCAAAGTATCACTGAAGATATTTGCCTCATTGATAGTGGTACAACGCACACTATACTTTAAAGCTAGAGATATTTCTCTTGTTTGAATATGGGAGAAACAAATATTTACACTATAAATGGTAGTGCAAAACTAATTGAAGGCTCCGGAAGAGCTAGTATTTTATTGTCTTGAGGCATAATAATTGTCATCAATAAGGCTTTGTTTTCCTCAAAATCTAGAAGAAACTTATTGAGTTTTAAAGATATTCGCCGAAATGGATATCATGTTGAAACAATGGAAGAAAATAAATTTGAGTATCTTTGCATTACTCAAACTGTCTCCGAAAAGAAATCTATCTTAGAGAGATTTCCATCTCTTTCTTCCAGCCTATATTACACAAAATTAAATAGTGTTGAAGCGCATCATTTAGTAAACCAGAAGTTTACTAATCTTGCTACATTTAGCATTTGGCATGACCGTTTGGGTCACACAAGATCAATTATGATGCGAAAAATAATTGAGAATACGCATGGACACCCATTAAAAGATCAAAGGGTATTGAATAAATTTCCATGTGCTGCTTGTTCTCAAAGAAAATTGATTATTAGACCATCCCAAGCAAAAGTGGGAGTTGAGTCTCCTACATTTTTAGAACGGATTCATGGTGATATATGTGGGCCTATTCACCCACCATGTAGGCAATTTAGATATTTTATGGTGTTAATTGATGCATCAACCCGATGGTCACATGTTTGTTTATTATCTACTCACAACCTGGCGTTTGCGAGATTACTTGCCCAAATAATTCGTCTAAGGGCACAGTTCCCAGACCACCCTATTAAAAGAATTCGTCTAGATAATGCTGCTGAATATTGTTCTCAAGCCTTTGATGCTTACTGCATGTCAATTGGCATTATTGTTGAACATCCCGTAGCACATGTTCACACTCAAAATGGTTTAGCGGAATCATTTATCAAAAGATTACAATTAATTGCTAGACCACTTTTAATGAGAACAAATCTTCCTGTATTAGCTTGGGGATATGCAATTTTGCATGCTGCAACACTTGTGCGTATTAGGCCATCAAGTTATCATGAATTTTCTCCTTTACAATTAGCCTTTGGCTTTGAACCAAATATTTCTCATTTGAGAATTTTTGGATGTGCGGTGTATATGCCTATAACACCTAATCAGCGAACTAAAATGGGTCCTCAAAGGAGATTAGGGGTATATGTTGGATATGACTCTCCCTCTATAATAAGGTATCTTGAACCGATGACGGGAGATGTATTTACGGCAAGGTTCGCTGATTGTCACTTTGATGAGTCTATGTTTCCCAAGTTAGGGGGAGACAATAAACTAAAAGGAAAAGAGCTTGTTTGGACAACATCTTTGAATTATCTAGATCCGCGCACAAGCGTGAGTGAACTTGAAGTTCAAAAGATAATTCATTTACAAAAGATAGCAAATCAACTGCCAGATGCATTTGCGGATTCTACAAGAATAACAAAATCGCATCTACCAGCTATAGATGCCCCTATTCGGGTTGAAGTCCCAAAAGAGCAAAATTCAACACCTGTAGCTGTTGAATCAAAAGCACGCATGAAGCATGGTCGACCTATTGGTTCTAAAGATAGAAATCCTCGTAAGAAAAGAGGAACAAATGATCAAAGTGATCATATTGAAGAATCTGAGAAAAATGACCAAAAGATAATTGATGAAAATGTTCAAGATTCTGAAAATAATACAGAAATTTTCATCAATTATACGACTTCCGGCAGAAGTTGGAATCGAATGAAAATGACTATAGATAACTCATTTGCTTACAATGTAGCACTTGATGTTTTGAAGGATAATGAGGATCTTGAACCAATATCAGTTGAAGAATGTCGACATAGAAATGATTGGTCAAAATGGAAAGATGCGATTCAATCAAAATTGAACTCGCTTTCAAAACGTGAAGTTTTTGGACCTGTAGTCCGAACACCTGAAGTTGTAAAGCCCATTGGTTATAAATAGGTATTTGTACGAAAGAGAAATGAGAATAATGAAGTTGTGAGATATAAAGCACAACTTGTTGCACAAGGCTTTTCACAAAAACAAGGTATTGATTATGATGAGACGTATTCACCTGTAGTGGATGCAATTACATTTCGATACCTTGTGAGTCTGGCAGTAAATGAAAAGGTTAATATGTGTTTGATAGATGTAGTGACTGCTTATTTATATGGATATCTGGATAATGATATCTATATGAAAATTCCAGAAGGATTCAACATGCCTGCAGCATGTAAATCTGGTTGTCGTGGAGATTACTCTATTAAGTTACAAAAGTCATTGTATGGCTTAAAGCAGTCTGGACGCATGTGGTATAACCGTCTTAGTGAAAGCCTATTAAAAGCAGGATACAAAAATGATCCAATATGTCCATATGTTTTCATTAAGAAGTATATTTCAGGATTTGTGATACTTGCTATATATGTTGACGATATCAATCTTATTGGAACTCCAGAAGAGCTTCAAGATGCGGTGAATTATTTGAAACAAGAGTTTGAGATAAAAGATTTTGAAAGAACTAAGTTTTGCCTTGGTTTACAAATTGACCATCTGGAAGATGGATGTTTTATTCACCAATCAACATATACAACGAAAGTCCTAAAAAGATTTTACATGGACAAAGCACATCCATTGAGTACTCCAATGGTCGTTAGATCACTAGATGTGAATAAAGATCCTTTTCGACCTCGGGATGATAGTGAAGAACTACTTGGTCCTGAAGTACCTTATCTTAGTGCAATTGGTGCACCGATGTATCTTGCTAATAATACAAGACCTGATATATCATTTTGAGTAAATTTATTAGTAAGGTTTAGTTCTTCTCCCACAAGACGACATTGGAATGGTGTTAAGCATGTCTTTAGATATCTCCAAGTTACTATAGATCTCGAATTATTTTATTCAAATAAAACCAACCTGAAGTTGATTGGTTATGCGGATGCTGGATATTTATCCGATCCACATAGAGCACGTTCTCAGACTGGTTATGTATTTACCTATAGTGGTACTGCTATTTCATGGCGTTCTGCAAAACAATCCATGGTAGCTACTTCATCTAACCATTCTGAAATTATATCCCTTCATGAGGCTAGTCGAGAATGTGTATGGTTAAGATCCATGATCTATTATATTCAAGAAAATTCTAAATTGTCCTCTGGAAATAGAATTCTGATATTCCATATTTGTGCTATATATAATTATCATTTTGAGCTTAATTTTATATTAAATTTTGGTTTTTTAATCACCATTTATACTCCCTTTATCTCTTATTTGCTTTAGGTGATATTATTGAAGATTTGGAATTAAATGAAGCAACTAAGGGAAATTTACACAATGAAGAATGATAGAGAAATGCAGAGGAAAAACAGACTGGTAGATATATTTTAAGTCAGCTTTTGACCTCTATGAAGATTTCAAATCCAAAAGTAGTGTTCTAGAAAAATATAGAGGACATTCGAAAGTTTTCATAATGGTAAAATTTGTATCAATCGGAGTTCATTTTCCTACCCTAATTATGCTGTAAAGTCACCTGTTCTGCATTGGGTTCCATTTTTTACACAGTTTTGTATAATGATCATAACTTGAGTTTTAGATGTCCAATTGATGTGATTCAAATCTCTGTGGAAAGCTAAGATCCTGATATACAACTGTTATGAAGACATCAAGACCTAGATCAGCCGATTTGGTGGTCTGAATTCACCTAGAAGTCAAAACAGTGTCACAGTCAGGCAGCAGAAACTTGCACCAAAACTGGGGGCAAGCGGCGCCGTTTGGTGTGATATAAGCGGCGCCATTTGTGTAGATCTGAAGCTGCTTTTAAGCTGCATTTCTCTCTCTTTTGGGGCAGATTTTCATATCCCTTTAGGGCAGAAACAAGAGAGAAGGCTGGGAGGCTCCAAAAACAACAAAAACTCACTCAAATCCCATCCCAAATCTTCATCTTTGCAAGAGAAATCAAGAGAGAAGATTGAATCTTTGAAGAAGGAGAACATCCACCTTGAAGATTCATGGAAAAAGCTGCAATTTCGTCCATGCTACAGTGACGAATTTCAACCTTGAAGAAGAGAGGATTCCTACCATGAGAATGAGCAATTCTTTCTCTTTCTTTGTTGGTTATTGTTCTATGAATTGTAATATGTTGATGAACTAAACTTTTGAATACTTGGATGGGTATGAACCCTAGTTTTTATCTATGTAAATGAATTGTTTCCTTGGTTGATTGAGTTTGAATTTCTTGTGGATTGTTTGTGGGTATGAATGGTTGAATTGATTGAGTGGATTATTGATGCATAATCTACAATTGTGTTCACTTGGAATTGAGAAAGGAAGGGTGATTGACAATTGATTCAAAATCTGGAAATTTGCACTTGGAATTGAGAAAGGAAGGGTGAAATAGACCATACACAAACAATGGAGATGATTTAGGTGACTAGAGATAGAAATCTAAATATCTTCTTGATAATTAGAGAAATCTAATTGGAAATTCACAATTCTTAATGCATTCTTGGGTTGAATTGGTTAGAAAGAGATTTCAACTAATTAATCTAAGATTAGAGAACTTTCATCTAGAGATAGAGTGAGTTCTATCATTGGAATTTTATTAAACATAAGAAGTGAAATTCATCAACCAAGGGACATTTCTATCACATAGGTAATTCTAGGGGGATTAACCATCCAAGTATTGTTTTCTCTATTGGATTCTCTCTTGCAAACAAAAAATTAGTTAAGTTAGTTTAATTAGTCAAATTAGATTTCATTTCCAAGCAACTATTTCCATCATTTTCACAAGAAAATTTGATAGGCTAAACAATAGAATTACAAGTGAGTAATGGTAATTGACCATCCCCGTCGATACGATATTTAACTTGCTTGCCATTATACTAATCTAAACGATAGGTGCATTTGCCTTGTGTTTGTGTGCAAATTGTTAAAGATTGTGATAAAATTGAGTATAAAGGCATATACAACAAAACACAACAAATTCCAACTCCACTATATGAGGATAATGCAGCTTGTATAGCTCAATTAAAAGGATGATATATTAAAGGAGATAGGACAAAGTATATTTCACCAAAATGTTTCTTTACTCATGAACTCCTGAAGAGTGGTGACATTGATGTGCAACAAATTCGATCATGTGACAATCTGGCAGATTTATTCACTAAGGCATTGCCAACCGCAAAATTTGAGAAATTGGTGAACAAAATTGGAATGCGGCGG
This sequence comes from Rauvolfia tetraphylla, assembly GCA_030512225.1. NCBI lineage: Eukaryota > Viridiplantae > Streptophyta > Magnoliopsida > Gentianales > Apocynaceae > Rauvolfia > Rauvolfia tetraphylla. Next base: position 3,235,822 of record JAJQKT010000012.1, read on the forward strand.
TTAAGAAACCTTAAAGGATTATCTCATCAGAGGGAGTAAATATGGCATAAAGAGTAGTGTACTCTTTTTCCTTCACTGGAGTTTTTCCCACAGGGTTTTTTATCTAGTAAGGTTTTAACGAGGCATACTCTTATGCAATGGACATCCAAGGGGGAGTGTTATGAAATTAATATTATTATGGATGTCCATTATTAGAGTTATAGAGATACTCCAACTATCCAGAAGATAGATGGTAGAGTTCTATCATACCTTTGATTAGTGATAGGATTTGTCTTCTGATTACCTTATACCTCTTCTGATTGAGATGTACCCTGAACCCTATAAATAGGGCTATAGGCTGAGGTGTTGTATTCACTCATTCATCGATCAATTTACTCTCAGAGAATCAATAAAGTTCTCTTGTTCTTTCTCTCTATTTTCTCTCTATAATTTTCTCCTATTCTCTATATTATAATTTCTTTATCAAGTTCTCTACATTAGTATTACGATTTTGTTGTGCCGACGACGACTGCGCATCATCAAATTCATAACAAAAGGAGTGTTATTTGAAAGTAATTAAGTGGGGATTTTTTGTATTTAAAAGGATGAAGGATAGAGGCCAAAAAATAGAGAAAATGTGTTTTACGGGTGGAGGTGGTGGTAGGGAGATTGTTCTCAATCGTTCTACTCTCTTATTTTTTGTTTTATCCTATTCCTTTGCTTAATAGCCATAACGAAGTCTAAAGTTTCAAGCTAAAAGGGTCCTTTCGACCTAGGTTAGTTAATTTGTCTTTATAAGTGGACAGTACAAAAACAGATAAGCCTATATTTAAGTTCTTTTCCTGATATAAGTTTTAGCAAGTGTTCATTATTTGCATAATATATTTCAAGTTTTTTATCAACACCTTGGTTATGGAATATTCCTATTTTTTCTCAAATTTTTATGACTAGATTTTATTAACTTTGACATCATTCTTGATTATGTTTTGATTGAACTTTTTAATTTATATACATAGGTGATTGTTAAAACTACTTATAAAATGTTAGGTTGATGGATGGCTAAGTGGTTTTATGTTTAATATTCTTGTGTTTTCTTTCTTTGCTCAAAGATAATTAAAGTTTTAAGCGGATGATAGTTGATGAAATTATATTTTTATTATTATTTAATATAATTTTTATTTAAAATATACGAATTAATTAAATTACGATGATTTTGATTCATTTGTGATGAATAAAATGTTTACATAGCTTGCATAGATTGTTTGAGAAGATTTTCTTTATAAAATAATGATTTAATTTATATAAATTCATATTTATAATGATTGTTTGGGCAAAGTATTAATTTGACGCGCAAGAAGATGAAAAATAGGGAAGGGGATATGATAGGAGTTTGGCCATGTGGGCTCAAAGCCATGGGCCCGGCGTCAGAAGTGTTAATCCAACGCAGCAACGCTTATGTCACACAAAGCTTATCCGGTTCTCCTCCAAAAGGGCAGTTAATGTGTGTAACACCCCAATCAGTAGAAATTTGGACTAAGTCCATATAATTACGACTTAATAATTGAGTATCTTATCTTAATATCTTAGTATCATGATAATTAATGATTCGATTTGGACAAGTATCTTTAATTTAAACGAAAAACATAAGGATTCACAATGTTAGCTTGAAATAATACGATCATTGCCAACCATCTTCAACATTTTAGGAGTAAATTTTCAAAAGCACCCTTAGGTGGAACCATCCAATACTAACCCACATGATGTTTCCTCATTCCTCTCTCTATTTCGGTTATCTGTCTTCTTGACTTTGCATCTTATCCTTTCCTCTCTATTGATCCCTCACTCTTCTTTCGCTCTCTCTCTCTCCTTTCTCTCACTCCAGTACCGATGGCAGCCTTGGGAGTTGAAAGGGCAACTGACATTGCAAGAGAGATTAGAATATTTAGGGTTAGTATTTAACTTTGATGTAGAGAAGGAGAAGAAGGTAGGAGTGAAGGTCTCTGTAGTGGTGGAGAAGAAAATAGTGATCAAGGCTTACAAAGGTGGAACAAGGCGGAGATGGAGAAGTTTCTTGGGATGCCAGTATGTGTGGGTTGCAAAATGAAGGTCTCGGGATGGGAGGTAGAGACTTTTAGTTGTACAAAGAGTTGAAGAAGGTAGGGATGGGTGTGGATTGGAGAATCAGAGAAGATGGTGGTGGCAATGGCTTGTAGTGGTGGAAAAATCGCATGCATCAATGGAAATCTATGGTGACAAGTGCCGGCCATTATTGGATTGCCAAAAGAAGAAGGCGTGGAAGGAGAAGGGAGAATAAGTAAGAAAACAAACAAGACAATTATTTGCACAAAGGTCCATAACATTTGGTTTCATGCAATTTTTAGGCTTTTTTAGACAGTCAATGGTTAAGTCTCTACCCTAACATTTTAACAAAAGGGCAATAATAAACATACATATTTGAAGGGAAAATTTGCACATTTTGTATGAAGAAGGGTATGATTAAAAAAATCATGACTTTTGGAGCGTAAAATTGCTAAAGATTCCGAGATTAATGGGCAAAATAGGATTATCAATATATTTTGAGTGCATTGAAGATATTTGTAACTCCCTATGTGTTTTCCGTTTGGATTAACGACTTTCACCCAAATTGAATCTTTAATTGTCATGGTGCTAAGATTAAATACTCAATTATCAAACACTCAAGAGTTTAAAATAGTTATATAAAGTTTTCCTTAAAAATTTTATGTCTATCTATTTCAAGTTAAAGTATCTTTAATGTCCGACACTCAAAAATTTAAAAAAGTTATATGAATTTTATCTTAGAAATTTTATGTGTATCCATTTCAAGTTAGAGTATGTAACGTAGTAAATCAAACTTATGAATTTCACATATATAGAAGCATGAAGAATTATTCAAGGAAATGATTTACTTGCATGTAAAAATTTTTTGAACCACTATATATATACATTTATTCTAACAGTTTTGAAACGCATACGAACTCAACTCAAAGAGTATTTTAACTCACACATATTTTAATACTTGTTCAGAGATGACCTGAACTAGGAATGGATTAATAATCTATTTAGAAGAATTATTCCATTTGTTAAATCTGTTATAAAATCGTACTGCGGACACAATTCGTATTTGTATCTTTCAATAACGATAGACATGCTGAAACCTTATTCAATCATAATAAAACTTAAGGAAAGGGATGGGGTATCACATCCAACTGTCTCCCTGGCCGGCAGAGACCTTTGAGGAACATATCGGATGGCTGGAATGGAAATTCTCTATGGTATCGATTCACCACTACTTCTGTACTATATAGGCGTCCATAAATAATTGACAATTAGGTTTGACCGGATGTTAGGATAATATCGAGTTTTAAGTTTTTAGTCAGTCTAGCTTTTGAAAAAATTAAAAATAAATAAGTCTAACTTTTCAAGCATATATTACATTCTCTTATTGTTTATTTTCTTCCTTCCTCCCTCCCTTTTCTAGCCAAAATTATTAGTGTAAGCTTATTTCGATAACCATTTGGCGTTTACTTCTTCAAGTTTAATATAAAAACTCATAGGATTTCATTCAATATACCAAAAAAAAAAGCATATTTTTCTCTTTCTTTTCCCGGCAAAATATCTGACCCAGCTCTCCTGACGAATCGGAAAGAAAAAGGCACGTCAATATTCGTGTTCTCAACGGTGGTTGATGGATATTTTATAGCCAAAAAGTGAGCCAATCCTATGCTATGGTCCAACGTTTATGTCATCGCTGAAAGCATCAAATTTTGATGAAAAAGGACATAGACGATACAACAAGCGTGCCCCACCAACCCAGCCCACCCCACCCCCCCAAAATATAACAACTTCCCAAAGAATGTCCAAAAAGCAGGAATAAGTATGTGCAGAAACAATACTGAACAAACTACCCAGAAGTACTCCCCCCCCCCCCCCTCTCAAAATATACCCACTTAAATTGAAGATATAACAATAGATCATTCTTCTTTATTAAAAAAAAAACATATGATGGCATTCGAAAGAAGTTAATTTTAAAATTTGTATTTTAAATTTTAAAAAAGTTAAATTATTTATTAAAAAATAAGGAAAAGAATCACAAACCTATAATTTGATTATTAATAAATTATTAATAAATAATATTCTATTTTTTAATACTTTATAAATAAAGAATATATGAAAATGATACTTTTGTCGACTATAAGAAATTGATAAAAAAATTTAAAACTAAAAAAGTTTGTATTACATTATTCCTATAAATCCATATGGTACTTCAATAAAAACACCCCTTCTGTAGTAATTAATTTATTTATTTTCACTGAGTAAATAGTTGCATTAAATAATAAATAAATAATAAGTAAGAAATAGGACCCTCATCGCTCATGGCAATTAAAAATAATCTAAGTCTTAAAAATATTAAGGGGATAAAGTATAATAAGTAAAAATTAAATAAATACATAACAGAATGATCGTGATGTATTTCATCTCCACAATTCAATATACCAAAAAAAAAGCATATTCTTCTCTTTCTTTTCCCGGCAAAATGTCTGACCAAGCTCTCCTGACGTATCGGAAAGAAGAAAGGCACATCAATATTGGTGTTCTCAACGGTGGCTCAGATCATCGCAAAACCAAAAGGTTGATAGATATTTTATAGCCAAAAAAGTGAGACAATCCTACGCTATGGTCCAACGTTTATGTCATCGCTGAAAGCATCAAATTTTGATGAAAAAGGACATACACGATACAACAAGCCCTACCCAAATTATGGCTTCACTTAGACCCAATACAAATTTCTCATCTCACATCTCATTTTTTCTCTCACAAAAATTTCTCTCTCCAGAAACTCAAGACAAAAAATCTCAAAATCAAACTTTATCCAATTACACCCTATAACAACTTCCCAAAGAATGTCCAAAAAGCAGGAATAAGTATGTGCAGAAACAAACAATACTGAACAAACTACCCCCTGAAATACTCCCCACCCCTCAGAAAATACCCACTTAAATTGAAGATATAACAATAGATCATTCTTCTTTATTAAAAAAAAAACATATGATGGCATTCGAAAAAAAGTTAATTTTTAAATTTTTATTTTAAATTTTAAAAAAGTTAAAATATTTATAAAAAATAAAAAAAATAATCACAGACCTAAAATTTTCATTAGTTTTGATATAAAATGCTGTTTTCATTGTTTCACCTCCATCATCAATCACCATCTGGGCCAGGAATTGTGACGACAACCTACTTCTAAGAATGATACACGGAACTAATTTCTAATTTATTGCAGCATTTTGTCCACTAAGGAAGAGTTTCAACTAACCGTAATGTATTTTAATAAAATGTATCATGGATACATCAATAATTATTTCTATATGTGTATTTGATACATCAAATCTGATCAATCAATGTGATAAAATAGAGGGAACGCTCTGTTCATTCCAGAAATAATTGTTAGGATCAACCATTGTCTTAACTTTCACCAACCTATAGAAGTTTTTCTTGAAATATGGCACTGCCCAAACCTTTGCTTGTCTCACGCTTGTGTTGCCAAATTGGTTCTCCCCCAAGTCAAGATCTCTGTAATTTGCATAAGCGAGTCTTGGATTTGTAGATACATACTGACCAATTATGCTATGAAGCTCTCTTATCCAATTTATGCGTTCTTTGGCCAAATCGGGGTTTAGTTCGTACCATTGAACTTTCTGGTAGATAATGAACAGATTCCCAGCTCTGTGTGGGAATGGTGTTTCTGATTTCGGAATTTCATCCATTCTTCCTCCAAACGGTGTCCACTCCATTCTTGCTGCTCTAGCTTCTACCAGGAAGAACTGATCCCATATCTCTTTGAGCCCGGAAACAGGAATCGGTACTCGTACGAAGTCGGATTTTGATTTGAAGTGAACTTTAGGTGTTGGTGGAACTCTGCTCAGCAACATCTCTAGTGTTGAATTTAGTGGCAGCCCCAGATAGTAGGCGAAGTATTCAACAAAACTCAGCTCAGTGCAGTTCTCTCTCGTAACGCCTAATTCTGGGAACTGTTCTGTGATGATTGGAAGGAGGCCATCAACACCACCAAGAAATACAGAGTGAAATGTAGCTAACATACTTCTGTTGTTGCTAGTTTCAGTTGAATTGACGCCAACCAATTGAAGGGAAAGCATTAGATCTGCTGGTAACTTCGGAGCTACTGATTGCCATTTGTAGACAAGTTCTGTTGCATTTTCTTCTAGCGTTTTGCTTACTGTGAATGCCGTGACATTGCTTGGAACTTCAGTTAAGTTCACTTTGTACGAAAGAACTACTCCAAAGCTTGCTCCGATGCCACCTCGAATCGCCCAGAACAGGTCCTCTCCCATGGATTTTCTACAAAGAATTCTGCCATTGACGTCGATGAGACGAGCGTCGATGACATGATCTACAGCAAGACCATACTTTCTCACCAGTGGACCGTAGCCTCCTCCGCTAATGTGACCTCCAATGCCCACAGTAGGCCAGTAGCCAGCCGGAAAAGCCAGAGAGCTGTTCGCTTTGTTTATAGCATAGTAGAGTTCACCGAGGGTAGCACCAGCTTCAACCCAGGCAGTTCGGTTTTCAGCATCGACGGAGATTGATCGGAGGTTGAACAAATCAAGAACGAAAAAAGGGACATGAGCAACAGAAGAAAGGGCCTCGAAATCGTGCCCTCCACTTCGAATCCTCATCTGTAAGCCATGAATCTTGGAGCAATTTATAGCAGTTTGTATCTGTGATTCTCGAACTGGGGTAAGAATTACTAGAGGCTTAGGGGTGTCTGGTGCTGTGAATCTCAAATTTTGCAAGTAAAAATCCAAGACTGATGTATAAGAAGAGTTCTGCGATGTGTAGATCACTTCTGAAATTGCAGTGGAGTTCTCAGAATGATCTAGAAGACATTGAATGAAATCCTGTTCTGGTTCGGCTAAAGCAGAAACAGAGATGGACAAGAGAAGAAGAAAAGCAAATTGAAGAACCCTTGATTGCCTCATGTGGAAAATTTGGGTATGTGAAGCAAGAAGACAAAGATCAGCTTGAGAAGCCAGAAATCAAAATCTGTTTCCCCCAATTTCCTCTGCAACTGATGTCCAAGAGGTGACGATAAAAACCACACCAATCTGCAAATTGCACATGACCCTATGCCGTATTACTGTCCGCCTTATTTCTATGACTTCCAAAGTGATTTTCCACAAGTTGACATAACAAAAGTCAAAAGTTTCGAGAAAGTTGAAAACGGAAACCTTCAGGAGCCGCGGAAGAGGAGTTTAGTGAAGTTTGCTGGTGGGATGGAATTGATATTGTTTCGTATTGAAATTCTCTTGAGTTTAATAAAAGGTAATAAAATAATTTTTAAAAAAAATATGTGGTTAAAATTGAATCTTAAAATTAAATCTTATTTAAATATTTTAAAATTAGACATTACTTCATTTTAAAATTCTCTTCTAGAGTTTAACAAAAAAGAGTAAGATATTTTTGAGATAAAATATACCTAATATTGAATTTCGAGTCGAAATCATAAGTCTAAATAGATCTTGTATTCAATTATTCAACAAAAAAGTTATAAGTACAGAAAAGCTATCCATATGTACGGTTGGTTTCCATTTTCGTTAATCAAAACCGTGTCTATCCTTCCGAGTTCCAGTTATCTTGTTTGGTCGGACGCAAGATTTCATATAAAGGTTGAAATGAGGACGGATAGTAATTGCTTCACCTCAGTTTGGATATGTTGATTTATGATAATTAGTCTCTGTCTTAAATTTGAAAATTTTCAATACAATTGTACTCAAAAAAAAAAATCTAGTAATATGGATGTAATTTAGAGATATTTAAGGAAATAGCAGACTAGAAAAAATATATTTATTAATTACCAAATTTAAAATAAGGATTGATTACTATAAATATGCCGACATATCCAAATTACCATCTACTTTTGAACCGCACATAAGAGAAACCACCCTCAAATCTAAAAATTTAAAAGTGAAAAAAATTTTATTATAAACGGTGTCTTTATAGATCTGAATTTTTAAAATATTATATTGCAAGTTATACATTCTTAAATGGTATAAAATTTTAAATAAAAATTGAAACTTTAAAATGTCATACTATAAGCACGACGAATTGTATTCCAAAAATATTTTAAAATGATATAGCATATTAAAATAAATATTTAGTTAATGATAAAATGACTAAAAAAGTAATATACATAAAAGCATCTATTTTTTTTATGACATATAATTTACTAAGACTTAACTTGGACATCATCTGATTTTAAAATTAAATTTAAAATTTTAGGTATAAACTCACATCTCCTCTCATATACAATTTAACTTTTACAAAACTCAAGGTAAAAATTTCAAAATCAAACTCTATTCAATCACTCCCTAAAATTTTCTTATAAAGCCCTAAAATAGCAGCTATGTCATTGGAATTGGTATGGATGAACTATGGTGGCAATATTTTCTAAGGCTGTCAGTCGGAACTCAAATTGACCATCTCTATAATCCAAGTAGAAAATCTAAAAAGCTGGTAAAATCAACGAATATTTTCTGATGGCTTTTTTTTTAAAAAAAAAAATTTACTGGCTTTGCATATTTTTCTTAGACATTGATTTCTCATCATTTTTCTATGACTACTTTCATTTTTTATTTTATATAAAAAATAAATATTTAATTTCAGGCCTAAAACTGTCTTATTATATATGAAATTGAGAAAAACCTAGAATTGCGGCCGTAGCTTCTTCAAACTCCTGGTTGATTTAGAAAACGCGTGTAGACGAGGCAAAGGCAAGAAGCTTCGGATAATTGTTTAATGGTGTAGTGAAATAAAAAGAAATGGAAAGCCTAAAAGGAAAGGACGAGAAGTCTTATAAGCAATAACTCGGACTTTCTTGTCTTTATACAAAAGTGTTTGAACAAGAAGTGGAATTCAATCCAATCAAATCAAGACTTTTCTTTTAACTATTAGTGTAAATATTCTTATCAAATTTTCTATTATGAAAACATTCCATATACTTAAATATTATATTTAATAAACATAAAAATATTCATAAAAACAAATTATTTCATATTACATTCATAAGTAGCTTTCAATAATAAAACTATTGAATTTGTTACGAGTTTGAGTTTTTATGAATTAAAAGTATTAAATTATTATTTTTTAAAAATATACAATATGATATACACATTTTAAATATACACATTTTAAAACTTTTGATTAGTTAAAATTCAATTCAGAACAAATTTTTTTCCATGCAAAACCGACAGGACAGGAAAAAAAGGGAAAGGAAAGAGAAATTTAAGTTATATTTGAATAACGTTTGACCGAGCTAGAAATAAAATTAAATATTATTTTTCTTTTTATTAAAAAATTATTTTTATAAAATTTAAAATAAAATTTTTTTTAACCAAACACAATCTAAATACACCTCAAAAGTATACTAATACCTCCTTGATCATTGAGTCCAGCATGATAAGGAAGAAGCATTCTACCTTCTCTTCTCTTTTTCTTGATAAGGAAAGCCTAAATGTCAATAAAAAAGACAATTAGAATACAGGGAGGCCAGGATTCTTTATCTTAGGCTAAAGGTCTCTTTTAGTTCCTACAAGATTTTCTAAATTGATTAACAATGCTTTAAGGATTTTATGGTCTTAATTAGGAAACAATATGGATAATTAACAACCAAAATTCGAGCTAAAACAACCAGAAAATTTAATCCCAACGGAGAAAAAATTGAAAAACTCACAGATACAACTCCAATGGAAGAATGGAGGAAGGAAAATAAAGCCAAAATCCCGGGATAGAACCTGAAGAAACAGAGAAAGAAGGATGAAGAAATAGCACAAGCCCCTACCTTCCTCTCAATGGACAGAAGCGGCTCCAAATCCGAGGAACTCGGGTTCTAATTGCATTTTTTTTAAGGAAGGGAATCGCTCGTCCCAATGTATATAAAAAAAAAAAATTTACTCAAAAGATTAAAAAATGATAAGGTATAGTTTAAGGTCATTGTTACCGTTTGATTATATATAATTTAAAAATTAATTATCTTTAATTCTTTAACCATAGAGGATGGAACTCAATCGTGAGCAGAACTCATCTATTCCACGATTTCCTCTGTTCCGCCTTCTACAACGGAAATTATGGAAGAGGGCGTAACTCGTGATAGTAAAAAAGAAAATGAGAGCAAAAATATAAAATATAGAGAGAAATAAATTTAAAAAATATTTAAAATTTTGAAATTATATATAATAATAATGAATTTAATTAAATTAAAAATATTTTTTATCAAGAGACTCATCGGTTTGGTTTTTATATTTTTCGACTTTCAACATAATCACGAAATTAAAAAGCAAATGCACGTTCTCACCTCGAACTTATCTCTACAAGCATGTTAAACCTTGAAAAGTCAATTGCTCTTATACTCTCCTTGTGAAAAGTGAACAAGCACACTGCAGTCTACGATCTATGACTATTACTTTATTTTTATATATAATAGAGATTGAGATAGTACTCTGACTATTATGCAATTGACATAACACATATAAGTTGACCTAAAACTTTCAACTCTTCATTCAATTTTCAAAATTCAAACTCAAGGTAACGGGTTTTTATTCTTCCAACTCTTCATTCAATTTTTAAAATTCAAACTCAAGTTAATGAGCTTACTTTAATATATGCTGTAAAATGCGACTCTCAGAAAGAATCTAAGGCGAAGTGGTGTCCACGGCAAATATCACATGGGAAGTCCACATCAAATTTCTGTTATATAAGGTCAGAGGTTGCCATCAGGCGTGCCGAGGAGTAAGGACCCTCCACAGACGTACACAAGAAAAAAGTGTGAATATTATACAAGCAATGAATGAGAGAAAGATATAACTTCAATTGTGAAAGCGGAAATCTTGGTCCCCAAAACTTTTAGGCTATTCCAAGTTGACTTTCTTTTTAAAGTTTCAAAGATTTCGGTCTGATTTTCTAAACTACTATAAATTGGATATGTGACCACTATACTATTATCTACAAATTAGCCATTTTGGCATCCAAATTTAAAGAAATGATCATCCTTCTATTCTCTTTCTTGATGGAAACTATTTCTGACCCAAAAGAACTCCAAGATGTAATGTCTTATATTTATCCCTTTATTTTTTTTTGGGGGGTGGGGGGGTGGGGGTGGGGGAGGCGGAATGAAACTTTATTCCTATGATCAAGAAATACAAGCATATACATCTTCATATCAACAGGATACTGTAACAAAATGCACAATGGACTAGTGTATGGAATAGTAACACATTCTCCTAAGGTTTGGAAATTCTTCAACATGAAAACACTTCCTCTTTCATCATATGTAAGCTTTACAAAGGAATGCTCTCAGCTTGGATATGACCAAAAAGATCCTCATATTCCTCTCCCTCCAGATATTATACCAACTTAACAATTAACGTAACTACTAATTAAACTTGAATTGTTCCAAGCAATTCAACAACAACTACTCACCAATATTAGCAAAAATCATGTACTGCTGAACCTCAGTCCATTCTGCATGACAATTAGGACACGAGAATAACAAGTGCTCTAAGGATGCAAGTACTCAATTTGCAGAATACTCAAATGTTCTCCTTGATGATTTCCCATGTCCTAAACCATAGCCATTGTATGTAAACAATTCTTAGACGCTGATATGGTTAGAGCTAGAGGCTGCCCAGTAAGTTGGGTTGGGCAGACACTGGGCAGTTCACTAATGACCTTCACTTGATTCGTGGATGCCTACATGCGGAAAGTATAGGTAATCTAGGTGAATATGGAGGTTGATAGCTAAAGTCACTCCAATGCTTATGATCAGCAGTAGATCATAAGTCGATAGAGCCTTACTAGAGGCTTTAGTGCTAGGCTGGCATTTGCAGGCTATCTTGGCTCAGGGTTTCTCATATTCAAATTGGGTTTATACCCTAATCATACGGCACACTGACCCATACAACAACAGTGCAATTGGGAACAATATGTTTGAATCAAATAAGAGAATACCACCTTACATCAGGGGAATCAAACAGCAGAACACCATACAATGGTATTTATATTCATGTTGCTGACCATCTGGAGGATGAGGAAGCTGAGCTCCTGCTGTAGTTATTGTAACTTAGGACTAGCTCCTCTTTCCAAGTGGGCGATTCCATGTGTTACCTATCACACTTTTCGCAACCAGACCATTGGCAAATAATCAGTAGATAAACAAATAGTATAGTACTTTCTACAGAATGCCGAAATCAAAGCACAAAGATGTTCCCAAAACCATCTCGAATATGTACTCTATGGTATACTTCCTTACCATATATATTTCCAGTTTCATGATCCATCAAGAGGAACTGCAACTACCTAAAAGTTTTTTTTTTTTTTCCTTTTAGTAAAAGAGAATGCACCCATCTGATCCAAAGATTTTCTTTATGTTGGCAAACAACCCAACTCTTGCTTAATAATGAACGCGTTATTTCCATTATTGTAGTCGCAGAATTCCCAAATCTCCAGCTTTGTTTGGTAAACATGCATCATTTGCAGAAACCTTCTACTAAGCTCAGCTCCAGACCAAAGAAATTCCATAATTAATCTGCCAAGTTTCTTTATCATGGCAGTAGGTACTATAAATAAAGAACATCTATAGATTTGAATGCTTGCAAGCAAACAGGTTTATCAGTCCAGGAGTGAAGAGTCAATCTGTTAGAGTCACAAGGCACTCCAAAAGTGTAACCACTGCAAATCCAAGATTGGCAGCTAGAGTAGCTTGAGAACTCAATTATGTCAAGAAAAAATTTCTAGACATCTAATGTGCCTGGCGATCTATTCCATTAGTCCTAACATCGAATAAACTTCAATCAGTGCTACTCAATTCACTAAATAGATAATATGAGAACCAAAATCCACTGAATTTGAAACTTAAGATACCTGATTGAATTGACTCCGGAGTATATGGACCAAAGTTGCAATACATCCATCAGCTGGTAGACATTTGGCCTATACTATTGTCTTTGAGGTTCATCAAGAAAAAAAAGGACTCCAAGGACATTTTGAAGCAATAATTTTTCAAGGTAACTTTATTGTTCTACTTTTCAAGCTCTCTGGTGAACTTCGGCTTAACAATTATGCTTAGGATTCCTATTTCATGCATTTAGAAAATGAAACCATTAAAAAATCAGTCTGAAGCAACCAAGCACCAAAAATATATTCACTTTTAGGTCATTTTGCGAAACTTACCTTTTCCAAATTAGAAAAGTTTCCTTCAATTTAAGCATGCCAATATTGCGTGAACAAGGAAAAGTTCAGTTTTCTAGAAATGGACAGTAACTTCAAATTTTATCCTAGAGAATAACATCAGAATCAGATTATCCTTTTTCTTGTTCTTGCCCCCAACAAATAAATAAAGAAAATGAAACTAACTTTTTACTGTTTAGTTTTCTATAATTGGATGCTTATGTCCATCTAAGGACCAAAGCTATTTGTGGTGGCATGACGGACCTAAAACTTGGGCATACATGTGGAAAGCCATTTGTTCTGGGATTAAAACACTGAACCAATAAACTCTATATTGCTGATGCTTTCTTTTGGTTTTTTAAGGATGGATCCGAGGGAGGGATCACTGAGCAGCTTGCCAGAGATCTGCATCTGAAGTGGCTTGATGGACCTGATGCGGACCAAAGAACAGCATTGTTTACTTTACAGAAGCAAGCCAGGAAAAAACTACAGCATGAGGTACACAGAAGTTCTAGCTTTTGATTTAATGTTACTTTGCACCTCCAAACTCGACAAACCACAATAAAAACAATGTTATTGGAATGCTTCAATTGAATCTACTTACTTAATCTGCATTTAGGTTTTGATGAAAATTTGACATCTGACGTTGTTGCATAAGATAATTGGTGGCAATATTCACATCCAGATTGCATAAACTGTTCACAATTGATTAGAACTGCATAGCCAATACAAGTTGATCAATATCCAAGATGGTAGTGAATTAGAAAAGCACCTTGCTAGTTGGGTCGCAACTCCACAAGAAGGCTGCTTTCTTATGATCCAAAAACGAAAGAGATGAAGATGACGATGTGAGATCTTGAAGAGGAGGAGGTGTAGCAGTTAGCAAAATAGATCTTTCATCCTCGTTTCAGAATTTCCAGGTGGCACAATTCAAAATTACTGTTTGACAAGTTCTAAACCTAGACAAGGAGAACATCTTGTGAGCATTCCCAGGACCAGCATACATGAAGAGAACTTTGAAAGCTGATTTTTAGGTCCTCTTCTTCAGCTACAAAAACCTGCAATGCTAGCCATAGCCGGGGGTATAAGCATCAGTGAATCTGGGTGCTGTTCTGAAAATCATAGAACTGAATGGAACATTCAATTAAAAAGGTATTTCCAATGAAGTTTGCAAAATAAGGCAATTTATACTATATTGGATCACTTATAGTGCCTTTCACTGTGGCAGAAAAAATGTGAAAGTAGAATATGATGTCTCTAAATATTGATCACTTGTCGCATAATACTGGTCATAATTTACTTATTCTATTATGATAATAAATTTTCTATGTTAATATCATATGAATATCATCCTCAGTATTTGCTTAGCACTTTATTATTGGAACTGTTTATATCTGATATAGAACATACAACATCATTATTAAACTCCTAGCGATATGAAATAACGCTTAGGAATCACATTTTTAAATAGTAAAACCTACTATGTAGATAGTATAAGAAAGATCAATATGTACCTCAAGTTAATAGTACTTTAAGCCATAATTTCCTGGAATACAAGTTCCAAAATAAAATATCCAATTTATTAGCTTGCGGAACTTTTTTCTCAGCCAATAGGCAAATCAAGTCATGTTTAAGGGAGTACGCTATATAATCTCCAAAGAACTGTCCAATCTTTAGGATGCAGGGTCTTAATCCCAGACATGAAGTCATTCTATATCCAAACATTCAGTAACTAAACACAGCACAAAATAGATGACAGATGCAATGGGTGGGTGCTGTCAGGATGATTGATAAAAAGACCTACTCGTAACTATTTTATCCTCACAATTGAAAATTGCTCCCGAAAGCCAGAATGTTGACCATCAATTAATCTCCATACTGTAAGTTACCTCGACAGAAAACCACAGGCCAATCTTAAGATATAAACCTATTGACAATTTAAAGGCTGAAAGAGGGGGGAGTGACTGCTTAGCTCATCTTTTCTGTATCCCATACATCCAAATTCATCATCTTCTAAAAAATCATCCAGATGATGTATTATGTCATGCTGAAAACAAAATCCTGCATCAGTTAGCACTGGTGCACAGTCCAACTACTACGAGGGGCAGCCTTCACACCCCTCTATTTCATTTCTCTTGTAATTCTCTGTGCATCTTCAGGACTTCCTAAAGAAGAATAAAGTTTTGCCAGTAAAACATAATTAGCAGGATTCTCATGCTCTATTTCAAATAACACTTCGCCAGCAATTTTCCCAAGTTCCACTTCTCCATAATTTCGACAAGCCCCAAGAAGAGCTCCCCAAGCTTTTGAAGTCACCTTCACTGGCATTCCTTTGATGACCTCATAAGCCTCATACAATCTCCCTGCCCTGCTCAAAACATCAACTAGACAAGCATAATGATCACTATTTGCATCAACACTGTAACAATACTGCATCCGTGTAAAGTACATCCATGCTTCATCAGCTAGTCCAGCATGACTACAAGCTTTCAGTACAGCCAAAAATGTAATCCCATCGGGCTTCACATTTGCCCTTTCCATGCAAGAAAAAGTTTCTAGCGCAATTCTGGCCTCGCCTTGAAGTGCATAGGCAGATATCAAACTACTCCACGCAACAACATCCCTTACAGTCATATTCTGGAACACCAGAAGAGCACTATTGAGACACCCACATTTGCCGTAAGCTTCTACAATTCCACTCTCCACTTGGGGGTTTAGAACACAATTCCTTATTGAAAATGCATGAATTTCTTTGATCAAATTCAATGCTGCCATACCAGAAGAAGCACGCAATAGTGCAAGAACCGTAATTGCATCTGGCTTGAAACCCATCGCTAGCATTCTCCTATAGAAAGCAATAGCCTTCAAGAACCCATCCCCTGACTCCAACAACCCCGCAATAATTGAGTTAAAGCTCGACACAGATGGGAAAACATCCATAACTTTAAATAATTCTAAGGCCTTGGACACATTCTTGGAATGGGCATAAAGCGAAATCATTGAGTTCCAAACAACAGCATTTCGTACAGTAATTTCATCAAACAGTTGACGAGCAGAGGAAACAGAGATACATTTACCATACATATCAATAAGACCGCAAGTGACAAATGGATTTGAAATGAAAGACAATTTTTGGGCCAGTGAGTGAATGGAAGTGCCCATATAAGGGCAGCACAAGTGTGAGCACGACTTGAGAGCCAGAGGGAAAACAAAGGAATCAAGAGAAAGGCACAGAAAAGAATGGATTTGATGAAAAAGAGTGAGAGCTTCCTGGTGACGGCCATGGTTGACGAGAGAAGCCAAGCGCTTCGTCTGAGAGAGCAATCGGATGTAGTTTGAAGAAGAGGCCATTTTTGGCTGGTTTTTTTGGCGGTTTTGACAGTTGAATTGATTGCCATTTTAACTGAAAGAGATGGAAAAGAAAATATTTTTTTGTAAAACCAGTCCTTGAAGTATTTAATAATCCCATTACAATTATACAAAAAATTGTTTTGAAATTTTTTTAAGATTCTAAAAAGTATTTTTAGGATTGAATATTAATTTTAGGTGCTAAGGACTGTCATCAAAATTTCAAGAAAAATGAAGAAGCAAAAAATTGTTTTTGTAATTGTATAATCACCCAACATCTTAATAATTGTTAAGTGCAGTAATTTTTTATATAAATATTTTTAAAATTTTTAACTACTTTTATAGTGAGAAAATTTATACTTTTATTTTTCAAGAATTTCTAATTTTCATCGCTAAACAAGAAGTAGAATTTTGATTT
The DNA here is from genome assembly GCA_030512225.1 of Rauvolfia tetraphylla. Taxonomy (NCBI): domain Eukaryota; kingdom Viridiplantae; phylum Streptophyta; class Magnoliopsida; order Gentianales; family Apocynaceae; genus Rauvolfia; species Rauvolfia tetraphylla. The sequence continues at coordinate 3,252,827 of JAJQKT010000012.1, forward strand.
TATGAAATTAAGAAACGTTTGTTTAAAAAATCAAAATAGTATCTAATATCAATTTACGAGAGATATTATATTTTGTTGTGATATGAATTCATTATATTTTATGCCCTTATTTTTTTATTTGACAAAATAAATAGAAGGTATATATTTTTATTATACACAATAATTTTAAATTAGAATATAGCATAATATTAATAAAAAATAATACAAAAAAGTTAAACTGAAGTTAAAAAATTCATAACAAATTCAACATTCATAGCTTATAATTTATCACTAAAGAAATATCTTTCTTGTAAGTTACTCCAAATTACTGAACATGAATAATAACTTATTATAAGATTTTATAAATTTAACAACTTATTATTTACAAGTTTAAAATACAATATAAATTACGTAAAAAATTTGTGTATTTTAGTGATTGACTTTACATTAAAAAAAAAAGAAAATTTTTTAAGACGAGAATGAGTCGGTTCGGGTTAATCCAATCTGCTAGCGTCTTGTATCCAAACCCGAAATTCTGGACTCTCTTGACCCACGCATTGAATGGCAACGGATCTCTCCCAAAACCCCTAACCGTTCTCCTGCTTCTCCCATTCTTAACCCCTAAAGAAATCATGGCAATGAATCTCCCTGCACTCTTCTCCGCAAGCCCAGCTGTCAAAACCTTCAAAATCAAGTCAACTTCACAAAATTGTCTTCTTTATGCAGCCACTCAAAGATTTTCAACCCCATTTTCCTCTTCTTTAATCAATAGAAAACCCTTTAAACTTCAGGAGACCCAGAACTTTTCTGGGAAGAATTTGAGGGTACCATGTTACAGTAAATCAAAATTTTGTTTCTTTGTTAGTGCTGAGAAGAATGGGGGAGGGAGCGCAGAGATTGGTTTGGATAAAGCTGAAGAAGAGGCTCGTGGGCAGAGCACTATGCCTGATAGGTTTAGGCCCTTGACTAAAGAAGCTCCTGATAAGCCTGTTAGGTGGCCTTGGTTCATAGGTACGTTCTGTAGTTTATCTATTTTATTTCAATTTTTTTTTTTTTGTAAAACTGTGCATGTGAAATTGTTAGTAGCGGTCTTGTCTTATGTTGAAAGGTGCGTTTTTGGTATAATATGTAGGCGTTCAATAGTATGGATCTTGCTTCCATTTGACAAGGAATTGAATTTTAAAGATGTACTTGTGCAAATATTTGGTATATGAATTAAGGTAAGCCTTTCATAATGAGAGACAAGCATCTTGAAAGCTTCTCAGGCATTTTCATGCAGTGAGTACCAATGACAATACCATTTTGATACGGTTCTGCCTTAAATTTCTCATGAATGGACCATGTCAAGATGTTCATCATTGTTATATTTTCTTTGTAACTTCTGAATATGGCAGTTGCTGTAATAGTTTTCAACCATTTGGTGGTTGGACATTGTTTAGGATCACTGCAAGTATGAATGCTTCTGTTATGGTCTATCTTCCCCCTTAATTTTACTTATCCAGCATGTTCCACTTGTACCTATGGATTTCTTCTATTGCAGTTTGGCTCATCTGGTTATTCCTTTAAATTTTCTTCGTGAAAGTGCCATCATTATGTATCTTTGCATTTTGTCTATGCTATCTGGAAGCATTGCTAATACTTCTGGAGTTTGTGACATCTCCCATTTACTATAGCTGCTCTCATAGTTATCGGTTTATTAATCTTCTTCTTCTTTGCTTTGCTTCCGAAGTTGAACCCAAAGTTTCAAGGCCTGTAGGCAGCTAGGTATATTTTGAGTATCTGCATGTCACAAGATATATTCTGTTGTAATGCAAAGGAGAAAATATTTGAAATTGTTTAAGCCATAGATTGGGCAGAAACTTTTTCTAATCAAAATAAATTTCCAAAAAAAGTGAATAATTTTCTTGATTTCTTTTCCTTTCACCCTCTCAAAGGATAACAAATTGCTAGGTCGGATGAATCTCTTATTTTCAGACCCTTTTGATAGCTTGGGATCCTTCATAACAAACTGATTTAAGATTTAGAGAGGTGGGAAGGGGGGTGGGAGAGACTCTAAAGTACAAGGAAATAACAAGAGACCCTCTCTGCTAGAGAAGTTGTGGGGTTTTCCCTAATGTTGATACTAAAAGGGATTCACTAATATTAGAATCGATTCAGAGGAGAAGGACTATGCTTCTGTTTAGCTTCTGCACAGTTTTGCATGTTCTTGTGCTTCTCATAATAACCTTGTATGCTAAGACATATTTAGTTCAGAAAATGTGGAATTTTAATTTACTTAGTGAAATATGGAGTTTTGTACTTGTAATAGTTGCACTCCAAAGGTGTGTAATAAAGCCTGGATGCAGTTAAATTTTTTACAATGCAGCCCTGTACATATTTAGACTTCCATTCTGCCCCTTATCTAGACTGAGCCTATAACATATGTTTTGATTTTTCAAGTAGAGAAATTTGACTTGTAGTTGTATTGCAGACTAACTAAAACTGTTGTAGCTTTCTACTTAAGAAAGAAGAAAAAGGAGAAAGTGGTAGAAAGATAGGCCCTACTAGTTTTATAGTTTCTGGAGGTATTTTCGCTCGCTAATTACCCCTTTGTTCAAGAAAAAGGTTATATCATATACATGAATGTGATCATGCATAAATCTTTTACAACATGCAGCATTGGCTTTTGCACTTTATGCCTGGAGAACTGTTTTGTGGGAGCTTTCCAACTGGAAGAAGGCTGTGGCGGCTATCTTTCGGTTCTTTGGATACATCTCAAAACTTCTATTAGCCCTTGTATTCCATTTCATTGGTGATCCAGTTACATCTGTAATTAGAGGTATTGAGAATACACTTTACAGCATACGGGCTTGCTACTCCTGGATAATTGCATATGCTCCTGTTCAAGAACTCACAACAATTATTATCCTGTCGTCCATCATACTAGCTATTTCTGAAGCTGCTGTTCCGGACTCAGTAAACAGCCAGCCATATCTTCTCACAGTAGCTGGCTTAATTGGTTTTGCTGCTGTTAGGAGCTATATCACAGAGCTGTTCTTTTGGTTATTACTTGTGGGAATATTTAGCTTTAACCATTTTGTTAAGAAGAGAGATTATGTAACTTCTGCTTTGCCTGTAGCAGCAGTTTTAGCTGCTGTTGGAGAACCTTGGGTTAGAATAGCAGCAATGGCTTCATATCTGACTTTAGCCATCACTCACCACTCAAAGACACCTAACAGCAAAGAAGATGCCGCTACTGGAATAGTTAAGAGAGTCCCTATTCCACTTCTTTGGGCTGCTTTGGCCATTGGTGTCCGCCTTGCTGCAAAATGGGCTGGATATCGACATCTAACATGGATGATTGTTTGACTAACATGGTGAGCTTCCATCCTCGAAATCTAAGATCAAAAACTTTTTCTGTTTTTTCTTCACAAGTAGATAAAATCATGCTTTATCTGTACAATCATATGCTGGAATCATTCTGTTCCTAGATAAATTTTGTGCTTTACCTCTTTCTTCCTCTCACTTTTCTTGATTGCTGCCAAAGACAGCTCTATGTTTTCCCAAGGATAGGACTGCAAGTCAGACTTCATGTATCTTAAAGAAAATGCAAAGCCTGTTACCTAGTTTAAGCGTACAAATTAATAATTCTTGATATTCCCCCCCCCTCCCCCCTAATGTAGTTTTTCTCCATTGCGTGCCTTAGTTCATAATCATTGTAGTTCAGTAGCTGGAGGAGACAATTCTAAAGCGCAATATTGGAATTTTCATGAGCATTGGCTAAACTTTTCAGGTTGGTTTTACTTGTTGTACCCTAAAGATTGAAGATTGTAATTGAAACTGATGGGAAAAAATAACTTCAGTGCAATGAAATCCTTGAGCATCATAGGCACTGGATACTTGCTACATTCTTGTAGATTGTGAAACATGCTGATCTAAAGCAGGTCTTTTTTCTCAAGCCTTAGCACATTGAGCTTTCGTGTGGCTGAAATATCTTCAACTCAAACATTTTCTTGATACAAAATGACTTTTTATCTTTCAATGGATTCCAATGTCGAATGAATAACTCCACGTGAAAGGAATATTGACTACAAAATTTTCCGCTCAATGCTATAAACATTAAATGAACTAGTGTTAAAGCTCGCCCATGCGCGTATGTTTATCTATTTATTTTTTTAATAATAAATAGTATAATTTTTTTTAAAAATAATTGATAGATAATATTATATTTAAATATTTGAACTCTCTTGTACCCTATTAATATAGAAGATAAGGTGTAACTCATGATTAACATTATTTACTAAATTTTTTTTAATGAAATTAAATTTTATTTAAAATTTTAGATATAAATATTTTTAAATTCTATTAATTAACATTATTTACTAAATTTTTTTTAATGAAATCAAATTTTATTTAAAATTTTAGATATAAATATTTTCAAATTCTATTAATTGAAGTAAGATTCAAAATCTTTTCATATGTCTTTTTTAGATATAAATCTTTTCAAATTCTATTCATTGAAGTAAGATTCAAAATCTTTTCATATGCCTTTTAAGATTCAAAATCTTTTCATATGCCTTTTTTAGATATAAATCTTTTTAAATTATATTCATTGAAGTAAGATTCAAAATCTTTTCATATGCCTTTTTTGACTCAATATTTTAATTTTATCTATATTTTTTATTGCTCCGCCATTAGTTATGAATGAAGTCATTACACTACTGATGTTATTGAGTTGTGTGTTTCAATTATGTACTTAAGCTAAGAAATAAACTGAATAAAGAGTTATAGTTTTATATATATATATATATATAAGATAAGTTCATAATAATTAGTAGTATTCAAAAATTTCAAAGTTCATTGTTTAATATTTAATATTATTTATAGATTCATTGGTTTTACAATTAATTACATATCATTAAACATTAAAATGATTAGTAGATTCAATGTACTTCAAAATGAATTGAATTTCATGAAAATTAATGTATAGTTATTAAAAATTGTAAAAGTCCATTGCTTAATTTTATTTGTAGTCATTACTTTATCATCTATTTAATTTTACAAAAATTAAGGTGATTAGTAATTTTATGAGTTTATGTAGGCACATTAATCTATATGCTCATAAATGCACATAATTTCACTTGGCATGATGAGAATTCAAATAAATTTAAAATTGTCCACATGTCACTTCTTTGTGATTCTTCCTCAACTTTAATATATATATATATATATAGATTTCAATCGGCAATTCATAATGGGAAGAGGTGAAAAGCCAATTTCTTCATCTGTTCTGTTGAATCCAGAAGGGCTCAAAAAGTTCAGGAAAATCTTCAGTTCTGATCAGTGAATAGAACTTTCATTCAATGCTCTGTTATTTGCAAGGGGGAGACTGAATCCTTGGAACACCTTTTTCTTAGGTGCCCTTTGATTTTGGCTTGTCGGCTAACATCCCGGTGGCAGCTGAACTTAAATAGTTTCAATGACTGGGAGATCAAGAGATGGTTGGGCGAATTGTTAAACCCAAAAAAAAAACCTTTCCACTGTCAAAGGAAAAGAAAGAGGAGTTAATCCATTTTGCAATTACAAGCATGGAACTTACATGGAAATATTGGAATGATGTACTGCATGGAGGAAGTCTAAAAGACTGGGAGGAGATTTTTTGACAGATTAGAAATTCAACGGAGGAATATTGGGATGCAAGTGTGAGAAGGCGAATGCAAACTGGTAGCAAAGCAATATCGCAATGCTGGAAACGGCCTCCGAGGAACTGGCTGCAATTTTGATACACCTCTCAATCTCAGAGGTGAAGCATTTAGTGCCTGCCTTATCCTGAATGATAGTAGTGAAGTGATAGGCGTTTGCGTGGAAAAGATACAGACAGAAGAAACATTCGAAGCAGAAGCTGCAATCCTTGCACTCAAAAAAGCAAGAGGAAAGAAGGACAAGAATATCAGGACGAGAATATCAATACTAGAGCTCATAGAATTGCGCATTGGGCTTTTATTAAATGAATGTACTGGTTACTTCCCCTCTCCATTCTCCTCTCTGCTCTGTTGTGTGATAGGGGTGGCACTGGAGATACTTGTACCTCTGAGTTTGATAATGATAATGATGTAGTATATGGCTAGTAGCTTATTCATCAAAAATTAAAATAAAAAAGAATAGAACTTCATATGAGCATCTTTGGAGTACAGAGACTATTTCATAAGAGCCTGTAGTGTAGTGCAGCAAATAATGGGGTTATTGTTTTGTCTGACGTCTATATCCTTCTTTCTTTTATATCAACCTGTATCAAGTATTAGATTAAGAACTTTACCGACGTAAAAATTCAAAGACAATAAGCCATTGCTTCACATTCTGTGATGAATAATCATTAGGGTTAATTCCTACCTCTCAAGTCAAAGGAGATTTGTCAAATAGACCCTTGAACATTTAATTTTGATAATTAGTCTCGTTTTTTTAAATTTTAACTTTAATTAAAAGATCGAGTGTCTATTTAACAAACCCTCAACTTTAGGGATATTTGACTTTTTTTTTGACAAGGAAGTATATTTAAAATTAATCCTAATTATATTAGATAGTTTTATGATTGATGTGGCTTTAAAAAACAGATAGTATTATACTTTTTAGAAAAACAATTTTTTAAGACTTGTAATCCACAAAATACGATCAATGTATATAGAAAAATAAACTTATCTTTTAAAATTAAAAAGGTATATCTACTGATAACTGCCTCACAAAATCAGATCTATTGATGAATAATTTACAATATTTTTAGAAAATATAAAAAATAAAATTAGTAAGCCCAGTCAATTGATTTTGACTTTGATGGGCCGGACTTGTTCCAAAATATATTTTATAAACAATAAACTAGTTCACAGAGCGGAGGGCCGGGACAGGGACCGTCACCTTTCTATAAAACCCTAATTCTAGGGTTTCAAACCAAAACGTCTTTATAAAACCTAACTCTCTTCTTTCCTCACCATAGCAGCCCCTAACACACTTACACACAGTGCACACTCTTTTCACAGAGTGAAAAGCTTCTATGAAGAAGATTTTTCCTTTGCACGTAGCCTCCCGGGCTACTCTGAATAATCTGATTTGAAGATGATTGCCCCAAAGCTCGTGCGAGATCGCCGCCGTTAAGTGTTGCAGTTCAGCTACTTTTGTACCTCATCCACGGCTGAGCTGTGTCAAATCAACGGCTACATTACTTGAATCATAATTGGTTTAGATTTTTTTTTTTTGGTTTAATTGCTTGCCTCTCCCACCTTTAGCTTTTTTTCTTGTTGCAGTTGAAAAAAGGTCTAGTCATGGAGGCAAAAATTGATTGCGGTGTCAACGTGGGGGAAAGGCAACTTCTTTATCCATTGTTTTACCTCTAAGAACATTCGCAATATCTATTGATTCGTTTTATTCATTATCAATTTTTTAATATTTGGCGATGATTAAAATGGATTTATCCGCGCTTCTGAGTGAAATCTCTGATGCAAATTCTAAATATGGTTGAATTTCTTGATATGAGCCAAAAGTCTTTTTTTTTTAAAATTCGCTGTAGTCTTACCTAAGTGGTTGTGGGGGTTGGGGAATTGGGTCCTTTTTATATTTTCGGCTATGAGGAAGAGAATTCAGCTTTATATGCCAGTTCTGCTTCAGAAAATTCTTGATTGATAGAGCTGTTTATATTTCTGAGCCGTTTTTTAATTCAAGTTAATGCTGATAAATCCTAATCTCCTCTCGTGAATCTTTAGAAAATCTAGGTCTTCTAAAAAATTTTTATTGATTGTTGTAGTGAAAACTGTTTAGCGTCTATGATGATAAATTTTATACGCTGGATAGTATTTGAGCTCTGCTACTGCAGAGCATGAAATTATTTATTTAAGGGATTTATCTGAGACCAGATCAGTTTAATCAATTAACCTTGTGTACGTTTAACTAATTGTTTAAATTAGTGATTCGAGTGATGATAAAATCAATGTAAAATGAGGAGTATGAGGAGCCAAGTCCTTGCTCTGCTGTGGGAACTTCCTTGGTGGTGAAGCTACTTTCAAATGAAAAATACTGTGTTCTTCCGAGGCAAAGCTGCTGTTCTGATTACTATTCTAATTTCACCGTCTCTAAATATTGATGTATGCAGAGAGGAAGGTGAATTATTTTTGTTTTTCTATTTAATATGAATTGCTTGTTAGATATTAACTTATTATATAATTAAGAATACAAGCCTGCTGTTGTTGTCGTGTGAAGAATGGAAAAGATAGAAGATTTTTTGCACCCTGTTCTGTTTCTGAGCTTCTTTTTTAATATTTGGATTGTTGTAAGGGCCTTATTTTGAAATTGAGTTTAACTATACTCTTGCCCTATAAATTTGTTTTGGGTTAGGGTCTGAAAAACTCAGAAAGTTTGTGTTGACATCAGCTTCTGTCTCTTTTCTGTCCATGAGATTGGAGTTAAATGACAGCACTAAATTTAACTGTAGAGAACAGTTGCCGTTTATCTTTTCAACGGTTAGTCGAATTGGTTAGTTTTAACAAATAATCATTTATACATTTGGTTTGTGTAGCATGCTGAGTAATGGTTTACTATGCGCTTTATTTTTTCTTCTATTTGCATTTAAGAGGAATGTTTTAATTGATTATTCGTGAAATAGGTCGAAGAATGTAAACGCTACTGTTGTAATCTTTTGATGAAAAGATGCTCTGGCTTGTTTATAGAAAGGTTACAGAGCACTCGAGAAACGTGTTTAGCCACTAATCTAGGTGTTGTTTTTCATACAGAGATTATTGTCCAGGATGAAAAAATCCACTTATATGAGATGTAGATGACCTCAAGGCCCTGTAACAAGGGAGAACCTACTTGGGGTTACTAGATCCTAGCATGAAATTTCTGGATTTCTCTGAGACTACAGTATCATGTTTTGTCCCCTATCATGCATATGTTGCAATCAGATCTATTTCTGTAATTTTATTGAGAAAAGATGCTGTAGATAGCTTCTGATTTTAGAATGGAACAGAGTTTGGAAGAATTCTTCTATCAGCCTGTAAACTATTGTTATTTTTTTCTATTGTGATTATAGTCCAGGATGAAAAAATCCACGTAAATGAGGTGTAGATGACCGCAAGTCCCTGTAAAAAGGGAGAACCTACTTGGGGTTTCTGCACCAAGCATGATATTATGGGATTCTTCTGAGGCTAGATATCACATTTAGTTTTTTTTAAGTTTTTACTGAGTTGGAATACCAATAGTGCTGTAACAGAAAATATACCTGTTCTCTATTGACTGAAAATATTAATATTGATTTACAAGAAGATATGTCATGTTATACAACCTAGATTTTGACTCACCATTCTGTGTTGTTGGCATTCTGATAGTGATAGAACTTTGCCTCAGCTACTCCATCGCAAGGGTTTGTCATTCTTGATGCTACAAGTGACCCATACAATCTTGTTGGATCTTGTTATTGTCTTCAAACTCTTCCTTAGTATTGAGTTTAAACCGGTTCGGATCTCTGCTTTGTCTACAAAACTTTTGTTGTATAAAAAAATCAAAATTATACACAATTTTAAAGGGATGTTATTAATTATATAAAAATTAAAATTTTCTAAATTTTACTATAAATATGAGAATCTTTAAGGGACTAGAGAGTTGTGCAGTAACATTTTACTCTTGCGGGACCGGATGTGGGAGAGGATTTTGATCTGAGTTAAAGGTTCATGGCTTTTTCTTTTTGGATGAAAAACTCATAAATCGTATTTATTATCTTAGTTTCTTGATTTCTAGCTAGATTAAACCATGGCACTAGAGCCTAGAGGACTGCAGATTAGAATATATAAATAATTTATTTTTATAAAATTTAAAATATAAAATTTTAAATTTAAACTTTATTTAATTTTATCCGTATCACTCTCTCCTCTCTCTCTCTCTCTCTCTCTCTCTCTCTCTCTTGCTATGTCTGCCCCTTATCAAATCACTTGTTAAATTTAGAGCATTTTTATATGTAGTTTTTTTTTATTATATGTAGTGTGAAAAATGTTTATTATTTAATTTTTATTTTGAAGAGTTTTTAAAATTTTTTAAGATATATGGACAAAAAAATTTAGATTTATAAAAAATAGCAAAGAATTTTTGTAAAAAAATGATAATTTATTAAATTATTCATAATTTTATATTAATTTACATAGTAAAAATTAAAAAATTGACCTTAAAATGATTGATTTTGAAGTCGATTAATTAATTTTATAAATTTTGTCAATTGAGTGGGAAATGAGTGGGAAATTTAAGGAGAAATTTTAAGGTCCTCAAATTCCGTCACTATATGTACGGAATTTGTTCTTCAAATTTTGTCACAATTGTGGTTGAATTTGAAGAACAATTTTTTGTTAATTTGTGGTGAAATTCGCGGAGGAATTTCGTCACAAACGAAATTTCGTCACAAATTGGAGGAATTCTTTCTTAAATTTCGTCATTCATTTAGCTAAATTTATGAAATTAATTAATCGATTTCAAAATTAATCATTTTAAAGTTTATTTTTAAGTTTTTATTGCGTAAATTGATATAAAATTATGAGTAGTTTGATAAATTATTTTTTTTTACAAAAATTTTCAATTTTTATAAATTTAAATTTTTTTGTCTGAATTTCTTAGAAAATTTTAAGAAATCTTCGAAATGAAAATAAAATAATAAATATTTTTTGCATTACATATAGGATAAAAAAATTACATATAAAAATGACGTAAATTTATTGGTTTTACACAAATTAAAGTAATAATTTGATTCAATTTGTTGAGTTAAATGACAGAACATCATATGGGAGTAAAAGAACATTAAACATATGCCAATGATATTATCGAAGTTTTAAGATGCTATTTTTTACCGTTAGTGAGACACTATTTATAAAGTCATTTATCTTTATCTTATTTTTGATTGTCAACGGCATAATACACTTTTTTTCTTAACTCCAAGCAATAAGCTATAAGTTGGACCCATACCAATTGCAAGGATAATTCTTCTTTGTAAGAGCAAAAAGATATAAGTTGGACCCATACCAATTGCAAGTATGATTCTTCTTTGTACGATGAGTAACAAAATCTACTCGTACTGTTGCGATATGTAACTATCATTCTACCTTTTTTCTCCGAAAATTATTCTTAAAATTTTATGAACGGAGTTTTAATTACCTATGTATTTAGATATATTGTTATTTTAAAATTCAATGCAAGATTTCACATCTCTTTTAAAAAATTATTTAACTTTTTAAAAATAACAGTTTAACTTTATGAAATTAAAAGATATCTAAAGTAGATTATAAATTACATATTTCTAAATTATGTGTCAAATATTTACTATTAAATTGTTGGAGTGGTCTTGGATTGTAATTTAAAGTAAAAAGATTTAAGTTTTATTTTTTATAATTTTTAAGATAAAAATTAAAAATTAAAAATTAAAAATTAAAAATATAATCCCCATACATCCTTAATCTCAATCATTGGGTAATAACCGGCTATATATATATATATATTACCAAAACACTTTTACTCTCTCTCCTGCTCTAAACCTTTTAAGGTATTGATTTTATTTTCTAGAGTTTTTTAATTTTTAATTAAAATAATTTCCCCACCTTTTACTATCCGAACTTTGATACTACCCGAACTCTTCTTCTACTAAAAAAATCAAACTCCACATTTTCACCACTTCTACTACAATACAAACTTTAAATTTACATTAACGTTCTCCATTTAACTCAATTCTCTAAACTCTTTCAATTCTATTTTCAATTCAATAATATGTTTTTCCTTATTCAATATTTGATTCAAAAGAAAATTATTTTGAATCTTCAATTGTATCTATGCTTTTTGTCATTTTGTCATTGCTAACACAGCAGGTAAATCATTCTACTTTAATGCTATTGTTTGCGTATTATATTGGAAGCTTAACACTAATATGTTTTCTTTTTTTCTTTTTGAATGAAAATTAGATTTCTTTTATTTTATCATAAATTGTATGACTCCCTCCACAAAATAGACGTTCATTTATGAAAAGAGGGAATATTATTTATCCTAATCACCATTTTTTTCTTTGTAAGATATGAAGTCCAATTGATTTCTTCAGGGTCTTCAAACATAGTATTAAAGAGATTAATCTCAAAGGTGAGAGCTGTGTGGATGCTGAATGGACGACATACCTAGGTACCTTTCACTACTTGTATTCATTGAATCTTGCAGATTGTTACAAAGTTAATAGTGCTGCTCTGTGGATAATTTCAGGTATGGTTAGTTTTATTTATTTTTATTCCATGCTCATCATGTTTTATTCCAAATTCAAATTTTAATACCTAGCGTGGCCCAGGCACACCCGTCTGGATTGAAGCTTTGTCACGTGAAAACAGAGACATCTAACCCCATTCTCACGCTCCAGTTTGGATACCCGAAACTAATGTGCAGATAATTGGAAATTTTTTTGAGACTTGGGACTCAAAAACCCAGTTGGCTACAAAATTTTATGGACATTTAGAGGATCGAGCAAAGCCCTTTTGCAATAAAGTCTTTGGCCACAAAATTTTCAACATAAAAGAAAGAGGAAAAAATTAAAAGAGGAGCAGGTAGATGAATGCCCACCTGGAATCGACCACATGACAAACCCGGTAAATGTTCTGTGCATATCGGAGACATACTAAATTACTGTCAATGCACCTCTAAGAAAAATTATTATTTGTTAGAATTTAAACTTCTAAATTTAAAAATCTCAATTATTAGCACTACTTCCCCCATCAAACTTCTTAATTTGTGTTATTCATATTTGGTTTAATCATTTTTTTGTTTTAAATAGATTATGTATACTAATTTATATTTTTAATTCTTTTAATAAAAAATTGGTAAGTTTTTGTTTTCTTTGATAGATTTTGAAGATTCATATATTTCAAAAACTCAATTTTGATTACAAAGTTATTTTTTTTACTCTAAGGGAATGATTTTAAAAATATTTATCTATTTAGCCATTGGTATCTATTACTCTAATTTGATCCTTCGTATGCAAAAATTTAAGGATAAAAGTGTCTAATTGCCTATTAAAATATTTTGCATCAAAACATGCATAATTTTTTACAGTACACTAGACATGAAATTTTTGAATTTTTTTGGAAATTTTCGTCAAGTGAATTAAAAGAAAGAAATGATTTTTATAAAGTATAACAAGAATAATAACACTATGATTTCTTTTTGGTGGATTAAGAACATTATTTTTAAAAAAAATTAAGTAATGAATTGGAAAATTTTTAATTTTAAAAAAATCTTTCTTTGAGGTTTTAAAATAAAATACTAATATATTTTATTTTATAAGTTATTTATTTTTTAGGAATAGAGAAAAGCAAGGAAGGGAAGATAAATTTTAATATTCATCAAAATTTTATTACAAATATATTATTTTTTTAGCGGGAGTTTTCTTTAAGAATTAGTGTAAAAATATCACAATTAGAATAGACTTACTTTGAAGTTTTAATATTAATTCATTTTTTAAAATTTTGATTTTTTTCTTTGAGAGGATGGACTTGGGAAATACAAAAGATTTTGATAAGATTCAGCTAAAAAAGAAAAATTATAAATAAGTGTGATATATCAATATAAAATTAGTGCTTTGTAAATCATTAATCTCTTTTTTAAAGTTTTTAATAAAAAGTGTTAATAGTCCTATATAAAATGAATAATTTATACTATCGTATTTGACAAATTTTTTTTTCGCTTACTAAAATAAATAGTTTATGTTATAATCATTCAATTTTGGATGAATGGAATAATATGAAAAAAGAAATAAACTGGATATTACAATATTTTTTTCTCTAAAAGTTTTGATCATAATAATATTTTTGAAATATTTTGTGATTAAATTATAATTAGTTTATTTTAGAAATATTTTAGTATTAAAAATAAATATTTAATTTATTTTCTTTCTAATTTTTATAAATTACTTCATAAATTATTATTTAAAAAATTTTAATCATTTCACCCTTTGTGCAGGTATCCTCAATGGATTCAATTTTTTTTTTCTTTTTCTTCAAAGAGATCAAAGTTTATAAGTATTTGATTTCTTTAATTTCTTTCTTATTTTTATAAGTAAACTTATAAATTAATATTTAAAATTTTAATCATTTAATCATTTGTGCAAGTAGATCGGGGTGTTTATTACTCAATTCTTTATTTATTTAGAATGACAAAGAAATAAAGTTGAGAGTTTATTATTTTTTTCAAATATACATAATAATGGTCATGTATAGTTGCTTTTACAAAATATTTCTATGATTACTTACAATTACTTCTAAGTAAATACTTTTTTTTTGTTGAACACATAAATTTACTTCATAGTTGTAATTTTTTAAAAATATATTTCAGTAATTGTTATTAAAAACAAAAAACAATTAATACCCTACATAACATGGACTTTTGCGCTAAATATGAGAATTCGAGCAATGATATGAGAACTTTTTAATTTCAAAAAACTTTTCTTTGATGTTTTTTAATATAAAATACTAATATATTTTATTTTGTAAGTTATTTATTTTTTAGGAGTAGAGAGAGACAAAGAAGGGAAAAGAGATTTTAATATTCATCATAATTTTATTGCAAATATTTTTTTCTTAGCAGGGATTTTCTTTAAGAATTAGTGTAAGAATATCACAATTAAAATAGATTTATTTTGATGTTTTAATATTAATCTCTTTTTAAAAATGATAAATAAGTGTGATATATCAATATAAAATTAGTATTTTATAAATCATTAATATCTTTCTAAGAGTTTTAATGAAAATGTGTCAATAATTTTATATAAAATAAATAGTTTATGCTATCGTATTTGAAAAAAAAAATTCGCTTACTAAAATGAATAGTTTATATTATAATTATTCAATTTTTTATGGAAGGGGCAATGTGAAAATAAACGGAACTAGATATTACAATAGTTTTTTCTCTTAAAGATTTGATCACGATAATGTTTAAAGAATCTTTTGTGCTTAAAGTATAATTAGTTTATTCTAGGAACATTTTAGTATTGAAATAACTGTTTAAGTATTTGATTTCTTTTCTTTCTGATTTTTATAAATAACTTCATAAATTACTATTTAAAGTTTTAATTATTTTACCCTTCATATAAGTATTCTCGCCAAGCAAATTCAATTTTTTTCTTTTTCTTTAAAGAGTTCATAGTTGTTTAAGTATTTAATTTTTTATTCTTTCTTATTTTTATAAATAACTTCATAAATAAATATTTAAAATTTTAATTATTTCATCTTTCATTTAAGGAGGTTGGCACGTTTCTTATTCATTTCTTTATTTACTTAGAATGACAAGTTAAGAGTTTATTATTTTTTTTAAATACACATAATAATAGACATGTATAGTTGTTTTTACAATATCTTTCTATTATTACTTACAATTACTTCTAAGTGAATAATTTTTTTTAAATACATAAATTTACTTTATAGTTATAAATTTTTTAAAATATATTTTAATAGTTATTATTAAAAATAAAAAAATTAATACCCGTACGGACTTTAACACTAGTATTGTACAAGTAATATTTAAACATTTAATATTTAAATGGGGTCACTAAAGCAAGACACGCTTCAGTAAACCGGATAGTCTGATCATAGGAAAGAAGATAAGGACCGTTCAAACAGGCAGCACAATAACTGCCACCTGCCAGTTCGAAACCGAAGATATAAATATACTATTATTGAAGTCCAAAGTTATTTAAAGGAAGAAAATACTTCGCTCCTAGAATCACAGCGAACTTCTGAAGAAATGGCGTGCTAAGAAAAACTCAAAAGACCTTCACTCTTAAGTTCCCACTGTGCTGTGAGTGTTCTATCACAACCATTGAATTGATCAGCAAGGAGAGCCAAGATGAGGGTTCTATCATATCTTCAGAGTGCTCTTCATGGTCACCCTTATGCATCTAAGTTATTGGTTCTTTTCTCTGTCAGGTTTGTGTAGATTCCTTGAAAGTCAACTGTGTTTGGTTTTGTTCCTTATGAATTTGAATAATTCTTGTAGGCTCTTTTTGATGTTTCTTTTTCTTGCTGCCATATTCGGCCAAAAGTTTGTCAATGTCATGTCCTGGTTTCATTGTTTTCATGATCTTGTTCTTTCCATGGCATTGACCGGTTTTTCATGCGGTTTCTGTTTGTTTTTATGATCTTGTTCTTATCCTCACCCGTTTGGCTTTATTGAAGTTCTAGAGTGTGATTTTGCTCATATTATCTTGCTGATTGTTTGGTTCCATTTGAATTTTTGGCCTCTTTTACTTGATTTAAGTGATCAGGTTAAGTTTGTGATCTTGGTTGGTACAATAATTTAGAACTTTTTAATCCTCCTGCTGTTGGATGACTTAGATGTCTATTAATCTTAGAATTTCTTTGCTCTACTTGTTCGTTATGGGTTGAGGCTGATCAGCAACACTCCTAATACAAAATACTCATATAATGTACCTGGATTGCTTTACTAGGGATTTTTTTTTGGGTGGTAATTTCTACCTTTTTCCCCTGGATTTCTGGTCAATTTTACGCGTAATGTGATGCGCGTGGGGGTTTTCTTCTTTTCCTGCTCGGGATTGGATAATGAATTCCATTATGTTAGTACTCGGATTTCAGTTTTTCAGGGCTAATACCGGACTAGCTCAGTGGTGTTGATAGTGGCTTTTCTATGTGCAGAGGTAGATACTGATATTAGAACTGGGCGGGAGCACGCAATAAGCAATGAACGGACGACATGTAAACCAATCATATAAATTGTGTTAATCTTAATTTATTCTGAAGCTTAATCTAAGAATCTTGTTCATAATTGGACTTTCTAAATCCCTTGGATACTTCTAGTGAAGCAACCAATTGTGGGAAGTAACTGTAGTCACAGAATTCATGCTTCTGAGAAATGAAGCATATATATGTATGTTCAGATATGTAGGTATAATGTATGTATAGTGTGTGTGCATGTTCATATGTGTGTTCACTTGTGCATGTGTTGAGAAACATGATAATTCTAAAGCAGAGTTTTGGTTAGGCACTAACAGGTGCGACACAAGACAATTTAGATTGCTCGGATACTTCAAATAGACTGTCACATCTAGTTCTATTTGGTTTTCTTTGTAGATAATCATAGCATATTCTTGTTTATCGTATGGTCTGACATACCGTACCCTTTTCAGACTAAATGTTCTTTCCCTTCTCTTTGTGAATTGTTCTTTTTGCGTGTGTCTGGTTGCTGTAGTAGCGGAGGTCTCATTGCATATGCAGAATCTAATCCAGACGACAGAAAACATCTTGTTGAACAAACTAAGAGTGAATCAAAGAAGAAGAGAGTGGTGGTGCTTGGAACAGGATGGGCTGGCACTAGCTTCCTTAAGGATCTAGATATCTCGTCCTATGATGTCCAACTTGTCTCTCCAAGGAACTACTTTTCGTTTACTCCTTTGTTACCTAGTGTGACCTGTGGAACAGTTGAGGCACGGAGCATTGTAGAACCTGTGAGGAACATGATAAAGAAGGTAAAGCAAACTTGATCAGTTATAAGTTCTTTATGTTTTTTCAAAGAAATCTGTACAGAAAACCTTCCTGTTTTTCAACTTGGGTTCTCCCGCATAGCATCATCTCTAGTATGTGTCACCCAGTAGCTTTTATTTTGGAACTGGTTTATTCTTTCTTTCCCTTGGGGATGTATTTTCACTAGATTTACTTAACTAGTTAAAGGATCAAAGGATTTTTTCCTTTTTCTCTTAATTGACTAATCAAGGGAACTTTACTCATTTTTTTTCCCTTTTTCCTCTGGTAGAAAAGTGGAGAAATTCAATTTTGGGAAGCAGAATGCCTGAAGATTGATGCAGCTAGTAAAAAGGTTTTCTGCAGGTCTTCAGTTGAGAACTTAGCTGGAAATAATGAATTTGAACTGGAGTATGATTATTTGGTTATAGCAGTTGGGGCACAAGTAAATACTTTTAACACTCCTGGTGTCTTGGAGAACTGCCACTTTCTAAAGGTAGAGCTTTATCATTCATTGCAGCCAAACAGAAGGGTTAAAGATGTTGCAGTGGATCTCATTGGAACATACTGGATCTCTTTGCTGATAAAAAATCAATCAATTGCAATGCAGGAAGTTGAAGATGCTCAAAGAATCCGGAGGACTGTAGTTGATTGCTTTGAAAAAGCTGTACTTCCAGAGTTGACGGAAGAGGAACGAAGAACCAATCTCCATTTTGTTATTGTTGGTGGGGGTCCAACTGGAGTGGAGTTTGCTGCAGAGTTGCATGACTTCGTTTATGAAGACCTAATTAATATATATCCCTCAGTTAAAGATTTGGTGAAAATAACAGTGATCCAATCTGGAGATCATATTCTGAATTCGTAAGATAAACAAGGATTGGCATCTAATTAATTATTTAAGTTTCGTTTTGGAGTTAAGGTTTTGCTATGGTGGTGATACTTCAACAAAATTTTCTGCTCTGTTTCTTTCTTCTACTTCATTTTATTCTTTATTTCTTGGGTAGATTTTTTAAGCACTATCATTTGTATGCTAAAATTTTTTATATTTCTTGACCTTCCTCCTGTTTCAAATTGTTATTGGATTTCAAGTAGAGGTGTCCTCATGACATAAGTGTTCAACATAACAGCCTATCTTCATTGCAGCTTATTTTGGTTCAGTTGGAACAGTGTTCTGTACTAATATTATTATAGGACCACTTTAGCGTTCTATTCCTCTCTCTATGGTTTGTTTGTGACATTTCTGATGATTCATCTTGTAGATCCCCTTGTAAGCATCATCTGATTCAATCAAGTATATTGCATTATCTTCTTATAACCCTAACCCCCCTCCCCCCCCCACCCACCCACACACAGAAAAGAGATTTGGCTTTGAGTGAGCTGGTAATTAATGCAATGTCAGTAGGGGAGGTCCTGCGTTCAGTTCCTGTTGCCGCCCATTATGAAATTAATCAAGTGTGCATGTACTTGGTCTGTTGTAAAAGGTGAGTTTGGCTCATATGTGAGGGGGCAAAGTGTATGACCTACAACCCTCTCTGTTAGCTTAAGCATTTAGATTAGGTGTTGATTTAAAAGTATTCATTTTCTCTTTCTTCTTGGATGTGTACAAAAATGGTTCTTCTCTGTTAATGGATGCACAAATTCTGTAAACAGTTGTGTACATGCACATGAGTGTTTTTCCTGACTTTTTGGTCTGCAGCTGGCTGGGGATAGCTTTGAGACTGTGTTGAATCCAAGTAGATGACTCTAGTCATGGAGAGATGGCTTTGTGGTGCAGAAAACTATTCTTGTGAAGTTCACATGACTTCTTAGAAATTCAAACAGTATTTCTTGTTAATTGACGTGGAAAGGGTCATACCAAATTTCTATTCTATCGAATTACATGACTTTGAATCTCTATTATATTTTGGAGTTCATAACTAGAAAAGAAATATGCATCACACAATAATTATTTGAGGTCTTTGTTGTTGTAATTATCTCATCTCATTGTTCTTTGAGCGTGCAAGTTCAAATCTCATGCTTCACTTTAGAACCTTTACAATCTCATGTTCATGTATCTGTAGGTTTGATGAAAGAATTAGCACATTTGCTGAAAAGAAATTCAGCCGGGATGGCATTGAAGTTTTAACTGGACGTCGTGTTGTGAGAGTCTCTAATAAAATGATAAACATGAAAATGAAAGCTACTGGAGAAGATGGTTCTATACCTCATGGGATGGTTGTGTGGTCAACTGGAGTTGGCAGCCGTCCAGTTGTGAATGATTTTATGGAACAAATTGGTCAGGTATACTTGCACTTTGTTCTCTTGGTCTTGGTACATCATATGGACAAGTATCATGCTACTTGGAAAGTGATTTATAAATGTTTCTTGAGACATACTAAATTGTTCTCCACTCTAGGTTTCCAAGTGAATATAAATTCTCCGAGAGTTGTGATTCCAAGTTTCAATCAATTATGAAATTTTATCTTTTGTGCAGGGCAAGAGGCGTGTTCTAGCAACTGATGAATGGTTACGAGTAAAGGGATGTGAAGCTGTGTATGCTCTTGGTGATTGTGCCACTGTGGATCAAAAGAAAATCAAGGTATACTTGCATTTTTTCCCTTCTATGTTTACAATGTTGGGAGGGGAGATCTGCTTAATTCCATGAAATTGTTATTAACTCCCTCATTGCAGATTATTATTCAGCCCACTTCATCTTATTTACCATATCTCATGAAAGTATTTTGGATTTAGATTATCTTGATTAATGTCTTTATGTTCTAACTTGATCTCTTCCCCAGGATGGTTATTTACTGATTACATGCTAAACTCAATGGACTGTGCTAGTAGGGGAGACTTTCAGCTTCCTAAGCTAAACTATTATCCCGCATGTTATCTTTGCTAAGGGCCCAGATTATAGTCTCATCATGCTTTCAATATGCTCTTTGTTTGATCTTAATGATAAGGGGTAGATGATTAGTGAGATATAAAAGAACTTGGCAAGGTAAAAATGTGAGATTATGTCCACAAGATTGTGCTGTCACATTCAGAAGATAAACTCTTTGGCTGAAACAACCTCCTAAGGATATGCTTTGATTTCTACCATATGGTCACTTTGTTTCTCTTAAGTCATAAATTTTTTCTTCCTTGCTTTCTATTAAGCATTTTATGATCTTTCTGTAATTTTTTGATTTTTTTATATACAAATCTCATTATCCAGGAAGATATCTCAGAAATATTTAAAGCTGCAGACAAGGATAATTCTGGTACCCTCACTATTGAAGAATTCCGAGATGTGATTGACGACATCATCATTCGATACCCTCAAGTGGAACTTTATCTCAAAAGCAAGCATCTGTTCGATGTAACAGACCTGTTGAAAGACACTGAGGGAAATGACAGAGAAGAGATAGATATTGAAGAGTTTAAGTTAGCTCTTTCTCATGTTGATACACAGATGAAGAGTCTTCCTGCCACCGCACAGGTACTTGCTTTCACTTTCCTCAATCATGGTCTTTCCATATCCTTTGTTGTTTCTTATTTGATTGATCTTTTGGATGTTAGGTTGCTGCTCAACAAGGTGCATATCTTTCTCGGTGCTTTAATCTTAGAGATAAGTGCAGGTTTGTGCCAGAAGGTCCTCGCCGTTTTAGAAGTGGTGGACGCCATGAATTTCGCCCTTTTCGGTATGCTTAGCTACCAGCACAGCTTGTCTTCTTTTGATTTTTTCCCCTAATAATTATCAATGAAAGTCTAGATATCTTCCATATAAGAATATGCCTGTCTTGACCAGAAACTTTGATCTGGGGAACCTTACCAGTGTTGTTCTTCTGGTGCGCAATTATAGTTCAGTTATTATTTCCTTTTTTAAATCTTATTCAACTGATGGGAGCAAACAGTCCATTGTTACTAATAACTGGATATTATATTCTTGTTATAACCGCTCAAGTGCCACTGCTTGAGATAAAATAAAATGAAAGGAGAGAATACTTATTGTAGGTCAATTCTCCTGGAAAATCATTGTTGATTGCTTGATCATTATGGAGTGACGAAAATTGACAAATTAATGGAGTAAACTTTGACTTCTCCTCCAAAGACAGAAACAACCATGAAATAGGAATGAATTTAAGTTTTATTTGTAACCATTATACTCTTTTCTTACTAAACTACTATTTATTATTTGGCTCTCATCTGGATCCTGGATTACCCTTCTCTGTGTTCGTTTTGGTGGTTCTTCCTCGTAACGTGAAATATCATGTTGCCTCTCCTTTTTATATTTCTCTTCTCCCAGTGTTATATTATTGGGAATAAAAAGGGCATTGCATGGCACCGGGGTGAACTTAATTCTTAGATTACTTCTTTCTTATTCCTGGTAGCCCTTTTGAACTGGACTAGTTCTTTTTCTACTTATATATCACACTGTAAAGCAAACCAGCAGATTACGAAAATTTATTACGAGGTTTTGAGTGAAAATTTTGTTTCCCAAATTTAATATTTTATAGCCATATCTTTTATTGCGGTGTTTAAACTAGCAGATTATGTGGTAGGTGCGGGATCTAATTTGTTATGCCATAAATATACTTACCAAGTAAAGTGAATTTTGTGCTATACAAGAAGCTTAATGTTGACAGTGTTAAACTAGCCCTTCTTTGACCTTTCTGTGGAAAATTTTGCCTCAGCCTTGGGGTAGAACTACAAATTTGTAACTTGGTTTTTAAAAACATAATTGTTTCCCACATGCAACGGAGGAGGGAGAGACAATTTTTTTCTTGAGCTGCATTATGCTGGAAGTACAAATTATACGTTGTCCCTACTGCAAGTTTTATAGAAATAGACCAGGAAATGCTTCCTTGGCTTGTACTATTGGCCAATAATTGAGCAGTTATCCCTCATCACAAAATTCTTCTTTGGCTTTTCCTGGTAATTAAGTTAATCAGCAAATATTTTTTCATTGGGTTAGGAAACCACCACAGTGGTTCATTTGGACATTATGGAATTGGGTCTCAAGTGATATTTGCCTTTTTTGGTAATATTTGATCCTTCCATAGAGCTTGCTGATTCCATTTTCAGTTTTAGCTTGAGTGTTGTATGGTTGCTATTCTCTCCACTTTCAGAGTTGTAATCATGCCAATATAGAAATTGAGGCTTGTATTATGCTTGTGCTAAAATGTACCTTCTAAAGCAATAAGAAGTTTGTTTGTTGTCAGGCTTTGTTTTATTTTTATTAATGTAAATTTAATGTCTTATGGAATTATCTACCAAATATCTTGAAACAATATCTGTTGTGGAAAGAGAAGTAATTATGCAGCACGTAGGTTGGTGTGCTTGGATAGGTTTTACTTTAAATTGGACTACTGCACACAACAGACCTGGTATGGTGCACTAGGTTACTTGAAGCATGATGTATGTTTCTATGTGAAATTTACAATTCCAGCACTTGAAATACAACCACATTCCCAGCAGCAATACCAATCTCTTTCTGTCCAAAAAATTTGTGGATTTTTTTTTTTGCCCCACCGCAGTTTCGGGTACACATTTTTGTGGATCCTTTTACTTCTTCACAGTGTATGGCTGCACAAGCAAATAGGTTTATAGAAAATTTCTGAATTAGCCAAACAAAATAGGGATATTAGCTCTCTTATTTAACGTAAAGGCATTTCAAGTTGCATTTCCAGAGATGATGTTTCGAAAGTTATGGATTTTAGGCATTAGATGTATATTTTCGCATTGCCTTTTTCGAGATTTTGACATGCCAGTATGGCGCACAACAGATACAGGCATCTTGGGCAATTTGCCCCTCTCGGTGGAGAGCAAGCTGCTGCAGAACTACCTGGAGACTGGGTTTCAATGGGACGAAGCACACAGTGGCTGTGGTATTCCGTTTATGCTAGGTAATCTTTCAAGAGTAACATGTTTTGCATTTCCTCTAGTGCATTGGGAAAATCTAACTTGGATAAATGTTTGTTACATTCAGCAAGCAAGTTAGCTGGCGCACAAGGTTCTTAGTGGTCGGTGACTGGGGAAGGAGATTCATCTTCGGTAGAGATTCCAGTCGAATTTGATGCAGATACCAAGCGAACCATTCTCACTCAGAAACCAGTTTCTGCAAAGTTTATCCTTGAATTTGCACCTTCTTCTGTATATCCTCTCTTCTTAGGTTTGGCCTCGTGAAATTTGACAATTCCAAAATCGCCGTAGGTTTCCTCTGCTAAATTTTCGGAGGCAGATGGTGCTGTGTTGTTAGAAGCTTCAAAATTGTTGCAGACTCAAATGCAGGGAAATGATTGTCAAATTTATATGTTGTATTAGGGTATCAAGCTCTTTCTGAGTGGAAATTGACATATAACTCTAGATCTCTCTCTTAATTTCCCCCCTCATTTTGTTACTCTATACGTATTTGTACATACGAGAAAATGGCGCTCAACATTTAATTTAAGATAAGAGACAGTATATGCTTTCTGATATATCAAGTTAAGAAACAAGAATAGCAATTGAACGCAACATCCACAGTGAGTATTTTATTTCATTCTCATTCGTCTTGAAATATTAATTTTATTTATTATTTGTACATTAATTAAAAATTTATTAAAATTTATAATATTTAATATATATATATATATATATTTGAATTTAATTGTTTTTTATTAATTAAAATATTTAAAATTTAAAATAAATAGTAATTAAAGAATGTTAAAATTTGAAAGTTTTCATTAAATTTTTATTGATACTATTATAAATAGAGCATATGCAAATAAAAAAAGTAAATAGAGATAATATTTTGCGATATGAGTCGTAGCATATTAACTTATCTCATCTATTCAAAAAATATTTTAATTATATAGGGAAAAAAATAACACATGGAAATACCATAGAAAAAACAAAAGAGGATAAATGTTAAAGAAATCATTTTAGTCAAAGAATTTTTGGAGATTGTTTCTTTTTTTTTCTTTTTCTTTTGTTTTTGGCAACCATATAGAAATGCATAGCCTATAAGTTCAAAAAGATGATTCATGATACCGTTAACATCCATAACCAATTACCTGTAATTATCCTCAATCCAAAGTGGATATTCAAGTTAGCCATTTTTTTGCTTTGATATTCAACCAGTCAATTTAGTTGTACTTTATTGATTTTGATTGGAATTTTAAAAAGAAAAAAAAAAGAATTATAGATATATTATCTTCAGAATGTATTCTAAATTTTAAGTTCAATTTAAAAAGAAAATTTGGCTCATTAGTAATTATAATATAAATAAAGGTTTGTTATACTTAATATTTGGTAGATATTATTGATAAATTATTAATGATAAACTTAAACATGATTGTATCTTCCTCAAACACTTTCTACTTTTTATTTTAGTTTTTTTAATATTCAAGAAATGTTAATTGTTTAAACCATCAAAAGCTTACGAAACCTTCTCCTATCAGCAAGTAGGATTTATTAATATCTTCTTTTAGTAGGATTTCTAGCCTTGAATTTATTTGATTATTAATTATTTAAAATTTTAAAATAGCGTTAGCAGTTCTTATATTAAAAAAATTTAAAGACTTCAAAAGTTAATAAAATAGTCTCAAAACTAATTTGAACAATAATTTTTTTAAAAAAAATTTAAATCACTAATTTAGACCATTAAGACTAATTGAAAGACTTACATAACCTTTTTGTATTCCTTCAAAAAAAAAAAACCATTTGACGTAGTTTTTTTAAAGAAAATATTAATTAAATAACACAAAAAAATTGCTTAATATAAAAAATACATTTCAATTAGTTAAAAACACTTCCACCGATTTTGGACATCATGACGGCTTCCATGAACGGCCCCGTCCCCGTAATAGATACCGTTAAAAAAACTGAAAAAAGAGGGGAAAAGGGAACAAGAAACAGCAGCGAAGGAATAGACAGTCTGTGGTCTAATAATTTACACCTACTTTTTCTTAAACTCCCCAGAAACAGGAAATGGCGTTTTTAATTCTCGACTCGTGTCCTACTTCCACGGTTTGACTAGTCAACTTTCTTGACCGATACTCCACCATGTGAAAAAAAAAGGAAAAAGAAAAAAAAAGGGAAAGAAATTCGCAGTACTGAATCACGTACTCTTGAGTAGTTTCTTCTATATCTAAACTGCTAAAACTTGCAGCAGCACATCTCCTCATTCATATATATACACAACCCTAGAGACAGAGCGGAGAAAGAGCAAAAGTTTAGGGTTTCCGATAATACAAGAAGAAAGAAAGAAGATGAGTTATTTCCAGAGAGCTTCACGGCTTTACCGTGACCATCCTCATCTCTCTAAACTTCTGGCTGTCACCACTGTCAGGTCCTAATCGCTCATTTTTCAATTTTATGTTGTTTAGGTTTGTATATTTCTGTGTTTTTCAGTTTTAATATTGTGGTATTCATGGTTGTGGAAGCGAAAGGTTGATGCTGTATGATAGACCACTTGTCGAGAAAGTTTTCGTGAAATATTGCATCTGCAGTTCTGATCAACTGTTCTCTTCGGAGACATATTTATGGTGCTGAGATAGAATCTGTTGATGATATTTTCTGCTTATGATTTGTATTTCTGGTGGTCATCAGATCTGATGCAGATTTCATCTCAAAACGATAGTGAGTTTCAAGTTACCACAAAAAAAAAAAAAAAAACAATGGTGAATTTCTATATGACGTTAAAGGAATTGTTTGCATTTTATCTTTTCTTTGGTGCTTTTATTTGGGAAGGTTTGATTCAGAGGCCTTACACCATTGTTCAGTGTCCATTTCTCATTCATCAATTTATAAGGGAAAAACTCTATACAATGGTATTGCTACATTCATCGCTTTGATGCACATATTATTCAGATTTGGTGGTTCAATTTCTTGAACTGGATGAACTGAGGAAAAGCATGTTTTACCAACGATCAAAATTTCTTCTTAACCTTTTTCTATATAAGAATGGCTCAACTGTTACTGTATATCAATCATGTGTATGCATTGCTGTGTTCATCTGCTTGAACAGAATGTAGATGCGTCTGTTGAAAAGTATTCATGTATGTGCCTCAATATTAAGGTTTTCTACTGCTTTCCCTTCAGCCATCGTGATTTTAAATGATCTTTACGAGGGCGGTGCAGTTTATTTTCTGTCTTCGCCAACAAGGCAGAATGAAACAAGCGAAAACCACAAAACACAATGGAACCTTTGATTTTTCCTTTTATTATTTGTTCAGTTTATAATTTGTTGCATCATGCCTGCTGAGTCATAATATATCTAGTTTCAGGACGTTTATACTATGGTATTTTTCTGTATTCTGGATCAGAGTCTTCTCTTTGACACATATAGACAAGAAAATTCCTAGTCTAATCTCAAGAATTTTCAACTCCTTTGGCCTCTGGATTATGCAGTGGAGGGGGAATACTGGCATTCTCTGATGCCGGACCATCCCAAACAGGATATAATGCAGTTCATTCTGATGATCCAAGAAAGAAGGTGGTAGTACTTGGAACTGGTTGGGCTGCAACAAGCTTTCTGAAAAGCTTGAAAGATCCATCTTATAAAGTTCAAGTTATTTCACCAAGAAACTATTTTGCATTCACTCCTTTGTTACCAAGCCTTACTAATGGCACGGTTGAACCACGCAGTATTGTGGAGCCAATCCGCAATATTTTCAGGAAGGTAACAAATATTTCTACACTTATCACCCTGTATTTTCCATTAATTAAAGCTTTTCTGCATGTCTTTTTTGGTAAATCTGGCATGCTTATGCACCATAATATTTCAGATTCTGTAGGATAATTTTGTTGTGAAAATCAAGATTTGCGATATTCTTTATGTTCATAGAAAGGCAGTGCCATTAAAATCACCGGAATTTACTAGGAATACTACTGTAAATTTGAAGTGGGATAGTTTGCTATGTCCTCCAGAAATACATCTATGAAGTATGCTTAACCTGATTCCCTTCAAGCTTGATTATTAGGTTATTCAAACAAAGAGATGATGATCTATACCTGTATAAAGTAAGCATTTCTGTTCCCTTTTTATTTCCTCCTTTGGCTAAACGGAAAACTCGCTGGTGTGCAAGAGGTGAACATATAACTTTAACCAATAGACATTGGCAGCATATTATTCAGACAATTTTGATGCAGAGCATTGATGACGCTAGTATGGACTGACGGAATAGTAGCATTACCTTGCACCAAACAGAAGGACAAGAAATGACCATACCCAGAATTAAGCTGCGTTAATTATATGGCCAAGAAATAGAAATTCCATTCGTCACTTTCCCCATTATTCTGACTGTCTCAAACATTTTATACTCTAGGAATTGCAAATAACCAGAAAAACTCTCTCGTATTACCAAATCTTGGACAGCAAACAATTTAAATGACTTCACTTTTGGTCATAAAAGTGCCTCTAACCAACTATTGTCTGAGGAAAAATAGTTGACCTCTATGGAGTAATTGATCAACTAACTGTTCTCCTTTCCTCTAGAAAAAAAGTTTAGCACGATTCTTTCATTATACTACTAGATAAAGGAAATATAACGTACTTGTTTTCCATTTTCAGAAAAAATATGAGGCTGAATATGAGGAAGCTGAATGTTACAGGATTGATGTTCAAAACAAAAAGGTATACTGCAGATCAACACAAAAGAGCAGCTTGGGTGGTAATGAAGAATTTGAAGTGGAATATGATTACCTTGTGATAGCCATGGGTGCACGTCCAAACACATTCAATACCCCTGGTGTTGTGGAAAATGCTCACTTTCTGAAGGTACTTGATATAGTCACCTTCATTGAATCTAGACTCTAGAGAGGCATTTTGGAACACAGAGCAGTTCTAAGTATTTGTGATTAACATCACATTTAAAGGAAATTAACTAACATTGTCACAGGAAATTGAAGATGCTCAGAGGATCCGTAGGAGTGTGATAGACTGCTTTGAGAGGGCAAGCCTTCCAAGTGTAAGTGAAGAAGAGAAAAAGAGGATTCTGCATTTTGTAGTTGTTGGAGGTGGTCCAGCAGGTGTGGAGTTTGCTGGGGAGCTTCATGATTTTGTGACAGAAGATGTCAAAAGAATCTATCCGCATCTTCAGAAATACGTGAAAATAACACTTGTTGAGGCAACAGATCATATTCTGAACATGTAAGGATTATTATCCTTAACTTTCCAGAACACAGTATTTTCATCAAATAAGTTTTCATTTTACCAAAACAAGGCCTTCAACACAAAAGTTGGAGCATCACCGACTACGTGAATCTTGGTACTAAATTATGAGCCAGAGCTTCCTTGATCATCTGATTCTTCCAATTTATGGAAGAACTAGGCATTTATAATGTCTTAGTCCTTCACTATAATGCAAGCTTGTCCTTGTAAATTTAACGTCATTGATTCCACAATTCACCATGTTTTGCATTACAAAGTTGGTCAATATCTCCTATGTCCTTGTTCTGTTATTTGTTTTGCAGGTTTGATAAAAGAATTACAAAATTTGCTGAGGAAAAGTTTCTTAGAGATGGAATTCAACTCAAAACTGGATCTATGGTAGTAAAGCTAACTGATAAGGCAATCTCTACTAAAGAAGTGAGCAGTGGTCAAGTCGTAGATATACCATTTGGAATGGTTGTTTGGTCCACGGGTATTGGAACGCGCCCTGTTATTATGGAATTCATGAAGGAGATTGGTCAGGTATGATGATCTTTATCTCTTCACTAATTTCAATTCTTGTAGCTCTTTTGTTCTTACTTCATTTGTGTTGACAAAGGACAATTTGATCATGATTTCTGTATAACACACACTATGCTCAATCAACTTATACTTTGTGAAGCACAGACCAACAGAAGAGTTCTAGCAACTGATGAATGGCTGCGGGTGGAAGGTTGCCAAACTGTATATGCTTTAGGTGACTGTGCCACAATTAATCAACGCAAAGTAGTGGTATGCAGAATTCTTCTGTTTTATCTTACCCAAAAAAAAAAAAAGAGAGAGAGAGAATTTTTCTATTTAAATGGTTCTGAATGTTAGCACAGAGTTGCTTCTTTGTAAGCCTTTCTTTATTATCCACAAGATGTTCCTCATAATTTACTTGCTACTGAAGCTTCTGTTTGATCTTTATCAGGAAGACATTGCAGCAATATTTAGTAAGGCAGATAAGAACAATTCTGGTACCCTCAAGATTGGTGATTTTAAAGAAGTCATGAAGGACATCTGCGAAAGGTATCCCCAAGTGGAGATTTATTTGAAGAAAAAGCAATTAAAGACTTTTGATCAACTACTGAGGAATGCAGAAGGGAACGAAGAAATTAACATTGAAAAATTCAAAGCAGCACTTTCAGAAGTAGACACGCAGATGAAAAATCTCCCCGCAACAGCACAGGTAAATCCAGGAAAAATTTTATCTTGTTTTGGTCGGAATAGTACTCTCTCAGCCTCATTTATCATGATCTGCAACACTTCAGGTGGCCGCCCAACAAGGTGTCTATCTCGCCGACTGTTTCAACCGAATGGAGATCTGTGAAAAGTATCCTGAAGGTCCATTGAGGTTCAGAGGAACGGGAAGGCATCGTTTCCATCCCTTCAGGTGAGTCTATGGACAGTAAGATTTTCTTCAAGACTGAGATAATCAGTCAGATTCAAGATCCACTATGAAAATTAAGCAGTGAGGTAAAGAGAGGATTTATTGGCATGATGAACAAAAGAGATCAATCTCATCTCCCGGGTATGTTTTTCCATTAACTACATGATGTGACAGACATAATCTGAATGAGGAATTATCAGCCCTTATAAAAATGCATCGAAGCATTTTGGCTAAATTTGAGTAAGACATGATCTGGATTTATAGCATTTTGAGTAAATTGGATAATCATTCAACTCTTCGCATCTGTTTCCCTGAAAAGGTACCGACATCTAGGGCAATTTGCACCACTGGGGGGTGAACAAACTGCTGCTCAGCTTCCAGGAGATTGGATTTCAATGGGTCAGAGCACACAGTGGCTCTGGTATTCCGTTTACGCAAGGTAAGAAGGCTCTCTGTTTTCCTGCGTTTCTTCTAATTGGACTTCAAGCCTTTCCTTCTTACCAAACATGCTCCTTCATTGCTTCCAGTAAGCTGGTAAGTTGGCGGACAAGGATGCTGGTCATTTCCGACTGGATAAGGCGTTTCATCTTCGGAAGAGATTCAAGTAGGATTTGAAGACGGGGATGGAGGAGATGAACTAACCAAGACTTTTCTTTTCAACACATGCACCAGATAGAAATTTTGCCGTATTTATTAGTCAATTTTGAGATATTGTTATAGAAATTGGATCTTTTTCCTTCCACTTGTTTGAAGTTTTGTGGTTGTCACAAATCTATTTTCTAACTTTTATCTCTTGGTCGGATGCTAAATGATCTTTTACCCAGCTTGAAAGCTTGGCGCTATCTTAGGACAAATGGGCTTAAATTTTTGGCTCAAGTAGGAAATATCTGATGATCTGCCAATTTTTGCACTTTGTATATCTGAGACGAGATGGAGCCAGTGGGTGTGACATTTTCTTCCCAAGAAAGATATAGTATGCTACAGTTATGTGATGGTGTCAAAAAAACAAAACAATTGTCTCTGAGCTGTTTTGCTAGTTTGAACTTACGTGTTTCAGACTTCTGTCGTTCTAATCATTTTAACCCTACATGCAATAGTATTAGGCAGGCATGAAGGCCATGTTTAAGGTTGGTTAAACTGCATCTAAAATATTCCAGCCAGCAAAATCAAGTTACTGCTGCCTGCTGCTCAAATTTGCGAACTTAATGACTCCCTTGATTTGCGCAAATGAATCAACAACAATAGACATTCAAATGGGTCATCTAAAAAAAAAAAAAGAGAGAGAACATATTAGAATGGTAACAAAGCATTTTGTATCCCTCAAACAAGAATGTGAATCATATTCCTATTTTTTAGACGTTTATGCACTCAAACATTTGAAATCAATATGATTTCCAGAATTGTAAGAGTCAGAGGAAAGCAAACAATTCTAGCAGCAGATATACAAGTTTTAAGTTAAATTCAAAGCACAGATATCATTTAGCCAGTATTGTGGGCTTTAGACCAAAGTTTACAAAAGATTTACACTTTTATTTTCAACCAATTGAGCCTGTCTATTCACTTGAGTAGCAGCAACGTTTGCAGACTTATCAATGTCAACCAAGATTACCAGAGTCTTACTAAAGAATTTCTTACCCTTAGCTCATATAGCACGAACTTAATGTACAGAATCAATCTTACCCACATGGAATCAAAGACTGACATTACTGCAGATCCATATGCTATAATGATCCCTCGCGAAGGACATTATAAATCTGTGACTACATTTAGGATCCAACAACCCTGAAAATAACACCAGAAGAACAAACATTTACTACGGTAAGAAAATTAACTCAATCTCAAACCGACTTTAACTACTACTATGCTGCAAGTGAAGATTAAACCATGCACACTGCACTTACTGGTTTTATGAGAATAGATATTGTAAATCAAGATGATTGGTTTAAATTATACCCAAGAAGACCTACCTGTGACAACTGCAGTCCCGGAAATGACCTGCAGCAGGAGGTTGGGCTGGACAAACCTCTTGAGATATTTGATTCAACTCGAAGAAAATATCAGCTTCGGAAGCAAAATATTATCGTTTTTTCCTTTTGAAATCTCTCGGACCAACAAGATCCGAAACACATGCGCCCATTTCCTCGGACAATTTTGCAGCCACCTTAAACTTTCCCATCTTCTTTAAGTTACTAATTAATGACCGGTAAATGTAAATTGAAGGGCGGATCCTTCTATGCTTCATCTCTTCAAAAAGGCACAATGCTTCCTCAATATCTCCTGATCTTCCAAAGTTGTCAATCAATGCAGTGTATGTCCGCAAATCAGGTTCAGGTCCTCCCTTGCCCATTTCTTTGAAAAATGCCTTGCATAAATCAAGTCTACCTACTTTCCGCAAGCTGTTTATCACTGTATTATAAGAAATAGTATCTGGACTAACATTGCTCTCTTTCATGGAAGCAAATTTATGAAGTAGATCATCTACTCTACCACACCTACCCAATATCGCCATAATAGTGTTGTATGTGAACAGATCTGGTTTGCACTGTAGGATCTTCATATGATCAAATATCTTCAAGACTTTATTGACCTCTCTAAATTCACCAAATGCAAAAATGATCCTGTTCAAGACTGTAGTATTTCTGGGGAAGGTAAACTCTGACACTTCTCTAAGAAAATCGAGTAAGAAAACATCATTACTTTTCTTTACTAAAGCCTCGGCAAGGATAAGAAATGGAGTTGAACTAACAGACTCACAGGTAGTCAATAAATCCTTGAAACTTTGAGAAAGAATCTCAAGATCATGCTGTTCTGCTGCTGCTTTCAGAAGGCAACTATATGCATCCAGGCCCGGAAAGATGGATTTATTACGCAAAGACTGCATTAACCTACATGCAGCTGGAAGATCTCCACCGCTACATAGTTTATCAATATAAGTTTTGCATAGTTTGTCACTCGGAACTGTAGAATCCTCCATTTGAGAAAGGATTTCATTCAAAATTTCATCAGATATATCTTGAGAGGCTTGTGTTGAAATTGATTGACAATTTGCTCTGGAATTAACCAGAACTTGAAACAATGGCAAAATCCATAATGCTCCTACTGGGATGGATTTAATACAATTCTGTATTAGAAAGCCGGCTATTAATTATAAACCAAAAGCAAAAGGATCTGCTTACTTGCTCAAAGAAATGCTACATAATGTCTTATGGAAATCCACATTATCTGGAAATAGGATTGTATTTTCATAACTTGACACCAAAAAATCAATGAATAAATAGGAAACATGATATCATTATTAATATTCTTCTGCAACAGAAACAATAAAAGTTGGAGCCATCAAGAAATTTTCCAGATAAGCAGAAAAGAGAAAGGGCTTTAGGCTAAATATCTCTTGACTGATAACATGCTTCCGGTTAAAAATATAAAAGTTCAAGTATCTATTCAGACAGTAACATCTGCAGCCAAGCCTTAGCTAACTGAAGTAATAGTCCCTCCGTTCCAGTGATTTTCACATTTAGCACCTCTAATGCATGAAGCCACTGATACTTATGATATCAGATGACAGCGCCTCTCTCCCCTCCACAGAAGACCAACCCCAACCCAGGAGAAAAGAACAATAAGAGATTCGATATGATAAACCATAGTTACAAGCCTAAGTTCTGCAGGCAAGCCCTGGTGTCAAGTATGTGCAGTTGAACTCCCTAGTTTTCGAATTAGGCTTCTTTATTAGATACAAATTATTGTATTCATGCATCAAGAAGTGATAAATGGAACTTCTGGCTATCATACAAATAAAAGCAGCTCCAATATCATTACAAACATCTTAATATGAGTACTCTGCACAGAACCTAGAAAGAGTCACACCACAGTTTTCTTCAAACAAGCTCTTCGCAAGGGACATTTTTCTGGATTCAAGTCTTACCACTACTAAAATACCGAATATTACGCAAATATAAAAAGTGAAATGATAAACATACATATAACTAAGAGAACAAGCTACACAAAAAATGCAAACTACAATGATAGCAAGAACTAACAAAAGATATCGCTGACCTTTATTTAAACAGAAAAAGCAGCAAAAATATATAGCTCAAAAGAAAAGAAGTTCTCACTTGCCAACCCCACTGAATGCTGGATAATCACAAACTTCCAATTAGTCCCATTTCTAACCTACTTCTATAGCAAATTCCATATAAAAGCAATCATCTTTTTCCAGTTCTCCTTACCTCCAACTTATCTATATCCACAGATCAAAAGTAGAAGCCACACTGAAATGAAACTTCAATAGAATCGCATTAAGAACACCTTATGCCCAAAAAATTGATAAAACCAAACCCCAAAAAAAAAATACAAAAAATTAATGCAAGAATAAGGGAAACAAAAATTAACACATAATGAACAATAAAATAGGGAAATTTGGACTCACAGCAAAAGGGTAAGTTCTAATCCCACGAAGACTAGCCAGTGAATAACGTTTATGGCAATTGGAACAACAATAATGGCTCAAAGCCATTGCAATCCTCATATTGCTTCTGCATTTTGAAACAGCAGCAGCTAACATTTTCTGGAATTAGTGGTTCAATTTAACATTTAGGGTTTTGGGTTGTATACAGTGCTCAGTTCAATTGGGGGAGTTGTTGACCGAGGTAGAAGTGAGTCGAAATTTGAAGCAGTGATATCTATGTCCAGAGATGAGTCGGAAACTACAGAAATTCTATCAAAGGCCCTTTTACTTTTACAAAATTAATTTTTAAACCCTTATAAAATTGAAGTGGATTTGGCTTTCCCTTTTTTTGTGTGGAGCGGGGTATGGGTTGGAGGGGGACCCGAATTTTACTTGTTTTCTTAGTTCTTGTCTTAAGTTTTATGTTTCTCTATAATATAGTATACACGCTTTTTATTAAAAATAATTTTAAATACCAACAAAAAAATAGAAATTAAAATTTTTATTTATCACACTATCTTAACAAAATAAATATTATTGATCATCATTTCTAAATTCTAACTATATAAGGAATCTTACTTTACTCGTCAAACAACACCCTAACTCTTTTTTGGCAAAGGAATGGAGAATTTTTACATTTTGTGGGCTAAAATTTCTTCCATAAAAAAGTATATTGCTGCGTGGTTTCCTCAGAAAAAAAGTACATCGCTGGATGGAAGGCTGCCGAAGAAAAAGAGTACATATTGATATGAACTTTTTTTGTCATCTACGAGTGTAACTTTTGCATTTCAATTAGAGTTAAAGAAGACTCACTTTTGCTGCAGTGGTTCTTGAATAGTTAAATTTACCAATTAGGTTAGGTTCAAGTAAGTAAATTCATTATCCTGGTGGGATGATGTAACCTGTGCTTGATGTGGAAATCAATAACATGTTCTGTGAAAAGTTGCTAATTTAACCCCTTACCTGGTTCAACATTTTCAAAGGTCTTCGACTTTTCTCAGTGGATTCAATTTTAGTTCAGATCACATCAGACATGAAATGAGTTCTGGATCAAGATGCAACAGAACAAGAAAAAATGCAGCTGTAAAAGGGATAAAGATTTGGTCATTATGAAAAATCAACGAACCCTTCAAGTTAACAAAGGGATCATCTTACAGTACTGCACTCAGAGATGTGGGGAGATGCATATCAGTTCGCCAACTTTCCTTTCTATATAATCAACATAACATTCCGCAGTTTCTGCTTTTGGGTGTTTGGGGGCGGGGAGGGGGGTTGCGCAGGTATGTAGGGTGGTCCTTCTAGGGACCATTAAATGTGATTATGGTTTGAAATTTTTGCTTATATTTGGCGAAGGGATGGAAATGCTTTAAAGACAAAGTCAGTTCTTTAACCAATGACTATGAAGCAACAAAAGCAAACAAGAAACCCTCAATTTCAATTCTGCAGACAAAATGGGGAGCAGTTCATGTATTAGTTAAGACTTAGGGAAAAAAAAAAAAAAAGACTTGCCTCATTACTGTGTTTAATTTGAGTTACCAACTAAAACAAGATACTATGTGCAATAGATGTTATTATGGATTTTGTGTGTGATTTTCAAGACCTTGTTTCTCTTTTCTGCTTTCTTTTCATTATAGTTCTTTCACCTTCTAAAAAATGATTGAATGGGAACCAGCAAGTTGAACATCTGTACAGGACCATATCAAGGGTGACCAAGTGGTTTACTCGCCTCTGGATAATGAGGGAATGGAATCTCCTTTTGCCTTATTAGAATAGTTCAACCTACCGGAAATAAAATAGGTAACTTCTTCTATTTCCAAATGATTTGAGACTCAAGGTCTCCCATCCCACATAGTTGGACGGGTATGACGTAGAAATCAAAACCTGTTCTTTCTTTCTCATTCTCTTCAAATCTAACAATTATTCCGGCCCCTGCTACACCACACTTCTTCTAATAATGGATTCAATTTGGTTTAGATTGGGTCAGTGAAAGATGTATGAGATCAAGAGGCAAATCACAAAGGGGAAAATGCATTTGTAGGAGGGATTGTTATGGACTTGGACACAAAAGAGCAACAAAGCATCACTGAAGGTTCTCCCCCAAAAAGAATGCCTTCAGAAAATGTATCATTTCGCAACATTCCACTCAGAAATATAGACAGCTACACATCAGTACAGAGAATTTCTTTCATCATGAATCAACTCCAGATTTCACACTTTTTCTTTGGGGCGGTAACTTCTTTGAAGAAATATGACTATGGTTTCTTGTCAGGGGATATGGGATGCAAATGCTTCAGGCAGTATGCGTGAAAGAGGTTGAACTCTTTGCTTTGGCACTCTCCTCTTCCAGCCAAGCCCCTTTCCCATTCAGTCTGATATAGGATGGTTGCCAATTCATAAGTGAAGAAGGGATGCACTAAGCTGGGATCACTAACTAATTCTGATCTAATAAAATGGAAAATAACATAACCAAAAAGTGCTCTCGTCATGGCGTGCAAAACAGATTATTAAGCAAGAAATCTCCACTCCCCAAATAGAATAGGTGATTTCAAGCACCACAAGAGAAATAAAGTTTTTTGTAAGAAAAAAAAAAGATGTATAAAGAAGTTCTATACATAAACACTTGCTTGATGCACATGGATAAATGATATCATGTTCCTTGCTGCAAATTCAAGGGGCTAACTGCATTATTTCACAGCACTGGAGTCAAAATATATAAAGATATTGCAGTAGCTTACAGCTTAAATGAACTTCATTTTTAGAACAAGCTGAGAACAAGTTGAGTGATTTCGATATTTTTATTTGACCATTATATTTTGAGACAGAAAAACATCAACTTCTCAGTTGACTACGATTTTAAGATTAAAACAAAAAATGGACATAACAGCAACTTTATATGTAGAATCAATACCCAGAAAAAATTCAAAAAGTAACCACATCATTTGAATATCTGTCCCATCGTTTCAACCAGAAAAGTTTCTCAATGTGGTCCAGAAAGCTTCCGCCCCTGTATGACAAGATATAATTTTATATGAAAATTTCTCTAGACAAGTTTTATCAGATATAGAGAGAGATGTATAAAATCTAAGAACTTTTGGCTCTTGTAAATTCAAAAAAGTTATTCAAAAGCAAGACAATAAATTTTACCATAATGACATGACAAAGATACCATTCAAAGAATCCAACAGTATTCTTGTCTGAAGTCATATTGATGAAGCAATTCATCAAATAGAGACAGCAGATGTTACATTTTTATTTCAGATATATCATGTGCAAGATTGATCATGAGTTCACATATTATTTAGGAGGAAGCAAAAGAATGCTTACCTCAGTACTAGAGCTAGATCCCATTATCACTTAGAAATATTTGAAACTAGAATTGAGAAGTAAATGATGGAGTGAGACCTCCATGAATCATTTTTCTTGAACCTTATCTTCTGCAAAATTGAGGGCTTGACAGACCGATGGCTCATCCTCCTCTTCATCAATGGAGAAATATGATTTCTTTCCTATCAAATCAGCCACTCTTTTGGCAGGTCCAGAATCCCTGGGAGTCTCAGTGAAGCACCGAGCAGTCCTAATTCTTGGAAGCAGATCAGGCATCACAGTGATGGCTGGTGGAGAACTTTCAGATTCCGAACTCCTATGAACTATGATCTCACTAGGAATTTCCCATCTCTTTTTCACCCGGCCCTCAGTACCTAAATTCTTGATTTCTGGCAGTGTAGCGCCCGACTTTCCGACGGATAAAGATCGTTTCTTGTCACATCTCTTGCTTTCATCCTGTTCATTTTCTGGCAAAGACCTCTTTCTCATTGCTGATACCTGATTTGTGCTCTGATTATACCGACTTGCAACAACCCTGCCCGGCCTCAGTGGCTTCTTATTGGTAGCAGCTGACTTCTCACCATCTTTAAACAGCTTCTTTGGCTGTATAGAATTCACGATTGCATCTTCTTTCTTTAGAGTCTTCTTTGACGCAACTGTTGTCGCAGCCTGCCTTGAAGCTTGAATCTTGGCATTGGGCTTTCTGGATTTTGGACTAAGGCTTAAGCTCTTTCTCCTTTCTTTTGTTACCTTATCTTCATCAATATCTTGCAGCTTCCAAAAGCATGATTTTCTCCTATTTTGAATAGGCTGAATGGGGGTAATCAGACAGTCTTGCTTACCAATTTGCCTCGACTTTGCACCAGAAAAAATCTCTGCTGGTCCTAAACTCAAGCCCCTTCTTGTCCCGGCAACAATCTCTGACGGACCTATACTGAGCCCCCTTCTCTGGACTTTGGATTTGACACCCGTTGATAAAGCTTCTTCAACCTTTTTCTTCTGCTCTGCATTCTTGGAATTCTGTTTCTGCTCCATGAACTTTGCGGGAATAACCCTTCCTCTCTTTTCAACAGTTTTCACAATTTTCTCGGCCTTTTCGACCTTCAAAGCCTCCAATCTTGCAGATAACCGATTGATTTCCTGCTCAATTACCTCAATCTCTTGATCGATATTCTTCTCATCACGAATCTCTCCTACATTTCCAGACTTCAAAACAGATTTTTCCACAAAGGCCAATTTGGAATTCGCCTTAATTGACTTCGTCTTTGAGTTTTCAAGAACCCCATTTGGATGAATCGATTTGAGGGGCACTGGAGACTTGACTGACAAAGAATTGTTCTCAAACTGTGGACTCTGATTTTCTTTACAAGAAAAGGAATCCAATGATTCCGACGAACTCACAAGAGCAGGCTTGAAGGGAGACCAAGAAGATTTCAGGATTGCCGATGAATCTTCTGATTCTCCATTGTCAAAGGCTGCATTATCCCAAATTTGAAGATCTGTTGAATTCATGCCTTCTGGATATCGCAAAACACTCATTTTTCTAAACAGGGTTCTCAAGATTTTGATAAATTCTTGTGAAACAGAGAAAGAATTTTAGGATTTTTTGATGGATTCTTGGAGGATTTCTTGATAGTGACAGAGAGGACTACAAGAGAAAATGGTGTAGAATAACAGAAAATTTATCTGGGAGTTTCTGTTTTTGTTTTTTTGAGTTTTTGACCGTTGGAGAAAAATATAAACGTTGGGTATCCGCTCCATCCTGGCCGCTGGATACTAAATGGCTATTATAGACGCTCCGATTTGATTTAAAGGTTAATGGATCAACGGAATGGAGCTTAATTTGCTTTGATTCATAACTTGGCGCGTCGATAGAATATCAGTATCTTGGCCATTTTTCTGTTCCTCCCTTTTTAGATTTTTTTAATTTTTATTATAAGGACACAAGTTAATACAAATTAAGATTTTCTTATTTTCTAAAAGGTGATAGATTTTAAAGAATTTATAACAGACTTAACTACTATATATATAATATATTTAATCCGTATCAACATGTACTATAAGAAAAAAAAATTAAGAGATTAACTTTAATTTTAAAAGACCAGTCTCTTTTTCGTCAAAAGTAGACGGAAACAGAAGAAAATGAAATTATTTTTAATAAATTTTTTAAAAATTGACTAAATTATTATTATTTTAAAATATTTATATTTATATAAAAATAAGAATAAATATGTAAATTAATAACTATTTTTCTTTTTTTCTCTTAAAAACACAATGACTCAATTTTCTCATTCCCTCTCCTCTCCTCTCCTTTCTCTCTCATTATTCTTCATTTCTTTCCCTTCCTCTCCCTCAATTCAAACAGGTTCTTAAGGTTCTCTCATTTCCTAAAAGGTAATAGATTTTATAGAATTTATAATAAATTTAAATTACTATATATAGTATATTTAATTCGTATTAATATATGCTATGGAAAATGCATTAGAAAAAAAATTAAAGAAACAACGACAAATTAAAATGCACGGATGATCATGTTGTAAATGCACCTGAAATGTCTATTTAAAATTACATAAACAAAGAAACATGGGGCAGTGATAAAAATAATAAAGCTCAAATAATAATTGTTTTAAATTCAGAATCAACTTTTGGATTGAGTTTTATTTGAGAATTCAAGACAAAATTTTTCATTTTTTGTCACACTTTCTCTTTCACACATACAATTAACTATTGTGAAATTTAAAATAAAAAATTACAAATTCAAACTTTACTCAATTCCGTCATAACTGTTTATCTTTGTTTCTTGGAGTTCAAATTGTAAATCCATCAAGGCAAAGCCATTCTCCAACAAAGATTCTGCTGCAATTGAGATTGGGATTCACAGCACTGAAGAACCCAGTTGTCAAGTTGAACTGCTGGGCAATGCTGAAGCAAGTATCTCCACTTTGTGCCCCATACACCTTGTCACACACCAGAACTGAGGTACCTGATGTTGGGGTCCGTATCCCAACTACACCAGCGCAAAAACATACAAATTCATGCATTAACTCTAAAATATCAAAAATTTAAAATTAGCCATAACTGGAATTTACCGTGGAATATCAAAATCGAACTTACCCCTACTTTCGGCCATGGAAATGATGATGAGGAAGAAGAGCACAAAAACAAAGCTCAGAGAGATGGTTGCCTTCTTGTTTGCCATTGCTATGCTAACTGCGTTTTGATGTTCTTGAAATCGTTTTCTTCTTCTATATATGATGTCTTCTGCCAAAGCTGAGAACGTCATATTTATACAAGGAATGTCACTAATCAACAAAACACATGAAACAAAGAAACAACAGTGTATTTCGAGCCTTACAAGGTGGCCTGCAAAATACAGGCAACATAGAGAAACTTATATGTAATTAATTCTTTTTTTAAATTACGCAATAGATAATTAAACATATATTCCTTGAAACTGCAGGCATAAAGATTGAAAGAATATGCTGAAAAAGAATAATTCGTTTATTTTGGTGACATGTT
The DNA here is from genome assembly GCA_030512225.1 of Rauvolfia tetraphylla. Taxonomy (NCBI): domain Eukaryota; kingdom Viridiplantae; phylum Streptophyta; class Magnoliopsida; order Gentianales; family Apocynaceae; genus Rauvolfia; species Rauvolfia tetraphylla. Next base: position 3,294,115 of record JAJQKT010000012.1, read on the forward strand.
ATGGCGTATCAAACTAGGAGATTTTGGATACTGTGAGTTACAATTTTTTATTTTTTTGGTTACTTACGAAATTATAATAAGAGATAAAAAGAAAAAGACAAAAAGTAAAAAGAGAGAAAATGATTTCTTGTGATAAATTAGTTGTTCAATTGGTTAAAGTATCAAGTTAAAGCAGGAGTTCAGTTGTCAAAGCATTCTTTACCAAACCATAAGGTTTTGAGTTCGATACTCATTAAACACAATATCATATTAGACAAATTATAATTTAAAATCACATTCAAAATTAAAATCACCAAACACATATATAAGTACATTTTTATTCTCATTATCTGAAATCATGATTATTAAATCATCTTTAGAAAAGTACAATTAGTAATTCCACAATGTCTAAAATTATATTTTACAACCATTGTGCTAAATTGGTGCCCATGTCTAGTATTAAGGGTCATCTTAGATTGAGTTTTATTTTGAATTGAATTGTATTTAAAAATCGTAAAAGTGAATTGTTTGTGAAAGAAAAAGTGAAGTTCAAAGTAAAAAAAAAAGTTAAAAAAAATAAGTTTTTTTATATTAGAAACTCAATCTAAAATGGCCCTGTAGATCCTAAATTAGGATAAAATTAATAATTTCTAAAATTATATTGGGTAAAATTATTTTAAAAGTCATATGCATTTATCTTTTCTCTCAAATGCCATATCCTTTAAAAGTCTTTTCCTTATAAGTATATCATTTAGAAGTCATGTGCATTTATTTTTTATTTTGTTTTTCCTTTTTGTGATTTTGAGTTTTCTAACCATTTGAGAAATTTTTTTAAAAAAACTTTTAAATTATTTAAATAATCAACTTTAAACCTCATATTTTTTCTGGTAACAATCAAATTTAAATTTCAGGAAAACATAAATTTTCCAAGACGAGTTGCAACCCAAGAAGTGGAGCTCAAACACTGGGTGTTGGATCCATTCTGGGCCAGCATTTCCGGCTATTGGTTGCTGAATGGCTAGCAAAGACACACCGACGTTTAACCGGGCAAGTGAGCAGATAAGTGTTTAGGCCCAATGTTTTTTGTTTTTAAATTAAGAAACAATTGCAAGTTAGTACAATAAGATTGTAGGAATACTACAGGCGTCTTTTTGGCTGTTATTTGGGGTTCATTATATATATATATATATATATATAATGAACCCCAAATAACAGCCAAAAAAGACGCCTGTAGTATTCCTACAATCTTATTGTACTATATATATATATATATATATATATATATATATATATATATATATATATATATATATATATATATATATATATATATATTTGTTGACGTAAAATTGTGTACAATAAAATCGTAATAATAATATAAAAAATTAAATAAAGAATTATAATAAAGAATATAGAAATAAATTAAAAAATATATAAAAAAAGCAAAAGTTTTTATTGATTTCGATGGCTAAATGGTTTTGTACGGCGAATCGCACAAGAGACTTTGGGAGGTTTGAGTTGTAGATTTCATTGTCTTTAGATGCTTTTTGCACTCGTGGAAGTATACAATCAGAAGAGATAAAGGAAAGAGGATAAAAAGTAAACAAGACAGGAGATAAGATTAGAAAGGACAAAAAGTAATTAACAAAGGAGAGAATTTTGGTAAAAAAGTGACAAATGAATTTGAAAAGAAGAAATACTTTATTCCCAAACGATGAGTTCTAAACTTGATTTTCATTAATATTATATATATATATATATATATATATATATACACACTATCGAATTGTAAAATTACATTCTGTAACTTAAAAATCACTCATACTAATCCAATGTTTCAAGATGGATCTCGGAGTTCTTAGAAGCTCAACCTCTTCCTTCCCATCTATCATGCTTGTGAATTTGGTTTCACCTTCATTTCGCATATCAATACAAGTTTCTTTTCATAAATATCATTTCTTTTTTACAATAATTTACTTTTACAAAACTCTAATAAAATTGTAAACTCCTCTATTATCACAATTGTTAATTACAGCATCTTAAATTACTGACTTTAATACATTATTCTTTTATTTTTTTACTTTCTCTTTTTCTCTCGCTTCTTTCAAATTCTTTCTACACTTATGATTTAATTTCTTCAAATCTTCGATATTTGATATTAGATTTAAGTAAAATAAATTTAGTTTATTGATCTTGATTGTCTATTTCATACACATTCATTGTTTGATATTCAATTTAAACGAAATAAATTTAGTTCCTTAATATATATTCCTTATCTATTTTATACATATTCATAAAATATATTGAAAATTAGCATTTTGCTAACAAATTCAATTTGGACAGAGCTCATGACTTAAATATAAATAAGTATTACTTAATTAATTATTATTAACTTAATTATGAATAAGTATTTTAATAATTTTAAATTTTTAGAAATTTTTGTTTAAAAAGAGAGAGAGAGAGAGATTCTAAGTGTCTCGCTTGTGACACAAAAGCCCACCAATTGTGGTGGGCCTCTTAGACATTATTCCCCGCCATAGTTGGCGGGATAATTTCAAAGAGCCTATCACAAATTGATGGGCTTCTTTAAAATGAGTCCCCAACTTATTTGGTTCCTATAAAATTATTTGGGAAATTATTATATTATTAAAAATTTAATTTACTAATTTTTATTTATAAATCATAAATATTTGATTTTAATTAATTACTCATTGCATTGATTTGCTTGTCCTAGTACTAAAGTTTCAAAATTAATTTAAATTTTTAAAAAATCTTTAGTATAGAAAATTAATAACTTTTATAAAATAATACAATACGGTTTTACAATCAACAATTTCTGAGGCTCGAGTCTCCTTTTCTTTGACCATTTCAATTCTTCACGAATTGTTAAATTATTTTAGTCTGTAAAGTTGTTCTATGATTTGATTTCTTATGAATATTTGTATGCTTTTTGTTCTTGAAATTCTTTTCACAGACCGTTTTCCTTTCTCGTCTGCCAATGGATCGAGGCTAGAGATGGACCAATGTTGGCTGGTAAGTGCAGGTTAAAGACCCCATATTGCCCCTTCACTTGGATCTGAATGATTGTAATTTCATTTAGCAGAAAAAAAAAAGAATGACTGTAATTTCTCTCTATCTCTCTCTCTCTTTGTTGAATTAATTTCTCTCCTAATTGGGACAGGTTTAGAAGAATATGATCCATACTCAATGATCCTAATAATATCAGTATTTATTTCTTTGGAAGCTTGACTTCGCTGTTAACTCGAAGTAAGCGTTCACGGTTATCATCAAGCCTTGCGAATTGCCCATAACGCTTCAACACTTCCATCATCAGATCCCTCCGATCTACACCTAAAGTTTACTTTTTTCTTCTTTGCTTTTGTGCTTCTGTCTTTTTTTTTGTTTTGTTTTTGATGGGTAGCTTTTGTGCTTCTGTGAATATCTCCATTTCTCACGCCCCAAATCTCAAAGCACAATGTGAAAATTGTGGACAGAAAATGAAAAAAGTCAAGCACAGATTAGGATCAAGAGACTAGATCAGTTACTGGCTGCTTCTTTTTCAATTTTTTTCCCGGGAATAGAAACTTTACAATATATTTACATTTGCATCACCAGCTCTCTCCGCACGGCCGAACTCAACCGGCCATCACGATTCTCCGTCTGTGATTGAACTCATCCACTATCTCGGCGGCAACTCTTTCACCAGCCAAAGCATTTGGACAAATTTAAGGTCAAAATTCCCATTGCTAACACCAGAGAATCAACCATCTCCGGCATCTTTCCAGCTGATGACTAGCTCTGTCCCCAGCAGTTCAAGTACATAACTTGCCGAAGCGATTCATCAGCCTGCTTCCTCCTCTCCTCTCCATTTCCATTGCCTAGAAAACCTCCGACATCGGGGCCTAGCATACTAGACATCGGCCGGAGATCTTCGGCGTCGCCGGAGGAAGAAAACAATCGCTTTTTGTTATGATTAAGAGACTTGAGGCCGGATCCCCATTTATGACCTTGATCGCTGTGCCCGTTCACGACGGCGACGCTGGCCGCCATCCACACACGGTTCAAATAACTCATCTTTGCTCAATTGCTCCTCGGTCGTTTGCGAAAGAAACGATTGTTCAGCAAAGTCGTTTTGATACTGGAATACTGAGCGAATGGAAGCGAACGACAGGGGGTTCCTTTATAGGCGAGAAAGGCGGATTGCATAAACCGGGCGGTTTAGCTAAGTATGGAGGGCGGAGTTGTAGTTGGTTTTTACTTTTTTTGGACGTATCTGTAGTTGGATAAAATGTATTTAAAAAAATAGGAGTATTCAAGTTGTAGAAAAGTCATAAATATTAAACGCACAATAATTTTATTAATATAAATTTAAAATTTAACTTGACAGTGCCCCTAAACTTGGTGTGTTGCTAGTAATTGAGAAACCGGCCTAACAGGAACAATTGGGTGCCACACAAAAAAGAGGTACCCACCGCTCCTATTTGATATGGGCACTACAACCAACCTCCTTTTCTTTTTTTTAAATATAAATAAATAAATAAATATATATATATATATATATGTATATTCATTTTATTTATTTTTCTTAATATGTTTTAGTTTTTTTAAATTTTCAAATGCATATGTCTTTCTTAATTTGCATAATAAAAATTTAATAAAACAACCAAATAAATAAAATAAAATAAATTAGTGAAACGAATTAAATAAAATAAATAAGTAAAAATATAAATAATTAAAAATTAAATAAATTAAATTTATTATTTAATATATATATATATATATATAAATAGGTAATCAGGTTCGGGTCAAGTTGGGGTCCGAACATGAAAATAAATGTACAAGACTCGGTTATTTTATATTGAATCTGGGTCAATATCTGGGTATACCCGACCCATTGACGAGCCTAAATGGAACTCTTCGATCAATTAATATGAATTTTATATATATTATGAATCGAATTAACTTTTGATCTTTATAAATTTGGTTGGAGTTAGAAAATACAGAAAATATTGTGAATAGATAAATTTACTCTTGAAAATAGTAACACGTGCATATAGTATAAATTTTCGTAATAATTTTGTCACGATGCCCAAAATTTAACAAATATAGTTAGTTGAAAATATATTTTATATATTAAAAGTTAAAATAAAAATTTTTAGCTAAAAATAAAAAAGCATAAATAGTTTTTGGGTGACTATAGCAGATTTCTCAAAAAAAAATTCTAAGAAAACCATGAAACTTAGAAAATTAATAGTTCTAGACAAAAGAAAAAAAATCTACAGCAGTGGCGCAGTGGTTGTGACAAGTAATTTTAGCAATCGTGATTTCAAAAATAAAGATAATTAAAATATTTGTGACTATTATATAAATTAATAATTAAATACTCCCTCTATTTGTAATTAAATATTTTTATTATTAACGTCTTTAATTTAAAGAAAGTAAACTTCAATAATACATGAGTTTGTCACCAATCTTTTTAGTCTTGATTTAAGAGATTTAAACTACATTGACATGTGAGTCTTACTACTAATCTCTTTAATTAATAAGAATATTATAAAGTTAATTAAGATAAATTTGGTAAATTGAATTCTTAAATTTTATAAAAAGACAAACTAAGGCATTCAATTCTAGGCGAACAAAGTATTATGGTTGAAATCAGTTGTTAACAATGTTTTGATTGCCAAATAATTCAACTTCCCCAATGTTAAAGCTGGTTCGAGTTGCCGAACCGTCCAAAAGATAATGTTTGCAACTCAAATGCCCGTTTGAGCTTTGCAAACGCTCCTCCAAACGGGCACTAAGCGCGCAAATGATGGATTTGATGAACGTAGATAAATTGAGTCTAGTAGAGCTTTATGTTATCGAACCTTATTTGTTGGAGTTGTACCTAAGTTTGACGTAGTAGAGCTTTATGTTATCGAACCTTATTTGTTGGAGTTGTACCTAAGTTTGACGAGCTAATTTTTTTATTTTTAAATTTATAGATATATTTATCCTACTTAATTTACTTTTTAATATAATATATATACACCATCAAATCATAACCGTTTGATGAATTTTAATCTAATGGTTAGAGAAATAATTTTTTACTTCTTTTGGTATTTGAGAAAATTTTTCTTATTTTTACTTATGTAATATATTTTTGTTTGTGTTTTGTTGAATAATTCTATGATTATCTTGGAGATTGAATTGAAGAATGAAAAATGGGATTGGAGATTGAGAAATGAAGACATAATGGTCGAATATTTGATATTGTAACTTGCATATTTGATAAAAAGTTTGACAATTAATGTTAAAAAGTATTGAATGTTTAATAAAATTTGAGTATTATTATATTAGAATTTCTATGATTATTGTAATTTGTATCACGAGGAATTGATCATGTTTTATGTTTAAAGAAAAATTGTCATTTAGATTCATATTTTGTATTGTGATTTTTGTGTGTATATAAGATTTCTAAATAATAGTAATAATAATAATATTGGACCAGGTATACTTGGATTTGACCGGAGACCTAACAGGTTCGGGTAATATCGTAATGTTTCGGACCAATTGTGTAGACCGCTCAGGTCCGAGACTATTAAGTAGTAAATGGTTCCGAGAAATAAGGGTCCTAATTGGACACGTTTACTCCCCCGGTTCCATTTCTCCAAAATCCTTTCATATTAGCTTCAAATCCAAAATTTCTCATGTGTACGGTAGCACGCATTTTTAACATAACTTTTTTTGCTAGATTTTGTCAATGTATAAAAGTTTTGATAAATATAATTAATTAAAAATAATTCATGTATATCAAAAAATGAAATAAAAAATGTAGATTGAAAAGATAAAAGTATAAATAATTTTTTAGTGGAAACAGTTAAATTCTCTAAAAAATTAATATTTTAATAAGATATAAAATAATTATTTTTTACAAATGAAAAATTAAAATAATTTTTTTGAAAGTTAGATTATCAATTAAAAATAATTATTATAATTATTTATGAGGAGGAATTAAAAAATTTAAAGACGTATTTAAATTAATTTTTTAAATAAAAAATTAATTTATTTTATTTTTATTTTAAAATTTATTTTTATAATTCTTAATTTAATTTAAATAAAAAATTTAATCAAATAAGTATTAAATTATAGTCGTTCTTTGAGAAGTCGAAAAGGCAAGTTGATTTTTGGTTAAATAATTTGAAAAAGTACACGACTCACGAGATGTTGCACGAGAAAGAGGTTCATGAGCCTGAGGAAAGTTCCAAGTAACAGAGCATGAGTAATGAAGGGGGACCAGGTGGCAATCCTATCTCAATCAGTCTGTCAATGACTCCTCACGAACGAACCAATAGATAGCCAACAGGTTTTTCCTCTCTTTCAGCTAATGTAGTGCCCACACTGTCTCTCCAACTCCTGGAAGCCCTACAATCTGCGGTGAGTGAATCTGGTGAGGAGGCGGTCCGATTACGGTACAGTTTACAGATATCAATTGTTAAATTTTAATTTAATAATTGAATATTATATTATTATAAATTATTATTATTTATTTTATTAATAATTATTTAATTTTTTTATAATAAATAATTATTTATAATATATAAATTTTTAATCGATTTATTTAAAATTTAATAATTAAAAATTTATTAGTATAAATTTAAAAAATAATATTTTGACCTAGTCAAACCGCTGGTGAGGCTGTCGTTTTCTGAGTATGGTCCAAAGCTGACAAAATGACAAAGTAGACACGTGGGAGGCTCATCAGCCACTCTCACTGACAGCTATTGCTGCGGTAAACATTTTACGTATGGTAACTACAAACAATAAATTTCAATTACCGCAGTTAAGTTATTACTCTCCCCTCTAAATTAAATAAATGTTATTTTTTATATTCTTAATTAATTTAAAAATTATTTTTATTAACTTAAAAATGAAATAATTATTTTTAAGTTAGTGTAATTTGAAATTAATAAAGTAAATTTGTTATTTTTACTTTGTAATTTAATATTTTTAATAATATTCTTAATCCGTAAAAAATCAAATTTAGACAAATAAAAAATCGAGAGAGATTAGTATCAATGGTCACATTTGGATGAAAAAGAAAAATGATGACAGTTCATGTACCTTTCCAGTTGATTAAAGCTCACTTGCTTGAAGTAATCTAGACAATAATTTTTGAGTTTGATCTATTATAAAATAAAATTGAATAATTATGCTAAAATAACTTTAACTACATAATATTTCTTGTGAAACTGAAAACAATTCCCTTAAGTTTAAGAAAAGTGTTTTTCACTCATCTTTTGGATGGTCCAAGAATTGGCTCGTAGTCCTCAATAATTGTAAACGTTCAGTCACATATTCTTGTCTTCATCGTAGAATATTGACCTTGAGCCTTCGGTCATTTTTTCAATTATATACAAAGAGATCCAATGAGAGCAATTTAGTTTTAGTTCTAGACGTATTTTTTGCAGTATGTGTAAAATCAGATTTGATTTGTTAGATTAAATTCAAAATTTTGTGAGTTTCCTATATTTATTTTTAAAAAATTTTAAATTTCAGAAGTCGTTAGATCAGATTTCGAATATGATCCAACGGTTCAAAATCAGTCCTGCACATGCTGCAAAAAGCACGTTCAAAACTGAAACCGAACTGCAAATACCTAATCCAATACCTTATATTTTTTCACTTTTTTTTGGGGATAAATACAGTGGCTTATCTTGGGATTCTATTTTTAAACTAAAAGAATAGAAAGTTCTATTAAATAGAATATAGCAATATCAGTATAAGGCTCGTACTTTGCACGGTATATATATTACTTTATAAAAAAATAAGTATATAATAAAAATAGATTTTAGAAAAAAAAAATTTATTCTAAATGTCATTAAAAAAATATCTTTAATAGTACAACTATGAGTAAACCCATTTCTTTTAGTGATAGAGTTAATTTTTCATTAAAAAAAAGTATCATAAAGAAAAATTAACATGGGTTATTATATAAGGGAAATTGGCTCTGAATGCCACTGAAGAATGCACTTACTGCTTGTCTTGCCACTAAATTTTTTTTTTTATTCTTTCATGTCATTTAACTATTTTCGATTAGCTAATTCTGCCACTCAGCCACCACAAACGATGGAATCCGGCGAAAAATAGCATGCTCCACTCACGTGCTGAGAATTTGAGTTTTTTTTTATCAATAATTGGCTATGAATGCCACTAAAGAATGTACTTACTATTTATTTTGCCATTAAACTTTTCTTTTATCATTTCATGCCATTACACTTTTTTTGGGTGGCTAATTATGCCATTGAAGAATTTGATATTTTTTAAAAAATAATAAAGGGCATAGTGGTCAATACAATTCTCCTTCCATCAATTTTTCACTTACCTAAACTAAATCCATTTTTATCCGTTTGAGAACCCAATTTAAAACCTAACAGATTAACTTCATAAAAATGGCCAAGGTTGTTGTCCGTCTCAATTTCTTGTGTCTAATTAATAGCAAGATTTGCATCCAAAAAAAAAAAAAAATTGGCCCGTTGGCGTTCATTGCCAAGGTTGGTGTCAGTCTTAGTTTATTGTGTCAATTTCAGTTTCTGCCGAGGTAAATTAGGTCCAAATCAACAATTTAGCTTCTGCAACAAGTAAAGAATTACAACAAATGGCACCGAAAGAAGAACCATTGTGACTGTTTGATGAAGTTAATCTATTAGGTTTTAAATTGGGTTCTCAAACGGATAAAAATGGATTTAGTTTAGGTAAGTGAAAAATTGATGGAAGGAGAATTGTATTGACCACTATGCCCTTTATTATTTTTTAAAAAATATCAAATTCTTCAATGGCATAATTAGCCACCCAAAAAAAGTGTAATGGCATGAAATGATAAAAGAAAAGTTTAATGGCAAAATAAATAGTAAGTACATTCTTTAGTGGCATTCATAGCCAATTATTGATAAAAAAAAACTCAAATTCTCAGCACGTGAGTGGAGCATGCTATTTTTCGCCGGATTCCATCGTTTGTGGTGGCTGAGTGGCAGAATTAGCTAATCGAAAATAGTTAAATGACATGAAAGAATAAAAAAAAAAATTTAGTGGCAAGACAAGCAGTAAGTGCATTCTTCAGTGGCATTCAGAGCCAATTTCCCATTATATAAATAGTTATTAGAGTTATTATAAAAAATATGAAGTAAATTAATGTATTTAATTTAAAAAATGTGCACTAATGGTTAATCATAAGTAAATTAAGATGAAAAAAAGAAATAAAAAATACATTGTAAGTTGTATTTTTTTTCTATATCTTGAAAGTAAATTAACTTTACGACATGATCTTTCAACTATTCTACCGTATTCATCTTCTGCTCCCATTATGTGTAAGAAAAAAAGAAAAATTTATATCATTTAATTATTTATTTTGACTCTTCAAAAAATATAATATATTTGTAATAAAATTATTGTGAAAATTAAAATTTTCTCTCCCCTTACTTGTCTCTCTCCATTCCTAAAAAATAAATAATATAAAAAATTAAAAATATTAGTATTTTATATTGAAAACCCCAAAGAAAGATTTTTCTAAAATAAAAAGATTTTCTGGTCATTGCTCAACTTTTTTTCAAAAGAATTGTGTTCTTGATCCATCATAAAGAAGGCATAATGTTAATGTACTTTACAAAATTATTTCTTTCTTTTATATTTACTAGGTAAAAAGACAAAAATAAAAAAATAAAAACTATCGACTATTATATTTTATATCTAATTTACTGCAAAATTATGCATATTCTAGTGCAGAATATTTTAATAGATAATTGACACTTTTATCCTTAAAAATTAGCAAATGAATAATCAAATTAGATAGTGATAGATATTGTTCTAATTGGTGTAATAGATACCAAGAACTAAACAGATAAATATTCATGAAGTCATCTCCTCAAACAAACGAAAAAAAAAGTTTGAATCTTCAAAACCTATCAAAGAAAATAAAAACTCAATAATATTCTATTAAAATAAATAAAATATAAAATAGATTATATCATTCAATCAAAACAAAAAAGAAAAGGTATGAAAGATGTAAAAAGAGAAAACATCAATGATACTAAAAATAAAACTAAAAAAATAAAAGAAGCTGACAAAAAGGGAGCAAAGGAATAACTACATATGAAAAATCATATACAACTTGTAAACTTGTTGATAATTAGAAAATTCAAAAAGTTTAAAAATGTATATATTTTATTCCCTAAAGGAATTACATGGACTCATATTAAAGAAAAAAAATATAAATAAAAATAAAAAAGTGCATATATCTCATTTTGCAGGATTTAATTGAAAAAGCCTTTAAGACATATTTTAAAATTTTAAAAATAATAAAACTAAAATACTTATTTGAATAAAAAATTAAAATATCCTAAATATATCTGATGCCTATAACATGTATAACACTCATGCATTTTCTCCATTTTAAAAGAAAAAGTATGGGACAGTCTTTTTATTTTGGCCTCTATCCCAAAAGTTCTCAACAAAAAAAATATTTTCTAAAAATAAATAAATTCATAAACATCTCACATGTCCACAAAGAAGTTTTCAACAAATTTAAAAAAAGAAATATTTTTTAAAAATAATTAATTTATAAATATCTTTTAAATAATAAGAGATGCATTGAGCATTGATAAGCTGCTCAAGAAAATCAAATCTAAATACTATTTATCAAATTCAGAGGTCAAACATTAAAGTGAAAGAAAAAAAAAGAGAATAAGAGTAACATGTATCAAAAAATGAATTGAAAAGATTATCTCTTCAATTTGAAAAAAGAAGACCCTAATTAAAAAAAATAAAAAGATCTAACAATAAAAAATCTTATGAGAAAAAGTTTGTGAAGAAAGAAAAAATTTATGGAAAAAATGGGAGTAGATGAAGTTATATAGAGATAGTGAAAATTTATTAAGAATTTAATTTAGATTAAAAGATTTGTTCAAGTTAAACTAAAGTGTTTATATTATTTTATCTCTTAGCTAATAATAACTCTTTTATATAATAAAAAAATTAAAATTTTAGAAATTAGAATTGGAGATTTGAGAGTTTTGGTAGAGGAGAGAGAGTAAAAATATTTTGGTAATATATATATGTATAGATGTAAGTTAGTAGGAAAATAGAAAAGTCAAGTGCAGATGCCAATAATCAAGGGGAAATTCTTAGGTGAGCCCGGTCCACGGCCCCACTTGTGGACCGGATTCACTCAAAAGAAAGCATGTGTCACTTTTACTCTGAAGCCCTATTCAACCCTTTCTCAAACCTTCTCTTTGCTTCTCAGTGTGCTAACTCATCTCTAGAAATACTTTAAAAAAATTTAAAAAAACTCATCTCTAGAAAGTTCGATGACAATGCTTTGTAGCAGAAGCAAAGAGAAGGTTTGAGGAAAGGGTTGAATAGGTTTCCAGGTAAAAAGGGACACATGGCTTCTTTAGGTGAATCCGGTCCACAAGTGAGGCCGTGGACCGGGCTCACCTAAGAATTTCCCATAATCAAGGGTTTCTGAGCAAGTAAGTGAGTGAGAGTATTATTTTTATGCTTCACAAAAGAGAAAAATAATAGGCTTAAAACTTTAAAAATAAATATTTAATAAGAATGAAAAGACTACTTAAAATTGATAGATTTTTTTTTTTACCCGATGATAGCTTATCTTGGGACTTTACTATTATTAGAAGTTTTATTAGAGACACACCTTTAATAAGCTTTACATATAAAAACTCTTGTATTACCTAATAAGACTTGGTTGTGATAGGCAATAGCTGATTTCCGTTATTAGACAAATATCCTGGATGAGATGAGATTCAAAGTAAACTTTTAAATAATATTCGTTTGGTTTTAAAATATAAAGTTTTTGACTTATTTTTTTTTTAAAAAATATTTAAATTTTTTATTAATTTTAAAAATTATTTTTTAAAATTACTTGTACTATAAATATAAAATTTTTTATTATCTATTATACTAATTAAATTAATTAATTATAATATGGTTCATAAAACCTAATGCCATAAAAGCCAAAAACTATGTGTGGTGGTGGATTATAATACCAGTTGAGATTTCAGAAGATATCACTTTCTGGATCTCAATCAACTTACTGATTAAACTAAGTGCAAAAATATCCCAATTAATTACATATAGTGGTAGACAGAATCAATTGATCCAATTACTCTGGTCCTTTTCAAAAACCACTCAGTTCTCTTGGCTATTGCTTTTGAGCTGTCAACTGAATAATGTAACTAATTATTCTTTTTTTTTTAAATTTTTTTCAAGAATTATTTTCCCTTAATCTAATTGCTTTGAAGGAGGGCAAAATTTAAAGGAGGAAAAAAAAAAAATGTAGCTGATCAGGAATAGTTCTAAACTTCCTTCATTTGCAGGTAAATGCAGCAGCCAATCTCTATGGCAATATTTTAAGTCTTTGATATCATTGAAGAGTGGTCCTGAGGATTCTTTGCTGAAACATCCTTAATAATTGTAAATTTCTTTCTTATTTTACTAAATAATTTGCACACATTGAAAGTGACCCGTTCTTATCCCTTATAGTATTGACCGTAGTGCCTTGTGTCATTTTCTCAATGATAAAGAAAGACGTCCAATGAGAGGCCTTATCACCCACCTTATCTTTGAACTACTCTAATTTTTTCTTTTTCTTTTTCTTTTTTTTTTCACCCTCCCTTGAAGGATAGAATAGTCTTTAGAAAAATTACAAGTAGTCGTTTTCAAGTGCTGATAAATTAATAATTGGTCCTATTGCCTATTGATCATCTACTTTTGTCACAATCATGATTGAATTATCAAAAACAATTTCCATTTAGGAAATAGTTCACTTGATTCAATATGAAAAATTCTCTTTGTCTTATATCCAAGATAATATACACTTTTTGTTTAGCATGCTCATAAAGGAAGTATCAAATGAATGAATAAAAGTGCTAATAAGAATTTTTTAGTATACTTTTTATGTATTATTTAATATATTAATTAAATTATATCATATTGAATTATGTGATTATTTTAAATTTATTAAAATTTTTAATTCAATGATATAGTTACGTATAATGCAATTAATTAGTATACAAAACAATACACTAGAAAGTGTATTAGAAGATTGTAAGCCCAGCTTGTACCTATCATGTTTAAAGAATCATATTCTTTGCATAAGTAAGAAGAATATTTCAATTGCACTTCAAACATAACATACATATGGTCCTACAAGAACAAGTGAAGAAATAGATGAATTCCTTGCTTCTTTGTTCATCACCTTTTTGCGACTAGAAACCACCAACCCCCCCCACCCCCCCGCCCCGGAAAAAAAAAAACTATTTTGAACCTAGCTTTATTATTGAAAATAAGAATTAAAAAGGAGGTATCCATTTGTTGTTTGTTGGCCACTTACTAAGAATATGGAATTTAGAGAAAATGATGATAATGATACTCTTCCTGCCTTAAAATATACAATTTTTTGGTTTTTTATATAGATTAAAGTAGAAGAAAATAATGATATTTTTTCTATCATACTTTTAAGTAATTCTACTTATATAATAGAAAATAAAAATTATATTTATAATAAAAATAACTTTAAAAAGATAATCTTTAAAATTTGTCAAAGGTCAAATATTTTTTAAAAAAGAAAAAGAATTAAAAATCCTTATATTTTGAAGGAGGGAAGTAGTTTGTATCGTCTCCTCAACGTTAAGTCATTTAATGTATCAGTTCATACCTAAGAAACTTCTCACACGGGAAATGATTCAAGTTCTTTCCAATTATTATCACCTCCAATGAACTATCCAGTATTAATGAATATTGAATTTTCGGACGAACGACAAAGATTATAATAAATACTCCGTTAAGAGTGTATTTAAATTATATTTAGTTGAGAGAAATTTTATCTTTGATTCTGTGAAAATAATTTTTTTTGTAAAAAGAGAAGTAAAACTCAATTGTATTTTTGATTGAAAAAATTACAATTCAAATGTAGGCTAAAGCAATTTTTTGGTAATGTATTAGATATATACCAATATTATTAAACCGTGAGTAAATTTCATATATAAAGACTAATGGGTTGTCCAACCAAAAAACCGTTGCAATATCACCTCATCGATATCACTACTACAAAATCATAACTTTCGCTTGAGATGAGGATCCACTAACTAATACATAAAGGACGGGTGTATTTGGATTGACTTTTCAATCTAAAAAAATTTACTTTTTTCTCACTTATTTTACTTTAAATATTACTTTTTCTATTAAAAATAATCTACTTTTACAATTTCTAATACAATTCATTTCAAAACAAAACTCTGGACATTGAAAGCCAATAGCTATATGTGGTGATGGATGGGGGATTAGGGGATTAGAATATCAGTTCAGAATTTAGAAGATATCACTTTCTTGATCTGAATCAAGGTACTGATTTAGAATTTGGAAAGAGAACATATCCCAATTAATTGTAAATAGTGGTGGACAGGATCATTTGATCAAAGTACTCTCTGGTCCTTTTCAACAAGCACTGAAGGGTCCAGGCTCCAGCAAAACACTTCTTGGCTCTTGCGTTTTAGCTGGCTAACACAATAATGTAACAAATGTTCTTTTTAGCTTTTCCAAAAAATATTTTCCCTTAATCTATACATAAGCTAAATTTTGAAGGAACGAAGATCGATCCATAACCAATACCCTAGGTGATGCCTTTCCTGAGTTAATAAAAGATCCAGCAAATTGAAAAGTAGGAGGACAATATGCTACTGATCATGAATAGTTCTAAACCTTCTCATTTGAGGGTAATGCACCTCCCAATCTCTAGGGCAATTTTGAGGTTTTCAATAACTCTGAAAAAAAGGTCCTGAGGATTCTGAGTGAATGTAAAGAAACTAAATCTACTTTACATTGAATCGAGTCCTTCAATCTGTTGTCGAGCAAGATACCTTTCCCTCCTTTCTTTCTACAAGACCAAGGATAAAGAGCGCAATCAGATAAAGCAAAATAGGAGCAAGTTTTGACATGTTCAATTGGAAATATTGCTAGTGATGTTAAAAGAACGAACCCATTCATCGATGACAAGCCCTTCTCCAAGAATTCTTGGGCCAGTATCCTCGGGAGGCTTCCTGCGTATCTCAAGCTCAGCCTCAGCTTCAGCCAGTTGACGCTTCAGCTTTTCTAGGGCCTAGATAGTCAAAACATTCAATGAATTTGCAGCGATTACAGAAAAAACAAGAGGGAAAACTTAAGTTCTGCACTTGTTGATCTTTAATTTGATCCTCATTGAAATTTACTTACAGGACAAGGGCGATCAGGCTCAAGGAAAATAACTTGCAGAATCTGTTCAACTGCAACCTGATCCATTAGCTCATCAAACTGCACAAGTAATTAAGTCAGTTGTGTGTTTCTAATACAGCAGACAGCCAACTATATTATTTTTCATCGATTAGGTTTAACATAGATCAAGAACGACACTAAAACATGTCTGAAGGAACTGAGCTATTGCTACTCTAGTCAGCCACAAGTGTAATAAGATCATTTGACAAAATTAAGATAGCAATCCCATACCAAAACTTCAAAGAAATGGAACCAAATGCATTAGCAGGTTAAGGTATTGTTTGGTTTTCATAGTGAATAGGTTGCAGATAACTAGGAAGTTTCATGAGGTTCAATTCTAAAAATGCATTTAGTTCACATTTTCTACATAGTTTTATTGTTCCAATACCACAAAGTTGCATGGAAATTGCAACTTGATCTTGTGATAAAATGGGTAACTGAAGAAAGTAACAAGAAATACAGCTGCAATTCCCAACCCCCCCCCTCCTTCCCACTCAACAAATAATCCTTGGTTTGCTCTTTAAATGCAAAATCAAGTTCTGACGTTAGGGACATAGAACAATGGGATAAATCATAACGGTGAGATTGCAAAAAAGTAGAAAAAGACTAGAAAGGTGCAGAAAGAGATGTTGCTAATAATTCGGCTTGTGATTGCTTTTACTCCCAGTTTCTTGCCACTAAGCATCCAGATAGAACAAGGTTAGCTTGGCAGTCCTAGTAACAGTTTCATAATTTTCAAGAATCTTCAAGGGTCTAAACTTCATGCATCAAATTAAAGCAACTGGTCCAATAAGATAGAAACATAGCTGCTTTAAATCTTCCGTCATTTCATCACTCTGTTTTTCATTTCATTAAGTGTCTATTCCGAATATACATTAAATTATCCATGCTATTGGTTTTCCTTTCTTTTATTTCAGACTAATATCAGGTATGGCTGAAAAAATATGACAAATCCTAATTAAATGGCTCAATCGTGCTAAGAAGAAAATGACTTACAAACTCTCGAGATATCAAATGCAAGTATATGTTGAATATGCCATTAAAGAAGAACCAATCCCTCCCCCTCCCCCTCCCCTCCCCCTCCCCCTCCCCCTCCTCCTCCTCCGCACCCAAAAAGAAAAATGTTAAAAAAACAGATACTGGTCCGACAAAATTTGGCTTGTTCACTACAAAGGATGAAAGAAGATAACTTGAGAACTTTGAACTATTACATTTATTATCTTGATAAGCGAAGTTTAAAACCAAAAACCAAATCACTCCACAAGGAAATAATACCAGAGGCAAAAGTATCAACAGAATTTACCAGCTCTGGAACGTAATCCATTGGTCCATTCACTTTCAAGCTCATGATCTTGAACTTTACCCTGCTCTTTAGACCAACCACCTTCTCATTGTTCTCAGGTGGCTCCACAAACTTGAAAACTGTTTAATTTTAGTACATTAAGATAATGGATATAAAATAAAGTGATATTAGACCATTATTCAAACAGAAACTGCAAATGTTATATGCAGAAGATCAAGTATGCATTACCAGTTGCAATGAGACTTTCATCAGGAGCAAGAATACCTCCTGGTGGACGCATGTAACAACTTTTTGGTGCTGTTGTTTGAAACTAAACAGCACCAAGAAATAGCAATTAGATTAAATTATGGCAGTCATCATTATGATTTGATGAATCAAAAACTAAGTTGATAGATGAAATAGAGGGAACTTCATTTTTCAATACTGACTCCCCCTTCCCTAACAAAAAGCAATAACTAAAACAAGAGTTCCAAGATCTGTTGTAGGATCATTTACATAATCATTGCCATGTTCATATTTCCTATGATGATTGAAGGATTCTTATATATATATATGCAGGTGGTTAATGTTTCTTGGGGATTCTATTAAAAAAAAAATCACTGGAAAATAGATCAAAGTCTTGCTATGCGAATCCTTTGGTGACAAATTGGACACAAGAACCAATTGATGTCCTTCTCATCCCACCAACTTGTCCAACATGCTCCTTATTGCTTTGAAGCCCAGGCTCTATTCTTTTTATCTTTTTCTATAGATTAGAAGGCGAAATATACATAATATTCGAATTGAATTCACTACTGCCTACACAGAGCAGCAACAGGCACACAATTATACTAGCAGTTCAAGATTCAAGTGGCTGAAAACATGCAAATATACTGGCATCTTAAATTGCTACGTATGTCCAAGGATAACAAAAGAGAGGGGACTTGCCTTGAATGCAACATGAGTCTTGCTAATGTTCTTAATCCTGATTGCGCTCTTAACTTGTTTTCCAGGTTCATCTTGACAAATTAACAAACAAAAGAAGAACATATTAGCTGACCCTTGAACATCACTTCAAAGTTTTCAAAAGAAAAATGCCTCATTTAGTTATAAATTGGCATGAAACTCAGACGATGTTACTCATAACCAAGAAATACGGGAATCTGGAAATCACAGAGGCAATCACCAAAGAAAACACTACCCAATAGATCAAGACCAGAAAGCCCGCAAATTAAACAGTTTTTGACACATACATGGAAAGTAGAGCTTGTTCGGAGGATCTAGACTTAGTTTACGTCGAGTAGGAAGAAACGACTTAGCCACCGAGGCGACCCTAATGGAAGAATGAGCATTAGACTGATCCCCACCACCAAGTTGATTCTGCAGCGACGAAGAACCACCATCCCCACCACCACCACCAGCACTGCTCGAGTGCCAGAACGGTAATCTACATAGACTCCAAACCTTAACTTCAGACACTGATTTCTCATTTGCCACTGCCATTCTTCCTCAAGCTAAACAACTCTACAACGAATGGTATCTTCTTCTTGGATTAAGACGCTGGGACAGAAGAAGAATTATTAGAACATTTAGTACAGAGGCTTCTGAGGCATGGTGTGAAACTAGCATCGATCACCATGTGTAATGATGGCAAGTTAGAAAATGATGCAGAAAATAGAAAAAGAAGAGAGAAGAGTCCATAATTGCCATGGGAGGTGGTCATAGCTGGAACCGATGTAGTATTTCAGACAGGATCCTACAGCAAGAATAATAGAACTGTGGCATTATACTCATGAGAATTTTAAAGGTGAAATTGGTGTTCGGATACTAATAATTTACCTTCTCACTATATTAACTATTTTAGAACATCTTAAAATAATTTATACTTTCTATAAATTCAAATATTTTAATATATTTTATACTATCAACTAACTACTAAATTTGTTATATATTATTTTTATATATTTAGATTTGATAAAAAATATTTATGGTCCATATATTTATTATTTTTAATTATATTATATTAATTTTATAATAAAAATTAAACTTTTATATAAAATTTCGTACCCGGTCAAATACTGTTAAATGAAATGAAACAAAGAGAGTACCATATATTAGTAAATAATGCTCTTAATTTTTTTAATGACTAAATTATTTCATTTATAGTAAAAGAGATTATACAAATGTGTTAAAAACTTATAGTAATAGAAAAAATATCACATCCTAGGGATAGATAATCTAAAAAAATAAAATAAAATAAACGCATATTCTGTTCGATTTCTTCTTCGTTATTCTTGAACCGCTAGCATAGATAACTCAACTCCATTACCTTTATGGAGTTGAAAGACTTTGTAACTCCAATAAAGAGGGATACCAAACACTAATCCAAAAAGGCTGATTTCAAAATTTGCCATTAAACTCCAAATCTTGAAAAAGAGTACAAAAAAAAAAAAAAAAGAAGATCACCATGGTTTGTAAACAAAATAAGGATGTGAAGTATTACAGATAATCTATATATATACTATACTAAAAGTATGGATAAGGGAGTCATGGAAATTTGAACTTAGTTATTTCATCTTTTTTGGATTACCTAAAATACTTATAGAAAAATAAATTATTATTATTTTTATAGACTAACTATAATAGGATACGAAAAATACACAAGGTGTATAAATATAATTATTTCATATAAATCTATCATAAAAACTCTAATTTAATTATAATTATTTAGAAATTATACAAAGGGTAATAAAATTAATTTGGAAAGTTACATCACATGCTAAACATATATTAACAAAAATATTTAACTTTTAAAGAGACACTAATATTTAATTATTATTACTTGAATCTTATACTATATTATGAGAAAATTAAAAGTATTAAATAGACAAATGAATTACTAGAAGAAAAAGTCTAAACATTAAAGAGATGAATAATGAGTTACAAGAAAAAAGAGGGAAAAAATCTCTAAGTGTTGAAAAAAAATAAAAATTATCAGAAAATAAAATATTAAAGATAATTCTGTAGATAATACATTAGTAGATAGATATAAAAGAAAAAATATTGAGATTGAGATTTAGAGTGATAAAAGTAAATCATGATTTTTTTGACATATTACTACTTAATGCATTAAAATGAATATATATATATATATATATATATATATATATATATATATATATATATATATATATAATTGTTATAAAAAGAACTGTGTGATTCCTCAACAAAGTGGCTAAATATATTCTCAAATAATTAGAAATATCAAACATCACTCATATTCTCTCCAATACAACCTAAGGATAATAATTAACTAAAAATATGTATACACACTAATCTTTAAAAATTAATCACTAATAAGGTCTCGGATTGGAAAATAAATTAATCCAAGGGCAAACATTAAGAATTAAACCTTATCAGTTTCAAAGTTTTTAAAGAAAAAGTACAAGGACTAGAAATGAACACGAGTATTACAGTTAATTAAAATTAAAAATTTTTAATAAAATTATTTTTTATTTTTATGAAAATGTGATTGTAATTTTGAGAGTCTTTGATATCTCTATAATAATTATTTGGAGTTACATAAAAATAATTAATTTAGAGGAATTAGTTGTGAGGTAAGTATAACATAGACAACTTAAAGTATTAAAGAGAGAGATAATTTACTAAAATAGAGTATTAAAGAAAAAAATTTTATTGTAATAATCAATTATTAAATTCTTTTTTCTATTCTTTTGCTACTAATAACAACTTGATTATGTATTCTCAAATTTACAAAATCAATAAAAGGGTTTAAAATTTAAAAAAAAATTATTTGAAGAGTAAAAAAAATACTACTATTTCTATTTCAAAATACAAGGAAGCTCTTTTATCTATTATCAAAATATTTAGTATTTTATAAATTTTAAGAATTATTTTTTAAAGTTATCCTTATTATAAATATAATTATATCATTCTCTATTATATTAGTGGAATTAGTTAATGATATAATAAAAAAAAACCCTAAAGGGAATATATCAAAATAGAATGGTGGTGGTAGTAATTGATAGTAGATTGGATATAAAGGGAGATAGAAAATAGATTATAATAAAAATTACAAAAAATTAATAGTAAAAAGATAATTAATTGGAGATGTATTTATAATTTAAAATATTATTTTTAAATTTTAAAAAATATAAACTAAAAATTTTATTTTTTTAAAAAATTTATCACGTGTGAATGCACGTGAATAATGCTAGTACTAAGAAAAAGCCAAATCATTGAAAAGAAGGGAGATGGAGGGAGAAGAGAGAGAATTATACTAAAATTACAATTATAAATAATTTTATTTATAAAGTTACAATTAATAAATAAATACTAAAGAATAGAGAAAGCAACTAATAACTTCTATCACAATTCTAATATCACTTATACACACTCAGGTACATGTTCAACAGTTAGAAATAATCAACTGACTCTGTCAACTTAGAAAGAGAAATATTCAACTAATATATAGTCAACTATGGACACAAAATAATCAACTAATGAACTAATATTGCTAACATAATAATGACTTTGCAAACTTCTGAAGCGGTGAACTATGGTGAATGAAGATTTTCAAAGCTTGCCCAACTAAAGGCATATTATTGGACAATATTCCTCATTTGCGTTTGATTAATTAGATGCGTATTTCTTTCTCTGCTGCATAGTAAGAACGAGACTTTTAACCTTATGAATTATGAGTCAAATTCATGATGGATAAGTTATTTATTGGATCAAAGTATGGTTGGTGTGATTGGATAGAGTTTGGTTTTGAGATTTTTGTCTTGGGTTTCATAAAAATTAAATTATTTGTAAAAGAAGATGTGGGTCATATACTTAAAATTTTGGATTCGGTTTCGAAACCGAACACTTTCATGGTCACTTTTGAGAATCTTAAGGGTGTTTGAATTGTGTTCTAATACGGAATGAATATAAAATTTTCACTTTTAAGTTTTATTCATTTTTTTATAAATAATTTATTTTTTTAAATTCAAGAAAA
The DNA here is from genome assembly GCA_030512225.1 of Rauvolfia tetraphylla. Lineage (NCBI taxonomy): Eukaryota > Viridiplantae > Streptophyta > Magnoliopsida > Gentianales > Apocynaceae > Rauvolfia > Rauvolfia tetraphylla. The sequence continues at coordinate 3,316,698 of JAJQKT010000012.1, forward strand.
TTTCAAACAGAAACTTTATCCAATCCTATCTTAAATATCAAAAGAATGAAAAACTGCTATTTGGAATCCAAATTACAGCTGGAGGAATCAATTTCTACAGTTAAGGTTTGAACAACATTTTCAAAATTGTAAGCTTAGAGACTACCTCATCTTCTTGGACTTTCTCTTTGTTTTTTCTTTTATTTTTGTGGAAAACACACTTTGTTGGATTTGATGCGGTCAAAAGAATAACAAAGATAACATTCTTGTGATCTGTGCCCCCCTTTTTGCTAAAAGCATCAATACTTTAACTTATAAGGTGTAGTTTAATTTTAAAGGAGTATATTTTGGATTTAAATTTTTTTAGACCTCAAAAGTGGAAAAATAAAATACCTGCTTTGCATAAAAAAATACATAAGTCAAAACTATGTATTAATATCCCGTTTTTTGTAATGTTCTATTTTCTAAAGTCTTACTCTTGACGCTAACACCATCTTAATCTGTGGAAACTTATACAGCAAATTCACTACATATATGAGCTTATGGTGAATAAGGCATAATTGTGGGGCAATATGAACCTTTTCTAAAGTTTCCTTTTCACATTCCTAAGGCCTGAAATTCAAAACTCATGTGAGCCATTGTGACTCTGCTGATTTTAGGGCAGTGATGGAGCAAGATTAATGATTTAGATTGAGCATGTTTCCATGGCTAATCATGACATTTCTGTAGCTGTAGCTGAAGAACTTTACACGGGGGAAGATATGAGGCTACAAAAGTTGATTGTCTAGAGAAGTTAGCTTTACATACAATGCAATTAAAGTGTATATATATATATTATGTTGCAAAATTCACTTATCTTTCAATTAACTATATGAAGTAAAGCAGGTAGCATTTTGTCGTAAGTAATTTGTGACGCCTTAAACTCAAATCTGCATTGTACATTATATGATTAAGACTTAGAGCATTTAATATCTTTAGGGAGGAGGGAGTAAAGAACCTAGGGTAATTATGGAGTTTGCTGTGTATCGGCATCATAAGTTTTGATGACATCGTCACGCGACTGGCGCATGTTACTTTGCTAAAAGTCATAATTGTTTGTTTTTCTTCAATGATCTTTTTTTGTACTGTTTACAATTTTTTTTCAGTGGATCTTCCAGGTGTGTACCACCTTGGTAAACACCACAAAGATATGCTGGATCACCCCCCATGCCAACAGCTACCATGTTAAACTCCAGGACAATCAATCAGCCAGCGTATTGGCAAAATTACATAATTTGTAATTGGAATATCTCTCATGTTGGACAATTCTTTCCGGTTAGAAGTGGGGTTAGATCAAGATGAATTTTTGTCAAAATTACTCCTTATAAGATTTGGATTAAAAAATCCTTCTTGACTTCACGTTTGAGCAATCTTTTTATAGAACTTGAGCAATTCAATCTTTCTTGGGTTTCCTCCTTCGGCAAAAGGGAGGGAAAACAAAACCTCTGTTTCTACAAATGTAATTTTTCTTTCGATTTCTCTTGAGGACTCAATTTGTTGATTTGTCATCCGTTCTTAAGATCACCATGCATATGTATAGCCAGTTAAACAATGGAAAGACCAGAAATGAAAAATTGTATTGTGTCACAGGGAGGGGCTAGCTGAAAGATACTCTTGATCATATTGGAAGCAGAAGGAAAACGCGGCTATCTTTGATCCTCGCTAATCCTTTTAGGGTTTCTTTCTAGAGAAATATGTAGTTGATGATGCATACGGACAAGCCATTCATTGGATCAACGAGCACGGGCTGGCAGAGCCAGTTGGAAGTACAAGGGGCTAGGCATTCACAGCCTTATCAATCTATTCTCAGATGTTTGAGAAAATGCTCACATGGAAAAAAGAAATGGCAGTTGATTTAGATTTGAATTTCTCTTCCATTGATTTCTATATTAAGCAAATGGTCTTGCATTTACAGTCATTGATTGCTGAAGATAACCAAAAGTTTCAAACTGTTCCCTGCCCTATACATTAAAAATGAGAGATTGCAGGGTTCAATTGGGAGGGACCCCAGCAGCTCAAGTACATAACTTTCCTGAGGGCAGGGGTTTAGGTAGAGACTGCAGTGCTTTATACCGTCACTGATTACAGACTAGCGATTCACTGGATCAACGGGCAGGGGATGGCAGAGCCGGTTGGGAGTACAGGGGGCTAGCCATTCAGAGCCTTATCAATCTATTCTCAGATGTTTGAGAAAATGCCCATCTGGAAAAAAGAAATGGCAGTTGATTTAGATTTGAATGCTCTTCCATCGATTTCTATATTAAGCAAAATGATCTTGAATTTACAGTCACTGATTACAGATGATACCCAAAAGTTTCAATTTTTGCCTGCTCTATACATTAAAAATGAGAGACTGCAGGGTTCAATTGGGACCCCAGCAGCTCAAGTACATAACTTTCCTGAGAGACTCCTCGGAAGCCTTTAATTTTTCTTCTTCAGATTTTCTTGAAATCACTGCAGAAGACTGAGAAGAGAGCTTTTTGGCCTGAGACAAAGACCTGAGGTTGTTCTTGGCATACTGATGGATTGACCTCATGGTGTAGTTCCATCTACAGAACCCCTGATCTTTTAGTGCCTCCACTAGCCCAACACTTGCTGCTACCACCCATGCTCTGCTTGTTGAACTCATTTTCACCGAATGAAATCTTGCAAGTAAAACTCTTGGAGATTCTAAACGCTCTGCTTATGAGTGAAACTCTTAAGGATGTTTGATGGGATGCTGCTCTTGGGATGGTTTCTTATTTAGTAGGTTCATTATAAATATGCCCGGAGGGGAGGGGGGAGGAAGCAGAATCAGCAGACTGGAAAGCAAAAACAAGGGGCTTTGGAGTTTCCAGTGGTCTTGGAGAATATGGTTCTCGTCTAGTTTTAGTGGGGTTCTTGTGAGGGGTTACTGTTTCGCCATTCTATTCGCATTGGGACACTTTTGTCGTTGAGTGACGATGCGCACACGGTTTTGTATTAAGAAATACATTGCACCTAGAAAGTGGGCTAGTCGAACCTTGGGATAAAATATACCGGCTGGATACTTGATCTGGTTCGTGGAAATCGGAAGGGCAGTGTGGACTCCAGACTCGGAATTTTTAAATCAGTTGGCCATTTCTTTTGTTTCATATGTCCTATTCAGTGCTTATTTGAGGATAAGGTACGGCTAGAATAGCCGACACCCTTTATTCCTATCGAATTCCTACTGTTTTTTATTAGTTTTATATGAAACTATGAAAAAATAGCCCTTCAATTTTTTATTAAAAACTATATTTTTTTCACAAATTATTGTTTTCTCGTTTAATCCTAAAACACTGTTTTCTAATCTCACCATTGCCAGAATTATGGATGTATTTTGTTATTAATACTGGTCCTTCTCTCTGATTTTTTTTTTTTTTTTATGTTACTTCCCAATCCACATGATATGATTTATATCCAAGCACCCAACATTAGTATTCCCCATTTAGTGTTCCTAAAAACTATACTTGAATGAAATTCTGCAGTTGACGAGCCACCAAAACTTTGTCATTGATTGGAATAACTTTTAGAGTGTATTTGAATTGTGTTTAGTTAAGAAAATTTTTGTATTCATGAAAATAAACTTAACTTTTTTATGAAAGGAAAAAGGGAAATTGGCTCTGAATGCCACTGAAGAATGCACTTATTGCTTGTCTTGCTACTAAACTTTTTTTTTATTCTTTTATGCCATTTAACTATTTTTAGATAGCTAATTATGTCACTCATCCACCACAAACGGCAGAATCCGGCGGAAAAGAGCATGCTCCACTCACGTGCTGAGAATTTGAGTTTTTTTTTAATCAATAATTGGTTATGAATGCACTTACTATTTATTTTGCCATTAAACTTTTTTTTATTCTTTCATGCCATTTAACTATTTTCGGGTGGCTAATTTTGCCATTGAAGAATTTGATTTTTTTAAAAAAATAATAAAGGGCATAATGGTCAATACAATTCTCCTTCCATCAATTTCTCACTTACCCGAACTAAATCTATTTTTATCCGTTTGAAAACCCAATTTAAAACCTAACAGATTAACTTCATCAAAATGACTAAACTAGATTATTGATTTGAGCCTTATTTACTTCGGCAAAATGGCTAACACAAGAATATCACTAGCAAGATCTTTATTTACCAAAAAAAATTTTTGGCACGTTGGCGTTTATTGCCAAGGTTGGTGTCAGTCTTAGTTTATTGTGTCAATTTCAGTTTTTGTCGAGATAAATTAGGTTCAAATCAACAATCTAACTTCTGCAACAAGTAAAGAATTACAACAAATGGCACCCCTAGAAGAACCATTGTGGCTATTTGATGAAGTTAATCTGTTAGGTTTTAAATTGGATTCTCAAACGGTTAAAAATGGATTTAGTTTGAGTAAGTGAGAAATTTGATGGAAGGAGAATTGTATTGACCATTATACCCTTTATTATTTTTAAAAAAATTAAATTTTTTAATGGCATAATTAGCCACCCGAAAATAGTTGAATGGCATGAAAGAATAAAAAAAAAAGTTTAATGACAAAATAAATAGTAAGTGCATTCTTCAGTGGCATTCATAACCAATTATTGATAAAAAAACTCAAATTCTCAGCACGTGAGTAGAGCATGCTCTTTTCCGCCGAATTCCGCCGTTTGTGGTGGATGAGTGGCAGAATTAGCTATCTAAAAATAGTTAAATAGCATGAAAGAATAAAAAAAAGTTTAGTGGCAAGACAAGCAGTAAGTGTATTCTTCAGTGGCATTCAGAGCCAATTTCCCAAGGAAAAATGAAATCAATTGTGTGTACTATCCAAATAAATCCTTTGAACTTTGTTTCTAGTCACCTAAATCTTTCAAGCACAGCAGTGACAAATTCTTCTTGAAGGAGTCCTCATTTATTGAGCACCAGTGTTGGGATTGGCTGCCAGTTTTATATGCCTGGCGAAACAGATGTATTGACAGATTATCTGAACCTTTTTTCTTCACATGTTTAGAGATTAAGGGCTCTAGAATCTGAGATCCTTTTGTGATTATAAGACACCATTACCGTTGTTTTCCATGTCAAAATGATGAGCAGTTGTCTTTCTCGCTAGGATTTTATCGTCTTTTTCATGAATGATCATTTCAAACGATACGATCTACGCTTTCCTTAGCCATCAGGTGACATACATTTGTCAAATTTCAGAATCACCAGACCATATCTCCAACATAATACTCATAACTATGATGGAAATCAAAATATATATAAAAGAGGCACTTTACCCTAGACATGAATCTCTTTTTGCAACTGATTCTATATCAAGCAAAATGGCCTTGAAACTTTACAATAATTCTTTGCTCGAGTGACAAAAGTTTTAATTTCACTTCTACAACTATACATATGGATTAGAAACTGCAGGGCTCAATAGGGACCCCAACAGCTCAAGTACATGACTTTCCTCAGAGACCCCTCAGAAGCCTTCAACTTTTCTTCTTCAGCTATTCTTGAAACCACTGCAGAAGATTGAGAAGATAGCTTCCGAGCCAGAAGCAACGACCTGAGGTTGTTCTTGGCATACTGGTGCATTGACCTTATGGTATAATTCCATCTACAGAATCCCTGGTCTTTCAGTGCCTCCACTGCTCCTACACTTGCTGCTACTATCCAAGCTCTGCTTGTAGAACTCATTCTCGATGGGGCTTCTGTTCTTGAAATGTTGCAAGTAAAACTCTTATGAGGCTGTTATTCTATTTCAGTTGAATTCTTGTGCTTTCTAAACGTTTTTGTTGAAAAACGGGCCATTTGGGGGTTGCTTATATAGAAAAGTGATCGTGGGACTGGGTGGGGTTGGTCTGTGCAGAGAAACTATAAACAATAGAAAACCCCTGGTTTTGGGATTTTCCAGTGGTCTTTTAGACAATTGTTTCTTAAGTCGCGTGCGGTTTCTTGGACTGAATTGTCTACTTTGCCACTCAATTTCTTGCATGACAGCTTTAGATATGCGGGTGTTATTGGAATTTCAGAATGAGAAGACACTGTTTAGAGATGATGTGCACCCGGTTTTGCCCAGAGTTGAGGCTAAATGCAATACGAAGCCTGGGATAAGATATTGGGATGACAAAACCGGCTGAATTCTTTTGTCCGTGTTTTCGTTTGTTTTGGATCAACAGCTGAATATTTTGTCGTACGGTGCTGTCTGGATTTTGAAATCTTTACTAAGAAAAGTTAATATAAATATTTTATTTTATTTTTATTTTTTTTAAAATTCATAATAAAATAACTCAAAATCAAACTCAATCTAATTCTACCTTAGTCACCCTTAATAAATTGAATTAGCTGCCCTATAGGCTTGTGTACTACTCAGAATTGGGATTGGAGAGGTATCCTTGGTTTTACCTTTATGAATCAGCTGCCCTATATGCGTCTGTACTACTCAGAATTGGGATTGGAGAGGTATCCGTGGTTTTACGCGCAAGAGTTTCTTTTCTCGGTGAAAGATCAGTGTAATATTAATGAGAGATGTGTCTTGTTTTTCGTATTTATAATTTTGATACTTAATAATTTAATTATTTTGCTTTTTGTGTTTACTTTGGGGCTTTTTATCTTTCTATTTAAACAGCTTTCTATATTTCATCTTACCAAACAGTTTTTAACATGATTTATCAGGCTTCCTGATAAATGTCTTTATTTCATCCAGTGAGCTTTTGTAGTCGATGAACAACCAAAACTTGCCCATTTAATATGGAATAACTTTGGAACCCTCTGTTTCTGATATCATATTGTAACAGTAGTCCACTCTTTCATATACTCTAAAAGCAAATTCTTCTTATGGAAGTCCTCATTTGTTCAGTACAGGTCTTGGCAAATAACATGTTCCTCGTATGTCTATTGTCTAGAGGTTGTACCCCAAGAATCTGAAATTTTCTACCGTTGTAATGCACCAATGCCTATGTTTTCCATCCCAGAATGATTAGTTATATCTCTTGCAAGACTGTTATGCTTTTGCCTATGATTTTTTGTATGAAGATAACTTATTCTTAATTAGTGAAAAAAAGAAAGATAAAACTTATTCTTAGCTTTTCTTAATGGCCGGAAGGAAATATGCTTCACAATTTCTAAGATTGACCTGATCATATCTTGGAGATCGTACTCATTAGCTGATGAAAAAACAGTTCAATATGCAAGATAAAAAGTTCAAACAAGAAAAAAGGAAGGGGCAGTTTGATGCACACTTGAATCTGCATTTGTGATTGGTTTCAGTACAAGCAAAATAGCCTCGAAACTTTACAATATTCTCTGGCTAAGTGGCAAAGGGTTTCAATTTTTAACTGCTAGAATTTACATATGAATCAGAGACTGCAGGGTTCAATTGGGACCCCAGCAGCTCAAGTACATAACTTTCCTGAGAGACTCCTCGGAAGCCTTCAATTTTTCTTCTCCAGATTTTCTTGAAACCACCGCAGAAGACCGAGAAGAGAGCTTCTTGGCCTGAGAGAATGACCTGAGGTTGTTCCTGGCATACTGGTGGAGTGACCTTGTGGTGTAGTTCCATCTACAGAATCCCTGATCTTTCAGGGCCTCCACTGCTCCCACAGTTGCTGCTACCATCCATGCTCTGCTTGTAGAACTCATTTTTAGTGAACTTCTTCAAATCTTGTAAGTAAAAAGTCTTTTGCTTTCTGGTAAACTTCAAAAATTGTTGAAATGGAGCTTTTGAATGGTTGCTTATATAGAATCTGGTCTCTATTACTGTTTCGATGGGGTGTGGGAGGTGGAATCTGTGCACAGAAACACGAAATATGAAAACAAGGGGCTTTTCATTGTTCCAGTTGTTCTGGCGACAGTTGTTTTGGTGGGGGCAGTGGTGGGTTTGATATGATTAAATAACTATTATGCCGTTGTAATTGTCTAGGGACATACCTAAATATTGATGGGCGTTATCGGAATGTTGTATTAAGCGGGCAGTTGATAATGATGTAAACACGGTATTGCTCAGAGATGATGGCAGCGGGAGCGTAGGATTAGATCTTGGGATGACAGGAAAACCAGCTGACTATTTTCTTTTATCGGCCATGTGGTATTAGGAATCTTTTAATAAATCAGCTGGCCATTTATATTAGAATTTGATAAAGTTAAGGTATTTCTCATATTATACTCCAAGGGCAGGAGTAGTAATATTAAATTAAAAATGTGGTACTTTCAAGCTTAATACCTTACATTTAAAAATTAATCTTTTTTTCCCTTTTAACATTTGTATTTGCATTGTTTTATAAGGAAGGCCTCAAATGGGAAAAAGTTACTATTATGGTTTAAAGTGGTAAGGGTAAAAATGACCAGCTGAACACCTAGTATGAAAAAGGTCAAAGCTGAGACTTCTTTGTGAAATTAGCATGAAAATTGGAGCTTATTGTGAAATTAGCATGAAAATTGGAGCTTATTGTGGTAATAAATTAGATATTAAAAAACTAAAACTGTAAACCTAGTATTTGATTTTCTTTTTCATTTTTCTAAATAGTGTCACCATGATTTGTCAGTTTTAGGCTCCAAAAAAATTGGTGGTAACTATATACAGTTTTATTTTGGACTATATGTAGTGCGAAAAAATTTCATTATTCACTATTTACTTTTAAAAATTCTTAGGTTTCTCTGAAATCTTTGAAATACTAAAACTCAAATATGTCAATAATAACTACGTTGTTTAGCAAATAAAGTTTAATTTATCAAATAATATTCAATTTTACATCTTTTTACATATAAAAAATATCAAAATCAGCTACAAAATAGTCGATTTTAAAAAAAAATACGAATTTGCGTCACTTGCGCTAGAAAGTAGCGAATTTGGGCCACAAATTTCGCTCAAAATTGACAGAAATTGTGGTCAATTTCTGCCAATTTTGGGCGGAAATTGTGCCACAATTTTTGCCCCAAATTGGCGGAACTTGTGTCATAATTTTCGCCAATTTTTGCCAAAAATTGTGCGAAATTTTTCCAAATTTTGGCAAAAATTATGGACAATTAAAAAATCACATGGGATTTCTATTAAATTTGTCATATTAGATAATTTTTGTCAGAGAGAAAAATAATTTAAAGAACACATAAGCTTTTTCTTAAACACAAATATTTGTTCAAACTAAGATTACACAAATTATTCGAGTTAAAAAATATCCTATTTGTTCTTTATATTATTTTGTCACATTTGATAAAAACTATCTAATGTGACAAATTTAATAGAAATTCAATGTGATTTTTTAATTTTCCATAATTTTTGCCTAATTTTGGCAAAAATTTCGCACAATTTCTGGCAAAAATTGTGCATAGTTTTCGCCAATTTTTGGCGAAAATTGTGGACAATTTTCGCTAAAAATTGGTGAAAATTATGACACAAGTTTCGTCAATCTTGGGCGAAATTTATGCACAATTTCTGCCCCAAATTGGCGAAACTTATGCATAAGTTCCGCCCAAATTTGGCAGAAATTGACCACAATTTTCGCCAATTTTGAGCGAAATTTGTGGCCCAATTTCGCTACTTTTTGGCGCAAGTGACATAAATTCATATTTGTTTTTTCAAAATCGACTGTTTTGTAGCTGATTTTGATGTTTTTTATATGTAAAAAGATGTAAAATTAGATATTATTTGATAAATTAAACTTTATTTGCTAAAAAACGTAATTATTATTGATAGATTTGAGTTTTATTATTTTAAAGGTTTCAGAAAAATTTAAGAATTTTTAAAAATAAATAGTGAATAATGAAATTTTTTCGTACTATATATAGTCCAAAATAAAACTATATATAGAAATGAGGAAAAAATTCTGGAACTTACAAAAAAGAAGAGTTACTTGTACAAATCTTACTCCCTAGAAAATATCACTTTGACCCCATATTTAACTAGAAAGCTTGGTAACAGAGTATTTTACCACTTTAGAAACTATCATAAGGCTGATGGCCATGGATCTCTCGATGTCTGAGAATCTAGTATTTTTGCTTTTTATCCCACTATAGTAGTACTGTGTTATTAGTCCTTTTCTTGCTAAATATATATTATAAATTATTTGTCATACTCATTCTATGTGATATCTAGAGTTTTTTTAACCTTCTTTTCTGCAACTTTTTTTTTTCACCCAAAAAGGAAATTGATTAAAAAACAAAAGAAGTTACTAAAAAAAGAGAGGGTTTGGGAGGAGGAACTGTGAATTATATAACAGACACAAATATATGGAAGGAGATTAGAATTGATATTTGGCAATTTTTTCATTCTCATGCTTCTTCAAACAAAAGCATACAGTCAAATCATATATATACACTTGCATATACTCTGTCTAGAAGCAGTCCTGGGCTATTGTGATAGCCTGATCCTAGTCTTTGATAAACTGATGAAAGTTGGAGAAGCGGTCTTCTTTGAGACATGATGTGATTTATCTTTCTTGAAGTAGAAGTACTTAATTTGGACCCCAGCAGCTCAAGTACATGACTTTCCTCATGGATTCTTCAGACTGCTTTGCCTTGTGATCAGATCTTGAAATCAAAGAGGAAGAAGAAGAAAGCTTCTTATTAGCCTGAGATAAAGATCTGAGATTGTTCTTGGCATGCTGTTGAAGGGTCCTCAAACTATAATTCCATCTGCAGAAACCTTGATCCTTCATTGCCTCTACTGCTGCAACACTTGCTGCAACAATCCAAGCTCTGCTGCTACCACAACTCATTTTCAATATGATTTCTCTCCTTGAAATCTTGCAAAAACTCTCTGAAGATGATGTGGGGAATATACTTTTTCTGAAACTTCTGTTTCTCTAGTAAAAAGGCTGAGAAGATTTGTGTTGGTGAAGCTCCGGTAGTTGTTGCTTATATATATTGTAGAAGAAGAAGAAGAAACCAGGGGCTATGAATTTTTTTCCAGTGGTCTAGGAGAGTAGTTTCTTTCGAAGTCGTGGGCTGGTTTGTCATACCGAAAGCCCCATTTTGCCATTCTATTTCTTCTTTGGTAGCTTTAGATGTGATTATGTGAAGGGTGTTATTGGAAATTCGGTGTTTAATGTACACCACCTTTCCTGCGCTGATGTGTACATAGTTTTTTTTGAGAAAGTTCATTAGCCTTCCAAAGAGGGAACTCCGGAATGACCAAATCCGGCTGATCAGGAGTGAGCTTTCCCCTGATGTTGTTACCGTATAATTCTAGGTAGATCAAAATAAATTAGCCATTTATATTTTTATTTTATATAATCTTAAAACAAATGTTTAATTTCTCAAATAGAAGAAAACAAAATTTTCTTTTTTCCTAAAGCATATAATTTTTTTTCTTAAACATAAGGATATAAAAGAATTTATTTCAAACCAATATATATATTTTAATTTCCTTTCTTTTTTTTAAAAACAAAATATGGCATTATCTTAAGTTTGTTTCATATAATAGCCATATTTAAAAATGGAGAAACAAATTGCATTCTTGATTATTAAGTAAATGTTAATGCAAGAGTCAGCTGACACCCTATTTTTCCTTTTTTCTTTTTTTTTTAGCACAAAACAACCTTACTATTCTTTAATTAGCAACTAGGCAAAATTAATTTATAACCAAAGAAAAAGTTGGCATATTAATTTTAGATTAAAGAAACTACAAACTCGGAATGTTTTGGGTTAAAAAATTTTACAAATTGGCATTTAGTTCCGAAGTTAAAATTTCTGTTACTTACTTTTTCAAAAACATTAGATTTATCCTTTTTTTCAAGAAAATCAAACAAAAAATCAATTAAAATAAAATTTCTATAATTCAAATAAATTAATCGATTATGTAAATCTTAATATTAAATTACAATACAATCCTAACTACTTGGACCCAAAGGAGAAAAAATCTTATTCCTATTCCTTATGTATGTTGCTCCAAAAACCCTTTTCTTAGTGGAAGGAAAAGTTTATTTAGCCAAAAAGGGGAAGGAAAATTTTACTATGTAATGTCAATGTTACTTCATAGATTCAGACCTCTGGCTTTTGATAGAGTTGATGAGAAAGGAGAAGAGAAGCTCCTGGGTTTGTGAGATAAAGCTTCACGCACCTAACAATAAAATTAGCTAAGGAATTCTTATCAGAAGAGTACCACATCAACTTCACCATTATCTCAAAATAGAGATGCCAATAGCTGCTGATCCAGATTAACTTCAAATTATATTTTACTTTCCACACAAGTAAGATATTTATCAATCTTTTGATGGTCATCAATATTAACTTTCAATGTCCTGCAACCTTAGTACCTGGCAACAGTTGAAGCAAATCCAGAACTAGTAGAAGAATAAAGAGCATGCTTAACAGATAGGAAATGAGAAAAGTTGAATCTTTAAGAAATTCCTCATTGATGCTTCTCTAAATATACAAGCATACATTATAATTCATATCTACAGCTCTCATTTCATATACTATCTCTAGAGCAGCCCTCAAAGCCCTTATGGGTAGGCTGAAACAGAGCAATTCTCTAGCTTGCCATAATGGTTCATGGCAATTATCTTTGTGCACTGGGATCTAATTAATTTGGACCCCAGCAGCTCAAGTACATTACTTTCCTCAATGATTCTTCAGACTGCTTTGCCTTCTGATCAGTTCTTGAGATCACTGAAGAAGTAGATGAAGCAGAAGAGAGCTTCTTGGCCTGTGACAAAGATCTCAGGTTGTTCTTGGCATGCTGGTGGAGAGACCTCAAAGTATAGTTCCATCTGCATATCCCTTGATCTTTCAATGCCTCTACTGCTCCAAGGCTAGCTGCTACAATCCAAGCTCTGCTATTATAACTCATTCTGATCTTTCCTCTTTAGTTTCCTTCTGCTACTTTGATCTTTTTCTTCTTGAGATGTGAAACTGTGAAAGTATATTGATGAAGATGCTGATGCTGCAAGATTAGGGGCTAGAATTTTACTTTATATAGAGGAGAAGATATGGTGCTGCAAATGAGAGGATAAGAGAGGAAAGTAGCACTTGGGACTGGAAAACCAGAGGCTGGTTGACTGTGGTTTTAGCGAAATGAATATAACAGTGTGCTAGAAATGGCGGTTTGGGTTAGAAATGCCAATGGTTTTGTGCTGAATTTAAGGAGAAAGAGACCAGATGATGTCGCCCTTGGTTTACTGCAAAACCAGGTGTTTTTCTTTTGGTTATTTATGCATGCGATGTATGTATAGTGTATATGTATAGTTAAAGCAAACAATATTTCTAAACTATAAATTTTAATCAAATATTGGAAGTGGAGTCTTTCAAATCCTTCCTAACCTGTCTTTCTAAGATTATTTAATATTCTTATAAATCTAGTGTTCAAAATTTGCCTTTTTGTAAGGCCTTACCCTACCGGTAAATGTTACCCTCTCTACTAGAGGTTGAAAGTTCAACTCCTGCAAGATTTTGCCTTTTCTCTATAATATTTATTTTCTTCTTCATTAAGACTTGTACAATAGTTAATTATTTGATCATATAATCTTCATTAATAGCGTGACAGCTATTGTACTAAAAAAATAAATCTTTTTATAATTTATGATTTGGGAATAAAAGATAATAGTTATGTAAGGAAAAAGATATTTTGAAGAAGAGGGAGTGAGAAGGAATCTTACCCAGCCAAAAAAAAAAAAGAAAAGAAAAGAAAAGGGAGAAAAAAGGAATCTTTATTTTCCTTTTACCCATTTATTTATTTTCTTACTATTCTTATTGAAAATTCAACTTATGGTTTTTTTTAAAGGAAAACTTGTGGTTATATTTATCGTTTTCTACCTTCTTTCCACTGTTCTATTTAGTATAGCTATCTGTATTATTGAAAATAATGTCGAATGTTGGATGGAAGGGTAGATTTGGAAAAAAGATCATACATCAATAAACTCTTTATTTAGAAATGGGACAAATAATTTGGGATAAACCAAAAATCAATTAGACTCTTTGCTAGAGGCGTAGAGGTCTGATGGTGAGCACTCAAAATATGGCCAAGTATTCTAATTGCTCTACGTTAACTTCAAAAATTGATTGGAATATTTTGTTTATCACTGTCAATACGGGCTTTGGCTCGCGGGCGAGCCCGTATTAGCGGGTTTGGACTTAGGATGTCCAAGCCCGTTTAATCGCGGGCTTTTTTAGCCCGCTCCGCCTACCCTGCGGGCTAACGCGGGCCGGAGCGAGCCGAACGCGGGCTAGCTCGTTTTTCTTTTTTATTTTTTTTTTGACTTTTTTCCTCTCAAAACGACGCCGTTTTGATCTTTTCAAATTATTAAAAAATATTTTTTTCTCAAAACGACGTCGTTTGGATCTTTTTAAAATATTAAAAAATATATTTTTTTATCAAAACGACGTCGTTTTACTTATTTTTACAAAACGACGTCGTTTTGATGAAAGCCCGCGGGCTGGCTATCGCGGGCTGCGGATTTAGGATTTCCAGCTCGTTTTAAGGCCAGCCCACGACGGGCCGGCCCGTTTGACACTGCTAATTTTGTTACCATTCTACTATAAACTAAAGAGAATAATGAAATAGAAATATACTTCTTTTAGATTTTCTTTGTCGACATAATAGTATTAGAGATATAGTACTGTCAATATGGGGTTTAAGCTCGCGAGTTGTCTCAAATAGACAGGTTTGGATTAAGTCCAAGCCCGTTTTTAACGCGAACATTTTAATCCATGGGCCAACACGGGACGGAGTGGGCAAAATTAGTATTTTTTATTATTTTTTAAAAAATATTTATTTAAAACGGTATCATTTAAATAAATATTTTTATATTTAAATTTTAATAAAATTTATATATTGAAAATATATTGGCCTGCGAGTTGGTCCATTTAGCCAGCGGACTAGCCATTACGGGCTATGAATTTAAGATTTTTAGCCCTCGGACTAAATGGGCGAGTCTGTTTCTGCCCGTTAAAAGGTCAGCTAGCGACCGGTCGGACCAGGCTAGAGCGGGCTGGCCCGTTTGACACTACTATAGAGATTTTTTTTTTTTTTGGAGATTGGATTGATTTTTTTTTTAGTTGGGTTGTATTGAGAATTGTAAATGTGAATTTTTTTGTGAGATGAGAGGTGAGACCCAAAGTGAAAAAAATAAAAAATTTTAGTTTAAAATGCAAACCAAGTACGCCCTGAGTTTATTAATAAATAATTTTGAAAAGGCAATAGACTCAACCGATGAATAACAATCACCAACAATGAAGTAATGAAAGGAAACAAGCAATCACAAGAACAACAAGAATGTCTACTTAGACCCAAAAAAAAAGCCCTTCAAATTGAAGAGAGAAACCACATGATTTTAAGTCTACCACCTAACCCTTCCCTGATAAACTTGAATATGCACAAACACAAAATCCATTAGGATTTTCCATTTGCATATCAGTTTTGTTCTTGTGGAAGATAACTAGAAGTGGTTCTCACAAAGCTGGATTTGGGACCACAACAGTTAAGTTTGCCAACTGTTGTGTCTGCATATATAAAAAATAATTTTTTATTATATATTTAACTAACTCGATTAATATAATAAAAATAAAAAATTATATTTATAGTAAGTATAATTTTTTAAAATTAAATTTTAAAAAATTTATGAAATGTTACATATGTTGAAAAGAGAGAGTATCAACCCAGCAGCTCAGCTCGTATTTGAATTGAAATTTAATTTTAATAAATTTTATTTTTCTCTCATATTTATACTTTAAATTTTACTTTTATAAGTTTTAATAAAACTCAAAATAAATCCCCCACTTATATCCAAACAATCAATTACGAATCCGACAAAAATGGCTGAATATCACAACATGTGGGTCCACATAACAAGCCCAGGTTTTTTAGAAACCACTAGCAGAAAAATAAAAGAAAAATGCAAATTTTTATATGCAAACACGTGTGTGGGGCTTCCGTATAAAAAGAAGAAACATTTCTCAACTCCACACACTCAAGATACAACTCTGTGAGTCTGGATTCCTCTGAAGTTCTGGATCCCTTAACATAACGTTCCACCTTCAGTACTCTGAGAAGAAGAATTATATACTGAGGTACATGATCATCAGCAGGATTTTTCTTAAGGGATGAGGAGGGAGCAGAACTACTCTAGAAGCATGATGATGACCGGAATCCAGCCTTCTCCGGCAGGAACCACGCCGGATCCCGGTCGAGACCTTCCTGGTGGTAGAGACCCCATGAAGAAGATAGCTCTGAGTGATCAAGAAAGGAGACAAAGAGAAGCTCAGAAGGCTGAGAATGTTATGCACCTCGTCTGCTGGGGACCCAAGTAGAGCTGTTTTCAGTTATTATACTACTACTTGAAAGGAGGTTATTAGTAGTATATAGTATTATAAAAACTATAAATAATTTAGAGCCCTGATGAACTTTTCTATCCTTTTTCTTTTTTTTTTAGTTCTTGTTTTATCTATAATCTATTTATGTTGAAGAAACATAATTAATAGTATCCAGAAGATGCTTTTCTCCCTCTATCTACCAAAAATAGAAAGAATATAAAATCTAATTATTAATATCCTCTTGATCTATAAAATGAACTTGGAATCTGTTTATTAGAGCAGAAGGTAATGTGAAATATCAGGAATCTAATGCCCAGAATCATGTCCATCTTGATTGGATTCTTTTGTAATATGCTTCAAAGTGGGAGTAGACTTTATGTGGTTGTGCTTTTTATTTTGGTGCTGTAAATGGGCAAAATTCCTTAATTCTATAATTTATACCATATAGCTTCTAGGATTCCAAATCTCCATCAACTGTCTAATACATAACGTGTACGAATTGTTTTCCTTTTTTTTTTTTTTTTAACCTCATAAGCAAACGTTTGCTTGTAACTCCAGACGGGAGGGAATAATCTCGGCAAAAGCTTGGGCCATTTTATTTTTGTGGGCTCATATGCCACTCTAAAGACTCTCATTCACAATTTCTAGCCAATGCCAAAAAACCCCCTGCATTTAATAGTTCTCTGTTACGAAGTTGTTATTAAATTTTAGTACTATCAACCGGGCTCACATGTTCCAACCCATCAGGGCTGGCCTTAAAAGGAGTAGAGCCGGCCTAACCCATTTTCTTGCGGGTCAGGAAACTCCCACCCTATATCCATCATTGGAGATCCAGGTGCAGGGTGTTTTTTTTTTTTTTTCTCTTTTTCTCTCTATCTCAGCCAATAAACTATCAACACCATTCTTTGTTGTACCTTTTACTTGGATAAACTCGCGCCCCTACTCGCTTCATATTTTTTGAAGGGCAAAATAAGTGTACAACTTGTTTCTCTCCAAACTACACTTACACTGTAAGCACGTGTGCTCAAATTTGGCAAAAGAAATTGAATTGGAGAAATATATCTACAATTGTTGCAAAAAGACAAAAAAATATGAGACAGGAGAGTAGAAAAAGAACAAGAAAATGGCCAAGGATTGCTAAAAGAACATGATGTACCTATTTTTCTTTCTAAAATATATTATGTGAGTGGAGCGAGGTTTTTTCAGTCAAAAAATGTAGCAAATGATAGTGTTGGGAGCTTATTGAGTGAATGTAACTTCTTTAATAACCATAATGACTAAAAAAAAAAAATAGGACCATAATGTGTCAAGTCTCTTAAATTTAACGATCAAATTAATTATTTTTCCTTTCTTATAACCCTAGAATATATGAGAAGTACAAAAATCACTAGTCATATCAGGACACTTTACAAATATACTCCGTGCATGGTTGAGGAAAACATGATGAGGAAAGCTTAGAAGTTGAATAAATTAGGTTAAAAATCTTGTTGTTCGAGTCTTACACGTAGGGATCGACCCAATCTTTAGATTTGATGGCTTGTGAAGATATGCATCAACTTTCTGATACAAGTCTTAAGTGGCTCAGGACATGGTAGCCATATATATCTTTGTTAATGACCAGATAATTAACTCAATCTTGGTTAATGTATTACCATTTCTATCTTGCTGATTCAATCTCAGCCTCCTTAGTTTCTTTCACATTAAACTATTGCTTCGTCACAATAAAGTTACTTCAAGATCCTCCCATTGATCCTTTCTGTTCATTCTTTTCTTCAAAACCAATATTGTTTGAATCTGTTGTTAAGAATATTAATGACAAAAATCTCAAATCCCAACAATCATGCATGTGATCAAAGCATAAATCACAAAGCTAATAACGAAAATCATAGAAATCATGGAAAGCTGGTGTAATTTTTTTTTCTTTACCGTTGTCAGTGAAGTTTCCTTGTATGTATAGAGTTTTCCATAGAACTCTCACCATAGGTATAGTATAAGTACATATTCTTTTCTTGAATGAAATACGGAAGCTGTTCTCCTTTTTCTGTCTTTTCTTAATCTTTTTTATGGTATCAGAGTATTCTGCTAGAGTCTTATAACTGAGTTTGTTTTCTTTCCCTCTTCCTTGACCTCGGATATGGCTATGCAAGAAATTACTCAATCTAGCCCCTATTTCCTTCATTCTAGTGACAACCCCTCTACTCCCATGGTTTCTTCTCTTTTGAACTCTGGAAACTACCACTCTTGGGCAAGAGCTACGCGTACTGCCTTGATATCAAAGAACAAAGAAGGCTTCATTGATTGCACAATCAAGGAGCCGAAGAAAGATGACTCTTTTTATCCAATCTGGAAGCAATGCAATAGCATGATAATTCATGTTGTTCTATATGTCAACTATCTTTTCCTTTACGTTCTAATAAGGCTAATGATTGTTTTGATTTGATTCATGTGGACATTTGAGGTCCAAGCCATGTTCAAATTGTGCATGGACACTCTTATTTTCTAACTATTGTTGATGATTGTAGTAGATTTACGCGGGTTTATCTAATGAAAAATAAATCTAAAACTCATCTTTTGCTTCAATTTTTTTGCACTCTCATTCAAATACAATTTCAAAAACCATTAAAATTATTCATATTGATAATGGACTTGAATTTGATATGCCCTTATTCTATGCTTCAAAAGGAATTATCCACCAAAAATCTTGTGTTGAAACACCTCAACAAAATGGTACTGTTGAGGGTAAACACCAACATATTTTAAATGTTGTTAGAGCATTCAAATTTCAATTGTTTGTACCATTAACTTATTGGTCTTACTGCATTTCTCATGCTACTTCCTTAATTAATATCACTCCAACCCTTTTGCTTCAAAACAAAATACCATATGAAATATTATTTTCAAAATCACCCCCTTTTCACTCCCTCCAAATTTTTGGTTGTTTAGCATATGCACGCACCATCTCACAGAGACATTCTAAATTCGATGCTCGTAGCCGAAAAGCCATCTTTCTTGGTTTTCCTTCAAATATAAAAGGATACACTCTCCTAGACACTCATACTAGAGAAATATTTATTTCTCGAGATGTCATCTTTCATGAAACACATTTTCCTTTTTCTTGCACCACTACAAAAATACAAAACACTATTTCTTCATTCCCTATCCGCACCAAGAAATATTAAATCTGTCCTATTCGTCCTTAGATGAGTCCCCAAATATCTCACCTTCAGCTTCTAATACAAATTCTCTTACATTGTCGCTTGAGTCTCCTCAACCACCTATTGTGGATCTTTCTCCTCTTCTGGTATTAGGATGATCTACTAGAAACCGGCAACAACCATCTTACTTAAGAGATTATGCCTGTGCTCTTTTGCATCATACCCTTATTCCAAAAACATTCTCTACCCCACATCAATTATTTTATACACATGCTTACAACAAGTTGTCTCATGTTCACTGCTTTTTTGCATTAAATGTTTTGGCTAATATCACCTAGTAGTTTTTATGATGCTGTCAAATAGGATGAATGGAGAAAGGCAATGTATTCTGAGATTGCAGTATTAGAACAGAATAACACCTGGACCTTGATTCCTCTTCCAACTGATAAAAGTCCCATCGGTTGTAAATGGATTTGCCGTATTAAATATAATCCTAATGGGTCCCTTGAGCATTATAAATTCGTTTGGTGGCCAAGGGTTTCACACAACGTGAAGGAATTGATTTTCTTGAAACTTTTTCACCTGTGGAAAAAATGACAACAATTCGGACCTTACTTGCTATCTCTGCAGTCTGAGGATGGCATTTGGAGTAATTAGATATAAATAATGCATTCTTGTATGGCAACTTAGAGGAAGTTTGTATGGCAACATTCTAGTTTTTCATGAAAGAATGAAACATATTGAGATTGATTGTTATATTGTTCGAGAAAAAAATCAAACTGGCCTCATCAAACCACTACCAGTCTCATCTACTTCACAATTAGTTGACATCCTCACTAAAGCATTGCCTACTCCCATATTTCATTTCTTGGTAGATAGTCTTGGTCTTCATACTATTTTCCCTTGCCCGACTTGAGAAAGGCTATTAAGAATATTGATGACAAAAATCTCAAATCTCAGTAATTATGCATGTGATCAAGGCATAAATCACAAAGCTAATCACAGAAATCATAGAAATCACGGAAAGCTGGTGTAATTTTTTTTCTTTACCGTTGTCAGTGAAGTTTCCTTGTACGTTTCCATAAAACTCTCACCATAGGCATAGTATACGTACAAATTCTTTTCTTGAATGAAATGCGGATGTTGTTCTCCTTCTTCTGTCTTTTCTTAATCCTTTTCATCTGTTAAGTTTTGCTCATCAGAGATTAACTTTGATCAGATAGGTAGACAATAGTTTGCTCGAGAACAGTATTAAAACTCAGAAACTGTAACATTTATCAGACATGAAATTTCTGAAACCTTACAACATTAAAATCAGGTGTCATAGCTAAGTTCAGTTAGGAGCCCAACACCTCAAATACATTACAGTTCTGAGGGATGATTCTGCCTTCCTCAACTTGTTCCTATCAGCACCATTAGCAGCCTTCCTCAGGACTTCTGAGAGTTGATTACTGCGAGCTGATTCAGCCACTTTTCTGTACATGGCTGTCACCAGGCTCAAGTGAAAACTATGGTTTTACTAGTGGAAAGAAGGATGCAAGGAGAGATCAGCACAAGTAGTACTCAAGCTTGTTAGTGTAGGGAATTTGCTTCATACGCATATATAGCAGAGAAAAAGTTGACAGGGTCCTTATTTTATTTTACAAAACAAAATTGAAGAAGATCTTAGTTGAAAAAAAATAATAAATAAAAAGATCTTAGTTGGAACTTGAAGGGCAGAAGAAGGTTGTGTTATTGTTGATAATGATAGGTTCATTTTCTTTCGAAAAAATATTTAAATACATTCGATCTTCATGTATATGTGTTAAAAAAAATTTATACCTTTTTATTACGTACAATATATAATGCAAGCGGTGCAAATATTTTGAAGTAAGTAATTTATGTTTACAAAAACTGGATTTACCAGATTATTCTCCTTTCTTATAGTAGCTATTTTACCTGATCTATTGGTTCCATAGTCAATGTGTTTGCAGTTTGTATTTTTTATGGTTCCCCAAAACTGGTGCAATATTCTTATCCATTCTTGACGAAGATGAAATTTGCACAAAAGAATAAAAGGAAAAGAGAGATTAAATTGGTCACCATCAATTTCATTTTTCAATTTCTCACACACTTTCTCTTTTCTTCCCATTTGTTCCTTTTTTTCTTTTTATTTTTTTGTTGAATTTCCCTTTTACTTAACATACATATTGAACATTATTGTTTGAACTTCATTAAAAACAAAAAACTCACTACTTTGTGAGTGTATTATGAGATAGAGGTGGTCGGCCTATAATACTTTATTTCGTAGAATTAAAAATTAGACTCATTGATATACAATAGTTTCAACAACTTATTTGATTTTAGTCTTAACAATTCTTTTATTGATAGAACATCTTGTACTTGTTGAATTCTCTTAGTTGCGATGATCATAAACAAATTTATCTTGACTTAATATTTTTATTTAAAAAATAGAAGAGTTATTTATGAAAGAAGAAATTGAATCAAACAATTTCTTCAAAATTTCCCTTCACTTTAACTAGTTATCATTATTAAAAAACAAAGAGAGCAAGAAAAGGAATCCACTGCGTTAGACCACCCGAGCGGTGGTCCAAGTGGTTAGAGCTCTGTCATTCACCTTGAACATTAAGGGTTCGAACCTCATTAAGGACCTAGAACCCTTCCCTCAAAAGGGGTGCTATGGGATTGCGCATGAATTACCAGCTCATAGTGTTCATCCGACGGGGCAGACCTCTTCTTACTTAAACTTTGGTGTTGCTACTCTGACGGGTCCAGTGCTTGCGTTGATTATTTTGCTTATTTGATATATTCGCTTGTTTGATATATTGGCGAGACGAACACGCAAACCTAAACATTTGATAGTGGAGGATGTTAATCTACTATTTCTAGGCTCACCATTTTATTTAGGAAAAAAAGAAAAAAAAAAAGGAATCCACTGCGTTAGAAAAATAAAAAAAATGAAAAATGAAAAATCTGAAAGAGAGGTCAGCATCATTTTAACTATCTACATGGCATATCCTTAATGGTACCCTCCTCGGCGTTAACTAATCTGAACCAAGAAAAAATACAAAACTAATTTAAATAAAAAACAAAATCCCCTCTCAGCTCAAAAGGAAAAACAAAAAAGAAAAAGGTGGATAAGCAGGCAAAATTTACCTCTCCTCCAACCTCTCAGCCTCTCTCTCTCCACTCTCCTCAGTCCCCAACTGCTTCACTCTGCAATGGAAAATCTGTAATCAAAATTATTACATTAATTTATGTATGTTTAAGAATATATATTTGTAGATACATATTTATATACAGTTCGGAGAATTGTAGAATTTTCTTTTGGTTTATTATATTGAATTTTCGAACTTCAAATGGCGGCTGTGACTTCAGTGTCAACATTCTCAGGAATAAAGCAGTCCTTTGATTGTTCTCGGAAAATTTCTGCTCGAAATTTGTCTGCTAGTTTCGAAGTATTGAAGTTCCGTTTAAGCTGTTGCGGTGTTGATTCTCTTACTGTTAATTTTAGAGCTTCACGTCATAATACCACTAGAAATGCTCAGTACTCCGTTCAGTGCATGTCCGCTGGTACAGGTGAGCTTACTGAAGTTAATATTGATTTATTTTAGTAAGGAGGGAATGCTGGAATATGATCGAAAAAATTAGGAATTTTGAAGATTTTGGCTTTTGAATTAGATGATAGCTGCTTGTTATTTCGTCAATTTACATTTTTTCCATTTTTTTTCTCGTATTCTAAGTTGATTTGTGTATATTTAGAATGAGGAGAAAGAAAAATCTAAAATTGAATTTCTAGACTTTGATTTAATTAATAGAATCAGACTTCGAGATTTATAGTTATGAAGTCACAGTATCTGCTAGTAATGGTATGTTTCTGAATTGAAAATATTTCTAGTGTGACCTCTTAACTCGTAAGTTAAATCTTCAGCTTAAGGAACAATTTTGGTGTCGCTTAATTGTAGGGGTTTACTCATTTATTATGTGCTAGGACGAAGTTTTTACTGTTGATTATTTTCTTAGTCACGTTGCTGAGTTTCAATTCTACAAATATTTCATGCAGTTCTGAATAAACTATTCTAATTATTACTGTCATTGTAGTTGATAATCTATCTTTGTGGTTGTTTTGGAGATTACTAGGATCTCTTTATGGGTAATCAGAAGAGAAATCATGTATTGTGCCTAATTTTATCCGGGTTTGCTGTTGTTGCAGATATTCCAACAGTGTCAGAGACAAAAATGAATTTCCTGAAGGCTTATAACCGGCCAATACCAAGTATCTACAACTCTGTATTGCAAGAGTTGCTTGTCCAACATCATTTAATGAAGTATAAGAGAACTTATTGCTATGATGCTGTCTTTGCCCTTGGATTTGTTACTGTATATGATCGACTCATGGAAGGGTACCCTAGTGATGAGGATCGCGAAGCCATTTTTCAAGCTTATGTAAAAGCTTTAGATGAGGTCCCTGAGCAATATAGGCAAGTATATTCTTTTTTTTTCAATTTTCTCATTTGATCTTTCCAACACTGTAATGTTGTTGTTGCCAGATAGGTTATATAGTAAAAGGTTGGCGTCCTGTGAAACTGATTAACTAATAATAAGTCTAGTTTACCCTTCAAAAAATCAGAATAACAAATCTAGTGTATAAAGAATAGGTATACTCTTAATGATTTCGTTTGGGGATGTCTAAATTACACTAGTCTGCTAAGATTTTCAGGACAAGCATTGCTGCTTGTAGACATCTGTATACTAGAGTGAATGTTGTTTAGCCTCGACAAACATATGCAAGCTTATACAATTTTGTTACTATTTAAGTAACCAAATACAAAATCTGATCTAATTCCTGATGCTGTAGCTAATTTGAGTTTGGAACTTGAGTTATTGGTATAAGTTTCACTACACCTCTTACCTTGGACTTCACTGTTTTGGAACATTCTTCTGCAGAGCTGATGCACAAAAACTAGAAGAGTGGGCCCGAGCTCAAAATCCTAGTACATTAGTTGATTTTTCATCCAGGGAAGGAGAAGTTGAAAGCATTTTAAAGGACATTGCTCAAAGAGCTAGAAGCAATGAAGGTTTCAGTTACAGTCGATTCTTTGCCATTGGTCTCTTCCGCCTTCTTGAGTTAGCAAATGCTACAGAGCCCACTATCTTAGAAAAGGTATATTTCGTAGCCAATAATTATTATTTCATCCTGAACTGCACATTAATATACATTGATCATACACTTTTCTTATGAAAAGTCATTCTCCATGTCTTAAATACATTTCAAGGATCAATTCTCTTCCAGAAATCATGTCAATTGCTTTTTCTGGATGATGACATGGTGGCTTCCATAAATAGGAGACTCTTCAACGCTGCAAACTTTCTAGGTATTAGTATAATATCATAATGTATCCTTGTTGAGGGAAGAATGGTAATCAATATCATCAATATAGAGCTTAATCCTTCCAAATGGTTGATCTCTTAGAGCTCTTCTGTTATCTTCAGAAGTGAAAAGATGGCTTGTTGAATCAGATTTGGTATTTGCCTATTTTAATATATTTAAGTTCTCAGTAAAGAACTTTCTTTCATGTTTGCATCAATTTGATGAAAATGACTCCAAGTGCTCTGGCTTCGAGAAGGGTTTTATTTTGAAGCGTTTTGCATTAGAAAAAGGAATTCTGGTATTCACGTTTCATTTGCTGAGGAGTTTCTCAAGATAATCTTGGACTACATGCTATCTCAATATATTCAGAAGTTCTACAGTTTCATTTTGCCTCTTAATGTCCTCAGTAATGCAACATGGCAAAGGATAAAGTTTTTGATACTTTGAAGAAGTATGAATTGAGATCAAGGTATAGTCGGCTAACATGTGTTGATAGCCATAAAATATTTCCCTTCCCATAAGTTGACTTACCTTTGCTGGGGAAAGAGTAATTATATGTCTAGTGAATATCACATAATTATTTGTCTATAAATGCTTTTGCTGTCTTTACCATTTTTCCTATCTTTTATGCAGCATATTCATAACATTGTTAAAATTTGTATTCACATATTAATTTCAATTTTTCTTAGGTTAGAAGTAATATTAGCAGTCCACTTTAAGGTAAAAGACAGAGATAACTTGGAAAGAAATATTAGAAAGGCTAGATTTCTGAAAATGACATTTATTTATTGGAGAACCAAATAATTTATAAACTGTTTCACTAAATTGAGTAGAACAGTTAACGCATTGTCCCTTGTCCATGATCGCTTTTGAACTTAAAGAGCGTATGATAATTTGTGTGAACTCTGTTGACATAGGGTCCACTAAATGCAGCTAGGCAATACAAAGGAAAAGTGTAACATCCCAGTTTATCTTAGGAGTTTGTGCAGTTGTCTATATTTTTCCAAAGAGTTGCTTGAATAAAGCATTCCCCCAAAAATCTGTGAGTGAGAAATTTCATTTGTGTCTTCTTAATATGGTATTATGATGAAATCTTTCAAGTCAAGTGTGAATTCTCATATGGCAGATGGTGAATCATAAAGTCTCAAGTTCTTAAGTTTTTTGGGAAAAAAAAAAAAAAGAAGAGTCTCACGTTTTACAGCTATATCCGCTGTATTCTGAGAAAGGAGACCCCCTCATTATGTAACATCCCAGTTTATCTTAGGAGTTTGTGCAGTTGTCTATATTTTTCCAAAGAGTTGCTTGAATAAAGCATTCCCCCGAAAATCTGTGAGTGAGAAATTTCATTTGTGTCTTCTTAATATGGTATTATGACGAAATCTTTCAAGTCAAGTGTGAATTCTCATATGGCAGATGGTGAATCATAAAGTCTCAAGTTCTTAAGTTTTTTGGACAAAAAAAAAAAAAAAAAAAAGAAGTCTCACATTTTACAACTATATCCGCTGTATTCTGAGAAAGGAGACCCCCTCCCAAGGGAAAAAATTTAAAAAAAAGGACAAAAAAGGGGGTGCGGGAGGAGGAGATGTGTCATTATTCCAAAACCATGAACCATGATAAGTGAAACAATAGTCAAGCTAGATGATCTCCTTTACACATGTACTTTGGTAAGATGTCCACACTATTCTTCATGTATGCAATAGCAAAACAACTAAATTCTCCATTGTTTTGAATTTCACATTACTTCCATTGCTAGAGAAGCAATAATCTTTTCGTTTTCCTTAATCTTATGTCCTTCAACAAGAACCCACTTTTGGTTACACATGAGTTGGAGATGTTCTTGGATCCTCTCCATGCAATCCTCTTTTATGCCTACAGAAAGAATTAATCGAATTCTTTTATTCAGTATACTCTCTTGTGAGACTGAGAACAGCTGTCCAAGTAATGATATTGTTATCATCATATGCATTGATAACCTGCCCAATAATAAACAGAAGATTCTGTGAGTTCGTTTATCTACTCGTCTTTTAATTTCATGATTATGGATCGAACCTTATTAGCTATTTTTGAATTAACTCATATATTTGGTGTACTAGGAAAACACAGACATATAATTACTAAAAGATAATACCCAAGTGAAAAGGAAGAAGGTCTCTTGGGGAACAAAAGGTGAATAAATAAAGAAGAAGGAAATTGAATAATCTAGCTTCAAACTTACTTTGTTTCCCAGGAATTAGAGATGAAGGTCTCTTGGGGGAACACAAGGCGAATAAATAAAAAAGATAGAAAATCGAATAATCTAGCTTCAAACTGGCTCTGTTTCCTAGGAATTAGACATACCTTACAGGGATTGAACAAGAATCTTGTAGCAAGTTTCCATGGCTATCCTTTGGCTAGATTTTCAGACATACATATCATTGTGTTGATTTATTGCATACTGCTATTCATCTTAGCTGTTGATTTTCTTTTTACTCTTATATTTGTACAACATGATTGTTAGAGTTTAACAGCGTATGTCAGTTCAACTTATCCTCCCCCAACTGCAAACAAAGAGAAGGAAATAGTTGAAACCTAGTGTTACATTATATCTGTTCTAAGACGAGTTATACCTAGTCTTTGTAGGATATAGAATCATGTGTCTGTTAATGAGGCAATAGAACATCAGATTAAGATCCTTTAGCATCTGCAGTTATGATCCCTAGTGTGTAGGATAGTTGCATTATGAAATTTAGTAATGTCTTTTCCTGTTTTTATTTCAGCTGTGTGCTGCACTGAATGTGAACAAGAAAAGCATAGATCGAGACCTTGATGTTTATCGCAATTTGCTTTCTAAGCTTGTTCAAGCAAAAGAACTCTTGAAGGAGTACGTTGACAGGTCAGGATATCATTCTCCTAGTCCAAATTCATCTAAACATGTTTGTTGTCCATTGCTTTTTCTAATGTCTTTGTCGATTTAAAAAGTGAGTGTCAAGACATTGCCCAACCATTTCTTCCTTCCAGCTGATCTGACTGTTGGTACCCTCATTAACAAAGAATATGACTTACCAAATTTAGTTTCCATACTTATGAATGAATCTTAAATGGAGTCTTGATGATAGTTTCTATCATGGTTATCATTTCCATGGTTATTTTTTTGGTTCTCAGGGAGAAGAAAAAGAGAGAAGAGAGGGCCGAAACTCAGAAAGCCGGTGAAGCAGTTAAAAACTTTTCTGCAGAATTCCAACACTCAGGCAGGTAGTCAAAATGTACGTCCCCTTGTTTGTGGACTGTGGTGCTTTGGCCCCAGATGGTGCTGTAGAGTTTTGATGCTAGTGATAATATTGTTGAGTACTGATATCCCGATAAATCTTTAATGTTGTTTTTTTATGCAGAACACTTCCAGTTGTTTTGTTTATAATGGAATTCATTGAAAAGCTTTATCTTACTTAGATCTTTTCAGAATCCGTTCTGTTCATAATGCAATTTCTTGCTGCTTAACGTTAACCTTCTTATATAAACTGTTTGAATCTGAAATCCTTTTATTGCCTTAACTTTCATTTCCAGTTGATGTATACATGCATACAATAAGTACTTTGTGTGTTAGCTGTTCATAGGTTCGGGTTTCGACTGCATAAGTAGACCTGTCTGTTAGTTTGATACAAAAGCAGTATAAGACATTGACGATAAGTTTAGCGGTCATTGGCGGCAGTTTGATATGCTATTGTTGTAATAAAATGTAGTAATAAGCCAATTATTGATGCACCTTATAGTGAATGAGATATGAATCACTTGTACGAGATGAGTTGGTACATTCGCAAGTCTTGTTTTCAATTTCAGTTTTGTGCTTGGAGAATTTGGTGAGAGTTTCTCCTAATTGAAAAAAAGAAAGTGGTTTTTTCA
The DNA here is from genome assembly GCA_030512225.1 of Rauvolfia tetraphylla. NCBI lineage: Eukaryota > Viridiplantae > Streptophyta > Magnoliopsida > Gentianales > Apocynaceae > Rauvolfia > Rauvolfia tetraphylla. The sequence continues at coordinate 3,345,315 of JAJQKT010000012.1, forward strand.
AGGAGGAGGAACGCGACGTGAGTAAAGAATGCGTAAATTTGGAGGGAAATGAAAGTGTTCAGACAAAAATACCCCTACAAAAACTAATAATATTTGGTTCTCACTGATACACGCTGTAAGTTTGTTTGTTGAAGTCAGACAGACTCGCCGCTTCCCGTGATCTTCCAATATCTTGTCCCTTTCTCTCATGTTGCTTGCCTGACGTCCTTTTCTTTTCTTTTCTTTTTTTTCCTTTTAATCACCCATTTTATTGAAATATTGGAATGCGAGATAATTGTTACTAGAATTCGCAGCTAAATCGGTGTTTAAGACTCTATTAGCTAATCGAAAATAATCCTCGAGATAGTTTAAAGACATATATTGGAAGGCAAAAATAGTTTGGAGCAATTGAAGAATTCTTGGAAGGCCTTAGGCTTGCTGACCTTCTGGATTTTAAGGCCCATTTTGAATTAAGTTTTGTTTTGAAATGAGTTGTATTAGAAATCGTCAAAGTAAATTATTTATGAGAGGAGAAGTGAGATTTAAAGTGAAAAAAAGTAAAAAAAATTAGTTTTTTCTAATTGAAAAGTCAATCCAAATACACTCTAAAGGACAGGAAGTTGAAAGTGATTGCCAAGGAATTATCTTGAATATTCATGATATTTCTAAAGAGTTTTCTAGTTTATTGCATATTTCAAGTGTTATTAAAAATCTTATTAAAAATTTATACTATTTTATTCATTTTGTTAAGCGCTCATTAATATTCCTATAGGAAATTGAAAGCGATTGCTAAGGAATTATCTTGAATATTCGTGATATTTCTACAGAGTTTTCTAATTTATTGCATATTTCATACGTAGTTTTTAAATGCCTTATTAAAAATTTACATCATTTTTATGCGTAGTTTTTTTATTATATATAGTGCGAAAAAATTTCATTATTTACTATTCATTTTTAAGAATTCTTAAGCTTCTCTAAAATATTTGAAATACTAAAACTCAAATCTATCAACAATAACTATATTTTTTTACAAATAAAGTTTAATTTATCAAACGATATCTAATTTTATATCTTTTTACATATAAAAAATTTTAAAATCAGCTTCAAAATAGTCGATTTTGAAAATAAAATACAAATCTACATCATTTGCACTAGCAAGTGGAGCAACTTTCGCCCAAAGTTGGCAGAAATTGTGGTTAATTTTTTGCTTTGGCAGAAATTGCATACAATTTTGGGCAGAAATTGAGTGCAATTTCTCTCAAATTTTGACGAAAATTGTGAATAATTTTTTCCAATTGCTAGCGAAAATTGTGCACATTTTTTGCCAAAAATTGAGGAAAATTGCACTCAATTTTTGCAAAAAATTGACAAAAATTAGGCACAATTAAAAAATCACATGAGCTGACTGAAAAATGGCAATTAATTATTTAAATGGGTAACATATGTTATGCTAATAGAATGTAAAAATAATTGTTCAAATTATATAAGTATTCTTCTTTTAATTACAAAATTATTGTGAGTTAAGATATATTTATTAATAATATTTTCTGTTCATAGAAATTAATTAGTGGAATCAACAAGTTCTCGAATTATGTCATCTTTTCAAAATTTTGATTTTTCTTGAATTATTTCATTCTTTTGTCTTTTTTAGAGTATTCTTTATTTTTCTTTTTGTTCTTTTGATTAGGAGTTTCTTGTCTTTGTATTTTTTAAAAAGTTTTTTTATTTTTTATTTTTAATGTTAATTTTATTTTTAAGTTAAAAATTATTAAGAATGTTGTTTTTAAATTTATTTCTATTAGCATAACCTATATTACCCATTCAAATAATTGATTGATAATTTTGAGGCAACCCATATGATTTTTTGATTGTGCTCAAATTTTGTCAATTTTTGGCAAAATTTGTGCACAATTTTCGGCAATAATTGACAAAAATTGTCTATAATTTTTGCCAAAAATTGGGAGAAATTACACACAATTTTTGCCAAGAATTAGTAAAAATTGTGTGCAATTTCTGCCCAAATTTGGCAGAAATTGGCTACAACTTTTGTCAATTTTTGGCTAAAATTGTGCGCAAATGACTCAGATTAGTATTTCATCTTCAAAATCGACTATTTTGAAGCCGATTTTGAAGTTTTTTATATGTAAAAAGATGTAAAATTAGATATTGTTTGATAAATTAAACTTTATTTGCGAATTATTGACATATCTGAGTTTTGATATTTCAAAGTGAATAGTGAATAATGAAATTTTTTTCGCACTATATATAGTTAAAAAAAACTGCATATAATATGTCTTAAAATTTATATTATTTTATTAAGTACTCATTAATATTCTTACTTACCTCACATATCTATCCCACGTATGGATATAATCATACCCCTCTATAATTAGTTATGCTATTTTACCATGCTTAATAAATTTCGTTTCCTTTAAAAAGGTATTCTTCTAATTAATTTCCCTAATTTTTAAAACTTTTTTTAAAAAATCAGAATACTATCTTCATCTTAAAAATAAATAGGGTTAATTGCAAAACACCCCCTTGAAGTTGTGAGGGGTCTGGCACTTTAGTGCCAGAAGTTAATATATATGTAGTTTACTCCCTAATCGTTAAAATCGGTTAGTTAGAACTTGAAAAATTACATAATTGTCTCTAAAATTACATATTGCAAAACATCCCATTAAAGTTGGAGATTGGACAATTTAGTACCAAAAGTCAAAATATATGCAGTTTACCCCAACAACTGTCAATCAAGAGTTAAACAAATTAGCAACCGTTAGTCTACAAAAGTTGAGAAGAGGAAAAGATGGTCAAAGTGAGTGATGGTGACTTATCTCCCTCAAAAAGTTTTAGAAAGAGAAGAAAGAAGAGTGAATCAAATATCTATTAAGAAATTAAAAATATATATATTAGAATCAAATCATCACCGAAGGTGAAAATTAGATGTAGTAAATTCTCTCTAAAACTACTCCATATAGCTACCTAAGGCAGGGGCAATTTTTTTTTTTGGGAGAGGGGTGCGACACATTTTTAAAAGACTTTATTTTCCTATGCTAAATTAAGAATTTTGAGCCCCAAAAATAAATTATGCCTTCCTAAATTTTTTTCTATTTTCGTAATTAGACTTAAAAATAAATAAAAAAATCTAAGAGTTAGTAAATTTTTCTAAATCTGTTTTTTTATGTTAACTTTAATTCTCTTACTTTATTTGAGATATTATGTATTCTTTATGCTTATTTTCATACTCCATTTTGAAACTCATTGGACTTGGCCCTTGAGTAGTTTTAGAGAAAATTTACTGTATCTAATTTTCACCTCGGTGATGATTTGGTTCTAATATATATATATATTTTAATTTCTTAATGAATGTTTGATTCTCTCTTTTTTCTCTTCTTTCTAAAGCTTTTTGAGTGAGATAAGTCGCCGCTACTCACTTTGACCATCTTTTCCTTTCCTCAACTTTTGTGGACTAACAGTTGCTAATTTGTTTAACTCTTGATTGACAGTCGTTGGAGTAAACTGCATATATTTTGACTTTTGATACTAAATTACCCAATCTCCAACTTCAAGAAAGTGTTTTGCAATATGTAATTTTAGAGACAATTATGTAATTTTTCAAGTTCTAATTAACGGACTTTAACGACCGGGAATAAACTGCATATATTTTAACTTCTAGTACTAAAGTGCCAGACCCCCTAACTTCAAGGGGGTGTTTTGCAATTAACCCAAATAAATAACTCTGAAAAACAGGCATTTGTCGTGCTCGGCCTCCTCGGTTGCTCAGCTCTCGCTGTCTTCTCTCTCCGCCTTCAGCCCTTTACTCTCTTCATTTCTTCTTTCAGTTTTCTCCATCTCGTCCATCATCCTTGGCCGCCGCCGGCACCACCCTCTCCCTGGAATCGCACCATGTTGCTTTTTGGTGGGGGTTGTGGGAGGGGGATAGTGAAGGACTGTTAAGTAGGATTTACCGCTCCTCCTCCGTCCAGTACATTTCCTCTGCTGCAGGTGAGATCATTTTTATAATTGTAACAAAAGTTGTCTTGCGTATGTTGGAATGAAGGATGGTTTGAAGAAAAATTATGATTTCCAGATTTCCCTTCTTGAATTAAAAGAGCATTGTTTATTGTTTCGTCAATGCAGATTTTTTTCAATTCTTCTAGTTGATCTTTGTGATCGCTGATATCTGTTAGGTCTACTCTTTAAAATGATCAATGTAATTGCAGTTAGCTTATGTTAATGGAGCTCCGCGCCTGCTGGTTATTTTATGACTCAAAACTATCTTTAAGTTGGCCCCATAATTTTATAGGGTTACATATTTCATTTAGCATTTGTCGTCATTTTCTTTCTGGATATGTTCCTGAGTTTCAAGTACATAACATAGGAAAGGCACATTCTTACTGTAATTGTAGCCCTTGTTTTATATTCAGCTAACAGTATATAATATATATAGTCCTTGTTTTCTTTTGCTAAATTTGAGATGATTAGACTTCTATGGTTAATTGAAGAAATGAGGTTGCTTTATGTAATTCTTTCTAGGTCTGTTACTATTGCAGATGGTTTAATTGTCTTTGGGACGAAAATGAAGTCCTAAATACTTTTAAGCTCTGTTGCAACGGTTGCCTTTTGAACATCATCTCTTGAAGTGTAGGTGGAAATAAACATATCATTCCTCTTTGCCCTTTGTTTTCTTACTGTATTTGATCAGCTTATGGATGTTACCCTAGTAATGATGATTATGGAGGCATTTTTTGAGCTTATGGAAATGCTGTAGATGGTGTCATGGAGCACCATGGGCAGGTCTAGTAATTTCAATCCAGTTAGTGCATTGGTGTTTAATCCAGGAAGGACAAGTTGAAAGCACTTTTAAGGACATTTGAACTATTTTCTTGATATTCCACATCTTAGATTAAAATCATTATCATATGGATAATACTTTCTTTTGCTTACTTAAATTGGAATCTTTAGGCAGCCACTAAACATTCTCTAACCTTTGAGAGTACAATTTCAATATATACCACTACCTAGAGAAGAAAGGGGAAATTAACCCCCTCTAATAATCCCATGACATAAAGCCCAGTCCCTCTGAATGATTGAAATCTCAGGGCTCTTCTATTATTCCCAGAAACCCGAATGGCTCATCAGTCAACATTTCCATTTTCACCCCACTTTTAGATACAATTATTCTAGACCTCAGCTATTAGCCATTATTTCTTCATGCTTGCATAATTTTGGGGATAGATTGGCTCTCAATTGCACTGGTTCGAGAAGGGAGGTTCTTAAACATCTTTTGCATCTAGTTTTCAAGTTTTATGTACTTCTGAATTTCTTGTGATATAACTGGAATGACACTAAAAGCTCTCTTCTTTTTCACAAGCTTTCATGTTTCTTTTCCTTCATAATTTCCATGTCAGTTTGCCAGGCAAAGGATATATCAGGTTCTCAATTACTCTGAAAAGAAGAAGATTGGTGTCTACCATAATAACAATCTTGAACTCTCCTGTCTTAAAAAATTAGCTAATTCAGTGACGAAGATAAGCATGCATGAAAGCTATTGGATAGTTTTCTGTCCCTTTTTCTTTTGCTTTCTCTACTGTTTGTCTATATCTGAACCCGACATATTCATAAGGTTTTTACCATTTCTAGTCATTTCAGTTCGCCATCTAGTTTCGATTTTTCTTGGGATGTAATTTATGTAGATGTACCAGTAGTAGTCCAGTTTCTGTGGAAAAAGGGCAGAAACAAATTGCCTTTTGCTGATATGTTAGAAAGGAAGATGAGTATTGTGTGACCTTAATAGATTTTGAGGAAATTGTATTACATAGAAGACATAAAGGTAAAATTGAATGAAGAAAATAACACATGGTTCATGATTTGTGATCTTGAACATGTAGAGTCTAGGAAACTTAATTTAGACTGTTGTTGATGCTTTAGTTAGATGCTGGTAGACAATTAGGAACGTACATGGATTTGGCTTTATGATTAAGTGTAATAGAATAGTTGATTTTGTTGCATCATTCAGTTCTATTTGCTGGTTTTATGGTAATTGGCATAGTGCTTACTGCATGCAGTGTTGTGTAGCTAACTAAAATTCTTGTTATGTGCTTGAATTTAGTTTCATTCTTGACTGACTTTCTAGAGATGTACAGCCAAAGCCGTTATGTTTTGCTGATCAGCGAACCTTTTATTACCGTACTAGCTTTTAAGAAAAAAAAATTATTTATTGAGTTGCTGGTTTATCTAAAGAGTTTTACAAAAAAAATATGAGAATAAGAGATTTGTGCACTTTTAACATAGAAGTATTCAGATATCCTACAACTGAAAGGCAAGTATTTACATCACTGAAGGATAATGCTAAAGGAGCTTTACCACCATAGCTATTATATACAGAGAAAAGGTGGAAAAGAAAAGCAGTTCTCCTACAATCATGATAAGAGACATAAAACAGAACTAGGTGCCTTCTTTGCCATGTACATGAGTGTAAGATCTGGCACATGGTAGAAACATTACTTGAAATCTCTGTTATTGCAGTTGAACATTGTTTATGCCTTCCTTTTGCGGAAAAACAATAACCTTGGGAGTCTCTTTAATCCTGATCTGCTTCGTGATGAACCATCTTTTACCTTCATCTGTGAGAGAAAATTCAAACATGGGTTTGAAACATTTTCTTGGATCTCTCTATTCAGAAACATTCTCTTGTGTCATCTGCTTAGCAATAAAAGGGACCCCAAAGGAGGAGAGTGTGCGTTGGGGTGGGGTGGGGGGGGGGGCGTTGTAGAAATTGATAAGGGATGAGTGGAATTAATTGAATTTGCTTGTTTTAGATACTTTGAACAGCTCTCTATCAAACTATAGGTTGCCTTAGAAGATTCTCTGCCATTTTTCATCTCATTTTGCTTGTAGTTGTATTTTGGCTCCTTTTACTTTATGAATCATGAACCATTGACCATGTACCTTATTGAGGCAATTTCGGTTAAATAGCTTGTCAATTTAGCACACAAGGTAAACTCATGCCAAATCAAATTAAAAAAAGAAAAAATCAGTAAGAAAGCATAAGGGTCCATGTGTGTAAAGAAATTTGCAAAAGAAAAAAAAAAAACATAACCGAAGACTACTTTTCTGGTTTGATGCCTTGGAAACTTAAATGCATTCTACGAGGAATGCCTATGAATCCTGCTGTAAGATACCATGAGCATCCTTTGGCGAGATTTTCATGTACATAATTATGTTGACTTCTTTGCACAAATCCATTCTGTAGATCACGATAGGATTGTCAAGTTTACCAATGTAAGACAGTCTGCTAACTTGTCCTCAAAACAATACTTAAGAAAGGAATTTAATGTGCCTATTTATTGTGATTTGTTTTATGAGCTTGTTCAAGTGAAAGATCGAAGCATGCAGATCCCTAGGAATGTTCTTCCTCATAGAACAAATTCATTTACATGTTTGTTAGCTGCTGCTTTTTTTCTGTTGTCTGCATGGAAGGTAAAGGAAGCTGATTTTTCCAAAAGGACTTGCTCTTATGCTGCAATTCTCCCTTCAAAGTGCAGTTAGTATTTGTCTTTAACTTTGTTCTTAATGCGATTCTGATTTAAACTATGTTTTCTCCTTAATAGCCCCAAAACATGGTGTTCTTACTGTGTTCTAGACTGGTTAGAAAGCTTAAAAGTGAATCTTAAGTTTAGTCATCATCAGATTACATGGTTACACCATCATCTTAATCATTTTAATCCTCATCTTTCTGGATTTCAGGGAGGAGAAGAAAAGAGCAGAGTAAGCCCATAATCAGAAAGCTAATGAAGCTATTGAAGGATTATGACCAAATTACAACTTTGTGGTGCTTTGGCTTCTCACTTGGTGTTGGTGACAATGTCTTTTGAGTACAATTTTTGAAATAAGCAGAACATGATATCTTTTGAGTACAAGGAGCAGAACCTCCAATTTTCCTAAATTATGTTGGTAGGATCATCCTCGGCAAACAAAGAGACTAAAACTCAGAAGCATCCATGGAAAAGAACCCAAATAGAATTAGAAAGCTGAGGGCGAAACCTCATTTGGTTATTTCCTGATGAGGCTATTTTTATTTCACTAGGCAATGCCCCAATAACAGGGCAAACGAATGTTAGACATCAGCAACGGACATCATGAAAGATGCTGGTTCCTAATCATGCCCTTCTAGGCCCTTTATGTTTGCTACTAACTGTAAAACAAGACACAGAAGAAGAGGGATTAGGAGCCATCCCTATAAAAAAGCTACAAAAACAACAGAAATAGTGTGTCCTGAAAGCAAAGTGCAAAGGCAAAATTCTGCCAAAACGGTTGGATAATCTCCCGTCCGGGTGAAATGTAAGCAATTGCACCAAAATTTTCTATTCATCCACAAAATATTGGTTCATGTAAATAATTGCCATTAGTACTTATTAATGTCAGCAGACAATCAAAATCATGGACAGTGCGTTGTTTCTCAACAAGAGATTAATAGCCCCATTGATCCATGAAGTGTTCAACCGGTTTATCCTAGAGAATGCATAAGATTCTTGTTACTTACACAAGCAATAAGTTTCAAAAGGAGTCAGCCAAAGAATTATTGGGAATATGGTCATATTGATTTGTTTTATCTGGCTATAAAAGCTAAAAGGAAACGACAGTGGACATGAGAACTTTATATCCCCAAAAAACGAAGATGTAAATGCAGGAAAAAAACAATAACTAACAGCTGGTCAGCTGAGATGTGAAATGTCAACCTCATCCGGGATTTTGAATGTGGCTGCTGCACCAAACTTTCTAAATTCTTCACCAATAGAATCGCCTTCATCACTATCTCCATCTCCATGATCATCATTGTGGTGACTTGAAGGATCATGGATACTTCTAGATCTGCAACCAGAGGTGGCAAGCATCTTGACCTGGCGAAGATGAGATATCTCAACTATAACTGTATCATCATCAACAGGGAGGGGCTGCTTCCATGGTTCCCCGTCGATCCTCATAAACGTATGATCGGCTGCACCCTTATGGAACTCAAATCGAACTCGGTGTGCCTATGAACAAATGGAACACAAGATATTGAAAAACAACCAAACATTAAAATTTTCTTTTAAAAAAAAAAGAAAAAAGAGTACACAAAACATGGCAGCGTGTAATCTGAGCCCAGTATTCTTGAACATAAGTCTCCAAAAACTCTCTTCATTTTTTTTTCCAACAAGAATTTTGCATGCATATTATGATTAACAATTAGAAACGAAAACAGAATATGCAAATATTATATCCATGGACACTTTATGAAGTAAAGAAAGTCAAAACAACCATAGACAAGGTATCATTTATTATTAGGAACCTATATAAACAGGGTCTCATTACTTAGAATAATCGAACCGCTTTTTCAAAGTTATGAGGTTTCTTATATGCGTAGTCCATGTATGTATCATCACTTATATTTGGAAAGAGCAATGAGAGCTAAGAGCTCCAAAATAAAATAACAGCAAGTCCTAACCTGTGCAAGACGAGTCCCATGCCCATGTGGAGCAAGCAAAACCAGCCCATGCCAAGCATCTCTAAAGCCAACAACCTCAATCAGGCCATCATCCACATACGGTGGGGTCAAGTCTCTCTATATATCAGATTGTAGTAGCATAAATACATAAAATTATAAAAGAAAAAAAAGAGAAAAATATAAGTTTTTGAAGATTACATACATCCCGGCGTTTAGCTGTGCACGGTGTTCCCCAAGGGTTTAGTCCACCAGAAAAGCTTGGCAAGTTTAGGCATATGATTGATCTGATACTGCATGTCCAAAGAAAAAAAACAAAGAACGTAGGGTTACAAGAAGTATTAAGAAACGAATCAGTAAGTAGCCTGTCAAATTGGTTGCAAGTAGCCGCAACAGTCTCACTCAGCAGCCAAGGACCCTAACAGAATGGAGCAATAATAGATCAAACAATTAGATGTAGTTCGTGGTGACATTTAGATGCATTCCCAGTGATCTTCTGAATTTCAAAGTTTCTCAATACTTGAAGATTTTCCAAGTATTTTAGTGAATACAAGTCAATATCCACTAAAGACACAACACCTCCGGGTATTGAATTTTTTTTTCAACACTTCACATGTATATGACAGTAATCTTACAGTAGAATGTTAATCTGAACTGGGAAGCCTTTTGGTTAATCTAAGAAACTATATTACGATGGTTTTCTAGGTAAAATATTTTTGTTGTTAGTAGTTACACTAATCACTTTTTTAGTTCAACATAGCATCTAACATCAAACACAAGAATCGTTCAGGACATATCCTATCCTTGGGGTCATTGCAAGTCTTCCACGAACTCTGCCCTTCCTTTTATGGCAAGGCTGCAAAAGCAGTTCTCAACCACCTGCCTCAAAGGCGAACAGAAATATTTCAAGTAATGAAACATATCTGTTGCACCAATTTCATTATCTTAAAGCCCTTGAAAATGGGGCGAAAAGTTCTAGGCAGATTAGAAAGAATATCAATCTAGTACTTGTCCCTTTCTTGAAGGGTATTGACAACTTGCAGATGTCTTGAAGAGCTGAATGACTTTATCACATATATGACATGGGTTTGACAATGCCAGTTTTCCAATCTAATTTGAATTGTTAGATATAAGTGACTTAGCGAACATTAGGTTTTAGGTGTCATTTAAGATAAGGCTAAGGATCTTGACAGTGAACTCATTTCAAAAAATAAATTACTATTTACCTGTGAGGAATATGAAGGTCTTTCCATTCACCATGTCTTTTCATTACCTTAACTTTTGCAAGTTGAGCTATATTCCTGCATGGGCATAAAATAAAACTCAGCAAAAATAGGCATTAGAACATTTTTTTTGGGGGAGGGGGTTTTTTTGGGGTGGGGGGGGGGTGGAGTGTTGGTGGAGCAGAGAAAAGTGGATAATATTACAGAAATGTTGCAAATATGATAACCACACAGTTGAACACAGTAGTGCCCATTTCATTACTGAAATCCTGCGACCTTAGTATTATCCTTTTATAAGATAAGAGTATTAAAAATTCAGTTGTTACAATTTCACGTGAGCTTTATGGGAAAATATTAATTATAACAGAAGCATAGGCCCAATTAGGGTTTCGTTATCACAAAGGGATTTATATCACCGTAGCAGCAGCTAAATTAAGTAGTAAACAAGAGATGTCCATATGAGCTCCAGAAGCAGCAACAAAAATAGAATAATTACATTCAATTTGCATTTAAGTAAAGAAATTACATAGATTTCTTTACTAAGTACCATAAATTAGCAATTGGAAAGATCTAGAATAAATGTCTTTAAACTTGGTAATTGTATTTATAATCAATGGAAGAATACTATGCCTATGTCTTCAGTACTTCCAGTTTGTTTTCTTTTACCATTTTCCCCTTGAATGAATAATATGAGCAATTTTCACTTCTTAAAATATTTACTTACCTTGAAGAAGGATGAACAAGCGAAGCACAAAACCATCCTTGTGAGCATCCAATTTTTGCATATGTACCCTAAGATGCAACAAGAGTGATTTACAATGAACAATTAATTTCAGAAACCAGGAAAGATGATACTTGTACGGCATCACAAAATATTTCACTTTCTAAAATATGGAAAGAGACCTAGAGCATTTGCTCGACTATGGTACCTATTAATAAAAAGGACCTTCTTCTTATGTATGCCTAGTCTATTAGAAAAATTAATGGCGTCAAGAATTTAGCTTGGCTGCTAGATCAACCAGAAAATACTAGATAAAAAGTCCAATAAAATGTAATTTCTTTTTTATGGAAAAAAACTTTAATCATGAAACCTCCAATTGGAAGGGACTCACAGAGGAATCATGCTATTTGATGTTTTCAATTATCTGACCATGATCAAGTATGCGTTTTGAAACTATGCTAACATCTTTGCGAAGATACCCTGTTCTATTTCACACACACACTCCACTACAAGACAAGCAATATCAAAGGGCGCTTACATCCACAAATCCACATCACCAGTTTATATATGCACTTGGATTGTTTTTCTTTTCAAAGTTTTCCTACTTTTTTAAAAAAGTCAACTTTGGATCCCACATCTTCTCTCAAAACAACTAACCCATACCCCACAAACTCACGGAAGTCTGCAGTAAGAGGTGAAAATTTTTTAAAAAGAAAACCAATCCAACTAGAGCTTAAACCATGGAAGTCTGCTTACCTTCATAAATCACATAACTTCATCAAGAAGTTTATGTCTAAAATACAGTAATGGCAATAAAGCTTATACCTGATTAGCAAGCTGATTTTTAAATTTTTCAGGATGAAGCTTCCTTTCAGTATGAAATGCATATGATACTTGTGCATCCATTCCTGTAGCCATATAGATTCAATCGGCAGAGTATCAGAAACTGTATCACATTAAAAGCAAGATGTGCAGGGAGATGAACCAAGGCAGATAAAAGATGTAGGACAGCAACAACTACATTAGTATTTATTGGTTCAATTTTCTGGAAAACCTAAAAAGAGGAGGACAATAATCAATGCAGATAAGAAAAGTGAAATGCATATTATATATGCCAGCATATAATCCAATATAAGCAGTATCAGCAGTTGAGTGAGCTTAAAAATACTAGTCACTTGAACATGAAATAAGATAATTTGAAAACTGTAGCAGAGGAACAAATTATAAGCAACTAGCAGCTCAAAGTTTCTCAGTACATAAAACAAAAGGGAAGAACAACCATCAATACCAATAAAAATAAAAGCCCAATAGATTTTTTTTTTTTTAAAATTCTTAAACTTAATGGAGCAGTAAAGTAGAGTATTTGATGTTCTATGGTTTCATAGAAAGTAGTCTAAATAGTATTTTACTTCTGACATAACTGTGATTAAAAGAATTGCCAATTTTGGCTGGTTCATTTAGTGTTAAAAAGTCAACCTGTGATAGCAAAAGGCAAACTTCTTACTCATGGAGAGATATATGTGCTCAAGAATCAAAACACAGTCTAGCTACAGGAAAACACCAACAGTTACGATGACTATTTATACCTATTTCTTTTTTGTGAAAAAGACTTTCCCTGTTGATGTTTTTAACTCAATTGAATTCCATGATCAGTCATCACCACGCTCCTACAACCTCCAAATGAATTCTCTAGTTAAGAGCCCATCATAGCTAAAAGGATGACTGAGTTAAGATTTTATCTAGCCAAACAAAAATTTTACTCTGAGGCCACGGCCAGAAGAAAGCAAGTCAAAGAAAATCATACGAGGATTAATATATAATTTGATGAAACCCTATCTGTCTCCTAGATAAACTACAGAATGGAACTAGATGTTAAATATTGCCATAAGCCCATGTCCCAAAGGCAGCCATCTTTCTGTGGGAAAAATTAACTTAAAATTGCATATGAGAACAAAATTCCTCCAAAATGCCGCCAACTATGCTGCTGAATTCACCTCAGTTCTTTCCCTGCTTTTCCCCAATATTGGGCACAAGTCATTGCTTTACCGTTCATTGGAGATTAGGATAACTGCTCCAAGAGTTTTCAGGATTTCAAAAAGAAGCTCTGTATTATGTTCAGCTCCTTCAATAAAGGTTCAAGCATTTGATCAAACTCACACTAACATGACTACAAGCAACAAGTTCAGTTAATATGTAAACCAGAAAACAGAGCCTGATAGCTTACCCATGCTGAAGTAATTCCAGAATCCTCCTCGGAATGTCTGGCTGCCTTCCTGGGAAAGATTCCAAGATTTGCACAACATTGGGTTATAAAAATCAAATTTGTTAAGCTGAAAGTGAAACTCTTTTGAAAGAAAGATAAAATTAACACGTGATCTTGAAAATAACATACATCTGAATTGCCTGTGACAATTGAATTGCCTGTGACAATCAACATCTCATCTTACAGTTTATCCTTTTCTCCAGTAGTCTGGGTGAATAATATTACTTCTAAATTGAATTAATAAGGAAATCTTCAACTCAATTCCTGTTAATTCATTCACATAGATACACAACCGGGAAAAAATGCACATTTATTTTAACGAACAGCTTTATAGATGCATAGTTGTTAGCTATAGACCTGACAAACTGTAGAATTATTAATGGAGAATAGAGCAATGGAATATAATAGACAAAAGTCAAATTTGCTTATAGACTAAATTTGAAACAACTCTAAGACTTCTATGCTTAAGGCTCCATAATATGCAAACAGAACAAGTTCATCAATTCACGCAACTAAATATGAATGGTAGTCCTGCTAATGGAGATAAAATTAACTCCTGAACTCCACTTCACATTGCATGATAGGCTTCCAAACAAGTAGGAACCAGGATGATAAATGGTGATAAGTCAACTGTGTATTCTGTTCAAAATCACATCATATTTACGGGCTCAAATCAACAGAATAATAGGGAGAATTTGAAGCATGTATACTATACGAGAATGTTCTGAACACAGCACTATAAATTATGTAATGAAGGATAGTTTTTTAGATTATAGAAAACTATTTTACCACATTGAGATCGTCTGATGGTGACACTCGTTGGAATGCATGCAAAGAATGAGGCAACTCCAATGGAGCAATTGGATCACAAGAACCTGAACTCGGTATTCTCATCCTCATAAGAATGTGCCAACTGGATTTTAGTCAACCATAGTGACAAAAGAAGCTCAGTGTTAGGAATCTAAAGCATGTCATCAAATAAGAAAATTGCGCATATTATTTTCAAATGTAAGCATATTTGAAAGCAAACCTGTCAATCATCATTTCTTTTGCTTTCCTTACTTGCTCCAAAAAAGATACCACAGACTGACGATCCGTCCCTGGATTCTTCTTTCCCTGCAAGATATGAGACAAAGTAACACATCAAACTAAATTATTTCTCGAGAAACTTGCCAAAACATTGACAACAACCAGAATAACAACAGACAAACTTCTGAAAAACAAAAGGGCTTTACTCCAACAGTAATAAGAGGAGAAGCCATAATAAACTATTTAAGAAGAAACATAGAGAGCAGTAATAATCACGTCACAACAGACATGCCACTAAAATGATCATTAGCACATTAGGATCTACTATTTTTTCTTTTCCATTTCAGGGCACATTCCAGTAAGTTACAAGAGGATGCAAAGGATGGCCATATTTAAAAATATACCACAATGGTTTTCTCCTGTATCAATACCAACAAACAAATCTAAAGACATTAGATAAACATTATAATGCCTGATTCACAGAAGCAGCAAGATGGAATGTGGACAGCAACAAACAACCCAAAAAAGGACATAAAAGATGATGCATCTAAACGAAGTGCACAGCAGAAGCAGTCCTACATAAAGAAGGGGCGGAGGGGGAAGGTGAGGTTCCTACCCAACCAAATGCAAATGGAAGGTTGTTTCCAGTCCCCAAAGGCACAGTTGCAATTGGTGGTGGCCGAGATAATTTGAGATCAGAAACAACTCCAAGAACCCAACCAGCTGTACCATCACCACCGGCAACCTAGTAAGTTAAGACCCTTTCAGATATTGAACAGATGAAACAAAAAAATGAAGGATGCTCAGAAAATAAGGGATATAGACTGTAGTCATCTTTTGGTAGTTAAACTCACAATTATTCTCAATCTCTCCTCAATCTTGTGAGCAACTTCATCACCACTAAGCTTGAGCTTTTCAAGATTGAGAAATAGCCTACGCAATACACTATCAGGAGCTTCTTCTCCTAAATCAAAAACCTGTGATTTATTCATGACAGTGCATTTTAATTAGTCGCAATGTAGGTTTCCAAGGATGCTGGATATCAAGAATACTCCATAGAGTACAAAAATACCTGTTGCTTGTTTAGGAGGGATCGGTAAGTCACAAGAAGATTGCCTCCAAGTTGACCACCACTTTTCGAATTGATAAATACTAGTACTGGACAGGAAGGTATATCTTGTAATTTCTCAGCTTGAGAGTCAGGTACAAGTACATAAGTTGGAATGTAGAACTCCTTCAAGATATTATCACATTCAGAGTTCGAATCTTCCATTTTATCTCTGTTAATGGCCTCAATCAATGTACATCTGAAAGAGGAATATACTTGTTTTCCTTTCCTTGCCAAGTTACGCCAAATACCTGCAGCATATGAGAAAAATGATTTCCTATTACCTCCTCCAATGCAAGAATATCTGGAAATACTGGTACTTTAAACTACTCATGAACAGCAGTGAGAAGTAGGAAATCTAACCGCAACAGTTCTACAGATTATCTAATTCTCAATGGAACAGAAATTTAGGAGTTTCTTAATCAGATTAAAACCCAGCAGATCACGGCCACTCCAGTTCTTTTTCTGCTTATTCTTAATTCCTTTTTTTCCTTTTTTTTATAATATACTATTCCTGAAAGATGGACCTAATCAATGATCTTGAGTCTTCTAGCAAATGCGTAAACTAGTTTAACGCTAGGGCTTCTCCAATAGTTAACCAAATAATATTGTTTTCTGATACAATTGAATGTATTCCTAAAGAGAGAAAGATATCTGCTTTCCTCTTCATTGAGAATCATTCAACGGACAAGATTTATACCAAAAAAGTTCTAGATAAATACGTCAATCCTAATACCAAAATCAACATAGCTATTTTATGACGCCAGAAATCTTGATTCACCATATAGTTAATCTGAATTTCAATAACTAAGCACATCAAGTAACTAGCAGGAGCGAAGCAAATAATTATTATACACTTAGAATCACCAATTCCGTACACAAAATCCAAAATATCACAAGTCAACGTCACTATTTCATGATCTCAGAAATCTTGATTCACCATAAAATTATCCGAATTTCAATAATTGAGTACATCAAATGACAACCACAAGCAAAGCAAAGAATTCTTGTGCAATTAGAATCACCATTTCCGAACAGCAGAACACCCAAAAAATTCACATTCAATTATCAAGAACCATCATTTCAGCCGAACTGAGCCCATAAACAAACAAAAACCCAGAAACCCAACATCAAACCATCAACATTATACCTCAAATTCTACAATTCCAACTCACCTTTTCCACCCATAGACAGTCACAAACATCCAAGAAAACAAGAAACTGTACCTGAAGACCAAGAATTTGATTCTTCGACGAAGTATCAAGAAATCAAATGGTATATGCAAGTGGATAAAGAATACTGCAGAGAGCTTCTGAAAAGCAAATTGGGATCTAAATCGACAGAATCAGAAAAAATACATATGGACTTGTGATCCACTTATAACGCGTGAACAAGATCAAGATTTGACTAATCAAAACTTGTTAATATTCTTAACAGTGCAAAAAATAGGAAACTTCCCACGAGGGGCAGTTATTAACTGATATTCTAGAAAAGCATCATAAAAAATTGTCTAGTTTCTGAGGTAGGGACAATCTGGTAGGAAAATTATTTGGGTGCTTCAGTAGGCATGGTGGTACGTTTCCTGTTCGATATTAGATCGTCTTTCACGGCTACAGATTCTGCATTACTGTTTTTGTAATACGTGCAGAATTCAATTTTGATTGTTGAATCATAATTAGATGGTTAAAATAATTATTTTAAATAATTATTTAAATTAAAATAATTATTTTATAATTGAACCGGGAGAATCGAGTCCTTTTTACGTGTTGCAAAAAACAGGAAGATTGAATTCTTATCCTTTTTTTAGAATCTTGATTATTGCATGGTAATGACTGCGGAAAGAGAGAATCATTGGGGATGTCCGAGGCCGAGGAAGATTTGCATCTGAGGAGATATTAGGTGGGACCTATGGCCTATAGAAATTAATTGGAATAAGTATTATATTTTCTAATTCTTTTACAGTATTATATTTAGCAAAGAAATAATTCTTTTGTTTTGACCAATTCACTTCTTAATGCATTAAAGTTCCTAATAAATACTATATATTCTTTCTCCTTCATTTTCCACTCCTACAGATGAAATTAGAAGTTGAAGAGGGGAAGAAATATCTGGAAAATTAAGGACAGAATTATGAATAATGATGATTTTGACGGTAAATTTAGGAGTTATTCCTATGTATTGGTGAGTAATCATCTTTTAAGTGATTTGTGTTTAGATCAATAGTTTACAAGTTGAATGGCTAATTTTTAATATATAAAAAATAATATCTGATTATTCGTAAAGAATATTCAGTACTCAGTAATTATTTGAGTAATCAAGCACATTTTTATATTATAGAATTAGTCATGTTGAGATGATTAGCTTTTAATTAGTAAATACTTATAAAAAAGCTTTTAATTAGCAAATAACATCTATTCTTCCTATGCCTCTAATTTGAGGCATAACCAAAGCAATAAAAGAAGTACTAAAAGTAACTGATAATTATATAATTTTAAAATATAAAATTTTTTAATCTTTTTTACATAAATTCAAAGAATATTATTTCTAGATAAACACTAACCCAGAATAACTTTATTGATATGAAATAATTTTTATATAATATTTATTCTTTAAATATACCATTAATTTTTTAAAAAAAACGTAGGTGCGCAAAAAATTAGCATGCCTCCATATAGTGGCGCTCGACACCATGAGACATGGTGGCGCCAATTTGGCGCCACCTTACTGTTTCTCGGCGCCCAAAAAGTAAGATTGGCGCCACCAACTTTGTTCCTTTACCTTTTTTTTAGTTATTATTTATTTATTTTATATTACAAATTAATAAAATTTTTATTTATTTTATTTAATATTTTTTATATTTCTTTAATTTACATATGTCGATTGTCAAATCTTTTTTATTTTTTAAATTTACATGTTATATTATTAATTTTATTTATTTTACTTGATATACTTTGTCTTTTTTTTTCAATTTGCATATGTGTCCTAATTAATTTGTTTTTAGGTATATTTACTTTTTATTATCTAATTTTTATTATTTTTGTATTTATTTATTTATTTTACTTAATTCATTTTATTTTTATTTAAATAATAATTATTTATTTTAACTTTTAATTGAATTATTTAGTTATATTTGTTAAGAGTTTTATTAAATAAATTCTTTATTTGTTAATAATTTATTATTTTCTTAAAAAATTACTATTAATTAACATTACTATTCTTGTGTTAATTTTGTATTTTAGAATGACAAAATATTTGATAATGAGATATTAAAAGAAAATTTTTAAGAGTATTTTAAATAGATTTTTGAGTTCCTCCTAAAGAAGTATTACAAAAAATGAGTAAAAAATATTGGTAATTTATTGATCTTATCAGTTAATTTTTATTGATTATAATTAAATTTTTAATTAATTTTAAATTATTATAATATGATTGTAATTATATATCATAATGTGAAATTTAAAATAAAAAATAATAACTTCAAATTAAGAAAAAAATTAATAAAACAATATTTATTGAAAACTAAATTACAATTTCTTGTTAAAAAATAAAAAAGAAACAAAAAAGAAAACAAAAAAAAAATTATGGGGTGGCTTCGCCAGTTTGGAAGCCGCCTCGCATGGCGTGGTGCCGGGCACAAGTGCAACACCTTAGCGAGGGATGCCCTCCTTCTGTGGGTTCTTGGGCGTCCCCAGTTATTAGTTAAATTTTTTTAAAAAATAAAATTATAAAAAGTTAAAATTATTTTGTATTAATAAAATTATTGTGTATTTTTTATTATTAATTAATTTAAATAATATAATAAAGAATGAAAAAATATACTAAAGTTATTATTAAAATTAGTAAAGAATTAAATATTTTAAATTAAAAAATTATATTTTAAAACAAATAAAAAATTAATAAAGTAATAGTTTAATTAATTAAAATAATTATTTATAAAGTAATAATATAATATATCTTAGTTTAATTTATATATTTTATATGTTATCTCATTGTATATTTTTTTAAAATTAAAAAAATTATATTAATATTTAATCTAAAAGAATATTTTCCATACACATGATGTATAATGACTACAATATTTTATTTGGTTGGGCCGACTTGGTTGACTAATCAGTTTGATAAGGAACTTATGGTCATCGGCTCATCTTGATCCGTAATTATTATTATTATTAAATTGTCTTACGACTTTTTTTGTGAATTCGGTCTATAGGTTGGGTCATGCACTGAGTTCACCTAAACATTTCCCTTACGTAGAATTTAATGCACGTGCATATTATACATTATATATCCCTTTATGCCCTTTCTAGATGGTTGCTTAAAACCACCAGAATTTCGTTCCTTTGCCTAACAGATCGGCTTGTAAGTTGGGCGGACCGGCTGTTCGATGTTGGGGCAAATTGATGACTGGTCTCGGTTCCAGTACTCCTCAAACAATATTTATTCAACCGTTTTACAGCTACAAAGATGGTTCAGATCTTTTGTAATATATTTTCTCTGACATTTTCTGAGTAATATTTTTTAATTAAAATTTTATTCATAAAATTTTAAATTTACAAATTTTAAATTAAAAAATTTATAACAAATATTACAAGAGATATTATAGAAGATTTAGAGTGTTCTAAATAGAACCACTATATATGTGAGAATAGACCGAAATGTTAGGAGCACGTATAGTACAAATAGACAATTCGACAGAATAAATAAGTACTATTTATAATTAATCAGGATACTAGCTACCAGATATAATTATTAGATAATAACGATATCGAGAAGATCAAATAGTCCAATTACAAAACAATCCGTTAGAACAAAAACAGAAAATAAATCAGTTAGCAAACTTGAAATCGTAAATCAAAAACTTATCTGAATATATAGACTAAATTACCAGCGAAAACTGGTTTACCCACTTACCAGTGCTTTTTGCAGGATAAGACGGTCTCATATTGATGGGGAGACACTCTGACTCCGGTTACCTTGAAAGCTTCCTCAACTCGCCAGTACTTGAAGATAGAAAAGTATGGAAGAGAGAAAGTTTTGCAAGACAAAAGGCAATGGTGCAAAATGCAGTATATATATACACTGTGAAATCCTAAGCCGATTTGGATTTGAAAAATGAATCCAACTGTTAGTAATTTTATAACTCAACTATTGGTAGTTTTCTATAATCTATCATAAATTCCAAAACATGTTAAAATTAACAAAGAAAAGAAAAGTTAAGTGAAACATGACCTAAACCCAAACTTTCAAGCCTTTTGAATATGAGTTTTCCCACAATTGAAATGGCATCTATCAAAGTAACCTATCATAGCCTAAGACCATCTCTAATTATGGTTAACTCCCAAGAATTTATTAAGGCTAACTAATCATGGTTCCAAAGGTTTAGAACGGAGGGTTGGTGCAGGACCATTTGGTTCATCCTAGCTCTTAATTTTCCTACACGGATCTACGTTCAACTTCGACTCGTTATGCTTGGAATCTTCAACAAGCTCTAGAATCTCTTGCCTCCACGAGAAATCTGATTTTGATCCAGTACCCCATGGAATGCAAAAATCTGAAAAAAATAAAAAAAACTTAAAAATTCCAGACAAACAAGGTAAATCAAATCCCTTTCATAAATTACAAATAAAGCTGTAAATGGAGTTCATTTACCTAAATTATCAGTCTATAGTGTTGATCCGCCTTGGTTAGGCTTTGATTGTGTTATCTTAACGAATTTAGTATTTACATTAATTGTTTAACTTAGATGATATATTTGTAAAATAAATACATAAGTCTAAATATTAAATGGTCGAAAGTTATTAATTTGTTATTTCTAAATCTATCTTTTTTACCTATAAATACCTATAAAAAAAAACGAGTTCACCTAAAAAAATTTTCTTGCTCACACACGAAATTACAGTGGAGTGGCAGCCCGCTGATCCATAATTACCACAATACTAGTCTTTGTTTGAACCACCAAAGTCTCATTAAAATGTGGCAGACACTAATGGAAAAACACCGATGTGTGGACGCCGATGCAGACCTATGAGCACCGCAATAAAGAATTTGTCAATCAAATATCATCACTTCAAAGCATTGTGCCAATTTTGTGCGATGTCCCCGCTACGGTCGCATCCCCACTAAGTAGGTTTGGGACTACAGAGTATATTTGAATTGCAATACAATTTATCCAGGAACAGAAAAGGAAATTGCGATACAATTTAAAATTTTTATTTTTTTACTTTTTTACTTTAAAATTTATCTTTCTCACAGAAATTAAATGTAAATCTCACAAACACTCAAAAAATAGAAAATTTCTAATCTGAGTTTCAATCCAAACACACATTTAATATACCATACGTAAATTTTATTCTTTTTAGTTTTCGAAAAAGAAAAGAAATTTTCTTTTTTTGTCAGTTGTCAACAAATGCTGTGTTTATATTAAAGCTAGTTTTATGTATGACAATGTTCCTCTACTTTTCATTCCTCCACACAACCCCCCCCCCCCCCCCACACACACACACGTATATATATATATATATATATATATATATATATATATATATATATATATATATATATATATATATTAATAAAATACTTTTACTCTCTCTTATTCTCTAATGCTTTTAAGACTTCAATCCTATTTTTTAGAATTTATAATTTTTAGTTATTTTTTAAATTTTTTATTACTTCATAAGATGACATAAAAAATAATAAATTATCTTCTACACTCAACTTCTTTTAACTAAATTTCAACTCGTTCTCACATTCTTAACTCTTTCAAATAAAACCAACCATCTTACTTTCTCCCCTACTCAAATTTGATTTACAGTTTTTCGTTCCTTACCCCAACAAATCCTCTGGTCTTCTCTCTTAAGGTAATCATTCTCTTTTTATTTTTATTATTTTTCTTTTTGTATTGATTTCTCCTATAATAATTCGTGTGCTCTATTATCTTTTCTCCTTTATTATATGAAAAGGATGAATGAATGGTGTAAATTCGTGTGCACTTCTATTAAAATATTAGTTTTTTCTCAATTCAATTAAGCATTCAAGTACTTTATTGTTTTAATTTCTTTCACATCAATTCTTAGATTTTCTAGTTTTTTTTTTTCGATTTCACACTCAACTACTTTATTGTTTTAGTTTCTTTCACATCAATTCATAGATTTTCTAGTTTTTTTTTTTCGATTTCACATTATTGCTTTGCCAATCTTTCTTTTAATTTATAATTTCTGGCATAGAGTTTAGAAGACTTCAGATATTATAACTTTTGGATGGATGCTTCAAGAATAAAAAATTTATGGTCTTTGTCGTATATGTTCTATTTTCACATTGAAATTTATTTATAGATTTTCGTCTATTCACCAGAAGCCAAAGCAAATGCAACTAGAAGCCTATTTCAAAATAGGATATTCGGGTAATTTTTTCTATTTGATTTTGATCCTTCAACATTTTTTGCTATTTTTGGAACAAACTCTTGAGGTCAATTTTTAATACTTATCCTCTCACCAAACCTATAATTATTTTTGCTGGTTTCCATTCAAAAGACTTACATTATCTTTTGTTCTTTTTTTTCTCAAGGGGCGAGCCTCAAACTCGGAGTGTAAGTCAAAATTAGAAGGAAACGGATACTATATTCTAAATTTATTTTCAAATGCAGAAGCTAAATTTTTGTTTTTTTTTCACGAAATTTAGGGGTTTTAAATAAAGGGGAATGCTTTGAAGCAATCTTCGAAGGTGGATGGATTGAGCAAGTGATATTGACCCTAATTAAAACAAAAATAAAAAAGAGTCGAATGACTCTAATAAAAGTAGTTTGGTTTCTTTTCTTCCTTCAGTTCTTTAGGCTTTTTTGTTTCTTTATGCTCATGTGGTTTTTGGTTTAGTATTGCAAGCCCAAGTTAACAAGATAGCATTTTTTATGCCATTTCTGCTTTTACCAATGTCTTGCAAGAAAGAAAAAAGAAATTCCACAAGTTTTCATAGGTTGATTAAAGAACCTAAACCTATTTCCAATTATTTTTTCAGAGATATTGCTAAATATTCAAAATATATTTAGTTGTCTTCTTCTCTATATATACTATAAAAGATATCTAACTGATGAATTAGGAGAGTTCTTTGAAAAAGAGTGAGTGTCGATTTCGTATATTCTCTTAATAAAAGGTTGAAGTTTAACTTTCTTTCCTAAAACTTCTCTTTCTATTTTATTTTTCTAAATCTTTTCCTAAAGCCTAATAATTTGACCATAATGGTATCACCCTATTATTATTGTTATGCAAAATCACCAGTATTGGTTAATTTTCATCATAGATTTTCTCTGATTATTAATATAGACCACATAAACATATTTTCTTATCTTCAACGATGGCCTTTTAAGAGATTTTTGCACTGACAAAATTTGAGAAGAAAAGAAAGAATGTCTGACAAAATCTGAGAAGAAAGAATGTATGTATTTCTTTTTCATTAATATTGTTTACATGAGCAAGACTTTATATACAAGTTTCTCTACACTAATTTTAGAAATAATAAAAGTCAAATATCATATTTCTTGAAAATTAGCCGTGATAGTTGTAAGTGACAACCGTGAATTCCAATCCTAGGAAATTTTCCTATTTTCTATAGATCAATTACACAAGATTTTGCCATACTCTCTCTCAAGCTGGAGAATAGGAATTTTCCATTCCCAACCTGGAAACAATCGATTAGAAAACTAAGTTATTCAATCATTTGTTAACACATAAGCTAGTTGTCTTTGTGTAGACATATAATGGTGCAAATCAAACCATTATCTAGCTTTTCTTTGATGAAGTGTCTATCAATTTCAATTTTTTTAGATCGATCGTGTTGCACTGGATTATGTGCTATGATGATTGAAAAATTATTATCGCAGTAGAGTCTCATTGGACCATCCTATTCAATGTTCAAATCCTAGAGAATAATCTTCAACTAAAGTAACTCATACACGCCTTGAGCCATTGCCCGAAACTCTACCTCAGCACTAGATCTAGCCACCACACTTTGTTTCTTACTTCTCCAAGTCACAAGGCTCCCACCGAGAAATGTATAGTAATCGGAGGTTGACTTTCTATCTACAATGGAACTAGCATAATCAGTATCAGTGAAGGCCTCAAGCATCAATTCTCCATTCTTCTGATGAAGATGCCTTTTCCTGTTGTTCCCTTAAGGTACTAAAGTATCATATGAGCTATTTACAAGTGAATCTCATTCGGGCTGTGTATAAATGGACTAATCACACTCACTGCATATGCTATATTTGGTCGTGTATGATAAAGATAAATAAGTCTTCTCACAAAGTGTTCATACATTTCCCTATCTATTACCACATCTTCTTCTGCAATTCCAAGCTTGAGATTAGGGTCGATAGAAGTACTTGCCGGTTATCTTGAGAAGATCTATAACATACTTATGTTGAGAGATAAAAATTTCATTCTTAGAGTGTGCAACCTCAATCCCAAAAAAAAAACTTCAACCTTCTCAATGCCTTGATCTCGAACTCCTTAGCCAAGCATTGACTCAAAACTCCTTTTTCTTTATCACCATTTTCGGTCACTATTATATCATCAACATATACTAAGAGAACAGTAACTTTTCCTGATAAAGAATGTCTAATAAAGAGTGTGTGATCCTTTTAACTTTGTTTATATCCCATAGTCACCATTAACTTTGCAAATCTCCCAACTCATGCCCGTGGTGATTACTTAAAGCCATGTAATTCCTTCTTCAATTTACACACAGTATGACTAGCTAGGTTTTTTCCATAGCCTGGTAAAACTTCTATGTAATCGGTATTGTGCATTCTCGATTCCTTTCCTAATAGCAATCGGTAAGTTTAGATCATCATTATTCACTTGAACCTCACTTTCATCTTATAATGAATGGTTAAAATTTGTTACCTTATTCAAAGAATTCGAGTTGGATCCTTGAAGTTGTGTAGGCTCTAGAACAACCATTTTTCTTATTGCAAACACTTGGTCAAATCTCCAAGTTTTCAGAATTGAGTGAGACACATGATTAGGACTTAGGACGAGTGATAATCTGGATGATGTTGAACTAGGAGACTCAGAAGGTGAAGACTCAAGGGGTGAACTTGACAAATCAGGAGATTTTGAGTGATTTTCACGCATAGACTCAAAACTAGACTTAGGACTAGAAGCCATAGGGTTTATTGTCAAATTCGTCTAATCTATGTCCAGAAAACTTTCCTTATCTTCCATAGTCAAGTTCTCTCCCTGAAGATAAGGATTGGAAAATAGGATCCTTGTTTATTAAATGTGACATCCATGGAGACATAGAACTTCTTTAAGGAAGGATAATAACATTTATACTATTTCTGAGTTGATGAATAGCCTATGAAAACACACTTTCGAGCCCTTAGATCAATTTCTCTCTATTTGGACCATGGACATGAACAAAGGCTATACATCCAGAAATTCTTGGAGTAAGATTGTTTGTAGTATTTACGTTTGGATAAAAGGATGAAAAGATATCCATAGGGTTTGAAACTCAAAATTTGAGAAGACAATTGATTTATGAGGTGAATTGCTGTAAGAACGGCTTCTTCCCAAAAAGCTTTCAGAACATGATTTTAAAACAAGAGTGTTTGGATTTTTTCAAGACTATGGCCATTTTTCCTTTTTGCTAACCCATTTTGTTGTGGGTTATAACACATGATAACTCATAGACTTTTTCTTTTTTTTTTTTTGAAAGTATGGGGTAAGAATTTGATTGAAGTAATCCTTAGCATTATCTGATCTAAACTTTTTTAGTGTGATTCCAAATTGATTTTTGATCATGCAATAGAAATTTGGAAGTATGGTAAAAGAGTAGTAGACATACCTCAAATATCACTATGGATGAGACATAAAGGAATAGAACTTCTTTTATTGCTAATTGAAAAAGATGCACGTTTATGTTTAGCAAACTCACACGCTTCACAATAAAATTCTTAACATTCAAATTTGTAAAGAATGACGGAAACAAAATCTTAATAATCATAAACGATGGATGCCCTAAACGAGAATGATGCAGCAAAATCTTCTCTTTATTAGGCAAGATAGAGTCTAACATAAAAGAATGTGGAACTTTCGACTAACTTGGCATCTAAAGATAATAGAGGCTATCTCGTTCCCTAGCACACCCAATCATCCTTCACGAATCCTTGTCATGAAATACGCAATAACTACTATAAAAAATGTAAATAATTTTTTAGCTCATATAGTGTAAGATAAATATTAAAAATGTAAATTTTACTTCTTTTCATATTATTTTTAATGGTAAAGAAAAAATAAACTATGCACAAGATATTCTTTAGTGTTATAACTATATTTTAAAATAATAATTCTTTATTATTTAAAATTTTGTAACTGTACATAGTACGGACTTTTGTGCTAATATATATATATATATATATATATACTCAAAAATATAAATCAAATCAAAAAAATTGAAAATGAGGAAATCGAAGATTTGAAGCCACGAAAGAGGTAATAGTCAAAATTTTATTCGTCGATCAAAGTATATTTCGCGAATTGCCGGTTAATATAAACAAGTGCCAGAAGAATCCAACATAGATTCACAAGACATCAATTTGAATAAGTTTGAACGATAAAATTCTTAATACACGAAGCCATAGATGTATAAGAACCCAAACGGTTCTTGAACAATCCTATTGCAACCATAGTTGCTGTATGTTTATTCACACATTAATCACTTTTTTTTCTCTTTTTTGATTTGACGTCACCCATTAATCACCTATTTAATACTCTGTCAGATGGTTCCTTCCATAAAGAAGCACCAAACGTGTAGATTTAACCTATACAACACTATATATTTTTTGCAACTGCAAGACTGTCGGCGAAAATAGTAGCAAAAGCCTGCATTTTTGCCTCAGGAAGGAATAAACTAACCTCTAGATCTCCTTCAGAGACTCTGAATTCATTGAGAGAAATGGATCCTGTGGTATCAATTGAGATGACTTCCCTTTTCTTAGGCTTTCCCCAGAAACTCTTTCTGGCTTCGGTTCTTCAATTTCTGCCACCCATTTTTCAGCCCCTTTTAGAAATCCATCTTTGTTGTGCAACTTTTCACGCATGGCTTCTCCAATCAACTCTGCTGCGAGCAAGAAGCCATCTTCTTGAATGAGCTCGGAGTTTTTCTCTCGCTATGCAGTTACTAAGCAATTAGCAAAGTAATCTGCAGGCCCCGATGCAACAAAGAGTGATCTTCAATCAGCAGCAAACAAGAAATTAATATTCCAGATCACTATCTTCAATCCTTTCCCGCGGCCTTGCGGGATTTAACCATGCATCTCCATACATATGCATAGGTTACCGTGAATGTTGAAACGTGTAATTTGGGGCATTTGTCTGCAACCATTTTCTTTAGTCTTCGAACATCGTCAAGGTACATCACGAACGTAGCTCGAACTTCTTTGATAGGCACATATTCAGGTTGAGACCCTTTAATTTTTTTCTTCCTGGCTTGGTTCCAGGAGATCGTGTCCAGCTCATTCGGATCATTGATTACACGTCGATCATAAGAGGGGAACAAGCCGTGAGCTAACAATGCTTCATCATTTCCAGCTTTTAGGGTTGAAGCAAATGACCTTATGAATCCATGCATGAAAGGCATTGCCATCGGCAGGTGCTCGACGAAAAGTGAATCCAAGGGAAATTCCAGAATTTGGAAACAGTGTTACTTGAACTGCAACACGTGGTGCTAGTAACTTGCCAGATGAGGATGAAGCTAGCAGCAGTTTTGGCACCAATGGTTAATTAAAAATCATCAGCATTTCGTACATAATTGTACCTTTAGCGATGACAAAATTTCTTTTTGTCAGCTTCCACTTTCCGTCGTTGAATTGGTTTGCATAACCTTCATCATCAAACTTGCCGATGGAGATGAGGTTGAGACTAACATCTGGTACATGTCTCACATTTTTTAAAATTAGTTGACAACTGGTACTGGAATTAAGATGAATTTTTCCAATACCTATGATTTTACAAGAGCCATCATTTTTTATTTTTACATGACCAAAATTTTCTGGAGTGTAAAATGAAAAAAATTCCTTGTGAGGAGTAATATGATAAGAAACTCCTGAGTCAGTAACCCAGTCACTGTTGTGACAAATTAGGTTAATATTAGAATCATCACAAACAAACTCGATCTCACCATCGGTTATTGTGGCAGCTGTCTCTGAATTTTCTTCTTTGGCTTCACCTTTTGTATTGGCTCGATCTTTCTTCCATTTCTGGCATTCATTCTTGTAATGTCCTTTCTTGTGACAATAGAAGCATTTAACATCTCTTTTAGATTTGAACTTACCTCTTGATCTGTCATATCTATTTTGGGGACATCTGGTCTTACTTCTCCCCCTTCTGTGATTCTTTTCTACAATAAGTGCTTGAGGCTCCGGATTTAATCATTGATCCTTCCTGCTGGTTTCTTCATTGTACAAAGCTTCTTTGACCATCTCCAATGTAACAACGCCACTTGGAGCAGAATTCAAAACAGAAACAACAAGTGTTTCCCAACTGTCTGTGAGTGAAGTGAATAGTAAGCATGCTTACATCTCTTTATCCAGCTTTAGATTTACAGCATTGGTGCAGTTTATTAATCCTTGAAAATCATTCAGGTGCTCGGACATATTTGCTCCTTTTTTGCACCATAGCCGTTTAATCTATTTCAACAAAGAAACTTTGTTAAGACCATAGTTTCTTTCAAATATGGTCTCTAATTTTTTTCACATTACATCTGCCCTCGTTTCGCCTAAAACATGATTGAACAAACTTTGGTCAATCCAACTCCTAATATGACGAATAGTTTTTCTATGCATTTTAGCCCATGCAACATCAGATATACCTTTTGGTTTTACAACATCACCAAGAATGAGTTCATACACATCTTAACAATATAACAAGTCTTCCATTCTAGGCTTCCAGACATTATAGTTACTAGAGGTCAATTTAATCATGCTACCAGAAGAAGAAGTTGACTCCTCCATTTGAAAAAAAACTTACCAAAGCTCTAATACCACTTTGTTGAGAGGTTGGGACAAATAAAAACAACATCACAAAAATAAATGACCCGCACTATCAGGATTAAAATGACTCTCCCAAAAACTCTAGTATTGATAAAGTGAGAATTTATCAATAACCACTAAGCAAAATAAATTTGACAACAAAAATATTGAAAATATATTGACACCAGGATTTACGTGGAAAACTCCAAAAAATGGGTAAAAATCAAGGGTCAAATATTGACCAAAACTTCCACGATAAAATAGGGTAACAAATTCTTCTTCTAGATATACTAGAAGGTAACACAACTATCCTCACAAAATTAGGTGGATATCAAGAAAAGAGATGAAAATAATCTCACAAGAAAAATGACAAAACCTCACTCTATTCTCTCTGCCTTTCTCTTCTCTCTTTTCTTTCCTTCTCTCTTGTGCACCCTTCTATGCTTCTAAACTTGGCTATTTATAGGAATGTGAAGCAAACCCTTATACCGAAAACGGTAGGTGAGATAGCCGTAATTGAAGACTTTTTTCACGTAAAGAGTAGAAATTGTTGAATTGTCTTTTGTTGACTGCAGTTCAAGCCATAAATATTGATTCTTCATCAGCCACCATCATGCAAAGTCCTCTGCAATTTTCTTTTGTCTTTTTATATGTGGGTCATGAGTTGAAAAAGTCTCACAGAATCCATCTGTGTCTTTGATCTTTTGGTTTAGAGTCAGGTAATGAAGTCATTTATTGATGATCATGGCAAGAAATTTAGATGTTTTGGCAGTAGTAGCTCTTCAGTACATTTGAGGAGTTGGAGAAAGTTGCAAAGATGGTGGCATGAGTAGAGAACCATGAATGAACATGCCTAAGTAAAGACAAAAAATGGCTAACATGTTGCAGTTTGATGGCCATGGAACAGAAAATGGCATACAAGTGGAAACAAAACATTCGGGAAAAATGACTTACAAAAAAGTAGAGTGGAAGTGATATTCTCACTTTTTAATTTTTTAATTTTTTATAATTAAAAAGATTTTAATACTAAAAAAATTGATTCAAATTTCAACTCAAGTCTTTTTCAAAAAAAAATTAGATAATGATATTTAAGTCTTTTTATTTATAAAAAAAGTAAGAAAAAAGTGAAAAAAACTAAAAATAAAGTGAGAATATCATTTTTTAAAAGTAAATATAAAAACTATCTTCACCCCTCCCCCTTCTATGATGAAACATAGCATAAGAAAATGCTCATATCCTTTTCTAGTAGTAAGAAGTTTAACCTAAATATAGTAATTAGTTGTACCAAGAGGGTGTTTGATTGCAAAACTTAACAAATAAGGAAGTAAACGAAAATTCCAACTTTAGGTTTTTGGAAATATGAGTGAATGATGGAAGGTGGAGAAGATCTTTCCTTGCAAAGAGGAAAGAGTCATGGCAGAAGCAAGAGGAAATTATAAAGTTGCAAGATTTATTTTACCATCTCATTAATCAATTACCATCAACTGCTAATAATGCTAAAACTCCTCTGGAGAAATGGTCTGGAAAGTCTGCTATTGATTGTGATTTTTTACATATATTTGGTTGCACTGTTTATTATCATGTAAAGGAATCAAAGTTAGATCCCAGAGCTAAGAAGGCTTTGTTCATGGGAATCACTGTTGGAGTCAAAGGATATCGCCTATGGTGTCTTGAAGATAAAAGAATAATTTTTAGTAGAGATGTAACTTTTGATAAGCCAAACATGTTGAAGAAATTGACAAATGAAGCTTCTCAGCAAACAGATAAAGTCTTACAGCAAGTGGAGACAATCTCAAAACAGGTGGTGTTTAATAGAACTTTGAACCCAGTCAGAAAAGAAGCAAAGGAAGACACACTTGAGATAGATGAAGAAGAGAGTTCAACTGATTAAACTCAATAACAACAACAATCTCAGATACAGTATGTACCAATTGCATTGAGAAAATAAAAGAGGATCATCAAAAGGCCTTTTTGCTATGATGATACAATAGCATGTGCAATCTCAATTGCAAATAATGAAATTCTCAGCACTTATCGTGAACCCATTCAAGGTGTTAATGATGACAAGTGGAGGAATGCAATGGAAGAAGAAATGCAGTCCCTTGAGAAGAATTAAACATGGAAGCTAGCAAGCTTACCAAAAAGGAAGAAGGCAATTGGTTGTAAATGGGTATATGCAAAGAAGGATGGATTTCCTAACAAAATCGACAATCATTACAAGGCAAGTGACCCATTTTTGAAGATTTGTATAGATGATGGAATTGTATGACATTTCTCGGTTAAAATGGGATGGTAGAACACATGAACTGGACATTGCTGGAGAAAGTTCAGTGTAAGTTGGCCAATGTTGGGTTGGGCAAACAATTTTGGGCTGAAGCTGTAACTTATGCATGCTATCTCATTAATCGATTACCATCAACTGCTAATGATGGTAAAACTTCTCTGGAAAAATAGTCTGAAAAGCCTGCTACTAATGATGACTCTTTATATGTATTTGGCTGCACGCTTATTATCATGTAAAGAAATCAAAGTTAGACCCAAGAGCTAAGAAGGCATTGTTCATGGGAATCACTGCTAGAGTCAAAGGATATCGCTTATGGTGTTTTGAAGATAAAAGGAATTTTTAGTAGAGATGTTATTTTTTTATGAGTGATATTCCATATTTGTGCTCTATATAATTATTATTTTGAGCTTAATTTTATGTTAAATTTTGGTATTTTAATCACCATTTATACTCCATTTATCTCTTATTTGCTTTAGGTGATATTATTGAAGATTTGGAATTAAATGAAGCAAACAAGGGGAATTTATACAATGAAGAAAAACAGAGAAATGCAGAAAAAAATAGACTAGTAGAGAATTTTCAAGTGTGATTTTGACCTCCATACAGATTCCAAATGCAAAAGTGGCATTCTAATTATATAGGACATTCTGAAGTTTTCAGAATGGTAAAATTTGTGTCAATTGGAGTTCATTTGCCTACCCTGCTTATGCTGTAAAGTTACTTGTTCTGCATTGTGTTCCATTTTTGACACAGTTTGGTATAATGATCATATCTTGCATTCTAGATGCCCCATTGAGGTGATTCAAATCTTTGTGGAAAGCTAAGATCTTGTATACAACTTTTATGAAGACATCAAAACCTAGATCAGCCGATATAATGCGCTGAATTCACTTAGAAGTCAAAATAGTGTCATAGTCGGGCAGCAGAACCCTGCACCAAAACTGGGGGCAAGCGGCGCCGTTTGGTGTGATCCAAGCGGTGCCGTTTGTGTCGATCTTAAGCTGTTTTTATGCTGCTTTTCTCTCTCTTTTGGGGCAGATTTTAATACCATTTTAGGGCAAAGACAAGAGGGCCGACTGGAGTGAAAAAAATGGCTGCAAAACACCAAGAAAACACACCAAATTCTTCTTTCAATCCATCAATCTTGCAAAAGAAATCAAGAGAGAAGATTGAATCCTTGAAGAAGGAGAACATCCACCTTGAAGATTCATGGAAAAAGCTGTAATTTTCTCAACAAAATCGTAAAGAACTTCAACCTTGAAGAAGAGAGGAGATTTCAACCATGAAAATGAGCAATTCTTAGTTTTTCTTTGTTGTTTTATGTTCTTTGATTTGTAATATGTTGATGAGCTAAACTTTTGAATACTTGGATGGGTATGAACCCTAGATTTTACTTATGTGAATGAATTGTTTCCTTGGTTGATTGAATTCTAATAATGAATTGTTTCCTTGGTTGATTGAATTCGAATTTCTTGTGGATTGTTTGTGGGTTTGAATGGTTGAACTGATTGAGTGGATTAATGATGCAAAATCTGGAATTTTTTTCACTTGGAATTGAAAAAGGAAGGGTGATTGATAATTGATTCATAATCTGAAAATTTTCACTTGGAATTGAGAAAGGAATGGTGATACCATACACAAACAATGGGGATGATTTAGTTGACTAGAGATAGAAACCTAAACATCTTCTTGATAATTAGAGAAATCTAATTGGAAATTCGCAATTCTTAATGCATTCTTGGGTTGAATTGGTTAGAAAGAGATTTCAACTAATTAATTTAAGAGTAGATAACTTTAATCTAGAGATAGAGTGAGTTCTATCATTGGAATTTCTTCAAACATAAGAAGTGAAATTTATCAACCAAGGGACATTTCTATCACATAGGTAATTCTAGGGGGATTAACCATCCAAGTATTATTTTCTCAATTGAATTCTCTCTTGCAAACAAAAATTAGTTAAGTTGGTTTAATTAGCTAAGTTAGACTTCTATTCCTAGTAGCAATTTCAACCATTTTCACAAGCAATTTTGATAGGCTAAACAATAGAGTAGAAAGTGAGTAATGGTATTTAACCACCCCCGTGGATACGACATTTGAATTTACTTGTCATTGTACTACTCATAACGATAGGTGCACTTGCCTAGTGTTTGTGTGCAAATTGTTAGAGATTGTAATAAAATTGAGTATAAGGGCATAGATAACAAAACACAACAATGAGTCAAACATATTGAAGAAAGTGACAAATGAAACCTCTCAGCAAGCAAATGAAGCTTTACAGCGGGTGAAGACAATCTCAAAGCAAGTAGAGTTTAATAGAACTTTGAACCCAGTCAGAAAAGAAGCAGATGGAGACACACCGGAGATAGAAGAAGAGTCAAATGAAGAAGAGAGTTCAACCGATGAAACTCAACAATAACAACAATCTCAGATACAGCTTGTACCAATTGCATTGAGAAAAGAAAAGAGAACCATCAAAAGACCTCTTCGCTATAATGATACAATAGCATGTGCAATCTCAATTGCAAATGATGAAATTCCTAGCAGTTATCGTGAAGCCATTCAAGATGTTAATGGTGACAATTGGAGGAATGCAATGGAAGAAGAAATGCAGCCCCTTGAGAAGAATCAAACATGGAAGTTAGCAAGCTTACCAAAGGGGAAGAAGGCAATTGGTCGTAAATGGGTATATGCAAAGAAGAATAGATTTCCTAACAAGTCTGACATTCGTTACAAGGCAATGTTGGTTGCTAAATGGTATGCTTAAATAGAGGGAGTTCATTATAATAAGTATTTTCTCCAGTTGTGAAATATTCCTCCATCGTAATCTTATTGGCCTTGGTACACAATTGTATATGGAACTAGTTCAGGTGGATAACTAGTTCAGATGGATGTGAAGACTGCAATTCTACATGGAGAATTAGATGA
Source organism: Rauvolfia tetraphylla (assembly GCA_030512225.1). NCBI lineage: Eukaryota > Viridiplantae > Streptophyta > Magnoliopsida > Gentianales > Apocynaceae > Rauvolfia > Rauvolfia tetraphylla. The sequence continues at coordinate 3,380,360 of JAJQKT010000012.1, forward strand.
AGAAATCTATATGAGTCAGCCAAAAGGATTCAAAGTTGTTGGGAAAGAAAATTTGGTGTGTAAGCTTAACAAATCATTGTACATATTAAAACAATCCCCAAGACGACGGTACAAACGATTTGATAAGTTCATGTAAGGGCAAAAATACACAAGAAACAAGTATGACCATTGTGTATACTTTCACAAGCTACAAGATGAAACTTTCATATATCTTCTCCTATATGTTGATGATATGTTGATAGCTTCAAAGAATAAAGAAGCAATTAAAAAGTTGAAGGCTCAACTCAATAAAGAGTTTGTGATGAAGGATTTAGGAGAAGCAAAAAGGATTCTTGGTATGGAGATATGCAGAGACAGAAAATTGGGGAGATTGTACTTAACTCAAAAAGAATACCGGAGAAAAGTACTAAAGCACTTTGGCATGAATGAACAACCAAAGTCTGTTGGTACCCCTCTTGCTCCTCATTTTAAGCTTAGTGCATCTTTATCTCCAAAGAATGATGTGGAACGGGAATACACGTCAAAGGTTCCTTATGCAAATGCTATTGGTAGCTTGATATATGCTATGGTGTGTACAAGGCTTGACATTTCAGAAACAATTGGAGTTGTAGACAGGTATATGCATGATCTTGGTAAGGAACATTGGCAAGCTGTGAAATGGTTTCTACGGTATATTATCAAAACTGCAGATATTCGTTTAATGTTTCAACAGGATAAGGATGATGGTTAATGAGTAGTTGGATACTGTGACTCAGATTATGCTGGTGATTTTGACAAGTGTCGATCAACGATAGGTTATGTGTTTACTTTAGCTAAAGCACCAATTAGGTAGAAGTCTACTTTACAAACAACAATGACTCTATCTACAACAGAAGCAGAGTATATGACAGTTACTAAGGCTGTTAAAAAGGCAATTTGGCTTCAAGGTTTGCTTGACGAACTAGGAGTATTGTGATAGTCAGAGTGCTATTCATTTAGCAAAGAACCAAGTTTATCATGCAAGGACGAAGCATATCAATGTCAAGTATCACTTCATTAGAGAAATTCTAGAAGATGGTCAAGTATCAATCCAGAAGATTAAGACTACTAAAAGTCCTGTGGACATGATGACAAAGGTGGTAACAATTATCAAGTTTAATCATTGGTTGAACATGATAAATGTTTTGCAATTTTGAAGTTTGGTACCTTTGAAGCGCATTGGAAGACACTACCAATATAAAATATTTGTGACGAGTTTTGAAGAGTGCAAAGAAAAATTTGCCAAGATAGAAATTTATTGATTTGGCTAAATTTTTCTAGCATCCCACATGGAAGCTAAAGTAAAAAAGGAGGTTTCCTTACAACTATAAAAAGAAGCATCCTCCCCTTTGTATAGCATCCCAAAACATAACATTGATTACTTCTTTAGGCTATTGTTTTCTCTCTTATCTTCTCACAAAATAATATTTATGGTGTTCGAGGAGTAGGCAATATTAGCCGAACCTTGTTAATTTATCGGTGTTCTTTTATTTATTTTTAATAGCCATTGTTGGGTATTGTATTTTTAATTATGTAGGAAAATTTTTCTAAGAAAGTTGGTATTTAAGCGGTCCACTTGTGACTCTCTAATCTTTCTTGAAAATTTTCTTCACATAATTTTTGATAAAACACTTAACCTACTTGGTATTTTTATTTGCTTCCGCAACAGTTTCAATTACCTGTTCTTGCCCTTCGGTTCTAGAGGAATCGAGTCCTCCATAATGTTGAAGCTTCTCTTCCTCCTCTCCATGTTGGCATAGTTGAGCTCTATGGTAGATTGAAAATAGTTTGCTTTTGGCTCCTGAGGTTGCCAATGGTTCTTTGAAACGCGTGGTATAACTATTTGATTTTATTTTGATTAATTAAGATCCTCATGGTTTATACCAAAAAAAAAAAAAGAGAGAGAACAATGGGGCAAAGTGATTTCAATGACAAGCTCAGTGGGGTTAAATGAAAAGTTTCCCTAATTAAAATGGACTAGCTCTCTCCCCCCTTCTCAAAAAAAAAAAATCTTACTTTAGGTCTTTTTTCATAAGCAATTTATTTTTCATAAAAACGAGCACAAATTAATAAGCAAATTTTTAAATGAAAAGCTAATCCAAATCAAGTAAAAAAAACCTTAATATTAGGAAGAAAATTGAATCAGAAATCAGTTGTTGTCAAATCCACAACATTTTTTAAAATCTATTTATACTCGTAGCACAGACCGCAACATTTACCATAAGGTAACTTTTATTACATTGTTGAATAGTCTCAAAAAAATAAAAATATTCTCATCCGCTTAATACTTTCTGTGCATGTATAGCTATTGGTCTTCCACATTAATCTTTTCCAACTGCACTGAAACTACATAGTGTGATTAGAATTTTTTATTTTTCTCTCACAAATAATTTATTATTTATCTGCTAATCACATCCATTGTGAATTGAGTTGGATTAGATTTTGTCATTTTTATATACAGTTTTTATTTAGACTATATACAATAAAAAATTTCATTATTTACTATTAAACTTTTAAATTTTTAAAATTTTTATCAAGTTTTCGAAGCACTAAAATTTAAATTTATCAAAAATTATTTCAAATTTGAGCAAAATAAATCTAATTTTTTAAATTATATCTAATTTTATATTTTTTTATATATAAATATTTTTAAAATTAACGAATTTGAAAAAAAAAATTTTGATCTGTGCACCACTTGCTCAAAAAACTAGTGCAAGTGCTGCGCCGCTTGAGCCAGAAAATGGCCCAAGTGGCTGCACTCTGCGCCAATTTTTCATGCGAGTGGCTTGCCACTTGTACCAGCTCCAGGTACAAGTGGCTGGCATCAAGAGCTGTGCTCAACGTGTGGTAATTTTTGGCGCAAGTGATGTGTAATTTTTATTTTTAATATCATATTTAATTTATGTGTTTATTTTAATTTTATAAATAAATACTATAATTTATTATAATTATTTAAACATTAGTATTTTACTATAATTACTTACTTATAATTTCAATCAATATAATTATATCAAATATTATTTATAATAATAAATAGATATCTCATAGGATATTGATTAATTAAATATATCATAAATGAATATGTCATGGGATTTTTTTTAATTTAGAAAACTAAATATTTAGTTTTAGTTTATTTTTTGTAAGTTTTATTTTTATTTTAATTAAATATCGAGTCTTTTGTAAGTTTATTAATTAGATATAGCGTTATTTTATATTTAATTTTATTTAGAATATAATACTTTATTATTATAGTATTATTTTAATATTATTAATTATTATTATCATCAAGTATTATAGTATTAATACTATAAGATTTTAAAATTTTTAGGTTAAAAATCGTATTAGTTTTGTGTAAGTATGAAATAAGTACCTTTTCAGAAGTCTAAAGGTTGTATTTAGAGATCTTTTAATGATTAATGCTATGAAAAATAAAGAAAAGCACAGCAAAAGGAACTGTTTCTTTATTCTCATCCAAAATGGTGCTAATTATGATTTTTGATATTATTTATAATTTTTATTGGTGATAAAATTAGAATTTAATTAGTTTAAAAATTAAACAAAAACTCAATATTTAGTTTTCTAAATTAAAAAATTACATGATATATTTATTTACAATATATTTAATTAATAAATATTTTCAAGATATCTATTTATTATTATAAATAATGTTTAACATAATTATATTAATAAAATTTATAATTACAGTAACATAGTAAATTATTAATATTTAACTAATTATAATAAATTATAATATTTATTTATAAAATTAAATTAAATACATAAATAAAATACGATATAAAAAAATTATGCAACACTTGTGTCACTGGTCAGCCACTTGTGCCAGGAGATGGTACAAGTGGCACGTTTTGGTGCAAGTTAAACCACTTGCACCAAAACGCGGAAATCTATTTTTTAAAATAAAATTAGTTATTTTGAAGTTAATTTTAAAAATATTTATATATAAAAAATATAAAATTAAGTATAATTTGATAAATTAATTTTTTTAAAAAAATTTCATAGCAATTTTTGATCCATCTGAATTTTAGAAATTTTAAAGATTTAGAGATACTTTAAAAATATAAAATTTTAATAATAAATAATAATAAAATTTTTAATTATATATAATTTAAATAAAACTGTATATAATATAGACCTTAGATTTTATGAAAAGGCCTACCTGCAGGAGTCACGGAAAAGTTAAGCATTAATTGGGCGGCCCACGAATCGGAAATCAGTATGGCGAGAAGAAAAGTGGGAGCCGCATGTCTGGTAGTGCTGACTTTAGCTTTGACGGCCCAGATTTGATTTCCTATTCTGATAACTTAAAAGTGAAGCCCACCACAAGTGTAGCGAATGACACTAGGTGGCCCAGATTTGACAACTATATCAGAAAGTATGCCGAGAAAAACATTATTCAACAAAAAAAAAAAAAAAAAAACCGAGCAAATTATTGGGTTATGTTTTGTAACGCTATTTTAAAAAAGTTCTATGTTAAACCTTCGCTGATACAAGGTTTAGACTTTGTCTGAATCAAAAGTGGATCAAAATCTTTCGAGTCTATCCTTTTCTCCTTTTCAACTTCTATTTTATTTCTAAAATAAAATTAACTTTATTATCCTTTATTCTTTTTGGAAAATTCTTTTGTCCTTTATAAACATAGTTTTTCACTATGTTAATTGCCATTGGACTGCTGCCTTCTTTTTTTCTCCTTTTGATGAAGATTTAGCATTGCCACTTAATTAGTTTTGTATTGAAATGATTGAATAATTTTGTTTAAAAGTATACAAATTAAAATAAAAAAGCACCAATTTACTTCTTCTGAAATGTAAAATAGAGAATTATGTGTATCTCTGACTCAAATATTACTTCCTTCGATTATACATGTCGAGGTTTTGCCTCATGGTTTTTTTTTTAATCTCAATTTCGACAATTGACTTAAGAATTTAATAAATAATAAAAATAAATTTTAAAAATATCTTCTTGATTTTTCAAATAAATAATGTGAAACAAAAAATTTCTCTCAAACAGCAGATATTTTCAATTAGAGGCAACAATATTTCTATAGCTAAGATGCGTTTTGAACTTCTCTCGTAAAAAAAAAATTAAAAGAAGTAAAAGCAACACATAACTGCCTAGTAGGGTTGCTTAAAAAAAAAAACTGGTATTTTATTCATTTCTGTACGGCAACAAACTATAAATTCAAATTCCACCTCCTCCTTTTCTTTTCCTTTTTTTTTAAAATTTTCTTGCTGGTCCAATCTGAAAAACTTGTATAGAATCCCTCCACATATCTTCAACGTGGTATACATTTGCCTGAAACATCTGGACTTTTTTGCATCAAACCACTGGCCTTCATCTTATTTCTCTTCTGATGTCACTCCTTCTCCCCATACACGTAGCTGCATGGAGCAGCCATCGAAATTAACCTTCTCATGAATCTGTAATTATATAAATAATGCATTCTCGTCATCCTATAGATAAATCTTCCGGGGCTGCTCTCTCTCCGAAGTACACACAGTAATATTATATGTAAATATATAGACGTGTGAACATATAATATGCATGGCCATGCACGCTCGAAGAATAAAGAAATGGCAAGAATTTGCAGAGATGTCTTATGTTCACACGTTTGGATCTCAGAAGAGCTGCAAACGTTAAAGAATGTGAAAAGTTGATTAATATAAGATCGGTGCTGGGGACTTTGGGGATAAGAAGGAAAAAGGAAGCAAAATTCATGTGTTGCTGTTATTCAAAGGTTGTTGGAGGCAATCGAACACCTCACAACTATAATCTAACGACATTTTTATGCAGTAACAACTAAACCATGTAGGAGGAAATTATTATATAACCTTAAGGGAGACAACTGTAATGACGTGGTGACTATTTAGGGCAAGCATTTGTCGAAGGATGACAAGTAATTTCTTGAAGAGGTATATGTTATGTAAGCAAATCCAAGAATTCAATTTTTGATGACGAATTATTTCTGGGATTAAGTAGTGATCAAGACTTAGAGAGATCGCCACGGCTTCAAAGAAAATAATTTATTATTATTATTATTTTCTTTTCATCTTGAAGAGATTTGATTGTCTTGTGGACACCAGACATGGTAGCAGAAGAGATGAAGTTTTTTATGTACTTGAGATTTGATTCTTTGTATTCTCCATCCTTTATTCTTTTTATATTTTCCTACCTTCAACACCCCTTGTTGTATATGAAGATGATGCCTTCACTAGGTAGGATAAGGGCAAACTTGGATCCTTTTCTTTTTGAAAATTTTTCTTTCCCCTGGGGTCCAAGTTGTAATGTGAAAAAATGTAAGATTCAGAGTTAATTTTTCAAAAAAAAAAAAGAAAAAAAATCACAATCTGAGCAGATCCTAAATCTCTATATAGAGAGACTTATAACCAAAGATTAAACTTAAGTGTAACAGGCCTTGAACTTTGGCATTGTATTTCAATATATGATCACACGACAGTTGAATCTTTAAAGAAAGAAGAGAAAACCTCAAAAACTCGGACTGAATTAGTAATAAGCTAAATTCATGTTATATTAGTGCAGTAACAAAGGAATTTACTTTCCTTTTTTGAAATAACACAAGATTTTACTTTTTATATAAATTAAAAAAGAAGAAAATAAGAGATATTTTTCTTATTATATCCTTAATTATTTCTTTTAATATAATAGAGAATGAGAATAATTATAAAAAAAATAATTTTTAAAATTTATAAAATATTAAATATTTTGAAAAGAGAAAAAATAGTTAAAAATTTTATATTTTGAAACGAAAGGAATATATTTGAAATAATATTGTTATATTTATAAATAATAATTTACCGGTGGATGAAAATTAGTTCCTATACATATACCGGCCGTCTTATTAAAGTTTAACTATACATCTAAAATCAAAAATGATATGGCAAGAGACAATTCAAGTTATTCCTCGAACCTTTTTTGTGATTGTTGACATAAAGGGATCTTAACCCTCTACGTATGGATCTAAACTGCATTGCGTGCTTGTGTGTCAAAACCTTGTTCCTTCCGAAACTAAAATACGTCCATTTGCTCTTCTTCTAGAACACCAAGTAGAAGGCTTGTATTGTAAGATTGAGGTGACCAGCAAAAACAAGCAAAGCAAGGGGCGAGAGATCCAGAGAGGGGAGTTTGACTTGTGAGCTAATCTCAAATATTAGAGTATTTTGACCAAATCTTCTTGTTGGCCAAAAGTGGATGAAATCAAGAACCTCATTTTCAACTTCTTTTTATATGTCTTTCTTTTTATATACTCATAACAATCAAAAATATTTGTTTTTGTTGATTATATCAATTTGATTATAATGCAGAATTTCTAAATTTGGTTTGTTACTAACTAAACGTCCACGTTGGGAGCCATGTGTTTCATTTGTCGTACAGGGATAAGGGAGACCAGAGCCGAGTTGACTTATCATATCAGGGTACGTGGATGGTCATAAATTGGCTGACTTCAAATCTCTTAAGCTGGAAATTGTGGCCTCTGTTTCGAGTACACGTGCCTCCAGGGCTTTGTGAGATCAAGGTTTTATCAACAAAAAGTTGACGACATGAAGAAACACAAACTAATTTTAGAAACCTAAGATTTGGCGTTACAGTGTTTATACTTCTAAATACCCATGCAAATGGTCGATTCTTTTCTTCTTTTTTTTTTATAAGGAGAAAAATTTCTCAAAATGTTCCATATATTAACAAGTTAAAAGATGTAATGAGTCCCTTTACTTATTACCATTAGCCTTCATGATCTGAATGATTGTATTCTTTAATTTAATTCGTCATGGAACCAAGGACCAAGTTTTGCTTGGTCTAGATATAGTGTGATGTTTTGTTAAAGTGCATCTTATATTTATTATTTAGTTAGTTAGTTACTAAGTTGCGAAACTTAAAATCTCCTTTTTTGTAATATTTTTTTCTGATAATTATAAATCAATATACTATCAACGGGTTATGAGAAAGTTTCTCTCTGATAGAATTAATTATTCTTATTCCTTGTTTCTGAAGATTCAATAAAGGAAGTTTCACTCTGATTTCTTAGAAGCAGCCCCTTGGATATCCATTTTCCCAATTTCCTATCAATCTTGATGGCTGCCTTTGGAAAAACAAGCTTGATGTCATATCTTTTATGACCATTTGTTGTACTTAATGCACCAAACCCTGTCTCCAAACATTGGACCTAAAGCTTCTCATATTCTGTCCTTAATGAGGAATTATTGAGCTTCATGACTTCTGCTGATGAAAGCCTAAGCGTAATTGATCAAGAAATTTGTGAAGTGTCAATGGGCAGACACTTAAATTCAAAAGTGCTTTTTCTTTTGGATAGAAAAGCTAAGAAGGAAACCATGAATGAATGGAAATCTTTCCTTATAATTGGTAGGGGATCTAACAACCACACCAACTAATCAGGCTTTGTTTCAAGCCTTGATGCCAAGGTCAAACACATTAGTTAGTTGACATTTGTCATTTACCATTCAAGCAAAATTTACCTTGAGCAATTTTTCCTACTCCCTTTTGTGGTTTTACTAAGAAAAATTTCCCTAAATTTTTACCCTCATTGAGTGTTCAAGGATGAGGTGTTTGAGGTGGCCGGGGGAAGAAAAAGAGGGCGGCGCCAAATCATGTTGACTTGCATTCTACTGTTGCACTTACTTCTCATCTATATATAATGGGGTCATCTTCTCATTAGGGCCTACAAGTTAACTTTGCTCCGAATGTACATTTTGTCTTTCAAGAATCAAACTTCTTCTCGCGCTTTTTGAACACTTCTTGAACTTCAAGTCATCTTCATCAACTAGAGATCACCAACAATGGGGAGATCACCATGTTGTGATAAAAATGGACTCAAGAAAGGTCCATGGACTCCTGAGGAAGATCTTAAACTTATGCAACACATTCAGCTGCACGGACCGGGCAACTGGCGAACCCTCCCTAAGAATGCTGGTGAGAAAGCTGTTCCAGCTCTAACAATTACTGTCATGAATTTGATCAATAATAGGGTTAACGCTTTTCTCTAATATTCTTGATTCCATGCCATATCCAGGCCTTCAGAGATGTGGAAAAAGCTGTCGTCTCCGATGGACAAATTATTTGAGGCCTGATATCAAGAGAGGAAGATTCTCATTTGAAGAAGAAGAAACTATTATCCAACTCCACGGTGTTCTTGGCAACAAGTAAGATCACTCATAATTTTTTTCACCTTCATTAAAACTTTATGCTGCACAGCATTAGATTTGATTCAATTTCCCTTTGATAATTAGAGAAACCCTAATTCTTTTTGCTTGTTTCAGGTGGTCCGCCATAGCTGCTCGATTGCCCGGAAGGACAGACAATGAGATCAAGAATTACTGGAATACTCATATTAGGAAAAGGCTACTTCGGATGGGAATTGACCCGGTGACTCATAGTCCTCGGCTAGATCTTCTCGACCTTTCATCACTTCTCAACTCTGCTCAGCTTAATCTTTCGAGCTTGCTCGGGCTACAAACACTAGTGAATCCAGAAGTACTGAGGCTTGCTGCAACTCTACTAGCATCAAACAACAACGAAAATCCGGAAATGTTACTGCAGAAGTTGCAAGAAAATCAGCTATTGAATGCTCAAATGCAAAATCAGAACACCAGCCAAATGCTCCAGCCTAATGATCAGTTCCAAAATCCAGTTCCACCAAGCACAACATCCAGCGTTTCATGTTCTTCATATCTAAATCAAACTCCACCAATGCAAGGCAACCCAGAACAGTTGCCGATGAACTCGGATTTCAGCGAGCCACAAACGTTCCAAGAAATGTTGATGTCTTCGAATGCAAATCTCCTTTCTCCGCAGAACTACGGCTATGGCTTCTCTGACCAAATCCCAGCTGATGTATCAGAAAACTCAGCCTTTCATTCTTTGAACGGAAGCGGCAATCCGAACAGCCAGAACTTCAACTTTGATTCTGTTCTATCAACTTCTTTATCAGAGTCGCCCTTGAATTCATCTTCCACTTTCGTCAACAGCAGCAGCACAGAAGATGAGAGAGAAAGCTATTGCAGTAACATGATGAAGTTTGAAATTCCAGCAAGTTTAGATTTCGATAATTTTATGTAAATATGAAGCTTTCAGTCTGTAACTTTTCTGTTCTTGAGTTTTTCTTTTTGGTTTGTAAGAATGGAGCATTTGGCATGGTTTTTTGCTTTGTTCCATTCAGATTGTAGTGCTTTGCTCTTGTTGGTGGGGAATTTTTGTATTTTCTGTTAATGTTTATATTTGGTAAATTTATCTTATTCTTTTAGTTTGATAATGGTAATCATATATATTCCCATTCACGAAATTAAATATACAATAATGATTTAAATTGTTGTTGTTTTCTTTTCAATAGAGTAGCAATATGTCGATGATTTAAAAGAAAATAAAATTGATAATGTATGAACTGTAAAAGCCATACAAAAATGCTTCTCATATTGCATGGGCTAAGATGTAAGAGAAAAAGGTTATCCTTATATCTCTTATAAGTTGAAAGCTATGAAACTCCTTGCCAAAGTATAACGGGGGAGTTTGCTCCTACTAAATACATGTTTTATTATTTTATGTGTTTAGGACAGTATTTTCTTGTAGTCTTAAGTATATCTGCACTTAGCAACTCTCTTTTTAGATATAAAAACTATTCTCGTAATGAAATCGGTTCAACATGCTTATGTCCAAAAGTGTCACATTTCCAACTTGATATGCAATATAAGAATTCTTTCCCATCCAATATATGTAAGAAGGTACAAGAAATAGCAGCATTAGATAGAAGTGTATATAGATGGAGTTTGAGTTTATGATTTTCTATCTTAGATTTCATAAATTTTTTTTTTTTTTTTTTGTAAAAGATAATGTAAGATTCAAAGTGAAAATTTTACTGGAACTCAATTCAAATATACTATTCTAAAATTATAAAGAAAAATAGCTTATTTAATCCTTAAAGTTTGAAACATTAAAATATATTAACATCTTCAAAATTATTTTTGACCATTATGATCCCAAAACACCCTATTCACCAATCTTCGATCAAACCTTCAACCAGAAACAAGCATATTATCGTCACGTGTTGATTTTTCATGAGTAAATTAGACAATCCATCTCATTACTCTCCAAAGCTACCCTACCTGCCCAACACACAAATACAATCTCGATTTCATTAAATAAATACGATTAATAGTATAAACTAATTGTTTAACCTCACAAATAGTCATCTGCTAATATTTCTATTTTGCATATACAAAGGATGAAAGCACTTACTTTCTGGAGAGATTGAGAGTTCTCCATCTCACTGCAGAATGCACAAATGGTTAGCCTTCTTTGAAGGTTGAGTTTCCATTTGAGAGCAATATAGAAGAATTTTATTAAAAATATAGTTAAATTTTTAATAGAGGATGACTTGCAACATACACTTGCACCATTGCAGTCTTGAAGAAGTTGATGTGCATTTGTACCAAAAAAAAGGTACATGTGCACATGAGAGAGGGAGAGGGAGAGAGAAAGATTTTAAGAAAATAATTATTTTTTGTACTATATATAATTTTAAAAAATTGCGTATAGTCCATGTGTTTTTAAACATATGTTGAACAAATCTCAACTATCAAATTTTTTATTCAACAGTTAAAAATTTACATATATAAATAATTATTTACTAGCATTGAATAGTTATTCTTACGTGTAAATTTCTAATCATTAAATTAAAAATTCAAAGATTGTATGTATATAATATATGCTTTAAAAAAAAGTGTTGTTAGGAACGTAGACAAATTGGCAATAGGAGTATTTGTAATTGAGGCCATCTATTTGTCCATTCAATTCTAAACTCGGGATTTTGGTTCAGAATTGAACGGCACGGTTCAGTTGCTGTATATATGACAAAAGTGCAAATGTACGAAAAGTAAATTTAAATGATTGTAAATTGTTCTTATTATTAAATGAGATATATTTGAATTATGTTTGGTTGAAAGAATTTTTGTTTTGACCCATTAGTATATTTAGTTGAAGCAAACACTATCAAAATTGAGTCTCATATTTATTCATTATGTTTGAATCATTGTGTAGCATTTATAATATAAACCATCTTTTTCTATATGTATTTGGAACTTAGGATGTAAATTCTCATAAATCTTGAGCATTACTACATATAATTTTTTCATTTAGGATGTACATTCTTATAAATCTTGAGCATTACTAGTCAACCTAGAGGTCTCGTAATTCTTGCTACTTCCGCTTAAAATGGAGGCTTTTATTAAGTCTAGCCTTATTTTTTAAAAAATGTACTAAATTAGACTTGATTGATAGAGGAGGTGCGGTAATAACCATAACGTCATTTTATATGGCGTTATACAAATTAGACTTGATTGATAGAGGAGGTGCGGTAATAACCATAACATCATTTCATATGGCGTTATACCATATGGCATTATACCGGGTATAACGCCATATGAAATAGTGTTATAACTTTAAAAATTTTTGTTTTTCGATAGCCACTATTCTTTTTCGTTGGAACATTGCTTCCTTTTTGTCCTTTTTGCTACATTTTTTTTTCTTGTCAGTTTCTAACAATTGTTTTCCTTCTTCCTATACCATTTTTCTTTCTTAGCTTTTTCTTTATTTTTTTTATTTTCTTCTCGGTGTTGGCCGATTTTTTTTTTCTTTTTTTTTTCTTCTGGTTGTGCTGCTTTAGTGCAAGCAATATGCATCTTTTGTTTCTTTCTTTTTATACTGTGGTTTATGGTTATTGTGGCGTGGTAATTATTCTTTGGGTTTATTTTTTATTTATATGTGAAAGTTATATTTTTTAAAAAATTTATAATATCGGTAAGATTTGTGTATATTGTGTGCGAAAGGATGCGACGAAATTTTTTCTTCTTTATGTAAATATTTTAATTTAATATTTGCCTTGTCAAGTGGATATAAAGCTAAATAAGTAAGATTTACATATAAATTAAAATATTTAAAAACCTAAAAAGAAGAAGATTTTCTTCTTTTTATGTAAAATTTTTAATTTAATATTTTCCTTGTCAAGTGGATATATCGCCAAATAAGTAAGATTCACAAATAAATAAGCAAAAAAATCAGCCAACATCGAGAAGAAAAGGAAAAAGTAAAGAAAAAGCTAAGAAAGAAAAATGGTTTAAGAAGAAAGAAAACAATTGCTAGGAACTGACAAGAAAAAAAATTGAAGAAAAATGGATAAAAAAAGAGGCAATATTCCAGTGAAGAAGAAAAGTGGCCGTCGAAAAGTGTAAAAAATCTTAAAATTATAATGTCATTTTATATGGTGTTTTAATCTATATAATGCTATATGAAATCGCGTTATGACCATTACTGGACTTCCTTCACCAATCAAGTCCAATTTAATGTATTTTTTAAAAAACAAAGCCAGACTTAGAAAAAGCCCTTGAAATGGCGGAGGGGAATTCGTCCCAAACGACACAGACATTGACAGACATTTCTTGACCATTTTAAGACTAAATTTGATGAAATATTTATGTTAAACAACAAAAAATTAGATAGATTTTCAAATTTTTATGTAAAATCAAAATTAATTTCTATAGATGTAAAGTTTGATATCTAAAAATTCTGAGAAAAATAAAGAGATTAAGAGAATGAAATATTTAAAATGAAGAATTAAGCCATTGTATATAAATTATGGGTGAGATATGATACCATCTAATCTCAAAATCAAAATCAAAATCAAAATTTCAAGTATGAGACTTACATCACATCTCATAAATAATTTAAATTTTACGAAACTTACGATAAAATTTTTAAAATCAAATTCTATCTAATCACGAACCGTTAATAACATAGCCACATTATGCCTCATGACACAAAATCAACTAAAAAAGATACTATGATATTAGGGTTTGAATTGTTGACCTCCTGCTGAACCAGAAGCAAATCGAAGACTTTTCAACAAATTCTATAAAGTCACTTCTTTGCCCTTCGAACATTTTCCAATACTTATAACATCTTAGACAAATTTGTACAATTTTAAACTTTAAACCATGTTTCAATGTAAATAATGTGCTGAATTGAACATGCTTTTCTTGTGCAAATCACAAATTATTCTACATTTAGGCAGATCTTATCTAAAGTTTACTGCATAATGCTTCTGCTGGATATGACGTGTCGCCTCAGTGCTGATTGCAAGGGAAAGGGCAAAAAAGAGCCGACCTCGGACAAACAATGTTAGATGACGCATGTTCCATCTGTGTTCCTCCGCGTTTCAATGTCTCGTGTGACAACATAATTCAGCCAAATATTGTGCATATGTAATGTTTACGTATATGTATAGTCAAATAATACGGTAAAATTTTTGTTTATTTTTTAAATACAATTTCCAGCAAAAAAAAAACACTTGAAGAATTCTGAAAATCTATCTGAATTTTCAATTTCAAAAAGTACAAATTTGTCTATATATGCGCTTTTCTTATAAAGAGTCACCATTTTGATGAAAGACGATTTTATTGACCAAAAATAGAAACAAATTACTAGATACCTTTACCAATAATAATTTGCTGTCAATCAATGGTTTGTGGTCGGAGATTTGGTCCCACCCCAAATATTGTGATCATTTTTCCAATCCACAACTGGAAATTGGAGTACGAAATTTACGTTTTTTTATGTTAAAATGATGCAATAAATTGTGGCCATAAGATTTTTGGGCAGAAGCATTCAAAGGTACATTGAATTCCATGTTTCGCTTCAAGTAGAAGAGGAAAAGGTGAAGAAGACGAAAAAGTTCCTTTTTTGTTTTGACTTTTATGATTTGACTATGGTTGCATCCATCCATTTGCGAGTATTGCCACCGCTTTCTTCTTCATCTTCGCTTCCGAACGTGCCTATAGAGACCAACATTGTCCATTTAATTCTAAACTCGAAATTGCAGCTCGAAGTGTATATTTGGGTGACTATACCTTTAACTTTTATTTTAAAAAATATAAAATTCAAAGTAAAAAAGAAAAATTGAGTAAAGTATAATAGTATATGAATTGGTGGCAATCCAAATACTCCCTAAGGTTCAAATATTGGTCGGCAACGGTTTGGTTTGGTTCAACTCCTGTATTATTTTTTAAAAAATATAAGATGTGTTTTAATATTTTAAAAATTATATAATCAATTAATGTATAAAAGTATCATAATTACAATATATATGTATGTAGAAAATATCTTATAAAGAGTAAAAAATGTTCTTATAAAAAAAGAATAATAAAACCCATTAGTAACCTCTTAGTAGCTTTTTTTTTTTTTTTTTGGCGGGGCGGGGGGATTCGGTTGCTGAATAAAAAAAGAGTAAATGTACCAAAAGTAAATTTAAATGATTGAAATTAAATTTTTCTTATTAAACTCATTAATTATGTTCGAATTATTATGTACTCCCTCTATTTTAAAAATATAAAGTCCTTTAATTTTTTACTAGATTAAAAAAGAAAAAAATTAAATATATTTTTATTATATCTTTAATTAATTTCACATTTAATAGAAAGTAAGAGAATTATAATTATAGTGAAGATAGTTTAAGAAAATAATTTTAAAAATTCTTAAAAGATTAAATATTTTGATAATGAAGAAAATAAATAAATAACTTTATATTTTGAAATGAATAGAGTAGCATTTATAATAATGATCATATTCCCATTATAATTTTTCATTATCCTCTTTTTTAATTTGGGACCTAGGATGTACATTCTCATAAATCGTAATACTATATTCACATTATATTACAAACAAAAATCAATAAAAAATATACTATGATATTAGAGTTTGAATTATTGACCTCCTACTGAAACAAAAACATGGAAGAACCTAATTTTCCAATAAATTCTACCCTCCATTTTAAAATAAAAAGTCTTTTAGTCTTTTTTATATAAATTAAAAAAGAAAGAAAAAGAGATATTTTTTCTTATTATATCATTAATTAATATAATAAAAAATAAAAAATTATATTTAAGGTTTAAAATAAATTTAAAAATTTTACGAAAAATCAAATATTTTGATAAGAGATAAAAAGGTCAAAAACTTTATATTTTAAAATATAATTATTTTTATATTATATTAATAAAATTAGTTAATAAAAATATTTTTTTATTTTTAATCTATATAAAAATTACTAAAAAATTTTATATTTTAGAATGAATAGAGTACTGCTCCTTCTATTTTAAAATATAATTTTTTTACTTTTTTATATAGATTAAAAAAAAATAAGTAGTTTTTCTATTATATTTTTAACTAACTCAATTAGTATAATAGAAAATAAAAAATTATATTTATAGTAAAGATAAATTTTTAAAAAATAATTTTTAAAAATTCTCATAATGCCAAATAATTTGAAAAGAGAAAAAAAACGAAAAGATTTTATATTGTAGGCAAATCTTTTCTAATTTTACTGCATTATGCTTCTAGTGGGCATGACGTGTCGCCGGAATGCTGATAGCAAATGGTAGGGAAAAATAAGCCCAACGCAGACAAACTGACGCATGTTCTCTCTGTGTTCCTCTGTGGTTTAACGTTTCGTGTAATAACATAATTCAACCAAATATTGTGCATATGTAATGTATGTACATATAGTCAAATCATACGGTTAAAAAAAAACGGATTAGAAGAAACGCTTTTCGTAGGTATATGTGTATATGGTTGAATACGCTTTTCGACTCTATTGCTTTGATTTCTAGGAATTCCTGCATATTTTCATTTTTTTTTTCCTTTTCAAAATGTCGTGGGCCGGAAGAAATACAAGAGAGGAACATGGGCTTAACCTTGGTTGAGAAGAGGTCCGGCAGAAATTCACCGCCCAAAGTGATTCAATACTTGTCAATAGTCCACAAGGAATGTTGTGATTTGTAATTAGATAGTGATCAAAAACCATCACTTACACAGGAAAAAAAAAACAATCAAAAAACACCACTTATGTGTCAAAAGAAAATACAACAGTGAAAAAACTACTCTTTCCATCCCACATTGATTATTCACATTTTCTTTCTTTTTATACATTCAGGAAAAAAGATGCAAATCGAACTCAAGACCTATTATATTGCAAGATATTTCTAACTGATTGAGTTATACCTTTATAAATATTTACATATTTTTAAAATATTCTGAGTTAAATGTTACTTTCCTAAAATAGGCATTTTTTTGGGCTTATATTTCTATAACTATCAATTGATCTAATGGAGATGTTTCACTACCATACGGGTAATACTTTTTTTTAATGAATATATCACCATCCTTCTTAATTAATAAGATATAAGATATTAATTTGCATATAGTTAAATACTCTCTTAAATCTTTATTTTAAGTCAAAATATGAGATTCAATTATGAATAGAAAGAATACTTAAATTACCCTTTAGATACCTTAAGTTTAGTGTACATTTGGATTTGATCTCAAACTAAAAGCTAATTATTTTATGTCTCACATCTCTTCTCATAAATAATTTAATTTTACAAAATTTTAAATTTAAATACTATCCAAATACACGTAAATCATAACAATCTATTAATTTCTAGAACAACTTTATCAAGAGTGCTTCTCTTTAATAATTGTATAATTAATAATACAAAAAAAAAGCATATCATAGACAATAAAGTAACTATGCAAGTGATCATTAATCAATAAATCATATATAATCCCTAGAATGAAAAGTCACTTTAGTGAGTCAGAAATTCATTAAAAAAAATTATTTTTAACAGTGCAATACCTAATCATTGAAACAACTGGTCCCTACTTATCACTTTTGATTTTCCAAAGTGGAGTCATTTTGGTTCACTTATATACAAATTGGAGTGGTTGATGTCACGGTGGAAAGCTGCAATTCTTCTTTATAGGAAGACTTGTTTTCAAAAAAAGTTTGAGAAATGCAAACAAATCTATCCCTATCATATTGAAAACTTTCTATACACTTCCCTCTTATCATTAGCAAATAATTCTTTCTTTGTGGGGCAAAAGTATTCATACTTCAAGCAAAAATATTTGATCCTTAGTTTGTAAGTATAGTTCATCTTGAAGAAACAAGGGAGAAGAGAGGGTGGGGCTGGGGGGGGGGGGACCAAACAAAAACTTGCTTTAATCGTTATAAAAGAATGATCAATACAATTATATTATAATGGTTAATAATTAATTGATTCAGTGTTTTAAAAAATAAAATTTGATCCCTAATGTATTGAAAAAACTCAAAACAATAAAGAACACGATGTGCTACTTTGTAGAAATAATTATGACGTTTATTCATTTAGAGCGGGATTGAATCAGATTTTTATTTAAAGGTTATGTTAAATTTTATAAAAAGTTAAATTTATTTATTTTTTTAACAAAAAAACTTTAAATATTATCTAAAATTTTAAATTAAAATAGTATTTTTTAATTTACTTGCTCATTTTTTGAAGCAAAATCGATCGCTAAATCTATATATATATATATATATATATATTAAAGTTAAGGTTGAATCATGAGAATGTGACATGTGAAATTTTTAAAACTTTACTTAACTCTAATGATGCCAAGTTGGATGTTTAGAATTAATTGCTTTATTGATTTATGTACCCACATTAACTCATATCTATATTTAATCACCTTATCTATGGTTTTTAAAAATAATATTAGATACTACATTAAGTGAATTGTATGTTTAATACAATGGATTCAATATATTAATTCTTATGTATTAATTCTTATGATGAAAGACTATTGTACATACAATGAATTGAATTAATGGAATGAGATACATATCCTTCATTCATTAATACAATGGTTTTTAAAAATAATATTAGATACTACATTAAGTGAATTGTATATTTAATACAATAGATTCAACATATTAATTCTTATGTATTAATTCTTATGATGAAAGACTATTGTACATACAATGAACTGAATTAATGGAATGAGATACATATCCTTCATTCATTAATACAACACAAATTTTAATAAAGTTGATAAGTTCATAAAATTAATGAATTTATACAAGTAAATAAATACATAAACTTAATAAAATCTCTTTAATTATTTATATTTAATGTTAAATAACATTAAGAAGATGCATAGTACATGGTAATCTTATTATTCTTATCATTAATATTAAAACCATATCTATATAACTTAATAAAATATAATTCAATTATTTCCATTTAATGATGTATAAAATTAAAAAGAAAAAAGTATATGTACATCTTATTTAGTTATATATATATATGTATATATATATATATATAAGTAAACCAAATAGCTAATAGGTATGCACCATATGGAATATAGATTAAATTGAAGGACTTAAAAGTAATAAATAAAAAAAAGATCAGGAATATAAAAAGGCAGAGAAATCCTAAATATATTCTTATCTGAATTTATTCTTCCAAAGCGTCAAATAATTACTTAGCATACAAACTTTAAAAATAGCATACAAGTGTTTAAAATCGGAAAAAAAAACTTTGAATACAACTGTTTTAAACTCCAAAAAAATAAAAAAAAAAACTTAAAAACTATAAAGAAAAAAAGAAAAAAAAACGCGCAGCGCGGGCATCATACCTAGTTATAATTAATACGAAAACCTATGATAGATTTAGCAATGCTAACATAGGAGTTTGTTCTAACCTCATAGCCTAGCATTGGAAACAAGTCAAGAGAGTTGTTCTCCGGTGTGCTCAACTTGTCATCGATCAATTATAGGCTCTTCAAAAGAGATGATCGCCGGCGGCGGCACACCACCACCGGACCACCTTATATTGCACCAAAATCTCCATGCTTCAACCCTTCCTAGATTTTCAACGTTATCATTACAACTTTTCTCTCCACTTCACTTTTCTGCTCAAATTCCAAAGTCTTCATCTTTTTTCAGCCTCAGTTTTGTTTTATCCCTTCTAGCATGAGAGTGAGACTACCGGCACTAATAATATATTAAAATTAAAAATTGGCGGCAATAGGAAAAAGGCATCCAAAGTCCAAATCCAATCTCCACAGAAAAGAAAACAAATGTGGGACTCAACAAAAAGTGATTGCATTAGGTGTTGTGTTGGCTTCCATTTTTTCTCCCCCAGAGCTTTTTCCACGAAAAATATTTTTTTTGTTTACTTTATGAATGACTTTCAAGCTATACTCTAAAAATAACAAACATTTGAAGGGTGTTAAAAATAACAAACATTTGAAGGGTGTTATTGGATAGAATTTATTTTTAAAATTTTTATCTTGAATTTTATAAAAGTTAAATTATTTATGAGGAAAAACGTGATTTTTACACTTGAAATTTTAGATTCGATTTTAAAATTAAACTCTGTCCAAATATACTCTAAATATTTACATACTAAAAGTTCCACAAGAAACACTTCTAAAGCCACTCAACAAGCCCATAATTTAACTATCAATTTCAACTCTCTCTATCTTATTTATGAAAGCTCATATATAATTCAACTTGTTTTATGACCCTATCATCTCAAAATGCTCCTACTTAAGAGGGTATACACACAAGTCAAGATCCAACTATGAACTTAATTTTTAATTCAAAAAAAATTACGAAATTAGTAGTTTTAACCTACATATGAAACTTGTCTTTTCTAGGAATGTTTTACTCAATTCACTGAGTTCTCAAAATACTAATCTAATCTTGGGAGATTCCAAGCAGTCGAAATGAGAATGTTTTATTTTGGACTTTTATCAAGCAAAATAGGATAAATGTTAAAAAAAAGACAAATTAAAATTCTCAACCATAAACAATATGGTTTAATTTCTTTGCTCTTCTGTCTGAAGAAGACAATATTTTATAGATCAAAATTATTTTATAAGTTATCTTCACCCTCACACGCACACATACATATGTGTGTGTGTGTAACTAAAAAAACAGCTATGGGATAGGCTGTCATGCAAATTGAGACAAAAGATACCTAACCACGCTTCAGTCATGCATGTACCGCCGATCACAAGAGTTTGTCAGAATAACGTTGAATCCCCAAGATGCCCTCCTTTTCCCTAGGTCGACCCCATCGTGCTTCCTAAGGATGCCTTTTCCACGTGGGTTTCGTAATTAGATTTTAAATTACATATATTTTTAAAAAAATTAGGGCATTCTTAATTGAGTTTTTAATAAAAAAATATATTTTTTTAATTTTTTATTTTAATCTCATTTCTTTTTTCACAAATAATTTATTTTTACGATTTTTAATATAACTCAATTTAAAATAAAACTCAATCTAAAATTTAACTCAGACAAGTGTCTTTAAACTTATGGCCCCTACAATGATAAAATGATTTTACAATTAAATATTAAGGAAATAGAACCTTATAGGCAGAATTACAAGGACTCTTGTTTGATGGTTCTAATGGAATTTTTTGCACAATTTTTAAACATCATAGAAATAGGGAAAAAGAAAACCACATAATCAAGTGAATTATAATCATATGTGAATGATTAAAACCCCTCAAATAATTAGAAAGTTTAGATAACTTAAAACCAAGTCCAAAAATAAGCTTACTTTACCTAGCAAAAAAAAAAAAAAAGTCCAAAAATCAATTGTGGTCCAATGGAACAGCTGAAAAAGTGTACCAAAAAAAAAAGAAAAATAACAAAGCGGCTATGCCCCCACTAGGGAACAAAGAAAAGATATGGGATTTTCGTGAAAGAGCTTTAGGTGTAATTTTTGTCCATTCTTTCTTGTGGTTTTTGATTAGTCTCTTTAGAAAATTGAGTTTGAATGACTGATGAGTCATTGCTATATAGTACAATTATTTGTTTCCATCTATTAAAGAAATTTCATTTCATCTTTTTATAATTAAATATTCATATTTTCTTTTAAAAATATTCATCTTAAATATTTATTTTATTAAAATTTTTTCATAATCATTTTAATTTTAAAAAATATAAATTTTATTAATCAAAATCCTACCACTAACATCTTCTACTTTCTTGATTTAAAAATTTTAAATTTTAATAATATATAAATTATATTATTAATTTTTTAATTAATAAAAATATCATAATAAATTTTTATAATTAAATTATATTTTTAATTTTATATTTAATCAAAATAAGACATACAAAAATTTGTTTTGCATTTGTGAAATCAAAATAGAAGGACAAAGCAGAGAAGAAGATGACGAAAATCTTGGCTTCATATTCAAAAAGAAAAAGCTGAGAAAAGAAAGACAAGGCTTCACGTGCCGTGCTGAGGCAGAGAAGCGTTCTCCCTTGTCCTCAAAAATCGAACAAAAAATTTCAATGCAAAAGCTGACTTGGTGGATCTTATTCTTCTATACACAATTATAATCCCGGAATGATTCCATTTCCCAAAAAATAAAATCTTTCTAAAAAGTCTATGCAAATTTGTAATTTTGCTTAATTATTTCAATTCACAAAGGTTTTTAATTGGCTGATTAAGAGGAAACATTCAATCACTGTAAATGATTATCAGAGAGCATCATACATAAAATCTAATAGATCATATTAATTTAAGGAAATTGGCTATGAAAGCCATTAAAGAAAGTGACAACGGTTTGTTTTGTCATTAATTTTTTTATTATTTTATGTTATTAAATAATTAATTATGTCATTTTATCACTAAACATAATAGAGTTTAGTAAAAAAATAATATGTGTAGACTGTTATGTCCTTCATAAATATACTACGTGATGTAAATATGTCATTTTTTCATTGAACTTTATTATATTTAGTGACAGAATGACATAATTAGTCACAAATTAATTGTTTAATAGTATAAAAAAATAAAAAAATTAATTAGCAAGACAAGTAATTGACCATTTTTTTAGTATCATTTATAACTAATTTTCCTATTAGTTTATTACGAGATTTTTTTAAATCTAACAATAAGGCTTGTTTTACATGCCATTAAATAATAATTTCTCTATATATTTTTTTAAAAAAATTTACCTCTAAACTTTGTACAGAGCATAATCCTTCCCCTAAAGTGTCACTTACATACTGCTTTTGTGATCATGATAAAGCAATTACCAAATGCTTAAAAAGTTGGATCTACTTTGAACTTTTTCCCAATATCTTATAAATCAAAATAAAGTGCATATACATTTAATAATTTATGAAACCCTTTATTGCCAATATTTTTATAATTAGATCATAAAAAGAAATTTGCAAATAATTATAATATTCCCCAACGACCCCAACAAATAAAATAAAAATATCCCCCCATGCCCCTCACAAAGCTTTTATATTAGTCTTCCTCCTACTCATACAAAAGCAAGAAACACTTTCACATCACCAACCAGAAATGGAGCAGGAATGAAAAAGAAAAGGACATCACAAGCGGACAATTCCTCAGACAGCCTTTCCCTTTCACCGCTCTCTGTACTCACGATTCTCTCCCCATCCTCCCATCCTCAACCCCACTTCATGCCTCTCTTCCCTGAAGAAATAATTTGCGTGAACCTGGAGCTTCTTCATCACCTTTTTCTCGAGACAGAACTCTCTAGTCACCACCTTCTATTTCTATCCATCATTACAAGAAAGCTCAAAGAAGTTTCTCTCTCTGTGATTTGCTTTCTCTCTTTCTAGTTGAAAAAGTTTACCTCGGCAACCCTTTTACCTCTCATCACTTTAGGCTAAACCCAAAAATCAAGAACAGTAAAAGGGGGAGAAAAAAAAAGCCATTTTCCCTCTCTTCTGAATTGTAGAACTACTCCTCACAATGATAACCAGAGTGCACCCCAATGTGGAATGGCCATTCAAAAAGGGGCGTCCAAATTTGTCATTTTCAGCATTTTTCATGCTTATGCCCTTTCTTTTTGACGTATGCCTTGCTGGGCTGCTTTCCGAGCCGGCGCAGCCTCTAAACCCCGGAGAATACTCATCTTCAAACACCGTTCCAGCATTTCCAGTCCAAACGCAGTCGCAGACTTGCCGGCTGGACCTCTCCGCAGAGCTGTTCGGCGGAGTGAGCGCAGCCTGCGGGCGTGACCTAGACAGGAGCCGCTGCTGTCCGGTTCTCGCTGCGTGGCTATTCGCCGCTCATGCTCGCTCCGCCTTGCAGGTCAACTCGGCTGCTCCGCCAACGAGCTCCGATTTGCCCATGATGCCGGACGACTCCCAGAAGTGCGTGAACTCTCTGCAGAGCTCACTGCTGAGCCGTAACATTCGCATTCCCCAACCTAACGCTTCTTGCGATGCAGTGTTGTGCTTCTGCGGCATTCGCCTCCACCAGATCACGTCACTGAGTTGTCCGGCAGCGTTTAATCTAACGGGTTACCAGAATGCCACCCCCACCGCCGCCGTGAAGAACTTGGAGAAGAATTGCCGGAACTCTTCTTATGCTGGCTGTACTCGGTGTCTCGGTGCACTGCAAAAGGTTAGTCTTGTAATTTCACCTCTATCTTTTTTAAATAATTATTTAATCGCTCCTTTTTTTCTTGGGAAGTTTTCACGGACTTCGAATGAGAACTGAGATTTGCCCTTAACTGTAACTGTATTCTGTTCTTCATTTAAACGAATTTGTATTAGACAATCATTGATTGAATTGAAAGTAAGGGAAAATAATGTGTAGAAATTTAAATTTTAGTAACCAGAGTTCATAAATTGAGATTTTAATTATATTATATTATTATATTTAGATAGTGTTAAAAATTTGGTATGAAAAAATTACTATATTTCATTTTTAAAAATGTGTAGAATAAAAGTATTATTTTTTAAAAAATTTAAAATATCTCTTTATAAGACTTATATTATTTTATAATTTAAAGTACATTTTTTTAATTTTAATCTATTTATTTTATTAAATGTTTTAGGTTTTTAAACTTTTTTTAAAAAATATAAACTGTTGAGATATATAGTTTTAATTAAAAATAATAACAGTAAGAAAGGAATCATAACAGAAAAGAATGATAAAGAAGAAAAATAAAAAAATAAAAAAAGAGAAAAAAAGATACCATGTAAAGAAATTATTTATTAAATTATAATTTTTTTGTCTTTATATATATATATATATAGATATACTTTTTTGGTATTCTTTCTTTAGTTTCCCTGATTTGAGAAACCATATCCTCTTTTCAAATCATAAATAAAGAACTAAATATAGGAATTTTAAAATTAAGAATATGATTTTATTTATCTATTTTCTTTGGACGATGCCTTATAAAAAATGCTCATGCTCAATCATCTAAAAAGGAATAGTGATAAATATCCAACAGAAATATCACTAAAGAAAAAATTTTCTGTTTTATATTTATGTCCCAGAATACCCCTCAAATATTCATCATTCCTTTTTTGAATATATTTGATTGATTATCAGTTGTCATAGAAAGGCTCCTTCTTGATATCAAAGCATTTTCCAATGTTCAAATATTGTAATCATATTTCCTCTCTTTCCCAAGCTACCCCCAAGAAAAACTAAAGAATTATTGGCGAGTTTTCTTTTCCTTCGTTTTGGTTTTTGTCTTTTTGGGTGGTGTGGGGACTGTAAAAGTGTCCTCCTACTGTTTTTGGCCTATGTTATAACTTTGGCGAAAGGCTTTTTACTATTTTCCTTTTCTTTTGATTGAGATTGAGAAATACCAATCAACAAATATAAATGTTTGTTACAAACATTAGCAGCCACCATTTTTACCATCTTGTGGTACAATTTCTTTCACATTTTCTACTTTTTAGAAAATTTTCATGCATAATTGCTATTGTAGGATTGGAGAATTTTCCCACCTTACGGTTAATTTCAATTTCCTTTATCCTGTATCTTATGTATCTCATCTAAGGCGTAACATAAAATCACTTTAATCTTGTAATTAAGTATACATTTCAATCTTATCTTATTCTGTCGGTCAAAAATAAAAAATCTTACCTTATTCTTAGCCAAATATGTATATTAATTACCATTAAAAAATACATAATTAATCTTTCGAAAGAAGTACATCCTCTAATCAAATTTGTCTTTTTACAAATAAATAAATGTTCGGTGATGTTTTCATCGCGGTGTAAAGAAACTAAAATGATTTGTGTCCTCGAATATGCTGCCTTGTTTTGCAGTTAAATGGCGAGTGCAAAAATGGAACAAAAAGGGTCGACGGGGGAGACGGTGATCGAGCAAGCAAAATGTTGACCAGAGACTGCCAGCTCATGGGGCTGACGTGGCTTCTATCCCGCAACAAAACGGCTTATATACCAACGGTCTCCGCAGTACTGCGCGCCATAATGTACAGTGCGCACCCGCCACACGATGCAAAATGCAGCCCCGACCAAGAAAACATGCCTTTAGCCGTTGATTCACTCCAGTTCGAGAAATCAGAGTCCTCATCGTCGCCGTCCGTTTATTCCTTCTCTTGGGTCGCCTCTGGCTTTTTGTTAATTCCACTTTTGCCCCTAATGGCCAGGGGATCTTGAGGAAAAGCTCATCTCTGATTGAGTCCCTGCCCTTTATGT
Organism: Rauvolfia tetraphylla; assembly: GCA_030512225.1. NCBI lineage: Eukaryota > Viridiplantae > Streptophyta > Magnoliopsida > Gentianales > Apocynaceae > Rauvolfia > Rauvolfia tetraphylla. The sequence continues at coordinate 3,406,767 of JAJQKT010000012.1, forward strand.
GCATGTGACGTGATGTCGTAGGCGACTCACGGGAAGCTAGTCGACAAATAGGGGGTGGGGTCATTTTTGTCCTTTTGCTCCTACTGTAAATTTCAGGTCACTTCTACAACGGACTGTTCGTTGTTTTTGACTTGTAGTACGAGGACATCTTACCTGTTTACTGTGTAGTCCGATATAGCCCCAGCTTAGTAAGTAGTACTTTGAATTTCTCGAACTGGAGTGAATCAACGGCTAAAGGAGAAACAATTACCGAATAAAAAGGAATTTTAAAAAAAATTGAAGGGAAATTCTTAGGTGAGCCCAAATACACTTAACACATTAGTCACAATGTTCTCGAAAAGCATTTGCCGTAGATAATGCAAACAGAAAGAAAGGGCAAATACAAACACAAAGAAATGTTTCAAGCACCTTATGGAAGGCCAAATTATTGAGCAATAATGCAACTTAGATGTCCCACCAAAAAACATGATCTCTTTTTTTTCTATTAAGTGTGGGATCGAATAAAATTTGAGTTTTAATTATTTTTATTTTAAATTTTATAAAAGTAAATATTTTGTGAGAAAAAAATATACTCTAAAATAAAAAATTTGTATTGAATTCCCTTTAAGCACACCCTAAATTTCATCGTAAACTCAACACGGATTTTTTATTTGAGGTCATATTTATTCTCTTAAAAATAATTTATTTTTATAAAATTAAAGATAAAAAATTTTAAATTCAAACTCAACTTCATTCAATTTAAGTCTTGTTGGTAAAAAAATAAAAAATCTTAAAATCTTTCCTTTTATCATGAAATAATATCGTCTCAAAATAAATTCTCTCCAAAATTTCTGATCTCTTAACTTGCAAAACTACCTGCTACACACTCCTCTCAACTCTAGTTAGATTGCATCCAATACCTAAACCTAGATTTCAGAAGATAGCAACTCAATTTGTCGAAAACACCCTCATGATATAAGTTAGATATGTTGGAAAAAAAGGCATATACTATTTAATTATTTATTAGTTATGCCCAATGGGAGTGTTATCGATGCATGCATCTTTGGGGGTTTCTTCACAGAACAAATAAGAACCCGTAAAGTTTTGAAACTTTTTGAGATTACTCATAAATCGAAGAGGGGAGATTCCCCATGACCCTAAGTATGTTGGTCGCATAGTTTTAGGAGAAAATGTTTTTGAAAATAAAAAATTGGCATTATTTAGTTGGAAAAAAAGAGAAACGGATCTAAAAGCATCGAAAATAGGGATAAAATCGTTTTTTATGTTTAGCAGGTGAATAAAAGGATCATATGGCGTGTTTTGGGGAAAGAATCACGGTTGAATGTTTGTCGCTATGTTCATCGGCTTGGTTTGTAGGATCAAAATGTCATTTTCGTCTTAGGCTGCGGGTACAAATGTAAATTCAACTTAATATTTTTTTTTCTCATGTTCCAATTTTTGTTTATTAAAAAAATATTATTTATCAAAATTAGTCATCCGGCGCACTTGATACTCTCCTCTTGATACACAATTTAATTCTCTTTCTTTATTAATTTTATATAAAAATAAACGTTCAATTTATGTCCATTTTTTAATAAATAATTTATTTTATAAAAAATAAAACAAAAAAATTTAAATAAAAAACTAATCCAAATACATCTGAGGCGCATACTTGCAAGGTGCCAATGGTTTAAGCAATAGCTTAGCAGTGGATGCTTGACTCGTAGTCGTAGTTGAGGAAATTAAATATAAAATTGTTAAAAAGAAAAATGCAAACTTGCAACGTGCAGTGCCGATACGTTCGGGACCTAAAGCGTGAAACAGTTATCTGCTCGGATCTTGGAAAAGTTGAATTAGGTTTGGGCCTAATATTTTGCATCTGACAATTTCAACTTTTATGGGCTAACCAATACTGGGCTCAGCCGAACGAACTTCTGGCCGCCCGAGACGATGTTCTGCAAAATCTAAATGGGCGGAAAAAGAAGAAAACAATCCTTACAATCTTTAACATGAGAAGCATATCCATTTTACCATAATGGGAATTTGCTTCTATTATTTAAGAGAAAGATTGTCTTTTTTCTACAAAATCTAATGTCAGTCAAGGGTACTATAATCTCACTCATTAGTACTCTCACACTCGAAATATATGGCCTAATTTGACTTTATACGAAAATTAAAATTTTAATATATTTTATAAAAAAATTAGATAAATGTTCAAAATATTATTATTTAAAATTTCTTGATTAGTTTGTCAAAATCAATTTTAATATTGAATATTGGTAATTTAAATACTTGATTGGAAAATTAATGATATTAAGAAAATAATAGCATTTGAAAGGTTAGTTGAAGACAATGATAAATTTGGTAAAAAAATAATAGATGAACTATTTATATAGAAAGAGGCCAAATATTTTGAAACACACCAAAAAGAAAATTAAGATATATATTTTGAAATGAAGAGAGTAATTAACATTAGGATAATTGAGTGAAAATGGACTAAAAAAGCATTTTTTTCATTATAGTGGCCATTGTTTTTGAATCCAAATACTCTTTCTAATTTGAAATATAAGACCTTTTGATATTTTTTTATATAGATTAAAGAAGAACAAAATAAGGGATATTTTTTATATATACTTAACTAATTAATTTATTCTCCGCTAACATAACATGAGAGAGAAAAGGAAAATTATATTTGTAGGTGAGAATATATCTAGAAAAATAATATTTGAAATTTGTAAAAAGTCTAATATTTTGAGAAAGAAAAAGATTAAAAGGTCTTATATTTTGAAACAAAAAGAGAATTAAAGAACTTCTTTCTTATAAAGTGTATATGTCTTCAAATTCTTTTCTTCCTGATACAAAAACTACCTTGCTTACTGTTGATAGAAGAAGCAAAGAACTTCTATTCTATGAGATGAAGAAAAGCACAAGTATAAAATATAAACTAGAGAGATGGAGAGGTAATATGATACGTGGTGAGGTTTTTCTTGTTAATGCAGCAGCAGGAAAATTACCAGAGCTTTCTTCTTCGCTTTGCTTTTAGTGAACCGCTAGTTATGTTCCTATTCCAATACTTTTCTTGCATTTGTTTCAGAGGAATACGTTAGTCAATGACATGCGGCATAGAATCAATGAAAAACTTGCATTATATATACCTTTGAAACACCACATTTTCCAAGTAAGAAGAACAATTCTAGCCTTACCCGTCAGGAAAAAGGCAAAAAAGAAAGAAACGTACTCTTCCCTAGCTACCGTGACAAATCGCATCACACCTCCCTTCAGAATCAGGGGAAATGGCCAAACCAAAAGAAGTTTCACCTGATGATGCTGCTGCAAATGATCAACCCAAAAGTTCAACCCAGGAGAAAAGAGAAGTTAATCAGAGCAAGGAATCTGAAACAACACTCTCGAAGAAATTTTCGTCACCCGAAGCTGCATTCGAGGAGTTTCAAGCTGCGGTCGAGAAGGAGATTTCTGAACACGGGGACGATGAAAAGCTAAAATTGATCAAGAAGCAGGTTAAGAAAGTGAGGAGTTCCCTTCAGCAATATGAAAAGCAGCGTCAAATGGACAAAAAGAGTTCATTCTCTCAAGAGCCACAACCCCGAGAAATGTCCCGGAATTGGCAAGAGCAAATTGAGAAACACATTCTTGTTTCTCCAATGATAAGTAATCTCAATATAAGCTATGATTTTTTACCTTTACACTCCAAGCTTAGTTTACTGCGTCTTGCAGTTTTTCCTGAGAAAGCAACCATAAAGAAGAGGCCCCTGATTTATTGGTTGACTGGTGAAGGTTTAGCCACCAAATCTGTCAAAAAGACTGCACGAGAAGCTGGTGAAGAAATCTTTCGGGACCTCTTGTGTAAGTATCTCGTACAACCATGGTATAAGAGTAATACAACTCCAAAACCCCTTATCAATTTCTTCACTTTGAACCCATGGATCCGGAGGATGTTGATATCTAAGGCCAAACAAGCAGAGTTCTTTGATTTCGATGAGATGGGGAGAATAACTAATAATTTCAGTAGAACTCGTTGCTTATGCCTGGCTAAGGATAACGACTGGTCTTCAACTAATTCCAATGACTTCAAGGAACTGCAAACAATCTACAATGTGAATGAAAGCAGTCTTAATTTCGGGGATCAATTCCTCTTAGGTGCCAAGAAGCTTAGGGTTCTTCAGTTTGGAAGGTGGCAGGCCTCACCTTATCATCACATTGAGGTGGAAAACGAGAGGTTCCTGCAGGAATTGGGGGTTCTAAAACATTTAAAGTATCTTAGCCTAAGAGGAATTTCAAGAATTACTAGTCTTCCTTCCTCGATAGTTGACTGCCGAAATCTTGAAATACTAGACGTAAAGGCATGCCACAATCTGGAGACTTTGCCATCCAATGTCAGTTCATTGAAAAAGCTCACTCATTTGGACATGTCCGAGTGTCACTTGCTAGAAAGCATGCCGTATGGCCTCGGGAGCCTGTCGTCCCTTCAAGTGCTAAAGGGCTTCGTTCTGGAAGCAGAGGAAAGTCCCGGGCTGGAGGACTTGGCTCGGTTGGAAAAGCTTGAAAAGTTGAGTCTAGTCGTAACGAGGAAAGCAGGTTTTGATAGTGCAAATTGGAATTTAAGCGCATTGTCAAGAAGCGACGTTTTGAAGAATCTGACCATAACATGGAGGATGGATGATAAGGCTGAGAAGGACGAACCATTACCAGAAGAGGAACGCTACTATGCATTTACTGACAAATTAGAGAAAGTAGACCTCAGGTGCTATCCTCATAGGGAGCTCTCATATTGGCTGAGTCCAGCTTTCTTAAAGAACTTGAAAAGGCTATACATAAGGGGAGGAAAACTTGAGAAGCTATTTCGGGAGGATGATTTTCCAGATAAATGGGAAGTAGAGATTCTTCGTTTGAAATATCTAAAGAACTTCGATCTTGAGGCATCCGGTTTACCCGAAAAGTTTCCCGAGGCGGCCGGTCAGCCGGAAATGTTTCCTCGCCTGGTCCACTACGAATTTCAGAAGGCCACTGAGTAAGAAATTTGGGAATGCTTCAATAATGAAGTTGTTCACATTTACTTGTTTTGACATGATTTTGATTCACGACTTATTTGGAAATAAAAAATGTGATTAATTGAACATTGATAATAACAAATTCATCGAAAAGCATTCTACGTGTTGAAAGTGTTCAGAAGTGATATTAAATTTTTAATGATTACATACTTTACCTTAGATACGATAAGAGACATTTTATAGGTATTTATTTTATAAATAATTATTCTTTTGAGAGATTTTTTATATAATTGATTTTCTATGATTTCAAAGTTTTTGAGAAGCATCTACAAATTATAGGAGCTAAAAACTAGATTTTCATAAAAAAAAGAGGAAGTAGTACCGATCTTCAGAGTTCAGCATTCAGAAGAAAACAGAGATCATAGACGACTATTTGATATAAAACCATGCAATTCAATTCCAGTTACCTTTCCGTTACCTCTATGTTGCAATATAAACAGCTTGTACTACCAGCGGACTGAGCTGCTGTAGAAGGCTTCCATCAGATTTTATTATACAATATTGGTCGAAATCGGCACCCTTAATGCTGCTTACCAGCCTTTGCCTATGAGCCATAACCAGTCAAGAGTAACTCCTGCGAATATACCTCCTAGGAGAAACAACACCAGTATATTACCCAAGGCATTCTGCTCCGGTCCCTGCAGAAGTCAGAATCCAATTAAATTCTGCCAGAAAAATCCAGATTTTGGGAGTATTTCCTATGCTAATTGCATATCAACGAACCTTGTATCCTTTCGGGGCAGATGTAAGAACACAGACAGTGAGGTACCCATTACTTAGCCCTAAGAAAGATGTGAGAAATATCATCCAGCCCTGATCACCATATCTTGCTGTGAAATAGAAGGCAGGGATGAGTAAGAAACGAGAAAGAACTGTGATCGTAAGTGCCCTTCGAGATTCGAGCTTTATGCATTTCCAAAGTGGTATATATCTCCCTATGAGATCCCATACATTGTACATTGCAATCAAGACGAGAGGATACCTGAAGGGACATACCGACAGATACTTTCAGTAGAAGATAGTATTACTAATAGTATATGTATAATACACATGCACATTATAGAAACTATCTGGTTCTTATACACAATATTTTCGCATTTGTAACTTTTGAAATAGAAACTGAAATGTGGTTTGTGTAAGTTTACCAGGCTCCCAAGCTGTGTGTTCCAGTATCTTCAGATAAGAATCCAGGGAAAATTGAGAGTGTCAGAACATATATCAAGAACATGTCCAAAGCATAGTCTATGTTCTGAAGAAATAATTGTTTGTTGCTAAATCTCTCCAGCAGTATTGGATCTTGGGCTACCTTCAATAACATCAAAGAAGGTGTAAATAAGATACTGTGCTTTACTTATACAAAACTGCCCACACACACCAAAAAAAAAAAAAAAAAAAAAGATACGGCCACCATCTTGCAGATCATCATCCAAGATAGAAGAGCTTTACCTTTTCAGGCTGATTGTGAATCCCGGCCGCAGCAAGGTCAGCTGACACAGTTTTTGATCCCTCCAAGGCTGCTTTAGCACGGTAGTATTTCACAATTGGTAGCTTGGGGAAGATAAAAGCATAAAGAAGGATGCAGAGAAGCTCGAAGAATGTTGAGATAGCAAAGAACACAACTGCAGTTGAGAAGTGATATTACATTCCTTTCACCGATATCTACCAGGAAAAAAGAAAGTATTGCAGCACACTCAAAACACATGAAAAATTTTGAGAAAATTCTCTTATATCAGCTATATACAGTACAATAACCAGCTTTAGACTAGATAGAAATGCATTTGAACATGTCATGTTATGAAATGGTGCAAAGTTCACAATAAACAATCATCTGATGTGTATTTTATCTCTACAAAACATAGATTATAAATATGAAAGCCACTGAAGTTCACAACCTCCTCAACCCTGATCCTAACCCCCCCAAAAAAAAAGGAAAAATAAAATAAAGAAGAATGAGAAGAAAAAGATGAACACAAACACAACTTCCGAAATACTATAATACTACTAGGAGTAATAATAATCATAGTTAAAAGGATAATTAAAAAATGATTACAAGTTTTCCAGGTCATCAATATCCAAATGCACAAAAAATAGTAAACTAAAAATCGTGTTGGTTGAAGCTTGAAGCTAAGAAACTTTGTGGCCAGAGGAAGTAGTGTACTCCTCTAGAAGATGAAAGTGAAAGATATTGAATACTTGTATCATGATCATACTAAAAAGGATGACATACTAAGTACAATTATAGACGTTCAAAATATGACAATAAAGGGTACTAATTTAATTGATCAGTCTACAATTTTATCAATCAAACCGGAGGCTTCTCTTTGCTATTCTAGTAGATAACAGACAAGCCAAGACAGAGGTAAAACCCACGAATAGTGTTAAAACTAGATGCATTTTCCTTTTTTAGTCAATGAAGCCAGATTTCTAAATGCATCAAGAAGGAGAAGACAGTGAAAAGAATCTTAGCTAAACAACTGAAGAAAAAAAGCTTGAACTTACTTGCTCCCTTTCGGAGTCCATCCTTAGAATTCTCAAATGCTGCTTTCGTAATCAATCTCAAAGCGGATGTTAGTGCACCTGATGCAGCCAATCCAGCTAGAAAAGACTAAAAGATTTAGATGAAAATAACATTGTCAAATTCTACGCTAGAAGAAAAAATGTAAAATGGAACTGTAGGAACATGGAAGCAGTGATTCAGAACACAACCTGAATGAACTCAGGTAGCATAAATGAGAGGTCTCCAACCATTCCACCTTGCACATGGGCATCTGCAACTCCAAAAGCACCACTAATAACACAAATTCCTACAAATGTCCCAATACCTCCCCTCCCGGATGTGGCCAAATCGAGCTATAGCAAAACAAATTTGAAAATCTGAGTAAAAATATGCTCAGAAAAGCACGTCATAACCTTCAAACTGAACATGGGAATTGATTAGCTTGACTGGAAATAGAAATAATCTACTTAAAAGCTATATGATTTGGATAGTACACCATAAAAAGTAAAATAAGTACTTGAAGAGTACATATATGGAGAATCAAGTAGTACTTACAATAAGGACCAAAAGGGTGCTAATGAAAAAGAGACAATATCCAAACAGATTTCTCTTTCTGGTATCAATTTTTGCCTCATTATAAGCTAGTATTGCCAGTGTTACGAGTGCAAATGGCTGATATACAAGAGTAAGGATCCTTGAGGGATGGTATTGCTGCACAGAAATGGAAAAGTTCACTCATTTAGTTGTAAGTGCTTATATCTCAAAACGGTAAATCACTACTACTAGCATCTAAGGAGTGAGAAGTCAATCTAAGAACACGTTTTGTAGACTTTAGATGGCTAATCTAAGTTTGTAAAAGCCAAGGCTTTTCAAGACTCGTACGGGCCTCTTGAATTCACCTTTTCCATGCGAAAGCATAAGACTACATTGCTCAAAGATGTTTCCATTTAATTGTGGCTTAATTATGGTCACACATATCGCCAATTCAGCATTTAGGCTGCCCTAAACATTTCTGAAGTGTGATTTTTGAACATCGCTTTCTTGAATTATTTTTATCCGTGTTCTAAGTTCACTAGAATTTCATAATATAGGGTTGTAAGATACAAACTGTGCGTGTGTAAATTACAGGGGAATCTCAGAAATTGCTTCCGCAGGGATCGCAAGTCATCAAGAATTTCAAGCTGAGAATGTAGAAAATATGCAAAGAAGAATACAAGAAGATATGTCAAACATATATATATAGAAACTAAAAACACTTGAACAATCTCTAATCATTGCTAAAAATTCAGAAGATGCAAAAATAGGTTATAGGTACTTCTGTACTTGAGGTGCATTCACAATTTGTTAAGAACAGCACACTAATCATGAATTGCTTTGGCAGAAAATGAAAAAATCCAGGAAGTTATCAACCTGCTTCCCATACACAGAGCTAGCAGAGGCTTAATCTAAAGGATGCTTAATTTTCGTTTTGGACATTTAACTAATTGCATGAATCTTGTCCCAATTTTACTTCCCAAAAATAGTAAGTGCTTTTGAAGGAAATTAAATTAGACACCATATCATCCCCCCAAGAATCTGTCTGTACTATAATATTCTTGAGGTTGAAGCTTTAAATCCTAATATGCAGGATACCAATTATGCATGTAACTGCACAAATTAAATAAAAGCATGTAAGATAAAACAAATCAAATAATGAAGGTCTTCAAAAACCAAAACCAAATGGCATTATGCTTGTTTAGGATATTGTAATCACCGGAAATAAGTAGCCGTAGTAATCCACTATTGTCAACATACTATTCCAAGAAAAGAGGCATCCGTTCCCAAGAAGCCAACAAACTACCATTGCAGCAAACTTGCCCTATTAACAGCAATCAGAGAAACATACACAATACAGACTCAATCCCCAGAAACATAAAAAGAAAAAGCTCATTGTGGATCAAAAAGATCTAAATTGTTTATCTCAAACCTTAAGCCTAGCTGGAGGCTCATTTTCAGTCAGAGTCTGCATTCTTGGTGACTCTCAGAAAGCTCTCTGAAAGTATTATAAAGATCAGTATTAACACCAGTATGGACTTAAAAAAGTTAAAACCTTGCATAAATTTATTACTAAAAACAAAAAATACTACATATATGGTAGATATCCTAAAAAATCAATCCAATCGAAGAAAAATACTAATTTCGCCTTCTTTAATCCTTTTTAACATCTAAGATCACCAGGTGATCATTAAGCCACACTTCTAATTCTCCAATTATTGATGCCATTACTGTGATTCTGAGTGTGACATCGAGCATAATCTAATCAATTTTTTTTATTTGCATTTACTGAATATAACCAGAAGAAACATTGAAATTTGATTAATTGAACTCATTTTTGTAGTTCTAATCAATTTATTTCTCCTTAATACATCATAAAGAGAGCAGAATGAAGAAAACCCATGAAACAAAAACCCAAGAAACAGGGGAAAGAACCATTACCTTATACGCAGAGTGAGAAACTGAGACCAAACTCTGTACCGGAAGAAAATGAGAGAAGAAAACAAGAGCGCACGTTTCTGAAGGCGGGTAGAGACGTGTTGAACTCTTTATATGTGGATTTATGGAGACTCTTGGACCTATGTGCATGTGGGACTTCGAAGTACCTCCCTTTTTGCGTTTTGGTTGAAGGAAATCCAGGAATATGGGGAATCTCATCGAAAGGCTAATTTGTTCTACGTAATCATGAAGTGAAATTAATTATATTTAGTTTGGAAGTTATATAATGATAGTGAAATTATATAGTATTTGAATTTGAGATTTTTTATTTCGTAAGTAAAATTATATAGTATTTAAATTTAAAATTTTTTATTTCGTAAAAATAAATTATTTATAAGAGGTAGTGTGGTACTAAAATAAAAAATTTATATTGATTCTACAGTAAAATCTAATTTAAATATATCCTTAAATATTTGATAAAAAATAATAAATTTCTTAAAACGCTGATTATATAAGGAAAATTAGTTCTGAATGCCACTGAAGAATACACTTACTGCTTGTCTTGTCACTAAATTTTTTTTTAAATTTTTTCATACCATTTAACTATTTTCGAATAACTAATTCTGCCACACAACCACCATAAACGGCGAAATCTGGTGGAAAATAGCATGGTCCACTCACGTGTTGAGAATTTAAATTTTTTTTAAAAAATCAAGAGCATAATGATCAATAATTGGCTATGAATGCCATTGAAGAATGCACTTACTATTTATTTTGCCATTAAATTTTTTTTATCATTTTATGCCATTCAACTATTTTTGGGTGGCTAATTATGCCATTGAAGAATTTGATTTTTTTAAAAAAAATAATAAAGGGCATAATGATCAATACAATTCTCCTTCCACCAAATTTCTCACTTACCCGAACTAAATTCATTTTTATCCGTTTGAGAACAATTTAAAACTTAACAGATTAACTTCATCAAACAGCCACAATGGTTCTTCTTTCGGTGCTATTTGTTGTAAATCTTTACTCGCTGCATAAGTTAGATTGTTGATTTGGGTTTTATTTACCTTGGCAAAATGGCTGACATAAGAAGATCACTAGCAAGATCTGTATCTACCAAAAAAGTTTTTTGGCCCGTTGGCGTTCATTGCCAAGGTTGGTGTCCATCTCAGTTTCTTGTGTCTGATCATTAGCAAGATCTGTATCCATTAAAAAATTTTTTTGGCCCGTTGGCGTTCATTGCCAAGGTTGGTGTCAGTCTTAGTTTATTGTGTCAATTTCAGTTTCTGCCGAGGTAAATTATGTCCAAATTAATAATCTAACTTCTGCATCAAGTAAAGAATTACAACAAATGGCACCGAAAGAAGAATCATTGTGGTTGTTTGATGAAGTTAATCTATTAAGTTTTAAATTGGGTTCTCAAACAGATAAAAATGGATTTAGTTCGGGTAAGTGAGAAATTTGATGGAAGGAGAATTGTATTGATCATTATGCATTTTATTATTTTTTTAAAAAAATTAAATTCTTCAATGGCATAATTAGCCACCCGAAAATAGTTGAATAGCATGGAATGATAAAAAAAAATTTTAATGGCAAAATAAATAGTAAGTGCATTCTTCAGTGGTATTCATAACCAATTATTGATCATTATACCCTTGATTTTTTTAAAAAAAATTTAAATTCTCAGCACGTGAGTGGAGCATGCTATTTTTTGCAGGATTCCGCCGTTTGTGGTGGCTGAGTGGCAGAATTAGTTATCCGAAAATAGTTAAATGGCATGAAAGAATAAAAAAAAACTTAGTGGCAAGACAAGCAGCGAGTGTATTCTTCAGTGGCATTCACGGCTAATTTTCCTATTTTAAAGTATGTAAAAGAAAATCATGATTTGAAATTCAAGAGAATTGGAAAATAAATGTGAAAACATCTACTATCCTATATGGATCATTGACAAGTTGAATATTCACAAGATAATTAAAGGAAAATTGGTAACAAAAATTCTTCCCCTTGACCAAAAGGAAAAAAAATTAAAAATAAGGTAATATATGTATCATTGCAAATCACTCTAATATCATAATTATGCAAATTTTCTATTTTTCTTTTCTTTTATATACATCAAAAGTCGAGGTATAAATTAAATCCAATACTTTTCATTTGGTTAGCGTCCTTCAAAATTTTGCAAATGAGGCATACATCTCACTTAGTTTAGTATGAGAGAACATATTAACCGAGAGAAATCTAAAATATGTGAGCTAGTAATGTAGTTTAACTTTTTCTTTTTCTTACGCTAGGGTTTGTACATTGGAATGAAAAAAAATTGAACGTCTTTCTACATATAATATCTTTTCACCCGAAATAGATTTGAAATCATCTTTTTCATTCTATTGTTCGGAAGAAAAACCAAGAATGGAATGATTATTCCTTCCTGTGTTTAGTAAAATTATTATTCAAAATTAGAATGAAATAAAATTTTACAAAAAATGACTTAAATGCTCTACTAGTATATTGTATCAATAAATTCAAATTATACACAATAAAAAATGCTAAATTAAATATTCATTAATAAAATCTCATTTAAATAAAATTCATACTAAATTTCAAGAATATCAAATATTTTAAGTATTAAAGATCAAAGTAAATGAAGTAATACTAAGAGGAATAAAATGAAATTTAAATCTAAATTGTGTTTTTTTAATTGAAAGTTATAAAGGTACAATAGCCATAAGAATTTTTTTTTTAGAATTTTTACTTCTCTTGGAATGACCTTTCTTTAGGTTGTATGGAAAAACTATTCTCACTTTTTCTTAGGATTAACTTTCTTGTGAAAAGACATTTTTTACTTAAAATTTTCATACCAAATATTAGAATAGAATGAAAAGTTAAAAAAGTCATTCCATTTCATTTATGTGTAACAAAAATAACAAATAAAGTTGGATTTATATATATGTTACTCCATCCATTTTAAAATATATGTTTTAATTTTTAAATTTATTTTAAAATATTTATCTTCTTTTTATATAAATGATTCATTTATTTTTTTCAACTTTACTATTATCTCTAACTAACTATTTAATTACTCTTGTTTTCTTAATACTATTAGTTTTCTAATCAACTATTTCAATTATCAATTTTCAATGTTAAATTTAACTTTAAAATACTAAACAAGAACTTTTAAACAAGGACATTTTAGACATTAATTTATTATTTTATTTTATAAAATTTATCAAAAACCTTAATTTTCTCTAAAGTTAAAACTTGGACATATAGTTTGAGACGGAGGGAGTATTGTATAAAAGTTAATGTTAAAGAATTACTATATTTTAACTATTATCACTATAGGCGGAATTAAGTTAAATCCGCTCAGGAGTGGCTCATGATTCAATATTTGGCTCAACTAGCGTAGCTCACAGGTCAAATGAGTAAATATATGAACTAAGATTTTTCTCAGCACAGCTCACCTTGATACATATATTTATGGTGTATTTGGATTGTAACGCAAAATGAAGATTTTTTTTTTTACTTTTCTCATTGTCAATCTTAATTTTTTTTACAAAATTTAAAGGTATATTTCACAATAACGTCATTAATAACATTAAATAAGATACTTAATAAAATATTTAATTTTAAGTAAATGAATAAATTAACAAACATGACTGTAAATATAATTAAGAAGCTTTGCAGAAAAGATCCTTTTCTCTTTCTGCTTTGTGCCAAAAAAAAAAAAATCGAATCTCTTCTATCTGCAAGGTTCGAGGCTGAAAAATTTTCAAGTATTTTAACAATTAATGACTAATTATAAAAAACTATTATATCAGATGATCACTGTTTTGATTAAAGAATAATCTTCATTATACTTTTTCTATTAGGACTACATTATTCTTTTGTTGACTTGTCCTAATTAATTGCTGTCTCCATAGTAGAGTTTCAACCTTTATATTAAAAGAATCTCCCAAAATCTTTTTCCTTTTTTTTCCCCCAAAAGTAATCTCCCAGAACTTTTATATTATATTATTAATTGTAAAGTGAATTTTAATTTATTTTATTTTGAGATACTTTTCAACCAAAATTACACCAACGAAACTGAAACCCATTAGCAATATCACTTATCCATCTATTTTTAACACTCGATATATTTTACTTTATTTTTTATTAAATCGAAAAATAAATGAAATATAAATAAATTAGTAAAATTCTTACAAACTAAACTAAACTAGTGATCCAAGAATTAAAAAATTTAAAGTAAAAAAAAAGAAAAAAAATTCACCGCATCATATCCATGATATTTGTGGTGTGTTCTTGAGAGTGTATGTATACTTATACTCATCAATTATTATTTTTTAAACAAAAAGAGAGAGAGTGTGTGTATATACATGAATCTATTTGTATATATATCTATCATCTTGTCTTTATTTTCTTTTTTCTTTTAGTACAAGTAGAGGTGGGGATCCCTCATTTTTTTCAAAAATAATATTTTAGTTATATATATTATAAGAGAATTATGATAGTGTTTTTAAAAAAAATTATACATTACACATAAAATGGCTCCCCAAACTTTACAAAATGGCAATCCTTTTCTTTTGAAAATTTTGTGCAATTTCTAATTCGATCCTCCCGTTTTAAAGAAAAAAAAGAATTACTATTTTCTCATTTAATCCGACTATTTTAACTACAAGACTTTATTATTAAAGATATGATAGAAAGGATGCATAGAGTATTTTCATCATGTGATACAACTTATTTTTAAAAATATCAATTTTATTTTATTTATCTCAATAATTAGTGAAGATAAAGTCTATAGGGTGGTGACTCTTATTATTAACTCTTCTAACATCTACAACTATAACAGAGTAATTATTATCATAGATGAAAATAGTCAATATTAGACTCTATAAAGAGATAATATATATATAGTAGTTTAAGTATATCACAAATAGTAAAAATTTTATTACCTTACACAAAATAAGAGAACCTTTATAAAATTTGAAACTAAAACTATTATATATAGTATATTTAATCAATATTAACATATATCTCAGAAATATAAATAATATAATATACTAGATTTCGGCCCCTAGATTTTCCATCTTGCATCCACCCGGAGTAAAAGAATCCACCATCTTGTCCAATACTCTTCTTTTGGTCGCTTTTATGAAAAGCATACTTGAGAGTTTTTGTTAGATAAGATTAGAAGTACAATGAAAAGCCATGGTATATCCAAAACAACGTTTTTGTTTTGTTCTTAGCTACTAGTCTCATCGTGCAAATGTTGAAACATGCAAAGCCAAATCACATATTTGACTAGGTACATATGATAATTCTACCACCTCAAAACCTGCCAAAAATCCTCATAACTCCAAGTTTGCAACAACAACCACCACCACCACCACCACCCCGACTCCCACCCTCCTTCTCACTTCATTTAAAACCTCCCCAACCACCCCACGTTTCTTCTCATTCCTCATATACAGCACCGCCTCTGCCCTCCTCCATTCCAACTTCAACACCACAACATCTCTCTATCTATCTAATATTTTTCCCTGTAATCAATCCCCCTCATATAGCACCAAGAATGGGCAGTCTTGACGAGAACAGTTTTGCTCTTTCTCCATCTTCACCAGTTACTGAGTTCAAGCCACTTGATCCCGAAGAATTTCGAAGACAAGCCCATCAAATGGTAGATTTTATAGCAGATTACTACAAGAACATCGAGAACTACCCCGTTCTTAGCCAAGTTGAACCGGGATATCTCCGAAACCGTCTGCCCGAGACACCGCCATATCGGCCCGAAGCGTTCCATAGCATTCTTAGTGATATTCAGGAGAGTATAATGCCGGGAATGACTCATTGGTTGAGCCCGAATTTCTTTGCTTTCTTTCCCGCCACCGTAAGCTCTGCTGCTTTCGTGGGAGAGATGCTTTGCACCTGTTTCAACTCCGTAGGGTTCAATTGGCTTGCCTCACCTGCAGCAACTGAGCTTGAGATGGTGGTGATGGATTGGCTTGCTCACATGCTCAAACTTCCCAAGTCATTCATGTTCTCCGGCACCGGCGGTGGCGTTATCCAGGGAACTACCAGCGAATCCATCCTCTGCGCCCTCATTGCCGCCCGAGATCGAGCACTCGAAAGCCTAGGAGTTCATAACATTAGCAAGCTCGTCGTCTACAGCTCCGATCAAACCCACTCCACGTACACCAAAGCTTGCAAGTTAGCCGGAATTTTTCCATGCAACATAAGAACAAT
Organism: Rauvolfia tetraphylla; assembly: GCA_030512225.1. Classification (NCBI taxonomy): domain Eukaryota; kingdom Viridiplantae; phylum Streptophyta; class Magnoliopsida; order Gentianales; family Apocynaceae; genus Rauvolfia; species Rauvolfia tetraphylla. Next base: position 3,423,027 of record JAJQKT010000012.1, read on the forward strand.
ACCCACAACAGCCCATACAAAATTTTCTTTGTCTCCAGTTCTGCTACGTAGTGTGGTCGAAGCTGATGTGGCAGCCGGGCTTGTCCCGCTTTTCCTATGTGGCACGGTAGGGACCACTTCTACTACTGCAATAGACCCAGTGAGTCGGCTAGCTGAGGTGTGTCACCAATACAAAATATGGTTTCACGTGGACGCTGCATATGGAGGTAGTGCATGCATTTGTCCAGAGTTTAGGCACTACTTGGATGGGGTTGAGCGGGTTGACTCATTGAGTATGAGCCCGCACAAGTGGCTACTGAGTTATTTGGATTGTTGCTGTTTGTGGGTGAAAGAACCAAACTTGATCATCAAGGCCCTAAATACCAATCCAGAGTATTTAAGAAATAAACAGAGCGAGTTGGACTCAGTTGTGGATTACAAGGATTGGCAAGTGGGAACAGGACGACGATTTAAAGCACTTCGATTATGGGTTATTTTTCGAAGTTATGGTATTATAAATTTACAAAATCATATTCGATCAGATGTTCGGATGGCTAAAATGTTTGAACAATTTGTGAAATCAGACCCCAAGTTTGAAGTGATTGTACCACGGACATTTTCACTTGTTTGTTTTCGACTTAACCCTTTTAAAGAACGGGATGCAACTTATGTTGAACTCTTGAATAAGAAGTTACTTGAATTGGTTAACTCAACGGGCCGGGTTTACATGACCCATACTGTGGTTGGTGGTGTGTACATGCTAAGGTTTGCAGTGGGGGCCACTCTTACAGAAGATCGGCACGTGTACGCTGGATGGAAGTTGATAAAGGAGTCAGCGGATGCTTTACTTAAGGGAGGTCACTAAATGTGTTGCCGTTCATGTTTTAGCATTTTATGCGAAATTGTTGTCCCCTTGTAAATCTTGGATAACTAAAACCCAATAATGCATTGTATGAATAGACTTCTCTGTTTGAATTTGAATGTTCACCTTCACATTCGAACAGAAGTATTATAATTATAATAACATGGTAAAAAACGGCCTATTTTACACCATGTTGTTTGGCGTATAAGTTGTCATTCAATTGCAAATAGTCATTAAGTTGATTGTAATTTCTAATCATAGAATAGTTTTTATCAAAACTTTGAATTGTACTCTTTTTGTATGAATAGAAAACAGTCGATAGAGAATATTTTAAACTTATGTTAAATTGTATTGAGCTAACTCAAAATATATTATATTAAAATGTTATACTTACTTTTGGTAAAAAAATCCAGGTCAAGACGAATGGACTGTGGCTATCCTAGTTAAGGAAACCCAACTAGTGTAGAATGTTTTATTTGACTAAAACAGTAAAAGAGCCCCTAGGACTAAGGCTATCAATGAATCGAGTCTTATCCAGATTAGATCTGGACCCGATCTGATAATATCGAATTCGAAATTATATTCATACCCGTTTAGTCAGACCCGATAGTATATCTTCTAAACCGATACGGGTACGGTACACAAAGTTTCGAACCCGATAGACCCGATTACCCGATTAAATTTTGAATAATAAATATTTTGTATACTTAAATTTTTTATGACCGTTAGATGTGTTTGATCTAACGGTTAATTATCTATAAATTTATATTAAAATATCTTATAGGGTATATCTAAACCTGACTCGAGACCATATAGGGTAGGGTACTGGTTCACCCTATTTGGACCAATCGGGTAATCGAGCCAAGTTTGGTACCAATAATGATCAATTGGGTTCAGATCCAGGACAGAGTGTCTCGGACCCATTTGGACCCGTTGATATTCCTAGTTAGGACTATGTCTAACTAAGTAATCGCAATACTATCAAAATTTCTCACGTTAAAATATAATATTACTAACAAGTAAAACTAATGTGAGTGTCATAGTCAATTTTAGAAATACTACAGTAAATATATATATTTTGAAGGAAACTCAAGTGTTTCGTTGCCTCTAAATGTCGTTAAATACAGCCTGCATGACTTTAGACGGACACTATCTAGCTTTGCAAAAGTCCTATATAAAGAACATGTCATTTGAGCTATGACGTGGGTTACTTCATTAGATGTTCGATACACCTGACTACTTCCTTTAAAATCGAAGATACATCCTCGCAAATAGAAGCAAGTTACCATCCGAGCATAGTCTATTCGCCTTGAACTCATTTGCCCGACCACTAGAAAGCAGTAAGATTCAAGTAAGAAATCCTGAAGTCCCAGGCTCGCAGCAAATCATAAAGCCGCAACAATAGCCGGTGTTTCCAGTTGGTGTACTTGCCAACACGAAGCTACTAGTTCTGTAAAGGCCGCAATCACCTTACCAGCCTCCTTCTGAATAATAACTCCAATCGCATTATGATTATGTGGAGGCTTCCAAACCCGAGTAGAAGTTTAGCCCCTAACCTGCCTTATCCGCGGAGTAAATATATGAACGATATGATGATTGGCTTAATTATTGTTTATTGACAACACATTTCGATATTCTTAAAGGTTGAACATTGTGGTAAAAACTATATGAAAAAATGACCTTAACTGCGATTTCACCAAGTGAAGTTCTTAAGCATCATAAAAATATTTTAAAAATTTAATCCTTAATCTTCTGAATTATAAGGCGAGACTCAAGGGCTAAAATATATATATATATAGTCGAACAACATTACCTATGGGGAAAAAGGGTTACTCTTCCCCACTTTTTCCCTTTAAAGTGCAAAGCTTAAATTCTAATTTTTCTTCAACGAAGATAGTTATTTGAGTTCAAAAGCAAATCATATGAGAAGCCCCAACATGCAAGTGAAAGTTTTCCATCTTTGTATTTTTCATTTTAATAAATTAAGAGAACGAACTCATAAGTCTTAAACAACCATGTAATCATTCGGGATATGAACCCATTTATCTTCTGAACAATATGCTCAATCTCATGACAACTCTCTTGCGTATGAAAATGTATAACAAATCGAACTTAAGACAAGCCTAGGTATACGCTGTTCATGGGATATGCTTGAGATCCAAGCCTAAGTATAGAGAAGTGCTATGTTTTCCAGTTAAAATAAAAACAAAATAATAAATCCTTTTTCAGTGAATAAGAAAACTGAACATGGATCAAAATGATCAGATCCTAATAAGAAGTACTAATCAATGGTCGGGACAACTCGAGTTTCTCAGCCCTACTTGATATGTCAAGTTTTCTAAGAGAGGGATAGGGGGACCAAGACCAATATAGGGCTATCTAACATTATGACTTATAATAGAATTATCATGTTCTCACGGTAAAAATGATAAGTTATCCATAAAAAAATAATCATCGCCTTAATTTCCATTAATCATAAAAGATCTAAATAATTTCAACTGACAATTATACTAGAAGGAGTAATTTGACTTTAAATTACCTAGCCAAAAAAAAAGGTAAATTTGGCTTTAACAATATTGTTCTACCTAGCTGGATATTGAATGAAAGTCCAATATAGTATATCAAGTTATACAATTTGCCGCCATGACAGCATAATTTCTTATCCTCTTCTTAAATATAATTTCTCTTTTTATCTTAAAAAAGAATGTTGTTATTCACAATCCTCATTTAGCTTCTCACACTCTCTTCCTTCTTTTTTAACAAATGGAAAGACTTTAATATCTAAAACTAATTTTTTTAAAATAAGGTTTGAGTTAGTTTTTTTGAGTTTTTTAATATTAAGGTCCTTTAAATTAAAAAAAATTAGAGGGGTGAGAAAAAAATTAAAAGATAAGTGATAATATCACTTCCCTTAAAAAAATTTTAAAAGACTATAAATGAAAATACAAACCAATTGCCTATCATTATAGGCCTATATGGAGTGATCCTCGGTGCCAATGTCATCTAATTTTGGAGTTTCGAGGATGGAAGAATTTCTTCTACCAAATAGGCAAGTCACAGAACTCATTGACAGCTCTACAGGAAGATGAAATGTAGACTTGATTTATCATCTCATTCTGCCATATGAAGCGGATGCCATTTTAAATATTTCATTGTGCCCGAACATGCCCTCGAATAAGCTGGAAGGCTTTACGGAGGATACCTGTTCTTCAAAAAGTTCATCACTTTCTTTGGAAGGCTTGTAATGATATTCTTCCTACAGATCAAATTTACAGAAGTGAATTGGAGTCTTATACTCTTGTGTATATCGTGGTTCTTTTGGTTGAAAATGATCGACACTGCATCTTTGATTGTTCTTCATCTCTACAAATTTGGAGTTTTGTTGACCATGTCAAAGAGTGTAGTAGATGTCCTGCAAATAGCTTTAAAGATTTGTTGCATTTTGTTCTTTTAAACTATGAAGCTTTTCAAGTCGGTTTGTTCTGCTTAGTCTCATAGTCAATTTGGAAGTCCAGGAATCTTGCTACTTTTGAAGGAGAGTTCACTACAGCTCAATCTATTCTTGCTTCTAGCACGGCGTTTGTCGAGGGCTTGATGAAATCATGATTGATTTATCAAGAAACAGAATAACAACCGATCATGGTCCAATGGAGCCACCAAAAGAAGGTATTTTCAAGCTAAATGTGAATGGAGCTTGGAACAGATGTAATTCTGGAGTGGGAGCAATTATTCGGGAATGGAGAGAAAAAGTATCAACCTTTAATTAGTTGTGTATCAGCTCAGTATACAGAACTGTTGGTTCTTTTATGCAATCTTGAACTTGCTAAGAATTATGGATTCAAAAATCTTTGGATTGAAAGTGATGCACTAGTAGTGGTGCATAAGTCATGTTGCCAAGAGGTAGATCTTTTCCTTTTAGGGCATTTGACAAATGTTGTTAAGAGTTAATTTTTTTTTAAATATTTCAGGTATTTCTCACATTCGTAGGATTGAAAACATTTTATCTCATCTTTTAGCTCAACAATATTTTATCTTGTCTACTGCTAGAGTTTGGGTTGAAAATATACTCCAGATATTTTTTCTATTGTCTTAGTAGATTATCCTACTTAATAAAGTATACTTTAGTTTCTAAAAAAAAAATTATAGGCCTATTGGCCCACCACTTTGGGTAGTAGTTCCCTCTTCTCACTGCATTTGCAAGAAGACGAAATTTCGAATTAGCCTTTTCTTTCTTTGTATACACCATTTTGTTTTCTTCCCAGGAGTCAGGATATCTTTCCCTCTCAAATCTCCAATTTCCAAAAATGTGATGAGTGACAAAGTGTCCTTCTGTCTACCTTTGTCTTCCACCTATACCATTCAAGTCGATCAACATTAACGTAAACATATGACAATTGACTTTTTCTTGGATTCTGACGTTGTTTGTCTCTCCGTGCTTGTCTTAATACATTTGCCAAAGGCTTTCCTGTTCGCGTCATGGCTTGCTTCATGCAGACCCTTCTGAATTCCGCCATTGTTAAAGATGCGTAAGTATAGATGATCTCACTGATGTTGCAACTTCTCAGGTCAACGACCCACCGCCGACCGCCACATCGGTACCTCTTCCGGACTTATTTGCGCGTGCAGTTGCTCCTTCCAACTGCCTGCTACTATGTGCGGTTGTGCCTTCCAACTGCCTTCTACCAGTTCATAACCAACACTATTAAATGAATATGATCAATTTTATTTATGTAGGCCAAACGACAAAAGAAAGAATTACTCCCTCTGTTCCAAAATAATAGTTACAATGTGACTTTTCATTAAAATTAAACAATCCTTCACATTCATAAAATTTGAAATTAAGAAGACTTTCAATCCTTCTTTTAATGTGGTTTAAAATAATCACTATTTGTTGTAAAATCTAGTCACCATAGAGACGAAACTAACTATAAAAAAATGAACAAAACTTTAAACTATAATAAAAAGAAAGAAAAAGAGAACTCGAAAAACATAAAGAGAAATTATAATTTTATAAAGAATTTTTCATCATTCATACTTATACAAGCTACTCATGGTTCTATTCGTAGGACATAAGATAGAAGAAAGTAACTCATTTCTAACTTAATAGGACTAACAAAAAGTCTTTGAGTCCCTATATATTCTATAACATTAAATGAATTAACAAGACTTTAGACTATAATAAAAAAATGAAGGAAAAAATTCAAAAAATATAGAAAGAAACTAGAATTTTATTAAGAGTTTTTCATCATTGAAACTTCTACAAGCTACTCTATGATCCTATTTATGTATGACATGAGATAAGGAAAAATAACTTATTTCTAACTTAATAAAATTAACAAAAAGTTTTTTAGTCACTACACGTTTCATAACCTTAGTTGAATTATCTATTTGTATACTAGACATTCATAATAATTCATAACACTCTTTTTTTAGTGGATTTAATTTAATGTACTATTGTGTTATTAAGGAAGAATAAATTGGAAGAAAATTTTAAATTTCACTTGAAAATTATGAAAGTGGTCAACACTTTGGAATAAAAATAATAGTCACATTATGAAAGGAAAGGAGTATAGAACAGGAAATCTTCCAAAGCGGTCTCGATCTCAAATTGGTGAACTAGTGATTTTTTTTTTTTCATCTTTTCCTCTTGTTTATTTTTTGTGCAAGCACTATATGAATTTTAAAAAATTTTCTCCAAGTCGAGCGAGGTTCTTACTACCATCTCATGAACCCTTAGCTCGGGCACTCCACAAGGACAAACCACAGGTCACAAGATGGCTCGTGACACCATATCACTAGAATGGGACTTGATAGCCTTAGGCCATAAATCTGCTCAAGAGGAGGGCATGTTGTCCCCAAATTCAAAATTGAGGGTGCATTTGAACTGGCTTTCTTTCAAATTTTTTTGTCTAAAGAACGAAAAAAGTAAATTACTCTGTGAAAAGAAAATAAAATCCATAATAAAAACAGCACATTGATTATCCTTTTGAACCGATTCATGTGCGCCTATTTTCAGGAACACGCAAGCTGCTCAAGTTGAGGAGTTCAACTACATAACATTTTTACCACAAAAGAAAATGCTACCATTTCTTACCAATCCTATGTATTCCATAGTGCCATACAGGAAAAGTAGAAAGATAAGACACAAAAAATTTGTTTGGCCACAGTTTTTCCTGCAGAAATTGACTTATCAAAGTGCCTCCAATATCAGGAAACGTAAAGGGGAGGAAAGAGATTTCAGTATAATGTGTCACCTTGATTTACAGATAAATCCATATTTTGCCCATTTGTATTGTACCACAATAATTTGGCAAAAGAATTTTGATTTACATACATGATTTAAATGATTGTTGTCAAAGAAGAAAAAAGAAAATTGATAGACTGCCATTGCTGTATTGCAATCCTACATCTTGTTTCTCTACTTTCCATCGATAGACAATGTAAGATCACTCTAGGAAACGAGACATCATCTAAACAAAGACAAGCTGGCTATAGTGAACCAAGAAGGGATTAGTTGAGAAAATTTAAGCCCACCATGGAGCTTCACCGGTTCTGAAATCCGTTTCCACCCATGGAACAAAGACCACCTTGTCGGTGTCGGGGTCAACATCAGCATGAGCCAAGGCCAGGGACTGTTGCAGCAAGTATTACAAAGTCAGTTACAACAAGAAATAGATCAACAAACTTGAGATGAAGAGAGAAATGTGTATTGGTGGTTGGGAGTTAGAGCAGAGGCAAGGGAGGGAGAGACAGCAAGCGTTTTGAAAACTGCACTTGAATTTCTAATTGATAGCAGATTAAGAAAAGTAGATCATCTAAAGAAGAGGACTTCATTTGTCTTTGTGATCAGTAATGCATATCAGGGTTCAATGTTGGGTAATCTATATTGCAATAAAACAAGGACACTACATTTTAGTTTAATTGAATACTTTGGTTATCTTCCTAGTGGATATTGCACCAGTTACCCAACAGTTTGAATGAACAAAGTAACTGGAATTGAGATGTGACCAGCTTAGATATAACAACCATGCTCTGTATATCTCATATAGGCATCTAAGAACTTGAACTATGAACAATAGTGCTTTCTGGTGATATTTTGGTTCAACTCACCAGAGGTGCAGGTCCTCGAACAACCATTCCTTGGTTGTTGTATTGAGATCCATGGCATGGGCAGATGAACTTGTTCTCAGCAGTATTCCATGGGACCACACAACCAAGGTGGGTACAGACAGCATTGATGCCATAGGTCGCCAGAGTCCTGTCGTTCTCCACCACAAGGTATGTAGGATCTCCCTGAAATCAGTTAAAAGAAACGAACTAAAACGAGGATCTCCTTTGAGGCACAGATTATCCTTTATAAGTGTCCGAGGTCCACCACGCTCATCTTTACTACCCTCTTCCCTAACTTCACCATGCACCTTGAAGATCCATCTTTGCCCACAGTTTTCAAAGTCCAGATCCAGATCTCTGGACCAGAACTTCCCCAGGCGACTCCCACATTGCATGACTTATCCTATTGTTAATCCATATAGTGTCTATCAAAAATCCAGTGGTGGACCTCGGACACTTATAAAGGATAATCTGTGCCTCTCCTTGGACAAGGCCTTTTCCTGGGTGAAGACCTTGTCCAAGGAGAGGCACAAATTATCCTAAGTGTCCGAGGTCCAATTCCAGTCCCTCTATGCATGGATAGTAACTGACATGCAGCAGTATCCAATGGATGAAGTAGTCAAGAGAGTCCATATTCAGTTTGAAAACAAATATTTCTGATGAGGTAAATGGAATCTTAGAAACCATCCATCTATCGTGAACCGTAGTCCAAAAATATACCCCCTTTTCCATGGCATCTTTGATAATCAGATTCTGTTTTTATTGGACTGATTCATTAACCTCTTTTCTAATTTTGATACAATTACTGCATTTCTTGTCGGAGATTTAAAAACATGTTTAAGAAGTCCAAATGAAGGTCTCAACTCTCTCCACTATTGCAACTTCAAAAATATCTACACAAAAAGAATTTAAGGTGAAACCATATTTGGCATTAGCATTGATTTTTCTTATCAATGTTGAAGTATTTACCATCATATTAAGTTCGACGATCAGTTCACCATAGGTTCTCGAATCCGAGAACAGATCAACAAGCAAGTACCTTTAATCCCTGTGAAAGGGTTCGGTCACCAGGCCCATGGTTTTTCAGCCATTGAGATGCAACAATATCATTCCCCAAGGCATCCTTGGCAATGGTACCACCACCAGAACCTTGCCCCCTGTTTCCATTTTCAAATGGGCAAAAGAAGTTATGGATCAGTGTACTAGCAATATGTGCATAGAAAGATGAAGAGTGACCAGAGCAGTTCCAAAATGATGCTGCTGATGGTGCCCTAGACTAGAACTATGAAAGGTGAATTAATCTAATACATAGAGGAACAAGTTAAGCATAAATTGAAGTTGATTTGGGAATATAAATGATCCTGGGCCAATCATTCTTCTTTTGGTTCAATTCTACTGAACATGGTCTCAAAACATTTTGACACAGCTTAAATTATTACATGCTAATACAATAGCAACATGTTAAAACCAGATTAAGCAAGGTTCTGACTTCTCTGTTAAATTTTTGCCAGAATTGTAAGTAGCTGAACCATGTCAATTTTCAGAATCCTCCCAGTGAAGAACCCTGCCAACTGTCTAACTATATGCAGGAAAGCAGACAACAAACTCTTTCCTTCTACGGGAAATTCTTCCTCTTCTTCTACTGTTTAAATGACTAAATAATTAAAATTGCAAGAAGTATTAGACAACATCATTTGGAAAACTACAGGAATCATTTCGGTGCAAAGCTTCTACATTCTTTCTGGTCTGAAAATTTATAAATTCAAACGAGAAGATTAAATCTGTGGAAAAAGTACATATATCCTACACAATTTGTTTCAGTGGCATGAAACTTCTTGACGTAAATGAGCAAGCTTTTTGATCCTTCTTTATCACCAAAACTAAATAAATGATTTTTCATTGGACATAAACCAAATATGTTCAAAGTTTAAATAGAAAAGTGATTCATAAGATGCAACTATGTGCATAGAACTGATGTCGATATTAGTATATCACATCAATCACTACTCTTTACCTCCTAATCAACCTCAAGAATTTACACAAAAATGGGTTTGAAGCTTGGTATACTTTTGAATTTAGAAGTAATAACTGGTACTGACATAGAGTCAATGCAGAGCAAGAAGTGGGCATCAATCAGTTATGAAAGGAACCATTAGAAGAAAGAGTTTATACCACAAGCCAAAATCAGGACTAGAGAAGACACTATGAAGCTGTATACTTTTGTAAGTTCTCATAGAAGAACCTTATATTTGATCAGACTAGTCTGGTCTTAGTACATACTTCCACTGTCTCCATTTACGTGGCTTACCTGCTATTTTTAAAAGCTCCAATATGTGAAACTTTTAAGTGGTTATAATAATTTATACCTCTTGCACCCAATTGAACCATATATTACTTTAACATCTTTAGACTTGAATTAAAATTTACACAAGCCCGCATGCTTTCACTTTCTAAAACATGTATTACATTTCAATTTATAATATTATATTTTCAACTTTCTCACGGAATACCATGCAAAATCAAATACTTCCACATAAAATGGGACAGAATGAGCGTAAAAATAGCATAGTTAATGTTCAATCATCAAACAAATAAATGATCCTTTCATAATCCTCTTGAGAACAACTCAGTTTCTTTGATTCAATAAGGCGATGACCACTGCCATCAAAATTTCAACCTAGAGATGATCAAGTATCTTACTCTTAATAAAAATGTGAACTTCATAATACGCACTCAAGAATCTTGAATATCTTGGTCTCATTTTGTGAATAGCAAATTCAAATTATAACAGTAAATCGTAAATGGCACTTTTGAAATAACTTCACTATCTGGTGTACTAAGCTTTCCTTTACCTTGAAGGGAAACTATAGATTGCCAATTGAGAGAAATTAAAATCTCAATTTTTGCAGATTTACGCCAAAAGAAACTCAGCTCGCAATCATCTATTTTCTGAATATATTCCCTCCCAATTGTAGTATATCAGTTTCCTCTTACAGGAACGGCATAAATCAAGAAGATTTAGAAAGAAGAAGACCACACGGTCCTATTTCCAATTAGAGAACAACAAGATGTAATTTCCTTCCTTAATTCTTCCAATTAACTAAATTCTTAATCATAATGCTGTGGCTATATGAGTCCTTAAGCAAACAACAATGGCAAGCGAACCAAATTACATCCATCGAAATCAATCATCCCCAAGAGAAAGACGGAATTAGCCAGAGATAATTCAATTAAGGAAAGGCAAGGACATACCCAGGTGGGACAAAGAAGGAGGCATAAGGAACCACCATGAAACCAGTGGGAAGCGCAATAGTACCCAAAAGGAGCAAGTTCATGAGCTCCCTCTTGCCCATATCCGGCACCCGATCATCAGCAGGCACACTTGTAGCCATGCACGACACTTTCATCTTCCTGCCCTTCTCCATTTTATGGCTACTTTTCATGGGCTTCACGAGCAGAGCCTGTGAAGGAGCATACATCCCGCTCTTGCTGGAGCATAGCTAAAAATCAAGAAAATCCCAAGAAATATTATTACTATAAATTCCAGAAAATGATGAATTTATAAACAAGTCTACAACACACTGTACTTTGAGCTTCAATCTTTAACTAGGCCATTCAAGACTGGAAAGCCCAAGTGGACTTGGTGAAAAATATAGCTATAAGTTGCAGAAAGATGAGGAATTTACCTGAGCAGGAGTGATGGGGGAGAGAGTAGAAGAAGCCATTGCTGAGAGAAAGAAGGATCTCTGTGAATCTGTGAAAATTCTGTACGTGGAGTTGAGCGTGGAGATATAGTGAGATGATAATAGTGTGTGTGACCGCCACAATTTTGGTCACCACTTACAAGATAAGGCAGTGTCTAGTTCAGCCACATATTTGTACCTGGATGTCAACAGCAAGATTTTTTATTTTATTTTTTTCAACAAAAAAAATGGAAAAATCTTTTTTTTTTCCTTCACCAAGAACGCATAAGGCGCATCTGTTTCTCTAAAAAATAAAATTAAATTAAGGAGTTCAAAGGTAGCTGATCTGAGGAAATATATGAGATTATGACACTTTGAAAAAAGTTATTTTAAAAAACAAAAATTATGGTCCTTATCCAAGTAGAATTTTATTGATGATAGAATTATGATCTATTTTATGAATTTTTTAAGACCTTTCAAACTCTCCTCTTCCTTATGATAATTTAATATGATAATATTCAATCTTTCTAGTTTCTAATGGCCTAATTGAGTAACCTCCATTTAGCCCAAAAAAAACATATATATGAGTAGCCTCTGGATTGGGAAAAAGATTATTATGCATTCTTTAGAATGTTCTTATAAAGACCTTTGGTACAAAAATTTATGCTTATGAAATGTCTACACTTAAATAAAATAAAGATAAAGATGTAAAAATTAGTAGTTTATCTTTCTTTCGCACTGTAAAGATAAGGTTTGCAGCAGTGTCAGTGGTGTTGACTAGGGCTGTCAACGGGTCCAAACGGGCCCGAGACACTTTATCCCGGCCCCGGACCCGGACCCGATTGTCTGTCAAGAGTATCGGACCCGACCCAATTACTCGACTAGTCTGAGTATACTAGACCCGTACCCTACCCGATAGAGTCTCGGTTCAGGTTTGGGTATACCCGTTAAGAATTTAAAAAAAAAATTAATACATAAAAAACACAATTCAAATGTCATGCCATAAACTCAAGAAAATAAAAACTTAATATCTTCAAATACAATTTTTAAATCTACTTATTGACCAAACGAAAATAGCAAAATGTCTTCAACTTAAGAAAAATCAAATACAATCCTTCGAGGAGTACATTAAGCAAAATTATAAACTCAAAGAGTCACTTCTCATACACAAAACATTAACCAATGTCTCTCTTTATCTGCTGCCGCTGCTAAAGAAAAAAAGGATAATGAGAAAAATTACCTAATGATAAAAAATATAAATGTTAATAACGTTCTTTATAAATACTAGCTAATGAGAAAAGAACTTACAGATAATTCAAAATCACTCGATCTTAGTAACTTGAGACAGAGAAATACTCTCGCCAATGTCATCTAACTCTAAAGACAAATTAAATCAATTAACATGTAGAAGGAAAAATAAAAGAACAAACAAGGAGAAACAAAATAAAATACATGTATTTTACTTACTTCTCTTTTTTGTCAATTCAATCCAATCACCTGTAGTTACCAATGCCTCCACGATGTCAGGAAGTAATGATGCACGTGTCTCATCAACAACTCTTCCCCCAATACTGAATGCAGACTCTGAAACAACAGTAGTAGCCGGGACAGCTAAAATATCACGTGCCATCTTTCCTATAACAGGATACCTAGGAGAATTAGCTTTCCACCAATGCAAAATATTAAAATTCTCAGTCCTAGGAAATACAGGTTCTTCTAAATATTGCTCTATTTTAGCCTTTTGGTACATACGAAGCGAAGAGGACCGAGCTTACTTATACCATTGATCAAAAGCATTAAAATCATCAACTGTTGAACTTAACTCACTCCCATGGGTGAAATCTTCATCACAAACATCACTTGTAGATCTTATTTGTCCACCATACTCAATATATAAAATTTTAAGAGCACTCTTAACTCTTTCGACATACCGATAAGCATCACAACCATAAATTGCATTGTAGTACCATTCCACCAAATCCATCTTAAATCTTGGATCAAGCACTACTGCAATCCCCAACACCAAACTAGATTCCTCCCAATATTTTTCAAACTTTTCTCTCATAGGACCAGCCATAGCTTTAAGAAAATCTTGTTGACTATTTTCCCATTCTCTCAACTTAAGTTGAATTTTACACACATCAGGAAAGAAGACATTAGAAGTTGGAAAATTGGAACCACTAAAATGAGTGGTGGAGTCATAAAACAACTTCAAACATCCATGAACTACACTAGCAATTTTCCATTCATCCTCAGTTGGACAATGCTTATAATTTCTATCAATTTGTTCAAGACGGTCAAATGCTTCTTTGAGAGGTAATGCATTCTCAAGCATTAAAAAAGTAGAATTCCACCTAGTTTGAACATCCAAAGACAACTTTTTCTTATTTTTCAACTTGCATTGCTGCATTGCACACTCAAATTTCTGGTTTGCATATGTAGACTTTTTCAAATACTTGCAAGTTTTTCGAATCTTTACAAGTAAATCACCAATAACAGCTAAACCATCTTGCACAATCAAGTTAAGAACATATGCACTACAACGAACATGAAACAAATCACCACCAAGGGGAAGCCATGCTTTCTCAAGCAACCAAGATTTCAAATGTCTAACCATTGAATCATTTGATGATGCATTATCCACTACCATAGAAAACAACTTCTTGTCCAAATTCCACTTCAAAATAAGATTATTAATGAATCGAAACAAAGTCTCACCATCATGAGGACAAGGAGTATGTTTATAATTAAGAATCTTCTTTTTCAACTCCCAATTGTCATTGATATGGCGAGCAGTCAAACAAGTATATGCAATATTAGCATGCTCTGAAGTCCAAATATCAGTATTGAGTGTGATTCTACATGTAAGATCTTCAAAGAATTTGTACAATGTTTCCTTTTTTTCCTTATGTACCTCCATCACTTCTGCCCTAATTGTATTTCGAGACACAAGTTTGAAATTGGGATTCAAACCACTGCAAAATACTTCAAAAAGTTCATGCTCACAAATATTAAAAGGATAGTTATGCTTGATAATCATTCTTGCCAAATCTCTCCTACTCGTTTCTTGGTCAAATTTATAATTATGAATTTCAATTCTGCCTGTCAGAATACTCTTTGTTTGTTGAATCTCTTACTGTCCTCTACTCTTAAATTTTCTAGAAACACATCCTTTCAAGTGCTTACTCAAATGTGTAGTCCCACTAGAACTACTACCAGAAAGCTTTTTGTTGCACCAATTGCACTGAGCTATGACATCTCCCTTAGGATCAGTGAATTTAGACATTTCTTCTCATACCTTTGATGTTAATCTTCTAGTACCCTTTGAGGGAATTGCTTGATCGTGTCCCCCTTGCAGTTGTATTTCCTCATCATTTATCGCAACCATCTCATTCTCATTGGTAGAAGCTCTAGAACTTGCAGTTGGTATTGGTGTATCGGGTACACTTAACATCCTAAATAAAACATATCAAAAGAAATTATGTTAATAAAATAAATCACTATATATGAATTAATGTGAGTGCTGACTCCATTTTATCTTTATATGCTAGAGTATTAATTAAAGATGTATGCTGTTTTAATTGATTAGATTATTAGCATTAAAGGAAAATACACGTGATCATTATATTTTTGCCTCATTCAAAGAATATTTCTCTCTCCCGTACTGCTTGCTGGCAATTGAAGAATGTTTTCCTTCTCTGTGTTGTTTACTTCTGGAGATGAACCCTTGAAATGACACTAAATAATTGTTTTATGGGTAGTGGAGATGATATGATGGTGTTGGCCTTATTGGAAATTTGGAATGATTACTCTCTCATGTTAATCCTTCTCACGTCTCAACCTCATAGTGATTTAGGATTCAAGAATCACTTACCACGAAAGAAAGGTCTACATTAAGTGCAGAAATGACCTTCCTTTCAAGTATATATACTATTTTTTCATAGTTTTTGAGAGGTTGCAACTTGAAAAATAGTATGGATGAAGAAATTAAATACTAAACTGCTTCAGAAGCTTGAACAATTGAATCTAAACCCAATTTTATCTTAACTTGCTTCTTTATCAATGCTTTACACTAAAGAATAAGAAGATAAGACTGGATGGCATTTGGCAGCAAGAATCTTGGTATAAATTAAACAGGCACAGTATTATTCATTAGCTATGAAGAACATATGAAACACCGGAAAGAATAAATACTGTTCACTATTGAAATCAGACTGTATTGTTCAACAAAGAGATTCACATCACAGAGAACAATCGAAAGGCTAACTAATTGAAACCCCCAAATAATCTACACTAGGCGATTTGAAAGCAACAGAAGCTTGCAGATATTACCTTTGCTTGGTTATCAAATCAACAAGGGATTTCAGTGGCACCTCAAAAGAGTTTTACAAGTAGCTAGATAGGTTCAAGAATCTTTATCCAAACCGCACTCTCCAACTGAGTTGCTTCTCACTAGGTGAAAAATATTTGCTTTGTCCTTACCCAGAACGGCAGTGGGGTGACTGGTAGGTGTCGATGGATTTGAGAGAAAATTTCTAGGGTTAAAGTTTAGCATATATAAATTTGTGAATAATTCACCATTGGATCAAAATACATCCAACGGTTGTAAAAAAATTAAATATATAAAATATTTATTCGGGTCTCGGGTCTATCGAGTCCGAACCTTTACGTACCGTACCCATCCCCGTTTAGAATATACAGTATCGGGTCCGGGTCCAGGTCCGGTCTGCGGATATAAAAGGTGATACCGTACCCGCAATTATCGGGTCGGGTCCGGGTAATACCCGACCCATTGACACCCCTAGTGTTGACCCCTATTCCCTCTCATAATATATATATATATATATATATATATATATATATATATATATATATATATATATATATATATATATATATTTTATCAATATTAAACCAAGCATGATTAGAAAAATATTAATTTTAGTATTTATTAGTTTTATCTTATTAAGTTTTGGTCTAATAGTTTCTTCTTGTTGTTTGGAATAGAATTTCTAACTTAGATAGGTTTAATAATCTATATTTTAGAGCTCTGTATGTTTGAATTTGTATAGAAAATTATGTGTAGTATGGAACAATCGTTTAGAGATTAGTCTTTTAAACATTTGAGAGAGTTTTGGTTTGTTATATTAAGAGATTAAATTTTCTTTATTGATTAATTATTAGATCTTGCTACTTTGAAGTTTATATTTAATAAATATTTTAAAAATCTTTCAAATTAGTATAAGAGTAGAGAGACATGGAAGGATTTCTATTCCTCTTATCTATTGTCTTTATGTAAAAACTCTTTTTTTCTCCTCAAAGGTTTATCTTCAACGACAAAAAAAAATAATTTTGATATGTGGTATGAGTTTTTGAATTTTTTTTAGAAAGAACGTATTATCGTAATGCGTTCTTATTTTTTTAATTGTTGGTGCAAAAGAACGCATTATGATAATATTCTTTGTTTTTGAAATTTTTTGAGGAAGAATGCATTATCGTAATGCATTCTTAATTTTTTAATTTTTTTAAATTCCATCATATTCAATCTCACTTAACATAAAAGGAAAATAAGGCGTAGAGTCTATTGTAAAAAGCATTTCCCTATTTTTTTCCTATTCATAGAAACTTTTTTATTGATATGAAATATTTTCTTTTTCATAAAAAACTACAACCAGCATTTCTCTTTTTGTAAAATAAAATAATGAATGTAAAGGATTATTTACTCCTACTTCCTATTGAGTTTGTTTTGAGTTTCATAAATATAAATTATTTGTGAAATAGTAAGTAAAATTTAAATGAAAAATTTATATTGATTTTTACAAACAAAATCAAATCCAAATATAAAGAGTGATTTTCGACGACAAATTGGAATTACATAACAACAAGCTCTTATCACTGTGAACAAATGAGTATGTTATCTTTCCTTACAATTTCTTAAGAAACATGATAAATGCTATATTAAATTAAATTCACAAATTTTTTTGATAAAAATAATCGTCTATAGTTTACTTTCTTAAATTATTTACTGGTGACAAATTCAAGTTATTACTCTTTCCCTCTCTTAACACATAAACACACATACATACAAATTTTTGAATTTTTTATTTCACTACTTTATTTTCATGCAAAACTTTTTCTATTTTATTTTGACTTAATTTATTATAATTGATTCATACAGATTATATGAATTTAAATTATAACTCATCTTATTTCTCTGTGAATGAAAATTATTTAAGTTTAAAAATATACTTATTTTTTCTTTTATAATTACTTAATTTTATTTTAATTTATAACATATAATATATATACCAAATTGTGTTAAAATTATTATATTCACAAAATTACTAATTTAATTACTAATTAGTTCCCGCACGTAGTGCGGAAGACCTCAACTAGTTTTGGTGAATTGAAAGGTTTAGTTGTTGCCTTCTCAAAATTCTTTTGTTTCTTTAGGATTGATAAAATATCTACAATTTGTTTCTAAATAAATTAACTCTAGTGTGAATTTACTCTCCATGCTTTATCTTTAGAAAAAGAATCTCTAAAATTGGAAAAGAAAAGGTTTTTTGTTTAAAAAAAAAGGTTCATGATATTGTTGTTGATGAGAAGAAGAAAATACTTTAACTTCTCCGGATGAATAAAAAGATTTGATGAAACCAATTCAACATGAAGTTGAATCGTTCAATTTGGAGAGTTCTGATTCAATTGATAGTTCTCCAAGGTTAGAAGAAAATATTGATTTGAGTGACGATAGAAAAATTATCTCCATAGATTCTTCTTGTTGTGATAGTCAAGTCTCTCTATTGAGTCTTACTACTGATGATGTGTTAGTGTCTCGAGATCATTTAAAAGTCGAATTATTGATTGAATGGATTGTTGTGATAACTTTACAGTTGATAAATTATTTGAAGACAAAGTAGTTAAGGAATCTGAGAAGGAAGAAGAGGAATTTGAAGCTGAAAAAAAATCTGATACAAGGGCCAAGGTTCCTTCAATTGCAACTTTGCAGGTTAGCAAAAGAATACCCCTTCAGAAACAATCCATCCCGGTGGTGGACTCTGATGAAGAAGGAGAAGAGAATGAGTGGGAAAAAAAAATTATCCTCAGTCTCCCTCCATATTTGGTTTTATCGTCAAGCCGATTACTCTAAGAGGTTCGCACTCTGTAATGAAACGTTCATTAGAAGCCCAAAAAGATAAGAAATCTTCATGAAATAGGAAAAGGGCTAAAATTAGTGAACCAGAATAAGAAAATAAAGGAGATTATTCTTGTAAGGTTGCTTTC
The DNA here is from genome assembly GCA_030512225.1 of Rauvolfia tetraphylla. Classification (NCBI taxonomy): domain Eukaryota; kingdom Viridiplantae; phylum Streptophyta; class Magnoliopsida; order Gentianales; family Apocynaceae; genus Rauvolfia; species Rauvolfia tetraphylla. The sequence continues at coordinate 3,441,945 of JAJQKT010000012.1, forward strand.
TATGAGTTTATTGAAAGGAAGCTCTATACTGATATCTCAAAGAATCAGTTGTATGATAAGGTTAGGAAATTAAAAAGTAAATTCTTGACTAATCTATTCTTGAGAAAGCAGAGGATTTTCTTTTCTCCAAGCGAAAACGATTTGGGGCGATGATGCTAATAGTAGTGGTCGTGATAACAACAACAATGACAATGCCAATTCCAAGAGCAATGATGAAAAAGTGAAAAGGGATAGTAACATTGAAAGAATTGCAAAAGAGGTTGAGAATATGAGTGTTTATTTAAATTTCGATTTAGTTTTCAGTTTAAAATTTTGATTTTCAGTTTAAAAAATTGAACCGAACTGAAATATTTTGATTCGGTTCGATTCCATTTGGTTAAAAATCGAAATTAAAAAAAGAAGAAAAAGAATGCATTATGATAATGCGTTCTTAAAGTATTTTAAGGCAAGAACACATTATCATAATGCGTTATTAAGGTATTTTAATACAAGAACATATTATCAAAATACATTTATATATATTTTTTTTAAAATTTCAGTTTTTCGATTCGGTATTATTGAATCCGTACATATATAATTTTTTAAAAATTTTTGAAAAATCGAATCGAACCGAATCGAAATAATGAACACCCCTGCTTGAGAAGAAGGATGTCGCCATGAAAGATTTGTAGGCTAACATGCTGGGAAGCTTGAAAGGCAGACTTGCTCAAGGAAGGAATGAAAACTTTTATTCAAATATTACACTTGAGACTTTTGAATGGATAGATATGGAAGAATATATTTATCAAGATAAGTTAGTAATAAAATTATTTATAAAATATCGAGTTCATTCACCTTCTTGAGTGAAGATAAAGATTTTTTATTAGTTGATATTACACAAAGTCTTTACTACTAAAGAGTATGCAATGGAGATTTTGGCTCATAAAGGGATTGTACTTGTTTTCACACCGAGCTTAGTTTAAGAAAGGTAATGTTAGTGATATTATACCAAACATGATTAGAAGAATATTAATTTTAATATTTATTACTTTAATCCTATTAAGTTTTGGTTTTATAGTTTCCTGTTGTTGTTCAAAATAAAATTCTAACTTAAATAAATTTGGTAATCTAGACTTAAGAGTGTTATATATATGAGTTTGTATAAAAAATTATGTGTGGTATAGAATCGTAGTTTAAATATTAGTCCTTTAAAGACTTGAGAGAGTCTTAATTTGTTATATTATAAGATTAAATTTTCTTGTTGAGTTGTTATTAAATCTTGCTATTTTGAAATTTTTATTCAATATATATTTTTGAAATCTTTCATTTCTCGAATTGAATAATAAGAGAAGGCACTAGGTTAGAACCAATAGAACTATCAAACATCATCACTAACTATCAAACAACCTTTTGTTTCTTTTTCTCTAACTACTCTCCTTTCCCTTAGTCCATTTATAAGCTTCGAGCTTATGGATGGATAGAAAAAGTTATTGCAATTTTTGTTTTCGGGTAAAAGGCAGTTTTGTTTTGTTTTTTTTTTTTTCCTTAAGAGGGGGCGCGGGGAGCTGAGTAAGGTAGAGAAAAGGTCATGGCCCTCATGGGCAAGACTGAGCAACATAGTGTGAACTTTGTCCAATGACAAACGACAACCCTATGCTTCGAGCTTTAAATATATCTTGAAGCATAAATAGAATCAAAATTTTAACTTTGAAAAGATGAAAATTTATATAATTTTTTAAAAATATTGTGACAGCAAATTAAGAAAAGAGAAATTAGCTATGTCTACCTTTCAACTATTTTAACTTTTTTCTTCTTAACAAAAAACTTTTATTTTAGCTTTTTATATACGTGAACTTTTTTTAAACATCTGTATCTATCAAATTATAAATGTCGTAGCAAAATTTGACAGAGAGAGTCATGCTACAAGGACGTGTCGTAATTTTTAAGGATAATTTTGTTTATTCATGGCTTAAAGAACAAGGAATAAAGAAAAATGGCTTGAAAGCTAAAGAAATGTTATTTTATTGCTGATTGATTTTTTTTCTGTATAATTTGGATAATATGAAAGAATAAAAAGAAAATCATTAATGGGTAAAATAATCATTGAAAACGATGATTCATGCAAGTAGCATGACTCTTTTTGCAAAAGTCTACTGTGACATTCAAAATTTGACAAATATAGTTGTTTGAAAAAAATTCATGTACATAAAAAGTTAAAATAAATTTTTTTGATTAAAAAAGAAAAAGTAATAATAGTTAAAGGGTAAGTAAAACTAATTTATCTTAAGAAAAAATATGACTACAGACTAGATAACTAATACACGTGAAAGTTTGTTAAGAATGTTAGCAAGCAGCAGCTGCTTCCTGACTCCTTTGGTATCGTCTGTGTCTTAAAAGTCTTTCTTTTTCCTGGAAAGTGTGATTTGGAAACTTGGGCATGACAAACAAATCAATTCCTGGTGAAGTAAATATTGTAATTGGCTTCATTTTTTAGAGGGATTTTAATCCCACACGCAAACCAAAAGAAAGGGAGAGTTTCCTTACAACTATAAAAGGAAGCCTCCTCATCTCCCTTTGTAAATTATCCCAAAACATAGCCTTAAATACTTCTTTAGGCTATTTTTTCTCTTTCATCTCTTCTCACAAAATAATACTGGTAGTATTTGAGGAGTAGGCAACATTAGCCGAACCTCGTCAATTTCTCGGTATTCTTTTATTTATTTTAATAGTCATTGTTGTGTATTGTATTTTTAATTATCTAGAAAAATTTTATCTAAGGAGGTTGGTATTTAAGCAGTCCGCTTGTGACTCTCCAATCTTTTTTGAAATTTTTTTTGGAATAATTATTGGTAAAATACTAACATACTCGGTGTTTTGATTTTCTTTCGCAACAATTGGTATCAAAGTTAAAGGCTTTTTTGTATATGCTCTATGGTTGCAGCTTAGATTGTTCTTCCACATCAAAAAGAAAACTCTTGGCGTATTGGTATTTTGCATTCGTTGGCTCTTAAAATTTTTGGAGCAGAAATGGCAGAAGCATCAAAAGTGATAGCATTCACTTCCTCAATTTTTTCAAGAACTGCAATGACAAATACAAGATTTGCTATGGAGATTTTTTATGGAACAGGACATTTCGGCATGTGACAGGGTGAACTTCTAGATGCTTTATTTCAGTAAGGTTTAGATGTTGCCATTGAAGGAAAAAAACCCGATGAGATTGATGAAAAATAATAGAGGACTATCAATCGATTGGCATGTGATACAATTCATTCGTGCTTATCAAGAGAGTAGAAATATGCATTTTCAAAGGAGACTTTTGCATATAATTATGAATGGCACTTGAAGAAAGATTTTTGAAGAAGAGCAGTCAAAATAAGCTTCACATGAAAATTGTTTCGTTTCACTTATGTTCATGGTACTACTATGAATGAACATGTCACAAATTTTAATTAGCTGGTTGATGATTTGTTAAACCTAGACGGGACTTTTTGTGATGAAGACTTAGCTTTAATGTTGTCGGGATCACTTTTTGAGGAGTTTGAGTTTCTTTAGATTACTCTACTCATGGAAAAGTTGATATGATTCTCACAGAAGTAACTTCTGCATTGTACAGCAACGAACTTTGAAAGAAAGAAAAGGGGAAGACAAGCAGAGCAGCAGAAGAAGCATTGGTAGTGAGAGATCACTCTCACAGAAGAAGTGGAGAGAAGAAGTGAAGATCAAAATCCAAACTAAGAAATGATGAATATGCCTTTTTTAGAGAAAAAGAGTACTGGAAAAAGGACTATCCAAAGTTGAAGACCAAGAGCAATAATGAAAAAGGAAAAGATGTTGCAAGCTCAAATGTAGATGAGTGTATTAATGAAGAATCAAAATTTTCACTAGTTATTACTCTATCAATAAGTCATTCCAATACTTGGCTCTTGGATACAAGTTGCAGCTATCATATGTGTCCAAATCGAGATTGGTTATTTGATTTTAAAGAACTAGACTGTGACGTTGTGTATACTGTAAATGAAATTCCTTGTGAAACACATGGAAAAAGCTCAATCCGTCTCAAGAATGATGATGGATCATTTAGAATTTTAAATGATGTTAGATATGCACCAACTTGACAAAGAATCTCATTTCTATGGGGACGCTGGAAGCAAATGGTTTCGATGTCAAGATAAGTAAAGGAGTAATGAAGATCATATCTGGAGCATTAGTGGTGTTGATAGGAATTCAGAAGAGTAATAACTTGTATTACTATCGAGGAAGTGCAGTCATAAAAGCATCATCAAATATTGCTGCTATGGATGATGAAGAGATATATGCAACCTTGCTTTGGCATATGTGCTTGGGACGTGTTGGTGAAAAATCATTGAAAACTTTATCAAATCAAGGATTATTGAAAGGAGTGCAAACACGAAAATTGGAGTTTTGCAGCATTGTGTCAAAGGCAAGCAGACGAGAGTAAAGTTCGACAGTGTAATCCATAATATCAAGGGCATTTTGGATTATGTCTATTCTGATTTTTGGGGTCCTTCCAAGACATCTTCAATGTAAGGAAAGCATTACTATATAACCTTTGTCGATGATTTTTCATGAAGAGTATGGGTGTACACTATGAAGACAAAGGATAAAGTGTTAGGCATTTTTCTTATTTGGAAAAGGATGGTGGAAAATCAAATGGGGAGAAAGATCAAATGTCTCTACATAGATAATGGTGGAAAATAGAAAAGTGACTCGTTTTTTAAGATTTGTGTAGATGAAGGAATTGTACTACACTTCTCGGTTAGAAATGCACCACAACAAAATGGTGTGGCAGAATGCATGAATCGGATATTACTGGAGAAAGTTCGGTGTATGTTGTCCAATGCTGGGTTGGGCAAATAAGTTTGGGCTGAAACAATAACTTATGCATGCCATATCATTAATCAATTACCATCAACTGCTAATAATGCTAAAACTCCTCTAGAGAAATGGTCTGGAAAGTCTGCTACTAATTATGATTCTTTACATATATTTGGTTGCACTGCTTATTATCATGTAAATGAATCAACGTTAGATCCAAGAGCTAAGAAGGCTTTGTTCATGGGAATCACTGTTGGAGTCAAAGGATATCACCTATGGTGTCTTGAAGATAAAAGAATAATCTTTAGTAGAGATGTCACTTTTGATAAGCCAAACATGTTGAAGAAATTGACAAATGAAGCCTCTCAGCAAGTAGATAAAGCCTTACAGCAAGTGGAGACAATCTCAAAACAAGTGGAGTTTAATAGAACTTTGAACCTAGTCAGAAAAGAAGCAGATGAAGACACACTTGAGAAAGATAAAGAAGAGAGTTCAACTGATTAAACTCAATAACAATAACAATCCCAAATACAGTATGTTCTAATTGCATTGAGAAAATAAAAGAGGACCATCAAAAGGCCTCTTTGCTATGATGATACAATAGCATGTGCAATCTCAATTGCATATGATGAAATTCCTAGCACTTATCGTGAAGCTATTCAAGATGTTAATAGTGGCAAGCGGAGGAATGCAATGGAAGAAGAAATGCATTTCCTTGAGAAGAATTAAACATGGAAGCTAGCAAGCTTACCAAAAGGGAAGAAGGCAATTGTTTGCAAATGGGTATATGCAAAGAAGGATGGATTTCCTAACAAGATCGATACTTATTATAAGGCAAGGTTGGTAATCAAAAGTTATGCTCAAACTGAGAGAGTTGACTACAATGAAGTATTTTCTTTAATCGTGAAACATTCTTCCATCAGAATCTTGTTGGTCTTAGTAGCATAATTGGATATGGAACTAGTTCAGATGGATATGAAAACTGCATTTCTACATGGAGACTTAGATGAGGAAATCTATATGAGTCAGTTAGAGGGATTCAAAGTTGCTGGGAAAGAAAGTTGATATGTAAGCTTAACAAATCATTGCACGGATTAAAATAATCCCCAAGACAATGGGTACAAGCGATTTGATAAGTTCATGCAATGGCAAAAATACACAAGAGTAAGTGTGACCATTGTGTGTACTTTCACAAGCTACAGGATGAATCTTTCAAATATCTTGTCCTTTATGTTAATGATATGTTGATAAATTTGAAGAATAAAGAAGCAATTGAAAAGTTGAAGGTTTAACTCAATAAAGAGTTTGAGATGAAGGATTTAGGAGAAGCAAAAAGGATTCTTGGTATGGAGATATGTAGAAGTAGAAAATTGAGGAGACTGTACCTAACTCATAAAGAATATCTGAAAAATGTACTAAAGTGCTTTGGTATGAATGAACAATCAAAGCTTGTTAGTGCATCTTTATCTCCAAAGAGTGATATGGAACGAGAATACATGTCAAAGGTTTCGTATGCAAATGCTATTGGTACTTGTTGATGTATGTATTGTGTTGTTTCTATCCTTTATACTTAATTTTATCATAATCCTCAACAATTTGCACACAAACACAAGGCAAGTGCATCTATCGTTTAGATTAGTCTAATGCCAAGCAATTTTAAATATCGTATCCACGGGGATGGTTAAATATTATTACTTACTTTCTACTATATTGTTTAGCCTATCAATATTGCTTGTGAAAATGGTTGAAATTACTATCAGGAATAGAAGTCTAACTTAAGTAATTAAACCAACTATACCAATATTGCATGCAAGAGAGAATTCAATTGAGAAAATAATATTTGAATGGTTAATCCCCCTAGAATTACCTATGTAATAGAAAAGTCTCTTGGTTGATGAATTGCCCTTCTTATATTTGATGAAATTCCTCAATTAAAACTCACTCTATCTCTAGATGAAAGTTCACTACTCTTAGATTAATTAGTTAAAATCTCTTTCTAACCAATTCAACTCAAGAATGCATTAACAATAGTGAATTTCCAATTGGATTTCTCTAATTACCAAGAAGATGTTGAGGTTTCTATCTCTAGTCACCTAAATCATCCCATTGATTGTGTATGGTCTATTTCACCCTTCATTTCTCAATTCCAAGTGAAATTTTCTAAATTATGAATCAATTATCAATCACCCTTCCTTTCTCAATTCCAAGTGAAAAAATTTCAGATTATGCATCAATTATCCACTAAATCAGTTCAACCATTCAAGCCCACAAACAATCCACAAGAAATTCAAGCTCAATCAACCAAGGAAACAATTCATTCACATAGATAAAAATTAGGGTTCATAAGCATCCAAGTATTCAAGAATTTAATTCATTAACATATTACAATTCAAAAAATATAAAGCAACAAAGAAAGAGAAAGAATTGCTCATTTTCATTGTTGAAATCTTCTTTTCTTCAAGGCTTGAAGTTCTTCACGTTTTTCTTGAGAAAATTGCAGCTTTTATCTTGAATCTTCAAGGTGGATGTTCTCCTTTTCAAAGATTCAATCTTCTCTCTTGATTTCTCTTGCAAAGATGAAGATTTGGGATGGGATTTGTGTGAGATTTTGTGTGTTTTTGCTGCCTCCTTGCCATTCCCAGCCATCTACCACTTCTTGCCCTTAAAGGGTATTTAAATCCAGCCCAAAAAAGAGATAAAAGTAGTTTGGTCTGGACTAAACGGCGCCGCGTGCTCCCAATTTTGGTGCAGTATTCTACTGCACGATTGTGACAGTAGTTTTGACTTCTAAATAAATCCAGAGCATTAAATCGGCTGATATAGGTCTTGATGTTGCCTAAAATTTGACAGAGCTTTGAATGAGATCAATTCGACATCTATAACTCAAGATATGATTGTTATACCACAATGTGTCAAAACTGAAACACAATGCAGGACATATGACTTTGCAATATAAGTAGGATAGGAAAATGAACTCCGATTGACATAAATTTTACAATTCTAAAAAATTCAGAATGTCTTTTATAATTGTCTAGAATATAACTTTTGCATTTGAAATCTCCATGGAGGTCAAAACCTCACTTGAAAATTATCTACCAGTCTATTTTTCTTTACATTTCTTTATTTTTCTTTATTGTATAAAATCTCCTTATTTACTTCACTTAATTCCAAATCTTCAACAAACTCACCTAAAGTAAATAAGAGATAAAGGGAGTGTAAATGGTGATTAAAACAACAAAATTTAGCATAAATTTGAGCTCAAAATGATCATTATATGAAGCACAAATATAGAATATCAAACTCCCCCACACTTAGACATTGCTTGTCCCCAAGTAATACTACAAAACAACTAAGAAATTTGAACAATAATCTACAAGAAGTATATGTCACGCCCCGCGCCCGCAAGCCTGAGCGTTCGACTCATGGGCATGGCAGCACTCACAGTCAACTACTTGGCAACCGTTCTCGCTCTACCAAAATGGATATCCCAGGTTTTCTATAGATACTTAGGCCCATGTTTTATATACATATTACAAATATCATAATGATTCCATGTGAGATCTTGGGGTGTTACAGTATATGGCAGTTACTGAGGCTATTAAAGAGTTAATTTGGCTTCAAGGGTTGCTTGATGAATTAGGAGTAAGACAGAAGCATGTCAGAGTACATTGTGATAGACAGAGTGCTATTCATTTAGCAAAGAACCAAGTTTATCATACAAGAATGAAGCACATCAATGTCAAGTATCACTTCATTAGAGAAATTCTAAAAGATGGTCAAGTATCAATCTAGAAGATTAATACCACTAAAAATCTTGCAAACATGATGACAAAGATGGTGACAGTTATCAAGTTCAATCATTGCTTGAACTTGATAAATGTTTTGAAAATTTGAAGTTTGGCGTATTTTGAAGCACGTTGAACGACGCTACTAATATGAATATTTGTGACGAGTTATGAAGAGTGCAAAGGAAAATTTGCCAAGTGGAGATTTATTATTATTGGCTTTATTTTTTAGAGGGATTTTAATCCCACATGGAAACCAAGAGAAAGGGAGGCTTCCTTACAATTATAAAAGGAAGCCTCCTCCCCATTTGTAAATCATCCCAAAATATAAGCCTTAATTACTTCTTTAGGCTATTGTTTTCTCTCTTATATCTTCTCACAAAATAATATTGGTAGTGTTTTAAGAGTAGGCGACATTAGCCAACCTCGTTAATTTCTCGGTGTTCTTTTATTTATTTTAATAACCATTATTGGGTATAGTACTTTTAATTGTCTAAAAAAATTTTTTCTAAAGAAGTTGGTATTTAAGCGATTCGTTTGTGACCCTCCAATCTTTTTAAATTTTTTTTAGAATAATTATTGGTAAAATACTTAACATATTCGGTGTTTTGATTTGCTTCCGCAACAGTAAATGGCTTACTGATAAACCTAGCTTAGTTTTGCTACACCCAACCGTTCCGTGAATTGGAAGTTGGTAAAAGGGCTTATGCGTGTTAGCAAAGAGCTGACAGCGGCTATCTACAACAGTGTTGTATAACATGCTCAAATGCTCTCTACACTATGCTGGACAACTTAATTTGTAAGCACCAGGAAACCATGGAAGTTCCTCAGAATCAGCTAATCTTCTTTGCATACGTTTCATTTATTAGCAAGTAATCTAACAATGCTTTTTTAAAAAAAAACAAGTGTATTTATTGTTGCTTTACATTTTATTATTGTACTCTTAATACATTGTTGTAAGACTTAAGATTTACATTTTTACGAGCATAGTTACATTTATATGAGTTTATCAAGAGAAGTTTAAGTTGGTGATAAAGAAATAACTCAGTTAGTTAAGAGTACTCTTTATCAAGCGATAAGTTTTAGATTTAGTCATACTTTCCATCCTCTTGATGTATATCTAATACATGTATAAAGAAAAAGAAAGAGAAGTTTAAGTTGAAAATATGACTATTTTAAGTAGGCACGAATGCATGACTAAAGGTTTGTGGCCACTATGTAATTACTTTACATGTCAATATAATTAATTAAAACACATGTCACTCTTTCAAGTTATCAAAATCATTTATAAATGAATGATTTTATGTTAAATTTTTCAATATATTATTTTGGATGCTAATTTTTGTCGTGCTCCTTTTATAGTATCTTACACTATCTCTCTACTTTTTTTAAATAAAAAGTCTTTAATGTACATAACAGTTTGTATAATGTTTAAACTGAATTTTTTTAGAGTCTATCTTAAGTATTAGGGTCATTGAATTATATGACAAAAAAAAGATGAATAGAAGAGTGTAAGAATCTAAAAAGTGTTATAAAATTAATATTATTATGGATGTCCATTGTTAGAGTTATAAAGATACTCCAACTATCCAGAAGATAGATGGTAGAGTTTTGATTTGGATGTACCCTTGAACCCTATAAATAGGGCTCTAGATTGAGGTGTTGTATACACTCATTCATTGATTGATTTACTCTCAGAGAATTAATAAATATCTTTTGTTCTTTCTCTCTATTTTCTCTCTATAGTTTTCTCCTATTCTCTACATTATAATTTCTTTATTAAGTTCTCTACATTAGTATTACTATTTTGCTATGCCGACAACTACTGCGCGTCAATAAATTCATAACACGTTATTAGCACGAGTCTCTGCCATCGAAGTTGAGAGTTTAATCAAGAGAAAAAGAGGTATTTTTTTCTACCTTTGAATTCCCATGACAAACTTTTCAAAACTCGTTTTTTTTTTATATTTATAGAAAGAATTATATGTCATAGACTAATATTAGATGCTCAAATTTATTGAGATATAATGGGTCTGGCAGACACCATCTTATAATCGTATAAAAGCCATGATTTTTTATCGCCATAATTTCTATGAGGATCTAAAGGCGGAATATCTTATTGTGAAAGATCCATTTTTTTATGGAATGATCTAAAAGAAAGATTTAACTACCAGAAGATAGTCATTCTACCAAAAATACAGTTTACTTTAAATTTGTGAGTGAATGCATTAGAACCAATGGTTATGGCCCTGGAAGAGGTCGTAGTCATGGTTGAAGCCGTTAACATAGACGCGGATATGGAAAGAATAATCCATATAATCATGGCGACTAGAATATATGCATCTAGATATTGTGGGTCCTGAAGATACCATTTAAGAAATACAAAGCATCAAAGCCACTTGATTACTAGCAAATTGTGAGCGAAACATACAATCACCAGAAGATGATTGTTATATAAATGCTAGTGATGATTTGTTATAAGTGTGCCTAAAAGATTTTTATCTATCAGTATGCAAAAATTTTATTACTTTTAGAATTTCTTCTCAATTAAAGTTATAAGGAGAAATATCACTAGTAATGTGACGGATAAAAGATTTTTCCTTTCTCATATTTCTAATATGCTCCTGTAGTAGCAATATTTAGAAAAAGCTTTTCAAAAGTATCTCCCTAAAGTGAATGACATTAAAAATTATAATATATTTATATACGAAATTTTGGTCGCAGCTAGTAGAAATACACTTTGTTCTTATACAATAAGAATGACTCATTAAATTCCCAGTAAATAGATACTCACCAGAAGTGAGAAAATAATGAGAAGGAAAAAGGGAAAGTAATAATTCTAACATGTTATTGATGCAATATGAAAGTTTGTCACGTACCTGTAGTACGTCAAGCATGTTATGAATCTCTATTAATTATTGATAATTCTTTACTTTCCTAAATTATGCTACTGATAGTAATGATGCTTGTATTGATAATATCGATATGGCACAGAATCTAACCAGTTCTTTTGAATATCCAGAAAGAGTTTTTAGCATTTTGAATGTCAATCAAAATTTTAAATTATAGAATTGTTACTTTCCTATGTTATTTTAGTTTATTTTGGATCAAGAATAGTGAAGATACAATTTGTCTAAACAATATTTGTTGTTTATTTGGACAAAATTTAAAATATATGTCCAAAGTATAAATGAGAATGTCAAGTTTTTTGAAGAACTAATTGATCAAATAACTCTAGAAGAGTTAATTGATTAAAAGCTCCAGAAGAGCTACCAAATCTTCACCTAATGGTCAATTGTTGTAATATATCATTCTCTATATAGTCTCGTAAAGCTTTTTTGAGCTTTGATTATATTATCAATGTATCGAGACATTGGATGAATGAACTTTTGAGGCATATGCATTACCATTATGATATGAAATATACGTCAATTATAGATACCACTATTTATCTCTCCTGATTTATATTGCATAGAATTATGAATTTGAGATGCAATATTGAGTAAACTTGAAGTTTACTGATAAATAATTTATTAGTTGGCATGACCGGTTGGACCATCCCGGATCATTAAAATACGAATAATGATTATGAATTTATTATGGAACCAGAAGTTTCTTAATATGATGAATTTATATGTGCTACTTATTTTATTTAAAAGTTGTCAGTATTACTTGGGGTTGAATATGTTATTTTGGGATGAATATGGAGAAATTATTAGTTGATGCATCAATAAATAGTCTTATGAATATTGTTATTTTTGCAACCTGTAGTTTGCACAATTTATTGATAATGAGCTCATGTTTTAACATTCTCCCAAAGACATAATTTGTCCTAATAATACTAGTTGTATTGAGATAAATATTGAACATCCTGTAGAATGTTCATGACTGTAATATATTAGCACTTATTTCGTATTTTGCCAACACATTATAATTCTCCTCATAATAGTTGGTTTGTGGTCAGAAACCAAATATTTCTCATCTTAAATTTAGAGATACATTATGTATGTTGCTCCACCACAAAAGTAATGAGATGGGTTCTCAAAGAGATTATTAAATATGTTGGGAGCAAATCTCGATGGAGAGATTCGTATTTTGTTAATTTTGAATATGTTGCCCCAACATAAAGAGGAGAAAGCATGAGGCTGGATAAAGATATTAGTATGTGTCTCATCTTGATCTTCTATTTTGATCATCATAGAAGATACCTTGAACCAGAAGTTCAAAGGATAATTTATATAGCCAGGTATATTAACTGACCAATATCCGGCAAATTATGCTCCTACTATATTTGATATCCCTGAAGGATAATCTACCATTATAACTAAATTTGAGACACAACTGAAATGTGGTAGATAAGTCGGTTCCAAAGATACAAACACCTTATTGGAGCAAAGGCTTAAAATGGTCATATATGTTAAATCAAGGAGATTTAAATTCCAGCAGAATTTTTCTCCCAAAACATGATTGATAAATTATTTCCAGAAGAAATTCAGGTACCTGAAAATTGTGATAAATAATGAGATCTCAACATGATTGGGAACTATTGGAATCGCACAAGTATATGACTTTAAAATTATTAATGCGCATAATATATTGAGGATTTTCAAATCGAGGTCTGCAAACTCGAAATGATAAAGTTCGCATGAGAAATATGAAAAGTTTAAACTGTTCACAAATACACTTGAAGTGTACATGTATTCCCAGCAGGAATAATACACTTGAAGTGTAATACAAAGAGATAGCAATTAATATTTGCTTATAAAATGCGAACTACAAAAGTGAATAATTACCATGAGTTATGGCATATGATTCTTCGTAAGACCTGGCACTAATAACGAAGAAATATATTTCTAGTGATGGATATAATAGTGTTGATAACACTTAAGATATGTTTATCTTTATTATCATTTGATAATAGTACTTATATTTGAAGTCTTTGAGTAGAACATAATGAGATTGTCTTAGTGAATTTTTATTGAAAGAATTATTGAGTATGTCCATATATGAAGAAATTCTATATGTAGCTATACTTGCTATATGTATTTCTTTATTAGAAGATATCCTCATTGTACAATCTATTGATTGGTATAGTGTTCCCCACATTAGGGAGAGAAAATCATCAATTAAAAGATGATATTATTTATGACTTTTATTATCTTGATCTATGCACAAGCATTAGTGAACTAGAAGTTCAAAATATTATTTATTTGTATAAAATTGCATATTGATTGTTTGTTTGACTCTTGTAGAGTTAGTCAATATAACATTATACTTATAGATATTCCTGTTTGGATAAATATCCTAGCAGGACAAATATATGAATTCTATAATTATATGATTTTGATACACGCCTGAAGCGTGGTTGATCTCTTAATTTTGAAAAGAGAAAATGATTTGATAATCAAGATATTTTTCCTGAAGAATTTAGAGGAGCAAGTATTGTGATCAACATTTTGAAAAGTCAATATTTTATTTTGATTGAACATCCTGAAGATGTTTAATATGGACATAGCACATCAATTGTTATTGGGTTATTATATGTGAGATCCTTTATATCTATTAAAGGATATTGAAGAACTCTTTGGTCCTGAAGTACCATAACTCTGCAATTTAGAGCATGAATGCACTTGTCCACGTGCAAGTAGATATCTATTATAATTCTTCTCTACCCAATGAATTTTGAGACGGAATTAAGCTTGCTTTTGATATCTCCTTGAGATAGTTTATCTTGAATATTGAGAAAATCCAACTCCTGTTGAGATGGATATACAAGGTATAAGTTAACTATATGATTCACATACACCATACATTTATAAGAATGTGTTGATTATAACAGCCACATCTTCAACTTATAAAATTCATGATGTTGGTTGAGAATATATTTGACCATGATTAATGTATTCGAGATAAATCTATATCCTCTAAGGAGGAATTCCAACTATGTTGTTGGATGATAATAAAGTTTGGAATATATCTAAGGAGATATGATAAAATTTTTCTTTACTCATGAGCTCCTGAAGAGTGGTGACATTGATGTGCAACAAATTCAATCATGTGACAATCTGGCAGATTTATTCACTAAGGCATTACCAGCCGTATCATTTGAGAAATTAGTGAACAAAATTGGAATGCGGCGGTCAAGAAACCTTAAAGGATTATCTCATCGGGGGGAGTAAATATGGTATAAAGAGTAGTGTACTCTTTTTCCTTCACTAGAGTTTTTCTCACTGGGTTTTTTTATCTAGTAAGATTTTAACGAGGCATATTCTTATGCAATGGACATCCAAGGGGGAGTGTTATAAAATTAATATTATTATGAATGTCCATTGTTAGAGTTATAAAGATACTCCAACTATCCAGAAGATAGATGGTAGAGTTCTGATTTGGATATACCCTTGAACCCTATAAATAGGGCTCTAGATTGAGGTGTTGTATACACTCATTCATTGATTGATTTACTCTCAGAGAATTAATAAATATCTCTTGTTCTTTCTCTCTATTTTCTCTCTATAGTTTTCTCCTATTCTCTACATTATAATTTCTTTATTAAGTTCTCTACATTAGTATTACTATTTTGCTATGCCGACAACTACTGCGCGTCAACAAATTCATAACAAAAAGAAATTTCTGAGTATCACTTCTCTTTCTTTTTCAATATATACTAGTAAAATGTCCCTCTTTTCTAATTAAAGTGAAGGATCCAGTAGTAGAATGTTTCAAAATAAAAAGAAGGCTTGCTTATTTTTGGGGGGCCAATATATGTGTGCCTGTGTTTATATATATACATATATATAAGATTGGCCTAGATGCTATTGCATCTGGCAACAATCAAGGTTCTGGAAAGTTTATTTCTTCTCATTTTAACAACTTATTAGTTGCTATACTTGTAGTCATGAGGTTGGATTCAACTAAGACTGTCCGACAGTATGTTTTGACTTGAGGCACAAAGTATTCATTACTTTGAAATGTATTATGTAGATTATTGTTACAGTTTCTAATCCATGAATAAAATTATATCCATGGGTCTGTATTTTTAAGGATATTGCCTATATATGTTTTGTTCCAAGAAAATGGAGCCAAGGCCCCCCCGTCAGATAACTTGGGTCCGTCATTGACTTTAAGAAAGTATAAATTCATTTAAGAACAACTCAGAATAAAAGTGTCAATGTTCAGATTGAAGAGTAAACAAATTTCTTTTTCTCATAGGGGTGGGCAATCGATTTTCGATTCGATTTTCTATTTAAAAATAAGAATTGAACCGAACTATTTTATTGTTAAAACCGAACAGAACCGAACCAAATTATATCGGTTCGGTTCGGTTCCAACCGAAAAAAAATAATGAAAACAGATGAATTTAAGAATGCTGCTAGCCTACTGCATTCAAATTGAAGTCAAATCCGTGGACCATTCAAACATTATCCTTTAAATAACATCCTTCAAATTCAAGAATGAACACCAAATAAAAAAACCTCTGTCTTGAACAAATCTTGATCTTCAGGCAACTTTATTTTATTTGCCTGACGCTTTGTTTCTGAAGAGGTGCCATAGCTTCCACAAATTATTAGAGAAATTTAGTGCAGGAAACATCATTTTCCTGATCCCTAGGTTGGAATTACGATTTTGCAGACTGGAAAATAATAATTCTAGATATTATCCTAGCAACAGTTTTGCAAACAATACAGTAACCGTTATCGAAAATAAGGGGCATTAAATTATATTCCACAAATTATGCATGGATGATAGAACTCTCATTTTACATTCCATTATTGCCACAGAGTTCAAGTAAGTTTCCTATTCAAAGGGCTCCAATTTCGTTCTCAAAATACAGCTTTAACATCAAAATTAGACTTCTCCAGGAAAAAGAAAAACATCAAAATCCGTCTATCACTAAAGCAATTCAAACCCATTACCATAAATGAGTAATTACCGGAAGAAGGTAGGAACATGCTCATAAAAATACCTCTTGGATGCATATTGCAGAGTCTTCTTTTCCACTTCGAAATTCTTGTTCCCCAATCCAAAGAGAATGTTGATTGAAAATCGAAACCGTTAAGCTTCTTCCGCGAGAGCCCAATCGAGAGAAAGAAAGTGCAAAAAATACCAGATTTTGCAGAAGAGGAAAATTAAGTGATAGAAAAGGCTGTGTGTGGTGTGTCGGTGTGAATTGTGAAAAACCCTAAACTGATACAATGAACGCATTACTATTTTGTGTTATCTTAACCAAGTCATTGAACTCATTTCAATAATGAGTTCTTTTTTAAATAAAAAAAAACCCAATCGGTTTTCGGTTTGATTCCTACAACCGAAAGTTTTACAATTATTAAAAATTGAATCGTATACATAGAAAACCGAACCGAAATACAAAAAACGGTTCGGTTTCGATTCGGTTTTTGCCCACCCCTACTCATAACTGTTTTTAATGAGGAAAAAGAAAGGAAAATTGTAATCAACTTTGTCCATTTTAAAACTAAAAATTGTTATTCTAAAGAAAAACTAAAATGTAATTTCAACGGTTACCAAGGAAAAATGGTCAGTGTAATCTTAAAAGTTAAGTATTTAACATGTTATAGTCCATAATATTTTTTTCTATCGTTTTAGTCCCAAAAGTTAAGTGTCTAACATGTTATGATCTTTAATATTTTTTTTCTATCGTTATAATTTCAGAAAAAATTTTAAACTGAAAACAAAGTCACTACAGCTGTAATTATTACTGTTTGAGTCCCTAATGACAAATGATGGTCGGACTTTATTGATAATTTAAAATTTTTTAAAGATTATAATAATAATAAAAAAGATTAAGTATCATAATATATTAAATATTTAATTTTAAAAATTAAAATAATAAAAAATATTATAAATTATAATATATTCAACGCCTAACTTTCGCTAAACTTATCATTGTTTTACGGGCCTATTAACACAAACTCTCAAACTGGCATTGCAGTTTAGGCCCGCAGGAGTCAGTCTTGTTTGTTACTTTCGATGCAGGGTGCTATTTTATTGGTTTTTATAACGAAAATATTAATATATTTTTATGTAAAAATAAAAAAATTTAAAAGAAATCAGTCCAAATACAAGCAGAATTTTTTATTTTTTTATTTATAAAATTTCAAATATGTAAACGCTTTCAAAAAAAAAATGTAAACACATGGAGCAAATAATATGCATATAATTTTTTCCCTCAAAAAAATTGGTACTTTTTTTGAAAAAAATAATTCTTTTTGGCACTGCCACGTGCAATTATAAAAAAATAAATTGGCCTAACACCGTAATCATAACGTCAACAATTAAAAAGGACAACCGGTCGTCACATTGAAAGGCAGGTTTATCACTTTTTTGAATGGTAGCTTAAGTGGGAAAAAACAAAAAAGAATTTTGAAAGTACATTACAAACCAAAATTTAAAAATCATTTCGAGAACTATGGAACCAAATAAAAAAAAAATCAGGTGGAGAATTATGATGTCCTTTTTCCTTAATTATCAAAAATGAAAAGTTCATTACAAACCAAAATCCTCTCTCTCCCTCTCTAATGATAATCATTCTTTTTGAAAGTGTTAAAAAAATTTAATTAATTTATTTTTATTATGTGGGTTTATAAATACTTCAAAGAACTCCTTTATAACAAATTTATTTAAAAGAAATATTTAAGGGAGGGTTAAAGATTCAACATTCCCAAGCTTGAAGAACCTTCTAGAAGGGTATTTATGTTTTAGTGGTTTATATGAATTGTATCCACCCTTTTATTACAAACTTAGATCACCATTTAAAGTATTACAAAACTTTTAAAGTAGAGTTGATTGGATAAATATGTCATTTTGAAAAAATTATTTGTAGTCTTTCTTTTAAACACCATTTTCTCAATGGTTTTCACGTTTCAAGAAGTTTTTTTGAGAGTTTGGACACATTTAGGAAAAATTGGCTCTACTTAAATTGGAAAGAATTTATTTTGCTGAAGTTCAGAGGTGACTATTAAGAGAGAAAATTAGAGAATATTCATATGCGCGCTAGACAAAGACGTCCACATTAAAGGTTAATTATTTAACGGTTGGCTCTTAAAATTTTCTCATATATATATATAAACAATTACTATTTTAAGAAAATTTTAAATTTTTGGACAAGAAAATTGGTTCAAAATCATTGCTTTTTTTATTTGGTAAAAAAAGATTATGGTGGAATTAGATAACATTTGAATTTAAAATTTTCTATCTTAAAATTTATAAAAATAAATTATTTATAAAAAATAAAATTTAGAATAAAAATTTTGTAACAGAATTCAATCAAGTATAGTCTTAAATTTGTCTATATCTTAACTTACTAAGCTATCTTTTTATTACGTTAATGCACTTGGTTAAAAAAAATAGACCTTAGGTAATCTACAATTCAAAGAACCACTTGCCAAAAAAAACCAAAAGAGAAATGAATAAAAAAGAAAATGGAATTAAAAGGAGAAATTCTTAAAAAAAGAAAATAGAAAATTAGATGAGAAGTTTCCGATGAGGCCCGGCACCACAAACTCTTTACGAAGCAAATAAACGCGACTTTTTAAAGAAAATACACTGTCCAAACCGGAATTCAACCGTTGTGGTTCATATAAACCGGCCGGTTCGGCTCGTGTTTTAAAAATAGTTGCCATATTTCCATTACCCAATTCCTAGAATCACAGAAAATCTCAGATCTCTCCGAAAACCCTCGTCGTGATCTACACGTAGGTTTGTCTCTCTTACTTTCCTGTGTTCGGGTGGACGATCTCCGGAGATTATTTTCCAATATCATCTCGCCTTCGCGTTCAATTTTTCGCCGCGAATTATTGTGTGCATAACTCTAGGTGCTTTTTTATAACTTTTAACTTTGATTCATAATTTCATTTCCTAGCTGATGAATGGATGTAATCCGCAGTTTAAGTGATTTAAGAGTACCTTCAACTGATCAAATTATGATTTTCATGTCTGATGTGTTCAGCAACTATGGTTTTCATTGTAACTATGTTAACTTTATGAAGGTTGCAATATATTTCTTTATTTCGTATTTTTGGATGATTACCTTGGATTTGTTTAAGTTGTTCTGTCATATCATTGAATGTATAACTGTGACATGTTTTTGATATCATGGAAATAACTATTATTTACAGTTAATTTGTATTATTTGGTAGATGTCCAGAATGGACAACAGTTAACAAGTAGTCACGCCCGTATATTAATGCTTATTCTTTGTTCATTACACTGCACTGGAATTGTCATCAATGACTTACTCCTAAAATGAAGGCCTTTTTATTTTGTCCCGATGAAGCATTCAATCCTAATTCTGATATCCATGAAGATCACTAATTGATTGATGTTATTCTGCCATAAATTATCTAGGAGATGGCAGGGGAATCTAATAAAGATAGTGGAGATGTTGACAGCAATGCATCAAGCTCAGTTACAGAAACAGAGATGAACAAAACAAAGAAGAAGAAGAAGAAAGGAGTTTTCTCTAGAATATGGAATGTGATATTTAGATCACATGGAGACGATTTTGAGAAGAGACTGCAGCATATATCCAAGGAAGAAGCTGCTGTTCTTTCAAGAATAAGAAAACGGTCTCAGAACTGGAGGAGGATCACTAGGCATTTTATTTTATTCTCTGTTCTTTTGGAGGTAAATTAGCTCTATATGATACTTCTATTAGGCACTTCGTAGTCAAATGATTTTGACTTGAATTTTTGGAGTTCGAAAGCTGTGTGATTTGTTGAAATTGTTTCTCATGGCTATCACTTTGCTTTTGATAGGTCATGCTTTTCTGAACTATTTTTAAGCATGTTTTACCTAATCCAATGTAGCTGCAGCCACTAGGATTTGGTCTACATGTGTGCATATGTGTTTATACAATGAGATCTTATACTATTTTTTTTTCTCTTCTTGTTTTGATGTTTCCCTAGCAGTTTTGTGCTCTTAACAATGCTTAGAAGATTTTACTTGGAGGAAAAAGAAACACACGGGTTTGTCTTCAACATTTATTTACCAGTAACAGCCCTACATTAAGTCTTCAAACCTCCTTTAGCTGCTCATATAGTTCCCTGCTTCTTTTGTTGAAGCCTATATTTGTGTATGTAATTTCCTCAAGAAAGCTTCTTTGAAAGTTAAATTCCTTGCATAGCCTCTATATTGCTTGAATGGATTGGATGCTGTTTCCTGTGACCTATCAATATTCTGTCTCCCCTGCACTCCTAGTCTCTTCTGCTCTTAAGTGTTGGTGATGTTGCTGAAGTCATTGCTGCTGTTGGATAAACTAGTTGTTAGCGTAGGTAAATACTTCACTGATGCACATTGAGTGTTCCCAAAGCTGTACAGTTTCACCTTGCTTCTAACTGATGCCAAAATGATTAAGCATGCAAATGAACAGTTCAACTTTTGTTTGCAAAAGGAGGCACACAGAAGTTTGTAAAGATTCAAGTAGTATAAAAGTTGTGTCATTAGCTTTCTTATCTAGACCGCTTAGAAATATGTTTTAATTTTGGCATGAGCAATTGAAGCTTGAAATGGCATTATGCTTGAAATAGTGTAAAGTATTTTGTTGCTTGAATTCAGCATGTGCAGTAACATAATCTGGAAAGCCATATGAACTGCAATGATAAAACAGGCGCGCTTCATAACCTTGATGCTACAATTGAGAGCTTTCAGAAGCAATCAATGGATGCTACTTGCTATTGTAACCCTAACTGCAATGAGTGGTGTGAAGGTCATATAATTTGTGGTTATGATTGGTAAAAAGCCTTTCTTTGGTGTCGCTTGACTTCCAAATAGGGTTGTTATTCAATCTGAAAGTTTGTCATCAAATTCAAGTTTGAGTAATATTTGTTTGTTTAATAATCTTGTTGAACTTGAATGTGAGATTAGCTTGTATATCAATTGAAGAAATGATCATGAGAATAAATTTGAATGACTCGTTTAACTAAACAAGACGAACATGATCGAATTTTGAACTTTACGAGACAAACAAACACAAACTTAAGCTTGAAGGCTAAACGAGAACTCGAATACTGTTTGAGTATTAGTTGAATGAGCTCGAAAATTGATAGTTCTTACATGTTCAAATACATTGCTACTTCTAAATTTGTAATTCATTTTACAGCTCCAGTGTGAAAATAGAATATATGAATTTGGCTTCTTCTTAACTGACTAATCACCCTCCTTATTCCCCTTCAATGGGTAGAAGAACCAGACAGGTAGTAGAACCAGTTTTTATACATCTCAAATATTCTAGATAGGGTTATTTTATAGACTGAATTAGTGTATAGAACCAAGGGAAATCAAGATCACTTTTTGTTGGCTAGATTGAAGAGGTGGATCAATGCTAAATTTGCTTTGGTGAGGAAATTATTTATCCGACCCTGAATAGACTATCACAAAAGAAGCTTTTTCCTACTTAGGTTTTAAACGTAGGCTCTTAATGGACCGTAAAAGTTAATAATCTTGTCATCAAATTTCATTAGCATTCAACATTCTGACAATTCCAAAAGTTCCCCCTGAAATGTTGGACTGGGAATCTGCATTCAACTTGTGCTTTTGAATTTTTTTAGTAGATGTTCAGATGCAAGCTTTTAGCTTGGCTTATAGGAACACTAAGAAGGGATCTAGCAGCAATGTCTTTCTTTTTATGGATTCATGTTGTTGGCCCTTATGGATTACTGGAAATACAAGTTACTTCAGCTTTGTTGTTTTGCTTCTATCACAACTTTCTCCTTGGAAGTAATGGTTCTGTTAGGGTAAAATGTGAATTGCTACTTCCAGGTAATTGCAGTCGGCTATGCAATCATAACTACAAGGACTCCGGATTTGAACTGGAAGATGAGGGCATTGAGAGTTTTGCCAATGTTCCTTTTTCCTGGCCTATCTTTTCTTGCCCATTCAACACTTAGTAGCCTCAACAAGATGTGTAAGTATTTGAAGCTCCTACCTAGTAATTGCTTGTGATTTTTACTCTTGTTTTCCTAATTGTGGTCATGTTTCCTTTTCTGTTCTTAAGCGTCTCAATAAGTAGAACAGATTTATCATTTTACCATAATCTTGTGTTGTGGAGAATAGGCTCAAAAAGCTACTTTTGCTCCAAATATAAGAATTTTCCCATTTGAATTTTGACGACATTGGTGGTGAACCAGAGGCTGTGTTTAATATCGTTTCAAACTTTTCTGGAAAATACATTCTTCTAGATACAGTTCATGAAATCATGTGGTGTTAAAATGCTATAGTGTATTGTTTTGAGAGTTGAAGAATATAAGCACAATTGTTTTTTGATTTGTGCATCTAAAGGGACTGATCAATGTTCAATCTTCACAAAATTCTACTTGGAGTTAAGATTCTCATTGTGTGTCATGAATGAAATTTTTGAACACTTTTATGTATTGTATGTGAAGAAGATTATGTTGGGTTTTTAGTTTGAAAGTGGTTAAGCTGGAATTGCTTAAATTTTTTTCAACATTTTCCCAAGTTTTAACTTTTTCCTTGCCCCCGTTCTCTTATAGAACAAGTACAGCTAAAGTGGCAAAGAAACAAAGACTAGGAAGGAAATTAAATGACAACAACATTTCACCGATCAATCTTAAATTGTTACAGCTAAAGTGGCAAAGAAACAAAGACTAGGAAGGAAATTAAATGACAACAACATTTCACCGATCAATCTTAAATTGTTCTCCTCCCATCCAAAGATGAACATGCAGATTTCTATTTTTGGTTGTGCAAAAATAAATTCCACTTTCCAAAAATAAAATTTTTTACATTTAAATTCCCACGACTAACCTTCTTGATTTAAGGGATATGAACTCTGTTCACATGGGTTCTATCACTAAACCTCTTTAATTAATAAGGCTACTGTGGTAAAATTGCTAATAGTCAAATGCTCTTTTAAATTTTGCTGCCTGGTCAAAATAGGACATTCAATTTTGGAAAGGAGTAGTTGCTGCAAGATATTATTTGTTGCCAATTCGGAAGCCTTCACTGTTTCTGGCATAGTCCTTGCTTTGGACTACTGAAATTTTTGGCAACGATGAATATTTTATGAATCTTTGTGTGCTTGGCAGATATTATTCCAACACGTAGAAGATAACCTTTTTGGTTCTGTTTAATAGTAACCGGAAAGAAAGATTTCTTTGAGATGCTATATATTTTGACTTCCTAGATATAAGCTTCTTAGTCATTCTCTTGGCACAATGTTTGTAATATAGAGCCAGTTCATCTTTAAAATTAGTTCTAGAATGTTCAGCATTTCAGGGGGAACTTTTGGACTTGTCAGAATGTTTTCTACCTCATGGCAATTAACTAGGCGAGTTTGTTTCTCTGATACTTTTGTACTCTGTATTCCTTTTGTATTGGTACTGGTTAAAAGATTAATGATATACTTGTGAATGACGATGGGAATACACAAGAGTAGATTGGGTTTCAGGAAATTTTTTTTCCTATTTTGAATGACAAGTGGGGATATAGGGGCTTGTGTTTTGCCACATATGATACAGGTGGAATTGTAACTAGAATTTTTAATTGTTGCTCTTCTTGACATGCACACTCTTGACAGTTGATCAGAAGGACCAGAAGACCTTGGAGAGGCTTAGGGCCGAGAGGCAAGCTAAGATTGATGAACTCAAAGAGAAGACAAATTACTACATCACACAGCAGCTCATTCAGGTGATGAAATTTGTGGTCGATGCATTACTTTGTGTTCCATACTAATGCATGAGTGCAAGGAAAGCACTAAGTTACATGCTCTCTGTCTCTCATTTGAAAACTTGAGCATGTGAATGAATTTCCCGACTATCTATCTCTGAATTGTGCGAATTGGCCTCTTTTTCTTCTATTGTAGTTTCTACGTCTTTCATTTATATCTTCATGCCAATTTATGCCTAAAATGCATATTATGCTTTAATGCAGAGGTATGACACTGATCCTGCTGCCAAAGCTGCTGCTGCAACTGTCCTTGCGTCAAAGTTGGGAGCAGACTCTGGCCTGCAGGTCTATGTGGGAGATGACTCCAAGTCCAGCACGCCTACAGGAAAAAGCAGTGATGTGGAGGTCGTGCCATCTGACGGACTTCGGAATAGGAAACAATCACATAGCAGAGTAAATACTTCCAATAGTACAGCATTGCATCCTGTCGAAGGGGAAATGCTTCATAAAACGGGATTTGATGCTACTGATGTTTCTCAGCATCAGCAGCTGGTTGTGGAGCATCGGGATGCAACTAGCTCTAGTACAAATGATGGTGGATGGCTAGCTCGAATTGCAGCACTGCTTGTGGGAGAGGACCCAACTCAATCATATGCACTAATATGTGGCAACTGTCACATGCACAATGGTAAGTAAGAATATTAACCTTCAGAGCTTCATGAGATTGATTTATGTTCAACACGATTCAAACTCTATGGCTTCTCTTCTTTCAGGACTTGCCAGGAAGGAGGATTTCCCGTACATAACTTATTACTGTCCTCATTGCAATGCCCTAAATCAGCCAAAGCAACATGGTGAGCAAGCTTCTGAATCCAGTTTTCCCCCCATGAGTTCTTCGACAAGTGTGAGCGATTTTGATGCAACGAAGAATGCTTGTGTTTCGATGATCGACACAGTATCTGGAAGTAATAGTCTGGAGACTGCTGCTGTAAGGACAACAGAAGCCGAGAAAGTTCTTTCTGAAGGTTCAGGTAGTTAATAGCAGCCCGGTACACGGATGGATTTTCTGTTTATTTTCCCCTTCAGGGTACCAGCGGAAAGGCACATTACCATCCCTATTGAACAGGAAAGAACAGCAAGTATCAAGCTTTGGTGCGTGTTCAGGATTTCCAGTAACGCTGGGTGTATGGTGTAAGCAATGTAACCCCTCTTAATAGCATAAAATTTTGTTTGATGTTATGCACCCCCTTCTTTTTTTTTTTTCCCCCTTATTTGTTATGCACACACGTGTTTGATACAATTATCTGGCAAATTTTATTGCTAAAAGTTGTAGTGACCTTTGTGTGGTGGGTGTCAAATGTCAATTGGGTTTTCGGTATTGGGCTTTTGCTAAGCCTGTGTTCGGTCTGATTTTTTTTAAAATTTATTGAGTCTGAGCCCAAGCTCAGCCGATGAAGGTTTAGCTGAGCTTGAATTCCATTTTCCTTTAAAAAAAAGGATTTTGAAAGCTGTTTAAAATGTAATAATATAATTCTTATTGCAATCCGTTTTGCACCCAAAAAAAAAATTATTTAAAGAGTTTTTTACTGTCATTAAAATAAAGAGGGATTTTTGAAGATTGATCTGACACAAAAAAAGGAATTTATTTGTAATTTGTTCAAAAAGGAGAGATAAACTTACTATAAAAGGACTGCCACTAAGGGAAAGTAAGGTATTCCTAGCGGCTCCAACCAATGTCTAGAAAATGGAAGATATAGAAAGAGAAAGGGGAATGGAATGTGTGTGTCCTTGTAGGGTTTAAAGAAGTCTGCTGGCTATTTATTCCCCCAAAAGACAAGTAAATAATGATGGATGTACAGACTTAGGTTTTTTATTTTGTCGCAACAGAGGAAGGCCCACTTTTATTTCTACCTCTGATCGGCAATGAAAAAATGATAACAGAAAAGCAATGATGGTGTTTTCTCATGGAGGAATGGCGTGATCACTTGCACTCAAATCACCTCTTTTTGCATGTCTTGCTTTGGGTGTATCACTCACTTCCCCTTCATGCTTCTTCCTTCTCCCCATAACCCATTCTCTCCCTCAACCAGCAAAAGCAGAAAACTATTTTTTTTTGTTTTATTTTATTTTACAGTGTTCAATTAATTGTAAAATTTTATATAAAAATTTAAATTATATTATAAAATTAATATAGAGTGTATTTGGATTGTGTTTGATTAGAAAGTTTTTGTTTTAAATTTTGTAAAAGTAAATTTTTTGTGAGAAGAGAAATCGAATCCAATTATATGTTTAGTATGATCAAACATTATCCAAATATTCATAATACTGTAATAAAAAATAAAAAATATGTGAGTTAGTGAGTACTTTATGTCAAATCTAAATATATAAAAATAATATATAGTGGGGTTAGTAATTGAGTGATAGTATAAAATATATTAATATATTTTTTAAAAAAATATTAATTATTTTGAGATACTTTAATATAATAAGAATGTCAAATAAAATGAGACGAAAAGAATACTACACTGAATTCTTTCACTTATAGAGTAGTTTTCTTGCAGAGAGGAAAAAACGGTAGTTTTCTTCTAGAGAGGAAAAAACGGTTGTCCATTTAGATCAGCCACTGCTCTTTAATATTGTAATATTGTAAGATTGAATTATGCTATCGAATTTATTGATTCATTTTTTTTTTTAAGATTATGACAACCCTTTTAATGAACGGTCACCCGAAAATATAGATATTTAAGATTGACATTCAATGTACAAATTAAAAATTTGTGCACATCGTTATTCTCATTATTTTATCTAAAAAGAATTATTAAAAGCAACGGACAACGAACACAGGCGATCATATATCTGACTATGAGAGTCTTTCTTTAAGTGAAATACGCAATTTGACCTAATTTATAATGGAAGAAGAAGCTAATCACAAAAGTCCTCCATATAGATGTAGTTCTCATGCAAAATTCCAGCAAGGTAGTGCATTGTTAGCATGCTACACTTTTGTCGGTTTGCACGATGTGCACAACTAAATTTTGATTTAATGGTAAAATTTTTTATTTCTTAAATATATTTAAAAAAAATTATAAATTTTTATAACTATTGAATCAGATCTCAAATTTAATTTAATGACTGAAATTTAGTCTTACACGCGAGATAAAATACCGTTCCATACCTGATACGACTGCTTTTGTTGGCTTATTCTTCTCTCTAGACTATGACAAAATCATTTCATCTCAACCTGCCAAGAAAGAAGTACCCAAAACAAATCTTTTGCTTAAGAAACCAATCTATGACAAATTGATTAGAGGGCTGAGTCCAAATTCGTTTTCAATGAAAAAATAAAACTAACAACACAGTTTTTTTTTCCCCCCCTCTTTTCCTTGCTTTGCTGTGTATACCGTATACTTTCTCTTGGACCAATGCGTGGGGAGAGAGAGAGAGAGAGAGAGAGACTGAAAGAATCTCCGTATGCAGTGTTGGCAAAGAAAGCAGAAGATTGGGTTGCAATTAAAGCTCCCAAAAACGAATAGATAATTAAAGGTGGGGAAGAACAGAACGTACGAGATGGGCAATCTCCCATACAATGAGAAAAGAAAGGGAACGCTCTTCTAAGGCATTTCGAAGTAATGAAAACTTTAAAGCTGTTTGGCTTCTTCTCATTTCCCCATTCCATTTTTTTGGGTCTCTCCTCGTGTCTTAACGTTGTTTATTTCTTGTTCCCTTTTCTTATTACAATATGAGACTTGAATACTAATCTTATTCCACTCGTTCGCGATTAGAATCCAATGAAGCATGCAATAGCAACTTCAAAAGGCTGGCCTCTTTTCTTTATAGTAAACAATGTGTCTCGCATCTTCTGTCTCTAAAAATATGTTTTACGTAACAATTTAACGATAAAAAGAATTAATTTAAAGCAGCTTTGCAAACTAATTACTCCTCCAAATTTCTTAGAAATTAGTTTGTCTTCCGATAGCTTCAGTCTCTGAATATTGCTGTATTTCATTCAATTATACGATGTTGATTAGTTCAAGTGAAAGATATACGTACATATTTGTATAATTTTCTTTGGTAAGCGTATCTATATACTTTAGCACAAGCATGCCATAATTCCTTTGACCAGGTCATAAACCAAAAAGGTCAAATTTGACCGACATTTTCCCCATCCAATTGTCATAGTGGAAGACCGTACCTTTCCTGCTCGTCTTAGACCGAGGACTGGTTTTTATGTACCATGCATAGATGAAGCTTTTCTTGATCGCCATTCTCATGGGGGTTTCAGCTCAAGCAAGCAGGGGAAAAAAAAAACAAAAAAACAAAACAGCAGGTCAAAATATTAGGTGTATTTTCGGTGATGTGGGGGCCTATATATACCACTTAAAGATGACTTCAACACAAGATTATTCTTCAGCTTTTCTCGCAGTAGACTTTTGCTCTCGTGTTGTTGTGAATTTAGATTTGGTCCATCCATTTAGTATAAGAATCACTTCATATATAAATTTACGGTTTAGGCCGATATATAATGAATGTCTAGATAATGTAGAAATTATGATTCGAGAGAACTGTCTACTAATTAAATGAACCAACATGGATTCGGTCTCCTCTTTGCCACAAAATTTTGGAATAGCAAGGGGACCATAAATTGTTAGGTTTCTATAAGCGGGGGAATGACAGATAAAGCATTCTAACCATAATTTTTCTGTTTGGCAATGTATAAAAGGTTGCTGCCTTTGTCTCTCTGCCGCTGTCCCTTCAAAATTATTATTCGTAGTACATTAATCGCCACCCTAGTAGGATTTTATGTACTTGCAAGACTTGCATTTTTTTGCTTCACATGTCAATTTATTACTCGAGTCTACTAGTTCTCATGATCCATTTATGAGTAGATTCTGTAAAAATTAGAATAATGAGGTTTAGTTTCATTTGAACTGTATCTTATTCTGAAAAGACGCAATGTAAAATTTTAAATTTACAAAAAAAAAAAATTCTTATAAACAGTTGAAAATAAAATCTTTTATCGGAGGGGTTTCTTATTGAAAATAAAATCTTTTTTTTTTTTTACGTATGTGTGTTGAGATGGTTTTTGAGAAAAAAAAATATTTTACTTCAAAATCACGTTTAGAAACAGTTGGACAAAAATGATGTGAACTGAACAAAAAAGAGTCACAAGAAATTATGTTTGTGTTTCTGAGGACATGCATGGATTTCTCATATACAATCATGTCTGTGCATAATTCAAATGAAAAATTTTGGAAACTAGCCAGTCCCAGTGCTAGTTTTTTGATTGAGGAACAAATTGAGAGCTTAAAAAATTTCTTATGGGTACTATACATAAAAAAAATTTCCACGTCAGTATTGTACAACAATATAGCTGTACAAGGTTGTTTTACATTGAAAATTTCATGGTTGAAAATGTCTACCTTATCCTAGTGTAACCCTCTCCCAACCCCCCCCCCCTACGCCTCCATCCAAAATTTACAGTTTCTAAGGTTAGATATCCACAAACCATTAATCTAATCTTGTGAATCTTTTTCCTTTGTCTAAAAGTTGGCACTATAGAAAAACTAACAAGAAGGTGATGATGAACTTTGAAACCTAACCTTATGACTTATTATTTCAAACTCAAGGCATCTTCCACATTGACTTTTGTCTCTCCAAAACCCCAGAAAAGATATTTTTAGCTAATAAAAGCTTGCACTTGAAACTATAATATAGTAATATAGCTATTATTCATGCATAGAAGTTCCTAAACCTTTTGTCCTATTGATGATGATCTCCTTACTACTAGTGAGAAAAGAGCCATACATTCAAAGACACAAAACAAGGCTGTCACTCTGCCAAATACTTCAAAATTCAATGTGGTGAGGTACTAAGATTTGGAGGTTATCATTTGGAAGAAAGGGGGCATTGGGTTTTATAGACTTGTTTCATTTTTCTGTAGTTGTTTGTTCTGATGTGAACTGGAAATAGTTCTCAACTTCGTCTGTCTTTGCTCTTGTCTTGTTTCTTCTGTTTAGACACACTAAATGAAAACTATTTCGAAAACAAAACTATTTCTTCTGTTTAGACACACTAGTAGTATTTTTTTATTATATCTTTAATTAATTTTATTAAAATAATAAGAGACGAGATAATTATATTTATAATAAAAATAAATTTTAAAATTTTATAAAGATTAAATATATTAAAAAATTAAAATAATTTATATTTTAAAACTGAAACAGCAGTAAATTAGTGAAAGAAACAATTTTAATTCATTCTACACTTTCGTGTTCACATTCTATTTATTGCAATTGTATTATATCGCGCAGCGCGCTTGTGCGAACAGGTAAAGCAGTATAGAGCAATATAAATTGTTCCAAATAACTGATACGAATATTCAATTAGGAGGTTTCTACAATTGCAGTCTATTGTTTCAATCACTCCTTTCTCTCTTTACGGAAATTCAATCCACCTTTTCTCTCCCATAAAATGAAAAAAAATAAAAGAAAATTACTATGTGAATCTAAATTAAAATGTTTTGTTTTTTTAATACAGAATAAAAAAGAAGAGTAATTCATAAAAATGGTTTCTTAACTATTTTTTGTCTTAAATATATCTTTTAACTTTAATTTTTATAATTTTAGTCTCAAATTTATTTTTTTAAAAAGAATACAATTATTTTTGTCAGTCTCACAATAGAATTGGTTTCAAATTTTTATGTGTTTGTGTATATGAGTTTAATTTGAACGGTAAATTTGTCAAATTTTACTCACTTTTATAAAAAATATCTATACATGAGTATCATATGTAGTTCATCATCTTAATTCAATTCTAAATTCAACCATGAATTGCTTCATTTGGTAGGTTATATTTGAAAGAAATGTGTATAGTCTTCATTTGTAATTATTTTTAAAAATATTAGGTAGGATGTAATAAATTTACTTTTTAAATTGAACTTACATATATTATACATATAAATCTGAATTTCATCGTAAGATTGACAGTAAAAATTGTATAAATTTGGGATTAAAATTATAAGAAATTAAAATTAAAGAATATGCTTTAGAGAAAGAAAATAATTAGGAAATTATTTTTACAAAATATTCGGAAAAAATTCCAATTTCGGAAGAATATTTCTTTCTATGAAAATTCTTTTTTCTTTTTTCTTTTTTTTTCATTTTGAAAATTCCACGGAACTATCGACACACATGTTCATGGATACATCTAATCACCGCACCATCCCCCAATTTTCCTTCCCGATGATAATACTTATGAGCGAGAACTCACAAGTCTCCCTACTCTAACCTTCACCTTTTCTTCTCTTCTCCTCTTCTCTTCTCTTCATTGAACTCTCTCTTTCTCTCTCTACCCCTCTCCCCTCTTTGCCCTTTATTTCACAATGTAGTCTTCTTTCTCTCTTCACTTTCCTCATCAGATAATTACTGAGAACAGACCAGATAAATTAACAAGAAAAAGCTTCAATGGAGTTCGACCTCGAAGACCCATTGCCAATATCCACTGAATCTCTAACGGAAAGATTTGCTCCACTGTTTGATATTGAGTCTGATCATCTTCCTTCCTGTACATACACTCAGAACCTCAAAGCTACAAGTTATTCTAATGTTCGAGGTGAAATAGTCTCGTTAATCTTGCAGTTTTCTCGAAACTTTGATCCTTTCTTATCATACCTTGCCATCAATTATCTCGATCGATTCCACTCCACCCAACCCGTATCGGTATGTAAATTTCTTTAGTCTGAATTTGGGTTCAAGATGGGATTTTTATTGCTGTAAGAAATTCTTTTGCTCACATATTATGTTCCCGTTGATATAGGAAGAGAAGCCATGGATCTTGAGACTGGTTGCAGTTTCTTGTCTTTCATTAGCAATGAAGATGAGGAAAAGAGAGTCGTCTGTCTCTGATATTCAGGTGAGTAAAGTCTGCAACTTTTTACGTTCAATTAGTGGCTAAAATGCAGAACTTGATGTGAAGAATTTGTATGCTTCTGCATTTTTTTTCAGCATGATGGTGGTGTTATGTTTGATTCTCGAACCATTGAAAGAATGGAGTTGTTGATTCTTGGTGGTCTGAAATGGCGAATGCGGTCCATCACGCCCTTCTGTTTCATCAATTTCTTCATCTCATTGTTCAAATTCAAAGACCCTCCTTCAACAAAAGCCCTCAAAGCCAGAGCCACAGAAATCATCCTCAAAGCTCAAAATGGTACCACATTATAGCATTTATAAGAGTTTCTTTTAATTATCATCATAATCCAAGATTCATTATTAAGTCTTCTTTCTGCATTGCAGATATCAAACTGTTAGATTTCAGGCCATCAATAATTTCGGCCTCTGCACTCCTCTCTGCTTCACATGAATTGTTTCCTTTACAATTTCCATCCTTCAAAAATGCAATCTTGAACTGCACATCTGTAAATAAGGTCAGAAACCCACCACTTTATCCTCTTGTTTTAGTCCAAGAATGGCGGTTATGGACTAACGTGCAATAGATGTAACAGGAAAATTTTGTCGTCTGTTATAATGGGGTGCAAGAGATAGCAATGGAAGGTTACGAGTCAGTGTTGGATATGGCGTCCAGCTCAAGTACACCGGCAAATGTGCTTGACTTGATGTGCTCGAGCACATCAAGCTCGGACAACGAGCAGACTCAGAGCAATAAGACGACTGCCGAAGAAGCTATAGCAATAGCTACGCTTAGGCTCGAGAAAGACCTGAAACGTCGAAAGATTGCTGGGTTCAGAAGCCAAAACACATACAATCAGTTGTCCCAGACTCAGCAGTGCTAGTGCTAGCTAAGCTGATTTCGATTTGAAAGAGTAAAAGCTAATTTCATGAAGCAGCTGAAAACAAACCATTCCTGCCGCAGCATCTGCTGCAACAGCATTGGGCCTCCACTGGAGAGCGACGCTAGCTTTTGCCTCAAAGAACTCAACATGAAAACGAGGGGCTAATGGCTTATGCTTCTCTTACTCAATAGTGGATGACAGTGATGCTAGTTACAAAGAGAAGGGTTGGTTGGGAATTGGAGATGGGGAATGGGACTTGAGAGTCTTTTTCCTTTTCGTATTTTCGTCATTAATGATCACTATCTTTCGAGTGTGCACTGGACAAAAATTCATTCCATACCAGAGATATTCATAAATAGCGTGTTCTAATAATAATATTTCGGAATTGTTATTTGTGAGTTCCATTAAAATTTATCGTAAATTATTAGCTTTGATTTTTATATTTTTTTTTTATAAATAATTTATTTTTAAAAAATTTAAAATAAAAATCTCAAATTCTAAGTCATGATCCCACTGAATCATCGTGGGCTTTGTTGGTTGTGTTTGTTGGAGACTTTTACTACTTGTTGGGAAAAAGGGGGGAAAAAGTTGGGAAAATGGAACAATAAGGATTAGGACTTAAGGAGAGAGAACGAGAAGAAAACAATCTTTGTCCCTTATGCGTTTGTGTATTGTGGCTGTTGAAGGGGAAGCTGGGGTTGCAAAAAGACAAAATGAGGCTTTGAATTGGATTGGCAGTTTGTTTACATCTCTACTTGAGGAACAAAATTAAAAAAAAAAGTTGAAAAAGCCGATAAAAAAGAATTTTATGTTCTACTCTTCTTGGCTTTATTTGAATTTCAAGAACAATGTTGAGGTTCGTTGCTTTTGAGCTGGGCCAAAAAGAGTCAACAGTTTGCGAGATTTGTCAACCTTTTTCTCTGAAATTAAATTTAGAATTTATTATACAATAAAAAGTGATATTAAATAATTAAGTTTAACTCGATCGTGTTATTTCTAAGCATACGTGAATAGTGCTTTAACTTTTCCCATCTATACTCTCATAGGACCAATATTTCACCGAGGTTTATAATTAGCAAAAAAAAAAAAAAAAGCAAGAAAATATATGTAAACATCGTATAGAATCGAAAATTTATCTACATTTTTCTTATATCTTATAATGATTTTTTTAAATAAAATAATGTGACGAAACAAATGCAAAATGCTATAACTTTCCTTGGGAGGTGGGGAGTTTTTCTCTTGTTCTTAGGGAACCTTTGGTCTCATAGAAGAAATTATTTGACAAAAATATAAGCTTTGTTGAGGGGCAAATATGTATCCTTAATATATGATTGTGAAACTTTGGAATTTCAAATTGATGGATTTCATGATCCCAATAAATGTGATTTTTGAGACTTCTTTTTATTTTATTTTTTTCCCAAATAGATCTTTGAGACTTCACTACCTTAGAAATTTGACCCCCACTATTGATATCTTTGTGGACAGTGGATGAGAGTCACCACACAATCACACTATTGAATTTTGGACCACTGCTATGGATATGATAGAATGTCCACTCGTGTAATTAATGTGAAAGTTAGTATGGTTATTTAATTTACACAATTCAATGTTAGAATATTTTTATACGCTTCACATTGGATAGAAAGTGCCTTTTTTTTTTTTAAGGGATGGAAAGTTGTTAGAGGTAAGTTTTTTAGGGTAAAATCTCTGGTCACATTTGAGATAGTAATAATATGCATATATTGGACAATCTCGTCCCTTTTATTTTTATGTTTGAGTACTTAAGGACTTTCAATTTTTTTCATTCTTTATAAATGCAGCAAGTTTTTTTAGGCACATTGAACATATTCCTATTTTGTTCCTTTATACAAACATGGTCCTTTCTTTCACATCCCTATTTTCTCTCAACACTCTTACTCAAAATATCAAATTAGAAACAGATTTGAAGATTTTCTTCGATAAATTTTGGATCTTTAGTTGGATTATTTTCTAACTCTTTATCTTGCAGGAATTTTAATACAATTAGATAGAAAATACTGATCTTTTCTATTCAAATAATGAAAATTATAAATAAAAATAAAAAACATAATTAAAAAATAAAATTTCTTAAAAGAAAGTAGAACCGATGAAGCTTTACCAGAACCTGACGAATCTCCAATTAGAGGCCTTACCAAGGCCTGGCAAAGCTCCATTAAAGTCAAAGCTTTACTAGGGCTTTGCCTAGGCTTTGCAAAGCTCTTTTTGCCAAGGTTTGACAAAGCTCCTTTTGGAACTGGTGAAGCTCCTATAAAGCTCCATTAAAGTCTGTTGACTCAAGTATACAACCTTCTAGTTTTGATGTGTTAGCCCTAATAATAAATTTTGTAGTTTTGATTAATGATAAACATTGAAATAAGCTAACTCGAGTAATTGTTGTGTGATATGATTTTTTAATTGAAGAAGCAAAGTGATCTAATTTCCTTAGAGCTAATGTGAAAGGACCTCTCAAATGAAATTAAGCGCTTGAAGTTTGAAGAGGATGTCAAGCAATTGAAGGCATTAAAGATCTAATAATGTAGGGTACTATATATTTTATAAGTATATCTTTGTAAACCTACTCTTTTTGCATTTGTAATCTATGCATTGCATGTTGAAGCACAAACCATTTTGATCTAGCCTAAACTTAGTTGATGAGTTTAAAAGTTTTTCATGATTTTTTGAAAATTAAAGTATTTGATAACGATTTGTAGATTAAAAGTTTTTAAATGATCTAGTTTGTGATTCAAAATGATTTCAAACTTGTTGTGATTAAGTTTCAAATGATTTTACAAAGTTTGAAAAAAGTTCGGACTTCAATTCGAACATCGGAATGCACCTATTCCTAACTGTTGTATATTTACAGAACTTTGGACGACTAATTAGGACACAAAGCTCCAAATTCGGATGACTGAATTTTCTCTGACATTTTAGTAAATAGAAAAGTTTGGATGACCAATTCGGATGACACTTTTACTAGCCATTACTAGCTTTTTTTGAACGTTGTATTTGAATTTTTGAGTTATATAAAAGGCTAGAAACTCTTATTTTGAAGGAGATTAATGAACTTACATGTTATTATCTTCAGAACATCAAAGATCAAAGAAAAATATTCATTGTTCATGTGATTATCCAAGGATTCCAAAAGCAAAAGTGAAGTAGTGCTAGAATTGTTGAATTTCTACCATCTTGTTTGGTAATCTCTATCATTATCTCATCTTTTACTTTGTGTATTCAAGGTTGTCTTGAGACATAAAACCCTTTTGGTGAGGGTGAACTTTAATTTGATTGTTCAAGGTTGTCTTGGGACATAAAATCTTTTTGGTGAGAGTGGGCCTTGTTTTGAATTGGAAAAGAGGTTATTGGTTAAAACACTTTGAGAATGAGCCTCTTGTATAATTGTTTGATTTGAGAATTTAGTAGATTTGTTGAAATCCTTAAGTATGGACTCACGGTAGTAGATGTAAATTTTGAAGAGATCAAAATACTATAAATTGTTGTGTCTCTTTCTTACACTTATTACTTACTTTAATTTGTGCTATCTTCATTTGCTCTTTGTGATTATTAATATTTTGTTGTGGACTTATGATATTCCATATTCGTGCTTCATATAATGATCATTTTGAGCTTAAATTTCTATTAAATTTTGGTGTTTCAATCACCATTTACACTCCCTTTATCTCTTATTTGCTTTAGGTGAGATTATTGAAGATTTGGAATAGAATGAAGCAAATAAGGAAATTCTACACAATGAAGAAAACAGAGAAATGCAGAGGAAAACAGCCTGGTAGAGAATTTTTAAGTGGGATTTTTACCTATATAGAGATTTCAAATGTGAAAGTGATCTTCTAGACACCTATAGAGAACATTCTGAAGTTTTTATAATGATAAACTTTATGTCAATCTGAGTTCATTGGTCTACCCTTCTTATGTTGTAAAATCACTTGTTTTGGATTTTGTTTCAGTTTTGACACATTTTAATGATCATATCTTGAGTTCTAAATGTCCAATTGAGGTGATTCAAAGCTCTGTGAAAATATACGATCACGAGCTACAACTTATATGAACATCAACATCTAGTTCAGCCTATTTCATGCTCCGAATTCACCTAGAAGTTAAAACCACTGTCACAGTCGTGCAGCAGAACACTTCACCAAAACTGGGACCAAATGGTGCCGCTTGGTGTAGACCAAGCAGCGCCGTATGTGTCGTTCAGAACCTATTTTTCTGCTATTTTTCTCTCTCTTTTGGTTTGGATTTAAATACCCTTTAAGGGCAACAATGGATAGACGGCTAGGGTTGGCTAGAGAGGCTGTAAAACACCAAGAAAACACACAAAATCCTCCTCCAAATCCATCAATCTTACAAGAGAAATCAAGAGAGAAGATATAATCTTTGAAGAAGGAGAACATCCATCTTGAATATTCAAGACAAAAATTGCAATTTTCTCAATAAAAACGTGAAGAACTTCAAGCCTATGAGAAGAGAAGATTTCACCATGAAAATGAGCAATTCTTCCTCTTTCTTTGTTGCTTTATGTTCTTTGAATTGTAATATGTTGATGAATTAAATTCTTAGATACTTGGATGGTTATGAGCCCTAGTTTTTATCTATGTGAATGAATTGTTTCCTTGGTTGATTGAGTTTGAATTTCTTGTGGATTGTTTGTGGGTTTGAATGGTTGAATTAATTTAGTGGATAATTGATGCATAATCTGAAATTTTTTTCACTTGGAATTGAGAAAGGAAGGGTGATTGATAATTGATTCATAATCTGAAAATTTTCACTTGGAATTAAGAAAGGAAGGGTGAAATAGATCATACGCAAATAACGGAGATGATTTATGTGACTAGAGATAGAAGCCTCAACATCTTCTTGGTAATTAGAGAAATCTAATTGAAAATTCACAATTCTTAATGTATTCTTGGGTTGAATTGGTTAGAAAGAGATTTCAATTAATTAATCTAAAAGTAGAGAACTTTCATCTAGAGATAGAGTGAGTTTTAATTGAGGAATTTCATCAAACATAAGAAGGGAAATTCATCAACCAAGGGACTTTTCTATCACATAGGTAATTCTAGGGAGATTAACCATTCAAGTATTGTTTTCTCAATTAAATTCTCTCTTGCAAGCAAGATTGGTTAAGTTGGTTTAATTAGTTAAGTTACACTTCTATTCCTAATAGTTATTTTAACCATTTTCACAAGCAAATTTGATAGGCTAAACAATAGAGTAGAAAGTGAGTAATGATACTTATCCATCCCCGTGAATACGATATTTAAACTTGCTTGCCATTATATTAGTCATAACGATGGTGCACTTGCCTTGTGTTTGTGTGTAAATTGTTGAAGATTGTGATAAAATTGAGTATAAGGCATAGAAACAACACAACAACTTATTGATTGCTCTTCTTCTTTCAACTACTTTTTTCAAAACACAAAATCTTTTGTTAATTCGAAAAAGGGGATTCTATTAAAGAAAAACTTTTTAAAAATTAGCCTAAAATATAACTCACCCTTTTTAGGTTTTTCATGATGACTATTTTTATACTGTAATGATTAGCTTGACTATTTCCATCTATACATCTTTCAAAATAATGAAATGTTGTATATTGAGTCTAGTAGAACTCTTATCAGATACTCAAGCTAATATTACTTTGAGTTAGCTTAATCCAAAAATTAATTTGATACTAAGTTTGAACTTCAAGTTTTATTTTTCTTGCCAGCTTGTAGCACTTCAACCTTTATATTTTTAATTACATTTTAAATAGGTCAATATTTTGATAAAGTCCAATTCAGCCCCCTCTTGGACATTTTTTGGGACCTACAAAGTCATTAAACTATACTTCTATGACTTTAAAATTACTTTAAAATTTATCAAATTCAGATAAAATAGAGATTCCTTCTAGAATATTTAAATTATAATAAATTTCAATTCAAAGTAGAATGAAAATAATAGAGAATATTTTATTGTGGAGAGAAAAATATGCAAGATTATTGCAATAACAAAAGTAGAATATGTTCTCTACACTTACAAAAAACTCACTGCACTTATAAATCCCTTTTTTATACTATCACTGGCTTGGGTAGGGCTATAAACGGGTATAAATTGGGTCCCAAACAAACTGTTCCAGACCTGAACTCGTTTACATGTAAGGAGTTTGAGACCTGGACTTGTGTGGTTCTACAATGTACAGGCTCATACCTTATCCTGAAAGGTCATAAATTCGGGTCCTTGATACTTGTTTTGTAGAATAATTTTTAAAATATAAATTACAAAGTAAAAATAATATTATTTATGTACTTCTAATCAAATAAAATGTGCATTTCCAAAATCTTATAAAGAGAAAATAAATGTATCATTCTCCAATGCACAATATAATATCCAATTCATATTACATACAACATAAAAATATCAATCCAACATAATTTAATTAACATGAAGATTTAATAAATTAACTTTTACTCAAACTAAATAATGAAAAATTGATAAGATAGAGTAAATAGGCATGACTAATAAAAAAAGTATAAAATTGTGCTAATTGTTTTTTACCATATTACAAAAGTTATGTTACATTGTATGGCGTATACATAATATATTATTCCCTCCGGGGAAAACTGAATATCTCCTTTGGACTTGATACAAAAAAAAAGGAGAATATTTTGATTATGAGCAAATCACTATAATACTTCCCCTTGTTTCAAAATATAAGGGCTTTGGTTGTTTTCTCTCTTTTAAAAAATTTGGTCTTTTGTAAATTTAAAGATTATTTTTTAAAATTATCGTCATCATAAATATAAAATTTTTATTTTCTATTATATTATTAAAATTATTTAACTATATAATAGAAAACATACCATTGTTTTTCTTCCTTAATTTATGTAAAATGGTCAAAAAGTCTTATATTTTGAAATGAATGGAGCATCCTGATTAGTTAATAATGCTACTAATAGGATTCACATATTAGTGAATTTTGAATCTCTTAAATGAAAAGTGTTAATGTGAGAATTTAGAAAGAAAATATATTTATTTTAAGAATATTTATTTTTAGACAAACTAAAATAACAATAGAGATATCTAATTTTGGACGGAGTATTATTATATAGATTAAAATATATTTTGAAACAAATAATCATTTTTGAAGTAGAAATATCTGCTATAGAAGCAGAGAGTACATCCAAAGGAACATAAATGTTCCATGACTGAGAAATACAAAGAGTTGTTGCAAGTTGTGCTAAGATATGAGGATGAACATTCTCATTCTTGTGAACAAATGCTATAGAGGACTAATGACAACCTTTAAGCTCATGCTTAATGAGACGTATAAGGTGACCTACAGGCAAAAAATCCTTATGGCACGATTCAACTTGGTTTACAATAGCCAGAGAATCACTTTCAAGCCAAATCCTTGTATACCCATGTTGCTTCCCTAAAGTAAGTCCTTGAAGTATGGCATGAATTTCTGCATATTCAGCCAAGATCATATCATTTAGAACCACAGACGAAGCACTTAGAATTTGCCCACTAAAATCACGAAAAATCACACCAGCACCAGCTGAACTCCTTGTCCAGGAGATGGTTGTTTCCAAACCATTGCATGACCAACCGAATTCTGATGAGTTAGTCCTGGACTTCCACAAGCTCGCAGCCCATTTTGAAAGCCCTGCTCGGTTCACTTGGACTTGGGGCTGAGCAGGCTGGACTCAAGCTTTCTAACAGAACTACTTGGTCTTAGTATTTACAAAGCGGGTAGACTAGTTTAGATATAGTATGTCTAGCCCTGGTTAAATGTGGACTGATTGATCAGCGTCAGTTAGCTTGCAAGTTGGTGTGCGATTTTTTTTTATACTTATGTATTAGAAATATTATAAAAAATTAAATATAGAATAATCTTAGCACTAAATTTGTCTTAATTATAGATTCTGATAATGTTCACAATTAAATTTAATTAATTTAATTTTTATTTTAAATATGTTCTATATATATATCATTAATAATTATTTTTATTTTAAAAAATATTCATAATTAGTTAAAGATTATCTTTTTCATAATAATAAATTTATTTACTTATAGTTAAATATTGAATGTAGATGTTATATCACTCTATTAGTTGGTCTCCTTCAGCTGTTTGCAAAATGGGCAAGCGGTGAATAAAAATATAATGTAGATTTAATATCAAAAAATTTACTTTTAAAATTGAAAAAAAAATTAAATATTTTTAAAAAATAAATTAAAAGCCCATAGATTTAGACAGTATCACTCTTCAAATAGTAGAAACTCAAAGCATACTACTACACAAATAGACTAATTACTAACTCGGCAACAGAAAGAAAGGCAATTAAGTACTCATTTCGCTTGGAATTATCCACATCTCTCAAACAATCATAGTGTGAAACGGCCAATAGGGGCAATTTTTGCTCGATTGAATAATGTTTAATTTTAAAATTAAATCTAAAATTTTAAGTATAGAATTCATATTTTCTTTTACAAATAATTTAACTTTTACGAAATTTAAGACAAAAATCTTAAAATCAAATCCTATCCAATTATACCCTCATCTCTCTCTTTTTTTTTTCCCTCCTGATTAGCAAGAGGCAATTTTCATCTTTGGTGGAAAAAATTGAAATGTTTTAAAATGATAGGGACTGGACGTACACATGCTAATATAAGACAAAATCCATATGTTGGCCCTTTTGACGTGGAGCTTCCTAGTAGGAGCTGGCCTTCAATTTCACAACCGGTCTTACACTTACTATTTAAAATATGTGCATGATAATAGTCTAATTATGATCGGATGGTCAGAATAATTATCTGAATAATTATTTAGATTTTAAATAATTATTTAAAATTTTAAACAATTATTCAAATTTTTTTTCTAATTGTTCGATTACGATCGGACGGTCAGAATCTAGTCCTGCACGTATTACAAAAAGTAAGTGCTGGATCGGAACCAAACGCCCAATATTTCATCATTATTTGATCGTTGTTGCTATGGTCCTGCACGGGTGATTGTGCTGCACGTGCAGGATCAGATCTGATCCGTTGAATCAAATTTTAAATTTGATATAACGAATCAGATTTTGTGAACTCATGTATTTATTTTTTAAAAAAATTGTAAAATTTCTACAATTGTTAGATCAAATTTGAAATATGATTCAACGGGCTGAAATCAGTAATGCACGTGCATAAAAAATGTACATACATTTATTGGAATTAAAGGACAAAAATACCTTGAAATCAGTCGAAATTCGCCATACATTTATTTGATTATTAGATTTGCAACCATAAAAAAATTTGTTTATAAAAAAGATAAAATAAATTTTTTTTGAATAAACAGACAAAAACAAGAGTATTTTATGAATAAATATAGTGAATTCCTAGTACTGAATAGAAGTTTTATGTTTTTCCTTTTTTTCTGAATAAAATTCTTAAATTCAACATTGTGTAACGGTTAATATTTTAGAAAAATGGAAAAATGGTCAGTGTGAACCAAAGCTTTTGTCTTTGCTTTGAATTCAAGGTGTGTAAACAAGAAAAACCGAAAAATCAATTACAGTACTTATGAATTTCAGAATTGAATATAAAGATGAGGGTGTGATTATATATGATTTGATTTTAATATTTTTATTTTGAATTTTGTAAAAGTTAAATTATTTATGAGAAGAAATGTGAGTCCCACATTTGAAATTTTAGATTTAATTTTTAAACCAAACTCTAGAATCTTTGTTTGACTTACATGTGGAAGTCTTTCATTTAATCGTTTACTTTTTTTATTCTTAAAAATCTCTAACTGAGAAAAGAAATACAAATGGAACTTACGTGAGACGGGCATCTAAAGAAAAAAGAAAAAAGAAAAGAAAATGGAAGGAACCCCTACAATAATTAATGGTTCATGACTGTAATTAAGGATAATATAATGAATGTTTTGTTTCTATTTTTTGAATGATTTTTATGACTGATTTTATGAGTTACTTAAAAGTTTATTAATCCCCAAAAGCCAACGGATTTTGTCCTAATAAGCTCTAGAAATCTAGCAGAATACGCATGTAATTTTGGTCTTCCAATATGAGTAAATAAACTGTTTTGTTCTTCCAGAGGACAGAACAATTTCTACTCTAAGTTTGAATCCAACTACTCTTTTTCTTTTGTCTTAGTTGCACAAGGCCAGGTTTCTTCTGAATAAAAATATAATTAGATAATATTTTTTATTTTACAAAAAATTTATTTTTACTAAACTCAAATAAAAACTTCATTTGTATTAAATTTTATCAAGACCAAACAACAATTGTGTCTCATTTTTCTATTCATATAAAATTTATTTTTCAAAACTATGACAGAAAATTTTAAACCCATATAAATCCTTTTCCCAAGAATTTCTACGTTGCACACGGAAAAAGTCGAGAGATGAAACAAATTATACACTATTTTCACTCCCTTTTAATCATATTTTCTTTTCCTCGTAAATATAACGCGATTTCAGACAATTTGAGCTCAATCCTCAGACAAATGGAAGAGACATAG
Source organism: Rauvolfia tetraphylla (assembly GCA_030512225.1). Lineage (NCBI taxonomy): Eukaryota > Viridiplantae > Streptophyta > Magnoliopsida > Gentianales > Apocynaceae > Rauvolfia > Rauvolfia tetraphylla. Next base: position 3,485,508 of record JAJQKT010000012.1, read on the forward strand.
CTTGGATTTAACCAAATTTAAAATTTAATGCATGAGACTCATATTTTTTAAATAAATAATTTAATTTTTATAAAAATTTAAAATAAAAATTTTAAAACCAAATGCTATGTTATATTTATTTTCAGCTGTATCATACATATAATCCAAACATGGCTCATTCTACAGATTCAATCTTCTATGATTGCATCAGTTCTCCAAATTGGTTGAACAGATCAACATCATCATAATCTAGAGATGAGGTGAAAGGAAATTCTTCCTCCAAGGAGAGGGGCCCAGTCCAGAAATCCCTAAAAGCATCAGCAGATGCTTCGTCTGAAGTGGTGACTATGGAGTTGCAGCTTGTCGAGGGCGAAATTAGGCCGTCTGATGTATTCGAGAAAGCGGGTTCTGTGGGAAAACTCTTAAAGGATTCAACAAATGGTTCTTCCTCCAGATTGATCCCATTTTCTCTTACCAGATCTTCAAGATCTAAAATAGAGGAACTATCGCTTGTGCGCAATGAAATCCGGCTATCCGATGTGATTGGGGAGAAGGGTTCAGTCCAAACACTTCCAAAGAATTTGGTGAACGATTCCTCCGAAGTGAAGCTATTTTCTGCAGTGCCACCTAAAAGAGTGGAGTGATTATAAGTAGAGAATGAAAGTTCGTCAGCAGTAGCATCAGCAGCAGCAGTGCCGGCACTGGTTTCCGGTTTCTGATTGGTGGATTCTAGTAAACACATTGAAGAATCTTGCTCCTTTTGATCCTTAACATGCATAATCTGGGATCTTCTGTCATTCTTTATCTTTGATTTTGGATCTTGTTTCTTCCGCTTCTTCAGAGCAGAGTTCCAGTAATTCTTTATTTCATTATCAGTTCTTCCAGGGAGTTTTGCAGCAATCACTGACCATCTGCAATTGGAAAAACCTCAACTATTGTCAAGACACCATCATATAGTTTGGGAAACTGCAGCGAATTTGATATTATTCGGTCAGTGCATACTTGTTTCCGAGTTCTTCTTGTAGTTTAATTATCATTTCCTCCTCTTCTCTGCTAATCGATCCCCTTTTCAAACCTGGCTTGAGATAGTTCACCCATCTCAGTCTGCAACTTTTTCCACATCTTGCTAGACCTGAAAGAAACAGTAATGTTTGATTAGGATATACTAATGCTTCCTCTGTAGATTATTCACCATCCACTTTGCTTTAAGCCAATCATAAACTACTTGTTCATTGCTGAATTAATCATAAAGTTGGATGAACATGAAAAGAAGTTACACTAACCGGCGAATTTCGGAAGCTCTCGCCAGTTCCAGTGGCCATATCTTAGAACATAAGATCTCAGCTTGTTGTCTTCTTCTTCAGTCCACGCACCTGTTGTTAGTCCGTTTTTGTTTACTGAAGGGCTTTTCACCATTTCAGTTCTTTGTTTCCTTTCTCCTCCCTTTCTCTCTCACTCCTTGAACGTTACCTTGAAAAGTACTCACTCAGTGAAATATAGCCTTTATTTATATGCGCCAAGAAGGTTATAAAAACGTGAGAAATTGTTGGAATATTTTATTTTTTATATAGTATTTTTTTTATAAATGAAGAAAAAAGAAATACTTTTTATTTTATTTTTAATTAATTTAATTTATTTTTTAATAATAATATTAAAAATTGTATTTATAAAAAAATATAACTCTAAAAAATAATTTTTAAAATTTATAAAAAAATTAAATATTTTAAATATAAAAAAATTAAAAATTTTATATTTTAAAATAAAAGAAGTAATATGCAATTGATTATTGATATAAATTAAATATACTAATCTAATGTCAAATCTGGTCAGCTCTTCAGTGGGTGATGAACAAACGTGCGGTTTAGGATAATCAAATTCTCTGAAGTGGACAAGTGGGTTCGGCCGAGTTGCCCCTGCCTGCGCCTATTTACACGGCTGAGGCTATAGATTTACGTGTAACATCAAATCTTTACACAAATCTGATTAAATTTAAAATTTAATTTAATAAATAATATTATTTATATATATATATATATATATATATATATATAAATTTATTAAATTTTTATAATTAAAATTTAATTTAACAAATTAAATTTAATACCACACATGCCGTATAATAACCGGACTCATTTTACATACTCCTAAAGTGATGGGTTGCAGAGTAGAGTAACACATTAGGACTGCAATTACTGTAGTCGACTTTATGCAGTTGAATATGAGGATTTTCCTCAAGGTCCCCATACTGAATTAGTCGAGATAATTTAAATACTAACGATATGAAAGAAAAAAAAAACACAAAATTCTATAGTGTAGGAACTAGGAAGGGGGGTGGTCGTTCAACAAAATTATTTAACCCACAAATCATTGGAATAGCTTTTGCAAGAGCGGACCACAAGAGACTACATTTTTCTTGATCTGTTGCGATCAGCCGAGTCCAGCAAATGTCTTAATTAATTGACATTTAATGTTGCTTTCAATTTGTCTTTTGTTGAAGCGAATAATATTTTGGATAGACATATCCATGTGAAGAATATTTACACGAGTTATATATATATATATATATATATCCCAAACATACAAGTTTTTTGAGCTGTTTGATAAGGTTGATAACCCTAACGCATAAGATGGACTTAATTTGCCAGTTCAGGGAGTCTTATAAACCTTTTTGTAGAGTGCATCAACAGACATTACATTTGATGATCATTTGTTACATATTTTACTCAAAATCAAATTTTAATTGCGATATAAGAGAATTTTAGGTAGTGTTTTCCTTTACATTTTGGAGACTTAAATGATGTAATTGTTCTATTTCTAACGAGTTCATAGTTATGATGTAGGAAACCTTGTATTAGCGAGAAATCTATTGACACGGTCGCGTAACATGCCATGGCTCCTAGTTAGCCATAACCAGTCAACTCTTGTATTATTATAAAAAATTATTTAATTTACTCTTATACTCCAAATTTAATTTCCAACAAGGTTGTTTACTATTTTTACTCAAAGTCGAGTCTTATCTGCGAATAAGATGATTTAGATGTGTTTTCTTTTACATTTCGAACACGGCCCTACTTGGACTAGAATTTTTTTCACTTTTTTTCGTTTCGAGCTTTATTTATTTTTTATAAGTAATTTATTTTTATAATTTTAAATATAATTTAAATAAAAAATTCAATCTAAATAATAAAAATTTTTAGCTTTGAAGTTCTATTATAATGAGTTTTTAGTTATGACGTGAACGAATTGTGTTAGTATAAAAAAAATATATAACTTTTTTGCTGAAGTAGTAGAAATCCATTAACGACGTCGTATCTAGGCCTAAAATTAATGCCGCGGCATTAGATTTTGCCATCGCAACGTGAATCACAAATGTGTACTCACAACAACGTGACTCACAAATGTGTAGAGATGAGCAGACTCTTAACTCTTTGGACATTTATTATTCAGTTCTGTGTAGAGATGAATAGTCTCTTGGACACGCATATCCACTAGTACTTGGAGATATAGCCCCTGACGACAACATGCACTTAATATGTTGAGTATCTTTTTTTTCCGCATGTACGGGAGGCTTTTTATAGTCATTAGATCAGCATCTTTTGATCTAATAGTTGTGAGAGATCAGGGGTATTTTGGAGTAAAATTTATTTTTAGACTCCCGCCTAAAACTTTCTATTCATGAACAGAATAATTTACTTTTTTCTCCATCTATTTTTCTCTCCCTTTTTCATTCCGATTACTCTTCTCTCTCTCATCTATCCTTTCCCTTGAAGAATGACTCTCTTGCTTTCTCATCTATCTTCTCTCTTGAATTTTTATCAGATTTTTTCTCTCTTAAATCTTTAGCTGATTAACTATTTTTCTCTCCCCCCTCTCTTCTCTATTTTGTTCGCTATTGTTCTTTTGTAATCAAAGTTAGTATCAACGAAGGTAAAGGACGTTGTGTGAAAGATCTATTAGTCAATCTTCACAGATTCATCCAATACAGTTGCAGACATTCCAGATGGAGTTCTTGATATGAAAAGTGGGTTATCGAGAAGAGTGGAAGTTTGTTACATCTGAAGAGTGAAGACAAAAAATCAAGTTATCTAGAAGAGTGATAATTTGTTGTATCTGAAGAGTAAAGGCAAAAAATCTATTATTGTTGTTAGTTGAATATTGTTATATTAAGTATTATTTTTTCTTGGTATCTTCTATTTAATCTCTAAAGGTGTATTCTTGACAGTAAAAAATAATTATGGTAATAGGAGTTTGTGTTGAATTAAGGGTTGTGTAAATATATTTAGTTTCACATAAATATCTATTCAAACTGTTATGAATAATTATTTGATATAGCAGATCTATTCACTTGATATGTCAAGTGAATAATTATTCACTCTTAAGTAAATAATTATTCACTCAGCGGAGAATAACTGTTCACTCTTAAGATAACATCTGACCAAATCAGATATATTTAGTTTCACGTAAATATCCATTCAAATTGTTATAAATAATTATTTGATATAGTAGATCTATTCACTTGATATGTCAAGTGAATAATTATTCACTTAATTATTCACTCTTAAGTGAATAATTATTCACTTAGCGAAGAATAACTGTTCACTCTTAAGATAACATCTGACCAAATTAGAATTAAGTGAATAATTATTCACTTAGCAAAAAATAACTATTCACTCTTAAGATAACATCTGACCAAATCAGATATATTTAGTTTCACGTAAATATCCATTCAAATTGTTATAAATAATTATTTAATATAGTAGATCTATTCACTTGATATGTCAAGTGAATAATTATTCACTTAATTATTCACTTAGCGGAGAATAACTGTTCACTCTTAAGATAACATCTGACCAAATCAGAATTAAGTGAATAATTATTCACTTAGCAAAAAATAACTATTCACTCTTAAGATAACATCTGACCAAATTAGATATATTTAGTTTCACGTAAATATCCATTCAAATTGTTATGAATAATTATTTGATATAGTAGATCTATTCACTTGATATTTCAAGTGAATAATTATTCACTTAGCAAAAAATAACTATTCACTCTTAAGATAACATCTGACCAAATCAGATATATTTAGTTTCACGTAAATATCCATTCAAATTGTTATAAATAATTATTTGATAAAGTAGATCTATTCACTTGATATGTCAAGTGAATAATTATTCACTTAGCGGAGAATAACTGTTCATTCTTAAGATAACATCTGACCAAATTCTCTACCATCAAAATCATTCTTCGAAGTCATAAGAGTGTTCCACTGCAGAAATCATTCTTCAAACCAAAAAAATTAACACATAATTTTCTTACCTCCGCAAGCAGACCATAAATCTATTTTTAGTGAAGATTTCTATAGCCTAGAAGCCACCAACAGTCTAACAAAAACTCATAATATCTAACTTCATTTTGACTATTAGTAAATCTGAAAAATGATTTTTAAGCTCGAAAGAAAACTTGAAGGTTCGTCAAAACCGTTTAACACAAAATGACGATCTTGAAGAGAATGAATCATTTTGTTCTTTAATATTTGAAGACTTTCAGAGCAGTAGCGGAGAGAATATAGAAGATAGAAAGAAGAGAGGAAGACAGAAAGAAGAGAGAGAGAAAAAAAAGAGAGAGAATTTGGTAGAATTGATTGAAGAAAGTGGGTGAAAAAAGTATGTGTCAGAAAGTAGGTAAAAAAGTAGATTTCAAATCGTTCAAACTTTTCTCTTTTTTCTCCCATAATTTTACTTACCCAAAATACCCCTCATGCTTCATAACCGTCGGATAAAAAAACAATAAAAAGTAACTAATCGAACGGTCAAAAGTTATCCGTATGTGTAAAAAAAAAAGAGTCAGCACCCTAACCGGACCGCATGACAGCTGGCTTGGGGCCCACGTGGGATTTAACATTTAGGGGTCAAATAGGAGACGGAAATAAGGGGATAAAAAATCTGCTCGACAATACTGGAGTATATTCTTTCATGCACTACATATAACTAACAAATTCTTTTGTTTTCCCAAAACTATATGTGCGTCTTGCCCCGCGTACATCAAATATTAAGAAACAATCATGTCTAAAAGGCCTAGCTCTTTTTGTTTTTTTTTTCTTGATTCTAAAAGGCCTAACTTAAACTTGACAGAGTAATTTACAAAAATAGTCTTGTAACTATCTCTTTGTCTTAAGTATGTTCCTTAATTTTAATTCTAAATCTCTTTTTTTGAAAGAATGTTGTCCTCTCCATTATTTTCACTGCAAAGTCAAACTTAAATTCACATGTGTGCACGTGAGTTTGATTTAAAGGGTAAATTTATCAAATCTTGTCAAATTCTATAAAAAAAAATATATTCACATGAGTATCCTATGCAATCTATAATTTTAATTCAACTCAATTCAATTATGAAACATCTGATTTTGTAACTCTATATTTGGGAGAAATGCATTTCGTCTTCATTTTCAACTATTTTCAAAAGTATTGGGTATGATATGACGAATTTGTATTTTAATTAAACTCATGAGTATCATACATGTAAATAGTTTTGAGATTGATGGCAAAGATTGTATTTTTTTTAAAACAAAAATAGATTTAATACTAAAATTATTCAAAATTAAAGTTGAAAGATATGTTTAAGATAAAAATATAGTTATGAGACTATTTTTACAAATTAACAATAACAATGGATAAGAGTTGACTTGGAGAATTGACTTCTTTTATTCCTGGTGTTGCATTGATGTTAACAATAACAATGGATAAGAGTTGACTTGGAAAATTGACTTCTTTAATTCCTGGTGTTGCATTGATGTTATGCATTAAAATCAGAATACATTTTCATTTCCTATAAAAAAACAAAAGTGAAAAACATTTTGGATTGAGTTTTCTTAATACATCTTTATTACTGTCAAAAAACTTGCTCTTAATTTCCAAGAATCTGTTGTTATCAAGTTAAACGTTTCACCAAAAATGTTTTCCATTTCCTTGATGGAGACCACAACCCTTCCATGTATGAAATCCAGTGGATGACGTCCTTGTCGAAGGGCCCCCTTAAAATGGACAAAAAATTATAAAATAAAAAAGAAAAAAGCAACATAAATGGCTGTGTCATATTTATACTTACAAGTTAAACATAAAAACTAGTTTTTAAATACCCTTAACACCCTCTCTGTTTATAATGAAATATTTTTTTGAGTTGGATAGCCTTCTCAAAATCTCAGTCTTTTTACTCATTTTCAGGGGTATTTATTATTTTTTTCCCTTCCTATTTATTAAAAAAATAAAAAATAAATATATTTTTAATTTTTAAAACTATTTAATTCTTGTGCATAAGTTCAAAAAAATATGGGAGTATATATTATTAACCAAGCACACATGACCACTTGATCTTTCCGTGTTCTCTAGTCATTCGTGTTTTTCTATATGCACTAGGGGTCAGATAAGGATTGAAGGAAAGGGGAGGAGATGAAAGAACAGCCCTGGGAGGAAAAGAAAATACCATAAAGGAAAGGATTGAAGATCTATCATGTCTGTTACAGTCAATAATACTTGGATTAGAATTCAAGTAGTACATTTTGACTAATTTGAGCATCCATTTTATTATTGCGACTTCGTGAATATCTTATCTGTTGGCCGTTGGAGGATCGAAAAAGGGGAACTGCGGATGAATCTTTCATGTTACTGCAAAAGAGGAGAGAAGATAATCCTACTATTTTCTTCATCTTTTAAAAGACTTCTTGAGTTGTTTGGAGAAGGTCTGAATTATTCGTCTCACCTTCTTCGTCTCACCTTCTCTACGGCCGGCAGGATTCATTAGATTCTCTTATCCATTTTAGTAGACTTGAAAGACGATAAAACTTTCCAGTTGGCCATCTGGCATCGCTTCATTCGCCGATATAGTTCAATATTTTGTGAAGTTGTGAAATTTTACTTTTTAATGTTGCTTTCAAAATATGGATGAAGGTAGATAGGATTTAATTTTAAAATTAAATCTTAAAATTTTAAGTGTGGAACTCATATCCACTTTCATAAATAATTTAAATTTTATGAAATTTAAAATAAAAATTTTAAAACAAAATCTTATCCAATCACACTATAAATCTTTTTAACGTTATAAATTAATAAAAAATAAAATAAGAAAATTTTTTATATCATTAACTAATTTTACTATTGTAATGGAGAATAAGAGAGCTATTTTTATAATGAAAATAATTTTAAATTAAAATTAAAAAAATTAAATATTTTGGAGAAGAAAAAAAAGATTAAATGATTTTATATTTTGAAATGGGCAGGAAGTTGGAAAGTTGTCAATTAAGAATACAAAGATGCACTATCCTATAAGAGACAATGAATATTTATAAGAGGTTCAAGAAACAAAAAAATTCAAGCCCAAACCCAAACCCAAACCCAAACTTCAAAGGGTTTAAGAACAAAAAATCAAGGTCTTGATCATCAGGCAAAAGAAGCCAGAGAAAGGGAACCCAAAAATTAGATCTTTTCCAATCGATAAAATGGAAACTTCGCACCAAAGTTCACTGGATCAGAACACTGAAGAAAAACGAAAGAATTAGCAGGACCGATCAAGAGAAGGAAGAGATGAAGAAAGGAGAGAGTGGGGAGGCTTTTGCTGGGAAAGGGGAAATTCTGGATTCGGATTTAGTTTTCTCTCTCTCTCTCTTCTCTCTTTGGGAAGGGGTGTTCTACCGCATTTACCCTTAGAGTATTGCCACATGTAGAGCATGCGCCGTTGACCGAAACCACCACATTAGAGGGCAGCGTACTAGAAAAAAAAAAAAACACATGAAAACAGTGTAATAACAAAAAAAATAAAAACAAAGCGTTTTGAGTATGATGAAACTGTCGCCTTGAAGCCGAGGAGAAGTGATCAGACAATATTGCCTGCCTAAGGAATTTTGCATAGTATTGGATGCATAGAGGCCGGGCTTTAATGCGATTTGGTTAGCGTGTAGATAGTACATTTTTTAATTTGTACAGAACAGATTTTCAGTCGTTATATTTTGATCCAACAGTTAAAAACTCACACGTTGTGAATAATTATTTAAGTTAGAATAATTATTTACTCTATAATAGAATAATTATTCAATTATTCTACTATATAGTAAATAATTATTAATTCTATCGTAAATAATTATTCATAACGTATGAATTTTTAACTGTTAAATTAAAATTTAAAAATTAAAATTAAATCTACATAAATTTAAAAAAAATACTGTCTGCTCCTTAATCAAACCGACCTCGTCTAGCCGCCGCAAGGTAAACAGTGTGAAGAAAATAATAACGTAACAATCAAAATAAATTCAAGTAAATAAATAAATAAATTAGTCAATTATTTTGATGGGTGGGTGGCGATTGATTGGAAGGAGATGACCTAAACTTGGTCATTAATTTAATGGCTGATGAAAATGACCTAGCAGTGTTTACGTCATCATGCTAACGTCAGATTGCAGTCAACAAGTGTTACTCCTTGTGCCTCAAAGTACTAATTATATTATATTTAGAAGTTTGATTAAAAAAGTCATTAATTTGATCTAATTTATTTATTATTGAGTTAAACGATAAAAAATCAATTTGAAAAGTTTCAAATTTAATTAATATTATGCTTGTTGAATTAATTAATTTTAGGATAAAATTTAAAAAAAATGAGTACATACCATCTTGAATTAGTGAATTAAAAATTATTTTAAGACAAAAAGATGATAGTTACGGGACAATTATATCAAAAAACTTCGACATGATTGTCTTTTTATGGATTCAAGGTCTTTGATCACGTTCGTGAACATGGAAAACCACGAAGTCAATGATTTATGAATCTTAATTTAGATATATTTTCATCCATAAACATGAAGCTAGCTAGATAATTTGCTTGATGTAATCATGATCCATGGCCTTAGTAATTAATAATGCCTTTTTTGAATATTCTACACCACTACAAATAATCAAAGAAATGTCTCTTGTTCTTGTTTTCACAAGGAAAGAGTCAAGAATTCCCCCAATCAATTCTCAATCCGCGTGGACCAGAGATAGGCTTCTTTGAACACGAGGAGGTATTGGCTAAACTAATGGCTGTTTAAGGTCATTCTACACAAATTAAGGAAAAGTATCCAATGAAGAGTAAAAGAAAAAGCATTTTATAATTCTCAAATATTGATGAAATTAACTAACATCGTTTCGTTAGTAATGAAGAACAAAGGTAGTTGAAATATGAGGACTTGAATCTCAACTCTTCTTTTCTTATATGGTATTACTGAATTCACAAGTATAATATAAATCTAATACAAATTCTGGTTAAATAGTATTTCACAAAGTAAAACCCAGTTAGACTATTAACTATTGCATTATTGACTTGAATAAATATCTTTTCTAATGGCCCTCCACTACTATTGCCTAATGACCTTTAGCAACACGATTATAAGGCCTGAAAGGGCATGTCAAAGTAATTTCTTAAAAGCACATTAGCAGAAAAGTTTGGATCATGATTGTTTGCTCATGAGATTAGGTGGGAATATGAATGGTTGAGATATACAACATTGCTTTTTTTTTTATTTTATCAAAACTTCTTTTTATCTTACATTTAATAAAATTCTCGTATTCATGTACTCTTTGTTGAAATCTCTTTTTTTGAACGGAAAATCTCTATAAAATTACTTATGTGATAGAAAAATTCCTTAGTTGATTATTCTTCTCTTTTTATATTTAGTAAAATTCTTATATTATGGCTCATTCTATTTGTGGATGAGAGTTCTTTATCTTTAGATTAGTTATTTCAAATCTCTTTCCAAGTAATTTAACCTAAGAATGCATTTAAATTAGTAAATTTCTAATTAGATATCTCTAATGACCAAGAAGATGATGAGGTCCCTATCTCTAGTAACATAAATCACCTCCATTGTTTGAGCTATGATCTATTTCACCATTCCTGTCTTAATTCCAAGTGAAAAACCCAACTCATGAATCAACTAATAATCAAATTCATTCAAGCAATCAAATCCACAAATAATACATAAGAAATTGAAGTTCAATTAACCAAGAAAACAACTCATTCATATACGTAATAACTAGAGTTCATAACTATCCAAGTACTCTAATTTTAGCTCATCATATTACAAATCAAAGAATATAAAATAATAGAGAAAGAGAAAGAATCGCTCATTTTCATCATGGTTTCAAATCTTCTCTCCTTCAATACTTGTAGTTCTCCAACTCAGTTGTGGAAAGATGAATTCTTAACTTATCTAAAGAAAGAGATGTAACTAACGCCAAATCACCTAATCCTTGAGTTTTTTTTTCTTTTCTTGATATATTAAAGAATGTAATGCAATACATATGTTTACGTAAGTAGTACATTTTGACTAATTTGAGCATCAATTTATTATTGCGAGTTCGTGAATATCTTATCTGTTGGACTTTGGAGGATCGAAAAAGGTAACCTGCGGATGAATCTTTCATGTTACTGCAAAAGAGGAGAGAAGATGATCCTACTCTTTTCTCCATCTTTTAAAAGACTTCTTGAGTTGTTTTGAGAAGTTATAGGATTCATCATTCATCCATGCTAGCAATTAAAATGAATTTGTTGCGGAATTGGCGTGGTAATGGATAAATATTTAGTTCGGGTAGTTGATGATAAAATGAGAAGTAAAATAATAAATGGAAGAGACACAAGATTTACGTGGAAACCCTCCAATGTAGAGGGAAAAAATCACGGGGCAAGAGAGGAGTAAATACACTATGAAAAATATGGAGAAGATACAAAATGGTTTTACACCCACACAAAGAATACACTCAAGATAACACCTCACTACACTCAATAAATATGACAAGAGTGTGTATATATATGAAGAGGTAGTATATGAAAAAGAGAGGATAGTTTAGAGAGAAGCTCTTGGAGGATTTCTCTCTTGATGAATTCCTCTCTTTTGGATGTCTTATGGATGTCTTCTTTGCTCCAAGCAAGATTGCCTTATATAGAGATGTATCACCATGTGAACAAACTTCAAGTCTTCCTACCATTGTTGAAAATGTGTTAAGTTAGCTCACCAAACATAGCCAACCAATATTGTACCATCTTAGTCCAAGTTAGATCACCAAACATAGCTAACCAATATTGAATTTTCTTAGCCACTCAAAGACTAAGATAAATCATGAAAAACATGTGGCCAACCAATATAGACTTGAAGTGTGAATCTTAGAATATTTAAGGCAATTTTAACAGAATTGTTGCAGAAAAATTTAGAGGAATTGGCAAAGTGAGGTATAAGGGTATATATTTCTTATTCTAGTCAGTAATTGCCTAAAACGTGTGAGAGTATGAGTTTCTTTGTCCTTACTTTTCCATCTCCTTTGCTTTTGCGCTACATCGACTGTTCATATGATCTTTATCTCTCCTTCTCCTTACTTATCTATTTAAAAAACAAAAAGATTTATTTTGAGAAATCTAAGTTTTTCGTCTTACGTTCTCTGCAGCCAGCAGGATTCATTATATTCTCTCATCCATTTTAGACTTGAAAGGCCATCATAAAACTTTCAAGCCGGCCATCTGGCATCGCTGCATTTGGCGATAGAGTTCAATAATTTGTAAAGTTGTGGTCTTATACTTTTTAACGCTACTCCTTCGACATATATTTTTTGACTCTATAAATTTTAAAAATAAAATAAAAATAATTTTTGATATTATTAATTAATTTTATTAATATAATAGAGAATGATAGATTTTTTTATAATGAGAATAATTTTTTAAAAATAATTTTTTATAATTCAAAAAAAATTAAATACTTTGAGAAGAAAAAAAGGATCAAATAATTTTATATTTTAAAATAGGGAGTTTATGAAGTTGGAAAATTATCAATTAAGAATATAAAAGTTGCAGTATCCTACAAGAGATGATAAATATTTATTCTACGCATACCTGGATTTCACTATTCTTAAAAGGACAAAAAAGGCTTCCACTATTTAAACAAATACTTATTAGAGTGTATTTAGATAGTATTTGGTAGGATCAGAAATATAATTGAATTTTAATTTTTTTTTACAAAAAATTTATTTTTAAGAATAAAAAATTTATTTTTAAGTATTTAAAATAAAAACTTTCTTAATCAAACACAATTTTAAGAGTGAATTTGGATAGGATTTTATTTTAAAATTAAATTTAAAATTTCAAGTGTGTAACCTACATCTCTTCTCACAAATAATTTAACTTTTACAAAACTCAAGACAAAAATTTCAAAATCAAACCTTATCCAATTACACTATAAATACATGGTAAGTTAAAAAAACCTTTTAAGATTTAATATTAATAAATAATTGTTATAAATATCTATCAACTATTTATAAAGATCTCGTTCTATTAAAAAATTTTGTTTCAGTTTTATTTTATTGTTACTATTTTACAACTTGTGTGTTTGTTTTTTTCTAGCACGCCGCCCACTAACGCGTTGGTTTCCGCGGTGCAAAAGCAAGTGCTGTTTGTGTGCCGATACTCTGAGGGCAAATATGTCAGAACACCCTTCCCTCAGGAGAGAAAAAAAAAGAAGATCTAAATCCAAATTTAAGAGTTTCCTCATTCCCAGCAAAAGCGCTTTTCCTCAAGAAATCATCTACATTTCATACTTCTTTCTAGGAGTTTGGTGAAATAATTCTAAGCTTTGTTCAGGTTTCCAACCTTCTCTCAGAAAACCCAGGGACGGATTCATCATTTTCCATGCCCAGAAATCCAAAATTAAGGTCCAAGTCTGTCGTTTCGCCGTCAGAACAATTCAATCCACCATTGCAGCAGGACACTACATCTATATTCATGTTCATCTTTTCACCAGAGCGCAGCACTCCATTTTTAATCGTTCCTTTCTGTTTGCTTCCAATCTTTTCTGAAACCCCAATGCCTTGATGAACTAGTTCAGAGATTCTACGTCTCCGATTTCTGCTGTCACTTTCCTTGTTCAACCACTTACACATTCAATGCAACCTCTTTACAGTCTTTATCCTCAACAACAAACCGCATATCAACACAAAGAAAGAATCAATTTATAAAGAAAAAAACGAAAACCCAAACCGAAACCACAATTCAAAGGGTTCAAGAAACAAAAGATCAAGGTCTAGATCATCAGGCAAAAGAAGCCCAGAGAAAGGAAGCCCCAAAAATAGATCTTTTCCAATCGATAAAATGGAAACTTCGAACCAAAGTTCACTGGAGAACACTGAAGAAAAACGAAAGAATTAGGAGGACCGATCGAAAGAAGGAAGAGATAAAGAAGGGAGAGAAAGTGGGAAGGGTTTTGCTGGGAAAGGGGAAATTCTTGGATTCGGATTTAGTTTCTCTCTCTCTCTTTGGGAAGCGGTGTTCTAACGTATTTGCCGTTAAGAGTATTCGCACATGTAGAGCATCTACCTTTTGACCGAAACCACCACATTAGAGGGCAGCGTACTACCAAAAAAACAAAAAAAAAAGCGTTTTGAGTATGATGAAGCCGTCGCCCTGATCCGAGGAGAAGGGAGCAGACAATATTGCCAGCCCAGGAAATTTTGTACAGTATTGGATGCATAGAGGCCTAATGTATCTAACGCCGCAAGGGAAGCAGTGTGAAGAAAATAAATTAGTCAATTATTTTGATGGAGATGACCTAAACTTGGTCATTAATTTAATGGCAGATGAAAATGACCTAGCAGTATTTACGTCATCATGCCAACGTCAGATTTCAGTCAACAAGTGTTACTCCTTATGCCTCAAAATAATTATTATACCAGTGCTTACCAATATATATATATATTTTAAATTTATGTCAATAATATTACTTTACGCTAAAAAAAAAAATATCTTAGATGTAATATTTTGTGATCGTTTAATTTTATATTTTATTATTGTGTTTTCTCAAACTTCAATTACATTGGCAATTTCTTAATCAACCACATCTAGAAGCATTTGATTGCTTTGACCATTGAAACATTTACATTTTTACATCAAAAAGTAAAAAATTTACATTAAAATACAGTCAAAGTCCTAAATAGAACAATTCAAACTTCATTCTTAGAGTAGTTCATACATTTTCCTCTTATAAATAGCTTTATTTGGTGAAGAAGACTAAAAAGATGAATTCAAACAACTAAAATTCATTATCAAATAGACAAAAAAAGTCAAAAAGAAGAGAAATCTAAAAATAGAAATTATAGTATGAAAAACATAAAGTAAAGTTAATTGACCATATAATAAAAAAAGTCATTACTATTGTATATATACTTATGACTTTGTGACTACAGAATAAAACTTTTAGAGAGGTATTGCCATTGCCAAAACCTTTGGGGAGTCATTTTCATTGTCATTTCTTGCCATGCTTTGAATGTTTTTTTCTTGAGACCATCTAGTTGCTTAAATATTGTCAAGGCTTTTGGAGAATTATAAATTGTAAATCAAGAAAACTTTTAAAGTTCCCATAGAGATAATGTTCTATAATGATTGTAAAATTAAGTATATTAATTCAAAGAAATCTTCGGAGTTCCCAAAAAGATGAGAAATTAAGTATGCCTTTGATATTCCCATAATTAGGTAAACCCTTAAAGGATTTTCAATGTTTTATTTTTAAATTCATTTTTATGTTTCTTTTGCTATTTTATGTGATTATTGTTTTTGTTACAAATGTTATCACTTTTGAACTTAGATTTAGGTATCAAATTGTAATTTGATTATTCTTAAATTGACCTGATAAGTTTGAATTAAAGTATGATAAAGAGTCTTTTATAATACCAATACAACTTAATAAATGACTTTTTAATCTCATTCTGCTTAACATGTTAGTTTTTCGAAAAAATTCTACAATTACATATGTCTCTTAACTAAGTTCTTCAGCTATGGTTCTAAGCTTTATATTTAGTGATATGGTTTTCTTCTATAAAATGGTAGACATATATATATAGATGTGTAGATAGATTTATAGAGTATCAAAATATATTTATGAAGAGTTCAATTTATGGAATCATCTTTGTAAATATTTTGGAATAATTCATGTATTTATCTCATTAACTCTTCTTAAATACTTCAAAAACTATTTAATTTCATCAAAATTAAGGTGATTAGTTCATGAAGGCTCAGAAATCAATAAGGCATTAAATGCTACCCATAACACTTGGCACTTTGAGGGTTTATTTTAGCTTCAAATTGTCCACATGTCACAAACACTTGAAGTTTCATACCTATTAAAGAAGTCATTAATTTGGTCTAATTTCTTTATAATTGAGTGAAACGATAAAAAATCAAATTTAATTAATATTATGTTTGTTGAATTAATCAATGTGAGGGTAAAATTAAAAAAATATGACTACGTACTATCTTGAATTAGTGAAATAAGAATTATTTTAGGACACAAAGATGATAGTTATGTGACAATTATATTAAAATAAAAGGAGTATTAATAAATGGCTATAGTGATTCTGTCCCAAACATATAAAGTTAAAGGTGGGATTAGATAGTGTTTTGGTTTGAGATTTTCTGTCTTGAGTTTTATAGAAGACATTTATTTTTGAGAAAAAGAGTGAAATTCAAAGTAAAAAATTTGCATTGAGTTGGTCGCGAAAGTTTGTCCAAATACACCCTAAGATATGATTGTGTTTTTACGGATTCAATTTCTATGATCGTGAACATGGAAAACCACATAGTCAATGATTTATGAATATTAATTTAGATATATTTTCATCCGTAAACATGAAGCTAGCTAGATAATTTGCTTGATGTAATCATGATCCATGACCTTAGTAATTAATAATGCTTTTTAAAATATTCTACACAACTACAAATAATAAAAAAATACTAGGACATCAGAAGGAGATGTAATAAATTTACTGCGCATGACTCTCATAGAAGATGAACACATTAAAATGTAGTCATTATGAAACAAAAATGACAAATTTGATGCTTATTTCTCCTTGATTAATTGAGCTATTTCTTTGTTTTGCAACCAAAGTTTCTTGGTTTAGGATTTTTGTAGATTTTCACAATAATGTTTTCTCCAGTATTTTTCGATGTCACAAAAATAAAAGAAAAGGAAAAGAAGTTAAAAAAGAAGAAAAAAAATCTAGAAGGCCGATGCATTTTTTCCTGTAGTAGTAGAAACCTGGGATGTCTTTACCTAATTCTTTTCTCAAGGCACGGGAAATAAACTGTTCTGTACCTTTGACCTTCTAAATAAAATGTCTGTTGTTCTTGTTTTCACAAGGAAAGAGTCAAGAATTCCCAATCAATTTTCAATCCGCGTGGACCTGAGACAGGCTACTTTGAACACGAGGAGGTACTGGCTTAACTAATGGCGGCTTAACGTCATTCTACACAAATTAAGAAAAAGTATTCAGAGAAGAGTAAAAGAAAAAGCATTTTATATTTCTCAAATATTGATGAAATTAACTGACATAGTTTAGTTAGTAATGAAGAACAAAGGTAATTGAAAAATAGAAAAATAGATATTGCCTTGGCAACCTAAAATAACAGATAATTTGGATTAAAAAAGGATGAGAGAAAAATGACAATTATTTAGTTTGGATTGGAGGTCATGGATATCTGCGTTTTCGCATATTTAGGTCTGAGGCACTCTTAAGGAAACCAACTTATTATAACGACCAATGTCATCCTTTTTTTTTCTTTATTTTTTGTAATAGACTAATATCATCTATTCACCTGAATATTTATTCTATAATACAAAATGTGAGGACTTGAATCTCGACTCTTCTTTTCTTATCTCGTATTACTGAATTTACAAGTGCAATATAAATCGAATAAAGATTCTAGTTAAATAGTATTTCACAAAGTGAAATCCACTTAGACTATTAACTATTGCACTAATGACTTGAATAAATATCTTTTCTAATGGCTCTCTACTACTATTGCCTAATGGCTTTTAGCAACAAGATTATAAAGCCTTAAAGGGCATGACTTGGATCATGATTGTTTGCTCATGATATTTGTCAAGAATACGAATGGTTGAGATAGACATCATTCCCTTTTTATCAAAACTTCTTTTAATCTTACATTTAATAAAACTCCGGATCTCATGTACTCTTTTATTGTGGCCAGATTAATAATAAGCAAGTACTTGTTACATGTATTAACTCCCCATCTTGGTTTGCCCCTACAATGGACTTAACTGAAGTCTTGCAAGTCTGTCAAAGCCATGGAGCAAATGTTTATCCGTGGAATTGTTTATAATTTCATAGATACAGGAAATCTAATTAACACAAGATTAGGACAGAAGATTCGAGGCTCTCTGCAGCTTCTTTAAAGTTTTTTCAACTAAGTACGGCTTCATTAGTCATCCAATTTGCTCTGACTCCGTGTGAAACAATCACTAATTAAAAAATTAGATGTTAATCTAATAGGATTCGTAGTACTTTGCATAAAAAAATGCAAAAGAAGTTTTAATCATAGTTGTGGAAATGTCAAAGGAAACCAGCAGAGAGGCTTCGTGACATATGACTGTGACACTAACTTGAATTAATTTGACTTTCAAAGTGTTTACAGAGAAAGTAAAGACACCAGAAGGAACAAAACCTTAGCTAAGACAGAAGAGATCAAATTCGTAATACCATCAAACTCTATCGGTTGCAGACAGTTTATAATGAAAGTTTATTTTGGGTGAATAATAATTAGTGTTGTGACCTATCTCTTTGGTAGGTCTAGAAATGGAATTTTCATTTCAATACAGCTTCTGAATTCTCATTTGATTTATTATCACTTTTCCATTTACTCTATCATAATAGCCAATTTTAGCTTGATCAAACTATATATTGTGAATGGAAATAATAGCATTCAATAGGTAGAGATTGGTTTGCTGTGCTAAATATACTAAGGGAATGCTCGCGCTTGTGGTCTTTTCCATTTTTGATAAAAAATTTAACCTAGCTTTTAACGGACAGTTTGAACTCTATCCTCAGACAGAAGTGCAATACATAATGCTTGGATTAGATTATTTTCAGCTGTAACAGACATAAAATCCAAACATGGACAACGGTTAATGTACGTATGTTCCACATCGTGATTATCCATCCTAAAAGATCGAAGGACAAAAACAGATGTAAATTGCGTGCATTGGAAAAATTCTAGAGAGTTTATCTATATTATTACTATGTCAAAATTGATTGAAAAGATTAACATCATATTCAAAATCTGAGGTGAAAGGAACAACTTTCTCCATAGGTGGTAACTGATGAATGCTTGGATTGTATGATGTATCCAAGGAAAAGGGCTCAGAGCAGAAACTCCCAAAAGCTTCAGTAGATGCTTCCTGTGAATTGCTAATTGTGGTAATATTGCAGCTTGTGGAGGGTAAGATTTGGCTGTTGGGTGCATTTGAGAAAATGGGTTCTGTCCAGAAACTACAGAAGGCATTAGTTGATGATTCTTCGGAGTTGGTAACTGTGGAATCATAGCTTGTGGAGGCTGAAATTTGGCTGTTGGGTGCATTTGAGAAAATGGGTTCTGTCCAGAAACTACAGAAGGCATTAGTTGATGATTCTTCGGAGATGGTAACTGTGGAATCATAGCTTGTGGAGGCTGAAATTTGGCTGTTGGGTGCACTTGAGAAAATGGGTTCTGTCCAGAAACTACAGAAGGCATTAGTTGATGATTCTTCGGAGTTGGTAACGGTGGAATCATAGCTTGTGGAAGGTGAAATGATGCCGTTTGATGCTTCTGAGAAAATGGGTTTAGTGAAAAAACTCTCAAAGGACTTAACAAATGACTCATCCAAACTGATGCCAGTTTCTGTAACCCAATCTTCGAGACCTGGAACTGTGGAATTATGGCTTGTGGAGGATGAAATTGGGCTGTACGATGCACTTGAGGAGAAGGGTTCAGTCCAAAAACTTTCAAAGAATTTGGGAAAAGATTCCTCAGAACTGAAGCTATCTTCGGCTCCACCAAAAATGGAAGAATAATTATAACTTGATGAAATTTGTTCAACGAAAGCATCAGCGGCAGGAACGTCCGCAGCCAATTCCATTTGTTGATCAGTGGATTCTGATACAAAAATAGAAGAATCTTGTTCCTTTTGATCCATCACATGCATGTTTTTGGATGTTCCGCTAGTTTTTTCCGTTGATTTAGGATCTTGTTTCTTGGGCTTCTTCAGATGAGTATGCCAGAAATTTTTTATTTCATTGTCAGTTCTCCCGGGGAGCTTTGCAGCAATGACTGACCATCTGCGATTGGGAAAAACCTCCAATTAGTATCATCTCTATTATAGTTTGGAAACTGAATAAACAGTAAACTCGATACAAGGCCTAGCTAGAAGACTCTGCATACTTGTTCCCTAGTTCTTGTTGTAGTTTAATTATCATTTCCTCCTCTTCTTTGCTATACGATCCCCTCTTCAAACCCGGCCTGAGATAGTTCATCCATCGCAGTCTGCAACTTTTTCCACATCTTGCCAGACCTGAAAGAAACCAAAATGTTTGATTAGAATGTATTTATCCACAAGAAAAGAATGTATAAACCGTTGTAGATTCACCATCCATTGCACTTGATTGTTAGTTTCAGAAAGAGAAAAGCTACATATATATGTTGCCAATCATGATCTATTTTTTCATTCCTCAATTGATCAAAATGTAGGAGAAAGATGGAAAAAAGTTCTCCTTACCGGCGAATTTCGGAAGCTGTCGCCAATTCCAGTGGCCATACCTTAGAACATAGGCTCTCAACTTATTGTCTTCTTCTTCACTCCATGCACCCTTTGTTAGTCCATTTTTGTCTACTGCAGATTTTCTCACCATTTTAGTTCCTTGTTCTACTTTCACCTTTTCTATCTCTCAAATTTTGGACTCCATCCTAGTCAATTAATGGTTCACTGACATCTGAGCCTTTATATATGTCTCCAAAAGCTTAATCTATACGAACAGAAACGTGCGCGATGGATAGAATAATGTGCTTTGTTTTTTATTTTCTAAGAAAACGTGTTTCAATTACTTAATTCATTGTTGAGACAAAATATATGAATATGTAATGCCAAATGAGGACAGATTTTAGATCTCTGATGAGGAACGACACGGTTTAGGACGGGCAAAAACTATGAACTAGGAAGGTGGAGTGATACTTCAACATAATTTTACTTTTTTTAAGTGGACTTGATTTCCTAGTTAGGTCAAGGTCATGGAATCTAGAATAGAGAAACCACTCACAAAAATTTTGAATTGGTGTTTACTTTTCTTTTTATTTTGGAATTGCCTATATTTCTCAACTATATGATTCAGGTATTCAATTACTTATTCGAGTCATTCATTTTTCTTTTTCCCTAGATAATCTTTTTTGATGGAAACAACACATTTCCAAACTTACATCTCCCATTTCTAATGCAAGATGAGATTTCACAATCATCCCTCAAGAATATTTTTATGCCGTTGATATACTTTAATCACCTTAAAGCCCCATTTTGAAACAATATGAGAGACATCCTCAATTATTCACTTGTTGGCAAAGATATGGGGGTGTTTTTTTGAGAATCATATTGAATGGATGGAAGAAGACCGGTTTCATGTATATAATCTAAGCTTCAGTGATACTTTTTTTTTTTTTGGGTAAATTAACCTTCGATGATACTTAATCATAATAAAAATGACAAATACTGCTTAAAAAATGAAATAGAAAAAAAAGAGAAAGAATATGACCTCTGAAAATCTAATACATTCCTTTATGGTTCATGTTAGAAAGCACCCTTTTTAAGGGGAGGGAAAAGAAGAAAAAGATAAGTAGCTTTGCTTTCAATTTATACCATTAGATCTGGAAGCATGACTTCCTTTTTTTTTTTAATTTAATTTATACAATTTTCTTTTGCAACGTTTTTTTCTGGTTTTGTTAATGTTTTGCATTTGAAAGAGGAAATTTGTTCCTTTTGTATATGAGTCTATGTTTTCCAGCTGAACCTTTGAAGAGAAAGAAATTTCTTTGATTCCAGCGATCAAAGCATTACCCAGACATATAAAGGCATTGACTAATCAAATCGCTGGCTAGCCTTCTACAGTGGATAAATCGAACGAATATAATACAATATACAAATAAAAAACAATAATAATAAAAAAAATCGATATATAGTTTTGAAAGACACATGAATTGCTGCATTATAGAAATACAAGCGGAACATGACGCACATAGTGGTTTACTTTCTTTTAAACAATTCACACAACTAACCTCAGTAGTACTTTACTTTTATCCAAATTGCAACTAATCAGCTGCAACAAGGGAATATTCTTTTAAACCTAGTAATTGTGAAACATAAACTTCCATAATTGACGTTTATAACTGATTTTTTTAATTGTTGTTGCAGGATATGTTTCGCAACTTAACAATAATATATATATATTTAAATGCACGTAATGTCAGTATTTGAGTAATACCTAGTAAGATAAGAAAAGAAAGATGTAAACCCCAATAATCAAGAAGAAATTTACTTGTATTTCAATTAACTAAATACATAAAGAGCATAACCACAAGGAATTGCTCTTATCCGAACGTAACATAATAACATTTCTTGAAATTAATGTCGTAATCCGCATGGAAAACATATATAGACACACATTTCTATGGTACATACGTATATCTACTTAAAGTTGAATGGAGTCAATAATACCATGGTGGATATTCTTTTATACATTCAAGGAAAGAATTAATGGAGATCAAAGAATTAAGGTCAGATTTATGCAATTTCTATGTCAATGTCGTACAAAGTTTAACACAAGACATACAAATACAATAATAAAGTTTGAGAAAATTGATAATGCAATTTGGTTTAATAGTCTATATCTGCGGGCCTACACCCAAAAAAGTAATTTACTAAACTTTTTATTACGAAAGTATATATGAGCACTTATATCAATCTCATCTAGTGTTTCTCCTAATGGACTTGGCAAACACCTTTTGCCAAAGCTACCTCAACAATTGAAAATTCAACAACTACAATGGCCTTAACAATTGGAAATCCAACATTCATAGTATTACCTTAATAATTGAAACCACACCAATCACAATCCTTATCCCATGATTATTGAAGTATCATTCAACAACAGTTATTGCCTCCATAATTGTCAAATTATCATCCAACCACAGCTTATTTTTGTTGAACTCGTCTTCACAGGATGCATCAAACAACTTTCAACAAGATGCGATAAGATCATACTTTTTTTTTAAAAAAACTTCATCAGCCACGACACCTTTTTCTCCGTCAAGTGGATGGAACATGAACATGTCAGGTGCCTCTAGTGTTTGTTGAAAAATCAAAATCATGCACTTGAATAGAAACAACACACTTTAACATATGGGAATCATAACAGAAAGATAAAGTGTGTTAAAGAACTTCTCAAGATAAAGATTCTACATTTAGTGTTCCTTAAATAACTCTTTCTTAATTTTGTTTATAATACCATGAGAGTTCTCTCGTCTATTCCACAAGTTAATTTGCTTTGTTGGAAGTCCAAATCTATAAAATTGCTAGAGAGTTGAAAGGTTTTTTTTTTTTAAGATTGATATCGCTAAATTATAGTAAGAGATCTCTAAATTATAGGATATCAATCTCGTTGATATTTGATGTTGATAGATTATCATGAGATTTACCAAATTTTTTAATTATAATTTTTAAGAGATACCAAATATCTTATCTTCACCTTAATAAAGTTATTTTTCCAAATAATGACAACTTCCATATTGAATCCTCAATACCATTTTTTTTAGCCAATAATACCATATCATAAGTCTCCTTACCATGACAGTGTCATAACAAAAATATTGTAAATAACTTTTCTCCTGGCCCTTTTGAGTAGTGGAGGGACTCAAGAAATGTTTTTCTTAATTTTTTTTAAGGGAAAAGTCCTTCTTGTTATTAATAAGATCTTTGACCAATGAATGAACTACGTATCTAAAACTGATTGGATAGAAAAGGAAAGGGTAAAAGCATAGTACATTAGATTAGAATTTCTTTTCAGTGCTTGACTTGAAGCTGGGGAGACCAACGATTGAAAAAAAAAAAAAACTCTTTTCCCATTTTTAAAGCCCAATTCAGAGGATAAGAAGTTTGAATTATTCAGCGCATTTTCAGTTAAGAAAAATAGCTTATTTGTATATTAATTGTTTCCAGAATAAAAAAATAATACTAATATGTTAAGTAAAAAATGGTTTATTAGTAATACTAATAATACTAAAATGGTATATTATTACCCTCACGATCCAAAAATATTTTTTATCCTTAATATTTGTTCAAACTTTGAAATAAGCCCTCCTATTTGAAAAATTAAAATATATCCTTTAATCATAACTATATAAATTTTTAAATTCTTGCACTCAATCAATTAATGATTAGTTGATGAATCTCTCATAATACGTAAAAGATTAAAATTAGTGTTCTAAATTATGAAATCTATTATATTCTCTGAACTATATATTCATTCATTAAAATACAATCGTATTTTATAAAATTATGGACTTTATGAAGGCATAATATGGAAAATATGTTTCAGTGCTTATAAAATAAAATAAAGTATATGGATATTTTAGTAAAATTAAAACACACTATTGAGGACAAATAACTGAGATGGATAATTTTGAACATTTAGATAGTTATTAGAAATTCATTAGATAGTTATTATTGGTTTCTAAAGTAAAAGGTAAATTATACTTTTCTTAATAGCTTGAAAGATAAATTTATAATTTTTTAAACAAAGAAGTTTATTTTGTAGTTTGAATTTTAAAAGTAAAAATATAATTACCTATTCCTTAAAAATGTTCCGAAAAAATTCTCTTTCCATTTGGCATCCGCAAGACAGCAAACTTGCCAACTAGGTGGATCATGGGGTCTAGCATTGCTTGATACTTCTCTTACCTCGACATAGTGTTGAAAATATAGTTGTTGAGCTGGTTAATGCAAACAAATGTTGCACTTGATTAAACAATTCAGTTGGAATTAGTTGGAATGCAATGCAGTTGGAGTGAAATTGATCAGAGAGTAAAGAAAGCAGTGAAGTTGCAGGGCATGGAAGTAGTTTCAGTTGACAGAATTCAGATGACTTGGTTTTGACTTGGCAGACAGCTAATTGCCACCAGGATAAATGAGTTGCCAGCGGGGATGATTTAAGAGTCGGTGCTGACATGGAGCAAATTCAGTTTGTTTTAGTTAGTTATTATTTATACAGCTTTAGCTGTTGACTTTTGTATAAAAACCATTCGTGTACAATTTTCTTGGTACTGAAAGTGTTCAGAATTTTCTGCATTCTGCAATTTTTCTCTTTCTAAATAATGTTCTCTCCTCTTTTGTTCTCTCCTAATTATGCAGTTTGGTTTCATTCTGCAAATAGGATTGCAGATTCAGTTTTCATCCTGGTATCAGAGCATTGAATTATTCTTCTTTTGTGCTGCAATTTTTCATCCGTAGTTTGTGATTGATTCTACGTTTGGATTATCAATCTCTTTGTTTTTTGAATTCGTCTTCTTCAATGTCTCTAGTTAATTCTACATATGGCTGCAAATGTAGAACTAGTACTAACTAATCCATTATATCTGAATCCAAATGATAGTTCTACTCAGCCGTTGGTTCAACCGATTCTCACAGAGAAGAATTATCATTCCTGGAGTAGAGCAATGAGGATGGTTTTGATCTCAAAGAACAAGCTAGGTTTCGTAGATGGTACAATTAAGCCACTGCAAAGAGGTACTAGAAATTTTACTCTCTGGCAACAAGTTAACACTACGGTTCTTTTCTGACTTGTGAATTCTATGAGTTCTTCTATTGCACAAAGTGTAATCTGGCTTGACTCAACTAGAGAGGTTTGGGAAGATTTATATAATAGATATTCTGGTGGAGATTCTTACCATTTGTCAGATTTAATTGAAGAACTTCATAATGTGAAGCAAGGAAGCAAAACTATTAATGCGTATTATACACAACTTATAATTGTTTGGGATGAATTGCATGTATTGAGGCCACTTCCTACTTGCACTTGTGAACCTAGTTGCAAATGTGGATCTATTAAGCAAATTAGGAATTACTATGATGAAGATATTGTAATTCGGTTTTTGAAAGGATTAAGTGAACACTTTAACAGTGTTAAATCTCAAGTTCTGGTTATGGATCCCTTGTCTTTAATCAATCAAGCTTTTTCTATGGCCATCAAGCATGAAAGACAACTCAATTATACTGCAAATCAAGCACCATAGATGCATGTTATGTTTGCAAAGCCTGCTAATGTATCGGCAGATCAGCATACTGGTTCTAGTATATCCACTCTTTCTAATGCATCAGTTGGGGGGAAATTCTCCAACATGCAATCTAATGAAGGTTTAGTTTGCAAGGCAAATGCAGTTGCCAGAAATAATAGGAAATATTTTAGCTAAAGGAATCTGTTATGTACTTTTTGTGGCAAAACTGGGCATACAATTGACAGGTGTTATAGGAAACATGGTTTTCCTCCAAATTTCAAATTTAGGACAAGAGATGTTGGTTATAATGCTAGAAATAAGGGAGCTATGATGGTGAATCAGTCTGTAGGATATGAAAACACACAAGGGATTGGCATTCAAGACAAACTAGTTAATGCAATGTCAGTAAAGTCTAATGCAGGGATCACACAGGAGCAATATCAGAGTTTGATGCAGATATTAAAGCAAGTTCAGTTGTAGGGTTCACATGTTGCTGCTGTTTCTCCCTCTGCAGTGAACCAGACTACTACTTCAACAGCTAATTTTTAGCCTTCTGATTACACAGGTAATCAGTCATCTGACTTTTAGAGCATTGGATTTTGGATTCAGGAGCAACTAATCATATAGTGTGTTCTTTGACTTCTTTTTCTTCTTTTTATTCTGCTCAGAATACTTTTGTCAAGCTTCCAAATAACAATTCTATTTCAGTCACTCACAAAGGCCAAGTTCTTTTATCTGAACATTTGTTCTTAAAAGATGTTCTATTTGTTCCCACTTTCCAATATTCTCTCATTTCTGTTGCTAAATTGATTCAGTAAAACCATTGCAGAATTGTGTTTCATTCTACTGGTTGTTTGATACAGGACAATGTAACCTTGAAGAGGATTGGATCAGCTAAATGTTTTAATGGCCTCTATCTTCTTGATACCTCTTCAATCTTTTCAATTCCACGTTCTGGTATTTCTAATTCCTTGGACATAACTGTTCCATTTTCTATTGAAGTTGTCAATTCTAGTTTACACTTTCCTACTTCCAATTCTGTTACTGGAGTTACTTGGCATTTTAGATTAGGACAACCTTCTATGCAAAGATTGCAATTACTCAAAGGCATTTGGCCTGAAATTTCTGTTCCTATTGATTGTAAATGTTATGTTTGTCCTTTAGCTAAACAAAGAAAACTTTCCTATCCTTTGAGACAGTCTTCTTCTTCCAGATGTTTTGAATTACTACACATGGATATATGGGGTCCTTATAAGCAAGAAACTGTCTATGACCAACGATATTTTCTTACCATTGTTGATGATTATAGTAGATATACCCGGCTTTTCTTGTTTAAAGAGAAATCTAAGGTTAGAAAATTGGTTCAAGATTTCCGTGTTTTTGTTGAGACTCACTTTTCCAAACCAGTTCAAGTTATCAGGACATATAATGGTCCTGAATTTCATATGCCAGCTTTCTATCAATCCAAGGGTATTTTACACCAGAAATCTTGTGTAGAAACTCCTCAACAGAATGGATTAGTAGAATGAAAACATCAGTATATCCTCAATGTAGGAAGAGCACTTAAACTTCAGTCTAATCTACCTATTTTCTATTGGGGTTTTTCAGTTCAACATGCTGTATATCTCATTAATAGACTTCCCACACCTCTTCTACATAATAAAACTCCATATTACTTACTTTATAGTAGAGAACCTTCTTTTACTAACCTCAGAGTGTTTGGATGTCTTTCTTTTGTTTCTACCCTTGAACAAGGCAGATCCAAATTTGATCCCAGGGCTAGCAAAGCTGTTTTGCTTGGAATATCCCAAAGTAGCAAAGGCTATATTTTGTTAGATTTAAATTTCAGAAACATTTTTTTTCCAGGAATGTTCGGTTTCATGAAGATGTTTTTCCTTTCCAGTCTTCTGATCCCATTCAGTTACCTTCAAACTTTGATCATCCTACTTTGCCAGTGTTTCCATCTACTCCTGGACTTTCAGCACCAGTTTCTGTTCCAGAGTTTTTTTCAGATCATTCTTCTTCTATTTCATCTGACATAACATCTTCATTAGTTTCTTCTTCTAATCCTCATATGAATCCTGTTACCAGATCTTCTCCTAGAAGGTCTAGCAGACTTAGAACACAACCAGCATACTTACAAGATTATGTCTGTAATCACACTCTTACCACTCCACATTCTATACATAACATTTTGACTTATGATCAGTTAACACCTGCTTACAAAACTTTTGCAATGAATGTTTCATTAACTAAAGAGCCAAAGTGTTATGAGAAAGCTGCCAGAATTTCTGTTTGGCAGGATGCTATGAAGCATGAAATTGAAGCATTAGAACAGACTAAAACTTGGGTTCTGGTTCCCTTACCTCCTGGAAAATGTCCTATTGGGTGCAAATGGATTTATAAGGTTAAATTTCACTCGGATGATATTGTGGAAAGGTATAAAGCTAGACTTGTAGCTAAAGGGTATACTCAACAGCCTGGGGTAGATTATTTGGAGAATTTTTCTCCTGTGGCAAAAATGACTACCATTCGGACTGTTTTGGCTGTGGCAGTAGCAAAGGGTTGGCATTTACATCAGTGTGATGTTAATAATGCCTTCTTGCATGGAGATCTTAATGAAGAAGTATATATTATACCCTATCCTGGTTTTTGCAGTTCCGATTCTTCTTTGGTGTGTAAGTTGCAGAAGTCACTTTATGGTTTAAAATAGGCTAGTCAGCAATGGAATGCTAAACTTACTTCTGCTTTGATCAGTTTTGGTTTTCAACAGTGTAAGAGTGATTACTCACTGTTTGTTAAAGCTGATTCAACTACTTTCATTGCTTTATTAGTCTATGTTGATGATGTAGTTTTGGCAAGTAACAATCTGTCTGCTATTCATGAAGTTAAACATTTACTTCACACATAGTTTAAAATCAAAGATTTGGGTGAGCTTAAGTATTTTCTGGGGTTAGAAGTTGCAAGGAGCCATAAAGGGTTGAATTTGTCAAAGAGAAAGTATATTGTTGATTTGCTTTCTGATTTTTGTTTTCTTGGATGCAAGCCAGTTTCTACTCCTATGGAGGCTAATGCTAAATTTGAGCATGGAGACTTTTCTTTGTTGCTAATAGTTCTTCTTACAGAAGTTTAGTTGGAAAGCTCCTATACTTAACCATTACTAGACCAGACATTAGCTTTGCTGTTCAACAACTTAGCCAGTTTCTAGATAAGCCTACTGTCCATCACATTCAGGCAGCCCACAGAGTATTGAGATACCTCAAAAGCACACCAGGTCAAGGGCTGTTCTTTCCTACAATTTCCAATCTGCAAGTTACAGCCTTTGCATATTCAAATTGGGTTGGTTGTATTGAAACCAGAAGGTCTGTCACAGGATTTTGCATTTTCTTGGGAGGAGCTTTGATTTCCTGGCGTTCTAAGAAGCAAACTACTATATCTAG
This sequence comes from Rauvolfia tetraphylla, assembly GCA_030512225.1. Lineage (NCBI taxonomy): Eukaryota > Viridiplantae > Streptophyta > Magnoliopsida > Gentianales > Apocynaceae > Rauvolfia > Rauvolfia tetraphylla. The sequence continues at coordinate 3,515,072 of JAJQKT010000012.1, forward strand.
GAGTTCAGCTGAAGCTGAATATAGAGTTTTGGCTTCTGCTGCGTGTGAGCTGCAATGGTTGTCCTATCTTTTACATGATTTACATATTACTCTTCCCACTGCCATTCCTCTCTACTGTGATAATCAGGTAGCTATTCATATAGTTGAAAATTCAGTTTTTCATAAAAGAACTAAGCACATTGAGTTAGATTGTCATTTTGTGAGAGAAAAATTTCAATCTGGCCTGGTTAAACCTTTACCTATCATCTCTAAGTTACAAGTTGCAGATGTGTTTACCAAATCTTTGTGTTTTCCTCGGTTTTCTGCTCTTCTTGCTAGCTTGGGATTGCAAAATGTGTTCACCAGTCCAGCTTGAGAGGGGCTGTTGAAAATACAGTTGTTGAGCTGGTGTTAATGCAAGCAAATGTTGCACTTGATTAAACAATTCAGTTGGAATTAGTTGGAATGCAATGCAGTTGGAGTGCAATTGATTAGAGAGTAAAGAAAGCAGTGAAGTTGCAGGGCATGGAAGTAGTTTCAGTTGACAGAATTCAGTTGACTTGGTTTTGACTTGGCAGACAACTAATTACCACCTGGATAAATGAGTTGCTAGCTGGGATGATTTAAGAGTCGGTGCTAACATGGAGCAAATTTAGTTTGTTTTAATTAGTTATTATTTATACAGCTTTAGCTGTTGACTTTTGTATAAAACCCATTCGTGTACAATTTTCTTGGTAATGAAAGTGTCCAGAATTTTCTGCATTCTGCAATTTTTCTCTTTCTAGACAATGTTCTCTCCTCTTTTGTTCTCTCCTGGTTCTGCAATTTGGTTTCATTCTGCAAATAGCATTGCAGATTCAGTTTTCATCACATAGGGCAAAACCTTGTTGTCACACTTAAACTTTTTTCAAATTTAAATTTTACTTTTTAAATTATTTTCGTCCAAAACTGACCATCAACTACTAAAATGGTGGAAGTTTGCTCCTTCCTTAAACCTTATTATTTGTTTTGTTACCCAACTAATAATGTCCGCATCCGTTTGAAGCTCCGTGACTAATTCATTTTGCTTCGAATTCGAATCCCATGACAAGTAGACAACTTTCAATAAAATTTTTCTCTATATATAAAATTCGAACTCATAATCTTATTAGTGACTTAAAGACATTATTAAGTCCCGACTATTGCTCTTCATATGTTATTCATGTGGCATTTCTATAAGGGTATATTTGTCATTCTAATATTTATTTTCTTGAATTTTTTATGTAATTAAGAAAAACATGAAGTTTCTTGACTTCTTTATTTAATTTTCCTTCCCTTTAATCAAATCTTTCCGTAATTTGTTTCACCGAGTAGTTTTAACTTAGTAAAATAGTAAATAATTTGAATCATATAAGTTAAATACATTCACCAACGGAAACAATCACATGAATTAGAAGACCAAATCAATATTAAGTGAGAAATAACTTTTCTAAAGAAATGGCTTTTTCGACATACGTACTTATTTCAATTCGAATACAAGATAAATCTTAAAATGAATTTTAAAACGTGCAAGAAAGGTCCAGGAACTGAGAAAAGCGCGTGGAAGGAGCTTGCTCGGAAGGGGATGACTTCGAACTTCATCACTATTTTATAGGTTGATGAGAATGACGTAGCATTCCTGACGTCATTATGCAAATGTGAGATTGCAGTCGCAGAGAATTAAAAAGAAATGGTAAGAGTGGTTGCCTCAAAAGAATTAAAAAAAGAAAAAAAAAGAAATTAAACGAAGAATATTTGTCCTTTTATACAACCACAAACTCAATGATTTATGAATTTTAGTCGTAATATGTAACATAAAAATGAATCTAATGGTTTATTTCGATATGCTTCTAAATCAAAATTAATTTTAAAATTTTTATTTTGAGTTTTATTTTTATTTTCATAAATAATTTACTTTTATAAAAATTAAAATAAAAGTCTTAAAAAACAAAACTCAAACTAAATTTATACGTTGTTTAATGTAGTTATGGTCTTTAATTTAATTACTAAATAAATTTTTTCTTGTCTCAAAAAGTTCCAACACCATTATGCAAAAAAAGAAAAAGAAAAAAAAGAAAAAGAGCTTAAGAATGAGATGGGAAACGATCCACGGCTAATGACCACAAGGTATTTGGTCAATTTCTTTAGCTATTTTTATCAAAATTTTATATTTTGCTAAAAGATAATACATAAAATAAATTAGGAATAAACTCCTATGATTCAAAAGTCATATATTTGCTCCCACTGTTTCAAAATGTATAAGTCTTTTTGACATTTCTCTTTTTTTTTAAAAGTGTTTGATTTTTTGTAACTTTTAAGAATTATTTTTCTAAAATTATTCTTACTATAAATATAATTTTCTCATACCTTATTACATTAACAAAATTAGTTAAGGATATAATAAAAAAATACACATAATTTTTTCTTTCTTAATTTATATAAACAAAATATTTTATTTTTAAAATAAAAAGAATATTACCCTAATTTGCATACTTTTTGTTCAGAAACTTCACTGCCGCAACACCTTTTCGGTGTCCTACAGTAATTCACGCATTCGTCAACGTCACTTGGGTTCAATTCTGCGCCATCAAGCTTTATTTAAAAAAAAAAAAAAATTGGGCTGGGCAGCACCATCAAGCCTTTCATTCATGGTTAAGGTCGCTGTTTTCAAGAAACTCAAGAGACAGAAACGTTTACTAACCTATGCACTTGCAGGATCACTCAGTAATTATTAGAAAGATAGTATGTATTAGAGATATAAAAATTTTATTGTTTTTTCAGCACAGAACAATTTTAGCTATGTTCCCCTTTGTTGCTAAATCTTTTTCATCTGTTGTTGTTTTGTTTCATCTTTTGAGTTTTTGTTGTGACATTTTTTTTATTGTGTCGGCAGTTTCAAAGTCATCTTATCTCATGTTATTGATTCCAAAGAGTTGTCAAAATAATCATCAAATTAAAGTCGGTATTTTAAAGAGACACATGTCTTATCAGAAAGGACATGTTTGAACATTTTATTTTTAGTTTTGAAGAATTTTGTTTATGCTTGTAATACATCATTTTCACTTCAAAGGTCTGGCTACACTTTTCAGAATACATAATCTACAAATACAAAATGGAACAAAAACAAAAGTCTACAAATGGGCAAACCTACCTTGTTTTGTATTAATCCCCAAAACGTTACTGTGTTTTGACAAGGAAAATTTTGTTAAATATCTTAGTGGATTTCCCCTATGTTTCCTCTGTTGACTTTGACTTAGATTTAAGATCGCACATTGGTGGGTGATGAAATTGTAAGGAGAGTTGATTCCTATAAAAAGGGACTCTCCCCTTACACTTAAATCATCCCAAACATTGTATTCTTCTCCCGCTATAAATAAAAGCAGGCTGTTTAAGTGGTGCTCGAAGACTAGGCAAATTTTGCCGAACTCCGTTATTAAATTTTTCTGGGTGTGTGTTTTCCTTATCTCTTTTTATTTCACATTTATTTGTTATTATTGTTTATTTCTGATTATAGTATTCGTTTGAAGGAGGAAATCTATATAACTCAGTCAGATGGATACAAGGTTGCTGGTAAGGAGAATTGGGTTTGCAAACTAAGTAAATTGTTGTACGGACTGAAACAATCTCCGAGGCAATGGTACAAGCGATTTAACAGGTTTATAAAGGGTCAGAAGTACACAAGGAGCAAATACGATCATTGTGTGTATTTGCGCAGGCTTGAAAATGGTTCCTACATCTACTTACTCTTATATGTTGATGATATGCTGATAGCAGCAAAGAGCCAAGTTGAGATTAACAGATTGAAGGCTTAGTTGAGTAAGGAGTTCGAGATGAAGGATTTGGGGGAAGCCAAGAAGATTCTCGGCATGGAGATAAACAGGGACAGAGAGAGAGGCAAGCTTTGGCTAACACAGAAGCAGTATTTGAAGAAGGTATTACAACGTTTTGGTATGCATGAAAATACAAAACCTGTAAGTACCCCACTTGCTCATCATTTGAAACTTAGTAGCTAGTTATCTCCAACAACAGATGAAGAGCGAGAATACATGGCGAGAGTCCCGTATGCAAATGCAGTTGGAAGCTTGATGTATGCAATGGTGTGTACGAGACCAGATATTTCACAAGCTGTTAGTGTTATGAGCAGGTACATGCATGATCCAGGCAAATATCATTGGCTAGCTGTGAAATGTATTCTATGGTATCTTCAAAATACCGCAGATGTTGGATTGGAATTTGAGCGGGATGAATCACTTGGTCATTGTGTAGTTGGATATTGTGATTCTGATTTTGCAGGTGATTTGGATAAGCGACGGTTTACAACTGGCTATTTGTTCACTTTAGCAAAAGCGCCAGTTAGTTGGAAGTCTACCTTGCAGTCAACGGTGGCTTTGTCTACAACAGAGGCAGAGTATTGGCGATTACAGAGGCTGTGAAGGAAGCAATTTGGCTTCATGGGTTGCTTAAAGACTTGAGAGTTGGTCAGAAACAACTTGAGGTTTATTCTGACAGTCAGAGTGCTATTCACTTAGCAAAGAATCAAGTCTTTCATGCACGGACGAAGCATATTGATGTTCGCTATCATTTTGTATGGGAAATTCTCGAAGAAGAGGAGATTCTTTTCCGGAAGATTCATACTACGGAGAATCCTACAGATATGTTGACCAAGGTAGTTACAAGGGCCAAGTTTGAACATTGTTTAGACTTGGTTAATATCTTGCACGTTTAACATAGCGTCTCACGGCGCAAAATTTGGAAGCACCACGAGGACTGTTTTTATTTTTTGTTTGATTGAGAAGTTTTATATTTGGTAGGATTTGAAATTAAGTCAAGGTGGAGATTTGTTGACTTTGACTTAGATTTAGGATCCCACATTGGTGGGTGATGAAATTGTGAGGAGAGTTGATCCCTATAAAAAGGGACTCTCCCCTTACACTTAAATCATCCCAAACATTGTATTCTTCTCCCACTATAAATAAAAGCGGGCTGCTTAAGTAGTGCTCGGAGACTAGGCAAATTTTGCCGAACTCCGTTATCAAATTTTTCTGGGTGTGTGTTTTCCTTATCTCTTTTTATTCCGCATTTATTTGTTATTATTGTTTATTTCTGATTATAGTATTCAATATTATTTGTCGGGTATATTTGTAGTGTTTTGTATTTTTCAATTCACTAGAATTTTATTTTAGAGAGAATTATTACCCGAAATTCCCAACATCCTCCAGTTCTTTTGGATGTAATCAGCGTGGAACTAAAGACCCGGGAAAGTGATGAGTGTAGCTAAGCGAATAAACTACTCATATTTTCACTTTGCAAGGCATTCTGATAAATGGCTAGCTCCTTTGCTAGCAAAATATACTCTCTCATGCTACACTTCTCATGTTTTGGTCGAAGTCAAGAAACCCCTTTTATAATCGGTAATTCTGTTGTGATAGACGAACAGTAAAATCTCTACATTTTTCTCCTAAGAAAGAGAAAAAAAAAAACTCCTATTTTCACTTGCTTGTGGTCTTTTACTCTTTTGTTTCTAAGAACCTACGAAATAAGCGTACATAATTTCGGACTATTTGAACTCAATCCTAAGGCAGAAACGGAGAAGAAATTGCCCGGATTAGATTATTTTCAGCTATATATCAAAAAAGAAATTCAAACATGAAAAAGGACATTGTCTGTGCTACATGATTATTATCCCAAAAATTTGTGAAGGACGATAACATATCACCCCGCAGGAAATATTCTAAGATTTTATCTTTCATGATTATATGGAGTCAAAATTGGTGGAACAGATCAACATTAAGAAATAAGGTGAAAGGAAATTCTTCCTCCACAGGTGGAATCTGATGAATGCATTCGTTGTATGATGCATCCATGCAAAAGGGCTCACCTTAGAAGCCCCCAAAGGCATCAGCACATGCTTCATCCGAATTGGTAACTGCTGAAGTAAACCTTCTGGAGGGTGAGATTAGTCTTGAGTTAAAAATACTCACCCTAGAAGCCCCCAAATGCATCAGCGCATGCTTCATCCGAATTGGTAACTGATGAAGTAAACCTTGTGGAGGGTGAGAATAGTGTTGAGTTAAAAATATGCAGGATCGAATAAGTTTTAGAAATATACAACTATGAAAGAAAATTTCTTTTCTATATTAAAAGAATAAAATTTACAAAAACTCTCAAAACTCTCTAGGAATTAATTCCTCTATTGGGAATTCAGATACACAACTTATCAAGGAAAGCCTTCTATGTATAGCCAAAATGAGGTAGGTAGTTGGTGGCCAAATTTCATAGTTAGTGGTGATAGTCGGTGCAATCTTCAAATTTTACGGTGGTGGCTTCAAGTTGCAAAAATGGTAGCTTTCAATAATGGTGACTGGATATTCAACAATTCTCCCCCTCCATCCATATCTGAAGCAAGTTTCATCTAACAACAATTCTAGCTATGTCTCTGCATAGCTCTAGCTTATCTCGTGTAATCACTTTTATAAACATGTCTGTTGCATTCTCATTTGTGTGGATCTTCACTAGTCTCAATAGTTATTTCTCAATCACTTCACGTATCTAATGATAACGAATATCAATATGTTTTGTGCGAGAATGGTACATGGAGTTCTTACTCAAATTCAGAGCACTCTGACTGTCACAATATACTTTGTAATAAGCTTACTTAATCACAAGTTCTTGAAGAAAACGCTTTAACCACAATATCTCTTTGCCAACATTTGAGATTGCAATATACTCAGCTTCAGTTGTGTATAAAACAACACACTTCTGCAATCTTGACTGTCATGAGATAGCTCTCCCTGCAAAAGTATAGAGAAAACCTGATGTGCATTTTTTCCCATCAAGATCACTGGCCATATCTGTATTTGTATAGCCCTCCAAGATTGGATCAGCTTCCCCAAAATAAAGATTCATTTCGGTAGTACCCTTGAGATACCTGAGAATCCACTTCACTGCCTCCCAATACTCATTTTCAAGGTTGGAGAGAAAACGACTTACCACTCCCACTGCGTGAGTAATATCAGGCTTTATACACACCATTGCATACATTAGACTTCTAACGGCTGAAGAATATGGTATTGATGACATCTCTCCAATCTCTTCCTTCGATGAGGGACATGTACCTTATTCAACTTGAAATGATTTGCAAGTGGAATACTAACTAGTTTGGCATTGTTCATATTGAATCTTTCTAGCACTCGTTAAATGTACTTCTCTTGTGATAGCCATAACCTTCGGTTGTTTCTGTCTCAAATAATGTGCATTCCTAAAATCTGTCGAGCCACTCCTAAGTTTTTCATGTCGAATGACTTAGACAACTCCTTCTTCAGTTGATTGATCTTCATTGCGTCTTGTCCCATGATCAACATGTCGTCTACATGTAGTAAAAAAGTAATGAAATTCCTGTCTCGAAATCTTTGGAATACACACACTCGTCTGTAGCATTTTTCTTATACCCTTGTCTCACCATGCAAGTGTCAAACTTCTTATACTACTGTCTTGGTTCCTGCTTTAATCCGTACAAGCTTTTCTTAAGCTTACAAACGAGGTTATCACCTGAAATCTCAAATCCTTCTGGCTACTCCATGTAGATTTCTTCTTTTAGATCTTCATGAAGAAAAGCTGTCTTCACGTCCATTTGTTCAAATTCCAAGTTCATACTTGCAACCAAGCCAAGTATAACTCTAATAGATTTCATTTTGACAATTGGTGAAAAAATTTCATCAAAGTCAATTTCTTTCTTCAGCTGGAATCCTTTGACTACTAATTGAGCTTTGTTTTTCACCACCTTCCCGTTGCCATTTTTCTTCAGCTTGAACACCCATTTATTTAGCAATGCCTTCTTCCCATTTAGAAGTTTGACGATATCATAAGTTTGATTTTTATGTAGAGATTCTATCTCTTCTTGCATTGCAAGCAGCCACTTTTCTTTGTCCTTATGAGATATTTCTTCTTGGAGTTCTCCATCTTCAGTGAGCAAAATATATTCAGAATCTGAATATCTCATAGAAGGAATCCGTCCTTATTTAGATCTTCAAACATTTGGAGCGGTTTGAGAAGATTTAGCATCATCGTGGCCTTGTGATGGTTCCGAAACTTCTAGAGATATGAGTTGAGTCTCTCCCTGCTCAACATCTTCTTCTTCCACCTCTTCATCTACTTCTGACATATCTTCTAGCATTGCATCATTATTGATCACAGATGGTACTACTTCTTCATTTGAGAATCGAGTGTCAACACTTGACTCCTGAGATATTGCGAGCTTTCCAATATCTTCTCTTGTCTAGTTTTCATAAAATACGATATCTCTGCTTCTGATCACCTTTGAATACCATAATCTGTATCCAAATTCTTCATCTGCATAGCTAATGAAAATACATGGAGTAGTAATCGCATCAAGCTTCTGTTTGAGCTAATTGGATATATGTACATACGCCAAACATCCAAATACTCTCAAGTGTAAGTATGTTAGATCATTTTCAGACTACAATTTCTCCGGAACTTCAAAATTTAGTGGTACTAATGGCGATCTGTTGATCAAGTAGCATGCAGCCTTACTGTTTCTCCCCAGAATAGCTTTGGCAGCTTTGCCTTAATCATCGTGCTTCTGACTCTGTCCATAATGATTCAATTCATTCGCTCAGCTGTACCATTATGTTGCGGGGTGGGAAACTGTCTTCTCATGTCTAATACTATAACTCCTGCAGTAGGCTTTGAACATCCTGGTAGTATACCCGCCCTCATTATCTATTCGAAAACACTTCAATTGCTTTCCTGTTTCATGCTCCACCATAGTATGAAACTGCTTGAAGTAGTCTAGAACCTGGTCATTCGATCTAAGGAAATACACCATACTTTCCAAGAAGCATCATCAATAAAAAATAGGAAATATCTATTACCTCCTAATGAATCAACCTCTATGGGACAAACATCAGAGTGCACCAGATCAAGCATCTCTGATTTTCTTATTGAAGAAATATTAAAGGAGATTCGATGTTGCTTACCAAACAAGCAATGACTATAAGGATTAATGGTAGCATCCTTGTCAATGTTGATAGGAAAAATAGCCTATTTTCTCCCTGAACTATTTACTTTTAGCCAACTGAGTCCCTAATATTTTTATTTCACTATTAAGAATCCTTGAACAATTTACGCGCAACACAAAGAGTTCTGGCCACAAAGAGTTCTGTCTGATGTCAAATACATTTCTACAAGCTAATGGGGAGAGAGAGGGGGGAAGAGAGTGAGTGTTGGTCAACGGAATCTGGGGTGGGGATGAGGATTGGACAAGTTTACACCTCTTACTATGTCATGTGCACTGCTAGTGCCAATTTCTGCCCAGATTCCGCCGTGGAGATGGTGGCAGGAACTCTTTATGCTGCACGTAAATTGTTCAGGGATTTTTAATAATGAAATAAAAATATTAGGGACTCAATTGGCTAAACGTAAATAATTCAGGGAGAAAATAGGCTATTTTTCCTTGTTGATAAATTTTTTCTCATTTGGAGAAGATAACCTTTTCTGACTGATGTGACCTAATCTTTCAAGCCACAAATTCTGAGAATTCTCCTTCTCTACAATATTGAGGCTTCATGTACATATCTTTACATGAGTCTTGTACAACGTACCGTAAATGTGTCCTCGACCGACTGTCAAAGCGCCATTTGATAACTTCCACTTGCCTTTGTTGAAATGGTTATCATAACCCTGTTTGTCAAGAGTTATACCTGAAAGAAGATTATGTCGAAGATTAGGTATGTACCGAACATCCTTCAGTGTAATGGTGCTCCTAATGTTTGTCTTGATATGCATATCACCAATTCTTACAATTCGCGAGGAGGAGGATTTTCCCATCTTCACAGTTCCAAAGTCTCCAACTTGGTATGTTGTGAAGTAGTCTTTGTGGGGAGTCACGTGGTAGGATGCTGCAGTATCTACCACCAATTCTGAATCTTCTCTTGAAACATGAAGGCATACATCGTCAAGAGTAGAACAAAATGCCACGTCTCCATGAATGATGACTAGTGTTTCACCACCATTGTTATTCGACTCAGAACTACTTTTGCCTTGCTCCTCGAGCCATTTGTAGCAGTTCTTCTTCATGTGACCCTAAATACCATAATAATGGCATGTGTAGGTCGGTTTCTTGCCATCATCGGATCTGCCTCTACCTCCTCATTGTTGCTTTCCATGTTGTCTTCTTCGCTTCTCCAATACAAAGGCATGGGTTTGATCCGTGCCCATGTCCAATCTTATAGCCTCCTCATTGAACAAGGTATCTTTTACCATAGGTATGGTAACTTTACCATCTGGGACCGAATTGCTGAGGGACACCATAAGTGTTTTCCAACTATCAGGTAGAGAACTGAGTAGAAAGAGTGTCTGAATCACACCTACAAGTGGCATCTCAACATAAGACAATTAATTTATCAAGTTTTGAAACTTACTGCTGTGCTCAGCAACTGAAGTTCTATCCTTGAACTTCAAGTTGATTAATCGCCTCATCAACAAGGCCTTATTCTGAGAGGTTTTGGCTTGATACATATCTTGGAACTTTTTCCAAAGAGCATATGCCTCTGTCTCCTGTGCAACATAGTGGAAGACACTATTGTCAATTTATTACTGAATTTGACCAATAGATTTTTGGCTCATTTTCTTACAATCGGTCTCCTTAGATTCATCATGCTTGACACCATTCAATTCAATGGCATCATAGAGGTCCTTACAGCTAAGGAGATCTTCCATTCGAGATTTTCACAAGGTGTAATTAGTGATCGTAAGTTTAATCATCACTCCATATGAGTCCTCCGTTTTAACTTTAAAATAGAGTTGAATTACACCATTTTAGCTTAGCAAGTAAAGTCAAGACCCTTAAGTCTCGGTTGACTCCGTTCCATGGTGGAGCAACAGCGGATCAGATTCTGGGGCAGGGATCAGGTCTACTGGGGAAGGGAAGATTGCGACAAGATGAACATAGGGAAGGGTCGGGCACCTTAGCCAGTAAAGTCAAGACCCGTGAGTTTGGGTTGACTCCGTTCCTTGGTGAGGCAACAGCGGATCAGATTCTGCTAAGAAATTTCCACTCTAGATAACTCTGGGGGATTAGAACATCTTTCTTTTGCATTTAATACTCGAGCTCCCTTTGCATTTTCTGCAAAGGACGAAGACTCAACTCTTCAATTTTCGGGTGTTCTGAGCAAAATAAACCCATTCTTCAAGCTTCTTTCTTGAACCCTTCTTGTCTGCTAAGAAATTTTCCATCTTTGAACTTCAAGTTGATTAATCGCCTCATCAACAGGGCCTTATTCTGTGCAGTTTTGGCCTGATACATATCTTCAAGTTTCTTCCAAAGAGCATACGTCTCTGTCTCCTGTGCAACATGGTGGAAGACACTATTGTCAATCCATTGTCGGATTTGACCAATAAATTTTCGGTTCATTTTCTTCCAATTCATCTCCTTAGATTCATCAAGCTTGACACCCTTCAATTTAATGGGATCATAGAGGTCTTTACAGCTGAGGAGATCTTCCATCCGAGGTTTTCACAACGTGTAATTATTGGCCGTAAGTTTAATCATTACTCCATATGATTCTTTCATTTTAATTTAAAAACAGAGTTAAATTACTAAAAACAGACCTCACCAATGAGTCCGGAATAGTCAAAAAAGGTATATTTGACTCTTCGTTGATAAAAAATCAATTTAGGGGTATTTTTGTAATTTTAAAATATTTTAAGGGTTACAGTGTAATTTTAAAAAATATATCAAAATTTTCTGATGGCCGCCACATGGTGATGACTGGGCGATGACTTGGCATTGAGATGCTACTGACTGGTGCTGATGTGGCACCAGTTTGTCGATGATGCGGCAGCGACTTAGTAGCTGACTTGGCAATGATGTGGTAGTTGACTGGACTTCTTCTTCTTCGTTGAAAAATTTACAGAAAACAAAGCAATTTTGTTTTTGCTCTTATAAATGCTCTAAACCTCCATTTTAGCTTCCGAAAATTGTATTGTGTTCTTCTCGACGCAAGAAATCCAATGGTATACTTAAAAATATAATTTGAGGAAGTTAAAAATTTTTAAAAATTTCAAGTAACTTTTCGGCGAGATTAAAACCTAAAGTTTTGATACCACTTGTTAAGTTAAAAATACTCAGGACCGAATAAACTTTATAAACACACAAATATGAGAGAAAAGTTCCTTTATATATCAACAAAATAGAATTTACAAAAACTCTCAAAACTATCGACTCTCTAGGGATTAATTCCTCTACTAGGAATTCAGATACACAACTAATCAGAAAAAGCCTTCAATTTATAGCCAAAATGAGGTAGGTGATTGGTGGTCAAATTTCAAAGTTAGTGACAATGACCGGTGGTAGCTTCAAGCTTCAAGAATGGTGGCTTTCAATAATGGTTGCTTCAACAATGGTGACTTTAAATAATGGCGGCTGAATATTCAATAATTAGACCGCTTGAAGCATTTGAGAAAATGTGTTCAGTTGAGAAACTGCAAAAGGCATTAGGAAATGATGCTTCAATTAGGAACTGCGAAATTACAGCTTTCGAAGGGTGAAATCAGGCTGCTGGATGTATTTGGGAAAACGGGTACGTTGTCAACGGATTTAACAAAAAATCCCAATCTTGAAGGCCTGAAGTTGAGGATGAAATTTGGTTGTGTGATGTATTGGAGGATGAAATTTCTTTAGTAGAAGCATCAGCAGCAGCAGCAATGCCAGCGTCGGGTTCCATTTCTTGATAATCTGTTATCTTCAATTGTGATCCTGGCTTCCATTCGTTTTCCTTCTGAAATATGGTTCACCTATGCTTTTACGAAGTTAACTTTTCACCTCATATCTGCTCTTCATAATAACTAACCAATAATTTATAAACAATACCACACAGGAAAAGAAAAGAATAAAAAAGAAAACCAATCCACAAAGAACTTAGCTTCACTTTCAAAATATGAAGCACTTTGTATACCTTATTATAGGGTTCCAGAATCATCCTTGGAGGATGGAATTATATATTAACCTCGTTGATGTGAAATTTGCAAGTGCACAAATCAAACAAGTAATAAAGTAGTGAGTACAAGTCGTCCCAACGAGGATTGCTACCTAATTGTAAAATTCTTTTACTTATAACCCAACTTAAACCAAAATAATGTGGTTTTATCTAAAATTTAATTACTAATAAAAATAATTAACAATAATAATAAACACAAAAATCAATAATTATATTAATTAAAAATCAATGGCAATGAATAGATTAAGACACTCCAAATCCAGCTTACTCCTCTTATGACAAATAATTTATTTCTTCAAATTAATTCACGACTTGGTTAATGGTAGAATTTCCAATTATAAGCTAGACCCAATCTTTTGGTGAAAAGATCCTAACTTTAATTAATAAACCAATCGTATCTCTACATGATTTTAATTATCAAAGCCGCAAACACCTCTATGGAATTCCCTAACTTTTGTTTCTTACTCGCTAGAAACCACACAAAGAAACCGAATCTATCTCTAGTCAGTTTTACGATGTGTTGTTATTACCATGATCCAATTTAAACTAGTACTTCTCAGCCACTAGAATAAATTTAAAAGCATGCAAAAATTGGTCAGAAAATTGCAAGCATTAAGAACAATAATAACAATTAACCAAAACCGAGATAAAATAAACAATCTTTAATTGAAATAAATTAAATTCATAAGAGTTTCAGCCTTCATCGAAGGTCTTAGTCAAAAAATATTTAGCTATTCATGATTCGAATATTCAAAGTCATAAATTTAATTAATCTAAAAAAATAAAAAAATAAAGAAAACAAAACAAGAGAATAGAAGAAGATAATCCCTTGTTTCTCAAGCTTGCTGTCCAAATTCTCTTTGCTCCATCTTTCTTCGGTCAACCTTGTCCTTCGTCCAAATTGCTTCCCCCATTTTTGTCTTCTTCCTCCCAATTTATTCTGTCTCAATTTCCTCCCTTCTTGCTGCCCGAATTCATCCTTTTCGCTGCCCCATTCCTTCCTTGGCTGCCCTAATTTATTGGCTTTTTGGATGCTCCTAATTTCTCTCTTGGTTGCCCTTAATTTCTCTTCCCTTTTGCTCACCGAATTCTCCTTCCTTTGTGTATTAGGAATTTCAATCCAATTTAGATTACAAATCCTATTCCAAATCAAAGTCAATTTTAGAATCTTCCTTTTTCTTCTTTAAATTGAATCCTTATAAATTTTGGAATGGCATGGTGAATTTTTATTTTCCTTTCCTAACCAATTCTTCTTTCATATTTTCTTCTCTTGACATTATCATTTTGCCCCTGCATCAATAATTAGTAAAATCAGTGAATTAAAGTGTACTTTGTAAATAAAATCATCTTAATTAATTCATACTAAGTACATAAATATTTAATTCACCAAAACAAGTCAAAGTCATAAGATTTATATCAATTAGTCCTTAAATATGTGAGAAATTAATTCTAAATAATGATAAAATATAATCTTATCAACTACCCCCCACTTAAGACATTGATCGTCCTCGAGCAAAGATAGAAAAACTCAAGAACATTAGACATTGAATTATTCATCTTGAAATCAACTTTCTCATCCCAGAAAAATGATCATCCATATGCATCAATTAGAAAGATTGATAGATAAATAACCAAGAATAATAACAATGTTAATACAACATAACTGTGAAAATTGAAAGAAGTATTTTTGACGCATACCACAACCAATCTCTTGATTCAATGTCTAGGCAATATTATACACCCAATAATCACCTTTATAATCACAACCATATACATATACATTAAAGATTCACACAACCATAATTTTGTAATCTTACACACTCTCCACTAATTTAGGTACTCTGGCTTCATTTAGATCAGGTAGGACTTTAGTGCTTGTAACGTTAGGTTAGGGAATTGGCTAACAAACGAAAGATATAAGGAGACAAAATAAAGAGAAGAGAGCTTGCAAAGAAAGGTTGATTCCAAATTATAAACATATACTCTAACTCCTTTCTTGCTCTTTTAGTACAAAGAATCTCAATAACCAAATTCATTCTCGAGAAATTCATTTCTTTCTCATGTATACATGAACTTTGGACATTTTATGACCATGACTTGCAATAAGCACTCTTTCTTTCTTCTTTTCTTTTTCTCTCTTTTTTTTTGATTTTTTCTTTTTTTTCAATTTTTTTAACTTTTTTTTCAATACAATAATATAAAGCAAGTCATGCTTTCCCTTTTCAATACTCTCTAAATTTTTCTTTCCTTCAAAACCTTAATATTCCAATCCCAATGAGCACAAAAGTGTTGAAGTACAAATCAAGCTCCATCCAAGGTTAAAGGTTAAAATATTAAGTGTTTACGCAAAGAAATTGACGCATTAAGGCACAAAAGGGTACTAGGGATAACTCTAAAGGTAGGCTTGAAAGGCTCAAACGGTTCAAAGAAGACCTATGACCATCATTTCTAAGGTAAACCAGAGAAACCTTCTATTTCGCCTCGAGCATGTAATAAAACAAGTTCTAGTGTGTTGTTGTGATAAACAAAAGTGTCATCAAATATATAATAAAGCCTAAATATCTCATCAATTCACAAGATCATGGTCAATAAAAAATAATTTTAATTTCACAATTAAGAACAATTAACAAAGGCATTATGCAAGGTTAAATTCCTTTCTTTACTTTCCAATCGACAATATAAACAATCACAATAACTCCTCAGGAATAAGATTCAATTACTTAATATTCAAACGATTTCAGAAAATTTCTTGAAAATAAAATTCTTACACCATAAAATTCTGAAAAATTTTAAAAAATTGTCAAAATAAAATAGCCAATTTCCTACCCCCCCACTTAAGAATAAACATTGTCCTTAATGTTCAAATATAAGAAATCACAAAGGGAGTTAAGAAACTTAGCCGAATCAACGAAACATCCAAGAAAGTCCAATCTTTAACTGTTTATGGGAGCTCCACTTAGGTTCAAGCACATCCTACAAAGAAATTAAAGAAAGTAAATAAGAAAAAGTTATATATTTTTTTTTTGTATAAAACAAAGCAACTTAAATAGTAGTTCTTGTTTATAGTCTCGAGCTTGACTTTCTGTGTAAGAGCACGAATTAAGGAGGATCATGAAAAAGACAAGCTTCTCCGCCCATAAGCATTCTTCTTGTCAAACCATTTTTGACTTTGTGCCGCTATAAGAAAAACTTCCTTTTTTTCACATTATCCTCAATGTCCTCTTTTGGAAGCTCTCATTTTTCTTTGAATGGTTTGTTCCATTTTGAATTCAATTTTTCTGTAAAAATTTTAGAAGAATCATTCACTACACCATCAAGAATATTTATAGCACATATAGATTCTCCCTTGGAGGAATTACTCAATGATTCAAAAACATTTAATTGTATACATTCATCCCCAACCCTCAATGTTATTTGACATTTTTCCACATTAATTAAGGTTCTACTAATATTCAAAAAGGGCCTTCCTAAAATCAAAGGTAGATCAAAATCATCCTCCATATCTAAAATCACAAAATCCACTGGAAAATATAATTTATCAACCATAACAAGGACATTTTCTACTATTTTCCTATGATACTTTATTGATTTATCAGCCATTTGGAGACAAATAGTAGTGTCCTTAATTTCCTTCAACCCCAATTTTTTACAAATGGATAAATGCATAAGGTTGATACTAGCACCAAAATCACACAATGCATTTTTAAAATAAAAATCACCAATAAAGCAAGGAATGTGAAAACTCCCTGGGTCTTGAAGCTTAGGTGGTAATTTTCTTTGAAGTATTGCAGAGCATTCCTCGTTTAAGCAAATCTGTTGAAAGTGTTTGAGTTTCTTTTTGCTAGCCAAAACATCTTTCAAATATTTTGCATATTGAGGCATCTGTGCAAAGGTATCCACAAAAAGAAGGTTAATTTGAAGTTTCTTGAATATTTCAAGAAACTTTTTGAATTGAGAATCAATGTAATGATGCTTAATAGCTTGGGGAAAAGAAAGAGAACTAAAATCAACATTGTCATTATTATATTCTTCCTCACCTTTCTTACTTCTCTTACCTCGTGGATTTTTGGGAGATTCAGAATTCTTGAAATCATTCTCTTTTCTATGCCCCCACCTCTTTTCCATTGGTGAAATCCTCTTTATCGATTACCGTAATAGCCTTTAACTCCCTAGGATTTCGCTCCGTGTCACTTGAAAGTGCTCCTTGAGGTCTATGGAGTATTGCAACTGCTAATTGACCCACTTGTACTTCTAAGTTCTTCATAAAAGCCTTTATATTTTGTTGGTCAACTGCTATTGCTTTGAAGGATTTCTTGAGTTGTTGATTCTCATTCTTAATACTCAGTGGCAACTTCAATGAACTTTGTAAGAGTATTCTCAAGGAGACTTACCTTTTCTTGTTGGAGATCAGGTGGAGGTGGTGCTTGAACTTGACTATTTTATCTCCATCCAAAATTTGTAAAATCAGTAAATTAAAATGTACTTTATAAATAAAATCATCTTAATTAATTCATACTAAGTACATAAATATTTAATTTACCAAAACAAATCAAAGTCATAAGATTTATATCAATTAGCTCTTAAATAAGTGAGAAATTAATTTTAAATAATAATAAAATATAATCTTATCACTCGTCTAATAGTTTTTATCTACAGCCTGGCCATATTCGATCCAGGAGGCCTAGACCGCAAAATAATTCACATGCTCTGGGAGTTATCAGTAATTAAGTTGACCAAAAGAAATTATTTTAGTCCAGCTGCGATAATGATGTAAGCATTGTGACGTCAAGGGGCGTACATCAAAGTGCAGTCAGCAAGCATTCATTTTTGCATTATTCTTCTGGATCTGGGCAAGTTTTCTAGTCGGTTGGTATTTTACGCAGCAGTTTGGTACCTCATACGCTATATAAAATACACAATTAGAGATGGTAGTAATGGTACACTTTATAATATAATATATGGTGTCTTTGAATTGAGTTTTATAGTAAAATTTAATACAAATTTTTTCTTTTGAGTATTATTTATATTTTTATAAAAAATTCTCTCTTACCAAACACAAGACATAAAATCTCAAACGAAAATACTATACAATCTTACCCATAAATAACACTGCTCACTTCATTAGAAATTACTTGTCACACTTAAAGGTCTGATACCAAAATAAAAAATTGATTAGTTTTGTCTAATTTATTGAACTAAATGACTAAAAATCATTTTGAAAATTTGAAATAGAATTAATGTTGTGCTTGATTAATTAATAAATAAATGATAATAAAGTTGAAAAATAAGTAATATAGTAATGAATAATTAATAAAGTTGAAAACTAAGTAATATAGTAATGAATGATTAATATAGTAATTTGACAAATAATTTAGTGTGGACGCATATTTCTCACTCAAAACTGGGTTTATTCTGTTTTAGTATGGATGTATGGTCTTGGACCCTGTTTTACAATTAACTGCAAGTACACTTGGGGCACTCTGGTCAAGAAGAGACAAAAACAAAAGAAAATTGTAGGGGCACTCTGCTGTGTCTCGTAGCCATTTAAAGCCGAACATCTTAGTCAGAACGACACCTAGCTTGGGGATAAGCCGCGGAGGCTATCAGCTAAACGACAATCAAATAAAATGGAATAAGTTGAATGAGAACACCAAATGTAAACATGGACTTTGAAGGAAATGAGAAATTGTCAGTGTGAACAAAAATGCTTTGTCTTTTTAGGAATTCAGTTCTCTGATCACGTGGGTAAAGAAGAAAATCACAAAATCAATGAATTACTAGTTTTGATAATGGAATAGGGATTATACTAATAAAACACTAAAATTTTTGCACATTAACCTTTGTTTTCTTATTAAAAGATTTTACGTTTAGTGATGTTATGAGAAAATAATATTTAATATTTATTTATTATTAGTGATTAGTATCATAGGAAATTTTTAAAATTTGATTTTTTTTATATTCTCTTTGTAATTCCTTATACTTCTTTTTTAAAATTTTCATTTCCCCTTTTACTTTATCAAATCAAGACAAAAGAATCCTCGTATTTTTTTTCTTTTCTCACAAATTTCAAATTTAATTCAATTAAAAAATATGTAATTTTTCTTTTTCTAAAGTCAAGGGAACAATCAACAGTTTAAACATTAATATTCAATAGATTGTAAGAAGTGTTAGTAAAATCAGAACAGTTGTTATAAATTACAATATTATTGTTGAAAAATTAAAAGAGTTGTTGTTCGTGTGTATTTTGCTCAAAAAATTGTAGCAGTCATGCATAGACCAAAACCGCAATTTAAAAAAAAAAATTGTAACAGCAAAAGGCCATCAGTAAAAGTAAAAAATTATTCAAAAGTTAAAATACTTTATTGATAAAGACCCAATAGAAGACAACGGTGAAGCTTTGTCTGTGAGGGAGAGATATTGCCCACGTAAGTAATAAGGTTGATCTCAATAATGAGTTCTCAAGCTAATTCCAACAATTTTAATATTTATTAACTTCAAAAGAAAAGTATTAACATGTTTAAAATTTTATGATAATCGATGAAAATATAAATGGTTAACAAGCAAATATGACATATTTAATAGCTGATTATATCTTTTAATATAATATTCTATTAGGTAATGTTATTCACATAGCATTTTTACTTCTTACACTCTCCTCTCACTTTTTTTTATAAAATAAAAGATTTTAATACTAATAATTAGTTTCTCTAGGCAAGGCCTTAGATGAATGTTCGAAGTCTCTTTTTAGTATTAATGTCGTTTCAATTTAAAAAAGAAAAATAAGAGCGAAAAAAGTTAAAAAATAAATGTGAATATCACTTTCCTGGCTACTATGCTGATCATATTGTTTCTCGTAAAATATATTTTAAAACTAAAAAATTTATAAACTATAACAATAATATCGTTACATACAAAATATTATAATTTGATGAAGCCAATAATATACTCATAATGTACCAAAAAATTCTTAGTTGATATGATGTGTTTGATACAAGATAATTTTATTTTCTCTCTCATTCCTATTACACTATTACACTTTAATTAAAAATACTAATCTATAATTTTGACTAAATTTAAACAAAGTAATTAGTTCTATATTTTGTTAATTTTTATTTTTTATAAAGAAAAAATTCAAGTATACAAAATTCTTGGCTTTATAGACAATTAGTTAACGCCTGCAAGAATCTACTACCAAGAGTGGGCAGTCTTTATCAGATTTTTATCTGGTATTGCATATCTTTTTTACAAGATATACAGGACCAAATATAGTCTATTAGATTAGATGTCAAATCTAATTCAACAAATTAAATTTTTAATATTTATATATATTTTTTTAAAAAAATTAATAAATTTTTATAAACGTTAGATCAGATTTGAGATTTGATCTGATGACAGATGAGCCCTGCATGGACGTGCAGGACAGGAAAGGGACCTGTCTTTACCTACCCAATTTTGGTCTCCATTCACGAGTCAGTAAACTATATTTGGTCTTCTCTTAAGGATAAAACATCTCTTGTGTGGTCTTCCTCACCGAGTAAGGAAACTGTATTTGGACTTCCACCACGTTTCACACAGGAAAAGGCTGAGAGTTCAACTGACCATTTGGTCCACGTGGACGTTAATTTTAAAGCAGGGGCATTGCCACGCCACCCATTCATTTGAATATTTATTCCATAGTCTAAACTTTCAGGAATATAGACTTCGACTTTTCATTCTTCATTAACTTTCATGTTGTAGTATGTGGTATTCGTTTTAAAATATATGTTATAATTTTATTTTATATAATAATTAAAATATTTATAAATTTTATAAAAAATTAATAAATATCTAAAATATCTTTATTAACAGATTATTTATAAGTATTCTAAATTCAAATTTAATATTAAATTTAGCATTTTAAATAATTAATTGGAAAATTAATGATTTTAACTAGGAGTTAGGAGTTTGATTCCTGCTTAATACAGGACTTTTCTCCTTTTTTAGGTTTATTTCTTACTTTTAATAGGATTGATTTTTCTCTTTTAATAGGATTTGTAACTCTCTACTTAATATGTATAATTTTCACATGTAGTGTAGCTCTTTATGTACTGATGTACTCTCTCAAAAAAAAAAAAACTAATGATGTTGGAAAAAATAAAAGTATTTAAAAGGTTTGTTGGAAATAAGGATAAAGTTGGTAAAAAAATAAATGAGCACATTATATAAAAAGAGGAGATGTATTTTGAAACATAAGGAGCGCTTCTCTAT
Source organism: Rauvolfia tetraphylla (assembly GCA_030512225.1). NCBI lineage: Eukaryota > Viridiplantae > Streptophyta > Magnoliopsida > Gentianales > Apocynaceae > Rauvolfia > Rauvolfia tetraphylla. The sequence continues at coordinate 3,536,332 of JAJQKT010000012.1, forward strand.
TTCAAAAGATAATGTATTTTGATATTATTTACATAGATTAATCAAAAAAAATAAGAGATATTTTTTTATTATATTTTTAACTAATTTAATTTGTTCTCTAATAAATGAGAGAGAATGAAAGAATTATATTTATCTTTGGTAATAACTCTAAAATATAATCCTTAAAATTTGTCGAAAACAAACATTTTGAAAGAGAAAAAGGATCCGAAAGACACTATGTTTTAAAATAGCAGAAGTAGTAGCAAAACTACAAGTACAAGTATTCTATTATAATGCTAATAATTAGAAGTTAGATCTAAATGATATTTCACAAATATAATGGATTTAGACAACAACAATTGGATTCCATGACTCGAGTAAACATCTATCTCAATGCCCTGATCTAAACAACAACAATTGCAACAAGATTAAAGCCTGATGGGCATGACAATGTAATTTCTTGAAGACACATAAGCGACAAAGGTTTTGTTCTGGATGATCCATCACTAGATTAGTTAAGAGTGTGATTAATTAGCTGCTATTAATATCATTACCTTTAATTTGAGGTTCCTTTCTTGTATAATACTATCTAGAAAATTCTCGCGTGCATATACATATTAATTGAAATTCGGATGCCATCAAATATGAACTCAATTAAAGTATTACAAGTGCGTCAAAGAAATTGTACGAAACAACTATTGAACAATTGAATTTTTTAATGATTCCTATGTTTACACAAGATCTAATGCAAGATTAAGACAGAACATTCCAGGCATTTAATGCTACTCATGTGCAACTTCTTTGAAGGTTTTTTCTACCAATTTTGCTCCGACCATTTAGGAACCAATCACTAAAGACAACCTGGTAATATATAGTTCAATAAAATTCAAAAGAAGTTAAAGTTCTTCGAATACAATCTCCTTCTGGCTTATCACTTTGAAAAAAAATAAGAAAGTTATGGATTTAAAAATTGAAATACAATGAATCATGGGACTTCTGTTTCTTGCAATATGTAGAGGATTCAAGTGGCACATACTAACAGTGGAGACAATTGTATTACAAAACTAATCACGCAAAATTTTCCCTTTTACAACTCACTGAACACGCTCTTATATTCACTCCAAATTTCTTCACCTTTTCTTCTACTGACTTTCGCTCTATCCCACATGGATCTTTCTTTCTTGCACTTTCCTCAGTCTCACTATAACAGCTTTACGAATGCACAATGACCCCATATTTTTAGGGTGAGTTCATCAACCTTGTTTGTTGTTTACTAGCTTCTAGTTAATGTGCTGGTAAATGAAAGCTTTCGAGGAAAGAATAGGTCAAGATAATTCTAGAATTTGTTTCTAGAGCATAATAAAAAATTTGATCACTCGTGAAGATTCTAGATAGAGAGAGAGAGTATCGGTGAACGTTCTTAACAATATACACAAGATTTAACTTTCACATAAAATTGCAGTTCAAGTAAAAACACTACTATTCAGTTGAGATGGAATGAAGCTGAGGGAAAATTTTTTTTCTGTATATATATATATATATTGTGCTGGAATGTATCTTCTTATTCCCTTTTGCTCCTAAATTTGCCACTATACCTAATAAGTATACATAATTTCAGACAGTACTTCAACTAAATCCCCAAGCAGAAATGGAAGAGACATATATTGCTTGGATTAGATTATTTTCAGCTGTATAGTACATAAAATCCAAACATGGACAGTTTACGTGCTGCATGATTATTATCCTGAAAATAAGTAGTTTACACATACAGAAACTATATAGATTTTTGTCTTCTATGATTATACTGTCTCAAACTTGGTGGAGCAGATCAACATCGTAATCAAGAAATGAGCTGAAAGAAGCTCCGTCCTCCGGAGGATGCAAGTGATGAATGCTCTCGTCCAGGGAAAGGGTTTCAGTCCAAAAATCCCCAAAGACATCAGAAGATGCATCAGCTGAATTTGTAACTGTTGGATTACAGCTTGTGGAGGATGAAATCAGGCCGTCTGATGCATTTGAGAAAATCGGTTCAGTCCGAAACCAACAAAAGGCATCAGCAGGTGATTCTTCTGGATTGGTAACTGTGGAATTACAGTTTGTGGAGGGTGAAATTAGGCCGTTTGATGCATTTGAGGAAACAGGTTCAAAATCTTTGGAGGGTAAAAAGAGGTTGTTTGATGCGTCTGCGGAAAAGGGTTCAATTGAAAAACTCTCAAAGGATTTAACAAATAATTCCTCTAAACTTATGCCATTGGTAACCGTGGAATTAGAGCCTATTAGGCGGCTAGATACATTTGAGAAAACAGGTTCGAAATCTTCGGAGGGTGAAAAGAGGCTGTTTGATGAATCTGAGGAAAAAGGTTCAGTCGAAAAACTCTCAAAAGATTTAACAAATAATTCCTCTAAACTGTTGCCATTGGCAACTGCGGAATTAGAGCTTATGGACGGTGAGATTAGGCCGCTGGATGCATTTGAGAAAACGGGTTCAAAATTTTTGGAGGGTGAAAAGAGGCTGCTTGATGAATCTGAGGAAAGAGGTTCAATCAAAAAACTCTCAAAGGATTTAACAAATAATTCCTCCAAACTGATGCCATTAGTAACTGCGGCATTACCGCTTGTGGAGGGTGAAATTTGGCCGCTTGATGGATTTGAGAAAACAGGCTCAAAATCTTTGGAGGGTGAAAAGAGGTCGTTTGATGCATCTGAGGAAAAGGGTTTAATTGAAAAACTCTCAACAAATAATTCCTCTAAAGTGGTCCCTTTTTCTGAAACCAAATCTTCAGGACCCAAAGCCGAGGAGGACGAACTTTGGTTGTGTAATGTCCTTGGGCAAACGGGTTCAGTCCCTAAACTTCCAAGGAATTTCGGAAATGATTTCTCAGAACTGAATCCATTTTCTGCCTCACCGGCAAGAGTGGAGTAATTATAACTGGAGAATGAAATTTCTTTAGCAGAAACATTGGCAGCAGCAACGTCAGGATCCTTATCCATTTGTTGATCAGTGGATTCCACTAAAGAAATTAAAGAGTCTTGCTCCTTTTGAACCATAACATGCATATCCTGGGATCTTCCAATGGTTACTTCAGTTGCTTTTGCTTCTTTTTTCATGCACTTCTTCAGACGCGAATTCCAGTAGTTTTTTATTTCATTATCCGTTCTCCCAGGGACTTTTGCAGCAATGAGTGACCATCTGCAGTTGGGAAAACATCAGAATCTCGGGGTCAACTCTCTATTATGGTTATTGATCAAAGAAAAGGAAAGTCTACTATAGTTTGGGAAACTGAACCAACTCAAGATTAAAGATCAATGTATACTTGTTTCCGAGTTCTTCACGTAGTTTAATTATCGTCTCCTCTTCTTCTTTGCTAAATGATCCTTTCTTCAAACCTGGCCTGAGATAGTTCTTCCATCTTAGTCTGCAACTTTTTCCGCATCTTGCCAGACCTGATTTCATGAGGATACACAAAAATATCACAGCAGATTCACTCCAAGTCACTTAATTATACTTTTGGAAAACGAAAAATAACATGTATCTAGCCTATGATCATGCCTAGATTTTCATTGCAGATCTCGGCCATAACGTGGGAGGGAAGATGAAAAAGAAGTTCTACTTACCAGCGAATTTCGGAAGATGTCGCCAATTCCAGTGGCCATATCTTAGAATATAGTCCCGCAACCTATTATCTTCTTCTTGACTCCATGCACCTCTTTTTAGTCCAGTTTTGTCTACTGAAGGGGTTCTCACCATTTTGGTTCTTTGCTTCCCTTTCTCTTCTCTTTCTCTAAAACTTTGGACTTTGCCCTGCTCAAGTAGTCACCGTTTGAAATCTTAGCTTTATATCTGTGCCTCAAAAAGTTTCGCAGAAGACTTGTGACGATCGGGCTGGGCCTCAGTGATTGGCCCAACAACCCCAGTAAAAAGGGGAATTAAGCCTGATCTAGCAGCCGATTCAGGGAATCTACTTCAAATTTGCACAAAATAATATTAATTATATTTTCAAACCATACTTGTTTTAGTAGTTTTTTTAAGTGATAAATAATTTTTTGAGACAAAATTGATAATGAGTAATAAAATTAAATAATATTAAATAATTAGTAACTATTAATTTATGTAACAGTTATTTTAATTAAGAATATTTAATTAACAACTTTAAATAATTAATTATTATTATTAAACAAAGTCATTGTTTATTATTAATTGAGATAATCATTAAAAAATTTGGAAAAAAGAAAGAAGCTTTTGCCGAACATGATGGCAAGTTCCACCGAGGCTGCGAGTTGGCAGAATTCATCCCAAATTTCACATTTTTCTTGTGGAACTTGACAGTAAATTCGGTAAAACATTGCATATGTGGCGCAAAACGTGAAAAAAGTATATATATATATATATATATATATATATATATATATATATATATATATACTTTGTTTATAAAGGATTTTTAAGTTTTCTTTTAACCTTTTAAGTTCGTACCAACTTAAGAATTAAAGACTTTGTTTTTGTGCTTAGTCGCTGGATTCGAGCAGGTTAAGGACATGCAAAAAAATTAAAAAATAAAAAGCTTTCCAGAGAGGAAAAAAAAAAACGTTTAGTAGAAAAGGTGTGAAATCGTAGCAATTCCTTGACTTTTTTTTCTCATCTACACAACTTGTTTGACATAATTTACGCTCAGACAAATACATTGACGTAATGACCAATCGGACTCATAATCATAATTTGTCAAGCTATTACCTAGTCAATGTTATAATTTGTTGGTATCATCTTGACCCAATCTTGATAGCGCTATTATGATGATCATGTTCGCTGTAGAAGATTTAATTCACAAACATCCGAATTTGACATTTAAGTTTTTATTTTTCTTTAGATTGTGTTTTGGGGCACGGAATTGGACGTTTGGAATTGGAATTGAAGCATCATATTCTAATTCCTCAATTCCAATTCTTCAAGAATTGGTCAAGTTTCAAATATCTTATAATATATACATACTAATATCACTGATGTCATTATATAAAAAATATATATACTATTTATTAGATTAAAGAATGTTGAATTTATCTAAACTTTTATTTAGTTTGGAGCAGCTCCTTTATTCGCTTCATTAATAAAAGTTTCTTTTTCATTTTTTGAAAAGAAAAAATCTTTTAATGTCAAATCTATTCCTTTCATCAGTAATGGAGAGAAGTTATAATTATTATTTACTTTGGATGTAAATTTATAATATTATTTTTAATTAACCCATTAAGTCAGATAATTAATTATTTAAAAAATGATTCCAACAGATTATTTAACAAAGGAATTGAAAGCTAATATATACAAATGGTTTCCTATGATCTTAGGCTTTTTTTCGAGGTAAATCAGAGCAAATACAAATTTAAACAAAGTACTGACATTGATGTTTAAATGAAAATTTATTTGTTCCATTACAAGTTATATAATGTTTATTTGTTTATTTTCTCCTAATAAGTAGATAATTCTTTTGGTATAATAGTTTTACAAATATAAGTAATAAAGATGTCGGGAGATGCAAGAGGGAACGCCAAATTTGGAGGAAGTAATAATACTCAGCTATAGAGACGGAAACGAAAATTGATGCTAATTAAGAGAAATAAGTGTATTTGGATTCAATTCTATCGAAATTTAAAACAAAATTTTCATTTTATGTTCCTTTTTCTCTCTCATCAAAGATTTATATTTATAAAATTTAAAATAAAAAATCTTAAAAATAAACTTTATTCAATCTTAAAGTTTTTTATCTGCAAATTTTTCGCTTTCTTTCTGAAAGTCCTAAGTGCTTTGGAGAGCAGATCGTGGCTTCTCTTCATCGCTTAGACCAAATAGAAAGAATTGGGATGTTCATTTAGTAGAGAGAGAGATAAAGGAGGCCAAGCCGGGGGAAAGATAACCAAAGCCCACGGTCATTAACATATTAATGCATATCAAATTATTCGACTTACAATTAAAAAAATTAAAAATAATTTTATTCCATTAATATGTTAATATTAATTTAGTAATAAATTTATAAAAAATATGTAAATATAATAAATAGTTTAAGAAAATAATTTATTAAAATTTTTTAAAAATAAAAAGGGGAAAGAGCTTTGCCAGCAAAGCTCCAAACTGGAGCTTCGCTCCGCACCGCAAAGCCCCTGTCACTCCTACAGGAGCTTTGCTGCGGGATTTTGTGAAGCTTCTTGTTGGAGAATCACTGACTTGAGAGAAGCTCTAGTATGGAGCTTCGCAAGTCCATTGACGAAGCTCCTCGACCTGTGTCTAGCTGCTAGTGAAGCTCTTGCCGGCTGCCGGAATTTGGTCATTACAAAAGTTTATTCATTTTTTCTGTTTTGTAAACATTTTATACAAAAAATTATAAATGTAAGTAGGAGAGATGATTTTTTAATCTTTCGTCGAAAATTTATTAAACAAATCTCTTGAGATTAACTTTTAATTTGATGTTTTCAGTAATAGAATGAGAGAGAGTTGAAAGAGAAGGAGCCAAGCTTTCGCAAGAAATAAAATAGAAGATAATTTGTTGTGCCGATAAAAAAATTTATTACGATTAGCAATTTCTTTAATTTGATGCATTTCATACATTATAAGATAAGCAAAGATGTTATAGGGTATACTACCCCATGGCAACTGGTCCCCAAATCCATATGGTTGCAGCAAATCATCATTCTCGTTTATCGTTTATCATCCGATAGGAATGGTGCATGTTTCTTTTTAGAGAGGAATGGTTAGTGAAGTTGGGCACCATCTGAATTTTGAGGTCATCAATTACGCATTTCATTTTGTTTGCTTCCAAAGAATGTAACGCTCTGGACATACTCTCTCTCTTTCTGTCAACAGGACAACGCATTCGGACATATTGATACTGGTGAGATTCCTTAGGGAAATAGGATTCTGTTTCAACATATTGAAACTCTTTTTTGGTTGCTTATATAAAGTCTTCAGTGCTTTCTTAATTGGTGAAGGAGGTTTCAAACTATTGCTGCAAAAAAACTGAAAGCTATAGAGTCTCTACACCCTCCAATGGAGAAAATTACTGTGCTAGTGATGATTGTTTCACCATATATGGGCCATATGGCACAGGCTATAGAAATGGCCAAGCTTATACTTGCTCGAGACCCTCAAATCTCTGTCACAGCTCTGGTAATGAAAATTCCTACGGACGCAGAAACCACTGCTAGATTAGATTCCCTCATAGCCGCCAGCTCCGCGGAACGCCTCAACTTCTTCCGCCTTCCAGAACCAGAAGACACCTCAAAATGGTGTTCCATGACGAACAAAGTTGACCTGGTGCATCAACTGATTGCTTATGAGAAACCCTATGTAAGAGATATAGTCTCCAAAATGAAGAATATTTCTGGGTTCATAATCGACCTACTCAATACCACTATGATGGATGTAGCTGACGAGCTCGGTCTTCCAAGCTACATATTTTTCACTTCTGGTGCCGCATTTCTTGGTCTTCTCCTCCATTTCCAAGCCCTCGAAGATGAACAAAACTATAAAGTTTCTGATCTATTGAAGAATTGTACTGAATTTGTCATCCCATGTTTCGTCAACCCCGTTCCTGTTGGTGTCCTTCCCTCGCTGACAACAAACAGGGAAATTTGGTCGGGAAGGTTCCTTCGTCATATTCCTAGGTATAGAAATGCCAAGGCTATCATAATCAACACATTTACAGAGCTAGAAACTCATGCTCTCAATTCCTTCTCGTCAGATTCAGGCTACGGGAAATCCAGATTACCACCGATTCATACCGTAGGACCTATAATAAACAGGTTCCAAACTTCATTATCTGCTAAAAATTCAGACATCATGAGATGGCTCGACGCTCAGCCACCATCTTCAGTGGTTTTGGTATGTTTTGGCAGCATGGGAAGCTTGGGTACGGTCCAAATCAAAGAAATAGCAAATGGGATCGAGCAAAGTGGTTATCGATTCCTCTGGTCCCTCAGGCAACCACCGGCCACCAGGGCTGGATTTCCTACAGAGTATGAGAATCACGAAACGGTGATGCCGGAAGGATTCTTAGCCCGAACTGCGACAAACGGGAAAGTTGTGGGATGGGTTCCGCAGTTGGCTGTTCTGTCACACTCTGCTGTGGGAGGGTTTGTATCACATTGTGGTTGGAATTCGATATTGGAGAGCATATGGTGTGGCGTGCCCATTGCCACATGGCCAATCTTTGCAGAGCAGCAACTGAACGCATTTCAGCTTGTGAAAGATTCAGGACTTGCAGTTGAAATCAGTTTGGATTACAACGAATTCAACGAAAATCAAGAGATTATAAGGGCAGAGCAGATAGAAAAAGGCATAATGAAGTTAATGGATGGTGAAAATGAGGTGAGGAAAAGAGTGAAAGAAATTAGTGAGAAGAGTAGGTTAGCTATGAGTGAAGGTGGATCTTCTTATTTGTCATTCCAAAATTTTATCGAGACTATTCGCTCCAAAGCCTTTTGATCACGTTTCGAATTTGATAATTTCCACAAAGCATCCATACAAGGTTGGATGGGGGCAGCAGGAACGTGTCTCTTTATGTTTGTTTGTTGTAGGGTGTACATGAATATGTCTTGTTGTTACCATAAGAGTCGCTCTCTATCTTCCCAATACCCCCCCCCCCCCCCATCCTCTCTCACAATTTATATCAATTAAATACAATCAAGTGCTGAATGCGACTATTACTATTGATTTAGATAAACATGATAGTGAACGACGGAACAAATGGAAAGCAAAATTTCAAGGAATCAATTTCCGCCTTCACCTTTGTTGCTTTCATACAATATCCACTATATATGATGTAATTAGCACCGTCAAAATGGGTTGAGGTATGCGGAAGGATATGAATTTAGTAAATATAGGCCCGTTTTAACGCAGATTTTTTCGACCCGCTCCGTTTAGCCCATGGGTCAGACACGGACCAGTCCTTTTTTAAAAAAAACTTTTCTCAAAACGACGATGTTTTGATATTTTTAAAATATTTTTAAATTTTTTTTAAAAAACGATACTGTTTTTATGCTTTTTTGATAAAACGATATCGTTTTGTAAAGCTCTGCAGTAGATTGTCAATTGGGTTGACATGCTTGAGCTCGACCTGCTCGCCCGATTTTTTTAGGGCCGAGCTTTTTTTGAGCTAAAGTTGGGCCGGGCTAGAGCTTGAATTTTTGGCCCGATATGTGTTTCGGGGCCGAGCTCAGGCTCAAACTAAGCTCGACTCTTTTAAGAGCTCGGCCCGAGTATATATATATATATATATATATCTAATAATAATAATAATTTATAATCATATATTATAATTTCTTGATATAATAAATTTTTTTTCTATGTAATACTATATTAATATATAAGTATAACTATATAGATTAAAATTTTATGTGTTTTGATATAAATAATTTTATTTACATTTCACTTTTTAAAAAATTTAGTGTATAAAATTTTTACTTCAAACATTTTAAAATTATATTTTATAAAATCAATGTAACTTAATAGTTTTAATTCTTAGCAGCTTTAGAAACAATATGCATGATATTCAATCATAGAGTCTATTTATAATACTATATTAATATCTTCATAACTATATAGATTTAAATTTTATGTGTTTTGATATAAATAATTTTATTTATATTTAACTTTTTAAAAAATTTAGTGTATAAAACTTTTACTTCAAACACTTTAAAATTATATTTTATAAAATCAATGTAACTTAATAGTTTTAATTCTTAGCAGCTTTGGAAATAATATGCATGATATTCAATCACAGAGTCTATTTATAATACTATATTAATATCTTCATAACTATATAGATTTAAATTTTATGTGTTTTGATATAAATAATTTTATTTATATTTAACTTTTTAAAAAATTTAGTGTATAAAATTTTTACTTCAGACACTTTAAAATTATATTTTATAAAATCAATGTAGCTTAATAATTTTAATTCTTAGCAGCTTTGGAAACAATATGCATGATATTCAATCACAGAGTCTATTTATGATATTGTGACTAATTGATTTTTGTACTTGTAAGTTGTAATTTAGAATATTCCAAAGTAAATATTTGGTTTTATAAAATAACATATTCTACATATTCACTCTCGTAATTAATATCCTTAACTAATTTCACAAAATATATATTTTTTCATTTCTCAACATAAATTTAGAAAGAAGAAAGAAAAAACTTACCAATTAATTAATAGTTAATATTTATATGATATAACTTATAAGGTATAATTTATAAGCATAATTATCTCATTAATGTATGTAAAATAATTAGTAAACTTTAGTATTATACTAATATCTTTTTAAAAATTAATATTTATTATTAGGATAAGGCACATTAGAAGATTTTTTTTGTGTTCCCTAATGTGCGTGCGGGTTCTCTATTCTGTCTTCTTCCACGGTTCCTCCATTCGGAACGCCTGCGCAGAATCGATTCAGCCTTCAGGTGAGCTCCTCATCTTCGTCTTGCTTTCTCCGTTTCCTATCCACTCTCTTATGGGTTCTCTGTTCTGTCTTCTTCCACCATTCGGCTCGGCTGCGCAGAATAGGTTCAGGTGAGCTCCTCATCTTCGTCTTCCTTTCTTCGTTTCCTATCCACTCTCTTATGGGTTCTCTGTTCTGTCTTCTTCCACCAGTTGAGCTCCTCGTCTTCGTCTTGCTTTCTCTGCTGAATAGAATCGGTCCAGGTGAGCTCCTCGTCTTCGTCTTGCTTTCTCCGTTGAACAGAATCGTTTGTGATCATTTGGTTTTTATTTGCGCGATCTTGATTAATGGCGAAGATCATTTTTTGTCTTGGCATAACAGCATAAGAAATTGTTTCGATGATTGATGATTTATTTTTTGTTATGTTGGGTGAGCATATTATGCTGAGAATTATGTTGGGGTTGCTTGCGGTGTACGTATAAGGGGAAAAAAAAAGACTAGACGTATGTATAAGGGGAAAAAAAGATGCTAATGGCATTGAAATTTTGGAGGATAGAAAGTGAAATTAGGGCTCCAAAAATTGAGATTTTTACAAATTATGGCCAACTGGTGTGTGAGTTTTTTTGGGCGTCGGAGGGCAGCAACTTTATGCTTCTTTAAGATTCATAATCATAGGCTGAGCTTTTGTTTTTGAATAGGTCTGGAAAAAGGAAAAGGTTTCATCCCAAATTTCGACAGACAGACATTGCCAAATATTTTTAAAAAATAAACCCCCCATATAATTCAAAAATGGGATATTTAGAGGTATGATAATCAAATTTTTTATTCACATGAGTTGCATAATTTTACTTTCAATAAATTGAATTATTTAAACATATATCTTATTTAAATTGTTATTCACTACTCTAGGATTGTAATTAACTGATTGCATTTTTTTCTTTAGATGTCAGATGCAAGTAACACATATATAGTTATGAGAACTACTGGGGGTGAACATACACCAGAAAATGTTAGAGACAATGAAGATACAAGCCAAAAGAGAAAAAGGGAATCAAAGTCAAGGTCCAACGCCTGGAACCATTTTACGAAGGACCTTGAACATCCAAATAAATGTGTTTGCAACTATTGCAAGAAACAGTTCACATGCAGCAGCAAAGGGGGAACAACTCACTTGAATCGACATATTGACGAGCTGATATGCCCTGCTTATAAGAGGGAAATGACCAGGCAGGAAGCAAAAGGTCAGACTCTTTTAAGCTTTGGAAAATGTCAATCAAGTTATGAACAAATTTCAAATTCTTTGCATAAATTTGACCAAGAACGTACTAGGAGATATTTAACTGAGCTTGTCATTGTTAAAGAGTTAACATTTAGCTTTGTGGAAGACCTTTCGTTTCGAAAGTTTGTATGGAGTATAAATCCAAAGGTCAAGTTTGTCGCTAGGAATACAATGAGAACTGATTGCATGAAAATTTATACAGCTGAAAAGGTTAAGTTGAAGGAGTTCATTTCGAATTGTGATCCAAGATTGTGTCTAACAGCTGATACTTGGACATCAAAAACTGAACTACCATTCATGGCTCTTACTGCACACTTTATTGACAAAGAGTGGAAGTTACAGAAAAGGATAATCAACTTTGTTTTGGTTCCTATAAAGGCATCCGGAGAGAATCTTAGTGACATAATCATAAATTGTTTGTTGGAATGGAACATCGATAAAATTTTTGCAATTACAATGGATAACCATTCGGCTAATGATGTAGTTGCTAGATGTCTTCAAGATCATTATTCTACTCGTGGATTATTGTTACTTGAGGGTAGAAACTTGCAAGTTCGATGTTGGGCTCATGTCTTAAATTTAATTGTTCAAGAAGGTTTAGATGAGATTAAGCTTTGCATACAAAAGGTTCGTAACGCTGTAAAATATGTGAAGGCTTCGCCTAAAAGAAAAATTGAATTTCTTAAGTATGCTGAGCAAGAACGCATTTGCAAGAGTAAGATGTTGGTTTTAGATGTTTGCACTCGTTGGAATTCTACATATTTAATGCTTGGATCTGCATTGCATTATAGAAGAGCATATGAGAAAATGAAGTCTCGTGATTTGAACTTTAAGGATCCTCCAACATCTGAAGATTGGGAAAAAGCTGAAATTGTACATGGATTTTTGGAGTCATTTCATATTGTTACAAATATCTTCTCAGGTAGCAAATTTTGTACAGCTAATGTGTTTTTTTGGGAAGTCTACCGTATTCTTATGTTGTTGAGAGAAACCAGCAAAGATGACAACTCACTGCTTGGAAAAATGGCCCTGAGCATGCTTAGAAAGTTTGAGAAATATTGGATGGAAAAAGAGCCGAATGTGTTACTCTCTATTGCTTTAATTCTAGACCCCAGATTTAAGCTTAAATATTTGAAGTTTTGTTATAACAAGATTTATGAGGCTTCTTTGTTGAGAACTACAGTGAGTCATGTTGAGGCAGAACTTTATGCACTTTTTGGAGAATATTCAAAAATATATGATGTATCTTGCCGACAAGAAAAATCTGCAGAAATGGAACTCTTGAACAATGAGGTGGGTTGTAGTTCTGTTTCACTCAAGAACTTGGAATTCATGGCAGAATTTTATAAGTTTAGTGAGGAAGATGACATAATCAACAGTAAGAGTGAGTTAGATGTTTATTTGGAAGAAAAACTCTATCCACATAAGTTTGCTAATGATGATGAATCTGATATTTTGGATTACTGGAAAAGCAATGCAACTAAATTCCCTATTTTGACTATGATGGCAAGAGATGTACTAGCAATTCCTGTAAGTTCAGTAGCATCTGAGTGTGCTTTCAGTACTGGAGAACGTGTTTTGAACAAATTTCGTAGTTCACTTCTTCCTTCTACAGTCGAAGCATTAATTTGTACTCAAGATTGGATTAGAAGTTCTCCAAAAGAAATAGATTATGAAGAAGAATTTGATGCTGCATTTTCTGGTTAGTTTTATTCTTAAAACTCTTTGATTTATTTTTTTGACTTTTTGGTGTTCTTAATTTATGCTACAATTGTATTATTGTTTGAGGGACATTTCTATCTTTAATTTTTTGTATTTTGCAGATTTAAGCTTAGCCAATAGTTCACAAGATTGAAGATAATTAGGTTTCCAAGTCTGAAGTTTGCAAAAGAATGGAAGAAGGTAGTTTTCTTTGAAATATAGTTCATTTGCTTCTTCAACCTTTCCTTTTAACATGATATATTTGAATTCATTTATTTTTTAAATTACAGGTAGTAAACGAGATTACGAGATAAGCAAGTGGACATGAAGCATATGAAGAAATTGACAAATTTTATTTTAATTTGTTTTGGAAGCATAAATCTGTTGAGCGTGTTTTTGATTGATAGTTGATAGTTGTGCTACTTTGGATTTATGTCATAGACTAACTCTAGATAGTAAAATCTTGATGTTTATTGAACTCAATATTCCTATATTGCTATGGTACTTTGGTACTGCACTTTTGTTGATTTGTTTTGGTTGAAATTTAATGTGGTTTAGATATTGCTATAGTAATTTGTTTTGCTATGGTAGTTTATTTTTTTTTATTGCCAGATTGCCGTTTGCTTAGTTTGTAGAGGTATTGTTTAATAATGTTTAATAATATATGCAAATTAGTTGAAAGTCATTGTTAGACAAGTATTAAGACATTAATTTGTGAAGGTAATCATAATTTGTGGTGAAATGGTAACTTGTGAGAGCAATCAGAAATACTCTTGCTGAATGTGGCTTTTTTGCATAAGATGTATGTAAATAGACATTATTTCGGGCTCGGCCCGAAATTAGCCCGAGCTCAACATCTGTGAGCCCGTTCGGGCTGAGCCCGAGCTCGGGCTCAGTATGATATAACTCGGGCTGAGCTCGGGCTGAGCTTGGCCCGGCTCACATAGCCCGATTGACAGGCCTACCTGCAAGCTTGCCCGTTTAATCCGTAGACGTATTGTAGTGGGCCGTAGATTAAGGTTTTCAGCCCGCAGGTCAAACGGGCCAACCCGTCTTGAACCGTTTTGTTGTTCAGTTCGCAACGGATCGAAGCAAATCGGAACAGACCGACCCGTTTGACAGTACTAAATATAATAGCTAGTATTAGTTTCAGGAGTTTAATTTTTTCACTAATTTACCTAACAATTAATATGGGAAGAACAGTAATTCTCCAATACTTTTTCTGTGGGCCTTCATAAGGAAACCCTTATGTTATACATGGGCCTCACTGTTGGGGCCCTACGAGGTTGCAGGAGTGACCGCAAGGCTGCGTGTAAAGTGGAGTTTCAATTTGCCTTTTTGAATAACAAAGTTTACATTTCTTTTCGAGATTGATAAATTTTTTATACGTATAACAAATATATTTTATTTTTCTTATAAACTTACATATTTTTTTTACCATAAAAGAATGTCCTCTAATATTTTCATTCAACTTTGAAATAGAAGTATCTTCATTCAACTTTGAATTAGAATCTTGATTCAAAAATTCAAGATAAATTTTTTATTTGATTTAAAAAAGAATTAAATAGTATTTTGACTTTAAATTTTTTGTTTTGAATTTCGTAATAGAGAATTTTTTATAAGAAAAAATAAAATTAAAAATAAAAAATATGAATTATATTTCGTAATAAAATTTAATCTAAATATAGCCATAAGTTTAGACGTAATAGAATCATAATTTAGTAACTTTGTAGAAATTTATCAGAAGAAGGAATTCAGTTTGGATCCAAATCCTCGCTTGATTTGACTTTGCTTTTTGAAGTTATACTTCTGCCATCACTAGCTTTTCTCGTTTCCTAATTCAAATTAAACTTTACTTCTCACCCTTTTCTTCTTTTGTCCTTTTGCTGGGCTGAGATTGGTGTCCATGCACTTCTCTTCTTTCCTTCTTCTTTCTTTGTTTGACCGCCACTTCCAATTCCCTTTATTTTTCATGGTCAACGCAATAGTTGTTTGTAATGTCATCTTCTTTTTTTATTTTATTTGTTTACAAAATGACGCATTATAATAGTACATTTATCTATTTGGACGTTAATTTTTCATCGTCAATGCAATAACTGTGAAATTGTTTCTTGAATAAATGACTTATTATAATAGTGCGTTCATCTACTTTGTCAAAAATATGTGATTGAAATTGATTTGGAAACTTTCAGAAAAACTATCCCCTTTGTTGGTTCTCTCACTGTTTTTTCTCTCCTATTCCTTTTCCTCTTCCATTTCCACCGTTGCTCTCTTTCTACTTCATCTTCTTTAGTGACAGTTCTTGTTTCCCTCCTTTTTTCTTTTGCCTCCTACTTCTTCTCCATCAGGTTTGGTCATTTTTGTTCCTATTTCTTCATTTCTCTTGATAACTTCTTGCAAACGGTAGATTTTTTTTTTATCGATGGATTAATTGCTAACTTTTCTTTTACCTCATATTTCCTGTAGATCCATTTAGATATAAAAAGAGTTTGTTCGGGAGTACCCGCAACTGTGTTAAATTCCAGCTCACAACATTACAAAACGAAAAGATGAAGAAATGCTCTCTGATAGAGAGAGAAATAGCATAGAGAAAAACTCAACATTGAGTAAGCAAAATTTGATTTAATCACCGAAAGCCAATGTACAGAATTGCTTATGTACAAGAGCAAAACTTTCACAATGCATTATGTACATATGAATAACTTAACTAACTAAACCAAAATGTCACGTCATCATTTGCCAATCTGGATGCCAGCAGTGCTTCAGTTACTTTCCAATCTAGACGCCACAGCAGATGCATCAGCTTTAACTACATTGCAGCAACAATACATTGCTTTGCATATCAACTTCTTCCTGCATCAACTTCAGCATCAACTGCTCTACTATCTTTATCAACTTTAGTAACCCTAGCATCATCTTCATTAGCCCCCCTCAAGCTAGTAGGGGCAAAAAGATTATGCACTCCAAGACTTTTTAACAAAGAAAAGAAACAAAGAGCAGCTAACGCTTTAGTAAATGAGTCAGCCACCTGTAAAGAAGATGTAACAGGCAATGATTTAACCAAACCAGCTTGAAATTTATCTCTAACAAAATGAAAATCTAATTCAATATGCTTGGTCCTCTTATGAAACACAAGATTTTTCACAGTGTGAATGGCTGCTTGATTGTCACAGTATAAAGGAATTGCAGAAGAAAGAGGCAGCTGTAAATCTTGAAGGATAAATGATAACCATTGAAGTTCACATACTGCAGTTGCCAAAGCCCTGTTTTCTGCCTCTGCTGAACACCTAGAAACCGTGGACTGCTTCTTTGCTTTCCAAGAAAGTAATGCATTCCCTAAGAAAATGTAGAAACCGGTTACTGATTTTCTTGTCTCAATACACCCTGCCCAATCAGCATCTACAAAGGCCTTTACAGTCAAATTAGAGACTGCAGGAAAACACAAACCCTGTCCAAGAGCTCCTTCCAAATACCTCAAGACTCTATGTGTTGCTCTCATATGATTCTCAATTGGTTGATCTAAAAACTAGCTCAATTGTTGCACTGCAAATTGATATTAGGCCTGGTGATAGTCAAATATCACAACTTTCCAACTAAACTCCTGTAAGTAATATGATAAGGCAAAATCACAGAATCTGCATGTTCAAATTTAGCATGTGCCTCCATTAGTGTAGTTGCTGGTTTACAACCAAGAAAGTCAAATTGTACCAGAAGATCAAGAGTATACTTTCTTTGGGATAAAACCAATCCAATACTGCTTCGAGCCACCTCCAATCCCAAAAAGGATTTGACTGCATCAATAGCATCTAGATTATTACTGGCTAATACTATATCATCCACATAAACTAATATAGCAATAAAAGTAGTGGAATTCACTTTGACAAACAGAGAATATTCACTCTTGGATTGATGAAAACCAAGAGATAACATAGCCTGAGTGAGAGTAGCATTCCACTGTCTACTAGCCTATTTCAACCCATATAGAGACTTGTTTAACTTGCACACCAATGATTTATCAGCAGTGACAAAACCTGGTGGAGGTACCATATAAACTTCTTCTACAAGATCTCCATGCAAAATGCATTGTTGACATCACATTGATGCAAATACCACCATTTAGCTACTGCAACAACTAACACTGTTCTAATGGTTGTCATCTTAGCTACTGGTGAAAAAGTTTCCAGCTAATCTATACCCAACTACTGAGTATATCCTTTAGCAACCAACCTGGCTTTATGTCTTTCCACTGTGCCATCAAAATTATACTTCACTTTATACACCCATTTACATCCAATGGGATGTTTGCCAAAAGGTAAATGAACCAACTCCCAGGTTTTAGTTTGTTCTAATGCTTCAATCTCCTTTTTCATTACTTCTCTCCAAATTGAATGTCTAACAGCCTCCTCACAATATTTAGGTTCAACATTAATAGAAATATTCAAGGCAAAAGTCTTGTAAGCTGGTGCTAAAAGATCATAACACGTGACATTTGCCAAAGAATGTGGAGAAGATAAAAGTTGATTACAAATGTAATCACTCAAATAAACAGGTCTTGTTTTTTGTCTATTGGATCTTCGAGGTGTAGAAGGTATGATTGGAAGAGGAACAAAACCAGAGACAGAATCACTAGATAAAGTTAACACAGGATCAGGAACAAATTCAGAATCTTCTGAATTATTTGCAAAAATGGCATTAGTTTTATCAAAACCAATAACTGGGAATGAAGAAGGTGGAAATGAAGAAGTATTTGCTGGTTTTGATTGATGAGAGATAGAGAGTGAGGAATCAGAAGTAGATTGAAAAGGAAATACTCTCTCATAAAATACGACATTTATAGATATAAAAATAGATCTGGTGGAAAGGTCTAGCAATATGTATCCTTTACTGGTTTGTGAGATTCCTAGCAACACAGCTTTTCTTGCTCTAGGATCAAATTTGGTTCTTCCCTGCTCTAGAGTAGAAGCAAAAGATAAGCAGCCAAAGACTCTGAGATTTGTGAATGAAGAATCTCTACCATACAACATGAAGTAAGGGGATTTATGATGTAAAACAGGTGTTGGGAGTCTATTTATCAAGTAAACTGCATGCTGGACACAGAAACCCCAATAAGACAAAGGAACATTAGATTGCAGTTTAAGAGCTCTACCAACATTTAAGATGTGTTGACTATTCCATTCTATTGTGGGGTTTCAACACAAGAAGTTTGATGTATTATGCCTTTGGATTGAAAGAATAAAGGCATTTGAAATTCAAAACCATTGTCAGTCCTAATGGTTTGAACTTGTTTTGTAGACTGAGTCTCAACAAAAGTACAGAAGTTTTGAACAAGTTTTCTGACTTCTGTCTTGTCTTTCAGTAGGAAAATCCAAACATATCTGCTGTAATCATCTACTACAGTCAAGAAATATCTCTGTTTATATATAGTAACATGTTTATAAGTTCCCCAAATATCCATATGTACTAACTCAAAACAGCTGGAAGTAATAGACTCTCTTAAAGGAAATGAAAGTTTCTTTTGTTTGGCAAGAGGACAAACAGTACAATTGGAATCACAAGGAAGAACAATATCATGCCATATGCCTTTAAGAATTTGCATCCTTTGAAGAGAAGGATGACTGAGTCTATAATGCCAAATATGTCCTTTGTTAGATGAACAAGAAAAACAAGGACTAGTCTGGTTACAGTAAGGAAACATACAAGCAGAAGGATTACAAGAATTAACTATACTTTCAAAAACAGTTGAAGAAACTCAACCGAAAGGAGAGGCTTCAAGATAGTACAGACCATTGCAACACTTAGCTAATCCAATCCTCTTCAAGGTTGCAATGTCCTGTATCAAACAACCATATAGATGAAAAACAAGATTGCACAAATTCTGTTGTATCAGTTTATCTACTGAAATCAGGTTGTATTGAAAAGAAGGAACATACAACACTTCATTCAGTATTAAATGTTTAGACAAATTCACTTGGCCTTTATGAGTAATAGCCACACAATTCGAATTAGGCAGCTTGACAAAAATGTCAGGAACAGGTGTAAAACAAGTAAAATATTTCAAGGAACAAATTATATGATCTGTAGCATAAGAATGAAAAATCCAATGCCTAGATGTTTCAGTAAAACGTTTACCTGTATATATTGTTTTGTCAAAATTTACTGTGAGTACAGTGGCTTGTCCTGCTACTGGAGAATGTTTTGTCATGTGGCCAGCATTTTGAACTTTTATAGTCTAAAACATCTGCATCAAATTATGATATTGCTCATGTGTGATGATTGCATTAAGATCTCCATTACTTGGCACTGCTACATTTTCATTCACCATTGTATAGTTTGCCCGAGTTTTACCTCCAACACCAAAACAAGCATTATATCCACCTTCCCTTGGTGTAAACTTAAAATTTGGTGGGAAACCATGTTTCCTGTAACACCTATCCACTGTATGACCAGATTTTCCACAGAAAGTGCATTACATAAATTTTTGTCCAAAGTTTCTTCTATTATTACCAGTCACAGCATTGCTTATATATTGTGAACCTTTAGTTGGTATACCTACATGCTTCAGTATTCTCTTACCAGCAATACCATTGCCATCATTATTATGACTCATATCACCAGGTTTTGTTAGCGTCACTTGTAGTTTTGGATTTTGACTAGAAGAATAATTGAGTTGTCTTTCATGCTTTATTGCCATTGAAAAAGATTGATCAATGGTAATGGTGTCATAACCAACACTTGTGATTTAAGACTATCAAATTGCTCATTCAGTCTTTTTAGAAACCGTATGACACACTTTGCATCATAATATTCTCTCATTTTCTTAATTGCACCACAATTGCAGCTAGGATCACAAACACATGAAGGCAAAGGCCTCAAAGCATAGAGTTCATCCCATAAAATCCTCAACTGAATATAATATTCATTCACTGTTTTAGTTCCTTGTTTTACATTTTGAATTTCTTCTATAAGGTCAGATAAATGATGCAAATCACCACCAGAATAACATTCATATAAATCTTCCCACACTTCCTTAGCCGTATCTAACCACATCATACTTTGAGCAATTGTAGAATTCATTGAATTGATTAACCAATATAAAACCGTGGTATTGACTTGCTACCACAAAGTAAAATTGTGTGTACCTCTTAATGGTGGTTGAAGGGAGCCGTCAATAAAACCAATTTTATTCTTAGAAATCAATGCCATCCGCATAACTCTACTCCAGGCATGATAATTGGCTTCTGTAAGTACTGGTTGAACTAGTGGTTGACTCGAGCTATCATTAGGACTCAGGTACATAGGGCTTGTTGGTAAATACTCTGCATTTGTCGCCATGACTAAACTTCTATTGAACGAACTCAAAATTACAAGAATAAAAAAGAAACAGAGACAATTCGCTACTCGAATTGGAAACTATAAACAACAAAAACCTAAAATTCTTGCTCTGATACCATGTTAAATTCCATCTCACAACATTATAGAACGAAAAGATGAAGAAATGCTCTCTGATTGAGAGAGAAATAATAGAGAGAAAAACTCAGCATTGAGGAAGCAAAATCTGATTCAATCACCGAAAGTCAGTGTATAGAATTGCTTATATACAAGAGCAAAACTTTCACAATACATTATGTACTTATAAATAACTTAACTAACTAAACCAAAATGCCACATCATTATTTGCCAATCTGGATGCCAGCAGTGCTTCAGTTATTTTCCAATCTGAACACCACATCAGATGCATCAACTTTAACTACATTGCAGCAACAACAGATGCTTTGCATATCAACTTCTTCCTGCATCAACTTCAGCATCAACTGCTCTACTATCTTTATCAACTTTAGTAACTGCATAATCATCTTTGTTAGGCTGAGAAAGAAACATGTTCTTCTTTGTCTCTTTGTTTTAACTCCTACATTTTTTTTAATGTATTGCTTTTGGTTTTTCCAGGTTGGTAACTTGTCACAAAATGTGGGGATTGGTAGAAGAAAAAAAAGTTGGAGATGCTGTTAGTAGTATTTTGTGTGAATAGTTTGGTTTTTTATATACAACTTCAT
Organism: Rauvolfia tetraphylla; assembly: GCA_030512225.1. Taxonomy (NCBI): domain Eukaryota; kingdom Viridiplantae; phylum Streptophyta; class Magnoliopsida; order Gentianales; family Apocynaceae; genus Rauvolfia; species Rauvolfia tetraphylla. The sequence continues at coordinate 3,557,767 of JAJQKT010000012.1, forward strand.
TCCTTTTTCATAATCATAAACATATAAATATTGAAAATTTCATAATCTTCTATATTTATTTATAATTTGATATTTATAATTGCCATCTTCTATTGAAACTGATGCTTCAACGAACGATCTAATTATTCATTAGTATAGTAATATAATTTATTAGTTCAGTGGAAAATTTTATAATAGAATTGAAAGTTATGTGAATGTTCTTTTTTTTTTTTATATCCTTCTTTTGGTTTTTCTATTAAAGTTTTTGGATATTCATATTTCAGATGGACTGCTAAAGAAAAAAAATTTTCAGAAGGCTATTGATAGAGAATGAAGAGATAAAAGAGATAAAGTAGTAATTCATATTTTAAGGGCATCTTGATTCTTAATTATGGATGATCTTTTATGTTATATTCTTTTGAATTCAATTTAAATTGTTTTACTTTTTTATTTGTCTCTTTGATGTTAAGTATCACAAGTATAAATCAGATTGTGTAAAACTTACAATTTGAATGGTCTTCATAAACTACTCATGGTATTTCCAATTTGAACGTTAATGATTAGTGTGAACATATTTTTGTTTGAAGATTAGGAGAGACTAATAAAAATATCTATTTTCTAAATAATGTAGTTCTCAAATTTGTTGGTGGTTTGAGCTTTTTAGATCAGATTTGTGTGTTTGGTGAAGGTATTACACTACATGTTTTCTATTAGGAACTGCAATAAGCTTCATATGTATTTACTCATATTTTGATATCATTATTTTGATATATTTATGTAAGAATATGAAAAAAATAAATAAATATTTTTAATGTAGAACATATTTAAAGCATGTCTATATAATCAAGTCAGTTTACTAAGCAACCAGAGAAAAAAAAAAAAAACTAGATGTTAAATTAATTAGCTAATCAATGACATTAGTAAGTTCCATTGAAGTACAAAATAACGTGATCTATGCTGCTTCCACATTGGGTATGGTGCACCCAACGTCATATTTTTTCTCCCCTGACTTTTATTTTTTACTAGTGTTAAAGCCCGCGCATGCGCGGATATTTGTCTACTTATTTTTTTAATAATAAATAGTATAATTTTTTTAAAAATAATTGATATATAATATTATATTTGTTATGAATTTGTTGATGCACAGTCGTTGTCGGCACAGCAAAATAGTAATACTAATGTAGAGAGTTTAATAAAGAAATTATAATGTAGAGAATAGGAGAAAACTATAGAGAGAAAATAGAGAGAAAGAACAAGAGATCTTTATTAATTCTCTGAGAGTAAATCAATCAATGAATGAGTGTCTATAACACCTCAGTCTAGAGCCCTATTTATAGGGTTCAGGGGTACATCCAAATCAGAATAGGTATAGGGTAATCAGAAGACAAATCTTATCACTAATCAAAGATATGATAGAACTCTACCATCTATCTTCTGGATAGTTGGGGTATCTTTATAACTCTAATAATGGACAACCATAATAATATTAATTTCATAACACTCCTCCTTGGATGTCCATTGCATAAGAGTATGCCTTGTTAAAACCTTACTAGATAAAAAACCCTGTGGGAAAAACTCTAGTGAAGGAAAAAGAGTACGCTACTCTTTATGCCATATTTACTCCCCCTGATGAGATAATCCTTTAAGGTTTCTTAACCGCTGCATTCCAATTTTGTTCACCAATTTATCAAATGATGCGGCTGGTAATGCCTTAGTGAATAAATCTGCCAGATTGTCACATGATTGAATTTGTTGCATATCAATGTCACCACTCTTCAGGAGCTTATGAATAAAGAAAAATTTTATCATATCTCCTTAGATATATTCCAAACTTTATTATCATCCAACAACATAGTTGGAATTCCTCCTTAGAGGATATAGATTTATCTCGAATATATTAATCATGATCAAATATATTCTCAACCAACATCATGAATTTTTATAAGTTGAAGATGTGGCTGTTATAATCAACACATTCTTATAAATGCATGGTGTATGTGAATCATATAGGTAACTTATACCTTGCATATCCATCTCAACAAGAGTTGGATTTTCTCAATATTCGAGATAAACTATCTCAAGGAGATTCAAAAGCAAGTTTAATGCCGTCTCAAAATTTATTGGGTAGAGAAGAACTATAATAGATATATACTTGCACGTGGACAAGTGTATTCATGCTCTAAATTGCAGAGTTATGGTACTTCAGGACCAAAGAGTTCTTCAATATCCTTTAATAGATATAAAAGATCTCACATATAATAACCCAATAATAATTGATGTGCTATGTCCATGTGAAATATCTTCAGGATGTTCAATCAAAATAAAATGTTGATTACAATACTTACTCCTCTAAATTCTTCAGGAAAAATATCTTGATTATCAAATCATTTTCTCTTTTCAAAATTAAGAGATCAATCACGCTTCAGGCGTGTATCAAAATCATATAATTATAGAATTCATATATTTGTCCTGCTAGGACATTTATCCAAATAGAAATATCTATAAGTATAATGTTATATTGACTAACTCTACAGGAGTCAGACAAATAATCAATATGCAATTTTATGCAAATAAATAATATTTTGAACTTCTAGTTCATTAATACTTGTGCATAGATCAAGATAATGAAAGTCATAAATAATATCATCTTTTAATTGATGATTTTCTCCCCATAATGTGGGGAACACTATGCCAATCAATAGATTGTACAATGAGGATATATTCTGATAAAGAAATATATATAGCAAGTATAGCTACGTATAGAATTTCTTTATATATGGACATATTCAATCATTCTTTCAATAAAAATTCACTAAGATAATCTCATTATGTTCTACAGGAACAATTATATGCTTCAAGCATATCAAGTCCATTAGGGACTTCAAATATAAGCTCTATTATCAAATGATAACAAATATAAACACATATTAAGTGTTATCATTCACTATTATATCAACCACTAGAAATATATTTCTTCGTTATCAGTGCCAAGTCTTACGAAGAATCATACGTCATAAACCATGATAATATTCACTTTTGTGGTTCGCATTTTATAAGTAAATATTAATTGCTATCTCTTTGGATTACACTTCAAGTGTATAATTCCTGGTGGGAATACATGTACACTTCAAGTGTACTTGTGAATAGTTTAAACTTTTCATATTTCTTATGCGAACTTTATCATTTCGAGTCTGCAGACCTCGATTTGAAAATCCTCAATATATTATGCGCATTAATATCTTTAAAGTCATATATTGGTACGGTTTCAATAGTTCCCAATCATGTTGAGATCTCATCATTTATCACAGTTTTCAAGTACCTGAATTTCTTCTGGAAATAATTTATCAATCATGTTTTGGGAGAAAAATTCTGCTGGAATTTAAATCTCCTCGATTTAACATATATGACTATCTTAAGCCTTTGCTCCAGTGAGGAGTTTGTATCTTTGGAACCGACTTATCTACCACATTTTAGTTGTGTCTCAAATTTATTTGTAGTGATAGATTATCCTTCAGGGATATCAAATAGGAGCATTCTTTGCTGGATGTTGGTCAATTAATATACCTGACTATATAAATTATCCTTTGAACTTCTGGTTCAAGGTATCTTCTATGAGAATCAAAATAGAAGATCAAGATAAGACACATACTAATATCTTTATCCAACCTCATGATTTCTCCTCTTTATGTTGGGGCAACATATTCAAAATTAACAAAATACGAATCTCTCCCTTGAGATTTGCTCCCAACATATTTAATAATTTCTTTGAGAACCTCATCTCATTATCTTTGTGGTAGTGCAACATACATAGTGCATTTCTAAATTTAAGATGAGAAATATTTAGTTTCTGACCACAAACCAACTACTATAAGGAGAATTACAATGTGTTGGCAAAATACGAAATAAGTGCTAATATATCACAGTCATGAATATTCTACAGGATGTTCAATATTTATCTCAATACAACTAGTATTATTAGGACAAATTATGTCTTTGGGAGAATCTTAAAACATGAGCTCATTATCAATAAATTGTGCAAACTATAGGTTGCAAAAACAACAATATACATACGACTATTTGTTGATGCATCAATTAATAATTTTTCATATTCATCCCAAAATAACACATTCAACCCCAAGTAATACTAGCAACTTTTAAATAAAACAAGTAGCACATATAAATTCATCATATTAGGAAACTTCTGGTTCCATAATAAATTCATAATCATTATTCGTATTTTAATGATCCGGGATGGTCCAACCGGTCATGCCAACTAATAAATTATTTATCAGTAAACTTCAAGTTTACTCAATATTGCATCTCAATTTTATAATTCTATGCAATATAAATCAGGAGAGATAAATAGTGGTATCTATAATTGACATATATTTCATATCATAATGGTAATGCATATGTCTCAAAATTTCATTCATCCGATGTCTCGATATACTGATAATATAATCAATGCTCAAACAGCTTTACAAGACTCTATAGGGAATGATATATTACAACAATTGACCATTAGATGAAGATTTAGTAGCTCTTCTAGAGCTTTTAAGCAATTAACTCTTCTAGAGTTATTTGATCAATTAGTTCTTCAGGAACCTTGCACTACCATTTATACTTTGAACATATATTTTAAATTTTGTCCTAAAAACAACAAATATTGTTTAGACAAATTGTATCTTCACAATTCTTGATCCAAAATAAACTAAAATAACATAGAAAAGTAGCAATTCGATAATTTAAAATTTTTGGTTAACATTCAAAATGCTAAAAACTCTTTCTGGATATTCAAAAGAACTTTGTACGTTCACATATGCCATATCAATATTATCAACACAAGCATCATTACTATCAGTAGCATAATTTAGTAAAGTAAAGAATTATCAATAATTAATAGAGATTCATAACATGCTTGACGTACTACAGGTACGTGATAAACTTTCATATTGCATCAATAACATGTTAGAATTATTACTTTTCCTTTTTCCTTCTCATTATTTTCTCACTTCTGGTGAGTATCTATTCACTGGGAATTTAATGAGTCATTCTTATAGTATAAGAATAGAGTATATTTCTACTAGTCGCGACCAAAATCTCGTACATTAATATATTATAATTTCTAATGTCATTCACTTCAGGGAATGTCATAAACATATTTGATCGAGCGTCAAAATATTTTATCCAGGACTCATTTAGTCTCAGAAGATATAAATTCAAAATACTTCTGAAAATTTTCTTCTCAATATTGCTACTTCAGGAGCATGTTAGAGATATAAGAAAGGAAAATTCTTTTATTCATCACATTACTAGTGATATTTCTTCTTATAACTTTAATTGAGGAGAAATTCTAAAAGCAAAAATTTTTTGCATACTGATAGGCATAAAAGATTATAGGCACACTTACAACAAATCAGAACTAGCATTTATATAACAATCATCTTCTGGTGATTGTATGTTTCATTCACAATTTGCTAGTAATCAAGTGGCTTTGATGCTTTGTATTTTTTAAATGGTGTCTTCAGGACCCACAATATCCAGATGCATATATTCTAGTCACCATGATTATATGGATTATTCTTACCATATCTGCGTCTATGTTGACGGCTTCAACTATGACTACGACCTCTTCTAAGGCCATAACCATTGGTTCTAATGCATTCACTCACAAATTTAAAGTAAACTATGTTTTTGATAGAATAACTATCTTCTGGTAGTCAAATCTTTCTTTTAAATCATTCCACAAAAAAAAAAAAAGATCTTTCACAATAAGATATTCCGTCTTTAGATCCTCATAGAAATTATGGCGGTGAAAAATCATGGCTTTTATATGATTTTAAGATGGTGTCTGCCAGACCCATTATATCTCAATAAATTTGAGCATCTAATGTCTATGACATATAATTCTTTCTATAAATATCAAGAGTAAAAAAAAAACGAGTTTTGAAAAGTTTGCCATGAGAATTCAAAGATAGAAAAAAAATACCTCTTTTTCTCTTAATTAAACTCTCAACTTCGGTGCAGGGAGACTCGTATCGATAACGTAGTTATGAATTTGTTGACGTACGATGTCGTTGTCAGACATGAGCAAAAATAGTAATACTAATGTAGAGAGTTTAATAAAGAAATTATAATGTAGAGAATGGGAGAAAACTATAGAGAGAAAATAGAGAGAAAGAACAAGAGATCTTTATTAATTCTCTGAGAGTAAATCAATCAATGAATGAGTGTCTACAACACCTCAGTCTAGAGCCCTATTTATAGGGTTCAGGGGTACATCCAAATCAGAATAGGTATAGGGTAATCAGAAGACAAATCCTATCACTAATCAAAGATATGATAGAACTCTACCATCTATCTTCTGGATAGTTTGGGTATCTTTAATTTCATAACAATATTTAAATATTTGAACTTTTTGTACTCTATTAATATAGAAGATAAGGTGTAACTCATGATTAACATTATTTACTAAATTATTTTTAATAAAATCAAATTTTATTTAAAATTTTAGATATAAATCTTTTCAAATTCTATTAATTGAAGTAAGATTCAAAATCTTTTCATATGCCTTTTTTAGATATAAATCTTTTCAAATTCTATTCATTGAAGTAAGATTCAAAATCTTTTCATGTGCCTTTTTTAGATATAAATCTTTTCAAATTCTATTCATTGAAGTAAGATTCAAAATCTTTTCATATGCTTTTTTTGACTCAATATTTTAATTTTATCTATATTTTTTGTTGCTCCGCCATTAGTTATGAATGAAGTCATTACACTACTGATGTTATTGAGTTGTGTATTTCAGTTATGTACTTAAGCTAAGAAATAAACTGAATAAAGAACTATAGTTATATATATATATATATATATATATATATATATATATATATATATATATATATATATATATATATATATATATATATATATATATATATATATATATATATATATAAGATAAGTTCATAATAATTAGTAGTATTCAAAAATTTTAAAGTTCATTGTTTAATATTTAATATTATTTATAGATTCATTGGTTTTACAATTAATTACATATCATTAAACATTAAAATGATTAGTAGATTCAATGTACTTCAAAATGAATTGAATTTCATGAAAATTAATGTATAGTTATTGAATTTCATTACTTTATCATCTATTTAATTTCACAAAAATTAAGGTGATTAGTAATTTTATAAGCTTATGTAGGCACATTAATCTATATGTTCATAAATGTACATAATTCCACTTAGCATGATGAGAATTCAAATAAATCTAAAATTGTCCACATGTCATTTCTTTGCGATTCTTCCTCAACTTTAATATATATATATATATATATATATATATATATATATATATATATATATATATATATATATATATATATATATATATAGATAGATAGATAGATAGATAGATAGATAGATAGATAGATTTTACTAATAATATTATCAATGTTACCTAACTAGATTTTACACTCCTAACCAAACTTTTTTCTTAACATCAACCACCTAGCAAGTGTATTATCATTAAATTAGTAGATTTTGTAATCTTCCTAAAGTAGAGAGATCAAATTACTTACATGCATGCTTTGGAGCTCAGGAAATCCAATAGCATGGGTTGACAAGGGTTTTCGTTTGAGAAACTATTTTGGTCGAATTTGAAGGGAGAGGAAGGTACGTTTTACTTTTCTTTATTCTTTTTTGAAAGTTTGTGGCTTTTTCATGCTTTTGCCTATTCAATTTTTTTTCCTTTACTTCGAAAAGAAAACTGGATTTGAGCGTTCTCTATGTTGCCTTTGAAATTCTTATCTGAAATTGAACATCAATGAATTCCCTAAAAGATAAAAGAACTGCAGAAACTTTATGCGTTTAAATTATTAATTTATGCTATTTTTATTTTAGGAGAAATCAAAGTTTGACTTGTAGCTTAAACTGTCAAAAGTTTCAAGCAGTTAAACGGTTCAAGGAATGGTAAAATTTCTCAAATTCTTATAGTAATTACCTTTCTTATTTTCATAACTCATGTTTAAATTGTTATTCCTTCAACTAGAACAGAAAGAATCTACTAATTCTGATTTAACTTCACTGTATTATATTTGGAATTGGAGGATAATAACGAAATGGAAGCCATGGTTAAGCAAACTGCAGCTGGCAATCTCAATTCTCCATGAAAGGACAACTTATGTTAGTCCAGTGTTAGATTCTCCTAGCATAAAAAAGCTCTTGTCTAGGAACTCAAATAATGATTTTTATTCTTTGGTCTGTGTCAGTAAGCTCTAATTCGGAATTTAATCTGTAGACTCTTCTAAATGATTAGTTCTTCTTTGTTTGAATTCAATTTGCTGCATATTCCACCTTCTCTAGATCATGAATTAGCTTTCTTTTTTTCCACTGAGTTCTTAAAAATGAGCCATAAAATAATTCTCCACTATTATAATACTAATAAATTTCTGGGATTTTGTCCATTCTTTTATGGGTTCTTAATTCAGTACTAATTTTGAGTAATTCTCTTCACATCGACATAAATACGGGATCATAAACAAATATTTCTGCATGTAGCGCGACTGACTAAACTAGTCTGCTTTCCAATTCCTTCGCCAAAACTATTCCTGGAGTCTTTCTTTTCTTTTTCTTTTTCTTCTAATTTTCTGCCAAAAAAAAAAATATTGCAAGAAAAATGTAGTATATCCAATATAAAATACCAGCATAGAATAACCCATATTAACAAAATTATAGCTTCTAAACTCAAAACGTCAAATTATAGAGTCAAAATAAATAATTTGAAATTTAAATAAATTTGACTGTCAAATATAATAAATAAAATTTTCTTATGCCAAAACTAAGTGAAAATTAATGAAATTTATATATAAAATACGGCCTTATCATGTTTTCTATCTAATTGTACTTAAGAATTCATTATAAAACTTTTGATTAGAAAACAATCCAATTAAATATCCAAAATTTATCAAAGAAATTCTTCAAATTCGTTTCTAATTTGATGTTTTAAAGAGAGATGAGTGAGAATAGAGATATGAAAGAAAGGACTCTATTTGACTAAAGGGACAAAATAGAAATATGTGTACTGCAATTACAACAAAATAGTTGTGCTTATAAAAGATATTTCGTTTTAAAGATGTTTGAAATTGAATGTCTATTTTATTAAAATAGTCATATATTTTATATAAACTTTCACTAGTAACCTTCTTAATTTAAAAGAAATAAGCTTCGTTAACACAAGGGCTCCACCAATAACCTCTTTCGCTCTCTTGATTTAAGAGATTTTAATTTTACTAACATATAAGATATACTATTAATCTCTTTAGTTAACAAAGATATCATAGTAACTTTGCTATAGTCAAATTACTCTTCTTAATTTTATATTAAGTTAAAATAGAACATCTAAGTGTGGAGGGATGGAATATTATTTATTTATTCCATATGTTTCATATATTAGCTCTTTTACAATTTTGATATAAATCAAAGATTTTCAAAATTTATATAATTCAAAATAAAAAGATTCATGTTTACACTAAAGATATTAATAAGTAGAGAGGATTTTTTCCTATTTATATTATAAATGAAGTAGATATTATGAGACAAATAAGGATTATAAATAAGGCTAACATTATGAAATAAAAAGTGCACTCTTTTAATTTTAGCATTTTCGAGATCTGAGCTCTTGTTGGAAAGGCGCTGAGAGGACGCAAATTCCAATTTCATGTGATCAATTAAAAATTGGCATTGTAAAGAGTGGTCTTTTATTTTATTAGAAAAAAGTTGGTCCGTCTTTTTGTTGGTTCCTTTCTTTTTTTTTTTTTGTTATGAATTTTTTTTAGAAGCAATGTGAAGTAAAATTTTAAGTATTTTAAATTAAACATAATAAATTTTAATTTTGAATTTTTAAATTTTATTGAAAGATCCATGATGTATGTATTACTTTATCATGACTAATAAACTTAAAGCTTTATTATATTTAGTCAACGAAGTTAGAAATGTTTGTTTCGCGGTCCCCGAACGCATTTTGAGATGTGTTCATATTATTGGATAATAAATTCGTTTTATAAACGCATTTTCTTCATTGTTTTGAGTCTTATAAACACATGATTGTCATTTATTTTTGATAATTTTGATGGAAAATGGACAATGTGTAATAGTTAATAATTAATTTTGATAGAAAATGGACAATGTGTAATAGTTAAGTGTACGTTAGTTGATGTTTGTTCATTGTTCTTGCTTCTCCTTTCTGGTCTTTTTCTTGCTTTGCTCCTCCACATTCACGAAGCCAACCGAAGTACACGTATGGAAGTTTTGTCTTTTTGTTCCACCTCAATGCAACAAATTTCATTTTAAATTTTATAATAATATTTTTTATTATTAAATTTTTATTTAAATTTAATATTTTTATTTTAAATTTTATAAAAATAAATTATTTATAAAAAATATAATTTAAAAATTTTTAGATTAAATTACATTATAAATACATCTTAGAAAATGCGAGAACTTGAACTTCACTTAGCCAGTTGTGTCGTAGGAACCTGCCCTCGTGGCAGCCTACTGTCCCCTCGGCAAAATAACCTATTTTGCAGATGTTAGGTGCTCTTTTTTATATTTTACTAATTAGGTAAGTTTGGATTAGAACATTTTCAAATATTGGCAATCAAATATAATTTACTATACTTATTATTTAGTGTGTACGGAATCTTCCCGTTAACTTTTCCGAGTTAAGAATGTAATGATCACTATATTCTATGATACTGAGTCACAATTGCTTGACAGCTTAACTAATATTATATTTTATTATTTTGTTAATGTTACAACACCTTTCATCATTTAATTATTATAAGCAAATCACAATAAATTTAACCTTTTTATCCTTAAATTTAATTGTTGAATTTTTATATAAAAATTAAAAATTTTCATTAAAAAATAAAAGAATACTAAAAATTTAAATTACCATTCTTCCATCCAAAATCTTATTCTAATTGTATAGATAGGCAGGTAGATGGATAATATTTACATTACACCATTTCTTGACCGTGAATTGAGATTGCGTGTAATCTTTATAAAACTGAGGGTCCGAAACTTGTGTGGTTTAGAAAAAGAATAGAATCTCCATGACAGTTCTACTCGTGAAAATGCCTTCTGACCCTGAAACCAATACTAGAACATAATCCCTCACCGCAGCCGCCATCGCCGAGCGCCTCCACTTCATAAAGCTTCCAGAACCAGAGGACGCCTCACAATGGTGTTGCGCAAGCAGAGGTATCCTCTTCCATCGACTCATGGAATATCAGAAACCCCATGTAAGAGAAACAGTCTCCAAAGTCAATAATCTTTCTGGATTCATTATCGACCTAGCAAACACCACTATGATGGATGTGGATGACGATTTGGAGTTCCTTGCTACGTATATTTCACTTTCGGTGCTGCTTTTCTTGGTTCTATGCTCCATTCCGGAAACCTAGAGGACGAACAAAGCAGAAAATTTCTGATCCATCGTATAGTTCTACAGAATTCATCATCCCATCTTTCATCAACCCCGTCCCTGTCGATGTCCTCCTCCCAGTGATGCCAAATGATGATGAGTGGGAGATTTGGCGAGCAAGATTCCTCCAGCAAGTTCGCAGCTATAGAAAAGCCGAGGCTATCGTAATCAATACATTTCCTGAGCTAGAACGCCATGCTCTCAATTCCTTCTACTCGAAGTCGCTTGTAGAGAATCAAGATTGCCACCAATTTACACCATAGGTCCTATTCTAAACAGGTTCCAAGCTTCATTTTCTGACAAAAGTTGGGACATCAAGCAAGAGTTTGATTCGCAGCCTCCATCCTCAATGGTTTTCTTATGTTTTGGTAGCATGGGAAACTTCGGTGTAGAACAAATCAAAGAAATTGCAAAAGGGATCGAGCAGAGTGGTTATCGGTACCTACGTTCAGTCAAGCAGCCTCCGGTAACAAGGGGTGGATTTCCTGTCGAGCATCAATCTTATGAAACGGTGATGCCAGAAGGATTCTTGATAAGAACTGTGACAACTGGGAAAGTTGTGGGATGGGTTCCACAGTTGGCTGTTCTGTCACACTGCCGTGGGTGTATTTGTATCGCATTATGGTTGGAACTCAATATTGGAGAGCATATGGTGTGGTGTGCCGATTGCCACATGGACACTATTTGCAGAGCAGCAGCTAAATGCATTTCAATGGGTGAAAGATTAAGGGCAAAATTAGTTTTCAATCCAAGTTTTTCTTTTTTATTTTTATATTTTTTATTTTGATCTCATTTTTTCTTCCACAAATATTTCATTATTATGATTCTTAATACAACTTAACTCAAATAAAAACTCAATCCAAATATACCCTTAAGAATTGCTGTTGAAATTACTTTTGAATTATAGTGAAGACAGGGAAACTCAAGAAATTGTAACGGCAGAGAAAATGGAGAAAGGAATAAGGAAACTGGATGGTGAAAACGAGGTGAGAAAAAGACTAAAAGATTAGCTATATGTGGACGTGGATCTTCTTATTTGTCATTTCAAAACCTCATCCACTGTCTTGGCCCCAAAGCCCTTTGATGTCTACTGTTGAGAATTTTGATAATAATTTCTTCTAAAATTAATTTTTAGTGAATTAAAAAATATAAAATACTACAAATATACTCAATAAATAATATTGAATACAATAATAAAAAAAATAATAACAATAAATAAATGCAAAATAAAAAGAGAGATAAGGAAAGAATACACTCGAAAAAATTTGATAACGGAGTTCGGCAAAATTTACCTAGCCTCCGAGTACCACTCAAGCAGCCTGCTTTTATTTATAGTGGAAGAAGTGGTACAAAATTTGGAATATACTAAATATAAGGGGAGAGTCCCTTTTTTTAGGGATCAACTCCCCTCACAATTTCATCTCCTACCAATGTGGGATAAAATTGTGCCAAAAGTCAACAAATCTCCATCTTGGCACAATTCTAGTCTCACCAAATACAGAACCTCAAACAAAAAATAAATACAGTCTTCACAGTACTTCTAAATTTTGCGCCATTAGGTGCCAACTCAAATGTGCAAGATATTAACAAAGTCTAAACAATGTTCAAACTTGACCCTTCTAACCACTTGGTCAACATATCTGCAAGATTCTCGGTAGTGTGAATCTTCCAGAAAATGGTATCCTCTTCTTCGAGAATTTCTCGTATAAAGTGATAGCGAACATCAATGTGCTTCGTCATTGCATGAAAGACTTGATTCTTTGTTAAGTGAATAGCACTCTGACTGTCAAAATAAATCTCAAGTTATTTCTGACCAACTTCTTAGTCTTTAAGCAACCCATGAAGCCAAATTGCTCCCTTCACAACCTCTGTGATCGTCATATACTCTACCTTTGTTGTAGAGAAAGCCACCGTTGACTGCAAGGTAGATTTCCAACTAACTGACGCTTTTGCTAAAGTAAATAAATAGCTATTTGTAGACCGTCGTTTATCCAAATCACCTACAAAATCAGAATCGCAATATCTAACTACACAATGACCAAGTGATTTATCCCACTCAAATGTCAATTCAATATCTGCGGTATTTTGAAGATACCGTAGAATCCATTTCATGCTAGCCAATGACCTTTGCCCGGATCATGTATATACCTGCTTACAACACTAACAACTTGCGAAATATCTAGTCTCGTACATACCATTGTATATATCAAGCTTCCAACTGCATTTGCATACGGGACTCTCGCCATGTATTCTACCTCTCCATCTATTGTTGGAGATAATTGGGTTTCAAATGATGAGCAAGTGGGGTACTTATAGGTTTTGTATTTTCATGCATACCAAAACGTTGTAATAACTTCTTCAAATACTACTTCTGTGTCAGCCAAATCTTGCCTCTCTCTCTCTGTCCCTATTTATCTCCATGTCGAGAATCTTCTTGGCTTCCCCCAAATCTTTCATCTCGAACTCCTTACTCATCTGAGCCTTCAATCGTCAATCTCAACTTGGCTCTTTGCTGCTATCATCATATCATCAACATATAAGAGTAAGTAGATGTAGGAACCATCTTGAAGCCTGCGCAAATATACACAATGATCGTATTTGCTTCTTGTATACTTCTGACCCTTCATAAACCTGTCAAATCGCTTGTACCATTGCCTTGGAGATTATTTCAGTCCGTACAACGATTTACTTAGTTTGCAAACCCAATTTTCCTTACCAGAAACCTTGTATCCATCTGGCTGAGTCATATAGATTTCCTCCTTCAAATCACCGTGCAGGAACACGGTTTTCAAATCAAGTTGGGCTAGCTCAAAATTTAACTACGCTACCAAAGCCAACGAAATTCTAATGAATGTTTAACAATTGGAGAAAATACCTCATTATAATCAATTCCCTCCTTCTGAGCGTAGCCTTTCGCTACCAACCTTACCTTGTAGTGAATCTCATCTTTATAAGGAAATCCTTTTTCCTTTACAAATACTCATTTGCATCCAATAGCCTTCTTGCCCTTCGGTAGTTGTGTTAGCTTCCACGACTTGTTCTTCGCAAAAGATTGCAATTCTTCTTCCATTGCACCTGTCCATCTAGCACTTTTTGAACATCGGATGGCTTCTGGTAAGTGGATGGAACATCATCAACAATTGAAAGTGCATAAGCTACCATGTCAGTAAAACGAGCAGGTTTTTGAATCTCTCGTCTTGCTCTTCTAACGGCAATTGGGTCCGATTGGTGTAGAGGTTCTTGGATCGAAACCTCTTCCTCTCCTTCGGTCCTCGTAGATTCACTAGTGGTGCTATTTGCTGGGATTACACTGTTTGCTCAAACTCCACCTACTCCAAAATACACTCCACCTACTATGGAGTACCATCAATCCCTTCTGGATTTTTTAACATGCCAGATTCATCAAATGTAACATTTCTACTGATTATCGTCTTCTTTACCTCTAGACACCACAAACGGTATCCCTTAACTGTTTTTTGAAGCCCATAAATAGAGCCTTCTTTGCCCGTGGATCCAATTTTGATTTATTCACATAATAATATGCAGTAGAACCAAAAATACGCAAAGTATCATAATCAGTAGCAGGTTTTCTAGACCATACCTCTAAAGGAGTTAGTCCATCTATAGCAGATGATGGCAAACGATTGACGAGATGTTGAGCATATGTTATAGCCTCAGCCCAAAATTTTCTGCCTAACCCAGCATTAAAAAGCATACAACGAACTTTCTTCACCAGTGTCCTGTTCATACGCTCTGACACCCCATTTTACTGCGGTGTTTTTCTGACTGTGAAGTGCCGCCTTATACCACAATCTTGGCATACCTTCAGGAATAGATCGCTCTTGTATTCTCCACCGTTGTCTGTTCGGGGAACCTTGATCTTCCTCCCTGTCTAATTTTCAACTTCAGCTTTCCAAAAATTCCAAGCACATCATCCTTGTTCTTCATAGTAAACACTCAAACTCTTCCGGAAAAATCATCAACGAAAGTGACAAAATAATACCTATCACTGATTGACAGAGTTTTGGCAGGTCCCCATACATCTGAGTGCACATAATCAAGAATGCCCTTGGTATTATGAATTGCAGTGCCAAATTTCACTCTTCGTTATTTTTCAAGAATACAATGCTCACAAAATTCAAGTTTGCAAGTCTTTGTACTTTTTAGCAATACCTGCTTGGCAAGAATTTGTAAGGATTTTTCATCGGCATGTCCCAACCGCATATGCCACAGCTTCGTTGCTTCGGCATCCTTCTTGCTACTTGAAGTTGTTGCTGCTACTGTTCCCACCACTGTACTACCTTGGTAGTAATACAAATTGTTTTTTCTCACGCCTTTCAACATCACCAGTGCCCCTGAAGTTGCTTTAAGAAATCCATCTCGCATCGTCACAACCAGGCCTTTTGATTTTAAGGCCCGCAATGAGATTAGATTCTTCTTCAACTTTGGCACGTATCGCATATCTCGTAAAATTCTGATGGTTCCATCATGATTCCTCAGCTTGATTGAACTTATCCCGATTGTTTTATATGGATTATCATTGCCCATGTAGACAACTCCACCATCTAGTTCCTGAAATTCAAAAAATCACTCCCGAATAGGACACATATGATAGGTGCAACCTGAATCCAATAACCATTCATTTAGATGCAATGTTGAAGGTGAAACCACAAGAGAAATTTCTGATTCCGCATCACTCTTGCAATCTGCAATATTAGCATCTTGCGAGGTCTTCCCTTTCTTCTTCAGCTTTGGATAGTTTTTCTTCCAGTGTCCTTTCTCATGACAGAAAGCACACTTATCTTTGGCAACAACTTGACCTTTTGACTTGGACCTTCCTCTTCTCCCATTTGACTTGCTTTGCTAACGACCTCTTGCCACCAATGCTTCTTCTGATGTCGTTGATTTGGTTTTCATCTTATCATGCTTTCTCAATTCATGACTATTTAAAGCAGAACAAACAGCATATAATGACACATTTTCCTTCCCATGAAGTAACGTAGTCTCCAAATGTTCAAATTCATCGGGAAGAGATGATAACAACATCAAAGCCAAATCTTCATCCCCAAATTTCACATGTAAATTCAACAAGTCTGCTACTAATTGATTAAACATAGTGATGTGTTCATTCATAGTAGTCTGTAATTAAATCGGTACAACCTTTTCTTCATAAGGAGCTTATTCTAACCACTCTTCTTCAGAAATTTATCCTCCAGCGCCTTTCACAATTTGTGCACAGAAGTCTCGTTCTTGAAAGCATACTTCTGCTTCCTGGACAGGCACGATCGAATTGTTCCGCATGCTAACCGATTCATAACATTTCAATGCTTATCTTCAACATTTTTCGATTTATTTTCTACAATGGCAATGTCAAGACCCTGCTGCAAAAGGGAGTCCAAGACTTCCCCTTGCCACATACCGAAATGGCCAGTACCGTCAAATATTTTTAATGCCAATTTCAAACTGGACACCAAAAACCTCGACCATGATGAAGAGGAAATTGATGTCTCTGGTACTACATTTCTAATATATGCCATTACAAAACTAAAATATAATATTCAATATTTAAAAAAAATATTGAGTATTGTACCAAAAATTATTCCAAGAAAATTTTCAGGAAAGATTGAAGGGTTACAATTCCTAGATAACTAAAGCTACAATTCCCAACTACAAACAAGCCAAGGATGAACCTTCGGTTCTAATACCACTTGTTGAAATTTCGGGTAATAATTTTCTCTAAAATTAACTTTTAGTAAATTAAAAAATACAAAACACTACAAATATACCTGACAAATAATATTGAATACTATAATCAGAAAGAAACAATAACAACAAATAAATGTGGAATAAAAAGAGAGATAAGGAAAGAACACACTTGGAAAAAATTTGATAACGGAGTTCGGCAAAATTTGCCTAGTCTCCGAGCACCACTCAAGCAGCCCACTTGTATTTATAATGGAAGAAGTGATACAAAATTTGGGATATACTAAATGTAAGAGGAGAGTCCCTTTTTATAGGGATCAACTCCCCTCACAATTTCATCTCCTAACAATTTGGGATAAAATTGTGCCAAAATTCATAACCTTTCAAACCCTTCCCCAAACATCACCCACTGATATGGGACTAATAATTGAAGCCAAAGTCAACAGCCTAGCTTATATTTTTGCTATGCCCAACTTGAAGAGACTATTGGAATTAAGACTAAGAAGGGAAAAAATTACAGGGATCACAATCATGGCAGACAATTAGCCTTAATTGCACAAAACAATGGTCGTGCATGTAATTAGAAAAATTAGCAAGTTTGCAGATTGATTCTCTCAATTTCCACTGCACCATTAGAGATTGATTGAATATAATATTTGTTACCTTGTATAGAATAGGAAACATATGTATTTATGTAGTAGATCAGTTCAATGAAATACGAAAAAAAACTTTTCTCTCAACCTTCTCTTTGTCTTAAAGGTCTTAATTTTTACGCACTTATCTATTTATTTTATATAAAAGAATCGGCATTCAAATTTTGGACAGAGTAGTGAGTATCATATTGTTGCATTGCTGAGGAAATTGGTTCTTCGAACTTCGTTACTACTTCACATACAGAATTCATTGGTTTAAAGACAGTAGGATTTTCTAGTAAGAAGCATTACCTCTTATGTTTCCAACAGGAAATTACATACTCTTTAATCTCTTTGAAATTATTGCCTAATGAAACTCATAGATGACTAGTTTTGAAAGTTTAGATTGCTAATACATTTAAAAATTTACAATGAGAAATGGATACATAAAGCTAGCTTAGCTGTCGTTGTTTCTTGAAGGGCCGTCAATCCATTGATAAACCAAGTCCGTACCACCATCTAAGTAAGATGAGAAAGACATAAATCCTTCTTCCACATTAAAGAAAGACGATTGCCATTGGTTGTAAGATGTATCCAAAACAAAGGGCTGATTCCAAAAGCTCTCTATCGTTTCTGCAATCGATGAATCGGTCGATGAAATTCCATCTTCTGCAACCATATTGGAATTTAAACTTGTTGTTGAAGATTCCATCAAAGATGATTCAAAGCATGATGATTCGACAGATGAAGTTTCTGCGGCATATATTTCTACTTGGGAAATTCCAGGTCCTTGCTCCTCTTGTTGACTTACTCCAGATTGGCTGGCTTCTGATGACGGTCCAATTGGATTCTCTGGTGTTGATTGAATCTCTTGGAATCGTTTCTTTAGATTTGTGTGCCAATAGTTCTTGACTTCATTGTCTGTTCTTCCTGGTAATTTTGAGGCAATTGCTGACCATCTGCATTTTCAGTGCACAAAATAGTCTTTAGTGGAAACTGTTTTGCCAACACGTAAAGATTTGAGAAAGAATTCCGCAATTTCAAGCAGTCAACAAACACTTAATGCGAAGACTGCTACTGCTACACTTTTTTAAGTCTTTCGTAGGTATTCCTTACAAAATAAGTCTTTCGGATTTTACTCTAGCCGTGCTATGAGATGGGCCATGTAACTTAAAGAATCCTTTTTTTTTTAATAAAAAAAAAAAGGTGATAGAGGAAGGAGATGGACATTACACCAAACCAAATCTTCCAATTTGGTAAGAAAGTGTTTGACCAAGTAAACTGCTGTCTTTGCTCTAACATTCAGAATCTTCCAATTCCAATCCAGTTTTTGTGAAAATAATAGGCTAGTACATAAAGGATTTCATTATATATTGGTTTCCATTAATTGGTAAACAAGAGAAAATATATAACTTTAAATGTAGTCCGTGGTAACATATTTTTGTCATTTCACACTAGACGCTACAAATGTAAACACATTTAATTTTTAATTTATAAAGATTAATTGACAATTACTAAATATAAGGTGTTTCTGAGTTTTTTTCCTTTGATGGTTATTATGAGAAATATAAACATTAATTTTTACTGAAATGATAACAACATGCAAACTAACTAGGAGGGGTTAATTCAGGTTTGAACCTATTCCCAAGCTTTTCATGCAATTCGATAATGAGATCCTCTTCTTCTTTGGTGTAGTTCCCTCGTTTCACCCCCGACCTAAGGTAATTCATCCATCGCAGTCTGCAACTCTTCCCACATCTTGACAATCCTGCAAAATGCCATTATGAATTACATGAAACACAAAGCATTCGACATAGTCTCATTTAATGCTCGTTGCGAATTAATCACACGGGGAAGAAGAAGAAGAAGAAGAAGAAGAAGTTCAACTGTTCCACGATGCTTGTTGAAGATTTCAATCTTTGATAACGTGTGTATTAAAGGACTTGCAGTAAAAAATAAGAACAAAAGTGAAGATTTCAGTCTTTGATAATGTGTGTATTAAAAGGCTTGCAGCAAAAAAATAAGAACAAAAGTTTCTCACCTGCAAACTTGGGCAGCTGCCTCCAATTCCAATGGCCATATCTTTCAATATATGCTTTTAGCTTTCTATCTTCTTCCTCTGTCCATGTACCTTTCTTTAGTCCATTATCATCAATAGAAGTAGTTCTCACCATCTTCTTCTCTGTGTGCTCGATCTTAAGTTTTCTGGTTCCAGTTCTCCAGGCTTGATGAGCAAACCCCTCCTTAACCTGACCCTTATATAAACGCCGGAAACAAATAAGCTCACTCTTCTTTGCCAATAACAGTTGAGTTAGTGAGAGAAATTATATCATAGTGTGGTTTGTCCCTTCAGCTTTCCAGGAAAATGCATTATTATATATAGGTGTTGGAACAAGTTTTTATAAAAATTCCATGCAAGTTGAATAGAATTGACGTAGTACAAAAAAAGTATGCTGGTGAGCTTCCTTGAACAAGCTGGTGAACTTCCAAAAAGCGTCATAATTAAGAACCAAAACGTGCTATGCACGGCATGATGTTTTTGCGATACAGTAGAAAGGAATTTGAAAACTATACTAGTTATAATGATCATGACTATTTTATTATTAATAAATAATTATTTATTTATATAAAAAAAAGGATGATATTTTAGTGGATTTGTAGATCATCATTATCTATAGACTTTGTTTCGAAAGTCAGCTTTGAAACTTCATCCAAAAAACAAATATTTTTTATTCTAATTAAAAAATATTACTTTCTTCGTTTTAAAGTATATATCATATTTTTTACTTTAATTTATTTTATAATGTAAGTTCTCTTTTTATATAAAGGTATTATTTATTATTTTATTTTTAATTTTATCTTTGTCTTTATCTAGCTATTTAAATATTTTTATCTTTCAAAAATCATTAGTTTTTCAAGCAACCACCCTAAACACCAATCTTTAATATTAAATTTAAATTTCACACTAATCAAAAGTTTTTAAATAAAATCATTTTAGACATTTATCAATTTTTTTATAAAATTTATTAAAATCTTAATTTCTGTATAAAAGAGACATATGTCATGTATTTTGAAACGAATAGAGTGTTCTTTCAGAAAATTTTCTTAGAAAGGACGTTGTGCTTGTGGAAACTTTTGTGTAATTAGAAATGATGAAGAAAAACCATCTGGTTCAAAGATTTTGATTCCTGGTCCAAGATGCCAAGAATATCAAGAACTCGAACTTGGGTTTGTTTAATTCTACGTGAAGGATACTGGCCATCAATCAAATTATGATGCTTTATTTAATTACGACAATTAAGCCAGATTGAATCTAGTCGTACTATTCCCACCAATCGAATGTCTATTTTTCATAAAAAATTTACCATTCAATTCTGAAATAAAGTAATTGCAATATATATATATATATATATATATATATATAGTGTAATGGCATAGATAAAGCAATTAGTTTTTTATTTCCCAAAAAAAAAGCTAATTAGTTGCTCCTTGGACGTCACCAGTCTAACATAGAACACAAAGTCTTCGTCTAGTCAAAAAAAGAAATGTCTGTTTCATTGAACTATCATTTCCACTTTTCTAAAATCTAATGTTTTTTGCAGAATAACTTTATCTATCGAAGAGAAAGAAGCAAATTCGATTCAACGGTAAGTTTGGTGGAAAAGATACCGCTGTCTGAATTGAGTTCCTTCTTCATGAGGAAGAGAAAATTTAGATGGGCCATGCACGGAAAATTCAAGGTCTTTTTTTTTTTTTTTTTGGAGGGGAGCATCAAATTCACGGTCTAAAGTTATTTTTGAATTTTCCGTGACAACAAATGCCAAGAAATTTCGGGTCATAATCCATGACGATACTTCATACTCCCTTTGCTTTTATTCCTTTTTTTTTTGAATTTTTAATTTTTGGGTGTAGTTAAACTCCAATAACATGGACTAGGAGCCTTCTTTTTTTTTTTTTTTTTTTTGAGGGAAAGTAGGAGTTCAGTGGCTGAGATTGAAGGTCACGTTTTAAATTTTTTTTGGAAGGAAAGTAGATTTATGCTATTTAATATAAAAAATATACTTAAGTAGAAAAATATACTCCTTAAATCTAAAATTGAATGTTTACTTTTGACTGACACACAATTAATGAGAGTAGTTTGATTATAACTAAATTATTATAATATTTTTATTAATTAAAAATTAATGATATGACCCATGTGTCATTGAGCTTGAATCTGGAGTTTAGAAAAAAATATATTTGTTTTAAGAAATTAAACATTTATTTTTGAATAAACTAAAATAACAATCTGGACATTTTATTTCATACGGACAAAGTACACCTCATGATGCAACCGCCCTTAAACCCAGTTGAGCCAGGAGGTGAATAATTAGAACATTATCTACTCTACGAATGAAATCAACACTATTAAACTCGAAAATTAACTGCATGAGAAACATGAGCTACAAAAGAAAGATCTTCCTTAAACCAGATCAAGAAGATCAGTCTTAGTTTCCATAGATGAGAATCCAAGCCCCTTAGCAAATTCCACCGTAAGAAGAAGAGCCATTAAATCTCTATATTGGCATAGCTACAAGAGCCTATAGGGGCTGGTTCAAATACGTAACTTCGTGAAAGACATGTTCCTAACCTTTCAAATTGATATGTCCATTTAATTATACTCTGAGATCTTGTATTTTTATTGATGTTTATGTTAAGGCAACTTTTTTGAAAAATATTTAGTTGATATTGTTTAGGTGCAAAACATGGAGGGTGCCCTTATTGGAAGATATTGTAATCGTGATGGAGCTATCAGAGAGAGGTGTTTATCTTGTTCATACATTGATTGGGGAATTATTGCTTTTTTATCTCACTGGTATTTGGATTGCTCTAACTAATCTAACGTGGGAGACGATGTGCATGGCCTCGAAATACTACCACACACTGGTCGATTGTAGCATGTTGTTGCGCTCACGGTGACTCAAACCTACATCTCCCAATTGACAAGTCAAGTGAAGCAGAAGCAGGCAAAGGGCCAATTAGCCAACACTCCTTTGTCAAGGAATAATTTTTTAAATTGAATAAAGATTGAGAAGTAATGATTAAGATTTTAAAAGATTCATCTGTCAAAACTAATGTTTTATATTTTAAATATGATTTTCTGGTAAGATATATAGGTGGATCACCGAGTGTGGATTTCTTGTTCAATATTCAGAAGTACTCTTCAATCGGATTCCTTGGCAACTTACAATCTTTCGGGAGAAAGGGCGGTGCTGTTATCATAGGAAGTTAAAATTCGAGGGAGTCAAATCAAACAGTGTAGTTGAGTAAGGTGACATTGATATAATCATTCACTATGGAGTTCACTAGTAGATTGAAAAGATAAATATATTCTTATACTTTTAGAATAAAAGTTTAGTAGATGATATTTTTAGGTGTGCCTTCACATATATAGGTTGTTTAGGCGAACTGCATTATCAATCTCTGTGTTAATTTTTATTTGTTGTTCTGCTAGATTCACGATTGTTCTATCTCTTACTCTTTTTTAAAAAAATATATATAGTCTTTTGGGCTATTTTTTCCTTCTTAATATATTTAGCCTTTTACAAATATTAAAAATTATTGCTTTTAGAATTATCCACACTTATAAATAGAATTCTTCAATTATCTCTCATATTAATGGAGAATAGATTAAGTTAGTTAAGCATATAAAAGAAATATATATTTTATTTTCTTCTTCATTAATCTAAACGAAAAACATCAAAAAACTTTAAATTTTGAAATACAAGAGGTATTTTGTTACTTGTTTCCCTTAGTTTTCATAATTTTCTACATTCAATTGATCTAAAACCATGATATAAACTGTTCTTTACACTTTTAATTTATTGTCTACCACTTTAATAACTAATTAAGAGATATCTTAACAAGTGCCACAAATTGCAAGGACGTATACAATTGTATGCTCTGTCACAAGATTTAATCTCGTACATGGTTTTAAGAGATTCCACATACTGCAATATGAACCAAAACATACGATATACATTTTTTTTTTAGTGTATCTCATAGTTTACTCTTTTTCTAACTTCCTATGGAATATTAATGAATAACTAGCTAAAAATTATTTTTTTCAAATACAACAATTGTAGTAATGTACTTAGCAAAGTCAAAAATCAATTCTAAAGAAGACTTCAAACTTCTTTTTAATTAATAAATTAAATAATCAAATTGCTAAAACATTAAAAGCAATCTAATAATTAATTAATAATTAAAATTTGATATCCAATATGAAAGTTTTAATAAATTTTATTGGCAATTTTGTCAATCGAGCGAAAATAAAAAAATTAATATCATGATAAGTAATATATAGTAGAGAGACATAAAACTATTATTCAAACATAAATTTATAAATAAATATATTATATTTTGATTTTCTTTTATAGATGAGAACATTCTTCACGTCAATCGACATGTAAAACAAACGCTATCTGTGATAAATTTCGGACAATTTTAACATCACGTGGTGCTCTAACTACAAATGTAAACGCACAAACTTTGTATAAATTGATATGCTTATAAAATTTTTTTAATTTATTCTCCAAATACATAATATATTATAGTTTAAATTTGAATTTATAAAATTAAAAATATCTAAGCAGTTACATAACTTTTTGATGTACTAAAAAAAAATTTTGTTAGAAGTATGAATATACCAATACCTATTTTTGCATTTCTTTTAGGTGATCAGTTGAATACCTTAGTACAAATTCTGCATGCCTATCTTTGAGAGCAATATTCATTTCTGCACTACAATATTTTATTATCATAGTGACCGTCTAAATACTATTTAATCTCGTGAATAATTCGATACCATTATTGGTCATCTTTTGATATATTGACATTTACTTCAAGGAGAATATGTGCTCTATCAACTCCTTTGGTCATGTACTTGTACAAATATTTAACAATACTCTTAAATTTTACCTTCTCAACATTTATGTGAGTATCCATCAATACCAACAATCTCTCGTATAAGGAACAATCCACTTATTATCGAAAGTAAAATCATTTATTGTAACTCTTTTACTTGAATCATTTCGACATCTGTATTCTACATATTAATCCTCTTCTATTGTTGTAGCATCACAAAAATTTTTTGGTTAGTGTTTTGAACATTTACCTTTTATCATACACAGAGCATTTGGGAAAGTATCACCAGTAGATCCTTGTAACACGTATCTTATAATGATCTCATAAGCAATTAGATCAATTTCCTTGTCTAGTACTTCAGTCAATATAATTTCATCTTCTTGATTCGGTGTATTTGACTTATTTTCTGGTGCCAAATTTAAAGTTATATGTGTATGTGGAATGCCTCATTTTTTAAATTCTATTACCGAGACATCTGTATAAATAAAAAATAAATTTGAAAAAAATTAAGGATATAGATTTATTATTTATATAGGTAAAAAAGTACTACCTGCAAGTACTCCACTGAAAATTTATTCTTCTTAAGATAATTTATAAGCTTTTTTTACTTTATGAGAAAGACTCGTGCAACAATATCTAGTATATCTTCAACATGCTAACTCCTCTTTTATTTCTGACCATTTGGGATTACTAGTAAACATAATGAAAATGTATGGAGGATCAAAATATTTACATATTGCCATCACATATTAGTATGATCCAACATATTTAAACTCATACTGCAAATAAAAGTTTTTAAAAAAATAAATCTTGTCCAAAAAGTAAAGAAAGACTATGAAAAATATAAAAAATTAATTAACTATTCATAAAGGTAGTATAATGTATATGCTTGACCATAATTATACTTTTATAAATACTTCAGAATACTTTAGAAATAGTAATAATGTGATAATTTAAATAGATAAATAGAGAAAAAAGATTGGAGAATAAAAAAATAAAAAATATTACGAAAAAGAATTGAAAGAATTATTATCTTTTACCATAATTGTGATATTGCAAGTTTCTGAAACAATTGCAAGCGGCAGTAATTAAAGAACAAAAAATTAAAAACATTACAGAACAAAAGAAATATTATAGAAAAATAATTAAAGAACAAAAATAAAAATTTACTAAAAATAATTAAAAATATTATTACTTTTTACCAGAATTGTAACAGTTGCAAGTGGTTGCAATTAAAGAACAAAACATTAAAAACATTACAGAAAAATAATTAAAGAACAAAAAATAAAAAAATTACAAAAAAAATTGAATAAATTATTATTTTTTTACCAAAATTGCAACAATTGCAAGTGGCAGTAATTAAAGAATAAAAAAATAAAAATATTAGAGAATCAAAAAATATTACAGAAAAAATAATTAAAGAATAAAAACTTTATGATGGAAATGTCCCACTTATGATAGAATTTTTTTTTATCTTTTTCCCTCCTTCTTTTGTGAGCAGGTGATGGAAATGTCCCACTTATGATGTTATTAACAGTAAATTTTTTTTTGTTCTAATCTAATTAAAATATTGAATAGTAAAATTTTTGTTTCTTGCTAATGGTTTCTATTTTAGACACTAAAAGAGGATTTGCAATGATTGGTCGTATGGGAAAGGTATGTCTTTCTTTATTATGTCTTTCTTTATTAGAGTACCAGTGTATGTGTGTCATATCCAGCGATACACAAACAGAAACATTTCAAAAAAATTAAAAATATATATATTACAAAAAAATAATCAAAGAGTAAAAATTAAAAAAAATTACAAAAAACAATTGAATGAATAATTACCTTTTATCAAAATGACAACAATTGCAAGTGGTGGCAATTAAAGAATAAAAAATTACAGATATTACAAAAAAATAATCAAAGAATAAAAAATAAAAAATACAGAAAATAATTGAAGGAATTCTTACATTTTACCAAAATTGCTACAATTGTAAGTTGCAATAATTAAAGAACAAAAACTTACAAAAAAAAATTAAAGATGAAAAAATAAAAAATTACAGAAAACAGTTGAAGGAATTATTGCCGTTTACCAGAATTGCAACAATTGCAAGTGGCAGTAATTAAAGAATAAAAAATTAAAAAGTTAGAGAAAAATAATTAAAAAATAAAAAATTACAAAAAAGAATCAAAAAATGAATAGGATTTATGTATCGAATTTATGATGGTTTCAGTGTTCAATAATAAATAGAATTTATGAAGATAATTAAGAAAAATTTGTATTGAATTAAGAGATTTATTAGATAGTAATAATTTATCGAGTTTTATTAAGCATGAACTTCTACTCTATAATAAATAGAATTTATGAAGATAATTTTAAAATTGAAAGTTAATATAGTATGTACCAATGAAATATTTTTGAAGGGGTTTTAAAAATTAAAAAATCTAGAAAATAAGGATGAGAGATTTGGAGGCATAAAAGAGAAAGGGTTACATTTCTATAATATATATATATATATATATATATATATATATATATATATTTCTTTAAATATTTGTACAGCTAAAAATAACTCACATTATAATTAGCTCAAGATTCTATCTTCATTCTTCAGTATTTTTCTCCACCTATTGACATCCCACATTAGTTTTTTAATATAAAAAACCTTCTCCCTCTTGAGTACTTTTTTGAGATGGAGTTAAACTCAAACTCAGTTTTTCACGATATCAAGTGGCTTGAGATATCTTTTGGAGGGATAGAGTTAGGTCTGATCCCATCTTTCAACATCACTGCTTTGATGCTATTGTTTAAATAGATAGCAAAACCGAGCCTTTAGTTTATTCTGCCCATCATTTACATCACCATAAAGGAGACATCATCTCTATTAGACTGAGCTCATCGTGTTCTTAACTTTTTATACCTCATTTACAACAGATCATTTCCTTACTCTATCCATCTCATGCCATTCAACTTACAAAAAAATAGTTTTAATCCATTGGACTGTTTAACAATTACTATCTATATATAGATATATAGATATATCGGTTAGCATGTAACTCCATAGTCCATACCTCTTGATGGATACTTCACCCCTATATGCGAGCATTTTACTATGCAGCAATTTTCAAATACCATTAAGGTGATTCTGAAAAAATAAATTTGAAAATAATTATTACTTTGCAATCTAAGGAAAAGCAAACGAATATAAAAAGAATAGGCTGGTGACCTGTCTTGTCAATATTCTACAATAATTAGGAAGCCAAAGATCGAAATGTAATATACAGTAATACTTGAAAGAGATCTCAATTATTGATATTCTAGAGATGTACAAACCATAATATTTGGAATTAAATGAAAAATATACGTAATACATACAAGAAATGGAAATCAATCCCTTGTCACATTCACCACATGCCTTTCAATTCTTTGTTTTTCATTAGAAGTCACTTCCGAAATGATCAAAAACTATTTGATAATTTAGATGCTATTTTCTGAGAATCAGATTTCGTCTATAAATGATTTAAGCAACAAAGTCGTGCAAAATGTTGGACAAATTACTTCTGTTACAAGAAAAAAGGCATCTCTGAAACATCGCGACTGGCGAGTAGGGGCCTCTGATGGGCTAACAAAACCCAGAAGAGAAGAGTTCATTTAGAAGCAAAATCTTTTGCATCCAAATGAGGCACACCAAAGAAGAACGGATATGGGAATGTTCCTCCAGATGCCTGATGAGATCATATTTTAATCATTATTTAGAATTAATTTCTCACTTATTTAAGGGCCAATTGATATAAATCTTATGACTTTGACTTGTTTTGGTGAATTAAATATTTATGTACTTAGTATGTATTAATTAAGATGATTTTATTTATAAAGTACACTTTAATTCACTGATTTTACTAATTATTGATGCAGGGGTAAGATGGTAATATCAAAAAAAGAAAAAGAAAGATTTTAAAATTGACTTTGATTTGGAATAGGATTTGGAATCTAAATTAGGTTTAAATTCCTAATACACACTTATAAGAAGAGAGAGGAGGCTGGCGGCAGAGGAGGAAGGGAGAGGGAGGTGTGGACCAAGAAAAGAGAAATTGAGAAAGGAAAGAGGGGGTTGACCAAGGGAAGAAATTAGGGCAGCCAAAGACAAGAAAAATTCGTGAGGCAAAGAGGGGTTTTCTGGGCAGCCAATTGGAGGAAATTGAGGGCGGCCAAAGGGGAGATTTTCTGGGCAGCCACAAGGAGAAGGAGTTTGACAATTGGAAGAGGAATTCGGACAATTGGAAGAGTTGACCGAGGATGGAGCAAGAGAATTTGGACAGCAAGCTTGAGAAACGGAGATTTATTTTCTTCTATTCTCTCGTTTTGTTTTTTTTATTCTTTTATTTTTTGTTAATTGAATTTATGGTTTTGAATATTCAGATTATGAATAGCTAAATCTTTTATGATTAAGACCTTCGATGAAGGCTGAAACTCTTATGAATTTAATTTATTTCAATTAAAGATTGTTTTTTTAATCTCGATTTTGGTTAATTGTTATTATTGTTTTTAATGCTTGTAAGTTTCTGGCCAATTCTTGCATGCCTTTAAATTTATTCTAGTGGCTGAGAAGTATTAGTTTAAATTGGATCATGGTAATAACAACACATCATAAAACTGACTAGAGATAGATTCGGTTTCTTTGTGTGGTTTCTAGTGAGTAGGAAACAAAAGTTAGGGAATTCTACAGAGGTGTTTGCGGCTTTGATAATTAAAATCACGTAGAGATACGATTGGTTTATTAATTAAAGTTATGAGCTTTTCACCAAGAGATTGGGTCTAGATTATAATTGGGAATTCTACCATTAACCAAATCGAGAATTAATTTGAAGAAATTAATTATTTGTCATAAGAGGAGTAAGCTGGATTTGGAGTGTCTTAGTTTATTCATTGCCATTGATTTTTATTTAATATAATTATTGATTTTTGTGTTATTATTATTGTTAATTATTTTTATTGGTAATTAAATTTTAGATAAAATCACATTTATTTTGGTTTAAGTTAGGTTATAAGTAAACGAATTTTACAGTTAGGTAGCAATCCTCGTTGGGACGACTTGTACTCACTACTTTATTACTTGTTCGATATTTGTGCACTTGCAAATTTCACATCAAGTTTTTGGCGCCGTTGCCGGGGATTGTTTTTATCTAGTGTAGAATTTAATTACTAAGCCTAAGTTTAAACTATTTTTAAAAAAATTCAAAAAAAATATTTTTGATATTTTTAATTTTTTATTCTATTTTGTTTGTTATTGTTATTTTTATTTTTATTTTTTTTTGCATGAATACTCGTAGTTTCTCAAATAAAGAACCTTTGATATATATTTCTGATATTGAAAGTTTGCTCGTCATAACAGGAGTGAATTTTATAAGAGGAAATACGAGGAAATCGTCACATCAATCGAATATTCAAATTCAGAGGATAGTTTCGAATTCGACTGTAGCAGTGAACCAATGGAGCATAATCAGCCAAGAGGTATGACTTTGAAGGACTATACAAAGCCAAAGATGGAAGGTCCTTCTCCAGCCATCAACTGTCCAGGAGTCACTGCTGCAACTTTCAAGATTGAGCTAGCATTCATTCAAATGGTTCTCAATACTCCATTTTTCGGATTGTCACATGAAGATCCGCAAGCACACATATCAAACTTTTTGGCAATTTGCGATACTTTTCCAAATTTGTGGAGTACCTGAAGATGTAAAAAGGCTCAGGCTTTTCCCTTTCTCTTTAAGGGATAAAGCTAGATCATGGCTAAACTCTCTTCCTACAAATTCTATTTCTAATTGGGACCAATTGCAAGAAGCATTTTTAAATAAATACTTTCCCCCAATTAAGACTATTCAGATGAGATCTAATATTTATAATTTTTTGCAGGGTCCTACTGAGTCTTTACATGATGCATGGGAGAGGTTCAAAGAATATCTTAGGTTATGCCCTCATCATGGAATGGCAATAGGAATGCAAGCACAAACATTTTATAATGGTTGCAGAGAAGATGTTAGATCGTCATTAGATGCAGCTAGTGGTGGAGCATTTATGTCTAAAGAAGAGCAAGCTGCATGGAGCTTGCTAGAAGAGATGGCCTTGAATAGCTCTCAATGGTTTAATCCAAGAGCTCTTCCCTCAAAGAAGATTACTAGAGTGATGGATATGGACCCTAATGCAGGAATCATGGCTCAACTTGATGCAATAAATAAGAGATTGAGTTCGTTGAATGTTGCAGCCATAAACCATCACTGCGAAATTTGTGGATGAAATCATCTCACAAACCAATGTTTGCAAGGTAATATGATGAATTCTTATTATAATACTAATGAAGTTAATTTTGTTGGACAAAATAATAGGAATAATGATCCATATTCATCCACTTATAATCCGGGATGGATGAACCACCCAAATTTTGGATGGAGGCAAAATAATCAAGTTCAAGCACCACCTCCACCTGATATCCACCAAGAAAAGGTAATTCTTCTTGAGAATACTCTTACAAAGTTCATTGAAGTTGCCACTAACAAATTTGTGAGTATTGAGAATGAGAATCAACAACTCAAGAAATCCTTCAAAGCAATAGAAGTTGACCAACAAAATATAAAGGCTTCTATGAAGAACTTAAAAGTACAAGTGGGTCAATTAGCAGCTGCAATACTCCATAGACCTCAAGGAGCACTTCCAAGTGACACGGAGCGAAATCCTAGGGAGTTGAAGGCTATTACGGTAATCGATAAAGAGGATTTCACCGAAGGAAAAAAGGTGGGGCATAGAAAAGAGGATGATTTCAAGAATTCTGAAGCTTCCAAAAATCCACGAGGTAAGAGAAGTAAGAAAGGTGAGGAAGAATATAATAATGACAATGTTGATTTTAGTTCTCTTCCTTTCCCCCAAGCTGTTAAGCATCATTACATTGATTCTCAATTCAAAAAGTTTCTTGAAATATGCAAGAAACTTCAAATTAACCTTCCTTTTGTGGATGCATTAGCACAGATGCCTCGATATGCAAAATATTTGAAAGATGTTTTGGCTAGCAAAAAGAAACTCAAAGACTTTCAACAGATTTGCTTAAACGAGGAATGCTCTGCAATACTTCAAAGAAAATTACCGCCTCAGCTACAAGATCCAGGGAGTTTTCATATTCCTTGCTCTATTGGTGATTTTTATTTTAAAAATGCATTGTGTGATTTAGGTGCTAGTATCAACCTTATGCCTTTATCCATTTGTAAAAAATTGGGGTTGAAGGAAATTAAGGACACTATTATTTGTCTCCAAATGGCTGATAGATCAATAAAATATCCTAGGGAAATAGTAGAAAATGTCCTTGTTAAGGTTGATAAATTATATTTTCCAGTGGATTTTGTGATTTTAGATATGGAGGATGATTTTGATCTACCTTTGATTTTAGGAAGGCCTTTTTTGAATATTGCTAGAACCTTAATTGATGTGGAAAAAGGTCAAATAACATTGAGGGTTGGGGATGAATGTATACAATTAAATGTTTTTGAATCATTGAGTAATTCCTCCAAGGGAGAATCTATATGTGCTATAAATATTCTTGATGCTGTAGTGGATGATTCTTCTAAACTTTTTGCAGAAAAATTGAATTCAAAATGGAACAAACCATTCAAGGAAGAAAGAGAGTTTCCAAAAGAGGACATTGAGGATAATGTGAAAAAAAGGAAGTTTTTCTTAAAGCGGCACAAAGTCAAAAATGGTTTGACAAAAAGAATGCTTTTGGGCGGAGAAGCTTGTCTTTTCTATGATCCTCCTTAATTCATGCGCTTACATAAAAAGTCAAGCTCGAGACTATAAACGAGAACTACTATTTAAGTTGCTTTGTTTCTTGATTTTTTTTTCAAGTTTTATATAAAAAAATAATAATAGCCTTCCCTTATTTACTTTCTTTAATTCTTTTGTAGGATGTGCTTGAGCCTAAGTGGAGCTCCCATACACGGTTAAAGATTGGACTTTCTTGGATGTTTCGTTGATTCGGCTAAGTCTCTTAACCCCTTTTGTGATTTCTTATATTTGAACATTGAGGATAATGTTTATTCTTAAGTGGGGGGTAGAAAATTGGCTATTTCATTTTGACAATTTTTTGAAAAATTTTCAGAATTTTATGGTGTAAGAGTTTTATTTCAAAAAAAAATTTCTAAAAATCGTTTGAATGTTAAGTAATTGAATCTTATTCTTGAGGAGTTATTGTGATTGTTTATATGTGTCGATTGGAAAGTAAAGAAAGGAATTTAACCTTGCATAATGCCTTTGTTAATTATTCTTAACTGTGGAATTTAAATTATTTTTATTGACCATGATCTTGTGAATTGATGAGATATTTAGACTTTATTATATATTTGATGACACTCTTTTTATCACAACAACACACTAGAACTTGTTTTATTACATGCTCGATGCGAAATATAAGGTTTCTCTGGTTTACCTTAGAAACGATGGTCATAGGCCTTCTTTGGACCATTTGAACCTTTCAAGCCTACCTTTAGAGTTATCCCTAGTACCCTTTTGTACCTTAATGAGTCAATTTCCTTGCATAAACACTTAATATTTTAACCTTTAGCTTTGTAGAGAGCTTGATTTATACTTCAACACTTTTGTGCTCTTTGGAATTGAGATATTAAGGTTTTGAAGGAAAGAAAGATTGAGAGGGTATTGAAAAGGGAAAGCATGACTTGCTCTATATTATTGTTTTGAAAAAAAAAAGAAGAAAAAAAAAAGAAGAAAAAGAGAGAAAACAAATTTGAAAAAAAAATTGAAAAAAAAAAGAAAGAAAGAGTGCTTATTGCAAGTTATAGTCATAAAATATCCAAAGTTGATGTATACATGAGAAAGGAATGAATTTCTCGAGAATGAATTTGGTTATTGAGATTCTTGTACTAAAAGAGCAAGAAAGGAGTTGGAGTATATGTTTATGATTTGGAGTCAACTT
The DNA here is from genome assembly GCA_030512225.1 of Rauvolfia tetraphylla. Taxonomy (NCBI): domain Eukaryota; kingdom Viridiplantae; phylum Streptophyta; class Magnoliopsida; order Gentianales; family Apocynaceae; genus Rauvolfia; species Rauvolfia tetraphylla. The sequence continues at coordinate 3,591,437 of JAJQKT010000012.1, forward strand.
TTCTTTGCAAGCTCTCTTCTCTTTGTTTTGTCTCCTTATATCTTTCGTTTGTTAGCCAATTCCCTAACCTAACGTTACAAGCGCTAAAGTCCTACCTGATCTAAGTGAAGCCAGAGTACCTAAATTAGTGGAGAGTGTGTAAGATTACAAGCTTATGGTTGTGTGAATTTTTAATATATATGTATATGGTTGTGATTATAAAGGTGATGATTGGGTGTATAATATTGCCTAGACATTGAATCAATAGCTTGGTTGTGACATGCTTCAAAAAAAAAAAATTCTTCTTTCAATTTTCACAGTTATGTTGTATTAACATTGTTATTATTCTTGGTTATTTATCTATCAATCTTTCTAGTTGATGCATATGGATGATCATTTTTAATGGAATGAGAAAGTTGATTTCAAGTTGAATGATTCCATGTCTAATGTTCTTGAGTTTTTCTATCTTTGCTCGAGGACGATCAAAGTCTTAAGTGGTGGGTAGTTGATGAGATCATATTTTAATCATTATTTAGAATTAATTTCTCACTTATTTAAGGGCTAATTGATATAAATCTTATGACTTTGACTTGTTTTGGTGAATTAAATATTTATGTACTTAGTATGTATTAATTAAGATGATTTTATTTATAAAGTACACTTTAATTCACTGATTTTACTAATTATTGATGCAGGGGTAAGATGGTAATGTCAAAAGAAGAAAAAGGAAGATTCTAAAATTGACTTTGATTTGGAATAGGATTTGGAATCTAAATTAGGTTTAAATTCCTAATACACACTTATAAGAAGAGAGAGGAGGCTGGCGGCAGAGGAGGAAGGGAGAGAAAGGTGTGGACCAAGAAAAGAGAAATTGAGAAAGGAAAGAGGGGGTTGACCAAGGGAAGAAATTAGGGCAGCCAAAGACAAGAAAAATTCGTGAGGGCCTAACTCAGAGAAGGATAGTGTTGAAAAAGGAATTTGGGTCTAACTCAATGTGGGATCTCGATAGAACTCCTCACGCCAAAGATTGAATATCTGAGCTTGAAATTTAAAATTATTCGACTTGTCCAATATTATTCTGATATCATATTAAAAAATATATTTGAATCTAACTATACCCTTCAAAAGGTACATTAAAGTGGAGAGGATTGTCCAAAACTTATAAGTGATTATTTCTTGTATTAAAAAGACAATGTTGGATCTGAACAGATAGAGAATATGAAATCTGGATTACTTTGAATCTAGTTATACATAGGCTTCCTTTGATAGAGTGTCGTATTGGACAATTGATCTCATTACAAGAAACTAAGCATGTGGTTAGCTAGATCAAGGATAATCGTCAGAAGGAGCTTGAAGGTTATAAGGTCACTACAAGAAATTTTCATTTTTGCGAATATATAGATATATATATTAATGTGGATATATATTTTATAATTTGTTACTTACACTCCACATCTGAAACCACATGTTCCGAAGCTCTAATGGGACCGCCTCAAAATTAGGAAACGGTCCAGTGAAATGCTGGTGAAACGTATCCGATATCGAATGCACCGTCCCCTCCGCTGGGAAAAAACTATTCCATTACATAGATGAACAGTTAGTTATTGAACAAAAAATTTGAATACATTCCCGCAAAAGTAAATAGAAACTTACTCGTCGTCACTCGGGGCTATCAGAATGCGCACTTCCTCTGTCTGAGTCCCACCTGTAGAAGCAGCCGTAGAGGGTACCACAGAAGATGGGGTCAAAGGCGTATGCTCGGACTCCACTCCACGTGTGTCATCCTCACTCGGTAAAGACATCGGGCCGGGTAAAGACGGAGAAGGAGGACGATCACTCATCCCAATCGAACGTGATCTACGCGGAGGCATCTGAAAAAGAAGAAAATTTTCGTTAGCTATGTAATCATTAGTAATATGTAAAAAATAATATAAATTAAATTGTTAAAAATAAATAAGTGACGTAGTATATGTAAGGAAATGCATACATACAATAAATTATTCACTATTTTAGTCCTCACTCGGATCATCTTCTGATTCCCATTCACTTTCAACTTCAGTATCAGAATCAATCAGGTCATCATATTCCGTATTTTCTGGTTCATTATCATCCAGAATCTCCCCTTCACCTATTTCATGCACAAGTTCGCCGATTATGTCATCTTCACCACGTACACTGAATGTGATCGATTCATCTACATCTTCTTGGTATGGTCTCTCAACAACAGGTGCATCGATGACATGACGAGCCTTAGATTTGCATACTCCCATCCAATCAGACTTATTTCTTTTACTTCCAGGATAAGTGGCATAGTATACTTGCTGAGCTTGCATAGCTAATACAAATGGATCATATTTGGGGTATCTTTTCCTGGAATTAACATCCACAGTTTGGTAATGTGGATGAATCATGACGCCTCATGTAAGCATGAGATCATACTGATCACACTTAAATAAAATAACATCCCTAGATGGAATCTCTGAAAACCGCACTTCAATGATCTCCCTTCAAAATCCCATAATAGTCGCTCCCTGCTCGCCAATATCTTCGTCCTCGCCCTTAACCCATACGCCACAATTAATAGTCCTCTTTCCAACTCCATGATCTTGCGTATAAAATCGAAACCATTTATTATATATCCCTTACAAGATTTCACTCGCCTTGAAGGTCCCCAGGGACAAACTTTTAATATTTTCAGTCATTATGTTATTTTTGATGATCTTGCACTGCAACATATAAACGGTGTTATTAACTATTTAGAACAATTTTTCTTAAGCATTGTTGTTTACTACTCGACAAACAAAGACTTACATAAGCCCCCGAACCATATGAGAAACTTCGCCCTCAAATCTCCTATCAATTTCTCCTCCAGTTGTACATGGGTCTGCAGACCGCAATCAGTCTCAATTTCTGTTTCATAGTCATTATATAAGTCAAGTGCTGTCAACCACGAAGAATCAGTAAACAAGTGAAAATATGAAAAAAAAACGTACGTTACCAACGGTTGTATCTCTTCACAATGGAGATATATGTAATTAACAGCTGCCTTAAATTCCTCAGGAGAAAGGTATCTCGGTAATTGTATTCCCGATCACCTTGCTCGTGCATTACATATGGACAACCCACATCTTTTCCCGAAAACACCTCCGTCATTTCGAGCCGATTTGTATGTCTAGTCTCGGACATGCGGCTCGAAGTAGTAAGAAAAAAACGTAGACGCCTCTTCAATCAAATATGCATTGCAAATTGATCCCTCGACCCTTGCCTTATTTTTTACTTTCAACTTCAGGCGATATAAGAACCTGCACTTTGTCATTTTAACGATGTTAGAAATTTTACATCGAGTAGTTAAAACAAACAGATTAAATGCTCATGTCAGAAGGCCTAACCTCTCAAATGGGTACATCCATCTATATTGAACCGGACCAACAATCCTTGCTTCGTAAGGCAAGTGAATCATTAAATGCTCCATCACATCAAAAAATGCAGGAGGAAATATCCTTTCCAACTTGCACAGTATGATTACTGTGTTCTTCTCCCACTCTCTCATACGAGATGTTGATAGTTTTGGAGCACATAAATCCCGAAAAAAAAAAAAACTTAATTCCGTTAGCACATTCCAAATAGCGGCGGGGAGGAACTCTCTAAATGCAATAGAAAGCAATCTTTCCATAAATACGTGACAGTCATGCGTCTTCATGCCCGACATCTTCAACCCATTCAAATCAACACACCGACCTAAGTTAGACGCATATCCATCGGGCAACCTCAAATCCCTAACCCACTCCAATACAACCCTTTTTTCTTGTTTCGTTAGAGAGTACTTAGCTTTCGGCATAGAAACTTTACCATTTCCAACACATGTAATATGTAACTCCGGCCTATTACAATACACCTCCAAGTCTCGTCGAGCCTTTATATTATCCTTTGATTTGCCCTTCACGTCCATTACAGTATTAAACACGTTCTCGAACACATTCTTTTCATTGTGCATGACATCAACATTGTGGCAAATTAAATTTGATTTCCAATACGGCAAGTCCCAGAAGATGCTACGCTTAGCCCAATTGTGGTACACCCCTCTACTATCATCCTTGCCAACTTCAGCCGCAGTATCAATAATTCTCGGCAAACTGCTGACTCTATGCCACATCTCATCCCCGCACGATCGCTTAATCGGTTGAGATGTCTCACGACCGCGATCCTTTTGAAATGATTTTCCGTCTCTTCTGTATTGATGATCTAACGGCAAGAACCGGCGGTGACAGTCAAACCAAGATTGCTTTGAACCATGTTGTAGATGAAATGACTTTGTTTGCTCCATACAATAGGGACAAGCCAGTCTTCCGGCAGTGCTCCAACCGCTCAACATACCATAGGCTGGAAAATCATTAATGGTCCATAGGAGGGCAGCTCGCATGTGAAAATTCTATTTTTTGGAGACGTCATAAGTAGGCACTCCAACTCTCCACAAGTTTTGTAACTCTTCCACCAACGGCTGAATGTAGACATCGATCTTATGCTTCGGGTTTCTCGGCCCTGAAATAATTACTGTCAAAAACATCACAGCATCCTTCATGCACATCCATGGTGGTAAGTTGTACGGAGTGATAATGACAGGCCAACTCGAATATTGCTTTCCTGACATTCCAAATGGTGAGAACCCATCAGTACATAGCGCTAAACGCACGTTGCGAACCTCTTTCGCAAATTCCTCGTGCACACAATCAAAATGATGCCATGCTTCACCGTCCCGTGGGTGACTCATCAATCCATCAGTCTGCACAGTTTCGGCGTGCCACCTCATGTGTTCTGCAGTCGTTTTTGATGCATACAACCTCTGCAATCTCGGAGTCAAGGGAAAGTAGTACATTTTCTTAAAAGGTACTTCTTTTTGCTGTCTATTCTTTCGAAATTTCCTCCTCTGCATGTACCGAGGACTCCCACAAAACTTACACTCCCGCAAACTAACATCTGCCTTCCAATAAAGCATGCAACTGTTTGGGCAACAATCTATTTTCTCCACAGGCAAACCGAGTCCAGAAACCATCTTCTTGGTATGGTACAAGTCCTCCGGAAGCAGATTATCATTTGGTAGAACCTCCTTAATCAGCTGCAACACCTGATTAAAACATCTTTCTGAAATATTTTTCTCAAATTTAATATTCAGCATCCGAGCAACAAATGATAACTGCGAGTGATTTGTGCATCCAGCCCACAAAGGAGTATCCGTAGCTTTTAACATATCATAACATTTCTTGGCTTCTGCATTTGGCGGTTCTTCATTGTCGATCCCCGTCGCCGGGTCTAATTGAGGGTCCAAACCAACACCCTCCATTACCATCTGCTGAAATGGATTAATAGGAGTAGATTGGGATTGAGAGATGGTTGGAATCATCCCTGGATGCAACGGAGTAAGACTCTCACCGTGACTGGTCCAACGGTGATAATCGGCGACAAATCCAAATCTATACAAGTGCACCTGAACTTCATCCGGAGAAAGGTGCACCTTGTTCTTAAACTTCGCGCAAGGACATCTCAACCACGAAGTGTGCCCGTTAGACAAACAGTACGCTATAAAACCCTTAACCCCATCTTTATATTCATTGATAATTCCCTTAATCCCTTGCATATGCCGCTTATACATCCAACTACTATCATCCATCTACATTAAAAATTTTTGCCTATTAAATCTTACCAAATTCCAGGAAAAAAACTTAGGAATTCGGCATGTCTTGTTAAAATATAGTCGAAAACATAGACAAGTGTTAAGCAAGAAAAAAAAAATTCGGCAGCATCTCCCTTGTAAAATGGACGTTTTCCAGGCACAAGCCAATCACAATCAATCCCCAGAGCCAAATTTAGTTCTCCCAACAATTAATTCCAACTAAATATATCCAAAAATTCATAACGCCGTCTCAAAAATAGTATAAATATCTTCATAAAATTTTGAAACATTAAAGTTATGCTCAATTAAAGAATTAAAAAATCAGCCAAAAAAAACCAAAGTTGAAAAAACAGATGCAAATATTACAAGAAAAATAATAAATGTATAAAAAAGTAGAAACAAATACAACAAATAAGAGAACAAAAAAAACAAAAAAATAAAAAAAAATCTAAATTAAAAAAAAAAAAGGAAACAAACAGGTAATAATTTGCCAAAAAAAGGGGAAAATTAATACCCCATCTGCAATAATAATTCGCCATTTAAGATCATTAAAAAAACTGAAAAAAAAAAAGAAATCCTGGGAAATCTTACCTCGGTCGGCAGGCTGTGGGCTATTATATGTATTAATTAACCCACCAACACTATATATTGTAGAACATTATATATTATAGATTCGTTCTACTCAAAGATATGTGTATATATTAATATTATACACATATGAAATACACATTTATATATTAGGTATCATGTGTCATTATAGTCAATAGATCTGTTATATTAAAATAAATTACAAAATATATATTCGTATGTGTCTTTATAAAAAGACATTTAACTATAGAGTATCATTATTTCATATTACATATTACAAGCATAATATATTTATAAATATTTAAATAGTTCACTTATAAACACCGTGAGCTATGGCTCACAAAAAATAATTAAAGATACAAGAATATGAGGGAAAAAAATTAATCCGTTGCAATTCCGTCGCAAAGCCGTCGCAAAAAATATTTCATCGCAAATCCGTAGTTAATTTGCGACGGATTTGCGACGAAAATAATGTAAATTTTTTTTTATTTTTAAAAAATTAATCCGTCGCAAATCCGTTGCAGTAAACCAGCTACTAATTCATGACTGATTTAATATAATTTTTAAAAAAAATGATTCAGTCGCAAACCGATTGCGTAACAAACTGACTGATTTGCGACTGATTTAATATAATTTTTTTTATTTTTAGAAAATTAATCCGTCATAAACTCAGTTGCAGAAGCGCGACGGATTTACGACTTTGATTTAATGTAAATTTTTAAAAAAATTTTTTGAAATTCTTATGTCAGCAAACTGTCGCAAATGTGCGACATATTTGCGACGAAATTATTTTTTATTTTCTTTTTTTAATGTCCCGTCGCAAATCCGCCGCCTATCGGCGACAGATTTGCGACGGAATTTATTTTAACTTTTTTTTATTTTTATTTTTCCAGGCCGTCGCAAATCCGTCGCCGTTCTGCGACGGATTTGCTACGGAAATTATTTTTACTTTTCTTTATTTTTATTTTAAAATTTCGTCGCAAATCCGTTGCAGAATGGAGACGGATTTGCGACGGAATTTAATCCGTCGGTATTTTTGCCACTTATTTTCCCCGTAGCTGTTTTGTTGCAAAGCCGTCGCAAATCCGCGACGAAAAATGCCGTCGCAATTTTCCGTCGCAAAATTCATTTTTTCTTGTAGTGCGGTGTAGAATAGCGGTGATGAATAATCTCAATATTTTTTATTTAGAATTTATATTTTTTACCAAAAAGATTACTTCTATAGATATAACTGCGATTGAGATTATCATATGTAGATAGAAATCAAATTGGTTAATTTTTAAAACTAATTTCTGCTGTCGGAGGACAGAAAGATATATACTTTTTCCACGTCCTTCTTTTCTATTGAAATGGGAAATATTACTTGTATTACTTTGATATAATAAAATTCCTAATAAACTTAGTTTTAAAACACTTCATTTGTTTTAGTTTTTTTTCAAAAGGTTATGCTTGAATAACCAGACCATGCACGTTTCTCAACCTTTGACTAAGTCATACGTTTTGTGTTTGATTAACATCTCCTTCTTAAACATATTTAAAAATAAGTAACTTATTAGTTTTACAAAAATATAACCTCTTAGCCTCTAATCTCTGCTATTAACAATAACATGATGTCTTTGCTATCATGTGTAGTTTTTCTGTGATTGGTTTATTTTCTATTCCTTGTCAATATTTTCATTGGGATTTTTTATGGCCTATAACTTGACTCAGGCTGAAGAGGGCATGTAATATGTCGTATTATTTGCATCAAAGAAATACCTAACGATGGTATTTATCTAAAAGATGCATGTTTCCTAAGTTTTACATAGATGATTTCTTCTAAATAACATGAAATAAATTGATTTTTAGCCTTTTTTTTTTTTTTGGCAACTTCGGATATTTCAGATATTTAAAATTTCAGTTTCTGAGTATTCAGATTTTCCTTTTGCCATAAATTCCTTGCTAACATGAGCATGTAGATGACAAACTATTTGGTTGAAATATCTGAAATAAATAAGATAAATTTATTTTAAGGCAAATATATAACTTTCTGCGTCAATCATTAACTAAAATTTTTCTTAAAGCATCGTTAACTGAAAATCAAAGGTAGAAGATAAACATCTGTGGCAACAAAAATTTAGGATATACACAAATTAAGTGACATATGTTGCTCAGTTTACTATTATGGATTCATATTATATATATCCTTGCTAAGTACATATTATATATATCTCACTTCCAAGAGCTTTATGAATTGGATTTGACGCAGACATAGATTTGCATTAGAGGTTGTCATCAATATACAAGCAAGAACTCTTTTAGAGAAATTGTGGTATCAAATGAAGAGGAGATCATCTTTTGGTCTTCGCAAAGTGGTCATGAAAAAATATATGAGAACTATGGAGCCCTTATAACCACATATATTACAATGACAAATATACAGTCCAAAAACATAAAAGGATGCTAAAGCAACTTCCAAAAGTAAATTAAGGGGACCATAGCAGTCCTTGTCCTCACAAAATTTTGGCTTGACATTTGGACCCTCAAACTGATCCACTAAATGCAGTATGAATTCTTGATGGAGGTGTCTTCTTTCCGTTACAGAACAGACATTCAATCACTAGACAACAGTATCAATGAAAGACGTTAACAAGTCGATCAAACTATTTGGCTTCATCTTATTAGCCTACCATTATGTACAACAACACAGATCGACTAGGTGTTCCTCGACGAGGGGTAATGATCTTTTCTGACATTCTGAAGTTTTCACCAAATCCAGCTATTAACATGTTCATCATAAAATCCATAAGCGCATAAAAGTTCTTCAGTACCAAAAGGTGAAGGTGGATAGTTTGTGCTGCTGAAATTGTCTGTCACAAATGGTTCTGTCCAAAAACTTCCGCTGGATCCTTGAATTATTTCGGCAACAAAATGATCAAATTCGTCAATGAAATTTACCGTGTCTGCAGGGCTGCTGGTTGTTGCAGGAGAGGACATTTCTCTCATTGATGGAAGTGATAAAATTTGTGAAATTTCACTACTTGCTGGTTTGGATGAAGATTCTGAGCTTTCACTTGTTGATGGCTGTAGTGAAAATTCAGAACTTTCTAAGATTTCCCGGACAACAGGAACTGTAGCAGAATTTTCATTTTCCATTGCCATTCTTCTCTTGCGAATCCTTTCACGGGGAGAATGGGATTTGGATCTTCGCTTCGATTCACCTGACATTGATGTCTGTTTTGAGCTCTTCTTTAGAGCGGTATGCCAGTGGTTTTTAATCTCATTGTCTGTTCTTCCAGGTAAATGAGCTGCTATTGCTGACCATCTGCAAGTAAGAACATAAGAAAATATGTAAAGAATTGGCATCATCTTCTATCCAATGATGTCGATAGCGATCTCCATCACATGCAATTCATGTCGAAATTGCATGCAACATTTGATTGGATCATAATATGGTTGTTGAAAGGAAAGGAAAACACCCTTTAGTAAACAGCATCCATAAGTAAACTTTCTTTGGCTTTTGAAACGATTTTAAGTCTAGTAAGTATACCTGTTTCCAAGAGATTCATGCAGTTTAATGATGAGTTCATCTTCTTCTTTGGTATAATTCCCTCTTTTGAGGTTTGGCCTGAGATAATTCATCCATCGAAGTCTGCAGCTCTTCCCACACCTTGACAAGCCTGTCACAGTAGAAGCAGAAAAGCCATCTTTACTGGAAAATGTCATCAGAGAGTTCTCTCCAGAAGCCATATCTGGGAAAGAAGACCTATAATGAAAAGTAGAGACACGGATGAATATCGATTTTATATCTTTTAACAGCCATTCCTACCAGCAAACTTGGGAAGCTGACGCCAATTCCAGGTTCCGTATCTGGTAACATAAGCAGTTAACTTGCGATCTTCTTCTGGTGTCCAAGTCCCTTTCCTCATTCCAGATTTATCACAGCAAGGAGTCCTCACCATCTTCTGGTTCCCGTCCTGATGAAGTGCTGGAACCGCAACTTCAAAGATTCAGTGCAGTACTTCCAACAGGTGCTGAAGGCAAATTTTCAAATGAGAAAGCCTTATATATAGAGAAAGCTAGACCCATTGACCTGGAGTCAAGTGTAGTCTAGAGGAGCAAAACGTGTTACGCGTGTGTACACATCGTCACACGATCGAGGCCAGAAAAGGAGTTCCAAGAAGCTTCATTCGTGACATTTTGAAATTATCACAACCATGAGCTCTGTTACTTTGGGGACGGAGTATGGTCCCCCGATTGAATTCTGCGGAGCTTCAAGGAAACAGGACAACCTTAGGCCTAATATTTTCTGACCAGTCCACGTGACATATCGTTTTTGCACTGTCAATGTATATTATTTATTTTTTTCACTCCATTTAATAGATAATTTGGTTCACATAGGAGAGGGAATTGGGAATATGACCACACACACTTCACTTGTAGGAGAAAATATAGGTGACATACCTTATCATGCTTCATATGATGGGGGAAGGAGAGGGAACCGCCAAGAGAAAGGAGGAAAACTATTTATTTATGTTTCGTACCCTTATTTGTCACTCACTACTCACTACTCATTCTAGAATTCAAGGTTGGGTCAAGTTTGTAGTTTTGAAGCGCCCAATGATCTGCGCCAAAATTTGGAAAGATAAAAGTGAGTAAACGTTTGTCCGGGTTTCTCGGAGTAACTTTTTATTTTTAAAATATAATATATTTTGATATTTTTTATATAAATTAATAAAAAATAAATTATAAAAATATTTTTATATTTTTAATTAATTTAATTTATTCATCATTAATATAAAAAGTAATAAAAAATTATATTTATAAATAATATAATTTTTAAAACAGAGTCATGGAAATTGGCACTCAGACCTTCACTTTTACTTCTCCTCTTAACTACTATGGCTTACATTTCATTCCAACCAAACTAACCAATGGATGCTGGGATCCGTAACCATCAGTCTATTTAAAATATTGTGTAGCTTGTACAACTTAAAAAGGTCAGAAGACAACGTAATCTTGAACAACATCAAGTATTTCTACATTTTTTTTTTTGTTTTTGAATGGTATTTTCTTTGTTTTTGCTTTCTACTATTCAATTTGTCAATCTTTTTTTTTTTTTTTTTTTTGGGCGGTGATGTTGGGAAGAGCGATCTTTCCATATATTACAAACAAATAGTACAGATACAAGTGCCACCTTGCCTTACAACTCTAGCGGGGCTCTCCCAATACTCTTAACTATTGGATTTTTGTTTGAGAGACGACTTATCTCTTTACTTTTAAAAGTTTTATTTTTATAAAATTTAAAATAAAAATTTTTAATTTTAAACTTAAACATAATTTAAATGTATCCTAACAATACGTTTGGTTTAAAAAATAAAATAAAATAATTATTTTTAACTTTTCATTATATTTTAATATTTTATATAAAAATTTTAAGTAAAAAATATTTTTTATAAGAAAATTGATTTTAAAAAAATAAAAAAATTTACATTAAAATCTAAAAAAATGCCTTTTCAAGAGAGAAAGTGCTTCACATCACCGAAATGATGTTTGCACCACGTTAGTCTAATGGTAAACGATGCTTGTAATTTTGATTATTAATTTTGTTATGAAATTTAATATAAATTTTTAATTTTTAATTTTATCTAATTTTCTTGATAATTTAATAGAATTATAATGGGAAGGAAATTAACTACCGGTGATGAACAGTTCTACGATTAGTACCGCAACTGGAGTCCGGTTACGGTGCTGACCAGCTTGCCAGGAATATGACACGAGTAGCTGAACCAGCTTGCTGAAATATGACGCCTCTTTGCAGATGGCCTAGCTGATGCGGCAACAGCAAGCATTGAGCTAATATAATGGTCAAATAGACCTGACAATTACTAGCTTACCATAATAAAATTACTCGAGTCGTGCGATTTCCTGGGTAGTTTGGATTAGCCCGAAAGCCTACAATATTGGAATAATAGCCGAACAGGGAGATAACCTGTAAAGATGTTGACATGTCCTTAGGAGTCTTGGAAGAGATTAAGTTGACTTTTAGTCCATCCAACTGAGAAAACTGGCAAAGTGCTTCATGATTAAAGGGCACAAGTAACTAGTTTAGAATGTGATTGAATAAAATTTAATTTTAAAATTTTTATTTTAAATTTAATAAAAATTAAATTATTTGTGAGAAAAGATATAAGTCATACAATTAAAATTTTAAGTTTAATTTGAAAACAGAATAATAGCTAATGATAACTTGAATCTTATCCAACTCTCTGCTCCTTTGGTATCAAACTAAACATGGTAGCCTCTTTTCTTAAGAAATTATAAGAACTTATTAAAAAAATAAGGAGCCCGAAAGAAACAAATGAGAAAACTTAGCTATTTGATAATAACGAAATAGAAGATGAGATGGACAACGAGATACGTACTGATCCTAATCCAGAAGTAACTAGCAGAGACAACCAAAGAACTAGAAGCATGACCAATCATAGTTTCCATATGGTGTAAACTATATACAGTTTTTTAATTATGAATAGTGTAAAAAATTTTCATTATTCACTATTTACTTTTAATAATTCTTAAGCTTTTCTAAAAATTTTAAAATAACAAAACTTAGATATGTTAACAGTAATTATATTATATTAATTTATCAAATTATATCTAATTTTACGTCCCTTTACACATAAAATCGGTCTCAAAATTACAAATTTTAAAGATAAAACACCAATCTGTGCCACTTTTGCCAACAAGTGACAAAACTTGCAAGCAACTTAAGCGAACAAGTGGTGAAACTTGTTGGTGGAACTCGCCAATATAGTAGAGAGAGAGAGAGAGAGAGAGAGAGAAGAGAGAGAAAGAGTTTTGAAAAATAAATATTTTTATTACTATATATAGTTTAAAAAAATTATATATAGAATGACACTCCTTCAAAGATAGTTCACCATTGACTATCTAAAAGATAGAATGAAGAAAAATAGATTTTGGTCTAATTTCACTCCAAAAGATACCTCAAAGGAAAAAGAATTGATCAAACCTTATAAATGATTAATTATTATATTAAAAATAATTACTCAATTCTTAAAAGAAATTAATTATTATATTAAGAAGATAATGTGTGATCTCTCAACACACTCTCCTCATGCCTAGAATTGGATATCTAGAGCGTAAAGTCAGAAAATAAACAGTAGTCTAACATCACTCTGATACTATGAAGAAAAATATGTTTCGGTCTAACTCCACCCCAAAGATAGGAGGAGAATTACTCAAGCTTTATAAATAATTAATTATTATATTAAGAAGACAATGTGGGATCTCTAAACATAGAATGTCATTAAATTATAATTAATTATTTATAAAGTTCTGTGTGTTAAAGTCAATTCTGTATAGTTTAACATAACACACAAAAAATAGAATAATAAATTTTGATACAAGCTAAGTTATGCCCATAAAAGCAATCCACTATTTCTTTTTTTTACAACAATATAGAAACAAGCTCTTAATTTCCTTTAATGATTCTCTTAGTGAATTTGGTAAAACACCTTTTGTCAAAACTACCTCACTTGGAAATTCAACAATCATGCCTTGAAGCTCACATATATAATTGTTAGAGTCTTGAGCTTCTTCAAGATTGATATCCGTAGAATATAGTAAGAAATTTATAAATATTAGGATATCAATCTCCTTGATATTTAGTGTAGATAGATTTTTATGAGATCTCCAAAATTTTAGAATCTTTAAATGGAATTATATCAAACTAAAAATGCTTTGTACAAATGATTGTGTTTTGAGATTCCCGAAATTGAAGTGCAAAATTTGTGTTCATAAAATCCAAAAAAAAAAAAGGATCACATCAAACCATAAATATGCACAAAAAAAAAAAAAATAATTGCATTCCTTTTTGATTTCTTCTTTGTGGGGTATATATCAGACAATTATAAAGAGCCAAAGAAGCCATTGTCACTTCCTTTCATACCATCTTCATCTTGTGGTTGTGGTTTATCATGGTACTCCGTCCTTCCGTCCTTTCTCATTTCAAAGTATTTGATTGGATGTAAAATTTAAATTATATTATAAAAATAATATATAATTAAAATATCTGAATTATAGATATTTTATGTTAATTTTAAATATATAAAATAATATATTATATTAAAATATTTTTATAAAAAATTTAAATATTTTAATATAATAAAAATGTTATTAAAAATCAGACAGACAAGGCGGTATTTCTTGCCCAATGTTGGACTCGGATTAAAATGGGATATCAAGATGTTGGGTTTTGTTTGTTTTTTGTCGTTTAATTTCCTCATCAATTCCTGTTCACAAGGCGGAATCTCATGGCATTCCATGTAATAGCATCCGACACCATTTTTCACAAAGCTTACAGAACTTTAGAAGGAATATTCTTTCTGTTATCTTAGCATCCGCTGATTGTAAAAGAGCAACTGGTTCGGCAGAGTGTGATCTTCTCAACTCGCCCAAACTGGAAATTGATCACTTTTCATCGGAAATTGATTTCGTTTATTTTTAGATACCTCAATGTCATCCTTTTATTTGACAGACAGGCTTCTTAAAAATGGAAAGGTACTTTTTGTTTTTATACCAAAAAAAAAAAAAGTCTACTCTAGATAGATAATAATAGAGCGTTCGGTATGGATCAATTCAGAACCACTATTTGTCTTCTCTCTATCAACAGCCTGCGGATGTTGGCGGGATAATTGCACCTCATCACGTTCCCTGACCCTAGTTTGGAAGAAGCCACCTGCTCTAGCGAAATCCGCGGCATTCGTAGGGATGTTAAAGGGCCAGGTTTAAATCCGGACTCATTTCACTATCGGGAGTTCGGTATGCATTATAGACCTATTTAACCAATTTATTCATTTGGAATTACGTAAAAAATGGGTATCTCAAAAGATGTATCAGAACGACTACTTTATCATTTTAATTAATGTGTAGACAGTACTTTTTTTAATTTATACAAAACAGATTCTCAGTCATTAAATTTTAATTTAATGGTTAAAAATTTATACGTTGTGAATAATTATTTAAGTTAGAATAATTATTCAATTCATAATAGAATAATTATCCTATAAAGTGAATAATTATTTATTTCATAGTGAATGATTATTTAATTTGAATAATTATTCATGGCGTATGAATTTTTAACTGTTGAATCAAAATCTTACGGTTGAGATTGAATTTGTACAAACTAAAAATAAATACTGTCTGTACCTTAACTAAACTCCTAGTACATACTCTTCCAATTTATTTCTTGTAACTCACTACCTCTCATTTCATTTTCTATCTAAGTCTATGAATCGAACTTATTGTGTTCAGATTCTGCGGATCGCTCAGTTTTTTGGACGGCAAAGTCGAACCAAAATTTCGTAATCTATCCATCTCCAAAAGCCAACAAATTCATGCATGTTAGAATACCATATGTAACTCGGAGGTTTCGCGGCAACCAGAGAAAGGAGCAGTGAAGAATATAGGCGCGTTTCACACCTCGATCGTTTGAACAATGGAGCCGAATGACTTTGAATCACGATGAAGCAGACAGTCATCTTTCGCCAATTATGTAATTCTGGTTGGACCCTCCTTTTTATTGTCAAAATAAAGAGGCCGGTGATTTTCACACCATCGTCCATCGTTTTCAGTCCTTTTCCTTCGTCTTATGCCACTGATTTGTATGCTTTTGTCGCTGTCAGTAGCGTTGCTCATGCAATGCTTACGTTACGCCGGATCTTTATGATGACGTGTATTTAGGCAGAGTTGATTTTTTAAATTTAATATAAATTTTATATTTATTTTTAATTTAAAAATAATTTACTTTTTTAAATAAAAATAAAAATTTTAAAATTCAATTTTATTCAATTTTATTTTTAAATTTTCTGTTGCAGAAAAATTAGTCTTAATGTCATAAAATTTAATGATAATGATACCTGTCACTCTTGTTGTACTGTGTATTAGTTATTCTCGCGCAATGAGAAACACAGAAGCTTGATAAGTACTCCTGCCGTCCAGTGACACATACACAGGCCTGTAATCATTTTTTTTTTCTTGTCTATTATTACTTAACCTTTTGTAATTTCAAGAATATTTTTACAAATATTTTCTAAATTTTACTCTTATTCTCCTTTGAGTCAATAAAAATTATATTTATTACTTCCTCCATTTAAAATATATGGCCTTTTAATCCCTTTTTACTCTGTATGGATAGAGTTTAGTTTTGGAATTTTGTAAAAGTTAAATTGTTTGTGAGAGGAGATGTGAGTCCTACGCTTGAAATTTTGATTTTTTCAATGTTACCCCCCCCACAATCACTTAGTTGTATAATCAATTCTCCATCTCTCCTCATCATAAATTTATTATAAGTGTAAAAGGGAAAATTTTCTCTTATTATTTTTTAATTTTTAATCTGTGTTCAAAAGGTCAAAAGACTATATATTTTAAAACTAATTGAGTAGTTTCAAGTTTTAAAATTGAATTTTATAATTTTAATATAAATACTGATAACACCAAAATACAGTAAGTACATAATGTTTCAACTTTTAAGTTTTGAGTTTGAATCTTTAACCAAAGTGCCAAACATTTTCACTCTATGTTCTCTTTTACCGTGTTACATAACCCCTAACTGCATATTGTATTTGTATCCTCAAAATCTACGAAGGGCAATATAGTCTTTTAGTATATAATTTACCTGGAATTAAATAAGTTCTTAATGTCATGCTCATTTGGGACATGGAATAATAGACGCAGCGGGTATAAAGAGACCCAACTAAGGCATTGTTTGGATTGAGGGCAACCAAGAAAACGAAAAGGAGATGAATAGGTTCTTGCTCTAGTGTAGTCCTCAATGTGTACTCGCATCCCTAAACTCGAAATTGTATCCAGTTTTTCGAGTTATCAAGTCAGTTCATTATTTCAAAATTTACTTGCGGCAAAATCTTCTACCCTAAACCCTAACCAAAAAAAAAAAAAGTGTTGATTATAAGGTCTAACATGTGATTAATGTCGGCCTTAAAAAGAAAAAAATTATTTTATTCGTTTTAAAATATAAGATATTTTTTTATATAAATAAAAAAAATGAGTGTTATTTTTTATTATATTATTTATTAGTTTTATTAACATAATAAAAAATAAAATATTTATATTTATAAAAATAATATTAAAATCTTTTTAAAAAGTAAATATTTTAAAAAAATTAAAAATTTTATATTTTAAAATAAATATAATATATTTCTAGCTAGACTGAAGTAGACACATTTTATAAGTACAATTCTAGAATCAAGATTCAACAGAGAAATTACTGAAGCATAACAGTTGGAGTTAATCTCTGATAGAGACTACGAGTTTTGAAAGTTGAGTCAGACACATTACCAACGTTGGAGATCAAAAAGTTAATTTATGACCATGAATAATCATTGCTCCTTCTATTCTAAACTATAAAGACTTTTTATCTTTTCTAAATATATTAGGAAAGAATAAAATAAAATATATTTTTTAATTAATTATATTAATATAATAAAAATAAAAAAATTATATTTATGATAAAAAATTTTAAAAAATAAATCTTAAAATTTGTCAAAAATGAAACAATAAAAAGAAAGAAAAGAATAAAAAAATTTATATTTTAAAAGAAGAGAATACAACAGTCTTGTCTGACACTAAGAAAAAACTATTTTAAAAAGTATCTCTATGGTAGCTTCTCAAAAATATCTTTTTTTGAACTTATTTAAGTTAAAATAAAAAATGAATAAGTATTTGAGAACCGGTCAAAAATAGCTTTTAATTTAAAAGAAAAGTTATAAGCAACTTATTTTAAACAATTGAGAACAAGCCCAAAAATAGCGATCTTACTGGCCCTTGAATCCTCTATCTCCAATTTTATCTCTCATTCTTTTGGTCCAATTATGGTAATGAGAATACTTTTCTTTAGTACATGCTATTCTTTAGTACATGCTAAATGAACCTTTAGTCATCAAATCAATATATTTATTGATCTAAAACGAGTAAAAGCTTATATCTGATGAATAATTATTCAAGTTATTATTTAACCATATGGTAAATAATTACTGCATCCATTTTAAAATATAATGTCATTTTTTACTTTTTGGCATAAATTAAGAAAAAATAATAGATATTTCTCGTATATATCTTTAAATAATTTTACTAATATAATAAAAATGAAAGAAATATATTTATAATGATAGTAACTTTAAAAAATAATTCTTAAAATTTATAAAATATAAAATATTTTAAGAAGGAAAAAGAGAGGACAAAAGGCTTTATATTTTAAAATAAAGGAGTAAACATTATTTATAATGTATATTCCATATACTAATGGAGCTACCATACACTTCCTCTTTTAAAATATTAGATCTTTTGATTCTTTTTTTTTCTTCTCAAAATACTTTGTATTTTACTAATTTTACATATTATAATTTAAAAAAATTTTTTACTCACAAAAATAATTTCTTTATTTTTTATATTAGTAAAAAATAAATAAAACTAGCTAAAACTATGATAGAAAAATATTTCTTTTTTTCTTCCTTAACTCCTAGAAAAAGTTAAAAACCTTCTAATATATCAACAGCCACCAGGTGATTGGTGGGGTGAAAGAAGTCTCGTATTTTCGGCTTCTATTATTTTATGGCATAGCTCCCAAAAAAAAAAAAACACAAACAAAAAACAAAAAACAAAAAAAAACTTGTACGGATTATTTTATGGCATATCCAATCTCACTATAGTATGATTTATATATCAACAACCAAAACTTGTACGTAATATTCAATTAATAAGGAACTAAAATTCACCCCTAGTATACGGGAAAAAACAAAGGTCACTAGAATTGTCTGCTTATATCAATATAAGATTATGAATGCGATTTTTGCTTTTGACATCATATTAAAAAGTTATGAGTCAGACATTTTTTATAAATAAAAATTAGACTTTGTGAGTATAATTTGAATCGAATTTAAAGTAGCCTTATTAATTAGTGCTAATTTTAGGTGATCTGGAAAAAATTCATATGTCACGCAGGATGACGCGAAGAAATCAATGAAATTTCTGTTGCAAGACTTCCTTTTCTTTCCTTTCCTTTCCTTTTCCAGTCAATGTTTTTTGTGGCATCACTCTATTCGAAATTGCTTCATGGGTCCCTAAAACTATTTAATGTGTTTCTTCGTGGCCATTCACTATGAAAATGCTTTCTCACGACTCCGAGTCTACGTTAGTTGATTTTCTTTGTCTTTGTGGGCATTCCACTTAGGAAGAAGCCAAATAAATCCTCTCCCTCACTGTTATGTTGCCATGAATAACGTGCATGCTTCCATATTTTCGTAAAACCAGTCAACTAGACGTCCAAGTCGAGCCTAAAAACGCCGGTTATTCCAACTGAAAAATAATAAAAAAAATGGATTAGATTATTGTCTATATATATATCAAGAAAAAAATTATATAGTAATATATTATTTTCGGAATATATATATATATTTAACAGCCTTTTGGTACCGTTTTGTTTCAAAAAAATATGTTTCGTTACTCTTTTTACAACAGACAGATATGTTTTTATATGCAAATTCGAAATGCATTTTCATTAGTCATATCAAAAGCAAAACGATAGGTTATATTGGCAAACAATAATGTTTGTTGATTGTTTGTAAAAGACCTTAATGTCGTTTTCAAAACATTATCGGCTACTTTTATTGTCGTTTCTAATTTTTCCCTTCAAGACTTGCATTTTTTTTTTTCCTTTTTTGGGGGACAGTCAGACCTACTTTTTTTTGGTAATATTTTGAAGAAAGACTTACTTTTTTGAATTAGTGAATGTTTTAGTCTTGCACTAAAATTACTTTTACTTGAAACTATTCATTCTTGCGAACTCATCATTCTTTTTCCTTTCTATGATTCCTTTACCAATAGACGTGGTGAGCTATGATTCTCACAATCAATAAAAAAAAAATAAAAATACTTGCATAATCTCACCTTAATATAGCTGTCTTAAAAGAAATTTGTTCGGATTCAAAATTTGTCACCAAAAAAAAAAATAAAATCCAGTGTCCAATTTTCTTTACTCGAAACTATTTTCTTGTAATAAACATCAGACAAATAAAATAAAATCAGTTCCTTCAAAAAAAAAAAAAGAAGAGGAAAATATAGAAATCAGTTACATACGAAGAGATATAGTAAATGAAAAAAATTTGAGGAGTTTATGTTTTTATTATTATTCAATTAGCCACGACTTGTTTAATATATACTCCTCAAAGATTAAATATTCATTTCTTATTCGTTTTGCATATGAAATAGACCTTTTTTTTTTCTTTTGGGGACACTAAATCAGGGAAAAAAGACTATTAAATTGGGGCAATGATTCTGCTTATTTGTCTTGGCCCTTCTAGAAAATCTAGGGTAATCTGGCACCTTCAGGACAAATTGTTGAAAAGAAAGAGAAAGGCCACTGTCTAAACATTTCTTTTGGATAATCTGGCACCTTCAGGACAAATTGTTGAAAAGAAGAGAGAGGCCACTGTCTAAACTTGCAAAGAAATGAGCCCATATGGAAAGACCAAGCATAGTACAGAGCCAGTCAAGTCTTCCTTTTCTTTGCCTTCTAATTATACATCGCAAACAAGATATGAAATGCATGGAGAATTTTTATTCAAAAAAAAAATTTTTATTCGATTAAATTATTAGCTTATCTCAAAATTAGTCTCTCTCTATTATAATTTTATCTCGATAATTTTCTTTTTGAATAATATTAAGGTGTTAATTTTTAGTTGTTTAAATACAAGTTAAGTAATTGGGTGAAACCAAGCCCAATTTGATGGCTCTAGAATAGTAATGGTGTTGTCTTCAAAGTCCCAATTCCTCAGTTGAGCTTCTATCATTTCTACTTTGATATGAGTGGAAAAAAGAAGAGTTAATAGAAATTGCTGGTAAGCTGCCTGTGCGGCTGTGCCTGTGCGTGTGTGTGGGTGTGAAAGGAAAAGAAAAGAGTACCATGAGAAAAACAACCATTAGAATTCTGCACTGTTTTGGTTATAATTTCCTACTAAAAATGTTGTAAACATGTTGATTTCGTCTGATCTCATTTACGCAAATATAACCAAAATTTTATTCATTTAATATCAAATTACTCTTAAATATTAGTCTGTGATCGTTTACGTAATAACGCATTGATATATAAATACAACTGTATTTATACATCCACACCTGGCAGGTTGAATATCAGTCCTGAATGGTCAATTGCTGTTTATGAATTTGTGTATATTTGCTGACTAGTCATAATTGAAGACCAAATTTGGTGTTTCCTTTGGAAATATCTACTCCTGTGTGAAAAAGACAACAAGAAATGGGCTTCCAAAGCGTGACCACTTTTTACCTTTCCTTTCATGAATCCTTACTCCAATTCTTGAATCTGAATCAAGAGAAATCGATTAGAGAATAAAGTATTCAAAGGTTTGAAAAACGACCACGTGGGGAGGAAGAGAGATGTTTTTCCCTTTCCCTTTTTCTCTTTCGTGCGGTCTGTTGTTGAGCTCCTTGTCTTCTTACTTTTTGGAAATTTTTAAGGATAATTACTATTTTTTAGGAGAAATAAAATCAAATAAATTACAATATTACGCACACTAATCAAACTCAAACCATTCAAATTAAGAAAGTTAATGAAGTTTATCTAGAAAATATGTTTACTATTTTGGTATGGTGTTGGGGCTCTTCGGCTATGGAGCCGAACTGGTATTGGGGCGGACACAAGTCAACAAGGTCCGAGTGAATTGTAGGCCCAGAGTCACTAATGGGTCTACTACATGTATACTCACCCAAATACTCAAACCTATGGTCCGAAATATTTGATTACTTTGAGAAGCTACTTTGACGTAATCTCTCTGTCTCGAAATATCAACTTTATTTTTATTTTTTTATAAATTAAAAAATTATAAATTTAAAATAAAAAGACTTAAGTGTATTTTTAATACTATACACATCTTTTAATTTAATTATAATTTATTAATTAAAATATTTAAAATTTACAATAGATAGTAGTTAAAAAAGAGGTGAGAATAGAAAAAATTTATTAAAATTTTTTTACGCTAAAAATAGATATATAAAAGAAACATGATCCAAACCCATCTTCAATTCCTTCTCAACCACAACTTTAAAGGAGTAATGTCCGCAAACTCCATTATGGCAAAAGAAAGAACCATCAAATCCACAAACAAACTTTTATTGCAATGAACAAAGACGTAAAACAAGGCATGTGAAGATGCACACTGAGACATTCAAGTGCATCAGCAATGGCTACAAGTAAGGGAAGTAGTGCAACAAATTGAAAAATGTTTAAAATTTTAAAGACAAATTATTATATATATATATATATATATATATATATATATATATATATATAGAGAGAGAGAGAGAGAGATAGATAGATAGAGAGAAGAAGAAGAAGAAGAGAGAACAAGAAATGAAGAATATTTTACAAAAAAATAAGAAGAAATGAAGAATAAATAAATACAGTATCTTACCATAATGAAGAGATCCATGTTTCCTTTCAAAAAGAAAGAAAAAGAAAAAGACTTGTATCAATAAACATAATATTAATCTGAGTCCAAATTTAAACCTGACCTATTGAGATAATTATTTATGATATTTTAAAAAATAAAAATAAAAATATTCAATTTACAGTTCTAAACAAATAAAGTAATAAGCGAATATCCCCCATCGACAAACTTTGCCGTCTGGAAATTTTTGTTTCAAAATTTGCAATTTTCGTTTTCAGATGGAGAAAAACTGAACAGGCGTAATGTTCTCTGTAGAAATTTCTTCTTTTCCTTTTTTCTTTTGAAACGCACAAGAAGAGGGAATTTGTAAAATTTCTCTTGGGCCGATGGTCCCATGGAAAGTGACATTGCATCCACCGTTAGAGCCAACGTACAGGCAATCAGGCCCATTTTGAAACCACTGCCTAAGGTAGCTGAGGTCCAAAAATTAAGTTGCGGGCCTTGCGGCCATACTTGAAAGCAAGTTGACGGGACAAAAATTTCGTACCGGGAGACGGAGACAAATTTATGAGACTTTATTTATCAAAAGAGGGAAAAAAAAAAAAAAGAAGGGATGATGAGACTTTGTATTGCAGGGTTAAGGAAATAATTGTAGGTGGAAAAATAGAATGTAATTATTTTTCTAAGATGAGATCGAACGTCTACCTAGAGATGGAACTGAGGACTAGGGGTGTCAACGGGTCCAAACGGGTCCGGAACACCTTATCTCGGATTCGGATCCGATTGACTATTATTAGTACCAGACCCGACCTGATTATTCAACGGGTCTAAATAGGATTGATCCGTACCCTACTTTATAGGGTCTCGGGTCTGGTCTGTATAGACCTGATAAGGTATTTTAATATAAATTTATAGATAATTAACCGTTGGATTAAACATATCTAACAATTATAAAAATTTTAAGTATATAAAATATTTATTATTCAAAATTTAATCGGATAATTGGGTCCAAAACTTTGTGAACCGTACCCATTTAGAAGATGTACTATCGGGTCTGGATAAATGTGTATGAATATTATCACAGACTCGAAATTATCGGATCAGGTCCGGGTAAGACCCGACCTATTGATAGCCCTACTGAAGACGGGTGACGGTGGGAACTCCAGTCCCCGCGCTCGGCTCAAAACTCCCCCACTTGTCTCCCGCATTGATCTCAATCCCCGACTCAGCAAGGAAAGGAGATTTCCCATTCTTGGACCTTTCCTAAGCGGAAAGTTGGGATTAAAATTCCCTAATAAGAGATAAAAATCTTCGCTGGGTTAAAAATAAATAATTAAAAAAATATTTTATTATTATCTATACATACTTTTATTCTTTTTCTTCCTATAAAAATTTTGTGCTTCTATTCTCATTTTTAAAAATTTTAAAAATTTTAATTAGTTAAAAAAGTTTTAATTGGCCAAGAGATTTTAGACTTTTAAATTTATCTAAATTCATATTATAAATTTTAAATTTTAAAATTTTTAAAGTTCTTATCACATCTCCACACTAGCCTAAAAACCCGTGCTATGCACGGATATTAAAATTTTTATTTTTAATTGTAATTATTGAAATATATTTAATAAAAAATTAACAACTAATTGTATTGTAAATTTAATAAAACTTTTATTTTTAATTACATAGCCAATAAACTATGAGACAAATTTATGTGTTTAATGAAAAAAAAATCTACTTAGGAGTGATCGTGGGTAACAATAGAAATAAGTAGTAATTGTCTTCCAAAAATGTCATCACTCTTTTATAAAGTGCATTGTCAATATAGAGACTTTTTTGATAGAATTTTAGTAGATCGTACTTATATTGATTTTAGAGTGAAGTGAATTTTGGTTGGAATGTTTGCTATCCTACCCAACTATTATAGTCCACATATTCAAACCATAAACATGCATGGCTCATAATTTAATCACAAAAGGGGATTACTGATTCTTATTTAAAAAAAAGAAAAAAAGAAAAAGAAAAAAATAGTGGGTGTTTATTGAATGAGAAAAATTTAAATGTAGAGCACCAATGGAGAGCACTATAGAGATAGTTAAAAAAAGAAACTGATAGTTATGTGGAAAAACAAAAATAGAATGAAGATAATTATATATATTATTTTTTAGTAAAATATCATATCTATTTCATAGTTTACAATTTTTAATATCTTATCAAATTAAGATTTGAAGTATTTCAAAATGAAACATGCTCGAGAATAAATGTTGAGTTTTACAAAGAAAAACAGATCAGAAGCACATTCAAAGTCTCGAATCCAATTGAATTCATATTAAGGATTTTACTTTTTATTTTTAAAAAAAAGCACTAACTAATGGTATCTCCTGAAACCAATTAAGAGGTTAAACAATAATGAAGTTCAAAGGCTTGGAACCAATTGAATTCAAATTAAGGATTTTTTTCAAAAAAACAAAGTACTAACTAATTGTATTTCTGAAACCAATTAAGAGGTTAAACAATAATGAAGTATGTTTGAGGAGAAAAAAGGCATTAATAGAAAATAGAGAAATCATCTCTTAAATCTCTTAAATATTTTTTGTTTTTTCTTCATGGATAATTTGATAAGTGTATCATACAATAAAAATAAAAACTTGACATACTATGATTTGATGGACGTATAAGGACACTTCAAAATTGGGATTATTTAACTCAAAAGTTAAAAAAACTTTTACCTTGTGTGCCCTTGTAAAAAATAGAGAAATTAAAACCATCAAATCTAGTAATTCTTCCTTCTAACCTTGTGTTCTCCTAACTAACTTGCCCTTGTGTTCTCTCGGGGTTCTCACGTGCCTACATTTGATATAAAAACCCAAACACAAATATATCCCGAAGTAATATAGGGTTTACTTATAAAAAAACTTAAACATTACATGAGAATCAAACTTGGTGAAAATAAATTGAGTACTATATTTGTCGAATTTCTCCTTTTTAAACTACATAGATTATGAAACAACTATTGGATTGATATTGTAGAATAAGAAGAGGTTTTCATTTTTCATATTGGCTTATCCTCGTAAAGCCATAGTTTAATTCTTTGACTTGAAAATCCTACAGAGTAATTTCTCAAGTAATCAAATTTAAAACATTCTTCTTATCATTGAAGTATTTTAGGTTATTTTCTTGGAGATTAAAGGAAAGAAATCTTTGTATGGGAACCTCGGATCACCTGTTCCAATTCACATTTACGTATACAAAGTTTAAATTCTTAAAAAAAAGATAAAAATGAAGAAAACAAATTCATTATTTTTCTATAATATGGTTCAAAATCACACTCTTGTTATCAGTGCATTTTTTGTCTATCGAGAAAGCTAATATATATTACGTGTAACATTCTCCAAATGCCTTAAATTTGTATGAAGCATCTGTGAGATTACGTTATATCATCATAAAATCGTTCTCACATATCATCGAAGGGAAAAAGAAAAAAAATAAAAAATTATGTCAAACAAACAAAAACATCAAAAAGCATACATATGAAGAGAAGAAGAAAATAATGTGCAAAAGAGAATGATGATGATGTGCACTATTTGTAGAATAAATAGATTGAGATTAGAAGTTTAGATTTAATGAATTTAGTTTAAATTAAGAAATTTGGTTAAATAAAAATTATAAATACAAAAATCATGTTGGTTGACAACTACTGAATCGTTAAAGTTTTACTTTTACAAAATAACTGAATTTACATAATTTAATTTTTAAAAAAATATATATGAAATTCAAAATTCGAGTTAATATATAAGTAGTTTAAAATGATCCTAACCAATTAAAAAATTTTAAAGTAAATTTAATAATTAAAGTTTACTACTTTTACAAAGTAACTCAACATACGGAATTCAATTTCATCAAAAAAATATGGAATTTAAAATTTAAGTTAATATATAAGTAGTTTAAAATTATTTTAATAGATTGAAAATGGTTCTAACTAATAAAAAATTTTAAAGTAATAATTAAAGCCTCATACTTTTACAAAGTAATTTAATATACAAAATTTAAAATTAAAATTAATGTATAAGTTAGTATAAAGTTACTTTAATAAATTGAAAATGATCCTAACCAATCAAATTTTGAAGACTAATTAAAAAATAAAAATTATAAGAAATTAGAATAATTAAAAATTCAAATTAATAGATAAGTAGTTTAAAATTATTTTAATGAATTAAAAATACTTCAAACCAATCAAAAAATTTTAAGTAGTAATTAAAGTCTTATATTTTTACAAAGTAACTTAATATACGAAATTCCAAAATGAAATTAATGTATAAGTTAGTTTAAAGTTACTTCAATAGATTGAAAATGACCATAACCAATCAAATTTTGAAGTTTAATTAAAAAAGAAAAAATTATAAGAATGTGGAATAATTTAAAATTCAAATTCATACATAAGTAGTTTAAAATTATTTTAATAGATTGAAAATTATTCTAACCAATCAAAAAATTTTGAAGTAATAATTAAAGTTTTATACTTTTATAAAGTAATTTAATATACTGAAATTATAAATTAAAATTAGTATATAAGTTAGTTTTAAATTATTTTAATATATTAAAAATGATCATAATCAATCAAAAATTTTGAATACTAATTAAAATAGTAAAAACTCTCGAAATTAAGATAATTTAAAATTCAAGTTAATATATATGTAGTTTAAAATTATTTTAATAGATTAAAAATAATTCTAACTAATCAAAAAATTTTAAAGCAATGATTAAGGTCTCATACTTTTACAAATTTAAAATTAAATTAATATATATGTTAGTTTAAAATTATTTTAATAGATTGAAAATGATTCAAACTAATAAAAAATTTTTAAAGTAGTAATTAAAATCTCATACTTTTCATAAAGTAACTTATTGTTAGTGGTGTCAAGCGAGACTGGCTGCACTGTCCCGTCGCGAGGTGACTTTGAAACGGATCGGCACGGGCTGGCCCGTGGGCTGAGAACCCTCAGTCCGCGGCCCGCTACAGTAAGTCAACGGACTAAACTGGCTAGCCCGCGGACTTTTCAAAACGACGTCGTTTTGTCAAGAATTAAATTAATGTATAAGTTAAGAATTTAGTTTTAATAAATTTAGTTTAAATTAAGAGATTTGATAAACAAAAATGATAAGGATGAGTAGTTTAAAGTTATCCAAATAGATTGAAAATAATCTTAACTAATCAAATTTTTAAAGACTAATTAAAAAAATAAAAAATCTAAAAAATTAGAATGAGAGGTTTGAAGTCATAACAAAGAAAGGATTACATTTCTATAATATATATATAGATTTCTTACCACTTACCCATTATTAGAATAGTTAAAATTAAATTTATTTTTTTTTAAAATATACATAGAATAAGAACTCATTATCATTGGAGTTATTCCCACCTTAGATCTTCTTCATTCATCTACATACAGATGTTGAAGGGTATTTTACTATTTCACTTGGGAATTTGCATCCCATTTGTAATAGTAAAAAATTTTTTTCTCTGACAAAGAACCGTAAGTTTACAACTGGATTGATTCTTTTTTTCCTTCTTACCTTGAATTCCTAATAACTTTCCACTACTTGTACAAATTTTTAAATTTTAGCTTACCTTGAACAAATATTTAAATTTTAAATTAAACTCATAATAACTTTACACTACTTGTACACAGCTCCCTACTTTACTAGTAGCTCATCCACAAACTTTTCATCGCAAGGCTTTTTATCGTCCCTTGTAACAGACTTTTTTGTTGTTCTTTGTATAGGGTCTTCCTTTTCAGATTGTAGAGGTAATATTTTTAATTCTTTTTTTGATACATGTTAATATTATTTTCTTCCTTTTTCTTTTTTACTGTAATGTTTGATTTCTAAGTTTCATAAATAGTGTTATAAATTTAATTTTTTTTCTTTCTGGAAGAAAGATTTTATTTTCTTGAGAAGGCTATCACTGCTCTGTTTTATATACATTATATGTATCAGGTATATTTAGGTTCTTTCAATTTCTTATTCAAATATCTGTTTTAATTTTACTATGTTTTTAATTTATTATAATACTATAAATTGAGTTTTGCAATTTTAGAGGCATCAAAAAAACGTGTCTGAGAAGCTTCTTTAAATGGATCCTGCAAAATAAGAGCTATGCCTTTTTTTTTTAATTTTTTAATTTATGTTTTTCTTCTTCAATATGATTTCATGTAATTCCTTTTAAGAACAATATATAATTTTTTAAAAATATTTAATTTTTTTATTTATCAAGAAGTTTGAAATTTGTTCATTACTTTCATATGTGGCTGTGCATTTTTTCCCTTTTTGTTGGCTTCTTTTATTTTTCAGTTTTATTTTTGTCTCATTCATGTTTTCTATTTCTACATCTTTCATACCTTTTCTTTTTTGTTTTGATTGGATTATGTAAACTAATATATATTTTTAGTTCTTTTAATAGAAAATTAGTAAGTTTTTATTTTCTTTAGTAGATTTTGAACATTCATATATTCTAACAACTTCGTTTTGATTGCATATTTTTATTTTTTTTGAGATAATGACTTTATAAATATTTATTTATTTAATCCTTGATATCTATTACTGTAATTTGATCCTTCATCTACTAAAATTTAAGGACAAAAGTACCTAATTATCTATTAAAACATTATGCATTAGAATATGAATGACTTTATAATATATTGGACATGAAATGTAATGATCGATAGTTATGGGATTTTTTCTTCTTTTGGTCTTTTCATCAAGTGGATTAAAAGAAAGAAATAGTTTTTGTAAAGTATAATAAGTATAATAACACTATAGTTTCTTTGTAGTGGATTAAGAACACTATTTTTTTGAAAAAATTTTGAGCAATGATTTGGGATGTTTTTAATTTTGAAAAAAAATCTTTGTTTGAGGTTTATACTATAAAATACTAATATCTTTTATTTTATAAGTTAATTTTTTAAAAAATATTTAAAAAGAAAAAAGAAAAAAGGAATTACATTGTATGGATGCAAGTTCGAAAATTACTTGAAACTTCATCGGAATATGCTATCATCTTCC
Organism: Rauvolfia tetraphylla; assembly: GCA_030512225.1. Taxonomy (NCBI): domain Eukaryota; kingdom Viridiplantae; phylum Streptophyta; class Magnoliopsida; order Gentianales; family Apocynaceae; genus Rauvolfia; species Rauvolfia tetraphylla. The sequence goes on from JAJQKT010000012.1 coordinate 3,621,206, forward strand.
ACTAGATCTTTTGAAACTTTGTCCATATCTACGTATCGCCAGGAAAGAAAAAAAAAAGCTCATATAATGTAATATAAATATTAAAAATATAAATTTTACTTTTTTCACAATATTTTTAATGGTAAAGAATAAAATAAACTACGTATGTGATATTCTTTAGTATTATAACTATTATTTTTTATTTAAAATTTTACACCCGTGCATAGTATGAGCTTTCATATTAATATATTTATATTCTCATATATGATAAAGAGAGAAAAAGAGAGAAAAATACATAGTATAAAATTTAATTTATAATTAAAAAAAAGAGTGACTGACTCATGAGTTTAGTACGGACATGTATGAACTGTGAGTTTCTAAATTCGTAAAAAAATGAGATAGCCTGCTCTGACCTGTTTAAGGAGTGGCCAGTATTGGACCGGGCGGACGACAGTACTAACCTTATCCCTGGCTTTGGCCCCAGCTCCCGTGGTGGGGAAGGATTCTATTCCCACCTCTGGTCTTAGGTCTCGGTTAAATAGGTAATTCCCCAGTCCAGTTCCAGTCAGGATAGATCTCAATTTTAGCGGAGGCAACTTATATTCCTACATGTTCTCTTTTTTCCTTTCAAGTCGAATCCGCTTAAAAGATTTATTTAACAACAAAAATTATCAAAAGTGATGCCAGCAATACTCATGTTTCTATTAATTATAAATATAAAAAGTAGAATTAAAATGTAACAATTTTATGTATTTTTGAGTACAAGAAGTGCTACACTATTGAAAGGCACAATTTTATGTATTTTTGCAATATTTTTGTAACATTATTCTGGATTTAAAAACCTTAGAAATAACCATCATATATGTTATTTATTTGAATGGGGATATTTTTTGGAGGGGTATTTAGAGGGTGACTTTTTTATTTTTCATTTTTTTGAAGGAGATTGTCTTTGATTAACTTAATGTATTAACAATTTTATTGATCTTTGGTTATATTTAGTGTAGTTATATTAGAATAATTGGATATTATGGATCTCTATGCTAATAAAATCAAAGAGGAAAAGTATTAAAGTTTCTAAAATAATAAAGTTCTTTTATAAAGAGAGAGATATATATAGATATCATGATCGGTTTGAGCATTTCCAAAAACAAAAGGGTTGCCTCTCTAATAACGGTTTAATTATTACAATATATAGCTAATTTTATAATGTTAAAAGTTCTTAGTCAATTCTGCTTTTTATCTTTATTGAAGCAGTTCCGATCTACTAGTTGTATTTGGATTCGATTTTATTGCAATACATAATAATATAAATTTTTGACTTTGAGTCTCAGTTCATTTTTCATACATAATTTACTTTTTAAAAAATTTAAAATAAAAAATTTTAATATTAATATTTAATTTTACCATTAATATTTAATTAGTAGTTTAATTGTGTCGTATAGTTGCAAAAATAAATGTTCTAGTTCTGATTTCCTCAGTCCCAAATGTTCTAAAGAAACCACCTCCAGCCAACCAAAAAGACTACAAAGTATCGGCTGAATTGTTTATATCATTATGTCTATACTCTGTAAGATGTTTCCCTTCTGAATATATATGTACAGCTCTGCAAGAGATGAAAATAACGATTGTGCCGTGACGAAGTACAAGGTTGTCCCTTAGTTTTTGCCAACAAAAAATGATGCGAACAAAATCTGCAGACCTTTTAATTCTCTTGACAAGCCAAACCAATCTTTAACATTGTACTTTCAGACCCTTTTTCTATGACAAGTGGATTAATGGTAACAATGTCTTAAAAAGAAAGAAACAAAGATCAGAAAAAAAAAAACCAGAAGTAGAAGCAGGATGATGAAGCCAAAACCTCTTTTAGTTTTTTTAAATTTTTTTTTAGTTCACTTAAAGCAACTACTTTGTAAAGAACAATCATTTTTCTCATTTTTCAAGCGTAGTATTTTCTTAGAGGTATCTCATTGCATGTCCTGGTCGTCAAAAACTATTTTTTTAGACTGTGTTTGAGTTTGATATTTTTTATTTTAAATTTTACAAAAAATAAATTTTTGTAAGAAATAAAATGAGTCCCAACTGTATTAGGTTTCATATCAAATACACAATCTACCACAGGAATATCCTTCAGCAATATCTAATATTTCAAGAGAATAAACTACGCAAAATGACACTACTTTATACTATTTTTTTTGACAGAAATATCCTCCAGAAAATATCTAATATTTCAAGAGAATAAACTAGGGAAAATGATACTACTCTAGTACTATTATTTTAACTAGGAGGGGAAAAAGTGATAATGAAGAGAAATTCCCTGGCTTTTTAATGCTAGTAATTTAAACCATAACAAAGTCTGATGTAACAACACAACTATACATTCTCCTTGGCCATGGTCACAAGTCACAGGACAAACAAGTTATTCCTTTAATTGCTTCCCTTTTCATTATAGTCATTACCAACACTTTTCAGTCATTAAAGCCCTAGATGGCTGGAAATCTCTACTGCCCAGAGCTCCTTATTTATTATGCCATTCAAGTAATAGTTTAGTGCTGAAAGACGTGACTTTGTAGTTCAATAGATCAAATATTAAATCTTGATTACTTTAAAATAAAATAAAATGAAAAGAAAGGTATCAATCTATTTCCTTTTTTTTTCTTGAGAAGTACCTATATCTATTTCACTAGTGACTTTTTGAATTTAATGGTAAGTAATCTACTAGAACAAGATTTTGGCAAACAAATACTAAAAGTGGTAGTTCCTTCAATTGAAAAGATTTGACATTTTTTGGTTAAAAAAAATAAAAGCTTTTTGGTCTAAATTGTATGTTGTTTTGAGAGAATCAATAAAGTATTTACAATTCTTTTTTTGTTATGAATTTGTTGACGCGCAGTCGTTGTCGGCATAGCAAAATAGTAATACTAATATAGAGAACTTAATAAAGAAATTATAATATATAGAATAGAAGAAAACTATAGAGAGAAAATAGAGAGAGAGAACAAGAGATCTTTATTGATTCTCTGAGAGTAAATTGATCAATGAATGAGTGTATACAACATCTCAGTCTAGAGCCCTATTTATAGGGTTCAGGGGTACATCCAAATCAGAATAGGTATAGGGTAATCAGAAGACAAATCCTATCACTAATCAAAGATATGATAGAACTCTACCATCTATCTTCTGGATAGTTGGAGTATCTTTATAACTCTGATAATGGACATCCATAATAATATTAATTTCATAACACTCCCCCTTGGATGTCCATTGCATAAGAGTATGCCTCGTTAAAACCTTACTAGATAAAAAAAACTCAGTGGGAAAAACTCTAGTGAAGAAAAAAGAGTACACTATTCTTTATGCCATATTTACTCCCCCTGACGAGATAATCCTTTAAGGTTTCTTAACCGCCGCATTCCAATTTTGTTCACCAATTTATCAAATGATGCGGCTGGTAATGCCTTAGTGAATAAATCTGCCAGATTGTCACATGATTGAATTTGTTGCACATCAATGTCACCACTCTTCAGGAGCTCATGAATAAAGAAAAATTTTATCATATCTCCTTAGATATATTCCAAACTTTTATTATCATCCAACAACATAGTTGGAATTCCTCCTTAGAGGATATAGATTTATCTCGAATACATTAATCATGATCAAATATATTCTCAACCAACATCATGAATTTTATAAGTTGAAGATGTGGCTGTTATAATCAACACATTCTTATAAATGCATGGTGTATGTGAATCATATAGGTAACTTATACCTTGCATATCCATCTCAACTGGAGTTGGATTTTCTCAATATTCGAGATAAACTCTCTCAATGATATATCAATAGGCAAGCTTAATGTCGTCTTAAAATTCATTGGGTAGAGAAGAACAATAATAGATATTTACTTGCACTTGGACAAGTATATTCATGCACTCAATTGCAGAATTGCAGTACTTCAAGACCAAATAATTCTTTAATATCCTTCAATAGATATAAAGGATCTCGCATATAATAACCTAATGATAATTGATGTGCTATGTCCATATTAAACATCTTCAGGATGTTCAATCAAAATAAAATATTGACTTTTCAAAATATTGATCACAATACTTGCTCCTCTAAATTTTTCAGGAAAAATATCTTGATTATCAAATCATTTTCTCTTTTCAAAATCAAGAGATCAATCACGCTTCAGGCGTGTATCAAAATCATATAATTATAGAATTCATATATTTGTCCTGCTGGGACATTTATCCAAATAGGAATATATATAAGTAGAATGGACTAACTCTACAGGAGTCAGACAAACAATCAATATGCAATTTTATGCAAATAAATAATATTTTGAACTTCCAGTTCACTAATACTTGTGCATAGATCAAGATAATAAAAGTCATAAATGATATCCTCTTTAATTGATAATTTTCTCCCCCTAATGTGGGGAACACTATGCTAATCAATAGATTGTACAATGAGAATATCTTCTAATAAAGAAATACATATAGCAAGTATAGCTACTTATAGAATTTCTTCATATATGGACATACTCAATCATTCTTTCAATAAAAATTCACTAAGACAATCTCATTATGTTCTACAGGAACAATTATACGCTTCAAGCATATTGAGTCCATTAGGGACTTCAAATATAAGCTCTATTATCAAATAATAACAAATATAAACACATATTAAGTGTTATCATGCACTATTATATCCACCACTATAAATATATTTCTTCGTTATCAGTGCCAGGTTTTACGAAGAATTATACGCCATAACTCATGTAAATATTCACTTTGTGGTTCGCATTTTATAAGCAAATATTAATTGCTATCTTTTTGGATTACACTTCAAGTGTATAATTCCTGTTGGGAATACATGTACACTTCAAGTGTACTTGTGAATAGTTTAAACTTTTCATATTTCTCATGCGAACTTTATCATTTCGAGTCTGCAGACCTCGATTTGAAAATCCTCAATATATTATGCGCATTAATATCTTTAAAGTCATATACTTGTGCGATTCCAATAGTTCCCAATCATGTTGAGATCTCATCATTTATCATAGTTTTCAGGTACCTGAATTTCTTCTGGAAATAATTTATCAATCATGTTTTAGGAGAAAAATTCTGCTGGAATTTAAATCTCCTCGATTTATCATATATGACCATCTTAAACCTTTGCTCCAGTGAGGAGTTTGTATATTTGGAACCGACTTATCTACCACATTTCAGTTGTATCTCAAATTTATTTGTAGTGGTAGATTATCCTTCAGGGATATCAAATAAGAGCATTCTTTGCTGGATGTTGGTCAATTAATATACCTGGCTATATAAATTATCCTTTGAACTTCTGGTTCAAGATATCTTCTATGAGGATCAAAATAGAAGATCAAGATGAGACACATACTAATATTTTTATCCAGCCTCGTGATTTCTCCTCTTTATGTTGGGGCAACATATTCAAAATTAACAAAATATGAATCTCTCCATTGAGATTTTCTCCCAATATATTTAATAATCTCTTTGAGAACCCATCTCATTACCTTTGTGGTGGAGCAACATACATAGTACATCTCTAATTTAAGATGGGAAATATTTGGTTTCTGACCACAAACCAACTAATATGAGGAGAATTACAATGTGTTGGCAAAATATGAAATAAGTGCTAATATATCATAGTCATAAACATTCTGCAGGATGTTTAATATTTATCTCAATACAATCAGTATTATTAGGACAAATTATGTCTTTGGGAGAATCTTAAAACATGAGCTCATTATCAATGAATTGTGCAAGCTACAGGTTGCAAAAACAATAATATTCATAAGACTATTTGTTGATGCATCAACTAATAATTTCTCAATATTCATCCCAAAATAACACATTCAACCCCAAGTAATACTGACAACTTTTAAATAAAACAAGTAGCACATATAAATTCATCATATTAGGAAATTTCTGATTCTATAATAAATTTATAATCATTCTTCGTATTTTAATGATCCGGGATGGTCCAACCGATCATGCCAACTAATAAATTATTAATAAACTTCAGGTTTACTCAATATTGCATCTCAATTTCATAATTCTATGCAATATAACTCAAGAGAGATAAATAGTGCTATTTATAATTGACATATATTTCTTGTCATAATGGTAATGCATATGTCTCAAAATTTCATTCATCCAATGTCTCGATATACTGATAATATAATCAATGTTCAAAAAGTTTTACGAGACAATATGGAGAATAATGCATTACAGAATTGACCATTGGGTGAAGATTCGGTAGCTCTTCTAGAGCTTTTAAGCAATTAACTCTTTTAGAGTTATTTGATCAATTAGTTCTTCAGGAACCTTGCACTACCATTTATACTTTGGACATATATTTTTAAATTTTGTCCAAATAAACACAAATATTGTTTTGAGAAATTGTATCTTCACCATTCTTGATCCAAAATAAACTAAAATAACATAAGAAAGTAGCAATTCTATAATTTAAAATTTTGATTGACATTCAAAATGCTAAAAACTCTTTCTGGATATTCAAAAGAATTGGCTACATTCACATATGCCATATTAGTATTTTCGACATAAGCATCATTACTATCAATAGCATGATTTAGGGAAGTAAAGCAATATCAATAATTAATAGAGATTCATAACATGCTTGACATATTACAGGTACGTTACAAACTTTCATATTGCATCATTAACATGTTAGAATTATTACTTTCCCTTTTTCCTTCTTATTATTTTCTCACTTCTGGTGAGTATCTATTCACTGTGGATTTAATGAGTCATTCTTATATCATAAGAACAAAGTGTATGTTTACTAACCGCGACCAAAAATCTCGTACATTAATATATTACAATTTCTAATGTCATTCACTTCAGGGAATGTCACAAAAACATTTGGTCAAGCGTCAAAATATTTTATCCAAGACTCATTAGTCTCAGAAGATATAAATTCAAAATACTTTTGAAAAATTTCTTCTCGATATTGCTACTACAAGAGCATGTTAGAGATATGAGAAAGGAAAAATATTTTATACTGATAGATATAAAATCTTTTAGGCACACTTATAACAAATCATAACTGGCATTTATATACTAATCATCTTCTGGTGATTGTATATTTCATTCACAATTTGCTAGTAATCAAGTGGCTTTGATGCTTTGTATTTCTTAAGTGGTGTCTTCAGGACCCACAATATCCAGATGCATATATTCTAGTCGCCATGATTATATGGATTATTCTTATCATATCCGCGTCTATGTTGACGGCTTCAACCATGACTACGACCTCTTCCAGGGCCATAACCATTGGTTCTAATGCATTCACTCACAGATTTAAAATAAATTGTGCTTTTGATAGAATGACCATCTTCTGGTGGTCAAATATTTCTTTTAGATCATTCCATAAAAAAAATGGATATTTCACAATAAAATATCTCGCCTTTAGATCCTCATGGAAATTATGACAGAGAAAAATCATGGCATTTATACGATTGTGAGATGGTGTCTGCCAGACCCATTATATCTCAATAAATTTAAGCATCTAATGTCTATGACATATAATTCTTTCTATAAATATCAAGAGTAAAAAAAAAACGAGTTTTGAAAGGTTTGTCATGAGAATTCAAAGATAGAAAAAATACCTCTTTTTCTCTTGATTAAACTCTCAACTTTGGTGGCAGAGACTCGTGCTGATAACGTGTTATGAATTTGTTAACGCGCAGTCATTGTCAGCATAGCAAAATAGTAATACTAATATAGAGAACTTAATAAAGAAATTATAATATATAGAATAGGAGAAAACTATAGAGAGAAAATAGAGAGAGAGAACAAGAGATCTTTATTGATTCTCTGAGAGTAAATTGATCAATGAATGAGTGTATACAACATCTCAGTCTAGAGCCCTATTTATAGGGTTCAGGGGTACATCCAAATCAGAATAGGTATAGGGTAATCAGAAGACAAATCCTATCACTAATCAAAGATATAATAGAACTCTACCATCTATCTTCTGGATAGTTGGAGTATTTCTATAACTCTGATAATGGACATCCATAATAATATTAATTTCATAACATTTTTCATTTTATCCTTAAATATTATTACTCCACTACACATGTAAGTTGGTTTCCTAATTTTGAAGAAGGCTAATACGGCTTTACCCTCTATTTAATATCTTCCTTCATCTACGTGCCACAACCGTAAACAGGGATATACGCTCGAAACTTTTTTTTGTTTCTCTATTTTATTGAATAATAAATTAGCTCAAAGATACTATTTTATATAATATAATATTCTCCAGTTGAACATGGAAGTCTTTTTGGACTTATATAAAAAATTAAAATTCTTAAAATTAAAAAAACTTATGAGATAAAATACTTTTAATACCCTTAACAAATAGAAAGAGAAAGAGAGAAATAATAAATGCTTCTTGAAATACATAAAACGACTTGTATTTTAGTCACACATATTCTCTTTAAAATGATTTATATTTCAAATAGGAGATATTTATAACTAAGTATTTTTTAAGGAATATACATATACATATACATATATATATATATATATATATATATATATACATATATATGTCTATGTATATATATGTGTGTATTTGTGCGCGCGTGTGTGTATTTTGATAAATTATAAACGGTTACAATTTTTTTCAAAAAATGCCCCCCACCATGTATGTAGGTTCCCCCGTGATCGGAAAGAAACTTATTTACAATCAAATTTAGCAACATCTTTTTGGGTAGGTTTTGACAAAAGTGACAAATTTTAGAAAAAAGAAAAGTTCCTACAAATTTCATATTGAATAGATAATTCACCATTTTCTGCTAATTTGATAAAAATAATAAGTCTTGACAAATAAATGATAAAGGATCTATTCGATGCTAAAGCATCACCCATTAAAAGCATTTCTTCAACACATTTCACTTTATTATTATTAATGGTAGGATAAGAAAATTCTATCGTTTTAAGCGTAGTTGTTGAAGGATACAAATTGTCGTATAAAACTCACATAAATCAATAGCATTTACTATTTGGAATAGTGTCTTCGGAGAAGCAATTCAGCCCACGCTTTTCTCAGTTCCATTGGCCAACAAACAATCATAATCGGGATGTGCTTGGCGCGATTTCAATCCTCCGTGAACTAGGCGCGTTTTTCATGGCTTATGGAACTTCTCAAACAACCGGTACCATGATTGCCCTGGATCTTCTATAACACTCCTCGTAACATTCTTTGTAATATTTTTAATTATAATATTTAATTTTTAAAATTTATATTTTAACATTTAAAATTTATTTTTTATTTTAACATTTAAGATTTATTTTTAGTTCATAATATATAAATATAAATTTTTATAATTAAGAGTGTTATACATAAATATCACATAGGATTCCAATCATACCATGATAGGAGAAGGAAGTTTTTTGGTTCTTACGTATAATTTTTCTTTTTCCTTTTTTTTAGTATTTGGTAGGTGAAGTGGAATCTTTTGACTGAAAAAATGGTTCTTCAAATTATTGACTAATACATTAAACCAGTGTCTGCATAAGTTTAGTTCTATCGTTAAATATTCCTTATTTGGTACCATTCAAGTATATTCTTTGATTATTCGACATTACACAAACAAGAGAATAGTAGGTTCTACCCTATTTTACCAAGGAATTGTTAAAGAAAACTATGTGAAAAATAAAAGACACTATATGTTTTTTTTTTTTAAATTTAGAATTGAATCAAATTCGTTAAAAATGATGAGGAGCAAGCCAAAAAAGAAAAACGAAAGAACCTATGCAGATAAAGAGTATATATTGGGACTACGAATGAGCTACAAATTAGTATTTTTTGGATGAAATTTAGCTACTTCTTTCATTTCAAAATATAAGGCATGTTGACTTTCTTTTTTACCCAAAACGTTTAAATTTTTATAAATTTTTTAAAATTAATTTTTTAAAATTGTTCTTAAATATAATTATTTTATTTTTAATTATATTAATAAAATTAATTAATAATATAATAAAAAATTACTTCTATTTTTTTATCTTTTTTAATCTATATAAAAATTACTAAAAGACCTTATGCTTTAAAATATAGTGAGTAATTAATATGGCTATCTCGATCGTGAGGTCAGTCATATGAAAAAAGCATCATCTTTAGATACATACAAGATGGCTTTTTGTCTTTTGTACGTTTTTGGAAATACCTAGAGGACATTTTTTTTTTCCTGAGCTTTCCATGTAAAATTTTTGTTTTTTGTCATCTGCTAAGAACAAAGACTAGTTGGTGAATTCTACAACGTTAAGATCTGCAAATTTCCAATTCAAGAACATTTTGTGGAATTATGGATTGTTTTTGCATCAAAATTCTTTAACTTCAAAACTTACTGATTGTGTTAGATTAGATTAAATTAGGTTTAAGAATCCATGTAAAGTGGAAGTAATTTCATAAACTAAGAGTCCAGAGTACATTTTTGCAGATTGAAATTTACATATAAGTCTCATACAATTTTTTTCCTCGCCTCCCTCCAAGATTAAATATTCACCTTTTCACTTATTTTGAATAGGAAAGTGAACATTATATTATCGATGGACGAACCATACCCGTATAAGTCTTTGACAGTTTTCATTCATTTAATCAGACCAAGTGGGCCATGAAGCCTTACCCAGGTGGTAAGAATAGGATTTTTTTTCTTTTATTAGGGCTATTTAATCATTTGATAAGGTTTTTTTTACTTCTTTAATAAGATTTGTATCTCTATACTATATGATATTTGATATATGTAATCTTCACCAGTAGTGTAGCATCTAAGTCAATAAATGAATAGCCTAGTTAATTAACCTGATTTTCAGTACAAGAAAAATACGTAATTAGCGATAAAAAATTTTGTCCCAAACTTTGTGACGATTTAGAGGGAAAAGTGACCGACATTGTATTTTGACCAAAGTTAGAAATCTGTCGCTAATCTCTCGTAAATTTGGAACGATTAGCTATGAATTTTTATCGTTGATAAAAATACGGCATCGGTTGATAACTAAAATTTTTAACAGATTAGCGACGAATATGTTCGTTGCTAATTTCATATTTTCTTATAGTGTTTTGTAATGGTTAGTTTAGAAATTTCGTTAGTTTTTATTATAAAATTTACTCATTCTTTTTCAAAATATAAGTCTTTTTGCCCATATCCCCTCCTCAAATCTTAGTCCAAGTGTGTAAAAAGTTTCAAAAGGATCTATATTTAATTTTAAAACAGAGGAAACACTGAATATTAATTCTGGTGAAAAATGCAACTAAAATCATGTTAAATTCCGTCTAGCAACTGCCATATATATATATATATATATATATATATATATATATATATGGTTGGGCTTCTACATTAGAGAGAGAAAAAAAAGAAAAAAAAAACACTACCAATGTACTGAAATGGTCTTAAATATTTAATTAGTGAAAATAAATCAGAAAAAATCTTTTGGTCAAAATAATTTCAGATTTTGAAAAACTAATCAAACTGAACTTTGTCACTATGCAACCACTTATGAAGATTAATTAGAAAACAAAAGATGGTATACCCCACATCTTGTGCACAAGATTCACGAACTCATCCCCTTACTATTTGAAGCATCATCTCTTCATTCCTCCTTGATTAAATATTGAGTCTAGACAATTACTTGATAAGTAAATAACTCTTTATCACATGTATATTTCTTGGTATTTGATGATCGCTACTCGCTAGTCGCATCTTCATCCTTTTCTCTTATTCCTCTGTGTCCTAATGTATAAAATTTACTAGAAGAAAAAATTAGAAGCGAGTTAATATTCCCTTAGTCCTAACGAAAACTGACATTTGCCTGCCGGCCTGTGCAAGTAGAAGACACTGTACTTTCTTTCCCACTTACCATTCTCATTTCTCGCCCTCAAAATTCCACTTCTCAACCCTTTCGGTCACACAGTTTGATCTCTCTTTTTCTTCCATCAAAACCGCCATATTTGTTCCGAACATCTTTGATCTCGAACCCGACACCCTGAATCTCCGAAACAATCTAACAATGAAGAACAGGTTTGCTCTCTGTTTTCGACCAGTTGGGATCGAAACAGAAGAGTCTGATCACAAAGTCCGTGTTGCTATTGATCATTATGGAGACGCTGCACTTTCCAAAAACATTGTGGTTTCCAATGAACAGAACAACAAAAAGATGCCGGCGGCGATTTTAGCCAGTCCAAGTCCCGACTTCTCTTGCCATCCTCGACCCAAAACTGATTCAAGAAAAGCCCTTTCTCCGGTTCTCAAATGCCTTTTATTCGGGAGTTCTCCGGTAAATGAAAATTCTCTGTCTGGGCTGTTCTTAGTTGTCTTGGATAAACAGCCTAGTTTTGATCATTTTCTTCTGTGTTTTCCTAGGGAATTAGGGTTGGTGATGGGAAAATTCGTCAAATCACATTCGTACCAAGCAATGAGAGTTCAAACATGGCGGATGATAAGCCAGTGAAAAAGAAGAAGAGAGACGCCATTAATGTTCAACAAGTTTCTTCATGTTCATTCTCTTCAACAACTTCGAAAACCTCTTCTTCTTCTACTGCATGTGCAAGTCCTTCATCTGAGCCAAATGTTGATTCAAAGTCAGTGAAGAAAAGGGCCTTCACAAGATCACGTTCAAATTCATTTGATCGAAAGAAAAGACCAAAAGCCACAAGAACAAAAGAGAAGACTTTTTCAAGTAAAGAAGACTTTGTCCTTTATTTGATCATTCTGGCTCTATTTGCCATCGTTGTATGGGGCAAAATTTTGGCTGTATTGTTTACATCATTATGCCTATACATTATTCCCACGGCCTTGAATAGCTTTTACTGGCGGCCGGAAAACGCCGCAAATTTACCGGAGATGGAGACATCAAAGGAGCACAAGAAGAGAGTCATAATGGAAGGGCTGCTCGAAAGGAAACCAATACAGAGGGCATTAAATTTTTGACGTGAAAGGGGATGAATTTTGACGTGTTTGAATGTGTACATAATCCTTCTGATTGTCATCTGTATAATTTAAAGCTTTGTTCAAAGTAGGAAATGAGTGATAAATTCATCTCATTTTCGACCATTTTTGGGAAGGAGTGCATCCAAGGTAATAGTAGTAGTAGTACTTACAACTCTTCTTCAATGTGTACTTGTGCTTTTTGCTTCTACCACAAGAACCTGAAGTTGACACCAAGTTTTTTCTTTAAAATTTTCAGAAATGAAGTTAATTTCTATCACTAGATTGTAAATCTAAAGGTATATTTTATTCCAATTCTTGTTGGATTATTACAAGTTCTAATCCGACAATCTTGAGGGCTTAGGCAATCTTGTTCTTTTGCAGTCCTATTTGCATTCAATATAGTACACTCAATTAGTTATTTTCTTTTTCTCTTTTGGCACAAGTCTAGGAGTACATAGGAAGTGAATTGAAACGACTTGATAACTTAACATGAAACTTGTTGAAACTTACGCATATACTACTAATAACAACTTGTATACAATTTAGAACCTCTCTTTGTTTCAAAATATATATTTTATTTTTTTTAAATTTATTTCAAAATATATATCATATTTCAATATAAATAATTCATTTATTGTTTTGTTCTAATTTTACTCTTTTCTCCAATCAATTATTTAAATACTTCTATTTTTAAAAAATTATTAATTTTTCAACTAACTACTGAAAACATCAATCCTCAATAAATAATTATTTTTAAATAAAAATATTTTAAACATTTGTTAAATTTTTTTATCAAATTTATTAAAACTTTAATTTTTATATAAAAAAAATAATAATATATATTTTAAAACGGAGGGAGTATTTGGAGTCTTGGACCTATGAGCTTTTGATCGTCAAAAGTTCGCTTAAACTCATACCTAGTTATATTACAATTTCACTTGCACTTTTGATTTTGATCGTCTGGTCTTTCGCATTATTTCATGTTCTTGAGGTGCCTTCGACACCAAGGTAGTAGGTTCTTCCTTTTTATTTTTTGGTGGGTTGAAAAGTGTGTGGTAATCATGTTTATTATTTTGTATTCTACTCTTTACCTTTCTCTAAAAGTTTTTTGGGTTTATCTTCATTATTTGGCTGCAAACTCCCACAGTTTGGGCCAAACAGCTCACCTACCTGTCCCAGGATATATTATACTGCAACTTAAAATGGCTAGCCATTATCTAATTGCTCTATAAATGGCATATGGTGACAAATTTTTAAAATTATTGAAAAAAACAAAAGGAGAAAAGGAAAATATTTGGGCATAGGTTATATATTTTCACCACATATTCTTCTGATTTCTAATATGCCCTTTTCCTTTTATATCTGCAAGAAAATCTATTGCATATTCGCTCTTTTAGTAGAATAATAAAGATACGAAAAAGAAAAATTAATTTCTGTAGGACCCTTTTTTTAGCACTAAATAGGATATTATTGATTTTTCCTCTTCTTGTTTTCTTTGTGCAAAGCAAATAGACGAAAGGCTATTTAAAGCAGCCTTTTGCCTGCAAATTTTATTCGAATTATTATATATATATTAAAATTAATCGCCTATGTCTAACGGCAGTGAACAGTACTCCAAGTTAAAGATGGGAAGATTTGGAGAATTTAATATTATGATTATTAAAAGCGGATAGAGAAAAAGTTTTACAGGTGTGTGGCAAAGGGGATATGCATCCTTTGGTAGTTAAATATCAACAGCAATCCTGTGATTTCCTTTATTATCCACTAGAAACTACCCGTTTATTACATCTGTCATTTTAAAAGTACTTCTTGAAGATTCTCATCCTTTTTCCCTTTATATGTAGAAAGTTTACAGAGGAAAGGGCAAATAATGACTCTTTTCTAACTTACTAAAAGATTGTAATATGTTTGATTTAAGTCATATCTGCAAATAAAAAAGTTAGCTAGTAACCATTATCTCGCAAAAAGCATTAGAAGCATAAATACTTGTCTAAGGAAAATGGTTGGTTTACAAATTAAGTATATTGGAACTTTCTAATCTGTACCCAAGAGTAAATATTAATACAAATTAAGTAATTATATTTAATCACTTAATTTTTCAATCATCTTAGGACTACTCTCTCATTTCCTATTAGATGATAGATTTTTAAAATTTATTATGGACTTAAACTATCATATATAGTATATTTAATTCGTATTAAACTCGGTTCTAGAACTAATGCCAATGTGTAATTAAACTATCACCTTGGAATTCTAAAGATGCCCATAGACTACTTTACAAGATTGGTATTAGATTAATCCAAGTAGCATTGACCGCTTGTGAACTTTTCTTTTAATATTGCAAACTAATAATATTAAGATTTTTTCCGTAAAAAATATCCCATATATTTATAAACAAACATCTTATTTTAACTTGACATAAATATTCAAGAAATTATTTGATTATAAATAAGTCATTACCTTACACTTATTAATCAAAGAGATTAACAACGGACTTTTATATTAATAGAACTCATATACCTTGAAGAAGTTAATTTTGAAACTTTAGATTGAAAATATATTTATTTTAGAAATCAAATTGGACATTTATGAGCAATCTATGATAAAGATATAGACGTTTACTTTTAAAAAAGGAGACATATACTAAAAACTTATAATGTTCAAAAGGGTTTAATTGTCAAAACATACTCTCATCTTAGTATTATCATAAGGAGGGGATTAAATGTGACATTATCATCTTAAATTCACTCTTCATGAATTATTTTCTTTTATCTCCTCAAAATAAATATTTTTGTTTCAAATCCTACTAAAACTCTTTGAACTTGACTCGGTTAGCTTAAGGGTTGCCTTAGCCCGACCCAATTGTAGCCTTAGTGTCAAGTCAAAAGAAAGGCTCATTTTGAAACGAAAAAGTACTATTACATGTTTTAACCAATGTTAATATGCCACTAGATGTTTCATTTCATATTATGCATTCGCCTAGTAAAGATAATGTATTTAGTTTAGATTTCATGGCAAAATTTAATATAATTTTTTTTATTTTTTATCTTTTTTATTTATAAATAATTTATTTTTATGAAATTAAAAATAAAAAATTTAAAATCTAAACGAAGAGCAGAGATTTGGAAGAAAAGAGGAATCATTTTTCTTCTTATGGGAAGAGGGAAAAAACGAAAAGGAGAGAAACGAAGGGATGAGCAGAATATATCCTTTGTTCTTTCTGAAACTACCTCACCAGATATGGAGACAAAGAGATGAGTGAGAAAGTTAAAAGTTGGTCAAGATTACTAATCCACTACTATTAAAGAAAGAAAAGGATTGCTAATTTACTAAATTGACTAAGCTGACCCTCACATAAATAAAACCATCCTTTCTCTTATTTTCTCGTTTTAACTCCCAAGCAATAGAAAACATAATAACCAACTTTTTTCTTCATATTAATCATTTTTCTTCTCTTCTTTTCTCTAATCAACTTGAAAATGAGTGCTAATAACTCCTTTAAGTTAGTAGAATAAGTTACTAAATATAGATTTAAGTTTGATCATTTATCTCCTTTCTCTCTTTTTTTGGCTGAATATTTACCTGCTTTCTCCAACGTATAAGAGAAAAAGAAAAAGCCCCAATACTTATTCTTTGTTACTTTTTCTTGTCTGTTATCAATCCTTTACTGTAGAATCGTGTAGAGTTTACCTCAACCAACATAAACCTTCTCTTCTCTTCTCTTTCTAAGTGAACTCAAGATTTCTTCTCTCTAGAATTTCTACTATTGTTTCTGCTATTGGCTTTCATCACTTTCATTTTGACCTGCTTATGGAGTTTCTGGGGCGGGGGCAGAACTAGGGGGGTAGGGTTGCGGCCGCACCATATCATTTTTAACCCATTTATAGGTATAGATTTTTTAGTTTTGTAGTCATTATTTTTTTCAAATTTTCCTTACTAATATTTTCGAAAATTTCTTTGTATAGATTAATGTAAATTTTCACCTCCAAAATCAGGGTTCTAGTTCCGTATAGGGTCTTCTTTTGTGCTGGAAATCAAATGTTGGTCTTCATATAATTACTGCCAATGATCACCTCATTAATGCTCTCATTTTGTCGGATTCCTTGAACTCCTCTTGGCAATTTACTGGAATCTATGGTCCCTTCTAGAACACTGGTAAACAGGCTTTCTTCAACAGTCTACATTGGATTAATGATGCTTTTGACGGACCATGGCTAGGCATTGGTGATTTTAAAATTTTTTCTCAACAGTCGAGAGAAAAAAGGGGTTAGATCACTACCACCATCTAGCACCAATATCTTCAGCAAATTCATGAAAGATTCAAGCCTCGGTGACTTGGGATATGCTAGTCATGACTACACATGGAACAACAAACGAGCTGGGAGAGCAAATATTCAAGATTGAGCGCTGAAAATGCGGCTTGGAGATTGCATTTCACAACTCGAAACCTTTTAGGTTTGAAGGGATATGCTAGTCATGACTACACCTAACTGCTATTTCCTCAGACCATGACCCTTGCTACTAAACACCTGGCCTAATGAAACCTCCAACTCGAAACCTTTTAGGTTTGAAGAAATGTGGATTAGGGACGAAACTTCCTCTGACATTATTAGGGATGCTTGGAAGGATGATACTGGTTGCTTCCCTCTGTTTCAATGGGCTACAAAGTTGAAGAGGACGAAACAAGCTCCCAAGAAATGGAATAGGACTAAATTCGGAAAGGTTCAAGACAAAATTAAATCACTCTCTGCTCTATTGGAATGGATACAGCTGTTGGGTTATGGAGTCTTGATGGGCTCAGTTTAATTGGGCCTATTTTATATTTCTTATTGCCTAAGTTAGAAACCCTAGTTAGTCTCTATAAATATAACACTTTGTACTTGAAATTCTAGACGAGAATGAGAGGTAGAAAGCAATAGAAAAATTTTGGTTGCAGCCCGTGGACGTAGGTCACATCGACCGAACCACGTAAATCCTTGTGTCTTGTGTTTTTTACTTTTCTGCAGTATAGATTGTGCGTGTGTGCTAATACTCGAATCCCTAACAACTGGTATCAGAGGTAGGAGAAATTCACCACGATCTGTGCAGATGGAGAGTACGAAGATTGGAATCGAGAAGTTTGATGGATTCGATTTTGGTTTCTGGAAGATGTAGATTGAAGATTATCTGAACCAAAAAGATCTTCACGACCGAGGAACAGTGGAAGCTCAAGGATCGGCAGGCTCTAGGGTTGATTCGATTGACGCTGTCCAGAAACATGGCGTTTAACATCTTCAAGGAAAAGTCAACGGCGGATCTGTTGAAAGTGCTCGCGAATATGTACGAAAAGCCATCGGCAGCTAATAAGGTTTTCTTGATTTGTGAGTTGGTGAATACAAGGATGAAAGAAGGAAATCCAGTAACAGTGCACATCAACAATACGAACTCGATTTTGTCCAAACTTGGGTTGGTCGATATAAAATTTGAGGATGAGGTTCAGGCTTTACTACTGATATCTTCATTGCCAGATAGCTGGTCTGGAACTGTTACAGCGATTACTAGTTCCACCAGCAAAGCTCACTTATGATGGGATTCGGGATATTATTCTGGGCGAAGACGTCAGACGAAGAAGTTCAGGCGAATCATCTAGTGAATTGTTGAATGTTGGCAGAGAAAGAAGGAATAATAGAGGTAGTGGGACCGGGAACAGAAAAAAGAGTCAGTCTAGGGCTCGGAATGATGTGACTTGTTGGAAATGTAAAGAGGTGGGACACTTTAGGAATCAGTGTCCGAATGAAAAGAAAGAAGCTAACTATGCAGAAGACTACACAGAAGATGATGCCTTGATCTGCAGTGTAGAGAGCATGGTAGATTCTTGGGTCATGGATTCTGGTGCTTCATTTCATGCTACCCACAATAGTGAAGCATTACAGAATCTGAAAGAAGGAGACTTTGGTAAGATAAGACTAGCGAATGATGATGTTCTTGAAGTTACGGGCATGGGTGATATAGATTTGATTACTTCAGCCGGTTCATGGACTTTGAAGGATGTCAGGGTGATTCCAAATTTGAAGAAAAGATTAATTTCTATCGGGCAGTTGGATGAACAGGGACATGAGGTTAAGTTCGGGAACGGGCAGTGGAAAGTTGTTAAGGAAAATCTAGTCATGGCTCGAGGAAGAAAGAGAGGTTCGCTATACATGGTCAGTTTACCATCTGAGGGAGAGACCATCCCAATTCAAAAGAAAAACAAAGTCCGGTTCACAGAGTCTCATGGGCAGAAAAAGGTTTGCTTTACAAGTGAGAAACCCAAAGCCAAAGTGAAGATTCAGAATGAATGTGCGTGGAAGAGTTCAGTTAAACCAATTAGAGGATTTCGTGACAGTGGGAGCACGGGTAGTGCTTCAGTTTCATTTCTCAGACAATAGTGGGTTAAAAGACTAATATTCCAGTTGATAAAGTCTCTCTAGGGGATTACTTGCTGCATATGAAGAGTGTTGTTTATTCTCAGGATATCTCAGGATCCGGCAGTTCGTTTCAGTGGGAGCCGGTAGGGACAGAGAACGGGTCAGGGGCAGTTCTAGCCATGACTAATATGTTGGAGCTCAGGGGGAGCTTCAACGGGCCTTCAGGTTGACTGATGAGAAGGCCGCTGCAACCAGGAGAGTTGAGTAAGATTGCAAGAAGTACAGGTGTTCACAGCGGATGGCAGTTTGAAGATTATCAAGCCTCCAAGTGGGAGATTGTTGGGTTATGGAGTCTTGATGGGCTCAGTTTAATTGGGCCTGTTTTATATTTCTTATTGCCTAAGTTAGAAGCCCTAGTTAGTCTCTATAAATATAACACTTTGTACTTGAAATTTTAGACGAGGATGAGAGGCAGAAAGCAATAGAAAAATTTTGGTTGCAGCCCGTGGACGTAGGTCACATCGACCGAACCACGTAAATCCTTGTGTCTTGTGTTTTTTACTTTTCTACAGTATAGATTGTGCGTGTGTGCTAATACTCGAATCCCTAACAACAACCTTAACCCCAATTTTCTGAAATTCCGTTGCAGGAAAAAGAAGTCCAAGAGGAGCTAAAGCAAATCCTACTGAGAGAAAAACTCTTATGAAAAAGCAAAGCAAAGGCAAGGTGGCTTGAAGAAGGCGATGCCAATACCCGATATTTTCATCTTTCTACTATTATTCCTAGGAGATATAATGCCATAGACACTGTACTATCATTTGATAATAATTGGATCTTTGGATGGAAAAATATTGGTAATCAATTTTATAGCTACTATCAAGATTTATTCCTGTCTACCAACCCTTGTTTCCCTTAGACTTTCATGACTTAATCACTCCAACCATTAATGATGACAAAAATGCTTTCCTCGGTAGCACTCTTTCTCCCGAGGAAATTAAAAACAGTGTGTTTGTAATGAAGAATGGCAAAAGTCTTGGTCTCGATGGCATGGATGCTTGTTTCTACAAGACTTACTAGAACACCATTGCTCCCAACGTCATCAAGGACGTTCAGCACTTTTTCTAAAATGAACTTCTTTTGAAATCTTTGAATCACACATTTATTACTTTAATACTGAAAAATTAGCAAGCTCACAAGGTGGATCAATATAGACCAAATCCCTTTGTAATTTTTCATATAAGATAATCACGAAGATTCTAGCATCAAGGATGAAAACGGTTTTGGATTCCGTTGTTTCCCCTACACAGGAGGCTTTCATACCATACAAAGGATTGATTGATAATGTCATCATATCCCATGAACTGATACAACATATGTGTGAAAATTCAGTTAATTGATGAACATGATGTTCTAATCAATGAGATTAAGTAGAGAAAACCATGAAATCGAGAGAGGAATACTAGAGAGAAATATTGCAGTGGACGAAAATTCTAGAATTCTTTTCATACTCAAAAATACATACAAAAAAATTTATATACAAAAGTCAACAACTAATTTCTTACACCAAAGCAAAGCTGCATAAATAACTAACTAAAACTAAATTCAGGCTATGTTAACAACGACTTTCAGTTGTTCTAGTTGGCAGCCAAGTGGCATCTATTTATCTAGCTGGCAAACAGTTGTCTGCCATGTCAGCTGAATCATTTTACTGCTTCCACAGCCTGCAACTTCACTGCATCTTCAACTATATGATCAGCTGTATTTGTTACTTTCAATACTCCCATGTAATATGGACTGGGATAGATATTTTGCAAACCAAGACTAGCAACCAGATGAGAAAATTGAGGTAAAGACAAAGCCTTGGTGAAAATATCAACCACTTGTAAAGAAGAAGAAAAGGCAAAGGTTTAACCAGTCCAAATTGATATTTTTCTCTAGTGAAATGGCAATCAAGTTTAATGTATCTAGTTCTCTCATGAAATACATGATTTTTCACAATATGAACAACTGCTTGGTTATCACAATAAAGAGGAACAGCTCCAGAAATAGAGATATGTAGATCTTGTAAAATGTAAGACAACCACTGCAACTCACACACTGCATTAGCCAATGCTATATACTCTGCCTCTGCAGAACTTCTAGATACTGTGGATTGTTTCTTAGATTTCCAAGAGATCAATGCACCTCCTAGAAAGAAACAAAAACCAGTAACAGATCTCCTAGTTTCTACACAACCTGTCTAATCAGAATCTGCAAATGCTTTTACTTGTAAATCAGAAATAGCTGGGAAAAACAAACCTTGGCCTGGAGCTTTTTTCAAATACTTCAAAACTCTATGAGCAGCTCTTAAATGATTCACAGTAGGCTTATCAAGAAATTGGTTTAATTGTTGAACTGCAAAACAAATATCAGTCCGTGTAATAGTTAAATACAATAACTTCCCAATAAGACTTCTATAAGCAATGTAAGTGGACAAGGCAGGTGAATCATTATGCTCAAACTTAGCATGAGCTTCCATTGGAGTAGCTACTGGTTTACTACCCAAGAAACCAAATTCAACTAACATATCAAGAGTGTATTTACTTTGAGACAAATTTAACCCCTTTTTGTTTCTTGCTACCTCCAATCCCAGAAAATACTTCAATTCCCCCAAATATTTGATTTTGAATTGAGCATGCAGAACATCTTTAACATCTTTAATTGCACCTGAATCATTGCTGGTAAGTACTATATCATTCACATAAACTAGCAATGCAATAAAAACTTTGTCATCTGCTTTAACAAACAAAGAATAGTCACTCTTAGATTGAGTAAAACCAAGGCCAAGTAATGCTGAAGTTAGTTTGGCATTCCACTATCTGCTAGCCTGTTTAAGTCCATAAAGTGATTTATTTGGTTTGTACACCAATGACTTGTTTTCAGCATTAAAACCAGCATCAAACCTTGGGGGAAGAACCATATACATCTCCTCTTCAAGATCACCATGCAGAAAAGTATTATTAACACCACATTGATGTAAAAACAATCTTTTACCACTGCAACAGCTAACACAGTTCTAATGGTAGTCATTTTTGCCACTGGTGAAAATGTCTCTATATAGTCCACCCCTAACTGTTGAGTGTAACCCTTGGCTACCAACCTGGATCATGTCTTTCTACTGTATCATCAGAATGAAATTTATTTTTGTAAACCATTTACAACATATAGGTTGTTTCCAAGGAGGTAAAGAAATCAGAGACCAAGTATTAGTACTTTCAAGTGCTTCAATTTCTTTTCTCATTGCCTCCTACCAAACTGGAACTCTTGTTGCTTCTTCATAACATTCAGGTTCAACATTCAATGAAACAATCAATGCAAAAGATTTGTAAGTAGGAGATAACAAATCATATGACAAAACTCTATCAAGTGTATGAGGAGTAGTAAGAACTGTATTGCAATCATAATCCTTGAGATAAATTGGTGTAGTTTTAGGTCTGTGGGACCTTCTAGGAATATGATCACCAATTGAAGAAGTCATAGGAGAAGAAATATTCTCAAAAGGGATGGTAACATTGATTGGTACGGAAGCAGAAGATTCAGAAAGAGGAATCGCTAAAGGAATAGAAGGAAGTGAAGATTTGGGAAAACCTGAAGAAAAATGATCAGAGGATATAGTATAGAAAGGGAAAACATCTTCATGAAAAATGACATTTCTGGACACAAAAATAGACCTGGATATCCAATCCAAAAGTATATAACCCTTACTAATGGAAGAAAGACCTAACAAAATGGCCTTTTTGGCTCTTGGATCAAATTTGGATCTGCCTTGTTCTAGAGTAGAGGCAAATGCTAGATAGCCAAAAACTCTGAGATTGATAAAAGAGGGATCTCTACCATGAAGTATGGAATAAGGAGTTTCATTATGTAGTACAGGTGTAGGAAGTCTATTTATTAGGTAGACAGCATGCTGAACACAAAAATCCCAGTAAGAAATAGGAAGATTAGACTGCAATTTTAAAGCTCTACCTACGTTCAAGATATGTTGATGCTTTCTTTCAATTAAACCATTCTATTGTGGTGTTTCAACACAAGATGTGTGATGAATTATGCCCTTAAATTGAAAGAACACAAGCATGTGAAATTCAGAACCATTATTAGTTCTGATTATTTGAACTAGTTTTGAGAATTGTGTTGCAGCAAAAGCACAAAAATCTTGGACAAGTTTTCTAATTTCTGATTTATCTTTCATTAAGAAAAGCTAGGTATATCTACTGAAATTATCAACAATGCTCAAGGAATAATTGTCTATAGACAGTGTCATGTTTATAGGGACCCCAAATATCCATATGAAGAATTTCAAAACATCTAGAAGTAGTAGATTCTTTCAAAGGAAAAGTAAGTTTTTTCTATTTTGCCAAAAGGCAAACAGTACATTTGCAATTATCTGGAATAGAAATATCAGGCCAAATGCCTTTCAATAATTGTAGCCTTTGATTAGAAGGATGACCTAGTCTAAAATGCCAATTGAATTTTCTGACAGAACTATAGTAAGAATGGAAAACATAAACAGAAGGATTAGAAAAAGAAGCATAAGAAAATTGACTTGTAGGAAGAGAAGCATGAAGCTGGGACATTTGAATATCACAAGAGACTTCAAGATGAAACAAACCATTGCAGCATTTAGCTGAACCAATCTTCTTCAGAGTTATATTATCCAGTATGAAACAACCAAAAGAGTGAAAAGGGATGTTGCAATGATTCTGTAGAATCAACTTATCAACTGAGATTAAATTGTACTTGAAGGAAGGAATATAGAGAACTTCAAGGAATTTTAGTCGTTTAAAAAGAACAACTTGGCCTTTATGAGTAACAGGTACTGATTGATTATTTGGCAACTTAACAAAAACATTCTGAACAGGGGTCAAAGAAGTAAAAAATGTCAAAGAACACACTATAAGATCTGTAGCTCTTGAATCTAAAATCTAATGGTTTGTAGTTTCATGAAAAAAATGTACATGTGTAATTGACTGGTTTATCAAAGTTTGTTGTCAAAATAGTAGCCTAATTGACTCCATGAGACTGATTTGAAACAGTTTCTGCTCCTTGCAATTGAATGTTCTTAAGCATTTTAATCAAGCTAGAATACTGTTCCTGAGTGATTCCTGCATTTGAACAATCTGAAATTTCTGGACCAATCACCCCACTAGTCTGATTAACAACAACATTCCTTCTAGGAGCAACACCAATACTATATCCCATACTGCCTATATTTGTACCACCACTGAAGCACCCTCTCTAGTCCTAAACTTAAAATTTGGTGGATAATCATGTTTCCTATAACAGTTATCCACTGTATGTCTTGATTTACCATAGAATGTACATATGATATTTTTCTGTCCAAAACCTCTTCTGTTATTCCCTGCTGCAGCATTTACTTGATACTGAGCATTGTCACCAAAATGAGTACCAGCAAATCTTTGTTGACAAATCTAGACACATTAGTTTGTAGTTCCTAATTATCTGATTTAGTTATAGGCTGAGTCAACATCACCTGCATCTCTTGATTTTGATTAGAAGTATAATTCAACTGCCTTTCATGTTTAATAGCCATAGAAAACACTTGATTAACCAAAGGTAAAGGCTCCATAACTAGAACTTGTGATTTGATGTTATTAAACTGATTATTTAACCTTTTTAGAAATCTTATCACAGATTATGCATCATAATATTATCTCATTTGCCTAATTGCCCCACATTTACAGCAAGGTTCAAAAATGCATTTAGGTAAAGGTCTCAGAACAGACAACTCATCCCAAAGTATCTTCAAATGAGTATAATATTCATTTACAGTTTTATTGCCCTGTCTCGCATTATGAATATCCTCTATAAGATCAGACAAATGATAAGAATCTCTACTGGAATACCTATCATACAAATCATCCCAAACCTCTTTTGTTGTATCTAACCACATCGCACTCTGTACAATTATTGTGTCCATAGAGTTCACAAGCTAATAGAGAACAGTTGTGTATACCTGCTTGCATAGTGTAAAATTCCTTGAACTTCTCGGTGGTGGCTCAATTGATCCATCAACAAAATCGATTTTATTTTTGGAAATCAACACCATCTTTATTGCTCGACTCCAGGAATGATAATTCTTCTTTGTGAGTACATGTTGTACCAGTGGTTGAGTTGTATTTTCATTTGGATTGAGGTACATAGGATTGGTAGGAATCGGCTCAGCATGTGCTGCCATTGTTATCTCATCAAATTTACAGAAACAAAATCAAATGATGAAACAAACTACAGATCAAACGAAACTAGCAACATAAGCAAGCATTATGGTTTGATACCATGTGAAAATTCAGTCAATTGATGAACATGATGTTCTACTCAATGAGATTAAGTAGAGAAAACCATGAAATCAAGAGAGGAATACTAGAGAGAGAAATATTGCAATGGAGGAAAATTCTTGAATTCTTTTCATACTCAGAAGTACATACAAAAAATTTTATATACAAAAGTCAACAGGTGCTTTCTTATGCCAAAGCAAAGCTACATCAATAACTAACTAAAACTAAATTCAGGCCATGTCAGCACCGACTTTCAGTTGTTCTAGGTGGCAGCCAAGTGGCATCTATTTATCTAGCTGGCAAACAACTGTCTGCCATGTCAGCTGAATCATTTTACTACTCCCACAGCCTGCAACGTCACTGCATCTTCAACTATATGATCAACTGCATTTGTTTCTTTCAATAATATGAATAAGAAAAATGGCAAAATGGATTGATCGCAATGACGATTGACATGGCAAAGGCATACGATAAGGTTGAATGGAGTTTCCTGCCCTAGATTATTAGTAATCATGGCTTCTCAGAGAAATTTGTGATGTTAATCTATGAATGTATATCCACTCCATCTTATTCACTGCTGGTTAATGGTTCACCATACGGCCACTTCCTACCTTCAAGAGGGCTAAGGCAGGGAGATCCTATGTCACTGATACTTTTCACCATCTTCTTTGATGTGCTATCAAGATTACTCTCAAGGGCGGAAGCTCAGGGGAAAATTCATGGGATCAAAGTTTGCAGAGATAGTCCCCCTTCACGCACTTGAAGTTCGCTAATGATCTAACAATATATTGTAGGGCTAACATTGATGAAGCTGTGACAATCAAAGGTTGCCTCCATGAATTTTGCAATTGGTCTGGTCATAGCATCAATGTTGCAAAGTCAAGCATTCACTCCAATAAGACTGGAACTGGATCTTTGCACCATTTTGAACATGGGAGAATGGAATCATCGCTCCAAGTATCTTGGAATGCCTTTCCGCAAGACAACATCTAAGAAAGAGGCCTTAGTGGAAGTTGTTGGAAAAAACATCAGAAACAAGATGAGCGGTTGGAAGATGCACACACTCTTACAAGCTGCAAGAGCATCCTGATCAAATCAGTTGTTCAATCTTTGCCTCTAAAAGTAATGTATTGTTCCCTACTTCTCACATCTATATGCAACAAAAGTGATGCTCTGACTAGGTATTTTTTCCCCTGGGATTCAGAGAGAATACTGGACGATACTTGCATTTGAAAGCCTAAGATAACATTCGTAAGACACAGGAGTCAGGTGGCCTGGGTTTCAGAAAGGCGAGAGATATGAAAAGGGTTCTGATTGCCAAACTGGGCTGGCAACTATCTGTCGATGGGTTTAACACATTTGATCGAAATACTTAAGGGGATGTTTCTTACTAGACCTGGAAAGTAGTCCATATGTTGCATCCACGGGGCTCTGTTATAAAGTTGGATCCAATTCAAATATCATTTTATGGGAAGATCCCTGGATACCCATGTTACAGAGCTTCAAGCCACCACCAGAGTTGCAAACAGAGCATGCTCCGAACTGGGTAAGAGAGCTGATTGATGTTGATTTGAAAGTCTAGAATTCTAACATCGTTAGCAATACGTTTCCCCCCACTTTTGCTCGGGAAATCTTGAAAATCAAAATTTCTTTTTTTGGGGAATCAAATTCTCTAGTTCAGTTTCCTTCTTCGACGGGAAAATTCACTATCAAATCTACCTCCTGGATAGATAAGCAAGAGAAATTTACCAACCATACTGGCACTTCCAAAATCTAGAAGAATCTATGGCAATCTGGTCTACACAATCGGCACAAATACTTGATTGGAGGATTTTCTCTTGTGCTTTTCCCACAAGCTCTAGATTAAGTGGCATTTAATCAGGATATGGAAACTCCTGAACGCCTCTTCATAAAATGCCATTTTATAACTGCTATTTGGTTTTCTTCTCATTGGCAATTTAGGATTAAATGTTTTAAAGAGTGGGAGATACAAAGATGGATTGCTCTGTTGAGAGAGTCATCCATAACTCTCTAGAAGATTCAAGAAAATTCTAAAATATTCAAGAAAGTTGGAGAAGGTTCAAGCAAGTTGAAGAACACTCAAGGAAGTTAGAGCAATAATTTTTGACTCAAAGAATATCTAGAATTCTCTTGAAGTAAGAATCAATTAGAGAGTTCTAGAATTTGTCAAAGTTGGTGAACCAAGACCTATAAATAGGTTAGTGTTTAGGAGAAGCTTGTGTGCAAGAAAGAGTGAAGAGTGCAAGTGTGAGGTGCACCATTGAGTGAGCAAATAAGAGAGAATAAGAGAGTGAGAGTTTCTTGTGCTAGAGTGTCTAGTGAGAAGTTAAATACACTCTAAGTGTGAGTGTTAGGTGGCTTGTAAGTAAGAGTTGAGTTTAGTGAAGTAATAAATTTTTGTTTAGCAATTCGATTCACTACTTGTGCCACATTAATTCTCAACATGCTCAACTTCTGGACTTGAATAATCATTTTCCCCTGGAGTTGGAAGAGAAACAAAAATTTCTTCATCATGCATCAGTTGCCTTCCAGATGGTATGGTCCTTTAGAAACAAGCTCCTGTATGGGGAATCCATTCCTGGTTGGGAAAGACATGTGCACACTGGTGAGTATGAAGGCACATGACTACTAGATTGCTAGCATTAACGGAAGAAGTAAGCAAATTGGGAAATCTGATGAAGTTTGGAAACCATCAAAGGAAGGTTGGCTTAAATGCAATTCTGATGCCACTTTTGATCCAGAAGGTGTTACTTACTTTTCTTGTGTTATCAGGAACAATGACGGGAAGATTCTAGGGGCTTGGATAAAAAAAAGAAATTGCAGTGGATTCATTTGCAGCCGAAGCAATCGCTGCTCCATTGGCTTTTGAGGTCGTTGAGGACATAGGTTAATAAAGGTTCATCTTCAAAGGTGACACGCTCTTAATCGTACACGTATTGAATGGTAACCATCTCTTTGGACACTGGCAAAGAAAATCGCTTATCGATAAAGGGAAAGTCTTTCTTAGAAGATGGCCACACTGGAAATATTCTTATACCTCTAGGTATTGTAATAGACTTACTCATAACTTGGAATTTCCCCAAAAGTTTTATTTGATAAAGGTAAAATTATAAATGTATCTTCTTCTGCTTTTTACGACAACCAAATTTAACCATTTCCCAGCAAAAAAAAGCAAAAGACATACATGCCCATTTTAATTTCAGCCTATAGTGTCTTTTTTTAAATAGATTTGACCAGGAATCGAATTTTCAATTTATTAATTGATTACTAGCCAACTCATTTTTACCTTTATTTCTGTATCTTTGACGATTTGCCTTATAATGATTGCTAGCGAAATGTTCGGGTACTGATTTCAATGGTCCGTTTAGCTAGATCTTAGAATTTTTTTCATAAATGATTTTCATTTGTGAAACATCTACACCTACAATTTCTGTGTATATCTTGCTTGGGAATATCAGAACTCTGGCTGAGCTTTTCCGGAATTGACAACAAATCTATACAAAGTTCAAAAGGCATTGAACAGAATGCCACTGTTGTATATGAAAAAATACTAATTACTAGTGCTTTTAATGAGGCGACTATACATTTTCATTCTCGAAACGTAAGCCTTAAAAATAATTAAGCAGGTAAATACTTCTATCTCTCCGCTTGCCTCCTCCAAGTAGTAAACAATTTTTTTTTTGCAAAAGTAGTTTTCTAGAAGAACCAAAAACAATTCATCGTTTCCATGATTGGTGGATAAGTGACATGGAAAGAGGGGACTGTAGTCATAAGCTGCAGAGCAACATTGCATTCTCATCAATGAAATTCAGCTAATTCATCCATTGTAAGTTAACCTTCATCAACACAATAAAAACCACGAAAAACTATCATAAAATGAAGTCCATTTATTATCCAAACTACTATAAACTCAAAATCAAAATGGAAATGCTTAAATGAGAAACATATTACTTATTGTAGAACTAGAACATACACTAAGGCAAGGGAAAACAAACTCGTTTGTCCTTTAAGGATCCACACATTTTGTTGATGTGGCACTCCAAAAGAAATCTGCTGAAGAAGTTGAATTCGTCCGTCGCGTTTGGGAAGTCTGGTTGGATGTTGATGATTTAGTGAAGAAAACTATTTCTTGGTTGTCAAACATTTGCAAAATTCGTGGCAGCGGAGGCAAATTCACATCCAAGACTCCCTCAAGAAACTGAACTACCCGAACCATTGATGGCCTATTGTTCTCATCATCTTGGACGCACCAACAAGCAATCTTACACAATCTTGAAATCTCTTCTTCATCAGCTATCCTGTTCAATCTAGGGTCTAATATGCGCAGTATGTCACCTCCATCTACAACCATTTTTGCAGCCCAAGTAGGGAAGAATTCTGTCACTGCATCAACAGAATGCTCTGAGTTTCTCTTCCCAGAAATGACTTCGAAAAGCATCATTCCATAGCTGTAAACATCTGCTTTGGCTGTAATGGCTACTCCTGATATCCATTCAGGAGCAAGATATCCTATAGTCCCCCTCATAGTTGTTAGAACTCGACTAAAATCACGCCCCACAAGCTTTGCCAGACCAAAATCTGCCACTTTGGGACAGAATTCAGCATCTAGAAGAATGTTTTCTGGCTTTATGTCACAGTGAATGATGCAGTCCCTACATTTCTCATGGAGATAAGCCAAACCTCTCGCAGTTCCGAGAGCAATTTGGTATCTTGTTCTCCAGTCCAATACCTGGGAATCATTCTCCTGGAAAAGATGAGCGTCCAATGAACCATTTGGCATGTAATCATAGACCAACAATTTCTTCATGCCTTCAGAGCAAAATCCACGAAGCCTTACAAGATTAACATGTTGGATTGTCCCAATTGTGCCGACTTCAGTTCGGAATTGCTTCTCCCCCTGGCTGACGCTTTCTAGCTTCTTCACAGCTATGACACTTGAATCAGGCAATGTACCTTTGAAGACAGAACCAAAACCTCCTCCTCCCAATTTCTCCGAAAAATGCTTGGTCGCTTTCTGCAAGTCTTTGTATGTAAATGCCACCAGCAAGCCCTCTGCAGCTTTTCTAGTTCTCGCTAATCTTCTTTGGCGCCTCAAGATTACAAGCCAAATGAGACCTATGAGGACCAAAGCAACAGCAACACATCCCAAAACAGCACGTATCACAATCCCTTTGTTATCTTTTGCAGTTGAAAACTCAGAGGCAGCAAGTCTGAGATAAAGTGTTTTTCCAATATTACCATCTTCCACCGAAAGTTGTTCCAGATTCAAGATTTCCCTATTCCAGATTGAACATCCATCGCTCTCATAAGCATAAGCGGTGCAAGAGCAACTACTCAGACAGGCAGACTGGCATTCTGCAGCACTTCCAACTGCCACAGCCTGAGAATCGTCCGGTAATCTCATCTGGTCTAGGACTTGGAACTTGTCTCTCTGCCCTGGGGTGCTGCTATTACTTTCACATTGCAACTTTGTGACCCTTATACAGCCACCAGAAAAATCGTTCCTGTTCCAGTCCTCATCAGACTTATGCTTGAAACCAGGCAAACAATCACAGAATGGCAACGAATTCTCATTGCAGATCCCAAATGCACCACAGTAAGCATATACATCACATTGTCGTCTTGGTTGTGCCCAAAGCATATTCCACGGCTTGGTACTATCCAACCATGTGCGCTGCTTAATTTGACCCGAGATGTCCATTACGAATCTAGTTATGACTGTTGGATTATGCAAACTATATGTAACATAACTCTCATTTTCATTATCAACAAAGCTAAAATTATATATAGTGTTGCGGTTCATCTCTGGTATTGTGCTGAAGAAACGGCCGTTCCATTCTCCGCTACTCCAATATTGTTTAGTCTTATTCCACTTTATAATACATTGTTTTTCGCTTGGAAGTAACTCGAGAGAGAAAAGACCTGGTGCAGGATCTTCAGAATTCCTCCAAGAAGTAAGCAGCTGCTTTGTCTTTGAAATTTTGTTATATGAAAGTTTTCCACCAGGCAAAAATGAATCAGTAGGGTTATCAAAACTTTGCCAAATTGCTGGTGTTGAATTAACATTTGACAACCCATCAATCAATTTCAAATTCCCATCATCAAGAAGAATAGCCATCAAAGAACTTGAATTTGTGGAGTTTACATTAGTGGACCAAACTGGAGTATGAGACTCGTTAAGAAGAACCAAATTTCCATCTTGGATCGTGAGTTGTGATGAATATTTATCAGACACAGGATTAACTCTATTTGCTACCCAAATAACAGCATGCTCACTAATGCTTTCATACCATATGCCAATGTAATATTTGGAAGCATTACCTGGTCTGAAGAAACCAAGCTTAAAGTTCCCACCTTTGGAGACAATGGTCTGATCACCAGAAAGAGATTGGTTGGCAGAAAGAGTAACAATTGCAACAGAAAAACGGGCCATCAGAAAAAGACAGAACAGAAGCAAAGAATGCATCACATAGATGCTGTTTCGCATTTTCATGGCTGCAAAAATTTCTTAGCAGACAAGAAGGGTTCAAGAAAGAAGCTTGAAGAATGGGTTTATTTTGCTCAGAACACCCGAAAATTGAAGAGTTGAGTCTTCGCCCTCTGCGGAAAATGCAAAAGGAGCTCGAGTATTAAATGCAAAAGAAGGATGGTCTGATCCCCCAGAGTCATCTAGAGCGGAAATTTCTTGGCAGAATCTGATCCGCTGTTGCCCCACCAAGGAACGGAGTCAACCGAGACTCACGGGTCTTGACTTTACTGGCTAAGGTGCCCGACCCTTCCCTTTGTTCACCTTGTCGCAATCTTCCCTTCCCCAGTAGACCTGATCCCTGCCCCAGAATCTGATCCGCTGTTCCTCCACCATGGAACGGAGTCAACCGAGACTCAAGGGTCTTGACTTTACTGGCTAAGCTAAAATGGTGTAATTCAATTCTATTTTTAAGTTAAAATGGAGGACTCATCTGGAACGATAATTAAACTTACGATCACTAATTACACGTTGTGAAAATTTCAAATGGAAGATCTCTTTAGCTGTAAGAATCTCTATGATGCCATTGAATTAAAGGGTGTCAAGCATGATGAATCTAAAGAGACGAATTGTAAGAAAATGAACTAAAAATCTATTGGTTAAATCTAGTAATAAATTGATAATAGTGTCTTCCACTATATTACACAAGAGACAGAGACATATGCTCTTTGGAAGAAGCTCGAAGATATGTATCAGGTAATTAATCAACTTGAAGTTCAAGGATGGAACTCCAGTTGCTGAGCACAGCAGTAAGTTTTAAAACTTGATAAGTTAATCGTTTTCTGTTGAGATGCCACTAGTAGATGAGATTCAGACGCTCTTTCTACTCAGTTCTCTATCCGATAGCTGGAAAATACTTATGGTGTCCCTTAATAACTCGGTCCCAGATGGCAAAGTTACCATACCTATGGTAAAAGATACCCTGTTTAATGAGAAGGTTAGAAGAATGGACATGGGCACGAATCATACTCATGCCTTTGTATCGGAGAAGCGAAGAAGACAACATGGGGAGTAACAACGAGGAGGTAGAGGCAAAAGTAGAGGCAGATCCGCTGATAGTAAGAAACCGACCTACACATACTATCATTATGGTATTGAGGGTCACATGACGAAGAATGGTTACAAATGGCTCGAGGAGCAAGGCAAAAGTAGTTCTGAGTCGAATAACAAAGGTGAAGAAATGCTAGTCATCATTTTTGGAGACGTAGCATTTTGTTCTACTCTTGACGATGTATGCCTTCATATCTCAAGAGAAGATTCGAAATGGGTGGTAGATACTGTAGCATCCTACCACGTGACTCTCCACAATGACTACTTCATAATATATCAAGCTAGAGACTTTGTAACTGTGAAGATAAAAAATTCCACTTCCTCACAAATTGTAGGAATTAGTGATGTCCATATCAACACAAACATTGGAAGCACCATTACGCTAAAAGATGTTCGACATGTGCCTGATCTTCAACTTAATCTTCTTTCTGGTATAGCTCTTGACAAACAGGGTTATGATAATGATTTCAGCAAATGAATACAGAAGTTGTCAAATGGTGCTTTGACAGTCGCTCGAGGACACATTTGCAGTACGTTGTACAAGACTCATGTGAAGATATGTACAGAAAGCTTCAATGTTGTAGAGAAGGAGAATTATCAGAATTTGTGGCATGAGAGACTTCGTCACATTAGTCAGAAAGGGTTGTCTTCTCTAATGAGAAAAAGCTTATCAACATTGACAAGGATGCTGCCATTAATCCTTGTAGTCATTGCCTGTTTGGTAAGCAACATCGAACCTCCTTCAATATTTTCTCAACAATAAAATCAGAGTTGCTCGATCTGGTACACTCTAATGATTCATTATAAGGTAATAGATATGTTCTATCTTTTATTGATGATGCTTCTCGGAAAGTGTGGGTGTATTTTCTTAAATCGAATGATCAGGTTCTGGACTACTTCAAGCAGTTTCATACCATAGTGGAGCATAAAACAAGAAAGAAATTGAAGTGTCTTCGAACAGATAATGGGGGCGAGTATACTTCCAGCATGTTCAAAGCTGCTAAAGCCATTCTGTGGAGAAACATTAAGAGCTGCAGGCTACTTGATCAACATATCGCCATCAGTACCATTAAATTTTGAAATTCCGGAGAAACTGTGGTCTGGAAAGGATCCAACATATTCACACATGAGAGTATTTGGATGTTTGATGTATGCACATGTATCAAGTGAGCTCAAACAGAAGCTTGATGTGAGGAATACTCCATGTATTTTCATTGGCTATAGGGATGAAGCGTTTGGATACAAGTTATGGGATCTAAAGAAGAGGAAAGTGATCAGAAGTAGGGATATCATATTCCATGAAAACCAGATAAGAGAAAACATTGGAAAGCCCACAATGTCTCAAGAGTCAAGTGTTAATACTCAATTCTCAGATGAAGGACTAGTACCATTTGTGATTAATAATGATGCAATGCTAGAAGACATGTTAAAAACAGATGAAGAGGAGGAAGAATAGGGTGTTGAGTAGGAAGAGACTCAATTCACATCTCCAGAAGTTCCAGAATCATCATAAGGCCAAGATAATGGTGAATCTTCTCAAACCGCTCCAAATGTTCGAAGATCTGAACGAAAATGGATTCCTTCTACGAGATATTCAGATTTAGAATATCTTTTGCTTACTGAAGATGGAGAACTGGAGAGTTTCCAAGAAGCAATATCTCATAAGGACAAAGAAAAGTGGCTGCTTGCGATACAGGAAGAGATGGAATCTCTGCATAAATGTCAAGCTTATGAGATTGTCAAACTTTCAAAAGGGAAGAAGGCATTGCGAAATAAATGGGTGTTCAAGCTGAAGAAAGATGGCAACGGGAAAGTGGTAAAATATAAAGCTCAATTAGTAGTCAAAGGATTCCACTAGGAAAAGGAATTGACTTTGATGAGATTTTCTCACTAATTGTCAAAATGACTTCTATTAGAGTTAATCTCTCAAAGGTGATGCTAGATGTCACCAATCATCTCTTCTGTTCTTCTCCATCGGCGGCAACGACTATGAGATCTACCATCTCAGGCACTCTCACGGCCGCTGCTGCCGAATGTGAAGCTGAGAAGATATATCAGAAAGAGGAAAAGCCATTTCCTGTTTGAGTAGGAACCAGGGTAGCAGTAGTCTCTTGTCCATGCCAATGAATAATATGAATTGCCATCGGCTCAAAGTCTTCTGAAAATTTAATTTTTAAATTTTAAAACTATTTATTTATATTAAATGAGATAGTAATATTTATATATATTTAAGTTATTGGTGTAAAAATCTATATTATGTACAAGTATTAAATTTTTTATTTTTAATAATAATTACTGAAATATATTTTTTAAAAAATTACAACTATGAAATAAATTTGTGTTTAATAAATGGGTAATTATATATAACTTTTTTGGACTATAGACAAGTCCAAAATATTTTCATTATTTACTATTCAATCTTTAGATTTTTAAAATTTATCTCAAGCATTCGAAATATCAAAACTCAAATCTATTAAAAATTGATTCGTATTTGCACGACAAAAGATTAATTTTTCAAACTATATCTATTTTTATGTGCTTTTGCATATAAACATCATGAAAATATACTTTAAAACGGTCAATTTTTGAAAAAAAATAAAATTGCACTGGACTTGTGCTAGCAAATGGGGCAACTCAAGTGTAACTTTGGCCAGAAATACTTTTGCTAGTTTCTGGCGAAATTTTCATGCAACTTCTGCTAGCGCTAGAGTTTCTGGCATAAGTTACTCTTTTTTAAAAAGAAAAAAAACTGGGAATGAGTTCGGCCACTTTTTAGAGGAACTCACCTAGGAGTTCAGCCTAAAAGTGGAGGAACTCATGTTTAAAAGTTTGTTGAAATGAAAAGTTTTCTTATTGTATATAGTCCAAACAAAAATTGTATATAGTTCGTGTGTTAATTAAATTTTTTTTATTCATTTAGAAGTAATTGTAGGTAATAGTATAAAGAAGTTGTAAAAATAACTATACATGTCCATTATTATGTGTATTTAAAAATAAAAATAAACTTTCAACTTTATTTCTTTATTATTCTAAATAAATAAAGAATTGAGTAAGAAATACCTCAACCTATCTACATGAAGGATGAAATGATTAAAATTTTAAATATTAATTTATGAATTTACTTATAAAAATAAGAAAGAAAAGAAATCAAATACTTAAACAACTATGAGCTATTTGAAGAACAAGGAAAAAAACTTGAATCCGTCTAGTGAGAATACCTGCACAAAGGGTGAAATGATTAAAACTTTAAATATTAATTTATAAAGTTATTTATAAAAATCAGAAAGAAAAGAAATCAAATACTTAAACAACTATTGTAATACTAAAATGTTCCTAAAATAAACTAATTATACTTTAACCACAAAAAATTCCTAAAATATTATTATGATCAAATTTTTAAGAGAAAAAAGTTGTAATATCCAGTTTAATTTTTTTTCATACTACTCCCTCCATCCAAAATTAAATGATTACAAAATAAACTATTTATTTTAGTAAGAAAAAATTATTAAATACAATAGTATAAACTATTTATCAAAAATCCTCAAAAAAATATTAATGATTTATAAAGTACTGATTTTATATTGATATGTCACTCACTTATCATTTTATTTATTTTGGTGAATCTTATCAAACTCTTTTTGTTTTTCGAACCCGTCCCCTCAAATAAAAAAATTCAAAATTAAAAAGCTATTAATATTAAAACCTCAAAGTAAGCTTATTTTAATTGTGATATTCTTATAATTATTCTTAAAGAAAGCTTCCTCTATGAAAAAATATAACATATTTACGATAAAATCATGGTGGAATATTAAAATCTCTCTCTCCATTCCTAAAAAATAAATAACTTACAAAACATAATATATTAATATTTTATATTAAAAACATCAAAGAAATGTTTTTCCAAAATTAAAAAATAATCACATTGTTGCTCAAAATTTGTCCAAAAAAATAGTGTTATTTATCCACCAAAAAGAAATTATAGTATTATTATACTTATTACACTTTACAAAAATCCTTTCTTTCTTTTAATCCACTTAATGAAAAGATCAAAAAAATATAAAAAATTTAAAAATCATCGACCATTACATTTTATGTCCAATGTACTGTAAAGTCATATATGTTCTAATGTAAAATGTTTTAATATGCAATTAGGCACTTTTGTCCTTAAAATTTAGCATATTAAAGATTAAATTAGAGTAATAGATACAAGGAGCTAAATAGATAAATATTTCTAAAAGCATTTCCTCAAAGAAAAAAATAGCTTTGAGATCAAAATGAAATTGTTTGAATATATAAATCTTCAAAACCTACCAAAGAAAATAAAAACTTGCTAATTTTCTATTAAAAGAATTAAAAATATATATTAGTGTACATAATCCAATTATAAATAAAAAAAAGGCATGAAAGATGTAGAAAGAGAAAACATGAACAAGGTAAACATGAATAACAAAAATTAGGACTTTAATGAGAGAAGTGAGGCTAAAAATTGAGTTTTTTAAATTTAAAAGTTTAAATTCTAACAAATAATAATTTTTTTATATAGTAAAAAAATTAAAAATTTTAAAAATAAGAACGACGACTCTAAGGATTTTGGGGGAAGAGAGAGAGTAAAATTTTTTTACTAATATATATAAATATAGATGAGTCCTGTTCAAATCGACTTTGTTGGTAAAATGGTAGTTTTCAAGATTTTGTATGAATATGTATGAAATAAATAAAGATGATTAAAAAATTAAATTTATTTCATTCAAACGTAATGTTAAACGATAAATATATATGAAATAGACAATGAGAATTAATAAAATAAATTTATTTCACTCAAATCTAATGTCAAACATCGAAGATTTGAAGAAATTAGTTCATAAGTGTAGAGAGAATATAGAATCAGAGAGAAAACGAGAAAGTAAAAGATAAAAAAATAATGCGTTGCAATAAGTAATTTAACTCGCTACAGTCAGAAGTTTTTTGTTTTTTAAGGGAGCTAAATAATGAGATTTTGGGTTGGATAGAAGTTTAATTTTAAATTTTCTATCTTACGAGATTTACAAAAGTGAATTGTTTGTGAAAAACAAGTTGGAACCTATAATGAAAATTCTAATTTGGATTCAACAATCCAATTATATACACCTTAGTCTCTATCTCAAAATATATGGATTGGATTTGGGTTTAAAATATTCTCTTTTAGATTTCACCAAATGCATTTCCGTCTGGGTGAAACTTTATCGATATGCACCTGCTTTGAAAGATTTTTTAAAAATTATTTTTATTTCTAAATAGAATTCTCTCATTCTCTAACATTTGAGAAAATTAAATTAAATTAGTTAAGTGTACAATAAAAAAACATATATTATTTTCTTTTTCTTTACACTATATTTAGTTGGGGTGGGAGAAGTAAATGAAGAGTAAATGGATGATTTACCATTTTTAGTTATTAGAGCAAATGAAGTAAATCAAACAAATCGAAGATTTGGTTCAGTTTATTAAAAAATTCGGTTCGAATCGATTTTGTAAAGTCTTTAAAAAACTAAATCGAAAATTAAAATTTCAAACCGAAAACTGAATGAACACCCCTGCCCTTTAAAGGTAAAAGGATTGAAAATTGACTTTTATTCTTCTCAAACCAAACAAATATATTTACTTCCATCAAGAAAGTAAAAGGTTTTACTCCCCCTCCCCCTCCCGTTTCCCTTTCCCCTTGCGAACCAAACATAATGTTAATCTATGCAAAAAGAGCAAAAAAAGTTTTATATTTGAAAAAAATGGAGTACATGTTTTTCTTTTTTTGGGGGGGGATACTGTTTCATGTGCATGCGTGGTTAAGAATGAAAAATAAGGTAGGAAATTTTAACCATTGGTGGTTTATTTTTTATTAATCAGTAAATAGATGTCATAACAAAGTAAACATATACACTTTTATGCAACTTAATGGTAGCAATCTAGGATAATATAAGGGACTTTTGGGGATAGTATCTATAATTGAAACACGGTATATATTTTTAAGTTTCGAATCCATACCTCTTTTTGTAACTAATTATCTTTTAAAATGTTCAAAATAAAAATATTTAAAAATCAAAGTATATTTAATCTCACTCTGATAAGAACTTTCAACATTGAGTTTAAACAAAGGATGAAAATGTTATACATTTAACTTGTGAGTGGTGAACAATGAACAATAAAGATGAATATTCAATATGATCTCTTTTACTAAAAATATAACATACACAACAATGAACAAAAAAAAAAAAAACTTATGCAACAATGAAGTATAACATATTATATTTTTTTTGTAATATACAATACCACAAATTTAATATTTTGCAGAAATTTTATATCAAGTTTAGAACAAAATTTTATGTTAAATTTATTTCCTTTCATGAAGATCAATTGTAACCCTTCTATCAATTCCTCTACTAACACAAAGAATTAAGGGCACTTTTTTATTACTTTCATTTCTTTGAGAATTTTCTCATAATTTCCCCTCTTTTCCCCCCTTTCTCTTCTCTTTTCTAAAACATTTCTCGTAGTCACCGGCATCATTGTTGATATTTCTTTGTTATTCTCCTCTTTGTTTTCCCTCCTTCTCCATTGTAGTAGCAGTGGCGGCAATGACAGTGCTAGGTTTCAAGAGAAAAGGAAGAAGAGTGGGGAGAAAAAATAAAAATAAGAAGAAGAGTGCAAATTAGGCATGATGGTGATGGAGGCTAAAGATACTCCTATTGGAAGTTGTTTCATCTAAGGAGGAGAGGGGAGGAGAAGAACAACAGAAAAAAATAAAGATGGGGATAAAAGGATAAAAAGAAAAAGACAAAAGTTTGATGAGAGGGTACCAATCGATCAAATTTCTTAGGTAGAGGGCATCTATGAAGTGTCGACTAATTTTTCTTGCTACGTTACAGGATGTTTGTGGGGGTGGGGGTTGGGGGATTAGTTTCTTATATCCCTCCCTCTGGATTGAGAGAAATGGAAGGAGAAGGAAGGAAAGTGATGAGAAGAGAAGAAAAGAGAGGAGAGGGAAGGAGATGACTAAATATTATTACGTTTAGATAGTTAATAAGAAGAAATAGAGGGGTAAAGTATTATTTATATCTTTATCTGTATTTTATTTAAATATAATAATTTTAGAATAAGATTAATTTTACTAGTATAAAATAATTCATTAAAGTTTGTCTATTTTCCTTCCATTTTTGCCTATTTGCGGATGAAAATGATACTGATGCTCTAATATTACAGTCAACCTTTCCTTTTATTTCATAAAAAACTATTCAAATAGTAATTTTTTTGATAGAAAGGAAACTAGCATCACGAAATATCAGGTTTTACAACAGAACAAATATCAGAAGGAAAATTCGACAATCACAACTTATATCCGAATACATTAATTTTCTTAGCTATTAAGTGAGTTAGGGTATTACTTCCTCGCTTCGCATGCATTACAGGCACAGACGGAGGAAAAGAATAATCTTTAAATCCTCTCTTTTCCTCTCTTTTTGTCTCCTTCAATCCAAACGGAGGGAAAGAGGCAAAATCAAAATTTTGGAATAGTTTAAGCTACAGCACTGCCTTTTTTCCATACGAGAAATTAGTTATTAAAGCATAGCTACTGGTTATTTGTTTATCGTTTTGCGGTCAATTTTGAAATGACATTTGTTTGTCCATTCCTTTTACTTTTTTACGTTCTCCGTAGTCTGTTGAACATTGATTAATATAAATTATTGAACTTTGCAATTTAGTGTGATAGAATTGTGGAACTAAGAAACTTTCTTATTTGCATTACACCCAATGGAGGTTTTGAAAATCTACATTTTTCTACCAACCACAGGAGGTAAAGGGACGATTACTCAAATTAAGCCCCGCATTTAAAGGGATTGAATTCAACCAACCTCAACTTTTACTATTCAATAAAGAATTCGAGACTAATGACTAATGACTAATGAAACATGATTAACCTAGAATATCTGTTTATATCTTGCTTGTAAGCTTCAGAAGTATACTACAAAACATTGTTTATCGACTATTTAGCCATGCTTTCCCAAGAAATTCAGCAACAAATACGCGGAAGTTCAGAAGGCATAATACAACAATCTTGAGGGCCCTTGAATAAGAATATCCGAATGATATTAGTGCTTTTATCGAGGAGAATAAAGATTCTCAATCTTGAAATGTAAACCCTAAAAATAGTTTATTAGCAAGTACTCCAATCAAAGTTGAAGATGTGTAGATTGCAATCTTTCAATCAGCCAAGTACAAAACAAATTTGGTTTTAGAGGGAAAAAAAGTTATTTTCTGCAATAAACCAAAAGAACACATTTTTATCTTTGATTGGTAGCTATAGACACTGAAACGGGAGATTGCAGTCATAAGCAGCAGAGCAACATTGCATTTGGATCAATGAAATTCAGCTAATTCATCAATTTCCCCACCAATCTGTTGTAAAACTTCATCAACATACAACAGAACTCAACAAAATTATCATAACAATGCAATAAACTTATTTTCCAAGCCAATAAATGAACCATAAAAGATGGATGTTTCGGTACAGAATATAATCATAGGAAGCAAAGAAACTAACTACACAACTAAGAAAGAAATTCAGCTCTGAGATACACAGTGCAATTTCTTATACACAACATCTATAAACTATTGCAAATGCAAAACAAAATTATGCGTCTTTTAGGGATCCAAACCTTTTGATGATGTAGTACTCTTGGAATATGATGAAGTCGAATTCTTGCTTTGCGTTTGCAAAGTCTGGTTGGATGACGATGATTCGGAAAAGAAAATTACGGATTTTGGATCTTCCATAAAGACTTGGAGAGATTGTGGTAACGGAGGCAAATTCACATCCAAGATTCCTTCAAGGACCTGAACTACGTGACTCATTGATGGTCTGTTGTTTTCATCATCTTGGATGCACCAACAAGCAATTTTGCACAATCTTGACACTTCTTCTTCATCGGCTATCCTGTTCAATCGGGGCTCTAACAAGCTGAGAATGTCACCTCCATCTACAAGCACCTTTGCGGCCCAACTAGGGAAGAATTTCATCACACCATCAGCAAAATACTCTGAGTTTCTCTTCCCAGAAATGAATTCAAAAAGCATCATTCCGTAGCTGTAAACATCTGCTTTTGCTGTTATGGCTACTCCTGATATCCATTCTGGAGCAAGATATCCTCTTGTCCCCCTCATAGTTGTTAAGACTCGACTAAAATCACGCCCCATGAGCTTTGCCAGACCAAAATCAGCCACTTTGGGACAGAATCCAGCATCTAGAAGAATGTTCTCTGGCTTTATGTCACAGTGAATGATGCACTCCCTACATTTCTCATGCAGATAAGCCAAACCTCTTGCCGTTCCAAGAGCAATTTGATATCTTGTTCTCCAGTCCAACACCTGGGCATCTTCCTCATGGAAAAGCAGAGCATCCAATGAGCCATTTGGCATGTAATCATAGACCAATAACTTCTTATTACCTTCAGAGCAAAATCCACGAAGCCTTACGAGATTAACATGTTGGATTGTCCCAATTGTCCTGATTTCAGTACGGAATTGTTTCTCTCCCTGGCTGATGCTCTCGAGCTTCTTTACGGCTATGACACTTGAATCAGGCAATACAGCTTTGAAGACAGAACCAAAACCTCCTCCTCCCAATTTCTCCGAAAAATTCTTGGTTGCGTTTTGCAAATCTTTGTATGTAAATGCCACAAGTGAACCATCTGCCGCTTTTCCAGTTCTGACAAGTCTTCTTTGGCCCCTCCACATTACAGGCCAAATGATCCCCATGAGGACCACAATAACAGCAACAGATCCCAGAATAGCACCAATCGAAATCCCCTTGTTATCTTTTGCAGTTGAAAACTCAGAGGCAGCAAGTCTGAGGTAAAGTGTCCTTCCATTACTGTCTTCAGCAGAAAGTTGCTGCAGATTCAAGAGTTCCCTATTCCAGATTGAACATCGATCACTTTCATAAGCATACGCGGTGCAGGAGCAATTATTCAGACAGACAGACTCACATTCTGCAGCACTTCCAACTGCCACAACCTGAGAATCTTCAGGTAATCTCATCTGATCTAGTACCCAAAACTTGTCTCTCTGACCCATGATACTGCTATTAGTCTCACACTGCAGCCTTGTCTCCCTCACACAGCCACCAGAAAAATCATTCCTGTTCCAGTCCTCCTCGAACTTGCGCTTGAAACCAGGCAAACAATCGCAGAAAGGCAACGAATTCTCAGTGCAGGTACCGAATGCTCCACAGTAAGCATAAACTTGACATTGTTGACTTGGTTGTGCCCAAAACATATTCCACTGCTTGGTACTATCTAACCATTGTAGCTGCTTAATTTGCCCCGAGACATCCATTGTGAATCTAGATATGATTGCAGGGTTGATAG
Source organism: Rauvolfia tetraphylla (assembly GCA_030512225.1). Lineage (NCBI taxonomy): Eukaryota > Viridiplantae > Streptophyta > Magnoliopsida > Gentianales > Apocynaceae > Rauvolfia > Rauvolfia tetraphylla. The sequence continues at coordinate 3,664,879 of JAJQKT010000012.1, forward strand.
AACTAAATGTAAAATAACTCTCATTTTCATTATCAACAAAGCTAAAATTATATACAGTTTTGATATTCATATCAGGTACTGAGCTAAAAAAACCACCCCCATTCCAAGCTCCAGTGGTCCAATATTGTTTACTTTGATTCCACTTGGTAATATATTCTTTTTTATTTGGAAGTAACCCAATTGAGAAAAGACCTGGTGCAGGGTCTTCAGAATTCCTCCAGGTAGTAAGCAGGTGCACAGTCTTTGTAATTTTGTTATATGAAAGCTTTGCACCAGGCAACAATGTGTCAGTTGGGTTATCAAAACTTTGCCAAATTGGTGGATTGGAATTAATATTCCGCAACCCATCGATCAATTTGAAATTCCCATCATCAAGAAGAATAGCCATCAAAGAACTTGAATTTGTGGAGCTAATGTTAGTGGACCAAATTGGAGTACGAGACTCGTCAAAAAGAACCAAATTTCCATATTGAATCTTGAGATGGGACGAATATTTATCAGACACAGGATTAACTCTATTTGCAACCCAAACAACAGCATGCTCGGTGACGTTTACGTACCATATGCCAATGTAATATTTAGAAGAATTACCTGGTTTGAAGAAACCAAGCTTAAAGGTCCCACCTTTAGAGACAATGGTCTGATCACCAGAAAGAGATTGGTTCGCAAAAATGGTGTCCGCAGCAAAGGAAAAATGGACCATCAAGAAAAGACATAATAGAAACAAAGAATGCATCAGACAGAAGCTGCTTCTCATTTTCATGGCTGCAAGAGTTTCTGAACTGACAAGGGTACAAGAAAGAAGGAGGAGGATGGATTGATCTGTCCTGAACACCAAAAAATTGAAGTGTGAGCCTTCGCCCACTGCAGAAAATGCAAAAGGAGCCCTCCAGTATTAAAAGATGCAAAGGAAGGAGAGTGCTTCATTTTTTTTTTTGGTCTTCCCTCAAGTCAACCGCAACTTGAGTGTGAAAATTCCAGTCCTTCTCACGGCCGCCATTGCGTGGGGAAGATGAGAGGAAAAGGTAAAGTTGGAGATCGGAAGGGCGAAAAGGATAAGAGGCGAAAATCTGCCGAAACTGCTGCCACCACAGTGCCGCAAACGTGCGAAAAATATAGGGTCCTGTACGTCCTTTTGGCAGGACTGCAGACCTATCTGATCCGTTGGATCAGATTTAAAAATGTGATCCAACGGTTCAATTTTTTATCCATAAACATATTTTTAAAAAATATAATTTATAAATTTATGCATCCGTACAAACCATATTTGGTGGCGTAAAAAAGACGTACAAGGATCCGAACCGGAGCCAGCGCCGAGGATGTTTCTACTCTGGTTGGTAAGTAATTTTTGTCAATACAATCTAAGCATAATTTTAATTATTAAACTAGTGTGAGTACCCGTGAGTTTTATTTGTATTATAGTAGATGTATTAATTTTTAAAAAAGTAAATAATAGATTATATTAAGTTATTATAAAATAAATAAAAAATTTAAAATACATAAGTTTAATAAAATTATAAAAATCAAAGACATAGTTTTTTTTCAAACAAAGAAAAAGAAAAAAAATTAATGAGATAATACTACTAAATACAAATAAAATATGTAACGTAAAAAATAAATTGGAGGAAGAGAGAGTCAAGATAATTTTTTACCTGTGTAAAGTCGATGCGCCTGTAGTTGTTTCTAGTCAACCATTCTAATCATATTTAAACACATAAAAAAATAAGAAGAGACTTTTTAAGTAAAATCTTAAAACAATTGAGAACAATTTTGTAACAAAGTTTTAGAGGTAAGAAATGAATTTGTAAAAAATTTGACTTACCACCATGATTGTGAATGATGGAGCTGAAGAGTCATCTTCATTTTCAAATGAAGTCAAATAGAGTTTTAGTCTTTGAAGATCATCACCATCATTATTTTTATAGGTTAGGGAGTGAAAATTATAGTATAGCATCTTGGGTTTCAGATAATCCAATAACTATAAATGCATATCCTCCTTTAATTAATTCTCGTCATTAAAATATAATCATTACAAATTCAAATTTTTTCAATTTCTAATTTTTTGTTTTAGTGAAAAAACCTCTCAACTACTCATTTGTAATTTAACGACGCTTTGAACGAATAAAATTATATAAGTATAAATTTAGAAATGCTTCTTCAAATTTCTTTATCTTTTCATTTACCTATTCTTTTTCATTCATTTTCTACTTTCAACTTTTTCAATTTAATCTAAATTCTATTTGGTGCATACTCATTAGCTCTTTTGTTTAGTTATATATATATATATATATATATATATATATATATATATATATATATATATATATATACTAAAGAGCTAAAAAATATAAAATATATAACATACACATGTAACGTAAAATATATAAATTTTATATTAATGATAATAATAATGAGATGAACACATGTACTATGTATCTTGTTAATGTTATTCAACATTAAATATAAATAATTGAAGAGATTTTATTAAGTTCATATATTTGTGTTTTCAAATTAATGATAATAATAATAAGATAAACATGTATTGCGCATCTTGTTAATGTTATTGAATATTAAATATAAATAATTGAAGAGATTTTATTAAGTTAATTTATTTATTTACTTATATAAATTTATAAATTTCATAAACTTATTAAATAACTTTACTATAGTAGATAATGTATTAGAGATTATATATTAATAAATTTAATAGATATTATTATTATTAAAGTAATTAGTAGATTCATGTATTTTAACATAAATTAAATTTCACCAAAATTAAGTTTATTAGTTATTTATATATTAGATTTAAGATAAATTCAAGATCATTAGTTATATTTAAAAGTTTAAAAGTCTATTGTTTAATATTGTTTAAATATTCATTAATTATATAATTAATTACATACTATCAATATTAAAGTAATTAGTAGATTCATGTATTTTAACATAAATTAAATTTCACCAAAATTAAGTTTATTAGTTATTTATATATTAGATTTAAGATAAATTTAAGATCATTAGTTGTATCTAAAAGTTTAAAAGTCTATTGTTTAATATTGTCTAAAGATTCATTGATTATATAATTAATTACTTACTATCAATATTAAAGTAATTAGTAGATTAATGTATTTTAACATAAATTAAATTTTACCAAAAATAAGGTGATTAGTTATTTATATATTATATTTAAGATAAATTCAAGATCATTAGTTGTATCTAAAAGTTTAAAATCTATTGTTTAATATTGTTTAAAGATTCATTGATTATATAATTAATTACATACTATCAATTTTAAAATAATTAGTAGATTTATGTATTTTAACATAAATTAAATTTCAAAAAAATTAAGGTGATTAGTTATTTATATGAGTTCATATGGCCACATTAATTAATAAAGTAATAAATTCTCAATATTCAACTTGGCATCATTAGAGTTAACTTAAGCTTTAAAAATTCCACATGTCATCTCCTAGTGATTCCGCCTCAACTTATATATATATATATATATATATATATATATATATATATATATATATATATATATATATATATATTAAATTTAATAATTAAAAATTTATATATTTATAATTATTTTAAATAATTATTTATAATATATCAATTTTAAATAATAATAAAAATATTTTTTTGCTAGATAATATTATCCATTAATTAGTAAAAATAGTCATAGACCATTACAACTAAACTAGTCATCACATTCTTGCTCTAAAACATCAGAGAAAGATAACTGAAAAATAAAGATAACCTAATACAAAATACAATAAAAATTACACAATGATTCGAAAATCATGGTAACAGAAAATATCATATACCCTAGATACCTAAAGTGGGGATAGTACAAAATTACTAATACTAGTAACGAAATAAATAAATACACGTCAATCTTCTTCGCTTCAACTCCATCGCCATTCTGGAAATATCGAAACAAGCAAAGTTCAGCATCTACCTCCACCGTAAAGGATAGCAATTTAAAAAACTATGGGCATATCAACTGTTTTAAAAATTGCCTAGGAAAGAGATAAAATACTGAAAGATGACCCATATTAAATCCGGATAAATAAATTCCTCCAAAATAAAGGAACAAGACAATAGAAATTATCTGCGAAAGAACTCTTCCATACAATTTAGATCTTGATGGAAGTTGTATAGAAAAAAAATCTATCGTGATTTGCGGGTAGGGATACACAAAAAGAACAAGAAATAAAAAGACAGAAATCCAAATTCCAGTCACTGATCAAGCCCTGTGACCAGATCTGGCTGGAGTACACCATACATAGATAGAGAATCTGGCAATGATCGGAGCTTCGGCATGTGCCATATCTTCGATCGGGCAGATTGCAAAAAACAGATTCAGACGTAGAGACACTACAGAGAGGAGAGAGAACATAAGAGAAAAGGAGACGCACCATATAGAGACAGGAGACTCTAGCAAAGATCGAAACTCCGGCAAGTGCCAGAGCTCTTATCCAGCCAGATTGCAAAACTCAAGATGCAAACGTAGAGACGCAGCAGAGAGAAGAGAGAACAAAGGAAAAGTGAAAAGCTGATGCTAGGCCGGCCAAGATCCGGTCTCTGGCCATAGCCAGAGGCCAGATCTAGCTGGAGAAGAGAAACAAGATATTGCGCCGATAAGGTAGAGAGAAGGGAGAGAAAAAGGTGAAAATGACCACGCAAAAAAAAAAAATTATGTTATTTGCATCATTACTCCAACTAAGTAATTACTCATTAGCAAACAAAACAAAAGCTTGGCAACACTGGCATTGTTGCTTCCTTCCCCAAACGAACCAACTTTTGCAGAGAAGAAACGGCAGCCAGTGAACGATTTGGAGATCTGAGCTGTGCAAGTTGTTCTTCTCCTCCAGTCCTTTGTTTTCCATTCTTCGTTTCTTCCATTTTCTTCTCTTTCCTTTGTTCTTCGGTGTTCTTCCTTTTTCCTCTCTTTCTTTCTTCATTTCTCTCTTTCGGTTGTTTTCCTTTTTGTTTTTTTTTTCTTTCCTTTGGTTTATGATTGTTTTCGGCTGTTGATTTTTTTTTTTGTTTCTCTCAGTCCTTTTTATTTGTTGAGTTTAAGTATTAGTAATTTGTGTCATACAAATTTTTATTCTTAATTTAATTAAGTGTTATACATACTTTAATCTTTTTTATTTAATATTTTTATTGCATTATTGTTTAATCAAGATTTTTGCTAGAAAATTTGGTTATGTGCTTTTATATTAATTATTATTAGGAGGTAAACTCTTGATTTTCATAAGTTGAGATTTGTTAATGTTATATAACCTTTTATTATGTTGAAATAAATTGTTAGTTAAACATTGATATGTTTCGATATAACGGAAGAAAAATATTAGTATAATATACATTAACGAAAGACGAAATATTTAAAAACCACTCATATGAAAAAAAAAATCCTGACAACATAAAAATTGCAAATAATCCTAACCATAACCCTAACCCTAAACCCTATCCTTGACTCTAAACCCTAAATCCTAAATTTTAATCTGTAAATCTTGGACACTAAATATTTTGTTTTGAATCTAAATCAGACCAAAATTATAATATGTAGATAGATGTGAGTAGAATACCTATAGAGGTCCATCTCGAGTTGGTAAACCCAAGTTTTCTTACTAGGTAGTTAGAGCATCGGTCAACGTTGATTTGGAAGGGCTATAGGGAGAGATTGGAGGAGAATTTGATAGTTCGACGCTTTGATAGCATATTTTATAATGCATATAGTGGGGTTCTGACTAAAGTTCATGAGTTGAGAGGGTTTGGAACACTAGCCTGAGACGGGTCAAATTAGTTGATCATACACTCATCACGACGTTATTCGAGCGGTAACATCTGAAGACTTACACTGTTCACTTGACATGTGATGCGATCATTATTACACTACATGATATAGTGATCATGTGAGAACTGTCTATTGATGGTCAGCCCATTATTGGGCCTCCGTATACCCACTATAAATCAAAATGAATTGAGATCATCGACAAACTTCAAAGATTCAACCCACAATCACTGATCTATTAGGGCACAAGATGCAAAAAGAGTAACTTGAGGCATTGCTTTTGAGACTATTTAATGATCATCCATCGGAGTATGATTGCAAATGATTGACACATGGATTGTTGGTCATGCTTTTGGAAGGTCACTTGTTCTCTAATCACTCAAACAACATGATACTACTATGTTATCTCCATTTCCTTGAGGATTTGGATACTATTGGGTTTTGTAGTGATGTCTATTTAGAGGATGCACACGAGATTCACGATCTTGTGACCCGTGTCTAATTGTGAGCATGGGAGCAGATTCTATTGGCATGGCTGGCTAGAACCTCCTGTACCCATCACCTCATCAGGTAGCATACGGTTGTCATTGGTTTGTGCTGTTCTACATTAATTTGTTGCAAACGCACATGCTACTTATTTATGAAGACCGATTGGATGTTGTGCCTACATATGAGTTTGTTTTTCATTCATATAACTTTTGAATCAATTAGTTTAATTTATTCTTGTATTTTATCACAAATATTACGCTAATTGTTTCTCTAGTTTACTTGGTTGTCACATATTACTTGCGCAATCCCTGATAATGGTATTTAGCGAGTAGAGGTTCCATTGGTTTATTTTGAGATAGTGAAGTGGTACTGCTTATCTTGCGAGATATTCATAGGGACCATCTAATGGAGGGGGTGCTTACAATGAATGTCCATGTTGCTTCACCGGACTTGGATTGATATCGTGCTCGCATGCAGATGTTAATCTAGCATCAACTGCATCAATGGAGGGTTACTACACCACTAATTCTACTTCTAAGATACTGTTTACCTTATTTATTTTAATTAAAATGCTTCTGAATTATATTTGTGAAATGGTTTGTATTACTTCCCGATTAATATAATCAATTTTATGCTACATTTCTACATGTTTTAGTGCCAGCTTTGTGCATAGCTATTGCAACAGATGCCTGCCTTGTTCTCGACTCCCTGCACCATGTGATACTCAAGCTCTAGGGTATTTGAGGGATTTGTGTGGTGGTGGCATTCCTGACACTAGATTTACACTAAAGATGCCCGGGCAGGACTATCACTCGCAACCACCAAATGCGAGCTTTGATCTTGCGAGGACATCAAGTGTGACCACTGTGCCAAACGATGTTACATAGATAGCTGCTACTTGGTGAGAATATGATGCCAAAGATGCAATTACAGAGGTTGGGGCATACCTGAACTAGCCGAGTCATTTTTACACCTTCTGATTGGTCATAGGGTCATTCACTCTTGTATCTTACAAGTTCATATGGTACATTTATTGTCAAATCACTGTACAAATAATTATATAGTTGTTTCTTGTTTCTTTCCATTTTTGTACTTTATGGATCCTCTTTTCACTTGTGGACTTAAGGATGCTTATGTTTTTGAGATATTTAGCCGACAACATGCCCACATTTCATCAAGTCTATTAACTTTTGCAGAGGACCATCGCGCAGTACTAGTGATATTTAAATGGCCTTCTGGATTCATAGGCTGTTATATAATTCTCCTTGTGTGTCCCAACATAAGGGACAAAAAATTACTGTCAGATCATATTTACCCACTCTGCTGAGAATACTTTTGATTTAGGGTAGTGAATTCAACAATGATGATAACATAGCATTCTTTATGGAAGCAACACAAAATATTTGAAAGTTCAGGCATAAAGTTTCCCATATCAAATTCGTGCATTGGATTTTCGCTATTAGAAGAATAGACCCGTCTGAATGGTGCCTTCGCATGACTATAAGTCTTGATGATGACGATGCAGAGCTATTATGTGATATTCAACATGAGTTTGCTGGGGTCCGATACACATTCGCTTGAATTTTCAACCATTGCAATCACCGTCGATCCAATATCAGCATTTTAAAACCAACATAGGTAGAGGATATGAGTTGGAGTAAGATATGGGTGATCACGGTTAGCTGCCACCTTTATTCCCAAACAGCCATTGTCTATGATGCACGATATAACCCATATAACGGGGCTTGTAACCTCCACACTCTTTACTAAGTAGTCGTGACAAATTCATTAGGTGCAATATCCAACGTCGATAATAAACCCAAATTAGGTGTTAGACAGAGATAAGGAGTAGTCGATTCAGCAATTTGAAACAGTGCATCATAGCATAGTGGATTTACTTTTCGTGGCAACCTCTTTACACCTACCACAAATAAGGGTATGCATTATTTAGTTTTTTTAAATTTCAGTTTAGAGAAAATTTAGCTTTTTATCTTCAAATTAAAGTTCAGTTCAATTTCGATTAGGACCAAGCCAAACTGAAAAAAAACCAAATATTATTCAACTTAATAATTAAGAATAATTGAAGGTTAATAAATCTAGTTAAGCTAGATTTTAATTAAGGTTATTTTAAAATTTTAAAATAATTAATTTTATATATTTTGACAAACACTATTTGAAGACTAATAATTCAAACTAAATTAGATTTTAAGTAAGATTAATTTTAAAATTCAAAATACTTAATTTTTATATATTTTCACAAATACTATTTTAAAAATTAATAAGGTAAACTAAGTTAGAGTATAACTAATATTATTTTAAAATATAAATTTCTTAATTTAATTTATTTTGGTATTTTTCAAACCAAAATTTCTCCAAACTGTGCTGATGACCACGGCTAGCCATAAATTTTGTTTATGGTACATAAGGGCTAACTTCAATTTAAAATTCAAAAATAGAGAGTTAAAAAGTTTGATGCAGTTCAAAGTGAAACTGTATGATTAACGGAATTAAAAGAAGACAGTTGGAGGCATTTAAACATCTAAACACAATTTCATTGGAGAAATGAATCATCCTACATGACAATGAATACAAACATAGAATCATGACTGCAAATTTATAAAAATTATTGAACAGTATGTTAAAAAAATCATGGGCGTTACCACTAAAGGCTCTAGTTGATATGGTGTTTAATAAAATGTTCGGGTACTTCAGCTACTACAGGGAAGAAGCACACACTAGTAGACACCTTGTTCATAAAAGGATTTGAGATAAGTTTGCTGCAAATGAAAGAAAAGCTATATCCCACACGGTTGTGCAATATAACACATAGACAAGAGTCTACAACATTCATACCCTTCTATGAGATGACGATAGAGGTAATCATGTATATGTAGTCACATGGATAACACAGCCTGTACATGTAAAAGGTGATGTATTTACTAGTTGCATTATTCGCATGCATTGACGTTATGTTGGAATAAGGAATAGAGTGGTACCCAATTCGTTGTGAATATTTACTCTAAGGAATTATAGAAAAAGACTTATGAGTCCAATTTTTATCTAGTTGCAAATGAAATTTTGTGACGAAAAGTATCATTTTATATAACTTTTTATCTTTCGATCATGAAGAATAGTTGAAATTGACTACAATCCACGATGTATAGATTACATAATACGAATTCTCTTCTAAAATTTAACTATTACCATTTGCATCATTATAATAAAAGAAATTGTGACCTTATTACTTTTACAGGCTCAAATAATTATTAAATTTCTTTAATATTAAATATATTTTTATTTAATTTTAATATTATATTATACTTTTACGAGTATCTATTTAATATAATAAAAAATACATTTTCTTACCTTAGTAACCTAATGTTTCTTTTGCATCACTGAAGTGCCATCTGTTAGCTGATGTCATTGAAACTTACTTTTGCCATAACAAACCCTGGGAAAAAGTTGCGGTTTTTGCCAAGCTTTACTGTTACATTTGTTGACGAAAATACCCTTTTTATTCAATTAAAAAAGAACAACTATTTTCTCTAAATTTTTCAACAATAGTTTATTACTTTCAATGGCTTGCAATATCTGTTCTCATTTCTTGCTATTCTGATTTATGAATTTCTCAACCTACAATTTTCGTGTGCGGCAAAGTCCGAAAAGGTTTCCGAGGCCTTCTCAGTTCAAATAAATACTTATTTTCTACTATAAACCAATATATTTATAGATGCAAGTGCGAGGGAATAACACCTTTATTTACATCTCGGATGCAAGAGAATCTAGGAAGAAAGTTTGCTTGCTCCGCCAACTATAAGCTAATAATATTTTTTACAAACCATTAAATATGGATATTCAAATTATTGACTGACCTTTTGACTTTTAAGAAGAAAAAAATTACAAAGTTTTCAAGTGGAGTAAACTTGAAATTTGTGAGAAAGGGAAGGAGATAACCTCAAATTTGTCAATTACTATTACAAAAATTTAAGAGAATCATTATTCTTTTTTAATTGAATGAAAAAGGTATTTTCATCACAAATGAAACGGCAAAGCTTTGGAGAAAACCAAAACATTTCCCCAAAGTTTATTATGAGGTCTTTACCCAGTTTTGGCCTTATTTTTTGAAAAATTGTACTAAGCTGGTCATATTTTGGAGTGGCAAATTGTATCTAGCCGTGGCGTATTTTGAAAAGCGTCATTGTAGGTATGACGGCTCACTAGAAAGCATCATTTATGAAAGAGGTGGAGTTTTAAAAGCGTGTGAAGCAATAATATCTTTTGAAAAGACGTTATTGTAAGTGAAAGTTGACAAAAAATTCATTGAGAAATATGATTAAAAGTTATTTCCTTTTTGTTTTGTTTATAACAAATTAGATCACAATAATGAGAATAGAAGTTAAAATGTACTCGCTCATAATAAGTGTTTTTATCTTACTGTAATATAATTTTACTTTCTTCTTGTGAATTTTAGTTTTTGTCTTACAAAAATCAATTGAATCCCTTACTAAAATAACAAAAGTTAAAAAAAGTGAAATAAATTTACACATTGAGTTGCAATTCAAATACACCATAAGTTAATACCTTAAATAGTGACAAATGTACAACCAATATCACTTCAAAGTGTTTCCTTTTATTTATTTAAATGATGCTAGCATTAGAGAAAAAAAAAAAAGATTTTCCCTAGGTGTGATACTGAGCTTTCCCTTCCATGGTTTAACTTAGCAAAACAAGGCAATTACCTCGTTTCATGAAGATCATTTTGGTGCAGTCGGGATATTGAAACTTTATTAAGGACGCTTCTAGCATTACAATTCTATAAATTTGAAACTAGTCAAAATTCGTGCATTGCACGGATATATTTTAAAAATAAAAATATTAAAACTTGATTTTCAATAAAAATATTAAAAAGAAATATTTTTGATCTCCCAAAATGTATGTATTTACAGAAAAATGATCAAATAATATAGTACATTAAAATTTTGTTAGTTCAAAAATATTCAATACCTTCCTTTCCAAGATGATTTCTACATTTTTTATTCCTCTCAATACAAAACCAACAGTAATATTGATTACGTTGAATCTACTTCTTTTTAATTTTTTAAAAATCTCTGATTAACTTATAAATGTCACTAATATTTATTACCTCAAAGATGGTTGAACTTATCTAAACTCTTATTTAGTTTGGCGAAGCACCCTTATTTGCTTTATTAATAAAAGTTTCTTTTTTGTTTTTCAGAAGGAAAAAATTTCTTAATGACAAATCTATTCTCTTCATCAATAATGGAGTGAAATTATAATTATTAGTTTCTTTCGACTGCAATTTGAAATAGTCTTTTTCAATTAACCTATTAAGTTAAATAATGGATGATTTTAAAAATGATCTTAATGGATTTCTTAACAAAAGAATTAGAATCTGATGTATCCGAATGATTTCTTATTTACTAGGATTTTTTTAGAGTAAATCAAAGCAAATGAAAATTTAAATAAAGTATTGACATTGATGTTTAAATGAAAGTTTATTTATTTTATTGTAAAATATATAGTGTTTATTTGTTTATTTTCTCCTAATAAGTGGATAATTGTTTTGGTATAATAGTTTAACAAAATAAGCAAGAAAGATATTAGGAGATGCAAGAACGAAATATAACATAAAATGAGAGAAAAAGTTTGAAAGAGAAGAAAAATTAAAGAAATTATACGAATACTAAAAATAGATACTATGAGTCATGCCATTGTGATATCGGTAAACAAAAAGACAGAATATTAGGAAAAATTACAGAATAGGTAAAATAATAGAATAGAAACCTAGTGTAAAATTTTAGACCTTGAAACTTGTGATAAAAAATAGATGAAGTAGACCCAACTTTGGTATTTCAAAGGGAAAAGGAAAAGAAATTAGAGAACTTATATTCACTTATGAAGTACGATCAAAATCCAAGTTCGAAATACTGTCATGTAAACAACAACTCTGATCCAAAGTTTAAACACATTTTAGTATTATCAAATAAATAAATAAAATTTATTTACATTGCTTATAGATGCACTAATAAAATACGTCAAAGAAATCATCAAATTGTATATTAGACATCAAGTGGAGTTTAATCTGAAGGAAGAAAACCCTCAAATGAGGTCTTAAGGAGTTTTATCAATTTAAAGTAGAGACATTATTTAATAAAATAATAAAATAATTCTAAAAGAATTTATAAAATAATTCTAAAAGAATTTATAAAATACAGTATTTTAGTGCTTATAAAAAAATCTAAATCAAATAGAAAAAGATTGAATTAAGTGAAAGAATTATATGCAGAAGTGATGATAAAAATAAAAAGTATAGGGGTTGGAGTTTCTGGATATAGTGAGATTTGAGCGATGATTAAACCAAATATATATATATATATATATATATATATATATATATATATATATATATATATATATATAATTTTAATAGATTTAAAATAATCATAACCAATCAAAAAATTTTAAGACTAATTAAAAAAAGTAAAAATACTAAGAAATTTAGATAATTCAAAAATCAAAATTAATGTAGAAGTAATTTAAAATTAGTTTAATAGATTGAAATGATTCTAACCAATCAAAAATTTCTAAAGTAATAATTAGAATCTCTTATTTTTACAAAGTAATGTAATATATGAAATTTAAAATTAAAATTAATGTCTAAGTTAATTTAAAATTATTTTAATGGATTGAAAATGATCATAATCAATCAAATTTTTGAAGACTACTTAAAAGAGTAAAAACTTTATGAAATTAAGATAATTCAAAATTCAAGTTAATATATAAGTCGGTTAAAATTATTTTAATAAATTAAAATTAATTCTAACCAATAAAAAATTTTTAAAGTAATAATTAAAGTCTCTTACTTTTACAAAGTAACTTAATATATATAATTCAAAATTAAAATGAATGTATAAGTTAGTATAAAATTATTTTAATAGATTAAAAATTATTCTAACTAATTAAAAAATTTTAAATTAATAATTAAAATCTCTTATTTTTACAAAGGAACTTAATATACATAATTCAAAATTAAAATTAATGTATAAGTTATTTTAAAGTTATCCTAATAGTTCAAGTTTTTAAAGACTATTAAAAAAGTGAAAACTCTAGAAAATTTGGATGAGAGGTTTGGAGGTATAAGAAAAAAAAAATAAAATGATGTTGAAGACCGTTCGGATAGTCTTCTTGAATATAAAAAGATCTCATGCTTATTCATGTACTAGTTGAGGTCTCCCGCATTACGTGCGGGAACCAATCAGTAATTAAATTAGTAATTTTATAAATAATTTTAATATAATTTTGTATATATATTATATGTTATAAATTAAAATAAAATTAAGTAATTATAAAAGAAAAAATAAGTATATTTTTAAATTTAAATAATTTTTATTCACAGAGAAATAAGATGAGTTATAATTTATATTTATATAACCTGTATGAATCAATTATAATAAATTAAGTCAAAATAAAGTAGAAAAAGTTTTGCTTGAAAATAAAGTAGTGAAATAAAAAATTCAAAAATTTGAATGTATGTGTGTTTATGTGTTAAGAGAAGGAAAGAGTAATAACTTGAATTTGTCACCAGTAAATAATTTAAGAAAGTAAATTATACACGATTATTTTAATTTAATATAGCATTTATCATGTTTCCCAAGAAATTGTAAGGAAAGATAACCTACTCATTTGTTCACAATGATAAGAGCTTGTTATTATGTAATTCCAATTTGTCGTAAAAAATCACTCTTTATATTTGGATTTGATTTTTTTTATAAAAATAATATAAATTTTTCATTTTAAATTTTACTTACTATTTCACAAATAATTTATTTTTATGAAACTCAAAACAAACTCAATAGGAAGTAGGAGTAAATAATCCTTTACATTCATTTTTTTTATTTTGTAAAAAGAAAATGCTCGTGGTAGTTTTTTATGAAAAAGAAAATATTTCATATCAATAAAAAAGTTTCTATGAATAGAAAAAAATAGGGAAATACTTTTTACAATAGACTCTACGCCTTGTTTTCCTTTTATGTTAAGTGAGATTGAATATGATGGAATTTAAATTTTTTATTTTTTAAAAAATCAATTCTTTATAAGAAAAAATTAGATCTAAAAATTTTAAATTTAAAATAAAACTCAATTTAAATGCAACTATATAACATCTTCTGATATTAATAAACGACATTACAGCCACACTTCTATTAATATTTTCATGGCTACACTTAATAGGAATAAAATATCACTCATTATGGATTGAATCACATTATCGATATTAATTAGATATAAAATTTAAATGATTTTTTAATAATTAAATTATAAATTAATCTTTAAGTGTAAAAAAGTCTCCAATAAGAACAATTAAAAAAGTTTTGAAAGAATATCCAAAACTCAACAACATTTAATATAAACCAATCACTAAAGCCAAAATGCACAAATAATTACAAATAAAAAAATAAAAAACGCATTATGATAATATAAAATTATAAAAATAAAAAAGTAAAAATAAAACATATTACGGTAATGCGTTCTTTCACAGCAAAAATTTAAAAAAGAAAAAGAACCCATTACGATAATGTGTTCTGTCTCAGAAAAATTCAAAAACAAAGAACGTATTATGATAATGCGTTCTTTAGTAGTAAAAATTTTAAAAATAAAAAGAACGTATAAGAACGCATTACGATAATGTGTTCTGTCTCAGAAAAATTTAAAAACAAAGAATGCATTATGATAGTGGGTTCTTTCGTAGAAAAAATTTTTTAAAAAAAGAACGCAGAAGAACCCATTACGATAATGCGTTCTACCTCAGAAAATTTCAAAAACGAAGAACGCATTATGATAATACGTTCTTTCGCAGTAAAAATTTAAAAAATAAGAACGCATTACGATAATGCGTTATTTCTCAGAAAAATTCAAAAACAAAATGTATTATCATAATGCGTTCTTTCACACCAATAATTTAAAAATAAAAATGCATTACGATAATATGTTTTTGCACAGTAAAAATTAAAAAAATAAGAACGCATTACGATAATATATTCTTTCTCAAAAAAATTAAAAAAAAAGAAAGCATTATTATAATGCGTTCTTTCGCACTAACAATTAAAAAAAAAAGAAAAACGTATTACAATAATATGTTCTTTTTGCAGAAAAATTCAAAAATGAAGAACGCATTATGATAATGCGTTTTTTTACAGTAAAAATTAAAAAAAAGAACACATTATAATAATGCATTGAACGACGACCAAAACTCATCCTTAATATATCATTTAGATGAAAGATTTTGTTGTTCTGAGAGATAGAGATCTCATAGTAAAATTATTATGTTATTTTTTATGTACTACTTTTGTGTAGAACTACACGTGTTTACTCTGAATTTTGAAGAAATTAAGACGTTATATTACAAGCCAATACAAAATCTTCAATCTTTTTGAGATAAGCTTTATTCTCTGCCTTCTGACAAACTTCGCCATTAAAATTTCCCCCCCTTTTCTAGCTTCATGCTCTATTGCATCTTAGATAGACAATAAATATTTGGCCCCTTTTTCTGCTTCTGCCAGCAAAACCAACCGTAGAAAGGTTACCGTTGTACTACAAAATATAAAAACCAACCATAAAATTTACAAAAGGATAAGAAGATCTGAGGGACTGATAAGACAATTGCTTTTGAGTTTGGCTAACAATTTTCGTCTATCTAATGAATAAAAAAAATGTACATAGCATTTGATCAGATTTCTGCTGGGGCAGGCCAATGTGTATGTGGGTTGTGACTAATATTCATAAGAATTGTATTGTATATTTAGCACTGGATGTTTTAAAATTAATTGATTTAACTTTGGGAAAATCGTACTCAAACCTAACAATAAATACTCTTCATATAGCACGTAAAAACACTTCTAGCTTCTCAACTAAGCAAGAAACGACAAAAATGCAGTTTCAAAAACTTCTCAAGAGCGTGACGCACAAGAGAAACGAGAAGAGACAAAACTTTAACAACCTCTCTTTCTAAAAGGAAAAAGAAAAGTATAAAGGAAATTTTGTTCGGACAAATTTTGCTGCTGACTCCAGCCCAATAAAAAGAAAAAGATGAAGAAATCCACAGCAACCAATTAAACACAAAATTTCACCAGTCAAATTCTCTTGATAAATTTGACCAATCATATTAATTTCATTTATGTTTACTCAGTGTATGTGCCGGTCAACTGACGTTGTATGATGTGGGGATACCCTCTTACTTGAATTCAAAGGCAAAAAAGTCTTCGTTCAGCTATGGTGGCTACCGTAATGCTTTTTCCTGCTAAGGTGTTGCATTCTAATCACAGTATGGTTAGTTGAGAGATGATCACAGCTTCTGAAGTCTTAAGGCATACTCGGCTTTCCATAGTTATAGATTCTAATTGGAAGATTGAATGCTCCAGAGTTGATGACTCTACTTAGCGAGCTTCCACTGTTCTTAGCCAGGTCCTGACCAAGAAATATCCTCTGTTACTTTCTTCTTGGGGGGATTGGGGAAGGGTGGAAGAACGTATAGTTTAGGGGCCTCATTTTCCTAAAAAATTTGTTAGTTACCTCAATTTATTCGTTCTATTCGAAAATAGCTTTATATTAGTTTGTCCTTTGTTAAGGGTTTTGGAAATAAACCGACGTAGTTATTATCTAAATACACCTTAACATCTCATCATACACAAGCATAAGTGGAGGAAATCTCATATGTAATTAGTTTGAGATACTCTTAATAAAATCTATCCTTTTTTACCCTATTTGGCAACCCTCAAATGTTCAATTCTGCGTCTTCCCTGATTGGGTGTTTTGGTCAGGTTGGGCGAGGCAAAGTAGTTTAAGAGATTTTTTTTTTAAAGGATGTTCAGGACCAAATATGATTTGTTAGATTAGATTTTTTACCTTCTAATTATATTTTTTAAAAAAATTTTTTAAAAAATATTTATAAATTTTTTAAAACTATTGGATCAGATTTAAAATCTGATCTAAAAAACTGAGTTGCTCCTACACATGCTACAAAAATATCATGCAGGACCCAATCGGACGCGAAAAAGACTGACTCAAATTTTGAATATGTATTTTGTAATAGGTGTGCAATGAGACCTCCTTTTTAATTTTAGGAAATGATTTAAATTTATTAAGTAATATCCGCCTTGAAGGGCGCACAAGGTAGTGGGGCCTGTAATTATATGATAGTATGTTTAATTAATATTTTTTATTTTATTTTATTTAATTTTTTATTATATTGAGATATCTTAAATTGATTAATATTTTTATTAAAAAATTAATATATTTTATATTATTAATTTTAATATATATTATTTTTATATATATTTAAATTTAACATATAATATCCATTAACCTATATATTTCTTTTTTTATTATATTATTTTATTCCTATAATACAATTTAAATTTTTATATAAAATTTGATATTTGATTAAATATTATTAAATAAAATAAGACAGAAAAAGTATAATAAATCATTTTCAATCATGTGGTACTAATTCAGTCTGATTCTGGTTCTGTATTATCTTTTTATTATACATACAGAATCAAATTTCAATCGTTAAATCAAATTTAACTACTATAAAAATTTATAATTATTTTAAAAATATAATTAAAAATAAAAATTTTGATCTATTCGAGCATGTCAAATTTGATTCTGACATGCAAAAAGAACATTGCAGACCACAACTTTTTCGGTACTAATTTGTTGCTGGGCCCTATAATCGACAGTTCATGATATCTAGCTTGATAATCCAATGGCCAAGATTGCGCCGTTGAATTCAAGTTGTTGTTGTTGTTGGTTTTTTTTTTTTTTTTTGTTGCAGTGGAAACTCATTGCATCCAACTATGACAACGGTTGGCGGCCATTTATTTTTCAACTCTCCTTGTGGGTGGCTAACTTCTTAATTGCATAATGACCCTTGACCGCAAGTACGGGAGATTAATCTTTTTAATTCGTTTTTTATAAGTAATTAAGCTTTTTAATTTCAGAAACATATTTCTTTATTTTTTGCTAATTCAGACCAGAAATATATTTCTAAGAAATCATTTTTTGGGTAAATTTTTGAGAACCTGTCTAGCAGGAAAGAGCTAATGATTGTTAGAGGCAACATTTGAGGCTTCGACTTATGGTCTAATGACACGAGTGTTAATTAATGACATCAAATTCAAGATACCATGTCTTGGACTTAGTCCGTTAAAATATTACTAATTCTGCTCTGATTATTTGATAAGTTTATAAAATGTAGATTTATACATGATTTTATGATTTTATAAGTTATCGGATCAGATTCAATTATATTCAATTACAATAAGAATTAAAAAAAATTATACCACAACTTAATAAACTCATAATCACAAATAAAATTATAATATAATATGATATCTCTTTAAAAAATTAGAGTTATAATATTTATAGACTCCCAAGATTAATTACTACGCAAAAGTATAAGTACAATATTAAAATATTTACTATTTTATTAAAATAACAACCTTATTCAATGTGTTAATTCAAGAGTTACTTCTTAGGCTCAACTTGGACAGAGTTCTGTTCTTAAACCAAACTCAAAATTAAGTGTGTATTTATATTTACTCTAAAAAATAATTTAACTTATACGAAATATAAAATAAAAATATCAAAATTAAACTTTATCCAATCACACTCTTAATTTCATATACAAAAGAAAATCAACTTTCAAATTAAGAGTCATGTTCGGCTCCCTTTGCTTTGTTTTTGGGTCCAGAATGAAATAATTTCCAAAGACAAACTTGTCCATCGAATAATCAATTTGACTCGATAGGAAGACAGAAAAAAAATCAATAAAGTACCATAATTTTTATATGCATTTTCAATTTTCATTCTATCACTTGAACTTTTTTTTCTTTAAAGTACCCTATTTTTCCTAATGTTATGAAAAAAATGATATTTGACATTTATTTATTGTTAGTTATTGAAACTTATAAGTAATTTTTAAAATATAATTTTTCTTATTCTCTTTACAATCCTTCATACTTCTTTTTTTAAATCTCTATTTCTCTTCTTGCTTTATCTAATTTGGACAAAAGAATCTTCACATTCCTTTCCTTTTCTTACGAATTTCAAGTTCAATTAACTTGAAAAATCGATAATTTTTCTCATTCAAAAGTTAAGGAAACAGACAATAGTTTAAACATCAAGGGAACTTTAACAAGAAAAAAATGGGTTAAAATAATCAAAGAAAAAGTATACAAAAATTAAAGTATTTCAACGATAAAGATCCCAAAAAAATATCTTATAGAGAAGAGCTCCTTTCGCTTGTTCTGCGGAGGGCAACGCCCGTCCTTCAATTTTCAGGTGCTCCGAACAAATAAATCCACTCTTCTTCTGCTACTTCTTCGTGTACCCTTCTTGTCCGCTCAGAAGCTTACTCGGCCATGAAGATCAGAAACAGCCTCCGTCTGATACTTTGTCTGTTCTTATTATGCCTTTTTTCGAAGGCCCATCTTTCCATCGCAGGCTGACACCGCTTCTGGGAACCAATCTCTTTCTGGTGATCAGACCATAGTCTCTATAGGCGGAAACTTTGAGCTTGGCTTCTTCACGCCAGCAATTAATTCATCCAGCTATTGCATTGGCATATGGAACAAGAAAGTTAGTGAGCAAACTGTTGTTTGTGTTGCAAATAGAGCAGCTCCTGTTTCTGATAAATATTCTTCAAATCTCACAATTCAAGAGGGAAATTTGGTTCTTCTGGACGAGTCTAGAACTCCCGTTGTTATGGAAATGGACCCAGAAATAAATAATATTTCTAGGTATGATTGAATAATTTGGAGTTGTATATGAGAAAGAGAAATTATGTAAGAAAGAAAATAGCACACACAAAAGAAAGACAAGGATTTAATGTGGTTCGGTAATATGCCTATGTCCACGGGCGAAGACGGATCAAATGTATCCACTAAAGATAATATGATACAAAATTGATGGTGACTAATTCTCAAACCTAGAAGCCAAAATATACCCAACAATCCTAACAAGGATGAGTATACTAGTTTTCTCCCTTTACAATTCTAGGATTCTCTCACAAAATTGGGGATGAAGAAATGAATGGAGAATGCCATTATTTATAGGAATTTCCTCCAATGTGAATGTATAAATGTGAACATCAATGTGAACATTACATTAGCCACCATTTGAATAGTTTCAAGTGTGAAATCTCCAAAGGTAGTGTGAAACATCAATGTGAACATTCACATTAGCCACAATTTGAATAGTTTTAAGTGTGAAACCTCCAAAGGAATAATTATCTTCATGTAACATACCTAACAATTCTCCCCCTCCAGTAGATATGGGGACAAAATGATCCAATCTTCTCCAAAAAATACCAATAAGAAATTATGTTGTGCGAACACCGGCCAAGTTCGAGCAATAGTTGAACTTGATCGTCGGAACGGGCTTTGTCATCATATCTGTTGGATTATCTGCAGTAACAATTTTATCAACACTGATAAAATCGTTAGATATAATATCCCGAATAAAGTGAAACCTGACATCAATGTGTTTGGTCCGCTCATGATACATTTAATTTTTGCTCAAATGTATTGCACTCTAACTATCACAATAAACAATAGTTAAATTCTGTTCTAAACCCAAATCAGAGACCAAACCGCGAAGCCAGATGGCTTCCTTCACTGCTTCAGTCAGTGCCATATATTCTGCCTCTGTAGTGGAAAGAGCAACAGTTGGTTGTAGGGTTGCTTTCCAACTAACCACACATCCTGATAAAGTGAAGACATATCCTGTCAGAGATCTCCTCTTGTCCAAGTCACCTACATAATCTGAGTCTACAAATCCCGTGACACTATTAGAAGTGTCAATATTGTTACGTTCATACACCAGACCAACTTCTGAAGTACCTTGCAAATAACGCAGTATCCATTTCACTGCTCTCCAATGTTCCTTTCCTGGATTTTCCATATACCTGCTAACAACACTAATAGCATGTGAAATGTCAGGACGGGTACAAATCATGGTATACATAAGACTGCCAACAGCACTAGCATATGGAACATGTAACATGTGTTCCCTATGCTCAACAGTCTGTGGTGACAATTTTGCTGATAAGCGAAAATGAGTAGCAAGTGGTGTACAAACAGGTTTGGAAGTTTCCATCCCAAACCGCTTAAGCACTTTTTCAATATAATTTTTTTGAGATAAGCATAGTCTTCTAGCTTGACGGTCACGATAAATTTTCATGCCTAAAATTTTTTGAGCTGCACCTAAATCCTTCATCTCAAACTCAGAATTCAGTTGAGATTTCAACTGAGAAATCTCTGACATGTTATTAGCAGCAATTAACATGTCATCAACATATAATAATAGATAAATAAACGAATCATCAGAGAGCTTTCTGAAATACACACAACTATCATAGTTACTCCTACAATACCCATGATCAATCATAAATAAATCAAACCGCTTATACCATTGTCTTGGAGATTGTTTTAACCCATAGAGTGATTTCTTCAACAAGCAAACATGGTCTTCTTTTCCTTGAGTAATAAAACCTTCAGGTTGATGCATGTAAATCTGTTCTTCAAGCTTACCATGAAGAAAAGCAGTTTTAACATCGAGTTGTTCAAGCTCCAAATTATACAAGGCAACAATAGCAAGTAAAACACGAATGGAAGTATGTTTTACCACAGGTGAGAAAACCTCATTAAAATCTACACCTTCTCTTTGATTGCTACCAAACGTGCCTTGTACCTAACATCATCAACTCCAGATATTCCTTCTTTCCTTTTGAAAACCCATTTGCACCCAATAATCTTTTGACCTTTTGGCGGTTTAACTAACTCCCATGTCTGATTTCGATAAAGAGACTCAATCTCTTCAGTCATAGCAATAATCCATTTAACAGATTCTTTGCTTATAAGGGCAACACGATATGTGGAAGGTTCTTCCTCTTCAAAGGATTCTGCCATTGATAAAGTATAAGCAACTAAATCTGCATAAGCATACCTCTGGGGCTTAATTTGTCTGCGCTGTCTTCTAATAGCAATACTGTCCTGTTGCAATGGTGGTGCTTCCTCATGTTGCACCTCCTCCTTCTCAATGAGCTGATCTGTGGATGCTTCATGCATCGATTTTGAAATATCAAATTCTAACTCCACCTGATGTTTGTCACTTTTATTACAACCTGCATCATTAGAATCCTTTTTCTGGTGAAGCATGAAGGATTCATCAAAAGTGACATCCCTGCTGATTAGAAACTTGGGTGATTTAGGATCAGGACACCACAACCTGTAGCCTTTCACCCCTTGTCCATATCCAAGAAAAATGCACTTCTTAGCTCTAGGCTCCAATTTTCCTTCATTAACATGAGCATAAGCTGGACAACCAAAAATTCTTAAACAAGAACAATCAGCAGGTTTACCTGACTATAACTCCTCAGGTGTCTTACAATCAATAGCAGTCGATGGGGACCTATTGACCAAATAACAAGCAGTGTTCACTGCTTCAGCCCAAAACTTCCTTGGCAGACCTGCAGTAAAGAGCATGCAACGTGCTCTCTCCAAAAGAGTTCTGTTCATGCGTTCTGCTACTCTATTTTGCTGCGGAGTACTCTTGACCGTACGGTGTCTAACGATGCCTTTATTCCTGCAGAACACATTAAATTCTCCTGAACAGAATTCTAAACCATTATCATTTCGTAAACGCTTCACCCTTTTTTCCAGTCTAATTTTCAATCGTAACCTTCCATTCTTTAAATTTTTGAAACACATCATTTTTGTTTTTCAAGGTATAAACCCAGACTTTATGGGAAAAATCATCAATAAAAGTGAGTAAATACCGAGAACCACTAATAGAGGGAACTTGTGAACGACCCCAAAGATCAGAAGGGATATAGTCCACGGTTTCTTTGGTCTTATGTATTACAGTACCGAAATGAACTCTTTTATGTTTACCAAAGATACAATTTTCACAAAAGTCAATTGTACATGTCTTTTGTCCACAAAGCAAACCTCGTTTGCTTAATTCGGTCATACGCCTCTCACTCATATGCCCTAATCGCATATGTCATAATCGAGTAGTGTCTGGATCTGAATCAGATGATGAAGACGCTGAAGCAAAGCCAAGAACTGTATCACCCTGCAAAAAATAAAGATCATTTCTTCTATTTCCTTTCATCCCAGTTAGTGCACCTTTTGAAACTTTCAATACTCCACATTCGGCAGAAACTTTACAACCCATAGAATCTAGAGTACCCAGAGAAATCAAATTCTTCTTCAACTTTGGAACATGCCGAACATCTGTCAAAGTTCTTACAATACCACCAAACATCTTAATTTGAATTGTACCTATTCCAATGGTTTTGCAAGCCATATTATTACCCATGAAGACGGTACCACCATTAATTGATTTATATGTGGTAAACCAATCTTTATTGGGACACATATGATAGGAACAACCCGAATCAAGAACCCACTCATTTTCAGAGCTAGAATCAACAACGGTAATTGAAAGAACAGCAGTAGATGAATTATTTTCTACAACTCCAGCAACAGAAGAATTGTCATTCCGATTGTCCCTTTTATCTGACTTATTACTTTGCTTGAGTTTAGGACAATCCCATTTAGTATGCCCCTTCTTGTGACAATAGCAACACTCCACATTTTTCTTTGGTCTAGACTTAGATCGGCCTTTATTTACTGATCCCTTATTTAAATTTCTCCCCCTCACAATAAGGCCATCTCCAATTTCATCAAATTATTGCCAGAAACCTTTTTTCTTAATTCCTGTGAATTTAAAGATGCCTTAACATCTTCCATACTAATAGAATCTTTACCATAGAGCAAAGTAGTAACAAAATGCTCATATGAAGGGGGTAGAGAACATAACAGAATAAGGGCTTGATCTTCATCCTCAATTTTAACCTCAATATTTCTTAAGTCCATAATTACTCGATTAAATTCATCGATGTGCTCTTTAATAGGCGTACCTTCTTTCATCCGAAGTGTGTAAAGATTTTGTTTGAAGTACAACCTGTTGGTGAGAGACTTTGTCATATACAAACTCTCGAGCTTCTGCCACATCTTTAACGTGGTGTCTTCCTCTACAATTTCACATAATACCTTGTCTGCCAGATTGAGAATGATTGCACTGCGAGCCTTCTCATCAACTTCTGCAAGCTCCGCAGCTGATACAACTCTTGTTGAAGTTGTCGTTGCAGTAGTGGTCGCAACTGGAGCCTTGTAATCAGCTTTCTTTTCCTCGGGCAATGCTTCTCTTGGCCAAAGTGCCTTTTGTAATCCTTGTTGAACCAGCATGGCATGCATCTTGACACGCCATAAGATGAAGCTGGTTTTCCCATCAAATTTCTCGATCTCATATTTTGTAGACATATTTGAAAAAACTCCAAATAGATATTGATTAGCTCTGATACCAGTTTGTTATGGAGATGGACCCAGAAATAAATAATATTTCTAGGTATGATTGAATAATTTGGAGTTGTACATGTGAAAGAGAAATTATGTAAGAAAGAAAATAGCACACACAAAAGAAAGACAAGGATTTAACGTGGTTCGGCAATATGCCTACGTTCACGGGCGAAGACGGATCAAATGTATCCACTAAAGATAATATGATACAAAATTGATGGTGACTAACTCTCAAACCTAGAAGCCAAAATATACCCAACAATCCTAACAAGGATGAGTATACTAGTTTTCTCCCTTTACAATTCTAGGATTCTCTCACAAAATTGGGGATGAAGAAATGAATGGAGAATGCCCTTATTTATAGGAATTTCCTCCAATGTGAATGCATAAATGTGAACATCAATGTGAACATTTACATTAGCCACCATTTGAATAGTTCCAAGTGTGAAATCTCCAAAGGTAGTGTGAAACATCAATGTGAACATTCACATTAGCCACCATTTGAATAGTTCTAAGTGTAAAATCTCCAAAGGTAGTGTGAAGCCTCCAAATGAATAATTATCTTCATGTAACATACCTAACACCCGTTAGGTCTACTAATACAAGCTCCACAAATTCAAGTTCTTTGATGGTTGTTCTTTATGATGATGGGAATTTCAAATTAATTGATGGGTTGGAGAATATTAATTCAACACCACCAATCTGGCAAAGTTTTGATAACCCAACTCATACATGGTTGCCTGGCGGAAAGCTTTCGTACAACAAAATTACAAGAACAAAGCAGCCGCTTACTTCTTGGAGGAATTCTGAAGATCCGGCACCGGGTCTTTTCTCTCTTTGAGTTACTCCCAAATGAAAAAGAATATATTATAAGGTGGAATCGGAGTGAGCAATATTGGACTAGCGGATTTTGGAATGGGCGTATTTTCAGCTTAGTACCTGAGATGATGTATAATTCTTTCTATAGCTATATTGATAATGAAAACGAGAGTTATTTTACATACAGTACCTACAACCCAGCAGTCATATCTAGATTCATAATGGATGTCTCGGGGCAAATTAAGCAACTCACATGGTTAGATAGTAGCAAACAGTGGAATATGTTTTGGGCACAACCAAGGCAACAATGTGAAGTTTATGCTCACTGTGGGGCTTTCGGGACCTGCAATCAGAATATGTTGGCTTTCTGCGATTGTTTGCCTGGTTTCAAGCGTAAGTTGGTGGAGGATTGGAACAGGAATGATTTTTCTGGTGGCTGTGTGAGGGTGACAAGGCTGTAGTGCGAGACTAATAGCAGTACAATGGCCCAGAAAGACAAGTTTTGGGTACTAAATCAAACGAGATTACCCCAGGATTCTCAGGCTGTGATAGTTGGAAGTGCCGCAGAATGTGAGTCTGCCTGTTTGCATAATTGCTCCTGCACCTCGTATGCTTATGAAAGTGATGGATGTTCAATCTGGTATAGGGGACTCTTGAATGTGCAACAACTTTCTGCGCTAGATGGTAATGGAAGGACACTTAATCTCAGACTTGCTAATTCTGAGTTTTCAACTAAAAAAGATAACAAAAGGATTGTGATAGGAGCTGTTTTGGGATCTGTTGGTTTTGCTGTGGTCCTCATAGATCTCATTTGTCTCGTAATCTGGAGAAGCCAAAGAAGATTTGTTGGAACCGGAAAAACTGCAGAGGGTTCTCTGGTGGCATTTACATACAAAGATTTGCAGAATGCAACCAAGAATTTCTCAGTGAAATTGGGAGGAGGAGGTTTTGGTTCAGTCTTCAAAGGTACATTGCCTGATTCAAGTGCCATAGCTGTGAAGAAACTGGAAAGCATAAGCCAGGGAGAGAATCAATTACGTACAGAAGTCAGCACAATTGGGACAATCCAACATGTTAATCTCGTTAGGCTTCGGGGACTTTGCTCGGAAGGTAATGAGAAGTTGTTGGTCTACGATTACATGCCAAATGGCTCATTGGACGCTCATCTTTTCCTTGAGAAAGATGCCGAGGTATTGGCCTGGAGAACAAGATACCAAATTGCTCTTGGAACGGCTAGAGGTTTGGCTTATGCATGAGAAATGCAGGGACTGCATCATTCACTGTGACATAAAGCCAGAGAATATTCTTCTAGATGCTGAATTCTGTCCTAAAGTGGCAGATTTTGGTCTGGCAAAGCTTGTGGGGCGTGATTTTAGTCGAGTCCTAACAACTATGAGGGGGACAAGAGGATATCTTGCTCCAGAATGGATATCAGGAGTGGCCATTACAGCGAAAGCAGCTGTTTACATCTACGGAATGATGGTTTTTGAATTCATTTCTGGGAAGAGAAACTCAGAGCATTCTACTTACGGAGCGACGCAATTCTTCTCTAGCTGGGCTGCAAAAGTGGCATTAGATGGAGGAGACAACCTCAGCTTGTTAGACCCCAGATTGAACAGCATAGCCGATGAAGAAGAGGTGTCAAGATTGTGCAATATTGCTTGTTGGTGCATCTAACATGAAGAAAACAATAGGCCATCAATGGGCCAGGTAGCTCAGATCCTTGAGGGAGACTTGGATGTGAATTTGCCTCCGCTGCCACGATCACTCCAAGTTTTTATGGACAGCCAAGAACATATAGTTCTCTTCACTGAATCATCATCATCAAAACAGACTTCACAAACGCAAAGCAAGAATTAGAGTACTTCATCAAATTCCAGGAGAACCACATCATCAAAAGTATTGGATGCCTGAAGGGATGTTTTTGTTTTGCATTTGGGTTAGGTGTGAGACATGCATTAGTAGTATCTGAAGTTTAGGTTCTCTTAGTTTGATGGCCATCAATGGGCCATCAAAATTTCTGCAACTGGTTAAACAATCAAAATTTGAAGTCAACGGCGGACTGGTATGTGGTCCCTCATCCTAGTTTCTACTATTCTCATGATGGATTGGTATGTAAATTAAACAAGTCATTGTATGGACTCAAGTAAGCTAGTTGATAATGGGATTCTAAATTAACCATTGCAATCTCTCTCAAGGTTTTCAGTTAGCTACGAGTGATTCTAGCATGGTCATATGTGACACTGGTTCTTCTTGTCTACGTTGATGACATTATTCTTGTTTGTTCTAATAAAACACATATTGATTCAGTTAAGGCTTTTCTGCATCAAGAATCGCTGCTCCCTTACGTACCTCCTTGTTTTAGAAGTTGCCTGATCTACTAAAGGCATGAATCTCTACCAGTGTAAATATACATTGGAACTTCTAGAAACCTACGATTTTCTTGGCTGTAAACCAGCAGACACACCAATGGATCCATCTTACATTTGTGCTCAACGTGATTGTCCTACTATCTCTGATATCACTGGTTATAGGAAACTATTATGGAAATGGACCTAGAAATAAACAATATTTTCAAGTATAGTCGATAAATTTGGAGTTGTATATGAGAAATAGAAATTAAGATAAAAAGAAAATAGCACACATAAAAGAAGACAAGGATTTAACGTGGTTCTACAGTATGCCTTCGTCCACGGGCGAAGACGGATCAAATGTATCCACTAAAGATAATATGATACAAAATTTGAGAGTGACTAACTCTCAAACCTAGAATCCAAAATATACCCAACAATCCTCACAAGGATGAGTATATTAATTTTCTCCTTTTACAATTCTAAGATTCTCTCACAAAATTAGGGATGAAGAAATGAATGGAGGATACCCTTATTTATAGGAATTCCTTCCAATGTGAATGCGTAAATGTGAACATCAATGTGAATATTCACATTAGCCACCATTTAAATAGTTCCAAATGTGAAATCTCCAAAGATAGTGTGAAACATCAATTTGAATATTCACATTAGCCACAATTTGAATAGTTTAAAGTGTGAAATCTCCAAAAGGTCGTGTGAAACATGGAACATTTTAACGATTCTCCCCCTCCAGTAGATATGGGGACAAAATAATCCAATCTTCTCAAAAATTTTCCAATAAAAAATTATGTTGTGCGAACACCGACCAAGTTCGAGTAGTGCTTGAACTTGATCATCAGAACAGGCTTTGTCTTCATATCTACTGGATTTTATGTAGTAGCAATTTTTTCAACACTGATAAAACCGTTAGATATAATATCCCGAATAGAGTAAAACCTGATATCAATGTGTTTGGACCGTTCATGATACATTTGATTTTTGCTCAAATGTATTGCACTCTATCTATCACAATAAACAACTGTTAAATTCTATTCTAAGCCCAAATCAGAGACTAAACCTCGAAGCCAGATGGCTTTCTTCATTGCTTCAGTCAGTGCCATATATTCTGCCTCTGTAGTGGAAAGAGCAACAATTGGTTGTAGGGTTACTTTCCAACTAACAGCACATCCTGATAAAGTGAAAACATATCCTATCAGAGATTTCCTCTTGTCCAAATCGCCTGCATAATCTGAGTCCAAAGAACCCTTGACACTATTAAAAGTGTTAATATTGTTACGTTCATATACCAAACCAACTTCCGAAGTAACCTGCAAATAACGCAATATTCATTTCACTGTTCTCTAATGTTCCTTTTCTGGATTCTCCATATATTTGCTAACAACACTAATAGCATGTGAAATGTCAGGACGAGTACAAATCATGGCATACATAATACTGCCAATAGCACTAGCATATGGAACATGTAACATGTGTTCTCTATCCTCAATAGCCTAAATCCTTCATCTCAAATTCAGAATTCAGTTGAGATTTCAACTGAGAAATCTCTGACATGTTATTAGCAGCAATTAACATGTCATCAATATATAATAATAGATAAATAAACTAATCATCAGAGAGCTTTCTGAAATACACACAACTATCATAGTTACTCCTACAATAACCATGATCATTCATAAATAAATCAAACCTCTTATACCATTGTCTAGAAGATTTTTTTAACTCATAGAGTAATTTCTTCAATAAGCAAACAAGGTCTTCTTCTCCTTGAGTAACAAAACCTTCAGGTTGATGCATGTAAGTCTGTTCTTCAAGCTCATGAAGGAAATCAGTTTTAACAATGAGCTGTTCAAGCTCCAAATCATACAAGGCAACAATAACAAGTAAAACACGAATTGAAGTATGTTTTACCACAGGTGAGAAAACCTCATTGAAGTATACACATTCCTTCTGACTTTAGCCTTTTGCTACTAAACGTGCCTTGTACCTAACATCCTCAACTCCAGATATTCCTTCTTTCTTTTTGAAAATCCATTTGCAGCCAATAATCTTTTGACCTTTTGGCGGTTTAACTAGCTCCTATGTTTGATTTCGATTAAGAGACTCTAACTCTTCAGTCATAGTAATAGTCCATTTAACAAATTCTTTGCTTATAATGGCAGCACGATATGTGGAAGGCTCTTCCTCTTCAAAGGATTCTGCTATTGACAAAGCATAAGCAACTAAATCTACATAAGCATACCTCTGGGTGGCTTAATTTGTCTGCGTTGTCTTCTAATAGCAATATTGTCCTGTCGCGGTGGTGGTGCTTCCTCATGTTGCACCTCCTCTTCCTCAATGAGCTAATCTGTGGATGCTTCATGCATCAATTTTTAAGTATCAAATTCCAACTCCATCTGATGTTTGTCACTTTTATTACAACCTACATCATTAGAATCTTTTTTCTGGTGAAGCATGAAGGATTCTTCAAAAGTGACATCTCTGCTGATTAGAAACTTGGGTGATTTAGGATCAGGACACCATAACATGTACCCTTTCACCCTTTATCCATATCCAAGAAATATACACTTCTTACCTCTAGGCTCAAAATTTTCTTCATTAACATGAACATAAGCTGGACAACCAAAAATTCTTAAACAAGAATAATCAGCAGGTTTACCTGACCATAATTCCTCAAGTATCTTACAATCAATAGCAGTAGATGGGGACATATTGACCAAATAACAAGCAGTGTTCACTGCTTCAGCCCAAAACTTCCTTGGCAGACCTGTAGTAAAGAACATGCAACATGCTCTCTTCAAAAGAGTTCTGTTCATGCGTTCTGCTATTCCATTTTACTGCGGAGTACCCTTGACCGTACAGTGTCTAATGATGCCTTTATTCTTGCAGAACTCATTAAAATCTCCTGAACAGAATTCTAAACCATTATCAGTTCGTAAACGTTTCACTTTTTTACCGGTTTGATTTTTAATCATAACCTTCCATTCTTTAAATTTTTGAAACACATCATTTTTATTCTTCAAGGTATAAACCCAGAATTTATGGGAAAAATCATCAATAAAAGTGAGTAAATACCGAGAATCACTAATAGAGGGAACTTGTGAAGGACCCCAAAGATCAGAATGGATGTAGTCCACGGTTTCTTTGGTCCTATATATTGCAGTACCGGAATGAACTCTTTTATGTTTACCAAAGATACAATTTTCACAAAAGTCAATTGTACCTGTCTTTTGTCCACAAAGCAAATATCGTTTGTACCTGTCATACCCCTCTCACTCATATGCCCTAATCGCATATGCCATAATCAAGTAGTGTCTGGATCTAAATCAGATGATGAAGACGGTGAAGCAGAGCCAAGAACTGTATCACCCTGCAAAAAATAAAGATCATTTCTTCTATTTCCTTTCATCACAGTTAGTGCTCCTTTTGAAACTTTCAATACTCCATCTTTGACAGAAACCTTACAACCCATAGAATAAAAAGTACTCGAAGAAATCAAATTCTTCTTCAACTGTGGAACATGCCGAACATTTGTCAAAGTTCTTACAATACCATCAAACATCTTAATTTGAATTGTACCTATTCCAATGGTTTTGCAAGCCATATTATTGCCCATGAAGACGGTACCACCATTAATTGATTTATATGTGGTAAACCAGTCTTTATTGGGACACATATGATAGGAACAACTCGAATCAAGAACCCACTCATTTTTAGAGCTAGAATCAACAACGGTAATTGAAAGAACATATTCAACAGTAGATGAATTATTTTCTACAACTCCAACAACAGAAAAATTGCCATTTCTATTGTCCCTTTTATCTGAGTTATTACTTTTCTTGAGTTTAGGACAATCCCATTTAGTGTGTCCCTTCTTGTGACAATTGTAACACTCCACATTTTTCTTTGGTCTAAATTTAGATCGACCTTTATTTACTGATCCCTTGTTTAAACTCCTTCCCCTCACAATAAGACCATCTCCAATTTCATCAAAATTATTGCCAGAAACTTTTTTTCTTAATTCATGTGAATTTAAAAGATGCCTTAACATCTTCCATACTAATAGAATATTCACTATAGAGCAAAGTAGTAACAAAATACTCATACGAAGGGGGTAGAAAACATAACATAATGAGGGTTTGATCTTCATCTTCAATTTTAACCTTACTATTTCTTAAGTCCATAATTACTCGATTAAAGATTTTGTTTAAAGTACAACCTGTTGGTGAGAGAATTTGTCAAATACAAACTCTCGAGCTTTTGCCACATCTTTAGCGCGGTGTCTTCCTCTACAATTGCACATAATACCTTGTCTGTCAGATTGAGAATGATTGCACTGCGAGCCTTCTCATCAACTTCTGCAAGCTCCGCAGTTGATACAATTCTTGTTGAAGCTGTCGTTGCAGTCGTGGTCGCAACTGGAGCCTTGTCATCAGCCTTCTTTTCCTCGAGCAATTCTTCTCTTGGCTAAAGTGCCTTTTGCAATCCTTGTTGAACCTGCATTGCATGCATCTTGACACAACATAAGCTGAAGCTAGTTTTCCCATCAAATTTCTCGATCTCATATTTTGTAGACATCTTCGAAAACTCCAAATAGATATTGATTGTCTCTGATACTAGTTTGTTATGGAAAAGGACCAAGAAATAAACAATATTTCCGGGTATAGTCGATAAATTTGAAGTTGTATATGAGAAATAGAAATTAAGGTAGAAAGAAAATAGCACACACAAAAGAAGACAGTGATTTAACGTGGTTCTGCAATATTCCTACGTCCGCGGGCGAAGACGGATCAAATGTATCCACTAAAGATAACATTATACAAAATTTGATGGTGACTAACTCTCAAACCTAGAATCCAAAATATACCCAACAATCCTCACAAGGATGAGTATACTAATTTTCTCCCTTAACAATTATAGGATTCTCTCACAAAATTAGAGATGAAGAAATAAATGGAGGATGCCCTTATTTATAGAAATTCTCTCCAATGTGAATGCATAAATGTGAACATCAATATGAATATTCACATTAGCCACCATTTGAATAGTTTCAAGTGTGAAATCTCCAAAAGGTAGTGTGAAACATCAATGTGAATATTCACATTAGTCACCATTTGAATAGTTCCAAGTGTGAAATCTCCAAAAGGTAATGTGAAACATGGAACATGTTTAACAGAGACTAATTGGATAGTTATTATATTTGACAAATACTCGACCAGATATCTCTTTTGTCATCCAACGGCTTAGTCAGTTTTTAGCTTCCCCAACTAAGTTGCATTTGAAGGTAACGCATCGTATTTTGCAATATTTGAAAGGCACTCCAGCTCATGGTTTATTGTTTTTCTTAGCCTCTACTTCTCTTGATCTGAAGGCTTTTTCTAATTTAGATTTGGTGAACTATTTAGACACCCGTCGCTTCGTTAGTAGGTATTGTGTCTTCCTTGGTGCTTCATTAATTTCTTGGTGCTGGAAGAAGTAGCCAATTGTTTCCCGTAGTTTCGCCAAAGCTGAGTACAAAGCCATGGCCTCCACTATATGTGAGATACTTTGGTTACTCACAATCCTATGTGATTTACATGTTCAACATCCTCAAGCTGTCGCCCTCTTTTGTGACAATAAGTGTGTCCTCCATATTGCTGCCAACCCCATCTTTCACGAGAGAATGAAATATACTGAAATCAACTGTCATCTAGTGTATGAAAAAGTTCAAGTTGGGCTCATAAACCACTCATGGTTCCATCTCATTCACAATTAGCAGACATTCTCGACAAGCCCCTTTCAAGTCCGCGTTTCAATTTTCTTGCTGTGAGCCTCGTCCTTCATTTCATTTTCCACACACCCAACTTGCAGAGAGGTGTTAAGGAATCAACGCAATCACAACAACAATCAACTATAGATTCCTTGCAATGACGATTTCTAGTGATCACCACAACTGTAACAATTAGTCTGGACAACAAGTTCCCGTATTAGAGTTTATGTAATTATAGCTAAATATCAAGTAATCATATCACAGTAATGTTGCTTTCTAAATTAGGAAACAATAAAATACAGAGAGGAATTCTTTCTCTGCCAAACTTTCCTTCAGTTCTACAAACAGAGAAGAAGAACAATCAAGAAGGTTAGGTTTTGTAATTTTATTAAAATTTAATAGGTTTTAAAAAGAGAGGATATATTAGGACATCAAAGAAAGGTTAGGTTTTCTTATTCTATTGCAATTTGGGAGATTGAAAAAAGGGAGGATATGTTAAGAAATTTTCTCAATATACGATGGATCTGTTTGTTTCAAGGATTTTATTATAGAACGAAAAACACTTTCCTTCGAAAATGTTTTCCTTTGATTGATAGTAAAGAAAAATATTTTAAAAAATAAAATAAAATAAAGAAAACTAGTGAGGAAAATTTTAATAGAAAGTGTTGAAAACACTTTTTTTACACAAAGGTGTAAGGAAAAGGAAAACACTAAGGGTCTGTTTGGTTTGAGGATTTTACTGTAGAAAGAAAATTGCTTTCCTTAGAAAATATTTTTCTTTGATTGGTAGTGAAGAAAAATACTAAAGAAAATAAAATAAAAGAAATTAGTGAAAAAAATTTAATAAAAAATGTTGAAAAGAATTTTTACACTAAGGAAAAGCTAATTGAAATAAAAATACAATTTGAAAATTAATATTAACTTCTTACTAGAGCTATTTTTTGAATTGAACATTCATGAACAAAGCTTGTTTGTATTCTATTATTGTTTGTTTATTTGGTATTTCAATCCCGTACAGACACAAAAAATAGGTTGTTCATTAATCGAACAAATACAAACATATATATAAATATTATTCATATACTTTAATTTTTTTTTATAATTTTATATTAAAATTTATTTTCTTACTTAATTATTACTACTTTAAATTTTTATTATTTTATTCAAACAATTTGAACTTAAACACTAATCGAGTTATTAGGATAACTCATAAAAATTAAACAAGTTTAACACTAATAAATTTTAAACTTTACAAACAAATAAATGAACGGCTTTGAATAAAATTTCAAGTTTGAAAAGTTAATCGACCGAATTTGAATAGTATTTAAATATTACACAAATTGAGTTAGAAAACAATATGTTTGGTTTAGTTGTAGTCGAATAGAGCCGGCTTCTAACTCCTAAATGTGAAAGTTAAATGCTAGTTAAAAGTTATTAAATTATTAACCATTCATATTATTATTTTTTAAAATTTTTTATTTTTAAAAGAATTTTTTACTTAAAAATCTTTATACATTATTTACTTTTCATTTATATCGTAAAATCTCACAAACTGGACAAGGGAATTGCTTTATGAGAAATTATGTTTTACTTTTATAATATTTTTCTTAGTGAGCCAAGCAGTACATAGAGTTTTCTTTTTCTTATTTTTCTTTTTCCCACTAAAATTTCGAACCAAACAAATCCTAAGAAAAAGCTGATTGAAGCAAAAATATAATTTAAAAAGGGGTTGTTATATACAGTATTTTTTTGAATTATATGTAGTGCAAAAAATTTTTATTATTTTATTTTAATTTCAAAGAGTTTCTAAAATTCTTTGAAGTATTCGAGTAGAAAAATTCAAATCTACAAAAAATGACAAAGAATTTTCGCGAAAAAATATTAGTTTATCAAACCACTCATAATTTTATATCGATTTACACAGAAACAAATTCAAAATCGACCATAAAAATAATCGATTTTGAAGTTGAAAAAATTATCTATAAATTCCACCATTGAATTCCGCCACAAGAGAAGGTGGCGGAATTAATGGAGCTATAACGATGGTGAAAATGAATACTACAAAGAAAGTAATCTTGAAAATTGACCAATTCATTAGTAATTTGATGAGCAATAAGAGATCTTTCAATGATGTCAAAATCCACATTCATCAGCTTCTGGCAAAATTATTGGGCTATTTTCGCCACTTTGTGACGCAACTATGTTGCGTGTTGCACCACTCAGTGGTGAAAGTTACCCAAATTTTTTTGAAAACGATAAAAATACGAGTTTGATTAGAATTTAACCACTTTTTACCTTAAATTAGAGAGAATCATTCGTAGAATCTTTACTCATTGTCTTGCTACGATTAAATTCACCTGTTTTTTATTAAAAATGTAATTTTTTTCGATGTATAGATTGAGAGAGCTTCAAGAGGAGAGAGAGAGAGTTTACGAAAAATGAAAATTTTTCGCACTATATATAGTTAAAATAACTGCATATAGAAATGACATTTAAAAATCAATATTAATTTCTAGCTAGAGTTATTTTTCGAATTGAATATTTGAGAATAAAATCATTCGTATTATATTAATATTCGTTTGTTTAGTATTCGACTCGAATACAAATACAAAAAATAGTTTGTTTATTAATCGAACAACTATAAATTTGTTTGGTAATAAATTTCAACGTTCGCAAACATATATATAAATTTATTATTCATATATTTTATATCAAATTTTATAATTTTATGTATTAAAATTTATTTTTAGTATTTATTTTTAATTTTTATTATTTTATTTGATCGATTTGAGTTTAAAAACTATTCGAGCTATTCGAACAACTCACAAAAATTAAATGAATTTAGCACTAATGAACTTTAAATTTTACGAGCAAATAAATAAATGAGTTTGAATAAAATTTTGAGTTTGAAAAGCTAATTGAATACAATATTTGAATATTATATGAATTGAGTTAGAAAACTATATGTTCGGTTCAGTCATAGTTGAATAGAGTTATTCTTCTAACTTCTGAATGTGCAAGTTGATTACTAATTAGAAGTTACTAAATTATTAACTATTCAAAGTATTATTTTTTAAACTTTTCTAAAATAATTTTTATTTTTTTAAGAAAAATTTTTTATTTGAATCATTCTTTAATGTAATATTTATTTTTTATTTTTATCGTAAAATCTCATAAACCAAACAAGAAGATAACTTTCTTAGGAATCATTTTTTATTTTCATAGTATTTTCTTGAGTGAACTAAACAACGCGTAGATTTTCATTTTTCTAAGAATTTTTTTTCATTTTCCTTTTCCACACTAAAACCCTAAAACTAAACAGACCCTACACGGGAAGATTAGGGAAAAAGTAAGGGACGAAAACTTTATAAAAATAAGGATTTCCAAATAGAATTAAGTATACTAACTTAATATAGGACAGCAACTCAGACAGTAAGTTATGCCACGAAAGGGTTTGTCATTCTTCGTCCAAAACTTACATGTACGAAGATTTGTAGTTTTGTTCGTACCGTCAAAGTCACTTTTTTTAAACATTAGTTTAGTCTCCCGCACTACATGTACAAATATTTATCAGTAATTCTATTTATTTTTTATTTATTATTATTTTAAAAGTTAAATAATAAATATAAAATAAATTTAAGCAACTAATATATGAATTAAAAAATATAATTAAAATTTCAAATCAATAAATCCTATGGTATAAGAATAAAAAAAATAAAGAACGCATAATGATTATGCATTAAATGACGAAAAATTTTAACGAAAGACAATGTTCAAAAGGTTTAAGTAGCAAATAATAGAATGCATTATTGTAATGCATCCATAAAGAATGTATTACCATATTACATTCAAAGATGAAAATGTTCAAGAACCATAAGGTTCAAAAGATGCAGTCATTCGACCATCTATGAATGCATTATTATTATGCATTCTTTAGTGACGCATTACAATAATGCGTCTTTATGGTGCAAAGTTAAAAAAAAAGAACGCATTACAATAATACATTGTACAATGAAAACTTTTGCTAGTATCACTTAGATAATGACACCGAGCCCTTATTGCAACCCTTGGTACTAAATCAGCTATTTTATTTTTGGTACTAACAATTAAGAATTATTTTTGTTATTTTTCTTCCTTTCATCTCTATATTTGTGTGTGTGCGTCTTTTGGTTACGGTCCTGCACACTATTTTTTGTAGTATGTGTATGACTCATTTAAAGCCGTTTGATCGAGCTTTTTTGATTCAATAGCTAGAGATGCTTAAGATATCTTAGAAAATAATTATTTAATTTTAGAGAATACTTATTTATAGTTTACACTATAATTATTCAAACTTTGCGAAATAATTATTCACATTTTACATATTAATTATTTAATTTTATAAAATAATTATTCACACTCAAGTAAATAATTATTTAATTAAATAATTATTCTATAAAGTTAAACAATACTTTCTCAAAATACCTCTAAGTATTTTTAATTATTAAATAAAATAATCTAACAAACAATTATAAATAAATCTTATATATACTCTACTATAAAAAGTGATATCTCGTAGCCAAACTGGTGGGTGCGCACAGCAGCTGCCCGTCCCGACAAGGAGAGGAAGCATAGTAGAGTTTGGGCCCAACAGCACTGCCATACTTGTAGCGATGACGGTAGAGATGACGACTAGGTTTGAAGAGGGGAGAAAGAAGAACATGGGCACCGGCACCGCGGCAACAACGTTGATGGCAGCTAATACTCCCAAGGACGTTTGTTTCTACTGATTGTTAAGGTTTAAGGTCCGAAAAAGAGGGGAAAGACAAAAGCAACAAAAGACGGGAAAAAGATAAAATAAAAGGATAAAAGAATGTTTTTTTGCTTTTTGTGGGTGGGGGTGGGGGGGTGGGGGGGGGATATAAGGTTTACAACCTATGCATCCAATCCTCAACCTTTTAATCTGGTTTCTTGAAGTAATTCAAAATGCTTAACGAAACACATGTAAATAGTACAAACTTTACGCTTCAAAGTTACGAACTTTAAATTTTCAATAGTTATTTTCAGTAGAATTTTAAAAAATGATAGGCCTACAATTTTTATATCTATCTTGCTTGTAAATTTGAAAATTATAGCTCAAAAAGAGTTGTCTAGTGACTAGATTTTCCGTGAAATTGCGCAAGAAATATGCACTAGTTCTTAAGGCATTTCTATATACGGTGGGCAGACCCTCAAATACCGTACATGAAATATAATAGGGCTCTTTGTGAAATAACCCAGATGCGCAGACTGAAAATATAATAGGGCTCTTGAACCCTCAGCTACTAGTGCATGTTCCCGCATAAAGATGAAAATTTCTGAGGTAAGGAAGTCAGGAAGCAAACACACTAACTGCATAAACCAAGTTGGAAATTCCACTCTCAGTTACAAATTGAAAGGCCTAAATATGACATCCATTACCTATTGCAGAATATACACCAAAGGCAAAAGCAGAAAAAAATCGTGTGCTCCTCAGGGATCCAGTCCTTTTGATGATGTGGTACTCCTGGAATTTGATGAAGCAGTCGAATTCTTGCTTTGCGTTTGTGAAGTCTGATTTGATGATGATGATTCAGTGAAAAAAACTATATGTTCTTGGTTGTCCACAAACACTTGGAGGCACTGCGGAAGCGGAGGCAAATTCACATCCAAGACTCCCTCAAGGATCTGAGCTACCTGACCCATTGATGGCCTGTTGTTTTCATCATCTTGGATGCACCAACAAGCAATTTTGCACAATCTTGACACTTCTTCTTCATCGGCTATCCTGTTCAATCTGGGGTCTAACAAGCTCAGGATATCACCTCCATCTACAACCACTTTTGCAGCCCAAGTAGGGAAGAATTTCATCACACCATCAGCAGAATTCTCGGAGTTTCTCTTCCCAGAAATGAATTCAAAAACCATCATCCCATAGCTGTAAACATCAGCTTTTGCTGTTACGGCTACTCCTGATATCCATTCTGGAGCAAGATATCCTCTTGTTCCCCTCAGAGTTGTTAGGACTCGACTAAAATCACGCCCCATGAGCTTTGCCAGACCGAAATCTGCCACTTTGGGACAGAATTCAGCATCTAGAAGAATGTTCTCTGGCTTTATGTCACAGTGAATGATGCAGTCCCTACATTTCTCATGCAGATAAGCCAAACCTCTAGCCGTTCCAAGAGCAATTTGGTATCTTGCCCTCCAGTCCAATACCTCGGCATCTTTCTCAAGGAAAAGATGAGCGTCCAATGAGCCATTTGGCATGTAATCATAGACCAACAATTTCTTATTACCTTCAGAGCAAAACCCACGAAGCCTTACGAGATTAACATGTTGGATTGTCCCAATTGTGCTGACTTCTGTACGGAATTGCTTCTCACCCTGGCTTATGCTTTCCAGTTTCTTCACAGCTATGACACTTAAATCAGGCAATGTACCTTTGAAGACAGAACCAAAACCTCCTCCTCCCAATTTCACTGAAAAATTCTTGGTTGCATTCTGCAAATCTCTGTATGTAAATGCCACCAGTGAACCCTCTGCAGTTTTTCCTGTTCCAACAAATCTTCTTTGGCGCCTCCAGATTACGAGACAAATGAGACCTATGAGGATCACAGCAAAACCAACAGATCCCAAAACAGCTCCTATCACAATCCCTTTGTTATCTTTTTTAGTTGAAAACTCAGAGGCTGCAAGTCTGAGATAAAGTGTCCTTCCAGTACCGTCTTCCGCAGAAAGTTTCTGCATATTCAAGAGTTCCCTAAACCAGACTGAACATCTATCACTTTCATAAGCATAGGCGCTGCAGGAGCAATTATTAAGACAGGCAGACTCACATTCTGCAGCACTTCCAACTGCCACAGGCTGAGAACCGTCGGGTAATCTCATCTGATTTAGTACCCAAAACTGGTCTCTTTGCCCCGTAGAACTGCTATTAGTCTCACACTGCAGCCTTGTCTCCCTCACACAGCCACCAGAAAAATCATTCCTGCGCCAGTCCTCCTCCGACCTACGCTTGAAACCAGGCACACAATCGCAGAAAGGTAACGAATTCTCATTGCAGGCCCCGAACGCCCCACAGTAAGCATAAACTTCACATTGTTGCCTTGGTTGTGCCCAAAACATATTCCACTGTCTGCTACTATCTATCCATGTGAGTTGCTTAATTTGCCCCGAGACATCCATTATGAATCTAGATATGACTGCTGGATTGTACACACTGTATGTAAAATAACTCTCGTTTTCATTATTATGAAAGCTAAAATTATAGAGATAATTATACCTCATTTCAGGCACTAAGCTGAAAATACGCCCATTCCAATCTCCAGTAGTCCAATATTGCTCACTCCGATTCCACCTTATAATATATTGTTGTTCATTTGGGAGTAACTCAAGAGAAAAGAGACCCGGTGCAGGATCTTCAGAATTCCTCCAAGAAGTAAGCAGCTGCTTTGTTCTTGTAATTTTGTTATACGAAAGCTTTCCACCAGGCAACCATGTATGAGTTGGGTTATCAAAACTTTGCCAAATTGGGGGTGTTGAATTAATATTCTCCAACCCATCAATTAGTTTTAAATTCCCATCATCAAGAAGAATAGCCATCAAAGAACTCGAACTTGGGGAGCTTATATTAGTAGACCAAATTGGACTTCTGGACTCATTCAGAAGAACCAAATTTCCATCTTGAATTGTGAGATTTGATGAATATTTATCAGAAACAGGCGTTGCTCTATTTGCGACCCAAACAACAGTTTGCAGACTAACTTTCCTGTACCAAATGCCAATATAATAGTTGGATGAATTACCTGCTGGTTTGAAGAAGCCAAGCACAAAGTTCCCACCTTGAGAAACAATGGTCTGATCACCAGAGAGAGATTGGTTCCCAGAAATGGTGTTAGCTGCGAAGGAATGATGGGCCTTCAGAAAAAGGCATAATAAGAGCAAAGAAAGCATCAGATGGAGGTTGTTCCAGATCTTCATGGCTGCATAAATTTCTGGGCGAACAAGAAGGATACAATAAGAATAAGAAGAAGAAGAAGAGCGGATCTCTTTGTTCAGAGCACCTGAAAATTGAAGAATGGGTCTTTGCCCTCTGAAGAAAATGTGAAAGCAGCTCTTGACTATAAGAAAGATATTTTTTGTCCTCCTCGAGTCAGCTTGATTATCCAATGGACAATTATGTCCTTGGAAATAAAAAAAAGCAAGGGGAAGCTTTTTCCAAGGAGAAGAAGAAGAAGAAGAAGAAAACAATGGAGAGACTCATTGAAAAATGGAAATTCCATTTGAAACGAAGAAAACAATGGAGAGATTCATTGAAAAATGGAAATTCCATTTCGTTTCAACTATGAACTTGGCTAGCAGTAGCCTCATGTCCTTGTATAAGTCAATTAGCTTTCAAATATATTTGTGATCAGTAATTTTATTATAATTATTGAGTAAATTATGTGCATCGTATAAATTAATTACATGTAAGTTAATAAAAATAAAATATATAAATAAAAAATTATATCATTAAAAATATTAATTAACTCGTGAAATTTTTTATTTATATATTTTATTTGTATTGATATATATATAATTTATATTATATTTATAAGTTACTTAATTACCATAATAAAATTATTTATTTATGATAATGCATTGATTGAGTTAGTTGAGAGCCTTTCTTATTAAATGTAATAATTTTAGCTTTTTATATTTTTAATAAAATATTTCATATAAAAATTTTAAAAAGTAAATATAATAATAGTTTAATATATTAAAATTGCTCTTTCTAAGTGTAAGATTTTAGAATTGATTCATATTCCCATCTTTTTTGAAAAATAATATTCTTAAAAAAATAATGAGAGGAAAATTCTTTAACATTCCTTGCTTTCTTTACTCATGCTTCTTTTTTATAATATTTTAAACCCTAAGGAAATCATGTTTTTTAGAAAATCCATGGACATTTTAGTCATTTTAAAATGAGAAGATGTCAGGGTCATACACGTGCAATATGTGGAACGAAAAGTCAAAAATGACTCCAAGGTTTCCACTGCCATTTTTTTTTTTTCACAGCCAGCCAGACGCTTCGAACATTCAAGAAAGACACGATTTTCCCCCACGCTCAGGATTCTCGCCTCATTTTTCCCTCCACCAATTTGGATCGGTCACTTATTATTTTATTATTTTATTATTCTTAATTCTTTTACTTATGAGTATGATATTAAAGTAAAATTAAATAAAATTTAAAATTTAAAATTTTTTTATTTTAAATTTTATAAAAATAAATTATTTATAAAAAATTATAAGATGTAAAATAAAAAATTTTATATTAAAATTTTATAATCAAACTTAATCTAACTACACCTTAATAAAAAATTAAAAAAAAAAAAAGAAATACGAAAGGGGCATTCCATACGGTTGTTCCCATGACTGGGTCAATTCTACTATCTGATAGCTCTTTCTTCCATAGGTAGGCTTTCAAAAATTGCCAAGAAATATATTTCTTGTCTGAATTAGCAAAAGAAAAAGGAATATATTTCTGGAACTAAAAAGATTAATCTCCCATGACTTGCGGTCAAGGGTCATTATCAAATTAAGAAGTTTAGCCACCCACTCGTACAAGAAAAATAAATGGCCGCCAACCCCAGCCGTAGCTGGATGCGACAAGTTTCCACTGCAACAAAAAAAAAAAAAACACCCAAGTTGAATTCCAAGGCGCAATCTTGGCCATTGGATTACCAAGCAAGATATCGTCAAACTGTCAATTATTGGCGCCAACAAGAAATTAGTACAACATTAATTAATTAAGCATAATACCATCATATAATTAGAGGCCCCATTCATCAAATAAAAATAATAATAATAATTAGAGGTCCCATTTGTATTGCACGCCCTTCAAGGCGGATATTACTTAATAAATTTAATTCTTTTCCAAAAATAAAAAAAAGAGGCCTCACATTGTACACATTACATCAATTACAAAATACTTATCCAAAATTTGACTCAATGTTTTTTCTGAATTACATGAATAAAAAATATATACAATGCAATTCTTATGAATACAAATCACAACCCACATACACAATGGGCTGCCCCATAAGAAATCTTATCAGATGTTGTGTACATTTTTTTTATTCATTAAAGAAATAAAAAATATTAATCAAACTCAAAACTTATCGTCACCTCTAATCTTCTTATTCTTTTATAAATTTTATGGTTGGTTCTTACATTTTGTGGTACAGCTGTAACCTTTCTATCGTTGGTTTTGCTGGCAGAAGCAGAAAAATGGACCAAATATTTATTGTCGATCTAAGATGCAATAGAGCATGAAGCTAAAAAAGGGAGGCAAATTTTAATTAGAAGGTAGAGAATAAAGCTTATCTCAAAAAGATCGAAGAGAATCGA
Organism: Rauvolfia tetraphylla; assembly: GCA_030512225.1. Taxonomy (NCBI): domain Eukaryota; kingdom Viridiplantae; phylum Streptophyta; class Magnoliopsida; order Gentianales; family Apocynaceae; genus Rauvolfia; species Rauvolfia tetraphylla. Next base: position 3,708,940 of record JAJQKT010000012.1, read on the forward strand.
AAGTAGACATACACTTCTATACGAAAGTAGTATGAAAAACTTACATTTATTACGGTATTAGTCAGTAAATGTAAATTAGAGAATCGAATTAACATACATTTATTACCGAGTAATAGTCTTGATTTGGCCCTTTCCCATATATATCAAAAAGAAGAACAGACTGTCTGGTTGTATAGGCATTTAAAGCCATATTTGTATTTCACATATAATCTGCACTCAAAAAACGCATGGTATCTGTTTCTTGCAGGAAGAAATTCTAATCGACAAAAATTAAACAAAATTGCAATTAATAGAACGAGAAAATCTATATTATAAAATTCTAAGTCTCTGATAATTATTAGCGACCTTTACTTGGTTTAACTATTACTCAACCGCCTATTTTTAAATTATTAAACCCCTCTTTATGTTTACTTATCCTTATTTTAGTACATATGTCAAATTTCAAACTTATACAATTGTGATGCTAGAAGAGTCCTTCATAGAGTTTCAATATTCCAACTTGCACCAAAATGATCTTCATAAAACGAGGTATTGCCTTCTTTTGCTAAGTTCAACCATGGAAGATTGAAAGCTCACTATCAACACCTAGGGAAAATCCTTTTTTTCTTTTTCCTCTAATATTAGCATCATGTATGTACAATTGCATGTAATGAACTGTCATCCAGTCACAACTTACTTTTGTTGAACTCTCCTCAACAAAATGTGTCGAACTTCTTTCGACAAGATGTAGCAAGATCCCACATGTACTTACTGTTTTCAACTAACCTCAATCAATCACAACATTTTTTTACTCCGTGAGGTAATTTGAACAGAATCTTGTTAAGTGCACTCCAGCGTCTGTTGAACTTTAGTTTCTAACACTTTAATAGAAACAACACAATTTAATACTTGAACAACATACTAGGAAGATAAATTTTGCTCCTAAACTCTTTCAAAATATAACTTCTATAATCATGAGTTCAAAGAATGACTCTCTTTAAGAATATTACATGAAATACATTGACGCATCTTGTTAGAATTTATTTGAGAATTGCCGAGAGCTCCTTGAGAGTTTTCTTCAAGAGTTGATTTGTTGTGCCTTGAAGCTCATATATATAATATGCTGGAGAGTCTTGAGTTTCCTTCTTCTCTAAGATATCAATCCCAAGAATATAGTAAGAAATTCCAAGATAGTAGGATATCAATCTTCTTAATATTTGGTGTAGATAGATTTTCATGGGATTCTCCAAATCTTAGAAGCTTTAGGAGATACCAAATATCTTCTTCTTACCATAATGGAGTTTTGCTCAAATAATGATAATTTCTAAAGTAGACTTCTTTATGCCATAAAGATCTTCTTGGCAAAGAATATCTCATCAAATCCTAGTGCCAAGAGACTTTCCATAAATGTTTTGTGCCATGTCGTAACAATCTCCCCTTTTGGCATTGTTTTTCGCAAACCTCCATAAGCCTTCACAACTACTTGCTCAATTATGTGTATGTCATGAGAATTAAGCAGAAGCACTTTGACATCACACATTCAATAACTTCAGAGCATTATGTTGAACCAGAGCACAATAGTGCATGTATTTCAATAATAGTTCAACAGAAATGATAAACCAAGAATCCCAGTAAAGCAACATAGTGCAGAGATATGGTATATTACAATCATCCCCACAATAGCAAAAATAATAAAATTGTAAGGCAAAACAATAAAATTTTTCAACACTTAAAAATTGCAAGTAAATCTTCATCAGGAAGTTTAACAGAAATCCAAATGCCAATAGCAGCAACCAACTCCTCCTCTCTACACACTTCCCCTTTCTCCTCTATCTCTTCTCTTTTTTGCAGACTCCTTCCAGCATATTATCTCCCCTTTTTTTCAAGAAACAAGGCCAAAGTGTCATCGCTTTCTCAAAACCTGGTCTAGAGTTTCTTGGAGACGAAGCTATGAGGTATAGACTGTTAAGAGCTATTGTTGAAGTTCAAAGACTCTAGTCGTCAATGTCTAACATTGGATGATACATTTTGCCACTTGCTCTTAAAGAGTTTAAGTATCATCAGGTGTAGGTGTTGAAGTGACTCTAACACGAAAAGAGCTCACAGCAACTCTTGTTAACCTCCTTCTGGCACTTGTTGTACTTGAAGAATCTAGCATGGAGATCTCAGACTTGGGCTTTGTCAAGGGTAGCTAGAAGGTCTTAATGTCATTGACCACAATGTCTTTACTGAAAGCTTGAATACCTCGACATGAAAAAAGATAGTCAGTAAGGAGACAAGGAAAAGGAAAACTTGTTATACTTACAGTGTTTATCCGGGCAAGTTTAACAATAAAATTAAACACGACTGAACCAATGTTAAACTGCCTTTTGTGCTAATCAAGTCTAACAACACTACTTTGTTCCTCGGCACAACTGATATGTTGGCCAATGGCTTCCAATTTGTTTGGGATAGTTTGTATTGAGCAAAGTATTTCACTGTCAAAGAAGAAGACTTCAACTGATTTTCTTCAAGCCACTACTAAAGAGTATCTCCTATCAATTCTCTTCAAACTGTTGTCATGTCAAAGTCACAATCAATTCCACTTCCTTCAATCTCAAGATAATGATTAGCTCCAAGTACACCAGCTAGAAGTTCAGGAGAGAATAAGACTACAACACCCCTAACATAGACAACATGATAAAAAGAACTTTCTGGATCATCCACTCCTTTGTCAAGATTGGCATAAAACTCATGTACCATGTCGAGGTTATAGGATTCAATAAAAGTGGCAGAGTCATATAGTTTAACCATTTTCAATAGATCTATCAATCCAATCTACTCAAATTTAGCTTCATCAATCAACCTTTTAGCCAACACAGATCTTACAAACACATTTCTATGTTGTAGTCAACTGTCATCTTTGGCTTTAATTTTGCCACTCTCAACCTTCTCCTTTTTTACCCCACTTCTCAAGTCTTTCCTAGTAGGGTCCTTTTCTTTTCTTTTCCCCTTATGTTTTGCTGACACCTTAACTACGATGACTTTAATATCATTAGATTTTTCTGTATTGGTTCCTTCACTGTCAATTTCTACCATTTCAACAGGGTTTGATTTAATAGGGAGACTGGATTGTTCATCTTTTGGTTTTTCAGATTCAGTTGGTCCAAAACCAGTACTAACAAGAACAATCTTAGTAGCCGACAGATCATTAGAAAATGCTTCTGATTCAATAGAAGGGTCTTTGATAATTCTATGTTCAACATTAGAACTAGATGCATCATCATAGGCATCGTGTTCAATTGTTTGAACATAATGATTAACATTCAACTCAACGCCTTTAATCAAACTCCCAATATGCACAAATTCAACATACATAACATTGCTTGGATTAACAGCCCTAGATTCAACAAATTCGATTTGTACAAGCTCCACATCAGACTCACTAGAAGACAGATTAACATGCATTGCATTTTCAGAATCAACAGTAGAATAATTACTAACATTTCCAAATAAGTAATCAAGCACAAAGATTGCATTTCCTAGTAGTTCCCCATGAATCTCAAGAATGGCACAACAAAGTTCATGTAATTTATAGATAGCATGAGATAGTAAAGCCAACAAGACCTCCATTATAAGACACAATTTGCATATTTGAACCCTCTTCAACATTTGGCAGAGATAAAGTAACAGGAACATTACCAGATGTGTTACCCTCAGTTGTTGAAACCCTAGGCGCGTCTGTCAGATGTCTCTACGAGCTTGATTGTGCTGAAGTCCTAGGTCTTCTTCTTCGAAGCTATGGTTTGACAGGTTTCATTGTTCTCAAGAGTTCACATACACAGTGCTTCAATGAGGACAAGAGATTCTTCAAAGTATATGTGTGAAGCTAATGAAGATGAGTAGTCGAAGAGAGAGAAGAATACTTGTATTGAGTTTGAATAATGATCAGACTTAATCTTATAGCAAAATAACGGCCTTTAGCAGTTTCCAAAATCATCCTCTAGAAGTCCTCTACTGAGGTGTCAAAATCCTGGCTATTTTTGTAATTTTTTAAATTTTTTTTAAAAAGAGATAAATGCAAAAAAATTGAAATAAATATTTACAGAAAAATATGTGGAACACCTCCTACATAATGCATAATGCTAGTGCACTTCTTAATTCCTCAAATCGTGAAGCATCAAAATGTTTTGTTAAGATATCTGTCAACTGCTTTTGTATTGCAATATATTCAATGATAACAGTCTTTTGTGCAACAAGTTCCTTGAGGAAGTAATGGCGTATATCAATGTGTTTTATTCAGTTGCGTTGAACAAGATTTTTTGAGATATCTATTGCACTTGTATTGTCACAATACATCACCAACTCTTTTGTGTCAATCCATAGTCATTTAGCATTTGCTTCATCCTCAACAATTGAGTACAACAGCTACCTGCTGCAATATATTCTGCTTCTATTATTGACAGAGAAATAGAATTTTTCTTTTTAATGTACCACGATACAAGATTATTACCAAGATAAAAACATCCTCCATAAGTGGTTTTTCAATCATCACAATTTTCAACCTAATCAGCATCACTATATCTTATAAGATAAGTATTTGAGTCCTTACTAAAGTAGATTCCATATTCCTTGTATGATTAACACACTTCAGAATTCATTTGACAGCTTTCGAATGTGACTCTTTTGAGCCTGGTTGATATCTGGTACATACTCCAATATTGTATGATATGTCTAGTCTACTTGCTGTTAAGTATAACAGGTCTCCAATAATGCTCCTATACATGTGTTGATCGATAGATTGACCTTTGTAGATTTCTGATTAACACCAATGGGAGTTCTAATAGGTTCGGAGTCTTCCATATTAAAATTCTTAACCAAGTTAAATACATAATTGATTTGTGAGATAAAAGTGTCATTTCTTGATTGCTTAACCTGGAAACCAGGAAAGAAGATAAGTTCACCTACCATACTCATCTTAAATTCAATTTGCATGTGTTCAACAAACTTCTTTGTGAGTTGTGTTGAGGTCGAGCCAAACACAATATCATCAACATAGATTTATGCCACTGTAACATGTGTGATTAGCCATTTGATAAACATGGTCTTATCAGCCCTCTCTCTGCTGTAGCCTCTAGGCAATAGAAAGTTTGTCAATCTCTCGTACCAAGCCCTTGGTGCTTGTTTAAGCAGTAAAGTACTTTCTTCAACTAGGACACATGATTTCGATGATCTGGATCAACAAATTCCTTTGGTTGTTCAACATACACCCTTTCTTGTAGAAATCCGTTTAAGAACACACTTTTGACATCCATATGTTGAAGTGTGATTCTTCTTGCACAAGCAACAGCTAATAATAATTTGATAGATTCCAATTGTGCTTCAGGGGCAAATGTTTAATCAAAGTCTACTCCTTCTACTTGTGTGTATCCATGTGCAATAAGTCTTGCTTTATTATGTATTATGTTTCCATATTCATCAGTTTTGTTGCAGAACACCTACTTTGTGCCAATTATATTGACTATACCTAGTCGTAGAATAAGTTCTTAGACATAATTGCGCTCAAACTATTAAAGTTCCTCCTGCATGACAGCTATTCAAAATTTATCTGTCAAGGCCTCTTTGACATTCTTTGGTTCCATTGTTGAATTGTAGCATGCAAACATCACCATCTCCTTATAATTGATCTTTGTCTTTCCTCTGGTTTTTCTTGATTCATCCAAGCCACCATTGATCAAATCTGTAGGATGATTCTTTTTTATTCTTGAGGATGACTTTTTGTGTTGAATTGCTTCTTCTATGGTTTCTGAATTTGTTGTAGTATTAGTTAATTCCTCGGCTTTGTGTTGATCTTCGTATTAAAAGACTCTTGAGGTTTGACAGGATTTGACTCCTCATGTGCTTTGTTGTCTTATCATTCTTTATTGTAGTAGCATCATCAACCGCCACATTTATAGTCTCCATGATAACTCAATTTTCTTTGTGAATACACGATAGGCTCTGCTATTGTTAGAGTAACCAAGAAATACTCCTTCATCACTTCTTGTATCAAACTTGCCCAAAGATTCCTTGTCATTAAGAATGTAGCACTTACTGCCAAAAATATAGAAATAAGTCAAGTTTGGCTTACGTCCGGTCCAAATTTCATATGCAGTTCTAATAATATAAGGCCTCAAATATGTCTTATTAATGACATGTGTTGCAGTCTTAACGGCTTCTACCCACCATCTTTGAGATATTTCTTGAATGGTTCTATTCTTCTTCTCAACTACACCATTTTGTTAAGATACCTTTGGAGTAGAAAATTCCTGCTGAATACCATAACCAACACAAAATTTGTTAAACTGTTGGTTGTCAAACTCTTACCATGGTCACTTCATAGTCTACATAGTATTGAATCATTCAGAATGTGTAGCTCCAAACAAAACTTTCAAAATGCATCAAAGGTTTCTGATTTTCGTCTAAGAAAGTCAACCCAAGTATATTTGGAGAAATCATCAACACACACTAATACATTTATTTTGCCTCCAATACTTTCAATTTGAGTAGGATCAAAAAGATCCAAATGCATGGGTACCAATATTCTAGAAGTGTTGATCTCCGTTATTTCTTTGTGAGAGGATCTTTTCTGCTTTCCAATTTGACATGAACCACATATTCTTCTTGTGGTTTTGGGAAGATTTGGCATGCCTTGTACTGTTTCTGTTGAGCTCAACTTTTTCAACAGTATGAGATTTGTGTCTTAACTTTTGATGCCAAAGATCAACTTCATTATCCTGAGCCGCCATACACCCTTGATCATTTGATTTTAGCAACTTATAACAATTTTCCGATGTCATAGCTCTAGTGAGAACCAACCTGTTGAGTCATCCATAACAAAAAACTTGTCATTGTTGAAGTTAACATGTAGATTATCATCACATAGTTGGCTTATACTTATCATATTAGCTTTCATTCATTCAACAACTAGAATATCTTTAAGTCCAGGCATACCTTTGATATTTAAAGTTCTAATGCTAACTACTTTATTTTTGGAGCCATCATCAAAGGTTATATTACCTCCTGCACATGCTATGTAATTCAATAAGACTCCCTTCTGTCTTGTCATGTGCCGAGAACAACCACTGTCAATGTATCATACATTGTTCATACTTGTTGTAAATGATACGTGTAGCCTCTGAGTTTTGTCTTTCTAACCCAAATTTACCTTTGTTGGACTGCTTGTCTACTCTTGTTGAACTCAGCTTTTACAAGAGAGTGATAATCACAAGTAACAAGAGATTTTTTAGGTTTTCTGATGAACTTGTTTTTGTCTACAAGTGTCATTTTTCTTTCTGGTTCAATCTTGCTTGTTGCAACAGTGTTGCTGTTGTTGTAGCCCAATCCTGTCAAATCTTCTGATGGCTTGTCAATGGATAGTATTTTATCAAGTTTTATCTTCCCTGAATTCAGCCTTTCGATGTAGTGTTCTGCTTCTTCTGGTTTGTTATTACTGAGCTGGAGTGATTTGACATAATGTTGTATCTGCTACTAAAGTTGCTCAAGTTGCTGTTGTAGTGAACTATTCTATTATTGCAGTTTCTAATTTTCTTCTTTTAATCTCCTATTGATCTCGACAATTTCCAACTATTTTGTATACATCAATTCATATTCACTTCTTAATTTTTCATCAGTAACTTCATCATCATCAGTTTTGCTTCTGACAGACTGCAATTGTACACTTGAATGGAATGCAACAAAATTTCTCATGTGATCTCCATCTTCGTCGCTACTACTATTAGATTCCTTGTCATCATCACTCCATGTTGTGTTGTATGATTTGTACCTTTTCAAGTTATTTGCACACTCATTTTGAGTATGACTAATTCCTCCGCATTCGCAACATCTAATACTATTGTTGCTATCACCTTTTCTGTCAAAGTCCTTTGCATCACCACTCTTCTTGTGTTCATCTCGTCTTCTAGTACACTTGTTGAACTTTCACTCATTAAACTTTCTACTTACTTTCTTCAAAATCTTCCCAAACTTCTTTGTCATCAAGGCAATGTTGTCATTATCAAAATTCATATAGACTGCTTTCATGCTTCCTTCAACTTTTAGTGCAACACCTTTGTTTTTATGTTGAGTGTTGATATGCATTTCAAAGGTCTGCAAGGATCCCATTAATTCATCCAGTTTCAATTTTGACAGATTTCTAACTTCTTTAATGGCAGCTACTTTGGCAGCAATGATCTCAAGGTTTTGCGCACCAATTTTTCTTCAGAATATTTTTTGTTAAGTTGAAATGCTTGATTTACAATATCTCTCAATTTGTTACTAAAGATGGGAATAGTCCCGTCTTCTGTCATTCTTAGTTCCTCAAATTGAGAGCTCAACATCTGTAACTTTGATATCTTGACATGGCTTGTTCCTTCATAAACAGTTTGCAGTACCTACCATGCCTCTTTTGCATATTGAGAAGTTGACATTAATTTGAATTGTTCTACATCAACAGCTGTGAAGATAATGTTAAGGGCCCTAACATTTGTTGCATTCATCATTCGTTCAATATCTGTCCATTCCTCCGTGGGTTTTCAATAGCAAGATTCATGATGGTTGGTGAAGTCTATCCTTTTTGAACCGCAATCCATGCATTCTCATCCACAGTATGAATAAAAATTCTCATTTTTGCTTTCCAATATGCGTAATTTGCTTTATCCAACAGTGGCGGCCTTGTTATAGATCCTAATTCTTTTGTCATAATTGCACAAACTACATTCCCACGATCTCACTTGCTCATTAAATAGCCAAACAGTAACAGTTGGTAACCCGTGATACCACTTGTATGGTTAACTTTATGCAACTTTTTTTTGTTTGTCAAACTCTGTGTGTCGAAGTCGATTTTGTACAATTAAACATAATACACATAAACAAAAAGTAAAGTTTGACACAACAAAATTGGTAACGGAGTTTTGGCTCAACAGCCTACATCTACAGGGCCATGCCCAGAAAAGCAATCCACTAAACTTTATATTCAAAAGTACATGAACATGCTTTCAATCTCTTCTAGTGATTTTCCTAGTAGACTTGGCAAAACACCCTTTGCCAAAGCTACCTTAATAGCTAGAAATCTAACAACCAGAATGTTGCATTCACAATTAGAAACATATCAATCACAAATCCTGTCTCCACGATTGTTGAACTGTTATCCAGTCACAACTCGCTTTTGTTGAACGCTCCTCAACAGGATTTGCCGAACTTCTTTCGATAGAATGCAACAAGATCCCACTTGCACTTACTATTTTCAATTGAACTCAATCAATCTCAACACCCTTCTACTTCGTGAGGTAATTCGAACAAAATCTTGTTAAGTGCACTCCAGCGTCTGTTGAACTTTAGTTTCTAACACTTTAATAGAAACAACACAATTTAATACTTGAACAACATACTAGGAAGATAAATTTTGCTCCTAAACTCTTTCAAAATATAACTTCTATAATCATGAGTTCAAAGAATGACTCTTTTTAAGAATATTACATGAAATACATAGAAGCCTCTTGTTAGAATTTATTTGAGAATTGCCAAGAGCTCCTTGAGAGTTTTCTTCAAAAGTTGATTTGTTGTGCCTTGAAGCTCATATATATAATATGCTGGAGAGTCTTGAGTTTCCTTCTTCTCCAAGATATCAATCCCAAGAATAAAGTAAGAAATTTTAAGATAGTAGGATATCAATCTTCTTAATATTTGGTGTAGATAGATTTTCATAGGATTCTCCAAATCCTAAAAGCTTTAGGAGATACCAAATATCTTCTTCTTACCATAATGGAGTTTTGCTCAAATAATGACAATTTCGAAAGTAGAGTGCTTTAAGCCATAAAGATCTTCTTGGCGAATAATATCTCATCAAATCTTAGTGCTAAGAGACTTTCCATATATGTTTTGTTCCATGTCGTAAGAACATACATATTTTTAAACAATTTCATGAAGTTCGTAAACTCTATTTTTATATCCTATATCAATACTTTTTGAAATTTTCATACATTATATTGGCATTTGAAAATTTTTAATTAGCATGGTTATTTCTTGTGGAGATTTAGTTTTTTTGTAAAATAACAATATTTTTTCTCTTTCTCACTTTTTTTTTTAAAAAACTTTGTAGTGAGAGGGGTTCAAGTGAATTTTACAATCTTTATTTAATTATTTTGATGATATTCTAGTAAGATATTTTTTTTATTAATTTTTATTAATCATATTGAATACCGATATATATAATCTCTTTGTAAATTATATTGGTATTTGAGTTTAGAATATTTATTTTTCATGTCCATTTAATTTCTTATCAAATAACTATGTTCTTTTTTTATAATAAAGAAAAATAATCTTATTAATGATATAACTATTTCTATGAGGTTATTTTTATTATCCTCAAACTATTGATTTTTTCCTAATAATATTATTTGCATGGAAGGCAACACAAAATCATTTTTAAGATTTAATGCATTCATATATACTCATTGAACAAATAAATTTCAGAAATTAATTAATAATTTCTCTCATTATTGAACTCAATGTAACTTTTATTACATCTCAATGTAACTCACTTGTTATCCGGCAAAAAAAAAAAAAAATGTAACTCACTGGTTCAAAATAGAATGTAACTACCACCTAATTGTTTATCACCCGTTTCTCCCATCTTAAGTGAATTTTGCAATGTCAATGGATCAAAATAGAATGTAACTACCATCTTAATTGTTTATCATCCTAATAATAGCTTCATTTCTCTGGAGAATATGTATAAGTATGCCATTAATCAAATGTAATTGTTATTATTATTATTATTATAGGACCACAAAATTTGGGAGATTAATTTGGGAAGCTATTATTAGCTAAACTTCTTTTTCTCTTTAAAGGTCTAAAATAAAAAATGTAATCTCATAACATAATATAATACTTAGGGGTACTTTAGGAAATTTAAAAAATAAAAAAACAAATACGTCAAAATCTTCATAACCCCTATTCACATTCTTAGTATAATATAAATACAGCTATATTTTAGTGGAAAAAGAATATGTTCAATCCTCCAACCCCAGCCAAAACAGGATGCAGCTTCAAGCCCTTGACCTCAGGTTTTGATTGCTCAACCAGCTGCAGAAATCATGAGCATCATGAGCATCCATCAAGACTAAGACCTCAGGGCTGTGAAATGGAGGTTGGGCCAAATTTAACATACCCCCCATATGCACTAGCATTCATCCAGTAAACAGGTGGCTTAATTACATGATCATCAATATCTTTACAATCTATCTATACTATATTAAAAGTGTGGGAGGAAGTTATGGGGTTTAAACTTGTTTTGGTTCTTTCTTTTTTGAATGGTCAAAAAAGACCCTTTGGTTGATGAATTGTTTTGATTTTGATTGTCCAAATACCCCCAAAGTTATATATAAAATTTGGACAATTTATTTTTGTGTTCTCGATATGTAAAAGTAACATCTAGAATGTGGACAATGCACTAAATGCCCACTAATTACTAATTTATTTTACAATTAATAAAAAAGTTTTTAATTACTTACTAATAAATATATACTAGCTCTACTACTTAAATTATAAATTTTCTACCCAAAGTATATATAATGTAATAGAATACAAGAATAAACTATCTAACTTCTATAAAGAAAAAAAAAGACAGTGCTATTTCAGAAAAATTAAAATCACTTGAGAAATAATTATCTTAATTAAATATTTTAAATAACATTATAATTTATAAAAATTATAAAATAAAACAATACGAGATTAAGTGATTTCTATGAAAATATTTTCTATAGCTAGTAAAAATAATATTTATTAAATTGATTAGATAAAAGGTAAAAAGTAAATAAATATTTATTTCTTAAAAAATAAAAGAATTATGAGGAATAACTATGAGAATTTAAGAGTTTAAATACTAATATAGTTTATGAAAAAGTTCAAAATGATAATATTAACTACAAAAAAATTATTTAACCTTTTTATGAAGAAACAAAATATGTTACTTATTCAAATATCATGTAAATAAATAAGAAAATGGTAAAAAATACACTTCAATCTTTAACACTACAAAAGAGAAAATATATTATTATTAAAAAAGCTAAAATTTTAATGAAAAATTATAATTGTAATTAAAAAATCAAAGCTTAATATTGTTTAATGAAAAATACAATAGCGTAAGATGTAAAAATAAGTTACATGATCTTTATGAAATTGCTTATATAATTAGTAAAACTATGTATTTTATTCTAATATTATAAAAATAATTAAATACCAAATAAAAATATCTATTCTTTATCACTCAAAATATAATTAAAAATTATTTATTATTTTATAAAAAATTAAATAAAATATTCAATACATGTAATTACATCGTAAATGATGCTAGTGACATAAAAGAGATTTCTATTTTATTTGGAGTCCTGATGAACAAGATAATCATTTTGTTTAATACTAATAATAAAACCACATTAACCTCACAAGTCGCAACAGAGCAGCTTATTTCCAATATAGAAATGAATGAACTTTCAAATAGTAGAGAAACAGAACAGTTTCATTAATCATTCGTTAACCCGAATCTGCAAACTAAGGGGACCTAAACTTCAGCCACTAATAATGCATGTCTCACACCTAACGCAAATGCAAAACAAAATCATGTGCCCTTCAGGCATCCAATCCGTTTGATGAAGTAGTCGAATTCTTGCTTTGCGTTTGTGAAGTCTGATTTGATGATGATGATTCGGTGAAGAAAACTATGTGTTCGTGGTTGTCTATAAACAGTTGAAGGGAATGTGGCAGCGGAGGCAAATTCACATCCAAGACTCCCTCAAGGATCTGAGCTACCTGACCCATTGATGGCCTATTGTTTTCATCCTGTTGGATGCACCAACAAGCAATTTTACACAATCTTGACACCTCTTCTTCATCGGCTATGCTGTTCAATCTGGGGTCTAACAAACTGAGGATGTCACCTCCATCTACAACCACTTTTGCAGCCCAACTAGGAAAGAATCGCTTCGCTCCATCAGCAGAATGCTGTGAGTTTCTCTTCCCAGAAATGAATTCAAAAACCATCATTCCGTAGCTGTAAACATCTGCTTTCGCTGTAATGGCCACTCCTGATATCCATTCTGGAGCAAGATATCCTCTTGTCCCCCTCATAGTTGTTAGGACTCGACTAAAATCACGCCCCACGAGCTTTGCCAGACCAAAATCTGCCACTTTAGGACAGAATTCAGCATCTAGAAGAATATTCTCGGGCTTTATGTCACAGTGAATGATGCAGTCCCTGCATTTCTCATGCAGATAAGCCAAACCTCTAGCCGTTCCAAGAGCAATTTGGTATCTTGTTCTCCAGGCCAATACCTCGGCATCTTTCTCAAGGAAAAGATGAGAGTCCAATGAGCCATTTGGCATGTAATCGTAGACCAGCAACTTCTTATTACCTTCAGAGCAAAATCCACGAAGCCTTACGAGATTAACATGTTGGATTGTCCCAATTGTGCTGACTTCTGTACGGAATTGCTTCTCACCCTGGCTTATGCTTTCCAGCTTCTTCACAGCTATGACACTTGAATCAGGCAATGTACCTTTGAAGACAGAACCAAAACCTCCTACTCCCAATTTCACGGAAAAATTCTTGGTTGCATACTGCAAATCCTTGTATGTAAATGCCACCAGAGAACCCTCTGCAGTTTTTCCGGTTCCAACAAGTCTTCTTTGGCGCCTCCAGATTAAGAGACAAATGAAAACTATGACGAACACTGCAAAACCAACACATCCCAAAACAGCACCTATCACAATTCCTTTGTTATCTTTTGCTGTTGAAAACTCCGAGGCAGCAAGTCTTAGATTAAGTGTCCTTCCAGTACCGTCTTCCGCAGAAAGTTTCTGCATATTCAAGAGTTCCGTATACCAGATTGAACATCCATCACTTTCATACGCATAGGCGGTGCAGGAGCAATTTCTCAGACAGGCAGACTCACATTCTGCTGCACTCCCAACCGCCACAGCCTGAGAATCCTGGGGTAATCTCGTCTGATTTATTACCCAAAACTTGTCTCTCTGGGCCATTGTACTGCTATTAGTCTCACACTGCAGCCTTGTCTCCCTCACACAGCCACCAGAAAAATCATTCCTGCGCCAGTCCTCCTCCGACCTACGCTTGAAACCAGGCACACAATCGCAGAAAGGTAACGAATTCTCATTGCAGGTCCCGAATGGCCCACAGTAAGCATAAACTTCACATTGTTGCCTTGGTTGTGCCCAAAACATATTCCACTGTCTGCTACTATCTAACCATATGAGTTGCTTAATTTGCCCCGAGACGTCCATTATGAATCTAGATATGACTGCTGGATTGTACATACTATATGTAAAATAACTCTCGTTTTCGTTATCATGAAAGCTAAAATCATAGAAAGAATTATACCTCATCTCAGGTACTTCACTGAAAATACGCCCATCCCAATGTCCACTAGTCCAATATTGCTCACTCTGATTCCACCTTATAATATATTCTTTTTCATTTGGGAGTAACTCAAGAGAGAAAAGACCCGGTGCAGGATCTTCAGAATTCCTCCAAGAAATAAGCAGCTGCTTTGTTCTTGTAATTTTGTTATACGAAAGCTTTCCACCAGGCAACCATGTATGAGTTGGGTTATCAAAACTTTGCCAAATTGGGGGTGTTGAATTAATATTCTCCAACCCATCACTTAATAAGAAATTCCCATTATCAAGAAGAATAGCCATCAAAGAACTTGAATTTGTGGAGCTTGTATTTGTAGACCAAACTGGAGTTCTAGACTCGTTCAGAAGAACCAAATTCCCATCTTGAATTGTGAGATTTGAAGAATATTTATCAGAAACAGGAGTCGCTCTATTTGCAACCCAAACAACGGTTTGCTCGCTATGTTTCTTGTACCAGATGCCAATGTAATAGTTGGATGAATTAACTGCTGGTTTGAAGAAGCCAAGCTCAAAGTTCCCACCTATAGAGACGATGGTCTGATCACCAGAGATAGATTGGTTCCCAGAAATGGTGTTAGCTGAGAAGGAAAGATGGGCTTTCAGAAAAAGGCATAATAAGAGCAGACAAAGTATCAGATGGAGGCTGTTTCTGATCTTCATGGCCGAGTAAGCTTCTGAGCGTACAAGAAGGGTACACGAAGAAGTAGCAGAAGAAGAGTAGTGGATTTATTCGTTCAGAGCGCCTGAAAATTGAACAGTTGGTCTTTGTCCCCTGCAAAACATGCCAAAGGAGGTCTTCACTATAAGATATTTTTTTGTGGTTTTTGTCATTAAAATACTCTAATTTTCATGCACTTTTTTTTTAGTATCTTAATCTTTTTGTTTTCTCATTAAAGTACCATAAGAAATGATATCTTTTTGGCATTATAAATTTTAGAAAATGCATATTCTTGTTAAATACAAACTAACAACTATTCTTTCAATTTGTTAACAGCTATTTGCAACTTTTAGATGTCATTTATGGTTTGCAATCACTATTCTGAATTTGCTAACACTTCTTATAATTTATTAAATATTCATGTTTAAACTATTGTCTATTCCTTGATTTTAAAATAAAAAAAATGCAAAATTTTCAAGTTGATTGAATTTGAAATTCTTGAGAAAAAGAAAAGAATGTAAGGATTTTTTTGTCCATATCAAATAAAGCAAGAAGAGAAATAGAGATTTTGATAAAAGAAGTATGAGGAATTGCAAAAATAATATAAAAATTATATTTTAAAAATTTCTTATGAGATACTAAGAACTAATAATAAATAAATATCAAATATCATTTTTTTCATAACATCAGTAAAAATGGGGTACTTTAGTGAGAAAACAAAAGTTAAAGGAATGGAGTGAAAAAAAAGGAAAAAAAAGGAGAAAGGAATCATGTTTATTACAAAATCCATGGACATTTTAGTCATTTTGAAACGAGGAGATTTAGAAAACCCAGACAGTGGCGCACTATATAGAAAGGAAAAGTAAAACACGACTCCAAGGTTTCCGCTGCCAAATTTTGACAGCCAAACCGAAGCTTCAAACATTCAAGAAAGACACGATTTTCCCCCATGACTGAGTCAATTCTACAACGTCATTGGTCTTCCGCTTCTGGAAGTATTTCATTATGTTTTCTTTTTCTTTTAAAAAAATCTCAACGCCTCTGTTTTAAATAACTTTCCACACAAATTAAAAATTTATTAAAACTCAAAAAAGATAATGTATAATTAACTTAAGTAATCCCATTTAATAAGCATAATGTTTAAAGTAATAAATGCATTTTTTTAGATTATCAAAAAGTAAATATGGTAAAAATAATAAATAAATTTTTAATATACAAAATAAATTGTCACTTATTTTATTTTTTTTAATATTTATTTTTAAAAAAAATTAATACGTAATAATTTAATAATAATAAAATAAAAAATAAGATACCAAAAAGTACAGACTGGAAGGCTGTGTAGACTGTTAAAGCCATATTTGTATATCACATATAATCTGCACTCAAAACGCACGGTATCTCTTTCTTGCAGCAAGAAATTCCAATGGACAAAAATTAAGCAAAATTGCAATTAATAGAAGGAAAAAATCTATATTATAGAATTCTAAGTATGAGACAATTATAAGTGAGCTCTAATTGATTTAACTGTTACTCCATCGCTTATTTTAAGTTATTATTCCTCTCATTATATTTACTTATGTTTATTTTAACGTACGCATCACGTTGATGAATTCAAACAGGATTTAATTTTAAAATTAAACTTAATATTTTAAATATGAAACTCATATCTATTTTTATAAACAATTTAATTTTTATAAAATTCAAGATAAAAATCTCAAAATCAAACCCTATAAGAGTTTTTAATAGAGTTTCAATACCCCAACCTGCACCAAAATGATTTTCATGAACCTAAGTAATTACCTTGTTTTGCTAAGCACCTAAGAAAATCCCTTTTTGTCTAATATACGTTTTAGTGGGAAAAGGACATGTTCAATCTTCCAGACCCAGCCAAAACAAACAGGATGCCCCACCAAGCCCTTGACTTGGAGTTTTGATTGTTTAACCAGAAATTTTGAGTATCCATCTCATCTAGCCCAAGACCTCAGGAATAATGTATCTCTCACAGTGCAACACAGGAGAAAATGCGAAAGCAGCTCTTGACTAGAAAGATATTTTTTTGTCTTCCCCTCGAGTCAACTTGATTATCCAATGGACAATTATGTCCTTGGAAATTATTTCATTCTGGACCCAAAAACAAGCAAATGGAAGCATTTTCCATTTATACCCCTCCAAAAAACATGAAAAAAGAAGAAGAAAACAATGGAGAGATTCATGAAAAAACGGAAATTCCATTTCGTTTCAACTAATGAACCTGGCTAGCAGTAGCGTCATGTCTCTGTATAAGTCAAACTACTTTCAAATATATTTGTGATAATGCATTAACTGAGTTAGTTGAAAGACTCTCTTATTAAATGTAATAATTTTTGTTTTTTATATTTTTAAGAAAATACTTCATAGAAGAATTTTAAAAAGTAAATATAATAATAGTTTAATATATTAAAATTGCTCTTTCTAAGCGTAAGATTTTAGAATTGATTCACATTCTCATCTCTTTTGAAAAATAATATGCTTAGAAAAATAATGAGTGAGAAATTATTCAACATTCGTTTGCTTTCTTTACTCATACTTCTTTCGTGTAACCCTATAAAGGAAATCATGTTTTTTAGAAAATCCATGGACATTTTAGTCATCTTGAAACGAGAAGATATTAAAAAGCTAGGGGTTTTTACCATGATTGGGTCTTTTTCAAAAAATTACACTAAAATGGCCTTGTGTTAAGCGATGGTTGCATATTTAGTCATGATGCGTTTTTGTTTAGCATTATAGTGCTATAATGCCAAATGAAAACGTAGACGCTAGCACTATCAAATGGGTCACTCCGTTGCATGCTGCCCTTAAGCAGCGCAAAATAGGTTAGGCTCGTTTATTAAAGGGTTAAAATATGACTGGTTCATATCCGCCTATAAGAGGCCTGCACGCTATATATAACATCAAAATAAAATATCATTTTTAATTTTTTTCCCTACTTAACATGAAATAACGTGTTTCATGTTCTAATTGAAAAAAAAAAATTTTGACGGGCTAGCTAGCTCCGGCCCACTGTAATTCATGGAATAAACGAAGCGAGCTTATTAGGCCCGCATTTAAATGAATCTGGACTAGTTAGGTCTGTGATACTCTAACCCCTCCGCTAGATTTCACTACGGTTGAATACAGTACCAGCATGTCTTTCGGTATTGATGTGTACAAATACAAATCGAGTTCGGAGAAAAAGTGATAAGAAAAATATATATATTACCATATAATACAATTATAGAAAACATCGGTGAAAATATACAAATATAGGTAGATCATGTGTCTTATATCATCACAAATTCAATTTTTGAAACACAAACTTCTCGTTCTCTAACAAGCGAGAAGTAACCAAAAGGTACAAATTGATCACACACACATGTGTCCCTCTATGAGCTAATTCTGAAGCAAATCAAATGATCACTGCTCTGATCTATGATTTAAGCCATCTAAGAATAAGTATTAAAAACATGTGTGAGTTAGAAATCTCATTGAATTCACGTGTGTGCCAATGTATTTTCAAAAATATGAAATTTCTTAAAATATGACGGTGGATGCGTATGCACAGCAGTTCAAAGGTATTTTATATTTGTAGAATTATTCTTGTTCTAAAATAATGTACAAATCTCATGATACGACTTTGGGCGTAGCTAAAAAGTCTAAGCGAATCAAAACACATCAATCAATCAATCAAGAGAGAGAAAGAGAGATAGAGAAGAAAGAAAATAAATGAAAAAAAAACAATAATCAATCAAACTATTATATAGAAGCTACGAATTGGTGCTTGCCGCCCACTTTGGTGGAAAAAAATATCAGTTGCCACGTGTCACATGTCTAATGGATTTTTTCTTTTTTTAAAAAAAACATTATCACAAATACTTCTAAAAATAAATTAACCTAACTCATAATAATTTTTTCAAAATAAACATGCCTAGACCACCTAATTTACTGGACAAATAAGTCAGCGCTCCTAATTTACTGGACAAATGGGTCAAGCCTGCCTAATTTACTGGACAAATAAGCCAGCCCGCAAGCCCTTGGCCCATTTGACAGTGATAACAAACGCTAAACAAAAATACATCATTTGTATTTATGTTAAAATTAATATACCTACATCTTTGTATTTTGAATTTTATAAGTTTTAGTGAATTTTTAATCTGTGTAAAAATGACTAATGAAACTAATATTTTAGGGTGGAAAAAGTATGCTTAGAAAAAACAATGAGAGAGAAATTCTTCAAATTTCCTTTGCTTTCTCTTTCTCCTCAGTTGGCAAACATCTTCACCAAATCCTTACCATCACCTTAGTATCACTGTCAATACGGGTCAAAGTCCGCGGGCTAGTCCGTATAGTAGGCTTGGGCTTAGTATACCCAAACCCATTTAAACGCGGGCTTTTTTGACTCACTCTATTTAACTCGCGGGCCAGAGTGGATTGGACACGGGCAAATTCATTTTTTTTTAATTTTTTTTAAAAAATTTTTTCTCAAAACGACGTCATTTTGATATTTTAAAAATATTTTTTACGTCGTTTTGTTATTTTTTTACAAAACGATATCGTTTTGTAAAAATCGCGAGTTAACTATAGCGAGTTGTGGACTAAAGTTTTCTAGTCCGCGATGGATCGAGTCAGACCTGAACGGGCTGGCCGAATGACACTACAGCACCTCAGTTCAATTTTCTTATTCACTCATTAGGCCTTGCTGATATTTTTGCCGTGCCCAGCTTGCGGTGGTCTATTGGAATTAAGACTGAAAAAAGAGAATGTCACAATCATGAAAGACAATTGGCATCAATCATAGAAAGCAACGGTCATGCATGTAATTAGGAAAATTAGCAAGTTTGCAGATTGATTCTCAACCTTCTCTTTATCTTAAAGGTCCTAATTCTTACAACGGAATCATGTTTAACTACAAATTTTATGGACATTTTAGTTATTTTGAAACGAGGAGATTTAGAAAAGCGTGGGAGTGGGGCACTATATAGAAAGGAAAAGTAAACATGACTTCAAGGTTTCCCCTGCCAAATTTTGACAGCCAGACAGGCCCCTCAAACACTCAAGAAAGACGCAATTTTCCCCCATGACCGGGTCAATTCTACAACCTCACTGGTCTTCTGCTTCTGAAAATTCTTTTGCACTGTCTTTTCTTTTTCTTTTAGGAAAATCTAAGTGCCTCTGTTTTAAATAACTTGTCACACACATTAAAATATTATTAAAACTCAAAAAGATAATGTATAATAGCTTAAGTGTCATGTTTAAAGTAATTAATGGATTATTTTAGATTATAAAAAATAAATATGGTAAGAATAATAAATAAATTACTGATTTATAAAATAAATTGTCACGTATCTTTACTTAGAATTTATATTTTTCTAAATTTTATATTTTCTAAAAAAATTGACATGTAACAACTAAATAATTATGGAATGGAGAATATAACAAGAGTGGTGCAGAAGATCTGGACTTGCATCAAATACTTCAGCAAGTCAAATTACACAAACACCTGGACCGTATTAGCTAGTAAACGTGAACTAGACAATTCATTTAAGATACATTATTACCGATTAAAGATATTAATTTGGCCTTTTCGCATATATACCAAAAAGAAGCACAGACTGTATGGCTGTATAGACTTAAAGCCATGTTTGTTTATCACATATAATTTGCACTCAAAACGCATGTTATCTGTTTCTTGCGGCAAGAAATTCTAATCGACAAAAATTGAACAAGATTGCAATTAGCAGGAGAAAATTCTGAGTCTCTAATAATTATTAGCAACTTCTAATTGGTTTAACTATTATTCTATTACCTATTTTTAAATCGTTACACCTCTCTTTATGTTTATTTTAACATGAGTGTCAAATTTCAAACTTATAAAACTATGATACTAAAAGAGTTATTAATAGAGTTTCAATATCCCAACCTGCAACAAAATGATCTTCATGAACCTAGGTAATTGCCTTCTTTTGCTAAGTTCAACAATGGAAGAGTGAAAGCTCAGTATCAACACCTAAGAAAACCCCTTTTTTCTAATATATGTTTTAATGGGAAAAGGTCATGCTCAATCTTCCAAAACCAGCCAAAACAGGATGCACCACTAACCCTTGACTTCAAGTTTTGATTATTTAACCAGTTGCAGAACTTTTGAGCATCCATCAAGACTAAGACCTCAGGGCCTATGAAATGCAGGTTGGCCAACTTTAACATGCTCCCCATACGCGCTGGCATTCGTTAAAAAGGTTGCTTGATTACATGATCATGACATCAAAGAGATTTCTTTTTTACTTGGAGTCCTGATGAAAAAGATAATCATTTTGTTTAAAAGTAATAATAAAACCATATTAACCTCAGAATTAAACCAAAGAAAATTGTATTAGATTATGAATCACAAAATGCAACTAGCACATCATGGAGTAGGCATATCATAACAATTAAACTGTTAAAAGCTCAATGCATATTCATATTCCAATATAGAAATAAACTTCCAAACAGTAGAGAAACAGAAGAGTTTCATTAATCATTCGTTAATGCAAATCAGCAAACTAAGAGCACCTAAACTTCAGATACTAAAAATGTATCTCTCATCAGTGCAACACAGCAGTGAAACCAGGCTAACAAACTTAGGTTATCAAAATCCAGTACATTATAATTCCAGATTGGGGTCGTCATCTTTCTAGGGTCATCTCAAGCAAAACCATGCTAAGGCAAAGCTAGATTTATTAATAAATTATCTCATTGTCAAATTGTCCAAGAACTTTGACCAATTCAACAAAGAAATGCAGCTAATAATTGATAAGCGCATTTTTAAGCTAAACACAGTACCCAAGTCTGACAAATCAAGCCGCTTGTCGAGAATAGGATGCTGAGAGATCCATCGAATAGGATAAACGGGACCAATAGCAAATGAACCTCTAGTAAACAAATAACTCTGCTTTAGCAAGGAGAGAAAAACAGAGATGTAATATGCTCTCAAACAATAACATTTTGTATTGATCTTGTACGATTGTCATACTTCAGCCATAACATTGCAATGTGTTCTGCATGTTTCTCACTCTTTCTTTTCCCCCTCTCAGAGATCTATTTACAGCAGTCAGACTCTCAAAAGTAGATTCAACACAGCCCACCCACTTATTCTGGAAACTCATTATCTGCAATTTTTATGCCCCGCCTCATTCTTCTCAATACACTCACCCTATTCACATGAGAGCCTGAAAGATCTGTTCCTTTTGTCCTTGTTTTCCTCCGTGCCATGTTGCAATTAACTATAATAGGAGACTTAGCTTGGACTTCTGGGAATCGTTCATCTCCTTCTTCACTCCAAAATTTCTGATTTAACTTCCTAGAGTCTTGCTTTTTACCACGAAAGTGGCCAAAATAGTACTGTGGTTCTATATAACATGGTGATGAAGATACAATACCCTTAATATTGGATGGTTGGAGAAGTTCGATAAACTCCTTTATCTCAGAAAAGCAAGAGTGATCAGAATATGGAACTGAATATGTGTACTGATCATATTTCTGGGCACCAACCAACTCTCCATTTGACTTACTTTTCTTGTTGCAGGCCAACATATTGGCATTTGTGTAAATTTTATTTCTACCAGAAGTTGATGGAGAAGGACCAACGAAATTGCCCTTTCTTTTGCCAATTTTTGCTGCCCACGGAAGACCAGATGGCATGATTCCTATAGTAGGGTGCATTGCATTCAATCCCTGAAGAGTTTCACTGTTAAAGCTGTAACGAGGAATTGCACGAACTCTAGTAAGAGAGGTTTTAGTTGTGAAACTGTCTTGGAACCCAAGGAGATGCATAGTTTGCAAGCGCTCTGGCCATACCCAAATCTGGAATAAGTCCAAAAGGTCACTCATAAGCTGTATTCAGTAAAACAACATGGAAAGGCAAAACATAAAGTGATGAACAGATTCCTTGTGTCATGAGGCTAATATTGTGAGCAGAATAAACTTTCTGCAATTCTGTAGTACCATCAAGAAATTTAGATTGAAAAAAGACAATCAGCTTCCCTGATTAGTATGCTTAAAGAAGAGGGGAAACAGTTAAATGGGTGATAAATAACAAGCAACCAATGATGAACTCATCTAACCAAAGTCCTAGAAAGAATGTGTGAATAAATCCAAAAGTGTAGTTTTACTCAAATGAGTAACAAATGAGAGGCAGCACACAATAAGAATCACGCAAATCTTTACAACTACTTTCTGCAAGCAGATAGATGTCTAGTGGCAGTATGCCGCAAATGAACAGGTAGACATTAAGATTTTTCAGTTTGTATTTCATTTAGAAAGAGGATCCAGCATACCTTCATTTTCAGCAAACTTGATACGTAGAACAAAAGATCTTCTTTGCCTAAAGAGTCAATTCCAATGACAATATCATGATTAGGATGAGAGGAGATGATGTTGACAACCTGTGGTGAGTCATTAAAATTTGTAAGGATAATAACAGGCTTCTATTTTCACATGCAAGTTTGAAATGAAACTTAAAACAGGCCTAACTCACCTATTATCTTAAGGTATTCAGCTCATAAGCATGGTCATGGTGGAAATATTTTGTAAAAAGAAAATATGTAATAACAAAAATGCCACAAAACTGAACATAAAATTCTTCACATAAAGAACCTGCCTGCTTAGCAGCAACATCACGGGAAGGGAAAGAATATGACGGATTACAGTAGGTATTATCCAAGTAAAGGATATCAAGTTTCTCATTCTTGAGAGCATTAAGCAGCATGGTCCTTGCAATCTGAGCTCTTTGACTTCTTTTTTCCCAGCGGAAATCACCCGTATAAAGCATGCAACCAAATGCACCTTGAAATAAGTACATTACAGCCCCTGTCCAAATTTTGTTCACTTGTTTCAATTATTGAACATGGGTAGACATATCCATTCAAGAAGATAATTTACAAAAGCCAAATAACTTGTTGTAATGAATTAACATATAGTTCCACCTACAAATTTAAACAAATTCACTAGCGTGTGTAAAACATGATTAAGCAATCCATTATCATATCTGTTTAGAGATATTACTATTTTTTCATAATTTGGATTGACCTCTAGGCGATTTTGAAGTTTAACGCTGATAAATTCACATGAAAAGGGACTAAATGGTGAACCTCTTTTCTGTAAACAAGAGGATATTTATCACTGATTTCTTTATGATGTCAATGAACATCTTTTAAGCTCAAAATTTTACCACAGTTGGATTAACCATCAAGAAAATGAAGATTAAAACATAGAAGCAGGACAATGCCTAACAAAAGATATATACTACTCAAAGTTGTAAAATTTTCTAAAAGTTTCATTATTACAAAAATTTACTTGCATATTGTCTTAACAGCAATCCAGAAGACCACTTTTGAAGGTGATTCTTTAACAGTGATCCAGGCACTAAATGGTGTCGCAGGCTCAGGAAATTGGCATGGTCAACCAATCATCGACAGTGGCAAAGAGCTGTAGAGAAAAGGGCCTAACAGGACGTGCTCAGTTATCCCATGAAGGTGCAATGCAGCTGCTCATAATTTAGGACATTGTGGTAAACAGAATTCTTTTGTTGGCCATATTCCTTCTCCCCATTTTCCCCGTCACCCGCTGTGTAGGGGTGGAACTTTGAGTGTAAACCTTCATTTTGATGATGAAATTCAAGGCTAGACATTTACCCAGCCAAAAGAGAAAAAAAACAGACACACAAAGAAAAGGAATACGGTTAAAAAATGATGTCCTCAAACACCATTAGAAAACTCTCCTAACCAAAGAAATGCATGAAGCAGTGGAAGGCCATCAGCTATAAAATTCTTCAGTTTGAATTTCAACCAAGGCAATGCATAGAAATTTACTTAAGAACCTTCAATGAACTAATTACAGTAGTTCGACACAATATCATCCAATAAGACACCTAAAATAAATTAAAGGAACACAGTTCACAAGGCCGCATTTTTAGCAAAATATAATTCAACATCATCCCTTTAAGGACTTAAATCAAACAGGCAATGAGCAGCCAATCACGACGACCACAACAACCCCAGAAAACCAAGCAATCACGAAAACAATACCAGGACAATGGTTGGCATCAATAGCCATGACTTGGACGGTGGTCGGGAGTCCGGAGGTGGGGGAGACGAGGGAAAGGGAGTACCAATTTCCGAGGTCGAGAATCTTGAGAAGGGACAGCTTAAAACCAGGGAATTTGATCGGGAAGAGCTTAGCAGTGATCCGGGAGCAGAAGAGCGGGCCCGATTTCCACGTCGGACTAAGGCCGGAAGTGTGATCGGCATGGAGGTGGGTCAAGAAATAAGCTTGGCTACCCTCGCTCCACCGGTCCACCGATATCATCCCGGTCTCCATATACTGTCGCTTTCTTCTTCGTTGGTTTATTCCGGGAAGATGAGCAGGGAGAGGCGTGGCTCGGGGATCTGTAATGTAGGAGTGAGTGGTGAAAATTGAGAATTTGAAATTCGGGGTTTGGCGGGGTTTTCTCATTTGAAGTACGAAAATGAACCCTGCACACATTTTTTAACCGTCCCTCCTAACTTCTCTTACCCTCACCTTATCTTTCAAACATCTTTTATCGCAGGAATGGAAGTTGCGTAATTCGGAATTCAAATTGCATCTCTATTTGAAAATTTTTATTTCACAGTTGACAAAATGCAATTTATTTATGTGTATTAAACAGTAAAAAAATTATTACCTAGTTAAAAAGAGAATTTAACTCACAATCAGTTAGTCGATAGCATCTTCAAAGGCATCTTTGAGTATCGTATAAGGATCTTGACTACAGTTTTCTTGGGTTAAGTCAACTAAACAGTTTTCAAAAAATATAAATAATTTGTAAAAGAAAATGTGGGCATTCTTGGTTTAAATTTTAAATTTAAAAATTTTTATTTTTTTCTCACTTTCTTTTTACTTTGAGTCTTATTTTTCTTCTCACAAACAATTCACTTTTATTATTTTTATTATAAATTAACTTTAAAAAAATTCGATCTAATTTCACCTTAAGGTTTTGTAATTATTTGGATCTCAACCCACTCACGTGTGCTGTCAAATTAACTCGACCTTTTGCAAAGATATTGGAAAGGATACTCGGAGAAATGGCACCTGCCTTACCTTGACCTTACTTCTTCATGGATCATATTTGAGTCCTTCTAACTAATTTCCATCTCCTATCTTCAGCCTTAATTTTGTGGTCTCCCTTACGTCTCTTCTTCCATGAAGTATTGTATTTGTAACTAATGTTTTAACAAGTAGAATAGTAGGATTAAATAGAGTTTATGTTTGAAATTTTTTATGATGAGTTGCGTAGAAGTAAATTGTTTGTAAGAAAGTAAGTGAAATTTAAAGTAAAAAAAAATTATAATAAGGTTTCATAACGGAACCTAATTCAAATATACTCAAAACTTTGAAGAGAATGGTTTCATGAATGATGACATTAGTTTACCTTCAAATGGAAAAAAAAAAAAGAAAATCAATTTAGAATTATATGAAGTACATCACTAAACTTTAAGGTTAATGTGCATCCATTTCTTCAAATTCTTTGAATCTAAGAGCCAAGCATTCTTGGCCACTTTTAAAGGTATTAATTACTACCTCTTGAATCCAACTCCTAACTTTTTGTTTGGAAGGCCTAACTATTCCCCCTTGTAAGATAGGAGATGAGAGCGAAATTGAGAAATTTTGGAATTGAAATACATTTCAAATACACCCTTAGGTTCTACTAAAAGAGGGGAATCAATTAGTGCAGTGAATTTTTTGTGCATTCCAAATACACCCTTAGATATTATACTTTCTTTTAACTTTTAACTTGTGGTATAAATAGTAAAACTTGAATTGTCTTTAATTTTTTCATTATAAAATTTGAATCCCTCCTTTTGGCCAAAACAAAAGCTCCAAAACCTTGTTTAATAGTATGTATTATCCATGCTACACTAAGAAATCAATTAGAATCATTTAAAATCATTTTCAAAATTTAGGGTGTAATTGGATTTG
The DNA here is from genome assembly GCA_030512225.1 of Rauvolfia tetraphylla. NCBI lineage: Eukaryota > Viridiplantae > Streptophyta > Magnoliopsida > Gentianales > Apocynaceae > Rauvolfia > Rauvolfia tetraphylla. The sequence goes on from JAJQKT010000012.1 coordinate 3,736,037, forward strand.
GTTTCTATTTCAAAATTTTATCTTAAATTTTTAAAAGGTGAATTATTTATTAAAAATTGTCAAAATGAAAATTTTTCACAACTTACTTATCGAAAATTCTTTAAGGAGTCCGAAAATTTTTAAATCCAATATTTACTTGTTTCTAATAGCGTTTTATTATCTACTAACATAAGTCTAACCGCACAAAAAAAAAGAGTATTACTTTTCTTTTAAGAAAAAATTCTAACCTTACAAAAAATTTTTTTTTTTGAAAAAAAATCCAATGAGCTGTTGGAAAAAAGAAGGAAAAAATATGAGTTTTTTCTTCCTTTCTTTCTTTCTTTCTTCTTCTTCTTTTTTTTTTTTTTTTTTTTTTTGAAGGGGAATGTGGTGGTGCGGTGAGGGTAAGCAACATTAACTGCCCCATGTACCTTTGAGGACCGTTGAAAGAAACCGCTCAGGTCTCAATCCCCAAAAATCACCATTCCTCGGACAAATTCACAATTGCAGGGCCACAAAATCGTGATCTACTAATGTAAAATCGCTTTCCGCTATCCATAAAATCGTTAAGTCCTTTTCTAGCAGTTCCATCAGAAAGCTGGCAAAAAATACACTTCATGTCTTGGGACTGATCATAGAAGAAACAAATTCTACTTTCAAAAAATACTTCCACACACGTTGCGTGATTCTCTCCTCTTTCTCTTTCTGATAGAAATTGTTCTTTCATATGTAACCGTCTAGCTTCTCAGCCACGGTATGCCGTCCAATTTCACCCTTTTTGTCTCTTATACGTCAAAGAGATGGAAAGTGTGAACTGAATTTAAAATTATCGTATGTGGGCTAATCTCACCCTGAAAACTAGTATTTTTAACACATTTTTAAATAATTCCTTTTTCTTAATGCAAATGCATGAAATTGAAATTCAAGTTGGAGCTTAGCCTAAACATTATGAGATAAACTTGATTGCCGTCATGGCTAGCAAATTCCCTAGTCTAGTCAGTACGTAACAGAGTTAATGGCAAAGAAGATGACTAAACAAATTTTAATTTGACTAGCAATATGGTGGTCCAGTAGTTAAGTAATTTGCCTTCATGTTGAATATCGCGAGTTTGAATCTCATTCAGGATATCTCTATTTTTTGACAAAAAATAGTTATACATAAGGTACTAAATATATGAATATATATAGATATATATATACATCATGCCCCTCCAAAGTGACATGTATATTTTGTCCTATTTCTTTTTTATTTTTTTCAAAAAATATTTATATTACATAAAACTGTGTAAAATTATTAGTAATATATTTTGACCCTCCAAATGTTTTTTGCCCTATTTCATTCTTTTTACCTATTCCCTAAAGGTTCAATTCTGCGTTCACCCTTGGACATAGAGCCTTCTGCTTTGTAGATGTATTATGAGATGATAGTGACCGACCCATAATTCTTAATATTGTAAGATAGCAGACTTGATTTATTGGTGTATTGATAGGATTGTGGATTCCGTAGAGGTTGGGTCCTCTTAGCTGAGATAATCACAATGGGATCCAGATCAAACCTTTTACATAGATTTTTTTTTTTGGGGTAATTGGTAGCTTGTTTCACCTAATTTTTAGTAATTAGTCAATTGAACTATTAAAAATATTTTGTGAGAGAAACTATTAGCATTTTAGAATTATTTGGATCTCAACTTGCTCACATTTGCTGTCAAATTCACTTGACCTTTTGCAAAGATACTGGAAAGCATACTTAGAGAAATGGCATCGTGTGCCTTATCTTGTTCCCAAAAGGCAAATCCCTCGCCCACAGGGCCCTCACACCCTAACCTGACAAGTTGTGAAGGGGTAAATCATGGTAACTCAGCAGTTCCTGATATAGGAGGACCAGAGCCTGGTGCCCACAAGGAGCCCACCCACTTTGGATGTAACTTTCACACTGCAGCTGCCAGGACTCGATCCTGAGTCCTTGTTCCCAGTCTGCCACCTCGGAACCAACTGAGCTGCCCATGCGAGCAAACTTTGAAGGATAAACTTTGTATACTAGCCAGCTGCACTGCATTGCGGCCCCATCACAAGAAATGCCTTATCTTGACCTTACTTCTTGTAGGATCATATTTGAGTCCTTCTAACTAATTTCCTTCTCCTATCTTCTGCTTTAATTCTTTGCTTTCCCTTACCTCTCTTCTTCCACAAAGTACTATAGCTGAACTTTTAACAAGTATAATATAGCAAAGCCTTGAAGAGAATGGTTTCTTGGATGATGACATTAGTTTTACCTTCAAATCAAGTTAGAATTATATAAAGTCCACTACTATACTTTAAGGCTAATGTGCATCCATTTCTTTAAATTCTTTGTATCTTAGAAACAAGCATTCTTGGCTACTTTTAAAATGCACACGATAAATTTTGTAAAATATAAATTATTATTTAGTTTAATTAGTAAAATTTTATCTCATATTTGTTTCAACTTTTTTTAGATTAAATATACTTTGTCTCTTTATGATTTTGTTTCACATTGTGTGTGTGATTTGTAATATATATATAATTAATAGCCTAATGTAATTGTCATGTTGTTCCATGATATTCTATTACATTTACTTTTCAATAATAAGTAATAAATAATTAATCTAACATTATTGTTTAATTCTAACAATATAGTAGACCATTCCCAAATTTAAAAAAAAAATACTAAAGCATAAATAATCCTACAACAAGTGAAAGAATTTGGGTAAAATAGAACTATTACATTTTATAAATAAAATTATATCCTTTTCAGTTTTAAATTTTTATTATTTTCTTTGGGAGCTTTTTTTTTTGTGATATATACTTATCCTATTGCTCAACCATATTCTATTATATTCAATCAATAATAACTACTTAATCTAAACCTGTTAGTTGTTCCTCTTTTTCCCTATTTGTTAAAGGTTAAGAATGTTGTAATTGAATAATTGGAAGTGAAACTCTAATCGTGAGTTGCACATTATATCTTGGACTTTTCTTAAATAATATTAGTATCTTAATAATATTGATCATTTTTAATTTTTGTAAAATAAAAATATTCTTTTTGTTTTTAAGCATTGATTGAGATTGAAGTTTGCTTGTCCTTTATTCAAATTAATTATTTTCATGGAGGCAAACAAGTCTTTTTTAAAATCCCACTCTATTATGTTTTAGACTTTCATAATACCTTTTAAACATTTTCCTCTTTAATGGTACATAATAACCACTAGATATCTCATAACATAATATAATTACCAAGGACATTTTGGACCTTTAAAAATTAAAAAAATATAAAAGTTTAAATTTTTATGATCCTTATCTATATTTTTAAAATAGTATAGATTACTGCTACACTAACTTTTAACCTTTTGATTGAAAGGTCCAACTCTTACCATGCTTGGACAAGACCTCATAGGTCTTAGGTTCCACAAAAGTAAATTGTTTGTTTGATGAGAGAGAGAGAGGATTGAAACTTAAAAATTTTGGAATTGAAATACACTCTGAATACATCCGTAGGTCCTAATAAAAGAGTCTCGTATCTTTATGCAGCTAGCATTTCATATTTCTCTTTGGAGAAAATAGAAACTTTATGATATTTGTTATGAAATAATATATGTGGATGTTCATATTAATCAGTTTCCTGAAGAGAACTGAACTCCCAAAATATGACTCCTAATCAGATTTGATTTCCTTTCCCCATTAGAATTTGAGTTTTCATAAACTCTTGTATTATGACCCTATAAATAGGGCTCTAGATTGAGGTGTTGTAGACACTCATTCATTGATTGATTTACTCTCAGAGAATTAATAAAGATCTCTTGTTATTTCTCTCTATTTTCTCTCTATAGTTTTCTCCTATTCTCTACATTATAATTTCTTTATTAAGCTCTCTACATTAGTATTATTATTTTGCTGTGCCGACAACAATTGCGCGTCAACAAATTCATAACACGTTATCAGCACGAGTCTCTGCCACCGAAGTTGAGAGTTTAATCAAGAGAAAAATAGGTATTTTTTCTACCTTTGAATTCCCATGGCAAACTTTTCAAAACTCGTTTTTTACTCTTGATATTTATAGAAAGAATTATATAGATGCTCAAATTTATTGAGATATAATGGGTCTGGCAGACACCATCTCAAAATCGTATAAAAACCATGATTTTCTCCGTCATTATTTTAATGAGAATCTAAAGGCAAAATATCTTACCGTGAGAAATTCACTTATTTTGTGGAAGGATCTAAAAGAAAGATTTGACTACCAGAAGATGGTCATTCTACCAAAAACACAGTTTACTTTAAATCTGTGAATGAATGTATTAGAACCAATGGCTATGGCCCTGGAAGAGGTCGTAGTTGAAGTTGTCAATATAGACACGGATATGTTAAGAATAATCCATATAATCATGGCGACTAGAATATATGCATCTAGATATTATGGGTCCTGAAGACACCATTTAAAATAATACAAAGCATCAAAGCCAAAGCATCAAAGCCACTTGATTACTAGCAAATTGTGAATGAAACATACAATTACCAGAAGATGATTGTTATATAAATACTAGTTATGATTTGTTATAAGTGTGCCTATAATATTTTATATCTATCAGTATGCAAAATTGTATTGCTTTTAGAATTTCTCCTAAATTAAAGTTATAAGGAGAAATATCACTAGTAATGTGATGGATAAAAGATTTTTCCTTTCTCATATTTCTAACATGCTCCTGAAGTAGCAATATTGAGAAGAAATTTTTCAGAAGTATTTTGAATTTATATCTTCCGAGACTAAATGAGTCCTTGATAAAATATTTTGATACTCGACCAAATATTTTTATATCATTCCCTGAAGTGAATGACATTAGAAATTATAATATATTTATGTACGAGATTTTGGTCGCGGCTAATAGAAATACACTTTGTTCTTATACTATAAGAATGACTCATTAAATCTCCAATAAATTGATACTCACCAGAAGTGAGAAAATAATGAGAAGGAAAAAGGGAAAGTAAGAATTCTAACATGTTATTGATGCAATATGAAAGTTTGTCACGTACCTGTAGTACGTCAAGCATGTTATGAATATCTATTAATTATTGATATTAATTTACTTCCCTAAATCATGCTACTGATAGTAATGATGCTTATGTCGAAAATATTAATATGGCATATGTGAACGTAGCCAATTCTTTTGAATATTCAGAAAGAGTTTTTAGCATTTTGATATGGCATATGCTAATTTCCTATGTTATTTTAGTTTATTTTGGATCAAGAATGGTGAAGATACAATTTGTCTAAATAATATTTGTTGTTTATTTGGACAAAATTTAAAATATATGTCCAAAGTATAAATTGTAGTGCAAGGTTCCTGAAGAACTAATTGATCAAATAACTCTAGAAGAGTTAATTGATTTAAAACTCCAGAAGAGCTACATGATCTTCACCCAATGGTCAATTCTGTAATGCATTGTTCTCCATATAGTCTCGTAAAGCTTTTTGAGTTTTGATTATATTATCAGTATATCGAGACATTAGATGAATGAAATTTTGAGGCATATGCATTACCATTATGACAAGAAATATATGTCAATTATAGATACCATTATTTATCTCTCCTGAGTTATATTGCATAGAATTATGAATTTGAGATGCAATATTGAGTAAACTTGAAGTTTACTGATAAATAATTTATTAGTTGGCATGACCGGTTAGACCATCCTGAATCATTAAAATACGAAGAATGATTATGAATTTATTATGGAACCAGAAGTTTCTTAATATGATGAATTTATGTGTGCTACTTGTTTTATTTAAAAGTTACCAGTATTACTTGGGGTTGAATTTGTTATTTTGGGATGAATATGAAAAATTATTAGTTGATGCATCAACAAATAGTCGTATGTATATTGTTGTTTTTGCAACCTGTAGCTTGCACAATTTATTGATAATGAGCTCATGTTTTAAGATTCTCCCAAAGACATAATTTGTCCTAATAATACTGATTGTATTGAGATAAATATTAAACATCCTGCAGAATGTTTATGACTATGATATATTAGCACTTGTTTCGTATTTTGCCAACACATTGTAATTCTCCTCATAGTAGTTGGTTTGTGGTCAGAAACTAAATATTTCCCATCTTAAATTTAGAGATGCATTATGTATGTTGCTCCACCACAAAAGTAATGAGATGGGTTCTCAAAGAAATTATTAAATATGTTGGGAGCAAATCTCAAGGGAGAGATTCGTATTTTGTTAATTTTGAATATATTGCCCCAACATAAAGAGGAGAAATTATGAGGCTGGATAAAGATATTAGTATGTGTCTCATCTTGATCTTCTATTTTGATCCTCATAGAAGATACCTTGAACCAGAAGTTCAAAGGATAATTTATATAACCAGATATATTAATTGACCAACATCCAGCAAAGAATGCTCCTATTTGATATCCCTGAAGGATAATCTACCACTACAAATAAATTTGAGACACAACTGAAATGTGGTAGATAAGTCGGTTCCAAAGATACAAACTCCTCATTGGAGCAAAGGTTTAAGATGGTCATATATGTTAAATCGAGGAGATTTAAATTCCAGCAGAATTTTTCTTCCAAAACATGATTGATAAATTATTTCCAGAAGAAATTCAGGTACCTGAAAACTGTGATAAATGATGAGATCTCAACATGAATGGGAACTATTGGAATCGCACAAGTATATGAATTTAAAGATGTTAATGCGCATAATATATTGAGGATTTTCAAATCGAGGTCTGCAGACTCGAAATGATAAAGTTCGCATGAGAAATAAGAAAAGTTTAAACTATTCACAAGTACACTTGAAGTGTACATGTATTCCCAGTAGGAATAATACACTTGGAGTGTAATACAAAGAGATAGCAATTAATATTTGCTTATAAAATGCGAACTACAGAAGTGAATATTTACCAAGAGATATGGTGTATGATTCTTCGTAAGACCTGCCATTGATAGAGAAGAAATATATATCTAGTGATGAATATAATAGTGCATGATAATATGTGTTTATATTTATTATCATTTGATAATAATATTTATATTTGAAGTCCCTGATGGACTCGATATGCTTGAAGCATATAATTGTTCCTGTAGAAAATAATGAGATTATCTGAGTGAATTTTTATTGAAAGAATGATTGAGTATGTCCATATATGAAGAAATTCTATATGTAGTTATACTTGCTATATATATTTCTTTATTAGAAGATATCCTCATTGTACAATCTATTGATTGGTATAGTGTTCCCCACATTAGGGGGAGAAAATCATCAATTAAAAGAGGATATTATTTATGACTTTCATTATCTTGATCTATGCACAAGTATTAATGAACTAGAAGTTCAAAATATTGTTTATTTATATAATATTGCATATTGATTGTTTGCCTAACTCCTGTAGAGCTAGTCAATACAACATTCTACTTATAGATATTCTTATTTGGATAAATGTCCCAGCAGGACAAATATATGAATTTTATTGTCATGATTTTGATATACGCCTGAAGCGTAATTAATCTCTTGATTTTTGAAAATAAAATACTCAAAAGAGAAAAGAATTTGATGATCAAGATATTTTTCCTGAAGAATTTAGAGGAGCAAGTATTGTGATCAATATTATGAAAAGTCAACATTTTGTTTTGATTAAACATCTTGAAGATGTTTCACATGGACATAGCACATCAATTATTATTGGGTTATTATATGTGAGATCTTTTATATCTATTAAAGGATATTGAAGAACTCTTTGGTCATGAAGTACCATAACTCTACAATTTAGAGCACAAATACACTTGTTTGCATATAAGCATATATCTATTATAGTTCTTCTCTACCCAATAAATTTTGAGACGGCATTAAGCTTGCTTTTGAATCTCTTTGAGATAGTTTATCTCGAATATTGAGAAAATCCAACTCCTGTTGAGATGGATATGCAAGGTATGAGTTACCTATATGATTCACATACACCATACATTTATAAGAATGTGTTGATTATAACAGCCACATCTTCAACTTATAAAAATTCATGATGTTGGTTGAGAATATATTTGATCATGATTAATGTATTCGAGATAAATCTATATCCTCTAAGGAGGAATTCCAACTATATTGTTGGATAATAATAAAGTTTGGAATATATCTAAGGAGATATGATAAATTATATTTTTTCACAAGCTCCAGAAGAGTTGTGATATTGATGTGTAATGAATTTGATCATTTGATTATTTGATAAATCTATTCACTAAGACTTTACCGATAGCAACATTTGATTGAAAAGTATCGGTTAAGAAACCTTAAAAGGTTTTCTTATCAGGGGGAGTAATAATGACATAAAGAATAATGTACTCTTTTTCCTTCACTAGAGTTTTTTATCCCACTGGGTTTTTATCTAGTAAGGTTTTAACGAGGCATATTCTTTATGTTATGAACATCCAAGGGGAAGTGTTATGAAATAATATATGTGGATGTTCATATTAATCAGTTTCCTGAAGAGAACTGAACTCCCAAAATATGACTCCTAATCAGATTTGATTTCCTTTCCCCATTAGAATTTGAGTTTTCATAAACTCTTGTATTATGACCCTATAAATAGGGCTCTAGATTGAGGTGTTGTAGACACTCATTCATTGATTGATTTACTCTCAGAGAATTAATAAAGATCTCTTGTTATTTCTCTCTATTTTATCTCTATAGTTTTCTCCTATTCTCTACATTATAATTTCTTTATTAAGCTCTCTACATTAGTATTATTATTTTGCTGTGCCGACAACAATTGCGCGTCAACAAATTCATAACAATATTATAGTTTTAAAAAACATACAACTTCTGATATAAATGGTAAAACTTGAATCATGTTAAGAAATAATTCATAATATATAGATGTTCATATTAGTCAATTTTCTAAATAGAACTAAAAAATATTATTCTTGATTAGATTTAATTTTCTTTTTCTCTTAGAGTTTGAATTTTTATAAACTCTGATATTATGAATCTATATATAGAGGTCATACAATGACTTTAATAAAATTTATGAATATTGATTCTTAAGATATATTTTCTCTTTATTCTCTCTTTTCTTTATTCTTTAATTTTATATTATAATTCTTTAAAACGTTAAAACTATGAGGTGTGTGGATGATACCTTAATTCCACTTCCTTCTCGTACGTGGGAAAGCGACACTAGGTGCCCCGATGTATCTTTGAAGACCGTTGAAAGAAATCGTGCGAAGTCTCAAAACACCAAAAATCACCATTCCTCGGACAAATTCGCAATCACATAGCCACAAAATCGTGATGTCCTAGTGTGAAATCGCTTTCCGGTATCCATAATTTATCGTTAAAGTCCTTTTCTAGCAGTTCCATCAGAAAGCTGGCAAGAAACACTTCACATGTCTCAGCACTGATCATAAAGAAACAAATTCTACTCCCAAAAACTGATTCAAAAAAGACTTCCGAACACGTTGCTCACTGTCTCTTCTTTCTCTTTCTGATCGTAATGTAATGGCTCTTTCATTTGTAACCGTCTAACTTATCGGCCATGGTATGCCGTCCAATCTCAATCTTAAAATTAATTTTTGTAAAAGACATTTTTAAAACTAACATAAATCAATATTCAAATTAAAAGTGTCATAATGTCTTTTTGTTAATGCAAATGCGTGAAATTGAAATTCAAGTTGGTTTGCAAATTCCCTAGTCTGGTCAGTAGGTAACAAGGTTATTGGCAGAGAAGATGACTAAACAAATCTTAATATTTGCAACGTGGTGGTATGGTGGTTAATTCATTTAACCTTTATGTTGAACATTACGAGTTTGAACTTCACTAAGAACATATATAGTGATGGACTTAGGTAGATGTTAATATACTAATATATATAGATATATATACGTCATAGCCCCTCCAAAGTGGCATGTATAATTCTATATTTCATCCTATTTCTTCTTTCTTTTTTTTAAAAAACATTTATATCACATAAAACAATATAAAATTATTAGTACTATTATTTTGCCCCTCCAAGTATTTTTTGCCTCCATTCCACTCTTCCTATTAGGTTCTCCCAAAGCGCTGAAGTTACAGTCTTACACGTATGATTTGCCGTAAGTGCAAGACCAAATTTGGTCTATAGAATCAGATTAATCTGATCCGACATATCAAATTTTTTTCTCCTATATGTATTTTTTAAAAAAAATTTGATAAATTTTTGCAGTCCTCGGATCAGATCAGATCTGACAACTAAAATTGAGTGCTGCATGTGCGGAGAAACTGCATATGCAGCATAGTAGCCAGACTTCTCCCAAAGGTTCAATCTTGCATTCGCCCTTGGACATATAGCTCTCCACTTTACAAGTATATTATAAGATGATAGTGACTTACATATAATTTATACATATATATATTACTAAAATACTTTTACTCTCTCTCTCTCTTCCTCTAAAACTCTCAAATCTCCAATTTTAATTTTTAAGATTTTAAATTTTTTTATTAGTTAGAAGAGTTGTCATTAGTCAAGAGATAAAATAATTTGAATACTTTAGTTTATCCTAAACAAATCTTTTAATTTAAATCAAATTCCTTATAATTTTCTACTATTTCCACATAGCTTCATCTACTACCACTTTCTCCACAAATTTTTTCTTTCTTCACAAACTTTTCCTCATTAGATTTTTTATCGTCAGATCCTCTTATTTTTCTCTAATTAGGGTCTTCTTTTTTCTAAATTAAAGAGATAATCTTTTCAATTCCTTTTTTGATACATGTTGTTCTTATTCTCTTCCTTTTCTCTTTCACTTTAATGTTTGACTTCTGAATTTGATAAATAGTATTATATATTTAATTTTCTTGAGGAGTTTATTAATGCTCAATGTTTCTCTTATTGTTCAAAAGATGTTTATAAATTAATTATTTTTAAAAAATATTTTTTTTTTTAATTTGTTGAGACTTCTTCAGTTAAATCTTACAAAATAAGATGTATGTATTTTTCTATTAATGTTTTATTTATATTTTTATTCTTGAATATGAGTCCGTGTAATCTCTTTTGAGAATAAAATATATTTTTTTAAAACTTTTTTAATTTTCTAATTATCAACAAGTTTGCAAGTTGTACATGAATTTTATATTCAATTATTCCTTTGCTCCCTTTTTGTCAACTTCTTTTATTTTTTTAGTTTTATTTTTAGCATCACTGATATTTTCTCTTTTTACATATTTCATGCCTTTTCTTTTTTTTTGCTTTGATTGAATGATATAATCGATTTTATATTTTTAGTTGTTTTAATAGAAAACTATTGAGTTTTTATTTTTTTAAATAGATTTTGAAGATTCAAGTTTTTTTTTTTTGAGGAGATGACTTCATGAATATTTATCTGTTTAGTTCTTGATATCTATTACACTAATTAGAACAATATATATTACTATCTAATTTAATCATTCATTTGCTAAATTTTAAAGATAAAAGTGTCTAATTGCTTATTAAAATATTCTGCATCAGAATCTGCATAACTTTACAATACATTAGACATGAAATGTAATAGTCGATGGTTTTTTTTTGTTTTTATCTTTTTATCAAGTAAATATAAAAGAAAGAAATAATTTTACAAAGTACATTAACACTATAGTTTCTTTGTGATTGATTAATAACATGATTCTTTTAAAAAAATTGAGTAATGACTTGAGAATCTTTTCATTTTAGAAAAATATTTCTTTGAAGTTTTTAATATAAAATACTAATATTTTTTATTTTATATGTTATTTATTTTTTAGAAACAGAGAGAGACAAGTAAGAGGAGAGAAATTTTAATTTTCACAATGATTTTATTGCAAATATATTTTATTTTTTTGAAGAGTCAAAATAAATAATTAAATGAAAAAAATTCTCTTTTTCTCTTACACATAATAGGAGTAGGAGGTGAATAAGGCAGAATAATTAAAGATCATGCCATAAAGTTAATTTACTTTAAAGATATAAAAAAAATACAACTTATTTATTTATTTTTTTCTTTTCATCTTAATTTATTTATGATTAACCATTAGTGCATAATTTTTTAACTACATACATAAATTTGTTTTATATTTTTTGTAATAACTCTAATAACTATTTATATAATAACCCGTGTTAATTTTTCTTTATGATATTTTTTTTGAATAAAAAATTAACTCTGTCACTAAAAGAAATGAATTTACTTATACGACTATAAAAATATTTTTCAATGACATTTACAATAATTTTTTTTAAAAAATTTATTTTTATTATACACTTATTTTTTAGATAATAATATATATATCATACAAAACACGAACTTTATACTAGTACTTAATATTGCAAGATACAAGGTCAGAGACTTGATTTATTAGCGTATTGATAGGATTGCGGATTCCACAAAGGCTGGGTCTCTTAGTTGGAATAACCGCACTGGGATCCAGATCTAACCTTTTACGTAGAAAAAAAAATTTCTGGTAATTGGTTGCTTGTTTCGCCTAATTTTTAGTAATTAGTCAATTGAAATATTAAAAATATTTTTAATAGGGAAGGACTATAATAAATAAATCCTGATTGACCAAATCTTATATCCCTTAACGTGTACAATACGTCGAGTTATGATGAAGTTTGACTCTTGAAAATTATAATATACATGGAGTAGCATTCATCTTTATCTTGAAAAAAAAAAAAAAAGTAAGAGAAACTCCGTCCTCATTGGATATACATGACACGATTACAACGATTTTCGCAAAAAAGTAGTTTCCATCATTCTTAGTGAGAGAGATTACACTAATGGAGCTGTGTCCTCTTTTTACTTGTCAAAGAAGAATGTTGCAAACAAGGCTACTAGTTGATTTCATTCTCTCTTTAAGATTAAAGACTAATCAGTGTCAAAAAACACTTGTAGCCAAAGTGCTTTTGGTCTTCTACTCAACAATTTTGCATTTTCCCAAATCTAGAGGCCAATGATCAATCAAAATAGTTGAAGTAGACAAACATGATATATTTTTATTTTTTAAAAAGAATTTTTATAAATAGAAGAGAAGAAGAGAAATGACTCAGTATAATTATTTTTCATGATCAAGAATCTAGTGTCTTTGGATTAGTTTTTTTTAGTTGAATTATATTAGAAATCGTAAAAATATATTGTTCGTGTGAAGAGGGAAGTAGGACAAACAGTAGAAAAAATAGAAAAAATTTAAAGTTTTTGAATTGAAAAGGTAATTAAAGTATGGCCTAATTATATCAATTTCTTCTCACTACACAATATCCACTTGGAGCTACAAACACACACATCAATACCCCCTCATTCACACATTCATATATATTTTCAAGCTTATGGTTTGCAAAGTATAACCAACATTCCAAACTATATTGTGGAGAACATAGAACTTCTAGTACTACCTTTAAGCAGTCATATCATCTCTTCTTTCATTTCCATTATCATCTTAGTTTTTTTTTTTTTCTCTAATCTCTCTCTCTTTTCAATTTCTCTCTAGGAAAGGATAGAATTTCTTTTTTGTTTTTTTGATAAATGGAAGGCATAAAATTTCAGACATTATTCTTCTTATCACTTGTTGTAGTTCACAAGTTTGTGTTCTAGAATCTCTTTGACAAGGGCTAACTTAAAAGTGAGATCATTCAACTCAAAATTTCATCTCACTTTAACAAATTAGTCACTCACATTCTTTTTTTAAGAAAAAGATAATAATAGAATTAAGAAATATAATTATTTTACAAAATCTTAAAAATTTTAATATGACACATTCTCACCTCCATCTTCGTTTGCGTTATGATTTTGCGCATTTTAATCTAAATTTTAACCATTAAAATTTATTAATTGATAACTATATGCGTATTTATCTCTTATTTCTCTCGCGTGAAATATATGCGACATTATATGTATGTTTATGTATAAATAAAATTAGTCAATATCTTTACCATCAAATTTTTTTGTTAATAACTAGATGCGGATCTTTCTCTTGTTTTTCGATCTTTCTCTTATTTTGAATACTTGGAATATGGATAATGCGATAAGTACATATGTATAAGGCATAAAATTAGTTTTCAAAAAAAAAAAAGAAAAAATATCTTAACATTCCATTTGGTCCAAAAAGTTGATGATATAAACTCTTAACAAAAAAGACAACAACGTAAGTAAAATTCACCCAAAAACCTCTCATTGAAGGGAAGGCCTCATGAATTCGCACAACAAAAACCACCACCGTTCTAAACCGGAAAGCCCGGTCCGCCACCTCCCACCCGTTCAAATCAAGCCACCTCTATCCCCACGCTACTCATTCTCCCCCTCCAGCTCCGGCACGCCAATCTCCGCCGCCAACCGCCGTATTGCCATCGCTGTGGACCTGAGCGACGAGAGCGCATATGCCGTCAAATGGGCCATACAAAACTACCTCCGCCCTGGTGATGCCGTCATTCTCCTCCACGTCCGACCGACGTCCGTCCTCTACGGTGCTGATTGGGGCTCCAGCACTCCTCCCACCACCGTTTCACATTCCACCTCACCATTCAGCGGTACGCCCACCACAATCTCCACCCCGGAACGAGAACAACTCGAGGATGATTTCGATAACTTCACCAATACGAAAGCGACAAACATGGCGCAACCACTTGTGGAGGCTCAGGTCCCGTTCAAGATCCACATAGTGAAAGATCATGACCTGAAGGAGAGGCTCTGTTTGGAGGTGGAGAGATTGGGATTGAGTGCAGTGATCATGGGCAGCAGAGGATTTGGGGCGTCCAAGAGGAATAGTAAGGGAAGGCTTGGGAGTGTGAGCGATTATTGCGTGCATCATTGCGTCTGCCCAGTGGTGGTGGTGAGATACCCCGAGGAAGGTAGCGATGGAAATCGTGGGGAGGTGACGAAGAAGGCGGAGAATGAGGGGGAGCTCCACCCTGTGCCGGAGGAGGATCAGGAATATCATGATGCTGATGATCATGAGCACAAAGGTATCCACTTTGTTTAATCTGGTAATCCAGGTCATTTCGTATCATAATTTGTTGCAACATATTTACAATTAATCTTATCTTTCTAAATGCAGTTTCTTTTTTTGCTTAATCTTTGATTTGGAATTATTTTTCTATATATTTAAATGTTTTGGTAGATCATGAATATTCATGTCATCAATCGTAATTCAGCTTCTGGAAAGGAACATGCTCTATTCCATGGCCATTGATGAACAGCAAAATACAGAACAAATCTATACTATATATTTCTATTTTCTCATGTTCACTGCTTTTTGAATCTCTTGAACAAAGAAATAACGATAATAAGTGGCTAAATTGGAAGGGAGAGTTTATGAACTTGAATGGGATTTCAACTGCTTAGATAATGGATTCTGGTACTGTTAATTATCTTCTTTTTGGCTATACTCGTGCGCCTCAAATTCATTGACTTTTCTTTTTTTAAAAAAATTTTGTTGACACTACATATCTCCCTGCTTAGTTGTTTAGTACTTTGTTTCAAGTCCTTGTGGTATTTCACGTCATCTTCTGGTTCTATAAGTTGAGCGATATGATGAACAACAGCCTGAATACCAATAAAAGAAGAAATAATTCTGGAAAAGAAAATCGAGTAACCAACTATTAAGTCCCTAATTTTATGTTTAAAACTTGAAATCTTGTCATCAATTGTTTCTGTCAGTGACTTATGCTGTAAGGGTGCAGGCATGGTGAGTTGGTTGTACAAAAGCTTGTTTTAAGATGACTTGGATTATAATTTGTGCTTGCTTAGCTCTATGAAGCTTTCTCTTTCTGCAATGCTACTGGTATACATTCTAGTTTCATAGTTGCACTAACTCTGTCTGTTGACCTGCTGAAATAATTTGGATGAAAAAATTCAGTTAGTCCATTAAATAAGGATATCGAACTCTTTTTCTCTGCCGAATGCTTTTCTTTCAGAAGAGGTGCATCTCTTTCTGGTACATATGAAAGATGAACTGTATTGGAAATGTTATCTAGACTAAATACTGAAAAATTTTTGCAAGGAAGATAAAGTGGTTGGCCTTTGTTCTCTTTTTAACTTTCGTGAACATGTACTCTTTCAAAGGATTCTATTTTCCCTTACCATAAATATGTGATAAAGCACCATATATAATTGTCTACCTCAACCACCAATAAATTGCTGACTTGACACGTGTTAGTAATTCCATATTATTGTTAGTGCATCATAATTTTCAGACAGTAGGTTTGAATCTACTAGTAGCCCTTCAGGTATTTGATTGTCTTCCATTTGATATTTGGTATCTTCATGTACAGTATTGCTTTTAATTGCATCTGATTGATTCTCACTTTCATGTCCTTTGCATCTGAATACTCAAAACATTTTTTCTAGTAATAGATATTTGTAGACTTGAGGTCTCTCTTTCTGCTTCTTGTGTCTGGCTTCATCAATGACTCTTTGATCTTATTTGAGAGAAGGAAGCAAGGTTTTCAATCTTTACATAAATAATAAATGTAATAGGGAAATTGCTCAGTGAAATAAAATCTGTATTTTAAACTTTGGCATTTGATGGCTTCTTCTCTGCTCTGCATGAGGGAAGAAGGATTCACTAGCACTGGCCCCTCTTGTCAAATGAACCTAATAATTTATCATATTAATATGTTCAATTCTCTGTGAAACTCTGAAAGCATGGCGTGATGACCACAAGTATGCTAGAATTACTACTGCATCCTAAAAGTATTGGATGATAAGCTAACCATGCTTCTATACTTAAAAGCTTGAATTTTGTGATAGTGTGGAAATATCGTTTCAGCATGTTGAATGCATGATGCATCAAGTTGAAATTTTCCTTCCATAGGCAGAGTGATCTCATATTAAACCAGATTTTTAAAAAGATTTCACCAACCACAAAGTTTTCACTTGCAGGTGAACAATATCTGTTTTGGATAATTTTCTACTAGCTGCAATCTCAATGGGTTTTGAGAGTCATAGGTTTTGTGGCCAGTCTACAAGTGCATGTTTCTCTTAATTTCTCATACTAATACTTTGTCTTGCTTTTCAATTTCAATGCAGTTGTCTCAGGACCAAATGGAAAGTCTGAAAGGAAGGATTAGAAAAAGTAATCTGATCTCTGGAGTACATGAGAGGTTATGTTTTGGGTGGATGAAAAGGAGTATGGAGAGATTGCAATACCTCTTTTCTGTTTTTGTTTCCTTAATGGTGCTAGAGTTCATCCTGTGCATGGGCAGACATAAACTGTTATTTTCTTAGTTTTTTCTAGCTGGTCTTTCCCCAGTTTCTATTCTGTTTCAGCCCGCCTGTGTGCTTCGTCCTCTACATATCAATGTAAAAGATAGGGAATGCATATCCATGCGAGAAAATAACGTACGTTCTCCATATTTCTGAAGACGCAAGTTTGGCCAAATAACGTCTTGCTTGTGGAACTTTTCTTCCGCACATACAAATTTCAAAAAGTGCCCTTTGTTTCAGCATTTGGGATCATTTGATTCCGAAAGCTATTCAGCAGCATGATTAATGTTCTTTCTTCTTGTTTTTCTTTTCCTTTTTTCTTAATGTTATTTGTGAGAATTGGAATTTACCTGGGGAATGTAGACTCAATCAAGTTTCTCACCGGGGTAGGAGGAAAGCGCAATGTAACCAATACCATGATGCCTAAGATAGATCAGATATAAACTTTAGCAATTTCCTAATGCGACAACTTTGTCATCACGAGAGATTATTTCATTTAGCCTTTAAACTATGCTATCTTTTGCAGTTTTTGAAATACTATAATATAATCGAGAAGGATATCTTCGAGTGAGGGGCTGGAAATACAACTAAATCAAGAGACTATTTTCGAAGTAAATACAACTAAATCAAGAGACTATTTTCGAAGTAAGGGGCAGAGGGATGCCCTTAACTTCTTTTAACTGGATTCGTTGCAAAAAAAATTAACAGAAGAAGCAACAATAATTTATTCCTACCCTTTTTATTTATTGGTTTACTTTTCAACCAATCCATGTGGAAGATACAAAAATTGATTATTTTGCTTCTCTTTTGTTGGTTTCATGGTATATTTGGCCAGACAAAAGAAATGGCAAATAAAAATGTGTCTTTTTCGTTGAACATGGACTGTAAAATTATCCCTACTCTGAGAACTGAGATGAAAGGCAAGCCAAGAGAATTCAAGGACGTTTCATTGATACACCTTTCCTCTTTGCTACCCAAGCTGCTTCTTAGTTACAAACAGAGTTCAATTTTTCGATGAACCCATCATCCATGATTGAGTTGAGAGAACTTCCGAACAAGTATCGCGCACACAATGTCTGGAAAAAACATCTGAGTTCTGCTTCCGGCAGCAGCATGCTTTGTTCCCCCCATGGTTCGTCTTTATGAGAAAAAATACCAAACAAAGTTAATGAAGGAAAAAAAATATCCCTTCATTTTCTTCCATATTGAAGTTAAACCTGATTTTCCGAGCGTTATCAGCATATTTTCCCATGATTCATTTTTCCTCCTTATTTTCCTTGAAAAATCAGGTGAAAGAAAAGACTTATTTTAAAAATTAAATTCCTTTTCTTTAACCGTGCACAAAAAGTAATCACAATTTAAGGAAAAAGAGGATGACAAGGCGAGATATATATAGTCTTGCAATTTGATATTTTGCAGAAATGAGGTTTCAAATCAAACTACAAATTCTGAAAGGAAAAATATGACAAACTAAAAACACACTAAGGGTAGAGTCGATGAATCTAGGGCCAGCATCCAATCTAAACTAGCAAAGCCTAGACAGGAACAAGCAGGTCAATTATTACCACTCCCAGTTGATAAAAACAGTTATACATGGCTAAATCTTCAAAAAACTCCGAGGGTTCCCTCACTGCGGCTTCTGCGCATCGAAAGCTCAGATCTGAAGCTGAGGAGCTTGCTGTTAAAATCATAAAACTGACTCTGCTGAGTAGCTACCTTCGTTCCATTTGGTGGCAGTCGCACATGTCTACTCTTGGAGGGCTTTGATGTGGTTGTTACTTGACCTCTGCGACCATGGTTTGAAGAAGACGGTAACTTTTGACTTGCATTACTGTGGGCTGCCTTTCGCATGGCCTTCAGCTCTGGTTTGAGGCCACGATCAATCTGATGGGCATTCATGCCTAGTCGAGCTGACCTTTCTGCTATGTCCTTCAACGTGCCAGTTTTGATGGGTTGCCGGTTGAAGTAAGCTAGATGCGGTAGAAGACCTTGCAAGTATTTCTTTAGTTGTTCATCACCAACATTCTTCTGGGCCGGGTTTCCTTCAAGGCTGATTGCTTGCAATGAAACATAATTAGCTGCAAGCTGGCCTAGACATTTTGTAGTAGAGATTTTGTTGAACCTCAAATCCAGAACATTCATTTTCAAAAGCCGGTGAAGACCCTCAACCTCACTAATTTTGTTTCCAGCCAGATAAAGCTCCTTCAAGGAGGAACAAGAAGCAAGGCCTTCCAAGCAAGTAAAAGGTAACATGTAAGAAGAATGCAGAGATCCAGGCAATAAAAAAATTATGCAAAAGCAATATGATGGGACATCTGAAATTTGTGTGCTTACATCAACCCGAAGCAGATGAAACAAGCAATACAAGTGATTACTTGAACCAAGAAAACAGTTAGCAAAGTAGGATCAAAACAGAAACAGAAAAGATTAATGAGATCATGCAAACAAGCAATACCGGGGCTTCTGCAAAATACTTGGATTTTCAAGTTGAATGAAAAATTTTAGCAGAGCTGAAACAAATGGATCATATCTTGCAAA
This sequence comes from Rauvolfia tetraphylla, assembly GCA_030512225.1. Lineage (NCBI taxonomy): Eukaryota > Viridiplantae > Streptophyta > Magnoliopsida > Gentianales > Apocynaceae > Rauvolfia > Rauvolfia tetraphylla. The sequence continues at coordinate 3,755,764 of JAJQKT010000012.1, forward strand.
CATGGTTCAGTTTTCTGGTCAAGATTCATGCTATCTGGTCCAAACCCAAACCAAATACCGACAGAAATAGTAAAGTATTCAGACCATTTTAGTGAGATCTGATTAGTTAAAGAGAAAACAGGAATGTAAGAATAGTTCCACGATCAAATGAATCTAGTTGAAATTGTTATAAGGGCTTCACTAGTTATGACTGCTGAACCCTATGGATGCAAGCAAAAAATGTCCCAGTACTACATCAATAATGAAAATTTTCAAATATGGTTAACCATTGCCACCAAAGTGATTCCGACTTGCAAATCCTAAATTTTAAAGGTAAAGGGAGAACATTGTTATCTGAGAATTCTCAAAATATGAGATCCAAAAATTTGTCATATTGCATACTAAACTATTTTAGACACCACGAAATACATACATTTCCTATATCAATAACCAATGTTTTCTGGGCTTAAAACTCTGGTTCACATTTAAGCATCCATTTTGTCTTATTTAACAAAGAAATTTCATTACATTATATAGAAGCAAACAAACCAATCTATTCTTATGGTCATTTGGACAATAACAATCACAGAACAGAATGTGAGAGGCCGTACCATGTCCAATTCTTAGTAGTCTGTTGTAACTTAGATCAAGAACCCGTAACCGAGTAAGTTCTCGCAAACCTTCAATTGTGGAGATGTTGTTCTTTGACAGATTCAAAATATGGAGTCCTCGAGGGAGAGCACCAGCAGTAATTCTAACTGGCATGGAGTGAGAATGCCAATAGTCACAAAAAACTATGCCAGAAAGAGTGTAGTCCAAAGAAGGTAACGTTCAAGAAACACAAGCAAAAAGGATAACTCGAAGCCAGCAAGAATCTACCTATGGCATTCCCAGATAAGTTGAGTGCTCTGAGGCTTGAAAAAGCACTGAGAAATGGGATCACAACCAACCCATGGTTTACCAGCTGAGCTGCTGTGGATGTGGTAGACAATGAAGAGAGATATTTCTTAACAGCATCCATGCCAGGCTTATTGACCTTACCTTCCATCCTCACAGCAGGTGGAACATCCAAGACATTGCTACTTTTTGGTGAATCATGCCCTTCAGACATCATCTCATTTGATTCTTCCAAGGGGCTGCAGTGTTGAAGATCTATTACCCAGTCTTCTATGCGTTTTATCTTAAAATCCTTACTCGGCAACTCATCCCAGTGGCAAGATGAAGAATATCGATGAAAGTTGCCTTGTTCATTTGCTTCATCTGCCACAGGTACTATCCAGTCCTTTGAAGAACCAATACAGTCATAGGTGTCATAACTCTCATCAACAGGGTTTTCAAAATTGTTTTTATCATTAATATTCCATTCTTCATCATTTCTTGACCGATGTTGCAATTCCTGCGTTTTAGCTTCGAGAGTCAGCATTTGCTCATGTCTTGAATCAAGGACACTCAGACCCTCACCAGATCTAGAGCGATGCAACAAGTGACCAGGGGATCTGATGTTGGGTAAGGAATTTGATTTTACAATTGCACAGGGTGTAGAAGGTGTAAGGGAAGCAGATTCACCCGGACCAGATAAGTGGCTATCAGATTTTTCATGGCCTTCCTTTTCCGATTGTTGGACATTTCCAATAGAGCATGAGAATTCATGGTTTACCACGTCTGCATTTATTTGACAAGCATCAGAAGAGAGAGCTTCCTGGAACTGATGAGGTGTACTGGTCCCAGAACCCTTTGCTCCATTTGGACCATGCGACCCAGTGTTATCATGAGATCCATCACCAGAGGACTGTTGCTCTATCTCATCCTCTGAAGCATTCTCACCAGAATCCCTCCCTTTGATGTCTAAACCACTTCCCAAAGACTGGCTTTTCTTCATATGATGCACACTTTTTGACACTGACACTTCACAATCAATTACATTTTTTCCTGTATCCTCTGATATCCAGTCACACCCAACAGAGGAGTCTGCTGCATGATCAGTAAGATTTTCAACAGCATCTCCTTTGAGCTTCAGGTTTGATGAAGTTATTGCTTGTGTGTGATTGCAATTCTTTAGGGACTGACTTTGCGAACAATCTTCCAGTATCTTATGCATTGCTTCAGAAGTTAAGTGAACCGTTTTCTGATCCAGAAGAGATAACATTAAGAAATAGGCTTCCAGAATGTTTGAAAGGAAGTAAAACCTCAATAAAAATATTGGTCAAAAGGTTTCATCACTAACCTTTTGCTTGTGGGAATGGACGTGAGTGTTGAAGCATGAAAACCTAAACATCATTACAAAACTGACAGATACTTGAATCACATTGGAACTGTTTCTAACAAAAATTACTTTGTACACCCTTCCATGGACAAGGTGGACTTAGCCATAGTCTACAGATAAGCCCTCAGACACACGGCACAACCTCCAAATGTGTGAAGATCTCGATCTTCTTAGAACACATAGTAATAACCACCTGTGTCTACCAATCCGCACGTTCTTATTACCCCACACCTGCTTAGAGGTGCGAGAAATATTTGACGTCCTTGCAGCTGCCAGACTGAATGAAAATCTCTTGAATGGAAGTTATATTGCACTTATGCATAAGAGATGGCCTGTTAAATGAGGAAACCAAATCCAGCATGATGATCATTGGACCAGAAGCAAATACAGCTAGAGCTCAAATATTAATAGCAAGTCAACTCTACATTATCTTTGCATTTCAAATAAATAAAATTAGGTTTTGGTATATATCTTGATTCCTTCCTTCATTTCCGGATCCAGTTCCAAGATGCCAGAGGTGATGCAGCAAAAAAACAGAAAATACAAACATGCTTTTGAAATCTGAAAAAGATAGGAGATTCTACTTTCATAACATACAAAAACAGGTCGGGGCTTCTTGTTTCCTACTAAATACGACCTTGTTCCAAATTGTATGGATTAGTTTTCCTTTTTTCTCTACTTCAAATTAAACATCCCCACCTTGTGCTTTTCCCAGTTTATTTGTAGGTCAACTCAACAAACAACCTGCAAAATTTGACTCAGGACTTCTCTTAAATGGAAAAAGACCTAGTGACTCACCCAGAGTCAAACTATTTCATTCTTAAGGTGTATTACACCAACACTCTTTGTAGCCCTTCTGTTTTGCGGATTGATTAATGGCAATCAGTGTGTCACATATAAGGAACCCTCCACAGTTCCACTTGCTAGTAAGGTGGAGAAGTAACAAGTTATTCTTATTTCCCAGACATCTAGCGTCTAATTTCCATTCCATCTCTGCAGTTAAACTAGCAACAAAAAACTAATTAATAATCCCCAATTGGGTATAATCATCTACAAGAGAAATTAAAACCCCTCCTCTCCTGTACTAAGAAATGTAAATACCTCCAATAATAACAACCAATAATAAAACAGACACAAAACAAGCTCCAAAGAAAAATCCCATGCCAAAGCTCCAGCAAACTAAGAATAAATCTATATGACAGATTGAAACAATTGGCTGCTTAACATTACACACAGAGAGATATGTCAACACAAATCATGCTTTATGTATCATATCCACACCGCTTAAGAACCTGATAAATACTACTATCCATAAAAATACAGATAGAATGCGAGAAAATCTTCATTACATTCACAATTGCAGCAGAACATGAATCAGAATCATTGAAAACAATTATAGATCAAAATGAGCATCTCAAATCCTCCAAAAACAACTTATGCTCAGATTAACATAAACTAAGAAACAATCATAGATCGAACCTCTTTCCAGCCAGATTGTATTTCCGATTCTCCGAATTTTCTACTACTGCAGAATTAACAGAGCTTTTAACCTTTACAGACTTCATAAAGTGCCAAAATCGGACAGAAAACCCAAAAATTCAAAAAAAAAAATTTCTTTTTGGCAGAAAATTAACTTCAATCCTTTAGCCCTAGGAGAAGAGCGGAGGAGACAATCTGAAATTGAATATATATAGTAGACAACAGTAAACGGTGCGGGTTTAATGAATATCAATACCAATAATTAGCCAGGAAAAAGACTTACCAGATAATGGAAAAATTGATGCGAATGATTATCAGAATTTGAGATAATTTTCTTGATTTGGAAAATTAGGAGCCGTTTGTTGGGATTTGCTTTCGCCTTTTTGCTTTGGCTCCAAGGGACGGCAGGTTAGTGCGTGTAGAATTCGGGGCAATTTTATTGCCGTTGAATTAGGGAATCTGCAAGTGTGTCTCGTGCCTCTTATTTGACGTGGCTGTTCTTGTGCCTCTCACGGACTCCGCGAAGGATGCTATAGGGGCATCAGGTGGTTGAGGTTGAGACTGCTGTCACCTCTATTACTATTTTTTTTTTTTGCACTTTTATTTACTAATTATACTGTGACTATATTCCATTTTAAATTTTCTTTTCTCTCACTAAAATTCTCTCTCAACTCACTGTACATTCTTCCTAGTTTTTTTCAAATCTACTTACATTCTTCCTAGTATAACTAAATAGTTAAATTATATTATTCATTATTATTATTACAATTATTGTCTCTAATGAGCATCCTTAGAATTTTTAGTTTTAGTAGCACCATTGATTATTATTAGTTTAGTTGATTATTGTTGTTATTATTATTATTATTTAAATTTTATTTGTGTCTTAATTATAATTACTCATGTATTTATTATGATAATTATTTATTAATATTGTATTACAAATTTTCACACATTACATTTTTTTTATGTAATTAGAATTATTAGAATCATTACATTGATATCTTGATTAATGAATATTAATTATTCGCTGATATTCTCATGTTTGGCATTATTTGAATCAAGAAGATTTATTAGCACTATTGATTACAATTAGGTAAGTATTATTTTATTGTTGATGTCATTAGTTATTATTATTATTTATTTATGGTACTATTTGATTATTAATTTATTCAAATTAGTTCTTATTATTATTAACTAGTTATTATAAGTGTTTGTTATTACTAGTAGTGATATTACTATTTTGTTATAATTATTATTATTATATGTTTTATGTTAAAATTGTTATTATTAGTAGGAACCCTCATCTCTTGCCCTCTATAATAGGCGCCACACTTGGACTCCACATTTTTCTGAATGTGTCTTTTGCACATTATGTGATGACTATTGGGAAAGACACAATAGTTTGTATCAAAACGACTTCCTGATAAGTAATGATAACCTATGAAAGGAATGCCCCATCGAATATGTGTTAGATGCATTGAGAACGCAATTGTAGGAGGGGGTAGTCTCATTCTTCATCCACGCAGACGTAACCGTAACATTATTCTCATTGCAAGAAAGACATCTTATTCCTTCCAAAAGTGATATAGATTGCTAGAGATATTATTTACAACTCGTACAACTAATGAAAATGAAAATAAATTATCTTAAGCTAAAAGTAGGTACTGATTAGTCTTGTAAGTTGTATTTATGATAATAATGTACAACTACGTACGAACACACTGACAGGATAATAACTTTGCAAACATGCAACCACTAAGGACGTCGTAATCCTCCTTGACCCCCTGGCAATGAATATATCATTGATCAGTGAATAGCTTGTACAATTATTGAATTACAATTCGACCCTCCATCCCTATGGCCTTTAACTTGGTACGGATGTTGTAGACATTCTGTACCCTACTTTCACACATTTCATAATTATGGATAGAGCATATCTAAAATTTGTAGTAAATAATTTATTTAAAATATAATTAAAATTTTGCAATATTAAAATATGATGAATTATAAATAATGTTATTTTTACATAGCTTCTAATATTACACTATTGTCAAAGACGTAATTGAGTTACTAAGATTTCAATAAAAATTACGCACCTAATATTAGTCCCAGGATCCTCCCATCAAATGATCTGCAATCTGCTTCGGCTGCACATGACATCTAGCCAATTATTTAGTCATGTGAAACTCAGACTGAGACATCCTCGATGTCAATACGTGCCGCAAATATTCTCCCAACCAGTGGTTGTGCCTACCATCATATATATTCAATGCCCATGAACTTGGTGGCAACTTCGTATCTTTTGTTCGGAATGGACAACTGATATTCTATATTTGTGCTTTATGTAATGATCATTTTGAGCTCACATTTCTGCTAAATTTTGGTGTTTTAATCACCATTTACACTCCCTTTATCTCTTATTTGCTTTAGGTGAGTTTGTTGAAGATTTAGAATTAAATAAAGCAAACAAAGGGATTTTACACAATGAAGAAAAACAGAGAAATGCAGAGGAAAAATAGCCTGATAGAGAAATTTAAAGTGGGATTTTGACCTCTATGAAGATTTCAAATGCAAAAGTGGTCTTCTATACAATTATAGAGGACATTATGAAGTTTTCATAACAGTAAAATTTATATCAATTGGAGTTCATTTGCCTACCCTTCTGATGCTACAAATTCACCTGTCCTGCATTGTATTCTAGTTTTGATACATTTTTGTATAACGATCATATCTTTAGTTATAGATGCCCAATTGAGGTGATTTAAATCTATGTGGAAACCTAAGATCCTGCTATACAACGTTTATGCAAACACCAAGACCTAGATCAGTAGATTTAATACTCTAAATTCACCTAGAATTCAAAATAGTGTCACAGTCGTGCAGCAGAACCTTGCACCAAAACTGGAAGCAAGCGGCGCTTAGTCCAGACCAAGTGGCGCCATTTGTGTCGATCTGAAGCTGTTTCTCTGCTGCTTTTCTCTCTCTTTTGGGCTGGATTTAAATATCCCTTTAGGGCAAAAAGAGGCAGAAAGCTAGAGTGGGGAGAAAACAGCAAAAACACACCAAAAACTCACTCAAATCCCATCCCAAATCTTCATCTTTGCAATTTTCTCAATGCTACAGTGACGAATTTCAGCCTTGAAGAAGAGAAGATTTTACACCATGAAAATGAGCAATTCTTACTCTTTCTTTATTGATTTATATTCTTTGAATTGTAATATGTTGATGAACTAAACTTTTGAATACTTGGATGGGTATGAAACCTAGATTTTGCCTATGTGAATGAATTGTTTCCTTGGTTGATTGAATTCGAATTTCTTGTGGATTGTTTGTGGGTTTGAATGGTTGAATTGATTGAGTGGATTATTGATGCATAATTTGGAATTTTTTCACTTAGAATTGAGAAAGGAAGGGTGATTGACAATTGATTCATAATCTGGAAATTTTCACTTAGAAGTGAGAAAGGAAGGATGAAATAGACCATACACAAACAATGAGCATGATTTAGGTGACTAGAGATAGAAACCTCAACATCTTCTTGGCAATTAGAGAAATCTAATTGAAAATTCACAAATCTTAATGCGTTCTTAGATTAAATTGTTTAGAAAGAGATTTCAACTAATTAATTTGAGAATGGAGAACTTTCATCTAGAGATAGAGTGAGTTCTAATTAAGGAATTTCATCAAATATAAGAAGGGCAATTCATCAACCAAGGGACTTCCTATCACATAGGTAATTCTAGGGGGATTTTCCATCCAAGTATTGTTTTCTCTATTGAATTCTCTCTTGCAAGCAAGATTGATTAAGTTGGTTTAATTAGTTAAGTTAGATTTCTTTTCCTAGCAGTTATTCCAATCATTTTCACAAACAAATTTGTTAGGCTAAACAATAGAGTAGAAAGTGAGTAATGATATTTAATCATCCCCGTGGATATGATATTTAAATTTGCTTGTCATTATACTAATTTAAATGATGGGTGCACTTACCTTGTGTTTGTGTGCAAATTGTTGAGGATTATGATAAAATTGAGTATGTAGGCATAGACAACAAAACACAACAACAACCACACTTTTTGTTCCTAATTAGTCCCTTATACTTGTTATGTGTCAGATCCGTAATATCTTTAGGGTACAATCTTTTCTTACCTCCTCGCTTACAAGTTAGCAAAGTATAGGGAAGATCGTCTTCATCCTTCAAGGCCCCGGTTGTTTGCTCACAATGCTAACTCTTCTTTAGAGCCAAATAACTAGTCCATAGCAAAAACGTGATTGTAGTCAACTAGCACTTTGGGAAACTATTCGACGTATATGTCGTTCTCCTCTTGCACATGTAAGAACAATATTAATATAACTAATCGAATATTTACATTCTAAACAGAAATAACTACAAACTAAATTTTTATACAACCGTAAATATTGAATTTATTCAAATGTTATATGTATATGAAAATAATGCACTTATTATTAGTATTGTTACTTTTTTATGTCTGGGATTGGGAATAAAAGGGGAGTTAAGTCTGATAAGTACCCGAACTTTTGGAGTCTTGACAATTAAGTACAGAATCCCAACATTATGACAATTAGGTACCCGATTGAGATAAAATCTATTAATTCAAATAGGGAATCCATGAGCTCACATGTCAATTTCAAAAATATAAGGGTTAATCTTGTACAAGTATCCCGAACTTTGAAAGTCTTGACAATTGAGTACCCAATCCCAATACTATGACAATTAAATACCTAATTTTAAGAGAATCCTAAAATTTTGATAGACAGCTTATGGCCTATTGCAAATGCGTTCAATGCTTTTTAGAAAAATTAGAAATCTTATTTTGCCCATCAGTCTTGGAGGGAAGTCGACAATGAGAAATTACAGGAAGGAAGAAAAAAATATCACTCTCTCCCAACTAACTCTCTTCAACTTTCAACGTGTAGAGAAATCCTCCATATCGAGAAGAAGTTTTTCATTTGTCTCTTACAACTTGGAGTTTGAATTCACCTACTCTTCATGTCTTGCTTGCATATTAGTGATGTTTTATTTCAACTTTTCGTTCTTTCTTAGTAGAATCTTCCCTATATATTTTCCTTTCTCGCATATTGGATAATCAACCCATTGAAAAAATCCACATAAATTATTTTGTTACATTTTTTTACAAATTTTGTGAGCAAGGTTGTTGGTTTTAGAGAACAAGATGAAGAAACAAAAACACATTATAACCACACTACCTTATAGTTTGAACATCCAAGAAAATTTTTTTAGGATTCTATCCAAATTGGGTACTTAATTAACATAATATTAAGGTTGGGTACACAATTGTCAAGACTCCTTAAAGTTTGGGGTACTTGTACAGATTTAACCCTTATGTTTTTTAAATTAACATGTGAACTCATGAATTTTTTGTTTGAATTAATGAATTATATTTAAATTGAATACTTAATTATTATAGTATTGTGATTGGATACTCAATTCTCGGGGCTCCTAAAATTTGGGATACTTATATAGACTTAACTAAAAAAAAAAAAAAACTGTGATACTTGGGTACCCGCTAATTTGGAAGGCGGAGGGGGTTGAGAAAAGGAGCCTTCCCGGACAGTTTCAGGGGTCTCTATGTAGAGGCACCGGCAGCGCCAGCAAGGCCTAGTGGAATATGAACCCGTCACCGAGGTGTGATCATGTGAGATGGCCCTTGTCACTGGATGCAGGAATGTGTTCCATGGGGCCTTGCCATGTTGGGTGAGGGCTATTTGAGCCCGTCCCCGAGAATACCCCAATCATTCTGGGGGACTTGGATAGTAACGTTAAAAAGTCATTTCAGAAGTTAAGAATAGATTTCTACCTCAATATCTTCCGTGTTTGACTGTACTTCACTACACATTACTTCAAGTTGTCTTCAAAAATTATGAATCTTTAATAATTTGCTAAAATTTTAAAAAGAAGGTTGAAAGATTTTTAAATTTTAGAGAGATAAATAAAAAATAAAAATAAAATATAACTATACGGCAATTAGTAAATACAACGTTACAAATAATAAGTGCATTTTTTTAACAAAGGAATTCACCATTATTATCTAAACATGTGCACTAAGTAAGTCACGTCTTATGTAATAGCTCAAAAATCATGCGAGAATGTATGTCATACTAAATAAACCCTATGCGACGTGCTCATCTTGTGTCACATTTACTCAAAAAGAAAATAATTAATTTTAATGATTATCTCGCAGTTGATTATCTTAGATAAATTGTCACTAGATATCTTTTATCTTCAATGTATTGTAAAAAAAAAATTATTATGATGAAAATATTTTTAATAATATAAATATATTAAGAATTTAAATTTAATCACAATAGTAAGGTGTTTCAATAATATAAATCATTTCGAATTTTGATCTTTTCCTTACAAATAATTATTTTGCAGATATAAAAAAATTTGGCATATTTAGATTGGTTTTTTTAGTTGAGTTGTATTGAAAATTATAAAAATGAATTATTTGTGAGACGATAAGTAGGGTTCAAAGTGAAAAAAGTGATCGCTAAATATTTGACTTTGGGCTACTATTTCTTGCATAAAAATATTGTGTTTTGTTGTTGAGATGAGATTCATTAGGGTGATTATTTCTCACTTAAAATTTTGGTTAGTTTTATGGGTGGGTAAATAATCCTATTTTCATCTTAAAGAATATTCAGATTTTGTTGATTTTTAACACTTTTTTATTTATTGATTCAGATTGTTCCTGTTGGTTCATATTAATTGTTATATAGACTTATGGAATCTTGAATTTGAAAAAGAACCCTAAATGAAATTATTCATATAAAGTGAATTCATTCCCTATTATTTTCTATAAGCACAGAATTTCATTTCGAAAGTATAAATTTTTATGCATGCTTTGTGCTTAGAGAATCCAATTTCTCTCTGGCAAAAGAACAAACAGATTGTTATGAATATACATACATACATAATCGATTATTTCAATTCAAAATTATAAAAGACTTTTTCCTTTAAGTTTTTCTCTTTTTTTTTCATTTTTGTTATTGTTTTTTCTTTTTCTTTATGTTGCCAGCCATTTTTCTCAGCCTTTAGTGCGTGAATATTTAAGATTTTTTAGTTATTACAAAAGCCTTTTATTATGATGCCTGTTTAATTAAACGATTATTCTAACTGAGATCTTTGGTTGATCCATCCGCAATAACATATTAAAAGTAGGCCTCCTAAGAGTGGAAAAGTATGTGCTGATAGTGCTTAAATTGTTGGCTCTAGTATGTTGACGAAGGGTTCAACTTTCATGTAGATGTTAGCTCTCCTTTTTCTTTTCTTTTCTTTTCTTTTTTTTTAAATTTTAAAGTCTGTCATCTTTTAAAATAGGACCATGTGAATTATATGAGCCAAAAATTGGAAGAAAACCATGTAAACGGACTATTTTGCTCTCAGAAAGTTAGCACATGAGTCGATCGTACTTTTATTAACTAGATATGATGGTTGAGAATAATGAACGTACCATTTAAAACATATATAAAATCTTTTGAGATCATAATTATCAAAACATAACTTTTGAAACCGAGTTATTGTGATGCCCTAACTTTAGATCAAAATAATCGTCTTTCCTTCCAGAAGGTATAAAAAATTTCCGAAACAAAAACTATTCCAAGTGCACATTCGTTTTTTTCTTTACTTTCTTCGGCTCAATTTTACGATTCCATTTCAGTGAAGTAAGTTCCGATTCAATCCCCGATGTATCATAAAGAAGTTCCCATTCCTTAAGCCGGAGAAAACAAAGGTCCAAGCCTATCATGGATAAAGAGAACATGATCACGAAGGCCCAAGATATCCAGATATGGGCTTTGTCTGTCATTTCCTGCTATGGACGATTCCATTTCTCCCTCTTGGTTTTTGGGGTATAGAAGTAATATTTGGACAAGTCTTACAGGACTACTATTTTTCTTTCAAGGGCAAATAAAAGAAATGCTATTGGTAAATAATGTATTGTGCCCCAACCCCCAGCCAATAAAAAAAAGTATAAAGGAGTTTATTGTTGTAAAATTGATGTGATACTTGAATAAAATAATAATAAAAGATATAATGAAAGAAAGGAGAAAATGAGAGAATAATAAAAACAAAAAATATCTTCTTCTTCTTGTATATTCATTCTCTTCAACCTACCCCTATATATATTAGTTACAGGTTGTATGAAACGTAAGGATTAATTGGAAGATAAAACTTTACCTTACAATAAAGGTAGTATTAAAGGGAGGGATAAGATAGAGGTTTTAATGTTTAGAAAGTGAAAGGACACATTATCTTTTTATTTTTTTAGTTTCCATAATACTCCCCCTTGAATATCCTTAACATAAAGAATATACCTCATTAAAATCTTACTAGATAAAAAAAAACTCAGTTAAAAAAATATATAGTAAAAAAAAAAAAGGGTACACTATTTTTTATGTTTACTTTTCCTGTTGACATAATCCTTAAGATTCTTGAACCGACACATACTAATCTTGTAGATTATCTTTTTAAAAGTTATAGTTGGTAGTGTCTTTGTAAATAAGTCTGTCAAATTATCACATGAGTGAATATGTTGCACGTCTATTTCACCATTCTTTAGGAGCTCATGAACAATGAATAATTTGGGTGAAATATACTTCGACCTATCTCCTTTGATATATTCTCCTTTCAATTGAGTTGTATAAGTTGCATTATCCTCATATAATATAGTAGAAATTTCTTTCTTAGAGGATAGATCAAAACTCTCTTGGATATATAATGATTCATTGACGTCAACCAAACACATTCTCGACTTGTTTCATGGATGACAATTAATTCAGTGTGATTCGAAAATGTGGCTGCTATAAACTATTTTGTAGATCGCCATGATATAGTAGTATCACTACATGTAAATAAATAGCCTGTCCGAGAATGTACTCTGTGGAGATCAAATAGATAACCAGCATCTGTAAATCCAACCAATACAAATTTTAACTTTTTTTAATAAAATAATCCGAGATCAATTGTCCCCTGAAGATATCAAAGGATTTGTTTCATACTATTCCAATGTCGTTGAGTAAGAGAAGAACTGTATCTTGCTAATAAATTTATTACAAATAATATATTAGGACATGTACTATTTGCAAGATACATCTGTGTTTCAATTGCATTAAGATATATTACTTCAAGACCAAGTAGTTCTTCATCCTTTTCCCGTGGATGGAATGGATCTTTAGAAACATCAACGATCAGACGACCATAGGAGTATTAAAAGGATGTGCCTTATCCATGTGAAACTTTTTCATGACTTTTTCAGTATGTGTTGATTGATGAATAAGGATTCTATCTTCTAGATGTTCAATTTGTAAACCAAGACAAAACTTGGTTCTCTAAAATCCTTAATCTCAATTTTTTTTTTCAAATAATCTCTTGCTTTCAGGAGCTCTTTAGAAGTCCCAATGAGATTAATATCATTAACATATATTGCAATTATCATGAAGCCTGATTCAGACTTCTTGATGAAAACATATGGACTAATCGAATCATTTTTATATGTGGCTTGCATCAAGCTCTCATTAAGACATATACCATATTCTTCCAGATTACTTCAATTCATACGAGGATTTTTACGATTTAATAGAATAATTTTCTCAAGTGTTTGATATACATGATTCAAGCATGTGAAATCCTTCACGGGGTTTAAATAAATTTCACTATCAAGATTTTTATATAAATATATAGTAACTACATCCAGAAGATGGATATCAAGTTTTTCATGTACTTTCAGACTTACAAGATATCGAAAAGCGATTGCATCAATCACGAGAGAGTATGTCCTCTCATAATCAATTCCAGGTATTTGCTAAAATTCTTGTGCTACAAATCGTGGTTTATGTATCACGACTTCATTTTGTTCATTTCGTTTTCATACAAATATCTGTTTATAACCAATTGGTTTTACACATTTTGGTGTTCGGACTACAGGTCTAAAAACTTCATGTTTGATAAGCGAGTTTAGTTTCAATTGATTCACATCTTTTCATTTCAAGTCTATGTCGACATTCCTCAATTGACCTTAATTTAGGATCTTCTTTATCACTTAAAGCATCAAGTGCTACATTATATGCAAAAGCATGATAGGGAATCTTATTTATTCAATTCTAACTTTCATCTGTAGTAACAAAGTTTATGAAATTCTCTATCATTTCATTATTCCTAAAATCCTTAACATTAGGATTAGTAATCTCTTGGTTGTTTTGTTCTAACTCTTTAGGAGGAACACTTTGATCATTCAATAATCTTTTCTTTCGACAATTTTTATCTTTAGAACCAAGAGGTCATCTGCACTTTAGGAGTGTTTTAAAATCAATAGCTATAGAGTTACATTTTGTCCTGTTGGGACATCCATCCAAATAAGAGCATTTATAGTTGGAAAATACGATTTGGTAACTCTTCTATAGTGTGCGAAAACATCAAGCAATCGATTTGCAATTCTTTGAGAGTCTGCAAAAGTATCAGACAATTGATTTGTAATTCTTTGCAAATGTATTATCTTTTGAACTTCAAGCTCACTAGTGCCTGTGCATGGATCAAGATGACCCAATGATAATGTTTTCCATATAGAGTTTTTTTTACCGGTTGATTTTCTCCCCTAATGTGGGGAACACTATTTTATTAAAATGACAATTAGAAAATCTTGCATTAAAGATATCGTCTATTGATGGCTCAAGATACCTAATGATGGATGGAGAATCATATTTCACATATCTCCCCAATCTTCTTTGGGGGCCAATCTTGGTACACTGATTTGGAGTAATTGGAACATATATTGTATACCCAAATATTCTTAAATATGATATATTTGGTTCAAAACCAAAAATCAATTGCAAATGAGAGTACTTATGATAACTCGTTAGCCTTATACATATAAGTGTTACTGCATGCAAAATAGCATATCCCCAAGCATAAGCAGAGAGTTTTGTTCTCATTAATAAGGGTCTAGCAATCAACTGTAACTGTTTAATCAACGATTTATCTAAATCATTTTGTATGAACATGAGTTACAGGATGTTCAATACTTATACTAATTGACATGCAATAAGCGTCAAAGGTATGAGAAAAGTATTCACTAGTATTATCTAAATGAATTTTCTTAGTAGGATAATCTGGGAAATGTGTTAGGCAATCTAATGATTTGTGCAAGTAGTCTCACAAATACTAGGTTTCGAGTTGATAATATGCACACATGAGAACATAGGGTCGATGCATCAATTAGGAACATAAAATATCTAAATGATCCACATGATGGATAAATAGGTCTACAGATATCACCATAAATTCGTTCCAAAAATGCATGAGATTCAATTCCTACTTTTGTTGGTGCTGGTTCAATTATCAATTCTCCTTGAGAACAAGAAACACAATGGAATTCATTCGAATTCAATATCTATGGATGAATAGGTCCACAAATATCACCATAAATCTGTTAAAAAAATGTAGGAGATTCAGCTCTTACTTTTGTTGGTACTAGTTTAATTATCAATTCCCTTGAGAACAAGCAACACAATTGATTCATTCGAATTCAATATCTTGCGACCTTTCAATGGATAGACATATGTATTTTCAATAGTTCTTCGCATCATAATGGATCCAGGATGACCTAATTGATCATGCCAATTCAAAAAAATTATCTAAATTAATAAATTTTTGATTTACTAAATGATGTATTTTAATTGTCACAATGTTAGCATAGTACATCCTAGACAAGAGTGATAGTAGTTTTTCAAACACATATTTTTTAGCTGAAACAACTGTAGTAATACATAGATATTCTGCATTGATGTCATTCATTATTTCAATGCGATATCCATTTTGGAAAATATCTCTAAAACTCAATAGATTTCTTCAAGACTTTGTGAAAAATAATGCATTATGAATGACTAGCATAGTTCCTTCAGGTAAAAATATGCAAGTTCTTCTAGAGTCTTCAATTAATTTTACACTATCATTTATAGTATGAACATTTGTCTCTCTAATATTTAAAAAAAAAAATATTTTTTATGCTTAAGTATAATGTGCGTTGTTCCACTGTCAATGAGACAAGTATCTCCATCTCCAATCTTTAAACCATAAGAGGGAATAAAAGCCATATAGCCTTCAATATAATCAAAAAGTTTAAATAATTTACTTTTGAAGTAAAATTAAAGAAAGTAAGATATTGATACTTATTGTAATATGAAAATCACAAAGTATTATTTATTGTAAAATTAGTCATAGTTAATAGATTCATATAAAACTAAATGATGAAAATAAAGGATTAAGTCTTTGGAACTTGTCATCACCAATTAATTGATCAATCTTTCCCTTTGAATATTCAAAGAAATCAGTAATATCCAAATAAGTCGCATCAACAGGAATATCATCATCATCATAATCATTTTGGGAAGTATTAACACTTTTAATCTTTTTAAGGGATGTCGGTTAGAGGTAAACAAGGTGTATGGTCGTATAAAAAATACGAGACCTTGCATTACACATTGATAAATTGCATCCTTATGATCTGTTGGATCAATATATTTCCCACTTTATTTTCTCATTCCTTTTTTTATTTCAAGGAACCTTCTTCGTTACCATAAGAATAGAGAATATTTCTACCACGACCACCGCTGCAACCATGATCTCAGCCTCTTTCATGGCTATAAGCCTTAGTTGCATTCACTTTAAGAGACAGAGTAGAGCTTGTTGGTTGATTTTCGTGATTTTTTATTAATAATTCATTATTTTGTTTAGCTACAAAGAGACATAAAATCATATTAGAATACTTCTAAAGACATTTCTCTCGATATTTCTGCTCTAGGAACATATTCTAGGCATGAAATCTGGAGAATATTTTTTCTATCATATCAGTATTGGTAATATTCTCTCCACATAATTTCAATTAAAAAGTAATTCTGAACATAACTAAATTATATTCATTGATAGATTTAAAATTCTGAAGTCATAAATGCAATAAATCATATCGTACCTTTGGAAGGATAACTATCTACAGGTGGTCAAATATTTTCTTCAAATTATTTCACAAAATAAGTGAATATTTCACAATAAGATATTCTACATTCAAATCTTCGTGAAGATGATTGAGGGGGAAAATCATGGCTTTGACACGATCTTGATTTGGTACTGTATAATTTTCTTTGATGGTGTCTCCAAGTCTCATTGCATGCAGATATATTCTAGTATCAAGTGTCCAAGATAAATATTTTTTCTAATATTATCAAGAGCTACAAACTCAAGTTTAGTAAGATTAGTCATGAAAATAGAACTTGTACTATAAAAACTTACCTTCATCTTCAAATCTCCAAAGTAGTATAACTCTTTTTAAAATAACAAAAAGTGGAGACTCGTGCTGGTAATATAATACTTGAACGGAATACAATAAAAGATATAACAAAAAAAAGGAGAAAATGAGAAAATAATAGAAACATAAAATATTTTCTTCTTGTTGAATATTCATTCTTCTCTTCAAACTATGCCTCTATATAAATTAGTCATAGGTTGTATGAAATGTAAGAATTAATTAGAAGATAAAACTTTACTTTACAGTAAAGGTATTATTAAGGGGAAGGATAAGATAGGAGTTTTAGTGTTGGAACACTTGTAAAAGCCAAAAGCAACACGTCTCTGGAATCCAGCAATATACACCTCATAAGGACTATTGATCTCAATGATCTCTTTGTATATTGTATTGTCATATTTATCTCAGAATTAGAAGACTTTATATAGAGCTAGGACTTTCTTTTGTTTTGTATATATGTTCCTGCAAATTGACAATGAAAAGATAACGAGATTTCAAGGGAGTTACTTTCTTTTTTCTTGTTCATTATTTCTTCATGGTATCAGAGCCATAGAGTACGAGTTCTGTTATGATATATACTCGTTGATTGTTATTTTTTTTAGACATGGCTATAGCAGAAATTTCTCCCTCTAGTCCATATTTTCTGAACACTAACGAAAATCCCTCTTTGTTACTTGTTCAACCTGTTCTGACATCTTCAAACTATCATTCTTGGGCCAGAGCCATGGAAACAGCTTTAGAGGCTAAGAATAAAAAGGGGTTCATTGACGGAACAATCAAAAAACCGGCGAAGGGAGATAAGTTATTTTCAGTATGGACTCAATGCAACAACATGGTCCTTACTTGGATTACCCGAGCTTTGGATCCTACCATTGCGTGCAGTGTGATGTGGATGACAACTGCATTAGATGTATGGGAAGATCTTCGGGGTCGATATGCTAAGGGTGATCAAGTCCGATTGGCAAATCTTTTGGCAGAGCTTCACTCCGTGAAGCAAGGAAGCTTAGACGTCACTGATTTCTACACACGTCTCAGAATCGTTTGGGATGAAATTTTGATTCTTCAACCTCTCCCTCACTGTGTATGTGAGCCTGTTTGTGACTGCGGTGCTCTCAAAACTCTGAGAGGATATATGGAGTCCGAGTATGCTATCCGGTTCCTCATGGGGTTGAATGACAATTTTGCTCAAGTTCGTTCACAGATTCTACTCATCTCGCCTTTGCCTTCAATCAAAGAAATCTTCAGTATGGTAGTGCAACATGAAAGACAATTACAGGTCTCAACATTAGCTTCTACTAGTGAAGTTGGTATTCCAGCGGCATCAACCAATAACACTGGATCGTTGCCTATCTTTCAAGTTGCAGGAAATCCTGGCAAAAGAGGAATGGATTCGGGGCAGAAGAAAAATCTGGTTTGCACTTTTTGTGGAAAAAGTGGACACACGCATGACCGTTGCTATAGGAAGCATGGATTTCCCCCCAACTTTAAAGGAAGAAACAAATCCTCTATCACTGTGAATCACGTTTCTAACACAGGCAAACTGATTCAAATCTGCCAACTTTCTCCCCAGATCAGATAAATCAATTGGTTCAAATGTTGCAAGGATTGAACACTGCAAGTTCTGTTTCTGTGTCTACACCTGCTACGTCTTCAGATCATCATGCTATGACATATACCATTGATGCCAAGGATATAGGTAAACCTCCAGTTTCATCTTTAATGCTTTGGATTTTGGACTCTGGAGCTACTACTCATGTCGCATGTGATTTGTCTGTTTTCTCTTCAATTACCCGAGTGCATGGAGTTAATATTAACTTGCCAAATGGTCAAGTACTGTCTGTTACTCACAAAGGAGATGTTCCCATTAATTCATATTTGACATTACATGAGGTTTTGTATGTACCTACTTTCAAATACAATCTGATTTCCTTGAGCCAGTTATCACGACATTCTGATATTTGCATCATTTTTCGAGCTAACATGTGCATGCTTCAGGACCTCACTTTTTCGAGGATGATTGGATTAGCTAGAGCAGAAAATGGTCTTTACATTCTTCACTCAGAATTTCCAGTTTCTTCATCATCTATGGCTGCTGCAGTTTCCACTTCTTCTGTTGTTTTTGGTCATTTGAATAAGTCCCTCTTATGGCACTATAGATTAGGACATTTGTCTACTTCTAGACTCAAGTTATTGCAAAATTCTCATTCAGTAATAAAGGATGTTGATCATTCATATTGTCCGATTTGTCCAATTGCAAAGCAACGGCGTCTCTCTTTTCCTTTGCATAAGAATTCCACCTCAAATTGTTTTGAAATTGTGCATGCTGATATATGGGGGCCAAGTAAAGTCAAAGAGTATTCATGGACATTCTTATTTCTTGACCATTGTTGATGACTTTAGTCGTTTTACTTGGACATATTTGATGAAACAAAAGTCTAAGGCACGGGGTCTACTGCAATCCTTCTGCATTTTTGTCCAAAATCAGTTTCAACACTCCGTAAAAATCCTTCGTAGTGATAATGGAGCAGAATTTCAAATGTCCTCATTTTATGCTTCTAAGGGAATTATTCATCAAACTACATGTGTTGAAACACCCCAACAAAATGGGATTGTGGAACGCAAACATCAACATCTCTTGAATGTAGCTCGTTCTCTAAAGTTTCAATCCTCCCTTCCATTAGCCTATTGGAGCTACTTTGTTCAGCATGCCACTCTTCTTGTCAATTATGCACCTACTCCAATCTTAAATAATAAAAGTCCCTATGAGGTCTTGTACTCTAGAAAGCCTGTTTTTGATAATCTCAAAGTTTTTGGCTCCTTAGCATATGCATGCACTACTGCTCATGGCCGCTCAAAATTTGATCCGAGGGGGAGAAAAAGTGTCTTTTTGGGATATCCAGCTCACACCAAAATTTTTGTGTCGAGGGATGTGAATTTTTATGAAACTATTTTTCCTTACTCTGTTTCTCATTCGAATGTATCTCATAGTTCACTTCCGTTGCCGATGCCTTATAATACCTCCTCGACTTCGTCTTCTTTCTCCACATCTTCATGTATTCCCCTATCTGAATCATTCGATAACTCCTCTTCAGTTCTGCTTCCATCTGAATTCCAAATCGAATCAGCACCTCCTACTTCTTATACTTCTGAAATTCCAGCAGTTTCTCAGCCTGATTCATCAGTTTCTCTTCCTACTGTTTTGCGATGCTCAAGTAGATCAAGACAGCAACCTTCCTATCTCAAGGAATATGCTTGTAATCTTCTTCAAAATTCCTTACCCATTGAACTTTCATGTACTCCGCATTCATTATCCCTCACACACAGATATGATTTATTATCTCTGGAGCACAAAATTTTAGCATTAAATTTGTTAACTAATGAGGAACCTAGCTCCTTTTTGGCTGCTGTTAAACAGGAGAAATGGAGAGAAGCTATGAATGCGGAGCTAAATGCCTTGAATGATAATCATACTTGGAGCCTGGTTCCACTTCCACCCGGAATCAAACCCATTGGTTGCAAATGGGTTTATCGGATTAAATACAAGGCAGATGGTAACATTGAACGTTACAAAGCCAGACTAGTTGCCATGGGGTACATGCAACAAGAGGGTATTGATTTTTTAGAAACATTTTCTCCTGTTGCCAAAATGACAACCATTCGCACTCTTTTGGCTATTTCTGCAGTTCGAGGATGGTATCTTGAATAGCTTGACATCAACAATGCTTTTTTACATGGTGACTTGGATGAGACCGTTTACATGATTCCACTTCCTGGTTATTCTTGTCCTCCTAATCTTGTGTGCAAACTCAATAAGTCCTTGTATGGACTCCGGCAGGCCAGTCGTCAGTGGCATAGCAAACTCACCCATGCTTTACTTTCTCAAGGTTTCAAGCCAGCCGCGAGTGATCCTAGCCTTTTCTTGTGTCATAGTTCTTCAACAGTCATGGCAGTTTTAGTTTATGTGGATGATCTTATCATTGCAGGCAATAACATGTCTGCAATTCGGGCTTTAAAGCAATTCCTGCATGACATGTTTCGGATAAAAGACCTTGGTCCTCTCAAATTTTTCTTAGGCTTGGAAGTTGCTCGCTCAAAATCAGGAATAAACCTCTGCCAACATAAGTATGTGCTCAACTTATTGGAGGAATATGGTTTCTTGGGTTCTAAACCCATTTCTACTCCCATGGATGTCTCATATGTCCCAGCTAACGAAGATACTGAATTTCTTTCTGATTCCACCCATTACTGGCATCTCATTGGTCGACTTCTTTATCTCACGAACACACGCCCCGATATTAGTTTTGCTGTACAAAGACTTAGCCAATTCCTCGATCAGCCTACTCTTTTGCATTTGAAAGCCGCACATCGCATTTTGAGATATCTCAAGGGCTGCCCTACTTTAGGTTTGTTTTTCTCCAGTACCACTTCGTTGAAGCTTACTGCTTTTTCTGATTCAGATTGGGCGGGTTGTCCAGATACTCGACGGTCTGTCACTGGGTATTGCATGTTTCTTGGGTCTTCTCTCATTTCTTGGAAGTCTAAGAAACAACCAACTGTTTCTAGGAGTTCCTCTGAAGCTGAATATCGCGCTATGGCCTCTACTACTTGTGAAATCTTATGGCTTCTTCATCTTCTCCGCGACTTACAGGTTCCTCAATCTTCTGCTATTCCTCTTTTCTGCGACAATGAAAGTGCACTCCACATTGCTGCTAATCCTATCTTTCATGAGCGCACTAAACACTTAGAGATTAATTGTCATCTTGTTCGTGAAAAGGCTCAAGCCGGCCTCGTGAAACCGCTTCCTATTTCATCACACCACCAAGCTGCTGACATTCTCACTAAAGCATTGGATTCTTCTCGGTTTCATTTCTTACTCCAGCAGCTAGGTTTGCATAGTATTTTTCCCCCGTCCGGCTTGCCGGGGGGTGTTGGAACACTTGCAAAAGCCAAAAGCAAACACGTCTCTGGAATCCAGCAATATACTCCTCATAAAGACTCTTGATCTCAATGATCTTTTTGTATATTGTATTGTCATATTTATCTCAGAATTAGAAGACTTTATATAGAGCTAGGACTTTCTTTTGTTTTGTATATATGTTCCTGCAAATTGACAATGAAAAGATAACAAGAGTTCAAGGGAGTTACTTTCTTTTTTCTTGTTCATTATTTCTTCATTTAGTGTTAAGAAACCCAAAGGACATCCATTTTCTTTTTGTTCTTCAATTTCCATAACAATTATATGTTTATGAGTAAATTCATTAATAAACAGAAAACAAATTACAAAGATGGATAAAAGAACAAAAGCTCATTGCCATGGTAATAGAAAATACATAACACCTAAGAACCTTAAAGGAGTATAGTACAACATATAAGATAAAAAACAAACACATAACAACTTCACTTCTTACGCCATAATCACCCTCGCCAGATATCATCGACTTCTGCAAAAAGAACTCATCTTCATCTTGATATGTAAGAAGCAATAAAAAGGATTTCGGGTATATCAGTTGTCTTGAAGATTGTCCAAAGCAAAGACAAAGAACTGATAAAATGCTTAAATAACACCGATCTTAGAAGATTTTGTAGAACACCAACCGATGAGTCTTGAGAATGCCTAAATAACTCAAAGAAGAGGTTAAGGTCTATGACCAAAAAGTGATGTGTTTTAGCAAAATAATAAATAACAAAATAGAGGTATTCCGACCAAGACCGGAGCTTCGACAGAGCTCTATCTTGACCCGAGTATCTAGATGAAGGAAGAAAACTTTGGTTCCGCAGAGACCGAAGTTTAAAGAGAGAAAGGATAAAGGAGGAAAAAAAGGGGGGCGGGGCGGCGGGAGTAGGGAGTTGCAGGAAACTATTGCAATGAGGTGCAAATATATTAAGACGGGAAAGGCTAAGCACATCAAAATTCCAAGAAAAACTTTCCATGGGGATGTAAGTTGTTCTACCACATCAAGCTTGTCTAAAAGACAGGAAAGGTTAATCAATAATATAAAATTAAAACCATTCATAAAAATACATAAATGTTAAATAAATAATAGTTTTACTAATACAAGATAATTTTTTTTAAATATTACGTAATATTTATTTTATTTTATTTTAAATTATAATTAATTATAATTAAATTTTTTATTGATTTGAAATACTTGTAAATATAATATAATTCTAAATTTTTAATATAAAATTTTAAATAATAACTAAAATTTAAAAAATAAAAAATTAATAAAATAATATTTATTAACTAATAAATTATTATTATTTTTTGAAAAAAATAAAAAACCTAAAAAAAAAAAGAAAAATGGGCCAAACCCCCTTTTGTGACTGGCGTCTTCCTTAGGCCCCAAACTCTCAAGAATGACGTCCAAGCTTGGATGTCATTTTTTTTCCTGTTTTTTATTTTTTAAAAAATAATAATTTATTGTAAAAATGTGAAATATTAAAATTATTATATATAAGTAAAATCGTCATGTCATGTGCTTAGCAATCCTTTACAAATATCATATTTTCATCCTATAAAGGAGTAAGAAATGTTACAATTGGAAGTTGGTTAAATTAAAAACATTATCATCTATATTGTTATGAAATTAATATTATTATGGATGTCCATTATTAGAGTTATAGAGATATTCCAACTATCCAGAAGATAGATGGTAGAGTTCTATCATACCTTTGATTAGTGATAGGATTTGTATTATGATTACCCTATACCTCTTCTGATTGGGATGTACCCCTGAACCCTATAAATAGGGCTCTAGACTGAGATGTTGTATTCACTCATTCATTGATAAAGAATCAATAAAGTTCTATTGTTCTTTCTCTCTATTTTCTCTCTATATTTTCTCCTATTCTCTACATTATAATTTCTTTATTAAGTTCTCTACATTAGTATTACGATTTTTCTTTGTCATGAAACTGACGATTGTCAGCATCAACAAATTCATAACACGTTATCAGCACGAGTCTCTGCCGCTGAAGTTTAGAGATCAATCAAGATAAAAAGAGGTATTTTTCTACCTTTTGAATTCTCATGGCAAACCTTACCAAACTCGATTTTTTTGCTCTTGACATCTCTGGAAAGAACTATTTGTCATGGATACTAGATGCTCAAATTCATCTAGATGCAATGGGTCTAGGAGATACCATTGTACGGAATAATGTATCATCATCTCAAAATCGTGTAAAAGCCATGATCTTTCTCCTGCACCATCTCCATGAGAATTTGAAGGCGGAATATCTTACTAGTAAGAGATCCACTTGTTTTGTGGAAGGATGCTGAAAGAAAGATTTGACCATCGGAAGATGGTCATTCTACCAAAAGCACGGTATGATTGGATGCACTTACGACTATAAGATTTTAAATCTGTAGGTGAATATAACTCACGTAATGTTTAGAATTACTTCTCAATTAAAAATTATGTGGAGAAAATATCATCGATGCCGATATGTTAGAGAAAACATTCTCTACTTTTCATGCCTCGAATATTGTCTACGACAACAATATCGAGAGAAAGGCTTTAAGAAATATGCTTTGAATTAATTTCTTGCCTTCTTGTTGCGAAAGCAAAAACAATGAGCTATTAATGAAAAAATCATGAAGCTCGACCAACGAGGGTTCTACTCCACTCCCACGAGTGAATGCGGTTAGAACCCGAGGGATATGGCCCCTGGAAGAGGTCATGGTCATGGTCGAAACCGGGGATACGGGCGCGACCGTGGTAGAAAGCATCCATATAATCATGGCGAACAAAATAGAGCATCAGGTGCGAAAAATAACAAAAGCCACCAGAAGTTGGTCGGGAAACAATGAGAAAAGAAAAGAGAAGGAAGTGGATCCGGAAGATCGTGAAGATAAATGTTATCATCTGTGGTATGCAAGGCCATTGGTCCCATACACGTCAAATGCGACAAGAAATACCTTGTTGAGCTTTATCAATCATCAATTAAGAAGAAGGGTAAAAGTCCTGAAGCAAACTTTACTTCTCAAAATTCCATTCCCGATGATGGTGATAACAAGAATCTTAATGATGCCATTGTCGATGTAACTCATCTAGATGTGGCTGATTTTTTTTGAGCACCCAGAAGGAAGAATTGACCATTTGATTGGTGATGGAAGTGTCCAAAAGAAATGAGAGTTCTATTCAATGTTTTTCTAAATTTTTAGTTTAGTTCATGTTTAGTTATATTTCTTTTGTAATAATCCTTAGTGATCTACTACAAATTTCCTTTGTAATAGAACTTTATATTTTTTATATGTTCGAGATGAGCTCTTATTCCTTATTATGACTCTCAAAGTATCATTTGAAGATATTTGTCTCATTGATAGTGGTACTACTGCACACTATACTTAAAAAGTAAGAGATATTTCTCTTGTTTGAATATGGGAGAAACAAATATTTACACTATAAATGGTAGTGCGAAGTCGATTGAAGGCTCGGAAGAGCTAGTATTTTATTGCTCGGAGGCACGATAATTGCCATCAATAAGGCTTTGTTTTCCTCAAAATCTAGAAGAAACTTATTGAGTTTTAAAGATATTCGCCGAAATGGATATCATGTTGAAACAATGGAGGAAAATAAATTTGAGTATCTTTGCATTACTCAAATCGTCTCCAGGAAAGAAATCTATCTTAGAGAGATTTCCATCTCTTTCTTCAGACCCTATATTACGCAAAATTAAATAGTGTTGAAGCGCATCATTTAGTAAACCAGAAGTTTACTAATCTTGCTACATTTAGCATTTGGCATGACCGTTTGGGTCACCCAGGATCAATTATGATGCGAAAAATAATTGAGAATACGCATGGACACCCATTGAAAGATCAAAGGGTATTGAATAAATTTCCATGTCTTTGCTTGTTCTCAAAGAAAATTGGTTATTAGACCATCCCAAGCAAAAGTGGGAGTTGAGTCTCCCTACATTTTTTAGAAGCAGATTCATGGTGATATATGTGGGCTTATTCACCCACCATGTGGGCAATTTAGATATTTTATGGTGTTAATTGATGCATCGACCCGATGGTCACATGTTTGTTTATTATCTACTCGCAACCTGGCGTTTGCGAGATTACTTGCCCAAATAATTCGTCTAAGGGCACAGTTTCCAAATCACCCTATTAAAAGAATCCGTCTAGATAATGCTGCTGAATATTATTCTCAAGCCTTTGATGCTTACTGCATGTCAATTGGCATTATTGTTGAACATCCCGTAGCACATGTTCACACTCAAAATGGTTTAGCGGAATCATTTATCAAAAGATTACAATTAATTGCTAGACCACTTTTAATGAGAACAAATCTTCCTGTATTAGCTTGGGGACATGCAATTTTGCATGCTACAACACTTGTGCGTATTAGGCCATCAAGTTATCATGACTTTTCTCCTTTACAATTAGCCTTTGGCTTTGAACCAAATGTTTCTCATTTGAGAATTTTTGGATGTGCGGCCTATAACACCTAATCAGCGAACTAAAATGGGCCCTCAAAGGAGATTGGGGATATATGTTGGATATGACTCTCCCTCTATAATAAGGTATCTTGAACCGATGACGGGAGATGTATTTACGGCAAGGTTCGTTGATTGTCATTTTGATGAGTCTATGTTTCCCAAGTTAGGGGGAGACAATAAACCAAAAGGAAAAGAGCTTGTTTGGACAACATCTTTGAATTATCTAGATCCACGCACAAGCGTGAGTGAACTTGAAGTTCAAAAGATAATTCATTTACAAAAGATAGCAAATCAATTGCCAGATGCATTTGCCGACTCTACGAAAGTAACAAAATCGCATCTACCGGCTATAGATGCCCCCTATTCGGGTTGAAGTCCCAAAAGAGCAAAATTCAACACTCGTAGGTCGTTGAATCAAAAGCACGCTCGAAGCGTGGTCGACCCTATTGGTTCAAAAGATAGAAATCCTAGTAAGAAAAGAGGAACAAATGATCAAAGTGATCATATTGAAGAATACGAGAAAAAGGACCAAGAGATAATTGATGAAAATGTTCAAGATTCGAAAATAATACGAAATTTCCATCAATTATACGACTTCCAGCGAAGTTGGAATCGAATGGAAATGACTATAGATAACTCATTTGCTTACAATGTAGCACTTGATGTTTTGAAGGATAATGAGGATCTTGAACCAATATCGGTTGAAGAATATCGACATAGAAATGATTGGTCAAAAATGGAAAGATGCGATTCAATCGAAATTGAACTCGCTTTCAAAAGCGTGAAGTTTTTGGACCTGTAGTCGAACGCCTCGAAGGTGTAAAGCCCATTGGTTATAAATGGGTATTTGTGCAAAGCGAAATGAGAATAATGAAGTTGTGAGATATAAAGCACGACTTGTTGCACAGAGACTTTTCACAAAGACAAGGTATTGATTATGATGAGACGTATTCACCGTAGTAGATGCAATTACATTTCGATACCTTGTGAGTCGGCGATGAAATGAAAAGGTTGATATGCGTCGATGGATGTAGTGATCTGCTTATTTATATGGAAATACGAATAATGATATTTATATGAAAATTCGGAAGGATTTAACATGCCTGCGGCATGTAAATGCGGTTGTCGTGGAGATTACTCTATTAAGTTACAAAAAGTCATTATATGGCTTAAAGCGACTGCAGACGCATGTGGTATAACCGTCTTAGTGAAAGCTTATTAAAAGCGGGATACAAAAATGATCCAATTTGTCCATGTGTCTTCATTAAGAAGTATATTTCGAGATTTGTGATACTTGCCATATATGTTGACGATATCAATCTTATTGGAACTCCGGAAGAGCTTCAAGATGCGGTGAATTATTTGAAACAAGAGTTTGAGATAAAAGATTTTGGAAGAACTAAGTTTTGCCTTGGTTTTACAAATTGACCATCCGGAAGATGGATGTTTTATTCACCAATCAACATATACTGACGAAAGTCACTAAAAAGATTTTTACATGGACGAAAGGCACATCCAGTTGAGTACTCCGATAGATCGTTAGATCACTAGATGTGAATAAAGATCCTTTTCGACCTCGGGATGATAGTGAAGAACTACTTGTGCCTGAAAGTACCTTATCTTGAGTGCAATTGGTGCAGTCGATGTATCTTGCTAATAATACAAGACCTAATATATCATTTTCGATAAATTTATTAGCAAGGTTTAGTTCTTCTCCCACAAGACGACATTGGAATGGTGTTAAGCATGTCTTTAGATATCTCCGAAAGCACTTTATAGATCTCGGATTATTTTATTCAAATAAAAACCAACTCTGAAGTTGATTGGTTATGCGGATGTTGGATATTTATCCGATCCACATAGAAGCACGTTCTCAGGCTAGTTATGTATTTACCCATAGTGATGCTGCTTATTTCATGGCGTTACGCAAAACAATCGTGGTAGTTACTTCATCTAACCATTCTGAAATTATAGCCATTCATGAGGCTAGTTGAGAATGTGTATGGTTAAGATCGTGATCTATTATATTCAAGAGAATTGTGGATTATCCTCCGGAAATAGAATTCCAACTCCTACTATATGAGGATAATGCAGACTGTATAAGCTCAATTAAAAGGAGGATATATTAAAGGAGATAGGACAAAGCATATTTCTCCAAAATTTTTTCTTTACTCATGAGACTCCTGAAGAGTGGTGACATTGATGTGCAACAAATTCGATCAGTGTGACAATCCCAGCGATTTATTCACTAAGGCATTACCAACCGTAACATTTGAGAAATTGGTGAACAAAATTGGAATGCGACGGTTAAGAAACCTTAAAGGATTATCTCATCGGGGGAGTAAATATGGCATAAAGAGTAGTGTACTCTTTTTTCCTTCACTAGAGTTTTTTCCACTTTGGGTTTTTTTATCTCAGTAAGGTTTTAACGAGGCATACTCTTATGCAATGGACATCCAAGGGGGAGTGTTATGAAATTAATATTATTATGGATGTCCATTATTAGAGTTATAGAGATATTCCAACTATCCAGAAGATAGATGGTAGAGTTCTATCATACCTTTGATTAGTGATAGGATTTGTATTATGATTACCCTATCACCTCTTACGATTGGGATGTACTGCAGACCCTATAAATAGAGACTGCAGGTCGAGATGTTGTATTCATTTCATTCATTGATAAAGAATCAATAAAGTTACTATTGTTCTTTCTCTCATTTTCTCTACATATTTTCTCCTATTCTCTACATTATAATTTCTTTATTAAGTTCTCTACATTAGTATTACGATTTTGCTGTGCCGACGACGATTGCGCATCAACAAATTCATAACATATATTGTTTTTTCTTTGGCTAAATATTATCGTCTGTATTGTTTCACGCTGTGAGTCTCTTCGTTTGGATATGCATATATCCTTTTTGTTGACGGCTATGACTCATCAGAATGGATAACTGCAATATTAACCATGGAATTCTCTGACTTCTTCACCTCAAGATAGTTGATACCTCTTTCCACTCTCTATCTATCCGTGGGCTCAATTGCATATGATCCCTCGTACTTTACGAAAATCAAGGAGAGATAAAGTTTAAATTTTTAAATTTTTTATTTTAAATTTTATAAAAATAAATTATTTATAAAATTAAAAATATAATTTAAAATAAAAATTTTATATGAGTTTCGAAAACACTGCAAACTGTCTCCTAACCAGATCGATATTCCGCCTTATTTTATATTGATGGATGATGTATTTGAATATCGAGATTGTTATCAGTGTGATAGATATTGGTATACGCTCAAAAAGTTCTAAAATATCGATCATTTGTTGAGGCCGACAATATAAGTGTATTGGGATTGTGTTTAGCTGAAAAAAATTTTATTTAGATTTCATAAAAATAAATATTTTATTAAAAAATAAAATTTAATTATATATTTAATTAGAATAAATACAATTCAAATGAACCCATAAACTTCCTTGTAGCAAGCCTAATTTCCAGTGTATTACATTCTTTTTTTGGGGTTTTGTCAAAAGAAAAAAAAGAAAAAGAAAAAGTGTCGTTACAGTTATTCAGCTTATTGATTTGATAATACAGAGTTATAAGTGAAAGTACTAAATGAAGAGTTTTGTTCTTAAGGAATCTTCATGGTTCAAAAGTTTTAAAATGTTAATGCATTCATTCTATTTGTTTTGACAATATTTAACCGAATATAAAATAAATTTTATGTAAAAATTTAAATTGTATTATAAAAATAAATGTTACTGTATCTATTTTATTTCTTTTGATAATATTTTACTGGACATTAAATAAATTTTATGTAAAAATTTAAATTATATTATAAAATTAATATATATCATGCTCTCAATTGTTGAAGGTTTTTTTTAAGCAGCCGAAAAATATTTTTTTTAAAAAAATTGTACTTAAAATTAAAATAATTTTTTTTATTTTTAACAATTTTAATAAGTAAAAGTTGTTTTAAAAAATATTCTCGAGTAGCTTCTTAAAAATAAATTTTTAGCTTATTTAAGTTAAAATCAAAAGTGAATAAGCAGTTGAGAATAGTTCAAAAATAACTTTTAGCTTAAAAAAATTATAAGCGGCTTATTTTAAACAATTAAGAACATGTCTATAGTATAATAAAAAGTACGAATCATGTGGACCATTAAATACTTTATGTCAAATCTAAATATATAAAAGTAATATATAGTTGAATTGATAATTTATTGATAATATATAATATATTCAAATATTTTTTTATAAAAATTATTAAATATTTTAAAATATCTCAATATAATAAGAAGGTTATCAGAAATAGAACAAATGAAATATACCATGTGCATTACAAGTTATGCATCTTCGGCCACAAATACTAAGTGCAAGAGTTTGATAATTTTAATCGTGCACATTATCCGTTAAATAGAAGGGTTCTGGTGCTCTTGGGTTGGGTTTACAAGTCTGGACATGGCAGAATTATAAGGAAATATTCTATCAGTTAATTTTAGGAAGAAGACATTTTCCGCTAGATGAGATTGTTTTCAAGAATTGCAGCTGACAAACGAGAATGTTTCTCTCGTCCAAGGAGAATCAAGAAAAGTCATTCTCATTCACGAGGCACAAGAAAGAATTAGGACAATCATCACTATCACTCCAAGCGCCACCGCCACCGCGTCCACCCCCACCCACCCCACACACACACACACATATATATATATATATATATATATATATATATATATATATCTTTTGCATTTACTTTAATGCCTAAGACGTTTTTGGGGATTGCAAAATGCACGGTATGCCATTTTCTTAATTTTTTGAAGATTATGAGAAGTGAATATTTAAATTTAAGAAAATTATTTTACAAAATAGCAGTAAAATAGCAACTAACGTTATTTGGAATCTCCAAAATCGTAGTTACAATGGTAGCATAAAATATGATTTCTTATTTTAAAGTAAAAAATATCAAAATAACAGTTTAAACTTCAAACGTTAAAATTTTATTATGATCATTGAGCCTTTATAGATATTTGAAAAAGAATAACATATATATATATTCAATTATTCAAACTATTACCTCGATAATAAATTAAAATATTCATATTTCTTTTGCTGAATAATTAAAACAATCACGTTTACTTTGTGCAAAATGCTAAAATTATGATAAACGTGGGAAGCTAAATTGTGAAGACAAGAAAATGAACCATTCCCCATGACATAGACATACTGGTGAATAAAGATTGACCACAAAACTCCTTGTACCATAGATAGGCATAGCCATTGTGTGTCCCTTAGTTGTTGTGAAAAGAAAAAAAAAATCACAAAAGCACACACATACACACACAATGAAGTGATGGTCAAACCAATCTCAAAAATCAAATTTCTAATTCCACATAATATCTTCATGGCTGGTAAGGAAGATACAAAACTAGCCACTATCAACCACTCATTCCCATCCAATAATAACCAAGGACAAATCTCCACCACACAAGGGAACCAAATCAAAGATTCTCATTCTCTCTTAGCTTTTATCCTAATCAAGAAAATTATGGCCTTCAATAACGCCCCAAAGACCCTTTTTTATAGTACTAATAAAAAAAATTGTTAAAATTTTAATTAGTCATTTTGATGCACAATGAGGAACCTTCCTCAACCACTATTTTCTAAGTTGTCCAACAAGTACTTAAGAATATTAATCCTTATTAGCTGTAAGCTAATCATAATTGGTTCTCATTCTCTGCTTTACTTTTCTTTTGATCAAGAAAATTATGGCCCTTCATTTATTATGCTACCAAGAACCTTCACGGTATTTTAAAAAACAAAAATTGGATTATTAATCATGCCGTGTAATTAATACTTGAGATATCGGTTAGGAACCTACTTTAATCACAATTTTCTTAGATTATTTAACACGTATTAATTAATATAATATAATACTTGATTAGCTGTAGGTTAATTATTATAGATCTATTTAAAGGTGAAGTTGTACACAAAAGGTTTCCCCACTTGATGTGATTGCCGGCCATAATCTTCTGCTTAATTTATTGATGAACGGATGAGAAGAAAGGCAAGTGTAATCCACTTCTCCAGATATTTTGAGAGATTAATTTATTTTAAAAAATCTTGAAATATCTATGGAATACACCGCCATGTTATTATTAATATTTTGCATGATCCATGTCAAATATCACCTCCAAAAAAAAAAGAAAAGAAAAAACCACCTAACAAATGTTACTTTCTTCGTTGTGGAATTTGTGCTTGTATGAGTAAATTAATTGATTTATTCTTTTTTAAAAAATAGAAATAGTATTCTTATTAATTTGTCAGTTTGCCCTCGAACTATATCTAAAGTTTGATTTTTGCCCTTCAACTTCAAAAGGAATGATTCTTGACCTTGAACTATTAAGGCATACTAAATCTTGCTCTTTCATCAACTTTCGCCCTTATGTGGCTAACGGAGAAAATTACGATGCAACATATATGAGTATTTTGAGGATATTTTGGTAATATAACATCTTTTACTCAATTCTCTTTTTCTTTTTTTTTTTTTTAACTTGGGGTGTTAGATCCCATTCATTTATCCTTAAAGAGAAGGAAAGAGAAGAAAAAAGAAAAAAGAATGATTGAGAAGAGTCATCACTATTCTTAACTATACCAAGAGACTAGTAGGTTTCTTTCTCTTCTTCTCCTTCCCTTCTTCCGCTCACCTCTTCACCATTGTTAGTTGATTGTTGGCAACAGTGGAAGTGCTCCTACTCCAATCTCATACCATTTATAAAATTTATAATTTTCGAACCAAAGAGGTTATAATGATCATTGGGCAGTAGAGTTTGAAATAAATAATTTCTTACCTATTAGCATATTGGAGCAATGAGAGGTCAATGTTGATTGGCAGTGACCAAAGGCGGCAAGATTGTTAGGCATTATTGCCTAATCTTTTATTTTTTTATGGTTTTGTGAGATTATTGATTGGCGGGTTGATGTTTGAATTGTTGATTTAAGGGTCGATGTTTAGCTATTGATTATGAATTTTGAGAACTGAGGGCTGCTGTCAATCTTTTGTATTTTTGTGATATTGATTTGAAAAATTACACATTGAGTCAAAAGCTCTCTTCCAATTCAAAGTAAAATTTTGATTCTTGGGAGGGTTATTTTCTTCATGATCCAGGATTTCATTGATTATCCTGGATGGAACGAAGGTGGAGAAGGAGAGAATAAAGAGGAAAACAAGGAGGGAAAAATTAAAAAAACAAAGATTATTATTATAATTAATAATTAATAATTAAAATTGATATAAAAAATAACTTTCTTGTGATAACAAAATGGAAAATATGAAAAGTGATGAATTCCTAAAATACACTTAAAATACTCAAGTGTCTTGGACGAGACTTGTTTCATTAGTCATGTAACAGTAAAACCTAATGGAAGGGCAAAATTCTGCATTTTTTGATAGTTTGAGTTCAAAAATTATCTCTTTTAAAGTTGAAGGGTAAAAATCAAACTTCAAGTAAAGTTTAATGGTAAATTGAATTGTTTACCCTAATTTGTATATCAATATAGAGGTATTTCTGTTTGATTTACTTGATCGGTTCTATAATCTCTAGTTTTATGACTCCGCATAGGTTTAAGTTTATGTTGCTTGTTGCTATATTGATACATTTATAGAGCCCTTTCTAAGGAGATTCATGTGAATTTAACTTTATGTTAATATCTATACAAACCAACCAGAAAATTTATGTACTTAATGTAATGATCAAACCAACCAGCCTGTTGGAAAGTAGATAATAATAATCATCAAACCAAACATTATAATCTCCTCCTATATGTACACAAATCGAATTCAAAAATTACTATGTATTAAAAATGAATGTTACTCCCCTATTTATAATTGACTGTTCATATTTCCTTTTTTAGACATCTAAAATGAATGTTTATTTTTTTAAAATAATTATATATTTTATTTAAATTTTTATTAATAATTTTTTTAATTTTAAAAAATAAGTTTCACTAATACAAGAACTCTACTTCTAACCTCTTTCTTTTATTTGATTTAAGCGATCATTAACCTCTTTTATTAATAAAGATATTAAAAAAATTTTTATAATTAAATTTTTTTTTAATTTTATTCTAAGTTAATATAGAATATTTAAATATGACTGGTGGGAGTATTATTTCATCCAATATGGATGATCAAGTTGCATATACTATTATTCTAACAAACCCAAAGCAAGAAATAAGGTTCACAAATATCTATGAGGAAAAGACGAATGGTATTCTAAAACGAGAAAGAGTGAGAGGGGAAGCAAGATTTGCGTGGTCATGGACTTGCAGCCTTTCTTGAATGACATTGGAAAAGTTGAACCATTTCCTCAACTTCAAACTCAAACCACTCAAATAAACTAGTTCTATAATTTTCACATTGCTACAAAAGGGTGCTGCCTCAAATTAACATGAGATTAAGAATTGATCATTCTTGTCACCATCTTTTTAGTAATATTAAACAGATCTCTTCAAATAAATAGCCCATCCGTCAAAAATTGAATTTTTTTTTTTTACAGAGTCAAGAAAAGTAGGTAAAAACACCATTTCTTATGTTGTATTGGATAAAGAAGATTAGTCAATGGTTAAAGCCAAGAATGGGATATCCATACCTCACATTTGAAATTGCTAATTTTTTAATTTAAGAGTTAAATATTTTATTAAAATTATTAATCGAGCACCCTTTATGTTGTATACTAATAAAAAAAATTCTCTATTGTATTAAGAAAAATTATGCATATTACTATTTGACTGAAGTTTTATTTTGAATCACAATGCAAATTTCTACATTTGCAAAAGACAATTTTCTCTCCAAAAAATTACGCCCTTTTGCTATAAATTTTCAAACAAAATTTAATCCAAATCCATAATTTTGTTTGCAGACCTTTCGTTGAGTAAGGTAACATAATTA
Organism: Rauvolfia tetraphylla; assembly: GCA_030512225.1. NCBI lineage: Eukaryota > Viridiplantae > Streptophyta > Magnoliopsida > Gentianales > Apocynaceae > Rauvolfia > Rauvolfia tetraphylla. The sequence continues at coordinate 3,791,209 of JAJQKT010000012.1, forward strand.
TTTAGAGGGCGTGTTTCCCGGAAGTGGGTTTGCGAGGCTGTGGGTTAAGGAGGTCCGTACATTCATTTTATATATTTTTTTCATCCATTTGGGGAATATTTTCATACGTTGCGTGTCCTATTCGAACACGCTTATTATTGTCAGACGCTCTGAACGGTTTTAAATCAACCAAAAGGATTCAACTCCCTCCTGGTTTTCTCCTCTACTCTTTCCGCCTTGCTTTTCTACGTCCCTTCACTAATTTACAAGGATATTATCGTACAACGTCTTTTAAGTTTTTTTTTTTTTACAACATAAATGCAAAAATATTTTAAAATGTAAAAGATAATTGACAAGAATAGGACGACTTTTGCAGATGGGCACTGCCTAATCTCCGACGAAATATATTCCAGCACAGTCAATTTGAAATGAATTCTTCTTCAGCACACACAATGAACTTTGCATTGGAAAAATAAAAAGCAAGATATTACTGGAGTTTCAACCACAACTCATCACTCGACAAATGTAATAACATCTGGGTCAAATACTAATTTCTTTTTTCTTCTCAAATAATTTCAAAAATTATCTAAGCACAAAAGATATATACTTACTAGATATCATATTATAGCTACAACAAATCAAATAAAAAACGAATCTCATCCCCATTCACTTCTTCTACCGAAAAGCACTACCAAAATAACTAGCAACTGCATATACCAATCTTTTCATCATAATCACGCTAAGAAGATTTCGAAAAATAACAATCGACCGTTGAAGGGTGTTCACTGAGCCTACATAACTCAGCAATGGCCGCAGTGGATCTTTCCTCTTGCATATGCAATTTCTTAACGGACTCAACAATAGTCCCCGATCTTGATCTGGCTACTCCGGGCCCACCAGTTCCAATTCTCCGTTTCTTCAAATTCTTTTCTGTTTTCGTTGATAATGAGTCAACCAAACCGACTCTTCCTTCACCTCCCCCATAACCGTCAGCCGGCGGGGCCGCCACCGTCGCCGGCAGTTTATCTGCATTTCCTTGAGAAGACGTTGAGATACAATTTACCTGCGTCATAATCATCTCATCACAAACTCATCCTTCAGCCAAACAAGATAAGCTAAAGAAAATATTTGGAAATTAAGAGTATTACATTATTGCAGCGATCTGCATTTTGGCGAGTTCGTTTTCGTTGAGATTCTCTTTGATCGCGCTGTGATGATATGGAGGAGGAAGAATATGATTCTTCATCACTATGTGACGGAGAATTCGCCGCGGAAGGAGGCGGCGGCGTTGAGGGAGACCACGGTACGACTTGATTATCTTCACAATCCGTATCTTCCTCGTCATCATATACGTCTTCCTCGTCATCCTCTTCTTCGTTATAATCAAAATTATCCGATTCCATATCCGTTTGAACATCTTCATCTCTGTCTGTAGCTTCGCTTTCTTCATCCGCGATGATATTGTTGTAATTCTGAACGCAGCTATTGCAAACGGACACAGTCGGACCTAGCTTCACTCCGACCGCCGTCCACGGCGTCGGAGACTGGCAAACGTTGCAGAGGAGAGTCCTCGAATGCCTTTCTACCAGAAAATTCGCAGAGTGTACTTTATAATCACAGCGCCAGCATAAACTTGCTCCGTCTGATTCACAGTGCATCCTTGCTAGCCCTTTGCAGAGCTCACAATTCTTCATCGTCATTAGTTTTTCCTCTTTCTTCTTCTTCTCTCTAGAACTTGGAAATGGTGCAGAGAAGTCTTCGACAGGGGGGGGGAGAGAGAGAGAGAAATGAGGAGGAAAGAGAATGCAGATGAGTGGGGGAGAAAAAGAGAGAGCAACTTGCTGGTGACTGTAGAAACCGCCTTGCTATTTGAACAAAATAACGAGACTGCCACTTGCCAATATTCCTTCTCGTTGGCGGTCCATGATGGGTAAACAAGTAATTTAGGTTAGAAATAGAATATTCATTGTATATAAGATTTTTTTAATAATGTTTTGTAGAATTATTTTTGGTTTTTTTCATTGGAGGGGAAATGGCGAAACGAACAATTATTGGAGGAAAAAAATTGGGAACGATTTTGTTCTTCAATATATTTTTTATTATGGGGTATTTTAATAACTTAAATTATTTTTTGCTTATTAATTTGATGAGAAAAACTACACCAACTAAATTATAAGATATATTTTAATATATATATTTTTACATATAAGAGATTTGTGTATAAATCTATGATATTGGTAATGTAATTATGATGTTGAATATATAATGTTGGATTGATAATATATATATATATATATATATATATATATATATATATATATATTATTTATACTTAATAAATATTAAATTTAAATAATTATGATTAAATTAACATGTGAAATTTTACTATAATTATAAAATTAAAGTTAAATTATGCAACAAAGTCAATAACTAAAATAATATAAAATTGAAGCAAATGTAACAATTAAGAATAAAATTAAATAGAGTTAGTTATATAAATTTTAAATTTAATTTTTTATTAATTTTTATAATAAAATACTGTATAAATTCACCAAGAAGCGTAAAGAACCTAGACCTGCAATTCAAATATCGAAACTACCCTGCTAAATAGTGCGTTGGCCAGGATATTATATTGGGGTTAAAGTTGTCAATTGGCAGTTACTAGAATGGGCCTCCGTCCGAGCTAAGTTTGTGTACGAGACGGCAGCGTCCGAGCCTGAGTTGAATGGTAAGGGGAAGTGCCAAGTGTTGGTTCCTCACGGGAAAACAGCTTTGTTTCCTGTGGTTCGTACAGGATATTTTGTTCTACGTGACGACGTGGAATCTCGCGTGGCAGCTGCGAATATGTGGAGATTCTGTTTAGCTTACGTGGAGAAATTGGGACCGCTTTGAGGGGTTGGCCCACGTGATGGCCACCTGATGCTTACGTGGAGGCAGAAGCCTTGGTGTGGGAGAGGAGCGGCGTGCCAGGAATGATAGTTTTTTCCTGCTTTTATGGGATTTAGGTTTGTATTTCGGCATTGGTCGGCTAATTTCAGTAATTTGCTTTGGTCATTTGAGAGGATCAAGAAAATACCCTTTAGACCTTTGCAACAAAAAAAATTGGAGTGCGTACATAGAATGATTATTAGTTTCCAAAAAAAGAAAAAAAAACTCGAAGGTCAGAATTATCCATTCAATTACTAGGCAAAGGAATATATATATATGTGTGTATGTTATTTAAACTTCAACTATTAACGTTTAAGAAATTAAATTTTACTAACACAATAAACCTACTATTAACTTCTTTAATTTATTTCTATAAGTGATATAAGCTTCACTAACATATGAACTCTATTACTAACTTTTTTTAATTAATAAAAATATTAAAATAATTAACTTATAATCAAACTACTCTCTTTAATTTTTATTCTAAGTTAAAATTAGATATTTAATTTTAGATTAATGGAATATTAATGACATATTCGATACTATCCTTTTTCTACTAATTAAACCAGGAATAATGAAAAGATAATTTTAAATAAGGGAGAGTTTTAAAATTAGAAGTGGAATGCCTTTGGACCTTGGGTATTCTAGGTGTATATGTATAAATAGACATTCAATTCCAAAAAGGGAGAATGTGAACCTTTAATTCCAAACACAATGAGTACTTTTTTTTGTTATAAAGGCATAATTAATACTTTATTGTAATTTTAGTGAATTGACAATTTGAGATACCTATTAGTGCTTTTCATGAAAATTTTAAGGGGTTAAAATCATTCAAGACCCTCTTTTTCATTTTCTCCCCCACCAATAAAATGTTTCCATGTATTTCCTATAACTCTTTTTCTGTTTAAAGTTTTTCTATTTATAGTAAAGTTTATAATTTTTAATTTTTTATATACTAAGTAACTCTATTTCCTTTATGATATTTCTATTTATGCTAGGGTGTATAATTTTAAAATTTTAATATAATAAAAGTTATTACATAGTAATGTTGTGATACTCCCAACTGCTAAGTTCCACTGCGGCTAAGTGAGGTACCAGCATGCCTCTCGACACTGAAATATACAAATACGCATCGTGTTCGGAGAAAAAGGGAGGAGAAAAGTATACGTATATTACAATATAATATAATTATAGAAAACATCAGCGGAAGTATACAAATATATAGGTAGATATTGTATCTTATATTATCATAAATTTAATCTTTGAAAAATAAACTTCTCTCTCTATCTAGCGAGAGATAACAAAAAGGTACAAATTGATTAGACATACATATGTTTCGCTCCATGAGCTAATTCTGAAGCAAATCAAAAGATTACTGCTCTAATTCATGTTTTAAGTCCTCTGAAAAGGAGCATTAAAAACATGTGTGAGCTGAAAAGTTCTGTGAGTTTACGTGTGTGCTAGTGTGTTTCAAAAATATAAGAGTAGATGCGTATGCATAGCAATTAAAAAGGGTTTTATATTTACATAGTTTTCTTGTTTAAAAATAAGGAACAAATCTCATGATCAAATTTTGAGTTTAGCTGAAATTTTGAGCAAATCAAGACACATCAATATAGCTCCTCAAACCAAATTTCTCAAAAATGACAAATATTCAGATTCTGGCGCAATAGTAGAATTACCGGAGCCAATAACGAGGTTATCATGACTCAAATCTCGCATCTCATAGTCAATACCTGCCATACACCATGATGAACGTTTGATTTCACAAACTACATTATGCCTCCCCATATAGAGACCAGGCTAAGGATCTGGGGTACCTACCAGACCAATCTTGGTGGTCAACCTCAACATTGAGCCCCATCCTGACTCGCTGTTAGGTGACCGCAAACAGGTAAACGCAGTATTAGTTGGGGCACGCCCTTCGTGACATATTGCGCTCTATTTCAAGTGGATTCACAATTTAGAGTTTGTGCATTCCACGCCAGCAGATGAGGCCTTAGTATAGGGGACTAGCCAAGTACAGTGCAATCTTCCGATGCTTCAAGCTCAAATTATAATCCAGTCGCATCATATTCCAGATCACATCATATTCATATTCACATCATATTTCAAATCATATTTGGTCAGGACAGAGTTTTTATGTAACTTTTTCAAACAATAAGGCCACTAAAGTAGCCATCCAAATGAATCCAAATCCATAACCAAATTCAATCTCAACATAACTTTAAAATAATAACCGTCCACCAATCCAAACATGTAAATGCATGTTTTTTCAAATATATTATGGAAATGCACATGACTTTTTAAAAATACACAATAAAATATTTTTCGAAAATTACTTGCATTTTTAAATAATGTTCAAATACTATAATATTTCAAATCAAGTAAATACCTGTTTGGAGTGCCGCTCTGAAATATTTGTAATGCACAAATAAAATTATATTGTGGAGAACCTCTCCAATTTAAAATAAATAAGTAAAGTAATTCTCGTGCAGAACATCTCCAATTTAAAAATAAATAAGTAAAGTAATCCTCAAAATAATATATATACTTATAGTTGTAAATAATAAATATTAATAGCACTAAAAATATAGTGAGTTTCGATTTGTAAACTCACCTGGTAGCAAGTGTTAGAGTTACTTGTTATTTTATGAAACATGCGAATTTCTTACAAATTCAAATAGTTAATCCTTAATCGAAAATCTTGAAGATAGTAAATTCTTAGTTATGGAGCGGATCTCTCAGGATATTCTAGGCATAAGTTTAAGTCTAAATTTACAACTATAAAATACTCAACTATTGAATATTCTACAAGCACATATTATTATAATTAATTATATATATTATTATTATTATATCATAATAAAATAATAAAATAGTATTATTATTATGTTCTCAAATATTTATATATATTATTTATATATTTTTTAATAAAATAAAAATATAGAATAAAAATATCACTTTAAGAGAATGAAAATAGTACTTTAACATTTCATTTCTTTCTAGGTTTTCTTTAACATTTCATTTCTTGCCAAATAGTTTGCATCTTTAATTTAATGCTTACCTTTTAAAAATTTTTAGTCACGTTAGACACTATTTTTGTTTTAAAATTGAATGTTTTCTTTCCTACAAAAAATGAATAAGAAAATAAATAATAAAATTTAAATAAAAAATATAATATAAGTGTCCAAATTAGTCAAGCCCATGCTCGACTTGATTTTAGGAGGAGAAGTTTGGGCAGGCTCGACTTGAATTAAACTGCAAGCTTTGTTAATTTCGGGTTTGTCTGAGTTATGATTTTTTTAAAAATAATTTTCATAAAATACAAAAAATTAAAATTTTATACTAAAAATACCATAAAAGAGAATTCCTATACGGAAAATGGTCTATAGACATATTTTTCTATTTAATAATATATAACTTTATATTACATTTTTCCTTCAAAACCGCTCTAAGAATCCATTTTATTTTTGACAAAAAAGAAAAGTTCAGAAAAAGATTTTTTTTCTATTTAGGAATATATAATTGTGTATATAATTACATTTATGTTTGAGAGCTTTTATTGATGCTGCCCTTTCTATTATTCGCATTTCATATTTCTTTTGTGTTTATTTTATAGACAATGATACCTTCTCTTCTAATTTTTGAAGTTATTTTTTAAAAGTAAAATTACTATTTACAGTTAAAGAAAAAATAATTACTTGTCTATATTTCATTCTCAGGATGTTTACAATTGAATGTTCATTTTCTTAAAATAAGTATATATTATATATAAACTTCTACTATAAAATAAGTTTCACTAACACATAAACCCATCACTAATTTCTTTACCTCTTTTTGATTTAAGAATTTAAACTTCACTAAAATGCAGATTTTACTACTAATATCTTTAATTAATAAAGATATTATAAGGTTAATGAGGGTAAAGTTAGTAATTAAATAAGTTAAAGATAAAGTTAGTAGTTAAATAAGTTAAAGATCTTCTTTAAATTTTATATTAAATTAAAATCGGTTATTCAATATACGGAGGAAGTAATTTGTATCTTACGCCCTCTTTCCTCAAAAGGCGTTTTTAGTATATATTTATTGACTACAACAAGAAATGCAGGCCCAAAGATTATTGACACACAAGATGAATATGAATTAACTTCTCTAATACCTTCATATACTTTTTCCTACCTACTTTTAGTTTTTCGTTTTTGACAAAATATCAAAAAGGGAAATCGGAAATAGTAGATATTTGATATATTTGGCACATCCCATCTCTTAATTATGCCACATCTATTGTCAGAGAGGCTTGAAAAGAACTTTCATCCCCATTCTACCAATGGCTGCCGGAGTTGTGGTAATTTTTGACTCCGACAAGATGATCATCGACGTAGATAGCGATACTTAGGTTGTGGACGAGTTGGGTTGCATTGACTTGTTCAATCAACTTCTTCCTACCATGCCTTGGAACTCGATGATGGTGAAATATTGAAGTTCTTTGTTTTATGTTCTTGATCTTTGGATGGTTATTGACCAAGTTCATGTGTTACTTCAACCATAAGAATTTCTACATTTGCAATGTCTCCCCCTAAGAAATTTCAGGAGTTTCGAATCTTGAATTTTTCTTGAACATGCATGAAATTTAAACTGTCCCTTTGTGTTTTTCAGACGGTCAAGAATGTGATTATCAATTTGTGTTCTTAATGCAGGAGAAGATGATGGCGGAGCTTTCAAACCCACGGAAAAACCATTGAAGACATCGAAGAGGTTCTGAGGCGGGTTCCGATGCATCCCCGGGCAGTCGCTGCCATTAAAACAGCTCACGCCGTAGGGTATAATTTTTCAACTTCCTGAATAAACCTGTTGAATTTTCCTCGTGGCACTGTTTCATTGCTTTGTTTTCCATGGAAATAACTGGGATTCACCGCCTCTTTCACTGTGATCTGAGGATTGTTAGCAATGCAAATGTCTTCTTCATTGAGACAATTTGTATCACGCCCCGAATCCGGGTTAAAGACCCGATACTCGAAACGCAACACGGCCGTATTCTCGAACTGAAATTCAGAAACACAAGGTCATTACCATCAGAGAATACTAACTTCATCAAATTAATTCAAATAATACTAGGATAAGTACCGAATAGTTTTAAATTGCATAAGGAAATCTAACAAAACATCTCAAATTGTGTTTCTTTTATTACAACCATCTCAAACACTATTCCTCAATATCAATCGACTTTTGGCGAAATCTCAACCCACCTTCAGTTCTTGATATCGCCCTGTAGTATTCCTCGTCGAAATTATCAAAGCCTTCAGGATCGTTCTCTGAAATATAATTTGAAAAAGGGCGAGTTATCACTCACTAAGTAATTAAATCCCTTAACCAAATAATGATCAATCTGTTTATACTTACTTTTATAAGGTAAAATCAAGTTCATAAATTTTTTTAAAATAGGTTCAATTATTATATATATATATAAACTGCGCTTTCTAAAAATGCAGCCCAAAAAAGAAATTTTTTTCTTTAAGAAAAACAATTTGGGCTGAACCCAATTGGCAGCTCATGAATCTGGTGGCAGAAGCCCAGTTGCTGGATGGATTCTAACCCAGAACTCGGTTGGGCACATTGCCCAGCTTTACTGGGCTACGGCCCATGACATTTTTGTTTTACTAGCAAAATGATAGCAACCAGCCCGGTTCTTCTTTCCTATTGTTTGTTTTTGGGCAATTTCATCCTTCGGCCCAGCAGGGTTCAGGAGGAATTTTTTGCTGGACAAATGCATGCATTAGCATCCAAGTAGAAACCAAATCTTCCAAATTTGTAAAACCCGCAACGCCAACGGGAAGCTTCCAGTGGTTTACTTGTGGCAAAGCAGATTCCTTAGCCTCTAAATAACATTGTACTCATTCTCGAAATAAATAACATAAAGAATTTTTTTTTTGTGGTTCTTTCGGAACCACATCACAGAGATGAAATTCATTTCAGTTCATTCCACCAGACGTCTCTCATGCACAGAAACAGTAACAGTCAGGATATCAGATTTTTTTTCTCACAATATCACAGAGAATTTTAGAAAACAGTTAATGCTTTTCAAAACAAACAACAACCATTTATGCATACGATTACCATTCATATATAGGTATATATTTGTAGATATATGTAAATATATAAATATTTTTCTCTACTAGCAAATAATGAATATGTAATTCAATCATCAGTAGCAATACGCTTCATGGCACATAATGAAGGAAGAACAGAGATGAAAAAAAAAAAACGATAATTACTACTATAATGAGTTTCAAATAATCTCTCAAGGGTGATCATGACAGGACAGAACAGAAATTTTCTCATCACGAGAATCAGAACAGAACAAAACAGAACAAAATCGCTTTACAGGATATTCTCAATGGTCAAACAAATTATTAAAATCATGAACAAATGATTTATTTTACACAAAAATATTATAGACATAAATCATGCATGCATGCATTATTATTATTATTAGGTTCGGACAAAGGGACTAAATCACTTACCTGAAAATTTCTGATTCTAAACTATGTGCCTCTTTCTATTTCCTTCTAATGCTCTCCCTCTACCTTTTCGCCGATAGAATTCGGTGTCTGTCCCTGGCCGGTATTGATTGTCTCACTTTCGCCGTTAGCAGCAGCTGTTGAAAGAACCCTTTCGTTAGCCGTATATCTAATCCTAAAAGGGTTTCCTAACCATAATGAACTTTTTATATAGCTAATTCTTTTAAATTGCTACTAAGCCCCCCAATAACATAACTATTCCGTTTATTATTATTTTCATCAATCAAAACTTGGCCCTAAATTGGTCCGGATCTTACATTCTACCCCCTAATAGAAAGTTTCGTCCTCGAAACTTACGAACCTTGCTCGATGAAGAGGTGTAGATAATTCTTCTTTACTTCTTCCTCCAATTCCCACGTTGCTTCCCTTGAAGTATGGTTTGACCATTGGACCTTGACATAAGGTATACTCCTACGTCTTAATACTTGGTCCTTCCGATCTACAATTCGCAGTGGGTACTCTGCATACGATAAGTCTTCACGCACATGCAATGGTTCTTCCTCCAACACATGCTCGGGGTCCGATACGTATCGTCTCAGTTGAGATACGTGAAACACGTCATGGACTCTTGATAGGACCGGTGGTAAAGCAAGGCGATATGCAACATCTCCTACCTTTTCTAGGATCTCGAACGGTCCAATATACCGCAGACTCAATTTACCATTCTTGCCAAAACGCATAACTCCTTTCGTTGGTGATACTCGTAAATATACTTTTTCTCCGCACTCAAGATTTAAAGGCCTCCTCTTAAAGTCAGCCCAACTCTTTTGCCGATCTTGTGCTGCTTTATGCCGTTCTCGAATTACTAACACCTTTTCCTGGGTAAGTTGTATCAGTTCTGGACCAGTAATCAATTTCTCTCCTACTTCATCCCAACAAGTAGGTGATCTACACTTCCTTCCGTATAAAGCTTCATAAGGGGCCATCCCTATGCTAGCTTGATAGCTATTGTTGTATGAAAAATCAATAAGCATTAAATAGTCTATTCAATTCCCCTTAAAATCAAGGATATAGGCTCGCAACATATCTTCTAAGGTCTGAATCGTTCTTTCAGATTGCCCATCCGTTTGAGGGTGGAAAGCAGTACTGAGAGCTAGTGTAGTCCCCATTGCTTGACTAAAGCTTTTCCAGAATCGGGAGACGAATCGGGGATCCCTATCAGACACGATACTTACAGGGACTCCATGAAGCCGAACTATTGTCTCCATATACAATTTAACTAATTCGTCCATAATAGCCGTAACTTTCATAGGTAAAAAGTGAGCAGATTTTGTTAACCTATCCACAACCACCCAAATAGTATCTTTCCCATTCTTCACTTTAGGTAACCCTGTGACGAAATCCATAGTGATATGTTCCAATTTCCACACAGGTATCTCTAATGGATTAAGCAAACCCCCTGGGCGTTGATGTTTTGTTTTCACTTGCTGACACACTAAATACCTTGATACGTATTCTGCTATCTTTCGTTTCATCCCACTCCACCAAAAGTATTGTTTTAGATCCCGATACATCTTAGTTCCACCGAGGTGGATAGAAAGCCTGGAGTTATGAGCCTCACTTAAAACTTTTCTTTTCACTTCTGCACTCTTAGGTACGCAGAGTCTTCCACGAAACCACAAACTCCCGTCATTATGGATTCTAAAGTCAATTTGAGAACTTTTTATCACCCCTCCTTTTATTTTCTTCAGTTCCTCATCGTTCTCCTGAGCAGCTTTGATGTGTTCGATTAAGATCGGTTGCGCCACTAGAGCTGCTAAGTATTCCCTAGTCGACTCTATTGTCTCGACCCCTAACCTTTCTAACTCAAAAGTTAGTTGCCCCTGTTGCGTAATCGAAGCTGATAAATTCCCTGTAGTTTTGCGGCTCAGAGCGTCAGCAACTTTGTTAGCTTTTCCGGGATGATAACTTATTTTCAAATCATAATCCTTAAGTAACTCTAGCCATCGACGTTGCCGCATGTTTAATTCTTTCTGTGTAAAGATGTATTTCAGACTTTTATGGTCAGCAAATATTTCGTACTGCTCTCCATGCAAATAGTGCCTCCAGATTTTCAAAGCAAAGATGACTACCGCTAATTCCAAATCATGCGCCGGATAATTCTGCTCATAAAACTTCAACTGTCGTGATGCATATGAGATCACACGATCGTTTTGTATTAAAACACATCCTAACCCATTCTTCGAAGCATCACTGTAGATCGTAAATCCTCCCGATTCAGTTCGCAAGGTTAGGACTAGTGCTGTAACCAATTTTTGTTTCAGAGTTTGAAAACTCTCTTCATAAGCTGGACTCCAAACAAATTTTATGCATTTTTTTGTCAGCTGAGTCAAGGGTGTTGCAATTCTCGCAAAATTTTCTACAAACTTTCGATAGTAACCTGCTAATCCCAAGAAACTACGTATTGCAGTAACATTAGTAGGTTTTGGCCAATCTACCACGGCCTCTATTTTCTTGGGATCAACCGATATCCCAGCTTCTGATATTATGTATCCTAAAAATGTTACACTTTTCAACTAGAATTCACACTTGCTCAGTTTAGCGAAGAGCTTCTTCTCTCTCAGGGTCTGTAACACGATTTGAAGGTGTTCAACATGTTCTTCCTCAGAAGAGGAATATACCAAGATATCGTCTATAAAGACAACGACGAACTTATCCAAAAATGGCTTAAATATTCTATTCATCAAGTCCATGAACGCTGCTGGAGCATTTGTCAAACCGAAAGGCATCACCAAAAACTCGTAATGCCCATAAAACGAATTCGAAATGTACTTTTTGGAATGTCCTCCTTCTTAATTCTAAGTTGATGATAACCTGACTGTAAGTCAATTTTAGAAAATACTTTGGCTCCCTTTAGTTGATCAAACAAATCATCAATCCTAAGCAGCGGATATCCATTCTTGATGGTGATCTTATTAAGTTCCTTGTAGTCTATACATAGTCTCATACTCCCATCTTCTTTCTTAACGAACAACACTGGTGCTCCCCAAGGTGACACACTCGGTAGGATAAATTTCATATCCAGAAGTTCCTGAGCTTGGATTTTTAACTCTCTCAGTTCTGCAGGAGCCATCCTATAGGGTGCCTTCGATATCGGTTCCGTTCCTGGGGTCAGATTAATCTCAAACTCAATCTCTCTCTCTGGGGGGTAATCCTGGCAATGTCTCAGGAAATACGTCTGGGCACTCCTTGACTACTGAAATTTCTTCTAATTTCAAACTATCTATTTTTTCTCCAATTGCATAAGCGAGATAGCCAATACAACCATTTCTCAACAACCGGTAAGTTCGAACAAAAGAAATTACATGTGGTACGGTACTCCTCTGCCTTTTAGTTCCACCCCAGAAAAAGAACTCCTCTCTCCCTAGAATAGGGAACCTTACTTTCTTTCCCCGACAATCCACAATTGCGTAGTTCCTAGATAACCAATCCATTCCTAAAATTATGTCAAAATCTCTCATGAGAATTTGTATTAGGTCTGCCATGAGTTTCTTCTCCCCTATGCACGTACTTAGAAATTAATATCTTATCACTAGGAATCGACACACGGTACGAATCATCTAAGGGAACAGGTTCCAATTTGAGAGTCTTAGAAAAGCTACTATAAATAAAAGAGTGCGACGCTGCGCAATCAAATAATACATAAGCAGGTACAAGGTTAATTGATATTATACCTGTTACCACATCCTTCGCTGCTTCCGCTTCTTCCTCAGTGAGTGCGAATACTCTAGCATTAGATTTTTGTTATGGGTCCGTCGATCGCACAGGGTTTGGTGCTGGCAAAGGGCATTCACTAACCTTGTGTCCTATCTTGCCATATCGAAAGCATGCACCGGAATTCCATCGGCACTCCCCACTATGGACTTGATGACATGTTTTACATTCTCCTGGTAGCACTCCCGTGGACATATTAAGCAGAGGGGGTGGTCGCCCTTTATTTGCCTGTTGGAATCTACTTGACATTCCTGCCCTTTGACCCTGACGGTTCACAGGCCTCGGTCTTTTCCTGTCGCGTTCATCATCACCTCTTCTAATTTCAGCCTCCACTCGAAGACTCGTCTCATATGCCTCCTCAAAATTTTGAGGACGCACTGCTGCCATCCTTGCCCTAATCCTAGGGTGTAATCCCCGAGTGAACCTTAGCATTTTCATGTTAGTATCGCTCATTATCGCCTAGCGTATTTTCCGAGGGCATTAAACTTTCCAGCATATTTTGACACTGTCATATTATCCGCTTGTACCAAATCAAAGAATTGACTTTGCTTCTCCAACCTTAGTGTTTTCAGAAAATAATAGTCCAGAAACACTTTCTTGAACGTTTCTCATGTCAGGTGGTGTCCTGGTGGTGCGTAAATTGGTGCTGCCGCGCCACTCTACCATTTTTCTACCTCACCTACTAGGAAAGGTAACACTACCCTTGCTTTTATATCATTTGGTACATCCACTATATCGAAGTTGAATTTAACCTCCCGAAGCCACTTCTCAGCAGCTTCTGGGTCAGCACTCCCTGTGAAGGTGGGTACGTTTGCTTTCTTCATCCGTTCGTAGATAGTCCCAGCACTATATGTGCTTCTCTGGGCTGGTGGTGGAGCCTGTTGCTGCTGTTGTTGTACCCTCTGCTGGTCCTCTAGTATACGTTGTTGATTCTGCACTACTTGGGCCAGCAGATTAATGGTAGCGGATAGTTATGGTGGAATTACAGAAGGAGAAGCCCTAATAACTTTAGGTTGGTTAGTTTGACCCTCCTCAATCATTCCTTGAGAATGAGTTCGTCTCCCCCATTGGGCAAGAGGTACTTCTGTCTCTTCCCTAGTATTAATATTCACTTCAGGTACCTCTCCAGCTTCCCTAGTATTAACATTAACATAAGTCCTAGATTGATATCCTAATAATACCATTAAGTGTAATATTAATTGTACTATAGTTGATAATGCGAAGCTCATAAGGTAACAATTCTAGTGAAGAGAACTTGATATCTTATTTCATGATTCAATTCCACATAGAGTCCAACAAAAGTACGAAAGGAAACAAAACCCCAATAGAACTTCAGAATAGATTAGGCATGTTTCTTATAATCCAAGTGACCCATCCGTACTTATTTGTAACAACTAACTAGCAAAGAAAATATCTAACTAATTTCCAGTGACAGTTGATCTGGTATCCGACATGTTGTCATTCTCTTCCTCTGGCTCTAATAGTTGAATCGTAACGTTCAAGGCATGATTTTGCTCCCTTAGTTCGTCTCGTTGTTGCAACAGTTCTTGGCTCATTTGTCGATACCTATCTCTATCTTGAGTCATCCATTCAAATCTTGCGTGGCTCCGATCTCTATCCTCTCTAATTTGCTGCAGTGCTGCACGGACCCGATCAGCCTCATCCTTTATCCGGTCGCACTCGGCTTTAATAGTGTCTCTCTCCCTAGCTACATGGTCTCTCTCGTGTCTAGCTTCGTTTAGATAATAATCATAATATCTACTATCCTTTGATGCTTGTTCTAGGTGTATATCCATCACCTCCAATCTTCGCCTTAACTCCTCGTACTTCCACATTATAACAAGGGTATTATCGGGTTTTCCGTTCTCAACCATCTAATAAAATAAAAAATGAAATAAAAATAAAATAAAATAAATAAAAAAAAAAATAGGGTCACTCCAAGAAATTTATAGATTATAATATATACATGACCTACTGAAATTCATATTTATTTACCTATTTATTTATATATTTTTTAATATCTATTTATTTGTTTTCACTAAAATTATATCCCAAAGATCTGAACCTAAGCTCTGATACCACTAAATGCCATGCCAAGAATCTGGGTTAAAGACCCAATACCCGAAACGCAACACGACCGTGTTCCCGAACTAGAATTCAGAAACTCAAGGTCCTTACCATCAGAGAATACTAACCCGAACTGTAATTCAAAAACACAAGGTCCTTACCATCAGAGAATACTAACTTCATCAAATTAGTTCAAATAATACTAGGATAAGTACCGAATAGTTTTAAACTGCATAAGGAAATTTAACAAAACATCTCAAGTTGTTCTTTTTTTATTACAACCATCTCAAACACTATTCCTCAATGTCAATCGACTTTTGGCGAAATCTCAACCCACCTTCAGTTCTTGATATCGCCCTATAATATTTCTCGTCGAAATTATCAAAGCCTTCAGGATCGTTCTCTGAAATATAATTTGATAAAGGGTGAGCTATCACTCAGTAAGTAATTAAATCCCTTAACCAAACAATGATCAAACTGTTTATACTTACTTTTATAAGGTAAAATCAAGTTCATAATTTATTTTTAAAATAGGCTTAATAATAATAATATGTATATATATATATATATATATATATATATATATATATATATATATATATATATATATATATATATATATATATATTTATAAACTGGGCTTTCTAAAAATACAGCCCAAAAAAGAAATTTTTTTTCTTTAAGAAAAACAATATGGGTTGAGCCCAATTGGCAGCCCATGAATCTGGTGGCAGAAGCCCAGTTGCTGGATGGATTTTAACCCAGAACTCAGTTGGGCACATTGCCCAACTTTACTGGGCTTCGGCCCATGACATTTTTGTATTACTAGCAAAATGATTGCAACCAACCTCGTTCTTCTTTCCTATTATTTTTTTTTTGGGCAATTTCATCATTCGGCCTAGCAGGGTTCAGGAGGATTTTCTTGCTGGACAAATGCCTACATTGGCATCCAAGTAGAAACCAAATCTTCCAAATCTGTCAAACACGTAACGCCAATGGGAAGCTTCCAGTGGTTTACTTGTGGCAAAGCAGATTCCTTAGCCTCTAAATAACATTGTACTCATTCTCGAAATAAATAATAGAAAGAAATTTTTTTTTTTGATGGTTCTTTCGGAACCACATCACAGAGATGAAATTCATTTCAGTTCATTCCACCAGACGTCTCTCACACACAGAAACAGTAACAGTCAAGATATCAGATTTTTTTTTTCTCACAACATCACAGAGAATTTTAGAAAATAGTTAATGCTTTTCAAAACAAACAACAACCATTTATGCATACGATTACCATTCATATATAGGTATATATATGTAGATATATGTAAATATATAAATATTTTTCTCTACTAGCAAATAATGAATATGTAATTCAATCATCAGTAGCAATACGCTTCATGGCACAGAATGAAGGAAGAACAGAGATAAAAAAAAATAAACGATAATTACTACTATAATGAGTTTCAAATAATCTCTCCAGGGTGATCGGGACAGGACATAACAGAAATTTTCTCATCACGAGGATCAGAATAGAACAGAACAGAACAGAACAGAACAAAATCGCTTTACAAGATATTCTCAATGATCAGACAAATTATTAAAATCATGAACAAATGATCTATTTTACACAAAAATATTATATACATAAATCATGCATGCATTATTATTATTATTATTAGGTTCGGACAAAGGGACTAAATCACTTGCTTGAAAATTTCAGATTCTAAACTATGTGCCTCTTGCTATTCCCTCCTAGTGCTCTCCCTCTACCTCTTCGCCGGTAGAATTCGGTGTCTGTCCCTGGCCGGTATTGACTCTCTCACGTTCGCCGTTAGCAGCCGCTGTTGAAAGAACCCTTCGTTAGCCGTATATCTAACCCTAAAAGGGTTTCCTAACCCTAATGAAGTTTTTATATAGCTAATTCTTTTAAATTGCAATTAAGCCCCCCAATAACATAACTATTGCATTTATTATTATTTTCATCAATCATAGCTTGGGCCCTAAATTGGGCCGGATCTTACAATTTGTCATACCCCGCATTAAGTGAGCTCTAATTTTTCAACAATTTATCTCATAAACAATGCTAATGATTAAGGAAAAACAAAAGAGAACTAGAATTGGACGGAATTGGGGATTAGATGGTGAAAAGATTGAAGGAAATACAAGAGAGGATAACTGGGTTTAAGCCCAGAAAAATAGAGCCCCCGCGCTACATTACTAATTCAGGCAAAAACTCAAAATGAATCTACAAAATTGACACTTTAAATACTAGAGTAAGGAAGTCCAAATTCAATCATGTCCATCCAACAACAAAAGATTACGTCAGCCACCCTTGATTAGCAATGCTGGTGGAAACTGTGTGAAGAACAGAATGTTGGATATTGGCATGAATGGGTGAATGAGAAATTAGTTTCAATGCACCACCTATTAATGATGTATAAGTGGGAGATGTACTCACTTTAAATGTTAACAACTAGATGTATCTTGGATAATGCAAATTCATTCATTTGGATTTGTTATACATGGATATCCAGAAATTCATTGTGTTTAGACAAATCTCTACATAGATACATATAACTTGAATACATGTATAATGGATAGTTGCAAAGAATTTTAATAATTACTCGAAGAGTTTCAATTAGAATTCTGTTATTGTTTAATGCCAAATTCATATTCCTACCACTTTACCTAGTCTATAAATAGGTGCCTCATATCCTGTTTTATGGATGAATAACAAGCAAATCCTCATTCTTTTACTTATCTTCATATGCATATTTTACTTAGTGTACTTGATTAGTTTGTTCAAGTTCGTCGAGTGAAGAGTCTTAAACTTACTATTTATCGCTTCGTTTGTAACCTGGGTGAGAGACGTCCTATTTGATCTCGAGCACATAATCGGAGGGGGCGAATATATTTGAAGGAGATCGTGTCGAACATGAGCCTTAGATAGTTGCCTTTTTCCTATAGTCTTTGTTTATTTTATATTGATTATATTATTCAGCCATATTTTATATTTTCGTATTAAGTGTTGCTCTTTTGATTTTACATTCTTAAAACAGATTTCTAACACATTTAATATGGCAACCGATGTTGTGAATTTGCCTATTGGAGATGGTTCTAATGGTTTGGGCTTTACCATCGCTACTACTTTACAAGTGCCTACGGTGGTGAATACTCCTATGGTTTCTACTAACCACAATGAGAAACTAGAGAAGTTCGATGGCACAAATTTCAAAAGGTGGCAACAAAAGATATTGTTCTATTTGACTACCTTGAATCTCGCAAGATTCTTGACAGAGGAAGCTCCTAAACTACTTGAAGGAGAAACAGATGTGCAACTCATTAACGCGGTTGATGCTTGGAAGCATTCTGATTACCTTTGTCGAAACTATGTCATGAATAGCTTGCATGATTCACTGTATAGTGTTTATAGTGTACAAAAAACAGCGAAGGCACTATGGGAATCCTTGGAACATAAATATAAAACAGAGGATGTTGGCATAAAGAAATTTGTTGTTGGCAAATTCCTCGATTATAAAATGGTAGGTTCCAAAACTTTTACTAGTCAAGTGCAAGAAATTCAAGTTATCTTGCACGAGACTCAAGCTGAAGGTATGTTTCACTTAGAAACCTTCCAAGTGGCTGCCATTATTGAGAAGTTGCCTCCAGGATGGAAGGATTTCAAGAATTACCTTAAGCATAAGGGAAAGGAGATGAACTTGAAGGAGCTTATCATTAGGCTTCGAATCGAAGAAGACAATAGAGGTTTTGAGCGCAAGCCATCCAATCCTATCGCTGCTAAGGCAAATCTTGTGGAGTATAAGCAAGGACAATGCTCCAAAGACAAGAAGACCAAATCAAAGATTGGTGCAAAAAGAGGAATTACAAAGCATAAATTTCTATGGAATTGCTTCAATTATGGCAAGAAGGTCCACTGATTGTAGACTCCCAAAGAAGAAGAAAAATCATGAGATGAACATGATTGATGACATCTCTAAAGATATTTTAGATATGAAACTTATTGCAGTTATCTCTAAAGTAAACTTGATTGGGTCAAATCCAAATGACTGGTAGATTGACACTGGTGTTACTAGGCACATTTGCACTAGTAAAGATCTATTTACTACCTTTGAAACAACTGAAGGAGAAATGATGTTCATGGGAAATTCGGCCTTTGTTGCTATTAAAGGTTAAGGTAAGGTGCTATTGAAGATGACCTCTGGCAAAACTTTGACTCTGAATGACGTGTTGTATGTGCCAAAAGTACGTAAAAATCTAGTGTCTGGATCATTACTGAACAAGCATGAATTTCGCATGGTATTCGAGTCTGGCAAAATTATTTTGTCAAAATCTAAAATGTACGTAGGAAAAGGTTATGCAACCGATGGATTGTACAAGTTGAATGTAATGACTATGATCAATAAAGGACATAAGTCTTCTGCTTATTTGCTTCAGTCTTCCGATGTATGGCATAATAGACTATGTCACGTTAATTATGATATAATACGTAGATTAATTAACTTGAATCATATTTCCTCATTCCAAACTGATTTGAAACAAAAATGTAAAATTTGTGTCGAGGCAAAATTAACAAGGTCATCTTTCCAAATAATTGAAAGAAACACTGAACCTCTTGAATTGATTCACAGTGATGTTTGTGATTTAAAATTTGTTCAAACAAGAAGTGGTAATAAGTATTTCATTAATTTTATTGATGATAGCACAAAATGTTGTTATGTGTATTTTCTAAAAAGCAAAAATGAAGCTTTAGAGAAGTTTATTCCCTATAAAACTGAAGTTGGAAATCAACTTAACAATAAAATTAAAAGGTTAAGAAGTGATAGGGGTGGAGAATATGAAACACCAATAGATGATTTCTGTGCACAACATGGGATTATACATGAACTAACTCCAGCTTATTCTCCTCAATCAAATGGTGTTGCTAAATGTAAAAATCAAACTTTAAAAGAAATTATGAATACAATACTAATTAGTTCAGGATTATCACAAAATATATGGGATGAGGCTATTTTATTAGGTAATTACCTATTGAATAGGATACCCCGAAAAAAGCAAGATAAATCTCCTTATGAGTTATGGAAAGGAAGGAGATCGTCCTATAAACACTTGAAAGATCATGAGAAATGAACAATCTAGTTTTTGATTCCTGTGTGAAGTATGTGTTTCTTTTACATGAAATAAAGTAGCACAATTCAAAGACATCATGTCTACTGAACAGCTAGTAAAGTCCATATATCTCACAATGGAAGGTTCAAAGGGTAACACCTATCTATCCTATGCAGAATTCAATTATTGTGGAACATTATGTTGAGTCAAAATCAAAACAAATTTTCATTCATATGGGGGATTGTTGGATATTGGCATGAATGGGTGAATGAGAAATTAGTTTCAATGCACCACCTATTAATGATGTATAAGTGGGAGATGTACTCACTTTAAATGTTAACAACTAGATGTATCTTGGATAATATAAATTCATTCATTTGAATTTGTTATACATGGATATCTAGACATTCATTGTGTTAAGACGAATCTCTACATAGATACATGTAACTTGAATACATGTATAATGGATAGTTTCAAAGAATTCTAATAATTACTCGAAGAGTTTCAATTAGAATTCTGCTATTGTTTATTGCCAAATTCATATTTCTACCACTTTACCTAGTCTATAAAGAGGTGCCTCCTATCCTGTTTTACGGATGAATAACAAGCAAATCCTCATTCTTTTACTCATCTTCATATGCATAATTTACTTGGTGTACTTGATTAGTTTGTTCAAGTTCGTTGGGTGAAGAGTTTTATACTTACTATTTATCGCTTCCTTTGTATCCTGAGAGAGAGACGTCCTATTTAACCTTGAGCACATAATTGGAGGGGACGAATATAAGGAGATCGTGTCGAACACGAGCCTTAGATAGTTGCATTTTTCCTATAGTTTTTGTTTATTTTATATTGACTATATTATTCAGCCATATTTTATGTTTTCGTATTAAGTGTTGCTCTTTTGTTTTGACACAGAATTCATCTCCACCATCGCAACGGTCACATGCAAGCATATGATCTCAACCTTCCACGTGGTTTCTTAGCTGTTGATAACCTCGTTAAGGGGGAACGCATCGAATTGGCAAAAAGACGGTGTTCGTTTTATTCTAACCAACTGATACGTGACAATGAGATATAGAGAGTGCCTCTCTGAAATCAACGTTTACCCTTGGGACATGTTGATCACAGTGGCGGGCTTAGAATCTTGCAAGGTATGTTACATTCAATATTTCCATGTTATGCAGAGCAATCTTGTTTCCTTCTTCAAGATAATTATAAACTAAAGGTCTAAAATTGATAGTTCTATAAATATTTCATGAGACTGGCTTGCAATTTCTTTGTTTTGTTCAGGCCTCTTTAGCTAAAGGATAGAAAAGGATAATCTATCTTGCAGATGGAGTGGTGATTTTTGCCCAACCTTGAAACTTAAAGAAGGAGATTATGTGGTGCCAAAGAAGAATTTTCTAGTTTAGAATCTGATTATTCAAAATTGCATGCCTGTAAAAGCCAATATCCATGAATGGACCGATGGAGAAGAGCTCAAGCACATTCTAGTTCAACTTATCAACGAATTATATATTGCAGAGGAAAATGTAAATCGATTATTATCAGCTGAGTACAAGTTCCATACAATCCCAATGTCAGCTCATGAGGCCTTCCCTCAAGCTTTGCAAGTTCCTCAATAATTAATGGCCAATGTTTTAGTGATGGACAATGCCGATGTCAGCGAAATAATGAAATTTGGATAATGTTGTTGAAACTATACAATGTTGTTTTCTTACATGCAAATTACTATGTTCCTCTCTCTTAACTGGGTCATGAAATATTGAAATAATTGGTGATTCATAAAAAGATCACTCTGTTGACCTCTCAATAATTCTATATATCATCATCACGAGTTTGAAAACAGAAGCATATTCAGCAACTGGAAGTTGGAAATGGCTCAGTTCAGCGGTAAAATATTGCATTCATATGATTCAATCAATCTATGTGTAGATTTACATATGTTCTTGAGATTTCATCTCTCGAGCTTTGGTCATTTGCCTAGCTGAAGAAGTGGATTTTTCATGTCCTTAGTGACCTTGTTCAGTAAGTGTCAACTTGTTAACGGAGCACGGCTTACTGACGAAGAATTTTGTGAGCTAGAAGGGCATTTTCTCAGCACAAAAGCTGGTGATTAGGATTCGAAGGAGTGTAGTTTCACTGTTAAGCGTTGTAAGTACATTGGCCGTGGTGGAACGATCAACTGGATATTCTTGCACATACTGAAGTCCAATGTTTATACACTTTTAAGACATCATTAGTGCTGTTGTTGTAAGATTCCCATAGCTTCCTATTAATGAACTCCGTTGCCCTCCTTTCTTGCCATAGTTTCCATGCCTAAAAGTAGAGTTTTATTAGTAACAGGAAAAGAGCTAGTAGAACAGAGAAACCATCAAGATTTCAGATGGTTTGATAAATTCACTCCCATAACCTACGAGAACATGAACTTCTTCATAGAATCCCAAGTTCCTTTTCCCGGTGATGATTTCGAGTATAATCACTCCAAAACTAAACACATTAGATTTTATTGAGAATAGACCTTCTAATGCATACTCTGCAGATATGTAGCCACGGTATAAAATGGCTTCATTGTTAGAACAAAACACATCAAATAATTCTAAATTAATTATGGTTGAATGTTAATGGTTAGTAAACAGCTTACCAGGTTCTGACTACTTTCTTTGTGTTGGTTGTTGTTTCATTCCCGACTACGAATGTTGCTTGTTTTCAGATCTCTATGGATAACCCTCAATTTTGAATCTTGGTGAAGATATAGTAGCCCCGAGCAATCCCCAAGATGATGTCGAACCTCTTTTTCCAATCTAGCAGCATGAAGCAAGAGGGTTTCACTGCAAACATTTTCATTACTGGTGTAAAAGTTCTACAAGAAGAAACATTAAACCAATATTTTGAAGATGGCTAACCAAATATAAAAGTGTCTAAACTTTTGTTCGGAATAAATTCATAGAGCAGAAGCTTTTCACTTCCCTTGATACAATATCCCAAAAACTTTACTAGATTCCTGTATTGAATTTTGGCTATCAATACAACTTCATTTAAAAATTCATCAATGCCTTGTCCAGAGTGGCTTGACAATCTTTTTATTGCAAGTTCTCCTTCTCCACTAAACACACCCTGTAAGAGCTACTATTTTTTCAAGGAAACTAGTAGTACAAGTGGCCTGAAGATTTCAATCTCTCTTGGAGACTTTAAGTTACAAGTGGCTTTAAATTGGTTCAGTTATATCTTCTACCCTATTTCTAGCAACGATTATCAAACAATCAAAGAAACTGAAAAGCAAGGCAGCAAATATAGAAGCTTGTATTTATCATCCTGAAATGAACATAATGCATTACAATTACCTTGTAAACGAGGCTAAATCTGCCTTGTCCAAGATTATTTACATCTGAAAAGATGTCCCAAAGTGAAGAAAGGAACGTCAATATCCTTATTATCTTCAACTACCGTGTCATGCGCTTGCCCTTTACAATTGTCCAAGTTAGTCACTTGAAGAAAATAATTAGTACAAAGAGTAGAAATTGTCCCCCGATATTATAGTTAATGAATGAAAATTGTTCAATATCTAATCAACAAAGTAATACCATTTCTCTTCATAGAGACTCTTCTCATGAAGAAGATACAGCTCAAGCTGGCTGAAAGAAGAACTGAAGTTATCACGGTGACAGAAACTATTCGTTTCTTTCAATGATTTCTTCAGCTTGAAAACTGCAGGAAAAAAAAAATTGCAGGAACAAAGGGGTTCATTTGGATAGTGTTTGACTCAACCAAATACATAATTATATCTCACATCTCTTCTCACAAAAAATTCATTTTTACGGAACTCAAGACAGAAATACTTCTAATCAAACACAATCTAAATACACCCCTCATGAACTTGGTGCCAACATATTATGCAGTAAATGCCTAATCCTTACCTGCGGTATTGTTGCAGCTTAAATTTAGGATATTCCAACAATAGTTAGAATTGCAAAGGCATCTCTTCTGCCCATTTGTACTGGTACTACAAATTGAATTATGAAAAAGATAAGGTCCTACACGATCCTTTTTGCGGGTGCAGACTCATATGAATCATAGGTCAGATTTGAAATCTAATCTGACGGTTCATATTTTCTTCTCCTATAGGTATTTTTGGAAAAAAAGTTGTAATTTTTTATAGTTATTAGATCAAATTTCAGATTTGATCCAACGGCTGAGATTTGGTCTTGGCATGCGACACAAATGTCGTGCAAGACCGGATCTGGACTGATTGAATTAGGCCCATCTGGGCAATCGCACGAAGAGTAGCAAAGTGGCTCTAGTAGTGGTTTCCAGCTGATATCCATAGTTTTAAGGGTAAGAAAATTATAACCCTAAATGTAGTAAAAGAAACTCTAGATAAAGTGTAACGTTGAATGACAGCACAATCATATCAGCTGAATTTTAGCACTATAATTAGTTGCAAATTTATCATAATCGTTAGGATCAAATTTATCAAAATCAGTTTGGATGACAAAGCTACTTTTATTCTTGTCGATGCTAATCACTCAACAGTTATTGTTCAATGTCCAAAATTGTAAATTCCCATAAGACTTATTACAGAAGAATTTGTAGTATAAAGAGTCACAACAGTTATGTCCGCTGCTCAATGGATAGGGTACTATGTATTGCCTGCAACTCTCACAATCTCTACTTGTTGATTCTGTGAATAAGTCAAATATCAAATGTTAAATTATAATGATCATATACTAGATGTTAAACTGTTAGTTATGTTAGTTTGGGATTTGAAGGCTGAACCGGATTCAATACGGTTTTGGGCTTTTAATGAGCTGAAATGGTAGAGATGAGCTTAGAGAATTAGACTGTTGCAATCTATTTTATTTTAGCTATAAGAACATTATTTTTAAATGGGTGGTTGAGTTTGAATTGTAGTTGTCTTCTTCCTTCTTCGTTTTTCTTCTTCCTATCTGAGCTTCTTTGTAATATCATTTCTTCTTCTTCAATCAATACAATCTTTTTCTTTATCTTAATTCTTCTAGTTTGATCAAGCTATTTGTGTTAGCTTAAACTTAACTGAGCTTAACACAATAATTGGTGTCAGAGTCCATGATCCTTGGACTGCAAATATAGTGGGAACGAGAGGACAACATCATTTTGAACCTCACATTTTATCTGCAATACCAGATAATCGAGATCTACTCACTACGGTTGAATTACAGAGTATAAAAGTAATTGAATTTGATAACTTAATTAGAAAATTGAATGTCCAAAACCATGACCTTAGAGCTGCTCTTGCTAAGCTAGCTACTGAGAACTCTTTCATAGGAACAAATCTGGACAAAGAATTCAATTCTCTAGGGGTTAAACTAGATCAATTTCTAGTTCAGAAGGGGGTGGAGAAAGAGGGGAGCAGATTAGAGGGGATGAGTTCACTTGCTGTTTCATTTGGTAGTGGATTGAAGCTGAGGTTGAGTGAGCATGGAGGGAAGACTGGGTTTAAACTGCCCAAGGTTGGTTTCCCACAACTTGAGGGGGGACATCTGAGGGAGCGGGTGTTGAAAGGGAATCAATACTTCAAACTTCACCAGGTCCCTGACTCTATGAAGTTGGAGTTGGCTCAACTATATATGAAGGGCGAGGCATTTATTTGGGGGCAAAGTTTCATAGCTGAGTATGGAACTCAGATTGGGAAAACTTTGTGGAGGCACTATTTGAGAGATTTGGGAAAGGCATTACCGGGGAAGGAGTTGGAGAATTCAGTGAACTCAAACAGTCAGGGAGTGTGGGAGATTATATGAGGAGATTTGAGGAGCTTAAGTCACTATTTGTGTGTACACACAGTAGCATGCCTGCTGGTTTCTATGTAGCATTGTTTCTGAGTAGGTTGAAGGAAGAGATTAGAGGACCAATTCAAATGTTTCAGCCAGTTACACTGGAGAAGGCATTTAGATTGGCATTGGACCAGGAAAGATGCTTGCGACTACTGAAGCCTAAACTGTTAACTTCACTAGGAGGGACTAACAAGGGAAGTATAGGGGCTAAGAGAGTGTCATTAGCTCCTAAGTTGCCTTTGAGGGATCCTATTAAGTTTTAAAAAATAAATAATGAGGAAATGCAGAGGAGGAGAGAATTGGGGTTGTGTTTTAAGTGTGGGGCGAAGTTTTCTCCATAGCATAAATGTGCATTGAGTGAGGTAATTGATAATGAGTGAGTGGGTTGAGAGGCAAAAAGATGGAACTGAATTGGACATTCATGAGAAGGATTCTGGGAGTGACGAGTAGATAATGGGAAGGAAGTATCAGATGGAGTTCAGTTATCCCTGAGTGCCATAACTGGGAATATTAATGGGACAACCTTCAGAATTCTTGGCAAGATCAAGGGGAGAGCTATGAAAATCCTTATTGACGCAGGAAGCACCCATAGCTTTATTGATGGAAGTATAGTTAAGCAATTGAAGGTAGCCAGAAGTCAATCCAAACCTTTATTAATTACGCTGGCAAATGGAGAGAAAAGCTAGAACTCTGTGCTTTGTAGGGGCGTGAAATGGTAGATGCAGGAGCTGGAGTTTTGCCGAGATTTGTTTGAATAGAAGTTAGGAGGAAGTGATATGATTTTGAGGATAGATTGGCTTCAAGAGTACAGTCTTATTACCTTTGATTACAACAAGCAGTAACTGACCTTTATGAAGGGGGGAAGGGGAGTGAGCATCTAGAATAGTCATTGAACTGTAGAGCAACCAATTTTCCCAAATGTTTGGAGGGGATAATTGAAATCTAGTTGGGACAGTTGTGTGCTATCACAGTAGAACATAGAGAGAGAGGGATCAAGCCTGAGATTCAAGCTCTACTTGTTGAGTTCAGGGATGTATTTTAGACATCAAGAGGATTACCTCCTAGTAAAAACCATGAACATTCAACTGTTTTGGTAAATGGGGCCAAGCCTTTCCAACTTAGGTCCTATAGACTTTTCCATTACCAGAAAACTGAAATTGAGAAACAAGTGAGCGAGATGTTGCAAGAGTGTGTTATCCAGCCTAGTAGTAGCCCATTTTCTTTACCAATCATTTTGGTAAAAAAGAAAGATGGTAGTAGTTAGATGTTCTGCATTGACTATAGGTAGTTGCATGCATTAACAGAGAAGGATAAAGTTTCCATTCCTATGGTGAATGATCTGCTAGGTGAGCTCCATGGAGCATATTTTTTCTCCACGATAGATCTTAGATTAGGCTATTTCCAGATCAGAATGAGGGAAGGTAACACTCTAAGACTGTATTCAGTACACATTTTGGATATTTTGAGTTCAAAGTGATGCTAAACCCCAGTATTGGCTTTACCAAACTTCAAAAAGTTTGTAGTTGAGACAGATGCTTGTTCTACTGGAATATGAGCAGTTCTTATGCAGGAGGGAAAATCGATAGCATTTTTTAGTAAAGCTCTTGGCCTAAGAAGCATAGGTATGTCTACTTATGAAAAGGAACTTGTGGCTATAGCTACTGCAGTCCAACAATGGAAGCACTATTTGGAGGGGAGTACTTTTATTATAGGAACATATCACTAAAGACTTAAATTCTTGGTTGAGCAGAAGATCAGGACTGCAACCTAATAGATATGGCTTTCCAAATTGCTAGGCTTGAGTTTTGAAGTCCAATACAAGAAAGGGGTAAACAATAGAGTTGTAGATGCTTTTTCCAGGAAATGGGAATGCCAGGCTATCTCTGCAGTGATTCCAACTTGGTTGGAGGATGTGATCAGCAGCTATGATACCGATACAACAGTCTAGGAATTGATTGTTCAGGTTACTGTACAACAGAGTACTGAATACTCTTATTCGGATGGAGTATTGAGGTACCAAGGAAGGATATATGTAGGGAGCAGAGTTGTTATAAGGAGGAAATTAATTGATACTATTCATTCATCCAACTCAGGGGGACACTTAGGCATGCAGGCTACGTATTTGAGGATTAAGAAAGTTTTCTACTGGCCTAAGCAATAGGAAGATGTGCAAACTATAGTTCAGCAGTGTGAAGTATGTCAGAGAATAAAGGGGAGCATGTTCCTTACCTTGGGCTGCTTCAACCTCTACAGTTACTTGAGAAGCCATTTGCCCATATTACCATAGATTTCATTGAAGGATTACCCAAGTCTGAAGGGACAAATGTGATTTTAGTGGTGGTGGATAAATTTACCAAGTGTGGCCACTTCATTGGCTTGTCCTATGCATTTATAGCAGCTAAAGTGGCTCAATAATTCATGGATAAAGTGTTTAAACTTCATGGAATGTCTGAGAGTATAGTAAGTGACAAAGACAAGGTATTTACCCGTCATTTTTGGCAGGAACTTTTTTCTGTCAGTGGAGTAAAGTTGAAGCTCAGCTCTGGCTATCATCCCCAAACTGATGGCCAAATTGAGAGCATGAACCAATGTGTAGAGATGTATCTCAGGTGTTTCTCCAATCAAAGACCACATACTTAACATAAATTCCTTGCATTGGTTGAATAGTGGTATAATACCAGCTTTCATACCGCCATCAAGATGGCCCCTTTTGAGGCACTGTATGGCTATAAACCACCTAGCTTTGGTGAGGGAATTGTTCTAGAAAATATGAAACATGTAGGGGTGTCCTAGATGTTAGAAGACAGGAAAAAGCTAGATGCCATCCTAAAGGGAACTTGGCAGTAACAACAAGCAGGATGAAGTAGTATGTAGATGCTAAAAAGACTGAGAGAGAATTTGCAGTGGTCCATTAGTTGTTTCTCAAGCTACAACCCTTTAAAAAATCTTCTGTCAACTTTAGAGGTAACCAGAAGTTATCTCCAAGGTATTTTGGGCCCTACACAGTAGTGAAAAGGATTGGTAATGTTGCATACCAACTAGACTTGCCAGCATCTTCCAAAATCCACCCTGTGTTTAATGTTAATCAATTGAAAAAGAAAGTTGGTGAAGGTAGTTTTGTTCAGCAGGATTTGCTGTAGTGAATTCTAAGGGGCAAATGATGGTGAAGCCAATGGCAGCTCTAGGGTTTTAATGATCTGCAATGGTGGAGATGAGCTTAGAGAATTGGACGGTTGTGATATATTTTATTTTATCCATAAGAACGTTATTTTTAAATTGGTGGTTAGGTTTTGAATTGCAGTTGTCTTCTTCCTTCTTCTTTCTTCTTCCTATCTGTGCTTCTCTGTAATCTTGTTTCTTCTTCTTCAATCAATACAATCTTTTCTTTTATCCTAATTCTTCTGGTTTGATCAAGCTATTTGTGTTAACTTAAACTTAATTGAGCTTAACATAACATAAACTATCACATAAACGATATTGTTTCTTTATAGTTCATGATTTATACTCCGATCTATCTCATAAAGGAGTTGCAAAACTAAAAAGTGTATAACATTAGTAAATAGTTAATCTCAGAAAAAATAAAAAGAACACAGTAGAAAATTAAACAAAACTTATTTTTAAGGGCAAGAAATAAGAAGCTACAAGATGCAGAGTCTACGTATCTTTAATCAAAAGACTTGTTTATTAGGAGAAGGAATACATATATCAGAAGCCGTTACCCGAATGGAGAGCTTATTTCTATACTTAGTAAATAATGGATCGAAAGTTTTGATATTTCTGAGATCGGTAGTTCAAATCAGACATTTTTCTATGGCATTCCTTCCGACACAGGAGAATGCGCAGCATTCACAATTGCCCAGACATTCCTTTCTGCATTCCTTCTCACCCTTAGCCTTGATAACTGTGGAGGATTTGGTCCCAGGCTTCAAAAGCTTCAAGAAGGTATCCGCCCTGGTGCTTGTGTTGTATGATGATTTTCTGGCACAACCATTTGAAAATTTCCCATAGTTTCCATTATCACTCGAAAATGGCTCAAATCCAGGTAGACACTCGCATGCCATGCTCCCATTATTGTTGCAGACACTGAAGTTTCCGCATGGATTATTTAAGCTATAAAGGTCATCCCCAGGCTCTCTCCAATACGAGGAGTATGTGGAATAAAATACCCAATCTCCAGATGAATTCATGACCAACCTTGCGTAGAATGGTAAGGAGAGGAGCATACCTCTGTAGTTTTCGATCTCGAAATCTGTATTCCAGTACAAAGCCGTTCCACATGCCCGGAAGGAAAGTGTCTGTTGGATTTTCAAAACTCTACCAAAAATAAGCTCCTGATTGGTTGTCAATAAAAGCCAAATTCCCTGAATCCAATAGCTTTTGGGTCCTGTTAATTCCTGAAGAACTTTCCAAGCTAGTGAAGAGGTACAAAATTCCTTGTCCGTCCAACAACCTGAGGTTCCCATCTGCTGAAATTTCAAAAATACAGGAATTTATCTTTTGTGGTTGATCTCTATTTGCAACCCATACAATTTTTTGTGGGTAATCATAATACCATATGCCCATATATATTCCTCCGCTACCAGGGTTAAAGTAGCCCCCACCTCAAAGCTATTCTTAGCCGATACAAGAGTTCTTCGTTCCCTATCATCAACCAATGAATCAGTGAAAGAGACTGTGTCAATTCCAACACAAGTAAAGAAACTCCGATCCAGAAACACTATTGGAAGGAAAAAAAACCGAAAGAATAAATGCACAAGCTTGCGGATGCATGGCTTACAGACCACAGAAAATGATGAACTAATTAACCATATCTGAATCTGCTCTTGTGTTTCTAAAGGAGGCTATCTGTTGATTTGCTTGGGGACAGAGATGCCCGTCAACGCTCAAAGGTGAACTAATTAGCCCGTCTTTCACGATATAGGTCTACGCCAGGGGAGAAAAGAAGCGTGCGAATTGTTAAGTCCAGTGGATAAACACCGATTTACATCAATATAAAATTTTCAATTTAACCTTTTCTTTAACTAAGAATGCAAAACAAAAATTTTTGAATAAGAATCTATTCAAATTTACTTTAAATCTCGCCTCTTTTTTTCCTCTGCTTCTTATCTTAAGAAGGCTTGACCATCATTGATCAATAACCATCATCAGTTGAGGTTTTAATTCAATTAGTTGGACATAATTTAAGTGAAAGATGTTATGAAGTGAATCAATAACTGCAACTAAGAGGATGATATCATATTCAAGAAAGTGATGATTCCTTAAAGGGAATTCATAAAGGAGCTTATTATATATTATAATACATTATATACAAAAAGGGAGGGAAAAAAAAAAAAAAGAGGGAGAAACTTTTTTCTATTTCATTATTTGTTGAAAGCCAATCAAAGAAAACATTGAAGAGAAAACCAAATCAATTCAAAGCATTAACTGGTCTACTTTTAAGTTTCAATGCAAAGAAAATATTCGAAATGAGCCGATGACTGCTTGTCAGAAAGTTCACCTTTCAAAAATGTTATGAAGGCTTACTACTCTTAAAGTGGCTTATTATCAAATGATATGGAAACAACATTTTCAATTCAGATGCCTTTTGAGTTGTAAAAGTATTTTGCCCAATGGTCTTTATGAAGGCTTACTAATCTTTACAATTTGATCATAAGAATTTGAAAAAAAAATGACTAAATTGGTCCCAAAATTATTAAATTTGTCTCAGCGTAGTACTAAAACTATTTTATTTGCATTTTTTAGTCTCAAAACATATTTTCTTAACAAATAAAGGTCCTAATCACCCTTTCTGTGATGGAATCAATTTCCTTCTGACGTTATCTCATTAATTCTAGTCCATCAAATAATAGAAAATTTAGAATTCTCTACTCGTTCACTTCTTTAAATAAAAGGAAGAAATTAATATAATAATAAAATGAGTGTGACTGAGAGAATGACTAGGCGAATGCGTGTTTGTTGGGGAGGGGGGAGACCTTGACTTCTATTAACCAAAAGCAGGCGTCCTTGTTTTTCTAAATAAACTGACGCAGAGATGGAGAGAAGGCAAGAAGACCCTCACATCATGTGGTCAATAAAATATAATCAATCTTGGTAGCACTTTGCTTTTGAAGGATAATTAGCACGAGGGGGCATTATCCATTGGATTGTGGTGCAACTTGAACATTAGTGAATTTTGGTGCGCACATTCTCAAGCATAGTCTACTCTCAAGTCTCCTCAAAAGAAGACGATCCATTATTCGAAGGAGATCAGTACACTGGACAAGCTCTAGTCTAAGGCCACATGAAAGCTTCTGTTGGCTTTGGTCTGATTTTTTTCACGTTTCTGCTCTTCTTGAACCATTTCAGAGTGGTTTGTGTTGCAAGAGACACAATCACTGCGAATGATGTTTTGCCTGAGCATGGTGGAACTCTTGTATCAGTCGGAAGAAAATTCGAATTAGGCTTCTTTGTTCCCGACGGGAGCATTGACAGAGCCAGATATGTAGGAATATGGTATTGCCGCAACATTAGCTCCCCAAGAACAGTAGTATGGGTTGCCAATGGAGATAATCCAATACCGCGAAGCGCTTTGCCAGGAGTTCTTGCCATTAATGCACATGATGGCAACCTCAAGGTGTTGGATGGACAACGAGATCAGTACTTCTCTACTAATCTAGAAAACTCTTCGGGTGTCAGCCGATCAGTGAAATTACTGGATTCGGGAAATTTGGCTTTGATTGATGGTCGATCAGGAGCTTATTTATGGCAAAGTTTTACAAAACCAACCGATACATTTCTTCCAGGAATGTTGATGGATGATAACTTGAAGTTGATCTCGTGGGTAAGCCCTGTCGACCCGAAACCTGGAAATTACAAATTCCAGAGAGATCAGGAAGACGATAAACAGTTCCAGATTATGAAGAGGACAACTTTGCACTGGGAATCTGATGAATCCGGTAGACTCAGCCGTTCTGTTGAAATGCCTAAGTATGTGGCTCTCTACCTATCCAATTTTACTAGTAATAGTGTGAATAATCAGTACAAAAGTTCAAGTGCAGATAACAATGTTACACACGGTGGGAAATTTCAGCTGCCTACGGTAAATATATCTGGCTACAATTATTCAGCTGTTTTAGCATTATCTGCTAATACAAGGTTGTTGATGAATTCTTCTGGAGAAATACAATTTTACAGTTGGCATGATCAGCATGGTTGGTCTTTGTTATGGTCAGAGCCACATGATGCTTGCAGTGTTTATAACCCATGTGGAAACTTCGGCATCTGCAGCATCAGAGAGGGGAGTTTGACATGCGAGTGCTTGCCAGGATTTCACCCCGCTTCTCCTGATAATTGGAACACTAGAGACTTCTCAAGCGGTTGT
Source organism: Rauvolfia tetraphylla (assembly GCA_030512225.1). Taxonomy (NCBI): domain Eukaryota; kingdom Viridiplantae; phylum Streptophyta; class Magnoliopsida; order Gentianales; family Apocynaceae; genus Rauvolfia; species Rauvolfia tetraphylla. Next base: position 3,824,772 of record JAJQKT010000012.1, read on the forward strand.
ATTAGGAAATCAGCCATATGCGATAAGAATATGAAGCCAGACGCATTCTTGAGGCTGAAATTAATGAAAGTGGGGAGCAAATATTTACCCCTTCCTGAGGTTGTCAACGAGACGTCATGCAAGCAAGAATGCATCAACAATTGCCAATGCCAGGCATACAACTACTATGCTGGACAAAATGGAAGAAGAACTGAAGATGATGGATCTAACTGTTTGATTTGGACAACAGAACTTAGTAATCTACAGAAGGAGTATCAGTATGCTAATGGTATTCAAAACTTCTCGATTTCTATCCGCGTAGCTGCTTCTGATATTGGTAAGTTTTCTTCAGCAACAAACAGCCGTATGGAGCAAGCGTTTAGCAAATCACTTAGTTCCATTTCTATTTACCTCTTTTTTAACTTTTTACTATCCTCTAAGAGGTCTAATCATCAGTTTTTCTGTTAAAGATGATAGAAGATTACCACTAATATCCTTTCCTCCAGTAGCTAACTTTGTTGATAAGATTGTTTACAATAATTAGAGGGGTTTGAAGCATATAAGATCAGCTATTTCAGTAAACTCTGAACTTATCATTGCATTACAGAATCAACAACTAGAGATTGTGAGAGTTGTGGCCAAAATGTGCTACCCTACCCCTTGAGTAGCGGATCAAACTGTGGTGATCCGTCATACCAAAGCTTCCGCTGCGATAACAACACAGGCCAGCTTCAGTTCTTGACATTCAATGGTAGCTATGACGTGGTTAACGTCAATAAGGATAATAACACACTTATTATCCTAGCTAATGGGGCTGGAAATGCTGCTGACTGTAGCGCCGAAGGTGCAGGAAGCAGGGCATTGGTGCTTAACCAGTCATTGCCATTTGATGTTACTAACTGGTGTTACAATGATTCAGTTAAAGGTGAAAAGAAGATGCAAATCAGCTGGAGACCACCACCAGAGCCGCTATGCAACTCCTCAGACAACTGTACACAAGATTGGCCTAATTCAGAATGTAACGCCACTGATGATGGAACGAGAAGGTGCCTTTGTATCCAAAAATACAGTTGGGATGGCCAAGCTTTGAACTGCACTCTTGGTGAGGATTTGACTAATATTGATTTTTTTCCGAAGTTTGTATACGTCATTTTTATTGGAAACCAAAATTCCTTTTTGATTGGAAAGAATCACTTGCTCTACTCTCAACCCGAACAGAAAGGAGATAATAGATCTTTAAACATTAAACCTTATATGGGGTCATACTCTATATGGAAATATATATGCATTACCATTTCATGCTTCCTCTTCACAATGTTCAGCCATCAGATTGAACTCTTGAGGAGAAATCAGTCTAATTTTAGTGATAGTTTTCGTTGGTTTTGTTTGACTCAAAAGTTTTCCTGTTCAATCCATTCGAAAAATAAGTAGCATATGATTGAGTTTGTTTTTGTTTTGCGGTTGTAGGTGCACCTGCGAAGCAGCTCAAACCGAGAAAGCATGCAACAGAACTAATAGTTTCGATCACGGCGGTCGCTGCAGTCCTGTTGGCAGGCAGCATTGGCTGTTTCTTCTTCAGGAGAAGAATTTTGTTGAAGAGAAAAGGTATTCTTTTGCGGATTTTTCTTCAGTTCATAACTTTTGATGGAAAAAGGATTTTTAGTGAGGAAAAGGAAAATAAAATCCTTAGGAAACTGAGAAGTTGTATGTTGTTTGGCTAAGTAGGGAAAATAATACGGAAATAGAAAATAATTTCCAAAAAAGTAATTTCTTTTGTTTGGTTTGTGAGATTTTATGATGGAAATGGAAAAGTTGAACAAAAATCTCTCATAAAACAAAACAAAAATCATCTTTAGAAAATTTTAAAAAAATAATAATTTAAACAGTTAACAATTTAGTAACTTCTAACTAACAATCAATTAGCACATTTATGAGTTAGAAGTAAGGTTTTATTCGAATATGAATGAATCAAATATCTAATTTTCTATCTCAGTTCGTATATGTAATACTCAAACACTAGTTGAATTTTCTGATTAATGTTTCAAACTAAAAATTTTATTCAAACTTGTTTGTTTGTTTATTCCTAAAGTTTAAAATTTATTCTTGTTCGACTGATTTAATTTTTGTTAGTTGTTCAATCAAACGTATAGTATTAAAGTTCGAGTTGTTTAAATAAAATAGTAAAATAAATATAAAATTTGATATAAAATTTAAATAATATTATAAAATATATGCATAATAAATTTATATATGTATTCACGAATGTTTGAATTTGCTTGCGAACAAATTCATGTTTGCTTGATTAATAAATTAACTATTTTTGGTGTTTAAACTCGACTTGAATATCCAATAAAGAATAATAATTGAATATGAACAAACTTTATTGTTTGGTTTGAAAAATAACTCTAGTTGGAATTTAATATTATTTTTAAATTACACTTTTCCTTCAATCAATTTTTCTTTAGTATTTTTATTTTCCTCACACAGTTGTGTGAAAAAGTATTTTTAATACTTTCTATTAAAAATTTTCTCACTAATTTATTTTATTTTATTTTCTTTAGTATTTTCTGAAGCCATCAATCAAAAAAAAAAATATTTTCTTAAAAAACTGTTTTCCTTTCCACAGTAAGATTGTTGAATCAAACAGACACTGACTTTTGATGGAAATATTAAATTAAATTTTATGATTTCCTTGTAGGAACCAAGGAAATCATTCTTGGAAATCCAGCAGGTCACCTGGATGGCAGTGAAGGACGAGCCCAAGAGTTGGTTAGTGAGGACATTAAGGCCATTGACGTTCCTTTCTTTAGCCTGGAAAGCATTCTAGCTGCTACAGACTTCTTCTCAAATGAAAATAAGCTTGGACAAGGTGGATTTGGCCCTGTCTACAAGGTTATTACCTCTTGCCTTGCTCCTGTACCAGTTCTAAAAATGTCTGTTATGGACATGTTTATTTATCTCTGCTTCAGAACCTTAATTACAGCCTCGAACAACTATTACAGGGTTTGTTCAATGGTGAAAAAGAAATGGCAGTAAAACGACTGTTGAGCCATTCAGGACAAGGAATTGTGGAATTCCAAAATGAAGTTCTGTTGATAGCCAAACTTCAGCACCGGAATCTAGTTAGACTTCTGGGCTACTGCATCAAGGGAAGTGAAAAACTTCTGCTCTACGAATACATGCCAAACAAAAGCTTGGACACTTTCATATTTGGTTAGTGAGCAAAACTCCTTCTGTAATATCATTTTTAACAAGTAATCATAGTAGTTACAAATACTTGTGGTGAAACTCTTACAAGAAGATCAAGGACGTGCCATACTAATGGACTGGAAAAAGAGGTTCGACATCATCTTGGGAATTACTCGCGGGCTACTCTACCTTCATCATGATTCGAGGTTGAGGATTATCCATAGAGATTTAAAAGCAAGCAACATTCTATTAGATGAAGAGCTCAACCCCAAAATCTCAGACTTCGGCCTGGCCAGAATTGTAGGGGGCAAAGCAACAGAAGCAAACACAGAAAAGATAGTCGGAACCTAGTAAGTTTTTCTGCTGAAGTTCTTGGTTAAAACATCTCGAATTTTGATTTCTGATGAGGATAAACCTTTTTCTGCAGTGGCTATATGTCTCCAGAGTATGCATTAGAAGGCTTATTCTCAATAAAATCTGACGTCTTTAGTTTTGGAGTGATTTTACTTGAAATCATCAGTGGGAAGAGAAACATTGGATTCTATGAAGAAGTGTTGAGCCTGTTAGGCTATGTGAGTGAATCACCTTGACTTCCTAGTCAGCGCCTTCCTACCCCTCCTCCCGACCCCGCGGAAACACAAAAAAAGCAATCTCTTTTCTTGTAGCTTGAACCTTGACGCTTACAAAAAGCTCATTCTATTTTTCAGGCATGGAAATTATGGCAAGAAAGGAATCCGCTAGAGTTCATCGACAGAAAGTTACTGGAATCTTGCAATAACAGTACTGATGAAGTTCTAAAATGCATGAACATAGGACTTTTGTGCGTACAAGAAGATCCAACTGATCGTCCCACCATGGCAAACGTCCTCATAATGCTTGTTAGTGAAACTGCAACTCTTCCGACTCCTAACCAACCAGCTTTTGTGGTCAGAAAGCGCGCTGATTCTAGCATATCTGGTTCTTCGTCAAGCAAACCGGACTTGAACTCCATTAACGAGCTAACAGTCTCTGTGGCAGAAGGCCGATGACCAATGCTTCCAAGTAGGGAGAACTTGATTTGGGATGGAATGAAAGAACGTCATTTTTTTTTTTTATAATCTAGTGTCTAAGCTTTTGTCTAACTAATCTTGGACCCAAGACCCGCCCCTATGCTATGTAGTATGTAAATGTGCACAAACTGGCTCCCACATTCTCAAAGTCTCTGTACACTACTGCTCAGAAGGGGCCTTATCCAAATTGATTGTTCCACTGTACCCCTCAAATACAGCTCTCAGATTCCCAACAGGAGTCGAACCCCTATCTTGCCGCTGACAACGAGAGTAACCTTGATTGTTCGACTAGCTCTTGTGTGCCCGGGGCAACACGTCATTTTTTATTTTGATAAATGTTTGCTGAAATTTGCCGATCCCTTGAGAATACATATATTTAATGTGGACGGGTAGTCTCTCTTGTGTTATCAGCTTGGCAAGGACATCACCATGAATTGGGGTACCAATTTTTTAAGGTCCAAATTATGGAATTATATGATAGGTTCATATGTATTCACCATCTTGATTTGAGGATTAAACTGTGGGATGTAAATTTTCAACGGATTAGCAACGACCTCGATGTAAATTTGCAATGGATTAATAATGGCCTCATAATTTTTAAATTAGAATATATATTTTTTTATTTTTTTTTACATTTTCGTTGTTGATCCGTTCAAATTGCAACTTATTAGTAATGGCCTCTTAATTTTTAAAGTAAAATATATATTTTTTATTTTTACTCGTATTCGTTACTAATCCTTCACAAATTAGCAACGACCGACTAATTTTAAAATTAGTATATATTTTTTAAAATTTACTCTAGTAGTCGCTGCTAATCCGTTGCAAATTAGTAACAGGCTCAAAAATTTTAGATTAGTGTATTTTTTAAATTTTTTTATCAATTTCCATCACTAATCTGTGACAAATTTACAATGGATTAGTAACGGCCGTTGGAGAAAATTAAAAAATACTAATTTAAAAATTAGGCATCCATTCCTAATTCGTATCTAATTTGCGAGAATTAGCAATGGATACGAATAAAAAAAATAAAGAATATATATTAATTTGTAAATTAAATGTAATAATACTATAAGTAAATTATTAATATAATAATATATAATAAAAATATATTATATGGTAAAATAAATCACAAGAAGTGACTTAACCTAGTAGAGAATGACATCCTCCAACTTTGAAGGAACGCGGGTTTGAATTTTCCTTCCAAAAAAACGACACATTTATGAGGATTATGGGGTTAACAATAAATTCGGATCGGGTTAACCCAATCTACTGGCCGAGGGTGGCTAGGGCCAAATCGGGTCATGTTAGGCAGATCGACATTATTTTTAAAATTTTATTTTAAAATTTTTAAATAATAATTTATATATTTTATTTTATTATTTATTTTTAAATTATAATTTATGTTCGTTGCAAATGAATTTGCATAGTGACGGATTTTTCTTGAAAAATAATTTCTAAAACTAAATTTGCATAGAATTAATGGTAATTTTTTTATTTTAAAATTTAAATATAATATTGTTCGTCGCAAATTCGTCACTAAATTATTCTAATATAGCCATTTGACCAATTTTTTCATCATAATTAGATGTCGTCGTAATTAACGACTGTGTATTTAGCGAGAGAACTTTTAGTTGTTAATAGCGATTAGTAACGAATATGTCCGTCGCTAACTTCGTATTTTCTTGTAGTGCCTCTCTCACTGAACAAGGATTGATGCTCATTTATATCTTTAGTCCTTTTCATTGAAAATTATATATTTATATTTTTATTTTTGGATATTTGTCAGTGGCTATCTATCTTTTTAAAATAAATATATTTTTATATGTAAAACTCTAGAATTAGTCTACTTAATTTAAATTATATAAGTGAAACTAAGATTAGATCTGTCCCTAACTTCTTTAATAATAAAGAAACTGAGATAAATTGCTAATGGTTAAATACACTCCTAAATCTCTATGGCAAGTCTTAATTTTACATGGAGAAAATAGTAAGTAGGGTTTTAGATGGAAAGAGTATAGGGGGAGGGTTATATCTTTTCTTTTTTGGGTGAACTTCATTAATCAAACAAATATATAATTTAAAGGGTTAATACCCTATTAGCTACATCATCTGCAGAAGGGAAATCCTTTACCCAATTATTTTTTTTATATCTCTTTTTTTTTCGGAGTAAGCCTTTACCCTATTACAAATTTGCAAACAAGGTGAGGTTGATCAGAGAAAGATAAGAGTAGGGTAGGGCATTAGCCCTGTATAATTGTTGCACTTTGCATTAGTGAAATGATACAGAAATCCCATTTTCCACAAAAAAAAGTTAGATTTTTTTGTATTAATTAAAAATTAAAATATTTATATATACATGAAACCAAGTAGCTTATTTACATGTTATAATTTTTTTTATTGTTAATGCTTCCCCCATTTCAAAATATAAGGCATTTTAGCCTTTTTTCTTTCCCTTTCAAAATGTTTGGTATTTTACAAATTTTAAAGATTAATTTTGTAAAGCCACCCCTACAAATAAATATAGTTCTCTCATTTTCTATTGGATAAATTACCATATTGATCCCTAATATTTTTTCTCTTGACGACATTAGTCTCTATTGATTTATTATAACTTTTTAAATCCCTAATATAAAATCGAGTCAAATTTATAATCCTTTCACCACAACCTATGAGCCAAAAGAATTTTGAATGTAATAGTGGTGGAAGGACCATAAATTTGGCACGATTTTAGATTTTGGACTTAAAAGTTATAATAAATCAATGGGGACTAATGCCGCCAAGCGAAAAAATATTAGGAACCAGTATGGTAATTTATCCTTTTCTATTACATTATTAGAACTCCTTAAAGATATAAAAGGAAAAATATCACTTATTTTCATCTTCATTAATCTATGTAAAAATAGTCAAAAGGTTTTATATTTTGAAACGGAGAGTATTAGTTTCTATTACAATTGTTCTAGTCTATAACTTGTTACTAATGATTGGTAACTTCCATTTATCGTGGTTAAAGTGATTAACATAGCCTTCATCATCAAGCTTGTCAGTGGATACAAGGCTGAGACTAACATCTAGTACCTATATCTCATTCTTGAAAATTAGTTGACAACCAATACTAAAATTGAGGTGAATTTCTCTAATGCTAATGATTTTTCGAGAGCCATCATTTCCTATTCTTACATGACTAAAATCTTTTGGAGTGTAAGATAAGAAGAATTATCTATGTGGAGTAATATGATAAGAATCTCCTGAATCAATAACTCAATCACTGTTGTAACTGACCAGGTTACTACTGGAATCATCACAAACAACTTCGATTTCATAATCGGTTGTTGTAGCAACTATCTCTGAATCTTCCTCCTTCTTGTTTTAACTTTTGTATTGGCTCAATCTTTTTTTCATTTCCATCATTCATGCTTGTAATGCCCCTTCTAGTGACGATAGAAACATTCAACATCTCTCTTAGAGTTGGACTTTTCTCTTGCTCAAGCATGTCTGGTGAAGGGACCTCTAGTTTTGCTTTTCCCCCATCTTTGGTTCTTCTGTGCAACAAGTGTTTGAGACTTTAGATTTAATCATTGATCCTTCCTCTAGGTTTCTTCATTATCCAAAGCTTCTTTAACCATCTCTTAAGTAACAACACCAATTGGAGCAGAATTCAAGATGGAAAAAAACAAGTGTTTCGTAACTTTCTAGAAGTGAAATGAATAGTAGAAGTACTTGCACTTCCTCATCCAACTTCAGGTTCACAGTGTCAGTGTGGTTTATTATCTTCTCAAAATCATTCAGATGCTCAAACATATTTGCCCTTTCTTTGTACCGTAGCAATGTGATCTGTTTCAATAAAGAAACTTTGTTAAGACCATAATTTCTTTTAAACATGGTTTCTAATTTCTTCCAAGTTACATCTGCATTTGTTTCACTTAAAGCATGATTGAACACACTTTACTCAATCCATCTCCTAATATGACTAATCGTTTTTCTATGCATTTTTGCCCATGCAATATCAGAAATACACTCTAGTTTTATACCATCACCAAAATTGGGTTCGCATATATATTTTGCAATATAATAAAACTTCCAGTCTAGACTTCCACATAATATAGTTACTAGAGGTCAATTTAGTCATGTTGTCAGAAGATGAAGTTGATTCCTCTATTTTTAAAACAATAGGCCATGACCAAAACTTTGATACCACTTTGTTGAGAGATTGGGGTAAATAAAAGACATAGTAAAATAACAAAATAAATGATCCATACTACCAGGATTAAAAATGACTCTCCTAAGAATTTCGGTATTAATAAAATGAGAATTTATCAATCACCACTAATAAATATATTCTTGCAACAAAAGCATAGAAAATGTAATGACACCATGATTTACGTAAAAAATTCTAAACCGAGTAAAAATCGTAGGTCAAACACTGACCGAAACTTATACAATGAAAACGAAGTAGAAAATTTCTCTTCTAGATATAGTAGGCGGTAGTACAAATATTCTCACCAAACTAGGTAGATATTAAGAAATGAGAGATTAAAATAATCTCATAGGAGAATCGCAAATCGGAGGGGCTAAACAAACTATTGAAAATAAACATTCTATTTTTTTCTCTGTCTCACTTTGATTACTCTCAAACTTTCCTGTCCACTACAAGAAAACAGGCAATTTGAAACCGTCAATTCAGTTTCTAAACCAGAATTTGAAACTGATAGAAGTCGATTTCAATAAGAGTGGTTGCGGCCCAACTGAGGTTTTGAAACCGAATTCGCTTTCAAAATTGATCCGAGAACCAACTCTTTTACCAAAAATAGATAATGACCTACAAACCGATTAGAAACCGCTACCTTTGCACTTGCAAACCGGTTTGAAACTAGATCGGATAATAATTAAATCGGTTAAAAATTTCATAGAAAACGATTTGCAACCGAAAATTATTTTTAAATTTTTTAATTTAGAAGGGAAATTGGCTCTGAATGCCACTGAAGAATGCACTTACTGCTTGTCTTGCCACTAAACTTTTTTTTTATTCTTTCATGCCATTTAACTATTTTCGATTAGCTAATTCTGCCACTCAGCCACCACAAACGGCGGAATCCGGCGAAAAATAGCATGCTCCACTCACGTGTTGAGAATTTGAGTTTTTTTTATCAATAATTGGCTATGAATGCCACTAAAGAATGTACTTACTATTTATTTTGCCATTAAACTTTTTTTTATCGTTTCATGCCATTCAACTATTTTTGGGTGGCTAATTATGCCATTGAAGAATTTGATATTTTTTAAAAAATAATAAAGGGCATAGTGGTCAATACAATTCTCATTCCATCAATTTCTCACTTACCCGAACTAAATCTATTTTTATCCATTTGAGAACCCAATTTAAAACCTAACAGATTAACTTCATAAAAATGGCCAAGGTTGTTGTCCGCCTCAATTTCTTGTGTCTAATTAATAGCAAGATTTGTATCCAAAAAAAAAAAAAAAATTGGCCCGTTGGCGTTCATTGCCAAGGTTGGTGTCAGTCTTAGTTTATTGTGTCAATTTCAGTTTCTGCCGAGGTAAATTAGGTCCAAATCAACAATCTAGCTTCTGCAGCAAATAAAGAATTACAACAAATGGCACCGAAAGAAGAACCATTGTGACTGTTTGATGAAGTTAATTTATTAGGTTTTAAATTGGGTTCTCAAACGGATAAAAATAGATTTAGTTTAGGTAAGTGAAAAATTGATGGAAGGAGAATTGTATTGATCATTATGCCCTTTATTATTTTTTAAAAAATATCAAATTCTTCAATGGCATAATTAGCCACCCAAAAATAGTTGAATGGCATGAAACGATAAAAAAAAGTTTAATGGCAAAATAAATAGTAAGTACATTCTTTAGTGGCATTCATAGCCAATTATTGATAAAAAAAACTCAAATTCTCAACACGTGAGTGGAGCATGCTATTTTTCGCCGGATTCCGCCGTTTGTGGTGGCTGAGTGGCAGAATTAGCTAATCGAAAATAGTTAAATGGCATGAAAGAATAAAAAAAAAGTTTAGTGGCAAGACAAGCAGTAAGTGCATTCTTCAGTGGCATTCAGAGCCAATTTCCCAATTTAGAAACCAACTTCAGATTGAATATATATTTTTATTTTTTGATTTAAAAACCAATTTGAAATCGAGAAATAAGAAATTCAGTTTTTTGAATGTATTTTTAGAAACCGATTTGAAATCAGCTTGTAAATCAAAAAATAAAATTTTTTAATAGTTAGAAACCGAATTGTGACCGATATAAGATATAAAATTTTTTAATTCAGAAATCGATTTGAAACCGCTAATTAAGAATTTTTTCTTTTAGAAACAAAATTGAAGCCGATTGTTTAAAATATAAAATTTTTAATTTAGAAACCGATTTGAAACCAAAATTTCATAATTTTTTAATTTTTAATCTTAGAAACCGAATTTAAACTGATTTTTTATAATATAAATTTTTTAATTTAGAAACCGATTTGAAACCGCATATTAAATAATTTTTAATTTTTTTATTTTTTGAAATCTATATTTTAAAATATAAAATTTTAAAATTTAGAAACTTATTTGAATCTGAAATTTTAAATTTTAGTTTTTTAAATTTCTCAAATTTAGAAACTGATGTGAAAATGAATTTTAATATTAAATGAATTTTCAAATCGGTTCGTTTTTAAAAAAATTAATTAGAAACCAATTTTGCTGATCGATTTCTATATATTACAGATTTTAAAATAAAAAATTCTAAATTTTTTATTGCCCCTGCAAATTATAAAAACACTCAAATGAAGACACCAAACCGTCAACAAGTCATGATGAATTCAACCCAACCAAAGTAAATACTCTTCATAATAGAACTAATACTCCAAACCTAAACATCAATATCAATCCATTGAAAATGAAAAATCTAAATATAGTGGAATAGAAATAACAGTTAAAGTGATCCTAAGTCTCCGGAGCAGCTGGACTAGATGTTATATCGTGTTTGCTGTCTTCATCTTTATCATTTGATGAGTCAAGAGGCATAGGAAAGTCAAACCCAAGTTGTGCAAATATCTTCTTTTGTATCTCATACATTTTGGTCATCTTTTTCTTCATCTTCGTCATCCTCAACTTCATTTTATACTCCAATTTGGCTTGAACCTTAGCTTCTATGTTCTCTCTCATTGATTGTAAAGCTAGTGATGATGTCCTATGAATGCATGAACTACTGCCTGAGCCCTCACTTTCTCCCTTGAGGCAAAGAGACTCCAATCCAAGACCATAGACATGACCCTTCTTGAATCCATTCGCTGACTTCACCATCGTCAACTCAGTTTTAGAATCTAATAATTGCCAGTTACTGCAATTCCTATTCATCCCAACAAAAAATTGTCCAGACTTAGTAGTAGGTTACTTAGCCGGCTGGAAAACTAATCTCCAATAACTTGGTTGGTAGAACAAACTTGATTAACTCTACTTTAGCATATATTCTTATTTACCTAATGCAATGCCTCAAATTTCCCAGAACAGTTAGTTCCCAAATAGATAAAATAAATAGGAACTTTTAATGGGGATCAACTAAGGGAAAAAGAAAGTTGCACTTAGTTAATCGGCAAACTGTTATTGCCCTTAAGAGAGTAAGGGTGCTATATTCCTTTCTTTGAATATTGCTTCTTTTGGAAACCGCATCATAATGGACCTTTTTCTCCACCAAATCAGCATGCAAGCAACCTTTCCAAATATATTCTGCTTATCAACATCTACTTTAATTAATGAGTCACCGTCAATGGTATTCAACAGAAAATTTGATGCATAATTTCTCAAATCCAACATTCATACATATCAATATATAATGCTAACAGTGGAACAAATTCTTCGCAGAAGAAATGCAATTCCCATTCGCCAAAAAAGAAAGCACCCTGCAATTCTCAAACCTAATCATCAATCAATTACCCTTTTCTGCAATTACGGTAACAAAAATTAAAAGCAAAACACAACAGTGCAATCGGCTGAGCTTCAACATACCAAGAGAGCTAGAGAAATCTAATACAAGAGAGTTTCAAGCTAGCAGACCTGGTTTGAATACGCCAACAGCAGCACCTTCTCCTGTTTACAATAGCAACTAATTTGCTCAGCAACTGTTCAATTTTCACCACATCTTGAACAGCTTTCCATTGAACAGCTCCAATGCATGAAATGCGGTTGAGAAACAGAAGACTTGAGAGAGAATCGCTTGAAAGAGAAACTTGCTGTGTACAGAGAGAGAGGGCTCAAAAAGATACCTTCTGTGAACTTTCTTCTGCAAATGGGTATTGATTGTGTGGTGGTCACGACTGAACAGAAGTCTTGTTACTTAGCACGATGAGATCTGATCAAGAAGGGTTCCAAATTTTTAAAAAGGTGACGCAAAACCGTCACGCGTTCATATTATAATACATTATAAGACAATTCACTAGTTCATTTTTATCGAAACAATGCTATTGATTTAATTTTATTATTTAGGTTATAAATTCTTGTTATTAACTTCTTACATGTGTTTAGTGGTTAATCAAAATTCATAATTGTATGTGTATAGAAGAAACATAAATAGCACTATATATGATTACTATTTCACATATATAAAATATTTATAGGAAAAATGCTTATCAATTTCATATGGGTTTCTAATTAGAATAATCGGAAATTTTTAATAAATTTCATTTTCAATGAAACATTCCACATTTTTAGTAGATAATAAACTCAAGTTATTAACTTATTAAATATCCTTTAACAATTAATAAAAAAGTCATAATTGTATTTATATAAACAAAACATATTAGCATTAGGGGGGTGAAATTACTATTTTACATACTTGTAATGTTATATGTGTGTTAACTATAGATCATTGATATGCAATTTGATCATACTTGAATAATAATTGAAAGTAAGTATATATAGATCAACATATATCTTAAACATAATAAATAATAAAAAATAAATACATTATACAACTATTTACTCGATTGTAAATAAATATATATATGCATAATTAAATTACTTACATATACTAATTATTTATTAGTAGCAATAGTTCATCTCAATTCATCAAAGGTGTAGGATGTCATATCATAAACCTCAATTATAATCTACGAATCTTAAAACTAAATATATAGGGTTGACACCAATTTGAAACCGCATTAGGGTTTTGAAACTGATTTAGAGCCGCCCTAGGATTTAGAAACCGATTAGAAACTAACTTGAAACCCAAATTTGAAACCGATATTAATCGGTTTCTAATTTATCAAAATGTAAATAAATATTTGATTTAGAAACTGATATTTTATCCCCAAAAAATATTTAAGTAAGAAACCGATTAGAAAATTTATGAAAAATAAAAATAAATGTCTAAGAAACCGATTTCCTTTGAAACCGATTATAAACCAACTTGAAACCCAAATTTGAAACCTATTTTAATCGGTTTCTAATTTATCAAAATGGAAATAAATATTTGATCTAGAAACTAATTAGAAACCGATATTTTATCCCAAAAAAAAAATATTTAAGTTAGAAACCGATTGGAAAATTTATGAAAAATAAAAATAAACGTCTTAGAAACCGATTAGAAATCGAATTGAAACCCAATTTTGAAACCAAATTTAATTATTTTCTAATTAGAAATCGACTGTAAAAGTCCTTTGAAAATTAAAATATTTGATTTAGAAACTAGTATTTTTATCCCCAAAATCATATTTAAGTTAGAAACCGATCAGAAATTTTATGGAAAAATAAAAATAAATGCCTTAGAAACCGATTAAAAACCAATATACTTTGAAATCGATTAGAAATTAAATTCAAACCCAACTTTGACATCGATTTTAATCGGTTTCTAATTAGAAACTGATTTGAAACCGATTGTAAAAATTCTTAAAAAATTAAAAATATTTGATTTAGAAGCTGATTAGAAACTGGCATTTTTATCCCCAAAAAAAAATTACTTATGTTAGAAACCGTGTGAAACTTTTATAGAAAAATAAAAATAAGTGTCTTAGAAATCGATATACTTTGAAGCCAATTAGAAATCGAATTGAAACCTAACTTTGAAATCGATTGTAAAATTCTTTAAAAAATTAAAATTATATTATTTAGAACCGATTAAAAATCGTTATTTTGATCCCCAAAAACAAAAATATTTAAGTTTAGAAACCGATTGGAAATTTTTTGGGAATGTCTTAGAACAGATTAGAAACTATATACTTTGAAGTCGAATTGAAATCCAACTTTGAAACCGATTTTTAAAATTCTTAAAAAATTTTGGTTTAGAAATCGATTAGAAACTAATATTTTTATCCCAAAAAAAATATTTAAGTTAGAAACCGATTGAAAAAGTTTTGGGAAAAACAAAAGTCTTAAAACCGATATACATTGAAACCAACTTGAAACCCAAATTTGAAACCAATTTCAAAAATCTTAAAAATATTTGATAAGTTTAGAAACCTGTTTGAAACCGTTTGTTTTTCGATTTCAAATCGATTTCTAATTTGAAACTAATTTATTCAACTTCAAAATTCAGTTTTTAATTTATTGTTGTTTTGTAATGGCCGATCTCTCGCTTTTACTCTCTCCTTTTTTCCTTCTCTCTGTTGATGCAATTCATTCCATCAAAGGCTTGGTGTTTATAGGCCATAAATGCAAACACCATCTACCGAAAATGGTTGGGGAAAAATGGTTTACCATACTCAGCAGATGAAAATTCTAACTTTGCATGGCTCTCTCTAATTATTCTTGGAAAGTCTCTGCAGAAGTACTATTGCAATAGAGTACAGGAAGGCTTTTGAATTTTTGTCCTTGCATTTACTATATGGCGTCATGAGTTGAACGCCCACTCTTACAGACCACAGAAAAAATGATGAACCAATAATCTCAATCAGTACTTGTGTTTCTAAAGGAGGCTTTCTGTTGATTTGCTTGGGACCAGACATGCCCGTCAACGGTCAACTAATTAGCACGACTTTCTTCATCTTGACATAGGTGCAGAAGCAAATCAAAATATCAAGTAGGTTAAGTATTTTATAAAACTTTATTCTAAAAAAATTTTCATGAAATATTAGAGAGTCACAGATAGACCGCTTAAATAACAATCTCCTTAGACAAAATTTTCTTAGATAATTAAAAATATAATACCTAACAATAGCTATTAAAATAAATAAAAGAATACCGAGAAATTAACAAGGTTCGGTTAATATTGCCTACTCCTCAAGCACTACCAATATTATTTTGTGAGAAGATAGAAGAGAGAAAATAATAGCCCGAAGAAGGAATCAAAGCTATGTTTTGGAATGCTATACAAAGGGGGAGAAGGCTTCCTTTTATAGTTGTAAGGAAACCTCCCTCTTTACTCTAGTTTCTATGTAGTATTTTACAATAGAAATACACCAAATCAATAAATATCCACTTTGGCGAATTTTTCTTTGAACTCTTCAAAACTCATCACAAATATTAATATTGGTAGTGTCTTCCAATGCGTTTCAAAAGCGCCAAACTTCAAATTTGCAAAACATGTATCAAATCCAAGCAATGATTGAACTTGCTAACTGTCACCACTTTTGTCATCATGTATGTAGGATTTTCAATAGTCTTAATCTTCTGGATGGATACTTGATCGATCACCTTCCAGAATTTCTCTAATGAAGTGATATGTGATATTGATGTGCTTCGTCCTTGCATGATAAACTTGGTTCTTTGCTAAATGAATAGCACTCTGACTATTACAATGTACTCTGACAATGTTCTGTCTTACTCCTAGTTCATCAAGCAACCCTTGACGCCAAATTGCTTCTTTAACAGCCTCAGTAACTGTCTTATACTCTGCTTCTATTGTAGATAGAGCCACTGTTGTTTGTAAAGTACAATTTCAACTAACTAGTGCTTTGACTAAAGTAAACACATAACCTGTCGTTGATCGACACTTGTCCAAATCACCAGCATAATTTAAGTCACAGTATCCAACTATCCATTGACCATCATCCTTATTCTGCTGAAACATTAAACCAACATTCACGGTTTTGATAATATACCATAAAATCCATTTCACAGCTTGCCAATATTCCTTACCAGGATCATGCAGATACCTGCTTACAACTCCAATTGCTTGTGAAATGTTAGGTCTTGTACACACCATAGCATACATCAAGCTACCAATAGCATTTGCATAAGGAACCTTTGACATGTATACCGTTCTGCATCATTCTTTGAAGATAAAGATGCACTGAGCTTAAAATGAGGAGCAAGGAGAGGGGGGGGGGGGCGGAGAAGTACCAACAGGCTTTGATTGTTCATTCATGCCAAAGTGCTTTAGTACTTTTCTCATATATTCTTTCTTAGTTATGTACAATCTCTCCAATTTTCTATCTCTGCATATCTCCATACCAAGAATCCTTTTTGCTTCTCCTAAATACTTCATCTCAAACTCTTTATTGAGTTGAGCCTTTAACTTTTCAATTGCTTCTTTATTCTTCAAAGCTATCAACATATCATCAACATATAGGAGAAGATATATGAAAGCTTCATCTTGTAGCTTCTGAGAGTATACATAATGGTAATACCTGCTTCTTGTGTACTTTTGCCCTTCCATGAACTTATCAAATCATTTGTACCATTATCTTGGGGATTGTTTTAATCCGTACAATGATTTGTTAAGCTTACACACCAACTTTTCTTGCCCAGCAACTTTGAATCCCTCTGGCTGACTCATATAGATTTCCTCATTAAGTCTCCATGTAGAAATGGAATCTTCACATCCAACTGAACTAGTTCAATATCCAATTATGCTACCAAGGCCAATAAGATTCTGATTGATGAATGTTTCACAACTGGAGAAAATAATTGATTATAATCAACTCCCTCCACTTGAGCATAGTGATATTCTATATTTGTGCTTCATATAATGATCATTTTGAGCCTAAATTTCTATTAAATTTTGGTGTTTCAATCACTATTTACACTCTCTTTATCTCTTATTTGTTTTAGGTGAGTTTATTGAAGATTTGGAATAGAATGAAGCAAACAAAAGATTTTTTACAAAATGAAGAAAACAGAGAAATGCAGAGGAAAAAAGCCTGGTAGAGAATTTTCAAGTGCAATTTTGACCTCTATAAAGATTTCAAATGCTAAAGTGATCTTCTAGACACTTATAGAGGACATTATGAAGTTTTCATAATGGTAAAGTTTATGTCAATCTGAGTTTATTTGGCTACCCTGCTTATGTTGCAAAGTCACCTATCCTAGACTTTGTTCTAGTTTTGACACATTTGGGTAGAATGATCATATCTTGAGTTCTAGATGTCCAATTGAGGCGATTGAAAACTCTTTGGAATGATACGATCATAAGATACAAATTTTAGAGACATCAAGACCTAGTTCAGCATATGTCATGCTCTAAATTCAACTAGAAATTAAAACTACTATCACAGTCGTGCAACAGAATACTTCACCAAAATGGGACCAAACGGGACCGCTTGGTGTGGATCACGCAGCACCGTTTGTGTTAGCCCTAAGGGTAAATCATGTAGTAATGATTAGTTTTGAATAATGACAAACATTGATGAGGATTAATGTACTTGTATGTTGAGTGATAGGATTGATGGATTAAGAAGTATGAAGTCTTATTGCCTTGAAGCCACAATGCATAAACAACTCAATTATGCCAAAAGTGATTGAAGATTGAAGAGTATGTTTGAGATGATTGAAGGCATTAAAGACTTAGAGTGTAGGGTTCATATGCTAAATAGGTATATTTTTTTGTCAACTCTACACTTGTATGTCTTGGAATTAGTTGAATGCATAAGAGAGCACATAACTTATTTTTGAAATGGTTTTGAATGAACTCTTTGATAACAAATGTTTTTTTGAAGTTTTAAAATGGTCTTAAGAAAACTTTGGATGATTAAAATGTTTTGGTAACGGTTTTTGTGTGTAAAAGTGCTTATATGACTTATCTATTTATACAAAAAGATTTCAATGTTATTAAGGATGATTTTTAAATGATTTGACAAAGTTTGATAAGTTTGGATACAAGTTTGGACGTCCAAAATTTGAAAATGATTACTATGCTTCCAGAGAAATTCAGACGCAAGTTCGGACGTCCAAACTTTCTCTGATAGCATGGTCACTGCTTTTCCAGAGAAATTCGGACGAATGTTCGGACGCATAAGGAAAAGTTCGGACGTCTGAACTTTTCCAGACAGCTTGCCACAGTGAAGTTCAGACGAAAGTTCGGACGCGAGGCAGAAAGTTCGGACATCCTAACTTCTCTGAAACTAGCCGTTACTAGCCGTTTTATGACTGTTAAAGCCAATTTTTCAAATCTATAAAAGCCATAAACTCCAGAGTTTTTGTAGAACTTTTGAACATTCAAAATCCTTCAAGCTCTAACTTGTTTTACATCAAAATTATTTGAAAAGCTCTCAAATTATCTTGTACTCAAAGGTTAAAATTCAAGATTCCAAAGGCAAGAAGTGAAGTGGTGCGAGCAATTGTATTCATCCACCAAGAAGTGTTGGTGACATCCAAACTCTATCTTTACATTATTGTTGTAATTGATACAAGGTAGTCTTGTGACGTAAAATCATTTTGGTAAGGGTGAGCCGTAGACTAGATTAATCAAGGTTGTGGTGTAAAACTCGTGTGTGGGTGAGCCTTGGATTAGATTGGTCTTTAGGTTGTCTTTAGATATAAAATTCTTGTGGAAGGGTGAGCCTTGTTTGTAGGATAGATATAAAATTCTTGTGGAAGGGTGAGCCTTGTTTGTAGGATTGCAAAGGAGGTTGTTGGTATAAAATCCTTGTTGGGTGAGCCTCTTGTGTAATTGCCTAAATTTAGTATATAGTGAATTGGTTCAAATTCTTGAGTGTGGACTCAAGGTAGTGGATGTAGATCTTGGAGAGATCGAACCACTATAAATCGTGTGTTCATTTCTTTATAGTTTTACTTGTTTACATGCTTGTATTATTATTATTTGTTCATAACTGTTGATTGATTGGTTGTGGTCTTATAGTTTGATAATCTTGTCTTAACCATCAAATAACATATAAACTTGAAGTTTGTGAATTTAAAGAAGAGCTTTTATTAAGGTAAGGGATATGTAAAAAGGGAAAATATTTTGATAATTAGCCAAAGACCTAATTCACCCCCCTAGGTCTTTCAGTTTGTGTCATGCATTCTGCTGTTTTTCTCTCTTTTGGGCTGGATTTAAATACCCTTTAAGGGCAAGAAGAGGCAGGCGGCTAAGGCTTGGAGAAGAGGCCAAAAACACCAAGAAAAATACACAAAATCCTCCTCCAATTCATCAATCTTGCAAGAGAAATCAAGAGAGAAGATTAAATCCTTGAAGATTCAAGACAAAAGCTGCAATTTTCTCAACACAACGTGAAGAACATCAAGCTTTGAAGAAGAGAAGATTTCAACTATGAAAATGAGCAATTCTTCCTCTTTCTTTGTTGCTTTATATTCTTTGAATTGTAATATGTTTATGAACTAAATTCTTGAATACTCAGATGGTTATGAACCCTAGTTTTTATTTATGTGAATGAATTATTTCCTTGGTTGATTGAATTCACATTTCTTGTGGATTATTTGTGGGTTTGATTGGTTTAATTGATTTGGTTGATAATTGATTCATAATCTGGAATTTTTTCACTTGAAATTGAGAAAGGAAGGGTAAAATAGACCATAGACAAACAATGGGGATGATTTAGGTGACTAGAGATAGAAACCTCAACATCTTTTTGGTAATTAGAGAAATCTAATTGGAAATTCACAATTCTTAATCTAAGAGTAGAGGACTTTCATCTAGAGATAGAGTGAGTTTTAATTGAGGAATTTCATCAAACATAAGAAGGGCAATTCATCAACCAAGGGACTTTTCTATCACATAGGTAATTCTAAGGGGATTTTGCATTCAAGTATTGTTTTCTCAATTGCATTCTCTCTTGCAATCAAGATTGGTTAAGTTGGTTTAATTAGTTATGTTAGACTTCTATTCCTATTAGTTATTTTTTCCATTTTCACAAGCAAATTTCATAGGCTAAACAATGGAGTGGAAAGCGAGTAATGATATTTAACCATCTCCGTGGATATGACATTTAAATTTACTTGCCATTATACTAATTAAAATGATATGTGCACTTGTCTAGTGTTTGTGTGCAAATTGTTAGAGATTGTGATAAAATTAAGTATAAAGGCATAGAAAACACACACAACACATAGCCTTTACCTACCAACCTTGCCTTGTAACGAATATCAGACTTGTTAAGAAATCCATTCTTCTTTAGATATACCCATTTACAACCAATTGCCTTCTTCCCCTTTGGTAAGCTTGTTAGCTTCCATGTTTGATTCGTCTCAAGGGACTACATTTCTTCTTCCATTACATTCCTCCACTTGTCACCATTACCATCCGAAATGGCTTCACCATAAGTACTAGGAATTTCATCATTTGCAATTGAGATTGCACATTCTATTGTATCATCATAACGAAGAGGCCTTTTGATGGTCCTCTTTTCTTTTCTCAATGCAACAGGTGCATGCTGCATCTAGGATTGTTGTTGCTGTTGAGTTTTATCAGTTGAACTCTCTTCTTCATTTGACTCTTCATCTATCTCCGGTGTGCCTCAATCTGCTTCTTTTCTTACTGGGTTCAAAGTTTTATTAAACTACACCTGCTTTGAGATTGTCTTCACCTGCTATAAAGCTTCATCTGCTTGTTGAAGGATTTCATTTGTCACTTTCTTCAACATGTTTGATTCATCAAAAATAACATCTCTGCTAAAAATTATCCTTTTATTATCAGGACACTATAGGCGATGATGTCTTCATAACTATACCTCATTGATAGTAATACAAGTTGTTACTCTTCCGAATTCATTTCAGCACAACTAATGCTCCAGATATGATCTTCATTACTCCTTTACTTATCTACTTATCTTGACATCGAAACCCTTAGCTTCTAGAGTCCCTACGGAAATGAGATTATTTATCAAGTTTGGTACATATTTGACATCATTTAGAATTCTGAATGATCCATCATTATTCTTGAGACGAATCGAGCCTTTCCATGTGAATGTCATTTGTGATGTACACAACTCCACCTTCTAGTTCTTTAAAATCAAAGAACCAGTCTCGATTTGGATACATATGATAGATGCAACCTGTATCCAATAGCCAAGTATTGGAATGACTTGTTGATGGCATAATAACCAGTGAAAATTTTGATTCTTCATCAGTACACTCAGCTACATTTGAGCTTGCAATAGCTTATCCATTTTCATTTTTGCTCTTAGACTTCAAATTTGGGCAGTCTTTCTTCCAGTACCCTTTTTCTCTACAGAAGGCACATTCATATTTGCTTGGTATGGATTTTGATCTCCACTTCTTCTCTCTACTTTTGCTTTGAGAGTGAACTCTCACCACCAATGCTTCTTCTGATGCTCTACTTGCCTTCCCTTTCTCTATTAAATTGGTGACACGTTCATTCATAGTGGTACCATGAACATAAGTGAAGCGGAACAATCTTTTCTTCATGTGAAGTTTATTATGACTACTCTTCTTCAAAAAATTTTCTTCAACTGCCATCCATTATTTATAAGCAGAAGTCTCCTTTGAAAATACATATTTCTACTCCCTTGATAAGCACGACCGAATTGTACCATATGTCAATCGATTGATAGTCTTCCATTCTTTTTCATCAATCTCATCGGGTTTCCTTTCTTCAATGGCAATATCTAGACCTTGCTGAAATAAAGCATCTAGAAGTTTACCTTGCCACGTGCCGAAATGTCCTGTTCCATCAAAAATCTCCACAGCAAATCTTGTTTTTGTCATTGCTGTTCTTGAAAAAATTGAGAAGCTATTGCCTTTGATGGTTCTGCCATTTCTGCTCCAAAAAATTTAATAGCCAACAAATGCAAAATGCCAATAAACCAAGAGTCTTCTTTCTGATGTAGAAGATCAATTTAAGTTGCAACCATAGAGCATATTCAAAAAACCTTTGACTCTGATACAAATTGCTGCGGAAGCAAATCAAAATACCATGTTAATTATTTTACAAAAAATTATCCCAAGAAACGTTTCAAGAAAGATTGGAGGGTCACAAGCAGATCGCTTAAATACCAACCTCCTTAGACAAAATTTTTTGAAATAATTAAAAGTATAATACCCAAAAATAGATATTAAAATTAAAAAAATACCGAGAAATTAACAAGGTTCGACTAATATTATCTACTCCTTGAAAACTACCAATATTATTTGGTGAGACGATAGAAGAGAGAAAACAATAACCTAAAGAAGTAATCAAGGCTATGTTTTGGAATACTATACAAAGGGAGAGGAGGATTCCTTTTATAGTTGTAAGGAAACCCCCCTCTTTACTCTAGTTTCCATGTGGGATTTTATATCAAAAATGAGCCAAATCAATAATAGGTCTACACCAGGAGGAAAAAGAAGCGTGTAAATTACTGAATGTGTAAATTATAACTTCATTAATCAAACAAATATGTAATTTAAGGGGTTAATGCCCTATTAGCTACACCATCTACAGAAAGGAAATCCTTTACCCAATTACTTTTGTTATTTTTTTTTCCAGAGTAAGCCTTTACGCTAGTACAAATTTGCAAACAAGCCTAGCCTGATTAGAGAAGGATAAAAGTAGAGTATGACACTGGCCCCGTCAAATTGTTGCACTTTGCATTAGTGAGATGATATAGAAATCCCATTTTCCACAAACAAAAAAGTTTGATTTTTTTGTATTAATTAAAAATATTTATATATACATGAAAACCAAATAACTTATTTACATGTTATAATTTTTTTATTGTTTATACTTCCCCCATTTAAAATATAAGGCCTTTTAATTTTTTCTTTTCAAAATATTTGGTATTTTACAATTTTTAAGGATTATTTTAAAAATTTGCTCTTACAAATAAATATAATTATATAATTTTCTATTATATTTGTAGAACTAGTTAAAGATATAGCAGAAAAAATACCACATACGTTCATCTTCATTAATCTATGTAAAAATAACCGAAAGACCTTCTATTTTGAAATTGGGGGGTGTTAGTTTCTATACCAATTATTCCACTCTATAAGTTGTTAATTTATTCCTAAAGGATTATTTTAATAAATCTACATTTAACATTGTCAAAAGAGTTTGAATACATAAGATGAATAATATTCATTTGTAATCTAGTTTTCTTTTCTTGGAAAGAAGAAGAAGTGATTTCTTTCTAATCTAATTTTCTCTTTTGTATGTGTATGTGATGTTAATAATGAAATTTAGTTTGCCATTGAAGCCACGTTAATTTCAATTTTAGTCCAACATCTCCTTTCATAAATAATTTAATTTTTACAAAAATTAAAACAAAACTCTTAATGTCAGCCTTGATTTTTCTTCAAAATAAAAAGAAGAAGAAGAATAATAAAGAAAGAAAGAAAGAAAGCCACTTTCCATAAAAAGGGTATTACTTCATTGCCAAAGTCCTCTTCGCTACTCCAAGAAACTTCTCTTCAAATCTTTCCCTTGGCGTATGACTTCAAAAAAGTGTAATCCAAATAACGTGAAGCCCATTCAATACTTTCTCATAACTTTAGAATTAATCTCAAAACAATTTCTTTCGGCCTCACATTTCACACCTCATAAACAGCCACAATTTCAAAGCCGTTTCCTCCCAATTTCCCTTCGTGAATCGATTCCAACTTCAAAATTTCAACTCCCTCACTTTTGGTAGAGACTTAAAGGCAGCATTTTTTTTCTTAAGGGCTTCCAAGTTCCCACCCCAAGTCTCCTTTCAAGCCAGCAATATCCAAAAGGTACCTCAAAGGGAGAGGACTGCCCAAGTTTTATAAGTGATTAACTGTTATATTAAAGAAGTCAATATGGGATCTCAAAACACCCTCCTCATTCTCAGGACTGGACATCTGAAACATAAAATTTGAAAATAAGCGGGTAGCCTAACATCGCTATGATACTATGTTGAAAACAGGCTTAGGCCTAATTCTATCCCCAAAAGGTACCTCAAGGGGGAGTTACTCAAGCTTTATAAGCGATTAATTTTTATATCTATAGAATATCTTTTAATGAAAACCTATTTCCTTACCCTACTCCACATCCTCTTTCTTCTATACCTTCTTTGCCATTACCATTCTCTCAAGAATATTCTATGGAATTAGATCCTTTCAATACTTCTAATACTCTTTCACCGCCTTCAAATCATGTGCTTCCTCCTTCCTCAGATGCATTAGTTCCAGAATCTTCTCTTGCTGTTCCTCTTCGCAAGTCTACCCAAGTTCTCCAATCTCTCTCTTATCTTAAGGAATACGCATGCCATTTGTTACATAATTCCACTCCTCCGACACTTGGTTCTACACTGCATTTACTTTCTAACTTTCATTGCTATGATTCATTACCGCCTAATCATCATTTGTTTTACATTGAGTGCACTAACTAATATTGAACCTAAGTCTTACAATGAAGCTATTCTTTTTGAGGATTGGAGATAGGCGATGCAGTCAGAAATCCAAGCTTTGGAAAACAATCAAACTTAGGCTCTTATCCTTTTGCCTACTGGAAAGAAAGCTATTGGATGCCTGTGGGTGTACCAAATCAAACGAAAGACTGATAGTACCATTGAACGCTACAAAGCTATATTGGTCGCCAAAGGCTACACCCAACAGCCTGGTGTGGATTATCTTGATACCTTCTCCCCGGTGGCCAAAATCACTACTATTCGAGCATTATTGGTTGTTGCTGCTACCCAAGGATGGTTTTTAGAACAACTTGATGTCAAGAATGCTTTTCTCCGTGGGAAATTGAATGAAGAAGTATATATGCAACCTCCTCCTGATTTTATTTCTTCTCATCATAATTTAGTAGGCAGGTTAAATAAATCCCTATATGGACTCAAGCAAGCTAGCCGACAATGGCACTCAAAATTAACTGTTGCACTTCTTTCTCAAGGTTTCAAAACCTCAACCAGTGACCCGAGCATGTTTACTCGCAGCACGAGTTCCTCTTTTCTTGTATTGCTTGTGTATGTAGATGATATTATCCTTGCTGAACCTAATCAAATTTCCATTTATTCTATTAAAACTTTTTTGCATAATGCCTTTCAAGTCAAGAATCTCAGCCTCCTTAAATACTTTCTTGGGTTGGAAGTTGTTCGGTCCAGTCACAGTATCAATCTTTGTCAGAGAAGGTGCACTCTAGAACTTCTAGACACTCATGGTTTTCTTGGTTGTAAACCTGCTGCCACTCTTATGGATCCTTCCTACATTTGCTCTAAGGATGATTCTCCACTCCTTTCCGATGCTACTGGTTATTGGAAACTTATTGGTCAGTTGCTCTACTTAAAAAATACTCGTCCGGACATTTCCTACACCATCCAAAAGCTAAGTCAATTTTTATCCTCTCAAACTGAGTTCCACTTAAAGGCTGCTTACCGTATTCTCTGTTACCTCAAAGGTACTCCAACTCTTGGATTATTTTTCTGTGCAACTACTTCTGTTGACTTAAAGGCTTTCTCTGATTCAAATTAGGTAGGCTGTTTGGACACCCGCCGATCTATTACTGGCTATTGTATTTTTCTCGGTACCTCTTTAATCTCCTGATACTCCAAGAAACAACCTACAGTTTCTCGACGTTCTGGCGAAGCAGAGTACCGCGTGATGGCCTCTACCACTTGCGTGGTTCTTTGGTTACTTTACATTCTTCGTGATCTGTATATTACTCATTCTCATACTGTTCCTTTATTTGGGATAATGAAAGTGCAATTCACATTACTACCAATCCCGTTTTCCATGAACGGACAAAGCATCTCGAAATCGATTGTCATCTAGTTCAAGAAAAGGCTCAAGCTGGGCATATTAAACCACTCCCTATTCCTTCTCATTTCCAGTTGGCAGACCTTCTAACTAAGGCCCTTCCTGCACCATCAACGGAGGGCATCCAGTAACTGCCACTACTATGTATATATTATATATGGTAAATTGGTTAGTTTAGGGACAATATATTCTGTACATTATTTTATTGCAATCAAAGACTGATTGACAGTTGATTGCTATTACATTGATCATGTTTTCCATAGTAAAGCTGGAAATTTTGTATATATGTATATGCATTCTGTACACAAAGCAATAAGATGTACACATAATGTTTTGCAATTTTTAGTCTCTTCAAAAGATAAAGGGGCCATCACATTCGATAGCTTGAAGAAGAACTATGCTCTTCTTGGGCTCCAAGATTTGAGAGACGATGAGCTCTTGAGCATGCTCAAAGAAGGCGATGTCGATGGAGATGGAGCTCTTGGTCAGATAGAGTTTTGTGTGCTCATGTTCATATTAAGCCCTAAATTAATGGCAGAATCTGAAGCTTGGCTTGATCATGCTTTACAACAAGAATTAAAAAATACTGCTTCTTGGTTCGATGGAGCACAATGATTAAGGGAACCCGAGATCCCAAGAAGGGCATGGCACGACGTCATTTCTGGTGCTTGGAAACTTTGATTTTATACTGGTAGTTTTGAAGTTGCTGCATTTTACATCGTATGGGAAAGCAAATATATTTTCTTTCAATTTTGGCTAATTTTTGAATTGGAATGAGAAAATGTAATAAGTATAGCCAATGGTGGAAGATGCCTTTGGTTCTGTATTATCACTTGCTTTAGCGAAATATACTTTGTACAAAATACTAGTATTCTTCTTCATATCTTTGATTTTTTTCTTTTTCTTTTTAAACTTCAATGATGGTATTAATTTCATTATGTCTCATGATTTTTATGTGTCATATAACTTTTATTTCACTAGACAACTCTCACTTTCAATTGAAAATTTCAGGTTTCCTCTTTTCTTTTCATTTTGGATGTGTATAGATTGTATTTGAGATTGAGATTTTTTATTTAGAGTTTCATAGAAGTAAATTTTTGTAGGAGATAAAGTGAGATCAACTCGTTGGGTTTTGAATTAAAATGCAATTCAAATGTTAAAATGCTAATTCAGATATGCATGTATGTATTTGTTTATATTGGAAAAGAAAATTTACGAGTTGTTGTAAAATTCAGTCACAATGGTCATAAAAACTAACTATAAAAAGACAACAAATAAGTCTTTGAACTATAGCAAAAGAGAGAAAGAGAGAAAACAAGAAATGTAGAAATTAGAATTTTATTGAGAGCTTTTCACCATACTTCTATACTCTTACAAACTCATATTTATAGAATTAGAAATGACACTTCCTATCATAGGTCTTTATTAACCTTCTAACTTGCATCCCATTATCTCGTATGTTCTCTATGATAATCGAGGTAATGGGGTTAGTGGTGTGTAAAACATAGATGTTACAACTTTAGTTGTAACACCTAACCTTTCATATTCCATAATCTCAAACATAAATTAATATTTGGGATAATGAACATCCACATAATTGATATATTTATAACACGAGTGCATTTTTTGTATGATTTTTTTGTTTATAAAATAAATTATTTGTGAAAATAATTTTTTTCAAAAAAAGGCATTAGTTTTCAAGATGAAAACCAATTGAAAATGAGACTGACGACTAGGGCTGTCAATGGGTCGGATCTTACCCAGACCCGACTCAATAATCTCGGGTCCGGGACAACATTCATACCCATTTATCCGGACCCGATAGTACATCTTCTAAATGGGTACGGATACGGTCCATAAAGTTTCGGACCCGATAGACCCGATTACCCGATTAAATTTTAAATAATAAATATTTTATATAATTAAATTTTTTATAACCATTAGATGTGTTTGATCCAACGGTTAATTAGTTATAAATTTATATTAAAATATCCTATCGGGTCTACCCGAACCTGACCCGAAACCCTATAGGATAGGGTACACGTCCATCTTATTTGGACCCGTCGAATAATCGAATTAGATCCGGTACCAATAATGATCAATCGAGTCCGAATCCAAGATAAAATATCCCGAACCTATTTAGATCCGTTAACACCCCTACCTACGACCCTCTACTTAGTCTACATATTTCCCTATGTAGGGAATTTTCTTTGGGGATTTGGTGGGCCTGATGCAATGAGTCGCAGCCCGAACTGTGAACATAGATCCGTGTTTGATGGTGCCCTTCAAACCATTTGTCATTGCATTCCTTGATTATGATAATGGGATCTGTTCTAGGCCGTCATCTTTGAGATTTGTTCTGCCAAATTGGTATTCTAATAATTGGTCCACGCAAACATATGTTGTAAAGCAATTAATTTTAGAATGAAATTAGATAGGGTTTAATTTTAAAAATTTTGTGTAGAATTTTTTAAATTAAATTATTTATGAGATGAGATATGAATCTTTTTAAAGGTAAAAATCAAATTATAATAAGGAGAAATATATGTCACAATGGCTGCAGAGATTGGTGGCTAATTTGCATGGTGGTTTGGGATAGCTTTGAGTTCTTGTAATGAGTGTGTGGAGTATCTTGGTTTTAATTAAACTTTTCTCAAAAAAGAATTAGAGATTTTCATGCACCCCATTGGGCTAACAATTGAGCTGGCAAATTCCCTTCTCGACGTAATAGAGGAACATATTATGTTACTAAAAGAAACTAATGTAGAGAGATTATCATCATTCAAACTAATGCTTTGATAAAGGCGCTTCATCAGACTTAATCCAATAGTTTAAGATAATTGGTAAGCGAATTATTAATCTCAATATAAGATCACGAATTCAGCTTTTGCTTGTAACGTAATATTAAAGAGTTTTGAGTCAGATTTTACTCTAAATAACAGTTAGAGTGCGAGTTTAATTCGAAATGAATCTGAATTAGTCTTATTAATTAATAAGCATATTAAGTGTTTTGCAGGAAAAAAAAAAGACTTAATCGGACTCAAATCATTATTGAGTTACATTGGAAGGACTATATAATGTTACACGATTTAATACAGGGTCCGAGTTGATCATATGTCTATTTCCTCACGTATATCAACAAAAAGAACAAAAAAAGAAAAAGAAAGAGCCACGCAGGTTGGATCTCGGACTCTGTACTTTCGAGTGAAAGTGAAAAACAAAGAGGGAGAAACTTTTTTCTATTTCATTATTTGTTGAAAGCCAATCAAAGAAAACATTGAAGAGAAAACCAAATCAATTCAAAGCATTAACTGGTCTACTTTTAAGTTTCAATGCAAAAAAAATATTCGAAATGAGCCGATGACTGCTTCTCAGAAAGTTCACCTTTCAAAAATGTTATGAAGGCTTACTACTCTTGAAGTGGCTTATTATCAAATGATATGGAAACAACATTTTCAATTCAGATGCCTTTTGAGTTGTAAAAGTATTTGCCCAATGTTGATCACGTAAAAGTTACTATTTTTTTTCTGAAGACTTAAAAAGAGAAAAGTTAATAGAGAAATAATATAAAATTTTGAAATAAGAATGTTATTGTATTACAAATAATAAATTTATAAATTATATATAATAATCCTGTATAATTTGAATAATACAAATATTCTCTCAAATTTTTGTACCAACTTAAACATAGATTTTTGTAGGAGATAGAAATATTTTATAGAACTCAGAGATTTCTTGATGAATTCCAGGAGATAAGTGGCAAAAGCCGTATGCAGACTCTGGTATTTGCTAGTCATCAGGACTGATCGGTTGAACAAGCCGTCAAAGTGAATATTGATGACTCATGACTCATTCAAGAAGGGTTCTGGCCAGCGTGTTCAAATCGAATTTCGATTCGATTTTAATTTTGCTATTTAATTTTTGATTTGATTTTTTTTATTTTTTTAAAATCAAATCAAATTATTTTACTATTCAATTTTACTATTTAATTTTTTTGTTCAGTTCAATTCGGTTCAGTTCAATTTTTTTTATTTTTTTTTTTTGCTAAACTTTTAATTTTTTAGTTCGATTTTCGATTCAATAATCTAAATCGAAAATCGAATCAAAATGTATATAATTTTAAAAATCGAATCGAACAATTACAAAAACTAAACTGAACCAAAAAATTCAATTTGATTATTCTGTTCGGTTTAATTTTTGAACACCCCTAGTTTCGGCGGTGTTGTAGCGGTGATAAGAGAGTGCTGTGTGGAAGTAATCGATTCGTCTACTATTCTTTGACAGGTTCGATTGATGTGAGCAGTTGTGGAAATTAGGGTGTGATTAGATAAAGTTTGATTTTGAGATTTTTTGTCTTGGGTTTCGGGAGAGAGAAATTTTTGTGAGAGAAAAAGTGAGATGTGAGATGAGAAATTTGCATTGGATTCCGTGTGGAACCCAATCCAAGTAAAGCCTTAATTCATTCGATTAGGTGTAATGTCTCATTCTACATTAGAGAACATGAGATTGACCACCGGAAAGAGGTTGACCATGGGTCAATATCCATTAAACATTAATTTTGATATTTTCAAATATCCAATTTGAAATAATTTTAACTTTTTACCTTGAGAATCAATACATATTTTAATTTGATCTTATTTTTCAAAAATAATTTATTATTACAAAATTTAAAACAAAAGTTTTTGGACAATAATCCAATCAATTAATTTAAAGAAAACATTGAAGAGACAAACACATCCAGTTTTAAGTTTCCGCGCAAGAATATTTAAAGTGTGATTAATAGGATTTATTTTAAGATTTTTATCTTGGGTTTCGTAAAAGTTAAATTGTTTGTGAGAAGATATGTAAGTCTCATGCTTAAAATTTTAGATTTGATTTTGAAACTAAACTCTGTCTAAATTCACTCCAGATAAAATGTCCTCGAAGAAACTATTCGAAATGAGCCGATGAACAAAGTTCACCTTTCAATGTTAAACGCTTAAACTGGTTTGTTATCAAATATTTTGCCAAATATTTGCAATTCAGAGATGGCTTTCGAGTTGTGAAAATATTTTGCCAAATAAGCTTTATCGAGGCTTACAAATCTTTACAGTTTGATCATAATAATTCGAGAAAAATGAAAAAATTGGTCCCAAATTATGAAATTTGTCTTAGTTTACAATATGTTTGGTTGGGGTGAGAGGAGGGAGTAAATAGAGAAGTGTTTGAGTAAATACACTTATTTGGTGGGGTGTTGTAAGGAAGGAAAGTAAATATGAAATGGGAAGGTTCTTCCTCTACATCAGCAGAATTAATCTTTTTAAAAGTAGAGGAGTTGGAAAGTATTTGAGGAGTTAAAACTAAATAGACCTTAAAATTATTTGCAAATTTATAATAATAGATATAAGTAATAGGTAAAATGGTAAAATTATTACAATTTCTTTTATTTTTTACTCTAACCAAATAAAATAAAGTATTTGTTATTTACATCCCTTTCACTTAAATACCAAACAAAATTGAAGTAAATATATTCATTATCGGCCCACAAGTGAAGTAAATGATGTCGTTGCCTCTCCCCTCAGCAGACCAAATAGGTTCTAAAACTATTTTTTTTGCTTTTTAGTCTCAAAAAAAATTCTTTAAAATTAAAAGTCTTAGCCACCTTCGTTCTTTTTCTAAATAAACCGACGCATAGACTGCTTCTTAGAAAGTTCACCTTTCAAAAATGCAAAACGCTTAAAGTGGCTTATTATCAAATGATATGGAAACAACATTTGCAATTCAGATGCCTTTTGAGTTGTAAAAGTATTTTGCCCAATGGTCTTTATGAAGGCTTACTAATCTTTACAATGGTCTTTATGAGAAAATGACCAAATTGGTTCCAAAATTAATAAATTTGTTTCAACGTAATACTTAAGCTATTTTATTTGAATTTTTTAGTCTCAAAACAAATTTTCTTTAAAAACAAAGGTCCTAATCACCCTTTCTGCGACGGAATCAATTTCCTGATTGTTTACTATTCGCTTGTTTAAATAAAAGGAAGAAATTAATACAAGGATAAAATGAGTGTGACTGAGAGGATGACTAGGCGAATGCGTGTTTGTTGGGCAGGCTTCCTTCTTTTTCTAAAATGGTAAAATTATTACAATCTTTTTTTATTTTTTACTCTAATCAAATAAAAAAAAGTATTTAGACTTATTTGTATTTCTATCGCTAACATGTTAAAAATAAAAAAAATAAAAAAAAAAAGTTCTTACCTAATGCAAGTGCATGCTACATGCATAAGCACATAAGAAACATTGCTCAATCTTTTATCTATATTTCAATCGACTAGACAACCTTAATTAATTATCTTGGTGCTTGGCCAAATGATAATCAATCATATGAATGCATGTATTCGACTGGTAGATTTTAATACCTATATGGTACGTACATAAAAGAAAAATATCAACTAACTAAAAATTTAATTTCAGTGATTGGAGGCCTTTTTTCTATAGCACGAGGGGGACCATTACCTATTAGATTGTGGTGCAACTTAACATTAGTGAATTTTGGTACGCACATTCTCATGGATAGTCTACTCGAAGTCTCCTCAAAAGAAGACGATCCATTATTGGAAGGAGGTCAGTCCACTGGACATGCTCTTGTCTAAGGCCACATGAAAGCTTCTGTCGGTTTTGGTCTGATTTTTTTCACTTTTCTGCTCTTCTTCAACCATTTCAGAAGGGTTTGTGTTGCAAGAGACACAATCACTGCCGAGGATCCATTGCCTGAGGAGGATGGTGGAACTCTTGTATCAGCCGGGAGAAAATTCGAATTAGGCTTCTTTGACGGAGGCAGATATGTAGGAATATGGTATTATCGTAACCATAGCTCCCCAAGAACAGTAGTATGGGTCGCCAATAGAGATAATCCAATACCGCGAAGCGCTTTGCCAGGTGTTCTTGCCATTGATGTACATGATGGCAACCTCAAAGTGTTGGATGGACAACGACATCCATACTTCTCTACTCTTCTAAAAAACTCTTCGGGTGTTAACCGAACTGTGAAATTACTGGATTCGGGAAATTTGGCTTTGATTGATGGTCGATCCGGAGCTTATTTATGGCAAAGTTTTGCAAAACCAACAGATACTTTTCTCCCAGGAATGTTGATGGATAATAACATGAAGTTGATCTCGTGGGTAAGCCCTGCCGACTCGAAAGCCGAAAACTACAGATTCCAGAGAGATCCGGAAGATGATAACCAGTTCCGGATTACGAAGGGGACAACTTTGTACTGGAAATCTGATCAATCCGATGCATTCATCCGTTCTGTTGAAATACCTGCTTATGTGGCTGCCTTCCTGTTCAATTTTAGTTTAAGTACTACGAATTATCAGTTCAGCATTTCAAGTGCAGATAACAATTTTACAATCTTTTGGAGAAATCAATCTGCTCACAATTATTCAGCTGCTCTAGCATTTTTTGCTGATACAAGGTTGTTGATGAATTCTTCAGGGGAAATACAATTTTACAGTTGGGATTATCAGTTTGGCTGGTCTTTGTTATGGTCAGAGCCAAAAGATCCTTGTAGTGTTTATAACCCGTGCGGAAAATTCGGCATCTGTAGCAACAGAGAGGGGAGTTTGACATGCGAGTGCTTGCCTGGATTTCAACCTGATTCTCCTGATAGTTGGAACTCTGAAGACTTCTCTCTTGGCTGTGCTAGGAATTCACACATATGCAATAAGAAGCCGGACGCGTTCTTGAACCTGAAATTTATGAAAGTAGGGAGCAAATACACCTACGATTGGGGACCTGACGATCTCAATGGGAGGTCATGCAAAGAAGAGTGCCTCAGCAATTGCCAATGCCAGGCATACGACGATACAGGAGCAAATAGAAGAAATAGAGCCAACAACGCCCGAGCTAAATGTTTGATTTGGACGGGAGAACTATATAATCTACAGAAGGATTATCAAGGTATTCAAAACTTCGGGATTTCTATCCGCGTAGCTGTTTCTGATATTGGTAAGTTTTCTTCGGTACAAACAGCAGTATGTAGCATTTGTTCAGCAAATTACTTAATTCTATTTCCATTTTCCTCTATATCCTTTAACGGGTCTAACCATCAGTTTTTCTGTTGAAAATGATAGTAGAAGATTGCCACTAATCTCCTTTTCCTCCAGTAGCTACCTTTGTTGATAAGATTGTTTACAATAATTAGAGAGTTTTGAAGCATAAAATCAGCTATTTCAGTAAACTATGAACTCATGATTGTATTACAGAATCAACAAGTAGAGATTGTGAGAGTTGTGGCCAAAATATACTACCCTACCCGTTGAGTAGCGGATCAAACTGTGGTGATCCCTCATACCAAAGCTTCCACTGTATTAAATTCAGAGGCCAGCTTCAGTTCTTGACATTGAATGGTAGCTATGATGTGGTTAACATCAATAAGGATGAAAACACACTTATTATCCGAGCTAATGGGGCTGGAAATGCTGCTGATTGTAGCGCCGAAGATCCAGGGAGCAGGATATTGATGCTCAACCAGTCATTGCCATTTTATGTTAATAACTGGTGTTACAATGATTCAGTTAAAGGTGAAAGGAAGATCCAAATCAGCTGGAGACCACCACTAGAGCCGCTATGCAACTCCTCAGACTACTGTGCACAAGATTGGCCTAATTCAGCGTGTAGTGCCACTGCAGATGGAACGAGAAGGTGCCTTTGTATCCAAAAATATCGCTGGGATGGCCAAGCTTTAAAATGCACTCTTGGTGAGGATTTGACTAATATTCAATTTTTTTCCGAAGTTTGTATACATCATTTTTATTGGTAAACAAAATTCTTTTTTGAGTGGAAAGAATCACCTGCTCTGCTCTCAACCAGAAAAGAAAGAAGATGTTAGATCGTTAAGATTAGCTCTCTCTATAACATTAAACCTTACAAGGGGTCATACCCTCTATGGAAATATACTAGTCTAGGGCAGGATGCCTTACCATTCGATGCTTCCTCTTCGCAATATTCAGTCATCAGATTGAACTCTTGAAGAGAAATCCCTTTGAAAACTTTTTCCTATTCAATCCCTTCGAAAAATGACTAGCATATGGTTGAGTTTGTTTTTGTTTTGCACTTGAAGGTGCAAGTGCGAAGCAGCCCGAACAGAGAAAGCATGCAACAGGACTAATAATTTCGGTCACGGTGGTTGCTGCAGTCCTGTTGGCAGGCAGCACTAGCTGTTTCTTCTTCAGGAGAAGAATTTTGTTGAAAAGAAAAGGTATTCATTTGTGGATTTTTCTTCAGTTCGTTAACTTTTTATGGAAAAAGGATTTTAGAGAGGAAAAGGAAAATAAGATCCTTAGGAAACTGAAAATTTGTATGTTGTTTGGCTAAGTAGGGAAAATATTATTGACATAAAAAATAATTTCCAAAAAAGCAATTTCTCTTGTTTGGTTTGTGAGATTTTATGATGGAAATAGAAAAGTCAAACAAAAATCTCCCCTAAACCAAAACAAAAATCATCCTTAGAAAAGTTTGAAGAAAAATAATTTGAACAGTTAACAATTTAGTAACTTCTAACTAGTAATCAATTAGCAATTCACGAGTTAGAAGTAGGTCTCTATTCGAACACAAATGAATTGAATATCTAATTTTCTAACTCAGTTCACATATATAATACTCAAATACTATTCGAATTTATTTGATTAATGTTTCAACTAAAACTTTTATTCAAATTAGTTCGTATATTTATTCCTAAAGTTTAAAGTTTGTTCTTGTTCAACTCATTTAACTTTTAGGAGTTGTTCAAATCACATGTATAGCATTGAAATTCGAGTTATTCAAATAAAATAATAAAAATTAAAAATAAATAGTAAATAATAATACAAGAAAATAAAATTTTAATATAATGTTATAAATATTATACAAAATATATGCTATCTTTTATACAAAAATATTATATAAATATAAAATTTGATATAAAATTTAAATAACATTATAAAATATATAAATAATAAATTTATATATATATTCGCAAATGGCGAATGTTCTAATTTGTTCACGAACAAATTCATGTTCATTCAATTAATAAACTAATTATTTTTTGTTGTTTGAATTTGACTAGAATATCAAATAAATGAATAATAATTGAACACGAATAAACTTTATTCACAAACGTTTGGTTTGAAAAATGACTCTAATCGGAAGTTATTATTATTTTTCAAATTGTGCTTTTATTTAATAAACTTTTTTTAGTATTTTACTTTTCCTCACACTTTTGTGTAGAAAAATATTATCAACACTTTTTATTAATGTTTTGCTCACTAATTTTCTTTAGTATTTTCCTTCGCTATCAATCAGAGAAAAATATTTTCTTAAAAAACTGCTCCAGGTAAAATTGTTGAATCAAACAGATACTAAATTGAATTGTATGGTTTCGTTGTAGAAACCAAGGAAATCATTCTTGGAAATCCAGCAGGTCAACTGGAAGGCAGTGAAAGACGAGCCCAAGAGTTAGTTGGTGAAGATATTAAGGCCATTGACGTTCCTTTCTTTAGCCTGGAAAGCATTCTAGTGGCTACAAACAACTTCTCAAAAGCAAATAAGCTTGGACAAGGTGGATTTGGCCCCGTCTACAAGGTTATTACGTCTTGCCTTCTGTCCTGTACCAGTTCTAAAAATGTCTGTTACGAAGATGTCTATTTATCTGTGCTTCATAAGCTTAACTACAGCCTCGAACAAATATTACAGGGTTTGTTCAATGGTGAAAAGGAAATGGCAGTAAAACGACTGTTGAGCCATTCAGGACAAGGAATTCAGGAATTCCAAAATGAAGTTCTGTTGATAGCCAAACTTCAGCATCGGAATCTAGTTAGACTTCTGGGCTACTGCATCAAGGGAAGTGAAAAACTTTTGCTCTACGAATACATGCCAAACAAAAGCTTGGACACTTTCATATTTGGTTAGTGAGCAAAACTCCTTCTGTAATATCATTTTTAACAAGTAATCATAGTAGTAACAAATACTTGCGGTGAAACTTTTACAAGATCAAGGACGTGCCATACTAATGGACTGGAAAAAGAGGTTCGACATCATCTTGGGAATTACTCG
This sequence comes from Rauvolfia tetraphylla, assembly GCA_030512225.1. Taxonomy (NCBI): domain Eukaryota; kingdom Viridiplantae; phylum Streptophyta; class Magnoliopsida; order Gentianales; family Apocynaceae; genus Rauvolfia; species Rauvolfia tetraphylla. Next base: position 3,861,905 of record JAJQKT010000012.1, read on the forward strand.
CGGGCTACTCTACCTTCATCAGGATTCGAGGTTGAGGATTATCCATAGAGATTTAAAAGCAAGCAACATTCTATTAGATGAAGAGCTCAAACCCAAAATCTCAGACTTCGGCCTGGCCAGAATTGTAGGGGGCAAAGCAACAGAAGCAAATACAGAAAAGATAGTCGGAACCTAGTAAGTTTTTCTGCTGAAGTTCTTGGTGAAAACTTCTCGAATTTTGATTTCTGATGAGGATAAACCTTTTTCTGCAGTGGCTATATGTCTCCAGAGTATGCATTAGAAGGCTTATTCTCAGTAAAATCTGATGTCTTTAGTTTTGGAGTGATTTTACTTGAAATCATCAGTGGGAAGAGAAACATTGGATTCTATGAAGAAGTGTTGAGCCTGTTAGGCTATGTAAGTGAATCACCTTGACTTCCTAGTGAGCGCCCTCCTCCTCCCCCTCCCACCCCCGTGGAAACACACAAAAAAAAAAATACAATTTATTTTCTTGTAGCTTGAAACTTGACGCTTACAAAAAGCTCATTCTATTTTTCAGGCATGGAAACTCTGGCAAGAAAGGAAACCGCTGGAGTTCATCGACAGGAAGTTACTGGAATCTTGCAATAGCAGTACTGGTGAAGTTCTAAAATGCATAAACATAGGACTTTTGTGCGTACAAGAAGATCCAGCCGATCGTCCCCCCATGGCAAACGTCCTCATAATGCTTGTTAGTGAAACTACAACTCTTCCGAGTCCTAATCAACCAGCTTTTGTGTTAAGAAAGCGCGCTGATTCTAGCATATCTGGTTCTTCGTCAAGTAAACAGAACTTGAACTCCATTAACGAGCTAACAGTATCTGTAGCAGAAGGCCGATGACCACTGCGCAACTAGGGAGAACTTGACTTGGAATGGAATGGAAGAACACGTCCCATTTGATTTTGCTGAATGTTTGCTGAAATTTGCAGATCCCTTGAGAATACAGAATGCATATAGTTCATGTGGAAAGGTAGTCTCTCCCGTGTTATCAGCTTGGCAGGGACGTCGCCATGAGTTGGGGTATCAATTTTTTAAGGTCCAAATCTTTTGTCTCGCCATTATTTTGATCGTATTACTATGAGGCTACAATGTAACTAAGCCCACAATTTCTACAGGCAATTTTGGGCCTAAGCCCACATGACCCTCTGATGGATGTTACGAAGGGAGAACACAAACTACTCCTCAACTAGCCAAGAATAATGTAATATATATTTTTTAGTATATTAATTTAATTGCTCAACATAGAAAATTTTAATTAGTTTAAACTCTTTAATTATTTTTTATTTTATCAATATTATTGCATATGAAACAATTTTATCAGTATAGTAGATGATACATCAGACAATATATTAGAAAATGCTCACCACAAATCCCTTTTATAAGGTGTAGTGGTTTTATAGTTTATCCATAGGCACAATGTAATAAGAATAATATTGGAGAAGATGTTATGAAATTAATATTATGAATGTCCATTATTTATATCAAATAGATAATCTAATATCAGAATTATAGAGATACTCCAACTATCTAGAAGATAAATAGTAGAGTTCTATTACATCTTTAATTATTTATAGGATTTGTCTTCAAATTATTCTCTACCTCTTCTTATTGATATGTACCCCTGAACCTTATAAATAGGGCTTTAAACTGATGTATTGAATACTCACATTGATTCATTTATTTACTCTCAAAGAATCAATGAAAGCTCATGTGTTCTCTCTCTATTTTCTTTCTATTTTCTCTTTATATTCTTCATTAGTTTTCTTAATCAATTCTCTATATTACTATTACGATTCCATTGTGCCGATGACTACTGCGCCAATAAATTCATAACACGTTATCAGTACGAGTCTCTGCCATCAAAGTTTAGAGTTTAATCAAGACAAAAAAGAGGTATCTTTCCTTTCTTTGAATTCCCATGGCAAACTTTACAAAGCTCGATTTGTTTCACTCTTGACATTTCTATAAAGAATCGTCTATCGATGCTTAAATTCATTTAGATGCAATAGGTATGGCAGATACTATTGTTGAAAATAATGTATCATCATCTCAAAATCGCACAAAAGCCATAATTTTCTCCACCATCATTTCCATGAGGATCTAAAGGCAAAATATCTTATCTTGAGAAATCCACTTGTCTAGTGAAAGGATCTAAAAGAAAGATTTGGCCACCAGAAGATGGTCATTCTACCAAAACTACGGTATGATTGGATGCACTCACATTTTACTTTAAATCTATAAGTGAATGCATAAACCTATGGTTATAGCCCTAGAAGATGTCATGGTTGTGGTCGAAGCCGTGGACATAGACGCGGCCTTGGTAAGAATCATGCATATAATCATGGAGATCATAATAAATGCATTTGAATATAGTGGGTCTTGAAGCCACCATTTTAGAAATACAAAGCATCAAAGCTGCTTGATTACTAGCAAATTGTGAATGAAACATCCAATCACCAGAAGATGATTGTCATATAAATGCTATTTATGATTTGTTATAAGTGTGCCTAAAAGATTTTATGTCTATCAGTATGCAAAATTTTATCGTATTTAGAATTTCTCCTCAATAAATATTATAAAGAGAAATATTAATAGTAGTGTGATAAATAAAATATTTTTATTTTCTCATATCTCGAACATGTTCCTGTAGTAGTAATATCGAGAAAAATTTTTGCAGAAGTATTTTAAATTTATATCTTCTGAAATTAAATGGCTCATTGATAAAACATTTTGACGTCCGACCAACTGATTTTATATCATTCCCCGAAGTGAATGTTATTCGAACTTATAATATATTTATGAAAGAGATTTAGATCGCGGCTAGTAGAAATGCACTTTGTTCTGATGTTGTAAGAATGACTCATTAAATTTTCAGTGAATAGATACGCACCAAAAGTGAGAAAATAATGAGAAGGGAAAAAGAAAAAACAATAATTTCAACATGTTATTGATGCAAGATAAAAAGATTTTTGTCATGTACCTGTAGTACGTCAAACATGTTATGAATCTCTATTAATTATTGATATTGTTTTACTTTCTTAAATTATGCTACTAATAGTAATGATGCTTGTATCGATAATGTTGATATGGTACATGTGAATGTAGCCAGTTCTTTTGAATATCTAGAAAGAGTTTTTAGCATTTTAAATGTTAATCAAAATTTTGAATTATCGAATTGCTACTTTTCTATTTTACCATTTTGTGATTATTATTGAAAAGTTTTCATACTATGTACTTATATTTTAATATTTATATATTATTTTAGTTGGTTTTGGATCAAGAATGGTGAATATACAATTTATCTAAATAATATTGGTAGTTTACTTGGACAAATTTGAAATGTATGTCTAAAGTATAAATGGTAATACAAGGTTCCTAAAAAACTAGTTGATCAATAACTCTAGAAGCGTTAATTGATTAAAAGCTCTAGAAGAGCTACATGATCTTCACCGAACGATCAATTCTATGGTGCATTATTTTCCATATAGTCTCACTATTTTAGCATTAATGATACTATCATTATATTGAGACATTGGATGAATGGACTTTTGAAACATATGCATAGAATTTTTTAAATTAAGATGCAATATTGAGTAAATTTGAAGTTTACTAATAATATATTAGTTGGTATGGTCGGTTGGACCATCCTGAATCATTAAAATATGAATAATGATTATGAATTTATTATAAAACTAAAAATTTTCTAATATGACAAATCCATATGTGCTACTTGTTTTATTTAAATATTATCAATATTACTTGGGGTTGAATTTGTTATTTTAGGATGAATATGGAGAAATTATTAGCTAATGTATCAACAAAATAGTCGTATGTATATTGTTAATTTTTGCAACCTGTAGTTTACAATTCATTGATAATGAGCTCATGTTTTAACATTATCCCAACTAATAATACTAGTTGTATTAAAATAAATATTAAACATCCTGCAGAATGTTCATGATTATAATGTATTAGAACTTGTTTCATATTTTGACAGCACATTATGATTCTCCTCATATTAGTTGGTTTATGGTCAGAAACCAAATACTTTCCATCTTAGATTTGCAAGTGCATTATGTATGTTGTTCCACCGCAAGTTAATAAGATGGATTATCAAAAGAGATTATTAAATATGCTGGGAACGAATATTAAATGGGAGATTCATATTTTTCTAATTTTGAATACATTGTCCCAACATAAAGAGGAGAAAACATGAAGCTGGATAAATATATTAATTTGTGTCTCTTCTTTATCTTCTATTTTGAACCTCATAAAAGATACATTGAACCAGAAGTTCAAAAGATAATTTATATAGACATGTATATTAACTTACCAACATCCGACAAAGAATGCTCCTACTATATCCCTGAAGGATACTATACCACTACAAAATAAATTTGAGACACAACTGAAATGTGATAAATAAGTCGGTTCCAAGAATACAAACTCCTCATTGGAGCAAAGACTTAAAATAGTCATATATGTTAAGTTGATGAGATTTAAATTCTATTAGAATTTTTTCTCCAAACATGATTGATATATTATTTTCAAAAAAAAATTTAAGTACCTGAAAATTTTGACAAATGATGAGATCTCAACATAATTGGGAACTACTGAAACTGCATAAGTATATAACGTTAAAGATATTAATGCGCATAATATCTTGATTCAAAATGAGTATTTTTGAATAAAAGTCTGCAGACTTAAAATGATAAAATTCATGTAACAAATATGAAAAGTTTAAACTATTCATAAGTACACTTGAAGTGTACATATATTTCCACCATAAATTATACACCTAAAGTGTAATCTCAAAGAGATAATAATAAATATTTACTTATAAAATGTGAACTATAAATGTAAATTTTTGCCTTGACTAATGGCATGTGATTCTTCGTAAGACTTGGCACTGATTACGAAGAAATATATTTTTAGTCGTGGATATAATAGTGCATAATAACACTTAATATGTGTTTATCTTTGTTATCATCTGATAATGATACATATATTTGAAGTTTCTGATAGACTCAATATACTTGAAGTATATAATTGTTCCTGTAGAACATAATGAGATTGTCATAGTGAATTCTAATTGAAAGAATGATCGAGTATGTCCATATATGAAGAAAATCTATACATAGTTATGCTTGCTATATGTGTTTCTTTGTTTGAAGATATCCTTGTTGCACAATCTATTGATTGACATAGTATTTTCCACATTAGGGGGGATAAAATCATCAATCAAAAAAGATATCATTTATGACATTCATTATCTTGATCTATGTACAAAGCATTAATGAACTAAAAGTTTAAAATATTATTTATTTGCATAAAATTGCAAATCGACTGTTTAACTGACTTCTGTAGAGTTAGTCAATATAATATTCTAGCTATAGATATTTGTATTTGAATAGATGTCCTAGTAGGACAAATATCTAAATTCTATAGTCATATGATTTTGATGCATGCTTGAAACGTAATTGATCTCTTGATTTTTTAAAAATAAAATCCTCAAAAGAGAAAAGGATTCGATGATCAAGATATTTTTTTTGAAAATTTAGAAAATCAAGTATTGTGATCAAAATTTCACAAAATCAATATTTTATTTTAATTGAATATCCTGAAGATGCTTAGCATAGACATAATACATCAATGGTCATTGGGTTATTAGATGTGATAAAGATCATTTATATCTGTTAAAGGATATTGAAGAACTCTTTAGTCCCTGAAGTACCATAACTCTAGAATTTAGTGCATGAATAAACTTGTTTATGTGCAAGTAGATATCTATTCTAGTTCTTCTTTACCCAATAAATTTTGAGATGGCATTAAACTTGCATTTTGATATCTTCTTGAGATAGTTTATCTCAAATATTGAAAAAATTCAACTCCTGTTGAGATAGATATGCAAGGTATAAGTTACCTATATAATCGACATTAACCATGCATTTATAGGCATGTGTTGATTATAACAGCACATCTTCAACTTATGTTGAAGAAATAGAAATTGATGATGTTGATTGAGAATATGTGTCATCATGATTAATGTATTCGAGATAAATCTATGTCCTCTAAGAAGGAACTATAACTTTATTGTTAGATGATAATAAAGATTGGAATATATCAAAGGAGATACAATAATGTATATTTTCATGAGATTCTTTTTACTTATGAACTCTAAAAGAGATCTGATATTAATGTGCAATAAATTCAATCATTTGATGATTGGATAAATCTATTCACTAAGACCTTATCAATAGCAACATTTGATTGGAAAATATCGGTTAAGAAATCTCAAAAGATTATCTCATCAGGGGGAGTAAATATGGAACAAATATTTATGTACTCTTTTTCCTTCACTGGAGTTATTCTCACTGAATTTTTTATCTAGTAAGATTTTAACGAGGCATGCTCTTATACAATGGACATCTAAGAGAAAGTGTTATGAAATTAATATTATGGATGTCCATTATTCGATATCAAAGAGATAATCCAATATCAAAGTTATAGAGATACCCCAACTATCTAAAAGATAGATAGTAGAGTTCTACCACATCTTTAATTAGTGATAGGATTTGTCTTCTAATTACTCTCTACCTCTTATTATTGATATGTACCTCTGAACCCTATAAATAGGATTTTAGACTAATGTATTGAATACATACATTGATCATTTATTTACTCTCAAAGAATTAATAAAAGCTCTTGTGCTCTCTCTCTATTTACTTTCTAGTTTCTCTCTATATTCTTCATTATAATTTTCTTATTTAATTCTCTATATTACTATTACGATTTCGTTATACTAATGTGCCAACAAATTCATAACTGAAGATTTGTTTTTCGCTCTATTGTTTATATCTTTGGCACTTGATTTTTCTTCTGTTTTTTTCCTTTCTTAACGAACAAGGACAAATTCTCATTTATATATTTAGTCCCTTTCATTGAAAAATTGTATATTTACTTTTTTATTTTAGGATGTTTGTAAGTGGCTGTCTATCCTTTTTAAAATAAATATATTTTTTATATCTGAAGTTCTAGAATTAATCTACTAAATTTAAGTGATATAAGTAAGGCTAAGGTTTTATTTGGACAACATTTAGCTGGGATAGAAATATAATTAGGTCCCACTTCATTAGTCAAACAAATATGTAATTTAAAGAGTTAATATTCTATTAGCTACAACATCTGGAGAAAGAAACCCTTTACCCAATTATTTTTGTTATATCTTTTTTTCTTTTTCTTTTTTTTTGGGAGTAAGTCTTTACCCTAGTACAAATTTGCAAACAAGCCGAGCTTGATCAGAGAAAGATAAGAGTAGGTTAGGGCACCGACCCTGTCTAATTGTTGCACTTTGCATTAGTGAGATGATATATAAATCCCATTTTTCACGAACAAAAAAGTTATATTTTTCTGTATTAATTAAAAATATTTATATATACATGAAAACCAAATAACTTATTTACATGGTATAAATTTTTATTGTTTATACTTTCCCAATTTAAACTATAAGGCCTTTTAACTTTATTTTTTCTTTTCCAAATGTTTGGTATTTGCAATTTTTAAGGATTATTTTTATAAAGTTGCTCCTACAAATAAATATAATTCTCTCTTTTTCTATTATATTAGTAAAACTAGCTAAAGATATAATAGAAAAACACCATATATTTTCATCTTCATTAATCTATGTAAAAATAGGCAAAAGGCCTTCCATTTTGAAATGGAGGCACAATTAGTTTCTATACTGATTATTTTACTCTATAACTTGTTAATTTTGTCGTAAAAGACTATTTTAATAAATCTACATTTAACATTGTCAAAAGAATTTTAATACATAAGATGAATAATATTCATTTGTAATCTATTTTTCTTTTGGTAAGAAGAAGTGATTTCTTTCTAATAATTTTCTCTTTAGTATGGGTATGTGATGTTACTAATGAAAATTTGTTTGCCATTGAAACCGCGTTGAATTTCAATTTTAGTCCAACATCTTCTTTCATAAATAATTTAATTTTTATAAAAATTTAAACAAAAATCTTAATCTCACCTTTGATTTTTCTCCAAAATAAAAAGAAGAAGAAGAATAAAGAAAGAAAGAAAGAAAGCCACTTACCACAAAAAGGGTGTTACTTCATTGCCAAAGTCCTCTTCGCTATTCCAAGAAACTTCTCTTCAAATCTTTCCCTTAGCGTATGACTTCAAAAAAGTGTATCCACATAACGTGAAGCCCAATCAATACTTTCTCATAACCTTAGAATTAATCTCAAAACAATTTGTTTTGGCCTCACAATTTCGTACACCTCATAAACAGCCACAATTTCAAAGCCATTTCCTCCCAATTTCCCTTTCGTGATTCAATTCCAACTCCAAAAATTTCAACCCCCTCACGTTTGGTAGAGACCTAAAGGCAGCCTTTTCTTCATATGGGTGCTTCCAAGTTCCCACCCCAAGTCTCCTTTCAAGCCAACAATATCCATTCCCATCATGTGAACGAATTTATTAAATTGCTTCACAAACCACAAAATATTACCAAAAGTTTAAAGAAATAGACAGTGTTGTTGAAGAACTAATTTAATTTAAAGAAAAGATCCTCCAGCCATGAAGGAGCCGATCATAGAGACAGAAAATATTATTATGAAATTTAAAAATCATTTAGGAAAATTAAATAATATTTTGAAATGACTATATTGGCCTTGACATTGTGACAACTTTGGCAGGCATCTTCTGAGAAATAGAGAAGCAATTGCAGGGTCCAAGAACCAAAGCCGACCAGCAATTACTGTCTGTACCTTGGTTGTCATCCATTGCTGACGCCTTTCCATCACCCATGAGGACTCTGAAAGCCCGTGCCCACCCGTGCCCCCCTCCCCGGCCATACCCAGGAACCCAGTCCTAGGCCAACTTGCTATAAAAGCCTTTTCAATCCACAGTTTTGCTTCATCAAATCATAGAAAAATCTTCTTCGTCATCAGTGTTCAAGAACTCATCGTCATGGCTGGTACAAAAGTCAATGGAGATTTTCAGGATATGTTGCCAATTATTGCTGATAAGCTTGGAGGGGAGGGTCTAATAACAGAGCTGTGCAACGGGTTTAGGCTGTTGATGGATAAAGATAAAGGGGTCATCACATTCGATAGCTTGAAGAAGAACTCTGCTCTTCTGGGGCTCCAGGATTTGAGAGACGATGAGCTCTTGAGCATGCTCAAAGAAGGCGATGTCGATGGAGATGGGGCTCTTAATCAGATGGAGTTTTGTGTGCTCATGTTCAGATTAAGCCCTGAATTAATGGCGGAATCTGAAGCTTGGCTTGATCATGCTCTGCAAGAAGAATTCAAAAATGCTGCTTCTTGGTTCGATGGAGCACGATGATTAAGGGAACCGGGGAATCCCAGGAGGAAGGGTGCGGCACGACGTCGTTCTGGTGCTTGGAAAGTTTGATTTACACTAGTTGTGAAGTTGCTGCTTTTTACATCATCTGGGAAATCAAATATATTTTTCTTTCAATTTCGGCTAATTTTTTAATTGGATTGAGAAAATGTAATAAGTATAGCCGATGGTGGAAGATGCATTTGCTTTAGCCAATTATACTTTGTACAAAATCCTAATATTCTTCCTCATATCTTTGATCATTTCGGGTTTCCTCTCTTCTTTTCTTTTATTTTTAATATACAGTAGATAATAAGGTTTAAGCTTTTAAATCACCAGTTTTTTAATAAGCAATTTCTATTAATAACAAAAATAAATTACACAAATGGATGAAAAAGTAAAATCACATTTTAAAAATTTTAAATGAGTAAGATACAATAAATAAAAATAAATATAAAAATATTCTTCTTCTCATAATAAATAAAAATAAAAAATAAATTCTGAAAAACTCTTTTGCGTGCAACCTGCCCTTGACATCGTCCACACAAGAATTTTTTCAACCTGATGCAATGAATCTCAGCACCAACTGTGAACACAGATCCGTATTTGATGGTGCCTTTCAATCCATTTGTCCTTGGATTCCTTGATTGGGATAATGGAATCTGTTCTGGGCCCTCATCTTTGAGATTTGTTCTGCCAAATTGGTAATTCTAAAAATTGTTCCACGCAAACATTTTTTGTAACGCAATTAATTTTAGAATGAAATTAGATAATTTTTTATTTTAAAATTTTTATTTTAAACTTTTTAAATTTAAATTATTCGTGAAATAAGATATGAATTATTTTAAAGAAAAATATCAAATTATATTTAGGAGAAATATATGTCAAAATGGCTGCAAGTAGAATGAAAGGAGCATCAATGATCCAAAGGAGCATCAGCTGTAGATATTGGTGGCTAATTTGAATGGTGATCCTAGGTGGGTTTATTAGAAGGTAGAGCTTTGAGTTCTTGTAATGAGTGTGTGGGAATATCATTTTTTTGTCCATGAGGTAGTATACCAATTCATCTATTAGCTAGGTTAGCTCTCATATGTAATGAGTCAGAATCCCTACAAGAGTATTGAGGGTTTTGCCTTTTATCCATTTGTATAATTTATTTTTTATTATTTAATACAATTTGCATATTTAGCAAAAAAAAAAAAAGTAAAGAGTTAGAGTATGGATGAATGAGGCTGCTTATGATGTACTAGCAGAAGTAGACTGCTGATATTTTATTTTAATTAAACTTTTCTGGCGTTTTATTCTCAAAAAAGAATTATAGATTTTCATGTACCCCATTGGGCTAACAATTGAGCAGGCAAATTCCCTTCTTGACGTATAGAGGAACATATTATGTTACTAAAAGAAACTAATATAGAGAGACTAATTTAGAGAGATTACCATCATTCAAACTAATGCTTTGTAAAGACTTCATCCAACTTAATCCAACACTTAATATACTTGGTAAGATCACGAGTTTAACTATTGTTTGTAACGCAATGTTAAAAGAGTTTTGAGTTAGCATTATCTTGAGAAAGAGTAAATTGTGCGAGCTCAGCTTGAAACGAATTCGAATTAATCGCCTCAATTAGTAAGAATATGAGTTATTTTGAGAAAAAAATAATTAAAAAAATTTAATCTAACTGAATAATGATTCTGTTACGTGGGAAGGACTATATGAAGTTACATGATTTAATACTAAGGTCCGACTTCGATCATATGCCTATTTCCTTACATATATATATCAGAAAAAGACACAAACAGGAAATGAAAGAGCCAAGCAAGTTGGATCTCGGACTCAACCTTTCGAGTGAAATTGAAAAACAAAATTTATTATTTATCTATAATAAAATTTGTATAATTTAATATCTCCTCTTAATGTTGTCGAGTGTAAAATATCACCTAATAATAAGAAAAAAAAGATAATATACTTTAAAATAAATTAAAATGTTAAATATTAAAATCTTATTATAACCATAAAGAAAATATGTTGCATATCGCATTATTAAAATTACGTACATATAGTAAGAAACTTGTAATAGAAAATATTATCTAATACTCTCTACATATGGAATTAAATATTTAAATTTCTTTTTTAGAATGTCTAGAATTGAATGAATACTTTTTAAAAATTATTTTATTTATCTTCTATTTTTTGAGAAGAATTGTTTATTTTTAAAAAGCATTCTAAAAATGTAATGAAATTTTGGATTTTGTTGGAGTCCTCAGATAACTTGTACGAGAGCCCAATCCGATATTTAAAATTGGACTTATTTTAAAGGCAAACCCAACCCAGAAAATATATGCGTAGCCCCATCCAAGTTTCTTTGGACTGGGTTACAATATCCCATTTGCATTCCAATCTATCAGTGTAAGAATTTGCCCTGTTTTTTTTCCTTATGTAAAGTTGGATTGCAACTCAATCAAAATTTTTTCTTATTTTTCTTTTAATTTTTAAATTTAAATCATACTTATTCTCTCATAAATAAGTCTCTTTTATAATTTCTAATACAATTTAATTTAAAAAAAATACTCAATCTAATCTCACTTTCATACAAAACTCGTATTTCGTGCATTTAAATTAAATTTTATAATAAAATTTAATATAAAATATTTATTTATTTTTATAAAATTAAATACAAAAAATTTTAAACTTAAACTTTATCCTATTCTATACAAGCCAACAGGGTACCACACTCCATCCATCAGTATGGTGTTAAAAGTTGGTTCTCCATTGGTGTAAACGCATGATACTCTCATATAAAAGCTAAGAATCTTTATGAAAGAAACAAAATGTTACAGCACACAAAGCGATGCAATAATCAAACGAAAAAAATCTTGAGTTTGATGTATAACATTCTTATGGACGTATATAGAAAAATTGTCGGCGCATATATATAATTAAAAAAAAATATTTGAATGGATTCTCTTCGCAAAAATTAATATATATTTTTTTCTTTCAATCTCACTTATCACAAATTTATTCTTTTTATTTTTTCTAAATCAATCCAAATACAAAACGATCCTAATTTGTCCACCTGTATAGTTAAGGACCAACCTAAGGTTGAGCTAATTCTAGACATGACTTTTTGCTGTCATTTCATGTAGCTTGTTCGGCTCACACACGAAACCAATCAGTGCAGACCATTCACAAAAACACTATACAAAATGTTTTGAAGGAGACAAAATTATTAACTTTGCTAGTAAAAACTCTTTTTTGATACATTGGCTATATATATCCTTTGGTCAAATTAACTGTATAGTCTACTCTATCCTTGCTTTTGACTTCAGAAGAGAAAAAAGAAGCCACATTGTCTGTTGGAAATGACAAGGAATGCAAACAAATATATATACAATCTATTGAAAAAATATATCCTATTTATTCAAAAAATGATTAAGAAAATATTCGAATAAATTGTTTCTCAAAATAATTAAACAGACTATCAAAATATTTGGATAGTGTTTGATCTAATTAAATATATAATTAATTTTTTTATAAAAATTTTTTATAAAATTTTAAATAAAAATTCTTCCAATTAAATACAATCTAAATGCATTCATAATTTGCTTTCTATTTTTGAAAGTCCTAGAAAGCTTTTCTTAACTAAAACTTCTATAGATTATAAAAAACTCCCCATATCCATATGATAAGGGAAGACTTGGAGTTTATTTAAATAGTATCTGACTCAACTAAATACATAATTGAATCTCATTTCTCTTCTTATAAAAAATTTACTTTCACAAAATTTAAGACAGAAACTCTTCCAACCAAATACACATTGATTTCCTTTGATTTTTTCTTAAATGTTCTTTTTTTTTGAAAAAAGTTGTATGTGGATATTGTTGAAAATTCTCATGCGAATAAGAGATACATTTAAGCCAGCTTGAATTTTGCAAACGCTCTTCTATACGGACACTCAGACAGTTATCTTGATTACATTAGACAACAGAAGATGTGGTAATAGTTTACAAATTAGTGATGATTAGACAAAATTCAACAAAATTTTAAGGATCTAACCTTTTGAATCGAGTTTAGGTATACTATGAAAGCAAAATAATTTTGGTTCAGTGCTATTTATATGAATAAGCTGCAAACTATTTTAAAAAAAAATAGGAAAAGGCAAAATGGAACGTTTTTACTACATCTTCATTCCTCCATCATTTAAAACGAATTTTTATCTTTGCTCTGCTTCAAAATTATTATGGTAAACAAAGGAGAGACAGCAGCTTGTAATTCTGCATTTTTGGTCGGAAGAAAGTAGCAGAAATAACACTGTAATGGTTGACCCAAAAACAATTTAATCATCTGAATATATTTGCATAATATTTTATCTATTACAGAATTTAATATAAATATTTTACTTTAAAATCTACTCTTCTTTTAAAATACTATTCAATCCCCTTTTAAATATAACTTGCTTGAAAAATCTATGCAAAACAAAGCACAAGCGGGTGGGAATTTAATTTTAAAAATTTTTTAATGCTTAAGTCAGTATTATATAACTTTCTAAGCATGATTCTATATATATATATATAAAGTTTAGTTAATTAACGGTGAACTTAGACAAGGTTCGATTTTGAAATCGAATATAAAATTTCAAGTGTAGGATTCACATCTTCTCTCACAAATAATTTCATTTTTACAAAATTCAAAACAAAAATATCAAAATCAAACTCTAATCACACCTTAAAATCCTTATTGAAATTTATCTTATTATGAATTCTGAATTCAATTGGGAATAGGCTTCTCTGTTGGCGGGGCTCTATGTAATGGGTCAGACCAACATGACACTGACTGTAACCCTTGTGATACGGCTCAATTCCATCAACAAGAAAGTCAAGAAAGAAAAGAAAAAATTATTATCTGGGTATTATGAAGTTAATAGACTGTGAAAATGACTTCCACAATTGGTGGATGGGAATGAATATTTAGTTCATCTTTTTAATTAGTTATTTTTGACGATGGGGGTAATATTTACATATAAAGTGCTGTAAGCGATCATATTGTCTTTGTCAAGAAAGTGTAAAAATTATGGTAGCAACTCAAAGAAAAGATGTTTCATGATACGTACATAGGTTTTTTCTAGAATCGAAATAGGAGTGAAAAGCTTTTAGAATCCTTTGCACTTTATAAAAATAGTATTCGGGTTGAAGCACGGTTAAATATTCTTTTGGTTTTAAAATATAATTTTTAAAATTTTTTATAAATTTTAAAAATTATTTTTAAAAAATTATTTGTACTTATAAAATATTATTTTATATCATTTTTTATGTTATAAAAAATAAATTAAATTAATTAAAAATATAATAAAAATATAAATATTATGAAGATTAGGTAGTAAATCTTCGCCCCTCAAAAAGAAAAAAAAAAGGAGAGTATATTTTGCGGATATTTATCAACCATCTTTCAATAGGCAAATAAAAGAAGAAATTTTTTTTTTGCTGAAGTCGAAAACCTAAAAAAAATAACATCTTTCATAAGCTTACAATGTGCAATCAAAAACCTCTCGAATAGTTAACCAAAAAGGATAAGATAAGAATTCGTAGGCCTGGGTAGAAGAATATACAAGTAGGTAGGTAGCTAGCCATGTGACTAGCAATTTCATGGAGAAATCGCAAGAAGAATTTTCTTGGTTTAGCTGGCAATATTGACTGCAAAATCTCCCACGAGGCACACGCCAATAGTTTAATTTGTTGCTTAGAGAGGGGGCATATCTATATATTTTTAGTCTCCTTGGCAATTATAAAACACTACAGCTATATGGCATAGATTATATATATGGATACAGATGCCCTAATATTCAAACTCTCATTAGTCTTGTCAATCAATTTGCCAGCATTTAACATCAAACCATCAATTTCTCTGCTATATTTTTGGTAGAATTTGATTGTGAGATATCTAAGTTTGCACAGTGTCCTAAGCTTTAGTTTGTTAACTGTGACTGATGGACTAAACCTATATAGTAGGATGTTCAACTATGCGGTGATTGTTTATGGGGGACTTCATTTTAGCCATCCACAACCAATAATGCATAATTCCATCACTATATCTATAATTGATCATATTGATGAAATATTTAAATACATCATGTTAAACGCGATTAAACGTGATTTTTGAAAATGTTAAAACTAAAACTATTTCAGTTGCTAAACAACCTCGAAAGATGCTTTTGCAATCAAAGCACAACTAGAACTTTGAAAATACTCCTCCAAATATGTACGGAGTGTTTTTTTTTTGTTATTTTGAGAATTAATATTTACGGGTGTGATTGGAGAATTTAATTTTAAAATTTTTATTTTAAATTTGATAAAAATTAAATAATTTGTGAGAAAAAATATTAGTTATATATTTGAAATTTTAATTTTAATTTTGAGATAAAATAGTTTTCAAATAAAGTAGTAGTTAAATATAGAATAAAAATAATATTAAATTAGTAATTACGCAAATAATAACTTCTGTCAATCGTTAGATAGTAATTGATTTCATTGGTGAGTTTCGATCAAAATAAAAAAAGAATGAAAACGATATTTTTCAAAAACAATTACTAATGTTCTTTTGTTTTTCCTCTAAATAATTTTGAAATACATAAGGAAACATGTATTAGAAATCATATTCATTTCTTAAAAAAGTGGATCTTGTTCTCATTTTATAAAATTGAATGTTCAATTTTGTATTTTAGCTTTTGATAGAAAAATATTTTGTATTTTAACTTAAGTACCTCGTTCTATGATATTCCTTCAGTATTGTTAATATTTATAGACGAAACCAAAACTTTTAACTCTGGAAACAGAGAACCTATATTGATTCATATAAGGAAATTTTCAACAATGTTGGAAGGAGTGGGGCCAAATTTAAGAAAAGAGAAAAGAAGGGTGCCTAAAAGTCTAAAAATTTATACCGAAAAACATTTTTTTAAAAATGTTGGAGGCGGCGTGGGCGTGGGTTCTGTCAATGCCAATAATTCTGATAAGTTCTTCCTAACCAGTCATCTAAAAATTTTCCTAGCCAGAGGAACTCGTGGGGTCCAAATGCTACCGCCGCACTCCACCTCTCAGGCGGCGGTCGCCGAAACCCCGGTGGCGAAACCTTTATTTTCTATGGATTCAAATATGTGTTAGTACATTCGACCTGCTAAGGAAACCAAAGAATCTCCAAATCGATTGGGCACTTAACCACGCAAGTTTGTAGAAAATGGAACTCTATAATGATGACCCATCACTCACGCAGCCGGGCAACTCATTCAAGGGTCACTAACTCACTTCGTCCATTGTTTGTGTGTTGTGGGATAGAGACCTCAACTTTAATTTGCACCTACGATTTTCCTCCCCTTTATCTGACTATATAAATCGAACTTTTCTTACACGTAAACGCATTTTACGTGAAACTCAGAGATTTGAGGGCTCCAACTTTATCTCTCAGTTGTTCTTTTAGTTTATCTACTTTTTCTATAACAAATCTACGCAATTGTAAAAGGGATAGAGAAACAGAATCTAGAAAAAGGAAATTCCACTTCTATTTTCCAAATCTTGGGCCGTCTGTTCTTGAGCTTTGCCTTCCACATGATATTTTCAAACATAAAGCAGATTTTGTGATTCACCATGTACTACGTATCCACTGGTCTGTGCATGCAAAAATATTTAGAATAAAGACCTTAGTTTTATATGCAAATTGTTCTGAATTCGATAAAAATATCTTTTTTTGTTGTATAAAAAAACAAATCTCTATATATACTACCTTGGTATAGCCGGCTAACAAATCAATAAAAAGCAAAAGGAAAATATAACAGTGGCAGGAAAAAAATGAGGGAGAGAAAAGAACTTGAAGTACATATTCAACCCAAAATTCTTTCTAAAATAATTTCTTCATTGTGACATCATAAAATCAATACTTATCTCATCTACTATAGCAAAATTGCCTTTCTTCAGACCAACTATTCCAAAATAATGCCTTGGCCAATATGTCTAAACCAAAAATAGAAGAATTATTTTTCTATATACAACAAACTTTGAACATGTTACTTCAAGTAGAAACATAGAATATTACCAATAAAGAGACCCCATCCCATTTATGCGAGCAATATACAAGTTTTGAAGTGAAAACCAAGAAAAAATCCCACATAGAGAGAACAAAAAAAAAAAACTAATTTTCATCAATATTTATATCCATATTCATAGTGTAAGAATAACCTCCCAAGATTTGTTCCATGGTGTCGGCGGGTCGGAGATATTAAACGTGAAACGGAGGCCTGCTTTCGCTCAAAGGAAGCGCGGCATGGCGTTGCCGGTACTTGAAGGAGCACCCGCGGTACATGCACCCCTGTACCCAGTGTACTTTACCGCGACTTTACCGTGAAAATGCCGGTAGGAGAAAACCACCTTCTGTTCGATTTCTACCGTTGAATTTGTCCTCATGCAACCGTGTTCCGAACTGCTTCCTGGTTTTCCTTGTAACCTAAGTCAGTTTAGCTTGGCCGTCAAGCAGAAAAGTCAACGCTGTCATAGTTGGAAGCAAGCATGTTGGTGTAATAAAACTGTTTTTTCTTTGGTTTGTGTACGCCTTACTTTTCTAGTTCTGACTACGTCATGTCATCTCTTACAATATAGTTTGTATTAGTTAAAAGTAATACTGGATGAAAAATCATACCAATAGTAGGAGGATCTAGTAGTACAATTTCATGCAAAATTGTTAACTAATAGCTCCTAATTGTAAGGTACCATAGCTTCTTGAATATAAGCGTGTTACTTATTTTATTGTTTGATTGAGTCTTGTGTAAGTTTTCACTGCAATTCAGTCAATGTTTCTATATTTCACAAGTTTCAATTGTGCAATAGATATAATAGACGAAAATGAGTAGTGCGTTACAAAGAGTGATTTTCAAGTATAAGGATTTGTTACAGCAAATTACCGTATGAAGAGTTTACTTTGGTTGTATTTAGATAGCGTTTAGTTGTATAAAATTTAAAAATAGAAATTTTTATAATTAAATATAATTTAAATACACCTTTGCATTTACATATTGCACCACATCATTTTGAACATAAACGAGTAAATATTTTATGGTTTGTCAATTTAGGGTGTATTAGGATTGTATTTGATTATGAGAGATTTTATCTTGGATTTTATAAAAGTAAATTTTTTATGAGAAGAGAATTAAAACTTAATTGTATGTTTGGTTACTGGAGATACAATCCAAATGAATTCTTAGAATAATAAGTGACGGAGAGTGATCTCCACTCATTTTTAGAATAATAAGTGACGGAGAGTGATCTCCACTATATTGTTGTAATTACCATGTAAATTGCTTACTTGTAACTTTTACGTTGGGATTATGAAAGCGTAAATGACTTTTCGTTTTGATTAATTCCTTTGTATGCTTTAGTGGGATACAGTCACCACTATTTCCTCTATATATAGTGCTCCGGGTCTTGTTTCTTTTCCCCTCAACCCCAACATATTTCATATTCCCCTTATAACTAATTCTCTGTGCTTCAACCTTTTTGCTTTCCTTGTCTTTCTGAAGCCATGCCAGAGGCTCCGAAGAACTCATTAAAAGATGAAGAAAATTGTGTTGGGCACCGTGTTGAGGAGAAGAACAGAAGGGTCCTTCAATTTATTGAGGATATTACCACCAATGCCGCAGAAGTTCAAAAGAGAGTTTTGAATGAGATTCTTTCGCGCAACGCAGGAGTTGAGTATCTCCGAAGGCATGGCCTATATGGGCGGACAAATCATCAAACATTCAAGAAGACAATCCCTGTTGCCACATATGAGGATCTCAAGGCAGATATTGATCGTATAGCCAACGGCGATACTTCACCCATACTTTGCTCACAGCCCATTTCAGAGTTCTTGACAAGGTTAGTCCCATTTTTTTTTATGAAAATCTTGATTCCTGGCTCATTTATGAAACTTATCACAAAGAAAATGACTTCAAAGTCTATTCCATTCATGACTTTCTGTGATTTTTTGAAGTTCTGGAACCTCTGGGGGAGAAAGAAAACTGATGCCGACGATTGAAGAAGAATTGGGGAGGAGGTCATTTCTTTACAGCCTTCTGATGCCTGTGATGGACAAATTTGTTCCTGATTTGCAAAAGGGGAAAGGAATGTACTTCTTGTTCATCAAATCGGAAGCAAAGACCCCAGGTGGCCTTTTGGCTCGTCCAGTCTTAACCAGTTACTACAAAAGCTCATACTTCAAAGACAGACCTTATGATCCTTACACCAACTATACTAGTCCCAATGAAACAATCCTGTGTTCAGATTCTTACCAAAGCATGTACTCTCAAATGCTCTGCGGGCTGTGCCAAAACAATGAAGTTCTTCGAGTTGGGGCCGTTTTTGCTTCCGGTTTCATCCGAGCTATTCGATTTTTGCAGAAGCATTGGCCTCTTCTTTGCAACGATATTCGAACTGGAACTCTAGACGAACAAATTACTGATCTTTCAGTACGAGAGGCTGTAATGAAAATTCTTAAACCGAACCCAGAGCTTGCAGAATTCATAGAAGGGGAATGCGGGAAAGAGTCATGGAAAGGTATCATCCCAAGGTTATGGCCTCACACCAAGTATATAGATGTTATAGTGACTGGGACTATGTCCCAGTACATTCCTACCCTAAATTACTATGGAAATTATCTGCCCTTAGTTTGCGCCATGTATGCTTCTTCTGAGTGTTACTTTGGAGTAAACCTCAACCCTCTCTCAAAGCCAAGTGAAGTCACTTACACTCTCATTCCTACAATGGCCTACTTTGAGTTCCTTCCAGTGTCTACACGACATGGAGACTCAAATTGCCACCCTGACCAACCGGTTCCGAATCATCACTCAAATGAGCATCACAAACTTGTTGATCTTGTTGATGTGCAGCTTGGACAAGAATACGAGCTCGTCATAACTACTTATGCAGGTAAGGTTCTTTTTTTTATTTTTATTTTAATTCTCACACTATTAAAACTGGGATAGAGGAAAGGAATAGGTATTATAAATATAGAATTCAAAATCTTTCAGTCCAGCAAGAGAGTGACTATGAGCTGCTGCCTTAGCTCATGTGCAGGCAAGATTCATCTAAGAGTCTTGTTAAGCTCGCCCAGTTCATTTCGGACAAAGAATTTGAACTAGAGGAGCAGCCAGATTTATACTTTCTCTTGCAAGATAAGGAGAAGATAAGATCATAAATTTGGAAATTAGTGATCCTTGTTTTCATTGCATTTTCAGGCTTGTACCGGTATCGAGTGGGAGACATTCTCCGCGTTGGTGGATTCAAGAACAGTGCTCCGCAGTTCACCTTCGTATGTCGAAAAAACGTAGCTCTAAGCATTGATTCTGATAAAACAGATGAGGTGGAGTTGCAAAATGCAGTGACAAATGCATCAAAAAATCTTTTGCCATTTGATGCAACTCTTACAGAATACACAAGCTACGCAGACACATCAACCATTCCAGGACATTACGTCTTGTACTGGGAAATATCGACGAGCCAGGAAAAACCAATCCCAGCATCAGTGTTTGAGGATTGCTGCCTAACAATTGAAGAATCATTAAACAGTGTCTATCGCCAGTGTCGTGTATCAGACAAGTCTATTGGGCCACTGGAATTAAAGATAGTGGAGAATGGGACCTTTGACAAACTCATGGATTTTGCTATCAGCAATGGTGCATCAATCAACCAATACAAGGCACCAAGATGCGTTAAGTATGCACCCATTGTTGAGCTCTT
Source organism: Rauvolfia tetraphylla (assembly GCA_030512225.1). NCBI lineage: Eukaryota > Viridiplantae > Streptophyta > Magnoliopsida > Gentianales > Apocynaceae > Rauvolfia > Rauvolfia tetraphylla. Next base: position 3,883,044 of record JAJQKT010000012.1, read on the forward strand.
GAACTCTCGAGTTGTCTCGAATTGCTTCAGTCCAAAATGCCCGAAATGGTCTCCTGGTCACAAGCAATGGTGCATGGCATCATAAGGTTGAGATCTCAACTCGCCCCGTTACACAGGTCTTATGTAAGATGTCGTGTGATTTACTACAGTCCATTAACTATGATGGTGCCTATTCAGTAAAAGGAAAAGAAAAAAAAAAAAAAAAGATGATCGTGCCCCTCCATTGTTCAAAAAATATTTAAAAAATTAATTAATTAACTTTGGGGGGTTTTTGTGGGACAATTAGAAAGTAGATGGAATGCCTAGGATATTATGTTGTGTTTCCTTGTTGATTGTCGAAAATTGTCTGGTAGAATGTACAAATATATGTAGTGAATTTTTATTAGTTCAAAAATGTTTCTGAGTTCCGTCAATAAATTAAAATAGAGACAGTAGTGAAGTGTATTTGCAATCTACATTTTTTTTGGACTTTAATAAATTTATCTTCCCCTCCAATTTGTAATATAATTAAAAAATAATATTCATCTCTTTTTTTCTTACAAAAATTAAAGCGTATAACCCAAAAAAACACAAAAAAAAAACAATTTTCTCAACTTAAATTGCAATCCAAAAACATCTTAACAAGTTTCTCGTGATTTGCTTCATTCTCACATCCTGATTGACCGACCCCATGAAAGCGACGCTGCTTCATTTGGACTTTATTCTTGTACCTTTTAATTTTCTTGTGATTCACTCAATCCAAGTGCAGGTATTTATTTAATTTTGACTTTTCAAAATTTTAAAAACATTACATATAAAATATTGTAATTGATTTTTTAAATTTTTTTAAAGGTAAAACGTCTTGCGTGCAATTCACATTTCTTTCTCCTAAAAAGGTAAACAACTCAACTTACCCTTAAACTTTACCTTAATTTTAGTTTTTGTTCTCCAACTTCAAAGTAAAAGATTTGTAACCTTTAATTATAAAAAAATATCATAACTTCTACTTCTGTGCTATTCAATTATTAATAAAATATGTCATTTAACTTATATATGAATATTCTAAGGATATTTTTATCAGTATAATCATTACATTTTAAAAAAATTTTTGAAAAATTAAAATTTCTTTTTTCTTTTTGTTTCAATTTTTTAAATTTTTTATGAATCTTTTTCTTTTCATTTTCTCCATTGACTGACTTCTCCATACACTACACGTAGCAGATTTTAGCTTTGACCAAAAAAAATTGAAAAATAATCCTCTTCATCAAACTCCAAAAATCTGATTTTTTTATCGCATTAATTTTTAAATCAATTTTAAACAGAAGCTCATAATTCTTTTTAGGAAGTTTAAGCAAATTTAATAAAAGTAAAACATGATAATTTGATTATATTGATTAAAATATTCTTACAAAAATCACGTGAATGTCAGATAATATGTAATGTTAGAGTTTTAATAATAAAAATAGATAAAATGGTAAGATGTGATCTTTTTTTATAATGTAAGATCACAAATCATTTACTTTAAAATTGAATGACAAAAACTAAAATTGAGTTAAAGTTTAAGGGCAAGTTAAGTTGTTTGCACCCTAATATATTACAAGAAAAGAAAAAAAATTACAAAGTCTTAAAAATTCTTCCTGTGGGTGAAGTGTACTTAGAATATTGTCTAATAAAACTTGACAAACTAACTGCAAATGCTTTTTAATGGGGAAATAATTTTATTTATTAAACTTCAATTCTACTACAGTAGGGAACACTTGGTATGGACACTCAATTAACAACAAAAAAAAAAAATCATCTAAAAATTGGACCTTAAACCTAACAAATGGCTGCAAAATAAGATCTCCATGATTACTACCAAATTAGTCTTCACCATCTCTCTTGATTCTTTGAACATAACCATGCAATTCGATTTAAAACGGCAGCCCATTATGCAAGAAAGTTCAAATTCTTTTAACTTTCCCATTTTTCAACATAAACATTCTCCACAGTTTGGTGAATTCTGGCCAAATTAGGCTAACTTTGATTGATTTTCAATTCAAATTTCCTCACCTTTTTTCCCATGATCCTCACTTTTCTTCTTACAAATAATTCATTTTTATGATTCCTAATATAACTTAACTAAAAAAAAACAGCTAATCCAACCTCACTCTTACCATATTGAGACCGACCATATATAATCCATTGAGACCTAATTGGTGGAAATCTTAAAAGGGAAAGATACTTCATGATTATTGACAACACTTTTGGATGCATAAAAATAGTTCCTTGCATATGCTATTCATAGGAATAGTTCCTTGCACAATATTCAAAAAGAAAATCATTCCTAGACTTCCAAATTGCTAAAAGATCATCTTATTGGCTAGTAGAAAAATTAATCCTTAATTTTTAAATTTTGATGTTTGATTTGTTATTATTTTGTGACAAAGGAAAATCAATATATAATACTAAGATAATGAATTTTTAATAAAAGGTAGTATTGCGATTCTTTTCTCCAAAACTAAGAATCTCCAGAACTTTAGTCAGAAAGACCAAAAGGAAAAGATAATCATTGTATCTTCATCTCTTCTTTATTCCTCACATTCTTCTTCAGTTATTCCCTTCTCTTCTAACAGCTAACCTAATAAATATAATAATTAAAATTTCCATTTTTTATTTCTTTCAAAATTAAATTTAAAATATTCCAAACTGACTTTATTAATTGTAAAATTTTAATTTTAAAAATTGTGTCATAATTATGTAACTTATACTATGAACATATTAAAATTAATGCGTACATCTTTAAATATATTGAGAACAATAATATTATCAAATATAAACAACAAAGCTATGCAGAACATGCAAAACAAGATTTTTCATGCATATCTGTCCCCATTCAACAGCTTCCCAAGTTTGCTACTCGTTTCTCTTTCGAACAAGATTTGAGAAAGCGGATAAAGCTTTGTCGGTGCCGGGGAAATTTCCGTGCACATTGAACATTGAGCAGCTGTAGATTTTGCATTAATGTCTTGTATCCTGAAAACAACAATGTTTCCACTTTTATATAGATTTTTTGAAAATCATTCTATTTTAAACTACTATATTTGATCTCAGTAAATTCAGATATGCTTAGCTTTGTTACCGCAACTTCTAAGGAAATCAATCTCTCAGGCATGCTTTTCAATGATAAAGGGAGAAAGTGGATGCGTAACTGATGTCTGATAATATATAATTCTAATGAATTTTCATTTCTCTTATTCAAGGCATGATTTTTGTGGGAAAAATCTAAATGTGCACTACCTATTTATGTCTACCTGCAAAATATCTATTTATGACATTAATCTGTTCTTTTCTTTTCTTTTCTTTTTTTTGGGGGGGTGGGGGGGTGGGGGGGGGGTAGAATATAATGAAGAAGAGGACTCCCTAAAGAAGCATAAAAATTAGAATTACTAACCTGTAGCACTAGTAGACAAAGAACGTGTCACAATGGAGAAATAAGCCCCTAGTTTTGGTTTCTGCCTAGCATCAACTGAAATCAGTCATTAAAACATGTTGTGCAGTGAGATACTGACCTGAAAATTTCAAGCTTTTACCCAAGTAGGATTAAAATTCTTAAAGTAGTCTCGCTCTGTAAACAAATACTGCATAAGAATCACTGCAGTCCTTTTAAAACATACAATTTAAAAACGTCCATAGTACAAATTTCTTATGAAATAATTTATGTAAAAGGAGCCTCACTTTAGAGTTTTTCAATTGAGTGGAGATGAGTTTGATGACCTTCACTTGATGAAGGAAAAAGCAAGCGAAAGAGCCCTACTGAAACAAAATCTTAGCGTTAGAGGAAGCACGAGAAAAGCCCATAATTTGTGACTTGATCGTTTCCCTTTGAAGGGAATCCTTTGATTTTGAGAGTTCTGAGCAGAGGAACATTTCTCGTAGAACCTTTCCATGCTTGAGCAAAAAACTTGACCAGGCTAATCTCATTTTCACATTCTGAAAACCCATGAATTTTTACAACTCTTAAGTGATGAAGAAAAAGAGTTCATGGCTTGACTTTGTGATTCCCAGTATCTTTCTTCTCCAGAAGAAGACATCTCCCAAAGGTCCCTATTCCATTTCTAGTTTGAAGAAAGAGTAAGTCATTGAGATTGATGTATGAAGTGAGTCAAATATGATTAGAAGATCAGAAACTTACTCTCCTTTCAGCATTTTGATCACTGACAATTTTCATTACAAGTGTCTGAGCATATGGTGAACTTCTGAATAGATGTGCTAAACCTGGAAGATTGTGTTTATTGAAGCCAGTACATAGCTCTAACGATTCCAGCCTACTAAATGGGTGCCGAAGACCTCCAAGATGATAATTCTTTGACAGAATCTGTGGACAAAAGCCAGAAGATCTTAAGAAAAACAATTTCATTGAATTAATTGTATAAGCCTAGGAGTGAGGAATGGAATTGAATGATCTGTGTAAAGCAAACTATGAGGCTGAAAAATATTTGTATACCGAAGGCAAACCAGTCCTCAAGACTTACAGTAAAGATACCCGATCTTTTTAATGTAGAATTTAAACGACTAGGATTTGAGAGAGGAACAGGGAAAGCCAAATCATAGAAATAATATTCTTACTTAACCAGAAGCCACTAACTACTTGATTATTCATAGAGACGCAAATAAAATACAACCATTTCAATCTTCCAGTTGAACTTTTGACCTCATGAAAGCTCGAAGAGCATTCATACAATCAACCATACTCAAGTCTCCTCCCCCCTCCCCACCCCCCATTCCCCCAACAAAAAAATAAAATAAAATAAAGTTCAGATATATATACCAGAAAAGTTATTAGGCAAAATTAGATCCGGAGCTGTTGTTGTTTGCTTTATCTAATATTTCCAAGATTCATATACAAAGTTCATGTTCTTAATAGAAGGGGGAATAAAGGCACGAGGCTTATATCTTTTAAGGGGGTTTTGAAAAGAAACTATTTAGCCTTATCCTTGAAGGAGAGAGGCATTTAGAACTTTTAAACACTAGAAATTTGTTCAATTTGTGTGCAAATTTACCAATAATAGTGATCTATGATAATGCTTTGTGCCGTACTGAGAGTCTTCATCTTCAACAATTTTGCAAAACCGGTTAAACCATTTATCAATTTTGCAATCAAGCAAAAATTTAGAACTGCACAGTTACATCTGTTCAGTTAATCAAAACATAAGGTAGCCTAAATAACAAAACTTTGCCTATGTGGTACTAAAACTGACACTAATATAAAGTTACCATGTACAATGTTCTTCACAAGTTGAAAATGCATTGCAAAAACATTGTGAAGACAAATTGCAGAAATTCCTATTAAGATAATCAAATTGCAGAAATGTGGTAACCACAAGTATATGTACCTCAATGCATTGTGTTTCAAGTGTTAAAGACTGGCAGTGAGAAATTCCTGACAAAAAATTTGGATATGCTCCGAAGCTTTGCTGCACTAAGATCATCATGAAGAAGGAAGAACCCAACAAAAGCTTCTTGTAGGGAAGTCAAATTCTCCAACATACTGTTCTCAGTTAATGAATTATTGGACCAAAAGATCATTTCAAGTGTTGGAGCATCAATCTTCACGCAACTACTGGTACTATAAGCATCAAAACAACTTAAAACCCTCAATCTCTCAAGTTTTGGGCTCGATATCTCCAAATCTTCTAAATTGAAACAATTTCCTAGGGCTAAATCTTGAATGCCTCGACAACACACATTAAGATGCTTCAATCCAGTGCAAGTCTCCAAGCTCAAACTCTTAAGCATAGGGAAGGACGAATCATCAAACAAATTAAGAAGAGAGGGTTGATCATATAATATCACACGAGAGAGAGACAACGAAAGCAGTGATCGAAAACCGCGCTTCAGAATCACCGGCGGAGGTAACCTAAAACCGGGATATCGAGATTTCAATCTGAAAACCCTTAATGATTCACTGATGATAACACTTCGTGGGAAATTAAAATAATCATCCGTGGAAACCTCAATGTCAAGTTCTTGAACATTATGCTTAATTGCTCTACGGATCAGACCGTTCAAGCGAGAGAAGCTCAAACAAGCACGAAAACGAAGAACCCTAATATCAGAATGCTTATCACGATGAGCCAGAACCTGATTAACGGAGTCTGCCCCTCGGTTCATCCAAGAATAATATCCTTTCCCCCCAGGCGAATTGAGGGTGGTGATGCTGCTGAAATCAAGATCAGGGAAAGAGTGCCAGAGTTGTCTCCACCGCTTTGATAAAACAATGGTTTGTGCAATTGATCTAATGGGCAAATTCGAAAGAATATGATGAAGAATTGCATCTGGGAGATCACTGATCCGATCTTCGCCTTCTGGAATTTCAGAAACCGCATTCGATTGCTTCTTTCGCTTAGCGGATCTTGTTTCCATTGATCTCATTTTGTTGTTCGAGATCAGCTTTGTTGTTCTTGACGATTCATAGAAACTGTGTTTAGGAAGAATTAGTTATTGGGTTAGGGTTGAAATATTCAAGAAGTGCACTCAACAACATACGTGAAGAGCGGTTAAATTTGTTTAAATTCAAAGCCGAGAAGGCGAACAGTTTTTTTTTAAAAAAATAAATATTAAAGGGGAAAGTACACTCAAGTATTCCTGTTTTAGTGTCTCATTATTTTTTTATTGATGAAAGCAATTTTTAAACGTAAAATTAATTTTTCAAAATTAGTATGACACTAACAAGATGTACACTCAGTTCCAAAATATTAGCTTCATTATTTTTTTCATACAGATTAATTATTTAAGAAAATCTATAATATTCAAAACAATAAGACTTAAAAGTGCTCTTTGACTTTAATTATTAATATTACAAATGAAACAGATATTATGAAATAAATAAAAAAGACAAATGAAACTAATATTTCGAAATGGAGAGAGTACTAAAATACTCATGTGACCCTATGTGAGTAACAAAAGTTAAAACCTTCCAACCTTTGAGTTTCATGTTAATGCAATATTTATTCTCCTTTATTAAATTAATTCTCTCTTTTGATAGCTCTTGTAATTTTGCGCTATATTTTTTTTATGAAACTTTGTACTATATTTAATATATACGTTAATTTTTACTAATAGCATGATGCTTTATGTATTCAAAAAAGATGTAGTAAAATGCTTAGAAAGAAGAGTAGAGGAGGGGAAGGGGAGGGGGGAGACCTAAAATAAGTATATTAAAGATTTATGGGATAAAATCTCTTTAATTGTTAAGAAATTAGATGATAGTGGGCATTTATGTAAGCAAAATCTTTTCTAGTTAATTGATCTACTTTAAAGCATAACTGCATTACCTCGTGAATGTAGAAATTAAGGTAGAAAACAAAAAGAGAAAATTTTAGCTCTACTGGTTATTCAAAATCGAGTCTTATATTACAAAGGAGAAAATATGTAGTTGAAATCACATAACGAGGACAATTCTCCTCCAGTTGCGAGAATCTAATTGAGAACTTAAGATAAATCCTCCTCCAGTTGGAGAATTCTCCTGGTGAACATTTGACTTCAAGATTCAAATACAAAAGTTTAATTCTCCCTCATATACATTGCCTAATGGCCGTCTGGTGATTTCCTAGGCTTGAGTTATATTTCCCTGATGAGCTTAAGATCCATATTAATTTTACTCAAAATTCTGAAAAATAATTAGGATAGAGATTTCGAGGCTTTGCTCTCTCCTTTTGAGTTACAAGAGTATAAATTGTTTGTTACTGGGATTCATTAGATTAATTTAAAATTCTGTCTATTTTATAAATTAAGCATAGTAGTGTGATGCGTATTGTTACCAAACCCTAAATCCTAAATACATTTTTTTTCAGTTTTGTTGGTAATTCTGATCATTTAGAAAAGTTATAAACGGAAAGGATGACACGATTACAAATCCATAATAATTCAAGATTTGAACTTTAGTTAATAATCCAAACAATAACAGCCTTAACCGTCAACAGATATCCTGGGAATTCAGATCATATGATGCATATCATCATCTTTTGAAAACTCTACTGTAAATTCGCATCTGCTAGAGAAAAAAACGTCAATTACAAAATGGCTTTCAACTTTGGCAGCAAAGCACTTGTAGTCTTGATTGTCCTTCTTGTGCTTGCAGTGTGTACCTGTGAAGGTATAGTTTCCGCAGCTCGCGCCATGTCTCCTTGATTAAGAAACACGAGCAGTGGATGGCTCGACACGGATGAGTCTTCAAGAACGAGACGGAGAAGGCTGAAAACAAACTTGGAAACTAAACTTATTTAAGGTTTGGAAGCAATCGCTTTGCAGACCTAACCGACGAGGAGTTTCATTCCTACTTTTCCGGATACAGGAGACCTAGCATCTTCCCATCATCACTCCAGAGAAGACGTTTTAGGTATAGACATGCAACAAATCTTTCAGATTCGATAGACTGGAGATCGAAGGGAGTCACACCAGTGAAGAATCAGGGCCGGTGCTCTTAAGAAATAATTTTGTGTTCTTAATTAATAGAGGATTATCCTATTTATATATGTTCTTCGTGAAACTACACAGGCAGTTGTTGGGTTTTTGCAACAGTTGCGGTGGTGGAAGGTTTGCATCAGATCACCACTGGACGTTTGGTTTCATTTTCCGAGCAATAGCTTCTGGACTGTAGCCGGGGATGCAATGGTCGCCACGGTTGCGACCCGTATCATCCATACAGATTTATCATGCGGAACGGTGGGATTGCTACAGAAAATGACTATATATATTATGGATATCAAAATTGTTGCAACACTAACGATTGGCCATATACTACCATCGGCGGATTTGAGATGGTACCTCAAAATGAGCGACCTTCGATACAGGCCGTGGCTTATCAACAAGTTGGGGTCGCCATAGATGCCAGGGAGCAATGCGCTTACAAAAGTGGTATATTCAATGGCCCCTGCCCTAATAGGAGGCCGAATCATGCTGTTGCAGTGGTTGGTTATGGCACGACAGAGGATGGAGTCCCGTATTGGTTAGTTAGGAATTCATGGGGTACTGATTGGGGGAAAAGTGTATTTCAGGATGAAAAGAGGAGAAAACGTCTGTTTCATTGCTAGCGATACCACTTATCCAATTTCCTCCCGCAACTACTAATGTATCCATCTGCCACTATCCGCGTAAATGATATCTATCCAATGGTAGTCAGATGAATATACATACACACACAATATAGTCAGTGCAATTTAACTCAACCATTCAGATCTGCAGAAACTCCACAAAACAGAGGGTCAGGAATTCAAAATGACTGGGAGTTAGTTAATCAAAGAACAAGAGGAGATATATATGCTTCATCTGGCTTCCGGGGGAACGCTTTTGCAGGAAATGCGACCACTGTATATTTTCTGCAATGCGCTTTCTGAACCCGTGTAATTTTTTTTTTTTTTATCTTAACTCGCTTAAGAGTTGGCATCTTAAAAGTAATTGGCGTATGCTTCATCTCTTCGTCCCAGTTTACCTCAGAAAGAAGCAAATTTTCCTTGAAGTAATCTCATCAAGAAGTGAAGAGTCTATCTTTGGGAACTCACGTCATCCTGCATCGTCCATTTATAATTGACAACCAGAAACTCCAGCCTTGGACATATTTCAAGTAGATACTCTCGGCTAAGCAGATCCTGTTTTGTATTCCCATTTCGGTGAAAACATTCTCAGCAACTAAAGCCTTAGGACATAAGAGAAATATTTAAGATGCAAAATTCAATATCTTAAGGTGAATCACCAAAAGCATGTAAAGAGGTTCATTTTTTAAGGCTCCACCAAAGCCAAAGTGTACTTTCATGGAAGGACCATATTCTTTTTCTTCTTTTGTCCTGCTTCTTAAGGTAATTATTCCGCAAAGATAAGACAAAATTAAAAAAAATGCGAGTATTCGCAGTCTATTCCTGAGAGAAATTTAAACAAGACACTCGTTCACATCCAATATATGGAAAACCACAGCAATCCTCAATTATCACCCTACCTTTTCACAAAGTCTCCATCAGTTCGTCTGTTCAAGACAAAGTCTCCATCAGTTCATGAGTGTGTTATTTTACATTCAACATGAAATATGTTTCTTTTTCATCAAAATTGAATAATGTTTATTTTGTTTCATATCCCACATATCTCCTCTGACTGGCAGCAGCAACTACTACGGAGAAGTCCGTAGACAAGACACGTTCTGTCTGATTAAATACGAAAATCTTGTTCAGCTAAAGTGGTGCGAAAGGAGGAAAACTTGGAGAATTGAAAGTCATCAACTTATACGTTCTTAACTTTCAGATATAAGCGGGTGACATGATAACTCATGTAAATATTCAGTCCTATACTTATTTTTTACAGCATATATAGAACTCAATTCTGATCGTCTAATTAAAATAGAAGTTTTGAATAATTATTTAAAATTTTAAAAATTATTCAAAATCTGAATAATTATTCAAGATAATTGTTCTAAGTGTCTGATTGTAATTAAACAATCAAACTTGGATCCTACGCATCCTAAAAAAACAAGTAAAGAACGAATCGTTACCCACAAAACTCATTGTATAGCACAAGGATTTCACCAGAGAATGTTTGAGTTTCCCGAAGCCAATCTCAAAAGATCCTTATGCAGTCCCTTTTTGTATTTTTTTGTTTTAGTTTTTTACCTCCAGATAATGATCCAAGTTCAGGAATATCTAAATCAAATAAGCATTTAAAACAGCTCTTGACCTGGAGAACTGAAACACCCTATACGAAGATTCTGGCATCTTATTCTAATCCAAATGAAAACCAACAAAAAGAAAGGAAATAAAATAAAAAATAATAGGAAAAAGAGAAAGGAAAGAAGAGAACGCATACATAACTATTCGTAAATGCATGTATCTCTATACTTGTTCCCACAAGAAAGACATTTTAACGCCTTCTATGTTTGTTGTGCAGAGAAGAAATTGTTGCGACATGCATGTGATGTTGGGTGTTTTGTCCACTATTTTGAGGAACATTGAATACAAGGGATTCAATAAAAGTACTTCTCAATCTGATTCATGTTTTCCAAGTGATTGATGGAAATGTACTTTCGAACCTAGAAACGTATTTGACTGTTTATGTGACCTAAAATTTTTATATGCTACAGCCTGAGTCTTATGGAAATTCATTTTGGGAAAAAAAGATCAATTTTTTGACACATTAGTTAAGAAGTGAATATTTGATTCAAGTAGAGAGTAGTGACATCCTTAAACACTAATATTTATTTGTAGGAGTACAGTACTAGATTCGAGTAGAAAAGGCAACACTCTTGAATAAACAAATTCATTTTGACTTAGTTGAATTCAGGAGATTCTGCCACAAATTGTTCTTCCTTTTGTTTGCTGGGGAAGCTTCAAACATCTTCAGGAAGCACATGAAAGAATAGCAAATACTTTTTCCTTCAATTTATTCGTTGTCCTCGTCTAAAATATATGTCATGAGGTTAAAGAGGACTTTCGAGCAAGTTAGTTTTTCGATACAAGGGATACAAGTCTTTCTCCTTCTCGCTCTGCAGGAAACAGAAATATAAAACGAGAAAATTAGATTCCTTTCCAGAAAACCTTTCTTCTGCATCAAGAAGTTCCTCATCATGTTCAACCTTTTTCGGTACATCATTGTCATGCATCACCAGATGCTCCATTTTCTCAAACTGGAAAAAAGATCAAAGATTGATCAAAATGCTAAAAAAAAAATAGCAAAAGGGGCATAAAGATAATTACTTCAAGTGCAAATAACCTTTTAATATTCTCACTATGCAACAAGAACCTACTATTCAAGTAATTCTAGAAGATCCTCATCAGATGATTACTTACAGGCTGCTTAGTTTAGCTACCATATGGTCCACAAAGAGAGACGCAAAAAGATTTCACAGTGACTTTACTGGAAGAAAATGTATATAAATAGAGGAGAATATCTTTAGGCTAGAAAGCAGAGATGTTGGCAGCAAGATAAAGGCGTAAATTAGCTATTGCTTGGCATATATGAATATGTGGAAGATACAAAAGGAGTCTTCATCAATGGTCGCCAACAAATTCTGAAGAAGCCTAGGGCTCATATATGTTGTCTGACTTTCTTAGACCCTCTAGTTATCAAGCCTTGCGTTCATTCCGCTAAAATATTTGCTTGTTAATGCAAATATGCACTCAACTCAATCTTTATAAGCTTACATTTTCGTAACCAGAATCAGATTCATACCAACCTTTTTTCACATTAACAGGAAAAAAACTGATGAATGTGATATTCAACAAAGTTAATTAAACTGTAGAATATGGTAGGGAAAATGCTAAACCCCAACAAATAAGATTTTTCTCTATGGATGAAGGCCGTATTTTAACCAGAGGAAAATGATAACAGGAAGAAGGGAGCAGACTTAACTTGAAGGTGAATAAACTAGGTTTAATTGGCATCTCTTGATTACATTTTGGATATTCATGTTCCGCAAATGGGATCTACTGTAAAAGTAACAGCATATTCTAGAGATTAGCTCAAAGACTGGGGAAGGTGTAGGATTTATTTTATAATTCAATCTTATGACATATTCATATGCTATGGTCTGTAAATTTTCACTTTGAAGTGTGCAACTTTCTCTCAGAGCAATCAAAGAAATTTCAGGTTTTACCTTGCAACAACAGAGTAGGAATTTTGTTAGTCCACCTCTAGCCACTAATAAATCTCCCTCGATTACAGCAAATTCAATATCATGGACAGGAGAAAAGAAAAGATACAGTAATACCTGAACCAAATCCACATTTTTTCAGTGGATGGTGCTCAACTCAACACCAGTATGTGAAATCACCAGGCTCCTCCAACAAGCCAAGTGCCAATAATTTATGAAGGGAAAGTTGACATGAGCTGCCACCAAATATGATGTACCTTTCAAAATATACTTTCCCATGAAAAAGAAATTGGAAGTTATTGAAACCAGACTTAGCGTGCAGATTTCTATAGAATTCCACCCTGTTCTTGGATCCTCAAGAAGGGATAAGATCAATTCTTTAAGTCTTGTAATTGTATTTGCAAATTCCTCAAACCCGAAAGCCTATCAGTCAACAGACAGGTATTCGGGATTAACGCATAAAGAAACCAAATTGCTAACTTCCTCAGTGATTAAAAGACACCGAAGTAAACTTATTGACTTAAGAGATGCCATGCATTAAGCAAGGATAGGTTACAGTCATGGTGCTTCAAAACCTAAACAGAACTATCTTTAAGATCTGCAAAATGGTAACTAGTACGGTTGAAGTCATCATCTTCTTCTACTTCATCTTCGTCTTCCTTCTCCTCTTCTTCTTCTGGCGCGTTACCTTCACCCATTTCAGCCTTATCTTTGATTTGATAAATGTGGGCATCAACGGCAAGGTGGAGTACAACAACATTAAAATTGATAGCATAATGAACCCAGGAGTCTAAATGAGATCTATAGCAGTGATAGACGGCATAATCAAACTTTAACTTGAATTCACGAAGAGGAGAACAAAGGGTTTGGGGGAGGAAGAGGGTTTGGCAGATGTAACTGGCGCATTTCAGGAAGAAAGTAAATAGTGATCGATTGAATTCTCCTAAGGGTTGCAGAAACTTTTTAGCTCTAGTTCAGTTCAGTTGCCCAACGCACGGCAGGAGGAGAAGGAGGATGAGATTGTTTGGAAAAGTTCTCCAGCGACAATGGTGTTGGAAAAGATTGAACATTTTGAATTTTGTTGATTAATCAGTAGCCAATAAAACGGATGTGAGAAGCAGTCGAATAGTTCAAATCCACAACAAGCGTATTGAAGGAAAATGACACTATCATAGCTGGAATTAGTACGATCTTTTCGAGAACTACTCTGCATATTTTTAAGAGCCAAATAACAAAAATTTCAGTATTTGTTGCCCTGAAATTTCTCATCTTAACTTGCCTAAGATGAGGAATGTAGAAACTGAAAGGTCTTGTCCAGTCTTTGAAATCTTCAGCCTGAAAAATGAAAAAATAAGCATTGTGTGCAATTTTGAAACTTCTAAGTCAAGTTTGGATAAAAGACTAACTTACCTGTTGACCAGAATAGCAAAGATAATTGAGGTCCAGTATCTTGAGATTGGGACAACGTAGAAGCAACTCATCTAGGCCGAGAAGGTCTTGTTCTTGATACCCAGTTATTAACTCCAGATGGCAGAGATTGTCGAGTTTAAAGCCATTGGAAGATAAAAGTCCTGACCCTGAGAACTTCAAATGTGCAGAAGTGTTTATGAGAATCAATTATACATTGGAGAGCAACAAAATCACCCTTCGGATGATGAATATGAGATTTACATGTTAGGAAACAGATTATAAGCACAAGAAAGATGTTGTACAAAGCAATTCAACTGAAAACACTATTGAGAAGAATCATCTATTGAGGATGAAAAACTAACTCCAAATGCAATGATGTCATCACACAAATGCTTATGAGAAATGTTTGCATCCCTGCTTATCAACGGGAAGCAAGAAAAGAACAAATTGCATAACTTAAACTCATCACAGGTTAAACATATATTCTGGACAATCAAATACTACTCGGGAGAGCAGGTACGTGCAATGACCAATATACAGGAAGATAATTTCATTAGAAGTAATACTAATTTTATCCACGCAGAGCATATATATATTTGGAAAAGAATATACATGTTTTTACAAATAATAAACTTATTACCTCAGTCCCTTGTGAAATATAAGTAAGCCTTATCTTAAATTCTACATGGCACATTCCTCAGGCCCTTCAGTTTGTGATTTGTGGCATTAATTCCCACTAAAAGATGACCAGTATAATTTCCTGACATGATAGTATCGAATAACACTCCAAGGGTATTAAACTTTTTGTGAATCCTACTAGAAGAAGTGACACCATTCCAAAAAAAATCTGCAGATTCGCTTAAAATGTTTAAAGGGGTTATGGATTGGTAATCACAAGAAATGAACGTGTTTTTTTTTTTAACTTTAATTTCTTCTTGACTAATTCATTTTCAACCATAGGCATTGCAAAAAATCATTCACTGGGAGTATTCTGCTAATTAAAGATCAATGCATTCAATAATAAAATTTCAAGCAAAAAATAATAATAAATGACGTTCTTATCAAGAATCCATATTCAGGGAGAAGAAAAATGTATTTGGTAGCATTATCAGAAACAAGAAATTCAATAGTTCATAACATTCAGAAGGCAAAGTTAAAAGTTTTTACCCCCATCCAAAGATTTTGGACGCAGAGATGCCGGATACCGGTTAGCAGATTTACCACATTCTTCCAATCACTGTAATCCTGCTCCCTTATTCAGGGAAAATACACCTCAGCTTCAGTCAAAGATGGTACTTCCTTAAACCAATAATTCCTAACATAAACACCAACAAGACTTATCATCTGTAAACTTGGGCAGCAAATCTCAATTGATGATTCCAATTCGTCTCCAGCTTCTGGGCGAAAGTACCGGACTTTCAACTCCTTAAGTTTAAGGTGACAAATTTTCAAATTTTTCGCACCCCGAAATCTCTCAAGGGAAAGCTTTTCAAGATTTTGACACAGAGAAACCAAATTCGTAACTAATTTATCTGTTAACTCAAAACCCACAAGAAATATTGATTGGAGAGAGGAAAACCTACAAGCAAGGGTCCGATTTGGAGGGGGTATGTTAAGGTAACAATACGAGAGTATAACAGTCTTAACAGAGGTATCCATAAGATAGAACAAGTCGAACTCAAAGCAATCAGGTAACCACCGATCTTGCCTACGATCAATTTCATTGTAGAAATCAATTTCCAATTCAGTAATTCTCGAATTGATTCCATAGCGAATCCAAGACGTGATGAGGGATTGTTGACAGTGTTTGGAGCCGAAAAAATGCAAACGGAATTTGTTCAGGGCAGAGCGAGGCTGCTTTAGAATCAGCGTTTGGGTAACGAAGTTCGAAAACAATCGCTGAGTTTCGGAGAGCTGGGAGAGGTTGACACGAGGGAAGTATTGCAGGTCTAGGGAAAGGGAAGGGATCGAGTGCCAGAGATAACGCCATCTCCGAGAGATGGAGGATGTTCGAATGGCGTCGTAGATTGGAAGGAAAGTGAGGATATGTAGGAGGATGCTTTCCGGCAAGTCATATATGGCGGCGGCGGTGGAGTTTGCCACTGTCGTGATGAAACGGCGGCTCTGTGGCTCCTCCATTGGAAAGAAAAGGAAACGCTCTTAGAGACCGTAGTTGGCACGGTTAAAACGGGCGTAACCCGACAAAGGAGCGTTGGCCGAATTGGCCCTCCGCCTGCGTCCACTTCACCTGGCTTGCCAAGTGAGGGACGCGGGTTCGAGTCATCCTGGGGGCAGCAGTTGCTGCAGTCGGCCTTGTGCCGTAGATCTTCGAGGCCTTGTACCTCAAGTCTCCCACGCTGGATTAGTCGGGCAATGACCCGCTCCGGATACCAGCGAGACCAAAAAAAAAAAAAAAAAAAAAAAAAACGGGCGTAACCCCCGAACTAGTTTATTCGTCTAAATGAACAGATTTAAACATAATTTATTCAGATTTGTGTAAAGAAAGGTTTTAGACTGAGGGCTAGTCTTTTTTTATTATTATAGTTTAATATTTTAAATTTTTTTAATTTTAATTCAGTTATTCAATACAATTCTAAACATATAAAAGTTTTAATATTTAAGTTAAAGATATAATTTTTTTAATTTGAGATTAAAGATGTAGTTTAAGTTAAATTTGTAATTTTTAATTAAATTTTTGACATTTAAGTTAAATATTTAATTTTTATTTAATTTGAGATTAAAATGTTTAATAGAATTTTGATGAAGATATTTGGTGAAGTCTAATTTTTCTAAAGTGTTAGAAACATCACACAAAAAAAAAAAAAGGAAAGCATGCCCATGATTAAAGCTGATTGATTTAATTTTATGAAATCAATATATTCATTCCTGATGTATTATTTTATCATTTTAAATATCTTTCTTATATAAATTTATGGCTGAGTTTGAGTTTTACAATGAGCTGTCGACAGCAAAAATTCCTAGTGACTTCAACCGGCTGCAGTAGAAGCCAGTGAGTTCCGCCACTTAATCATCAACATTAATCTTTTTTTATTTTTATTTTTTTTTGAAATTTGGAATGAGTTCTACAATGGCATGAAGTTTACATGTAAAAATTGATATTGTTTGATAAATTAACTTAACTTTTCGCAAATATGAAGTCGTGTTTTTTAGATTTGAGTTGTAATGTTTAAAATGTTTAAGAGAATCTAAAGAAATCTAAAATATAAATAATGAAAAATAAAATATTTTTACTATATAGTCAAAAACTTCTTGGTGACTTCCACCGGCAGCAATAGAAACCAGTGAGTTTTGCCACTTAGGGTATACTTGGATACAGTACCAAACATAGCCCATTTCCAAACGAGATGAGTTTTACAATATTTGCTGTTTGGGCTGCGGCTGAGATAGTGATCCATTTTGCTACAAAAATCCTACGTGGCGGGCTTCAACATTTTGGTTTTGCTGTGGCGAGCTTTTTGTTTAACCGACCCATACACCAACGCTAACTACCGCGTGTAAACAATCCCTGACATTTAACGCGATCAATTATTGCAACCACCTGAGGACAACCATCGTTGAAGAGGAGTAGCTGAGGAGTAATGGTTCGGTCACCTACCTCTGTACAAGTGTTTAATGTCAATAGTCCCATGTTTGTAAGACAGAACAAATCTATCTCAAATTGGGGGCTTTAATTAGAGGACAATAGAGTGTCGACTGGTGAAGAAAGCAACACCTCGACTGTTGATTGTCGGGTAAGTTGTTCAGAAAACATTTTCCTCTGCACAATTTCTGTTCTTCGTGCTTCGGGTTTCTGATTTCATACATTATTTCACCTACCCTTAGCTAATAAGAAACTGAGAATAAGTTTGCTATAACTTGAATTTGTCGGCGCGATGTTGCCGGCGTATTGCATCTTGCCTAAGTTCCACAGCATGACCATCTGAACGTTTGAAATCCAAGTGAACCAAAATGTTACTTGCACCTCTTTGTACTTTGCGTTTCCTTCGACTTTGGCAAGGTGTCCGCTGCTCGTTCTCAATTTTCTTGCTTTCTGTAGTAGTTTCTCAGTAGTTATCGGCTGTGATGATGGTCATTTGCTTTATTAATCAATAATGTCAGATTTCTCGCTCTTTAGGGAAAAGGCTGCCATGATTTTTCTATAATATGGTATTTATAGCATAAAGGTTGGTGTTGTTCATACGGTCTAGGTTTTGCATCTTCTGTCACACGAACACCAATTTGTTTTTTGGTGATTCAAAAGTTACTGACCCTAAGTTCACAAGTACATAAGCCGGTTTCCCTTTTTTAAAAATTTCCAGTAAGATTAAATTATGATGAAAAACACGACTGACTTATAGCCATACAATATATCTCCTAAAGATATGTTGATTTCAGTACAATGCAACATGTACAGTGTTGGGAAGGGATGCTTATTCTAGTTACTTTTTACATCCTATAACTCAGAAGTAAAATGAATGCATTTGAATCTGTTAGAACGTCCTACATAAAAGACCTCATTCGTATATACAACTTCAGTGGTAATACATGCACTCTTCACCTAAGGGTACCCTCCCTGGCCTCCTCTTTCCTATTACCTGTTATGAAAGGGAAGTTATGACTTGCTGTGTGATTTGGAACAAGTGTACTGATACTTACTTTTCACTTCAGCTAGTTATGCCCGTGTAATGAGCCATTTTTCTTGAGAAGAAAAGATTTATTATTTAGAGATGTAGAACAGCCTAGGAAGGTTGATATTCCATATTTGTGCTCTATATAATTATCATTTTTAGCTTAATTTTATGTTAAATTTTGGTGTTTTAATCACCATTTATACTCCCTTTATCTCTTGTTTGCTTTAGGTGAGATTATTGAAGGTTTAGAATTAAATGAAGCAAACAAGGTGATTTTATACAATGAAGAAAAACAAAGAAATGCAGAGAAAAAATAGACTGGTAGAGAATTTTCAAGTGCGATTTTGACCTCTATCCAAATGCAAAAGTGGTATTCTATACAATTATAGAGGACATTCTGAAGTTTTCATAATGGTAAAATTTGTGTCAATCGGAGTTCATTTTCCTACCCTGATTATGCTGCAAAGTCACCTGTTCTGCATTGTATTCCAGTTTTGACACATTTTGGTAGAATGATTATATCTTGAGTTTTAGATGCCCAATTAAGGTGATTCAAATCTTTGTGGAAATATAAGATTCTAATCTACAACTTTTATTAAGACATGAAAACCTAGATCAGCCGATTTAATGCTCTAAATAGTATTCAAAATAGTGTCACAGTAGTGTAGCAAAACCTTGCACCAAAACTGAGGGCAAGCGGAACCGTTTGGTCCAGACCAAGCGGCGCCGTTTGTGTTGATTTGAAACTGTTTCTATGCTGCTTTTCTCTCTCTTTTGGAGGAGATTTAAATACCCCTTTAGGGCAAAAACAAGGGCGAGTCAGCTGGAGTTGGACAAAAACAGCAAAAACACAAGAAAACTTACTCAAATCCCATCCTAAATCTTCATCTTTGCAAGAGAAATTAAGAGAGAAGATTGAATCCTTGAAGAAGGAGAACATCCATCTTGAAGATTCATGGAAAAAACTACAATTTTCTCAACGCTATAGTGACGAATTTCAAACCTTGAAGAAGAGAAGATTTTACACCATGAAAATGAGCAATTCTTACTCTTTCTTTATTGGTTTATATTCTTTTAAATTGTAATATGTTGATGAACTAAACTTTTGAATACTTGGATGGGTATGAACCCTAGATTTTGCCTATGTGAATGAAGTGTTTCATTGGTTGATTGAATTTGAATTTCTTGTGAATTGTTTGTGGGTTTGAATGGTTGAATTGATTGAGTGAATTATTGATGCATAATCTGAAATTTTTGTTCACTTGGAATTGAGAAAGGAAGGGTGATTGACAATTAATTCATAATCTGGAAATTTTCACTTGGAATTGAGAAATGAAGGGTGAAATAGACCATACACAAACAATGGGGATGATTTAGGTGACTAGAGATAGAAACCTTAACATCTTCTTGGTAATTAGAGAAATCTAATTGGAAATTCACAAACCTTAATGCATTCTTGGATTAAATTGTTTAGAAAGAGATTTCAACTAATTAATTTGAGAATAGAGAACTTTCATCTAGAGATAGAGTGAGTTCTAATTAAGGAATTTCATCAAATATAAGAAGGGCAATTCATCAACCAAGGGACTTTCTATCACATA
Source organism: Rauvolfia tetraphylla (assembly GCA_030512225.1). Lineage (NCBI taxonomy): Eukaryota > Viridiplantae > Streptophyta > Magnoliopsida > Gentianales > Apocynaceae > Rauvolfia > Rauvolfia tetraphylla. The sequence continues at coordinate 3,903,278 of JAJQKT010000012.1, forward strand.
GGTAATTCTAGGGGGATTTTCCATCCAAATATTATTTTTTCTATTGAATTCTCTATTGCAAGCAAGATTGGTTAAGTTGGTTTAATTAGTTAAGTTAGATTTCTTTTCCTAGTAGTTATTCCAATCATTTTCACAAACAAATTTGTTAAGCTAAACAATATAGTAGAAAGTGAGTAATGATATTTAACCATCCCCGTGGATACGATATTTAAACAAACTTGCTTGCCATTATACTAATTTAAACGATGGGTGCACTTGCCTTGTGTTTGTGTGCAAATTATTGAGGATTGTGATAAAATTGAGTATAAAGACATAGACAACAAAACACAACAAAGGTCCATCACAGAGTTCCTATTCAAAATAGTGTATTTTAAAGGTTAATGCACCATAGATTTTGTAATGTGACGTCTGACTTTAGGAGCATGTCAGGACATTGGATGAATGGAATTTTGAAACATATGCATTATCATTATGACCTAGAATATATATATATATATATATATATATATATATATATATATATATATATATATATATATATATATATATATATATATATATATATATATATATATATATATATATATATATATATATATATATATATATATATATATATATATATATATATATATATATATATATATATATCAATTATAGATATTATCATTCATTTTTTCGAGTTTATATTGCATAGAATTTTTTAAATTGAGATGCAATATTGAGTAAATCTGAAGTTTACTAATAATATATTAGTTGGTATGACCGATTGGACCATCCTGAATCATTAAAATATGAATAATTATTATGAATTTATTATAGAACTAAAAGTTTTCTAATATGACAAATCCATATGTGCTACTTGTTTTATTTAAATATTATCAATATTGCTTGGGATTGAATTTGTTATTTTAGGATGAATATGGAGAAATTATTAGCTGATATATCAACAAAATAGTCGTATGTATATTGTTAATTTTTGCAACCTGTAATTTGCAATTCATTGATAATGAGCTCATATTTTAACATTCTCCCAACTAATAATACTAGTTGTATTAAAATAAATATTGAACATTCTGCAGAATGTTCATGATTATGATGTATTAGAACTTGTTTCATATTTTGACAGCACATTATGATTCTCCTCATATTAGTTGGTTTATGGTCAGAAACCAAATACTTTCCATCTTAGATTTGCAAGTGCATTATGTATGTTGTTCCACCGCAAGTTAATAAGATGGATTATCAAAAGAGATTATTAAATATGCTGGGAACGAATATTAAATGGGAGATTCATATTTTTCTAATTTTGAATACATTGTCCCAACATAAAGAGGAGAAAACATGAAGCTGGATAAATATATTAATTTGTGTCTCTTCTTTATCTTCTATTTTGAACCTCATAAAAGATACATTGAACCAGAAGTTCAAAAGATAATTTATATAGACATGTATATTAACTTACCAACATCCGACAAAGAATGCTCCTACTATATCCCTGAAGGATACTATACCACTACAAAATAAATTTGAGACACAATCGAAATGTGATAAATAAGTCTGTTCCCAAGAATACAAACTCCTCATTGGAGCAAAGACTTAAAATAGTCATATATGTTAAGTTGATGAGATTTAAATTCTATTAGAATTTTTTCTCCAAACATGATTGATATATTATTTTCAAAAAAAAATTTAAGTACCTGAAAATTTTGACAAATGATGAGATCTCAACATAATTGGGAACTACCGAAATCGCATAAGTATATAACGTTAAAGATATTAATGCGCATAATATCTTGATTCAAAATGAGTATTTTTTGAATAAAAGTCTCGCAGACTTAAAATGATAAAATTCATGTAACAAATATGAAAAGTTTAAACTATTCATAAGTACACTTGAAGTGTACATATATTTCCACCATAAATTATACACCTAAAGTGTAATCTCAAAGAGATAATAATAAATATTTACTTATAAAATGTGAACTATAAATGTAAATTTTTGCCTTGACTAATGGCATGTGATTCTTCGTAAGACTTGGCACTGATTACGAAGAAATATATTTTTAGTCGTGGATATAATAGTGCATAATAACACTTAATATGTGTTTATCTTTGTTATCATCTGATAATGATACATATATTTGAAGTTTCTGATAGACTCAATATACTTGAAGTATATAATTGTTCCTGTAGAACATAATGAGATTGTCATAGTGAATTCTAATTGAAAGAATGATCGAGTATGTCCATATATGAAGAAAATCTATACATAGTTATGCTTGCTATATGTGTTTCTTTGTTTGAAGATATCCTTGTTGCACAATCTATTGATTGACATAGTATTTTCCACATTAGGGGGGATAAAATCATCAATCAAAAAAGATATCATTTATGACATTCATTATCTTGATCTATGTACAAAGCATTAATGAACTAAAAGTTTAAAATATTATTTATTTGCATAAAATTGCAAATCGACTGTTTAACTGACTTCTGTAGAGTTAGTCAATATAATATTCTAGCTATAGATATTTGTATTTGAATAGATGTCCTAGTAGGACAAATATCTAAATTCTATAGTCATATGATTTTGATGCATGCTTGAAACGTAATTGATCTCTTGATTTTTTAAAAATAAAATCCTCAAAAGAGAAAAGGATTCGATGATCAAGATATTTTTTTTGAAAATTTAGAAAATCAAGTATTGTGATCAAAATTTCACAAAATCAATATTTTATTTTAATTGAATATCCTGAAGATGCTTAGCATAGACATAATACATCAATGGTCATTGGGTTATTAGATGTGATAAAGATCATTTATATCTGTTAAAGGATATTGAAGAACTCTTTAGTCCTGAAGTACCATAACTCTAGAATTTAGTGCATGAATAAACTTGTTTATGTGCAAGTAGATATCTATTCTAGTTCTTCTTTACCCAATAAATTTTGAGATGGCATTAAACTTGCATTTTGATATCTTCTTGAGATAGTTTATCTCAAATATTGAAAAAATTCAACTCCTGTTGAGATAGATATGCAAGGTATAAGTTACCTATATAATCGACATTAACCATGCATTTATAGGCATGTGTTGATTATAACAGCCACATCTTCAACTTATGTTGAAGAAATAGAAATTGATGATGTTGATTGAGAATATGTGTCATCATGATTAATGTATTCGAGATAAATCTATGTCCTCTAAGAAGGAACTATAACTTTATTGTTAGATGATAATAAAGATTGGAATATATCAAAGGAGATACAATAATGTATATTTTCATGAGATTCTTTTTACTTATGAACTCTAAAAGAGATCTGATATTAATGTGCAATAAATTCAATCATTTGATGATTGGATAAATCTATTCACTAAGACCTTATCAATAGCAACATTTGATTGGAAAATATCGGTTAAGAAATCTCAAAAGATTATCTCATCAGGGGGAGTAAATATGGAACAAATATTTATGTACTCTTTTTCCTTCACTGGAGTTATTCTCACTGAATTTTTTATCTAGTAAGATTTTAACGAGGCATGCTCTTATACAATGGACATCTAAGAGAAAGTGTTATGAAATTAATATTATGGATGTCCATTATTCGATATCAAAGAGATAATCCAATATCAAAGTTATAGAGATACCCCAACTATCTAAAAGATAGATAGTAGAGTTCTACCACATCTTTAATTAGTGATAGGATTTGTCTTCTAATTACTCTCTACCTCTTATTATTGATATGTACCTCTGAACCCTATAAATAGGATTTTAGACTAATGTATTGAATACATACATTGATCATTTATTTACTCTCAAAGAATTAATAAAAGCTCTTGTGCTCTCTCTCTATTTACTTTCTAGTTTCTCTCTATATTCTTCATTATAATTTTCTTATTTAATTCTCTATATTACTATTACGATTTCGTTATACTAATGTGCCAACAAATTCATAACAGAAGATTTGTTTTTCGCTCTATTGTTTATATCTTTGGCACTTGATTTTTCTTCTGTTTTTTTCCTTTCTTAACGAACAAGGACAAATTCTCATTTATATATTTAGTCCCTTTCATTGAAAAATTGTATATTTACTTTTTTATTTTAGGATGTTTGTAAGTGGCTGTCTATCCTTTTAAAATAAATATATTTTTATATCTGAAGTTCTAGAATTAATCTACTAAATTTAAGTGATATAAGTAAGGCTAAGGTTTTATTTGGACAACATTTAGCTGGGATAGAAATATAATTAGGTCCCACTTCATTAGTCAAACAAATATGTAATTTAAAGAGTTAATATTCTATTAGCTACAACATCTGGAGAAAGAAACCCTTTACCCAATTATTTTTGTTATATCTTTTTTTCTTTTTCTTTTTTTTTGGGAGTAAGTCTTTACCCTAGTACAAATTTGCAAACAAGCCGAGCTTGATCAGAGAAAGATAAGAGTAGGTTAGGGCAGTGACCCTGTCTAATTGTTGTACTTTGCATTAGTGAGATTATATAGAAATCCCATTTTCCACGAACAAAAAAGTTAGATTTTTCTGTGTTAATTAAAAATATTTATATATACATGAAAAGCAAATAACTTATTTACATGGTATAAATTTTTATTGTTTATACTTTCCCAATTTAAACTATAAGGCCTTTTAACTTTATTTTTTCTTTTCCAAATGTTTGGTATTTTGCAATTTTTAAGGATTATTTTTATAACGTTACACCTACAAATAAATATAATCCTCTCATTTTCTATTATATTAGTAGAACTAGTTAAAGATATAATAAAAAAATACCACATATTTGCATCTTCATTAATCTATGTAAAAATAGGCAAAAGGCCTTCCATTTTGAAATGGAGGCACAATTAGTTTCTATACTGATTATTTTACTCTATAACTTGTTAATTTTGTCGTAAAAGACTATTTTAATAAATCTACATTTAACATTGTCAAAAGAATTTTAATACATAAGATGAATAATATTCATTTGTAATCTATTTTTCTTTTGGTAAGAAGAAGTGATTTCTTTCTAATAATTTTCTCTTTAGTATGGGTATGTGATGTTACTAATGAAAATTTGTTTGCCATTGAAACCGCGTTGAATTTCAATTTTAGTCCAACATCTTCTTTCATAAATAATTTAATTTTTATAAAAATTTAAACAAAAATCTTAATCTCACCTTTGATTTTTCTCCAAAATAAAAAGAAGAAGAAGAATAAAGAAAGAAAGAAAGAAAGCCACTTACCACAAAAAGGGTGTTACTTCATTGCCAAAGTCCTCTTCGCTATTCCAAGAAACTTCTCTTCAAATCTTTCCCTTAGCGTATGACTTCAAAAAAGTGTATCCACATAACGTGAAGCCCAATCAATACTTTCTCATAACCTTAGAATTAATCTCAAAACAATTTGTTTTGGCCTCACAATTTCGTACACCTCATAAACAGCCACAATTTCAAAGCCATTTCCTCCCAATTTCCCTTTCGTGATTCAATTCCAACTCCAAAAATTTCAACCCCCTCACGTTTGGTAGAGACCTAAAGGCAGCCTTTTCTTCATATGGGTGCTTCCAAGTTCCCACCCCAAGTCTCCTTTCAAGCCAACAATATCCATTCCCATCATGTGAACGAATTTATTAAATTGCTTCACAAACCACAAAATATTACCAAAAGTTTAAAGAAATAGACAGTGTTGTTGAAGAACTAATTTAATTTAAAGAAAAGATCCTCCAGCCATGAAGGAGCCGATCATAGAGACAGAAAATATTATTATGAAATTTAAAAATCATTTAGGAAAATTAAATAATATTTTGAAATGACTATATTGGCCTTGACATTGTGACAACTTTGGCAGGCATCTTCTGAGAAATAGAGAAGCAATTGCAGGGTCCAAGAACCAAAGCCGACCAGCAATTACTGTCTGTACCTTGGTTGTCATCCATTGCTGACGCCTTTCCATCACCCATGAGGACTCTGAAAGCCCGTGCCCACCCGTGCCCCCCTCCCCGGCCATACCCACGAACCCAGTCCTAGGCCAACTTGCTATAAAAGCCTTTTGTTTCCCCAAGCCTTTTCAATCCACAGTTTTGCTTCATCAAATCATAGAAAAATCTTCTTCGTCATCAGTGTTCAAGAACTCATCGTCATGGCTGGTACAAAAGTCAATGGAGATTTTCAGGATATGTTGCCAATTATTGCTGATAAGCTTGGAGGGGAGGGTCTAATAACAGAGCTGTGCAACGGGTTTAGGCTGTTGATGGATAAAGATAAAGGGGGTCATCACATTCGATAGCTTGAAGAAGAACTCTGCTCTTCTGGGGCTCCAAGATTTGAGAGACGATGAGCTCTTGAGCATGCTCAAAGAAGGCGATGTCGATGGAGATGGGGCTCTTAATCAGATGGAGTTTTGTGTGCTCATGTTCAGATTAAGCCCTGAATTAATGGCGGAATCTGAAGCTTGGCTTGATCATGCTCTGCAAGAAGAATTCAAAAATGCTGCTTCTTGGTTCGATGGAGCACGATGATTAAGGGCACGGGGGAATCCCAGGAGGAAGGGTGCGGCACGACGTCGTTCTGGTGCTTGGAAAGTTTGATTTACACTAATTGTGAAGTTGCTGCTTTTTACATCATCTGGGAAATCAAATATATTTTCTTTCAATTTCGGCTAATTTTTGAATTGGATTGAGAAAATGTAATAAGTATAGCCGATGGTGGAAGATGCATTTGCTTTAGCCAATTATACTTTGTACAAAATCCTAATATTCTTCATCATATCTTTGATCATTTCGGGTTTCCTCTCTTCTTTTCTTTTATTTTTAATATACAGTAGATAATAAGGTTTAAGCTTTTAAATCACCAGTTTTTTAATAAGTAATTTCTATTAATAAAAAAAATAAATTACACAAATGGATGAAAAAGTAAAATCACATTTTAAAAATTTTAAATGAGTAAGATACAATAAATAAAAATAAATATAAAAATATTCTTCTTCTCATAATAAATAAAAATAAAAAATAAATTCTGAAAAACTCTTTTGCGTGCAACCTGCCCTTGACATCGTCCACACAAGAATTTTTTCAACCTGATGCAATGAATCTCAGCACCAACTGTGAACACAGATCCGTATTTGATGGTGCCTTTCAATCCATTTGTCCTTGGATTCCTTGATTGGGATAATGGAATCTGTTCTGGGCCCTCATCTTTGAGATTTGTTCTGCCAAATTGGTAATTCTAAAAATTGTTCCACGCAAACATTTTTTGTAACGCAATTAATTTTAGAATGAAATTAGATAATTTTTTATTTTAAAATTTTTATTTTAAACTTTTTAAATTTAAATTATTCGTGAAATAAGATATGAATTATTTTAAAGAAAAATATCAAATTATATTTAGGAGAAATATATGTCAAAATGGCTGCAAGTAGAATGAAAGGAGCATCAATGATCCAAAGGAGCATCAGCTGTAGATATTGGTGGCTAATTTGAATGGTGATCCTAGGTGGGTTTATTAGAAGGTAGAGCTTTGAGTTCTTGTAATGAGTGTGTGGGAATATCATTTTTTTGTCCATGAGGTAGTATACCAATTCATCTATTAGCTAGGTTAGCTCTCATATGTAATGAGTCAGAATCCCTACAAGAGTATTGAGGGTTTTGCCTTTTATCCATTTGTATAATTTATTTTTTATTATTTAATACAATTTGCATATTTAGCAAAAAAAAAAAAAGTAAAGAGTTAGAGTATGGATGAATGAGGCTGCTTATGATGTACTAGCAGAAGTAGACTGCTGATATTTTATTTTAATTAAACTTTTCTGGCGTTTTATTCTCAAAAAAGAATTATAGATTTTCATGTACCCCATTGGGCTAACAATTGAGCAGGCAAATTCCCTTCTTGACGTATAGAGGAACATATTATGTTACTAAAAGAAACTAATATAGAGAGACTAATTTAGAGAGATTACCATCATTCAAACTAATGCTTTGTAAAGACTTCATCCAACTTAATCCAACACTTAATATACTTGGTAAGATCACGAGTTTAACTATTGTTTGTAACGCAATGTTAAAAAGAGTTTTGAGTTAGCATTATCTTGAGAAAGAGTAAATTGTGCGAGCTCAGCTTGAAACGAATTCGAATTAATCGCCTCAATTAGTAAGAATATGAGTTATTTTGAGAAAAAAATAATTAAAAAAATTTAATCTAACTGAATAATGATTCTGTTACGTGGGAAGGACTATATGAAGTTACATGATTTAATACTAAGGTCCGACTTCGATCATATGCCTATTTCCTTACATATATATATCAGAAAAAGACACAAACAGGAAATGAAAGAGCCAAGCAAGTTGGATCTCGGACTCAACCTTTCGAGTGAAATTGAAAAACAAAATTTATTATTTATCTATAATAAAATTTGTATAATTTAATATCTCCTCTTAATGTTGTCGAGTGTAAAATATCACCTAATAATAAGAAAAAAAAGATAATATACTTTAAAATAAATTAAAATGTTAAATATTAAAATCTTATTATAACCATAAAGAAAATATGTTGCATATCGCATTATTAAAATTACGTACATATAGTAAGAAACTTGTAATAGAAAATATTATCTAATACTCTCTACATATGGAATTAAATATTTAAATTTCTTTTTTAGAATGTCTAGAATTGAATGAATACTTTTTAAAAATTATTTTATTTATCTTCTATTTTTTGAGAAGAATTGTTTATTTTTAAAAAGCATTCTAAAAATGTAATGAAATTTTGGATTTTGTTGGAGTCCTCAGATAACTTGTACGAGAGCCCAATCCGATATTTAAAATTGGACTTATTTTAAAGGCAAACCCAACCCAGAAAATATATGCGTAGCCCCATCCAAGTTTCTTTGGACTGGGTTACAATATCCCATTTGCATTCCAATCTATCAGTGTAAGAATTTGCCCTGTTTTTTTTCCTTATGTAAAGTTGGATTGCAACTCAATCAAAATTTTTTCTTATTTTTCTTTTAATTTTTAAATTTAAATCATACTTATTCTCTCATAAATAAGTCTCTTTTATAATTTCTAATACAATTTAATTTAAAAAAAATACTCAATCTAATCTCACTTTCATACAAAACTCGTATTTCGTGCATTTAAATTAAATTTTATAATAAAATTTAATATAAAATATTTATTTATTTTTATAAAATTAAATACAAAAAATTTTAAACTTAAACTTTATCCTATTCTATACAAGCCAACAGGGTACCACACTCCATCCATCAGTATGGTGTTAAAAGTTGGTTCTCCATTGGTGTAAACGCATGATACTCTCATATAAAAGCTAAGAATCTTTATGAAAGAAACAAAATGTTACAGCACACAAAGCGATGCAATAATCAAACGAAAAAAATCTTGAGTTTGATGTATAACATTCTTATGGACGTATATAGAAAAATTGTCGGCGCATATATATAATTAAAAAAAATATTTGAATGGATTCTCTTCGCAAAAAATTAATATATATTTTTTTTCTTTCAATCTCACTTATCACAAATTTATTCTTTTTATTTTTTTCTAAATCAATCCAAATACAAAACGATCCTAAATTGTCCACCTGTATAGTTCAGGACCAACCTAAGGTTGAGCTAATACTAGACACGACTTTTGGCTGTCATTTCATGTAGCTTGTTCGGCTCACACACGAAACCAATCAGTGCAGACCATTCACAAAAACACTATACAAAATGTTTTGAAGGAGACAAAATTATTAACTTTGCTAGTAAAAACTCTTTTTTGATACATTGGCTATATATATCCTTTGGTCAAATTAACTGTATAGTCTACTCTATCCTTGCTTTTGACTTCAGAAGAGAAAAAAGAAGCCACATTGTCTGTTGGAAATGACAAGGAATGCAAACAAATATATATACAATCTATTGAAAAAATATATCCTATTTATTCAAAAAATGATTAAGAAAATATTCGAATAAATTGTTTCTCAAAATAATTAAACAGACTATCAAAATATTTGGATAGTGTTTGATCTAATTAAATATATAATTAATTTTTTTATAAAAATTTTTTATAAAATTTTAAATAAAAATTCTTCCAATTAAATACAATCTAAATGCATTCATAATTTGCTTTCTATTTTTGAAAGTCCTAGAAAGCTTTTCTTAACTAAAACTTCTATAGATTATAAAAAACTCCCCATATCCATATGATAAGGGAAGACTTGGAGTTTATTTAAATAGTATCTGACTCAACTAAATACATAATTGAATCTCATTTCTCTTCTTATAAAAAATTTACTTTCACAAAATTTAAGACAGAAACTCTTCCAACCAAATACACATTGATTTCCTTTGATTTTTCTTAAATGTTCTTTTTTTTGAAAAAGTTGTATGTGGATATTGTTGAAAATTCTCATGCGAATAAGAGATACATTTAAGCCAGCTTGAATTTTGCAAACGCTCTTCTATACGGACACTCAGACAGTTATCTTGATTACATTAGACAACAGAAGATGTGGTAATAGTTTACAAATTAGTGATGATTAGACAAAATTCAACAAAATTTTAAGGATCTAACCTTTTGAATCGAGTTTAGGTATACTATGAAAGCAAAATAATTTTGGTTCAGTGCTATTTATATGAATAAGCTGCAAACTATTTAAAAAAAAATAGGAAAAGGCAAAATGGAACGTTTTTACTACATCTTCATTCCTCCATCATTTAAAACGAATTTTTATCTTTGCTCTGCTTCAAAATTATTATGGTAAACAAAGGAGAGACAGCAGCTTGTAATTCTGCATTTTTGGTCGGGAGAAAGTAGCAGAAATAACACTGTAACGGTTGACCCAAAAATAATTTAATCAGACATGGAAAATGAGCAAGACAACTGTTGCAAGATGAGTTCCTCCGAAATATAACTTGCTTGAAAATTCTATGTAAAACAAAGCACAAGCGATGCCGGAGATCTAATTTTAAAAATATTTTATGCTTAAGTTAGTATTGAATTTAAATGAATAATATAAAGAGAAAATATATTTATTTATAAGAAATCATACTCAAGAGTTTATCTTATTCTGAATCCTGAATTCAATTGGGAATAGGCTTCTCTGTTGGGGGCTCTATGTAATGGGTAAGACCAACATGATACTGACTGTAACCCTTGTGATACGGCTCAATTCCATCAACAACAAAGTCAAAAAAGAAAGAAAAAAATTATTATCTGGGTATCATGAAGTTAATCGACTGTGAAAATGACTTCCACAATTGGTGGATTGGAATGAATATTTAGTTCATCTTTTTAATTAATTATTTTTGACGATGGGGTAATATTTACATATAAAGTGGTTTAAGCGATCATATTGTATTTGTCAAGAAAGTGTAAAAATTATGGTAGCAACTCAAAGAAAAGATGTTTCATGATACGTACATAGGTTTTTTCTAGAATCGAAATAGGAGTGAAAAGCTTTTAGAATCCTTTGCACTTTATAAAAATAGTATTCGGGTTGAAGCACGGTTAAATATTCTTTTGGTTTTAAAATATAATTTTTAAAATTTTTTATAAATTTTAAAAATTATTTTTAAAAAATTATTTGTACTTATAAAATATTATTTTATATCATTTTTTATGTTATAAAAAATAAATTAAATTAATTAAAAATATAATAAAAATATAAATATTATGAAGATTAGGTAGTAAATCTTCGCCCTCAAAAAAAAAAAAAAAAGGAGAGTATATTTTGCGGATATTTATCAACCATCTTTCAATAGGCAAATAAAAGAAGAAATTTTTTTTTTGCTGAAGTCGAAAACCTAAAAAAAATAACATCTTTCATAAGCTTACAATGTGCAATCAAAAACCTCTCGAATAGTTAACCAAAAAGGATAAGATAAGAATTCGTAGGCCTGGGTAGAAGAATATACAAGTAGGTAGGTAGCTAGCCATGTGACTAGCAATTTCATGGAGAAATCGCAAGAAGAATTTTCTTGGTTTAGCTGGCAATATTGACTGCAAAATCTCCCACGAGGCACACGCCAATAGTTTAATTTGTTGCTTAGAGAGGGGGCATATCTATATATTTTTTAGTCTCCTTGGCAATTATAAAACACTACAGCTATATGGCATAGATTATATATATGGATACAGATGCCCTAATATTCAAACTCTCATTAGTCTTGTCAATCAATTTGCCAGCATTTAACATCAAACCATCAATTTCTCTGCTATATTTTTGGTAGAATTTGATTGTGAGATATCTAAGTTTGCACAGTGTCCTAAGCTTTAGTTTGTTAACTGTGACTGATGGACTAAACCTATATAGTAGGATGTTCAACTATGCGGTGATTGTTTATGGGGGACTTCATTTTAGCCATCCACAACCAATAATGCATAATTCCATCACTATATCTATAATTGATCATATTGATGAAATATTTAAATACATCATGTTAAACGCGATTAAACGTGATTTTTGAAAATGTTAAAACTAAAACTATTTCAGTTGCTAAACAACCTCGAAAGATGCTTTTGCAATCAAAGCACAACTAGAACTTTGAAAATACTCCTCCAAATATGTACGGAGTGTTTTTTTTTTGTTATTTTGAGAATTAATATTTACGGGTGTGATTGGAGAATTTAATTTTAAAATTTTTATTTTAAATTTGATAAAAATTAAATAATTTGTGAGAAAAAATATTAGTTATATATTTGAAATTTTAATTTTAATTTTGAGATAAAATAGTTTTCAAATAAAGTAGTAGTTAAATATAGAATAAAATAATATTAAATTAGTAATTACGCAAATAATAACTTCTGTCAATCGTTAGATAGTAATTGATTTCATTGGTGAGTTTCGATCAAAATAAAAAAAGAATGAAAACGATATTTTTCAAAAACAATTACTAATGTTCTTTTGTTTTTCCTCTAAATAATTTTGAAATACATAAGGAAACATGTATTAGAAATCATATTCATTTCTTAAAAAAGTGGATCTTGTTCTCATTTTATAAAATTGAATGTTCAATTTTGTATTTTAGCTTTTGATAGAAAAATATTTTGTATTTTAACTTAAGTACCTCGTTCTATGATATTCCTTCAGTATTGTTAATATTTATAGACGAAACCAAAACTTTTAACTCTGGAAACAGAGAACCTATATTGATTCATATAAGGAAATTTTCAACAATGTTGGAAGGAGTGGGGCCAAATTTAAGAAAAGAGAAAAGAAGGGTGCCTAAAAGTCTAAAAATTTATACCGAAAAACATTTTTTTAAAAATGTTGGAGGCGGCGTGGGCGTGGGTTCTGTCAATGCCAATAATTCTGATAAGTTCTTCCTAACCAGTCATCTAAAAATTTTCCTAGCCAGAGGAACTCGTGGGGTCCAAATGCTACCGCCGCACTCCACCTCTCAGGCGGCGGTCGCCGAAACCCCGGTGGCGAAACCTTTATTTTCTATGGATTCAAATATGTGTTAGTACATTCGACCTGCTAAGGAAACCAAAGAATCTCCAAATCGATTGGGCACTTAACCACGCAAGTTTGTAGAAAATGGAACTCTATAATGATGACCCATCACTCACGCAGCCGGGCAACTCATTCAAGGGTCACTAACTCACTTCGTCCATTGTTTGTGTGTTGTGGGATAGAGACCTCAACTTTAATTTGCACCTACGATTTTCCTCCCCTTTATCTGACTATATAAATCGAACTTTTCTTACACGTAAACGCATTTTACGTGAAACTCAGAGATTTGAGGGCTCCAACTTTATCTCTCAGTTGTTCTTTTAGTTTATCTACTTTTTCTATAACAAATCTACGCAATTGTAAAAGGGATAGAGAAACAGAATCTAGAAAAAGGAAATTCCACTTCTATTTTCCAAATCTTGGGCCGTCTGTTCTTGAGCTTTGCCTTCCACATGATATTTTCAAACATAAAGCAGATTTTGTGATTCACCATGTACTACGTATCCACTGGTCTGTGCATGCAAAAATATTTAGAATAAAGACCTTAGTTTTATATGCAAATTGTTCTGAATTCGATAAAAATATCTTTTTTTGTTGTATAAAAAAACAAATCTCTATATATACTACCTTGGTATAGCCGGCTAACAAATCAATAAAAAGCAAAAGGAAAATATAACAGTGGCAGGAAAAAAATGAGGGAGAGAAAAGAACTTGAAGTACATATTCAACCCAAAATTCTTTCTAAAATAATTTCTTCATTGTGACATCATAAAATCAATACTTATCTCATCTACTATAGCAAAATTGCCTTTCTTCAGACCAACTATTCCAAAATAATGCCTTGGCCAATATGTCTAAACCAAAAATAGAAGAATTATTTTTCTATATACAACAAACTTTGAACATGTTACTTCAAGTAGAAACATAGAATATTACCAATAAAGAGACCCCATCCCATTTATGCGAGCAATATACAAGTTTTGAAGTGAAAACCAAGAAAAAATCCCACATAGAGAGAACAAAAAAAAAAAACTAATTTTCATCAATATTTATATCCATATTCATAGTGTAAGAATAACCTCCCAAGATTTGTTCCATGGTGTCGGCGGGTCGGAGATATTAAACGTGAAACGGAGGCCTGCTTTCGCTCAAAGGAAGCGCGGCATGGCGTTGCCGGTACTTGAAGGAGCACCCGCGGTACATGCACCCCTGTACCCAGTGTACTTTACCGCGACTTTACCGTGAAAATGCCGGTAGGAGAAAACCACCTTCTGTTCGATTTCTACCGTTGAATTTGTCCTCATGCAACCGTGTTCCGAACTGCTTCCTGGTTTTCCTTGTAACCTAAGTCAGTTTAGCTTGGCCGTCAAGCAGAAAAGTCAACGCTGTCATAGTTGGAAGCAAGCATGTTGGTGTAATAAAACTGTTTTTTCTTTGGTTTGTGTACGCCTTACTTTTCTAGTTCTGACTACGTCATGTCATCTCTTACAATATAGTTTGTATTAGTTAAAAGTAATACTGGATGAAAAATCATACCAATAGTAGGAGGATCTAGTAGTACAATTTCATGCAAAATTGTTAACTAATAGCTCCTAATTGTAAGGTACCATAGCTTCTTGAATATAAGCGTGTTACTTATTTTATTGTTTGATTGAGTCTTGTGTAAGTTTTCACTGCAATTCAGTCAATGTTTCTATATTTCACAAGTTTCAATTGTGCAATAGATATAATAGACGAAAATGAGTAGTGCGTTACAAAGAGTGATTTTCAAGTATAAGGATTTGTTACAGCAAATTACCGTATGAAGAGTTTACTTTGGTTGTATTTAGATAGCGTTTAGTTGTATAAAATTTAAAAATAGAAATTTTTATAATTAAATATAATTTAAATACACCTTTGCATTTACATATTGCACCACATCATTTTGAACATAAACGAGTAAATATTTTATGGTTTGTCAATTTAGGGTGTATTAGGATTGTGTTTGGTTATGAGAGATTTTATCTTGGATTTTATAAAGTAAATTTTTTATGAGAAGAGAATTAAAACTTAATTGTATGTTTGGTTACTGGAGATACAATCCAAATGAATTCTTAGAATAATAAGTGACGGAGAGTGATCTCCACTCATTTTTAGAATAATAAGTGACGGAGAGTGATCTCCACTATATTGTTGTAATTACCATGTAAATTGCTTACTTGTAACTTTTACGTTGGGATTATGAAAGCGTAAATGACTTTTCGTTTTGATTAATTCCTTTGTATGCTTTAGTGGGATACAGTCACCACTATTTCCTCTATATATAGTGCTCCGGGTCTTGTTTCTTTTCCCCTCAACCCCAACATATTTCATATTCCCCTTATAACTAATTCTCTGTGCTTCAACCTTTTTGCTTTCCTTGTCTTTCTGAAGCCATGCCAGAGGCTCCGAAGAACTCATTAAAAGATGAAGAAAATTGTGTTGGGCACCGTGTTGAGGAGAAGAACAGAAGGGTCCTTCAATTTATTGAGGATATTACCACCAATGCCGCAGAAGTTCAAAAGAGAGTTTTGAATGAGATTCTTTCGCGCAACGCAGGAGTTGAGTATCTCCGAAGGCATGGCCTATATGGGCGGACAAATCATCAAACATTCAAGAAGACAATCCCTGTTGCCACATATGAGGATCTCAAGGCAGATATTGATCGTATAGCCAACGGCGATACTTCACCCATACTTTGCTCACAGCCCATTTCAGAGTTCTTGACAAGGTTAGTCCCATTTTTTTTTATGAAAATCTTGATTCCTGGCTCATTTATGAAACTTATCACAAAGAAAATGACTTCAAAGTCTATTCCATTCATGACTTTCTGTGATTTTTTGAAGTTCTGGAACCTCTGGGGGAGAAAGAAAACTGATGCCGACGATTGAAGAAGAATTGGGGGAGGAGGTCATTTCTTTACAGCCTTCTGATGCCTGTGATGGACAAATTTGTTCCTGATTTGCAAAAGGGGAAAGGAATGTACTTCTTGTTCATCAAATCGGAAGCAAAGACCCCAGGTGGCCTTTTGGCTCGTCCAGTCTTAACCAGTTACTACAAAAGCTCATACTTCAAAGACAGACCTTATGATCCTTACACCAACTATACTAGTCCCAATGAAACAATCCTGTGTTCAGATTCTTACCAAAGCATGTACTCTCAAATGCTCTGCGGGCTGTGCCAAAACAATGAAGTTCTTCGAGTTGGGGCCGTTTTTGCTTCCGGTTTCATCCGAGCTATTCGATTTTTGCAGAAGCATTGGCCTCTTCTTTGCAACGATATTCGAACTGGAACTCTAGACGAACAAATTACTGATCTTTCAGTACGAGAGGCTGTAATGAAAATTCTTAAACCGAACCCAGAGCTTGCAGAATTCATAGAAGGGGAATGCGGGAAAGAGTCATGGAAAGGTATCATCCCAAGGTTATGGCCTCACACCAAGTATATAGATGTTATAGTGACTGGGACTATGTCCCAGTACATTCCTACCCTAAATTACTATGGAAATTATCTGCCCTTAGTTTGCGCCATGTATGCTTCTTCTGAGTGTTACTTTGGAGTAAACCTCAACCCTCTCTCAAAGCCAAGTGAAGTCACTTACACTCTCATTCCTACAATGGCCTACTTTGAGTTCCTTCCAGTGTCTACACGACATGGAGACTCAAATTGCCACCCTGACCAACCGGTTCCGAATCATCACTCAAATGAGCATCACAAACTTGTTGATCTTGTTGATGTGCAGCTTGGACAAGAATACGAGCTCGTCATAACTACTTATGCAGGTAAGGTTCTTTTTTTTATTTTTATTTTAATTCTCACACTATTAAAACTGGGATAGAGGAAAGGAATAGGTATTATAAATATAGAATTCAAAATCTTTCAGTCCAGCAAGAGAGTGACTATGAGCTGCTGCCTTAGCTCATGTGCAGGCAAGATTCATCTAAGAGTCTTGTTAAGCTCGCCCAGTTCATTTCGGACAAAGAATTTGAACTAGAGGAGCAGCCAGATTTATACTTTCTCTTGCAAGATAAGGAGAAGATAAGATCATAAATTTGGAAATTAGTGATCCTTGTTTTCATTGCATTTTCAGGCTTGTACCGGTATCGAGTGGGAGACATTCTCCGCGTTGGTGGATTCAAGAACAGTGCTCCGCAGTTCACCTTCGTATGTCGAAAAAACGTAGCTCTAAGCATTGATTCTGATAAAACAGATGAGGTGGAGTTGCAAAATGCAGTGACAAATGCATCAAAAAAATCTTTTGCCATTTGATGCAACTCTTACAGAATACACAAGCTACGCAGACACATCAACCATTCCAGGACATTACGTCTTGTACTGGGAAATATCGACGAGCCAGGAAAAACCAATCCCAGCATCAGTGTTTGAGGATTGCTGCCTAACAATTGAAGAATCATTAAACAGTGTCTATCGCCAGTGTCGTGTATCAGACAAGTCTATTGGGCCACTGGAATTAAAGATAGTGGAGAATGGGACCTTTGACAAACTCATGGATTTTGCTATCAGCAATGGTGCATCAATCAACCAATACAAGGCACCAAGATGCGTTAAGTATGCACCCATTGTTGAGCTCTTGAACTCTCGAGTTGTCTCGAATTGCTTCAGTCCAAAATGCCCGAAATGGTCTCCTGGTCACAAGCAATGGTGCATGGCATCATAAGGTTGAGATCTCAACTCGCCCCGTTACACAGGTCTTATGTAAGATGTCGTGTGATTTACTACAGTCCATTAACTATGATGGTGCCTATTCAGTAAAAGGAAAAAGAAGATGATCGTGCCCCTCCATTGTTCAAAAAATATTTAAAAAATTAATTAATTAACTTTGGGGGGTTTTTGTGGGACAATTAGAAAGTAGATGGAATGCCTAGGATATTATGTTGTGTTTCCTTGTTGATTGTCGAAAATTGTCTGGTAGAATGTACAAATATATGTAGTGAATTTTTATTAGTTCAAAAATGTTTCTGAGTTCCGTCAATAAATTAAAATAGAGACAGTAGTGAAGTGTATTTGCAATCTACATTTTTTTTGGACTTTAATAAATTTATCTTCCCCTCCAATTTGTAATATAATTAAAAAATAATATTCATCTCTTTTTTTCTTACAAAAATTAAAGCGTATAACCCAAAAAAACACAAAAAAAAAACAATTTTCTCAACTTAAATTGCAATCCAAAAACATCTTAACAAGTTTCTCGTGATTTGCTTCATTCTCACATCCTGATTGACCGACCCCATGAAAGCGACGCTGCTTCATTTGGACTTTATTCTTGTACCTTTTAATTTTCTTGTGATTCACTCAATCCAAGTGCAGGTATTTATTTAATTTTGACTTTTCAAAATTTTAAAAACATTACATATAAAATATTGTAATTGATTTTTTAAATTTTTTTAAAGGTAAAACGTCTTGCGTGCAATTCACATTTCTTTCTCCTAAAAAGGTAAACAACTCAACTTACCCTTAAACTTTACCTTAATTTTAGTTTTTGTTCTCCAACTTCAAAGTAAAAGATTTGTAACCTTTAATTATAAAAAAATATCATAACTTCTACTTCTGTGCTATTCAATTATTAATAAAATATGTCATTTAACTTATATATGAATATTCTAAGGATATTTTTATCAGTATAATCATTACATTTTAAAAAAATTTTTGAAAAATTAAAATTTCTTTTTTCTTTTTGTTTCAATTTTTTAAATTTTTTATGAATCTTTTTCTTTTCATTTTCTCCATTGACTGACTTCTCCATACACTACACGTAGCAGATTTTAGCTTTGACCAAAAAAAATTGAAAAATAATCCTCTTCATCAAACTCCAAAAAATCCGATTTTTTTATCGCATTAATTTTTAAATCAATTTTAAACAGAAGCTCATAATTCTTTTTAGGAAGTTTAAGCAAATTTAATAAAAGTAAAACATGATAATTTGATTATATTGATTAAAATATTCTTACAAAAATCACGTGAATGTCAGATAATATGTAATGTTAGAGTTTTAATAATAAAAATAGATAAAATGGTAAGATGTGATCTTTTTTTTATAATGTAAGATCACAAATCATTTACTTTAAAATTGAATGACAAAAAACTAAAAATTGAGTTAAAGTTTAAGGGCAAGTTAAGTTGTTTGCACCCTAATATATTACAAGAAAAGAAAAAAAAATTACAAAGTCTTAAAAAATTCTTCCTGTGGGTGAAGTGTACTTAGAATATTGTCTAATAAAACTTGACAAACTAACTGCAAATGCTTTTTAATGGGGAAATAATTTTATTTATTAAACTTCAATTCTACTACAGTAGGGAACACTTGGTATGGACACTCAATTAACAACAAAAAAAAAAAATCATCTAAAAATTGGACCTTAAACCTAACAAATGGCTGCAAAATAAGATCTCCATGATTACTACCAAATTAGTCTTCACCATCTCTCTTGATTCTTTGAACATAACCATGCAATTCGATTTAAAACGGCAGCCCATTATGCAAGAAAGTTCAAATTCTTTTAACTTTCCCATTTTTCAACATAAACATTCTCCACAGTTTGGTGAATTCTGGCCAAATTAGGCTAACTTTGATTGATTTTCAATTCAAATTTCCTCACCTTTTTTCCCATGATCCTCACTTTTCTTCTTACAAATAATTCATTTTTATGATTCCTAATATAACTTAACTAAAAAAAAACAGCTAATCCAACCTCACTCTTACCATATTGAGACCGACCATATATAATCCATTGAGACCTAATTGGTGGAAATCTTAAAAGGGAAAGATACTTCATGATTATTGACAACACTTTTGGATGCATAAAAATAGTTCCTTGCATATGCTATTCATAGGAATAGTTCCTTGCACAATATTCAAAAAGAAAATCATTCCTAGACTTCCAAATTGCTAAAAGATCATCTTATTGGCTAGTAGAAAAATTAATCCTTAATTTTTAAATTTTGATGTTTGATTTGTTATTATTTTGTGACAAAGGAAAATCAATATATAATACTAAGATAATGAATTTTTAATAAAAGGTAGTATTGCGATTCTTTTCTCCAAAACTAAGAATCTCCAGAACTTTAGTCAGAAAGACCAAAAGGAAAAGATAATCATTGTATCTTCATCTCTTCTTTATTCCTCACATTCTTCTTCAGTTATTCCCTTCTCTTCTAACAGCTAACCTAATAAATATAATAATTAAAATTTCCATTTTTTATTTCTTTCAAAAATTAAATTTAAAATATTCCAAACTGACTTTATTAATTGTAAAATTTTAATTTTAAAAAATTGTGTCATAATTATGTAACTTATACTATGAACATATTAAAATTAATGCGTACATCTTTAAATATATTGAGAACAATAATATTATCAAATATAAACAACAAAGCTATGCAGAACATGCAAAACAAGATTTTTCATGCATATCTGTCCCCATTCAACAGCTTCCCAAGTTTGCTACTCGTTTCTCTTTCGAACAAGATTTGAGAAAGCGGATAAAGCTTTGTCGGTGCCGGGGAAATTTCCGTGCACATTGAACATTGAGCAGCTGTAGATTTTGCATTAATGTCTTGTATCCTGAAAACAACAATGTTTCCACTTTTATATAGATTTTTTGAAAATCATTCTATTTTAAACTACTATATTTGATCTCAGTAAATTCAGATATGCTTAGCTTTGTTACCGCAACTTCTAAGGAAATCAATCTCTCAAGCAAAGGCATGCTTTTCAATGATAAAGGGAGAAAGTGGATGCATAACTGATGTCTGATAATATATAATTCTAATGAATTTTCATTTCTCTTATTCAAGGCATGATTTTTGTGGGAAAAATCTAAATGTACACTACCTATTTATGTCTACCTGCAAAATATCTATTTATGACATTAATCTGTTCTTTTCTTTTCTTTTCTTTTTTTTGGGGGGGTGGGGGGGTGGGGGGGGGGTAGAATATAATGAAGAAGAGGACTCCCTAAAGAAGCATAAAAATTAGAATTACTAACCTGTAGCACTAGTAGACAAAGAACGTGTCACAATGGAGAAATAAGCCCCTAGTTTTGGTTTCTGCCTAGCATCAACTGAAATCAGTCATTAAAACATGTTGTGCAGTGAGATACTGACCTGAAAATTTCAAGCTTTTACCCAAGTAGGATTAAAATTCTTAAAGTAGTCTCGCTCTGTAAACAAATACTGCATAAGAATCACTGCAGTCCTTTTAAAACATACAATTTAAAAACGTCCATAGTACAAATTTCTTATGAAATAATTTATGTAAAAGGAGCCTCACTTTAGAGTTTTTCAATTGAGTGGAGATGAGTTTGATGACCTTCACTTGATGAAGGAAAAAGCAAGCGAAAGAGCCCTACTGAAACAAAATCTTAGCGTTAGAGGAAGCACGAGAAAAGCCCATAATTTGTGACTTGATCGTTTCCCTTTGAAGGGAATCCTTTGATTTTGAGAGTTCTGAGCAGAGGAACATTTCTCGTAGAACCTTTCCATGCTTGAGCAAAAACTTGACCAGGCTAATCTCATTTTCACATTCTGAAAACCCATGAATTTTTACAACTCTTAAGTGATGAAGAAAAGAGTTCATGGCTTGACTTTGTGATTCCCAGTATCTTTCTTCTCCAGAAGAAGACATCTCCCAAAGGTCCCTATTCCATTTCTAGTTTGAAGAAAGAGTAAGTCATTGAGATTGATGTATGAAGTGAGTCAAATATGATTAGAAGATCAGAAACTTACTCTCCTTTCAGCATTTTGATCACTGACAATTTTCATTACAAGTGTCTGAGCATATGGTGAACTTCTGAATAGATGTGCTAAACCTGGAAGATTGTGTTTATTGAAGCCAGTACATAGCTCTAACGATTCCAGCCTACTAAATGGGTGCCGAAGACCTCCAAGATGATAATTCTTTGACAGAATCTGTGGACAAAAGCCAGAAGATCTTAAGAAAAACAATTTCATTGAATTAATTGTATAAGCCTAGGAGTGAGGAATGGAATTGAATGATCTGTGTAAAGCAAACTATGAGGCTGAAAAATATTTGTATACCGAAGGCAAACCAGTCCTCAAGACTTACAGTAAAGATACCCGATCTTTTTAATGTAGAATTTAAACGACTAGGATTTGAGAGAGGAACAGGGAAAGCCAAATCATAGAAATAATATTCTTACTTAACCAGAAGCCACTAACTACTTGATTATTCATAGAGACGCAAATAAAATACAACCATTTCAATCTTCCAGTTGAACTTTTGACCTCATGAAAGCTCGAAGAGCATTCATACAATCAACCATACTCAAGTCTCCTCCCCCCCCCCCCCCCCCCCCCCATTCCCCCCAACAAAAAAATAAAATAAAATAAAGTTCAGATATATATACCAGAAAAGTTATTAGGCAAAATTAGATCCGGAGCTGTTGTTGTTTGCTTTATCTAATATTTCCAAGATTCATATACAAAGTTCATGTTCTTAATAGAAGGGGAATAAAGGCACGAGGCTTATATCTTTTAAGGGGTTTTGAAAAGAAACTATTTAGCCTTATCCTTGAAGGAGAGAGGCATTTAGAACTTTTAAACACTAGAAATTTGTTCAATTTGTGTGCAAATTTACCAATAATAGTGATCTATGATAATGCTTTGTGCCGTACTGAGAGTCTTCATCTTCAACAATTTTGCAAAACCGGTTAAACCATTTATCAATTTTGCAATCAAGCAAAAATTTAGAACTGCACAGTTACATCTGTTCAGTTAATCAAAACATAAGGTAGCCTAAATAACAAAACTTTGCCTATGTGGTACTAAAACTGACACTAATATAAAGTTACCATGTACAATGTTCTTCACAAGTTGAAAATGCATTGCAAAAACATTGTGAAGACAAATTGCAGAAATTCCTATTAAGATAATCAAATTGCAGAAATGTGGTAACCACAAGTATATGTACCTCAATGCATTGTGTTTCAAGTGTTAAAGACTGGCAGTGAGAAATTCCTGACAAAAATTTGGATATGCTCCGAAGCTTTGCTGCACTAAGATCATCATGAAGAAGGAAGAACCCAACAAAAGCTTCTTGTAGGGAAGTCAAATTCTCCAACATACTGTTCTCAGTTAATGAATTATTGGACCAAAAGATCATTTCAAGTGTTGGAGCATCAATCTTCACGCAACTACTGGTACTATAAGCATCAAAACAACTTAAAACCCTCAATCTCTCAAGTTTTGGGCTCGATATCTCCAAATCTTCTAAATTGAAACAATTTCCTAGGGCTAAATCTTGAATGCCTCGACAACACACATTAAGATGCTTCAATCCAGTGCAAGTCTCCAAGCTCAAACTCTTAAGCATAGGGAAGGACGAATCATCAAACAAATTAAGAAGAGAGGGTTGATCATATAATATCACACGAGAGAGAGACAACGAAAGCAGTGATCGAAAACCGCGCTTCAGAATCACCGGCGGAGGTAACCTAAAACCGGGATATCGAGATTTCAATCTGAAAACCCTTAATGATTCACTGATGATAACACTTCGTGGGAAATTAAAATAATCATCCGTGGAAACCTCAATGTCAAGTTCTTGAACATTATGCTTAATTGCTCTACGGATCAGACCGTTCAAGCGAGAGAAGCTCAAACAAGCACGAAAACGAAGAACCCTAATATCAGAATGCTTATCACGATGAGCCAGAACCTGATTAACGGAGTCTGCCCCTCGGTTCATCCAAGAATAATATCCTTTCCCCCCAGGCGAATTGAGGGTGGTGATGCTGCTGAAATCAAGATCAGGGAAAGAGTGCCAGAGTTGTCTCCACCGCTTTGATAAAACAATGGTTTGTGCAATTGATCTAATGGGCAAATTCGAAAGAATATGATGAAGAATTGCATCTGGGAGATCACTGATCCGATCTTCGCCTTCTGGAATTTCAGAAACCGCATTCGATTGCTTCTTTCGCTTAGCGGATCTTGTTTCCATTGATCTCATTTTGTTGTTCGAGATCAGCTTTGTTGTTCTTGACGATTCATAGAAACTGTGTTTAGGAAGAATTAGTTATTGGGTTAGGGTTGAAATATTCAAGAAGTGCACTCAACAACATACGTGAAGAGCGGTTAAATTTGTTTAAATTCAAAGCCGAGAAGGCGAACAGTTTTTTTTTAAAAAAATAAATATTAAAGGGGAAAGTACACTCAAGTATTCCTGTTTTAGTGTCTCATTATTTTTTTATTGATGAAAGCAATTTTTAAACGTAAAATTAATTTTTCAAAATTAGTATGACACTAACAAGATGTACACTCAGTTCCCAAATATTAGCTTCATTATTTTTTTCATACAGATTAATTATTTACGAAAATCTATAATATTCAAAACAACAAGATTTAAAAGTGCTCTTTGACTTTAATTATTAATATTACAAATGAAACAGATATTATGAAATAAATAAAAAAGATAAATGAAATTAATATTTCGAAATGAAGAGAGTACTAAAATGCTCATGTGACCCTCTGCGAGTAACAAAAGTTAAAACCTTCCAACATTTGAGAGTTTGTTTCCTGTCAATGCAATATTTATTATCCTTTATTAAATTAATTCTCTCTTTTGATAGCTCTTGTAATTTTACGCTATATTTTTTTTTATGAAACTTGGTACTATATTTAATATATACGTTAATTTTTACTAATAGCATGATGCTTTATGTATTCAAAAAAGATACAGTAAAATGCTTAGGAAAGAAGAGTAGAGGAAGGGAAGGGGTGGGGAAAGACCTAAAATAAGTATATTAAAGATTTATGGGATAAAATCTCTTTAATTGTTAAGAAATTAGATGATAGTGGGCATTTATGTACGCAAAATCTTTTCTAGTTAAATGATCTACTTTAAAGCATAACTGCATTACCTCGTGAATGTAGAAATTAAGGTAGAAAACAAAAACAGAAAATTTTAGCTCTACTGGTTAATCAAAATCAAGTCTTATTTTACAAAGGAGAAAATATGTAGCTGAAATTACATAACGAGGACAATTCTCCTCCAGTTGCGAGAATCTAATTGAGAACTTAAGATAAATCCTCCTCCAGTTGGAGAATTCTCCTGGTGAACATTTGACTTCAAGATTCAAATACAAAAGTTTAATTCTCCCCTCATATACATTGCCTAATGGCCGTCTGGTGATTTCCTAGGCTTGAGTTATATTTCCCTGATGAGCTTAAGATCCATATTAATTTTACTCAAAATTCTGAAAAATAATTAGGATAGAGATTTCGAGGCTTTGCTCTCTCCTTTTGAGTTACAAGAGTATAAATTGTTTGTTACTGGGATTCATTAGATTAATTTAAAATTCTGTCTATTTTATAAATTAAGCATAGTAGTGTGATGCGTATTGTTACCAAACCCTAAATCCTAAATACATTTTTTCAGTTTTGTTGGTAATTCTGATCATTTAGAAAAGTTATAAACGGAATCTGAAAGTATCCAAACCTCCTTGAGAAACACAAGGATGACACGATTACAAATCCATAATAATTCAAGATTTGAACTTTAGTTAATAATCCAAACAATAACAGCCTTAACCGTCAACAGATATCCTGGGAATTCAGATCATATGATGCATATCATCATCTTTTGAAAACTCTACTGTAAATTCGCATCTGCTAGAGAAAAAAACGTCAATTACAAAATGGCTTTCAACTTTGGCAGCAAAGCACTTGTAGTCTTGATTGTCCTTCTTGTGCTTGCAGTGTGTACCTGTGAAGGTATAGTTTCCGCAGCTCGCGCCATGTCTCCTTGATTAAGAAACACGAGCAGTGGATGGCTCGACACGGATGAGTCTTCAAGAACGAGACGGAGAAGGCCAAGCGTTTCCAGGTATTTGTAGAGAATTTGACGAAAGTTAAGGCTGCAAACAAACTTGGAAACTACACTTATGTAAGGTTGGAATCAATCGCTTTGCAGACCTAACCGACGAGGAGTTTCAGTCCTACTTTTTCGGATACAGGAGACCTAGCATCTTCCCATCATCACTCCAGAGAAGACGCTTTAGGTATAGAAATGCAACAAATCTTTCAGATTCGATAGACTGGAGATCGAAGGGAGTCACACCAGTGAAGAATCAGGGACGGTGCCGTAAGTAAGAAATAATTTTGTGTTCTTAATTAATAGAGGATTATCCTATTTATATATGTTCTTCGTGAAACTACACAGGCAGTTGTTGGGTTTTTGCAACAGTTGCGGTGGTGGAAGGTTTGCATCAGATCACCACTGGACGTTTAGCTTCATTTTCCGAGCAACAGCTTCTGGACTGTAGCCGGGGATGCTATGGTCGCCACGGTTGCGACCCGTATCATCCATACAGATTTATCATGCGGAACGGTGGGATTGCTACAGAAAATGACTATAGATATTATGGATATCAAAATTGTTGCAACACTAACGATTGGCCATATACTACCATCGGCGGATTTGAGATGGTACCACAAAATGAGCGAGCTTTGATACAGGCAGTGGCTCATCAACAAGTTGGGGTCGCCATAGATGCCGGGGAGCTCCGCTTACAACAGTGGTATATTCAATGGCCCCTGCCCTAATAGGAGGACGAATCATGCTGTTCCAGTGGTTGGTTATGGCACGACAGAGGATGGAGTCCCGTATTGGTTAGTTAGGAATTCATGGGGCACTGATTGGGGGGAAAAGTGTATTTCAGGATGAAAAGAGGAGAAAACGTCTGTTTCATTGCTAGCGATACCACTTATCCAATTTCCTCCCGCAACTACTAATGTATCCATCTGCCACTATCCGCGTAAATGATATCTATCCAATGGTAGTCAGATGAATATACATACACACACAATATAGTCAGTGCAATTTAACTCAACCATTCAGATCTGCAGAAACTCCACAAAACAGAGGGTCAGGAATTCAAAATGACTGGGAGTTAGTTAATCAAAGAACAAGAGGAGATATATATGCTTCATCTGGCTTCCGGGGGAACGCTTTTGCAGGAAATGCGACCACTGTATATTTTTTCTGCAATGCGCTTTCTGAACCCGTGTAATTTTTTTTTTAATCTTAACTCGCTTAAGAGTTGGCATCTTAAAAGTAATCTTAAAAGTAATATTGCTTCATCTCTTCGTCCCAGTTTACCTCAGAAAGAAGCAAATTTTCCTTGAAGTAACATCTCATCAAGAAGTGAAGAGTCTATCTTTGGGAACTCACGTCATCCTGCATCGTCCATTTATAATTGACAACCAGAAACTCCAGCCTTGGACATATTTCAAGTAGATACTCTCGGCTAAGCAGATCCTGTTTTGTATTCCCATTTCGGTGAAAACATTCTCAGCAACTAAAGCCTTAGGACATAAGAGAAATATTTAAGATGCAAAATTCAATATCTTAAGGTGAATCACCAAAAGCATGTAAAGAGGTTCATTTTTTAAGGCTCCACCAAAGCCAAAGTGTACTTTCATGGAAGGACCATATTCTTTTTCTTCTTTTGTCCTGCTTCTTAAGGTAATTATTCCGCAAAGATAAGACAAAATTAAAAAAAATGCGAGTATTCGCAGTCTATTCCTGAGAGAAATTTAAACAAGACACTCGTTCACATCCAATATATGGAAAACCACAGCAATCCTCAATTATCACCCTACCTTTTCACAAAGTCTCCATCAGTTCGTCTGTTCAAGACAAAGTCTCCATCAGTTCATGAGTGTGTTATTTTACATTCAACATGAAATATGTTTCTTTTTCATCAAAATTGAATAATGTTTATTTTGTTTCATATCCCACATATCTCCTCTGACTGGCAGCAGCAACTACTACGGAGAAGTCCGTAGACAAGACACGTTCTGTCTGATTAAATACGAAAATCTTGTTCAGCTAAAGTGGTGCGAAAGGAGGAAAACTTGGAGAATTGAAAGTCATCAACTTATACGTTCTTAACTTTCAGATATAAGCGGGTGACATGATAACTCATGTAAATATTCAGTCCTATACTTATTTTTTACAGCATATATAGAACTCAATTCTGATCGTCTAATTAAAATAGAAGTTTTGAATAATTATTTAAAATTTTAAAAATTATTCAAAATCTGAATAATTATTCAAGATAATTGTTCTAAGTGTCTGATTGTAATTAAACAATCAAACTTGGATCCTACGCATCCTAAAAAAACAAGTAAAGAACGAATCGTTACCCACAAAACTCATTGTATAGCACAAGGATTTCACCAGAGAATGTTTGAGTTTCCCGAAGCCAATCTCAAAAGATCCTTATGCAGTCCCTTTTTGTATTTTTTGTTTTAGTTTTTACCTCCAGATAATGATCCAAGTTCAGGAATATCTAAATGAAATAAGCATTTAAAACAGCTCTTGACCTGGAGAACTGAAACACCCTATACGAAGATTCTGGCATCTTATTCTAATCCAAATGAAAACCAACAAAAAGAAAGGAAATAAAATAAAAAATAATAGGAAAAAGAGAAAGGAAAGAAGAGAACGCATACATAACTATTCGTAAATGCATGTATCTCTATACTTGTTCCCACAAGAAAGACATTTTAACGCCTTCTATGTTTGTTGTGCAGAGAAGAAATTGTTGCGACATGCATGTGATGTTGGGTGTTTTGTCCACTATTTTGAGGAACATTGAATACAAGGGATTCAATAAAAGTACTTCTCAATCTGATTCATGTTTTCCAAGTGATTGATGGAAATGTACTTTCGAACCTAGAAACGTATTTGACTGTTTATGTGACCTAAAATTTTTATATGCTACAGCCTGAGTCTTATGGAAATTCATTTTGGGAAAAAAAGATCAATTTTTTGACACATTAGTTAAGAAGTGAATATTTGATTCAAGTAGAGAGTAGTGACATCCTTAAACACTAATATTTATTTGTAGGAGTACAGTACTAGATTCGAGTAGAAAAGGCAACACTCTTGAATAAACAAATTCATTTTGACTTAGTTGAATTCAGGAGATTCTGCCACAAATTGTTCTTCCTTTTGTTTGCTGGGGAAGCTTCAAACATCTTCAGGAAGCACATGAAAGAATAGCAAATACTTTTCCTTCAATTTATTCGTTGTCCTCGTCTAAAATATATGTCATGAGGTTAAAGAGGACTTTCGAGCAAGTTAGTTTTTCGATACAAGGGATACAAGTCTTTCTCCTTCTCGCTCTGCAGGAAACAGAAATATAAAACGAGAAAATTAGATTCCTTTCCAGAAAACCTTTCTTCTGCATCAAGAAGTTCCTCATCATGTTCAACCTTTTTCGGTACATCATTGTCATGCATCACCAGATGCTCCATTTTCTCAAACTGGAAAAAAGATCAAAGATTGATCAAAATGCTAAAAAAAAAATAGCAAAAGGGGCATAAAGATAATTACTTCAAGTGCAAATAACCTTTTAATATTCTCACTATGCAACAAGAACCTACTATTCAAGTAATTCTAGAAGATCCTCATCAGATGATTACTTACAGGCTGCTTAGTTTAGCTACCATATGGTCCACAAAGAGAGACGCAAAAAGATTTCACAGTGACTTTACTGGAAGAAAATGTATATAAATAGAGGAGAATATCTTTAGGCTAGAAAGCAGAGATGTTGGCAGCAAGATAAAGGCGTAAATTAGCTATTGCTTGGCATATATGAATATGTGGAAGATACAAAAGGAGTCTTCATCAATGGTCGCCAACAAATTCTGAAGAAGCCTAGGGCTCATATATGTTGTCTGACTTTCTTAGACCCTCTAGTTATCAAGCCTTGCGTTCATTCCGCTAAAATATTTGCTTGTTAATGCAAATATGCACTCAACTCAATCTTTATAAGCTTACATTTTCGTAACCAGAATCAGATTCATACCAACCTTTTTTCACATTAACAGGAAAAAAACTGATGAATGTGATATTCAACAAAGTTAATTAAACTGTAGAATATGGTAGGGAAAATGCTAAACCCCAACAAATAAGATTTTCTCTATGGATGAAGGCCGTATTTTAACCAGAGGAAAATGATAACAGGAAGAAGGGAGCAGACTTAACTTGAAGGTGAATAAACTAGGTTTAATTGGCATCTCTTGATTACATTTTGGATATTCATGTTCCGCAAATGGGATCTACTGTAAAAGTAACAGCATATTCTAGAGATTAGCTCAAAGACTGGGGAAGGTGTAGGATTTATTTTATAATTCAATCTTATGACATATTCATATGCTATGGTCTGTAAATTTTCACTTTGAAGTGTGCAACTTTCTCTCAGAGCAATCAAAGAAATTTCAGGTTTTACCTTGCAACAACAGAGTAGGAATTTTGTTAGTCCACCTCTAGCCACTAATAAATCTCCCTCGATTACAGCAAATTCAATATCATGGACAGGAGAAAAGAAAAGATACAGTAATACCTGAACCAAATCCACATTTTTTCAGTGGATGGTGCTCAACTCAACACCAGTATGTGAAATCACCAGGCTCCTCCAACAAGCCAAGTGCCAATAATTTATGAAGGGAAAGTTGACATGAGCTGCCACCAAATATGATGTACCTTTCAAAATATACTTTCCCATGAAAAAGAAATTGGAAGTTATTGAAACCAGACTTAGCGTGCAGATTTCTATAGAATTCCACCCTGTTCTTGGATCCTCAAGAAGGGATAAGATCAATTCTTTAAGTCTTGTAATTGTATTTGCAAATTCCTCAAACCCGAAAGCCTATCAGTCAACAGACAGGTATTCGGGATTAACGCATAAAGAAACCAAATTGCTAACTTCCTCAGTGATTAAAAAGACACCGAAGTAAACTTATTGACTTAAGAGATGCCATGCATTAAGCAAGGATAGGTTACAGTCATGGTGCTTCAAAACCTAAACAGAACTATCTTTAAGATCTGCAAAATGGTAACTAGTACGGTTGAAGTCATCATCTTCTTCTACTTCATCTTCGTCTTCCTTCTCCTCTTCTTCTTCTGGCGCGTTACCTTCACCCATTTCAGCCTTATCTTTGATTTGATAAATGTGGGCATCAACGGCAAGGTGGAGTACAACAACATTAAAATTGATAGCATAATGAACCCAGGAGTCTAAATGAGATCTATAGCAGTGATAGACGGCATAATCAAACTTTAACTTGAATTCACGAAGAGGAGAACAAAGGGTTTGGGGGAGGAAGAGGGTTTGGCAGATGTAACTGGCGCATTTCAGGAAGAAAGTAAATAGTGATCGATTGAATTCTCCTAAGGGTTGCAGAAACTTTTTAGCTCTAGTTCAGTTCAGTTGCCCAACGCACGGCAGGAGGAGAAGGAGGATGAGATTGTTTGGAAAAGTTCTCCAGCGACAATGGTGTTGGAAAAGATTGAACATTTTGAATTTTGTTGATTAATCAGTAGCCAATAAAACGGATGTGAGAAGCAGTCGAATAGTTCAAATCCACAACAAGCGTATTGATGGAAAATGACTCTATCATCGCTGGAATTAGTACGATCTTTTCGAGAACTACTCTGCGTATTTTTTAAGAGCCAAATAACGAAAATTTCAGTATTTGTTGCTCCTGAAATTTCTCATCTTAACTTGCCTAAGATGAGGAATGTAGAAACTGAAAGGTCTTGTCCAGTCTTTGAAATCTTCAGCCTGAAAAATGAAAAAAAATAAGCATTGTGTGCAATTTTTGAAACTTCTAAGTCAAGTTTGGATAAAAGACTAACTTACCTGTTGACCAGAATAGCAAAGATAATTGAGGTCCAGTATCTTGAGATTGGGACAACGTAGAAGCAACTCATCTAGGCCGAGAAGGTCTTGTTCTTGATACCCAGTTATTAACTCCAGATGGCAGAGATTGTCGAGTTTAAAGCCATTGGAAGATAAAAGTCCTGACCCTGAGAACTTCAAATGTGCAGAAGTGTTTATGAGAATCAATTATACATTGGAGAGCAACAAAATCACCCTTCGGATGATGAATATGAGATTTACATGTTAGGAAACAGATTATAAGCACAAGAAAGATGTTGTACAAAGCAATTCAACTGAAAACACTATTGAGAAGAATCATCTATTGAGGATGAAAAACTAACTCCAAATGCAATGATGTCATCACACAAATGCTTATGAGAAATGTTTGCATCCCTGCTTATCAACGGGAAGCAAGAAAAGAACAAATTGCATAACTTAAACTCATCACAGGTTAAACATATATTCTGGACAATCAAATACTACTCGGGAGAGCAGGTACGTGCAATGACCAATATACAGGAAGATAATTTCATTAGAAGTAATACTAATTTTATCCACGCAGAGCATATATATATTTGGAAAAGAATATACATGTTTTTACAAATAATAAACTTATTACCTCAGTCCCTTGTGAAATATAAGTAAGCCTTATCTTAAATTCTACATGGCACATTCCTCAGGCCCTTCAGTTTGTGATTTGTGGCATTAATTCCCACTAAAAGATGACCAGTATAATTTCCTGACATGATAGTATCGAATAACACTCCAAGGGTATTAAACTTTTTGTGAATCCTACTAGAAGAAGTGACACCATTCCAAAAAAAATCTGCAGATTCGCTTAAAATGTTTAAAGGGGTTATGGATTGGTAATCACAAGAAATGAACGTGTTTTTTTTTTTAACTTTAATTTCTTCTTGACTAATTCATTTTCAACCATAGGCATTGCAAAAAATCATTCACTGGGAGTATTCTGCTAATTAAAGATCAATGCATTCAATAATAAAATTTCAAGCAAAAAATAATAATAAATGACGTTCTTATCAAGAATCCATATTCAGGGAGAAGAAAAATGTATTTGGTAGCATTATCAGAAACAAGAAATTCAATAGTTCATAACATTCAGAAGGCAAAGTTAAAAGTTTTTACCCCCATCCAAAGATTTTGGACGCAGAGATGCCGGATACCGGTTAGCAGATTTACCACATTCTTCCAATCACTGTAATCCTGCTCCCTTATTCAGGGAAAATACACCTCAGCTTCAGTCAAAGATGGTACTTCCTTAAACCAATAATTCCTAACATAAACACCAACAAGACTTATCATCTGTAAACTTGGGCAGCAAATCTCAATTGATGATTCCAATTCGTCTCCAGCTTCTGGGCGAAAGTACCGGACTTTCAAGTCCTTAAGTTTAAGGTGACAAATTTTCAAATTTTTTCGCACCCCGAAATCTCTCAAGGGAAAGCTTTTCAAGATTTTGACACAGAGAAACCAAATTCGAAACTATTTTATCTGTTAACTCAAAACCCACAAGAAATATTGATTGGAGAGAGGAAAACCTACAAGCAAGGGTCCGATTTGGAGGGGGTATGTTAAGGTAACAATACGAGAGTATAACAGTCTTAACAGAGGTATCCATAAGATAGAACAAGTCGAACTCAAAACAATCAGGTAACCACCGATCTTGCCGATGATAAATTTCATTGTAGAAATCAATTTCCAATTCAGTAATTCTTGAATTGATTCCATAGCGAATCCAAGACGTGATGAGGGATTGTTGACAGTGTTTGGAGCCGAAAAAAATGCAAACGGAATTTGTTCAGGGCAGAGCGAGGCTGCTTTAGAATCAGCGTTTGGGTAACGAAGTTCGAAAACAATCGCTGAGTTTCGGAGAGCTGGGAGAGGTTGACACGAGGGAAGTATTGCAGGTCTAGGGAAAGGGAAGGGATCGAGTGCCAGAGATAACGCCATCTCCGAGAGATGGAGGATGTTCGAATGGCGTCGTAGATTGGAAGGAAAGTGAGGATATGTAGGAGGATGCTTTCCGGCAAGTCATATATGGCGGCGGCGGTGGAGTTTGCCACTGTCGTGATGAAACGGCGGCTCTGTGGCTCCTCCATTGGAAAGAAAAGGAAACGCTCTTAGAGACCGTAGTTGGCACGGTTAAAACGGGCGTAACCCGACAAAGGAGCGTTGGCCGAATTGGCCCTCCGCCTGCGTCCACTTCACCTGGCTTGCCAAGTGAGGGACGCGGGTTCGAGTCATCCTGGGGGCAGCAGTTGCTGCAGTCGGCCTTGTGCCGTAGATCTTCGAGGCCTTGTACCTCAAGTCTCCCACGCTGGATTAGTCGGGCAATGACCCGCTCCGGATACCAGCGA
The DNA here is from genome assembly GCA_030512225.1 of Rauvolfia tetraphylla. NCBI lineage: Eukaryota > Viridiplantae > Streptophyta > Magnoliopsida > Gentianales > Apocynaceae > Rauvolfia > Rauvolfia tetraphylla. The sequence continues at coordinate 3,937,842 of JAJQKT010000012.1, forward strand.
GACCAAACGGGCGTAACCCCCGAACTAGTTTATTCGTCTAAATGAACAGATTTAAACATAATTTATTCAGATTTGTGTAAAGAAAGGTTTTAGACTGAGGGCTAGTCTTTTTTTATTATTATAGTTTAATATTTTAAATTTTTTTAATTTTAATTCAGTTATTCAATACAATTCTAAACATATAAAAGTTTTAATATTTAAGTTAAAGATATAATTTTTTTAATTTGAGATTAAAGATGTAGTTTAAGTTAAATTTGTAATTTTTAATTAAATTTTTGACATTTAAGTTAAATATTTAATTTTTATTTAATTTGAGATTAAAATGTTTAATAGAATTTTGATGAAGATATTTGGTGAAGTCTAATTTTTCTAAAGTGTTAGAAACATCACACAAAAAAAAAAAAAGGAAAGCATGCCCATGATTAAAGCTGATTGATTTAATTTTATGAAATCAATATATTCATTCCTGATGTATTATTTTATCATTTTAAATATCTTTCTTATATAAATTTATGGCTGAGTTTGAGTTTTACAATGAGCTGTCGACAGCAAAAATTCCTAGTGACTTCAACCGGCTGCAGTAGAAGCCAGTGAGTTCCGCCACTTAATCATCAACATTAATCTTTTTTTATTTTTATTTTTTTTTGAAATTTGGAATGAGTTCTACAATGGCATGAAGTTTACATGTAAAAATTGATATTGTTTGATAAATTAACTTAACTTTTCGCAAATATGAAGTCGTGTTTTTTAGATTTGAGTTGTAATGTTTAAAATGTTTAAGAGAATCTAAAGAAATCTAAAATATAAATAATGAAAAATAAAATATTTTTACTATATAGTCAAAAACTTCTTGGTGACTTCCACCGGCAGCAATAGAAACCAGTGAGTTTTGCCACTTAGGGTATACTTGGATACAGTACCAAACATAGCCCATTTCCAAACGAGATGAGTTTTACAATATTTGCTGTTTGGGCTGCGGCTGAGATAGTGATCCATTTTGCTACAAAAATCCTACGTGGCGGGCTTCAACATTTTGGTTTTGCTGTGGCGAGCTTTTTGTTTAACCGACCCATACACCAACGCTAACTACCGCGTGTAAACAATCCCTGACATTTAACGCGATCAATTATTGCAACCACCTGAGGACAACCATCGTTGAAGAGGAGTAGCTGAGGAGTAATGGTTCGGTCACCTACTCTCGTACAAGTGTTTAATGTCAATAGTCCCATGTTTGTAAGACAGAACAAATCTATCTCAAATTGGGGGGCTTTAATTAGAGGACAATAGAGTGTCGATCGGTGAAGAAAGCAACACCTGATCGTTGATTGTCGGGTAAGTTGTTCGAAAAACATTTTCCTCTCGCACAATTTCGTTCTTCGTGCTTCGGGTTTCGATTTCATACATTATTTCACCTACCCTTAGCTAATAAGAAACCGAGAATAAGTTTGCTATAACTTGAATTTGTCGGCAGCGATGTTGCCGGCGTATTGCATCTTGCCTAAGTTCCACAAAGATGACCATCCGAACGTTTGAAATCCAAGTGAACCAAAATGTTACTTGCACCTCTTTGTACTTTGCGTTTCCTTCGACTTTGGCAAGGTGTCCGCTGCTCGTTCTCAATTTTCTTGCTTTCTGTAGTAGTTTCTCAGTAGTTATCGGCTGTGATGATGGTCATTTGCTTTATTAATCAATAATGTCAGATTTCTCGCTCTTTAGGGAAAAGGCTGCCATGATTTTTCTATAATATGGTATTTATAGCATAAAGGTTGGTGTTGTTCATACGGTCTAGGTTTTGCATCTTCCGTCACACGAACACCAATTTGTTTTTTTGGTGATTCAAAAGTTACTCGACCCTAAGTTCACAAGTACATAAGCCGGTTTCCCTTTTTTTAAAAATTTCCAAAGAAGATTAAATTATGATGAAAAAACACGATCGACTTATAGCCATACAATATATCTCCTAAAGATATGTTGATTTCAAAGACAATGCAACATGTACAAGTGTTGGGAAGGGATGCTTATTCTAGTTACTTTTTACATCCTATAACTCGAAGTAAAATGAATGCATTTGAATCATAGAACGTCCTACATAAAAGACCTCATTCGTATATACAACTTCAGTGGTAATACATGCACTCTTCACCTAAGGGGTACCCTCCCCTGGCCTCCTCTTTCCTATTACCCTGTTATGAAAGGGAAGTTATGACTTGCTGTGTGATTTGGAACAAGTGTACTGATACTTACTTTTCACTTCAGCTAGTTATGCCCGTGTAATGAGCCATTTTTCTTGAGAAGAAAAGATTTATTATTTAGAGATGTAGAAACTGACCTAGGAAGGTTGATATTCCATATTTGTGCTCTATATAATTATCATTTTTAGCTTAATTTTTATGTTAAATTTTGGTGTTTTAATCACCATTTATACTCCCTTTATCTCTTGTTTGCTTTAGGTGAGATTATTGAAGGTTTAGAATTAAATGAAGCAAACAAGGTGATTTTATACAATGAAGAAAAAACAAAGAAATGCAGAGAAAAAATAGACTGGGTAGAGAATTTTCAAGTGCGATTTTGACCTCTATCCAAATGCAAAAGTGGTATTCTATACAATTATAGAGGACATTCTGAAGTTTTCATAATGGTAAAATTTGTGTCAATCGGAGTTCATTTTCCTACCCTGATTATGCTGCAAAGTCACCTGTTCTGCATTGTATTCCAGTTTTGACACATTTTGGTAGAATGATTATATCTTGAGTTTTAGATGCCCAATTAAGGTGATTCAAATCTTTGTGGAAATATAAGATTCTAATCTACAACTTTTATTAAGACATGAAAACCTAGATCAGCCGATTTAATGCTCTAAATAGTATTCAAAATAGTGTCACAGTAGTGTAGCAAAACCTTGCACCAAAACTGAGGGCAAGCGGAACCGTTTGGTCCAGACCAAGCGGCGCCGTTTGTGTTGATTTGAAACTGTTTCTATGCTGCTTTTCTCTCTCTTTTGGAGGAGATTTAAATACCCCTTTAGGGCAAAAACAAGGGCAGACGGCTGGAGTTGGACAAAAACAGCAAAAACACAAGAAAACTTACTCAAATCCCATCCTAAATCTTCATCTTTGCAAGAGAAATTAAGAGAGAAGATTGAATCCTTGAAGAAGGAGAACATCCATCTTGAAGATTCATGGAAAAAACTACAATTTTCTCAACGCTATAGTGACGAATTTCAAACCTTGAAGAAGAGAAGATTTTACACCATGAAAATGAGCAATTCTTACTCTTTCTTTATTGGTTTATATTCTTTAAATTGTAATATGTTGATGAACTAAACTTTTGAATACTTGGATGGGTATGAACCCTAGATTTTGCCTATGTGAATGAAGTGTTTCATTGGTTGATTGAATTTGAATTTCTTGTGAATTGTTTGTGGGTTTGAATGGTTGAATTGATTGAGTGAATTATTGATGCATAATCTGAAATTTTTGTTCACTTGGAATTGAGAAAGGAAGGGTGATTGACAATTAATTCATAATCTGGAAATTTTCACTTGGAATTGAGAAATGAAGGGTGAAATAGACCATACACAAACAATGGGGATGATTTAGGTGACTAGAGATAGAAACCTTAACATCTTCTTGGTAATTAGAGAAATCTAATTGGAAATTCACAAACCTTAATGCATTCTTGGATTAAATTGTTTAGAAAGAGATTTCAACTAATTAATTTGAGAATAGAGAACTTTCATCTAGAGATAGAGTGAGTTCTAATTAAGGAATTTCATCAAATATAAGAAGGGCAATTCATCAACCAAGGGACTTTCTATCACATAGGTAATTCTAGGGGGATTTTCCATCCAAATATTATTTTTTCTATTGAATTCTCTATTGCAAGCAAGATTGGTTAAGTTGGTTTAATTAGTTAAGTTAGATTTCTTTTCCTAGTAGTTATTCCAATCATTTTCACAAACAAATTTGTTAAGCTAAACAATATAGTAGAAAGTGAGTAATGATATTTAACCATCCCCGTGGATACGATATTTAAACAAACTTGCTTGCCATTATACTAATTTAAACGATGGGTGCACTTGCCTTGTGTTTGTGTGCAAATTATTGAGGATTGTGATAAAATTGAGTATAAAGACATAGACAACAAAACACAACAAAGGTCCATCACAGAGTTCCTATTCAAAATAGTGTATTTTAAAGGTTAATGCACCATAGATTTTGTAATGTGACGTCTGACTTTAGGAGCATGTCAGGACTTTCTAAACAAATTTTTAGAATTTTTGGAGGACAAAATTTCAGACGGATTCACACAAAGCCTACTTGCTGCACATCGATAAGGATTTTTCTTATATGCGCCCTCGATAAACATGTTAATTTTCATTACATATATACGTTGATAGTGTTCTCCCTTTTTGCTACATGAAATGTGTTATTGTATTTAGCTTTGTAAATAACACCCTCTCTTCAGAACTTCATCTAAAATAACAACGTAGCGTGTGATGACTTCTTATAAAGATATGTTGAGGTCTATGGTAAAAAAAATCAAGAAAATCTGTAACAATTTTCTTCTACTTATGCATCACGAGCAGGGACTTGACAGCAATTTCATAAGTAAATGGTAATGAAAATGGACAGTGCTTTCGACTAATACGGACAGCATGCCTCACTTGCTGCTTTCCTTTTCTTCCTTTCATTTGTTTTCATTATAAAAATTGCCAGCAAAGAATATGTTGTGCATGTTAAGGATCCATTGGCACAATATGATATGTTGATTAAAATAAGATCAGCCTGAATGGAGTGCACATATTGTTTATTTGTGGATTTCATGCTATGTGCACTTATTTTACTTGGTAATGAATCAACGAATTAAGACTGGATTGGAAATGTTAAAATAGTTAACTTAACTATTCTTCATACATTTTCGGAAGAACAACCGATATACAGAGGAACAAAGCACATCTGACTCCTACTGTCAATATCGGTAGTACCACTACTATTCCTGCTCCAGAATTCCCAATTTTTTTTACATTATTCAACTACATTCTGAGGTTCAGTCCAAAAACTCAATGCATTGCCCCCTAATAATTACATTTACTGATCAGTCCAAACAGTTATTTGCAAGGTTTGTGTCTTTCTTCGACTCTGTTGCTAAGAGTGATTTTAAATTTCAGGACCCCATCCCAAAGCCCGATGCTGCCAACCTTGTCGTGGAGTCCTCAAATAGTGACAAAGTTAGGGTCTACTATTAACTGACCAGTTCTACATTTCCTTATTGAATATGCGGTGGGCATTTATGTTAATGATTTTAGTTCACAATTCTCATTTTCAGGCAGTCCAGGTGCATGTTGTTTCCCCTGAGCTTGACAATCGCCTCAGCGCAACTGACTCCAACCACTTCCAACTTCTGGCACGCAAGTGTCGACGAAGGGTACAGGTAACCCTGCTATGTAAGATCTCACATTCATATGTGGACTTCTGTTCAGTGTTCTCCAAATATGTAGCCTCATTTTCTAAGCAGACCTATTTGAGCACAGTACTGCATTATATCTGTCTTCAATGTGTTGCAAATTGTGAATTTGTAGAGAGGCATCCCTGTTTTTATATACCTTCATGCAGTTTTGGAAATTGTGGTTTAGGGTTTAGGAATACTCATAATACAGGCTGTTTTTGTCAAGTGAGCATGGCCTCTTTAAACTCTGTTGAACATATTAAGAATTTGAAAAGGGTGGGAAATATGTACCTATGTGCTGCTTGCTGGGATACTACCCGATTGCATTGTTGGTGACAATTATACCGTCTTTCAGATGAAAAAAGTGGCAGCCAATATGGAGCAACATTTGATGCAGTTGAAATGTGGCCACTGCATCTGGATAACCTATTCCTAAACATTTGTTCGCGTATTAAAGGCGAGAATGGAATGTGATGCGGAGGAGGCTTCACTACAGAGGGATGGAAAGAGGTGGTTAGTGAGTGGCACAATATAACAGCTCGGCCCTACAACAAAGACCAACTTTACGGGAAGTACATCTGGATGCGTAAGGAGTATGGAACTATGAAATGGCTCATAGAGGACTAGACGGGGTACGGTTGGGATCCACAGACGAACACCATAATCGCAAGTGAGGAGACTTGGGATCAGCTAATACGGGTATCTGCCTTTGAAAAACGTTTTGCATCTCCCCTATGCCTGAACTTATGCATCAGACATGCTTATTTCTATCTAGCAGTTTCATTTGATATGGTTTAGGGTCAGAATAGGCTTTTGTCAAGTGAGATTTAAGTAACTTATGTTTCAATATGAAAAGTTAATATGCGACTCAATAGAATACACAAACATAGGTAATCCTCAAGTGTTATAGATGTATTAGAACAAGAAAATGGCACAAAAAGAGGAGTGCATAATCTAGGACTTTTAAGGCCCGCGGTGACTCTTTTCTATTTGGTATTATATCTCAGATATAAAAAAAAAAAAGTAATGATGAAAAGAAATACAGGTATTGGGCCAGTATGCTTAGTTCCTTTCAAAGAATTATATTGGTTCAAAAGCATAAACTGTAACCAGGTAGTTTAAGATATTACCTGTTGAGTTATTGATAGAAATGGATGCATAAGTGGACATAAAACATCCCAATATTTTATGGCTCCATTACTATGTACTGCCAATTAAAAGTTCTTAGCCTTACAAAGACCCTTAAACTGCACCGATTTAGAGCTTGTTCCATGTTTTTGCGCTGTCTCATATGGAAGAAAGGTAAAATCAAGATTGCCAGTTCCTTGTCACCCCTAACCAATTAAGAATTTTTTCGTAATCTTTCACAGGCAATACTAACATGTTGAAACGGACCAATCCTGTTACATAGACACTCACTTACTTGATATGGATTATATGCTACGAATCTTGAACTGGTAATACTTGAAACAATAAATGGCAGTTTCACAATTATATCATCTGCAAGTCTTGGTGAGGACTTGGATTGGCTCTTTAATACTTATCTATCTATCGTATAATCATCATACATGTCTACATGACTAGAAATAGTTCAACATTGACAGTAGGAAACATGTTTTTTTTGTTTTTTTGCTTTCCGAGATACAACTTGAAATCAACAGTAGCATATACAATTACATGAAGTCCCAATTTAATTCAGATTCCACAGGCTGCATTTTCAGTAGGCTTCTCTGCAACATTCAGCTTGCCAGTAGTGACTTGAACAGGACATGACAAATATCTATGTTCGCTGCTTCATGTATGGTTTTATGGATTTTGATTGCGTTGATCTTTTTCGATTGTTTCATCTTTGCAGATTAAGCCTGATGCCAAACACTTCAGGTACAAAGGGCTGCCTAATTAAGACCTTATGAAAATGATTTTCTTCAACTCAGTGGTGCAAGATTGCTACACCCGTTCATCAATGAAAGACCAATGACAGTGGAGGAGGAGGCGAGGGTCAAGCTACAGCATGACCATGCATCCAAAGTGTTGCCTTTCCTGGATGTTGATATGACAGGAACCGTAACGCCCATCTCTTCAGGACAAAAGCGAAAAGTCAGCGGCGACAGTGCGTGCTGCAAGGGAAAGATTTCGGAAGCTCCCTTAAATGTGACACGGACGAAGGTTGGGCTAGTGTGATCAACAGTTGGAAGCACATCGAGGAACTTCGGGCTGAGAAATGGGAGAGCCGATATTTCACAAAGAGGGGAAAAAGACAAGTTGAAGACGCCTACGAAATCCTGTAAAACCAAAAATTTTACTTTTTTTAAATAAATTTTTCAAGTGGTTTTATGATAACTATAAATTGCTAAAAATCTGTTTTAGACATTTTTTAAAAAAATGAAGAAATTTATACATTAGAAGTTTTATGGTAAATTTACAATTTTAAAAATATTGAAGGATGATTTTGTAAATTTAAAAAAAAACAGAATATCAGCACACGGCTGATCCTCAAACCCCCCATTTCCCCCATTTCCCCCATTTCCTTTTCTCCCTTCTCTCTTCTCTCTTCTCTATCCCTTTCTTCAATTCTTCACCAAATCTTCACACAAAAATTCAAATCCTTCAAACCCAGGTTTAGAACTACATCAAAGTCTCCAAATCAAGGTAAAATCTTCAATTTTTCTCATTTTTATTGAGTTTAATTATTTTCTAGAATTACTGTAGTAGTAAATTTGTATGAATTTTAATAAATTGTTGGATGCTCTGATTTTATTAAATTTTTGAACGAATGTTCTTGTTGTCATATTCTACCTACAAAAAAATATTTGTTAATTTTTAATCATATTTGATATTTTCTAACTTTTTGAAAAATCTGGACAAATTTATTTATTTTTGTAAATTTTTGTTTTGAATAAATATTGAGTATTTAAATGTTTATTAGATTGTTATTATGCAAAAGGAGTATAAAAATATATAAAAAGAAGAAAACAGAATATTTTTCTGGGAATAAAATAGAATAATTGGCATTTTGTAGAGAATGGTGGATTTTATTAAAATTAATTATTTTAAATTTTCTAAATTGGTATATTAGGGATAAAATGAAATAATTGAGATTTTTGTGGAGAATGACAGATTTGATTAAAATTAAATATTTTAATATTTTTATTCCTTCAAAAAATGATTAGTTTCTGTTTTAAAATAATTTTATCAAATTCAACAATTTTTTGTTCTAATTAATATTAATCATGCATTCATTCATGTATTATATAAAATAGTTGAGCATTTTAGACTGGCATTAAATTTACTTGTTATTATGTAATTATATATTAGGTCCCGAGATTGACGAGGTAGAACCAAGGGTGGAGTAGCATAGGCTTATGCTTTTCGCTTGAGGTGAGATTTCTAACTTATTTGTGGAGGTTGAGGACTGCTAAATTTTATCATTTTAAGTTATGTTACTTTAATATATTGTATTTATTTATTTTAAGTTAAGTAAAGTATTTATTTTGTCGTGGTTCGACTTTGTGAATATATGTCGTGGAAACTTTGAATTTGTTATTTCGCCGTAGCTCGGCTTTGTGAATAAATGTGTTGTTAATCTTGAATTGATATTTTATCGTGGCTCGGCTTTTGTGAATAAATGTGCTGTTAAGCTTGAATTGTTATTTTGTCGTGGCTCAACTTTTGTGAATAAATGTATTATTAATTTTAAATTAGTTTTTGTGAAAATATATAGTAGTAATATAAGTAGTTACTTTGCTGTGGCTCGGCTTGTATATTTATATAATATACTAAACCATGATAATTGATTTGGTTGTAAATGAGTTGTAAATGTGAATTATGTGTAAACTCCGCTGTCGGAATATGAATTGACTCCCCTGCAGGGTGAGATTATTGATTTGTGTGGAGAGTCCCTTTGGGCCGTGTGTGAGAAGGCCATTGGGAGATGTTGTGTGGAGAGTCCCTTTGCGCCGTGTGTGAGAAGGCCATTGGGAGGTGTTGTGTGGAGAGTTCCTTTGCGCCGCATGTGAGATGGCCATTGGAAGGGCGGCAGAAGTTTTTATGTGCTTGTATGGACTCATACGAGTCGTGCAAATTGTGTTTGTTAATTTTGCCGTTATTTTTCAAAATGATGATTATTAGTTGAAAGTGCATATATATATATATATATATATATATATATATATATATATATATATATATATATATATATTCTATTTTACATGATTTCTAAGTTAAAATATCTTGTGTATTAAACGAAGTTATTCTCGTGAAAAGTCAAGGATAAATTATATATATTTTAAAAGTGTTACAAACTCAATACGATATATTATTCTCAAACTGTATAGGTACCTAGAAATTTCACTGGGCTTTGTAGCTCATTATTCTTATAATATTTCAGGATTTTTATAGTTGAGTTGAGAGTATTATTCTTCTTCTACGTTACACGTGACAGTTGAGTCCTCAGCAGCAGCTAATATTGTGGAGGCATCTACATTTGTAACCATTATTGGTCTGTCAATGCATTGTAATATTTCAGATGATTTTTTTTCTTAATTAGTATGTATACAGAGATATCTCAATCTTTCGAAAATAATGTTATTTTGTATATGCTATTTTATCTAAACTTTTGCTATAGAACGGTCAGTGCGCCTTATACTATTTTAGATGGATTGTTAGGAAGATCAATTACTACACCTACATAAGTCACTAATGGACAGGTAGGAAATAGAACAAATATACTACATCACTTTTTGAAGAAAGATCCTCCGAAAAATCTACGAGACTGAGAGGCCTACGATACTTATGGATTGGATTAGAGATATGGAGCGCATATTTGAGGCCTTGGATATCACTGATGATCGTTGAGTCAAGCTTACAGTTTATAGACTTTATGCAGATGCCCGTGATTGGTAGGATACTAGAGAACGTGATCTATCTTAGCCTTTAACTTAGAAAAAAATTGGCAGAATAGTTGAAGAAAAAGTATTGCTCTTAGGCACATTTGTCTGCTATGACCCGAGAACTTTATAATTTGAGACAGGGTGATATGACAGCACAACAGTATGAGTGACGTTTTTCAGAGGAGATGAACTGACTTTTATAATGGATTACCAATGGATAGTAGGCGTCGACTATGTAATATTTCTTATGATAGTTCTCAGAGTTGGTAAATAAAGCACTTAAGGTAGAGGTTGACATATTTTAGAGAGGAGGATATGCGTCATATTCTAAAGGGGTTAGGACTGATTTTAGGAGAGAAATTTGATAGAAATAGAGCAGTCAGTTTGGCAGTTCAATTCAGAGAGATGACAGTTCAATAAATTTTTTTATTCCTATTATTTGTTGGTAATCTGAATGGCATCATACGAGGAGAAAAAGTTATCCCTGTTTTGAACTTTTAATATTTTATTGGTCTTCAAAAGGGACCAAGACACCTAAAGAGAACGCATCTATATTATTCGCAGTAGGTGTTAACCTAACAAAGTTTACCATAAGTACCACAACAATCACTCGTGTCCGGAAGCAGTTTCCTTGAAATTCTTGTGCTCGCTAATCCTTCCATCGAAGCATCAATTTTCAAAATTACAAAAAAAAAGGAAAAAAACATTTAAATAAAAGCATTACTAAAAACTATTATAGGTATTCTTTTCAGCTTTTGCAAAATGAAAAGGAAATTTGCAGAAAAAGAAACCAAATATATATCATTCAAGTAAATGCATTACGAATTTTCTTTTTATTTACAAATTAAATATCTAACTTTCATAGAAAATAGTACATATATTGTTTCCATTTTCCACAAAATAAATAGAAAATAAAATTTTATTTTTCTGTATAATTAGTAAAAAAAAAAAAAAGAGGGAGAGAGATCGCCAACCAAATGCGGCAAGAAAAATGAGAACAAAGCAAGCAAGCTTAGCCATGTCCGGCAAAGTTTTGTTTTAATCTTTTTTTCGGTGGTGGAATTGAGAATTGCTATTTAGTTTTTACCCTTCGAGTGCTGCTTATTTAGAAACCGTATCCTTTTTATAGAAGTTTTAATTAAATGTGGTCATTTCAAGTATTGTTTTATTAGGATGAAGTGTTTTAAAGATTGAAACTGTTGTACAAGAACTAAGAGTTGAAAAATAAGAAAACTTTTGAATCAAATGTCATTTATAACATTAATAATAAAGAAAGCTAGAAAGAAATAATAGGAATAGATAGAAGTGGTAGAGTAGTTAAAAAAAATGTACAATTTCTGTTTTAAAATAATAATTATTTTTGTTACAAACTACATTGGTAAAAAGTATAGGGAGTTCTTGTAAAATTAACTGCAAAGACTAAAATAACCTCATTAAAGGATGAATTGAATGTTTCAAAAAAGGTAATAAGTTGTTACGTTATTAGCCCATGGATTTCATTACTGCTAATTTTATCATCTAGTAAGAAAAATGTACAAAATTTAATACTGATGACCTACAAGGACTAAAAGTTTCTAATCATCAAAATTGTATAGAACATATGTAAAGTCAGCCCTCCGTTGTTTGAATTTCATAGTAGGAAGTGGAAAGTAGCTTATTCTAATAGCAACATGGAAGGTTCGTAAAGGAATAGGATTCCAAATAGGAAGATGCAATTGTTACCACAAAACCATCATTATCAAAATTACCTTACATTGAGATCGATAGAAGACTTATCGTCTCAAACAATATGCTAAAAACATAACATGGACAACTCAAGAACACATCAAAATTTAAACTACGATTGCTCCTAACATGCACTTTTAACGCCACAGAACATAAACCACGGTGTCTACATCCAACAAATATCGCACCAAACAAAATCTTTCCTCCACAAAGGAATGACCAAATGGAACATATAGACAAACTATGACTCAAATGCTCTACCTACATATGTCATTTCGAGAAGAAAAAGCTTCCCAGGGAGCTGAATTTTTTTTGTGATGGACTTAGAGTTGCACCTCTATATCTCATATCCAGCTAAAAAGGAATTTGGGTCCTAATTTAGCTACTGCACGTGCTCTTTCTGGGCGTGTCCAAATAGTCTAGTCACATCAGCCAACTAAAAAATTACATTATCTCTGCATAGTCCTTAACAGTATAATAACATCTTATATACAATGGTCAAAATTTTCAAACAAAAACTGTTATCACTTCCATCGTGCATCAAATGTTCTGGCACGAAGATTTTATTCCTCATCATGTCAGAAAAGCCAGCATTATTTCATCGGGGTAAATTTTGAATAATTTTTCAGCTATCTTTGTATAGGCAGTTTCATGACGCTACTCATATGAGCCAAATTGTACCACAAATTTGGGCCAACTTCACATCACCATGTTCTTTTGCCTATCTGGCTTTGTTTCCATGGGAAATTAAAGTAGCCCTTTCTTGAAATGAGGTATATATGAATCCTAGGTAACAATTGTATTCAGTTCGAGGCTCCTGTAAAAGTAACAAAAAAAAAAGGTGGGAGCTCTAGATAATATGATAGTGCATAACCAAGAGAGAGAGATTAAATTATACTAATTCAAAGTTTTTCATTACATTGTGAAATTGTTCAAAATAATAAACTTATGCATATCCGCAAGGAGTCACATTTTTAATAGCCATTTATTAATAAAACCTGACACGTATATTTTTTTATGTAATTTTCTTTTACATTCCTTCTTGAAATTGTATCCAATTAGCAGAGCAAGGGCGTCAACTAACGATGACAAATCCCATGCCTTGAAAGTTGGCAATAGCAAGATCGATTCTCTGTGGCTTCTAAATCGTATACTCCATTTTTATTACAGCTTCAAACAAGTAGCTGTATCTTTCCCATGCCTTTTCTCCTCCCTTCTCCAATGTGGTTGAGAATAGGATTAGTTTGCAATTTTTCTAATTTTGAACTAAAGAGATATATTAGGGAAAATATTTTCGAAATAATTTGACTTTTGTAAAAGTCTTACAAATGTATAGTGTCAGATCGGGATCTTCGTTTCACTTCTAGATTTTGGAGAAGTTTCCAACGAGCACTTGGGACTAAACTTAATATGAATGCAATCTTTTATCCACAGACAGATGGACAATCAGAGAGAGTTATAAAAATCTTAGAGGATATGTTGTGTGCTTACGTTATGATTTATTCCACTAGTTGAGATGATGACTTGCCGCTCATTGAATTTGCTTACAACAATAGCTTTCAAACTAGTTTTGGTACGACACCGCTTGAGGCTTTGTATGGGAGGAGGTGCAGGACTCCAGTATGTTGGGAGAAGCCAAGATATCTAGTGTAGAGTTAGTGCAGCGCGCCACAGAAAAGATTCCAATCATTAGAGAATATCTTCGGGTAGTGCAAAGTTGGCAAAAGAGTTAGGCGGACAAGAGACGTAGAGCATTGAAATTTCAACTAGGAGGCTGTGTATTTTTAAAAGTATCACCGTGGAAGGGCATTCTTAGATTTGGACGTAAAAGAAAACTAGGGCGGCGTTATATTGAACCTTATGAGATTACAGAAAATGTTGCCTCTATTGCATATAGATTGTCATTACCTGGGAGCTTAGTCCCATCCATGATATATTTCATGTATCTACTCTTCGAAAGTATATAGCGGATCCTTCGCATGTGTTGATTGAACAACCGGTAAGTTTGGAAGAGAATTTGACTTATGTGGAGCAACTGGTGCAAATAATTGATCGGAAGGTGCAAGTATTAAGAAGTCGAGTCATTCCTATGGTTAAAGTACTTTGGAGAAACCATAAAATAGAGGAGTCTACGTGGGAACGTAAGGAGCTTATGAGAAATCAATACCCTCATCTTTTCTAGGATTTTGCCTAACTTGTGAGGTAGCATTTATTTTAGAGGGTTAGATATGATTTCCTCATACATTGCATAGACATTTCAACATTCATTATTATTTAACGAATTGTTATTTCTTATATACATATGCATTAGTTTTCAAAAATATTTTTATACATGTATACTCCTTTTTCTTTAAACTTTCGGGGACGAAATTTATTTTAGAGGGTTAGAATTGTAAAACCACAAATTTTACTTTTTCTAAATAAAATTTTCAAGTGGTTTTATGATAACTATAAATTGCTAAAAATTTGTTTTAGTTATTTTTTAAAAAACAATAAAGAGAAATTTATACATTAGAAGTTTTAGGGTAAATCTATAATTTTAAAAATATTGAAGGATAATTTTGTAAATTAAAAAAACCAGAGGATCAGCACACGCTGATCCTCAAACCCCCCCATTTCCCCCATTTCCTTTTCTCCCTTCTCTCTTCTCTCTTCTCTCTTCTCTCTTCTCTATCCCTTTCTTCAATTCTTCACCAAATCTTCACACAAAAAATTTAAATCTTTCAAACCCAGGTTTAGAACTACATCAAAGTCTCCAAATCTAGGTAAAATCTTCAATTTTTTTCATTTTTATTGAGTTTAATTATTTTCTGGAATTACTGTAGTAGTAAATTTGTATGAAATTTAATAAATTGTTGGATACTCTTATTTTATTAAATTTTTGAACGAATGTTCTTGTTGTCATATTCTACCTACAGAAAAACTTTTGTTAATTTTTAAGCATGTTTGATATTTTTCTAAATTTTTGAAAAATCTGAATAGATTTATTTATTTTTGTAAATTTTTGTTTTGATTAAATATTGATTAAATATTGAGTATTTAAAAATATATAAAAAGAATAAAACAAAATATTTTTTTGAATTGATATATTTGGAATAAAGTAGAATAATTGGCATTTTGTAGAGAATGGTGGATTTTATTAAAATTAATTATTTTAAATTTTCTAAATTGGTATATTAGGGATAAAATGAAATAATTGAGATTTTTGTGGAGAATGACAGATTTGATTAAAATTAATCATTTTCATATTTTTATTCCTTCGAAAAATGATTAGTTTCTATTTGAAAATAATTTTATCAAATTCAATAATTTTTTGTTCTAATTAATATTAATCATGCATTCATTCATATATTATATAAAATATTTGAGCATTTTAGACTGGCATTAAATTTACTTGTTATTTCGTAATTATATATTAGGTCCCGCAATGCATGGAGATTCTAAATCGGGACTTCAAGTATCTCACTCATAAGGGGTATGATATAGTTGCAGACAACTTCTACGGTACTGAGCAGTGTGACACTGCAGAAGGAAGAATCTAATATGTAATACATCAACGAAACAGTTTGGCATGTGAATTTGTTGTACTTTGGCAGAAAATGCAGATAGAAGGGGGAAATGATAGCATATTAGATTCCCCTTCAATTTCACATTTCTAGGACTGTAGTGCAAACAAGATCTGGGTGTAACCTAACCAATGCTGGGACAACTTTTATATTTATGCTACTGCTATGTTACTGCGCTCAGCGCACGAAACTCATTGACAAGGTATCGGGACTTGGATTGCCTGCATGTTTTCCAACACATTTTTTCTAACTTATATCACATTCAAATAACATGCTGTCTTATTAGTTTTATCCTACCCTTTAAATGTCAAACCAATGCATTACATTGTAAGATGTCTTTAATTTCATGCGTAGGGAGTAAGTGATCATGCTTGTTACAGGATACATTCTGGTTTGCAGATTGTTTAGCGTCCTGTTTCTTCTACATTTGCGCAAGCCTGTGTTTATTTGTTGCCTCTGTTGTAAAAGGAGACTGTTCGCTAATGTGTTATGCAGGTGACTTTAGTAGTTACACTAAAGGGGATGTGACGGTACTCCTCAAAGCTACTGGGAGTTTTGCTTTGCGTGCTCTTATTTTGCATCAGTATGAGCATCACTGTTACAAGGGTGCTTAGTTTGTTGGGAGGAATTCATACACAAACCTTGTGGCCTGGCTATTTTAACAACAGGGTGAGACAGAACTTCTCTCGTTTTGCTGCAGTTCACAGAAGTGATTCTACAGGTATATGCTCATGTCAATCTTGTTCAAAGTAAATTTTTGGCATGTGAAAACAATCTGCTATAGCATGCAACGTTAAACCACAGTGTTGCTTTTCGAGATACAAATGTTCTCATGCAGCCCAAGTTGATAAAATGAGAGGAACAGGAGCTCTTTCCTCAACATTCTGCCCATCATATTGCACTTCATGCCCATGACGTCTGTGCAATACATGTGATGTTGATCTTGCACATATTGTTATAGCACGACCCGTGAGTGGACTGTTGTGACTTAACTGTTCGTTGCAGACGTAGGGCCCATCTCCTACCAAATCCTTCCCTATAAACTACTCAAAATAGGCTGCAGTTCAACGAGATCGGTTTCGATAGGTAAGAAAGCGGCATACGTCATCTTTAAAGGAAGAAAAATCAGTGTGTTCCTCAGCTGGGCAGAATGTCTAGAATCAGTAAATGGATTTACGAAAAATTGCTACAAGGGCTTCCACTCTGTGCATGAGGTAGAAACTGCATGGGCCACTCACTTGCTTTCTACCACTACACAACCTACAAGCAATTCGTACACATCAAATCCATTGGAAGCATCGATCACGGCTAACGGGAACGATGTGGGATCTGAACCTTCAACAGAATTAGTCTGTAATAGAACCACTACTGGGATGCCCTCGCTTCTACCGGTGAGGTGGACGCAGAAGAAGACAGCTTCTATGCAGCGTATGTAACCTCTTTATTGGTTCAAGTTGTAATAAATAATCGCTGGTGTATGAATGTTGTGTACATGTGCTTCCACACGTTAAACCACGGTGTTTTCCTGGCTTTGACAATCTTGCCTCATCTTGTAGCATTTCAGATACAACCACATCAATATAATATATTTGCCGGAGTAATGGCAATTGTAATACACATGAATATAATTTTGTAAAACACAGAAATATAAATATTCGCTGTTGTGGTAGACCAACTTGAGATTTCTCATAGAGGGTGAGACAAGAAGAGAGTAATCAAAGGAAACATTAGTCGTAACAGAACTTGTAAAATGGTTTCTCCTCCATTGGATTGGCTCTGTAATTGAATAATGGCATTGGCACAATTCACGGTGATCATTCTATTTTTTTATTGTCATTGGCAGCCAATATGATATTGGATTTGTGGTAAGACATGTCTTTTTATTGTCATGTTAAAATCAGTAATGAAGAGACATGAGTGGCCTATAAGCAGTCTGGTGAGGTAATTTATAAAACGGTCTCGACAATGTTCAAAACTTAAGAGTCCATTACTGAGAAGTCTGAAAGGCCATTTCACATGTAGTATTGGAATTTTTTATAGCAAAAATACTTTTTCCAAATGTACAATTGGAATCAAATTATGCAGACAGAAAACATTGCAGAAGGCAAAAGGAAAAGTCAAAAAAGTTGATTGATTGCGTCCTTTACGAAAAAAGCTTGGAGACCGCGCCTTAAAGATGTGGCCATGAGGTTGGTGTTGCGTGCAAATCAAGTGGAGAAAATGCATATGGCCAATGCCATAAGGGAATTTTTGTCTTACATGGCCATGTTTGCATTGATGCTGTGGATAGCTTTCACATAAAGGCCGTCCAGGTGTAACCTGTAGGGTAGAAGGCAAGTGACCCCGGTTCCAATTCGCAGTGGGAGAAATTTTCAATCTTTCTTTATGTGATGCAGGCTGCAAAAAGTTTCACAGCAGATTACAAATCAACAATGTCCACAGTGTTTCCTTATTGTCATTTTTTCATGCAACCAAGTTGGTTCTGGCTTTGCTGTAGAAGATATGTTGCTGATGCAAAACCTTTACAGGGTACGATTTTGATTGCACTCTACGTTTCTAACGCATACACAACTTTTTTTACTTTTTAATCTGAAGATACGCGGCTTCTGTCTTGAAAATATTCTTTATTAGGCATAGGTTAAATAGCCATGAGAGATCTACTCTAGTCCAGTAGTGGGCAGCATATACAAATATTGATGTATGAGAACAAGAATCCAAGGGTCATGAGTAAGCAGACCTATTTGTAGTGATTTCATACGTTCGATCGACTCTCATATTCTGAGTTTAGTAATGGGTGAATGATATTCTATATTTGTGCTTCATATAATTATCATTTTGAGCTTGATTTTATGTTAAATTTTGGTGTTTTAATCACCATTTATACTCCTTTTATCTCTTATTTGCTTTAGGTGATATTATTGAAGATTTGGAATTAAATGAAGCAAATAAGGGAAATTTACACAATGAAGATCAATAGAGAAATGCAGAGGAAAAACAGACTGGTAGACATATTTCAAGTTGGATTTTGACCTCTATGAAGATTTCAAATGCAAAAGTGGTATTCTAGACAATTATAGATGACATTCTGAAGATTTCAGAATGGTAAAATTTGTGTCAATCGGAGTTCATTTGCCTACCCTAATTATGCTGCAAAGTCACCTGTTCTGCATTGGGTTCCATTTTTGACACAGTTTGGTATAATGATCATAAATTGCGTTCTAGATGCCCAATTGATGTGATTAAAATCTTTGTGGAAATATAAGGTCCTGATCTACAACTTTCATGAAGACATCAAGACCTAGATCAGCCGATTTGGGGGTCTGAATTCACCTAGAAGTCAAAATAGTGTCACAGTCGGGCAGCAGAAACTTGCACCAAAACTGGGGACAAGCGGCGCCGTTTGGTGTGATATAAGCGGCGCCGTTTGTGCCGATCTGAATCTGCTTTTAAGCTGCATTTCTCTCTCTTTTGGTAGATTTTTTCATACCCCTTTAGGGCAGAAACAAGAGAGAAGGCTGGGAGGCTCCAAAAACAACAAAAACTCACTCAAATCCCATCCCAAATCTTCATCTTTGCAAGAGAAATCAAGAGAGAAGATTGAATCTTTGAAGAAGGAGAACATCCACCTTGAAGATTCATGGAAAAAGCTGCAATTTCGTCCATGCTACAGTGACGAATTTCAACCTTGAAGAAGAGAGGATTCCTACCATGAAAATGAGCAATTCTTTCTCTTTCTTTGTTGGTTATTGTTCTATGAATTGTAATATGTGGATGAACTAAACTTTTGAATACTTGGATGGGTATGAACCCTAGTTTTTATCTATGTAAATGAATTGTTTCCTTGGTTGATTGAATTCAAATTTCTTGTGGATTGTTTGTGGATTTGAATGGTTGAATTGATTGAGTGGATTAATGATGCATAATCTGGAATTTTTGTTCACTTGGAATTGAGAAATGAAGAGTGATTGACAATTGATTCAAAATCTGGAAATTTTCATTTGGAATTGAGAAAGGAAGGGTGAAATAGACCATACACAAACAATGGGGATGATTTAGGTAACTAGAGATAGAAACCTAAACATCTTCTTGATAATTAGAGAAATCTAATTGGAAATTCACAATTCTTAATGCATTCTTGGGTTGAATTGGTTAGAAAGAGATTTCAACTAATTAATCTAAGAGTAGAGAACTTTCATCTAGAGATAGAGTGAGTTCTATCATTGGAATTTTATCAAACATAAGAAGTGAATTTTATCAACCAAGGGACATTTCTATCACATAGGTAATTCTAGGGGGATTAACCATTCAAGTATAGTTTTCTCAATTGAATTCTCTCTTGCAAACAAAGATTAGTTAAGCTAGTTTAATTAGTTAAGTTAGATTTCTTTTCCTAGTAATTATCCCAACTATTTTCTCAAACAAATTTGTTAGGCTAAACAATAGAGTAGAAGTGAGTAATGGTAATTGACCATCCCCGTGGATACGATATTTAAACTTGCTTGCCATTATACTAACCTAAACGATAGGTGCACTTGCCTTGTGTTTGTGTGCAAATTGTTAAGGATTGTGATAAAATTGAGTATAAAGGCATATAGACAATAAAACACAACAGTGAACCAACTGAATTCCACTCGAACTCTATTGACAGTGATTCGACAACAACATATCACACAAGCTCAAGTGAAGATGAACAAGACCTACGGAGGATGCAGCTAATGATGTCAATGCGGTACGGAAGTTTGATGCAACGACGCCGGGAGAAAATGACATGCCTCACATCCATCCTAAGGGGACCAATGTGGGTCGACGAGCTTCTCAATAGCCATCCCGTGCGAATATGGCAGAATCTACACATAGGTAAGGATCCATTCATGCACTTGTGCAATTCGTTGGTTGCTGCAGGTTACTGGGTTTACAAACCATAGCAAAGAGTTGATGTGAGGGAAAGCCTAACAATTTTATTACATGTTGTTACGAGAAATAACAAGCACAGTGATGAAGTTGAACGTTTTCAACATTCTACCGAGACAGTTTCTCGACATGTTAAAAAAATATCAGACTGCTTATACGCACTGGTACCTCAGTATATCAAGCTAGGGAACGTTACCCGAAGATAATAAGCAACGATAAATATTTTTCATGGTTCTTGGTAAGAACTTTATGGTTACTTATGCGCTGCCATAAGTTCTGCAAATATGCCCTTGGGTCTGCAGCCGACCATGAAAGAGATGTGTGCTGCCCTAATATGGTAACATGGTGGCAGGACTGTATTGGGGCGATAGATGGGACCCATATTTTCGCATACACTAAAAGATCAACCCGCCATATGTATAGGAATAGGAAGGCAACAATTTCACAAAACGTCGTAGCTGCATGTGGCCACGACGTGAAGTTCGTGTATGTTTATATTGTCTAGGAAGGGAGTGCGCACGATTCTAGAATTTCCAACAATGTATGTTTATGCTGTATGTTTATGCAACAATGAAGGAAGCTGCAGAATTTCCAAGCCTTTCTGAAGGTAACATACACTGCGTGTATTATACATTTCTTTAGGATAATTCAGAAACGTAGTCTGTATTCAAGGTCCCAATAGGGATTTTAAATTTCATGTCGTGTAATTTTGGAAAAGAAGCATGCTGATGTTCAGATAATGTTACAGGGAAATACTATCCTGTCGATGCGGGGTTTGCTAATCAACTGAGTTTTCTCGCTCCATTTAAGGGCGAACGGTATCATAAGAGTGATTTTATGGGTGCTCGACATTTTGAAGGTGCACGAGAATTGTTCAACCGCAGACATTTTTCAATAAGAAATGTAATAGAGCGAACCTTTAGAGTGTTGAAAAAGCGGTTTCCAACATTGACGGAGAGAATGTCGCTGTATAGCATGCGGAGACAACTAGCAATTATCGTCACGTGTTATGTGGTTTATAACTTTATTCGTATGCATGATATAAATGACCTATTTTTTTCTGAGATTGCAAATGAAGTTGGGAATGCACACATTCAAGATGCAGGCTCAAAACGTCTCCCGTACGTTGTAGATGTAAACGTCTGCGTAACTTCGAGCGTGGTAGGACTTCAGGGATTTTTTAGTTGAATCCCTCTGGGTAAACTACACTTCTGGCAGGGTATGATGTAGTTTCTGAGAAGTATGAAACTTAGAATTTGCCAATTCTAGAAGTTTGCATGACAACTTTTTTAATTGACTAGCGAGCGAAATAAAGGATTACCATTTGGAATAGGTCTCCATGCGGTGTATGTGAATTGAACTGCTTATATATCTTCTCTTTTATTTGTATTTTAGCAAGTGTCTCTGTTGCCAATTTCTATTGAAGAGAGTTTGTAGATGTCACAGGAAAAAGTGTGGCTTTTTCTGTTTTGATTTTCTCTGTGTACAATTAGCAGTGTGTACAATTTGGAGAAAATTTAAACACCGAACCGAGCTAGATATTATTTCAATTTTCGGTTTGGATATTAGGGATAAAATTTTGGGTTCTATTTGGGTTGGGCTTCCAAAAATATTAATTCGGTTCGGGTTCGGGTAGGGAAATTATCAGCCCGAACCCGAACCAAAACCGATATTTTTTTCTTAAAATAAAAACTTTAGCCCCCAACCCAAACCCTAAAAGCAAACTCAGCTGTCAACTGTCTCATCTCTGTCGGCAACGTTGCTCTGCCTTGACAGCACTGGCAGTGGCACTATCTCCTCTAGCCTCTGATGTGACCTGTGATTAAGGTAATAAATGCTACCAGCTAATGGTTTCATCAATATCCAATCTTTATTGGCTTGAAGCCTTGAATATTTTCTGTTCTTTGTTCCTTTTTTTCGGTCTCTGTTCCTTTTGTTTTCTTCATAAAAATTTTGGCTTTGCTATCTATTTAGAGAAAAAAGAAAAGAAGAATGAAATACAAACTATTTCTGCTTGGACAAAGTTGAAATGACGATTATTGGACAAAGTTAAAATTGAAACTCGTCTCAACAATTCTATTCGAATGTCTAATGAATGTGTATTTTGGTGGTCTGATACGATCCTGCTCGAACTAGTATACAAGAAAGAACTGAAAAGACCAATTTATTGGATAATCGAATTCATTAGCTGAGTCACAAAGCACTCCAGATGAGTGCAAAGTTTTCACCTGATGACTAGGATCTTTCTTCTTCTTCAGAGAGCAGACATAGTAGTTTTGACTGTACTTGACTTGTGAGCCTCCTAATCGAAGCTGAGTAAGAATTCCACTGATAGAAGCATCATATGCTTCAACCCGTTTCCCTTTTCTTGCAAATGTTCATAATTGTAATCTTTTCTTTCTTTTTGAGATCTTTCTAGAGCAGCCCTTTTGACTTTTGAGTAACAAGAGATCCTCTGCCTATGGAAGCTTTGCATTTATGATTAATCTAAGAAAAAATCAAGATCCAATGGAAATTTGGGTACATATTTGTGGTTTGCTTTTCAAGTAATCTATGACTGCAATTAGTCAAGTTTGGTGTGACTGTTGCTGCATGAGTGTTGAACTAACAGCAAGTCCATTAAAGAATTCATTGTTATTCTGAAATATGGCTTTAGTGATGGCCTCTGTTGATAGAGACAAACATCCTAGCTTTTCCCATGGCATTCCACGGCAGTCGGCAAGTGCGAATTAGGCTATCTCTCAAACTCGATCAGTAGAAGCTCATAAAAGATAAGTTTCATATAGAGAATAAAAAATATTGCTGCTTCCTTATGATAGTAGGACAGCTTTTGACTAATTTTGTCATGTTTGAAATGATCTGTTTTTGTCCTGTAGAATATTTGGTGAACTCAACTAGTCATTATTGGTTTCTTTTAGTGATACATACTTTACAATTCTACCTTTTTTTAAAATTATTTGGATTGGTTTAGATTAATTAGTTTCCTTTTTGCTTGAAGAATGACAGATCAACCAGATAGTTTTGAAATGAATGAATAAAATTATACGAGTATTCCACCAAGCCAACAGGAATCTATTTCTTCCAACTCTAGCAAAGAAAACCGATGAAGCCTCGGTCTAAAGTATGGGATCATTTCACAAAGTATACCAATGACGCCGGAGAAGTAAAAGCTTCTTATAACTATTGTAAGTTTGAATATTCTGCAAGTTCTTACAAACATGGCACCAATACATTGAAGAATCACGTGGATAGTTGTATGAAAAACCCACACAATAACCCTACCAACATAACTCAGTTAAAACAACAACCACTTTTAACATATGGAGACAGTAAAACTTGTTACATAGTCAATTGGAGATTTAATCAGGAAGATACAAGGAAGGCATATGCATACATGATTATTGTTGATGAGCTACCATTTAGTTTCATTGAAAAGGAAGGGTTTAGGCATTTTATGTCCATTGCATGTCCATCTTTTCAAATCCCATCTCGTATTACCATTACAAGAGATTATTATAATTTGTATTTGGAGGAGAAAGTGAAATTGAAGGTTTTTTTGAAACATTCAGCTAAAAGGATTAGTCTTACTACTGACTCTTGGACTTCTGAGTAAAGAATCAATTACATGTGTTTGACTGCTTATTTTATAGATGATGATTGGGTGTTGCATAAGAAAGTTTTAAATTTTTGTCCGATTGATAGTCATAAAGGTGAGGCTATTGGAAAAGGGGTGGAAAAATGTTTACTTGATTGGGGGATTGACAATGTATTTGTAATTACTGTTGATAATGCAAGTTCAAATGATGTTGCCACAAATTATTTAAAAAGATGATTTTCTAGTTGATGTACTTGTTTGCTTGGTGGTTTTCTAGTTGATGTACTTGTTTGCTTGGTAGTAAATATCTTCATATGAGATGTTTGGCTCACATAATAAATCTTATTGTGACCGATGGTTTAAAAGAAATAACTCCTTCTATTTCTCGTGTTTGGGGAGCAATTAGATATATAAGACAATCTCCAAGTAGGTTGAGGAAATTTAAGGAGTGTATTGATATGGAAAAAATTGAAAGTAAGAAGCTATTGTGTTTGGATGTTCCTACTAGGTGGAATTCAACTTACTTTATGTTGGACACGGCTTTGATGCTTGCAAAAGCATTTGAAAGACTTGAAGAGGTAGATCCACATTACAAGATTGATTTATTAAGGGAAAATGATAGGTTGCCTTGTGAGGATGATTGGGAAAACATTTCACGTTTTGTGAAGTTTTTGGAACATTTTTATGAACTCACACTTCGGATTTCAGGTTCATTGTATGTGACTTGTAATCAAGTGCTTCATGAGCTTAGTGATGTTGCTAAGTTGTTGAGTACATGACAAGAAAGTGATGATATTGAGTTGAGAATTATGGCAGAAAAAATGAGAGAAAAATATGATAATTATTGGGGAAGCCCAATAAAGTTTAATTTTATTGTGTTTTATGCAGTCATTCTTGATCATCGGTTTAAGTATGATTATGTTTAGTGGGTGATTGAAAAAATGTATCCACATGATATTGAACTTGATCTTGCGGGTAAGGTAAAAGAAGGGCTTTATGCACTTTTCGAGGAGTACAAGAAGTCAAATTCTTGTCAAGAGTCTCATACTCCTTCGTCTTTATTGTTGTCATCTTTGAATGTCTCTTCTACTTCAGTGTCAAGTCAATATTCAAGCAACTTATGTGTCCCGCCATTGAAAATGCGTTCTTTGATTATTGATAGCAGGCGTGAGTATAGTTTGCACAAGAAAGAGGGAAGGATTGATAATAAGAATAAATTGGACAAGTATCTTGGAGAAGAGTGTGAAGAGGGGGAGGATGAGTTCGATATCTTGAAATGGTTGAAGTTAAATGCTCCAAGATTTCCTATTCATGCTAAAATAGCTCGTGATATATTGGCTGTTCCCGTGTCTACGGTTGCCTCTGAACCTGCGTTTAGTACGGGAGGTCGGATTCTTGATACATTTAGGAGTTCATTAACTCCTAGAATGGTGCAATGCCTAATGTGTGCTACAGATTGGATACGAAATGAAGCATATTCAGTTAGAGTTGAGGAAGATATGGATTTTCTTGAAAGAATAGACAATGGTAATTTTTTTTTGCTTATCTATTTAAATTTTTTTTTTGTCATTTACGTACTAACTAACATATTCATCATTTGACTATTTCTTTTCATATCTTTATCAGAATTTGACAAGGACGTTCATGAATCAACAATTCTTGATCTTTGAAGATCAAAGTTTTCAATGTAAGCGATCATGAATCAGCCTTGCGCGGAAGTAAAGTGCCGAAGAATGAGAAGAATGCTCAGATTTTTAGTTAATTATGTAATTCGATCATTATTGTACTTGTATAATTTTAGTTATTTAATTAGTTATATTATTCAATTATTAATGTACTTGTATAATTGTATTTGATTTAATGAGGAGAATGCCAAGATTTTTGAAAATTTAATACGTTAAAATTATGCTAGATTCTTTATTTATTAACATTTCAAAATTTTAATTTATTTTTATAAAATTCAGTTTTGTCCAAACCAAATTTTTTCCAAACCGAAATAATTCGATTTGAATACTTATTAAGTTTGGTTCGGTTTATAGAAAAAAATAAAAAAATTAATTTTTCTCCAAATAACCAATCGTTTTTTTTCCAAACCGACTATATGAACACCCCTAACCCTAATCATCAATGTTAGGATTTTTTTTTTTTTTTTTTGGAAATTTGGTCTGAGTTTCGCAATAGGTGGCAAAACTCACACAGGCATGAAAATTCATGAAGTTTACATGTAAAAATTATATTTTAGTTTGATGAACTAACTATATTTCTAGCAAATTCAAAGTTGATTTTCTTAAATTTGAGTTTTAAAGTTTGAAATGTTTGAGAAAATCTATAAAAAATAAAAAATTAAATAGTAAAAAATAAATTTTTTTATTATGCATAATCAAAAATAAAATTGTATATAATAGTACTCACTTTCTAACCTGTAAGAAAATAGAACGGTCCTCTCCTGTGAGCTTAAGGCCAGAGCGAGCTGGTTGTTTGACAGGATTAATCGAAAGTGGAGCTATGACGAGTCTTTTTGTTTTTATTATTTTTTTGAGGTAGAACTATGTGAGTCCAGTTCGACTCCAGATCAAATAGACTATATAGACTATCTAATCTAACGTTGGGCCAACTTTTAAATTTTTTTTAATAAATACTTTTACCCATCTAATCGTTTGATCAAATTACTCATCTAATTCAACGGTTGAAATTCAGTGCAGCACATCCTGCAAAAGAGACTTGCAGCACTAGATCCAAAGTGCCATCTGTCTATATTTACAGTTACCGGCTGCTGATAACCCTTCAGCGCGAAAGATGAGAAATTTGCAACTTCGTCCCTATACTTCCTTTTCTTGAGGAACTTGGCCGTCGTGATGCAACCGTTAAACTACCATTTTTCCCCTTATTTTATAAATATTTAGACGAGAATGTGAAGTTTTTAAGCTAAGTTATTTTTATAAATAATTATGTTTTAATTTAAAATTTTTAAAATCACAACTATTAAAATTATGATTACTAAATCACATTAAAAAGTCAAAATTAATACAATCAGGATTAATAAAATTACGTTTTCTAATTGCTGTGTCATTCTTAAATATTTATAACAATGAAGCCTTGGGAAAAAAAAAACATAATTATTTTCCTTGTCCAACCACATGATTCATTTTTTCCCTCAAAAAAAGAAAAAGAAAAATTCACATGATTCATCATGAATTGCGTTGCTATCTGGTGCTCCAATCTCTCTCCTTTTTTTTATGAATAATTTCTTCCTTCTTTGACAATAATAATAAAATAATATTTTTTAAAATAATATATTTTACGAATTTGACTCTTACTTGTGACATCAACTCAAACTGAATTTGGATTAATCTCACCAATTGATGAAGATATATACAAAATTAAATTTTATCTATTATCTACTTTTTTTTAATATATCTTCAACAATCTATGCGCTAACATAAAAGAGAATAGAAGACTTACATTTATAAGTAAAAATAATTTTTAAAATTTAGAAAAAGTTAAATATTTAAAAAGGGAAAAATAACCTAAAAGGCAGTGTATTCGAAATCGAGCGAGTTTTATAAAGATCAAGTTCATGTTAACACGAAAGGAAACACAGGGCAGAGTTTTTTATTACATTCTTTTTTTGTAAGGAAACAAGGCATAATTTTAATAGCAGATATGCACTAAAAGAGTTCCGAATCAAAGGAATGTTTTTCTTTTACTATTTGAGTATGCAACAGATCTGTGTATGTAAGCTCTACTTGTTTAACCCTGATCTCATTTGACTGGCAAGTTCATAAAGGAAAGCTTAAGTTCAATATACCTGATGGCCTTATCTGTAATGAACGGGGAAAGTCAAGATAATCCAAGGCCCGCTGGATGTGAAACAACTACCACTTGATTCCTGTGCTTTATGACCTGATTTTGAAGGGAAAAATTATGCCAGAACTTTCTTGACATTTAAATCATGGAACAGGTGAGCGATTGACATTGCTTCTACCTCTATTAGACCTCTTACTAGATATTTACTGTTCTAGAGGAAGCCAATGCGGGTAGGTGCTGGGAAGCTACAGATTGGATATGCTTGTCTCTTTGATGAGTTCAGTTTTGCCACGACTTCATAAGCTGAGAATTCCATGTGGCCAAGACACACAAACACCTTAGCTTTTGCGAGTAGAATGACTCAGCATTTCCAGCCTTTTAATGGTTGTCCTGACGAAAAAGCAGCATTCTTGCTGATTGTGTAATGACTTACTCCGTAAACATCTTAACGGAAAACTGTCGAAGCTTTTGATTAGGCATTCAACTGGGTTTAACCAGACCAGTAGCTAAAAGCAACTGGTTTGAGAAGTCTTCTCACCAAAAATCTCCACAAGAGCAATATCCATCTTTGAAATGATGAAACCTGTTTGCATCACGAACAATTATTTCTCTGCCCACAAGTTTTGATATCAGCTTGGTGGCTGAATGACAATTTACACATGCCCTAAGATTCTTTGTAATTCGAAGGGTTGCCCCAGGAGGAGTACTAATCAGCCCATATGCAATTGCTAATCTCTCACTATGATTACACAGAGACACCTCCTTGTCTTCAGTATCTAAATCATGCAAAGCAGATTCTGTATCTGGAACGAATCCATTCTCCAACAACCTCCTTTCTAATATCTCAAGCTCCTTATATATCTCCTCCGACCTCGGATGAGAATTGTCTCCCATGCGAAATGACTCCAGCTTTCCCTTTACTTCAATCATAGTATATCCCAAGTCTTTAGCCAATCCTTTCTCCTTCATGAGTACTCGAACCTTTGCTACTCCATCCCACATACGGATTGAAGCATACAAATTTGAGAGCTGCACATAATGCCCTGTATTCATAGGGTCTAAAGAAAAGAGCCTCTCAGCAGCATATTCTCCCAATGTGACATGGCGGTAAATTTTGCATGCACTCAAGAGTGCTCCCCAAACTGATACAGCAGGTTCAATTGGCATCTTCTGAATAAAATCGTATGCCTTCTCCAAATATCCAGCTCGACCAAGCAAGTCAACAACACAAGCATAATGTTGGTGGCGAGGCTGAATGCCGTAATCTCCCATGCTGTGGAAAAATTCCCATCCCTCTAGTACAAGACCTGAATGTTTACATGCTGTAAGGAGTCCAATAAATGTAACATCATTAGGCCGCACCCCAACACTCTTCATTGCATGAAAAAGATCAACAGCTTCTCTTGCTTGACCATGCAATGCATAGCCCACTATCATTGCACTCCATAGGACAACATCTTTGATTTGGGACCGGTCAAACACTTTGCGAGCTAACTCTACACTACCACATTTTGCGTACATGTCAATAAGAGCCGTATTGGCATAGACATCATCCCTATACTCACAGTCACAAACATAATCATCCATCCATCTCGCTTGCTCAAGTGACCCAACATAAGCACAAGCCAAGACCGCAGACCGTACCGTCACAGAATCTGGCCTAATATTCTTCATTATCATCCTATGAAAAAGCTCTATAGCTTCATCAGCATGACCATTTTTAGCAAACCCTGAAATCATTACATTCCATAGAATAACATCCTGGACCTCCAATTGGTCAAATAAAGTTTTAGCAACCAACACTTGCCCACATTTCGCATACATGGCAGTGAGAGCTATCCGTAAGTCCAGTTCATACTCAAGTCCCATTTTCATCACGAAACCGTGTACACATTTGCCCTGTTCCAAGTCCTCCACATCACTATAAGCCCTCAGCAGACTAACCAATGCAATCCAATCAGGTTTAACATTCAATTCCCTCATTTCACTAAAAATCTTCAACGCCTCTGTAGGCTGCCCATTCTGAGCACATCCTGAAATCATCAAAGTCCAAGATATGATATTTCTTTCATCTAACCCATTGAAAACAATCCGAGCAAGACCAATTTTCGCACATTTAGAATACAGCGCCATGAGCCCATTCTGCACAAATACATCCGTCTCTAATCCATGTCTGAAAACTTGCCCATGAACCGCTTGGCCAAATCTAAGAGCCATTAGTCCACTACAAGCTTTAAGCACATGAGGAAATGTAAAAGAATCTGGACTCACATACGCCTGTTGCATGGCGTTGTACATATCAATAGCTTCATCCAACATGTTGTGGCTAGAGTACCCTCTGATAATTGCATTCCATAAGAAGACATACGGTTCAACAAATTCATCAAACACCTTACGTGCATAACTAATTTCTCTAAGACTGCAGCTCACATAAATAAACTTGGTGATTATAAATCCATTATTTTGGAGCCCAAGAGCATAAAGTTGGGCATGGATTTGATTCAAATGGGTCCTGTTTTTCGATTTTTCCAGTAGAGCTGTGTAATGGGATTCATCAGTCATGTTGTAGACATAGTTGATACTGTAATAAGGATGATCAAGAAAAAGGGGCAAAGAAGAAAAACAATACTTAAATATCTTGAATTTGGACGCGGAAAGTTCAAGTAATGCTAAGCCCAAGAGTCCCGAAATGGAGGAAAAAGAGGGGAGCGAAAGAAATGAGAAAGATGGCAATGCTCTGTGGAGAGATTGAGACAGAGCCATAGGCAAATGCCTGTTACGTACCGAACTGCACCATAAACACAGTAAAGTAAGAAAAAGATGCGAAGGGGTAAATGAACTTCATTTTCGCATGTAATTTGTAAGAGGGGAAATCTAAAGATTAGTTCAGTTCTATGTAGTAAAGTACTCGCTAGACTCATATACAAGAACCAATCACATTTTTCACCCGAGTCCTATCTCATCTCTCGCAAATTGATTTACCTTTTTCATTCTCCAAAAGAAAAAAAAGTATTAAAAGAAAACCAAACGAAATAAGTGTTCATTGGTTGGGAGTTTCAGCAAGGACTTTGAACTAGTAATTTTAGATAATGAACTAAGTTCTTCGTTAGAATAAGTTTAGATAATGAACTAGTAATTTTGATCTGATTACTCTCTCGACGTACATTTCTTATACAAAACAAACAGAAAAATAATATTCATTTTTAAATAAGGGAAGCAGTATTTTGTAGTCAGATTGAGAGATCCTGAAGCCGTTCTATGAACAACAACTCATGAAATACAAAATGGTTTGAGTTGGATGAATGGCTTTGGTACAATGGTTGTATCAGAACGAAGTAGCAGATCGATTTATTTCCCTTCTGACGAAATGGAATCATATTTAGGTTTGCACTAGAGAGTTCACCACACTGGATATTAATCTCCTTCCCCCTAAGAAATGCACAGATTACCGATACAACAGCAACCATTTCATCTCTGCCTTCAGACTTCAGATTTCAGCATAAAACAGCTTCAGAACATCGACCTACGAATACAATAATTAGTACAAACATTCCATATGCACAAACTAGATTTTCAGTATCGGTCATATTCCTTCTTTAACTGAATTAGTTTTGGTTGTTTTGATAAATAGCTGAAGCTATGCACATTATGGTCCATATTATCATACCATTTAATAGGTAAAAAACCAAGAATATCAATTCAAGTTCAACAAACCACTAGTCATTCCAAGAACAGTCAAATCGAGGAATCTCCATCTTACCATTGGGTAAGAAAATATGTATATGTTCTCTTCTGTTTTATCGTATTCTATTTTATCAGAAAGAATATGAAAATCCACAGAAAGACTTTTATCCAAGAAAACCAACTATCCAGAATAGGCAAACTTCGTGTCCATCTCAAAGAATCCATTTTGACTTCAGAATGAGAGATACAGGAATATATGAGTAAGAAAGCTGAACAAATCAGCAACAACAAATTTTATTTATGAAAAGATGACAGCCATAACAAACAAGATGAATGAAGTTAACACCAATTCACATATGTACAATATAAAGCCACAGATTCTCCTTCCATGGGAGAAGTCTACCTCTTTCTTTCTTTGTCTGCTGCTCTTAAAACACCCCTTATCAGATCTTCCTGTTTCAGCGGAATGGCGATTCTTACCACAAACAAGATGACTGAAGTTAACACCAATTCACATATGTAAGGAACTCTTCCATCCCTGGTGGCGTCGTGAACTTATGGTTTGTGAATGCTTACTGTAAGCTAAGCAAGTCCCAGGCACAAATAATTTTGACAGAGTGATGTCTTTATAGTAATAAACAGCAGGGTTAGATCTTCTCTCCTCTATCATTTTCTGGGTTCTGAGAAAACTCCTGCCACTCCACATGGTGTTGTATCTCTCTGTGGCACTTAGCTGCTGCTTTATCTGATACAAACCCCATTCCTACCTAAAAAGATTGCAAACTTTAATTGAGAGTTAACTCAAAAACTAAAGCTGCAAATCTACGAATATTATATGAACTAGTAAATAACTTGCTTCAAAGAAAGATAGTCTGCTAAATAGGTTACTATGACCCAATAATATGCTATATAGAAAACAGATAATTTATTACCTTGTAATCTAACCATTAACAACCAAAATTACACAAATTACTCTAGTTCTCAACAAGACCGACAGCCCTAAATCCCCAAACTCATTGAGCTGAGCTCAGAATCCCAAGCTCCAATGATTATCCTATCGCTCAAACCTTAGAATCAGTGAAAAGCATCGGAATGTGATTCTGCGAATGTGATTTGCGGAAAAACTAGAATATCATACCCTGTAAATAGACCTTTATCAACCAGTTATATTTACTCTAGTACTCAGATCCCAATTAGTGCTCAATCCTGCTTCAGAAGCAAAGTTCATGAGCCTTGTGAAAATAGATCGTGTTGAAACCCCAATTCCCTCCAAAACCGCTTGGCCCTCAAAACCCAAGGCTTGAGCTGAGTTCATGAGCTTAAACAAATAAGAGGTCCAATAACCATCTCAGAGATTGACAAACAAGAATATACAAAGTGAAAAACATCACTGTATCATTCTGTACATTCTCTACCATGACCATGAACTGTCACCATTGATCTAATATGAGGAGAAGAAATGAGAAAGCAGCATATTGCAAATATCATTTCCCACTCCTTATTACATCCCAAACTAGAGAATAAAACAATTATCAAGTTATATGACCTACTGCCAAATATATAGATACATGATTTTATCAAGAAACTTGATAGAAGGTCAATATTTAGAGAAGGAAAATCAGCTTGATCAGTGAGGTCAACTAATATCTAAGAAGAAAATCCTTGCTGCTAAACTTCACATAGACACTTGAAAGAGTATCAAAAGAACTACGACAGTAATCCAAACCCTCAAAAATTTCCTTGGTCTCCATCACTTCTACAGTCTTTAAAGTATTCAACAAGTTTAGCCATAAAGAAAGGGAACAATGAAAACACATAAAATGCTTCCAAGTTTGGAACTCTTACAATAAATGCAAATGCATCAAATATGGCATAATCTATTCAAATCACAAATTAGGACTGTAAAATGAAAGGAATATGCAATCACATTTCTCCAAGATCAACTTATGAAACAATTCTGCAATCGCATATCTCCATGATCAAATTTTGAAACAATGAAATGTCATAAAGAATACAAGACTTCATCGCTCCATTAAATTCAACTTCAAAACGATTTCCACCAAGAAAAATTAACACGTGTCATATTATACAATCAATACCTAAAAGAAGTACAGTTCATGATCAACATAACACCTTAGCAAACTTACACCAAATAAATAAAGATAATTACAGAATCAATGGACAAATTAACAAGTATTCGGAAGTATATGAATCCCTGCGCCTCATTTTTCAACTCTCATCACAATTCTAGTTCTTAATTCGCCAGCTATGGTTACATTTCGGGCATCAAGAAACCGCGAATTCCTGAACAGTCTAACGACTTCCTTCACTTCTTCATCTCCACACTCGTCAACAGCCACAACACAAGCACCTCCACTCCTCACGGTCCTCTCCATCTCGGCAACATACCGGGCCGGAAACAGAGCCCTATCAAGGTACCCACCAAACCCGAAATCAAACACATTATCAAAAAACGGCAAATTATGAACGTCGCAACGGCTGACTAAAGGAAGGGACTCCACCACCTCCACCCCAGTCACATCAGCAACCCCCATATTGTTCAAAGCCATAACAGCATGGCCCGGCCCGGCCGAGACGACCAAGGCCCGAGAATGGTTTTGCAGCCGATGAACATTGAGGGCTGGAGCTTGGATCTCAAGCCATGAAAAGAGAGCAGTATAAGAGCGAACTGCGTGAACCCATGTTTTTGAAGACCAGAGACGCTTGTTGCGCTTTTCCAGAGAGGTGTTGGAGCGGTGGCTGTAGTCGCAGGTGGATTTTGGGAAGGATCTTTGGTAAGCCCTTTTGGAGTCGTGGTGGAGGGGTTGGGGGCCGAGGCAGGTACGGGGTTCCTGGAGGTAGAGGAGGAGAAGAGTGAAGGTGGCTATGGCAATGCAGGTGAACGAGAGTTTGTTCAGAAAGATTTGGATGTGTCTCTCCATTGTCGTTGATCTCCGGAGAAATGGAAGAGAGGGAAAGAGGTTGCTGACGATGGATTTTACTCGCTGCAGCGGCGTCGTTTTGTGTCTTTAGTGATTTTTTTTCCTTTAATAACTATTTCCTTTCAAGGATACTATTTTCAATGGATTTCACGTGCTGCAGCGGCGTCGTTTTAAGTCCTTAGTGAAAATTTTTTTAATAGCTTTTTTTTTAGTGATCTTACACTATTTACAAATGGGAACGGAGAAAGAAATCTATATATATATATATATATATATATATATATATATATATATTAAAGTTGAGGTAGAATCATTAGGTGATAACATGTGGATAATTTTAAACTTAATTGAATTCTCATTATGCCAAGTTGCATTGTATGTATTTATGAATATATTGATTAATGTGCCTACATAAACTCATATAAAGAACTAATTATCTTAATTTTAGTGAAATTCAATTTATGTTAAAATATATGAATCTACTAATTATCTTGATATTGATAATATAATTAATTATACAACTAATGAATTTATAAATAATATTAAACAATAGACTTTTGAATACAAGTAATAATCTTGAACTTATCTTAAATCTACTTATTTTATATATATGTCTCTAACTATAATATATATACATGAATCTACTATAAAATTAATATATAATTAATGTCATTAAACAGTTCATAAATTGAACAATTATTTTCATTTGATGATTATCAAATCTGTATTACATCCAATGTATAGATTATAAATATTGAATACATTAATAGATTCAAATCTATCCTTAAATACATTCCAGTAGTACATACAATGTATACAATATAGACATTGAATACTAAACTCTTCAAGTTTTCCATATAATTAATAAATTCAAATATATTGTTACATACATTCATAGATAATTATTTACACACAGCTATGGTTCTTCTACATAAATAGAAGATTTCATAACATAAAAACAATAGGTGTATCAAGTTTTTGTAAATAGTTCTATGATCTACGAACAGCCAATAGATCATGAATACAAGAATATATTTACTCTGATCCATACTACTATCATTTATTAAATTACATTGGTAATCTAAAAGACTATGAACATTAACTCAAACATTCATATATGAATACAACCAATAGATCATGAATACAGGAATACATTTACTTTGATTCATACTACTATCATTTATTAAATTACATTGGTAATCTAAGAGACTCTGAACATTAAGTCAAACATTCATACATGAATCTTTACCTTATATCTACTCTAGAAGATTTCATCACATAAATACAATAGCTATCTCAACTCTTCATCAATGTATTCTGATGTGCTATAGCTGTGCAAATCTATATATATCTCTATCCTATTCAAGTAGATATCAGCTAAGAGGGCTATGTACTTTTATGATTCCTGTGGAAGACTAATAGATCATGCAGAAGGAAATTGGAAAGTCATTCATTAAATTATATTGGTATTTTAAAAGACTTTGATCAGTAATTAAATACATCTTATCATACCATTTCAACAGACAATCAAATTTCATTTAAATACCTTAATCCAAGCTTATAGGCCATCACATTTGTAACAAAAGCAGGATTACAGCAGAATATAGCAGAAGCTAAAGGTTGCAAAAAAAGAAAGATCAAGAAGATTAGCTAAGGAAGGATGCATTATGTGTGTTTGGATCAATTGACTAAAGAAAAACAGGAGAAAAGGATTTTTTTTCGAATACATATAATGCTCGAAAGCCTAATGAGATGATGAATATTGACTTTTTGATATTGGATGAACAGGTAAGTTATAAATTCCTTTTTCATTTTCAGTTTCCATATGAATTGTTCAGGGGAATTCTTTCATTTTACTGGGTACAGATTTCATTTTCCTTTTTGATGTTATCAGTACAATGAACATCTTTGCTAATTTCTTCACATCAAACATATAAATACAGGACAATATGAAACATTGTATCATCAGAACTAAATTCATCCCACAATATCTTGACTATATTGAATAAGGAAGTTATTATATCATGAAGAATTTCAGCTTGCAGAATCCTAAATCATTGTATAAGGTCATAGATGAAGAATTTACAAATATCGATTGATGAAAGTACATATATTGAAGAAGTGATCAAAGACAAGCCAAACATTCCTAGACACAAATTTATGTTGGTGGCTTTTGAAGATGTTCAGTCTCGGGCTAGAGATCTTAGGATTCTTCTAGGTAAGATTTTTCTGTATACAAAGTGGTGTTGTAAAATATATTTATTTGTGATGAAATTGTCTACTAAATTCTAATATTACTGTGAATTACAGATGTGATAGGACTGATCATTGGTATCTCACAAGTGCAAGATCGAATAAGCAAAGGTCATCACATAAGTTCGCAATCAATAACAATCAAAGACTATAAGTAAGTTCATTTTATGATGTTTGATTCCATATACATATTTTGTATATATGAACGATTGAAGAATTCAGAGTAAAACTTACTGCATGTATGTTATTGTGTAAAGATGAAACACTCCAAGTCACTTTGTGGGATTCTTTGACAAGTGTGATTGATAGATCCTCTATTTTGAATACCGGAGAGCCTCAAGTTGTTATTCTAACATCCATGATCATGAAAAAGGAGAATAATCAGTATTCCATTTCAAGAAGCAGTGCAACTAAGATCTATGCAAATTTAGATGTATTTGAAGTTTGGAATTTCAGGAAAATGTAATTATTCATTGTCTACAAAAGTAATTTTTTACTAAATCATTAACCTGAACCAAAACATGGGAGAAATTGCAAGTGTCAATAGATTGAATTGAATGAAAAAGCAACTGAAATCAATGTCACAACTGCTGTTCTGACAAAAGCAAGTTATGAGTTAAACAAGAAGACAATTGCGGAGCTAAATGAAATGATTGAAAGTGGAGAAAGCATGGTATGTGTTGATTGTGTATGGAATGTAATGATGTTTGTTGTCTATACGTGTACTTTTTTCAGATGTTCATGCCATGACAAAAATTTTTCAAATGATGCAGGAAAAGTCAATTTACAGTTATGTCACTGTCATTGATATTGATTCATTTAATGGATGGCGATATAGCTGTTGGACAAAATGTAGACGCATACTCAGGGTACATGAAAGCAAATTATCCTGTGATTTTTGCCTGCAGACAGAAGAATATCCTGGGACAAGGTACGAAAGGACATAGATTAATGTAATGAAAGTGGTAACAAGATTTTTGTTATTAAAAATGCACAGCTAGGGCTCTCATATTATAAACAACATGATAATGATTTCAGTTGTAAAACAGATATCGTGTTGAAGTAATGGTAGAAGAATATACAGGGCAGGGTCGATTTGTTTTATTTGATAGAGATATACAAAAGATTGTGGAGATACAGGCCATTCAACTTGCTCAAATAGTTGCAGAGGTAATATAAATCACAATTAAATAAATTTATAATGTTATCCAGATAGAAGACATACCAATAAGAGATACATATGCATATATAAAATTGTGCAGGAAAACATAGATGAGGCAAGTCCACTAAAAAAAATGATAGGGAAGAAGTTTAACTATCAGGTAAAGTTCAATGACCAAAGTCGTGGTACTGTGCGAGAAAGCTTTACAGTAAATCGTACATATGAAATGTTTGAAATTGTTGAAGAAGCAAAAGCTACAGAACAGGTGACTATTAGTTCTCATCTACATACAATATATACTGATTAAAATGCAACATACTTAGCAATTTTACTAACATTAATATATTTTGCAGAATGCTGCAATTTCCAAGGAGAAAAACATGATTGACACACATTCGATTCACGAAGAAAAGAAAAAAAGGGGCAATATTAAGGTAATTGAATAATAAACTGACAGTAAATTATGCTATTATGTTGTAGTGACTTATAAAAAAAATGACTTCATGCAGGATAGAATCAACAGAGTCAAGTAACCAAACAAGTGATGCTGGAAACAAAGAAAATACTAGCAAAATGAAGTTAATTCCAAGTTGATACAGCTCACAGACTGAAAAAATAGAAAAAATATGAAGATTTGTTCTTCATGGAATGACTTTTGGATTTTGAAATAGTATATGGTTTAATGATCAATGAATATTTTTATCAATTCAAATTTGTTATATATGTTGATACAGAGAAGGAAAAACAATGCTAAATTAAGACATCCTCATGAATTTATTTTTGATTTTGTTTGCAATAATTTACTCAATTTTTACAATGAATCAAAATATTTTCTAAAATACTATATTTCTATGAATATTCCAAAATCACCTAAGACCAATCAACTTGCTTAAATAGTTGCAGAGGTGATATAAATCACAATTACATAAATTTATATAATTATGCAGATATAATACATACCAATAAGAGATACATATACATATATAAAATTGTGCACGAAAACATAGATAAGGCAATATGAAGTCTACTGAAAAAAATCATAGGAAAGAACTTCTTATGTCAAATGAAATACAATGACCAAAACCATAAGAAAAGAAAAAGATGGCAAGATTACAATAATTGTATAATAAAATGCAGTAAATTACCTTATGAATACGAGGAAAAAGAGGTTAACTCCAAGTCAGCATACAATGTTGCAAATGAATGACTATATTCCAAAACCAACTGTAAATTTCATCAACTATAAAAGAATACAATGTTATTTACAAATTCATAATCCATGTTATTAAAGCAGCATATAAATGCAATTCCTAAACTTAATTCAAAGAAAGCAGTAAATATAATACAACCATTTAAATAGAATACTTATTAAACTTAACATGAAAAATAGAAAAAAATAAACTTATTCATTTCAATGATAGTTATCTGAGGATAATGGAAACAAATACATCATCTAAGATCCAAGATACATCAACCAACATAGATCATCTTCAAGATTCTGAATGATGCATCCGTTTGGGTCATTAGCAGCTTCTGCATCCGTTTCAATATACAGATCATTAGCAGCTTCTGAACATTTCAAAATTTATGAAAAATAATATTATATCATAACAACTTTCAAATTATAATAACATGCAATAAGATGTACCTTTTGTATTCACGCATCCTCCCAGTAAGCTCTTCCAATTGTCCAATTTGCCTATTTGAATCCTTGATATTCTCCAATTTCTAGAATCCATTTCTGCAGCCAAATGAATCACACTTCAAATAAACACATAAAGGCAGCAATTTCAAACGTTAAATATGTGGAATAAATAAATTGTTTTAAGAAAAAAGGAGTACATGAGAATTTAGATGGATGAGGGAAAAAAGTGCAATAATAGGTATGGCACATCTACATGAGATTGGAACATGAATTGGTCCAAGACTACAAGTTAAGAGATTAATGCAATCTTCAATAGGTGCAATTAGCAAAAAAACTTATTGAATCGATAAATTCTCCAATTCCAAAGTAATAATCTAAATAAAAGTAGCTCAAGTCTTCAACAACCACCAATAAATTTACAAATCTGAAACTGGATACACTTCTTACAAAATATAATTCTACATTTGGATTCATTACTTCCAAATAATATAACAAAAAAGAGAAAAATCCCCTTGGCTCCTTTGCTCTTTTAGATTCCAACATTTATGAGGAAAAATTCGAAAGTTTTCAATAAACCTCCATTTGTTACAGTTCTCCAGTAGCCACCAAAAAAGAAAAAAACTTTCATCGAAAATTGCGCAAATCTAATTAAAGATACTAATGTTAAGTAAAAAAAAAGAAACAAATTTACCTGCCAAGCGGCGATGAGGTCTGTCACGCTGGCGGAGCGGAGGTTGGGATCATTGGAAATGGTGTTGAGGAAAAGGTCATAGAGAAGACTGCAAAGGACTCCACTTCGATCTGGGTCTAAACCCAGGCTTCACCGCCATCCTCAACCAACTCCATTGGTCTTGGGTGTTGGAGTTGTGGTGCTGGTGCTCTACATGACAGCCAATGCACTTCTCCACCGAGATGCCTCAATTTCTTTGACTTACTTTCAAGCTTTGACTGGCATGATTGAAGCTGAATTATTAATCCTTGACAATGTGAACAGTATAACCTAAATGCGTTCAACACATTCTCTTTTTTATAAATAGTTCATAATTTTATATTACTTTAATTTAAATTCAATTACTTTTTCTTAGTTAATTCATAATATTTATAGAAATAATTTTATTTAAAAAATAAAATACTTGCCAATACTAATACCAAAGGCAAAAAAATTTCGCGCTTCGCGCGAGCTTCAAAACTAGTGAGCATTAAGCTCGATCAGCATGGAATTAATCCCTTTTGATATGATAAAAAGTGTTTTACCAAAGAGTTATTATTTTAACTTATGAGTTTACTTTATTCAGTGCTTTTTGAAAAACAGATAAAAAAAATAGTAAAACAAATAAAATAGTTTGAAAATTAAACTTACTGTTATAAATTTAAATGTTAGTAATGCAAAATTAAAGTAAAAGCGTCACTCAATATATTTGGAGAATAATATAAAACTAAAGAAAATAGAATATAGAATATAGAGAGAGAAAGTAGAACTCAAGAATCAAGAGTAATCACATTACTTATTAATGTCATCATATGGCCCTACATATAGGCTCATAATACAAGAGTTTATGGAAACTCAAAATCTAATAGGGAAAGGAAATCAAATCTGATTAGGAGTCATATTTTGGGAGTCCAGTTCTCTTCAGGAAACTGACTAATATGAACATCTACATATTATTTCATAACACTCCCCCTTGGATATTCATAACATAAAGAATATGCCTCGTTAAAACCTTACTAGATAAAAACTCAGTGGGAAAAAAACTCTAGTGAAGGAAAAAGAGTACATTATTCTTTATGTCATTATTACTCTCCCTGATAAGAAAATCTTTTGAGATTTCTTAACCGATGCTTTTTAATCAAATGTTGCTATCGGTAAGGTCTTAGTGAATAGATTTGTCAAATAATCAAATTCATTGCACATCAATATCACATCTCTTCTGGAGTTTGTGAGTAAAAATATACTTTATATTTCCTTAGATATATTCCAAACTTTATTATCATCCAACAATATAGTTGGAATTCCTGCTTAGATGATATAGATTTATCTCGAATACATTAATTATGATCACATATATTTTCAACCAACATCATAAATTTCTATAAGTTGAAGATGTGGTTGTTATAATCATTACATGCCTATAAATGCATGGTTTATGTGGATCATATAGGTAACTTATAACTTGCATATCTATTTCAACAGGAGTTAGATTTTCTCAATATTTAAGATAAACTATCTCAAGGAGATTCAAAAGCAAGCTTAATGCCGTCTCAAAATTTATTGGGTAGAGAAAAACTAGAATAGATATTTGTTTGCATACAAATAAGTGTATTTATGCTCTAAATTACAGAGTTATGGTACTTCAGGACCAAAGAGTTCTTCAATATCCTTTTAATAGATATAAAAGATTTTACATATAATAACTCAATAACTATTGATGTGCTATGTCCATGTGAAACATCTTCAGCATGTTCAATCAAAACAAAATATTGACTTTGTAAAATATTGATCACAATACTTGCTCCTCTAAATTCTTCAGGAAAAATATCTTGATCATCAAATCATTTTCTCTTTTGAGAATTTTATTTTTAAAAACAAGAGATCAATCACGTTTCAGGCATGTATCAAAATCATATAGTTATAGAATTCATATATATGTCACGTTGGGACATTTATCCAAATAGAAATATCCATAAGTAGAATGTTATATTGACTAACTTTACATGAGTCAGATAAACAATCAATATGCAATATTATGCAAATAAACAATATTTTGAACTTTTAGTTCATTAATACTTGTGCATAGATCAAGATAATGAAAGTCATAAATGATATCCTCTTTAATTGATGATTTTCTCCCCCTAATGTGAAGAACACTATGCCAATCAATAGATTGTACAATGAGGATATCTTCTAATAAAGAAATACATATAGAATTTCTTTATATATGGACATACTCAATCATTCTTTCAATAAAAATTTACTAAGACAATCTCATTATGTTCTACATGAACAATTATATGCTTCAAGTATATTGAGTCTATCAGGGACTTCAAATATAAGTACTATTATCAAATGATAACAAATATAAACACATATTAAGTGTTATCATTCACTATTATATCCACCACTAGAAATATATTTTTTTGTTATCAGCGCCAGGTCTTACAAAGAATCATATATCATAACTCATGACAAATTTTCACTTTTATAGTGCGCATTTTATAAGCAAATATTAATTGATATCTCTTTGAGATTACACTTCAAGTGTATTATTCCTACGGAGAATACATGTACACTTCAAGTGTACTTGTGAATAGTTTAAACTTTTCATATTTCTCATACAAACTTTATCATTTCGAGTCTGCAGACATCAATTTGGAAATCCTCATTCTGAATTAATATATTATGCGCATTAATATCGTTGACGTCATGTTGAGATCTTATCATTTATCGCAGTTTTCAGGTACCTGAATTTCTTCTCGAAATAATATATCAATAATGTTTGGAGGAAAATTCTGCTAGAATTTAAATCTCCTCAACTTAACACATATAACCATCTTAAGCCTTTGCTCTAGTAAGGAGTTTGTATCTTTGGAACCAACTTATTTACCACATTTCAGTTGTGTCTAAAATTTATTTGTAGTGGTAGATTATCCTTCAAGGATATCAAATAGGAGCATTCTTTGCTGGATGTT
Source organism: Rauvolfia tetraphylla (assembly GCA_030512225.1). Taxonomy (NCBI): domain Eukaryota; kingdom Viridiplantae; phylum Streptophyta; class Magnoliopsida; order Gentianales; family Apocynaceae; genus Rauvolfia; species Rauvolfia tetraphylla. Next base: position 3,981,156 of record JAJQKT010000012.1, read on the forward strand.
GGTCAATTAATATACATATCTATATAAATTATCTTTTGAACTTCTGGTTCAAGGTATCTTCTATGAGGATCAAAATAGAAGATCAAGATGAGACACATACTAATATCTTTATCCAACCTCATGATTATCCTCTTTATTATATTCAAAATTAACAAAATACGAATCTCTCCCTTGAAATTTGCTCCCAACATATTTAATAATCTCTTTGAGAACCCATCTCATTACCTTTGTAGTGGAGCAACATACATAGTGCATCTCTAAATTTAGGATGGAAAATATTTGGTTTCTGACCACAAACCAACTACTATGAGGAGAATTACAATGTATTGGTAAAATACAAAATAAGTGCTAATATATTCTACAGGATGTTCAATATTTATCTCAATACAACTAGTATTATTATGACAAATTATGTCTTTGGGAGAATATTAAAACAAGAGCTCATTATCAATAAATTGTGCAAACTACAGGTTGCAAAAACAACAATATTCATAAGACTATTTGTTGATGCATCAACTAGTAATTTCTCCTTATTCATCCCAAAATAACGCATTCAACCCCAAGTAATACTGGTAACAACTTTTAAATAAAACAAGCAGTACATATAAATTTGTCATATTAAGAAACTTCTGGTTCCATAAAAAATTCAAAATCATTCTTCATATTTTAATGATCCGGGATAGTCCAACCGGTCATGCCAACTAATAAATTATTTATCAGTAAACTTCAAATTTACTCAATATTGCATCTCAAATACAAATTCTATGCAATATAAACCAAGAGAGATGAATGGTGATATTTATAATTGACATATATTTTATGTCATAATAGTAATGCATATGCATTAAAAAGTCTATTTGTCTAATGTCTCGATAGAATAATAGTATCATTAATGCTAAACTAACAAGACTATATGGAGCATAATGCATTATAGAATTGACCATTATGTGAAGATCATGTAGCTCTTCTAGAGCTTTAAATCAATTAACCCTTCTAGAGTTATTGATCAATTAGTTCTTCAGGAACCTTGCACTACCATTTATACTTTACACATATATTTTAAATTTTGTCTAAATAAACACAAATATTGTTTAGAGAAATTATATTTTCACCATTCTTGATCCAAAATAAACTAAAATAATATGTAAATACTAGAATATAGTATTTAAAACTTTTCAATAATAATCACAAAATGATAAAATAGAAAAGTAACAATTCGATAATTTAAAATTTTAATTAACATTCAAAATGCTAAAAACTTTTTCTGGATATTCAAAAGAACTGGCTACGTTCACATATGCCATATCAATATTATCAATACAAGAATCATTACGATCAGTAGCATAATTTATGAAATTAAAGAATTATCAATAATTAATAGAGATTCATAATATGCTTGACGTACTACAAGTACATGACAAACTTTCATATTGCATCAATAACATGTTAGAATTATTACATTCTCTTTTTCCTTCTCATTATTTTCTCAATTCTGATGAGTATCTATTCACTGGGGATTTAATAAGTCATTCTTATAGTATAAGAACAAAGTGTATTTCTACTAGCCGTGACCAAAGTCTCGTACATAAACATATTATAATTTCTAATGTCATTCACTTCAGGGAATGACATAAAAATATTTGGTCGAGCGTCAAATTTTTTATCCAGGACTCATTTAGTCTCAGAAGATATAAATTCAAAATATTTTTGAAAAACTTTTTTTCGATATTACTACTACAGGAGCATGTTAGAGATATGAGAAAGAAAAAATCTTTTATTCATCACATTACTAGTAATATTCTCCTTATATCTTTAATTGAGGAGAAATTCTAAATGCAATAAAATTTTGCATATTGATAGACATACAATCTTATAGGCACACTTATAACAAATCATAACTAGCATTTATATAACAATCATCTTCTGGTGATTGTATGTTTCATTCACAATTTGCTAGTAATCAAGCGATTTTGATGCTTGTATTTTTTTAAATGGTGTATTCAGAACCCACAATATCCAGATGCATATATTCTAATCGTCATGATTATATAGATTATTCTTACCATATCTGCGTCTATGTCCACGAATTCGACCATGACTACGGCCATAACCATTAGTTCTAATGCATTCACTCATATATTTAAAGTAAACTGTGTTGTTGGTAGAATGACCATCTTCTGGTGGTCAAATATTTCTTTTAGATCCTTCCACAAAATAAGTAAATTTCTCACGGTAAGATATTTTGCCTTTAGATTTTCATGAAAATAATGGCAGAGAAAAAAAATATGACTTTTATACGATTTTGAGATAATGATGTATTATTTTCAATAATGGTGTACATTACGTCTTGATAAATTTGAGCATCTAGTGTCTATGATATATAATTCTTTCTATAAATATCAAGAGTAAAAACAAAACGATTTTTGAAAGTTTTGCCATGAGAATTCAATAGGTAGAAAAAATACCTCTTTTTTCTCTTGATTAAACTCTCAACTTCGGTGGCAGAGACTCGTGCTTTCTTGACTTAATGCAAACTACAAAGATGTAACAGTAGAGCCTCGTGTTGATAACGTGCTATGAATTTAAGTGTTGATAAAGCAGAATTAAAGCAAAAGCGTCACTCAATATGTTTGAAGAATAATATTAAACTAAATAAAAGAGAAGATAGAATATAGAGAGAGAAAGTATAACTCAAGAATCAAGACTAATCACACCACTTATTAATGTCATCATATGACCCTATATATAGGCTCATAATAAAAGAGTTTATGGAAATTCAAAATCTAATAGGGAAAGGAAATCAAATCTGATTAGGAGTCATATTTTGGGAGTCCAATTCTCTTCAGAAAACTGACTAATATGAACATTTACATATTATTAATAATACTTACTGATTTTTTTTTTGTAGAATTCCAATGTTTTTGTCAGGAAAAATATTATTTAAAAAATGTTATATTAAGTTATAGTTGATAAGTAATTTCTTGTGTCACATTACCACATTCGAAGTTCAAAATTCCTGAATTATTTTTGAAGAAAAGCTTGTTTTCTATCATCTTTTCCCATTTAATTTTCCAGACAAGAAAAAGATGCTAAACTACATTATACACTCCTTTGGTTATTATGTTCCTAAGAGATGGTAGAACTTCTTTCTGAACTTTTTAACCACCTAATATCACTTTGGAATTCAATATGCATGTATTTCCCCATTTAGGAATTTAACTAAAAGTTGATAGAAATGTTCTCCCCAAAAGAGAAAAAGTTGGTAAAAATAATTATCATTTAAACTCATTTTGATATGCAATGTTTTCTTTATTTGGTTTTGGGGTCTCAAAAATTTTCCATTGGTAGGGCATTAGTAGGGCAAATTTTTGCACCGGTAAATTTCAGATTGTCAATGCCCAAGCCCGATTCATTTGGCTCGATTAAATATGAGTCCGAGCTTAGTTTTTAAAACCTAAATTGTGTTCTGGCTGAACTCAAGCTTAGATAAGGTCAATTTATTTATAACTGCACCCACATAACATATAATACTACACACACACACACACACACACACATATATATATATATATATATATATATATATATATATATATATATATATATATATAATATTATTATTATATCTCATTAACAATATATTATTATTATTTTTATATGTAATAATATTATAATTAATTAATTTTTTACTTTTATTTTTAATTAATAAACATTTAAGATTCAAATACAAGTTTAAAAAGTTTTATAAGTATAATATCAATTATTCTAAAAAAATCAAACAAAGTTTTGTAAAGTGAAAACAAAAATATAAAATAAGTTCATGCAAAAAAAAAAAATCAAGCTAGGACCTGCCCGAGCCCGAGTGAGCAGCAGAACAAAATTGGGCCGAGCTCAGGCTTCTCAGGCTTGGCAAAGCCTGACTCACTGAGCCTAATTGACAGTCATACCTACAATAAGACAAAAGTTAACTTAAGGGTCAGTAAATCATCGAATGGGATTAGATAAACTTTTACTTTGAGATTTTGTCTTACAATTTGCAAAAGCAAATTATTTATTATTTGCAAAAATGAGTTATTTGTGATAAGAAAAGTAAACTTTAAAATGAAAAATTTTTATTAACTTTCTAACGAAATCTTTCAATTTCTCATTTTACTATGTTCAACTCTATGTATTCCTCTATCCGTAGAGCACTTTGAATGTACATAAATGGCTATAACAAAGTTTCTCTTATTCGTATTAACAGCTACTCTAGGAGGAATGTTTTTATGCGGTGCTAACGATTTCATAACTATCTTTGTACGGTTTATGTTTCTACCTATTACCAAGAAAGATGTACGGTTTAACGAGGCTACTATGAAATATTTACTCATGGGTGGGGCAAAAAAACTCAATCAATTTGGGGCAAACTCTATCCCTAGGTTTTCCCATATAGAGAAAATCTAGCTGCCATAAATCAGGACAAAATGCTACCAGTAACATTGTATATAACTCATGCTTGTACACATTCATAATTGCATTATCGGGGAAATATTTCAATGCAAGATGTGATATACATATTCATATCTCAATCTTCCAAGGAAAGCAGCTGTGAAGGATAGATAGTATATGACTAAGCTCTAGCTTCATTTGGCTACACAAAAAAAAACTCCACATTCATAACTGCAAGGACTTCATAGTGCTACATATTTAGCTATAATATTGCTGGAATCTGTTTGATCGGCCATGGAAATAGGCAACAGGAAATAGTCGTTGCTGATTAGAGACAGAAAAGGAATCAGTCTCCCATCCATTGCCAACTTGCCATTTTCCAGCAGTGCAGGATTACAAAGTTGAAAGCTCTCTCATGTGCACTTGCAGTAAAATATATCAATCCACTCAGACACTACTGGTAATGTATAACAGTATCAAACAACTAAATGAATGTTGCAATAATTGGTTCAATCCTTCAATAATAACATAAAACATTGTATCCTTAAGAGCATCCAAAATATGTGACACATGATTTTAGGCTTTCCAAGTAGTGAAAACTTACCACGCTGCATTTCTATATATCAAAGATCATAAGTGCAGGCACCCTCTTAACTTCCGTTCCTTTTTCTTTTTCCCCTAATGTCCCGAGTTCCTGACCCCTGAAAATCACAAGGAAAGGTCGCCAAAGAATTGCACTGGCTAACTTCCAAGTATTCCAGTTCAGTCATCACCGTATTGCAAATCTTCCCATACCAATCCAGTGTTTGTCAAAATTTCAAATTTCTCATGGTTCATTTTTGATCTTCATCTCCCCGGGATTGGTTTTCATCTCTTATATTCTTGAGCATTCAACGCAGAGATACTGCAGTTGCAGAAGGCATTTGGGATTCATCCGTGCTGGTGTAGTTTCTCCAGAAAAGCATTTGTACAGCTCGCAGATGGACTTTGTATGTGTGTGTGGTGGGGTGGGTGGGTATCAAGCCTTGCCACTTCCTTAAGATGTTGTCATCTTCAGATTTGCCTGCATCAAGTGAAAACATTCTTAGCTTCCTGAGATGTTCCAATACAGTTAGCTCCTGATCCTCAATTGTGCAGTCTTGTGTTATGTCCACTTGCAAGGCATGAAGTTCAGTCAGAGCTCAGCAAAATGACAACCATCAGTGTTGGCAGCACCAGCTATCTTCAGCCATACAGCTCCTGGGGATTGGAGAGTCCATAATCCTTCTGGTAGAATTTGAAGACATGGACAGTTTCCAACATCCAAGATACTTATCTTGGGGTAGTGGTGATTCACTTGGGCAGGGTTTCTAGATTCTTGCATTTACCCAGGATTAACATTAGGAGGCCCCATAAATTTCTAATCGACTGTGGAACATGGAACAACTTCTGAACATTCCATAGGTTCAAATAAGCTGAGACATCTAAGGGCAGAGATCCAGTACCAGAAGTCTTTCACATCTATGCTGTTTCTATCCAGCGTAAGATTTGAGAGGTCATGTATTCTGAGAGACTTGACTTTGGCCATCTCAATATTCCTTTGGTTGTGGTTTGGAGTAATGCCCTTAACCAGTGAACCAGCTGCTCAGCATCAATCTCATGATCTTCCCGATAAATTGAGCGGCCTGATAGGTATTGCTGCAGTCTAGCTGGGAGCTCTTCATAGCTCAAACATAAAGAACAATCAGAGAATGACTACCATCAGAGTTTTCACCTTCAACAACAATTAATTTCTCATGGAAATTGTTGAGATCCGGTCCCACTTACTAAAAGACTAATCCACCAGTGGTAGCATGCCTCCTATGCTCTTGATTGTATGGGAAGATCACCACATTTCTCATATCCTCTTCCACTTTCTATAGTAATTGAGAATTAGTAGGTATGGGCAACTCCTGAGAAGACTGCAGAAACAACTTCCAACTCTCTGCGTCATCAAGAAATCTTGGCTGATGAATTTGTGCTTCCTTGACTCCCATTCTTTTGACAACTTTCTTCTTTCTTGATGTAGTTACAGTACAATTACTTTCCCCAGTTGTCTTGGATAACACGCTAGAGTTCGTTCATAACAACCATCAGTATCTCAACATCATCAAAGACAGTTAGATATGTTCTATTTGAAAGTAACTCAGAAATTGTATTCAGCAAATCAGCTTTGGGGGAACCCACAGTCACCCACTGGTAGATGCTTAAGGTTACTTCTCAACATATCCCACAGAAGAAAGGATATTCCAATTGGCAACTACCCTGCTCTCATGATTTAGCAACTGTGCTAGTAGCGTGGCAACATATCTGTGGGAGGCTTTTAAGCACAGAGAGTGAACTGAAGAAAAGAAGCTTTTGCTTTCTTACAATGATTAGATGATGCAGAGAAAAGGATTCAGATAGAAGATGCACACGAAGCAACAGCTGCTAGTAAAGATGAAACCAGGACCAATAGATATTTATATGTGTGTGTGCAAATATATGATTGAAAATGTAAAGTGGGATTCTTGTTCTGGGTGAAGCCGTGTGAAGATGGCCTTTCTATTAAGTAGACCTGATGAGTGCAAGTTCTGGAACAAGACCAATAGGTATTGTACCTTTTATAGTGTGAGAAGTGTAGATTTGAACAAATTTTTTCATACAGTAATGAGAAACGAATATTGGATTAATCAATAGAAATAGTTCTAGATCATGTAAATCTTTTTATACCATAGCAGTAACTTCACATGAAGCATGCTTAATCTGGCTATATAACTCAGTGAAGGTGTTCAAATTCCTCTTTTCTTTTTTCTTCCAACTTGCTTTTGTGACCATTGAATTGAAAGCAAAAGCAAGTCTTCCACTAAGGCCTTACTTTCTGAGTGTTTGATCCACCTTGGGCGTCAAATTTCTCTACAGAAAAAGAAAAACTATAAATACTTCTCCAAATAAGATTTTTCGAAAGAGAGCATGGATTTTTCCATACAGAAAATGGACATATCAACAACTGTGTTCTTTTATTGATCTACTCGGATGTCTATATTCTAGTTTTTTGATACTATTCTACTCAAAGAGTAATGATCTAAGCAAATGATCCCGTTCATTAAATATATGGTAAACTTTAGGCTGTTCCAATCACTAAATTCTGTTGATCCTCTCCTCATTATCTTTACTGGCGTAGCATCATTTGATGGAAGACTTCAGAAGGTTATTCCAATACCATTCGTGAAAACTCAGACAACATATGGTGCCACAATGATCAACAGCAAATTTGCTTATGCACCTCCAAGGTTCGTATAAGATATCTACAGCTGCTTAGCTGGTAATCTAATCTTATAATAATTTTTAAATGGCAAGGATTTTTCCTAAGTATGTGTTACTAGCAACTCGGATTTAAGCATCACACTACTGACCAACAGGTCAAGAAAACTCCTAAGCAATTTATTTGTTTAGAAGCAGCAAAAACCTTCCAACTGATATTCCAATCCTACTAATGGAATGGAAGTTTAGCTTAGGCTTAAAAATATTATCCCAGGAAATCTATAACTTTACTAGATTGAAATTATCTTAAAAAAAGAAATGATTCGGAGCAAAGAACAAAGGAGATGGGTCTTGAAAGCTAACAAAGGAGATAGGTCTCTGTCTGGTTTTACTAGTTTATGGTAATGCTGCGAAGTGCATAACCAGTTATATATTACTTTGGCATGAACAGAATTTAAAATTTGAGAAGATAACCAAAGAAGAAAATGAAAAAGTGATCATTCCATAATACTCCTTTCATCAGCACTGATTGTTAGTGTTCCAGGTCAGTGTGAATCATTGAAAATGTAGACAAGATGCAATACATCTAGTCCAAAGAAATTGATTTACAAAAAATAAAGAATGTAAAGAATTTCAGAAATACTAATCAGAAGGAACCGGAAATCTCCTGCATTTCCAGAGCTTGGGAAATTCCATGAATGATGAATTTCTGGGTTGAGAAGATATCTGGCTGAATAATTTCCACTTGATCAATGGCCAAAACTTGTGAAAAATTGTTTGTCTTGATTTTGAGATCTCTATCCTGGACCAGCGTTCTGAATGATGATTTGTGGACCAACTCTCTGTAGGTAAACTTCTGAGGAAGTATATGAAGCCTCACAATTCTCTCCATCAAGGGTGAAGGCAATGAAATGAAAGCAAAATATGGAGGGGCCAAGATGGTAACAGAGCTCAAATTTGCAGAATCTTGAAAAATCCCATCAAGAACAGAGTGCAATCCAGTTGCAAACGACACAAACCCATCGGCATTAAGCCACCTGACCACTTCTGACCACTCGTCTAAGCTAATCTTGGACGTCATAACAAGACTATGATTGATGTCATCACAATTAGCGGAATGAATAAAGTTCCAGTCTTGATGAATGCCGCCATGAACGTCTAGCCCCAAGAAAGGTCCGAGAACGCCATGAACTGAAATTGGACCATCGATAAACATATCAGGATGAGAAATCAAGACATGATTGATCTCTACTAAACCCTGTTCTTGATCATTCTTGGTGATCTCAATGTACTCATTATCCAAAAGGGTTTTCAAGCAACTGCCTTGACCTTTCTTCAACAACTCTTCCATGGAAAGCTTGGAAGGAGAAGTATGATACTGAATCAACTGCTTCATCATCCACGGCCGAAGAGGGACAGTTGCATTTGAGATTACCGAATCTTGAAACGCGAAAATGGTTGTCTCCGGAGATGCAAGAAAGAGCCGAGGAGAAAATTGGAGGAGAGTGGCGAAGGCGTTGAAACCATGACTTCTAAGTGCTCGAGAAGCGTTCAAGGAGAGGTTTCTTTTGATGGTTTGGCCTGCGGGAGGCGAACGGTCGGCTCCGCCGTGGATGGTGGTTGTGATTACAAAAGCAAGGACAAGAGACGTAGCCACAAAGAAGGGTGCATGCCACCACTGGGAACAAGAATCCGCCATTGTTGCAGAATGCAGTATACAACAGTTGTAGGGTCTTAAATTTCTTGATATTTAGGAAATTTTTCTTCACTGTAATCTTGAGAAGGAAATTTTGGGGGCTGAAGAAATTTGAAGATTATTGTAGCGGGAAGCCAAAGAACGAAGGGGTTGAAGATTCTTCGGTTCATTGGAGACATCTCCGCTCTCTGAAATTGGTTTAATAATACTCGGGCTACCAACACTATGGACCGGACCTCACTTTTGTATGACCCAACGGCGAATTGAATTAGTTTTTCTTTTCTTTTTTTCTTAGAAAGGGACTTGAAGAAGTTTACAGTGTTCTAACCCAGCCCCACCCCAGCCCCCAAAAAAAGGAACTAAAAAAAAAGCATCAAACGAATTTTGAAGATGTATGTTTGTTACTTGTTAGGGCAGTAAACGAGCTCGAACGAATCGAACTCTTATATTTTGAGCTCGATTCATTTGGAATTCAAATGCTACTTGAGTTTATTCGATTATGACTCGAGGTTAATTTTGTATTTGAGATAGTTTGTTTGAAAGTTAAAAATATTCCCAAACAATTTACAAACAATAATTTTTTTATTTTTACTATTTTTATTATTTTTAAATAATATAATATAATAAAATTATATTTATATATAATAATTTTTATAATTATTTTATTATTTTTTATAGTATTCACAAATAATTTAAATATACTTGTAAATTGTTCGTATTCTTTCAATCAATAAACAAGTTTATCCTTTAGTTCGAACTCAACTTGATTACAAAACAAATAAATAAAACTCGGACGCAAACCAACTTTGTTCGATGAATAGCTCACTCTAGTTACAATCCTAACATATGTTAGTTTTAACTCAAAAGGCTTAAGATACATTTTTTTTTTGTACATGTATTTGGATTAAGCATCAATTTAAAATCTGATGCAAATATTTTATTTTAAATTTTTATTTTTATCTTATAAATAATTTAATTTTATAAAATTTAGAATAAAAAATTTTAAACCAAACTTTATCTAATTTCATCATAAAGTACCTATAAAATGGAGTGGGAATAGCTACATAAAAATAAATAGTTCTTTTCTTTCTCTTTCTCACGGAACTCTCTCCACCTCTACGTCTCATTATTCTTCAACTTGTTGCCGGGAAGATCCATACTTGGCTTTTTATTTCCTTCATAAGTGATTTTCAAAGTCACTAATATGCTTAACGTTTTGCAAATCACCATTCAAAGAACGAGATGAAATTGGATTTTACAGGCAGTTAGTTCACAAGAATGGAGATGAGTGTACCAAAAGAAAAACTTTAGTGTGTTTTATTTTATTTTATTTTATTTTTGTATATCTACCCACCTAGGAGTGATGGAGTATGATATTTTCTATATTTCAACAAATTTTTAACACATTTGCATAACCTTTTCTGTTTTTTATTAATGAAATATTTTAATTAGTAAAAAGGAATGATTTAAGCCCATCTCAACTAACTTTTAGGCATTTTTTTTCTTTTTACTTCCTTTTATTAAGGCCTAACCCATCCGAATTCGTAAAGGTAACTAAAGAGATTAGTTGATAGTTCAATTGACTCTAAGCGTCTTTCAATAATCGATAGAAAAGAGATGCATACCGCGATCTTTTTTCTTCTTTTAGCAAACCTAGGAATTTAGGGAGATGCTCATTTAGTCATCTTATTAGCATTAGGCATGAGATTGGCTTGTTCCTTTTGCAAGTTATACGATATCCTGAAATTTCTGCGTCCAAATATTGTTAATAAATGAATGATTAAAAGCAATACTTGATAAAAGCTTCTGATTTCGAGCTATATCTCTCAAGTCTCAATACATAAAAATAAGGGCAAAAGACTTTAGTTGCTCCTTAATTTTTGTAGATTTTAGTTTTTGCCTCTTAACTTTAAAATAAAAAATTCTTGACCTTATACTTTTATAAAATGGCAGAAGTTTCCATTCTATCTAATTTTCCTATTATCCCATGACAGATGAGAGTTTGTTGCAGAATAATTTTTTTATTTCGCAAATAGAAGAAATACTTCAATCTATGTAATCTATCCGACCCATTTCTTCTCTCACTCTAAAGATCACCCACTCGATCTTGATATTTATTACACCCCATTGTCCGATCTAATGGCATGAAATACATGATTCGGGACCTTCTCAATCCACGATAGATATTAATTCCATTTGTAAAGAATATTGGCCAATAAACTCGCAGAAACGTTAGAGCACCTTTTAAAATATATAACCTCGTCACTAATCAATATCGAATATTATAAAATATGAAACAATTTTGTCTAATGTGTAAGTTACAACGCGTGAAGCGTTGAGGTCTACTTTATTGCGAGTATTTTTCTCGTTTTATATAATTTATAATTTTATACTATATTTATTATATAAAATTTTTATTCATAATATGATATCTCATATATTAAAAAAATAATGTATAAGTTATATGTTAAATACTTAAATTTTAATTCTATTCAAAGTATACTCTGAGAAAGAGAAATTAGGATTGGATCTCCATATCTGGTGAATTGCAAATAATCAATAATATTTAATTTTATAAAATACAAAACAATTTCGGTTATATATGTCGTATAGGTCATAAATTATCTATTTACGTTACGTTTGATATACTAAAACTGAATCGAATGAAATTTTTTTCGACCCAAAATCTCTTCTTTATTGGTAAAATTATTATTTAATATCATATTAGAACAAATTTTTACATAATATAACTTAAATAATACAATTATTATAAAATTAAACTACATATGTCATCCTCAGACTTTCACTTGAATAATTTTTATACTAAAATTTTAAAAATATCAAACATATATTTTGATTGTTGAAACATAATTTATATATAAAATTGTAAGTAATCATAAAATCAAATCAAACTTTTTGTTAAAGTAAAGGAATAAACTTGCTATAGAGACCTTCCGTGTATTGCTAAAATTTTTCATAGACGACTAAATTTTTGTTTAGGTTTTTCAAGTTCTCTTGGAAAAATTGCTAAATTTTTGTCATCTTTCAAATTTTATCAAGAGAGAGAGAGGGGGGAATGGTACAATAGTGATTAGATAAATTAGCTTTCCAAGACCAGTCCGATTACGGTGCTAAGGGACTTTTTTTCCGTACATGCGGACGAATTTTTCACCGTTAGATTAGATAATATTTGTTAATCCAACTATTAGGAAGTACCAGGGGTATTTTGGACTCAACCAATAGTTCCTGAAAAGAATTTCCTTAGCAATTGATAAAGACTTTTCCTACTTATTTCTAAAATAATCTTTCTACACTTCCACTTTAATTTTATAAATCGAACAATAAAATGAAAAAAATGAAAAAATCATTCAATTTCAATCCATACCAAACGTACCACAAGTACTTAATCCGTACATCTAAGAACAAACTTGAGAAGTACAAATTTTCTTGAAGGGGAAAAGAAGAATTGCCTTTTGTAAGGAGTATGGAAGGATCCACACACAGAATTTTGGCGAAGTACCCCCCAAAATTAACGGGAAGCACAAATTATGGCGCCTTTCCCGGATATTATACTACTAGTATTCATAAGAACACAGCCATTGATTAGAAGATCAAGAAAAAGACAAAAAAAAAGTGGATCAAAATGCGTTTCTCAAAGAAAACATATTCTCAGTGGACCTTCGTATATTTCATTCTCATCCCATATGGAATATAAACAACATCTACAGCTAAGAATATTTCCTCGTTTATATTCAATAACTATTCATCAGAGAGGGAAGCTCAGCACCCCAAACATGAAAACAAGAATCAAAATCCCACCCATATAACCTAATAAATCTCCCTAAGTCTAGTCTATATTCACATTTCTATCTTCTTTCCCCGCCTTTTTGGCAGATAGTGAGATTACAGCCGGAACAACTCCAGCCAATTTCAGCTCCTTCTCGCTTTGATTCGTTGAAAAGTCTAAAATTGTTTTTTTTCTTTGTAACTGTAGGTGATTCAGAGGTGGAGTACCTGGTTCCTAGTGTTTTTCTCCATCTTTTCTTCTAGTGACTCGAATGTAGCAGTAAACAGAGGCAAAAACAACCGTAACAAGGCCACCAATAATGACACCTCCACCAGCTACAGATTTATCAGATGAGCGATGCCTCAGTGTCTTTCTTGATGCTGGAGGTTCAGCTTCGGCCTCAGCAGCTGGCTCTTTCTTATCCTCAGTTTTTTCCAATTCAAACTCTGCACTAGACCCATTCGACTCTGGTGGATTAGCAATGGTTGTTTCTGCTTTCTGCAAGAAATGAACCAATCTTGGAATCTTCATCGCTTTCAGTCGCTGCTGAAGCAAATCTTCTGAGATCTTTGATCCATCATCTGCCTTGGCGGTTTTCACCAGTAAGATCCCAGTTAATACCAAGAAGAAAATAAACAAGAATTGGCTCATGATTCTGAGACAATGCTGGCTAGAACAAGATTTTCTTGAAGACCAGTGTTTGGATGTGAAGGATTTTTGAGGGATTTTACAGAGGAAATCTTGATTGCTGTTTGGTATTCCAGTGTGTCAATGAAGTGAGGAGGCAGTTTAGCTGCACGCGTGAGAGATCTCTTGCTGTGAGCTGTGAAGTAGAACTTGACCGGTGCCTATAAATAAAGAAGGGGACCGGGGGGGGTTTGAACGGGAGAATTTCACACAGAGCCTTGTGAGCTGTGAAAGAAATGTGTGGTTTGAAAATTGAAACTGAGATGAAGGTTCAGAGCTGAGGGTAGATATCTTGGTCAGGGAAGGGCCTACTGAAAAGCCAATATGAGGATTTATAGTATGGTCCCAAGTGAAGTTTGGGTCAAAGCGACAATGCTACCCAAAATGCCATCAGATCATATAGGAAAAACAACAAGAAAGCAGGGCTAGTGGTTACTCCTTTATGATGAAGAAAGAAATTAGCTAATCTTTTGTGCTGTTAAAGTTAGTCAAATTATGTCTCCATAAAAAAGTGAAAATCATAATACCAAACTATTATTGATGAATACTTTCAACGCTGTAACTATTATTGATTTTATTATCACCGTATCCGCCTGTTTTGTTTTGGAATTTCAATTTAGCAAAAGTAATGAAAAGAAAGTAATGGGAGCAATGGAAAGGTTATCTACACGTATTAAACTCGAAACAATTCTATTTTTGGAAAAATTTACGTCCCAATACCTATTTTATCAAAAAAATTTCTCTCTACAAAAATGACTAAAGAGTATTGTGAATATCTATATTTGTGCACCTACATCACTATTTAGTCAAATTATAGCAACCCTAAACTCAAAAGAAGAGGAAAAAACAAAGAGGAAATTGTTGAATAGGTCTGAGGAATATAAATGTTGTAATGGGGTAGACACAGAAATGCTGGCTGCAATAAATAATAGAGCCAAAGAACGAGAAACTGCATGGGAAGGCTAGAAAAGGTCTAACCTGGACGGTGCCTTTGTGCATGGAATCAGATCGGAATCAGATAATCAAATCGAAGTTCAAACCCCAAAAGGATAATTAATTAGAAAACAAACAAAAGCCATTCGAGGGGTGACTCTTTTTCTTTCTTTTTTAAAAATATTTTTTCTTTTTTAATTTAAATTTTCTTTGAACTTTTTCATGTGTTCATAAAGAAACGACATGAGGAACAACTGGGATTTTGTTGTTCGCCATTTTCAGAACTTTTCTTTGCCATTAATTTTCTTGGGATTCCGAGGACACCTGGCATCGAACGACTATACAAGTGTTCTTGGATTTTACCCAATCGAATTGGAAGCGACGGTAGGATGTTGTTGAAAAAAGGACCAAGCTTTCTTTTCTTCATTTTTCTCTTTTGAATTATGAGTTATGGTTATCAAGGTGAGGACCTGTGGAAAAAAAAAAATACTTGTCTATCATTTCAATAACGGTATAATTTACTATATCAATAGTTCAATAAATTTAGATATTATATGATGAGACTGAATAAAGTTTATTTTTAAAATTTTTTATTTTAAAATTTATAAAAATTAATTATTTATAAAAAATAAATATAATTTAAAATAAAAAAATATTAAATTTTATAACTAAACTTGATCTAAATACACACTCCTCTAGCCTATGGACACATCCAAACTGATTAACATTTTATACTTTGACATAATCATCCAAAAAGCCTTCTTTCTCTTCTCTCCTTTTATGTGTGATAGAATGGAACACACACACACACACACACACACAAAGAAAAAGTAGATCCACTTAAAAGCCCAAATTATATTATGTATTAGGTTTTTTTCCTACTTTATATATCAAAATTCTATCATTAAATTACCACAATTATTAAAACGACAAAATAACATTATAAAATTCGTGATTCACAAAGTGATTTGAGTTTATAATAAAATAACAGAATTATCAATAATGAGATGTGAACAGCTGGTTCTTCACAAGTTCCCATTTTGATGGTTAGGTACAGAGACAATTTTCATGATTTTTAGTCAGTGGCTATAGTTATAGAGAAAAGAGGATCACAATGCCTAAAGCAAGTAGGTTCAGTCAGAATCAAGCAGCAAGTGCATGGCTGGTGGGGAAGAGACATATCCTTCAAGTCCAAGATTAGCATGCATTAAGCCTTAATAATTAATCATGTTACTAATACTTATTTATTTAGTTTGTGATTGATGATTTGTAAAACTCCCAACCAGCAGATAAAACCATTTTCTTTTGTTTGTTACATAGTATTAGCCTTATTCTAATGCCCAGAGTTAATGCCCCTCAACAATGAGATTGAGGGTCAATCCCTACTTGGTGCAAGGTTTTGCTATTATTCTCCCCTTTATAAGAGTATTTTTGAACCCTTTATAGAGATATGTTCTACTTGCATATAGGTATTGTACTTAAGAAAATATTCTTTATAGTGTGACACATTTTGTATTAAAAGAAACGTAGTTACATGTTAAGTTTCCCGTAAACAATTCTTAATTAATTGATATGAATCAAGACGGTTAATACTAGAATCACTTACTGCTAAATTAACTTGGGTATTTTAAAGATCAAACAAAAGGTACAGATATCATAATACTTGCATGCATTTTGTATATTTCAATTAAAATTTAAATCTGTTTTTTCCTTAATAATATTATTGATGAAGTTGGACGATTTTATCTACTTTGCATTGAAAGAAAATTTGAGGAGATCCACAAATTTGCTTTTACATGTGGGGTTTTGTAATTAATGTGAGATTGACATATGTTATACAGTAGTAGGTTACTAGGCCCTGGAATGCTTAAAGTTGGTTTTTTTTTTTTTTTTGGAAAAATTGTAATGCTACAAAATCTGTGTAGTATCTAGCTAGAACTATTAATTATGCAGTTTTTTTTTTATTTTGACTAAGCAATTCATATATAGTTGGGTAATTAGCATTTTATGTCCTCCAACCTTTTAAGAGTACCTATTCTTTTAAGCTTTTTCTTAATTTAGAATGACTTAAAAGTTTCTCCCTATGCAAAAGGAAGAAGATGAATCACCAAAATATATAATAAGTAAAATTTTTGCCAGCATGCTCTAATTCAATTACTTAGAAGCACTCGCATCTCCTTCCTCCTATTTCTCTAAAGAAAACTGAAAAAAAAGGCAAGGCATTTACTGCATTCTTTTTCTTGACTCACTAGGATTCTATAACAAGCAAATTAAAAGAAATCAATTTACTCTTCTTCTTTGCTACCTAACTATGATTTCTCATTTTAGGTACATTTTAAACAGAGAGAACGCCATGTTTTGCTTTGAAATTTTCCTTTCTTTTCAAATTTGGACAATTAATAATGAGGGGTCACTACTCTGCCATTGATTGAAGAGGCAACAGATCCCACAGATTTTGCCATACTGATACCTAACCATCAAATATGTGTTCTTTTTAGAGTGGGTTGAATTGGTTTTTTTATTTTTTTAGTATTGAGTTATATTGAAAATTCTAGAGGTAAATTAAAGAAAAGTATAAAAAATTTTGGATAGAAACTCAATTCAAGTAGAGCATTAAGTTGTCAGGTGAACTGTGAAGTCTTATCCAATTAGTAAGAGTTCACGACTTTTAGGAGTTTGATTCTCGAAGCTTCTAATCTTATATATGTACATTTCTAAGGTAATAACCTAATACATAAAATTGTGAATCTCTATGAAAATGAAATTAATTAAGAATATAATTAGTATTTCCTAAGATAATTTTGGGAGAGGCACGCAACTATTTATAGTTTCCCAACCGTCTAGGGTAGGTTCAAACTTACATGGATATCAAAACTTGGCTTAGCTCCTACACTTTTATTGACTTTTCTTATTGCTTGCTCCTACGCGTTTGTTGATTCTTTTTGCTTCCTCGGACGCTTTAGCTTTTACCACATCTGCAAACAGAGTCAAAGGCTCAGTTCAGTAGAGACACACGGAGAATAAGGAGAGAACATTTGACTATTTCTCACTTCAAAAACGCTTGTTTATGCCCCCACTTGTAAGTAAGTATTTACCTTATTTGCTTCAAAATATAAAATTTTTTATTTTTTTAATACTTAATTTTAAATAAATTTTAAATATTATTATTTTTAAAATTATTCTTATCATAAATATAGTTCTCTCATTATCAATTATATTAATAGAATTAGTTAAGTATATAATAAAAAATACATGTTATTTTCTTTTTTTAATCTATACAAAAAAGATTAACAACTCTTATTTTTTGAAATGAATGGAATATATTATTAAATATTGTATATAAATACTTGAAGAACGTGTCGACGAAGGAGAAGTTCTTTTGAATGGCTTGAAAATATTTTTTGTCTCCAGCTATTATTTGTAAGACACATAAATGTTCTTATTACTTAAGTGGAATTGTTGGTTATTGGTTATTATTTAGCTGAAAGACATAAATAGCTTATTTACTTACTGTTGTTTCTTTGATTGTCTTTTATTTAATTACTAGCATAAACCTGTGCGATGCACAAATATTTTTAAAAATAAAAAAATTTAAATTAGATTTTCAAAAGAAATACCCAACAAAACATTTTTTTACTCTAAAAAATATATGTGTTCAGGAAAAAAATCAAGTAACACATAACATTAAAATTTTATTTATTCAAAAATATTCAATACCTTCTTTGTCATCTTAGGCTCTTAGCATATGATTTCTATCTCTTTTATTCCTCTCAATACAAAATCAGGAGTAATATTAGTTACGTTGAATCTACTTTTTAACTTTTTTAAAATATCTTATTCACATAAAAATATCACTAATGTCTTTTTGTAAAATATAAATAACATGTATCATTTATTATATCAAAGAGGCTTGAACTTATCCAAACCCTTATTTAGTTTGGAGAAGCTCTCTTATTTGCTTCATTAATCAAGATTGCTTTTTTGTTTTCCAAAAGAAAAAAATCCCTTAATGAAATATCTATTCCTTTCATCAATAATGAAGAGAAATTATAATTATTAGTTATTCAGACCGTAATTTGTAATAGTCTTTTCTAATTAATTCATTAAGTCAAATAATAAACGATTTCAAAAATAATCTCAATAGATTACTTAACAAAGGAATTAAAAGTTGATATATCCAAATGATTTCCTATTGCTTAAGCTTTTTTTGAAGGATAAATCAAAGCAAATAATAATGTAAACAAAGTATTGACATTGAGGTTTAAATGAAAGTTTATTTATTCCACTGCAAATTATGTAGCGGTTATCTGTTTATTTTATCCTAATAAATAGAAAATTATTTTGGTATAATGGTTTAACAAATAAAAGAAAAAAAATGTCAGGAGATGCAAGATCGAAATTTAACATAAAACGGGGGGAAAGTATGAAAGAAAATAAAAGGTAAAGAAATTAGAATAATACCAAAGGTAGATACTATGAGTCATGCTATTGTCTACCACCAATCAAAAGAAGATGGAATATTAGGAAAAGATACATAATAGGTAAAATAATAGAGTAGGAAACTTAAAGTAAAATTTTAAGTCTCGAAGCCTGTGATCAAAGGTAAATGAAGTAAACAATTCTGATATTTTAAAAAAGAAAAGAAAAAAAATTAGAGCACTCACATCTACTTATGAAGTACATCCAAAATTCAAGTTCAAAAAACTATCATGTAGGCAATAACTCTAATAAAAAATTTAAATATATTTTAGTATAATCAAATAAATGAATAAGATTCATTTGCATTGTTTAAGAATGTACTAATAAAATAAGCCAAAGAAATCATCAAATTTTATATTACAAAATAAAGCACATATTAGATATCAAGTGAAGGAGTACAATCTGAAGAAAGAAAAATCACAAATAAGGTTTTAGGGAGTTAAATCAAATTAAAGTAAAGGCTTATTTAGGAGAACAATAAAAAGATTCTAAAAGAATTTATAAAATATAACAAACTCAAATGCTAATGAAAAAACCTAAATCAAATGGAAAAAGAATGAATGATGTGAAAATATTACATTAAGAATGATGATAAAAAGAAAAAGTATAGGGATTGGAGCTTTTGAATATGATGAGATTGGAGCCATGATTGAACCCAAAAAAATATGAAAGAGGTGGTTACATTTTAAGAAAGATAAGAGAATAAGAAGAGAATGTGCAGAAGAGAATAATGATGATGTGCATTGTATGTAAAAGAAATGGGTAGACATTTAGAGTTTAATTTTATTATTTTAATAAATTTAGTTTAAATTAAAAAATTGGGTTAAGTGAAAATGATAAAAATAAAAAATTATGTTTGTTGACAACTATTGAATAATTAAAGTTTTACTTTTATAAAGTAACTAAAAATAGAGAATTCAATTTTTAAAACAATACGGAATTTAAAATCTAAGTTAATATATAAGTAATTTTAAATTATGCTAATAGATTCAAAATGATCCTAACCAATCAAATTTTTGAAGATTAATTACAAAAAACTTAAAACTCTAAAAAATTAGAATAATTCAAAATTCAAGCTAATATATAAGTTATTTAAAATTATTTTAATAAATTAAAAATAATTCTAACCAATTAAAAAAATTTAAAGTAATAATTAAAGTGTCATACTTTTACAAAATAATTTAATATACAAAATTTAAAATCAAAATTAATGTATAAGTCAATTTAAATAATTTTAATAGATTAAAAATGATTCTAACTAATAAAAAAATTTTAAAGTAATAATTAAAATCTCATACTTTTACAAAATAACTTAATATACAAATTTAAAACTAAAATTAATATATAAGTTAGTTTAAAGTTATCTTAATAGATTGAAAATGATCATAACCAATCAAATTTTTGAAAACTAATTAAAAAAATAAAAATTCTAAGAAATTAGAATAAGGGATTCAGAGCCATAAAAAAGAAAGGGTTACATTTATATAATATATTTATAGAAACCCTTGCCGTTTGAAATTTAATGTTCATATTTTTCATTTTAGGATGTTCAAAATTAAATATTCACTTAAAATAGGTATATATTTTTGAGTAATTCGCAAAAATAGTTGCCAAACTATATTTTATTTTAAACATGTCATTTAACTTTAATTTTTATAATTTTAGTCATAATTTTTTTTTCCAATAGAATATAATCCTCCCACTAGTCCTACGACATCGTTTAATTGAAATTTATATGTGTGGTAGACATGAGTTCAATTTAAGGCAAATTTGTCATATCTTACCCACACTACTAAAAATAGTTATAAATGAAGAGCACATGAATTTCTACCAAATATAGCAGCACTAAATCAAATGATTCATGATTGAATTCGACGATGAGTTAAGATTGAAGTCTACATGGTGTACTCATGAACAGATGTTTTTCATGGATGTGGACAATATTTGAAGGATTTTCCCTTTAAATCAAACTCAAATCCTCAACATATGTGAATTTGAGTCCAACTCTAATGTGGGATTAGCGACAAATACTGTATTGTTTAAAAATAATTTAGATTAAAATTTATAAAAATTAAAGTTAAGAGATATATTTTAAGATAAAAATAGGTAAGAGACTATTTGCGAATTAATGTATATTTTCTCTAAACTTCAATTACTAATCTCATTTTAAGAGAATTAAACTCTATTAGCATAATGGTTCCAATGCTAACTTCTTAGACTCCCTGATTTAAGGGACTTAAGATCCACTAACTAATAGGCCTCACCACTAACTTTTATAATTAATAAGAATGTTATAGTAATTCATTAATAGTCTAACCACTCTTTTTAATTTTTGTACCAAATTAAAATATGACATTCAATTCTAGATGGAAGGACTATTTGCTACTTTTCTTTTGGGGGTTTCACCTTAATGACTTTATGTTTAATGGAATGGACAAGTATTTTCTTTTCTTAAATCATTTCTTTTGGGGATCCTACTAAAATCATTTCTTAAGGTATCTTTTAATCTATATTTAATCTACCAAGTAGATTAAACTATATTTAATCTATATTTTATAAAATGTTTTAATCATTTTTAATATATATTTTAAAATTAATTAAGACAGTTTTACTTGTAGAAAACCGGCTAGATAAACATATCTGGTCTAACATAAAAGACAATGCTTAACAGATTTGGATCGAGATGCCTTATAGGGGTGTCAATGGGTCCGGTCTTACCCAGACCCGACTCGGACCTGAACCGATAATCTCGAGTTCGGGACAATACTCATACCCATTTACCCGGACCCGATAATACACATTCTAAACAGGTACAGGTATGGTACTTAAAATTTCAGACCCGGTAGACCCGATACCCGAATAAATTTTAAATAATAAATATTTTATATATTTAAATTTTTTACAATCGTTAAATGTATTTGATATAAAGGTCAATTATTTATAAATTTATATCATAATTTATTATCGAGTTACCTGGACCCGACCCAAGACTCTATAGGGTCGAGTCCGGACCAATCCTATTTGAACCCCGCCTAGTAAACGGATCGAGTCTGGTACTGATAGGAATCAATCGGGTTAGAGTCTGGGATAGAGTGTTCCAAACCCTTTTAGACCCGTTGACACCCCTAATGCCTTATTCTAAACCCGTTTGCAGCCTTTTACATCCGTGGTGGTGGACAATGGAGAACATGGACCAGACGTTCAAAACTTGCACAGAAACGTCATGGGCCTGGGGGACCAAATAGCTTATCAACAGTAGGGTGCCAGTGCAACTGGGTAGAACATGGGCTGGACCTGAACCAAGTGCAACTCTCTACATGGAAGATATGTAAATTTGCCGAGCAAAGCGCTACATCCATGCAAGTTAAATGCTAACCCGAGACTCTGCAACTGCAGTTGCTGTTTTTATATATGACTAAACATTCGCAAAAAATCTTCTCCTGCAAAAGACATGGTTTCTTATTTCTAAAGAGGTAACAAAAAAAGAAAATGAGAAGAAAAGAAGAAGAAGAAGAAGAATACAATATAAAAGTGAATTGGAGTATATCAATGCATTTTCATAATACGTTCAAGTATAAATATTTTTTTAAAAAATATTCCTTTTGGTTAATTGCATTAGCTTAATGCATTTGAGAATAATATCTTTTTAAAATTGTGTTTTTTGATTCAGTTTTAGATCTGAAAACTTAAACCAAAAATCGAATCAAATTATATAGAATTTTTAAAAATCTAATTGAACTAAATCAAAATAATAAAAAATGAACCAAAATGAAAATTTTGGTTTAATTTTTTAGATTGGACCGAAAAATGAAGATCCTTAATCCCCATAAACGTAAGACCTTACTTAAAGAATACTTAACTCCTTCCACTTGAATCAACTTTTATTAATAATTTTCCTAGAATAGTATTTAATTTTGGACAAAGTGAGTATTATATTTGTATAAACTAAAAATACCCCTCGGCGTAAAAGGTGTGTGAAAGTCAGTTTGCTTTCCGATTTTTTCCTATAAAATATCGTGATGGATCAAATACTTCCATATGAAAAGAAAAAAGAAAAAAAAAAGAAGAAGATTTTTTTGAAAAAAGATTTCCGACACCTTAGGAAGGAATATGTATCAAATATAAAGCTTTTTTCTGGTAAAAGATGCTTTTCTCCGACTAAGATCTCATCCTGCCTCAATTATTTGTGTGGATTCTAACGTGCATTTGGTACGTTGGAATGGATTGACTTTTTTAACTTCTTTTTCAATGAG
Organism: Rauvolfia tetraphylla; assembly: GCA_030512225.1. NCBI lineage: Eukaryota > Viridiplantae > Streptophyta > Magnoliopsida > Gentianales > Apocynaceae > Rauvolfia > Rauvolfia tetraphylla. The sequence goes on from JAJQKT010000012.1 coordinate 4,004,680, forward strand.
ATCAAAGTATTTGTGTGGAATATATTTGGTATGATAGAATGAAATGACTTTGTCAATTTTTTTTTTTATTCTAGTGTTTGGTAAGTAAAATTGAAGTAGAAATGAGCTTTCCTGTGAAAAGTCCATTCTAAGAAAAAATAAAAATGATCTTTCCACACCAAAACCTAAGGAAAGCCTTTCCAAGAGAAGTAGGAAACTTAAAACGAAATATTGTAATAACTGTACCCCTGATAATATTCAACGATAAAAAACTCAACTCAGCCATAAACTTCATCAGTAGAAGAACAGTTTCTAACCAAAGTGCGAGCTCTAATTCACAAAAAATAATTTCTAAGGTATGAATTTTTTTTCCTTTTTTATTCTCTTTTTTATATTTTTATAGCAATTTTATATATTGATTAGATATTTTTATTCTATAGATCGACTTTGAATATTTTAGAGATGACATATGTTTAATACCTTATTGACATCATATTACTAGTATGATATTTTAGTCATATCTTATAAAAATTTATTCCATTCCGACACAGAATGATATTTTTACCAATCATAAATAATGTATCACTATTCCATTCTGATTTTTCCTTCCAAACAATAGAATAGAAAAATAATTCCACACTTATTTTGAGAGAAAAGCCATTCCATTTCATTATATTCCAGTGTACTAAACGTACTATAAGGGTATAGGATTGAATAGGGTGTTAGTTTGAAATTTTTATTTCGAATTTTATAAAAATTAAATTTTTTAAAAAGAATATATGATTTTCAAATAAATAATATATATATATATATATATAAATATATATATATATATATATATATATATATATATATATATATATATATATAGTCAAGAGACCCTCCATGTAGCGTCTTAGTCAACACCACATGGACAGTCTTCTTTCTCTTTCAAGTGAATCCCATACTTTTTTTTAAAAAAAAATTATATATATATATATATATATATATATATATATATATATATATATATATAATCTATATCTATATTTGGATAGATCTCAAAGGAGATTTTGTGGAAATTTCTCACAAACCAAAACACAAACTATTCTATTTTTAAATAATCCGATTAGTACTATTAAGAGATCTAACAATTGATTTCGACATTTTTTACTATTGTAATTTTTTTTCCTCAAACACTTTTTTCTTTGAGGATAGATTATCAAAAATTTTTATTACTACTTTTAAATTTGTCAAATTTTCAAGTGTTATTATTGTTAATTGTTTTCATGATATTTAAAATTCCAAATATTTATACATGATACTTAAATTTTCAAAATAAATCATCATCTCTCAATCATTTTAGTTTTCTCTGTGTATATCTTCCTAATGCTATATAATATATTTTTATTTTTATAAAACTATCCTTAATATTTATAAAAATCCAAACATTTGAAAAGATAAAAAAAATTCAAAATATCTTATATTCTAAAATGGATAAAATATAATTTTAAATTCAATAATTTAAAAATAAAATAAAATAAGTGCAAGTGCACAAGTAAGTCCCTTATGCGTTGATATTAATCTTTACATTATATATTATAATTTTAACTAGCAAAAAGACCCACGCATTGCATGGGATTAAATTTTTATACTCAATTATGGTTAATATATATATGAAAAAATAGTCTATTTTCTCCCTGAATTATTTACGTTTAGCCAATTGAATCCCTAATATTTTTATTTCACTATTAAAAATCCTTAAAGAATTTACGCGCAGCACAAAGAGTTTCTGCCACCATCTCCACGGCGAAATCCGAGCAGCCATTGGCACGAACAGTGCACATGATATAGTAAGAGGGGTAAAATCATCCAAACTCTTATCCCCACCCCCAAATACTGTTGAGTGTTTGCTGTCTTTTTCCTGATCTGCAAATCTTGTTCCACATAGTTGGGATCTAATGAGCAGGCATAGAAAATCACAAACTGCAAAAGCAAAAGGACTTCCAATCAACAAATGGAGATCATTATCTACTTCTTTTCCCTGTAAGAATAAAAAGAAAAATACCTGGGCAAACTTTGATTTTTAAGCAGGCAAACTATTTTCTGAAATGACTGGAGGAGGGTGTTAAAAACCTAGAAAATCAAAAGAATATTAGGAACAACATTCAAAGCATCAAACCCAGATAGTAGAATAGCAAACATTACTTGATGCAGACGACCACTTTCATAGGAGGATTTCAGGTGCTCAAAGGTTAGGACCATCAAGCTGTCCAACTTTTCTGCAATTATGTTCCCATTCAAAATCCTTTCCAGCTACATCTGCCTCTGAAAGCAAAGTATTTCTGATAGAATAAGTGATTCGCTTTAGTTGATGAATAAATGGCCAAAGTTTGAACTATTTTAAGCCAAAGAATGAAAATGTTGAGGGTCATCAGCAGGCCCCTCAAGATCTCTAACTCCATTTCAAAGATACCTTTGCTGAAATCATCTCGTAAAATGTCATCCCAAGGTATCTCTACCTATAACCAGCCGGCCAAAGTAAAGAGAATAGTTTTGAAATCTATCTCAAATAGAGTATGGGCAATATACATGTAGAGACTCACATCCAAATCAATCAGCCTGTCTAATATTGCCATAAGCATTATACTCCCCACAAGCATTGACGCTCCCAATTTACAGCAATAGCGCTAGTTCTGCAGATCAGGAAAAAGACAGCAGAGAGAGGTTCGAATGGGGAGAGAGGGAAGGGGAGGGGGGGGAAGAGAATGAGTGATGGTCAACGGCATTTGGGGTGGGGATGAGGGTTTGGACAATTTTACCCCTCTTACTATATCATGTGCACTGCTCATGCCAATGGTTGCTCGGATTCCGCCGTAGAGATGGTGGCAGAAACTCTTTGTGCTGCGTGTAAATTCTTCAAGGATTTTTAATAGTGAAAGAAAAATATTAGGGATTCAGTTGGCTAAACGTAAATAATTTAGGGAGAAAATAGGTTATTTTTTCTATATATATTTTAAATAATTATAAACAAAATTTATGAAGTTAACACTAAAAAATTACTTAACTGTTGTAATTTTACTTTAAAATTAATGTCTTAATTTAATCCAAATCCCTCTTATGTTAAAAAGAGAAAGAAAACTAAATAATATATTTTAAAAATTATTACAATATTTACACAAAAAAGCTTAACTATAAAAGTATATTAAAATCTATTCAAGTTCATAAAATGAAAAATAATTTATTAATTAAATTTTCACGAAAAAGTAAGGTTGAAGAGTAAAATTTCACATAAACTACATATGTTTACTTTGAAAAAATTATGTAAGTATCATTATAACAACAGAATTGCTCTAATAATTATTAAAAATATCTATTGGCAGGCCTTCCCTGCCTTCGGAGGAACATCTCCTTCCAAGAAAAATTTGAAATATCTTCATATCAAGAAAAACAATCTTTAAAATATTTAGATGATTTTACAATTTCTCTTGTCTTTGCTCACAAACAAAAAGTAAATCATATTAGTTTATGATATTAGCTAAAAATGGATTATGAAAAGAGAAATTATTATTAGCTTCTACTTAAAATAAATAATTAATAATAATGTAAGCATTATGAAAATATAAATTGTTGGTTTTAACTAATAATAATATAAAGATGGTTGCAATCACATTTACCAAATGTTTTGGGTTGAAGAGGGAGAAATATGATTCTCACAACAAAAGTATCCAATAATCATTTACCAACAATCTCTAAATTCGACTATCTTATGTCAGATTTTCTTAATGATAATTGCATAAAATACCATAATTTCTATCGTATCTTTGGTAAAAAAAAAGAAAAAAGAAAACTCTTGTGCATGACTGGTCTTCCTAAAAACCAATATCCACTAAGTTAGCTGTCAATCTCTACCGTTTTGGCTTCTGGAAGTGATGTATGTTCAATCTGCAATTGCCATGTTTCTCCACATATTTCTCGAGAAAATATTAACACATTGGTCAAGAGTTTCTGTTACTTAAAAAAAAACTACAAATTCATGAAATATAAAATTTATCTCATAAGAGAAATAGAAAGACATAGAAATAAAAACTCTAAGGTTAAATGATGAGCTTCACAATGAAAAAAGAGTGGCTTTTTTCTATTAAAAACAAAGAGTAGAAACATCTTCAGAAACTATTTAAAATAAAAGGTAAATGAATAGGTTGGCCTATTATTTGTATTTAATATGCGATTAATATAGCATAATAAAAATTTTGCTATTTAAAAACAAAAACATCTTGAATGTTAAGGAAATGTAAGAAACTCTTAAACTAATTGAAGAAACCTGAATTGTTTAATAAAATCTAAAGAGGTGGAAAAGAAAAAATTAGACTGGCCACTTAAGACCAAAAAGTAATAGTCCTAAGGCTTTATCCTAATAGTAAGAATTGAGATCCCTTAATAATGAGGTTGATAGTTCAATTCATGTTGGATAAGGGTTTTATTAGTCTCTCATTTATAGAGATATTTTCTACCTGTATAGGTATTGTAATTAAGAGGATGTTCTTTGTTGACAAATTATATAATCTTCACCAACAATGTGTCATCTCTTGTACTAAAAATTAAAAAAAAAGACTAAAAAGTAATAATAATTGACTAAGGATTGTTAAAAGTAAATCATATATATTTAAAATAAAGAAAGTGAGAACATAGAAGGAAATACTAAAATCCATCAATTCTAATAAACTCTAGTAAGATGGAATGAAATAGTATTCTACTTGGAAAGAACATTGAGAATGACTATTCTTCGGTTTTTGCATCTTTAAACAAATAGAAGAAACTTAAGTTGAATTAAAAATGCGAGAATAAAATATAGACGAAAATATAATTTCTATCTTTGCACATTGATTCGGATAATAAAAAGATGAAAGAGCAGTTATAGAATTAGAACAGATGTGTGGTAGTGGTTGATTAGGAGAGTGTGAGAAGATAATGAGAGAGAGTAGGAGAAGATATGAATAAATTTTTAATTAATTTATTAAAAAAATTACTGAGCAAATCAAAAAATTTCAAACTAATTAAAGAGAAAGATAAAAGTATTTTATTAATATATATATAAGTACAGATCAACAAATTATTTGTAGACATTTAGAAAAGAATAAATAATCATGGGATATGAGTATAAGAAAAAAAATAAGATCTTGAAAATAGAGCAAAAATTAATAATATAAAAGTAGTGGGTGAATTCCAAAGTTCATTCATAAGCTACCAATTAAATAATGGTCTACAAAATTCGAAAATTAGTGCATCCAAATCCATCCTTTCCCATTCTTTCCCATAAATTAATTTTTAAAGTTTTTGATTTTTTAATTCTCATTCTTTTCCACATTGGCTAATAGTTATACTTTTTCTTTTTTGTATATGTTGTAGTAGTACTTTATTCTTGCAGTTAAATTATTATTTAAAATTTTTAAATTTTTTCTTTTATTTTTCTCACGACTCAGTAATTGTAGTGTTTTTCCATCAACAACATTTTTTATATATTGTGTTTAGTGTCACAAACTTCTAATACTATATATCTTTTTTTTAAGTGCAACTACTACTACATATTGAATTTTTAACTTTTGCAATTTTATTTGAAATTTAAATTTCTACTATTTTAAAAATAAAGTCACTTTAAATTTAAGTTTTTTTTTTTAAATAAGTGTGTGCAAATACAGAGGGGAATAGTTAATTTGTGTTGAATTCCAAATAGATATACATGTATATTTGGATTATTTCTCTCTCAAAAAATTCCTAATTTGAACCCAGGTCTCATCTTATAAATAATGTAAAATTATAATTTTCAAGACAAAAGTTCTCAAATAAAGCTAATGTTACATCTTTGCTCGGCCATAGTTCAAGTGTCTCTTGATGATCCTCGCCCAAGACATGAACACATCACATATCAAATTAAGGTTCGCCCCCCCTCCATCCCTCCCTCCCTCCCTTAATAATGTACCATGGGAATCTCTTGTATAACTCCTAATCAGATTTGATTTCCTTTCCCCATTAGATTTTGAGTTTTCATAAACTCTTGTATTATCAGCCTATATATAGGGCCATATGATGACATTAATTATATAAATATTAGTCTTGATTCTTGAGTTCTACTTTCTCTCTCTATATTCTATCTTCTCTTTTCTTTAGTTTTATATTATTCTCCAAACATATTGAGTAATATTTTACTTTAATTTGACGTTGTCAACACCTAAATTCATAACAATATATATATATATATATATATATATATATATATAGTCAAGAGACCCTCCATGTAGCGTCTTAGTCAACACCACATGGAGAGCCTCTCTCTTCTTTCTCTTTCAAGTGGATCCCATACTTTATTTTAAAAAATTATATATATATATATATATATATATATATATATATATATATATATATATATATTAAAAAATAATCTATATCTATATTTGGATAGATCTCAAAGGAGATTTTGTGGAAATTTCTCACAAACCAAAACGCAAACTAATTTTACACTTGAATACTATTCTGTTTTTAAATAATCCGATTAGTACTATTAAGAGATCTAACAATTGATTTCGATATTTTTTACTATTGTAATTTTTTCCTCAAACACTTTTTTCTTTGAGGATAGATTATGAAAAATTTTTATTACTACTTTTAAATTTGTCAAATTTTCAAGTGTTATCATTGTTAATTTTTTTCATGATATTTAAAATTCCAAACATTTATACATGATACTTAAATTTTCAAAATAAATCATCATCTCTCAATCATTTTAGTTTTCTCTGTGTATATCTTCCTAACGCTATATAATATATTTTTATTTTTATAAAACTATCCTTAATATTTATAAAAAGCCAAACATTTGAAAAGATAAAAAAAATTAAAAATATCTTATATTCTAAAATAGATAAAATATAGTTTTAAATTCAATAATTTAAAAATAAAATAAAATAAGTGCAAGTGCACAGGTGAGTCCCTTATGTATCGATATTAATCTTTACATCATATATTATAATTTTAACTAGCAAAAAGACCGACGCGTCGCATGGGATTAAATTTTTATACTCAATTATGGTTAATATATATTTTAAATAATTATAAACAAAATTTCTGAAGTTAACACTAAAAAATTACTTAACTGTTGTAATTTTACTTTAAAATTAATGTCATAATTTAATCCAAATCCCTCTTATGTTAAAAAGAGAAAGAAAACTAAATAATATATTTTAAAAATTATTACAATATTTACACAAAAAAGCTTAACTATAAAAGTATATTAAAATCTATTCAAGTCCATAAAATGAAAATTAATTTATTAATTAAATTTTCACGAAAAAATAAGGTTGAAGAGTAAAACTTCACATAAACCACATATGTTTACTTTGAAAAAATTATGTAAATATCATCATAACAACATAATTGCTCTAATAATTATTAAAAATGTCTATTGGCTGGCCTTCCCTCCCTTCGGAGGAACATCTCCTTCCAAGAAAAATTTGAAATGTCTTCATATAAAAAAAATAATCTTTAAAACATTTAGATGATTTTACAATTTCTCTTGTCTTTGCTCACAAACAAAGTAAATCATTTTAGTTTATGATATTAGCTAAAAATGGATTATGAAAAGAGAAATAATTTTTAGCTTCTACTTAAAATAAATAATTAATAATAATGTAAGAATTATGAAAATATAAATTGTTGGTTTTAACTAATAATAATATAAAGATTGTTGTAATCACATTTACCAAATGTTTTGGATTGAAGAGGGGAGAAATAGGATTTTCACAATAAAAGTATCCAATAATCATTTACCAACAATCTCTAAATTCGACTATCTTATGTCAGATTTTCTTAACGATAATTACATAAAATACCATGATTTCTATCGTATCTTTGGTAAAAAAAAAGAAAAAAGAAAACTCTTGTGCATGACTGGTCTTCCTAAAAACCAATATCCATAAGTTAGCTGTCAATCTCTACCGTTTTGGCTTCTGGAATTGATGTATGTCCAATCTACAATTGCCATGTTTCTCCACATATTTCTCGAGAAAATATTAACACGTTGGTCAAGAGTTTTTGTTACTTAAAAAAAACTAAAAATTCATGAAATATAAAATTTATCTCATAAGAGAAATAGAAAGACATAGAAATAAAAACTCTAAGGTTAAATGATGAGCTTCACAATGAAAAAAGAGTGGCTTTTTTCTATTAAAAACAAAGAGTAGAAACATCTTCAGAAACTATTTAAAATAAAAGGTAAATGAATAGGTTGGCCTATTATTTGTGTTTAATATGCGATTAACATAGCATAATAAAAATTTTGCTATTTAACAACAAAAACATCTTGAATGTTAAGGAAATGTAAGAAACTCTTAAACTAACTGAAGAAACTTGAATTGTTTAATAAAATCTAAAGAGGTGCAAAAGAAAAAATTAGAATGGCCACTTAAGATCAAAAAGTAATAGTCCTAAGGCTTTATCCTAATAGTAAGAATTGAGATCCCTTAATAATGAGGTTGATAGTTCAATTCATGTTGGATAAGGGTTTTATTAGTCTCTCATTTATAGAGATATTTTCCACCTGTATAGGTATTTTAATTAAGATGATGTTCTTTGTTAACTAATTATATAATCTTCACCAACAAAGTGTCATCTCTTGTACTAAAAATTAAAAAAAAAGACTAAAAAGTAATAATAATTGACTAAGGATTGTTAAAAGTAAATCATATATATTTAAAATAAAGAAAGTGAGAACATAGAAGGAAATACTAAAATCCATCAATTCTAATAAACTCTAGTAAGATGGAATGAAATAGTATTCTACTTGGAAAGAACATTGAGAATGATTGTTCTTCGGTTTTTTAATCTTTAAACAAGTAGAAGAAACCTTTGAATTAAAAAATGCGAGAATAAAATATAGACGAAAATATAATTTTTATCTTTGCATGTTGATTCGGGTAATAAAGAGATGAAAGAGCAGTTATAGAATTAGAACAGATGTGTGGTAGTGGTTGATTAGGAGAGTGGAAAAAGATAATGAGAAAGTAGGAGAAGATATGAATAAATTTTTAATTAATTTATTAAACAAAAAAATTACTGAGCAAATCAAAAAATTTTAAACTAATTAAAGAGAGAGATAAAAGTATTTTATTAATATATATATATAAGTACAGATCAACAAATCATTTGTAGACATTTAGAAAAGAATAATTAATCATGGGATATGTAAATATAAGAAAAAAATAAGATCTTGAAAATAGAGCAAAAATCAATAATATAAAAGTAGTGGGTGAATTCCAAAGTTCATTCATAAGCTACCAATTAAATAATGGTCTACAAAATTCGAAAATTAGTGCATCCAAATCCATCCTTTCCAATTCTTTCCCATAAATTAATTTTTAAAGTTTTTGATTTTTTAATTCTCATTCTTTTCCACATTGGCTAATAGTTATACTTTTTCTTTTTTTATATATGTTGTAGTAGTACTTTATTCTTGCAGTTAAATTATTATTTAAAATTTTTAATTTTTTTTCTTTTATTTTTCTCACGACTCAGTAATTGTAGTGTTTTTCCATCAACAACATTTTTTATATATTGTGTTTAGTGTCACAAACTTCTAATACTATATATTTTTTTTAAAGTGCAACTACTACTACATATTGAATTTTTTACTTTTGCAATTTTATTTGAAATTTAAATTTCTACTATTTTAAAAATAAAGTCACTTTAAATTTAAGTTTTTTTTTAAATAAGAGTGTGCAAATGCAGAGGGGAATAGTTAATTTGTGTTGAATTCCAAATAGATATACATGTATATTTGGATTATTTCTCTCTCAAAAAATTCCTAATTTGAACCCAGGTCTCATCTTATAAATAATGTAAAATTATAATTTTCAAGACAAAAGTTCTCAAATAAAGCTAATGTTACATCTTTGCTCGGCCATAGTTCAAGTGTCTCTTGATGATCCTCGCCCAAGACATGAACACATCACATATCAAATTAAGGTTCGGCCCCCCTCCATCCCTCCCTCCCTCCCTTAATAATGTACCATGGGAATCTCACATCAACACTCACCGACTTTTATCTCCAATCTATCACTTCGATTTACTTCTCGTGGTCCACATGTATTCATCCCCTAAAGAAGATAACCATCTCCTCCTCCTAATGAATCCAAACTCTTTGTCCTTGATGTCTTTTGTGTGTTCCTCAAGGGAGCCTTGCTCTCAATAATTGGTCTAAACGAAGAACAAATTCAAAAGCAAACTATTGTCCTATGGTGAATTGAATAAGGGCCAAGCAAAAGAAGATCAATTGAAATCAGAGGGTCCACATTCATAGGCAGCTCCCCAAAATAAGAATCTTGGTCCTGATAGTTCTACGTAACTGGTGTTGCACTGTTTCCAGCTGTTGTAAAGGGGCAGCTTTGTGTTCATTCTTGCATAATTATACTCATATAAGAATCACTTAGATCATCCTTTTGGGTCCAATGAAGGAGGAAAAGAAGGGATTCAAGAGCAATATATATCTTTCCCTACCTTATTAAAAAGAAAAAAATGCTTAAAGCTCAAAGGAGCATTATTAGCCAATAAGTAAAAATTTTTAAATGGTTCTAAATGGTCATACTTGTTACAAACCCTTATTCTAAGGGTTTAGAGGGTCCAAGAGTACCATTGAAGATGAAAAGCCTATAGTAGAGGGCCTATTTCACCAAGCAGCATAGATTTTACAGGTAAGCTAAGGCTACCTTTGCCAAGAAACCAATGAGTCAATCACCATTATCATTACTATCTATGAATAAATTAGGAACATTCAGCCAAGAAATGATTTCAAAACACATCCATACTTGTTAAAGTATTTGAAATGGTAAGGAAGAAATTCATCTTGTAGATTTGACGGTCTAAATTATGTTTTGTTTGGTGCCTCTTTGTGGGGTTGAAGCAAGTCCCTTTATGGAGAAAACGCAAGAGCCCCATTGGAAATGAAGAACTAAGCTAGAGAGTGGAGGGCCAAGGTATGACTTAATTAGAGAATGTTTTAAGAGTGAATTACTGGTGAGGTGTGAGAATCAGAACATTTAACCATTTTTTAATTTGGAAGCATTGCTTTGTGGTCCATTGATGGAACTGGTAATTATTGTGAGGACATTGAATTGGTTCTCCCATTATTGTATCTTTGGATTTGAGTAGCTCTCTCACTACTACTATTACCTTGTTTTGGGAATAATAATCTCAAACAGTTGTGTTCCACTGCTTATTTTTATAGTACCATACCTATGATGAATATTACTTTATTGTAGCATTTCTAAACTCATGATTGATTATTAGTTCAAAGTAGGAATTTGGTACTAATGAATCACACATGGAATATAATTATATGATGATTTTGGACTAGCTAATTTAATTATTTATCTAAAAGTAACCATGTTAATTAATATAATATAATATTTAAATAAGATAAGATAGTATTTTGATTTAAAATTATTTATTTTAATTTCGTGAAAAAAAATTATTTGTGAGAGAAAAAGTGATATCTAAAATAAAAAATTTATATTAAGTTTCGTAGTGATATATTATCCAAATATTCTATTAAAAAATTGAACATTAACTAAGAAAAAACTTTATCTTGAAAAACATCTTTGAAGCAAAAGGCAAAAGAATTTATTCCAATTCCTTCCTCTTTCTTTTATTAATGCTCTCAATATTGCAAAGAAAGAATTTGATGAATTAAATAGAGCAGATGAAAAGATTGCAAAAGAATTGATCGTAGAAGGGAAGAACAAATATATCCACAGCTTGTGGTCTTTCTTCTTCCAAACATCAAAATTTTCCACCAAACCCCAAAAAAAAAAAATCACACCGACATGTTTCGCTGTTTATATTTCTCAAGAATCCCCAACCAGTACACGCAAGAAATACTACCCTCTGCCCTCTACTGCTGTACTCACTTGGATAATTTTAATACCCTCATTCATAGTCCACCAACTTTCAAAGCAGACCATTCAAAATTTAACCCATTGCTCCAATAGTCTTTAATAAGTAACGATTTATTTATTTATTTAATATAAATAGTGTCATATTATTTATAAAAATTAATAAATAAAAAAATAAAATTTTTAAATTAAAATTTAAAATTTAAAAAATATAATTATATATTAAATTAAATATTATTTTTAATCAAAATTTTTAATTTTTTAAAAATAATGTACGTTATTACTTATTACTAGCACTCATGGAAAGACAAGTTTTCATTCTTAACAGTTAAACATAGCCCCACAGCGGCTAACTTTTCCTCACTGGCTTTGTCATGTTGGTCCCATCCTTTCATGTTTCTTTTCATCTCAAAATCTTTTTGACTTTATTTATTATAATTCCATTATAAAATCCTAATTATTCCACGGGTTTCACATTTTATTAACTACATTCTTGGCAAAACACTCCGTCCGTCCAATATTTGATCATCAAATCGTCCCATTCGTCAACTTTTCGAGCAAATTTGTCAAGTTTTTGAGCAAATATTTCTTCATGAGGATTGTTTAGATCATAAATATTTCTTCATGAGATGATTCGATTCGAGACTTGAGTGGAGTTTGAAAGAGAAAAGTCAAAATGGAAAAAATTAAATTGATGTTGCATATATCTTACATATAACATGGAGTTCATGTCTGGTGAGACTTTTGGCATCATATGGATGGATTTTTACAGTGTGATTGAACCCCAAACCCCCTTCTTTCCAAGCTAAACCGGTAACCACCCTAGTGGTGGTGGTGGAGGCACTCCAATGGCGTGGTCGGGAACCGGGTACTGTCTTGACAGTAATCGTAGATCATATGATTAGCCCGAACCCATATGAGCTGGTGGCTCTGGTGAACGCTCAGCTCTCCCATGGTGGGTTCATCCCACCAGAACCGCCTCTCACCAGCAGCAGCGGTGCATTTCTTCGCATTGTCAGCAGCAGCCACTGTTGCTGGGCACTCACAGGCATCAATCTCGAAGCCCCTATAGGAGGCTATGAAGGGTGCATGGCTCCAATCAGTCTTGACCCTACCACCTTGTGTCGCCCAATCATCAGCATTCCATATCGAACTGTACACTCCCATGGCTTGGTCTTTGGGAAATGGTATGCCCCTGTGCTCCAGGTTCGAGTGCACTCTAATTGGTGTCTCATCCACTAAGAATCTGCAACAAAAGAAAGTAGACAAATACCATTATTTACTGGAAATCTGAATTAACCTGTAAGTCATTAATCTGATTACGACTTATTGGTTTCTTTTCTTTTCAAAGAAAACCTATAATTCATAATTATACTGTTCCATTAACTAATGGGGGAAAAACTTGTAAATCCAAGGAACAGAAGCAATGACGTGACTAGATGATGACAGAGTACTGCTCCAGCATCTATGCATAATACCAAATGCTCTATTACAGAATTGCTAGTAAGAAAACCTTATCATTGGGGAACATTCTTAGGTGGATGAACAAAATTATGGTTATTTCCATAGTAGTAAAGCCAGTTTCAAACAAATTGAAAAAAGCTGCATGTTCCTCTCACTTGCCTTGTGCTTTTTACTTTTCAGAACATCATTCCATGTGTTTCAATAAATGAGGAAATCAATATGATTACATTATACAAAATCTCTCAAAGAAAAATTCCAAGTTCTTGAAAATTTCTACAGAAACAGGGAGCCGCCGAGAGAGAGAGTAGGGAGCTTACACAACTTGGCGCTGGTTCCAGAAGATGGAATAGGAGTGGAAGTCCTTGGTGGGATCAAACCAGAGATTCAATCTCTGCTCCCTATTGCCAACACCATTAACGTAAACATTGGTTTGGACCAAATAAGGTTCCCCAGTAGTATTGCCCAGAAACTCGAAATCAAACTCATTGTGGTTTGCACCATCAGATGACATCTACACATGAAAAAGAACCCAAAAAATGAAAAGGAAAAAAAGTTCAGATTGTTGTGGACAAAAAAGAGAGATTAATCAACATCACAATCTTCTCAAGAAACAGAATTGTATTTGTGCCAATGAATTGAGACCCTTTATTAGTCAATTGATTAAACAGTATATGGACAAAAGGGTTGGTGGAGAAAAAGAAATAAAGTTGATAGTTATCCTGCGGAAATAATCAAGCTCACGAGACTGAGAGAAACAGAGGAGAAGGTATGACTATAATCTAATGCGAATGCATTGAAATCGTACCCCATGCTTTCTTTCTGCTACACTGCAAATACCTAACATCATCACATTCAATGAGATTTAAAGATGAAAATCATAGCCTCTAGATATTATAATGGGACTTCTTGCATGAGTGTGAATGAAAGCGACTATAGTATGCCTTAAGACTGTAAAATTATACTAAACTTACATAGAAAGCAGTAACAGTTCCAGCGGAATCACCCTCCACAAGCTTGATCTGCACTGTAACTTTCCCAAACATGAACTTGCTCTTTGATGAAAATCCAGCACCTGATCATCAACAAAAAACCATCCACCATGAAGCCATAAAATAGCCCAACGAATTAAACCAAGAAAATAAAATACAGAAAATTTGGATTTCTTCATGAAAATCATCTCTTGACATTACAAAGTGCTGCGAAGAATACCAGAATAGTTATCAAGCTTCATCTTGAGAAGCTCGCTTTCATAGATGAAATGGTCCATTGCCCAACTGGGTTGGAAAAGCTCATCAAACCTTGCTGCTGAGCTAAAAGAACCCATCACGGAAAGAGCCAGAAGAAATCCAAGAAACAGAGAAACCATTGCTAGTGAAGAAGAACCCATCAAGGGAATTGAGGAAGAGATTTTGCAGAGTGCAAATTGAAGCTTCTACTCTGCAATGTGTATGTGTGGAGGGCCAAAGCAAGAATGGTGGGGTTTTATAGCCGAGCTAGGATTGGCTTCACTGGGAAGCCTTGAGCCACGTCATCGTGCACATGTACACGTCGGCTTTCCATGTCAGCTCGGCTCCCAATTCAACTGAAGAAATCAAATGTTGTAGCCGTTGGCTATAGGCTTAGCTGGCTAACTGGTCCCTCGTGGGGAAGCATCATGTAGGACAAGTCACTATCTACATAATAAGAGCACGGATACTAACCAATGAGTGGAGAGAACGTGGATTCTCACAGCTGGGTTCTGCAGAGTCCAGTTGTCGTTAGCAGTAGCAGCTAAAAAGAGCCTTCTTTCTTTTGCCCCTTCCGCTTTCTTTCATATCCCGCGCGTGGTGAAATGCAATACTCGCTACCGTTTGTGAAATAAACGTGTTTACGGCGAGAAATTTCACGTGCATTTTAGTGAAACTTTTCAAGGGCGCATTTGGATGGGTATTACTATAAAATCGAATCCAAATCCTACCTCATAAATTGCATACTTTTTTAAAATTTAAAATAAAATATTTTAAATCTAAATTCTAGCCAGTGAAAATTCCCGAGAGAAAGACAAAAGCAAATAGTGGTAGAAGCAAGTGGGGTTAATGGTGTGTGATGGGCCCAAAGACCGAGGAGTGATAAAGAGTGGACTGGGAGGTTCACTTTATCCCCTCTCCTCTGTTCTTGTTGGGGTTTTTTTTTTTTCAACTTTATTACTGCCAGCTGGCGCACTCATTACTGTACCCTCTGCCATCGTTGTTCATTATTATTCTAATGCTTGAATCGGCTGATTAATTCCTTCGTTGAACTGTGAAGCATTAATCCGCTAATCCCATCCATAGGCACCTTCGAAGCCCTAGAGATGCGTGCCATATAATCGAGACTTTTTTTTCTGTCCTATTTATTATATCCTTTTTATTATATTTAATTTAAAATAATTTCTAACTCATATTTTTTATTATATTATATTAATTTTATACTATTTTAATTTTATAATATAAAATATTTTAGTCTTTTTATAAAAAAATAAAAATATCTTTTCTATTTTATCTTAAACTATTTTATTAATATAATAAAAATGAGATAATTATATTTAGAGTTAATTTCAAATACCTCTGAAGTCAGTAAAATTTGTCAAATAGACACTTAAATTTTTAATTATGACAGTTGGCTCTCTCCTCTCAAATTTTAACTTCTTAATTATTAAAATTGACCACTTCTTTCTAAATTCTGATAAAATCAATTGTAAATTTGATAGACATGCCAATATATTAATAGTTTTGAAATAAGCATTTGTTCTTTATTTTAACCGCTTATATTCAAAAATCTCTTACAAATATTATTAAAAAGTAACCACCTCTATTTTTGTATAATGCATGAGTATTTTTTGGATACAAAATTTTTTAATAATTAAAATAAAAGATAAATAATTATTTCAAAACAACTAACATATAGCCCTACGAATTAAACAGACAATTGATTTCGTCTTAATTTGGGAGAAGGGAATCATTTGTTACAATTACGATACCAAATTTTGGAATGAGTGGGTTAATTGTTACAACTAAAAGTTCAAACCCCCCCTTAACTTCAGGGGAAAATATCTAGAGTTAACCCGTATATTTATGGTGAGAATAATATTTAAAAAATAATTTTTAAAATTCACAAAAAAAATCAAGTATTTTGAAAAATAAAAAATAACTAAAAGGCCTTATCTTTTAAAACAAATAGAGAAATATAATTTATATTTTTATATAAAACTCTAAATATAATCAAATACTGTCAACACAAAAATATGACAAAGGGAATGTGGTACCCTCTTAGTTTAAAAATATAAAGGCCTTTAACCTTTTTCTCACTTCTCAACATGTATAGTCTTTAGTAATTTTAAGAATTATTTTTTTAAACTTATCATCATCATAAATATAATTCTCTTATTTTTTATTATATTAATTTATTTTTCTTTCTTAATTTTTATACAAAATAGTTAAAAGACTTTATATTTTAAAATGAAATGAGTGCCATATTAGATTGCATTATGAAGTACAAGACGTATCATAGAAAAACCTCTTCGTGATCATACAACCAAAGACTTGCAACTTATAATACTCCCTTTATTTCAAAATATAAGGACTTTTGGTCATTTTCTCTCTTCTCACTTCTCAAAATATTTAGCATTTTGTAAAGTTTAAAAATTATTTTTCTAAAATTACCATAACCATAAAAATAATATCTTATTTTTTATTATATTATAGGAATTAGTTAATAATGTAATAGAAAAAATGTTCATTATTTTTTTCTTCCTTAATTCATACAAAAGAGGCCAAACGACCTTATATTTTAAAACAGAATGTATAGTTCTTTCTTTTGAGTTTTTTACGATATTTGAATTTATTTTCTACTTGAAAATTTTTGTTCAAATATCTTCAACCTAATATTACAGAATAAGTGCCACACTTATTTCAAAGAATTTGGTTCAATTTGACTATGGTGCAAAGAACTTTTTTTTCTAACATGTACTAAATAGATTTTGAACAATCGAATTTTGATCCAATAGTTGATAGCTCATACATACTGAATAATTATTCAAACTTAAACAATTATTCTTCACAGTATGATTGAATAATTATTCAAAAATCACCACATGAGTTCCCAAGCATTAGATCAAAATCCAATAGTTTAGATAACTATTTGGTATGTGTAGAAAAATATGTTGTTTGCACTGTAATTTGACTGAATTTGATTAATATGCTGTGGGTTCTTTTCTCTTAGCGTGTGCAAAACCACCCCTACAGCTATTGGATTGGAAATTTTTTTTATCTAATAGTGGAGAGAGAATAGAGGTATTTTGGAGACCAAAAACCTTTTTATTTCCTACCCAAATAGTATTTTCAATCCAAAAGCAATTCAAACTCTCTCTTAGATCAAATTTCCCCTTTCTCCTCTCCCTGCTATTAATTTGAATCTCTTCAAGTTCTTCACTTTGTGCATGATGATTTCGCCGAGCCTTTAAAAGTTTTCTAATCATTTTTTTAGTAAGCCCACGTATCATAAGAGAGATTCTTAACTATTACTCAACGAAGAACCTTTTCTATTGATTCTTTCTTTTGAGATCAAAAATCAATTTTTTTGACTCACTTATTCATAAAAAGAAAAATAGATATTTTGAATTTTTACTGGGGCTGTTTGGTGGATTCAATGCCATAGAGATCTTTATTTAAAAATAAGATTTATCTAGACTATCAACAGCCAACTTGCAAAGGTAAAGAAAGTGCTATGTTGATTTCAATGACTTGAACAACAATTTTGATAGTGGAGAATTTCAATGGTGACTTAAAAAAAAAAAGAATTCATATCGTACATTAAGTTCTCTTGTAATGCTTCTAAAAATATCAGTGATGGATTAATTTGTGTTGATTCTCGTGACATGAAGGAACAATTTTGATGGTAGAAGATAAGCTATTTTTTGAATAGTTATTCAAACTCCATGAATAACTATTTTAATATACTATTTGAATAATTATTTAAAATTAAATAAAATAACTGAGAAAGTTGAGTAAAGGGGAACAAAGGAGAAAATAAAATAAAAATTGTTATTACAAAATTAATATAAATATTAACCTTTTTCTGTACAATAATAATCTTTTGATTTTTTGAAACTCTTTGTTGAATACTTCTTCACAAATATTTAAATATTGTTATGAATTTGTTGATGCGCAGTCGTTGTCGGCACAGCAAAATAATGATACTAATATAGAAAACTTAATAAAGAAATTATAATATAGAGAATAGAAGAAAACTATAGAGAGAAAAAGAACAAGAGATCTTTATTAATTCTCTAAGAGTAAATCAATCAATGAATGAGTGTATACAACACCTCAGTCTAGAGCCCTATTTATAGGGTTCAGGGGTACATCTAAATCAGAATAGGTATAGGGTAATCAGAAGACAAATCCTATCACTAATCAAAGATATGATAAAACTCTACCATCTATCTTCTGGATAGTTGGAGTATCTTTATAACTCTGATAATGGACATCCATAATAATATTAATTTCATAACACTCCCCCTTGGATGTCCATTGCATAAGAGTATGCCTCGTTAAAACCTTACTAGATAAAAAACCCAGTGGAAAAAACTCTAGTGAAGGAAAAAGAGTACACTACTCTTTATGCCAAATTTACTCCCCCTGATGAGATAATCCTTTAAGGTTTCTTAACCGCTGCATTCCAATTTTGTTCACTAATTTCTCAAATGATACGGCTGGTAATACCTTAGTGAATAAATCTGCCAGATTGTCACATGATTGAATTTGTTGCACATCAATGTCACCACTCTTCAGGAGCTCATGAGTAAAGAAAAATTTTATCATATCTCCTTAGATATATTCCAAACTTTATTATCATCTAACAATACAGTTAGAATTCATTCTTAGATGATATAGATTTATCTCGAATACATTAATCATAATCACACATATTCTCAACCAACATCATGAATTTCTATTTCTTCAACATGAGTTGAAGATGTGGCTGTTATAATCAACACATGCTTATAAATGCATGGTTTATGTGGATCATATAGGTAACTCATACCTTGCATATCCATCTCAACAGGAGTTGGATTTTCTCAATATTCGAGATAAACTATCTCAAGGAGATATCAATAGGCAAGCTTAATGCCAACTCAAAATTTATTGAGTAGAGAAGAACTATAATAGATATCTACTTGCACGTGGACAAGTGTATTCATACACTCAATTACAGAATTGTGGTACTTCAAGACCAAATAGTTCTTCAATATCCTTCAATAGATATAAAGGATCTCGCATATAATAACCCAACAACAATTGATGTGCTATGTCCATGTGAAACATCTTCAGGATGTTCAATCAAAATAAAATATTAACTTTTCAAAATGTTGATCACAATACTTGCTTCTCTAAATTCTTCAGGAAAAATATCTTGATTATCAAATCATTTTCTCTTTTCAAAATCAAGACATCAATCACGCTTCAGGCGTGTATCAAAATCATATAGTTATAGAATACATATATTTGTCCTGTTAGGACATTTATCCAAATAGGAATATCTATAAGTATAATGTTATATTGACTAACTCTACAGGAGTCAGACAAACAATCAATATGCAATTTTATGCAAATAAATAATATTTTGAACTTCCAGTTCACTAATACTTGTGCATAGATCAAGATAATAAAAGTCATAAATAATATCCTCTTTTTAATTGATGATTTTCTCCCCCTAATGAGGGGAACACTATGCCAATCAATAGATTGTACAATGAGGATATCTTCTAATAAAATACATATAGCAAGTATAGCTACATATAAAATTTCTTCATATATGGATATACCCAATCATTCTTTTAATAAAAATTCACTAAGATAATCTCATTATGTTCTACAGGAACAATTATATGCTTCAAGCATATCGAGTCCATCAGGGACTTCAAAAATATAAATACTATTATCAAATGATAACAAAGATAAACACATCTTAAGTGTTATCATGCACTATTACATCCACCACTAGAAATATATTTCTTCGTTATTAGTGCCAGGTCTTACGAAGAATCATACGCCATAACTCATGACAAATATTCACTTTATAGTTCGCATTTTATAAGCAAATATTAATTGCTATCTCTTTGGATTACACTTCAAGTTTATTATTCCTGCTAAGAATACATGTACACTTCAAGTGTACTTGTGAATAGTTTAAACTTTTCATATTTCTCATGCGAACTTTATCATTTCGAGTCTGTAGATCTCGATTTGAAAATCCTCAATATATTATGCGCATTAATATCTTTAAAGGCATATACTTGTACGGTTCCAATAGTTCCCAATCATGTTGAGATCTCATCATTTATCATAGTTTTCAGGTACCTGAATTTCTTCTGGAAATAATATATCAATCATGTTTGGAGGAAAATTCTACTGAAATTTAAATCTCATCGATTTAACATATATGACCATTTTAAGCTTTTGCTCCAGTAAGGTGTTTGTATCTTTGGAACCGACTTATCTACCACATTTCAGTTGTGTCTTAAATTTATTTGTAGTGGTAGATTATCCTTCAGGGATATCAAATAGGAGCATTCTTTGCCGGATATTGGTCAATTAATATACCTGGCTATATAAATTATCCTTTGAACTTCTGGTTCAATGTATTTTCTATGAGGATCAAAATAGAAGATCAAGATGAGACACATACTAATATCTTTATCCAACTTTATAATTTTTCCTCTTTATGTTGGGGCAACATATTCAAAATTAACAAAATTCGAATCTCTCCCTTGAGATTTGCTCCCAACATATTTAATAATCTCTCTAAAAACCCATCTCATTACCTTTGTGGTGGTGCAACATACATAGTGCATCTCTAAATTTAGGATGGGAAATATTTGGTTTCTGACCACAAACCAACTACTATGAGGAAAATTACAATGTGTTGGCAAAATACGAAATAAGTGCTAATATATCACAGTCATGAACATTCTACAGGATGTTCAATATTTATCTCAATACAACCAGTATTATTAGGACAAATTATGTCTTTGGGAGAATCTTAAAACATGAGCTCATTATCAATAAATTGTGCAAACTACAGGTTGCAAAAATAAAAATATTCATAAGACTATTTGTTGATGCATCAACTAATAATTTCTCCATATTCATCCCAAAATAACACATTCAACCCCAAGTAATACTGGCAACTTTTAAATAAAACAAGTAGCACATATAAATTCATCATATTAGGAAACTTCTGGTTCCATAATAAATTCATAATCATAATTCGTATTTTAATGATCCGGGATGGTCTAACCGGTCATGCCAACTAATAAATTATTTATCAGTAAACTTCAAGTTTACTCAATATTGCATCTCAATTTTATAATTCTGTACAATATAAATCAGGAGAGATAAATAGTGGTGTCTATAATTGACGTATATTTCATGTCATAATGGTATATGCCTCAAAAGTTCATTCATCCAATGTCTCGATATACTGCTAATATAATCAAAGCTCAAAAAATTTATGAGACTATATAGAGAATGATATTGACCATTAGGTGAAGATTTAGTAGCTCTTCTAGAGCTTTTAAGCAATTAACTCTTCCAGAGTTATTTGATCAATTAGTTCTTCAGGAACCTTGCATTACCATTTATACTTTGGACATATATTTTAAACTTTGTCTAAATAAACAACAAATATTGTTTAGACAAATTGTATCTTCACCATTTTTGATCCAAAATAAACTAAAATAACATAGAAAAGTAGCAATTCGATAATTTAAAATTTTAATTAACATTCAAAATGTTAAAAACTCTTTCTGGATATTTAAAAGAACTGGCTAGATTTTGTGCCATATCGATATTATCAACACAGGCATCATTACTATCAATAGCATAATTTAGGAAAGTAAAGAATTATCAATAATTAATAAAGATTCATAACATGCTTGACGTACTACAGGTACGTGACAAACTTTCATATTACATTAATAACATGTTAGAATTATTACTTTCCCTTTTTCCTTCTCATTATTTTCTCACTTCTGGTGAGTATCTATTTAGTGGGGATTTAATGAGTCATTCTTATATCATAAGAACAAAGTGTATTTTTACTAGCTGCGACCAAAATCTCGTACATTAATATATTATAATTTCTAATGTCATTCACTTCAGAGAATGGCATAAAAATAATTTGGTCAAGCGTCAAAATATTTTATTCAGGACTCATTAGTCTCAGAAGATATAAATTCAAAATACTTTTGAAAAGAATTTTTCTAGATATTGCTACTACAGGAGCATGTTAGAGATATGAGAAAGGAAAATTCTTTTATTCATCACATTACTAGTGATATTTCTCCTTATAACTTTAATTGAGGAGAATTCTAAATGCAATAAAAGTTTGCATACTGATAGACATACAATCTTTTAGGCTCACTTATAACAAATCATAACTAGCATTTATATAACAATCATCTTCTGGTGATTGTATATTTCATTCACAATTTGCTAGTAATCAAGTGGCTTTGATGCTTTGTATTATTTTAAATGGTGTCTTCAGGACCCACAATATCCAGATACATATATTCTAGTTGCCATGATTATATGGATTATTTTTACCATATCCGCGTCTATGTTGACGCCTTCGACCATGACTACGACCTCTTTCAGGGTCATTACCATTGGTTCTAATGCATTCACTCACAAATTTAAAGTAAACTGTGTTTTTGGTAGAATGACTATCTTCTGGTAGTCAAATCTTTCTTTTAGATCATTAAAAAAAGTTGATCTTTCAAAATAAGATATTCCGCCTTTAGATCCTCATGAAAATTATGGCGGAGAAAAATCATGGCTTTTATGCGATTTTGAGATGATGATGTATTATTTTCAACAATGGTGTCTGCCAGACCCATTACATCTCAATAAATTTAAGCATCTAGTTTCTATGACATATAATTTTTTTCTATAAATATCAAGAGTAAAAAACGAGTTTTGAAAAGTTTGTCATGAGTATTCAAAGATAGAAAAAATACCTCTTTTTCTCTTGATTAAACTCTCAACTTCGGTGGCAGAGACTCGTGCTGATAACGTGTTATGAATTTGTTGATGCGCAGTCGTTGTCAGCACAGCAAAATAATGATACTAATATAGAAAACTTAATAAAGAAATTATAATATAGAGAATAGAAGAAAACTATAGAGAGAAAAAGAACAAGAGATCTTTATTAATTCTCTGAGAGTAAATCAATCAATGAATGAGTGTATACAACACCTCAGTCTAGAGCCCTATTTATAGGGTTCAGGGGTACATCCAAATCAGAATAGGTATAGGGTAATCAGAAGATAAATCCTATCACTAATCAAAGATATGATAGAACTCTACCATCTATCTTCTGGATAGTTGGAGTATCTTTATAACTCTGATAATGGACATCCATAATAATATTAATTTCATAACAAATATATATATATATTCCCCCCAAAGATTTAATTAGTAATTCTTTTTGTTCTATAGATTAATTATTCATCAAAGAACACTGTGATGAATAATTATTTAAATATATGTGAATAATTATTCACTCAATGAATTATTCATCATTAAGTGAATAATTATTCATTCTTCTATGCATAACTATTCAAGACAACATGAACAATTATTAACTATTGAGTGAATCATTATTTAAACTCTTATAGTGAATAAATCTAATGTCATTCTACTATGATAATTTGAAGTTAAAATTACCTTTATTGCAATAAATTTTTTATTTTTGATATAATTTTTACCTATTTATAAATTTCAAATGTATAATTATTCAAGAGAAAATAATATGGGTGAATAATTATTCAAGCAATAATAATTATTCATTATTGCCTGAATAATTATTCAAAATTGAATAAAATAAAGAGGCAAGGTAAGTAAAAGAAAACAAAGGAGAAAATAAAATTAAAATTTGTATTATAGAATTGATGTAAATATAAAATTTTACTGTAAAATAATAACCTTTTCATTTTTTCTAACTCTTTGTTGAATACTTGTTCACAAATGTTTAAATATTTATTCACCACACAGGTTTGAATAATAATTCTCACTATTTTATATATTAATTATTTAAGAGAGAATATAATTGAATGGTTATTCGCCAGTATATGAATAATTAGTCAAACTTCTGTACATAACTATCCAAGATTGTGAGACTAATTATTTAAATCTCTGTGAATAATTATTTAACATCTTTGGTGAATTAATATTATGTCATTCTTTTGTGATAATTCACTAATATAAACTTTTACATTGAACAAACTCAAACTTGGTGCATACTAGTTACATAAAATTAAACTCTACTTTTTGTTACATAAAGCTCTAATTTGTATGCAAAGCCTTCAGCAAAAATAAGTATTTCATCATTCTTTTAATTCTCTTTATCACCATTATCAATGCGATCACTACTTTTTAATTTTCTATCATCATAGTTGTTTTTGGCTGCCAAGTATAGATCTTTCAATATAATAATATTTATCTG
This sequence comes from Rauvolfia tetraphylla, assembly GCA_030512225.1. NCBI lineage: Eukaryota > Viridiplantae > Streptophyta > Magnoliopsida > Gentianales > Apocynaceae > Rauvolfia > Rauvolfia tetraphylla. The sequence goes on from JAJQKT010000012.1 coordinate 4,029,567, forward strand.
ATAACAAAAGTAGATTTTTTGTCACCACTGTTTAGGTCCAACAAATTACTATCATTCTTGAAAATACAACCTCTAGAAATATCATGAATCCAATATACAATCCTTACAATTATAATGGATGAATATGTGAATATTGGTCAAAGGAGCATTCATACAATGTTCTTCGTTTTTATTGATACTAGTTTTGATGGTAAAAGAGCAATGACAAAGATAAGAGAGAAAGAGAAAGAGCCGATTTGATCTAAAAGAAACAATAGGCTTTGGATTCAGATTGTGAGTTTGAATTGCTTTTGAACTGAAAATGCTTTTTGGCTAAGAAACAAAAATTTTTTAGATCTCAAAAATATGTGTGATAAGTCTTATCTTTTCGATTGAAAAGATGCCAATCTAATGGTTGTGGTACATTTAGGCCCATCGTGGATTGAGTTTGTTTTGAAATGAACTGTGTTGAAAATCATAAAAATAAATTATTTGTGAGAAGAGAAACGAGATTTAAATTAAAAAAAGTGAGAAAAAATGAGCATTTTTTTTAAAAAAATTGAAAAGCCAATCCAAATACACCTTGTATGTGCAAAGAAAATTAACCCATCAATATAGTAATCGGATCACGTTCAAACTTAATAGACTGATCTTATACCATATTCTTCATGAGTTGGACGAATTTTACGAGTTGTATGATTTAAAAAATCAAAAGACGATCTTAAAATTAACACTTGTGTAAGATAGGGTTTAGGTTTGAGATATTTTGTTTTAAATTTTTACAAAAATAAATTGTTTGTGAAAGGTTTGGACTTTAAAATGAAAACTTTGTATTAGGTTTCATAATCTAGGGGTGTATTTAGACAAAGTTCTATTACAGAACTCAATAAAAATTTCTCACTTGGGCTAAAGTTTTATATTTTATAAAATTCAAAACGAAAATTTTAAAACAAAATATTATCTAATTCTTGTTAGAGGTAAAGTGTATAAAAATTATATATTAGAGAACAATTTGATGAATTTAGAGAAGGAGGCAAAATGTGATATTTTAAAGGTTTCTTTTCAGAATTTTTATCACTCTTTTTAGGAAAAATAAATTTTCAAAATTTTGGACGTGGCCTAGATCACATCTGGCTTCCAATGTCATAAACAACCCAAGGGAAAATGCTTATTCAAGCAAGTTGCTTCACAATTAATTGGAGTAAGAGGGGGTAAATTTGTCCCAAAAAGAGTAAAGGCCAACCAAACAAATCGATAATTTTACTCATCTTTTGGTCAAATTAATTGGAGCAACTTACTCCAATAAGTATTGTCTAACCCTAAAATAATAAGACGTGCTAAAACGTCTTAGTACCAGCCGTGTCTAAGAAAATGTAAAGATGAGCTTTTAGTTAAGCAAATAATGGCCCGTCAAACTCTCAATTGTATAGGAGTTAGACCCTTGTCTAATTCAGGATTTTACCCTTCTTTTTAATAGGAGTGTGTAGTATTCCCACAAAAAAGGATTTCATTATTTCAAGAGCTCTATAGTGTGCGTTATAATTTATTATACAATATATAATTTTTATATTATGTTATACAATATATGATTTTTATTAATAATATAATACTTTTTATATTAAAATAATTATAAATAATGAAGTAAGAGGAAAAAATAATAAATATATATAAAAAAAGGAACAAATAATGAATATTCCATGTCAGGGAGGCTTCAAAGGTCAATCAAATTGATGGTAAATTCTTCGCTTGTGGATTTGAAATTTGTTGCATGAGATGAGATGGGACGGGATGGGAGGAATGGGTAAGGTGGAGTCCATGACAAGTACACATGATTCAATTTCCAAATCAATTTCAAGATGCTGGCAATTTGATGGCTCTCTATGCTTTGATTACTTCCCCTTCTCCAGTTTGTGTCCATAACTGCAATACTCCACTATGTTTTAAAGGCTTTTACTTGCTTTCAGCGCTTTGAATTCTGATCGTCTTCCTCCATGCATTGTGCTTTTATGGTACCTACGCAAAAATAAAAGAAGACTTTTTATAATGAAAGTAATAATGAAATTTTATCATCCCCCTCTTTTTCCCCCTCAAAATGGTCAACTCTGAATTCTTCTGGAATTTGTTGTATGGCGTATAAGATAGATGAGGAAAGACTTTCGCGCCTGTTGCTCTCAACTGAGGGTCTGGTTTCAGTGCTGTACGTACTTTTTACAGTATATGCTGAACTTATTTACAATCGTCCGATCATGATCCAACGGCTAAAATTCAATGCCTGAATAATTATTCAGACTTGAACAATTTTTACTGAACAATTATAAATAATTGTTCAAGTCTGAACAATTATTCAAGCATTGAATTTTAACAATTGAATCACGATCGGACGATCGTAAATGAATCTAATATATACTGCAAAAAGTACGTACAGCACTTAAACTAAATCGCTCAACTGAGGCGTTGGCCAGCCAGGAGGGTCTCTGTGGCCTCGAACCATTCAATATAAAAAATCCTTTTCTTTTGACCCTTTTGTGGTAATAAAGGGAATGATGATGATGACGACGATGACGTAGAAGTGCACGCAAGCTGAAGGCGGACATGTCTTATCGGAACTGACGCCTTCGTAAAAGTCTGTCAGGTTTTGACATTTCTCCCTAGACATTGTTCATCCCCCCCAAATTCCACACTCCACCGCCGCGTATATTAAATTTTAAAATAAACAATTCAACTTATTTTTAAATTTTACTCTAATTTTAATTTTTATCTTTTAATTTTAAAATAAAAATTTACAATCTTAAATTATAAAAAAATATCATAACTCACAATTCTATTTATATTTAATATTTAATTATTAATAAAATATATAATATAATGTATATATAAACATTTCAAAAATATTTTTATCTATATAATCATCATATTTTTTAAAATTAACTTCTTTTTCTTTTTTTATAAATATTTTCTTTTCATCTCCTACATTAATTGACTTCTCTATAAAGTACACTAGTAAAAAATCCGTGCTATGCACGATCATAGATATATATTTTTTAAATACAACTCTTGTAGTAATGTATCTAGTAAAATAAAAAATCAATTCTAAAGAAGCTTCAAACTTTTTTTAATTAATAAATTAAATTATCAAATTACTAAATTATTACAACCGATCTAATAATTAATTAATTAATTAAAATTTGATATCCAATATGAAAATTTTAATAAATGCTATTGGCAATTTTGTCAAGCGAACAAAAATAAAAAATAAATATTATGATAAGTAATACACAGTAGAGAGGCATAAATATATTGTTCAAAGATAATTTCACAAATGAATATGTTATATTGTGATTCTCTTTTCAAGATGAAAACATTATTCACATCAATCGACACGTAAAACAAATATTATCTATAATGAACTTTTACAATTTTGACATTATGTAGTGCTCGAACTATCAATATAAACGCACGATCTTTGCATGAATTGATATATTTATGAAAATTTTTAATTCATTCTCCTGATACACAAATATTATATTTTAGAATTGAATCTATAAAATTAAAAATATCTGAGCAATCACATAACTTTTTGATGTGCTCCAAAAAAATTTGTCAAAAGTATGAATATATTAATACCTGTCTTTGCATTTCATTTAGATTATCAACTGAACACCTTAGTATAAGGTCTGCATGCCTATCTTTGAGAGTAATATTCATTTCTGCACTATAATCTTTTATGATCATATTAACAATCTAAATAATGTTTAATCTCATCAACAATTCGATATCGTTGTTGGTCATTGTTTAATGTATTGACATTTACTTCAAGAAAAATATGTGCTTTATCAAATCCTTTGGTCATGCACTTGTACAAATATTTGACGATACATTTAAATTTATGTGAGGATCCATCAATACCAACAAAAATCTCTCAGATAAGGAATAACCCACCTATTATTGAAAGTAAAACCATTTATTGTAACACTTTTACTTGAATCATTTTGGCGTGTGTATTCTACATACCCATTATTTCCTATTGTTGTAGCATCACAAAATTTTTTCGGGTAATGCTTTGAACATTTACTATTTACCATACATGGAGCATTTGGGAAAGTATCACCACAGGATTCATGAAACATGCATCTTATGATGATCTTATAAGCATGGATATTAAAATTTTTATTTTTAATTATAATTATTGAAATATATTTAATAAAAATTTAACAACTAATTAATTGCATTATAAATTTAAGAAAACTTTTATTTTTAATTACATAGCCAATAAAACTATGAAACAAATTTATGTATTTAATAGGAAAAATCCACTTAGGAGTGATCATGGGTAACGATAGGAATAAGTAATAAATATCCTCCAAAAATGTCATCACTCTTTTATAAAGTGCATTGTCAATATCAAGACTTTTTTGGTAGAGTTTTAGTATATCGTACTTGTGTTGATTTTAGAGTGAAGTGAATTTTGGTTAGAATATTTGCTTTCCTACCCAACTATTATAGTCCACATATTCAACCCATAAACATGCATGGCTTATAATTTAATCACAAAAGGGTATTATTGATTCTTATTGAAAAGAAAAAGAAAAAAGAGTGGGTGATTATTGAATGTGAAAAATTAGATGTAGAGCACCAATGGAAAGCACTATGAAGAGAGCTGAAAAAAGAAAATGATAGTTATGTGATAAAATAAAAATGGAAAGAAGATGATTATATATACTATCTTTTAGTAAAATATCATCTCTATTTCATAGTTTATAATTTTTAATATCTTATCAAGTTATGATTTGAAGTATTTCAAAATGAAACAGACTAAGAACAAATGTTGAGTTTCACAAAGAAAACAAATCAGAAGCACATTCAAAGGCTCGGATCCAATTGAATTCAAATTAAGAATTTTATTTTCTTTTTTTTTTTAAAAAAAGCACTAACTAATGGTATCTTTTGAAACCAATTAAGACGTTAAACAATAATGAAGTTCAAAGGCTTAGAACCAATTGAATTCATATTAATGATTTTTTTCGGAAAACAAAAGTACTAACTAATTGTATTTCTCAAAACCAATTAAGAGGTTAAATAATAATGAAGTATTTTTTAGGACAAAAAAGCATTAATAGAAAATAGAGAAATTATCTCTTAAATCTCATAAATATTTTTTTATTTTTCTTTATAGATAATTTGATAAGTGTATCATACAATAAAAATGAAAACTTGCCATAGTATAATTTGATGGACATGTAAGGACACTCCAAAACTGGGATTATTTAACTCAAAAGTTAAAAAACTTTTGCCTTGTGTGCCCTTATAGAAAACAGATAAATTAAAACCATCAAATCTAATAATTATTCATTCTAACCTTGCGTTCTCCTAGTTAGCTTGCCCTTGTGTTCTCTCATGGTTCTCACGTGTTTGCATTTGATATAAAAATCCAAACACAAATATATCCGAAGTAATATAGGTTTACTTATAAAAAATTAAACATTACATTAGAATCAAATTTGGTGGAAATAAATGGAGTACTATATTTATCAAATTCTTAGAATTTCCTTATAGACTACATAGATTAGGAAACAACTATGAGATTGATATCGTAGAATAGAAAGAGTTTTTCATTTTACATATTGGTATATCTTGTAAAGCCATAGTCTAATTTCTTTGACTTGAAAATCATACAGAGCAATTTCCTGAAGTAATCAAATTTAAAATATTCTTCTTATCATTGAAGCATTTTAGGTTATTTCCTTGGAGATTAAAGGAAAGAAATCTTTACATGGGAACCTCGAATCACTTGTTCCAATTCACATCTATGTATACGAAACTTAAATTCTCACAAAAAAAGATAAAAATGAAAAAGACAAATCCATTATTTTCCATAATATGGTTCAAAACTGTACCTCTTATTATCATGCATTTTTGTCTATCAAAGAAACTAATCTATATTACGTAAAAGATTCTCCAAAGGCCTTAAATTTGCAAACAGAGGTAAATGTGAGATTATATTATATCCTCATAAAATCGTTCTCACATATCATTGAAGGAAAAAAAAATCAAATAAAAATAAGAGAAGAAGAAAATAATATGCAGAAGAGAATTATGATGATGTGCACTATGTGTAGAAGAAATGGGCAGACATTAGATGTTTAGATTTAATAAATTTAGTTTAAATTAAAAAATTAGGTTAAATAAAAATTATAAATATAAAGATCATGTTTGTTGATAACTACTGAATAGTTAAAGTTTTACTTTTACAAAATAACTGAATATACATAATTTAATTTTTTAAAAAATATAAAATTCAAAATTTGAGTCAATATATTAGTAGTTTAAAATGATCCCAACCAATTAAAAAAATTTTAAGTAAATTGAATAATTAAAGCTTTATATTTTTACAAAGTAACTCAATATACGAAATTTAATTTCACCAAAAAAAATATGAAATTTGAAATTCAAATTAATATATAAGTAGTTTAAAATTATTTTAATAGATTGAAAATTGTTCTAATTAACTAAAAATTTTAAAGTAATAATTAAAGTCTCATACTTTTACAACGTAATTTAATATATGAAATTAAAAATTAAAATTAATGTATTAGTTTAAAGTTACTTTAATAGATTGAAAATGATCCTAATCAATCGAATTTTGAAGATTAATTAAAAAATTAAAAATTATAAAAAATTAGAATAATTCAAAATTCAAGTTAATATATAAGCAATTTAAAATTATTTTAATAAATTAAAAATGGTTCTAACCAATCAAAAATTTTAAAGTAATAATTAAAGTCTCATACTTTTACAAAGTTACTTAATATACAAAATTCAAATTTGAAATTAATGTATAAGTTAGTTTAAAGTTATTTTAATAGATTGAAAATGATCCTAACCAATCAAAATTTGAAGATTAATTAAAAAAAATATTATAAGAAATTAGAAAAATTTAAAATTCAAGTTAATATATAAGTAGTTTAAAATTATTTTAATAGATTAAAAATGTTTCTAACCAATCAAAAATTTTTAAAGTAATAATTAAAGTATCATACTTTTACAAAATAGTTTAATATATAGAATTTTAAATTAAAATTAATGTATAAGTTAGTTTTAAATTATTTTAATATATTAAAATTGACCATAACCAATCAAAATTTTGAATACTAATTAAAATAGTAAAAACTCTAACAAATTAAGATAATTTAAAATTCAAGTTAATATATAGGTAGTTTAAAATTATTTTAATAGATTAAAAATAATTCTAACTAATCAAAAAATTTTAAAGTAATAATTAAGGTCTCTGACTTTTACAAATTCAAAATTAAATTAATTTATAAGTTATTTTAAAATTATTTTAATAGATTAAAAATGATTCTAACTAATAAAATTTTTTTAAAGTAGTAATTAAACTCTCGTATTTTTATAAATTAATTTAATATAGATACTTTAAAATTAAAATTAAATACATAAATTAGTTTAAAGTTATCTTAATAGATTGAAAATGATCACAACTAATTAATTTTTTTAAGAATAATTAAAAAAGTAAAAATACTAAGAATTTAGGATGAGAGGTTTGCAACCATAAAAAAAAGGGTTATATTTTTATTATATATATATATATATATATATATATATATATATATATATATATATATATATAATATACAAAATTTTAAAATTAAAATTAATTTATAAGTCAAGAATTTAGCTTTAATGAATTTAGTTTAAATTAAGAGATTGGATAAATAAAAATGATAAAGATAAGTAGTTTAAAGTTATGCGTATATATTGAAAATAATCTTAACCAATCAAAATTTTAAAGTTTAATTAAAAAAATAAAAACTCTAAAAAGTTAGAATGAGAGGTTTGAAGTCATAAGAAAGAAAGGGTTACATTTCTATAATATATATATAGATGTAACAACTTTTAGCTTCGATAAAAAAATTAAAAAAAACTTTTAAAAAAATCCTCTTCATCAAACTCTAAAAATCTGATTTTTTTATCAAATTGATTTTCAAATTAATTTTAAACAGAAACTCATATTTTTTTAAGAAGTTAAAGCGAATTTAATAAAAAAAGTGATAGTTTGATTGTATTGACTAAAATATCTTTATAAAAATTACGTGAATGTCTCATACATCTTCTTTTAAGATCACAAATCATTTACTTAAAGTTGAATGGTAAAAATTAAAATTGAATTAAAGTTTACGGGCAAGTTAAGTTGTTTATCCTAAATTTTATTTAAAACTTAATTTAAATATATTATTATTATACTCACAAAAATAAATTTTCAAAAATTTCTTATTTACTGTATTTTTCATTACTTGTACAAGTCACGATTGATTGTTTTTAACTGATATTTTGTAAAGATAAAATTAAAAGTGTAAGTCTTTTTTCTTAATATTAAAGAAAAAAGGGAAAAAAACTCGTATTGCAATGGCAGATGATTCAATTGAGTGAGCACCGAATAACTTTCAAATTAAATCCTAACTAGACCTATTTTCATCGATATTTTTCACACACGTAGGGTAATTGGATAAAAATGAGAATTACTTGAGAGTTATTACCTCTGTTCAAACTATAATTTTTCTTAATCTTATACGCATGGAAAAGTTCTAAATTTAGATGCCTTTTTAATTAAAATATTTAAATTAACCTTTATTTTTAATCTTTATTAAAGGATCATGATAAGAGTAAATAGAGCTTTAATGTTGAGAAAAGAATATTAATTTTGATATATTAGTGTGAAAACTCCTAATTGTAAGGGACTCCTTCCTCTAAAAAGATTTATATTTTAAAAGAGAAGGAATATTTATGTCAAAAGATTTTAATTACTTTGAAATTGAACTGATAAGAGAAATTTTTTTAGGGAAAAGGAATTAAAAAGATTTATAATATTTTTTTAATTTAAAAATTTTATATAAAAAAATAAAAATATATATTCATATTTATATATCTATTTTTTTGTGAAGATTAAAAAAATAATAAAGATCTAACTATAAAGAAACTTATGAAACACACTAAAAAATGTTCAAGTTACAAAAAAATTATCAAAATGTTTCTTATAAGATTTTTTTTCTCCTTTCTCTTTTCTTTTTTCTCTTTTGTGTTTGTAATTTTTTCTTTCTCATAAGGGTTTTATAGTTGTAGTTAATATTTACATTATTTCATTTTTAAACAATAATTTTTGTTGGTTTAATAAAATTATTATTTTTGTAATATAATCTTAAATTTAAGAGAAATTATTTAATCAATTTCATGATATTGTCTCGTTTAAAAAAGATATACAATAAGATATAAATAAAAATCCTTATACCAAAATAAAAATACTAATAGCCTATTATTGCATTAGGTTTATTTTAATTTTTATTAAAATATCCAATTTAAAATAAAAGCCTAAAAAATAGATTATATATTTTTTTAAAAATTAATACTTGCGAAATACACATTGCTAGTTATTGAAGGATTTGGAAGAGGTTGATTTTTGATTCTTTGAGAATGATTGTTATGCAATCCAAATCTTCTTTTACTTTTCCTTATTTTTTCACATTGAGTCATACATCTTCTTTTATAAAATTCAAAATTAAAACTAGATGCCTAGACTAGGAGTTTCGTAAAAAACTAGCAAAACTCACCCCTGAATTTTAAATTTTTTAATGTTATTTGTTAAATGTTATTCACGTAATTAGTAAATTTTATATAATCTACAAATGATAATGATTATCAAACGCATCAACTTACAATGCCTTATAAACAAAGAATTATATTGTTTATGAACAAAACTTAAATTTTGAACAATCTGAACACTATTACGTTATTCGTCATGTTCCTCGGCGGTGACTGCTAGAGTACGTTCCCGCTCACGTGCGATTTCATGCGCCTCCACTATAAATGTGTCTTTCTATTCTGATGTTATCTCCAACCACTAAGAGACAATGTATCATATCCCATCTCTGCAACATAAGTCACAAACTATTACATAAAAAATATTTTTTTAAAAAGTGACTATAATTCAAATTGCAAACGAGCAGTACCTATCACTATGTCTGTGATATGTATAACCCCGAGACGGGACACCCTCTGTGAGAGAAGGTTGGGATTTTGGATCTTGGGATGTGTGCGAGGAAGGTACCAATCCATGTAATTCAGGGCATAGGATAATGGAGGCATATCAACAGATCCAAGCTACAGTGCATCGAGTATGTGAGAGTCTAGTTTCTCCGATACTCATCAATGCTATTGTACAATGCGACATATTTCTTATTGTTACTCGACTTGTAGTCCTCACGTTGTAGGATAGGATTTTTTAGAATGCACTGCACATGCCCAAACTACAACATGACTCAATTCGACATGTACTACTCCAAAATGTCACAGAAGCACAGACAAATGTGGAAAGTAGAGATCCAGTGCATAGTGAGTAGACTTTGACTATACAAAGTCCAGCATACCTGTCGATATAATATAAAATAAAAACTAAAGATAAATAGAAAAAAATTGAACATTGATGATGTTATGTTATAATATTTATGTACATCTCTAGTAGATATGTCATCCAATTACAAACGCATATTGCGGATGACTTAAAATTTATTTGGAACATTTTCATAGACTACTGGGGAGCATAAATTAGGAAGTATAAAAAAATTCACGTCTCTAAAAGCACCGTAGATCCGCCAAGCTGCCTACAATTAGCTTTGGAGATGATATAAGTATGCAAGATATTCTACTCCCTATGCATACTCACGAATGGTTTTTCCATCAGTTAGGAATTACTAGAAGTGGTACGGTACCTGATCGTCACCCTTGTCTAGGAATAGGGTAGAGCCAAACAAGTATGCTGGGAATGCCAGGCATGATCTGCCAGAAACAATGATCCTCCGGTGGCAGCCTCAGGAAAAATATTGAATTTCATACCCTCATTGTCTAGCTAACTACGAATAAATATGGACGTCAAATGTAAATTGATACACATATCTACAATAATCTCATCTTTCTTTACACTTTGACAAATGATATTACCTATCACAGGGATCTCGAGAATGTATGCCACATCATTAAGGGTGATGGTAATCTCACTAAAGGGCATGTGAAACATATTCGTATCCAACTGCCATCTCTCAACAAACATCGATATCAATAGGGTATTCGGGTGAGTGAACATACAATTGCACAAGTGGCTCATACCTGAAGCCATGATGATCACCTCAATTGCAGAGTCTACCACAACTCACCTATCTAGATAACCAGCTCTCTCTTGCACCACGTGGAGTGATTGCTCCTACAAGATAATACACATTATATTCACATCCTATATATTTTGCATATTTAATCGAAAATAAAGTATAAGCAATGGCCTATAAACATATCTTACCCCTTCATATGAGATTACCTATGTGATCGAAAAATAATGGAATAAGTGTCGAATCTTGAGGTCCTCTAGGTGAGGCTCAAGTGAGATACCAGTCATCATACGCACTGCGATGCTCAGCCCTCTTGCAAACAGAAGCCTGAGATTGCTGCCTACCTTCTACCAGTTGACTCCCAACATTAGGATCTAGTCGAATGCCAGAAATTGATAGAATCTCTCTAGTCGATGCGCAATTACGTCTATGATAGATGCCTGTGCACATGTGATGGGAACCCGAGGATGAGAAAACTCACTAACTCATTGTAGGAGAGGACTCGATGACCTCTTCCTTCATGAAGAACCACCAGTTCTGGATACTTAATGGGCTAGGTTGATAACCCTTGCAACTACACGTCGCAATGATCCTCGTCGGGGTTTACTGAAACAATACGTCAGGGCTGTGTTTGGGACCGTCTGCTTAGCCTCAATTTCAACGTTAGTCGGGGGCTCCTCTACATTCTCACCCATTTGCATCTTCTCTATGGGTTGATCAGGATTGTCCAACAAATGATCTGCATCTTCGATGAGAGTATCAATTGTCATGCCTCGTGCTGGCAGGTCCGAGCACGTGACTCATAGATCTGACAGCACTTATGGCCAATTATTTGGCAACTATCCTCATTTATGCCAAAATGGATATCCTAAGTTGACAATGGATACTTAGACATATACTCATATACAGATCACAAGTCTTTTACAAATTTCATATGAGGTCTTGGGGTGCCATATTCATCCCCTCTTAAGGTCTTAGTGTCCGCGCTAAGTGCTTTTAGGACCAAATCAAGGTGTGAGACTCTAGAGATGGCACTTAGATCTCACACGTTTAGTAACTACTCTGATACCATAATGTCACGCCCTGTGCTTGCGAGTCCGAGCAAGCTACTCATGAGACTAGTAGCACCAACGACCAACTACCTAGTAACTATTCTCGCTATGCTAAAATAGATATCCCAAGTTGATAATGGATACTTAGACCCACACTCATATACAGATCACAAGTCTTTTACAAATTTCATGTGGGATCTTGGGTGTCATAGTCACTCCCTTTTATGGCCCTAGCATCCTTAGGACCAAACCAAGGTATGAGACTGTAGAGGTAGCTCCTATCGCGTACGGTGTAACACTTAGCTCTCACATGTCTGATAACCGTTTTGATATCATAATGTCACGCCCCGTGTTCTTGAGCCCAAGCGCGAGATTCATGGGTCTGATAGCACCTACGACCAACTACTTGACAACTAGAGCTGTCAATGGGTCTAAACGGGTCCGGGACACTTTGTCCTGGACCAAGACCCGATTGTCTGTCAAGAGTACCGGACCCGACCTAATTACCTGATGGGTCTGAATATACTAGACCCGTACCCTACCCGATAGGGTTTCGGTTAGGGTCCGGGTAGACCCGATAAGAATTTTAAAAATAAAAAAAAAATTAATACATAAAAAACACAATTCAAATGTCATGCCATAAACTCAAGAAAATAACAAACTTAATATAGTCTCAAACACAATATTTAAATCTACTTATTGACCAAATGAAAATAGCAAAATGTCTTCAACTTAAGAAAATACAAATACAATCCTTGGAGGAGTACATTAAGCAAAATTATAAACTCAAAGAGTCACTTCTCATACACAAAACATTAACCAATGTCTCTCTTTATCTGCTGCCGCTGCTAAAGAAAAAAAGGATAATGAGAAAAATTACCTAATGATAAAAAATATAAATGTTAATAACGTTCTTTATAAATACTAGCTAATGAGAAAAGAACTTACAGATAATTCAAAATCACTCTATCTTCGTAACTTGAGACAGAGAATAACTTTCGCCAATGTCATCCAACTCTGAAGACAAATTAAATCAATTAACATGTAGAAGGAAAAATAAAAGAACAAACAAAGAGAAACAAAATAAAATACATGTATTTTACTTACTTTTCTTTTTGTCAATTCAATCCAATTACCTGTAGTTATCAATGCCTCAATGATGTCAGGAAGTAATGATGCACGTGTCTCATCAACAACTCTTCCCCCAATACTGAATGCAGACTCTGAAGCAATAATAGTAGCCGGAACAGCTAAAATATCACGTGCCATCTTTCCTATGACAGGATACCTAGGAGAATTAGCTTTCCACCAATGTAAAATATTAAAATTCTCAGTCCTAGAAAATACAGGTTCTTCTAAATATTGCTCTATTTCAGCCTTTTGGTACATACGAAGCGAAGATGACTAAGCTTGCTTATACCATTGATCAAAAGCATTAAAATCATCAACTGTTGAACTTAACTCATTCCCATGGGTGAAATCTTCATCACAAACATCACTTATAGATCTTATTTGTCCACCATACTCAATATATAAAATTTTAAAAAAATTCTTAACTCTTTCGACATACTGATAAGCATTACAACCATAAATTGCATTGTAGTACCATTCCACCAAATCCATCTTAAACCTTGGATCAAGCACTACTGCAATCCCCAATACCAAACTAGATTCCTCCCAATATTTTTCAAACTTTTCTCTCATAGGACCAACCATAGCTTTAAGAAAATCTTGTTGACTATTTTCCTATTCTCTCAACTTAAGTTGAATTTTACACACATCAGGAAAGAAGACATTAGAAGTTGGAAAATTGGAACCACTAAAATGAGTGGTCGAGTCATAAAACAACTTCAAACATCCATGAACTACATTAGCAATTTTTCATTCATCCTCGGTTGGACAATGCTTATAATTTCTATCAATTTGTTCAAGACGGTCAAATGCTTCTTTGAGAGGTAATGCATTATCAAGCATTAAAAAAGTAGAATTCTACCTAGTTTGAACATCCAAAGACAACTTTTTCTTATTTTTCAACTTGCATTGCACACTCAAATTTCTAGTTTGCATATGTAGACTTTTGCAAATACTTGCAAGTTTTTCGAATCTTTACAAGTAAATCACCAATAACAGTTAAACCATCTTACACAATCAAATTAAGAATATATGCACTACAACGAACATGAAACAAATCACCATCAAGGGGAAGCCATGCTTTCTCAAGCAACCAAGATTTCAAATGTCTAACCATTGAATCATTTGATGATGCATTATCCACTACCATAGAAAATAACTTCTTGTCCAAATTCCACTCCAAAATAAGATTATTAATGAATCGAAACAAAGTCTCACCATCATGAGGACAAGGAGTATGTTTATAATTAAGAATCTTCTTTTTGAACTCCCAATTGTCATTGATATAGTGAGCAATCAAACAAGTATATGCAATATTAGCATGCTCTGAAGTCCAAATATCAGTAGTGAGTGTGATTCTACATGTAAGATCTTCAAAGAATTTGTACAATGTTTCCTTTTTTTCCTTATGTACCTCCATCACTTCTGGCCTAATTGTATTTCGAGACACAAGTTTGAAATTGGACTGCAAAATACTTCAAAAAGTTCATGCTCACAAATATTAAAAGGAGTTATGCTTGATAATCATTCTTGCCAAATCTCTCATACTCTTTTCTTGGTCAAATTTATAATTATGAATTTCAATTCTGCCTATCAGAATACTCTTTGTTTGTTAAACTTTCTAGAAACACATCCTTTCAAGTGCTTACTCAAATGTGTAGTCCCACTAGAACTACTACCAGAAAGCTTTTTGTTGCACCAATTGCATTGAGCTATGACATCTCCCTTAGGATCAGTGAATTTAGACTTTTCTTCCCATACCTTTGATGTTAATCTTCTAGTACCCTTTGAGGGAATTGCTTGATCGTGTCCCCCTTGCAGTTGTATTTCCTCATTATTTATCGCAACCATCTCATTCTCATTGGTAGAAGCTCTAGAACTTGCAGTTGGTATTGGTGTATCAGGTACACTTAACATCCTAAATAAAACATATCAAAAGAAATTATGTTAATAAAATAAATCACTATATATAGATTAATGTGAGTGCTGACTCCATTTTCTCTTTATATAATAGAGTATTAATTAAAGATGTATGTTGTTTTAATTGATTAGATTATTAGCATTAAAGGAAGATACACGTGCTCATTATATTTTTGCCTCATTCAAAGAATATTTCTCTCTCTCGTACTGGCTTGCTAGCCACTGAAGAATGTTTTCCTTCTCTGTGTTGTTTACTTTTGGAGATGAACCCTTGAAATGACACTAAATAATTGTTTTATGGGTAGTGGAGATGATATGATGGTGCTGGCCTTATTGGAAATTTGGAATGATTAGTCTCTCATGTTAATCCTTCTCAACCTCATAGTGATTTAGGATTCAAGAATCACTTACCAAGAAAGAAAGGTCTACATTAAGTGCAAAAATGACCTTCCTTTCAAGTATATATACTATTTTTTCATAGTTTTTGAGAGGTTGCAACTTAAAAAATAGTATGGATGAAGAAATTAAATACTAAACTGCTTCAGAAGCTTGAACAATTGAATCTAAACCCAATTTTATCTTAACTTGCTTCTTTATCAATGCTTTACACTAAAGAATAAGAAGATAAGAGTGGATGGCAGCAAGTATGTTGGTATAGATTAAACAGGCACAATATTATTTATTAGCTTTGAAGAACATATGAAACACTGGAAAGAATAAGTACTGTTCACTGTTGTAGAGATACATGTATTGTTCAACAAAGAGATTCACATCACAGAGAACAATTCGCAGGCTAACTAATTGAAACCCCCACATAATCTACACTAGGCGATTTGAAAGCAAGAGAAGCTTGTAGATATTACCTTTGCTTGGTTATCAAATCAACAAGGGACTTTAGTGGCACCTCAAAAGAGTTTTGTAAGTAGCTAGATAGGTTCAAGAATCTTTATCCAAACTGCACTCTCCGACTGAGTTGCTTCTCACTAGGTGCCAAATGTTTGCTTTGTCCTTACCTAGAACGGCGGTGGGATGACTGGCAGGTGTCAATGGATTTGAGAGAAAATTGATAGGGTTAGATTTTAGCATATGTAAATTTGTGAATAATTTACCGTTGGATCAAAATACATCCAACGGTTGTAAAAAAATTAAATATATAAAATATTTATTCGGGTCCCGGGTCTATCGAGTCCGAACCTTTGCGTACCGTACCCATCCCAGTTTAGAATATATATTATCGGTTTCTGGTCTGGGTCGGGTCTGCGGGTATAAAAGGTGGTACCTTACCCGAGATTATTGGGTCGGATCCGAGTCGGGTCCAGATAATACCCGACCCATTGACACTCCTATTGGCAACTATCCTCACTTATGCAATGGATATCCTAAGTTGACAATAGATATTTAGATCCATACTATATATATATATATATATATATATATATATATATATATATCACAAGTCTCCTACAAATTCTATGTGAGATTTAGAGGTGTCATATTCACCCCCATTTAAGGCCTTAGCGTCCCTAAGACCAAACTAGGGTGTAAGACTCTAGAGATGGCCCCAAAGTGCACGGTACAACACTTTGTTAGCGGAGAAGGTTTCGGGTCTTGCTGTACTCCAAGAATGTACAAGGATATAGCTTTTGTCATTTGTATTTGTTGCATTTATTTTTATTTAAAAAAAATTATTATAAATAAAAAATTTTTAAACTTGAATTTTATTTAATTTCACTCTATAAATATTTTTTTAAAAAAATTTTAAATCGGCCCTCCATTTCACCTTGCTTAAAGTAATGAAAATCAAGCAAAAAGATATTTATTCAGGTTAGAAATATAGGTCTTTTGAGAGTTTAATATTTTTTTTCAAATTAATTGTATTTAGTCAATCAGTTATTAGAGTACGCGAAATAGGAATAAAATAAACATGCAAGATAAAAAAAATAGTTTAAGTATTATAATTTAAAAATATTTTGAAATTTAAAATTTTTATTTATACAATATTAAAAAATTATATTTCTAGCATGCGACTATACCAATGATTTTTTTTTTTGGCTGATTGCTATAATAATGATTCGAATCCAAATGAACAATGCCATCGAAATCACGTGACTCCTTGTTGCGAATGTTGGGCTTTGTTCGTGACCCCATTTACTTTACTTAGGAATAGTAAATATATTTATTTTAATTTTATTTAATATACATAAAAATAAATTATAAATATTTTTTAATTAAAATAAAAAATAAAAGAATCATAATAATTTTATTATTTTATTTATTATATATTTATTATTATAAATTTATTAAAATTTTTAAATAATATTTTATTGTTTTTATTAAATACTTTTTAATTCCTTTATTTTTTAAGAGATTAATTTTATACTTTTCCTTTACAAATACTTTCCCTCTTTATTATCATTTAATTAAATAAGTGAATGCTTTCAAATCCGTACATCTCTATTTACTTTTCTCCATTTATTCTCTCCTCCGCTCCAATCAAATATAGTGTTAGTGTGGCGGTGACGGCTGTTCAAAAAACAAGGTCTGCAAAGGCCACTGCTGAAATAAATTTTTTAATACTTTATATATCGAAAATAGAAAAAGATATGATTTATTTCAAAAGAAAAAAAACAGAAAAAGAGATGATTTGAACAATTGAAAATGCACACACTCTGACGGATTCCTTTTTTCCCAAGAAAAGACGGAATAATAACTCAGAAAAGGCGCTGCTCATATTTCTATGCTCTCTTTCTTCAAACGAGATCACACGGTTATGAATAAATTTCTAGTTTGGTAACTTTGTAACAATCTTAGTGCTGCAGATATTGTCATGAACTAATGTACCTCAAAAGGCTCCAAATTTTAAACAAATGCAATACTTAAAAAGTTGGGTAATTACAATTTTACCCTTGAAATTTGTTTGAACTACAAAAGTAAAAAATAAGCAATATTAATTTAAGTAATATCACTCAATCAGATCAAACATTAACTTTTATTTTGAGGAATGGACATAAAAGAGAAATTTTCACAAATATTGAAAAATGAATTTAAGGAAAAAATTAATTAAAAGCCTAAAAAATTACTACATACGAGATAATATTTTCTATCTAATTTCATATTTAAACTATTTTTAGTGTGCGAAAAACGCCTTAAGTTCCAATTATATAGAGAAAAAATTATGTGAACAATCAATTCCCTCTAAGATATGATCCACTTTCACCAAAAACTAAAATGCCATGTGAATTGTGACCTCTCCTATTGAAACTAAAGAAGCTTATAAATTCTATTAGGGTTTGTATACAATAAAAAAATAATGAAAATGATTTTACCGATTTAAAACTACGTTTATTAGATGCACTTTGTTTGGGAGATCGACTTCGTGCTTCAAGAGAATGAATTAGCTTTTGGAGGGAATTGATTGTTTGGATATTTTGTTTATCTAAAATAAGCATTTACGACTATTTTGACACTCAATTCAATCTCTCTTACTTTTTTCTCAAAAATAGAAAAAAAAAAGTTAGGATGGAAGGCGACGCTGTCCCATCCGTAGGAGTCCACTTCGTTTGTACAGAAATATGGATGGATGCTGAGGCTGACCCAATAACGTATTGGTCCCCTAATGGGGTTTTTTTGGCATTTCATAAATGCTGAAAATATTTTGGCGTTATATAATATGTGATATTCTTTTAATATCAATATATCAAAAATTTTGAAATATTTTGTGGCATTTTTTGATGGCTCATGTAGCTATCTTCTATAATGCATGTGCCCACTATGCAGCCAAATAGGTAATGTCTCAGCAATTTTTTGGTGATATACTTCCTTCTATCTAGGACTGTCAATCGGATTGAGTAAGTCGGGCTTTATTAAGCCCGAATTCGGCCCGATTATTTTGAGCTGGCAAAATATGAGCCAGAGTTCGGATCTCTCGGGCTCGGGCAAGTCATAACCAGATTTTTTAAAATTTTTTATATAATAATAATAATATTATATACAATATATATATATATATATATATACATATATAAATATATTTTTATATATTTTTTTACGGGTCGGACTGAAATTGGGCTGAGCTTCCCTTAGTCCGAGTTCGGCTCGAAAAGTTATTCAAACTGAAAATATCAATCCGAACCCGCAATTAAACTGGTCGAACGAGCTGAGCTCGGGCCAATATGGTCCAATTAACAGTCCTACCTCTATCTATCACACTTGATAGAGGAGTCACGCATATAATTTTGGAACAACCAGCTTCTAATGAATGATAATTTGACTAGAAAAAAAAAAGATAAATACCCAAAATAATGAACGATAATTTACCTTAAAAAAGATAAATGCCAGGAAAGAAAAATTCATTTTATTAAAAAATAAAATGAAAAAAATAAAAAATATAATTTCAATTAAATCTAGTCTCATGACAGTACCGAAAAATTATATATTATGTACAATTAGTAGGATTTTATCATACAACCTCCCACTTGAAAGATGAGTACTGGACCACTGTGCCTCATGCACTATTATAATATTTTTGACTATATTTTTTATATTATAGATCAACAAATTAAAGTTTAAAAAATTCTTAAATTTGATATATATATTTATTAAAATTAATTATCTATAACTAATAAAAAATATTATTAGATAAATAATATTTTTCTTCTTCTATATCTAGGAAATTTATAATAAAATAATACAAATTGTATAGTATACAAACTTTTTAATTTTTGAAATAACTTATAAATTAATTAATTATTTTCTCTCTTTTCTTCAAATTACAAGATAAACATTATCGCTTTCACCGTGCACTAGAATTATTAGAAATCATAAATTCATACGCTACAAAGAGCCAAGACCCAATAGTGGAACACAAAATTCCATTCGAAGTTTGTTGTGTTGCTTCGGTAGATCTAATACTAAATTTTTTTCCTAAAAGAAAAAAAAAAGAAAAAACAAACAATGTGGACCGCCTATATATAAATTATTTGATGTCTGAATCGTTAATAGACTTTTGTCTTGTTATTTGGTAAATCATCACTTCGTTTTGGACTTATATACTATATGCTTATATTCCTAAGATTAGTCTTTTAAAAAAGAAAGAGAGAAATTTACACCTACTTAAAACTGTTTTTACTTTTCTCTTCTTGACCAATTTTTTTTTTTTTTAACCTTTGATACTCACAAACAATCTATAAGTTTACTTCTATGACAATTTTTGAATCGCAACAAAATGTGATAACTTAAGTCACACCTTGTATACATGCAACCATCTTTAAGGGCATTTTCAACATAAAAAAGCTACTACTGAAAAGGAACCAAGGATCAGGTGGGTGATCAAAATCAAATTTAAAATTTTAAGTGTTGAACTTACATCTCTTCTCATAAATAATTTAATTTTTATGAAACTCAAGATAAAAAATTCAAAACTAAACCATATCCAATCACACCTTATCTGATCAATTTTTCCATTAAAAGTGGATTGGGTGTTTAACTTTAAGAAAGAATAGCATGAAAGAACAAAAATGCCTCTAGATAATATATATATATATTACCAAAACACTTTTACTCTCTCTTCTCTTTCAAAACTCTCAAATCTCTAATACTAATTTCTAAAATTTTAAAATTTTTTATTAGTTAAAAGAGTTATCATTGGCTAAGAGATTTTTTTTATAATAAAATAATATGAACATTGTAGTTTATCCTGAACAAATCTTATAATTTAAATCAAATTTGTAATAACTTTTCACTATCTTCATATAATTTCATCTATTGTCGCTTTCTCTACGAACTTTTCCTCATAAGTTTTTTTATTGTCAGTTTTTTTTTCAAATTAGAGCCTTTTTTTTTTCAAATTAAAGAGGTAATCTTTTCAAATTCTCTTTTGATACAGATTACTCTTATTTTCTTCAATTTTCTCTTTTACTTCAATATTTGACCTCTAAGTTTAAAGAAATAAGTTATTTTCTTGAGGAGTTTGTCAATACTCAATGAATATCTTATTGTTCAGAAAATATTTAGGAATTAATTTTTTTAGAATTTTTTTTAATTTATTGAGAACTTCTTTGTGTAGAGGTGAGATGCTTATGAATTTATTTATTCTTAGATAATATTTTTTTTATTGAGAACTTTTTGGGGGTAGAGACCAAAATAGAAAGACTGTCCCATGTTTCTTTATTTACAATGGAGGAAAATGCATGAGTGTTATACACGTTATACGTATCATGCATATTTATGATATATCAATTTTTCATTCAAATAAGTGTTTTAGCTTTATTAATTTTTGAATTTTGAAATGTGTCTTAGAGGCTTCTTCAGTTAGATTCTGCAAAATGAGATGTATGCATTTTTTTTAATTTTTAATTTATATTTTTCTTCTTCAATATGAGTCCATTTAAAAATTTCTGAATTTTCTAATCATCAAGAAGTCTGCAAGTTGTACATGACTTTCATATGTAGCTATGTCTTTGCCTCTTTTTGTTAGCCTTTTTTATTTTTCAGTTTAATTTGGAAAAAAGGCTAATTTATCCCGAAAGTTAGGTGTCTAACATATTATGTCTCTAATTTTTTTTTTTTACCATTTTAGTTCCAAAAGTTAGGTGTTTAATACTTTTTTTTCTGCCGTTATAGTCCGAAAAAAAATTTCGAGTGGCCAATAAAGTCCGACCACCAGCTGCAACTATTGTTGTTTTAGTCTCTAATGGTAGTTGGTGGTCAAACTTTATTGGCCGCTTTAAAATTCTTTCGAGACTATAACGGTAGAAAAAATATTAAGGACTATAACTTATTAGACTCCTAAATTTTGGGACTAAAACGACAAAAAAAATATTATGGACCATAACATGTTCGACACCTAACTTTCGGGACTAAACTAGTAATTTTTTCATTTTATTTTTAGTATTATTAATATTTTCTCTTTTTACATCTTTCATGCCTTTTCTTTTTTAATTTTGATTGGACTATATAATCTATTGTATATTTTCAATTGTTTTAATAGAAAATTATTGAATTTTTATTTTTTGACAGGTTTTGAAGATTCAAACTTTTTCTTCTTTCTTTTTTTTTTTTCATTTGTTTGAGGGGATACCTTCAAGAATATTTATCTATTTAGTCCTTAGTATCTATTACACAAATTTAATCGATATCTATTATTATCTAATTTGATCATTTATTTGCTAAGTTATAAGGATAAAAAAGTCTAATTGTCTATTAAAACATTCCGCACCAGAACGTACATAACTTTACAGTACATTAGACATGAAATATAATATTAGATGGTTTTTATTTTTTTTGTTTTTTTCTTTTCACCAAGTGAATATAAAAGAAAGAAATGATTTTGTAAAGTACATTAATACTATAGCTTCTTTGTGATAGATCAAGAACACTATTCTTTTGAAAAAATATTGAGCAATGACTTGAGAATCTTCTCGTTTTGGAAAAACCTTTCTTTGAGATTTTTAATATAAAATATTAATATTTTTTATTTTTTATGTTATTTATTTTTTAAGAATGGAGAGAGACAAGAAGGGAGAGAGATTTTAATATTCACAATGATTTTATTACAAATATATTTTATTTTTTTGTAGAGTCAAAATAAATATTAAATGATAATATATAAAATGAATTCTCTTTTTCTCTTACAAATAACGAGAGTAGGAGGTGAATACAATAGAAAAATTGAAAGACCATATCATAGAGTTAATTTACTTGTGTTTTTTCATTTCATTTCTTTTCATCTTAATTTATTTATGATTAATCATTAGTACATAATTTTTTTATTAAATACATAAATTTATTTCATATTTTTTGTAATAATTCTAATAACTATTTATATAATAGCCCGAATTAATTTTTCTTTTTGGCATTTTTTTGAAAGAAAAATTGACTCTGTCACTAAAAAAAATAGGCTTACTCCTGGTCGTGCTATTAAATATATTTTTTAATGATATTTAGAATCATTTTTTTTAAAAAAATCTATTTTTATTATACATCTATTTTTTTAAGAAGTAATGTATATCTCATGCAAAACATGGGCTTTATGCTAGTAGTGGCATATACATGAAGCGTACTTAAGTTACCAAATTTTATCATGATTTATAAAAATTATCATAAGTGCATGATGATAAATTATTTATGTGTATCAAAAGATATACTCAAAATTTTTAGTTAAAAAAGAAACAGTAAAAATAGTTTATGGGCATATATAGCTAATTGCTCAAAGGAAGAATGAAAAAGAAAAATGAGGGCTATCTTTTTCCAAAGGAGCAAGATACTTGTGGACATAAAGAAGTTTGAATTTCTAGCAATTTTATTTTTCATATCTTACATTTTATATTTTATTCACTTATTTTTCAAGACAAGATAGCACATGTTTCTCTCTCTCAAAATACAGAAAATTTTTTTTCTAACTTATGCGCAGGAGCACATTTTAGTACAGATCAGGTATACCATATAAGGTAGTTTAAGACAACAATTTCCTAAGGGATAGAAAAACCCAATACAGAATAGCATAATCAATTGAAAGGTGTGAAAAACAAAGCTTGTACATAATTATCTACGCTTGAGAAATAGCTGTCTTCTTCATGTTGGTACACAACTTGGGAAGCTCTGGCCATGTTGAATGCAGCCTTGATGATTGCAAGAGGCAAGGCATTTCTAGACACCAGCTCTCCATTCAACTCTTTCCACAGATTGTCTATAATTTGCAAAATGCATGTCCTGCCTTCTTCATCTGATGTTATGTTATTCTCTCTCATGAACAATTGTATGCTCGATGCGAGATCGCCTCTTTCTTGCTCCTCCTAAACATCATCGTTTGCGTTTGAGTATTTGACACATTGTTCATATAATTTGGATAATATTTTGGATATTATTCAACGAGGAAGGTAAAAGTTTCCTTTGAGTGCAATACCTTAGCAGTTCCCAGATCATCCCAAAGCCGAAGGATTCTTCCGGAGAAGGAAAAGAGCTTTGGATAGGGTCTTACCAACAATTTTACATTCTCTTCTGTGACTCCCTGTCCTATGAGAAAGAACAGATGCACCAAAGCCATGTATGCTCCTGCTGTTGTAACACCATTTTCTACGTATTCTTCCATGTTTGGTACATAACCAGAGTTAAACCACTGTGCTTCAAGCATGAATCCCTCAATCATATCAATCCACTGCCAAAAATATAGAACAAAAACTTAGCCTAATGCAGAGGATCATCATATTTTGATTAGGAAGTCCCAGTCTTAAATTCTATTACGAACTCTTGCATTAGCATGAGTATTATTCTCTAAAATTATTGTCCCAACACACAAATTCAATTCAAAGTAGACGAGATTGAAGACATCAATGTACTTCGTTGCACAACATAATTAGTACTTGTTGGCCCTTATACTTCTGCAAAGTTTAAATGAAAAGTATGTTTGTCCTATATCTTGTGGGATCAATGCATACTAATAAACATGTATTTATAAATCAATGATTACCGTGGCCTTCAAGTATGGAAGGACACTCCAACCATTTTCCTTGAGGACCTTGTAGCAAATTTCATTGGTTGTGTTGTACAATGCCATGTAGCAAATTCTCATGTACTCAGGTAAATCTTCCATAGCCTCAAGATCCCATCTGTGAAGTTTTTAAATGTTAACCGTTTATTAAAACAAACAAAATTAGAAATGAAATCAAATGAAATAGAAAAGAAGCTATATATGAACCTTCGAATTGCATTAGTGAACAGAACAAGCTCATCCATGGTGCCATGAGTGTCAAAGATGTCGTCAATCACCAGCAAGATGGCTATGGTTTTGGCTAACTCAATCCGGCAGGCAGAATACTTGGGTTCCGGTAGTATTCCGACTGTCCAGAGAAAGCATTCCAGGGGCCGATCTCGGGCAAAAGTGAGCTTATCCACCAGGCCTAACTGTTTCCACCACCTGTGAAAGATCCAAAATTGAACTTTGTTGATTCTTCTGATCCTTTTTTCCTTCTTTTTTTCTTTACACAGAAAAAGTTGGATAAACTATCTGGATTTGATAAAATTTATACTACCTGGTTATCTCGGATAGCTCCATTTGGTGTAGGGATTGGACTTTGTTATAATCCAGTTTTGCAAGCTCAAGAAGGTCTGGTTTATGGTCACTTTGGCCACTATATTCTTCAATGAACCTTCTGGCTTCTAGCCTAGCCATTCTCCGATGCCTCGGTAGCTCTAAGGCCTCAGAAATCTTCTTAGCAAGTGGTGGTGCTAAGCCGGACAGTGACTTTTTCAGGTGCGCTTGGGTGAACTCTAAGGCTTGCATCAATATGTCTTCTTCATTTGCTCCCAAGTATGATGCTTCGTACAAGCTCAGCAACCCAAGCGCGTCTTCCTTCAATGACTCCTTAAACTTTCCATTGTTGTCCATGAATTTTTGGAAAACATCTGTCATCAGTGGATTAAAACAGGTATCATATTATGAAAATAATTGGCCAAAACAACAATCAAGAGCACATAAAGTTAAGTTCTAAAATAATTGTGATCAATAGGCACAAATTTCCTTCCTGTTCAAAATTTTACCATGCATTTTTTCTTAGGAGTATGCTAAAAGTTGCTTTCATGAGATAGAGAGCATTAATTAATTCAGTTTCTTTCAAGATCATATCCTCCTAATAACTTCTTCCAGCTTAAAGAAACGGGTCCATACCAGGACTAATCTTATCCCCGTTGTGTCGAAGCAACCGGAAACGAAGTGCAGCAGTGAGGAGATCTTCATCAGATTGGCTACTTGAAAATCCTGTCAAAATTGAATTAATATCATCTTCAAAATGATATGCTAATCCCAATCTCTGAAGTGTATCTATCATCTTCAAGGCCTCCAATGGTTGATCTGCAGTATTTTGCAGTTCTTTTCTTGTTCTTTCCAACAATTCCCTCCTCTTGTTGTTCTCATCAACCTCATGAGGAAGCACCTGCACATCCACCCCACAAAAACAAACACCAAATCAAGAAAAAACAAAAACAAAACACGATCACGAACCTTAATTTCATATAATAACACATGCATTAAACTTTTAAACAATCCACATACGAACCAGAGGTTGGCGCAAAAACTTAAGGAGAGATTCATTGTCCGTGATCAACGGAGTTGCCAAAGGCTGAGACATGGACATGCAAATAGTATATGAAGTTTTAGCTATGGACTTTCTTCTTAGCCACGATGAATAAATAGGCCTTGGAACTCCATGAGAGCTGTGAATAGGTGCCCAAGATTGTGAAGATTGTGCAAGTGAAGAAAGGTTTCTTGTAGCAGCCATATTCGTTGTTCTCAGTGAAAGGCTGTCGATATATATTTTCCTCGATAGTGGCCACCAATCGACGGCCACCAATTGTTTAATATAAATAAGGGGACGCATGCCTCACGGGGGCAGGAAATATAGTAGGAAAAGGCCAATAGAATAAGAAGCTGGTTGAGCTCGCGAATCTTGATACTACTGCTTTAAGCTGCCTTTTATGGAAAACTTTCGTCAGCATTTGGCCTTATTCATGCACATTCACGATCATATCGGCTGTGTAAAATGGATCTTAGGACCCCCAATCGGTTTGGCGAGCAGATATTACTTTTTCGGTTTGGTTAACGTACATATAATACTTTTTTTAATTTGTAAAAAATAAATTTTTAATTATTAAATTTTAATTTAACGATTAAAAATTTATACATTAAAAATAATTATTTTCGTTAGAATAATTATAATAAAATAATTATTTTACTATGGAGAGAATAATTATTTATTCTATAAGGAATAATTATTTTACCTGAATAATTATTCACAATATGTAATACTGTTAAATGGGCCGGCTCGTACGGGCTAAACAGTAAAACGGTTTGAGAGGGGTTGACCCATTTGGCCCGCGGGTTGAAAACTTCCAATCCGCGACCCGCTACAGTAAATCCGCGAGCTGTTCCCCTTGAAAAAACTTTTTTTTCCTTTTTGTTGGGTATTCCTTTTTCTTTTCATTTTTTTTGTTTTAGAAGATTGTTTTTATATTTCTTTTTAAAGATTTTATTTTTATTTTTAATTTTATTTTAGATTTATGAATGAGTTGAAAATTTGTTAAGAATATTATTTAAAAAGAAAAAATTGAAAGAAGTTTAAAGTTTAAAGAGAGAAATTTGTTAATAAATAAAAAATAATTATACTATAATTAATAATTTAATATCCTGTAGTTGAGGACAAGCCTCTCACGTGGAATGCATGAGATGCATTTTTTGAAGGGCATCGTGCTCTCCGAGCCAGTTCCCTCTAAAAGCGCACCCTCTAGTGCAACACGTGAGACCCAAGCCGATGAACGTGTGTTCCGTCCGAATTAGGGCGTTCGAAGTCTGATTTGGGTATATTTATGCAAAGTTCCAAAATATTCAATTTAGTTTTAAAAGTTAATTATCTAATATATTATAATTTATAATATTTTTTATTATTTTAATTTTAAAATTTAGGTATATAATATATTATGATCTTTAATATTTTTTTTTATCGTTATAATTTTGAAAAAAATTTTGAGTAATCAACAAAGTCCGATCACTAACTATTTTTAGAGACTATCATAACATGTTAGACACTTAATTTTTAAGACTGATCATAATTTTTCCTTATGCAAACTATTTCTACTTTCCCTTGCTACGAGACAAAACCCTAGACAGGAGGCTTACATTGGATGCCATGGATCGTCCAAGGTTTTCTATCGTACGCCAGTGGAAACGGACATTCAGGTTTTCATAGACTGCAGTTACGCAAGACGACTCCGGGATTTGCTGGGAGTGGACTGTGAAAGGCGGACTTATCACCTTTGGGCAACTACACACCATGTTTAAAGATTTATGCTTTGTTTTGAAAATATATATGATTTATTTTTTTACGCGATAATTAAAATTTTGATAAATTTTATAAATATTTAATAAATATTTAAAATATCTTATTTAAAAATAATTTTTTAATGTGTTAAATTTAAATTTAATATTATAAATTAGTATTCTACGTTATTGGTTAAAAAATTAATAATTTTTAAAAATAAAAATATTTAAAGAGTAAATAAAAATAAAAATAAAATTAAAAATTAAATAATAAATAAAATTTTTATATAAATATATATTTTAAAATAAATAAAAAATAAGACAAATATTCTTAAATGGAAAGAGTAACATTTACATACTTATGTTTACATCAAAAGATTACAAGAACCTGTCTGATCTACTAGTCTTTGAATTCAATGCAAAGAGCATTAAGTAAGGGTGTTCATTCGATTTTCGCTTTGATTATTTTAAAAATTTACATTATCAAACTGAACCTAAATAAATTAATTTAGTTCGGTTCAACTTGTTTGCTAACTAAATTTGGAAAGGACAAATAAGAATATATTTTTGACATGCTAGTAATTTTATTTTTAAAAAATTAATTTTATACAAGAGAACATATATTAATAATGTATTATCGTATAACAATGTATTCTTGTAATGTATTTATATATAATTTTTTAAAAATATTAATTTTTTAATCTAATTTTCGATCTAAGCACAAAATTTTAAAACTAAATTGAATTATACAAAATTTTTATAAATCACAACAAAATATCTAAAAATTAAATTAAAATATAAATTTTAATTTAATTTTTAAATTATACAGAATAATAAACAACCTTATCAATAACTATCGTCGGTTGGTCATCTTGTCCTAATTTACTAATGAGGAAAAAAAGGTTAAAGTATTAAAGTGAAAAATATATAAAAGTTAAGGTACTTTAATGAAAAAAACCTAAAGAAAATGAATAGATAAGTGATTGACAAAACATTTGGAGAAGTTCATAGCCCAACGCTGTTATGTAGTACTCTCTTGTGTATTTCAAAATATAAGATAGTTTAATATATTTTATGTAAATTAAAAAAGAAAAAGTAATGAGTATTTTGTTATTATATCCTTAACTAATTTTACTACTCATCTATTTTAAAATATAAACTCTTTTAAATTTTTTCATAGATTAAGAAATAAAAAATAAGAGATATTTTTCCTATAAAGAATGAAAGAATTATATTTATGATAAAAGTAATTTTATAAAATAATATTTAAAATTTAAAAAAGGTCAAATATTTTGAGAAGAAAGAAAATAGTTCAAAGTCTTTTATTTTGAAACAAAGAAAGTAATATAATAGAGAATGAAAAATTGTATTTATAGTGAAAATAATTTTAAAAAAATATTTAAAATTCGCAACAAGATAAATATTTTGTTAAAAAAATCTAAAAGATTTATATTTTGACTACACTTGGATTAAGACAAATTCCAAAAGGCTGCATTTGGATAAGTTCATAGCCCAAAGTCAGCCCAACGTTAGTCAGGCCTTCCATTTAAGTATACTTCCTTCGTTCGAGCTGGATTTCATCTTCTTTCGGAGATTGGCCCAAATGCATGGTAGATGTGCATTTGGATTGAATCTTCCCGGGGAACCCTCTGCCCCAAGAAGACAAAAAAAAAAAAAAAAAAAAACACACACCCACACACACAAAAGAAGAAGAACAAAATGCAGAATGGCACAGCGGCCCTGACAGTACCGGTGGGGGCTGTTGGGAGCCGTGCCACCGGCACCTTCGCTGGACTCCAACGACGGCCCCATCAAGGGAGTCTCCTGCCGGCGCTGTTGGGGCCGACTAGCTGACAGTGCAACCCAGTCCGCCCTAACGCCCTGTGGGGGCTTTCTTCTGCAACTTTTGTTTTTTTGGGTGCATTTTCTTGGGGAACCAGATGAAGGTTCCCTTGAAAAAACTTTTTTTTCCTTTTGTTGGTATTCCTTTTTCTTTTCAATTTTTTTTTGTTTAAGAAGATTGTTTTTATATATATTTTTAAAGATTTTATTTTTATTTTTATTTTTATTTTAGATTTACGAATGAATTAAAAATTTGTTAAGAATGTTGTTTAAAGAAAAAAATTGAGAGAAGATTAAAGTTTAAAGATAAAAATTTTTTGATAAATAAAAAATAACTATACTATAATTAATAATCTATATATATATAGATTACCAAAACACTTTTACTCTCTCTCCTCCTCTAAACCTTCCAAGGCCTTGATTTTATTTTCTAGAGTTTTTTAATTTTTAATTAAAATAATTTCTCCACCTTTTAACCCCAATTCCAACTCTAATACTATACAAACTCTTTTACTACTAAAAAAACCAAACCCTACTTTCACCTCGAATGCTATACAAACTCTTCTACTACTACAAAAACCAACTCTCACATTTGCACCACTTCTACCACAATATAAACTCTAAATTCACATTAACCATTCAACTCAATTCTCTAAACTTTTTCAACTCTATTTCCAATTCGGTAAGAGTATTTTTTTTCATTCAATATTTGATTAAAAAAATTTTATTTTCAATCTTCAATTTAATCTATGTTGTTTGCAGCCCATTAAAGGATCTTGAAGAATAGAGGCAAAGTCATCGTTTGCTTGCTAAGAATCTATCTACAAATTCTTCTATTGGACTCTCTCCAGGTTCTCTGCTCATCGAGTTAATTGATGATTAA
Organism: Rauvolfia tetraphylla; assembly: GCA_030512225.1. Classification (NCBI taxonomy): domain Eukaryota; kingdom Viridiplantae; phylum Streptophyta; class Magnoliopsida; order Gentianales; family Apocynaceae; genus Rauvolfia; species Rauvolfia tetraphylla. The sequence continues at coordinate 4,060,350 of JAJQKT010000012.1, forward strand.
TTGTCTTACTTTTTCTATTGTGTGTGTTTTGCCATATTTTATTGTCCTATCCATTTTAAAATATATATTATAATTTTATTTTATACAAAAATTAAAGTTTGTAAAAATGAAATGAATACTGATTATATTAATTTTCGAAACCTGGGGATTGGCTCATTGAGCAGAGTGTTGAACCTCCTTCTATGCTTAGGAACAATATTTAATAATTATTTTTCTGATTTTAATTCTTAGTTTCGTACTCTCTCATTCCTTTCAGCCATTAGCATTCATCATGATCAAAATTTCACGCACAATTGGGCAATGGATGATGCTCTTATCAGGAGGCTAGCTTGACATCGAAATAACATCTTATACATTTTTGGAGAAATTTTTGTTTTTGGAAGGGTTTTGAGGATGCCAATTATAAGCCTGACATTATTTCTTTCTATTGAATTTATAAAGAAACTTTCCAGTAGATCGAATTTCTGAACTCCAAATTTAGACATTTTCTTTCAATAGTTGTTGGAGATGACTCTCTTCAACATATTTTCTGAAAGATGATTAATGAATAAGGGCTATTGTCATTGATGGATGTGATGGAAAACTAAACTTGAAAACCATGCTGTATATTGTGTGATTGAGAAGTTTGAGCATTACTCTACTTTTCGTTTTTAATTTGCTTTGTGCTCAGCGATTGGACGTGGTCCTGTTTCTGATTTGTTCATTTCTACTAAATATTTGTAAAAAAATTAAATCTGAGGTTTATCATATTTAGATAACAGTTCCAAACTTTGGAGTAATTTCTGAAAATTTCTGTTGTCAAGTCATTCTCCTTTCATGAGACTAGGGCATGACCACATGGCTATGAATATTTTGGCTTTTGTTATGTTTGACAGGGATTTTCATGAGTATAATAACATTGAAACAACATAAAATTCATTACCCTTACTAAACAGCTTTTCTGTTTATGTAACCACCTTTCTATGAAATCTTAAACAGATGATTTCTCTGCTAAAGCTTTTATTTCTTTGTTTTTTGTTTAGAATTAGGGATTTAGGTAGGGTATAGTTCCATACAACAATATTTTATCTGGTCTGAGACGAATAGCACACGAGGAAGGGATCCGAGGATGATACAGGTTAGTGCTGCTTCATTTAACTTACATTCTAATCTAGATAATTTATCTCTTAGGTATGTTGAGGTTGTTTAGTCGGTCATTCGAATCTTGCACATTAAATTTGGTTCGTCAATGATGCATATCCAAGTTTCCCAGGGATAGTGAAACTCATAATATCGGTGCTTTAGTTTATTTTCAAGATATGGACAATGATTACTGATAAGTTAATAGCAGTAATTTTTTTAATAATATTTTCAGCATTTCATTTTAGTTTTTTGCTCTTAAGATTTTTTGAGTGTCCCTTCTTAAGGACATTTGTTTCGGATTATTAGAGAGCATACCTTAAGTGTTTTCATTTTTAAAATATTTGACAATTTATAATTTTTAAGAATTAATTTTTAAAGTTACTCTCATTATAAATATAATTATACCATTTTTATTACATTAATATAATTCGTTAATAATATAATATGGGAAATTTTAATTCGTTAAGAATCTACTTCATGAGTTATAATTCGTTAAGAATAAAAGCCTATGCTATGCATGGGTATTAAATTTTTTATTTACAATAACAATTGCTGAAATATATTTTTAAAAAATTATAATTATGAAGCAAATTTATATGTTCAAAAAAATTATATACTTATAAGTAATTGTAGGTAATAGTAGGAAGAAGTTGTAAAAACAACCATACATACCCATGTGTATTTGGAAACAACAATAAACTTCTGACCTTATTTATTTGTCATTCTAAATTGAATAAGAAATACTCCAACCTACCTGCACGAAAGATAAAATGATTAAAATTTTATTGATTTTTCATTAAAAATCTCAAAAATAGATTAATAATTTATAAAATAGTAATTTTATGTTAATATGTCACACTTACTTACTATTTTTTTACTGAATCTTATCAAACTATTTTGTGTTTCTCAGACCCAGCCTCTCAAAGTCTTTCGCACTTAGTAGTTTTTGTCCTTAAAGTAAATTAGTGTAAAGAGTGTTTACACCTTCATAAACATAAAAAAATTCCTGATACATTCAATTAGGTAATGTTGCATTAAATTGAGATGTTAAACAATTTGCTATGTTTATAATTTCTTAAATATATAACTAATGAAAACTATTTTTTACAAATTTTGCAGATTGTGATCTCTTTATTAAGACATTAGAAGAGTTACTGAACAATTACTTCAACATCTTATCAGATTTAACTTGCTTGATTATATGTATACATCTTATGAATATTCGGCATTCTAATTATTTATTTTATATTTTATTATTTATTATTAAAATAATTTGTGTAATAATTTTTTACTGCAAATTGTTTCTCCGTGCATAGCACGGGTTTTTTGGCTAGTTTAACATATTACAGTTTACAAGCCTCTCACGTGGAATGCAGGAGATGCATTTTTGAAGGGCATCGTGCTCTCCTTGTACGAGCCATTTCCCTCTAAAAGCCACCCTCTAGTGCAACACGTGAGACCCAAGCCGATGAACGTGCGTTCTGTACGAATTAGGGCGCTTCGAAGTCTGATTTGGGTATATCCATCATTTATGCAAGCAAAAAAAAAAAAAAAAAGAACAATTTAATTTTAAAAGTTATGTATGTTATGGTTGATAATATTTTTTTATTTTAATTTTAAAAATTATATACTTAATATATTATGATCTCTAATATTTTTTTCTATTATTATAATTCTAAAAAAATTTTTTAGCGGTCAACAAAATTCGACTACTAACTATTTTTAAGGATTAAAAGAGTAACAGTTACAGCTGTAGTCATACTTTGTTGGTCGCTTAAAAATTTTTTCGAGACTATAATAATAAACAAATAATTATGAACTATAATATGTACACACCTATCTTTTAAAATTAAAATAATAAAAAAATATTATAATTTATAATATATTAAATATTTAATTTTTAAAACTAAACTCACCATTTTTTGTTATGCAAGCAATTTCTACTTTCCCTCGCTACGAGACAAAACCCTAGACAGGAGGCTTACATTGGATGCCATGAATCGTCCAAGGTTTTCTATCGTACGGCAGTGGAAACGGACATTCATGTTTTCATAGACTGCAGTTACGCAAGACGAGTCCGGGGAACCAGGATACGCTGGGAGTGGACTGAAAGGCGGACTTATCACCTTTGGGCTACTAGACACCACGTTTAAAGATTTATGCAATATGTATGATTTATTTTTTATGCGAAAATTAAAATTTTAATAAATTTTATAAATATTTAATAAATATTTAAAATATATTATTTAAAAAATAATTTCTTAACATGTTAAATTTAAATTTAACATTATAGATTGATAGTTTAAGTTGTTGGTTAAAAAATTAATAATTTCAAAAAATAAAAATATTTAAAGAGTAAATACAAATAAGAATAAAATTAAAAAATAAATAATAAATAAAAGTTTTATATAAAAATAAATATTTTAAAATAAATAAAAAAGAAGACAAATATTCTTAAATGGAAAGAGAACATTTATAGAGTTATGTTTACATCAGAAGATTACAAGAACCTGTCGATCTACTAGTCTTTGAATTCAATGCAAAGAGCATTAAGTAAGGTTGTTCATTTGATTTTTGCTTTGATTATTTTAAAAATTTACATTATCAAACTAAACATAAATAAATTAGTTTAGTTCAGTTCGATTTGTTTGCTAATTGAATTTGGAAAAGACAAATAAGAATACATTTTTGGCATGCGTTAGGTAGTAATTTTATTTTTAAAAAATTAATTTTATACAAAAAATACATATTAATAATGCATTATAGTATAAAAATGTATTCTTATAATATATTTATATATAATTTTTTAAAAATATTAATTTTTCAATTTAATTTTTGATCTAACCACAAAATTTAAAAACTGAATTGAATTATATAAAATTTTATAAATCACAACAAAATATCTAAAAATTAAATCAAATTCTAAATTTTATTTTAATTTTTAAACAACCTGATCAATAACTATCGCCGGTTGATCATCTTGTCCTAATTTACTATACGCAAAATTATTGACCGCTGAAACTGTCCCATTGCCAAAACTTCCTAAGACACGTGTTGGTCGCGTGTAACGATCATTCCCTCCAAATGCAGGATTCTCAAATTCTGCACTTTACAAGTTTACCCAAGCTTCGTTTAAAAAAAAAGAAAAGAAAAAGAAGCTTACTCCATCTTTGCAGTGACTTACAAGGAAGCAAAAAGGGACAAGAATACTGACCGTACGCAATGGGATCAGAAAAGTCAGCCTCCTACCGTACAGGAAAAAGAGGGAAAAAAAAAAAAACTCAGCATCCTACCGTACAAGAAAAGGAAAAAAAAAAGTCAGCGACGTGTATATTTATTTAATCTAAAAAGTTTTTCTGTCTTTTTTATTTAAATTTAACTTTTTTTTACAAAAATCAAATATTAGACAATATTTCATTTTAAAATAAAATTTAAAATTTTAAGTGTGAAATTCACATATCATCTCACAAAAAATTTAACTTTTATGAAACGTAAGACAAAAATATTAAAACCAAACTCTATCCAATCGCACCATCACACAAAAATAAAACTTGAATTGTGATTCAAATACCTCATAAAAATATATAGATTTAATTACTTGAATAGATAAAAAAAAAATTTGAGAGTCTTGACCTTACAAAATGTGGGTTCAACCTAGGGGTGGACAACCGATTTTTCGTTTAATTTTATAATTTTTTTTAAAAATTAAACCAAATCATTTTTATATTAAAATCGAGTTGAACCGAATCAAAATATATTAATTTGGTTATGTTAAAATTAAATTTTTAAGAAAGCAAAAGAAAGAACAAGAACGTATTATAGAAATGTATTATGTAAGTAGAAATGTATTTATGTAACGCGTTCTTATATTATTTTTAAAAAATAATATAAGAACACATTACATAAATAAGTTCATGTATAAAATTTTTAAAAATTTAAATTTTTAGTTATTTTTTGACCTGATCATAGAAATCGAAAATTGAATCAAAATATTTATAATTTTTATAAACCGAACAAAACCTAATCAAAATATCAAAAAATTAAACTAAAATAAAAATTTCGATTCAATTCATCCTGTTAAACCAAAGATTTCACACCCCTAGTTCAGCCCACGCCCGGGGGGAGGAGTCAGGTATGGTAGTTCTGTTTTTCAGACCAAGAAGGAAATGCTTCTTGTTTTTAGAATATAAGGTGTTTTATTTTTTTCATAGATTAAAAAAATAGAAAATTTTTTAAAATTTTATCTTTAAATAATATAATTTATTTTATACTAATATTAAAAAAATAGATGAATTATATTGATAAGTTAAAGTATTTCTAAAAAAATACTTAAAAATTTGTAAAACATCAAACGTTTTGAAAAGAAAAAAAAAAGTTCTGAAAGGACTTATATTTTGGAACGAAGGGAAGCACTGGTAGTTCTGTTGCCATTAGATTTCCGGCACACAATTCTGTGAGCGTATACAAAAGATGATAAGAATAATAGGGTACATAACGAGCCAGTCAATTACCTTTGCGTTTATCTTTTCCAAATCAGTGGTTTCAGCCGTTCGGATTGCTCTTGGAAAGACCTCATCGAGCTCTATATATATGTATGAGTGCATGAACTCAAGGCCTCATTCATTACGACGTTCAGCGTTGTAGATAAAATTTCCCTTCCTCTCTGCTGCTGCCATATACCATTCGTTGCTGCTTAATACCATTGCCCATAAATATCATTGCCACTGTACACCAGAGGTCTTTTTCTTATTATACTCTTAATTCATTTTTAATTAACACGAGAGGTAATGAGAAAATTATATTTATGAACGATGACAACATTTAAAAAATTAATCTGTAAAAATAATTAAATAGTTAAATATTTTAATAATAAAAAGGTTAGAAGGTCCTATATTTTACGCGATTTTTATATACAGTTTTTTTTGGACTATATGTAGTGTTACAAATTTTCATTTTCAAACTTCTCTCTCTCTCTCCTCCAACAATTCTCTCTAACATTTCTTTAAAAAGTCCACACTTTTCATGCAAAAACACTCACATTTTATCGCAATATAGCAATGAGCAAAGATTCTACGAAGGATTCTCTCGAGTTTGAGGTAAAAATCTATTACATTGTCTTTAAATTCGTATTTTCTTAGTTTGTTGAATTTTTGCACAGTTTTCGCCACTGAGTGGCGGAAATATCCAACGAATTTCGCCAGCTTTCGGCGAAATTCTTGGATTAATACCGTGAAGGTCTGGCGAAATTCACGAGTTTCGCCAGAAGCTGGCGAAATTCATGGAAGAATTTCGCCAGAATCTGGCGAAAGTCATCCATTAATTTCGCCAGAATCTGGCGAAATTATTCCATTAATTTCTCCAGAAGCTGGCGAAATTCATCATACTTTCGCCAAATTCTTATGATATAGTTTCAATCCTGTTTAATTTTTTTGTGATAACTACGTAGTTAGTTGTATTGTTGTATAATTTTATACTTGATAATTATATCATATGTTAGGTTACACATCGTAGATAACTTTATTGTTACGGTTCTTGATGTCTTAAAAATAACCAAGAGTCACGTAATGTAGTAACTGACATTGGACTAGTGTGTTTTATGTATTGCAGGAAAACCGGAGAGGCCGGAAGGCAAGATTTCATCGAGCACTCTACAGAGACGGTGAAGGCCCCTTATCGTCGTCAGATTCGTTTGAAGAATTTTTTGATCTTGACCAAATGGAAGATTTAAGTCAGTTTTTAGGCACGCAAGATATATTTTCAAGTAAAAAGGAGTTAGTAAAGTGGGCGAAAGCGGCAACATTACAGGTGAGGACGTTGTTGATAATTGTTCGGTCGCGAAAAGGTGACGGAACGGGTAACGGCTTTGTCGAGCTTAGATGTGAGAGGGGCGGAGCGTACAGAAAATTCATTACTGTTCAGAAGGATGGAGCAGAACCGGAGGTCCAGACGAAGTCACGAAAGCCGAAGGGTACTAAAAAGTGTCACTGTCCGTTAAAACTCATGGGCCGGGAGCATAACGAGGGGGCGTGGAGTCTGGCCGTAATATGCGGCAAACAAAATCACGAACTCGGGATCCGACATGGGCATTCCCTCGCCGCTCGCATGACAGAGCGGGAGATGAAAATCACGGAGGAAATGAGCAAATGTCACGTTCAGCCTAAACATATTCTGGATCATTTGAAACGGGAGAATCCGAGAACCGTTGTTAGGTATGTTTGCATGTAACAAATATATTATATTCATTACTTGAAGAGTTATACAGTACTGTTTAATTTTGTAAATGTGTCGTCAATATTGATTTGGCTTTTGTTTTGCCGCAGACCGAAGACAGTGTATAATGCCCGACACAAATTAAGAGTTGCGAGTATGGAAGGACGGACAGTTGTGCAACAACTTTTCAAGCTGTTCACTGATCATGGATATATCCACTGGCACAGAGTGGAGCCGGGAGCCGAAATCCTCAGTGATTGTGTTTTTTCTCATCCAGATTCAACATTACTTGCTCGTGCGTACCCTTTTGTGCTGATAATGGACATGAGGTACAAGACTAACCGGTGCGTCACATTACAATTCTTCGTAATTTTCATTTGCACTGCAGTTAGACATAACGATCTTCGATTTAAACAAATTGAAAGGAATGTTTGCTTATACGTTTCTCCCTGAATAATTGTAATAGGTACAACATGCCATATTTGGAGATCGTAAGGGTAACCCCGACAGGGCGCAACTTCCTCATTGCCGGCGCCTGGATGAGTACTGAGCAAGCAGATAGCTACAGATGGGTGCTGGAGTGCGTGAAACAGATATTTGACATCAATTGTCCTCCAAACGCGATCGTAACTGATCGGGAGCCTGGGTTGATGCAAGCGTTGCGTGATACATTTCCCACTTCTGAGCACTTGTTATGTCGCCGACACATTTCGAAGAACGTTGAAGCCAGATGCTACAAGGCATGTGGGGACAAGGTTGTTGCCGAACGCTTTTCCAAAAGCACGTGGAGACGTTTGGTTGATTCCAGTACGGACGAGGAGTTTCAGATGCGCTATTCGAATATGCGCTCGTCATGGTCCACTTTCGGTAAGTTGATGAGTTACATAGATGAGACTTGGTTGGACCCGCATCGGGAACAATTTGTACGGGTTTGGACAGGACAGATCATGCACTTCGGGACTGAGACGACCAATCGGGCGGAGGGCGCCCATTCAGCGACGAAATCGTACCTTGGGACGGCGTCCGACGCGTTCGATACGGTATGGTCAAAAGTACATTCGATGATCGAGTCTCAGATATCGGAGATTAGAGGAACTCTTGAACAGTGCCGTTACGTGGATAAGTACCACCTCAGCACGCACCCGATCCTGAATCCGCTGTGTTACAAAGTGTCTCACAAAGCAATACAGATCATACTAAACGAGTGGGATCGGGTCAAAAAGATTCGTCATGATACAAGTCTCTGTGGATGTTGGGTGCGGACCTCCCACGGGCTTCTCTGCGCTTGCGAGATACTACCGCGTATGACCACGGGCCAGCCGTTTGTTGTTGATGACCTGCATCCGTTTTGGAGCGCACTGGACTTCTCGACGGCTGCGTCGCAGTATTTGCACATTTCTCAACCCCACCCGTTTGATGATATACGGGCAATTCGGGACTTTGCAAAGTTGATGATGAAGCGAGGACCAGCTGAGCGCCGACATTTTGCAGTTCAGATGTCTCAGATGTTATATCCCGAGTTCTCAGGGCTGCAGGAGCCCCCAAGCAAAGTGACCAAAGGCCGGCCAAAACGAGACTCGACCAAAAGAGATAAGTCCCACTGGGAGTACATTCAGGTCTCACGCAGTGCCTTCAAACGGTCGTCCGGTAGCAGTGGGTCTCGCGGCAGATCTTCTAGCGGCTCTCGTGGGCGTAGCGGGTCAAGAGGTAGGGGCTCGAGGTCCAGCGGCCGCGGATATGGTTCGTCCACGGGTGCCTCAGGATGCGGTGACTCCGCGTACCCAATATTCCCATGGGCCAGTCAATTTCCCGTGGAAAGCCGAAATCCAGTGCTCTCTAAGCGGGTTCGGCCCGAAGGGAGTCCAGCAAACCTGTAAAAGGTATGTATACGATAAAACAGTAGGTACAACCAAAAGGCAGCTGACGCAAAAAACTTACCTCGCGCGCAGTCATATCGTCTAAGTGTAGGCGTATAGAGCGCAGATCATCGGATTTCCGCGGAGCGGCCCCCCTGCGCTGGAACCGTAGGATGTGAGGCTGTGACTCACGCCAGTCTGGCGACTGCTGAGGGGCGAAGGACGGAAAATACAGGTATATCCATGCCTCTAGTAGCGCCGTGGGCCCGCCCACCTGTCTACAATCGGCCCTAGACGCCGTCCCGAGAGACCTGTACAGATACGCAAGACAGGCAGCACCCCAGGCATATCCGTGGATATCATCGGCTGAGCTAAGGAACGGCCAGTAGTTGTAGGGCATCCGGTCCTTACCCTTATCTATGAAAAGGGTGGCGCCTAACAGATACTTCAGATACCCACGCGCATATGCAGACGACTCAAGTGATCCCTCGATCACGTACTCCTTCACGACATTAAACCGCATCCCGCTATTATCCAGCTGGCTCTGAACGTGTGCGCCGGGTATGTTCAGTGTCTCAGATAAGTCCCTGACAATGTCTTCCTTGCTCAAGTCATGCCGGAGAATGTAACCAGTCACAGGAATCGCAAGGATATGCGCCAAATCGTGGAGGGTGATGGTCATCTCCCCGAACGGCATATGAAATGTGTTAGTGTCTGGCTGCCACCTCTCAACAAAAGCAGAAATAAGTGCACTATTAGGTCGAGCAAAAATGCAATGCCTCAATCGCTCCAGACCACTGCAGGCCACAATTGCAGCAACTGCCTCGTCTCGAATCGGCCATTTATCGATGTACCCCTGCCTCGAATGGACCGTAAGCACCGGTCGCTCCTGCCCAAGGAAAAACCAAATTTCAACAGTTGCGCGGGACAAAAAAGGTATGAAATTTTCGCGAATGACAATTAATTGTAAGAATGCACTACTAACCTCGCCACGCCAGATTAGGCTGGCAATGTGGCCGGAAAAGGATGGGATGAGGGACGGATCTTGCGGGCCCCCGCCGCAACGCGCCGTAGAAAACCTCTCCTCGGTCGTGCGGAAGATGTCGTCGGGGCTGTGTGCGGGATATCCTGCTCATATGTCTCATCCTCCTGCATCGCTGCGTCGGCCGCCGGTTCCTGAATATCCTCACCCGCATCCATATCATAGTCCGCATCAGTCGCCGGCTCTTCCCCATCTTCCACGTCATCTGCAGCGCCTGACCCCTCGTCGTAATCCTCCGGATGTCTGTACGGCGTAACCGGGACCGATGGTGGCCGGTAGTATGCTGGGCCCACATCTTCAGCGTGGCCGCTATGTGTCTGAACCGGGTAGGAGGGTCCCCCCGAATAATAGCCCAGTGCAACCGGAGCTGGCGACGTCATCGGGGGCCAAGGATACGATACATATCCCGGTATAGGCGCGTACATCCCGGAAATCCACGGCATATGTGGGGCGACCTGCGTCGAATCAATATCCCGTGTGACGTCAGCCGTTCTGGCTGGGATGTCGCTGGTACTGCGCCTCGCCGCACTCACTCTCTGTCTGGCAGATGCAGTAATAGGATGACGACCGTGCAATCGACCGCTGCGGTCTGAAACTGGTCCCAAGTCTTGCGATACACCGCGTCGGCGCTGAGAAGGATCCGTCATCTGCAACACTTATTTAACAAAAAATACTGTCGGTGATAATTAAATTAAACAATAATCAATCTATGTAAATAAATAAACGTATTTAAACTAATATTATTTAATACTAACTTAAGATAAATTAAATTATTAAAACTACGATAAATTAAATTAAACCTATCACGTCGACTGTAATAAAATAAGTAATTTAAATATTTTCGCCCGTTCCTCGTGGAATTCACGGCCAAAATTCTGCCAGTTCATGGCGCAATTATGGCCGGAATTCCGCCAGTGCATGGCGGAATTCCAGGCTTGAATTCCGCCATGCACTGGCAGAATTCTAGCCAGAATTTCGCCATGAACTGGCGGAATTCGCCAGTGAATGGCGGAATTTACCGTCGAATTGTACCAAAAACGGGTACAACTCACCACTGAATTGTACCCGTTTTTGGTACAATTCGCCAGAAAATTCCGCCAGATACTGGCGGAATTTTCTGCTGGAGTTCCGCCAATTTCTGGCGGAATTCTCTGAAGAATTCCGCCACTCAATTGGCGGAACTCTTGCAGGAAGATTGTAACATCAAAATCGGTCGTTTTTTGGCCGATTTTGATGTTTTTTTAACATAAAACGATATAAATTAATGAATAGTTCGAAAAACTAACCTTTTTACGCTGAAATTCGATGTCGTTTTTCGTAGATCTGAATTTTTCTCACCAAATGCTTCAGAGGATTTTGAATATTTTTCAAAATTCAAATAAAATTATGAAAATTTTTCGCACTACATATAGTCCAAAAATAAACTACATATAGTAGTGGCCATATTTTAAAGGATCCACGGACTTTAATCAACCTAAGACTGAAGAAGAATTACATTATCAAATTTTTATATGTTAATGAGAATTATACTATTGAAAATAAAAAATAAAATTACTAGAATGTTACAACCTCCCAACCACAAATTAATTAGTCCGCCCTAATATTACTTTACGATTCTCTCTTTCTCAATCTTCAATCTAAAATCATGCATTTCCAAAAAAACAAAACAACTCTTCCATCATGGCAATTGTTGTGCCCTCCACTCATTAAACTATGCCCCTACCTTTAAATTCCTACATACATATAGGAAGAGCTCATCAAAATACAAGACGTAATTTTAATATATTTCCTACGTCTTCCTCCACGAGGGGCATATAAAGAAAAAGGATCTTATCAATAAAGTACCCTAACTTTTATTTTTTACATTAAAATACCCTATTTTTGCTGGAGTTATGAAAAAGTGATATTTAATATTTATTTATTGGTATTTCATAGGCAATTTAAAATTTTTATTTTTCATGTTCTCTTTATAATTTTTTATACTTCTTTTGTAAAATCTCTATTTCTCCTTTTATTTTATCTAATTAGGACCCAAAAAAAATCCTCACATTGTTTTTATTTTCTTATGAATTTTAAGTTCAATTCACTTGAAAGATTTGCAATTTTTCTCATTTTTAAATCAAAAGAACAACCAATGGTTTAAACATTAATATTTAATATATTGTAAGAAGTTAGCAAACTGAGAATAGTTTTTTCAAATTATAAATGATTTTTGAAAGTTACAAATTGTTGATAAATTGAAAGAGTAGTTGTTCATTTGTACTGAAAGAGTAATTGTAAGAATTGTTAATAAGAATGTGCATTTTTGTCAGAAATTATAATATGCACAGACAAGAACCATATTTTTTCCAAAATTTGTAATAATAAAAATATTTTTTAATAATATCCATAAAAGGAGGATACTAATGAGGAAAAAAAGGTTAAAGTATTAAAGTGAAAAATATATAAAAGTTAAGGTACTTTAATGAAAAAAACCTAAAGAAAATGAATAGATCAGTGATTGACAAAACATTTGGAGAAGTTCATAGCCCAGCGACGTTATGTAGTGCTCTCTTGTGCATTTCAAAATATAAGACATTTTAATATTTTTTATGTAAATTAAAAAAGAAAAAATAATGAGTATTTTATTATTATATATTTAACTAATTTTACTACTCATCTATTTCAAAAAATAAGCTCTTTTAATTTTTTTACATAGATTAAAAATTTAAAAACAAGATATATTTTTCTATAAAAAATGAAAGAATTATATTTATGATAAGAGTAACTTTATAAAATAATATTTAAATTTTGAAAAAGGCCAAACATTTTGAGAATCAAGAAAGTAGTTTAAAGTCTTTTATTTGAAACGAAGAAAGTAATATAATAGAGAATGAAAAATTATATTTATAGTGAAAATAATTTTAAAAAAATATTTAAAATTCACAACAAGCTAAATATTTTGTTAAAAAAAATTTTAAAAGATTTATATTTTGGCTACACTTGGATTAAGACAAATTCCAAAAGGCTGAATTTGGATAAGTTCGTAGCCCAAAGTCAGCCCAACATTAGTCAGGCCTTCGATTTAACTATACTCTTTGTTCGAGCTGAATTTCATCTTCTAGTGGAGAGTGGCCCAAATGCATGGTAGATGTGCATTTGGATTGAATCTTCCTGGGAACCCCTCGGCCCAAGAAGACCCAAAAAAAAAAAAAAAGAAAAACACACACACACACGCACAAAAGAAGAAGAACAAAATGCAGAATAGCACAGCCGCCGGGGACTGTTGGGAGCCGTGCCACCAGCACCTTCGCGGGACTCCAACGACGGCCCCATCAAGGGAGTCTCCTGCCGGCACTGTTGGGGCTGACTAGCTTACGGTGCAACCCAGTCAGCCCTAACGCCCTGTGGGGGCTTTCTTCTGCAACTTTTTTTTTTTTTTTTGTGCATTTTCTTGGGAAGACTGTGGGGACTGTTTTGTGCATTTTCACTTTTTTTTTTGTTTAAGAAGACTGTTTTTATATTTCTTTTTAATGATTTTATTTTATTTTTATTTTTATTTTAGATTTATGAATGAATTAAAAATTTGTTAACAATGTTGTTTAAAGAAAAAAATTGAAAGAAGTTTAAAGTTTAAAGAGAGAAATTTTTTTAATAAATAAAAAATAATTATACTATAATCAATAATTTAACATAATGTGTTTGACAAGCCTCTCATGTGAAATGCATGAGATACATTTTTGAAGGGCATCGTGCTCTCCTTGTCCGAGCCATTTCCCTCTAAAAGCGCACCCTCTAGTGCAACACGTGAGACCCAAGCCGATGAACGTGCGTTCTGTCCGAATTAGGGCGCTTCGAAGTCTGATTTCGGTATATTTATGTAAACGCTAAAAAAATCACTTAATTTTAAAAGTTAGGTATCTAATATATGATGATTTATAATATTTTTTTTATTTTAGTTTTAAAAGTTAATTATTCAACATGTTATGATCTCTAATTTTTTATCATTATAATTCCGAAAGAATTTTTGAACAGCCAATAAAGTCCGATCATTAACTATTTTTAAAAACTAAAATGGTAATAGCTATAGTTATAGTTAAACTTTGTTTGCCGCTCGAAAATTCTTTCGAGACTATAATAGCAGAAAAAAATTATGGATCATAACATATTACACGGTGTGATTGGATAGAGTTTGGTTTTAAGATTTTCTGTCTTGGGTTTCGGGAGAGAGAAATTTTTGTGAGAGAAAAAGTAAAATGTGAGATGACAAATTTGCATTGGGTTCTGTGTAGAACCAATCCAAGTAGACCCTTAAATTTCAAGTCTAAAATGACAATTTTTTCATATGCAAGCAATTTCTACTTTCTCTTGCTACGAGACAAAACCCTAGACAGGAGGCTTACATAGTTACATTGGGTGCCATGGATCGTCCAAGATTTATGCTTTGTATTACTACTCCTTCCGTTTGAAAATATGTATGATTTATTTTTTTATGCTACAATTAAAATTTTGTTAAATTTTATAAATATTTAATAAACATTTAAAATATCTTGTTTAAAAACAATTTTTTAACATGTTAAATTTAAATTTAATATTATAGATTGATATTTTAAGTTGTTAGTTAAAAAAAATAATTTTAAAAAATAAAAATATTTAAAGAGTAAATAAAAATAAGAATAAAATTAAAAATTAAATAATAAATAAAATTTTTATATAAAAATATATTTTTTAAAATAAATAAAAAATAAGACAAATATTCTTAAATGGAAAGAGTAACATTTACAGAGTTATGTTTACATCAGAAGATTACAAGAACTTGTCGATCTACTAGTCTTTGAATTCAATGCAAAGAGCATTAAATAAGGGTGTTCATTCGATTTTCGCTTTGATTATTTTAAAAATTTATATTATCAAATTGAAACTGAATAAATTAATTTAGTTCGGTTCAATTGGATTGCTAACTAAATTTGGAAAAGATAAACAAGAATGCATTTTTAACATGCGTTAAGTAGTAATTTTATTTTAAAAAATTAATTTTATACAAAAAAATACATATTAATAATACATTATTGTATAACAACATATTTTTGTAATGTATTTATATATAATTTTTTTAAAATATTAATTTTTTAATTTAATTTTTAATCTAAGCACAAAAATTAAAAACTAAATTAAATTAGACAAAATTTTTATAAATAAAAAATCAAAAAATTAAATTAAAAAATATATTTTAATTTAATTTTTAAATTATATCAAATAATAAACAACCTTATCATTAACTATCGTCGGTTGATCATCTTGTCCTAATTTACTATACGCAAAATTATTGACCGCTGAAACTGTCCCATTGCCAAAACTTCCTAAGACACGTGTTGGTCGCGTGTAACGATCATTCTCTCGAATTGCAGGATTCTCAAATTCTGCACTTTACAAGTTTACCCAAACTTCGTTTAAAAAAAAAAAGGAAAAAAAAGCTTACTCCATCTTTGCAGTGACTTACAAGGAAGCAAAAAGGTACAAGAATACTGACACCACGCAATGGGATTAGAAAAGTCAGCCTCCTACCGTACAAGAAAAAGAGGAAAAAAAAAAACTCAGCATCCTACCGTACAAGAAAAGGAAAAAAAAAAAGTCAGCGAGGTGTATATTTATTTAATCTAAAAAGTTTTTCTGTCTTTTTTCTTTAAATTTAACTTTTTTTACAAAAATCAAACATTAGATAATATTTTATTTTAAAACAAAACTCAAAATTTAAGTATTAAAATTCATATTTCATCTCACGGATAATTTAATTTTTATAAAACTTAAGACAAAAATCTTAAAATCAAACTCTATTCAATCACACCGTCACACAAAAATAAAACTTGAATCGTGATTCAAATACCTCATAAAAATATATAGCTATAATTAGTTGAATAGATTAAAAAAAAAATTGAGAGTCTTGACCTTACAAAATGTGGGTTCAACCTAGGGCTGGACAACAGGTTTTTCGTTCAATTTTATAATTTTTTTAAAAATTAAATGAAATATTTTTATATTAAAATCAAGTTGAACCGAATCAAAATAAATTAATTCGGTTATGTTAAAATCAAATTTTTAAGGAAGCAAAAGAAAGAAGAAGAACACATTATAGAAATATGTTATGTGAGTAAAAATATATTTATGTAATGCGTTCTTATATTATTTTTAAAAAATAATATAAGAACACATTACATAAATGCATTCATGTATAAATTTTTAAAAATTTTAATTTTTAATTATTTTTTGGCTTGATTATAGAAATAAAAAATTGAACCAAAATATTTATAATTTTTATAACCGAACAAAACCTAATCAAAATATCAAAAAATTAAACTAAAATAAAAATTTCGATTCAATTCATCCTGTTAAACCAAAGATTTCACACCCCTAGTTCAGCCCACGCCCGGGGGGAGGAGTCAGGTATGGTAGTTCTGTTTTTCAGACCAAGAAGGAAATGCTTCTTGTTTTTAGAATATAAGGTGTTTTATTATTTTTTTTGCATAGATTAAAAAATAGATTTTTTTTTAAAAATTTTATCCTTAACTAATATAATTTATTTTATACTAATATTAAAAAAATAGATGAATTATATTGATAAGTTAAAGTATTTCTAAAAAAATACTTAAAATTTGTAAAACATCAAACGTTTTGAAAAGAAAAAAAAGTTCTAAAAGGACTTATATTTTGGAACGAAGGGAAGCACTAGTAGTTCTGTTGCTATTCGATTTCCCGCACACAATTCTGTGAGCGTATACATAAGATGATAAGGATAATAGGGTACATAACGAACCAGTCAATTACCTTTGCGTTTATCTTTTCCAATTCAGTGGTTTCAGCCGTTCAGATTGCTCCTGGAAAGACCTCATCGAGCTCTATATATATGCATGAGTGCATGAACTCGAAGCCTCATTCATTACGACGTTCAGTGTTGTAGATAAAATTTCCCTTCCTCTCTGCTGCTGCCATATACCATTCGTTGCTGCTTAATACCATTGCCACTGTACACCAGGGCTGCTAAACACCGTTGCCTGCGCTCAGAATAGAGTTCTTCAGCAGCATTCTAATGGCGCTCTGCAGCCAAAGAATTGATCTTCTTGTTGCTTTATCAGTTTTAGCTAGTCTGCTTGTAGTTTCAGCAGAGACCACCTGTCCTGCCGTGTTCAACTTTGGAGACTCGAATTCTGATACCGGTGGTATATCTGCAGCATTCGGGCAGGCAGTTCCACCCAATGGCCAAACATTTTTCCATCGCCCTGCTGGACGCTTTTGTGACGGCCGCCTTATCATTGATTTTATGGGTAAGTTGATTCCAAACTTGCTTACAAATCCATGCAACGGAAATCTTTTGCCTTGTGTGGAACTTCTGAACAGAAAAAATCTCTTGATTCTGCACGAGAAACTCCGTGACCTCTGAAACATAGTTGCATTGTACTCTTTTGCATGGTCTCAGATTGCTTTTCCATCTTCTATCTGTCTAAGAAACTAGTATGCATATTTCTTCCTTAATGGATGTTAAACTAATAATTGAAAAATGCAACGCAGCACAGGGTGCCGGGTTACTTCTCAGTTAGTATTAGCATGCAACATAAATTATGCACTTGCATTTTAGTACGTAATTGGCATTCCTTGATGCTGGATTTTCAGCAAAGAGCTTGGGACTACCTTTTCTCAGTGCTTTCCTCGATGCACTGGGTTCCAACTTCACACATGGAGCTAATTTTGCCACCGCTGGATCAACAATAATAACTCAAAATACGACAGTGAATGAACTTGGTAATTTCAGTCCATTTTCTTTGAATGTACAACAACGGCAATTCAGTGATTTCTATCACAGGTTTCAATTTATTCGCAGCCAACAAGGTAATGGACATGTTCATTTGTCTTTTACCATCAAACTTGGAAAAGTTACAATGCTTAATTATCAAATTTTGTTGATTTGCAGGGGGTGTTTATGCGCAGTTACTACCCAAATTTGAATATTTTTCGCAGGCTCTATATACATTTGATATCGCTCAAAATGATTTAAGTTCTGGATTCTTCCGAAACATGACGGTTGACCAAATTAAAAACAATGTTCCTGAATTACTAGATCAATTTAAAACTACTATTAAGGTGAACCCTTTTACTGTCATGGATTTTAGAAACTACTTCAAAGAATTCTATGCATAGCCTTAAAACTGAATTGATGAGGTGATATTTTTAACGTTGTTATTTTATATAGGGTGTACATAGTAATCAAGGAGCAAGATCGTTTTGGATACACAATACAGGACCACTTGGTTGTTTACCATACATGCTAGTCCGGTTCCCTGTTAGTGTTGAGCAAATGGATAAAGTAGGATGTGCAATTCCTTACAACGAAGTGGCTCAATTTTACAATCGAAGACTGAAAGAAGTTGTAGACCAACTTCGAAAGGAGCTTCCGAACGTTACAATTACTTATGTTGATGTTTACTCTGTCAAGTATGATCTCATTAGTAATGCCAAGCAATACGGTACAGACATGATCTCTCTTTCTCTAAGTAAATATCTTATTAGGGAGGGAAAGTTCAAGAAATTTTTAAAAATAGCTAGAGACAAAAATATAATACTAAAAAAATTAATGTTCTATTCATGAGACTGATACTTCGTCATTTTTTTTATAAGGTTTCGCTATATAACTCTTTTTATCCTCCTCAAGATAGCGACGGATATATAATCAAATAAATCGAGCTTATTCTTTTTGAGAGGCCAGTTAGTCTGTGATTTTCCTTGGGATTTAGCTGTGTATTAAAGATGGACCCTTTTGGAATGGCAGGTTTTAGGCAGCCTTTAAGAGCTTGCTGTGGGTACGGAGGAGGAAGATACAACTATAATATCGATATCGGTTGTGGAGCAACAAGGATGGTGGAAGGCAAGGAAGTATTGGTAGGAAAGCCATGCACAGATCCTTCGATGGCCATCAATTGGGATGGAGCACATTATACGGAAGCTGCTAACAAGTGGGTGTTCGAAAGGATTGTAGATGGCTCATATTCTGACCCTCCAATGCCCTTGAAATTGGCTTGCCGCAGGAAATAATTAAAATTGCTTGTTTATAGTTAAAACTATCATTATAATGAATAAATGTATCAATATCGAAATTATTATCAGTATATATTTTCGTGGGTACATAGTACCAACACCATCAATGTATAAAAGTTTAAATAAAAAGGTAGAGGGAGAAGAAAAAATGTAGAGATCTCTCGAGCCTGTTTACCTAATACATCTGTACTTGGTTTTCCTCATTGAACGTGTGTGTTAAGCTCCAAATAGAATTGCTTGTTGATAATGGATTTACTAGCTGGAAGCAAGAAGATGAAATGTATTCTATCTAATGTTCTATTTCCTGGGTTTCAAAAGTTGGTGAAGAAAGGAAAGTCAACTTGGCCTCGCAAAAGTCCTTATTTGGATTATAGTTTTTAAGTTTTGATTGGTCTGAAAGTTCATGAAACACTTGTGTTCGTACATGTTACAAAAGTAAACAAAAATAATTAAAATGAATATGATCAATAACTTCACGAAATAAAACAGATGATAGTTTTAATCCAACCAAAATATTATCATGTGTAGGATAGATAACTATTATCTACCAAAATAGATGATAGTTCATGATATACTCGTCTTTGTTCAAGTTGGAAAAGTAGCGAAAAATAATTAAAATGAATAGGATAGATAACTTTACGAAATAAAATAGATGAAAGTTTTAACCATAACAAAATATTATCATGTGCACGATAGATAACTATACTCTTCCAAAATAGATGATAGTTCATGAAACATTCGTGTTTGTTCAATGTTTGTTCATGTTGCAAAAGTAGCTAAAAATAATTAAAATGAAAATGATAGATAACTTCATTAAATAAAATAGATGATAATTTTAATTCTAATAAAATATTATCATGTGTAGGATAGATAACTATCATCTACCAAAATAAATAATAGTTCATGAAAAACTTGTATTTGTTCAAGTTGCAAAAGTAACAAAAAATAATTACAACGAACACGATAGATAACTTCACAAAATAAAATAGATAATAGTTTTAATTCAACAAAAATATTACCATGTGTACGATTAGGCTATCAATTGAGTGTAGAGATCCGGGCTTTGCTAACCCCGAGCTAGGCCCCATTTTTTTTCAAACTGACAAAAAAAAAAAAAAGTCCAAGCTTGGCTCGCTCGTGTTGGCCATAATCCGATTTGTTTTTTGCATAAATTTTTAATATTTTTATTTTTACTCAATAAAATTTTATTTGATTTTTTAAGAATAATTAATGCTATACCTTTAAACTTGTATTTAAATCTTAAATACTTTTAATTAAAATAAAAATAAAAAATTAATTAATTATGCTATCATTACGTATAATAATAATAATAATATCTTTTTAATAAGATCTAATAATTATATTATTGTATAGATTATATATACACACACACACACACATAGATATATAGGTATACCTATATACATTTATATATATATATGTGTGTGCGAGTCGGGCTGAAAACAGGCCTAGCTTATCTCGGCCCGAGCATTGACCAAACAGTATTCGAGGAAAAAAAAATGAGCCAGAACTCTTAATTAAGCGTGCCAAACGGGTCGGGTTCGCACCATCCTGAACCCATTGACAGCCCTATGTACGACAGATAACTATCATCTACCAAAATAGATGATAGTTCATGAAACACTCGTGTTTGTTCAAGATGCAAAAGTAACAACAAATAATTAAAATGAACACGATAGATATCTTTACAAAATAAAATAAATGATAGTTTTAATTCTACCATAATATTATCATTTGTATGATAGATTACAATCATCTACCAAAATAGATGAAAGTTCACAAAGCACTTGTGTTTATTCAGGTTGCAAAAGTAGCGAAATATAATTAAAATAAAAATGATAGATAACTTTACGAAATAAAATAGATGATAGTTTTAATTCTACTAAAATATTATCATGTGTACAATACACAACTATCATCTACCAAAATAGATGATAGTCCATGAAACACTCGTGTTTGTTCAAGTTGGAAAAGTAGCAAAAAAATAAATAAAATGAATAGGATAGATATCTTCACGAAATAAAATAGACGATAGTTTTAATCCTACTAAAATATTATCATGTGTACGATAGATAACTATCATCTTCCAAAATAGATGATAGTTCATGAAACACTTGTGTTTGTTCAAGTTGCAAAAGTAACGAAAAATAATTAAAATGAACACGATAGATAACTTCACGAAATAAAATAGATGATAGTTTTAATCATACCAAAATATTATTACGTGTACGATATATAACTATCATCTGCCAAAATAGATGATAGTTCATGAAACACTTGTGTTTGTTCAAGTTGCAAAGGTAACAAAAAATAATTAAAATGAACATGATAGATAACTTCACGAAATAAAATAGATAATAGTTTTAATCCAACCAAAATATTATCATTTGTACGATAGATAACTGTCATCTACGAAAATAGATAATAGTCCATGAAGCACTCGTGTTTGTTCAAGTTGGAAAAGTAACAAAAAATAATTAAAATGAATAGGATAGATAACTTCGCAAAATAAAATAGATGATAGTTTTAATCATACCAAAATATTATCACGTGTACGATAGATAACTATCATCTACCAAAATAGAAGATAGTTCATCAAACACTTGTGTTTGTTTAAGTTACAAAAGTTACAAAAAATAATTAAAATGAACACAATAGATAGGTTCACGAAATAAAATAGATGATAGTTGTAATTCTATCGAAATATTATCATGTGTACGATTAGAGCTGTCAATCGGGCCTAGTGAGTTGGGCTTTGCTTAGCCTGAGCTCGACCTAATTTTTTTCGGGCTGAAAAAAGAGCCCAAGCTCAACTCACTCGGGCAGACCCTGACTCGATTTTTTTGGATTATTTTTTTATATTTTTATTTTCACTCTAAAATTTTCATTTGATTTTTTTAGAATAATTAGTACTATACTTTTTAAACTTGTACTTAAATCCTAAATATTTTTTAATTAAAAATAAAAGAAAAAATAATTATTTATTTTATTACATATAACAATAATAGTAATATCTTTTTAATGAGATATAATAATTATATTATTGTATAGACTATATATATATATATATATATATATATATATATATATATATATATATATATATATATATATATATATATATATATATATATATATACATACACACACACATACATATATATACAGATACATATATACATTTATAAATATGTGTATGTTCGGGTCGGACTAAAAACGAGCCGAGCTTAGCATGGTCCGAGCTCTGCCCAAAGATTATTAGGGGCGATAAAATAAACATGAACCCGTAATTAAATGTGCTGAACGGGTCAAGTTCGAACCATCTTGAACCTATTGACAGTTCTATGTACGATAGATAACTATCATCTACCACAATAGATGATAGTTCATTAAACACTTGTTTTGTTCAAGTTGTAAAAGTAACAAAAAATAATTAAAATGAACACGATAAATAACTTCATGAAATAAAATAGATGATAGTTTTAATTTTATTCAAATAATATCATGTGAACGATTAGGTAACTATCATTTACCAAAATAGATGATAGTTAATGAAACACTCGTGTTTGTTTAAGTTGCAAACCTTATGAAAAATAATTAAAATGATGCCGATAGATAACTTCCCGAAATAAAATAGATGATAGTTTTAATTCTACCAAAATATTATCATGTGTGTGATTAGGTTGTCAATTGGGCTTAGTGGGCTAGCCTTTGCTAAGCCAAAGCTCAGCCCGATTTTTTTTTGGGCTAAAACAAAGAACCCAAGCTTGGCTCGCTATGGCCGGTCCAAACCAGCTTTGTATTTTGCATAATTTTTTTATATTTTTATTTTTACTCCATAAAATTTTATTTGATTTTTTTTACAATAATTAATACTATACTTTTAAACTATACTTTAAATCTAAAATATTTTTTAATTAAAAATAAAAATAAAAAATTAATTAATTATACCGTTATTACGTATAAAAATAGTAGTAATATCTTTTTAATATGATCTAATAATTATATATATATATATATATATATATATATATATATATATATATATATATATATATATATATACATACACAGAGATATATAGATATACATATACACATTAATATATATGTGTGTGTGTCGGCTAAGCTGAAAATAGGCCTAAATTATCTCAGCCCGAGCTATGCCCAAACCCTATTTAGGCTAAAAAGATAGATGATAGTTTTAATCCGACCAAAATATTATCATTTGCACGATGGATAACTATCATCTACCAAAATAGATTATAATTCATGAAACACTCATTTGTACAATAGCCTTAACCCGATTTGTTTTTTGCATAATTTTTTTACATTTTTATTTTTACTCTATAGAATTTTATTCGATTTTTTAGAATAATTAATACTATAATTTTAAACTTGTATTTAAATCTTAAATACTTGTTAATTAAAAATAAAAGTAAAAAATTAATTAATTATATTATTATTACGTTTAAAAATAATAATAATATCTTTTTAATGAGATCTAATAATTATATTATTGTATTGATTACATATATACACACACAGAGAGATATACACATTAATAAATATGTGTGTGTGTGGGCCGAGCTGAAAACAGGCCTTGCTTATCTCGGCACGAGCTCTGCCAGAATAGTCATCGAGCTAAAAAATAAATGATAGTTTTAATCCTACCAAAATATTATCACATGTACGATAGATAACTATTATTTACCAAAATAGATGATAGTTCATGATACACTCGTGTTTGTTCAAGTTGAAAAAGTAGCAAAAAATAATTAAAATGAATAGGATAGATAACTTCACGAAATAAAGTAGATGATAGTTTTAATCCTATCAAAATATTATCACGCGTACGATGGATAACTATCATTTACCAAAATGGATGATAGCTTATGAGATACTCGTGTTTGTTCAAGTTGAAGAAGTAGCGAAAAACAATTATAATGAATAGAATAGATAACTTCACGAAATAAAATAGATGATAGTTTTAATCATACCAAAATATTATCACGTGTACGATAGATAACTATCATTTACCGAAATTGATAATAGTTTATGAAATAATAGTATTTGTTCAAGGTGGAAAAGTAGCGAAAAATAATTAAAATGAATAGGATATATAACATCACGAAATAAAATAGATGATAGTTTTAATCCTACCAAAATATTCTTACGTGTACGATAGATAACTATCATCTACCAAAATAGATGATAGTTCATGAAACACTTGTGTTTGTTCAAGTTACAAAAGTAAAGAAAAATAATTAAAATAAACACGATAGATAAGTTCACGAAATAAAATAGATGATAGTATTAATTATATATAAATATTATCATGTGTATGATTAGGGCTGTGAACTGGGTTTTGCTAAGCTCGAGCTCGACCTGATTTTTTAGGGAGGAAAAACAAGAGGACCCGCAGGCTGGCACTAACTCGATTTTTTTGGCATAATTTTTTATATTTTTATTTTTACTCTATAAATTTCATTTGATTTTTTTGAATAACTAATACTATACTTTTTAAATTTGTATTTAAATCTTAAATATTTTTTAATTTAAATGAAAATAAAAAATTAATTAATTATACTATTATTAAGTATAAAAATAATAATAATATATTTTTAATGAGATATATATATATATATATATATACACACACACATAGAGATATATATATATATACATATACATATATACATTTATAAATATGTGCTTGTTGGGCCGAGCTTAGCATGGCTCGAGCTCTACTCGAACAATATTAGGGGTGAAAAAATAAGCCAAAACCTGTAATTAAACATACCGAACGGGTCAGGTTCGGACCATCCTGAACCCATTGACAGTCCTGTGTACAATAGATAACTATTATCTAACAAAATAGATGATAGTTCATTAAACACTTGTGTTTGTTCAAGTTGCAAAAGTAACGAAAAATAATTAAAATTAACACGATGGATAACTTTACGAAATAAAATTGATAATAGTTTTAATTCTATTGAAATATTATCATGTGATTAGGGCTGTCAATCGGTCCTAGTGAGTCGGGCTTTGCTAAGCCCTAACTCGACCTGATTTTTTTGGGCTGAAAAAAAGAGCCCAAGTTGGGCTCGCTCGGGCCGGCCATAACTTGATTTTTTTTTTACATAACTTTTTTATATTTTTATTTTCACTCTATAAATTTTATTTTATTTTTTAGATTAATTAATACTATACTTTCTAATTTTTTTTAAATCTTAAATATTTGTTAATTTAAAATAAAAGTAAAAAATTAATTAATTATAGTATTATTACGTATAAAAATAATAATAATATATTTTTAATGGGATATAATAATTATATTATTGTATGCACTAAACGGGTCGGGTACAATAAACGTGCCGAACGGGTCGGTACGGACCATACTGACCTTATTGACAATCCTATGTACGATAAATAACTATCATCTACCAAAATAGATGATAGTTCATGAAACACTTGTGTTTGTTTAAGTTGTAAAATTAACAAAAAATAATTAAAATGAACACGATAGATAACTTCAAGAAATAAAATAGATGTTAGTTTTAATTCTACTAAAATATTATCATTTGTATGATAGATAACTATTATCTACCAAAATAGATGATAGTTCATGAAATACTTATGTTTGTTCAAGTAACAAAAGTAACGAAAACTAATTAAAATGAACACGATAGATAACTTCACGAAATAAAATAGATAATAATTTTGATCCAACCAAAATATTATCATTTGGTTGATAGATAACTATTATCTACCAAAATAGATGATGGCTCATGATACACTCGTGTTTGTTCAAGTTGGAAAATTAGCGAAAAATAAATAAAATGAATAGGATAGATAACTTCATGAAATAAAATAGATGATAGTTTTAATCGTATCAAAATATTATCACATGTACGATAGATGACTATCATCTACCAAAATAGATGATAGTTTATGAAACACTTATGTTTGTTCAAGTTGAAAAAGTAATGAAAAATAATTAAAATGAATGTGATAGATAATTTTATGAAATAAAATAGATGCTAGTTTTAATCTTACCAAAATATTATCATATGTACAATAGATAACTATCATCTACCAAAATATATGATAGTTTATGAAACGTTGCTGTTTGTTCAAGTTATAAAAGTAACGATAAATAATTAAAATAAATATGATAGATAACTTTATGAAATAAAATTAATGATAGTTTTAATTCTATCAAATATTATCATGTGTAAGATAGATAACTCTAATCTACCAAAATAAATGATAATTCATGAAACACTTATGTTTGTTTAAGTTGCAAAAGTAATATTAAATAATTAAAATAAATATGGTAGATAATTTTACGAAATAAAATAGATGATAATTTTAATTCTACTAATATATTATCATGTGTAAGATAGATAACTATAATCTACTAAAATAGATGATAGTTGGTGAAACACTTATGTTTGTTTAGGTTGCAAAAGTAATATTAAATAATTAAAATAAATACGATAGATAACTTTGCGAAATAAAATAGATGACAATTTTAATCTGCCAATATATTATCATGTGTCCATGCACGTAAATACTGCTCGTTGAACAAAAGTCAGCAAAATCGTTAATCAAATCAACTAATTCTTATCAGAATAGAAAGCTTTACATCTTCAAACAATATGGGCATTAAAGCAATTTGGCATTGCCCAACCAACAAATCTCTCTCAGATTTTTATGAAGCTTCTTACGTACGAAGTCCTCCAATAGTGCCCCCCTTCTCTATTATAAATGGTTTTCTTCGAGGAGTTAGAAAAGCGATTGGGCAGTTCTTCCTTAGCTAGAAGTAATCAGTTACCGTAAAGTAGAGGGAACGAAAATCAAACGGAATAATATCGAGAACATAACTTCTTTTAATATGGTATTACTCGATTTAGAATTAGATATCTTGATATAAAAATTGAGGAAAATATACAATTTTATGCAAATTAACATTTTATTTTATGGATTAATAGTTAAATCATTTATTAGTAAAATTTATTTTCCCATAAATCAGTGAGGCTAATTTTGAAAATTTAAATAAAATATCTATACCTGAAGAAGATATATATTCAATTTGGGACATTCTCAAAATAGAAATATTAATGTTTAGTAATAATGAACAAAAGTAAAGGCGGGGCTTGAAGTAGAAGTTTTTTCTCTTGATTGGCCCCTGCCCCCAAAAGAAAGAATAAATAAAAAAGGAAAATTCCCTTGAGTTTTGGTGGGATCAGCCGGAAAAAATCTCAGTTAGTGAGAAAATAGATCTTTCGCTTATATGGAGGAGTCCCTTGACTAGAGCCTCGGTACTAAAACAGCTGAGCCCTTGGGATCAACTGCAAAGAGGAGTTCCAAAGGAAAAACTGGAGGTAAGTATAATCTACAAATTGTCCTAAGAGGAAGAAAACCCTGAAGAGACTGGTAAGAATTGGTGGAAAATATGGAATCTATAAGGCCTCCTACGTCTGAATTTGACGCTATGGTTTCTGAAACATGGGAAGCTACCTACGACTAATTTGACCTATGAAAGGCAGATAAAGTGCAAGATGCAATGGAGAGCAGAGACTTCACCACACGCAGTTAGGGACAGCACAGGAAGCTTGGAGGTTGAACGTTTAGAGATGGACGATTGCCAGAGGCATGAGACAGAAATTTGAAACAGAGATGGATCCTTCTGCATGGACTGATGCTAACCTTACAGATAAGTTTGGTAGTTGGAACTGGAATATGACTGGAACATTCTGTTAAGAGAAACAATCACCTGCCTATGGTATTGGAGATCCTCCTATCTGTTTAGTCTCTCGCATGACGACAGGGAGCCCTTTGATTGTATATTAGTACACCTTTTTTTTTTTTGGTTAAACGACAATTGATCCCATTTTGGACCAAAAATGGATCTTTTCAAAAAAACCACTGACAAAATAGATCTGCTAGAAATATGCACATGTACACTGTTAAACGTGGAACCCTTTGCTGTTAGAAAATAGTGGTTTTCTGCAATTGGCAGGGAATCATCTCGACCCGTTGGATGGATATATTACAAACTTTCACCGTCCAATGAATCAATTGGAAACCGACGTGGCAGAAGGCGTGGACGTTGTGTTGGGATACAAATTAAGTCCCACATGAAAAAATTGATGAAAGAGTTGTCTAAATATAAGATTCAAGATAACTCCATTAGTATGAGGCTTTTTGGGAGATACCCAAAAATAAATCCGTGAGGGCTTAGCCCAAAGCGGACAATATCATACTAATGTGGAGTTAAGGAGACGTTAGACAATTCCCTAACAAGTGGTATCGAGTCGATGGTTACGTGCAGGGTGACGTGGCATCGTGTGGGAAGCCCCCTCGTTGGAGATCTGCAGTTGATGCCTTGTGTTGAAAGTCTTCCTGATAATGTGATGGTCAGGCGGCGTGTCCCGCTGGTTGGTAGCGGCGGTGCAAGATGGTTGGCAGATCAAATGGATTACTTCTGAAGGAGAGGTCATGACCTGTGTGGTCATTAGTTTGAGGGGAGGATTGTTGGGATGCAAACTAAGTCCCACATAGAAAAATTGATGGAAGAGTTGTCTAAATATAAGATTCAAGATAACTCCATTAGTATGAGACTTTTTGGGAGATACTCAAAAATAAATCCGTGAGGGCTTAGCCCAAAGCGGACAATATCATACTAATGTGGAGTTAAGATGACGTTAGACAATTCCTAACACGTTGTACCGGCGTAGCAGGAAAAACTCATTGCGAGGGAAGACCCAAAATGGCGTTCGGTTCCGGTCTGCTCGTCCTTTTTCTCTTTTTCTTTTCTTTGGGTCAATTGAACCTGATGCCTATCAAGTGCAATTGTTGAAAAGCTAGGGGTTTTGACTCTTGAAGAGAATTTTAATAAAGTAATATAAAAGTACAAAGAGAAAAAAAAAATCCTCAACAAATAACCATGTTGCAATCGTTAATTGATTTTCTTATGTTCTTTTCTTTGGATTCGCCGAACAACGTAGAACGCCATTCTCTGCACGGAGCCAAAGCCAAAGAATATAAAATATAAGTCCTTTTAACTATTTTATATTAATTAAATGTTATACTTGTAAATATATTGAAGTATTGAAGATAAAATATGTTCCATACCTTAATAAGTTGGGAGAGAAATAGAGAAAAGAGGGCCAAAAAGAGAAAAAAAAAAGCAAGTGAGAGAGAGGGTGAAAGAATTGGAAAAAATATATTATAATTCTTCTTGAAAAGTATAAAATGATTTATATTATGAAATAACTTTCTCTTTTTCAAAATAATTTATAATTGGAAATGGAGTGAGTAGTTGCTTAATAATTTTTTTAAAGATATATATGAAATCCTTTTTCATGATGGAGGTGAACTATGATTCAAGCACTTTTTAAAAAATTTTAAATTTATTTTATTAATTAACCTCTAGGAAATAATTTACATAAAGTTTACATAATTACTAAAAACATGCATCTTGTTGGTTCATTGTAAAAAAAATTAAATAGCAAATTTTATCTGAAGCCTCTCTCCCAAAATCCTTCCCCCATTTTCTTCCCTACTGTCTTAAATTTATTACGTGTCCTTATGTTACTCAATTTCTCTTAGGTTTCTCAATTTTTTAGGTTTTATATTTTTAATTTTTTTTATAATCATGTGATAATATTATATTGGTGGGAGAGAGAATAAGAGAAAGAACGTGAGATAGGATTTAGACCGCTTTTATCTTCTATCACTACAAAAAGAAAGAAAGAAAGAAAAATGTTATTTTATAAAAGAATTAAATAAAATGATTTTATAATCAGAAGGCTACTTGAAAGCTTGGCTAATTTGTTGATTGTAAAGTGAACTTCTTTCTTTTGATGGGGGATAATAATTTTCTACGATGAAATCCATTCGCTTTTGTCCTAAGTCTTCACTTCTCTCCATCTTTTGGTCACCTCCTTGATGCCTCCTTCTATCTCGTATCCAGCGTTTCTACTGCCTTTTCGTGTTTCGCACTCACCCTAGAGGAATTAACGGGATCACGATGTTTCAGCCCTTCTCAAAAGAGACAGGTGCAGGAAGGTTGCCTGAGAAATTTTTTCCAGTAGTAGTAAACAAAATCGAGGTGCAGGTACTCCCAAATTTGTTCAGGTAATTCAAATTATAAGCTCACATGAAATCAAGCTCAGATGGATGTGAAGATTCAAGGCCCCAATATAAATTCTTCCATCAATGTGCAAGTATAATTTGCCTTTGCATAAGAGATGGAGACTTCATTCTTGCTAATCTCTGTACTTTCTTTTCCACAAATTTTGCTCCTTTCTGAATAAGCTATAAATAATACTTTGCTAACCTGCCTAAAATTGTTAAAATTGTAGACAAAAGTGACAATATGGGATCACCTTAGGATATGCTTTCCTCATGTATATTGTGTACTTTTTGGTATTTTTACTTCATGTGTTGTAAACCCTAAAATAAGAGTAGCCGTACAACTTCCTAAATTTTCTCTTTTGTTTTCTTTATATATTGTAACACTTACAGATTGGAAAGATGTATGAAATACAAGAGTTTCTTCCAGTCACTTTGCTCTATTTTTTCTATCATGGTATCAGAGCTTAATTTTCGCCTAGAGTAAATTCCTTCTTCTATTACTTTACTGTTTTTTTTTCCCTCATACAATGGCGAAAGAGGATAATACTTTTTCCAATCCTTATTTTGTGTCTCATAATGAGAATCCTTCAATGTCTCTTGTCACTGTGCCGTTAGCATCAAACAATTACCATTCTTGGTCTAGGGCCATGCGGATGGCATTAGAATCCAAGAACAAACTGGGTTTTATTGATGGCAGTCTCCCTCGTCCGAGAACAGATGATCCACTTCTAAGCAGATGGAAACAGTGTAATAGTACCGTCTTGTCATGGATTGTAAACTCAGTGGAGAAACCAATTTCTCAAAGTGTTATGTTTATGGAATCAGCCTCGGAGGTTTGGGAAGATCTACGGAGTCGATATGCAAAAAGAGATCAGGTGCGACTCTCAAATCTATTGCAAGAGTTTCACTCAATCAAACAAGGTACTCTTGCTGTCACAGACTATTATACTAATCTAAAGATTCTTTGGGATGAAATCAGTATTTTGCGTCCTATTCCTCATTGTACATGTGATGTGCAATGTTCTTGCGGTGGATATCGAACTATGCGGGGTTATATGGAGTCGGATCATTCTATTAGGTTCTTGATGGGATTGAATGACAATTTTTCTCATGTTAGATCTCAAATTTTTCTGATGAATCCTTTCCCCTCAGTTAAGGAAATTTTCAGTATGATTATTCAGCATGAAAGGCAACTCCAATCACCCTCTTCAGTGATTTTTGGGGAAGCATCTTTGTTGGGTTCACCTATAAATAGTACCAGTACTTTACCTGTTTTTCAGACAAACTCAATGCATGCTAATGCTGTTCAAATCAAAAGGTCTGGAAATTTTTCTCAAAAACGAACTATTGTTTGTACTTTCTGTAGAAAAATAGGTCATACCCATGAAAAATGTTATAAGAAACATGGGTATCCTCCCAAAGTAAAAGGTTCATTATCTGCAAGCATCAACCAAGTTTCAGTAGACGGAAATCGTGGTGTTTCAAGTCCTACTCCTCTCATTACTCATGAGCAATATAACCAATTGATGAATCTGTTGCAAGATCTCAAGCCTTCTGTTGCTGCCTCTATGGCTGATGCTTCTTCGGCCTCTGCTACTAATCATCATGCCTTAGCCTTCACTGCAAATTCTGCTGGACAATCTGGTAAGAACACAGGTATCTCTTTAGACACACCTTTACTGCCTTGGATTGTGGATTCGGGTGCTTCAAATCATATAGCATGTTCCTTATCAGTTTTTTCTGTCCTTTATCCCATTT
Organism: Rauvolfia tetraphylla; assembly: GCA_030512225.1. Classification (NCBI taxonomy): domain Eukaryota; kingdom Viridiplantae; phylum Streptophyta; class Magnoliopsida; order Gentianales; family Apocynaceae; genus Rauvolfia; species Rauvolfia tetraphylla. The sequence continues at coordinate 4,092,569 of JAJQKT010000012.1, forward strand.
CTAATCACACCATTCGTCTTCCTGATGGTTCATTATTTCCAGTTACAAAGAAAGGAACTGTGCGGGTAACATCGTCATTAATCTTACATGATGTCTTCTATATTCCATCTTTTCATTTTAATTTACTATCCTTGAGCCAATTATTCAAGCAATCTAATATTTGTTCAATATTCCAATCTGGTCTATGTTTTCTTCAGGATTTAGCGAAATGGACGACGATTGGATTGGCTAGGGAAAAGCATGGACTTTACTTCCTTCAATCAGCCAACTTTTCCTCTCATTCCTTGCCATCTATTTCGATTCTGCACTTCTATTTCTCATAGTACTCTTGAGCACTTTCATAAAGATCAGCTATGGCACTACCGACTAGGCCATATTTCTAATTCTAGACTAAAGCTTTTGCATGATATAGACTCTTCAATTAATATTGTTGATTCTCCACTTTGTTCAATATGCCCTTTGGCAAAGCAGAAACGTGCTTCTTTTCCTTTGCATGAACACTCTACTTCTTCTTGTTTTGATTTGATACATGTTGATATTTGGGGACCAAGTAAAATTCAAAGTGTTCATGGTTATAGTTATTTTCTTACCATTGTGGACGATTTCTCTCGATACACTTGGGTTTTCTTCATGAAGCAAAAGTGCCAAACATGTGAATTTTTGCAAACTTTCTGTACATTTGTCCAAACCCAATTTCACAAGACAATCAAAATTATTCGTTCTGATAATGGTACAGAGTTTATCATGCCCGAATTTTATAATTCAAAGGGCATTATTCATCAACGAACTTGTGTTGAAACACCTCAACAAAATGGGGTGGTTGAGCGCAAACATCAACATATTTTAAATGTTGCTCGCGCCCTAAAATTTCAATCTTCTCTTCCTTTAGCATATTGGGACTACTGCATTCAACACGCTGTCCTTCTCATTAACATTACTCCTACTCCCTTGTTACAAAATAAAACTCCCTCTCAAATTCTATATACCAAAATTCCTCCTTTTAAATCCCTTAGAGTTTTTGGTTGTCTGGCATTTGCTTCTACCAACACCCAAGGACGTTCTAAATTTGATCCTCGAAGCCGAAAATGTGTCTTTATAGGATATCCATCTAGTACTAAAGGTTATTTACTTCTTGATATCCAAAGTCGGCATATATTCGCTTCCCGAAATGTTCTTTTTTATGAAAATATATTCCCATTTTTTAATTCATCTTCTATTGGTATAGCTGATCATTCCATTTCAAATCTTCTTAATAATTCTATTCCTTTACCAATTCCAGTTCTTGAAACAGATTCTTTTCCTATATTTCCGTCTCCATCCACCATACCATCACCAAATGATTCTAGAATGTTTTATTCTTCTAATCATGATAGTCATACTGAACAATGTTCTTCTCAATCTCCTCCTTCCACATTCGTTCAAGGATCCTCCTCTCAAAGCATCCCTAGACGTTCCACACGAATTAGGCAACAACCTTCATATCTTCAAGAATATGCTTGTAATATGCTTCAAGATTCCACTCCTTCTCCTTCTGTTTCTACACCCCATTCTCAGAATACAAATTCAATATCTCGGTTTATCTTCACGCCCAAAAACTGCTCGTATTTGTCTATCTTGCGATCCCCCCACAAAAAACTTGCGCTCATTGTCAAGCTCCCCATTCAAGCCAAGAATCATTATTATCCCTGTGCATGAATCCCAAATACAAGCAACAATATATTGTGCAAGGAAACAGAGGATGCAAATTCGAGTAAAAAGTGGTGGACGTGACTATAAAGAACTCTTTTATTGCTCTGGAGTTCTTTTTGTCATGACTGATCTTAGAAACGTCAACTCCGTCACGGTTGACGAAGAAACGTACACTGCAAGAATCCAAGCTGGTGCAAACTTTGAGTGTAGTTTACTATAAAATTTTGTAATTAAGTTTTATATAAAAAATTAAAAAAAATTATCTAAAATATAAAAATTAAGATAACTATATAAGATATTTAAAAAATGTCTAAAAATAAATCAAGAAAGACATAGTCAATCTTAGGGTAATATTAAACAACTCCTAACAAATTTCTAAGAGAGTCTGATACTTGGATTTGTGCCTGGTACTTGCCGCGCAGTAGTTGTTGGAGGACCCTTCAACCGGGGAGGATTCAGCATGATGTCCCGAAGATTTGGCATCGTTGCAGATCGAATTGTTGATACTAGAATGATTGCAATTTAGTTTCGGTCCTGGACGTGCTTTTGCAGACGTCTAGACGGAATATGATCCGTTGGATGATATTGTGAATTTAATCTAACGAATCAAATTTTATAAATTTTTTATATTTATTTTTAAAAAAAAATAAAATTTCTATAGTTATTAAATTAAATTTTAAATTTGATCTAATAATTTATAATTGATATATATTATAAAAGACACGTGTAACATCGAAACCGAACTGGAATGATTGACGTTGATGGCCATTCTTGACAGCCAATCTATGGGTGAGGACCTCTTTTGGGCCATTAGTGCAGGTGGCGCCGCAAGGTTTGGAATCATCACGAAGTGGACAGTAAATCTTGTTCCCGTGCCAAGCAGCGTGGAGAGCCTCAGGCTATTAAGGGCTTCGGCTAAGGACCCACCTAAAAGAATCTTAGGGAATGTGCGAACTGTCATTTAGCCGCCAACCTAATATCAAAACTTGTGGGCCGAGATGGATATTGCTCTTGTGGAGATTTTGGGCTTTTGCTAAGATTGGATCGATTTTCCAGAAATTGTACTGAAATGACCATGTTCAATGGTGGTGTTCTGTGAATGGCTATAATGCCGAATCGGTTGCGTTGGCAAAAGCCCGGTGATTTTTGGGGAGAAGACTTCTCGAAGCAGTTGCTTTTAGCTACTGGTCTCGTTACACCGAGTTGAAAGCCTAATCTAGAGCATTGACAGTTTTCTGTTAAGATGTTTCCCATGATTCAAATATCACGGAAAGTTCTGGCATAATTTTTTCCCATCAAAATCAGGTCATAATGCACAGGAATCAAATGCTGAGTGTTTCACATCCCACTTGCCTCGTGTTATCTTGACCTCTCCATTCATTGCAGCTGAGGCAACCATGTATACTAAACTTAACCTTTCCTTTATGGTCTTTCCAGTCAAAAGAAAGAGGGTGAAAATAGTATAGCTTATATACACAGATCTGTTGCGCTATGCGACACTTACAAAAACTCTCATAGAAAGATAAAACCTTACAGATCTGATCCATTCTATTATTTCAAGATTCTGAAGGTCTTGTTTTTCCTGAACATATGTTGAATTCTTATGTCAGTTCTTTCCGTTAAAGTTCTTGTACCATATTTCTGAACTTCTACTGCACTGAAAGAGGTAAATGCTATTATGCTTCCCTTGAGTAACTTAAATTGAGGTATCCATCCTTTTCTAAGCAGATAAGTTCGAGAATCAAAGAAACAATCTTGCTACAAGAAATAGGAACACATCTTTTGTTACTTGATTCTTTTTTCTTCTGTGGGGGCGGTCCAATTGCTTGATTCTCCACTACTGTTTTCGTAATGGTTTCCTTGCTTCATGCCCTGATCTTTCAGATTTTATAATATTGTATTTTGATTCTTTGAGTTTGAGTTTGACTACAATATGCCTTTTTTTTTTTTTTTTGGTTTCTCAGAATCAAAAGACAAATGATTGAATCCCTTTACTCCCACAGCTGAATTCTTGAAAGCAACTGCCGAAGAAATCTATCAAAGAGACAATCTGGGGCTTAATAATTGCAGCGCGCTAATTTACTGATTACATATCAGTTATATTTTATTTTTAATTTTTATTTTTCTACATTCTCTCTAAAATATAAATAAATTTTTAAAGATTCAAAATTTTTAAAGATGCATTAAAGCAATATGTAACAAAATACAAGAGATTTAGAGGAAAAAATTATATTTTTTTTCAATTTTTTTAACATTTTTATAACTCTCCTAGGAGTCATCTAATGATTCCGCCACCACCACTGAGGATCCATGAAAAAAGCTCCCACTACCGATGGCGGAGGCCTGTGCAACATACCCCAGCCACCGACGACAAGAGCCTGTGTCATGGGCCCCCCCATTAGCTGCAGGGGCTTGTTTCGTGGATCCCCACCAGCGGTGGTGGAGATCACTAGTGTGACTTCCTAAGTTCTCCTGGGAGAGTCACAAAAATGCCAAAAAAAAGTAAAAAATATATTTTTTCCTTTAAATCTCTTATATTTTGTAGCACATTGCTTTAATTGGATGCCAATTTGCTCAAATCTAAAGAAAGAAGTAGTGAAAGCTGGAAAGTATTTAGGGAGAGGAGAGGAGAGAGACTTTTTTGAAAAATGAAATATAATTATGCTGCAATCAACAAGTGTGTATAAAATAACTAATCACCATAATTTTGGTGAAATTCAATTTGTTTTAAAATATATGAATCCACTAATTACCTTCATGTTCATGATATGTAAGTAATTATACAACCAATGAATTTATAAATAATATTAAACTATAGATTTTGAACTTTTGGATACAATTATGATCTTGAACTTATCTTAAATTTATTTCCTCTCTATGTATGTCTCTAGCTATTGTAAAATTTGGTCACGATAAATACAAAATTAATGATAAAATAATAATAAAGAAGACTTTGACCTATAGTAAAAGAAAGAAAAAGAGAACACAAGAGATATACAAATTAAAATTTTATTGAGAGTTTTTTACCATACATCCACACTTTTACAAATTCCTATTTATAGAGTTGGAAGTGATCATTCACATCATAGGTCATATTACTAGCCTCATCTATAACTTATACGAGAAGAAGAATTCTAGATCGAATGTGACCGGGATTGAGGAAGGCTAGCTTTTCCGAGTTGGATTTGGATATTAAAGTGAAAAAGTAAGCCAAAATATGAGAGAGCTCTTGACTGTACGACTTTTTGGCGATGCCCTATCTTGTTGTAGGCAAATTTTCTAAAAAGAAGCAGTTGATTACTCGGATTGGTTCTCGCATCCCTGTGCCCAAAAGGATGGGCGAGTTCGGTTTGAATGTTCATCGATCGGGTGGATCTATATGCTCCAAGGTGGTGAGACGAGGTGTAGCATAGTTTGGTCAGCGCATCTGTTTTGGGTACAGAGGGCGATAGGTTCGAATGTTGTCACCTTGATCTTCCCGTGATCTCCCATATTCTCTTAGATAATGGAGATAATGAAAATCGTAGTCTATAATGAATGCAAGTTACAACTTTTATTGTAACTCCTAATCTTTCATATTTCATAACTTTGATGAATTATCTTTTGAAATAATGGACATTCATAATATTTCATAACACTTCCCCTTTGATGTCTATTACTTAAAGAGTATTCCTCGTTAAAACCTTCCTAGATAAAAAGACCATGTGGGAAAAACTCTAGTGAAGAAAAAAGAGTACATTACTTTTTATGTCATTGTTACCCCCTGATGAGATAATTTTTTAAGATTCCTTAACTGACGCATTTCAATTTTGTTCACTAATTTCTCAAATGTTGTTATCGATAATATTTTAGTGAATAGATTTTCCAAATTAACCCATTATCAATTTTGTTGAATATTAATATTACCACTCTCTTGGAGTTCATAAATAAAGAAAATTTTGGTGAGATATGTTTTGTCCTATCTCCTTTAATATATCTTCCTTTTAATTGAGTTATACAAGCTGCATTATCCTCATATAAAGGAGTTGAAATTCTATTCATAGAGAAGAATTCACAATTCTCTTGAAATATAATATATTATAGATCTCAACCATATGCATCTTGACTTGCCTCGTGAAGGGATATAATGTTAGAATGATTAGGTGAAGTGGCTATCATAGATTGTTTCGCAGAACACCATGAAATTGCAGTACCACCATAGGTAAATAAATAACCAATTTGAGAATATATTTTATGTTGATTGAATAAATATCTAGCATTCACATAACCAATTAACTTTGGGTTGGTTTTATTTGAATAAAGTAATCCGAGATTTATGATACTTTGAAGATATCGAAGGACATGCGTAACACCATTATAATGCCATCTTGTGGGAGAAAAATTATAAATTGCTAATAAGTTCACAGAAAATAATATATCAGATCTTGTATTATTAGCAAGATACATCAATCAACCAATTATACTAAGATAGTTCTTCATCATCTTCTCGAGGTCTAAAGACATCTTTGTTCACATCTAGTGATTGAATGACCGTTGGAGTGCTCAAAAAATGTGCTTTGTCCAAGTAAAATTCTTTCAAGACTTTCATTGTATATGTTGATTAGTGAATAAAATATCCATCTTTCACATGCTCAATTTGTAGACTAAGGTAGTGCTTGGTCCTTCCAAAATCTTTTATCTTGAACTCTTGTTTCAAATAATTCACTGTTATCTTGAAGCTCTTCTAGAGTTCAAATAGGATTGATATCATCAACATATATAAGGAGTATTGCAAATCCCAAAATATACTTCTTAATGAAGACACATGGACATATTAGATCATTTTTGTATCATGATTTCAATAAGGTTTTACTAAGGCAGTTATACCACATGCGTTCAGACTGCTTTAAACTATACAATGACTTTGTAACTTAATGGAATAATCTCCATGACAACCAGATTTGCATGCTAAGGGAATGTTGAATCTTTCTGGGATTTTCATATAAATGTCATTATCAAGATTTTCATATGGATAAGCAATCACGATGTCTATCAGATGCATGTTAACCTTTTCATTTACTGCCAGACTCACAAGGTATCGGAATGTAATTGCTTTACTACAAGTGAATATGTCTCATTATAATCAATGTCTAGTCTAATGGTCTTTGCAAATAACCTTGTGCAGCTGGTCGTGCTTTATACCTCACGACTTCATTATTCTCATTTCGCTTTCGCACAAATACCCATTTATAACTAGTAGGGTTTAACCTTTGAGTGTTTGGACTACAGGTCCCAAAACTTCATGTTTTGAAAACTAGTTCAATTTCGATTGAATTTGCATCTTTCCATTTTGATCAATCATCTCTATGTCAACATTCTTCAAATGATGTTGGTTTAAGATCCTCATTGTCTTTCAAAACATCAAGTGCTACATTGTAACCAAATGAGCTATCAATAATCATTTCCATTTGATTCCATCTTCTATCAAAAGTTATATAATTAATAAAAATCTTTGTATTATCTTCAGAATTTTTGATCTTTTTATCAGTTATCTCTTGGTCATTTTTCTCAAATTCTCCAATATGATCACCTTGATCATTTAATCCTCATTTCTTTTGAGGATTTCTATCTATTGAACCAAGAGATCGACCACGCTTCTTGGGTGATTTAGATTCAACAGTTACAGGTGTTGAATTTTGCTCTTTTGGGACTTCAACTCATATAGGAGTATCTAAAGTTGGTAGATGCGATTTTTTTACTCTTATAGAGTCGGCAAATGCATCTATCAATTGATTTTTTTTTTTGTAAATGAATTATCTTTTGAAGTTCAAGTTCACTCATTCTTATTCGTGGATCTAGATAATTCAAAGATATTGTCTAAATAAGATCTTTTCCTTTTGGTTTATTTTCTCCCCCTAACTTGGGAAACAAAGACTCATCAAAATGGCTATCAGCGAATCTTGCCGTAAATACAATTGCCATCATAGGTTCATCATAATTTATTATAGAGAGAGAGTCATATCTAACATATATCCCTAATCTCCTTTAGGAATCCATTTTAGTTCGCCGATTGGATATTATAGGAACATACACTGCACATCAAAAAATTCTCAAATGAAAGATATTTGGTTCAAAGCCAAAGGCTAATTGCATGGGAGAAAATTCATGATAACTCAATGGTCTAATGTGCACAAGTACTGCATCATGCAAAATTGCATGTCCCTAAGCTAATATAGGAAGACTTATTCTCATTAAAAGTGGTCTAACAATTAATTGTATTCTCTTAATAAATGACTCGGTTAAACCATTTTGAATATGGACATGTGCTACAGGATATTCAATGGTAATGTCAATTAACATATAGTAAGTATCAAAGGCATGAGGATAATATTCGGTAGCATTATTTAGATGGACCTTTTAAATAGGGTGATCTGAAAATTGTACTTTTAGACGAATTATTTGGGCAAATAATCTCGCAAATGCTAGGTTACGAGTTGATAATAAACAAAAATGCAACCATTAGGTCGATGCATTAATTAACACTACAAAATATCAAAATTGACCACATTATGGGTGGATAGGCCCACATATGCCACCATGAATCTTTTCTAAAAGTGCAAGAGATTCAATTCCCACTTTTGCTTGAAATGGTCTAACAACCAATTTTTCTGGAGAACAAACAACACATGAAAATTTACTCAACATCCTTTGGTCTTTCAATGGGTGGCCATGTGTATTCTCAATTATTTTCTACATCATAATTGATCTTGAGTAACCCAAATGGTCATCCTAAATGTAATATGATCAGTAAACTTCTGGTTTACTAAATGATGCACTTTAATGTTATTAATCTTTAAGTAATATAGATCGAAAGAAAGAGATGATATCAATCTCTCTAAGATAGACTTTTTTTTAAGACAATTAGACTAATACAAAAATACTCAAATTTATTTTCCTCTATTGTTTTAACATGATATCTATTTTGGCAGATATCCTTAAAGCTGGAAAAGTTTCTTCTAAATTATGAAGAAAATAATGCCTTATTGATGGCAATTGTTGTACCTCCAAGCAATAAAATACTAGCTGTTCTGAACCTTCAATCTGTTTTACACTACCATTTATAGTACAAATATTTATTTTTTTCATATTCAAACAAGAGAAATATCTCTTGCTTTTAAATATAGTGTACGTAGTACTACTATTAATGAGACAAATATCTTCAATGGTATTTTTAGAGTTATAATAAAAAATAAAAGCCATTTGAACACGTCAAAATATAAATTTAAATACTTAAACAAAGTTCTATTACAAAGCAATTTGAAATAGATCACCTAAGTATTATTATAAAGAAAGTATAACTAAACATAAACTTAACTAAAAACTAGAAATAATATTGAATAGAATTCTCATTTCTTTCTGACACTTCCATCACCAATTAACTGGTCAACTCTTCCTTTTGGATGCTCAAGAAGTCAGCCACATCTAGGTGAATTACATCAACAATGACATCATCAAGATTATTGTCATTACCATTATCGAGAATGGAATTTTGGGAAGTAAAATTTGATTAAGAACTTTTTCTGTTTTTCTTAACCGATATTTGGTAAAGCTCAATAAGGAGCTTTGCAGTACGACAGGTACTTGACTAATGACCTTGCATACTGCATTGATAGCATTTATCTTCAAGGTCATCTGGATCCACTTCCTTCCCTTTTCATTTCTCATTGTTTTTGGCCCATTTCTGATAGTTTTTGTTATTTTTCACGACTGATGCTTTATTCTGATTACCATGATTATATGAATGCTTTCTACCGCGGTCGCATCCATATCGCTTCGACCATGACCACAACCTCTTCCAAGGCTAAAACCATACATTCTAATTACATTCACTTTAGGTAGTGGAGTAGAACCTATTTGTGGAGCTTCAGGATTTTTCATTAACAGCTCGTTGTTTTGCTTAGTCACAAAAAGGCAAGAAATAAATTTAGCATATTTCTTAAAGCACTTTCTCGATATTATTGCTGCAGGACAATATTCAAGGCATGAAATATTGAAAATGTTTTCTATAATATATCAGCGTCAGTGATATTCTCTTGCATAATTTTAATTGAGAGATAATCTTAAATATTACGAAGTCTTATTCACTTACAGATTTAAAGTCTTGTAGCCGTATGTATATCCAGTCATACCGTGCTTTTGGTAAAATAACTATCTTGTAGTAGTTAAATCTTTCTTTAGATCCTTTCACAAGACAAATAGATCTCTAACTGTAAGATATTCTGCATTTAGATCCTCATAGAGATGATGAAGTAGAAAGATCCTGGCTTTTGTGTAATTTTGAGATGATAATGCATATTTTCAATAATGGTGTTTGACAAACTCATTGTTTGTAGATGAATTTGAGCATCTAGTGTCCATGACAGAGAGTACTTTTCAAAAATGTTAAAAGCAAAAAATTTGAGTTTTGTAATTAGGTTTGCCATGGGAATTCAAAGAGAGAGAAAATACATCTTTTGTCTTGATTAAACTTTAAACTCCAGTAGTAAAGACTCGTACTGATAATGTGTTGTAAAATTTAGTCACAATAGACACAAAACTAACGATAAAATAATAATAAAGAAGACTTTGAACTTTAACAAAAGAAAGAAAGAGAGAACACAAGAAATGTAGAAAGTAAAAAAAAAAAAAATTTTGTTGGCGTAAATGATAGAGGGTGAAATGTGCTTGCAATGAAAACTTGACTAAAGATTATAATGAAGTTCTAATTTAATAAGAGACAGAAATGTCTTGATTTCGATATTCATCGAGCGCCCACATCACCTTTTATAATAGTGAAGGGAAAAAAATTGCCTAATTTGATAATATATATGACATTAGTGTTGTCAAATGGACCGACTTGTTTTGGCTCGCCATGGGCCGAGCCCTAAACAGAGCGGAGGGGACTTGTCTATTTATTTGCGAGCTAAAATACTATCAACCCATATTCACATATACCAAGCTCGTGCCCTAAACAGAGCGGAGGGGCCAGCCTATTTATTTACAGGCTAAAATACTATCAACCCATATTCGCATATACGAGGCCCGGGCCAAGACATTTTTAAAAAAAAAAATATTTTTTCTCTTTTTTTCTCTTTGTCACATATGAGATCATATAAATTTATAATTGATATAAAAATGATCTTCAGTCAATTATCAATATTTTCAAGATATTATATATATATATATATATATATATATATATATATATATATATATATAATTTTAATAAAGAAAATATTTAAAATGACACAATAATTGATTCATGAAATTAAGTCGATCAACCGTAATCATGCTTTCCCTTCTCTATTATATTTTTAACATCTAAGAATATTTTTATCAAAACTTTATTAAATTCTTAATTTTAAATTAAAAAATTACATTTTTAACTTAATGTTGAAACCTTTGCATAGTTAGAATAATATTGAATATTTGAGCTAAAGTAAAAATTTTAAAATACTAAACTTAAAAGTTAACTTTAACAAAAAAAAATCGTGAGCCAACCTACTCCAGTCCGCGGACCTAAAGAAGTAGACTAATTAAGCCCATATTTAAATAGACTTGAATTAGTTATGTCCAAATCTATTTAAATACACTATCAAATGGGTCAATCTGTAGGCCATCTACCCTTTTGACAGTGCTATAACATAATGAAGGGAGACAGAAGCCTTGCCTCCAACAACTCAGTGGTTGAGCAAGATTCCATATATAATTCCAAAAAAAAAAATGTACAGAATCTAAAGAGAGCAGGCCATGCCATGCCAGTAAATACAGCAATGGATTCATGGGAATGTCTACTGAAAAGAAACAATCGGAATCAACCCTTATCAGGTTCGACTATATTTATTATTTTCTAATTATTTATAGTAATATTTTTCTTTTTGCTAATTATATTATAAAACTGATTGTGTACATAAATTATTGGAGGAGTTCATTATTAAATCTGTAATGCTTCACAAGATACTAATAAGTCAACCAAAGTTGACTTTTGGCTTAGCTGATTGGTGAGGTGCTTCAAAGATAAGCAGCTCTGAGAAGGTTTAGCCACTCATTACTATAATCTCCCTATTAATTAGAAACATTTTTGGGACCACAGAAGTAGTATTTTGTCCAATTCAAATCTTCTCTTATATTTTTGTAGCATTCCTATTTCACTTTTATGGATTCTTTGTTTCCCCCAAAAATGTATATTTACTTATATATCCCTCTTCGATACAAACTGTTTAGGGGCAAGGATATGTGGCAATATCACTTACACGGATCAGATTAAAAGGTAGTTTAGTTGAATGGGAAAAATTAAAGTAAAAGAAGAGCGAATGTAACTGTGTGATTTTTCAAACCCCTTCCACACTTTGCAAACCAAACAAAGCCTAAGTTGGACTGGGAACAAGAGAAGTAGTCGTTTTGATGGCCATATTGTGACAAAGGGTATGTATAATGATAGAATTCAAATTCAGCAGGTTGACTCCAAATTGAAAAAGAATATAAACCCCGAAATAAATTGCCAAATTCTCTGACAAAGAAGCAGACTAGACACTTTTACCATTTTGACAAGTTCAGAATGGTCCTGTCCAAAATATGCTTGACCTATTGACCAAATAACAGGAGAGTCCACTATCCCACCCAGTGCTCGAAACTCCGACAAAGTAAAAACCAATAGGAAAAAGTGTAACCCTTTTTGGATTATGATGACAAATAACAGTTTCTAAAAGTGGACTCATAATTGTTGCTGCTTAAGACGGCCTCTGTGCTTATTCATTTATGCCCATTAATGATGACTAAATTTTAAGAATAATTTGTTACAAAGAAAAGAAAGGGATAATTTGTAGTTAGTTCTTGTTTATGGAGGTGAAACTATCTTACAATTATTGCAATTTCAATATATATACTTTATTTTAGATTTATCATATCATCGATCCTTCTATTCAGAGAGAGGGTACGTTAAGGGAAGAAGAAGGGAGAGAAGTTTTCTTCCACCCACACGATAACTGGAACTTTTAACATTGTTTAAAATGTGTACAAGATGTGTTTGCAATTTTATGCAGTGGTTACTAGGTCAAAATGCAAGCATTTTGTAACTGGTGGTTGTTCACAAAGTCTTATATTTGTTTCAGATCTGTCATATTGACAATTCCTTTTCTTGGGTAGATGAGAGAGGCGGGAGAGTGAGCGAGGGGTGTTCGTTTAATCAGCCCTAGAAAGACAAAAGAACAAAGAGATCACAGGAAAAGAGAGCATAGATCAGTGGAGCTGAAGAGAATTGTCTATAGAAAAAAACAGATCTAAGATAACAACTTTACAGCTTTAGGAGAATATCTTTTCATGCAGACCATTTTGCCTTCTGACATCATGCATTGTCTAGCCATGAGAATGATATTGAAAGTGACCTAACCTTATACGCTCTTACAGAAATTACAGAGAATAAACAGTCTCTGCACTAGGAAAACAAACACGTATTGTCAGCTTTTTCATCTTTATGGTTTATGTACAGCCATTCTGTGTAAAAGAGGGAAAGATATCTTTTTGCAAACCCATTGAGATTATTTTCTCATGCTATGGACACAATATGCAGAGGAAAAAGGTATTCCCAAGAAAAAGAAAAGAAGGATTTTATTGAAAATTTTCATTATGAGCACAGCCTAGGCAAAGATTTTGCACTACTGTTGGTAGATAACCTTGATTTCATCATTTTTGACATCTGAATTTGCATTTTTCGGCAAACTTTTTCCAGTTCCATTACTCTCCACTGCATACCTTGCAAATGTGCTTTGAGCTTTTCATTCTCAGTTGAAAGATCAAGCTTTCCAGCATAAAGCACAATTTGTTCACAAGCTTCATTGTTTTTCCCCGTCCCATTGGTTTCCACGGAGCTATAAGGCGAGTCGATAAAAGCATTTGGTGGATTGGTGTCTTCAAGCAAGTTTCTGAGCTTGAATTGCTGAGATATAAGAGCTTGCACAGCTGAATTTGATGGGAATTTAGGGTTCCTAGTGAGGCTGTTACAAACTTCTGATGAGAGCTTCTCATAATTTAGTCCACTACAAATTCTCATCACTTCTTCTTCCGACAATCTCGAATGAACCTACAGATAGTTACAAAGCAACCATTCACAAATCAGAACAAAATTGAATCTGGATGAAGTTAGTTGCCACGTACATGAACACAAATCATATGAATAGAAAGGACTTACCTTGAAGTATATGTCAATTGCTTGATAAATAGCATCATGTGAAATTCTTGCAGAATCTGGCAGGGCCTTAATGAGAGCCAGGAACTTCGATGGTTTTAGACAAGGATCTGGAGCTACTTCTGCTATATACAGATCCATCAAGCTAGCAACTTTTCGCAATCGAGTCAGTGGTAAACAACATGCTCCTTTGCCAATAAATGACTTCAAAAATCTAAGAACCAGATTCACATCATATAGATACTTGGAACCAACCGGAGATGGAATAAGCAGATTATCCAAGGTTGCTTGACCCAACTGTGAACCAATCATAGTCTCCAACTTGTTCCTGCTGCATTTGCTTATGTTCAAATTCAAAGCAACTTGAAGCAATCCAAATAAACTCCTGTAAGAAACAAGGTTTATATCCAGAGCGTAAAGCATCTCAATAACAGCTTCCATTATTTTGCATTTTTCATTTGATTTGGCAGCTGTAAATCTTGACTTTTGGTAGTAGAAGAGGAACCTACTGATAATGCCATGGTCTATATTCTTGGATAACATTGTTTTCACCAATATCTCAATATAAATGGGGTCCAAAGATAAGAGATCTTCAAACCACCATGTTGCTCGGAAATAGCTGTTTTTGATGCTCTCAGTACTTCTCGTGTCACAAGACAGCCGATGTGCAGAGCTATCTGGCGAGGAAGTAGATGGACAGGGGCTAGCTTCACTGGAAGATGCAATCCTTCTGCTGATAGAATCCATGTATTTGTCAAGAATACCAGTACTGTTTGCAATGGATTGCATATCTTGACACTGCCTTAAAGCAAAGAGAAGTTCTGACCATGTCCAGTATCTGATTTCTTCAACTGATTTCTCTGTTTTCTCGAGCAGATTTTTTGTTCCAGAGACAGACTCTTTCATCTCCATAAAATGTGCAATGCAGTGCAAGAGAGAAACATTCAAGGGACTTGAATCAATTTTGCCACTATTGTAGCAGAACCTTGTCATTAGCTCAAAACCATCAGCTCCTCCCGGAAAATCATTGAATATCACCTTGAAACTTCGTACTACCCCTTTAGATTTACCAAATAATTCGCTTATTCTTCCCGAATAAAAAGATATGATTTTCTGCAAAACATGTTTGTGACATATCAATGTCAAACACAGCACGAAATTCAACACACAGAACAACCACAAAGATCTATCGAGAACAAAAAATTAATAGCCGGCCAAACAGAATAGAGAAATATATCAAGTACACAAGGGAAAAGTAGAGAAGAAAAATCAGGCAGTAATTAGATTAAAGCTTAATTCTCTTGATCCTGAAATGAACCTTAAGTGCATATAAACCACAAATAGTGCTTTTTTGATGATAGAGAAAAACTAAAGGAATCCAAACAAAAAGAAAAAAATACAAGGGAAAGGACTTGTTCAACTTGGGGCAAAAGAAGATGAGATGTCGTTATAGATAATAAATTCATCAAGGGGGAATCACAAAAAGATGTCTGCCGTGCTGATATTACCAGCAAACAAGGGAAACAACAGTACTGAGAAGAATGGGTGCAAAACTTTCCCTCTTAAAAATTGTGAAAGTAACAAATAGAAGGCATGGACATTTAATCTCCATAATAACACAATCATAAATGAGATAAGGCAAGCCAAGAAACAAATGGCGGTGAAGTACATGTCAAATTGGTGAAAAATGGGTGGCCAAGACAGAGAAAACTACCTACAGAAATAAAACCCCACATTCCAGCAGATAGGTTCAATTTACTGGTAGGTTCCAGGAATAGAACAAAGGTATACTAACAAGCAATTATCACCCAATAATAAGAAGGTATTTAAAGACCGAAGCAGAGATGCTTAAAGTGGTTAAAACTTAGGCAAAAAGTATCATAAATGCATGAAAATCTTGATTTACAAGTGTATGTGCGAAGGGGATAATGATGTAAATTTTGAAAATACCTCAAAATTTCCAACTTATGAATGCTGATGAACAAGAAAATCGTTCCAATATTGAACAACTGAAGCTCAACAGACAAGGGATTTCTGGCGTTCCTTATTTGCCGCAAAAAAAAAAACAAATAAAATTCTGTAAGCCAGACTTTATCAGGAAACAAGCTGAATAGAACTGAAGGGAAGAATTGCATTTTTAATAGAGGTAGATAAAGGAAATGATACAGAAAGAAATTAATGAAAAAGAACACAAGCAAGAATGTTCAGTTCGCGAAGACAAAACAGAAGAACAAAGGAAAGAGAGAACAGAAATTTTGTACCTTATCCACCACGAAAACCTCATCTCCATTCACATCCACTTCAAGATCACAAGAGACATCCATGGCCAAGATAAAGAAAATCAAAAACCCAAAGAACCCACCTCAAATCAAGTATCCTTTTTGGAAGTTACTATGGAAAACTGAAACTACTGGCAACCCGAAAAGCTCTGATGACTGAAGAATGCTAATGAGCAATAGCAAGGCAACAAGCCCATATTCTGAGATAAGGCAAGAGGACAAGCAGAAAAGGCCAGTTCTTGGTTTTGCAAAACGCTTAATCAATTAAGCAGTAGCAATTGAGTTGCACCATATGGTCGCTTCTCAACTGGGTTTTTGAAGAGACAAGAGTGAGTGTGAAGCAATGGGACCGTATAAAGGACAGAGAAAACACTCATAAATATGCATAGAATAAGAGGATAAAACAAGGCGAGATCAGACTCAGACAAATATAGGTAAGACTAAGATATAAGAAAAACAGAGTTGTTAACGTGCCCACTAATCTCTCTCTGACATTGCTGCAAAAAAATTGCTCAACAAATAGATAAAAGTTGAAGAACATGTGGAGGAGGAAGACGCTTAGACTGCAAGCTTCTGGCTGGCCTTTGCGCTGTGCATCTCAGCAAATCTCCTAGTACCATATCCTCACTGCATCACCAGTAAGTTCATGTAGTCAGTCAACCACCTATTCTATATTTCCATTCTTGCCTTTGGACTTTAGTAGAGATTTTGAGGTTAAAGACAACTTGCCGATTAAAAAACGATTTCTTAATAAAAATTGCTCTTTAATATTAAAGAAATATTTTTTCTTTTTTCTTTTTTCTTTGGTTTGCTCTTGTCCTTTTTCTTAATTCTTTTTGTGGGGGATGAACTGAGCTAACCTGCAAGACAGGTATCTTTAGCTGATGCTATGTTATGCCCCACAAGAATGTTAGTGTTATAATTCAGTGACTGTTTATTCATAGAATTGGATAGAATTTAAATTTAATTTTTTTTAATTTTATAAAAATAAAAAATAAATAAAAATTTAAAGTAAAAATTTTGTATCGAATTCTGCAATAAAACTAATTCAAATACACCCTTCCTTTCTATACAAATAAGATTAAAGAAAACCAATCACTAATCCGTATTAAAACATAAATATGGTGAAAAATTAGGGATCTCATTTCATAATTAGGGATCTCAATTAAGAAGGTTAGTTATAAAATTCATTTCTTTCAAATCCAGGAAGTCACTTATTGGAACTTTATGTAAAAATATCATTATTTTGGAAAGTGAATACTTATAATTTAGGACAACTAATATGTTGAGATCCCACATCGATTTTTTAATATAATAATTAATTACTTATAAGTCTTAGGTAATCCTTTCCATTTGTGATATCTTTTGGAGGTAAAGTTGGATCCAAATTTATTTTTAATATGATATCAGAGTAATATTAGACTATCTACCTTTTGGGTCTAGAGCGTCTTTTTTTCAATTAAAAAGAAATGTATATGTTCAATTTCAAATGAAGAAGAAAGTATTTCTTTTTCCAACACAAATTTCTATGCAATATGGGTGCGTTTAACCTATTAAGCTATTACTTTTTGATTCATTTGCTTGATTTTTTTATTAAATTAAGAGAGATATAATATTAATGAAGATCGCGTTCTTTATTGAGTACAAATAACTATCATAAAGATATACTCCCTTAGTCTAAATTCAATTCTCATATTTTTTAATGCCAAAAAATGAATATTCAATTTCGTAGATACGTATAATTTCTATATATTGTAATTAACGACATGTATACTACTAGTACATAGTTTTACGATTAACTTATTTAATAATAAAGTTAAAATGATAAAGTCTGTGAAGTTTGTTCAAGTGATAAGAGTTCAAACTTACCAATTAGAAAGCAATGTTTGATTCTTATCTAATGCAAAACACATCTTGTATTTGAAAAAAAAAGTTATAACAATAAATTATTTTATATATTTTTATACTAAAGCAAAATAAGATACGTATTAAATTTTAAATGAAAGATACAATATCTACACCTACTGAACTTTTTCTTTTTGAAGTAGAACAAAACGATAGTATTAACTTTGTTTCAAAATAATTGTCACGTTTAGTCAAGATGCGTGATTAAGGTTTTGAAAAAATTCGTGTAAACTCAATTAAGAGAACTAAAATAACCTTATTAAAAGAAGGGATTGAATGTGTAGGAAAAGGCAGTAAAGACATTCTTCCATATAGTTTACATATCAGCATCTAATTTTTCTTTTGGGAATGAAATTTGACTTAAAAGTGAGATAATTATGAGAGGTAAAAGGAGAACAAAAGTAATAAATATATTATAAAAAATAAAATTGACAAGTATTTTGAAACACTAAAAAAAGGGGGGAAATGATTATTATTTCAAAATAGAAAAAATACTTTCTTTGTTCGAAATTGAATATCATATTTTAACTTGATAAAATAATTAATGAAATTAATTTGATCATAAATAAATTTATATAATATATGTATTAGTTAAAAAGGTAACTAATGTGACTTATATATTTGAAAGTTTAAATTTTTTAAATTAAGATACTCAAAAGATGCTAATAGAAGGTTTATTATCAATAATGAAATTTTTTAATTCTCTTAAATTAAAGATATTAGTCATGAAATTTTAAATAAAATATATAATTATTTTTAAAAAATAAATATTTAATTTTCAATATTTAAAAGAAAAATAAAAGCATTAAAATCTCGACCAATTAGTTGAAATGTCTCAAGTCTCAACCAGTATTAATTTTAAAAAATAATAAGATTAAATTAAAAAATAATAATTAAATTATTTAAAAATATTCAGCATATACTAACAAAAGAAGACGCCGTCGTAGACTGGTAGTTTTCTCGGAGCAATCCCCTGGTGGGTCCACGTGAATGGATTGGGTTAGAAGCTGCCACGTCGACTTTAGATAGAAAATTGTTGTGCACTACTTTGCACCTACGACATTCATATAAAAAAGAAATTTAAAAAGAAAAATGCATTGCACCCAACCCATTGTCTCTCCCAAAAAACCAACGAACCTTCGCGGTCTTGCTTGTGTGGGGAACATTGAAACGGCTTGGTTTCCATTGGGCCGGACTGCTGTCACGTGATTCGTTTTCAACGAATTTCCATGTCTACCCCTGCATATATTCAAGAATCAAGCCTGGTTAACATGGCAATGGGGATAGAGAAAACAAAAGTATGAAAATTAAAATTAATAGAAAATCAATTAACCTCATCTTTGGATGTAGCGGAAGGACGATAACCTAATTAATAAGAAAATTTATTCATTAGTTTAGTTAAAGTTATAGCTATGAATAAATTTATCATAAACTTTTAGATACCAATAAATTTATTTGAAAATAGACTAATATAATAATTCTACGGTGAGAGGTAAAATTATTTATCAAAGAAGTGATGAACAAATTAGGATTAAATTTGTGGTGAACTTAGATAGAGTTTTAGTTTAAAATTTTCTATCTTGACTTTCGTAAAAGTAAAAATTATCTAAAAAAAAGAATAATATCTAAATAAAAAAATTTATATTAAATTTCACAAAAATTCAATCCAATACAGTCTTAATTTTTTACATTTATTTTATTTTTTTTATACTGTAATATTATCAGTCTTGTCAATTCTAGATGGCTGATCCCAAATTCTATGCTAACGGACAATTTCTTCTTAATTTGAACTTGCATTAGGGAAGAGCAGAAAAATAAAATAACGATTTGAACCTCCAACGCGAGTAGAGCAAATCTTGATACCGCTAGGATTAGGGAGGAAACTCGATGACCATTTTGGAATTGGGAAAAGGTCACACGTGGGATGAAGATACACCAAAAGGTGTGATAATTGGCCAATCACGGCTTTCGTTTGTAAAGGTGGCAAGTAAAAGAGGGGATTCAGTGGATCAGTGCCTTTTAAGACTTTTCTTTCCTTTGGTTAATATAATAAATGAGAGAAAAATAGAAAAGTAATTAATAAGTTAGACAAATGCTTAAGAAAACAGCTTTAGAAAAGTGATGTCTACTATGAAAAATAAGAAAAATATTTATACGTCGTATAAAATATCAATTATGTCCTTAAACTCGTGAGGACCACAATGTCAATATGCCTGAAAATAAGGATAAAGGCACCATATTATAAAATTAGTTCTCAAAAAATATAATTATTTTGAAAAACCATAAAACAGTTTATGTATGGATCTAAAACTACTTATCCTCAAAAAAAAAAAAAATTAACACCAATGGATAGATTGTTTTATGGCTTTTTACTCAGCTCATGCCAATTTTGAGACCTTTTTTTAAAGGAAAATTTTGAAGATATAAATTGAGACATTTGTATTTCAAGGACTTTTTAGTATAATTGTCAATTTCAAAGCACTAAACATGATGTTTTTGTCCCCCCCCCCAAGATATAGATTGACGGAGTAAATTGTTTTTAACTCAAAGATAAACAATATTATTCTAACCAATTGATGGTTATACTGGACATTTGATACGCTAGAATTAAATGAAATGCAATATCTTTCTACTTAGAATCACTTTCCGATCAAAATATATTTGAAATCTCCTTTCCATTTCATTGCTTAAAAGAAAAGTCAGAATAAAATAAAAATAAAAGAAATACTATTAAAAGAAATAAAATAAATTTCAAGATTAAGTTGTACTTTTCTTAATCGAATGTTATAAAAATAAAAGAGTTATAATAATTTTTAAGAATTTCTACTTTTCTATAATAATTTTTAAGATTTTCTACTTTTCCTATAAAAGTCTTTGCTTAAGTTTTGGTGAGGAAAAACATTTCTCTCTTCTTCATAAAATTAGTTTTTCTGAAGAAAAAAAATATTTCTTACTTAAAATTTTCATATCAAACATTGAAATAAAAAGAAAAATTTAAAAAAATATTCAATTTCATTCTATTTTTGTGTATCAAATGTATCATAAGGGAAAAAAAGATAAATAATAAACAATTTTAGATATTTAATTCAGTTGAATAATCAAGTAAACACCCGTGACAAGCAAAGACAACTTCAACTGAAATGTCTACTCAATCATTTCGGATAAATTATTCTATAGAACATCCTTAGAAGAGATTCTTGTTCCTTTTCGGATATAATTGGTCAAATATCATCAAACCTTAATAATTGAAAATTCTAGTTTAATAACTCAACTAGAATCAAAAGATAAGCATGCCTGAAGCTCATCTTCCGCTGGCTCCACATGGTAATTAGGCCACCTTTGACAACTAGGAGAGTATAGTTGGATTTTTGTTGGGAAAACTTTTATCTGCGGTATTCAAATTGCGTTTGATTTTGATATTTTTATTTTAAATTATGTAAAAAATAATTTTGTTTGTTTGTGATAGAACGAATATGATCGAGAAGAAAATTTTGAAATTTTATTTTCAAAAAAAATATAATCTAAATACTATAAAATAAATTGTTTGAAAAGAAAAAATAGACTCAACATGAAATTTTTACAACCTTTTAGAGAAGATTCAAACTAAAGACCTGTGAACCATCTCTATTTTAATCCTCAAAGTGTATCGAAGTTGTATACTGCAATTGACATCTCTATTTTAATCTATTATGCCTTTCTGCAGAAGAAAAAAGCAAGCGTATAAGTAACCTTTTTTCATTTGATTTAAAGTGAAGAGAGAAAAAAAGCTGCATTTTTATTGGGGATATTCATGTATGGACCATCTCAATATACCAATTTTTTTTTCCTCTAAATTCCCACAGTTCTTTTTCAGTATTCATTAGTCGCAATCAATAGATTTGAAGCCATCTCAAGATATTTTAATTTAAATCCAATTATTAAAAAGATGATCCAAAATACGGCAGCATTTATACAATATTTAGGTGGGGAACGAGACATGATGAAAACCACTGGAGAAAAGTGTTTCTCGTAGATTCGGTTTGATACAAATTTCATATTCAAATTCTTGAATCAGCCCGAAAATCTTCTAACGTTAGCTCAAATTTTTTGAAACACTAATAATATTTTCATTCTGAAATTGTTTGTGGACACCATAACAAGAATTCTTTGAAAATCTCCAATAATCCTTTGTCCATGCACAATATTCTTAGCCAAGAATGTCAATAGTTTATAATTTCATTATTTTGGGTATATATATATATATTGGGTTTGAATTTAAAAGATTTTGTCTTAAATTTTGTGGAAGTAAATTTCTTGTGAAATGAAAAGCGAGGACACAATTGTATTGAATTTCAGATAAATATAATCCATTTACACTATATTCCAATATTTATGACAATAAATTTTAAATTAATATTTTAAAAAAATTTATTACAAATGTATATAATACGGCCATTATTATATATAATTTTAAATTTAACTATATACAATCAAAAAACTAAACTATTTTCAACTTCTCTCTTTATCCAACATCTTCTCTCTCATTCTCTCTCTATAATTTTACTAAAATTAATAAATATTGCATTAATTTGAACTATATAATACAATTAAATAAAGAACTACATTGAGCTCTATTAGTTTTAAGATCAAAAACTAAAAAAAAAAATAAATAAATTTTGAGCGAGTCCCGCCTTCAAAGGCAGAATTCTACCATTAGTTCCACCCTTTCGCAAAACTCAATATAAAGTTTGCAATCCACCAACTGTCTAAAGTTTGCAATACAACAAAACCCAATTCCTAACAAAACTTTTCTTTGTAAATTTACTAAAAGTTAGTAATTTACCATGTAGTAGCTGTATTCGTTTCTTTTGTATTTTATACGTCCACCATTTCAAAATATAAGGTTTAATAACTATTTTCTCCCTTCTAAAATATTTAATTGTTTGTAAACTCGTAAAATTATTCTCACTATAAATATAATTCTTTCAGTTTTTATTATATTAACGTTTACCACTGTATTAATGATATTCACATTAAGCATGATTAGGTCACATAGTGAATCCGACTTCCCTTATTTGTTTATCTTTTAATATCTCTGTTATTTGCTATAAAATCATCTGTCATACTTTATATCCCATCATCTGTTTCATTTATAATGAATTGTTACATGTCTTACCTTTTCGATAAAGTTTTTTATTTTCTTAAAAAATAAAAGTAAAATGTTGATAACTTAATAATAATAAGATAGTGTATTGGGTAAATAATGAGACAGAAGATCTACAATCACAGACAAAATTATTAGTAATTTACCCATCTTCAAACAATCAAATTTATTTTAAAATTATTACTAATCAAAATCTTGTTCCATATGACAAACACATTACGTCATTCTCAAGAGGTGCAAAAAAGGACCAATAAAGGGTATATTTATATTATATTATATTTTAAATTTTTTATTTTAAAAATTATAAAAATAAATTTTATATAAAATAAAAAGTGAAATTCAAATCAGCCGCGGTGGTATGGGCAGCAAGATACGGTGGTTTTGATAGGCCAATTTTTATTAGATTCCCATGTGATTGCCGTTCGGATGTCAACTTCTATACAATTGGCCGCGAATCATGTGGTTACAATCATAACACTCAGCCCGCGAAACTGGCCTTTTTAACTTTGATTAGCTGTTGGATTACGTTAGCTAATCCCGATTGTAAAACTGCAACGGTCAGTATATGCAACATAATTGTGTTTTGAAGTATTTCGCGCGGACTGTTTACTGTAGGCCCAGGCTGGCCCAAGACCTTTGAGAACTCTACTAATGTTTGAAAGCCCATTCGTTTTAGGAAGAATTTTATTTTTATACACACCAAAACTTCACATCACATTGGGCAATGACGGCTCAATGGGCTCCATACTTTTTTCCTCTAAAAAAATCAATTTTTTTTTTGGTGGGTTAACAAAAATTCCACCCCTCCCTCTTGCAATAATCACTACTGAAATTTACAAAAATAAAAATTCTTAAATAAAATTCAGTCCAAGTACACCCAATTCTTGGATTAGTTTCAAGTACACTCTTCCTGATTATATATATATATATATATATATATATATATATATATATATATATATATAAAGAAAATTACATTATAAGGTGACTTTGTGTACATTTGTGATCCAATATTTACACGAAAAAAAATCATACGTTATATTTTTGCCCCATTCCAAACGTAGCAGCTTCGATAAAAGTTATGATGTTTAATCTGGATGGAAGGAGAAAAATTAGTCCAAAAGAATTAGGATTAAGCAATTCGAGGGATTTTATAGTCAATTCAAGATTGAACTCCCCCTTCTCCATCCTTGATCCAAACATAGAGAAGACAGAATAACTATACCAAGAAATTGAAACATCTGGAACTAAATTGGAATGATTCCCATAGCTACCAAACTAAAGTCCAACCTCGCTGGATATTTGATTTTTTTTTTGTACTAGGGCTCTACAAGAGAAGAAGGCTCCAATAAAAAAGAAAAAGGAAAAATTCTGCTAAATATCATGAAACTATTTATGGGAGTCTTTCACTTATATTTTTTATTTTTGTATTTTTATACTCGTGAACTAAAAGTGTGTATCAATTTATGAAATGGCACTCACTCACACGGTGATTTCTAGTGAGTTTTTAGGCCTAATGAAACTCCCATGAATAATTGATTTGTAATTATGTGGAATGCACGTACCTTCTGTAACAACCCACTCCAGGGTGGGCTCTACCTAGGAGTGAATCATCACTTTCCTGTTGCAGATGTGCAATGCAACCTGTAGTACCACTATATGATACGAATGTAAATTCTAATAGTATTTAAACAAACAACAAAAATAATATAGGGCGCATTGGCCATTCTATAGTAAAAGAATACATAAAATAGTTTGTACAAAATATAATTATTTCGAAAGATTGAGATCTCTCTGTACATATACTAATTAAATTAATAACTACGTGAAATGTTACAATGCATTAACAACCCAAACATATTTACAAATGATAAAAGCCTCTACAATATTAGCTACTGCTGAGGACTCAACTGTCACGTGCGATGTAGAAAGAGAACTATACTCTGAATTCAACTATGAAAATCCTGAAATATAATGAGAGAATAATGAGCTACGAAGCCCAGTGAAATCTCTAGGTACTTGTACAGTTTGAAAGCAAATATACCGTAGTTATGAGAATAACTTCATTTAGTACAACATAATAGTCTGATTTGAAAATCACGTAAAATAAAATATATTTATATATATGTACATTTAAGTAATAATCACCATTTTGAAAATATTGTTCAAATCAATAACTACAATTCACACGACTCTTTCGAGTCCATATACGCACATAAAAACTTCCGCCGCCCTTCCAATGGCCATCTCACACGCGGCACAAAGGAACTCTCCACACAACACCTCCCAATGGCCTTCTCACACACGGCACAAAGGGACTCTCCACACAACATCTCCCAATGGCCTTCTCACATACGGCACAAAGGGACTCTCCACACAAATCAATAAAAAATATCAAACATGCTTAAAACATAACGAAATTTTTTCTGTAGGTATACTATGACAACAAGAACCTTCGTTCAAAAATTGAATAAAATTGGAGCATCTAACAATTTATTAAAATTCATACAAAGTTACTGCTACAGTAATTCCCGAAAATAATTAAACTCAACAATAATAAGAAAAAATTGAAGATTTTACCTAGATTTGGAGACTTTGATGTTGTTCTAGGTTTGAAGGATTTGAATTATTGTGTGAAGATTTGGTGAAGAATTGAAGAGAGACGAGAGAAGAGAGAAGAGAAGAGAGAAAAAGAAGGAAATGGGAGAATTGGGGAAATTGGGGAAGGGGATCAGCCGTATGGCTGATCTTTTTTTTTTTTTTCAAATAATTTGCAAAACCATCCTTTAATATTTTTATAATTATATATTTACCTTAAAACTTATAATGTATATTTTTCTCTTCATTTTTTTTTAAAAAAATGGGTAAAACAAAATTTTTAACAATTTGTAGTTATCATAAAACCACTTGAAAATTTATTTAGTAAAAGTAAAATTTGTGGTTTTACACCTTCTATTACCGGAAACTATCATATTCACGGGTGGTGATCCAAAAGAAATATAAATAATATGTAATGGTACAGAAAAGTAAAATTAAAGTGTTTTAATAAAATAAAACTCTCATAAATAGTTAGTGAGTAAATTATAAAGATTTTTTCAAAAAAATAAATAAATTTTTTAGAAAAGTAATATTTAAAATTACTCAAAAATTAATAAGTATATAAAATTTTGTTTTCACTAATTAATATAACAGATTAGGATTTAATTTTTTTAGTAAGTTTTTTTCGGGAATCCTTTTCATCCCTTGAGTGTCATATTGTAAGAAAATTTCGATGGGTTATTCTTTGATATCAAGTCCTATCAACCTTTTTTAGTTTGTCTATACATATTCTTAAAAACTAAAATTTTATTATTAGATGTTCTATTTGTCTAATTTTTAGTAAGGAATATTTCAAATAGAAAAAATAAATATTTATGGCAATGACAAATTGGAAAATAAACAAGAGTTGAAAATCGCCTAAGGCCAATATATTTCTAGACACCGCATTGCTAAAATTTGAGTACAAGTAATACTTTTAAGGTATAAATGCCATATTACGTATTAGCTAAGCATTTAGATGAGAAAAACCCAACAGAATGGACTATTAGAAAAGATGAACAAGGCAACAAACAAAGCTATTATAGAGGTATTTTTTGCTGGTTACCCACCTGTTTGTTAGTAGCCTCAAGGGCTTTGGCTTGTAGGCACATTTTTCTCAAACGTTACAATATCTATGAAGTATTTTATTACTTCCTAAAGGGGTCCAAAGTAGGAAAATATCCAACATGGATATCTTGAATTGCAAAGTCTGAGATCATGATTATCACCAAATTTCGGTTTTTGTAGTTTCAAATCTGCTGTTTTCTTATAGTAATTATCATCAAAAAAATATATAACAAAATTAATTGATTTAATTAGAAAGATTTAGCCAATTTGATCAAAATTAATTACTTCAAACATGGATATCTTGAATTGCAAAGTCTGAGATCATGACTTATATACGAGAAAACAAAGTGAAAGCCTTTTGTCAGGATTCGGAGACAAATATGTTCGTGTCCTTCCTTTGCCCTTCATTTCATGCATGTGAACATAGGTTTTGTTGTAGAGCTTGAATACAAACTTGTGTTGGAGTTCATTCTCTCCTGCACTGATTAGCCTTCATATTTGTCTTGTCCCCATTGCAGCATTTCTCTGCAGCAGAAAAAGGAACCCTTCTTTGTCTCTGCCTTTTCCCCAGAGGGCCACTTCTGATGAGTCTGATAATCCATTGCATTGTAGGCCCTAGACATGACCAATCTAATTATGTTCGATTAGAGAGCTAGACCACTTGAATCTCTACTGCTATTCAATTATCAAACTATATAGAAATCTTGGTCGTTAGTGTACATAGATGGAATCCTAAATTTAAGATATCTCTAGACACAACACGAACACGAGTACTTTTTAACGAACTGTGAGCTTAGCAAATCTAACCCTCGAGTCCACATGGTACCCAAGCAGTGGCATAGACTGAGTTGTGGCCCTTCCATGTTAGTACTAGCATATCATCTTCTTTCTTCATTCCCCAGCCACTTGCATGCTCATCCAGCAAGAACTTTACTTCCTTGACAGTGTCCTCAGAAAATGGAAGGCTAAGAAGACCACTGCTTTTCATTCTCTGAGACATTTTGATGCCTGATTCTAGTCTTTCTATCCTTTGAGTTCCTTCCAACCCTATAATGTTTTCTATTTTGTGACCTATATCGGCTTCATATTCTATCCTTTGGGAACTCTCTTTTGGCAAGAAAGTTTCCAAGGCGTCAAAGGGTATCCACAAATAGTTGAAGCATGTGGTGATTCTTGATGTTAGGCTCAGTGCACATAAATCTGAGTCCTCATCAACAACAGTGATAATACATGGGCCGAGATCTTTAATTCTATTTAGAAAAGCATCACGATACGAAATATCATTAGAACTCCCATTTCCTTCATCTGGAATATAGCGCAGCCAATTTTGACAATTGATCACCAAGGCCTCATCATCGCTAAGTTTCAAAGTTGAAGGATTAAGCTTATTTAAAAGGAAATCATAGTTGAAACTTGAGGACTCTTGGCTTGTGGATGAAGGGTGATCTTGAATCAAATGAAACTCAAAAGGGACTTCTCTAAACTTAGCGAAATTTGCTAAACGCTGGCCGACTTCTTCAGTGGATACATTAAGCAAGGGAGGAACCGGTGGCCGCCACGAGGGGACAGAAATTCTAAGTGAAGGAGGCCCTTCAGGCCTCTTAGCCAATGCATCTATGAGAGTTGGCCATTGCATGCAATGAGTTATGCTGAAATCTAAGATATGAACTTTCGTGTATCCTTGAACTGCCCTAAATATGGCTTCATTTGATGCACAAAATCCGAATCTGTGCCAAGGGATTAGATCAACATACCCGGCAAGCTCGGTGACAGTCATCAATCTCCTTTGAAGATCACTGTTTCCATTCAAATTCATTGCTGTAGGACATACCCTGGAGACTCTGGAGATAAGGGCTCTTAGGAACCATGAGGTGAGTCTCTGGTTAGGATCACCATTTGAGGAAGCCACGTTATTGAGAACCCACATAACTTGCTGAGCCAAAGTCACATCGTTGCTCTCCAAAGCACTTGCACAATGAAGTAAAAGCTTCTCTATGCATGCTCCGTCGAGGCTGCCAAGACAGCCCTTGAGTGCACCTGAGAGTGAGTCTTGAGCTGTGCTGAAAAGGCTAGGGTTTTGTTGAGGAGCTTGCTTGGGGTTCCCTCTTAGTTCTGCTTTCATAGTTCTGTGATATCTTTGCTTAGAGTCTATGGTTTTTGTAGTTGTTACTTCACTTGCATGGAGATTTCACGTCTGAGCTGAAGAAAAGAGAAGAAACAGTACTTGTGAATTCGGAGTTTTCATTTGACACTTTGGCCTGTATCGGTGGAAGGATTCAGAGCTAGGATTTATCTATTAATTGGTGAGACTTGCAAGAGGAAGAAAGAAAAACATTGTAGTTCTGGACATGAAGATGTTATCTATCTTTTCCCCTGGTGAGTGAGTGAGTGTGTGTTTGTGTGTGTGATTTTAGAGAGAGAAAGAAGTGAAGTACTAGCAAGATTATCTTCCACTAGCTAATAAAGGACCATATATATACACACCAAGAGACGGACCAGAAGAAAATAATCAAAATTAATCATCAGAAAGATGAGCCAAAATGAATATATTGATAAATCTTTGAGTTAATTGAACTAAAATGAAAAGACTGCCTAGTTTAGTTTTGCCCTTAATTATCCGTGTCCACCTTGGCTTCTCCAGCCGACAAATTGAATTTGTGAGAGCACGTTGTTTCATTTTTTCCCCAAAACAATTGATTAAGATGGCCAATCATAGTTAATAGATGCCTTGCCTGTACATCATGCAAGCCAGATTGAGAGCAATTGGACCACTTTTTCACATTCACCCTAATGTGATAGGATTTTGTTAGGATAATGAAATTCCCTACCACCTTTAAAATTGAAGTTGAAAAGATGGCATTAATCATCTCCCCGTGTTTTCTTGCAGCATCTTAGAAGTATGAGCCGTCGTGATTTACCAATTTTCCTCATAACTTAGTTCTCAACCCATAGTTCACTTTTTTATGAATAAGTGATTTTAATTTGACTGTCACGTTGTTCCCAAATAACAATAAGAATTCTCTAGTCTTATATCCATTAATAATGTGAGGTGTTTCTATAACACTAGACAAAACAAATGTTTAAGAAGCTGTCCTAGCCGGCCACTTGTTTGTCCAATTTCATTCACGGAATGCCAATTAGGACAAGCTTTGCAAATAAAAAAACTAACTAATTTGGTCTTCTCTTTCAGTTTTGTGATTGATGGTAACCATTCATTCTCATCCTTTCACACACATGTGTGATGTGAAAAGTTAAGTCTTTCGGGTTCATATATTGCCAGAGCCAAAGACAAAGGGACCTCTTTTCCAGACAAGGACAAACTGTGTTATTTCACTTAAATTTGTCATTCTTTGTACCTGCTCAACAACTTAGAATATATGCACAAACTTTTCCAGATTTTGTTTGGTTTGCAATCTTCATCTTCATTTATCATTTATCTCTGGTGTGGAATAATTGCTTTGGTAACCGAACTTCGAGCCGACAGGTTAAGAAATGGTGAGCAGGGAACTGGAGGAAGACAATTTTGTACTCGGCAGCAAAAATTTCGTTGGAACAAGACAAATTTGTTTGAATTAAGTTGTATCATTGACGAGATAAATAATCCTACCCTTCTCCATTAACTCATTTAAATGGGATTTGTTCTACCAAGCTACAAAAAAACAACCAAGAAAAGAATGATCGATATCGATCTAATAAGCCAATTTGATATCGTCTCGTGAACCAAATAAGCCTTTACTAATCTTTTGATAAGGATTTAGAGTGAGAGTGATCTACTGTTTTTTCATTGGTTCAAAGCAGTTTCTCACGAACTTTTAAGCTAAAAGATATTTTTAACCTGTTGATTAGTAAAGACCGAGCACCCGGCTTGCATGTATTATTCTCTTTATTAAGAAGTAGTGAACGGCCACATCCTCCAATCAATTTTTTCTTAAAACACTTTTTCTCAACGATCTTAAAAAGAGCAAACAAATAAGAGAAAACCCTTATTATCATAATTTGTATTTTACGTCTCCCATCATAATATACTTGACACATTTGATTAACAGTAGAAGAGGGAAGAGTTTGGATATCTTTTGCAGATGATTAAGTTGTATTCTAGTAAATAAAAAAGAGCTATCGTCTGAGGTCATTTTTATAAGGACTGTTAAAATTTTTCACATCATATCAAAACCAAATGCAAGTCTAGGGAAGCATACACGATCAGTCCTTTCATATGGGAAAATCCAACAGACTCTAGTCAGTTGGACAATACATTCCTTTCAATGTATTGCCAAACAGTACACATGATAGTGATTTAAAGCCCAGTAATTTCCATAGTTCAAGCAAACATATAGAGACATCTTTCTGATGTGTATTGTCAGCATTGCCATGATCTATAATTTCAATCTGTACCTTAGTGCCATCTGCTATATAGTACATACAGTAATGTTACTGCTGTGCAAAATACAAGATAAATTAAGGATGTATCTTGATTGATTTTTAAATAAAAAGAATTTATTTTTTTTATTTTTCACTTTAGATTTTACTTTTCTCACAAATAATTTATTTTTATAATTCTCAATACAATTCAATTCAAATAAAAATTTAATCCAAATACGCCCTAGGTTACTTGGCGCACTAGTTGTAGATATTTTGACTCTCCTTGTTGAATCTCAAACTACAACTAATTTTCCCTCTAGCTGAGACCTTAACTTGGAGGTTACTTATGGTAGAACGAGCCATCTTCCTTTCTTCCCCCAATAGAGGCAACTCTCATGAGATGACTTAATTTGTCGATTAAGGGTGTATTTGGATTGGTTTTTGAACAAAAAATACTTACATTTTTTCTATTTTTTTATTTTGGACCTTACTTCTCCGCTTACAAATAATTTATTTTTACGATTTTCGATACAACTCAATTTAAATAAAAATCTAATCTAAATACACCCTAATAGATCACTTGAGATCCATTTAGGGTTGCAACAGTCAACTATTAGCGGTTGATACTCTATTAGCATATATAGTATATTGAAAGTATATCTGAATATTAGAGACACTTTATATATTATAAAATACAATATGTATATATGATACATTGTACTATATACGTTATGAGGTATAACAAAATGCTTTATGACGCAGCAACCACCTGCAAAAGTTCTTCAAATATTGTTGCAGCCCCAAAAATCCCGTCTTAGAAGGCCTAAGAACATCACACATCTCGGATGAAACAAAAACTTGGGTTTTGGAACAAGACGCTGCTAGAGTTAAGCAACCGTGGTATTTGGCATAAATCTTTTAAAAATATTGTGAGTGACAGCAACATGAATGATAATATATATGTGAAAGAATGTGGCAATTAACTTTGAGTTGCTCAAGTTAGAAAGATACTATTTGGATGCCCTTCATCACTTGGCTTTCTTCCAAACACATGGGAATTAAGAAAAGAACAAGTTTACATCCAACAACTTTGAACCCTATTTTGTTTCACTTGTAGGAGATCAAAGGATTTATGTGGATGAATCTGCAGATGGGATATGTTTTAGGATTCATTTGAATAGTGTTTGATCTAATCAAATATACAATTGGATTCTATTTCTCTCATAAAAAATTTACTTTCACGGAACACAAGATAGAAACTCTACCAATTAAACACAATTCAAATATACCCTTAAATTTATGCAATGGCTTCTTATTGTACGCAACGGGTACAACTGAAAGAAACATATGATCAAACGCACAAATTCAGGATTCGTATTTGTCACCGGGTTTTTGTGTTCTTACATTTGATCATTGATCTTAATCCTTTGTCTTTATGTAAGTAGTACTAACAAAAACTGCTGTTTTTCTTGTACTTTCCACATCGCAAAACAGTTAAAATAATCAGTGCTGCATTTGATTTCTCAGGAGTAGAATGCCATGCTGCTTTTGATAAAATTATAAGATATTTTTTCTTGAACTTGTCGAAGGAAGAAACGCAGAACTAAGTAGAAGTCGTGGAATTCTCAAGGGCCTGCACCGAATGATTTCCAAGAAGAATTCAAGAGAGGCTGCGCCGTGCCATTTTGTCTGCAGAAAGACGTGAAAATAGGTCACCCCACGAATGATTTAATAATTCTTGAGGCTGATGTTCCAGCATGTTTCCCCTAATATCAATCTTCCTATTCCTCCCCCGTCATGCTCCCCACCTTCTTTTTTCTTGTCCTTTTTTTTTTCCTGAGAAAATGGATCAATATTATATATATTCATGCGAAATACAGTTCACAAATCAGGCGATACAACCTAGTTGCATTGTTTAGCAAAAAAAACACTTCGTCCGGTTAGGAGAATTCAATATCCACTCATAGGCATGTTGAAACATCTCCTAGTTTACTCTCTCTCTCTCCAGCACCATTTTGGGGTTAACCCTGATTCTATATAAGATAGGAGTAATACAATTCGGCTACGGTGCTGACAGTTGTTTTCAGCATGTGCGGACACCTTTACTGCTAGGGGTGTTCAAACGGTTCAAATGGTTCGGTTTTCGGTTCGATATTTTTTTTAAAACCAAACCGAACCGTTTTATATTAGAATCGAACAGAATTAAAAAATTTTGGTTCAGTTCGGTTTAAACTGAATTCTATAAAGAACTCATTTTGATAATGAGTTCTTATAATTTTTTTACAAAAATAATATAAGAATGCATTATAGTAATGCGTTCCTGTATTATTTTTTAAAAATTTCAGTTTTCGGTTCGATCACAAAAATAAAAAATCAAACCAAAATTTTTACAAATTCTATAAACCGAACCGAATTGAACCAAAATATCAAAAAATTGAACCAAAATAAAATTTTCGGTTTGGTTCTGTTATTGTACACCCTTATTTACTGCTGTTGGATATTTTCCCTTTTGATCCGACAGTTGGGGAATTCGAGGGGTATTTTGGGGAGAGCAAAAGGCGGCTGGCTATTTGAAATCATTTGAAATTTAAGTAAAGTTATGAATATCTCCTGACAACTACAATTTCTTCTCTCATACGTCACCTCAAAACGCTTCGGATGACGCAAAGTAACTGTTCACCACATGCCAATCGGTAGGAGAGAATAGTTATTCGCTTCATGCCAATCTCCTCTTGACGTTGGCTTCGGGTGAGAGTGAATAATTATTCACTTCATTAAAGAAAAGCGAGTAGTAACCACGCAAAGTAATTGTTCACCGTTTACAATTTGTAGTAATGAATAATTATTCTCTTCACGCCAGACCCCACTTGGTGTTGGCATCCAATAAGAATGAATAATTATTCGCTTCACTATTGAATAGAGAGTAATATCACGCGACGACATTGTTCAACCATGTTCAACGTATAAGAACGAATAATTATTCTCTCAATGCCAACCTCCTCTTGATGTTGGTATATGATAATGATGAATAATTATTCACTGAATTAATTAAGAACGAATATTAACCAAAGAACAAAGAAAACATCACTTTCTCTTTGCAACTTTCTCTAGACTCTCTCTGCTCTCCTCTCTCCATTGCTTTCCAACAAACAAAAATTTTTACAATCCATTGTATTTTTAAACATGACTCCTCAGAGATTCCAACTAAAGTGCTGTCTACAACCGATTGTGGATGTTAACCACACTGCCGAGGGATCGTAAAGGCAAGTCAAAGAGGGATGCCATTAAATCCGCTAGCTTTGATGGCTTGACACAACTACAACTCACCACCATTAAAGCAGAGATGGTCGAACATCTCTGCTGAAGTTACGACCCCACAAACATGATTTTTCCTCTTGAAAAAAGAGATGTTCTTCGAATAACCGAAGACGATGTTCGGACTATTTACGGCTTCTGGACTTCAGGCAAGGGATTGATTCCTTACAAAGCTCGAGATGGGCAGCCAAGTCAAAGAGAGCTTTGTAGTTTGCTAGGACTCTGTCACCATCTCCTAAAATTCTTGTTTCTGTTGTTGAGGTTCGACACAACTACAACTCACCACCATTAAAGCAGAGATGGTAGAACATCTGTGCCGAAGTTACAACCCCACAAACATGGTTTTTCCTCTTGAAAAAAAAAAGATGTTCTTCGAATAATCAAAGACGATGTTCGGATTGTTTACGACTTCTAGACTTCAGGCAAAAGGTTGATTCCTTACAAAGCTCGAGATGGGCAGCCAGGTCGAAGAGAGCTTTATAGTTTGCTAAGGCCACGGGGCTGTCACCGTCACCTAAAAATCATGTTTCTGTTGATGAGGTTCAAGCGGTAATTTCCCGATCGAACTTGCCAACAGAAACCTTCACCAAGCTATACATTCTCTTGATGCTTGGGACCATACTGGTCCCAAAAGCATCTTCAAAGATTGATCTAGGCCTATGGCCCCCATCCTAGAGAATTTAAGAGTTGTTAAAGAGTTCAACTGGCCGGAACACATTCTCTAATTCATGCATTATGGCCTGTCGAAGTTCGTTTCGAAGCTGTCTTGCAACTGGCCAGACGGAAATATGCATCTCCTTCTGGTAAAAGATATTATGGTTCACAATTAATTATTTTATTTGGAGAGCGAATAATTATTCACTTTTTTAACTATCTCTATTCCTCGTTAAGGGAATAATTATTCATACCTAATGCACTATTTTGGAGCGGATAATCATTCGCTCTTCGTGAAAATTATTATCTCCAAGTGAATAATTATTGACGTAATGAATAATCATGTGTGTCATTAAGTGAGCATCAGAATAATTATTCACTTAATGACACACATGATTATTCATTACGTCAATAATTATTCACTCTCAGATAATAATTTTTCCGAAGAGCGAATGATTATCCTTTCTACAATAGTGTATTAGGTATGAATAATTAATCCCTTAACGAGAAATAATGATAGTTAAAAGAGTGAATAATTATTCACTACATACCGACACTTACTCGATGATTATTTTGGATTCATATATGCTATTTACAAAAAATATGCAACATCGCAAAAGATGTCCAATGGACATGCACTTGATGGACTGCCTACAAGGTGTTGGAAGAGTGGGAAGTCATTGGTTCAAGACAAGAAGCTCAGGGCCATAGAGTTGCATGGAGGTTGGAATCGCATGGTCACCAGAGGCGGCTTCAGGTCGAGCTTGAACAAATTGAGACTAAATTGAGACTAAATTGAGGACAAGGAGGCCAATACGAATTAAGAGCGAGGAGGCTGTTGTGTTTTGTTGTCTATGCTTTTATACTAAATTGTATTACAATCTCTAACAATTTGCACACAAACACTAGGCAAGTGTACCTATCGTTATGAGTAGTACAATGGCAAGTAAATTCAAATGTCGTATCCACGAGGGTGGTTAAATACCATTACTCACTTTCTACTCTATTATTTAGCCTAACAAATTTTATTTGTGAAAATGTTTTGAATAACTGCTAGGAAAAGGAATCTAACTTAACTAGTTAAACCAATTTAAATCTTGCTTGCAAGAGAGAATTCAATAGAGAAAATAATACTTGGATGGTTAATTCCCCTAGAATTACCTATGTGATAGAAATGTCCCTTGGTTTATAAATTTCACTTCTTATGTTTGATGAAATTCCAATGATAGAACTCACTCTATCTCCAGATGAAAGTTCTCTACTCTTAGATTAATTAGTTGAAATCTCTTTCTAACCAGTTCAACCCAAGAATGCATTAAGAATTGTGAATTTCCAATTAGATTTTTCTAATTATCAAGAAGATGTTTAGGTTTCTATATCTAGTCACCTAAATCATCCCCATTATTTATGTATGGTCTATTTCACCCTTCCTTTCTCAATTCCAAGTGAAAATTTCCATATTATGAATCAATTGTCAATCACCCTTCCTTTCTCAAATCCAAGTGAAAAAATTCCAGATTTTACATCATTAATCCACTCAATCAATTCAATCATTCAAACCCACAAACAATCCACAAGGAATTCGAATTCAATCAACCAAGAAAACAATTCATTCACATAGGTAAAATCTAGGGCTCATATCCATCCAAGTATTCAAGAACTTAGTTCATCAACATATGACAATTCATAGAACATAAAGCAATAAAGAAAGAGAAAGAATTGCTCATTTTCATTGTGGAATCTTCTCTTCTTCATGACTTGAAATTCGTCACTATGATGCTGAGAAAATTGCAGCTTTTTCCATGAATCTTCAAGCTGGATGTTCTCCTTCTTCAAGGATTCAATCTTCTCTCTTGATTTCTCTTGCAAAGATGAAGATTTGGGATAGGATTTGAGAGAGTTTTCTTGTGTTTTTGCTATTTTTTTCCAACTCCAGTCGGCTGCCTTGTTTTTGTCCTAAACGGGTATTTAAATCTCCCCCAAAAGAGAGAGAAAAGTAGCATAGAAACAGCTTCAGATCGACACAAATGGCGCTGCTTGGATCATACCAAACGGCGTCGCTTGCCCCCAGTTTTGGTGTAAGGTTCTACTGCACAACTGTGATACTATTTTGACTTCTAGGTGAATTCAGAGCATTATATCGCTTGATCTAGGTCTTGATTCTTCGTAGATCAGGATCTTAGCTTTCCACAGAGATTTGAATCACCTCAATTGGGCATCTAGAACACAAGATATGATTATTTTACCAAAATATGTCAAAACTGGAACACAATGCAGAATAGGTGATTTTGCATCATAAGTAAGGTAGGCAAATGAACTCCGATTGACACAAATTTTACCATTATAAAAACTTCCGAATATCTTCTATAATTGTCTAGAATACCACTTTTGCATTTGGAATCTGTATGGAGGTCAAAATCACACTTGAAAAGTCTCTACCAGTCTATTTTTCTCTGCATTTCTCTATTTTTCTTCATTGTTTAAAATCCTCTTGTTTGCTTCATTTAATTCCAAATCTTAAATAAACTCACCTAAAGCAAATAAGAGATAAAGAGAGTATAAATGGTGATTAAAACACCAAAATTTAACATAAAATTAATCTCAAAATGATAATTATATAGAGCACGAATATGGAATATCAAAGGCCCAGTAAATTGGTCATAGTTCTCTTCAACCAGGAGATTGGGGCAGACGACCCCCCATCGTGTTGGCCACTGCGAAAGAGACTATTTCCACAGTTGATGATACAGAGCCTGGCCCTGGGTAAGAGCTGGTCAAGCCCCAGCAGCCTACGCTTAAAAGGACGCTGCCAATTAAGTGGCCCTGCACAAGGAAGTGTGGTCGTCCAACCTCTGTAGCAGATAAAAATGCAAGTTTGTCTAAAAGCCAGAGTAGGGTCTTGATCGTGAAATGGTGAATAATTATTCATGCGTCAATGAATAATTATTCCTTTCAGTATTGTATAACCATATTTTTATTCCGTGAATAATTTTTCCCCTGTAATATATAATTGTATTTCGTACCTTTGAGTGAATAATTATTCACTCAATGGATATATGGTATGGAATAATTACATACATTGAATAATCATCCGTTTAGTTAGTTCAGTATTGT
Source organism: Rauvolfia tetraphylla (assembly GCA_030512225.1). Lineage (NCBI taxonomy): Eukaryota > Viridiplantae > Streptophyta > Magnoliopsida > Gentianales > Apocynaceae > Rauvolfia > Rauvolfia tetraphylla. The sequence continues at coordinate 4,130,874 of JAJQKT010000012.1, forward strand.
ATGCTGAATAATTATTCACGGTAGAGAAAATAATTATTTAGAACTTGTATTGTCTTGACTATTTTGATATTAGGTTCAAACGAAAATTGTTCAAATGTCACCAGGACTGAAATGGCCACTGTAGGGGCCATAGTTCCCGAGAGAGTTCTTGGTGCAAATGAACCCGCCGCACTAGTAGAGAACGTCATATCAGAAGTGTTGTATAAGCATCGGCGGCTAATAAAACTCGAAAAATTTCTTTGATCACCCCTTTGCGGTCAAGCCGGTGAATGCATTCGCCCTCTGTGTTGATGAGAAACTTCTCGTTGCTTATGTCTGGGCCCAAACAGATCCAGATGGGAGAGAGTAAGTATTTCTTATTAAATGAATAATTATTTACTCCGTTGAATGGATGGTTTATAGTTGTTAAGTGAATAATTATTCTCAATATAGAATGATTATTCACTTAGGAGTTTGAATAATTATTCACGTAATAATTTTTCTCTTGAGGGCTTGAATAATTATTCACTCAACAATGAATAATTATTTACTTGCAGGGGCGATGTTTTATTGAGGGACGCCATTCAACGATTGACAAAGTTGGAACTTCAAGGGTGCCACTCGAGACAAAATTTTTTCTACGCTGTGATTGATACATATGCCCACTTTCTCAACCGCCAATAGGCTTATGGGAATGTGATGCACATATTTTGCTTCAGAACCACAATAGGAGTATACCATTTGCTTTAACTTGTCCAAAATGTGTCACAACTGGAACACAATACAGAATAGGTGACTTTGCAGCATAAGCAGGGTAGGCAAATGAACTCCGATTGACACAAATTTTACCATTCTGAAAACTTCAGAATGTCTTCTATAATTGTCTAGAATACCACTTTTGCATTTGGAATCTGTATGGAGGCAAAATTACACTTGAAATGTCTCTACTAGTCTATTTTTCTCTACATTTCTCTGTTTTTCTTCATTGTATAAAATCTTCTTGTTTGCTTCATTTAATTCCAAATCTTCAATAATCTCACCTAAAGCAAATAAAAGATAAAGAGAGTATAAATGGTGATTAAAACACCAAAATTTAACATAAAATTAATCTCAAAATGATAATTATATAGAGCACGAATATGGAATATCAAACTTCCCTACACTTAGACATTGCTTGTCCTCAAGCAATACCACAAAACAACTAAGAAATTTGAACAATAATCCACAAGAAATAAAGAGTGTTTTGAAGTATTACAAAGGAGTGCAAAACAGAGAAAGCATTACTTCTTGAGAAATCTTGAGCAATCTACACGATCAGTCTAAAAGTCATCCTAAGTATCCATCACGTAATAATTTTTCTCTTGAGGGCTTGAATAATTATTCACTCAACAACGAATAATTATTTACTTGCAGGGGCGATGTTTTATTGAGGGACGCCATCCAACGATTGACAAGGCTGGAACTTCAAGGGTGCCACTCAAGACAAAAATTTTTCGATGCTGTGATTGATACATATGCCCACTTTCTCAACCGCCAATAGGCTTATGGGAATGTGATGCGCATATTTTACTTCACAACCACAATCGGAGTATACCATTTGCGTTAACTTGTCCAAACTACTTGTATAAGCTCTATGAATAATTATTCATTCCAACTGTTTTTTCCTTCAAAAATGGGCAGAAGGCTGTTTGAAGTCCGCCAACGAGCCTTCACTAGTGCTAATTCATTTGACTCGTCTACCTGTGAATACGTGAGTATGAGTCAAGTAAATAGTTATTCGTTATACTATGAATAATTATTCACTCTAGAATGAATGTGCTGAATAATTATTCATTTTATAGATTTATTTGATTTTTGGTTCATTGTTGCTTATGAACCCTTGTTCGATTTTGCAGTACTCCTTCCCAATAATCTCAGACCATCATTTTTACTTGTTCAGTATAAAAGTTGCCACCAACCGTTTCCTATGCCTGGATAGCATTACATGCCAATAAACCATCAAACAGTCTCACCAACCGCCTGGTGATTTGGTGATCAAATATTTCACCACGTGGTTCAATATGTGGGGGAGGAGAGAGATTGATTGGTAGCAGTTTAGGTGGGACTCCCAGCAGTTCCCATTCAACCAAACAACAACAGTTGTGATATTTTTGTATGTTGACTAATTGAGCCATGGATTGGCCACTTACCATAAGATTGCTACACTACGTGGTTGCAGCCTAAAAAAATTAACGCTGGGCGTAGGCAAATCGTGGCAAGACTGCTGGAATAGGAGGAAAACGAACTGCTACCTGAGGTTTGAGAAATAGCTGCTGCACGGAAGAATACGAATAAGTAGGTGGAATAGTTTGTAGTTGTTATAGTAAACAGGCTCAGTTTAGGCAGGAATAGTTTGTGGTTATAGAGATGTGAATAATTCACAACAGATGCCTTTTGAATGAATAATTATCCACTCTACTCCAAGGGAAATGAATAATTATTCACTCAAATCATTATTCTATAATTATTCAAATACACACAAGGAATGAATTGTTGATTCAAAATGTCATATGAATGAATGAACATTTATTTATTCACTTAGGTGGGTTAAGTAATATTTATTCACAAACTACAGATGCAATAGCAACGAATAATTGTTCACCCAACAAAACCAAAACAGTCATTACATGAATGAATAATTATTCAGTCCACATGGAAGGACATGAATTAGCAAGGGAGTAAATAATTATTCATTCAAGAAAACCTCAACAGTATATACAGGAATAGGTATTTATTCAGCAACCTAGTAAGGACATGAATTTGTAAGAAAATGAATAATCATTCACTAAACAGAACCAACGGAGTTTATATAGGGTTGAATAATTATTCAGTCAATAAAACCAAAATATCTTTTATAAGAGAGAATAATTATTCAACAAAACCAACGCAGTTTGTATAAGTGGGAATAATTATTCTCTTAACAAATCCAACAGAGTATGCATGGTGAGAGAATAATTATTCTTTACAGGACAAACACAGGTTCACAACGAATGAATAATTATCCACTCAACAAAACCAACATAGTTGATGAGAAAGCAATGATTATTCTTTAAACATCTGCTATTCGCTTTCATCGCATATGGAGTCTCGCTTCCCATTCAGTGCCGATGCACTATCATACGTTTGCGCAATCTATTCGAGTTTATTCTTGCTTTGAGGTTCTTCCCGATTACTACGTCATTATTTTTGTGAGTGGAGATGCAAATGTCTCTATTTTCCACAAGGCATAAGAGGAATTATAAGAGCGAATAATTATTCACTCACTGCATAGGAATAACGTAATGTCGTAAGTTGTCATAATTATTCAACATACCGTTTACAGGCTCTGCGACCTCATTTGTGCGTGTTGTGGAGCCAAGAGATGATAACACAAGCAGCTTAGTGCATTTGCAAAGGGCATCAATCTCTGTGTCAACAGCTTTATACGCGTTTTCATCCATACAAATGCTCGCGGCCAACAAAACCATCTTAGTTGTGAGAAACTGGCAACATACTCATTACTCTGAAGGGCTACTACAACCAATTGTAGACGAAAATTTGAGCCTACTCTTTGCATTTCTTGTCCACCATTTAATCACATACTTAGGTGGAAACATTTAAATTGTTAACTCCCTAGCGAGCCCAGAATATCTATAACCTTTAATGTATGATGGCAGAGTAACTCAAGTGTTTCATATAAACGATAGCATATTTAATGATGGCTTCATCTGTCTGGATGAGAACCACCCGTTCATCAACTCGCGAAGAGCTGCCGTCAAGCGTCTTATACATTGTGTATGCCACCTTACCCACAATATTTTTAGTAGGGCACAACTCCATCAAAAACTCAAATGTCCGGTGGTATTGTTCTTAGAACATAGCAAAAACATTCGGTGTGTAAATCTCCGAAGCACTCTGCGCTAATTTGTCCCATGATTCAAAATCGCAAACCTTTTCGGCAAACTATCAGTGTTCAACCATTCGATTGAAATGTGTAAAGAATTGAACGAGGTTGTGATTTGCTTGAAAAAAATGCTTGATTACACCGTTACATGACTCGCTCAATTGTGTTGAGACTATACCTACTGTAAAATATTGTAACTCAAACGGCTGACCACTGAGTTTGAAAATCATGGATCCTCTCCAGCCATCTATGGGATCTATTTGGAAAACAATCATTGATCATCTCTGTCCATCCAAAATCAAACTCTACCTTATTGTCGACGTCAAACATTAAATAAAAATAATAACTTGCAAAGTGTAAGGTGTACAGGACACCCAAATTCTTTTGTTCATTTTGCTTTATGTGACAGGTGCAAAGAGTATGAAACGTCATAGGGAGAGCAATTTTGATGGTGGCCATGGTAAATATGAAAATATGATAAATATGGTAACAGGTGTTTTGCCATCCATGTATCTCATAAATGAATTGAACAACTACTCAAATATTTTGTCGTCTCATCGTATAATAGAGCGGCTCCAAAGAGACAACTCTGATGGTGATGGTTGAAACCCACGAAGAGAGCTACGTGGCAAAGACAGAGAAATTGTTATTGCCGAACAAATAATTATTCATTCCAGAGCGACTAATTGTCCATATCAAATGAATAATTATTCACTCAACAAAATGAATACTATCCATGCAAACGTAAATAATTATTCAGAACCACTTAACAGTTACCAAAGTGAATAATTATTCTCTTCACACAATAATGAATACTATTTATGCAAACGTGAATAATGATTCACTGAGAATGAACAGCGACATATCGCAAGAGAGAATAATTATTCACTCTGAGGAGGCTAATTATTCATACCAAATTGATTAATTATTCTCTTCACAAAATAGTGAATACTATTCATGCAAGAATGAATAATGATTCGCTGAGAATGAACGGTGACACATCACGGGAAAGATAATTATTCACTCCAAGAAGGCTTATTATTCGCACCAAAATGAATAATTATTCTCTTCACCCAACAATGAATATTATTCATACAAGAATGAATAATTATTCACTAAGAACCAAAACAGTGACTCATGATAGAGAGAATAATTTTTCACTCCGAGGAGACTAATTATTCACACCAAAATAAATAATTAGTCAACAGTGAATATTATTTATGCAATAGTGAATAATTATTCAATGAGAATGAACAATTATAAATAGTAGAACAAATAATTATTCAATCTAGGTAGGAATAATTGTTCACACACCAACAGGCCTATAATTTTTGTTTGTTCTGTATGTTGTGTTAAGCGTGATGGAATCTCTGAAAAAATTGTAGTCCAGTTTCATTCTTCAATCTGTCCAAAATATACTTGCAATCCTCTCCTTACTGTCAATCTCAGTGTCATAGTAAAACGAGGGATTGCGATATGCTTCACCATGAAAATATTCCTACAACACTATCGCTTCCCCAAGCCTCATAGCCTCGTGCCTTCTTTTGCCAAGAGGATTCTTGAGGTCCTTGGAAGAAATCTTAGGCTTTCTTTGCCTCCAGCTGCCATGGACATCACTTCATATGAAGATCTCAGTCGAATTCCAGCATCTTCATTCAATTTAACAACTCCTTGAACATTACTCACTTTACGATTCGACCTTAGCAAGTACAAAAACTTTGGGTGTGGATTGTGGCTGTGTTCTGTAACCCAATTGGTAATGATGTGAAAACAACCAGTCTGATCTAGCATGTGCGTCGGACATCCTGTTCTCTCCTTGCTTCCTCTGCTTACAAGCAAAGGTTTAACTTTAATGTGGCTTACTTGTGTTGTCTCGTTCTTCAGGTTTAGTTTGCTTCTTTTCTAAAACCTTCTTTGTTACACACATATTTCATGTATAGAACTCGCGCGCTGAATTGATTTTCTTAGAGAAATGTTTCTTCTCGAAGTTGATCCGTTGGCAAACCCCACGTGGTGAGCATATTCGTTGTAAAATTCACAAGCCTCCTCCACTGTGCTGAACTCCCTTTTCTTGAGCTCTTCAACGTTATCTGAAAACAAGCAATGAATAATTATTCACTCGCGGGCCAGTCGTTATCATAACAACTGTGAATAATTATTCCCTGGAATGAATAATTATTCACCACAAATTCTTTACCAACTAAACAAGAGGTTGATTATCACCGGCAAACTCTGCAATAATAACATGTCTAGAATGTTTCTCAACAGATTAAGGATCATGTATTGAGTTTATTGGCTATGCAAGAGAAAATAAGGAAAAATACCAACTTTTCAATTCATGCATGCAGAGAAACACAAATAATTATTCAGAAGATAACATGGGCTAAACTTAATGGACGTCATTTCAAAATGGTGATTTCTTAATACTTTGCAAAATAGAGTTCTTGAAGAGAGCAGAAAAAGACATTTGGGTAGACCAATTTTGCAAGAATGGAAGAGAGAAGAGAGGCGGCAGTTGGTGAAGGCAAGAAAGCAAGTACTGAGTGATTAACGAGACATTTTTGGACGGGAGAACGAAATATCTTTTGGCACTAAAAATACTCCTGCTTTCTCATAGCCATTAAATCAAAAGTTCGAATCCAACGGCTATGAGAGGGATGCCACATATGCTAACAAAAGACCTTGTCGGCATAGTAGCCAAAACAAGAGTAACAAGTAGATGTAGGTTTGTAACTAAAATGTTAAGCCAATTTTAGATGTTTAATTAGTTTTAAAAAAGATGTTTAATTAGTAATTAAAGCACTTATTACCATAATAAAATATGTTGAGTTAGATGCACATTGCGCTCTACATTTCCTTTTCCCTGTAATGGAATAAAATTCTTTCAGAAAGAAGAAAGAAAAGCCTAAAATCTAGTTTATCATACTAAAAAATGAATATATACCTTCGCTTCCCTTAGGCCTACTTTGGTTCACAAGGGGGAGGGGGAGGAGAAGGGATGAGATACTTTATACTTTTTCTAGAAGAAATGTTTGTATTTACTTTGGTTTTGTTTGATATGAGAAACAAGAAAGTAAATTAAAAATTCTTTTCCTTATTTAGTTGTACTAAAAAAGTAAAAGGTTGAAGGAAAATGGATGATATTTTATTACGTTTATAAATTTACCCTCCTCTTGAATTCTTTAATTATGATAAAAGTGAAATGTGATGGTATAATAGTCTTTTTAAGAACAAATACCTCTCAACCCGTTCACTTCTAGGCAAATTGGTTTTGCTAATGTGCAGAGGAGCTATCTCCCTTCACATTTACTCTCTTTCCTTCTCCCCCTCTTACTAAACAAAATAAATCACTTATTTATTTCCTCTTTTACTTATTCCCTTCCTTTCCTCTCTCTTTTCCTCCCCAACCAAACTAGGCCTTAATACAAGCTTCAACTAAACTTTCAAAACAATCACCGTAAGTCTTTATGAGAGACATATGGCTTAATTTCTTCTATATCGTCATATTCACATTATACAGGTGTGTTCTCTGCTGCTGAAATCTTCATTAACTTGATGAAGATAAATGCTTTAGAAAATATTAATTTCAACAATCTATACATACATACATACATACATATATATATATATATATATATATATATATATATATATATATATATATATATATATATATATATAACACTTTTACTCTCTCTCCTCTTATAAAAACTTTGCGCTTCCATTCTTATTTTTTAAAATTTTAAATTTTTTAATTAGTTAAAAAAGTTTTGATTGGCCAAAGGATATTTTACTTTTAAATTTATCTAAATTTATATTATAACTTTTAAATTTTAAAAATTTTAAACTTCTTATCACATCTCCACATCTCTTATCACTTATCCATTATTAGAATTTTATTCCTCTCAATACAAAATCAGGAATAATATTGAAGCTAATGTCTTTTTGTAAAATATAAATAACATGTGTCATTTATTAGATCAAAGAAAGTTGAACTTATTCAAACTCTTATTAGTTTGGAGAATCTCCATTATTTACTTCATTAATCATGTTTTCTTTTCTGTTTTTGAAAAAAAATTCTTAATGACAAATCTATTCCTTTTATCAATAATGGAGAGAAATTATGATTATTAATTTTTTCGAACTTCAATTTGTAATAGTATTTTTCAATTAACTCATTAAGTCAAATAATGAACGATTTCAAAAAATGATCTCAATGGATTACATAACAAAGGAATTAAAGGTTAATATATCGGCATGATTTCCTATTTTTGAGGCTTTTTTTGGGCAATAAATCAAAGTAAATGAAAATTTAACATTGAAGTTTAAATGAAAGTTTATTTATTCCACTGTAAATTATATAATATTTATCTGTTTGTTTTCTCCTAATAAGTGGATAATTATTTTGGTATAATAGTTTAATAAATATAAGCAAGAAAGATGTTAGGAGATACAAGAATAAAACATAACATAAAATGGGAGAAAAAAATATGAAAGAGAAGAAAAAGAAATTAGAATAATACTAGAAGTAGATGCTGTAAGCAATGCCATTGTGATATCAAAAAACAAAATAAGACAGAATATTAGCAAAAGATACATAATAGGCAAAATAATGGAGTAGGAAATGTAATGTAAATTTTTTAGCCTTGAAGCCTGTGACCAAAGGTGAATAAAACAGACAACTCTGGTATTTTAAAAAGAGAAAGAAAAAAAAGAAATTAGAGCACTTACATCAACTTATGAAGCACCCAAAATTCAAGTTCGAAAAACTATCATGTACGCAACAATTTTGATCCAAAGTTTAAGCACATTTTAGTGTAATCAAATAAATATAAAAGATTTATTTGCATTGCTTAAGGATGCACTAATAAAATACGCTAAAGAAATTATCAAATTTTATATAAAAAATAAAATACATATTAGATATAGAGTGAAGGAATTCAATCTGAAAAAAGAAAAACCTTAAATGAGGTTTTAGGTAGTTCAATCAAATTAAAATAAATACATAATTTAAGAGAATAATAAAAGGATTCCAAAAAAAATTATAAAATACAACACTCAAATACTTATAAAAAAACCTATAAATCGAATAGAAAAAGAAAGATGGGAGTGAAGGAATTACATTAAGATTGACGATAGAAAGAAAAAGCATAGAGATTGGAGTTTCTGGATATAAAGAGATTTGAGTCACAATTAAACTCAAAAAAAGTGAAAGAGGTGGTTACATTTTAGGAAAGAGAAGAGAAGAAGAAAAGAATGTGCAGAAGAAAATAATGATGATGTGCATTGTGTGTGGAAGAAATGAGTAGACATTCAGAATTTAACTTTAATAAATTATTAAAAATAGATAATCATTAAATTAATTTAATAAATTTAATTTAAATTAAGAGATTATGTTAAACAAAAATGATAAAAGTAAAAGTTATGTTTGTTGACAATTATTGAATAATTAATGTTTTACTTCTACAAAGTAACTGAAAATAGATAATTCAATTTTTTTTAAAAAATATGAAATTCAAAATTCAACTTAATATATAAGTATAAAATTATTTTAATAGGTTGAAATTAATTTTAACCAATGAAAATTTTGTAAAGTAATAATTAAAGTCTCAAAGTTTTGCAAAGTAACTTTATAGAATTCAAAATTATAATTAATGTATGAGTTAGTTTAAAATTATTTTAATAGATTAACAATTATCCCAACCAATCAAATTTTGAAGACTAATTTAAAAATTAAAAAATCTAAAAAATTAGGATAATTCAAAAATCAAACTTGAAACAATTGCTTACTGCTGCCCTTTAGATGAAAAAATACAAAATTCACGAAGTCTTTGCTTCCTATTCTCCTAATGCATGGCCCTATTAATAATTACTCTTTCCTTTTGAGGGAGGAAAAAAAAGAGGAAATAGAAATTTTTATCTAAAAGAAGAAAAGAATATTACTACCTTACATCTATTTCTTTAACAGCTACTTCTTTGATTATGATTAATATTGAAATGCATATATTACGCTTTCTCCTCATCTAAAATGCTTGAAACTTCATCCCTAATTTATGTTATTATATTAGAGGATCCAAAAGATTCTTTAGTTTGTGACTTATGAATTGTCTTTTGGGTTCTTTCTCTTATGTTTATCTGAGGCACAAAGGGTTCTTTAGTTACTAACACCTTATCTTTTTTAAAGTTTAAAATTTATCCAGTAACTTATCACTAATGCAACAATCCATAAATATTTCATTTTCCTTCCTTGAAGGTTGTAGATCAAGCAAAAAAGGAGGTTCGGAAAATTCAAACTAATTTACATATTCTATATTTTCAATATTTGGACTAATAGATTTGCCTAGCATCACTGTAGATCTCCTAGGTTTGCTTGGCAGTTTCATTAAGAAAATGAAGACCCTATAGAAGGTATTGTGGTTTTAGCATATTATTTTTCATTTGTTTATGCACTATTCCTTTTTCATTTGTTATTAGTCATGTTGTGTATAATTATTTGTTCTTTTTTTCAGATGAGTTTAAAAGACTTGATGGAGAGAAGGAAGGTGAACATGAATTATAAAACTATCTCATATTGTAAGTTTTCTTTTTTTCATCAATTTTTAAACATTTTCACTTGCAATTCTTGAAACTATTCTCTTCAAGGTTTATTTAAGTTTTTATACTTGCTTTGTATGCCTTTTGTTCTCAATTTATTTAGAATTCCACTATGCCTACGAACATTCAATTTTTTTAAGGACATATTTTATCTTCAACAACATTATTGTTTTAAGCATTGAAGTTGAATTCTTTGAACTTTATTAAAAATTAATATTATGTAATCTTTGAATTAGGTTTGTTATTTTTTAAAACTAATATTAGGCACACGTGCATTGTACGGACTTTTTTGACTAGTATTAAAATAAAAAATAGTTTCAAGAAACATCTTGTGAGTACATTTAAAAAAAAAAAGAAACCACTTTAAAAAACTTTTAAAAGTTAAAATTTTAAAAAATTAAATTATTTTAAAATTTTGAGAATGGGTCCAAAACATACCATTTCTTCTTTTTTTTTTTTGGGGTGTCGGTGACATGGGGGGATGAGTCAAAACATTCCATTTATTTTCGCCATTTCTATATGTAGGTTTTTTTCACTATATGTAGTGCGAAAAAATTTCATTATTCACTATTCACTTTTAAGAATTCTTAAGTTTCTCTGAAACTTTTGAAATACTAAAACTCAAATCTATCAACAACTTCATTTTTCGCCAATAAAATTTAATTTATTAAACGATATCTAATTTAATATTTTTTTACAAATAAAAAACTTTAAAATCAGCTTAAACAGCCGATTTTGAAGATAAAATATCAATCTGCGTCACTTGCGCCAACAAGTGAAGTAATTTGAGCACAATTTTCGTCCAAAATTGCAGTCAATTTTTGGCAATTTTTGGAGAAAATTGCACATGATTTTTGCCAGCAATTGGCCAAAATTATGTGCAATTTCCTCCATTTTTGGAAACAATTATCCATAATTTTTGCCGGTTGTTGAAAGAAATTGTGCGCAATTTTGGTCAAAAATTAGCAAAAATTGTGCGCAATTAAAAAATCACATGAGCTGCCTCAAAATTGACAATCAATTATTTTAATGGGTAACATAGGTTATGCTAATAGAATGCAAAAATAATTTTTCAAATCATATAAGTATTCTTCTTTTAATTACAAAATCATTGTGAGTTAAGATAAATTTATTCGTGATATTTTTCGTTCATAGAGATTAATTAGTGGAATCAATAAATTATTGAATTATGTCATATTTTCACAATTTTGATTTTTCTTGAATTATTTTATTCTTTTGCCTTTTTTGAGTATTCGTTATTTTTCTTTTTGTTTTTTTTTTTGTTAGGAATTTCTTGTCTTTGTATTTTTTTCAGGTTTTATTTTTATTTTTGATTTTTTAAAATTTATTTTTATTTTTAAGTTGATAGTTGTTAAGAATGTTGTTTTTAAATTTATTTTTATTAGCATAACCTATATTACCCATTCAAATAATTGATTGCCAATTTTGAGGCAGCTCATATAATTTTTTAATTGTGCACAATTTTTGCCAATGTTTACCAATTTGTGGCAAAATTTGTAAAAACTTTTTGTCAATAATTAGAAACAATTGCACATAATTTTCACCAATTGCTGGCCAAAATTGTGTATAATTTTTGCCTGAAATTGACAAAACTTTACCTCAACTTCTGCCAATTTTGGGCAAAAATTGTGCTCAAATTGCACCACTTACTGGCGCAAGTGATGCAGATTGGTATTTCATCTTTCAAATCGACTATTTTGAGGTCGATTTTAAAGTTTTTTATATGTAAAAAGATGTAAAATTAGATATCATTTGATAAATTAAATTTTATTTGATAAAAAACATAGTTATTGTTGACAGATCTGAGTTTTAATATTTCAAAAGATTTAGATAAATTTAAAAATTCTTAAAAATAATAATAAATAGTATAATCTTTTTATACTACATATAATCTAAAAAATACTGCATATAGTATGCCTTTTATTTTTTATCTGATGAAAACATAATTAATCAAAGTGGGTCAAACCTAGGCTTGACCCAATTACATTTACATGGACCCAAAAGACCGTTGTAAATAAAATCCTTCTTCGGGGTGAGTTTTGGTCTATCTACTGCCTGTGATGGATCTCCTTTACACTAATCCAGTTGATAAAGTAGAAATCCAGTTCTTCTAGTTGGGCTTGGAAAACGTATTAATTTTCATATGGCAGTGATATAAATGGACCACAAGTGGTACCACTGGCCTGGTCCAGTAACAAGGCCCATAGTGGTGGTGTCTTTGTATTGGGCTCCCTACTGCCAAATTTTTTTATTTTAAATATAATTTATTCACTCACAAATAATTTAATTTTATAAAAATTATAAAAATTAAAACTTTATCAAATATACTTTCTCAATTTAAAAAATTTTCCGCTATGTTGTATAACTCTTCACTATACATATCTTCCCCTCTATTTTATAGAAGGGCATTGTTACCTGCAATATATTAAATTACTAATCACAATATAATTTCATTTCATTTTCAACATTTGCTTTCATCCCTACGTATATACTCTTTGTAAAATTTCAAGGTATCATCAAATTTTTCAAATCCCATTTTTTCATCGACAGGTAGGGTGAATTCTAAGGTTCCTTATTCCGATTGTAAAGCGAAAGTAGAGGATTATACTTCAAATCTACTTGAAATTGTTGTATTTCGCTCAAAGTTTATTAAAATTTGAGAATAACGGCCAAAAGAATCAAATTGAAAATTATTACATATCTCCCCCTCTGTTTCATAGAACTAGATTGAATTTCTCTCAAGATTTGCTAGTCAAAAGTGGCAGACTCAATTTCAACTTCTTGGATTTGGATGGTAACTAAAAGCGAAAAGTTTTCAACTTTTTTTATCCTTGTTGAGGTATTCGGGAGTAGAAGTAGGGTTCAAGCATTTTATTATTACTATTATTATTGAAATACGATCTCATCTCATCGTCTTAATAATTTACACTTTTGTTTCTATTTGGGGTTTGTAGGGGTATGTAAAGGGAAAGGAACGGTGTTCTGTGGGACTAGGGGAGTCATCAGTTGGTAGAAATTGCTTTGAGCTGCTCATTCGACTCAGTTTAATTACGAGACTCATGTTGATTTTTTTCAACTCGAATAATATTTCAGTAGACTCGAGTTGAGATAGAGCTCACTAGATTTTAGTCTGACAGTAAAATATATATAAATAATATATATATATATATATATATATATATATATATATATATATATATATATATATATATAATAATAAATATTATTATATTATTAAAAAATATTATTATATATTTAAAAAATACTATTTTTATATAACTTTTTTTAAAAAAAATCGAGCTCAGTCAGCTCACATTTTTATTTCACATTGTCAATTGGGCTGAGCTACAGAATTCTATAGCAGTTCACCCAACCCGATTGATAGTCCTACGTGGGACTAGGCTTTGTTGGTTTGTGGAGGGGTAGAAGAGTGACACCATTTACTTCACTCGGAGGAAATAAAAATATATACTTTAATTTTGTTTGATATGAATGGAAAGAAAATAAATTACAAATATTTTTTCTTGTTTGATTAGAGTGAAGAACAGACAGGATTGTGATAATTTTATCATTTTACATATTACATATATTTGTTATTATAAATTTACTAAAATTTTCAAGGAACATTTGGTTATTCACCAAATGCTTTCCAAATCTTTTACTTTTGAAGGGATTGGTTTTGCTGATGTGAAGAGATAGGAGTCTTTCCCCTCTACATTTACTTCTCCTTTCTATTACCATCTAACCAAACAAGCGAATTTCTTCAAATACTTCCCTATTTACTTCACCCTCTATTTACTCCCTCTTTCCATCCCAACCAAACATAGAGTAAAGTTGGTAGAATCTTGATTTTTAATACTATTAATTTTGCTTTCGCTCTTTAGCTAGCCATTAATTTGCCCGTGAGGCTTTATTCTAGCGATAAGAGTTAAAGCCTTTCAACTATTCGGTTGAGGATTCAATCTCTACTTCATGCAGAGTTTTATTATTTCCCTATTATACATGGACATTAAAGGACATACTCTATCATTTATAGGATATTTTTTATTCACTCCGTTTTAAAATATAAGGTATTTTGATTAAAATAATAGATGATGAAATAATTATATTTATAATAAGAGTAATATTAGAAAATTAATTCTTAAAATTCACAAACTGTCAAATATTTTAAGAATAGAAAAAATATTAAAAGACCTTATATTTTGAAACGAATGAACTCTTTACGTATACGTATTGTAACCAAAAGATTGTTATTCATTACTTGATTATATAATCTCCATCAATAGTATGTCATCTCTTATACTTAAAAAAAAAAAAGCAATTAATTTCCCCTCTCTCTATCCCCTAAAGTTGGATTGGAACCACCTTCTCTACTAAGAAAGAGGAAATTCTCAAACTTGAACATATGAATCTTCCCTTCAAGTGAAATGTCTAATTTGAATAAATAGTTATTATTCAATAAACTCACTCATCTTTACAAGACCTCCAAACTACTAGATGTTAAGAAAACCATCCGTATTCATCCCTAAAAACACATGATTTATCTTTTAAAATTTAACGTTTATTTTTTATTTTTTAAAATTTATAATTAAAAATTTTATAATAGAAATATTACAAAAATTGTTATGGGGATGATTTTGAACAAAATTATTCTTTAAACACCTCTACATGCAGTGTCTCCTTCTAAATATTCTCTTTCATAAACACTAAAAAAGAAGTGCTTAACAACACAATAAACAAAAATACCTCAATTTTTTGTTTTTTTAAGCATCTGCCTTCACTCCTAATATATCCAAAAATCAAAAACGTTCCTTTCAATGTCACTACCTGGTGACAGAAAACGACCATAGTGAATGTCGAAACTTGAAGAACAGTGACAGAAATCGACCATATTGAATGCTCTAACTTGAAGAAACCGAATCAGGAGCAGTAGCATTCAATTTGCACCAATCAGGAGGCTGGAAAACCCTGGAAACAGTTGGCTACTTCTGTCTCTTGCTGAATGATATTGCTGATTAGGACTCCTCTCCAGCCCCACACCCATCCGTCCCCCCATACCACCCCACATTGCCATGGTCAGTGAACTATCAATCCGGGATCGGGGAAATTAATTTTCCGTCTGGGCCATTAATTCCATTCTCAGCAAGAAAGCTCTAGAGCTGAAAACGGAAACCACAAAAGGAATTGCCACGAGAATGGGGAGGTGAGACGACATTAGTTGCTGATTTTTTTGACAAGGAAAAATTTTGTGGTGGGAATGGAAAAGGGATTTCAATTTTCATTCCCTTTTGAAAATGCCATGCAATTGAAAAAAAAAATCAAAATCTGCTTCTGATCACTTGAATTTCTTGGTAAAATCTAGATTTTTCTTCCACAGCATTTGTGCATGCATGCGGTACTTTCAGACCTATGCATTGGAGGGAACACCAAATGAGGGACCCTGGAAACGAATGTGTCGTAATTTCGGATGTTGGAGACGGTTTTGGACTTCATTCTTGGCATTTCACTCTCAATTTGATTTTTGGGGCGACGCTTGGCTAACATATTTTGTACCGAGTGGTGTTATACATTAATATAGTCGTATCGAATTCAAAATTTTTTAATTTCGTATAAAGAATATTTTATCAATTGAGTAATTGTTTTAACTTAAATCATTATAAAAAAAACTACCGTGACTTAAATATTTAACTTTAATTATTAATAACTTAATAATAAAAATATATTTTGACTTGAATAAAATAAATAATACGTTTTCTCAAGAATTAGATTTTTTTAACATTTCATGTATTTTTCACATTAATAGGAATTAGAATATTCCATCTCATTTTTTAGCTCAAAAAGGTTTCTTGTCTACTTCTAGAGTTTGAGTTAAAAATGTACCTACGGATATATTTTTTTGATGTATGTGTGTGTGTGTGTGTGAAAGTCCCAAGTCATATAACTTCTTTTCTGATTCAATTTTAATCCGGTCCTGGAGCCCGTCCAGGAATGAATCTGATCAAATTTCGTGAGTTTTGTATTTATTTTTTAAAAAAATTAAAAATTTCAACAGTCATTGGATCAGATTTTGAATCTGATTCAACAGTCCAAAATCGCCAGACTGTTTCTGATTAGATGCAGTTCCTGGCGATTGTCAGCCCTAGACACGGGGCCAAGCCTTCCCCGCTTTCAATTCCTACGCTCATGCCAGCACGAGTGAATTAAATTTAATATTTTATTTTAAATTTTAAAAAATAAATTAATTTTAAAAAAATAAAATATTTATACTAAATTTTAAAATAAAATTCAATTTAAATACATCTTCAAGAAATCACCTTTGATGGATTCCATGTATCCTCGTTGTTTTCTCGAGCCCATACCCCTCCGCCTCCCCCACCACCCCACTCCCATAGGAAACCCCATGCATTATTCGGATTCGTGCAATGTCTCTTTTACAGTTCTGAACTCCTGCTGGGGATTGATAAATGCAACTGTTTTTTTAATATTTGTAATTCCCAACTTGATAAATATAGATTCATCTCTTTCTCTAACTATTCCTAAATTTTGAAGATTTTGAAAAATAAGCTTCGAATTTGAGCAAAATAATATTAGAATTTTACTCCACTCTTACTATTTCTTCATTTTTGTTAAAAATTTCACTGAAATCGCTTAAAAGATTTATAGAGTTGTAGCAGCACCTGACGTTTTTGTCCGGGCACCACCAGCCACCCCCCAACAGCCGCTCGGGAGACAACCTAAGGCCCCTGACCAAATTTAAAATTCTGACTGAGGGGGCTCCTGAGGGCCCTCTCAGGAGCCCTCGGTGGCCAACTCTATTTTAGGACTCGACAGGGCCCCCGAGGTCAAACAAGGGGGTCGCACACAGAACCCCAAGAGAGCTCTCGGGAGTATGTGGTGATAAGAGGAACTTTCTTTTTCAAAGGTTAAGAAAATTTTTGAAGAGTTTTATTAATTTTTTGAGTTTTATTAGTGACTTTTGGAGTTTTATTCGTGGCTTATCTTTCAATCTTAATCCCAGTAATATTTAATTTTTTAAAAATTTTGTTTTGAAAAATAATTGAGAAAAAAATAAATATTAAAAATGGGAAATTTGTGGTTGCAATTTGCAAATATAAAAGACGAGGTTGCATTTATTAAGGTGGCCCAAGCGATGGAGTAAGAAAGAAACATCACACATGCTTGAAGTGCTGCACTTGCACGGATTCAAATATAAAAGGCTCCAGAAAGGTCTCCCAACATAATAATTGGCTACTTCGTTGACATCTTATATTTTGGTAGCACTGTTTCCAATGCATAACCGTTGGACTTGGCGGCAAAAAAGGTTGTCCCCAACTCATCGATTTTTAATTTTTGATTTTTTTTTCTTCGGAATTCAAGGTGGAACTAAAAAGAAATTATTAAAATCGTTGACTATGCATGATAGCCAAATAGTCCCTGAGAAAAAATATATAAAATTATGATTTTTTAAAAGAAATTGTGATTTAATGGGTCAAAAGTGGCACTTAGCATGTGGGAATAACTTTGTAATATATTTTACAAGTTGCATTGCTCCATGTGACGATAGATACTCATATTGAAATTAGATAGAGTTTGTATTTAAAATTTCTGTTTTAGTATTCGTAAAAATAAATAAATTATTTATGAGAGAAAAAATGAGAATCAAAGTAAAAATTTATATACATTTTCACCATGAAATCCAATCCAAAACACAATATAAATATTAATGCGGTAGTTCAATACAAATAAGGTTTTTTTATAAAAAAAAAGATAATATATTTAAGGTGTTGAGCTGTTCTATTTTGTTATATAATTAAGGTAATACTAAAGCCTAAATTAATTTTATTTAGCATTTTCTAGACTTCGCTTAGTTATTAATTTAATTCTTGATGGAAATGGAAGATAGTAACTAAATTGCGGGGCGAAGTTAGGAAATATTAAATGAAAGAGGCAAATCATAAAAAGATTTATATGATTTTACAGTATCATCAATTTAAAAAGAAAAAAATAGAAAAAGGGCAAAGATAATAATTCAAATCAAAGCCCACAAGGAAGATAGTTTTATCTTTCTTTTGCATTGTTTCCTCTCCCTTGTTGGAATATGGGGAAAATTCCCTATAGGTCACATTCATTTAACCCCCTCATAAATTTTTCAACCAAAATTTCCCCTTGTGAGTAAAAGGATTAAAATGCATTCCGCTATACCAAGTAAAATTGCATAGTAATTATTAGCTTCCTATCTCATAAAAGTAATTTGGAAATAATGTGTAAGGAAAAAAAGCATCGTCGTCTTGACATTTTGTAAATGGATAGCATTTAGTTCAAATTCAAACACAATTAGGTCACACTTTTCCTCTTATAAAAAATTTAATTTTACAAAATTTAAAAAAAAATATTAAATCCAAATATACCCAAAAATAATTATGTTAATGACATAGTTGATTGGATGTGGATGTCTTTATTCCTATGCAATAAATTCTACGTTACAGTCCCCTTATTCTATGATTCTATCTCCCCATTAACGTAGGATAAGATTTGATCCTCTTATCATTTATGATGCATATACCATATTGCCTATATATAGAGGTCAAGAATGATGATGAATAAGAAGAATGATAATTCTGTGTGTTTCTAACCATAAATTACATAGGGTCATTACTTCTTTATCCTCTTATCACTTCACTGTGTTTCTTCTCTCTTTTACTTTTCTTTCTTTAGTTTATTTTTTGCAATATATTTGCTGTTACTTTGTCTAAGAATTTCTACAATTTCATAACAAATAATTCATTTGCTCTGATCTTTTGACAATATGATAATTTAATTCACTATCGGGTTGAATTAGATTGAGATTTCTATAACATGTAAACAATAACTATCGTGTAATTTTTTATTTTTTTATATGTCTCTTTATAAGGTTGTCGCAATTCTTTAACTCATTTTACTTGAAAAGGAATTTGAGAATTGGTTTGGTTGTAATGACTTCGACTATTTTAATATTAACGGATAATCTTTTTATTTAGCAAAAAAATACAACAATTATTTATTGCTGGATTTATCACATGACCATTGCTACAATTAATACTTTCCTAATCCACTTTAAATTTAAAATGTAACCAAATTTTTAAGTAAAGAATAAATAAATTAATAAAATCAGAACGAAAAACTCTTTAGTTTGGTTTCAACCTTAAAAATGTATTCCCTTATTTCCAAAAATCTAAAGATTGGGTGAATAAGATCTCCATAAACTTTCTTTAGAAAAAAGTTAAAAAAATAATTAACAGTGAAATGTAAAGCATAAGAAAATCACTAAGTTTTTTTTTTATTATTATGGGTAGAAAATCCCTCAGTTGATTTGAGTTCCACGATGCATCTTATGTAGGTTTGTCAATGAGTCAGGTTTTTACTCCACCTAACCTCATAAGTCTAGATACAGTACAAGATTTATACTCGTTTACTCAATTCGGACCCGATAATGTATTTTCTAAATGGAGATAGGTATAGTACGTAAAGTTTCGAACTCGGTAGACTCAAAACTCAAATAAATTTTTAATAATAATATTTAATATATTTATTTTCTTGAGTTGAAGATATTGAATTTGTTATTTTGGTCTGGTTAATAAGTAGATTTAAAGATTGTGCTTGAAGACATTAAGTTTGTCATTTTCTTGAGTTTATGGCATGACATTTGAATTGTATTTTATATTTATTAGAATTTTTTATTTTTTAATTCTAATCGAGTCTACTCAGACCCAACCAAGACCCTATATGGTAGGGTCCGAGTCCACCATATCCGGATCTGTTGGGTAATAGGGTCTAGTCGGATACCACTGATAGTTAATCGTTCCGAGTCCAGTACAATAAGATCCGTTTACAATCCTAATCTTATGGATAACAGATGTACTTTCTTGAATGCTATAAGTATCACATAGATTGCAACATACCTAAAAGAGAATATACACTACACTATATATGCCACTTGATTACACTAAATAAGCAATTCGTATGACTCATACGGCTTATATTTATCTTTAATTATCCTATATGCGCAGCCAAAAATTTTATTTTATTAAATGCACCAAAAACTTTTTGTATCCAATTTATGCTTACAAAGTCTTTTTTTTTTTTTTCGAATCTTACATTGATATAACAGTTTACTTACCAATCGCGTTAAATTGTTGCGTTATAAAATTATTTCTTTTATACTAACTATCAATGGCATAAAATTAAGAACGAAAATCCAAATTTATCAAAAAAGGAAAAAAGAAAAATTTTATTTTTGCATATATATATATATATATATTATAAAAATGTAACATTTTCTTTCTTATGACTCCAAATCTCTCGTCTTAATTTTTTAGAGTTTTTACTTTTTTTAATTAGTCTTCAAAAATTTGATTGGTTAGGATCATTTTCAATCTATTAAAATAATTTTAAACTAACTTATACATTAATTTTAATTTTTAATTTTGTATTTTAAGTTACTTTGTCAAATTAAGTAGGAAACTTTAATTATTACTTTAAAAATTTTTGATTGGTTAGAATCATTTTTAATTTATTAAAATAATTTTAAACTAACTTATACATTAATTATAATTTTAAATTTCATATTTTAAGTTACTTTGTAAAAGTATAATATTTTAATTATTACTTTAAAATATTTTGATTGGTTAGAATTATTTTAATTTATTAAAATAATTTTAAATGACTTATATATTAACTTGAATTTTGAATTATCCTAATTTTTAGTGTTTTATTTTTTTAATTAGCTTCAAAATTTGATTAGTTGAGATTATTTTCAATCTATTAAAATAATTTTAAATTAACTTATATATTAATTTTAATTTTGAATTATGTATATTAAGTTACATTGTAAAAGTATTGGACTTTAAATATTACTTTAAAATTTTTAAGTGGATAGAATCATTTTTAACCCATTAAAATAATTTAAAAAATTTATATATTCACTTGAATAAGGAATTCCGTATTTCTTTAGAAAATTGAATTTTGTAATTTCAGTTACTTTATAAAAGTAAAACTTTAATTTATTCAATAGTTGTCAACAAACATAATTTTTATTTAATCAATTCTCTTAATTTAAACTAAATTCATTAAAGCAAAACTTTGAATGTCTACCCATGTTTTCAACACACAATGCACATCATCATTATTCTCTTCCACACATTCTTTTCTTCTTCTCTTCTTTTTCCTAAAATGTAACTACCTCTTCCACATTTTTTTATAGTTTAATCATCACTCAAATCTCATCATATCCAAAAGCTCCAATTTAATATAATTCTTTCACTTTCTTCATTTTTTTCCATTTGATTTAGGTTTTTTCATAAATATTTGAGTGTTGTATTTTATAAATTCTTTTAGAATTCTTTTATTGATCTTTTAAATAATGTCTTTACTTTAATTTGACTGAACTCCTTAAAACCTCATTTGAGATTTTTCTTTCTTCAGATTGAACTTTTTACTTGATATCTAATATGTGTTTTATTTTGTAATATAAAATTTAGTGATTTCTTTGGCAATGCAAATGAATCTTATTTATTTATTTAATTACACTAAAATATATTTAAACTTTGGATCAGAGTTGTTGCCTACATGATAGTTTTTCGAACTTGAATTTTTAGTATACTTCATAAGTAGATGTCAGTCTTTTAGAATTCTTTTAAGGGTATTTTTTCTTTTGAAAAACAGGCAAGAAATCTTGATTAATGAAGCAAATAAGGGAGCTTCTCCAAACTAAATAAGAGTTTGGATAAGTTCAACTCTCTTTAATCTAACAAATGGTATATGTTATTTATATTTTACAAAATGACATTAGTGATATTTGTATGTGAATCAGAGATTTTAAAAAAATTAAAAAGTAGATTCAACATTATCAATATTACTCCAAATTTTATATTAAAAAAAATAAAAGATGTAAAAATCATATATTAAGAGCCTAATAACATGAAAAAATAAAGTATTTGATATTTTTAAACAAATAAAATTTTAATATTCTATATAATTCGATTTTTTTTCTAAACATATACATTTTGTAAGGTAAAAAATATTTTTTAGATATTTTTTAAAATTTAATTTTAATATGTTTTATTTTTAAAATATTTTCGGATTTAAGTTAGTTTATTATTCTGGAAAGCTTGTACTTAAAGCAGAGCTTACTGATCTGACTTCACACCCTCCCCTAATTTTTTTCTAGTTGACCTTTTTTTTCTAACATCAAGGCGGCACGGGAATTCCTCAGGCTGACCTAAAAAAAATTATTAATAATAATCCAGGTCAGAAATTCCCCAGGTATACCCCGGCCTAGGTCCTACATAAACCTCGTAACCACAGGACTACCAACGCCATTCTCCAACTTCCTCCCCAGAATCCAACGTTAAATTTGCCAAATTGTGCAACATGAAGTTCTTATCCCAATGCTTTTTCGGCGGTGGCGCCTCCGTAACACCGGCAGCGGAGGACACCGGTTTGAGTTTGAGCTCGAGTTCAAAAACGAGACAGCAGCAGGAGGGCAAGACAGGTCGGAGGAACTGCCGCGGCGGAATCAGCCGTGCTGCGCCGGCTGACGGGTTTAGAACGGTAAAGTCTGCAAATTCATCAAGAAATTGGAAGCCGAAACTTCAAGTGATCTCAGAAGACAACGTGGTGATGCCTCGTGAGTCGTACAGAGCCGTTGGATCTGATGAGAAATTGCCTCCTAAAGTCAAAGCTAAATCTAGGCCCAAGGCTCCACCAGTGACCCATGGAGATGATTACTGGTAAGTTTTTCTTTCGTTTTTGCTTTTGAGTTTTTTGTTATTCCTTTTTTCTTTTTTTTTCTTTGGTTAGGAATGTTTACAATTTTGTGTACTCATGTTTCAGGAAATCTTCCTACTTGTGGGCCATGCCAGTGTTCTCTCCGACGCCGTTTTCCTTCTGATCTGCGTCAGAAGTCTGAAGAGAATGTACATTCGTTTTTTCCTTTTTATTTTCCTACTCGTGTGAAATTAGAAAGAAGGGAATGAATGCTATATTGTTAAAAAAAAAAATGCAATGCTACATAAAAAAATTGAAAAACTCAAGAAAAGACTATTTTTATTTATTTTTGCCTAATTTAGCTCTCGTTTTACTTTCATTTTTGAGGATTTCTCAATATTGTGACATGGGTAAATTTCATTAAAATCCCTTGATCTTCTCCTCAAATTCAAACCATCGTTCAATGAAACAATGTGCCCCTTAATCTTTTAAATTTCTGCAACTAAGGACAATTTATACCAAGATCCATATCCATGTCAAACGACCCACTTAATTCGCGTCAAGTTAGTTTACCCTTGATTTCTGAAGCAATTTAAACAGATTGGGCATCTTTCTCTTGGTTGTTAATGGAGAATTCTGGTTTGGGAAGAAGGAGGAAACAAGGAGAGAATGATAGATGAGAGGGAAGAGAGATGATGGAGAAAGGTAGAGGAAGCATTAATATTGCCCTGCCTTGGCCCAACCACCACTACTGCCATGGCGCAAGAGTGGTATAGTGGTTTTGTGAGAGGCAAGTTCGTCCCCTTAATCCGTAGCTCTATTGATTTGATGAAATCAAATCATCATGACACCACTATCATATTACTACTATCTCAGCTTTATAACAATGTTTTTGTTTATATAGTCCTCTATTTCTCAGGAATCTGTCAACATAAATGTATGAACATTGAGTTCATATGTGGGGTTGGAGTTGGTATTAAAGGTTGCGTGGGGATTGTATATTGGTGTTCTTTTGACGGAATTGCCAAGGATTGTAGTCGGACGGCTATAAGGATGAAGGCTTGGGGCTGCTGCGGAGGGAGATATAGGAAAAATTGACGGAAAAAACGAAAAAGAAGGCAGTGGTACCTTGAGGGAGGAGAACGTGGTTGTGCATTTGGCAGATGGAGAAAAAGCTATTTTTTTTCTTTGGGTAATAGAGAAGAAGGTGCTGAAAGGAGCTTTCGAAGTTGAAGGATGGTGAGGCTGCAAAGTCGACGGCCGTACATAAGAAGAGCAGAGAAGAATGATTTTTAAATAATTTTTAACATTTTTATCTTTTAAATATTTTATAAGATTTTAAAATTTTACTATATAATATTTATTTCATTCGTTTTATAATAGATAGTCAAGATTCATTATTTCATCAAAATTGTGTTGATATTACATTTCATCACTTATTTAAATTTTTTAAAATTAAGAGAGGAAAATTAGATTGTAATCAAATTTTAAAATTAATTTTAAATTATAATTTTAAATCTTGATATAAAAATTTTAAATACCTCAAATTTAAAAAATTAATAAAATATTATTTTTTAAAATATTTTTTTATTATATTTAAAATATTATTTTTTAAAATTTAAAAATTTAACATGTTAGTAAAATTATCATGTATTGAACAATCTCCTTAATTTTTAAGTTTCAAGGGGGTATCTATATTGGTGCAATAAAACAATCAAGGGAGCATTGTATTTTTGAAGAAAAGTTCAGGGGGGTTTAATGGAATTAACCCAATTGGCATTATAGATTATGAAACTTGTGTGAACTATTTTTGTCTCGATCTTTGTATAAATAGCAGAAATCTCCACACTGGATGTGAGACTTGTACCTAAAAAGCATCGTACGGACACTGTCAGTCAACTCTTCAAAAAAATTTTTTTTTTTTGAGTGTCAACTACGCCAATTTACAAAGCGGATAATAGGGAAAGTGTTTGTCAACTCTTCCAATTTAATCCTGATAAATTGGCAAAAAAATAAAAGTTTTAATTTAGATGACATATTCTCTAATTTTATATTTTACACGTGTAACCTATTATACTAGTTTGTTGATTATGATGACAATGATGGATTTTAATGATGTTAAAGGAAAGAAGAAAAAAATTAATGATTCCCAAATAATAAATTTCAATCACTTGGATAGGGTTCGGTTTTGAAATTGAATCTAAAATTTCAAATATAGAACCATATCTCTTCTTATAAATAATTTAATTTTATAAAATTCAAGATAAAATTCTCAAAACCAAACTCTATCCAATCACTCTATGATTAAATGTGATCTACATAGTTGAGTGAGCCAGACGTTATCCAAAATAAACCCACCCATCCATTCACCTTCTAAATAAAGATATCGCATCTACTTCCCCGATTAGAAAGGTCCATTTTTTAAATTTTTGTTTAATTTTAGTAATAGCCTTTTTTTTGTGCTGAATAAGTAGTTAAACGATAGAAAATAAATTCCAATTGCACGTCCAAATAAGATTAGGATTGTAATAGCTAATGATCCGTGTTGAGAAATAGTTCAAAAGATCTCGAGAGAGGTTATATTATGTATTTGTTTTATTTTTACTTATTTTGCTCTATCCATTTGTAGTTCTTAAAATTTGTGTTATTTTCTATCACCATGGGTATTGAATCCCTTCATGTAGAACTTTGGATAACTCTTTTGAGAAAAGATGAACTTAAATGAAATAAGCTACTACAGTAATTATTATATTAGAAGAGTCGTAAATTATCACAGATTTTATTTATACTAAGAGAAAATATTTGTATATAGTATATATATAATGGGGGCACATTCACATATAAAAAATTGAAAAAGAGGAGTTCGCTATTCTGCACTTTTTTCCCCTATTAAAACTTTTCATCTTGTTTTTTTTTTTTTCTTTGTGAAGAGAGAATGTTGGACTTAAATATCATAAATTATAAGTTAAATACTCAATTACTGAATTAATTAGTTTGAACTACATGATATATGCTTTTCGAATGATCATGAATTTGTTTGATTGCACATTTAGAATTGCTCATTCCTATAAAGAAGTTTTAGCTCAATTACAGAGTAATTGCTTAGCGTTTTAATTGCATTTAACAATTGAGTTATATCTTCTACCTTGGCCCTTTGAAGATTTTCAACCATTGCAATTGTTTGTCAATTGTTAGTCTAAATTTTTCAGGATGACTGATGGAGGAGATTGCTTGCACCCCAAAAAAAAAAAAAAAAATGAAGTTAGTCAAATAAAGGAGGTCCAGTTGAATTTCGGGGTTTTAAGATGGGCCACGCCATGGACAGTTTTGTTAACTTTGGGTTTTCTGTTTCACAATGGCTAGGCCTTTTAGTTTTTGTTACAATTAAATGGGCGTCCATTTTGTTGATGGGCCACTGACAGGGCCATCTATGTCGTAGAATCAAAATCCACTTGGCCACTTGGGTCGAGTTGGCCCAATCCTGATTATCTAAGCAAGAAGATAGTCCCTGAAAGTTGGTAAATTCTCGAAATAGTCCCTTTAATTAAAACTTTTTTGGAGCAATCCCCAAAGTTCACCGAAAAAATTTCAACTTGATAGTTCTGTCCACCCGAGTTACAAGGGAATTGGTAGATACTACTGGAAAGTGTGCATTGAATATAGGCGTGCAAACGAACTAAGCTGTTTTTGAAAATGCTCCGTTAAAATCTAACTCGAACATAAATTGATTAAGTTAATATCTAACAATCTTAACTTTGTTTGAATAATGACAAGTCAAGCTATGTTTTTCAAAGTACGGCTCAAAGCTTGACTAAAAAGGTCCATAATATATACATATATTTTATTTTTATATATTATTTTAGAGTATTAACTTTATATTTTACTTATAAGAATCGAATCTCTATAAGCTTAAGAAAAGCCTGTGTTCGAGGCAAGTTCAAGCTTGGCGACGTTTGTCTCGAGTTAGAGTTCAGAAAATATTTAGCAATGTTTGACACGGCTTGGGTCTAATTGTCTGCACTCCTACTTGGCTTAAACCCCATCTCGCGCAGTAGTTCTAGGTAAACACTTTGTTATAAGTTCTTACTAGCATTAATCCGTGCAAGGCACGGATATATTTTTAAAATAAAAAATATTAAAATTAAATTTTTAAAAGAAATATTCAAAGAGGAACTTTTTTATCTCTCAAAATATATGTATTTAGAGAAAAAATTAAATAACATAGAATATTAAAATTTCATTTGTTAAAAAATATTCAATAACTTCTTTTCCATCTTAGACTCTTAGCATATAGTTTTTACATCCTTTGTTCCTCTCAACACAAAACGAAAAATAATATTGGTTACATTAAATTTACTTATTTTAACTTTTTTGAAATCTGTATTTTACACACAAATATCATTGATATTGTTTGTAAAACATAAATGACATGAACCATTTATTCGCTCAAAGATGGTTGAACTTATTCAAACTATTATTTAATTTAGAGAAGCTCCCTTATTTGCCTCATTAATTAAGGTTTTTTTTTTCATTTTTCAAAAAAAAATCTCAAGTAATGACAAATCTATTCTCTTCCTCAATAATGGAGAGAAATAATAATTATTAATTACTTTGGACAACAATTTGTAATAATATTTTTCAATTAATTGATTAAATTAGATAATGGAAGATTTTAAAAATGACCTTGGATTACGTAACAAAAAAACTGAAAGTTGATGCATTTGAATTATTTCCCATTTCTTCTTTTTTTGGTAAATCAAAGCAAATGATAATTTAAACAAAATATTGACATTGAAGTTTAAATGAAAGTTCATTTATTCTATTGTAAACAATATAATATTTATCTGTTTGGTTTCTCCTAATAACTAATAAGTGAATAATTATTTTGGTACAATAGTTTAACATAAGAAAAAATACAGGAGTTGGAGTTTGTAGGTATGGTGAGATTTGAGCGATGATTAAACAAAAAATGAAAGAAGTGGTTATATTTTGGGAAAGAGAAGAAAAGAAAAAAGAATGTGGGAAAGAGAATGATGATAATATGTATTATGTGTGGAAGAAATGAGTAGACACTAGGAGTTTAGCTTTTATGAATTTAGTTTAAATTAAGAGATTGAGTTAAACAAAAAATAATAAAAATAAATATCATATTTGTTAATAACTATTGAATAATTAAAGTTTTACTTTTACAAAGTAATTGAATATATGAAATTTAATTTTCTAAAAAATAAAGAATTCAAAATTCTAGTTATATATATAAGTAGTTTAAAAATTATTTTAATCGATTTAAAATGATCCTAACCCATCTAAAAATCTGAAAGTAAATTGAATAATTAAAGTTTCTTACTTTTACAAAGTAACACAATATACAGAATTTAATTTTATCAAAAAAATAAAAAATTTAAAATTCAAAACTAATATATAAGTAGTTTGAATTATTTTAATAAATTAAATATGATTCTAACCAATCAAAAATTTTTAAAGTAATAATTAAAGTCTCATATTTTTATAAAATAACTTAATATACATAATTTAAAATTAAAATTAATGAATAATTTAGTTTAAACTTATTTTAATAGATTAAAAATAATTCTAACATATCAAAAAATTGTAAAGTAACAATTAAAGTCTCATACTTTTATAAAATAACTTAATATACGGAGTTCAAAATTAAAATTAATATATAAGTTAGTTTAGAGTTATTTTAATAGATTGAAAATGATCAAAACTAATCAAATTTTTGAAAACTAATTAAAAAAGTAAAAACTTTAAGAAATTAGGATAATTCAAAATTTAAGTTAAAATATAAGTAGTTTAAAACTATTTTAATTTATTAAAAATGATTCTAAGCAATAAAAATTTTTTAAAGTAATAATTAAAATTTTATACTTGTACAAAATAACTTGATATACGAAATTTAAAAATTAAAATTAATGCATAAGTTAGTTTAAAGTTATTTTAATAGATTAAAAATAATTATAACCAATTAAATTTTTGAAGACTAATTAAAATAGTAAAAAATTTAAAATTCAAGTTCATATATAAGTGGTTTAAAATTATTTTAATAGATAAAAAATGATTCTAACCAATAAAAAATTTTTAAAGCAATAATTAAAGTCTGCTACTACTTTTACAAAGTAACTTCATCTACAAAATTTAAAATTGAAATTAATGTATAAGTTAGTTTAAAATTATTTTAATAGATTAGAAATTATCCTAACCAATCAATAACTTTTAAAATAATAATTAAAATCTCATACTTTTACAAAGTAACTTAATATATGAAATTTAAAATTTAAATTAATGTATAAATTAGTTTAAAGTTATCTTAATAGATTGAAAATAACTCTAACTAATCTAATTTTTAAAGACTAATTAAAAAAGTAAAAATTTTAAGAAATTAAATAAAAGATTTAAAGTTATAAGAAAGAAATGATTATATTTTTATATTATATATATAGATTTGATGAGTCATTTGAAGGAGTTTACTACTAAGTCAACTCCTTTCGAAAACTATTCACAATCTTCACACATATGACTATTTCTATTTCAAAATATAAGATCTTATGAGTCATTTTCCTCATCTTAAGATATTTAGTTGTTTATAATATTTTAATAATTATTTTTCTAAAGTTATATTTATTTATAAAAAGTAGATAATACACTTATTATGTCTCATAATATAGTAAATAAGATATTAAATTATTTAAATATATAATAAAAAATACCTTATATTTTTTTATTAATCTATACAAAAAGTATTTAAAAATTTTAATTTTTAAAAATAGAGAAAGAATTATTTAAAAATTTTATATTAATATTTAAAAACCATCAAATTAGCTAAATCCAAAGAAAATGGAAATAATGACTTTTGACTTTTTACAAAGGTAGAAAAAAAAAAGAATAGTACTTGTTCAAGTCTTTGTCCAAACCAATTGAGATTAATATATAATTACAAAGGAATTTGTATATTAATATTTACAGAGTACGGATGTAACTCGAACCAATTGAGATTTAGGATCGGGTTCGTTTGTACCCAAATATATCCGAGAAAATGGGGGCTCATCTTTGTTCGGAGATTCTGTTTAGTCCAAAAGTCCAAATTCCAGCTCTTAATGACTTAGTAAATTCCACTTTGGGACTCGCCCCCTCGAACCTCTTAGAATAATAATTGGCTCAACTTGAGCGCCAAAACATGCAGCCTTCTTTTTACCAATATTTTTCTAATCCATTTTTTTTATTCACTACACATGCCAAAGCCACGTTCTCTTAAATGACTCAAATACCACCCCTTTTTCTTTTATTCACCTTTCTGCCAAAGATAGTTTGATCTTAAAAATAGAAATTTTTGTTATATGTTAGTAATTTTCAACTTTACTATCTAGAGGTTATAAGGAAAGTAAATGAAGGTCTACCAAGATGCATAAAAATATTTTACAATTAAGTAAAGAAAATTAAATATGTTATCTTTTTTAGGTTTAAAAGTAGTGTCGATTTTTGTTATTACTTATTTTTATATTTGTTTGTTGATTAAATGTTATAATTTTTTTTAATTAATTTAGTGTTTGGAGTACTTTTTTTATATTTTAAATGTTATTAGATTTTTTGAGTTATAGTCTCATTTTCAAATAAACTAACTTGAAAAAAATAATGAAATTTAATATTAATGAATTTATTTTGAAGTAAAAATACACGAAATAAGAGTTTATGAAAAAAAATTCAAAAGTTAAGTTAAGTACTCATATATTTCAAAAATAGTCAATTTAAAAACAATAAGAGTTTTGAAATTATTGAAAAGAAAAATAATAAATAATGTTAAGTCAGTCAATAAATGTTACAAAACCATTTTTGTTTCTTCAGTTATTACTTCACAAATGCACATAGAGAATTTGCAAAAAGAAAAAGAAGGGGTAAAAAGGGAAATTCACAGTATAAGCCTTCCCAAACAAACCCCAAAGCGCTCCATCAGCGACACCATCTCAAAGTCATAACAATATAAATAGAGAGAAGAGGAAAAAAAAAATAAAAAATAAAAAGAGATTTAATCTTCAAAGAGATTCGTCTTCAACTATTCTTCTCCTCTTTCCTCAGCAAAACAGAAAATCGATCCGCGTCGAAGACTCGCTTTTTCTCTCTGTTTCCCTCACGCTTCTGCAATTCGACTCGGTTCCTCAACTCACAGCGACTCAGCTTTCTCCTCGATTCTCCGGATTCTCCTTTTTATGCTAAGTAAGTATTCAGATTTCAAAACCCTAGGTTTCCCAATTTCTCGCGAACATTTGATTTTGGTTCACTTTTTCTCTTTCTTCTCTTTCTCAAAACCCTACATTCTCCTTGTTCCAATTTGTTTTCATTTGATGGTTTATGGGTTTGATTTTGATTTGAATTTGATGGATTGCTTGTGGATTTTCTAGGGTTTTGATTCGTCGGGACCTGTTTTACTGCCGGTGAAGCGATACAACAGTATGAGCAAAGATAGCCCAGGCGAAGAAGAGAATTAGGGTTTGTGACTATCGAGGTTTTTTGGGTTTTCGGGGTTGAGATTTTGGCCTTCCATGGGCGATGGCGGCGTTGCATGCGTGCCTTCGCAGCATATTATGGAACGGTTTTCTATTTGCGGAGGCAAGGCCAATGGCAGCAATACTAACACGAGTACCAGCACAACCAGTAGCAAGCTTAGTTCTTCTTCTCCAAATAGTCTTGCCAAAATGAATGCCAAGAATATGAAGAAGCTGAAAAGAGAGAAAGAAAAAAGAGGAGAATTGGGCTTGAAGAGCAGTGTGAATATCGAGAAAGAAGCTGTAGTTAGTAATAGTTACGGTAACAGTGATAGTAACAATAATGGTGATGTTATTAAGGATGAAGTTGAAGAAGGTGAATTGGGTACTTTACCAATTGATAACGGTGAATTTATTGTAGAAAGGCCAACAAGGAAGTACGAAATAAGGAGTGAGATTGAGAAAGGTGAAATTGTGGGTGAGAAGTGGAGGAAAGATGGGGAGGTGGAAAAAGGTGAGTTTTTAAGTGGTAAATGGCGGAAAACAGATGCAGCTGACAAGAACGGATGGTCATCAGGGTCATGGAGAACATCTTCGAAAGATGAGGTGGAGAAAGGCGAGTTTATTCCAGACAGATGGCGCAGAAGTGAGGTGGTAAAGGATGATTATAGCTATGTAAGAGGAAGAAGATATGATTCTGTGAAGGACAGGGGATGGAAGGGTGAGTGGTCACCTCCACCTCCGCAACCTCCTTCTGGGAAATATTCTAGTGAAAAGGAACCGAGTAGAAGTGGGAGCCAACTCATAAAAAGGCCTTCTAGATATGAGAGTGGTATACCTGAAAGGACTCCAAGAATCAGTTCAAGAATAGTGGACGAGGATCGGTATGAACTCAGCAATGGAAAGAATCATGCTAGAGAATACAGTTCAAGTAATAAATTAAAGCGGCAAGGCCTTGATTCAGAGATCAGTGACAGGAAGTTCCGCAGTGACCCGGATGACTCCACAAGTTCTAAAAGTCGGAAAGTTTCTGATGATGGTTCTCGGTCTGTGTATTCATCTGAGAACCATTCAAGATCATACAGAAATAATTCTTCCTCCCGGAATGTTTCCTCTGACAGGTATTCTTCTAGGCATTATGATTCTTCAAGAGTAGTCCATGAGAAGTATAACAGCAGTCCACATCATTCTGAGCGGTCCCCACATGACCGGGCCCGGTACCATGATTATCGGGATTGGAGCCCGGCCCGTCATGACCGATCACCATATGACCGGAGCAGTCGCTATGATCATAGTAGGTCTCCTTATGATAGGAATCACCACCATGATCGTAGTAGGTCGCCATATGACAGGAGCCGTCATTTTGATCATAGAAAGCGAAGTCCAAGTTATTCAGAGTGGTCCCCACAAGATCAAGCTCGGCATCAGGATCGCAGGGGCAGAACTCCAAGTTTCTTGGAGAGGTCCCCTGATCATGCAAGGTCCAGGGAGTCAAATAGGAGAAGTGGAGTGACTGAAAAGAGGCAGACTTACAACGGCAGCAGAGGGCCAGAAGAGAAGCCTAACCAGAAGGATCCAGGGGTTAGGGATTTGCGAATTCTGGCTAAAGAGACTGAAGATAGGAGCAGCAATGATAGTGACAATGGTACTAAATCTATAAAAGTGGGCCCGTCACATCACAAGGAAGAACCATCTCAGGCTCCTGATGCGATTGGTGTCGAGGCTTCAGAGGAAAATGGCCCTGAAGAGGAGCTAATGTCCATGGAGGAAGACATGGATATATGCAATACTCCACCACATGAACCAGTAGTGGCTGATGCAATCACTGGCAAGTGGTTTTATCTTGACCACTTTGGGGAGGAGCAGGGCCCTTCCAGATTATCTGACCTGAAGAAACTTGTGGAAGAAGGCTTTTTAGTGTCTGATCACTTTATCAAGCACTTGGATAGTGACAGGTGGGTAACTGTTGAAAATGCAGTTTCACCACTGGTCACTGCAAATTTTCTACCAATTGTTTCGGACACCGTTACACAGCTGGTAAGCCCTCCCGAAGCTCCTGGTAATGTGTTGGCAGATAATGGAGATGTGTCAGAATCTCTAAATCTGGCTGGTGGTGGAATTGCTGAGGACAGCCTGGCTGCCTTAGAGCCTCTGGATGATCTCCATATTGATGAGAGAGTTGGAGCTCTATTGGACGGTTTTACAGTTACTCCTGGCAGGGAACTTGAGACTCTTGGAGGTAACCAAGTGCTTTCTGTTCTTCTTCTTCTTCTTTAATATTTAAATATCATCTCCAAGTTGCTTAGTTTTTCTGGTTGATTTCTGTTGATACCGCATTGTCAATGTCATTCTGAGTTTCTTGATTGCTCTGCAGAAGTGCTACAAATTGCATTTGAGAATGGGGAGTGGGAGAGATGGAAGAAGATTGAAGGTAAAACCCACCTTTTCTATGATCTTACTCCTCTGTGCTGATATTCAGGATCGTATGAAACTGTTTCCTTTCCTTTTACATGTTCTCTCATTTCTATTGTCTGGTTTGGGCCATTCGGTTTCATGGCCTTCTACAGGAACCATTTTGTTTGTTGAAGTCTCTTATTGTTCTAGTTGCTTGTTATTTGGTTTAACATATAATTGTTTGCTGTGGCATTCTATCTTTTGTTATTTTCTATGTCATACCCCAATACAAAAGAAAGACCAGAAGTCCTTGCTATACTGTTATATGCCTGCCGGATGATGCTATATTTTGTCATATGCGATGAGTGAGTTAATTGTTTGATGTGAATAGATCTCTAATTCATTTATTTTGGGGCTCAAATATAAATTTTGACTTAGTCAAACAATTGTGACTAACTACTGGTAGGTTTTACATGTATTCAAACTCATAGGTAATAAATTCAGCCAATGGATTCCAGATGCTCAATTTAGTTTTCAGGATATCCTACCCATCATTTTCCTCTTTTCCTTTTTCTCTGACCATACATTGAATTTTAGTGCAATGCTTAATCCTCGTGTAAATTTTACTGTGAATCCCAAAAGGTACAGATGCAGAGTATTGTAGTATTCTGGGTGATCATTTTCTGGTTAATCAATCCTTGTCACTTCGAGTGCCTTGCCCCCTCTCCCATCTACGCGCGTGCACGGGGGGTGAAGAGAAGAGAAAAGCAAATCAGGAATACTTGACTTTTTGTTATTTGTTTTCTTGATGATCTTCTCATGCCCGCAGTTGTTGTAGTGTCATTTCTATCTGTGGGAAGCATGAGCTTATTCGCATTATGCTAGTTATAGCTTGTTGGTTCACTAAATGGTCTTCAAGCCCATTACATGGCATATATAGAGGTTGAAAGTTCTGTCGTTGTGAGTCCCCCAGTATCACATTGTACTGCCTCTGTGTTTACCATTTATATTTTTTTGTCCTTGCTTTGGTTCCCCCATACAGAGCTAGAAAATCCTTGAATTCTGCACCTCTTTTTTGCCTATGTGGATATTATCTAGGATATATGGTGTTACATGGAACTTATTTGGAGCATTCACAGGATTCACATGGCATCAACTTCAAATAGGTGAATTCCATGATCTCAGATCTGGTGAAAGCATATTTACTTCAGAGTCTGTGGCCAGAGGAAGTTTAGAACCAAAGGCCAATGTTTTGGCACCTTTTGAGAAGGATAGCACTTTTGCTTGTGACAATATTGAATGGTTTTCTGGCCTCTGGTCATGCAAGGGTGGAGACTGGAAGAGGAGTGACGAAGCAGCTCAGGATAGATCCTGGAGAAAGAAACTTGTTCTGAATGATGGCTATCCTCTGTGTCAGATGCCAAAATCTGGGTGTGAAGACCCTCGGCGGCATCAAAAGGATGAACTATATTCCCAGGGTAGAAGGCTTGATCTTCCACCTTGGGCTTTTACCTCTCCGGACGAGTGGAATGATGCTGGCAATATGAGTAGAAGTAAACCTAACATTGCAAGGGGAGTACGGGGAATGATTCTTCCAGTTGTCAGGATAAATGCGTGTGTTGTCAAGGATCATGATTCATTTGTCTCTGAGCCTCCTGTGAAATCAAAGGGCAAGGAGAGATATCCTTCAAGGTCCTCAAGAAATTATTCAGCAACCAGTGATACAAAAAGGTCATCTGAAGAAGGTGTCTCGCGGCCCAAAAGCTCACGTGAACAGGATTCACATGGATCTTGGAAGA
Organism: Rauvolfia tetraphylla; assembly: GCA_030512225.1. Taxonomy (NCBI): domain Eukaryota; kingdom Viridiplantae; phylum Streptophyta; class Magnoliopsida; order Gentianales; family Apocynaceae; genus Rauvolfia; species Rauvolfia tetraphylla. The sequence goes on from JAJQKT010000012.1 coordinate 4,166,825, forward strand.
GCCGTGTACCCTTAAGTGTGCCAAAGGACCGTATTTGCAGCGCAGATGAGTTACAGCTGAATTTGGGCGAGTGGTACTACTTCGATAGTGTTGGGCATGAACGAGGACCTTTTTCATTTTCGGAGCTTCAGGTTTTGGCAGATCAAGGGGTAATTCAAAAACATAGCAGCATCTTTAGAAAAGTGGATAAGATTTGGGTCCCAGTGTCCTCTGCTGAAGAGATGTGTATACCTGATGGAAGAACCCAAGAAGCAAGGAATGATGCATCTAGTGTTACTCATGGGGCTTCTCTTTTAGGATCAAGTGACGCCACCCTTAGGGGAAGCAGCACAGTTTCAAGTACGTTTCACAGCTTGCACCCTCAGTTTATTGGCTTCACTCGAGGAAAGCTTCATGAGTTGGTTATGAAATCATACAAGAGCCGTGAGTTTGCTGCAGCTATAAATGAAGTATTAGATCCTTGGATCAATGCTAGACAGCCAAAGAAAGAGGTGGAAAAACACGTATCGGTTCTCTTCCAGCAGTCAGGTAAGCACATTGAACTCTATTCTCTTCCAGAAATCAGGAAAATAAATAAATAACTAAAGTCTGCTTTCTTCCTGATATCCAGAATGTAAATTTTGTGGGCTAGTGTAAGCTAAGAAACTGTCTAATACAGGATATTCAGAATTTTTTTTAATGTTTAACATGCCTGTTCTACTAGGTTACATCTGTTTTGGTGAGGTATGGTTTCTTAAATGCAGATAAGACGTCTTTTTATTTTGACTAAATTAACCTGAATATAATGTAATTCCTATTTTCCTGATTTATACTTTCTCATAGTGGGATGTCCCGAATATGTTCTACTTTCCATAACAGAAAGTTCTTATATTATTAAATACCCTAAAAAGTTAATGTCTCTACCAGAGCTGTCTGTACAATTGTGTTTTAACTCAAGGAATGTGTATAGAAAGATATCCTATTCGTAGTCACGGTTAAAAGAATAAGATCAAACCAGAATTGTCTACACCATTTTGTTTTAACTCAAGAAATGTTTGCAGAAAGATAGCCTACTTGTAGTCATAGTTAAAAGGATTAGATCTATCTGATGGCCTATTCACCTTCTTCAATGCTTTGCAACAACTAGATCCTTATCAAATTTTGGAACATTTAATCTGTGAAGCCTTTTCTCTTGAGTAACCTCCTTTTGTTGCTCTTGCTAGACCAATTTCGTGCTAGCAAAAGACCCCGGATTGATGACCATGAAATGGAAGACATATCAACTTCTATGAAGGAGGAATACTCTTTTGATGATATATGCAGTGATGCAAATTTCAATGGAGAGGAAGGTTTAGATGCCAAAATTGAAACTCGAAGCTGGAACAGACTGGATCGCCATGTGCTGGCACGAGTCTTTCATTTCCTTAGAGCTGATATGAACTCCCTTGCTAGTGTTGGTCAGACTTGTAGGCTCTGGAGATCTGTTCTCAATTGTTACAGAAATGTCTCCAGACAAGTTGACTTGTCCTCTATTGCACTCAGGTGCAATGATGCCGTATTGTTGAGTATACTGGTAAATTCATTTCCGTATTTTTTCCGTGACATGCTTACTGTTTCTAATTCTACTTCTGGTTTTTCTATATCTTTGATGTGCCTCTAGGTTGATTTGGGGGAATCGTGTGGGTCATTGTCTATGGTGTTTAACAGCTTTGGATATTTTGTTAGTCATTTCTTATGAGATAATCTTTACTTTCTGTATGCAGAATGCTTATAACAAGGAAAAGATATGTACCTTGGTTCTACGTGGATGCAGTGGCGTTACTTCCAGCATGCTTGAAGAAGTCCTAAAATCATGCCCAAGTTTATCTTCTGTTGATATCAGAGGTTGCAGCCAACTTGAAGATTTGGGTTCTAAATTTCCAAATATAAACTGGACTGGAACCCAGGGTTCACATTTGAAAACTAGGAGTCTTAAATACTTAAATGATCAAATTTCAGCAGTTTCTAGGACACCTAGCGGACTAAATAGCCAAATAGAGGATTCTAGTGGGTTGAGAGATTATCTGGAAAATTCAGATAGGAGAGAGTCAGCCAACCGCTTGTTCCGACAAAGCATGTACAAACGTTCAAAACTTTTTGATGCTAGGAAATCCTCATCAATCTTATCTAGGGATGCCCATTTAAGGCGCTGGGCCATTAGAAAATCTGAGAATGGGTATAAGAGGATGGAGGAATACCTGGCTTTAAGCTTGAAGGATATAATGAAGGAAAACACCTTTGAATTTTTTGTGCCAAAGGTAACCTTGAATTCCTTCAGGTTGATATATGTGTATACTGTTGTACTAGATGCCCTTCTTACCTATTATCTCCTTTTGAATCAGGTTGCTCAGGTAGAGGAACGAATGAGAAATGGTTATTATGCTGGGCGGGGCTTGAGCTCTGTGAAAGATGATATTAGCCGAATGTGCAGGGATGCTATAAAGTAAGTTCTTTTTGGTTAACTTCTTGCATTATATTATTCATCATTGGTGGTAAACCCTGGAGGTCCCCTGCTCTGTGTTATTGGGAGGGTACAACATTTTTTCAAACACTTGCTTCTGAAGCAAAGTGGTACATGATCTCTGATTCCCTTGTCACCTTCTTGCTGGAGCCCTGACCTTGTGGTTTATTTGGGTTCCTTCTTAATTTCTGGTTCCTCTTGTGCCTCATTTTTGCACGATCTTTTTTTCTTTTGTTATAAATGATGCCCGTAAGCTTGGGTTGAATTTTGATTGTGGATTCTTGCAGATCTTCTGAATATCGTGTTACTATTGGTTATATCTTTCCTAATTTTCATCTGTTATATTTGTGATAAAGTGCATATTTATTTACCACTTCGTCATGCCTTGAAACAGAGCAAAAAATCGAGGTGATAGTAGAGGCATTAATCGTATCATTACCTTGTTTATTCGTCTTGCTACAAGTTTGGAGGGTGGTTCTAGGTTGTCCTATGAAAAAGATGAGGCAATGAACATTCGGAAGGAAGATTCACCTCCAGGGTTCTCCTCGACTTTGAAGTATAAGAAGAATCTTAATAAATTGGCTGACAAGAAATCCACAGTCAGGAGCAATGGTTCCTCTTCTATCAATGGTCTTTCTGATTGTGGAGATTATGCATCTGATCGTGAAATCAAGAGGTGTTTGTCCAAGTTGAATAAAAAATCTGTGGACTCGGAAAGTGAAACATCTGAAGAACTGGACAGATCTTGTGATGAGAGCATGAGTGCTAGTGAGAATACTGCTTCAGAGACTGAAAGTGACTCAGATTTACGTTCAGAAGCTGCAACTGGGGATCCAAGAGGTGAGTCATATTTCCCTCTGGAAGATGGGTTTGATTCTTTGGCTGATGAGCGTGAATGGGGTGCTCGTATGACAAAGGCGAGCCTTGTTCCTCCAGTTACAAGGAAATATGAAGTTATTGATCACTATGTTGTTGTGGCTGATGAGGAGGAAGTGAAAAGGAAGATGAGGGTTTCTTTGCCCGAGGATTATACTGAGAAGCTTAATGCACAGAGAAATGGTACTGAGGAATCTGATATGGAAATTCCTGAAGTGAAGGACTATAAACCTAGAAAATATCTCGGTGATGAGGTGATTGAACAAGAAGTCTATGGGATTGACCCTTACACTCATAATCTTCTTCTTGATTCCATGCCAGATGAATCAGAATGGTCTCTCCTTGACAAGCATACATTTATTGAAGATGTGCTCCTCCGTACGTTAAACAAGCAAGTTAGAAACTTCACTGGATCTGGAAACACTCCTATGATATATCCACTAAAGCCTGTTTTTGAGGACATTCTAGAAGCAGCTGAAGAAAGCAAGGATTGGCGAACTGTGAGATTATGTGAATTCATCTTGAAGGCCATTGATAATCGTCCTGAAGACAATTATGTAGCCTATAGAAAGGCAAGACTTATCAGTTCGTGCTTCATGATTGATTTTGGTGATATTTTTCCTCAATACTTAATTTTCTCGTCTTACGATTGTAATGAATCTTTTGTCAGGGGCTTGGTGTTGTTTGCAACAAAGAAGATGGCTTTGCAGAAGAGGATTTCGTCGTTGAGTTCTTAGGAGAGGTAAGGGCAAACCTTTAATCATCTGGAGAATAGATATTTCAGGATGGCTATTGGTTTTTCATGATTGTTATAATGCTTTGGTGGGAACTTTACTACATGGTGTAGGTTTACAAAATGTCTATTGTGCAACCGATGACAAGAATACTCATTTGTAGGGTACATTAGACTTGAACCTAAGATCTTCTCCTCTAAGATTCTTCCTGGGAATTAAATCTCCAAAAGCCTCATTTGATTTGTTGCTTTCTGTTTGCATGTTTTCTTGTTCCTTCTGCTTTTATCTTTGTTGCTATTTCTTGCAACTTTAGCGGTCAACTTGGTTGTTGTTCCTCAGGCTGCTTGAGCCAAATACTTTTTTAAAAATTAATAATTCTCACATTTTCTTCTAATTTTTCTCCCTTGGTAATGATTGTAGGTTTATCCAGCTTGGAAATGGTTTGAGAAGCAAGATGGTATTCGCTCTTTACAGAAGAATAGCAAAGATCCAGCACCAGAATTCTACAACATAATTCTGGAGAGGCCAAAGGTGCCTTTTTGGATAATAAATGAGATATAGGCTTGCCACATTTGTTTTCTTTGCCTCTCTGTGTGGTTTACAACTAACTGTTATTTCTTTTGGCAGGGTGATGCTGATGGATATGATCTAGTAGTGGTTGATGCAATGCACAAGGCAAATTATGCTAGTCGAATCTGTCATTCTTGCCGGCCTAATTGCGAGGCAAAGTAAGTTGATGATATTCATTTTATCTCTCTTTTATTTCTATCTGTTGAATATTTCATGTGCTCTTGTTATTGGTTATTTGGATGTTTTGAAATTGAATGTCTTGTGGTTAGGTACTAGTCAATGTGCATCTTCATGCCATCTTCCCCTTCCATTTTAGGCTAGAGCAGTCTTGATGAAAAAGAGCGACTCTTAAGGATTTCTATTGAGTATTTTTACTTGATGCGGATTTACATAGAGTTTTGTCTGACAGTTGCTTTTACAACTGAAAAATATTACTGTAACTTATAATTTGATTAAGGTTGCAGGAAGACTATCCTATATGCAACTTTGGCCAATCCTTTGTTTCTGTTGTGCTAGTTAAACTCATATTTGATGGGGTTTGAAGATCTAGGTTGTTAATCTAATAAACTTTATATTTTGAAGTTCTCTTGGTTGTTTAACACACAACACACACACAAACTGTCAATCCTTATAGGATGTGGAGATTATGTATAATTATGCGCTGAAAAAATTATGAATGATCTGTTTTATGTTGCAACAGTTTCTGCTTAAATCATAAGTTGTGGAGAACAGAGGGGAGAAGTCAGTTCATTAAATGCCAATGACAAGGATAGGAATTTAGAGAGGTGGAAGAGTGAAAACTATAACATGATCTATTGAACTATGATTTGGAAATAAGTTCTTTCTGAGTGGCTTGATCCCAATGGAAAGGTGGTTGTGCTCTCCATAGTTGCGTTTTCCATGTTTAACTAGATGAGGAAGACTCCCTTTTGTTCTCTCTTCTTTGGCCCATCCTAACATTTTATATTCTCGTTACTTGTACTCCATTGTGTCTAGGGCATAGAAGTGTTCATCATTTGGTTCAAATTGAAAAACTGGATAGAATCAAATTATTTCTAGTTTTCTAAAACTTAGTTTGGTTTTCGATTTTTGCAACTGAACCAAGAACTAAATATCTTACACTTTTGGGGCCTTTTGTTCATATTTTATCCAATATTTTACCATAAATCAACCCAAACAATTGGTAATTCAGCATATGTCTGTAATTGTAATCGTAAAGGTTTTTCATACATAATTTAGAAATATGTCAAGAAAATCTAATCAAATCTCAAATTCAGGTTAGAACTGAAGCTGAATTGGAATAATTTTTTGTTAATCAAAATAGGGTATATAAGTGTTTGGTTCTTGTTCGGAAACACGAGAATATGTAGAACTGAGAAGGAACTGAATCATACCAATGGACACACAACTTGTGTTCAGTTGTGTTAATGGCAATTAGTCTCTAGCGGGGTCATTCTGTCGTTAATTTTGTCTATTTTCTGCCTAGGGTGTTAAAACTTGTTCTCTCTAGCTTGGTCATGGGGTTGTTAATTTTCTTTGTGTATAGTGGGGGATTTTATTTTGAAGCCCCTTTCTGTTGTCTTTGGCAGAGTTACTGCTGTTGCTGGTCAATACCAGATTGGGATATACACTGTTCGTCCTATCCGATTGGGCGAAGAGATCACTTTTGATTATAACTCTGTTACAGAGGTTGGTCTTTATTACTTTTGAAGCTTTGATAAGTTGTTTTGGGAATGAATGTTCAAGGTTTATTGATGTAATGACTCTCAATTTCTTCAGAGTAAGGAAGAGTATGAGGCTTCTGTTTGCCTATGTGGCAGCCAAGTTTGTCGTGGAAGCTATCTGAATTTGACAGGAGAGGGTGCTTTTCAAAAGGTACTTGACTAAATGCAATTTTGTCAAGACGGGCATATGTCATATAAATGATTGTATGCATTGATGGATGCCTGAATTTGTCCATAATTCTAAAAACTACCTTTCGGAATTCTTCACTCGTCAGTGATTTATTCTATTGAATTTACTTGAATTGAGTTTTGGGTGTAGGTGCTGAAGGAGTACCATGGGATCCTTGATCGGCACCAGTTGATGGTAGAGGCTTGTGAATTAAATTCAGTTTCTGAAGAAGATTACATTGACCTGCTTAAGGCTGGACTTGGTAGTTGTTTGCTTGATGGTCTACCTGATTGGCTGATTGCATACTCTGCTCGTCTGGTATGTAAATAATTTACATTGTCTATATGGTTATAGAATCAAGCAAATTTGTGGGATCCTTTTTTATTTTGCTATTGGAATGTAGGTGAGATTTATCAACTTTGAGAGGACAAGGCTTCCGAAAGAGATTCTTAAGCATAATTTGGAAGAGAAAAAGAAATATTTTGCAGAAATTTCTATGGAGGTTGAAAAAAGTGATGCTGAGGTTCAGGTGAATGTATTTCCTGTACATGACCTTTGCATGAGTTTCATGCTTTCAAGTTGGCACCCTTGAAATGCAGGGAATTCTGACTGACTTTTAGTGTTATGTTCCAGCATACTTTGAGTGCTATTTGACTGATTCTTTTACAATCACATACTGGGAAATGCTTGTGCTCACTTTTTTGGTCTTCGTTCTTCTATTTATGGTATAGGCTGAAGGCGTGTACAACCAAAGGCTTCAGAATTTGGCTATTACGATCGATAAGGTGGTGATTTTTTTTCTTGAAGATCTTAAATCATCTTAATTTTGCCTGAATTATGATTTTATGAATTCCAGAAGCATCATAAAGGATTACTTGGAAAGAAATTTCAGAGTAGAGCTTTCTTTGACAATTGATTTATTTATATGAATTTAATTTCCTGCCCTTTTCAGGTGAGATATGTAATGAGCTGCGTTTTTGGTGATCCTAAGAAGGCTCTTCCTCCACTTGAGAGACTTTCTCCCAAAGAAGCAGCTTCCTATGTCTGGATGGGAGAGGGATCCTTGGTGGAGGAACTTATCCAAAGCATGGCTCCTCACATGGACGACAGTTCGCTTAGTGAGCTCAAGGCTAAGATCCATGCTCATGATCCATCTGCTTCTGAGGATGTTCAGTTGCAGCTTCGGAAATCTTTAATATGGTTAGAAGCACAAACTCCTTGAATCTTTTGGCACTTTTGTTGATGGTCACAAAAACATGTGAGTTTACAGATTTATCTTTTTTTTGGTCTCAGGTTGAGGGATGAGGTAAGAAATCTTCCATGTACATACAAGTGCCGCCATGATGCTGTTGCTGACTTGATCCATACATTCGCCTACACAAAGTCATTTTTTAGAATACGAGTAAGCCCCTTAATTGCATAGCTAAATCCCTTGGAGGTGGTTCTGTTCCCTCAGCTAGCTACTTTTGCATCTTGCAGGAATACAAGACAGTTACTTCTCCACCTGTATATATCAGTCCTCTTGACCTGTGCCCCAAGTATGCCGATAAGTTGGGTTCTGCTGGTCACGAGTATTGCAAGACATATGGTGAGAATTATTGTTTAGGGCAGCTGATGTTTTGGTACAACCAAACTTATGCTGACCCAGATAGTAACCTAGCCAGAGCAAGCAGGGGTTGCTTGTCTCTACCTGACATAGGTTCCTTCTATGCCAAAGTCCAGAAACCATCACGGCAACGTGTTTATGGTCCAAGGACTGTGAAGTTTATGCTGGCAAGCATGGTGAGATCAGCTTCCTTCTTTTGGGCTTTATTGTTTGATTTTTTTATGTTAAGGTGTATATCCATCTTCTGCTGTTTCCTTAGGTAGCATGTTGGTCCAGATTACAACTGTTGATACTTGTAAAACCTGTTAAGAGTATTTTCTTTCTTGTTCGAATATAGTCTGCGTCTTTTCGTCAATGCCTTTTCATTTTTTTGATCCAATTTTACTCCTTTTCTTGCACAGGAGAAGCAGCCGCAGAGACCGTGGCCGAAGGACCGGATATGGTCATTTAAGAACTCTCCAAAGATTGTAGGCAGTCCAATGTTGGATGCTGTATTAAACAAGTGTCCTCTAGACAAAGAATTGGTACATTGGTTGAAGCACAGACCTCCCATATTCCAAGCCATGTGGGATAGGTGAAAATTTTGTAGGCAGTGAGAAGCAGCAGAAGCCGCGACTGCGACACCAGGAAGCATATTTTACCTCTTAGTATGTGTGATTTTCCCATTTTTGAGATGCTTTGAGATGCTTGGTTTCAGCTGGCATCCCTTTAGATCATGCGGGAGTTGGCTGGCTGTTACATCTCAAAAATCATCTCTCTTGGTGCTGTTTCCGCTGTTCCATTCTTGTGTACAGTTTTGCTTATTCTTTTCTTCTTCTTTTGTAATTTGTAATTCATCATTTCTCGCTGATCTGCTGTTTTCTTTAATTAATGAAAGTAGCAGAAGGGCATAGAATTACCTCAACTTGTTGGCTCTCTCATCCTCACCGATTCCTATGGACAAAACGGGGCTAAACAAAACTTGAAGAAAACATAATTTAAGTTCATTGTGCCTTGCAAATATCAAATATATACTCCACAAAAAAAAAACATAAAAACAAAATTTCCCACCTTAGCTGCTTTCCCGGTACACGTTATATTCATTTTACCCAAGTATAAGCTTCAAAGCAAAAAGTACACGTGCGGACAACAGCAGCAGATTTCTATTAGTCAGGCAGTAAACATCCAATTCAGTTCGGTTCTTTTTGCAGTGTAAGATTAAATTTGGTTTGTTAGATTAGATAGATTTAATGGTTATAAAAATTTATAAATTTTTAAAATTTTAAAAATACATACTGGAGTAAAAAAATATGATTAATCTGATTTAACGGATTATATTTGGTCCTGCACGTCACAAGACGTGTAAGATGGAAACCAATTCGTTAAATATCTATTAGTCTAAGTGAAATGTCCCGTCAACCTGTCAGAATAATTATGGTGATTTTAAATAGAGATTAAATTTAATTTTTTAAATTTAAATTTATAATCATAAATTATTTATGAGATATGGTGTTTTTTAATATAATTTTTATTATAAAATTTTAATTTAAGTTTATAATTATGAATTATTTAAAAAGAAAAAAATTAAATTTTAAATAAAAAATTTATATTGAATTTGATAATAAACTTTAATTTAAATACACTTAGGTTTTCCTTGAAAGAGTAATTAAAAAAAAAAATCACTTGCTCAAAGCGTTTTTATTCGTGGCGGAGTCGTCAGTACTCAGTAGCCCCCGAGCCAAGCACAAGCCCGCTGTGCGACGTCCGATCTTTACAAGGAGTACCAGAATCCGACGGCCAAGTTCACCAGCAAAATTACTGACAAGACTAACAGTATGATCAGTCCCCTCACGTACCCACCTCTGCCACCTGTCCCCCGTAATCGTCCTTCCAGCCAAAATTCGTTTCGTCGGACTCGCCACGTGTCCCATCCCCATTGAACTGTGTATATATACGCCACATTTGCTCTTACTCTACACCAACCCCACATTTTCTCTGCGTTTTCAATGGAAATAAACTTCCATCTGAAAGAAGAGTTCTCCGGCGCTGCGGGGACTGAAAATGCCAGCGTTACGATGCCGGTGATGAGTGTCGAAGATGCCTATGTCAACGGATTTCTTCCGGAGCTAAGCTTCCAGTCTGTACTGCAACCTTTGTCGTTGACGCTGGCGAACTTGTCTCCGTTCGACGGAGGAGTTTCATTTCATTCTCAATGTCAAACGCCGGCGGTAGCGTCTTTGTCTCCTGTGAGGCATGGCTTTGTGGGTGAAGAATTTCTGGAGACAAAGACTCAGAGCCATCGTGGGGTTTTGGGTCAGGAGCTGAAAGGGCCGGTACAAGAAGGCTTAAAGACGAAAGAGTTCGCCTTCGAGTTGCTGAAACTCAACAATGGCGCCACCAGCGTCGCTGCTTTAGCGGAACCTCTCATCAACTTCTTCACTTCCTCACCCCCTACTAACCCTACCCTCGGCATGATAGACCGTACTGATTTCACAGGCCACTTCAGCCATCTGGCTTTCCCGAACCAGAAGTCGCTGAAACTACCTCAAACTCATGCAGCTTCCGAGAACAAACGCATCTACTACTTCCAACCCACCGAGTCATCCTCGTCTTCACTTTCCAAAGACCAAATCAACTCAACTTCAGTGACAATGAAGCCTTCCTCGGCGGGGGTAGCTAGAAGAAAGAGGCAGAGGGTAAGCGACAAGATACGGTGCTTGGAGAAGCTGTTGCCATGGAACAGGCGAATGGACATGGCTACGATGCTCGAGGAGGCGTACAAGTACGTCAAATTCCTTCAGGCTCAAATTCGCGTCCTCCAGTCCATGCCTATTCACTCTACTACTGCTTCGTACAGTTCGAGTATCGCCAACGAAAACCCCAACCTATACAAGTTTGGCGGTGGAGAGCTGGCTAGGCTGAACCGCCAACAGTTACTGGAGGTGGTGATGAACTCAGCGGAGGCACAGACGGTGCTTTATTCTAGAGGTTGCTGTATTTATTCCGTGGAACAGTTGCTGTTGCTCAAGAAAATGGCGGAGAAAGCTGCAATGGAGCAAATCTTCTTCCACTCTGCTCAGTACTAATTCCGAGTTCCTAATTCCCTTTTTGGTACTCTCGAATTGAATCGTAATTAGTAGAGTAAGCAATAACTGATTAGAAATCACTAGTATAGTTAGTAGTACTAAAATCCGTTTTGTTTTCGGAGGGTTATTCAGATCATATACATCAACTAGCACACTAAGGAAATGAAAGGCTTGGTCCTTTAATCTGAGATTTTGAGTAATCAATGGAGTAAGCATGTGCTTGGCAAGCGTGTGACAGAGCTTTGTAATTATGGAGATAAGGAAATTTTCTGTGTTTCAGATTTATCTACAGCTTCTGTTTGCGTTCCAATGTTGCCAAGAAAGGGATTCTTCGTTGAAAGAAGAAAGGGATTCTTCCTTGGAAGATAAATGTGCATAGGAAGTGAAATTTGCTTGTCATTTTCAGGCAGTGATGTCAGTTGAAAATGAGAGTTAAGAAGAGGAGGGCCTATAATTATTACATCTAATTTGCATAGGCCGTAGTTCTTGATCATTTCCCTTTAATAGACATCTGATCTTTTGCAAATAGGGCTGGGGCATTGACCATGTTGGTAGTCATTTTGCATATGATCTTTACATGACATTTGTGAGCATCTTTTTTTGGTTTTCTTGGATAATTAAAATGGAAGAAAAAGGAAAAAATCGAAGCAAGAGAGCAGTTGAGTCTTTTAGACGTTGGTATATATATATTTTGTCGGCCATGGCTTCTGAAAAGTGCATATAATTCTGGTGATCTGCTGCTGCCTGCTCTTCCGTTTCAATCTGAAGTTTGTTCTTATTTGGGCATAAAAGTCATCTTGTAATATGAATTAGGTGAAGTATTTGTTCCCCTTCCCCTATCCTTTTTGTGAACCAAACCAGGCAAGTTGTGTATAGGCTTTTATGGTGTGGTTCCTCCTACTTTCAGAAATGACCATGCCTCTAATTCCACCTTAACTTGCCTGCTTCAAGCATAGGCCAATGCTGGCTTTTATTTTTGTTTTCCCCTGGAATTTGCAAAATTACAACGATTTAACGAATTCAAGCATATTAACAAGTATTTCAACTAATAACTTGTGTGCAATTTATGATCTTTTTGGAACAGGCACGTTTTTCTCTAAAGGGTCTCAGCTTTTCTGTCTCTGTTTTATTCTAAAAAAGACAACAAAGGTGAAACTCTCCTCGTCCCACTACCCAAATAATGCAGACAAAAACGTCTCATATCTGTCCAAAATGTTTTCTTCATCTTTGCCGTCGAACATGCAACGAATGATGTACTACTTCTTTTCTTGGACTCCAAGTACTTCTTAATTACCAGTGATTTAAAATTTTTTATTTTATAAAAATATTCATTTTTTTAAAAAAATAAAAATCATGAAACTCAACTACACTACTCGGACATCTAACTTTAAAAATTGATTGGACTTAGGGATCATAATGTAGGATTATTTTCAAACTGCTTCCATTTTGTTCCATCACGTTTTGATTTTATTAAGGAAACCACTAAATATTTTATCTCAAATTAGACAAAATATTTGGAAATTGATCATCATGTTTACCATAATATAATTATGAAAGGATACGTATTGGCATTTCCCTTTTTGTTAACGACGCTCCACCTTCCTTCATTTTTCTCATAGTAGAAAAATATACCCTTCTCTTTTATACATTTTATTCAACTATTTATTTTTCTCTTAGTAGAAAAATATATTCCATGTCATCAATTGTACATTTCCTTTTATAAATATATAAATATATAACCTGTTTCTCTGTGTGATAGATCGGAGAAGCATTACGCGTATTTAGATTTAGTTTGGGTTGAAAATTTCTATCTTAAATTTTGTAAAAGTGTATTTGTTATGAGATGGGAGATATAACCTACTTACATGGTTTAACTATATGTCTCAATTTTAAACTGAAGTAAAATTTCAATGTCTGCTTTTTCTTCCCTTCGCAGATTTGATCATTGCGGATAATTTATCGGCAAACATGATTCTGGGAGAGTAAGAAACAAACACAGATAACCGCATCCCAGTTGATATTGTGATTGATTTCAAGCAATTTTTGTTAAACTTGAAAGATCGAATTTATTGCCTGGCAACAACAAAGAAAGTATAACCATCTTCTGCCCCAAGCAGTGATTTGCGAACTAAACTTGATTAAATTTGCTTATGCTGTTCTAATATGCGATGGTGGAGAACTAGACAATCTAGAGGGCTGCAGTTTTTACGGAAAGATATCACCATATCTGATTTGTTTACTCTTTCCGTCTCATTTTATTTGACCTTTTTACTATATTGAGATATTTTAAAATAATTAATACTTTTTATAAGAGAAAATATTTTAATAAAATTTATACTATTAATCAACTACTAACCATACGATGTATTACTTTTATATATTTAAATTTAACATAAAATACTCATTGACCCACATATTTCTTACTTTTTATTATATTATATTATTTTTATAATATAATTCAAACTTTTGTATAAAATTTTCTACTTGATCAAATATTGTCAAATAAAATTGGATAGAGAAAGTATGTTGGATACTGTACCAAATAGCAATTAGGTATATGATGTAATAATTAAAATTTGATTCTAACTAATAAAAAATCGCTATTGATGGTGGGGTAGTGCTGATTCCTACCTCCTTATTAATAAAGCATAAAGTAATACAACACTAGAAGGAGATGTAAAGCCTTAGCTCTACATGATGGTGAAACCAATCCACTACTATAATTAAACATATGAAACGATATCACTAATCAATGAGAAAAATTCATCGAAAGCAAACCTAAATCAAGATGATGCAGAACCATCCACACAGAGCCGTTGTCCAATAAAGATTGCATCACAGTTGGTATTGGGATTGATTCTCAGGAAATCTTCAATTGACAGATTGGAATCTTGAGCAGTACTAAAGCAAGTTTCACCACTTTTATGCCCATGCACTGAGTTGCAGACCACAGCATCCCCTGATATTTATCATGAGATTAACACCCTGCATTTAAACTGTGCAGAATTGCCTGTAATAGAAACATGTATACCTAACACTGCTTAAAAATGCGGACTTACTCATTGGGGTAAATGTGAGAATGAGAAGAAATGAGAGAACCAGAGGCATCTTCATTTGAGCCATTGTCTGCCTACTGATTTTGCTTCAATTGCTGTTGTATATCTCAACTTGCTACTTCAAGGAATGATGAGTGATTGCTCATGATGAAGACTATGGAAGCATTTATAGGCAAATCTCAACATTGGGAAGACCAATTTTTGGACCATGCACAAACAAATTGGCTTAAAAGCTGGCCGGCGGCTGCTCTACCTTGCTTTTGTTTTACTTGTTTCAAATACTGCTGCTTCGATCACTTGAAGGGAACACAAATCTTGAGGGTTCAAGTTTTTGGAAGATGACAAATTCAGTCCCAACAATGTGGCATTGATTTTGCCACAATGTCTATCATTTGAGCCATTTTCTGCCTCCTAAATCTGGCTACCTAATAATCAGTAAAATACAAAATTTAAAATACATTCTCGGTATAAATTTAGTCATTTGTCTCAAGTTATCCCAATTGACTGCAATACGTTTTACGTTCTCCTTGTTTTAACTCTGTCAACATTCTTTTATGCTGAATATATTTATACTTCCATTACAATGCTGTAGCAGCAAAAGTGTTAGGACATTAATGTTTTGCCTCCAACAGTCTGATTTATCATTACAGTGAGAAAAATGCCTCAGCTCAAAGTATATAGGATTATTTAACAGCACTCTATGTCACCTCTAGTTTGCTGTTAAAAAAGAAAAAACAAAGAATTTATTTACATAATCATAGAATGCCCAAAAAATGAAATATGGTATTAATACAAATGAATGCACTGATTCCAGAAAGAACCATCAAATATCATCATCCAACAGGCCTACACAAACCTTCCATTAATGATTCCAGAAAGCTACATCAAACATTTCCTGAGAAAAGAGCTTCAGGAAGCCAAAATGCTTTGCATTTGGTTCTTTAACTTTGTGTTCTCTTTGATGGGTGGTTCATGGAGATGTTTGCCAAGGAAATCTGTGTCATGAGATTTTGTCTCTCTAAACAGTGTCTAATTAGTTGAAGTGAAAATCAATATATATTCGACGTCGCCTAAGAATAAACTATATACTACTTTTATCATTTCCTTCTCTATTTTGAAATGAGATGATGAAGATAATCATTTCTATATATATATATTTATCCATCGATTCTTGTATAGGACTTCCGTTTTCTTTCGTCGAGAAATAGGTCAGAATTCAGTTCTAGGTAACTGTCTTTTTTTACAAGTGAAAATGGAGCAACAACCTTAAGTACAATGTTCTCCTCCTGTTTTTTCTTTGAAGCACTAAACCATAAGGAAATTTCCCAATTAAAGGTCCGGGGCTTAATGTGGACTAAAAATGATGCCGAGTGATCAACAAAGTTCTCAGCCTTCTGCTGCCACAATTTATGTTTACTTCATATGCATACTCCATATTCTATCATCGGTTCAAAAAGGGTGAAGGAACACTATATTCGTCATACTCCCTCCTTTCAAAAAGAAATGTCTCTTTTCTATACATTTCGTACAGAAAAGAGACATTTAATTTTGAATGAAGGGAGTACATGATATTTACTATATAACACTAAGCTCCCTGGGATTGCTCGGGGGAGAAAGGAACCTGCTTGAAAAAAAAAAAACAAATCAAAGCTATATGAGACTGAAATTTTCCAATCATATGCCGATACTAATTTAGTAAAACCACTAGTTGTTCGTTGATCATGAAGAGCAGGAAGCAGCAAAGGATACAAATTACAAAGTACAGAAACAAAAGAGGGACAAAGTAGTGGAGAAGCCACTATTCTATCAGAGAACCATTTTATTGACTACATTTCCTCCAAATCAGCCTTAGCTGAGTCTATGATTCAATAGCAAGAACTACTCAGAAAACTTAACCATCCACACAAAGCCATTGTCCGACGAAGATGCTATTGCAGTTGATGTTGGGATTGATTGCAAGGAATTCTTGAGTTGAGAGATGGAGTTTCCGGGCAACACTGATGCAAGTTTCACCAGCTTCTGCTCCATGCACCGAGTTGCAAACCAAAGTTGCATCTCCTCCTCCCTTTGCACTTCCAGCAGCATCAACTAATTTTCACCAAAACAAAAAAAAGACAATTTAATTTGTTAGAGAATTCCATTTGTCCTTTTTTAAGGTATACGTGTTAAATAACTTTCTTAGAAGACTGCAAAACTAGAAAACATTAGTAGAACTTACTTCCTATGCTTCTGCTCTGCGCAGCCAATGCAAGGATGAGAAGAAGTGCGAGCACCAAAAGCATCTTCATTTGGGCCATTGTCTTCTTAATTACAAAACTTTGCTTCAACTGTTGCTGCCTCAATTCCTAGTTATGGATTAGAAGTATTTATAGGCAAACCGCAACATTGGAAATTAAGACCAAATTTTTGGAGTATGCAATGGAAAAGTGTTATCAACTTTGGCCGGCTAACCTCTCTTACTTGGCACACTTGCTTTTGAGTTCACTTTGTCTTTCTATCTTTTTAAACGTTCTAGATTGAGGTTCTAGATATTGCACCGGAAAAGGCGACAGTGGAAAACAGACAAAGAATGTTCTGATTAGTTTAAAAAGTAATTTGGATCCTTTGTAACACGCTTAATGATAGAAATTCTTATATATATATATCTTATACTAAATAAGACACATTTTAAACTCTAAATGCTATAATTAGAAATTCATAGAGAATGTTATAGAGGATCTTGAGTACAAAAAGCACTTTCTCTCTTATTTTAAAATATAAAATTTTTTAACTCTTTTTACAGAGATTAAAGAAAAAGAAAATATAAGATATTTGATTGAACAAAACTGACCACATATTTAAACATGTTTAAATCTATAAAACATAAAAAAAATTAGTCTCCTCAAATTTTAGACTATTAACACTGGCAAAAAAGAAGCATTATATAATAAACATTGAGAAATTGGCAAAAACAGTTCTATAACTATTTTTCTTGTCTTATGAAAGTCCTATAACTTTTATTTCAAATATTTTAGTCCTAAATCTATTTTTTAAAAGAAATAATGATCCTCGCCGCCAGTCCTGCGGTGGAGGGCAAAAACTCACGTGTGCACCGCACATGCAATCAGTTTCAAGGGCAAATATGTCAATTACTTACTTTTACTAATTCAACCCCGAAGAGTATCCCAATTCTCCTCTTGATAGTTCCTCTGGCAACGAAGTATTCTTAACTGGATTGGGCTCAAATCTCTGTGTCACCCCCGAAACGTTCGATGGCATGCTGTCGTGGTCAGCTTCTTGTCAATGCAGAGGCGAAAAAGATACCATTATGGACTCTGAAAACAAGCCACTCAATGCAAAATTTCAAGAACTAGTTGATAAGGTTGATAATGGGTTTGGCACAGTTTCGCAACTCAATCTCTCTCCAATCATAACCAATCCAAGTAAATCATCTACCAAGAAAATGGACGTCTTACCCGGCGAACAAACCAAAATTAGGCGAAGTTCGGCTAAGTTTGAGGAAAGCAATGCCTACGGTGCTCTATCGGTGAAGGTAGTCAAAGAAGACATTGTTAACACTTCTCCGAAAGAGCAGAAGACTACTCCTGCGAGGAGATCTTCAGCAATTCACAGGGTGTCAAGCTCAGAACTAACTCTCCAAGAATAGTGCATAGGAGGATACAAGCCAGAAAAAGCGTGTCTTCTAACTCGAGTGGAAGCTGCAGGAAATCCATAAGATGCAAAGTTTTTATCGCACTAGACCAACATCTTTTGTTATCATTTCATCATATGATCATTAGCTGAATTCCTTTCTGGTTTCCTGGTGCTCTTTGGATGTTTCAGCTGGGTAGCAAGGAAAGTTGGGAAGCCTCTAAAAATAGAGGAGATTGAAATAGCCCCTCCTGAGGCCTGGGAAGTTCGGATCAAGATTCTCTGCACATGTGAGTAATTGACATATTTGCCCTTGAAACTGCTTGCATGTGCGAGGCACGCGTGAGTTTTTGCCGGATTCTACTGCAGGACTGGCGGCGAGGATCACTATTTCTTTTAAAAATAGATTCAGGACTAAAATATTTAAAATAAAAGTTATGAGACTTTTATAAGACAAGAAAAATAGTTATAGAATTGTTTTTGCCAATTTCTCAATAAACATTTTATACTATGCATGAAAGCAGATGAAAATTAATCCAAAATAAGCAATTTTAATTTCGGAATTTCTTGCTTGTGAGAGCTAAGGGTACCAATGATATACAGAAGCAATTAGATTGGAGAAGGATGATATTTAAGTCTATAGATGGAAGGAGAAGTTTGATTTTGAGGAGGCAAAAGTTTATACCATTCCGTACAAAGAAATTTCACAAATGTTGGAAGGCAAATTTGAAAAATACTTGCAAGAGGACATTAAAAAAGTCTATTTAAAGTAAGAAGATTGTTCAATACAGGACGATTTTATTAATGCAGTGGATATTTTTTACAAATTTTATTATTTAAAAAAATTAAACCAAAAAATAAAATTAAAAAAAAAAAAACTGGGGAGAGGGACGCCCAAGCTGGGCTCCCTTTCCCCAGTGGGTTGCTCTTGCGCCAGCTTTTGGCACAATCCAAATGTGTGGGCCTCCTTTTTTTGCCCTTTTTTCTGTTTAATTTTTTTAAAAATAATAAAAATTTAATTTTTAATGAATACTATTTTATTAATTTTTAAAATTTTATATTAAGATTTAAAATCATAATTCAAAATTAATTTAAAATTTAATTACAATCAATTATAATTTTTAATATTTGTTTTTTCTTTTAATTTTAAAAAATTTAAATAAGTGATGAAATTCAATATCGATACAATTTGAACGAAATGTGAATTTTGATTATCTATTAGATCTCAATATGTAGTAATTATTATAAAATAAATATCACCTAGCAAAATTTCAAAATCTTATATAGTATTTAAAGAATAAAAATATCAAAATTATTTAAAAATTATCTTATATTAATAAAATCATACGTGTAATACTTATGTAAAGAAATCTAGAGCTATATGAGAATGAAATTTTATACTAGAACGCCTTAATTAAATGAAACCAGTAGTTCCACACTGATCATGAAAAGCAGGAAGCAGCGAAGGATACGAAGTACAGAAACAAAAGAGGGACAAAGTAGTGGAGGAGTCACTATCTTAGGATCATGAGGAGAACCATGAACAATTCTCTTTTATTTACTACACTAGAAAAAAACCCATGCATATTGCATGAGATCAAATTTTTATACTCAATTATGGTTAATATATTTTTAAAAATAATTACAAATAAAATTTATGATGTTAACACTAAAAAATCAACTTAACTGTTGTAATTTTACTTTAAAATTAACATCTTAATTTTATCCAAGTCCTTCTTATGTCCAAAAGAGAAAGAAAACTAAATAATTTATTTTAAAAATTATTACAATATTTACAGAAAAAAGCTTAACTATAAAAGTATATTAAAATCTTCATAAAATGAAAAATAATTTATTGATTGAATTTTCACGAAAAAGTAAGGTTGAAGAGTAAAACTTCACATAAATTACATATGTTTACTTTAAAAAATTATGTAAGTATCATCATAATAATAGAATGCTCTAATAATTATTAAAAATGTCCTACCCAGTTTCTACTGGCATGCCTTTCCTCCCTCCAGAGGAACATCTCCTTCTAAGAAAAATGTTTAATGTCTCCATGTCAAGAAGAACAATCTTTAAAACATTTAGATGATTTTACAATTTCTCTTGTATTTTCTCACAAACAAAAGTAAATCACATTAGTTTATGAAATTAGCTAAAAATGCATTATGAAAAGAGAAATAATTATTAAATTCTACTTAAAATAAATAATTAATAATAATGTAAAAATTACGAAAATATAAATTGTTGGTTATAACTAATAATAATATAAAGATGGTTGCAATCAAATTTACCAAATATTTTAGGTCGAAGCGGGAGAAATGAGATTCTCACAATAAAATTATCCAACAATCTCTAAATTCGACTATCTTATGTCAGATTTGCTTAACTATAATTGCATAAAATACCATGATTTTTATCGTATCTTTGGTAAAAGAAAAAAAATGGAAACTATGGTGCATGAATGGTCTTCCTAAAAATCAATATCCGTTAAGTTAGCTACCAATCTCTACCATTTTGGCTTCTGAAATTGATGTATGTCCAATCTACAATTACCATGTTTCTCCACATATTTCTTGAAAAAATATTAACACGTTAGTCAAGAGTTTCTATTACTTAAAAAAAACTAAAAATTCATGAAATATAAAATTTGTCTCATAAGAGGATTAGAAAGACATAGAAATAAAAACTCCAAGGTTAAATGATGACCTTCACAATAAGAAAAGAGTAGCTTTTTTCTTCTATTAAAAACAAAGAGTAGAAACATCTTCAAAAACTGTTTAAAAGAAAAGGTAAACGAACAGGTTGGCCTATTGTTTGTGTTTAATATGCGATTAACATAGCATAATAAAAATATGGCTACTTAAAAACAAAACCATCTTGAATGTTAAGGAAATGTAAGAAACTCATAAACTAATTGAAGAAACTTAAATTGTTTAATAAAATCTAAAGAGGTGGAAAAGAAAAAATAGAATGGCCACTTAAGACCAAAAAGTAATAGTGTAAGATTTTATACTAGTAGTAAGAGTTGAGACTCCTTAATAATGAAGTTGATGGTTCAATTCATGTTCGATAAAGGTTTTATTAGTCTCTCGTTTTATAGAGATATTTTCTACTTATATAAGTATTGGAATTAAGAGGATGTTCTTTATTGATTAATTATATAATCTTCACCAATAATGTGTCACCTCTTGTATTAAAAATTAAAAAAAAGACTAAAAAATAATAATAATTGGTTAAGAATTGCTAAAAGTAAATCATATATATTTAAATAAAAGAAAATGACAACATAGAATGAAATACTAAAATCCATCAATTCTAATAAACTTTAGTAAGATGGATTGAAATAGTATTATACTTGGAAAGAACATTGAGAAGGAGTGTTCTTTAGTTTTTGCATTTTTTAATAGGGAGAAGAAACTTAAGTTGAATTAAAAAATGTGAGAATAAAATATAGACAAAAACATAATTTCTATCTTTGTACGTTGATTAGGGTAATAAAGAGATGAAAAAGTAGTTATAAAATTATAACAGATGTGTGGTAGTGGTTGATTAGGAGAGTTGGAGAAGATAATGAGAAAGTAGGAGAAGATAATGAGAGAAGATATGGATAAATTTTTCATTAATTTATTAAACAAAAAAATTACTGAACAAATAAAAAAATTTCAAAATAATTTAAAAACTCAAAATTTCTTAAAATATGATTGGGGTCTTAAAAGCTTTGGAGAAAGAGAAAGATAAAAGTGTTATATATATATATATATATATATATATATTACCAAAATACTTTTACTCTCTCTCCTCCTCTAAAACTCACAAATCTCCAATTCTAATTTCTAAAATTTTAAATTTTTTATTAGTTAGAAGAGTTGTCATTGGCTAAGAGATTTTTTTATAATAAAATAATATGAATACTTTAGTTTATCATAAACAAATCTTTTAATTTAAATTAAATTTCTAATAACTTTCTACTAACTCCACATAACTTTACTTACTGTCACTTTCTCTACAAACTTTTTCTTTCTTCACAAACTTTTTTTTATACATGTTGCTCTTATTCTCTTCATTTTTCTCTTTTACTTTAATGTTTGACCTTTGAATTTGATAAATAGTATTATAGATTTGATTTTATTTTTCTTTTCTTGAAGAAATAATTTATTTTTTTGATAAGCTTATCAATGCTCAATGCATCTCTTATTGTTCAAAAGATGTTTATGAATTAATTCTTTTTAGAAAATATTTCTTTTTCTTTAATTTGTTGAGAATTTTTTTGTGTACAGGTGAGATGTTTATAAATTTATTTATTTTTAGAGAAGATTTTTTTTGTTGAAATTTTTTTGAGATGGAGGCCAAAATGAAAAGACTGTCCCATGCTTCTTCCTTTAAAATGGAGGAAAATATATAAGTGTTATACACCTTATACATATCAGGCACATTTAGAATGTTTTAATTTTTCATTCAAATAAGTATTTTAGCTTTATTATTTTTTAAATTTTGAAATATGTCTTAGAGGCTTCTTTAGTTAAATCTTGTAAAATGAGAGGTATGCACTTTTTTAATTTTTAATTTATTTTTCTCTTTAATATGAGTCCGTGTAATCTCTTTGGGAATAATATATATATATATATATATATATATATATATATATATATATATATATATATATATATATATATATATATATATTTGAAACTTTTTAAATTTTCTGATTATCAATAAGTTTGCAAGTTGTACATGACTTTCATATGTAGTTATTCATTTGCTCCCATCTTTTTGTCAACTTCTTTTATTTTTTAGTTTTATTTTCAGCATCATTGATATTTTTTCTTTTTACATCTTTCATGCCTTTTCTTTTTTTGTTTTGATCAAATGATAATCTATTTTATATTTTTAGTTGTTTTAATATAAAATTATTGTATTTTTTTTATATGTTTTGAAGATTCAAGCTTTTTCTTTTCTTCGTTTGTTCGAGGGAATGACTTCAAAAATATTTATTTGTTTAGTTCTTGGTATCTATTATACTAATTTGATCAATATCTATTACTATCTAATCTGATCATTTATTTGTTAAGTTTTAAGAATAAAAGTGTTTAATTGACTATTAAAACATTCCACACCAGAATATAAATAACTTTACGGTACATTAAACATAAAATGTAATAGTCGATAGTTTTTATTTTTTTATTTTTGTCTTTTCACCAAATGAATATAAAAGAAAGAAATAATTTTATAAAGTATATTAACACTATAGTTTCTTTATAATGGAGTAAAAACACGATTTTTTAAGAAAAAAGTTGATCAATAACCTGAAAATAATTTCATTTTGAAAAAATCTTTCTTTAAGATTTTTAATATAAAATACTAATATTTTTTATTTTTTTTGTTATTTATTTTTTAAGAATGAAGAGAGACAAGTAAGAGAAGAGGAATTTTAATTTTCACAATGATTTTATTGTAAATATATTTTATTTTTTAAAGATCAAAATAAATAATTAAATAATAAAGAATTCTCTTTTTCGTTCACACATAATGAGAGTAGGAGGTGAAGACGACAGAATAATTAAAAGATCATGCCGTAAAGTTAATTTACTTTAAGGATATAGAAAAGAAGTACAACTTATAATGCATTTTTTATTTATTTTCTTTTCATTTAATTTACTTATAATTAACTGTTAGTGTATAATTTTTTAATTAAATATATAAATTTATTTTATTTTTTTATAATAACTCTAATAACTATTTATATAATAATACATATTAATATTTCTTTATAGTATTTTTTTTAAAAAAATTAACTCTGTCACAAAATAAATAGACTCACTCATGGTTATGTTATTAAATATATATTTTTAATGACATTATTTCTCTTTTTAAAAATCTATTATCATTATACACTTATTTTTTTAAGTATAGATTTACTTCATATCAGCTTTACCTGAATCTGTGATACAATAGCAAACAACTCTCAGACTACTGAACCATACACGCAAAGCCACTGCCCCGACGAAGATGCGGTTGCAGTTGACGTTGGGATTGATTGCAAGGAATTCTTGAGTTGAGAGATCAAATTGCTGGGCAACACTGATGCAAGTTTCACCAACCTCTGCTCCATGCACTGAGCTGCAAACCAGAGTTTCATCTTCCCCTCCCTTTTCACTTCCAGCAGCATCAAGTAATTTTCACCAAAAAAAAAAAAAAAAAGGAAGGATCAAGTAAGTTTGTTAGAGAAAATCCATTTCTTTTTTCAAGCGATGCATTTTATGTTTATTGCTGAAAATGATTATTCTCGCGGCACTCGTTTCTTCTTTGTTTAGATTATTAGGGATCAAACAATAATGTTTCGGTTTGATTTTTTTTTTTTAGCATTTCTATTATAAAAGTTATTGTAAGTGTTGAAATTCTATAATAAGAATATAATAAGAATGTTATAAAGGATTCGAACCACTAAGGTTCTTAACTTTCACCCGCTCTCAAGAATAAAAATATCTTTGTTGTATGCTGTCGATACAAAAAGTCTTGCTTGTACTGTTTCAAAAATTTTAAGAACAAAATTTGTAAACATTATATCATCAGCTTTTGTTTTGTACCCTTTCAAGTACATCCTAGTGTTCGATCAATCTGCTAATTAATTAGATTGGTAACCATCAACTGACGTAAAAATATTCTGTTCAGGGTTGAGGGAAAAACAATGCTCATAGAATTGGTAAGAAAGGAAAAGGGAAAAGCATCATTGAATTGAAAACCTTAAGCAACACAGTCATGCCTCTTCAATACTTTCCTTGTCCAAGAAAACTAAGCTAGGTTGATCAAGTTCCCTTCAACTCACGTATCAGATTTCATACCTGCGACCAAAAGGAAGGAAAGCAAAAACAGAAACACATTTCTATTGGTAACCAGTAACATAAAACATATCTCTGATGTTCGCCTCCAATTAAGTGAATGCTAGAACAAGCTTGAAGCAATACCAAACAGACCAGTGTTTACTTATCAAATTCCCAGATAACGCCTCCATCCTCTGCAAGAGCAATAAAAGCATGTTGTTAATTAGAAGATCATGAGCAAAGATAAAGGGATTTTTTAGTGCAGGAGAGACATGAAGGATAAGTGGCTAATAGATCTCAGTCTTCTAACAGTACAAAAGGAAATATGCTACCAAAAATATGAACTATTTGTCATCCACATTAGTATGCTGCTGTGTGTTCGCAGGAGGAGATGGTGGTTTTGGCACTTAAAAATGGTAGCACTCTGGAATATCATGGAAACTAAAGATGCCTTAACCTAATTTCATCTTCAGAGATTTAATTCTAATCTAGGTGAAAAAGAAGATCCTGGTTGATGTAGAACTGGGAAGAGTAGATCACACTTAATGAGTCATCATTCTGGTGCGTATGCACATATGAGATGTGCAATGCAACATAGGCATCCTAGTTTATACAAAGTGAATCATGCATTTCACCTTTGCAGTACGCCTTCTGATACTAAGGGTAGTATATCTCCATTTTGACTATTATCTCTTCTGCAATCAAGTTGCAACTAGGTCTTATAAAGCCTTCCAGTAGCTTCATATTTTCAAAATAACCAACAGGGATCCTTCAAGTGGATAGGGTATGGACTGATCAGATCCTATACAAGCCGGAGCCAAAAAAATCTAAGCATGTAATTCTGAAACCCGGAAAGTTGAAACACAACCCAAATTTGATATTCTTGATTACAAGAAGCAAATGACAATTAGTTCACTTCTATCATATGTTGTTAAATAAAGCAGTAATGAAGTAAAGACAAAACCTTTGATCTTTTTGTTTATCCAGGCTTCTAGTAACATTCCTGCACCAATTCCACCAGCAATCCATGCACCATAGTAACCAATGGCAGATGGCAATGATCTTCTAGGGAGAAAGTAACAATCAGGAATTTGTCTAACTTTTTTGGGGAGCCGTTTCTTTGCAACTTGTCCAGTAGCTGGTTGATCAGATACTGACTCACCAAAACTTTTCCAGGCCATCCCTTTCATTGGGTCCTTTGCCTCTTCTGTGCCCATAATGAAGGACTCTATTGGCCTTGAGGCTGCAGCTGGAATCTGAAAAACCAGAAAGATATAATTGTCAGAAGCTTATATGCCACTATATGGTCTGAGAGAGTTATTAATTTGACTTTTTTCACCCACTTAATAGAAAAATGTTCAACTTGCATACAGGCTAGTGTGCCAATAACAAAATGAGAGCCACTTAGCTACATCTTGCCAAAAGATATTATAATAGTGCAAACAAAAATCAGATATATAGTTACCCATAAAAAAAAAATCAGATATATAGCAAATCCAATTACCGATGCTGAACAAGATGATTGAAATTCAGATAAAATGACTGGAATGACAGGAATACTAATGCAAGAAACTCATAAAAGAATAAAAAATTTTCAGATAAGAGTTGGAGAATATTACATCTTGACGATATCAATTCCATAACATTTGGTTCAGTAGATTTTTTCCTAAAGACGTCAATTGAAATGGGTGCTCAAATGACTGAACAAGTTGGATGATTTATGATTGTTCTCACATTAACTTGGATGAACAACTACCACAGCCAGAAAAACTAATAAGATTCAGAATGTTAACGTGAAAAAAGCAAGTCTATGCATGCACACAAGAATACACCACATATAAGGAGGGGGTAATGTAACTGAAACGGCCATTATGAATAACCTTCACGAGGATTCTGATATGTTGGTTACAATAAACTTATTTGCTTTCCTATGTTTGCACTAGAAATTCTTTAAAACCAGTTTTTCTAAACTTTGAAACCTAGAGCATCAAATTTCTTGGTAGCTTATGGAGAAGAAGGGGACAAGTTTTCTTGGGTGGGGTGGGCCATTCCAAATCTTTTATGCCTGGCCTTAGCTAATGGAGCTTTAGAGAGAGTTTCATGCACTTTCTCACTTGCCCATCTCTTTGCCTGGGCATTCTCATAAGCTGATAGACTAGACTGTGGACTGCAGGCCGGGCTCTTCACTGTAGAACTTTTACCCATTCAACTACAGCACAGCTATACTTCCATTGCTTTGGCTAGAACCAGAGTCATAAGAAGGTAGATGGATTCTTGACCTCCGGCTTTAGTGGAAGAATGAGAAGAGTTTGCTTCACAGCACAGCCAAAAGAAAGAAAGAGCTTTGCTCGGTTGGTCTTCCTACGCTGATGAATGCCGAAATTAGAAGTTCCAAATCTGTCTTTCACCGGTGTGATGCAATTCTTTAGTAGGGAAGTTTTCGTTAGCTCGTATAAGCCACCAGGCCTCAACCAGTTTTCAGTCATTAGTTTCTGGTTCACACGCTCCACCTAAGTGCTCAAGTTTCAGAATCGTTGACCTATTTGTCTGAAGAATGCTCCCAGGAATAAGTAGCTTATCTAGGACCTCTATCAACTCTATGCTATGAGAAAGAGAGACCTCAAGACTTGAAAAGGGAGACCTCAAGACTTGACCTACCTCAGTGAATTTCAGGCTCTCCTCAAGACTTGACCTACCTCAGTGAATTTCAGGCTCTGACACACTCATCATGACAAGTAAAATGAACATTTTCTAAGTCCAAACATGTTGTAAAAATTAATTCATCAGGAAATTTAATTCTTAGATGTGTAAATTATTTCCATTTCAACCATGTAATGTCCAAGAGTCAGTCTCCATGTGAAGTCTGGGTGGGTCAATCATGTAAGACGAATGTAAGGTATGAGCCTCCGAAGATAGCCAGCAAGTGGAACAGAAGCTTGGCTGACTAGAGTTGCAGAAATAACCAATCACTATAAAATAAGATAGTCATGCAAAGCAAATATTTCGTTATGACAATCAGCCAGCAGAAAGATATTGCAATCCTGGATCCGTTCCTCTCAGGAAGGTGGGACAGTGCTGCTAGCATAAAGATGGTTCATTGTATGCGTGTGTCTTTACTGGGGGTGGGAGGTTGGAGGTACCAGAAAAGTAAAACCATCAAGATTAAAAATGACATTCCTAAAAATTCAATAAGCACCCAGGACCTCAGTTAAATGAATTTCCAATTTAATCAACAAGAAATGATATATCTAGTCCTTTTCAAGTCACTTAATGGCAAAGAAAATGTTGAAAGAACTAAAACTTGTTTGCTTCCAAAAGACAAAGATTTGGTAAAACCCATCAAACAAATTCTGGGATTTCAAGCAAATACTGCTGAAATTGCATTGAACATGTACTAAAAAACCAAAATTTTCCATCCAAACATTCAGTATGTTTTGGTTTATCACTACGTCTTCGTAATCCAAAGCAACTTTATAGTTCCTCCAATTAGCAAGAAAGAAAGCATTTCCTGTGGATGGGATTCTATTTTCTAGTTGCTTTTTTCTTATCTGCTGTTGTAGTAAGCATAGAACCACTTATTTAGTGATTATGTTCCAGAAACTATCACCAATTGTTTAGCTTACCTCCATTCCTCAAAAAAAGCATTTTAGCATCCCTATGCTAATTTCTATTGATCACGGTCCAACACTTCCAAAGTATAGGTAAAACAGTCCAGTAACTCAACAGTCACGCCAATATGAAAAAATCATTAAGGTCAAGAATATTCTTCTAAATAATTGTAGTTGCTTATTATTCCATTGAGATAAAAAATCGCTGACCAGTTCATACGACCAAAAAAAAAAAACATGAATGCCGCACAGTTGTGAATCATCTAATGTAATAATAAGTCACTCCTTCACCCTCAAACCCCCATAAATTTAAAATTCTAACAAAGACCTTTCAGTGATTCTATTGCAATATTCAGGGGGGGAAATTGTAGTAATTTCCGAGCAATCTAAAAGAAAAAAAACCCCTTTATAATCATACCACTTCGATTCTAAGATTGGATTACCACATTTTTTCTTCCAAATTCTCGCTTGACGGTCCTCTTCCCAAACTTTCATCCTCATTGCTTCTAATTAAAAACTTTACCATTTCCATCCAAAACCCTCCAGAAAAGCTTTGAACTTTCAAGACAAGTCCACCACCAGCTCCTAATTTCTTGCAAATAACATAGGAACAGTTTCAAGAAAGCAACCGTATCTCTCTCAAAATCAATCCACAAATAAATAAAAAAAAGTACATTTATGAAATAGAAGCTTGTATTAGCATAACATGACAATATGATCAGAAGAAAAAAGAAACAAATACCTGTATTAATCTTAATCAACTGAACTTAGCCTTTTACGTCGCTGCCGATGCCGGGTTTCTGCTGATAACTTGGAATCTCCTTCAAAAGTTCTCGGTTTTGTTCTCCAACAGAATGGAGGAGAACGCTTTCAACTCTATCAGCGCAAAGTCGCGTGGCGGGGGTGATTAAAAGCGGACAGGGAAAAGCTTACTGATGAAGTCGGGATTTGCCAGCTAAAGATTATCTCGTTAAAGGCCCCTTCTATTTATTTGGAGTTGCTACCTAAAATGCTTTAAATTGCTTAGGGCAGGACTCTTTCTTTTTATTAAGTTTATTTTCCTCTTTTATAAGGTTTTTTTTTTAATAAAATTTGTAACTCTGTAATTGATATGTATAATCTCTGTCAGTAATTTGTCGTTATTTATTTTTTCAAACAAATTATTAATTATAATATCATATAATATTATTTTATAAAATTATCGTTTCTCTTTTTGAGATTTAGGTTGATACCTCAGTATGAGTAGTTTGCTAAGTAGACATTTTATTTCTTAATATTAATATATAACTAATTTTTTTTGGCTTTTAGTCAAATAGTTTCTTTAAGAAAATTATTAAATTGGTTAAAGTATCAAATTTATTTTATAGTCTTTTAAATATAAGTGGACAGAGTTAGTCATCCAAGTTTCTTTGAAATAAATGTCCTAGAATTATTCTGATTTGCAATAAGCATATGAAATCAACTATTCCAAATTCTTTTTCTATTTTTGAAATTATTTTTGTCTAGAAAATGTTAAAGGATGGTATAGGAAAATATTTAAAATTTATTACAACTACTTACTGATCTTATGGTTGTCATAATATTTTCTTACTATATACGTTCAAAATAGATAAACATTTTTTTTGAGAGGAAAAGTATTACTAACAAACTTTTATTATTGAAAAAAAACAACAAATTCGTAATTATTTATTTAAGTAAAAAGGAAAGCTTTTACAAGAAAGAAAAAATATTTTTATACCTAAGGATGAATGGGAGGTTACCAAATATTGAACTCTATTTTTTATTGTTGGAAGAAATGGGCAGCAATTCATGGGATTTTTACCAAGAATTGTGTAATTTTTTTAAAAGTAAATTAAAATAGTTTAATATTAAAATATTATTTTATATATAATCATAACGTTTTTTAATTTGTCGTAATTTAAATTCTACGTCAAAATAAAAATAATAACGAAATGCCTTTACGTTTAATGTTATCAGCTGAAAAGTGATAATGGCGAGAGGAAAACATTATTTTGCATGCAATTGCCTCATATTGCAACTTCATGGTCAACGTTTTGATGATGGGTTTTTTATTTTGGGATTTTAGCGTTACCATTTGTCCTTCTAAAGAGGTTTGGTTAGGATACATATAGTATTTTTTTTTAAGTTTGTATAAAATAGATTTTCAATCGTCATATTTTGATCTAACGGTTAAAAATTTACATATTAAGAATAATTATTCGTAAAATAATTATTCTCTTATGAAGAGAATAATTATTCATTTCATAAAGAATAATTATTTTACCTGAATAATTATTCTTAATTTGTAAATTTTTAACTGTTGGATTAAAATTTGACGGTTGAAATTTAATCTGTACAAATTATTAAAAAAATACTATTTATACTCTAGCCAAATCGGTCCAAAGGCCAACAATGAAGTGTAGAGAACATGGGGTTGCAGAATGAAAACCACCTTTGTATCCAAAAGCCTACACTGTAATCCTAGAGGTGAACTCCTCTTTAACCTTTTAAGAAATAGCAATACTTGTACACCAAAATAATGTCAAGTCATATATATATATATAGTTGAATTCTCCTCTGCTCAAGAAAGCGAAATCATAATATTATCGAATCCACACTTCCAATCTTCTCTTCTGACGCACAACCATTAACTGATTAACCAGGGCTTCAAGCTCAGCAAATATGCAGATTTAAAAGAGAATAACGAGATAATATTTTATTTTAAAATTTTTTATCTTGAATTTTTTTTAAAAAAATTATTTATAAAAAAAAGTAAGACTCAAAATGAAAATTTTATATTAAATTTTGGAGTAAAATATTATCCAAATACATATAATAGCCAATAAGACGCTTGCTAATCTTTGCGTTAATACTAGCCACTTTTGCTGAATAAACATGCCAGTCAATACCGTTTAAGAAGGATTCAAGTTGTGCATCCTTTTTGACAAATTATACTAATCAAATTCCAATACTTCAAAATTTTAGATTTCCTGTCTGAAGACCCTTTCAATAAAAAGGCGAATGCAAACAAAAACAATATGCGGGCACACACATCCTGAGGTTGCAATCAAGATAAAGCAGAGTTTGCCCAGTTACATTTCAGCAACTCAACCTCTGACAAGATGTGCCAACTATAATCAACTTACAAGCATGTAAAAAAAAAGGGGCGGAGGGCGTAACTATATACAAATTTTTTTATTATATATTATATAAAAAATTTTATTATTTATTATTTATTTTTAAAAAATTCATAAATTTTTTTAAAATTTTAAAAGTAAAAAAATTTATATCTATCAATAATAATTATTTTTTTCACGAACAAAAGATAATTTATTAAATTATATCTAATTTTACATTATTTTACATAAAAAAAATTTTAAATTAATTTTAAAATGATTGATTTTAAAGATAAAATAAGAGCCGAACTTGTATATAATTTTTATCAATAATAGAGAACGGTAATTTTATTCATTCGTAACTTAAAAAGATAAAGAATGGAGAAGGATAACTTAAAAGCGGAGCAAACATTACATTAATACTATAATTTTACTTATACTTGAAATAATTGATCATTAAATTTTGACCTTATAATTTGTGTGGTATTAAATAATAAGAGAAATGTTATGAATAGATAAAATTACTATTTAAAAGAATGACTCGAATGTAACATAACTTTTTTGGTTAAAATCTGTCATTACATTTAAAATATGACGGATATAATTATTTAAAATAAATTATGTATATAAAAAATAAAATAAAATAAAAAATTTTAATTAAAATAATAAAAGTAAAAATAGTTTGAAGACAAATATAGTTAATTTTTCTTTTTTGAAAAAGAAAATAGTGGACTTCTTTTTTCACTCTTTTTTTTTTTCTTTTTACGTGTTTATAAAGAAAGTAATCCTGAATCTGCTTTTGGAACCAAAGTCCCAAAGTGGGACATCTACTCCAAAATAAATTAAATAATGCGGATTCGTCAAATTTGCTTTATGAATATATGGCAATTGATATTCATTTTGCATTTTTTTTTATATATGGCCACGGGGTCGTAAACCCCAAATAGGAGTGTGATCCGATTTAAAAAAAATTTAATTTTACTATTTAAAGAAAAATTTAATTTTTTTTATGTTTAAAAAATTAAACCAAATCTAATTTACCTTCAAACTGAATTTTCTCTAAACCGAAATATTTTGATTTAGAGAAAATCGAAATATATAAAATTAAAAATTTTAAATTTTAATATAACATTAATTATACTCTAATATTAATTATAATATTAATTAAAATATAATTTAGTTTGAATTATTAGTCTTTAAATATTAATTATAGCCAGCAAAAAAGTTATTGTTATATAATATTCATGATATACCATTTTAATTGAAGGATCTTGATTGCATCTTAATCATCTATGTTTCTGACCCGCTCAATAGACAGTGCGTCAAAGCCTAGAGGCAACATTTTACTGTTTTTCTTTCTCACTTGTTACTAATGTATATCTACTATTGTGAGGACCAACTTGGAATTGCCTTTCTACTACCGAAAAATTTTATGTTGACTTATCCACCCATTCTTCGAGACTAGATAAATCTCTGTATAAATATTATTTATAAATGCAAAAATTTACTCACTATAAAAACTATGTAACGCGGTTTTATTCTAGAAAAGCATGATTACATCTCAATCGTGCACACTTCTAGTGTGTGCGTGAGCATCATCACTTCCTTTCCTTAATTTGCTGCTTCAATAACCCTCTGGATACATGGTTGAGAGTCATGACCAAACTCATTGGTTAAATTACCATCAGCAATGTTCATAGTCAAAAAGACCGACACCACTAGCCAATTTTACCTGTCTGATGCCAGCCCCAGAGCTGCTAAGCTGTATTATGCCCTACTTTCCTGGTGAACACATGAAGGGAGGAATCCAAAGAGAAGAAAAAAAGTAGGCTAAAGGGCACACAAAAGCAGATAAAGTTAAGCACAGTGTTGACAAAAGGACCTTTTATAAGCTTGATCTAATATGAGTTTCCATTTATCTATTAATACGAGTACACTTGTCTTCCTTTACTCTATGCAGCTTTTCTGCACTTTGTTCACATATACTTCTCTCACATTCATCTCAGAAAACAGCAGAGATACAAAGGAGAAGCTCCCAGAAACCCTAGTTAGCATTGAGTGATCTTCTCTTCAAGGGTAGCAAACATTTCTTGAAAATGGCTAAACTTTTTGGCATTTTTGCTTGTTTCTTGATAGTGGCTATGGATGTTGTTGCTGGGATTCTTGGGATCAAAGCAGAAGCAGCTCAAAATCAGGCAAGTTTCAGTACTCCTATTGTTGTATATGTATACATAGTTATTGATTAGCTTTTTCTTTCTTTTTTTGGTTCTTTTTTGAAGATTTTGTTTCTTTTTCATGTCGATTATCTTGGCAGGAGAAGCACTTAAAGCTATGGATATTTGAGTGTAAAGAGCCTAGTCATGATGCTTTTGTTCTGGGACTAGCAGCAGCAAGCCTTCTTGGTATTGCGCATATTCTTGCTAACCTGCTTGGAGGCTGCAGTGTCTGTACTACTGATGATATTCAGAAAGCATCTCCTAGTAGGCAATTATCAGTGGCCTGCCTCATTTTCACCTGGTAAATCCATTTCACACATCTTTTACATTTTTTGTTCTTTTCTTTTTTTTTTTCCCTGGTGGCGTTGCGCCGGTGGGGAAGGGGGCCGGGGGGTGGGGGGTTCACTCGGAAAAGGCTTCCTAGGATTTGGCTTAGGAAATCCACTCCTCTAGCCACTTCAACCAAAAATCTGGACATAATTCTTACAACTTTTCTTTTTCTACAATAAAAAAAGAAATGAATTTTCATTTCCACCTGTGTCTTTTATACACTGTTGCTAGTCAGGCAATTATTTACGCATTTCCAAATTCTTTGAAATTATTAAATTTTCAGGATAATCATGGCTGTGGGCTTGTCAATGTTGGTGATTGGAACAATGTCAAACAACAAGTCAAGAGCCTCTTGTGGTTTCTCACACCATCACTTCTTGTCCATTGGAGGAATCTTGTGCATGGTTCATGGCCTATTTTCTGTTGCTTATTATGTTACGGCCACTGCTATCCTTGGCCCGTAATAGGCAAGCAATAGACAAGTTACTAATTAACAGAGGAAAACACCCCACCCCATCCGCCCACAAAATCTTACCCCCACTCACAAGGCCCCCTTTGTACTTCCATCTTTCTTTTACTTCTCATTTATAAACTTTTTCATTTTGAAGTTGAGAGAGACTTCAAGTTTGTATTAGTCGCTAAACTGAATCTAATGAGAAAATATGATCCCTCAAGTGTTTTGAAAGAAAATTTCTGGGACTCATATTTCTTAAATGCTCTGTTTATGGTAAAAAGTCTAGTTCTTGGAAGATTATCATGGAAAGCAACTACTTATTCAATGTGATTTCTTACAAAAGATTTCTTTCTAATATCTCGCAAGTTCAGAGACAAATGTTAATTCTTATGAAGTGCTTACCAAATATGCAAGATAAAAGTATTTGAACCACAGGAAATCTCAAAATGCAATAGGAGAGGCAGTTAAAATCTAACCAAAAACATACAAATGTGTAAGTGTTGTTCCACCGAATACCGAGAAAGGTCAACAACTTAGCCCTTCCGCTGGATGGTTATGGGGGAATTAGACCATTCAGGAATTCACAAGTCTCAATCGTTTGGGCCTTCTGCAAATAAATACATAGTGGATGATCTTCCTCCTATATTTTGAAGGAGATGTGGTGAAAAGAAGAGGAAAGGAAAATCCATGGATGAAACCTACAGGCTATAGGAACTACGACTCGACATCACTCCCAAGCTTCGGCATCCAGCGTCATGAAACGACCGTGAAATCTTCTCTCTTTTTTCTTTTTCTTTTTAATAAAAATCTAAACTATTATAAGAGAGAGAAGCAACAAGAATATGTGATAAGTATTAACTGCAAGACATTTCGTCTTAGAAGAAGTACTTTACCAACTAAATTAAAAGGGAGAAAGAGCGGAAAACGGCATACCTTAATATAAAATCTAATGGTAAAAGATCTAGAGTTTAGTCGTCAAACTTAAGTTAAACGGCCTCACCCGAGCCTATGGTTTAAGTGAGAGAGCAGAAAAATGCAGCAAGAAAATACCTCCAAACCAGAGAAAGAAACGTACAAAGTAACTCAGGATATATGCCACTGAACAAATTGTACAAACACCAGGGAAAGCCAGCAAAATTCAAGAAAGCATAAAATTCTGTTCATCATTTGTTTGTGTTGTTCTGTTCTGCATCTATCTAAAAGCATCGGTGTACCCTCTCTGTAAAGTTTAATATTGCCAAAAAGTTAGCCTAAAAATTAAGTATGTCAAAGTACATTAAACAACCATCTATCAAATTCAAGGACTTCATGTAGCAGTCTCTAGGCTACAGCTCCTCTTCTAAAATGGCAAAAACAAGAAGAAAATCTCAATGGTTAGGAGAGTGCCTCGTCCTGTTCTCATACCAAAACACATGCAGCCAGTAGGAGGGAGGAGAATTTTAGAATAACAGCCAGAAATACCAAGTAAAAAGTTTAACAGTGTACAGAATGCCTTTTCAGGAAAGACTAAAATGATAGGAAAATTTAAGTCACAAAAAAAAAAAAAATCATTAAGCAGATTGAAGCAGCAACTGTGGCAAAGTAAAGAAGCAAACTCAGGAGGGTCACCACCTTAAAAAATTAAGCTTAGAAAAGGCACATCATTCAAAGCAAATGATCCGTAGTAAAGTTTGAGTTTGATTTGAGAATTTCTGGATCCAAAATCAGTAACAGCTCCCACACTCTTTTAAGCAAATTTACCTACCCTGTCATATAAGTAAAAAGAGCTAAAGAATCTCCTTCAGTTTAATAAGACTGCTCACTTCATCATAGTTTACAGTTGTGAACGAGATTGATTTGGAGCCTAAACAATATTCACGACACAGGAGAGCCCTGTAAACCATCTTTGGAGACGATGAAAATCCAAATTAATCAAGCATTCAACCACTCCACAGAGGCAGCTACTTCAGACAAACCATGCTATGAAATTTGATCTTCCACCTCCCAAAACTATGATGTTGAACCACTTGTTTACGAAATACCTTCCTATATCCCACTTCCGACCACCATTAGATACAGTTCTGTAGATTTAGTAACTTGAGATTCTAATAACTTACAATATCTTTGTTCTCATCAATATCATGTCAACAGAAGTTTGGCTAACTTAGAAAGGGGGGTCAGACAAGCAATTCGATACTGAGTCAACTCTATATCTCGAGTCATTAACCAAGATGCTACTTTCACACATTTTTCAACCTATTTCAGGCTCTACAATGGCTCTTCATAGATCATAATGGTCTCAGTTGTCCACGTTTCAATCTATTTGGGATATAAAGTAAGCGCTGGTAGATTACAGGGGTCTCGGTCCGTGTCACACAGATGGTTTTCCTTGAAAATATGGCAGGACGCAGGTGTATTCAAATAAGTAACAGCCTTCATTCAGTTTGCAACTACATGTTCTAAAACTACTAGCAAGACTTTAAAGCTAATAATGTTGATAACATCTTCAGAAGAAAGAGCTAAATGCCTACTAAAATTGGCACCACCAGAAACAGCAATGTTCAACTTAGACGTTTTGTCAATAATAAACCATACTTGATCATGAACAGATGCCAACCAACCTACGAGATGATTACTTGGTCAATAAATAAAGGAGCCAACCAAACTTGCCAAGTGAAGAAACATTAGCCCATGTGCAGCAATAAGGATCTTCAAAAAGTACTAAAAACAGATCTCATTGATAGATCACATTATTTACAATTTACGTGCTTCTGTACAGAAGCATGCAACTATATTAACAAACATTTGCAGAACAATCAGAAATCATCATGTATGCTTGGAAGCCCGTATATCTATCAAGTCTCTCCAGACAGCCCTGTTTCAGAGATTACTATGCTTAAGTATGCCGTCTCATGATATCAACTTGCTTTATCAAACTTTATATTAGCATATTGCACCTGAGGGGCTACTACTCAGATGTATAAAGGAAATCTATACTCAATAAGGGACAAAACTTTAGTGCCCAAACCTCGCTAACAACTAACAAAAGAGAACCAACTCCATAATGTTCTTAAGTGAAATCAAATAAATGGGGAAGGCTTCGTCATCTCTTGTTTCAGTTGCAAATGGGGACATCAAAGAGATAATCAATTGAAAGAGACATTTAGAAAGCTGATTAAATGAAGCTCTTTGAGATCCGGGCATAAGCACTCTCCCTAGCGTCCTCTTTGGTAAAGTTACATTCATTATCTTTCTTTAGAAGATCTAGCACCAGCACAGAAAAGGCACATCCACAGTCATGAGATGTTTCACCACTTAGAAGAACAGAACCAATGAAAATCCGTTCGCATAATTGAATAAATTAAACAAAGAAGCAGTAGCAAAAATAGGGACCTAAAACAAGATAAAATGAAACCATAAGGCATCAACTGAGCAAAAAGAGGGACCTAAAACAAGACAAAATGCAACCATAAGGTATCAACTGTATAATAGCCCCAAAAAAGGAAAGATTTAACAACTGCACTGACAAAATGTATATCCGTGGCTCATGGATAACCAACCAATCACAGCCACCAAAAAGGTTGAAACTTGATAACAGGACCAGTAAAATGACCATCCCAGACTTCTATGGCTATCCAGCAGTAGCAATTTACCTCTTCTTCCCTGCATTTAGAACCAGTTTAGTCTGCTCTGCCATCAAAGTCATCCTCTTCAAAAAGAACTCTACTTCCTGCTCGCGTAAGTTCTTCCACTTCTCATCCAACTCCCTTGCCTTTTCGTTGTCAATCAAACTCAAATTCTCCTTCAAGCAACTCAAAGCACCATTTGGGAAAAACCTCGAACCATCCAAATTGAATGACTGACTCAAATGCGGATACCTTGACTGGAAATTTCCATCACCCCTCATATCATCCATAACCGAATCATCTTTTTCGCCTTCTTTAACAATCCCAGCCATGCTCTTTCTCCCACCTTCTTTGACAATCCCACTAATGCTACCAATTTTACCACCCTTTCTTGCCTTACCAGCATAGCCCTTAGCATTCACATTATCAACACCTCCACCATTACTTTGAGCCCCACTGCTCCAAATCCTTTTTGAAAGATCGAATGCCCTAGATTCATGAGGCTTGGAAAAAACAGGATCCTCCCCACTCTCAGCTTTCTCCACATTAGCGGAGAACTTCTTCTTCAACCTTCTAACTTTTTCATACAACTGAGT
Source organism: Rauvolfia tetraphylla (assembly GCA_030512225.1). Classification (NCBI taxonomy): domain Eukaryota; kingdom Viridiplantae; phylum Streptophyta; class Magnoliopsida; order Gentianales; family Apocynaceae; genus Rauvolfia; species Rauvolfia tetraphylla. The sequence continues at coordinate 4,205,483 of JAJQKT010000012.1, forward strand.
CTTTGACATATCTGCAAGAAGCTTGCCTTTAACAAACTCATAGAAAGCAGCCATATCAGTAGAAGGGTCAGCTCCTCTTCTGTTCTGGTAATCAATCATTCCTTCGAGAACAGCAATCTCGTCGTCCTCACTCCACAACCTTCCCGTACCCCCAGAAGCAGAAACTGCAGAACCCTTCTCTTTCTTATCTTGTCGTTCATTAATCTTTGCCTTCTTCCTATCTCTCAAGTCTTTACCATCATCTTTTGGGGAGTCTAACGCGCGTTTAGGGGTGGGTTTTGCATCCGTCGAAGCCCGCTTGGTCGGAGTAATTAGCTTCACAGTAAAATCAGAAGCATTAGGAGAAGGTGGAAAATCGGATTCTTCGTCTTCCTCTCCTTCTCCCTCTTCCTCAGATCCTGACTCTTCTTCCTCTTCTTCAGATTGAGGTGCTGGCGGTGGCGGGGTGGGCTGAATCTGGGTGGTTTTCTCCTTGCTTTCTTCTTTCTCTTCAACTTCAGAATCCTCCTCGAATTCCTCTCCTTCTTCTCCTTCTTCAGATTCTTCTTCCGAGGTTTCTTCTTCTTCCTCAGGTGTAGAAGGAGCAGGAGGAAGAGCCTTCTTCGGTGCCATTGTCTTCGAACAAGAAGAATATCAAAAAAGGTTTTGGAGACGAGGAAGAGTTTCTGCGTGGGTTTTAGCTTTATACAAGGGAACTAGGGGAGGGTGAAGCTGAAGGAGCCGGAATGCAATTGCTAGGAATTCGAAAGGCCAAGGGGTCTGCGGTATGGGGATTGGGGAAGTGGAACTTGATACCGCCTTTTCTTTTCTTTTTGTTTTTTTTTTGGCCCTTTTTAGAGGTAATACCGTTGCCCTAGTAAAAATTATTCAGTATATAATATTATATTAACCGGAACGCAATTGCGAGGAATTCGAAAGGGCTACCCATAGAAAAAAGTGGGGAGTCGGGCTTGGGGAATGGGGAATTTGAACGGGCTGCACCTTTCTTCTGTTTTTTCTTTTTTTTAAGGGAATAACAATACCATTGTAAAAATTATTCAGTATATAATATAATATATGTATATGTGTGTGTACACCACTATCCCGAAAATTTCTATAGCCTTCTTCCTTTTATTACCAAAAATATTTTGTAGCCTTGTAGGACTTTTTTATTTATAATTTAAAAATAAAAAGGACATTTTAGGTTTTTCCTTTTAAACATATTTATAGCCTTCTTTTACTAGAAGTTTTTTGTGATTGATATATTGCCAATGCTTAAAATTTTAGAAAAAAATATTTGTAAATTATATTCATTGAATTTAGAATTAAGGTCTTTTATATACTTTTTTGACTCAATATTTTAATTTTATTTATAATTTTTAATGCTCTGCCATTACTTATGGATAGATTTTTTCTATAGTCATTACATTACTAATGCTATTGATATGTTTGGCTAAATTCGTGATCTTTAAAGTATATATGATATACAAAACTGTTAATCTGCGAGATTTTTTTATTTCCTTTTTATCAACCTGAATCTTAGTTTTTCTTGGATTTTTTCTTTTCATTTTTTTTTTGTAATTTTATTGAATTAATGTGAAACTCTTAGATTTCCAACGTTTGCACATTTTTGAACTTGCAATGAGTTAATTTTTTGGAAATCATTCGTGGGAATGAAATGCTATGAAAAGTTGAAAGGGGTTTTTCGAGTTTGTCATTCATGTGTTCAATATGATCCTAAATTTGATATGTATTTTGTAGAGTGATTTGAAATTTTATTTTATGTCAAGAAGGTTATACCTACATATGGTAATATCTGCTTCTTTAAACAGTTCAAGAAGCTGCTAGCTTATATCTTTCCTAATCACAGGTAAATGCCCTATTCAAGCATCTAAATATTTTCATTGACCATCTTCAAACAATGCCATTCGAGAATGCTTATTAATATTAGTAAGAATTTATCAAGTGTATGTATTGTAGAAAGGTTTAGTTCACTGAATTATATATTAGATATCAACATAGACTGAAAATTCCATAGTTAAGGGTAAGCTGATCAAAATTAAGGCCGAATTGTGTATTTTTCATACTCTTGATGTTATTAATATTTAACTGTAATGAAAGTTCTTTTTGTGGATTACATAAGTTTACATCATTAATGTTTTGAGAAATTACATATATATATATATATAAGAATAACAAATATAATATCTTTTATTTTCAAAAATTGGTTAAATATGTGTATACTTAAATATTTGAGTGTTTTTGAAGATATAATTTTTTGGTGTTTCTCTAAGTTTTGATGTACAATATGAAACCAAAAACCAAGATTCCTTGGTCCGAAGAGAGCTTAGAAAAGGTGGATAGACAACATGTAGATAAATTTGATTTCGATTACAATGATTGAAGTATAACCTTATACTAATTAGCCTTTTTCTGCCCTTTCACCAATTGATTCTTTGAAAGTTATTAAGTAGTGAATCCGACATCTCCATCACCGTTTTCTTTCCTATGTTTTATAGCCATTCTACCTTTTTAGTCCGATTGAATTTCATCCTCCTTCCCCCTAATGATCATTCTATTTTATCATTACTTGATTTTTCTTGATTGGGCCTCACGTCTTTAATATATCCCAGGTTTGGTTTCTTCAAGGATTAAGTAGATAATGAATCTCTAACAAATAATATGCTATTTCTTTCACTCTTTATTTGAATATTTTGCCCTATGAAGTTTGCAAAAGAATGATTTTACTAGGCTCTATATATAATCCCGTTGTCTTTATTTTGTAGGCAAGTGACTATTTCTTGGTCTCCAAGTTCTCTATACTGCACTTAACAAGAAATAAGTTCAAGATGTAGAAAGAGAATAGGTGAACAAGTTGTACCATCAACATTCAAGAGAGTGTGTCTTTTGTGGGAGCAGTTCTAGAAAGAGAGAATGTTACAAGGAGACTGCAATTGAACTAGGCCAAGAATTGGCAAGTCCTCGCAGATGCCGATAATATTCATTAGAATACATAATTTGCTTTGATATTGTGGTATTATAGGTTTGTTTTCTCTCCTTATGTGATTGGATTCGTCTTGAGATATTCTGTTGCCTTTGAGTAGAGATGGCAAGAAATTTTGGTTATTGATTAATATTAGTGAGAAATATTGATTTGTTGATGGTTTTAATTTATTTGAAGTGGTGAAGCTGAATAGAGAAAATGATATATATGGTGCTAACAACGCATTTACACACACTTTAACTAGAGGAGATTGATCAATTTACATATGCTCCAAGAGATTGATCATAAATACTTCAAGGCAAGATCTTTTTTGTTCCTTTTTTTTTTCAATCTAGCAAAATAAAACCCATTTCTTACACTTTTTTCCTAGGATTTCTTCTTTGATGTTTGACAATTTTGGATTTCTAGGATATTATATAGTTGATGTGTAGATTATTTGGCAAATGGAAGTTCAAAGCCACACTCAAGGATTTTTAACAGATTCTTTTTTTTTTTGTTTAATTGTCATCAAGGTTGTATCTTTTGTTGTTCTTTGTCCTTTTCTTAAGTTTAATCACATGGTGTAAAGTAATTATTTTTAGTTCATTCTATTTTTTACAAATCTTAATTGCTTACTGATATCTTTTTGTTGTTTTTGCTCTAGGGTGAGGGCATTAAAGAAGCATCCTTCTCTTCCCCTTTGTGCTACTTCAATTGTTGAACTCTTATGATGCCAAATTGTATTTTGTACATTTATATATGTATTGATATGTGCTTACATCAACTCATATCACTAGCTTATTATGTTAGTATTGGTGAAATTTTATTCATTTAACAGTTCATAAATCTAATATTTATCTTAATTTTATGAATATCTAACCAATTGTATATCCAATGTATTCAACATTAACATTAAAGAATGGACTTTCCAACTTTTTATATCATTAATTACTTAGAATTTATCTGCCATATACATTTCTAGATATAGATAGTTTGCAAGCTACTGTTGTTCAATATATGCATGAAACAACTCATTTGGTTCTTTTTTTAGTTAGAACTAGTCCTGTCAATACGGGCCAAAGCTCGCGGGCTGACCCGTGTATGCTAAGCCCAAGCCCGTTTAAAATGCGGGCTTTTAGCCCGCTCCGTTTAGCCCGCGAGCCAGCCCGTTTTTTCTTTTTAATTTTTTAAAAATTTTTTAATAAAAAACGACACCGTTGTGATATTTTTAAAAATTTTTTTCCTGAAACGACGTCGTTTTGATGATTTTTGGCAAAACGACGTCGTTTTGTAAAGCTCACGGGGTTACTATAGCGGGCCGTGAACTAGGGGTTTCCAACCCGCGACGGGCCGGAGCGGGCTGACCCGTTTGACACTACTAGTTAGAACAAATAACTAAAATCTATAGCTAACTAACACATACTTAGAACATAGCTAATTAGAGGTTTACATGAGTATAGATTACATAAATTGCATAAATTTACTAATCACCTTAAAGTTGATGATATGTAATTAATTATAAAACTAATGAATCCGTAAACAACATTAAACAATGAAATATATTGGCATTAGTAATGTAATATTTATAGACAAAAACTTAATCTATTACTAGTGGTGGAGCACAAAAAAAAAAGACAAAATTAAAATATTGAGTCAAAGAAGGTAGATAAAAAGACCTTGAATCTTAGTTCAATGAATAGAATTTGAAAATTTTTTTCTTCAAAAAGAACAAAACCCATGAAAAAAAAAAAGAGAGGAAATGGAGTAACAGAAGAGACTTCAGTTGACCTCTTAAATTGACTTCAAAATAAACAAAAAAACCTAGAGTTTTAACATTTAAAAAGTAGAGAAAAATATCTCTTAGAATACCCAACTCTCTCAGTTCCCAATATTTATAGGAACTTCAAAAGTTTTCTTCCATATTATATCTTTGGCTAAATGCGTATTATGCACAAAATTGGAGTTTTTGGCACTCGGAATAGCGCAGTCAAATGACTTTTTCTTCTTAATTTTTTCCATTTCTTAGCACAATTCCTCTTAGCTTTTATCTTTTTCTCTCTTCTTAATCATGATCAATTTTTCTTATATCCTTCTCAATTACTATTATTTTTTTGCAATCTTTTTATTAAATTTTATATATTTTTTAAATTTTGTTGGAGCTTCTTTACAACGACAAAAATCAAGGTATTTATGAATCCCTATATGACGTATGTGATAGCTTTTTCTATCTTTTATTTACTAATATTATGAACATAGATATGAGTAAAAGATACAATTTCGTTATGCATATCTTTGTGCTTTGGTATATTTTGAGGATCTAAATCTTTTGGGTTATTTCAATATTTCTTGAGTCTATTTTTCGTTTTCCTTTTTTAGAAGAAAATTCTAATAGAATAAAATAAATTATTAACTGGTGATTTCTGTTGTTTTAAATTGTATTAAAATAAGCTATTTGTGCAATCTCTTTTACCTTCTATAATTAATCTTTCTACACAGTAATTGGGACATCTGTTAGTTCTTGCTGAACACGGTCACAAGATCTAGATTTTTCATTTTTTATTTTTAAAAATATTTATGATTACATAGATAGAGAAAAACCCAATAATATTACTTAGAAGTTTTCACTTTAAAAAAAACTAAGAAAGAGTTGTATCAAGTTGCAAATTGTGTAATTGTATGCAATTTGCAAATTGCGTAAATTGGTGTGATTATGTTATAAGTCTTGATTTTTAGATCTTGAGAAATCAACTGCACATGAAAAAAAATATTTTTTTTTGCGGAACGCTAATATATTTTTAGCAATTTCATATTTTTTTATTTGTTATTTGAAAAATACTATCTCAACATATTCTTCCTCTTTGTTCTATTGTTTATCATGGTTTCTTATCCATTTGATAATTTTGTGTTCAAATCTATATTTTGTTTTTTAATGATAAGAAGTTTATTGATCCAACTGGCACATTTATACAGTTTAAATTTTTAAATTTTCATATTTTTTTATAATAGTTTAATATAAATTGTTATTTATTATTTCAAAAATTACTACATTTATTACATCACAAATAAAATAACAAACCACCTGTATAGTACGTGGGCACTCACACTAGTTCATAATATTTTAATCTTACTATGGTTCACAATTTATAGATTTAGTAGCACAGTCATTTGTCTAGTGAATTATGAGGACTTGGATCTAACTTATCCAAATCCGTTTAAATGCGAGCCTAATTAGCCCGCTCCATTAGGCTAATGAATTACAGTGGGTTGGAGCGGACTAGCCCGCCTAATTGGTCCAAACTCATTTAAATGCCGGCCTAACTAGCCCGCTCCGTTAGGCCAGCAAATTACAGCAGGTTGGAGCAAGTTTGGGCGAGGTAGCCCAGAATTTTTTTAAATCACAACATGAAATGACTTCGTTTTATGTTAAGTAGGTTAAAAAAAATTTGTTAACGACTGAAGCTAAAGCAAAAAGACATAAGTCACAAAATAGAAGAAAAGTCTACATCTACATTCTATTGCAAGAAAAAGGGTTGATTCCCGATTGAGCCCTAACCCTAAAATTTTCCTTTCTCAAATCAAACTTGCTTGATTCACAGTGACAGCACTAACAATCGACGCTTGCGATTGCTAGCTGCTGCATCCTTCTTCATTTAGATAAAGTCTCTTTCTTTCTTCCTTCCAATTTCTGCAAAACAAGAATCTATGGATTCGTGGTCTTGTTTGTTCATATTAGATAAGAATCAGCCTGCTAATTTGACCAAAAATTTATGTTCTTAGAATCAGAGATTCAGAATATCTCACCTACTATGTTCTTGTCATGTTACATTTGGAAAATACTAGCTTATGCTTAACTTTGTTGCTACTGAAATTGTCACTACTTCTAATCCATTTAAATAGATAAAGTCTTATTTCCTTGCTATCATCATCACATATAAAGTCACCATGATACGTCGTGTCTATTTGAGACCCATTTTGTATTCAACTTGCATATATCCAAGACACTGAAATGAATAGGTAAGCTATTAATGCACCCATGCAAATTTTGTATCGCTTTCTACAATCTTGTGACTAATGGTTGTGGCATTGGGGGCTATGCTTTTTTTTTAAAACTATCCTTGTATGTATGTGAAATAAAACTAATCAAGACTTTGGTGTGGATATTTGGGACTTCTGTTCCTCATTCTAGAATAGGTTTCACTGTTTGATGATGTTGTATTCTTAATTATTTAAGAAAATCTATCTTCACATTTTCTCTAGTTAAATATTGTCTCGTTATTACTTTTTCATTGTTGATTTAGCTTTTGCTTATTGATATTAGAATTACTTTTGCTTATTAATATCATTGAAAATGAAAATTATTGATTGCCCTCATGTTAGCTTTGTGAGCCTCTTAGATGTATCTGGATTGGGTTTGGATTTCAAATTTTTTGTCTTGAATTTTGTAAAAATAATTTTCTTTTTGTGAGAAAGAAAGTCAGATTCTAGTATATTAGATTTCTGATGAATCCAATCCTAATATACTTATCTCATGGTGACTTTAATCATGTGCATTTCTCTTCTCTGAGAATCTTTTTGTCAGTGGCAATGGCCACACAATTCAGGTTAGCGGCTGTTGGAAGTTAGATTAAGAAATGTTAAAGAATGATTTAGTATCTTTATATTAGAAAAACAAGAAAAAAAATATGAATCAAATTTAATTTAGTTAGGTAATTGGTAAATGTAGCACGTAGTTGGAGTTTAGAATGATGTAAATGTGTTGTTTAATGAGTATGGATGATGAGGAAAAGGAAATTCTCTCTTCAAAATTGCATCGTCTCTCTTCCATTGCAAAGGCTAATTTTGAGTTAAAAATTTCAAATACAAAGACAATGGTAGAAAATTATAATATAGATTCCCATTGAGGTCTAAAGTGTCTATGAAATGCTGATTTCTAAGAAAGTCGTCTAAGTTGGACTTTTCATGCTACTATAGTTGAAGGATTGCAATGGAGCTTCTATGGAGAAGATTACTGTGTGCTTGTTTATCTTACTAATATTAATTTGTTTATTAAATTATTCTCTTTGAACTGTATTAAAAAAGAGTTTGACGACTATGTTTTGGTTATAATAGCATTGATAATGTTAATATTAATAGTTAATTTTTATTCATTATTAAATAGCATCACGTATAATGTTAATATTAGCAGTAAAAGCCTGACATGTCGCTTATATTAATGGCTAATTCTCTCTTCAAAATGCATACTTGAGATAACTCATTGTAAAGATTTTGCCACTAGTTCTTTTATGAGTCTTACCTTGATGAACAGATAGCAGATTTGAGGCATTAACCTGCATTTCAATATTTTTTTCTTTGACCTTAATTTAATTTTTTTCCTCATGTAATGTAACACAGCATGGAAAGCCAAAATGATCTTGATGGTGTTAGTAAGCTGCAAAAGCAAAACAATAATATCATATCAAGTGAATTGGAGTCGAATACCCAACCTTCAAAAAAGGTAAGAAGTACTACTTCAAATGTGTAGTCGTGCTTCAAGGAATTAGGAGTTGGAAAAGACGGAAAGCCAAGAGCACAATGTGTTGGTTGTGGGAAGGAGTATGTAGCAGGAGGGAATAAGTATAGGGCATCGAGGATTAGTCGTCATGCCAAGATTTGCCTTCAATTAAAATCCCGACTCCAAGATGTAGGTAATCTGCTTATAGATAATATCGAGAAGGTAAGAAGTAGAAATATTTCTCAAAAAATTCTTCGTGAAAAATTTGTTATGGCAATCATTAGGCATGATCTTCTTCTTTTCATTCGTTGAGTATGAAAAGATTAGACATGTTCTTAAGTATTGCAACCCGGATGTTAGAAACATTTCTACGAATACTACGGCATTAGAAAAATTTCTAGGAATAATGCTGCATCTGATGTGTGGATATTTTATATGGATAAGAAAAACTACTTAAAGCAAATATTAGCTGATATTCCTAGTCGAATATATCTTACATATGATGTTTCGATAGCTTGCACATCTGAGGGTTATATTTGTTTGACTGCTCACTTCATTAATGTTGATTGGAGACTGAATAGTTCATACTTTTTTTTTTTGTGATTTTCCTCCATCACATTCAGGTGTTGAATTGGCAAGAAAAGTGTATGATTTGTTAAGAGAGTGGGGAATAGAAAAAACATATTTTCAATCACCTTGGACAACGCATCTTCTAATGACAATATGGAAGATATTTTGCATGAGCAACTTTATTTGCAAAACAATTTATTATGTGATGGTGAATTTTTTCATATTCGATGTTCTATGCATATTCTGAAACTTATTGTGCAAGAAGGATTAAAAGTGGCGAATGAGGCTTTGTTTAAGATTAGAGAGAGTGTTAAGTATATCAAAGGTTCGAAAGGGAGAATGAAAGCTTTTGAAGAATGTGTTAATCAAGTGGGCATTCAAATGGAGGTTCATTTGAGACTAGATGTGTCTACAAGATAGAATTCTATATACATGATGCTTGAGAGTGCTTTGAGATATCGGCTTGCATTTTCTAGTCTTTCTTTGATTGATAGAAATTATAAGTGTTGCTCGTCTTTGGAGGAATGGACATGGGGTCAAAAAATGTTTGAATTTCGCAGCCCTTTTTATGAGATTACCAAGTTAATATTTGGATCCTCATATCCAACTTCTAACTTATATTTTATGCAAGTTTGAAAAATTGAATGCTTATTGGTGAACAATGCAAATAATGAAGATATTGTCAAGATTTGGTCACGAGGATGTAAGTCAAATTTGACAAGTATTGGAAGAAGCATAGTGTTATTCTTGCACTTGGTGCTGTTCTTGATCCTTGTATAAAATTTTCATTGTTGGAAATATGTTATAACAAAATTGATCATGTTACTACTAGCGTGAAGGTGGATTTAGTGAAAACAAAGTTGAATATGCTATTTGAATAATACTCAAAAAGATTAGCAAATTCTTCAAGTTCCTCCTCACATTAGATGTCTCCTTTATTCAACCAACTGGAAGTAGATTGGGAAAAGATGTAGATGATTTGGAGAACCTATTATCTCGTACTGATGTAAGCTATTTCTTCTTTATCCTCATCAATTTATTATTTGAATACCTTCAAAATTTTAATTTTTTTTTTACTACTCATGTCTTTGTTTTCTGTTTTCTATTTTTGATTGAGTAGGACTTTAAAATGTTTGACAGCCAAGTTGTTACCAAAACTGGAAAATCTCAATTGGAGATATATTTGGATGAGACAAAGCTTGAATGGAGTCATTTTCAAAATATGGATGTCTTACAATATTGGAGAGACAACAAGTATAGGTTTTCTGAATTAGCTTTGATGGCTTCTGATGTTTTGAGCATTCCAATCACTACCAAAGCATCCGAATCTGCATTTAGTATTGGTGCTTGAGTACTTAGCAAATACATGAGCTGTCTTCTTCCTCAAAATGTACAAGCTTTACTCTGTGCACGCAATTAGTTCCATGGTTTCATTTTTGAGGGTACGTTACAAGTATTAAGATTGATAAATATAGATTTATTCAATTTAAATTTATTTTTGAAATTATCATGTACTAATTTTTTTTTTTTGTGTTTTATAGTGGAAGATGAGGAGACAATAGTAAAAGAATTGACTACGTCTAGAGTTGATTCAAATATTTTTGAAGATAAAAATGGAAAGGATTAGAAAATATTATTTGATTTGAAATTTTAAATATGCTGGATTGTTATTTATTTATGTTACATTTGTTTGTTACTATGGATTTGGATGATTTTGTAATTTTAAATTCAATGTTTTGGAAAGACCAATAGCTTTTGAATGAAGAAGTTGCTCGAAACTTGATGGTTCTTCATTAGTTAGCACCAGTTATCTGTTTTTGTTTAGATGGTTTGTCAAATAATTTGGTTGTTTAGATGGTTTAGATTTTCAGTGAGCTGTAATTAACTGATATCCAAAAGTTATTGTAACTATAACATTGAGAATATGAACTAATGTTTTCGTATTGTCTGGTTAATCTGCTGGCTTGTTCGGAATGAATGATCCCACCACATGCATATTGTTTTTGTGTCTCATTTGACTTGTTTCCTTCTCTATTTTTTTAAAAAATTCTGGCCCGCAAGCCACCTATAAGCGGATATGGACTGGCCATATTATGGCCCGCCAATAAACAGGCTCAGGAAGCATATTGAGGCTAGCCCACGTCAGCCCAACCCTTTTGACACTACTAGATTTAGGAAATTATAATGTTTATTTTATTTATAATTAAAGACAATCATAAGCTTGCTTAGAATTGTTTTCTAATGAAATTTGATATGGATAATTTCCTTAGATGAATATATATAACTCCCATCTATATTCATCATCCTTCATTTATCTCCTCTTATTTATTAACATAGCAATTCTTATATATGAATATTTCTTTTTTATTATGTAAGTTTATAGATTTAATTATAATAAAACTTATGAATAAAGGTCACATTTTTTGTAAAAATTATATCTCGATAGATCATACAACTAAATAAAATTGCTAAATATAGGACAATTTTACTGAAGTAGAATAATTTTTAACAATTTTAACCTTTTATAATTTTAATTTTTTAAAAAATTAATGTGGTGCACCACCAAAATGGTCCTCCAAGTTTTTTTCTATTTTAATTTTTAAAAATAATAAAAATTTACTTTTAATAAATATTATTTTATTAATTTTTTATAATTTCAGTTATTAAATTTTTATTTTTAAGTTTTTAAAATTAATATTAAGATTTAAATAATAATTCAAAATCAATTTAAAATTTCATTACAATCAATTATAATTTTCAAGATTCAAATTTTCTCTCTTAATTTTCAAAAATTTAAATAGGTGATAAAATTTAATATCGACACAATTTGGGTGAAACAATGAATTTTGACGATCAATAGGATCCCACTATGTAGTGATTATAGAAAATGAATGAAATAAATATCACGTAATAAATTTAGATATCTAATAGAACGTTTGAAGGACAAAAAATGTTAAAATCATTTAAACATCGTCATGTATTAATAAAATCATCATACTTTTAGAGCATATATATTTTAAAACATGTCGTATTTTCTCAATTTTTTGTCTCTCTACTTTATTCCAATTACATTGCACAAATTTTTTTATTTTATTACTAAAAGATTTCGTATTCTCTCTTACATAAAATAAATCCTACTAAAACAATCACAAAAGATAAATGTTTGAGAAAAGTATTTTGTTTTAAACTATCTATCTGTTTTAAAAATTAAAAAGGTTGTTATTACTCTAATTTTACCTTCTTCAATACTTTACTAAATCACTGTATTAATTAGTTTTCAATTTTCAAGCTAATATTGCTATTTTCAATAAAAAAGTATCCAATAACAAGGTGCCCTTTCATGTTCTCAACTTTCTGCTAATGACATGAACAATTCCAATAGTTTTGATTAAATTAAGAAAATATAAATTTAGACCTTTTACCTTATAAGTAATTTTTTAATAATTAAGGAAATGTAAATTTAGTAATTTTACCTTATATAACGAATTTTTTAATAACTTTCTCAATTTATATATTTGTCCAAATCTCTAGTGTATCTGGGAAAGGACTGGAGGGAATACTTTCTAGACTCTATTGGGAAAAGAAGTTCCATTATCCCATCTTTGGGTAGTGCCAGTTGATTCAGTATATGGCAAGTGCATGGTTTGGAACAATTGTAGGATTTTTTGTTTCTTAAAATACATTGGGGACAAATTTGGAACCAAAAATTTACTTTAACTGAATCTAAGATAAAAGCTTTCTGAACCAAATACAATCTAAATACACTTTATTTCCTTATCCCAAAAAAACATCGAGCATTTTTATGATTTGGTCACGTTTGAGGTCAGCAATAGAAATTATGCAAGTGATCTTGATTGAATGTAAAAATAATTTGCAAATCCTCTTACTTAATTAATTCTTCAATTTACACAATCTAACAAGAATAAATAATATAAGTAACAAGTTAATATCTTAATTAATTAAAAACATCCCGTACTAGATGATAGATCCAAGGTTTGATTTAGGTCTCATCTCAACCTTCCCATGTATTTTTTTTAAAAAATAACAATATATTTCATGTTAATTCAAATGAAACAAGTACTAATGGTTAGGATTTTTAACATTTTTTTACGTTAATTTAGGTATTGGGTCAATTGAGTATTCAATCCCTTTTAAATTGACAATCAAAGACTGATTTGAAATTAATTTAGCTGTAATGATTTAAATGTCTTATTTACCCTTTAACTTAAATTTGAAATATAAAGATACCCTTACATTTAACCAATCAATTAAAAAATTAATTTTATTTTTTATTTCTTTTTTCCTTCTTCCCGTTCCCTTCTGTCTCCATCGATTTGGTTATGGTGCAGATAGTACTTTTTTCAATATGTACAAAATAAATTTTTGACCGTTAAATTTTAATCTAACGGTTAAAAATTCACACGTTGAAAATAATTATTCTCTCTATAATAAAATAATTATTCTACAAAAAATAATTATTTATTATATAAAAAATAATTATTCTACCTGAATAATTATTCTCAACATATAAATTTTTAATCATTAGATTAAAATTTAACAATTTAAATTTAATCTACACATACTAAAAAAATTCTACACCCTAGCCAATTCGCATCTCCATCGCCTACGACCGGTCTGCCCATTTACTGCTTCAGAAGCACTGCCATCATCGTCATTCTTCTTTTCCTACCTTCACACCAACCAAACTAGCTCTAATATCCTCCTCCTCTTCTACGTTTTTGTTCTAAACACCTCTAACCATGACCCCTCTCACCAGCTCCCTCTTCTCATCCTATTAGAAATTTGATACTCAAGTTACCGCCCAGCCACATCACAATCAAAGCCTCCCCTGCATCTGGGATCCAAGATCCATTGCTTTTGTTTCACTTTTTCTTGGGATTTCTTAGGCTTTAATGTTGTTTAGCTTGGTGAATTTTGTAATTGGGTTTTTGTTGTGGCCTTCGGTTATCGACTGTGGGCTTTGACGAAGAAGAACTAAGGGATAGTGGGTGGCATTTCTGTGGTTTTGATGTTGCTCAGATTTGTAAATTTCGTTCTTGAGTTTTTGTTGATGCTATCAGTTATTGGCAGTGGGTTTTGAAGAAGAAGACGAAAGGAAAAGTGCGTGGGAAGAGGAGGAGGAGGAAGAAGAAGAAGAAGAAGAAGAAGAAGAAGAAGGGTTAAAAAACAGAAAGGGAAGTGGGTGGCAGTGAGCAAAGAAGGGAGAAGAAGATGAGGCAGCAGGAAAGGGAAGAAGAAGAAGAAGAAATGAATAGTGGGTAAGGGGAAAGAAGAAGAAGAAGGGAGAAGAGCGGAGCGGGGACTGGGAGGGGAAGGGATGGAGACGCGGTGGAAGGAGGTGTAGCTGCAGTGAAGTGGCAAAAAAGAAGGAAAAGCTTTCATAATTACCCATTTTTCTTTTAAATTAATTATTTTTCATACTTAAATAAATTTTGTTTTTTTTCAAATATTAATTTGCTAAAAGACATATATACCCTTCTAACATAGGGGACAAAAGTTTTACAGGCAAATTGGTTCCTTAATTATTAATTTAAAAAGATTGAATATTAAATTAACAAATGACTCAAAGTTAACGATACAGTTATTAAATAATACAATAATTCTAAAAGAATAAATATATTATTTTCATATCCTATGAATGCAAATAATATTTACATAAATATTCTTCAATCGATACTATGCATATGAAATAACTATATTAATTTATACATCTTAAGGAATTACTTCATCTGAAAATTTACGAACCTTAAAAACCTCAATGACAACCTTCCTTATGTTAAGCAGCATACAAATGCACAAAATACTTTCACATATATACTGAAGGAAAATCATTACCTTTACTGAAAAAGCTTCAATCAGCCACAAGCAAGGATCACTATGAACCCTGCACGAATTTTATATATCTATGGATTCCAAGAAAAGAGTATCAAATTATAAGGATGTTGCATCTCTATCTGGAGCTAATACACATGAATGTTGTATTTGTTTCTCTTGTCTAACGAAGGCTGAATTGATTCAGAAGGCCGAGACTGATCTTTCTTTCTCCATTTACAAGTAGGAAATCATGGGAATCAAACAAGACATGGAGTCATGGATCCCATAGTCAACCAGAGATGCAGGGGCGGAGATCATATTCCCTGAGGATCCGCGAGAGGAAACTGTGGATCTTCAGAATTCAAGTTCTCTGCTCTGTTAGAACTTCATCTTGAAGTTCAAGATTACCTCAATCTGCTAAACAATCCAGAAAGGGCAAGTCTAAGACAAACTATCAAGAAAGAATATAAAGAATTTGGCTGTTTCTCTTTTCTTAGGATGTCAAATGTTTTGTTCTTTCTGAAGTGATATGCTACAGTTTGAGAAAGAATTTTTGTTGTTTATAGCAAATGAGAGAGTCCCAGTGATACCTACATTTTGTTGCAACCTCAATAATGTGGATTTCCAACAAAACCCCACCCCCAAAAAGTAGCAAACAAGAATTGTTTAGATAATGTTATAATTTCTCCACATCTCAATCTCGAAACTTTCCCTAGGCCTTCTGTGTTTCATTTTCCAGGAAAGGAAGTAATATAGAGAAGATCCACAAAAGCAGGTATGAAAGCAGGATCTTGACATTGGGAACAAGGCAGAGAGATACGTTCGTAAGCCACAAAATCATGGAATGTATTTATGATCTTTCTTTTAGGTTTTAAGTACCTTTTAAACTGAAAGCTCGGGACATTAGCTTTCATCATCTGAACTGGAATCTTCCATCTGCCGCTGCTTGATTGCTGGAAATAACCTTTGGCGAAAATCTGGCAGAGAATCCTGTCGGGATTCATGAGAAGGTGACGGCGAAAGTGCACCTTTTCTATGAGTCTTCACTGGCCATTTCGTGGAGTTTTTCACCTCTTTGCATGCCTTATCCACCATTATCAAGAAGTCGCGAACAATAACAAACAGGCGTAGACCTTCATCCTTTCCTGCATTTCCATGGAAGTAATCTCCTGTACTCTTAACCAGAGCCATTATCCTCTTTTCATCTTCTAGAATTTTTTTAATATCAGCTTCAGCTTGCTTCAGAAAATTGGCCAGTACACTGCAGAATTCACTCTCTTCCTTAACATTTGCCATCTCGTTATCCAGGAATCCCTTACATTTCAGAAGTGAGCGTCCAAGTTTGGAGACAGTTGTAGTTAGATTGTCACCATCAACAAGTGCTGCCTTTCTTACATTTTCTAGCTCAATACTTAGCCTAGAAATTGCCTGAAGGCCAAGGTTCCGATGGTACTCCTCTGTTTCCTGTGAAGAATTGTCAACAAGATCTTCTGTTTTCACACTGGACATGCTCTGGCATTCTCTTGGTCGATTTGCAGCTCTCAGACCTTCAGATCGAATAATTTCCTGAATAACAAAGTGCAAGAGTGTGGTCTTGCCATCTGTTCCCTTTACATCTGACAGTTTTAAAAGTGTGTCAAGCTTGAATGCCTGTGCACCGCCTCGGTAAGTACCAACATTCATTCGGTTTCCAGTTTTCAGAACTGCTTCTAGGAGTTTCAGGAACAATCTGCTATTTCTGAGTTCATTACAAGCCACCTGCAAGTATAAACAAGGCAAAGGTCTGTACAATCACAATCTCTAAAGTCACTTAGGAAGGCAGTAAATACGGGTTATTTCAGATAACAAAGATGGGGCTATTGAAGGACATTTTCCAAGACATCCTTGCCTAAACAGGATAGCAATGCAATATAGTGAAGTGGCATTTAAGAACTACATTTAATGACTGATCATATGTCTCCAGAGGTCAAGGTATGACAATACTCAAGATTATCACAATTAAGGAGAGGACCAGAAGCAAATTCTGTATGGACTGGACTTCGGAATAACAGCAGACACTAAACTAAAAATACAACTACTAGAACAATTCATGACTGCTCAAACATTCAAGTGATACTTAAAGGCTTTCTCAATCTGTTAATATCAAGATAAACAAATATTATTTGTTTGTAGTAATCTGGATGCTTAAACTTTTAGATAAGGTAGTAACTTGATATAGTACAATAGCCGGCAAAATGTCCTGCATTCAAAATAACTGCCGCCAATTCTAATGTTCTAACTTGCTTGGTCCATTGAAAATTGGTTTTAGACTGTTAACCAGGAGCATATAGATGAAAACATAAAGCCATTAGATTTTATTCCAGAGAATCTTTGTTAAGGAGCTTAAAATTATTTATTCCACAGAAAATAAGCAATTCCTTTCAAAGATTTTTGAGCAATGTTTTCATTCCCCATGGATATATTTTATTTGAACCTAAATATTTCCATGCAAGAATGTGGGTTGAACTGATGCTTTCTATTTAATTCTTTGAAGTCATAATGCAGGAACAATAGCTGGACAGCAAGCCACTGCAGCAGCAGATAATCTACATCGCTTTTTTATATCCATATGTGCATTATACTTCGGATGACAAACCTCTAAAGTTGTGAAGGATTCTTCAACAGAAGAAACTTCCTCTCTGAAAGAATATATGAATGCCAATGCTTCCAGCCGTTTAAATGCAAATGGAATGTCAACCATGACTTTAAGGAACCTTTCAGCTGGACCAAGCTCTGAGACATCTCCAGTGAATAACCGAAGTTTTAATTCCTCATCTGTAGTAGGCGCCCATTTCACCAAAGTCTGAATAAGCTCTGCTGGGAGTTCATTACCTGATTAAATTAAGGCAAATCTGAATAATTTCAGCCAAGAATTATAAGCACATAAATAAGCTACAAATATTGGGAAAAAATTCAAAATGCAAAAGTTCATGTAGCACTTTGATTTCAATGGTAGAAGCTAAACCTGGTGAAGGATTGAGTGGCAAATATCCATGTGAAAAGTATACAAATCTAGGTTTCCATGAGAAAAGTAAGCTTTTCAATTTTTCTAAACAATATTTTTATTATCCTATAGTATAATTGAGACTTGGATTATCTCCACAAGGGGAGGAAAGCACTAAATTAATCTATTATTCCTCCTTTATAGGGTTAAAACTACTTGTTATAAATACAGTATTTATCCACTTTACACAGATAAAAAATTTTCTTGCTCTGGAACTAGGATCAAAGGTATTCAAAAATAAATAAATAGATGGACAGGGAGGCACAGCGCTACCTTCCTTGACAGCATCACAAACTTCTTCAGTTGTCACATTTAGTGCTTTAAGAAGAATTGCCAGATTTTGTGATTTCTTGGAATCAATTATCTGAAGAAACCGGGGTGGAGATTGGGAAGATGATGTATCTTTCTTACCATTGTTGGCTTTCTCTACTGGGGCATAACCGAACAATGATTCCATCATCTCCTCATTGAACCTGTAAATTGAAAATATAATACTCAAATGAGACACTTTTATTTCCCCTCTTTTGGGATTAAAGCACATTGCTAGTGAATTCTTACTGGAAAGATCCAGCTTTGATATCATGCCAAACCATGGAGTGATCAGGGTTGGCCGAAACCTTCTCCCAGAAAAATGGCTTTAACTTGGCTTTTGGAGCATTGGAATCTCCAGAGAATTCAGTTCCCTCATTAGAAGAGCGTCCCTGATGATGTGGTCCAAGAGGTGAAGGCTTTAATCTGTTACCAGGCTTTGGCGGATTAGGAGGGCGAACCACTTTTGGTGGTGGTGGAGGACTAGGAGCAGGAGGTTTAGGAGGTGGCGGAGGGGGCGGTCCCGGGGGTGGAGGTCGTGATTTTCCTGGAGGAGGAGGAAGGGGTAACGATGCATGAGTATTTACAGGCACCACATCATTAGCGTCTGAGGGCCGACCTCCAGCTTCCAATGAATTATGAAGCAATGGAGAAATGCCTACAGCAGATGAAGGTTTTGGAAGTGCGCTACTTGAATCCCCTACTATCAAGGAGTTCTGTGGAGAACCTGTATGAGAAAAAGAAAACTAATAAAAATGGAATTAAAATGCGTATTTGAAATGACAAAAGCTCCACATCTCACCAAAAAATTACCTGCAGAAATACTAGAGCAAACATTCAGAAGAGGTTTTTCATCCCTTATTCCATTTCCCTGATCTATCCTCGGGCCAACTTCTGTTTTTCTGTCCCTGACAAAGCAGAACAAGAACAGAGCCAAAATGGCTATGCCTGCCACAGCACCTATAGATATAGCTGCAATAATATACTTTTTCTCATTTTGCGCATTTCCAGGAGTAGGTGACACAATTGGTGGACTGCGTTTCTGAGGTTGAGGGCGGATCTTAGGCGGAGGTGAAGAGCTAGAGATGCCACTAGGATTTGGAACAAATGAATCTGGGGCCTTGGAAGGAGGCTGTAGAACTGGAGAAGGGGGCAGCAACATGGGAGATGGAGAAGGCACTTGATAAGAGGGCATTGGAGCATAATTCGGCGACAAAGCTAAAGGGCCTGGAGCTGGAGCTGGAGCAGGGACTATCATTCTAAGATGACGCCTTCTATGCCATAAGAACATTCTAGGAACAATGGACCAACTGGAAAATAACTCTTTGAACCTGCTGAACACAGTCCTGAGACCAGATGCTTTGCGCAATTCATGATGTTGTGAAATTTCCACTTTTAAGCACCCAAAAATAAAGCGTTTTTGTGGGGAAGGCAAATCAGAGATAACTTTCTTTATAATTTTCTTCACCAACAAATCTCTATCCAATTCTCGATTTCCATTACTTATTGATGCTTCCGGGAAATATAATTCTAAAACTTCAGCAGCTTCAGTTCTTTCTTTCAATTGACTCCAACAGCGTATCCACAGCTCTATTGCCTGTATATTGCACACATAGGCATCAATGTTCAGAAAAAGCTATCCATAGTATTCCAGTGCTTTCCTATCAACTAAGCAGACATTCACTGATTCCTATCCAACATTTATAAAATTGCACTATGCTGAATAAGTTACCTACATACCAGTGTAACCACTAACCAGTCCATTTAGTTATAACTCAGGAAAACAACATTCTGTTTCAGGTTAGATGGTGGCTATTCATCTGATCAGTAGCATAAACAAGAAGGAAATTGTTAACTAAATCGACATGAAGTCAATCAAAATATTCATAACATCAAAATTCACAACTTGATATCTTGTAGGAACCGCAATTTTCATATGGGATGAATTGTTCAAAAGCATATGTTTATACTGCAGTAAGCATCACTGTGGCTAATATGATTGCTCCTGCAAAAGCTAGCTAGAGTGATAGTCAAAACAGTTCTCATATAACTTGTTAAAATGCATTATCAAAAAAGAAAAAAAAAAGAAATCTTATTAAAATGTGTCTACATAGTTTGGAAGAGGGGAAGCGTTGATATTGATTGTCAATATAAATGATGAACAACGTTTTCCTCCTAGAAATGACTACATAACCTTCATTACAATATGTACAATGCTTAATTCTTCAGAGGTTATAATTTACTTTAACACATCTCCACTTCATTTCATAAAAAACCTTCTCCTTCTCTAACTAATTGATAATGGAAAAAGGGTAATAAGAGAGCTCTGATAACGCCTTTGGCTATTATTATAAGGATTAATCACTATTTCGGAAATCTAACTTTCTCATCAAAGTAAACGAAGATAATTCTGATTACGCTTATGGGCCAAGAGCCTCCATACATAGGTTCGAAATAAAAAATCTGATCCTAATATGTGGTTGTCACAGTTTCTTTTCTATTCCCTTCTCAATCTAACATGAAAAATAGTCTAAGAAATATGTACCCCTAGAAAAAGCCCAGAAAGTTCAACAGCATTCTACATTTTCCAACGCAACAAAAGTTCCAAACTTTCATCCAAGCATGTTTAGAAGGAACAATCAATCATTAAATTCCATTATCGTACAAGTAAAAAATGTGCATCTTTGTGCCCATGTTCATAAAACATTTCGAAATTTCATACCACATCTTCATCAATGTCTTGGATATCCCACGAAACTTCTTTATCTACAAATTTATCTGCAAACTCCCTATTGCTTTCTGAATTACTGACTGCGAACATCCAAAGAAAAGCAACGAGAACAACGACGCTACGGCCCCTTCCCACGTCCATTGCTTCTCGAATCACTTTTCCATTCCCAGATGCTTATTCTTCTCATTTCATCAGATGTACAAAGGCATAATATATCCGTCTATGAGGATAAAAAACATCAAATTTCTCAAATTCTGACAAGAACGCAAAACTTTCTAACTCTATTTCAACTCAAAAAGCAGGAAATTTCAATGATGATTCACAAACTAAGGTTTGTCAAAGAATCCTTTTCTATTCAGCCTTACGTTTGCAGATAAATTTCAATGCTGCATTTGAAATTGGAAACTTCTTTGCCTTTTCTACAAATTTCAATGCTGCCTTATCATACAGGTTTTGGCCTCTATTTGTCATCCAACGCAACAAAACTCCCAACGAGCAGCATGCACACCCATATATGCACATGCACAAAGTGATTACCCTTCAAAAGATAATGCAGCTAAAGAGATGCAAGAATCCCTCTTTGCAATGGAAAATTACGATGAAACTCACAAGAATCCAAGAAAAGGCAATTTATCAGAATAACAATGCGCACAAATTACAGAATCTTTGCGAAATTGGAAAGAAAGATCCTTTTGAGGGATTTGCAGAGAAAATTTGGATAATTTTCGTCAGATTTTCAGTTGGGATTTTTGTTCGTTGGAATGCTTCAATAATTTCGGAGGCAAAAACCGAGAGAGATACTGGGAAGATGATTAAAGGGACGTGCAGAGATCAATGTAGAGAGAGAGAGAGAGAGAGAGAGCGGGCTAACTGGAAAAATATTTGGCCTCTCTGGTTGGTGGCAACGGCATATTTTGGGTTTTCTTTCTTTTTTTCAAAGAAGAAAATCTTCCCCCTTAAGAAACGGGAACGATAAGTCCGCCCAAATGATAATTCGTCCAATTTTATGAATTTTGACATTAACCCTAATTTTTTTTAATACATTAGAAGGAGAAGGAAGGAAGAGAAAGAATAGATAATGTAATTAGGGGGGGAATCTCGAACTTTGACCATGGAGGGGCAATATTTATTGTAAACCAATTTAAATTATAAAGTCCGTGAGACCAGATTGCTTTTTTTTATTTTTTATTTTTTTGCTTATATGTGTGTATTGAAAGAACAAAAGCATACAAGTATTTACACTTTGGAATACATGATCCACTCTATCTCAAATTTTTCTACTTAATATATAATTATTATTTATATTATTAAAAATTAACTTATTTATTTTCTTTCACAGACAAATTTTTTAAAAATATACTTCTACTGTCTCTAATAAATATATCTTCTTTAAGATTTCTTCGAATCAATATCACTCTGTACTTGATATTATGTGAAAGAACAGAACTCTTGCCAAAATCTTAGATATACTAAATTGAAGCCAACTTAAATCCAAAATTGAAGAGACCCAAATCGAAACTCAAAAATAAAATCAAATAGCTCATCAATGAAAACACAACTTCAACTAAGAACAATGTCAAAGAATTTCAAAACGGAGTTCAAAAAAATAAGAAAAAAGAAGATAAGCAAATTAAGTTTAGAAATTAAAAAAAATAGAAAATAAAATTACTAACTCTTAAATTTTTTTGTTTTTATAAGGATAATTAAGAAATTAGGAAAAAATTTTGGGAGGACGAAATCTATTTTTTGAGGGATAATATCTTTAAGTAAGTATAAAAACTAAGTTTTTCTAAAATTTTTGGGGGCAATAGCTACCTCACGCAACCCCTAAGTCCGCCCTTGAATGTAATCAAACGAGAAAAACAATTTATACAATAAAAATAAATAGAAAAAGATAACACACACACACACATTATATATATATATAACAGTGAAAAATATAAGTTTACATAGTTAAACAAAGGATGAAAAACTTACGAAAAGAACTTAATATCTAAAAAAAGCTTAAAATTTTTCGCTCAAACCTTGTTAAAAGAAAAAAAAAAGTTATGAGTATTAAAGTTTTTTCATTTATAAAGAAGTGAGCAGGGAGTATAAGAAGTTAGAAGGGGAGTACAATAACATATTCATAAAGTTTTATCATATTAAAAAAAAACTTTCTTTTTTGAATGGATAAATATAAGACTTAAAAAAATAAATTTGAGAGATATAGATAGAGTTTGGTTTATTTAAAGATATAAACTATTTATTTCATTGATTTATAATGTATTTATTCCAATTTTAATATCAAGATTATTACTTTAGAAGGTACAATCTACAATCATAGGATAGAAGTATTTAAAGTATGTTGTTCATAAAGATGTTTGTCTAACTATGTTTTTATTTTTTACTTTTTTTTTGATAATCCAGGTTTCTAAGTTAAGCCTAACTATTCCTGAACCCCATAACCTTGCCCCTAAGCTATGGAGTATGTAAATCGCGGATGTGCACGAACTGGATCCCAGGTTTTCAAAGCCCCTGTACACTACTGTGCACAAGAGACCAGTTCTAAATTGATTGTTCTACTATATCCCCTCAAGTATAGCTCTCAGGTTCCCAGCAGGAGTCGAGCCCCCACCCTGCTGCTGACAGTGAAAGTACCTTGATTGTTCTACCAGCTCGCATGTGGCATGTGCCCGGGGGGACTAGATGCCTCCGGTAAAATTTGAACCCTCAACCTTTGGGTTGAGGGCCAAGTCCCTTGCCACCTTTGGTAAAAATACGGGCAAACTAACTATGTTTTTATTGATATTACTTTTGGTGTCATTGAAAATTTAATAATGTATAAAGAAATGTCGTTAACTTTTAAATGATGGCAAATTGAATGACGTCATTTAAACTTGTGACGCATTTTTGACATTATAGCCTTGCATGATTTGGCCATATAACAAAATCTTCCGCCGAAATAGTGCAATTTTAGTACCTATGCTGGAAAGCACGCTATTGTAGAACAATCTTTCAATATTTCTGGAATGCAGAGGACCAGAAATCAATAATGGTACAGAAATGCAGAACCAGGCAGAAATATAACAATCATTGAAGTGTGCGAGGAGAGAACGGTAAAGCTAAGCTAAATTAGAAAAGCAATTGAAACACAATCCACAGCATAGGTCCTAATAGATTTAGGCAGTTAAAACAGTATAAACTGCATTAGTTTGAGCAACCCCTTCTCCAGCCCTCGAGTCTTCAGAGACTCCAGAGAAGTAATTATTTATAGGTACTTCAGAAAGTCAAGCCAAAGCAGCACAATCCGGCAACTTTGTGCGATCAAGGAGTTTGAAATATTATTCTTAAGTCTGCCTCGAATAGCGTGACATAAGCTATTAAGGCGCTTGAAGATTCCATTCACAGGTTGCCTGGGTATGAAGCGCCCTGGCCAGGAGAATTGTTCCACTGATTCTGTGCCATCCTTCTGTAGCCAAGGCTCATATTTGGTCCTATAGGCAGGTAATCATCCACGCTGAGTTCCTGTGCTGGCACACCCTTAACCCTACAATTTTACCATCCAATACAGAAACGTCAAGTATTCGTAAGAGAGGTTCCTTTGAAATATCTAGTCAGAGAAAATTCATTTTACATGCAAACTAGTGCACTCAAGAAATAAATGTAACGAAAAGTAAAAGAAAAAGAAGAGCGCCAACATACTGCACTTAGGTTGACAAAAGGCTATTTGGCCAAACTAAAAGTGGCTTCAGGCATTTGCCAATTATTCGGAATGGTAGTTTGAAGAATTTGCCTATTTTCCAAACGGGAAGAGAAGAATAAACAAATCAAGACTAAACTTTCTCTGTTTTCCCTCCCTAATTCCTCGTTCTGTCTGCTTTGTTATTTTTATTAGTTTTATAGACATGTTAGAAGAGATTGAAAGATGTAAGATGGACTGTTGGCTAAAAGAATTGTAATTTAACTCCTTTTATTTTGTTAGCCATATTTCTAATGCCTGAAACAGTCAGAAATATCTCTTCATATTATGAACTTTTAGGCTCGCCATCATGAAAAGAGAAGAAAAATCAAAGCCGAAAAATTAGCATTATCTTCCTCATTGCAACTTTAGAGATTCAAAACGTCAGAGTCATACAGAGGATAAAAGAAATCTGGTTTGAAGAGAATTCACTCAAGGCACCTTGTTTGCTGCAGACCAGCATACTGATTGCTAGTTGAAGACTCACCCACCACACTGAATGCAGAAACCTATACGTAATATATCAAAGAAATCCAAACTCCGGATGAGAAGGCAACTTAATTTAAGAATTGTTTCTTTCCACGTTACTTTGTATACATCTCTGACTACAAGTTCCGGTTTTCTACCTCGGAGTTAGCCATTATTCCCCCTGCATTTCCAAGCCCTTCTGGTACAACGGCTTTCCCAAGCAACTTAGCCTGCAGGAAAAATAGCTTGAGGCAATATTACTTCCAACCTAACAAGTAGAGGTGCGAGGATGAGGGGATAAAATAGACATGCATACAAGAGCTACTAAGTGTTTCATTCAGTGTTTAGGTTATGAAGAAGAATAAGGCTGTCCAGTAAACTCACTCTTGCAACTTGTATGCGCTGAATTGCAGCTTCAAGGAATTGAAGATGTGCATCAGCCTCAACAGAGGAATTTATTTTCTCCAGGTCTGGCTGATAATGCCTACATAAAAAGAATATGAAATCCTACAGCATTAGTACTAATAAAGTTGTGGCAATAACTTCCTCTGAAACTTGAAAATATTTTTAAATATGCAGCAGTTCATGAACTCATATATTGATGTTGATTAATAAACAGTACAAGGAAACTTTGACCTCATCTTGACGTTTGCCTCATGTTTTCGTTTATTGAGTTCCTCAAGCTTTTCTTCCAGTGCCTAACGCCAAAATAAAACAAAACATCAGAATTTACAGTCTGGTTCACAAATTTCCACCATTACATTTCTAAACTGTGTTGAAACAATTTGAAATCTAGTTCAATAAAGCAGGTTCAACACACCTTTATTTCTTTCTGTTTTTCTTTTTAGAAGAAAGGTCCACCAAGATCCAAGTTAATGAATTAGATATATTTATTAATCTAGCAACTTGTTCAAGAAATGATTTCAGCAGTTAAATCTTATATGATTTCCGTATTACTTCTTTTAGAGTTTTTCTAACAGGTCTGAAAAAGTTGTTCAGCATAAACGTTCCAGAAATGCTCTCCAATTTTGATCCAGTACAGTATAACAAAGTTCCGTAACAATGTCATTCTGCGGCAAAGGATCAAATGTTACCTCTATACTGAAAATTTGAGCAATCATCCAGTGTTGAATCGTTCATATGAAAGGAAGAAAAAGTTAGCAGTCAATGATTACCAGAGGCATGAATATATTCAACAATTATCAACACATGTAGTCCGTAGATATCTAAATTAACATGTCGCATGACTAGCACAATTGCAAGAGGGAGGAAGGGAAGGGAGGGAAGGATGGGAAGAGGAGGAAAGAGAAACATACTATGCAATCTTTTCCAGCATTTCTGCTTCATACTTCAGTTTCCTGAGCTTCCGAATCATTAACTATAAGCACAAGTGGAAAGGGAGTAGTGGGGAGATAAGAACACGGGGGTCGGGGGCAGGAGAGAGAGATAAAGAAAGGAGAAAAGGAGGAATTTCAATTACCTCTTTAGTGGCAGTTGATCTGTGATATGTAAATATAAAATTGATAGAAGTTGTTAAAAACTCTTCAAGGAAATAAGTGGACCACTAAAATGAAACAAAATGCATTAAAACTAATTGAGAATAAATAGTACATACCCTCCTTTCAGCTCATCAGGACGATCCAGGAAGCGGAGGAATACATCTTCAACCCTACAGAACCCAGAGAAACTATTTTTCAGAAAATTGAAATTCTAAGAGGAAGAGTAAATGAGCAGAGATGCTGAGCGGAGATAATTGCTTTGAGCATATGAACCTTCTGTTGCTGGAGAAGCAAGTCAACCGACCCGAAGGAGAAAACATAATGAAAGCAATGTCTATATCACACAGAACTGCTAATTCATTTGCCTTTTTTATCATGCCATCCTTGCGCTTAGAATATGTTACTTGCCGAGCTGTTGAATTCTCAATTTTTTTCAGTGCCAACTTCTTGCGGCCCATATTGAACAAAGAGTTGCTTCGGGGTGTCATAAAAGAAACCAATTCTTCACTGGAAAAGACATAAACAAGTTAGCACTGGTGAACTCAATCCAATCCACAAGCTCATACACTGACAGTTGTCATGTCCTGAAATTCCATGGCAAGCATTAGAAGAGGTCGATAGATTTGCACAGAATAAATAGAAATATCCTCAAATGCCTATCAGCAGTTAATTTCCTCGACATATTTCTCAGAAACCGAATCAAATGTGCAGTTTAGACGTGACAAAATTAGAGAAATAGATTGAGCAGGACAGCAATTCAAAAGCAGTTTCTGACAATGCCACCACAAGCAGAAAGTACCAGAAAGCTTATAAAAATAGAAGGGTGGTGGATTAATACAGGTTGGATGTCATCAAGTATGTTTTTTTATTTAGGCTCGGCAATCATGTTGCTAAAATTCACAGAAAATTGACAACTAGTTTCCCCAGTTAAATATGGCGAGGGACAATAGATCACAATGTCTCCAGAGCAAAGTTAAGAATCTATAATTCATTTGGCTTCATAAAAAATGTGTTGTTTAATAGCATAAACCAAAACATTTCACATATACTAAAGTACTAAAAATCAGAATAATTTCTACATCGGTTCCAGTTCTTCAATCTTCACCAGGCAACGAACAGAAAAAGTTCCACCTGTAAAAATGTCACTTCTATATACACACAATTCATTCTTTCAATCATGAAATGGGGAATATGTTTCAACTCTAAAAGTTTCTGAAAAGGCACAGACCATCTTCTCTTGAAATTGATGCTGAAAGGGGATACAGTGATCTATTGCTTGCTTCAGTAAGAAAAGAAACCATTTGGTTGGTCCTTCATCAAGGGGGTAAGAAAGTACTAAAGCCCTATGGGACAAGTTTCCTGTCACATTTCTGTTTGCTCTATTGATTTACTTCAATAGTTATTATGGAAATTAAGCTAATCAATGCTTTTTTCAACAATGAGAAATCAATGGAAAAGTTTCTCAACCTTATAGGAATAATTATCCTATAGATCCGAGATGTCATGGGAAAAATGGGAAAGAAAGCTTCTGCTGTGGCTTCAGCCATGTTCACAACTCTTTAAAACTGTTTCTAATTAAGTCAAAGTGACCACTTTATAAAACAGAGTGAACCCTTGTGTTCCCAGACCGATATTTGAATAGCATAAAAAACAGGATGTCTCTCTGAACTTCACAATTAAAATATTTTCCTAACATAAATCATTTGCAGGGAAAGATTAGCAGGCTTCTGTATAGAGTTCCAGTTCCTTGATAGGGAGACCTAGTCACTTTCGTAGAAAATGAACACGTGTTTCTCTAAAAAATAAATTGATGGTTACAGTTAACTTCTTCGAGCACAAACACTTAAATTATAAAGGTTACCATCATCAAAGAAAAGCCCTCGTCATACGAAGAGCAACACATGTACAGATATCTCCAACACGCCAAAATTTCAAGATTTTGCCATTAAACTTTGTATAAATGCATATCTTGCCTCACAATTTTTCTAGCTACTAGGCCGATCTGATTGACATACACTTAAAATAACAGAATTTAATTCCCATGTGTATGCCACACTCAATAAACACATAAAATCATTTCCAACAGAATAAACCCTAAATCCGCCATGTGCGTACGTCACTCAACCTGGAAACCACCAAACAAGTAGGGAATCAGAAATTTGGAAAAAAAAATAAAAGAAAAGAAATGAATTTTTTTTCCAATTAAACGCCTTAACATTCCTCCCAAAAAAAAAAAAAAAAAAATAAAGACATTAACGTATAAGCTTTCCCTCTAAAGAAGAAATTAAAAACGTTAACAACTAAACTAGCCAATCTGAAGACTTTGAAAACTAAGGATTCATACACCTCACCGATACCATCAAATTCATCTCCACATCATATATGCATGTTGCAAGACACTTCAATTATTCAAAAGAACTAAAATTTCACTAATGTATATAAATGCATGGCTCCTACGATCACAAACATGCATTTTCACCAGTCAAGTGTATCATAATAAAAGAGTAAGAAGAATTTCTGCGCAGATCAATCAAAGTAACAGCCAAAGTCAGTACCTTCGACCTGGTTGAGCAGATTAAATCAGCTAAAAGAATTGCATGTAAATTATGAGAAAAAAGAAGTTGACAGAAATGGTGCGGCGGGGGCGGCGTACCTGCAGGAGGAGTTTCTGATGAGGAGGTTGGAGATAGCTGCAACATAGCGTGCAACCTACAATTTAAAGGAAAATGAAAAGCGATTGCGGTGAAAAGTAACGGAAAATCTCTCGAGGATTGCCTCTGCGCCATTGAGAAATCGGATGCAGGAGATAGACATGCAAGACTTTGGAAGTGCTCCCATTGTCAAATCCCCCTGCTACTGCACCACGTGTAGGGGGAAAAGGAAGAAGACGAGGACAAAAGTATCAAAAAAAGCTTTTGATTTTTATACACTAATCAAAGGGGATGTAGCTCAGATGGTAGAGCGCTCGCTTAGCATGCGAGAGGTACGGGGATCGATACCCCGCATCTCCATTTCTTTTCAATTTTGGCTTTATTTATTTTCCTTTTTCAGAAATAATTTTGGCTTTGGCTTTATTTATATATGCAATAGTATTATTATATAAAATATATGGTCTTGTGTTCAATATATTTTTTGTAAAAGAGATGCTATGAATTCTATATTATGTGCATTTCTTTATGTTTATTTAGGTCCCTTAAATTTATCTTTATTTTTAATTTTATGTAAAATATAGAAACTTTGGTGACACCTTTTGCTTTTGATATGGTTGCTTAATTTTCTAAAATCTTTTCCTCATTTAAGGAACACCAAAAGATATACAAAACGACAACTTTAGAGTTAACTATTTTTTCAAAATAGCAATTAGCGCTAAACGTTTTAGTTTGATAGGGTTTACTTGATTTTAATGTTTGCAACATTTTCATTTCTTTTATTAATTTGAAAGTGTGTACCATAAATACACAAAAGAAAAAATAGCAATTTTGCTATGCTACCACAAAAGTGAGGCAAATGCTTCTTGTTTTAATAAAAGACAAACACCGTAAGATTCCTTCCACCCACACACCCCCCCACCACGGTTCCCCCTCCCCCCCTCCCAAAAAAAAGGGGAGTGCTAAATGCAGTAATTTTTTGGACTATATGTAGTGCGAAAATTTTTCATTATTTCATTTTCATTTCGAAGAAAGCTTAGACTTCTCTAAAGCATTGCGGCCAAAAAACTCAGATCTACGAATATTAGCCACGAATTTTCACGTTAAAATGTTAATTTATCAAATTATTAATCATTTTATATCGTTTTACAATAAAAAACTTCAAAATCGGCCTTGAAATGGCCGATTTTGAAGTCAGCCATTATTTTCATGAATTCCGCTAACTGAGTGGCAGAATTCGTCACCGAATTCCACCAGTTGTTGGCGAAATTCACCAGGATATTCCACTAGCAGTTGGCGAAATATACTGGTAAGTTGTACCCATATTGGGTACAACTCCATTGTGGAATTCTATGGCACAAATCGGGCGGAATTAGTTGGCCCAACATGGAAATTTTATGGCGGAATTGTGCCATAGAATTCCGCCAAATTCTGGCGGAATTCACGGTAAGAATTCCGCCAAAACCTGGCGGAATTCTGGCCGTGAATTCTAATTTGGTGGAATTATACGCCAAAATTCCGCAAACGTCTGGCGGAATTCAAGGCAAGAATTCCGCCAGACATTGGCGGACGTCACCAATTTTTTAAAATTTTTGGACTACGTGCTGGAATTTTTTTATGCATGCAATATATTTTAAATTAATGTCGTGTATAGTAGATATGTTTAAGTTAATTATATCTTAATAATTTCATTATTTCTAAAATTAAACATTTAGTTCGCCTCTTCTGGCGATCGACGATGTATGTTTAATTTAATGTATTGCATAGTCGATCTTAGTTGTTTACTTGCTCTTAGTTTACGTTAGTATAATTAAATTTTAAAAATATATTTATTTATTTATCTTAGTTAATGATAGTTTAATTTAATAATTTTTGGGTATTGTATAATAACAATATTTATTCAATGCGTGTTACAGATGGCGGATCCTTCTCGGCGACGGTGCGATGCATCACTAGATTTGGGACCCATAGCCGACCGTAGTAGTCGATTGCATGATCGACATCCTATCACAACTTCTACCAGACAACGGGTGGGTGGGGTGCGGCGCAGCACTAGTGACATCCCCGTCACTACGACAGACGTCACTCGAGACTTTGATTCGACGCAATTCGTTCCACATATGCCATGGATTCCCGGGATGTACGCGCCCCATGTCCGGATACGTACTGTATCCTTGGCTCCCGATGACGTCGCCGGCTCCGGTCGCACCAGGCTATTATTCGGGAGGACCTGCCTACCCAGTTCAAACACATAGCGGCCTCGCTAACGATGTGGGGCCAGCATTCTACCGGCCGCCATCGGTATCGGTTACGCTGTACAAACATCCGGAGGATTACGACGAAGTATCAAGCACTGCAGATGATGTGCAGGATGTAGATGAGCCGGCAACCGATGCGGACTATGATATGGATGCGGATGCGGATATGCAGGAACCCGTAACCGATACAGTGATACAGGAAGAGAAGACATATGACCAGGGCATCCCGTACACGGCCCCGACATCATCTTCCACACACAGTATCCAGATCTGGAGCTTCCGGTCGGAGGGATAGGTTGCCGGGTCCTGTTCCATACGGTGTCAGTTTGTTGGCGCGCCCACGTGTCAATAGAGCAGCCGCAGATGAGCCACGGGTTCCCCCCAGCGCCAGTAGGATTTCAGTTGACGATGAGGAGAGACCCGGCCCCTCAACGGGACGACAGCTGGCCGCTGCTGAGCGACACTCCCAGCAGCCGACCCAACGTCGAACTTGCCAGAGCGGCACCACAGAGGAGTGACGTTTAACGGGACCAGTACTTGGGAGCCCGCAGGATCCATCACTTATCCCATCCTGTTCCGGTCACATTGCCGGCCTCATTTGGTGAGGCGAGGTTAGTACGCTTAGCTATAATTTTCAACGTGACGAAATATTCGAATGTCGTTTGTTTTCGACACTTTGTAAAAATTCAAATTTTATATTTTTGCAGGAGCAGCTGGTCCTGACTGTTCATGCACCTTAGGGGTACGTTGACAAATAGAGTATTCAGGATGATTCAGTGGCCGCAGTTGTGGCGTACAGCGGCCTAGAGCCACTGCGGTATTATATTTTCGCGAGGCCTAATAGTGCACTGATATCTGCTTTTGTTGAGAGATGACAGCCTGACACTAACACGTTCCATATGCCGTTCGGTGAGATGACTATCACCCTCCATGATGTGGCGTATATACTTGAAATTCCTGTTACTGGTTATATCCTTCGGCATGATATGAGTAAGGAGGATATTATCGCGGACATATCTATCACGCTCGGCATACCCGCCGCACATGTTCGGAGCCAACTCGATAATTGAGGGATGAGATTTAACGTCTTGAAGGACTAAGTTGCCCAGGGATCCCTTGAGGCGTCGAGTTATGCCCGTGGGTATCTCAAGTATCTTCTAAGCGCCACACTATTTATAGACAAGGGTAAAGACTGGATGCCGTACCAGTACTGAAGCTGAAACTCCTCATCGGTAATGGCATCAACCAAACGTCTCTATGTGCATTTCGAAAACCATTCGGCTACTAGCTTATCATCACAGGCCTTATAGCACGTCGCCTCCACATTCTTAGAAATGTGGCGACGACATAACATGTGCTCAGAAGTGGGAAATATATCGCGCAACACTTGTATCAACCCGGGCTCCCGATCGGTTACAATAGCGTTTGGAAGACAATTTATGTCAAATATCTGCTTCACGCACTCCAACACCCATCGGTAACTGTCCGATTGCTCGGAGCTGATCCAAGCGCCAGCAATGAGGAAGTTGTGCCTAATCAGGGTCACGCCAACGATCTCTAAATACGGCATATTATACCTATTATAATTAATTATAAAAAAGCGTATAAGCGAATAACGTTTTCTAATTTTTTTTAATTAAAGAACGCTATGCAAAATTGAAGAGGAATATAATGTAACGCACCTGTTAGTCTTGTACGGTCGTGTCCATTATCAGGACAAATGAATATGCACGCGCAAGTAATGTCGACTCTGGATGAGCAAAAACACCATCACTGAGGGTTTCGACTCCTGGCTCAACTCTGTGCCAATGGATATATCCATGTTCGGTGAACAACTTGAACAGTTGTTGCACGACTGTCCGACCGTCCATACCTGCTACTCTTAATTTGTGTCGAGCGTTGTACACGGTCTTCGCTCTGCGCCAGTATGACACACAAATAAAAATTATTCACACATTTACAAAATTTAAAACAAGTGAATAAGTGCTCAAGTAAGGGGGATAACATATTTGTTACTGGCAAACATACCTAACAACGGTTCTCGGGTTCTCCCGTTTCAAATGATCCAGAATATGTTGAGGCTGAACGTGACATTTGCTCATTTCCTCCGTGATTTTCATCTCCCGCTCTGTCATGCGGGCAGCGAGGGCATGATCATGTTGGATTCCGAGCTCGTGACTGTGCTTGCCGCATATTACCGCAAGACTCTACGCCCCCTCGTAATGCTCTCTACCCATCAGTTTCAACGGACCCTTCAGGCAAAAATACCCGCTACTTTTTTGTACCTTTCGGCTTTCGTTCCTTGGCTCGGGGCTCCGATTCTGCTCTATCCTTTTGAGCAGTAATGTTTTTTTTGTACGCTCCGCCCCTCTCGCACCTAAGCTCTACAAACCCGCTACCCGTTTCGTCACCTTTTCTGGATCGAACAATTATCAACAAGGTCCTCACCTGTAATGCTACCGCTTTCGCCCACTTTACTAACTACTCTTTACTAAAAAATATATCCTGTGTTCCTAAATAGCGGCTTAGATTTTCCATTTGGTCAAGATCAAAAAATTTTCTTCAAACGAATCTGACGAAGATGAGGGGCCTGGGCCATCTCTATAAAGCTCTCGATAAAATCTGGCTTTTCGGCCCTTTCGGTGTTCCTGCAATGCATATATCACACTTGTCCAATGTCAATTACTACATTAAATGTGTGTTTATTATTTTGAATATAACACTAATCGTAACAATAAAACTATTTACGGTGTGTAATGTAACATATAATATAATTACAAAATATGTAAAATACAACAATACAACTACATATGTGCTTATCACACAAAAAAATTTGTTAAATTTGGCGAAATTTGCCACCTTTTGGCGAAACCATCGGCCTAATTTCGCCAAGTTTTGGCAAAATTAATGGCCGATTTTCGCCAGAAGATGGTGAAATTAGTGGTTGAATTTCGCCAATACTTGGCGAAATTTAACCAATAATTTTGCCAAATTATTTCAAAAATTGGCCGATATTTTTGCCAAGTTTGGGCAACAATATCGACCAATTTTCGCCACTTTGTGGCGGAACTATTCGGATAGTTCCGCCACTCAGTGGCGAAATTAAGGCAGTTTTTTAAAAAACACTAAAAATGCGAATTTAATTAGAATTTTATAACTTTTTACCTCAAACTCGAGCGAATCCTTCGTAGAATCTTTGCTCATTGCTATATTGCCAAACAATTTGTTTGTTTTGGTATGAAAAGTGTGTTTTTTTGGAAGAAATACTTTAGAGAGTTATGGGAGGAGAGAGAGAGAGAGGATTTTGAAAATGAAAACTTTTCGCACTACATATAGTCCAAATAAAACTGCATATAGAAATGGCGAAAAAAAAAACAGTATCTTTGAAGCCAATTATTTTTCTTTTGATAGAGTTATTTGGATTTGATATTCACATCTTCTAATTTTTTTTCCTTTTTAGTTAGTTGTATATGCACTTATATGACAGAAAAAAATCGTTAACTTTGCTATATAACATTACAAAAACAAGGCA
Source organism: Rauvolfia tetraphylla (assembly GCA_030512225.1). NCBI lineage: Eukaryota > Viridiplantae > Streptophyta > Magnoliopsida > Gentianales > Apocynaceae > Rauvolfia > Rauvolfia tetraphylla. Next base: position 4,240,550 of record JAJQKT010000012.1, read on the forward strand.
ACTTTCTTTTAAAACGGTTACTTGGCTCCTAAAATGTTTTTCTAATTCAAGACATAAACTTTTCAAGAAATAAAAAAGGCAACTTTTCTATACTGTGTCAAAACATGAAAGTTGTTTTTGTTTGGGAAAATGGCCAATTTCGTTCCTAAAGTTTGGACCTCATTTCGTCTGATCTTATAAGTTTTGTTTTCAGCATTTAAGATTCTTAAATATTTTATGTGCTGCTAAAATAATCATACCATTACCTCATCGGTGAATTTTTGCCAAACAATAGCATGTGTTGACACTTGGTATTTTTGTGAGAACTTATTTATGTAATTAATATTAAAAACTTTAAAAAATAACGTATTTTGTTCCAAAAATAAGCAACTTGTCACATAAATAGTTTACTTATTCAAAATTTTTATATTGTTTGAATAAATATATTCTCATAGAAATGCTACATAATTAGTGCATGTAATATTTTGGTAAAAGTTTACTAAAGAGAATAATAGCAGGACCACTTTAATAGAACATAAAATATTTTGAGATTATAAAAATTAGAAAAAAACTTGTAGGACTTAAAGGAGGACGAGACCCAATTTTGCTATTTACCCTTTTTGTTGTAAATAGGTTGCGTGGTTTTGGTATTCATCTCCCATAAACATTGTTTCTTTTAATTAGGACTACCAATTGGGTCGGGTTGGTTTGAGCCCGGCTCATTCGACCCGTTTAATTGCGGGCTCGGGCTATTTTTTTCAGTCTAAATAATATTTCGGGCCGAACTCGGGCTGAGATAAGCTCAGTCTGATTTCAGCCCGGCCCGTAAAAATATGTATACATAAATATATTTAGATGTATATACATATATTTTTTTATAATAATAATATTATTATATTATTAAAAATTATTATTATTATATAAAAAATTTTAAAAAATTAAGTTCGGGTTGGCCCGAGCTGAGTTCGGCCCCAAAAGGCCGAGCCCAGGCTCACATTTTCTCAGCCCGATGTCAATTAGGCCGAACTCGAGCTTAACAAAACCCGATTCACTCAACCCGATTGACAGCCCTACTTTTAATTTGAGGTGCACACACTTATGAGACTTCAAAAAAAAAAAAAAAAAGCAACTTTGCCATATTTTACAGAAAAAGAAAAAAGGACACGGGGACGCTTCTTATTTTGATATGCTTGCTCGGCGTTGCGCGTTCAGGTCTCCTAATTTTCCCCCTAAGTTGCAGCATTCACACTTATACAAAAAAGGTCAATTTTGTTACCCTATTGTAGAATCGGAGGAAAAACAAAAAAGGCAATGCCTTTTTAGAGAGAGAGAATGTGGGGTAGTGAAAGAGTGAATTTTGAAAAATGAAATGTTATTACATTGCAAATAGCAAATTGGAATACTGTAAATAGTAATAGTGTTTTTTTTGGTACAATTGCATTGCATTAATCATTCTCCTAAATATTTTTCCTAATTTGAACCGTCTCCATCTTAACATGCAAAAAGATGATCACTTTCCTATAATATGAGAAAAATAAGCTAGTCTTTTATTACGTGATACTACTAGTTGACATTCATATTCACATATTGTAAAATATTTTTTTGATTAGAAAATCTATCATATTGACAAGATGATATCTTAGTTAGTTAGAAATATTCATTATCGAGCAGATCATAAATTTTGATTTATATTCCTATCCCCCTGTGTATTAAAAAAAGAAAATCCATATATGAGACTAGAAAATTGGGAGTTTTGCTATGCTATTGTACAAACGAAATTAATTGTTATGTCTTCTAACTTCTTTTTTTAATTAGTGAGTCTTGCATTCTTATTAGAAGAATTTTGTTATATTATTATAAAGCCCAACAATATTGTTCTAATACAATCTCTTAGTATCAAAATTCCACCCTTCTCAAAATCTTCCTTCTTTCACACAACGATGGGATGCGAAGGTAAAGGTTTGCTACATTATTTAGCAAGCAATTAGAGAATTATTTTTTGTTTAAGATATGACAAGGGCAAATTAATATGACAAGCCTGTTCTGCTTTCTTTTTGCTTCTTAAAACTTGTTTTAACCATATGCTCATTTGTTTTGCTCATTTTAGATAAAAAATAAACGTTAAATTTTAGACAAAGAGAGTATTACGGAACAGGACTTCGTAATTATCACTTTTATCACTTGAGAATTACGGTTTTTTTTTTAATTTTTCTTTATCCATTTTGTTGCTCAAAGATCTAGAGTTAAGGATAAACGATATTAGATCACTTGTACACCTTTTACGTTTAAGCATAAGAGTTCATTACCATAGAAGTTGATTGAAAAACTAATGAATATACGTCTCAATCTTCTTCACAGTCTTAATTATATGAATTGAGCCATTCTAGTTGCTTAATTGTTGAAGCGCTCTTTCCTAATTTAAGAGATTTAGAGTTTGATGTTCATCTGGTGAATGTCTATCCTCTCACTTCTATATGTCTTTGTAATAATGTAATATCTCTAAAAAAAAAAAAAGAAAAAACTTCACTATTTCATCTTATGTCTTTGAAAGATAGTTGTATTAATAACACCATAACACATTCCTAATTTATTTGGATGATTACTCAAAGCTCTGTGTAGCATAATACATTTCTCATAGTTTCTTTATCGCATCTCAAGTTATTGCTTGTCCAGCAAACACTTATTTTATAGTAGAATATTGCCTCTCTTTATTACTAATAGAAAGATCTCATCGAAGCATTGTTCAGAAGTCCTCCACAGTAATCCTTATTCATCAACAGGCATGTCTGTTTCGCTATCCCATGGGAAAGGCTTGAGTGGTTTAGTTGCTTCCAGAAGCACCTCTATCGGAATCTTAGGCTTTGATGGCTTCAGCGGAGTCAAATCGATATAATTCGGAAAATGAGGCTGAAACATTGCAACAATAGCCAGAGAATCAGTAAACTCAAATCTGTATCAGAAAGACAAGACCCCAGGGGACCCTGGGGCGAGGGGCCGGGGGTAGATTTCAGTGGTTGAAGACCATGTTTAAAGTGCATCTAAGGATGAAGACTCTTGGCTCCATAATTTTCACTTGTTGGTGTAGAAACAGCAGAAGCTTCATCAGGCAAACTAAAACATTCTTCATGGAAAAGGATTGCCAGATGGAATAGGCATAGGTTGAGTAGGTACCTAAGCCTGTTGGGTTCTAGAAGTCGTTAACATTTGTCTTTGTCAGATAGGTTAACTACTTCTTAGGTGCCAACGTCACTATTTCTTAGGCCTCATTCTTGTTCAAATAGTATAGAAGTCCTCACTATAAGAATATAAAGCAGAGCACCTGGTCAGCATGCATTTTTCTCACAAAGGATTTGAAGATGCGGAAGTTGCTCTCCTTGAATAAATCATCCCCCAGACGCAGGTAAGTCAATCCATACATCTTTGGACCAATTAAGCGAGGCTTTACCCCATTTGGCCTGGCATTCAGAATCATTTGATTGTAGGCTGAGCGATCATATCTTGCAAGTGCATTTTCTCCCGCAACTTCAATGTTTTCTCTCCATCCAGCGCTCAAAACCTGTAAATATTTGCATAGCAAATCAATGGATTCTGTTTCTATTTGGCAGAAGAGGCATATAGAAATAATGATTATCCTAGAACTTTTACATTTTGTCAAGTAGATGATTTAGCAATTCTCATTGTATTTAGGGGCTTAGAAAAAGAACCAGAGTACATGTATGGGAAATCAGAAGCTTATATAAGTTTTATACTGACTATCAACTGCTAAAAGTTGAGCAAATGTGAGAACAACATTATAAAATTTGTCCTAATTTGACCTGTTGAACAAGTTCTTGAGGGCCACTTTTAGCATTTGGTGGTTGCTCGCTGTCTCTCATCTCCATACATGTGAAATCCAAGGAAGCATAGTGCCTAGTTAACAATCTTGCTATGGGTCGGTATCCATCTCTATCATTGAGGTTGTAGTATCCAGCAGTAAGCTCAGCAGCGTGTGTGTTATGTTTGTACCACCAGTGGATGCCAGCAACCTGTAAATTCCACATCAGTTATGGTAACGATTTATTTAAGATAAATCCGTAACAAAGAGATAGAATGTTTACTTTTGCTGCTAATCGGGTTTTGCATCCAACAAAAACGTTGTTGGCAGCTTCAAGGATCCCATCACAATGTTCAATGAGCTTGTTGGAGTACCATCTCATAAAGAACTTTCCTTTTGGTGTGAGGTAAGTCCCTTTTGGTCCAAAAAATCCTGTTTTATCAGGTGTATCATTATATGATCCAGCATCATCAGGGACATCCCAGTCAGGATGCCCTGCTCTCATTGCAGCCTTTTTGAAGTCTGCTCTTAGAATTTCGTCATAGCACTGCAATGTATTATATATTTATATCTGATTATTTTAGGAAAAGCATATAAGGGGATATTTGGGAAATAAAGTAAGTGATAATACTACCTGAAATTCCCCGATTCCAGGGAACGTCCATCCCTGTGTTTGTGGATATGAAGGATATCTTAGCTCTCCAGCAGGACCAAGACCAACTTCAATATCCAAAATATATCCAGCGTCCAAAAATTCAGACATGGCCTCACGGAAGCTCCTCATAAAGTCTCTGTACATCTGATTAACAAGATCTTAAAGCTAAATCTAAAACACAATTTGATTTTTATCATGCAATTGATCTAAACAAAACTACAAGATAATCATAAAGATCAAAGTATTGTTGAACTTTTCAGATGAAGCAAAAGGAGATCGTTCTCATTCTTACCTGAACAGGTGTCCGACCTCCAAAGAGAGGCAAATGATCTACCCCAAGAGAAAGACATTCATCATTCGTGGTACCTAATCTGTTGGTGTAGAAAATGTAAGGTTGCATTTTTCCAACTACACGTACCCATGAGGGAATTGGGATGGTAACCTCGTCTCCAACATTTCCACCACATTTGTGGAAGGACATAATAGCTTGGATTTTCAGTCCAAACTGCACAACAAGCTTAAATAAGCTTCTGTAGGCAGACCAATTGTACAGCATAGGACCTTTAGATTCAACTATACCCCACCAAACATCTACCATAATACCATCCACTCCAGCCATTTTCAGCTCGTTCAGCTGCCTCTTAAGCATTTCCTGGTTCTGGAGCACATTGTTAACCGAAACAACTCCCAACTGGTTTTGCCACAAAAGATTATATCACGTCAGACTAGAAATATTGTGAATTCTTTAAAGTTCGTGGTATTTAGAAAATAAATTTCAGATTCTTAATTCTGAGACTCCTTCCTATGAACTTTTTCCTCAGTAAGATTATTAAAATCAATTGTGTTCTACAGTATGGCATAAGATTTCTAAAGTTGCCTCTAGTATAAGTAAAGAAGTATCTCAGGAGAAAAAAGTCAATGAAGCTCCAAGAACTGTATGCGCTTTGAATGGAAATGAAAGTAATCAAGCAAATTAATTCTCCAGAATTTTCATTCTGGTATCATGTAACACTTGTTATATTTCTCCTCTTTAATAACCTGCAATACTTGCATCTATTACACCAGGATCCCCCATTACAGAACGTAGAGTCTCGGGGTACATCATGCACGTTTAATATGAATTACTTTTAGCTTTTCTTTTTCTTTTTAAAGGATAAAAGCTGATTCAGGTGTTTCTATTTTCATTTTAGCTTACAACTTGAAATGATTAATAATGAAAAGCAACCTAGATTGTGTCGCAAACTGTTTACTCATCAAACCTCAGACAACGTTTTCAGTTTTAAAATTTTCCATACATAAAAGAAGCAAAAAGAAAATATACAAACAATAATAGACCAACATCGGTATGTAAAAGGCACTTTAGCTTACCGGGAGCATGACATAAACTGGGACATAGTGTTGCAACATATATGCCATTCTTCTTTGCAATTAGAAAGAAGTAAAAGTATTTTTCACTTGGAACTGCCGAAACTTGGCTCTCAATGATCCCTTCATTTCTCTTTTATAGAAGATTGGAGGAAGATATGTGACATTTAGCATTCTACCTCAAAGGAATATGGATCAACAACGATGGTGAAAACTCTCCTAGGTGGATGGATAAAAATTAATCGATAAGAATCCTTTTTTGTTGATGGATACGTAACTGAATGGGAATTGCATTCGGAAAAGCATTATGGATTGATATTATTTTCTTGGAGGCACAAGGTAAGACTTTGAATCTAGTAAAACAAAACAGTAATAATACAATGAAGAATCATCGCTGGGGCAACCTATTTGGATTATCATCTTCAGGATGGTTAATGCATGAATTTTTTAAGTTACAGAATGTGATGTTCTAATTAACTTTGATAATAGACCACTAACTTTGACAAGTTACTCACTAACTCAGGCATACACAAAAACAGTATGCGCATTAGATGTGGACGAATGATCATTGTATACAAAAGTTTATCTTACCCATTAACCGGTCTTTTCTTAATCTGAATGGGAAACCAGGAGAATAACTAAGAAGTAATAATCCAACATGATTACTTGTAGTAATACTGGAGGGAATTTAAATGATGCAGACAACTACTGTTGCCTATTTTGTTGAGGCACTGAATATAGTGGACACGTAAAGAGAATCTGTGAGGGAAAACTAAAAAAGTCATCTAGTAAAGGAATAAATTTTTATGAGATTGAGACAAAAGAAGAAGCGCACAATACAGTGTGTTTATCCAAAAGATCTATCAGATAAAGGGGAGGATAAAGAAAATTCCCAAATGTAGGGGAAACAAGAAAGACGTCAATCATTAAGCTTATGTAGCTTTTTTGCCTTCGTTAAATTTTGTGTTGAATTTGATTCTATACAATTTAATACAATACATACAAATAAAATAATACAATTTGATACAAGAAAATTGATAACACAGTTCAACTTAATAACTTATATTTGGCAGGCCATGTTTAAAAAATAATCTACTAAATTTTATTTTGCAAAAGTATAGGAACATTCACGTTTTTAATCTCCTCTAGTAATTCTGCTAGTGAACTTGGAAAAACACTATTTACTAAAGTTGTTTTTAACAGTCAGAAATCCAAGAGCTACAATGCTGCTTCAGTAGTTAGAAATCCAACAACTATAGTGTGGCTTTCATGATTAGAAATACACCAATCATAATTCCTGTTTTCACAATTGTTGAACTATCATCCAGCCACAGTCATTGCCTCCATGATTATTACAGCTTGCTTTTGTTAAACTCTCTTCAACAGAATATGTCGAATACCTTTCCACTACAAGAAAAATTAAATTTTGCGACGGCAAATTGCGACGGAAATTTGCGTCGCAAATATGCGACGGATTTACAACAAAACAGCTAGGGGCGAAATAAGTGGCTTAATTTGTGACGGAAATATTTCCGTCGCAAATTCGTCGCAGATCTGCGACGAATTTGCGACGGAATTTAAATATACGAATAAAAAAATAGATGCATAAATTCCGTCGCAAATCCGTCGCAGAACTGCGACGGAATTTATTTTTTAATTTAATTTTTAATTTCCGTCACAAATCCGTTGCAGATCTGCGATGGATTTGCGGCGGACTTTAAATATATGAATTAAAAAATAAATGCATAAATTCCGTAGCAAATCCGTCGCAAATCTGCGACTTCTATTTTTGCGACGAACTGTTTCGTCGCAAATCCGTCGCAATTTATAATTTGCTACGGATTTGCGACGGAATATTCCGTTGCAAAAATGAAAATTTCTTGTAGTGTTCGATAGGATGCGATAAGATCACCTTTGCATTTACTGTTTTCAACTGATCATGATCAGCCACAATACCATTTTCTTTTTAAGGTGATAGAAAAAAATCCTGTCAAGTGCCTTCAACACTTGAACAGAAACAACAAAGTTTAGTATATGATAGTTTAACAAGAAAATAAAGTGTACTATTAAATTTTCTAAAAATAAAACTTTTATATCATGAGTTTAATAAATAACTCTCTTTTTAAATTTTTTTGGGATCCGAAAGTCTCTAAGAATTATGCAAGAGTTCTCGTAAGAGACGTAAGAGTTAATTTGCTTTGCCAGTTCATAATAAATAATTTGCTAGAGAGTCTTGAGCTTCTTTTTCTCCAACATTGATATTCTAAAATATAGCAAGAAATCCTTAAATATTGAGATATCAATGGCGCGAATAAATTTTTATGAGATCCTCCAAATTTTGGATACCAAATCTTTTTTCTTTGCCACAATAGAATTTTGCTCAAATAATGACAACTTCTAAAATAGATTCCTTGATACCTGAATGGTCTTCTTAGTAAATAATATTACATCAACTCTTAATGCCAAAAAACTTGCCATAATTAATTGTTCCATGTCGTAACAAAAAGAATAAAGAAATTACTTGTAGTAAATTTATGTTAAGGAAATGGAGGTAAAGGAAATTTTATATAATGATAATTGAATCAACAAATTCTATTGGTTACAATTGCAGAATGGTTATCATTATTTAGTAACCTTCAGGTTACAGGGATATATTGACAGTCATGATTGGAGATTGCACATGCCGAAGCCTAACTTGTGAATTGGCATTTGGACGCATCCGTTATAGTCTTGCACATCATTTTTTTTTGGTATGTATAAGACTCATTTATGGATATTTGATTGGTTTGTTTATTCAAGGACTGGAGATATTTAAGAATATCTTGAAGAATAATTATTCAACTTTGCATAATAATTGTTTTTACTTTACAAAATAATTATTCGCACTTTGAAAAATAATTATTTAACTTTATAGAATAATTATTCATACTCTGCAGAACAATTGTTCAATTGAGTGTGAATAATTATTCAAATGAATAATTCTTCATTTGAATGTAAACAATTGTTCTGCAGAGTATGAAAAATTATTCTGTAAAGTTGAATAATTATTTCGTAAAGTGTGAATAATTATTCTGTAAAGTATAAACAATTATTCTATAAAATTCAACAATTATTTTTTAAGATATTACTAATCATCTTTAGTCATAGAATAAAAAAAAAGTCAATTGTAATAATCACAAGTAAATCTTGCACATACTATAAACAGTGATTGTAAGATTGTAGCCGTTTTGCATTTGGACAATGCAAAAGCTTAATTGGGACACTCACTCAATCTTGCCTGAACCAATAGGGCACTAATCTTCTGGACCCCAAAAACACCTCCGGAAGACAAGTAGAGAGTTGATACTATGATGTAGTTCTGTCAATACGGGCCAAAGTTAGCGGGTTGGCCCGTATATGTGGGTTTGGGTTTAGTATATTTAAACCCGTTTAAAACGCGGGCTTTTTGGCCCGCTTCGTTTAGTCCACGGGTTAACGCGGGCTAACCCGTTTTTTCTTTTTAATTTTTTTTAAAAATTTTTTAAATAAAAAACGACACCGTTTTAATGTTTTTAAAATATTTTTAAAATTTTTTTTTCCTGAAACGATATCGTTTTTTATATTTTTTGGCACGTTTGACACCACTACTATGACGTACTTACTTCTAGTCAGATGAAGGCAAAAACAATCCTTAAGGGTCTATTTGTTTTAAGGATTTTGGTGTGGAAAAGAAATTAGTTTTCTTTTGAAAAGCTTTTTCTCTGATTGGTTGTAAAGGAAAATAGTGAAAAAATTAAACTAAGGAAATCCAAGTGGAAAGTTTCTTAAGAAAATGAGGAAAATGTTTTTTTCGCACAAAATGGTGGGGAACTGGAAAATCGGAAGGAAAGACGGTTAAAGCCATTCCATCGTCTTCAACCTCACTTTCAACGCAAATTAGTCCATTGTCTCTTCAATCTCACTCCAAAATTAGTCTAAGTCAAACCCGAAGTTTCTTCCTTTGTACAGTGACTAGGAGAGTGGCCCGACAGATTGAAATCTAATGAAGATTTGAGCATCTTCAATGGAGTCTGTTAACAACCCATCTATAGTTTCTTTGCAGAGATATTTGTTTGATATTTGTTATTACTCTGCTGCTTCTCATTTACTGGTGCAAAAGGTCATCAACTTTTGTTGCTTTGAGCATTCGGGATTCAATTATTTGAATTTTTCACTGTAATCTTCATTAAATTGGTGTACTTTGCGTTTGTGAACACCAAAAGTTTTAGAGAACTAAATCAATTTGCAGAAATTGATGTCACTTATCAATTTGCAAAAATTAATGACATGTTTTGCAACGTATTCCTTATTCTTTTTCTGGTCGAGGATCCTTCCTCTATCTAGATGGTCGAAGAAAGGTGACTTAAGGATAGCTCTAGTGTTTTTTTGGATTAGCAACAAAGATGATGATTTTTTTGCGTCAGGCCGGTGGTGAGTCATGAAGCTTGTAGGGGAATTCGGCACATCATCCGGTGGGAGAAAAGGTGATGCTTTTATAAACACGTGGCTTCTGTTCTCGTGAAAGTTTCAAAGCAATCAGCGGGAAGAAAGCATCTGTTGGATCCCAATCATGGACTTTTGATGCAAATCATTAGTCCATTGTTGTTTTGAAGTTGAAAATCAATTGCAAAATTTTCTTTGGATGTCAAAGTTTTGGTGGCAGCTCTACTCTTGCCAGTTGCAGGGGACAAGATTTATAGTGAGCAAGATACCTTTAAGATGCTAATTGAGCTTGTAAGTGCACTTTCAATCGAGCGTCTTATTTAAGCACTTAAATCTATATATTTTACCATATTATAGGAGGGTAGTAAACACACTGGAGCTCTGATTATGGGTGTTCAAATGGATTTCGATTCGGTTTCGGTTTTACTATTTAGTTTTCGGTTCAAATTTTTTTTTTTTAACTGAACCTTTTAAAACTGAACCGAACCATTTTACTGTTCAATTTTACTATTCGGTTTTTCATTTCGGTTCGGTTCAAACCGAAATAACATAAGAACGCAATATGGTAATGAGTTCTTGTATTTATTTTTTAAAAAATAAATATAAGAACTCATTACCATAATGCGTTCTTGTGTTTATTTTTAAAAATAAATATAAGAACTCATTATCATAATGCATTCTTGTGTTTTTTTTCTAAAATTTAAGTTTTTCGGTTCGATTTTTGATTCAATAACCTAAACCGAAAATCGAACCCAAATTTATATAATTTTACAAACCGAACCGAATCGAAAAATTCGATTCGGTTCAGTTCGGTTATTCGATCCGGTTCGATTTTTGAACACCCCTAACTTTAATTACCAAATGGTAGCTATTGATCTCCTATAATAGGAATTCTATTGACTGGCTTGGGTTTTTCTCTTACTTGTCTTTTTTGATGCAGAAAATAGACTTAAATAAGAATGCAATAATTGTTTGTAAAGACAAAAAAAAAAAAAAATACTGCTTTTACGAAATCAATGCCTATATTTATTACTTATATGTAAAAATATTAGTGGGTCATTTTCTTTTTCATTTCCATTCTGAATTCTCACGAATCAAACAAGAAAAATTACTTTCTTAGAAATAATTTTCCTTTTCTTTAGTATTTTTCCTAATTAACCAAACAACGTGTGAATTTCTACTTTCCTACAAATTTAATTTTCTTTTTGCTTATTTTTTTCCTCACTAAAATTCCTGAGCCAAATAGGGCCTAAATGAATCTCTTGAAAGTAAACTCTTAGAGACTTCTCATCAGTTTGAAGATTGACAATTCTTTTCAGACCTCAAAGCACACCGTAGTGTTGGATAATAGTCTTTGGACCTCAATGAAAGTAAACATAAACAATCAAGAAAACAAGAGATCAACATAGTTTCCATGTTGGATATCACAACTATGATTAAAAGGTTTGCGTTGTGAAATTCTGGTTGCAATGTAAGCGAAACTGATTATAAAATAATAAGGAACAAGACTTTGAACTATAACAAAGAAAGAGAAATATATAGTTCAAGAAACATAGAAAGAAACAATAATTTTATTGAGAATTTTTTACCATACATATTCTAACAAGTTACTTTATATGATCTTATTTATAGAGTTAGAAGTAACATTTCCCCATTAAAAGTCATTAGTAAGCTCCTTTATTTTTTCCATAACTTACTTCTAATGATCTCTCCCATATTCTCTAAGATAATTGAGGTAATATAAATAGTTATATATAAAGTATGTATGTTACACCTTTGGTTGTAATCCTTAATATTTCTATTCTATAACCTCAAACATGAACTAATGCTTGGGATAATAAACATTCATATAATTGATATATTCATAATACTACCCTTTGAATGTCCATTACATAAAGAATATTCTTCATTAAAAGCTTACCAGATAAAAAAAACTAGTAAAAATAATTTTAGGGAAAGAAAAAGAGTACACATGCTTTTTCTCTCCCTATTTTGAGCATCATTAAATTGACTATAAAAATTCAAATATCAAATATTGTAGTTAGTAATATCATTTTAGTGAATAAATCTTTCGAATCTTCACTTTTGATCATACCTACACCACATCAATTTCACCTTCTTATAGAAAGAACGGTGAATTCTATCTTCTTTAACATATTCTCAAACTTTATTATTATCGAAAAATATATTTAAAATTCCTTCTTAAAGGATATGTTTATCTTGAATATAATAATATATTAATTATGATCGCACACATTCTCAGCTAACTTCATAAATTTTTATTTCTTCAGTATTAGTAAAAAATGTTGATGTTATAATCAACAAATGTCTATAGATAACATGATTTGTATAGATCATATAGGTAACTCATACCTTATATATCCATCTTAACAAGAGTTTAATTTTCTCAATATTTAATATAACCATAGTTATGGTACTTCAGGACCAAAGAGTCTTCAACATCCTTTTATAGATATTGTGTAATAATCCAATGACCATTGGTTGCAATGTCCATGTGAACCATCTTCAAGATGGTCAATTTATCAAAAAAAAATACTGATTTTTCAAAACTTCGATAACAATACTTGCGTTTCTAAATTTTTTTAAAAAAATGTCTCGATCGTCAAATCCTTTTCACTTTTGATGATTGAATTTTCAAAATCTAGAGATCAGTTATGCTTCAAGCATCCTTCAAATCATATAGTTATAGAATTCATACATTTGTCCTGATGGGACATCTATTCAAATAGGAATTTATATATAACAGATGATTTGATGAAAATGAACAATCGTTTGAGCTTCTAGTTCATTAATACTTGTGCATAAATCAAGCTAATAAATGTCATAAGTAATATCATTTTTTCGATTGATGATATTCTTCACCTAATGTGGAGAATACTTTTTCAATTAACAAATTGTGCAATAAGATATCTTTCGACAAATAAACACATAGCAAATATAGCTACATATAAACTTTCTTATACATTGATATAATTGATCATTCTTCAATAACAATTCACTAAGATAGTCTTATTATGTTCTAAAAGAAAAATCTACTTGTATACCTCAAATATAAATGACATTATCAAATGACAGTAACGATAAACACAAATTATGTATGTCATGCACTACTAATTATATTCATCACTAAAAATATATTTCCTTGTAATCAATACTAGGCTCTTACAAAGAATCTTATGCTAGAAGTCACATCATAATTTATTAGCAAATATTCATTGCCATCTTTTTGGTAATTACACTTCAGGTGTATAATTCTTATTGGGAATTCAAGTACACTTCAATTAATATTAGTCAATTAATATGTCTGACTCTATAAATTATCATTTGAACTTTTAGCTCAAGGTACCTTTTATGAGGATCAAAATAGAAGATCAAAATGAGACGCAAACTAATATTTTTGTCCGCTTTTATGTTCTCTCCACTTTATATTGGGACAACATAATCAAAATTAACAAAATACAAATCTTCTCATTTAGATTCATATCCAATATATTTATTTAACCTTTTTGAGAACACATCTCATTAGCTTGTGTTAGAGCAATATACATAGCGCACTTCTAAATTTAATATGGAAAATATTTAGTTTTTGATCACAAACTAACTACTACGAGGAGAATCATAATTTGTTGGCAAAATATGAAATAAGTGCTCTACATAACAATCATAAACATTCTGCATGACATTCAACATTTATCCCAATATAACCAGTATAAGCCTTTACTCCAAATAAGCAAAAGGCCTATACCTTTTTATCTTCTTCTGTACGCTCTGAGGTAGGAAACGAAACAGAGCTGTGCTACAGTATACTGAAGAAACGTGAGGGAAGTTACCAGACTACTGGTTGGGGCTGAGACGCCTGTTAAAAGTCCCCTCGGATAACCAGTATACTTTGTGGTCAAAGAGGAAGAAGGTAAGGAAGCGTGCTGGACCTTTACTTATTTTGAGTTTTGGTTCTATCACTCTTTGAACATCTGTTTTGAGATCCTAAACAATTTTCACAAAATGTTTTATCTATTCAGTCTTTATAGAACATATCTAGTAGGATTATATAAACGAAAGAAGCTATTAATCCAATTATATGAACTTACTGAAGATCTAACTGAAAAACAAGATATATTAGAAGAACTCAATTCTGTTATCGATAGTATTAAAATGGTTCGCAACTATTTACAAGAATTTGCATATTAAAACCTTTCTTATAAGATTTTGCAGAATCATGTTTCTTCATTTAGTTTTATGCCGAAGACATCGTCATCGATTATATAGAGAAAAAGAGAAACTATGGAAAATGTGGTTTGCTATAGATAATGATGCAGAAAGTCGAAGGCTTAGAGACATGATAATAGATATTACAGAATCCATTGAAATAGTGGAAAGCTATATGCGTGCTTACGCCTATTAAAAAAAAAGAGTGTTTGTAGATTCTAATACACCTCTATATGATATCAGTTTTTGAATAACATGATCTTAATTTCATTAACTTGGCTTTGTTACTTTGATATTCTTACAATCTATCAAAATGATGAAATAAGAAGTTTATTTATTCTCACAAGAGAAGTTGGGGACCACAATTTTGGTATCAGAGTCATGATAGAAATAGAAAATCTGGAAATTAGCATTCAAGAAATGTTAGAATCAATTGATATAGACATAAATCCTAGTGAAACTTATCCAATGTCAGACATAACTGAAACAGATTTTGAGACTAATTATAACCAAGAATGGGAAAATTATTTAAATGAAACCATTCCAATAACATTTTATGATAATAACGAACTTATAAATACAGATCATATCATAGATGATACTGATTGGGGCTATCATACAGATTAATGGACTGTGAAATATGCAATAACCTGTTAACCGAAATAAAACACATAGATAGGCAAGAAATTCAGTTAGAACAAGAAAAATACTATTATCAGTAAATATTAGATTATCTAAGGATAACCTGTGTACATATGAGTACTATAGAAATGATACAAGAAAAATATGAAAATTATTTTATGCATTGGAGTACATTAAAAAATAGACAACAGACTATTCATAAAGAATTAACAGAACATTATAGAAAGGATCATCTATCAAATGGAAGAGAATAATAAGTATACGCTCTTAGAAAAATCCGAGGTACAACTAAAAACAGATAAAGACTTAATAGAAATACAAAAAACTATAATTTATATTGGAAAAGAAATTATTACAGAAATTGATAAATTAGGAAACTTCTTAGGAACACTAATAATGGATAAAGAACCTCCAAAAGAAAAAGATAAAGGAAAAGAAATAATCTTATATCCAACAGAATCTATAATAGAAAAAACTCCAGAAAAATTTAAAGAAGAAATAAATCCTTTAAATAAATATTTAAAGAATCTAGAAATTCCACCTGGATATAAAGGAAATGTCTAGTTCTGAAACAGACACTATTTCTCCTGAAATAGATAATTTAGTTACACAAATAGGAAATATGGATATAAATGAAACCTTTATAAATTTAAAACCTGAGATAAGAGAACCAAAACCTGAATGGAACCCTCATGTCTCTGATATACCTAGTACAAGTATTGGACAACCATCATACAAACCATTCAATAAACCTGTCACAGGATATGTTGGGAAAACATCAGTACTTAGACAACCAGATGCTTATACTCCATATGATAAAATGAAAGGAGAACCTATAAATCCTTTTGGAATCTTTTTAGGTTTAGATTGTATAACAAACATTGAGGAAGCAATTGAAAAGTGGGAAACATCTTTAAGGATAGCAATAGCTATAAATAAAATGGATAAATCAACTACACAACATTTCATTGAACGAAGTATGATTAATAGTGTGTTAAGATATTGGCAAAATTTACCACAAGAAACTATAAAATTAATATTTGATCAAGATGATAATATTGCTAATATGATTACTCGAGCAACAGAAGTAATTAAACTAGAATTTTATAGTGAAGGTAACTTCTTCAAGGACCCAGGAACGATTCAAAAATATGCTACTACTTTGCATTGATTAACTTTATGTGATATATGTGAAATAGACAGATATATTTGTATTTTTCAATATTATTATTATCATATTTTTAATCAAATCTCTAATACATTAGATTATTTAACTATGTTTTACTCCAAAATACATGACCCTTGGGGAAAAAAATTGATAGAAACCTATAAATGTGGAGAAAGTGATACCTTAGGAAAAAGGATAAGTCATTTACGTGATAAATTTAACGAATGGTGTGGAGATGCTATTTTAGCAAAACTCACCAAAGGATTAAGAAAAAGAGTATCTTTATGTTGCGATAGACATAAAATGCCTATAATGATAGGATGTGATAGTTCTTATTATTATTCTAAGATTAAGAAAAAATATAAAAAGAGAAAACATTACAAGAAAAAATATTTTAAGAAAAGGAAAACAAGATATTATAAAAAATGACATTATAAAACTCCTAAAAAACCAACATATAAAAGAAAAAAGAAAAGCCTTCAAGAATGTAGATGCTATTACTGTAAAAAATTAGGTCACTATGCAAATAGATGCCCTAAAAATTTTGATAAAAATAAAAAGAAAATTGAAATAGATGAAGATATAGAAAATATGATAGAATCAGGAGATTTTATCCAAATAAATGATTTTGAAGACTTAAGTACAGATGAAAGTATATTTATACTTACAGATACAGAATATACAGAATCTTCTGAAGATGAATAATCAAGAATTAACAAGTTCTTCTACTGATAATAGAGCTGAACCTATAATATAAATAACAAAAGAAGATACAGGAGAATATCAAAAATATATTCTTATAGATAAAAGAAAATTAAAACAAATACAAAAAGAAGAATTTTCTTTAACAAATTATTCTGGATTTAAAATCAATATTTTAGATAAAATAGGTTTAAAACCTAGAAAACATCATCTCTTTTATGGATTAAATATCCAAGAAAGAGCTCTAGAAAATACTTTAACAAGTAATAAAATAATCATCCCTTTATTATCTAAAAAAGATTTACAAGAGAAATTACAAAAAATAAAACCAGAAATTCGAAATACATTAGGATGGATTCATATAGGTGCAACACAAATAATAATAAAAGCAACCTTTAAAGAAGGATTAAATACACCAATAGACTTAGCATTAATGGATAATAGAATAAGAAATAAAGAAGAAGCTTGTTTAGGTATCCTTAGAGGAAATTTACAATATGAAAAATTAAAATTTAATATATATCCTAGAATATCATATCATTTAAATGATAAAGATTTTGATAAAACACTAAGTCTAATCCAAGATTTTAAATGATCAGAATTCTTTTATAATCAAAATAGACTATATTCTATAACATATGCTATTTCATATACTATTTCTAATACACATCACTCAGAATGTTTTGAAATTAAGGATATCATAGATTACCCATATTTATTTAATAAGGTTTGTCAAAAACATCTTCCTACTCTACAAAAAATAGAAGAAATAGAATCTATACCTTTAGAATTAGATTTAAAAGATAAACCACTATTGTTATCAAATAATCTACCCCCTAGATTAAGTTTTACTAATACAGGAGTAAAGAGTTTACCGCTTCATAAAACAAATTCTACTAGATATATTACAGAGAAAGACGATAACATAAGAAATTATAAAATCGATGGAGAATATTTTAATAGCATAACCTTTCAACATATAAAAATCCTAATTGATACTAGAGCTAATGGAAATTATATTAATCATCAGCTCTGTAAAATGTTACAAAAATATAAATTAGAAAGTCCTCATCAATATTCTAACTTTAATGGAGAAATCCATGAAATAGATTGTGCAGTTGAAATATTAATTAAGTTTGGAGATACAATAATTCCTATAAGATTACTTATAGAAAATGAAGGTGCTAATGATACATTAGAAATTATGTTAGGTTTAACTTTTTTAGAAAAAGTAAAACCGTATCAAATAACCTCATACGGTATAAAACTTACATATAATGGACGAATCATTTATATTCCAAAATGACTAGCCCATATAGTATTTATATTCCCATAGGAATTACTCATTCAGATTACAAAGCAGAATATTTTGCAGCCTATATAGATAGTGGATCAGGATCTTGTTTATGTAAA
The DNA here is from genome assembly GCA_030512225.1 of Rauvolfia tetraphylla. NCBI lineage: Eukaryota > Viridiplantae > Streptophyta > Magnoliopsida > Gentianales > Apocynaceae > Rauvolfia > Rauvolfia tetraphylla. Next base: position 4,258,976 of record JAJQKT010000012.1, read on the forward strand.
CCAGATTGTTTTCCTAAATAATATCATACCACTTTAAATCCTATTAAAGAACGTGATATATCTGACCAAGTAATTGAGATAACTCAAGGAATACCAAAACCCGTAATTTTGCTTGGATCATTTTTAATTAAATGTCTACCCTTTTACTTTTATCATACTGGTACTGATATTTTATTAGGCAATAATTTTCTTCAATTATTTCATAAAGTTACTTTTGATACTTAGCTTATCAAATTATCTTTAAAACCCCTTGTCACCATCTGATTGTTGTTAAATGCCTTAAACATGCTTATGCCAAACCTCTTCCTATTCCTTTTCAACCTCGCACAGCCCAGCGTCGTGGTATTGGATAAACACAAAAACTGATTTTTCCTAAAGGAACACCTTTATTAGAATATCAAGTTGCTATAAGATATTTAGATACAGAAATAGAAGATGTCAAATCTAAATTAGAACAATGTTATACTGAAACCTTTACAATTTTGGGATAAAAATCAGTTGCTAACTACTTTAGAAATGATTGATGAACAAAAAATAATTAGAGTAACACCTATGAGATATAATGAGATAGACCAGAAAGAATGTAAAGATCAAATAAATGAATTATTAAATATGCATTTGATTAGACCAAGTACATCACCACATAGTTCTCCTGCTTTTATAGTCAGAAAATATACAGAGATAGTCAGAGAAAAAGTTAGGATGGTAATTAATTATAAAAATTTAAATAATAATACTAAATTTGATGGATACTTTTTACCTCATAAAGAAATCCTGATAAAGATGACAAAACATAAAAATATATTCTCAAAATTTGATTGTAAAAGTGAATTTTGGCAAATTAAAATGTATCCTAATAGTATACCATATACTGCATTTTCTACCCCACAAGGACAATATGAATGGATAGTTATGCCCTTTGGCCTAAAGAATACCCCACATATATTTCAAAGAAAAATGGATAATATCTTTAGAGATTATGATTATTTCTTTGTTTATGTGGATGATATATTAATAGCATCTGATAATATCCGTGATCATCTCAAACATCTAAATACTTTTTGTAAATTATGTATTGATAATGGACTTACTTTATCAAAAAAGAAAGCTAAAATTATACAAAATAAAATAGAATTCCTTGGAATGAGTATAGATGGTAAAGGCATAGAATTACAAAATCATATTTTAGAAAAAATAACTGGATTCCCTGTAAATTAGTTGATAAAAAATAATTACAAAGTTTCTTAGGAATATTAAATTATGCATCAGATTTCATAGATAATTTAGCTGCGTTAAGACAACCTCTACAACGATTATTAAGAAAAGATAAGATCTTTTCATTTGACTAGACATTAGAAAACCAGGTAAAATTAATAAAAGAAAAATGTAAAACATTACCTAAATTACAACTTCCTAGTGATGATGATGACTTAATATTAGAAACAGATGCTTCAGAAAACTTCTGGAGTGGAGTATTAAAAAAGATAGATTATGACAACCATAACAAAATAGGAGAATCTTTATATCAATATACTTCAGGAACATTTAGTGACACAGAAAAAAGATATCATATTAATGAAAAGGAATTATTGACAGTTGTAAAAAGTTGTCAAAAATTTTATTACTTTTTACTACAAAAAAGATTTTTATTAAGAACAGATAATATCAAAGTAAGAGCATTCATTCAAAATAATTTACCTTCAAGACCTGAATATAAAAGATTAATTAGATGCCAGAATTTACTTTCTGAATATATATGTTTGATATTGAAACTATCAAGACTGACAAAAATGTTTTGACAGATTTCTTGACTAGAGATGCCGGAACTACTTAGCCAGATATTCAACCATCTGGAAGATATGAACCAAGAGGTTCAAAATATTAAGGAAAATTTATCTGATTTATTATATATAACCAATTTACCTGGCATGACAAAAGAAGTAGCAGAATTATTACTCACAGAAAGTAGATTAATTAATTCTAGAATAAGCAGATATGATATAACTTATACAATGGTTAAAGGATTACTAAGTACAATTGAGATTGAAAAAACATCTGATATAGGAACAACAGAAATTGAAATTGATACGGATGATCAACGTCCTAAGCATGACGGGATAAAAACTGCTCATGAAACTGTTTCTCTCAGACCGCAGAAACCAATCCAAATCAATGAGAGAAATAGGAATAAAGATATTTTATTACCCCCAGTTGAGATACAAAATCTTTTAATGAGAGAATTATACAGTCTCTCAAACACAGATACTTTATACATTGATTTTTCTGGGATATACCCCAGGATAAATTTTATCCAAGATTCTTCTCCAGAAGAAGTAAGAAAATGGTATGATTTTGGAGGAGCCAACTCCATATATTTAAGCTCACCAGAGTTTACTGAAATCCGTCTATTACCTACATGGGTAAAAGATGGAGTTAAAGATTTTTATTTAAATAACCCAACAATTTCTCCAAAAGATATTCTGGTTTTGAAACTATTCTCTGCAGGACCAGATTTTTACGAAGAAGATAGATATCCTACTTATCATTTTATGCAGATTGAAAAAGCAGATACTCTCACAATCTCTGTACCAATCGAAAGAAAAGATTTCAAGAAATTTGATGAAAAAGACATTCACTACCGAAAAGCAATCGAAATCAGGATTATACTCCAACAGATGGAGATTAGTTTCAAGAAAGGATTCAGGACATATGGAGGCCAAAAAATGCACTCCTCAGTCACGATTAGTCCTGCTAAAAGAACGCCACCTTCTGCAGAAAGATATTTACAGACAAAAATAAAAATGTTAGATGGGGGAATTATCAAATCAAGTCCAGAAGCACAACAAAAGATATGTCAATTTAGAAGACATCAGAAAGGGACTTGCCCTACATGCCAGCCACAAAAGGACAAGCTCCAACCAATGACAGATGAGGAAGATTCGGACTGATTACAACCCGACAAAAGATAAAGCATGATTGTCTACAGGACTCCGCACTACGCTCAAAGATGATTACAAAACGACAAGACAAGTCAGCAATATGATTACAAGACAACATAATAGTCATCCTTGCCCTCACACGACGATTGGAAAACACCAACTTAGTCATCAAAGCACTAAAAAAGTATGTAATAGTTAGGCGGTGTGTTACCTATAAAAGGAAGAAACACTTGAGTGTTTGACCTTATATATATATATATATATATATATATATATATATATATATATATATATATATATATATATATATATATATATATATATTCTACGATATTTTTCACCACTGATTCGAAATGAATATGGTCCTACTCTATTGATCAAATTGTAATCAATTTTTCCTCCCATAAAAGTCATAGCAAATGAAGAGTTATATAATCAGATATTTCTTTAAAAAGTTAGTTCCTCAATTGTCTATCCAAATATTTTAGTAATAGAGGTAACTGAATATCTCTATCCTTGCAACATAATCGATACTTGGGATTTACTTTTGAACTTTCCCGAATGCACTCTTCTATCCACATGTATGCACCACATGTGGGGCATATAGAATTTCGCATCCCAAAGGTCCACTGCGTTCTTATTCAACATCTCTCTCTTGGGAGTATCATTGATGTTTCGCCTATATAATTTCATCATATTTATGTTTAACTTTGGAAAGGTGTTTTAAGAAAATTGTAAATATTTAATGCAATGACTATATAACTAATGTAACACATGTTTAAATATTTTAATTCCCATATATTTTAAATATGGATCATATAAATGAATGACCATACTTGCAATGTAAACAGTGTAGAATTTAGCTTAATGTTATGACTATTAACTATATTTTATTTAAATTATTTGACCATAAACAATTATTAGTAAGTACTATCAACAACATTATGATACAATATCAATGGGAAGAAAAATAAATAAAATGAAAGGAAGTATGTTTAAATAAATGTATGTTGTTAATAAAAGACGTAGTAAAAATAAAAAATAACACGGAATGATAAAGTTGGAACAACTTTTATTGGAGCAATAATAAATTTCTAACCTGTTTGGGAGATACTGTGTGACTCTATAGCAACCGTTTGTTGAGCAACTGGCACTATTTCTTCGGGAAGATCTGTATATTTGAATAAGTTTATATTAAAATTTTTCTTATGAAATAGTTATATTTTCAATTGAGGTATAATAGGAATATTGTAATTACTATGTTGCTCATCTTCTGGAGTAGGTGGCACAACTTCAGTGTCTGAATATATCTCCATAACCTCATTATTCATTCCTAAAATATTGTTGTAATAAGGAGTATGACAGTTAATTTATGATTTTCCTAACAATGAAATTTTTATTTATCCCTTTCAAGTAAGGAGTAATATGAATGATGGAGTGGAGATCGACTTCTACCAGAATTACTAGTTGTGTTGATATTTGGTGAAGGCAATACAAATTCTCCATCTACATATGGCTACAAGGTTTCATGTCTTGTTCCTAACATTATGAAATCATACTATCAGTTAATAATAAAAAATAAGGCAATTGTTACAATTTTAATTAATGAATTGATGAATCAAGGGATTTCTATCCATTTGATTGTGCATTCTTGAACTTTCTGGGTCATTAGCTGGAAATACATGATTAAGGCACTGCATTGATTATTTAAAGTAATTTTCATAATTGAATTTGGTGATACTATATTATAATTGAAGAATAGTTATATTTATATGAATAATATACTTTAACACAATTACCATTATGTTGAATATGTGATGGTGGCACTCTAGCTTTCACGTTGACATCTAACAGATTAGACACTGAATCGATTCATCGTATATATTTGGTGGAAAAAATAATGACTTCTAAAATAGTTAATGAGATGCTATATATGTATTTTTCATAACTTCAATAAGAAGAATTGATTACCAATCGGTTCATTGAGCAATGTTGTTTGCAAGGTTGAAGGAAGATTTGCACCTGAATGTTAAATATGGAGTAGGTATATGTAGATTATTTATTTCTATATAACTAAAGTAAATAAATTTTTTTTGGAGTTTAGGTTCAGGAAAATAATTTTTTCATATTAATCACCTATATTGTAATTTTTAATTTGACATTTGGTGTAATAAAATTGTGACTTCATTCTCCTTATGCAAGTATCTAGTTCATAGAGTTGATGAGAATTTTCCAAATCATTTTTGAGATGAGATATCTCCTTCATTGCATGCGTGCCACTTTTTGTTTGATTAAATCTCGCCGATTGCAAAGGGCTACAATATCCATTATAGCAATGTTATTAATTTCTTGTAAATATAATTAATAAAAAAGAGTTGTTAGTTAACAAAACTCAACTTTAGGAAGTTATGTGTAGGGTAAATGGTTAATTAAGAACAAAAGGTTAGAATAAATAATATTTAGATAAAATATTTTTAAAAATTCCTGTTTGGGCTGGTGTGAGAATACAGAAAATGGATGTTTCATCCCTTTAAGGTATATGTTCTGTATCAGACCTTTTGGTTAAAGATAAAAAAGTTATTCCACATACATCGTTATGAGAGAACACATTCTTTTTATAGAATATTTAGAGGATTTCGATACTTATTCGAGTAATATAAGAAGGGACAACATAAATGAGAGCTTTATATAGCCTGTAAGAGAATGCAAGTCGGTAGATTATTATTAAAAAGATGACAGTGGGTGGGCAACCCTATTTGTTTTAACTTTTGGCGGTAAAGCATTTTGATCTCTTTGTTTTTGCTATAAACCTACAGCAGTTAATTGGTTAAAGGTTTTGCTCTCATTTTTCTTTCACTAAACATTCGAAACTAAATATTTACTTTCTCAATTATATTTAAAATAAATATACAATTTTAGACTAAAAATATTAAGAAAAGAAGAAAATTTTTCATGTTATCCTTCATATTTTTCTTTTTAACAAATCAATCAAATTAAAAATTATTTCCTATAAAATTAATTAAGAAATTGTGATTTCTAAAAGCAGAACCTTCCTAACTCTTGATTTCTAACATTATATGTTTTTTCATGCAAATTTTTTATACCCCCTAAAAAAAAGACAGAACATTTCCTCCTTAATTTCTAGTATGTATTAGAAAATAAACTATTCAAACCTCTTCAACGTGTAAATTCAATTTATATATGAAGAGGCATTTTTCTTCTATTTCAAAGAATTAAAAGACAAACCATCCCAGTGCATGTTGAGTTTAGAAAGCGTTGCTGTTTCTTGTCTTTTACTTTCTTTGGAGAAGAAAATTGACAAAACAAATGCCAAAAAGTCTAAAATGACTTGGACTTCTTGGTCAGTTTCTTTCTTTTATGGACTACAACAGGCATGAGAGAGAGAGAGGAAGAAATGTTCTACTTATATTTACTTTCCTTATTCTTCTTGAATTAAAAAAAAAGTTCAAGAAAAAACTAAAAAAGAAAAAAGTAGTAGAAGAGTTTATATAGTGGTAGAGTTTGAATTGGAATTAAAAGGTGAAAAAAATTTTAATTAAAAATTAAAAAACTCCAGAAAACAAAATCTAGTCCTTGAAATATATATATAAATAAATAAATAAATATATATATATATATATATATATATATATATATATATATATATATATACACCGTTTATAAAAATATATATATATATACATAAAGTGGCCCTCGTAAGACAATCAAAATCCCACTTTCTTTTAAAAAAAACTTTGCTAATTGCTGTTGAGTTCTTCTCATTATTGAGAAAAGAATCTTTTTCTATTTGTTCTTCTCTTTGCCGACCAAAATCCCCCCCAAAAGAAAAACTTAAATGTAACTTTATTTATGGATGACTTCCATGACTTGAAAGAAAGTTCATGTATATTTTGTTTAATTATATTAATATTTGAATTAATTTCATATTATTTGATGGATTCAGTATTAATCTCCCACAGTTAAGTAATAGCCTAAGTTGAGTGCTTGATTCATTCTCTTTCTGTTTCAAAATATGTCCTAATTTTTATTTTGATCTATTTTTTAACTATTTGTCATTTTTTATTTATTATATTTTTCCAAATTTATCAAAATCTTCAACTAATCATTTCAAATATTTTAATTTTTCTAACACCATTAGTTTTCTAGTCAACCATTTAAACTATCAATATCCAATATTAAATTTAATGAAACACTAATCAAGAACAAAAATATTTAAAAAATAGACATTTATCTAAATCAAATTAGGACATATATTCGAAACAGAGGGAGTAATTTAGAAACCTAAAATCAAACCTTAGCAAACAAAAAAAAAAGGAAAAAAATAAAACAGAGTATTGACCTCCCAGATTTTCCTTCCTACGTCCACCCGTGCGAGAAACACCATTTTCACTCAAAATACTTTTTATAAAGAAACTCAAAATACAAATTTTATTTGCATTATATATCGAAGTACATCAAACAGCAGTTCAAACGCCCAAACTCTGCGCAAACCACAATATGAGCCGCTTATAAAGTAGTACTACTGCATCATTTATTCACACTCGATCCTCATTCGCAAAAAGTAGCAATTCAATTTTGTTACTTGACAACAGGATCATTTCTGGCTAGTATTATTTCCAAGAAAATTATTTAATTCGAGCTTGCTGTCCAAAATAGTCATCAAGATTCATCAACAGGAGTGTCTGTTTCAGCATCCCACGGGAAAGGCTCCATAGGTATAGTTGCTTCCAGCAGTACTTCAATGGGAATCCTTGGCTTCGATTTCTCCAATGGAGTTAAATCAATGAAATTTGGATAATGATCCTGAGAAAAATTTAAGAAAAACAAGAATTAGGGAATCGATAATTAGCCAATAAAAGATGCGATAATTTGTTACCATAATAGAGTAAAAATGATTTTTTTGTGATTTATTTATAAGAATGAGAAAGGATAAACCAAAACAGTACCAATTTGGATTGGCTTTTTAAGTTGAGTTTTTCTTACTCTTTTTTACTTTTTTTACTTTAGACCCTTATTTTTTCTCTCACAAATAATTCGCTTTTACGATTCTTTATATAACTCAATTCAAATAAAAACTCAATCCAAATATATCCTTAGTTGGTAAAGCACTCATTGTCAAACCGGAAGATCTTGAATTCAATGCTTATGGCCGCAATGTTCATCTCATTTTCGTATCCCTACGCCTATCCCCTTTGTAATAATGTAAAAGAATGAGAACAGAGTATTACCTGGTCAGCATGCATTTTTCTCACAAATGATTTGAAAAGGCGGAAGTTGTCCTCCTCGAGTAATTCATTTCCCAAACGCAGGTAAGTCAGACCATACATCCTCAACTTGGGGGCACCTTCTTTGTTTAGACCATTTGGCCTAGCGTTGAGAAGCATTTGATTATAAGCATATGCATCATACCTTGAAAGTGCATTTTCTCCTGCAACTTCAATGCCTTCCCTCCATCCAGCACTCAAAACCTGCCAAAATCCGAGCATATATGGCATCAATCAGAAGCTGCTTAGAAAGAAGAAAGCATACTAATGATAATTTTGTGGATCAAAATCTCATGGTACTGTTGATTTAACCTGTTGAACAAGTTCTTGTGGAGCACTTCTAGCATTTGCTGGCTGTTCAGAGTCTCTCATCTCAAGACAAGTGAAATCCAGGGAAGCAGTGTGTCTCCCTAACATCCTTGCAATTGGCCGATATCCATCTCTGTCATTCAGGTTGTAGTATCCAGCAGTAAGCTCAGCAGCATGACTTTCAGATTTGTACCACCAGTGGATCCCAGAGACCTATTAGAAATAGACATTTCAATGAAGTTTCAGTCCAAATTAAGAGTACCTTCCACTAAGTTTCAGGCTGAATAATCAAGTTCTTACCTTGGCTGCTGGTCGGGTTTTGCATCCGAGGAAGGCTTTGTTAGCTTCTTCAAGGATTTGATCAGCATGTTCAATGAGCTTGTTTGAGTACCATGTCAAGAAGAACATTCCTTGTTCTGTGAGGTAAGTCCCATCGGTGCAAAAAAACCCTGTTGTCTCAGGTATATCATTGTAAGTTCCAGCATCATCCGGTAGATCCCACTCAGGATGCCCTGCGCCTATTGCAGCCTCTTTAAACTCTGCTCTTAAGTACTTGTCATAGCACTGTAAATTGCATGACACAAACTGTCAAATCCCATCACACGTTATCAAAATGAACTTCTTCAATATTTATTACCAATTGATTCGATTTATTTATCTTTGATGACATATAAGGATAAGCTTTTAAACATATATAATTTCATTTCCTTATATAATTGTCTCACCTGGAATTCTCCAATACCAGGAAATACCCACCCTTGTGTTTGTGGATATGAGGGATACCTCATCTCTCCAGCGGGACCAAGCCCCACCTCGATATCTACAATTTGTCCAGCATCCAAAAATTCAGCCATAGCCTCTCGGAAGCTCTTCATAAAATCACTATACATCTGATCAAAACAAGAACTATCCCATCAAAACTTGAGACCAGAAAACACCAGGAATTCGTGAAATAGACTAAGAAAGAGACACGGAAAAGTTAAACGCGCATCTTGAGTTCAAGTCTCAGTTGTGCATAAGTTGTATATGAACTTCTCACCTCGACAGCAGTTCGACCTCCAAAAAGAGGCAAGTTATCAACACCAGACGAGAGGTACTCTTGGTTCGGGGTACCGGACCAGTTGGTGTAGAAAATGTCAGGGTCTTCTTCTCCTATGACGAGTACCCATTCAGGAATTGGGATAAAAACATCATCTCCAACATTTCCACCACATTGGTGAAATGACATAATAGCTTGGATTTTCAGTCCAAATTTTGCAATAAGCTTAAACAAGGCTTCGTAGGCAGACCAATCATATTGCTTAGGGCCTCTGGCTTCAATTAACCCCCACCAGGCATCTACCATAACACCATCAACTCCAGCATCTTTCAGCTCCTTCAGCTGCTTAGCAAGTGTTTCAGGGTCTTCAAATATATTTTCAGCTGAAACAACTCCCAACTATTCTCATCACAAAATGCTATGTCAGAAAGGATTCTTTCACAAAAAGATGGTTAAAAACTTGAACACGTAAACATTAGAGATATTCATACAGGATCACTATAAGTAAACAGTAACTTGTACAAGCAACAAAATTTAGAACACTACAGTAAGAACGTTGAATAACATCTCTATCATATCATACTGCGCCCATCACAGAGAAATATTGTTGGATATGTGGCATGCATCTCTAATTCCTGTAATTAAATCTAATACAAAATGATGGCCATGCAAAACCCACTATCCCAAAGAAAGGAAAAGAAAATCAAGAATTCCATTGTTGAAACATAGACAGTAATACATAATTATGCAGCAGAATTTTCATTTAAGCCTGCAACGGGTTTAAGCGTAGTCCACTATTGCAGGGTTCATGCATCATATGGAAAGAGGTGGGCTAGTTGTAATGAACTTACAGGGAGCTTCACAAAGACTGGAACATAGTTTTTCGATAGATGTGTCCCCATTCTTTCTTGGGATTGAATAGAAACCAGAGATGGAGGGTTTAGAAGAGCAATGCCACTTGTTATGTAGTGCTTGGCTTGGCTCTTGATCTTACCCTATGAACTCCTTTTTATAGGAGATTTGAAGACATTTGTAGCTTTTTGCATCACTAGGAAGGTGAATAAAAATTCATGATCCTCCACATGTTGATCTTGGTTTGGTTGGAAATTCTAAAGTCACAAATAAGAACAATTTCATCAATATAATAAGATCATTCTTGAAAATAATAGGTCTTTTTAACAATCATCTGCTTTCTGTCGTGTTCAATCTAAATCATACACCCGTTACTATGCCAAATGATATGACCAATTTTTTCATCTCTTTTAAAGTTTTTTTAATCTTGTTGGTATTCGAGTTGTCTCGATTAATTCAGAGAGGAAGACTTGAGATACTCGGCCTCGAACTGCTATGGCACACGACTGACTGTTTTATATTGCTGCCCCTCAAGGTGAAGGGGGAGGGCCAATTTGGCCAACGCTCCTTCATCTCTCTTCTAAAGTTTCGGTTAGCATGCTTAAGCTGGATTTTGGAGTTACGAAGAAAGAAATTTTCATTTATCATTAACGTACCTAGATTTTCAAAGAAACCTCTTTATATTTTTAATGCAATATTAGGCTTAAGTTCCTAAATCCTCAATTTTGATTGGAATTACAACCATTTCCATAAGCTTTTGGCATCCTATATAGAATTATAAAACATACATTTCCCGTTTTATGAGTTCTTAAAATATAAAATTGTTACAAATTAAACAATAAAAGTTCAAGTTCAGTATCACATTGCAAATTTGAAAAAGTCTGAGTTGATTGTCTTCAAACCAAATCAAGCACACATGAAACCGCAGCGAACACCTTGCTCAACCGACCTTCAATGATGAAAGTTGGTCCAAATTGAAAACGCGGAAAGATAAACGGTCGAGAAAAAGGATTACAAAATTATTGCTGAGATTAGGTGGTGAATAATAGGTTTTTGATATAAGAGGACAAATGAGCAAGCATGAGGGCCAAAATCTCTACCGTTCAAGGCTCCTTCAGACTTGAGATTCATTATCCTTGAGCTGTACCTGCCATTCTTTTTAAAAAGTACAAGTTCATTATCCTTCAGACTTGCAGTTCATTATCCTATATATATAGATATCTATTTCTTCAATCAATTTGTAAGGAAAAAACGTGGGGCGCGAAAGATGTATCTTTAAACAAATGGATTCTTTTCTCTAACGTGTCAGATCTGAAAAATGTGAGGTGGGGGAGATGTATATATTGTTGAAAAATTAAGTTTTTAATATAACTACACTCTAGAAGATACTTAAAGAGACGTGTCTATTTAGATTGTGTTATATTGTAGAAATTAATACAAATTTTTTACTTTATGTCACATATTCCATTTCACAAACAATTCACTTTTATGAAAAACAAAATAAAAAATCTCAAACTCAACTCTATCCAGTCGATATAATTCACTTTTATGGAAAACAAAATAAAAAATCTCAAACTCAAACTCTATCTAATCGTTAAGGAAGAAATATATATTAACAGTATATTTTGTGAATTAAGTATTGAGTGATGAGGTAAAAAATGTAATATTTTGATAAAGAAGAAATAAAAGCGACAATTTTTGTTTTCTTATTTCAATGATACTCCCTTCATTTTTCAAAATATAAAGTCTTTTGACTTCTTTATAGATTAAAAAAGAAAACATGATGAGCATTTTTGCGATTATATTATTAATATTACGAATTTAAGTGTTGGCAACGCAGAATTATAGCAAAAGCGTCGCTCAATATGTTTGGAGAATAATATAAAACTAAGGAAAATAGAAGATAGAATATAGAGAGATAAAGTAAAACTCAAGAATGAAGACTAAAATCTGTATTTCATTAATGTCATCATATGGCCATATATATAGGCTCATAATACAAGAGTTTATGAAAACCCAAATTCTAATGGGAAAAGGAAATCAAATCTGATTAGGAGTTATATTTGGGAGTTCAGTTCTCTTCAGGAAACTGATTAATATGATCATCCACATATTATTTCATAACACTCCCCCTTGGATGTTCATAACATAAAGAACATGCCTCGTTAAAACTTTACTAAATAAAAATCCAATGGAAAAAAAACTCTAGTGAAGGAAAAATAGTACATTATTCTTTATGTCATTATTACTCCCCCTGATAAGAAAATCCTTTGAGGTTTCTTAACCGCCGCATTCCAATTTTGTTTACCAATTTCTCAAATGTTGCAGTTGATAATGCCTTAGTGAATAAATCTGTCACATTGTCACATGATCGAATTTGTTGCACATCAATATCACCACTCTTCAGGAGCACATGAGTAAAGAAAATTTTATCATATCTCCTTAGATATATTCCAAATTTTATTATCATCTAACAGTACAGTTAGAATTTATTCTCAGAGGATATAGATTTATCTCGAATATATTAATCATGATCACACATATTCTCAACCAACATTATGAATTTCTATAAGTTAAAGATGTGGTTGTTATAATCAACACATGCCTATAAATGCATAGTTTATGTGGATCATATAGGTAACTTTTACCTTGCATATCCATTCGAGATAAATTATCTCAAAGAGATATCAATAAGCAAGCTTAATGCCATCTCAAAATTTATAGGGTAAAGAAGAAGTAGAATAGATATCTACTTGCATGTAAACAAGTGTATTCATATTCTAAATTGCAGAGTTATGGTTTTCAAGACCAAAGAGTTCTTCAATATCCTTTAATAGATATAAAAGATCTCACATATAATAACCCAATAACTATTGATATGCTATGTCCATGTGAAACATCTTCAGGATGTTCAAAAATAAAATGTTGACTTTTTAAAATGTTGCTCACAATACTTGCTCCTCTAAATTCTTTAGGAAAAATATCTTAATCATCATATCATTTTCTCTTTTGAGGATTTTATTTTCAAAATCAAGAGATCAATCACGCTTCAGGCGTATATCAAAATCATATGACTATAGAATTCATATATTTGTCCTGCTGGAACATTTATCCAAATAGAAATATCTATAAGTAGAAGTTTTATATTGACTAACTCTACACGAGTCAGACAAATAATCAATATGTAATATTATGCAAATAAATAGTATTTTGAACTTCCAGTTCACTAATGCTTCTGCATAGATCAAGATAATAAAAGTCATAAATGATATCCTCTTTTAATTGATGATTTTCTTCCCATAATCTGAGGAATACTATGTCAATCAATAAATTGTATAATGAGGATATCTTCTGATAAATAAATACATATAGCAAGTATAGCTACGTATAGAATTTCTCCATATATGGACATGCTCGATCATTCTTTCAATAAAAATTCACTAAGACAATCTCATTATATTCTACAGGAACAATTATATGCTTCAAGTATACCGAGTCCATCAGGGACTTCAAATATAAGTACTATTATCAAATGATAACAAATATAAATACATATTAAGTGTTATCATTCATCATTATATCCACCACTAGAAATATATTTCTTCGTTATCAGTGCCAGGTCTTACGAAGAATCATACGCCATAACTCATGGCAATATTCACTTTTGTGATTCGTGTTGTGTTTTGTTGTCTATGCCTTTATACTAAATTTTATCACAATCCTCAACAATTTGTACACAAACACAAGGCAAGTGCACCCATCGTTTAAATTAGTATAATGGCAAGTAAATTCAAATGTCGAATCCACGGGGTTGGTTAAATACCATTACTCACTTTCTACTCTATTGTTTAGCCTAACAAATTTGTTTGTGAAAATGATTGGAACAACTACTAGGAAAAGAAATCTTACTTAACTAGTTAAACCAACTTAAATAATTTTTGCTTGCAAGAGAGAATTCAAATGAGAAAACAATACTTGGATGGTTAATCCCCCTAGAACTACCTATGTGATAGAAATGTCCCTTGGTTGATAAATTTCACTTCTTATGTTTGGTGAAATTCCAATGATAGAACTCACTCTATCTCTAGATGAAAGTTCTCTACTCTTAGATTAATTAGTTGAAATCTCTTTCTAACCAATTCAACCCAAGAATGCATTAAGAATTGTGAATTTCCAATTAGATTTCTCTAATTATCAAGAAGATGTTTAGGTTTCTATCTCTAGTTAACTAAATCATCTTCATTGTTTGTGTATGGTCTATTTCACCCTTCCTTTCTCAATTCCAAGTGAAAATTTCCAGATTTTGAATCATTAATCCACTCAATCAATTCAACCATTCAAACCCACAAACAATCCACAAGAAATTCGAATTCAATCAACCAAGGAAATAATTCATTCACATAAGTAAAATCTAGGGTTCATACCCATCCAAGTATTCAAAAGTCTAGTTCATCAACATATTACAATTCAAAGAATATAAACCAACAAAGAAAGAGTAAGAATTGCTCATTTTCATGGTGTAAAATCTTCTCTTCTTCAAGGTTGAAATTCGTCACTGTAGCATGGAGAAAATTGCAGCTTTTTCCATGAATCTTCAAGGTGGATGTTCTCCTTCTTCAAAGATTCAATCTTCTCTCTTGATTTCTCTTGCAAAGATGAAGAATTGGGATGGGATTTGAGTGAGTTTTGATGAGTTTTTGCTGTTTTCTGTCCACTCTCTCGGCTCCTCTTATTTCTGCCCTAAAGGGGTATTGAAATCTGCCCCAAAAGAGAGAGAAATGCAGCTTAAAAGCAGCCTCAGATCGACACAAACGGTGCTGCTTATATCACACCAAACGGTGCCGCTTGCCCCCAGTTTTGGTGCAAGTTTCTGCTGCCCCACTGTGACACTATTTTGACTTTTAGGTGAATTTAGACCTCCAAATCGGATCTTATCAGTTGTAGATCAGGATCTTATCTGTCCACAGAGATTTGAATCACATCAATTGGGCTTCTAGAACTCAAGATATGAGCATTATACCAAACTGTGTCAAAAATGAAACCCAATGCAGAACAGGTGATTTTGCAGCATAAGTAGGGTAGGCAAATGAACTCCGATTGACACCAATTTTACCATTCTGACAACTTCAGAATGTCCTCTATAATTGTCTAGAATACCACTTTTGCATTTGAAATCTTCATAGAGGTCAAAATCTGACATGAAATACGTCTACCAGTCTATTTTTCCTCTGCATTTCTCTATTGTTCTTCATTGTGTAAATTTCCCTTGTTTGCTTCATTTAATTCCAAATCTTCAATAATATCACCTAAAGCAAATAAGAGATAAAGGGAGTATAAATGGTGATTAAAACACCAAAATTTAACATAAAATCAAGCTCAAAATGATAATTATATGAAGCACAAATATAGAATATCAAACTGCCCCACACTTAGACATTGCTTGTCCCCAAGCAATACTACAAAACAATTAAGAAATTTGAACAATAATCCACAAGAAATAAAGAATTGTTTTGAAGTATTACAAAGGAATGCAAAACAGAGAAAGCATTACTTCTTGAGAAATCTTGAGCAATCCACACAATCAATCCAAAAGTCATCCTAAGTATCTATCACAAAGATTAAACAATCACCCCCTTGTCTTACAATGCAAGCAAGAATTCGTGTGTGTTGTGTTTCCACCTAATGCAAATGCTCAAAAATTATAAGAGTGAATTTCATGTTATTGGCCAAGGAATTCTCATCAAGAAAGCATAATACCCTATAAGCCCGACATTTACAAAACCTTTCCACTAATACGGTAACAAAAATTTAATCTCGATTAGGTAGGACTTTCATGCTTGTAATATTAGGCTCAGGGAAAGCTTAGGGTGCCAAACGAAAGGTAGGGAATTCAAAGTCAAAGAAATGAGAGCTAAAGAGAAAGGAATGAGACATAAAACAAAAGTAATAACCCTTATTAGCCACAAGGAATATCACCATTCTCCTATATTCAACCACAAACTCCCATTCTCTACTAAATCCCTTCACTTTGGATTCAACCACTTGCACATATTAAGCTTCAACCCACAATCTTTCCATCATCGCCCATCTTTGTCAACTCATAAATTTAACCTCAATCATGACAAAATTTACAATAACAATAATAATGAAAACATATATATATCTTGAAGGCATCAAAAAAATGTTAGAAGCCTTCTCAATAATAGACAAATATATAACAATTTTTTTCTCCTTTTTTTTTTCTTCTTTTTTTTTTGTTTTTTTTTTTTTTCGATTGAGGTATAATCCAATTCCCAATCATATAAAGTCATCTCACCACTCTTTTCCTCTTTTCCTCCTTTTTTTTTTATTCCACCCTTTTGTTCTAATTTCCACAATACTCTTTGCTAACTTAAGGGTAAAAATGCATTTAGCTCTCGCAAAGAAGAGTTAAATATAAAGAGTGGAGTTTTAAAATTTGAAAGAAGAAAAAATCTAGAATATAGATTGGAAAATTTATGCACAAAGGCTTCAAGAAATGGTACTACGGATAAAATAAAGAGCGGTGGCTAGAAAGGCTCAATCGGGACAAAGAAGGCCTATTACCATCATTTCGAGATCAAACTAAGGTTACTTACTCATTTCGCCTCAAGGCAAGTGAATGCGGGTTCTAGGGTAAAAGTTATGTTGAATTCTAAAGCCAATAACACAAGATTCAATTCCATAATCATCACAACAAAAGCAAAGTAAAATGTGCTTAAACGATGAATTCCATACAAGCAAGGAATACAAGGGGTGCTTACTTAATCCAAGTTTAAGGTACTAGTCATGACCTTTAGAATGCTTGTATAACTACTCCTTGAGAAAAGATAACACATGCAAGTCTTGAAGTACCTTAAAGATTCCAAAAATAAAAACAAGCAAATTCAACAAAAAAAAAATCATGAAAATAGTTTATACTACCATGAAAATAGCCTATACTACCATACTACCATGAAAATAGCCTATACTACTAAAGACACTAAACTCCCCCACACTTAAGACAACATTGTCCTCAATGTTGGGAGGAAGAGAAACAACAGATTGCATAAATAGAAATATGTAACACAAATTACACAAGAACGCCATACCAAACAACCAAACACACAAACGGTGAAAAACATGGCTGTTTCGTACATGAAGGCTAGGCAAAACCATATGAGCAGCAAGCTGCACCTTCTATATACTTCACAGCAAAAAGAAATGAGAGAAAGCTAGAAACAATGACATAATGAAAGCAGAAGCATAAAAACATACCAATAAAATAAATAAATACAAGGACCAAAATAGAAAAGAAAGAACTCCCCTTTGTTCATAAACCGCCGGCTCCACCACTCTAGCCTGGGCTGAAGGAGCTTTGCGTGATATTCGGCGATGCCGACAAATTGATGGCCCAAAATTTGTTGTTGCTGAAGGATTTGTTGTTGGGCTATATGGAGTTCCTCGAGCTGCGGTTTTCTAGGAAATGCTTTCTTTTTCAAAATCAACCGTTAAGAGAAACTAGTCTACCAATGTGAAAACACAAATGCCACAAAGAACGTTACAAGTAATACACACACAAAAAAAAAATGAAAAGTGCAAATTGGCTAAACAAGAAAAACAATTATCACTAAAATTTAAAACAACAACTAATTAACTCTTAACCATGCTAGTAACAAAATTAAATAAACTAACCACTAAATTAAAGAAAGGAAGTTTATAGTAAGCTAATGGAATGTAAACTATTAGTAGAAAGTCCATTTAGACTTAAACTCCATTTAGACTTAAACTTATTAGTAGAAAGTCTCCATTGAAAGTCGTTCAACAACACTTGATCTCCCGGCTTGAAATCTTGATTTTGATCATGCCTCCCTTGGGGTTGCACCACTGATTTGAAGCCTTCTTCCATTAATGTTTTGTGAATGCAAAATGAAGGACTAATACCCTTGAGCATTGGGAGTTTTGGATTGTCCACAAAGAAAGCATAATCCAAGTGAACCGTTATCTTCTTCAATTCTGACTCCGGAGGATCTTCAATGGAGGAGTTCATTTTTCTTTCTTTTTCCATTTCAATCTTTTCAAACTCCGTCTCCTTGATGATAAGTGGCGATGACTCCACATGTACTATGATTTCATCAATCTCACATCGCCCCTTCTTTGTTTCTTCACCTTGAACTATGGCGATCTCCAAAGGTTCTTCATCCTCTTTCTTTTGTTCTTCATTCTTTTCAATTCCTTCATGTTCATCTTCAACATACACTTTCTCATCCATCTTCCCTTCTCCTATTTCCTGCACGTTAGGTTGTGAGACATTCAATTCCATCCCACTCCTCAAATTAGTAGCTTCAGCCCACTCCCTAGAGTTTGGCTCTATATTGTTTGCGGGAGTCTCAACTTGTCTTTCTAAAACTAGCTTCACCAAGTTTTGAAGGGTGGCCTCTTGGTTCTTTAAGGATGCGTCCATTCTTTGGTTAAGGCCCTTTTGAGTGTGAACTTGGGTTTCGGTATTCGGTATGAACTTTGTCATCAACTCTTCAAGGCTAGATTTCACCGATTGTTGAGGAGGTGGAGGAGGTTGGTATTCGTAAGGAAGGAATACTTGGGGTTGGGAACTTGATGAAGTTTGGAAATAGAGAGAATGTGTTTGTGTTTGGTGCCCTTGATTGCTCCATGAGAAGTTTGGATTATTGTGCCATCCCGGATTATAAGTATTGTTGTATGAATTGTAGGATTGCTTCCTATCTCCAAAATAGTTCCCTTGCTCCATTGACCATGCATTGGAAGTTTCCATGGCTTGGCACTCATGGGTTGGATAACTACCTCCACAAAAGTCATAAGACATCATCACTTGAGAGGGTTGTGGTGACAAATCATAATCCAAAAAGCTCATTCCTTAAGTATAAATACAAACAAAAAATCAACACAAAAATGCTCACTAAAAATTCAAACCAAGGTTTTCTCACTAAAACAGGGCAAACACATAAAAACACAAGCTAAACACTTCAATTCACCAATAATTTACAAAATTACAAACAA
Organism: Rauvolfia tetraphylla; assembly: GCA_030512225.1. Taxonomy (NCBI): domain Eukaryota; kingdom Viridiplantae; phylum Streptophyta; class Magnoliopsida; order Gentianales; family Apocynaceae; genus Rauvolfia; species Rauvolfia tetraphylla. Next base: position 4,278,433 of record JAJQKT010000012.1, read on the forward strand.
GACAACAAATGCTAACACTAGAAATAGGTATTGTAACAACAAATAAGTAAAATGACTAAATCAATAGATTTCAAGCTTTCCTAATATTAACCAAACTCCCCGGCAACGGCGCCAAAAACTTGTTGTGTTTTGTTGTCTATGCCTTTATACTAAATTTTATTACAATCTCTAACAATTTGCACACAAGCACTAGGCAAGTGCACCCATCGTTTAAATTAGTATAATGGCAAGTAAATTCAAATGTCGAATCCACGGGGTTGGTTAAATACCATTACTCACTTTCTACTCTATTGTTTAGCCTAACAAATTTGTTTGTGAAAATGATTGGAACAACTACTAGGAAAAGGAATCTTATGAGTAGTATAATGGCGAGTAAATTCAATATCGTATCCACGGGGATGGTTAAATACCATTACTCACTTCTACTCTATTGTTTAGCCTAACAAAATTGCTTGTGAAAATGGTTGAAATTACTACTATGAATAGAAGTCTAACTTATCTAATTAAACCAACTTAACTAATTTTTGTTTGCAAGAGAGAATTCAATTGAGAAAATAATACTTGAATGGTTAATCCCCCTAGAATTACCTATGTGATAGAAATGTCCCTTGGTTGATAAATTTCACTTCTTATGTTTGATGAAATTCCAATGATAGAACTCACTCTATCTCCAGATGAAAGTTCTCTACTCTTAGATTAATTAGTTGAAATCTCTTTCTAACCAATTCAACCTAAGAATGCATTAAGAATTGTGAATTTCCAATTAGATTTCTCTAATTATCAAGAAGATGTTTAGGTTTCTATCTCTAGTCACCTAAATCATCCCCATTGTTTGTGTATGGTCTAATTCACCCTTCCTTTCTCAATTCCAAGTGAAAAAATCCAGATTTTGAATTAATTGTCAATCACCCTTCCTTTCTCAATTCCAAGTGAAAAAATTCCAGATTATGCATCAATAATCCACTCAATCAATTCAACCATTAAAACCCACAAACAATCCACAAGAAATTCGAATTCAATCAACCAAGGAAACAATTCATTCACATAGACAAAATCTAGGGTTCATACCCATCCAAGTATTCAAAAGTTTAGCCCATCAACATACTACAAATCAAAGAACATAAAACAACAAAGAAAGAGGAAGAATTGCTCATTTTCATGGTTGAAATCTCCTCTCTTCTTCAAGGTTGAAGTTCTTCACGATTTTGTTGAGAAAGTTGCAGCTTTTCTCTGGAATCTTCTGGGTGGATGTTCTCCTTCTTCAAAGATTCAATCTTCTCTCTTGATTTCTCTTGCAAAGATGAAGATTTGGGATGGGATTTGAGTAGGTTTTTGCTGTTTTCTGGCCACTCCAGCCCTCTCTCTCGTTTTTGCCCTAAAGGGGTATTGAAATCTGCCCCAAAAGAGAGAGAAATGCAGCTTAAAAGCAGCCTCAGATCGACACAAACGGTGCTGCTTATATCACACCAAACGGTGCCGCTTGCCCCCAGTTTTGGTGCAAGTTTCTTCTGCCCCACTGTGACACTGTTTTGACTTCTAGGTGAATTTAGACCTCCAAATCGGCTGATCTAGATCTTGATGTCTGCATAAAAGTTGTAGATCAGGATCTTATCTGTCCACATAGATTTGAATCACATCAATTGGGCATCTAGAACTCAAGATATGAGCATTATACCAAACTGTATCAAAAATGGAACCCAATGCAGAACAGGTGACTTTACAGCATAAGTAGGGTAGGCAAATGAACTCCGATTGACACCAATTTTACCATTCTGACAACTTCAGAATATCCTCTATAATTGTCTAGAATACCACTTTTGCATTTGAAATCTTCATAGAGGTCAAAATCTGACTTGAAATATGTCTACCAGTCTATTTTTCCTCTGCATTTCTCTATTATTCTTCATTGTGTAAATTTCCCTTGTTTGCTTCATTTAATTCCAAATCTTCAATAATATCACCTAAAGCAAATAAGAGATAAAGGGAGTATAAATAGTGATTAAAACACCAAAATTTAACATAAAATCAAGCTCAAAATGATAATTATATGAAGCACAAATATAGAATATCAATTCGCATTTTATAAGTAAATATTAATTGCTATCTCTTTGAGATTACACTTCAAGTGTATTATTCCTGCTGGGAATATATGTACACTTCAAGTGTACTTGTGAATAGTTTAAACTTTTCATATTTCTCATGCGAATTTTATCATTTCGAGTTTGCAGACATTTATTTGAAAATCCTCAATATATTATGCGCATTAATATCTTTAAAGTCATATACTTGTATGGTTCCAATAGTTCCTAATCAGGTTGAGATCTCATCATTTATCACAATTTTCAGGTACCTAAATTTCTTCTGAAAATAATATATCAATGATGTTTGGAGGAAAATTCTGCTGAAATTTAAATCTCCTCAACTTAACATATATGACCATCTTAAGCCTTTGCTCCAGTGACGAGTTTGTATCTTTGGAACCGACTTATCTACCACATTTTAGTTGTGTCTCAAATTTAGTTATAGTGGTAGATTATCCTTCATGGATATCAAATATAATATGAGCATTCTTTGCCGGATATTGGTCAGTTAATATACCTGGCTATATAAATTATCCTTTGAACTTCTGGTTCAAGGTATCTTCTATGAGGATTAAAATAGAAGATCAAGATGAGACACATACTAATATTTTTATCCACCCTCATGATTTCTCCTCTTTATGTTGGGGCAACATATTCAACATTAACAAAATATGAATCTCTCCCTTGAGATTTGCTCCTAACATATTTAATAATCTCTTTGAGAACCCATCTCATTACCTTTGTGGCGGAGCAACATACATAGTGCATCTCTAAATTTAGAATGAGAAATATTTAGTTTCTGACCACAAACCAACTACGATGAGGAGAATCAAAATGTGTTGACAAAATACGAATAAGTGCTAATATATCACAATTATGAATATTCTGCAGGATGTTCAATATTTATATCAATACAACCAGTATTATTAGGACAAATTATGTCTTTGGGAGAATCTTAAAACATGAGCTAGTTATCAATAGATTGTGCAAACTACCGGTTGTAAAAACAACAATATTCATAAGACTATTTGTTGATGCATCAACTAATAATTTCTCCATATTAATCCCAAAATAACACATTAAACCCCAAGTAATACTGACAACTTTTAAATAAAACAAAGTAGCACATATAAATTCATCATATTAGGAAACTTCTGATTCCATAATAAATTCATAATCATTCTTCGTATTTTAATGATCCGAGATGGTCCAACCGGTCATGCCAACTAATAAATTATTTATCAGTAAACTTCAAGTTTACTCAATATTGCATCTCAAATTTATAATTCTATGCAATATAAATCAGGAGAGATAAATAGTGATATCTATAATTAACGTATATTTTATGTCATAATGGTAATGCATATGCCTCAAAAGTTCATTCATCAAATGTCTCGATATACTGATAATATAATCAAAGCTCAAAAATCTTTACGAGACTATATAGAGAATGATATATCGCAACAATTGACCATTAAGTGAAGATTTAGTAGCTCTTCTGGAGATTTGAAGCAATTAACTCTTCTAGAGTTATTTGATCAATTAGTTCTTTAGGAACCTTGCACAACCATTTATAATTTAGACATATATTTTAAATTTTGTCTAAATAAATAACAAATATTGTTTAGACAAATTGTATCATCACCATTCTTTATCCAAAATAAACTAAAATAATATTCAAATACTAGAATATAGTATTTAAAACATTTCAATAATAATCACAAAATGATAAAATAGAAAAGTAACAATTTGATAATTTAAAATTTTAATTAACATTCAAAATGCTAAAAACTCTTTTTGGATATTCAAAAGAACTGGCTAGATTCTGTGCCATATCGATATTATCAACACAAGCATCATTACTATCAGTAGCATAATTTAGGAAAATAAAAAATTATCAATAATTAATAGAGATTCATAACTTGTTTGACGTACTACAGGTACGTGACAAACTTTCATATTACATCAATAACATGTTAGAATTATTATTTTTCCTTTTTCCTTCTCATTATATTCTCACTTCTGGTGAGTATCCATTCATTGGGGATTTAATGAGTCATTCTTATAGTATAAGAACAAAGTGTATTTCTACTAGCTGCGACCAAAATCTCGTACATAAATACATTATAATTTCTAATGTCATTCACTTCAGGGAATGTCATAAATATATTTGATCGAGCGTCAAAATATTTTATCCATGACTCATTTAGTTTCAGAATATATAAATTCAAAATACTTTTGAAAAACTTCTTCTCAATATTGCTACTTCAGGAGCATGTTAGAGATATGAGAAAAGAATATTCTTTTATCCATCACATTACTAGTGATATTTCTCCTTATAACTTTAACTGAGGAGAAATTCTAAATGCAATAAAATTTTTGCATACTGATAGACATAAAATATTTTAAGCACATTTATAACAAATCATAACTAACATTTATATAACAATTATCTTCTGGTGATTGTATATCTCATTCATAATTTGCTAGTAATTAAGTGGCTTTGATGCTTTGTATTTCTTAAATGGTGTCTTTAGGACCCACAATATCCAGATGTATATATTCTAGTCGGCATGATTATATGGATTATTCTTATCATATCCGCGTCTATGTTGACGGCTTCAACCATGACTACGGGCTCTTCCAGGGCCATAACCATTGGTTCTAATGTATTTACTCACAAATTTAAAGTAAACTGTGTTTTTTATAGAATGACTATCTTTTGGTAGTCAAATCTTTCTTTTAGATCATTCCATAAAATAAGTGAATTTATTTCACAATAAGATATTCCGCCTTTAGATCTTCATTGAAATTATGGCTGAGAAAAATCATGGCTTTTATACGATTTTGATGCATTATTTTCAATAATGGTGTCTGCCAGGCCCATTACATCTCCATAAATTTAAACATCTAGTATCTATGACATATAATTCTTTCTACAAATATCAAGAGTAAAAAAAACGAGTTTTGAAAAATTTGCCATGAGAATTTAAAGATAGAAAAATACCTCTTTTTTCTCTTGATTAAACTCTCAACTTCAGTGGTAGAGACTCGTGCTGATAATGTGTTATGAATTTAAGTATTGGCAACGCAGAATTATAGCAAAAGCGTCGCTCAATATGTTTGGAGAATAATATAAAACTAAGAAAAATAGAAGATAGAATATAGAGAGATAAAGTAAAACTCAAGAATCAAGACTAAAATCTGTATTTTATTAATGTCATCATATGACCCTATATATAGGCTCATAATACAAAATTTTATGAAAATCTAAATTCTAATGGGGAAAGGAAATCAAATCTGATTAGGAGTCATATTTGGGAGTTCAGTTCTCTTCAGGAAACTGATTAATATGAACATCCACATATTATTTCATAATAATTAACTAATTTTACTGATATAATAGAATATAAAAAATTATATTTATGTTGAGGTGAATTTTTAAACATAATTTTTAATTTTAAAAATTTTAAACATTTTAAGAATAAAAAAACTCAAAATAATTTATATGTTAAAACGGAAGAAATAATTTATTCAATACAAAATATCATATTTGAGATTTCCTTCTCTTCTTACTAATGACTCAATTTTTCAAAAACAAGATAAAAAAATGATACTTGTTATGAATTTGTTGATGCGCAGTCGTTGTCGGCACAACAAATAATAATACTAATGTAGAGAGCTTAATAAAGAAATTATAATGTGGAGAATAGGAGAAAACTATAGAGAGAAAATAGAGAGAAAGAACAAGAGATCTTTATTAATTCTCTGAGAATAAATCAATCAATGAATGAGTGTATTAGAGCCCTATTTATAGGGTTCAGGGGTACATCCAAATCAGAATAGGTATAGGGTAATTAGAAGACAAATCCTATCACTAATCAAAGATATGATAGAACTCTACCATCTATCTTCTGGATAGTTGGAGTATCTTTATAACTCTGATAAAGGACATCCATAATAATATTAATTTCATAACACTCCCCCTTGGATGTCCATTGCATAAGAGTATGCCTCGTTAAAACCTTACTAGATAAAAAAACCCTGTGGGAAAAACTCTAGTGAAGGAAAAAGAGTACACTACTCTTTATGCCATATTTACTCCCCCTGATGAGATAATCCTTTAAAGTTTCTTAACCGCCGCATTCCAATTTTGTTTACCAATTTATCAAATGATGCGGCTGGTAATACCTTAGTGAATAAATCTGCCAGATTGTCACATGATTGAATTTGTTGCACATCAATGTCACCACTCTTCAGGAGCTCATGAATAAAGAAAAATTTTATCATATCTCCTTAGATATATTCTAAACCTTATTATCATCCAACAACATAGTTGGAATTCCTCCTTATAGGATATAGATTTATCTCGAATACATTAATCATGATCAAATATATTCTCAACCAACATCATGAATTTTTATAAGTTGAAGATGTGGCTGTTATAATCAACACATTCTTATAAATGCATGATTTATGTAAATCATATAGGTAACTTATACCTTGCATATCCATCTCAACAGGAGTTGGATTTTCTCAATATTCGAGATAAACTATATCAAGGAGATATCAATAGGCAAGCTTAATGCCATCTCAAAATTCATTGGGTAGAGAAGAACTACAATAGATATCTACTTGCACGTGGACAAGTGCATTCATGCACTCAATTGCAGAATTGTGGTACTTCAAGACCAAATAGTTCTTCAATATCTTTCAATAGATATAAAGGATCTCGCATATAATAACCCAATAACAATTGATGTGCTATGTCTATATTAAACATCTTCAGGATGTTCAATCAAAATAAAATATTGACTTTTCAAAATGTTGATCACAATACTTGCTCCTCTAAATTCTTCAGGAAAAATATCTTGATTATCAAATCATTTTCTCTTTTCAAATTCAAGAGATCAATCACGCTTCAGGTGTGTATCAAAATCATATAGTTATAGAATACATATATTTGTCCTGCTAGGACATTTATCCAAATAAGAATTTCTATAAGTATAATGTTATATTGACTAACTCTACAGGAGTCAGACAAACAATCAATATGCAACATTATGCAAATAAACAATATTTTGAACTTCAAGTTCACTAATGCTTATGCATAGATCAAGATAATAAAAGTCATAAATAATATCCTCTTTAATTGATGATTTTCTCCCCCTAATGTGGGGAACACTATGTCAATCAATAGATTGTACAATGAGGATATCTTCTAATAAAGAAATATATATAGCAAGTATAACTACATATAGAATTTCTTCATATATGGACATACTCAATCATTCTTTCAATAAAAATTCACTATGACAATCTCATTATGTTCTACAGGAACAATTATATGCTTCAAGCATATTGAGTCCATCAGGGACTTCAAATATAAATACTATTATCAAATGATAACAAATATAAACACACATTAAGTGTTATCATACACTATTATATCCACCACTATAAATATATTTCTTCGTTATCAGTGCCAGGTCTTACGAAGAATCATACGCCATAACTCATGACAATATTCACTTTTGTGGTTCGCATTTTATAAGTAAATATTAATTGCTATCTCTTTGAGATTACACTTCAAGTGTATTATTCCTGCTGGGAATACATGTACACTTCAAGTGTACTTGTAAATAGTTTAAACTTTTCATATTTCTCATGCGAACTTTATCATTTCGAGTCTGCAGACCTCGATTTGAAAATCCTCAATATATTATGCGCATTAACATCTTTAAATTCATATACTTGTGCGATTCCAATAGTTCCCATTCATGTTGAGATCTCATCATTTATCACAGTTTTCAGGTACCTGAATTTCTTCTGGAAATAATTTATCAATCATGTTTTGGGAGAAAATTCTGCTGGAATTTACATTTCCTCGATTTAACATATATGACCATTTTAAGCCTTTGCTCCAGTGAGGAGTTTGTATCTTTGGAACCGACTTATCTATCACATTTCAGTTGTGTCTCAAATTTATTTGTAGTGGTAGATTATCCTTCAAGGATATCAAATAGGAGCATTCTTTGCTGGATGTTGGTCAATTAATATACCTGGCTATATAAATTATCCTTTGAACTTCTGGTTCAAGGTATCTTCTATGAGGATCAAAATAGAAGATTAAGATGAGACACATACTAATATCTTTATCCAGCCTCATAATTTCTCCTCTTTATGTTGGGACAATATATTCAAAATTAACAAAATACGAATCTCTCCCTTGAGATTTGCACCCAACATATTTAATAATTTCTTTAAGAACTCATCTCATTACCTTTGTGGTGGAGCAACATACATAGTGCATCTCTAAATTTAAGATGAGAAATATTTGGTTTCTGACCACAAACCAACTACTATGAGGAGAATTACAATGTGTTGGCAAAATACGAAATAAGTGCTAATATATCACAGTCATAAACATTCTGCAGGATGTTCAATATTTATCTCAATACAACCAGTATTATTAGGACAAATTATGTCTTTGGGAGAATCTTAAAACATGAGCTCATTATCAATAAATTGTGCAAACTACAGGTTGCAAAAACAATAATATACATACGACTATTTGTTGATGCATCAACTAATAATTTTTCATATTCATCCCAAAATAACACATTCAACCCCAAGTAATACTGGTAACTTTTAAATAAAACAAGTAGCACATATAAATTCATCATATTAAGAAACTTCTGGTTCTATAATAAATTCATAATCATTCTTCGTATTTTAATGATCCAGGATGGTCTAACCGGTCATGCCAACTAATAAATTATTTATCAGTAAACTTCAAGTTTACTCAATATTGCATCTCAATTTTATAATTCTATGCAATATAAATCAGGAGAGATAAATAGTAGTATCTATAATTGACGTATATTTTATGTCATAATGGTAATGCATATGCCTCAAAAGTTCATTCATCTAATGTCTCGATATACTGATAATATAATTAAAGCTCAAAAAGCTTTACGAGACTATATAGAGAATGATATATTACAATAATTGGCCATTAGGTGAAGATTTTAGTAGCTCTTCTGGAGCTTTTAAGCAATTAACTCTTCTAGAGTTATTTGATCAATTAGTTCTTCAGGAACCTTGCACTACCATTTTTACTTTAGACATATATTTTAAATTTTGTCCAAATAAATAATAAATATTATTTAGACAAATTGTATCTTCACCATTCTTGATCCAAAATAAACTAAAATAACATAGAAAAGTAGCAATTCGATAATTTAAAATTTTGATTGACATTAAAAATGCTAAAAACTCTTTTTGGATATTCAAAAGAACTGGCTACATTCACATATGCCATGTTAATATTTTCGACATAAGCACCATTACTATCAGTAGTATGATTTAGGGAAGTAAAGCAATATCAATAATTAATAGAGATTCATAATATGCTTGACGTACTACAGGTACGTGACAAACTTTCATATTGCATCAATAACATGTTAGAATTATTACTTTCCCTTTTTTCTTCTCATTATTTTCTCACTTCTGGTGAGTATCTATTCACTGGTGATTTAATGAGTCATTCTTATAGTATAAGAACAAAGTGTATTTCTACTAGCTGTGACCAAAATCTCGTACATAAATACATTATAATTTCTAATGTCATTCACTTCAGGGAATGATATAAAAATATTTGGTCGAGCGTCAAAATATTTTATCAATGACTCATTTAGTCTCAGAAGATATAAATTTAAAATTCTTCTGAAATAATTCTTCTCGATATTGCTACTACAAGAGCATGTTAGAGATATGAGAAAGGAAAAATCTTTTATACTGATAGACATAAAATCTTTTAGGCACACTTATAACAAATCATAACTAGCATTTATATACTAATCATCTTCTGGTGATTGTATACTTCATTCACAATTTGCTAGTAATCAAGTGACTTTGATGCTTTGTATTTCTTAAGTGGTGTCTTCAGGACCCACAATATCTAGATGCATATATTCTAATTGCCATAATTATATGGATTATTCTTAACATATCCGCGTCTATGTCCACGGCTTTGACCATAACTACGACCTCTTCCAGGGTCATAACCATTGGTTCTAATGTATTACTTCACAGATTTAAAGTAAACTGTACTTTTGGTAGAATGACTATCTTCTGGTAGTCAAATCTTTCTTTTAGATCTTTCCATAAAAAAATGGATCTTTCACAATAAGATATTCCGCCTCTAGATCCTCATAGAAATTATGGCAGAGAAAAATCATGGCTTTTATATAATTTTGAGATGGTGTCTGCCAGACCCATTATATCTCAATAAATTTGAGTATCTAATGTCTATGACATATAATTCTTTCTATAAATATCAAGAGTAAAAAACATGAGTTTTAAAAAGTTTGCCATGAGAATTCAAAGATGGAAAAAATACCTCTTTTTCTCTTGATTAATCTCTCAACTTCGGTGGTAGAGACTCGTGCTGATAACGTGTTATGAATTTGTTGATGCGCAGTCGTTGTCGGCACAACAAATAATAATACTAATGTAGAGAGCTTAATAAAGAAATTATAATGTGGAGAATAGGAGAAAACTATAGAGAGAAAATAGAGAGAAAGAACAAGAGATCTTTATTAATTCTCTGAGAATAAATCAATCAATGAATGAGTGTATTAAACACCTCAGTCTAGAGCCCTATTTATAGGGTTCAGGGGTACATCCAAATCAGAATAGGTATAGGATAATTAGAAGACAAATCCTATCACTAATCAAAGATATGATAGAACTCTACCATCTATCTTCTGGATAGTTGGAGTATCTTTATAACTCTGATAAAGGACATCCATAATAATATTAATTTCATAACAATACTCTATATAATTCCACGTTTGACTCTCTTCCTCCCTTATGCCTTCTCTCTCCAATATCACTGATGGAGACATGCCAAGCCCAAACAAAATCAAGCTTGACAAAAGTAGGCCCAAATATGGAAGCAGTTATAGCCAAGAAGTCAAATACGGAATGGACAGTCTAACATGGAAATTTGAGCAAACTAGTGGAAAACTTTCTAGAAATAAAAGGTATCCTTCATTCCTCAAAATAATTATACCGTTAGTTTTAATCTTTTGTTATTTTTTATTTTTAAAATAATTAACTGTTTATCAATTTTAAAACTTAACTTTTTAATATTACTTTTACTATAAATAAATTTTTTTATATTTTATTATATTACTTTTACTATAATATCTCTTATTTTTTCTTAATATATATAAAAATAATAAAAAACTTTATATTTTAAAACAAAAGAGTGGTCAATGTTCTCTTTGATTTCTTCATTTATTTATCTTAAAACCTCCAGTTACCTTAAGCATTAACATGTTTTTTGGAGTTTAAATCCCTCCCTCCTCAATCAATCTTATGTCAAGGTCAACGAGGAGCCACCAGTCACCCTCAATTCGCCTATTTGTCAACCAAGAAGAAGATGATGATGATGGAGATGCAATGTAGTGAAATTTCCTCTATTCAAACCAACTTTTCTGTGGAAAGAAATCTTAAATGCATTGTGAAATCGTCACTAGATCTTCAAATTGAATTATTCGAAGAAGAACGTTAATTTTTACTGTCGTCGATGTCCCTTTTAGTAATTGATCAAAATCAAGCTACATCTGGGTAATATGGGAGAGCAACTTATAAAGATTGTTTGTTAAGTAGGAGTGTTGGACTGGAGAAGACAAAAGAGTGAAGGAGATGAATGGCATGAGACAATGTGGTGCTGAGAAAAGTAAGCTGATCATAGCGCCTCTGGAGGAGATGGATAATGAGTAGCCATGGCTTCTCTTGATTATGAGAAAACTGGTTGGCAAATAGCTGTTAGAAAATGGCAAATTGTATTGTTATCTTTGAATCCCATATAGATTATTTAGGTCTTCTTTAAAGGGTGTTTAAAGGATAATGAGTAGCCATGGCTTCTCTTGATTATGAGAAAACTGGTTGGCAAATAGCTGTTAGAAAATGGCAAATTGTATTGTTATCTTTGAATCCCATATAGATTTTTTAGGTCTACTTTAAAGGGTGTTTATCTATTTGGGTTTGTTACTAACTCTAAATTGCTTTGGGGTGTGTTATAGATTGGACCACGCATGTGTACTGCCCTGGTTCAGGCTAGGTTGGGGTGTCATTTTATTTTTACCATTTTTTTGGACCTTTTCTTGAATGTATCAAACCCATTAACTTATAATTTTCTCCACTTAACTTATAATTTTTCTCCCTACTAACCCATTATCCTCTCCAACATGTAGATTTTTCTACAATGATTTCACATGATTTTCTCTTCAGTTACCAACTTACTTGACCTATAAATACTACAGGCTCTTAGCAGTAGGGCACTAACTCGAGAAATTTACTTCTCTATACTCTACTTCTGTTCTTCTCCTGTTCTTTCTTATACTGTCGCTCTGAACAATTGTAGTTTGCAAGTTTCATTCTTCTGCCACGAGTGTATGTGTTAGAGGAAGTTGTGTTAACTTTGGGGAGTAAAGCAGCATTTATGATGGCACCAAGATCAAGTCGAAATTTTACTTTTAAGGTTGTGAAATTCCACGAAAATTCCACGACACAGCCACTGATCCAATAAGTTGTCTTTTGTTATAGCTTCTATTTACATTTATGTGTTGCTTCTCTACTGCTACTGCCAATCTGATGTATTTATGTTGTTGCTTTGCTATTAGACTTACAATTTGAAAGCAAAAATTCTCTTTGTTTACTTGCATCTCTGCTAGTAGTAAAGAAACTATGGCGGCTACATACCATAAAGTCTTTCTTGATCTTTTAAGCTAGAATCATTGGATGGAACAAATTACAAGTGTTGGTCACAGAAATTGCTGATATTCTTTAAAGCTTTTGAAGTTGATTATATGCCTTTTACTAACTTTCCTCCTCTTCATACTGAATCACCTAATACTCCCATTACTACATCTTCAATTGATTCAATTGCTAAGCCTGATGATAAGACTTGTAGAAAGTTTGTCAAGGATAACAAAACTGTTAGGGGACATTTGTTGAATGATATGTGCAACTCCTTGTTTGATATATTTGTGAAATAAAAGCATGCTAAAAATATTTGGGATATTTTGGAATAAAGAGATTATGGTGATGATGCTAGAAAGAAAAAATATGTAGTAGGCAAATGACTGCAATTCAAATGGTAGACGATAAGCTTGTGATGGTCCAAGTGCATGAGTATAAAAATTTGGTAACTAACATGATAAATGAAGGCATGAAGATGTGTGAAATTTTTTAGCTAATGTATTGCTAGAAAAGTTTCTCCCAAACTGGAGTCATTACCGAAATCAATTGAAGCACAAAAAGAAGGATTTATCACTTTCGGATGTGATTAGTCATATGAGAATTGAAAAGGCTAATTGTATAAAAGATTAACAAAATTTTGTTTCTTATTTTCCTGTTAAAGATAATTTAGTTGAATCTACACCTAAAGACAGGTTCAAATGAAAAAAAATTCCTTAAAAGATGGTCAACAAAAGAAGCAAACTCAATTCAACAAAAAGGACAATAAAATCCAGAAGAAAAAGGTAACTTGCTTTGTATGTGGAAAAATTTGGTCATAAGACATAGTAATGCTACCAAAGACAGAACCAATAGGATTTCGAGTATAAGCAAATGCCTCAAGCAAATCCTAATAAGACAAAGGAAGTGATAGTTGTTGCAGACGTCGAAGCAAACATATTAGAAAACAAAATCAATTGGACCTTGACAATGGTGCGTCAAAACATCTCTATACCAACAAGGAGATGTTTCATCACTTTTTGGAAAATAGTGGAGGAGAATGTGTCTTCATAGGGAATTCCTCTAGTGCTAGAATACTTGGTAAGGGAAAATTTTCTTCAAACTTACTTCTAGAAAAATTTTAACTTTAAATGATGCTTTATATGTTTTCTCGCTGTGTAGAAATTTTGTTTCTAGTCGTTCACTGAATAAAATTAGGTTGAAAATTATTTTTGAAGCTGACAAAGTTATACTCATGAAAAATGGGGATTTTGTGTGGAAATAGTACCTAGCTAATGGACTCTTTATACTAAATATTATTTTTAACTATAATGCAAGTACTTTTTCTGCTTATATTACTAAGTCTGTTGATTTGTGGCATGGTAGGTTGGGCTATGTGAATTTTGCATCCATTAAAAGGATTAGAAATTTAAAACTGATCAATGTTGTGAATAAGAATAATTGTGACAAATGTTCTATTTTTGTTAAAGTAAAATTTGTGAAAAAAACCTTTCAAACATGTCACTTTTAGACATCAAGCTTGCTGGGATTAATACATTCAGACTTAGCAGGCTTTTAGAACACAACTAGTAAATATGGTAAAAAAATATTATGTAACTTTTTTTGATGACTTTTCTAGATACACTAAAGTTTATCTTCTAAAGTCTAAAGATGAAATCGATGAAGTGTTTTTAAAATTTAAAGCTAAGGGTGAAAATCAACTACACTACAAGAAAACAACATATTTGAAACCAAAATTTGAAACTGCAAAAATCTGTTTCTAATTAGAAACCAATTTAAAACCGCTAGGGAAACAGTTTCAAATCACTTTCAATGGGTTTCAAATATTTTCTATTTTTTGATGAATTTTATAAAATCGGTTTCTAAATTAAATTTTTTTATTTTTTAATAGATTAAGAAATCTATTTTAAATCCGTTTCTAAATTAAATATTTTTTCTTTTTTTGATGAATTTTATAATCGGATTCTAAATTAATTTTTTTTAGTTTTTAATACATTAAGAAATCGGTTTCTAAATCAATTTTTTTAAAATTTTTTGATAAATTTTTTAATCTGATTAAAATCAGTTTTAAAATTTGATTTTTAATTGGTTTCAAATAAATTTTATTTATAATTTTTTAAAATTTTTAATATATTAAGAAATCAGTTTCTAAATCAAATATTTTTTCTTTTTTGATGAATTTTATAATATATTTCTAAATTAAAATTTTTTATTTTTTAATATATCAAGAAATCAGTTTCTAAATTAATTTTTTTAATTTTTTGATGAATTTTGGACTAATTTTCTAATTAAAAACTGATTAAAATTGATTTCAAACAAATTCGATTTCTAAATTAAATTTTTTATTTTTTAATAGATTAAGAAATCGATTTCTAAATCAAATATTTTTTTTTTTGATAAATTTTATAATCGGTTTCTAAATTAAAATTTTTTAGTTCTTAATATATTAAGAAATCAGTTTTTAAATCAATTTTTTAAAAATGTTTTGATGAATTTTATAATCAGTTTCAAATTTTAGTTTCAAATCAGTTTTAAATCAAATCGGTTTCTAAATTAAAATTTTAAAATTTTAATAGATTAAGAAATTGGTTTCTAAATCAAAGTTTTTTTATTTTGTTGATAAATTTTATAACTGGTTTCAAATCGGTTTCTAATTAGAAATCGATTAAAATCAATTTCAAAATTCGGTTCCAAATTGATTTAAAATCAAATCGGTTTCTAAACCCTATACCATAGAGTGGTTGTAAATCAGTTTCTAATATGTTGCAAAACCCTATTGTGGTTTCAAATTAGTTTCTAATATGATTGTCGGTCTCAAATCGGTTTTAAAACTAATATTTAGTATTAAGATTTTATATTATAATTAATGTTTATAATTTGACATCCAACACATTTGATGAATTTAAACGAATTATGGTGACAACATATAATTAGTATATGTATGTATTTTGATCATGCATATATATAATTATCTATAGTCGAGTAAACAATTGTATAATGTATTTGTTATGTACTATTTATGTTTAAGATATATGTTGATCTACATATACTTATTTTTAATTATTATACAAGTGATTTATACTTAACGGTCATATAAATATATAAGTATGTAAAACAGTAATTATATAAAATGCTAATATATTTTGTCTATATAAATAAAATTATAAATTTTTTATTAATTGTTAAATACACTTAATAAGTTAATAACATGAGTTTATAACCTATTAAATAATTATAATCGTATAAGTGTACAAGTATGTAAAAAAGTAATTATATATAATACTAATATATTTTGTCTATATAAATACAATTACGAATTTTTTATTAATTGTTAAACACACTTAATAAGTTAATAACATGAGTTTGTAACATATTAAATAATTATAATATATATTATTGATTTAAAAATATAATTAATACATATATAGTATAAATAAAATAATTGCAGAAGAATATAACAATAGGAAGATTAGCCTGATAGAGGAGCACATACTCCCCACACCAACAACCAGGGTTTGAGTCTGAATTTTGCTCAAATTATTGGCGCGGTCATACAGGAGCAAACTTGGGCTCGCGGCCACGCGTTGCTCTCGTGAGAACACGCATCTGATTCGGCCAGCTGATCCGGGTTTGTTGGTTGAGCCGGGCCAGATTGACCCAATATTTTTTATTTATTTTTTATTTTTAAAATAAGTTTCTAAGTTCAGTTTCAATTCGGTTTCTAAATTTGATTTTTAATTTAATTTCAAATCAATTTCTAAATTCGGTTGCAAATCGATTCCAATGTGGTTTCAAAACCGTTTGTTGTATTTGATTAAAAATGTTAATTCTTAGGTTAATTTTGAAACCGACTATATTCTGTTTTAAAATTGAAATCGATTCTTTTCAGTTTCAAATTGGTCCACAGACACCATTTTTGAAACCGATTTTCTACAATTTCAAATCCTTGTTTTAAAACCGATTTGTTGGTTTCAAAATTACTTTTTTCTTGTAGTAACTAGACAATAAAATAAAAAGACTTCGATTTGACAAAGGTGGAGAATCTATGACAAACTCTCTTAATATTTTTTCAATAAAAAATGGTATTATTCATGAAACTAATCCACTTTACATCCTCCACAAAATGGCATAGCCGAAAGGAAAAATCGAACATTTAAAGAAATGATAAATGCTATGTTGTTGCGTTCTAGCTTGCCTAATAAATTGTGGGAAAGTAGTTTTGTCTGCTTGCAACATTCTTAATAGCGTTCCCCATAAAATGTTAGATAAAACTCCTACAAATTGTAGAAAGGATATGTACCTAATTTAAATTACTTAATAGTGAGGGTATGCCTTGCAAAAGTTAGCATACCTACTCTTACAAGAAATAATTGATCTAAGACTTTTGATTGTGTATTTATTGGTTATGCTCAAAATAGTGTTGCATAGATTCATGTCATTATCTAATTATTCTATTTGTGAATCTATAGTAGAAAATATAGTTCTAGTTCTTCTACTGATGTACCTATGTCTATATCTTCTACAATTTTACTTAGAAGTGAAAATAAACTTAGGAGGAGCAAAAGACGTAGAGTAGAAAATAAATTTGGGTTAGACTTTATTAAAACTTTCTTAGTTGAAAATTCGAATCTAGATAGATTAAATAAAGATGTAGCTTCTGTATTTTTAATTGAAAATGACCAAAAAACATATAAAGAGGCCATAACTTCAATAGATCCAAGTTTTTGGAAGGAAGCAATTCAAAGTGAACTTGATTCGATAATGACAAATCATATTTGGGATTTGATTGATCTGTCGAAGAGTAGTAAGCCTATTAAATGTAAATAAATTTGTAGAAAGAAAATGAGGCATGATGAAACTATAGAAAAGTTCAAAGCTAGATTTGGTAGTATGATTTACTCAAAAGGACATTGACTTTTTTTATACATACTGTCTTGTGATTAAAATAGTAACAATTAAAACCTTGGTTGCTCTTGCAACAATTTGTAGTCTAGTGGTACATCAAATGAATGTAAAAACCACTTTTCTAAACGGTGATTTAAAAGAAAAAAAATATATGGAACAATATGAGGTTTTCATAGTCTCTAGTCAAGAGAATAAAGTGTATAAATTCAAAAAAATCACTTTATATCCTCAAACAAGCCCCAAAACAATGGTATGAGAACTTTGATCAAAATTTGATAAGTAATGGCTACACTATGAACACATCTTAGTCTTGTACTTACTCTAAAATGTTTGATTCAAACTGTGCGATTATTTGCTTATATGTGGATGACAAGATGATTTTTTGTACAAATAAGAGTATTATAGATGAGACTAAGACATTTATGTCATCTCAATTCGATATAAAAAACTTAGGGGAAGTTGATGTGATTCTTGGAATTAAAGAAAACAAAATTGAGAATGGATTCTACTTGATTCAATCTCATTATGTGGAAAAAATGCTAGGAAAGTTTAATTCTTCTAATGTGGTGCCAATTAGAACCCCATATGGTTCTAATATACCTCTAAAGAAGAATAAAGGGTCTAATGTGCCACAAATTGAATATGCCAAATAGTGAATTACTTCTCTCATTCCTATGATATGTAGTGGTGTTTCACATGTATATGAATTCATAACCTTATTGAGTTAGGTGGTCCTAGTGAGAAGGACTTGACAAATTCATAGCTACTGTTTTTGTGAATGGATTCATTGTCCTATAAGATTAGGTAGTCCTTATTAGTGGGACTTGATGAATTCATTATGGAAGTTGCATTTAAAGAACCCTTAATGATTACTTAGAAATCACCTACTTAAGTGTGAAGGTGGGTTGTCTTCTATGAAAGATTAAGATAGTCTTTCTAGAGCACTCACGAGCATCTGAGGTATGCGCATGGCCTTGAATAGAGCTAATCTTTTATTCTCTCCAATATGAAAATTTTTTTGTATTGATTCCACACAATTTTCTTTTTAGTTAACAACCTATTTCCACTATAAATACTACAAGTTCTTGGCAGTAGGGCACTGACTCGAAAAATTCACTTCTCTATACTCTACTTCTGTTCTTCTCTTGTTCTTTCTTATACTAACATTCTAGACAACTGTAGTTTACAAGTTCTATTTCTCTACCACGAATACACGTATTGCAGGAAGTTGTGTTAACCTTGGGGAGTATAGCAGCATTTATTATCGCACCGAGGTCACGCCAGAATTTTGCTTCTAAGGCAATAGAATTTCACGACACAACCACTGATCTAATATATTGTCTTTCGTTACAACTTCTATTTACATTTCTATGTTGCTTCTCTACTACTATTGCCAATCTTCTTTATTTGCGTTGTTACTTTGCTACTAAACTTACAATAGCATCCTAATGGACTTTCAAATCCTTTGCCCAATTTCTTTGATTTGCATGTGTTAGAGGCAATGAGTCATAGAACATTTTGCTTATACACTAGGTTTGAGATTTTCAAATAGTGTCTCATTTTGAAATTTTTATTTTAAGTTTCATTAAAAGTAAAATATTTGTGAAAGGAAAAGATAAGTCAAGTTAAGAATTTTTATTGTATTCCAGGATGGAACCTTGTTCAAATACACCAAAAGTCCACTTGATTGGTTAGCACGCAGGAGCTGAAGAAGATAAAGGTTGATGGTCGAATCGTAGATGAAGATAGGAGGATGGTGGATCAGTAGATTTATTCAAGAACATGAAACTTGAGGATGGTGGTAGTGGTGGTGGAAGAGTGGCAGCAATGGGTGTGGCAGGTTTGCTAAAGAGTGATAAAGAAAAGTGAAAATTTTTTAAGTGAAATTTTATTTTTAATAAGAAAAAGTGCATTAAAACTGAACTCAAAATGTCAGAGAGAATTTAAGACACTCATCGGAGGGGTGATAATGTGTCAAACTATAGGTTTTCCTACTTATGTAGGCTACTTTGGGTTCAATTAGCTAGAAAGATGACACATGTGAGTTTCCCGAGCACTCTTTTTGGAAGGAAAAGTCATGATTTGATAAATTTATTTTCAATTAATAATTCATGAGGGCGGCACATGTGAAAATTCAATGGATTTCATTGCAAGAGGAGCGACAATGATTATTATCTTTGAAATAAAATTATTTTAATATTTAAATTACAAAAAAATTATTTTAGAACAAAGTTAAAATAAAACAAATAGTTCTGGAATTAAATTTGTCAAATGCTCAATATAATATCACAATTTCATTCCCAATGTGTAGTGTCTTTCTGTTTTTAATTTTTTTGAGAGAAGTATATGGTTTCATTATTGTCCCAAGATTACAAAGTATTACATTTTATTCACTATATGTTTTTTTAGTAACACTATACATGCATTTTACGAATAATAGTAGTAACTAAATTAATAGATAAAATTTTTATTTTTAATTAAGTTTAATAATGAAATATTTACATAATTGTCATTTTAATTTTAGATTCAATATTCAATATTTAAATATAAAAATATTCAAATTCTATATTAGAATTTAAAAGATTGTATGGGTTGCAAATAACTACCCACTTTTGTCAAACTAGTCTTTAGTTGATGTAATGCCTAGAGCTATATTCGAACACAAACAAACCGAGCTTCAAGCTCGATTCGTATGATACTCAAATACTGTTCGAGTTTTTTCGATTAATATTTCAAGTTTAAAATTTTGTTTTAGCTCATTCATTTAATTATTTAAAAATTTTGAAATTTTTTCATATTCAATTCATTTAATTTTTATGAGTTATTTGAATAATTGGAGTAGTGTTCGAATTCTTGTTTTAATAAATTAATAAAAATAAAAATAATAAAATAAAAATAAATAAATAATATTATGTAAATATTGTACAAGATATATAATATTGTTTATGTAAAATTATTATATAAATATAAATAATAAGTTTATAATAAATAATAGATTTATATATTTATTCACAAACAAATTTATATTCGTTCAAAAAATAAATAAATTATTTTTATATTTAAATTTTACTCAAATATTAAATAAATCAATAATAATCAAATACAAATAAATGCAAACTTGTTATAAATTTGTTGGTGCGTAGTCATCGTCGACACAATAAAATCATAATAGTAATATAGAGAATTGAATAGGAAAACTATAATGAAGAGAATATAAAAAAATAGAAAGAAAATAAAGAGATAAAACAAGAGATTTTATTGATTTTTTGAGAGTAAATGAATGAATCAATGAGTGTCTTCAATATATCAATCTAAAGCCCTATTTATATGATTCAAGGGTACATATCAATAAGAAGAGGTAGAGAGTAATCAAAAGACAAATCTTATCACTAATTAAAGATGTGATAGAACTCTACCATCTATCTTCTGGATAGTTGGAGTATCTCTATAACTCTGATATTGGATTACCTCTTTGATATCAAATAATGGACATCTACAATATTAATTTCATAACACTCCCTTTTGGATGTCCATTGCATAAGAGTATGCTTTGTTAAAACCTTACTAGATAAAAAAACTCTAGTGAATCAAAAAGAATACACTACTATTTATGCCATATTTACTCCCCCTAATGAAATAATCTTTTGAGATTTCTTAACCGATACTTTTCAATCAAATGTTGTTATCGGTAAGGTCTTAGTGTATAGATTTGTCAAATAATAAAATGATCAAATTCATTGCACATCAATATCATATCTTTTTTGGTGCTCGTGAGTAAAAATATACTTCATCGTATTTCCTTAGATATATTCAAACTTTATTATCATCCAAAAATATAATTAGAATTCCTTCTTAAAGGATATAAATTTATCTCAAATACATTAATCATGATCACACATATTCTCAACCAACATCATGAATTTTTATTTCTTCAACATGAGTTAAAGATGTAGTTGTTATAACCAACACATGCTTATAAATGCATGGTTTATGTGGATCATCTAGGTAACTTACACCTTGCATATCCATCTTAACAGAAGTTGAATTTTTTCAATATTTGAAATAAACTATCTCAAAGAAATCTCAAAAGGCAAACTTAATAACATCTCAAAATTCATTGGGTAGAGATGAATTAAAATAGATATTTGCTTACATGTAAACAAGTGTATTTATACTATGAATTGTAAAGTTCTGATACTTTAGGACCAAAGAGCTTTTTGATACCTTTTAATAGATATAAAGGATCTCACGTATGATAACCCAATAAACATTGATGTGCAATGTCTATGTGAAATATCTTCAAGATGTTCAATCAAAATAAAATATTGACCATAATACTTGCTTTTCTAAATTCTTCAAGAAAAATATCTTGATCATCAAATCCTTTTCTCTTTTGTGGATTTTATTACCAAAATCAAGAGATCAACAATGCTTCAAGCGTGTATAAAAAATCATATGGCTATAAAATTTATATATTTGTCCTACTAGGATATTTATCCAAATAGGAATATCTATAAGTAGAATGTTATATTGACTAACTCTATAGAAGTCAGACAAATAATCAATATGCAATATTATGCAAATAAATAATATTTTGAACCTGCAGTTCATTAACGCTTGTGCATAGATCAAGTTAATGAAAGTAAATGATATCCTCTTTTAATTGATGATTTTCTCTCCCTAATGTGGAGAACACTTTGTCAATCAATAGATTGTACAATGAGGATATCTTCTAATAAAGAAATACATATAGCAAGTATAGCTACTTATAAAATTTCTTCATATATGGACATACTCAATTATTCTTTCAATAAGAATTCACTAAGATAATTTTATTATGTTCTACATGAACAATTGTATTCTTTAAGCATATCGAGTCTATCATGAACTTCAAATATAAGTACTATTATCAAATGATAACAAAGATAAACGCATATTAAGTGTTATCATATACTATTATATCCACCACTAGAAATATATTTCTTTATTATCAGTCAGGTCTTATGAAGAATCATACGCCATAACTCATGGCAAATATTCACTTTTGTAGTTCGCATTTTATAAGCAAATATTAATTGCTATCTCTTTGGGATTACACTTCAAGTGTATAATTCCTGCTGGGAATACATGTACATTTTAAGTGTACTTGTGAATAGTTTAAACTTTTCATATTTCTCATGCGAACTTTATTATTTCGAGTCTGCAAACCTCGATTTGGAAATCCTCATTCTGAAAAAATATATCGTGCGCATTAATATCTTTAACGTTATATATTTGTGCAGTTCCAATATTTCTCAATCATGTCGAGATCTCATCTTTATCAAAGTTTTAAGGTACCTGAATTTCTTCTGGAAATAATATATCAATCATGTTTAGAGAAAAATTCTACTGGAATTTAAATCTTTTTAACTTAACATAAATGACCATCTTAAATCTTTGCTCCAATAAAGAGTTTGTATCTTTGGAACCAACTTATTTACCACATTTCAATTGTGTCTCAAATTTATTCGTAGTGGTAGATTATCCTTCATGGATATCAAATATAATAGGAACTTTCTTTACTGGATATTGGTCAATTAATATACTTGACTATATAAATTATCCTTCGAAGTTCTGGTTCAATGTATCTTCTATGAGGATCAAAATAGAAGATCAAGATGAGACACATACTAATATCTTTATCCGACCTCATATTTTCTCCCCTTTATGTTGAGGCAACATATTCAAAAATTAACAAAATACGAATCTCTCTCTTGAGATTTGCTCCCAACATATTTGATAATATTTTTAAGAACTCATCTCGTTACCTTTGTGGTAGAGCAAAATACATAGTGAATCTCTAAATTTAGGATGAGAAATATTTAGTTTCTGACCACAAACTAACTACTATGAGGAGAATCAAAATGTGTTGGCAAAATACAAAATAAGTGCTAATATATCACAGTCATGAATATTTTGCAGGATGTTCAATATTTATCTCAATACAACCAGTATTATTAGGAAAAATTATGTCTTTGGGAGAACGTTAAAACATGAGCTCATTATCAATGAATTTTGCAAACACGGGTTGCAAAAATAACAATATACATACGACTATTTGTTGATGCATCAACTAATAATTTCTCCATATTCATTCCAAAATAACATATTCAACTCCAAGTAATACTAGTAACTTTTAAATAAAACAAGCAACATATATAAATTCGTCATATTAGGAAACTTTCGGTTCCATGATAAATTCATAATCATTCTTTGTATTTTAATGATCCGGGATGGTCCAACCGGTTATGCCAACTAATAAATTATTAGTAAACTTTAGGTTTACTCAATATTGCATCTCAATTTAAAAAATTCTATGCAATATAAACTAGAAGAAATGAACAGTAGTTTCTATAATTGACATATATTTTTAGTCATAATAGTAATGCATATGTCTCAAAGTCTATTCGTCCAATTTCTCGATAGAATAATAGTATCATTAATACTAAAATAACGAGACTATATGAAGAATAATGCATTACAGAATTGACCATTAAGTGAAGATCATGTAGCTCTTCTGGAGCTTTAAATTAATTAACTCTTCTAGAGTTATTGATCAATTAGTTCTTTATGAACCTTGCACTACTATTTATACTTTAGACATATATGCTAAATTTTGTCCAAATAAACTACAAATATTATTTAGACAAATTGTATATTCACCATTTTTTATCTAAAATAAACTAAAATAATATATAAATATTAGAATATAAATTTATAGTGTTAAAAATTTTCAATAATAATAATAAAATGATAAAATAGAAAAGTAGTAATTTGATAATTCAAAATTTTGATTGACATTTAAAATGCTTAAAACTTTTTCTGGATATTCAAAAGAATTGGGCACATTCACATGTGCCATATTAATATTATCGATACAAGCATCATTACTATCAGTAGAATGATTTATGGAAGTAAAGCAATATTAATAATTAATAGAGATTTATAACATACTTAATATACTATATGTACGTGACAAATTTTCATATTATATCAATAATATGTTAGAATTATTACTTCTCCTTTTTTCCTTCTCATTATTTTCTCACTTCTGGTGAGTATCTATTCACTGGGAATTTAATGAGTCATTTTTACAACATAATAACAAAGTATATTTCTATTAGCTGCGATCAAAATCTCTTTCATAAATATATTATAAGTTCAAATGACATTCACTTCAGGGAATGACATAAAATCAATTGGTTGGGCTTCAAAATGTTTTATCCCTGACTCATTTAATTTCAAAATATATAAATTTAAAATACTTCTGAAAATATTTTTCTAGATATTGCTACTATAGGAGCATGTTAGAGATATAGGAAAAATCTTTTATACTGATAGACATAAAATCTTTTAGACACACTTATAACAATTATCTTCTGGTGATTGTAAGTTTCCTTTAGAATTTACTAGTAATCAAGTGGTTTTGATACTTTGTATTTTTTAAATGGTGTCTTCAGGACCCACAATATCCAAATGCATATATTCTGATCACCATGATTATATGGATTATTCTTACCATATCTACATCTATGTCCACGACTTCGACTATGACTACAACCTCTTCCAGGGTCATAACCATTGGTTCTAATTTATTTACTTATAAATTTAAAGTAAATTGTGTTTTTGGTAAAATGACCATCTTCTGGTGGCCAAGTATTTCTTTTAGGTCCTTCCATAAAACAAGTGGTCTTTCACAATAAGATATTCTGCCTTTAGATTCTCATAAAAATGATGGCGGAGAAAAATCATAACTTTTATGTAATTTTGAGATGATAATGTATTATTTTTAATAATGGTGCCTGCCAGACCCCTTACATCTCGATAAATTTGAGCATCTAGTGTTTATGACATATGGTTCTTTCTATAAATATCAAATGCAAAAAAAATGAGTTTTGAAAAATTTGGCATGAAAATTCAAAGATAGAAAAATATATCTTTTTTTCTTGATTAAACTCTCAACTTCGGTGGCAGAAAATCGTGCTGATAACGTGTTATAAATTTCTTGATGCGTAGTTATTATCGGCACAACAAAATCGTAATACTAATATGGAGAATTGAATAGGAAAACTATGATGAAGAGAATATAGAGAAACTAGAAATAAAATAGAGAGATAAAACAAGAGATTTTATTGATTATCTGAGAGTAAATGAATGAATCAATGAGTGTCTTCAATACATTAATCTAATGCTCTATTTATAGGGTTTAAAGGTACATATCAATAAAAAGAGATAGAGAGTAATCAAAAGACAAATCCTATCACTAATTAAAGATATGATAAAACTCTACCATTTATCTTCTGGATAGTTAGAATATCTCTATAACTCTGATATTGTATTACTTTTTTGATATAAGATAATAGACATCCACAATATTAATTTCATAACAAACAAATAATAAATTTATATATTTATTCACAATAAATCTATTGAATAAATAATAGATTTATATATTTATTCACAAACTAATTTATATTCATTCAAATAATAAATAAATTATTTTTATATTTAAATTTTACTCAAATATTAAATAAACATATAATAATCAAATACAAATAAATGCGAACTAGTTTTATTCGCGAAGGTTTAGTTCGAATAACAGCTCTATGACTAGTGCCGCATGAAAGTGAAGAAGTGAAAACTGAAAGGGCCTAAGTGAAATATCAAATACTGAGAATTATTGCTTTGGGATTTCATAGCTTTACTTTGACTTAGCTTCACCGGCTAAGGCTTAGCCAGTTTCGCTCGGCTTGTCTGGGACTCCACTTGACTAAGAACCCTGAGCTCCTGGGCATAAGAAAAATTACAGACTGAGGTTTATCACTTTTCCTCCGGCTAAACAGTCCTCTTAGGGTTTATAAGTAATGGTGGTAGCCAAAGCTGCCCGTTCGTTTCTCCGATCAGCTCCCCTCCGGAAAGCCGTCTCAAGGCTCGCCTCGCCCTCTAAGCCGTCTGCTTCCCCCTTCCGTTCTCCTTCGCGGAACCCCCTATCACATCGCATCTTCAGGTATGTCTCTCTGAGTAGATGCTCTACTTTTGTTGTATGTGATCGTGATTGGGAATTGACTATGGACTGATGAAGGCGTCCGGTGGAATTGAGTGCGTGCTTGGAGTCGATGCAACCGTACCACACTGTTACAGCTTCGGCTTTAATGATTTCGAAGCTCACTGGCTCTCGCTGCGGTTATGGGTGGATTTTCGAAGATATGTGACAGTTGTTAGATCAAGGAAAGAGACTTCAAGATGCAGGGAATGATTTTGCAGGTTAGGAATGTGGCGAAGCTAGACTCTAATGGGAGAAAAGCTTGAAATTCTGGAAATTTTATTTTCTGGTCTTCTGGATATTATGTATCTTGAGAAAGAAAAGCAATTCATTTCCAAATCAAAATAGAGGGATTGATGCATTGTTCGCTTTGAACTATTCTGCATTCATAATATCAATTACACGTTTCTTGCATTATTATACCATTGTGGGTAAAACTGCACAATGTGAAGCAAATCATTTTTTTTTTTAGATTTCGTTCACATTTTTCTTTTCCTTTTCTGACCATTTGTAATATTCATTGCAAAATCTGAGACGCAAATGGAGTCTGGAGGGTAAATGGAAAAGAACTGAGAAGAAAAATGAGAGGAAATGATTTTTTTGTTAACGCATTTTGCTATCTTACAAGTGTACGTGTTTTCCTGCTACAGTCTTTTTGTGCCTTGGGGATCCGCATATGGCTTTGAATTTGTGTAAAGATTTAAAAGTAGTATCTGCACTTACCATTCTGTTGCAGACTTAAGGTTTTAGTTGTTACAGTAAGCCCTATGTTTGGATGTGGGAAGTGCTAGAACTCCTTGGTGATATTATGAATACAGTTGAGAGAAATGGAAAACATCTCATTACTATGTAGCTTAGTCCATTGCCCTATAATGGGTTGAAAATACTGTGAGGAGCTTTACAAGAAAGTTTGAACACTGCTTATTTCTTAAATTGGCTTTATAGGAGTTAGTTTTTCATTAGTTTCATGCATAGGAGACTCAATGGCTTCTCGAAATTACAGAACTTAAGAAAGCCTTTGGCCATCAAAAAAACAGAATAAAATAATAAAATCCGTGACTCTTGTCCTTAGTTCAAATGGTACATATCTTCAGTGGTTTTGAACTCTGGTTTTAAACTCTACAACATCAATAGTACTTCCTGGAACAGCAGTTTGCCACCAATAGATCAGAATTGGAAAGTAACTGAGGAAATTGGTTTTACATTTTGGTATGTATTAAAATTTTGGATTTCTAGACCACTTTTGTTATAAATAACAAGTATCTACATAGTCAAAAAATTGTGTTGCCCCTCATCTGGCCTTAGTTTTAGCTCCTTCCTCTTTCTCATCTTCGGTTGTGAGATTTTTGGATGGAAGAATCATCACCTCAATTTAGCAGGGGAAAGAACATGTTAAAAATGCTTTCAAATATTTCAGAGAATGCACCAGTGACGCTTACGTCTGGTGCTTCATCCCAAGGGAACGGCCTAATTGGTTTAGTTGCTTCCAGAAGTTCTTGGATTGGGATCTTGGGTCTTGATTGCTCCAAGGGTACCAACTTGATGTAATCTGCTATATAATCCTGTGGAAATGCATTTATCGTCAGAAAGGGAAAGGCAGGGCAGGTTATTGTTGTCACTATTTGAGCTTAGTTTTCTTCTGAACATATGTCAGTTTATCCTGTAAGCACAGATGGAGATATCTAACCTTGTCAGCATGCATTTTCTTCACAAATGTTCTGAATATCCTGAAGTTCTTCCACTCCAGTAGTTCATCTGTTAATCGAAGGTAAGTAAAGCCATATAATTTCAACTTTGGTGGATTGCTTTTGCTGACACCATTTGGCCTGGCATTAAGCAGAATCTGGTTGTAGCCTGCACGATCATATCTTAAAAGTGCATTTTCTCCCGCAACATCAATATTCTCTCTCCAGCCAGAACTTAGAACCTGTACAAATATATTCAATAGTTATTTTTGGACCTGTATTTGTATATCTGGATCCATGAATTTTTGACTGCTCAACGAAATCATCTAACCTTTCTGGAGACTATTTTCTTATATATTCTTATGAGGAAAATATTAGGATGCATAGTTAAACAATCACGTACTAATTTGGCACAAAATTTCATAAGTATTATGATCTATTTATGACCTTTTCAGATAGAAATTCCTGTTTTATTTCTTCCAAGGGCATGTCAGAAGAAACGGATAGACTCTCGTAAGCAGTGAGGTAGATTGGAAGTGTTCTCAATAAAATTGTACTCTTAGTGCATAGCTAACCTGTTGAACTAGTTCCTGCGGTCCACTCTTGGCTGCTGCCGGGTGTTCAGAATTGCTCATCTCTAGACATGTGAAATTCAAGCAGGCATGGTGCCTAGAAAACATCCTGGCTATGGGTCTGTAGCCGTCTCTATTGTTCATATTGTAGTATCCTGCTGTTAACTCTGCAGCATGTGTATCATGATGATACCACCAATGGATGCCAGCAACCTGGTAAGGAATTGGATTGAATAGATTTTGTTCAGGATGCTATGAGAAAATGGTGCTCTTTTACTATTATTCTTGTAGAGGATTTACTTTAGCTGCTAGCTTGACTTTACATCCTATAAAAGCTTTGTTGGCTTCCTCAAGAATTTGATCTCCATGGCTCAGCAATTTGTTAGAGTACCAGGTCAGGAAGAACTTCCCTTTCTCCGAGAGGTATGTCTTCTCTTCTCCAAAGAAGCCTGTTTTTTCTGGTGTGTCCTTATATGTACCTGCATTATCTGGCATTTCCCATGTAGGATGCCCTGCTTTTGTCGCTGCATCTTTAAAATCCGCTCTCAAATACTTATCATAGCACTGCAAGTGTAATAATGATTCTTTTGTGTTAAGAAGAAATTATCAATTGGATTAATTGGTTTTATTAATTTGAAGTGGGTCATTATGTACAATCATTAATCAGCTCAAATTCTCACCTGAAATTCTCCAATACCAGGATACTCCCATCCCTGAGTTTTTGTATATGATGGATACCTGAGCTCTCCTGCTGGACCAAGCCCTACCTCAATGTCAATTATGGTCCCAGTTTCCAAAAAGTCCGACATGTTCTCTCTGAAACTGGTCATGTAGTCACTGTACATCTAATACGACAATTAAGTTCAGATTCGTTTATAAAAAAACATGATACTACCCCTCTGAACAATATATTAGGTAGTGTCTCATGCTTCATCCGCCTAATGGTGTTCAATTAAATTTTCTCATTCTTAGATAGCCGGCAATATCAATACCAACTTCTTAATTCGTGGCATTTAACTTTTGTAAGGAATAAAGAGCAAATGCTTATGAAAAGATGCACAAGGTCGGAGGACAGCAGATGGAGGCTTATTCTTACTGCTCACCCCACCCCTTGTCCTTTTCAGTGCTCATATAGCAGTAAAGTGGAGTATGATTTACCCTTCAGCAGAAATTATAGCTCGCTAACTATTCAAGGTATTAGAAATTGTATACCTGGATAGCCATTCGACCTTGAAAGAGAGGTTGGTTGTCCACCCCAAGTGAGAGGCATTCCTTGTTCCTGTTGCCTGACCAGTTTGTATAGAATATGTCAGGATCCTTTTCTCCTATTTCTAGCACCCATTTTGGTAGTGGTACATAAACAGAATCCCCAATGTTGCCTCCGCATTGATGGAATGACATGATTGCTTGAATTTTCAAGCTGCACTTTTCGACCAGTTTAAATAAACTCCTATATGCAGACCAGTCATATTGCTTAGGACCCTTGGATTCTACAATGCCCCACCAGACGTCCACCATAATACCATCTACTTCAGCTGCTCTCAGCTCCTGTAGCTGCTTCTCAAGCTTTTTTTGGTTTTCGAAAACATTGTCTACTGTAATAACATCCAACTGTCACCAGCATAAATATGATGAATGGGACAGAGATAACATGTGAGATGAGACTGACCTCATTAGACTGTACTGCATATTATGCTCTCGAATAGATAACTCACCGGAAGCATTACAAAAACTGGCACATAATTTGCTGAAACATTATTTTTTGGAGCCATTCTCTGTGGAAAAGAAACAGATGAAGTATTAATTTTCACATACGGGAATGAACATGGTTTTCCCTTCCTTTTTTTCCCTGGCAAGTTAACCTGCTATTATACTTGTGTTGACTGTGTCTGAAGTTCTACTTGTGTGTGAATGCTGTGAACTTGTATCATATAGTCTATTTCAACTAGTTTTCTTTCCTCACTTGTTTGTTTCTTTGATATATTTAAATTCTGGTTGATCTGATGATATCATGCTAAGCATTAGGATCACTATCAGGATATTTTCTCCCCCTTTCTGTGTGTGTCTTTGTGTCCCGCGGGCAGGCGGGGGGTGGTTCATTTTGCAGCATGGTAATAAATATAGAAAAATGACCCTAAACTAGAACTCTGGAACCAGGATAGGGTTGCTGGAAGTTCGTTAACCAAGATATCTCTTCGAGCCTACGATATAACAGAGTAATATTAGAGATTGACATGTCCTGAAGACTCTTGGGTGGACTTCATTGTATACCTCTTCTAGCACATAATTTGTTGAGTAAAGAAACTCTTACCTCCAGTCCTCTTGTTGCTACAGCTTGAGGCATTCTAACCATTCTGTTGGGACTAAATTTGAGATTATACCGAAAACCTTCTGCATTTGTCTGCTCAATCTGTTTTGGCAGGTTAGCAAACTTTTCTGATTTCTGGAATACCTGTCTTCTTGGTGAACCACATAGTTTTGAGGTCGTAATGCTTGTCATTGTGATTGTCATCACCGCCTTTTATTTTCTGGAATTTCACCTGTGTGTTCATGTATGAAGTCATATTTATACTGCAGGAAGAGTAAGAACAAGGAAAAATATCTAGGATAAGGACATGAAGATTGCTAAAACAAACTTGGCCTTGTCTTTTCACTTGTAGGTGGTGCATCTTTCTCGAAACTGACATATGCATTTGGAGCAAGGGAGTCCTCTGGCTTGGCTTGTGTTGAGAATGTGGAGAAGAGTGAAGACAACAATAAGGCCAAACTGATGATTCTGTGGTTTCTATTCGGCAAATTCGTCCCACTAACTTCTGTTATCTGCTTCAAAGTAAATGACTACATTTTACTGGGCATAGGGGATCTAGGGACTAGGGAGCTTCGCACTTTTATCTTACTACCTACCGTTGATGAATTACATGAGCCTCCACAGTTTTCATTTTAAGGGTACTTCCTTAAAATGCTTCCTTCTTATGATTTTTAATATTTTTTTCCATAAATTAAGGAAGTAAAAAATAATAAGTATTTTTATTATATATTTAATTAATTTAATTTATTTTTTTGTTAATATGGGAGAGAATGGAAGGAGAATTTTAATTTTTAAAATTTGTAAAAATTTAAACATTTGGAGAAAGAAAAAATACATAATATGTCTTATATTTTGAAACTAAAGGTAGTTCATTTTTACTAAAGTAGATATATATATTTTTTTGATAGCTATGTAGACATTTTTTTTTTGGTAGCTAAGTAGACATTTGTTTTACTAGAACATTTTAAAATGCAAATGGCATATTCCCTCTCTTTCAAAATACAATATAAGGTTTTTTGGTTCTTTCTTTCGTTTCAAAATATTTAATTTTTTATAAATTTTGAAGATTATTTGTCTTGAGTATTGTTACTTATAAATATAATTATTTTATTTTTTATATTAGTAAAGAATAAATTAAATTAATTAAAGATAAAATTAAAAAATTTTATTTTTTTACTTCTTTTATTTATACAAAAAAGTGTGATAACATTTTATATTTTGAAACGATTGAGCATTTCATATTTCATTTTGAAATGGAGTTCATTGTTCTGAGCCACTGTCTCACGCTTTTGCCTTTTGCGTCAAGGTTGCTCATTAATGAGCGGTTGTTGAAGTAAGAATCTAGGCGTGCGGCACGTCAAAATTTGCGTATTTATATTTTTGAAAAAATAAAAATATGTTTCAAGTAATAAAAATATTATTCTTTTCATCTCATTTTATTTGGTAATATTATAAAAATTTAAATTATATTATAAAAATAATATAATATAATAAAATATAAAAAATATATAAGTTAGTAAGTATTTTATATTAAATTTTAATATATAAAAGTAATATATATAATAAAATTAGTAATTAATTAATTATATATTAAAATATTTTTTATAAAAATATTAAGTATTTTAGAATGTTTTAATATAATAAAAATATTAAATAAAATAGAATAAAATAACATTTATATTAGAAAAATTAACATTTAACAAGAAATATTAATACATTTATGTATTAAAGTCGAAAGGTCAAATAAAATAGGATGAAAGATATAACATTTATGTTAAGAAAACTAACAGCTAATAAAGTAGGGCTTTGGTTATTGGATTTATTAGATTAAATTTAAAATTTAATTTAATGAATTAAATTTTTTATTTATAATTATATTTTTAAAAAATTTATAAATTTTTAATAATCCTTAAATCAAATCTCGTATTCTATCTAAAGAACTGAGGTCTGTGCGGTAAAAATACTGTGCAGACCCTAACCTAAGCTTTTTTTAATGTTTGACGTGGCAGACATATGGTCATTCGGGCTCGTCAACAGGGAGATTATCCAGTACAACTGCGGCATATGTTAATTTGCACTATTATTGTTCGAAAAAATATTCCATTAAAAATGATAATTTGCACAGATAATAATACGGCCTGAATTCTCTATAATATCATCTGTAATATTATTTTTATTGTAAAATTTTTATTTAAAATAATCTCTAAACTTAAAAAAGTAAATTCTAAATAAATAAAAAAATCTTATAAAAGAAAATGTTACAACGCATGCAGATCAGTCATTTTTGCAAGTTCTTGTCATTTCTTTGCATCTACTTGACAAAACAAAGAACAATAAAGTAATATTAGAACTCATTGTTCAAGAAATTTAAAATAACATCAACTTTTTCTTTATTAGATTCTGAGACCAACTGCCTTCCAAAAGCTAATGACAAGTTCAGCTGAGAAATAACCAAAAGGACCAAAGAGCAAATAGTATTCTTGCAAAAGATTAAGTCGGGCTTTGTCATATAAAACATGTCATGGATTCCGTAATCAAAAAAGGTTAAAAGGGTTCCAGACTTTACTTAACAAACTGTACTATGAGGATAGACCATAAACCGTCACCATTTGCACTTTCTATTTTATCCTCTATTCTATTTATAAAATACTATCTTGTATATTTCAAATAAATAAATCAACACATTTCTATAAACGAATAGAAAAATTAATGGATAATTAATTCCAAATGACCCTCTGATGTATGTGGAGATTATTAAATACACATTTGAACTTTTAATTGTCACAATTGACCTATTTTTTTCTAGATTTTGACTTCTTAATTGCCACAATAGACTAAAAGTTGGATGAAAATAGATAATTGAATTAATTTCAAAAGTTTTTATATTAATTTGAGACAAAACAAAGATCAGATGACAAATTAAGATTTAACTAAAAGTTCGAATAGTAGAGTGAAGTTTTTTCGAATATATATGATAATATGTTAATATATAGATGTTTTAACACATTAACATAACTAAATATTTATATTGAGGTGATGGTAAAACAGTAACTTAACAATAAAAGTATTGTTGATCAGGTAAAAGGTCTTAAATTTGAGTCACATTCTCTCCTCATGTACTGAAAAAAAAAAAAATCAATTGATCTGGTTGAGCTCGAGCTTGTGAGAGCAAGATCCAGCGTGATGATTCATAGGGTGTCCAAAATTTCCTAGGAGAGTCCACCAGACCTTTTCTGTTAATTGGCTCCACATGCCGTCATGTATATTTTCTTTTCCAACCAACCAAACAAAATCAAGAAATCCTGAGGCGAACCACTTTCCACTGAGAGGACCTTGATCAGGTGAGATTATATGAGTGGCAACTCTGTTTGGAAAAAATTTAACGGATTAAATTTAACAATAATTTTATAATATTTTAATAAAAAATTATTACTATATAAATTCGATATCGCGTTATCAGAATATCTCTATCTTAGTTACTTAACTATTTATCAACCCCGTATATACCCGTAGGGCTAAGAAACCCCAATTTCTACTCGCAAAGAATGTACGCTAAAAAACACACACACGTACTACCAATCTTCCTCAAAACCATGACAAGAACAAAAAAAAGGAAGAAGGAAACAGCAGTACCTAAAGGATAAACTACCTCAAACTAATAACCAATAACTCACCCCATTCATTTTTCCTCTCAAAATTACCAACAAAAGAACAAAAAGGAAAACCAGCTCATACTCGAAGGTATCATTTTCGGAGCCCATTCTGAGCAAAAACAATGCACTGCGAAAGCGAAGAAAGAGAGAATACAGAGAAAGAGAAAGATGTGCTATGTGGGGAAAGCAACCAAGATCTTCATCTTCATTGTCACAGTTCTTGTTGTGACTGGACTTGTCTTGGGATTTGGGATCTTCAGACATGGCATTCACAAGTCTCACAAATGCTCTGAGAATTCTTGCTATTCTCAAAGTCCTGTAGTTTTTCCTAATCCAAGCCCCAGCAGTAGCAGCAGCAGTTCTAGCTCTTCAACCACAAGTCCGTCCCAGCCTAATCCAAATCCCAGTGAAAGTTCACCACCTCCGCCGCCGCCCCCGCCCCCGCCGGCGGCAGCGGTGGGTGAAAATCCTAGTCCAGGTACAACTGCATATCCACCACCACCATTGTCTTTACCTCCGCCTCCTCCGCTGTTGCCGCCGCCACAGGTTTCAGCAGCTCCACCTCCAGTATTTAGCCCTCCAAGCCCGGCTTTGGCCACACCAGGTCCAGTCCATTCTGAGTAACATTCTTGATCGATCCAAGATTATTTTTATTGGGGGATTCAGATGATGTTTTTAGATGGCTTTGTATAGAAGAACAAGATTTGACATTTGTGTTTGAAGCTTCAATTTTGTTCCTCTTGGCATCTCTAATTTGCATACCAATTAACATTATGCTGAATCTTATTATGAGTCTTTGATCATTTTTGGTAAGGGTTTCTTGCTAGAATTCCTCAAAGCTGAAAAATTCTATTTTTTCTTGTCTATTTTCTCAGGAATTTGTAAGAGAAATTCTGTAATTCTACTTTCAAGAAATAAATGGCATTCTGCTGTTTTAGTACTTTGCTCAAAAGTAGCATTTGAATTCATGGACTGATGAATCAATTTTGATTTTAAAGACTAAGAAATGAAATGCACATTATGGTCGTTAGCATTACCGCAGCTTTAGCAGCTTTTTTTTTTTTTTTTTTTAATAGCATCATAGAGTAAAACTTGTAACCTTTCATGAGTAGTAGTAGTCAATTTATCAACTAGCCAAACTGTATCTAAAAGATTTAAAGTGGTTGGCTCATAATAGAATGCAAACAATGGCAGCGGTTGATAAGGCTACAAAAGCAATAAAAAGTACTTCTCACTAAATTGCACTTATCCATACAAGGGTATTATATTAGTTACATTTCAAAATATATGATTTATTTTTTAATTTTGTTTTAAAAGATATATTTTATTTCTATTTTAAGGTTTTCTTTATTATTTTTTACCTTTATTATTATTTTTAACCAATCATTTAAATAATTTTATTTTTTCAAACTATTACTATCTTCTAATCAATCATCTAAACACTAAAGTTTAATGTTAAAACGGAATTTAACACATTAACCAATAGTTTTTTAAATAAGGATATTTTATACATGTATAAATTTTTTTTATAAAATTTATCAAAAGTTTAATTATCTTATAAAAAGAAATTATGTTATATATTTTAAAAGAAAGAGTATATTTTTGCATATCTATTTTGATATAACCAGAATGAATGTCATGTGTATCAACTACTAACTACTAATATGAATTCGATGAATAAGTAAAACTATGTAAAATGAGTACTTGGATTAAAATTTAAATTGAATTTTCTTTCACCTTTTCTTTTAAGTTTGTGTAGGACTTTTCTTTCTTTTTTATGAAAGGATGGGCTTGAAGATGGCAGATCAAGAATTTCTCCACTACTTAATATTCGAGCTTGCGTGTTTGTCTCTTGAACATATCCGACAAGCTGAACAACTAGCGCTTAGCACTGGCTCCATCAGAGTAGTACTACCAAAGCCCACGTGAGAAGAGGCCTGCCCCATCGGATCAGCATTATAGGCCGATAATTTAGGCACAATCTCATAGCATCCCTTTTGGCGGGAAGTGTTCTACGTCCTTAGTGAGGTTCGAACGCTTAATGTTCAGGGCGGAGATAAAACTCTAACCACTTGAACCATCGCTCCGGTGGTAATTTATGTAGGACTTATTTTTTTTACTTTAATGAGAAAATATGGGGTTCAGAGTCAAAAAATAAAAACAAGGATATAAAAAATTTTAGATTGAATTTCGATCCAAATACACTATTGTTTAACTTAAAATTAAGTTAAAACCAACACAATTTTATTTTATTTAGAATATACTCCACTCTATGTTCACAAATTTATGAAATTCAACTAGACTGTCAAGGTTGTTGCTATTTTATATAGTTTAGTAACCAAATAGTTAATTTGTAACTAAAGATATTAGAAACTAAGGTCTAAGGCATAGAAAAGGATATTTGAGACTGTTACCACAAAATTTACCACCAATACAACTTTTGCACTTTAAGTTTCACTTTTTTTTTAATAAAAATTTACTATTACAAAAACAAAACAAAAGATTTTAAACTAAAACTCAATCCTAAGTACCAAAAATATATTGATTTTTGTGATGAAAACTAATTCAAATTTTTAACCTTTTCCCCCTTCATTTTTATTTCTTGCAATGGCTTAGGTGTTTCTTATCCATGATTGGAATAATTATTACCACTTAGAAGCGACAGCTTTCCTATGTCCATAGTCCAAAACAAGGAAAAATGTCGAGAATCCAATGCAGGATTTTACCTTGGACATGTTATGCATCGCTCACCAATTTGCAGTTTTTTTTTCAGCTTCTTTTTTTTTTTCAATATTTGTTATGATTATGAGTAGGTCCACATTAACTCCCTTTTATTTGTTTTAATAAAAAGAATTACATTTTATAAAAGGATGAATACGTGAATTACATGTGTTTTAACCAAAAAGAGCTACCACATTTTTACTTGGTCCTAGTTAGTTGTCGAAGAAAAAATTGATCAACTAATAACATACTCCATCCATTTCAAAATATATTTTTATTTTATTTTTTAATTTTTTTCAAAATATATATCCTCTTTCTATATAAAATTTTTATTTATTATTTAATTTCTAATTTTATCATTGTCTCTAATCAACTACTAAAATGCTTCTCTTTTTAAAAAATTATTACTTTTTCAACCAAGAGATTAAAATGTCAATTTTTAATATTAAATTTAAATTTAATACACGAATCAATCATGTTTAAATAAGGATATTTTAGAATCTATCAAACTTTTCTATAAAATTTGTCAAAAATTTTATTTTGGTGTAAAATAGAAATATGTAATGTATTTTGAAATGGAAGGAGTACTTCCTCTTTTCAAAATTAAATGTCCTACTTTAACTTGGAAAAAAATTAAGGAGAGTAGTTTAACTATAATTAAAATTTTTGTTAATTAAAGTAGTTAATAGCGAAAATTTAAATTTTTTAAATCAAGAGAGTCAAAGATGTTAGAGATGGGTCCATTATGTTAGTGAAATTTTATTATCTTAAATTAAGAAAGTTAGTAATGAAAATTTGAAGAAAATATTTTTTGTGTAATTGAATATTCTATTTTGATTAGCCATGAGGTTAAAAGAAAGTAATTTGAGTAAAGAAAAATTATTATGATATTCTTATTAATTAAAGAGATTAGTGATAGAGCCCATATGTTATTGAAAGTTAAATACTTTGAATCAAAGAATTTAAAAAGGTTAGTATTGGCAAATGTGTTAGTGAAACTTATTTTTTTAATTAAAAAAGTTAATAATAAAAATTTAAATAAAATATATTGTTATTTTTTAAAAATAAAAATTAAAATTTAAGCATCTTAAAAAATATAAATATTTAATTTCAAATAAATATATATAATTTTTTTAAAAAATAAATATTTAAAATATTTTAAAAAGTAAATGTGATAGTTCAATTTTAAAGGATGGAATATTGGGTAACTCGAGCAGTGTATCGATCCTAGAACTAGCTCAATTTTGCAGTCCACCTCTCTCGTAGGTCAAAGTTCTCAAGAAAAGGTTCCTATGAGCTTTGGTTTTTTCTCTTTCATTCTCAATCTCATTATGGTCCTGAGTCCTAGTTCGGTTACGATCCTGCACGATGCTTTTTGCCGCACATGCAAGACCGAGTCCTAGCAGTCGGATAGGTCATTTAGTGATCCGACGGCTGGTGCTAAAGAAGGGTATTAAGGACATTAGAATTTTAAAAAAAATTAAAATTTGAATTTTTTGATCATAACTAAGGATTTAATAGTTTTTAATGCGTCGGTAATACAATCGACTGCAAAGACAACTGTGATTTGAGAGACAATAATTGTTCAAAAGTTTGAAGAAAGCTTTTTGTCCTCCATATTCGTTCGTTCTTGAAACCCCCCCTTTCTCTCTCTGCGTCTATCTCCCTCTCTTCCTCTTGTCTCTTTGCAAACCCCAATCTTCCGTTCAAGCAAAAGCCATTACCTTTGTTCACCCGCCTTCAGTTTGAGTAGTCACAATGTCTAGATTCTAGTTTTGGTGCAAGACATCTTCCCTTCTCGCTGTAAATGAAGCCCTGCAACAACATCCGGAGTGGAAGCTATTCTTGAAAGCCTTGGAAAAGGCTGGGTTTGATCTGCCGATGGAGCTTCGACTGACGAACTTAATGACCGATGTCGTTGAGTTTGTGCTGAAGAGGTAAGATTTAGAAAGTGAGGCGTTCTTGCTCCCTGCCGATCATGTGGTCGAGATTTTAGAGAAGGACGCCAGCAGAGTATATGGGCTCCCAAGTGGAGCAAACCCTATAATATTTTCTTCGCCCGAAACAAAGGAGAAAAGAGAAGTTGTTTCCTTCGCAAAGAACCTCGGTCTCGTGCCATCATCGAAGTACTTCGTTGCAGTCGATGACATCGAGCGTAGGTTGTTGGAATTTAGA
Organism: Rauvolfia tetraphylla; assembly: GCA_030512225.1. Lineage (NCBI taxonomy): Eukaryota > Viridiplantae > Streptophyta > Magnoliopsida > Gentianales > Apocynaceae > Rauvolfia > Rauvolfia tetraphylla. The sequence continues at coordinate 4,318,388 of JAJQKT010000012.1, forward strand.
GGTAACAGCCACTCCTATGCAATCTTGTATATTCTGTTAATAATGAGCACTGTGTTGGCTCCAAGGAATTCCATGAAGATCAACGTGACTCATTATTGTAAATATGTGAAGGATCTTCAAGCCATTGCAGGGTATAATTGGGCAAAGCATGTTAGAGATTTCCTGATTGAAGAGGGGGAGGCATTTTGCAGGAAAAACAAGAAGAAGCTTGCAAGATGGCCCAAAGGGAACATGCACTTGTTATTGGTATTTCTCTCAACTGGGAATAGCTCCTTAATTGAAAAATTGTTATGTTGTGTTTGAACAATTGTTAACTTGTGTGCAAACAATTGTTCTCGTGAATGGCTGTTTCTGAACAGTTATGATATGTTTAACATGATTGTATTCAGTTGAACAATTGTGATGTTGACCTTGAATAATTATTCTTTTGTGTTTGAACAATTGTTGAGTGAAAGTGATGATTCAATTTTTTTGTTTTAGTTGAACAATTGTTCAAATCAATGTGAACAATTGTGGTGGTTTTGTGGTTCTCGTTTAACCATTAGTTGAGTCTGAATAATCGTTCAAGCGTGTGCTTGAGGCCAATCAACTGTTCTCTGTAGACTGAACAATTATTTAGCAAGAGAAAACAAGTGTTAACAGTACGGTGAACAATTATCACATGAACAATATATAATGTGTATTGGGCTAAACAATTGTTTTATATGGTGTTGACAATTATTATTGATAATTTGAATAATTGTTTTGTTGAATTGTTAATAGACCTCGTTGCAATTTTCAACGCAGGTGTGGTACCTGGAAGTTGTTAGTAGAAAGGTAAAGAGTGAGTTGCCTATTCGTGGTGGGACTCGAGCAGAGTGTCTGCTGCATGCACTGCCAATCCCATACAAAGTGCAGCTGCAAAGCCTGTTGGAATGGAGGCTTCTATTGATTCCCAAAGGGCCATGGAAAGGGAAGAACTGCAGGTTAAGATGCACATGTATCAGAGAAAGTTAGAAAAGATTGAAAAAAGACTTCGAGAGTTTGGTGAAGAGGACCGCCCCCTTGGGGTTGTGTATAGGCCCCGGACTCCAAAGAGAAAATGGAGCACTGTCAGGAAAGAGGAAGCAAGAATTGGGGAGCAAAGCATGAAAGTGAACACAGAGGATGGTAAGTCCAACGTGCCCTAGGAGGAGATTGTTCAATAAGGGGACGTTAGTCCTCAACCACGGATGGCTGAGGATGGAGCGACAATCGACTATGAGAATTTGCAATTCGTGAGATTGCGAAGGCTTACAGCGAGGCTGTGGGCCGGATGAATGCCGATCAAAGTGGACTGGCTATCCATGGTAAGGCTCTTCTGCTGAGTAATTGTCATGTCACATTGTGAACAATTGTTTTGAATATGTATACACAATTATTCACGTTTTTTCATCTGTGCATTGTAGATAAAGGCTTTGAAGAGGATGAAGGGAAAGTGGATGAAAAAAGTAGCGGCCCGATTGAGACCCGTTTGGAACGTAAAAATGAATGCATGCGCGTTTGAACAAGTACTGGGATTTTTTTGAACAATTGCTCCATAATCTTTTTCGTCTGGTAACTGCAAATGTGCCTGTTGAGGAATCAGTCGAAAGCTGGACCAGGAGGGAATCGTCTCGAGGGTGACAGGGATAGAACTTGTTTTGTATAACCTTGGTTGTGGTGAGCAATTAATTTGAATAAGTGTTAATTTTTTTGATAACAATTATTCTGAAAACTCTGAATCTTTTTCATGAGTGTTTCATCTGAACAGTTGTAGACAAGACTAGTGAACAGCCCGAGGAAAAAGTGAAGGATCTCGGTGCAGTCAAAGTAAAGACGGGTGCGAGGAGACCTTGGAAGAGAAGGCTGATCAAGGAAAGTTCAAAGCTCAACTCGCCTTATGTAGTCACTAGGGGTGATCCAAATGCACTAACTGACCATGAAGAGACTTTGGTTAACTTTGGACTTCTGCAGAACCTTCCGGACGGTCGAGAGTAAGTATCCCTCTGTGTACTTTTTTTGGGTCTGGCATGATGAACAATTGTTCTAAATTTAACAATGATTATTGTTCATTCTTAGTGCGCTGACGATGCTAGATGACGGTGTCCAACTGCTTACACGATTGGATTTCGAAGGAAATAGACCACGTAGCTACTTGTATACATCTGTTGTAGATGGATTTGCCCATCTGTTGAACAACAGGCAGTTAAAATCTGGCACAGTTAAGCGATTTTACTTCACAACTGTTGTTGCGGTCATGCTTGAAAACTCCCCAATTGCACCAGAACAATTGCTCAGTAAATGATTGTTTACTTTTTCCTACATTGTAGGGATGTGCAGTTGATAGCGTTGCCAAAGGCACTATCCCAAATGCCTCAGAGATAGGGAGTAAGGTAGCCGCATTACTCAGCGGTTGGAATTATCTCAGTATGAACATCCCATAGTATGATCTCGAACAATTGTTCTTCCCTCCCAAAAAATGCTCCATTCTTCAACCATATTTATTAAATCTTTGCTACTGGTTGTTTTAGTTCTTCTTACCCATTTTCCGTGCAGAGCATTTTTTCTTGTTCGCTATTGACATTCTATCGAAGAAACTCCTATGCCTAGACATCATGGCCTACCAGGAGGTGTTTGAAGATGTACATGCACCTTAAAAAGACTACTCAAAAGACTCGATCGTTTCGTCGTATAGAAGTGTACCACTGAAGACACAGGACTGGTGGTGATAGTTGAAACCCACAAAAAGAGCTGAAACGAAGCACGCTTAGTACTAAACTTTTAGATGGAAAAATAGAAATAATGATTATTCAAAGAATGCAGAACAATTATCCACACCAGGCGAAGCAATTATTCAAAGTAATCAGAACAATTGTTAACACTACGAAGAACAATTTAACTATTCCGGACGAACTGATTGGTCAGTAATTTTTATTCGTTCGGTACGTTGTATCGAAGGTGATTGAGTAACCGAAAAAGAAGTAGTCTAACTTCATCCTCCTATCTGCCCAAAATATATTGGCAATTCTCTCATCGCTATCGACCTCGATGTCATAATAAAAGGATGGGTTGCAATATACTTCATGCCAAAAATATTCTTGCAGCGTCGTGGTTTTCCCATGTGCCATTGCCCTTTGCCTTCGCCAAGTGAGGTGGTTCTTAAGATCAGTGGAAAGGAAATCAAGGCTAACTCCATTCCCTGTGTCCAAAGCCATCATTTCAAACAAAGATCTCAACCGAATACCTACATTTTCATTCAATTCAACTACTAATCCTTGAACATTAGTAACACGGCAGTTAGATCTCAACAAGTAAGAATATTTAGTAGGGTGAAGTTCGTGATTGTGGTCTACAATCTAGTCAATGATGACAAAAACGGCCCTCGCCTCATCAAGGTGCAACTGTATATATGCATCGCACCTTGTTCTCTCTTCGCTTTTTAACTGCTCCTTTGGAGGCCTTGCCTGGATGTGGGAGCTTGCTTTTTTGATGTTTTTGGGGTCTAGTGTGCTGCCCTTCCTAAAACACTCTTTGTTGCACGCGTACTTCACATAATATATCTTATTTGTTTTGAATCGCCTTTTCTCATACATGATCCTCGTCTCGAATCCTATTTGGTGAGCATAGCTATTGTAAAATTCATGAGCCTCCTCCAAAGTGGTGAACTTTGACTTCTTCATTTCTTCCAAGTCACTCGAAACATTATTAGTTGTTCTTATTTAACAATTATTCATATCATATAGAATAATTGTTCACTGAATTTTACTGTGAACAATTATTTTCCTGCGAACCCTAATGTTAGCAATGTTAATCTGCTCACCCTTCTACGAAGTATCGTCCTGTGTGGGATCTATGTGCTTTCCAGATATGAAATTTCAAATTCATGTACCTCCTTGGGTGTTAAACGACTTCATCAAAGCTAAAATAGTTATTTCAGAGAAATGTCAAGGGATGAAATACTGACTCTTTTTTGAGCACGTCCATAACGAAAGCTCAAAACTTTGTATCTTTAAATGCAAAGCAAAAGTAGATACTAACCCTTTTTCGAGCACATCCATAACAAAAGCTCGAAAGATCGTATCTTTAACTGCAACACAAAGGTAGCTACTGATCCCTTTTTCGACCACATCCATAACAAAAACTCGAAAGATCGTATCTATTAACCGTAAAACAAATGTACATTTCACAAAAAATGCGAAAACAGTCGACCACCTACGTTTACCTCAGCCGTGGAAGACGTGTTCGCATGCGTGCATTGGAGAACTGAAGCTTCACGTTCACGCTTATCCTTCAGAGGAAAATGAATTCATCAGAGGAGAAATAATTATGGCAGCAAAAATTTTTGAGATGTATAATATGGGTGCAGAAACGTATCTTTGAGAGCAAAAAAAAAAAAAAAATGTAGAAACGGTAGAGCTATTTAGCTCAGCCATGGATGGGTTTGTGCTGATAATCGTGTCGTTGCGTCTGTAAGGAATAAGGGTGAGAAGAAAAAAGAAATAAAGAAGATGTACAAGGAGAAGGAAGAAAGAGAGAGAGAGAGAGAGAGAGAGAGAGAGAGAGAGAGAGAGGCAAGAAAGACGAGAAGTAGAAGGAAGAGGGAGCAGTGAGCAAGGCATTTTTTACAAGTCTCTGCAAACTCATTTGACAAGGAGTAGCTTTTGGATGACAAGATAGAATTTGGCGGGCTTTTTAGAATTTTATTTCCATTAATACCCTTCCTCAGCCACAAACGTCAAATCAGTTCAAAATCGATCCAAAGTTGAGTGATCGGTCCTGCACGTGTGGCATAATATGGGTGCAGGACTATAGCCAAAGCCCCTTGGTCCTAGTTTTTGGTAAACCTTATTGACAATTTCCATACATGGATGTATTTATATAAAGTTTGAGTTTGAGATTTTTATTTTAAATTTTATAAAAGTAAATTCTTTATGTAATAGAAAGTGGAACGTCAAGTAAAAAAATTTTGTATTGGATTTGGCAACGGCATCTAATCCAAATATACCCTAAAGAGTACAGTTTGCCGAAAATATAGTATGTGCAAAATTTTATTTGGATTGTATTTTAGTTTGAAAATTTTTATCTTATGAATCGTAAAATTAAGTTATTTATAAAAGAAATATTAGTGATTTTCTTTAAAAGCCCGTTGATAGAATTAAGGGCACTTGTATAAAGGAGCAATGTAGGATGTACTTTTTTTTTTTTGCTATTAGAAGCGAGAGATTTATATAGGATAAAACTCTATCTTTTAAAGTGTGATTGGGTAAAATTTATATTTAATATTTTTTATATTAGATTTTACAAAAATATTTTTTTTTTAAAAAATGTGAGATCTAAAAGATTGTTTATATATATATATATATATATATATATATATATATATATATAAAGTTATTCGTCAATTAAGTTTAGTATTTTAAAAAATTATTTTTATAATTCAATTCAAACTTAGTGACTGATGGAAATGATCAAAAAGTTATTAAAGTCTATTTAAATCCCAAGTTTCTTTGGTTATGTTCCCGAGTTTCCCTTTTCATATTTCAAGAGGCTCTTCATATTTCACATTCGCAAGTGGAGTTTATCCAAACGTCCAATTCAAGGTTCTCTATATATTTCTCTATCTTTAGATTCTTCTTCCTGCAAGCTTGGTAATGGAAGCAAAAAGTGAAGAACGCGAGGAATACATGACATAGCATACAACATCGCCATCCACCGGAGGCTAAAGCAGCTAGAATTTTTTTTGCTAAGATCTTCATCAAATGACAGGAAGAGATCCAAGTTTGGAAAATTTTTTTCCTCTATTCTCGCTACCTCTTTAACTGCTTTCTCTTACTTGGTTGAGTTTCTTTGGAGTTCTTCTAACTTGCCATGTCTTATAGAACAGTATGATTGTTATCCGGTCACTCAAAGCCTACCATTTACTCATTGCCTCAATTCCATCAAGTAAAATTCAATAATTTTATGATTTGAATTTGAAAATTATGCTATAATGAGAAAAATGTCTCAAAATTTTAGTTGATGTTGGTTCAAATCTTGAGGAATTTGACTCCTTCTATATCTTGATGCTAATTTTTAAGTTCTCATGTCTGAATTCTGCAGTAAGCAATTCACCTTGACTGGTTAATTAGAAGGTATCTCCTTCTTTCATTATATTATGCTATTTGGCAGCCACGACAATATGTGCAAATGATTGCAGAAGTAGGTTTGCTAAAATTGTTTCAAAACTTTTGCTTTTTGTTTGTTGGATTTGTTCAGACATGTATATAAGAAGAGGGAAAGCGTCAGGTAGGGCAAGTTTTCATGGCCATCTGGGGTGCCTTTTTAAGGGGAATTCAAGTCTGGTAGAGTGGAAGGGTTGGTCCATTGGATACATTTATTGGTCTTCATAAGGATTATATAAAGATTCATCGTTTTCAGATCGGAAACATGACTATGGTGTGAAGCATTACAACAATGAGACTACTATGAGAACCACTAAAAATGGAATTTGTGAGTTGAGCAAGGAAAAGGGGTTTTGGTCTAGGCTAATAGGAACAGACACGATGGAATTGGGCTAATACTGTTCCTAATGCTGTTGATTTCCATTTCTCCATGATACCAACAGATGGCGCATGATTGGCTGAAAAATATGAACCAAAGCCAAATAACCACCACAAAAGCCTATTCAAAGTCTTCCTCTCGGAAATAAATCTATCCAGCCCACTAATTAAATTAAATAAATAAATTGTCCCAGTAAGAAGCACACTACCTTAGTGCCCTAGCCCTAAGCCATTCACCTTTCCTGTCCGATCCAGCCTTGACCAATATGGTACTGAAACTAGATTCCAAGGAGAAGGGTATGGAAGTAGCTTATGAGCTACAAGAGAACTCCCGCAGACAGGAATAGACCTAGATGCCCTTCGGAGAAGACTAACCCTCCGGCTATATTCTTCCTAAAACCTTTTCTTAAAACTCTCTCACAACCCTCCAATGGAGTGGTGAATACTCTAAATAGAAAGAAAAGAACCCACTTTTTAGGTACTTCTACTAGCTCGCCATCAAAAGCTTACTCCAACTTAAACCATAACTCCATCCAAGGTCTAAGGAAGGAAAGTTGCTTACACAAGGGATGAAATGAATGATGATGATAGAACTTTCAATAGGGCGGGCTCATTCTTTTTATTTTATTCATTTTTGTATTTACCAAGATAATTTAATATTTATACAATAATTTAATTAAGTTATTTAATTTAGTTGTTTATTAAATTAATTTTCTAATAATACAAACTAATCTGCTAGATTGTATTAAATTTCATAGGAAAATCCAATCCAAATACTCCTTAAATATAAATAGTGATAGTATAAACCTAACTTAATGAGAATGATGACTAAGTCACCCTATCTTCTCTTAAATAATAATAATATAGTTATCATATACTTGGATTATCTTTTTTGAGATTATTGAAAATATACCAAAATAATAGTTTTATAACATCATTTGGAAGTATGAGGTATTTTTCTTCTTCTTAAAACTACCAAAAAAGAAAAAGAAGTTTGTTTTTTCCTTTTTTAGTTAAAGATTACTTAAAAAAATCATAAAAAACAAAGCAACTACCGTTGGGGGTGGTTAATAAAAAGAAACCCAAGAATCCAATGATGATTGCTTCCAGAAAAAAGACAAAAGGGAAAGAGCCAAGAAATCCAGGGAAGAGGCATGAACTTGGTTGCCAATACTTGCGCTGCTCTTTTGAGTCGTGTTGAGTACATCGCTTTCTAAGCAGAGTACAAAAGTTGTACGATGACGAAATCTTGCAGCTACAGCAGTACCCCTCTCTCACTCTCAACGCTGCCATCGCTTTCATTACTTCTCTTTCATTTTCTGCCGTCCAAATACGCATATATTCTTTCACTACGGATGCCCGGATGAGAGGAACCTCTGCTTCAAGAGCATTAGTTGAAAAATCCCAAGAAAATGATGAGAAATCCCATGGAAATTGGTTGTTCTGAGAATCAAATTCAGAATCCCACTTGGTTGTTTGACTATGACTTGATGATGGATGATATCTCCGCCGTCTCCGGCCACAGCTTCTCCCCTTCTCCGCCTGCTTCCATTGACTTTGGCTGGACTTCTCACGCCATCAACTCCTGTTCTACTGTGTGGTTAGTAGCTTGAAGCTTTGTTCTTTTGTTACAATATGTGCACACGGCCGATAGGTAGAAGAGAGGGAAAATTTTCTGGGTTTTTCTAGAACTTTTGGGTTCCTTTGTTGCTAGTATTAGATTGCTGAGGAAATCATGGTAACTTGTGTTATTTACCGGGACTAATAAGAGTTAAAAGAGTCAGATAAACGAAAGAAATGCACTAGAAAGTTTATGTCTTCGAATAGGTTGCTGCTAAAGAGGCGTTAATTGCGTAAAGGAATTCTAGTTTTTTCATTGATAAATAATGAAAGAGAAATTGATCGCGTTATAAATGCTTAGAAGATTGAAAGAAAGAATCAATCAGTTCCTTTGTTTTCGCGAACTCCAGAACTTTTGGCAGAAAACTAAGTGAGTGATGGTAAAAGACGTAACAATTTGATCCGGGGCTGTGTCATTTTGAATCAGTTCCTCAGTTGACTCTGATGGATCTTTGTCTCTTTCAGTTCTGAAGTTGACCACTCATTTGAGGATTCGGAGTCTCTTAAGGAATCAGGGTCACGTAAAAGGTGCAGAATGCTTTCCCTTTCTCTGTCTCCATTAATGATGTCAAGCAGCAGACACTATAGTCTTTGAATTATACCGCAACTTATTCTTTCACCCTGTGTTCATGGATCTGTAATTTTTGTCAATGTGGAGGTATATGTTGTAGTAACATATTTGCATTTCCAGTGTTCAACATATATTTCAGTTGTCTGGGGCACCTTAATTTTCATGAAGGACAATTTCTCTGCTATGCCAAGAGAAGCCTCTGACAAATTGATGCTGGTGGTTTAAAGAAAAATAGAAGCTTGTTCGTTATATTTTCTTCTTGTCTATGGGAACTATTTTGTGATGAAACTAATACTAATTGTCATTGAACTCTCTAGGTTATTTGGTATTTACTTTACTAAAAGTAAGTTTGATTTTAGCTTCATACATAATCCTTTGTCCTTAAGTTGCTACTGACTTGTTTAGGCTTACTGTATTTTCTTTGGCAAAATTTATTCCTAACATATTGCTGAGATTTAGGCTCAAAGAAAACGAGTATCTTCACCATGACAGGAAACTTAGAACTTAGTTCTCTTTTGATTGCCAATCCAGGATATTTCCTCAGCTTATATCCTTTAGGTAACTGTTTTCCTTTTGAGTTTTTAGTTCAAACTGCTTATCTAGAGACAATATCTTTAGAATTGTTTGCTTTCAAGGCATAGCCCCGCCAATGAAAATATAATTAACACATGTTTTTAGAACTGTAGTCAGAACATTATAGCTGGAACATTTTGCACTGGCTTGTTTTATATGACCTGATTTCCTTAAACTTTGAAAGCATTGTCATTTTAGTCCTTAAACATTTTCTTTTTGCTTTTCTTTCGGTGGCCAGAGTTCTCAAATTTTTTACTACTGCAATTTAGTTCTTGAACTTGGAAAGTAAATCACATTGATTACAGGTTGCGGATCAGTTCATTTTCCCTGTAGAAGCAAAGTATCACCTACTCATGTGTATGTCAGTTGATAGGATAAAGGAAAAACATGTTGCCTGTTTCTGTTTCTAAACCATAAACTACAGATGTACACTGCACCACTCAATGCTTATTCACTTCTGATGTTTGAATGGGAGGATTAGACTGTACATGAAATTGGAAGTAAGATCAGTTTTCCTTGACTGCAACTCAATCTATGTGCAAACTTGATTTGTGTGATGAACTCATTTATACCACAGATGATGAGAGGAGAAATTATTTGCTTTTGCACCTCATCAAATGTACACATGCGAACCAATAATGATTTTTGTATTGGAAAAATGAATTTATTTGCAACTTGATGCCAACTGGCACCAGTTTGATATTTTAGGACAAATTATCAAAGTTTTTTTAAAACAACTACAATGGATGTTCTTTCACAGTTGGTCAGCTATTTGAGCTTCTGAACTTTTTTGTCTTTGTTTTCTTTTGTTTTTTTTTCGGGTGGGGCGGGGGGTGGTTGGGGGGAGGGAGTGATGTTAATCTGGTCAACTGGTAGTAATATATCATTACCTGAGGCCAGTTGACAATTATGCTACTGTGTTCATCAGAATGTTGATCAGAACTTGCAGCATAAATTCCTTATTTTCTAGATTATTTTTCCTTTACTTTGGAAAGAAGAAAAATAGTATACTAACTCCTTTTCAGAATCATTGTCTTTATCTCTATGGGGATGTCACAAAATGAATGTCCATCTTCTAAAGCTAAATGTAGTTATAGCTTAATTACCCTAACTCAAAAAGAAAGGCATATATAACTTTCCTTGCACATCAAGCCTATAATAGCCTCACAATGCTAATTTGGGAATATAATAAATGGTCAGCTACTTTCCTAAATCTTTGTGTCAAGTCAAATTTGTTTGTTACTGTTATTATCTCCCTAGTGTACAGCTTTATTTTTTGAAAAATAGTTCCCAGTCCTTCTATTCAATGCTTCCAGATAATTTGCCACAGAGGAAAAATTTTCTATTTAATTTCTTTCGCGCTGGATCTCAACTCGTATGCTGAAGGAATCTTGTATTGCTCAGTGAAGAAGCAACCCCACTGGGCAGATTTTGGCTCTACTGCTGTTTTGGATTAGAATATAGTCGGTTAATGTACAAATGCTAAAGTATTGTTAACAAAAATTGCAAAATACAACGTACTTCTCGTGTACCATACTTCACAAGGACTTCTGAACATGATTTAATGCACTGCAAATGTATGTCACCTCCTGAGAAGATGTACGTCTTGCTTAGAGATGCTAGAAGTTTCTGCTTTAAGCTCTAAAACATACATTCTGTCAATTGACAAGACTCGTGGCATTTCAAAAAAATGTTTAGATGATAATTCTTATTTAGAGATTGATACTGTATTCGGGAAAATTGAACCTCCATAATTCAGAAATCAAATTTTAGCCTTTGGCATTTCTGGTGTACCTTTGGTGTTTGATGACAAAGTATGTGGGGCTATCTGTCCATGTATTCCTATACATTAGTTTTGGGGACTTTTTTTTATTCTTGATCAAGTATGTTCAGCACATTTAATTTTAGGCGCAGGATGAAGTATGAGTCATCTGCATCAGGATCCAAGGCATGCAGGGAGAAATTGCGGAGGGGCCGGCTTAATGAGAGGCATGATGTTGCCCTTTCTTTTGGCAATCTTTTTGTTTTCTATGGAAAGTTTCTCATATTAAATTGGACATGATGTTAAGGTTTCTCGAATTGGGTTCTCTCCTTGAGGCTGGAAAACCATCTAAAGTAGATAAAGCTGCAATTCTAACTGATGCTGTTCGAATGGTTGCTCAACTACGAAATGAAACTATGAAGCTGAAGCAGTCAAATGAGGATCTTGAAGAAAAGATTAAAGAACTAAAAGTGAGATTTTGATATTTTTTTACCAGTAAAATGATGGTTCTCTGTCCTCTTGGTTTGGAGGTGGGGGGTTGGGGTCGTTTAATGTGTGAAATATTAAAGTTGTTTATTCTAGATATTTTTTAAACATTAGGGTTGAGAAGCTTAGAAAAGCCAAGTCAATGAGAATGTTTTCTGTGCCCTAATATGTCCAGGCAGAAAAGAATGAACTCCGGGATGAGAAGCGGAGGCTCAAGGCTGAAAAGGAGAGGCTGGAACAGCAACTTAAAACTTTGGTTCCTCAGCTAGGGGTTGCGCACCATCCTTCTGCCATGGGGACTGCATTTGCTGCTCACAAGCAAGCCGCTGGTGGCAAGTTGATGCCCTTTATTACTTATTCTGGCGTTCCAATGCCCATGTGGCAATTCATGCAACCTGCTGTGGTAGACACATCACAAGATCATGTGCTCCGTCCTCCAGTTGCTTGAGCCGGTCTCTTTCCAGCTATAACTGCTTGTTTCCTTGCTCTATAATTTGCTGGACTTGATGAGGAGGAAAACTTTATTACGTTGATGATCTATGTTTAGTAGCCGACACTTGTGTTGCTACTGTTGCTTGTAATCTAAATAAACAAATATTCTGGAACCTGTTCTACATATATTATGTCGCATTAAGTCAAAATAAATGGTGCTTGTTTGAAGATATTTGAAGGTATTCGGTTTCTGTTCTTGTATAATCTTGATTATGAGTTTTCTTTTTTTGAAGACATGAAAGTATGTTCATTTGTTCTGTTGGATCTTTCATTGTAGCGTTAATTACGTGATCAATCATGGTAACGAGGCTACGACTTTCCATTGGTCAACTTGTGACCTTACCTCGGTGAACTTATTCTAAGAACATAATCAATCGTTACTGAATCACTGATAGGAATGCTTTCTTGGGTTGGCAAGTGAGGTATACTTCCAAGATTTAACTTGGTTGCCCTTTGTAATTAATTACATCCCAGAGGGTAACCGTTGAGTTGGCATATGGAAAGCTGTTGATTGCTTCATTCTAAACTCAAGCTTCTTACGGATGGTTCTTCATAGTTCCGGCTTCTGAGTGTGTCTGAATGTGACGTACAAGCTCAGGGATGCTTTACCCTGCAAAATCATCGTTCTATTTTCCTCAAAAATAAAAAATGGAAAGTTCTCTGTTGCAGTATCTTTGGATCCAAAATTCTCTGAACCTTATATATTGATTGAATTTCTTGTTTTTAGCTAGTCATCTATGCTTGGTACCTCTTATACATGCAAATTCTAGTGCATTTCGTGGTTGTGTGGCTAAGAGTAAATAACTCTGGCTTGGAAACTAAGGCACCTCATGATTTAGTGAATACTGGATGCCTGGAACAATAGATTTAAACATTCACAATATTCAAGTTAAACAGACCTTTTACAAATCCCGTGTGATCTGTTGCTGTGACTGCAATAGTAATTTGGAAACATATATTGCAGAGCCAAAGTTGTATACACAGTAGAGATTCTGTCCTCTGAAGAAGAATCGATGATTGTTCATGAAGAGAGTACAGTATCAAGAAAGTAAGCTAACCTGTAGCTTCTGAGAGAGAACGTATTAATGGAGAGAATGTAGTACAATTGAATGTTTGTGCTGAATTCACTCATTTCTTATATCATTAGGACCAAAATTGAATGCCAGCAACAGAATCTTGTACATACAGCCAGAAATGGAGGTAAAAAGAATCATACAAAGAGAATTGGCAAGAGAAATAAGTTGACGTAACATTTAACAGGCAATTTGTTCTGGGGACTTTAGATGGTCAGTAGCATCATGACGATAGAACAAAATCCCATTGTGAAACTGGCTAAAACATTGATTTTGCTTGCTGATGAGGGTATAGTTGAGGGTGAAGCAGCGCCAGGGAAAGGAGGAATTGCGGGAGAATCAATGGTAGAAATAGCAGGAGATGATGCAGGGCTGATGGCCGGAGAATTTGAGGGTGATGCTGAAGGGGAATTCTTAGGAGCATGAACTGGAGATGTGGTTTTGGATGGTGGAGATGGAACTGGAGAACTGACAGGAGAGGAGAGTGTTGGAGAGCCGGCAGGGGTGGCTGGAGATGGAGCTGAAGGAGTTGCTGGTGCTGGTGCAGATGCGTCAAGTGTGGTAATCACCACTTTCATTCCTGTGTCACAATGTCCTTGTGTTCCACAGACAAAGTATCTGTTTCCTGAGGAAGTGAGAGTAATGACTGTCCTTCCTCCACTATAAGATGCTATGGGATTATTCGTCTGACAGGCATCATAATCTGGCTTTGATACTTCAAGAACACCATGGTTCGGTGCATAAACAAAAGCTGCAAAACAAGAACATATGCATCAATGACAACTTCCTCTCTTACAATACCAAACAATGCACAAATGATCAACCAGTACTTACTCAGAGAGTCTCCGACCGAGAAATTTTGAGAGTTTGCCCAAGCTTGGACTGGGGTCTGGAGATCCCACCCACCATTTGGTGCTCCTACTGTGTAATTTGCAGCCATAGCCAATTCCAGAACAAGGGCCACAGCAGCAACGCTAACTAATGTAGTCAACATTGCCATATCGAATAAGCTTAGGTATGTAAACTTTCTATTTCCACCAGCAGCTCCAAAATGATTGATCAAGAAACTGCTTTGCTTATCGTGGCTTCTAGCTTCGGTAAGAATGTGCTATTTATGTGCACAAAATACACAAAATGGAACAGCCCTTTTGAATTTTGTATGAATTTGTTAATGGAATTGTGGAGTCGGTGACAGCTTGTTCTTCTGAATTCAGCTTTCTAGCTCATAACCGCGTTGTTGTTGTTGTTTTTTTTTTTTGGTTTTCCACTTTCAGATTTCACATAAATTTGGGTTAAGTTTTCGCCAATTGTTGCCGGTGACAGATTATTTTATAGGTTTGATAGTCTTTACTCGGTTCAAGTAAACTCTCTATGTTCATTTTTGGCTGACTTTGGGCACTTTCTATGAAATTGATATTGTATGCCGTCCACCATGAGTTTTATATTATCTACTTTTACCTACTCTCCATTTTAGCTATATATCGGAAATCACAAAATTGGCACGAATAGAATTTCTATTTTCATTTAGTTTTTTTTCAAATCGAGAAGATCATTTTTTCTTTCACAATAAAATTAACTTCTTTTAAATTGATAAAGAAAAATAAAAACATAAATCAAATTCAAGTGTAGATTTAAAACCTTGAATACGACCCACCAGGCCACCACTCCTTTCACCCTCCTTAGAATATTAGTATTTTAGTTATACTAAAATTATATAAGCTGTCGAATATTCGTGGCTTTTATTCAATAAACAAAAAAATGAAAAATTATTCATGTATTTTGAAATTTCAATATCATACAACAAATGAAAGAGAAGCAAAGATACCGTGAATAAAGTGGGTGTGGGGTGTGGGAGCAAACAGAGATAGAGAAGCATGTTGACCTAAGGGGTAGATGACATTGTATGGAGTGATTGCAACAACCATGTTTGCAAAACAATTCACATTCTTGAAGTGCTATCTAATTTTCACATCATTAGACCAAACCCATAATTCTAAAGAAGGCCATGCGAACGGAAGCAAGTTAGAGCATTAAATTTGTGGAATCCATGTTAGGACACTAAATTGAATTCCTAATTTAACTTAAGCAAAAATACTTGTATTAAAATATCATGCAATTTAGTCCTATTCTAACGATAAGTAAACTTTAAGGGGCGGGGGAGCAAAAGTTGAGCACCCAGAAGCAACCAAATCATTAACATCATGTGCCTGCCTTATAAAGAATTGGAAAATGAAGATGAAGATGGCGATTGGGTCCAAAAATTGACAAAAACCAGGCTGGCAAATTGTTCGGTTGAAACAAAGGGAGTAATTGTTTTTGGTAGGGACAAAAAGCAGCAAGCACCGATTACGGTAGTAGTTTTTTGTTTAGAAAAAAAAAATAGAAAGTCAGTTCCTTTTAAAAATAATTTTAGGAATTAGGATAATGTTATGAAATTAATATAGTTGTGAATGTTTATTATCTGATATTAGAGATAATATAATATCAGAGATAGAGATACTTTAGCCTACTAGAAGATAGATAATATAGTCCTATCATATCTTTAGTTATTGATAAGATTTATCTTATGATTCCTTCCTATCTCTTCTTATTTATATGTACTCCTGAATAAATAGAACTTTAGACTGATATATTATATACACTCATTGATTCATTTATTTACTCTTAGAGAATAAATAAAAGAGCTATTTTTCTACCTTTGAATTCTCATGGCAAACCTTACAAAAACTCGCTTTTTTTCACTCTTGACATTTCTAGAAAGAACTATCTGTCATAGACACTAGATACTTAAATTTACGGAGATGTGATGGGTCTGACAGACATTATTGTTGAAAATAATGCATCATCATCTTAAAATCGTGCAAAAGTCATGATTTTCTCCGCTATCATTACCATAATGATCTAAATGCAGAATATCTTACCGTGAGATATCCATTTATTTTGTGGAAGGATCTACAAGAAGATAGTAATTCTACCAAAAGTACGTTATAATTGAATGCACTTACGACTACAAGATTTTAAATCTAGTAATGAGCTATAAATAAAAAATCATAAAGCTTGACCAACCAGTTATACTCTACTCCTTGAAGTGAATGCATTATAACTGGTGGTTAGAGCCTTGGAAGAGGTCGTGGTGATGGTTGAAGCCGTGAACAGGGACGCGACCATGATAAAAATTATCCATATAATCATGCCTATCAGAATAGATGCATCTGGATATAATGGATCATGAAGATACTATTTAAGAAATACAAAGAATCAAAGTTGTAAGGAGAAATATTACTATTGATGTGATGAATAAAAAAAAATTTCCTTTCTTATATCTCCAGCATGCTCCTATAGTAGCAATATTGAGAAAAAATTATTTAGAAGTATTTTAAATTCACATATTCTAAGACTAAATAAGTCCTTAATAAAATATTTTGACGCTCGACCAATTAATTTTATGCCATTCCTTGAAGTGAATGACATTAGAACTTATAATATATTTATATAAGCGATTTTGGTCGCAAATAGTAGAAATACACTTTGTTCTTATGTTAGTAAGAATAACTCATTCAATTGTCAATGTATAGATACTCACCAGAAGTGAGAAAATGATGAAAAGGGAAAAAGAAAAAGTAACAATTTCAACATATTATTAATGCAATATAAAATTTGTCATGTACCTGTAGTACGCAAAGTATATTATGAATATCTAGTAACTATTAATATTGCTTTACTTATCTAAATTATTCTACTGATAATAATGATATTTGTATCGATGATATTGATATGACACATGTGAATGTAGTTAATTCTTTTGAATATCCAGAAAGAGT
Source organism: Rauvolfia tetraphylla (assembly GCA_030512225.1). Classification (NCBI taxonomy): domain Eukaryota; kingdom Viridiplantae; phylum Streptophyta; class Magnoliopsida; order Gentianales; family Apocynaceae; genus Rauvolfia; species Rauvolfia tetraphylla. Next base: position 4,335,325 of record JAJQKT010000012.1, read on the forward strand.
TTTTAGAATTTTGAATGTTAATCAAAATTTTGAATTATCAAATTGCTACTTTTCTATTTTCTATCATTTTGTTATTATTATTAGAAAGTTTAAATACTATATATTTATATTTTAGTATTTATATATTATTTTAGTTTATTTTGGATCAAGAATGGTGAAGATACAATTTTTCTAAATAATATTGGTAGTTTATTTGGACAAATTTGAAATAAATGCCCAAAGTATAAATTGTAGTACAAAGTTCCTGAAGAACTAGTTGTTCAATAACTCTAGAAGAGTTAATTGATTAAAAGCGCTATAAGAAATACATGATTTTCACCTAATGGTTAGTTTTGTAATGTATTATTCTCCATATAATCTTGTTATTTTAGTATTAATGATATTATTATTATATCGAGATATTATATAAATAGACTATTGAGACATATGCATTACTACCATGACATAAAATATATGTCAATTATAGATACTACTGTTATATCTTCTAGTTTATATTGTATAAAATTTATGAAATTGAGATGAAATATTGAATAAACTTGAAGTTTACTAATAAATTATTTATTAGTGGGTATGACCGATTATACCTTTGTGGATTATTAAAATACGAAGAACGATTAATAATTTGTAAAAATATTATGGAACTAGAAGTTTTTTAATATGAAAAAATTTAACGTGCTATTTGTTTTATATAAAAATGTTACAAGTATTTTTTGAGATTGAATATATTATTTTGGGATGAAAACGAAGAAATTATTCATTAATGCATCAACAGAATAGTCATATGTATATTGTTAATTTTTCGCAACCTTTAATTTGCAATTTATTAATAATTATCTCATATTTAACATTTTCTCAACGATACAATTTGTCTGAATAATACAAGTTGTATTGAGAAAAATATCGAACATTTTACAAAATATTCATAACTGTGATGTATTAGCCCTTATTTCATATTTTGCCAACGCATTACAAGTTCTCCTTATAGTTGTTGGTTTGTGGTCAGAAATCAAATATTTTTCATCTAAGATTTAGAAATGTACTATGCATATTGCTCTACTACAAGGTAATAAGATAGGTTCTTAAAGAGATTATCTAATATGTCGGGATTAATCCCAAGGGGGAGAATCATATTTTGTTAATTTTAAATATGTGGTCCCAAAATAAAGAGGAGAAAGCATGATGCCAGATAAGGATATTAGTTTGTGTCTCATCTTGATCTTCTATTTTGATCCTCATAGAAGATACCTTGAACCAGAAGTGCAAATAATAATCTGTATAGCCAGGTATATTAATTGACCAATATTCTGCAAAGAATGCTCCTATTATATTTGATGTCCCTAAAGGACAATCTACCACTACAAATAAATTTAAGACATAACTGAAATGTGGTAGATAAGTCGGTTCCAAGAATACAAACTCCTCGCTGGATCAAAAATTTAAGATGGTCATATATGTTAAGTCGAGAAGATTTAAATTCCAGCATAATTTTTTTTTTCAAACATGATAGATATATTATTTTCAGAAAAAAATCAGGTACCTGAAAACTTTGACAATGATGAGATCTCATCATGATTAGGAACTACTAGAACCGCACAAGTATATAACATCAACAATATTAATGCACATAATATATTGATTCCAAATGAGAATTTTCCAATTGAAGTCTACAGACTAGAAATAATAAAGTTGGCATGAGAAATATGAAAAGTTCAAACTATTCACAAGTACACATGAAGTTTACATGTATTCTCTGCCGGAATTACACACATGAAGTATAATTCCAAGGAGATAGCAATGGATATTTGCTTATAAAGTGCAAACTATAAAAATAAATATTTATTGTGACTTATGGCATAGGATTCTTTGTATGACCTGGCACTGATTACGAAGAAATATATTTCTAGTGGTGGATAGAATAGTGTATGATAACACTTAATACGTGTTTATCTTTGTTATCATTTGATAATGATACTTATATTTGAAGTCCCTGATGGACTTGATATGCTTGAACCATATAAGTGGATCGTTCCTATAGAAGATAATGAAATTGTCTTAGTGAATTCTTATTGAAAGAATGATACAATATGTCAATGTATGAAGAAAGTCTATACGTAGCTATACTTGCTATATGTGTTTCTTTATCAGAAGATATCCTTATTGTAGAATCTATTAATTAGCATAGTGTTCTCCATATTAAGGGAAGAAAATTATCAATCAAAACAGAATATCATTTATAACCTTCATTATCTTGATCTATGCACAATAATTAATGAACTAAAAGTTCAAAGTATTATTTATTTACATAAAATTATAAATCAATTATGTGACTGACTTCTGTAGAGTTAGTCAATATGATATATTAGCTATAGATATTCTTATTTGGATAGATGTCCAAGCAGGACAAATATATGAATTCTATAGCCATATGATTTTGATGCACGCTTGAAGCATGATTGATTTCTTGGTTTTAGAAATAAAATCATCAAAAGAGAAAATGATTTGATGATCAAGATATTTTTCTGAAAAATTTAGAGAAGCAAGTATTGTGATCAAAGATTCGAAAAATCAATATTTTAATTTGATTGAACATCCTGAAGATGTTTTACAAGGACATAGTACATCAATAATCATTGGGTTATTATACGTGATAAAAATTATTTATATCTATCAAAAGATATTGAAGAACTCTTTGATCCTGAAGTATCATAACTTCATAATTTGGTGTATGAATACACTTGTCTACGTGCAAGTAGATATCTATTCTAGTTCTCCTATACCCAATGAATTTTGATATAACATTAAGCTTGCCCTTTGATATCTAGTTGAAATAGTTTATCTTGAATATTAAGAAAATTTAACTCATGTTGAGATGAATTACAAACCGTGTCATTATATACATGTGCTGATTATAACAGCCACGTCTTCTACTCATGTTTAAAAAATAATTATGATGTTGGTTGAGAATATGTGTGATCATGATTAATGTATTTAAGATAAATCTATATTCTCTAAGAAAGAATTTTAATTGCATTATTGGATGATAATAAAGTTTGATATATATCAAAGGAGATATGATAAAGTATACTTTCATGAGATTCTTTTGACTCATGAACTCTAGAAGACATATTATATTGATGTGCAATAAGTTTGATCAATTGATGATTTGACAAATCTATTCACTAAGACCTTACTGATAGCAAAATTTGATTAGAAATATAGGTTAAGAAATCTCAAAAGATTATCTTATTACGGGGAGTAATAATAACATAAAGAAGAGTATACTCCTTTTCCTTCACTAGAGTTTTTTTCCCATTGAGTTTTAACGAGGTATATTCTTTATGTAATGGACATCCAAGGGAGAGTTTATAAAATTAATATAGTTGTGGATGTTCATTATCTGATATCAAAGATAATCCAATATCAGAGGTAGAGATACTCTATCCTACCGGAAGATAGATGATATAGTTCTATCATATCTTTAGTTATTGATATGGTTTATCTTCTGATTCCTTCATATATTTTCTTATTGATAGGTATCTCTGAACCATATAAATAGGGCTTTAGACTTATGTATTGTATACACTCATTGATTTATTTCTTTACTTTGAGAGAATCAATAAAAGCACTTGTGTTCTCTCTTTGTTTTCTTTTTAGTTTTTCTATATTATATTCATTATAATTTTCTATATTATTATTACGATTTCATTGTACTAACGACAATTGCACACTAACAAATTCATAACAGATAACACTTTTTTCTTTAGTTTTGTAAAGATGAAAAAGATATCATTAAGTAATAGAAAGATCTAACTGAATAATAGAAATTACATCATTGATGTTAGTACTAATTTATAAACGATGAGTTAAAACAGTCACTTATTAAAAAAGGAATAAAACATTTAGATCCAAAATAATTATTTATCAAAAAATGAGTTAAAATAGTTAGACAAAGATTTTACAAATAAAATATATTAAAAAATCCCTTGCATGAGAAAAGAGGAATGTCAAAATTTTCCCGCCTTGTTTGCTCCAAATCCAATATATTTGAAAGTCAATGCATTTTACCACCTTAAATTTTGTTCAATGGGCACATTACTTCCTTATTCTTTCAATTGCTTCAACAACCCTTTAAATTAACCAATTCGTTTCAATCAAATCAAATCCAATTTGACCCACTATTTTAGAGACAATTTTGTCCTCCAACTATGCGTGAAAAATCATTTATACCCTTATCTAAAACATCTATTTTAAATGAGGGAGCTATATACACTTTTGAGTTTAATTATATACAATAATTAAATGAGGAACTATGCGTGAAAAATCATCTAAAACATCTATTTTCAACTTCTCTATCTACCTAACCTCTTCCCTCTCTACAATTTTACTAAATTAATAAACATCATATTAGATCAGGCTATACAACGCAATTAAATAAAAAATTACACCGAACTCCATCGATCAGGCTATATAATTTTTTTTAAACTCTAGGCAAGTTCCGCCATAAATGGCAGAACATTACCAAGAGTTCCGCCTATGGCTAAAATTCCACCACTTATGGCAAAACTTTGTGCAGAGTTCCGCCCTTCTGGTCATTGCATTCATTTGTTTTGCCAGAAGGGCGGAACTCACCAAGAATTCAAAAAAATTAAGTTTTGACATTTTTATAAATTTGCTTCTTCAAAATATAGGAAATTAAATGTAAATTTACTACTCATTACATTGTATAATCCGATCTAACATCATATTCATGTTATGAATTTCTTGGCGTGCAGTAATCGTTGGTACAAAGAAATTATAATAGTAATATAAATATTCGAATAAGAAAACTATAATGAAAAATATAGAGAGAAATTAGAAAGAAAATAGAGAGAGAACACTAGAGCTTTTAATGATTTTTTGAGGAGTAAATAAATGAATCAATAAGTATAAAGCTCTATTTATAAGATTCTGGGATAAATATCAATAAGAAGAAGTATAGAGTAATTAAAAGATAAATCTTAGCACTAATTAAAGATATGATAGAACTCTACCATTTATTTTTTGGATAGTTAAAGTATCTTTATAACTCTGATATTGGATGACTATACAGGATAATAGACTTTTATAATATTATTTTCATAACAACTCATTAATTTTAGTGAAATTTTTAAGAGAAAAGAGGTGAAAAATATTTTATTTTAAAATTGTAATTGTATTTTAAATAATCTTTTCTTCATCTTTTTCCCCTCTTTTCTCCACCACTCCCCCTCCCCGGCGCCCCCATTATTCCGTCCAGCGCTGTTGCCAAAAAAAGAAAAAAATGCAAAAAGTAATTTCTTCCTCGGACTCAAATATCAAAGCAGAGGTGGAGTTCCCTTCGTCAAGAACAATGGAGGCTAAAATAATAGCTAACCTGCTGGCGCTCATATCCATGTTGACCTTTTTTGGTCTAATCAGGGTGCTGACAATCGATTTGGTTAGGGTGCTGACTTTATTGAATTGCTTCACACACAACCCAATAATGACACAAGGCCACCGGACTTCTCTCCAAAACATCGAGATCCGGAAAATTCTTAGTTACTATAGACCACTGAAGGTAAAATTGTTAGCTGGGTTAAATTTTGAAGGTCATAGCCTTTCTAAGGATAAGCTCATTGTTCACCGGCTTTAGTTGAATGACAAAGGAGGAGAACAACGTTGACAGGAGAAAGAAAGAAAAAGAGAAGAGTGAAAAGATAGAGATAGTAAAAAGAAAGAGGGAAAAGAAATTAAAATTAAAAATATAAGGGTACAAATGTCTATATCTACTAAATTGTTATTAATATATATATATATATATATATATACATAATATAATATAAACATAACTATTTCTTTCTTATGACTTCAAATCTCTCATTTTAATTTTTTAAAAATTTTAATTTTTTAATTAGTCTTAAAAAATTTGATTGGCTATGATCATTTTCAATCTATTAAGATAATTTTAAATTAACTTATATATTAATTTTAATTTTAAATTATGTATATTAAGCTATTTTATAAAAATAAGAGACTTTAATTATTACTTTAAAATTTTTTGATTGGTAAGAATTGTTTTCAATCTATTAAAATAATTTAAAAAATATATTAAAATAATTTTAAACTAACTTATACATTAATTTTAATTTTAGATTTCATATATTAAGTTATTTTGTAAAAGTATGAGACTTTAATTATTATTTAAAAATTTTTTGATTGGTTAGAAGATTTTTTAATTCTTTAAAATAATTTTAAATGACTTATGTATTAACCTAAATTTTGAATTATCCTAAATTTTAAATTTTATGAAATGTTTCATCCTTTTAGCTAAGAAAATCACCCAAGTAAATCTTGAAAAATCATCAACAATCACATAAGCATAATTTTTACTATCAAGACTAGTGGTCCTCATTGGTCCAAAAAAGTCCATATGAACAAGTTCAAAAGGTTTTGAGGTAGAAACCATTTTCTTTGGATTAAAAGATGTTTTAGATTGTTTTCCATATTGACAAGCATCACAAATATGAGTTTTATCAAAATGCATTTTAGGTAATCCTCTAACATACTCACATGACCTAATCTTCTATGCCACAAATATCCGTCATTATCATGAATGGCAAGACATTTTATATCATTTGTGATAAGTTCATCAAGATATAACATATAAACATTTCCAACTCTATTAGCAACAAAGATGGTTTTACTACTTGCATTATCAAAAATAGTACAAGTATTACATTTAAATTCTATTTTACATCCATTGTCACATAGTTGACTAATGCTAAGTAAATTATACTTTAAACCATCAATAAGCAATACTTGTTTAATAAGAGGGAAGGAACCTTTATCAATGTTACCTATTTCAAGTATTTTTCATTTCTTCTTATCACCAAATATAACAAAGCCTTCACTTGTTGCTTGAAGCTCACTAACAATAGAGGCATTTCCTGTCATGTGTCTTGAACAACCACTGTCAAGAAACCATTTTGTGGCACTTGATCTTGAAGCAAAGAGAACCTACACCAAATTTGAGAAAGTGATTTTTGGTACCCATATTTTCTTGGATCCACGGGGGTTAGTGAAAGTTCCCTTAACTTTCCAAACAGTCTTAACACCATTTTCTATTTTTCTCTTTACATAACATTTAGATACTTTGTGTCCATGCTTGCTACAATATGTACAACAAATATGAGACCTAGTATTATAAGTTTCTTTAGCAAAAGAGTTTATATTTTGGAGCATAACTATCATGAGTGTAACCAAGACCATGTTTAACATATGAAGATCTTTGATAACCTATTTAAATTTTCTCTTCCATTTGTAAATTTTTCAATGCACAATGTAAGATCATTAACTTTCTTTTTCAAAATTTCATGATCATTAAGCATGGTTTCAAGAGAATTAACTTTTGTGCAGAACTCTTTATTTTCAAAAGATATGTTTTGCATAGTTACGTTTAAAACTTCTTTTTCAATGTTTAGGCAATTAATAGTCTCAAGAAGTTTCCCATTTTCAACACTTAACTTTGAATTCTCATTTAATAACTCATTGATTTTGAATTTCATTTCTTTATTCCTTTTAGAAGCCTTTTGTAATTCTTCATATATTTCTACAAATAATTCACTAGGATCAACATCATCATCATAGAAATTTGAAAAGGAAGGAGAAGATTGTACCTCATCATCAATTGCCATAAAGCATATGTTGGCCTTTTCTTCACTATCATCTTCACTTTCTTGTTGATCCCAGGTTCCAGCTAGTCCTTTCCCCTTCTTGGCAGATTTCTTTTTCAATTTGTTTTCTCTTTCCCTTTCCAAAACCCTAGGACAATCAGCAACAAGATGTTCTGTGCTTTTGCATTCAAAACATTGAGGTTTGAAGGATGATGACTGTCAACTCTTCTTAGTTGGCTTTCTCCCTTTCTTAAGGAATTCCTTCTTGTAGATTTTTTTAAATTTTTTGACAGCCAAGGCTATCTCCTCTTCTCCACTGTTTCCATCTTCTTCACTTGATGATTTTTCTTCTTCACTCAAGTGATTTGAGGCTTTGAGTACAACTCCTTTTCTTCCCTTCTCTTCATCTTCTTTGTCATTTAGTCTCTTCATCTTCATCTCATGCGTGAGGAGTGATCCAATGAGCTCTTCAAGTGGAAGAGTTTTCAAATCCTTTGATTCCTCAATTCCAAGTGTTTTTGGTTGCCAAGATTTTGGTAGAGTATCCAATATTTTTCTGTTTTGCTCTCCCATTGTATAGCTCTTCCCATAAACTTTTAAACCATTGAAAATGTTAGTAAATCTTGTAAACATATCACTGATATTCTAACCTTGCTTCATAGTGAATAGCTCATAGTCCCTTACTAGCATGGCAAGCTTAGACTCTTTAACCTGGTTTGTACCTTCATGTGTTGTTTGAAGTTATCTCCACATATCATGAGCAGTGTTACACCCACCAACTCTATTATATTCAGTTACATCTAATGCACAACTTAAAATGTTCATGGCCTGATAATTTAATGTCATTTTTTTTGAATCATTTTCATCAAATTCGTCTGTAGACTTTGGTTCTAAGGTCACTCCATCAGCTTTCATTTTCATAGGTATGTAAGGATCTTTCTCAACAATATTCCACAAATCAAAATTGACAGAACATATATATATCTTAACTCTAGATTTCCAAAATGTATAGTTTGTTCCATCAAGTCATGGTTGAAGTCACTTCCACCGGGCGCTATTACTACATGGAATGATCTTGCCGAGAAGTTTCTCGCTAAATACTTCCCTCCGGCAAGGACAGCCAAGCTAAGGAATGACATATTCTCTTTTCAACAAATGGAGAGTGAGAGTTTATATGATTCTTGGGAGAGGTGGAAGGAGCTATTGAGAAAATGCCCACATCATGGTCTAGATTTGGGGCTGCAAATGCAAACATTCCATAGTGGGTTAAATTTCCCTTTCAAGCAACTTATTGATGCTTCTTCGGGAGGAACTACAAATTTGAAGACACCGGAAGAGTGACATGATCTTATTAAAAATATTGCAATGAACAATTACCAATGGGGGAATACTCGACCGAAAGCCAAGGCTAATGGAGTTGTTGTGTTATTTTGCATGCCCTTATACTAAATTTTATCACAATCTCTAACAATTTTCACACAAAACACTAGACAAGTGCACCTATCGTTTTGATTAGTATAATGACAAGTAATTTAAATTTCGTATCTACGGGGATGATCAATTACCATTACTCACTTTCTACTCCGTTGTTTAGTCTATCAAATTTGCTTGTGAAAATGATTGAAATAACACCTAGGAATAAAAATCTAACTTAAACAGAAAAATTCAGTTTATGTAAATTTTAGTTTGCAAGAGAAAATTTCAATTGAGAGAATAATACTTGAATGGAAAATCCCCCTAGAATTACCTGTGTGATAGAAAAGTCCCTTAGTTAATGAATTCCCCTTCCTATGTTTGATGAAATTCCTAAATTAGTACTCACTCTATCTCTAGATGAAAGTCCTCTACTTTTAGATTGATTGGTTGAAATCTCTTCCTAACCAATTCAACATAAAAATGCATTTACATTAGTGAATTTCCAATTAGATTCTCTAATTACCAAGAAGATGTCGAGGTTCCTATCTCTAGTCACCTAAATCATCCCCATTGTTTGTGTATGGTCTATTTCACCCTTCCTTTCTCAATTCCAAGTGCAAAATCCAGATTATGAGTCAATCAACAACTGAATTAATTCAAGCAATCAAACCTCCAAATTAGATTTCTCTAATTACCAAGAAGATGTTGAGGTTTCTATCTCTAGTCACCTAAATCATCCCCATTGTTTGTATATGGTCTATTTCACCCTTCCTTTCTCAATTCCAAGTGAAAAAATCCAGATTATGAATCAATTAATAGCTGAGTCAATTCAAACAATCAAACCCACAAACAATCCACAAGAATTCTGAATTCAATCAACCAAGAAAACAAATCATTCACATAGATAATAACTAGGGTTCATAACCATCCAAGTATTCAAGAATTTAGCTCATCAACATATTACAATTCAAAGAACATAAAGCAATAAAGAAAGAGTAAGAATTGCTCATTTTCATGGCTCAAATCTTCTCTTCTTCAAGGCTTGGAGTTCTCCAACTTGGTTGTGAAAAGTTGTGTTCTTGAGCTTGAATCTTCAAGATTGATGTTCTCCTTGTTCAAAGATTTGATCTTCTCTCTTAATTTCTCTTGCAAAGATTGAAGATTTGGGAGAGGTTTTGGATGTTTTTCTCTTTGTTTTTCTCCTCTCTGGAACCCTAGATGGCCGCCCCCTTCAAATGCCCTAAAAGGGTATATATATACCTCCCAAAAAGAAAGCAAAAATTGCAGAAAATTCTGTTTCTGCCAAAACGGTACCGTTTGGATTATTAGTGATTCAGAGCATTAGATCGGACAATCTAGGTTTTCCTGTCTTCATGAAAGTGGTAGATAATACTATTATGTTTCTACGGAGATTTGAATCACCTCCATTGGACATTTATAACTCCAGATATGGTAATTACACCACAATGTGTCAAAACTGGAACCAAATCCAAAAAGACTGATTTTGCACTATATGTAGGGTGACCAAACGAATTCGGATTGATGTAAATGTTACCATTCTGGAAATTTCAGAATCTCCTATATAATTGTCCAGAAGATCATGTCTGCATTTGAAATCTCTAATTAGGTCAAAATCCCACTTGAATTGTTCTGTCCCGCTGCCCTGTTTTGCATTCCTTTTTTTTTTTCTTCATCATAAGTATGTAGAATCTCCTTCATTGTTTCATTGTGCTCTAAATCTTCAATAAACTCATCTAAACCAAATAAGAGAGAAAGGGAGTGTAAATGGTGTTTGAAAACTAAAATTCAACAGAAATTTGAGCTCAAAATGATCATTATATTAAACACAAATATGAAATATCAGTTACATCTAATGCACAACTTAAAATGTTCATGGCCTGATAATTTAATGTCATTTTCTTTGAATCATTTTCATCAAATTCGTCTGTAGACTTTGGTTCAAAGGTCACTCCATCAGCTTTCATTTTCATAGGTATGTAAGGACCTTTCTCAACAATATTCCACAAATCAAAATTGACAGAACATATATATATCTTAACTCTAGATTTCTAAAATGTATAGTTTGTTCCATCAAACAAAGGTGGTCTATTTGTGGAAGATCCTTCAAGATAAGGTAAGTTTGAAATATTAGCCATAAGATCTTAACTTCTATGTTGCAAAACCACACAAAGAAGCCCTTGCTCTGATACCAATTGAAAGACCTAAGAGGGGGGTTAATTAGGTCTTTGGATAATTTTTGAAAATAATTTTATTATACACTTCTAAGCAAGATCAGATTATATGTACTTGGTTCAATGAGAGAATATGTCAATTAATAGCAAAGCAGTAAAACAGTGTAAGATCAATAAACACAAGTAATTTATAGTGGTTCGATCTCTTCAAGATCTACGTCCACTACATTGAGCCTATACTCAAGGATTTCAAACAATCTACTATATGCTCAAGTCCACAAATTACACAAGAGGCTCACCACACAATGGTTCTACACTCACAACCTCTTTAGCAATTCTATAAACAAGGTTCACCCTACCAAAAGATTTTATATCTATAAACAACCTTGAATCAATATCTCAAGGATCACCCTTATCCAAAGGGTTTTATGTTCTCAAGATAACCTTGCAATGAGCTAGTAGAAAACACAACTGAAAGAGGAGAGGAGAATGTGTAAGATGTTACCACTTAGTTGGTAGATGATTACACAATGTTGTACCTTTACACTTTGTTGTCTTTGGAATCTTGAATGATCAATTGAAAGCACAAGAAAAAAGAGAGCTTTAATGTTTTCTAAAGACTTTGGAATGTTTAGAGTTCTTGGAGATTCAAAACTTAAAAAAAATCTGAAGTTTATAACTTTTATAGATTTGAAAAATCAAATGCAACAGCTATAAAACGGCTAGTAAAGGTTAGTTTCAGAGAAGTTCGGACGTCCGAACTTTCTGCCGTGCATCCGAACTTTTGTCCGAACTTCACTATGCCAAGCTGTCTGGAAAAGTTCGGACGTCTGAACATTTCCTTCTGTGTTCGAACATTCGTCTGAAATTCTCTGGAAAAACAGTGACTATGCTATCAGAGAAAGTTTGGAAGTTCGAACTTTACTCCATGCGTCCGAACTTGCGTCCGAATTTCTCTGGAAGCACAGCGATCATTTTCAAAGTTTGGACGTCCAAACTTGCTTCCAAACTTATCAAATTTTGTCAAATCATTTAAAAATCATCCTTAATCACATTGAAATTATTTTGTATAAATAGATAAGTCATTAAGCACTTTTAAACACAAAAACCGTTACCAAAATATTTTAATCATCCAAAGTGTACTTAAGATCATTTGAGACTTCAAAAACATACTTGTTATCAAGGAGTTCATTCAAAACCATTTCAAAAACAAGTTTTGTGCTCTCTTATGCATTCAACTAATTCCAAGACATACAAGTGATACAAGTGCAGAGTTTATAGAACAATATACCTATTTAGCATATGAACTCTACACTCTAAGTCTTTAATGCCTTCAATCATCTTGAACATACTCTTCAATCTTAAATCACTTTTGGCATAGTTGAGTTGTTCTTGCATTGTGGCTCCAAGGCAATAAGACTTCATGCTTCTCAATCCATCAATCCTATCACTCAACTACATGCTTCATACAAGCACATTAGTCCTCATCAATGTTTGCCATTATTCAAAACTAATCATAACTACATGATTTACCCTTAGGGCTAATAGTAGTAATACAGATTATTCTTCATTACGCCTTTCAACATCACCAGTGCTCCTGAAGTTGCTTTAAGAACTCCATCTCGTATCACCACAACTAGGCCTTTTGATTCTAAAGCCCCGAATGAGATTAGATTCTTCTTTAACTTTGGCACGTATCGTACATCACGCAAAATGCTAATGGTTCCATCATGATTCCTCAGCTTGATTGAACCTATCCTGGTTGTTTTACATGGATTATCATTACCCATGTAGACAACTCCACCATCGATTTCCTGAAATTTAAAGAACCACTCCCAAATAGGACATATATGATAGATGCAACCTGAATCCAATATCCATTCATCTGGATGTAGTGTTAAGGGTGAAACTACAAGAGAAATTTCTGATTCTGCATCACTCTTGCAATCTGCAACATTTGCATCTTGCAGAGTCTTCCCTTTCTTCTTCAGCTTTGGACAATCTTTCTTCCAGTGTCCTTTCTCATGACAAAAAACACACTCATCCTTAGCAACAGCTCGACCTTTTGACTTGGACCTTCATCTCCTCCCCTTTGACTGGCTTTGCTGACGACCTCTTGCCACCAATGCTTCTTTTGATGTCGTTGATTTGGTTTTCATCTTATCCTGCTTTCTCAATTCATGACTATACAAAGCAGAACAAACAACATCTAACGACACGTTTTCCTTTCCATAAAGTAACGCAACGGCATCCTTAGCTTCACCCCTTTCTTTTGAATGGGGGTAAGAAAGTCAGTAGTAGTGGTACCATCTCTAGTTCTTTACTGATCATGTATATTTTCAAGTCTTTTCCGCCGGACGACTCGTAGGAGATGAGAAGGCCCCTTACTCCGTCCCACACAGTGTATTACTATCGGCCCTACCAGGCTTCTTTCGCGAAGAAGCACTTCGCTCACCACTTAAACGGACCAAAGCCAAAACTTCATCCCCAAATTTCACATCTAAATTCAACAAGTCTGCTACTAATTGATTAAACATGGTGATGTGTTCATTCATAGTTGTACCTGGTCGGTAATCAAATTGGAACAGCCTTTTCTTCATAAGGAGCTTATTCTGACCACTCTTCTTCAGAAATTTGTTCTCCAATGCCTTCCACAATTTGTGCGAAGAAGTTTCGTTCTTGAAAGCAAACTTTTGCTCCCTGGACAGGCACGATCGAATTGTTGCGCATGCCAACCGATTTATAATATTCCAATCCTTATCTTCAACATCTTCCGATTTATTTTCTGCAATGGCAATGTCAAGACCCTGCTGGAAAAAGGAGTCCAAGACTTCCCCTTGCCACATACCGAAATGGCCGGTACCGTCAAATATTTCTACTGCCAATTTCAAACTGGACACCGAAATCCTCGACCATGATGACGAGGAAATTGATGTCTCTGGTACTACATTTCTAATATATGCCATTACAGAACTAAAATATAGTATTCAATATTTCAAAAAAATACTGAGTATTGTACCAAAAATTATTCCAAGAAAATTTCTAGAAAAGATTGGAGGGTCACAAGTGGACCGCTAAAATACCAACATCCTTAGACAAAATTTTTCCTAGATAATTAAAGCTACAATCCCCAGTTACAAACAAGCCAAGGACGAACCTTCGGCTATGATACTACTTGTTGGGAATTTCGGGTAATACTTCCCTCCAAAATAAACTTCTAGTGAATTGAAAAATATAAAACACTACAAATATACCCGACAAATAATATTAAATACTATAATCGGAAAGAAACAATAACAACAAATAAATGCGGAATAAAAAGAGAGATAAGGAAAGAACACACCCGGAAAAATTTGATAACGGTGTTCAGCAAAATTTGCCTAGTCTCCGAGCACCACTCAAGCAGCTCGCTTTTATTTATAGTGGGAGAAGAGTATACAACTTGGGATGGAACTAATAGGAGAGTATACAAAATTTGCCTAGTCTCCGAGCACCACTCAAGCAACTCCCCCCTCAAATACTAACCCACCAATGTTGGATTGAAATTGCAGCCAAAAATGTCAAAAATTTCAGCCCAAAATTTCGGCCAAAAAAGTCAACACTCCACTCTTTGCCATGCTGAACTAAACTCCAAATCTGTTACAGTGAAGAACAATCAAAGATGTAGTGTTGATCATTTTCAACTAAAGAACCACAATGTACACTGGAGTACGAGACTCCAATTCTCTTCTATAAATTTTCTCCTATAGGCAGAATATCATTATGAGCCCTCTAAAGAAAGTGAACTTTTGGAAGAATAAGTATCCTCCATAAAACCTTCGAAAACTTCCACTCTGCTAATATATTAGATACACCAAGCCTAGCATACTGCAATTGCTGGTGCTTCTTTATAACATGATAACCAGATCTGATCGAGTATGCACCCGAGCTGGTGTGATGCCAAATCAGCTTATGCGAGGGAAAGTTCGGGCTCAGTGGGAAATGTAACATAGCACCCGCTTGAAATGGCAAAAGGCGATGATAAATCAAGTATACATTCCATCTTCCTATAGGGCTGGCAATGAGGTCTGAGACATGCCCATTTGGGAGAAGAATGACAAATCCAGCTAACGAACTCCAAGATTCTGCTAAGACTGAATCTTAATGCAATTTGGAAACTAAAAAAAAAATAGAATTAAAAAAGAAAATAGACTGAAGAGACGAATGTGATAAGATTGCAGGAAAATGAGAAAGGGAGTTTCAGAGCTTGAGAAAGCTTTTGATACAGTTTTCTTGAGCAAAAAAGACAACCTCTACAATATGGAAAAT
This sequence comes from Rauvolfia tetraphylla, assembly GCA_030512225.1. Lineage (NCBI taxonomy): Eukaryota > Viridiplantae > Streptophyta > Magnoliopsida > Gentianales > Apocynaceae > Rauvolfia > Rauvolfia tetraphylla. Next base: position 4,350,911 of record JAJQKT010000012.1, read on the forward strand.
AGCTTAAATACTAATGTGATCAAAGCCCTGGCTAATTCTTCTTCTTTCACGCAAGGCAGTGCTGAGCTCATTCTCATATCTACATTTGCCATTCAATTCAGGTGATGAAATGGAAGAAGAAAACTGTGCAATGGTCTCTTCCTACTTCAAATCTTTGCTGTACACTTGTCCTAAACTTCCACTGCCTTTTAAGTGCAAGAACGCAGAACCTTTTCCTTGGCATAGACTGATTGTAGTCAAAGATAGTCTTAAGAAAACAAGAAATTTGACGCATATGCTCATATAACTTCTTCTCCCTTAAATGGCGTCGTACTACTTATGCTCATCAACTAACTTAACTGATTTTTCCCACTACTTTGATCCACTGTTGCTCTGGATATAACAATGCCTCCTTCTTCACAGCAGCCTTGTCCTCAAGGCTTAAATTCTAGAAATTGGGCCTTGATGAAGTCTGTCTCCTCCCATGAAGTTTCATCATCTGGAAGGTTGGACCAACAAATTAACCATTGCACCACAACCTTGTTTTCCCTCTTGATTAGCCTCCTCCCCAATAATGCAATAGGTTCTAATTTTGGCTGACCATCATCTCCAACAATTGGTAATTCCTGGAACACTACGGTGTGGCTTCTAATCTTTTCCTTCAGCAAACTGACATGAAAGACCCGGTGAATCTTGGAATGGGGTGGTAGCTTAAGTTTGTAGGCTACTGTAACTACTTTCTCCATCACCTCATAGGGTCCATAAAACTTGGATGACAGCTTTATATTCTTTCTCACAGCCACTGAAGTTTGTCTGAAGGGTTGCAACTTCAAATAAACCCAATTCCCCACCCCAAAAGACCTTTCAAACCTCTGCTTATCAGCATAAGTCTTCATCCTTTGCTGAGCTTTCTGCAAATTTTCCTTCAGAACAGCTTTTATAACTTTCCTGTCAGCCAAATGAGTTGCAACTGCAGTATTGCTGCCTGATGCACATGGTCCCAAAGCCAATACTAGTGCCTTATTACCATACAAGGCCTCAAAAGGAGTCATCTTCAATGATGTTTAAAACGTAGTTTTATACCACCATTCAGTCAGGGAAAGCCATTCTGTCCATTTCTGGGATCTGGCACTAACAAGACACCTTAAATACATTTTCAATGTTTGATTAAGCTTTTCAGTCACACCATCAGATTGGGGGTGATATGCAGTAGACATTTCCAGTTTAGTCCCACATGACCTAAACAATTCTTTCCAGATACTATGCTTTCTGGTAACCCATGGAGTTTGTAGCTATGCTCTAAGAATAAGTCAGTCACTTTCTGAGCAGTGTAGGGGTGTGCAAGGGGTATGAAATGCCCATATCTGGTCATCCTATCCACCACTACCGGTATAGTATCCTTCCCTCTTGATTTGGGCAATCCTTCCAAAAAATCCATTGCTATGTGACACCAGGTAGACTATGGAATATCAAGTGGCTGAAACAGCCCAGGATAATGCACCATTTCATCCTTATTCCTTTGGCAGATATCACATTTTGCTATAAATTTTTGGATCTCTTCTCTCATTCCTGGCAAGTAAAAGTATTGTTTGGCTCTTTCTTAACATGCTTGTACTCCTAAATGACCCCCTTGAAAAGTTGAATGAAGCTTCTCTGTTAGTTTCAGTTTGATTCCTCTCCCAGTGAACACATATATTCTGTTATGAAACTTAAGAATCCCATCCTGAATTTTCCATTCGTCATCTCCCTTACTCCCTATTAAGTAGGTTATAACCATTGTTTGAGCATGGTCATCTCCATTCTAATTGTCCATTACCTCATAAATCCAAACTGGAATAGAAATTGAGATAGTTGTTGGTTCCTATTTCCTGGAGAGGGCATCTGCTACTTTATTTTCACTGCCCTTCTTGTACTAAATCTCATAACTCAATCCCATTAATTTAGTGATCTACTTCTGTTGTGCCACAATAGTTATTCTTTGTTCCAGCAAATACTTATGGCTTTGATGATCAATTTTCATGATGAAACGATTCCCTTCAATATAATGCCTCTATTTGCTCACTGCAGTGGCCAGTGCTAATAGTTTCTTTTCGCATACTGAGAGGGCCCTATGTCTCATCCCCAAAGGTTTGCTCAGATAAGCTATAGGCCTATGATTCTGCATTAGAACAACTCCAATTCCTACCTCACTAGCATCAGTCTTCAGCACAAATGGCTGGGAGAAATCTGGCATGGCCAAAACTAGAGTCTGACTCATGGCTTTCTCAATACTTCAAAAGACTCTTCTACTTCTGCATTCCACTGGAACTCTCCCTTCTTCAACAATTGACATAATGGCTTGCTGATGCTTCTATAACGTCTCACAAATTTTCTATAGTATCCACTTAATTCTAGATATCTCCTTAATTTTTTGACAATTCATGGTCTTGGCCAATTCAGCATGTCCACCGCTTTATTAAGGTCAGCCTCCACTCCTGCTTGGCTGATGATATGGCCCAAATATTCCACCTTCAGTTGGGCAAAACTGCACTTGCTCAACTTAGCAAAAAGTTGATGTTTCCTCATCAAGTCAAACACTTTCCTGAGATGCTCCAAGAATGTTTCCATATCAGGGCTATAGATCAATATGTCATCAAAAAACACCAACACAAAATCTCTCAGAAATTCAGCAAAGACTTTATTCATTAGGGACTGAAATGTGGCAGGAGCATTGGTTAAGCCAAAGGGCATGACCGAAAATTCATAAAACCCCAGGTGAGTTCTGAATGCATTTTTGTAGATATCCTTCTTAGCCACCCTGATCTGGAAATATCCAGATCTCAGGTCCACTTTGGAGAAATATTTTGCCCCGTGCAGTTTATCAATCAACTCATCAATAATGGGAATAGAAAATTTATCTTTCACAGAAATGCAATTCAAATGCCTGTAATCCACACAAAATCTCCAACTTCTATCATTCTTCTTGACCAGCAACACTGGGGAAGCAAAAGAGCTATTACTAGGCCTAATAATCCCATCCTACAACATCTCCTTCACCATTCTCTCAATCTCAGTCTTCTAGAAATAAGGGTATCTATAAGGTCTAAGCTTGAAAGTTTGAACTCCCTCAATGAGGTGAATGTGATGCTCATGCTCCCTGGTAGGAGGTAAACCTTGGGGCTTTTTAAACACATTGTCATATTCTTGGAGGAATGACTAAACTTCAACCGGTAACTCCTCTTCCACTTTCAGTTCGTCCATACTCATCAACTGTCCTACAAATACAGACTCTTCATTGGACACCATTTTCTGAAGAGTTTGTGTATTCACTGGATGCAATTTAATTCCCTCTATGCCCTCATCTAACTTCACCTTTTCTCCATCCTTGTTAAAGGATAAATACAATGAATGGAAATCAAACACTATAGGACTTAAAGGCTTCAACCAATCTGTTCCCAATATCAGATCACTGCTATTGAGTTTAAGGACTCTGACATTATGATCAAATACTTGTCCTCCCATTTTCCACCTCAATCCTTTACAAATACTCTTACTTGTCATAGCCGTACCATTTGCTATAGTAATCAACACTGGTTTAGTAGGAACCTTCTTAAGCTGCATCTCCTCCACAATTCTTTTGTCAATGAAATTGCAGCTACTACCAGTATTTATCAATATTGAAATCTTCTTATTTTTTATGCTACCTTTTATCCTTAGAGTTCCATTCCCCACATTGCCTGTCATAGCATTCATAGAGAGTTCCAATCCTCTAATAGAATCCTCCTCCAACACAGCTTCCTGATCCCCATCCTAGACCTCTTCATATAATAGAAACTCCTGCCCTTCATCAGAATCCAAATTCTTCTACTATCACCATATTCAGTTGCTTCTTAGGACACACATGTTCTGGACCATATTTTCCCCCACATTTATAGCATAATCCCTTCTCCCTCCTATCCTAAAACTTAGCAGTGGATATCTTCTTGAAGGGTATTGGTTCTTTTTAAAATTTTTTTTGGAAACTAGGGAAAGGTTTCTTAAGGCTGGACTGATTGGCATTAGTTTTGTAGTTTTGTGTATAAGGCTTGGAAGATTGCTGGCCTTTTGAGATGGTCGAGCCATGCAGCTGAATTCTGGTAACCTATTCATAAGCATCAATCAGAGTTCTAGGTTTGAACACTTTCAACAGATGCCTCACTTCATCTTTCAGTCCCTCGACAAATACAGAAATGTAATATGCCTCAGTGGCTAGTGGCATTTGTGTTATCACTGCAACTTTAAGCTCCTCAAATTTGTCTATATATTCCTCCACATTTCCTTTTTATTTCAATCTATTGAATTATTCCATTAAATCCCCTCCATTAGGCTCTCCAAACCTCTTGCAAGCCTCCCAGGCCATTTGTTCCCATGTTCCCTGAGGATTAGTTTTTAAAAACCCTTGTAACCAAGTATAAGCGCTCCCTTTCACAAGCATTTTTGTTATTCCCATCTTTCTATCCTCAGCTACTGCATGAAATTCAAAAAACCTTCTACACTTACCCCTCCATTCCCTCGGTCCCTTCCCATCAAAACTAGAAAAATCAAATTTAGGCAGTTTAAACTCCATCCCCTGCTCCCTCCTATGGCAGAACCCTTCCCCCATGAAAGCAGATACAGTAACCACAGGAGTTTGAGAAGAAAAAATAGTTCTCTGTTGACTTCAACAATCCCCTTCCACCTATTTTCCCCCTTTGATTTCCAGTTTCTTATTAATATCTTCTAATGAAGCCATCACAAATTGCATATTCATCATCACAGTAGCTAAGTATTTTGTATTACCTTCAATCTGTTCATTCATCAGCTCTATTTTTCTTTCTATGTTGTCTACTCGATGTCCTTGTTTCTTCATGATGAACTCCAATGTTCCAAACTTTTTCATCTGTGCTTCCAAGTGGCCATGCAGCTCCTCAATATCTCCTTCCATCCTCTGCATGGCTTCCTCCTTCTCCTGATTTCTGATAGCAGGCATCTCCCTCGGATTGAAACTGCTCTGACACCAAATGACAAATCTTGCTAACCAACTCCAAGATTCAACTAAGACTAAATCTTAATGCAATTTGGAAACTAAAACAAAATAGAATTTAGAGAGAAAATTGACTGAAGAGAATGTGATAAGATTGCAGGAAAATGAGAAAGGGAGTTTCAGAGCTTGAGAAAGCTTTTGATACAGTTTTCTTCAGCAAAAAGACAACCTCTACAATATAGAAAACAGCTTAAATACTAATGTGATCAAAGCCCTAGCTAATTCTTCTTCTTCCACGCAAGGCAGTGCTGAGTTCATTCTCATATCTACGCTTGCCATTCAATTCAGGTGATGAAATGGAAGAAGAAAACTATGCAACGGTCTCTTCCCACTTCAAATCTCTGCTATACACGTGTCCTAAACTTCCACTGCCTTTTAAGTGCAAGAACACATGCTCTAAATGAACTCATATGCTGAAATAACTTCTTCTCCTTTAAATGGCGTTGTACTACTTATGCTCCTCAACTAACTGAACTGATTTTTCCCATTTCTTCGATCCACTGTTGCTCTGGATATAACAAAGAAATTCTCCCATCCTGGAAATTTGATTACTTGGCACTAATGGTTCACTCCATACATGAATTAAAGAGCCATTGCCAAATTAGTTCTCTTTGTAAATGACAATTTACGAGTTTTATTTTATACAAAACCAATGTACAAATTAATTGGATCAGATCCACTGTAACAATCTCTTTACAACATTCTTAGTATAATATTTTTTCAATCCCATATCTTAAATCATAAAAGATAATAAAATTTTAAACTTTAAAAGAATAGAACTTTATATTTGCAATTGTATGCATTGAATATTTTATTTAACTTTTTTATAAAATAACATTTTCTTTCTTTTTTCTTTTTTTAATGATAGAGAATAAATAATACTTTTTATCTACTATTTAATTATTTTTATAATATTCTATTTTTTATAATCTCATACTATTATATTTGAGGCTTTTTATAAATTATAATGGCATCTAAGATATTTAATTAATATAAGTATTTCTTAAGTGATTTTAGCTTTTCTAAAATGGAAATGTCTTTTAGTTTTATGGATGTTAGATAATTTGTTCTAATATTTCATTACATTATATATATTTTTGGCCAGAAAAATTTGTAATTAAGTGGGAAAGTTAGTACACTTATTATTAAGTAGTTACAATTGTAAGATTAAGTTTGTGCAATTTTTTTACGCCTTTGTTAAATTTGGTGTGTTGAAGTCATTCTACACAGTATAAAACAACACAGACAGAGAATAATAAAGTTTAACATAAGAAAATTGGTAATGCAGTTCGACTTAGCAACATATGTTTGTGGAGTCATGCCCGAAAAAGCAAGCTACTATACTTTTTTGTTACAAAAGTGTAGGAATATTTATCTCAATCTCAACTAGTGATTCCCTTATTAGACTTGACGTATACCTTTTGCCAAAACTGCCTTAACAGTTAAAAATTCAACAATTACAATACTGCCTCAAAATTAGAAACCCAACAACCACAGTGTGGCCTTAACGATTGGAACCATACTAATCACAACTCATGCCTATATGATTGTTAAACTATCATCCAACCATAACCACTCCTCCACGATTGTTAAACTTTTATCCCACCACAACTTGCTTTTGTTGAATTTGCCTCGACAAGATGTGTCAAACATCTTTCGATAATTAATATGTGACAATATCACATTTGTCTTACTGTATCACAACTGAATTTTGTTAGCCACAACACTTTTTTCTCTGTGAGGTGGATGAAACAGAAAATGTGTCAAGTGCCTCCAATGATTTGTTGAAGAATTTGAATGATGCACTTGAACAGAAGCAAAAAATTTTAGCACATGAGCACCATAACAGAAAGATAAACTGTGCTAAAGAACTCCACAAGATAAAATTTTATATGATGAGTTTTTAGAATAACCTTCTCAAGATGTAGCTCAAAATACTGAGAGTTTTCTTCATATCTTTCCACAACTTTTATTTTTCTTTTTTTGCTATACTTTGAAGCTCAATTATATAGAGTTGCTAGAGGACGTCAGCTTCTTTTCCACCAAGAAGGATATCCCTAAATTATAGTAAGAGATCCCTAAATTGATTTTAATAACTTGCCATGAGATCCGTAAATCTTCTAATCATGATCTTCAAGAGATACAAAATATCTTGTCTTTGCCATCATAGAGTTTTGTTCAAATAATGACAACAACTTTACTGACTTCTTAATGCCATAAAATTCTTCTCGACCAATAATATCACATCAAAATCCTCCTTGCCAAGAGAATGTCGTAACAATCTCCCCCTTTGGCATTATTTGGTGCAAAACTTCCATAACCCTTAAAACTTCCACAATTGTATGCTTCACAAAAATATGGCCAATTGAAGCAGTATAACTAATGTGGAGCACTATATTGAATCTGAATGGTGCATAGAAGTTTAACAAGAATGGCAAAGCCAGAATTCCGCAAAGGACATTCTAGAAATGACATAGTGTAGACCGAACAAGATTATTAGGTAAGGTGAATAACAAAGCAAATAAAATTAGTTCAACCAATAAATTGCATAAATATCTAGGAAAAGTAAACTTGATGGAAATTCAAAAATCTAGGCTTCACAGAAATATCCTCTGGCTTGACGGGAATTGCCTTTGACATCTTTCATTCTTTATAATGTTTTAATACAAATAAAAAAAAAGAAAAATGGATTTGCTTGTGAGCTAAACAGAGCAAAACAATTTGACCCACATTTAAATAGGCTTGAGAAACTAAACCCAAGCCTATCCATATTACGGGCCAAATGGGCCAGCTTGTGGACAGTAGCCTTTTTCGACACAACTAAAGTGCAATTTCTCTCGCTTAGTCACATATCTCCCCTTAGTTCTCCTCCTTAATCATAGAGCACCTCTTTTGTTTCATCTCTCGTTGTTGAGATCTCCCCCACTTAATCAGCTCCTTATTTTTGCAGCAAACAATGTCAACTCATTACCATTGCCTCAAACTGTAATCCAGAGTTTCTTGAAGACAAAGTGTACATACTATCAAAAGTTGTTGTGGAGTTCAAAAACACGATATGTGAAAGTCCAACATAGTTGCACATGTTTTGCTAATTGTTCTTGAGGAGCATAAGTGCTATCAATAGCAGGTGTTGTAGCGACTCTGACAAGAGAGGTACTAGCAGCTACTCTTGTTGATCTGTGTCTGGGAGTAGCACGTGTTGGACTAGGTGAGTCAGGTAGCAAAGTTTTAGGTTTTACCTTAATTAAGGATAGCCTGAATGTCTTTATATCATTAACAATGATATCTTTGCTGAAATTCTGAACACATCGAAAAGAAGATATATAATCGGCAAGGAAACATGGAGAAAGAAGACTTTATGTGCTCATAGTCCTAATTTTGACCAATTTAACAATAGGGGAATATATGACAGAATCAATGTTAAATATCTATTCTGTTCCAATTTTGTACAACAACACTTCTGAGGTATTTAAACAAACACTTCAGATTTAACTAGGCATTAATATCAAATCCTTGTAGTAATTAAAGCCTTCACCAAGAGAAAATTTTCAATGCATCAGCTCGGATGATGTGATGCAACAAACAAATTATAATATCTCAACAACTTAAATGCAATTTCCCTATAGAAAAAGGAAAAAATACAAGCAAAGTAATTGTCTCATTGGTAATGTTTTTCTTGTCTTAAGAATCCCATAAACATTTTTTGTCTGAAGAATGCCCTTGAAATTTAATTTCTATAATTTTAGTCCCATATCTATTTTTTTAAAAAAATATAATCTTTGTCTCCAGTGCTATGGTTGAGTTGTGCTTAAATTCATATGTGTCACGCATGTGAGTTTGATTTAAAGGATAAATTCATTAAATCTTACTAGTTTCAATAAAAAATACTAATGTATGTGCAACACATGCAGTCCATAATCTTAATACAACTCTAAATTTAATAGTGAATCATCTGATTTAGTGATACTATATTTGAAAAAAATACAAAAAATGCGTAATCTTTATTTTTAACTGTTTAAGAAGGTGTTAAGTAAGATATAACGAATTTAAATTTCAAATTGACCTAATCTGCACAATATATGTGAATTTTAGAGGCACTATTTAAGCTTTTTTAAAATTTTTTTTTAAGAAAGCAATTCTCTTATCCAACTATGAAAGTATAGCATGAAGTACAAAATATTTTTAAGAGATACACAATAAAATGAGCACTCAAATCCTCCTTCACACCCGAACAACAAACTGACACCATAATACTAGCAATTTACCAAAAATACCAAAACACATGAAAATACCACAAGAACATCATACAACAAGCCCCACCACACTAACACAACTAACCACACAAAAATGGAAACCAAAATAAAAGAAAACTATGTACAAAGGAGAGATCATTTTTTTTTGTGAAGCTTACTCATCCCCTCGGTTAGGGGAGTAAGATATGAAAATAATCTTCCAAATTTCTTTCTCACTCTAATATGATGAAGTTTCAGTCTATGTTTGCTTACCATTAATGTTTCTTTTTTTGTATGATATATTTCCACCACTTCATATGGGAGTACCTTACTTACCAAGAATGAGTCGATCCATTTAGAACCAAACTTACATATGAACAACCTCCATCGAGAGTCATTCAATAGCGCTTGCTCTCCCGGTTTGAAATCTTGATTTTGGTGAATGTTCTGGTCATGGCTCATTTTCACCTTCGATGAAGAATCTTTTGTAGAATAGTTTCCTTCATTTCTCTTGGAGATGTCCACAAAAGCCGTAATCTTTTCTACTAATTGATTCTTCGTATCATCGCCTTGAATTAAAGCTCGATTCAAAAAGTCTTCCATCAAGATTTTCATCAAAGAATTAAAAACATGGACATCTACATCATCAATCTTAGTACAAGAATGATTAGGATCTATAGAATACTTCAAACTTTTCAAAGTTTTAAAGACGATCTCCTCATCTTCTACCCTAAGGGTTAGCTTTTTTTTTACTCATAGTGATATTGGTTTTAGCAATAGCTAAGAAGGATTTTCCTAAGATGAAAGAGACCTCAATATCTTCATCCATGTCAAGTATCACAAAGTCAACCAAAAATAAAAATTTATCAAATTTTACAAGCATATCCTTAACAAGACCCCTAGGATGTCTAACTGAACTATATGCAAATTGAATACTTATCCTAGTTGATTTTCATTCACCTAGGTCTAATTGTTTGAAAACATCAAATGACAATAATTTAATGCTAGCATCTTGGTCGGCCAATGATTTATCAAAAAAAAAAAGACTATCGATAGTGCAAGGAAAAATAAAACTCCCTAGACCCTTTAGCTTTTGAGATAGCTTTCCTTGTTTTGGAGGATGGTGCAGCACTTCTCACTTAAAGTTACTATTGAAAGCTCTCCATGCCTTTTCTTTTTTGAAAGGACATTCTTGAGGAACTTAGCATATCTCAACATCCGTGAAAGAATTTCAACAAAATGTAAGTTGATGTGTAATTGTTTGACTAGTTCAAGAAATTAACAAAATTGCTCATCCTTTCTATCTCTGAGAAGTGTGGCAGGGTATGGAATTTGAGGCTTGTACTCTGGAACCACCTTCTTTTTATACTCTTTATTCTTCTCAATAACCTTTTCTTCAACTTGATTTCCATTTTCCCCTATGCCTTGGGACTTCACCTTGCACTCCAAAACTTTCAATTTATTTTCACTTCCCAAAGTCACAATGTTCATATGCTCTCTCAAATTGGGTTTCGTATTACCATGTAAACATCCCATTTATCTTTCAGAGATGAGCTTTTCCAATTGGCCTATTTGATTCTCTAAGTTATGTATTGAGGCCTCTTGGTTCCTTAGAGACGCTTCAATACAATGAAAGCACATCTCTTGAGTTTGAAACTTGGCTTCGGCAGCCACTATAAACTTTGTCTTTAAATCTTCAAAGCTAGACTTCACCAATTGTTGAGGAGGTGAAGAAGGTTGATATTGGTAAGGAATAGATGCTTGGCTCAGGAACTTGATGAAGCTTGGAAGCCGAGAGGATGTATCGGTCTTTGTTCCCTTGATTATTCTATGAGAAGTTTGGATGATTCTGCCACCTCGAGTTATAAGTATTGCTATAAGGATTGTTAGTTTTCTTTCCTTCTCCAAGATAATCCTATGCTCCATTGATGATGCATTCGAAGTTTCCATGGTTTGGCACTCATGATTTGGATAACTACCTCCGCAAAAGTCACAACCTATCATCACTTGGGAGGTTTGAGATGACATACATAAGCTCTTGATCTTCTTGTTTACGGCATCAAAATTAGCCTCCAAAGCCGTCATCATGTATACATTGTGTACTCTACTTGCCTTGGTTTTTGGTCTAGGGTTTTCCTCATTGGTAGTTGTTCATCGCACTGTTTTCAATGAGGTCCTGCAACTCATCCAGTCTCTTCAAACTAGTGTTCCCTCCCGAAGAGGCACCAATGAGTTTCTTGGAGAGAAGTTTACCCCACTATGGAATATTTGCATTTGATGCCCCAAATCTAGACCATGATGTGGACATTTTCTCAAGAGCTCCGTCAATCTTTCCCAAGATTCATATAGACTTTCACTCTCCATTTGTTTAAATGAGAAGATGTCATTTCTTAGCTTTTTCATCCTTGCCAGAGGGAAGTATTTGGTGATAAACTTCTCGGCAAGATCATTCCATGTAGTGATAGATCCTAGTGAAAGTGATTTCAACCATGAATTGGATCGATTCCTCAATGAGAATGGAAATAATTGAAGATGAATGCCGTCTTGAAAAGATCGTTGATCTTGAAAGTATCATATATCTTCAAGAAATTGGAGATTTAGGCATTCGGGTCTTTGTCTGGCAAACAGTCAAATTGCACCAATTGTTGAACCACCTGTATAATATATGGCTTGATCTCAAAATTGTTGGCTTCAACCCTTGGTCAGGTAATGCTTGACTCCACCCCTAACAAAGAAGGTCGTGCATAATCTCCTATTGCCTTTTGCCTTGCATTTTTGTTTCCATTGCCATTACCATCATTTCCATTATATGCCATGTTGTTCTTTTGTTGAGGATTTTAACCTTCAATTTCAACTGCTTCAAGTATCACTTCAAGATTTGTACCCCTTGGATCCCTAAGGAAAGTTTGTTCAACCCAGAATTAAGGTCAACCAATTTGTCTGAATTACTCGGTATTATAAATCAATAAGTTCACACCTTCACCACAAACAAATAAAAGTTCAACCTAAGGAATTTTCACTAAAACAGAACAGGCACACAAGAACACAAGCTAAACACTTCAAATCACCTATAACTAAAGAAATTGCAAACAAGCAAATAAATGCTAACATTAGTAACAAGTAACATAAAAGCTAGCAAGTAAAATGAATAAATCAATAGAGTTTGAGTTTTCCTAATATTGACCAATCATTCCTGATAACAGCACCAAAAACTTGATATATTATGTGCCCTTATACACAATTATATTGTATTCTCCAACAACTAGCATACAAATACAAGGTAAGCATACTTATTGTTTTGTTTAGTATAATAGTAAGTAAATCAAATGTTTTATCCTTAGGGACGATCAAATAACAAATACAAATAAAAGTTCAACCTAATAAATTTTCACTAAAACAGAACAGACACACAAGAACACAAGCTAAACACTTCAAATCACCTATATCTAAAGAAATTGCAAACAAGCAAATAAATGCTAACATTAGCAACAAGTAACATAAAAGCTAACAAGTAAAATGAATAAATCAATAGAGTTTGAGTTTTCTTAATATTGACCAATCATTCTTGATAACAGCACCAAAAACTTGATATATTATGTGCCCTTATACACAATTATATTGTATTCTCCAACAACTAGCATACACATACAAGGTAAGCATACTTATTGTTTTGTTTAGTATAATAGTAAGTACATCAAATGTTTTATCCTTATGGATGATCAAATAACATTACTTACTTTTGTTATATTGTTTAGTCTACCAATTCAATTATGAAAATGATTAAAATAAACTACTAGGAATAAAAATCTAACTTAAGTAATTAAAATTACCTTAACTTACCTTGCTTGCAAGAGGATATTCAATTGAGAAAATAACACTTGAATGAAAAATTCCCCTAAAATTACATATGTTTGGTTAATTAGTTTTCCCTTCTTATGTTTGGTGAATTTCCTATATTAGGACTTACTCTCTCTCTTTAGATGAGAGTCCTCTACCCTTAGATTAGTCAATTGAAATCTCTTTCTAAGTAGTTTAACCTAAGAATGAATTTAGATTTGTGAATTTCTAATTCAATTAGTCTAATTACCAAGAAGGTATTGAGGTTCCTATCTTTAGTAACCTAAATCACCTCCATTATTTGTGTTATGGTCTATTCCACAATCCAAGTGAAAAAACCCAATTCATGAATCAATAGCAATCAATTTCGCAAACAGTACATAAGAAATTGTTAGCTGGGTTAAGTTTTGAACGTCATAACCTTTCTAAGAGTAAGCTCATTGTTCACCGCATTTAGTTGAATGACAAAGGAGAAGAACAATGTTGAGAAGGAGAAAGAAAGAAAACGAAGAGAGAGAAAAGATAGAGATAGTAAAAAGAAAGAGGGAAAATAAATTAAAATAAAAAATGTAAGGGTACAAATGTCTATATCTACTAAATTGTTATTAATCTATCTATATATATAGTATATAAATGTAACTCTTTTTTTTTATGGCTTCAAATCTCTCATTCTAATTTTTTAACTAGTCCTAAAAAATTTGATTGGCTAAGATCATTTTCAATCTATTATGATAATTTTAAAATAACTTATAAATTAATTTTAATTTTGAGTTCTGTATATTAAGTTATTTTGCAAAAATAAGAGACTTTAATTATTACTTTAAAATTTTTGATTGGTAAGAATTGTTTTCAATCTATGAAAATAATTTTAAAATAAATTATATATTAATTTTAATTTTAGACTTCATATATTAAGTTACTTTGTAAAAGTATGAGAATTTAATTATTATTTAAAATTTTTTGATTGGTTAGAAAATTTTTAATTTATTAAAATAATTTTAAATGACTTATGTATTAACTTGAATTTTGAATTATCCTAAATTTTATTTTTAAAAATTTTTTTAATTTATCTTAAAAAATTTGATTGGTTAGAATAATTTTTAATTTATTAAAATAAATATAAACTAACCTTGTTAGCCCTAAGGGCAAATCATGTAGTTATGATTAGTTTTGATTAATGACAAATAATGATAAGGACTAATATGCTTGTATGTTGTGTCATAGGATTTGTAGATTAAGAAGTATGAAGTCTCATTGCCTTGAAGCCATAATGTAAGAACAACTCCAATATGCCAAAGTGAATGAAGATTGAAGAGCTTGTTCAAGATAATTGAAGGCTTTGAAGACATGAAGTGTAGGTTACATGTGTTTAATAGGTAAACTTTGTAAACCCTACACTCTTAAGCCTTGGAATCTATGAGTTGCAATTGAGAGCACAAAACTTGATTTAAATGGTTTCAATGGTTTTGAACTTACATAAATTATCAAGTTTTTCATCAATGATTTTTGCACTTAAAAGGTCTTTAATGACTTATCTTTGAGGCTAGAACATTTTTCAACTTATTTGAATTGATTTGAATATGTTTTGACAAAGTTTGAAAAATTCGGATGCAAGTTCGGACGCAGGATAAAAATTCGCTTGTCTGAATTTTCCCTGCACTATGAACAGTAACCATTGTTCAGTGAACAGTGTCGACTATTTTTCCAGAGAAATTCGGACGTATGTTCTGACGCACCTGGAAAAATTCAGTCATCTGAATTTTAAACAGCACCAGTATTTTCCAGAGAAATTCGGATGCACGTTCGGACGCACAAGAAAAAATTCGGTAGTCCAAATTTTGAACAGTATTAGTGAACAGTTTTTTTCAAAAAAATTTGGACGCACAAGAAAAATTCGGTCGTCCGAATTTTGAACAGTGTCGTCTGAATTTTCTAAAACTAGCCGTTGTTTGACCATTTTAACTGATTTTCAAAATATATAAAAGCCACAAACTTCAGATTTTCTAAAGAACTTTTGAACATTCAAAATCGTTCAAGCTCTAACTTGTTTTACATCAAAATTATTTGAAAAGCTCTCAAATTGCCTTGTGCTCAAAGGTTAAAATTCAAGATTCCAAAGGCAAGAAGTGAAGTGGGGCTAGCAATTGTATTCATCCACCAAGAAGTGTTGGTAACTTCCAAACTCTATCTTTACATTATTGTTGTGATTGATACAAGGTTATCTTGTGACGTAAAATCTTTTTGGTAAGGGTGAGCCATAGACTAGATTAATCAAGGTTGTGGTGTAAAACCCGTGTGTGGGTGAGCCTTGGATTAGATTGGTCTTTAGGTAGTCTTTAGATATAAAATCCTTGTGGAAGGGTGAGCCTTGTTTGTAGGATTGCAAAGGAAGTTGTTGGTATAGAACCCTTGTTGTGTGAGCCTCCTGTGTAATTGCCTAAATTGAGCATATAGTGAATTGGTTGAAATCCTTGAGTGTGGACTCAAGGTAGTGGATGTAGATCTTGGAGAGATCGAACCAATATAAATCGTGTGTTCATTTCTTTATAGCTTTACTTGTTTACATAATTGTGTTATTATTATTTGTTAATAATTGTTGATTCATTGGTAGTGGTCTTATAGTTTGATAATCTTGTCTTAATCATCAAATCACATATAAACTTGAAGTTTGTGAATTTAAAGAAGAGCTTTTATTAAGGCAAAGGATTTGTAAAAAGTGAAAAGATTTTTGATAATTAGCCAAAGACCTAATTCACCCTCCTCTTAGGTCTTTCAATTGGTATCAGAGCAAGGTCTTCTTTTCAAGGTCTAACAACCTAGAAGTAAAGATTATATGGCTAGTTTATCAAATTTGCCTTATACGGAAGTTTCCTCCACTAATAGACCTCCATTGTTTGATGGTTCTAATTATACTTTTTGGAAGTCTAGGATTGAGATTTACATTTGTTCTATTAATTATGAATTGTGGAATATTATTGAGAAAGGCCCCTATGTGCCATTGAGATTGAAAGCCGATGGAGTTACAAGGGAAGCAAAGCCCATGGAGGAGTATGATGAGAGCGATTCAAGGAAGATGACATTAAACTACCAAGCAATGAACATTTTTTGTTATGCGTTGGTCGTCAATGAATATAATAGAGTGATGGAATGTGATTCCGCTCATCAAATGTGGAAGCTACTTCAAGTCACTCATGAAGGAGAAAGAGCAAATATGTGCTTCATGGCAATGGAAGATGAGGTACAACCTACTCCATCTACCTCTACTTTTTATGATGATGATATTGATGATCCTAGTGAATTACTAATTGAGATGTATGGAGAATTAAAAAAGGCTTCAAAACGGAATAAGGAAATGAAAACCAAAATTAATGATTTATTGAATGAGAATTCAAAATTGTTTTGTGAAAATAAAAAGCTTCTTGATTCTATTGAATGCTTGAATATTGAAAAAGAAGTTTTAAATATCTCTCTTTACAAAACATGTCCCTTGAAAATAAGATTATTTGTGAAAAGATTTTGTCTCTTGAAAGAATGCTTGTAGATCATGAGACTTTGAAAAAGAAGGTTGATGAACTTACATCATGTATAGAAAAATTTACAAAAGAAAGGGACAATCTTGATAAAATTCTTGGAGCTCAAAGATCTCCTCTTGTCAAAAATGGTCTTGGCTATAATTATGTAAACGATGTGCCTAAATATTACAACTTCTTTGTTAGAACTACTTCTACTTCCATGCATCATACTTGTTGTACTTATTGTGGAAAACATGGACATAAAGTCACCAAATGCTATGTTAAAAGAAAAGTAGAGAATGGTGTAAAAACCATTTGGAGAGTTAAGGGAATTATTACTAACCCCCACAGACCCAAGAAAGTTTGGGTACCAAAGGATACTTTCTCTTCTTTATTGCAGGTACTCTCCAATTCAAACTCAAGCACCACTAAGTGGCATATTGATGATGTTAGCTTAAAGAATAAAGGAAAACACGTCATTTATAAGCAAGGTCAAAGCAACCAATGAAGGATTTGTTTTTTCAGACAAGAAGAAAGGAAGAATTCTTGGAGTAACCAATGTTGGTAAAGGTTCCTCTCTTCTTTTTAAACTAATGTTGCTTAGTGCTGATTTGAACTATAACTTGCTTAGCATTAGTCAATTATGTGACAATGATTGAAAAGTTGAATTTAAATGTAATACTTGTACTATACTTGATGGTGTCAATGGTAGAACTATTTTTGTTGCAAATTGTATTAGTAATGGTTATGTGCCTTGCCTTGATGAACTTGTTGCTTATAAAGTTAGATGATTTTCCACTCATGATAATGACGGTTATTTATGGCATAGTAAACTTGATCATGATAGCATGGACTTGTTGAATATTGTTTTTACTTGTTAGAGGATTAGCAAAAATTCATTTTGAGAAAAATCATCCTTGTAATTCTCGCCAATATGAAAAACAAACAAAATTTTCTTTCAAACCTAAGAAAATGATTTTCACCTCAAAACTTCTTGAAATTGATTATATGTCATGATAAAATGATTAAAATAGCTATGATTGAATATCTATGCATTTGCTTGGACAAAAACATCTTTATAAAACTTTACAAAATGTTCGGACCTGAAGTTTGGATATAGACCATAAGTTCGGTCGCCCGAACTTGTATGACAAAATGATATTTTGTGATTTTGATCAATTACTCACAAAATGTTTTAATGTGCGCTTTATCTTGATAAGCTTGAATGTCTTGTTGCTTATGATAATGATTTTCTTGGTATAGAAGATTTGGTCACGTGAACATGGATTTATTGAACAAACTTTTCTATCAAGATTTAGTTAGAGGATTGCTAAAAATGTGTTTTGAGAAAATTTTCTTTGAGATACTTGTCAATATGGAAAACAAACAAAAGAATTTTTCAAACCCATGAAATGCTTTTATACCTCAAAACATCTTGAGCTTGTTCATATGGATTGATTTGGACTTATGAGGAACTCTAGTATTGATGACATGAAGTATGCCTTAGTAGTAGTTTATGATTTCTCAATATTTACTTTAGTAGTCTTCTTTGCTCAAAAAGATGAAGTCTTTCATAAGTTTGTAAAACTATTCAAAAAGATTCAAACCTCTCTTGAGTAAAAAAAAAAAAATTGATTTTCATTAGAAGTGACAATGGGAGAATTTTACAACCAAGTCTTTAAAAAATTTGGGATGAAAATTGAGTTTCATATAATTGTTTCAACTGCAAAAACCCCACAACAAAATGGTGTTATTGAAAGGAAAATTTGAACTTTACAAAAATTGGTTAGATCTATGCTTTGTGAAAATTCTTCTTCAAAAATATGTTTTGAGCCGAAGCCATAAACAACACATGCTATGATGAATAGAATTCTTTTAAGATCGTTTTGAAGAAAAACATCTTTTGAAGTTCTCTTTTATATAACTCCTCAAGTTGCATATTTTAAATGTTTGGTTATAAATGTCTTATCTTGAATACTTGTGATAACTTACTTAAATTTGATAGAAAGACGGATATAGGTATATCTCTTAGCTATTCTTCTAACAAAAAGGCATATAGAGTATATAACAAAAACAACCTTACATGATGAGGAAACCATTCATGTTAGTTTTGATGAATCTTACATTTACTTGGAAAGAAAAGATGAAGATGATGTAGGTACATCTATGAATGACTATCAAACCCATCTTCAAGGACCAACTTTGGAGGATCATACCAATGAGGAGGAAATGATTGAACAAAATCAAGATGACCAACCTAGTGGTGACCAAGAGCTCCCAAAGAACTTAGGATATCCAAAAGGCCACCACCCTAAGGAGCAAATCATTGGTGATATCTCCCAAGGAGTAAACATAAGGCGGTACTTTATAGATAACTTTATTCTTTTATCTCATACGAGCCTAAAAGTATTGATAATGCATTGTGTGATGATTTTTGGATTATTGATATGCAAAAGGAATTAAGTAAATTTGAAAGATATTAAATTTGGATCTTCCTAAATCTCATGCCATTCCGTTATTGGAACTAAATGGTTTTTAGAAATAAACTTATTGAATCCGGAGAAGTTATTAGAAATAAGCTTAGACTTGTCGCCCAAGGATTGAATCAAAAAGAGGGCATTGATTATAATGAGACTTTAGTTCCGGTTAGTAGATATAAATCAATTAGAACGCTTTTGACATTTGCATGTTTTAAAGGTTTCAAACTCTTTGAAATGAATGTCAGAAGTGCTTTTCTAAATGGTTCTATCGAGGAAAAGGTTTATGTGGAACAACCACCCGGTTTTGATCATGAAAATTTTTCTAACCATGTTTTCAAATTATCCAAAGCTTTGTATGATTTAAAACAAGCTCCTAGAGCTTGGTATGAAAAATTGAGTGGTTTTCTTCTTTCAAAAGGATTTTCAAGATGAAAGGTTGATACTTCTCTTTTCATAAAAACCTCTTGTAACAATGATCTATAAGTTGTCCAAATATATGATACAATTTTTGGTGCTTTTAATAATTCACTTTGTGATGTGTTTGCCAAGTTAAAGCAAAGTAAATTTGAAATGAGCATGATAGGAAAACTCAACTTCTTTCTTGGCCTACAAATCAAGCAAACCAAGGATGGCACTTTCATGAATCAAGTTAAGGTATCAGCACTTCCATAAGTTTATCAACTATGCTTGACAAGAATAAAAAAGGTTTCATAAGAGTAGTCAACTCTATTTAACAGCAAGTCGAGCCAATATTATGTTTGTCATGTGCTTGTGTGCTAGATTTCATCTTGTCCTAAAGAGTTTCATTTGATTGTTGTTAAACACATTCTCTATTACCTTATTGATACTCTAAGTGAATGTGGTATATATTTCAAATGTGTGGCTATGTTATGTGATAACACTAATGCAATAAATTTGATCATCATACTATTCAACAAACTAGGACAAAGCATATAGAGATCAAACTTCATCTCATTAGAGATCACTCTACTAAGGGTAATACCTGTTTAAAGCATGTTTGCATTAATGAACAAATTAATGATATCATTACTAAGCCATTGGCCAAAGAAAGGTTTGACCAATCTTAGAAGAAGCTTAGGGATTTCAAAATTCAATGAGTATATTCAAGTGTTGTAGCTCCAGGTGAGGACAAAGAAGCCTAGCATGAGAAAAGGAAAGGGAAAAGCCAAAGAAAGAGAAGGAGGACCAGTAATCAATGAACCAAGGAAGGTTTAGGTTCCTCAAAGCATCATGGCTGGATAGATTTGTCACTGTGCAGGCTGCTACTGAATTTAATGATTGGACAAAAAGGAACCATAAGACAAATCCAAGCCCAAGGTGGATGTCATCAAACTATCCGAAATGGGTAATATACTCTTATTTTTTAAATGATATGAGCTGGACTAGTTTGCTTGTGTTTGATGAATGCTATTACCTTCCTTAGTTTATGAAGTTTAAGCAAATATTAAGGAAGAAAGAGTTGAGCAAGTTGGTAATAAAGATATTCAGTGGTATTCTTCAAGAATATCACAAGTTGATTTTTGAGATTGATAATGCATTGCTCAATAGAATTTGTGATGTTGAGGATGTTGGGTTTAGGCATTATTCTTCTGGAGAACATTGTTTTATAAGTGAGTTATATTCACATGAAAGAATTGAGAGTGCCTATATAAATGGTAGAAGCCTCAAGACTAGAAAGGAGAGAGAGATAAAAGCTTTTTTATGCTAGTGAAAGAGTTTTACGTCACTGTCCTCTTTCTCATCTTCTTTCTTTTCTTCTTCTTTGGCTTTGTAGGAACTTGCACCATTTAAAACCACTTGAGAAATCTTTCTCAAGTCTTCTTCTATTTTCTTGACTCTAGCTTCTAAACCATCAAATTTGCCAAGAATCATTGGAGCAAAGGACTCGAAGAATTTGTCCATCTTATTCATTTCCTTTACATGGTTGTTCAATGTCTCTTGAAACATCTTGGTAACTATGGTATCGTCTCTAGTGAGATTATCACCTTCAACTTATTTTCCTTCAATAGAGGGTACCTCTTCAAATAATCTTCTTTTTATGGGGAGTTTCTTCCCGTTACTTTGTGACCATGCTTCTTTTTTATTTTCCTTTCTCTAGCAAGGATTTCCTCTTTATCCTCTTCTCCTTCTTCATTTTCTTCTTCCTTCTCTTCATTACTTTCTTCCTCCTTTTCTTCATCATCACTAGCATCTCTTCTATCACCCCTTAGAGGAGTTTCTCTTCTAGTCCTTCATACATTATCATCATCAAGTATCCAAAGAATTTTCTTTAGTGAGTTGTTGGCGCAGACTTCTTCACTCTTTATTGGTTAAGCATTAGAAGACAATTACACTTGTAAATACTTAAAAACCCTGGTTAACAATCAGGCATGTGGTATAGCCTTACGTTCGGTTCTTCTAGCTTCCATTATATTCTTTGCACTATATATTCAAAATTCATTTTTCTTTTCTTATGCATGGCTAGCATAATTGTAGCATACATATTATTAACAGAAGATTTGTACCCAAAGTATGCTATAATCAAGGTAGTAAGCATGTGATGCAAAATTCTTTCACTAGCATCAAAATCTTTTATCTCTCTCTCCTTTATAGTCTTGAGGCTTCTATCATTCGTACATGCATTCTCAATCCTTTCATGTGAGTATAACTTATAAAGCAATGTCCCTCGAAAGAATAATGTCTAAACCCAACATCCTCAGCATCACAAATTTTATTGACCAATGCATTATCAATCTCAAAAATCAACTTGTGATATTCTTGAAGAATACCACTGAATAGCTTTATTATCAATTCGTTCAACTCTTTTTTTTTTTTTTAATATTTGCATAAACTTCATAAACTAAGGAAGGTAATAGCATTCATCAAACACAAGCAAACTAGTCCAGCTCACATCATTTAAAAATGAGAGTATATTACCCATTTCGGATAGTTTGATGACATCCACCTTGTGGCTTGGATTTATCTTATGGTTCCTTTTTGTCCAATCACAAAATTCAGTAGCAGCCTCAACTGTGACAAATCTATCCAGCCATGACATGCTTTGAGGAATATGAACTTTCCTTGGTTCATTGATCACTAATCCTCCTTCTCTTTCTTTGGCTTTTCCCTTTCCTTTTCTCTTGCCAGGCTTCTTTGTCCTCACCTGGAGCTACAACACTTGAATACACTCATTAGTTATTGAATTTTTAAATCTCTAAGCTTCTTCTAAGATTGGTCAAACCTTTCTTCGACTAATGGCTTAGTAACAATATCATTAATTTGTTCATTAGTGCAAACATGCTTTAAACAAATATTACCCTTAGTAGAATGATCTCTAATGAGATGAAGTTTGATATCTATATGCTTTGTCCTAGTTTGTTGAATAGTATGATGGTCAAATTTGTTGCACTAGTGTTATAACATAACATAGCCACATATTTGAAATACAGACCATAATCAATTAGAGTATCAATGAGGTAATGGAGAATGTGTTTAACAACAATCAAATGAGACTCTTTAGGACAAGATAAAATCTAGCACACAAGCACATGACAAACATAATATTAGCACTACTTGCTGTCAAATAGAGTTGACCACTCTTATGAAACCTTTTTATTCTTGTCAAGCATAGTTGATAAACTTATGGAAGTGCTTATACGTTAACTTGAGGTTATAGATCATTGTTACAAGAGGTTTTAATGAAAATATTTATGTCACGTTTTCATACCAAGCTCTAATAATTTGTTTCAATCCAAATAAGGCTTTTGAGAGTTTGAAAACATAATTAGGAATTTTTTTTTTCATGAGGAGGTTGTTTTACATAAAATTTCCTCATTAATAAACCCATTTGACAAAGCACTGTTGACATCATTTGAAAGAGTTTGAAACCTTTAAAACATGCAAATGCCCAAAGCATTCTAATTGATTTAAAACTACTAATCAGAGCTAAAGACTCATTATAATCAATGACCTATTCTTAATTGAATCCTTAGGCAACAAGTCAAACCTTGTTTCTAATAACTTCTCCGGATTCAATAAGTCTATTTCTAAAAACCATTTAGTTCCAATAATGGAATGATAATGAGATTTAGGAATATCTGAATTTTGTATCTTTCAAATTTACTTAATTCCTCTTGCATAGCAATAATCCAAAAATCATCACACAATGCATCATCAATGCTTTTAGGCTTATATGAGATAAAAGAATAAAGTTATCGATAAAGTACCATCTTATGTTTACTCCTTGGGAGATATCACCAATGATTTGCTCCTTACGGTGGCCTTTTTGGATATCCTAAGTTCTTTGGGAGCTTTTGGTCACCACTAGGTTGGTCATCTTAATTTTGTTCAATCATTTCTTCCTCATTGGTGTGATTCTCCAAAGTTGGTGCTTGAAAATAGGTTTGATAGTCATTCATAGATGTACCTACATCATCTTCATCTTTTCTTTCCAAGTTAATGTAAGATTCAACAAAACTAACATGAATAGTTTCCTTATCATGTAAGGTTCTTTTTGTTATAAACTGTATATGCCTTTTTGTTAGAAGAATACCTAAGAGATATACCAATATCCGGTTTTCTATCAAATTTAAGTAAGTTATCACAAGAATTTAAGATAAGACATTTATAACCAAACATTTTAAAATATGCAATTTGAGGCGTCTATAAAAGAGAATTCAAAAGATGTTTTTCTTCAAAATGATCTTAAAAGAATTCTATTTATCATAGCATGTTGTGTTTACGGCTTTGGCCCAAAAATATTTTTGAAGAAGAATTTTCACAAAGCATAGACCTAGCCAATTTTTGCAAAGTTCAAATTTTCCTTTCAATAACACCATTTTGTTGTGGGGTTTTTACAGTTAAAACAATTATATGAAATTCAATTTTCATCACAAATTTGTAAAGACTTGGTCATAAAATTCTCCCATTGTCACTTCCAATGGAAATCAATTTGCACTCAAGGGAGGTTTGAGTCTTTTTAAATATATTTTTTTAACTTATGAAACACTTCATCTTTTGAGCAAAGAAGAATGCTAAAGTGAATATTGAGAAATCATCACCTACTACTAAGGCATACTTCAAGTCATCAATACTAGAGTTCCTCATAAGTCCAAATCAATCCATATGAACATGCTCAAGATGTTTTGAGGTCTAAAATCATTTTCATGGGTTTGAAAGATTCTTTTATTTGTTTTCCATATTGACAAGTATCTCAAAGATGATTTTTTCAAAACACATTTTTAGCAATCCTCCAACTAGATCTTGAGAGGAAAGTTTGTTCAACAAATCCATGCTCACGTAACCAAATCTTCTATGCCAAGAAAATCCATCAATGTCATAAGTCAAGCTTATCAAGATAAAACACACATTGAAACATTTTGTGAGTAATAGATCAAAATCACAAAATATCAATTTGTCATACAAGTTCGGGCAACCGAACCTATGGTCTACATCCAAACT
Source organism: Rauvolfia tetraphylla (assembly GCA_030512225.1). NCBI lineage: Eukaryota > Viridiplantae > Streptophyta > Magnoliopsida > Gentianales > Apocynaceae > Rauvolfia > Rauvolfia tetraphylla. The sequence continues at coordinate 4,375,452 of JAJQKT010000012.1, forward strand.
TCAAGTCCGAACATTTTGTAATCAACCATGAATTCAATCTCATATCATCAATGTTACCTAATCAACTTCATAGAAGCAATTGACAAGTCATGGTTGGCAAATTTTCAATTCTTAACAAAAGGGATTCTCAACTGAAACTTCGCATGTTGGCATTTAACTTCTTATTCATTGTCACACAATTGACTAATGCTAAGCAAGTTATAGTTCAAATCAGCACTAAGCAACATTTGTTTAAAAAGAAGAGAGGAACCTTTACCAACATTGGTTACTCCAAGAGTTCTTCGTTTCTTCTTGTCTCAAAAACAAGTCTTTCATTGGTTGCTTTGACCTTGATTATGAATGAGGTGTTTTCCGTTATTCTTTAAGCCAACATCATCAATACACCTCTTAGTTGTGCTTGAGTTTGAATTGAAGAGTACCTGCAATAAAGGAGAGGAAGTATCATTTGGTACCCATACTTTCTTAGGTCCGTGGGGGTTAGTAATAATTCCCTTAACTCTCCAAATAGTTTTTACTCCATTCTCTACTTTTCTTTTAACATAACATTTGGTGACTTCATTTCCATGTTTTCCACAATAAGTACAAGTATGATGCATGGAAGTAGAAGTAGCTTTAACAAAGAAGTTGTTATATTTTGGCACATTGTTTACATAATTATAACCAAGACCATTTTTGACAAGAGGAGATCTTTGAGCTCCAAGAATTTCTATACATGATGTAAGGTCATCAACCTTCTTTTTCAAAGTCTCATGATCAACAAACATTCTTTCCAGAGACAAAATCTTTCCACAAAGAATCCTATTTTCAAGGGACACGTTTTCTAAATAGACATTTAAAATTTCTTTTTCAATATTCAAACAATCAATAGATTCAAGAAGTGTTTTGTTTTCACAATATAATTTTGAATTTTCATTCAATAACTCATTAATTTTGAATTTCATTTCCTTATTTCTTTTTGAAGCCTTTTTTAATTCTTCATACATTTCAACAAATAATTCACTAGGATCATCAAAATTATTATCACAACAAGTAAAAGTAGAAGAAGTGGATTGTACCTCATCATTTATTGCCATAAAGCACATATTGGCTCTTTCCTCATGTGTTACTTGAAGAAGTCTCCACATATCATGAGCGGTGTCACATTCACACACTCGATTGTATTCATCCACGTCCAATGCACAATTCAATATGTTCATTGCTTGGTAGTTTAAAGTTATCTTTCTTGAGTCATTCTCACCAAGTTCCTCCATGGGCTTTAGTTTCCTTGTAATTCCATCAGATTTTATTCTCATAGGCACATAGGGACTTTTCTCAATGATACTCCACATAGGGAACAAACAAAAATTCAAATTCTAGATTTTCAAAATGTATAATTAGAACCATCAAACAAAGGAGGTCTATTTGTAGAGGAACCTTCCATATAAGGCAAATTTGATAAACTAGCCATATAATCTTTACTTCTAGGTTGTTAGACCTTAAAAAGAAGACCTTGCTCCGATACCAATTGTAAGACCTAAGAGGAAGGGGTGAATTAGGTCTTTGGCTAATTATCAAAATCTTTTCACGTTTTGTAAATCCTTTGCCGTAATAAAGCTCTTCTTCAAATTCACAAACTCTAAATTTATATGTGATTTAATGGTTGAGACAAGATGATCAAACAATAAAACCACAACCAATCAATCAACAACTAAGAACAAATAATAAAAATACAAGTATGTATACAAGTAAAGCTATAAAAAAATGAACACACGATTTATAGTGGTTCGATCTTTTCAAGATCTACATCCATTACCTTGAGTCCACACTGAAGGATTTCAACAAATTCACTAAATGTTTCAATCAAGCAATTACACAAGAGGTTCACCCTTCAATGGGTTTTACCACAATAACCTCTTTTACAATCTAATGAACAAGGTTCACCCTTATCACAAAGAGTTTTATGTCACTAGACAACCTAGACCAATCTAATCCAAGGCTCACCCTCACCAATGGGTTTTACTCAACAACCTTGATTAATTTAGTCAATGGCTCATCCTCCACAAGGGTTTTAAGTCTCTTGACAACCTTGTATCAATCACAAAAATATTGGAAAGATAGAGTTTGGATGTTACCAACGCAGCTTGGTGGATGAATGCAATAGCTAGCACCTCTTCACTTCTTGCCTTTGGAATCTTAAATTTTAACCTTTGACCACAAGGCAAATTGAGAGCTCTTCAAATAATTTTGATGTAAAACAAGTTAAAGCTTGAAGGATTTCTAAAGTTCAAAAGTTCATCTAAAAATTTGGAGTTTATGGCTTTTACAGATTTGAAATATTGGCTTTAACAGTCATTAAACGGCTAGTTTCTGAGAAGTTGGACGTCCGAACTTGCTCATATGCGTCCGATCTTTCGCCTGAACTTTACTATGACAAGTTGTATGGAAAAGTTCGGACGTCTGAAATTTTCTTTTTGTGTTCGAACATTCGTCCGAATTTCTCTGGAAAAACAGTAACCATGCTATCAGAGGAAGTTCAGACGTCTGAACTTCATCATTTGCGTCCGAACTTGCGTCTGAATTTCTCTGGAAGCACAGTAGCCATTTTCAAAGTTTGGACGTCCGAACATGCATCCGAACTGATCAAACTTTGTTAAAACATTTGAAAATCAATCTTAATAATTTTGAAAACATTTTTTATAAATAGGTAAGTCATTTAAACACTTTTAAACTCAAAAACCGTTACCAAAACACTTTTAAACTCATAAACCGTTACTCAAGATCATTTAAGACTTAAAAAGCATACATGTTTTTCAAAAGTTCATTTAAGATTCAAAACAAGTTTTGTGCTATCTTATGCATTCAACAGATTCCAAGACACACAAGTGTAGGGTTTACCAAAGAATATACCTATTAAGCATATGTTACCTACACTTCAAGTTTTCAATGCCTTTAATCATCTTTGAACAAAAATTTTCAATCTTCAATCACTTTGACTCATTGAAGTGTTCTTGCATTTTGGCTTTAAGGCAACAAGACTTCATACTTCTTTAATCCAAAAATCCTATCACACAATTAGCATAAAGATTATTCCACATCAATGATTGTCATTATTCAAAACGTAATTAAAACTTTATGATTTGCCCTTAGGGCTAACAATCTCCCCCTTTTTGATGATGACAAACTTTGATGCAAAATGTGATGGATTTAAACAATGTAGTACAAATAAGTATTGATGTCAATGATAGATAATAACCAATTTAGTATATTGACATTCAAAAGGCTCAATATGAGCCTATAACCCAACCAACCTCCATTTACCTTCTTCCTTCCAACAAACAATTAGGATAGGATATATAGCATTTAATCATTTAGAAAAGGTTCTAAGAGAGGTTTTAAGGTTGTAAAAGTTTAACAATGCTCCCTCTTAGATTGTGCTCATTTTTCAACAAGTTTGGACTTGAGATGTTGTGAATCCGAATTTTGACATATCAAGTCTGAACTGTAAAATAAGTGAAATGAAAGATACAATTTTTTAAAATAAGCTTTCCTAAGGTTATTCAAACATATTAGAAGAGATTAAAACATATTTGAATCAATTTGAACGACAAAAGAACACTTTTTGGCAACAAAATATGGATGCATCTGAATTTTTGACTCATGCATCAGAATTTTGAAATTTTAAGTCCAAACTGTAAAATATGTGAGATGAAGGCTGTAATATTTGAAAATAATCCTTCCTAAGGTTGTTCAAATAAAATTAGAAGCGTTAAAATAGTTTTTAAATAATTTGAACAATAGAAAAATATTTTTGGCAAAAAAAAATATTTAAAGTCATTTAAGATTCAAAACAAGTTTTGTGCCTCTTATGCATTCAATAGAATCCAAGACATACAAGTGTAAAGTTTACAAAAGAATATACCTATTAAGCATATGTGACCTACACTTGAAGTCTTCAATGCCTTTAATCATCTTTGAACAAAATTTTTCAATCTTCAATCACTTTGACTCATTGAAGTTGTTCTTGCATTTTGCCTTTCAGGCAAGACTTCATACTTCTTTAATTCACAAAATTGATATAAAGATTAGTCCACATCAACGTTTGTCATTATTGAAAACTTAATTAAAACTTCATGATTTTCCCTTAGGGCTAACAGTTGCTATTCGTGGCACTGTTTTCAATGAGGTCTTACAACTCTTCCGGTCTCTTCAAACTGGTGTTCCCTCCCAAAAAGGCATCAATGAGTTGCTTGGAAAGGAAGTTTACCCCACTATGGAATATTTACATTTGATGCCCCAAATATAGACTATGATGTGGACATTTTCTCAAGAGCTCCTTCAATCTCTCCCAAGATTCATATAGGCTTTCACTCTCCATTTGTTTAAATGAGAAGATGTCATTTCTTAGCTTTTTCATCCTTGCCAGAGGGAAGTATTTGGTGATAAACTTCTCGGCAAGATCATTCCATGCAGTGATAGATCCTAGTGAAAGTGATTTCAACCATGAATTAGATCGATTCCTCAATGAGAATGGAAATAATTGAAGATGAATGCCGTCTTGAAAAAATCGTTGATCTTGAAAGTATCATATATCTTCAATCTTCAAGAAATTGAAGATTTAGGCATTTGGGTCTTTGTTTGGCAAACAGTCAAATTGCACCAATTGTTGAACCACCTGTATAATATATGGCTTGATCTCAAAATTTTTGGCTTCAACCCTTGGTCAAGTAATGCTTGACTCTACCCCTAATAAAGAAGGTGGTGCATAATCTCCTATTGCCTTTTGCCTTGCATTTCTGTTTCCATTTCCATTACCATCATTTCCATTATATGCCATGTTGTTCTTTTTTTGAGGATTCTAACCTTCAATTTCAACTCCTTCAAGTATCACTTCAAGATTTGTACCCCTTGTATCCCTAAGGAAAGTTTGTTCAACCCAGAATTAAGGTCAACCAATTTGTCTGAATTACTCGGTATTATAAATCAATAAGTTCACACCTTCACCAAAAATACAAATAAAAGTTCAACCTAAGGAATTTTCACTAAAACAGGACAAACACACAAGAACACAAGCTAAACACTTCAAATCACCTATAATTAAAAAATTGCAAACAAGCAAATAAATGCTAACACTAGTAACAAGTAACATAAAAGCTAACTCAAAGACCTAAAGGGGCCGGGGGGGGACTGAATTAGGTCTTTGGCTAATTATTAAAAATCTTTCCCTTTTTGAGCTAAGAAAATCCTTTGCCTTAATAAAAGTTCTTATTTAAATTCATAAACTTCGAGTTCATATGTGATTTGATGGTTGAGACAAGATGATCAAACAGTGAGACTACAACCAATCAATTAACAACAAAGAACTAATAATAATAATACAAGTATGTAAACAAGTAAAGCTATACGAAAATGAATACACGATTTATAGTGGTTCGATCTCTCCAAGATCTACATACACTACCTTGAGTCCACACTCAAGGATTTTAACCAATTCACTAAATGGTCAATCCAAACAATTACACAAGAGGCTCACCCTTCAATGGGTTTTACCACAACAACCTCTATTCAATCTAATAAATAAGGTTCACCCTTATCACTAATAGTTTTATGTTACTAGGCAACCTGGACCAATCTAGTCCAAACCACCAATGGATTTTACACAACAACCTTAATTAATCTAGTCTATGGTTCACCCTCCACAAGGGTTTTAAGTCTCTTGACAACCTTGTACCAATCACAACAATAATGTAAAGAGAGAGTTTGGATATTACCAACACTTCTTGGTGGATGAATACAATAGCTAGCACCACTTCACTTCTTGCCTTTGGAATCTTGAATTTTAACCACTTTGTTGGTAGATAATTACACAATGTTGCACCTTCACACTTTGTTGTCTTTAGAATCTTGAATGATCAATTGAAAGTACAAGACAAAAGAGAGCTTTAATGTTTACTAAAGACTTTGGAATGTTTAGAGTTCTTAGAGATTCAAAACATACAAAAATTCTGGAGTTTTTAGCTTTTATAGAATTCAAAAATTAGTTTTAACAGTCATAAAACGGCTAGTAACGGCTAGTTTCAGAAAATTCGGACGACCAAATTTTTCTTGTGCGTCCGAACTTATCGTCCGAATTTTACTGTTGCATGTTTTCTGGAAAAATTCGGACGACCGAATTTTTCTCATGCGTCCGAACTTGCATCCGAATTTTTCTGGAAAAACAGTAGCCATTTTAAAGTTTGGTTTTCAAACTTTGTAGAATCATTTGAAATTCAACTTCAATAAGTTTTAAAACATTTTGTATGAATAGATAAGTTATTTAGACACTTTTAATTTTAAGAACCATTATCAAATCTCTTTGATCATACAAAGTTTACTCAAAATCTTTTAAGATTCAAAAACACACATTAATCAAAAGTTCATTCAATGCCATTTAAGATTTAAAAAAATAATTTTGTGCTCTCTTATGCATTCAATAGATTCCAAGACAAACAAGTGCAGAGTTTACAAAAGATATACCTATTAAGCACATGGGACCTACACTTCATGTCTTCAAAGCTTTCAATCATCTCGAACAAACTGTTCAATCTTCAATCACTTTGACATATTGGAGTTGTTCTTGCATTTTAACTTCAAGGCAATGAGACTTCATACTTCTTAATCCAACAATCCTATCACACAAATGATATAAAGATTAGCCCTCATTAATGTTTGTCATTAATCAAAACTTAATCATGACCTCATGATTTGCCCTTAGGGCTAATACTAACAAGTAAAATGAATAAATCAATAGAGTTTGAGTTTTCCTAATATTGACCAATCATTCCCGATAACAGCACCAAAAACTTGATATATTATGTGCCCTTATGCATAATTATATTGTATTCTCCAACAATTAGCATACAAATACAAGGTAAGCGCACTTATTATTTTGTTTAGTATAATAGTAAGTAAATCAAATGCTATATCCTTCGGGATGATCAAATAACATTACTCACTTTTGTTCTATTGTTTAGCCTACCAATTCAATTATAAAAATGATTAAAATAAACTATTATGAATAAAAATCTAACTTAAGTAATTAAAATTACCTTAACTAACCTTGCTTGCAAAGGGATATTTAATTGAGAAAATAATACTTGAATGAAAAATTTCCCTAAAATTACATATGTTTGGTTAATTAGTTTTTCCTTCTTATGTTTTGTGAAATTCCTATATTAGAGCTTACTCTCTCTAGATGAGAGTCCTATACCCTTAGATTAGTCAGTTGAAATCTCTTTCCAAGTAATTTAACCTAAGACTGCAGTTGGATTTGTGAATTTCTAATTATATTACTCTAATTACCAAGAAGGTGTTGAGACTTGAGGCCCCTATCTTTAGTCACCTAAATCACCTCTATTATTCATGTTATGATCTATTCCACCTTTCATTTCTCAACTCCAAGTGAAAAAAACCCAAACAATACATAAGAAATTGAAGTTCAATTAACCAAGAATTCATTCATGTAGATAATAATTGGAATTCATAATCATCGAAGCATCAAAATTCTAGCTCATAATATTACAAAATAGAGAATACAATACATTAGAAGAAGTGTAGAGAATTTCTCATTTTCATTTCTTCAACTCCTATCTTCTTCTATGCTTGAAATCTCCAATTTGGCGTTGGAAAAGTAGGAGCTTGGACTTGAATCTTCAAGATTAAGGCTTCCCTCCTTCAAGGTATAATCTTCTCTATTGATTTCTCTTGCAAAGATCAAGATTTTTTAAGATTTTTTCTTCAAGAAAATGACCTTTCTTTGCTCTTCACGACTCTTCAAGATGCCTTTAGGAACTATTTATATCTCCCCTAAAATGGAGAGAGAACGTGGAAAAAAATCTGCACTGCCAGCTCAAGCAGCGTTGCCTATGTAGTCCAGGAGGCACCGCTTGTCCTTAGTTTTTCAGAGTTTCTAAAAATTGGTTTCACATGGATTTTGGTGGTGCCGCTTGCTTCAAAATAAAGGTAAGGGCAATTTTTGTCTTCTAACTTCGTTCCAAATGTCTAGAATCTTCATCCTTTTTGCACCCTTAATCTTCAATAAACTTTTATGGGACAAGTGAAGCAAGGAAGGGAGTATAAATGGTGATTAAAACACACAAATTCAATACAAATTGAAGCTCAAAATGATCATAAAAATGGAGCAAAAATATCACAAATCAATTTCGCTATCTTCCAACGCAATAGAAATTAGCAGGCTACATCCAGTTAGTGCAAGACAATTTGTGCAAATAAATGTATTTCACTATCAAAGTGGATGACTTCAACTAATAGTGCAAGATAGTTTGAATTGCATTTCTTATCAACTCTTTGCACACTACAGCTATGTCAATGTCACAAGCTAGACCACTTTCTTCAATCTATGGATGGTGATTTGCCCCAATTATTCCAGCCAACAACTCAGGAATAAAAGGAATAATTACATCTCTAACTTGAACAACATGATAAAATAAACTTTTAGGATAATCTACATCTCTATCAAGGTTAACATAGAATTTATGCACAATGTTGAGGTTGTAGAACGAAGCAAATGTAATAGAGTCAAACAACTTAATCCTCTTCAACAAAACAATCAATCTTTGTTGTTCAAATTTTGCTTCATCAATTAGTCATTCTGCTAGAACAAACATTTTTTTTTGCAGTCTACTATCATAGTTGAAAAACAAAACCATCAAAGCTATCTTTGACTTGAATCTTGCCACCATCAACTTGCTCCTTTTTTACTCTATTCCTTTATCATTTTTTGGTAGGCTTCTTAACATTTTTTTTGCCTTTTTGTTTTTTGTCTAACTTTCTATTTTTCACTTCAACATTATCAATTTTTTGTGTGTCAGCATCCTTATTGTCTAATTGTAGTACTTTAATAGTCTTACAGTTGATAGGAGGATTAGCTGCTTGCCATTTTTCTTTGTAGAATTTTCTTGATTAGAAGATTCAGTTAGACCAAAATCATCCGGAACAACTTCATTTGCAGGCATACCATAATAGAAAACTCTAGCTTCAATAGGTGTATTAGACTCAACTTATGTTCAATAAGTTTATTAGAAGCACCAAAATAAACTTCAGGTTCAATAGACTGTGCAGGCATATCAGAATCATTAATAGGTACATTATGCATCTCTACATCTTCAGTCAAATTGCCATTTTCAATTGGTTCAACAAACACATCAATATCCAGATTGCCAACCCTAGGTTCCACAAATTTAACTTGTATAGATTCCACATTATATTCAACAATAGGTTGATTAACAGATGAATTAGACATAATATCACTAGAAAACCCAACAAGACAATTTTCAACAGCTTAAAGAAATAGTTAGGAACAAATATAGCACAACCATGGGGTTCTCCATAAATTCTCTATTGGGCATATGAGTTCTAGCATAGTTCAAATAACAAGTCACAATAAAACCAGAAATTCCACCATCACATGGAACAATTTGCATATTAGCAGTTTCCTTAACAATCGACACAACAAGAGGATTTGATGTGTTACAAGAAATTTGTGCTTCTATTGCAAAATCTGCAACTGTTTCTTTTAGATTCCTTTGTAAAGATGGCCTCGTTGAAGTGCCAGTGTTTTCTCTTCACCTTTGCTGTCTGATGGACTCTATAAGCTTCAAAGTTTCACGAGCAGTGTTGCACGATGAAGAGTGAATATTGTAGAGAATTTTTAGGATGCTTCGAAGAGGAAAGGTTGTCAAAGAGAGAAAAATAGTGACATAATGATCAAAACTTAATCCCTTAACAAGGCAACTATCTTTTGTGGTTCCCAAAATCATTCAATAACTTTTCTTTTGATTTTTCGAACTCTGACATATTTTTGTGGTTTTTAAATTTTTTTGAAAGAAAAAAGCACAAAAAATTTAAAAGCACAAAAAATCTAAAATGCATATGTTACAATCAAAATATATTAACTCCTTTTATAAAGTGCAAAGTTGTTGTGTTTTGTTATCTAACAATCTCAAATTTATACTCAATTTTATTACAATCTCTAACAATTTGCACACAAACACTAGGCAAGTGCACCTATCGTTATGAGTAGTACAATGGTAAGTAAATTCAAATGTCGTATCCACGGGGGTGGTTAAATACCATTACTCACTTTCTACTCTATTGTTTAGCCTATCAAAATTGCTTGTGAAAATGGTTGAAATTACTACTAGGAATAGAAGTATAACTTAGCTAATTAAACCAACTTAACTAATTTTTGTTTCCAAGAGAGAATTGAATTGAGAAAACAATACTTGAATGTTTAATCCCCCTAAAATTACCTATGTGATAGAAATGTCTCTTGGTTGATAAATTTCACTTCTTATGTTTGATGAAATTCCAATGATAGAACTCACTCTATCTCTAGATGAAAGTTCTCTACTCATAGATTAATTAGTTGAAATCTCTTTCTAACCAATTCAACCGAAGAATGCATTAAGAATTGTGAATTTCTAATTAGATTTCTCTAATCATCTAGAAGATGTTTAAGTTTCTATCTCTAGTCACCTAAATCATCCCCATTGTTTGTGTATGGTCTATTTCACCATTCCTTTCTCAATTCCAAGTGAAAATTTCTAGATTATGAATCAATTGTCAATCACCCTTCCTTTCTCAATTCCAAGTGAAAAAAATTCAGATTTTGCATCATTAATCCACTCAATCAATTCAACCATTCAAACTCACAAACAATCTATAAGAAATTTGAATTCAATCAACCAAGGAAACAATTCATTCACATAGGTAAAATCTAGGGTTCATACCTATGCAAGTATTCAAAATTTTAGTTCATCAACATATTACAACTCAAAGAATATAAACCAATAAAGAAAGAGTAAGAATTGCTCATTTTCATGGTGTAAAATCTTCTCTTCCTCAAGGTTGAAATTCGTCATTGTACGTCACTGTAGCATTGAGAAAATTGCAACTTTTTCCATGAATCTTCAGGATGGATGTTCTCCTTTTTCAAAGATTCAATTTTCTCTCTTGATTTATCTTGCAAAGATGAAGATTTGGTATGGGATTTGAGTGAGTTTTTGCTATTTTTCTTTCATCCCAACTGGCTCTCTTGTTTTTGCCCTAAAGGAGTATTAAAATCTGCCCCAAAAGAGAGATAAAAGCAGCATAAAAATAGTTTCAGATCGACACAAACGGCGCCACTTGGATCACAGCAAACGGTGTCGCTTGCCCCCAGTTTTGGTGCAAGGTTCCGCTGCACGACTGTGACACTGTTTTGATTTTTAGGTGAATTCAGAGCATTGAATCAGGATTGTCGGTTTTCATAGAGATTTGAATCACCTCAATTGAGATCTAGATCTCAAGATATGATTATTCTACCAAAATGTGTCAAAACTGGAACACAATGCAGAATAGGTGAATTTGCAGCATAAGCAGGGTAGGCAAATGAACCCCGATTGATGCAAATTTTACCATTCTGAAAACTCCAGAATGTCCTCTATAATTGTATAGAATACCACTTTTGCATTTGGAATCTGTATAGAGGTCAAAATCACACATGAAAAGTCTATACCAATCTATTTTTCTCTACATTTCTCTATTTTTCTTCATTGTATAAAATTCCCTTGTTTGCTTCATTTAATTCCAAATCTTCAATAATCTCACCTAAAGCAAATAAGAGATAAAGAGAGTATAAATGGTGATTAAAACACCAAAATTTAACATAAAATTAAGCTCAAAATGATAATTATATAGAGCACGAATATGGAATATCAAAAGTCCCAGTGCACTTCTCAACTCCTCAAATCTTGAAGCATCAAGTGATTTGATCAAGATATCTGCTAACGGCTTTTGTGTTGCAACATATTGAATGACAATAACTTTCTATTTAACAAGGTTCCGTATGAAGTGATGGCGTAAGTCGATGCTTTTGTTTGACTGTGTTGAATTTGATTCTTTATGATAGCTATTGCACTTATGTTGTTACCATACATCACTAACTCATTTTTTGTCAATCCATAGTCATTTAGCATTTGTTTCATCAACTATAATTGAGTACAATAGTTACTTGCTGTAACAAGCTTTGAATATTCCATGTTGAAATTCTTTACCAGGTTTTGTGCAGATTTGGTTGGTGAGATGAATATACCATCTTTTAATTGTTTAATCTGCAAACTAAGAAAGAAAGTTAGATCCTCAACCATATCCATTTCAAATTCTATTTCCAAGAGTTTAGAAAACTATTTTGCGAGCTGTGTTAAGAAAACTATTTCAAATCATTGTTATAGATTTGTGCCTTCATAACTTGTGTGTTTAGCCTTTTAATAAATATTTTTTTGTTAGCTCCCCCTCTGTTATAGTCTCTTGTCAATAGAAAGTTTGTTAATCTCTTGTACAATGCCCTTGGGGCTTGTTTAAGTCCATAAAATGCATTTTTCATATTATAAATGTGATTTGGGTGATCAAGATCAACAAACCCTATTGGTTGTTCAACATGCGCCTCTTCTTGTAAAAATCCATCTAGGAACGCAATTTTTTCATCCATTTGTTGAAGTGTGAACCTCTTACACATATAACAACCAACAACAATCTGATGGATTGTAGTTGAGCTACTGGAGTAAATATTTTGTCAAAATATACTCTTTCAACTTGTGTGCATTCCTATTCAACAAACCTGATCTTATTGCATGCTGTGTTTCCAGGTTCATCAGTTTGTTGCGAAACATCCACTTTTTTCCACTCACAATGATATTTTTAGGATGTGGAATAAGTTTTCACACATCATTACATTTCAAATTGTTGAAGTTCATCCTGCAAGACAACTATCCATAATTTGTTCGTCAAGGTTTCTTTGATATTCTTTTACTCCAGTATTAAAGTATATCATGAAAGCATCACTATCTCTTTGTAATTGATCTTTAAATTTCCTTTGGTTTTCATGGACACATCTAAGCTTGCAATGATCAAATCTGTAGGATGATTCTCTTTTATTCTTGAAGGTAACTTTTTGTGTTGAACTTTTCCTAATGTCATTTGTATATTTGTTACAGTGTTTGTTAATTTCTCTGGTTTCTGCGTTTATCTCAATTTTGATAGATTCCTGATTTTTGACAAGATTTGGTTCATCCTTATCTGCTATTTCTGCCTCTTCTTTCTTTATTGTAGTAGCATCCTCAACATCAATATTCATGGTCTCCATTACAGCTCTATTTTTCCTGTTGAATACTCGATAAGCTCTACTATTGCTGAAGTAGCCAAGGAATACACCTTTATCACTTCTTGCGTTCAATTTATCCAAATGTTCCATGTTATGTAGAATGTAACAATTACTCTCCAAAATATAAAAATATATCAAGTTTGGCTTGCTTCCTGTCCATATTTCATAGGCAGTATCAGTGGTGTGAGACCTTAGATAAGTTCTGTTGATGATATATATTGCTGTGTTAACAGGTTCTCCCCACAATGTTTGTGATATTTCCTTAGAGTTCAACATCACACTAGCCATTTCATGGATAGTTTTGTTCTTTCTCTCAGCCACACTATTATGTTGATGTGTCTTTGGTCTAGAAAACTCTTGTTGAATACCATAACCAACACAAAATTCGTTAAACAATTGGTTATCAAATTCCTTACCTTGATCACTTTGTAATTTACAGAGTGATGAAATTTTCACTGTGTGTAGCTTTAAAAACAATTTTAAAAATTTGTTCTAACTTTTTCAATAGCAACAACTTTGGTAGCAAATCTTAGTGGTAAGGATTTCAAGGCTTTATGCACCAAATTTTTTTTAAGAATATTTTTGACGAAATTGAAATGTTTAATTTGTAATATTACGCAATTTGCTACTAAAGATGGAGATTCTTTCATCCTCTCCCATTCTCAACTATTCAAACTGTATGGTTAACTTCTCCAATTTTGACATTCTAATAGTACTAGTTCCTTCATATGTTGTCTACATGACTTCCCATGCTTCTTCAATAGATTAGTACGTTGAGACTAACTTAAATTGCAACGCATCAACTGCGGTGAAGATAGCATTAAATGCCCTAATGTTTGTTAAATTCATCACTCGTTCAACATTTGTCCATGCCTCCATGGGTATTTCAACAACAACTCTCTCATGATTCATTATAGTTAGTGGAGTCCATCCTTTTTAAACAAAAATCAAGACATTTTCATCAATAATATAAATTAATACTCTCATTCATGCTTTCTAATAGGCATAACTTGCTTATCCAGTACTGGTGGTCCGGTTACTGATCTAGCTTCTTTTGCCATAATTGCACAAACCATCTCTCAACGATCTCACATGCTAAGTTAAAAGCAAATCAGCAACAATCAATAACCTGCTTTGATACTACTTGTAAGATTAGGTTCGTACAAACTTTTTATGCCTTTGTAAAATTTAGTGTGTTGAAGTTGTTTTTGACAGTTTAACACAATATATACAAGTAGAATAATGGTAACACTATTTGGGTTATCAGCCGATGTCTGCAAGGCCATGCCTAGAAAAGTAATCAAATAAGCGTTTTGTTACAAAAGTACATGAATATCTCAATCTCATCTAATAATTCCCTTAATGGACTTAGCATACACCCTTTGCCAATGCTACCTCAACAGTAGCAAATTCAATAATCATAGTGTTGCCTTTGAAAATCTAACAACTACAGTGTTTCCTTAACAATTGGAGCCGCACCAATCATAACTGTTTCCTCCATGATTGTTGAACTATCATCCAACAACAACCACTACCTCCACGATTGTCAAACTTTCATCCAACCACAACTTGTTTTTATCAAACTCGCCTCCATAGGAAGTATTGAATGCTTTTTGATAGGATGCGACAAGATCACACTTTTCTCACAGTACATGACTAAACTTTGTCAGCTACAACATCCTTTCCTTCGTGATATGGATGGAACATGAACATGCGAAGTGCCTCCAATGATTTGTTGAAGAAATCAGAATCATGCTTGAACAAAAACAACATGCATTAGCACAAGAGCACCATAATGAAAGATAAATGTGCAAAAGAACTCCTCCAGAAAAAGCTTCTATATCATGAGTTTTTTGAATCACCCTCTCAAGAATTAACTTAAGATGCCGAGAGTTTTCTTCAAGTCTTTCCACTATTTTTTTTTAATTTGCTTTGAAGCTCCATCATATAGAGTTGTTAGAGAACTGTGATTTTCTTTTCCTTCAAGATTGATGTCCCTAAATTATAGCAAGATATCCCCAAATTGTCGGATATAAATCTTCTTAATATTTGGTATTGATAAATTACCATATGATCCACCAAATATTCTAATCAAGATCTTTAAGAGATATCAAATATCTTGTGCTTACAATAACAGAGTTTTGTTCAAATAATGACAAGTTTTATATTGACTATTGTTATAAAATTCTTTTTGGCCAATAATATCACATCAAAATCCTCCTTGCCAAGAGAATGTCGTAAAAATCACTTTTCTATTACCTCCAAAATAAATTAATAGTTAGGGAGCATTCAGTGCATGTCTATAGATGTCAGTTTTGAGTATTTTGAGCACCAAAATAAATTCTCCAAATCTCATATATAAGTTTAGGCATTTAGACCACCAAAATCAAAATTATTCAGCCAACCAAGGGTATTTTTTACTATCCAAAAAAAGAAACAAAATAAGTTTAAAACTCTATGACCTCCTCCCATGCTTTTAGTGTAGTATACAAACATTATAAACTAAATTCTAAAATAGGAATGAAATGAAAGATAGTAGAGAGAATTGGAGTGCAAACTAACTATTATGGCGTGGTATTCTGTCCTTTAAAATCTAGGAAAGTTTTTCATGCTCATATACTTTTATTTATTTAGCATTTTTCTTTTCAGAAAAATTATCAACATACATATGCAATCATAATAGTTAAACTTTTCATAAGTATTTTAGTTAGCGTGATTATTTTATATAGACATTTTAGTCTTTTGTAAAATTATAATGTTCATATTTCTCTTTTTTCCTCCCTTTTCTGGGAAATGATAAATTGAGGATAAAATGCATTTTTATCCTTTGTTTAAGTACTTGGATGATGTCTGTATAAGAAACATATCTTCGCAAATTAGCTAAAACTATTTATGGAAGTTATATAATCTATTTGTATATCTCATGCACGGTATCGTGTTTTGTTATTTTTATAAACCATTTGTTTTGTGAAATTCTTAACTAACATAATTATTTTTTAGATCATAGTAGCATATACTTTTTCTTCTTCCTCTTCCTTCGTGAAATCTATTACTAGTCTTCTTTTGTGTCGCTACCAACATTCTCTTCGTGAATGATTAGGAACTTGGTATGTCCTACATTTGACATGACACTACCTGGAACAATGATTATTCTTTTTACAAATGACGCAACATTTGTAGCTTTTCTTTTTTCAAAAATGCCGGGAAAAATGCATGGTTGTGCTCTCGCCTTGCTTGATGTATCGAAGTGAAGAGGCATCCTTCTTCTGATTCTTCATGAATTCCTTCTGTTGCATTCCTCCTTCCATCTTTTATTTCATGCACTGTTTTGTCCTTGATAGCCTTTCTCAACGATATCTCAAAGATTCTGAGATATAAAGAAGTATTGCATTTCTGACCACCACTAATCATAGTGCTCGCCTTAAAAAATTAGCACCTCACATGGAGAGTACTTAATCATATTGGGAGTAGAATTATATGTAGAAGACTTGATTGAAAAGAGAAATGGACTAAGCATAGATGCTCTTTACCAAATTTATTAGTGTAGGCGGAAGATTGGTGGTTAAAAGACGAGTTTGCTAATAGGTGCTGCTGCACTCTTGAATATATTTGATGATTTTTTCTGATTGGTTACTACTACAGATCATAATTCTGTTTATACAGCCGTTAGCTTACTGTTTACTCTAGCTAGACATTAATACTAGGAACTTTTTCAAGAATTGGAATATTAACTGCATCATCTTTTAGGTAGACTGTATCTTACTATGAAAGCAGTGGTTAACTATCTCCATTTAGTTACTCACTAAGTTTCAAAATATATATGTAACTTTTTACTTTTATTTATTTCAAAATACAAATAATCTTTTATATAAATACTTTATTTATTATTTTATTTTAAATTTTACCCTTATCTTCAACTAACTATTTAAATACTTTTATTTTTTAAAAACCATTAGTTTTTCAACTAACCATCCTAAACATCAATCTTTAGTATTAAATTTGATACAATAACCAAGAATTTTTAAATAGGGGCATATACACCTCTGTCAAAATTTGTAATAAAATTTACTAAAATTTTAATTTTTGTGTAAAAGAGAAATATATCATATATTTTGAAACGAATGGAGTATTTTATAAAAAAGTAAAATCTACAAAAGCAGGTGAAGTTGGGAAGGTTTATAAGTTGACAATATATGAATTTCTTTTGAACAAAAAGTCACCTGAAGTCAGAAAAACTTGTCAATCGAGGATATGAATATGTTTTGGTTTTGATTAAAAAAAAAACCCGTCACTAACGAAATTGGAGAAAATAATTCAGAGAACATGTAGATCCATATGTTGGCTTAAAAAAATTGATAATTGGACATGTCCGTAAAGATTTTTCAGGTGAAATTTTAAAAATACCACACAACTATATTTTAAATAGAAATATTCCCCTCTCCCCAAACCTATCCAATTTCTTAATTCTCTTTCTCCTTTGTAGTTCCGCTTTTCATTTTCCTCCATCCTTCACTTCCAACCCTATAACGACATGCAAACCCTCCTCTGCATGGTATATTTCCACCATTTTTCACTTTTTCCAATCATCTTTCTCTTCTAACGTTTCCCATTATCCTTTCCAGTTTACTCCATTTTCAACTTTATTCCAAATGTCTTCTTTGTCATCAAGCAACTAATATTCTTGTATGCAGTACTCTTATAAAGCAATATCATGTTTTTCGTTCTATTATTTCACCGGATTTTTTGTCAAAAAAATGCTCATGTTCTCATTTGACAAACTCTCTCAACTTCAGCAATTTTTTTGAACTTATTATAAGTATTAGCATTGTTCACGTGTAAATACACGTGATAAAATTTTGAAGAATAAATGCTTTTAGTTTATATTTTTATAGATTAAAAATATTTTTAAATTATAAATATATCTCGAATTAATTGTTTATTTAACTATCACAATATATAATTGCCAAAATAACTTTTGTTAAATAAGAGATAGAAAAGATCCTTAAAGTAGTGTAGGATTTAGTTTTCTTTATATCTAACTTGCTATCATAAGCAGTATTCTATTATGATATTGTATTTTTTTTACTTTTCAATTTTTTTTTTTAAATTTCGAGTCCTTTCCATTGATTTTGTCAATTTGTTAACAATAATCAAGTTGTAATTTGGGAAGTATATATACTAATTTGATAATTGCTCTAAGAAAGAAAGGAAAAAAAAGAGATTTGATAATTGCTTATGACTATATGTTGTAAAATTCGGTTGCAATAGACACAAAACTAACTATAAAACAATAACAAAGAAAACTTTGAACTCTAGCAAAAGAGAGAAAGAGAGAAACAAGAAATGTAGATACCAAAATTTTATTGAGAGTTTTTCATCATATATCTTCACTTTTATAAACTCCTATTTATAGAGTTAGAAGTGATATTTCCCATCATAGATCATTAGTAGCCTTATCTAAAACTCACATAACTTACATCCCATTATCTCCCATGTTCTCTATGATAATGGAGATACATGGGAGATAATGGGGTTAGTGGTATATAAAAGATGGATGTTACAATTTTGTTTGTAACCCTTAACCTTTCATATTTCATAACTTCAAACATATATTAATACTTGGGATAATGGACCTCCACATAATTAATATATTCATAACACAATATTTTTTTTAGTAACTTATTTATCTTTTTAGTTCTTTAAGTTATCTTTGTTAAACCTAACTTACAACTAATTTCTCCGAATTAGTTATTTCTATGTAATTCCCAAATAATTATCATTGGGATGCAAAAACTATCAAAATGACAGTAATCATTTCAGAAAAATAATCTTTTTTATCAAAGGGCATTTTAAGGTATTAAAAAAAGTAAAAATATACAAGTTTAAATCTGCGTGACCCACTTTTAGTATGGTATAGATAAACTTTCTTTTCTTTGAAGGCATGAAATATTCTGTCTCATCTTTCAGCTCAAAAAGGACTTCACTTAACCACAATGAAACATTGTATAATGAGGTTGGTTGATATTCTCCCTACCACTTTATGGTACTTTGGCTAATGGTGAAAAACATAGTGAAAAATTGTACGAATTTGGATGATCTGCTTGAAGATGTTTGAAGTCATACAATACCTAAACGCAAGTAAATTGAAAGATATCTTAGTTCCCAATCCACGAAAGATATTCACAAACTGAAGAAGGTGAACAAGAAAGTCGTGAAGATGCATTTATATGGGAGGAATCACGAAGTTATATTACAAAATTCATATCCTTACAAACTGGTCACTCATTTATTTTTTTCCCCATTATATCTACATTTTTTCAATTGAAGACCGGAAGAACAACGTGTTTTGGCTCTAGTCAAGACTCAAGCAATTTATTTGGTTCCAAAATCCAAATCGAGGGTATGCTTATAAGACATACACTACCCTGTGCAGCAAATAAAGTAAGTAATCAAAATATGGCATGTAACATCTTGTAACTGGGAACTGTAGGGATCAAGCCAAAGAATCCTGTTGGTAATCCTTCAATGGTCTAGTGGCTCATTTTTCTGGGAGATCAGCAAAACATGATGAACTTCTCCATAGGAAGTTGGAAAATTTACTTCTGTGCTGTGTTCCAGGAGAAACATCCGGCGACTTAGGATCATTACTGGTTCGTGGGTTTTGCATCTCATGAAGATAATTATGGATCGCTGGAAGAAATCCCAAATTTGCAGCATCATCTTTCCACTTATTGTACTCCATGAAGCCTTTCAACACTTCCTCACCATTGCCTAAACACATTATCCTGGATTCTTTCCTACTAATGAGTGCCCATGATTTTCCATCCTTGCCAAAATTTAGCAGGTTCTTGATATCTCGTGTCAATGAATCAGTTTCAGCAGATTCAATAGACAATGTTGATTTAATTATGCTCTCAAGTCTGTGCCGGAAGAACCTGATCAAATTTAGGTCTTAAATACAATGACTTAGATTTTCAGAACTATTGTACTTATGTTACTCCCTGTCACATCTGTAGGACAGCTTCTTCCCATGTAAAACATTTCCAGTGGGAGGTTTGCAATACTTGCAACTTCACGTGCTGAAGAAGTAAATCTACGAATCCATTCCTTGTCCTCACCTCCATATAAGCAAATATATCTGTTTTCTGCAATCTGAAATGGGCAAAACTTTCAGTTAGTTCCTGTGTACATGTGAAGCAGATCCATTGGCTGATAACTGATCTTTCAAGACACAAGAACCAGTTTATACCAAGTTGGAGAGCATTGGATCAATTGAGTCCACTAGAAAATCAATCTCGCAAGGGTCGCTCTTACTTAGCATTTCCTCCCCCAATTGATCAGTGAAGGGTAGTGTACGATTGACAAGTAAATTTTTACGGCCAACTACACTAGCATCAGATTTCCTTAAGTTAGTGAAAATATTTCCATGACTGTTGGTTATTCATGCTTCAACCAGTAGGTAAAGTTTAACATGACAGGATGAAGCAATAACAAGAGAAAAGAAATAAAAATTTGCCCAAGTGCAACAACATATCCTTTGCTTCAAAAATGATTATGGAATAACATGAAATGATAGATAAGAACCAAAAAGAAAGACGAAAAGAAATTGATTCGAATTCTGTAGCAGTCGGTCAACATCTAATTTTAAAATGTGGTTGTAGTCCGAAAACAAATGACGTTAAAAGTTGGGACAGCAGGTTAAGAATTCATGTTAAAAGCTAGATGAGAAGCAATTAAGAGTTTGGAAATATCCATGGATGCAAAAATGTCCTTATCGATATTCTCTTCCTGTTTCTCGCCTAAGTATCTACTTCATTTTTGTTATTAAGATGCAAAATTATATTTCTTGTCTGGTTATATAGCTTTTCTACTAATATACTGTATCCCTCTTGCTATCAAGGCTCGAGAGATCTTGAGAATTTTCAATCTTACACTTTTGTCTTTTCAGCACAGCGGTCATTAGCACCAAATCAGATAAGAAGGAAAAGGGAGGATTTTCTTCACGTTTCACTTCTAACTTTGTCCTACTGATAATGAGGGCATTCTTATGAACAAGCAAACTACGAATCATATATTAAGATGAATTGAAGGAATAAACTGAAAGCAAATTAGGAGGCACGCTAAATTTCGTTATGGAGGGGTAATGATGCAAGATAGTATACCATCAAAACTAGAGGCCAGTAAATGGATCTCCGGTTTGGAGTGAAGTGTTTGATAAGCAATTGCATGCCTGTCTGAACGGAGTGGAGTCCCCAACGAGCACAGTCTCTTAATCGAAGTTAAACAGATCTTTCCCGGTGGACAAAATATTTCAGCAGGCACAGTTTCTCCTGTGACAAAGTACACATTCACTTAGGCATGACTTCAGCAGGGACAGGAAATCCGGATATAAAAGGTTGCATTGACAGCAAAATTAACTGTTGATATCTAATCTCTTATTCTAGAAATGAGATTAACAACTGTTCTCTTGGATGAAGCCGAGAAAGCAAAATATCTAATCAATGAGAAGTTATTGCACAGATCTGTTGTGGCTAATTACTACACACTATAGCAGCGCTCTTCCAAAAAATGTCCCATCCGTTCTCTCTCTCTTAGTAGAACTCTCCTCCTTCTCTGTATGAGATGCCCATCGGGTCATCCGGTTCTTCCTTTAGTTTTCTCATCCATCTTCTATTTCTCTGTTTCTCTCCCATAGTCATCCTTCTTCTGTGCCTATCTTCTAATCTTCCTTCTGTTAGCTTTCTCTCTCCTTTTCTCTTTGTCAAACAAGTTTCTTTAGTCCATCTATCCCTTCTCGTGGTTACATAACTAGCTACTCTAGTTAACCTTTAATCTTTCTTCTCATTATGTCTGAAGGTGAAATCCCACCTACCCCAAATGGGGTCCTCGAGTTAACATCTTCATCTCCTGCTGACCCTACAAAAACATAATTGAACTTGGTTGGCAAGATTATAACAGACAAACACATTAATTTGAGGGCAGTTCGATCTATTCTGGAGCTTCCTTGGAATCTTAGAGATAAAGCACAGATATCCTATCTAGGACCCAACACATTTCTCTGTTCCTTCATAAACAAAGATGACTTGGTCAAGGTCCTCAAAACTGGCCCCTGGACGGTGACAGGAGGTCACCTCCCTACGTTGACTTTTGCTAAATTGGATTTCTCTACATCACCATTTTGGGTTCAAGTTCACGGGCTTCTACTAGACAAATGAACTTGAAGTATGCCCCGAAAATAGGCTCCTTCATTGGGAAAGTTCAGTTCCCAGAATCCCTCAGTACTTTATCTTTCAGACACAAGAACTATCTATGTATCCTAAAAAATATCTATATGCACCACCCATTGAAAACTGGTTTCTTCCTAGAAAGGAAACGAAACGATATGCTCTGGATCTCTATCAAATATGAACGATTGTCAGACTTTTGTTTTGAATGTGGTAGAATGGGTCACATTGATTCTCAATGTCAGTCACCCCCAATACTAATGGAGAAACCACTGAATCCAAGAAATGCATTTGGGCCCTGGCTAAGAGTTCAACACATCTTCCAGACATCTCAGGCCAAGGTCTTTGGTTTTGCCGAAAGGTCTGGTAAGGAAAACAACTAGTCTATGAAAGAACATGCGGAGAACGTGCCATCTATTGCGGATAAGCCTTAACCAGGTACAAAATTTTAATCAAATCTTGAGGTCAAATTGAAATCCAGCCAATACAACTCTGGCAGGAACCTTAGTGCCTCGGAGGAGTTCAGGATTGGGCCAGAGGAATCCTCTATTGGTCACCACTGGGCCAGACAGTTGTACACCACAGCAGAGGGTCCATTTCTACAAGCCCATCCCAGTAGCTACCCATGAACCCAATATCCCATCCCCAACTCTATCTAGCCCAACTCTGTCATTTGGAGAAGAAAACCCAAAGATCCTTACCTTTCCATCTCCATCCAAATTTGTCAACACCCTCTCTAGTCCAAAGCACCACCTTCCTCGATTTCAACCTTTCTTGAAAAGACACAGCTTAACTCCTCCTGAACCACAGAAAAGACTCAAAGTTGACTCTACCTTTCTTCCGATATTCCACTCCCATGAAGGCATACCCCTCAACTTGGATATCTAATTTGCCAAACTTCACCTACCAAAAGCCCTCATTCCAGTCACAAAGTCTCTTTCACCACAGACGAATAATCCATCTGACCAAGGACCTGGGATTATTGCTGAAGAGGAAATCACGCTTGTCTGTAGACGATTTATCCATGTTAAAAGATTGGCAAGCAGTGGCACCACTAAGGGACTGGAAAATTTGAAAGGTACCACTAGTGGCATCCATATTGAGGAATTGGATTCAGAAAACTCCCAAACACTCCAAAGGACCGAGGAGGTGGATCAGTTCATGCCCCTTCAGTCACAATGTTAGCTCTTATATGGAACTGCCGGGGGTTTTCCAAACCCGAGGCAGTAAGAACATTGAAAGCTTTCATTCGCTCTCAACATCCTTCAATCATCATTCTTTGTGAAATAAAAATCTCTTCCTCCTCTAAAATCTCTAGAATTCTCACTTCTCTCAGTTTCCCACAATTTCATTTCGTTCTTTCATCTGGTCTTTCAGGAGGGTTGGTCCTATGCTGGAAAAACCACACTGACATTCAAGTGGTTATTTCTAATGATCATCTCATCAATTCTCTTATTTTTGCTGATCCTCCCGATACCCCTTGGCAATTGAAGTGTGTTTATGCCCCAACTCAAAATGCTCAGAAACATGTTCTGTGGGAGAATCTGAAACAAATTGGGAGTGCCTTTTCCGGACCTTGGTTAATTTTGGGTGATTTTAACAGGTTTTTGTTTCAGTCTGAAAAACAGGGAGGCAGACAATTTGCTTCTTCTAGCAGTGGGGGTTTCCAGAAATTTGTTAATGATGCTGGCCTAATTGACTTGGGGTTTGCGGGGTTTCCTTTCACTTGGAATAATAAAAGGGTTGGATACTCAAATATCCAAATTCGATTGGATAGGGGTTTATCAAATGTTTCATGGTGACTCCTTTTCCCTAGAGCGTCTATCAAACACTTAACTGTCATCGCCTCTGATCATCGACCTCTTTAACTTAACTCGAACCCCCCGAATGGTCCTACCCCTAAACCTCTCGGGTTTGAGGATATGTGGGTTAGGGATGCCTCTTCTTTCTCTTTTGTCGACTATGCCTGGTCAATCCCTATCTCTGGTTCTCCTTCTTACCAACTCCTCTCTAGCCTTAAAAATACTAAATCTACTCTAAAAATCTGGAATAAGAATTCTTTTGGCCATATCCAAGAGGCTATTTTGGATATTCATCATCACTTAGATATTCTTCAATCTCTCTCACAAACTGAATCCAATCTTCAAAAGGAGAAAACTTTGCTGGAAGAACTTGATGAATTGCTGATCAGGGAACAACTCATGTGGTGGCGAAAGTCTAAAGCCAAGTGGATGGAGGAAGGTGATGTTAATACACATTTCTTCCATCTTACAACTGTGATTCATAGAAGGTATAACTATATTGATTATCTTTTGACTGTTGATAATAATTGGCTTTTTGCTAGAGATGACATAGGCAATGCCTTTGTTCAATTTTATACCAATCTTTTTCCTGTTAATCTTGATAACCTTATTGTTCCTACTGTGTCTAATGCGGAGAACTCTTTTTTGACAGAAATTCCAGACCCTGATCTCATACAAAACACTGTTTGGTCAATGAAAGTGGGGAGAAGCCCTGGCTCGAATGGTATGGGACCAAGTTTCTACAAAGCTTACTAGTCTATAGTTGGTCCTAAGGTTATTGAGGCTACTCAACATTTTTTCAAGCATGGTTATATTCTTAAAGCCCATAACCACACATTTATTGCTTTGATTCCTAAATCTAAAAAAGCTCATAGAGTGGAGAACTTCAGACCCATTGCCCTTTCTAATATAGTGTACAAGGTCATAACTAAGATCCTTGCCAATCATTTGAAACCCATCCTCGATAAAATTATCTCCCCCATCTCAAACAGCCTTCATCCCTAGGAGAGGTATGCATGATAATATTATCATCTCTCATGAAATCATGCACCATCTTAATCAAAAAAGAGGGAATCTTTGCTTGATGGCCCTCAAAATTGATATGGCTAAAACCTATGATAGAGAGTTGAATAGCCCCTTCCTCATATTCTTAAAAACCATGAATTTTCTAGTCAGTTTATATCTCTGGTGCATAACTGCATATCTACCTCTACCTTCTCTCTCCTCGTTAATGGTTCCACTTATGGCAACTTTTCCCCTTCTAGGGTGCTTAGGCAGGGTGATCCTATCTCCCCTGCCCTCTTCACCATCTATTTTGATCTCCTTTCTAGGTTAATTACAAGGGCCGAATTGGGAGAATCTATCCATGGAATTAAGATTTGTAGACAGAGCCCCCAAAATTCGCACCTCATGTTTACGGATGATCTCACCATTTTTTGTAAAGCCACGATGCAGGAAACTAATGCGGTGCAAGATGTCTTCAATTTATACTGCCAATGGTCGGGACAATCTATCAACTTGGATAAATCTATCATCCACTTTAGCAGGAATACTGATTACCAGGCAAAAACTAGCATCATTAATATACTCAACATGGGTTAATGTAATCATAATTGGCAGTACTTGGGCACACCCTTGTGTAAAGGATCTTCTAAAAGCAAAGCTTCCAAGAGTGTGGTGAAAAAACTTCAGAAAAAAGCTCTGTGGCTGGAAACAAAATTCTCTATCACAAGCAGGGAGGGTAACTTTGACCAAATCTGCTCTACAAACCTCTCCTCTCCACACAATGCAAGCATACCTCCTCCCAATTTCTATCTGCAACAAAATGGATAGGATAGTTCGGGATTTCTTTTGGGGTTTCAAAGAAGGAATAAAACATCTATATCTTAAGACTTGGGACTCCTTATGTATTCCAAAAGAATGTGGTGGCCTAGTCTTAAGGAACTTTTGGAATAATAACAAAGCATTGGTCGCTAAACTTGGAGGGAAATTTTGCAATGAAGAAGATAAACCTTGGATGCAACTAATCCGGTCTAAATACTTGAAAGGGAGGAGATTCTTAGATATGCCAAAAAGTCCTGACAAAGCCTCTTGGATTTGGTATGGTATCTGGGAAACAAAGACCCTTATTGAGAAAGGTATATGCATAATGGTGAGACAGTGCTCTATAGCCCATAAATTTCTGAGTCCCCACACTTGTTTTTGAGCTGATAGACAGAGATCTGAGAACCTGGAATTATAAGAAGGTCATGGACCTATTCCCAATCTAGATTGCGCAAGCAATCTTAAAAATCAAAATTCCTCCTTCTCAGGAGCATGATTCTTTGATTTGGGCACCCTCCAAGTCAGGCTGCTACTCAACCAAATCAGGATATCTGACAGAGATAAAGCAAAGGATCTCAGCTTACCCCTTGGAAGACAGGAAAATGTGAAAAAATATGTGGGAATCAAATTTGCATCAGAGGCACAAACATATGATTTGGAAAATTCTATCCAATGCACTACCTACCAAACCAAGACTCTAGATATGCCTCCCAATTAAGGAAACTTTATGTCCTATCTGCCAATCTGAACCAGAGACTTTGGAACACTTATTCCTGAATTGTTCTCTTGCTAAAGTTGCATGGCTTAACTCTAAATGGAACATTAGATTGGAACCTTTTAATGGCTGGAGTCAATGTTATCTGATTAAAGAGCTGGTCAACCCCAACAACCATATCTCCACAAATATTGATGACAGAGCAAAAATTCTGAATTATGGGACTGTCCTCATGGAATCTATTTGGCAGTATAGAAACAAATTCGAGCATGGAGAGGAGGTACTTGAGTGGGAGGAATGGATTCATAGGCTGAATAATAGGGGTTTGAGCTACTGGATAGCATTTGTCAACAGAAGAAAGAAAACAGTAAGACTTGTAATGACACAAAAATGGGAACCTCCTTATTTGGGACGGTTAAAAATTAATTATGATGCAGCAATGGAAGATTCAGGAATGATATATTGCGCCTGCATTATTAGAGATCATGAAGGCACTATACTTGAAGGAAGAGTCTCAAGAGATTATGCCAATACTGCATTCACTGCTGAAGCTATCGCAACTACTTTTGCCATGAAAATCGTAGAAGAAAAGAACATTAACTTGGCCATTTTGGAAGGAGACTCAATGAATGTTGTCTTGGCAATCGATGATAAACAATGTCAACAAGACTGGACAGGTAAGGCAGTTATTGATGAGGCTAAGGATTTTCTCTTACAGCACCAATCTTGGAAGACTTGTTTTGTACCTAGGGACTATAACAAAAGTGCTCATGAATTTTGCCAATGGGCTAAATGTACTTTCTTCACTGGTCACCTTTCTCCACCCTTACTTCCCCCTGCGGTGTTTTGTGACAGGGGTGGTACTTCCCCTTCGACCAGTAATGTAACTTTTGGTTTGGAGGATGAAATGCAAGGCTAACTATTTATCCAAAAAATAAAATACTACACACCATAGCATTTTTTGGTAATACCCTACAGTATACATAGTACGCTAACAATAAATGCAGTACACAACATAATTTATCATATTTATATGGTGTACCGACACTATAAGTTATTAATAGCACCAATATTCTAATAGTATACTATATACATTATTTAATATATTATGTATATTATGGGGGGTAGTGTAATGTCATATCGGGTACCAACCGATCACGACAGTTTAAAAACCCAACTATTGTGGCTCCAAATCTTTTATTGTAGACATGACCCGAGTACTTCTGAGAGGATAATATTAGGAATAGTGGATCTCTATACTTTTTCATACATTCACCAACAGCACTTCTCTGACGAGAAGCTTGCGGTCGCTTTGCATTTCTCCCAAGTCTAGCAAGATGCTGTTAACCCTTTGACTTAACTAATCCCACATGGTAAAAATTATGTAAGGAGGGGCTTCCTTACATCTATAAAAGGAAGCCCCCTCCCTCATTTGTTAGCATCCCAAACTTTGTATTCTTCTCCCACTATAAATAAAAGCAAGCTGCTTGAGTGGTGCTCGGACACTAGGCAAAATTTTGCCGAACTCCGTTATCAAATTTTTTCGGGTGTGTTCTTTCCTTATCTCTTTTATTCTGCATTTATTAATTGTTATTGTTTCTTTCTAATTATAGTATTCAATATTATTTGTCGGGTATATTTGTAACGTTTTTATTTTTTTCAATTCAATAGAAGTTTATTTTAGATGGAATTATTACCCAAAATTTCCAACAAGTGGTATTAGAGCCGAAGGTTCGTCCTTGGCTTGTTTGTAGTAGGAGATTGCAGCTTTAATTATCTAATAAAATTTTGTCTAAGGAGGTTGGTATTTAAGCGGTCCACTTGTGACCTTCCAATCTTTCCTGAAAATTTTCTTGGAATAATTTTTAGTATAATACTCAGTATTTTTTTGAAATATTGAATATCATATTTTAGTTCAATAATGGCATATATTAGTAATATAGTACTAGAGACATCAGTTTCCTCTTCATCATGGTCGAGGATTCCGGTGTCTACTTTGAAATTGGCAGTAGAAATATTTGATGGTACTGGCCATTTCTGTATGTAGCAAGGGGAAGTTTTGGACTCTCTTTTCTAATAGGATCTTGACATTGCTATTGCGGAAAATAAATCAGAAGATGTTGAAGATAAAGATTGGAATATTATGAATGGGTTTATTACGGAACAATTCGATCGTGCCTGTCCAGGGAGCAGAAGTTTTCTTTCAAGAATGAGACTTCTGTGCACAAATTGTGGAAGGCATTGGAGGATAAATTTCTGAAGAAGAGTGGTCAGAATAAGCTCCTTATGAAGAAAAGGCTGTTCCGATTTGATTACAGACCAAGTACAACTATGAATGAACACATCACTATATTTAATCAATTAGTAACAGACTTGTTGAATTTAGATGTGAAATTTGAGGATGAAGATTTGGCATTGATGTTGTTATTATCTCTTCCCAATGAATTTGAACATTTGGAGACTACGTTACTTCATGAGAAGGAAAATGTGTCATTAGATGCTGTTTGTTCTGCTTTGTATAGTCATGAATTGAGAAAGTAGGATAAGATGAAAACCAAATCAATGACGTTAGAAGAAGCATTGGTGGCAAAGGTTGTCAGTAAAGCCAATCAAAGGAGAGGAGAGGAATGTCCAAGTCAAAAGGTTGAGTTGTTGCCAAAGATAAGTGTGCTTTCAATGTCCTTTCTGTCATGAGAAAGGACATTGAAAGAAAGACTGTCCAAAGCTGAAGAAGAAAGGGAAGACTCCGCAAGATGCAAATGTTGCAGAATGCAAAAGTGATGCAGAATCAGATATCTCTTTACTGGTTTTGCCTTTAGCATCATCACATCCAAATGAATGGATATTGGATTTAGGTTGCACCTATCATATGTGTCCTATTCGGGAGTGGTTTTTTAAATTTTAGGAACTCGATGGCGGAGTTGTCGACATGGGCAATGATAATCCATGTAAAACAATTGGGATAGGTTCAATCAAGCTGAGGAATCATGATGGAACCACCAGAATTTTACGGGATGTGCAATATGCACCAAAGTTGCAGAAGAATCTAATCTCATTGGGGGCCTTTTAATCAAAAGGCCTAGTTGTGACGATGCTAGATGGAGTTCTTAATGCAAGTTCAGGGGCACTGGTGATGTTGAAAAGCGTGAGAAAAAAGTACAGTGGTGGGGACAATAGCAGTAGCAACTCCAAGTAGCAAGAAGGATGCCGAAGCAACGAAGCTGTGGCATATACGGTTGCGACATGCTGGTAAAAAATCCTTGCAAATGCTTGCCAAGCAGGGACTGTTGAAAGGTACAAAAACCTGCAAACTTGAATTTTGTGAGCATTGTGTTCTTGGAAAACAACGAAGAGTGAAATTTGGCACTACAATCCATAATACCAAGCGCATTCTGGATTATGTACACTCAGATGTGTGGGGACCTGCCAAGACTCCGTCAATCAGTGATAGACATTATTTTGTCACTTTCGTTGATGATTTTTCCTGAAGGGGTTGGGTGTTTACTATGAATAACAAGGTTGATGTGCTTGGAATTTTCCTTAAGTGGAAAGCAGAAGTTGAAAACCAGACAGAGAGGAAGATCCATTTCTGAAGGTATGCTAAGATTGTGGCATAAGGCGGCACTTCACAATCAAAAAAACACCGCAGTAGAATGGGGTGTCAAAGCGTATGAACAGGACACTTGTGGAGAAAGTTCATTGTATACTGTTTAATGCTAGGTTAGGCAGAAAATTTTGGGCTGAGGCTATAACATATGCTCAACATCTCGTCAATCGTTTGCCATCATCTGATATAGATGGTAAAACTTCTTTAGAGGTATGGTCTGGAAAACCTGCTACTGACTATGATACTTATCGTATTTTTGGTTCTACTGTATGTTATCATGTGAATGAATCAAAGTTAGATCCACGGTCAAAGAAGGCTCTATTTATGGGATTCAATGCTGGAGTTAAGGGATACCGCTTCTGGTGTCTAGAGGTAAAGAAGACGATAATCAGTAGGGATCTTACTTTTGAATAAGGTAAATGCAGAAGGGGTTAATAGCAATCCGCAGCAGGTGGAGTGTATTCCGAAGCAGATAGAGTTTGAGCAGACTGTGGTGATCCCAGCAAATAGCACCACTAGTGAATCTCTGAGGGCAGAGGAAGAGGAAGAGGTTTCGACCCAAGAACCTCTACAGCAATTGGACCCAATTGTTGTTAGAAGAGCAAGACGAGAGATTCAAAAACCTGCTCGTTTTACGGACATGGTAGCTTATGCACTTTCAGTTGTTGATGATGTTCTATCCAACTGCCCAGAAGCCATCCGAAGTTCAGAAAGTGGTAGATGGGCAGGTGCAATGGAAGAAGAATTGCAATCTCTCGAGAAGAACAAGACATGGAGGCTAACACAACTACCGAAGGGCAAGGAGGCTATTTGATGCAAATGGGTATTTGCAAAGAAAGAAGGATTTCCTAATAAAGATGAGATTTACTACAAGGCGAGGTTGGTGGCTAAAGTCAAAAGGATGCAATTGATTATAATGAGGCATTTTCTCCATTAGAATTTTGTTGGCTTTGGTAGCGCAATTGAATTTGAAGCTAGCTCAACTTGATGTGAAGACCGTGTTCCTACACGGTGATTTGAAGAAGGAAATCTATATGACTCAACCAGATGGATACAAGGTTACTGGTAAGGAAAATTGGGTTTGTAAACTTAGTAAATCATTTTGCGGACTGAAACAATCTCCGAGGCAATGGTACAAGTGATTTGACAGGTTTATGAAGGGTCAGAAGTACACAAAGGACAAATACGATCATTATGTGTATTTGCGCAGGCTTCAAGATGGTTCCTACATCTACTTACTCTTATATGTTGATGATATGCTGATAGCAGCAAAGAGCCAAGTTGAGATTAACAGACTGTAGGCTCAGTTGAGCAAGGAGTTTGAGATGAAGGATTTGGGAGAAGCCAAGAAGATTCTCGGCATTGAAATAAAAAGAGACAGAGAGAGAGGCAAGCTTTGGCTGACACAGAAGCAATATTGGAAGAAGGTATTACAACGTTTTGGTATGCATGAAGATACAAAACCTGTAAGTACCCCACTTGCACCTCATTTGAAACCAAGTAACCAGTTATCTCCAACAACAAATGAAGAGCAAGAATGCATGGCGAAAGTCCCGTATGCAAATGCGGTTGAAAGCTTGATATATGCAATGGTATGTATGAGACCAGATATTTCACAAGCTGTTAGTGTTGTGAGCAAGTACATGCATGATCCGGGTAAGGGTCATTGGCTAGCTGTGAAATGGATTCTACGGTATCTTCAAAACACCGCATATGTCGGATTGAAATTTGAGTGGGATGAATCACTTGGACATTATGTAGTTGGATATTATGATTTCGATTATGCAAGTGATTTGGATAAGTGACGGTCTATAACTAGTTATTTATTTACTTTAGCAAAAGCACCAGTTAATTGGAAGTCTACCTTGTAGTCTATGGTGGCTTTGTCTACAACAGAGGCAGAGTATATGACGATTACAGAGGCTGTGAAGGAAGCAATTTGGCTTCATGGGTTACTTAAAGACTTGGAAGTTGATCAGAAATAACTTGTGGTTTATTCTGATAATTAGAGTGCTATTCACTTAGCAAAGAATCAAGTCTTTCATGCACGGACGAAGCACATTGATGTTCGCTATCATTTTGTACGGGAAATTCTCGAAGAAGAGGAGATCATTTTTTGAAAGATTCATGCTACAAGAATCGTGCATATATGTTGACCAAGGTGGGCCAAGTTGAACACTGTTTAGACTTAGTTAATATCCTGCACATTTGAATTAGCGCCTAATAATGCAAAATTTGAAGCACCGTGAAGACCGTTTTTTATTTTTTATTTGATTGAGAATATTTGTATTTGGTGGGATTAGAAGTTAAGCCAAGGTGGAGATTTGTTGACCATTTGACTAAACTAATCCCACATGGGAAAAATTATGTAAGGAGGGGCTTCCTTACATCTATAAAAGGAAGCCCCCTCCCTCATTTGTTAGCATCCCAAACTTTGTATTCTTCTCTCACTATAAATAAAAAATGGCTGCTTGAGTGGTGCTTGGAGACTTGGCAAAATTTTGCCGAGCTCCGTTATCAAATTTTTTATGGTGTGTTCTTTCCTTATCTCTTTTATTCCGCATTTATTAATTGTTATTGTTTTTTTTCGATTATAGTATTTAATATTATTTGTCAGGTATATTTGTAGTGTTTTGATTTTTATCAATTCACTAGAAGTTTATTTTAGATGGAATTATTACCCAAAATTCCCAACAGATGCCACTGACACTCTGCCGGATTCCTACACAGATTTCATAATTGGCATTAGTTTCCTGTAACATGATATTTGCTTCTGGGATTAGCCTTTAATACCTTACGGGCTTTATAAATATCTGAGTCTTTATAGTAAGATAAGTGAACTATCAGGCAATACTACTCATTTCAGAATAAGTAGTAGTACTTTTAGGACATGAAATGTTTCCTGCAAGTTCTGAATCATTCTTCCATTGTTATATGACTTAGTTTGGCTAGGATGGCAAGTGCATACCCCGGCGCATGATTAAGACATCCATTATCTGCGAAGAACATACAACAACACTGAAAATGGTCCAATATGCAGCATCTTCGATCGACTTGTCTGGAAAACCTGATTTGGTTCTTCAAAATCTACGATCTGTTTAGTCAATTCCAGCATTTCATAGATGAGTCTGGCAAGTGCATTGAACCATATTTTCAGAATTGGGGGGTACTCGGGCACATAAGAGTGTTGCTTGGGCAAGACCAGACCAGAAGATTGCTACTTGAGCAAGGCCACATTTCTGGCAAGTTGATTTGAGGCGAAACGCAAGGTAAGCAGCCGAATTTTTCCATAGTTAATTGAAAATGATGCCAAGGCTAATGCCATTATAGTTTTTCGGGAGTGGTGTGAGAGTGCTCCGATGTTGCGGAATTGGCATGGTAATGGATAAATATTTAGTTTGGGTAGTTGATGATAAAATGAGAAGTAAAATAATAAATGGAAGAGACACAAGATTTACGTGGAAAACCTCCAATGTAGAGGGAAAAACCACGGGGCGAGAGAGGAGAAAATGCACTATGAAAAATATAGAGAAGATACAAATAGTTTTATACCCACAAAAAGAATACACTCAAGATAACACCTCACTACACTCAATAAATATGACAAGAGAATGTATATATATGAAGAGGTACTATATGAAGAGAGAGGATAGTTTAGGGAGATGCTCTTGGAGGATTTCTCTCTTGGATGAATTCGTCTCTTTTGGATGTCTTCTTTGCTCCAAGCAAGATTGCCTTATATAGAGATGTATCACCATGTGAACAAACTTCAAGTCTTCCTACCATTGTTGAAAATGTGTTAAGATAGCTCACCAAACATAGCCAACCAACATTGTGCCATCTTAATCCAAGTTAGGTCACCAAATATAGTTAACCAATATTGAATTTCCTTAGCCACCCAAAGACTAAGATAAACCATGAAATACATGTGGCCAACCAATATAGACTTGAAGTGTGAATCTTAGAATTCTAAGGTAATTTTAACAATCTCCACCTTGACTTAAACTCTAGGATGATCTCTTTATAAAATGATGTGCATATTCCTCTTTTGTCATGCCCTAAAGGGCCTTTAGAATTGGTGAACACCAATCAAGTCCAAATAATGCTTGAACTTGATATTTGGAACTGGTTTTGTGAGCAAATCCGCAGGATTATGAGCTGTAGCAATTTTTTTCACAATGATCTTCCCATTTGCTACAACATCCCAAATAAAATAATGCCTCACATCAGTATATTTGGACCTTTCATGATACATCTGATTTTTGGTTAAATGAATAGCACTTTGACTATCACAAAATAATGTAACAACATCCTGGGTTAAACCAAGATCAGTAACCAAGCCTCTTAACCAGATTGCTTCGTTGACGCTTTCAGTGATTGCAATATATTCTGCCTCCATCGTTGATAGTGCCACAATAGATTGTAGGCTAGCTTTCCAGCTAATGGCAGAATTGCATAAAGTAAATACATAACCTGACAAAGACCTTCTCTTATCAAGATCACCTGTACAATCAGAGTCAACATATCCAACGACAATATTCGGTGTCACCTTTTTCCTATCAAAAACTAATCCAGTTTCTGCAGAACCTTTCAAGTATTGAAATATCCATTTAACTGCTTTCCAATGTTCTTTACCTGGATTACTCATGTACCTGTTCACAACACTAACTGCCTGTGCAAGATCAGGTCTAGTGCATACCATAGCATACATAAGACTACCAACTGCACTAGAATAAGGTACATATGACATTTTCTCTTTCTCTTCATTAAACTAAGGGCAAGAATTAGATGATAATTTAAAATGAGCTGCAAGAGGAGTACTCACGGGTTTTGAGTTATTGAAGTTGAATCTCTCAAGAATCTTCTCAATGTAATTTCTTTGAGATAAATATAATTTTTCAGCTGATCGGTTTCTATGAATCTCCATACCAAGAATTTTCTTTGCAGCACCAAGATCTTTCATCTCAAATTCACTATTCAACTGATCTTTCAATTCTTTGATTAGTGACTTATAACGAGCAGCAATTAGCATGTCATCAACATGTAACAATAAGCAGACAAAAGATCCATCTAAAAACTTCTTGTGATAAACACAATTATCATACTGACTACGACAATACCCATGTTCAACCATCAAGGAATCAAACCTTTTGTACCATTGTCTCAGGGACTGTTTTAGTCCATAAAGAGATTTCTTCAAGTGACAAACGTAGTCTTCTTTTCCAGAAACAAAAAATCCTTCTGGTTGTTGCATATAAATCTGCTCCTCAATAAGTCTTCTCCAAATGGTTTTTACACCATTCTCTACTTTTCTTTTAACATAACATTTGGTGACTTTATGTCCATATTTTCCACAATAAGTACAAGTATTATGCATAGAAGAAGAAGTAGCTCTAACAAAGAAGTTGTTATGTTTAGGCACATTATTGGCATAATTATAACCAAGACCATTTTTGACAAGAGGAGATCTTTGAGCTCCAAGAATTTTATCAAGATTGTCCCTTCCTTTTGTAAATTTTTCTATACACATGTAACCTACACTTCATGTCTTCAAAGCCTTCAATCATCTTGAACAAACTCTTCAATCTTCAATGACTTTGACATATTGGAGTTGTTCTTGCATTATGGCTTCAAGGCAATGAGACTTCATACTTCTTAATCCACAAATCCTATCACACAACATACAAGCATATTAGTCCTTATCAATATTTGTCATTAATCAAAACTAATCACAACTACATGATTTGCCCTTAGGGCTAACAAGGTTAGTTTATATTTATTTTAATAAATTAAAAATTATTCTAACCAATCAAATTTTTTAAGATAAATTAAAAACATTTTGAAAAATAAAATTTAGGATAATTCAAGATTCAAGTTAATACATAAGTCATTTAAAATTATTTTATAAATTAAAAAATTTTCTAACCAATCAAAAAATTTTAAATAATAATTAAAGTCTCATACTTTTACAAAGTAACTTAATAAATGAAGTCTAAAATTAAAATTAATATATAAGTTAGTTTAAAATTATTTTCATAGATTGAAAACAATTCTTACCAATCAAAAATTTTAAAGTAATAATTAAAGTCTCTTATTTTTGCAAAATAACTTAATATACAGAACCCAAAATTAAAATTAATGTATAAGTTATTTTAAAATTATCATAATAGATTGAAAATGATCTTAACCAATCAAATTTTTTAGGACTAGTTAAAAAATTAGAATGAGAGATTTGAAGCCATAAAAAAGAAAGAGTTACATTTATATACTATATATATAGATAGATTAATAACAATTTAGTATATATAGACATTTGTACCCTTACATTTTTTATTTTAATTTATTTTCCCTCTTTCTTTTTAATATCTCTATCTTTTCTCTCTCTTCGTTTTCTTTCTTTCTCCTTCTCAACATTGTTATTCTCCTTTGTCATTCAACTAAAGGCGGTGAACAATGAGCTTACTTTTAGAAAGGTTATGACGTTCAAAACTTAACCCAGCTAACAATTTCTTATGTACTGTTTGCGAAATTGATTGCTATTGATTCATGAATTGGGTTTTTTCACTTGGATTGTGGAATAGACCATAACACAAATAATGGAGGTGATTTAGGTGACTAAAGATAGGAACCTCAATACCTTCTTGGTAATTAGACTAATTGAATTAGAAATTCACAAATCTAAATTCATTCTTAGGTTAAACTACTTAGAAAGAGATTTCAATTGACTAATCTAAGGGTAGAGGACTCTCATCTAAAGAGAGAGAGTAAGTCCTAATATAGGAAATTCACCAAACATAAGAAGGGAAAACTAATTAACCAAACATATGTAATTTTAGGGGAATTTTTCATTCAAGTATTATTTTCTCAATTGAATATCCTCTTGCAAGCAAGGTAAGTTAAGGTAATTTTAATTACTTAAGTTTGATTTTTATTCCTAGTAGTTTATTTTAATCATTTTCATAATTGAATTGGTAGATTAAACAATATAACAAAAGTGAGTAATGTTATTTGATCATCCATAAGGATAAAACATTTGATTTACTTACTATTATACTAAACAAAACAATAAGTATGCTTACCTTGTATTTGTATGCTAGTTGTTGGAGAATACAATATAATTGTGTATAAGGGCACATAATATATCAAGTTTTTGGTGCTGTTATCAAGAATGATTGGTCAATATTAAGAAAACTCAAACTCTATTGATTTATTCATTTTACTTGTTAGCTTTTATGTTACTTGTTACTAATGTTAGCATTTATTTGCTTGTTTACAATTTCTTTAGTCATAGGTGATTTGAAGTGTTTAGCTTGTGTTCTTGTGTGTCTGTTCTGTTTTAGTGAAAATTCCTTAGGTTGAACTTTTATTTGTATTTGTTATTTGATCGTCCCTAAGGATAAAACATTTGATTTACTTACTATTATACTAAGCAAAACAATAAGTATGCTTACCTTGTATTTGTATGCTAGTTGTTGGAGAATACAATATATTTGTGTATAAGGGCACATAATATATCAAGTTTTTGGTGCTGCTATCAGGAATGATTGGTCAATATTAGGAAAACTCAAACTCTATTGATTTATTCATTTTACTTGCTAGCTTTTATGTTACTTGTTACTAATGTTAGCATTTATTTGCTTGTTTGCAATTTCTTTAGTTATAGGTGATTTGAAGTGTTTAGCTTGTGTTCTTGTGTGCCTGTTCTGTTTTAGTGAAAATTTCTTAGGTTGAACTTTTATTTGTATTTGTGGTGAAGGTGTGAACTTATTGATTTATAATACCGAGTAATTTAGACAAATTGGTTCACCTTAATTCTGGGCTGAACAAACTTTCCTTAGGGATCCAAGGGGTACAAATCTTGAAGTGATACTTGAAGAAGTTGAAATTGAAGGTTAGAATCCTCAAAAAAAGAACAACATGTCATATAATGGAAATGATGGTAATGGCAATGGAAATAGAAATGCAAGGCAAAAGGCAATAGGAGATTATGCACGACCTTCTTTGTTAGGGGTGGAGTCAAGCATTACTTGACCAAGGGTTGAAGCCAACAATTTTGAGATCAAGCCATATATTATACAGGTGGTTCAACAATTGGTGCAATTTGACTGTTTGCCAAACAAATACCCAAATGCCTAAATCTCCAATTTCTTGAAGATATATGATACTTTCAAGATCAACGATCTTTTCAAGACGACATTCATCTTCAATTATTTCCATTCTCATTGAGGAATCGATCCAATTCATGGTTGAAATCACTTTCACTAGGATCTATCACTACATGGAATGATCTTGCCGAGAAGTTTATCACCAAATACTTCCCTCTGGCGAGGATGAAAAAGCTAAGAAAAGACATCTTCTCATTTAAACAAATGGAGAGTGAAAGTCTATATGAATCTTGGGAAAGATTGAAGGAGCTTTTGAGAAAATGTCCACATCATGGTCTAGATTTGGGGCATCAAATGCAAATATTCCATAGTGGGGTAAACTTCCCTCCAAGAAACTCATTGGTGCCTCTTCGGGAGGGAACACTAGTTTGAAGAGACCGGATGAGTTGCAGGACCTCATTGAAAACAGTGCGATGAACAACTACCAATGAGGAAAACCCTAGACCAAAAACCAAGGCAAGTAGAGTACACAATGTATACACGATGACGGCTTTGGAGGCTAATTTTGATGCCGTAAACAAGAAGATCAAGAGCTTATGTATGTCATCTCAAACCTCCCAAGTGATGATAGCTTGTGACTTTTGCGGAGGTAGTTATCCAAATCATGACTGCCAAACCATGGAAACTTCCAATGCATCATCAATGGAGCATAGGATTATCTTGGAGAAGGAAAGCAAACTAACTATCCTTATAGCAATACTTATAACTCGAGGTGGCAGAATCATCCAAACTTCTCATGGAATAATCAAGGGAACAAAGACCGATACATCCTCTCGGCTTCCAAGCTTCATCAAGTTCCTGAGCCAAGCATCTATTCGTTACCAATATCAACCTTCTTCACCTCCTCAACAATTGGTGAAGTCTAGCTTTGAAGATTTAAAGACAAAGTTTATAGTGGCTACCGAAGCCAAGTTTCAAACTCAAGAGATGTGCTTTCATTGTATTGAAGCATCTCTAAGGAACCAAGAGGCCTCAATACATAACTTAGAGAATCAAATAGGCAAATTGGAAAAGCTCATCTCTGAAAGATAAATGGGATGTTTACATGGTAATACGAAACCCAATTTGAGAGAGCATATGAACATTGTGACTTTGGGAAGTGAAAATAAATTGAAAGTTTTGGAGTGCAAGGTGAAGTCCCAAGGCATAGGGGAAAATGGAAATCAAGTTGAAGAAAAGGTTATTGAGAAGAATAAAGAGTATAAAAAGAATGTGGTTCCAGAGTACAAGCCTCAAATTCCATACCCTGCCACACTTCTCAGAGATAGAAAAGATG
This sequence comes from Rauvolfia tetraphylla, assembly GCA_030512225.1. Classification (NCBI taxonomy): domain Eukaryota; kingdom Viridiplantae; phylum Streptophyta; class Magnoliopsida; order Gentianales; family Apocynaceae; genus Rauvolfia; species Rauvolfia tetraphylla. Next base: position 4,415,242 of record JAJQKT010000012.1, read on the forward strand.
AGCAATTTTGTTAATTTCTTGAACTAGTCAAACAATTACACATCAACTTATATTTTGTTGAAATTCTTTCACGGATGTTGAGATATGCTAAGTTCCTCAAGAATGTCCTTTCAAAAAAGAAAAGGCATGGAGAGCTTTCAATAGTAACTTTAAGTGAGAAGTGCTGCACCATCCTCCAAAACAAGGAAAGCTATCTCAAAAGCTAAAGGGTCTAGGGAGTTTTATTTTCCCTTGCACTATCGATAGTCTTTCTTTTGATAAATCATTGGCCGACCTAGATGCTAGCATTAAATTGTTGTCATTTGATGTTTTCAAACAATTAGACCTAGGTGAATGAAAATAAACTAGGATAAGTATTCAATTTGCGTATAGTTCAGTTAGACATCCTAGGGGTCTTGTTAAGGATATGCTTGTAAAATTTGATAAATTTTTATTTTCGGTTGACTTTGTGATACTTGACATGGATGAGGATATTGAGGTCTCTTTCATCTTAGGAAAATCCTTCTTAGCTATTGCTAAAACCAATATAACTATGAGTAAAAAGAAAGCTAACCCTTAGGGTAGAAGATGAGGAGATCGTCTTTAAAACTTTGAAAAGTTTGAAGTATTCTATAGATCTTAATCATTCTTGTACTAAGATTGATGATGTAGATGTCCATGTTTTTAATTCTTTGATGAAAATCTTGATGGAAGACTTTTTGAATCGAGCTTTAATTCAAGGCGATGATAGGAAGAAGAAGAAGAATCAATTAGTAGAAAAGATTACGGCTTTTGTGGACATCTCCAAGAGAAATGAAGGAAACTATTCTACAAAAGATTCTTCATTGAAGGTGAAAATGAGCCATGACCAGAACATTCACCAAAATCAAGATTTCAAACCGGGAGAGCAAGCGCTATTGAATGACTCTCGATGGAGGTTGTTCATATGTAAGTTTGGTTCTAAATGGATCGACTCATTCTTGGTAAGTAAGGTACTCCCATATGAAGTGGTGGAAATATATCATACAAAAAAAGGAACATTAATGGTAAGCAAACATATACTGAAACTTCATTATATTAGAGTGAGAAAGAAATTAGGAATATTATTTTCATAGCTTACTCCCCTAACCAAGGGGATGAGTAAGCTTCACAAAAAAAAAAATGATCTCTCCTTTGTACATAGTTTTCTTTTATTTTGGTTTCCATTTTTGTGTGGTTAGTTGTGTTAGTGTGGTGGGGCTTGTTGTATGATGTTCTTGTGGTGTTTTCATGTGTTTTGGTATTTTTGGTAAATTGCTAGTATTATGGTGTCAGTTTGTTGTTCGGGTGTGAAGGAGGATTTGAGTGCTCATTTTATTGTGTATCTCTTAAAAATATTTTGTACTTCATGCTATACTTTCATAGCTGGATAAGAGAATTGCTTGCTTAAAAAAAATTTTAAAAAAGCTTAAATGGTGCCTCTAAAATTCACATATATTGTGCAGATTAGGTCAATTTGAAATTTAAATTCGTTATATCTTACTTAACACCTTCTTAAACAGTTAGAAATAAAGATTACGCATTTTTTTGTATTTTTTTCAAATATAGTATCATGAAATCAGATGATTCACTATTAAATTTAGAGTTTATTAAGATTATGGACTGCATGTGTTACACATACATTAGTATTTTTTATTGAAACCGGTAAGATTTAATGAATTTATCCTTTAAATCAAACTCACATGCGTGACACATGTGAATTTAAGCACAACTCAACCATAGCACTAGAGACAAAGATTATATTTTTTTAAAAAAATAGATATGGGACTAAAATTGTAGAAATTAAATTTCAAGGGCATTCTTCAGACAAAAAATGTTTATGGGATTCTTAAGACAAGAAAAACATTACCAATGAGACAATTACTTTGCTTGTATTTTTTCCTTCTTCTATAGGGAAATTGCATTTAAGTTGTTGAGATATTATAATTTGTTTGTTGCATCACATCATCCGAGCTGATGCATTGAAAATTTTCTCTTGGTGAAGGCTTCAATTACTACAAGGATTTGATATTAATGCCTAGTTAAATCTGAAGTGTTTGTTTAAATACCTCAGAAGTGTTGTTGTACAAAATTGGAACAGAATGGATATTTAACATTGATTCTGTCATATATTCCCCTATTGTTAAATTGGTCAAAATTAGGACTATGAGCACATAAAGTCTTCTTTTTCCATGTTTTCTTGCCGATTATATATCTGCTTTTCGATGCGTTCAGAATTTCAGCAAAGATATCATTGTTAATGATATAAAGACATTCAGGCTATCCTTAATTAAGGTAAAACCTAAAACTTTGCTACCTGACTCACCTAGTCCAACACGTGCTACTCCCAGACACAGATCAACAAGAGTAGCTGCTAGTACCTCTCGTGTCAGAGTCGCTACAACACCTGCTATTGATAGCACTTATGCTCCTCAAGAACAAGTAGCAAAACATGTGCAACTATGTTGGACTTTGACATATCATGTTTTTGAACTCCACAACAAATTTTGATAGTATGTACACTTTGTCTTCAAGAAACCTTGGATTACAGTTTGAGGCAATGGTAATGAGTTGACATTGTTTGCTGTAAAAATAGGGAGCTGATTAAGGGGGGAAGATCTCAACAACGAGAGATGAAACAAAAGAGGTGCTCTATGATTAAGGAGGAGAACTAAGGGGAGATATGTGACTAAGCAAGAGAAATTGCACTTTAGTTGTGTCGAAAAAGGCTGCTGTCCACAAGCTGGCCCATTTGGCCCGTAATATGGATAGGCTTGGGTTTATTTTATCAAGCCTATTTAAATGTGGGTCAAATTGTTTTGCTCTGTTTAGCTCACAAGCAAATCCATTTTTCTTTTTTTTTATTTGTATTAAAACATTACAAAAAATGAAAGATGTCCAAGCCAGAGGATATTTCTGTGAAGCCTAGATTTTTGAATTTCCATCAAGTTTACTTTTCCTAGATATTGATGCAATTTATTGGTTGAACTAATTTTATTTGCTTTGCTATTCACCTTACCTAATAATCTTGTTCGGTCTACACTATGTCATTTCTAGAATGTCCTTTACGGAATTCTGGCTTTGCCATTCTTGTTAAACTTCTATGCACCATTCAGATTCAACAAAGTGCTCTACGTTAGTTATACTGCTTCAATTGGCCATATTTTTGTGAAGCATACAATTGTGGAAGTTTTAAGGGTTATGGAAGTTTTGCACCAAATAATGCCAAACGGGGAGATTGTTACGACATTCTCTTGGCAAGGAGGATTTTGATGTGATATTATTGGTCGAGAAGAATTTTATGGCATTAAGAAGTCAGTGCAGTTGTTGTCATTATTTGAACAAAACTCCATGATGGCAAAGACAAGATATTTTGTATCTCTTGAAGATCATGATTAGAAGATTTACGGATCTCATGGAAAGTTATTAAAATCAATTTAGGGATCTCTTACTATAATTTAGGGATATCCTCTTGGTGGAAAAGAAGCTGACGTCCTCTAGCAACTCTATATAATTGAGCTTCAAAGTATAGCAAAAAAAGAAAAATAAAAGTTGTGGAAAGATATGAAGAAAACTCTCAATATCTTGAGCTACATCTTGAGAAGGTTATTCTAAAACTCATGCTATAAAATTTTATCTTTTGGAGTTCTTTAGCACAGTTTATCTTTCTGTTATGGTGCTCATGTGCTAAAAGTTTTTGCTTCTGTTCAAGTGCATCATTCAAATTCTTTAACAAATCATTGGAGGCACTTGACACATGTTCTGTTTCATCCATCTCACGGAGAAAAAGGTTTTGTGGCTAACAAAATTCATTTGTGATACAGTAAGACAAATGTGATCTTGTCACATATTAATTATCGAAAGACGTTTGACACATCTTATCGAGGCAAATTCAACAAAAGCAAGTTGTGGTGGGATAAAAGTTTAACAATCGTGGAGGAGTGGTTATGGTTGGATGATAGTTTAACAATCATATAGGCATGAGTTGTGATTGGTATGGTTCCAATCGTTAAGGCCACACTATGGTTGTTGGGTTTCCAATCTTGAGGCAGTATTGTAATTGTTGAATTTTCAACTATTAAGGCAGTTTTGGCAAAAGGTATATGTCAAGTCTAATAAGGGAATCACTAGTTGAGATTGAGATAAATATTCCTACACTTTTGTAACAAAACAGTATAGTCGTAGCTTGCTTTTTCGGGCATGACTCCACAAACATATGTTGTTAAGTCGAACTGCATTACCAATTTTCTTGTGTTAAACTTTATTATTCTCTGTCTCTGTTGTTTTATACTGTGTAGAATGACTTCAATATCAAAAGTACCATCTTATGTTTACTTCTTGGGAGATATCACCAATGATTTGCTTCTTATGGTGGCCTTTTTGGATATCCTAAATTCTTTGGGAGCTCTTGGTCACTACTAGGTTGGTCATCTTGATTTTGTTCAATCATTTCCTCCTCATTGATATGATCCTCCAAAGTTGGTGGTTGAAGATGGGTTTGATAGTATTTGATAGATGTACCTACATCATATTCATCTTTTCTTTCCAAGTAAATGTAAGATTCATCAAAACTAATATGAATGGTTTCCTCATCATGTAAGGTTGTTTTTGTTATATACTCTATATGCCTTTTTATTAGAAGAATAGCTAAGAGATATATCTATATCCGTCTTTCTATCAAATTTAAATAAGTTATCACAAGTATTCAAGATAAGACATTTATAACCAAACATTTAAAATATGCAACTTGAGGAGTTATATAAAAGAGAACTTCAAAAGATGTTTTTCTTCAAAATGATCTTAAAAGAATTCTATTCATCATAGTATGTGTTGTTTATGGCTTCGGCTCAAAACATATTTTTGAAGAAGAATTTTCACAAAGGAAAGATCTAACCAATTTTTGTAAAGTTCAAATTTTTCTTTCAATAACACCATTTTGTTGTGGAGTTTTTGCAGTTGAAACAATTATATGAAACTCAATTTTCATCACAAATTTTGTAAAGACTTGGTTGTAAAATTCTCCCATTGTCACTTCTAATGGAAATCAATTTTTTTTACTCAAGAGAGGTTTGAATCTTTTTGAATAGTTTTACAAACTTATGAAACACTTCATCTTTTTGAGCAAAGAAGACTACTAAAGTAAATATTGAGAAATCATAAACTACTACTAAGGCATACTTCATGTCATCAATACTAGAGTTCCTCATAAGTCCAAATCAACCCATATGAACAAGCTCAAGACGTTTTGAGGTATAAAAGCATTTCATGGGTTTGAAAAATTCTTTTGTTTGTTTTCCATATTGACAAGTATCTCAAAGAAAATTTTCTCAAAACACATTTTTAGCAATCTTCTAACTAAATCTTGATAGAAAAGTTTGTTCAATAAATCCATGTTCACGTGACCAAATCTTCTATACCAAGAAAATCATTATCATAAGCAACAAGACATTCAAGCTTATCAAGATAAAGCGCACATTAAAACATTTTGTGAGTAATTGATCAAAATCACAAAATATCATTTTGTCATACAAGTTCGGGCGACTGAACTTATGGTCAACATCCAAACTTCAGGTCCGAACATTTGTAAAGTTTTATAGAGATGTTTTTGGCCAAGCAAATGCATAGATATTCAATCATAGCTATTTTAATCATTTTATCATGACATATAATCAATCTCAAGAAGTTTTGAGGTGAAAATCATTTTCTTAGGTTTGAAAGAAAATTTTGTTTGTTTTTCATATTGGCGAGAATTACAAGGATGATTTTTCTCAAAACGAATTTTTGATAATCCTTTAACAAGTAAAAACAATATTCTACAAGTCCATGCTATCATGATCAAGTTTACTATGCCGTAAATAACCGTCATTATCATGAGTGGAAAATCATCTAACTTTATAAGCAACAAGTTCATCAAGGCAAGGCACATAACCATTACTAATACAATTTGCAACAAAAATAGTTCTACCATTGACACCATCAAGTATAGTGCAAGTATTACATTTAAATTCAACTTTTCAATCATTTTCACATAATTGACTAATGCTAAGCAAGTTATAGTTCAAATCAGCACTAAGAACAATTAATTTAAAAAGAAGAGAGGAACCTTTACCAACATTGGTTACTCCAAGAATTGTTCCTTTCTTCTTGTCTGAAAAAAAAAAACAAATCCTTCATTGGTTGCTTCGACCTTGATTATGAATGGGTGTTTTCTATTATTCTTTAAGCCAACATCATCAATATACCACTTAGTGTTGCTTGAGTTTGAATTGAAGAGTACTTGCAATGAAGGAGACGAAGTATCCTTTGGTACCCATACTTTCTTCGGTCCATAGGAGTTAGTAATAATTCTCTTAACTCTCCAAATGGTTTTTACACAATTCTCTACTTTTCTTTTAACATAACATTTGGTGACTTTATGTCCATGTTTTCCACAATAAATACAAGTATTATGTATGGAAGAAGAAGTAGCTCTAACAAAGAAGTTGTTATGTTTAGGCACATTATTGACATAATTATAACCAAGACCATTTTTGACAAGAGGAGATCTTTGAACTCCAAGAATTTTATCAAGATTGTCCCTTCCTTTTGTAAATTTTTCTATACATGATGAAGGTCATCAACCTTCTTTTTCAAAGTCTCATGATCAACAAGCATTCTTTCAAGAGACAAAATCTTTTCACAAAGAATTTTATTTTCAAGGGACATGTTTTGTAATGAGACATTTAAAACTTCTTTTTTAATATTCAAACAATCAATAGATTCAAGAAGTCTTTTGTTTTCACAATATAATTTTGAATTTTCATTCAATAACTCATTGATTTTGAATTTCATTTTCTTATTTCTTTTTGAAGCCTTTTTTAATTCTTCATACATTTCAAAAAATAATTCACTAGGATCATCAATATCATCATCACAACAAGTAGAAGTAGAAGAAGTGGATTGTACCTCATCATTTATTGCCATAAAGCACATATTGGCTATTTCCTCATGTGTTATTTGAAGAAGGCTCCACATATCGTGAGCGGTCTCGCATTCACTCATTCGATGGTATTCATTCACGTCCAATGCACAAATCAAGATGTTCATTGCTTGGTAGTTTAAAGTTATCTTTCTTGAGTCGTTCTCATCAAGTTCCTCCATAGGCTTTAGTTCCCTAGTAATTCCATCAGCTTTTATTCTCATAGGCACATAGGGACCTTTCTTAATGATACTCCGCAAATCAAAGTTAATAGAACAAATAAAAATTCTAATTCTAGATTTCCAAAATGTATAGTTAGAACCATCAAACAAAGCAGGTCTATTTGTAGAGGAACCTTCCACATAAGGCAAATTTGATAAACTAGCCATATAATCTTTACTTCTAGGTTGTTAGAACTTAAAGAGAAGACCTTGCTCTGATACCAATTGAAAGACCTAAGAAAGGGGGGGGGGGGGTGAATTAGGTCTTTGGCTAATTATCAAAAATCTTTTCCCTTTTTGCAAATCCTTTACCTTAATAAAAGCTCTTCTTTAAATTCACAAACTTCAAGTTTATATGTGATTTGATGGTTAAGACAAGATTATCAAACTATAAGACCACTCCCAATTAATCAACAATTATTAACAAATAATAATAACACAAGTATGTAAACAAGTAAAGTTATAAAGAATTGAACACACGATTTAAAGTGGTTCGATCTCTCCAAGATCTACATCCACTACCTTGAGTCCACACTCAAGGATTTTAACCAATTCACTATATGCTCAATTTAGGCAATCACACAAGAGGCTCACCCAACAAGGGTTTTATACCAACAACCTCCTTTGCAATCCTACAAATAAGGCTCACCCTTCCACGAGAATTTTATATCTAAAGACAACCTAAAGACCAATCTAATCCAAGGCTCTCCCAGACACGAGTTTTATACCACAACCTTGATTAATCTAGTCTACGGCTCATCCTTACCAAAAGGATTTTATGTCACAAGATGACATTGTATCAATCAGAACAATAATGTAAAGATAGAGTTTGGATGTTACCAATACTTCTTGGTGGATTAATACAATTGCTACCACCACTTCACTTCTTGCCTTCGGAATCTTGAATTTTAACCTTTGAGCACAAGGCAATTTGAGAGCTTTTCAAATAATTTTGATGTAAAAAAAGTTATAGCTTGAAGGATTTTGAATGTTCAAAAGTTCATTTAAAAATCTGGAGTTTATGGCTTTTATATATTTTGAAAATTAGTTAAAACGGTCATAAAACGGCTAGTTTCAGAAAATTCGGACGACCTAATTTTTCTTGTGTGTTCGAACTGTACGCCCGAATTATTTTGTAAAATACTGTTCACGTGAACATTGTTATTGTTCACTAGTATTGTTCAAAATTTAGACGACCAAATTTTTCTTTTGCGTCCCAACGTGTGTATAAATTTCTCTGGAAAATATTGTTCATGTGAACATTGTTACTGTTCACTGGTACAGTTTAAAATTCGGACGTCCGAATTTTTTCAGGTGCGTCCGAATGTGCGTCCGAATTTTTCTGGAAAAATAGTCGACACTGTTCACTTAAACAGTATGTACTGTTCACTAAACAGTGTTTTCTGTTCATAGTGCAGGGAAAATTCGGACGACTGAATTTTCATCCTGCATCCGAACTTGCGTCCGAAATTGCATTCGAATTTTTTAAACTTTGTCAAAACATATACAAATCAATTCAAACAAGCTAGAAAATGTTCGAGCCTCAAAGATAAGTCATTAAAGACCTTTTAAGTGCAAAAACCATTGATGAAAAACTTGATAATTTATGTAAGTTCAAAACAATTGAAACCATTTAAATAAAGTTTTGTGCTCTCAATTGCAACTCTTAGATTCCAAGGCTTAAGAGTGTAGGGTTTACAAAGTTTATCTATGAAGCACATGTAACCTACACTTCATGTCTTTAAAGCCTTCAATCATCTTGAACAAACTCTTCAATCTTCAATTACTTTGACATATTGGAGTTGTTCTTGCATTATGGCTTCAAGGCAATGAGACTTCATACTTCTTAATCCACAAATCCTATCACACAACGTACAAGCATATTAGTCCTTATAAATATTTGTCATTTATCAAAACTAATCATAACTACTTGATTTGCCCTTAAGGCTAACAAAAGTCTACACCATGTTTTTTATTGTAGCCTTTAGTAACTAAACGTGCTTCATATCTTGCATCTTCAACTCCGGGGTTGCCTTCTTTCTTCTTATAAACCTATTTACAGCCAACAACTCTTTGGCCTTTTGGCAATTTCACCAACTGCCAAGTATCATTCTTGTGTAGAGATTCAATTTCTTCTTGCATCGTAACCTGCCACTCAGAAGAATTAGGACACAAGATTGCTTCAGAGTATGTGTGAGGTTCTCCACCTTCAACTGTATCCTCTGCAACTGCAAGAGTATAAGCAACTAAATTCTCTCCATTATATCTTTCAGGCCGTTTGATTTCTCTTCTGCGTCTATTTTTAGCAATAGAATAATTTTCACGACGATCAGTGGAATCATGAACCTCCGATGTGATTGGAGATGAGGAAATATTCTCTTTGCTAGGAGTTGGTATTTCAAACTTAAGCTCCACCTTCTCGTTGGTATTCTTTGAATCACTTGTGTCGAAAGAACTGACAATTTCTTTTCCAAGGAGAATTAGCACATTTTCATTAAAAGTAACATCCCTACTGATAATTACTTTCTTAAGTTTTGAACACTACAAGCGATACCCTTTCAGACCAGATGCATAATCCATAAATATGCATTTTCGAGCTCTAGGCTCTAATTTTTCCTAATTTACATATGCATATGCAGGACATCCAAAAATTTTCAAATTTGAATAATCAACAACCAAACTTATTCTGGAATCTTGAAGTCGAGTGATGTGTGTGGGGAACGATCCACCAAATAATATGCGGTAGATGCAGTTTCGGCCCAAAATTCTTTAGGCAATGCGGCGTTAGAGAGCATGCAACGAACTCTCTCCATCAATGTATTGTTCATCCATTCTGCAATGCCATTTTGTTGAGGCGTACCGACAACCGTGCGATGTCTCATAATTCCTTTATTTTCGTAGAACATGTTGAAATCACCTCCACAAAATTCTACACTATTATCGGTCCTGAGTCGCTTGACCTTCTTCCCTGTCTGGTTTTCTATCAAAATCTTCCACTTCTTAAAAGTGGAAAAAACTTCATCTTTGTTCTTTAAAAAATAAGTCCAGACTTTACGAGAAAAATCATCAATAATGGTCAGCATGTAACGATGTCCTCTTTTTGAAGGAACACGTGAGGGTCCCCAAAGATCGGTATTCTTACCATACAAAAGACCTCTCTTGCTCAGGATGGTCATTCCTTTTTCACTCATATGGCCAAGACGCATATGCCATAAGTCTGTGACGTCTGAATCTGACATAGATGATGATACAGCTGCGGAACCTGTAACAGTAGATCCTTGCAACACATACAAAGTCCCAAATCTGTTAGCTTTCATTAAAATAAGAGCACCTTTAGAGACCTTTAGAATTCCACCTTCAGTTGTATATTTACACCCAAGGGACTCCAGGGTGCCAAGAGAGATAAAGTTCCATTTCAAATCAGGAACATGTCTAACACCAGTTAAAGTTCTAATCATGCCATCATGCATTTTAATTCTAATTGTTCCTTTTCCAACAGCTTTACACTGAGCATTATTCCCTATTAAGACAACACCATAATCAACTGATTCATAAGTTGTAAACCAATCTTTATGAGGACACATGTGATAGGAACAACCAGAATCTAGAATCCATTCCCGTTTAGATCTAGTTCCAAAATCAGTAATAGACAAAACTTCACCTTCAGACTCTTTTTGAGCAATACTTGCTTCAGCTGAATTTTCTAAATTCTTTTGATTATTGTTTTCGTCTCTTTGCTGCTTATTCTTCAACTTAAAGCATTCTGAAATTACATGTCCCTTTTTCTTGCAATAGCGACAAAATTTTTTATTATCTCGGCCTCTAGACTTTAATCTGGATTTACTTTTACTGCTAGTACCATGATCCATAGTTCTCCCTCTAACAATTAACCCTTCAGCTTCATCCTTCGAATTATTCTCATAGTCATATTTTTCTTTAGACAAGAGATTTTGTTTGACATCATCAAATGTTAGGGTCTCATTACTACCGTATAACATAATATCCTTAAAGTTACAGTATGACCAGGAGAGTGAGAATACTAACAAAACAGCTTTATCTTCATCACCGATTTCAACATCCAAATTTTCCAAATCAACTATAATGGAATTAAACTCATCAAGGTGAGTTTGAATGGGTGTACCTTCGACCATCTTAATGGTAAAAAGGCGCTCCTTCAGACGAATCTTGTTGGCAAGATTTTTTGTCATATACAATGACTCCAACTTAAGCCACATACCTGCAATTGTATCCTTCTTGATAACCTCTCGTAGAACTTCTTTGGATAAATAAAATTGGATCGCTGACAAGGCTTTTTCATCCAACTCTTCCCAATCTTCATCCATAGTGTTCGGCTTTTTCGTCTTTCCCACAAGGGCCTTTTTCAACCAATGCTGGGTAAGAATGGCCATCATCTAAACTCGCCAAATACCAAAACTAATTTTTCCATCAAACTTCTCAACATCAAATTTCATGATAGAAGCCATGTTATGAAACCCAAATATATATTACAACGCTCTGATACCAGTTTGTTGCGGAATTGGCGTGGTAATAGATAAATATTTAGTTTGGGTAGTTGATGATAAAATGAGAAGTAAAATAATAAATGGAAGAGACACAAGATTTACATGGAAACCCTCCAATGTAAAGGGAAAAATCAATTGGCGAGAGAGGAGTAAATGCACTATGAAAAATATGGAGAAGATACAAATGGTTTTACACCCACAAAAAGAATACACTCAAGATAACACCTCACTACACTCAATAAATATGGCAAGAGTGTGTATATATATGAAGAGGTAGTATATAAAGAGAGAGGATAGTTTAGGGAGATGCTCTTGGAGGATTTCTCTCTTGGATGAATTCATCTCTTTTGGATGTCTTCTTTGCTCCAAGCAAGATTGCCTTATATAGAGATGTATCACCATGTGAACAAACTTCAAGTCTTCCTACCATTGTTGAAAATGTATTAAGTTAGCACACCAAACATAGCCAACCAACATTGTGCCATCTTAGTCCAAGTTAGGTCACCAAACATAGCTAACCAATATTGAATTTCCTTAGCCACCCAACGACTAAGATAAACCATGAAAAACATGTGGCCAACCAATATAGACTTGAAATATGAATCTTAGAATTCTAAGGCAATTTTAACATCCGATTATCTTAATAGTCCTCTTATTTGGATCTTGCCCAGGTATACTTGCCAGCTGCATGTCAGTATAAAAGAATTGTTAACGTGAAAAGGGGGTGTCAACAACCATAACTTTGGCTCTTGAAAACATGGAACATTTAAAGTCTGAGTTGGTTGCAGATAATTATTGGAAAGAGCCATAGCTTTTGATTTGGTTAGAATCATTTGAGGCACAGCTACAAGAGAACGGTGCTATTACCAGCAGAGAAGTATTTCTCTGTTTCCCCTTCCCATGAGGTTGGAGTTTTTGGCACTTTGGATACTCTAAACATCCTCTATATGTATTGAATTTAGTCTTTAAGATTTATCTATTAAAATTCAGGGATTAACTTTTATGGTTTACAAATTATGAACAGGAACTTCAAAACAGAGATATTACAGAAAACATATTAGAGAATAACTTCAATTAAATTACAAATTCTGCGTTGAATGTTTAAAAAAACAAAGATATGCTGAGGCAATAGAATCAAAGAAAAATATTGACAGACTAACATATATGCTTAGAACATCAATCTAGTGCTTTTGCAGAATGATTTTGGAAAATTCAAGAGCAATCTAAGTTATAAATATAAAAGTGGAAAGGAAAAGAAAACATTATGGATGGAGGCATATGAAGTTCTTTCAAGAATAAAATAAAAAAAGCAATTAAAGACACCAAAGAATTAGAACATTTTATCGATAACGGTAAATTTAGATTTGTACCTGCCGGCTAAGCTTTGTAATTGTGCCAATGCAAAGTTCCATCACGCCAATGAAGCGAAGTTGAGGTTCATTTTTAAGTGTCTTAAACTGATCTCCTAAGCCCTACACGAACAGATCTTATAGAGTTTTGTTAAAACCTTCACCTGCCCGAAAAATCCTCAAAATCAAGCTAATACCAAGATTAAGGGCTCTAACCATTTGGTTTGTTTCACCTGCAGAAATTTCAGGCTCGGAAATGTGGCTCGTTTCATGAGGTCTTCGATGACAAGCAACAACTTCTTGATATCTGACTCGTTATCATCGTGAGTTTCAATTTCATAACCTACTCCTAGTGACATATCATTCCATGGCAATAGATTGTTTCCCATTAGGGCTACCCCGGCAGATATAGGCCTCATAATTCTTAGCTTTTCGATAGAAGACGACGACAAACCCTGAAGCACCTTAAAGTTTTGTAGCTATGTGGTAAATATACAGAGATCAGAAATAGCTTTGAAGATGATGTATGTGTAGCAAGAATCTGTACTTTCTTCATCTAGGGGTTGTACCAAATACCTTGCTTGCAAAATCTTAGAACATTTTAAAAGAGGAATCTCCTTTAGGAATTACTTAAAGTGTAACGCAGGAACTGATTCGTGATGGATATACACAAAATGTCATAACTAGGCCTTGCTCGAACCATTTTGAAACGAAAAGTTCTTCAGACATCGTGCAAGTGGGAAGAATTATTGAATTTTTCATTTTTTTTGCTCACTCACTATTGTTTTTAATTATTTGATTTGATTTTTAGTCGGTAATTAAATAGTTAGTAGTGCATACATAATGTTTATACTTCTACTTTTCTTATATTAAGAACGCATGTAAATGTAATATCACATTGCACGTACAATTATTACATGCGATATACCGTTCAAAACTTACATTAATGTTGGTATACCATTTTTCTTCTTTATTTTGTAAAACAACGGTGTCTTCCACCCACGCGCTTTTTTGTTGAACTCCAAAATGATTTTTTTTTAACCCCTTTTTATCGTAAAAAAATGATGTCGTCTCCCGGCGCCTTGTGGTACATGTTGAAGTGCATTCTTTTGCCCTTAATTTAATTAAAGGTTGACGAGCAAATTAATCTCCAATAAAATTTACTTTACATTTTTTAGTTCAATTATTCAACTTTCATTATAGGGGTTAAATTTGTCTATCAAAAGAAGCAAGAGTCACTCAAGCATACATCACCCTACCCCCATTTAACATAATTATATTTGGTGTTCACGTTGACTTTTTATAAAAAAAATGTTTCTTCTCTCTCTCCTTTCTCTCTCTTGGTGTGTAATCATTGGTGTTAGAGTGCATTTTTAATCTTTATTTAATTGAAATAAGTGAATAATTATTGATAATATTCCAACAAATTACATACTTTTATTGATTATATTAATTCTTTCATTGAGGTTTACAGTCTATTTTTATGTTCCATCCCTTTAGATTTTGGGATAAGAAAAATTTGCAACTACTGATTACTAAATAAGCGTTAATATTTTGCAGTTACATACTTTTCTTAGTAGATGTAACTGTTATTATGTTATTGTTTTATTAATGTTATGACTCATTTTGTAATTTAATTATTACAAAAAAAACACAAGAAAATTTTATCTTTTTATTCTTTTATTTTGATTATTCAATATAAAAATGCTCCTTTTCTCTTTTTTTTAAAAATAGTTTTAAAGGTTCAAGTGCATTGTTTTATCCCATATTTCATTCAGATAAAGGAATAGTTGTTGATGGTGTCCAATACGATATCTACTGGACCTAATTATATTAATTATTACATGAAATTATTTTCATAGCCCAAAATATATTGGATATCCCTATTATTTTTTATGATTTTATTAATGCTAAGGCAGATTTCATTATTCCAATAGATATTTAAAGCAAATCAGAATAAACTTTCCCTTCTCCAGTTTTCGTAGCCATCACTCCTGGAACAATGAAGCGAATGCATATGCTTTATATAAGATAAGGGCCTATGCTATGGAAGGCAAAGTGGTGCCGGTCATATGGGTGAACCGGCACAGGGGTTTTGCTAAGGACAGGCACCAACCAGATCATCACTAGAATTCCAATAAGTGAATAAATACAGGTAATGATCCTGAAAGAAAATTTTCTAGGCAAAAATGCCAAAAGACTTATATTTTGATTACCTATCTTCCCTCTAATAGTATGTATATTTCTAACTGGAAGGAGTACCATTTTTCTTTTTTAAACTCAAGCTTCAGTTGAGGAAGTTTGTAAAATCGGTCAATTTAGTCTTTTTTATTTTTATGTTTAAACATTAAAAAACTTTTTAATTTTTTTAACTTGTTAAGTTCTTCTTATTTTTATATTTGGACAATATAGAACCTCTTATTTTTTTTAACTTGCTAAGTCTGATTGTTTTTACGTTTGAATACTTCAGGACCTCTCATTTTTTTAACATTTTAAATCCTTATAAATTTTAGAGTTTATTGTTGAATCCTTCCTATAAAACTATCCATAGGGGTTGAAGAAGCTATAAGAGAAATGAGAGGTCATAAATTGTTTTAAATACAAAAATAAAAAGGGATTTAATAAATTGAAAAATATCAAAAGGTCGTTTAATTTGCAAATGTAAAAATTAGACTTAGTATGTTAAAAAAAATCAAGAGGCTCTTTAGTATCCAGAAATAAAAACAAAAGGAACTAAATTGTCGAATTTTTTAAGAAGTTTGGTTAAAAGTTTCTAACTGCTGTTTCGTTTTTCTAAATCTTTTAAAGTTAAAACAAGCGAAAAGTATTTGACATCATTCCAATGTTCAGCTAAAATACTCCTCTTTCAAAAAGTAAGAGCTTGACTTGTTTTTTTTTTTTTTAACAAATGGATGCCTTTATTTAATAAACCTGATACAATTATATGAGAGAAATCAAATACAACACATCATACAAACATACTCTCTACTAAACCACACCAATACAACTCCTTAAAATCCAGGAAAACAAAGCTAATCCTCCTCCTTTGGAAGAACTAAACGGATTGACAACATCCAATTCGCATGAGTAGCTCAGACCTTCCTCCATGAGCACAAACATTCCCCAGAGTTGTTAAACAGCAGCAAAGGACACCGTGCAGTCTACATTGGACAATGACGTTAACTTGTAAAGTTTCTTACAAAATTTGAGTACTCAGCATATCCAAATTCAATAGCCAGGAACAAGAAAAGTTCAGCTGGAAATTGTCTATTTCTTTCTCGGATTGTATCCAAGAACTGAGAACAATGTTTGTGTGACGGTGAGAATGAAGAGAAGAATGCTGTTTAGAACACTCCACCTCACGTCATAATAATTCCTGGTCAAGTATGCACATAAAGGACGAAGACCAGATTCACTATACCGGTTTACTTGATCAATTTGGTTCACAAAATGGAACTCATCCTGCTGCACATTTGCTGAGAGATCATTAAAGAAAGATACCAGTTTATTCTTGTCGTTGATTCGAGTATTCAGAACTCCTGAATTCAGCAGTATCTCTGCATCCTTCTCATCATTTACCAGTGTATCCATAAGCACAACATAAGACGCGAAAACCCTTGGCCTGTATTCATGAGCGCTGCACATTTCGAACATCAGGATATTCCAGAAGAGAGAAGTTCTTGATTCATTTATCTCAAGGGGTGGAATTTCAAGCACCCCGTTACTGAATTTGATATCTGCTAAATGTGTATCCTTTCTCGGTCCGAAATTTATCCCGTGTAGCCTCAGCTCTGATGCGCTTCTTGCTCTGCTCACTGAGCTCTGGGGAGTAGCCTGTGCTGGACCTGCCGTACAAGAAGATGGAAGACATGGAAACAAGGCAAACATTACTAGCTCAAGAAGATGTCTCGGGGGATCAGAGGTCATTTCCCGTGGCTTTGGGCATCTGAAGAAGTTCAGAGCCGCATCCTTTAGAAAATGGTCAATTGATGATTGAGATAGTGGTTCTGAAAGAGTGAGAAGAACAGAGAAGGGAATCTGATTTTCAACTTTCAGCAGATCCTGCTGCAATGTATAAAATAGTGCCTTCTCTTCTTTCCGGCCCCGATCACTTTCTGGTGAGGGTGGTACCTGTTGCACTTTGTGCCTAAACAATAATTCCAGAATGAAGCAACCATCGAGCAACATAATCTCATAGAATTCATACTTCGACAAACTGTCTGAAATATCTCTATAACATTCCCGAGTTTGCGTGCCCAGGCCCTTCATCAGAAGGTCAACAAGTTGATCTTTTGATTTATGAATTTCCTGGAGACGCCGAAGGAACGCTTTCAGGTACCATTTTTTCATCTCCTTAGCAGCTTTAAGGCGTGGTTTATCGGCATGTAAGGGGCCAATTGATATCATTTTTGGCTCGAAGTATGGTCCGTTTCCATTCCGGAGTTCATCTGGAACTTTGAAGATGGAGGGTGTTGTTGGAGGAGTCAAAGTATCAACTTCTTTCTCAATAAAACATAGCAATCTATCTTGTATTCCAGCTGAATCAGTGATCGGAGATGGCATTTTCCTGATTTTCTTCAAAGTATAGCAGAGGTAAAATTTCTTTAGGAAGCAAAATCCACTACAAGTTAGTGAAACCAGCCTTTACAGGATCTTCAAATTTGAATAACATGAAATGATAAACATGCTATAGCCATAAAATATATTAAATTATGAACAGAAGAAACACATAAAGCAGTCCACCTATTGCTTGTGGATTTTCAAACAATGCTAAATTGTCAATATTAATATCCAAAAGAAAAAAGAGGAGAAAATCCTCTAGGAGTTTTTTACGATTTTCGAGTAAATAAAAGGATAATTGGATAAAATAAAAAGAAAACAGCAATTAGAAAAGGTAAGGCAAGAGACCTTACAAGAACATCATAACTTGAAAACTTGTTATGGATATATTGGCACAGTTGATTATTTCTCTTATAACTATATATAAGAAATCGATGGCAAAGCTTTCAAAAGGAACAAAAGGATGCAACTAGTATTTGCAAGAAACAAATCCCCTATTCATCAATAAAGAACTTAAGGGAGATAAAGGACCAGTGCCAGTTGTAAATCTAAAGATGATGCTTAGGCAAAGTAGCAGAGAACCTCCATGGTTATGAAAAAGGTTGGATTATATAGCACGCTAAATTCCAATAACCAAAAGAAGAAAAGGGAAAGGAGAGACAAAGAGAAGAACCAATTATTCTAAGAATTCAAAAGATAAAAGAGTAATTTGAGGAGAAAAAGAGTTTGATAGAAGTTATTCATTAGAAGGTAGAAGTATCAAGGCGTTATTACGCTCAAAAACATAATATTCTGTCAAATATATTTTCATTTAGGATTGTCAAGAGTCTGATAAGGACCTGAACCTGACCTGGTACCAATCTGTTAAGTTAAGTTTATATATGGACTAGAATGCATGCCACATGTATCTAGACTAGATGAAGCCTCGTATAATCGGTATGGATTGGGTGCAACTTGTTGTAGATCTGCTAGACGTGGATCCAATTAGTATTACTATAAATATTTTGTATAATTAGTTTAGTCTACTATACATCATTCAGAAGTGACTTGAATTCAAGAGGACATGTACTTGTTATTAAGTTTATTATTTTAGTTTGATCAGTGTATTGATTTGAGGATTGTATTTGAAGTTTAAAACTTTTAAAATTTTCTATTATATTCGAACTTTAGAAATGTTGAAGGAATTGAAAAACTCTTAAGAGATATCAAAAAGAAATATCTTATTGAAATGCATTGATCTGGAACAAAAATTTATTATGCAATTATAATTTACATTTTAAAATTTTTTTATACTTTAATTGCGGTATGCACGGATCCATTCCAATACCTTATATGGTAGGGTGTGGGTGTAGGTCCATATCGTATGGACTTGTTGAGTAATGTGATCAGGTTTGGTCAACACAAGAAAATAACAAATTTTAAACTGACAAATCGATTCAAAATAAGGATTTGAAACTAATTTAAAACGGAACAAAATTGATTTTAAATTTGGTGGTTGCGGCCTCTCTTTGATCTATTAAATAGTACATATTAATTATGTTTTACAAAAAAATCTTAGCGATATTTGTATATGAATAAGACATTTTAAAAAAAATTAAAATGTAAATTCAACGTAGTCAGTATTACACCTGATTTTATATTGAGACGAATAAAAAAAGTAAATATTATATGATAAGAGCCTAAGATGTAAAAGAATGTATTGAATGTTTTTAAATAAATAAAATTTAAATACATACATTTTGAGAGATAAAAATATATTTTTAATTCTTTATAAAAAATTTAATTTTATTATTTGTTCATTTTAAAATATATCGGACATCACACGAATTTATACTAGTTTGAATTAGTTAAATATTGAAGTGGGCCATTTAAATAATTTAAGATTGGGGGCGTAATTTACAAGCAACATAAAGTTTGACGGAGCAGAATGCTTTTAACTCTGTTTGAAAAAAGGAATAAAAAGCCAGTTACGTTGGGCCCTGGGCAACAGCGGCCGGTATTCTTTGTCCAGTCTGATATTTGGGCCGAATATGATATCAATCTCTAGTCTATGAAAGGGAATGCTTTATAGCTGAAAGAATAAGAATGTATACATTTCCCAGAATGGAAGCAAAGTAGTAGGTCCCTAGGGCATGGCTTTAATTGGTTCAATGTCAAAAACTACATATATACTTAGCAAAAACATAAACAGGCCATTGCAACCTTTCTTCTCCTTTTTTTGGGCCACATCCAGAAAGAAATCCTATATTTCTTGAATGGAAAATTCAGGTCCAGTGGTGAAGATGGAAAAAACTAGCAGCAACACTCAGGTTCTCCTGGCACCAGATGATACTGCATTCATGAAGAAAATTGAGGCAACTCATGGTCCAGAAAATCACGAGATCAAAGCGAAACCTCTTCTGAAGATGATTAACGCTATTGTGCAGCATTCTGATAGTGCCCCTGTCGACTTTCATGTATTGTAATTAATCTAGTATTCCTTGAATCATCGGTGATATAATTTCTTTGCATTCGTGCAATATTTTTTCATCATAAGATTTTCTGGACGAACTATCATTATATGTGCTTTTGGCTGCAGGAATCTGATGTTGAAGTAGAACCATTGAGTAATCAAGACCTTGGAGACTTCCGTGAGCTTTTAGCAAACAAGATAAATAGCATATCAGTTGAAGTATGTATACATCTGCATTTCCTTTCAATTACTACTACTTTCTTCATTTCCAATCCTATTTTTACCCAATCTTCGGTCTTAACGTGGTTGGCAAGGGTAGTGGAAGCAAACAGATGAATATGGAGAGAAAATAATACAAATAACAATCAATGACAACAGTTGAATTAACGCGATTCGAGCTTTCAAATAAACTTAATTTTATAATTCTAAAAAAGAAAACTTTTATTATATAAGTTTTGGAAGGACAAAATTACATAGCCTCACATTACAAATTTTTTGAAGGATAAAATTACAAACTCTCGTTTGAATTTGTGCCCTATAGGTATTGAATTGACATACTCTATTGTGAACTAAGACTTAATAAGGTATTCCTCCCTTACTTTTTCTTATACTTTTCTTAGCGGGATATTGAGAAAGCCCACCACTATCTTGATTCTGCTATCCTGTCAAGACTAATGATGAACAAAGTTTCAAATTTATCAGATACTGGGGAACTGTTCCGGGGGCCAGGATGTACAGGAAACTCTCTTGGGAATTTTCGCTGCTGTTTCTGACTTCTCATGGGATGCAAAAGGAGTAATAGTCTTAGCAGCTTTTGCTGTTAACTATGGAGAATTTTGGCTTGTTGCACAACCTCATCCTGAAGATCGTATTGCCAAGTCACTTGCTCTTCTCCAGAAAATACCAGAGATGCAGCAAGCTGAGTTTTCAAGCCTAAAATCTGAGATGATCAACCTGACAAAGGCCGTGCTAGCACTGATCAAGTGTATTTGTGATTTCAAGGATCTCAAATCAGAGAAGAAGAACATCAAACCTGATGCAGCTGAAATTCTAAAAGCTGAAGCTCAGATTCCAACAGCTATCTACTGGACAATTAAGAGTATCGTGATTTGTCAATCGCAAATCAAAAAGCTTACAGGAACCGGATACGAGTATGTTCGTGTTCATCCACGTCTACCTTGACATTTATTATGCTTCTGATATGAAAAACTTGTGCCCATCTTTGCCTTGAAAATGAATTATCCAACTTTTATTGTTTTCAGGTTCATAACATCAACGGAGCTCTCAACGTTTGCTCGCAAGATCATCCAACTTCAAGGCCATATGGAATCCCAGCTGCATATCTGTTACCAGCAAATTGGTAAGTCTAAAGTTGTTTTCTGCTGAGAAATACATAGTCAAGTTTTGATGAAACTTTATCGGGATGAATTGGATTTTGTTATTCTGAAGAGAAAAATAGAGTCGAGCAAGAATATCAAAAGTTGGTAAATCTCTTTGAGACAACTCTTGATGACAACACAAAAATTCTAAAGCTTCTGTTCGGTTCCCAGAATGATGCACTCTACAGGGGCCGCACTAAGAGTTCCGTATGTGCAAAACTTAACCCTGCTTCCTTTTAAATTACAAATGAATTGTTATTCTGTTTGTTTGATATTTGTGCAATCCAAAAGGCATAGAGTTTTTCTGTAACAGGAAAGCGCAAACTTATGGCAAAAGAAAACCCTATTGCTCTATATTTCTGGCCTGGAGGTCTACAATGCTGAGATTTCAGTTTTAGCAAAAATGTATATCAGCTACTTTGAACAGAAAAAGGAAAGTGATGAGGACTATGACATTGTGTGGCTTCCTATTGTGGACGAATCTTCTCCTTGGGATGAAATAAAGCAGAAGGCGTACGACGCTGCACAAGACACCATGCCATGGCTCTCATTGAGGGAGCCTTGGTTGGTTGATGCTGCAGTCATAAAATACATCAAGAATATTTGGCATTTCAAGGAGAGATCAATAATTGTGACCTTAAATTCACAAGGCAAAGTTGTGAACCTTAATGCAATGTTCATGATAATGATTTGGGGAAGTGAGGCTGTTCCTTTTAGTGTCTCCAGGGAAGAAGCGCTTTTTGCAGCCGAGACATGGGGTTTGAGGTTACTGGTTCGCGGCATTGTAACCCCAGTCGACCAATGGGTATGATAAACCTTTTCAACTCTGGTGATGACTGCATCATGTTTGACTGGTTCATATGGAATTTTTAGTACGTTGCTTAGAACACCAAAGAAATTACTTTACATGAAATCCAAAAGTCCAATAATATTGCTACATGTGCTGCAACTTCATTGGTACAGTAGACAATATACTAAAAAATACAAAGTCTGTTTGCCGTTCAATTTTTTTTGACTTTGGGTTCTTGTGCTGCTGTGGAACGTATTTAGTCATAACTTTTGGATTTTTCATTTTCAGATTGCAGAAGGGAAATTGGTTTGCCTATACGGAGGAGATATAGTATGGATAAGAGAATTTACAAGAATTGCAAAATCAGTTTGTGAGGAAGTTCAAATCCCTATTGCGATGGTGTACATGGGAATACGCGATACACAAGATGAAGTTAAGAAAATCAACGATATTATCTTTGCCGAAAATATTAGCCATAGAGTGGAAGACCTAAACCAGATGTGGTTGTTCTGGTCTAGGCTCGAATGCATTTGGCAATTAAGGGTGCAGAGAGGCAAATCTCCCGAGACAGACAACATTATACAGGAAGTTTTTATGTTTCGTCTCTTTGAGGGGAACGAAAGGGGATGGGCAATCATTACGAACTTTGATCAGACTGCCAAAGCCATGGGAGATACGATGCTGCATCGTTTGAGTATGTTTGATGATTGGAAAAGTCAAGTGGTAAAGAAAGGCTTTGTGACTGCACTCAATGAGCAAATTCACCAGTATCATCCTCACTGTAATACACATGTTTTCCGTGCTACCACTGCTGGGATCCCCAAAAAAATGTCATGCTTCGAATGTGGGCGTATGATGAAAACATATGTTGGCTATCGCTGCTGTTTGTAACTCGAAGTCACATACATTTGTTTCGAACCCCTAAGACAGAAATAGAAAGAAAATGCTTCCAACGGATGCTTCAGGCTTGATGCTGACTTAGTAGACAATAAACTTGTAAAATTCTGTCAGATACTTTTCGTAAAGTACTAGGTTTTCCTATATAAGTATTCATTAATATGATATTTCGATGTTTTCCCTCTGTTACTTAGTAGTTACAGTCATAAAAAATTTCTACTTTTATTGTTTCATTTTAGGTTGTCAATTTTGTAACTTATGATTTCTAATTTAGTCTTAATTAACTTCTATCTTTTTAATTTAAAGAATATATAGTAATGCAAATTTGAAGACATATATGTCTTATACTGAAAGTTCTGAACTAACTTATTGGGTATAAGTACATTCCCGAATATTGAATATTGACAATTCCTAAATGTTCTATGAGAAGGAAAATATTAAGAAAGAGAAGGAATTACAATTCAAATTAGTTATCTTTCTCTTTTTTTTTTTTGAGAAAAACAAAGAATACTTCGTTAAGTAAGATAATCTACTAAGACAATAGAAAATACATTTGTGGGTATATTTTCAACTCAAACTCTAGAATTAGAAAGATAGAATCTTGTTGAGTTAAAAGATGAGATGGAATATTTCCAATCCTATTCATGTGAGAAATACGTGAAATATTAAAACAATATAATTCTTGCATAACAAGATTTGTCAAATGCACTAAAGGAGAAAGATCCACTTCCTGGATGCATAACTTATCACCACTACCAGTGCATCACTTGCAATCCAAAAATTCTTGAGTCCATAGTTCGTAGTAAGTTCAAGACTACATGAAAGTGCCAATAGTTCAGCATGCTTAGCTGATACTGTTGAGAAGTAAGGTGGCACAAGTAGTGAATCGAATTGCTAAACAAAAATTTATTACTCCACTAAACTCAACTCTTACTTACAAGCCACCTAACACTCACACTTAGAGTGTATTTAACTTCTCACTAGACACTCTAGCACAAGAGACTCTCACTCTCTTATTTTCTCTTATTTGCTCACTCAATGGAGCACCTCACGCTTACTTGCACTCTTCACTCTTTCTTGCACACTATCTTCTCTTAAGCATTAGCCTATTTATAGGTCTTGGTTCACCAACTTTGGCAAATTCTAGAATTCTCTAATTGCTTCTTACTTCAAGAGAATTCTAGATATTCTTTGAGTCAAAAATTGTTGCTCCAACTTTCTTGAGTGTTCTTCAACTTGCTTGAACCTTCTCCAACTTTCTTGAATATTCTAGAATTTTCTTGAATCTTCTAGAGAGTTATGGATGACTCTTTCAACACTCCCCCTCATCCATTACTCTCTCTTCTTCGTGTAGTCATCCCGAGCTCTCTTCGAAATTCTTTAAACTTTGCACCATTAAGACTCTTGGTGAAGATATCTGCTATCTGCTCTTCAGTCTTTACGTACTTCATGTTGATATCTCCACAAAGCACTTTCTCTCGGACAAAGTGATAGTGAACCTCTACATGCTTTGTTCTCGCATGGAATACTGGATTTTCTGCAAGTTGGATTGCTGATTGGTTGTCACAGCATAACGTCACTGCATCATCTGTTGATTGATGAAGATCCTTTAGCAGTTGCAACAACCACGTACACTCTTGAGCGGCCATTGCTGCAGCACGATATTCAGCCTCGGTACTTGATAGTGACACTGTAGGTTGTCTCTTACTACACCATGAGATTACTCCCGATCCGAGGTTAAACATGTATCCAGTAGTTGATCGACGAGTGTCATGGTCACCAGCGTAATCAGCATCACAATATCCCGTCATCTTACTTGCATCTGTCTTCCTATAGAATAAGCCATAATCTATAGTTCCTTTTACGTACCTTAGTATTCGTCTTACTGCTTCTAGATGGGGCTTCATTGGCTTCTGCATAAATCGACTTACTACTCCCATAGCATATGAAATATCAGGCCTTGACAATGTTAGATAAATTAAACTTCCCACGAGCTGCCGGTACATTGTCACGTCCTCGAGCTCTTTCCCTTCTATCGAGCATTCATCTCCATCGGTGTTGATATTGGCTTGCAATCAATCATTCCATACTTTTGTAGAAGATCTCTAGCATACTTCTCTTGACATAGGAATATCCCATTATTTCCTCGATCTATCTCCAGGCCAAGGAAATGCTTTAGCTCCCCAAGCTCCTTCATCTGAAATCGTACCGAGAGATTTGACCTAATCTGTCTGATCTCTTCTTGATGATCTCCAGTGATGATGAGGTCATCCACGTACACGAGTATTATGGCTAGCTTTCCTTCTCGACTTTTGATGAATAGGCTTGAATCTGCTGGTGCCACCGAATATCCATTATGTATTAAAAACTCTGCTATCTTCCCGTACCACGCTCTAGGTGCTTGTTTTAATCCGTAGAGCGCCTTCTTTAACTTACATACATACTCTGGGTATGCCTTACTCTCGAACCCTCTTGGCTGCTGCATATATATTTCTCGATCAAGTTCTCCATGTAAGAAAGCATTTTTAACATCCATCTGCCACAACCTCCAGGACTTGCTTGCAGCTAAGGCAAGTAGAACTCTTACTGTAGTGATCTTGGCTACCGGACTGAATGTGTCGTCGTAATCCAATCCGTACTTTTGTGAGAATCCACGAGCCACTAGTCGAGCCTTGTATCTATCGATCGATCCATCAGATTTTGTCTTCAACTTATATACCCATTTACATGAAATGGGTTGTACTCCTTTTGGTCTTGGCACTAGGTCTCATGTCTCATTCTGTCTTAGTGTCTGAATCTCTTTCTCCATTGCTATTCTCCATTCTTTCATCTGGGATGCTTCCTCGTATGAGTCAGGTTCTTCAACCATTGCTGCATTTGCATACTTGGGGTTTGGTCTTCTTTGTCTTCTTGATCGTTGGAGTTGTGGGCTTGCTTCATCTTCTTCATCTTCTTCATCTTCGTCTACTTCATATTGACTTGGCCTCTGATCTTCTATTGTTTTGTGTGCTCCAGTTTTCCATGGATTCTTTGCTTTCCTTGAAGCTTGTTCTTCAGTTGGTAAATCTTCTTCGTCTTCTTTGGATGATGAAGAATCTCTCCCTCGCTCTTCTAATCTTTCTTCGATCTCTTCCTCAATTTCCTTGGAACTTGGTAATTTCAAGGCTTGAGATGACCACCAGGAAGATGCTTTATCGAACACGACATCTCGGGATACATAACATTTGCTTGTATCTGGATTGCAGCAAATCCAACCCTTTCTTCGAGGATCATATCCTACAAAGATGCAGCGGATAGCTTTCTTGTCAAACTTACTTCTCAAATGGGCGGGCACAAGCACGTAACAGACACATCCGAATACTCGAAGATGAGACACCGAAGGTTTCTTCTCCCAAAGCTTCTCATAGGGTGAAGTAAAGCCAAGCTTTGCTTGTGGCAACCTGTTAGTAATATATGCTGCCGTCTTCATACATTCTGCCCAAAATCGTGCTTGTACATTTTTGGCATGTAGCATGCTTCTACAAGTCTCTGCCAGATACCTGTTCTTTCTTTCTGCAACTCCATTTTGCTGTGGAGTGTTTGGACATGTCAACTGTCGTCGTATTCTATTCTTCTTCAAGAATTCAGTGAACTCGTACGAGGTATATTCGCCGCCATTATCTGTACGAAGGCACTGTATTTGACGACCTACCTCATCCTCCACTTTTTCCTTGAACGCTTTTAATTTTTCTAATGCTTCTGATTTTTCCTTCATAAAATCTATCCAAACATACCGAGAGTAATCATCGATAAATGTTATCATATAGCGATATCCACTTACCGATGGTTGCTTCACTGGTCCAAACACGTCTGAGTGTACCAACTCTAAAGGTGTCTTGGCTCTAAACGTTGACTCCTCATATGGTAGTTGGTGTGCTTTTCCATACTGGCATCCAGCACATACTATGTTGTCTCGAACTTCTAATTGTGGAAGGCCATTGAGCATTACTTTCCTCATCATTGCCTTTAATCTGGTATAGCTTACGTGTCCCAATCGTGCATGCCATAAATCTGGTGTCTCATTCTTCCTTGTCTTGTCTGCATATTCCGTTTCTGCTGACATTACGTAGACCAACTCCACTTTGCGTCCTTCCATAATTGGTGGTCCCACTGGCTTCAATTGCTGATATACCTTCATGTCTCTTAGACCAAACACCACAAAATTGCCTGCTGCAGTTAATTGTGATACTGAGAGAAGATTCTTCTTCATACCTGGCACATATAATACACTTTCTAATTCCACTTCAGTTGAGTTGAAATGAGGTATCACATTCGCCTTGCCAACGTGCGTGATTGGCATCTTGGAATTGTTTGCAGTCACCACAACTCGATTTCCATCATACTCTTCCATATTCTGGATCTTTTCCTTATCTCCTGTCATGTGATTGGAGTACCCAGAATCCACTATCCAATCATTTTTAAAATTGATCAAATTGTCACTTACCGCGACCAAGACATGATCTTCTTCTAGTGCAAGGGATGCTTGAAAATCCCATTCATCTTCACTGTTATTTGTCTTTTTGGAAATAGCAGTATTTCCTTTTGCGTGATTGTGCCAACAATCTCGAGCAAAATGTCCTTTCTTCCCGCAATTATAACAGACATCACCGTGTCGCTGATTTCTTCGATTGCTGCTACCTTGTGGTTTGTCTCCCCCTGGTTGAGAGCCTTTCCAAGGGCGTACTTGGCTTGGGATTTGTCTGCCTAGATTCTTACCTTCTTCAGGATTTTTCTTTCCTTTGAAAGTTTGCCTCCTGGCAAAGAGTGCTTTCTCCTTATCTTGGTCTGAGACTCTAACTTTTTGTTTGTTTAGAGCCTCTTCATCAGCCAACATATTTTCCAACTCATTGAGAGTTGGTTCTTTAGCCCATCCACGTGTTGCTGCTATGATGGGATTGAATTCATGACGAAGCCCTCGCACTATTATCCTTCTCATCCTTGTCTCGTCGACAGGATGAAGCGGATCTAATTTTGTAATTTTCTCAGACAAAAATTTAACTTTGTCAAAGAATTGACTTACAGTCATGTCGCCTTGTGTGAGTGTCATCAACTCATTTTCGAGCCTCTGCAACTTGGAGTCATTCGCCTTTGCGAAACACTCTACTAATGTATCCCACGCTTCCTTTAGAGTTTTTGCATCCTTAATTTTATCTAAATATCGTTTCTCTACTGTTAAGGCTAGGATAGATAAAGCCTTACCAGCATTCGTGTCCCACTTTTTGTACTCCGCTGCATTCTCCTTTGGAGGTGGCATTGTCTGGTTGCCGTCGATCATCTCCCATAGGCCTTGTCCTCTCAAGTAAAACTTGAGACGGATACTCCACTCACTGTAATTGTTATCATTGAGTTTCTCAATAGTATTAACGAACTCCGCCATTATGAGTTGGTGAGTTCTTGTCTCGAACAACCGACTTCACAATCTTGCATGAGCAGAGTCTCCACGTGCCACGGTTATTGGCTAGCCAATGTCAAGCACGGTCCCCGACCGTCTATTTCGACAGAGCCTCCTCGTAGCGTGATTCTCGATCGATGAACTTGAATACGGTTGTTGTGTTGTTTTGCATGCCCTTATACTAAATTTTATCACAATCTCTAACAATTTTCACACAAAACACTAGGCAAGTGCACCTATCATTTTGATTAGTATAATGACAAGTAATTTAAATGTCGTATCCACGGGGATGATCAATTACCATTACTCACTTTCTACTCTATTGTTTAGTCTATCAAATTTGCTTGTGAAAATGATTGAAATAACAACTAGGAATAAAAATCTAACCTAAACAGAAAAATTCAGTTTATGTAAATTTCAGCTTGCAAGAGAAAATTTCAATTGAGAGAATAATACTTGAATGGAAAATCCCCCTAGAATTACCTATGTGATAGAAAAGTCCCTTGGTTAATGAATTCCCCTTCTTATGTTTGATGAAATTCCTAAATTAGAACTCACTCTATCTCTAGATGAAAGTCCTCTACTTTTAGATTAATTGGTTGAAATCTCTTCCTAACCAATTCAACCTAAAAATGCATTTACATTAGTGAATTTCCAATTAGATTCTCTAATTACCAAGAAGATGTTAAGGTTCCTATCTCTAGTCATCTAAATCATCCCCATTGTTTGTGTATGGTCTATTTCACCCTTCCTTTCTCAATTCCAAGTGAAAAATCCAGATTATGAGCCAATCAACAACTGAATTAATTCAAGCAATCAAACCTCCAAATTAGATTTCTCTAATTGCCAAGAAGATTTTGAGGTTTCTATCTCTAGTAACCTAAATCATCCTCATTGTTTGTATATGGTCTATTTCACCCTTCCTTTCTCAATTCCAAGTGAAAAAATCCAGATTATGAATCAATTAATAGCTGAGTCAATTCAAACAATCAAACCCACAAACAATCCACAAGAATTCGAATTCAATCAACCAAGAAAACCAATCATTCACATAGATAATAACTAGGGTTCATAACCATCCAAGTATTCAAGAATTTAGCTCATCAACATATTACAATTCAAAGAACATAAAGCAATAAAAAGAAGAGTAAGAATTTCTCATTTTCATGGCTCAAATCTTCTCTTCTTCAAGGCTTGGAGTTCTCCAACTTGGTTGTGAAAAGTTGTGTTCTTGAGCTTGAATCTTCAAGATTGATGTTCTCCTTCTTCAAAGATTTGATCTTCTCTCTTGATTTCTCTTGCAAAGATTGAAGATTTGGGAGAGGTTTTGGATGTTTTTCTCTCTGTTTTTCTCCTCTCTGGAACCCTAGACGGCCGCCCCCTTCAAATGCCCTAAAAGGGTATATATATACCTCACAAAAAAGAGAGCAACAATTGCAGAAAATTCTGTTTCTGCCAAAAACAGTACCGTTTGGATTATTGGTGATTAAGAGCATTAAATCGGACGATCTAGGTTTTCCTGTCTTCATAAACGTTGTAGATAATACTCTTATGTTTCTACAGAGCTTTGAATCACCTCTGTTGGACATCTAGAACTCCAGATATGGTAATTACACCACAATGTGTCAAAACTGGAACCAAATTCAGAAATACTGATTTTGCACTATATGTAGGGTGACGAAACGAATTCGGATTGATGTAAATGTTACCATTCTGGAAATTTCAGAATCTCCTCTATAATTTTCCAGAAGATCATATCTGCATTTAAAATCTCTAAGGAGGTCAAAATCCCACTTGGATTGTTCTGTCCCACTGCCCTGTTTTGCATTCTTCTTTTTTTTTCTTCATTATATGTATGTAGAATTTCCTTCATTGCTTCATTGTGCTCCAAATCTTCAATAAACTCATCTAAACCAAATAAGAGAGAAAGAGAGTGTAAATGGTGTTTGAAGACTAAAATTCAACAGAAATTTGAGTTCAAAATGATCATTATATTAAGCACAAATATGAAATATCAAACTCCCCCACACTTAGACATTGCTTGTCCCCAAGCAATACTACAAAACAACCAAGAAATTTGAACAATAAACCACAAGAAATAAAGAGTGTTTTGAAGCATTTCAAAGGGAGGCAGCATAGAGACAACATTACTTCTTTAAGAAAATTTGGAGCATGTCTACACAAACAATCTAAACGTCGTCCCAAATACCCATCACAAAGATTAAACAATCACCCCCTTGTCTTATAAAGCAAGTAAGAATTCGTATGTATGTGTGTGTCCAACCAATGCAAATGCTCAATAATTATAAGAGGGGAATGTCATATTATTGGCCAAGGAATTCGTATCAACAAAGCATAATGCCCCATAAGCCTGGCATTCACAAAACCTCTCCACTAATACGGTAACTAAAATTTAACCTTGATTAGGTAGGACTTTTATGCTTGTAATATTTGGCTCAGGGAAAGTTTAGGGTGCCAAACGAAAGATAAGGAATTCAAAGTCAAAGAAATGAGAGCTAAAGAGAAAGGAATAAGACATAAAACAAAAGTAATAACCCTTATTAGCCACAAAGAATATCACCATTCCCCTACATTCAACCACAAACTCTCATTCTCTACAAAATCCCCTCACTTTGAATTCAACCATTTGCACACATTGTGCTTCAACCCACAACTTGTCCATCATCACCATCTTTGTCAACCCATAAATTTAACCTCAATCATGACAAAATTCACAAAAATAACAATGAAAAAATTTATACATCTTGAAGGCATCAAGAAATGTAAGAAGCCTTCTCGATAATAGACAAATATATAACAATGTGTTTTTTTTTCTTCGTTTTCTCTGATTGAGGTGTAATCCAATTCCCGATCATATAAGGTCATCTCACCTCTCTTTCCCCCCTCTCTCTCTCTTTTTTTTTTTTATAAAGCCTATTTTTCCTATCATCTTCTATTCCACCCATTGTTTCAATTTTCACAATACTCTTTGCTTACTTAAGGGTAAACAATGAATTTAGCTCTCACAAAAAAGGGTTAAATATAAAGAGTGGAGCTTAAAATTTGAAAGAAGGAAATATTTAGAACATAGATTGGAAAATTTATGCACGAAGGCTTCAAGAAAGGGTACTATGGATAAAATAAAGAGTGGTGGCTAGAAAGGCTCAATCGGGACAAAGAAGGCCTATTACCCTCATTTCAAGATCAAACTAAGGTTACCTATTCATTTCGCCTCAAGGCAAGTGAATGCGGGTTCTAGGACAAAAAGTTTGTTAAATTCTAAGGCCAATAATGCAAGATTCAACTCCATAATCAGTACAACAAAAGCAAAGGAAAATGTGCTTAAAAGATGAATTTTATACAAGCAAAGAATACAAGGGGTGCTTAGTTAATCAAGTTTAAGGTACTAGTTAAGACATTTAGAATGATTGTATAACTACTCTCTAAAAAAAGATTGAACATGCAAGTTTTGAAATACCTTGATGATTCCAAAAATAAAAACAAGAAAATTCATCCATAATTCATAAAAATAAACTATACTAAAGCCAACTCCCCCACACTTAAGGCAACATTGTCCCCAATGTTGGGAGAAAGATACACAAAAGACTATAAATAGAAATTTAAAGATTGCACTCCAAAAAACCAAACACAAAAACGGTTAACAAAAGGGTTGTTTCGTACGTGAAGGCTGGGTAAACCCATATGAGCAAACAAGTTGCACCTTCTATATACTACACAACAAGAATGCATAAGAGAAAGTTGGAAACAAGGACAAAATTAGAATTCAAGCATAAAAAACATAAGAAGAAAATAAAGAAAGAGAATGAGAAAAAGAGAAAAGAGAACTCCCGGATGTAGCGTTCATGCACCGCTTGCTCCACCACTAGCTCCGGGGCCAGCTTCGCTCTCCTCTTTTTTTTTTTTTAATTTATTTCCAAGAATCCAGATCATGGAGGAATAAAGAAACGCTTTCAGTCCCTTAGGATCCCCGCCATGATAGAGTTTGAGTCGATGACCGTTAACTTTAAATGTTCCTTTATCTGGATGTGCAACCTCCACTACACCATAAGGGTAGACCTTGTTTACTTCAAACGGTCCGGACCATCTAGATTTGAGCTTTCCGGGAAAGAGCCTCAACCGAGAATTGAACAATAATACTCGATCTCCTTCCTTAAATTCTCGGTTTGGTAGCACATGTTTGTCGTGCCATTGCTTCACCTTCTCCTTGTAGATTAGTGAATTATCATAGGCTTCTCTCCTCCATTCATCAATTTCGTTGATTTGGAGCATTCTTTGCTTTCCTGCAATGTTAAGATCAAAGTTAACCAACTTGATAGCCCAATATGCTTTATGCTCAACCTCCACCGGTAAATGACAAGATTTTCCATAAACCAATCTATATGGAGTAGACCCGATGGGAGTCTTGTATGCTGTCCTATATGCCCACAAAGCATCATCAAGCTTAACACTCCAATCCTTTCTAGTATGCTCAACAATCTTTTCCAAAATTCTTTTGATTTCTCTATTAACAACTTCTACTTGACCACTAGTTTGAGGATGATACGGCGTTGCCATCTTGTGAGTAACACCTAATCGATGCAAGACTTTCTCAA
This sequence comes from Rauvolfia tetraphylla, assembly GCA_030512225.1. NCBI lineage: Eukaryota > Viridiplantae > Streptophyta > Magnoliopsida > Gentianales > Apocynaceae > Rauvolfia > Rauvolfia tetraphylla. Next base: position 4,448,412 of record JAJQKT010000012.1, read on the forward strand.
GTTGTTGGTTACAAAAGTGAGTTCCCCTATCACTTATTATAGCTCTAGGAATGCCAAAGCGAGTAAACAATTTCTTCAAGAATTTAACAACTACTCTAGCATCATTTGTGGGCAAAGCTTGGGCTTCACCCATCTAGAGACATAATCAACTCACGACCAAAATATATGTATTACCAAAAGAGTTTGGAAAAGGACCCATGAAATCAATACCCTCAACAGATCAAATATTTCACAAACTTGAAATGTGAGAGAGGCATTTCATGTCTTTTTGAGATATTACCTGTACGTTGGCAATTATCACACTTTTCAACATACCTTTGGGCATCCTTAAACAAAGTCGGCCAATAGAATCCCGATTCTAGTACCTTTCTGGCTGTCCCATTAGCTTGATAATGACCACCGGCTGGACCTTTATGGCAATGCTCCAAAATGTCCATATTCTCAGGGTATGCTACACATCTCCTTATGATTTGATCTGCACAAATTCGAAATAGATATGGATCTTCCCAAAGATAGTACTTTAACTCCGAAAAGAATTTCTTCTTTTGTTGAGGAGTCAAGTTCTTCGTAAGATCCGACCTACAATATAGTTAGCATAATCTGTAAACCAAGGAGTGTGATCATTATGACCTACGACCGAGTATAACCTCTCATCGGGAATGTATCATTGATGTCTTCCTCATTCAATCGCTCCAAATGTGGGTTCTCCAATCGTGATAGATGATCGGCAGCAAGATTTTCTGCTCCCTTTTTGTCCCTTATCTCCAAATCAAATTCCTGCAACAAAAGTACCCACCGAATTAGTCTAGGCTTTGCATCATGTTTGTTAAGAAGATATTTGAGTGCCGAATGGTCAGTATAAACAACAACTTTAGACAAAATGAGATAAGAACGAAATTTTTCAAAAGCAAAAACTATAGCAAGCAGCTCCTTCTCAGTTGTGGTATAATTCTCTTGTGCTTCCGTTAAGGTCTTGCTTGCATAGTATATTGGTTGAAAATACCTTTCTCTCCTTTGTCCAAGTACTGCTCCTACTGCAAAATCACTTGCATCACACATTAGTTCAAAGGGAAGAGACCAATCGGGGGCAACCAAGATAGGAGACTCTATCAGTTTTTGTTTCAACAAATTGAAAGCAAAGAAGCAATTCTCATCAAACACAAAGGCCACATCTTTTTCAAGTAAATTTGTGAGAGGTTTGGAAATTTTAGAAAAATCCTTTATAAACCTTCTATAGAAACCAGCATGACCAAGAAAACTTCTAATTGCCTTCACCGAAGTTGGTGGTGGTAATTTCTCTATGGTTTCTATCTTGGCTTTATCAACCTCTATGCCCTTACTAGAAATCTTATGCCCCAAAACAATACCTTCTTTAACCATAAAATGACATTTCTCCCAATTCAAAACTAAATTGGTTTCTTCACATCTTTGCAAAACCTTTTCAAGATTTTTCAAACAACATTCAAAGGAATCACCAAATACAGAGAAATCATCCATAAAGACTTCCATAATATCCTCCACTAGACCTTCAAAAATAGCTAACATGCATCTTTGAAAAGTAGCAGGAGCATTACAAAGGCCAAATGGCATACGGCGGTAAGCAAAAGTACCATAAGGACAAGTAAAAGTAGTTTTCTCTTGATCCTCCGGGGCTATTGGAATTTGAAAATATCCCAAAAAACCATCAAGAAAACAATAATACCTGTGACCCGCGAGTCTCTCAAGCATTTGATCAATGAAAGGCAGTGGAAAATGATCCTTCCGAGTGGCATCATTGAGCTTTCGGTAATCGATACATACCCTCCATCCCGTCACGGTCCTCATGGGAATCAGCTCGTTTTTCTCATTGGGTACCACAGTCATCCCTCCTTTCTTGGGGACTACTTGGACGGGACTAACCCATGGACTATCCGAGATAGGATAAATAAGACCGGCATCAAGAAGCTTGATTACCTCCGCTTTTACCACTTCCTTCATGTTTGGATTTAACCTTCTTTGGGGTTGCACCACTGGCTTGAAGTCTTCTTCCATCATTATTTTGTGGGTGCAAAATGAAGGACTAATACCATTGATGTCAGAGATTTTCCATGCCATTGCCTTTTTATGCTTCTTTAACACTTTGATGAGCTCTTGTTTCTGCTCTTTTTGCAAATTGTTTGCAATGATCACCGGAAGTTTAGAATTATCTGCAAGAAAAACATATTCCAAATGATCTGGTAACTTCTTCAGCTCCAACTCTGGGGGATCTTCAATGGAAGATTTCATTCTACTCCCTTTTTCCCTTTCAATCTTCTCAAACATCATCCCTTTGGTTGTGAATGGGGATGACTCCAAATGTGCTATAATTTCGTCAACTTCATGCTGCCTCTCCTTTATTTCTTCACCTTGAAATAGAGATATTTTCAAAGGGTCATCAATCAATAATTCCTGCACATAATCGAAGACAATGTTACCAATAACATCTATCCTATAACAAGAATCATCATGATCAAAAGAATGTTTCATAGCCTCAGGAACTTTAAAAATAACTTCTTCTTCTCCCACCCTAAGGGTCAATTTTCCTTCACATACATCTATATTAGCCTTAGCGGTAGCTAGAAAAGGTCTCCCTAAAATTAATGGCACATCAATATCCTCATTCATGTCAAGTATCACAAAATCAACAGGAAATATGAATTTATCAACTTTCACAAGCACATCTTCAATAATTCCCCTAGGATACTTAACCGATCTATCTGCCAATTGAATGCTCATCCTAGTAGGTTTAGGTTCACCCAACCCTAACTTTTTAAACATGTCATATGGCAACAAATTAATGCTAGCTCCTAAATCTGCTAATGCTCTACCAATTGACAAACTACCAATAGTGCAAGGGATAGTGAAACTCCCTGGATCCTTTAGCTTTTGGGGTAACTTGTTTTTGTTTTGAAGAATGGCTGAACATTCCTCGTTCAATGTCACCATTGAGAACTCTTCTAGCTTTCTTTTCTTGGAAAGGATCTCCTTTAAGAATTTAGCATATCTTGGCATCTGTGAAAGAGCTTCAACAAACGGTAAGTTGATATGCAATTGCTTAAAGAGTTCAAGAAATTTACCAAATTGTTCGTCCTTTTTCTCTTGTTGAAGTCGGGCAGGATATGGAATTTTTGGCTTGTATTCTGGAATTTCCTTTTTCTTTTGTGCTTCTTTCTTCTCAATCCTTTCTTCATCATCCACATGCAATGGTTCTTCCATCTTCCCTTTTTCTGTTTCTTGCTCCTTTTGCTTTAGAACCTCCAATTCCTTCCCACTCCTCAAAGTGATGGCTTTAGCATGTTCTCTCGGATTTGGCTCGATATTACTTGGGAGGGTTCCAACTTGCCTTTCCGAAACAAGCTTCGCCAATTGGCCTATTTGATTTTCCAAGTTGTGAATAGAAGCCTCTTGGTTCCTTAGGGATGCTTCTTGAATTTGGAACCGATTTTCAGTTGCCGTAATAAACTTTGTCATTAATTCCTCAAGGCTAGACTTCACCGGTGGTTGAGGAGGTGGAGGAGGTTGATGTTCGTAAGGAAGAGATGGTTGGGGTCGAGAGCTTGATGAAGATTGGAAACCGGGAGGATGTAGCGGTCTTTGTTGTCCTTGATTACTCCATGAAAAGTTTGGATGATTTCGCCACCCCGAATTATAAGTATTGCTATAAGGATTGTTGGGCTGCCTCCCTCCTCCAAGATAGTCCACATGCTCCGATGATGATGTATTAGAAGTTCCCATGATTTGGCATTCATGATTTGGGTGACCATCTCCGCAAAAGTCACAAGCCATCATCACTTGGGAGATTGAAGGTGACCGGCTTAAGCTCTCGATCTTCTTGTTTAGGGCTTCAAACTTAGCCTCCAAAGCCATCATCATATCTACATTGTGTACTCCATTAGCCTTGGCTTTCGGTCTAGGATTCCCCCATTGGTAATTGTTCATTGCAATATTTTCAATAAGATCATGTAACTCTTCCGGTGTCTTCAAATTTGTAGTTCCTCCCGAAGAAGCATCAATGAGTTGCTTGGAAGGGAAATTTAACCCACTATGGAATGTTTGCATTTGCAACCCCAAATCTAGACCATGATGTGGGCATTTTCTCAATAGCTCCTTCCACCTCTCCCAAGAATCATATAAGCTCTCACTCTCCATTTGTTGAAAAGAGAAGATGTCATTCCTTAGCTTGGCTGTCCTTGCCGGAGGGAAGTATTTAGCGAGAAACTTCTCGGCAAGATCGTTCCATGTAGTAATAGAGCCCGGTGGAAGTGACTTCAACTATGACTTGGCTCGATCCCTCAATGAAAATGGAAATAGCCGAAGGCGGATGGCATCTTCGGAAGCCCCGTTAATCTTGAAAGTATCACATATTTCCAAGAAGTTGGCAATATGAGCATTTGGGTCTTCGTCCGGCAAACCATCGAATTGCACCAATTGTTGAACCATTTGGATAATATTTGGCTTGATCTCAAAATTGTTTGCTTCAACTCTTGGCCGAGCAATGCTTGACTCCGTTCCTAACAAAGAAGGTCATGCATAATCTCCCATAGTTCTTTGCCTTTCATTCCCATTGTGTGCCATCTTGTTCACTTGTTGAATATTTTCACCTTCAATTTCAACTCCCTCAAGTACTACTTCAAGATTGATACCCCTTGGATCCCAATGAAAAATTTGTTCAGCTTGGGAATTAAGTTGAGGCAATTCCTCCAAATCACTTGAGATCATAAACCAAAACAAATTCACACCTTCACCACAAATAAAAGTAAATGTTTAAAGCAAGGAATTTTTGTTTTTTCTTCACTAAAACAACACAAAAACAGAAAAATAGCTCAAATAAAACAAAAACAGAGAAACACAAACTAAGGACTTCAATTTACCAACAACTAACAAAATTACAAACAAGAAAACAAATGCCAACACTAGTAACAAGTATTACACAAACTAACAAGTAAAATGACTAAATCAATAGAGTTTGAGCTTTCCTAATATTGACCAATTACTCCCCGGCAACGGCGCCAAAAACTTGTTGTGTTGTTTTGCATGCCCTTATACTAAATTTTATCACAATCTCTAACAATTTTCACACAAAACACTAGGCAAGTGCACCTATCATTTTGATTAGTATAATGACAAGTAATTTAAATGTCGTATCCACGGGGATGATCAATTACCATTACTCACTTTCTACTCTATTGTTTAGTCTATCAAATTTGCTTGTGAAAATGATTGAAATAACAACTAGGAATAAAAATCTAACCTAAACAGAAAAATTCAGTTTATGTAAATTTCAGCTTGCAAGAGAAAATTTCAATTGAGAGAATAATACTTGAATGGAAAATCCCCCTAGAATTACCTATGTGATAGAAAAGTCCCTTGGTTAATGAATTCCCCTTCTTATGTTTGATGAAATTCCTAAATTAGAACTCACTCTATCTCTAGATGAAAGTCCTCTACTTTTAGATTAATTGGTTGAAATCTCTTCCTAACCAATTCAACCTAAAAATGCATTTACATTAGTGAATTTCCAATTAGATTCTCTAATTACCAAGAAGATGTTAAGGTTCCTATCTCTAGTCATCTAAATCATCCCCATTGTTTGTGTATGGTCTATTTCACCCTTCCTTTCTCAATTCCAAGTGAAAAATCCAGATTATGAGCCAATCAACAACTGAATTAATTCAAGCAATCAAACCTCCAAATTAGATTTCTCTAATTGCCAAGAAGATTTTGAGGTTTCTATCTCTAGTAACCTAAATCATCCTCATTGTTTGTATATGGTCTATTTCACCCTTCCTTTCTCAATTCCAAGTGAAAAAATCCAGATTATGAATCAATTAATAGCTGAGTCAATTCAAACAATCAAACCCACAAACAATCCACAAGAATTCGGAATTCAATCAACCAAGAAAACCAATCATTCACATAGATAATAACTAGGGTTCATAACCATCCAAGTATTCAAGAATTTAGCTCATCAACATATTACAATTCAAAGAACATAAAGCAATAAAAGAAGAGTAAGAATTTCTCATTTTCATGGCTCAAATCTTCTCTTCTTCAAGGCTTGGAGTTCTCCAACTTGGTTGTGAAAAGTTGTGTTCTTGAGCTTGAATCTTCAAGATTGATGTTCTCCTTCTTCAAAGATTTGATCTTCTCTCTTGATTTCTCTTGCAAAGATTGAAGATTTGGGAGAGGTTTTGGATGTTTTTCTCTCTGTTTTTCTCCTCTCTGGAACCCTAGACGGCCGCCCCCTTCAAATGCCCTAAAAGGGTATATATATACCTCACAAAAAGAGAGCAACAATTGCAGAAAATTCTGTTTCTGCCAAAACAGTACCGTTTGGATTATTGGTGATTAAGAGCATTAAATCGGACGATCTAGGTTTTCCTGTCTTCATAAACGTTGTAGATAATACTCTTATGTTTCTACAGAGCTTTGAATCACCTCTGTTGGACATCTAGAACTCCAGATATGGTAATTACACCACAATGTGTCAAAACTGGAACCAAATTCAGAAATACTGATTTTGCACTATATGTAGGGTGACGAAACGAATTCGGATTGATGTAAATGTTACCATTCTGGAAATTTCAGAATCTCCTATATAATTTTCCAGAAGATCATATCTGCATTTAAAATCTCTAAGGAGGTCAAAATCCCACTTGGATTGTTCTGTCCCACTGCCCTGTTTTGCATTCTTCTTTTTTTTTCTTCATTATATGTATGTAGAATTTCCTTCATTGCTTCATTGTGCTCCAAATCTTCAATAAACTCATCTAAACCAAATAAGAGAGAAAGAGAGTGTAAATGGTGTTTGAAGACTAAAATTCAACAGAAATTTGAGTTCAAAATGATCATTATATTAAGCACAAATATGAAATATCAACGGTCCCTGACCGTATCTTCCTTAATTTTGACAGGCACACAACAACCTGCTCTGATACCACTTGTTGAGAAGTAAGGTGGCACAAGTAGTGAATCGAATTGCTAAAAAAAAATTTATTACTCCACTAAACTCAACTCTTACTTACAAGCCACCTAACACTCACACTTAGAGTGTATTTAACTTCTCACTAGACACTCTAGCACAAGAGACTCTCACTCTCTTATTTTCTCTTATTTGCTCACTCAATGGAGCACCTCACACTTACTTGCACTCTTCACTCTTTCTTGCACACTATCTTCTCTTAAGCATTAGCCTATTTATAGGTCTTGGTTCACCAACTTTGGCAAATTCTAGAATTCTCTAATTGCTTCTTACTTCAAGAGAATTCTAGATATTCTTTGAGTCATGTTGTGTTTTGTTGTCTATGCCTTTATACTCAATTTTATCACAATCCTCAACAATTTGCACACAAACACAAGGCAAGTGCACCCATCGTTTAAATTAGTATAATGGCAAGCAAGTTTAAATATCGTATCCACGGGGATTGTTAAATACCATCACTCACTTCTACTCTATTGTTTAGCCTAACAAATTTGTTTGAGAAAATGGTTGGAATAATTACTAGGAAAAGAAATCTAACTTAACTAATTAAACTAGCTTAACTAATCTTTGTTTGCAAGAGAGAATTCAATTGAGAAAACAATACTTGAATGGTTAATCCCCCTAGACTTACCTATGTGATAGAAATGTACATTGGTTGATAAATTTCACTTCTTATGTTTGATGAAATTTCAATGATAGAACTCGCTCTACCTCTAGCTGAAAGTTCTCTACTCTTAGATTAATTAGTTGAAATCTCTTTCTAACCAAATCAACCCAAGAATGCATTAAGAATTGTGAATTTCCAATTAGATTTCTCTAATTATCAAGAAGATGTTGAGGTTTCTATCTCTAGTCACCTAAATCATCCCCATTGTTTGTGTATGGTCTATTTCACCCTTCCTTTCTCAATTCCAAGTGAAAATTTTCAGATTATGAATCAATTGTCAATCACTCTTCCTTTCTCAATTCCAAGTGAACAAAAATTCCAGATTATGTTTCAATAATCCACTCAATCAATTCAACCATTCAAACCCACAAACAATCCACAAGAAATTCGAATTCAATCAACCAAGGAAACAATTCATTCACATAGACAAAATCTAGGGTTCATACCCATCCAAGTATTCAAAAATTTAGTTCATCAACATATTACAATTCAAAGAATATAAACCAATGAAGAAAGAGTAAGAATTGCTCATTTTCATGGTGTAAAATCTTCTCTTCCTCAAGGTTGAAATTCGTCACTGTAGCATGGAGAAAATTGCAGCTTTTTCCATGAATCTTCAAGGTGGATGTCCTCCTTCTTCAAGGATTCAATCTTCTATCTTGATTTCTCTTGCAAAGATGAAGAATTGGGATGAGATTTGAGTGAGTTTTGATGAGTTTTTGCTGTTTTCTGTCCACTCTCTCGGCTGCTCTTGTTTTTGCCCTAAAGGGGTATCAAAATCTGCCCCAAAAGAGAGATAAATGCAGCTTAAAAGCAGCTTCAGATCGGCACAAACGGCGCCGCTTGCCCCCAGTTTTGGTGCAAGTTTCTGCTGCCCGACTGTGACACTGTTTTGACTTTTAGGTGAATTCAGACCACCAAATCGGCTGATCCAGGTCTTGATGTCTTCATCAAAGTTGTAGATAAAGATCTTAGCTTTCCACATAGATTTGAATATATGATCATTATACCAAACTATGTCAAAAATGGAACCCAATGCAGAACAGGTGACTTTGCAGCATAAGTAGGGTAGGCAAATGAACTCCGATTGACACAAATTTTACCATTCTGAAACCTTCCAAATGTCCTCTATAATTGTATAAAATACCACTTTTGCATTTGAAATCTTCATAGAGGTCAAAATCCGACTTGAATTATATCTACCAGTCTGATTTTCCTCTGCATTTCTCTATTGTTCTTCATTGTGTAAATTTCCCTTATTTGCTTCATTTAATTCCAAATCTTCAATAATATCACCTAAAGCAAATAAGAGATAAAGGGAGTATAAATAGTGATTAAAACACCAAAATTTAACATAAAATCAAGCTCAAAATGATAATTATATGAAGCACAAATATAGAATATCAAGTCAAAAATTGTTACTCCAACTTTCTTGAGTGTTCTTCAACTTGCTTGAACCTTCTCCAACTTTCTTGAATATTCTAGAATTTTCTTGAATCTTCTAGAGAGTTATGGATGACTCTCTCAACAGATACTACATCAATTAAATATTGAGAAGAAGCATATAATACTCTTCCTCTCCAGTACAGAATAATTGCTCGTACTCCAGAACTACATCTATTCCAAGCTCCATCCATAGTTAGCTTGAAAATACCTTCTCTTGGTGGCTCCCATTTGACCAAAACTGGTTATTCTTCTTGATAAATCAATCTTGATTGCATCAAGCCTTCTGCAGGCACCAACTCGAAGCAAGAATCGATTGAGCTGTAGTCAACTCTCCTTCGAAAGTAACAAGATTCCTAGACTTCCAAATTGACTATAAAACTATACAAAACAAACTAACTTGCGAAGATTCGTAGTTTAAAAGAACAAAATGTAATAGATCTTTAAAGCTATTTGCAGGATAGCCACTGCACTCTTTGCCATGCTCAACTAAACTCCAAATTTGTTACAATGAAGAACAATCAAAGATGTAGTGCCGATCATTTTCAACTAAAGAACCACAGTATACACAGGAGTATGAGACTCCATTCTTGTATGTAAATATGCTCCTATAGGCAGAATATCATTATGAGCCCTCCTAAGACAGTGAACTTTTGGAAGAAAAGGTATCCTCCATAAAACCTTCCAAAACTTCCGCTCTGCTAATATATTAGATACACCAGGCCTAGCATACTGCAATTATTGGTGCTTCCTTATAGCATGATAACCAGATCTGACCGAGTATGCACCGAGCTGGTGTGATGCCAAATCAGCTTATGCAAGGGAAAGTTCGGGCTCAGTGGGATATTTAAAATAGCATCCGCTTCAAATGGCAAAAAGAGATGATAAATCAAGTCTACATTCCATCTTCCTATAGAGCTGGCAATGAGGTCTGAGACATGTCCATTTGGGAGAAGAAACTCTCCCATCCTGGAAATCGCGCAATTAGATGACATTGGCACCAATGGATCACTCCATACATAAATTAAAGAGCCACTGCCAAATTAGTTCTCTTTGTAAATGACAATTTACAAGTTTTATTCTACACAAAACCATTACCCAGTGTACAAATTAATTGGATCAGATCCTCTGTAACAATCTCTTTACAACATTCTTATTATAATATTTTTTCAATCCCATATCTTAAATCATAAAACATAATAAAATTTTAAACTTTAAAAGACTAGCACATTATATGCCCAATTGTATGTATTGAATATTTTATTTAAATTTTTTTATAAAATAACATTTTCTTTCTTTTTTCTTTTTTTAATGATAGAGAATAAATAATACTTTTTATCTACTATTTAATTATTTTTATAATATTCTAACAAGATGCATGCTTCTTGTTGTGTTGTTTCTATGCCGTTATACTCAATTTTATCACAATCCCCAACAATTTGCACACAAACACAAGGCAAGTGCACCCATCGTTTAAATTAGTATAATGGCAAGCAAGTTTAAATATCGTATCTATGGGGATGGTTAAATATCATTACTCACTTTCTATTATATTGTTTAGCGTATCAAAATTGCTTGTGAAAATAGTTGAAATTACTACTAGGAACAGAAGTCTAACTTAACTAATTAAACCAACTTAATTAATTTTTGTTTGTAAAAGAGAATTCAATTGAGAAAACAATACTTGAATGGTTAATCCTCTTAGAATTACCTATGTGATAGAAAAGTCCCTTGGTTGATGAATTGCCCTTCTTATGTTTGATGAAATTTCTCAATTAAAACTCACTCTATCTCTAAATGAAAGTTCTCTACTCTTAGATTAATTAGTTGAAATCTCTTTCTAACCAATTCAACCCAAGAATGCATTAAGAATTGTGAATTTTCAATTAGATTTCTCTAATTACCAAGAAGATTTTGAGATTTCTATCTCCAGTCACCTAAATCATCTCCATTGTTTGTTGATGGTGAAATTTGATGGTCTATTTCACCATTCCTTTCTCAATTCCAAGTGAAAATTTCCAGAGTATGAATCAAGTATCAATCACCCTTCCTTTCTCAATTCCAAGTGAAAAAATTCCAGATTATACATCAATTATCCACTAAATCAATTCAATCATTCAAACCCACAAACAATCCACAAGAAATTTGAATTCAATCAACCAAGGAAACAATTCATTTACGTAGGTAAAATCTAGGGTTCATACCCATCCAAGTATTCAAAAGTTTATCTCATCTCAATTACAATTCAAAGAACATAAAGCAATTAAGAAAGAGTAAGAATTGCTCATTTTCATGGTTGAAATCTTCTCTTCTTTAATGCTTGAACTTCGTCACTGTGGTGTTGAGAAAATTGCAGCCCTTTTTCTTGAACCTTCAAGGTGGATGTTCTCCTTCTTCAAAGATTCAATCTTCTCTCTTGATTTCCCTTGCAAAGATGAAGATTTAGGATGAGATTTGAGTGAGTTTTTGTGTGTTTTTGCTGCCTCCTTCCCACTTCCAGCCGTCTGCCACTTCTTGCGCTTAAAGGTTATTTAAATCCCTCCCAAAAGAGAGAGAAAAGTATCAAAAAAACAGGTTCAGATTGACACAAACGGCGACGCTTGGTCTGGACTAAACGGTGCTGCTTGCTCCTAGTTTTGGTGCAGTGTTTTGCTGCACGAGTGTGACAGTAGTTTTGATTTCTAAGTGAATTCATAGCATTAAATCGGTTGATAAAGGTCTTGATATCTACATAAAAGTTGTAGATCAGGATCTGAGATTTCCACACAGTTTTGAATCACCTCAATTGGACATCTAGAATGCAATATATGATTGTTCTACCAAAATGTGTTGAAACTGAAACACAATGCAGGACTGGTGACTTTGCAGCATAAGCAGGGCGGCAAAATGAACTTGGATTAGCACAAATTTTACCCTTATGAAAACTTTATAATGTCCTCTATAAATATCTAGAAGATCACGTTTGCATTTGAAATCTCTATAGCAGTCAAAACGCACTTGAAAATTAACTACCAGGCTATTTTTCTCTACTTTTCTCTGTTTTTTTTCATTGTGTAAAATCTCCTTGTTTGCTTCATTCAATTCCAAATCTTCAACAAACTCACCTAAAGAAAATAAGAGATAAAGGGAGTGTAAATGGTGATTAAAACACCAAAATTTAACAGAAATTTAAGCTCAAAATGATAATTATATAAAGTACAAATATGAAATATCACTTCCACTAATTATGTAAATTAGTGTATAAAAGTTATGCAATTTTTTAGATCTTATACCATTACATATTTCCTTAAATAACATTAGTATTTAAGATTTTTAATTAATAGAAAATTTCTCGTGATCAATAATAATATTCTCTTTTTTTCTTTCTTTGAAATGCTTGAAGTGCATTTTTCATGTTTTTTAAATTATTTTATACATATATTCATATTCATGATTATGTATATGCAGCATTTATAGGAATATGTATATATGAATTCGTATATGCATATTTTGTTTCTTCACTAAAGATTAAATAATTTTTTAATCTCATGCTATTATGTTTTGAACTTTTTTATAAATCATATTAGCATTTAAACTTTTAAATTGCAATGGTTCTTTTAGTTTTTCTAAGAAATCAATGTTGTTCATTTTTCACCCTTTAACTAATTAATTTATTGTAATAGGATAAATGTCTTTTAGTTTTATGGATGATAGATAGTTTATTCTAATATTTCATTATATTATATATATTTTTGGGCTAGAAAAACTTGTAATTAAAGTAGTTACAACTCTAAGATTAAGTTTGACAAATTTTTATGCCTTTGTTAAATTTAGTGTGTGGAAGTCATTCTAGATAATATAAAACAATACAGACAAACAGAATAATAAAGTTTAACTAAATAAAATTGGTAACGCAGTTCGACTTAACAACCTATGTTTGTGGAGTCACTGCCAAAAGAGCAAGCTACTATACTTTTTTGTTACAAAAGTGTAGGAACATTTATCTCAGTCTCAGTTAGTGTTTCCCCTAGCGGACTTGACAAATACCTTTTGCCAAAGCTACCTCAATAGTTGGAAATTCAACAATTACAGTACTGCCTCAAGATTAGAAATCCAACAACCACAGTGTTTCCTTAACAATAGGAACCATACCAATCACAACTCATGCCTATATGATTGTTAAATTATCATCCAACCGCAGCCAATCCTCCATAATTGTTAAACTTTCATCCGACCACAACTTGCTTTTGTTGAATTTGCCTTGACAAGATGTGTCGAATGTCTTTCGATAGTATGTGACAAGATCACACTTGTCTTACTATATCACAACTGAACTTTGTTAGCCACAATACCTTTTTCTCCATGAGGTGGATGAAGCACAAATGTGTTAAGTGCCTCCAATGATTGTTGAAGAATCTGAATTATGCACTTGAATAGAAACAACAAATTTAGCACATGAGGACCATAATAGAAGAATTTGAATTATGCACTTGAACTCCTCAACATAAAATTTTATATCATGAGTTTCTTGAATAACCTTCTCAAGATGTAGCTTAATATGTCGAGAGTTTTCTTCACATATTTCCACAACTTTTATTTTTCTTTTTTTGCTATACATTGAAGCTCAATTATATAGAGTGGCTAGAGGACATGAGCTTCTTTGCCACCAAGAAGGATATCCCTAAATTATAGTAAGTGTTCCCTAAAATTAGACCATTTTGTATCTCTCAATTCTCTCGAGATTTTTTGTTATAAACTTAGACCATGTTGGTTCTATATTTGTTGTGACTTTTTGTATGTCTAGGTCTATACTTTAAATCTTACGCAATACCTATTTATGTATAATATGAGTACTACCTATTTATGTATAATATGAGTACTATCATAACTCCGAACAATGCTTTAAAGCTAGAATCTAGTCTCGAGAGGTACGCAGATACCCTACTCAATCGCAGTGGACCCTAATGGAGGGGTTGGGGATGCCACACTTTGTCCTTCTATTGAGTGTTGAAATACATTTCAAAAGTTTGTAAGAATCCCTCAACTTGTCAAGCTTCAACTCCAACGCGTTTCTAACTTTTTCAATAGCAATAACTTTGGTAGCAAATCTTGGTGGTAAGGATTTCAAGGCCTTAAGCACCAATTTTTTTTTTAGAATACTTTTGACCAAGTTGAAATGCTTGATTTGTAATATCACTCAATTTGCTGCTAAAGATGGAGATTGTTTCATCCTCTCCCATTCTCAACTATTCAAAATCTGTGGTTAACTTCTACAATTTTGACATTCTAATAGTACTAGTTTATTCATATATTGTCTACATTACTTCCCATGCTTCTTTAATAAATTGGTAGGTTGAGACTAACTTAAATTGCTACACATCAGCAATATTGAAAATAGCACTGAGTGCCCTAATGTTTGTTGTATTCATCATCCGTTCAACATTTGTCCATGCCTCCATGGGTATTTCAACAACAACACCCTCATGATTCATTACAGTTGGTAGAGTCCATCTTTTTTAAACAGCAATCAAGACACTTTCATCAACAATATAAATTAATATTCTCATTCATACTTTTAAATAGGCATAAGTTGCTTCATCTAGTAGCAGTGGTCCGGTTACTGATCTAGCTTCTTTTGCTGTAATTGCACAAACCACCTCTCCATGATCTCACATGTTAAGGTAATAGCCAATCAGCAACAATCAATAACTTGCTTTGATACTACTTGTAAGATTAGGTTCGTACAAATTTTTTATGCCTTTGTCAAATCTAGTGTGTTGAAGTCGTTTTGGACAGTTTAACACAACATACACAAGTAGAATAATGAAGTTTGACATACAAAAACTGGTAACACAGTTTGAGTCATTAGTATACGTCTATAGGGCCATGCCTAGAAAAGCAATCAAATAAACTTTTTGTTAAAAAAGTACATGAATATCTCAATCTCATCTAATAATTCCCTTAGTGGACTTAGCATACACCCTTTGCCAATGCTACCTCAACAGTAGCAAATTCAATAATCATAGTGTTGACTCAATGATTGAAAGTCGAACAGCTACAGTGTTGCCTTAACAATTGGAACCACACCAACCATAACTCCTGCCTCCACAATTTTTGAACTATCATCCAACAACAACCACTGCTTACACAATTGTCAAACTTTCATCCAACCACAACTTGCTTTTATTGATCTTGCCTACACAGGATGTGTTGAATGTTTTTTGATAGGATGTGACAAGATCACACTTGTCTCACAGTACACGACTAAACTTTGTCAGCTACAACATCCTTTCCTTCATGACGTTGATGGAACAAGAACGTGCCAAGTGCCTCCAATGATTTGTTGAAGAATCAGAATCACGCACTAAAACAGAAGCAACACACTTTAACATACAGTATAAGAAAACACGCAATTAGTGATGAATTCCGTCGCTAAATTGGCAACAACTTAGCGAGGAAAAAACCACCAATGCCATATTTTGACCAAAAATACAAATCCAATGCTAATGCCTCCCAAATTTGCGAGGGATTAGCGACGGATTTTTAAATTCTTTTAATTTAAAAAATTAAATGGCCATTGGTAATTCCTCACAAACTTGCGAGGTATTAATGACATATTCTTTTAATTTTTTTCTAATTTTTTAAAAATTTGCGAGGAATTAGCAACAGAAATGTGAAAAATAATTTAAAATATATATATTAATTTAAAAACTAAGAGGCCGTTGCAAATATCTTGCAAATTTGCGAGGGAATAGCAACGGATTCTTTTAATTTTTTTCTAATTTTTTTAAAAAAAGCAGTCGTTGCTATTAGCGACAGAAATGTGAAAAAAAATTTAAAAAATGTATAATAATTTAAAAACTAAGAGGTCTTTGCTAATCCATCATAAATTTGCGAGGGATTAGCAACGGATTCTTTTAATTTTTTTCTAATTTTTTAAAAAAGAGGTCATCACTAATCCCTCATAAATTTGTGAGGGATTAGCGACGGAAATTTGAAAAAGATTAAAAACTATGTACTAGTTTAAAAACTAAGAGGTTGTCGCTAATCCCGTGTAAACTTGAGAGGGATTAGCGACGGATTCTTGTAATTTTTTTTTTATTTTTTAAAAATGAGATTGTTGCTAATCCCTCCCAAATTTGCGAGGGATTAGCGATGAAAATTTGAAAAAAAATTAAAAATATATATATTAGAGGCCGTTACTAATTCTTGTAAATTTGCGAGGTATTAGCGACAGATTTTTTTTCTACTTTTTGAAAAAAGAGATCGTTGTTAACCCCTCGTAAATTTGCGAGGGAGTAATGACAAAAATGTGAAAAAATTTCAAAAATTATGTACTAATTTAAAAACTAAGAGGCCATTGCTAATCCCTCGTAAATTTACGAGGGATTTGCGACGGATTTTTTTAATTTTTTTAAAAAGAGGGCATTGCTAATCTCTCATAAATTGAAGCAAAATAAATTATATTGAATAATAGATATCAATTACTGAGTAAGATTATTCCTATGTAATATACATGTAATAAACCGTGTATCTCCGGTGGTATAATATATTAATAACACATGTATGTAAGATAATATGTATGAGTACAATATAAGTATAATATAACATACATGTATAGCATATATGTGTAGAAATAGGCATATATGTATAGTAATAGAAGAAATAGTAATTAATATATAGTTAGATACTTTAGACTATAAGTAAATATCAATTCAAAAAAAAAAGTAGTGCTTAATATTCTGTCATAAATGAGTGCTTAAGATAAGTGAGGTCAGAGTAAATTAGTATTTAGGAAGACTTTTTTCATTTTTACTGAGAAGGTGATCATTAATCCCGAGAAAATTTGCCATTGATTAGCAACGACCGTATAATGTTTTTTTTTTTACACTCTTCTATTGCTAATATGTTGCAAATTTATAACAGATTAGCAACGGCCACTTAGTTTTTAAATTAGTATATATATTTTTAATTTTTTTCACATTTCTGTCGCTAATCCCTCACAAATTTACGAGGGATTAGCAACGGCCATATAATTTTTAAATTAGAAAAAAATTAAAAGAATTCATCGCTAATCCCTCACAAATTTGCGAGGGATTAGTGATGGCCACTTAGTTTTTAACTTCGGATATATATTTTTTAATTTTTTTCGCATTTCTATTGCTAATCCGTCGCAAATTTCAAGGGATTAGCAAAGGCTTTTTTGTTTTTAAATTAGAAAACAATTAAAAATATCCGTCGCTAATTTGCAATAGATTAGCCACGATACGAATAGAAAAATAAAAAATTTATATTAATTTATAAATTAGATATAATAATAATAGTATAATTATATTATAATATATTATTATTAATATTATAATATATAATAACAAATATACAATATAAAGATGTATATGGTGAAATAAAACACAAGAAGTGGCTTGGCCTAGTGAAAAAAGACATCCTCCAACTCTGAGAGAACAATGGTTCGAATCCTCGTTTAAGAAAACAAAGCATTTTAGAGAATTAAACCCGAATTGGGTTAACTCGTTCCATTGGAGCCAAATCGAGATAACCAAAGATTTAAATTTGGATTGGGCTAACCCAATCCACTGCAGCCAAATCTGGTTGGGTTAGCCCAATCCATATTATTTTTAAAATTTAATTTAAAAATTTTTAAACAATAAATTTTATATTTTCTTTTAATATTTATTTTTAAATTATAATTTTACTTTTGGGTGAAATCGGGTCAAGTTAGCCGGATCCACATTATTTTTAAAATATTATTTTAAAAGATTTAAATAATAATTTTTATATATTTTCTTTTATTATTTATTTTAAATTATAATTTATGTCCGTTGTAAATCCGTCGCTAATTAGCCACTGATTTGTGACGGATTATTTTTGAAAAATAATTTCTAAAATCAATTTTGTGTAGAAGTAATAGTAATTTTTTATTTTTAAAATTAAAATATATTATTATCTGTCGCTAAATTATTCGCAGATAACCATTTGACTATTTTTTCCCTTCGCATATCCGTCGCTAACTGCGACGGAAGAATGATGTTAATTCCGCGTTTTCTTGTAGTGACATGAGCAACATAATGAAAGATAAAGTGTGCAAAAGAATTCCTCAAGGTAAAGCTTCTATATAGTGAGTTTTTTGAATCACCCTCTCAAGATGTAACTTAAGATGCCGAGAGTTTTCTTCATGTCTTTCCACCATTTTTTTTTTTACTTTGCTTTGAAGCTCCATCATATAGAGTTGTTAGAGAACTGTAAGTTTCTTATCCTCCAAGATTGATGTCCCTAAATTATAGCAAGATATCCCTAAATTGTGGAATATCAATCTCTTTAATATTTCATATTGATAAATTACCATATGATCCACCAAATCTTCTAATCATGATCTTCAAGAGATATCAAATATCTTGTGCTTACCATAATGGAGTTTTACTCAAATAATGACAAGTTTTATATTGACTAACACCATAAAATTCTTCTTCGCCAATAATATCATATCAAAATCCTCCTTGCCAAGAGAACGTTGTAAAAATAACTTTTCTATTTCCTCCAAAATAAATTAGTAGTTAAGGAGGATTCAGTGCATTGTCTATAGATGTTAGTTCTGAGTATTTTGAGCATCAAAATAAATTCTCCAAATTTCATATATGAATTTAGGCATTTAGACCACCAAAATCAAATTAATTCAGCCAACGAAGTGTATTTTTTACCATTAAAAAAAAAGAAACAAAATAAGTTTAAAACTCTATGACCTGCTCCCATGTTTTTAGTATAGTATACATAAACACTATAAACTAAATTATAAAATAGGAATGTAATGAAAGATAGTAGAGAGAATTGGAGTGCAAACTAACTAGTATGGCGTGGTATTCTGTCCTTTAAAATCTTGGAAAGTTTTTCATATCCTTTAAAATCTTGGAGAGTTTTTCATACTCATATATTTTTGTTTATTTATCTTTTTCTTTTCAGAGGAATTATCAACATATGCACGCATTCGTATGTGTTAAACATTTCATAAGTTATATTGGTACTTGAGTATTTCAATTAGTGTGATTATTTTTAATAGACATTTTAGTGTTTTGTAAAATAATAACGTTCATATTACGTTCCTCTCCTTTGGATCTCATAACCTGTATCCAAACTCTTCATCTCCAAAACCAATGAAAATACATGGAGTAGTCCTTCCATCAAGCTTCTGTCTGAGCACGCTGGATATGTGCATACGCCAAACATCCAAATACTCTCAAGTGTGAGTATGTTGGATCCTTTCCAGACCACAGTTTCTCCGAAACTTCAAAATTGAGTGGTAGTGATGGCGATCTGTTGATTAAGTAGCATGCAACCCTTACTGTTTCTCCCCAAAATAGCATTGGTAGCTTTGCCTTGATCATCATGCTTCTGACTCTATCCATAATGGTACGATTCATCCGCTCAGCTACACCATTATGTTGTGGGTTGCGGGGAACTGTCTTCTCATGTCTAATGCAGTAACTCTTGCAGTAGGCTTTGAACATCCTGGAAGTATACTCGCCCCCATTGTCTGTTTGAAGACACTTTAATTTCTTTCCTGTTTCATGCTCTACCGTGGCATGAAACTGATTGAAGTAGTCCAAAACCTGGTCCTTCGTTCTAAGAAAATACACCCATACTTTTCGAGAAGTATCATCAATAAAAGATAGGAAATATCTATTACCTCCTAATGAATCAACCTCCATGGGACCGCAAATATCAGAATGCACCAGATCAAGCAACTCTGATTTTCTTGTTGAGGAAATATTAAAGGAGATTCGATGTTGCTTACCAAACAAGCAATGACTACAAGGATTAATGGCAACATCCTTCTCAATGTTGATAAGTTTTTTCTCATCGAGAGAATATAACCCTTTCTGACTGATGTGGCCAAGTCTCTCATGCCACAAATTTTGAGAATTCTCCTTCTCTACAATATTGAGACTTCCTGTACAGATCTTCACATGAGTTTTGTACAATTTACTGCAAATGTGTCCTCGAGCTACTGTCAAAGCGCCATTTGACAACTTCCATTTGCCCTTGCTGAAATGGTTATTATAACCCTGTTTGTCAAGAGCAATACCTGAAAGAAGATTAAGTCGAAGATCAGGTATATGTCGAACATCCTTTAGTGTAATGGTGCTCCCAATGTTTGTCTAGATCTGGATATCACCAATTCCTACTATTCGTGAGGAAGTGGAATTTCTCATCTTCACAGTTCCAAAGTTCCCAGCTTGGTATGTTGTGAAGTAGTCCTTGTGGGGAGTCACGTGGTAGGATGCTGCAATATCTACTACACATTCTGAATCTTCTCTTGAAACATGAAGATATATATCGTCAAGAGTAGAACAAAATGCTACATCTCCAGGAACGATGACTAGCGTTTCTCCACCCTTATTCTTCGACTCAGAACTGCTTTTGCCTTGTTCCTCGAGCCATTTGTAGCAGTTCTTTTTCATGTGACCCTCAATGCCACAATGATGGCATGTGTAGGTCGGTTTCTTGCCATCAATGGATCTGCCTCTACTTTTGCCTCTACTTCTACCTCTGCCTCTGCCTCTACCTCTGCCTCCTCGTTGTTGATTCTCAAGTTGTCTTCCTCGGTTCTCTGATACATGAGCATGGGTTTGATCCGTACCCATGTCCATTCTTCTGGCCTTCTCATTGAACAAGGCATCTTGTACCATCGACATGGTAACTTTGCCATCTGGGGTCGAGTTGCTAAGAGACAGCATAAGTGTTTCCCAACTATCAGGTAGAGAATTGAGTAGAAGGAGTGCCTGAATCTCATCTGCAAGTGGCATCTCAACAGAAGACAATTGATTTATCAGGTTTTGAAACTTACTGTTGTGCTCGGCAATTGAAGTTCCATCTTTGAGCTTCAAGTTTACTAGCCGCCTCATCAATAGGGCCTTATTCTGAGCAGTTTTGGCCTGATACATATCTTCGTACTTCCTCCAAAGAGCATATGCTTCTGTCTCTTGTGTAACGTGGTGGAAGACACAATTGTCAATCCATTGCCGGATTTGACCAATAGATTTTCGGTTCATCTTTTTCCAATCTATCTCCTTAGATTCATCAGGCTTGACACCCTTCAATTCAATGGGATCATAGAGGTCTTTACAGCTGAGAAGATCTTCTATCCGAGGTTTTTACAATATGTAGTTATTTGCCATAAGTTTAATCATTACTTCAGATAATTCTCCCATTTTTATTTAATAACAAAGTTGAATTACCCAAAAACAGACCTCACCGTTGATTTCAGAACAATCAAAATAGGTGGATTTGACTCTTTGTTGATCAAAAACCAATTTGGGGTAATTTTATAATTTTAGAAAACTTTAAGAGCTAAATTTTAATTTTAGAACACTTTAGGGGTCAAAGTGTAATTTGAAAAAATATACCAAAATTTTCTGATGTCAGCCACGTGTCACTGACTCGACGCTGACGTGGTAGTGACTGGTCGCTGATGTGGTAGTGACTGGGTGCTGACGTGGCGATGACTGGCTAGTTGACTAAACGTTGACTGGATACTGGCTGGACAGCTGACTGGGCACTGAGTCAGCGTCTTCTTCCTGGACGACGAACAGATTTTGCAGAAAATTTGTAAAAACAGAGCAATACTTTGTTTTGTTCTTGTGATCTCTCTGGACCTCCGTTTTAGCTTCCATAAATTGCGTTGTACTCCTCTTGGCTCAACGAATCCAATGGTATGCTCAAAATCACGATTTGAGCAAGTTGAAAATTCCAAAATTTTTCCGGTGGCACCTCCGGTGAGCTTAAAACCTGAGCTTTGATACCACTTGTGGTGATAAAAATACTCAGGATGGAATAAGCTTGATAAACACACAACAAATGAGAGAAACTTTCTTTTCTATATTAACAAAATATAATTTACAAAAACTCTCAAAATATCCACTCTCAAGGGATTAATTCTTCTACTGGGAATTCTAAGGTACACAACTCATCAAGGGAAGGCTTCTATTTATAGCCAAAATAAGGTAGGTGGTTGGTGGCAAAACTTCAAGAATGATGGCCGGTGTATTTTTTTCCTTCAACAATGGTGGCTTTCTTCATTCCGCAATGATGGTTTTCATCCTTCCACAATGGTGGCTGAACATTCAACACTATGATTATTCTTTTTAAAAATGACGCAACAATTGTAGCTTTCCTTTTTCCAAAAATTCTGGGATAAATGCATGGTTGTGCTTTCGCCTTGCTTAATGTATCGAAGTGAAGAGGCATCCTTCTTCTGATTCTTCATGAATTCATTCTGTTGCATTCGTCCATCCATCTTTTATTTCTTGCACTCTTTTGGCCTTGATAGCCTTTCTCGACAATATCTCAAAGATTCTGAGATATAAAGAAGTCTTGCATTTCTGACCGCCAAAAATCATAGTGCTCGCCTTCAAAAATTAGCACCTCACTTGGAGAGTACTTAATCATATTGGGAGTAGAATTATGTGTAGAAGACTTGACTGAAAAGAGAAATGGACTAAGCATAGATGCTCTTTACCAAATTTGTTTTAGTGTAGGCGGAAGATAGGTGGCTAAAAGACGAGTTTGCTAATAGGTGCTGCTGCACTCTTGAATATAGTTGATGGATTTTTCTGATTGGTTACAACTACATATCATAATTCCATTTATACAGCCTTTAGCTTACTGTAAACCCGTCTAAAGTTACCCTAGCTAGACATTAACACTTGGCACTTTTTCAAGAATTGGAATATTAACTGCATCATCTTCTAGATAGATTGTATATTACTATGAAAGCGGTGGTTGATCATCTCAATTTAGTTACTCCCTAAGTTTCAAAATATATGTCTAGCTTTTTATTTTTATTTATTTCAAAATATAAATAATCTTTCTATATAAATACTTCATTTATTATTTTATTTTTAATTTTACTTGTCTTCAACAAACTATTTAAATACTTTTATTTTTCAAAAACTATTAGTTTTCCAATCAACTATCCTAAACACCAATCCTTAGTGTTAAATTTGAATTTGATACACTAACAAAAAAATTTTAAATAGAGGCATATATATTTTGAAACGGATGGAGTATTTTATAAAAAAGTCAAATCTAAAAAGCAATAAATGAATTTTTTTGGAACAAAAAGTCACCTGAAGTCAGGAAAACTTGTCAATGAAGGATATGAATTTGTCTTGGTTTGGATTAAAAAAAACCGTCATTAACAAAATTGGAGAAAATAATGCAGAGAACATGTAGATCCATATGTTGGCTTAAAAGAATTGATTATTGGACATGTCCGTAAACATTTTTCAGGTGAAATTTTAAAACATACCACACAAGTATATTTTAAAAAGATATATTCTCCTCTCTCCCCAAACCTATCCAATTTTTTAATTCTCTTTCTCCTTTCTAGTTCCGTCTTTCATTTTCCTCCATCCTTCACTTCCAACCCTATAACGACATGCAAACCCTCCTCTGCATGGTATATTTCCACCATTTTTCGCTTTTTCCCATCATCTTTCTCTTCTAACATTTCCCATTATCCTTTCCAGTTTACTCCATTTTCAACTTCATTCCAAAATGTCTTCTTTGTCATCAAGCAACTAATATTCTTGTATGCAGTACTCTTATAAAGCAATATGATGTTTTTCGTTCTACTATTTCACCGGATTTTTTTTCAAAAAAGTTCATGTTCTCATCTGACAAACTCTCTCAACTTCAGCATTTTTTTTTTTTTTTAACTTAGCCCTTTTATAAGTATTAGCACTGTCCACGTGCAAATACACGTGATAAAATTTTGAAGAACAAATGCCTTTAGTTTATATTTTTATAAATTAAAAATATTTTTAAATTATAAATATATCTCGAATTAATTGTTTATTTAACTATCACAATATATAATTGTCAAAATAAATTTTATTAAATTAGAGATACAAAAGATCCTTAAAGTAATGTAGGATTTAGTCTTCTTTATATCTAACCTGCTATTACCAGTAATATTCTATTATGATATTGTATTTTTTTTACTTTTCAATTATTTTTTTAAAATTTCAAGTCCTTTTCATTGATTTTGTCAATTTGTTAATAATAATCAAGTTATGATTTCAGAAGTATATAAACTAATTTAATAACTGCACTTAGAAAGAAAGGGAAAAAAGAATTTGACAATTGCTTATGACTATATATTGTAAAACTTGGTCGCAATAGACACAAAACTAACTATAAAATGATAGCAAAGAAAATTTTGAACTATAGTAAAAGAGAGAAAGAGAGAATACAAGAAATATAGAGACTAAAATTTGATTGAGAGTTTTTCATCATACATCTTCACTTTTATAAGCTCCTATTTATAGAGTTAGAATGACATTTCCCATCATAGATCATTACTAACCTTCTTTAAAACTTATATAACTTACATCTCATAATCTTCCATGTTCTATATAATAATTGAGGTAATGGGGTTAGTGGTGTATAAAGGATGGATGTTACAATTTTGTTTGTAACCCTTAACCTTTCATATTCCATAATCTCAGACATGGATTAATACTTGGGATAATGGACCTCTACATAATTAATATATTCATAACACAATATTCTTTTTTAGTAACTTATTTCTCTTTTTAGTTCTTTAAGTTATTTTTGTTAAACATAACTTAAAACTAATTTCTCTGAATTAGTTGTTTCTATGTAATTCCCAAATAATTATCATTGGATGTCAAAAACTATCAAAATGACAGTAATCATTTCAGAAAATTAATATTTTTTATCAAAGGGCATTTTAAGTTATTAAAAAAAAATAAAAATATACAAGTTTAAATCTCATGACCCATTTTTGGAATGGTGTAGATAAGCTTTCTTTTCTTTAAGGCATGACTGTCTCATCTTTCAGCTCAAAAGGGACTTCACTTAACCACAAAGAAACTTTGTACAATGAGGTTGGTTGATATTCTCCCTACCACCTTATGGTACTTTAGCTAATAGTTGTCCTTTTACCTCATGGAAAACATAGTGAAAAAATGTACGAATTTGGATGATCTGCTTGAAGATGCTTGAAGTCATACAATACCTGAACGCAAGTAAATTGAAACATATCTTAGTTCCCAATCCACGAAAGATATTCATAAACTGAAGAAGGTGAACAAGAAAGTCGTGAAGATATTACAAAATTCATATCCTTACAAACTGGTCACTCATTTATTTTTTTTCCCATAATATCTCCATTTTTTCAATTGAAGACTGGAACAACAACGTGTTTTGGCTCTAGTCAAGACTCAAGAAATTATTTGGTTCCAAAATCCAAATCGAGGGTATGCTCATAAGACATACACTACCCTGTGCAGCAAATAGAGGAAGTAATCAAAATATGGCATGTAACATCTTATAACTGGGAACTGTAGGGATCAAGCCTAAGAATCCTTTTGGTAATACTTCAATGGTCTAGTGGCTTATTTTGCTGGGAGATCAGCAAAACATGATGAACTTCTCCATAGGAAGTTGGAAAATTTACTTCTGTGCTGTGTTCCAGGAGAAACATCCGGCGACTTAGGATCATAACTGGTTCGTGGGTTTTGCATCTCATGAAGATAATTATGGAGCTCTGGAAGAAATCCCAAATTTGCAGCATCATCTTTCCACTTATTGTACTCCATGAAACCTTTCAACACTTCCTCACCATTGCCTAAACACATTATCCTGGATTCTTTCCTACTGATAAGTGCCCATGATTTTCCATCCCTGCCAAAATTTAGCAGGTTCTTGATATCTCGTGTCAATGAATCACTTTCAGCAGATTCAATAGACAATCTTGATTTAATTATGCTCTCAAGTCTGTGCCAGAAGAACCTGATCAAATTTAGGTCTTCAATACACTGACTTAGATTTTCAGAAACTATTGTACTTATGTTACTCTCTGTCACATCTGTAGGACAGCTTCTTCCCATGTAAAACATTTCCAGTGGGAGGTTTGCAATACTTGCAACTTCACGTGCTGAAGAAGTAAATCTACGAATCCATTCCTTGTCCTCACCTCCATATAAGCAAATATATCTGTTTTCTGCAATCTGAAATGTGCAAAACTTTCAGTGAGTTCCTGTGTACATGTGAAGTAGATCCATTCCATTGGCTGATAACTAATCCTTCAAGACACAAGAACCAGTTTATACCAAGTTGGAGAGCATTGGATCAATTGAGTCCACTAGAAAATCAATCTCCCGAGGGTCGCTCTTCCTTAGCATTTCCTCCCCCAATTGAGTGAAGGGTAGTGTACGATTGACTAGCACATTTTTACGGCCAACTACATTAGCATCAAATTTCCTTAAGTTAGTGAACTTAAAATATTTACATGTTAATCTCTGCCTGTTGGTTAATCATGCTTCAACCAGTAGGTAAAGTTTAAGATGACAGGATGAAGCAATAACAAGAGAAAAGAAATAAAAATTTGCCAAAGTGCAACAACATATCCTTTGCTTCAAAAATGATTATGGAATAACATAAAGATAGATAAGAACCAAAAAGAAAGAAGAAAAGAAATTGTTTCGAATTCTGTAGCAGTTGGTCAACATCTAATTTTAAAATGTGTTTGTAGTCCGAAAACAAATGACGTTAAAACTTGGGACAGCAGGCTAAGAATTCATGTTAAAAGCTAGATGAGAAGCAATTAAGAGTTTGGAAATATCCATGGATGCAAAAATGTCCCTATCGATATTCTGTTCCTGTTTCTCGCCTAAGTATCTACTTCATTTTTGTTATTAAGATGCAAAATTATATTCCTTGTCTGGTTACATAACTTTTCTACTAATTTACTGTATCCCTCTTGCTATCAAGGCTCGAGAGATCTTGAGAATTTTCAATCTTACACTTTTGTCTTTTCAGCAAAGCAGTCATTAGCACCAAATCAGATAAGAAGGAAAAAGGAGGATTTTCTTCACGTTTCACTTCTAACTTTGTCCTGCTGATAATGAGGGCATTCTTATGAACAAGCAAACTACGAATCATATATTAAGATGAATTGAAGGAATAAAGTGAAAGCAAATTAGGAGGCGCGCGAAATTTCGTTATGGAGGGGTAATCATGCAAGATATTATACCATCAAAACTAGAGGCCAGGAAATGGATCTCCGGTTTGGAGTGAAGTTTTTGATAAGCAATTGCATGCCTGTCAGAACGGAGTTGAGTCCCCCACGAGCACAGTCTCTTAATCGAAGTTAAACAGATCTTTCCCGGTGGACAAAATATTTGAGCAGGCACAGTTTCTCCTGTGACAAAGTACACATTCACTTAGGCATGACTTCAGCAGGGACAGTAAATCCGGATATAAAAAGTTGCATTGACAGCAAAATTAACTGTTGATATCTAATCTCTTATTCTAGAAATGAGATTAACAACTGTTCTTTTGGATGAAGCCGAGGAAGCAAAATACCTAATCAATGAGGAGTTATTGCACAGATCTGTTGTGGCAAATTAGTACACACTACTGCATTTTTTGGTAATACCCTAAAGTATACATAGTACACTCACAATAAATGTAGTACACTGCATAATTTATCACATTTATATGCAGTACACTGCACTAATATTCTAATAGTATACTACATACATTATTTAGTATATTATGTATATTATGGGGGTAGTGTAATGTCATATCGGGTACCACCGATCACGACAGTTTCAACTGTTGTGGCTTCGAATCCTTTATTGCAGGCATGACCCGAGTACTTCTGAGAGGATAATATTGGGAATAGTGGATCTCTATACTTTTTCAAACACTCACCAACAGCACTTCTCTGACGAGAAGCTTGCGGTCGCTTTGCATTTCCCCCAAGTCTGGATTTCAGTTTATTGCTCAGTCTGGCAAGATGCCACTGACACTCTGCCGGATTCCTACACAGATTTCATAATTGGCATTAGTTTCCTATAACATAATATTTGCTTCTAGGATTAGCCTTTAATACCTTCCGGGCTTTATAAATATCTGAGTCTTTATAGTAAGATAAGTGAACTTTCAGGCAATACTACTCATTTCAGAATAACTAGCAGTTCTTTTAGGACATGAAATATTGCCTGCAGGTTCTGAATCATTCTTCCATTGTTATATGACTTAGTTTGGCTAGGATGGCGAGTGCATACCCCCGGCGCATGATTAAGACATCCATTATCTGCGAAGAACATACAACAACACTGAAAATGGTCCAATATGCAGCATCTTCGATAGGCTTGTCTGGAAACTCGGGGCCGATGGCCTGAGTTGGTTCTTCAAAATCTACGATCCGTTTAGTCAATTCCAGCATTTCATAGATGAGTCTGGCAAGTGCATTGAACCATATTTTCAGAATTGGAGGGTAATCGGGCACATAAGACTGTTGCTTGGGCAAGACCAGACCAGAAGATTGTTGCTTGAGCAAGGCCACATTTCTGGCAAGTTGATTTGAGGCGAAACGCAAGGTAAGCAGCCTAATTTTTCCATAGTTAATTGAAAATGCTGCCAAGGCTAATGCCACTATAGTCTTCCAGGAGTGGTGTGACAGTGCTCCGATTATCTCAATAGTCCTCTCATTTGGATCTTGCCCAGGTTTACTTGCCAGCTGCATGTCAGTATAATAGAATTACTAAAGTGAAAAGGGGGCGTCAACAACCATAACTTTGGCTCTTGAAAACATGGAACGTTAATATTCTGAGCTGGTTGCATATAATTATTTGAAACAGCCATAGCTTTTGATTTGGTTAGAATCATGTGAGGCACAGCTACAGGAGAACGGTGCCATTACCAGCAGAGAAGTATTTCTCTGTTTCCCCTTCCCTTGAGGTTGGGGTTTTTGGCACTTTGGATACTCTAAACATCCTCTAGAATATCTCTATGTATTGGATTTAGTCTTTAAGATTTATCTATTAAATTTTAGGGCTTAACTTTTATGGTTTACAAATTATGAATAAAAATTTCAAAACAGAGATATTACAGAAAACATATTAGAGAATATATTACAGAAGAACTAGACCTGAATTTTGGGTGGAGGTAACTTCGATTCAATTACAAATTCTGCGTTGAATGTTTTAAAAAAAAAAGATATGCTGGGGCAATAGAATCAAAGAAAAATATGTTAGGCTGTGGAGCCTGATTAATATTATTCACGCGGTTCAACCTCCGTGGTGAGGTTCGGGGCATAGCCAAACTCAAATTCTAGGTTGTACCTTTTACTCTCTCGGTAGCTATTGGGCGTTATCACGTATCATATCGCTCCTCATATTTCTTTCTTTTGTCTTTCTTTGTTGTTTTACTTTCTTCATTAGTGATTGTGTGGCGTGTTCTTGTTCCCAAAAAAATATTGACAGACTAACATATATGCTTAGAACACCAATCTAATGCTTTTACAGAATGATTTTGGAAAATTCAAGAGAAATCTAAGTTAGAAATATAAAAGAGGAAAGGAAAGGAAAAGAAAACATTATGGATGGAGGCATATGAAGATTGTTCAAGAATAAAATAAAGGAAGCAATTAACGACATCAAAGAATTAGAACATTTTATCGATAATGGTAAATTTAGATTTGTACCAAGCAATTAACGACACCAAAGAATTAGAACATTTTATCGATAATCGTGAATTTAGATTTGTACCTGCCGGCTAAGCTTCGTAATTGTGCCAATGCAAAGTTCCATCACGCCAATGAAGCGAAGTTGAGGTTCATCTTTAAGTGTCTTCAACTGATCTCCTAAGCCCTACATGAACACATCTTATAGATATAATCAAAATGTCATAACTAGGCCTTACTTGAACCATGTTGAAACGTAAAGCTCTTCAGACATCGTGCAAGTGGGAAGAATTATTGAATTTTTCATATTTTTCGTTCACTCACTGTTTTCAATGATGTGATTTGATTTTTAGTCTCTGATTAGCTAGTTGGTAATGCATACATAATGTTCATATTTCTACGTTTCTTATATTAAGAACGCATGTAAATATAATTTCATATTGCACGTACGATTATGGCATGCGATAAACCGTTCAAAACTTATATTAATTTTGATATACCATTTTTCTTTATTTTGTAAAACAATGGTGTCCTCCACCCACGCGCCTTTTTGTTGAACGCTAAAGTGAATTTTTTTTATCCTGTTTTTATCGTAAAACAATGAAGTCGTCTCCTGGTGCCCTGTTGTACATGTTGAAGTGCATTCTTTTTACCCTTAATTTAATTAAAGGTTGACGAGAAAATTAATCTCCAATAAAATTTACTTTGCATTTTTGAGTTCAATTATTCAACTTTCATTATAGGGGTTAAATTTGTCTATCAAAAGAAGCAAGAGTCACTCAAGCATACATCACCCCACATCCATTTAACATAATTAAATTGGTGTTCACGTTAACTTTTTATTAAAAAAAATGTTCCTTCTCTCCCCTCTCTCTCTCTTGGTGTGTAATCATTGACGTTAAAGTGCATTTTTAATCTTTATTTAATTGAAATAAGTGAATAATTATTGATAATATTCCAAAAAATTACATATTTTTATTAATTATATTAATTCTTTCATTGAGGTTATACACTCTATTTTTATGTTCCATCCCTTTAGATTTTGGGATAAGAAAAATTTGCAACTACTAATAACTAAATAAGCGTTAATATTTAGCGGTTACATACTCTTTTTAGTAGATGTAACTGTTATTACAAAAAAAAAACACTAGAGAAATTTATCATTTTATCCTTTTATTTTGATTATTCAATATAAAAATGCTCTTTTTCTCATTTTTTTAATAGTTTTAAAGGTTCAAGTGCATTGTTTTATCCCATATTTCATTAAGATAAAGGAATAGTTGATGATGTCCAATACGATATCTACTGGACCTAATTATATGAATTATTACATGAAATTATTTTCATAGCCCAAAATATATTTAGTCGTTAAAAACGTTTTATTTTTTATGATTTTATTAATGCTATGGCAGATTTCATTATTCAAATAGATATTTAAAGCAAATCAGAATAAACTTTCCCTTCTCCAGTTTTCTTAGCCATCACTCCTGGAACAATGAACACTAAAAAACTTTTCAATTTTTTTAACTTGCTAAGTCCTTCTTATTTTAATGTTAGGACAATAAAGGACCTCTCATTTTTTTTTCAACTTGCTAAGTCCTGATTATTTTTACGTTCGAAAATTTCAGTACCTCTCTTTTTTTTAACTTTTTAAATGTTTAATTTTTACGAGTTCATTATTGAATCCTTTTGATAAAACTAACTATAGAGATTGAAGAAGTTAAAAAAGAAATGAGAGGTCATAAAGTATTCAAATGCAAAAATAAAAAGGACTTAATAAATTTAAAAAATCAAAAGGTCCTTTAATATGTAAATGTAAAAATTAGAGAGACGTAGCATGTTAAAAAAAATAAAGAGGCCCTTTAGTATAAAAAATAAAAATAAAAGGAACTAAATTGTCCAATTTTCTAAGAAGTTTGGTTAAAAGGTTCTAAATGCTGTGTCGTTTTACTAAATCTTTTAAAGCTAAAATAAGCGAAAGATATTTGATATCATTCCAATGTTCAGCTGAAACACTCTTCTTTCAAAAAGTAAGAGCTTGATTTATTTTCGTAACAAATGGATGCCTTTATTTGATACACCTGATACAATTATACCAGGGAAATCAAATCCAACACATCAGACAAACATACTCTATACTAAACCACACCAATACAACTCCTTGAAATCCAAGATAACAAAGATAACCATCCTCCTTTGGAAGGCCTAAACGGATTGGCAACAACATCCAATTCGCACTAGCAGCTCAGACCTTACATCATGAGCACAAACATTCGTCAGAAGGACACCAGGTTGACTACATTCGAAAAATGACGTTAACTTGTAAAGTTTCTTAAGAAATTTGAGTACCCAATATACCCAAATTCAATAGCCACGAACAAGAAAATTTCAGTGGGAAATTGTCTATTTCTTTATTGGATTGTATCCAAGAACTAAGAATAATGTTTGTGTGACCGTGAGAATGAAGAGCAGAATGCTGTTTAGAACACTCCACTGTTGAGAGAGTCATCCATAACTCTCTAGAAGATTCAAGCAAGTTGGAGAAGGTTCAAGCAAGTTGAATAATATTCAAGAAAGTTCTAGCAACAAATTTTTTCTCAAAGCATATCTAGAATCCTCTTGAAAGAAGAAGCAATTAGAGAGCTCTAGAAATTGCCAAAGTTGGTGAACCAAGATCTGTAAATAGGCTAGTGCTTAGGAGAAGCAATTGTGCAAGAAAGAGTGAAGAGTGCAAGTAAGCGTGAGGTGCTCCACTGAGTGAGCAAACAAGAGAGAAAGAGAGAGTGAGAGTTACTTGTGTTAGAGTGTCTAGTGACAAGTTAAATACACTCTAATTGTGAGTGTTAGGTTGCTTGTAAGTGAGAATTTAGTGGAGTAATAAATTTTGTTTAGCAATTCGATGCACTGCTTGTGCCATCTTAACTCATTAAGTGGTATCAAAGCAGGTTGTTGTAGGCCTGTTACAATTAAGGTAAATACAGTTAGAGACCGTATTCGAGTTCGTGGATCAAGAATCACGCTACGAGGAGGTTATGTCGAAATAGACGGTTGAGGACTATGCTCGACATTGGCTAGACGGTAATTGTGATACATGGAGACTTTGCTCGTGCAAAATTGTTGGTTGATCGGTATGAGGAATCTCCAACTCTTAATGGCGGAGTTCATTAATAACATTGAAAAGCTCGAGTTTCCATCTCAAGTTTTACTTGAGAGGACAAGGCTTATGGGAGATGATCGACAGCAACCAGACAATGCCACCTCAAAGAAAAATGCAGAAGAGTACCAAAAAATGGGACACGAATGCTGGTAAGGCTTTATCTATCTTAAAAAATAGGACACGAATGCTGGTAAGACTTTATCTATCTTAGACTTAATAGTACAGAAACGATATTTAGATAAAATTAAAGATACAAAAACCCCAAAGGAAGTGTGGGACACATTAGTAGAGTGTTTTGCAAAGGCAAATCACTCCAAGTTGTAAAGGCTCGAAAATGAGTTGATGACATTCACAAAGGCGACATGACTGTAAGTCAATTTTTTGACAAAGTTAAAATTTTATCTGAGAAAATTAAAAAATTAGATCCGTTTTATCCTATTGATGAGACAAGGATGAATAGTGCGAGGGTTTCGTCATGAATTCAATCCCATCATAGCAGCAACACGTGGATGGGCTAAAGAACCAACTCTCAATGAGTTAAAAATATGTTGGCTGATGAAGAAGCTCTAAACAAACAAAAAGTTAGAGTTTCAGAGCGAGATGAGGAGAAAATACTTTTTTCTAGGAGATGAACTTTCAGAGGAAAGAATGATCCTGAAGAAAGAAGGAATCCAGCCAGACAAAACTCAAGAAAAGTATGCCCTTGGAAAGAGTCTCAACCAGAGAGAGATAAATCACAAGGAGGCAGCAATCGAAGAAATCCGCGACAAGCTGACATCAGTTACAATTGCGGGAAGAAAGGACATTTTGCCTGACATTGTTGGCACAATCACGTAAAAGGAAATACTACTATTTCCAAGAAGACAAATAACAATGAAGATGAATGGGATTTTCAAGCCTCTTTTGCACTAGTAGAAGATCATGCTTTGGTCGGGGTAAGTGATAATTTGATCAATTTTAGAAATGACTGGAAAGTAGATTCTTGGTACTCCAATCATATGACAGGAGATAAGAAAAAGATCCAGAATATGGAAGAGTACGATGAAAAACAAATTGTGGTGACTGCAAACAATTCCAAGTTGCCAATCACACATGTTGACAAGGCCAATGTGATACCTCGTTTCAACTCAATTGAAATGGAATTAGAAAATATATTATATGTACCAGGTATGAAAAAGAATCTTCTCTCAATATCACAATTAACTTCGGGGGGGCAATTTTATAGTGTTTGCTTCGAAGGACGTGAAGGTGTATTGGCAATTGAAGCTAGTGGGACTACCAATTATGGAAGGATACATACTAGAGTTGGTCTACGTAATGTCAGCAGAAAAGGCATATGCAAACAAGACAAGGAAGAATGAGACACCAGATTTATGGCACGCACGATTGGGACATGTGAGCTATACTAGATTAAAGGCAATGATGAAGAACGCAATGCTCAATGGCCTTCCACAATTTGAAGTTCGAGACAACATAGTTTGTGCCGGATGCCAGTATGGAAAAGTACACCAACTACCATATGAGGAGTCAAAGTTTAGAGCAAAGACACCTTTGGAGTTGGTACACTTAGATGTGTTTGGACTAGTGAAGCAACCATCGGTAAGTAGCTATGGCTATATGATAACATTTATCGATGATTACTCCCAGTATGTTTGGATAGATTTTACGATTGAAAAATCAGAAATGTTAGAAAAATTAAAAGCCTTCAAGGAAAAAGTGAATGATGAGGTAGGTTGTCAAATACAGTACCTTCGTACAGATAATGAAAAAGAATATACCTCGTACGAGTTCACTGAATTCTTGAAGAGTAATAGAATAAGACGACAATTGACATGTCTAAACACCCCACAGCAGAATGGAGTTGCAGAAAGGAAGAACAGATACCTGATAGAGACCTGTAGAAGCATGCTACATGCCAAAAATGTGCAAGCATGATTTTGGACAGAAAGTATGAAGACAACAGTGTATATTACTAACAGGTTGCCACAAGCAAAGCTTGACCTTCGGTGTCTTACTTTTGAGTATTCGGATGTGTCTGTTACGTGCTTGTACCTGGCCATTTTAAAAGTAAGTTCGACAAGAAAGTTATTCGCTACGTCTTTATAGGATATGATCCTCCAAGAAAGGGATGGATTTGTTGCAATCCAAACACAAGAAAATGTTATGTATCGAGATATGTCGTGTTCGATGAAGCATCCTCCTGATGGCCATCTCCAGCTTTGAAATTACCAGATTCCAAGGAAATTTAGGAAGAGATCGAAGAAAGATTAGAAGAGCAAGGGGGAGATTCTTCACCATCCAAAGAAGCTGAAGAAGATTCACCAACTGAAGAACAAGCTTCAAAGAAAGCAAAGAATCCATGGAAAACTGGAGCACACAAAACAATAGAAGATCAGAGGCCAAGTCAATATGAAGT
Source organism: Rauvolfia tetraphylla (assembly GCA_030512225.1). Lineage (NCBI taxonomy): Eukaryota > Viridiplantae > Streptophyta > Magnoliopsida > Gentianales > Apocynaceae > Rauvolfia > Rauvolfia tetraphylla. Next base: position 4,483,589 of record JAJQKT010000012.1, read on the forward strand.
AGAAGAAGATGAAGCTAGTTCACAACTCTGACGATCAAGCAGACGAAGAAGACCAAACCCTATGTATGTAAATGCAACAATGGTTGAAGAACCTGACTCATACAAGGAAGTATCTTAGAAGAAAGAATGGAAAATAGCAATGGAAGAAGAGATTCAGGTACTAAGAAAAAATGAGACATGGGACCTAGTGCCAAGACCAAAGGGAATACAACCCATTTTCTGTAAATGGGTATGTAAGTTGAAGACAAGATCTGATGGATCGATCAATAGATAAAAGGCTCAATAGAAGGGAAACAGCTCGAGGACATGATAATGCACTGGTAGCTTGTGGGAAGTTTAATTTATCTAATATTGACAAGGCCTGATATTTCTTATGTTGTCGGAGTAGTAAGTCGATTTATGTAGAGCCCAAAGAAGCCCCATCTAGAAGCAGTAAGACAAATACTAAGGTATGTAAAAGGAACTATAGATTATGACTTATTCTATATGAAGACAGACGTAAGTATGATGACGAGATACTGTGATGCTGATTACGCTAGCGACCACGACACTCGTCGATCAACTACTGGATACATGTTTAACCTCGGATCGGGAGTAATATTATGGTGTAGTAAGAGACAACCTACAGTGTCACTACAAAGTATTGAGGCTGAATATCATACTGCAACAATGGTCGCTCTAGAATGTAAGCGGTTACTACAACTGCTAAAGGATCTTCATCAATCAACGGATGATGTAGTGATGTTATGCTATGACAACCAATCAGCAATTCAACTTGCTGAAAATCCATTATTCAATTCGAGAACAAAGGATGTAGAGGTTCACCGTCACTTTGTCCAAGAAAAAGTGCGTTGTGGCGATATCAATATGAAATATGTTAAAACTAAAGAGCAGATAGCAGATATGTTTATAAAGAGTCTTAATAGTGGAAAGTTTGAAGAATTTCGAAGAGAGCTCGGGATGACTACACGAAGAAAAGAAAGTAATGGATGAGGGAAGTGTTGAGAGAGTCATCCATAATATCTAGAAGATTCAAGCAAGTTGGAAAAGGTTCAAACAAGTTGAAGAATATTCAAGAAAGTTGGAGCAACAAATTTTGACTCCAAGCACATCTAGAATCCTCTTGAAATAAGAAGCAAGTAGAGAGCTCTAGAATTTGCCAAAGTTGGTGAACTAAGATCTATAAATAAGCTAGTGCTTAGGAGAAGCAAGTGTGCAAGAAAGAGTGAAGAGTGCAAGTAAGTGTGACGTAGTCCATTGAGTGAGCAAATAAGAGAGAAAAAGAGACTGAGAGTTACTTAACTTAGAGTGTCTAGTGAGAAGTTAAATATACTCTAATTATGAGTGTTAGGTGACTTGTAAGTGAGAGTTCAGTGGAGTAATAAATTTTCGATTCACTACTTGTGCCATCTTAATTCTCAACATCCACCTCACATCATAATAATTCCTGGTCAAATATGTGTTGACTTTGACTTCAATTTAGGATCCCACATTGGTGGGTGATGAAATTAGGATGAGAGTTGATCCCTATAAAAGGGGACTCTCCCCTTACACTTTTGGCATCTCAATTTGTATCTCTCCTCCCACTATAAATATAAGCGGGCAGCTTAAGTGCTCGGAGACTAGGCAAATTTTGCCGAACTCCGTTATCAAAATTTTTCGGGTGTGATCTTTCCTCATCTCTTTTATTCCGTATTTACTTATTGTTATTATTTTTTTATTATAGTATTCAATATTAGTTTTTGAGTATATTCGTAGTGTTTTGTATTTTTCAATTTTCTAGAAGTTTGTTTTAGAGGGAATTATTACCCGAAATCCCTAACAAGTGGTATCAGAGCCGAAGGTTCGTCCTTGGCTTGTTTGTTTCTCTTGAAATAGTCATTGTTGATATTGTAGCTTTAATTCTCAAGGAAAATTTTGTCTAAGGAGGTTGGTATTTAAGCGATCCACTTGTGACCCTCCAATCTTTCCTGAAAAATTTTTTGGAATAATTTTGGGTACAATACTCAATGTTTTAGAAATATTGGATACTATATTTTAGTTCTGTAATGGCATCTATTGGAAATGTAGTACCAGAGACATCAGTTTCCTCTTCATCATGGTCGAGGTTTCCGGTGTCCAGTTTCAAATTGGCAGTAGAAATTTCGGTATTGTGGCAAGGGGAAGTCTTGGAATCTCTTTTCCAGCAGGGTCTTGACATTGCCACTGCAGAAAATAAACTGGAAGATATTGAAGATAAGGATTTGAATATTATGAATCGGTTGGCACGCAAAACAATTCGGTTGTGCTTGTCCATGGAGCAGAAGTATACTATCAAGAACGAGATTTCTGCGTACAAATTGTGGAAGGCGTTGGAGGATAAATTTTCGAAGAACCTCTATAGCAATTGGAGCCAATTTCCTTTAGAAGAACAAGACGAGAGATTAAAAAACCTGCTCGTTTTACTGACATGGTAGCTTATGCACTTCTAGTTGTTGATGGTGTTCCATCCACTTGCCTAAAAGCCATCCGAAGTTCAGAAAATAGTAGATGGGCAGGTGTAATGGAAGAAGAAATTCAATCTCTCGAGAAGAACAAGACGTGGAAGCTAACACATCTACCGAAAAGCAAGATGACTATTGGATGCAAATGGGTATTTGCAAAGAAAGAAGGATTTATTGATAGAGATGAGATTCGCTACAAGGCAAGGTTGGTGGCTAAATGCTACGCTCAAAAGGAGGAAATTCATTATAATGAGGTATTTTCTCCAGTTGTTCAACTTGATGTGAAGATCGCGTTCCTGCACGGTGATTTGAAGGAGGAAATCTATATGACTTAGCCAGATGGATACAAGGTTGCTGGTAAGGAGAATTAAATTTGCAAACTAAGTGAATCATTGTACGGACTGAAACAATCTCCGAGGTAATGGTACAAGCGATTTGACAGGTTCATGAGTGGTCAGAATACACAAGGAGCAAATACAATCATTGTGTGTATTTGCGCAGGCTTCAAGATAGTTCCTACATCTACTTACTCTTATATGTTGATGATATGCTGATAGTAGTAAAGAGCCAAGTTGCGATTAATAGATTGAAGGCTTAGTTGCGTAAGGAGTTCGAGATGAAGGATTTATGGAAAGCCAAGAAGATTCTCGGCATGGAAATAAACAGGGACAGAGAGAAATGTAAGCTTTGGCTGACACAGAAGTAGTATTTGAAGAAGGTATTACAATGTTTTGGTATCCATGAAAATACAAAAACCTGTAAGTACCCCACTTGCTCCTCATTTGAAACTTAATAGCCGGTTATCTCCAACAACAGATGAAGAGCGAGAATACATGGTGAGAGTCCCGTATGCAAATGTAGTTGGAAGCTTGACGTATGCAATGATGTGTATGAGACCAGATATTTCACAAACTATTAGTGTTGTGAGCAGGTACGTGCACGAAATGGATTCTAAGGTATCTTCAAAATATTGCCAATGTTGGATTGGAATTTGAGCAGGATGAATCACTTGGTCATTGTGTAGTTGGATATTGTAATTCTGATTATGCAGGTGATTTGGACAAGCGACGGTCTACAACTGGCCATTTGTTCATTTTAGCAAAAGTGCCAATTAGTTGGAAGTCTACCTTGCTGTCAACAGTGGCTTTGTCTACAACAGAGACAGAGTATATGGCAATTACTAGGGCTGTGAATGAAGCAATTTGGCTTCATGGGTTTCTTAAAGAGTTGGGAGTTGGTCAGAAACAACTTGAGGATTATTTTGACAGTCAGAGTGCTATTCACTTAGCAAAGAATCAAGTCTTTCATGCACGGACGAAGCACATTGATGTTCGCTATCATTTTGTGCGAGAGATTCTCGAAGAAGAGGAGATCTTTTTCCGGAAGATTCATACCACGAAGAATCCTGTTGATATGTTGGCCAAGGTGGTTATAAGGGCCAAGTTTGAACACTGTTTAGACTTGGTTAATATCCTGCATAGTTGAGTTAGAGCCTAATGACACAAAATTTGAAACACCGCGAAGACTGTTTTTATCTTTTGTTTGTCTAAGAAGATTTGTATTTGGTGCGACCTGAAATTAAGTGAAGGTGGAGATTTATTGACTTTGACTTCAATTTAGAATCCCACATTGGAGGGTGATGAAATTGTGAGGAGAGTTGATCCGTTTAATAGAGGACTCTCCTCTTACACTTTTGGCATCCCAATTTGTATCTCTTCTCCCACTATTATGCAGGCTGCTTAAATGGTGCTCGGAGACAAAGCAAATTTTGTCAAACTCCGTTATCAAAATTTTGCCGGTGTGCTCTTTTCTTATCTCTTTTATTTTGCATTTATTTATTGTTATTATTTTTTGATTATAGTATTCAATATTATCTGTCGGGTATATTCGTAGTGTTTTGTATTTTTTAATTTACTAGAAGTTTGTTTTAAAGGGAATTATTACTTGAAATTCCCAACAGTATGCACATAATGGACGAAGACCAGATTCACTATACCGATTTACTTGATCAATTTGGTTCAGAAAATGCAACTCATCCTGCTGCGCATTTGTTGAGAGGTCATTAAAGAAAGAAACCAGTTTATTCTTGTCGTTGATTCGAGTGTTCAGAACTCCTGAATTCAGCAGCATTTCTGCATCCTTCTCATCATTCACCAGTGTATCCATTAAGCACAACATAAGACGCGAAAACCCTTGGTCTGTATTCATAAGCGCTGCACATTTCGAACATCAGGATATTCCATAAGAGAGAAGTTCTTGATTCATTTATCTCAAGGGGTGGAATTCCAAACACCCCTCTACTGAATTTGATATCTGCTAAATTTGTATCCTTTCTCGGTCTGAAATTTATCCCGTGTAGCCTCAGTTCTGATGCGCTTCTTGCTTTGCTCACTGAGCTCTTGAGAGTAGCCTGTGCTGGACTTGCAGTACAAGAAGATGAAAGACATGGAAACAAGGCAAACATTACTAGCTCAAGAAGATGTTTCGGGGAATCTGAGGTCATTTCCCGTGGCTTTGGGCATCTGATTTTCAACTTTCAGCAGATCCTGCTGCAATGTATAAAATAGTGCCTTCTCTTCTTTCCGGCCTCGATCACTTTCTGGTGAGGATGGTATCTGTTGCACTTTGTGCCTAAACAATAATTCCAGAACGAAGCAACCATCGAGCAACATAACCTCAAAGAAGTCATAATTCGACAAACTATCTGGAATATCTCTACAACATTCCCGAGTTTGCGTGCCCAGGCCCTTCATCAGAAGGTCAATAAGTTGATCTTTTGATTAATGAACTTCCTGGAGACGCCGAAGGAACGCTTTGAGGTACCATTTTTTCATCTCCTTAGCAGCTTTAAGGCGTGGTTTATCGGCATGTAAGGGGCCAATTGATATCATTTTTGCGTCGAAGTACGGTCCGTTTCCATTCCGGAGTTCATCTGGAACTTTGAAGAAGGGGGGGTGCTGCTGGAGGAGTTAATGTGTCAACTTCTTTCTCAATAAAACGTAGCAATCTATCTTTTATTCCAGCTGAATCAGTGATCGGGGGTGGCATTTTCCTGATTTTCTTCAAAGTATAGCGAAGGTAAAATTTCTTTAGGAAGCAAAATCCACTACAAGTTAGTAAAATCAGACTTTACAGGATCTGCAAATTTGCAAAACATGAATTGATAAACATGCTATAGCCATAAAATATATTAAATTATGAACAGAAGAAACACATAAAGCAAGTCCTCCTATTGCTTGTGGATTTTCAAACAATGCTAAATTGTCAACATTAATATCCAAAAGAAAAAAGAGGAGTTTTTTACGATTTTCGAGTAAAATAAAAAGATAATTGAATAAAATTAAAAAAAAAGGCAATTAGAAAAGGTAAGGTAAGAGACCTTACAAGAACATCATAACTTGAAAACTTGATATGGATATATTGGCAGAGTTGATTATTTCTCTTGTAACTATATATGAGAAATCCAAGGCAAAGCTGTCAAAAGGAACAAAAGGATGCAACTAGTATTTGCAAGAAACAAATACCCTATTCATCAATAAAGAACTTAAGGGAGTGAAAGGACCAGTGCCAGTTGTAAATCTAAAGATGATGCTTACGCAAAGTAGCAGAGAACCTGCGTGGTTATGAAAAAGGTTGGATTATATAGCACGCTAAATTCCAATAATCAAAAGAAGAAAAGGGAAAGGAGAGAGAGAGAGAGAGAAGAACAAATTATTCTAGGAATTCAAAAGATAAAAGAGAAATTTGAGGAGAAAAAGAGTGTGATAGAAGTAATTCATTAGAAGGTAAAAGTATGAAAGCGTTATTACACTCCAAAACATAATATTCCTCCAAACATATTTTCATCTAGGGCTGTCAAGGAGTCAGATAGGAGCTTGGACCTTACCTAGTACCGACCCGTTAAGTTTGGGTATGGACTAGAATGCATGCCCCATGTATCTAGACTAGATGAAGCCTCGTATAATGCGTATGGATTTGGTGTAGCTTGTTGTTATCTGCTAGACGTGGATCAAATTAGTATTTACTATAAATATTTTGTATAATTAGTTTAGTCTACTATACACCATTCCATTGTGTATGAGAACTGAGAAGTGACATGATTTCAAGAGCACATGTACTTGTGTATATTGATTTAAGAATTGTATTTGAAGTTTAAAACTTTTAAAATTTTCTATTTTATTTGAACTTTAGAAATGTTGAAGGAAGTGAAAAACTCTTTAGAGTTATCAAAAAGAAATATCTTACAGAAATGCATTGATCTGGAACAAAAATTTATTATGTAATTATAATTTACATTTTAAAATTTTTCATACTTTAATTGCAGTATGCATGGATCCATTCCAATACCTTATATGGTGAGGTATGGATCTAGGTCCATAACGTATGGACTTGTTGGGTAATCTGATTGGGTTTGGTCAATACAACAAAATAGCAAATTTGAAACCGACAAATCGATTTAAAATAAGGATTTGAAACCAATTTAAAATGAAACAAAATTGATTTCAATTTTGGTGGTTGCGGCCCCATATTGAAATCAAATAAAGTTAGTTTCAAATTTGAAATTGAATAGAGTCGGTTTAAAAATTGATCCAAGACTCAACTTTTTTAACCAAATATAGCAACTGGTCTTCCAATCGCATTGGAACCAGTGGCTAACTGAGTGTGTGTGTGCACATGCCTATAATTTTGGCAAAATTCGGACCCTCCATAGTTCGAACTAGTGTTGTTGGTGTGGGGAGCATGTGACATCCACTAGGCTAAGTTTACTATTGTGATATTGTTCTACAACTATTTTATTTATACTATATATGTATACATTATATTTTTAAAACTATAATATGTATTTTAATTTATTCTTAAATAATATATGATATAATATTTTTAAACAATCTTATTTATGATTGAACTTAGAGAAATAAAATATTATAAGATTCAATAGTATTATATTTTAATATATTATTTTAAAATTGACCATGTAAATTTGAAACGGCTTTTAATCCGTACAGAAACTAACTTCTATTTTTTTATATCCCTAAACTAATAAAATAAAAAAATAATTAGAAATTTTTAATAAATTTCATTTTCAATTAAACATTTACAATTTTAATAAGTTATAAAATTATGTTATTAAACATTTATAATTTTAATAAGTTATAAAATTATGTTATTAACTTATTAAGTGTGTTTGTCGGTTAATAAAAAATTTATAATTGTATTTATATAGACAAAACATATTAGCATTATCTATAATTACTATTTTACATACTTGTATACTTACGTTAGTATTTGACTATAGATTACTTGTATGATATTAGATGATATTTGCATAATAATTTAAACAAGTATAGATCAACATATATCTTAGTCGTAAGAAATACAAAACAAATATGTTATTTACCTATTTACTTGACTATATATAATTATATAGTGGCACCCCAACCCCTCTTGGCACTAGATTTTGGCCTTACATAATCGTCCAGAATTATAATATTAATAATATGAGACGTAAATAGGTACAACGGAAGATTTAGTGTATAGAACCAATCATCTCTACAACATCCGGATGGGTTTTAAGAAACATAGGCTCCAAACAGTCATATATGCTTGCTAAGTTTGTAGTTAGACTAACGATCAAAATTTCACTGCCCGCCTATAATTTCAAATAGTTTTATGTAATTTTATAAATATACTATGCTCATGTTCGTTCTTTATTCCCCAAAACCACTTCGACTATTAATACTTTTTACAGAAACTTATCAGGTTCTGGAATAAAGGTCAAATATGTTCCTTTCCAAAAATAAAAATTTTTAAAACCTAATGGAATTAAACTCCCATGCTCTTTTAAAGCAAGTAATGCATAAATAAAAAATGAAGCTTTCTAATCATTCATGTTGGCACTTTCCAAAACTAAAAACATTCTATAAATAGGAAGAGCTTTCTAAACTGGAAGGTTTCCCAATTTAATGACTTTGCAGATGAGGAAAGTATAAAAATAGTTTTATGGCAAAACAATGCATTTTTTTTTATTGATAATGGGCACTAGAAATAGCTAAGTCTTAGTTTTCAAATTCCCCTATAGTTGGAGTATGTCTACAATCTATTATATTACAAAATTGAACATTCAAATTTTCTTAGTATATTGAAGTACATGATTGTTGCTTAATTAATAAAAATTCTATATTCAAGTGTATCTTACCACCATATAACCTACTCATTTTGATTAGATTAAGAAAAGTAGTCCTATGGAACTCTTAGTGCATTACACATTTTATGAGGTAAATCCTCTTATGTTAGAATTAATTTAATCCTTTATTACTTTATTACTTATGTGGATTGAAAGTATTAGTAATCTCTAAAGCCTTCTTATAGAAAGCTGTAGAGATTTTTTACTAATAACTATTTTATTATATTTTATTATATCTTGTTTCTTCAACCCCTCTTCTCCTAAGCAAGAGCTTCTTAGGCTAAAAGAAGTGCTAAATTGTGGATTTTTCTAAAAAATTTAAGAAGTTAATAAGGTTATACGCATAAAAAATCAATCTATGTTAGTTCTAGCTATTGAACTTGTGGTTTTGCTAAAAAATGTTAGGAGGATAGCACCTATAGCTTGACAGAACCAGAAAGGTAATCTTCATTTTCTTATGGTGTAGAGGTGTTTTAATGAAGATTAAAGAAGTTGGTTACGTATTCTGGAAACCTTTGGCTGAAAACTTTGTGTTTAGTCAACTAAGAACTTGTTTGCTAGACCTATGTTGCATATTTTGTTTCCTTAGCATAAAATTTGGATTTTTATGTGAGCATTTGTGAAAATATTGTAGTTTCATCAAAGATCCATCAAGAATACATAGATCTCTAAATTTCAGTTTGGTTTCTTGGATTTTAAAGCCGAAAATGCAAACGAAGCATTTCAATTGCTTCCTTTTTGTTTGAAACTCTTGAAAAAATGGACTGTTTTGTGATTTTTTTGTGCACGAAATCTTCAGAGGTTAGAACTAAAAATGTCCAACTTTGTGTTTTATAATAAAATTGTTTGGATCAGCCTTGGTTTCCTCAAGGAAAGGCTGTAATTTTACTACAAAAACTACTGTAGATAAGTGCTAAAATGTAGCACAAATTTTTATTGAAAAAGAAGTGCAAATCAGAATTTATTTCTATTTTTATGGATGAGAAATCTAAAATATTTGGTAAATAATATGTTAACATGAAATCTTGAGTGAGTAACTAGTTGGACAGCCTGCATTACATGCAGAAAAAGATAGAAACTCTTCTATACAACAAATAACTGCATGTGATAGTTATGATGTCGTAGAAGGATTGTATATAAGGACTTGGAATGGTGTAATGATCACAATAATTTGTTTAAAATCACTAAAGGTGTAGGATGTTACATCATAAATTTTAATTATAATCTATAAATCTTAATATTAAATATTTTGTTTGGAACCGATTAAAAAATAATTTTACAATAGAAATCATATTGAAATCTATTTGAAACTGCATTATTCTGATACTCCCAACCTTTCCACTAGGTTCCGCTGTGACTGAGTAAGGTACCAGCATGCAGTTCGGCACTGATATGTACAAGTACTAGCATTCGGATGAGAAATAAAAACTAAATATATATAAAATAATATAATAAACGAAAAGAATAGCGGAAAGTTTTACATACAAAAGTAAATTCATATTACAATCTTTTCTGTTTTTAAAACTAGCAAAAGAGAACAAAAGATACAGTATTTTCCAAAAGTACTTGAAAGACCTAAGAGGGAGGGGTGAATTAGTTCTTTGGCTAATTACCAGCATGCCTTAATAAAATCTCTTCTTTAAATTCACAAACTTCAAGTTTATATGTGATTTGATGATTGAGACAAGATGATCAAAGAATAAGACCACAACCAATCTATCAACAAGTAAGAACAAATAACAATAACACAAGTATGTAAACAAGTAAAGCTATATGAAAATGAGCACACGATTTATAGTAGTTCAATCTCTTCAAGATCTACATCCACTACCTTGAGTCCACACTCAAGGATTTTAACCAATTCACTAAATGCTCAATCCAAGCAATTACACAAGGGGCTCACCCTTCAATGGGTTTTACCACAACAACCTCTATTCAATGTAATAAACAAGGTTCAACCTTATCACAAAGAGTTTTATGTCACTAGACAACCTAGACCAATCTAATCCTAGGCTCACCCTCTTCAATGGGTTTTACTCAACCACCTTTATTAACCTAGTCAATGGCTCACCCTCCACAAGGGTTTTAAGTCTCTTAACAACCTTATATCAGTCACAACAATAATGTAAAGATAGAGTTTAGATTTTACCAACACTTCTTGGTGGATGGATACAATAGTTATCACTACTTCATTTCTTGCCTTTGGAATCTTAAATTTTAACCTTTGAGCACAAGGCAATTTGAGAGTTTTTCAAATAATTTTGATGTAAAACAAGTTAGAGCTGGAAGGATTTTTAACGTTCAATAGTTCTCTAAGAAATCTAGAGTTTATGGTGAAAGACCTAAGAGGGAGGGTGACTTTTGAATCCGAATTTTGAAATATCAAGTCTGAACTGTAAAATAAGTGAAATGAAAGCTGCAATTTTTGAAAATAAGCTTTCCTAAGGCTGTTCAAACTGGGTAAAAGGGATTAATACATATTTGAATCAATTTGAACAACAAAAGAGCACCTTTTTGGTAACAAAATATGGAGGCATCCGAATTTCTGAATCATGCATCTGAATTTTGAGATTTCAAGTCCAAACTTTAAAAAATGTGAGATGAAGGCTGTAATATTTGAAAAGAAGCCTTCAAGTCCAAACTTTAAAACATGTGAGATGAAGGCTGTAATATTTGAAAATAAGCCTTCATAAGATCGTTCAAATATGATAGGAAGGATTAAAATAGTTTTCAAATAATTTTAACAACAGAAAAATATTTTTGACAAGAAAGTTTGGATGCGTCCGAACTTTTGGTCTGCATCCAAATTTCAAGTCTGAGTTTTTGGCAAAAAGTTTAAAAGATGATTTTGCATTTTCAAATTAACTCAGTTTAGCTTTGCAAAACCATAAAACTCATGCATTCAATTGTTTTCATGAATCAGTCATAAATCAAGTCAAGAACTAAGTTGAAGGTTTCAACCTCAACTTAACTATATTCCAAAATTTCAGAAAACAACTAAAACCTCACATGTTATAACACTTTCAATTTAAATTCCAAATGCATAATTGCAGCCAAATATTTTCACATTACTCATTACATAATGCACATCAGCACATACATAGCACACATTGCAGCATCATTCTTTCTCTCCCTTTTGTCATCACTCAAAGATGGGGTAATGAAAATGAGACTGACAGTTTAGCATATTCAACTAGGGCCAACAAAAATAGTAACTAACAGTTTAGCATATTATTGTAAGTCAACTTCTTCTCCCATTTTATAGCCGCAATTAAGCTTGGGGTGATCAAAGTATCATTAATAAAAGAAGCTCTCAACACTAAGGTTTCATCATGGAGCTTCACACATCTATTATAGAAGCCCCATTAAACAGTTATAAAGTTCAGAAATTGAAAAAAAAAGAGAGAAATTGCGTAAACCAAGCTAGGAATTGTTCATAAGTAATACTAAGCATATCAAAAGTATATAAAAGCAGTAAGTAGAGATAAGATTAAAGAGATGCTCAGTCTTGTGATGCTGATGGAGAGTCATTTCTTTATCTCTTCTTGATCGCTACATGCTTGACTCTTCCTTGGCTGAAAGTTGGATTGGATAGTGTTGTCACTTTAGCTCTTTCAATTAGACTTCCTTCTTGGCTAATTCCAGCTTGCTGCTTTCCTTGATCTCCTCTTTGTGACTCCATAGCTTGCTCACTGTCATCCCCTTGGTCACCATCATCATCATCATCTTCATCATTACTGACATCATCTCTATCTTCTTCCTTTTTCTTATTTTCTCCATCACCCTTATCATCATCCGTTTCTTCTTGAGTTCTAAAAGGTCCTTCACCACTTTGAGTATTTCTCATCAATATTTCCTCAATGTGCTTCACTCTATTTTCTAAAGCATCTAATTTTTCAAGAACCATAGGAGCAAAAGTTTCAAAAAACTTATACATTTTCTCCATCTCCTTGATGTGGTTGTTCAACGCTTCTTGAATTGTGTCTCCTCTAGAAATTCCTTCAACACTAGGAGCTTCTCCAACATTGGGATGTGACTGAGGAGTAGGCACTTCTTCAAAGAGTCTTCTCTTGGAGGGAGGTTGCTCCCCCTCACTTGATGAATCATGCCTTCTCTTTGTCTTCATTTCCCTTGCCCACGTTTCTGCTTCATCTTCTTCTTCCTCAGTTTCCTCATTTGAATATCTAATCTTTTTGGAGAAGTTTCTCTTTTAGTTCTCCATACACCATCTTCATCAAGCATTAATTGCATCCTTCTAAGAGAGTCATTAGTATAGATTTGTCCTCTCTTAAAAGCTTGTCCCCTAACAGGAAGTTTAACTTGGAAATATTTGAAGATTCTTGTTAAAAGTCTCCCATATGGTAGAGCTTTGTTGTCTGTTTTTCTAGCACTAATCATATGCTTCAATGCCATATACCCAAAATTTAATCTTCTATGCTCATGCAAAGCAAGCATAATCACCATATGTATATTTCCAACAGATGATTTATGTCCAAAATTAGGGATAATCATGGTTGTTATCATATGATGCATAACTCTTCCCCTAGCATCAAAAGCTTTGATTTTCCATTCTCTAATGGACCTAAATTGTCTACCATTTGTGAAAGCCTCTTCAAATCTTTCATTTGTAAATAACTCTGGAATATAACAGTGTTGTTCCAAAGAAAAATACCTTACTCCAGTATCACTTACTCCACAAATTCTATTCACTAAGGCATCATTAAACTCAAAGTCTACGTGAGACACTCTAGAAGAATACCATAGAATTATATTATCCCCATCTTGTTCAACTCTTTCTTCTTTAAGATTTGCATAAAACTCATATATGAGAGTGTTAGCCATAAAGGGCAAATCATGTAGTTTTGATTAATGACAAATATTGATGAGATTGATGAGGATTAATATGTTTATATATTGTGTGATAGGATTTGTGATCTAAGAAGTATGGAGTCTCATTGCCTTCAAGTCAAAGTGCAAGAACAACTTCAATAAGCCATAGTGATTGAAGTTTTATGAAGGTTTGTTTAAAGATGATCTAAAGGCATTGAAGACTTGAAATGTAGAGTATATGTGCTTAATAGGTAAACTTTGTAAACCCTACACTCTTAAGCCTTGGAATCTATGAGTTGCAATTGAGAGCACAAAACTTGATTTGAAAAGTTTGAATGGTGTTGAACTTAACTTAATTATCAAGTTTTCATCAAAGGTTTTTGCACTAAAAAGGTCTTTAATGACTTATCTTTTAGGCTAGAAGGTTTTCCAACTTGTTTGAATTGATTTGAATATGTTTTGATAAAGTTTAAGAAGTTCGGTCGTTCGATTTTTTTCTGCATTGTGAACAGTATCACTGTTCACATGAACAGTACCGACTATTTTTTTCCGGAGAAATTCGGATGCAAGTTCGGACGCACCTGGAAAAATTCGGTCGTCCGAATTTTCCCTGTGTTGTGAACAGTACCATGAACAGGGGTTGTTGTGTAAAACCCATTGGTGAGGGTGAGCCTTGGATTAGATGTGTCTAGGTTGTCTAGTGACATAAAACTCTTAGTGACAAGAGTGAACCTTGTTTATTAGATTGAATAGAGGTTGTTGTGCTAAAACCCATTGAAGGTTGAGCCTCTTGTGTAATTGTTTGGATTGACCATTTAGTGAATTGGTTAAAATCCTTGAGTGTGGACTCAAGGTAGTGGATGTAGATCTTGGAGAGATCGAACCACTATAAATCGTGTGTTCAATTTTCGTATAGCTTTACTTGTTTACATTCTTGTATTATTATTATTATTAGTTCTTAGTTGTTGATTGATTGGTTGTAGTCTTATTGTTTGATCACCTTGTCTCAACCATAAAATCACATATAAACTTGAAGTTTATGAATTTAAAGAAGAGCTTTTATTAAGGAAAAGGATTTGCAAAAAGGTAAAAGATTTTTGAAAATTAGCCAAAGACCTAATTCACCCCCCTCTTAGGTCTCACAGAGAGAATGATAAAATTCTTCATCAATGATCAGCAAATTGCTCCATCCAATATCACCAAATAAAGACAAAACGTTACCCATATTGGTGAGTTTGTCAATGTCCACTTTGTTTCCAGGAATGATCTTTCTGGATTTCTTGCTCTATTCTTCAAATTCTTATGCAGCTTTGATGGAGACACATCTGTCTACTCCAGATGATGATTGAGGAACTCTGATTCTTCTAGGTTCATTGAGAATCAGTCCTCCATCTCTTTCCTTTGCTTTCCCTTTTCCTTTCTCAATATTTGCTCTCTTAGTTCTCACCATGATGTTTTTCTATTTGAAAAGTAGTGAATTCTGAGAAGTGTTTAGGGTTAGGAACTCAAAAATCCAAGTGGTTTGGTGTGAAAATGGTGAAATTGCAGAGAGATTTGGGTTTGGACACAGATGGGTAGAGTGGAATTTGAAAAAAGAGAGAGTTCGGATAATATATAATGTGAGTAACAGCTGTTCGGTTTCTTTAAAACCGCTATAACCGCAAAGTTTGGACAACCGAATTTTCAGGTTTGTGTCCCAACTTTCGTCCAAACTTCTCTATTTCTTCAGTTTTAGAAAGTTCAGACGTCCGAACTTTCTATCATGCATTTGAACACACGTCCGAATCTTTCTGTCCAGAATTTTCTGGAGAAGGTTTGGACATTCCAATTTCACTCAATGCATCCAAATTGTGCATCCGAATTTTCCCTGTTTCTGCCAAACTTAAGTACACACATTAGTAATTGAATTTTGAAATTCCTAAAAGTCTTCTTAGAAAACTAAACCTTTCCTCAGCCAAAGGCTTGGTAAATATATCAGCAATTTGATCATTTGTATTCACATAGTCCAAGCATATATCTCATTTAGCAACATGGTCACGAATAAAATGATGCTTAATCTCTATATGCTTAGTTCTAGAATGTTGAATGGGGTTTATGCTTAAATTGATAGCAGTAGTATTATCACATAGTATATGCACACAATTGAATTTAAGACCATAATCAAGTAGAATATGTTGCATCCATAGTATTTGAGCACAACAACTACCAGCTGCAATTTATTCAGCAGTAGACAAAGACACACATGTTTATTTCTTACTGTACCAAGGCACAAGACAACTACCAGGAAATTGACAATGACCACTAGTAATTTCGCGTTCAACTTTACATCCGACAAAATCAGTATCTAAATATCAAATAAGATCAAAAGATGATGATTTTGAAAACCAAAGGCCATAGTCTTGTGTATCAATCAAATAACGAAAAATACGTTTGGCAGAAATTCGATGGGACTCTTTAGGACAAGATTGAAATCTAGCACATAAGCACACAACAAACATAATATCTGGTCTACTTGCTGTGAGATAGACTAAACTTCCAATCATACCTCTATATGACTTTTCATCAACATTTTTACCTTTTTCATCTTTATCAAGCTTAGTTGATAAGCTCATTGGAGTGCCTATCCCTTTTGCTTGATCCATTCCAAATCTTTTCAATAGCTCTCTGGTATACTTTGCTTGATTTATGAAGACTCCATCCTTAGTTTGCTTGATTTGCAGCCCAAGAAAGAAATTTAGTTCTCCCATCATGCTCATTTCAAATTCATTTTGCATTGATTTGGCAAATTCTTCACAAAGGGATGTGTTAGTAGAACAAAAAATAATGTCATCAACATAAATTTGCACAAGTAAAATATCATTATTACTAGAGGTTTTTATAAATAGTGTTGTGTCCACTTTTCATTTTGAAAATCCTTTTGAAAGAAGAAATCTAGTTAATCTTTCATACCAAGCTCTTGGAGCTTGTTTCAATCTATATAGAGTCTTGGTTGACTTGAAAACATAATTAGAAAACTTTTCATGATTAAAACTCTGTGGTTGTTCTACATAAACCTCTTCTTCAATAAAACCATTTAGAAATCCACTTTTGACATCCATTTGGAATAGTTTAAAACCTTTAAAACAAGCAAAAGCCAAAAGTATTCTTATGGATTCCAGTCTAGCTACCGGAGCAAAAGTTTCATCATAATCAATGACTTCTTCTTGGTTGAAACCTTGAGTAACAAGCCTAGCCTTATTTCTAACAACTTCTCCTAATTCATTTAATTTATTTCTAAAGACTCATTTTGTACCAATAATGGAATGATCACGAGGTCTTGGGACAAGAGTTCAAACTTTATTTCTTTCAAATTGATTTAGCTTCTCTTGCATAGCAATAATCCAAAAATCATCACACGAGGCATCATCAATGTTTTTAGGCTTAATATAAGATAAAAGAGCAAAGTTGTTAACAAAATACCGCCTTATTTTAACTACTTGGGAGACATCACCAATGATTTGCTCTTGACCTCTTGCATATATTAGATCCTTTGGAAGCTCTTGATCATTGCTAGGTTGGCCATCTTATTCTTGCTCTATTATTTCTTCTTCTTTGGCATGTTCTTCCAAAGTGGGTGCTTGATATTGAGTTTGATTATCAATCATTGAGGAACCTACATCATCTTCATTTCTTCTTTCAAGATAAATGTTAGATTCATCAAAGATCACGTGTATAGTTTCTTCAACACATAATATTCTTTTGTTATAAACTCTATAGGCCTTTTTATTTGATGAATAATCAAGAAATACACCTTCATCCAATTTTCTATCAAACTTTCCCAGTTTATCATGAGTATTTAAGATAAAACACTTACAACCAAATACCTTAAAATAAAAAATTGAAGGAGTTTTATTAAATACGAGTTCAAAAGGTATTTTTCGTGTAAAAGGTCTTAAGAGAACTCTGTTCATTACATAGCAAGCAGTATTTACAGCTTCAGCCCAAAAATATTTTGGCAAAGAATTTTCACAAAGCATTGATCTAGCCATCTCTTGTAAGGTTCTATTTTTCCTTTCAACAACGGCATTTTGTTGGGGTGTTTTAGCAACTGAAAAGTTATGAGTTATACCATATTCATCACAAAATTTTGTAAAGTCTTGATTACAAAATTCTCTTCAATTGTCACTTCTAATAGAGATTAGTTTATACTCAAGGAAGGTTTGAACCTTTTTGAAAAGTTTTACAAATTCATGAAAGTTTCATCCTTTTGAGCTAAGAAGATCACCCATGTAAATCTAGAGAAGTCATCAACAATCACATAAGCATATCTTTTACCACCAAGACTAGTAGTCCTCATTGGTCCAAACAAGTCCATATGCACAAGTTCAAGAGTTTTTGAGGTAGAAACCATTTTCTTTGGTTTAAAAGATGTTTTTGATTGTTTTTCATATTGACAAGCATCACAAAGGCGAGTTTTATCAAAATTCATTTTAGGTAATCCTCTAACTAACTCTTTTGTGGAAAGTTTATTCAATAAATCCATGCTCACATGACCTAATCTTCCATGCCATAAATATCCATCATTATTATGAATGTCTAGACACTTGATATCATTTGTAATAAGTTCATCAGGATATAATACATATACATTTCCAACTCTATTAGCAATAAAGTAGTTTTGCTACTTGCACTATCAAAAATAGTACAAGTGTCACATTTAAATTCTACTTTACATCCATTATCACATAATTGGCTAATACTACGTAGATTATACTTCAAACCATCAATAAGTAATACTTGCTTAATGAGAGGGAAAGAACCTTTACCAATGTTACCGATTCCAAGTATTCTTCCCTTCTTCTTATTACCAAATGTTACAAAACCTTCACTTCTTGCTTGAAGTTCACTAACAAGTGAGGCATTCCCTGTCATGTGTCTTGAATAGCCACTGTCAAGAAACCACTTAGTGGCAGTTGATCTTGAAGCAAAACGAACCTACACCAAATTTGAGAAAGTGACTTTTGTTACCCACATTTTCTTGGGTCAAAGGGGGTTAGTAAAACTTCCTTTGACTCTCCAAATAGTGTTAATACCATTTTCTATTTTTCTTTTCACAGAACATTTTGACACTTTGTGTCCATGCCTACCACAATATGTACAACAAGTATGAGGCTTTGAAATAAAAGTTTCTTTAGCTAAGAAGTTTTTATATTTTAGAGCATAACTTTCATGAGTGTAACCACAACCATTTTTTGCGTATGAAGATCTTTGATAACCAAGTAATTTATTTAAATTTTCTCTTCCATTTGTAAATTTTTCAATGCATAATGTAAGATCATTAACTTTCTTTTTCAATATCTCATGATCACTAAGCATTGTTTCAAGAGAAATGACTTTTATGCAAAGATCTTTATTTTCAAGAGATATGTTTTGTATAATTACATTTAAAATTTCATTTTTAATGTTTAGGCAATTAACAGTCTCAAGAAGTTTTCCATTTTCAGAACAAAACTTTGAATTCTCATTTAATAACTCATTAATTTTGGTCTTCATTTCCTTATTCCTTTTTAAAGCCTTTTTCAGTTCTCCATATATTTCAACAAGTAAATCATTAGGATCAAC
Source organism: Rauvolfia tetraphylla (assembly GCA_030512225.1). Lineage (NCBI taxonomy): Eukaryota > Viridiplantae > Streptophyta > Magnoliopsida > Gentianales > Apocynaceae > Rauvolfia > Rauvolfia tetraphylla. The sequence goes on from JAJQKT010000012.1 coordinate 4,502,687, forward strand.
ATCATCATCATAGTAAGTAGAAATAGAAGGAGTAGATTGTACATCATCATCAATTGCCATAAGGCATATGTTGGCTTTTCCTTCACTGTCATCTTCACTTTCTTGTTGATCCCAAGTACTAGCCAGTCCTTTTCCCTTCTTGGTAGATTTGTTTTTGAGTTTGTTGTCTCTTTCCTTATTCAAAACTTTAGGACAATTAGCAACAAGATGTTATGTGCTTTTGCATTCAAAACATCGAGGTTTGAAGGATGATGATTGTCCACTCTTTTTGGCTGACTTTCTTCCTTTATTGAGAAATCCCTTTCTATAGAATCTCTTGAATTTTCTTACAGCCATAGCTATCTCTTTTCTCCACTGTTTCCATCTTCTTCACTTGATGATTTTTCTTGTTCACTAAAATGATTTGAAGTTTTGAGTACAACTCTTTTTCTTCCCCTCTCCTCATCTTCAATATCATTCAATCTTTTCAACTTTATCTCATGTGTAAGCAGTGATCCAATGAGCTCTTCAAGTGGGAGAGTTTTTAAATCTTTTGACTCCTCAATAGCAAGTGTTTTCGGTTGCCATAATTTTGGTAAAGCATCCAATATCTTTCTATTTTGCTCTCTAATTGTATAGCTCTTGCCATAAGCTTTTAAACCATTGAAAATGTTAGTAAATCTTGTAAACATATCACTAATATTCTCACCTTGCTTCGTGGTGAATAGCTCATAATCTCTTACTAGCATGGCAAGCTTTGACTCTTTTACTTGGTTTGTACCTTCATGTGTTACTTGAAGTAATCTCCACATATCATTAGCAGTGTCACATCAACCTAACTCTATTATATTCAGTTACATCTAGTGCACAGCTTAAAATGTTCAAGGATTGATAATTCAATGTCATTTTCTTTGAATCATTCTCATCAAATTCGTCCATAGGCTTTGGTTCTAAAGTCACTCCATCAGCTCTCATTTCCATTGGTATGTAAGGACCATTCTCAACAATGTTCCACAAATCAAAGTTAATAGAACAAATATATATCTTAACTCTAGATTTCTAAAATGTATAATTTGTTCCATCAAACAAAGGTGGTCAATTTGTAGAAGATCCTTCCAGATAAGGTAAGTTTGAAATATTAGCCATAAGATCTGAACTTCTAGGTTGTAAAACCACACAAAGAAGCCCTTGCTCTAATACCAATTGAAAGACCTGAGAGGGGGGGGGGGTGAATTAGGTCTTTGGCTAATTTTCGAAAACTATTTCCTTTTATAAATTGAGTTAAATCAATGAGAGAATAGTTAAATCAATGACAAAGCGATAAACAATCTAAGATCAATGAACACAAGCAATTTATAGTGATTCGATCTCTTTAAGATCTACGTCCACTACCTTTAGTCTACACTCAAAGATTTCAATCAATCTACTATATGCTCAAGTTCAACAATTACATAAGAGGCTAACCACACAATGGTTTTACACCCACAACCTCTTTTGCAATTCTACAAACAAGGTTCACCCTACCAAAGGATTTTATATGTACAAACAACCTTGAATCAATGTCTCAAGGATCACCCTTACCTAAAGAATTTTATATTTACAAGAAAACCTTATAATGAGCTAGTAGAAAACAAAATTAGATAGAGAATGGATAAGATGTTACCACCTTCTTGGAAGCTAATTACACAATGTTGCACCTCTTCACTTTGTTGTCTTTGGAATTTTGAATGATCAATTGAAAGCACAGGACAAAAGAGAGCTTTGATGTTTACTAAAGATTTTAGAATGTTAAGATTTCTCAGAGATTCAAAACTTACAAAAATTCTTGAGTTTATGACTTTTATAGAGTTCAAAAATTAGTTTTAACAGTCATAAAAAGGCTAGTAACGGCTAGTTTGTGAGGAGTTCGGACGTTCGAACTTGCTCCTCTGCGTCCGAACTTGTGTTTGAACATCACTGTGACATGTTGTCTGGAAAAGTTGCGACGTTCGAACTTTTCCTTCTGCGTCCAAACTTGAGTCCGAATTTCTCTAGAAAAACAGTAACCATGCTATCAGGGAAAATTCGGACTACTGAATTTTTTCCCTTGTATCCGAACTTGCGTTCAAACTTTTCAAACTTTGTGAAATCATTTGAAAATCAACCTTAATAAGTTTGAAAACATTTTGTATAAAGAGGTAAGTCATTTAAACACTTTTAAACTCAAAAATCGTTACCAAAACACTTTTATCGTACAAAGTTTACTCAAGATCATTTAAGACTTAAAAAGCATACTTGTTATTCAAAAGTTCATTCAAAGCCATTTAAGATTCAAAATAAGTTTTGTGCTCTCTTATGCATTCAACATATTTCAAGACACACAAGTGTAGGGTTTAGAAAAGATATACCTATTAAGCACATGTAACCTACACTTCATGTCTTCAAAGCCTTCAATCATCTTGAACAAACTCTTCAATCACTTTGACATATTGGAGTTGTTCTTGCATTTTGGCTTCAAGCCAATGAGACTTCAAACTTCTTAATCCAGCAATCCCATCACACAAATAACATAAAGATTAGTCCTCATCAATGTTTGTCATTAATCAAAACTTAATCAAAACCTCATGATTTGTCCTTAGGGCTAACAAATGGCTTTTATAGATTTTAAAAATTGGTTTAACAGTCATAAAACGGCTAGAAACGGCTAGCTTCTGAGAAGTTCAGACGTCCGAATTTTTACCTCCACGTCCGAACATGCGTCCGAATGTTTTCTGAAAAATACTGTTCACGAAAACAGTATTACTGTTCACATTCGGACGATCGAATTTTTACCTCCGTGCCCGAACTTGCGTCCGAATTTCTCTGAAAAAATTTACTATATAGGAAAAATTTGGACGACCGAATTTTTTTATTCGTCCGAATTCTGCATCTGAATTTTTCAAACTTTGTCAAAACATATGCAAATCAATTCAAACAAGTTGGAAAACCTTCTAGCCTAAAAGATAAGTCATCAAAGATCTTTTCAATGCAAAAACCATTGATAAAAACTTGATAATTAAGGTAACTTCGAAACCATTGAAACCATTTAAATCAAGTTTTGTGCTCTCAATTGCAACTCATAGATTCCAAGACTTAAGAGTGCAGGGTTTACAAAGTTTACCTATTAGGCACATGTAACCTACACTTTATGTCTTCAAAGCCTTCAATAATCTTGAACAAACTCTTAAATCTTCAATCACTTTGACGTATTTGAGTTGTTCTTGCATTGTGGCTTCAAGGCAATTAGACTTCATACTTCTTAATCCGACAACCTATCACACAAATGACATAAAGATTAGTCCTTATCAATGTCTGTCATTAATCAAAACTAATCATAACCTCATGATGTGCCCTTAGGGCTAATAATCTCTCACTTTTTCATGATGACAAACTTTGATGCAAAATGTGATGGATTTAAACAATGTAAAACAAAGAATTATTGATGTTAGTGATAGATAATAACCAATTTAGCATATTGACATTCAAAAGGCTCAATATGAGCCTATAGCCTAACCAACCTCCATTAACCTCCTTCCTTCCAACTAACAACTAGGATAGGATGTATAGCATTTAACCATTTATAAAAGATTCTAAGAGAGGTTTAAAGGTTGTAAAAGTTTAACAATGCTCCCCCTTAGATTGTGCTCATTTTTTAGAAAAATTTTGAATTGAGGACTATTCGTCCACGCTGTAATAAATTCAACATAATGAATGTTTAAAGTGAACTAAAGCTTTCCTAAGGTTGTTCAAACACAGTAGAAGAGATTAAAACATATTTGAATCAATTTGAACAACAAAAGAGCACTTTTTGGCAACAAAATATAGATGCATCTGAATTTCTGAAACATGCATCCGAATTTTTAAATCATGCTTCCGAATTTTGAAATTTCAAGTTCAAACTTTAAAACATGTGAGATGAAAGCTGTAATTTTTTAAAATAAGCTTTCCTAAGGTTGTTCAAATATGATAGGAAGGATTGAAACAGTTTTCAAAGAATTTGAACAACAGGCAAACATTTTTTGTAAGAAGATTTTTTATGCATCCGAATTTTTAGGTCTGCATCGAAGTTTTGACTGCAAGTTGAAAAAGATGATTTTTCATTTTCAAATAAGCTATAGAAGTACTCAAATATGTCTGTCTATAATGACACTCAGTTTAGCTTTGCCAAACTACACAACTCATGCATCCAACTGTTTTCATGAGGTAATGCAAAATCATAGGTCAAGTCAAGAATCAACAACTTAATCAAATTCCGTAATAATCTCAGAAAACAACCAAGATCTTAAGCCTCAAATGCAGTCGAATAGTTTCACATAACATATTCATTACACATAGCACAATTTGTAGTTAACTATTAGCACATAGCACATTTTGTAGTCATCATTCTTTCTGCCCCTTGACATATGCATGGATTTTTAGAAAATTCACACATTTTCTATTCATGCATGACAAATTCCTCTACTATTTCATATTTTCACACATGTTCACACATTTTGTCATCATATTTCTTCTCCTCCTGTTGTTATCAATCAAAGATGGGGTAAGAGTACTTGGACAACAAAAGTGAAACAAAAGAAGCTCTTATCACAAGGATTTCATATATATTGAGCTTCAAAACATTATAATGACTAGAAAGGCACAAGTAAATTTCAAGGCATAAACTAGGATAAGCAACAAAATTGAGTTTAGGGATAGAAAGGCTTAGTCTTGGATGCACTTCATGGTCTTCATTTCCAAATCTGTTTGTTATGATGGCCATGTTTCCCAGGATCTTTATATGATGCGGTCCTTCATTTCCTGACTCCTTGCCCGTGTAGTTCTGCTTTGCAAAGTTACCAATTGAGAAGATCTTTGGATCTTTTTCCTTTGAACCACATTTTCCTCCTCCCGTGGCTGAAGGAAATTGGTGATGAATTTTTTTTTTTGACCTTGTTAAACTCCCTTCACCTCCTTCTTCTTGCTTGTTCTCTTGGGCTTTACCTCTTTGTTCTTCATTTTCATGCTTTTCTTCTTCTTTGGGTGCTTCACTGCCTTTTCCTTCATCTTTGTCTTCTTCTTTAGGAACAAATTGATAGCCATCTCAATTTTCATTGTCATTACTATCATCCTTACTGCTGCCATCTCCACCCCTATTATCTTCTTAATCTTCTTCATTTTCCTCCTCACTATCCTCTTTTTAATCTTCTTTCTTGTCTTCTTCTTTGGCTTTATAGGAACTTGCACCATTTAAAACCACTTGAGAAATCTTTCTCAAGTCTTACATGGTTGTTCAATGTCTCTTGAAACACGTTGGCAACTATGGTATCACCTCTAGTGAGATTATCACCTTCAACTTCTTTTCCTTCAATAGAGGGTACCTCTTCAAATAGTCTTGTTTTGTGGAAGGTTGCTCCCCCTCACTAGATAACTCATGCCTTGTTTTGGTTTTCTTTTCTCTAGCAAGGATTTCCTCTTCATTCTCTTCTTCTTCTTCTTCATTTCTTCTTCCTCAACCTCCTCACTTTTTTCAACCTCTTATCGTTTTGAAGGAGTTTCTCTTTTTGTTCTACATATACCATCTTCATCAAGAACTAATTGCATCCTTCTAAGAGAATCATTAGTATAGATTTCTACACTCTTGAAAGCTTGTCCTCTTACAGGAAGTTTGACTTGGAAGTGTGTGAAAATTCTTATTAATAGTCTCCCATACGGTAAGGCTATGTTGGCTGTTTTTCTTGCACGAATCATATGTTTCAATGCCATGAATCTAAAGTTTAGTCTTCTATGCTCATGCAAGGCAAGCATAATCATGTGATGCATAGCCCTTCCTCTAGCTTCAAAGACTTTGATTTCCTTTTTCCTAATGTACCTAAATTGTCTACCCTTTGTGAAAGCCTCTTCAAATCGTTCGTCTGTGAACAATTCATGAATAAAGCAATGTTGTCCCAATGAGTAATACCTTGCCTCATTATCATCTACCCCACAAATTATGTTCACTAAGGCATCATTGAACTCAAAATCCACTTGATATTCTCTTGAGGAATACCATTAAACTACATTATCCCCTTCATGTTCAATTCTCTCTTCTTTAAGATTTTCATAAAACTCATATATAAGGGCAGAATAAAATTCTTCATCAACTACTAGTAAATTGCTCCAATCAATATCATCAAATAGAGATAGAACATTACCCATATTGGAGAGTTTATCCAAGTTTACTTTGTTTCCAGGAATAATTTTTCTGTTCTTCTTGCTCCATTATATTCTTTAGCACTATATATCCAATATTCAATTTTCTTTTCTTATGCATGGCTAGCATAATTATAGCATATATATTATCAATAGAAGATTTGTACCCAAAGTATGCTATAATCAAGGTAATAAGCATGTGATCTAAAATTCTTTCACTAGCATCAAAAGCTTTTATCTCTCTCCTTTATAGTCTTGAGACTTTTACCATTTGTACAGGCATTCTCAATCCTTTCGTGTGAGTTTAACTTACTTATAAAACAATGTCCCCCGTAAGAATAATGCCTAAACCCAACATCCTCAAAATCACAAATTCTATTGAGCAATGCATTATCAATATCAAAAATCAACTTGTGATATTCTTGAAGAATACTACTGAATAGTTTTATTACCAATTTGCTCAACCCCCTTTTTTTTTTAAATATAAATTTCATAAACTAAGGAAGGTAATAGCATTCATCAAACACAAGCAAACTAGACATCATTTAAAAATGAGAGTATATTACCCATTTCGGATAGTTTGATGACATCCACTTTGTGGTTTGGATTTATCTTATGGTTCCTTTTTGCTGTCCAATCATCAGATTCAGTAGCAGCCTCCTCTGTGACAAATCTATCTAGCCATGACATGCTTTGAGGAACATGAACCTTCCTTGGTTCATTGATCACTGGTCCTCCTTCTCTTTCGTTGGCTTTTCCCTTTCCTTTTCTCTTGCTAGGCTTCTTTGTCATCATCTGGAGCTACAACACTTGAATAGACTCATTAGTTATTGAATTATTATTATTATTATTATTATTAAATCCCTAAGCTTCTTCTAAGATTGCTCAAACCTTTCTTCGGCTAATGGCTTAATAAAAGAGAATTTCAAAAGATGTTTTTCTTCAAAATGATCTTAAAGAATTCTATTCATCATAGCATGTGTTTTTTATGGCTTTGGCTCAAAACATATTTTTGAAGAAGAATTTTTTCGAAGCATAGATCCAACCAATTTTTGTAAATTGCAATATTTTTTAACTTATGAAACACTTCATCTTTTTGAGCAAAGAAGAATGCTAAAGTGAATATTGAGAAATCATCAACTACTACTAAGGCATACTTCAAGTCATCAATACTAGAGTTCCTCATAAGTCCAAATCAATTCATATGAACATGCACAAGATGTTTTGAGGTCTAAAAACATTTTCATGGGTTTGAAATATTCTTTTGTTTGTTTTCCATATGGACAAGTATCTCAAAGACAATTTTCTCAAAACACATTTTTGGCAATCCTCCAACTAAATCTTGAGAGGAAAGTTTGTTCCACAAATCTATGCTCACTTGACCAAATATTTTATGCCAAGAAGATCCATCATTATCATAATCAACAAGACAATCAAGCTTATCAATATAAAATACATATTGAAATATTTTGTGAGTCATTGATCAAAATCACAGAATATTATTTTGTCATACAAGTTCGGGCGACTGAACTTATGGTCCACATCCAAACTTCAAGTTCGAACATTTTGTAAAGTTTCATAAAGATGTTTTTGGCCAAGCAAATGCATATATATTCAATCATAGCTATTTTAATCATTTTATCATGACATATAATCAATTTCAAGAACATATCGACCATGAATTCAATCTCATAACATCAATGTTACGTAATCAACTTCATAGAAGCAATTTACAAGTCATGGTTGGCAAATTTTCAAATCTTAATAAAAGGGATTCTCAACAGAAACTTCGTATGTCGGCATTTAACTTCTTATTCATTGTCACACAATTGACTAATGCTAAGCAAGTTATAGTTCAAATCAGCACTAAGCAACATTTGTTTAAAAAGAAGAGAGGAACCTTTACCAACATTGGTTACTCCAAGAATTCCTCCTTTCTTCTTGCCTCAAAAACAAATCCTTCATTGGTTGCTTTGACCTTGATTATGAATGAGATGTTTTCCGTTATTCTTTAAGCCAACATCTTCAATATACCTCTTAGTACCTACAATTGAAGAGTACCTACAATAAAGGAGAGGAAGTATCCTTTGGTACCCATACTTTCTTGGGTTAGTAATAATTCCCTTAACTCTCCAAATGGTTTTTACACCATTCTCTACTTTTCTTTTAACATAACATTTGGTGACTTTATGTCCATGTTTTCCACAATAAGTACAACAAGTATGATTCATGGAAGTAGAAGTAGCTCTAACAAAGAAGTTGTTATATTTAGGCACATTGTTTACATAATTATGACCAAGACTATTTTTGACAAGAGGAGATCTTTGAGCTCCAAGAATTTTATCAAGATTGTCCCTTTCTTTTGAAAATTTTTCTATACATGATGTAGGGTCATCAACCTTCTTTTTTAAAGTCTCATGATCAACAAGCATTCTTTCAATAGACAAAATCTTTTCACAAAGAATCTTATTTTCAAGGGACATGTTTCGTAAAGAGACATTTAAAACTTCTTTTTCAATATTCAAACAATCAATAGATTCAAGAAGTCTTTTGTTTTTACAATATAATTTTGAATTTTTATTTAATAACTCATTAATTTTGAATTTCATTTCCTTATTTCTTTTTGAAGCCTTTTTTAATTCTTCATACATTTCAACAAATACTTCACTAGGATCATCAATATTATCATCACAACAAGTAGAAGTAGAAGTAGAAGAAGTGGATTGTACCTCACCATTTATTGGCATAAAACACATATTGGCTCTTTCCTCATGTGTTACTTGAAGAAGTCTCCACATATGGTGAGCAGTGTCGCATTCACTCACTTGATTGTATTCATTTACGTCCAATGCACAACTCAAGATGTTCATTGCTTGGTAGTTTAAATTTATCTTTCTTGAGTTGTTCTCATCAAGTTCCTTCATAGGCTTTATTTCCCTTGTAATTCCATCAGCTTTTATTCTCATAGGCACATAGGGACCTTTCTCAATGATACTTCACAAATCAAAAATAGAACAAATAAAAATTCTAATTCTAGATTTCCAAAATGTATAATCAGAACCATCAAACAAAGAAGGTCTATTTGTAGAGGAACCTTTCATATAAGACAACTTTGATAAATTAGCCATATAATCTTTACTTCTAGGTTGTTAGATCTTAAAAAGAAGACCTTGCTCTGATACCAAATGAAAGGCCTAAGAGGGGGGAGGGGTGAATTAGGTCTTTGGCTAATTATCAAAAATCCTTTCCCTTTTTGATAATCCTTTGCCTTAATAAAAGCTCTTCTTTAAATTCACAAACTTCAATTTTATATGTGATTTGATGATTGAGACAAGATGATCAAATAATAAGACTACAACCAATCAATCAACAATTAAGAACAAATAATAATAACACAAGTATGTAAACAAGTAAAGCTATAAAGAAATGAACACACGATTTATAGTGGTTCAATCTCTTCAAGATCTACATCCACTACCTTGAGTCCACACTCAAGGATTTTAACCAATTCACTAAATTCTCAATCCAAGCAATTACACAAGAGGCTCACCCTTCAATGGGTTTTACCACAACAACCTCTATTCAATGTAATAAACAAGGTTCACCATTATCACAAAGAGTTTTATGTCACTAGACAACCTAAACCAATCTAATCCAAGGCTCACCCTCTTCAATGGGTGAATACAATAATGTAAAGATAGAGTTTAGATTTTACCAACACTTCTTGGTGGATGAATACAATAGATAGCACCACTTCAATGTAAAGATAGAGCTTGAAGGATTTTTAAAGTTCAAATGTTCTCTAAGAAATCTGGAGTTTATGGCTTTTGTAGATTATAAAAATTGGTTTTAACAGTCATAAAATGGTTAGAAACGGCTAGTTTTTGAGAAGTTCGGACGTCCGAATTTTTGCGTCCAAATTTTTTCTGAAAAATACTGTTCACGAAAATAGTATTACTGTTCTCATTCGGACGACCGAATTTTCTCTTATGCGGCCGAATTTTGCATCCAAAATTTTCAAACTTTGTCAAAACATATTCAAATCAATTCAAACACGTTTGAAAACCTTCTAGACTAAAAGATAAGTCATTAAAGATCTTTTAAGTGCGAAAACCATTGATAAAAACTTGATAATTACGGTAACTTCAAAACCATTGAAACCATTTAAATCATATTTTGTGCTCTCAATTGCAACTCATAGATTCCACGACTTAAGAGTGTAGGGTTTACAAAGTTTACCTATTAGGCACATGTAACCTACATATCATGTCTTCAAAGCCTTCAATCATCTTGAAGAAACTCTTCAATCTTCAATCACTTTGACATATTTGAGTTGTTCTTGCATTATGGCTTCAAGGCAATGAGACTTCATACTTCTTAATCCAACAATCCTATCACACAAATGACATAAAGATTAGTCCTCATCAATGTTTGTCATTAATAAAACTTAATGATAATCTCATGATTTGCCCTTAGGGCTAACAATACTTCTACTATACACATAACAAATGATCTTCTAAAGTTACAGTAAATAAGAAGCTCACTACTCAGTCTCAGAGTATAATCCATCTGAAATAAATATTCAAAATAGATGTGAGTCAAAAATTTCATAGGAGCATAGGTGTGAGTCAACTATAATAGGAGCATAGGAGCATTCTTTGCCGAATTTTGGTAAGTTAATATGTCTAACAATATCAATTATCCTTTGAACTTTTGATTCAAGGTATCATCTATGAGAATCAAACTAAAAGATTAATATGAGACACAAACTAATATTTTTATTCAGCCTTATGTTTTCTCTCCTTTATGTTAGGATAACATATTCGAAATTAACAAAATACGAATCTCTCCATTGAGATTCGCTCCCAAAATAATCGATAATCTCTTTGAGGATTTATCTTATTACTTTGTGGTGGAGCAATATACATAGCATACTTCTAAATCTAAGATGAACTATATTTAGTTTCTGACCACAAACCTACTACTATGAGGAGAATCATAATCTGTTGCCAAAATATGAAAACAGTACTACTACATCGTAATCTTGAACATTCTACAAGATGTTTGATATTCCATATTTGTGCTCTATATAATTATCATTTTGATCTTAATTTTATGTTAAAATTTGGTGTTTTAATCACCATTTATACTCCCTTTATTTGTTATTTGCTTTAGGTAATATTTTTGAAGATTTGGAATTAAATGAAGCAAACAAGGAAAATTTATACAATGAAGAAAAATCCTTTTATGGCTGTTAAAGCCAATTTTTCAAATCTGTAAAACCCATGAACTCCAGTTTTTTTACATAACTTTTAAACCTTCAAAATCTTTCAAGATCTAACTTGTTTTACATCAAAATTATTTGAAAAGCTCTCAAATTGCCTTGTGGTCAAAGGTTGAAATTCAAGATTCCAAAGGCAAGAAGTGAAGTGGTGCTAGCAATTGTATTCATCCACCAAGAAGTGTTGGTAACATCCAAACACTACTTTTACATTATTGTTGTGATTGATACAAGGTTATCTTGTGACGTAAAATCCTTTTGGTAAGGGTGAGTCATAGACTAGATTAATCAAGGTTGTGGTATAAAACCCGTGTGTGGGTGAGCCTTGGATTAGATTGGTCTTTAGGTTGTCTTTAGATATAAAATCCTTGTGGAAGGGTGAGCCTTATTTGTAAGATTGCAAAGGAGGTTGTTGGCATAAAACTCTTGTTGGGTTGGCCTCTTGTGTAATTGCCTAAATTGAGCATATAGTGAATTGGTTGAAATCCTTGAGTGTGGACTCAAGGTAGTGGATGTAGATCTTGGAGAGATCGAACCACTATAAATCGTGTGTTCATTTCTTTATAGCTTTACTTGTTTACATACTTGTGTTATTATTATTTGTTCATAGTTGTTGATTGATTGGTTGTGGTCTTATAGCTTGAAAATCTTGTCTGAACCATCAAATCACATATAAACTTGAAGTTTGTGAATTTAAAGAAGAGCTTTCATTAAGGCAAAGGATTTGCAAAAAGGGAAAAGATTTTTGATAATTAGCCAAAGACCTAATTCACCGGCCCTCTTAGGTCTTACAATTGGTATCAGAGTTAGGTCTTCTTTTTAAGGTCTAACAACCTAGAAGTAAAGATTAGAAGGCTAGTTTATCAAATTTGCCTTATACGGAAGGTTCCTCCACTAATAGACCTCCATTGTTTGATTGTTCTAATTATACTTTTTGGAAGTCTAGGTTTGAGATTTACATTTGTTCTATTAACTATGAATTGTGGAATATTATTGAGAAAGGTCCCTATGTGCCATTAAGATTGAAAGCTGATGGAGTTATAAGGGAAGCAAAGCCCATGGAGGAGTATGATGAAAGCGATTCAAGGAAGATGACATTAAACTACCAAGCAATGAACATTCTTTGTTGTGCGTTGGTTGTCAATGAATACAATAGAGTGATGGAATGTGCTTCCGCTCATGAAATTGGGAAGCTACTTCAGGTCACTCATGAAGAAGAAAGAGCAAATGTGTGCTTCATGGCAATGGAAGATGAGGTACAAACTATTCCATCTACCTCTACTTCTTATGATGATGATATTGTTGATCCTAGTGAATTAATTGTTGAGATGTATGGAGAATTAAAAAAGGCTTCGAAAAAGAATAAGGAAATGAAACTCAAAATTAATGAGTTATTGAATGAAAATTCAAAATTATATTGTGAAAACAAAAGACTTCTTGAATCTATTGATTGTTTGAATATTGAAAAAGAAGTTTTAAATGTCTCTTTACAAAACATGTCCCTTGAAAATAAGATTCTTTGTGAAAAGATTTTGTCTCTTGAAAGAATGCGTGTTGATCATGAGACTTTGAAAAAGGAGGTTGATGACCTTACATCATGTATAGAAAAATTTACAAAAGGAAGGGACAATCTGGATAAAATTCTTGGAGCTCAAAGATCTCCTCTTGTGAAAAATGGTCTTGGTTACAATTATGTAAATAATGTGCCTAAATATAGCAAATTCTTTGTTAAAGCTATTTCTACTTCCATGCATCATACTTGTTGTACTTATTATGGAAAACAAGGACATAAAATCACCAAATGTTATGTTAAAAGAAAAGTAGAGAATGGTGTAAAAAGCATTTGGAGAGCTAAGGGAACTATTACTAACCTCCACGGACCCAAGAAAGTATGGGTACCAAAGGATACTTCCTCTCCTTTATTGCATGTACACTTCAATTCAAACTCAACCACCACTAAGAGGTATATTGATGATGTTGGCTTAAAGAATAACGGAAAACACCTCATTTATAATCAAGGTCAAAGCAACCAAAGAAGGATTTGCTTTTGAGACAAGAAGAAAGGAAGAATTCTTGGAGTAACCAATGTTGGTAAAGGTTTCTCTCTTCTTTTTAAACAAATGTTGATTAGTGCTAATTTGAACTATAACTTGCTTAGCATTAGTCAATTGTGTGACAATGAATAAAAAGTTAAATAACAACATGCGAAGTTTCAGTTGAGAATCCCTTTTGTTAAGATTTGAAAATTTGCCAACCATGACTTGTCAATTGCTTCTATGAAGTTGATTAGGTAACATTGATGATATGCGATTGAATTCATGGTTGATATGTTCTTGAATTTGATTATATGTCATTATAAAATGATTAAAATAGCTATGATTGAATATCTTTGCATTTCCTTTGCCAAAAACATCTTTATGAAACTTTACAAAATGTTTTGACTTGAAGTTTGGATGTAGACCATAAGTTCGGTCGCCCGAACTTGTATGACAAAATGATATTTTGTCATTTTGATCAATTACTCACAAAATGATTCAATGTGTGTTTTATCTTGATAAACTTGAATGTCTTGTTGCTTATGATAATGACTGATTTTCTTGACATAGAAAATTTGGTCACGTGAGCATGGATTTGTTGAACAAACTTTCCTCTCAAGATTTAGTTGGAGGATTGCTAAAAATGTGTTTTGAGAAAATTGTCTTTGAGATACTTGTCAACATGGAAAACAAACAAAAGAATCTTTCAAACCTAAGAAAATGATTTTCACTTCAAAACCTCTTAAAAATTGTTCATATGGATTGATTGGAGAAATGAGGATCACTAGTCTTGATGGTAAGAGGTATTCATATGTTATTGTGGATGATTTCTCTAGATCCACATGGGTGATATTTCTAGTCCAAAAGGATGAAGTTCTTTTCATAAATTTGTAAGACTTTTCAAAAAAGTTCAAACCTCCCTTGAGTGCAAATTGATTTCCATTAGAAGTGACAATGGGAGAATTTTACAAACAAGTCTTTACAAAATTTGTGATAAAAGTTGAATTCCATATATTTGTTTCAACTGTAAAAACCCCACGACACAATAGTGTTATTAAAAAAAAAAACAAAATTGCACTTTACAAAAATTGGTTAGATCTATGCTTTGTGAAAATTCTTCTTCAAAAATATGTTTTGAGCCGAAGTCATAAACAACACATGCTATGATGAATAGAATTCTTTATGATAATTTTGAAGATTAACATCTTTTGAAGTTCTCTTTTATAGAACTCCTCAAATTGCATATTTTAAAGTGTTTTGTTTTAAATGTCTTATCTTGAATACTTGTGATAACTTACTTAAATTTGATAGAAAGCCGGATATAGGTATATCTCTTAACCATTCTTCTAACAAAAGGCCTATAGAGTTTATAATGAAAAGAACTTTATATGATGAGGAAACCATTCATGTTAGTTTTGATGAATCTTACATTTACTTGGAAAGAAAAGATGAAGATGATGTAGGTACATCTATAAATGACTATCAAACCCATCTTCAAGCACCAGCTTTGGAGGATCATACCAATGAGGAAGAAATGATTGAACAAAATCAAGATGACCAACCTAGTGGTGACCAAGAACTCCCAAAGAACTTAGGATATCCAAAAAGGCCACCCTAAGGAGCAAATCATTGGTGATATCTCCCAAGGAGTAAAAATAAGACGGTACTTTATCAATAACTTTATTCTTTTATTGTATATAAGCGTAAAAGTATTAATGATGTATTGTGTGATGATTTTTGGATTATTACTATGCAAGAAGAATTAAATCAATTTGAAAGATGCACAATTTGGAAATTCCTAAATCTCATGATCATTTCATTATTGGAATTAAATGGTTTTTAGAAATAAGCTCAATGAATCTGGGGAAGGTGTAAGAAATAAATCTAGATTTGTCACCCATGGATTCAATCAAGAAGAGAGAATTGAATATGATGAAACCTTGCTTCGAATGCTAGACTAAAGTCCACAAGAATGCTTTTGACTTTTACTTGCTTTAAAGGTTTTAAGTTATTTCAAATGAATGTCAAAAGTACTTTTCTAAATGATTCTATTGAGGAAGAGGTTTATGTGGAACAATCACCCGGTTTTGATCATGAAAAGTTTCCTAACCATGTTTTCAAATTATCCAAAGCTTTGCATGATTTAAAACAAGCTCCTAGAGCTTGGTATAAAAATAAAAATAAAAAAAATTTTGAGTGGCTTTCTTCTTTCAAAAGGATTTTCAAGAAGAAAGGTTGACACTACTCTTTTCACAAAAACCTCTTGTAACAATGATCTAGAAGTTGTCCAAATATATCATACAATTTTTGGTTCTTTTAATACTTCACTTTGTTATGTGTTTGCCAAGTTAATGCAAAGTAAATTTGAAATGAGCATGATAGGAAAACTCAATTTCTTTCTTGGCCTACAAATCAATCAAACCAAGGATGGCACTTTCATGAATCAAGTTAAGGTATAAACACTTCCATAAGTTGATCAACTATGCTTGACAAGAATAAAAAGATTTCATAGGAGTAGTCAACTCTATTTGATAGCAAGTAAAGCCAATATTATGTTTGCCATGTGCTTGTGTGCTAGATTTTATCTTGTCCTAAAGAGTCTCACTTGATTGCTATTAAACACATTCTCTATTACCTTATTGATACTTTAAGTGATTATGATCTATATTTCAAATGTGTGGCTATGTTATGTGATAACACTAATGCAATAAATTTGACCATCAAACTATTCAACAAACTACGACAAAGCATATAAAAATCAGACTTCATCTCATTAGAGATCATTCTACTAAGTGTAATACTTATTTAAAGCATGTTTGCATTGATGAACAAATTAACGATATCGTTACTAAGCCATTGGCCGAAGAAAGGTTTGACAAATCTTAGAAGAAGCTTAGGGATTTCAAAATTCAATAACTAATGAGTGTATTCAAGTGTTGTAGCTCCAGGTGAGGACAAAGAAGCCTAGCATGGGAAAAGGAAAAGGAAAAGCAAAAGAAAGAGAAGGAGGACTAGTGATCAATGAACCAAGGAAGGTTCATGTTCTGCAAATCATGTCATGGTTGCATAGATTTATCACAGTGGAGTCAGCTACTGAATTTGATGATTGGACAACAAGGAACCATAAGACAAATCCAAATCACAAGGTGGATGTCGTCAAACTATCCAAAATGGGTAATATACTCTCATTTTTTAAATATGTGAGCTGGACTGGTTTGCTTGTGTTTGATGAATGCTATTACCTTCCTTAGTTTATGAAGCTTATATTAAAGAAAAAGGGGGGGGGGAGGGGGGTTGAGCAAATTGGTAATAAATCTATTCAGTGGTATTCTTCAAGAATATCACAAGTTGATTTTTGATATTGATAATGCATTGCTCAATAGAATTTGTGATGTTGAGGATGTTGGGTTTAGGCATCATTCTTCGATGTTGGGTTTAGGCATTATTCTTCGATGTTGGGGCATTATTCTTCGATGTTGGGTTTAGGAATTATTCTTCCTAGTGACACTGTTTTTTAAGTAAATTATACTCACATGAAAGGATTGAAAATGCCTGTACAAATGGTAGAAGCTCAAGACTATAAAAGAGAGAGAGAGATAAAAGTTTTTGATCCTAGTTAAAGAATTTTGCATCACATGCTTACTACATTCATTATAGCATACTTTGGACACAAATCTTCTATTGATAATATGTATGCTGTAATTATGCTAGCCATGGATAAAAAAAGAAAAATGAATTTTGGATATTTATTGCTAAAGAATATAATGGAGCAAGCAAAAAAATATATTATTCCTGTAAACAAAGTAAACTTGGATAAACTCTCCAATATTGGTAATGTTCTATCTCTATTTGATGATATTGATTGGAGCAATTTACTAGTAACTGATGAAGAATTTTATACTGCCAATATATATGATTTTCATGCAAATCTTAAAGAAGAGAGAATTGAACATGAGGTGGATAATGTAGTTCAACGGTATTCCTCTAGAGTATATCAAGTGGATTTTGAGTTCAATGATGCCTTAGTGAACATAATCTGTGGGGTAAATGATAATAAGGCAAGGTATTATTCATTGGGACAGCATTGCTTTATCCATGAATTGTTCACAAATGAAAGATTTGAAGAGGCTTTCACAAATGGTAGACAATTTAGGTCATTTAGGGAAAAGGAAATCAAAGCCTTTGATGCTAGAAGAAGGGTTATGCATCACATGATTACCACTATGCATATGGTGATTATGCTTGCCTTGCATGAGCATAGAAAACTAAACATTGGATTCATGGCATTGAAGCATATGATTAGTGCAAGAAAACCCGCCAACAAAGCCTTACCATGTGGGAGACTATTAACAATAAAGTGAGGAGGTTGAGGAAGAAGAAAATGAAGAAGAAGAAGAGGATGAAGAGGAAATCATTGCTGAAGAAAGGAAAACCAAAATGCGGCATGAGTTATCTAGTGAGGGGGAGCAACCTTCCACAAATGAAGACTAGTTGAAGAGGTACCTTCTATTGAAGGAAAAGAAGTTGAAGGTAATAATCTCACTAGAAGTGACACCATAGTTGCCAAGGTGTTTCAAGAGACATTGAACAACCATGTAAAGGAAATGAAGTAGATGGACAAATTCTTTGAGTCCTTTTCTCCAATGATTCTTGGCAAATTTGATTGTTTAGAAGCTAGAGTCAAGAATATGGAAGAAGACTTGAGAAAGATTTCTCAAGTGATTTTAAATGGTGCAAGTTCCTATGAAGCCAAAGAAGAAGACAAAGATGAAGGAAAAGGCAGTGAAGCACCCCAAGAAGAAGAAGACCATGAGAATGAAGAACAAAGAGCCAAGGGAGGAAGAAAATGTGGTTCAAAGGAAGAAGATCCAAAGATCCTCTCGATTGGTAACTTTCCAAAGTCAAAATACACGGACAAAGAGAACAAGCAAGAAGAGGGAGGTGAAGGAAGTTTAACAAAGTCAAATCACAAATCCATCACCAATTTCCTTCAGCCAAGAGATCAAGGGAAACAGGGCCATCATAACAAACAGATTTGGAAGTGAAGACCATGAAGCGCATCCAAGACTAAGCCTTTCTATCCCTAAACTCTATTTTGTTGCTTATCTTAGTTTATGCCTTGATGCACATGTTATGCTTTAACATTGAAATTTATATGTGCCTTTCTAGTCATTATAATGGTTTGTAGCTCAATATATGAAATCCTTGTGATAAAAGCTTCTTTTGTTTCACTTTTGTTGTCCAAGTGCTCTTACCCCATCTTTGATTGATGACAAAAGGAGGAGAAGAAATGTGATGACAAAATGTGTGAAAATGTGAAATAGCAGTAGAATTTCTCATGCATGAATAGAAAATGTGTGAATTTTCTGAAAATCCATGCATATGTCAAGGGGGAGAAAGAATGATGGCTGCACTGTGCTGTGTAATGTGAATGTGCTTGCTGTAAATGTGCTACGTATGTGTACTATAGGTCGAAATGTAAAATGAATGTGTACTGTGAAAATATTTGGCTGTATTTGGAATTTAAATTGAATATGTTATAATATGTGAGGTTTTGGTTATTTTCTGAGATTTTGGAATATGGTTAAGTTGAAATTGAAATCTTGAACTTGGTTCTTGACTTGACCTATGATTTTGGATTGATTCATGAAAACAATTGAATGCATGAGTTTTGTGATTTTACAAAGCTAAACTGAGTGTCTTTGTGGACATACATATTTGAGTACTTCTATAGTTCTTTTTAAAGTGTAAAATCATCATTTCAAACTTATGACCAAAAGTTCGGACTTAAAGTTCGGATGCAAACCAAAAGTTCGGACGCATCCAAACTTTCTTGCCAACAATATTTTTCTGTTGTTCAAATTGTTTGAAAACTGTTTTAATCCTTCCTATCATATTTGAACAACCTTAGAAAAGCTTATTGTCAAAAATTACAGGTTCCATCTCACATATTTTAAAGTTTGGAATCTATGAGTTGCAATTGAGAGCACAAAACTTGATTTAGATGATTTCAATGGTTTTGAACTTACCATAATTATCAAGTTTTCATCAATGATTTTTCCACTTAAAATGTCTTTAATGACTTATCTTACAGGCTAGAAGGTTTTCCAACTTGTTTGAATTGATTTGAACATGTTTTGACAAAGTTTTAAAAGTTCGGACGCAGAAGGAAAAGTTCGGACGTCCGAACTTTTTTCTTCATCGTAAACAGTAAAACTGTTCAATAAACAGTATTACTATTCAATAAACGGTACGTGAACAGCAACTACTATTCAGTAATACTAATTCAGTGAACAGTATCACTATTTTTCAGTGGAAGTTCGGACGCAAGCCGAACTTGTGAACAGTAGCGATAAACAGTAACACTATTTGCGTGAACAGTTTTTTCTAGAAATGTTCGGACGCAAGTTCGGACGCATAGGAAAAAGTTCAGACATCCGAACGTCAAAAAAACTTGCCGTTACTAACCGTTTTATGGCTGTTAAAGCCAATTTTTCAAATCTATAAATGTCATGAACTCTATATTTTTTGTATAACTTTTAAACCTTCAAAATCTTTCAAGATCTAACTTGTTTTACATCAAAATTATTTGAAAAGCTCTTAAATTGCCTTGTGCTCAAAGGTTGAAATTCAAGATTCCAAAGGCATGAAGTGAAGTGGTGCTAGAAATTGTATTCATCCACCAAGAAGTGTTGGTAACATCCAAACACTATTTTTACATTATTGTTGTGATTGATACAAGGTTATCTTGTGACGTAAAATCCTTTTGGTAAGGGTGAGCCATAGACTAGATTAATCAAGGTTGTGGTGTAAAACCCGTGTGTGGGTGAGCCTTGGATTAGATTGGTCTTTAGGTTGTCTTTAGATATAAAATCCTTATGGTAGGGTGAGCCTTGTTTGTAGGATTGCAAAGGAGGTTGTTGGTATAAAACCCTTGTTGGGTGAGCCTCTTGTGTAATTGCCTAAATTGAGCAAATAGTGAATTGGTTGAAATCCTTGAGTGGGACTCAAGGTGGTGGATGTAGATCTTGGAGAGATCGAACCACTATAAATTGTGTGCTCATTTCTTTATAGCTTTACTTGTTTACATACTTGTGTTATTATTATTTGTTCATAGTTGTTGATTGATTGGTTGTGGTCTTATAGCTTGAAAATCTTGTCTTAACCATCAAATCACATATAAACTTGAAGTTTGTGAATTTAAACAAGAGCTTTCATTAAGGCAAAGGATTTGCAAAAAGGAAAAAGATTTTTTATAATTAGCCAAAGACCTAATTCATCCCCCCTCCCTCCCTTCTTAGGTCTTACACTACACTCTTTAGTCCTGGAATCTTCTAGTTAACTTTTGAGGGCTCTAAACGTGGTTTTAAGCTTTCAATGGTTTTGAACTTACATGAATTACCAAGTTTTCATCAATGGCTTTTGTACTTAAAAGGTCTTTAATGACTTTTCTTTAAAGCTATAATTTTTTTCAATTTGTTTGAATTGATTTGAATATGATTTGACAAATTTTGGAAATTTTGGATGCAACTGGGTGCAAGATAAAATAATTGGTTGTCGAAAATTTTCCTGCATAGTGAATAGTTAATTTTATTAAGCCGAAGAAAAGTTTGGAGGAAAGTTCAGAGACAGGGGGTCAAGTTCGAACGTCTGAACTCCTCAGAAACTAGCCTTTACAAGTTGTTTTTTCAACATTGGAGCTGATTTTTAAACCTTTTAAGTACCACAAACTTCAAATTTTTCACGAATAGTGAAGGCTGATGGGATTTAAAGAGAACCAAAGATAGTTGAAGAAATTGATAAAAATGATTCAAAGAAGATGACTTTAAATTATCAAGCTCTGAACACTCTTAGTAGTGCATGTAAATGAGTACAAAAAGGTGAATCGATGTGACACCACTCATGATATGTGGAATGAATGCATGCTTTATGGCTATGGAAAATGAGGTACAACCCACTCCTTCTATCTCTACACCTTGTGATGTTGATAACAAGGAAATGAGATTGAAAGTTGATAAATTGTTAAATGACAATTCAAAATTTTTTTGTGAAAATAAGAAACTTCTTGATTCTATTGAATGCTTGAATATTGAAAAAGAAGTTTTAAATGCCTCTTTAAAAAACATGTCCCTTTAATATAAGATTCTTTGTCAAAATTTTTTGTCTCTTGAAAAAATGCTTGTTGATTATGAGACTTTGAAAAAGAAGGTTGATGACCTTACTTAATGTATTGAAAAATTTACAGAAGGCAAGGACAATCATGATAAAATTCTTGGAGCTCAAAGATCCTCTCTTGTCAAAAATAGTATTGGTTACAATTATGTAAACAATATGCCTCCACATAACAACTTCTTAATTAATATAATTATTGATTTTTGTGTTTATTATTATTATTAATTATTTTTATTGTTAATTAAATTTTAGATCAAATAACATTTATTTTGGTTTAAGTTGGGTTATAAGTAAAAGAATTTTGCAGTTAGGTAGCAATCCTCGTTGGGACGACTTGTACTCACTACTTTATTACTTGTTTGACATTTGTGCACTTGCAAATTTCTCATCACATGGTAATATGGAAAACAAACAAAGACATCTTTCAAACCCAAGAAAATGGTTTCAACTTCATAACCTCTTGAACTTGTTCATATGGATCAATTTGGCCCAATGAGGACCACTAGTCTAGGTGGTAAGAGGTATGCATTCTCGATGATTTTTCAAGATTTACTTGAGTCCTATTTTTATCACAAAAGCATGAAGCATTTTATGAATTTGTGAAACTTTTCTAAAAGGTTCAAACCTTCCTTGATTGCAAATTGATCTCAATTAGAAGTGACAATACGAGAGAATTTTACAATCAAGATTTTACAAAACTTTATGATGGGAATGGAATTTTTACAACTCTTCGGCTGCCAAATCACCTCAACAAAATGGGGTTGTTGAAAGGAAAATCGAACTTTAGAAGAAATGGCTAGGTCTATGCTTTGTGAAAGCTCTTTGCCAAAATACTTTTGGGCTGAAGCCGTAAACACCACTTGTTATGTTATAAATAGAGTTCTTTTGAGGCCATTTTTGAGAAAAATACCTTTTGAACTTCTATTTGGCAGAACTCCCTCAATTGCCTGTTTCAAATTGTTTTGTTACAAGTGCTTTATGTTTAATATGCGTGACAACTTTGGGTAAATTTGATAGAAAATTGGATGAAGGCATCTTGCTTGGTTATTCTTCTAACAAGAAGGCTAATATAGTTTACAATAAAAAAACTATATGTGTTGAGGAGACCATGCATGTGAATTTTGATGAGTCTAACATTTTCTTGGAAAGAAGAGATGATGATGATGTAGGCACTTCCATGAATGACAATCAAACTCATCTTCAAGCTCCAACTTTGGAAGATCATGCCAATGAAGAAGAAATGATTAAGCAAGAACAAGATAACCAACCTAGTGATGACCAAGAGCTTCCAAAGATCTAAGATATGCAAGAGGCCACCCTAAGGAGAAAATCATTGGTGATGCCTCTCAAGGTGTTAAAACAAGATGGCACTTTATTAACAACTTTGCACTTTTATCTCACATTGAGCCTAAAAACATTAATGATGCCTCGTGTGATGATTTTTGGATTGTTGCTATCCAAGATGAATTAAATAAATTTGTGAGAAACAAAGTTTGGATTCTTGTCCCCATCACCCCCTTATTGGTACAAAACGGGTTTTTAGAATTAAACGAAATGAATCGGAAGAAGTTGTTAGAAACAAGGCTACACTTGTTGCCCAAGGATTCAATCATGGATAGGGCATTAACTATTATGAAAATTTTACTCCGGTAGCTAGAATTGAATCTATAAGAATTTTTTTTGGCATTTGCTTGCTTTAAAGGTTTTAACATGTTTCAAATGGATGTCAAAAGTGCTTTTCTAATGGTTTTATTAATGAAAAAGTTTATGTGGAACAACACCCCGATTTTGGTCATTAAAAATTTCATAACCATGTCTTCAAACTATGCAAAGCTTTATACGGTTTAAAACAAGCTCCTAGACTTGGTATGAAAGATTGAGTAGTTTTCGACTTTCAAAAGGATTTTCAAGAGGAAAAATTTGACGCAACACTTTTCATAAAAATCTCTTACAACAATGATCTTTTACTTGTGCAAATTTGTGTAGATGATATCATATTTGGTGCTACTAATGTTTCTCTTTGTGAGGAGTTTTCCAAATTAAATGCAAAGTGATTTTGAAATGAGCATGATGGGAGAACTCAACTTCTTTCTTAGGCTCAAATCTTTCATAAATCAATCCATGTATACCAAGGATCTTTTGAAGAGATTTGGAATGGACCAAGGAAAAGGTATTAGCACTTCTATGAGTTTCACAATCAAACTTGACAAATATGAGAAAGGAAGAAACGTTGATGGAAAGGTGTGTAGTGGAATGATTGGTGGTTTTCTTTATCTTACCTCAAGTAGGCCTGACATTATGTTTGCCATATGCGTATATGTTAGATTACAATCCTATCCAAAAGAGACTCATTTAATTATCGTCAAGCGAATTCACATGATTATGGTCTTTGGTTTACAAAATCATCTTCTTTTACCTTATTGCCTATTCTGATGCTGACTATGCCATATACAAAGTTAAGCGTAAGGGTACTAGTGGTCATTGTCAATTTCTTGGTAGTTGTCTTGTATCTTGGTATAGCAAGAAACAAGCTTATAGGTCATTTTCTACCACCAAGGCCGAATATATCACCGCCGATAATTGTTGTACTCAAGTGCTATGGATGAATCACACTCTACTTGATTATGGCTTAGATTTCAAATGTGTGCCTATTTTATGTGACAATAATAGCGACATTAATTTGAGCATAAATCCTATTCAACATTCTAGAACTAAGCATATGGAGATTAAACATCATTTCATTCGTGATCATGTAGCTAAAGGTGATATATACTAGGATTATGGGTGCACAAATGAACAAAATGCTGACATCTTCACCAAGCCTTTAACCGAGGAAAGATTTTGTTACCTTATAAGAAGCTTAGAAATTTCAAAATTCAATTACTAATGTGTGCATTGAAGTGCAGCAAAAATAGAAAAAAATTCAGATGCATGGTTCGAATGCATGGAGTGAAATTTAAACGTCCAAACTTTCCTTAAAAAATTTTAGACAGAAAGATTCGGACGCAAGTTAGGACGTATGACCAAAAATTCAGTCGTCCGAATTCACTGGATTGAAGAAATAGAGAAATTTTGATGCAAGTTCGGACATAGACCAGAAAGTTCAATCGTTGAAACTTTGCAATTACAATGGTTTTTAAACCACTCAACCAGACATTTTTCTCATTTTAAACCATTCGAATTCTCTCCTCTCAAAATCCATTATACCTACTCACATCCAAACTCAAATATCAGACATATTTCATCATTTTATCCTAAAAATCATTTGATTTTCATGTTCTAAGCCCTATATTATCCTTGAATTCTCTTTTCTTCAAATAAAATCATAATGGTGCGCACCAAGAAGGCAAATGTGTCTAAACGAAAGGGGAAAGCAAAAATGGGAGATGAAGGACTGATGTGGCTTCAGATTTCTAAAATCACCCTTGGAGTGGATAGATTGATCTCAACAAGGGTGGCAATAGAATTTGAATATTGGAGCAAAAGGAGTAGAAAAATCATACCCAAACATAGAGTCGATATGGACAAGCTCTCCAACATGGATAATATGCTATCACTTTTTATTGAAATTGGTTGGGATAGTTTTCTTGGTGTTAGTGAAGATTATTTTCCTACCCTTGTATATGAATTCTATTCGAATCTTAAAGAGGAAAGGATTGGGTATGTTGGGGATAGTATAGTCCAATGGTATTCATCTAGAGTATCTCTAGTTGATTTTGAGTTTAATGATGCACTATTTAATAGAATTTGTGGTGTTGATGATATTGGTGCATGATATTATTCAATGGGGCAACATTGCTATATTCATGAGTTATTTACAAATGAAAGGTTTGAAGAAGCCTTCACTAATGGTAGGAGATTTAGGTCCATTAGAGAAAGAAAAATCAAATCTTTTGATGCTAAAGGGATTGTGATGCATCATATGATTACAACTATGATCATTTTCAATTTTGAACATAAATCTTCAGTTCGAAACATGCATGTGGTAATTATGCTTGCTTTGCATGAACATAGAATATTAAATTTTGGGTATATGGCTTTGAAACATATGATAGTGCAAAGAGAACGGCAAACAAAGCTCTACCCTATGGAAGATTACTACCCAAAATTTTCAAGCATTTTCATGTTCAACTTCCCAAAAGAGGAAATCCTATGAAGAGTGGAGAAATATACACAATTGAGTCCCTCAAAAGGATGCAATTGTCACTTGATGAGGATGGTGTGTGGAGGACAAGGAGAGAAACTCCTCAAAGGAATGAAAAGATGGAGGCTGGTGGAGATGATGAAGAGAAAGAGGAGATTGAAGAAGAAGAGAAAGATGAAGAAGAGGCACTAGAAAGGGAAACGAAAACAAAGAAGAGGCATGATGTATCAAGTGAGAGGGAGCAACCTCACAGAAAAAGGAGATTGTTTGAAAACTAGCCTACTCCCCAATCTTATCAAAATATTGGAGAAATTTCTCGTCATGAAGAAGTTACTAGGGGACACTATAGTTGCCAAAGTGTTCCAATAAGCCTTCAACAACCCTATAAAGGAGCTGGAGAAGACGTATAAATTCTTTGAATCATTTGCTCCCATGGTTCTAAGTAAATTGGATGGCTTGGACACTAGATTGAATGACATTGAACAATTATTGTTGAAGAATGCCCAAAGTAGTGAAGGACACTAAAGACCTCAAGAAAGGGATGAAAAGGATGATAAAGGAGTTGAGGAAGAAAAAAAAGGAGAAGAAGACAAGGATGATGACAGTGATGATGATGGTTATGACAATGATAACCATGGAGGTGACTTTGAGTTTGTGGCTAGAGAGAGTGAGAAGAATGAAGAAAGAGTTGAGCACCCACCAAAGAATGAAGGAGATCAAGAGGAGCTACAAAAAGGTGGAAGTCTAAAGGGAGGTTTGATAAAAAGGGCTGAGATAACTTCACCCTCGACCATGACATTTAGCCAAGGGAGAGTCAAGCATGTGATCAAGAAAAGAGGAACAAAGCCAAACTACACCGATAAGGAGCAAGCAAGTGAAAGGCCACTACACATTGAGTTAAACGGAGATATGGCAATCACAAAAAACAAATACGGAGTGAAGACAATGAAACAAATCCAAGACTAAGCACTTCTTAACTCTATTCTATTTTACTTACGTACGTACTTTAGTTTATGTACATTATAACTTTTATATACCTTAGGTCATGTATCTATCATAGTCCATGTATTCTCATGCTTTAGCTTTCCATGTGACATTCTAGTCTATGTGATACTTTGAAGCTCAATGATGATATCCTAGTAATGAGAGCTTGTGTTTCTTTTGTTTCCATACTTGCTTCACTTCATCGCCCCACATTTGATTAATGAAAAAAGAGGGAGAAGAAGTGTTGCAAAGTGTATTTTGACATTGCTAGCATTATGATGAATCTACTTTGGTTGAATGGCTTTGTTTGGCATTGATGTTTTCAGAATGATGGTTTTGAAGTGGTTTATATGCCTCAAGTTGTTTTTGAGTCCATATGATTTTGAGTGGAGCATTGGTTGATCAAGATGCTTATGTATGATTGTTATAGTTGATCACCTTAC
The DNA here is from genome assembly GCA_030512225.1 of Rauvolfia tetraphylla. Classification (NCBI taxonomy): domain Eukaryota; kingdom Viridiplantae; phylum Streptophyta; class Magnoliopsida; order Gentianales; family Apocynaceae; genus Rauvolfia; species Rauvolfia tetraphylla. Next base: position 4,529,912 of record JAJQKT010000012.1, read on the forward strand.
CTAGATGATTAAGTGATTGGTTTTAAGCACTTATGTTGCAAAATTTACCTTTTGAAGCTTTTGCCAAAAAATTTGGATTTGTAGGTCAGAAGCAGACCAAAACTTTGGTCGTCCGAACTTTCTGTCAAAAATAATGTTTAGCCATTTTTCGCTTAAAACAGTCTTGATCTTCCCTAAAAGGATTGAGTAGCCTTGGGAAGATTTATTCTTAGAAAATCAAATCATTATCTCGAATTTTTATACAACATGGATTGATTTTTTCAAAACTTGGATTTGCACACCTCAAGTCCAAAAATGAGCACTATTTAAGGAAGTGCCTTGAAAATTAATTGTAACATGTAAAACCTCTCTTATAATGTAGTCTAAATTATTTCATGCTATATTTTCTATATTGATGGAAGGAAGGAGGATTATGGAGGTTGGTTGGGGCATAGGCTCAGAACTTGGCTTTCAATCTTAAAAGGTTTTCATATACACATTTTACCACGTTCTTGACAATGACTTTTGGATTAAAAGCTCTTATAAAAGATCTATTTTATCGTCCAAAATGATTTAAAACTTATTGTACTTGATTTCCAAACATTTTGATAAAGTTTGAATAGTTCGGACTCCAATTCGGACTTAATTGAAAACTTTGCCTGCTGAATTTTCAAAGAAATTCAAATGACCATTCGGATCCTCATGTCTAAATTCGGTCGACTGAATTTATCCTGGCAACCTGAAAATAGAAAAACATGGACAATCATTTAGACAAAGGAGTCAATGTTTGGTCGAATGAATTTTACTGTTACTAGGAATTATTTGAACATTACAATTGATTTGTAAACCCTATAAAAGATATAAACTTTAATTTTTTTGGGTAGTTCTTGAGCCTTTAAGAATCTTTACTCTTCCCAACCATTCTTTATGAAAAAGTTATCTTTTGTCTTGTGCTAAAAATTTGAATTATAAGATTCCATAGACAAAAAGGTGAAGTGGTGCTAAATTTATCACTATCTACTAAGTTATTGGTAACATCCTTCTCTCTTACTTCATCTATTTGGTTTAATCAAGGTTATCTTAAAAATATAAAACTCTTTTGAAACGGTGAACCTTGATTGTTGGAAGTGGAAAGAGGTTGTTGAGCAAAACCCTTGTTGGATGAGCCACTTTTGTATCTTGTATAATTTTTGTTATAGTGGTATTTGGTTAAAATCCTTGAGTTAGAGCTCAAGGTAGTGGATGTAGATTGTGTGTGATCGAACTACTATAAATTACTTGTGTAATGTTCTCTCTTCTCTCTTCTCTCTTTTTATTTGAGAACTTATTGTGCTATCTTGTACATCTTATTGTGAATTTGATTTCGAAACTCTTCCAAGCTATATTCTCAAAAAGAAAATGAATTTGAAAATTAGTCTAAGACCTAATTCACCCCCTTCTTAGGTCTTTCAATTGGTGTCAGAGCTTGGGCTTCTTTGTGAAGGTTTTACAGCATAGAAATTAAATCTTATGGCTAATGTTTCAAACTTGTTGTACTTGATTTCTAAACACTTTGACAAAAAATATTTTACATTAGGTTTCCCACTCCATTATTTTGCCTGTTTTGTAATTTTTTCCTAATATTATGTATTCTTTATTTGGTAGTATCACAATGGCATGACTCAAAGTATATCTACTTCTGGTAATCTTCTAATTTCTTTACTTTCTTCTTCTCTTTCATACTTTTCCCCCATTTTATGTCATATTTCGTTGTTGCATATCTCCATATCTTTCTTGCTTATATTTGTTAAACTATTATACTAAAATTCACTTATTAGGGGAAAATGAATACATAAACACTATATAATTTGTAGTGGAATAAACAAACTTTCATTTAAACCTCAATATCAGTACTTTGTAAATTTTCATTCGATTTGATTTACCCCCTAAAGATAAAGCCTTAGAAATAGGAAATCATTCGGATACATCAACTTTTAATGAATTGGCTACTATGCTGACACTACTTTTTGTCAGCATGTGCGGCAACCCTTTCACTGCCATTGGATCGGAAACTTTTGGTGCAAAAAAAATTTTCGTAGTCCCGCTCAAAAAAATCTTGTGAAGAAATGCAATCAATCACTCAGTGCTTACTTTATTGCCTTTACCAATTTCTGCCTCTCTCCTCTCTTCCATTCTTCAACTAGCCCCAATGTCTTTGTCTCCTCGGAACTGTATTCTACAAAGCTTTTAAAAAAATCACCATTTTGAAATGGTGTTCGTCGAGGTTAGCCCATCTTATCTTCTAAATAATTATTTGTGTTTTCTTGCATGCATGAATTGAAAAGTTGGTGTTTTTTCCTTATTTTCTTTTGTATGGCCAATAAACTCAATACATGATCCTTAGTCTGCAGTGGCACATTTTGGAGACATTATTCTTTCGGAATTTGCCGATGAATATCAACTTCCTACTTTGATCAGCAAAGAACTTACAGTGAGTAATTATTCATTCCAGTGAATAATTATTCACACTTTAGTTGATAACTATTTGCACACGAGTGAATAATTATTCTTTTTTGTTTGCAGATACTGTTGAAAAACTCAAGAAATTAGAGTTCAGCACAGTGGAGGCTTGTAAATTTTACATTGAATAAGCTCACCGCATGGGGTTCGCTACACGGATCAACTTCGAGAAGAAACGTTTCTGTAAGAAAATCTGTACAGCACGAGTTTTGTACATAAAGTATGTGTGTAACAAAGAAGGGTTTAGCGAAGGAAGCAAACTAAACCTGAAGAACGAGACAACACTAGTAAGCCACATTGAAGCTAAACCTTTGGTTGTACGCAGGAGAAGCGAGAAGAGAATAGAATGTCCGCCACACATCAAAATGGTGCTAGATCTAGCTCGATATGTATACGTCATTACCAGTTGGGTTACAGAACCCAAAGGAGTTTTTGTAGATGCTACGGTCGAATCATAAAGTGAGTAATGTTCAAGGAGTTGTAACTGAATTGATTGAAGATGCTGGAATTGGACTGAGATCTTCGTATGAAATGATGTCCGTGGCAATTGGAGGCAAAGAAAGCCTAGGGTTTCCTTCCAAGGACCTCAAGAAACATCTTGCCAGGAGAAGCCAGAAGGCTATGAGGCTTGGGGAAGCCACAGCTTTGTAGGAATATTTATGCCGCAAAGCATATCGTAGTCTCTCGTTTTACTATGACGTTGAGGTTGACAACGAGGAGATGGTTGCAAATATATTTTAGGCAGACAGAAAAATGAAGCTAGACTACAGTTTCTTCGGAGATTTCATCACGTTTGACACAACGTTTAGAACAAAAAAAAATTATAGGCCTATTGGTGTGTGAACATTTATTCCTACCTGAACTGAATAATTATTCTTTATACTATAAATAATTTGAAAGACCTAATATGGGGGGCGAATTAGGTCTTTGGCTCATTTTCGAAAACATTACCCTTTTAGAAAAAATTAATTTGGAAGATGATTGGAATCAAATAGAGAGCAAGTTTAAAGATGATTGGAATATGCAAGTAAATATGATAAGATTCAAGTTTAAAGAAAATAGAGAGCAAGAGATAACACAAGTGATTTATAGTGGTTCCATCACACAAGAGCTGCATCTATTACCTTGAGCACCCACTCAAGGATTTCAACCAATCTCAACCATAATTTTAGATTGATAAAATTCTACAATAGAGACTCACTTTTTAACAGTTTTACACCACATTCGTCTAAATTTTTCTGTCTTGAGGCTGCTAAGGAAAATTTGGTCTACCAAATTTGGACAAAAGCGTTTGAATGCTCGTCCGAATTTCTCTGGAAATTCAGCAGCCATGAGTTCAAATTCGGACATTCGAATTGGAGTCTGAATTGATCAAACTTGGTCAAAATATTAGAAATTAAGCACAACAAGTTTGAGATCATCTTGGACTATCAGATAGATCGTTTAAAAATCTTTTAGTCCAAAGGCCATTATTGAGAACTTGGCAAAAACATTTGTAAGATAAGTCATTTGTGATTTAAAACTAATTTTGAAGTTCTCTTGAAAAACCTTTAGATTCCAAAGACAAAAGAATGCAAGGTTTACAAGGATATACCTATAATGCATAGTAAACCTACCCTAAGGTCTTCAAAGCCTTCAAGAATCTTGAATCAACTTTGTTGATGAGCTTTTGGCTTCAAGTCAATGAGACTTGCTTTCTTCTCAATCCAAAAATCCTATCACACAATATATAAGCATATTAGTCCTTATCGAGATTAGTCACTATGATTTTCAAAGGACATTGCACTTACCAATGTTTGTCACCTAATTAAAATAACATGATTTGTCCTCAGGGTGTACAATCTTCCCCTTTTTTATGATGACAAACTTTAATGCAAAATGTGATATATTTAGACAATTTAAGCACAGAGAAGAATTTATGTCATATGCTAGGTGAAGATGATTCCAATTTTAGAAATACCACTTGAAAATTAATTTTACACATATTATGGCAAAATGGCATAAACATGGCTCAAAATGAGCCTATGACCCAACCAACCTCCATAAACCTCCTTTCTTCCATCAAACTGGAAGATATAGCATTTAAGCATATATAAAAATACTTCTAAAAGAGGTTTTAAAGGTTAGAAATAGCTTTCAAAGTTCTCTTGTAGATTGTCCTTCATCTGAATTTCAAGCCCAAACTTTAGGCGGAGTTGTGAAAAAATAGATTTTGAAATATAAGTGCTTATAACTAATTACACAATCATCAAAGCACGGTGATCAACTATAAAACTCGCTCATAATTTTAAACAATTATCAAGATCATGATCCTCAGAATGCCAAAATGCCAATAACCATCAACTTCTTCTCCCCTTTGAAAGAGCACATATCAATAAGCCAATATGCCACATTTAATACCATCTCAAAGTGCACATTTTACATAACACTTCTTCTCCCCCCTTTTCATCATGAATCAAATATGGGCTGAGATAAGTGAAGCAAATATGAAATCATAAGCATTCAATACTAAGATATCATCATTGAGCTTCAAAAGATCACAAGAGCTAGAAAGTCATATTGAAGGTCAAAGCTTGAAAATACATGAACTTTTCTAAGTAAACTGAGTATAAACTAAGCATAAACTTAAATAGACTAAACCAAGTATATAAGTAAATAGATTGAGTTGAGAAAGCTTAGTCTTTGTTTTCAGTCTTCTTGCTCCTTTTCTTGATTACATGCTTCACTCGTCCATGCCCAAAAAGGTAGGGAATGGTGAGATAATTTCAACTTGCTTAATTAGGCTTCCTTCTTGGCTCCTTTCATAGCTTCCTCTTTTCGACTCCTCTTGTACTTCTTCTCCAGCCATGGCCTCAAAGTTGCCCCTTTGATCATCATTTCCATCATCGTCCTTATCATCATCCTCATCGTCATTGTCGTCATCCTTTCTTTCTTCCTTGCTTTTCTCATCTCGTTCATCTTCTTTGTCATCATTACCTTGAGGTCTAAAGATTCCTTCACCACTTTGCATGTTTGTCAACAATAGATCTTCTATATGTTTCACCCGAGTATCCAAGCCATCTAACTTACTCAATACTATAGGGACAAAAGATTCAAAAAACTTGTACATCTTTTCTATTTCCCTTATATGGTTATTTATGGCTTCTTGAAACACCTTTGCTATTGTGGTGTCACCTCTAGTTACTCCATCACTAGGCTCATCTCCAATAGCTTGATAAGTTTGGGAAGTGTGCTATTCTTTAAATAACCTTTTCTTTGATTGAGGTTGCTCCCCCTCACTAGATATTTCATGCCTCATTTTTGTTTTCTTTTCTCTTGCAAGCATTTCTTCTTCAACTTCCTATTCCTCTTCATTGTCTTTCTCTTCTTCCTTATCACTTTCTTCCTCCTCATCTTCATCAGTTTCCTCATTCTTTCCTTGATCATCCCTTGCAGCCCTCCTCTCACCTCTTGGAGGAGTTTTCCTCCTAGTTCTTCACACACCATCTTCATCAAGTATCAATTTCATCCTCTTGGGGGACTCATTTGTACAGATTTCACCACCTTTTATTGAGTTCGCTCTTCCAGGAAGTTGGACATTGTAGTGCTTGAACATTCTTGTCAAGAGTCTTCCATTGGGTAGGGCTTTGTTTGCTGTCTTTCTAGAACCAAACATGTGCTTTAGTGCCATGAACTTAGATTTAAGCTTTCTATGCTCATGTAAGGCTAGCATCACAGCCATATGCATATTTCCAACAGATGATTTATGCCCAAAATTTGGTATAATCATGGCAGTGATCATATGTTACATGACACGTCCTTTAGCATCAAAATTTCACTTGAGGTTCTAAATCTCCTACCACTTGCAAAGGCCTCTTAAACTCTCTCATTGGTAAACAACTCATGTACATAACAATGTTGTCCTAATGAGTAATATTTAGTTCCATGATCATCAACCCCACATTTACGATTCAACAAGGCATCATTAATTTCAAAATCTAGTTGTGACATTCTTGGAGAATACCATTGAATCATAGTGCCCCCAACGTGCTCAATTCTATCTTTCTTTAGATTAGCATAGAATTCATAGACTAGATAGGGATACAAATCTTCATCTGTGCTAAGTAGACTGCCCCAACCAATCTCACCAAAGGGAGAAATTACGTTACTCATATTGGAGAGTTTGTCTATATCCACTTTACAAACCGGAATGATCTTCCTACTCCTCTTGTTTCATTCTTCAAATTCAACAGCTGGTTTTGTAAATATGAATCTTTCCACACCAATTCTTGATTGAGGAAGTCACACCCACCTTGGTTCGTTAAGGATAAGTCCTTCATCCCCCACTTTGGCTTTTCCTTTTGCCTTCTCGACATTAGGCCCCTTTGTTCGAACCATGGTGAATTTTAATGAAGAAAGATTGACTTCAAAGGTAATAAAGTGTGTAGAACACGAAAATCAAGTTCATTTTGAAGAATAATGGTGAAATTTCAGTTGAAATTGAGTTTGGAAGAGATGGTGTGGTGTTGGTTTTGAGAGGAAATGGAATTCGGATGGTTAGAATGAAAAATTTGATCAGTTGAACAGTTTAAATAATAGGTAAAATAGCAAAATTTGAACGACCAAAATTCAGGTCTTAATCTGAACCTGCGTCCAAATTTTTCTGTCTCTTTATTTAGCAAATTCGGACGACCGAATTTTAGGTGATGCATTTGAACTTGTGTCCGAATATCTCTATTTCTTCAATTTAACAAATTCGGACGATCGAATCTTCACTTCATGCATCCGAACTTGCTTCTGAATTTTCTCTGTTTTTGCCACACTTCAACACATATATCTATTATTGAATTTTGCAATACCCAAGCTTCTTCTAAGGTAGCAAAACCTTTTGTCGGCCAAAGGCTTAGTAAATATATCAGCAATTTGGTCATTGGTATTCACGTAGTCCAAACAAATATTACCTTTAGCTACATGATCTCTAATAGAATGATGTTTGATCTCTATATGCTTAGTTCTAAAATATTGAATGGGATTTATGCTCAAATTTATGGCACTAGAATTATTACATAAATTAGGCACACCTTTAAAATCTAAACCATAATCAAGAAGAGTGTGCTTCATTGATAGCACTTGAGTACAACAACTATCGGTGGCGATATATTCGGCCTCAGCGGTATATAATGACACACATGCTTGTTTCTTACTATACCATGATACGAGCCAACTACTAAGAAATTGACAATGACCACTAGTACTTTTATGCTAAACTTTGCATCCGGCGTAGTCAGTATCTGAATATGCAACAAGGTCAAAAGAAGAGGATTTTGAAAAGCTAATGTCGTAATCTTGTGTGTCAATCAAATAGCAAAGAATATGTTTTACGACAATTAAATGAGACTCTTTAGAAGTAGATTGGAATCTTATACATAATCATACGATAAACATAATATCCGGTCTACTAGCAGTAAGATAAAGTAAACTGCCAATCATGCCTCTGTATACTTTTTCATCGACACTTTTACTTTTCTCATATTTATCGAGTTTAGTTGATTAACTCATTGGAGTGCTTATACTTTTTGCTTGGTCCATACCAAACCTCTTCAAGAGCTCTTTGGTGTGCTTGGATTGATTTATGAAGATGCCATCCTCGGTTTGCTAGATTTGTAGCCTAAGAAAGAAATTGAGCTCTCTCATCATGCTCATTTTGAACTCACTTGGAAAATTCTTCATAAAGTGAAACATTAGTATCTCCAAAAATGATGTCATCAACATATACTCGCACATGTAAAAGATCCTTGTTGTAAGAGGTTTTTATGAAAAGAGTAGTGCTAATTTTTCCTCTTGAAAATCCTTTAGAAAGAAGAAAACCACTCAATCTTTCATACTAAACTCTAGAAGCTTGTTTTGAACCATACAAAGCTTTGGAAAGTTTGAAGACAAGATTAGGATATTTTTCATGAACAAAACTGGGAGGTTGTTCCACATAAATTTCTTCGTCAATGAAACCATTTAGAAAAGCACTTTTGACCTCTGAAATAACCTAAAACATTAAAAGCAAGCAAATGCCAAAAGCATTCTTATAGATTCAGGTCTAGTTACTGGAGAAAAAGTTTCATCATAATTTATGCCCTCTTCTTCATTGAATCCTTAGGCAACAAGTCTAGCCATATTTCTAACAACTTCGTCAGATTCATTAAGTTTATTTCTAAAAACCCATTTTGTACCAATAACGGGGGTGGTCATGGGGTCTGGGGAGAAGAATCCAAACTTTGTTTCTTTCAAATTGATTTAATTCCTCCTGCATAGCAACAATCTAAAAATCATCACATAATGCATCATCAATATTTTTAGGTTCAATGTGAGATAAAAGTGCAAAGTTGTCAATGAAATACCACCGGCTTGTTCTAACACCTTGCCATACATCATCAATGATTTTCTCCTTAGGGTGGTCTTTTGCATATCTAATATATTTTGCTCTTGATCACCACTAGGTTGATTGTCTTGCTCTTGTTCAATCAATTGTTCTTCATTGGCATGATCTTTCAAGGTTGGGACTTGAAGATGAGTTTGATTATCATTCATGGATGAACCTACATCATCATCATCCTTTCCATCCAAGTAGTTGTTAGATTCACCAAAACTCACATGCATGGTTTCCGCAACACATAAGGTTCATTCATTGTAAAATCTATAAGCTTTCTTGTTAGAGAAATAACCAAGGAATATGCCGTCATCCAATTTTCTATCAATTTTTCCCAAGTTGTCACGCATATGCAATATGAAGCACTCGCAACTAAACATTTTGAAATAGGCAATAGATGGTATTCTATGAAATAGAAGTTCAAAATGTATTTTTCTCAAAAGAAACCTCAAAAGAACTCTATTCATAACATAGCATGCAGTGTTTACAGCATCAACCCCAAAAATACTGTGGCAAAGAATTCTCACAAAGCATAGAACTAGCCATTTCTTGTGAAGTGCGATTTTTTCTTTCAACAACCCTATTTTGTTGAGGTGTATTGGTAGTCAAAAAGTTGTGAACAATGCCAATTTCATCACATAGTTTAGTAAAGTTTTGATTGCAAAATTCTCTCTCATTATCACTTCTAATCGAAATTAATTTACAATCAAGGGAGGTTTGAAGCTTTTTGAAAATGAAAGACCTAAGAGGGGTGAATTAGGTCATTGGCTAATTATCAAAAACTTTTCTCTTTTTGCAATTCCTTTGCCTTAATAAAAGCCCTTCGTTAAATTAACAAACTTCAAGTTTATACGTGATTTGATGGTTGACACAAGATGATCAAACAATAAGACCACAACCAATCAATCAACAGCTAAGAACAAATAATAATAACACAAGTATGTAAACAAGTAAAGCTATAAGGAAATAAACACACGATTTATAGTGGTTCGATCTCTCCAAGATCTACATCCACTACCTTGAGTCCACACTCAAGGATTTTAACAAATTCACTAAATGCTCAATCCAAGGAATTACAGAAGGAGCTCACCCTTCAATGGGTTTTACCACAACAACCTCTATTCAATCTAATAAAAAGGGTTCACCCTTGTCACAAAGAGTTTTATGTCACTAGACAACCTAGACTAATCTAATCGAAGGCTTACCCATACACGGGGTTTTACACAACCTTGATTAATCTAGTCTATGGCTCACCCTCCACAAGGGTTTTAAGTCTCTTGACAACCTTGTATCAATCACAACAGTAATGTAAAGATAGAGTTTGGATGTTACCAACACTTCTTGGTGGATGAATACAATAGCTAGCACCACTTCACTTCTTGCCTTTAGAATCTTGAATTTTAACCTTTGACCACAAGGCAATTTGAGAGCTTTTCAAATAATTTTGATGTAAAGCAAGTTAGAGATTGAAGGATTTTTAAAGTTCAACAGTTCGATAAAAAATTTGGAGTGTATGGCTTCTATAGACTTTAAAAATTGGTTTTAACAATCATAAAATTGCTAGTAACGGCTAAATTCTAAGAAGTTCTGACTTCCGAACTTGATCCTCCACGTCCGAACTTGCATCCGAATTTTTTCTGAAAATACTGTTCACGGAAACATTATTACTGTTCGCTGTTACTGTTCACATTCGGACGACCGATCTTGACTGTCTACGTTCGAACTTGCATCCGAATTTCTCTGGAAAAATTATCGGTACTGAACAACAGTGTACTATTTCACTGTTATTGTTCACATTCGGTCGACCGAACTTGACTATCTGCGTCCAAACTTGAGTCCGAATTTCTCTAGAAAAATAGTCGGTACTGTTCACAGTTCAGGAAAAATTTGGACTACCGAATTTTCATTCTGCATCCGTACTTTCATCCTAATTTTCCAAACTTTGTCAAAACATATTCAAATCAATTCAAACAAGTTGGAAAACATTCTAGCCTAAAAGATAAGTCATTAAAGACCTTTTAAGTACAAAAACCATTGATGAAAACTTTATAATTAAGGTAAGTTCTAAACTATTCAAACCATTCAAGTCAAGTTTTGTGCTCTCAATTGCAACTCGTAGATTCCAAGGCTTAAGAGTGTAGGGTTTACAAAGTTTACCTATTAAGCACAAGTAACCTACACTTTATGTCTTCAAAGCCTTCAATCATCTTGAACAAACTCTTCAATCTTCAATCACTTTGACATATTTGAGTTGTTCTTGCATTGTGGCTTCAAGGAAATGAAACTTGCTTTCTTCTCAATCCAAAATCCTATCACACAACATACAAGCATATGAATTAGTCCATATCAATGTTTCTCATTAATCAAAACTACATGATTTGCCCTTAGGGCTAACAATCTCCCCCTTTTTTATGATGGCAAACTTTGATGCAAAATGTGATGGATTTAAACAATGTAGTACAAAGAAGTATTGATGTCAATGATAGATAATAACCAATTTAGCACATTGACATACAAAAGGCTCAATATGAGCCTATGGCCCAACCAACCTCCATTGAACTCCTTCCTTGTAACAAACAACTAGGATAGGATATATAGCGTTTAAGCATTAAGAAAAGATTCTAAGAGAGGTTTTAAAGGTTGTAAAAGTTTAAAAATGCTCCCCCTTAGATTGTGCTCATTTTTCAAAAAAAATTGAATTAAGGACTCTTCGTTCCAACTGCAATAAATCCAACATAATGAATGTTTAAAATGAAATAAAGCTTTCCTAAGGTTGTTCAAATATAGTAGAAGAGATTAAAACATATTTGAATCAATTTGAACAACAAAAGAGCACTTTTTGGCAACAAAATATGGATGCATCCGAATTTCTGAAACATGCATCCGAATTTTTGAATCATGCATCCAAATTTTAAGATTTCAAATCCAAACTGTAAAATATGTGAGATGAAAGCTGTAATTTTCGAAAATAAGCTTTTCTAAGGTTGTTCAAATATGATAGGAAGGATTGAGACAGTTTTCAAACAATTTGAACTACAGATAATAGTTTTGGCATGAAAATTTTTATGCATCCGAACTTTTGGTCTACATCCAAATTTCAAGTCCGAATTTTTTGTATGTCCACAATGGCATTCAATTTAGCTTTCCAAAACCACAAAATTCATGAATTCAATTGTTTTCATGAAGTGATTCGAAATCATAGGTCAAGTTAAGAACCAAGATGAGGATTTCAATCTCAACTTAACCATATTCCAAAAATTCAGAAAACAACCAAAATCTCACATTATAACATATGGATTTTAAACTCTAAATGCAGTCAAATATTTTCACATAACACACTCATTATACAACATATAGCACATACACACAGCACATTACACATCACTTTACAGATTGTACTGCCTATTACAGCACATAGCACAATTTTACAAGCTGTTAAGCACATAGCACAATTTTGCAGCCTATTACAGCACATAGCACAATTTTGCAGTCATCATTCTTTCTCCCCATTTTGTCATCACTCAAAGATGGGGTTAATGAAAATGAGATAGCATGTATCACATATAAGCAGTATATTGACCAACATTTGATTTTGTCATCACTCAAATCAAATAATTAACATCCTAACAACAATAAGCGTCATATAGTATCTCAACACAATAAATCAACTTTTTCTCCCCTTTTTAGCAGAGATTAAACTTGGGGTGAGAGTACTTGGACAACAAAAGTGAAACAAAAGAAGTTGTTATCACAAGGGTTTCACGTATTGAGCTTCAAAATATTATAATGACAAGAAAGGCACATATAAATTTCAATGTTAAATCATAACATGTGCATCAAGGCATAAACTAAAATAAGCAACAAAATAGAGTTTAGGGATAGAAAAGCTTAGTCTTGGATGCGCTTCATGGTCTTCACTTCCAAATCTGTTTGTTATGATGGCCATGTTTCCCTTTATCTCTTTATGATGGGGTCCTTCATTTGCTGACTCCTTACCCGTGTAGTTCAGCTTTGGAATGTTACCAATCGAGAGAATCTTTGGATCTTCTTCCTTTGAACCACATTTTCCTCTTCACTGTCCTTTTTCTCATCTTCTTTCTTTTCTTCTTCTTTGGCTTTATAGGAACTTGCACCATTTAAAACCAATTGAGTAATCTTTCTCAATTCTTCTTCCATATTCTTGACTCTAGCTTCTATACCATCAAATTTGCCAAGAATCATTGGAGCAAAGGACTCGAAGAATTTTTCCATCTTCTTCATTTCCTTTACATGGTTGTTCAAATAGTCTTCTTTTGTGGAAGGTTGCTCCCTCTCACTAGATAACTCATGCCTCATTTTGGTTTTCCTTTCTCCAACAAGGATTTCCTCTTCATCCTCTTCTTCTTCTTCATTTTCTCTTTCCTCAACCTCCTCACTTTCTTCAACCTCTTCTCTTTTTGAAGGAATTTCTCTTTTTGTTCCCCATATAACATCTTCATCAAGAAATAATTGCATCCTTCTAAGAGAGTTATTAGTATAGATTTCTCCACTCTTGAAAGCTTGTAAGTTTGACGTGGAAGTGTTTGAAAATTCTTGTTAATAGTCTCCCATACGGTAAGGCTTTGTTGGCTGTTTTTCTTGCACTAATCATATGCTTCAATGCCATGAATCCAAAGTTTAGTCTTCTATGCTCATGCAAGGCAAGCATAATCACCATATGCATAGTGGTAATCATGTGATGCATAACCCTTCCTCTAGCATCAAAGGCTTTGATTTCTCTTTCCCTAATGGACCTAAATTGTCTACCATTTGTGAAAGCCTCTTCAAATCTTTCATTTGTGAACAATTCATGAATAAAGCAATGCTGTCCCAATGAGTAATACCTTACCTCATTATAATCTACCTCACAAATTTTGTTCACTAAGGCATTATTGAACTCAAAATCCACTTAATATACTCTAGAGGAATACCATTGAATTATATTATCGCCATCATATTCAATTCTCTCTTCTTTAAGATTTGTATAAAGATCATATATAAGGGCAGGATAAAATTCTTCATCAACTACTAGTAAATTGCTTTAATCAATATCATCAAATAGAGATAGAACATTACCCATATTGGAGAGTTTATCCAAGTTTACTTTGTTTCCAAGAATAATTTTTCTATTCTTCTTGCTCCATTATATTCTTTAGCACTATATATCCAAAATTCATTTTTCTTTTCTTATGCATGGCTAGCATAATTATAGCATATATATTATCAGTTGAAGATTTGTGTCCAATGTATGCTATAATCAAGGTAGTAAGCATGTGATCCAAAATTCTTTCACTACCATTAGTACAGGCATTCTCAATCCTTTCATGTGAGTTTAACTTACTTATAAAACAATATCCCCCAGAAGAATAATGCCTAAACCCAACATCCTCAACATCACAAATTCTATTGAGCAATGCATTATCAATATAAAAAATAAACTTGTGATATTCTTGAAGAATACCACTGAATAGTTTTATTACCAATTTACTCAACCCTTTTTTTTAAAATATAAACTTCATAAACTAAGGAAGGTAATAGCATTCATCAAACACAAGCAAACTAGTCCAGCTCACATCATTTAAAAATGAGAGTATATTAGCTATTTCGGATAGTTTGATGGCATCCACTTTGTGGCATGGATTTATCTTATGGTTCCTTTTTGTTGTCCAATCATCAGATTCAGTAGCAGCCTCCACTGTGAAAAATCTATCCGGCTATGACATGCTTTGAGGAACATGAACCTTCCTTGGTTCATTGATCACTAGTCCTCCTTCTCTTTCTTTGGCTTTTCCCTTTCTTTTTCTTATGCTAGACTTCTTTGTCCTCACATGGAGCTACAACACTCTAATACACTCATTAGTTATTATTATTTGTAATCCAAGAAAGAAGTTGAGTTCTTCCAGCATGCTCATTTTGAACTTGCTTTGCATCAACTTGGAAAATATCTCACAAAATAAAACATTAGTAGCATCAAATATGATATTATCAACATACATATTTGCACAAGTAAAAGATCATTCTTGCAAGATATTTTTATGAAAAGAGTTGTGTCAATCTTTCCTCTTCAAAATCCTTTTGAAAGAAGAAAACCACTCAATTTTTCATACCAAGCTCTAGGAGCTTGTTTTAAATCATACAAAGCTTTGGATATTTTGAAAACATGGTTAGGAAACTTTTCATGATCAAAACCGGGTGATTATTCCACATAAATCTCTTCCTCAATAGAACCATTTAGAAAAGCACTTTTGACATTCATTTGAAATAACTTAAAACCTTTAAGCAAGTAAAAGTCAAAAGCATTCTTATGGACTTAAGTCTAGTATTCGGAGCAAAGATTTCATCATAATCAATTCCCTCTTCATGATCGAATCCTTGGGTGACAAATCTAGATTTATTTCTTACACCTTCCCCGGATTCATTGAGTTTATTTCTAAAAACCATTTAGTTCCAATAATGGAATGATCATGAGATTTAGGAATTTTCAAATTTTGTACCTTTCAAATTGATTTAATTCCTCTTGCATAGTAATAATCCAAAAATCATCACATAATACATCATTAATACTTTTAGGCTCATATGAGATAAAAAAAATAAGTTATTGATAAAGTACCGCCTTATTTTTACTCGTTGGGAGATATCACCAATGATTTGCTCCTTAGGGTAGCCTCTTGGATTTCTTAAGTTCTTTGGGAGCTCTTGGTCACCACTAGGTTGGTCATCTTAATTTTGTTCAATCATTTCTTCCTCATTGGTATGGTCCTCCAAAGTTGGTGCTTGAAGATAGGTTTGATAGTTATTCATAGATGTACCTACATCATCTTCTTCTTTTCTTTTCAAGCAAATGTAAGATTCATTGAAACTAACATTAATGGTTCCCTCATCATATAAGGTTCTTTTCAGTATAAACTCTATAGGCCTTCTGTTAGAAGAATGTTTAAGAGATATACCTATATCCGGCTTTCTATCAAATTTAAGTAAGTTATCACAAGTATTCAAGATAAGACATTTAAAACCAAACACTTTAAAATATGCAATTTGAGAAGTTCTATAAAAGAGAAATTCAAAAGATGTTTTTCTTCAAAATGATTTTAAAGAATTCTATTCATCATAGCATGCGTTGTTTATGGCTTCGGCTCAAAACATATTTTTGAAGAAGAATTTTCTCAAAGCATAGATTTAACCAATTTTTGTAAAGTGCATTTTTTTTATTAATAAAATCATTTTATTGTGGGGTTTTTACAGCTTTAAAAATTATATGAAATACAACTTTCATCACAAATTTTGTAAAGACTTGTTTGTAAAATTCTCCCATTGTCACTTCTAATGGAAATCAATTTGCACTCAAGGGAGGTTTGAACCTTTTTAATAGTGATTTTTTTAACTTAAGAAACACTCATCTTTTTGAGCAAAGAAGAATGCTAAAGTGAATATTGAGAAATCATCAACTACTAAGGCATACTTCAAGTCATCAATACTAGAGTTCCTCATAAGTCCAAATCAATCCATATGAACATGCTCAAGATGTTTTGAGGTCTAAGAGCATTTTCATGGGTTTCTTTTGTTTGTTTTCCATATTGACAAGTATCTCAAAGGCAATTTTCTCAAAACACATTTTTAGTAATCCTCCAACTAAATCTTGAGAGGAAAGTTTGTTCAACAAATCCATGCTCACGTGACCAAATCTACTATGCCATGAAAATCCATCATTATCATAAGCAACAAGACATTCAAGCTTATCAAGATAAAACACACATTCAAAAGTTTTGTAATTGATTGATGAAAATCGCAAAATATCATTTTGTCATACAAGTCCGGGCGACCGAACTTATGGTTTACATCCAAACTTCAAGTCCGAACATTTTGTAAAGTTTCATAAACATGTTTTTGGCAATGCAAATGCATAGATATTCAATCATATCTATTTTAATCATTTTATTATGACATATAATCAATTTCAAGAACATATCAACCATGAATTCAATCTCGTATCATCAATGTTACCTAATCAACCTCATAGAAGCAATTGACAAGTCATGGTTGGCAAATTTTCAAATCTTAAAAAAAGGGATTCTCAACTGAAACTTCGCATGTTGGCATTTAACTTCTTATTCATTGTCACACGATTGACTAATGCTAAGCAAGTTATAGTTCAAATTAGCACTAAGAAACATTTGTTCAAAAAGAAGAGAGGAACCTTTACCAACATTGGTTACTCCAAAAATTCTTCCTTTCTTCTTGTCTCAAAAACAAATCCTTCATTGGTTGCTTTGACCTTGATTATGAATGAGATGTTTTCGGTTAATCTTTAAGCCAACATCATCAATATACCACTTAGTGGAGCTTGAGTTTTGAATTGAAGAGTACCTGCAATAAAAGAAAGAAAGAATCCTTTGGTACCCATACTTTCTTTGGTCCGTGGGAGTTAGTAATAGATCCCTTAACTCTCCAAATGGTTTTTAAACCATTCTCTACTTTTCTTTTAACATGACATTTGGTGACTTTATGTCCATGTTTTCCACAATAAGTACAACAAGTATGATGCGTGGAAGTAGAAGTAGCTCTAACAAAGAAGTTGTTATATTTAGGCACATTGTTTACATAATTATAACCAATACCATTTTTGCCAAGAGGAGATCTTTGAGCTCCAAGAATTCTATCAAGATTGTCCCTTCCTTTTGTAAATTTTTCTATACATGATGTAAGGTCATCGACCTTCATTTTCAAAGTCTCATGATCAACAAGCATTCTTTCAAGAGACAAAATCTTTTCACAAAGAATCTTATTTTCAAGGGACAAGTTTTGCAAAGAGACATTTAAAACTTCTTTTTCAATATTCAAACAATCAATCGATTCAAGAAACCTTTTGTTTCACAATATAATTTTGAATTTTCATTCAATAACTCATTAATTTTGAATTTCATTTCCGTATTTCTTTTTGAAGCCTTTTTTAATTCCTCATACATTTCAATAAATAATTCACTAGGATCATCAATATCATCATCCCAACAAGTAGAAGTAGAAGAAGTGGATTGTACCTCATCATTTATTGCCATAAAGTACATATTGGCTCTTTCCTCATATGTTACTTGAAGAAGTCTTCACATATCGTGAGCGGTGTCATATTCTCTCACTCGATTGTATTCATTCACATCCAATGCACAACACTAGATGTCCATTGCTTGGTAGTTTAAATTTATCTTTCTTGAGTCGTTCTCATCAAGTTCCTCCATAGGCTTTAGTTCTCTTGTAATTCCATCAGCTTTTATTCTCATAGGTGCATAGGGACCTTTCTCAGTGATACTCTACAAATCAAAGTTAATAGAACAAATAAAAATTCTAATTCTATATTTTCAAAATGTATAATTAGAACCATCAAATAAAGGAGGTCTATTTGTAGAGGAACCTTCCATATAAGACAAATTTAATAAACTAGCCATATAATCTTTACTTCTAGGTTGTTAGACCTTAAAAAAAAGACCTTGCTGTGATACCAAATAAAAGACCTAAAACGGGGGTGAATTAGGTCTTTGGCTAGTTATCAAAAACTTTTCTCGTTTTGCTAATCATTTGCCTTAATAAAAGCTCTTCTTTAAATTCACAAACTTCAAGTTTATACATGATTTGATGGTTGAGAAAAGATGATCAAACAATAAGACCACAACCAATCAATCAACAACTAAGAACAAATAATAATGACATAATTATGTAAACAAGTAAAGCTATAAGGAAGTAAACACATAATTTATAGCAGTTCAATCTCTCCAAGATCTACATCCACTACCTTGAGTCCACACTCAAGGATTTTAACCAATTCACTAAATGCTAAATCTAAGCAATTACACAAGAGGCTCACCCTTCAATAGGTTTTACCACAACAACCTCTATTCAATCTAATAAACAAGGTTCACCCTTATCACAAAGTGTTTTATGTCACTAGACAACCTAGACTAATCTAATCCAAGGCTCACCCACACACGGGGTTTTATACCACAACCTTGATTAATCTAGTCTATGGCTCACCCTCTATAAGGATTTTAAGTCTCTTGACAACCTTGTATCAATCATAACAATAATGTAAAGATAGAATTTGGATGTTACCAACACTTCTTGGTGGATGGATACAATAGCTAGCACCACTTCACTTCTTACCTTTGGAATCTTGAATTTTAACCTTTGAGCACAAGGCGATTTGAGTGCCTTTCAAATAATTTTGATGTAAAACAAGTTAGAGCTTGAAAGATTTTTAAAGTTCAAAAGTTCTATAAAAAATATGGAGTTTATGGCTTTTATAGATTTTAAAAATCAATTTTAACAGTCATAAAACAACTAGTAACGGCTAGTTTCTGAGATGTTCAGACGTCCAAACTTGATCCTCTGTGTCCGAACTTGTATCCGAATTTTTTTTGAAAATACTGTTCAAAAAAACATTGTTACTATTCATTATTACTGTGTACATTGACCGTCTGCGTTCGAACTTACATCCAAATTTCTTTGGAAAAATTGTTGGTACTGTTCACATTTGGTCGACCGAACTTGACCATCTGTGTCCGAATTTCTCTAGAAAAATAGTCGGTACTGTTCATAGTTCAAGAAAATTTTGGACGACCAAATTTTCATTCTGCATCTGAATTTTCCAAACTTTGTCAAAACATATTCAAATCAATTCAAACAAATTGGAAAACATTCTAGCCTAAAAGATAAGTCATTAAAGACCTTTTAAGTGCAAAAACCATTGATGAAAACTTGATAATTAAGGTAAGTTCAAAACCATTCAAACCATTCAAGTCAAGTTTTGTGCTCTCAATTGCAACTCGTAGATTCCAAGACTTAAGAGTGCAGGGTTTACAAAGTTTACCTTTTGAGCGTATGTAACCTACACTTCATGTCTTCAAAGCCTTCAATCATCTTGAACAAGCTCTTCAATGTTCAATTACTTTGACATATTTGAGTTGTTCTTGCATTGTGGCTTCAAGGCAATGAAACTTGCTTTCTTCTCAATCCAAAAATCCTATCACACAACATACAAGCATATGAATTAGTCCATATCAATGTTTGTCATTAATCAAAACTACATGATTTGCCCTTAGGGATAATAGAAAGTTTCAGAAATTCATGAAATGCTTCACCTTTTTGAGCTAAAAAGAGTACCCAAGTGAATCTTGAAAAATCATCAACAATTACATATGCATACCTCTTACCACCAAGACTATTGGTCCTTATTGATCCAAATAAATCCATATGAACAAGTTCACGGTGTTTTGATGCTGTAACCATTTTCTTGGGTTTGAAAGATGTTTGATTTTTGTTTTCCATATTGGCATGCATCACAAGGGTAATTTTTCTCAAAACGCATTTCTGGAAATCCTCTCACCAAATCTTGAGAGGAAAACTTGTTTAACAAATCCATGCTCACATGACCTAGTCTTCTATGCTAAAGAAAACAATTATTATCATGAACGACAAGACACTTAACATCATTTGCAACAAGTTCATCAAGATATAGCACATAGACATTCTCAACTCTACTTGCAACAAAAATGGTTTTTCCAGTTATACTATCGAGAATGGTGCATATATCACATTTTAACTCAACTTTGCATCCATTATCACATAATTGACTAATGATAAGAAAATTATATTTCAAGTCATCAATGAGTAAAACTCGTTTAATAAGAGGGGAAGATCCTTTACCAATATTACCAACTTTCTCTAAGAAAGATATTTTGCCACAAAGAGATTTGTTCTCAATAGATATATTTTGTAAAGAAACATTTTAAACTTCTTTCTCAATATGTAAACAATCAATGGATTCAATATTTTTTTTGTTATCACAAAATAATTTTGAATTTTTCTTCAATAAATTTTCAATTTTGAATCTCATCTTTTCGTTTCTTTTTGAAACCTTCTTCAATTCACTATACATGTCTACAAGCAATTCACTAGGATTATCAATGTCTTCATCACAATGTGTGGAAGTTGAAGGAATAGATTGTACCTCATCATTCAAAGCCATGAAGCACACATTTGCTCTTTCATCATTGTTATCTTTACTATCTCCATTTGTTCGTTGGTCCCAAGTGCCTACCAATCCTTTGCCTTTCTTAATAGACTTCTTCTTCAATTTAGCATCTCTTCTTTCTCCATTGCTTTAGGGCAATCGGCTGCAAGGTGTTCGGTACTCTTGTACTTATAGTGTTGAGGCTTGAACAATGAAGTTGATTGTCCTCCTTTCTTGGAGGGCCTCTTTCCTTTCTTGAGAAATCCATTTTTGTAGAATATCTTGAACATCTTCACCATCATGGCAATTTCATCATCTTCTCCATCTTCATCTTCATCACTAGATGAGTCCTCTCGTTCACTTTGATTCTCGGACGCTTTATGTACTACTCCTTTTTTGCCTTTCTCCTCATATTCAAGATCATTTAAT
Organism: Rauvolfia tetraphylla; assembly: GCA_030512225.1. Classification (NCBI taxonomy): domain Eukaryota; kingdom Viridiplantae; phylum Streptophyta; class Magnoliopsida; order Gentianales; family Apocynaceae; genus Rauvolfia; species Rauvolfia tetraphylla. The sequence continues at coordinate 4,551,235 of JAJQKT010000012.1, forward strand.
CTTTTTTACCTTCATCTCATGAGTGAGCAATGATCCAATGAGTTCCTCATGATGAAGTACCTTCAAGTATTTTGATTCTTCAATTGCAAGAGTCTTGGGTTGCCAAGACTTGGGTAGAGCATCCAAGATCTTTCTATTCAAGATCTTTCTATTTTGTTCACCAAGTGAGTAATTCTTCCCATATGACTTCAATCCATTTGAGATGTTTGTGAATTTTGTGAACATATCACTAATGCTCTCTCCTTGCTTTATAGTGAATAATTCATAATCTCTTTCTAACATAGCAAACTTTGACTCCTTGACTTGATTTGTGCCTTCATGAATAACTTGAAGAAGTCTCCACATGTCATGAGCGGTATCACATGCACTTACTCAGTTGAATTGATTGACATCCAAAGCACAAGTCAAGATATTCATAAATTGATAGTTCAAGGTCATTCTTGAATCACTTTCATCATATTCGTCTATAGGCTTGGTTCCCTTGTTACTCCATCAGCTTACATCCTCATTTGGTATATACGGACCTTTCTCAATGATATTCCACAAATCAAAGTTAATAGAACAAATGTATATGTTAATTCTAGATTTTCAAAACATAGAACATAACATATAATTTTTTAATCAAAGTTAACAAATGTATATCTTAATAGAACAAAACATATAATCAAAGTTAATAAGATAAATGTATATCTTGATTCTAGATTTTCAAAACATATAATTTGTTCTATCAAACAAGGGAGGTCAACTGGTGGAAATCCTTCCAAATAAGGTAAGTTTGAAATATTAGCCATAGTATCTTATCTTCTAGGTGGTAAAACCTTTGCAAAAGAAGTCCAAGCTCTTATACCAATTGAAAGACCTAAGATGGGGGGGGGGGGTGAATTAGGTCTTTGGTTAATTTTTCAAAAAATTGACGAAATTAACTTGGAAGATGACTGGAATCAAATACCTCACAAAATATGCAAGTAAACACGATAAGATTCAAGTTTAAAAAAATAGAGAGCAAGAGACAACACAAGTGATTTATAGTGGTTCGATCACGCAAGATCTACAGCCACTACTGAAAGACCTAAGAGGGGGGTGAATTAGGTCTTTGGCTAATTTTCAAAAACTATTTCCTTTTTATGAACTTAGTTTGGAAAGATTATATTCGCTTGTTTCAATGAGAGAATAATGAACTCAATGAAAAAATAATAAACAATTGAAGAGCAATGAACACAAGCAACTCATAGTGGTTCGATCTCTTTAAGATCTACATCCATTACCTTGAATCTACACTCAAGGATTTTAACCAATCTACTATATGCTCAAATTCAATCAATTACACAAGAGGCTCACCACACGAGGGTTTTGCTCCAGCAACCTCTTTTGCAATGTTACAAACAAGGTTCACCCTACCATATGGATTTTATATATAAAAACAACCTTGAATCACTATTTCAAGGGTCACCCTTACCTAAAAGATTTTATATTATAAGATAACCTTGTTTTGAGCAAGTAGACAACAAGATTAAATAGAGAGTGAATAAGATATTACCACCGCTTGGTAGATGATTACACAAGTTAGCACAATTTCACCTTATTTTCTTTGGAATCTTGAATAATCACATGAAAGCACAAGCAAAAAGAGAGCTTTGATGTTTTCAAATGATTTTGGAATGCTAGGAATTTTCAAGTGTTCAAAAGTTGTAAAAAATTTGAAGTTTATGGCTTTTATAGATTTTGAAAATCGGTTTTAACAGTCATAAAATTGCTAGTAACGGCTAGTTGTTGAGGAGTTTGGACTATCCAACTTGATCCTCTGCGTCTGAACTGTCGTCCGAACATTACTGTGACATGCAGTCTAGGAAAGTTCAAACGACCAAACTTTGTCCCTTGCATCTAAACTTGCGTCCGAATTTCTCTGGAAAAACAGTTGTCATGTTCACAGTTTGGACGTCCGAACTTGCGTCTGAACTGTTCAAACTTTGTCAAAACATTTGAAAATCAACCTCAATAAGTTTGAAATAATTTTGTACTAAAAGATAAGTCATTTGAAATCCTTTGAACTCAAAACACCATTACTAAAGCATTTGATCTGTCAAAGTTTACTCAAAACCATTTAAGATTAAAAAACAATACTTGGTAACACAAAGTTAGTTCAAACCCCTTTAAGATTCAAAAACCAGTTTTTGTGCTCTCTTACGCATTCAATAAATTCCAAGGCAAACAAGTGTAGGGTTTACAAGAATATGCCTATTTAAAAAGTGTAAACCTACACTAGAGTCTTTAAAGCCTCCAATCTATAGGACATGCTCTATATTCTTCATCCTTGAGAATACTTGAGTTGTCCTTAGCACTTTTATCTTCAAGGCAATAAGAACTCTTTGCTTCTCAATCCAAAAATCCTATCACACAAATATCATAAGAATTAGTCCTTATCAATGTTTTTCACTAATCAAAACTAATCGAAGCTACATGATTTGCCCTTAGGGCTCAAACAATTTGAACAACAGAAAAATATTTTTAGCAAAAGAGTTTGGATGCGTCCAAACTTTTGGTAACAAGTTTGAAAAGGTGATTTTGCATTTTCAAGTGAGCTATAGAAGTACTCAAATATGTATAGCCACAAGGGCACTCACTTTATTTTTACAAAACCACAAGAATCATGCATTCAATTGTTTTCATGAAGTAATCCAAAATAACAGGTCAAGTGAAGAACCAAGATCAAGATTTCAAAATCTCAACTTAACAATATTTCAAAATCTCAAAAAACAACCATGTTAGCCCTAAGGGCAAATCATGAAGTTTTGAATAATGACAAACATTGTTATAGACTAATCTTTATGTCAATTGTGTGATAGGATTGTTGGATTAAAGAAGTATGAAGTCTTGTTGCCTTAAAGCCAAAAATCAAGAACAACTTCAATGAGTCAAAGTGATTAACGATTGAAGAGTTTGTTCAAGATGATTGAAGGCATTGAAGACTTAAAGTGTAGGTCATATATGCTCAATAGGTATATTCTTTTGTAAACCCTACACTTGTGTGTCTTGGAATCTATTGAATGCATAAGAGAGCAACAAAAACTTGTTTTGAATCTTAAATGGCTTTGAATGAACTTTTGAATTACAAGTATATTTTTGAACCTCAAATGATTTTGGGTAAACTTTGTTTGATCAAAGTATTTTAGTAACGGTTTTTGAGTTTGAAAATGTTTAAACGACTTGCCTATTAATACAAAATGTTTTCAATTCTATTAAGGTTGATTTTCAAATGATTTGACAAAGTTTGATTAGTTCGGATGCAAGTTCGGACGTCCAAACTTTGAATATGGTTACTGTGCTTTCAGAGAAATTTAGACTCATGTTCTGACGCATGGGATAAAGTTCGGACGTCCAAACTTTCTCTGATAGCATGATTACTGTTTTTCTAGATAAGGGTGATCCTTGAGACATTGATTCAACGTTGTTTGTAGATATAAAATCCTTTAGTAGGGTGAACCTTGATTATAGAATTGCAAAAGAGGTTGTGAGTGTAAAACCATTGTGTGGTGAGCCCCTTATGTAATTGTTGAACTTGAGCATATAGTAGATTGATTGAAAATCATTGAGTGCAGACTCAAGGTAGTGGACGTAGATCTTGAAGAGATCGAACCACTATAAATTGATTATGTTTATTGATCTTAAATTGTTGATTGCTTTGACATTGATTTATATATTCTCTCATTGAAACAAGTACACATAATCTGCTCTAGCTAAACTTGTAAAAAGAAACTATTTTAAAAAATTAGCCAAAGACCTAATTCACTCCCCCCTAGGTCTTTCAATTGGTATTAGAGCAAGGGCTTCTTTGTGTGGTTTTACAACCTAGAAGTTAAGATCTTATGGGTAATATTTCAAACTTACCTTATCTAGAAGGATCTTCCACAAATAGACCACCTTTGTTTGATGGAACAAATTATACATTTTGAAAATCTAGAGTTAAGATATATATTTGTTCTATTAATTTTGATTCGTGAAACATTGTTGAGAAAGGTTCTTACATACCAATGAAAATGAGAGCTGACGAAGTGACTTTAGAACCAAAGTCTATAGATGAATTTGATGAAAATGATTCAAAGAAAATGTCATTAAATTATCAGGCCATGAACATTTTAAGAGTTGTGCATTAGATGTAACTGAATATAATAGAGTTAGTGGATGTGACACTGCTCATGATATGTGGAGATTACTTCAAATAACACATGAAGGTACAAACCAGGTTAAAAAGTCAAAACTTGCCATGCTAGTAAAGAAACCAAATAGCCGTTACACACATTTTTATCATCCAAACTCTCCCTCTTTTCAAATTTCTCTCTACCCATTTGTGTCCAAACCTATATCTATCTGAAATTTTATAATTTTCACATCAAACCACTTAGATTTTTGAGTTCTTAACCCTAAAAACTTCTCCGATTTCACTGCTTTTCTATTAGAAAAACATCATGGTGAGAACTAAGAAAGCAAATGTTGAAAAAGGAAAGGGGCAAGCGAAGGACAGGAATGGAGGACGAATTCTCAATGAACCAAGGAGAATCAGAGTTCCACAATCACCATCTGGAGCAGACAAATTTGTCTCAATCAAGGCTGCATCAGAATTCGAAGATTGGAACAAGAAATCCAGAAAAATCATCCTTGGAAACATAGTGGACTTTGACAAACTCACAAATATGGGTAATGTTCTGTCTTTATTTCGTGATATTAGCTGGAGCAATTTACTGGTTATTTGAAATACCTAAGAGGGGGGGGGGTGAATTAGGTATTTGGCTAATTTTTGCAAAAACAAACCTTTTATCCGTTTAAACCAAGAACAGATTATATGAGCAAAATAGAAACAATTTATAGCAAAGCAATGAAAGAAGGCAATGGCAAAGAACTCAAACAATTTATAGTGGTTCGATCGTCAAGATCTACGTCTACTACCTTAAGCTCACACTTAAGGATTTCAAACAATCTACTATATGCTCAGGTTTACAAATTACAAGAGAGGCTCACCACACTATGGTTTTACACTCACAACCTCTTCTAGTAACTTTTACAAACAAGGCTCACCACACACAATGGTTTTATATCTCAAACAACCTTGAATTATAACTTCAACACAATTTAATAAATAAAGAAGAGTGTGTAGATGTTACCACTTGTTGGTAGATTTTACACAAAGTTGCACCTTCACACTTTGATGTCTTTGGATTGATCAATTGAATGCACAAGACACAAGAGAGCTTAAGAAATGTTTGTAAAAAGCTTTAGAATGCTCAGAGTATTCAAGAATTCAAAACTTACAAAAGATTGCACGTTTATAGCTTTTATAGAATTTGAAAATCAGTTTTAACAGCTATAAAACGGCTAGTTAACGGCTATTTTCAGGAAATTCGGACGACTGAATTCTTCCTGCTGCGTCTGAATCTTCGTCCGAATTTCTCTGGAAAAACAGTGACCATGCTGAAGGCCAAAATTCGGACGACTGAATTTTTCTTCATGCGTCCGAATCTTCTTCCGAATTTCTCTGGAAGAACAGTAGCAAACTTTTGCTACAAAATTCGGACGACCGAAGTTTTTGAAAGAATATTCAAACTTTGTAAAATCATTTGAGATTTAACTTCAATAAGTTTGAAAAACATTTGGTATGTATAGAAAACTTATTTAGACATATATAAGTTTGAAAACCAATATCAAATTCCTTTGATCATATAAAGTTTACTTAAAAACTTTTAGGACAAAAAACCACATTCACCAAGAAATTTATTCAAAGCCTTTTAAGATTAAGAAACCTATTTTATGCTCTCTTATGCATTCAATAGACTCCAAGACATACAAGTGTAGAGTTTACATAGAGATTTACCTATTATCATATCTACTCTACACTTCAAGTCTTCAATGCCTTGAGTTCATCTTTGAATAACCTTCAAAAGACTTCATAGTTTATTGAGGTTGTTCTTGCACTTTGGCTTGAAGGCAATGAGACTCCAAACTTCTTAGTTCACAAATCCTATCACACAATATAAACATATTAGTTCTCATCAATATTTGTCATTAATCAAAACTACATGATTTGCCCTTAGGGCTAACATTATTGATGAAGAATATTATCCTTCTCTCATATATGAGTTCTATGCAAATCTTAAAGAAGAAAGAGTTGAACATGAGGGGGAAAATGTTATTCAATGGTATTATTCTAGAGTGCCTCAAGTAGACTTTGAATTCAATGATGCATTAGTAAATAGAATCTGTGAAGTGAGTGATATTGGAGCAAGGTATTTCTCTTTGGAACAACACTGCTATGTTAGAGAGCTATTTACAAATGAAAGATTTGAAGAGGCTTTCACCAATGGTAGAGAGTTTAGGACCATTAGAGAAAGGGAAATTAAAGCTTTTGATGCTAGGGGAAGAGTTATGCATCATATGATAACAATCATGATTATTCCTAACTTTGGACATAAATCATTTGTTGGAAATATACATATGGTGATTATTCTTGCTTTGCATAAGCATAGGAGATTAAATTTTGGGTATATAGCACTGAAGCATATGATTGGGGCTAGAAAGACTAACAACAAAGCTTTACCAAATGGAAGACTTTTAACAAGAATTTTCAAACATTTTCAAGTTAAACTTCCTGTTAGGGGACAAGCTTTCAAAAGGGGACAAATCTATACTAATGACTCTCTCAAAAGAATGTAATTAACTCTTGATGATGAGGGAGTATGGAGAACTAGAAGAGAAACACCTCCAAAAGGAATAGAAGCTAAAGAAAGTGAGAAAACTGAGGAAGAAGAAGATGAAGCAGAAATGTGGGCAAGAGAAATGAAAACAAAGAGGAGGCATGATTCAACAAGCGAGGGGTAGCAACCTCCCTCCAAAAGAAGACTCTTTGAAGAAAAGCCAACCCCTCAATCACATCCTAATGTTGGAGAAGGTCCTAGTGTTGAAGGAATTTCAAGAGGAGACACAATTCAAGAAGCATTAAACAACCACATCAAGGAGATGAAGAAAATGTATAAATTCTTTGAAACGTTTGCTCCTATGGTTCTTGGAAAATTAGACGGTTTAGAAAATAGAGTCAAGCACATTGAGGAAATATTGATGAGAAATCCTCAAAATGATGAAGGGCCTTTTAGAACTCAAGAAGAAACGGATGATGATAAGAATGATGAAGAAGACAAGAAAGATGAAAAAGATAATGATGATGAAGATGATGATAATGATCATGACCAAGAAGATGACAATGAGCAGGCTATGAAGTCACAAAGAGGAGATCAAGGAATGCAGTAAGCTGGAATTAGCCAAGAAGGAGGTCAAATTGCAAGAGCTGAAGTGACAACACCATCTAATCCAACATTCAGCTAAGGAAGAGTCAAGAATGTTGCAGTCAAGAAAAAATCTAGAAAGGACTCTTCATCCATATCAAAATACTGAGCATATCTTTACTCTTATCTCTATTTACTGCTTTTATTTATTTGTGATATGTTTAGTATGACTTATGAACACTTACTAGCTTGATTTAGGCAATTTCTCTGTTTTTGCTCTTTAAATTTCTGCATTTTATTGCTAGTTTTAATGTGCCTTATGTAATAGTTTTTAATGAATCCCAATGATGAAACCTCAGTGTTGAGAGCTTCTTTTAATGATACTTTGATCACCCCAAGCTTAATTGCTGTTATAAAAGGGGAGAAAAAAGTTGATTTACAGAATTATGTTAAATTGATACTTACTATTTTTGTTGGCTATAGTTACATATCAGTCTCATTTTCATAACCCCATCTTTGAGTGATGACAAAAGGGGGAGAAAGAATTGCTGCAATATATGTTATCTATGCAATATGTGTTATATGTGTGTTATGTGTGCATATGTGTTATATATGTGTTATGAGTGCTGCAATGTGTGGCAATGTGTACTGATATATGTGTATGGGCTGATGTGCAATAATGCTTAATGTGCAAATTTTCATAGTATTTCATCATGTGGAATTTATATTGAAAGGGATATAATATGTGAGGTTACAGTTCATAAGTTTGGACTTGAAATTCGGATGCAAAATCAAAAGTGTGGACGAATCCAAACTTTCTTGCCAAAATTTATTTCTCTATTGTTCAAATTGTTTGAAAATTATTTTAATTCTTCTTATCCTATTTGAACAATCTTAGGAAGGCTTATTTTCAACTATTACAGCCTTCATCTCATACATTTTAAAATTTTGGACTTGAAATTTCAAAATTCGGATGCATGAGTAAAAAGTTCGGATGCATGTTCTGAAATTCGGATGCATCCATATTTTGTTGCCAAAAAGTTCTCTTTTGTTGTTTAAATTGATTCAAATATGTTTTAATCTCTTCTACTATGTTTGAACAACCTTAGGAAAGCTTATTTTCAAAAATTTCAGCTTTCATTTCACTTATTTTACAGTTCGGACTTGATATGTCAAAATTCGATTCACATCTCAAATCTAAACTTGCTGAAAAATGAGCACAATCTAAGGGGGAGCATTGTTAAACTTTTACAACCTTTAAAACCTCTCTTAGAATCTCGTCTAAATGATTAAATGCTAGATATCCTATCCTATCTCTTTGTTGGAAGGAATGAGGTTAATGGAGGTTGGTCGGGTCACGGGCTCATTGGTTATTATCTATCATTGACATTAATACTTCTTTGTACTAAATTGTTTAAATCCATCACATATTGCATCAAAGTTTGTCGTCATAAAAAAAGGGGAGATTGTTAGCCCTAAGGGCAAATCATGAAGTTTTGAATAATGACAAACATTGTTATAGACTAATCTTTATGTCAATTGTGTGATAGGATTGTTGGATTAAAGAAGTATGAAGTCTTGTTGCCTTAAAACCAAAATGCAAGAACAACTTCAATGAGTCAAAGTGATTGAAGATTGAAGAGTTTGTTCAAGATGATTGAAGGCATTGAAGACTTAAAGTGTAGGTCATATATGCTCAATAGGTATATTCTTTTGTAAACCCTACACTTCTGTGTCTTGGAATTTATTGAATGCATAAGAGAGCAACAAAAACTTGTTTTGAATCTTAAATGGCTTTGAATGAACTTTTGAATTACAAGTATGTTTTTGAATCTCAATTGATCTTGAGTAAACTTTGTATGATCAAAGTATTTTAGTAATGGTTTTTGAGTTTGAAAATGCTTAAATGACTTACCTATTAATACAAAATGTTTTCAATGCTATTAAGGTTGATTTTTAAATGATTTGACAAAGTTTGATTAGTTCAGACGCAAGTTCAGAAGTCCAAACATTGAATATGGTTACTGGGCTTCCAGAGAAATTCGGACGCAAATTCGGATGCATGGGATAAAATTCGGACGTCCAAACTTTCTCTGATAGCATTGTTACTGTTTTTCCAGAAAAATTCGGACGAATGTTCAGACGCATAAGAAAAAGTTCGGACGTCCGAACTTTTCCAAACTACTTGGTACTGTAAAGTTCCAACGAAATTTCGGACACATAGGAGAAAGTTGAAACGTCCGAACTTCTCTGAAACTAGCCGTTACTAGCCATTTTATAGCTGTTGAAACTGATTTTTGAAATGTATAAAAGCTACAAACTCTTAACATTCCAAACTCTTTAGCAAACATCAAAGCTCTTGTTTGTCTTGTGCTTTCAATTGATCATTCAAGATTCCAAAGACAACAAAGTGAAGAGGTGCAACATTGTGTAATTATCTACCAAGAAAGTGGTAACATCTTATTCATTCTCCATTCTCCATTTAATTGTGTTTTATACTAGCTCATTACAAGGTTTTCTTGTAAACATAAAATCCTTTAGATAAGGGTGATCCTTGAGACATTGATTCAAGGTTGTTTGTTAATATCAAATCCTTTGGTAGGGTGAACCTTGTTTATAGAATTGCAAAAGAGGTTGTGAGTGTAAAACTATTTTGTGGTGAGCCTCTTATGTAATTGTTGAACTTGAGCATATAGTAGATTGAATGAAATCCTTGAGTGTAGACTCAGGGTAATGGACGTAGATCTTGAAGAGATCGAACCGCTATAAATTGCTTGTATTTATTGATCTTAAATTGTTTATTGCTTTGACATTGATTTATATATTCCCTCATTGAAACAAGTACACATAATCTGCTCTAGCTAAACTTGTAAAAAGAAATTATTTTCGAAAATTAGCCAAAGACCTATTTCACCCCCTCTTAGGTCTTTCAAATCAGTTTAAGCTTATATGTATATATGCTTATATGTATAAATACCTTGCCCCATTATCACCTGCTCCACAAATTTTGCTAACTAAAGCATCATTGAATTCAAATTCCACTTGAGACACTTTAGATGAGTACCATTGAACTACATTTTCTCCCTTGTGTTCAACTCTTTCTTCTTTAAGATTTGCATAAAACTCATAAATTTGGGCAGCATATATCTCCTTTGGCTACATGATCACAGATAAAATGATGTTTAATCTCTATATGCTTAGTCCTAGAATGTTGAATGAGATTTATTCTTAAATTGATAGCACTAGTATTATCACATAGTATAGGAACACAATTGAACTCTAGACCATAATCAAGTAGAGTGTGCTTCATCCATAGCACTTGAGCAGTATAACTACCGGCGGCGATATATTCAGCCTCAGCGGCACATAAGGACACACATGCTTGTTTTTTACTATACCAAGATACAAGACAACTACCAAGAAATTGACAGTAACCACCAGTACTTTTACGCTCAACTTTACATCCGGCATAATCAGCATCCGAATATCCAACAAGGTCAAAAGACGAAGATTTTGAAAATCAAAGGCCATAGTCATGTGTATCGATCAAATTACGAAAGATTCGTTTAACAGAAATTAAATGAGACTCTTTAGGACAAAATTGAAATCTAGCACATAAGCACGTAGCAAACATAATATCTGGTCTACTTGCAGTGAGATAAAGTAAACTCCCAATCATACCTCTATATGTCTTTTCATTAACATTTTTACCTTTCTCATCTTTATCAAGTTTAGTTGATGAGCTCATTGGAGTGTTTATCCATTTTGCTTGATTTATTCCAAATCTTTTCAATAGTTCCTTGTTGTACTTTGCTTGATTTATGGAGACTCCATCCTTAGTTTGCTTAATTTGTAGCCCAAGAAAGAAATTGAGTTCTCCCATCATGCTCATTTCGAATTCATTTTGCATTAATTTGGCAAACTCATCACACAGAGATGTATTAGTAGAACCAAATATGATCTCATCCACATAAATTTGCACAAGTAAGATATCATTATTGCAAGAGATTTTTATAAACAGTGTTGTGTCAACTTTTCCTTTTGAGAAAAAAAAGCCAATTAGTCTTTCATACCAAGCTCTAGGAGTTTGTTTCGATCCATATAAGGCCTTAGTTAGCTTGAAAACATGGTTATAAAACTTTTTGTGAGTAAAACCGGGTAGTTGTTCTACATAAACCTCTTCCTCAATAAAACTATTTAGAAATGCACTTTTGACATTCACTTGAAATAGTTTAAAACCTTTAAAATAGGCAAAAGCTAAAAGTATTCTTATGGATTCAAGTCTAGCTACCGGAGCAAAAGTTTCAACATAATCAATGCCTTCTTCTTGATTAAATCCTTGGGGAACAAGTCTAGCCTTATTTCTAACAACTTCTCCTAGGTCATTTAATTTGTTTCTAAAAACTCATTTTGTACCAATAATAGAATGATCATTAGGTCTTGGGACAAGAGTCCAAACTTTGTTTCTTTGAAATTGATTTCGCTTCTCTTGCATAGCAATAATCCAAAAATTATCACACAAGGCATCATCAATGTTTTAAGGCTCAATATGAGATTGAAGTGCAAAGTTGTCAATAAAGTACTGCCTTATTTTAACTCCTTAGGAGAAATCACCAATGATTTGCTCCATAGGGTGGCCTCTTGCATATTTTAGATCTTTGGAAGCTCTTGGTCACTACTAGGTTGGCTATCTTGTTCTTGCTCTATTATATCTTCTTCTTTTTCACGTTCTTCCAAAGTTGGTGCTTGAAGATGAGTTTGATTATCAATCATTGAAGTACCTACATTATCTTCATTTCCTCTTTCAAAGTAAATGTTAGATTCATCAAAGGTTACGTGGTTGGCTTCCTCAACATATAATGATCTTTTGTTATAAACTCTATAGGCCTTTTTATTTGATGAATAACCAAGAAATATTCCTTAATCGGATTTTCTATCAAATTTTCCTAGGTTATCATGAGTATTCAAGATAAAGCACTTATAGCCAAATACCTTAAAATAAACAATTGAAAGAGTTTTATCAAATAGAAGTTCAAAAGGTGTTTTTCGTAGAAAATGTCTTAAAAGAACTCTATTCATTAAATAGCAAGCAGTGTTTACAGCTTCGGCGCAAAAATATTTTGGCAAAGAGTTTTCACAAAGCATTGATCTAGCCATCTCTTGTAAAGTTCTATTTTTTATTTCAACAACACAATTTTCTTGAGGTGTTTTGGCAACTGAAAATTATGTGTAATACTATTTTCATCACAAAAATTTGTAAAGTCTTGATTACAAAATTCTCTTCCATTGTCACTCCTAATAGAAATCAATTTGCACTCAAGGGAGATTTGGACCTTTTTAAAGAGTCTTACAAATTCATGAAAAACTTCATCCTTTTGAGCTAGAAAGATTACACAAGTAAATCTTGAAAAATCATCAGCAAGCACATATGCATACCTCTTACCACCAAGACTAGTAGTCCTCATTGGTCCAAACAAGTCCATATGAACAAGTTCAAGAGGTTTTGATGTAGAAACCATTTTCTTTGGTTTAAAAGACGTTTTCGACTGTTTTCCATATTGACAAGCATCACAAAGATGAGTTTTATCAAAATGACTTTTAGGTAGTCCTCTAACCAACTCTTGTGTGGAAAGTTTGTTCAACAAGTCCATTCTAACATGACCTAATCTCCTATGCTATAGATATCCATCATTGTCATGAATGGCAAGACATTTAATATCATTTGCAACAAGTTCATCAAGATATAGTAAGTATACATTTCCAACTCTATTTGCAACAAAAATAGTTTTGCTACTTTTACTATCAAGAATAATACAAATGTCACATTTAAATTCAACTTTACAACCATTATCACATAATTGGCTAATACTAAGTAGATTATACTTCAAGCCATCAATTCCAAGTAATACTTGCTTAATGAGAGAGAAAGAACCTTTACCAATATTACCAATTCCAAGTATTTTCCCTTGTTCTTATCACAAAATGTGACAAAACCTTCACTTATTGCTTGAAGTTCACTAACAAGTGAGGCATTTCCCGTCATGTGTCATGAGCAGCCACTGTCAAGAAACCACTTAGTGGTGCTTGATCTTGGAGCAAAATGTACCAACACCAAATTTGAGAAATTTTGGTACCCCCATTTTCTTGGGTCCAAGGGGATTAGTGATAATTCCTTTAACTCTCCAAATTGTTTTAACACCATTTTCTATTTTTCTTTTCAAATAACATTTCGAGACTTTGTGCCCATGTCTACTACAATACGTGCAACATGGATGAGGCATTGAAGTAGAAGTAGCTTTAGCAAAGAAGGTTTTATACTTTGGAAAATTATTTTCATGAATGTAGCCAAGACCATTTTTCATACAAGAAGATCTTTGAGATCCAAGTAGTTTGTTTAAATTGTCTTTTCCATTTGTAAATTTTTCATTACACAATTTAAGATCATCAACTTTCTTTCTCAATATTTCATGATCACTAAGCATTGTTTCTAGAGAAAATATTTTTGTGCAAATATCTTTATTTTCAAGAGATATATTTTGTAAAGCTACATTTAAAATTTCTTTTTTCAATGTTTAAGCAATTAATGGTTCAAGAAGTTTTCCATTTTCACAACATAATTTTGAATTCTCATTCAATAACTCATAATTTTTGTTTTCATTTCCTTACATCTCAACAAGTAATTCACTAGGATCAATATCATCATCACAGTAAGTAGAAATTGAAGGAATAGATTGTACCTCATCATCTATTGCCATATAGCATGTGTTGGCTTTTCCTTCATTGTCATCTTCACTTTCTTGTGGGCCTCAAGTGCCAGCAAGTCCCTTTCCTTTCTTGAGAGATCTTTTTGAGTTTGATGTCTCTTCCCTTTTCCAAAAATTTAGGATAGTCGGCAACAAGATGTTCGGTGCTTTATATTCAAAGCATTGAGGTTTGAATGATGATAACTGTCCACTTTCTTCAGTGGCCTTTTTTCTTTCTTGAGAAATTCCTTTTTATAGAATCTCTTGAATTTTCTTACTGCCATAGCCATCTCCTCATCTTCACTATTTCCATCTTCGTCACTTGATGATTTCTCTTGTTCACTAAGATGATTGGAGGTTTTAAGTACGACTCCCTTTCTTCCCTCCTCTTCATCTTCAATATCATTCAATCTCTTGATCTTCATCTCATGTGTAAGTAGTGATCTGATGAGCTCTTCAAGTGGAAGAGTTTTCAAGTCTTTTGATTCCTCAATAGCAAGAGTCTTCAGTTGCCAAGACTTTGGTAGAGCATCCAATATCTTTCTATTTTGTTCTCCAATTGTGTAATTCTTCCCATAGGCTTTTAGACCATGGTGAGAACTAAGAGAGCAAATGTTGAAAAAGGAAAGAAGAAGGCAAAGGAAGGAGATGGAGGACTGATCATAAGCGAACCAAGAAGAATAAGAGTTCCTCAAACATCCTCTGGATTGGACAAATTCATCTCCATCAAGGCAGCCTCTGAGTTTGAAGAATGGAACAAGGAAAACAGAAAAATTATCCATGGATATAAGGTGAACCTGGAAAGACTCTCCAATATGGGTAATGTCTTATATCGTTTTAGTGATATTGGATGGAGTAATTTGGTAGTAGTTGATGAAAAATTTTACCCTGCACTTATTTATGAGTTTTATACAAATCTCATAGAGGAAAGAATAGAACATGTGGGGGAAAATGTAGTACAATGGTATTCTTCTAGAGTTTCCCAAGTAGATTTTGAGTTTAATGATACATTGGTTAATAGAATTTATGGAGTAGATGATAGTGGCACAAGATATTATTCTCTAGGACAGCATTGTTATATACATGAACTTTTCACAAATGAAAGATTTGAAGAGGCTTTCACTAACAGTAAAGAATATAGGTCCATTAGGGAAAGGGAAATTAAGGCCTTTGATGATAGAGGAAGAGTGATGCATCACATGATTACTACTATGATTATCCCTAATTTTGGACACAAATCATCTATTGGAAATATGCATATGGTAGTTATGTTAGCCTTGCATGAGCATTCAAAGTTTACTCAAAACTATTTAAAATTCAAAACAACACTTGGTGACACGAAGTTAGTTCAAAGCCATTTAATATTCAAAACAAGTTTTTGTGCCCTTTTATGCATTCAATAGATTTCATGACAAACAAGTGTAGGGTTACCAGAATATACCTATTTAGAAAGTGTAAACCTACACTAGTCTTTAAAGCCTTCAATCCATAGGACATGCTCTATATTCTTGATTCTTGAGCATACTTGAGTTGTCCTTAGCACTTTTAGCTTCAAGGCAATAAGAACTCTTTGCTTCTCAATCCACAAAACCTATCACACAAATATCATAAGAATTAGTCCTTATCAATGTTTGTCATAATAAAAACTAATCAAACTACATGATTTTCCTAAGGGCTAACAACTACCTTGAGCACCCACTCAAGGATTTCAGCCAATCTCAACTATAATTTCAAGTTGATCAATTTCTACAATAGAGGCTCACCCTTCAAGGGTTTTACATCACAACCTATTCTCAAATACAAATAATCAAGGTTCACCCTAGCACAAGGGTTTTATATCAAGAAGATAACTTGAAAATAACAAGAAGATGATGTTGGAAATGAGAAAGTTACCAACAACTTGGTAGATGATGACAAATTAGCACACATCCACCTTTTTGTCTATGGAATCTTGACTTTGAAATTTTTAGTACAAGACAAAAGATAACTTTTTGATAGATATCAATTGGGAAGAGTAAGGAATATTTAAAGCTTAAGAACTACCAAAAAATATGAAGTTTATGTCATTTTTAGGATTTGAAAATTGATTGCAACGTTCAAATAGCGGCAAATAACAGTAAAATTTGGACAACCAAATTTGGACATCTGCATCCGAATATTCGTCTAATTTTTTTATCTTGAGGCTGCCAGGGTAAATTTGGTCTACTGAATTTGGACAAAAGCGTCCGAATGGTCATCCAAATTTCTCTAGAAATTCAGCAGGCATGAGTTTAAATTCGGATGTCCGAATTGGAGTTTAAATTTATCAAACTTGGTCAAAATGATTAGAAATCAAGTATAACAAGTATCAAATCATCTTAGATTATAAGATAGATCATATAAAAAGTTTTTAGTCCCAAGAACGTTATTGAGAACCTGGTAAAAACATTTGTAAGATAGATCATTGGTGATTTAAAATCAATTTTGAAGTTCTCTTGAAAAAATTTTAGATTCCAAAGGCAAAATAGTGCAAAGTTTACAAAGATATATACCTATAATGCGTAGTAAACCTACACTATGTCAAAGCCTTCAACAATCTTGAATCAACTCTAAAACATGGGTTGGTCATAAACTTTTGGCTTCAAGACAGTGAGACTTGCTTTCTTCTCAATTCAAAAATTCTATCACACAACATATAAGCATACTAGTCCTTATCAAGGTTAATCACTATGATTTTCATAGGACATTGCATTTTCAATGTTTGTCACTAATCAAAACAACTTGATTTGCCCTTAGGGCTTACATAATTGTTTATTCATATAGGAATAATTATTCATTTTGGCTGAACAATAGAGTTCTTCAAAGTGAATAATTATTGTATCTGTCTTGAGTAATTGTTCATTCTCACTGAATAATTGTCCGTTATTGCATGAATAATATCAATTGTTGGGTTAATAGAATAATTATTCATGTTGGTGTGAATAATTAGCCTCTTTGATGTGAATAATTATTCTCTCGACCATGAGTAATTTTTCATTCTGTATGTATAATTATTCACTCTTTTGGATGAATAATTATTCATTCTATTGTGAACAGTTGGGCTATTCGGAGTGAATAATTATTCTCTCTACCATGTGTAATTGTTCTTTCTATATGAATAATTATTCACTCTTTTGTATGAATAATTATTCATTTTATTGAGAACAATTAGCATTTTCGGAGTGAATAATTATTCCTTCTATCATTAAATAATTGTTTATTCTATATGAATAATTATTCACCATTGGATGAATAATTATTCATTTAGGATGAGTAGTTAGTCACTCTAGAGTAACTAATTATTCGTTCTGCCATAAATAATTTCTGTCTTTTCCATGCTGCTCTCTTCCTGGGTTTCAACCATCACCACTAGAGTTGTGTCTTTGGAGCCGCCATATTAAACAATGAGACGGCTGAATCATTTGAGTGGTTGTTCATTTCATTTATGAGATGAATGGACGACAAATCATCTGTTACCATATTTAAGGATCAAGACCCTGCCATGGCTGCCGCCATCAAAATTGCTCTCCGGACAACATTTCATGCTCTTGCACCTAGCACACAAATCAGAATGCACGAAATAATTTGGGACCCCTGTACACCCAAACTTTGCAAATACTTATTTTATTTAATTTATGACGTTGACAATGAGGCAGAGTTTGACTTTGTATGGGAAAAAATGATCGATGATTATTTTCTGAATGGACCCCATAGTTGGTGGAGAGGATCCATGGCTTTCGAACCCAGTGGTCAGCCGTTTGGGTTAAGAAACATTTCACAGTAGGTATGGTGTCAATGTAATTGAATGAGTCTTGTAACAGTGTAATCAGATATTTTCTTCAAGCAGATCACAACCTCATTAAATTTTTTACCCATTTCAAACGAATGGTTGGGCATAGACGCCATACCGAGAAGGTTCCTGATTTTGAATCAAAGGACAAGTTACCAAATAACTTGTTCTCGTATAGCCTACTAGCGCGGACTGCATCTGAGATATACAGGGCTAACGTTTTTGCTATGTTCCAAGAACAATACCCACCAGACATTTGAGTTTTTGATGGAGCCGTGCCTTACTAAAAATATTGCAGGTAAGTTAGCATACACAATGTATAAGACACTTGACGGCGCTTCTTCTAGAGTTGACAAATGGTCGTTCTCATCGAGGTAGATAAGCCATCGTTAAGTGTAGATGTTGTCTGTATGAAACACTTGGGTTACTCTGTTATCATGTATTAAAGGTTATGGATGTTCTTGACTCGCTAGGGAATCAGTATTGTAGAACGGTTCCAACTCGGTACGTGCTTAAACGGTAGACAAGAAATGCAAAGAGTGGGCTAGAATTTTTGGCAACATTCGATTGCAGTAGTCCTTCGGAGTATGAAGAATGTTACCAACTTCTCACAGCTAAGATGGTTCAGTTGGCCACGAACATTTGCATGCATGACAATGCATATAAAGTTGTGGACAAAGAGATTGATACCTCTTACACACACTAAGTTGCTTCTATTTTCATCTCCCAGCTTCATAACTTGCAGAGACGTGGTCATAATGTCAGCTTACGTTGAATAATTATGACATTTTACGGCATTACGTTATTCCCATGCATTTAGTGAATACTTATTCATGCTTGCATGAATAAGTATTCTCATTCTTATTCCTTAGTAACTTCCCTTCTACCTTGTGGAAAATAGAGACATTCATGTCTCCACAAACAAAAAAGGGTGAGCAAGTAATCTGGAAGACCCTTAATGCAAGAATCAATCCCAATAGATCACACAAAAAACTAAGGAGCAACCAAGAGTAGTTGCATCAGTGAAGAAAGGCTACATTCAAATGACTGCAAGACAAAGCATTTGGCGAAGTAGGGAGGGTGTGGTGAAAGCCAGGAATGGGTGACGAGAGAATAATTATTCACTCCTTTACACACTGTATTGTTTTTGTTGAGTAAATTCATTTCTTGTGTTCATTTGAATAATTACAGAATTTGTTAGAATAACTATCACTCCCGACGAATCCATATTCTTACAGGTGACGAGAGAATAATTATTCACTCAAGCAAAAATATAACTATGAATTATTCCTACTTAAAGTTTTTTAGTTTATTTTAACAACTATTCACTGCTACTGCAGCTTTTTGCTATTCTACCATGCAACAGCCATTTCTAGACTTCCAATAACTGTTCGTTTTCCTCCCCTCCTAGTAGTTGCTCTATGTTTTGCCTCCGGCCAGCATTAATGTTTTTAGGCCTCAACCACGTAGCGTAACACTCTTATGGTAAGTGGTCAATCCATGACTCCATTAAATAGCAAACAAAAATGCCGCAACTGTTGTTGTTTGGCTATATGGGAACTGCTTGGATGTCCCACCTAAACTGGCATCAGTCAATCTCCGGACGTCCCATATACTGAATCACATAGTGAAATATTTGATCACCAAATCACCTAGCGATTGGTAAGACTGTTTGAAGGTTTATTGGCATGAAATACTATTCAGGCACAGGAAATGGTTTGTGGCAACGTCTATACTAAACAACTAAAAATGGTTATCCATGATTATCGAGAAAAAGTATTACAAAACAGAACAAGAAATCATAAGCAACAATGAACTAAAAAGTATCAAATCTACAAAATGAATAATTAGTCAAACTATTCATTCTGAAATGAATAGTTATTCATGATGTCATGTATTCACATGCAAACAAGTCAAATGAATCCCCACTTGGGAAGTAATTAAGTGCTGACAAAATGCCCTCGATGTCTGCCTCCATTTCTTCCAACGAAGGATCTCTAGCGGATTTCAAATAGCCTTCTACCCATTTCTTATGAAAAAAACAATTGGAATGAGAAAATGTTGAATAAGTACTGATAGGGAGTCTCGAGAAATTAATGCATATGGTGTACCCCTATAGTAGTTGTGAAGCAAAATCTCCGCATCATATCCTCGTAAGCCTGCTGACGGTTGAGAAAATGGGCAAATGCATCAATCACATTAGATAAAAACCTTTTATCTGTAGCCCTGAACTTCTAACCTTGTTAATCGTTGGATGCCATCCCTCAATAAAACATCGCGACTGCAGAGAGAAACGAAGGAATTAGTATTGCACTATTTTGAACATATTGAATAATTATTCACACTTTTCTATGAAAATTTATTCATTGGCTTACTATTAAAAATCTTAAATGAATAATAAATCTCTTTGGAGAATAATTATTCATTCAAGGGAGTGAATAATTATTTATTTAAGGGGGTGAATAATTATTAATTTAACACAAAAATCACTTACTCTCTCCCATCTGGAGCAGTCTCCATCCATGCATAATCAAATGAAAAGATTCTCATCAACACTGAGGGCAAATGCATTTGTCGAGTTGACCGCAAAAGGTGATTGGAGAAATTTTCCCTACTTTATTAGTCGTCGACGCTTATACAACAGTTCTGATGAGACGTCCTCCACTGGAGTGGCGGGTTCATCCTCACCAAGCACTCTCTTGGGAACTTTGACACCTTCAATGGTCGTTTCAATTCTGATGATATTTGAATAATTTCTATTTAAACCCCATATCATAACAAGTTAACGCAATACAAGTAAAGAATAATTATTCACCACAGCAATTGAATAATTATTCACTCAAAGGGTCAAAATATAATTATACATTGTATGAAGGAATTATTCAGGGAAAATATGGTTATACAAGGTCAAGAGGAATTATTATTGATTGACACATGAATAATTATTCACCATTTCACAATCAAGACCCCACTTAGGCTCTTAGACACACATGTATTTTTCTCTGATGTAGATGTTGGACAGTCACCCGTCCTTGTGCGGGGTGGCTTAGTTGCATCTTCCGCTTGACTGTCGACTGATGGGGCTCGATTAGCTTTTCCCTAAGGCCAGGGTCTATATCAGCAGCTGCGGGAACCTTCTCTTTCGTAGTGGCAATGATGGCCGGAGCGGTCTCTACCTTAGCTTCAGTCGAAGAGGACTATGGACAATTCACTGAAGCTACTCGCCGTTAATTCTATATAAATTTCGAAAGTCGTAGAATACATTTTTTAATGTGTGCATGTAACTATATGATTTAAAATTTGGAGAAACTTTTTGTTATATTGAGAGTTGTTTTTTCTATTTTTGGGGGGGTTGGAGTTTATGTATAAATTCCCTTTTTCTATGGAAGATTTTCTTTAATTTTTGAAGTAATGAAGGTTCATTTTTCATCTAAGTAATACTACTAAGCAACAAATTTTTTCGTGGTCCAACACATTAACATTATATGTTCTCCTTTTTTTTTTTTTTTTACTTTTGTGGCTTGAGGATGCATTACCATGATGCGTTCACTATGGACGCATGATGATAATGCGTTCTGCAGTTTTCTTCTTCTAAGTGATAATACTAAGTAGCAAAATTTTTTGTCGTCCAACGGATGTTGCTATTAGCAACATGTGAACAACGATAAAAGAGTTGGAAAATTATGTTTTTTTCTATAAATTCAACTTTCAACACAACTGAAGGCCAAAGTTATTAGAAGCACAATTCAAAAAAGTCTCAATGTTCTACTATTCTTTCATACAGTACTTCTATTTGGATAGTGTTTAATGTTTAATTACTCAGAATGTCATCTTTATAGTATTATACTCTGATTTGATATAGATCAAATATAATATTTAGGAAGAAAATTTTTTGTACAATTCACTTTTATTTTATATTCAGAAACTTTCATTTGTGTGATAACAAAACACGTATTGATTTGAAATTTTAGTTATATTTTTATATTTCTATAAATTATAACTTGTATATTAGTTGGTTAAATTTATATTATATTTACTATCTAAATTTTAAAATAATAATAAATGAGAAAACAAACAAGATCACGATGAATATTTCCTCACGTAGTGCGGGGGACTATACTAGTAGTCTGTTAATGAAGAGTGATTCTTGTGATGTATGAAAAAGGTTCGTTATCTTCGAATTTTTTCTGTGCTGCGGCCGTGTTAAGTGCCAAGTTTCAGGATGTGATAAAAACCACTAATACTAATGTTAATAATATTTTAAAAATTAGCGTAAAAGTCGGTGCTATGCACGTGTATTAAATTTTTATTTCTAATTATAATTTTTGGAGAAAGCTTAAAAGAAAAAAGAGAAAAGAAAAGATCCCACAAAACTATAAACCAAGAAGATTTGGAATAGGAGCGTTTGCAATAGTCTTCAAGTGGTTTTGGAGCAAGAATGAGTGAGAGTGATTTTTCCCTTTCCGTTCTATTGGATTTGTCCTTTTTCCCTTTTTCTTTTGTAGTGCAAATGTTGTTGTTTAAATCAGATAGCTTCTTTTTTCTTTTGATCCCTTTTTCTTATTTTGGCACTCATTTGGCCTTGAAGAAACAAAAAAGAAAAATGACTTCTAAAAAAAGAGAAAAGAAAAATAAAAAAATGAAGAAAATACATGTTCTGATGCCAGTGCTACATTTAGAATTAAACAAAATAACTCATTTCTCTTATCCCTTTGTAAAACATGATATTTCTTTTAAAAACAAAGAGATTTGATATCTACTGTGAGTATACTAACTTGTCTATAATCTAGAAGTCTCTTATATTGTAGGAGAAGATATTTAAATCCTATATTTATTCACACAAAAAATAATTAAAACTTACAAATCTTATTTCGTTGGTTGAGGTCTTGAGGATACCGCATGGCAACATGTAAACCTTAATCCTATTAAAAAAAATCAAAACTCATGAAGTGTAAATTTTTTACGAAAACTATAAGGTGGATTTTTCTAAAATCAACGAAGGGCTGGAAAAAAACAAAACTAATAGAGCAACTGAATCATTAGATGAAAAATGAAAACAAAAAGAAAAATATATGAAGATAAAAAGTGAACAAAATACCTAAGAGAGAGAAGATCAGAGGATTACAGCGGGGGAGGGAGAGGGGAGAGATAAAGAAAAGAGAAACTGAAAATCATATATAGAAAGAGGATAACGTAAAAAGGTGAGAAGACTTTTGTCTCTGTACATTGACTGGGGTAATAAAGAGATGGAAGAGCAATTATAGAATTAGTATAGCAGTATAGTGGTGGTTGATTAGGAGAGTGGAGAATATAATGAGAGAGTGGGAGAAGGTAATGACAGAAGATAGAGATAAAATTTTAATTAATTTATTAAGCAAAAATCTATTGAACCAATAAAAATTTTAAAATTAATTAAAAACTTCAAAATTTCATAAAATAGGAGTGATGTGTTGAAAGCTTTAAAGAAGGAGAGAGAGAAAGGTGTGGTGGAAATATATATATATATATATATATATATATATATATATATATATATATATATATATGTAATACATATATAGATTTATGAATATATATTATTGAATATTGAATATTGAAACTATTAAATGAATATGATTTTAGGAATATTGTAATTTTTTAGCAAGAAAGTATCTTAATGATTTGTGACTGAAATAATGAAATAAATAATTACCCTTGAAGAGTTATATGTAAAATAAAAATATGTTTAATTTACAAATAGAAAAATTTTAAAAAGGTCCTAAACTTATAAGAAATAACACCTGAAACCCTTAATTTGTGGCTTGTCTTTGGCGGAATACGTGTATTCATTGTTGTTGGCAAAGGCTTCTGAATTCTTGATTACGTTTCATAGACAGAAAACAGAACGGGTCAATTACATAAAGCATCAAATCTTTGTAGTGAAGTGCAGGAAGGTTAAGAAAAAAGTAGAAACGAAACTGATAGTTTACAAAGGTCACAATTACTTCAAGAGGCATGTTTCAAGCAAGAAGAGAATGTACTCATTATGTTGATTTTACAGTGACAGGGAGCCAAAGGGCCATTTGTTCTGTTGCTTTTACTTTCTTTTCTTTGCCATGCAAGTTTGTCGCTTTTGTCAAGCAAGCAAGTCCAGACAAATATAAAGAAGCATCTTAGAACTAATCATTTATTGGAAGCCGCGATGTACTCATTATGCTGTTCTTCTCGATGCCCTCAATTTTTAGTGACCTATAAGTAACAGAATTTGGAAGCCTTAAGACACCAATTTGCCCTAAAAGAAGGAATCTGTAAGAGGACTTTAGGCCTCACGTTTTCCACGTTCTAGCCGAATGCTGTATAGCTAAAAAGAAGAGAATAATATTATGCATTTCCTGAAGTGGAGGTAAAGTACACTTGGTTCCCTAGCTTCCGTTCCATGTGAAAATCTATATAGTCTTTGATGAATAGGCTAAAAACGGAAATAGGCCATTGAAACTTCCATTTATTTTTTCTTTTTCTTGTTTTGGGAGAAAGCAATCCTACATTTCCGGAATGGCAAATTCAGTTCTGTCGATGAAGCTGGCATCAGATGATGATACATGGGCGAAGAAAATTCAGGCCACTCATGGTCCGGAAAACCGTGAAATCAATGTGAAACCTCTTCTGCAGATGATTGAGGTTATTCTGGAACTAGCTGCTGGTGCCCCTGGTGAATTTAAAGTACTAATCATCGACGATATTTCTATGCTCCTTTATCTTAATATTGTAACTTTTCTGTATGAACTATAGTTCTGATTTTGGCAGGAATCTCATTTTCAAGTAGAACCCTTGAGCAATGAAAACCTTGGAGACATACGGGAACATTTGGCGCACAAGATAAATATCATATCAAATGAAGTATGCATACAGCTTTGTTTCATTTCTTTTACTACCAGAAAAATTATAAACCAATTTGAACTTTTACCAGATATTGGAGAACTGTTCCGGGGAACAAGATGTGCAGGAGATGATGCTTGAAGCTTTCAACGCAGTTTCTAACTTTTCATGGGATGCAAAGGGAGTAATAGTCTTAGCAGCATTTGCAGTCAACTATGGAGAATTTTGGCTTGTTGCACAGCTTCGTTCTGCAGATAAGACCGCCGGGCCAATTGCACTTCTCCAGCAAATACCACAAATGGACAAATCTGTGTTCTCAGACCTCAGATTGGCTATGAACAAACTGACAGGGGCTTTGCTGGAACTGATCAAGTTTATTTGTGATTTCAAGAATTATAAATCAGAACAAAAGAACATCAAATCTGATGGAACAGGAATTCTACTAACAGAAATTCAACTACTTGAAGATCACATTCCAACTGCTATCTACTGGACAATTCGGAGCATTGTGATCTGTCAATTGGTAATCACAAAGCTTACAGGAACCGGATACGAGTATGTTCTTGTTCATCCATGTCTACCTTGACATTTACCTTTCTCAAATGATACTACTGTGGAAAACTTGTAGCCATTTCGGCGGGATGAAATATCTAATATTAGTGTTTTTAGGTACATAGCACCAGCTGCTGATTCTTGGGAGCTTTCCAAATTAGCTGACAGGATCATCCAGCTTCATGGCGAACTAAAACAGCAGCTACACAAATGTAACCTCCTCGCTGGTGAGTATAACGTTGTTTTCCTCCAATTAATCCACGTAAAATTCAGCGATTATCTAGCTAGTTCCTTGAGAATTACAAAGTAAAGAGGTTTGATAAAGTTCAACCTGGATGCATGGGATTTTATTACCCTGCAGAGGGGAATAGAGTCAAGGAAGTATACCAAAAGTTAGTAAATCTCTTTGAGGCAACACACGAAGACAATACAGAAATTCTAAAGGCTCTGGTTGGTTCCCAGGATGATGCACTCTTCAATGGCCACAAAAAGCGATCCGTACGTTGACAACCTAATCTTGCTTCCTTCGAAGTGAACCATGTGAAAAGTTTTTCAATCTGCTTCTTGTTGGTTTATAGCTTCATACACTGGTATTTCTGTAACAGGAGAACATTAGCTCATTGGGAAGGAAAAAATTATTGCTCTATATTTCCGGCTTAAAGCTCCCGCATGCAGAAGTTTCAGTTCTAATGAATATGCATAACAAAAAGGAGACTGATGAGGACTATGACATTGTATGGCTTCCTGTGGTGGAAAAATCTTCTCCTTGGAATGAAGCAAATCGAAAACTGTTTGATGATGCCCGAGATACCATGCCCTGGTTCTCGCTGGCGCAGCCTTCGTCGCTTGATACTGCAGTCATAGAATACATCAAGAATGTTTGGAATTTTGAGAACAGATCAGTAGTCGTGGCCTTAAATTCAAAAGGCAAAGTTGTGCACTCTAATGCGTTGTACATGATCATGATCTGGGGAAGTAAAGCTTTTCCATTTAGCAGCACAAAGGAGGAGCAGCTTTTGGCAGCAGAGTCCTGGAGATTGGAGTTACTGGTTGATCTCATTGAACCCCCAATAGCCAAATGGGTAAGATAAAGGCTGTCAATTTCCACCACAAGACCATCATGTTTGATTTTCACTTTTGTCCACTATATTTGCCTAAAACTTGTGTGGTATATATTCTCTTTTCTTCACTTTTAGCATTGACTTCAGTATTCTTGATATACAACAAGAAGCAGTTGCTGCATTTTCCTCATAACTTTCGGAATTTCCTTTTTCAGATTGCAGAAGGGAGGTTTGTTTGCCTATATGGAGGAGAAGATATAGAATGGATAAAAGAATTCACAACCACTGCACAATCTGCTGCTCAGAATGCTCAAATCCATATTGACATGGTGTACATGGGAACAGGCAACCAAAAAGATAAAGTTGAGAAAATCAATGCTATTATCTTGGACGAAAATATTGGTCATGGAGTGGCAGACATCAATCAGATATGGTTGTTCTGGTTTAGGCTCCAGTGCATTTGGCATTTAGGTGTGCAGAGAGGCAAGCCTCCTGAGACTGATGATATGCTGCTGGAAGTTCTTATGTTTCGTAGCTTCGAATGTAGTGGAAGAGGCTGGGCAGTCATAACTAAATCTGATCAGCTGGCAAAGGCAATGGGAGATACTATACTGCAATGTTTAAGTCAGTTTGATAATTGGAGGAGTCAAGCGGAAGATAAAGGCTTTGTGACTGCACTCAATGAACAAATTCATCAGACTCACACTCTAAAAGGTTGTAATAAACTTGAACTTCCCACTACTATTACTGGTGAGATCCCGAAAAGGATGTCCTGCTTTGAATGCAAGCGTATGATGGAGGAGTCAATTACTTTTCGCTGCTGTGGAGATGAGTCTGCATATTGGTAGCTCAAAATCACGAAAGTTTGTTTGCAGCCATTAAGACAAAAGGAGAAAGTGCTGCCAGCAGTAGTTGCTGGGTTGATCCTAAATGTTCTCAAGTTCTCTGGCATCACTTTTCAAATAGAACCAAAATGTCTTCCTTGAATTTAGTTCCACTCTAAAATGGCAAAGGAAAAATTTTTTGTTAAACAACTCTAGCTTTGTTGACTATTCCATTGTAACTCTAAATGTCAGGAGACGACTTCTTGCAAGATAACTACTCTTTTCTATTTCTAATGCTTTTGTTCTTAGTATCCAAGACAGTGTGACAGAGGCGTTATAAGAAAAGAAATCCTTTCACTTTGTAAACGAGCTGTGTTTGTCTGTTTGTTGATAAAACTAAATGAATTTCATGATCAATATTGATTCGTAAATGAATGACAAAAAGTAATTCTAAATGATAAGTCAGAAAGTTGATTAAAGAGTATCTATGATAAGGAATTGCACCAATGTTGCTCATCTGATTAACTGGATCTTATCCTAAAATGCACTATGATTTGTTTGGATTCCTAGAAATTAATTCCTTCTCTCAATAACATACATGAACCTTTCATTTTCATTTCATTTCAATTATGTCCAATTCCCTTCAGCACTTATTTTGGGACTTGTTCTACAATCTTCAAACTCTCAAAGTGTCTGAATTCTGATCTGCTTGAGCATGTTTCAAGCCATTTGTGAGACCAATCTTACTTCCCAATCCATTAAAGATATTAGCAAATTGGAGATTAAGCGAAGGAAAGAGAGTGGGAAAGATGCATTTATTTTTCCCAAAAAATCTCTAACTTTTCGACTGTAAAGCAGAAGAATGATATGTTTTGCTATAAGCCTGACTCAATAAATCCATTTAGTCCACTAATCCAATTAAGGATACATCAAGCAGAGGAAAACTGGGAAATCTAGGGGTCAGAGCTAATAATTTTCTTCGCAATTCTTAAACAGTATGTGGCTTATTTTGTTGAGGGATCCGTAAAACATGATAAACTTCTCCATAGGCAGATGGAATTACTTCTGTGGTGTGTTGGAGGATTACCCTCAGTTGACTCAGGAAGCTTGCAGTTGTGTGTGTTTTGTAGCTCATGAAGATAATCATGGAGTGCTGGAAGGAATCCCCTATCTGCAACATTGTATTTCCACTTGTTGTACTCCATGAAGCTTTTCAACACATCCTCACCATTCCCTAAACACATTATCCTGGATTCTTTCCTACTAATAACCGCCCATGATTTTCCATCCTTGTCAAAGTTTAGCAGTGTCTTTATCTCTCGCGTCAGTGGATCGTTTTCAGCAGATTCAATAGAAAATCTTGATTCAATTATACTCTCAAGCCTAAGCCAGAAGAACTTGGTGAAATTTATGTCCTGCACCAAATGACTTAGATTCTCAGAAACTGTTGTATTTATATTTGTAGAACAGCTCCTTCCCATGTTAAGCAATTCAAGAGGGATGTTTGCAGCCTTTGAAACTTCCTCTGCTGTAGAGATAAATCTTTGAATCCATTCATTGTCCTCACCTCCAAACAAACAAACGCATTTGTACTCTGCAATCTGAAATATTCAAGACTTTCAGTTAGTTCTTATAGATATGAGGCAGAATCAATTTACTGCTGATCCTTCAAGGCACAAGAAGCAGCACATACCATGTTAGTGAGCGCTGGATCAATGGAATCCACCAGAAAAGCAATCCCCCAGGGCTCAGTCTTCCATAACATTTCCTCCCTCAATTGAGTAAAGGGTAATGCCCGGCTTCCCCAAATACGAATCATGTGAATAGCATTGAAGTTCGCAACATTCCCGCGAGAGTCCAGCACCACAACCGAAGGCTTACCATTGAATTTCCACTCCTCCTTGATGTACTTGATGGCTGCTGGACTTATCAAGGATGGATAATAGATCGAGTACCATGGAATCCAGGATTGTATGCTTTCAAAATTATGCCTTTTCTCTTTCCATGACATCGAAGAGTCCACTATAGGAAGCCAAATAATTTCATACTGCTTCTTGAGGCGCTTCGGATGTGTTCTTGACTCCAAGAAGACTTCACTGAATCTTGTAATTTCTTCATGGCATAGGTCAAGGTCTGAAATAAAGAGCAACACCATCTTTGATTTCAATGCATCCACGCTCACCTATTATGAAAACAGGTTCAGCTAAAATTTGTGCCATATATATATATATATGAAAGTGAAATTTGTTTCTATGTTCTCTCACGACGGAAAACGTTTTTATTCTTCGACGCCTGTGTAGCAAGGTAACTTTTTACGTTGTAAGATTTTGACTGCACGAGGGAAAAAGTGTTTTTTCAATAATCATTTCGAAGGCACTCAAATTATCTTCTCTTAAACTTCTTGGAAATTTGAGATTGTCACAGAAAGCTGAAAACTATAAGAAACAGAGAGATTCTCTTAGAAACATTATCAATTAAAGAATCTTTCAATTTCGATGCCTTACTAAGAAATGTGTTGAAATCAAGGTCGAGAGTAGCTACCCGCTCTTTTGTGGAACCATCAAGCAGGGGCTGGTCTTCTTCATCAACCAAAGCCTTAAGAATGTCAATGTTGTTGGAAAGACTAGTACCAGAGAGTGTCATGAGTGGCTCATATGCTCCTGTACGCATTGTTTCATCTACATCGAACAAAATTTCCTCATTAGGCACAAGTGACAACGTCTGTTTGCATAACAGAACAAAGGGGGATACGAGGGCTACTCTTACATTTTGCATAACCAACTACATTAGCATCGATTACAGTTAAGTTTACTAAATAGATATACATTTCAACTTACATTTTTCTCACCATTGTTAATCATGCTTCAAAGAATAAGTGAAGTTTAGGATGATAGGATGAGGTGATAAGAAGAAAATAGAAAGAAATTTTGGCCGACGCGCAATAATCTAGCTATGATTAGTTTCGAAGTAATTATGGTTAAAATAAAGAGAGGAACTAAAACTTTGGAAGGAAGGAGATTGATTAGGTTAAATTCTCATGCAGTTGGACAACAGACCAGAGACGAGTGCTACTCTAAATGTGAAATGTTGATTTTGAATCTTTTCCGGATGAGGCAGATTTCGTATATATCCCTCTTATATAAAAAATGATTTGATGTTCTACTGCTACATTTTTCCTAACAACCACAAAACTACAAGTCATAGCAAGATGAAGTAGAGAACTGAAGAGAACAAAAGCTAGTGAGTGACCGTGGCAATTATTTTATTCAGAGGTGAAGTTTGAGACAGAATACCATGAAAATTTGAAGAAAGTAAATGGTTCTCAGGTTTCGAATGAAGCCTTTTATAAGCCATTGCATGCCTCTCAGAATGTATTGAAGAAATTCCTCGCCCGCAGAGTGTCTGCAAGACGTTGAAACTGGTCTTTCTAGTCAACCCATGTTGTTCAGCAGGTTCAGCACTTTCTGCTTGTCGAACAGTTTGAGCACGTGGGACTTGTGGAGCAGGTGCTTCTGAAACAATCATAAATTCGCTTAGGAAAGATTTGAAGAAGAATTTCGTGCCAATATGCCACATTTTGGAAATTTTGTTGACAACAACATAATCTGCTCACAAGCTACGCTATTCAGCTACTCATAACTAATTATGCAGAAATGAGATCAGCAACAGTTTCTTGAATGACGCTGAGAAAGCAAAACATCTAATCAATGAGGACTTACTGCACACAAGTAAAATATCTCGGACCTGAATACGTCTGAGAGAATATGATGGTATTAGTTGATCCTGATACATTTCCAAAGGACTCACCTGCAGGACGCGGCTGAAGAGGAGCTTGTGGTTGCTCTGAAGGTCCCTCACGTATGGAATTCAGGGTTTTAGTTAATTCATGAAGATGCCACTCATATGGTGCTAAACTCCTACAAAGATCACAGAATTTGCATTACTTTCCTGTCATATGACATTTGCGATTATCCAGCTAGAATCATAATTATGTACCTGTGACGCATGACTAAGACAGCCATTATCTGCGAAGAACATACCACAACACTATATATGGTCCAACCTACGGCTCTAGGAATTTCGAAATCAGCCATTGCGTTCTCTTGATTTTCAGGCCTAACCGATTGAGCTGGTTCTTTAAAACCTATTATTTGTTTAGTCAGTTCCAGCATAACATGGATGAGTTTGGAAAGTGCCTTGAACCATTCTCCCAGATAAGGAGGGGATTTTGGCACATCAGCTTGTTGCTTGAGCAAAGCCACAGTTCTGGCGAGTGGATTTTCGTTGAAGAGCTTGGAAACAAGCCGAATCTTTCCATACTTAATGTGAAATGCTGACAAGGCTAATACTACTTTAGTCTTCCAGGAGTAGTTTGACAGTGCCTTTTTTATCCTTGAAGTCTTCTCATCTTCGTCTTCCCCAGGCTTAGATGTCAACTGTCAGTCATCAAACTTCTTGTAAATCTAGCACTTATCTCTAGTTGTGACTAAGGTTAACAAACAGTTTCCATTAAATATTTCACAATTTGATATATTCATTTTGCAATAGATATTTGCGAAGTAAAAAGTATAACAGAATAATATTGCAACAAATCAATCATATGCTTTTGCTGCAGAATGAGTTTGGAAAAGAGCAAATTCAAGAAAGCATTTAATCACTAGCGATTCTGGAATTGTACCTCTCTGCTAAGTTTCGTAACGGTACTAACGTAAATTTCCATCACGTTGGTGAAACGATCTTGAGGTTCCAGTTCGGGTGTCCGGAACTCCTGTCCTTGGTCCTGCACCAACACATTGAAATAGAAATTTGTCAGAAAAGTCTAAAGATCTAACCAATTCAAAGATAAAGATCAGCAGGACCATACTTCTTCAGGAGGAAAAATCGCGGTCCGTTTCATGAGGTCTTGGACTATAAGTACCAAATGCTTGAGATCTGATTCATGATAATCATGATAATCGTGAATCACAAATGATTCATTCCGTGGCACTTCGAGATCGATTAATACAGACATAATTCTTAGCTTTTCAAACAGACGAAGAACAAGCCCCGAAGCACTAGCAAAATTTTTGGCTTAGGTGGAGATCAGAATTAGATTTGAAGATGATATCTAGCAAGAATATGTACTTTCCTGACTTAGGAAAAATGCTTTGTTCTATCAAATACTTCGCTTGCAAGATCTAAAGAACACTCCAAAGGTGCAAGGTTGTTTAAGGATTGCTTAAAGTGTGTCACAGGAACTGATTCATGATGGATCTACACACGTCGTTTGCCAAGAATATTTCCAAACTCAAAACTCTTCTGCATAGTCGTCTAAGTGGAAAGAATCATTGTATTTTTCATTTTTTACAATCAACTAGCATGGTATATGGACGATGCACGTGACAAAATTTTACAAAATAAATTGGTTTAATTTATAATTTTTCTAGATTAAAAATACTTTTGCATTGATCGCTACAAGAAAACACAACATTAGGACAAAAATATATGTTGCAAATCCCTATTAGCAAAGGATTAGTGACGAAAAGTTCCATCACTAGAAACAAGATTGCTAATGGTAACGGAACCATTGTTCTGTCGCTATTAGCGATGGATCTGCAATGCGAAAAGAAAAAGGTTAAATGACTATATTGCAAGTAACTTTGTGACAAATATGCGATAGATGATAATATATTTTAAAATTTATAAAACAAAAATCTGCTACTAATTCGATGCAAATTTCTGCCAGATTTGAGACAAACTTAGTTTTAGAAATTACTTTTCATGAAATGTCCTTCACAAATCTATAGTTAATCACCGATGGCTTTATGACGAATACAAATTGTTATTTAAAAATTTACATAAATTATTATTTTAAAAATTTTTAAATAAATTCTTAAAAATAATTTTGGGCCTATAAAATAAAATCTTAAAAAATATTTGTGGATCAAATCGACCTGACATGGCTCGAGTTACCCATGACCAGTGGATCAGGCCAGTCGACCCGAATTTATTGTTAACCAATAATGCACATAAATCCTTCATTTCGTTGGAGGTAAGTATCAAACTCAATTTGCTGCAAAATTGGAGAATATTCTCCTGCACTAGGTTACGTCACTTCTTATGTTTTATTTCACCATATAATATATTTATATGCTATTTTTATATATAATTATATATAATTTATTTACAGTAGAACTTAATTACATTGTTATTTTTAAATTAGTATTTATTTTTTAAATTTTTTTGCCTATGGTCATCTCTAAACTCTCACAAACTAGTGACGATTGCTCGATTTTCAAATAAGTATGTATTTTTTAATTTTTCTTCAAGCGGCCATCCCTAATCCCTAACAGATCTAAGGATTAGCGACGACAACGTGTAATCCCTCACGAGGGATTAGCGACGGGTACGGGTAAAAAAAATTCTTACTAATTTAAAATTTAAGTAGCCATCGCTAATCTTCATTCCTAAAAATTTGTGAGGATTAGTGACTGCCACATGTAAAAAAAAAACTAATATGAAAATTAAGCGGTTTTCACTAATCCTTAACAAATATGTAAGGGATTAACGATGACCACACATAAAAAAATAAAAAATACATATTAATTTGAAAATTAAATGGGCGAGGCTAATTGTTCTCAAAATTGCAACAAATTAGTGATGGCCTTTTAAGTAAAATAAAAAAAGGCATGCTACGTACTAAATTACTCTGGTAAAAGACATCCTACGTACTAAATTACTCTGGTGTCACTAACCTCAAGCCCTAATTTGCGACAAGATTTTAAGCACTATCTTTTTGAACTGATCTTTCTTTCTAGTATAAAGTATCTAATTATATATTAGTTATTCTTTCTTCTATTGATGTATATATATATGTCTATTTCTGCATATACATATCACATACACATGTTATATTACACTTATATATATTATTCATAGTTGCTAAGTTATGAATATTAATGTTATATATCTTGTCCAAAATTTAATTATCTACATATATGTAGTCATTAAAAAGGTGATATATAAATATATGATATTAAATATGTAAACTATGTAACCTATGTTTAATCAAAATGAGTATTTATGATACACATAGATAATGTAGTAAAGCACATAGGTTATTCATCTATCTACGTCACTCATGTAATATGAGATTAAAAAAAAAAAGGAAACTGTGCAATAAAATATTGAAAAATAAAATCTGTCACAAATCTGTAGCTAAATTAGCGATGGATTAATAACGATTTTCCATTAAAAGATGCAAAAAAGAAGTGGCAATTTAGAAATTTAATATTTCGTCACTAAACCATCGCTAATATGAGAGTGATTAGCGACGAAACCCTTGTAAAAAAAAAGAGATTTTAATTTAAAATTTATTTTTCTATCCCTAATTTCTCACAAAGTTCCAAGGGATTAATGATAGATTTCGAGAGAAAAAAAATCTATTTTAAACTGGGTTTCCATTACCGTTCCCTCACCAATTTTTGAGGGATTAGCGATGGAAAAGCTAGAGATAAATAAAAATAGATTTTAATTTGAAAATTAGTGTTCCATCACTAATCTCTTGTAAATTTCTAAGGGATTAGCGATGGATTCTAAGAGAAAATAAAAAATGTCATTTTGATTTTTAAATTAGTATTCTATCGCTAATTCCCCGCAAATTTTTGAGGGATTAACAATGGAACCCTAAAGAAAAAATTAAAAAGAGATCTTAATTTAGAAATTGGTTTCCATCGCTAATCCCTCGCCAATTTGCAAGGGATTAGTGACAGATTTGTATCTTTGGTTAAAATATGAGATCAGTAGCTTTTTCATCATTGTGTCATAGCAAAATTTGCTACGAAATTTGCTGTTTCTTGTGTTGTAAGAATATCTTTCTCAATTAATTGTTTATTTTACTATCACACTTTATATAATTTTCATTATCTACCATATAACTCTCTAATAACATTCACTAAATTAAAGATACTAATACTCTTAAAATAGTATAAGTTTTTGCCCACATTATATATATATATCTATATATATATATATATATATATATAGATATAGATATATATATATAGATATATATGATAACCTGCTTCAGAATTCGTTTGACAGCCTTCAAATGTGACTCTTTTGGAGCTGATTGACACTATATGATATGTTTGATCTACTTGCTGTTAAGTGTAATAGGCCTCCAATGATGCTCCTATACATGTGTTGACCTTTGTCGTTCTTTGTCAGCTTCTAATTAACAACGATGGGAGTTCTGACAGGTTTTGAGTCTTCGATGTTAAACTTTTTAACTAAATTAAATGCATACTTGGTATGTGAGATAAAAATACCATCCTTTGATTACTTATCTTGCAAACAAAGAAGGAATGTAAATCACCTACCATACTCATCTCAAATTCATTCAGCATGAATTCAACAAACTCCTTTGTGAGTTGTGTTGAAGTCGAGCCAAACACAATGTCATCACATAAATTTGTGCCACTACAACATGTGTGTTTAGCCGTTTGATGAACATGGTTTTGTCAGCTCCCTCTCTATTGTAGCCTCTTGTCAACAGGAAGTTTGTTAATCTCTCATACCAAGCCTTTGTTGGTTGTTTAAGTCCATAAAAAAACCCCTTTAGTTTGTTCAACATACACTTCTTGTAGAAATCCGATTAAGAATGCACTTTTGACATCCATCTGTTGAAGTGTGATTCTTTTGGCACAAGCACCAGCTAATAACATTCTTATAGATTCCATGCATGCTACAAGGGGCAACAGTTTCGTCAAAGTCCACTCCTTCAACTTGTGTGTAGCTTATGCAACAAGTCTTGCTTTCACTACAAGAAAATTCACGTTTAGCGACGGATATTAGCGACGGCCAATATCCGTCGCTAAATTAGCGACGACTTTGCGAGGGATAACGTGACGTTGACCGAAAAATTCTACCGTCGCTAATCCCCCGCTAATTAGCGAGGGATTAGCGAGGGAATTTTATTTTTATTTTTTTAAAATTTTTTTAATTAATATATTAAGGCCGTCGCTAATCCCTCGCAAATTAGCGGGGGATTAGCGAGGGACTTTTAATTTTAATTTTTAAATAAAATTTTTTAATTATTATATCAAAGCCGTCGCTAATCCCCCGCAAATTAGCGAGGGATTAGAGAGGGAATTTTATTTTTATTTTTTAAAAAAATTTTTAAATTAATATATTAAGGCCGTCGCTAATCCCTCGCAACTTAGCGGGGGATTAGCGAGGGACTTTTAATATTATTTTTTAAATAAAAATTTTTAATTATTATATCAAAGCCGTCGCTAATCCCTTGCCAATTAGCGAGGGAATTTTAATTTTATTTTTTAAAATAAAAATTTTTAATTATTATATAAAAGCCGTCGCTAATCCCTCGCAAATTAGCGAGGGATTAGCGAGGGAATATTAATTTTCTTTTTTAAATAAAATTTTTTAATTATTATATCAAAGCCGTCGCTAATCCCTCGCAAATTAGCGAGGGATTAGCGAGGGACTTTTAATTTTATTTTTTAAATAAAATTTTTTAATTATTATATCAAAGCCGTCGCTAATCCCTCGCAAATTAGCGAGGGATTAACGAGGGCATTTTAATTTTATTTTTTAAATAAAATTTTTTAATTATTATATCAAAGCCGTCGCTAATACCTCGCCAATTAGCAAGGGATTAGCGAGGGAATTTTATTTTTATTTTTTAAAATAAAAATTTTTAATTATTATATAAAAGCCATCGCTAATCCCTCGCAAATTAGCGAGGGACTTTTAATTTTATTTTTTAAATAAAAATTATCTGATCCATATAATTGCCGTCGCTAATCCCTCGTAAATTAGCGAGGGATTAACGAGGGCATTTTAATTTTATTTTTTAAATAAAATTTTTAATTATTATATCAAAGCCGTCGCTAATCCCTCGCAAATTAGCGGGGGAGTTTTAGAGTAGACTATTTGATTCTGGAAAGAAGATTTTACTCAAGTGGGGAATTGATAAACATTTTGCACGATCAATTGCTAGTCTGTTTTTTTTCCCTTCAAATGCATGTCAAGGATATAATTTTTTAAGAAAATGGGATTTTTTTAAT
The DNA here is from genome assembly GCA_030512225.1 of Rauvolfia tetraphylla. Lineage (NCBI taxonomy): Eukaryota > Viridiplantae > Streptophyta > Magnoliopsida > Gentianales > Apocynaceae > Rauvolfia > Rauvolfia tetraphylla. The sequence continues at coordinate 4,588,413 of JAJQKT010000012.1, forward strand.
CTATCTTGAGTATGTTCTTCTAAGATCGCTTTACATAGAAAGATTCGTTGATTATTGGTCGGTTGAAAGAAGATATTCAGAGGACTTTCAACGAACAGATTTTGCTAATCCCACCATTCCCATTATCATTCTATGTGTTTATTAAGCCAATAAATTTTAATGTAGATGGATGATCGTAGTTGGATGTATAGGAGACACGTGCAAGGGATCAAAGGGATTACAATAGAATATGAACAAGGGGTAAAGGGTTTTATTGCCTATTGTTTGTCCAAAGGTTGGACATCGTGGCTAAGATGTCCATGTGCAAAATGTAAGAATAGAGATCACCTATCCCCCGATGAGGTGGAGATGCACTTGTATAGGTTTGACTTTCTCTCGGATTACTATTGTTGGACAAGTCATGGTGAGGGATTAGCGAATTCGGGGCAGCGTACGTCAACAGTACTTGAAACCTCGTCTCGCCCGGCCTCAGTGAATCAATTGCAGCAGATGGTCGTTGATGGATTTGGTGGAGACTTTCCAACACACCCTCAGTCATCTATTGATTGTGAGGAACCACCTAATGCAGAAGCTAAGAGCTTTTAGGATATGTTGAAAGCGGCTGACACTCCTATATGGGAGGGATGCACAAAGCACTCGTTGTTATCGGTTGTTTTCCCGAATGTTAAATATTAAATCAGAGAATAATATTTCAGAGCGCTGTTTTAATCAGGTGATGCAACTGATGAAGGAGGTCTTGCCAAGTAATAATAAGCTTCCAGATGATTATTATCAGACAAAGAAGATGGTCTCGGGACTTGGCTTGCCTGTTCAGAAGATAGACGCTTGTTTGAATAGTTGTATGCTTTACTGGAAAGATGATATAAATAGAAAAGATTGCAAATTTTGTGGTCATGCCCGATATATGCCGAAGAAGAAGATTGGAAAGAATAAACAACATAAGGACGTTCCTTTCAAAAAGATGTATTACCTTCCTTTAACACCAAGACTCCAAAGACTATTTGCATCTAAAACGACCGCCGAACATATGAGGTGGCATGCAGAGAGTCAGTCGGAGTCGGGAGTTATGAGCCATCCAAGAGATTGTGAAGCTTGGCACCACTTCGACCGGACATATCCAGAATTCGCCAAGGAAGTTCGAAATGTTCGTCTTGCTCTATGCACCGATGGATTTTCTCCTTTTGGGATGTCAAGAAAGCAATATTCTAGCTGGCCAGTTATCGTTACTCCTTACAACTTGCCGCCTTGGCTGTGTATAAAAGATCCAGTAATGTTTCTCACAGTGATTGTCCCAGGGCCAAAGAACCCGAAACAGCTCATCGATGTTTATCTCCAGCCTTTGGTAGATGAATTATTACAATTATGGTGTAGTGGTGTTCCGACGTATGACATTTCGAACAAAAATAATTTTCAAATGCGTGCAGCACTTATGTGGACTATTAACGATTTTCCTGCTTATGGCATGCTAAGTGGATGGAGTACAGCAGGAAGATTAGCATGTCCTTATTGTATGGAGTTAACAAAATCATTTCAGCTGCAGAATGGCTCGAAACAATCTTGGTTCAATTGTCACCGGCGATTCTTGCCCTCAGAGCACCCATACCGGAAGGATACAAAGTCATTTCGAAAAGATAGGGGCCGAGAGACTTCTACACCCATAAGGCGGCTTCTGGAAATGACATGTGGCAAAGGGTGTGCAATTTGCCTAAGATAGTGGAAACTGCAACAGAAGTTGGAAGGGACGCAGGGAGGGGCCTCCACCACAATTGGGCTAAAAGGAGCATCTTATGGGATATGCCATATTGGGAGACTAATCTGATTCGTCATAATGTAGACGTGATGCATAATGAAAAAAATGTCTTCGATAATGTGTTTAACACTGTAATGGATGTGAAAGGTAAATCAAAAGACAACGTAAAAGCTCGTCGTGATGTTGAAGTATATTGTGATAGACCTGAGCTACACGTTATTAGCATCGGTGAAAAGAAAGTAGTCATTCTAAAGTCTAAATATTCACTTACACCAGAACAAAAGAGACTTATTCTCGACTGGGTGAAGGAGCTTCGGCTTCCTGATGGATATGCTTCTAATTTGGGAAGATGTGTTGATATGAAAGAGTTAAAAATGTCAGGTATGAAATCTCATGATTGTCATGTATTTATGGAGAGATTACTTCCAATTGCATTCAGAGAATTTCTTCCGATACCAATATGGAACATTATGACAGAGCTAAGTATTTTTTATCGTGACTTTTGTTCTCCTAAACTATCGGTATCTCGCATGAGAGAATGGGAGAAAACCATTACAGTCCTGGTTTGTAAGTTAGAAAAAGTTTTTCCGCCGGGGTTCTTTGACGTGATGGAGCATCTTATGATCTACTTGCCTTATGAAGGCAGGGTTGCTGGTCCGGTTCAGTACCGTTGGATGTATCCATTTGAGAGGTAACTATTTGTTTGACGAGGTTAATATAAATAACTTTTTACTGGTATAAATAACTTTTTACTGATGTTTCAGGTTCTTGTATCGTTTGAAAAATAAGGTTAAAAATAAGGCGAGGGTTGAAGGATCTATTTGCAATGCGTACTTAATTGAAGAAGCATCAACATTTTTCTCCTATTATTTTGAACCTCACGTGCAGACAAGGTATACAACCATTGCTCGAAATGATGAAGGTGTCAACGAGAATAAATCGCATGGCACTAGTTTGTCAATATGCAATGCTCCAGGACGGGTGATTGGGCAAGTTCACACTAGATATCTAACATCAGAGGAACTTAAGGCAGCTAAGACTTATATCTTTCTCCATTGCGAGGAGTTGCAACCGTTTATTAGGTAAGTTTGCATAATATTACCACTACATAAATCATGTGTTGCATCAAATCTTATAGACTAATTCAAGTTTAAATGATTGCCATATAGTAAATTCAAGAGCGAATTACAAGGCGATGCACAACATATAACAGACATGGAAGTTGACAGGAGAATGGAGGATGACTTTCCAGGATGGTTTAGAACTTATGTAATTCTTCAACTTGTCCCTTTTATCCAATAATGTTTTATTGACCGTTCGTATTATCCGGCTAACATGTAATTGTATTATAGGTTAACCATCCTAATAATCACGTGAGTGACAAAAATCTTAAAAGCTTAGCTTGGGGTCCTTCGAGGCAGGTGAAGTCTTTCCATGGGTATTTCATAAATGGTTTTATATTTCACACGTTGATTATGAAATGGGAAAGAAAACCGCCAATAGTGGAGTTTGCGTCAAAGGCGGAGAAGAGAATATGGGTGACTATTATGAAATTTTAAAGGAGATTATTGAGGTGCAATTCCCTGGGTCTCCCTGTCAGAAGGTTATCTTGTTCAAATGTGATTGGTTTGATATAAATGTTAATAAGGGAGTGAAAGTGCATCCACAGTTTAAAATCGTAGACATTAACTACCGGAGGAAATACCCAAAGTACGATCCATTTGTGTTAGCTCAGCAAGCCAATCAAGTATATTATGCACGCTACCCAGGCTATAAAAAGAACAAGTCTGATTGGTTAACTGTTTGTAAATTGAAAGCTCGTCACGTAATTGACGCACCAATAGTGGATCGACCATATCAAGAGGAGGTCGACGACTCCATGGCCGTAAATGTAACCGTTGATGTTGAGATGATTGGTGGACTTGCAAGTGAAGCGGGAGAGGGTGAAACAGTTGATATTCAAGAATTGGGAACACAAAAAAATGTGGATGTGAATGCAGAAGAAGCCAATTCGGATACGGATTCTTCCACGGATGATGATTTGGGTGATGATTTATTAGATAATGAAGAACATGAATAGGATTGGTTTCTTTCAAACGTGAGCTAACATTTTACATTAATTTGTTTGCCCTTTTATTTCATATTATTATATTTATATTCTAACTTGTTTACTGTTATGTATATTTAGATTATGTCTACCGGCAGAGCAGTACCAGAGCCCCTGGAGTCTACGGATGATCGGACTCCGTCTCCAATTCCGGGTTCGCAAGTACGTAGGATGCTACCTTTACACTCTCCAGACTCTTCAGGACAACAACGAACGCCTACATCGATACCTTCCACAGCTGCATCTGCGCCTGGAGCAGATATCTCAGAGACACGCATTTTGATTGCACCTGATGGTGACAGGTAAATACTAACTATTTTAAAAATTATTTCGACTTGGTAGACACCGAAGCTATCTTTGAAAAGCGTATCAGATTGTCAATGTGTTAAATAATCTTTAAAATAATTTTTTGAAACTAGTTCTGATGAAACAGTTTCTCACCATCGATGGAGGCTGTTAGAGAGATATCACTGATATTTCAACGACATTATACTGCCCCTTACGCCAGATTTGTAGATGTTCCTATAGATGTTAGGAACATGTGGTTCGATTTATGGACTGTAAGTATAAAAATATATAAATTTTATTCTTTTCATATTCTGGAGGTAGGTGTTAATATAATGATCCTAGTAATTATATAACAGACTTTTTTAATCTAATGGTTTTGCAGAGTCGCTTTAGGTGGCTCCCAGAGCACAGCGTTCAGATACGGGAGGTTTGGAACAAGAAATGTCGCGAGCGACTCTCTGATCAGTTAAGCAAGGCACGCGCTAAACAAAAACGTCCTAATTGGATTTCACCTGAATTTTGGGAGCATATGCTACAGGAGTGGACCACTGAGGGGTTTCAACGTGTTTCTTCTGCAGCTAAACGGAATAGAGCTGTTGCTAGTGGCACATCTCACACGGGAGGGTCTATATCTTTTACAGAGAATGAGAATCGGATGGTACGTGTCATTAGTTCACATTTTTTAAAACTTGTTCTTACATATTTTTAACAAAAATTAATATTTTGTATTTTTTATATTAAAATTATAGCGGAAAGAAAAAGGTGAGGACTTTCGTTATGTGGAGTTATTTAAGAAACTGCACACTTTTCAAAGAGGGTCAAAGTAGGGCGAGTTTGTCAATGAGAAGTCACGACAAACTTTGGTATGAATTAACTTTATTTTACTATTATAAAATAGCAATTATAGTTGTTAATATTTATACACTGTTTTTTATTTTTTATTTGTACAGGATAATGTTAACGCAATTAGGGGACATTATTCTCAGACACAGTCTGAAAGTTCTGTGACTTCTCGACAACCGCCTGATGAGAAGTCACTATTCCTTGAGGTTGGGGGAGGATTCAAGAAGAATCGCGTCTTCAGATTAGGCTCTGAGGGATCGAAGGTAAGACGGAGGTTAGATCATTCTTCTACTTCTGAGGGAGCGACTACTTCCTCGTCCCACGATGTTAGCCAGCTATAGAAGAAGTTGAATGATGAGACGAAGATGCGGAGAAAAGTTGAGAAGAAGCTACGTCACGTGCAACAGAGTATGACAGATTATTTATCGTTTCTGTCACAAACTCTGAATCTGCCCCCGCCTCCGATGCTTGGTGACAATGATGATACGGATGATGAGGATGACGACGAATACACAGTTGACCCACCGGATGACCATCCTCCTCCCCAGGGCCCAACAGATTTGCCACCGTCACCGCCACCGCCCTCAGCCCCAACTCCGACATCTGCCGTGATGGCAAATTAATATATTAGAATTTTATTTTACAAATATATAAATTTATTTGATATTTCATATTTTATAAATATTTTATTTATCATTTTATATTTGTAAGAGTATTACATTTATATTTATCCACATACAGCAGGTTATAAGGTTTTAAGTTTTGAAATTTTACAGGAAAATTATATATAATTTTTTAAATTTTTTTAAAAAATATTAAATTTGAGCGACGGATTAGCGACGGATTATTAATTTTAAAATTAAACAATAGCGAGGGATTAGCGACGGAATAATAAAATTTAAATAATTCATAAATAAAAAACCGTCGCTAATCCGTCGCAACTTAGCGACGGAAAAAATAATTTAAATAAAAAATTGTGAAGTTCCGTCGCTAATCCGTCGCAACTTAGCGACGGATTTTGCGACGGAATATATTCGGTCGCTAATCCCTGGAAAATTAGCGATGGATAAATTAATTTAAAATAAAAAATTAGAATTTTCATCGCTAATTACTCGCTAAGGTGCGAGGGATTAGCGACGGATATTCAAATTTTTTAATTTTAAATTATTTATCCGTCGCAAAATCCGTCGCTACAATCTTGCCCGCTGTCATTGACCAATGATTTTTTCTCTCGCATATCGGTCGCTAATTGCGAGGAAAATTGGATTGGTCGCAATTTGCGACGGCTTTTTTAGCGACGGACAAATCCGTCGCTAATGCTCCATTTTCTTGTAGTGTTTGTTGCTTGTTATGTTCCCATACTTATCAGTTTTGTTGAGAAACACCCACTTTGTACCAATCACATTTACTCCATCTAGACGTGGAACAAGTTCCCAAACATCATTATATTAAACTATTGAAGTTCCTCCTGCATAGCTACTATCTAGAATTTGTCTATCAAAGCCTCTTTAATATTCTTTGGTTCCGTATTGAAGTATAGCATGCAAACATCACCATCTCCTTATAATTGATCTTTGTCTGTCCTCTGGTTCCTCTTGACTCGTCCAAGCTTCCAATAATGAAATCTGCAGGATCATTCTTTTTAATCCTTGAGGATGACTTTCAGTGTTAAACTACTTCTTCTGTTGTTTCTGTAGCAGTTGTAGAATCAATTGACTACTCTGGCTTTGTATTGATCTTCATATTGAAGGACTTCCGAGGTTTGACAGAGTTTGACTCGTCCTCACTATTGTGGTTGTTTTATCAATTTTTGTTGCAGTAGCATCCTCAACCACCACATTGATAGTCTCCATGACAACTCCATTTTTCTTGTTGAATACACAGTAAACTCTGCTATTGTTGGAGTAACCAAGAAATATTTCTTCATCGCTTCTTGCATCAAACTTCCCCAAAGGTTCCTTGTCATTAAGAATATAACACTTACTGCTAAAGATATGGAAATAGGTCAAGTTTGGCTTTCGTCCTGCCCACCACCTTTGAGAAATTTCTTTGGAATTCAACATGACTAGAACCATTTCTTCAATGGTTCTGTTCTTTCTCTCAGCCACACCATTATATTGATGTGTCATTGGTGTAGAAAATTACTATTGAATACCATAACGAACACAAAATTCGTTAAACTGTTGGTTGTCAAACTCCTTACCATGATCACTTAGTACTCTGCATAGTGTTGAATTCTTCTAAGTGTGCAACTTCAAACACAACTTTCGAAACGCATCAAAAGTTTCTGATCTTTTATCTCAAGAAGTCAACCCAAGTATATATGGAGAAATCATCAACATACACCAATACATATCTTTTCCCTCCAATACTTTCAGTTTGAGTAGGACCAAAAAGATCCTTATGAATGAGTGTCAATGTTCTAGAAGTGTTGATCTCCATTGTTTCTTTGTGGGAAGACCGCTTTTGCTTTCCAATTTGACATGGACCACATACTTTTCCAGTGGTTTTGGAAAGCTTTAGCATTCCTCGTACTGCTTCTATTGAGCTTAGCTTTTTCAACAGCCTAAAATTTATGTGCCCCAACTTTGATGTCAAAGATTAACTTTGTCATCCTGAGCTGTCATGCACCATTGATCATTTGATTTTAACAACGTGTAATAATTGTTCGATGTCCTAGCTCCGGTGAGAACCAACCTGTTGGAGTTATCTATAACAAAACACTTGTCTTTGTTGAAGTTAACATGTAGATTATCATTACATAGTTGGCATACTTATCAAAATTTTTCATTCCTTCAATAAACAGAATATCTTAGAGTGTAGGCATACCTTTGATATTTAGAGTTCCAATGCCAACCACTTTATTTTTGGAGTGATCACCAAAGGTTACATTACCTTCTTCACAAGCTGTGTAGTTCAACAAGACTTCCTTCTGTCCTATTATGCGTTGAGAATAGCCACTGTCAAGGTACCATACATCGTTTATACTTGTTGCAAATGACATATGTGCAACATATCCTCTGAGTTTTGCCTTTCTGACCTAGATTCGCCTTTGTCTAACTATCTGCTGATTCTTGTTGAACTCAACTGTCACAAGTTTGCGCCCTTGTTGTAGATCTTTAACAAGTCTTAAACAGATGTCCCAAGTATATCTTGCAAGTAAAGAATAGTTACAAGTAACAGGGGGCTTTTTAGGCTTCCTAATGAACCTCTTTTTGTCTGTAAATGTCATTTTTCTCTCTGATTCAGTCCTACTTGTTGAAGTAGTGTTGCTATTGTTGCAGCCCTGTTGTGTGTTTTCTACGCCCTTATACTTAATTTTATCATAATCTCTAACAATATGCACACAAACACTAGGCAATTGCACATATCGTTATGATTAGTATAATGGCAAGTAAATTTAAATGTCGTATCCACAGGAATGGTTAAATATCATTACTCACTTTCCACTCCATTGTTTAGCCTATGAAATTTGCTTGCGAGATAATAGAATAATTACAAAGAATAAAAACCTAAATTAACCAATAAAATTCCGTTTAACTAAAATTTAATTTGCAAGAGAAAATTTCAATTGAGAAAGTAATACATGAATGGAAAATTCCCTTAGAATGCCTATGTGATAGAAAAGTCCGTAAGTTAATGAATTTCCCTTCTTATGTTTGATGAAATTCCTCAATTAGAACTCACTCAATCTCTAGATGAAAGTCCTCTATTCTTAGATTAATTACTTGAAATCTCTTTCTAACCAATTCAACCCAAGAATGCATTAAGATTTGCAAATTTCCAATTAGATTTCTCTAATCATCAAGAAAGTGTTGAGATTTCTATCTCTAGTCATCTAAATGTCAGGTCCAGTCCAAAAATATAGCCCAATTGATGAATGATAATAACAATAACAAATAGAACAAGTATTTAATAAAAAGCTCTTTAGGGTTAGGAAAAATGGGTTGGAGGGTGAGTGTTAGACAAACGGCTGAGGATAGGGTTCTTTTAGCGACGGCTACAAACAACGTGCGTGAGAGAGTCAATGTCGTTGAGGAAACGACATCGGATTCTACTGAAGAAGAGGTAGAGAGAGAGCATTACAAGGAATAACAAGAAGCACATAGTTATAGTCAAAAGCTCACAGGTAAGTGATTTAATCTCTTTGATTAAACTTAAAAATATATATACATATTCATATGCTTGAAGAATGCTTGAATGATTTATGTTTCTGATTCTTTCTGCAAAATGAATAATTTGTTATGATTTTAATAACCTATTTGGTTGCCTAGATTATTCCGTGAAGCTATTTTGTTTTGTTTTAACCCTCGTAATGAGGTAATTTCTGTTCTGTTCTACCTTATCCCGACCACCTTAGAGAGATTATTTGAAACCCATTATAGTATTAATTGTATCTTATTCTTTATCTTGGTTCTTCTTTCATTATGTGCTATGAAGTTTATTGCTACTGATGGTTGAAATTATGTATTCACTATTTGCTAGTAGAGAAAAATATTTAAATATTTATATACAACTATATATATATCTATATATGAATGGTGATTGATTGCATTAATTATTGTTGTTTGTTATTTTTTTGAAAAGCATTACCTATTTTCTAAAATTCTCTGTGATGCTGTGAGCAAAAAAACAAGAAAATGTCTGATATCCTGACTGTTACTGTTTCTATGCGTGGGAGGCGTCTAGTGGAATGAACTGAAATGGATTTCGTCTCTATGATGTGGTTCCAAATTGGGTCGAGTTTTTTACAAATTTGGAATTTTCGTTAATGCTTGGATGCTAGCGTAGGCCTTCGTCTAGCAAGAAATTCCTCTTTGTAACCGATCTAGCAGAATGTTGGGCCAACGGATGAAAGTGTACAACAAAGAACTAGGCTGGTTGCTATTATTTTGTTGACCAGCAAATGTCATGGGTCGAAGCCCAGTAAAGATGGGCAGTGTGCCCAGCCGAGTTTTGGGTTAGAGCCCATCCAGCAATTGGGCGTCTGCCCACCAGATTCATGGACTGCCATTTGGGTTTAGCCCAGACTTTTTTAAAAAAAAAACTCTGTTATGGCTGCGTTTTTTAGGCTTCCCAGTTTCTCTTTTTTGCATATATATATATATATATATATATATATATATATATATATATATATATATATATATATATATATATATATATATATATACATATTATTATTACTGAACTTTATTTAAAAAAATTTACAAACTTGATTTTATCTTGTAGAGAAAAATGTATACATTTTAGTCATTATTTGGATAAGGGATTTAATTACTTACTGAGTTATAACTCACCCCTTATCAAATTATATTTCAGATAACGATTCTGACGACTTTGAGAGTTTGGACGAGGAATACTAGGAAGCGATTTCAAGAACTGAAGGTAGATTGCGAATTCTCTGAGAATCGGTTGATAGTAAAGAGAAGTACTTGGGATAGTTTGTAATTCAAAAATAATTTGAGATATTTTATTTATTTTTGATTAATTATTTTAAAATTATTTAGTATTTCTCTTAGTATTATTTGAATTCATTTAATTAAGTTAGTATTCTCTAATGCTAAGGACCTTGTGTTTCTTAATTTCAATTCGGAAACAAGGTCGTGTTGCGCTTCGATTCCTAGGTCTTTAACCCAATTTCGGGGCGTGACATTAAATCACTCTCATTATTTGTGTCATAGTCTATTTCATCCTTCCTTTCTCAAATCCAAGTGAAAAATCCATATTATAAATCAATTATCAACCAAATCAATTCAAGCAATCAAATTCACAAACAATCCATAAGAAATCAAAATTCAATCAACCAAAAGAACCAATCATTCACATAGATAATAACTAGGGTTCATAACAATCCATGTATTCAAGAATTTAGCTCATCAATATATTACAATTCAAAGAACATAAAGCAACAAGGAAAGAGGAAGAATTGCTCATTTTCATGGTTCAAATCTTATCTTCTTCAAGGCTTGAAGTTCTCCAACTTGGTTGTGAAAAGTTGTGTTCTTGAGCTTGAATCTTCAAGATTGATTGCTCCTTCTTCAAAGGTTTTAGTGGTTTTTCTCTTTTGCATCTCTTGGCCTCCTCCAAGAACCCTAGCCGTTACTCTTTAAAACTCATAACATCCTATATATAGTTCTCCCAGAAAATGACAGAAAAATTAGGAAAATCTGTCTTTGGACCAAACCATGCCATTTAAGAGGGGTCTAAGTGGTGCATTTTGGCTTCTTGAAGGCAGTGCTGCTTGGTCCCTTGAAGGCAGTGCCATTTGGTCCCAATTTTACTCCAATTTTTTTGCTGCACGATAGTGGCAGCTATTTTGAATTCTCGATAAATTTAGAGCATGAAATCGGCTGATCTAGGTCTTTATATCTTCATAACAGTTGTAGATCATAATCTCATCTTTCCACATTGCTTTCAATCACCTCAATTGGACATCTAGAACGCAAGATATTATCATTCTACCAAAATGTGTCAAAACTAGGACAAAATCCAAGATAGATGACTTTGTAACATATGCAGGATGGGCAAACGAACTTGGATTGATATAAATTTTGCCATTCTAAGAACTTCAAAATGTCTTCTATAATTGTCTAGAATTCACTTTTGTATTTGAAATCTCTATAGAGGTCAAAATCTCACTTGAATATTCTCTATCATGCTATTTTGCTTTGCATTTTTCTGTTTTCCTCATTGTTTAAAATCTCTTTGTTTGCTTTATTCAATTTCAAATCTTCAATAAACTCACCTAAAGCAAATAAGAGATAAAGAGAGTGTAAATGTTGATTGGAACTCCAAAATTTAATAGAAATTTAAGCTTGAAATAATCATTAGATGAAGTACAAATATAAAATATCAAGCCTAGTCCTGTCAAATCTCCTGATGGCTTACCAATGGATAATACTTAATCAAGCTTCATCTTCCCTGAATTTATCCTTTTGATATAGTGTTCTACGCCTTTTCTAGTTTGCCATTGCTAAGACTTTCAAAATTTGTTTAAAATCGTCCTTTGGCAACATGTCATAACATATATATATATATATATATATATATATATATATATATATATATATATATATATATATGATAATTGCTTATGATAAGGCCTTTCTCTTCTTTATTTTTTTGAAAAAAAATTAGGTATTTCTTTAGTACTCTTTTTAATAACTTATTTCTCTATTTAATTCTTTAAGTTAAGTTTACCTAACAACTAACTCCTTCCGAAATTAGTTAGTTGTTTCTATGTAACTCTCAAATAATTATCATAGAGATTTCATAGACCATCAAAATGACAATAATTGTAACAACTTACTCTCAAGCAATCCTACCTAAGAGTGAGTAATCACTTTTATGTTCCAGATATGCAATGCAACTTAAAATATCAATATGTGATTCAAGTATAAATCTACTATTTTTAAATAAAAGTATTGGGCAGAGAAACGAAAGAAAATGAGGGAAATCTAATCATGTTTTTCCTTTCTCACTTCATGTATTAAAGAAAAGCAGTTGTCATTACTCTGAGATTACACATTCGGTCATCTATAATGTTAATTGCACTAAATGGAATACCAATATATTGTTCAAGTTTTCCTAATGTTGTACCTAGAGTTACAAGGTCTCATACTATATCCCGTTATCTGATCCTAGTAATTTGTACAATTACTTTGATTACGCTGAAAGAGCTGAAACCATAAGAATGCTAATTGGAGAGAAAATTCATCCTGCCGTAACTTTTTTCATTTCTCAAATATCAATTTTTTTTCAAAGGGAACATCAATTTATGCAGTAGATGATAAAGATCTCCAAGAATGCGGATCCTTTCACTAAATATCAGAAATGAGTTAATATTACATAGGTTCCAATTCCCAGGAGATTATAAGGCCGAAATTGATATATGAGAACATGAGTTACCATTTTTTGTTGTTGTACACAAAACCCATTCCATCATCTGTATGTAAGAATTTGGTCTTTATTAAAAGATCTTAATGTAGTCTACATATCATACGTAGTTACTATCTCTTCTCCTATTTTAATAAATCATGTAAATATTAATAAATAGATGATTAGTTATAATTTTGAAATATAATCTGGATGTTTCCTTGAGGGAAGGAAACTCTAATTGGTATCCATCATATAAGAATCCCTAGCCTAACCTATATAGAGCCTTTGTAACACCATCACTTCATGGTTTTCTTTTTCATTTTTTTTAACGTTGATAGACATAGGCTAGAAAACTCTCATAAAAAACAATTCGGAGACATATTATACAATTATTTTAACAATCTTGGCTAAAGGTAAGTATTTTAGTTTTTTTTTGCTACGAGACATATTTTGATTCATGTCTATATTAAATTTCTTTCATGTAATATCAAAACCATGTTTATCTATGTTGTTTGGTTTTGTGTTTTATTGAAAGGAGAAAAGGTTTGAGCTTTAGCCTTATGTGATTCTTCTATTTTCAAGACTTGATTTGTCTTTTGAAAGTTTTGAGCTTTCGTCTTATGTGATTGTTTTTCCAATATTTTATTCAGTTTCGTTGAAGTTTTCAATGAATACAATGGTTTTCCTAGAAGATTTCACTAGTTTCTGTTCGATTTCTATGAAGTCTTCTATGACGAGTTTTGTCTTGTTCTTTGCTTCATATAAAATGAGTTTTTGCTGTCAATTAGAATTTAGACAACAAATTGGATTTACAAATTGGTTTTGTTCTATGTGAGAATTTGTAAGTTGATGAACTGGTCATGGTCTATGAACATCTTTAATGTTTTATTATTGTTGACCAAATTAATTTGACAAAATATGATCCTTGTCGATATGGATTGCTTCAATTCTGTATTGTAAATTTTTAAATTTTTTGTTACAAGTTTATGTTAGAAATTTTATTATAAATTTAGAGTAAGGATATTTTATTCCTTCTAATAAAGCCTTAAACTTTTAGCGAGGGATTAGCCACGAAATAGAAATTAGATAATTGCAAAACTATTTCTATTAAAATTTAATTATTCAATCACTAATCCCTCACTAATTAGTGGGGGAGTAGCAATGACTTATTTTTTGGTCAAACTTATGTTCTCTCTCGCTAAACAGTTGCAAATTTAGCAATGGAATTCTACCGTTGCTAACTTCCGTCGCTAATCCTGTATTTTCTTGTAGTATAGGGCATCAAGATCTTTCAAGTTGTGCCTCTATAAAGTCTCTTTGAACTTGAAATGCTGATTTATTTTATTTTAATTCAATGACATTCTTCATTATATTTCTAGACTATAATTCAAAAAAAAATTATGTCAGGGAATTAAATATGATATGATTAAATCTCATTTCCCTATGCAATTTCGTGCAAATCAACATCTACTTAAGTTGATTTTCAAATAATTATTTGAGGTGTCACAAAAGATATTTATATTCGTGTCAGTTGTTTAAGAGTAGCCAAAGCATCTTAAAATCTTAACATATAAGGGTTTTAGTCACATAATGTTTTGGTAGCTAAATAATGATATCTTTATAAAAAATAATTTTAGAGGTATATTTATTATATTATGTCTACATACAAAAACCTTGTCAACATAATGATAGTTAATGTTTTGGAGGTGTCTTCGAAATGCAACGTTGTGTATATGAGTAGCCACAACATCCAAAGTATTTTAAAGTACTAAGAATTATTAATCATATTAAGTTTCGTGATTAGTAATTATCAAAACAGATATTTTATTATGCATCTCACTTATTCTATATATGTATACTATTTAGTTTTTTCAACATTAAAATAAGTTGACAAATTTAAAAATATTCTTGAATGTCATTGTGGAGGTTTATTTTATATCATGTGTGTAGGAGTTACCACAGAATCTTAAGCATTTAATATATAAAGATAAATTTATCCTCGTAAAGTTAATAGGTTGAATTATGATATTTAGAATAATGTAATTAATTCATTGAAATAATAACTCGGGCCCACAGGGAGGTTATTATTTTGATGAAATTAATTGAAATAAGGCTGTAAACTAGACGTTTAAAAAATTATCCTATACCCACAGGTATGCATGATTTCTCTTACCATTTTAGTTTCTTTATCTTATTATAATGCATTTTGCTAAATTCAATTATGGTTAGTAGTTTTGGCACATCAAATGTGAGAATTTACTTTTGAATTGATAATTGTTGATTCATTAACTGATGGTTTGAAATTCATAGCATTAATGTGTCTTTATCTTGGTTATTATGTTTTTTTTCCTTAATTATTAATTGGAAAAATTCTTTTACAATTTTAATATTATTTTGTGACACCTTTGCAATGAAAATTGTTGGCATGCACAATATAGTAGGAGTGTGCATAAGTAAAGTACAAGGTCTGATTTTATGTTTTGAGTCATTGTTGATATTTCTTTTTAGTCTAGATCTCTTCTTGTCTACTCATAATTATATGCATGTTTGTATACACATAAAGATGAATGGTCAATTATAGAATATTTGACCATGTGTGTTAAAACGAACTATAGACAATATAAGACACATAAAATATTATTCTCATCTTACAATAAAAGAAAATATTTATAAATCGGTAAAGTATTTCAATTAAAAAAATACGAGTATGCTTTAATGGTATCTCATAGGAACAATGCTGGAATGTTGTAAAGCAACTTACCTTTATTTGTTGAATGACTCATAAGGAAATGATCTCATTTTGTAGTCCATTTTATGGAATCTGATAACATAAAGAAAATTCATTATGTAATCCATTCGCCAATTTTGTGCAGGATTTTACGAAAATAAATTTTATTTTCATTAAAGCATCCATTTATGATGCATTTGGATGAGTTGGAG
Source organism: Rauvolfia tetraphylla (assembly GCA_030512225.1). Classification (NCBI taxonomy): domain Eukaryota; kingdom Viridiplantae; phylum Streptophyta; class Magnoliopsida; order Gentianales; family Apocynaceae; genus Rauvolfia; species Rauvolfia tetraphylla. The sequence goes on from JAJQKT010000012.1 coordinate 4,604,222, forward strand.
TTTAGAATCAATTTTAAAATATTATTTTTGAAAAATATATTCCATGAGTTACTTTTTTAACTATTTATTTCAAAATTAAATTGCTTTCTTCAATTTTGAATTTTGAAAATGTTTTTTCAAATTTTCAAGTCAAACTCACTCATAAATATTAGTTTTAATCTTGCATAATAATATAATTGTTATCATTTATAGCTCAACTATTTTTGACATATGTATATAGGAAGTTGTAAAATATCTCTATAAAGATTACTAAATGAGGAATGAAATCCTTAAAGTTCAAGATTTTTTCGATTTCTTTAGTAATTATTTAGATAGCATAAAGTAAGGCAAACCCATCAAGATTATTGAAAATGTCAAATGAATTCTGAATCCCATGAGATTATACGTGTTTTCAAATGCTTTTATTTCTTTCGTAAATAGCGAGACATATCTTTTCTCATTTATTGATAATTATTCACAATAAGGTCTTTTCTTATCCTTGTTTGATAAAATTGAAGTACTTGATACTTCAAGAGGCCTGAGAATACTTCAAAAGGTTTGAAAATCAGGAGAAAGGAAGAAATAAAAGATGGAAAGGAACATTTTGAGATATTCTATTTATTTTCTTCATAAAGCATGCGGTGAGATTAAGAAATGAAACTATATTTGATTATTGTGGGAACAAACCTATTTGTAATTTAAGTTACCTCTACATTTGAAAATGTTTTAGAACCACTTTTGCGTACAAGTTGAGGTTTCTTTTGATTTGTCTTTACAAGAATGTTTGGAAACTACATTTCTAAGGACTGCACATATGAAAGTTTTCAATTGTGGTAAGGAATTTAAAACCCTTAACAATTGAAATTGGATAAGGATAATAAGTGGTCTTTATTTGATATTATTTTTAACTCCAAAGGGTTTAAATTTAATATCCTTTTATATTCTCCATCTAGTTTTTCAAACTCAAAATGAGGATTTCTTTGAGAAGCCACATAAAGATATATATTTTTTTCCATAGATTAAAGATGTCAAAAACAGTGGGAGTTATGCTCTTTATGAATTTAGAGTTTTAATTATTTCTACTGATCGTATAACTTTGATATTCTAACTATTTTGTTAGAAGGAAAATGATTCAATTGTGTTTTTATAAGTCCTGAATAATTTAGACTCTATATTTTGGTTCGATGTCATAAAACAGTGCTTTATTTGAGGTTAGAGTTAAGTCTAAATCTTGTTCAAATTACTAGAGTTAACCTTTATTAGTGCATACTAATATAGGTCACTATAGTTTATCCAGTAATGTTGAGTAGTACAATTAGACTTATTTCTCAAATTTTCATTTAAAGGGCATCTATTATCATGAAAACTTATTTTATGTTTTAATGAAGGATTCTATTGGAGTATTCATTGCATTATAACTCGCTTTGATATAGAGTTGCTTTTAATGGATATCAAAATGTGGTTTGAAATAAATCTCATATAATAGAGAGGTATACATGTGCATGTATAAAGATTTTCATAAATTTTGATGATTCATTTTTTTCCAAGATAATAAAAATATCTATATGACTGAAATTTATTCCTCCAATAGTGTATCTAAGTTACAATGTTGTTTCTTCATTTTATTTTGAAATGCATATCATTGTTAATTTATATACCTCAAGGTTAGTGGGAGTAAATAAAGTCTCTTACTCTCATATGTAAGTATTTATTTTGCAAAATTTGACAAAAGGATATATGTGACTTTCGAGTAATTTTATTTTGAATACCGATTATAGGGGTCTTAATTGTAATCTTTTGTGTTATTTGCATAGAGATTCATAAAGGGTTGTAAAGAACATTTTATCAATGTTCTTGTGACCCAAATGTTGGTATTCTTATAAAATTATATAAAATACTACTTATTACTCATTCTTGTCACATTTAAGATGATTATTTGACATATGATGGTATTACAGATATATAATTTGGTATATTGTTCGTCGCTTTAGCTTTTGGCCAAATTTATGTTATTCGCCTTTGTTGTCCATTTTGAATAATTTATTTTGATAGTTGAATAAGCAACTTGATATAAAGTTTCTTTGTCAATTTGAAGAAAGTAGCTATTCAGTATAAAGTCATGGAGTTGAAATTTTAGTTTGCCGACTGATTTGTTACTCAACTTTTCAAAATCAACTAGCAGATAAAGGTATTGCTATACTGACATTATTTGTCTAGACATTTAAGTAATTTTACTTAGATGATGGTGCAAATAAAGTTAATGTATAAAGTTGTGATCCATATTGGATCCATAAGATTGGACCCTAAATGGCTTATATTAAGTTCATTCATAAAGTTTAGGAGATTGATTAGGAGATGCTTTGCATTGTAATTCATGGAAGGGAGTGTTCAACAGAAAAGCATAACTACTATGATTCTTGTATTACATTTTCTAATTAAATACCCGTTACATTACCATATTGCAATAAAGTGATTGTAAAGTTACTTGGCCGTATTTTGGATTTTTACAATCATTCATAAAGACATTTAACTGATTATAACTTGTGGACCAAGTGGAAGAATATAAGATTTTGCTCTTCACTAAAAAACCTTAATATGGCCCACATATTACAAGTAGTTATCATATCTTCTCCTATCTAAGTAAATTAGATAAATATTAATAAAGATATAATTAGTTATGATTTTGAAATATAATCCGAATATTTTTTTGATAGAAGCAAACTCTAATTGGTACTTGTCATATGAGAGTCCCTAGTCTAACTTATATAAAAGCCTGTGTAACATCATCAATTTAAGGGTTTTTTTTCCTAATGTTGATAGGCATAGGTTAGATAGAGGAATTGAAGTGGTTCAAATCAATTTATTATCTTTACACAATTAATTGATCAATTTAGTCTTTTTCACTGCAAGACATATTTTGCTTTATATCTATATTAAATTTCTGTCACTGTATGGTTGGGGGAAAAGGTCAAAGATATATTGCTAATGAAGGAATATGGTATTTTAGTATCTTGGAATTCAGTACACCACATATGTTTTATTAAAATTTTCTTTAATATTTTACAAAGGTTTGTATTCGTGCACAACATGTGCAATATTTTTAGTGATTGATAACTTGCAATCAGCGGGCAAGTTTATGGTTCATATTCTTACTTTCTTTTCTTTTCTTTTTCCCCGTGTTCCTTTTCAGCAATCTGATTCTGCATAAAAATTGCAGAAAATGGTTCAAAATGGCTAACTTGGTCAAACGTGTTAGTGAGTTCTCTAACACATATATCCAGGTACTCCCGCACAAGATCTATGTGTGCATCCTTTCTTTCCTCGAAAACTATTGATTTGCTACATTTGTTTGTTAGGCAACTTGGAAAGAATAACTCCTGGAAAGAGCACTTATGGGTCATGGACAAGAGTGAAAACAGGATAAAGACGGCGGAGACTTCTCTTTTGCGTTATCATATTCAGACGAGGGACCTCTCCGTCCTTATGCGTATCATGACACATTTATTCATTGCTCCAGGTGAAACAACGGGTGCCGCTTCAGCTTTGCAGTAGAAAGCAGCGCAGACTCTACGATAAGGCTTCACTATGGAAGGACTAGCATTGCTCTGATACGGTGTAAGATTATCCTAGTCATCCCTCTATTATTTTATGGCTTATCGAAGTATTTTCACATTTTTATTGTGTTTGCTCTTCTTTTTTTTTTCTTTTTTTCTTTTTTGTGCAGCATGAAATGTGAAGATTCTGAGGTACATAAATATTGAATGCCATTCAGAGGTTGTCCTAGACACCCAAAAAATTCAGGTTTTGAGAATGTTAGCTGCCAGATTTGCCTGGCATATGTGCAGAATGAGTGGCATGTGTAAAAGATTAATGATGATGCAAAAATACAGCACAACAGTCCTCTGCTTATATTTTCCTCTAAATTTTGTGTTCAACAATCTTATTAATTGTTAGAACATTTTGTAAATGATCATTATTTGGAAAAATTCAAAGATTCACCACAAGTATTTATGTTTATTTCTACCATATTTGTTTCGTCATTCAAAATTTTTGCTTGACAATCACTAATTTACTCCATTTAATGTGATCTTACTGAAGCTTCCCCAGTTCAGCTTGCCAGGCACATCAGAAAGAATACAACGGTGGACTCCTGGAAAAAGCAATCATGGGTCATAGACAAGAGCGGAAACAAATGCCGGCTTGAGGATTGTAGTTGCCAGATTTGCAAGGATTATGTGCAGAACGTGTGGCATACCCCAGAAAATTGATGATGGATTATGTTTTTGATTTAGAAATTTGTACTGTTTTAAAAGCAGACAAGTTTGTCGTTCGCTATTCTTTAATCATAAACTATTTTTATGACAATACAACAGCATTGTGATTTAATGTTTGATACATCTCATAGCTGTCAGTCCTTGCTGTTATAAATTAGCCAAAAAATGAATGCCTAATAAAGAAAATGTCTTTTAACTTATATTCCAATCCTAGTAAAGAAGAAACACTTCAAATTTAAATCCCTCATATTGGTATATTTCATAGTAAGGTACGATTAACATGCATAAAGTATAAATATTGATAAAAACACAAAACGTCAATAGAAATTCAACATCAAAAGGATCACACAAATCGAAAACAAATAGCATATATCAAGAGTCAGTATCCAACACTTGAATAGAAACAGTACATTTTAACACATGAACAGCATAACAAGAAGATAAAATGTGCTGCTGAACTTTGTCAAGATAAAGTCTCTATATCATGAGTTCTTTGACAAACTCGCTCAAGACATTTGCTTAAGATGCAGAGTTCTGTCGTTAATTTTTCCATGAGTTTCCACGAGAGTTTATGAGAGTTAATTTGCTCTCACATAAATATAATTGCTGGACAATCTTGAGATTCTTCTTCTGTAAGATTGATATCCCAAGAATATAACAAGAAATCCCAAAATATTAGGATATCAATCTCCTAGATATTTGGTGTAGATAGATTGTCATGAGATCTACAAAATCTTATGATCTTCAAGAGATACCAAATATCTTCTCCTTACCTTAATGAAGTTTTGCTCAAATAATGACAACTTCTAAATAGACTCCAGATATATCATATGTACTTTATGGAATGATCATTTTGACCTTGAATTTCTATTGAATTATGGTGTTCTGATCACCATTTACACTCCATTTGTCCCTTCCTTGCTTAGGTGAGTTTATTGATGATTTGGAGTACAATGAACAACGAAGGAGATTCTACACACTTAGAATGATGAAAGAAGAAAAAAAGCCTCCCTAAGCATAACAGAGCAGCAGAATAGAGCATTTTCAAGTGGAATTTGACCTCCATAAATGTTTCAAATGCGGAAGTAGCCTTCTTGACAATTGTGAAGGACATTCTGAATTTTACATAATGGTAAAATTTATATCAATCCAAGCTCTTTTGGCCTCCCTAATACTAGTGCAAAATCAGTGCTCTAGTTTCAGTTTTGATAGTGTCTGGTACAATGACCATATCTTGAGTTCTAGACATCCAATTGAGGTTATTCAAAGCTCTCTGGAATGATAAGATAATGATCTACAACTGTTATGAAGGCATCAAGGCCTAAATCATCCGATTTCATGCTCTGAATTCACCAAGAAATCAAATAAGTATCACAATAGCAGAACATAGGATTACTGCAGCAAAATTGAGTTGAAGTGGTGTCGCTTGGATTGGAGCAGGTGGTGACAATTTCAAGAAGCTAGGCAGTGCTATTCGGGCTGCAACATCTTTTTCTGCATTTTTCCTCTCCATTTTGGGAGATATATGTATATATATATAGCTTTTAAGGGCAAAGAGAGAGGAGGCGACTAGGGCTTGGAAAAGCCAAAAAGGGGAGAGCTTGGAAATCAATCTTGGAGATTCAAGTTGAAGAACTCCAAGTTTTGAAACAGTTGAACACATGAGAATGAGCAATTCTTCTTCTTTCATTGTTGCTTTATGTTCTTTGATTTGTAATATGAGGATGAACTAAACATTTGAATACTTAAATGGTTATGAATCCTAGTTATTATCTATGCAAATGAATTTATTTTCTTGGTCGATTGAGCTCTAAAATTCTTATGTCTTGATTGTGGATTTGATTGCTTGAATGAACTTTATTGTTAGTTGATTTATGAGTTTGGTTTTTCACTTTGAACTGAGAAAGGAAGGGTGGAATACAACATATACAAACAATGGGGATGATTTAGGAAACTAGAGAAATGGGCCTCAACATCTTCTTGGTAATTATATAAATCTAATTGGAAAATTCGATACGAGCTCTTGGAATTGGAATAAGTTTGGCAGCAGATCACGAAATCTTGGCGATCTTCTCTATCTAATGAATGGGGAGTCTGCTTTAAAATTGTCCGCCCCGCACTCACCCCCCAAGTATATGTTTCAACAGGAATCATAGATTCGAAACCTCTGGTAAAATGCCCGCCCGTAACCCAGCAGATAAAGTACATTACATAGTCCAGGGATTGGCGACTTACCCATTCAGTGGTCTTCTAAACCTTTGGTATAGGTTCAAATCCTATTGGACGCAAATTATTTCCATATTTTTTTTTTAGATTTTGATATCAAGAAAGGCCTTTTAAGTAATTTGGATTTGAGACCCTATTACCCTTTATAAGATAAAAGCAAGTAAGTGATCCACTTTTTTATGCTTATTCCTGAAGTAGAAAACGGTCCATTTGTTCCTGAATAGCTTCTTTCAAAAGGGCTTCCGCTTCCTCGGTGAATGTCTTGGTAGAAGAGATGATTTCTTGGAACTGAGGTTTATTAGTTTTTACGTAAGTCCGTAACTCAACAAGAAATTTCCTTACCTGTCCAATTTCTAATGAATCAAGATAACCGTTTGTTCCGGTATAAATAGTCATTATCTGTTCTTCCACCGCGAGAGGACATTCATACGTTAAATTAGTAAGAAAGAGATTTCAACTAACTAATCTAAGGGTAGAGGACTCTTATCTAGAGATAGAGAGAGCTATAATATAGAAATTTCACCAAACATAACAAGGGAAAGGTAATCAACCAAGGGATTTTTCTATCACATGGGTAATTCTAGGGGGATTTTCCATTCAAGTATTATTTTCTCAATTGAATTCCCTCTTGCAAGCAACATTAATTAGGCTAATTTTAATTACTTAAGTTAGACTATTTTTTCTACTAGTTATTTCAATCATTTTTATAATTGAATTGATAGACTAAATGAAATACCTAAAGGGGGAGGGGGGTGTGAATTAGGTATTTGGCTAATTTTTCGCAAATACAGTCCTTTTATAATTCTAAGCAAAAACTGATTGTATGTACTTGATTCAATAGAAGAGTAAGACAATTAATAGCAAAGCAGTAGAACAATATAAGAACAAGTGAACAAAAGCAATTCATAGTGGTTCGATCTCTTCAAGATCTACATCCACTACCTTAAGTCTACACTTAAGGATTTCAAACAATCTACTATAAGCTCAAGTCTACAAATTACACAAAAGGCTCACCACCCAATGGTTTTACACTCACAACCTCTTTTAGTAATTGTAGAAACAAGGATCACCCTTCCACAAGGATTTTATATCTAAAGACAACCTAAAGACTAATCTAATCCAAGGCTCACCCACTCACAGGTTTTACACAACAACCTTGATTAATCTAGTCTATGGCTCACCCTTATCAAAAGGATTTTATGTCACAAGATAACCTTGCAATGAGCTAGTAGAAAAAACACAGTTTAATAGAGAAGGAAGAATGTGTAGATGTTACCACTTGTTGGTAGATGTTTACACAATGTTGCACCTTCACACTTTGTTGTCTTTGGAATCTTGAATGATCAATTGAAAGCACAAGACAAGAGAGAGCTTGAAATGTTTGCTAAAGGCTTTGGAATGTTTAGAGTTTTCAAGAATTCAAAACTTACAAAAAATCTGAAGTTTATAACTTTTATAAATGTGAAAATTCAAATGCAACAGCTATAAAACGGGTAGTTTCAGAGAAGTTCGGACGTCCGAACTTCATGCCATGCATCCGAACTTTCGTCCGAACTTTTCTGTGCCAAGCTGTCTGGAAAAATTCGGACATCCGAACTTTACTCCATGCGTCCGAACTTGCATCCGAACTTCTCTGGAAGCACAGTAACCATTTTCCAAAGTTTGGACGACCAACCTTGCATCCAAACTTATCAAATTTAGTCAAATTTTTTGAAAATCATTTTTAATAATATTGAAAACGTTTTGCATGAATGGACACATCATTTAGGCACATTTAAACACAAAAACCATTACCAAAACATTTTAATCATACAAAATCTACTTAAGATCGTTTGAGATTTCAAAAGCATACTTGTTATCACAAAGTTTATTGAAAACCAATTTGAAAACAAGTTTTGTGCTCTCTCATGCATTCAACTGATTCCAATACATACAAGTGTAGAGTTTACAGAAAAATATATCTATTGAGTATAAGAACTCTACACTCTAAGTCTTCAATGCCTTCAATCATATTGAACATACTCTTCAATCTTCAATCACCTTTGGCATAGTTGAGTTGTTCTTGCATTGTGACTTCAAGGCAATAAGACTTCATGCTTCTCAATCCATCAATCCTATCACTCAATCATACAAGTACATTAGTTCTCATCAATGTTTGCCATTATTCAAAACTAATAATAACTACATGATTTGCCCTTGGGGCTAACAATCTCTCCCTTTTTGATGATGACAAACTTTGATGCAAAATGTGATGGATATAAACAATGTAGTACAAAGAAGCATTAATGTCAATGATGAATAATAACCAATTTAGCACTTTGACAAACAAAAGGCTCAATATGAGCCTATGACCCATCCAACCTCCATTTACCTCCTTCCTTCCAACTAAGATAGAAGATATAGCATTTAAGCATTTAGAAAAAGTTCTAAGAGAGGTTTTAAGGTTGTAAAACTTTAACAATGCTCCCCCTTAGATTGTGCTCATTTTTCAACAAGTTTGGACTTGTGATGCTAAGCATCCGAAATCTGATATATCAAGTCCAAACATTAAAATAGGAGAAATGAAAGCTGCAATTTTCGAAAATAAGCTTTCCTAAGGTTGTTCAAACATATTAGAAGAGATTAAAACATATCTGAATCAATTTGAACAACAAAGGAATACATTTTGACAAGAAAATATGGATGCATCCAAATATCAGAACATGCATCCGAACTTTTAAATTTTAAATCCGAACTTTAAAATATGTGAGATGAAGGCTGTAATATTTAAAAGTAAGTGTTCCTAATTTTTTTCAAATATGATAGAATGATTTGAAACAGTTAGAATAACAGAAAAATCAGTTTTGGCAAAACAGTTTGGATGTCTCCGAACTTTTTGGTTTGCATCCAAACTTCAAGTCCAAACTTATAAATTCTATCCTCACATATTATAATTCTTTCCAGTTTAAATTTCAAATGTATAAATATAATCAAAACATGCCAAACACACATTGCACATATAACATATATTGCATAAGCACACACATTTCACATGTTTGCAGCACACATGCCAAAAAATAATTTTCACAGTGCATTTTGCAGCTCATCTTCTCTCTCCCTCTTTTGTCATCACTCAAGAATGGGAAAATGAAAATGAGACTGTCATTACTAAAGGAAGCTCTCAACTCTAGGGTTTCATCATTGAGCTTCATACCATTCACTCTATTACATAGGCCATATTAATCTAGTGATAGAATGCAGAAACTTAAAGTGCAAAAACAGAGATATTTGCATAAAACATGCCAGTAAAGGTTTAAAATAAATAAAAGCAATAAATGGAAATGAGAGTGAAGATATGCTTAGTCTTTGGATATTGATGGAGAGTCCTTTCTTGGTTTCTTCTTTACAACAACATGCTTGACTCTTCCATGGCCAAATGTTGGATTTGATGGGGTTGCTATTTCAGCTCTTGTAATTTGGCCTCCTTCTTGACTGATTTCAGCTTCTTGCACTTCTTGATCTCTTTCTTGAGACTCCATGATCTGTTCATTGCCATTCCCTTGATCACCATCATCATCTTCATCATCACTATCACTGCCTTCTTTACTTTTCTTGTTATCTTCATCATGCTCATCATCCTTTTTCTCTTGAGTTCTAGAAGGCCCTTCACCACTTTGAGGATTTCTTATCAATATTTCCTCAATGTGCTTGACTCTATTCTCCAAACTATCCAGTTTTCCAAGCACCATAGGAGCAAATGTTTCAAAGAATTTATACATTTTCTCCATTTCTTTCATGTGGTTGTTCAGTGCTTCTTGAATTTTATTCTCTCTTGAAATCTCATCAGCACTAGTACCTTCCCCAGCAATAGGATGTGATTGTGAAGTTGGCTCTTCTTCAAAGAGTCTTCTTTTGGAGAGAGGCTGCTCCCCCTCACTTGTTGAATCATGCCTTCTCTTAGTTTTCATTTCCCTTGCCCATGTCTCTGCCTCATCTTCTTCTTCTTCTTCAATTTCCTCACTTTCCTCTGCTTCAACTCTCTTTGGAGGGGTCTCTCTTTTAGTTCTCCACACTCCCTCATCATCAAGAGTCAATTGCATCCTTTTGAGAGAGTCATTTGTATAAATTTGTCCTCTTTTAAAAGCTTGTCCTCTAATAGGAAGCTTGACTCGAAAATGTTTGAAAAATCTTGTAAGAAGTCTTCCATATGGTAAAGCCTTGTTATCAGTCTTTCTAACCCCAATCATATGCTTCAATGCCATGTATCTAAAATTCAATCTCCTATGCTCATGCAAAGCAAGCATAATTACCATATGAATGTTCCCCACAAATGTTTTGTGACCAAAGTTAGGAATTATCATGGTTGTAATCATATGATGCAAACTCTTCCTCTTGCATCTAAATCCTTAACTTCCCTTTCCTTAATGGTCCTAAACTCTCTACTATTTGTGAAAGCTTCTTCAAATCTAACATTTGTAAACAGTTCTCGTTCATAGCAGTGTTATCCCAAAGAAAAATATCTTGCTCCAACATCACTCACTCCACAAATTATATTTACCAATGCATCATTGAATTCAAAATCTATTTGTGAGACTCTAGAGGAATACCATTGATTAGCATTTTCTCCCTCATATTCTATTCTCTCTTTTTTTAGATTTGCATAAAATTCGTATACAAGAGAGGGATAATACTCTTCATCTATAGCCAACAAACTACTCCACCCAATATCACCAAATAAAGATAGGACATTACCCATATTGGTGAGCTTTTCAAAATCAACTCTGTTTCCAGGGATGATTTTCCTTGATTTCTTGTTCCATTCTTCAAATTCTGATGCAGCTTTGATTGAGATGAACTTGTCTGCTCCAGATGATGATTGAGGAACCCTAATTCTCCTTGGTTCATTGAGAATTTGTCCTCCTTCACTGACTTTTGCTTTCCCTTTACCTTTTTCAACATTAGCTCCTTTAGTTCTCACCATTTTGATCTTCTAACAGAAAACCAGTGAGTTTTGAGAGGTATTTAGGCCTGGGAATTCAAAGATCCAAGTATTTTGATGTGAAAATGATGAAATCAGAGAGGGATTTATGTTTGGACGCGAGTGGGTAGAGAGAAATTTTGAAAAGGAGAGAGTTCAGATGAGAAATTATGTGAGTAACGACTTCTTCGGTTTCTTAAAAACTGCTGTAACCACAAAGTTTGGACGTCCAAACTTTTTGGTCTGCATCCGAACATGCGTCCGAACTTCTTTGTTTCTCCTGTTTCAGAAAGTTCGGACGTCCGAACTTTCTGTCATGCGTCCGAACTTTTCTGTCCAGAATTTTCTGTCAAAGTTTGGACGTTCCATTTTCACTCAATGCATCCAAATTTTTCCTGCTTTTGTCACACTCAAATAAACACATTAGTAATTGAATTTTGAGATTCCTAAGAGCCTTCTTAAATGAGTAAACCTTTCCTTAGCCAAAGGCTTTGTGAATATATCAGCAATTTGACCATTTGTATTTATATATTCTAAGCATATGTCCCTTTTAGCAACATGATCACGAATAAAATGATGCTTAATCTCTATATGCTTTGTTCTAGAGTATTGGATGGGATTTATGCTCAAATTGATGGTACTAGTATTATCACATAGAATAGGTATACAATTAAATTTATTACCATAATCAAGTAGTGTATGTTGCATCCATAATAATTGAGCACAACAACTACCAGCTGCAATGTATTCAGCTTCAGTAGTAGATAAAGACACACAAGCTTGTTTTTTACTATACCAAGACACAAGACAACTACCAAGAAATTGACAATGACCACTTGTACTTTTTCGTTCAACTTTTCATCCGACATAATCAGCATCCGAATATCCAATAAGATCAAAAGATGAAGATTTTGAAAACCAAAGACCATAGTCATGTGTATCAATCAAATAACGAAAAATACGTTTGACAGAAATTAAATGAGATTCTTTAGGACATGATTGAAATCTAGCACATAAGCACACAACAAACATAATATCAGATCTACTTGCTGTGAGATAGAGTAAACTTCCAATCATACCTCTATAAGATTTCTCATCAACATTTTTACCTTTTTCATCTTTGTCAAGTTTAGTTGATGAACTCATTGGAGTACCTATCCCTTTAGCTTGATCCATTCCAAATCTTTTCAAGAGCTACTTGGTGTACTTTGCTTGATTGATGAAGACTCCATCTTTGGTTTGCTTAATTTGCAGCCCAAGAAAGAAATTCAATTCTCCCATCATGCTCATTTCAAATTCATTTTGCATAAATTTGGCAAAGTCTTCACAAAGAGATATGTTAGTAGCACCAAAAATAATATCATCAACATAAATTTGCACAAGTAAAATATCATTATTGGTAGATGCTTTTATAAAAAGTGTTGTGTCTACTTTTCCTTTTGCAAAACCTTTTGAAAGAAGAAAACCACTTAATCTTTCATACCAAGCTCTTGGGGCTTGTTTCAATCCATATAGAGCTTTGGTTAACTTAAAGGCATGATTTGGAAATTTTTCATTAATAAAACCAGGAGGTTGTTTACATAAACCTCTTCTTCAATAAAACCATTTAGAAAAGCACTTTTGACATCCATCTGAAATAGTTTAAAACCTTTAAAACAAGTAAAAGCCAATAGTATTCTTATAGATTCCAATCTGGCTACTGGAGCAAAGATTTCATCATAATCAATGCCTTCTTCTTGGTTGAAGCCTTGAGCAACAAGTCTGGCCTTATTTCTAACAACTTCTCCTAGTTCATTTAATTTATTTCTAAAAACCCATTTTGTACCAATAATGGAATGATCATGGGGTCTTGGAACAAGAGTCCAAACTTTATTCCTTTCAAATTGATTTAACTCTTCTTCCATAGCAATAATCCAGAAATTATCACTCAATGCATCATCAATATTTTTAGGTTCTAAATGAGATAAAAGAGCAAAATTATCAATAAAGCACCGCCTTTTTTTTACTCCTTGGGAGACATCACCAATGATTTGCTCCTTAGGATGGCCTCTTGCATATGTTAGATCCTTTGGAAACTCTTGATCATTGCTTGGTTGACTATCTTGTTCTTGCTCCATTATTTCTTCTTTCTTGGCATGTTCTTCCAATGTGGGTACTTGATGATGGGTTTGATTTTCAATCATTAAGGAACCTGCATCATCTTCATTTCTTCTTTGAAGATAAATGTTAGATTCATCAAAAGTTACATGTATAGGTTTTTTCAACACATAATGTTCTTTTGTTATAGACTCTATATGCCTTTTTATTTGATGAATAGCCAAGAAATACTCCTTCATCTGATTTTCTATCAAATTTTCCTAGATTATCACTAGTGTTTAAGATGAAGCACTTACAACCAAAAACCTTAAAATAAACAATTGAAGGAGTTCTGTTGAATAGAAGTTTAAAAAGTGTTTTTCTTATGAAAGGTCTTAATAAAACTCTATTCATTACATAGCAAGCAGTATTTACTACTTCAGCCCAAAAGTATTTTGGCAAGGAATTTTCACAAAGCATTGATCTAGCCATCTCTTGTAAAGTTCTATTTTTCCTTTCAACAACACCATTTTGTTGAGGTGTTTTAGCAGCTGAGAAATTTTGAATAATACCATATTCATCACAAAATTTTGTAAACTCTTGATTGCAAAATTCTCTTCCATTGTCACTTCTAATAGAAATCAATTTATATTCAAGGGATGTTTGAACATTTTTGAAAAGTTTTGCATATTCATGAAATGTTTTATCTTTTTGAGCTAAGAAGAGCACCCAAGTAAATCTTGAAAAATCATCTACAATCACATAAGCATATCTTTTACCACCAAGACTAGTGGTTCTCATTGGTCCAAATAAGTCCATATGAACAAGTTCAAGAGGTTTTGAAGTGGAGACCATTTTCTTTGGTTTAAAAGATGTTCTTGATTGTTTTCCATGTTGACAAGCATCACAAATTCGTGTTTTATCAAAATCCATGCTTACATGTCCTAATCTTCTATGCCACAAAAATCCATCATTATCATGAATTGCAAGACATTTTATATCATTCGTGATAAGTTCATCAAGATATAACACATACACATTTTCAACTCTTTTAGCAACAAAAATAGTTTTTTTACTTGCACTATCAAGAATAGTACAAGTGTCACATTTGAATTCTACTTTACATCCATTGTCACATAATTGACTAATGCTAAGTAAATTATACTTCAAGCCATCAATGAGTAATACTTGCTTAATAAGAGGGAAAGAGCCTTTACCAATGTTACCTATTCCAAGTATTTTTCCTTTCTTCTTGTCACCAAATGTGACAAAGCCTTCACTTGTTGCTTGAAGCTCACTAACAAGTGAGGCATTTCCAGTCATATGCCTTGAACATCCACTGTCAAGGAACCATTTTGTGGTACTTGATCTAGAAGCAAATTGAACCTACACCAAATTGGAAAGAGTGATTTTTGGTACCCATGCTTTCTTGGGTCCAAGGGGGTTAGTGAAAGTTCCTTTGACTTTCCAAATGGTCTTAACACCATTTTCTATCTTTCTCTTTACAAAACATTTAGAAACCTTGTGACCATACTTGCCACAATATGTACAACAAATATGAGGCCTAGAATTAAAAGTTTCTTTAGTAAAAGAGTTTTTATACTTTGGAACATAGCCATCATGAGTAAAACGAAGACCATATTTTGCAAATGCAGATCTTTGATAACCAAGTAATTTATTTAAATTTTCTCTTCCATTTGTAAATTTTTTAATGCATGAAGTAAGATCATTAACTTTTCTTTTTAAAATCTCATGATCACCAAGCAATTTTTCAAGAGAGATAACTTTTATGCAAAGCTCTTTGTTTTCAAAAGATATGTTTTGTAAAGTTGCATTTAAAACTTCTTTTTCAATGTTAAGACAATTAATGGTCTCAAGAAGTTTACCATTTTCAACATATAATTTTGAATTCTCATTTGATAAATCATTGATTTTGGATTTCATTTCTTTATTTCTTTTTGAAGCCTTTTTCAATTCTTCATACATCTCTATAAGTAATTCACTAGGATCAACATCATCATCATAAAGATTAGAAATAGAGGAAGAAAAATGTACCTCATCATCAATTGCCATAAAACATATGTTGGCCTTTCCTTCACTGTCATCTTCACTTTCTTGTTGATCCCACGTTCTAGCCAGTCATTTTCCTTTCTTGGCAGATTTCTTTTTGTTCTTGCTATCTCTTTCTCTTTCCAGAACTTTGGGACAATCATCAACAAGATGTTCTGTGCTCTTGCATTCAAAACATTGGGGTTTGAAGGATGAAGTCTGTCCACTTTTCTTGGTTGGCTTTCTTCCTTTCTTGAGGAACTTCTTTTTGTAGAATCTCTTGAATTTCCTAACTGCCATGGCAATTTCCTCTTCTCCACTATTACCATCTTCTTTTTCACTTGAAGATTCTTCTTGTTCACTCAAGTGATTTGAAGTCTTGAGTACAACTACTTTTCTTCCCTTTTCTTCATCTTCTTTGTCATTTAATCTTTTCATCTGCATTTCATATGTGACCAGAGATCCAATAAGCTCTTCAACCGGAAGAGTTTTTAAGTCCTTGGACTCCTCAATAGCAAGTGTCTTTGGCTGCCAAGATTTGGTAGAGCATCCAAAATCTTCCTGTTTTGCTCTCCAATAGGATAACTCTTTCCATAAGCTTTTAAGCCATTGAAAATGTTAGTAAACCTTGTAAACATGTCACTAACATTCTCACCTTGTTTCATGGTAAAAAGTTTATAATCTCTAACAAGCATGGCAAGTTTAGATTCTTTAACTTGGTTTGTACCCTCATGAGTTATTTGGAGTAATCTCCACATATCATGAGTAATGTCGCAACCACTAACTCTATTATATTCAGTTACATCTAAAGTACAACTTAATATGTTCATGGCCTGATAATTCAATGTCATTTTCTTTGAATCATTTTCATCAAATTCGTCCGTAGACTTTGGTTCTAAGGTCACTCCATCAGCTCTCATTTTCATAGGAACATAAGGACCTTTTTCAATAATATTCCACAAATCAAAATTGATAGAACAAATGTATATCTTAACTCTAGATTTCCAAAAGGTATAGTTTGTTCTATCAAACAAAGGTGGTCTATTTGTGGAAGACCCATCTAGGTAAGGTAAGTTTGACATATTAGCCATAAGATCTTTAACTTCTAGGTTGTAAAACCACACAAGAAGTCCTTGCTCTGATACCAATTGAAATACCTAAGAGGGGGGTGAATTAGGTATTTGACTAATTTTTCGCAAATACAGTCCTTTTATAATTCTAAGCAAAAACTGATTGTATGTGTTTGATTCCATAGAAGAGTAAGACAATTTATAGCAAAGCAGTAGAACAATATAAGAACAAGTGAA
Organism: Rauvolfia tetraphylla; assembly: GCA_030512225.1. Lineage (NCBI taxonomy): Eukaryota > Viridiplantae > Streptophyta > Magnoliopsida > Gentianales > Apocynaceae > Rauvolfia > Rauvolfia tetraphylla. The sequence continues at coordinate 4,621,090 of JAJQKT010000012.1, forward strand.
CACAAGCAATTTATAGTGGTTCGATCTCTTCAAGATCTACATCCACTACTTTAAGTCTACACTTAAGGATTTCAAACAATCTACTATAAGCTCAAGTCTACAAATTATACATGAGGCTTACCACACAATGGTTTTACACTCACAACCTCTTTTAGTAATTGTACAAACAAGGATCACCCTTCCACAAGGATTTTACATCTAAAAGCAACCTAAAGACTAATCTAATCCAAGGCTCACCCACTCACAGGTTTTACATAACAACCTTGATTAATCTAGTCTATGGCTCACCCTTATCAAAAGGATTTTATGTCACAAGATAACCTTGTAATGAGCTAGTAGAAAAAACACAGTTTAATAGAGAAGGAAGAATGTGTAGATGTTACCACTTGTTGGTAGATGTTTACACAATGTTGCACCTTCACACTTTGTTGTCTTTGGAATCTTGAATGATCAATTGAAAGCACAAGACAAGAGAGAGCTTGAAATGTTTGCTAAAGGCTTTGGAATGTTTAGAGTTTTTAAGAATTCAAAACTTACAAAAAATGTGAAGTTTATAGCTTTTATAGATGTGAAAATTCAAATGCAACAGCAATAAAACGGCTAGTAACGGCTAGTTTCAGAGAAGTTAGGACGTCCGAACTTTATGCCATGCGTCCGAACTTTCGTCCGAACTTTACTGTGCCAAGCTGTCTGGAAAAGTTCGAACGTCCGAACTTTTCCTCATGCGTCCGAACTTCTTTGGAAGAACAGTGACCATGCTATCAGAGAAAGTTTGGACGTCCGAACTTTACACCATGCGTCCGAACTTGCGTCCGAACTTCTCCGGAAGCACAGTAACGATTTTCCAAAGTTTAGACGACCAAACTTGCATCCAAACTTATCAAATTTAGTCAAATCTTTGAAAATAATTTTTAATACCATTGAAAATGTTTTGCATGAATGGACGCATCGTTTAGGCACATTTAAACACAAAAACCATTACAAAATCTACTTAAGATCATTTGAGATTTCAAAAGCAAACTTGTTATCACAAAGTTTATTGAAAACCATTTTAAAAACAAGTTTTGTGCTCTCTCATGCATTCAACTGATTCCAAGACATACAAGTGTAGAGTTTACAGAAAAATATACCTATTTAGTATAAGAACTCTACACTCTAAGTCTTCAATGCCTTCAATCATATTGAACATACTCTTCAATCTTCAATCACCTTTGGCATAGTTGAGTTGTTCTTGCATTGTGACTTCAAGGCAATAAGACTTCAATCTTCTCAACCCATCAATCCTATCACTCAATCATACAAGTACATTAGTTCTTATCAATGTTTTCCATTATTCACAACTAATCATAACTACTTGATTTGCCCTTATGGCTAACACTGAACAATGGAGTAAAGAGTGAGCAATGGTACATGACCATCCCCGAGGATAGGACATTTGAAGTACTTGTCATTATACTAATCATAACGATACGTGCTCTTGCCTTGTGTTTGTATAAAAAGTGATAAAGATTGTTATAGAATAGAGTATAAGGGCGCAGGAATACAACACAAGTATTTTATGCTATTGCCTGGAACAATATTGGTTAATATTAGGAAAACTCAAAATCTGTTGATTTAGTCATTTTACTTGTTAGTTTTTATAATGTTTGTTACTAATGTTAGCATTTATTGTCTTGTTTGTAATTTTGTTAGTTATATAGGCGTATTGCAGTGTTTAGCTTGTGTTTTTAGGTGTTTGTTCTGTTTTAGTGGTGTCTTTTTTTTTTAGTGAGAATTCCTTGGGTTGAATTTTTCTTTATATTTGTGGTGAAGATGTGAACTTTTTGGTTTATGACCCCTGAGTAACCCAGAGGAATTGTTCGAACTTAATTCTGAGGTTGAGCAGACTTTCCTTAGAGATCCAAGGGGTAAAAATCTTGAAGTGATACTTGAAGGAGTTGAAATTGAAGGTGAAAATACTCAACTCAAGAACAGTATGGCGCATAATGGAAATGGTGGTAATGTAATGGAAATGGAAATGCAAGGCAAAGGACAAGGGAAGACTACGCACAACCTTCTTTGTCAGGGGTGATGTGATACCCCCAACCCCTCCATTAGGTTCCATTGTGGCTGAGTAAGGTACCAGCATGCCTCTTGGCACTGATGTATGCAAATACGAATCGCGTTCAAAGAAAAATTGAGGTAAAATATACATATATTACAATATAATATAATTATAGAAAACATCGGTGAAAATATACAAATACATAGGTATATCTTGTATCTTATATTATCACAAATTCAATCTTTGAAAAACAGACTTCTTTCCTTATCTAGCAAGAGGTAACAAAAAGATACAAATTGATCACACCTATATATGCATCCCTCCATGCACTAACTCTGAGGCGAATCAGAGGATCACTACTCTGATCCTTGGTTTAAGTCATCTGGAAAGAAACATTAAAAATATGTAAGTCGGAAAGTTCAGTGAGTTCACGTGTGTGATAGTGTATTTCCAAAATATGAGATTTCCAAAAATATGAGAGTAGATGTATATGCACCGCACTTCAAAAGTTTTTTATTTTCATAAATTTTCTTGTTCCAAGACAATACACAAATCTCATGATATGGTTTTAGGCTTAACTGAAAAGTATGAGCGAATTAGGACATATCAGTATAACTCCTCAAACAAAAATTTCCAAACATGACAAATATTCAAATTCTAGCTCAACGGTATATCTACCGGAACCAATAACAGGGTCATCAGGAAATAAATTTCAGCATCTCATAGTCAAAACCAGCCACACGCCAGTACGAATATATTCGACTTCACAAATACATTATGCCTCCCTAAACAAATGATCAGGATGAGGATTTTGGAGTACATACCTGTCCATCCTTGGTGATCAACCTCAACAATTAACCCCTCATGACTCGCTATTAGTGACTGCAAATAAATAAACGCAGTACCAATTGGGTCGCGGCCTCCATAACATAGTGCGTCCCTTTCAAGTGGATTGACAATCCAGAATCTATGAGTTCCATCCTAGTGGAAAAGGCCCTAGTATGGGGGACTAGCCACGTACAGTGCAATCCACCGGCACTTCAAGCTTAAATTATATTTCAATTAGATCATATTCATATTCAACCCATATTCCAAATCATATCTGGTTGGTACACAGTTTTTATTCAACTTTTCAAACATAAAGGCCACTCAGGTAGCCATCCAAATAGATCCAAATCCATAATCAAATCTAATTTCAACATAATTTCAAAATAACACCTGTTTGTTAGTCCAAACATGTAAATGCAAGTTTTTTCAAAAATGCACATGACTTTCCAAAAATACAGAAAAAAATATTTCCCAAAGATTACTTACATTTATAGATCATGTTTAAATACTATGATATTTCAAATTAAATAAATACCTACTTGAAGCACCGCTCCTAAAAATTTTTAGTGCACAAGTAAAAATATATTGTGGAGAATCTCTCCAATTTAAAAATTAGTAACTATAGTAATTCTCAAAATAATATATATTCACACTTGTGAATAGCAAATATTCTTAGTTATAGATATTGATAGAACTAAAAATATAGTGAGTTTCGGTTTTAAACTCACCTAGTAGCAAATGTTAGAGTTACTTGCTATCTTACGAAAAATGCGAATATTTTACAAATCCAAATAGCTAAACCTTAGTCGACAATCCTGAAGATAATAAATTCTAACTTATCGAGCAAGTCTCCTAAGATATTTTAGGCATAATTCGAAGTCTAAAATTACAATTAAAAAAGTACTCAATTATTAAATACTCTATAAATATATATTCCTATAAACAGTCATATATATCATTATCATTATATCATAATAAAATAATGATTATTATTATTATTATATTCTCAATATATATATATATATATATATATATATATATATTAATAAAATTCCTTAAATACTAGATATTCTCAAATACTAAATATTTAATGTTTAAGGGAATGAAAATATCAATTTAATTTAAATCTCAAACCTCAAAATCTCAATATATTACCATTTCAAATCTACTTCAAATCCTTAGGAATATAGATTTTTATACTGGAACAAAACTTTAAATAAAATAAACAAATTTTACTAAACAAACAATTTCAACTATAAATTTAAAGAAATCAAAAAATAAACTAAAGAACTCACAAACAAAAATAATATGAAATTTTGTCTTAATTAACAAGGAGGAACCCAAGCCAAAGAGAAGGAAAATAAAACAAAATAAACTAAGAAGAAGGGAAAAGATAGCAACACGTGAGAAAGAAAGAAAGGAAAGGAAATGGAAGAAAAATAAAAAGATGCCAAATTATATAGCAAGGAGCAAAGTCGGTGGAAGCTAGAATATTCAAGAAAGCAAAGTAACTTACGTGTCACTTGCTTAAAAGTTCTGTCTTTCTCTATTTTTTTTAAAAAAAATAGAATATTCTACAGTGGTCAAGAATGTGCAAGAATATGTTCTAAAATAATTTTAAAAAATAAATAAACCTAACTCATGATAGTTTCCTCAAATGCTTTAAAAAAAAATTATAAGCTTCACTTCAAAACAAGCACAACTAGACCATCTCTAGGGTGGGATGTTACATTCTCCTCTCAATAAAAGAATTTCACCCTCAAAATTCAAAGGTAGATACTTAACAATTCGGGATGTTTTCTCCATATATACTCTTATGTTTCCCATATTGGTTCTTCAATCCAAATATCTCCCAAATATCCAAATGATGTCTCCCAAATATCTTCACACATTGAAATCAACTTTACTCTTAATTCCTTTACATTGCACTCCACAATCCATGCCGGTCTTCATATGTTAAATCTGCTTTCAATTCCAGTACTTTATCATTCAAAACATGATCTGGTGATGTATGATACTTTTTTGGTTGTGACCATGAAATATATCAGGTAATCCAGTTATCTTTTCCAACAATATCAACTAATAGGCCACTTTGCCAATTCTTCTTGAAATTTCAAATTGTTCGATATTTGTTGGACTTAATTTCCCCCTTCTTGGACTTTCAAATTTTTCCCGGTTAGGTGTCAATTTCAGAAATACCTTATCTCCAACTTCAAACTCTAGTCCACTTTTTCGAAGATCAGCATAACTTTTTTATCTACTTTTGGCCACTGTAAGTCTACATTTCTTCCACTTCTGGTATTGAATTTCTTTGCTTCCAATAAGATCAAACCCCAACCTTAATATAGGAATGTTCTGCACTTTGTACCATATAATGCCTCAAAATGTGCTATGCCAATTGATGACTAATAACTACACAAGTAAATTCTCAATCCATTTGTTTCCAAAATCCAAAATGCTGGCAATATATCCTTCAATGTTTGAATTGTTCTCTTTGTTTGTGGATGATCTGAGGTACTATAGTTTAAGTTGTTTCCAAGAGTAACTTGAAATTTAGACCAGAATCGAGAGGTAAATCTTAGGACTCAATCCGAAACATTAGCAACATGTACTCTGTGCAACCTTATTATTGCATCCTCAGCAAGAAAATGTGCTATTTTAGTTAGTCAATCAACAATTATCCAAATGGCATGCTTTTTCCTTTCACGTGAGGTAATCTCATAACAAAATTCGTGAGAACATGTTCTCAATTCCATTCAGGCGTCGATAACGGTTGCAATAATCGTGCTGACTTTTAATATTCAGCCTTCACTGTCTGACAGGTAAAACAAGTTGACACATATTCAGCTATGTCCTTCCTCATTCTATTCCACCAAAATTTCACTCAAACCCTTGTACATCTAGTTTTCACCAAGATGTATGATGTGCTTCCTCTCAGGTGTTTCTTCTAGCATATTCTACTAACGTTCTTTGTCACTAGAAATGCAAAGTTGCTGTAGAAAATAAAAGCTCCCATCGTCTTGACTTGCCTAAAAGTCTGGTAGTTTCTTGGTTTCCATTCATTGCTTGAATTCTTGAAACACATTATTGTTCTTTTGGGTATCTTTAATCTCTTGTGGCAACATGTTAGGATTAGACTTGTTATTTTCATCTTTGGACTAAGACCTTTTTTCGAGTGGTAAATAATGGGACACCTATAGTCTTCTAACAATTCCATCCAATATTGTTGTTGCATATTCAAATCCTTGTACGAAATTAAATTCTTCAAACTCTTGTGATCAGTGTAAATATCATACTTGGCCCATACTAATAATGTCTCTATATCTATAAGGTAAAACCTATCCCAGTAAGTTTCAAGTCCTAGGTTGGGTACTTTTGCACATCTTTTAATTTTTTAGAACTGTAAGCAACTACTTTTCCTATCTGCATCAATGCAACCCTAAACATTCTTTCAAGGTATTTGTCTACAAGGAATATTCATTGCTCGGATCTAGCAAGATTAAAATTTGTTCTAAAATGAGTCATCGTATTAGTTCCTAAACATTCTGCTCACAGCTATCAGTCCACTTGAATTCAGTTGTTTTTCATGTTAACTGTGTCAGAGGTGCAGAGATCTTTGAGTAATCTTTGATAAATCCTTATAACAGACAACCATTCCCAAGAAGATACATATTCTAGTTAGCGTGTTGAGTTGTTCCTCACGAGTCACAACTTCTACCTTGGTGAGATCCAATGATATGCCTTCACGGGTAAATGTGTGACTGAAGAAAGTTACTTATTCCATCCAACATTTACATTCACTAAATTTATCGTACAATTTACACTCCCAAAGAGTCTACCATATGGTTCTGAGATATTGTTCATATGTCTCAAGATTTGGTGAGTATACAAGGTTACCATCGATGACAATGATGACAAATCGATCCAGATAAAGGTGAAAAACTCTATGCATTAGATTCATAAAGTAGCTGCCACATTCGTCTTAACATGACCATAAACTCATATGTCCATACGAAGTATTAAAGTAGCCTTAGGAACATCTTTCGCTCACACTCATACTTGGTAATATACTTGTCTTAAATCAAATTTAGAGTAGCATCCGACTCCTTAAAGTTGATCAAACAGCTTATCAACTAATGGTAGTGGATATTTGTTCTTGTTGGCTGCGACATTATTCAATCTCTGATAGTCTATCTATATTCTCAAGGTTTCCTCTTTCTTTTCAATATATAACCTAGGTGCTCTACACAGTGACATGCTTGAGCGGATAACCCTTGCTACAACAAATCTTACAATCGCTCCTTCAACTCTTTTAATTCTTCTTGTATCATTCAGTACACTGTTTTGGATACGGGTTCAACTCCTGTCATCAATTCAATACTCAACTCCACTTCTCGCCTAGACATACAGTTCTCAATTCCTTGGGAAAGAGATCCTTAGATTCCTTAACCACGAATATCAAGTCCAATATCAGCTTCTTCCAAGTCTTATTCAATAAATATGCTAAATATTCTTAACTTCTATTCCAGAAATTAAATAAGTCTCGACCTTAGTTTTCTTTGCCTCTGAACTCAAGAATTGGCTTACCTGATCGACTAACCAGTCCATTCTCTGCCTTAGTTCTCAATGCCTTAGTTTTCTCTGCCTTATGTATACTGTTTAAATAACCAGTCCATTCTTAATATCACATCGTAACCTTCTTTAGATAAAGCAACCAAATTCCCAAGCAATACTACATTCTCGACATAATTATGACATTCGGGATATACTTCTTCAGATACTCTACCGTCAACTATCAGTGTGCTAACCAACATCTGATAATCTTTCAAGCAAGAAGGTGTAGAAATATATAGTGCAAAAAGGCATGCTTACAAACAAATGTGAGAATCCAAGGTGTATAAATACTCTAGCTTGATGAGAAAAGATTTGTAACTTACCTTTCGCACACAAATATACAAAAAACACAATGATATTCTATATTTGTGCTTCATATAATGATCTTTTTGAGCTCAAATTTCTGCTAAATTTTGGTGTTTTAATCACCATTTACACTCCCTTTATCCTTATTTGCTTTAGGGGAGTTTATTGAAGATTTGAAATTGAATGAAGCAAACAATGAGATTTTACACAACGAAGAAAAACAGAGAAATGCAGAGGAAAAAAAATAGACTGGTAGAGAATTTTCAAGTGGGATTTTGACCTTAATGGAGATTTCATAATGGTAAAATTTATGTCATAATGGTAGGTAAAATTTATGTCAATCTGAGTTCATTGCCTACCATGCTAATGCTGCAAAATCACCAGTCCTGCATTGTGTTCCTGTTTTGACACATTTTTGTAGAACGATCATATCTTGCATTATAGATGTCGAATTGAGGTGATTCAAATCTTTATGGAAATATAAGATCTTGATATACAACTTTCATGAAGATACCAAGACCTAGCTCAGCCGATTTAATGCTCTGAATTCACCTAGACGTCAAAACTACTGTCACAGTCGTGCAGCAGAACAATGTACCAAAATTGGGAGCAAGCGGCGCCGTTTAGTCCATACCAAGCGGCCGTTTGTGGTGATCTGAACCTGTTTTTCTGCTGCTTTTCTTCTCTTTTGGGCTGGATTTAAATACCCTTTAAGGGCAAGAAGATGAGGTAGCTAGAGTTGGCTAGAGAGGCTGCAAAACACCAAGAAAACACACAAATTCTTCTTCCAAACCGTGAATCTTGCAAGAGAAATCAAGAGAGAAGATTGAATCCTTGAAGAAGGAGAATATCCACCTTGAAGATTCATGGAAACAGCATCATAGTGACGAATTTCAAGCCTTGAAGAAGAGAAGATTCCACCATGAAAATGAGCAATTCTTTCTCTTTCTTTATTGCTTTATATTCTTTGAATTGTAATATGTTGATGAGCTAAACTTTTGAATACTTGGATGGGTATGAACCCTAGATTTTACCTATGTGAATGAATTGTTTCCTTGCTTGATTGAATTCAAATTCCTTGTGGATTTTTTATGAGTTTGAATGGTTGAATTGATTGAGTGGATTATTGATGCATAATTTGGAATTTTTTCACTTGGAATTGAGAAAGGAAGGGTGATTGACAATTGATTCATAATCTGGAAATTTTCACTTGGAATTGAGAAAGGAAGGGTGAAATAGACCATACACAAACAATGGGGATGATTTAGGTGACTAGAGATAGAAACCTCAACATCTTCTTGGTAATTAGAGAAATCTAATTGGAAATTCACAATTCTTAATGCATTCTTGGGTTGAATTTGTTAGAAAGAGATTTCAACTAATTAATCTAAGAGTAGAGAACTTTCATCTAGAGATAGAGTGAGTTTTAATTGAGGAATTTCATCAAACATAAGAAGGGCAATTCATCAACCAAGGGACATTTCTATCACATAGGTAATTCTAGGGGGATTAACCATTCAAGTATTGTTTTCTCAATTGAATTCTCTCTTGCAAATAAAAATTAGTTAAGTTGGTTTAATTAGTTAAGTTAGACTTCTATTCCTAGTAGTAATTTCAACCATTTTCACAAGTATTTTTAATAGGCTAGACAATAGAATAGAAAGTGAGTAATGATATTTAACCATCCCCGTGGATTCTATATTTAAACTTGCTTGCCATTATACTAATTTAAACGATGGGTGTACTTGCCTTGTGTTTGTGTGCAAATTGTTGAGGATTGTGATAAAATTGAGTATAAAGGCATAGACAACAAAACACAATACACAAGTAAATATAAAAGTAATCAATATCACACATCCCATCGTAATCTCAAAGAAAACAGGCATTATGTCCAGAAAGAGTGGTGTTGTATATCCATATATTCACAAGTCAAACATAGTGTTAGAGACAAAATATGTACGACCTACCATGTCACTTTACCCAAAACATACAAAATACACAAGCAATGTCCCATTACACTACAAAATTTGAAATCATATATGACCCCAAGCCCTAATGGACTATGGTCAAAATTCAAATAGTCCTACACTCACATAGACACATAACAAAAGAGAAAATACACAAGTAATCAAATAAAGGTCTTTATCTAAGGGTTGCGACTCCATGAGAATCCTGCTCGAGCCCTCAACTGCTCTTGAATCCCGTGAGACTAAGCTCTAGCAGACTCCAAGATCTCATTATACCACAGAATCAAACTATCGTGATCCTAAGTCACTTCATGAATCTTATGTAGATGAGCAGGATAGGATTCTACAATCCTAGCTAGTTGTTCCTCTAGCATGTTAGCTTTGATAGCCCATGCTCTCTATCGCGACATAAATAGCTTAGCAGATAATCTAGTCATTGTAACTCCCTCTTTAATCCCGCAAGACAGTCTATCTCTGATTGGATATGGTGTTCATATAGCACACACTGAAGACAGAAATAAGGGCTAGCTAACTCAGGTAATAGTGACAGAACCGAAAATGAAAAGACTGATCATACAAATACAAAAAATACTACAGAAATAGTAGTAATAGGGTTAGCAAGATTTGGTGAACTAGTAACCCTGCTTCACTGACAATCTCTCCGTCAAAAGTACACTTGACTAACTCAACAAGTTCAAGTTCAGAAGATAATTCACTAGTGTCATCTTCAACAGATCCACCCTACCGTGAGGGTTCCCTTAGTAGGCCTATCCATCGACTCACCCTTAAACATATCTACCAGCAGTGACACTAGTATCTTTGGAACTATCTCATATAGTATTAGAAATAACAAACACCAATGGCTTGTTTAGAATCTACGAATTCAAACTTAGCAATGAACCTCGAGCTCCAATACCAATTGCGATACCCCTAACCCTTTGCTAGGTTCCACTACAGCTGAGTAAGGTACCAGCGTGACTTTCGACACGGATGTATGCAAATACAAATCGCTTTCGTAGAAAGTGAGGCAAAAATATACATATATTACAGTATAATACAATTATAGGAAACATTAGTGGAAATATACAAACACATAGGTAAATCATGTATCTTATATTATCGCAAATTCAATCTTTGTAAAACAGACTTCTCTCTCTATCTAGCGAGAGGTAACAAAAAGATACAAATTGATCACACCAACATATGCATCCCTCTATTCAATAACTATGAAGTGAATCAAAGGATCATTGCTCTGATCCATGGTTTAAGTCATCTGGAAAGAAGCATTAAAAATATCGGTGAACTATAAAGCTTAGTGAGTTCACGTGTGTGCCGGTATGTTTCCAAAATATGAGATTTTCAAAAATATGAAAGTAGATGTATATGCACAGCAATTCAAAAGTGTTTTATATTCATATAAATTTTCTTGTTCCAAGATAATCCACAAAGTTCATGATATAGTTTTAGGCTTAGCTAGAAAGTATGAGCGAATCAAGACATATCGGCAAAACTACTCAAACAAAATTTCTCAAATATGACAAATATTAAAATTCTGGCTCAACAATATATCTACTAGAACCAATAACGGGGTCTTCAAGAAACAAATTTTGGTATCCTATAGTCAAAACCAGCCACACACTAGTGCGAATATATTCTATTTTGCAAATACCTTATGCCTCCCCAAACAAATGGCTAGGCTGAGGATTCTAGGGTACCTACCAGTCCAACCCTAGTAATCAACCTCAACATTGAGCCCCTCATGACTTGCTATTAGCTAACTCAAATAATAAATATAGCACCAGTTGGGTCACACCCTCCTTAACATATTGCGCCCCTTTCAAGTGGATTGACAATCCGGTGTCGATGTGTTCCACGCCATCAGAAGAAGCCCTAGTATGGGGGACTAGTCATGTACAACGCCATCCACTAATGCTTCAAGCTCAAATTATATTCTAATCACATCATATTTATATTCAACCCATATTCCAAATCATATCTGGTTGGGACGGGGTTTTTATGCAACTTCTCAAATATAAGGGCCACTCAAGTAGCCATCCAAATGGATCCAAATCCCTAATCAAATCCAATTTCAACATAATTTCAAAATAACAACCGTTTGCCAGTTGAAACGTGTAAATGTAAGTTTTTCTAAAAATCTCATAGAAATGCACATGACTTTTCAAAAAAATACACAATAAAATATTTTCTAAAGATTACTTGCATTTATTGATCGTGTTCAAATACTATAATATTTCAAATCAAATAAATACCTGCTCGGAGCACTTCTCCTAAATATTTCTAGTCCACAAGTAAAAACATATTGTGGAGAACTTCTCCAATTTAAACGTAAATAACTAAAGTAATTCTCAAAATAATATATATTCACACTTATGAATAGCACATATTCTTAATTATAAATATTGATAGCACTAAAAATATAGTGAGTTTTCGTTTGCAAACTCATCTGGTAGCAAATGTTAGAGTTACTTGCTATCTTATGAAAAATTCAAATTTTCTTCAATTCCAAATCACTAAACCTTAGTCAAAAATTTTGAAGATGATAAATTCTAAGTTATCGAATTGGTCTCCTTAAGATATTCTAGGCATAAGTCTAAGCCTAAACTTACAACTATGAAAGCACTCAATAATTAAATACTCTATAAATATATATTCTTATAAATAGTCATATATATCATAATAAAATAATAAAATAGTATTATTATTATATTCTATATATATATATATATATATATATATATATGTATGTATGTATGTATCTATGTATATGATGCAATTCCTCAAATACTAAATATTGAATGTTTAAGAAAATAAAAATATAGAATGAAAATATCACTTAAATTAAATCTCAATCCTCAAAATCTCAATATATGACCATTTCAAATCTACTTCAAATCCTAAAGAATATAGATTTTTATACTAAAACAAAACTTTAAATCAAATAAACAACTTTTACTAAATAAACAATTTATGTTATAAATTTAATTAAATTATAAAATAAGCTAAAGAAATCATAGACAAAAATAGTATGAAATCTTACCTTAATTAACAAGGAGGAACTCAAGCCAAGAAGAAAGGAAAAGAGAGCAACCCGTGAGAAAGAAAGAAAGGAAAGGAAATGGAAGAAAAACAAAAAGAAGCCAAATTATATAGTAAGAAGCAAAGCTGGTGGAAACTAGAATATTTAGGAAAGCAAAGTGACTTACATGTCACTTGCTTAAAAGTAATGTCTTTCTCTTTTTTTTTTTAACGATAACATAGAATATTCTAGAATAGTCAAGAATGTGCAAGAATATGTTCTAAAATAATTTTAAAAAGGAAATTAACCTAGCTCATAATAGTTTCCTCAAATGCTTTATAAAAAGAATTATAATTCTTACTTCAAAACAAATACGTCTAGATCGTCTCTAGGGCGGGATGTTACAAGAAGAGCCAAGCATTGCTTGACCAAGAGTTGAACGCAACCATTTTGAGATCAGGCAGAATATTATCCAAATGGTTCAACAATTGGTTCAATTTGATGGTTTACCAGACAAAGACCCGAATGCTCTTATTGCCAAGCTCTTGGAGATATGTGACACTTTCAAGATCAACATGACTTCTACAGATGCCATCCTCGTTCAGTTATTCTCAATTTCATTGAGGAATCGAGCTAAGTCATAGTTGAAATCACTTCCACCGGGCTCCATTACTACATGGAATGATCTCGCCGAAAAGTTCCTCGCTAAATACTTCCCTCGGATACGGACGACAAAGCTAAGGAGTGACATCTTCTTATTTCAACAAATGGAGAGTGAAATTTTATATGATTCTTAGGAGAGATGGAAGGAGCTTTTGAAGAAATGCCCACATCCTGGTTTAGATTTGGGGCTTCAAATGCAAACATTTCATAGTGGGTTAAACTTCCCTTCCAAGAAACTCATTGATGCTTCTTCGGAAGGGACCACAAGTTTGAAGACACTAGAAGAATTACAAGACCTCATTGAAAACATTGCCATGAACAACTACCAATGGGGGAATCCTAGACTGCAAGCCAAGGCTAGTGGAGTACACAGTGCAGACATGATGACGCCTTTGCAAGCTAAGTTTGATGCCCTAAACAAGAAGATTGAGAGCTTGAGTTTGTCACCTCAAACCTCCCAAGTGATGATGGCTTGTCACTTTTTTGGAGATGGTCATCCAAATCATGAGTTCCAAACCATGGAAACTTCGAATGCATCGTCAACGAATCATGTGGATGGCGGAGAAAGCAACCTAACAATCTCTATAGCTCTGGGTGGTAGAATCATCCAAATTTCTCATGGAGCAATCAAGGGTAACAAAGACTGATACATCCTCCCAGCTTCCAAGCTTTATCAAGTTCCCAACCCCAAGTATCTCTTCCTTACCAACATCAACATTCTTTACCTCCTCAACAACCATTGAAGTCTAACCTTGAAGATTTAATGGCAAAGTTCATAGTGACTACCAAAACCTAGATCCAAACTCAAGAGACACGTTTTCAAGGTATTAAGCATCTCTAAGGAACCAAGAGGCCTCAGTACGTAGCTTGAAGAATCAAATAGGCCAATTGGCAAAGCTCATCTCAGAAAAACAAATGGGAAGTCCATCTAGCAATGTAGAGTCTAATTTGAGAGAGCATGTGAATATGGTGACTTTGGGAAGCGGGAATAAATTGAAATTTTTGGAGTGCAAGATGAAGTCCCAAGGCATGGGTGGAAGCGAAAATCAAGTTGAAGGAACTGTTCTTGAGAAGAAGGAAGAGCATAAGAAGAAAGTAATTCCAGAGTACAAGCCTAGAATTCCATACCATGCCTTACTTCTAAAGGATAGATAGAATGAGCAATTCGATAAATTTCTTGAACTTTTCAAACAATTGCACATTAACTTACCCTTTATTGAAATTATTTCACAAATGCCGAAATTTGCTAGATTCCTGAAGGATGTTCTTTCAAAAAAGAAAAGGCTTCGAGAATTTTCAATAGTAACATTGAGTAGGAAGTGCTCTACTATCCTTCAGAACAAGGAAAAGCTACCTCAAAAGCTAAAAGATCTAAGGAGTTTTACTATTCCTTGTACTATTGGTAGTCTCTCTTTTGATAAATCATTAGCTGACCTAGGTGTTGGCATTAACTTGTTGCCATTTGATGTTATCAAACAATTTGGCCTAGGTGAATCAAAACCTACAAGGATGAGTATTCAATTTACAAATGGTTTAGTTAGATATCCTAGGGGTGCTATTGAAGGTGTGCTTGTCATAGTTGATAAATTCATATTTCCTATGGACTTTGTGATACTTGACATGGGTAAGAATACTGAGGTTCCTTTAATTTAAGGGAGACCTTTCTAGTTACTGCTAAGGCCAATATAAATGTGAGTTAAGGAAAGCTAACCCTTAGGGTAGAAAATGAGGCCGTCGTATTTAAAGCTTTGAAACCTTTGATGCATTCTTTAGATCCTAATCTCTCTTGTAGTAAGATTGATGATGTAGATGCACACATTTCTAATTCTTTGTAGGAAACCTTGGTGAAAGACTCTTGGCGATGCTTCTGTCAAATCAAGAACAATTTACGCAAGCGATGGCAAGACAAGAAGCGTATCTCACCGGCCTTTGGTGGAAACTATTCCCAAGAGCTGGCCCGGGACCTAGTGGTGGGCTAGGCGATATGTGAGCGCGATCTCAAGGGGAGTTCTCTCTTTTATGTTTTTGTCCTTTTATTTATTTTCTTACTATTCTTTTCTACTTATTTCTTTAGTTTACCTATCCTATTTGCTTTTATATTTCTATCTTATAGTTTTTTGTTTATCTCTCTCCCAACATTGCAGACAATGTTGTGTTAAGTGTTGGGGAGTTGGCAGTAGTATAGTTCATTTTCACGGTTTTTCATAGATTTTTCTTGTTCTCATTTTTGGAATCTTCAAGATATTGCAGGACTTATATGTTTAATCTTTCCTTGGAAGAGTAGCTATACAAGAATTCTGAAGGTCATAACTAGTACCTTAAATTTAGATTAAGTAACCACCCCTTTTATTCATTTCTTATATAGAATTCATTTTTTAAGCACATTTCCTTTGCTTTTGTTGTAATAATTATGGAGTTGAATCTTGTGCTATCGACCTTAGAATTCAGCAAAATTTTTGCCCTAGAACTCGCATTCACTTGCCTTCAGGTGAAATGAGTAAGTATCTTAGTTTGATCTTAAAATTATGGTGATAGGCCTTCTTTGTCTTGATTGAGTCTTTCTAGCCATCCCTCTTTACTTTATCCGTAGTACCCTAATTGACGTCTTAGTATATGAATTTTTTAAGTTCTATTTTTTATTTTCCTTCTTTTAAATTTTACTCTACTTTTTATATGTAACATTTCTTTGCGAGAGCTAAATGTATTTGTACCCTTAAGTTAGCAAAAAGTAATGTGGAGGTTGGCAAAAAAGGAAAAAGGGGAAATGATAGAGAATTGGCTTTATGGGTGAAAGAAAAAAAAGGAGAGTGGGGGTAAGATGAAGCATCTTTATATGATCGGGAATTAAGATATACCTCAATCGAAAAAAAGGAAAAAAAGAAAAAAATAAAAAAAGAGAAAAGTAAAGAAAAGAAGTTATATATATGTTTATTGCTT
The DNA here is from genome assembly GCA_030512225.1 of Rauvolfia tetraphylla. Classification (NCBI taxonomy): domain Eukaryota; kingdom Viridiplantae; phylum Streptophyta; class Magnoliopsida; order Gentianales; family Apocynaceae; genus Rauvolfia; species Rauvolfia tetraphylla. Next base: position 4,637,486 of record JAJQKT010000012.1, read on the forward strand.
TGAAGGCTTACCACATTTCTTGATGCCTTCATTGTTTTCATTTTTATTATTGTGAATTTTGTCATAATTGAGGTATAAACTTGTGACTTGACAAAGATGGGTGATGAGGGAAAAGTTGTGGGTTGAATCATGATTTGTGCAAGTTTGTTGAATTTAAATGAGGGGATTTTGTAGAGGATGAGAGTTTGTGGTTGGATGTATGAGAATGGTGATATTCCTTTGCAGTTAAAAAGGGTTATTACTTTTGTTTTATATCTCATTCCTTTCTCTTTAGCTCTCATTTCTTTGACTTTGAATTCCTTGCCTTTCACTTGACACCCTTAACTTTCCCTTAGCCAAAAGTTACAAGCTTGAAAGTCCTACTTAATCTAGGTTGAACTTTAGTGGAGAGGTTTTGTTCATGGGGCTTATGGGACATTATGCTTTCTTGATGTGAATTCCTTGGCCAACCCCTATAGTTGTTCAGCATTTGCATTGGTTTGAAACACACAAATGGGTTCTTACTTGCATTAAGAGACAAGGGGTGATTGTTTAATCTTTGTGATGGGTATTTGGGATGACTTTTAGATTGATTATGTAGACATGCTCGAAATTTTCTCAAGAAGCAATGCTCTCTCTGTTTTGTCCTCCTTTAAAATGCTTCAAAACACTTTATTTCTTGTTATTATTATTCAAATTTCTTAGTTTTTTTATAGCCATATTGCTTTGGGACAAGCAGTGTTTAAGTGTGGGGGAGTTTGATATATCATATTTGTGCTTTATGAAATACCCATTTTAACCATGAATTTCTGTTGAATTTTGGTGTTTCAATCACCATTTACTCTCCCTTTATCTCTTCATTGCTTTAGGTGAATTTATTGATGATTTGGAGTACAATGAAGCAATGAAGGAGGTACTACATACACTTAGAATGAAGAAATAAGAAGAAAAGCCTCCCTAAGTAAGACAGAGCAACAGAATAGAGCATTTTCAAATGAGATTTTGACCTCCTTAAAGGTTTCAAATGCAGAAGTGGCCTTCTTGACAATTGTAGAGGACGTGTAGAATTTTACATAGTGGTAAAATTTATATCAATCCAAGCTCTTTTGGCCTCCCTAATTATGGTGCAAATTCAGTGTCGATGGATGCGGTTTCAGTTTTTATAGTGTCTGGTACAATGACCATATCTTGAGTTCTAGACATCCAATTGAGGTTATTCAAAGCTTTGTGGAATGTAAGATGATGATCTACAACTGTTATGAAGGTATCAAGGCCTAGATTATCTGATTTCATACTCTAAATTCACCAAGAAATCAAAAAACTATCATATTCGCAGAATAGATGATTGCTGTAGCAAAACTGAGTTGAAACAGTGCCGCTTGGACTGAACCAGGTAGAACCAGTTGTAAGAAGCCAGATGGCACCGTTTGGGCTGTAACAGACTTTTATACTTTTTCCTTTCCATTTTGGGAGATATATATATATAGCTTTTAAGGACAAAGAGAGAGGAGGCAGCTAGGGCTTGGAAAATGCCAAAAAGGGGAGAGTTTTGAGACAAAAATCACATCCCAAATCTTCATTCTTTGAGAGAGGAATCAAGAGAGGAGGTGGAATCTTTGAAGAAGAAGCAATCAATCTTGGAGATTCAAACTCAAGAACTCAACTTTTCACAACCAAGTTGAAGGGCTCCAAGCTTTGAAGCAGAGAAGATTTAAGGACATGAGAATGAGCAATTCTTCCTCTTTCTTTGTTGCTTTATGTTCTTTGATTTGTAATATAAAGATGATCTAAACATTTGAATACTTGGATGGTTATGAACCCTAGTTATTATCTATGTGAATGAACTTATTTTCTTGCCTGATTAAGCTCCGATTTCTTATGTATTGTTTATGGATTTGATTGCTTGAATGAACTTGATTGTTAGTTGATTCATGAGTTGGGTTTTTCACTTGGAATTGAGAAAGGAAGGTTGGAATAGACCATACACAAACAATGGGAATGATTTAAGTGACTAGAGAAAAGGGTCTCAACATCTCCTTGGTTATTAGCGAAATCTAATTAGAAATTCACTAACTTAAATGTATTCTTAGGTTAAATTACTTAGAAAGAGATTTCAACTAACTAATCTAAGGGTAGATGATTCTCATCTAGAGATAGAGTGACGCGTAATATTGGAATTTCACCATATATAAGAAGGGAAAGATAATCAACCAAGGGACTTTACTATCACATAAGTAATTCTAGGGAGATTTTCTATTCAAGTATTATTTTCTCAATCGAATTCCCTCTTGCAAGTAAAATTAGTGAAGCTGGTTTTAATTACGTAGGTTAGATTATTATTCCTAATAGTTATTTCAATTATTTTTATAATTGAATTGATAGACTAAACAATAGAGTAAAGAGTGAGTAATGATACATGATCATCCTTGATGATATGACATTTGAAGTACTTGTCATTATACTAATCATAACCATAGGTGCGTTTGCCTTGTGTTTTTATGTAAATTGTTAAAAATTGTGATAGAATAGAGTATAAGGACACTTAAATCACAACAACTCCTTAATGCCATAAAAGTCTTCTAAGAAGATAATATCGCATCAAATCGTTATTGCCAAGAAACTTTCCATAATAATCAATGTCACTGCGTTTTGGCGAAATGCATAGGTTGCAGTGGGATTTGGCAAGACTGATCCGTTGCTACTATCAATTATGCCCATGAAATCCACGTCGGATACTTGAGGAAGCAAGTTTCGTACCAAACCATAGCAGCTTGTATGTTTGGACAGAGGCTACGAATGTCCCGGGTTGCATCGTTAATACTGGCGTGGCAGTCACTCTTTGAAACATCACCCCGGTATTGTGCAAGGCTGAATACTTCGTCAGGGCTATATCCTGCAGAACCCGTGCCAAACCCTGTTGCAGGTGTTTTCAACGTCAGGTCCCTCAAGAGGTTGTTCAACTTGGCTCCTAGGAGCTGTAACTAGTAAAATTCCCGTAATAGAGACCATGGACACTGAGGAGCAAGCCATTTTGCTGGAGAAGTGAGGAAGAGATGTTGCAGGGGCTGCATAAAGTCTCGCACCATTATATAGTACTGCAATTTTTGAAATGACTGCTCGAAATGTCCGTCTGCCGGTACTTAACCTTAACGTCCACTAAGAACCTTACCTCGGTTCGCCATTTCGCAATTTCTTACAAATGTTTTATCTAATGTTGGTTGTTTTAGACGTTGATGGTAAGAAGAAACCACTAAAATTGTAAGTATTGTATTTCCCAAATAGTGACCAAGTCACTGCCGGCCTGTGGAGTTTTAAAACTTCGTACCAACTTTTAATTCACATCAGACCAGAGTTTCTTATACTCTTTCTAATGAAATAAGCTTATTTCTGTCCAATCTATGTGTCTTCCTTTTGTGCCGTTTAAAATAATCAGCAAAGCTCCCTGTCTCAGACCATATGTGATCCAACATTTATACTTCGTCGAGTTATATTAGTTTAACTTTGTGTTCTTCTCTTATGCCCAAATTTAGTTTTTCAAGATAGCAGCAAGTGATCTTAAGTCATTTATAAATTTTTAAACTTTACACTCTAAATATTTAGTTCGGATATGAGAATAATATGTTGAGATTTCACATTGACGAATAATTAATATAAAAATTCTTTCTTTTATAAATTTGGGCAATCGTCTCCTGTTGAAGTAGCTTTTGAAAGTAAAATTAAATCCAAACTCAATTTTTTAATATGGTATTAGAGAGTGACATATTTTCAAAATTCATGGATACCCAGTCTTGAATTTTAAAGGTATAAAAGGGCTTTGGATTTGGCTTTAGATTTGCTGGTATAAAGGTACAGTAAATGAATACATACCATGTTTTCCCTCTTGTATTATTTTTTTTTTCTTGAAATTGTCAAGTTTCACTCTTATTTTATGCACACATAAGTTAAATACTCGACAATTAACAATTAGATTATTAGATGAATGGCTTCACTTTTTAATTTGTTTTGACTTTTATAATTTGTTTTGGTGGTTTCAGTTGTATAATCACCTCCAAAGCCTTTCGTCGATTCCCTATGGTCAATAGCGCAATTCCCCAAATCAAACAATACCTGAATCAAAATCTGTCATAAACTCCAAGGCTAAAAGAATCAAACACCAAAAATATTTATAAAAAGTCTAACATTTTGAGCAAGAAAAAAAAACTTTGTATTTTGAGAAGGATAGAGTACTTTTAATTTCCTTTATGATATATAGAGCTTGCAATTATTGTCTATTCGGTGTATATTGGATAATTTTATCAAGTATATTTAACAACGCACAGATCATAAAAAAATTATAATTCTTTAGTACGTTATATATGTAAAATCATTGTTAAAGATGTGTACAGCTTGAAACGAATTTCTCATTTTTGTTCGATATTTTGTTATTTCCGTTCAGTTTATGAAAATATGAATGAATGCATTATAGAAATGAGTTTGATCAAAAACTGAATTTAAAAACAAATATATATTTGAACGCAAAACAAAAATGTATTTGTGTATATTGCAAAAAGTTAACCCATTTTCATATTGGATTCTTCTTCTTCTTCGTTCTTTTTCTCTCCTTTTCTTTTTTTTTCCTCCTTAGAAATTCGGTTTGGAATAGAACTTAACCGAATTAAATTTTTTTGGTTCAATTAGATTCAGTTTCAGAAAAAAATTTGATTTGACTCAATTTTCAAAAAAATATAAAACCGAATAAAAAGTTGAATGAACACGCGTACAGACAACCTGAAGATTCATTTGCATTCCATTTTTTACGCCACAGCTAGTGAAAAAAAAAATTTATTTTCTGCTCCACATAATACTGTTCATACTCCATTTTTTATTACTATATATATATATATATATATATATGAATTTTAAAAAAAATTAGAGAAACAGTATGCAGATAAGGAAACCATTGAAGAAGAAACAAAAGTTTTTCTTTATAGAAAGGGAGAGAGATTTTTCTGAAGGTAAAATAATACCTTCTGAACACACAGATATGGCTTGATATAGCCATTAGTCTAGATTTTGAAATTTGGATATCAAATATATTCTATAATGGATTCCAAACATTTGAAATCTAAAAATACCAAAAGAATATTTTAGTAATATTCGTAAATAGGATTGTACACTATTTGAACCCAATAATTATCTAGTAAAATAAAATGACAAACAATAAAGTGGCTAGCAATTAGGATTCACTTTTACCAAAAGTCAAAAATAAATAGTAAAAAGTGGCAAATGCTATATTATGTTTAGGAATATCTATTCAAATATTATTCTATAAACCTTCTAGGTCATAGAGTGCTTTAAACCCCTTAAATCTTTTGAGTTGATCTACATTATTTAGAGTTTCCTTTGCCCTTGGAATTAGTATTGGGCTTGGTTGAAGCAACAATTTCTTCAATCTGCTCAAATTGATCAAATTGAGAGTCCATCTGATTGTGGTCTTGTGCATCATCTGCAAGGAGATCTTCTTCTTCATCTAAATCTGTTGTCATTGGCATTTTTTAAGGAAGATTGTCCTAAAGAGCTTCATAGAATTATGCCTTCATATATTCGATACATTTTGGGCATAATTTGTTCGGTGCTCAGATTAGGATATTTTCTTTCCAAATATAGCTTGACCTCATTAAGATCAATTAAGCTAGTATTAGGCACGTGGGATGTTTTAGAGAATCACTTAGCTTTGCGAACATCAATTTTCTTATTAATAGCATCCAAAGTATGTTGAAAAAGCCATTGGGACCACTATCGAAAATGAAAAGTATGAACTAGAATTGGAATTTCCAGTTCATCGGTAGAGACGTAACACCCCGTTTCTATATCCATGTAATGCTAAATTCAGCAAAGTAGTGAAATACACACTTGCTAGACACAATTTTTTCTTGGGATTGAAGAAAGGGATGACATTCAAGCCACTTTTCATGCTTTTCTTCAATATTTTTTGACAGTAGAGATAACTTCTGCCTGAACTTTTTTCGCCATTGGTAGAACCAATTTGGGATTACCCTTGTCCATAAGAAAAACATTTTCCTATCTGAAAAAATCAAGAATGTTTTCGCTTGAGATTTTCATAATAGAATGAATATATCCATGAATCCATATAATCTCAATAATTGTAATGGTATAACTAGTCCTTATTTCTAACAGTCTTGATTTTGCAAGGATACATGCCTCATCTATCAGAGTCAGGATTTTTAATATAGCATATTTACTATAATTAATAATTCTAGATTCATAATTATTATTCTGATAATGATGTTTTATCTCAACAGAGTGAGATGCTTCTGGAATTGTTGCATAAAACATCCTGGGTTTGTATTCCCTTTTGGGATACCCACCCATTAATATGCAAATATTTTTGAATGAGGTACCATGGATCATTGATCCCAGTAATACTCTCCATTTCGATAGGAAGAATTTCTTCCATACCAAAAATATCATGGAATTACAATTCAGATTCCATTAAATTCTTTATTAAAATTTTTGATGAGGTTTGATGGGATGGCAAAGTTTTGCCCGAACCTTCTTTTCCCTCAAGATACTACTTGAGGTTAACCATCTTCGAAGAAGATGAAGTTTGGGGAGAATTTCTACCCCTTTCCCTGCTAGAAATGTGAGATAATCACCTCATTATGGAACCTCCACTGGAAGACTACCCTCAAGATTATGACTTATTGGTCTCTTCCTTTTCTTCATGAAACATTATTCATGGGTCCTGCAAAAATTCACAGGCTAGAGAATCAGTTAATGAGTTATGCTTTCCTTTAATATATTCCATATCAAAATAAAATGTAGAAAGATGTGCTTGCCAACTAGCATATATCTATTTGGACAAAAGATTTTAACATCCTTTTCAATTTTCTGCTTAGCAGCACTAAAATCAATAAGCAGATCCTCTTGCTTTTTATTAATGTACTTCACAATAGAAAGCATTTCTTTCTTGATTGTGGAATATTTCTATTGAGTGATATTCCACTTTCTAGAAACAAATCTAACCAGTTCTTCCCAATTAGTATGAGAATACTCTTGTTTAAGAATTCCTCCACAACCTATATTAGAGGTATCAGTTTTCACAATTTAGGAATACTGAGAATTTTTTAGTTTTAACTAGGTCAACATTTTCACCAACTATTTAATTTTCTTAACTACTTTAGTATGCTGAGCAGTCCAAGGACTTGCATTTTTCTTTAGCCTTGCATACAGAATTGTTGTATCTTTGGCTAAATCCTTATAATAGGAAGAAACATAATTGAGACTTCCAACAAACCTCGTAGCTGCTTTATATCAGCTATCTCATTTGCGAATTTAGAAGTAAATTCAATACTTCTTTCTAGAGGGATTATTGCCCCTCCCCTTAGAAATGTTATGTGTAAAAAGTGTGACTGAAGTCTGAAATAACTTCATTTTTGGTGCAAAACTACTAAACCATTCTTTAGTATTAAAAAGTTAAGTATATTTACATGTTTGAAATATTGATCAATACACGGGGAAAATACCATAATATCATCGATATAGACTATATAATAAATGTCCTATATGGATTGAATATTTCATTCATAATATGTTGACATTTTGAAGGTGCATTCATCAGACCAAATGGCGTTACATTCCATTTTAATTTCCATTAGCAACAACAAAGCCAGTTTTATATTTGTTTTTGGGATGAATTTGAATTTGCAAGTAGACAGATTTCAAATCAAACTTGGAGAACATTATTGCTTCATGTAATCTGTCTAACAAATCTTTTTTGTTATGAATAGGGTATATAATCCATTTTAGTACACTATGTTAGCCCTAAGGGCAAATCATAAGGTCATGATTAAGTTTTGATTAATGACAAACATTGATGAGGACTAAACTTTATGTCATTTGTGTGATAGGATTGTTGGATTAAGAAGTATGAAGTCTCATGGCCTTGAAGCTAAAATGCAAGAACAACTCCAATATGTCAAAGTGATTGAAAATTGAAGAGTTTGTTCAAGATGATTGAAGGCTTTGAAGACATGAAGTGTAGGTTACATGTGCTTAATAGGTAAACTTTGTAAACCCTACACTCATAAGTCTTGGAATCTATGAGTTGCAATTGAGAGTACAAAACTTGATCTGAAAAGTTTCAATGGTGTTGAACTTACCTTAATTATCAAGTTTTCATCAATGGTTTTTGCACTTAAAAGGTCTTTAATGACTTATCATTTAGGCTAGAATCTTTTCCAACTTGTTTGAATTGATTTGAATATGTTTGGACAAAGTTTAAAAAGTTCGGACGCAAAATTCGGACGCGTAAGAGAAAATTTGGTCGTCCGAATTTTTCCTGCACTGTGAACAGTAACTACTGTTCAATAAACAGTATCACTATTTTTCCAGCGAAATTCGGAAGCAAGTTCGGACGCAGAAGGCCAAGTTCGGTCGTCCGAACTTGTGAACAATATTTTTTTCAGAGAAGTTCGGACGCGGAGGTAAAAGTTTAAACATCCAAAAAATTCAGACGATAAGTTCAGACGCACAAAAAAAAATCAGTCGTCCGAATTTTCTTAAACTAGCTGTTACTAGCCGTTTTATGACTGTTAAAGCCAATTTTTCAAATCTATAAAAGCCATAAACTCCAGATTTTTAGTAGAACTTTTGAACCTTAAAAATCTTTCAAGATCTAACTTGTTTTACATCAAAATTATTTGAAAAGCTCTCAAATTGCCTTGTGCTCAAAGGTTGAAATTCAAGATTCCAAAGGCAAGAAGTGAAGTAGTGCTAGCTATTGTATTCATCCACCAAGAAGTGTTGGTTAGGGATGTCAATGGGTCGGGTCTTACCCGGACCCGGCCAGATAATATCGGGTTCAGGACAACATTCATACCCATTTACCCGGACTCGGACCCAATAGTACATCGTGTAAATGGGTACGAGTACGGTACACAAAGTTCCAGACCCGATAAACCCAATTAGTCGATTAAATTTTGAATAATAAATATTTTATATACTTAATTTTCTATAACCGTTAGATGTATTTGATCCAACGGTTAATTATCTATAAATTTATATTAAAATATCTTATCGAGTCCACCCTATTTGGACCCGTCGGGTAATCGGGCCAGGTCTGGTACTAATAATGGTCAATAGGGTCCGAGTCCGGGTCTGGGACAGGTTGTCCCAGACCCATTTGGACCCGTTGACACTCCTAGTGTTGGTAACATACAAACTCTCTCTTTACATTATTATTGTGATTGATACAAGGTTGTCAAGAGACTTAAAACCCTTGTGGAGGGTGAGCCATAGACTAGATTAATCAAGGTTGTTGTGTAAAACCCATTGGTGAGGATGAGCCTTTGATTAGATTGGTATAGGTTGTCTTGTAACATAAAACTCTTAGTGATAAGGGTGAACCTTGTTTATTAGATTGAATAGAGATTGTTGTGGTAAAACCCATTAAAGGGTGAGCCTCTTGTGTAAATGTTTGGATTGACCATTTAGTGAATTGGTTAAAATCCTTGAGTGTGGACTCAAGGCAGTGGATGTAGATCTTGGAGAGGTCGAACCACTATAAATCGTGTGTTCATTTTCGTATAGCTTTACTTGTTTACATACTTGTATTATTATTATTAGTTCGTAGTTGTTGATTGATTTGTTGTAGTCTTATTGTTTGATCATCTTGTCTCAACCATCAAATCACATATAAACTTGAAGTTTATGAATTTAAAGAAGAGCTTTTATTAAGGCAAAGTATTTGCACAAAAGGAAAAGAATTTTGATAATTAGCCAAAGACCTAATTCACTCCCTCCCTCTTAGGTCTTTCAATTGGTATCAGAGCAAGGTCTTCTTTTTAAAGTCTAACAACTTAGAAGCAAAGATTATGTGGCTAGTTTATCAAATTTGCCTTATATGGAAGGTTCCTCTACAAATAGACCTCCTTTGTTTGATGGTTCTAATTATACATTTTGGATATCTAGAATTAGAATTTTTATTTGTTCTATTAACTCTAATTTGTGGAGTATCATTGAGAAAGGACCCTATGTGCCTATGAGAATAAAAGCTGATGGAATTACAAGGGAACTAAAGCCTATGGAGGAACTTGATGAGAACGACTCAAGAAAGATAACTTTAAACTACCAAGCAATGAACATATTGAGTTGTGCATTGGACGTGAATGAATACAATCGAGTGAGTGAATGCAACACAGCTCACGATATGTGGAGACTTCTTCAAGTAACATATGATGAAAAACTCAATATGTGCTTTATGGCAGTAAATGATGAGATACAATCCACTTCTTCTACTTCTACCTATTGTAATGATGATATTGATGATCCTAGTGAATTATTTGTTGAAATGTATGAAGAATTAAAAAATGCTTCAAAAAGAAATAAAGAAATGAAATTCAAAATTAATTCAAAATTATATTGTAAAAACAAAAGACTTCTTGAATCTATTGATTGTTTGAATATTGAAAAAGAAGTTTTAAATGTCTTTTTACAAAACATGTCCCTTGAAAATAAGATTCTTTGTGAAAAGATTTTGTCTCTTGAAAGAATGCTTGTTGATCATGAGACTTTGAAAAAGAAGGTTGATGACCTTACATCATGTATAGAAAAATTTACAAAAGGAAGGGACAATCTTGATAAAATTCTTGGAGCTCAAAGATCTCCTCTTGTCAAAAATGGTTTTGGCTATAATTATGTAAACAATATGCCTAAATATAACAACTTCTTTGTTAGAGCTACTTCTACTTCCATGCATCATACTTGTTGTACTTATTGTGGAAAATATGGACATAAAGTCACCAAATGTTATGTTAAAAGAAAAGTAGAGAATGGTGTAAAAACCATTTGGAGAGTTAAGGGAATTATTACTAACCCACACGGACCCAAGAAAGTATGGGTACCAAAGGATACTTCCTCTCCTTTATTGCAGGTACTCTTCAATTCAAACTCAAGTAACACTAAGAGGTATATTGATGATGATGGCTTAAAGAATAATGGAAAATACCTCATTCATAATCAAGGTCAAAGCAACCAAAGAAGGATTTGTTTTTGAGGCAAGAAGAAAGGAGGATTTCTTGGAGTAACCAATGTTGGTAAAGGTTCCTCTCTTCTTTTTAAACAAATGTTGCTTAGTGCTGATTTGAACTATAACTTGCTTAGCATTAGTCAATTGTGTGACAATGAATAAGAAGTTAAATGCCAACATGCGAAGTTTCAGTTGAGAATCCCTTTTGTTAAGATTTAAAAATTTGCCAACCATGACTTGTAAATTGCTTCTATGAAGTTGATTAGGTAACATTGATGTTATGAGATTGAATTCATGGTCAATATGTTCTTGAAATTGATTATATATATCATGATAAAATGATTAAAATAGCTATGATTGAATATCTATGCATTTGCTTGGCCAAAAACATCTTTATGAAACTTTACAAAATGTTCGGACTTGAAGTTTGGATATAGACCATAAGTTCGGTTGCCCGAACTTGTATGACAAAATGATATTTTGTGACTTTGATCAATTACTCACAAAATATTTCAATGTGTGTTTTATCCTGATAAGCTTGAATGTCTTGTTGCTTATGATAATGATTGATTTCCTTGGCATAGAAGATTTGGTCACGTGAGCTTGGATTTGTTGAATAAACTTTCCTCTCAAGATTTAGTTGGAGGATTGCTATAAATGTGTTTTGAGAAAATTGTTTTTGAGATACTTGTCAATATGGAAAACAAACAAAAGAATCTTCCAAACCTAAGAAAATAATTTTCACTTCAAAACCTCTTAAAAATTGTTTATATGGATTGTTTGGACCAATGAGGATCACTAGTCTTGATAGTAAGAGGTATTCATATGTGATTGTTGATGATTTCTCTATATTTACATGGGTGATCTTTCTAGCTCAAAAGGATGAAGTTCTTTTCATGAATTTGTAAGACTTTTCAAAAGGGTCCAAATCTCTCTTGAGTGCAAATTGATTTCTATTAGAAGTCACAATGGGAGAGAATTTTACAATCAAGATTTTACAAAACTTTGTGATGAAAATGGGATTGCTCACAAACTTTTTGGCTGCCAAAACACCTCAGCAAAATGGAGTTATTGAAAAGAAAAATTGTACCTCACAAGAAATGGTTAAGTCTATACTTGGAGAAAATTCTTTACCAAAATATTTTTGGGACAAAGCTGAAAACATTGCTTTGTTATGTTTTTTAATAGAGTTCTTTTGAGGCCATTTTTTTTTTTGAGAAAAACATTTTTTGAACTTCTATTTGATAGAATACTCTAGAATTTAAACATACATGACAAGTTGTATCAAATATACATGAATATGAGTAACAAAGTGCTTTATATTGAATACTACTTGCCTGTATTGCCTATTTCAAAGTATTTGGTCGCAAGTGTCTGATCTTGAATACTTGTGATAACTTACTTAAATTTAATAGAAAGCCGGATATAGGTATATCTCTTAACCATTCTTCTAACAAAAGGCCTATAGAGTTTATAATGAAAAGAACCTTATATGATGAGGAAACCATTCATGTTAGTTTAGATGAATCTTACATTTGCTTGGAAAGAAAAGAAGAAGATGATGCAGGTACATCTATGAATCCGGGGAAGGTGTAAGAAATAAATCTAGATTTGTCACCCAAGGATTTAATCAAGAAGAGGGAATTGATTATGATGAAACCTTTGCTCCAAATGCTAGACTTAAGTCTATAAGAATGCTTTTCTAAATGGTTCTATTGAGGAAAAAGTTTATGTGGAACAACTACCCGGTTTTGATAATGAAAAGTTTCCTAACCATGTTTTCAAATTATCCAAAGTTTTGTATGATTTAAAACAAGTTCCTAGAGCTTGGTATGAAAAACAATTGAGTGGTTTTCTTCTTTCAAAAGGATTTTCAAGAGGAAAGGTTGACACTACTATTTTCATAAAAACCTCTTGTAACAATGATCTATAACTTGTCCAAATATATGATACAATTTTTTGTGCTTTTAATACTTCACTTTGTGATGTGTTTGCCAAGTTAATGCAAAGTAAATTTGAAATGAGCATGATAGGAAAGCTCAATTTCTTTCTTGGCCTACAAATCAAGCAAACCAAGGATGTCACTTTCATGAATTAAGTTAAGGTATAGGCACTTCCATAAGTTTATCAACTGTGCTTGACAAGAATAAAAAGGTTTCATAGGAGTAGTCAACTCTATTTGACAGCAAGTAGAGCCAATATTATGTTTGTCACCTGCTTGTATGCTAGATTTCATCTTATCCTAAAGAGTCTCATTTGATTGTTGTTAAACACATTCTCTATTACCCTATTGATACTCTAAACGATTATGATCTGTATTCAAATGTGTGGCTATGTTATGTGATAACACTAATGCAACAAATTTGACCATCATAGTATATTAGTATTCAACAAACTAGAACAAAGCATATAGAGATTAAACTTTATCTCATTAGAGATCATTCCACTAAGGGTATACTTGTTTAAAGCATGTTTGCACTAAAGAACAAATTAATGATATTTTTACTAAGCCATTAGCCGAAGAAAGGTTTGACCAATCTTAGAAAAAGATTAGGGATTTAAAAATTCAATAACTAATGAGTATATTCAAGTGTTGTAGCTCCAGGTGAGGACAAAGAAGCCTAGCATGAGAAAAGGAAAGGGAAAGCCAAAGAAAGAGAAGGAGGACCAGTGATCAATGAACCAAGGAAGGTTCATGTTCCTCAAAGCATGTCATGGCTAGATAGATTTGTCACAATGAAGGTTGCTACTGAATTTGATGATTGGACAATAAGGAACCATAAGATAAATCCAAGCCACAAGGTGGATGTCATCAAACTATCCGAAATGGGTAATATACTCTAATTTTTTAAATGATGTGAGCTGGACTAGTTTGCTTTTGTTTGATGAATGATATTATCTTCCTTCGTTGATGAAGTCTATGCAAATATTAAAAAGAAGTTGAGCAAATAGGTAATAAAGCCATTCAGTGGTATTCTTCAAGAATATCACAAGTTGATTTTTGAGATTGGTAATCATTGCTCAATAGAATTTGTGATGTTGAGAATGTTGGGTTTAGGCATTATTCTTCCGAGGGACATTGTTTTATAATTAAGTTATACTACATGAAAGGATTGAGAATGCTTGTACAAATTGTAGAAGCCTCAAGACTATAAAGGAGAGAGGGATAAAAGCATTTGATGCTAGTGAAAGAATTTTGCATCCCATGCTTACTACCTTGATTATAGCATACTTTGGGCACAAATCTTCTGTTGATAATGTGTATGCTATAATTATGCTAGCCATGCATAAGAAAAGAAAAATGAATTTTGGATATATATTGCTAAAGAATATAATGGCAGCTGGAAGAACCAAACGTAAGGCTTTACCACATGGTAGATTGTTAATCAGAGTTTTCAAGTATTTCCAAGTGCAATTGTCTTCTAGTGGTTTACCAGTAAAGAGTAAATAAGTCTACACCAACAACTCACTAAAGAGAATGCTTTGGATACTTGATGATGAGAAACTCCTCTAAGGGGTGATAGAAGATGTGCTAGTGGTGAAGAAGAAAATGAAGAAGAAGAGGATGAAGAGGAAATCCTTCCTAGAGAAAGGAAAACTAAAATGAGGCATGAGTTATCTAGTGAGGGGAAGCAACCTTCCACAAAAGAAGACTATTTGAAGAGGTATCCTCTATTGAAGGAAAAGAATTTGAAGGTGATAATCTCACTAGAGGTGACACCATAGTTGCCAAGGTGTTTCAAGAGACATTGAACAACCATGTAAAGGAAATGAAGAAGATGGACAAATTCTTTGAGTCCTTTGCTCCAATGATTCTTGGCAAATTTGATGGTTTAGAAGCTAGAGTCAAGAATATAGAAGGAGACTTGAGAAAGATTTCTCAAGTGGTTTTAAATTGTGCAAGGTCCTATAAAGTCAAATGAAGAAGATCAAGAAGATAATATGGGTGAAGATGGCAGCATTAAGGATGATAGTAATGACAGTAAAAATTGAGATGGCTATCCATTTGCTACTAAAGAAGAAGACAAAGATGAAAGAAAAGGCAGTGAAGCACCCCAAGAAGAAGAAGAGCATGAGAATGAAGAACAAAGAGGTAATGCCCAAGAGAACAAGCAAGAAGAAGGAGGTGAAGAGAGTTTAACAAAGTCAAATCACAAATCCATCACCAATCTCCTTCAGCCAAGGGAGGAGGAAAATGTGGTTCAAAGGAAGTAAATCCAAAGATTCTCTTGATTGGTAACTTTCCAAAGCTGAACTACACGAGCAAGGAGTCAGCAAACGAAGGACCCCATCATATAGAGATCAAGGGAAACATGATCATTATAACAAACAAATGTGGAAGTGAAGACCATGAAGCGCATACAAGACTAAGCCTTTCTATCCCTAATCTCTATTTTGTTGCTTATTTTAGTTTATGCCTTGATGCATATGTTATGCTTTAACATTGATATTTGCTTGTGCCTTTCTAGTCATTATAATGTTTTGAAACTCAATATATGAAATCCTTGTGATAAGAGCTTCTTTTGTTTCACTTTTGTTGTCCAAGTACTCTTACCCCATTTTTGATTGATAACAAAAGGGGGAGAAGAAATGTGATGACAAAATGTGCGAAAATGTGAAATGTGCAAAATGTGTGAAAATGTGAAATGTGATGAAAAAATGTGTGAAAATGTGAAATAGCAGTAGAATTCCTCATGCATGAATAGAAAATGTGTGAATTTTCTGAAAATCCATGCATATGTCAAGGGGAAGAAAGAATGATAACTACAAAATGTGCTATGTGCTTGCTGTACTGTAACTGTTTGCTGTAAATGTGCTATGTGTTGATGTGTTATAGGTTAAAATGTAAAATGAATGTGTACTGTGAAAATATTGGGCTACATTTGAAATTTAAATTGAATATGTTATAATATGTGAGGTTTTGGTTATTTTATGAGATTTTGGAATATGGTTAAGTTGAGATTGAAATCTTGAACTTGGTTCTTGACTTGACCTATGATTTTGAATTACTTCATGAAAACAACTGAATGCATGAATTTTCTGGTTTTGCAAAGCTAAACTGAGTGCCATTGTGAACACACATATTTGAGTACTTTTACAGTTCATTTGAAAATGCAAAATCATCTTTTTAAACTTGTTGCCAAAAATTCAGACTTGAAATTCGGATGCAGATCAAAAGTTCGGACGCATCAAACTTTCTTGCCAAAAATATTTTTCTATTGTTCAAATTGATTGAAAACTGTTTTAATCCTTCCTATCATATTTGAACAACCTTAGAAAAGCTTATTTTCAAAAATTACAGCTTCCATCTCACATATTTTACAGTTTGGACTAGAAATTTCAAAATTCGGATGCATCCATATTTGTTGCCAAAAAGTGCTCTTTTGTTGTTCAAATTGATTCAAATATGTTTTAATCTCTTCCATTATGTTTGAACAACCTTATGAAAGCTTTATTTCACTTTAAATATTCATTATATTGAATTTATTGTAGTTTGGACTTGAAATCTCAAAATTCATATGCATGATCAAAAAATTCGGATGCATGTTCTGAAATTCGGATGCTCTTTTGTTGTTCAAATTTACTCAAATATGTTTTAATCTCTTTTACTATGTTTGAACCACCTTAGAAAAACTTATTTTCAAAAATTACAGCTTTCATTTCACTTATTTTACAATTCGGACTTGATATATCAAAATTCAGATTCACAGCATCTCAAGTCCAAACCTGTTGAAAAATTAGCACAATCTAAGGGGGAGCATTGTTAATCTTTTCTAACTTTTAATACCTCTCTTAGAAGTTTTCTTAATGCTTAAATGCTATCTTCTATCCTAGTAGTTGGAAGGAAGGAGGATGGTTGGGTCATAGGCTCATATTGAGCCATTTGAATGTCATTGTATCAATTTGGTTATTCTTTATCATTAACATCAATGCTTCTTTGTACTACATTACTTAAATCCATCACATTTTGCATCAAAGTTTGTCAACATCAAAAAGGGGGAGATTGTTAGCCCTAAGGGAAAATCATGAGGTCATGATTAAGTTTTGATTAATGACAAACATTGATGAGGACTAATCTTTATGTCATGTATGTGATAGGATTGTTGCATTAAGAAGTATGAAGTC
The DNA here is from genome assembly GCA_030512225.1 of Rauvolfia tetraphylla. Classification (NCBI taxonomy): domain Eukaryota; kingdom Viridiplantae; phylum Streptophyta; class Magnoliopsida; order Gentianales; family Apocynaceae; genus Rauvolfia; species Rauvolfia tetraphylla. Next base: position 4,654,620 of record JAJQKT010000012.1, read on the forward strand.
TCATGGCCTTGAAGCTAAAATGCAAGAATAACTCCAATATGTCAAAGTGATTGAAGATTGAAGAGTTTGTTCAAGATGATTGAAGGCTTTGAAGACATGCAGTGGAGGTTACATGTGCTTAATAGGTAAACTTTATAAACCCTACACTCTTAAGTCTTGGAATCTATGAGTTGCAATTGAGAGCACAAAACTTAATTTGAAAAGTTTCAATGGTGTTGAACTTACCTTAATTATCAAGTTTTCATCAATGGTTTTTGCACTTAAAAGGTCTTTAATGACTTATCTTTTAGGCTAGAACGTTTTCCAACTTTTTTGAATTGATTTGAATATGTTTTGACAAAATTTTAAAAGTTCGGATGTAAAATTTGGACGCATAAGAAAAAATTCGGTCATCCGAATTTTCCCTGCACTGTGAACAGTAACTACTGTTCCATAAACTGTACCACTATTTTTCTAGAGAAATTCGAAAGCAAGTTCGGATGCAGAAGGCCAAGTTCGGTCGTCCGAACTTGTGAACAGTATTTTTTCCAGAGAAGTTCGGACACGGAGGTAAAAGTTTGGACGTCCAAAAAATTTGGACGATAAGTTCAGACGTACAAAAAAAAATTCAGTCATCCGAATTTTCTGAAACTAGCCATTTTATGACTGTTAAAGCCAAATTTTCAAATCTATAAAAGTCATAAACTCTAGATTTTTAGTAGAACTTTTGAACCTTCAAAATCCTTCAAGCTCTAACTTGTTTTACATCAAAATTATTTGAAAAGCTCTCAAATTGCCTTGTGCTCAAAGGTTGAAATTCAAGATTCCAAAGGTAAGAAGTGAAGTGGTGCTAGCTATTGTATTCTTCCACCAAGAAGTGTTGGTAATATCCAAACTCTCTCTTTACATTATTGTTGTGATTGATACAAGGTTGTCAAGAGACTTAAAACCCTTGTGGAGGGTGAGCCATAGACTAGATTAATCAAGGTTGTTGTGTAAAACCTATTGGTGAGGGTGAGCCTTGGATTAGATTGGTCTAGATTGTCTAGTGATATAAAACTTTTAGTGTTAAGGGTGAACCTTATTTATTAGATTGAATAGAGATTGTTGTGGTAAAACCCATTAAAGGGTGAGCCTCTTGTGTAATTGTTTGGATTGACCATTTAGTGAATTGGTTAAAATCCTTGAGTGTGGACTCAAGGTAGTGGATGTAGATCTTGAAAAGATCTTTTTTGATCTATGGGTCATTGACTTGGTCAATTAACCTAACGAAATATTCCTCAAATTGAGAAAGTACAAAGATTGATCTACTCATTTCAGCAATTTTCTTGAAATACTCTAATTCTGCAGAAAAATTATTATCATAATCTAAACTAGAGGATAAATAATCTTCTGGCGTTAAAGACATTTTGTTTTTAGTATCACTGAGTAATATTTTACTCAGCTGAAGCCTAAGATGATCATCGTCAATCATTTCCAACTTCTATTTAATCTTACACTTATTAGCATAATGACCAAACTTTTCACATTTCTGGCATTTAATATTGGTAACTCATTTTTAGCCCTTTTGAATTTTCTTCAGGAAGATTTTTCTAGATGATCCTTCTTTTCTTTTGATTTAGTCCTTTTTTTTTGGAAAATTTCTTCTCCTTATCCAAATCAAGAGCAAATTGATCACAAAAATTGCCATGTTACTTTCTTTTTGTGATTCTCTGCATCTTAAGCTGCTTTTTAGCTTAAGGTCATTGCACAATGCCAAGCTCTCTTGTTCAACTACTCTAATCAACTGTCCATAGGTATAATTATCATATGGAATAGCCGCATTATTATTCTGGCTTTGAAGAGTCTTTTTTACCCTTTCAGCAAATAAATATAATAATCCTTCAATAAATTTAGATTTCCAATATTCATTGCTGCTATCACTCAAGTGAGTTACTTGAGCAAGGAATACATCTTTATACCATTCTAATATTCTAAAGATAGACATTTAAGATGTTGTAAGAGATTCTTATTTTCTCTCTTTGGTTAGATATTTGACTAGTGAAATGGTCAAGGTTTGTGATCATAAGTGTATACACAGAACCCTCAACTTGTATCTGCTAAATAGTGCCAGTAGAAGTCCCTTTATCAATTTTGACCAATTTCTTTGCATTATGCACTTCATTCCTTTGAAGTTGGTTGAAAGTATTATCCCACCCTTCTTCTAAGGTTCCATTAAAATCACAAACAATTATTTCTGTGATTATTCTTTCAGAATTCTTGGCCTGTTTGCAAACAGTAGGATACATAAGCATTCTATGAAGCAAATTATGTATTTGGCCATCTGAAAGTCCATCTATGTTTCATTCATAGATGGCTTTTGGATAATATAAATTAGTGATTAAATTATCACATTTCTTGTTATAAGACATCCACAGGAGCTGGCCGTTTGCAATAATGGTGGCCTAACCTCATTTTTTTTTAAACTTCATCTTGTTTATTCCAAGGAAGTTTCCATGAACCTTATATATTCCATCATCAAAATCTGATTGCTCAATTTCAAAATTGAAATGGAAGATTCTTCTGTTGATGAACATTTTTCATCACAGACTCCAAACATGCAATTTCCACTATTGGGTTCTTCTTGAAAAATATTTTTCTCATTATCCAACGAGTTAATCTTCATACTCATCAGTTTTTCTTCCTAAATATCTATTCATGTTTTGGAACTAGAACCAAAATTAAATCCAGATACCTAAGTTTGTCCTTCAAAGCTATTTCACTTTGACTTGGGACACAAATTATTCATTACTTTGAAATGGATTCTATAGATTATTGTTATAGTCTTTGAATCAGGGATAAAATGATATCTATGGGTTTGTATTTTGAGGGATATTGCTCATACAGATTTTTGTCAGATAGTGACAGACTTAGATTGAGGTATACATCAAAGTATTCACAAACTTAGATTGGGGTATACATCAAAGTATGTCAGTCCATGACAAAGACTGGTCTGGACCACTCCCAATAAGGAAGGTTTACAATCCAAGCATCTAGCACCTCTCAAAGTTGCTAGGACATAAGAGTTTAAACCTGCCAAAATTAGAGGTTCAAAAGCAATTTGGACTAACCGAATATGCATATATTTATAGTCCTAACGCCTATAAGACTGCAAATCTACAGATGAAAGTAACTTAAGATCCTGGATATTATTATCCATAATTACCGTTTGTTCCATTAATTTAATGGATTTTTTTAATTTGAAATCAACAATTCCAATTTTGTAAATTGTTTTATGATCTACAGACGGAATAGTCCATATGTTTAATGCCTCTTCATTATTAGAGGTTTTAGCTAGTTTTGTATTCTTAATTAACGGTGTAGTATCAAATTCAGAAGAGAATATTCTTCTAAACATTATTCTAGACCTACATATTATGATTAACATAATAAACATAATCACGTTTCATAACTAAGCATGTGTTTTTTGATGAACCGTAGACTAATTACTACTATTATAAACAGTCATCTGTATTTGAATTCAAGTTAATCTCAGGTATATGAAAAGAATAAACACATACGTCAATGATTTATCAGGGAAAATTGTGGTCTTATTTCTCACTGCCACTCCAACCCGAACGCGACTTAAGATGACGTCCTATTTTTTCATAATGTAAACAAGAGATTATCATAGTATCCAGTATCATCTAAGTATGCATAATTATAAACTATGACTCTTAAAGTAGATACAGAAACTTACTTATGAAACATAATTTTTATTATGTTAAGCAAAATATACTAATCTAAGCACACATAATGTGAAAAATAATACCTTTAATATAGCTATGGAGGAATTCTTAAACAAAACAATCCTCACGCTAATTAGGAAGAACTGGTTAGATTTGTTTTTGTTGAATGAGGATCTCACATTTTCGGCACAGGAAAGGGTAGAAATTCTCCCCAAACATCATCTTCTTCGAAGATTGTTAACCTCAAGCAATATCTTGAGGAAAAAGAGGGTTCTGGCGAAACTTCGCCATCACAGCATACCTCATAAAAAATTTTGATGAAGGATTTAGTGGAATCTGAATTGCAATTCCATGATATTCCCAATATGGAAGAAATTCTTCCTATCGAAATGGAGTATCTTACTTGGATCAATGATCCATGGTACCTTATGCAAAAATATTTGCGTATTAATGGGTATCCCAGAAAGGAATACAAACCCAAGATGTTTAATGTGACAATTCTAGAAGCATCTCACTCTTATGAGATAAAACATCATTATCAGAATAATAATTCTGAATCTGGAATTATTAACTATAGGAAATGTACTATATTAAAAATCTTGACCCTAATAGACTGGGGTATGGATCCATGCAAAATTGGAATTGTCAGAAACAAGGACAGATATACCAGTACAATTATTGGGATTATGTAGATGCATGGACATATGCATTCTATTATGAAAATTCCAAGCAAAATCATTCTTGATTTTTTTAGATTGGAAAAGATTTTTTCCTATGGACAAGGCAATCCCAAACTGGTTCTACCAATGATAGAAGAAGTTTGGATCAAAATTATCTCTTCTGCCAAAAAAATATTGAAGAAAAGTATGAAAAGTGGCTTGATTGTCATCCCTTTCTTCAATCCCAAGATAAAATTGTATCTGGACATTGTATATTTCACTACTTTACTGAATTCAACATTCCATGGATATGGAGATGGGGTGTTAGCACCTTTACCGATGAATTGAGAATTCAAATTCTAGTTGTACTTTTCATTTCCAAGGGTGGGCCCAATGGCCTATTCAAGATACAATGGATGTTATTAATAAGAAAATTGTGGTTTACAAAACTTAGCAATTTTTTGAAACATCCCTAATTCCCAATATTGGCTTAGTTGATCTTATTAAGGTCAAGAAATATATTTGGAAAGGAAATATCCTAATTTAAGCACCGAACAAATCATGATCAAATGTGGCAAATATATGAAGACACAATTCTGTAAAGCCTTTCAGGAAAATCTTCCTGAAAAAATGTCAATGTCAATAATTTCATATGGAGAAGAAGATCTGCCTGTAAAGATGCACAACTCCAATCAAGTGAACTCTCAATTTGAACCACTTGAGCAGATTCAAGAAATTATTACTTCAACCAAGCCCAGTACCAATTCTAAGGGTAAAGAAAAAGTTAAATAATGTATATTAACTCAGAAGATTCAAAGGATTCAAAACTGAAGACTTAGAAGGTTTACAGAAGAATATCTCACGGGATATTATGCTACTTTTTATTATTTACTTTTAGACTTTTGGTACAGGTGGTCTTAAATGCACCACTTTACTATTTATATTTTTATTTTATTAGATAATTATTAGAATTCAAATAGTTCAAATCTATTTAGGAATATTTCTTAGATATTTTCGTATTCCAAATCTAATCTATAATAGATTCCAAATATTTGAAATTTAAGAATATGTAAAGAATATTCTAGTAATATTTCTAAATATGATTCTAAACTATTTAAACCTCAATAATTACCTAATAAAATAATTTTACAAATAGTAAAGTGGTTAGATTTGTTCATACTCTATTGTTTCTTACTATGTATATAGGCACCTAAATTGGTACCTAAAAGATCATGGATCTTCCAATACACCATCTCTTGCATCGATGAAATTAGTCCAACCCCTTAAATTTCCTTAATCGATGCTGATTTACAAAACTTCCAAGTAGTACTTGACAGTGTGGGCTATTATGGCCAGTACGTTCTGGGATTACAGCACCCATTCCGGCCACTTAGTACAAGAAAGCTCGACAATGCTTGCTTTGTATGATTCTTGAAACGGTGGAGTTCACCCAGTGTTCTAGACAAGGCGGGAGCCACAACTTTGGCTTAAAAGGAATGCAAATATATATGAACTTTTATCTTTAGTGAGTTTATGGCTATTCACTATGATTACAAGCTCTACCATCATTATTTAAGACTAGATTCCTTTTAAAAAGAAAAAAGAAAAAGCAAGTGGAATCTGAAGTAGCAAAGTATTTTTCATCTTTTTAGGATCTTTATAACTTGTGCACTATGCACGGTATATTTGGTATATTAAAATGAAATGGAATAGAATACCTTTTTATTTGAAATGAGTTTGAAATCTTTTTTCTATTCTATTACCTAGAAGGAAAAGTTAAAACGGAATGATAATTATTTTTTTGTATTTAATAAAATTATTATTTAATGTTAGGATGGAATGAAATTTAGTAAGAAATGAGTCTACTAGTATATCATGTCAATAAAGTCAAATTATACTAATAAAAAAGACTAAATTAAATATTCATTTATAAATTTCATTTAAATGAAATTCATATTAAAATTTCAAAACAAATATTACAAGTACTAAAACATAATTTAATCATAAAGACAACTCTTATTTTAGATCAAAATAAAATAGGACTACAAGAGAAATAAAATAGAATTTGAGGTTAACTTGTTTTTTTTTTAATCAAAAGTTACGAGAGTATAATAATCATAAGAATTTTTTTATATTTTCTATTGCTCTTGGAAAGGCCCTTTTTTTTTTTAGATTATAATGTGGAAAGGCTCACTACAAGAAAATAGAATATTTAAGATAGACATTTGAAATTGAAAAATATCAGTTTTTAATTATAAGCCAATCTGAACCTGCTCTAAAATTGCATGTAAACTAGTTTCGGATAAGTTTCAATTGGCTGCTAAATAATGTGTAAAGGACAACCACACAATATTAGAATTGTTTTGAAATCGCCAAATCGGTTTCAAAACTTTTTTAAAAATAACATAATTAACTAAGTAAAATTGATATTTATTCGGTTTCAGATAAGGTAATTATAAAATTGGTTTCAAACTACACAGGTTTCTAATTAGTTTTAAAAAGGATTCATTTCTATTAGGATACTTAGTATGGATTGGTTATCACATGAATTCTATAGATTCAATTTCAAATCAATTTTAAAAAGTATTCATTTCAAAGTGATTTCAAAATTAATTCTTTTTTCGAATTGTTTTAGAGAGGGTTTCAAATCGGTTTCTAAATTTACCAGCTTCAATTGGTTTCTAAATTTAAAATTTCAAATCGATTTCTAACTACCGGTTTCAAATCACATTTAATAACTTTTTCTTTCTAATCAGTTTCTAGAAGGATTCAACTCTATTTACATACTTAGTATTGGTCGACTTATTGGATGTCAATTTCCATTAAGTTTCTAAAGATTTGGCTTCAAATCGATTTCAAAAAACATCAATTACATAGCATTTTAAAAATTCATTCTTTTTTAAATTTTTTTTAGAGAAAGTTTCAAACTGATTTCTAAATTTATCAGTTTTAATTCAATTTCTATTAGGTTCAAATAACATATGTTTTAATGTGGTTCTTAAACCCTATACCCTAGAGCAGTTATAAATCAGTTTCTAAATAGTTTTAAAGACCTAAAGCGGTTTCTAATTGATTTCAAAAGTAATATTCATTATTAAGATTTGTAGATTATAATTAAGGTTTTTAACATAACATCCTTCAGCTTTGATGGATTTAGATAAATTATTATGATAATATATAATTAGTATACGTATATGTTTAAATTATTCATACATACATACATACACACACACAGAGATATATATATATATATATATATATATATATATATATATAGTCAAGTATACGTCTATATAGCAGATTTGTTTCGTATTACTTATGTCTAAAATATATATTAATCTACATTTATTTCAATTATCATAGGTATTATCTAATATCATACAAATATATATATATATATATATAATGCTATAGTATATATTATATATAGAATATTTCTCGCATATAGAATAGTATTAAAGTTACCCTCATTTATCTCTCATATTGGTAGATTCTAAACTAATTAGTTAAGGATATAATAAAAAAATATCTCTTATTCTCTTCTTCATAAATTTATACGAAAGGTACAAAAAAACGCCTTATATTTTGAAATAGAGGTGTATATGTATATAGGTGTATATATATTTTAGTACATTTATTGCAAAACGCCTTATATTTTGAAATAGAGGTGTATATGTATATGTGTGCGTGTATATATATTTTAGTACATTTATTATATGAATGATAAACAATATATATTAACTACAGATCTAATTTCAATAAATCTCTAATTTCAAACTTTATTTTATTTTATAAATCCCTAATTTGACTTAATTTTATTTCAAAGAATCCCAGAAGATCTATAATTTGAATTGAATTGAGTATGCAATGACAATTAAAAAAATGAAAAACTAAAACAAGTAGAACAAATAAAACACAAAAATGAAAAAAAAGAAAAAAATACAGGAAGGTTCCGCAAGAAAAGGAAAAAATGAAAACAAAAAGAAAAAAAGGTAGGAAATTGAAGGAAACCTTCTGGTTCCCAAAAAAATGGAAAAAAAAAGGATAGATTCAGTTGTAGTCGGGGAATTACTTCCCCAACTACAGCCCGCCAGGAGCGGTTCACCTGCCCTCAATGATTTACAATCGAGGCAGCTATTTTCTTTTTTATTTTTTATTTTTACACATTGCAATCAACAAGCCCATATATATATTTACACCTCTTGAAGTGCCTTAGCCCTAGCTCTGGTCATAGGTCCAACTGACATAATTAGCTCTTTATTGGACACGTCCAACCCATCATGGCAATCTATAGTTTTGCTCGCATCAGTCCATCCCTCCTCACAAAAATTCGTACTCGAATTTGAATCCATATCAAAAGGAGAAATGTCAGCAACATTAAAGGTCGTAGAAACACCATACTCACATCGTACATCAAGTTTGTAGGCATTGTTATTGATCCGTTCCAGCACTTGAAATGGACTATCACCCCTAGGAGTTAATTTGGACTTTCTCTGGGCAGGAAATCTTTCCTTCCTTAGGTGCACCCAAACCCAATCACTGGGTTCAAAAGTCATCAATTTTTGCCCCTTATTGGCTTGTTTGGCATAGACCTTATTCTTCTACTCAATATGCTGTCTTGCCTTCTCGTGCAGAGCTCGAACCATCTTAATATGCAAACTCAATAAATCGCAAACATTCACCCCAAGTTTTAAGATTCTTACCAATGACAGCACGTAGTAAGGTACCTAAGATCTTATTGACATCTTCGATTTGTCCATTAGTCTGTGGGTGACAAGTAGTAGAATAAAGCAGTTTGGTACCCAACTTGCCCCATAACACACTCCAAAAATGGCTTAGAAATTTAGCATCTCTATCTGAAATAATGGACCTTGGAATGCCATGCAACCTAACAACATCTTTCAAATATAAATCAGCCACTTGCACAGCATCATCAGTCTTATGGCATGCAATGAAATGCACCATCTTACTAAACCTATCAACAACAATGAAGATGCTATTAGAGCCCTTTTTGGTCCTAGGCAAACCCAAGACAAAGTCCATAGAGATATCAGTCCATGAGATTTAACAGTGGATTTTGTATGTCTACATATAATATACTTGGCATACACATGTTTCACATCCCTATGCATACCTGGCTAGTAAAAATGCTCTTGCAAAATATCTAAAGTCTTAGCAACCCCAAAATAACCCATCAAACCGCCAGTATGAGTCTCATACATAAATAAAGTACGCATAGAACAATTAGGCACACACAATCGGCTGCCCCTAAACAGATAGCCATCATGCCTATAGAATTTCTGGAATGCAGTATGTTCACAAGCATAATATACAATAGCAAAATCAACATCAGAAGCATATAAAACCTTAAGCTGCTCAAATCCTAATAACTTAGAATGTAGAGTAGTAATCAAGGAATACCTCCTAGATAAAGCATCAGCTAATAACGTAGTTTTGAAAGCAGTTTTCCATTCATCTCCTGGTTTCATTCTAATTTGGTGGTATCCACTTTTCAAATCAATTTTTGTAAATATACATGCATCATGCAGTTCATCAAGCATATCATCTAACCAAGGGATAGGATGGCGATACTTTACAGTGATTTTGTTCACAGCTCTATAGTCCAAACACATCCTCCATGTTCCATCCTTCTTTGGCACCAACAACAAGGTACAGTACAAGGACTCAAGCTTTCTCTCACGTGCCCTTTCTCCAATAGCTCATCCACTTGCTTTTGAAGCTCCTTTGTTTTCTCAGGATTACTCCGGTAAGTTGGACGATTAGGAATCTGAGCTCCAGGCACGAAGTCTATCTGGTGCTCTATGCCTCTCAAGGGTGGCAGTCCCGAGGGCATTTCCTCAGGAAAGACATCCGCATAATCCTGCAAAAGAGATGAAAACATGCTATGCAAAGAATCAAGAGGGTTAGTGTCAGAAACTAACACTCTCTATATCTTATTATGACTAGTGCTCTCTTCTCTCCAATCGCTCTTCTCATGTCTTTTTTCCTAGGGTATAAACTTACTTTTCTTTCTTTCTTTTCAATACATTTTTCACTCACTGTGCAGTCACTCACATTTGGGCCACTCACAATTTTCTTTTGGGCCTCTTTTTCCTCTTTAATTTTGTTACGTTCATTGCCTGAACCATGCTCGCCTTTATTTACCTTTGACTGGTCCAAGTATAGCTCACGAGGTGATAGAGGTATAAGAATGAAATTCCTACCCTTAAACTTGAAGGAATACCAATTGGTATACCCATCATGTGCTACTCTCCTACCAAACTACCAAGGTCTCCCAAGCAGTATATGACCAGCCTCCATGGGAACCATATCACACAACACCTCATCCTCATATCTACTAATTGAGAAAGTCACCAATACCTGTTTAGTTACCTTCACATCCACACTATCATTAAACCACTGTAGCTTATAAGGTTCTGGATATCTCATGCAAGTCTGCCCCAATTTCTCTACCATGGTTGTATTAGCTGCATTGGTGCAACTCTCCCCCATCAATGATCAAATTGCACATTTTCACTCCCAGTAAACACCTTGAATGAAAAAGGTTTTCTCTCTGATCTACAATCTCACCTGTAGCTCGAGTACTTAATACTTTCCTGACTACTAGTGCTTCACATGTAACAATCCTCCCAAAGCAATTATCAGCATCAAAGTTATTTTCAAAAACAAATTCAGATTCACTACTACTATCCTCAGAATCAATCACTCCATTGTCCCTCATAATCATAACCTTTTTATTAGGACATTGAGATGCAATATGACCAGTACCCAAGCATTTAAAACATTTTATAGATGAATGCTTACTAGAGGTAGCTTGGGTGTTGGAGGTACCTTTAATTTCAGATCCCATAATTGGTTTCTTAGGTGCTTCCTTGAAGTCCACTCCCTTATATTTAGACTTCTCCTCCTTTTTAGGCTATCTAGAGTTCCATGCATATCTAGAATTTGCTCCACTCCTCGCTGCCAACCTAGCTTTGAGCTGTCTTTCCACCTTGATGGTCATATTCACCATGTCCTCAATCTATAGGTAGTGTTGCAGCTCCACAACATTAGCTATTTCCCTACTGAGCCCACTCAAAAATCTGGCCATTGTAGCCTCCAAATCTTCCTCTATGTTGGCTCGGATCACAGCCACCTCCATCTCCTTGTGGTAGTCTTCCATTTATTTAGACCCCTGAGTGAGTCGTTGAAGTTTCTGGTGCATCTCCCTATAGTAGTAAGAATGCACAAAACGTTTCCTCATGCATGCCTTCATAGCTTCCCAAGTAGCAACTCGCATCTCTCCATTTCTCCTCCTAGATGTCACCATTTGATCCCACCATATTAGTGCATAATCGGTAAACTCAACAGCAGCTAGTTTTACCTTTTTATCCTCAGAAAAATTGTGGCACTCAAAAACCAAGTCCACCTTCCTTTCCCACTCTAGGTAAGCCTCTCCATCATTCCTCCCATTTAATACGAGAATCTACATTTTAATGGATTTGAGGTCTCCATCTCTTCTATTATATGGCATCTCTCTTTGAACTCTCCTTGGTCTGCGTACCTCAAACTCCTCCTCCTCCTCAAATTCATCCTCCTCTGGTTCATACCGAGGTGGAGGTCTACGGGGTGGTGGTTGCTATTGGCATACTCCCATACGTCTCCCCTGAGGTTCTGTATGCCTCTCTTGCGTGATCTCATCTATTTGTTCCCTAATTTTAGCAAAGGCTTGGTTGAATCTCTCAAATTGTTGCTGCATGGCTCTCAAGGTGAAAGTGATATTTGCATCTCCCCCTTGGTGCTCCTCGATACTACCTCCCTGTGACATTATGAAATAATATTGTACCTGCAAAATAGAGTTAGTGATAAACAACCTCACACATTCCCTCACGTGTTTCACTCGAATGTTATCACTTCCCTCGTGTTTATGTCACGTCAATGACACCCTTGCCTTTTAACACTCAAATTCCTCTTAAATTCAAGTTACATTTCATAACCAAATTCAACAAATCAACGAGCTCGATTGTAGTCCAAATAACAAAACAACGACCAGTCCAACAACAATTGCTTACATCGTCCGAGTAACAAACAACGACTAGTTCAATAATAGTAGTTCACAATCGTCCGGGTATCAAACAACAACCAGTCCAAAACAATAGCTCAGAATCATCCAAGTAGCAAACAAAAACCAATACACTAACAATAGCTTACAATCTCAGAGATTCTAAACAACAATACGACAAGCTAACAATTGGAATACAAAAGAATTTTTGAAACTGCTTATCACAAGTAATTCAAAATGGTCCAACAAGAAGTTTAAATATGCTAGGAAGAAATTTTTTTTTTGAACTGACTTTGTGCTCTTTTTTTTCAGACCACTCTTTTTTTTCTCCTTTCTCTTTTCTTCCTTTTTCTTGTCTGAAATATATGTGTATGTGTATTTGATTGTACTATTTTTTTTCTAACAGCCTAACTAAAGCAAATATTACAAATACTTAATAAGAAGAATTGAAACCCTAGGCTAAGATTCACACTTCTCGAAGATGTCGTCGGTAAGTCTTTGAAGAAGCCGTTTGAAGAGGCTGTTCGGAAGGTCCTTGAATTTTGATGGAGCAGAATAGGAATCCTCCTCCACACCACGGCTCTGATACAAAATAATGCACACTCCGTGGAATACAAGATGGAAAGAGTTGATTTTCAGCCTTGGAGAAAAGTCCTATGCAGAATACTTTTCCGAGCAGATTGAGAAGAAAATTCTAAACAAATTAAATCCCTACGACACCTCTTAGAAACTTGTTTTAAGCAATTCCAATAATCATAATTTAATTAAGTAATAAGAACATTCACACGCTACAATCAAAAATCTCAATTGATAAGTGAAGAGTAGTCCATTGAGTAACAATAACAAGAGGAATTCTAACCTCTCAAGGTAGTAGCAACCCCTCTCTAAGATGACTCTCAAAATCTACTCTAATTGTCTTAAAGAAGACTATATATAGCAAAGGGTAAAACATGAAAGAGTTGGGCTAATAATACATGCAAACCCAACATAAATAAAAATGCAAGCCCAACATAAAAACAAGTCCAACATGAATAATAGACAGCCCAAGTTTTAAAACATCACTCCCTCTTAGGCTTAAGCCCACTCCACAGCCTTCAAATGTCAAGATCATCCGGTCTAAAGATTTGAGACAAATGGACCAAGTTGGCTTGTGGGCCAACTAACTCTCTTCCAATAGACTTGGCTAGCTCCATCCTCTTCAAATGTTGGCCTATGTACGCAAACAAGACCTCTTGAAATACCTTATCCCTAACTCTGGTCATAGGCCCAACTGACATAATGAGCTCTTTACTGAACACGTCCAACCCATCATGATAATCCATAGTCTTGCTCGCATCAACTATTATATATGGTCTATTTTATTCAAATTAATTAGCATGTTTCTCGAAGGCACAAGTTAGAAAAAAAATTGTTTCATAGTGAATAAAATTAAAAGTCTTTCTCCACTCAATAAAATAATAATAATGTTATGGGTCCTATTGTAACTTCATGACCCAAATAATGAAGTAGTTTATCTCGGTAATTTTGTAATTTGTATTTATCACACTAGTTATATAATCACAAAAAAAAAAAAAAAAACTTCTGTGAATGAAAAATGCCAACTCATTAGAAAAGTGGGCTACCCATGAGATAGTGAGTTTTCATTTTCTATCTATAGATATTTTTATTGGTATTTGTATGACTTGTTTGACAAACAAAAGTTACAAAATTACCAAAATAAAATTACTCCAAATAATGTAAACCTTAGATTTATCTTTTCATACCTTTGACAAGATTTGAAAGTTTAAGGTTTTGGATCTTTTAGCACACTCTCTAATAAATTGTGTAGTACACCACTTAAATTGCACTGGATAATATAGTATGATTAGTTCAAGTCATTAAAGGCTTATTTGATAGACCAAATAAGTGCTTAAAATTAATTAGTTAAGCACTTGTTAACTTAAGTGTGTTATTAAGCGTTTATTTTTTAAGTGCATTTGATAACAAATTTCGCTAATCACTTAATTATTTAAGACTTGCTTAATTGTAGTTATAAATTTTAAGTACAATCAAAGTGACTTAAGTTTGAAGTTTGAATGTGTTGATTACTTGTCTAATCATTATGCCTTTTATATATTTTTTGAATTTAATAAAATTAAATTTAAAATAAATATTTTGAAATATAATAAAATTTCTTTTTATAATAAATAATATTAATATTTCATCAAAATTTTTGAGATTTTATTTTTAACAACTATTATCAATTAAAAACTGTACAATTATAAAATTATCAAACCTTAAACTTTTATTGAGAAGCTTTTCGAAATAAAATTAGTATTGGTTCTTTGTCAACAGTAAAAATTTTAAAATTCTATTTTTATTAATATATTATTTCTAAACATTATAAGAGTCGAACGAATTTTTTTAACATTTTTTGAGTAAAAGAGACTATAAAAATTCTTTATATTTAAAATTCACTGAAAAAAAATCATCACAAGTAAATTAATTCAATCTTCAAATTCAGATTCAAACTTTATCATTTAGATTCAATCTTCAGAGTTTAGATTTTAGAATTTAAAACTATAATTATTTCAAAATTCAATTTTTTCAAAGGGACCCTAATTTTTCTTCGTCTAATAATATACCGACATACTGTATAATTTAATTAATATGTTAAATAATATACTAAATGTTGTCTTTGGAAGAAGATCCAAATCTAGAGTTCAAGCATGGCGAAAGAAAAAATAAAGGTACGTTGTTAATCATTAAAACAAGGAGCAGATTCACAAGTCCAAAGCGTGTCAATTGGGTTTAATTTTTTGCCAAACCTAAACCCAAACCAAGTTTTAAGATCGCAACTTCACACACTCTAAAGAGCAACCCAGCTTTTAGAGTGGCCTTTCTTTAAATCAAGCCCAAAATGTGAGCCCAAAATATGAGCCCAAAATGACTAGCATTTATTTACCCTGTAATTCTCCATGGGCGGGATATTAGAAAAATGCTAGGCCCATCTTGGATTGGCTTTATATTTGAATTTTGGGCTCTTTTAGCTGTAGCAAAACCAAAACTCTTGCTTGAATTGGACCAAACGCGAATCCAAAAACAAATTCGTCAGCACTTGCTATTTTTCTTTAGCATATTGTGTCTGGTTGAACAAGGAGTAAAGTTTGTCACATAATGGAACTCTCCCAAAATTAAGCATCTAGATAGAAAGACTACTGATTTGATTGCTTTACCAAATCTCGAGAGATTGTCTTCAAAAGTGGTCGTTGCTCCTCGATTGATAATAATCAACCTCAAACAGTATCACAACACCATCCATTATGATGTTTATCTAAAGAATCCATAAGCTTCAGCCTAATGCCTTTCCTCGGCCTCTCCTACCTCGACATCCACTGACAGCTAGTCCAAACAAGTATGTTGTGTCCACCAAGTTCTTAGTTGACGTAGAATAGCAATACATACACCCAGGTAACATTCTACGCCCTTGAGCTGTGCAACTCACTATTGTCCTCCCCCGAATTTGGCTGTTCTATGATAGCTAAGTGTAGTTGGGCTCTTTGCCGAAAATTCGCTAAAAAGTGTATTTCGCACATTATACAGTGTTTCTTACCTAATTGACTTTGAATTTGCAGTATTCTATTGATGTGTTGATAGTCAACTATAATACAATTATACAAACGTTGCACAAGAACCCACTAGGCATCACCCAGTAAATATGTGTTTAATTCTGCTTAGTGTTACAGGTGTCTATTGCAGCGAGACCCCCGACACATACTCCACAATCTATGCTTCTCTTCCCCCGGTTGAATAGGTTTTTAATTGTGTCCATGTTCCAAACCCACTTCTCAGACCCAAGGTTTCCATAGTTAGTGTGTTTATATTGTCATAACTTTGTTTGTAGGAACAACCTTTGTGCAACTGTAAACACAAGCTGCAGCCGGTAACATCATCCTCTGGGTCTAACAATCTTCTCGCCTCGGTCTTGACCAATAGTCGCGGGACAAAACACTAGCTAGGATCTGAACCAATGAACCTAATTCTGGTTTCACCCAGTTCAACTGCACCCGTACATGCAACAACCTAATTGCTGATACACACAAAGTGTGGAGCTAGGGCATGTACAAAATGTTCCTTCTGGCGTACATGTGGTGGGTTAGATTACAAGGGCCTTCTTCACGAGCACGTGTGGGAGTTGGCGAAAAGGGAATGAAGAAGGGGAATCCAATTGTGGGCAAGTAGAACTTCCTATCAAATTCTACTCAGATGAAATGAGATCTCTATTTCGTGCCTTTTTGGAGTCGGTGGAAAATTTCATTTCAACCCAAATAATAACGCAGTCCAAGTTTGCCCCAAATATCCACTTGGATTTGTATATGTTTTGAGTATTGTTAAATGTAAAACTATTGTGAATTTGTTGGTGTACAATAGTTATCAGTACAAAGAAATCGAAATAATAAATAAGAAAACTATAATAGAAGAAAATAGAGAGAACTAGAATTTTATTAAGAGTTTTTTTCACCATACAAACTCTTAAAAATTATTTTATATGGTTATATTTATAGAGTTGAAAGTGGTCCTTCTCATCATAGGTCATTATTAAGTTCCTTTATAACTTATTCGACTCACCTTCTAAGATCTCTCATGTTCTTTAAGATAATGAAAATAATGAGATATTGGTTTATAAAGAATGGATGTTACAACTTTAATTGTAACCCCAAACCTTTCATATTATATAACTTAGATGAATTATCTCTTGGAATAATAGACATTTGTAATATTTTATAATACTCCCCCTTGAAAGTCCATTACATAAAGAATATGCCTCATTAATCATGATAACACGTATTCTCAACCAACTTTATTAATTTTTATTTTTTCAACATGATAAATTTCTAGTTAAATTTAATAAAATTTTCATACTTGAAAGTTATATTAAATAAACATGTAATATATGTATATACACTAACGATTATATATATACATACATACACACACAATATATATATGTATATATGTATATATGTATAACCTAACATCGTGTATATGCATATATAAATAAATACATTATGTAATACATATAATACGCTACGTACTATATATACTATAAATAGTCTATGAATAATATATACTATGACCTTATGTATGCTATGTATAGTATAAACATATACACAGATGCATAATACATATTATACATATTGATATACTAGATATTAATTTTATTATAAATAGATTGTACATAGATATAATATACTACATAGACTATATGTCTACTATATAAGTTTATAATATATGTAAAAACACACACACACACATTAAAATGACGACTAAACTCTTAACACTCAATATTTTAGAAAAATAACTAATTGACATCTAAAATTTTAATAATTTCAATTTTGGGTCCAAAAATATTTCAAAACTTGTTCCTCAAGTCCTAAAATTACTATTCCCATGTATTTTAAAATTATTTTTCATTAATTCAATAAGTTAGGGGTCAAAATAGCATTTTCAAAAGCTTTAGGGATAAATTTGTAATTATTTTTTCCAAGCTGATAAAATATCAAAGTTTTAGGTACTATTTAGTTACGAGAAATAATTTTGTCAAGTATTTTTACAAGAAAATTTAAATTTAGTAGCCAAAAGTTTAATTTTCTTGCTAATGACTTATTACTTTTGTTGCCAAAGGGTCATTATTAGTGAGAAAATCAAATTTTGTCACCTTATGGTATCATTTGGAGAGGAATTTAAATTTTCATGCTGATACTCTTATTTTTTGTTGCCAAAGGGTTGCCATTAGTGAGAAAAGCAAAACTTTGTCACATAAAAATATCATTTAGTGAGAAATTTAAAATTTCTCGCTGATTTTCAAAATTTTTGTCACCAAAGAGTCATCACTAGGGAGGAAATTATAATTTTATCACTAAAGCTTTTTCTTAGTTGCATTTTTTTGTCACTAAAGAATGTCTATGGTGGCAAAACTTGTTTCTATCACCAAAGCTCTTTTTTCTATAGTGTGAAAAAGTTATTGTTATAATTAATACATGTCTATAAATGGCACGATTTGTGTGAATCATATAAGTAACTTATATTTTGTATATCTATATGAATAGGAATTAGATTTTCCTAATAATTCAAGATAAATTTTCTCATGGAGATATCAACGGACAAGTTTAATGCCAACTGAAAATTTATTGGGTAGAGAAGATTGGAATAGATATCTACTAGCATATAGACAAACGTATTCATACACTAAAATTATACACTAATGGTATTTAGGACCAAATAAACCTTCAATATCTTTTAATAGATATAAAAGATCTTTGATGTGCTATGTCCATGTGAAACATCTTCAAGATATTTAATTAAAACAAAATATTGATTTTTCAAAACCCTTGGTCACAAAAACAATACTTGGTTTTATAAATTTTTCAAAAAAATATATTGATCATCAAATTCTACTTTCTTTTGAGGATTTTATTTTAAAAAATAATAGATCAGTCATGCTTCAAGTGCACTTCAAAATGTATAACTATAGAATTGACATATTTGTCTTATTGGGACATCTATCCAAATAGAAATTCACGTATATAACAATCAATTTGTAATTATGTACAAATGAACAATCATTTGAACTTCCAGTTCATTAATAATTATGCATAGATTGAGATAATAAAGATCATAAACAATATTTCTTTTTGATTGATGATTTGTCTTCTGCATGTGGAGAACACTATACCAATTAATAAATTTTGCAATAGAAATATCTTCTAACAAAAAAACACATATAACAATTATAACTATATATAGACTTTCTTATACATGGTTATAACTGATCATTCTTTAATAAAAATTCACTAAGACAATTTCATTATATTATACAGGAACAATTTTCTTATATACTTCAAACATATTTAGTCCAATAGGGACTTCAAATATAAATATTATTATCAAATGACAACAACAATAAACACATATTAAGTTTATCGCGTGCTGTTAATTAAATCCATGCAAAGTTCTTTTGAAGAATCGTATGTCAAAAGTTATAACAAATATTCACTATTTATAGTTTGCAATTTAAAAGCTAATATTTATTTACACTTCAGGTGTATACTTCCCACTGAGAATTCATGTATACTTCAAGTGTACTTGTGAATCATCCAAACTATTTATATTTTTCATGTCAACTTTATCATTTAGAGTCTGTAGACTTTGATTCAAAAAAATTCTCATTATAAATCATTGTATTATGCGTATTAATATCATTTGACATCTTATACTTGTACTATTCTAGTAGTTGCTAATTATGTTGAGATCTCATCATTGTCATAGTTTCTAGGTACCTCAATTTGTTCTGACTATAATACACCAGTCATGTTTGGGAAGAAATTCTGCTAGAATTTATACTTTCTCGACTTAATATATATGACCATCTTAGTCTTTGTTTCTTTCATGTGCTAAGAATTTGTATTCTTGAAACCGACTTATCTATCACACTTTAATTGTGTCTCAAATTGTTTGTCAATGGTAGATTGTGTTTCAAAGATGTCAAATACAAGTGGAACATTCTTTGCCAAATATTGGTCCTTTCACATGCTTAACTACATAAATTATCCATTGAATTTCTGGTTCAAGATATTTTATATGAGGATCAAGATGAGAACAAATAAATATCTTTATTCGGCCTCATATTTTCTCCTCTTTATGTTGAGACAGCATATTCAAAATCAACAGTTATGAATCTCCCTGTTAAGATTCGTTTCCAACATATTTGATAATATCTTTGAGGACTTATCTCATTACATTATACTAGAACAATACCCCACTTCAAAATCTTAGATGAGAACTCTTAGATAGGGATCATTTGGTTTTTTACTACAAACCAATTAAAAAGATGAGTATTTATAATACGTTGAAAAAAATACAAAACAAGTACTCTCACATACAGAATAAATCATAATCTTGAACATATTCTGTAGAATGTTTAATATTTATTTCAATATAACCTGTATAATTAGGACAAATTATGTTATTAGAAAAATATAAAGCATGAGCTCATTATTGATAAATTGCAAACTACAAGTTGCAAAAATCAACAACATACATGTGACTATTAGTTGATGCATCAACTACAAATTTATTGTATTCATCCCAAAATAATACATTTAACTGTAAGTAATACTGATAGCATTTACATGTAAAACAAGTAGCACATGAGAATTCGTTATATTAGGAAACTTCTAATATTTCAATATTCACAAATGCTAATCATTGTTCGTATTTCAACGATAAGGAATGCTTCAACTGGTTATGCTAATTAATAAATTATTTAAATAAGTAAACTTTAAGTTTACTCAATATTACGTCTCAACTTCATAAATTTTATATAATATAAATTAGAAGAGAGGAATGATAATACTTACAATTGGAATTTATTACATGTCAAATAGAATGCAAAGATCTCAAGAGTATATTCATTCAATGTCTCGATATAATAATAATATTATTAATACCAAATTTTTTTTTCGAGACTATATGGAGAATGATGCATTACAAAAATTGACCATTAGGTGAAGATTCGTTAGCTTTTTTTGAAGTTTTTAATCAATTAATTCTTTTATAGTTCTCAAATTATTTTACTACCATTAATACCTTGGACGTATATTTCAAATATGTTTCAATCAACCTCTTTCGTTTGGTACATTGTATCTATACCGTTTTTTAATCGAAAATAATGTAAGTAATATACTAATGCTAGAATATAAATACATAGTATGCAAATTTCAAATAATAATCACAAAATAATATAAAGTAGACAGGAAATAATTCGATGCTTTCAAAACTTCTATCAATATTTAAAACACCAAAAGTTCCCTTTGGATATTAAAATAAGTTGGCTACACTCGTATGTGCTATATCAATATTATCGATACTAGTATCATTATTATCATAGTATAATTTAGGAAAGTAAAGCAATTTTTGCTTTCCTTTTAAATCGATACTTACTAGAGATTCACGACATGTTTGATGTACTATAGGTATGTGACCAAAATTTTTTTATATCGCACCGATAACATTTTGAAATTATTACTTCTCTTTTCTCTTTCTCATTATTTTCTTACTTCTGATAAGTATCTACCTGTTGAGAATTTAATGAGTCATTCTTACAATATAAGAACAAAGTACATTTCTACTACAAATATGACCGCGACCAAAATCTCTTTCATAAATAAATTATATATTCTAATGACATTCGCTTCAGGGAATGACGTAAAAATCAGTTGGACGGGTGTCATAATGTTTTATTAATGACTTATTTAGCCTAAGAAGATATAAGTTCAAAATACTTCTGAAAAGTATTTTTCTAGATATTGCTACTACAGAAGCATGTTATCGAAGTATGAGAAAAAGAAGATATTTTCTTTAGCACATCACCACAATATTTCTCATAAATTTGATTAAGGTGAAATTCCATCTTGTAGCCACAAAAAATCTTGTAGCCACACTTATAACAAATTATAACTAGCATTTACATAACAATCATCTTCTAATAACTATATATTTTCTTCAAAATTTACTAGTAATCAAGTGTCTTTGATGCTTTAGTAATTTTGGAACAATGTCTTTAGGATCTATTATATCCAGATGAATTTTAGCATCATGTATATGAGACAAGCATTCTCTTTTAAAAAATGTCAAGAATAAACAGATCGAGTAAGATTAAGTAAAAGAGGTACCTTTTGTGCCTTGATTATAAAGTTCAAAAATCTAAATATAGAGTCTTGTGCCTTTTTATCTTGACTGTAAACTTCAAAGAGGAAAACTAGTGACGAAGATTTGGTAGAGATTCGTGCTGATAACGTATCTTGAATTTGTTGGTGCACAGTAGTCACAGGTACAAAGAAATTGATATAACAAATAAGAAAACTATAATGGAAGAAAATAAAGAGAAACTTGTAGTAAGAAAACAGAGAGAACTAGAATTTTATTAAGAGTTTTTCACCATACATACTCTTACAAACTATTCCATCTGATCTTATTTATAGAATTCGAAGTGACTCTTCCCATCATAGGTCTTTAGTGTGTTCCTCTATAACTTAATAACTTACCTCCTATGATCTCTCATGCTCTCCAACGTAATGGAGGTAATGGTATAGTGTTCTATAAAGGATTGATATTCCTTAACTTAGATGAATTATCTCTTGAAATAATGGACATTCATAATATTTCACAATAAATTCCTATTTTTTTAAAATTGTACTCCTATTCATTTTTTTCTTTCCCCTTTTGCAATGTACTCGAAATATTTCCGGGGAGGTGCTTCACATGGGTGGTGCAAGCACCTCAAATAAAATATTTTGGGTGCGCTGCAAAAGTGGGGAGAATAGAGTGGTGCAATTAGAAAAATGGATATTCCAATTGGCAATTCTCTATGTTTTCCCATTCGAGTAAGATTAAGTAAAAGAGGTACCTTTTGTGCCTTGATTATAAAGTTCAAAAATCTAAATATAGAGTCTTGTGCCTTTTTATCTTGACTGTAAACTTCAAAGAGGAAAACTAGTGACGAAGATTTGGTAGAGATTCGTGCTGATAACGTATCTTGAATTTGTTGGTGCACAGTAGTCACAGGTACAAAGAAATTGAAATAACAAATAAGAAAACTATAATGGAAGAAAATAGAGAGAAACTTGTAATAAGAAAATAGAGAGAACTAGAATTTTATTAAGAGTTTTTTACCATACATACTCTTACAAACTATTCCATATGATTTTATTTATAGAATTCGAAGTGACTCTTCCCATCATAGGTCTTTAGTGTGTTCCTCTATAACTTAATAACTTGCATCCCATGATCTCTCATGCTTTCCAACGTAATGGAGGTAATGGGATAGTGTTCTATAAAGGATTGATATTACTTAACTTAGATGAATTATCTTTTGAAATAATAGACATTCATCATATTTCACAATAAATTCCTATTTTTTAAAAAATTGTACTCCTATTCGTTTTTTTCTTTCCTCTTTTGTAATGTACTCGAAATATTTCCGGGGACGTGCTTCACATGGGTGGTGCAAGCACCTCAAATAAAATATTTTGGGTGCGCTGCAAAAGGGGGGGAGAATAAAGTGGTGCAATTAGAAAAATGGATATTCCGATTGGCAATTCTCTATGTTTTTCCATTCGAGGAAAAACAATGGCAAGATCCACAACTCTAAGGCTTCATTTGGATTGAGAGAAATGGAAAGAAAAGAAAGTAGTGTAATAAGAGGGAGAAGAAAGGAGAGGAGAGGGAAGGAGATTATTCAATATTTATTGTGTTTGGATGATTAATAGGAAGGAATGGAGTGATAAAGTATTATTTACATCTTTATCCATATATATTTTTATTAAAGTATAATAATTTTGTCAGCATAAAATATTTTCTTAAAGATTGTTTTCATTCTCTCCTTTTCTGTCTTCTTTTGGACTGGAAGAAGATTGATATTTTAATGCTAAAATCAATCCTTATGTTACGCTCCCAATCCTTTCCTTTCCTTCATGATCAAACTATCCAAACACTAATTTTTGAGTCCTCTCATTTCCTTTCCTTCTATCTCCCTCAAATCCAAACAGGGGTTAAGACTTCATAAAATCAAAAAAAAAAGATAAAGGAAAAATAATACTTTTTTTATCAAAATTTAAATTATCACTTTCTTAATTTTTTAAAAGAAAAGAATGAAGAAGAAAATTAGAAAACATCATTTTCGGAATTAGGACATTGTACGCACAACAACTGGTTTCAGCTGCAAATGTAGGGAATTGGCAGCAATTTCCAAAGCAAAATTTGCCAAAAATAAAATTTGTAGGAAAATCAGTTTTGAATGGACATTCACAAAGAATGACACCTATTCATGAGCCAAAATTAATGCACGCTAAATGTTAGAATAAATGTAGAAATAAATGACGTATTTACCTTACTTGATTTGGATGAATCAGAGTATTAGCTCTCCCGTGCCCTCCACTAATCAGCATGTTGTTCCTCTATGTTTTGAGGAAGATAAATGTATTAATGACAAGTTTAACTTTATTTAGTTTTACAAATGTTAGAGAAATGAAGTATAACAAAAAATTCTCCTTAATCGAAGTATTTATTCTTTTCTATCCCCATTTTTCATGAGAATCTCACACTCCAGGTGATGAATGAATATGAGAGACTCTTTGATACTAATAGAATTCTCCCTTAGCTTCTTGGCACTACTTTTTGATAAGTTTCAACTCCAGATTTGTCCAAAGATTTCAGCAGCTAGGCAGTCAACAAATTACAGCAATCAAAAATGGTTGTAGATTATATTGTGAACAATTGCAACTCAATAAAACGGCTGAATTTTTTTTGGTCAAGATTTGAATGCCAAAAGAAGTCAAGAATTGTGGATGGTGGCTGGCATTTTTCTTCATTTGCGGCTGAACCTTTGCCTATAAATATCAGGATACAATAGAGAGTTAAGAAAACCAGAGAGAAGGAAAGAAAAGAGAGAAGAAGAAAAATAGAGTGAGGTTTTGCCATTTTTCTTGTGAGTTTGTTTTTTATCTTTTTTCTTGATATCCACCTATTTTGGTGAGGATAGTTGTGTTACCTTCTAGTATATCTAGAAGAAGATTTGTTACCCCATTTTATAGTGGAAGTTTCGGTCAATATTTGACCCGTGGTTTTTACCTATTTTTGGGGGTTTCCACGTAAATCCTGGTGTCAGAATATTTTCAATATTTTTTTATTGTCAGATTTATTTTTTGCTAGGTGGTTATTGATAAATTGTTCCTTTATCAATACCAGAGTTTTTGGGAGAGCCATTTTAATCCTGGTAGTGAGGGACATTATATTTTGTGATTTATTTTGTAGTATTGTCTTTATTTGTCCCAACCTCCCAACAAAGTGGTATCAGAGCATTGGTCAGTTTTTTTAAAATGGAAGAGTCAACTTCTTCTTCTGGTAGTATGATTAAATTGACCTCTAGTAACTATGTTGTCTGGAAGTCTAGAATGGAAGACTTGTTATATTGTAAAAATATTTATGAACTCATTCTTGGTGATGTTACAAAACCAGAGGGTATATCTGATGTTACATGGGCTAAAATGCATAGAAAAACTGTTGGTCATATTAGGAGTTGGATTGACCAAAGTGTGTTCAATCATGTTTCAAGCGAAACGAGGGCATATGTAATGTGAAAAAATTAGAGACCATGTTTGAAAGAAAATATGGTCTTAACAAAGTTTCTTTGTTGAAACAGATTACACGGCTACTGTACAAAGAAGGAGCAAATGTGTCTGAGCACCGATGCTATAAATCTGAAGCTAGATGAGGAGGTACAAGCACTCTTACTATTCATTTCACTCCCTGATAGTTGGAAAACACTTGTTGTTTCTGTCTTAAATTCTGCTCTAGGTGGCGTTGATACGTTGGAAATGGTCAAAGAAGCTTTGTACAATGAAGAGACCAGGAGGAAGGATCAAGGATTAAAGCTGGAGCCTCAAGCACTTGTTGCAGAAAAGAATCACAGGAGGGGGAGAAGTAAGTCTAGAGGTACCCATAATAGATATGATAAATCAAGAGGTAAGTCTAAGTCTAAAAGAGATATTGAATGCTTCTATTGTCACAAGAAGAGGAATTAGAAGAATGAATGCCGGAAATGGAAGAAAGATCGAGCCAATACAAAAGGTGAAGACAAGGAGAAAAATTCAGAGACAACTCCCACAGTAACTGATGATGAGATTGAACTTGTTTGTGATGATTCTAGTATTAACCTAGTCTGTCACAACAGTGACTGGGTTTGACTCAAGAGTCTCTTATCATGTTACTTCTCACAGGGAATTCTTCTCATCTTACACTCCAGGAGATCTTGGTCATGTAAAAATGGGAAATGATGGCTCTTGCAAAATAATCGGTATTGGAGACATTCACCTTAATTCCAGTACTGGTTGTCAACTAATTTTAAAGAACGTGAGATATGTACCAGATGTTCTTCTCAACCTCATCTCCACCGGCAAGCTTGATGATGAAGGTTGTGCAAACCAATTCAACGACGGAAAATGGAAGCTGACAAAAGGAAATCTTGTCATCACTAAAGGTACAAAAGCAAGCTCACTTTACATAAGGAAAGCAAAGCTGAGCAAAGGAGAAGTAAATACAGTTTCAGAATTCTCCTCAGACCTTTGGCACAAAAGACTTGGCCACATGAGTGAAAAAGGGCTTCAGAGACTTGTCAAACAACAACTCCGGCCTAATGTAAAAGGTATAAATCTCAAATCCTGCACTCATTGTTTAGTTGGAAAACAACACAAAGTTGCATTTTAGAAATTCCCTCCATCTAGAAAATTATTTCCTTTGGAGCTAGTTCATACTGATGTATGCCATATGGGTGAAAGAACACATGGCGGTGCATTATATTTTGTGACCTTTATTGATGATTTTTCTCGGAAGGTATGGTGTTTTTCTTTGAAGTCAAAGGACCAGGTACTAGATGTTTTCAAAGACTTCCATGTCAAGGTGGAAAGAGAAACAGGAAGAAAATTAAAGTGTATCAGAGCAGACAATGGTGGTGAATACAGAGGACCTTTTGAAGCATATTGCAGGAGTCATGGCATTAGACTTGAGAAAAGTGTACAAAAGACTCCACAACATAATGGTGTAGCTGAACGGATGAATAGGACAATCACAGAACGCATCAGATGCATGCTTTCTCATGCCAAACTGCCGAAACCTTTCTGGGGTGAGGTAATGAGAACAGCAGTCCACTTGATCAATCTTTCTCCGTTAGTTCCTTTGGGTGGTGATATTCCTAAAAGAGTTTGGACAGGGAATGAAGTCTGCTACAAGCATTTAAGAGTTTTTGGCTGCAGAACATTCGTTCATATTCCTAACGACGAAAGATCTAAACTTGATAGTAAGGCCAAACAATGTATTTTCTTAAGATATGGACATGATGAGTTTGGATACAGACTTTGGGATCCTGTTGATAAGAAATTGACTAGAAGTAGAGATGTTGTCTTTTTTGAAGATCAAAGCATTGAAGACATCAAGAAAGATGATAAACTAAGACTGGATCCAGAAATTCCAGTCAACCTAGAACCAGCACCTCAACAAATCAATCATGACGAGCACTGGGAGTTGAGGCAGAGCAGGACAACAATGATGATATTCCAGTAGCTGAGCCAGGAGTGCCACTAGTTCCACAACCATAGCCAGAACTTACGAGATCCACCAGAGAAAGGAGGCCATCAACCAGATATAGTACAAAAGAGTACGTGCTGCTCACTAATGGGGGAGAACCAGAGACTTATGAAGAAACTGTAAACCGTGAAAGTAAGAATGAGTGGTTGAAAGTTATGCAAGAAGAGATGAAATCCCTACATGACAATCATACATATGATTTGGTGAAACTTCCTAAAGGGAAAAGACCTTTGAAGAACAAATGAGTCTACAAGCTGAAGGAAGAAGAAAATATCTCCAAACCAAGATACAAGGCCAAATTGGTTGTGAAAGGTTTCTATCAAAAGAAAGGTATTGATTTTGAGGAAATATTTTCTCTTGTAGTTAAAATGTCTTCTATTCGAGTTGTTCTTGGATTAGCAGCTAGCTTGAACTTGGAGATTTAACAACTTGACGTAAAGATAGCCTTTCTTCATGGAGATCTTGAAGAAGAAATCTACATGGAGCAGCCAGAGGGGTTCAAAGTTAAAGTAAAGGAACACCTTGTTTGTCAACTCAAGAAAAGCTTGTACGGGTTGAAGCAAGCACCAAGGCAATGGTACAAGAAATTTGATTCTTTCATGTCAGAATATGGTTATTGCAGGACTACACCAGATCATTGTATGTTCGTGAAGAAATTTTCTGATGGTGATTTTATTATCCTCTTACTTTATGTTGATGACATGTTAATTGTTGGCCATAATACTGCCAAAATTGTCAGGTTAAAGAAGGAGTTAAGCAAGTATTTTGCAATTAAAGACTTAGGGCCAGCAAAGCAAATTCTTGGAATGAGGATTACTCGAGATAGATAAAATGGTAAACTTTGGTTATCTCAGGAGAAGTATATTGAGAAAGTTCTTGACAGTTTCAAAATGAGCAACACTACAAGAAAATACGCGATTAGCGATCGAAATTAGCGACGGCTAATGTCCGTTGCTAATTAGCGACGACTATTAGCGACGGCACGAGTCCGTTGCTAATTAGCGACGAAAAAATAATTTAAACATTAAAAATTATTTTTTCCAATTCTTAATTTTTTCCGTTGCTAATCCGTTGCTAATTAGCGACGGACAAATAAATTAAATATTAAAAATAATTTTTTCAAATTCTTAATCTTTTCCGTTGCTAATCCGTTGCTAATTAGCGACGGATTAGCGACGGAACAATAAATTAAATATTAAAAGTAATTTTTAAAAATTTTCAATTTGTTCTGTAGCTAATCCGTTGCTAATTAGCGACGGAACAATAAATTAAATATTAAAAATAATTTTTTGAAATTCTTAATCTTTTCCGTTGCTAATCCCTTGCTAATTAGTGACGGAACAATAAATTAAATATTAAAAATAATTTTTTCAAATTCTTAATCTTTTCCGTTGCTAATCCCTTGCTAATTAGCGACGGATTAGCGACGGAACAATAAATTAAATATTAAAAGTAATTTTTAAAAATTGTGAATTTGTTCCGTAGCTAATCCGTTGCTAATTAGCGACGGATTAGCAACGGAATAGTGTTTTCTAATTTAAGATATTTTTTATTTTTATTTAGTTTAGTAATATTATTTTTCTACTTGACATAAGAATATGAATAGAAGTAAAATAAATTATATTGAATAATATATAATAATTATCAAGTAGGATTATTCTTATGTAATACACATGTAATAAATCATGCATTTCGAGTAGTATAATCTATTAATAACACATATATATATAAGATAATATTTATAAGTATAACATAACTGTAATATAACATACATATGTAGCATATATGTGCGAAATAAATGTAGTATGTACATAAATAGAAGAAATGATAATTAATATATATTTAGATACTTTAGACTATAAGTAATATCAATTCAAAAAAGTAATACTTAATAAATTAAGGTTTAAAATAAGTGAGGTTAGACTCAATTAGTATTTATGAAGACTTTTTCTATTTTTACTAAGAAAGCCGTTGCTATCTTTTTTGTTATTTTTAGCTAGAGATTAAAAAATTTATTTTTAATATTTAAAAATACTATTCAGTAGCTAATCCGTCGCTAATTAGCGACGGATTTGCGACGAAAAAATTAAGAAATTTAAAAAATTATTTTTTATATTTAAAAACACGGATAGTAACAGAAAATAAAAAAAATTAATATTAATTTATAAATTATATATAATAATAAATATAATTATATTATAATATATTATTTAATATTATAATAATAAATAATAGATTATTATTAATATAATAATATATGATAACAATAATTTACAATATAAAAATATTATATGATAAAATAAAACACAAGAAGTGACTTGGCCCAGCGGAAGAAGACGTCATTCAACTTTCAGGTAACCAAGGTTCGAATCTCTCTTCAAGCAAAACAAAGGAATTAAATTCGAATCGGGCTAACCCGGCCCAATATGGTTGGGTCGGGTTAGCCCAATTTATATTATTTTTTAAAATTTAATTTCAAAATTTTTAATTAATAAATTTAATTATCAATTAAATAATAAATCGGGCCGGGTTAACCCGATTTACATTATTTTTAAATTTTTATTTTAAAATTTTTTAAATAATAATTTATATTTTTTATTATTTATTTTTAAATTATAATTTATATTCATCGCAAATCCGTCGCTAATTAGCGACGGATTTGCAATGATTTTTAAAAATAATTTTTAAAATTAAATTTCATAGAATTAACATTAATTTTTTATTTTTAAAATTTAAATATATTATTTTCCGTCGCAAATCCGTCGCTATATTTTTCCGTCGCAAATCCGTCGCTAATTGGCGATTAGCAACGGATTAGCGATGGATTTGTCCGTCGCTAATTCCTTGTTTTCTTGTAGTGCAAGGCCAAGGCGGTTTCTATTCCACTAGTGGGTCACTTCAAGCTCAGTACAAAGCAGTGTTCTAAAAGTGAGCAAGATAAGGAAGATATGAAGAAGGTTCTTTATACTTCAATAGTTGGTAATTTAATGTATGCTATGGTGTGCACCAGAGCAGATATAGCTTATGCAATTGGCGTAGTCAGTCGATTTCTCTCTAATCCTGGTAGAGAGCATTGAAATATTATCAAATGGATGCTCAGGTATCTTAAAGGAACAACAAAATATTGTTTGTGTTTTGGAAATGAAAAACCTGTATTAGAATGCTATACATATGTAGACATGGCTAGAGATATTGATAGTAGAAGATCCACGTCAGTATATTTGATAAAGTTCACAGGAGCAGTAATTTCTTGGCAAAGCAGATTACAAAAATGTGTCGCTCTTTCTACTACAGAAGCGGAGTATATAGCGGCTACTGAAGGATGCAAAGAAACCTTGGGGTTGAAGAAGTTTCTACGAGAATTAGGAATGAAGCAAGAAAGGTATGAACTCTACTGTGATAGTCAGAGTACTATTCATATTTGCAAAAATTCAACTTTTCATTCTCGATCAAAGCACATCGATGTTCGATATCATTGGATCGGGGATGTCTTGGAGTCAAAGGAATTAGTCCTTGAAAAGATACACACTGACGAGAATGGTTGAGTCGGGTTAGCCCAATTCATATTATTTTTTAAAATTTAATTTTAAAATTTTTAATTAATAAATTTAATTATCAATTAAATAATAAATCGGGCCGGGTTAATCCGATTTATATTATTTTTAAATTTTTATTTTAAAATTTTTTAAATAATAATTTATATTTTTTATTATTTATTTTTAAATTATAATTTAGGGCAAATGACTGTAAATAACAATCAACTATTTTTGATCCTGCAAAAGTAGCCATAATAATTGTTTTTAAATTTTAGTAACAGTAATATATTTTCATGCTCGTTGTTATACCCACCCACCACCATAGACGGTGTTTTCCGGCAGGTAAACTCACGTGAAACACACATGTCATTTTTTTCCAAGGCTATATCAGTCCATTTACACCTAAGACTCGGTGCACCTATCAGAAACCGCAGAAACAACTTCTCGCAGTTTCATCGGCGCTTTCTCATGGAAAAAGGCATAAGCTTTCCTTCAAGAAGAGTCGTTCTGTGATCTTCAAGGCCACATCAACATATTCTCAGAATCTTCTCTACTGTCCAATAATTTTGTGTGTGTGTGTGTGTGTGTGTGTGTTTGTTTTTTTTTCTCTTGGGATACATTCCTTCTTTTTTTCCTGTTTTCTTGAAGAACCTAATCCAAGTATCCAACCTATTCAAAACCAACAAGTTGCAAGAGAAAGAGAGTGAAGCCGTAACCCATTTGATCAGTGCAACGCATCATAAAGACTTAGTACGCCCATACACCAACATGTGCGTGCAGGACAAAGATCAAGTTAGTGAGGGAATGGAAAATTTGGGTGGCATTTCTTCTGGGAACGATGAGGATTGCAAGACTTGGCCTTTGCATTCTGAAGGAGAATTGTCGGATGCCCAGAATGAAAAATGGGGAAAGAGCACTTCTTTTGATCATCCTCCTCTTAGAAATTCATTCCCGGTAAGGAGAAACAAAGAAATCAATCTTCTTTCTTTCCTTTTCTTTCAGATACCGCGTATCATTTTTGCATTGTTGATAAGACTCGCTTCGGGTTGGTTTGACCCATTCCAATTGGGTAGAGTCATTAGGTGTAAATGGACTGATATAGCCTTGGAAAAAAATGACATGTGTGTTTCACGTGAGTTTACTTGCCGGAAAACACCGTCTGTGGTGGTGGGTGGGTATAACAACGAGCACGAAAATATATTACTGTTACTAAAATTTGAAAACAATTATTATGGCTACTTTTGCAGGATCGAAAATAGTTGATTGTTATTTACAGTCATTTGCCCTATAATTTATATTCGTCGCAAATCCGTCGCTAATTTAGCGACGGATTTGCGACGATTTTTAAAAATAATTTTTAAAATTAAATTTCATAAAAATAACATTAATTTTTTATTTTTAAAATTTAAATATATTATTTTCCGTCGCAAATTCGTCGCTAATGTTGCCGTCGCAATTAGCGACTCATTATTTAGCCAGGGAAGGTTCCGTCGCTAATTAGCGATTAGCGACGGATTAGCGACGGATTTGTCCGTCGCTAATTCCTTATTTTCTTGTAGTGGACTAAGTCATTGTCAAAAGAAAAGTTTGACTTTTGTAGAAGATTTGTTACCCCATTTTATAGTGGAAGTTTTGGTCAATATTTGACCCGTGGTTTTTATCCATTTTTGGGGTTTTCTACATAAATCCTGGTGTTAGAATATTTTCAATATTTTTTATTGTCAAATTTATTTTTCCTAGGTGGTTATTGATAAATTCTTATTTTTTCAATACCAGAGTTTTTAGGAGAGTTATTTTAACCTTAGTAGTGCGGGACATTATATTTTGTGATTTATTTTGTAGTATTGTCTTTATTTGTCCCAACTTCCCAACACTTTTGTACTTGACATAGAGTAGACTTTCATCGACTCTGTTCTGTTCCCCACTCTCTTTCATTAAGCACCATATGAACAAGTCCCCAAGTTTTCAAGGAATAAAAATATGTAATTTTCCCTAGTAATGCAGCCTCAAGTTTTATATGTTCGAGATAAGGCAGTAAAAAGATCCTAATAAAACAGGTAAAGGATGATACCACTATTCATTTAAAAATATGTACGCATAAGTTTCTATATGCAAAAGTAAATATCGTTATATACTGATAAAAAATGGTACCAGAATTTACCTTAAAAACCCTCCAACAACATGGGCTAATGAGTGAATTAGATATGCCTTTGCGAAAATTGAACCTGTTGCTTGGGATAGTCACAAGATTGAAGGAAGATGAATAAAGTTCACCTTTGATTGTTTACAAGAATTAAAGAAACAAACTTTCTCCAGTTTAATTTATTTATGTACTTTGTTAAAGTTGTTCTACAAAAATAGATTCTAATAAACTTACATATAAAGTTGTACTTCACTACTAAAACAAGCGTCCAAGTGGTCTCCATCCTCAAATCCCCTTTGAATCCCTCTGCTTTTTCTTGCAAAAAGAGCTGAAAAGGTCAAATTTCTTGGCCCTCAAACTGTGCCATTCTGCCCATAAATCAATAGAATCTGATGAACCACATCAACTTTGGGGCTGCAATTAGGCATTGATTGATTACCTTTTGTAACAAACTTGTTCCGCTTTTTTGGCTATTATTTCCATTCATGGCATAAAAAAAGTTGCTAATGAATCAATTTTTAGCGCAAATGATTCAGATAAAACTATGGAATTTATGGAAATTGATCAGTTCTTCTTTGCCACATTTTCTAATGTCAGCTTCCGTCACTCCAGCATCTGAAGAATTCAGCACATGACAGAGTGTCTTCTTGGCGCCTACAACTGCAGAAATTGCAAGGAAAGAACGCTGTAAACGCGTTGTTCTTCCAACATTAACATAATCAAACCTGAAGCTTGAATGAAAATCTTGATGAAAAATTGTTACCTGTTTGATGTCGAGGTCTAACTTTTTAGAATATACCCTGATTTCCTTGAGCTTCCGAGGTGAAGCCATGTCTTATGTTCAATTTTCCGAGGTCCTCTTCTTGTAAATGCTATTCTCTCTGTGCTGGAAGAAACTGAAACTGTATCAAAGAAGATACGACACGGATCGGGGTGAAATTCTGCTGTATCGTGATAGTACAAAACGCTCAGACCAGTCCTTTTCCATGGCAGATAACTCTCTTGCTTGCGAAGAGTTTCCCGGAGAAACACATGGTGCCCAATTACTTGAACAACATATGCCCACGAAACCGAAATCGTCCGCCTAAACCATCGATCGTAGCAGACGGTTTGTTGCAGAATCCTCAGGGAATCAAATTTTGCCGCTTCAAATAAATGTTCAAGAGCCGTTTCTCTGGTCATTTGGGGAAAAACTTGGATCTGTTATGTCCAAATGATGCAGAGATACCAATGGCCTAATGGGATGTGCAGCCAACAAACCAAACATATTCCCCCGAATGTTAACATTTTTTGTTGTTGTACACAAAACCCTTTCTATCATCTGTATACTTGGGAAAAAGTTCAACGATATACTGCTAATGAAGGAATATGGTATTTTAGAATCTTGGTATTCAATACACAACGTGTTATATTTAAATTTTCTTTAACTATTAAAAAAGTACAAATGTTTGTATTCATCCACAACACGTCCAATTTTTTTAGTAATTTAATAATTAACAATCATCGGACAAATTTTATGGTTTATATACTTACTTTGTTTTCTTTCATGATGTAATTTTTTTCTAGGCATTATATATATATATATATATATATATATATATATATATATATATATATATATATATATATATGTTATCCTTTTTCAGCGTGTTCCTTTTCAGTAATCTGATTTTGCAAAAAATTGTAGAAAATGGTTCAAAATAGCCAACTTGGTCAAACATGTTAGTCAGTTCTCTAACACGTGTGCGGGTACTCCAGCACAAGATATACGTGTGTATCCTTTCTTTGCTTGAAAACTATTGATTTTGCTCCATTTGTTTTTCAGGCACCTTGGAAAGAATAACTCCTGGAAAGAGCACTTATAGGTCATGGACAAGGGTGAAAACAGGATAGAGACTCTGGAGACTTCTCTTTTGCATAATCATATTCTGACCTTTGAGGGACCTCTCTCTCGCCGTCCTTATGCGTATCTTGACACATTTATTCATTGCTCCAGGTGAAACAAGAGGTGCCGCTTCAGCTTTGCAGTAGAGAGCAGCGCAGACTCCACGATAGGGCTTCACTGAGGAAGGACTTGCATTGCTCGTTTGCTCTAATACGGTGTAAGCTTATCCTTGTCATCCCTCTATTATTTAATGGCTTGTCGAAGTATTTTCACATTTTTATTTGTGTTTGCTATTGTTTCTTTTTTTTTTCTTTTTTTTTCTTTTTTTTTCTTTTTTTTGCAGCATGAAGTGTGAAGATTCTGAGGAACAGAAATGTTGGATGCTATTCAGAGTTTATCCTAAAAACCCAAAACATGCAGGTTTTGAGAATGTCAGTTGCCAAATTTGCGTGGCCTATGTGTAAAAGATTACTGATGATGTAAAAAATGCAAAACTAACATAGAACTACGATTCCCCTGGATGTATCCCTCGCTATATGTGCGGCAAGGTGCACCTCTTTCAGCGTTGCAGTAGGGAGTTGTGCAGGCTCTATCATTATAAGGCTTCTTCGAAGAAGCAGTGGCAATGCTCTGATACGAAGTAAGCTTATCTTTGTTATCCCTTTGTTATTTCACTGTTTAATGAATTATTTATGTTTTTTCATTGTGTTTGCTGTTGTTTTTCTGCAGCATGAAATGTGAAGATTCTGAGAACGTAAAAGCCGGATGTTGTGCAATGATTGTTCTGGAAAACCCAAATGTAAAGGCTGCATTCAGTGTGGCCGCACTGAGGCGAAAGGTGAAGGTTTGAGAACGGTAGTTGCCAGGTTTGCATGGATTATGCGCAGAAAGTGTGGCATGCCCTCGAAAATTAACGATGGATTATGTTTTTTATTTAGGAATTTGTATTATTTTAAAAGAAGACAAGTTTGTGGTTTTTTAATTCTTTAATCATGAACTCTTTTTATGACAAATACTATAGCATTGCAGTTTAATATGAAAAATGGTTTTTTGGTTATATTCAAAATGGTATTGTTGTCAATCCCAGTAAAGAAGAAACACTTTCAAATTAAATCCATCATATTGGTAATTCATAATAAGGTGTGATGAACGTGGGGAAATAGTTTCTAGATACCATATTTTCTATCTCAAAATTTTTTTCACTAGTATATCTTTATTTGTATTGGTTCTCTTTTTCTCTTACAGCTAATTTTCTCTATTCATAGTTTTTATTAGTTTTTTTTCTCATTTAGTAAGAAACTATGTGACTGCAATAGCCAAAAAAACAATAACCATTTTTCAAATTTGGATTCTCCAGATACACGAAGAAACTTGTCGACTTATAACATCTTCTAGATAACCATTAATGTCTGGAAAAATCAAAGATTCATCAACCACTGTATGAAGGAAGGACACATCTATGGTTATTTGTACCATATTTATTTCTTCTTACAAAAATTTTGCTTGGTAATTACTCATTTTCTCTATCAGTTGCGATCTTAGTGAAGCTATCTCTAGTTCAGTTTACCATGCGCCTCGGAAAGAATACCATGATGGACGCTTGGAAAAAGCACTAATGGGTCATGGATAAAAGTAGAAACAGGATAAAGGCCCTGTTCTCGGTTGAAACTCTTTTTAATTAGCTGAAAAATAATATTTTAAAAAAATTGTACTTAAAATTAACATAAATTTTTTATTTTTAATAATTTCAATTAGCAAAAACTGTTTTAAAATGCATCTCCAAGATAGCTTTTTAAAAGTAAATTTTTTCAACTTATTTAAGTTAAAATCTGAAATAAATAAGTTGTTGAAAACAGTTTAAAAATCACTTTTAACTTAAAAATACTATAAACAGCCTATTTTAAGCACTTGACAACAGGCAAAAATTGGCATAAGACTTCGCTTTTGCGTATTCACACCTTTGAGCGACTTCTCCGTCCTTATATGCATTGGCTATTCTAAATGCAGATGGTGCGCCACTTTCACCTTTCGAGTGGAGAGTAGTGCATGCTCTCCCATTGGGCTTCTATGAGGAAAGAGCCGCAACGCTCTGATACAGGGTAAGCTTATCTTTGTCATCCCTCTACTAGTGCATTGTTTATCGTATTATTTTCTGTTTTTTCAATGTGTTTGCCGTTGTTTTTCTGCAGCATGAAATGTGAACATTCTGCGGAACCAAAATGCCGGATGCCATGCAAAGGTGGTTGTCAAATTTGTGAAGAAATAAGATGATATAGAAAGCCCTGTGTCTTATTTCTATCAAAACTGTAATAAACATATATATACATGAGAAATGACTCTAGCTGCTACAGTTGTCCTCTTCTAAGTACGTAAATTAGAATCTTGGCTAACTATATCTAACAAGGAAATACAATCAACAAAGCTACACGATATATATATAGATAATATCACAATCACAATATTACAATATCTCAGTATCTTAATACTCCCCCTCATGTTAAAGCATCTAAATCAGACAGAAATAACGGCTGGCCCAAAGCTTTAGTGAAGATGTCAGCAAGTTGATGATGAATGCAAACATGAACAAGTGCTACAGAACCAGTAACAACTTCATTACGTACAAAGTGACACTCCACTCAATTTGTTTGGTACGTACGTGAAAGACCGGATTAGTGGCAATATGGACAGCAGCCTGGCTGTCACAAAAGAGATGAATCGGTTGGGTAGGAACAACACGAAGATCCCTGAACAGTTGGCGAAGCCATTTTATCTCACAGTAGGCAGCGGCCATAGCACGGTATTCTGCCTCAGCGAAAGACCAACCGACGGTTATTTCTTGGTGCACCAACAGATGGGAGAACTATCCAAAAAAATAAAATACCCAATAATCGACTTGTGAGGCAAAGGACATCCAACCCAATCAGAATAACCATACGTAAAAATGGTTAATTCACTGGTAGTAGGAAGAAGAAGCCCTTGGCCCGGATTATTTTTCAAATATCTTATTGCACAGAGTGCAGCTTCTAGTGCACTGTCAAAGGTGCATGCATAAATTGTGATGAAACATTAATCGTGTAACATAATTCAAGGCGAGTAATTGTTAAATAGAGTAATCTTCCTGTTGAGAATTAAGGTGGCATAAGTAGTGAATCGAATTGTTAAACAAAAAATTTATTACTTCACTAAACTCAACTCTCACTTATAAGCCAACTAACACTCACACTCAGAATGTATTTAACTTCTCAATAGACACTCTTAACACAAGTAACTCTCACTATCGTTTCTCTCTTATTTGCTCACTCAATGGATCACCTCACACTTACTTGCACTCTTCACTCTTTCTTGCACATTAGCTTCTCCTAAGCACTAGCCTATAAATAGGTCTTGGTTCACCAACTTTGGCAAATTCTAGAGCTCTCTAATTGTTTCTTACTTCAAGAGAATTCTAAATATTCTTTGAGTCAAAAATTGTTCCTCCAACTTTCTTGAATTTTCTTGCTTGAACCTTCTCCAACTTGTTTGAATCTTCTAGAATTTGGTTGAATATTCTAGCGAGTTATGGATGACTCTCTTAACAATCCTCCTCATCCATTACTCTCTCTTCAAACTTTGCACTATTAAGACTCTTGGTGTAGATATTCGCTGTCTGCTCTTTAGACTTTACATATTTTATATTGATATCTCTACAGAGCACTCTAGGGCAAAGTGATAGTGAACCTCTACATGCTTTGTTCTAGCATGGAATGTTGGATTTTCAGCAAGTTGAATTGTTGATTGGTTGTTACATCTAACGTCACTGCATCATCCGTCGATTGATGAAGATCCTTCAACAATTGCAACAATCACGTACATTCTTGAGGGGCCATTGCTGTAGCATGATATTTAGCCTCGGTACTTGATAGTGACACTGTAGATTGTCTCTTACTACACCATGAGATTACTCTCGATCCGAAGTTAAACATGTATCTAGTAGTTGATCGACGAGTATCATGGTCAGCGTAATCAACATCACAATATCCTGTTATCTTACTTGCGTCTGTCTTCCTATAGAATAGGCCATAATCTATAGTTCCTTTTACGTACATTAGTATTCGTCTTACTACTTCTAGATGGGGCTTCTTTGGCTTCTGCATAAATCAACTTACTACTCCAACAGCATATGAAATATCAGGCCTTGTCAATGTTAGATAAATTAAACTTCCCATGAACTGCTGGTACATTGTCACGTCCTTGAGTTCTTTCCCTTCTACGGAGCTTAGTCGAGTATTCACCTCTATCGGTGTTGATATTGGCTTGCAATCAATCTTTCCATACTTTTACAGAAGATCTCTGGTATACTTCTCTTGATATAGGAATATCCCATGATTTCTTTGATCTATTTCCAAGCCAAGAAAATGCTTTAGCTCCCCAAGCTCCTTCATCTGAAATCGTATCGAGAGATTTAACCTAATTTATTAGATCTCTTCTTGATGATCTCCAATGATGATGAGGTCATCCACGTACACGAGTATTATGGCTGGCTTTGCTTCTCGACTTTTGATGAATAGGCTTGAATCTACTGGTGCCACAGAATATTCATTATGTATTAAAAACTCTGCTATCGTTCCGTACCATGCTCTTGGTGCTTGTATTAATCCATAGAGCGCTTTCTTTTATTTGCATGCATACTTTGGGTATGCCTTAATCTCGAACACTTTTTGCTACTGCATATATATTTCTCGATCAAGTTCTCCATGTAAGAAAGCATTTTTAACATCCACCTGCCAAATCTCTAGGACTTGCTTGCAACTAAGGCAAGTAAAACTCTTACTGTAGTGATCTTGGCTACCGGACTGAATGTATCGTCATAATCCAATCTGTACTTTTGTGAGAATTCACGAGCCACTAGTCGAGCCTTGTATTTATCGATCGATCCATCAGATTTTGTCTTCAACTTATATACCCATTTACAGGAAATGGGTTGTACTCCCTTTGGTCTTGGCACTAGGTCCAATGTTTCATTCTGTCTTAGTGCCTGAATCTCTTCCTCCATTGCTATTCTCCATTCTTTCTTCTAGGATGCTTCCTCGTATGAGTCAGGTTCTTCAACCATTGCTGCATTTGCATATTTTGGGTTTGGTCTTCTTTGTCTGCTTGATCATTGGAGTTGTGGACTAGCTTCATCTTCTTCTACTTCATATTGACTTGGCCTCTGATCTTCTATTATTTTCCATGCTCCAGTTTTCCATGGATTCTTTGCTTTCCTTGAAGGTTGTTCTTCAGTTGGTGAATCTTCTTCACCTTCTTTTGATGGTGAAGAATATCCCCATTGCTCTTCTAATCTTTCTTCGATCTCTTCCTCAATATCCTTAGAATCTGGTAATTTCAAGGCTTGAGATGACCACCATGAAGATGCTTCATCAAACACGACATCTCTGCATACATAACATTTACCTATGTCTGCATTGTAACAAATCCATCCCTTTCTTCCAGGATCATATCCTACAAAGATGCAGGGAATAGCTTTCTTGTCAAACTTACTTCTCAAATGGTCGGGCACAAGTATGTAACAGACACATCCGAATACTTAAAAATGAGACACCAAAGGTTTCTTCTTCCAAAGCTTCTCATAGGGCGAAGTAAAGCCAAACTTTACTTGTGGCAGCCTGTTAGTAATATATACTGCTGTCTTTATACATTTTACCCAAAATCGTGCTTGCACATTTTTGGCATGTAGCATGCTTCTACAAGTCTCTGCCAGATACCTGTTATTTCTTTCTGCAACTCCATTCTGCTGTGGAGTGTTTGGACATGTCAACTGTCATCGTATTCTATTCTTCTTTAAGAATTCAGTGAACTCGTATGAGGTATATTCTCCATTATTATTTGTATGAAGGCACTGTATTTGACGACCTACCTCATCCTCCACTTTTTCCTTGAAGGCTTTTAATTTTTCTAATGCTTCTGATTTTTCTTTCATAAAATCTATCCAAACATACTGAGAGTAATCATCGATAAATGTTATCATATAGCAATAGCCACTTACCGATGGTTGTTTCACTAGTTCAAATACATCCGAGTGTACCAACTCCAAAGGTTTCTTGGCTCTAAACTTTGACTCCTCATATGGTAGTTGGTGTGCTTTTCAATAATGGCACCCGGCACATACTATGTTGTCTCAAACTTCTAATTGTGGAAGGCCATTGAGTATTGCTTTCTTTATCATTGCCTTTAACCTGGTATAGCTCATGTGCCCCAACTGTACGTGCCATAAATCTGGTATCTCATTCTTCCTAGTCTTGTCTACATATGTTGTTTCTACTGACATATAATACATTTTCTAATTCCATTTCGGTTGAGTTGAAACGAGGTATCACATTCACCTTGCCAACGTGTGAGATTGGCATCTTGAAATTTTTTGTAGTCATCACAACTCGTTTTTCATCATACTCTTTCATATTCTAGATCTTTTCCTTATCTCTTGTCATATGATTGGAGCACCCAAAATCTGCTATCCAGTCATTTTTAAAATTGATCAAATTATCACTTACTGCAACCAAGGCATGATCTTCTACTAGTGCAAGGTAGGCTTGAAAATCCCATTCATCTTCACTGCTATTTGTCTTCTTAGAAATAATAGTATTTCCTTTCGCGTGATTGTGCCAACAATC
The DNA here is from genome assembly GCA_030512225.1 of Rauvolfia tetraphylla. NCBI lineage: Eukaryota > Viridiplantae > Streptophyta > Magnoliopsida > Gentianales > Apocynaceae > Rauvolfia > Rauvolfia tetraphylla. Next base: position 4,696,442 of record JAJQKT010000012.1, read on the forward strand.
TCGGGCAAAATGTCCTTTCTTCCCGCAATTGTAACAGACGTCTGCTTGTCGTTGATTTCTTCGATTGTTGCCTCCTTCTGTTTTATCTCCCCCTGGTTGAGAGCTTTTCCAAGGGTGTACTTGTCTTGAGTTTTGTCTGCCTTGATTCTTTCCTTCTTTAGAATCTTTCTTTCCTCTAAAAGTTCATCTCCTGGTAAAGAGTGATTTCCCCTCATGTTGCTCTAATTCTCTAACTTTTTGTTTGTTTAGAGCCTCTTCATCAGCCAACATATTTTCCAACTCATTGAGAGTTGGTTCTTTAGCCCATCCACGTGTTGCTGCTATGATAGGATTAAATTCATGACGAAGCTCTCGTACTATTATCCTTCTCATCATTGTCTTGTCGACGGGATGAAGCGGATCCAATGTTGTAATTTTCTCAAACAAAAATTTAACTTTGTCAAAGAATTGGCTTACAGTCATGTCGCCTTGTGTAAGCATCATCAACTCATTTTTGAGCCTCTACAACTTGGAGTTATCTGCCTTTACGAAATACTCTACTAATGTGTCCCACGCTTCTTTTGGAGTTTTTGCATCTTTAATTTTATCTAAATATCATTTTTTTACTATTAAGGCTAAGATAGATAAAATCTTACCAACATTTGTGTCCCATTTCTTGTACTCCGCTGCATTTTCCTTTGGGGGTGACATTGTCTGGTTGCCGTCGATCATTCACTGTAATTGTCATCGTTGAGTTTCTCGACGGTATTATCGAACTCCGCCATTATAAGTTGGTGATTCCTCATCCTGATCAACCAACTTCACAATCTTGCACGAGCAAAGTCTTCACGTACCACGATTACCGCCTAGGCAATGTCGAGCATGGTTCCCAATCGTCTATTTCGACAGAACCTTCTTGCGGCGTGATTCTCGATCGACAAACTCGAATACGGTCCCTGACCATATTTACCTTAGTGACAAACCCATAACAACCTGCTCTGATACCACTTGTTGAGAATTAAGGCGGCACAAATAGTGAATTGAATTACTAAACAAAAAATTTATTACTCCACTAAACTCAACTTTCACTTACAAGCCACCTAATACTCACACCCAGAGTGTATTTAACTTCTCACTAGACACTCTTAACACAAGTAACTCTCACTCTCTTTTCTCTCTTATTTGCTCACTCAATGGAGCACCTCACACTTACTTGCACTCTTCACTCTTTCTTGCACACTAGCTTCTCCTAAGCACTAGCCTATTTATAGGTCTTGGTTCACCAACTTTGGAAATTTCTAGAGCTCTCTAATTGTTTCTTACTTCAAGAGAATTCTAGATATTCTTTGAGTCATATTGTTGCTCCAACTTTCTTGAATTTTCATGCTTGAACCTTCTCCAACTTGGTTGAATCTTCTAGAATTTGTTTGAATCTTCTAGAGAGTTATGGATGACTCTCTGAGGAAGATTATGATTCTCCTCAATAGGAGTAGAGGTAGGTTTCGTACCAAGTAAACTAGCCTCCACAATAATTTCAAGTGCATATTTCCTCTGGCATAAATAAAGTCCAGTAGAACATAATCACTTAAGTGTTAGGGTCTCATTACTACCGTATAACATAATATCCTTAAAGTTATGGTATGACCGGGGAGTGAGCATACTAACAAAACAGCTTTATCTTCATCACTGATTTCAACATCCAAATTTTTGAAATCAACTATGATGGAATTAAACTCATCAATGTGAGTTTGAATGGGTGCACCTTCGACCATCTTAATAGTAAAGAGGTGCTCCTTGAGACGAATCTTGTTGTCAAGATTCTTCGTCATATACAATGACTCCAACTTAAGCCACATACCTGCAGTTGTATCCTCCTTGATAACCTCTCGCAGAACTTCTTTGGATAAACAAAGTTGGATTGCTGACAAGGCTTTTTCATCCAACTCTTCCCAATCTTCATCCAACTCTTCCCAATCTTTATCCAACATGGTGTTCGGCTTTTTTGCCTTCCCTACAAGGGCCTTTTTCAATCGATGCTGGATGAGAATGGCCATCATCTGAACTCGCCAGATGCCAAAACTAATTTTACCATCAAACTTCTTAATATCAAATTTCATGACAGAAGCCATGTAGTGAAACCCAAATAAATATTACAATGCTCTGATACCAGTTTGTTGCGGAATTTAGTGTGGCAATGGATAAATATATAGTTTGGATAGCTGATGATAAAATGAGAAGTAAAATAATAAATGGAAGAGACACAAGATTTATGTAGAAACTCTCCAATATAGAGGGGAAAAAAACCACAGGATGAGAGAGGAGTAAATGCACTATGAAAAATATGGAGGAGATACAAATGATTTTACATCTACACAAAATATATACTCAAGATAACACCTCACTACACTAAATGAATATGGCAGAAGTATGTATATCTATATGAAGAGGTGGTATATGAAGAGAGTGGATAGTTTAGGGAAATGCTCTTGGAGGATTTCTCTCTTGGATGTGATAATTAATTTGCTCCAAGCAAGATTGCCTTATGTATAGATGTATCACCATGTGAACAAACTTCAAGTCTTCTTTCTATTGTTGAAAATGTGTCATCTTAGTCCAAGTTAGCTCACCAACATAGCCAACCAATATTGAATTTCCTTAGCCACCCAAAGACTAGGATAAACTATGAAAAACATGTGGCCAACCAATATAGACTTAAAGTGTGAATCTTAGAATTCTAAGGCAATATCTTCAAGGTATTAAGATATTGATGTTAATACTTTGTCAATGAAAGTATTAAGAGTGTAGCAGTTGAGGATTCATCATCAACCCCAATATTTGGAGTAGTATTAGGTTCATTAGGCATGCGATCCTTTGAGTCATCAAAAATTTCCCCACTTACGGCAGACGATTCACTATTTGACGATGCATGACTCCCCTTTGCGTTAGGGATAGGAGAAGAGGACTCAGTGGAGAAGGGAAAAGATAGAGTGGAAAAGAAAAAGAATCAAAGATTGAGGAAGGAATGGATTGAGATTCTGATCAATTTAAGGAAACATGCCTTCGCAAAACTGAACATCATGAGATATGAAGAAGATACGTGAATCGAGATCATACAATTTCCATCCCTTCTATGCATGCAATGTCGTAACAATCTCTCCCTTTGGAATTGTTGTTGCAAAACATCAATATCTTCAAGGACTTGAACAATTGTTTGAGTCATTAAAAAAGGTTCAGTGGAAGCGGTTTGAAAGAACACATATAACCATAACAGCTCAATGTTCAAATAGACTAGTGCATCAATAGTTTAACATGACTAATGAAGCAAGAATTTCACAATGACATGGTGTAGAAATATGGGTGTTACAATCATACGAATATAGCCAAATTAATAATACTGTTAAGCAAAGCAAATAAAATTCTAGTAGTAATATCCTTGAGAGATAATTCTAATAGAAAAATCTAGTAAACCAAGTTTAACAAAAGTAACAGACAACTTCCCTTTTCTTCATTCTCTCTTTTTGACAAACATTGTGATGCCCTAATCCCAAGTCCCATTTGGGATAAGCATAAGTAAAGCGATTTGCATATGAGCACGAGCCTAAGCATACATTGTCTATTTGAAATATCTATTTTGACATATCGAGCACGGTTACCAAGTAGTGGGCTACAGGTGTTGTCAGGCTCATGAGTCGTGCACCCAAACCTGTGGGCACAGAACCTGACATTGTGGTATCAGAACCAATTACAAGCTAGACGTGTGGGAGCTAAGTACTACACCGTGTGTAGTGGGAGCCACCTCTAGAATCCCACATCCCTAATTTTGTCCTGGGTTATAGCCACCTCCAGAATCCCACACTCCTAGTTTGGTCCTTGGCTAAGGATGATTGGACACCTAGCGACGATGCTAGGGCCATAGGGGATAAATGTGATACTCGAATCCCAAGTCCCACATAAAATAATCACAAGTAAAAGGATTTGTATATGAGCATGGGCCTAAGTATTCATTGTCAACTTGGGGTATCCTTTTGCCATAAACCGGATAGTTGCTTAGTAGTTGGCCGTGAGTTTTGCCAATCTCACGAGTCCTGCGCCCGAGCCCGGGGCCCAGGGCATGACAGACATCCATCCTGAATTTTCTCCCCTTGTCTTCTACCCTCATTTCATCATCACACAGATACTCTCTCTTTAAGTCCCTCTTTAAGACCTTTTTTGCAATAAAAAAGGTCCAAGTAATCACCTTTGCTCAAAAGGTGATCAAGAGATTCTTGTAAGCGAAGTGGAGAAACAGTCACTGTCAAAAGCTACTGTTATAGTTCTGGAACTCTTATTGACAAAGTCTAGTATTGTTGCACACGCTCTACCACTTATTGCTAAAGAGCTTGAATATCATCATTAGCAGGTGTTGAAGGAACTCTGAAAAGACATTACAAGAGAATATTATATATGAAACTGAATTTAGAAACAAAAAATTTATTTCTAATTAGAAACTGATTTGAAACCGCCAAAACATATCGGTTTATAGGTTTCTAATTAGAAACTAATTTTTTCAGTTTCAAATCAATTACTAAATAGAAACAAATAATTTTTTATTTCAAAATTTGGTCTCAAATTGGTTTCAAAAGAAATAGGTTTCAAATCAATTTCTAAATGAATTCCTTTTTATATATGGAGAGAGATCTTTAAAATCAGTTTCAAATCAATTTCTAAATAAATTCTTTTTATATTTAAAGAGGTGTTTAAAATCAAATTCTAAATTAGTCGATTTCAAATTGGTTTCTAATTAGAAATTGTTTGTACTTTTTTCAAATCTATTTCAAAGTAAATTGGTTTCGAAAAGGTTTATAAATAAATTCTTTTTTATGTTTGAAGAGGTGTTTAATAATCAACTTCAACTCAGTTTCTTATTAGAAATCGATTTTTTCAGTTTCAAAATTCAGTCTCAAATCGGTTTCAAATCAATTTCAAAGTAAATTGGTTTCTAAATGAATCCTCTTTTATGTTTTAAATGGTGTTTAAAATTTTGTTTCTAAATCAATCGGCTTCTAATCAATTTCTAATTAGAAAATAATTTTTTTCAGTTTTAATATTTGATCTCAAATCGGTTTCTAAATGAATTCTTTTTCATTTTAAAGAGTTGTTATAATCGATTTCTAAATTAGTCAGTTTCAAATTGGCTTCTAATTAGAAACGGCTTGTATTCAGTTTCAAAATGAATTATGTTTTATGTTTGAAGAGGTGTTTAATAATCAACTTCAGTATGGTTTTTAATTAGAAACTAATTTTTTTGAATTTCAAAATTAGGTCTCAAATTGATTTAAAAGTAAATCCTTTTTGAAATAAATTCTCTGTTATGTTTCAAGAGGTGTTTAAAAACCAATTTCTAAATCAATCAGCTTCAAATTGTTTTCTAATTAGAAACTGATTTTTTTCAACTTCAAAATTTGATCTCAAATCAGTTTCAAACTAAATTGGTTTCTAAATAAATTCTCTTTTATGTTTTGAGAGATGTTTAAAAATTAGTTTCAAATCGGTTTCTGAATTGAAATTAGTTTTTTTTCGATTTCAAAATTCAGTCTCAAATCAGTTTCTAAACTCTATATCATAGAGCGGTTCTAAATCAGTTTCTAATTGATTGCAAAACCCTAATGTGGTTTCAAATTGGTTTTAACATGATTGCCGGTCTCAAATCAGTTTCTAATCTGTTTCAAACATAATATTTAATATTAGGATTTGTAGATTATAATTAAGGTTTATAACGTGACATCCTACACCTTTAATAAATTTAGACAAAGTCTTGTGATTTATATATACTTATCTCAATTATTATAAAAGTACTATCTAATATTATACAAGTGATGTATAGTTAACAAGCGAGAGGAACTTGCAGCAACTCTTGTTGATCTTCTTTTGGGAGTTGCGCTTGTTTCACTTGGGAAGCCTAGTATTGAAGTTTCAGACTTGGGCTTTGTCAAGGGTAACCTGAATGTTTTAATATCATTAACAATGATATCCTTGCTAGATGCTTGAATATCTCGACAGGAAGAGAGATAGTTTGTAAGAAGACAAGGAAAATGAAGGTTTGTTAAACTTATAGTGCTTTCCTAATAAGTTTAACAATAGAAGAGAACATGACAGAACTAAATATAAACTTTTTCTCAGTACCAATTGAGTATAAAAGCACTGTTTTGTCTCTCCGCATAATGGATACATTAGCAGATGGCATCTAGTTTGTATAGGATAATTTTTACAAGGCAAAATACTTTACTGTCAAAGATGGAGACTTTAGTTGGTTCTCCTTTGGCCATTATTGAATTGAGTCTCTTGTTGACTCCTTGAAAATTACTGTCATGTCAAAGTCACAATCAATCCCCACTTCCTTCAATATGAAAATGGTGAGTTGCTCCAAGTACTCTAGCTAGCAGTTCAGGGAAAAAAGAGACAACAATACCTCTAGCATACACTGCATGTTAGAAGGAACTTTCTAGATTATTCACACCTCTGTCAAGGTTGGCATAAAACTCATGCACCATGTTGAAATTATAGGACTCAACGAAAGTGGTTGAATCATACAATTTTACCCTCTTAAGTAGATCAACTAATCCAAGTTGCTCAAACTTGGCTTCATCAATCAGTCTCTCAACCAACATAGATCTTAGTGACACATTTCTGTGTTGAAGTCTGCTATCATAGTTGAAGAACAATACATTAGTGGCATCCTTAGCCTAGATATTGCCACTATCCACCTTCTCCCTTTTCGCCCTATTTCTTAACCCCTGTCTTCCAGGTTTCTTTGCCTTTTGTTTGCCCTTTTTTTTTTTTTATCAAACTCTCAACTTCAATAGCACCAGATTATTTTGTGTCTGTTTCTTCACTGTCAACATGAACTATTTCCACAGAATCATATTGTTAGAGGGACTAGATTGCTCTTCATCCTTTATTTCAATTGGCTCTTTATTAAAGGACTCTATAGATCTAATATCAATATTAATAGAAATGGCTTCATTTACTAACAGTTCATCAGAAAATTCTCCAAATTCAATAGAAGGATTATTTTCTATTCTATGTTCAATAGGAGTATTAGATGCATCAAAGTAGACTTCATATTCAATAGATTGTTTAGGTATACCAGGCTAATTAACAGAATCAACATTTAACTCAACTGCCTCATTCAAATTCCCAATATGTATAGATTTAGCAGTCATACCTAGATTAACAGTCCTAGGTTCAACAGATTCGACTTGTATAGACTTCACATTAGATTCAACAGAAAACAAATTAATAGGCATCATATTCTCAAAAGCCAAGATAGAACTATTTTCTGCAATTCTGAATAAATAATTAGGCACAAATACTACATACCATGTGGTTCCCTATAAATTTTAGGAGGAGCCATAATAGCATTTCTGTAATTGAGATAGTATGTGATATGAAACCAGAAGTACCTCTATCGTACGACATAATTTGTGTATGTGAACCTTCCTCCACATTTGGCACCAGAAGAGGATTACCAAACATTTGGCCTTCGGTTGTTGAAACCCTTAAGGCGTTTGTTTTACTCTTCTGTGAAGCCTGTTCTATTAAGGTGTTGATGCTTCTCTTTGAAGTTGTGATCTGACATGCTCCATAAGATTCAAGCTTTCACAAGTAATGCGTTATAATGGTTCTATGAAGAGAAAAATTCACAGAGTGCTTTTGTGAACTTGATAAGGTGATAAATCGGGGAGAGAGAAAACTAATGTTTGAGTCTGAAGTAATGACAAAGACTTATCCCTCAATAAGACAACTGCCTTTAGTAGTTCGCTAAGAAAAAAAGATCTAGACAAACTCCAGCCCTTCTCCTTCTATACCCCCTGCTGATAATGCAGTCTGTGTGGAGAAGGAAACAGACAATCTGTGTGATGAATCAAACTGTACTTTGCAAGCTAAACCTGATCAACAGATTGATCAAACTTGTGATGAGCTCCTACCCAGCCTAATATAGTAAAGCTACAACAAATTCAAATAGCACAGGCTGCTCAGACTCCTCCCAAAGACTGGGCAAATCTCTTTAAAGCTAATCGCGACTTAATAGGCAGTTTCAAGCCCTGTGTAGTGAATCGAATTAAGGGGGCAGTTCAGTTGGCAGCGGACGACACTGAAACCATTGAGAACTCTTTAGGCATATACCTTATTGGATATTTTGCTGGAAGATTCCTAGGCCGTCAAGCAATCTTAGAGATCACAAAGCCATGGGCTGTTGAAGTTCAATTCTATACCCACTCCACAGGCTAGATTGTTTTTCGATTTCAATCAAATGATGACCGACAAAAGGTGATGAACGGAGGGCTTTATTCAGCTTATGGCCAACAGTTAATCTTAAAACACATGCCACAAGATTTCGATTTTTCTGAAGAAGCCATCACTCTTATACCGATTTGGGTAACATTGCCGGGACTACCCATAATTTGTTGGAACCCAAGGGCATTGGAAAAGATAATATCATAGGTAGGTAGACCTATTATCACTGATCGTCTAACGCCCACGAAGGAGCAATTATCGTATGCACGTGTGCTAGTGAAAGTCGACTTTTCTGAAGAGCAAACACGTCAAATGAAGTATATTTTTCCATCAGGTAAGGTCAAACACCAACAAATTTTCTTTGAATTTGAGCCCAAATTCTGTCATTCTTGTCGAATGATTGGCCATGTGATGGGAAGTTGTCGTGGCCGAACTCCTGTGGTGCGACAAAGGGGCATGAAGCTAATGTAGAACAAGCACTTAAGATCACGTTCTCGCCTGCTATGGGAGCGGGTAATGTCTCAAACAGCAACATTGTCAATTGGCAAGGTAACAACTCGAGACAAGCCAGACCAACCAATTGAACAACCAAAACAACAGCCTCAAAGGAAAAGGGGCACCTCTGTAAACAATAGAGACCTTTCCAGCAACAATGGAAATTAGAATCCGGATTATTCATTGGCACAGACTGGGCAAGCTGACAACAATAGCATTGAGTTAATGCAATCCCAACCAATTAAATTGCTGGACATTGACAGTGCAAAGGAGCAGATACTAGCCAGCCAACAAACGGGCAATCCTATTGAAAATATCACTAGCACATTTCAACACAGTAAAAAAAAGAAGACACTAAAGATTTCCTTGCAATGAAGGTGGCATTTCCATAGTTGCAGAGGAACTTAAAGTAGGGAAAGCAGCGGAAGCGGCCAAGAAAGATAAGGGCAAGGCAGTCATATCCCAACCGATGGAATCCAGGGACAAGAGAATCCAACAATGAGAGTTACATGTTGGAACATTAGGGGCCTTAACAAGGTCCTTAAGCAAAATGGAGTCAGAGACTTTATGTATAGGCAACAAGTAGAAGTTATAGCTCTTTTAGAGACCAAATTGAACACAAATAAACTGGCATGAATGATTGAGACTAAGTTTCCAGGATGGCTCTCTTCGGACAACTTCAATCATCACCAATCAGGCAGGATAGTAGTTTTGTGGAATCCTGTCAAGGTTGATTGCTTGCTGCATGCTGCCACTAACCAAGTCAACCTTTACAAAATTACATGTAACATCACAAAACACTTGCTCTCATTCTCATTTGTTTATGGTTTGAATTCTATTGTGGCTATAAAGCCAATGTGGGAATTCCTAACACATCATGTGAATGAATTGGATCAACCATGGATTATCCTTGGGGATTTCAATTTTGTCTTGAGAGTTGATGAAAGACAAAATGGTTCTTCGGTAACTTCTTATGAGATCAAGGACTTCAATGAATGTGTCAACCGATTGGGGTTGCAAGAGATTCCATACCAAGGATGCTTTTTCACTTGGACCAACAACACTGTCTGGTCCAGATTAGATAGAATATTTGGCAATCAAGCCTGATTTTCATTCAACTTGCAGTCTCAAACCATATTTTTTCCATTGGGTTTCCTGTCAGACCACTCACCATGTTCAATCATTTTTGGCCAAAATGACAACATTGGTAGGAAACCATTCAAATTCCTAAACATTTGGGCTGACCATAGCAGCTTCCATGAAATGGTCAAGCAGGTTTGGGTCGAACCTGGGAGTGAATTTTTCTAATTTCAGCTTTGCAGGAAATTGAAGATTCTCAAATCACCACTTAAGCAATTGAATATAAATGAGTTTTCCCACATATCGGCCAAAGTTCAACAAGCCAAAGAGTTGTTGGAAGTACTACAAACCAGTCTAGCAGAAGATCCAACAAATCATGAGATTGCAAGAAATAGCCACACAAAGGGTCTGGAAATTAACTAAAGTAGAATATAAGTTCTATTCGCAGCTGACAAAGTGTAACTTTCTCAAGGAAAGTGATTGATGTACCAGTTTCTTTCATTCCATCATGAAACAGAACCAGAAACGAAACTTTATAGCATCAATACAATGTAAGGATGGGCAAGAATCTAACTCGCAGCAACAGGTGGTGACGGAATTCATTGACTACTACCACGGCCTTCTCGATACTTATCGACAATGTGCACCGATTGACCGACAGGCCACCATACTTGGATTGACCATTTACCCTCTCTTGGATAATAGTCTGATGATACCAGTAACAGAAGGAGAAATAAGAAAAATGCACTCTTTTCGATAGGCGACAACAAGGCACCAGGTCCAGATAGATACTCAGCAGCTTTTTATAAACAAGCCTGGCCTATCATTGGTCCGCTTGTAATACAAGCATGCCGAGAATTCTTCACAATGGGAAAGTTCCTCAAGCAAACCAACCATGCATACATTGCTCTCATCCCAAAAGGGACTCATGCAACGGTTGTGGGGGACTATAGGCTAATCTCTTACTGCAGTGTCTTCTATAAAATTATTTCCAAGATATTAGCTAACCTTTTGGAGCCTATCCTGCACATGATAATTGACAAAACACAGACAGCATTTGTGAGAGGTAGGCAGCTTACTGATAATATCTTTTTGGCACAAGAACTCTTGAGGAGTTATAATCGAAAACGAATCTCGCCAAGATGCCTAATCAAAGTAGACCTTCGAAAGGCATATGATACCATCAGCTGGCAGTTTCTCTTCGATATTATGCGGGAGTTTCTGTTTCCTCCCTGTTTCATTGAATGGATCAAGAAATGCATATCCACTACTGCTTATTCTATTTCAATCAATGGCCAACTTCATGGTTTCTTTAAGGGGCAGAGAGGATTAAGACAAGGTGACCCCATCTCACCTCTCCTTTTTGTATTATGTATTGAATACCTAACCGATAAGATCAAATTGGAAACAATGGGCACAGAGTTTAATTTCCATCCCAAATGTCAGCCATTGGGAATTACCCATCTAGCATTTGCCGATGATCTCATTCTTTTCTCTAGAGGAGATAGCACATCAGTCGATATCCTTATGGAATGCCTTAGTCATCTTACAGCAGTTTCGGGTCTTTCAATAAATGAACTGGAATCAAATATATAACTGCTGGAATTGCAAACGGAGAAGTGCAATAGATTCTTGACATCACAAGATTTCAGCGAGGTTCTAAGCCCTTTAGTTACCTTGGAATACCTTTGGCTGCAGAGAGACTTAGAATAGTCTTTTATGCATCTATCTTGGAGAAAATCTCCCCTCAAGTTAACAATTGGACGGCCAGGAATTTGTCTTATGCTAGCAGAACTGAGCTTATCATATCTGTGCTTCAAGGGGTTGAGTGCTTTTGGCTAGCCATTTTTCCCACTCTAGCAAAAATTCTTGACCATATTAGCCAAAGATCACAACGTTCTCTTTGGGAAGGCAAGAGATCGTTAGTGGTTTGGAAAGATGTATGCCTCCCGAAAAGTTAAGGCGGGTTGGGACTGCGCGAACTCCCTACTTGGAATCGTGCCCTCATGACCAAATACATTTGAAACACCCTTACCAACAAGGAAACCTTATGGATTAGGTGGGTGCGTAATTATTCCTTGCGAGGCAGATCTTTCTAGGAGGTGCCGTTACGCAAAAAAATGTCCCCTTTGTTCAAGAGGCTATTGCAGGTACGTGACTACTGGGTGCAAAATCAAGGCAGCCATAGTGGAGCCATCACAAGACTAGAAGCATGTACAATCATGGGGTCAATAAATACATCTAAGGTCTACCAATACCTTAGACACAAAGCAAAACCAAATCCTTGGCTAAAAGTAGTCTGGAATGCAACAAATCTGCCAAAACACTCATTCGTTCTATGGCTTGCAACCAGAGATAAATTATTGACTAAGGACAAGCTACCTTTCTTACCAGACAATTTGGATTGTCCTCTGTGTGGTCAGCAACTGGAGAGCCACAGGCATCTATTCTTTGCATGTCCATTCAGTCATGCAATCTGGACAGCAATCAAAACTTGGTTAGGTATTAGACGACCGTTGACAACCACCAGCAGTGCCCTCAAGTGGTTGAAAAAGGAAGCAAGAGGGACAACATGGCCAGCAAAATCTAAGATTGATGCATTCTCATACACTGTTTACAGTATTTGGCAAGCAAGGAATAGGAAAGTGTTTGATGGCCTTATTTTGCAACCCCCATTCTTAGTGCGTAGGATCAAAACACTTGTATATAGGATGAGATTCTCTTTGTATCCTACTATTTTGAATCATCTTGTAAACCAAGAATGAGTATCTAGTGCTAACCACGCTTGCTTAGGCTTGTAATGGTTAGCTACATTTGCCCAACATTGCGTAGTACACATTTTTTATCGATATACATTTACCTTCATGATCAAAAAATATATATACTTCATAACTTCTCAGATGAGTTGTCAAACACCCACCTATATTTGTGAATTTTTAAATTTTTCTTAAAAAATAAATATAAAAAATCAAAATAAATATTTATAGCAAAATACATAAAACTCTTTCTTAAAAGTGCACAATCCTAGTGCACTTTAAAAATCCATTGAAGAATGCACCTTAGACAGCCATCTCTTAAAGTGTGAATCTCCTTGGACATGTAACATTCATTAGTTGAGCTATTAGAGCTAATATTTCATCAAAGTCCATTCCTTCAACTTGTGTATATCCATGCACAACAAGTCTCGCCTTATTGCATGTTAAGCTCCATGTTCATCAGTTTTGTAGTGAAATACCCACTTTGTGCCAATCACATTGAAGTCCTCTCGATATGGAACAAGTTCCCACACATAGTTGCACTTGAACTATTGAAGTTCTTCCTGCATGGCAACTATCCAAAATCCGTCAATCAAGACTTCTTTGACATTTTTTGGCTCCAGTGTTGAGGTGTAACAAGTGAACATCACCACCTCCTTATAGTTTCCCTTTGACTTTCCTTTGTTTTTTCTTGATTCGTACAAGCCTCCAATGATCAAATATGTGGAATGATTCTTTTTTATTCTTAAAGATGACTTTCTATGTTGAATTTCTTCTCTTAATTCTAAATTTATTGCAGTGTCTGTCAACTCTTTTGTCCTGTGTTGGTCTTCACATTGATTGACTCATGAGGATTGGCAAGATTAGATTCTTTCTCATCTACTATAGGTACCTCGTTCTTCTTTGCTGCAATAGCATCCTCAACAACAACGTTGATGGTCTTTATGATAGTTCAATTTTTCTTGTTGAAAGCATGATAGGTTCTACTATTGTTGGAGTAGCCAAGGAATATTACCTCATCACTTCTTGCATCAAACTTTCCCAATAGTTCCCTGTCTTTCAAAATGAAAAACTTACTATTGAAAAAATGAAAATATGTCAAGTTTTGCTTACGTCCTATCCAAATTTCATAGGCAGTCTTAGTGGTGTAAGGTCTTTGATATATCCTCTTGATTACATTGTTGCAGTGGTAACAGTTTATGCCCACCATCTTTGATATATCTTTTTAGAGTTCAACATCACTTAGCCATTTCTTGGATGGTTATGTTCTTTCTTTCAACTACAGCGTTATGTTGAGGTATCTTTGGTGCAAAGAATTCCTATTGAATGCCTTAACCAACATAGATTTCATTCAACTATTGATTATCAAACTTTCTACCATGATCACTTTCTAGCCTGTATAGTGTTGAGTTTTTCTATGTGTAGCTTTAAGCACAACTTTCGAAATACATTCAAGGCTTTTGATTTCTGTCTCAAAAATTCAACCCAATTATACTTGGAAAAGTCATCAACACACACCAATACATATCTTTTGCTTCAACACTTTCTGTTTGACTAGGACCAGAAAGATCCATGTGCATAAGCTCCAACATTTTGGAAGTGTTGATCTCTGTTATTTCCATATGAGAAGACATTCTCTGTTTTCCAATTTGACAATAGCCACAGATTTTCCTTGTGATTTGGGGAAGCTTAGGTATGTCTTGTACTGCTTCTGTTGAACTCAACTTCTTTAACCGCCTAAGATTTATGTTCCCCAATTTTTGATATCATAGATCAACTTCATCATCCTAAGCATCCATACATTGTTGATTATTTGATTTCAAAAATTTATAGAAATTATCCTATTGGAGTCATCCACAACAAAACACTTGTCTTTATTGAAGTTGACATGCCGATTATTATCACACAACTGGCTTATACTTATCAAATTAGCTTTCATCCCTTTAACAAATAGAACATCTTTAAGTGCAAGCATACTTTTGATATTTAGAACTCCAATGCCAACCACTTCACAAGTTATGCAGTTCAACAAGACTCTATTTTGGCTTATCCTATGTCGACAACAGCCACAGTTAGGGTACCATACATTATTCATACCTGCTCTAAATGACATATGTGCAACATATCCTTCGAGATCTATCTTTTTGACCCAGATTCGCCTTTGTCTAGTTCTACCTACTGTTGTTGAATTCTACTTTCACAAGTTTGCACCCTTGTTACAGATCTTTGATGAGTTTCAAATAAATGTCGCAAGTATGTTCTGCAAGAGAGTAATAGTCACAAATAACAGGGAACCTTTTAGGTTTTCTAATAATTCTCCTTTTGCCTGCAACAATCATCTTTCATTCTGGTACAGTCCTGCTTGTTAAAGCATTATTACTGTCATTGTATCCCAACCTTCTTATATCTCCAGTTGGTTTACCAATTGACAAAATTTTATCAAGCTTCATATTCCTTATATTTAGCCTTTTGATGTAGTATTTTACTTCTACAAGTTTGTTTTAGGTAAGTTGCAATGATTTAGCCAGAGTTTGTTCCTGTTGTTGAAGTTGCTCGCGCTCTTATTAGAAAGTGGACTATTTTGTTGTTGAAGTTTTTTATTTTTCTCTTTCAGCCTCTTGTTACTCTAAACAATTTCCAGTCATTCTGTGTACATTAGCTCATATTCACTTCTCAATTCCTTATAGGAAACCTATTCGTCGTCTGTCTTTGAATCCTCATCATTAGTTTTACTCCTATTAGACTGTAGTTCTACACTTGAGTGAAAAGTAACAAAGTTTCTAACATGAGTTGCTTCATCATCGTCATCGCTTCTGCTGCTATCAGACTTGTCATTATCACTCCACATAGTGTTGTACGATTTGTTTTTATTCAAGCTGTTTGCATATTTATTTTTGAGTGTGACCACCTTCTCTGCATTCCTAACATCTAGCATTGCTGCCTTTTCTGTCAAAGTCTTTCAAGTCACCAATCTTCTTGTGTTCATCTCCTCTTCTGGTACTCTTTTTGAACTTCCACTCATTGAATTTTTAGCTTTCTTTCTTTAGCATCTTGCCAAATTTCTTTGTCAACAAGGCAATGTTGTCATTGACAAAGTTGATATGAGCTACTTCTGTGCTTGCTTCTACCTTCAGTGCAATACCTTTGTTCTTATGTTTAGTGTTAAGATGTATTTCAAAGGTTTGTAAGAGTCCCATCAACTAGTTAAACTTTAACTCTGATAGGTTTCTAACTTCTTCAATAGTTGCAACTTTGGCAACAAATCTTGGTGGTAAGGATCTCATGGTTTTGTGCATCATTTTTTTCTTCAGAATATTGTTTGCTAATTTGAAGAGCTTGATTTGCAATATCTCACAATTTTCCATTGAAAATAGAGATAGTTTCACCCTTTTTTCATTCTCAATTCCTTTAATTGAGAGGACAACATTAGAAAATTTGATATCTTGAGATTACTCATTCCTTCATAGTCTATCTACAACACCTTACATGCATCTTTGGCAGATTGACAGGTTGAGATTAATTTGAATTGCTCCCCATCCACAATCAAGGCATTTGTTGCATTCATCCTTCATTTAACACTCGTCCATTCTTCCATGTGTTTTTCAACAACAACACCCTCATGATTTATGACAATTGGTGGAGTCCATCCCTTTTGAATAGCAATCCAGACATTCTCATCAATAGTATAAATGAATATTCTTATTCATGCTTTCCAGTAGGCATAGTTTGCTCCATCCAATAGTATTGATCCATCTTTCCTTGCTATAGTTGCACAAACTATCTTTCCTACAATCTCACCTACTAAATCAATAGCGTTTGTTGAAGAATCAACTTCCAACACTTGAACAGAAACAACACACTTTAACACATAAACAGTATAACATGAAGATAAAGTGTGCTGCTATACTTTGAAAAACTTTCTCAAGAATGAAGCTTAAGATGCCAAGGCTTAAGATGCCAAGAGCTTTTTACGATAATTTCTAGAGAGTCTTGAGATTCTTCTTCTCCAAGATTGGTATACCCAAGAATATAGCAAGAAATCTGCAGATTTTAGGAGATCAATCTCCTTGATATTTGGTGTAGATAGATTTTCATTAGGTCCTCCAAATCCTAAGATCTTCAAGAGATACCAAATATCTTCTCCTTAACATAATGGAGTTTTGTTCAAATAATAACAACTTCTAGACGGACTTCTTAATGACATTGATATATCATATTTGGATCATTTTCACCTTGAATTTCTGTTGAATTTTGGTGTTTCAATCACCATTTACACTCCCTTTTATCTCTTCCTTACTTTAGGTGAGTTTATTGAAGATTTAGAGTACAATAAAGTAATGAAGGAAATTTTACACACTTAGAATGAAGAAATAAGAAGAATGCATAACAGAGTAGCAAAACAGAGCATGAGCATTTTCAAGTGCGATTTTGACTTCCTTAAAGATTTCAAATGTAGAAGTGGCCTTCTATAAAATTTTATAGGACATTTTGAAGTTTCTATAATAGTAAAATTCATATGAATCCAAGCTCGTTTGGTCTCGCTAATTATGGTGCAAAGTTAGTGTCTCTAGATGTGATTTCAATTTTGATAATGTCTGGTAAAATGACCACATCTTGAGATTTGTGGAAATCTACAACTTTCATGAAAACATCAAGGCCTAGATCATCTAATGTAATGCTATGAATTCACCAAGACATCAAACAATTGTCCTAGTCGCAAAATAGAGCAGAAGTTGCAAAAGTCCAGGCGGTGCCTCCTCGACCACCCTAAGGGGCACCGCTTTGGCTGCAATAACTTTTTTTGCATTTTTCCTCTCCATTTTGAGAGATATATATATAGCATTTAAGGGCAAAAAGAGGGAGACGGCTAGGGTTTTGGAGAAGGCCAAAGGGAGAAATTTTTGAGAGAAAATCCCATCCAAAATCCTCATTCTTGCAATAGAAATCAAGAGAGGAGATGGAATCATTGAAGAAGAAGCAATCAATCTTGGAGATTCAAGCTCAAGAACTCAATTTTTCACAACCAAGTTAAGGAACTCCAAGCTTTGAAGAAGAGAAGAATTGAAGACATGAGAATGAGCAATTCTTCCTCTTTCTTTGTTGCTTTATATTCTTTGATTTGTAATATGATGATGAGCTAAACATTTGAATACTTTGATAGTTATGAACCCTAGTTATTATCTACGCAAATAAATTTATTTCCTTGGTCGATTGAGCTCTAATTTCTTATGTATTGTTTGTGGATTTTATTGCTTGAATGAACTTGATTCTTGGTTGATTCATGAGTTGGGGTTTTCACTTCGAATATAGAAAGGAAAGGTGGAATAGACCATACACAAACAATGGGGATGATTTATGTGGCTGTAGATAGGGGCCTCAACATCTTCTTGGTAATTAGAGAAATCTAATTGAAAATTTACTAATCTAAATGCATTCTTAAGTTAAATTAGTTAGAAAGATATTTCAACTAATTAATCTAAGGGTAGAGGACTCTCATCTAGAGATAGAGTGAGCCCTAATATAGGAGGTTCACCAAACATAAAAAGAAAAAGATAATCAACCAAGAGATTTTTCTATCACATAGATAATGCTAGGAGGATTTTTCATTCAAGTATTAGTTTCTCAATTGAATTCCCTCTTGCAAGCAAGATTAGTTAAGCTAGTTTAAATTAGTTAAGTTAGATTACTATTCATAATAGTTTATTTCAATCATTTTCATAACTGAATTGGTAGACTAAACAATAGAGTAAAAAGTGAGTAATAATATTTGATCATCCCTGAAGATGCGACATTTGAAGTACTTGCCATTATATTAATCATAATGATAGGTGTGTTTGTCTTGTGTTTGTGTGTAAATTGTTGATGATTATAATAGAGTAGAGTATAAGGGCATGGGAACCACAAAACCATAAAGGTCTTCTTGACAAATAATAACACATCAAATCCTTATTGGCAAGAAACTTGTCATAATAAATTTTCCAATGTCGTAACAGATACTAAGAAGAAGGATAAATCGCCATATTGGTCCCTAATGTTTTTTCGTTTGGCGACATTAGTCCCCATTGATTTATTATGACTTTTCAAGTCCCTAATCTAAAATCGAGCCAAATTTATGGTCCTACAACCACCAGCTACGGCGGAGTTTGACAAAATGGAGCATGAGTTAAGCACATGGCTTATATAATGAAGGGCAAAATTGGAAGACCAAGTTAACACTTTTCCCAACCCTAATCAGAAATCACAAACCATTTGGAAATTCTCTCTTTCCCAAAGATGAAGAACAATCTTGGAAGCAACACAAAGCTGATTCTTCTTCCTCCAAACATCCAAAAGCAGGAAAGCTCCAATCGCCTATGGCTTCTTGCTTTCATTTCTTTTTTCTGTCTGGCCTTCCTTGTGACCCTCATTTATACTAGAGAATCCTTCACTGCAACCACCATTGCAGCCTCTCTTGCCAGCACCAACTCAAGCAGCCCCGGATTGGCGAAATCTGTTGTGCCCTTATCCATTATGCCTCCAATTCTAACAACACCGACCACATGTCCTATACGGATATTAAGCAAATTGATGATGTCCTCCAAAAGTGCCAAAATCCTTGTAACTTTCTAGTCTTTGACCTTAACGATCTTCCCAATCAATTCTATGAAGTGGATTGAGATATTATTTTGGTTGACGGGCCATGAGGATACTGCCTTGAGGTGCCCGGAAGAATGTCGGCCATCTTTACTACTGAAGTGCTAGCAAGGAGCAAGAAGAGCGGCAATCACAAGACGCATGTTTTTGTACACGATTTCAATCAAGCAGTGGATCGAGCAACTGGCGATGAGTTGATATGGACGATTTCAGTCCCACTGATGAACAGCAAGCTTACAACAAATCACAAACCCTAAATGAGCTATTGGGGAAAGTGTTGGTAACTTAGACTTCCTATTTTGCCCTTCATTACAGAAACCATGTGCTTAACTTGTGCTCCATTTTGTCAAACTCTGCCGTAGCTGGTTGCGGATGGACCATAAATTTGGCTCAATTTTAGATTAGGGATTTAAAAAGTTATAATAAATCAATGAGAACTAATGCAGCCAAGTGAAAAACATTAGGGATCAAATGGTGATTTATCCTAAGTAGAAAAATTCAAGCATTAAAAAAAATATCTATTATTGAAAAAATAGGCCATTAAAGTACTCTTAGAAAATATATCATTAAAGAGAAAAATATATTAAAATATTAATTTTACTAATCTACAAATACTCACTCTTTTTCAAAATATAAAGTTTTTTAGTATTTTTTAGATCGATTAATTAAGAAAGAAGAAAATATATATGAGATATTTTCTTATTATATCTTTAACTAATTTAGTTTTCTACTAATATGAGAGAGAATGAAGAAATTATATTTATAGGTGAGTGTAATCATATAAAAATAAACATTAAAATTAACCAAGGGCAAATATTTTAAAAGAGAAAAAATGATTGAATCGCCCTATAATTTGAAACAGAGGCAGCAATTAAAATAAACATAGAATGTAATTTTACTACAACAAAATGATCAAGATGAATACTGGAAAGACTAGATGAATATTAAAAATATAAAAGCTACATAAATGAATGGTAAAAATATTTTAAAATATTTATGAATATATTTTTTAATATTGAAAATTAAAACTATCTAAATAAATACAGTATGATTTTATGAATATTGTATCTCAGCTCATGTGCTGTCAAAATTTGCTTTGAAGACTCACTCTTCTTCTCGTTGTTTGGGAGAAATTCCTGAGTTCCTTTTCACCTATTCAACAGCCGATTTTCCTTGATACATGCTTATGTTTTCTCTTCCAGAAAGAAAAGCATTAGGCTCACATACGTTTAGAGGTTTGGATTTTGTTTCTAGATGTTGCAATGTTTTAATACATCATCAATCTTCTTATTTAGGAGAAGGAAGTTTTCTTGATGAAATCACTATCGTTAGACTAGCTAGATGTTCCCAATCGATAAAAGGGGTATATTTTTATTAGAAATCTACTCGAATCCTAATATATACAGTGTTCATTCCTTGGTACATCAATCCTAATCTAAGTTTACTTTAAAAGTAAAATAGTTACTCAGTTGAAAAGTACTCCTTGCCTAATCCAGAGGTATTTCAAGTTCCATCCTTAGTTCATACCCTTCCCTTCCCTCTTGTGATAGTGTTGTGTTCCCTCAAAAAGAAAAGCAGCAAAAATTCAGGATGACTTTCCAATCTCCTTTCTGTATCCTTCCCATTGATCCATCAATTAGATATACATAAACTATAGAGAGAATTACACTTTTAGCCTTGATGTTATACCATATGACATTTGTTAAGGTAAAACAAATGATTGACGAATAGATTTCTAGTAAGCCATATGTCAAATATATGGTTTAATATAATTTTACTCTTAAGGTTTGTTCAAATTATAAATATTTTATGTGATCAATAGACCTTTCTTAATTATGTTATGTTTTGTACGATTACAACAATCATAACCAATGAATTTTGGATTCAGTAGTATATAGAGTTTGGACTTTGGAGAATTTCTGTGACAATAGAAAAAGTTTAAAAGGTATATTTGGAGGTATAAACAAACGAAGAAAAATTCTATGAAAATGGAGATATATGCCCCTTTTCCTTAAAAAGATAAAATGTATGTTCCTTAGATTTTAGAATAGGAAAAACCAGGGTAAATTTCATGCGAAATTAAACTGGAATCTGGATATATATATCTGCTTCTAATAATGAAGCAAGAGCAGAACACAAGAAAAACAAAACCATATAACATTCTTGCCGATGGAAACTAAACTGCACTCCAAATGTCTCTGTTGACATCAATAACCTGTTGCTGTAGCGTTGAAGAAAGGATATGTCTCAAATCTTATGCTGCAACTCGCAGTAATAATTTTTCCACCAACTCGACTGCCAATGACATAGTCAGCACGTTGAAGTAGACTTACAAGAAGATCAATGCACGACTTGCAACTAGAGCTCGAAAGGTCCCTGGTACAATCAACGAATCCAAAGATTTTCGTTGAATTCCCAAGTAGTTCTGTTTCTCCAGCAGCAAACATCTTTGGTGCAACAGAAGCTTCCTCGGATAGACTGCTTAACAATGTCACTGCGTTTTGGCGAAATGCATAGGTTGCAGTGGGAAGGTTTGGCAAGACTGATCCGTTGCTACTATCAATTGTGCCGATGAAATCCACGTCGGAGTACTTGAGGAAGCAAGTTTCGTACCAAACCATAGCAGCTTTTATGTTTGGACAGAGACTACGAATGTCCAGGGTTGCATCGTTAATACAGGCGTGGCAGTCACTCTTTGAAACATCACCCCGGCATTGTGCAAGGCCGAATACTTCGTCAGGCCTATATCCTGCACAACCAGTGCTAAACCCTGTTGCAGGTGTTCTCAACGTCAGGTCCCTCAAGAGGTTGTTCAAGTTGATTCCGTAGGAGCTGTAACTAGTAAAATGCCCGGAATTACTTAAGCAGATTTCATAAAGATGGTCGGTTCCAAGGGCAATTTGGACAAAAAGAGCAAAAGCGAAGACGAAGATAGAGACCATGGACGCTGAGGAGCAAGCCATTTTGCTGGAGAAGTGAGGAAGAGATGTCGCTGGGGTTGCATCAAGTCCTGCACCGTTATATAGCACTGCAGTTTTTGTACTGACTGCTCGAAATCTCCGTCTGCCAGTACTCAACCTTAATGTCCACTACGAACCTTACCTCGTTTCGCCATTTCGCAATTTCTTATAAATCTTGATCTTATGTTGGTTGTTTTAAACGTTGATGGTAAGAAGAAACCACCAAAATTGTACAGTATTTTATTCTCCAAATAGTGACCAAGTCACTGCCGTCCTGCGGAGTCCAAGACTTCATACTAACTTTGAATTCACATCAGACCAGAGTTTCTTATTCTTTCTAATGAAATAAGTTTATTTCTGTCTAGTCCATATGTTTCTTTTGTGACGTTTAAAATAAACAGCAAAGCTCCCAGACCAAATGTGATCCAACATTTATAGTTTGTCCAGTTATATTAGTTTAATTTTGTCTTCTTCTCTCGTATGCTCAAATTTAGTTTTTCAACATAGTAGTAGAGTGGTATTAGGTTATCAAAAAGTTTTTAAATTTTACACTCTAAATGTCTAGTTCAAAACATAAGAGGGATGTGTTGATCTCGCGTTAGCTAATTAATATAAAAATTCTTTCCCTTACAAAATTTGGACAATCATCTCTCTCTTGAGGTAGCTCATGAGGGTAAGGTTAAACTCAAACTGAATTTTGTAGTATGGTATTAGAGAGCAACAAATTTTCAAACTTCATGGATACCCAGTCCTGATTTTTTAAGGTTTAAAAGGCTATGGATTTGCAGGTATAAAGGTGTAGTAAACACTATTGCATGCCATCACTTATGCCAAATCAACTTCCTCTGTTTGCTTTCGTTATGTGGGGCATCTGGAATAATCGTAATTCCATCATATTTCGAGAAAGGAGGGCGGATTAGAATTTTGTTTGAGTTGAATTATATTTATAAAAAAAAATAAATTAGAGATGAAAAAAAGTAATAAAAAAATAAGATTTTTTTATTTAAAAATCAATTCAAATACACCTTATCAGCGAAAATTTGGCACTGTGCCCAACTGCTTAGTTCAGAAGTTTGGATCTTTAAATGAAACCATCTGATGACATATTTTTCATATTAAGCACTTCAATAACTACGTAATTTTTCGCTTTCAAAAAAGAATCAGTATTTAATAGTTCTCAAGAGTAAAACAGTGCCAAATAGGTAGCTAACAGGAAAGTAACTTGTATCGCAATAGCTACTAGCTTAATTAAAATAGTATCAACAAGAAAATGAAAAAGTTTGTTAAAATTGATTCCCTCCGTCTTAAAATAAAAAATAAGTTAAGGAAAAAGAAAGAATTTTTATTTTTGTTATATCCTTAACTAATTTAATTTATTCTCTATTAATATGAAAGATATATGAAAAAAAAATTTAAAAAATAATCTTTAAAATTTATAAAAAATTAAATATTTTAATAAAAGAAAAATATACAAAAAGAAGGAGTGATTTGCAAAGATTAGGTTAATTTTAATGACCAAATCCTGGAACATGTCAACTTAGCAAAAAGAAGGGCAAATTCAGGAAAGTGATACATGTGTCAACGCAGGGTTATTGAAACAGAGGTATATATACCAGCTTTTTTTTCCTTTTTCTTTTTTCCTTTTTGTGTAGTGTGTGTGTTTGTTTTGGAGGGTGGGGGATGGGGGAGGGGGGGCCGGCGCCTGGGGTGTTAGGGATTTTATGGCGTATCCTATTGGAGCAATCAGAGATTCCAAAGGCTGGAATGCCAGTCTCCCTTATGTGCAATTACTGGCAGGGAGGCAAGTTTTTGCAAGGAGTGATTTTGGTTGATCGATCAAGATTTTGATCACCTGTTAATGTTTTCCATTTCATCTTATATATTTTTAAATACAACAAGAGTATCACACTATTAATAAAAATTATATAATTTATTATTAACTAATTATAATGTAACGTTATAAACTTATCATTTGAGAAAATAATTGTATTCAAATCGCAAATCATGCACTAGACAAAAATTAAACTTTCAAACTCTGAGGTAGGAGATCTCAACACTTACCAATACATATCGTCTTATATAAAAAGCTTAAACTTGGTTATAAATCAAGTTTTAGGATCTCTAAATAAAATTTAGATCAGCAAAAGTGATTTATAAATAAAAAAAATCAATTATCTTCACCTAATATGCTAGTTCATTTGATTATTGCCGAACACCTTTTCTATTGGCGTTTTTCCACCTTATTTTCTTTCTTTCTTTTTGAAGAGGATCAAGTAGAGGTTTCTTATTTAGCATTACTCTTTTCCTTTTGAGTTGTTATCATTGTTTATAATCAACAGACAAGGGTTACAGATTGACTTGGAACATTTGGTTGCTAAAGTGTATTATTTTATAGTCAATAAGTTAACATTTTATCCAATTAATTTGTTTAATTTATAAAAGAAATGTTAAGACCAAAAAAAAAAGTGAGATTCTCAATCTTCTCTTCTTTCCTTCACGGTTGTTAAATGAGCAAAAACAACTTCCGTTACCGGGAATCGAACCCGGGCCTCCTGGGTGAAAGCCAGACATCCTAACCGCTGGACGATAACGGAGTTTATGGTCTATGACAAAAATATAATCTTATGGGTGCTTACGTTTGGTTTGTCTATGCATAACTTTGGCGAAAGTTGAGAGTTTAAAGGTTTGGATCTTTTAACACACTCTCTAATAAATTATGTAGTATGTCAATTAAATTGCATCGTATGAAATTATGTGAGTAGTTCAAGTGGTTAAGGGCTTGTTTGATAGACCAATTAAGTGCTTAAAATTAAATTGAATGTATTTGATAATAAATGTTATTAAGAGCTTATTTTTTAAGTGGGTTTGATAATAAATTTTACTAATTACTTAATTGTTTAAGATATATTTCATTGTAGTTATAAATTTTAAGTAAGATTAAAGTGACTTACGTTTAAAATCTGTATATACTAATTACCCATCCAATCATTATATCTTTTTTATCTATAATTTTTAATTTTTAATAAATTAAATTAAAAATACACATTTCATAAATAAAAATATAATAAAAGATATTATTAAAATAAAAATATTTATATTTTATCAAATTTTTTGAAATTTGGATTTTTGATAACTATTATCAATTAAAAAATTATACAAGTACATAGCTATTAAACATCAAACATTTATTGAAAATTAATACTAAATAAAATTAGTAATGTAATATCTCTAAAAACTATAAAAGTCGAAGGAAAATTCTATTTTTAACATTTTTGAGTAAAAAAGAATATATGAAATTTTCATATTTAGAAGTCATTGATAAATAATTATTTACAAATTAATTAATTTAGTCTTCAAATTCAGATTCAAAGTGTAGATTTCATAATTCAAAATCTAAAAATATTTCAAACTTTAGTTTTCAAATTTTAATTTTATCAAAGGAATCTTAATTTTTTTTTGTCAAATAATATTCTGACATATGATATAATTTAATTAGTATAATGGATAATGTATAAATGGTGTCTTCGAGTATCCAAATCTAAAGTTCAAACGTGACGAATGAAAAAAATAAATGTATGTTGTTAAATGCTTAAAATAAGGGATCCAGATTGAAGAAGCTGAGAGTTGTTGACTGCTTTCTCTCTCTAGAGAGTAAAGCCTCCTTCCTCTCTCTACATGAGCTCCTCCTCACCACCAGAAACCTAGTTTTTTCGAGAGTTGCTTCTTTCTCTCTTCTCCATTTCCATTACTTTCCCTGTCCTGTCTGATTCTCCTTTTCCCTTTTGCTTTGACCTTTCTTTCTTAACCCCCTTCCCCCCCAAAATTCTTCTTCTGCTTTTCCACCATGACTGAGAATCCTGACTCAAACTCCCCTCTTAATGAGGACGTCCTTGAACTCTCCATTAATGCCCCAATGAACCTTCGAATCATTAGAACTATTCTAAGCAATGCCTGGCATACGAAGGAACCTGTTGTTTTCTCTACTTTAGAACAGAATATGTTACTTTGCACTTCTGGGTCCACAGAGGATATGGAGAAAATCCTAGAAACTGGTCCATGGTCAGTGAAAGGAAGTCATGTTGTCCTCAAGAGATGGCCACAAGATACAGTGTTTGAAGATATTGACTTCTCGACATCGGAGTTCTGGTTCCAAGTTCATAACCTACCTCCCGACCATATGAATTTGGAGAACGCTATGAAAATTGGCAATTTTATCGGGATGTTCATTAAGTTGGATTATGACCCTAGCAAATCGATGATCCCCAAAAAATTCCTCCGAATTAGAGTGGAAATTCAAGTAGAAAAGCCTTTGAAGACTGGTTTTTTCCACAAAAGGCAAAACGGTAAGAGGAACTGGGTATCCTTTAAGATTGAAAGGCTACCAGATTTTTGTTACAAATGTAGTAAGCTTGGGCACAAAGATTCTACCTGTGGGATGCTCTTGCGTCAGAGCGCTGACCCGATGGAGCCTAGATCCTTATATGGTCCATGGATGAGGGTGACGAGCTTTCCTGGCTCTTTCACTACGGAACCCCAACCTAAAATCCAAACCATCTTACCAGAGCCTGTCCCAGCTAAAGTTAAAACTCCCACTACTCCCACTCTCCCTTTGTGTACCCAACGGGAATCAAGCCCCTCTACACACTCTCTTCCGGCGCCCGTGGACGATACTATCGTAACTTGTGGCCCTGAAAGCTGCTACCGCACACTTAGTACTGACATTTCCAACCTCTTCCCTATAGAGGTGTCAGGCCAACAATTCAAAACCATGCCAATCAGCCTGTCTCCTTTTGAATCTGAAAACCAAAAACCAAAACCAGTCCTACTGGAAAGCCCAACACTAGCAAATATAAACCACCTGTCCTGGGGTCCAAACCCAAACCCTCAGCCCTCCTTCCACGACTCATTAGACCTTCAATTAAAAGATCTAGCATGGTTAAACAGGCCACAACATACAAATCCAACCCTCCCTTGAACTAGGAAAAGATCCAACCGGATACCTCTCTCAAACCGCCCTCAAGAAACCCAAATGCCTTGAATGCTTCCAACACAACCAGTTAACTGTCAGCAACCTCTCTCTATTTGATCGTATGTCTCGCCTGAATCTAAACCCTGCTCCCACTATCCTTGAACCTGCCCAAACTAGCTGTGAGGATGATCATGCCTTTCTTGAGAATGTAATAATTGAGGAAGAAAAAATCTCAGTGGTTAGACGAAGATTTATCCATGTCAAAAGGATGACAAGAAGTAAGAAGTTGGATGAAGGCAGCAGTAGTTCATCATGGCAAGAGCAGCAATTTAATTGCACTGAGTTGCCTGAGATAGCAAGTGAAGAACCTTCCCAAAGGATCCAAAACTCAAAGGCTGGGGAGGCGGGCCATCATATGCCCCCCACCTCATCATGTTAATCCTAGCATGGAATTGTCGAGGCTTGGCTCGGTCCTCGGCAGTGAGAGTTTTGAGAGTTTTCCTAAACTCTCATAAACCTACTTGTATATTCCTCTTTGAAATTAAGATCTCTTCTGAAACCAAGATACAAAAAATTCTCAGTTCTTTTGGCTTTCCACAATTTAAGTTTGTGCCAGCAATTGGCAGGGCAGGTGGCATTGCTTTATGTTGGCGGAATAATTGCAACATCCACATCATTGCAACAAATCACTATCTTATCAAATGTATGATTTTTGGGGACCCTTTCTCTCATCCGTGGCAGCTTACTTGTGTGTATGGACCCCCAAAGCCTACCAAAAAACCTGATTTCTAGAATAATCTCAGAAGGATTGAATCTGCTTTCAATGGCCCTTGGATGGTGATTGGAGACTTTAATAGCATTACATGCCAAAGTGAAAAGATAGGTGGCCGACCAGTATGCTCCCCCAGCTCAGGAGGATTCAGAAATTTTTTGGATGAAGTTGGTTTAATTGATCTTGGGTTCTCAGGTCATCCATTTACATGGAATAACAAGAGACCTGACCAAGCCTACATTCAGGAGTGCCTTGACAGAGGTATGGCAAATGCAGAATGGCGAGTCCTATTTCCAGAAGCAGTAGTTTCACACCTTACCGCATTATCATCCGTTCACAAACCCCTCTTGCTTAATACCAGCCCACCCTCCAACACTAAGCCTAAGCCATTCCGATTTGAAGCAATGTGCACTCTAGATGACTCTGTAGCCAAGGTGATCGACAAAGCCTGGCAAACCCGTGTCAGTGGTACTCCCATCTTTAGACTAACTTCCAAACTCAAATTGGCTAAAATTGCATTGAGAAAGTGGAATAAGTCTGTTTTTGGCCATGTTCAAACAACCATTAATCAACTCAGACAGGACATTGACATCTTTCAATCTTTACCCCAAAATAACCTATCCCTAGCCAAGAAGAAGCAGCTTCAGGAGGAACTAGAGCATTTACTGAAGACGGAGGGGGTTATGTGGAAGGAGAAATCTAAACAGAGATGGATAGAGGATGGTGACGCAAATACTCATTTCTTCCACCTTGCAACTATTATCCAAAGGCGGTGCAACTCTATTACTCACCTTCTTGCTGCTGATAATACTTGGAGATCAGATTGGGAAGGAATTGGCAATGAATTCAGCCAATACTATTCCAATCTTTTCTCAACTGTGAATCCTGTTTTCCCCCCTGATTTTGAATTCCTAATTGCTCCATCTATCTCCGATTCTGAGAATGTTGCTTTCTGTGTTGTTCCCACTGAGAATGAAATCCGAGCTTCTTTGTTTTCTATGTGTTCTCTCAAAAGTCCTGGTCCAGACGGAATGACACCACTCTTCTATAAACATTACTGGAGTATCATTTAGAAAGATATGATCAGTACTGTTTCAAATTTCTTTCTTAAGAGCCGGCTACTCAAGAATGTTAATCATACTTTTGTTGCTTTGATCCCAAAACATGACACATCCAACAAAGTGGATCATTTTAGACCTATTGCTCTTTGTAATGTCTCCTACAAAATCATTACCAAGATCCTTGCTAGTAGGATGCGAAACCTCCTTGCCAGACTCATCTCTCCTAACCAGACTGCCTTTATCCCTGGTAGATCAATCACTGATAATAGCATAATTTGTCATGAGATCATGCATTATTTGAATTCCAAGACAGGCGAAAAAGGGTTTATGGCCATTAAAATTGATCTCGCCAAAGCTTATGATAGTGTTGAATGGAATTTTCTTCACCATATTATGATGCGCCATGTCTTCCCCTCTCATTTTGGTCAACTCATTTTTGAATGTGTGTCCTCTACCTCATTCTCTTTCCTCATTAATGGCTCCCCATATGGCTATATTAAACCAACTCGTGGTATTAGACAAGGGGACCCTATGTCCCCGGCCTTATTTACTATTGTTTTCGATGTGCTGTCTAGGCTGCTAAACCTAGCTGAGAGCCAAGGAAAAATCCATGGAGTTAAGATCACTAGAGAGAGCCCTCCCGTAACACACCTTATGTATGTGGATGACCTTGTCATATTCTGTCGAGCCAATTTGGAAGAGGCAAGAGAAGTAGCTACCTGCTTAAATACTTTCTGTACATGGTCTGGGCAAAGGATTAACCAAACCAAGTCTCTGGTACACTTTAGTAGGAATGTGGACCCAAACTTGAGGAAGGAAATTTGTGAACAGTTCATGATTCAGGAATGTGACCATAAGCAGAAATACCTGGGAATGCCATTCTGCAAAGGTGTCTCCAAGAAGCAAGCATTCCAAGAGATCATAGAGAAGCTCTCTAGTAAACTCAGTGGATGGAAGAAGCGAACATTATCTCATGCAGGAAGAGGTGTCCTGATCCAATCTGTTGCCCAATCTATACCGTCCTATATCATGCAGACCTTCCTACTCCCTCACAGCATTTGCTCAAAAATGGACAAACTGGTAAGGGACTTTTGGTGGGGCCATAATGATGAAAAGACAAGACATCTATACTTAAAAGCTTGGCACTCTATCTGTGCCCCCAAAATGGTGGGAGGACTGGGTTTCAGACCATTCAAAGAGCTAAACAAAGCACTCATTGCAAAATTAGGATGGCAGCTTAGCAAGGATGAGGAGCAGCCATGGGTAAAATTGATCAGATCAAAATATTTATGAGGAAGGAAAATCTGGGATTTAGTGAAATGTCAAAAAGGTTGCTCATGGATTTGGAGAAGTATATGGGACAGCAAAGAAGTACTGTTGGATGGTATTTGCTATAAAGTTTGTCCCAAATCGGAACTTAGCATTACCAAAGATCCATGGATAATAGGCATGAAAGGCTTCAAACCTCCAGATAATATACATTTGCCTGAACAGATTTGTAAAGTACGAGACCTCATTGTTCAGCGTACCAACTCCTGGAACAGAAACCTGGTTCAGAATCTTTTTCCTGAACATGTGGCAAATATTGTATTGAGAATGCATATTCCTCCAAATTTGGAGCAAGACTCTTTAGTGTGGATCCCCTCCAAGTCAGGGGAATTTTTCTGTACGCTCAGCTTACAGGAATGCACACAAAGAAAAATTCAGCACAAATTCTGGGATTCCAAGAGGTGTTTGGGAAAGAATATGGGGAGCAAAATTGCATGGCAGACATAAACACTTCTTGTGGAAAATCCTCTCTGAAACCATTCTAACAAAATCCATGCTCAGCAAGCTAATCCAGCTAGAGGATCAAAATTGCTATTTTTGTCAAGGGGAGCCTGAAGACGATGCACATCTATTTATCCACTGTCCCCTAGCAAAAACCCTTTGGTGGAATTCTAAGTGGCAAATCCGTTTGGAGGCTTTCAAAGAATGGACCCTCAATGGGTGGATTGAAGAACTCATAAATCCAGATAATCTCTTCCCTTTAAGTGTACTGGAAAAGAAGCAAATGCTCAATTTTGCTGCTGTTTGTATGGAAAAAATTTGGATGTACAGAAATCAACTCAGTCATGGAAAAGAAACACAAGAATGCATGGAGATCAGCCGGTCCATAAACAACACATCCCAACAATATTGGAATGCGATAGTACGAAGGGAGTTCAAAGCAGGAAGTAGAGTTGTAAAAAGGAGGTGGGATGCTCCGGACTTGGGGTGGAACAAGATCAACTTCGATGCGTCTTTCAGGAATGGAGAGGTGTCAGTGGCATATGTAAACAGAGACCATGAAGGAAACATAGTATACATATGGGTGGGAACTGAAACTGCACTGGATGCATACGAGGCAGAAGCTTATGCCACTTTACAAGCTCTGAAATTGGCGAGTGATGCAAAATCTCCAAAAACTATCCTAGAATGTGATGCCTTAAATGTGATCTATGCACTTCGGGGACGTTCGAAATCAGTAGAATGGACTGGCAGAAGCTACATAGAAGAAGGAAAATCATCGAGCATTGGCTTACATGGAAACTTGTTCACACCCCCCGACTATGTAACACTTTGGCACATAACTTAGCACATTGGGCTTCTTCCCAGACTTTTTGTGGATATGTGAATCCCCCTTTGGTGCCTCCTTCAGTTCTTTGTGATCGATGAGGCACTGAAGGTGAATCACCTAATATTTGTAATGATTTTAAGAATGATATAAATGATTAACTGCTTATTCATCCCAAAAAAAAATGCTTAAAATAAGGTACAGATAACAAGTCCAAAGAGTGTCTAGTGGGTCTTACCTTCCCCAGACCTAAACCCATCCCAAGTTTTACGATCGGAATTTTAAGCACGCCGAAGCCTAACCAAACCTTTAGAGTGGGCTTTCTTTAACTAAGCTCAAATGTGAGCCCAAACCGGCTGGATGTTAGGACATTCTAATATCCCCTTGAATCCCGATGTGTTTTGTGCATTCTTAAATGTAATCCCCATTTTTAATAGTCGATTCTCGTTTTCCTATTCGTTTTTTCTTTTGCCTTTTTGCAACGTTCCCAAAATAATTCCGGTGAGGTACTCCACACGGGGGGTGCAAGCACCTGCAATAAAATATTCTGGGTGCGCTGAAAAGGAAAAGAAAAATAGAGTGGTGCACTTAGAAAAATGGATATTGCGATTAGCAATGGGCTATGTTTTTCTATTCGAGGAAAAATAATGGCAAGATCTACATCTCTAAGACTTCATTAAAGAAAAAAACAAAATAAAATCAAAATAATACTTTTTCATCCAAAATTAAAAGTTCACTTTCTTAATTTTTAGAAAATTAGAAATAAAAGAATAAAGAAGAAAACTGGAAAACATCACTTCGGAATTAAATAAAGCAGTAGAGGTTAACAGAAGAGGCATTGCAGGCACAACTACTGGTTTCATCTGCAAATGTAGGGAATTGGCAGTAATAGCCAAAAGCAAGATTTGCAAAAAATAAAAATTTGCAGGAAAATCACTTTTGAATGCATGGACATTCAAAAAAAAAAAATGACACCTATTCATGAGCCGAAATTAATGCGTACTAAATGTGGGAGTAAAGATAGAAAAAGTAACTATAGAAATAAATGACATATTTACCTCGCTTAAATTGGAAGAAACGGGAGTGCTAACACTCCCGGCGGCCTCCATTAATCGGCATTTTATTCCTCTATGTTTCGATGAAGATAAAGGTATTAATGACAAGTTTTAACTTCATCTAGTTTTATAAATAAGAGAGAAACGAAAATAAAGTATAACAAAAAATTTTCCTTGGATGAAGCATTTCTTCCTTTCTATCCCCATTTTTCATGAGAATCTTACACCCCAGATAACGAAAGAATGTGAGAGAGACTTTAATACTAAAGTTTCCAAGGAACAAAAAGATGCCGTTTTCTCTTGTATTGCAGCCTCAAGTTTCTATATGTTCGAGATAAGTCAGTGAAAAGAGCCAAATTAAATCGGTAAAAGATGATACCACTATTCATTAAAAAACATATATGCTCATAAGTTTCTATATGCAAAAGCATGTTAAAATGATATGTATATTAGAAAATTCTAAATTGGTAAGAAGTGGTACCGGAATCTACCTTAAAAACCCTCCAACAACATGGGCTAATGAGTGAATTAGATGCCTTTGCAAAAATTGCGCCTATTGCTTGGGATAGTCACAAGATTGAAGGAAGACGAATAAAGTGAACGTTTGATTGTTTACAAGCATTAAAGAAACAAAATTTCTCAAGTTAAAGTTATTTGTGTACTTTGTTAAAGTTGTTCTACACAAGTAGATTCTAGTAAACATTGCATGCAGAGTTGTACTTCACTTCTAAAACAAGCCTGCAAGTGGTCTCCCTCCTCAAATCCTCTTCGAATCCCCCTGCTTTTTTCTTGCAGAAAGAGCTGAAAGGGTCAAATTTCTTGGCCCTCAAACTGTGCCATTATTTCTGCCCAGAAATCAATAGAATCCAATGGACCACATCAACTTTAGTGCTGCAATTAGGCTTTGATTGCTTACCTTTTGTAACAAAATTGTTCGGTTTTTTGGCTATTATTTCCATTCATGGCATCAAAAAGTTGCAAGTGAACCAATCTTTAGTGGAAATTGATCAGTTCTTCTTTGCCACATTCTCTAATGTCAACTTCCATCACTCCAGCATCTGAAGAACTCAGCACATCACAGCAGTGTCTTCTTGGCGCCTGCAACTGCAGAAATTACGAAGAAAAGAACGCGGTAAAAGCGTTGTTCTTCCAACATTAACATAATCAAACCTGAAACTTGAATGAAAATCTTGATGAAAAATTGGTACCTGTTTGATGTCAAGGTCTAACTTTTTAGAAAGTACCCTGATTTCGTTGAGTTTCCGAGGTGAAGCCATGTCATATGTACAATTTTCCGAGGTCATCTTCTTGTAAATGCTTGTTATTCTCTCTGTGCTGGAAGAAACTGAAACTGTATCAAAGAAGAAAACAACCGGCCTACGACACGGATCGGGGTGAAATTCTGCTGTATCGTGATCGTACAAAACGCTCAGGCCAGTCCTTTTCCATGGCAGATAACTCTCTTGCTTGCGAAGAGCATCCCGGAGAAACACATGGTGCCCAATTACTTGAACAGCATATCCCCACGAAACCGAAATCGTCCACCTAAACCATCGATCGTAGCAGACAGTTTGTTGCAGAATCCTCAGAGAATCAACTTTTGCTGCTTCAAATAAATGTTCAAGAGCCGTTTCTCTGGTCATTTTGGGAAAAATTGGATCTGTTATGTCCAAATGATGCAGAGATACCAATGGCCTAACGGGATGTGCTGCCAACAAACCGAACATATTCCCCCGAATATCCATCTGATCATCAAATTTCAAAAGCCCAAATGGATGAACAAATCAATAAGCCTCCCCTTCGCTCTGATCAAATAAACAATTTAAAAAGTGCAGATCTTTTTGAGCTAACAAATTGTTTACCTGATGAAATCCTGGCTCATTAGTCAAGCTAACCCCTAGCTCTGTCAAGCAGGCATGGATTCTGCCATCGCTCCCGTAGAGATGAGGGTACCGTTGAATGCAAGAATCGAACACTTTGGCCAAAACCTTTGCCAGAGGATAACTTATGGCGAAACCAGCCCCTCCAAAAGCCATATCATAGGAAAAGAACTTGTTCTGCATGTAACTTTCAGAAATTGTCCCAATATAATACCAGAGGCCATCATCATACTTTGACAAGGTCTTAACCAAATTATCTGGGAAAAAGATGGTATCGTCGTCCCCGAAAACAAACCACCGGACATTGGAGTGGTTAAGAGCCACTGTCTCCACGATGACACGGGCAACGCGAATGGCTGATCTGAGGCCGCCCCGGTAGGTGTATCGAAAGTGAGAAGTGTCATTGGAGATGCATATGGGAGGAAGAGAAATGGTATCGTCATGGTAAATTGTTGTATTGGGTGGCATTTTTTCAAGGAAAACACATCCCCGCATAATATGGGGTCTCCACCACAGCCTAACATATTCCTTTCTTGTCAACCATGATTTTTCATTAGATGCAATTCCAAAAACAATGTGTTCGAGAGATGTAGGAGATGACAAATTCTGCAAAGAAGCTGAGAAATGTATGTATTTGGTATTAGGAACAAGAAAAAATGACACAGCAAGGTAAACTAGGCAAATTACAAAACCAGAAATCACAAAGAAATTGAGGATGCGAGAGGAGGATTGAGTTTTGGAATTTGTCTGAAAAACTTGCATATTGACATCAAGAGAAGAGAAGAAAAGCTTGTAAGAAAAAAATATGTGGGTTTTAGAAGAGATTTACATAATTTGGTTTCTCAAGATTCAATTCCTTGAATTGAAGATTCTTGAACATTTATAGCCACCCTTTTGGACCCGCAATCGAAGGTGAAAGAAACAGGAAAACCTTCCCCACTTTTGGCTAGAAAAATTAGGTCCATTTCCACATGAAAGATGGCAAAGGACGATTTGTCATTTTCTAACAAAGGAAAATGGTATGTCCAAATGGGTTCTTGCCAATGGCCTAGGAAATGTTTCAAGTCAACCACTTTGATTAGAATTGACGTACCAAAAGATTAGTTACAAATGAATTTCAATTGTTTTTACTAATAAGTTAACCCTAAAGACGGCAAAGAAACAAAGGGATAGCAGCCTGGCATGTGCCATGAATGCACAATGGGTTGAGATTATTAAACAGTGCGAAGTCTTCTAGACTTTCGTCCACCCTCCTTCCGGAGTTGTCTTGTTACCACATTAGTTTGGTTTTTAAAGTGATTATTTCTTTTATCTTTTCACAGAAAGACTACTGTGAGAGTATATGTGAAGTTGGGACTCGACTTTTTTTCATTTTTAAGAAAAAGAAAAAAATTTTATTAACCAGGAGAATCTGCAGCTGAATGCTAAACCTAACAACAGCATTGATTTCAGCAGTAGCAGCAGAACAAAGTTCATATTTGGGTTGAATTTGATTCAAAACCTAATACAATTAGATCCTATTTTTTTCCCTCAAAAAAAATACACTTTTATAAAAATTAAAATAAAAAATCTTAAACCGTAATACGCCGAAACGCAATTGCAGCATCAACACTGATATATAGTCGTTTGGAAATGCAAATCGAGTTTGAGCCCTTACTAATAAAGTTATTTGGTTGGAGCCCAGATTGATTCATGTAGAAGAGCTGCCCCATTCACATGTAAAAGAGTCCGAGCTCAAACCTGAGTTTTCAGCAACATAACTTTCTCAAAGAAAAGGAATATTATGAAATCACAGTGCTAATCAAGTTGCCCAGTAAAGGTTCAAATAGCAGATTTTATTGAACATTGTCACATTTATTTAGATTTTACAGAGCCAAATTTTAACTTCTCCCACAGAAACCCAGCTTTAACTTTCCTTTCCATTTTTTTAAAAAGGAAAAGGAGCCCAGAATTGGACTTCATATATTCAAATAAGAGCAAGGTTTTTATCTTTCTGATTATCTGTGTCCAACTTGACCTCGTTAACTGCCCACCCGGTAGGTAGTTTGTTTTATTTATTCATTTATTTTTTCGAAACCAAAAAACGTTGGTATATAGTTT
Organism: Rauvolfia tetraphylla; assembly: GCA_030512225.1. Taxonomy (NCBI): domain Eukaryota; kingdom Viridiplantae; phylum Streptophyta; class Magnoliopsida; order Gentianales; family Apocynaceae; genus Rauvolfia; species Rauvolfia tetraphylla. The sequence goes on from JAJQKT010000012.1 coordinate 4,733,055, forward strand.
TAGATCTTCCATATCTTATTTTATCTTATGCAAATTTTAAGGGTCTACTTCGATCGGAATGATTTTTCCTAAAAACAAAAGGAAGAAAATAAATATTTTCCAAAGAGTCAATTGTGAAAGTCACTCTTTCTCTCCATACAATCAATTGTGAACACCACAAAATTTTAAAAAAAATCAGAAAGCAAATTCAAGAACAGTTTTTTTACATTCAATTGTCCACGTTACACTTGCCCGGACTTTTACTAGTAATCTTACCGTCAACTGTGACATCCAATTTGGACGGAAAATGCGGAAGTTGACTAAGGAGAACTAATTGTCAACACATATGCTTTACGTTCATTCTAGCCTTGCTTTAAGAACAAGGAAGACCTGGAAATTTTCACCTTTCAAATTGGACCTATTTTATAGCTTATTCGATATCATATTATCCAAGCAAGAACCAAAACACATCAATTCCAAGCAAGCTGACTAAAGCATACACATGGAGCCTTTTCAGATCCCGAAACCTTGCAGCTATTTTGAGTAAAGAAAGCACACAATATCAGAAGTTGCAAATTGAAGCAAAATTACTTACCACTTGACAGAATCCATATTCAAGCAAGCCTCAAAGAGTTGTCGGTAATTAAGAAAACCTTGAATCCCAGAAAACTTGCACAGACAATCCAATTGCACAAGCTTTTTGAATATGGTAATATGTTTTCTGTGTCACATTTTGGTTGGGAGATCTGGATCATAAATTGGTTATATTGCTGGGGATATGGCAAAAGGCTTTGAATCCTTGAGCTCAGAGTCTTAACTCGTCCCTGATTTCTGCAACGATTCCTTGATAATTGAGTCTTCATCTATCATTTGCACCAAGAAATGTGTAGTGGACGCCAGAAACTAGCCAGAAGATCCATGTCTTGTTTGCCAATCAGAACTCCAGTCACCAATTTGAGTACTTTGCATTGTTCCTTTCTCAGAGACTTCCAGCACATTGAAGGTCAAACCCAAGAAGGTCATCAAACGGGTGCCAAAATCCTGAGAAAACAGTTAGCAGCTTCAAGTAGACATTTCGTTGAGTGACATTACGAAACATGATGGAAACAATTGAGAGCAAAATCATTGCCGATCAACCATAGATAACCCAAAGAATAGTGCAACCAGTTTACAACTTCTCCGATAGCAGATTATCTCATACAAAAAGAAACTCTTCTGGCTGATCGGGAAAGTCCAATTCTCTTACCCACTAATAGTGGAAGAAGAGATTTGGGTTGGAGAAGGTGAATGTAGAGATTTTCCAATAATGACAACAAAGGAAGCTTCCGGCATGAAAATTTCAACAATGTTGAATATACTTCGCAGCCCTAACCAATTCTTTATCGTTGCCAAATCTCGAAAGAAAACTGGATCAACTCTGCGTCACACCATCAGAAAGAAAATTAGCACAACCATTATCATAAACTAAATTACTTGCAAATAATGGGGATAATAATATACTAAGAAGCTACAACATTCAATGAGGAATACGGGAATAACATTCAATGAGGAATACGGGAATAAAGTATTGACCAGGGATATATCAATGTACTCTTCAGCTACCAGAGCTCAGGAAAGTACAGAAAAAGATACTAGCACCAGAATATAAAATCCTTTTCCACTTGTAGCCTCGGCAACAGGCCTATAGGAAAATGGGAGGGGGGGAACCACACAACTGTAATTAAAAATATGAAGGTACATGCATGCACAACCACATAAATGCAAATTGGAAAAATGCACAGATCTTAGGCTGCAGTAACAAAATTTTATGTTAATACATCAAAAGAAGAAGAAAAGGGGAAGGAAACCGAGGGGATGGGGGATGGGGTGGCTACCAGATAAATGCAGGAGATCAGAGCATTAAACTGCTAGACAAAGTTAAGGCGTTTATAGAGATTATGAATAAAATTAGTACAAAACCAAGCAGTACAAAGTAAACTACCAGTGAAAACAGAACAATCTGATGATCCGTACATAATACCTCTTTCAGCCATGATATGGATATTGTGAAACAGCAAAGTAAGACAACTAGCTAAAAGAAAGTCTGTTTTAATCCGCAGGAAACAGAATAAACACATTCATCAACTCAGAGCATAGATATGTTTTTATCCACAGGAAACAGGATAAACATATTCATTCTTTTATAAAATGAACCCACCTCATGATTCGCAATGAAAATTCTTGAAAAGGGAGGACAACATCCAAATTTGAAGTAGTTAAACATTTCTTGCCCGTCAGAAATACTGAACTTCTAACTCTCCATTGAAATTAATTCATTTGTCGCACAGTTTCTGATAACAATAGTCATGGTCTCATTTATGGGGGAGAGAATGTCACAGCATTGACGACGAGGTGCCTTCATCTGAGATGAAGAGAATTAATTTACTGATCAGAAAAAGTAGAGAAGGAAAAGAATATATCAAAGGCTAACTTAAGAACTTACGGGAAAAAGCATTTAAGTACCTGCTCAATATCATACTTCAACATCTCTGAGAAAACTCTGATGCTTTCCAATGTCTGAATTGCATTACTTCTTAGACAAGTTCCTTTATTATGACTGCTATATCTGGTCCAAACACTCTTTGAATCAGATCCGACAGTATATAGGAAGAAGAGAACCGGTCTTTTGCATGAATCACTAGGTAATTCTCTAGTATTAAACATAAAATGGCTTGATTGGACATTTTTCCCCCTCCTCCACGGTTTAAAGGTTCTCTGCAGAGAGAGGAGATCCGGACGGAGTTGATTTCCTTCAAACACCTGAATGCCATATCCCCATGCAATCGAAACAGTCAACAAGTTGAAGCGATCATAGCAGACTGTTTGCTGCAAAATCCTTGGAGCATCAAGATCTACAGCTTTCAACAGATGCTCCAGCGCTTGGCTCCTGCTCATGCCAGGGAAGATAGGATCCACAGCCTCCAAGTGGTGCAATGAGACCAGAAGCGATAATGGATGTGCAGCAAGCATCCCAAACAGATTGCCCCGAGCATCAATCTAAGATTAGACAAAAGTAAGAATGAATAAAACTAAATCACATCCAGAAATCAACCTGCGCAATGATAAATACCATAGTTTATAATATAATGATGAGATGTGCACTACCACCTCAAGTCCACAACTACATAAATCGACATTTAAAGAATACCAGCATCATGTACTATCCCACTGAGCTTGAGCTCCAACTTTTGGGCTCTAAACTAACCTTAAAAGACACTTGCAAATTCAAATAAATTAAAACATTGCCAATCATGCATTGCATAAACACAAATCTATAGGGGAAAATGATAATTTCCATAACCGACAGCTAATAGCATACTTTCCCTGCAATATCACATGAATCTCATGCTTTCTTAAATTCTAGGTTGGGAAAGTAGGTAAATGAATCAGCCCTCACCAACAACCATTAATAGAGTCCATAAAGTTGTAGAAACGCTTTCCCAATAGAATACAAACATAAGTAGGTGCTTTGAAAAGAATCCAAATGGTACACACCAACCAGGAACCTGTATTTTCTAATAAGTCAGTTACTAAAGAACACTGGTGTATATATCATTCTGATTTCTGATGAACTATGGAAATGGTTACTTATCAAAATTAAAACCACCTGTTCCTCAACAGATTTACACATCCGTTCACATTACGGAAATAAGTTGTGATTGTTAAAATCCATTAAAAACAAATAATCATTCACCTTGTTCAAGGAAGTTTCAGAAAGAATTGCTAAGATAATTGAGGGAACTAGTTGAATTCAATTATATTGTGAAATCTTGGGCTATATTTTACAATGCAAACAAAGCCTCTTACGAACTAACCAATTAAAGAAGTACTTCTAATCTGCTTCACATCAATAGCCTATTAGTTTTTTTTACCACGTTTAGCCCTGAGTGTACCAATAACTCAAGACATTCCATTTAGAATTTAGATCAGTTCAGAAGACTACGATCTAGTTATCATCCCACCAAAAGTACCCAACTTTCTTACCATACATTTAAGATCAACAACATATCAAACTGCAAAGTAATACTAAAATGTAAAAGGAAAAATTCATGTTGGCTTACCTGATGAAACCCCGGTTCACGAGTCAACTCAACTCCCAGCTCAGACAGGCAAGCAAAAATCCTAGAATCACTCCCATACAAATGAGGGTACCTCAACAAACAAGAATCCAAAACCTCAGCCAAAATCATCGCTAAAGGTGCACTCAGAGCAAATCCACCACCTCCAAATGCCATACCAAATGAAAATTTCTCATTTTGCTCATAACTTTCCGAGCCAAACCCAATATAGAACCACTTCTGATGATCATATTTCGACAAAACAAGCAACAAATTACGCGCAAAAAACACAGTATCATCATCACCGAAAACAAACCACCGGATATGCGGAGGCGGGTTGGCTAAGGTGAACACATCTTTCACTACCCCTGCTATGCGGATAGCAGAAGGGTTGCCTCTGGGGAAGGTGTAGGGGAAGCGGGAGGTGTCGGAAGACAAAAGAATAGAAGGAAATGGTGGGTTGGGGATGGGTTCTTGCAGGGGTTTGTCAATGAAAACGTAAGCGTAGGGAGTGGAATTTGGGGAGTACCAGAGGCGTATGAACGGCACACGGCTGGAGAGGGAGGCGGAGGAGGAGGAAATGGAGAAGACGAGGTGGGAGAAAGAGGTCGAAAGAATAGGGGATGGGGTGAGTGGGTTGGGTTCGGGAGGGATCGTGGGGTGGCGGAGGTGGAAAACAAGGTGGACGATGAGGAGAATGGACAAGAGTAAGAGGAATTCTTTGATTCGAGTTAATGGATTTCGAAGGAATCTGCAAATTCTGAGCATTTCTCAGATAAATTGGCAATGAGTAGCAGAGGACGTGGGGAAGATGACTTGAAAACGAAGAGCTTTTGATGGACAATTGAAGGATTTGGTAGGAGAGTAGAGAATTGGGGATTTTCAATTTTGCATGGACGGAACCAATTCAAATTCCCATAAACAGTTCCTTTCCTGGAAAAGGGTTTATTGCATTTCAATACACCTAGGTTAGGAGATTCTTGTACTTTAGTCCATAGTGTTCAAAAGCAACCCCTTACGGTCCCATGACTATTAGTTGACGATAATTGTCATTTACTGGACATTAAAATGTCATCTTTATCCCTACATTATTCTATAAATTTACTGAATTGTCGTTGTGGCCTTTTTTTCGTCTTTGATAAAAACTCTAATTACTTTTTGAAGAAAAAAAATTAGAAATCATAATTGCTTGTTGCTACTATTATTATTAATAGTACCAATATTATTAGTTAGTTAGCTCCACCAACATTCATGTTCTTCTCCCCCTCTCTATAACTAGTGCTGTTAAACGGGTCAACCCGTTCCGATCCGACTCGACCCGTAGCAGGCTGGATTTAAAACAGACCGGTACGGGCTGGCAACTCTCAGTCCGCGGCCCACTACAGTAAGCCCGCGGATTAAACGGGCCAATCCGCGGACTTTTCAAAACGACGTCGTTTTGTTAAAAAATATTAAAACGATGTCGTTTCAGAGAAAAAATTTTAAAAAATATTTTAAAAATATCAAAACAGCATCGTTTTTTATTTAAAAAATTTTTTTAAAAATTAAAAAGAAAAAACGGACTGGCCCGCGTCCGGCCAGCGTTAACCCGCGGGCTAAACGGAACGGGCCAAAAAACTCGCGTTTTATACGGGCTTGGGCTTGTTTGGACATACTAAGCCCAAGCCCGTATATACGGGCCAGCCCGCGGGCTTTGACCCGTATTGACAGGATTATCTATAAGTAATCATTTGTCACCTCTCTTTTAATCTCCCCTTACTAATCTCCATCCTGATATCCAATTAAATACTAGATTTCTTTTTTATTTTTCTTTTTATTTTCATTTTAAATTTTTATAGTTGGTATTTTGGCTAATACTTCAATATATAAGCACAAATGAGTCAATTAAACCGCTAACCTATAGTAAATGGATCATAGATGTGCAATTTTAAAGAAGACTAAAGTGCAAGACTTTGTTAACTTAAGGGTAGTTGATTGCAATTAACTCATTCCTAACCCATTAATTTAGATGAAATTTTCTTTTTTTATTTTAAAAATAAAGTATTTTTGTCTATCCAAATGAAATTCAAATGAAATCTAACGTGGAACTGTAAGAGGTCATTTTTTAACATCATGGATTAAAGTATAGACTATCAAACTTAAGGATATTAAAATGCAGCTAATCGTTATGGAAAACTTGGAGTAAGGACTGCTGCATTCGCCTAGTTACACTTCTTCTATTAAAAAATATATTTTCTTTGAATTTCATAACAAAGAATAATTATTCACAATGCAAAAAAGTTATTGACTATTTAGAACAATAATTCACCATTTGTAGAATCATTATTATTTATTGTGAATCTTTCAATCATTGAATCAATAAAATATCAATCCGATTGTTTAATACATGATAAAAAAGTGCTTCAACATTGTAATTTTGGTGAGGGCATGAGTCAACCCCATAATCGTAATCCCACGCTCTTCTTGCAAGCTCTACAAAAAGCTACTTAGCAATCCAAAATTTGCAAGCAGCAGTACTGAAAATTTGTTAGTGGTGTGGGATAAAGATAATAAGGTTTTGGCCATCGTCCAATTTTCCCTATTTTCCTCTATCTCCTTTCTTTTTTTCTTCAATTCATTATTGGCCTTCCTCTTCCTTCCCTTTTCTTCCAAAGAAGACCATCTTTTATTGTAAATTCATACCCAAATTTAGCAAGATGAACTTAGAAAAATAACCTTGTTTTCACTCCCCATCTCCCTCCCCCTCACACTTCTTGTATTGCTCCTTCTCCAAATTCTCTTAATTTTTGCTTGCCGCACAATCTCTATGAATGATCCAATTTCGCTCCTCAAATTCAATTATTGTTCATGATGTTGTGCTGTGTGTTGGTTGTGGCAGTGAAAGCCAAAGGTGATGGCAGTTGAAGTGTTAGAATTAGGGAGCTCATGATTTTGGCAAATTAGTGAGAAGCGAGACAACAAATCTAGTAAAGCTGATGGCACTATTGTTTCTCTGATTAGAGTTTTTCTTAAAATTGAGAAACTATAGTTTTGATTATCTTATTTATATTTGACTTAAGAACAAATCTAAAGATGAACAAGTATTTTAAGATAATATAAAATTATTATGAACTATTATAAATGTCAATTATTCTAAGAGATTGTTAGCCCTAAGGGCAAATCATGTAGTTATGATTAGTTTTGATTAATGACAAACATTGATAAAGACTAATATGCATGTATGTTGTGTGATAGGATTTGTGAATTAAGAAATATGAAGTCTCATTACCCTTGAAGCCACAATGCAAGAACAACTCCAATATGTCAAAGTGATTGAAGATTGAAGAGTTTGTTCAAGATGATTGAAGGCTTTGAAGACATGAAGTATAAGTTATATGTACTTAATAGGTAAACTTTGGAAACCTTACACTCTTAAGCCTTGGAATCTATGAGTTGCATTTGAGAGCACAAAACTTGATTTAAATAGTTTCAATGGTTTTGAAATTACCTTAATTATCAAGTTTTTATTAATGATTTTTGCACTTAAAAGGTCTTTAAAGACTTATCTTATAGGCTAGAAGGTTTCCCAACTTGTTTGAATTGATTTGAATATGTTTTGACAAAGTTTGAAAAAGTTCGGACGCACGTTCAGACGAATAAAAAAAAATTCGGTCGTCCGAACTTTTCCTGCACTGTGAACAGTACCACTATTTTTCCAGAGAAATTCGGACGCAGAAGACCAAGTTTGGTCTATCAGATTCTATTCATACTGTTCTATTCATACTGTTAACCTGTTATCCTCTACCATTTGCGACTCATATTTCATGTCTTTCTACTCCCGAAGTTCAGCAAAATGGCATTCCTGGGCTTTATTTTCTTCCCCTTTGAGTTTTTCTATGAAGATTTCTAAGGTCAAACTATCAGTAGATATGTGAGTGTTCAATTTATTCAGTGCCGTTTTTCCCAAAAACACATTGTAGATTGACGTAGTGGGGACTACTAAAAATTTTGTTATAGTAACAATAGGTCCCATGTGCATTGGCAAATCCATCAAACTAATAGACTTCACACTTTTCCAGTGAGCTCATATAAAGGAACTTTTTCTAGGGCTAACTTGTTCTTAGGTAACTACATTTTGTCAAAAGTTCTTTTAAACAAAATGTTTGTGAAACTCCTTGTGTCTACCAAAATTCATCGTACTATCTAGCTAGCTACTCTTAATGATACCACGAGAGGGTGATCATCCAATGTCCTTCGTCACTTGAGTAGTGATGCGTTGACCATGTTAATAACTCAAGTTTCAAATTTTTGTTCTTCTGTAGTTCATGAACTCCGCATATGTTGAGATGAAATCTTTAAGTTGCCCCCGTCGAATGACCTCCTCAATTTCTCGCTTCAAATCATAACAATTTCTATTTCGTGACTATGATTTTTATGAAATAAAAAATATTGTCTTTGATTCCTCTTGTCAGATAGGGCGGTCGTCTTTGAGGGTAGTCGCAAAATACCTAAAGATTCGACCTATTGCAAAATTTATGTTCAAGAGGTATGTAACAAGGTATGCTCCTATAAGCGTGGCTTGACTTCCTGACATTGATTTCAATAAGAATCCCACACCCAAGTATCTCCTTGCCCGACTCTTCTGTCATATCCCCTAATTTTGCCCGCTTTTTTAGGGCTTCTTTTTTCTCCTATTCGTTTTCTTCAAGTTCCCGATCGAGTTCCTTCTTTTTCTTTATAATTTCATCTTCTTTAATAAAGTGGTGTACTTGATCGTGAAGTTTTGCAATTGTTTGGGGGTTGCTTAGCGTGAGTTTCTGCATGAGTCGTATCATTGAAATAGTATGATTCATATAATCAATACATTACTTTCTTCAAATTCAATGGAATTCTTCAATAGCCTACCTATGTACTATAAAGAAAAATGAAAGAAGAATAAGATGAATTGGATAAATATCCAGACCACCCTCTATTTTCTATTATGGAAAAATGGATCCCTTTCTTGACATAGTTGTAAGCTTAATAAATTGATGAATTTTGGAAAGAGGGTCGATACCCTTTCAATATTTTCAATATTTAATATTCTTTGATTTAAAAGGGGACTTCTCAATTATGTAAAAATTGAAATAAATAGGAAAAAACCGGCTATCAGAATCGAACCGATGACCGAAATCCATTCTTAGCACAAGCTTTTAATAATATGGCCATGATCTGTCATTACGTGCAACTATCTTCACTATAGAAAGGGGAAAAAAAGAAAGAAAAAGAAAATCTACCAGTAAATACTAGAAAAAGTAGGCTTTCTACATATGCATTATCTAAAACAACGAATAAATAGGAATTGTCTATATATGATTTCCAATGAGATAATAAAAGAAATAGGTTGTAAAGAATCCACCGTAATAATTTAAACAAAGTTTCCCGGAGAATGAACTCCGGGAAGGTAGAGTTAAAATTACTAGGATGAAATAAAATATGCTAAAATAGTCAAAATGAATGACCACGCTCAATAGAAAAGAAAAAGCTTTCTCCGACTTTTTTTCCTTACAACCCGATAATCAAATTTGGATTCTCGAAAAAACACCAACCTGCCTTTGAGTTTGGATTAAAATTATGATTCCATAGTAAGCCTAGACATTTCTAGTTCAAAGACCAATAGTTCTAGCGGTAGGCTCGTTTCTTTCAAAAGGGTAACAAAGATGAAATACGAGCTTTTTTGTAGTAATAGTAATTAATCGTTGTTGTTTTAAGGTCATTCTATTCACTCATCTAGATAATATTTTTCCTTGTTGACTAATAAATCGACTAATTAAACTCATATTTCTATAATCAATTTGATCTCCATTACTGATGGTCAAATTAAAGTGATGAAACAAGTAGCCGGTAAATTAAAGTTGAAACTACTACAATCATATAATTAGAAGCCTTTGCATAATTTGCTTTAGATATTGACAAAGCTACTCATAATCAATTTGCAAGAGTTTAATGATTGCGTGAATCGCTTAAAAAATCCCAATCAGCTCGTCTCGCAGTGGAAGAATAGTTAGTGACTATTTATACTGAAAAAATGAAATAGGACAGGTAAGGAAATTTTTTGTTGAGTTACGGACTTACGTAAAAACTAATAAATCTCATTTTCGAGAAATCATCTCTTTTGCCACTATAATTTTTAAAATGAACCTTTAAATGTCCCTCAAAGGTAAGTAAATAGATTTGAAACATATAAAATGTGGTTAATCCGGCGAATACACCCAAGTATCATTAAGAATTTTATCTTTGGACCAAAACAAGCCGAGGGCAAATACCACAAAGAGAAAGTGTACCTAATAAAAAAGAATTTTTGGTAATTAGTACATATTTTCTTAAATCCCCCCCCCCAAGAACCATATTATGATCCATTGAGGATTAGGAATAGGCATAATCAGACCTACATTTTACACATCTCTCATTATTTGGGACCCTATTCACCTCTTTGAGCTTCTATTGAATTGAGAAATAGCATAACCTTCTTCGCCAGAAGAACTTTTTTGTCTTGGTCCAAATTCAATACTAAACAATCGAACTAATAAAATAATTGTGTTATAAATTCCTTCAATTGGGTTTCGGCTTCCATAAAAGATATAACTAACAACTCGAAGTTGCACAATATCCCTTTCTTGCAATATAGCGGAGGGGAAAGTGTTGCTAAATTTAGACCATCTGTTATTTCATATGTGATGACAGTTGAACCAAAACAAAATACTTTGACAATGTGGTACTTGTGATATTTTGTCATGGGACACACTTTATTTGGTAGCCTTGTGGATGTTAAATACTATTGGATGAGTTACTTTTGATTGACATTGGAAGCATATCACATTGTGGCAGGATAACGTTTTACAATTTAATAAATCTTCCACCTATTTTATGGTTAAACTCTTCACAGCTTATCAATGGATATAATCCTTTTGATATGAATAGTTTATCAGTCTGGACATGAATGTTTTTATTTGGACATCTTGTTTGGGCTATTAGATTTATGTTCTTAATTTCTTGACGGGGTTATTGGTAGGAATTGACTGAAACTTTAGCCTAGGCTCATGAACGCACATCTTTAGCCAATTTGATTCGCTAGAGAGATGAACTAGTGGCCCTTTCCAGTGTGCAAGCAAGATTAGTTGGATTAGCTCATTTTTCTATAGGTTATATATTCACTTATGGGGGATTCTCGAACGTGAAAAAGGATACAATGAATTCAAAAGAATTGAACGAGGAGTCATATGAGGTGAAAATCTCATGTACGGTTCCGTAAAGTGGTAGTAAAGGTGGCTCATTTGTCAACTTTTCCACTATCAACCCCAAAAAACCAAACTCTGCCTTATGTAAAGTTGCCAAAGTACAATTAACCTCTGAATTTGAAATAATTGCTTATATACCCGGTATTGGTCATAATTTACAAGAACATTCTGTAATCTTAGTAACAGGGAGAATGTTCCATTGGAACAATTTTTTATTTCATTTTAGGGTTCTTCATCTTGAAAAAAAGGGATAATGAAGGCAGGAGTTCGTTTTGGCCATGGTACTAGAAATTGGAATCCTAGATTCTAAGTAATATGCGTGGTACAAAGCCAAACTTCATGATACAGAACTCCTTTGGCTCACCCTATTGGTTTGGCTCATCTGAAATAAGTATCTTCCAACCCCAATAAATGGGATGCGAGAATTCTAACGAATTCCTAATTGTCTTTTTTTTGTTAGCCTATCGAGAATTTAAACAAGACTTCCATTATTCTGGTTAATTTAGAAGAGAATGTACAATTTTTGAATATCTAAAATTGTATCAGATAAGAGAAACTCTGTTATAGCCATTTATGTACATTCAATGTACTCTACAGATAGAGGAATACATCGAGTTGAACATAGCAAAATAAGAAATTGAAAGATTTCGTTGAAATTATTCGTTTGGAAATTTTTTGAAAAGCTAATCATAGGCTCTTCTCTCCATCGGAACGATAGGGTCGTTGTACTTATTACTAAACTTGTTGAAGAGATAAAATATAACGAAGGGCATATCGGTTGAAGTAGATTCTTCTTTTTGATCAATCAAAACCCCTTCCCAAACTGTACAAGCTTCTTACAAAGCATACGGCTTTCTGGATGTAGATGATGACATCTATACAGATGGATCTTATATCGTACAATGACCCATAGATGGATATATGAATCCAACTAAATGACCAATGTTATGCAAACCAAAGAGAATGATGATCTTGGGTTATACCAAGTCTGAAACCAAGTGGATTTATTTTTTGTCCCATATTACCCCACTACTATACATATCACAATACGCCACAGCTGTATGCTTATTTTTCCATCTAGGTTTTTTTAACGAATCTATCTCTACACATTTATCATCTAAAGATATATCTTTCATTACAATAGTTATATGACAGGTAGGTTTTTTTATCGGATAACTACTTCCCCAAGCTCTAGGTTTGAATTTCTTGATGGTAGTGCCTTTGTTGACTTGGGCTTTACTAATGATTAAATTGGCTTCGTTGGAAGCCATATTGTAACTAGCATTTGCTGCTGCAGAATAAACTAATTTGAAAATGGGATAACATGCTCGATAAGGCATAAGTTCAAGTATCATAAGTGTTTCTTCATAGGAATGTCCTCGAATTTGGTCAATTATTCCTCATGCCTTGTCAGCTGACATAGAGATATGTTGAACGTCTGGAAATGTTTCAAAAAAGTAGGGATACGATGCACAAAAAGTTCACGTCCTTCTTTATCTCTAAAAATGGGGTATCCTAACCATCCAACTGATATTCCATCCTCGTTATCCAGCGAGCGCTCCACACATGCTTTGACATATATATCCTCTTATAGATCTCTTATATCTAAAGCTTCTCTGCTAAAACGAGTTGTATAGTTGGTGACTGATTCGGTGACCCACTGTCATAGGTGTAGGAGATCATCAATAGTCTTTTGACGGGCGATGTTAGCAAAAAAATGCATTAAAAACCATTCGCTGAGTTGGTGCAATGTGGAGATGCTTCTCAGTTTCGAAGAAAAGAACCATAGCAAGGATTGCGCCTAGCTTGGAAACATTCGACATTAGGCTATGTCAGACGCATCCCTCTGCAACATGAGGGACATAAATTTTACTACATGCTCTCAGGGATCTACTGTCCTGTTATACTTGTCAAATTTAAGGCTATAAAAATGGCTATCTAAAGTGATGCATTGAAATTCTTCGCACATATGATTGTAGATGAAATTTCAATTTCCAAAATTCCCTTGGCGAGCTCTATCCATGAATTCCATCATAGTTGTTCGGCCTTCCTGTGTTTGGGGATCAAAGTGATTGTGAAAAGACATATTGTGTGCTTGAGGACCACTGAGAGGCTCCTTAGGTAAAGCATTCCCTCTATTTTTATCTCTGGGCTCCTCCTATGGTTGCATAAATGGTGCAAATGTAGAAATGCATGTTGTACTACTGGTTTAGGAGTCTGAATCCCTCGAGGATGTAGAGAGCTAATAGACTAAATCCAATTTTGAAAGGCATGTAATTGCTCCATCATGATCGGGAGTGGTGGCATCTCGAATGTGTCCGTATTTTCTTGAGAAACGCAATCGTCATTTGTTGTAGTAAGGGCCTCATGCGTCCCTCACAAACAACAATGATAGATGCGAAGAGGATCAAAAGACCTAAGAATAGCATCGTGAGAGATATCTAGTGTGGTGGAATCCATAAGAAGAGAAAAAAGGAAGATGTGGCATTTAACCACGATAGGTGCTAATTATTGGAAGAAGAACCTAGCTAAATCAATAACTAAGCTCGTGAATTCCTAAAAATAATCACAAGGTGGGGATTTCACCCCAAAAACCGTATGATGGTTAAGTTAGTAATGAGTAAAAAGAATAGAATTAATTAGGTGAAAGATAGTCACAAGTATTCATAAGGGACAAACCTGAAGGATTTAAGTAACTAAATCTCTTTTGAAAGATGCCTTTTATGTGAGTCCTTTTCTAAGTTGAGTTAGGACTTTTTCCTGGGCCTTACCTTTGTTTATAAGAATATGGTTTGCTAACTGGGCCAGGTTTGAAGTCCAACTCAATCAAACCACTATCCTCATTACCTCAATTATCTTAGAGAATAATTGAGGAAAGATCATGGAAAGTAAATTATGTATGTTATATGAGTTATAGAATAGGAGGAAATAAATGAGCCTTCAAATGACTTATGATGCAAAGGATCATTTTCAACTCTATAAATAGGACCATATGGAGTAGCTTGTATATAGATGTATGGTGAAACTCTCAAAAAAATTTTAGCTTCTACATTTCTTGAGTTCTCTCTTTTTTTCTCTCTTTTGCTATAGTTCAAAATCTTCTTCATTGTTACTTTATAATTAGTTTTGTATCTATTGCAACAAAATTTTACAGCATGTTTATCAGCACGAGACTCTACTGCTGAATTTTTAGATTTATTTGAAGGCAAGAAACATGAGACTCTCCCTCCAAAATTTTGAGATTTATAATCAAGCGAGAAAGGTACTTCCCTTATTTAACTTTGAATTTCATAGCAAATCTCAAAACTTGAATCTTTGACTTTTAATATTTCTGAAATGAGACCATTTTTGATATACATGATGCTAAGATCCATCTCGATATATTGGGTCCTAAAAATACTATTTAAGAAATACTAAAACATCAAAGCCACTTAATTACTAGCCAATTTTGAAGGAAATATACAATCACTAGAAAATGATTGTTATATAAATGTTAGTTATAATTTGTTATAAGTGTGGCTACAAATATGTCTATTAGTATATAAATATGTGTAATCATGATTAATGTATTATTATATTCGAGATAAATATGTATCCTCTAAGATTGAATTTTAACTATATTGTTGAATAATTGTAAAGTTTGAAAATAAATCAAATGAGATACAATAAAACATATTTTCACCGATGTTCTTTTCACTTATGAGCTGTAGAAGAAAGGTGATAATAGTGCGCAATAAATTCGATCATGTAATGACTTGATAACTCTATTCATTAATATCTTTACCAACAACAATATTTGATTGGCGTGAACTGGTTAAGAAATCTCAAGGGATTATCTCATCAGGGGGAGTAATAATATAAAAGAATAGTGTACTCTTTTTCCTTCACTAAAAATTTTTTTTACTGATTTTTTTATCTAGTAAAATTTTAATGAGATATATTCTTATGTAATCGATATCCAAAGGGGAGTATTATGAAATAATATGGATGTCTATTATTCTAAGAGATAATTCATCTAAGTTATGAAATATAAAAGGTTATTCATTCTTTATAGACTACTATTCTTATTATTTTTATTATTTTAGAGAACATGAGAAATCATGGGAAGTAAGTTATGCCATATTATACAAGTTATAGAATAGGAAGAAATAAATGAGCTTACAAATGACTTATAATAAAAGGGTCATTTCCAACTCTGGAAATAGCACATTATGGATTAACTTGTATATGAATGTATGGTGAAACTTTTAATAAAATTTTAGTTTTTTTATTTTTCAATTCTCCTTTTCTTTTTTTTCTATAGTTAAAAATTTTCTTTATTATTATTTTATAATTAATTTTGGGTCTATCACAACGATATTTTACAACAAAAATAATATACTTTTTTTAATTCTACTATTTTAGCAGTAATGTCAATATTAATTTTTCTATTCTTTAATGATTATATTCTCAAAGTAAAAAAAAAAAAATTGGCTTGTTCTATTTTACAATTAGACCTGCTTGTGATTGCAAGAATAAATGGGCTCGGTCCTTTTGGACAACTGTGTTGTTTCACCAGACCTTCTAAATTAGAGCCGATTGGATTAAACTTTTTTACTTATTAAACCCAACTAACCCTTTCAAAATCTAGTTGTTTGTGCATTGTTGAATGCAGTACGACAGGCTTTTTGGCTTTTTCTTGCTGTGGCTACAGCTGTCTTTTTCACAAAATGTGCAAAATTAAATTTAAATTATTAAATTAAATTTAAAATTTAATTTAATAAATTATTTTTTTATTATATATATATATAATTTTATAATTATTAAATTAGATTCGAAATATAATTAAGGACACTAATCGAAGCTTTTTTCTTCACGGTAATAGCAATAACCACTCGCGTAAAAAGGAAACCAAGGAGCACGAATTCCCATATCAACCACCTGTCCAACGAGGAAGGGAGAGGAGGTGGCGTGGAAATGCACGAGGTGGGTCTGGTTTCAGTCTTGTCTATAATTTTTTTCATACAGAATTAAATTTTAATCGTACGATTATAATTAAATAATTAAAAAAATTTTAAATAATTATTTAAAATTTTTTAATTATTTAATTATAATTAAACAGATTTGATTTTATATATATTATAAAAAATTATGTGAAAGATCGAAAATCAAATGGGAGGAGGTGGACATGGTGCAGTGGCTACGAAAGAACGTGCGACGTGCAGAATTCATTTAATTTGTTGAATTATATTTAAATTTTAATTTAATAATTTATATTTTTTATTTTAATAAAATTTTATAAATATTATTAATTATTAAATTAAATTTAAAATCTTATATATATAATAAAATTACCATATATAATTATAATTGGAATCTGGACATGAGGAAACGAATAGGACGTCTTGTCAAGAGTAGTGATTTCGCAAGTCCAAACAATCCTCCTCTGACATCACATATTCTTTTTTTGAGTATTTTATTTTTGATTAATAATTTATTAATATATTAATAATTATTTATTTATTAATAATATATATATATATATATGAATAAGATATTTATTTTAATTTATTATAAAATAATTTTATTTTAATAATTTTATTTACATATATTTTTTGTATTAATACGTAAGTAACTATTAAAATATAAATAAGTTACTAACTTATTAACATAAAATTAATCTAATAATTCTTCTATTGTCCAAAAAAGAAGGAAAAACTCTCCTAGCAACGTAATAATCATGTATTCATTAAAAAAAAAGTAATAATCATTCTTAAGATTAAGGATAAGGATAAAATGTTCTATGATAAATTATTAGGCAATAGAAACCGTGTTCTATGATTTGCTTTATCTATTTCTGTAATACCAAAAAAATTCTCTCAAGAGACACAGCAGATAGGTGGTAAATAAATGGAAATCAAAGTATTTGAACACTGATGGATGGATATGATAATAGATCGAAACACAAGAGTTTGAGAAACATTTTAGAATGCCTTGTAGGGAGACAATTCAAAATATTTGTGAACATTGTGTGACCAAGCAATTGTATTGAGCATTCAACTTCAATTTGCTAGCCATTTCTTTACAATTGTATAAATCAAAGATATCCTAGCAAATTTAACAGGCATTTGTAACACATCAAATTATATTTCCTTATAATTGAACGAATTAAGGTGTGCAAAATTTTATTGAATAATATTAAAATATATCAAGAAAAAGTTAGAAAAATTATATTTTTGTTATAAATTTGTCAGTACGAAGTAGTTATCAATTCAAAGAAATAGAAATAATAAATAAGAAATTATAATTTAAAAAATAGAGAGAAACTTGCATAGAGAAAATAACGCGAACTATAATTTTATTAATAGTTTTTAATTATACATATTCTTACAAGCTACTCCATATGATTCCATTTATAAAGTTAGAAATGATCTTTCCCATTATAAGTCATTAGTTGGCTTCTCTATAACTTACACAACTTACCTCCCATGATCTCCCATAATCTCTAAGTTAATGGAGATAATGGAGATAGTAATCTATAAATGATAGATGTTACAATTTCGGTTGCAATTGTTAACTTTTTATATTCCACAACTTAGATAAACTATCTTTTGGAATAATAGACATTCATAATATTTCATAATACTCCCCTTTAAATGTCCATTCCATAAAGAATATGCCTCATTAAAACCTTACTAGATAAAAAAAAAATACTTGGTAGGAAAAAATACTAATGAAAGAAAAATAGTATACTATTATTTATGTTATTATTACCCCTGATGAGATAATTTATTGAGATTTCTTACTTAGTCGACGCATTATAGTTGAATATTATTGTCTGTAAGGTTTTAGTGGATAGATTCATCAAATCATCACATGATCGGATTTATCGCATATCTTCTAGAGTTCATAAGTTAAAAGAACCTTGGTGAAAATATATTTTATCATATTTTCTTTGCTATATTTTCAAACACGACCATATGTTGTAGCTTGTACGAGTATATATATTAAAGAATTCTTAATAAAATTCTAATTTTTTTTATTTTTTCTATACAAAATTTTCTTTATTTTCTTTCATTATAGTTTTCTTATTTGTTATTTTGATTTTTTTGTACCGATAACTACTGTGTACCAACAAACTCAGTATAAGCTTCTGTCTATTTTCTGAGCACTGACAAAGTCATAAAATTTTTGAATATTTATGAGAAGTTTTATAATGTATTAACATTGAAGTCAAATGTTCCTCCTCCCCTCCTAGGATCATCCCTCTAAAAATATAACAAAATAAAAATATTGATAGTTCTACTATATAACTAACAGAGAGTTTCACTAGGTTAAAAGAAACAATATATTCATTAAAAATAATATGAAATGTGGATTTTATTTGAAATATGCACTCCTTTTACCCCGAACTGTCTCCACGCAGCAAAAGCACTAACGAAAAGAGATATATACTATAAGGTTTGATTTTATATCCAATGATGTGTCCCTTTCTTGTATCCTCTCCCCCTTTCCCAGAAAAAAGAAATGCAATATCAAAGATATTAAAGCCTCAAAAATTTTTCTTATTAGAAAAAATTATAATTTATTAAATGCAATATGAGATGATTTGATATAAAATGTGTTGCTTCACCGTCTCCAGTCCCCAAAAAAAAAAAAAAGAACATTTTATTGAAACCCTTAAAGAGAAAATTTCTCGTAAAAAAAAAAAGAATTGTGTTCTTCAAATGTTACATAATGTTGTGTTAAGTACTCATAAAATTTCTTTCCATTCAGAATGAGTTTAGAATAATTATCTTTCCATTCTCTTGTCTCGAAGGAAAAGTTAGAATGAAATAATAATTTACTTTTTATATTTTATAAAATTATTATTTAAAGTCTACTAATAAAATTGTAACTTAGCTTTGAATTTTATGTATTTCTTAATCGAATATTATTTATTATATTCTTATATATTAAAGGTACTGTGAGTTGCTAATTTTCCATAAAGTATTCCTAACTGTTATCGAAATCTTTGTGATAGACTGGTAGGGCTGGGCCTCGTCATCAGCCCACTAACCTGTTACTCGAAACCAGAAAATGCCCAACATCGCTACCAACCTAAGACTTGATTTCGGGAAGCAATCATCATGTTCTATAGAATCTATGACAATTGACACACACAGTCTATACTAACGTTACATCGGTTTGGTATAATATAAAGACCCTTTGCTATTCTTGGTTTCTGCTATTATTCTTCTTTGTTTTTTAAACATATATGACTTAAGTATCGAACCGTTTTTAAAAGATTAGCTCCTTCTTCGTGCTCAGGCATACTAGCAAGTGGAGAAGTCTTTTGGAATCTAAAAGCAAACTATATAACGATTTGCAGCTCTAGAAATTTGTAGGTTTGATGAATAAGAGCTAAAAATTTTGTGCTTCTTTTAAACAGTGTCTTTCACCAAGCAAGTGAAAAAGAAAATATAAGAGGGCAAGAAGGCCTTTAGGGGCAATGGTTAAAACAAACTACCAAGCATAAAAATTACGATGAATAATTTCTCATTTTATTCTTCATATCTTAGTAAACGAAATAAAACATTTAATTTACTTTCTCTTTTACTTTTCTCTTTCTCCCAACCAAATTAGGCCTTAGGAATGTTAAATGCATAAAGGATTGGCCATACTTTGAAAGATGGGAGAAAAAATTAGATTATTGAGGAGATAATTAAACCAATTGATTAAATGCGTTGTAAATGCACTAAAACTTCGACAATCAATAAAAGATCCAAACAGAGCCAAGAAGTTTGCTTAATTTAATTGAAGCATTCCTTTTCATACTGAAAAGTGTGGGGTTTGATATTAATCATGTCCATCTGTTCCCTCTATTATAATATTCTATGATTCCTTAAAAAATTAAAAGTTCAAAAGAATACTCTAAGAAAAGCTTCGGTAGAGGTTTGGGATCATCTACCCTATCCTTTATCACCTTTTATACCTCTTTCCTATAAGGTTGCCATGTGTTCCATCCGAAAAAGGTCTCTGTTCGAGTTTCTCCTTCTTTTTTTTTTTTTATAAATTTTATATTTTTTTTTATTTTAAAAAGAGAGATTGGCATGTAACTATGTGATTGTAAGTAGTGAAATAGAGAGGAGACGGGGATTAAACTATAAGTTAAGTAAAATTTAATTCTTGGCCAAAATTTAATTCATCCCCTAAGAGAGTTAGGGATTTAGGATTTTTTTGGTTCAATGATTTTAATGACGAAAAGGAAAATGAAAAAATCAAAAATAATTTTTTTTAAAAAATAAAAATATGTATGTTTAGTTCAATAAGAAAAATACTATATAAATGAAAATTATTTCCAAGAATGTAATTCTTTTGTTTGGGTTATAGGATTTTACGGTGAAAATTGAAAAATAAATAATATATTAAGATTTTTAAAATAAAAAATCTCTTTTGAAAAAAATATCTTTAGAAAAGTTTAAAAACTAATAATTTGAACAGGTAATAATCAGTAATTTTTAATCAGCGATCAACTTGCACATTCAGGATTTAAAAGTACAATAATATTTAATCACGAATAAACTAAATATTAAAATTTTTAACTCGATTCGTATAATACTCAAACACTAGTTGAATTAACTCAATTAAAGTTTCAAACTTAAAATTTTGTTTGAGTTCATTCGTTTATTTATTCATAAAGTAAAAATTAGTTAAGATTATACTCGTTTAATTTTTGTAAGTTATTTGAATAACTCAAATAGTGTTCAAATTTGAGTTGTTTAAATAAAATAATAAAAAGAAAAAGATAAAGACTAAAGAGTAATTAGCCAAAAATGCTCTCAAATAATTTTTTACTAGTCAGTAATATTTAAAATCATTTTTGTTACAAAATTTATCCCTAATCTATTTTTTGGGTATCAAAAGTACCCTTACACGATAGAATCTGACAGAATGGAACTGCACATTTTTACATAAGAAGCAAGTGACTCATAATTCAAGGGTCAAGAGAATACTGCTGCTTCTCAAGCTTTTATTCTGCAAATATCCAAGAGTACTCCCCGAAAGCAGCAGCAATATAACACCTACTGGACTACCTCATCGAATCACTTGGATGTTCAAAACAACAGGCCAGCGCAGAGGTGATGACTCACACTGACTGGTAGTCGTTCCGAAGAGACCCCAATTTAGCTGTCAGTTTCTTTGAAAAATTGGTTCTAGCCAAAAGCCAAATCACGATCATGATTTCCTGGAGACCCAGGTTGATATTACACAGTGACGAAGGAGCTCTTCAACCCAAAATCTCCTTTTTCAAGGCCTTGGGTTATCTAGGTTGCATCTCATCAGGAACCTGATAATAATAAGTACCTTTGGGAAGCTCCCTAGTTTCTCCTAAATATCCAAAAGATCTGGTTTGGCTAACCACGAGACTGTGGCTAACAAGTGTGGTTTTAATGCAAAAAATAGGTCCTTCTCGCACAAACATCAGTTTGTTATACTCGAGAAACCAAGGTTGTAAAAGGCCTAAATGGCTCGAGGACTAATGTTCAGGATGGAACGCGACTTTGGGTTTCCTCAGGAGTCTAAAATGTTTTCCCACAGAGCAAGCTCTAGTGGCTTCTTTGCTTCATAAGGTCAAAAATCAACATGAGACTGGGAGTTTGAGGAACTCTTTATTCTGATGCACTGTATGCAGCACGGTGTGTGAGGGTAGAGAGTAACAATTTTACCCTCGAATTTTGAATCACTTGTTTCTCATGTGAAAATGCGCCGTCCCACTCTGCCAGATTCCGCCGTGTGAGGGTACTTTTGACATCCCAAAAATAGATTAGGGATAAATTCTGTAACAAAAATAATTTTGGATATTATTGGTTAGTAGAAAATTGTTTGAGAACATTTTTGGTTAATTTCTCAAAGAGTAAATAATAAAGTAAGAAAATAAATTTTAATACAACATTATAAATTTTAATATAAAAGTTAAATAATATTATGAAATGTATAAATAATAAATTTTATATGTATTCGCAAACGTTCGAATTTATTCTCGAATGAGTTTATATTCGTTTGGTTAGTAAACGAATTATTTTTTATATTTGAGTTAGACTTGAATGTCAAATAAACAAAAAAAAAATATGAATGAGCTTTGTAAACGGACGTTTGATTCAAAAATAACTTTAATTATAAGTTAAGGTTAATTTTTAAATTATACTTTATTCGATCAGTTTTTTTAATATTTTTTTCTCATATTTTTATGTAAAAATATAATTTTAACACTTTTTATTAAAATTTTTCTTACTAATTTTTTAATTTTATTTTTTATATATTTTTCTTGGCTAGCAATATTTTCGTATCTACAGTTAAATTCTTGAACCAAATATACTAAAGGTGTTGAAGAAAGATCAAACACGGTGCCTAATTGTTCATCTGAGCCACATGGTGCATGTAACCACCATCAAAAAGTTGCCACGTGTCGATTGCAAAAAGGTTTCCGTTCGGGTTCCTCCTTTTTCTGATAGGTTTTAATATTTTTTTCTTTTGAAAAAGAGAGATAGTAACTAGTGAACTAGAGATGAGATGGAATTAAACTGTAACTCAAGTAAAATTTAATTGTTGGCTAAAATTCCTTTTCTTGTCCAAGATACCACCCTGATCAGCCACATGTGTCCGTCCCCAAAGAGAGGTAGAGATTTGAGCTATTGAAAAAAGATCAAACACAGTACAAAATGTTCATCTGAGCCACATAGTGCATGCAACCACATACCAAACCAAATCAACACAACCACCAGCTTCCAGCCTAGTCTGTGCGTCAAAAAGGGACCATAAAAATCACTTATCATTTTGTGTGATAAATCAAAGCTATGTCTGTTGGCCACAACATTTGTGTCAGACATCAAAGTTGTATTGATGGGAAGAACAATTTTCTCCAACCACATTTTTATGTTGTTGGTTTGTTGCCATTTCTTTAGCTAACAACATGAATGAGAAACACTGTAAATCAACCAACCCCATCATTTAGTTGATATCTCTCTCTTTGACTATTATTATCAATCTTGATAGCACTAAAACAGCCGAAAGCTTTGCAATCATAATAATACATGACCTTGAACCTTAATCAATCCAATGAATACCTCTCCTTGTTGTTACCTCTCTCTTAAGCAATCATCAGGACAACTGGTACTAGAGTCTTCTAGGATAAGTTGACATAAAGTTGAATTCTTTCTGTCAATAATATTTAGGGACCATGAATATATTTACTTTTATTTTGTATAGGTACCATCCCCACTAGGATTTCTTAAGTGTAGTGTATTTTATATTAATATAAGGAATGAGCTTTTCTGCTTCTTAATAAACTTGCTCATAAAGAAAAAGAAAATAAAAATATTGCATATTTTTATTAAATTTTTATTTAAATTAAATTAAATTATATTAAAAATTATATAAATAAATTACTGATAAAATAAAAATAAGACCTAAAATAAAAATAATTTTTTTTTTACTTGGATGCTAATCCAAACTTACCAAGTTTTCTTAGCTTTAGGTAGGGAAATAGATGTTTCTGCGGCCTTCCTCTCTGTGCTCATCAAAAGAAATTGGCATCATTCGTGTTGTAGGGACAAAGGTCCACGCTTAAATATCTTAAGGTTAAAATAATAAAAATATAATAAATAATAGTATATTTATTATATATATTTTAAATAAATAAATGGACAAATGAACGGTCACGGCAGTCACGTGTTCTCCACTCATTGTCCATTGAATTTGAGTTGAAAGTCCAATTACAAAAGAAACCAAGAAATATCCAAAAAAAAATTTAATTTGGTGTTATAATAATAATACTAACAATAACGATAATAATATAGAAAGCAAATAAAGCCAGAAAAAAAGGCCCACGTGTTTCTCCATTCATTAGCCGATTTGAGTTTTAGTTTCAACGTCTGAGTTGTTTAAAATTTTTTAAAAAATTTATTCGATTAAAAAGATTTATTTTTTGATAACGCGTTTTCTTCTAATAAAATAAATTTATATTTCTAAGCGAAAAATTGTTGCTATTCTCCAATACCATCTCCATGATGAACACTCCAATAATCCCAACTTTTTTTTTTCTTGAAATTCCAAACTTGCAGAATCAGAAATGTTTCAGAATGAATACACAGAAAAGTATACATGAATTTGCTGTTATCATAAACCTCCTATATATTGCGAACAGTCTCTACTATTCTTGCACCAAATATCAACGAAGAAACCTCAATAGTAGTGCCATGTTTATCATTGGGATGTATAGAAACAGATCCAAGTTCAGAATAACGATTCATCAATTCTCTCATTCAGAAAAAGTAAAAGAAAAATTAGAGCTTGTTGAAGGAAAAGATCAGAAGGAACAACAATATATATGTTATGGAAAGAGAGAGCAATCAGAGAAACAAGAAAGGCTCTTTAACTGTTCTAATGTACTCTCTGTCAAGATTCCGATTACAATAGCTGCTGCTGCTGCTGCTCCTGGTGTTACTACTCTCCGTCAGCCACACGACCGTCGGAAGAGTCACCTCGGTGGATACTCCGACGAGATACCGTCGAGTTAAACATCGGCATGTAGTACAAAGCAAGCATCGAATGTGTCTCTGAGCCAAGAAATTTGCACCGTGAACCCATCTGTCACATTTCCGGCAGAGAAAAGCGTCATCAGCTTGGCAATACAGGGAAGCCCTTGAGTTGCAGAGCTCACAAGAAACCGAACCATTTTCGCCCTTGGACGAATTACACGAGAATGGTTTGTGGTTCTGATCTTCTTCTGTTCCGATACACATTTTCAGAAGCAAAAAGACCACACGGCTTCTCAGAAGGGTTTAGAAGGTGAGGCCGAGAAGATCCATTTATAGGAGAATGCAAAGCTATTCGTAGATGTTGTTTTCCATCATGCAGTGAAGTACTGCAGAATTCTTGGTTGTGCGAAATGACTATTTTGCCGCTATATGACAAAATTGTCACTGTTTTTGTAGCAGCATTAGCATTCCTGAATCGTTTCTTTTGTTTTCCCTTTTTTAACGGTGGAAAATTTATCACTTAAGACAAAATATTTAAGAATGTTTTGTCGGGCTTAAAGATCACAGTGCTGTTGAAGAAATTTCTTAGCAATTTTAGAATAACACTCCACTGAATTTTCATGGGATGTTACCTCTCATGCTGTTGTAAAGATTGAATAGGGTTTTATTTTGCGTTTTGTAAAAATTAAATTATTTATAAAAAATATGTGAGTCACAAAATTAAAAATTTTAATTTAATTTTAAAATAATATATTACTAAGTAGAAATATATGCTCACTTATGTAGAAAATTAGACAAACAGATAAATCTTGAATTCTTGTGGACTTTTGAGTGCTATAAGGTGGTTAGTTGGGATATTTGTGCACTTTGACACTTTTTATGGTTGTTTTTTTCTTCCAGGAAAGATTTGAATTGAGACCAGACGTGTTAGATTAAGTAATCGGTGCATGATCTTCAAAATAAGAGACAAAAATTAAAATATCCCTTCGTATAGCGACAATTTTCATACGAGAAAAATGTATGAAAATTAATTATTTAGCAAAAAAGAGAATACTTAATTAGCAAATTTTAAAATTACAAAGAAGGGTCTACACACGAGACGATTAGATTCAAATTTATAAGTTAATATGTAAATAAGTAGAAATGAAATTATTGATAATGTAAAAAATTAAAGAGAGAGTTCTCAAATTTCAGAATGAGAAGTACATTTAAAACTAGGGGTTGATTGGGAATAGAAACCACAAAGACTGTGTTGAACTAATTAGTTTGACAAAACAAAGAAAAAGAAAAAGATATAAGAATACTTTGATTGAGCTTTAAAAACTTTACGAGATGCTTGAAGGGATTTTATGAACCATAATTTTTGTCCTAGAGTGGTTACCAAGTCAATTTTGATACCTAAAAGAAAGAAGATGGTTGTATGGCCAAGAATTAAAGTCATTTTTGTGTGGAATCCCACCATCTTCAAATAGAGTCCTCTTCTAAAATGTCTCACAATCTTGTGGGGTTGTAAGTAATTGATGGCTTTGGTTTCCTTAAGCCCTTGATTTTTTATAGCCACGTGTAAAGAAGAGACTTGGTCCACTTGTCAATGGCTTAAGCATTGTTTTGCGGTTCAAATTCAAAACTTGGAATGCTTTTGGCTCTTATTTGCCACCAATTCTTTTCTGAGCTTTGTTGGCTTCTTCATGACTGTCAACAGGTCTCCAATCTCCATGCTGTGACCGTTCTTTAATTCTTTCCCATGTACTCTTTTCCAACTGCGGCTCTAAAGTCTCTGCAATATCAAGCGAACAGCTCAGCTTGTGGCTGATCACTTCTTGTTTTTTGTGAGTTTAATCATCACCAGTTTCTTTGTCCATCTGTTTCTGTTCATTGAACTTTTGAGTAGAAATACGTGTTCCGAATGATCAACGCGTTACTTTGAATAATATTATTACATATAAATTTATTTATGCCATTAAACAAGAGAGTTATGTAATGTATAAATCGTTTAATAATAAATAAATTTATTTAAAAAATTATATAAAAATAAACGTGAACGTTTAGACAACTACAAGATAATTAAATTTCTTTTTTTTAATATCCCTGTTGCATCTGTGTTTTCGATTGGAAAAAAATTAAGGATAAAAATTCCTATAAGGAGATATAGTTTTCTATTTTCGAGGATGTATTCCCACGGCAGAGGAAGCTTGGTGCAAATCATGGAAAAAAAAAATCATCTACGAATACATCCCATTTCATTACTCACCAACAAGTGTTGATATACTACTAAAAGAAGAATCTAATAAACCAATTATTAGAGCTAAACTTTAGCTAGATCTACATTGTAGGGACAGGAAGAACATATGTATTTGCTCAATAATACTCTATATGGTCTTTAATAGTGTCAAATATCATGATCCTCCAATTTCCAAGTTCCATCTTGCTGTTGAACCATCCCTTTGTTCCTTTCACCCCACCAAGAAGTTGGTATCAGGTATTTATCTTTAAGAGCATCAGAACCTTTGTTCACAAGAGCAATGTCTCTTTTAACTTCTGGGTGAAATCCTCCCATAGTCCCTTGTGTTCCTGCAATTATATGCAGATAAGAAGCCTCCAAATTGTGCCAATTTGAAAAATCCCCATCCTTCAGGTAACTAGAATTTCGACTATCGACCCGTAGTTCTTCTCCAACTCTGGAGTATCCTAATGGTGGACAGAGAGGAACAATATCTGGGGCGTTTCGAATTTGTAGAAGATGAAGATTTTCCATTGATTGAAAGACATCCCTGAAATTTGAATCCCCTACAAGAGGGCTGCCAAAGCCAAAGACAGTAACAGGACAGGATTTGTTATATCCATTGGCCACAATATCAGCTGCATTCAGTGTTGCAAGGGCTGCACCTAAACTATGGCCTGCTATGGTTATGCTAATCTCTTCATCCTTGAATGCAGCCACTTGTTTTTGTACCTCACTAAGAACCTGCAGTCCAAAACTTCAGAAATGTGATAACTGTCTTCTTAGAAAATATCATCAAAGATTTCCGTCCATTTTTCTTTTAAAATTTTCGAGTTTCCTGAACAATCAAATAACAAGCAAAATGGAAATTATAGAATACAAACAAGGGCTAATTCACCTGATTCCTTGCACTGTCTTTGTTATATGTTGATTGTGAATCAGATGAGGTATAAATAGAAAGAACGCCTTGGTGAACATAAGCTTCATGAGTTTTCCCAATTATCTCAGATGCTGATACTAATGGGAAATCAAAATCCTTGGCCCATTCTATTGCTCTGATTGTGCCTCTCCAAGCAATCAGAATATCTCTTCTACCTAGTGCAGTTTTTCCTTCATCAGTGGCTACAGCAACATAGCCAATCCAATTTGATTCCTCTAATTCGGAACCTTCCGAAAATGACTTCATTATGAATGCATCTGGAACAGAAATTTTGGATGTTGCATAGAGATACTTTACAGGATGGTACTTGAAAGGATTGCCTTCAACTAAGCCTACGCGATCAAACAGATCCTCTTTTGCATATATGCTGTCACCTGCATACCTAGATACTTTCTGGTTGTTAAAAGTATCATAAGTTGCTTGAGCTCTCTCACCATAATGGATGATATATTGACGAAGATCAATATCAAGAGGGTCTAAAAGGTTCTTCCAGTTATCCTGGCCACTTAGCAACCTCCATCTTTCTGATATGCCCTTAATCATTTTATCACTTGAATAAATAAGACTGGTTGCAGAGTTTTTGTCTTCCTTCCTCATTTCACCACGTTAAGTTTTTCTGCCTATATAGAAATATCAGCCATAACTATACTTTCTGTTTGGAAAACCACGCAAAATTTGTGAGCCAACAAACTTAGGGGACTCTCCCTTAATCTTGTTAATTTTTCACACAAAAAATGCTTCTGCTGTCTTATAGATTATTCGATATCTTATACTTCCTTTGCAGCTCGGAACAGATTACGCAACATTTTTTGTTACATGAACATCCACATTAGAAAGAAGAAGATTGCAAAAAAGAAAATCGAAAATCCCAGGACAAGGGCAGAGTTAATAGAACTCAGAATACATAAACGGATATCAAATCAGATTGTTACCTTGGTGAAGTGATTGGTTGTAAGCTTTACGAAAAATGCTATAAGATGTTCGAGGAATTTGAACTACAGAAGTCATAAGTTTCTCATGTCAATAAATAAAGATCAAATAAAACTCAGCCATTTTTACTATACATGAAATGAAATTCAAACAGCAAGCATTCATTTTCACTTTCTCTTGAAAGTAAGCATCTGTTACATGCTTTTTGGACAGCGGCCATGATAAAATAGTTCGACTAGATTATCTAATATGTAATCCAGTGCCAGGATCATCTTTTTGATATGGCAGACACAGGCGCACAGCTTGAGCTTCAAGTTTCAGCGATCATGAAAGAAGGGCATTTAATTCGATCTCTGATGGTTGTAAGCTTTGTTGCAGTATATTTCAGAAATGAAAGGACTAATGATGACCGATTTATCTGATTTGCAATTTATCATGAAAATATTTATGCATCCCTTGAAACTCCTTTATGGACAGACCTCCCAGTGATATCAGAGATTTAAAGCTTCTATGGACCATTGTTTATCCTTTCTTTCTCAAAAAAAAAAGGCTGAGGTTTTCCAAAATTAGTCAAAAGCTTGGTGAAAATACAGAGGAAATATATTTCAACAACTTGAACCAAGGATTATTTTAGTAACTTATGACATGATTTACAACGCCTAGAATATTAGTTTATGAGGCAGATGACTTTTTCAAATTTCTTTTGCAACCAGCCATTCTAAACTCAACGAATTATTGTCCACAACTATTAATCCAAACTCGAATGATCTCAACTTCCTTCCCCTTATATCTCTGCAGTCCCAATGCTATAATTTTTGGAGGATAGCATCTAAATTTTCCATGAAGATGATTCTAGGATGTTAACGTAAGATGTATGCTGAGGATCATTATGATGAAGGTCATCAACATCTGCCCTCATGGACTGCTAGAAGCTGTTTAATTTTTCTCTGCATGTCTGATGGATTGTATACCAATCATAACTATATCAACTTCCTCCTAGTTTCTATCTGATAAAACATAGAACAAGTAAAGGATGCATTCCTGTAAAAATCTTTCTCAAAATGAGAACTCAGCAAATCTTTCATGCTTCAAGAAATCAAATGAATATAACTACTTCAAGACAGGGACAGATATAACAAAATGCTAGGAAAAAAGCAAATGGATGAAGAATTAAAACTAGAAACTAATGAGAGATGCTAATAAGTTTTACTCGACCAAAGGAGCATCCCAGGGATTCAGTCTGAGCATTCCGAGAACTGTTTAAACCTTAATTATTCAATAGTCAAATAGTCGCAGTTCTACTGTAAACTATCTCTTGTGATGTATTAAGTTCGAATCTTATTAGAAATGGCAAATCGTCAACATGATGAAATTACTTGCAACAAAGGATTAAGGACTGTCCTAATTGTTGGAATTGTGTGAAGATGATGGCAAACTGCAGTTCCGGGGGCTGCAAATCTGCAAATGAAAATTTCGTCATGATGATAACGTTGTTCAAATGTACCATCTAGCTGGGAATCTTTTTCTGAAAACCTACTATGAGAAATCAATAAGTTAGTTAATATAAACTATTAATCAAAATGATCAAACTAAAACTGTGTCACAGAATAAATTATGTTTTTTTAGGAACGTGAGCTATTGTAATTCCAGCGTGATTATGAAGTTTGTTGCCCTACGGCAGGGAAAAAAAAAAAGAATTACCAGCATATGCATGGGACCATTCTAGGCATGAGACCTTTCCTTAACCATCAGGTATGCCACTGAGTCCTCCAAATTCCCAGACTTCTATAAGCAGCAAGATTGATGATGCATAGATGAAGTTAGTTACTCTGTAGAATAAGTATTTTCTTTTCCATTTCTTTGGGATTTGGTTCTGAATGGCTGCCTTGTGAACCTTTTTCTTTTCTCTTTTGATCCTTTTCAATGGTTTGTTAAATAAAATGGCACAACATGATGCAACTCTTGGAAAGAAGATTTTTATGAAGGAACTTCATGGTGAGAACCTCAAAGGCATAATACTCCCTAAACTGCTCACTACATTCCATATCTGCCAAAAAATTTCTTGCAAGACTGCAAAGAATTACATCAAACAGTTAGGCCACCAAACTAATCTTTGATTATATTAAACAGTTAGAAGAGAAACAATTCAATTTCCTTCAAGATTGAATGTAACAGTTACCTTTTAACAAAAAAACATGCGTTACTATTTTCCCCACAACCAATAAACTACAGAGTGGATGCATTTTATGTACCTTACACTGCGCCAATTTGTCGCACCGAAGCATGCAAGACGTGCAAATACATTCTCAGAAATCCTTGGTTACAAGTGGATCATAGTCATAAGCCTCGCCAGCCTTAACAAATCTTCCCTTTACACGTCTTCTAGTATCAGCCCTTGCTTTACGAGAAGCATACCTTATTTGCTTACCAAACCTACAGTTCAGATGCAGAAAACTCAGTTACAAGCTTTCTGCGCAGAAATCAATCATCAAAATATCATTAATTATGGGATTATTCTCATGCATCCTTTCACATATACTGAAACCATATCAAACATATGGCAGGTGGAATTCAAGAAGTATGTTTGGTACCTTGCTGAACAACAAGGTACTCAATGAGAAATAACAAGCCCATCATTATCAAACAGAAGTTAATATTGCAAAAGCCTTAGTTAATGGAAATCTACTTGTTAAAAGAAAAAACGTGAAATCAACTAAGCAAAGATGAATGCCTTCAATGCTTAGCAACCAGAAGTTCAGTAAAACCATCTGTAAAGGAGAAAATGATGTTCAATAATAAGCATCATCTATTCACATTTCTTGCAACAAAATTCCATAGAACATCAGCACAGATCAAACAGTACCTCACTAGATTCTCCAGGATAGCAGGAAGAAACAGTAGGACAAATGACTTCCACAGATTGCATTTGAGTTCATAAAGAACGCATTCTAAGACTATGGTCAAAATCAGCAAAGTTCTGATTTCCCACTTTGAAACATTAAAAATATGCCTTTCCAGACCAGCATGATTAATTGATTTCCCATTTTGAAGTATTAAAAATATGCCTTTCCAGACCAGCATGATTAATTGGCAGCTGACTTGTGAAGGAAATCATAACAGGGCTAAGGAAGAAAGGAGAAAATGCAGATAAAGAATAACCAGAGTTGATCGACATACGTTCTTGTTTTCTTCTTCTCATTGTATCTCATCTTAGCTTTGTCTCTTGCCTGTGGACAACTGGCTTCCAGATTAGATTCCCATGGTGATTCACCAGTAAGGAAGACCGGCGACAATCCACAATCCTGATAATCAGCAGCACTACTTTCTCCAGTGATGTTGGATAGTGATAAAGATATGCTTGAACGAACTTGTCCAGGTGGAAATCCAAGGCCAATATTTCTATTGGAGCTGGCATTCATTAGCAGGCAATTGGAGCTGGCACTCAGATTTTGCATCAGATTAGCCGAACTACATATCCTTGATGGCTGAAGACCCAAGCATTCTTGCTGTCCCGGTGAGGATGCCTATCAAATTTCAGAAAACATTAACCATTAACATACAAAATGAACTTCGAAAAGCTATTCAGGTAAAAGAAATAGCTGATTTTGTATATACATTAAATGAAAATGAAAACATGTGGTGTAATGTTCTAGCTATACATCTTCGCAGCTGCATTTAAGAATTTCATAAGTTATTGGAAGATGAGAGCAGGGTAATAGCTAGGTAGAGCAAAACCTCCAAAGCGTTCTCGACTTGACTGTTAGATTCAGTGACAGACAAGTTTTTATCCATTGTTGGGCAGCACAATGCTCCATCTTCTCTGCAGTATCTTGAGTTAACTTCAGAATTGCCAAGCATGTCATAGCCAGTATTCTCAAGCATCAATGCAACATCATCCAAGTCAACACCTTCACAGAGACCATCATTACCTTCATGAATTCCAAGATCCTTAGCGTTGGGAGATCCATGCTGCAAATAGAAATTGCATCAGAAACTATTACTAAACACCATCTGGAAGAATACTAAATTGCAGAACACAACCTTAGGTAGGCTCAATTCTTCGGTGAGAAACGGAGCATGATCTCTATTGCATGGCATAACATAGTTGGGATTGGGTGGAATAACAGCAGAAGGAGTGATCCATGGTTCAAACTTGACACAAGATGCTACTTCATTCAACCTGTTGGCAACCAATCCCAGCGGCCCTTCGTTGCCTTTAGGCTTAGAGCAGGAAGTCATCGTAGCATTCTCATTCATAGTCAATGTGCTATAAGTACTATCAAAGTTGCTTGGAATCGGCACATCAAGAACAGAGGACCAAATTCTTGAAAACTCAGCCAGAGATGGACATCCACTATAAAAACTCAACTTCTGGCGATGATGGCCTGGCCCTGAACATCCATTGCCGTTCCAATTACAACCTTGACACAAAGAAATCTTATCCTCCATGCATCGAACAGTGGCCGGCTGCGAATTGCACTTATCACAGATGAGTGATCTATCATGTCTTCGAGACAATGAATTTGCAGAGTGTACACAACTGTCACAGTGCAAGCAGAGCTTCGCTGCATCCGATCTGCAATAGACCACTGCTCTCACTACTCCACAAAACTCACATAGAGGCTCCATTTTTGCTAATAAACTTCCTTAACTAGCATAATATAACTAAAGCAAGAAACAAAATCTAGTGTTTTTTATTTTCCTTTTTTCAAGTTCTTGATCGAGAAAAACTCCAAAACTCCGTGGCGGGGTATTCACTTTATTGTACTAATCCTCAAATTCCAAACCCTTCAAGCCCTGCAACATTTGTAATCACCAAGGATCACATTCACAACCAAAACTCAGAAAATCCAACCAAGAAAAAGGAAACGAAGTAAACTTACCAGTTCATAATAAACAATAAAAGAACAGCAAAACCCCGCCATTTATTCCTAAAGCTAAAAGCAGCAAAATGTCATTAACCAACATCAAGAAAGTGAAAAGCCATTGATGAAATTTAGCCAAAAGAACACAAAGATTAATTGAATGAAGAAAGCTATTGATTTTCTTGAAGTGAAAGGAACACAACAACACTTAGGAAAGTGATCGCTGTGACGAAAAATGGAGAGGCATAAAAGCCACGTTGTTTGTGGCTGAGATTTTCTGGTTTTGTTAACTTTTTCGGAAGGCTTATTATTAAAAGACAGGAGAGGGATTCTCGGAACATTTATTCACGTGCTAAAGAGGCACAAAGAGATTGACACGTGGCTAATTGTGGGCTTTGAATTGTGATACGACGCTGATGTGGAAATGGTAATATGAAAGATCTGGATCGGAAAACCCTAGTGACTCGCTCCAGTGGCGGAGCCACAAGGCCCCGCAAGAATATTTTAGAGAATAAAAAGATTGATGTTTTATATCTTTATTTTAGTTGGTCACAAACGAGTTGACACGTCATCTTAGGAATAAGCGAAGTGATCGCAGCGCCATAACTTGAGATTGAATGAGGACACATGGCACTTTGGCACTGACAGCTTTTGATTTTCTATTTCTATTTTTAATTTTAATTTTAAATTTTTGGGTCAACACGGTGTCCTTCGAGGAGCAAGCTTTTGACTTATGTTTTTCTTTTTTTTAATACAACTTTAAACTTATGGTTTAGATTTTCATTTCCCCCCATAATATTTTTTTCCCTTTTACTACATGACCGAACACTTATCTAGCAACAGGTGCTCCTAAGTATTCTTTTTGTCCTTTTTGGGGGCTAACTAGGTGCCCCTAAGTATTCAACCTGTTAGTCTATCACCCATTAGATAATTTTATATTAAATCATGTTATTATTCTTTTCATTCAAAAATAAATATTAATTTTCTTTTGAAAAGAAAAATAAAATTTTATTCTTAAATTAATTTTTATCAGAAACTCAATACAATTAGATCACACTTTCCTTCTCACAAAAAATTTATATTTGTAAAATTTAAAATAAAAAATTTTAAATTTAAATTCAATCTAAATACACTAATATTATAATGGGTAGAATTAAGTAACTTACGTAGTTTGATGTTCTAATTTTTTCTAAAAGTAATATTCTTACAAGACACTGCTTTCTTTTTCTTTCAAAAACTTTTTAATAGTTTTAGTTTGTAAAGAACATATTTAAGGATGCTTTATCTAAGTGATATTACCGTCTCAATTCATCATATTTCATCAGATCGGGATGTGATATGGTTCCGAAGAATGAATTGTATATGAACAGTTCCAATAAGATTCTATTCTTGAACAAAAATCTATTTTTTAATTTATTTCATCTATTCCATGACTGGAACAGGGAAGGATACACGTTAAACTACGATTTTGAATTAAAAGAGAGATTTCAAGATATGACAAATCTATTCACTCTATCATATCAATAACTGAGCTGAATCTGGTGTATCATAAGGGATTTGTCTTTTCTATTGATTCCTACGGATTGGATCCAAAATAATTCTTGAATGAGGTAATTTTTGACCCACCCTCTTTTTTATTTCTTTTATTTTTTATTGATTACGTATCTTTGCTATTTCATTTTTTTAATTGGATTTTGCTTGATTGTATTTGATTCTATTCACTCGCCAGAATCAAATCAAAATAAGGTTTGAAATAGTACTTCTTTTGATTATGTGAATTCTTTGTCCCATATTGTAACATCATACTCTAAATACAGTCTAGGCGTATTTATTTTGAAGTGAGACTTATAGTTTTTTTTTTATATAGAGCATTTGAGAAAACTATAATGAGTTATGTTAATTTATTTTTTTAAAAAATATTTTAGAATATAATCTTGCACATGTTTGACAATTCTTGAATATATTTGAGCATTCTAGAATTTTTTAATTTTTGTAAAAAAAAAAAGGAGAGAGGTCTAATAGGTAAGTAACACGTGGCTATTGATATTTTCTCACCCAAGTCGGTGGCTCTTGCTTCTATAAGAATGCTTGGTTGTTTTTTTTTTCATTTGCTTTCTTTCTTTTCTCTCTCTATCGGTTGCCTTCTTTTCTTTACTTTCTTTTCCATTTCTTTTGCTTTCTTTTGCTTCACAATTTCTTTTCCTTCTTTCTTTCTTCTTTTAGTTTTTTTTTTCTTTTTCTTGCATCAAGTTCATACTTGTGACTGAGGTAAGATTTCATATTGTTTTTATTTATGAGTTCTTTAGTTTATTTTATGATTTCTTTAAATTTATAGTAAAAATTATTTGTTTATTAAGAGTTGTTTAGTTAATTTAAAGTTTTGTTTTAGTATAAAAAATCTATATTCTTTAGGATTTGAAATAGATTTGAAAGTGGCTAAATATTGAGATTTGAGATTTAAATTAAAGTGATATTTTTATTCTACATTTTCACTATCTTAAATATTTAATATTTAGTAATTGAAAAAATTTAGTATTTGTGAAATTTCATTAATATACACACACACACACACACACACACACACACACACACACACATATATATATATATATATATATATATATATATATATATATATGATTATTTATAAGAATATATGTTTATAGAGTATTTAATAATTGAGTGTTTTTATAGTTGTAAGTTTAGGCTTGGACTTATGCCTAGCTTATCCTGGGGAGATCCACTTGATAACATAGAATTTACCATCTTTAGGATTTTTGACTAAGGTTTAGCTATTTGGATTTGTAAAAAATTAACATTTTTTGTAAGATAGCAAGTAACTCTAACACTTATTACCAAGTGAGTTCACAAATCGAGACTCACTATATTTTTAGTGCTATCAATATTTATAAAATAAGAATATTTGCTATGAATATATATAATTTTGTGAATTACTTTGGTTACTTGTTTTAAATTGGAGAGGTTCTCCACAATATATTTTTACTTGTACACTAGAAATATTTAGGAGTGGTGCTCCAAATAGGTATTTATTTGATTTGAAATATTATAGTATTTGAACATGATCTATAAATACAAGTAATCTTCAGAAAATATTTTTATTGTGTATTTTTTAAAAGTCATGTGCATTTTGATGATACATTTGGAAAAAATTGTATTTACATATTTGGACTGGCGGACGGTTGTTATTTTGAAGTTATGTTGAGATTAAATTCAGTTATAGATTTGGATTCATTTGGATAGCTACTTTAGTGGCCTTTATGTTTGAAAAGTTACAGAAAAACTCCGTCCTGACCAGATATGATTTGAAATATAGGATGAATTTGAATATGATGTGATTAAAATATGATTTGAGCCTGAAGTGTTAGTGAATTGCGCTGTGCGTGGCTAGTCTCCCGTACTAGGGCCTCTTCTGCTGGCGTGGAATGCATAGACTCTAGATTGTGGATCTACTTGAAAGAGGGATGTAGTATGTCAGGGAAGGCATGGCCTAACTGTTAATACGTTTATCTGTCCGCAGTCACCTAACAGCGAGCCAAGAGGGGCTCAATGTTGAGGTTGATTACCAAGGTTGGACTAGTACTCCAGATCCTCAGCATGGTCTCTGTTTGGGGAGACATAAGATAGTCTGTGAAATCAAACATTTGTCCTAGTGTGTGGTGGGTATTGACTATGAGATGTCAGGATTTAAGTCATGATGACCCCGTTATTGGCTTCGATAATTCTTCCATTGAGCCAGAATTTGAATATTTGTCATGTTTAAGAAATTTTGATTTGAGGAGCTATGCTGATGTGCTTAGACTTTCCAGTTAAGCCCAAAACCTGATCATGAGATTTATGCATTATTTTGGAACAATAAAACTTATATGAATATAAAATACTTTTGAACTACTGTGTATACACATCTACCCTCATATTTTGAAAATTTCATATTTTTCAAACACACCATCACAAACGTGATTCACTGAGCTTTTCCAACTCACATATGTTTTTTTTAATGTTTATTTTCAGATGATATAAACCATGGATCAGAACAATTATTCTTTGATTTGCTTCAGAGTTAACTTATAGAGGGGCTCACATATGTGTTTGATCAGTTTATACCTTTTATGTTACCTCTCGCCAAATAGAGAGAGAAGTTTGTTTTATAACTATCTGTAAGTGAAGGTTGAATTTGGATAATATAAGATACAAAGTCTACCTATATATTTATGAATTTTCACTTATGTTTCCTATAACTATATTATATTGTAATATATGTATACTTTTCTTCTTCTTTTTTCTCCGAACATTGTTTGTATTTACACACATCAGTGCCGAGAGGTACGCTGGTACCTCATTTAGCCGTAGTAGAACCTAGCAGAGGGGTTGGAGGTATCACAGTTGGTATCAGAACTTGAGGTTCATTACTAAGTTTGAATTGGTAGATCCTAAATAAGTCATAAGTGTTTGTTACATAGGTTTTAACTGTTCGGAGATGGTCAGTTATTTTTAGTGCTATAAAAGATAGTTCCAAAGAGACCAGCATTATTGTTGATAGATGTGTGTGAGGATAAGTCAGTGGATGGGTCTATTGCGGGAGCCCCTCATAATAGGAGGATGCATTGAGAATGGCCTTTGTGAATTATCCTCTGAGCCTGAACTTGTCGAGTCAGTCAGAATACTTTTGACGAAGAGACTGTCATTAGAGAGGGGTTACTAGATTTACCAAATCTTGTAATACTCTTTTGATTAGTTTTATTTTTTTTTTATAATTTTCAACATTAAATTGTGTTAATCATTGTAGTAAATGTCAAGGATGATGATAACAAAAATTTGCCGATAAATCAAGGTCAAACAAACAAACTACTTGACCTTTCATTCCTTGTTGGAGTAAAAAATTACTAGGATAGTTATTAGTTATCGGGCTTTTGATTTTCAAAACATATAAGGTAATATTCGTTAAATCTTGCATGCACCTCTGCTTGTGTCAATTTGAAATTTGTGATCTTTCTAGATGAATTGTGAATTATTTTCAATAATAAGATTATGCATTCTTGGAACTATGAGAATGTGTTTACAGAAAATATATCTTGTGAGATTCTAAAACTTACAATGTTGGGTTTATACCAAATGCATCACAATTGCGTGTTATTATATTCTCTGTTTCAATGCATTTGTCTTATCTTGGGTATAAATTATTATTAAATTATTACAAAGCTACGAGGGATATAAGACATATGTTCTAAAGACACATATATAAACTATTATTCACATCAGCTGTAATTGTGTCTTTTTCTTTTCTTATGAATTGTGATTCACACACGCACACACACAAAATACATTTGTTGAACTTTATCGTTTTGGTGGATGGATTGATAATAGATTTGGATTGATTTTGAGTCCCATTGCTCATTGATTCAACTACAGACAGAGAAGAGAAAGAGAGATCTTTAGATATGGCTATTGTTGTTGAAATACTTAAGAGAGCGGGGGGGGGGGGGGGCATTAGGTATTTGGCTAATTTTCGCAAACAAAGTCCTTTTATAATTCTAAGCAAAAGCAGATTGTGTGAGATTGGTTCAATAAGAGAATTAAACAATTGATAGCAAAGCTGTAAAACAATGTAAGAGCAATAAGCACAAATAATTTATAGTAGTTCGATCTCTTCAAGATCTACGTCCACTACCTTAAGGCTATACTTAAGGATTTCAAACAATCTACTAAATGCTCAAGTTTACAAATTACATAAGAGGCTCACCACACAATGGTTTTACACTCACAACCTCTTTAGCAATTCTACAAACAAGGTTCACCCTACCAAAGGATTTTATATCTACAAACAACCTTGAATCACAATTTCAAGGATCACCCTTATCTAATAAAACTCTATTCATTACATAGCAAGCAGTATTTACAACTTCAGCCCAAAAGTATTTTGGCAAGGAATTTTCACAAAGCATTGATCTAGCCATCTCTTGTAAAGTTCTATTTTTCCTTTCAACAACACTATTTTGTTGAGGTGTTTTAGCAGTTGAGAAATTGTGAGTAATACCATACTCATCACAAAATTTTGTAAACTCTTGATTGCAAAATTCTCTTCCATTGTCACTTCTAATAGAAATCAGTTTATATTCAAGAGATGTTTGAACCTTTTTGAAAAGTTTTGTAAATTCATGAAATGTTTCATCCTTTTGAGCTAAGAAGAGCACCCAAGTAAATCTTGAAAAATCATCTACAATCACATAAGCATATCTTTTACCACCAAGACTAGTGGTCCTCATTGGTCCAAATAAGTCCATGTGAACTAGTTCAAGAGGTTTTGAAGTAGAAACCATTTTCTTTGGTTTAAAAGATGTTTTTGATTGTTTTCCATATTGACAAGCATCACAAAGATGTGTTTTATCAAAATGCATTTTGGGTAATCCTCTAACTAGCTCTTGTGTAGAAAGTTTATTCAATAAATCCATGCTTACATGTCCTAATCTTCTATGCCACAAAAATCCATCATTATCATGAATGGCAAGACATTTGATATCATTTGTGATCAGTTCATCAAGATATAACACATATACATTTCCAACTCTTTTAGCAACAAAGATGGTTTTGCTACTTGCACTATCAAGAATAGTACAAGTATCACATTTGAATTCTACTTTACATCCATTGTCACATAATTGACTAATGCTAAGTAAATTATATTTTAAACCATCAATGAGCAATACTTGTTTAATAAAAGCAAAGGAACCTTTACCAATGTTACCTATTCCAAATATTTTTCCTTTCTTCTTATCACCAAATGTGACAAAGCCTTCACTTGTTGCTTGAAGCTCACTAACAAGTGAGGCATTTCCTGTCATATGTCTCGAACACCCACTGTCAAGGAACTACTTTGTGGCACTTGATCTAGAAGCAAATTGAACCTACAGCAAATTGAAAAGAGTGATTTTTGGTACCCATATTTTCTTGGGTCCAAGGGGGTTAGTGAAAGTTCCTTTAACTTTCCAAATAGTCTTAACACCATTTTCTATCTTTTTTTTTACAAAACATTTAGAAACCTTGTGTCCATTCTTGCCACAATATGTGCAAAAATATGAGATCTAGAATTAAAAGTTTCTTTAGCAAAAGAGTTTTTATACTTTGGAACATAGCTATCATGAGTAAAACCAAGACCATGTTTTGCAAATGAAGATCTTTGATAACCAAGTAATTTATTTAAATTTTCTCTTCCATTTGTGAATTTTTCAATACATGATGTAAGATCATTAACTTTCCTTTTTAAAATCTCATGATCACTAAGCATTTTTTTAAGAGAAATAACTTTTATGCAAAGCTCTTTATTTTCAGAAGATATTTCTTGTATGGTTGCATTTAAAACTTCTTTTTCAATGTTAAGACAATTAATGGTCTCAAGAAGTTTACCATTTTCAACACATAATTTTGAATTCTCATTTGATAAATCATTTATTTTTGATTTCATTTCTTTATTCCTTTTAGAAGCCTTTTTCAATTCCTCATACATTTCTATAAGTAATTCACTAGGATCAACATCATCATCATAGAAATTAGAAATAGAAGGAGAAGATTGTACCTCATCATCAATTGCCATAAAGCTTATGTTGGCCTTTCCTTCACCGTCTTCTTCACTTTCTTGTTGATCCCATGTTCCAGCCAGTCCTTTTCCTTTCTTGGCAGATTTCTTTTTGTTCTTGCTGTCTCTTTCCCTTTCCAAAACTTTGGGACAATCAGCAACAAGATGTTCTGTGCTCTTGCATTCAAAACATTGGGGTTTGAAGGATGAAGACTGTCCACTCTTCTTGGTTGGCTTTCTTCCTTTCTTGAGGAACTCCTTTTTGTAGAATCTCTTAAATTTCCTAACTGCCATGGCAATTTCCTCTTCTCCACTGTTACCATCTTTTTCTTCACTTGAAGATTTTTCTTGTTCACTCAAGTGATTTGAAGTCTTGAGTACAACTCCTTTTCTTCTCTTTTCTTCATCTTCTTTGTCATTTAATCTTTTCATCTTCATTTCATGTGTGAGCAGAGATCCAATAAGCTCTTCAAGCGGAAGAGTTTTTAAGTCCTTGGACTCCTCAATAGCAAGTGTCTTTGGCTGCCAAGATTTTGGTAGAGCATCCAAAATCTTCCTGTTTTGCTCTCCAATAGTATAGCTCTTTCCATAAGCTTTTAAGCCATTAAAAATGTTAGTAAACTTTGTAAACATATCACTAACATTCTCACCTTATTTCATGGTAAAAAGTTCATAATCTCTAACAAGCATGACAAGTTTAGATTCTTTAATTTGGTTTGTACCCTCATGAGTTATTTGGAGTAATCTCCACATATCATGAGCAGTGTCACACCCACTAACTCTATTATATTCAGTTATATCTAAAGCACAACTTAATATGTTCATGGATTGATAATTCAATGTCATTTTCTTTGAATCATGTTCATCAAATTCGTCCGTTGACTTTGGTTCTAAGGTCACTCCATCAGCTCTCATTTTCATAGGAATATAAGGACCTTTTTCAACAATATTCCACAAATCAAAATTAATAGAACAAATATATATCTTAACTCTAGATTTCTAAAAGGTATAGTTTGTTCCATCAAACAAAGGTGGTCTATTTGTAGAAGACCCTTCTAGGTAAGGTAAGGTAAGTTTGAAATATTAGCCATAAGATCTTTAACTTCTAGGTTGTAAAACCACACAAGAAGTCCTTGCTCTGATACCAATTGAAATACCTAAGAGGGGGGGGGGGTGAATTAGGTATTTGGCTAATTTTCGCAAACAAAGTCTTTTTATAATTCTAACCAAAAACAGATTGTGTGCGCTTGGTTCAATAAGAGAATTAAACAATTGATAGCAAAGCTGTAAAACAATGTAAGAGCAATAAGCACAAACAATTTATAGTGGTTCGATCACTTCAAGATCTATGTCCACTACCTTAAGCCTACACTTAAGGATTTCAAACAATCTACTAAATGCTCAAGTTTACAAATTACATAAGAGGCTCACCACACAATGGTTTTACACTCACAACCTCTTTAGCAATTCTATAAACAAGGTTCACCCTACCAAAGGATTTTATATCTACAAACAACCTTGAATCACAATTTCAAGGATCACCCTTATCTAAAGGATTTTATGTTATCAAGATAACCTTGCAATTGAGCTAGTAGAAAACACAATTTAATAAAGAGAAGAGAATGTGTAGATGTTATCACTTGTTGGTAGATGATTACACAATGTTTAACCTTCACACTTTGTTGTCTTTGGAATCTTGAATCATCAATTGAAAGCACAAGACAAAAGAGAGCTTAAAATGTTTGCTAAAGGTTTTGGAATGTTTAGAGTTCACAATGATTCAAAACTTACAAAAGATTTCAAGTTTATAGCTTTTATAGAATTTAAAAATCAGTTTTAACAGCCATAAAACGGCTAGTAACAGAAAATTCGGACGACCAAATTGTGCGTCCGAATTTTTCGGACGTTGCTGTTGCACATTATGGAAAAATTCGGACGACCGAATTTTTTCCCTGCGTCTGAATCTTCGTTCGAATTTTCTGGAAAAATAGTAACCATGCTGAAGACAAAAATTCGGACGACCGAATTTTTCTTCATGCGTCCGAATCTTCGTCCGAATTTCTCTGGAAAAATAGTAACCAATTTTTACTACAAAAATCGGACGATCGAATTTTTTGGAAGCACTTTCAAACTTTGTAAAATCATTTGAGATTTAATTTCAATAAGTTTGAAAACATTTTGTATGTATAGATAAGTTATTTAGACATATATAAGCTTGAAAATCATAATCAAATTTCTTTGATCATGCAAAGTTTACTTAAAGTCTTTTAAGATACAAAACCACATTCATCAAAAAGTTCATTCCAAGCCATTTAAGATTAAGAAGCTAATTTTATACTCTCTTATGCATTCAATAGATTTCAAGACACACAAGTGTAGAGTTTACATATAGATTTACCTATTTAGCATATATACTCTACACTTCAAGTCTTCAATGCCTTTAGATCATCTTTGAACAACCTTCTTCAAACTTCAACCACTTTGCCTTTTTTGAAGTTGTTCTTGCACTTTGGCTTGAAAGTAATAAGACTTCATACTTTTTAGTTTACCAATCCTATCACACAATATATAAGCATATTAGTCTTCATCAATATTTGTCATTAATAAAAAACCACATGATTTGCCCTTAGGGTTAATAGTTGTTCTTCCAAAGACATGGTAATGATATGTGTAAATTTATTATTTTTTTTGAAACATTGGATTCACTGTTAAAACATAATTATGTTTTTCGTGAATTTGAATTAATGTAAATTCAATATATATTTGGTTTTCAAAGTTGTAGGATTTGAGGATAGTTCAAAGCTAATCTTCATGATGTTGTGGATTCTGATCAATGGCACTCTATCAATTTGTATTACCTAAATATTTTTCTTTTATTTCCACCAATTTTTTGATTATCTTTCCTGTAAATGAAACAATCTTTCATTACGATGAGGATGTGAAATAAAGAAAAATCGTACAAAAAATATTGCAATGTACATGCAGAAACAAAAGCAAGATGTTTAAATTTGTAAACATTTTTATTATTTGCTACATAGTTATTATGTGTTAGAATTATAGGAATTCATTAGTTTTAATATGAATACATTCAAATAACATGCTACTTTTTAACATTTACCCTATTCTCCCAAAATAGTTAATAAGTTAAATTGTTTTTAACAATTAAGATCATTGATTGATCCTCGCACTACAATCAAATTCTTATACCATTAAAATATCCATTAACATAAAACAGTTAATCAGTTAAGTTGTTTTTAGTAAATGGGGGGGGGGAGGGGGGAGGGGGGAGGAAGTTCATTGATTAGTCCTCGCGTTAAAATTAGATGCTT
Organism: Rauvolfia tetraphylla; assembly: GCA_030512225.1. Taxonomy (NCBI): domain Eukaryota; kingdom Viridiplantae; phylum Streptophyta; class Magnoliopsida; order Gentianales; family Apocynaceae; genus Rauvolfia; species Rauvolfia tetraphylla. Next base: position 4,777,759 of record JAJQKT010000012.1, read on the forward strand.
CTACCACCAGAATATCCATCAACATAAAATAGTTAATAAGTTAACTTGTTTTTAGCAATTGCAGTCATAACTAAACTTGATTGTAAATGATATTACTTTGTCTTACTCTTTGTTTTACTTTAGAGAAGAGCGAATAAAATCTTATTCTAATATTTCATTCCATTCGATCATGTTGTACATTCAAAACCTGACCATATGACACTAATCTATCTCTGCACGTAGCTTTCTTTTTTGAAAGGCTAATTTCATTTGTTTTTTACCTTTCATTGATACTGAAACTATTAACAAATTTAAAAATAAACAATTTAATAAATTTTGATCTAATTTTCTCTTTGTGGTAAATAATTTTATTTTAACTACTTTTTTCAACTACAATTAAACTTAATTATAAATTATATTACTTTGTCTTACTATTTATTTTACTTTATTAAAGTACAAATAAATTTTTTTCTAATATTTGATTCCATTTGGTCATATTATCTAATACATACAAAATCTAACCATATGAATATAAGATCACTGACTAGATCACTTATCGGAGAGCTCAACTAGTAACATCAAAAAGACATTTCTATGTGGATGAACAACGAAAGTTTGACATTTTGCAATGTTTAGCCTTTAATATGCTTCATGGAAGTGAATTCGTAATAAAATCTATACTTACTCATTATAACGAAACTAAGGTAAATAGTGTAAAAGATGTTTTATTTTTGAGTTGTTAAAGGTAATCCCTATTTTTTAATTGTAAGTCCTAATAGGTTATTTTGAACTTACCTTTTCGTTGTGGCTGGCAATATTGCCAGAGCTCATTTCATTTCCTCTTGCCAAAGCAATTTTTACTCAAATTACTTCTTGTCCTTCTCAGTCAATGGATTTTATTTTATTCTCTCTCCAATCTTGTTTCTCCTGTCAAATCCCAACCCCCTCTCTCTTCTCCTCCTCCTCCTTTCTTCTCTCGGTCCCAAGCTGGTCCATTTCCCATGCTATGTCTATTATTTCAGTAAAATATTTTACCTCAAAATACTCTAAATGAAATAAGATCAATTGATGAAATTAAAATGGAAAATTGTTTTGTCCACTTAGAGTACCACATGGAATCTTTAAGTATTTTTTTTGAAGAGTGTTTATTTATTTTGGTTTAACGACAAGTAGCAACAAATGAAGATTCAAAAAGCTTTTTTTATTCCACCTCAATATATTCATATATTTTTCTGAAAATCAAAGGGCGAAAAAGATTCTCCACCTTTAGTTCAGAAAAGCCTATTACAACAATGCATTATTTTTAAAAGTTAAATCTTAACAATTAGAAAAAGAGAAAGAAAAGAAAAAAATAGAAAAAAAGATAAATGGCGCGGTGTTTTTGTCCCCTTCACAATTAGTTATATGACTTAAAAGCTAATCTTCTCTTCCCTTCATCATTATTAGGGCTGTCAATGGGTCGGGTCTTACCCGGACCCGAACCTATAATCTCGGGTTCGGGACAACATTCATACCCTTTTACTCGGACTCGAATTCGGATCTGATAGTACATTTTCTAAACAGGTACGAGTACGGTACACAAAGTTTCGGACCCGATAGACCCGATTACCCCATTAAATTTTAAATAATAATATTATATATATTTAAATTTATTATAACCGTTGATGTATTTGATCCAACGGTTAATTATCTATAAATTTATATCAAAATACCTTATCAGGTCCACCCGTACTTGACTCGAGACCTTATAGGATAGGGTACGAGTCCACCCTATTTGAACCCATCAGGTAATCAGGTCGGGTTCGGGTCCGAGACAGAGTATTCCGAACCCGTTTACACCCCTAATCATCATCACTACAAAAAAATGTAGTAAGCAAGAAACTTAAAAGGAAACTTAAAAGAAAGAATGGGAAAACAAAATTCTTCTTAAGAGTAAAAACAGGAAAAGAAAATTCGTTTTGTTGGCGAATAGCACAATAGTGCCACCATTTTCATTTTCTTTTTTGAGAGAACAGTTCTTTCCTTTTTGCTTCAAGAAAATTAACCTTTAGCGTAGAGAGAGAGAGACAGGGAGAAAGGGTGAGAAGAAGGCCCAGACAAATGACCAAAGTGAGGGAGGGAGGGAGGGAGAGAGAGAGAGAAAGTAGCACCGTTAAATAGGTCAATAATCTACGGGTTGGTCTATTTGACAATATATATGAGTGGGTCTATTTAAATATAGAGTCTAATTAGCTCTCTCTGTTTTGCTCTCGAATCATTGCGAGCTACCTCGCCATATTTTTTTAATAAAATAATGTCATTTAGTGATTAGTGAGTGCAGTTAAAAAAAAGAATATTTGTTTACTTTTATAATTATAACGACTTTGAACTTTTCTTTAGGAAAATATGAAAATTTATTTTACTTTGTTCACAATTTTGCTTTCTTGTTCTAAAAAATTAATTATTTTATACCATTATCACATATCTAGAATTTTATTTTTATACAAAAGAAGTGTGTTCCTTTAAGAAAGTATATACAACATCAACTTACAATACATTAGTTCAAATTAGACCCTTAAAAAACATTAATTTTTGAAAAAAATAAAAAATATGTTATAATAAAAACTAGCTTGCCCATGGGCTTGATAGGATAAGTATAGCTGGGGATTTCCTAACCTGTGACAAAACAGGCTAGGCCTACTCTACAGCATTTGTGGAACCTGTCTGGACTAGAGTGGGGCAGACTAGTTTGTTACTATCAGGGGGAAGGCACAAGATACGCGGGAGGAGAGAGAAGATTGGAGAGAGAACCAAAAAGAATAACTGAGAAAATAAAAGTTGATTGATCTCATGAGGATAAGAAATGGAAAGAGAGGAAAGGAAAAGAGATGGAAGGATTAAATTTTTAGCATTTAGATTGACTTTTACAAAGAAAAGGTAAGAAAATAGGAGAAATTAGTTCTAGCATTAAAATGTCAATCTCTTTTCCGTCTAAAGGTATATATAAATAGAGAAAAAGGATATCAGTTTCAACTAATTTTTTTACATGGACTAAGTTGTCATTGTTTCAATATATTTATATTTATAAAAAACACAAATAAAAATATAAATTAATAAATTCTATCAATTATCCAAACACATAATCATTCAATAATTTCTTCTCTTCTTTTTCTTCTTCTTCCCCTTAAACTACTTTCCTTTCTTCTCATTTCATTTCTCGCAATCCAAACGGATGTGTCAATGATGGCGGGCAAGAAATCCACCAACTTTATTTTTATTTTAAATATTTCATAAAATTCATGTATAAAATGATCATTTAATTTTTTTTAACTGTTTCTTGATAGAAATCTTCGTCGAAGGGGAAGAATGTAATTATAAGAAATCTCAAAGATATGTTAGTAATTTGAAAAAACTAGCAAGCTAGAACACACTAACTTTATTTTTGTTTTAATTACTTCAACTAACTTTTTTTGTTTTAATTTTTTCAACTAACTTTATTTTTGTTTCAATTATTTCCTAAAGTTCTTGGATAAAATGGTCATTTTTTTGTCAAATCTTGGTCAAAAGAAAAAAATATAATTGTACAAAATCTTAAGGATGCATTCCTTTTCGAACAATTCTCAAAGGAAGTAAAGGTAATTAACCATTTTTTAAGGAAAATATTGTACCTTTCAAAAAATAGGAAAAGGATAATATGGCATGACATATATCAATTCCAATTTCACAAACTTTTTAATTTATCGTCAAAAAATGAAATTCCCTATTCTTTGCCACCACATATTTATTAATTAAAAAAAATAGCTAGTATAGTTCCTAAAGTTAGAGATTTGTCATACTTAAATCCTCAAAAATTTTTTCAGTCAATAAGGTCTTCAAATATGTTATGTTTTGCTAAAATATTCCTGCCATTAATACAATTGGTATAATTCAGTCAAAATCACACCTTCAACATATGCTAATTATTTGAGTGTGTTTTGGTGTCACTAGAAGATTTTCTTCAAAAAACTCTATATGTGAAATACACGTAAAATTTAATTTTTATTCCACCGAATCCTCACCAGTGCTTCACAAGTGAGGTTTTTGGAGGAAAACTCTTTGGTCTCAAGTAACTAGCATGTACTAAGAGCATGCTTGTTTCTTGATTGAATTCTACTAAGTGCAGTGGTGGTGGCAATATATTGGTAGAACATAGTATGTTTGAAGACCTTATTAGTTTAAAAAAAATTCAAAGAATTTAGCGTGAGAGGTTTGTAACTTTAAGAAATATATTTGTCAGTTCTACTATTTATTAACTTTTATTTTTCAAGAATCCTAAACATTCTACCATTATTTTTCAAATCACAAACTTTATTACGTGTCACATATACACCATCCCAAGTAGATAATGTGCCCCCACGCTCCGACTAGTCATAGCCATTGAGCCCAATTTTGCAGTTCCCAACTTTGCACGAACATGGCTTAGATGTTATCCTATAGCACTAAAAATCACCACCACTGTCGACAGTCGAAGCTGAGCTTACATGAACTAACAAGCACACCCAGAGTCCTGACCATCATATCCTCTATGTTGGAGAACTTGGTGGCTCAATGACCAACTAGAGTAGTAGCAACACCACAACAACATAATGAGTTGTTGTGTCTCAGCCCTAGAGAAGAGCTTGATGACATTTCACGACGTCAGATCGCTGACTTGGAAAGGCTTTACAAGTATACTGAGTTTAGCTCGTTATGCTTTGTGGTGGGTTATGTTTACATAGATAGATTGGTTTATAAACATCCAAACTCCCTTGTGGTTTCTCTCAATGTTTATAGGTTGTTGGTCATAAGTGTAACGATTGCTTCTAAAATGTTGGATGATGTGTAAGTCCTTTCTTCTTCTTTGCATTTGAATGTTCTTCTTTTCTTCCATAATTCTTAGTTTGGATTAATTAAATATGAACCCTGATTATCATATGATTTCCTCAGTTAGACGACAAGGATTTAGAGCAACAACAATTGGACATTATCACGACCTATTGTTATACCATATAGTATTCTAAAAACTCTATAGAATGGTACAGTGAAATTGATGGTCAGTTATTAGTATAAAAGGCATGTTAGATTCTATGAGTTGTATTGCATATACTATTAGTATTGTGTGTTAATAGTTGTCGTTATTTTGACTAGTGTTGAGTTTGAATTTGGATGATAACTTAAACAGTAAATCATCTAATAGTATTGCTTACCAAAATAAATCTTAAATTTGCTTTATGCCCTATGTCCTTGAAGTATCCAAATATATAATTCCTATATAAATGATTTTTGTAGTTATGATGAGAGCAAGGATCAGGTTGAGAGTAGAAGGTGTAGAAGTTCTTGAGGGAATAAATGGATAGATAGTCTATGATGGGGATAATTTCCTTATCAGTATCTAGTTATAGTTTAATTGGGAATCTATCCCTTGGTTCTTCTGTTACCACACTAAGATTGCCAATTTGATCCTTTTCAAGCAAATAGGAATTATACGTAAAAAATTTTGACTTTTTCAGTTACACCACGTTATCTTTTGCTGCTTGTTAGAACAGATTGAAGGTAACTGAGATAATGATTTGTTATGCTTTTGATATGGTTCATACGAACAGACAAGTGCAATTTTTTTCCCCATCAAATATTTACTCTTCTGTTTAAGTTTTCAGCTTCTCTAAGGCTTCTCACCATATATTAATTGAATTGATACACCTCTTTACCATTTTCTCTTATGTTGGATTGGTTTGATATACCTTTCATTAATCTTGTCAAAGGTTCTAACTCTAGCTGCTATGGTTGTATGTTGATGTCTCTGAAATCTTCGCAGTTTCATTCTTGCAATGAGCATATGCAATTATCCTTCTTCTTTTACTTGAAAACATTATGCAAAGTTTTGGAAAATTTCAAGCATTATAGCAACGCATTCTTTGCTCGAGTTGGTGGAGTAAGCAATGCATAATTGAATAAGCTTGAATTACAGTTGCTTTCTGCTGGATTTTGGAGTTCTAGTTAGTTCACAAATTTTTGAAAGTTACTGCCAACACTTGGAGAAGGAAATGTTGAGAAATTCCTCAATGAACTCGATTAGCCCAGCTATTATTACCCATACTTGTGATGATTTCGCAGAATTATTAGAGCATACACATAGTTCTTTCTCTTATTTTTCTTGATTCTGATTGTTCTGTATAACATGATGTACTAGTTTCATGTTTTTCTAGTGGATTTATTATAGTTCTAAATATAAAACCAAGAGCTTGTAATAATTTTAAACAATTTCAGACAATTCTCCTAGTACTATCTCTTTATCAGACAAAAAGTTACTAATAGTAATAAGATTTTTGACCTATTCGTTATGACCAAATGTATAGGCCTCAAGTTCTGTCACTCAAATAATGTGTCATTGCCATCAAAAGAAATGAGACCTATCATCATTTGACTGTGCCTATATTGAGCTGCTAAAGAGGTTGCTAGTATTGCATGGGCACATCCCCATTGCCTATCTCCCATCAATTATCTTATGCGATAGGATAGGAGTGGCACTTGTCATGTAATTTCCACTTCTATGGAGTTTTTAAATAAATGATTATTTACAAATAAAAGAAAAAAAAAAGAAACAAGCTATCTTAGAGTTAACATAATATTTTCCTTTTAAGCATTATTGATAAGTAAAAATAGTTTCGAAAAGCACCATCATAACTGCTTCTTGAAAATAGCATTTCATATTTTCTTAAGTTGAAAGGCACATACCACAAAGAAGTAGTTTTAGGGTATTCTCAATGCATGACTAGATTCCAAGTTGTAATGATCGATATATTGTATTGTATTTTTAATATAGTGTACATAGTATGTAATGCACCCCATAACGTAGAGAATACTATAGTGTGCATAGTAAGTAAGGCACCCCATAACGTATCATAGGTCTTTAAGGTATCATATCATAGTATGTAATCCCTGCTTAGTCTAGGGTTTTTATTATTCTTCCTTTCTAGGGATATTTCTTCCCTTTATACGAGAGTTTTCTACTTGTTTAGGTCTTGTATCTAAGAGGTTATTTTTTATTAATTGATTATATAATCTTCATAAATAGTGTGACACTTGTTGTACTAAAAAAAATATCTATATACATTAATGATGTACATATATATGATAAGGGTACTAACTACCAATATTACAATGGTGTACTCTCTATTCAACGTATTGTATATGTTATATAGTGTATTAAAATGTTACAAACTACTGAGGCCTCCAAAACCTACTTGCCTAGGAATGTAATCTAGTCCATACTACCTCATTGTGGCAACATTTGTCATTTTTAACTCAACTATAAAGTGTTAAATTATTTATTATCTTATAAAAGGTTAAAAAGCACAAGCAACCTTTAAACTTTTCTAAATTTTAGTTTTGGCACCCTAAATTTAAAATAGCTACTTTTAACCTTCAAACTATTAAAAAGTTCTAAAAGTGACCCTTTCGTTAGTTTTAGCCAATAATAGGCTAATAGAGCACTTCATGTGCCTTTTGTATAACTTTTCTCGAGGCATTTTAAAAATATATAATTTATTTATTTATTTTTATTTAAAAGTATTTTTTCTTATTTTTTGTTTTTTAATTTTTTATTTTTTCCCCCTTCTCTATTCTCTTCATCTATGGCTGGTAATGTCAAACAACGTGGCCTACTTTGGATAGTGATGAGCTAGCCACAAATAGAGCAGAGCATGTCTAGCTTGTTTTCTTGCAGAATAGTAAATTCCCAGCCCATTCCTGTCATAGCCTGCTCTGGGGCTACCCGTAAACAAGCCAGCTCCCAAGGTGACTAGTTTTTTTTTGGATTTTTTTTTTGTTTTAGTACCTTTTGCTTTCTTTAGTTTGTCAATCAAGTACCCAAATTTTTTTCAATTTGAAATCAATGAATAATTGGTACCCGACAGCGACATCAGGACGCCAGAAATATCAAAAAGTCTTGTACACCGTCAAATTCTTTGAAAACTCAAATTTACCATTAGAATGGCAGGAAGTCAACAGACGAAAGGAAATCTAATGTAATTAAAAAATTAGGTACTCTTCTTAAGACAAGCCTCTCCCTTTTTCCATTCATCTCCTACCTGCATTAATCACAGAAGAAACCCTCATCTTTTCTCCCAATCATTGAACATACCAAGATAGGGTTTTCTTGCATTGAGATAAAACTCCATCTTTATTCAAGAAAGCTTTTCTTCAAGAAAATTTCTTTCCATATGTGCATCTGCTAAATTTTTTGGAGAAAATGTTAGTTTAGGTCAGAAATTGAGAAGGTGTTTGGAGCTTAATCTTTGAATATAATAGATTATTAAGCATGAGGTAATAGATACATAGACTATTAAGAGGTAAACCACGCAACTATGTCTGATTTTTTATGTTTGATGCTACCGAGGTTTAAGGTTTAAAATTTTGATCTTGATTCTTGATCTTGCAGCTTATGTTGTTTGCAGTAAAATTCTATAATAAAATTCTTAGTAATTTCTATCCCATAATTCTTACAAGATGTCCCCCAAAACACCGATGTTTGAAATTCATTACGGTTGGAGCTTTGTGTATGATCCATATCTTAACTACGTTAGAGGCTGAATAATCTATTCTACAGAAATGGATCAAGATTCTCTTCATCATTTACCTGGTCAATGTGTTCGAGTGACATAATCTTCCCATTGACCAACATATATGTTAGAAATTAGCCAATAGTATAATAGGAGAGGGGTTAAGAACTCTTAATAGTGATTCTGCTATTTTGGATATGGTAGAGCAGCATTTAGGGAGTAATGTTGCTACTTTATATTGGCAACTTACCTGACCTATAATTTCACATCTTGAACTCATACCTCAACATCAATCTCAATTTGTTGACTTAGACCCTCCTAATTTTGACCTTGACTCCCCTGAAGCTCAAAGTGCTAATTTTGATCTTGACTCTATTAACTTTGATGATGTACCAAATGTAATTGATGATAATACTGAGCTTTTTGATGTTAATGTTAGTATTGGTGAATCTTGAAATTGGGTGGATATAAAGGTTGTGGGAGATTGTGAGAAGAATGATGGGGGAACTTGGTAAGGAGATGCAAAATGAACCTGTATCTATAGAGGTGGGGGTTGTGGGTGACGATGGTGATAATTAAAATACATTTGAGAGAAATGATAGTAGTGATGAGGCATATGTGTAGGGTAGCAATTGCAGTAGTGATTCCGAGGGTTATAGTATGGAGAATATTTCTGACATTGATTTTTTTTTCTAGATGGAGATAGTTTCATTAATACTTGTGATCCTATAAGAAAGCATGAGGGAGAAAATTATGTAGCAAATAAGTATCATGTACTAAATTAGTGTAGATTAGATGATAAAACAACTGTAAAAATGTAGAGAGCGTTTAATGATTACTAAAATAAAAATACAAAGGTTTAGCGCAAGAGGATGAGGCGTTGAGTGATGAAGATATTTTGGTTGCACCTTATAATTCAGATGGTGATGATGAAATTGATTTTCAAGAATTTAATGAGAAAAATCATCCAATAGTATCATAGCTTGTAGCTGGCAAGGTATAACAAACTATAAATGTGTACATCTAAGGGAGTATCTCATTAAGGAAAGAATTCAACCTAATTTCAAGGAAAAACAACAAAAGTAAGGCGATCATTGTGTGCATGAATGAGTGTGGGTAAAAGGTACATGCAAGTAATTATGTTAAATCCTTAGCCTTTTAGATTAAAAGCATAAGAGAATCGTCTCATACATACTATACCCCAGGGAGAACAAAAATAGGTTTGCAACTGTTGGCGGGATAAGTAATAAGTAGATAAGGCAAATCAATAATGATTCTAACTAGATTGTTAAGGGGATGGTTAAGGATGCTAGGAGGAATTACATGTTAGAAATTTCATTCAGGAAGGTTTAAAGAGCAAGGACAATTGCATTGAAAAAAAATACATGGTAAAGATGGTTGGGGGGGGGGGGAGGGGCAATATTAGAGAGTATGCATCCATGATTGAAAGGTGCAATATGGGATCCATTGCAATTGTGGAAAGAAATAGTCAACCACTTCTAAAGTGGCTATAAGTTAAGAGGATTTTTGTGATGTATACAACTCAAGCAATATGTTTACTAGAAGGGTGTAAGACAGTAATAAGCCTAGATGCATGTTTCCTAAAGCGACCCTATGGAGGGCAACTCATGTAGACTATTAGGGAGATGGAAATAATCAAAATTTTCCAATTGCTGTTGTAGTTGTTAAGTCTGAGTGTAGGGATAGTTGGAATTGGTTTCTAGACATACTGATGAGGCAAAGTATGAATCTGTGATTGAAAGGTGCGATTCGGGATTCACTATAATTTTGGAAAGAAATAGTTAACCACTTCTAAAGTGGCTATAATTTAAGAGGATGCCTGTGATGTATACAACTCAAGCAATAGGTTTACTAGAAGGGTGTAGGCCAGTAATATGCCTAGATACATGTTTCCTAAAGGGACCATATAGAGGGCAACTCATGTAGACTATTGGGGGAGATGAAAATAATCAAATATTTTCAATTGCTATTGTAGTTGTTAAATCCCAGTGTAGGCCAGTTGGCATTAGTTTCTAGACATATTGATCAGGTAGATTGGAAATCTAGAGGAAAGAGGCAAGATTTTTATCTTAGAAAAGCAAAAGGTATTTGGTTTTTATTTATTTTTGTTTCAAGGATGATCCCAATATGAAACAATTTTTTCTCTTGGCAAGGTTTGATGTAAATTTTCAGTAATCTAATTATTGTTTATTTGTATTTATTTTCTTTTTATTTATTTTTATTTCAAGAATAATCCTAATATCAAATATTTCCAGATACTATTGTAGTTGTTGAATCCGAGTATTGGGACAATTGGCATTGGTTTCTAGACATATTGATCAGGCAAATTGGACATCTAGAGGAAAGAGACAGGATTTTTACCTTAAACAAGCAAAATTTATTTTCTTGTTATTTATTTTTGTTTCAAGGATGATCCTAATATGAAACTATTTTTTCTCTTGGCAAGATTTGGTTTAAACTTTCAGTAATCTAATGTTGGCCTAAACCTGAACATAGATTTTGTGTGAGACATATGTATGCTAACTTCAAAGTCATATTTAAGGACAAGGAGCTAAGAAATCTAATGTGGGATGCATCAAAAGCATATGCAAAGGATATACTTCAGAAAAATAGGGAATTGAGAATCCTAAACCTTGAGGCTTATGAGTGGTTATACAAGATCCCTGCAAACTTATGGGCCAGACGCACATTCAACCCTTCATTTAAGTGTGACTTGTTATCCAACAATATATGTGTCTTTTAATAAATATATCAAGACAACAAGGTCTCTCTCCATTTACACTATGCTTAAGTCAATAAAGAGATAGATTATGTGCAGATTTCAAGAAAAATGGGAATGGATAAGTAAAGTTAAGGGTCAAATTTGCCCCCAAAATATACGAAAAGCTAGAGAGCTTGAAGAAGAAATCAATTCATTATAAAGTAGTCTTAGTTGGGGATGGTGTTTGAGAGGTTAATGACATTGGAAACTGCTTTGTGGTTGATGTAAGAGGTAGGAGATGTAGTTGTAGAGAGTAAAATTTGACTGGGATTCCATGTCTCTGTAGCAACGGTGAGAATTAATGCAGAAGCTACAAATTATGTCATTCACTTCTATACAGTAGAGACTTATAAAAGAAACTACCAACATTAATTATGCAAATCCCTAATCAAGGTCACTGGCCAGAGAGTTGTCTTAAGAAAGGCTCCTGGAAGACCTAAGAAGCAAAGAAGAAAGATAGTAGAAGAGTTGCAGGATGGTTGTTGTGTTTTTCGTGGCCTTATACTAAATTTTATCACAATCTCTAATAATTTGCACACAAAACATTAGGCAAGTGCACCTATCATTATAATTAGTATAAGGGCAAGTAATTTAAATGTCGTATTCACGGGGATGATCAATTACCATTACTCACTTTCTACTCTATTGTTTAGTCTGTCAAATTTGCTTGTGAAAACTATTGAAATAACTACTAGGAATAAATATCTAACTTAAACAGAAAAAAATAGTTTATGTAAATTTCAATTTGCAAGAGAAAATTTTAATTGAGAGAATAATACTTGAATGGAAAATCCCCCTAGAATTACCTATATGATAGAAAAGTCCCTTGGTTAATGAATTCCCCGTCTCATGCTTGATGAAATTCCTTAATTAGAACTCAATCTATCTCTAGATGAAAGTCCTTTACTCTTAGATTAATTAGTTGAAATATCTTTCTAACCGATTCAACCTAAAAATGCATTTAGATTAGTGAATTTGCAATTAGATTTCTCTAATTACCAAGAAAATGTTGAGGTTCCTACTAGTCACCTAAATCATCCCCATTGTTTGTGTATGGTCTATTTCACCCTTCCTTTCTCAATTCCAAGTAAAAAATCCAAATTATGAACCAATTAGCAACTGAATTAATTCAAGCAATCAAACCCTCAAATTAGATTTCTCTAATTACCAAGAAGATGTTGAGGTTCCTATCTCTGGTCACCTAAATCATCCCCATTGTTTGTGTATGGTCTATTTCACCATTCCTTTCTCAATTCCAAGTGAAAAAAATCCAGATTATGAATCAATTATCAGCTGAGTCAATTCAAACAATCAAACTCACAAACAATCCACAAGAATTTGGAATTCAATCAACCAAGAAAACCAATCATTCACATAGATAATAACTAGGGTTCATAACCATCCAAGTATTCAAGAATTTAGCTCATCAACATATTACAATTCAAATAACATAACGCAACAAAGAAAGAGAAAGAATTGCTCATTTTCATGGCTCAAATATTCTCTTCTTCAAAGCTTGGAGTTCTCCAACTTGGTTGTGAAAAGTTGTGTCCTTGAGCTTGAATCTTCAAGATTAATATTCTCCTTCAAAGATTTGATCTTCTCTCTTGATTTCTCTTGCAAAGATTGAAGATTTGGGAGAGGTTTTGGATGTTTTTCTCTCTGTTTTTCTCCTCTTTGGAACCCTAGGTGGCCGCCCTTCAAATGACCTAAAAGGGTATATATATACCTCCTAAAAAGAGAGCCAAAATTGCAGAAAATTCTGTTTTTGCCAAAACGGCACCGTTCAGTTTATTGGTGCATTTAGAGCATTAAATAGGATGATCTGGTCTTTATGTCTTCATTGAAGTTGTAGATAATAATCTTATCGTTCTACAGAGCTTTGAATCACCTCCATTGGACATCTAGAACTCAAGATATGGTAATTACACCACAATGTGTCAAAACTGCAACTAAATCCAGAAATACTGACTTTGCACTATATGTAGGATGACCAAACGAATATGGATTGATATAAATGTTACCATTCTAGAAACTTTAGAATCTCGTCTATAATTGTCTAGAAGATCATGTTCTCATTTGAAATCACTAAGGAGGTCAAATTCCCACTTGATTATGTTCTATCATGCTGCCCTGTTTCTGCTAATCTGTTTTGCATTCTTCTTTTTTTTTTTCTTCATTATAAGTATGTACAATCTCCTTCATATCTTCATTGTACTCCAAATCTTCGCTAAACTCATCTAAAGCAAATAAAAGATAAAGGAAGTGTAAATGGTGTTTGAAACACCAAAATTCAATAAAAATTTAAGTTCAAAATGATCATTATACTAAGCACAAATATGGAATATCAATGGTGTAAGAGTAAGGAAAATAAAACAACTAACCACTGCTCTAGGTGTGGAAATGTTGGGCATAAAAGCAAGACCAGATACACATTGCTCACAAGTGAGTGTGGTTACATAGGTAAGTATACAATAACTGCTAAATATGCACTTTCCTTTTTAAACACCAAAAACTTATTCAACTTATTCCTTTTTGAACACCAAAAACTTATTCAACTTATTTAACATCTAGGTAACCACTTCCTAGACCCCAATTGGTCCAAGTAGTGCACAAGTAAGCCAAGATCTCTAGGGGAGAAGGGGAACGACAAGAGAGAGAGAGAGAGAGAGAGAGAGGCAAGGGCAGTGGTAGGGGAAGAATGGGACTTGAGACTAGGTTGGCTTATGGAAGAGGAAATAATGTCAACAATGACATATGTATATACTTAAGAGGGTGTGTATGTAGCTGGGCTAGATGGAAATGGAGATGTAGGGATAAGGGTAGAAGGATAAACTCAAACTCTAAACAAAGGCTGGTGGTGTTTCAGGTATTAGTTCAGAAACTGTGAAGGAGTTTGGCCAAATCAGATGGCTTTTAGAGGATTACAGGCCAGTGAAGCATTGACACAAAAAGTTGTGGCTATCACACATATGTATTTCCACTTATTTCTATTTTACTAAATTATTTTACTACAACAAACTAGTCTACAAACTACACTATCTTTTAGGTTCAGGTTTTGGGTACAAGATTTGGGGATGTAACATTCGCAAGGCAAGCATCCTCAAGTGATATTCATTTTCAGCAAGGTGACTAATCATTGGGGGAACAAAGTTGTTGATATTGTTATATTATTTTGCTGCTGTCAGAAACTAGAAATCAGTTGGTTATTTTGATTGTAATGAGTAGTTGGATAACCTACTCCTTTTTGCTCTCATTTTTTGTTTATGTATAAATTATGTTGGAACTCAACTTGGATTATTTTGGCTATAATGATTTGATGATGAAAAAGAAACTTTTTTTTCTCTTGATAAACAGTAGTAGTAGAAGTGTTCGAATTTGATTGCAATTGCTTTTATAGATTTGTGGAAGCATTGGTCTCTTTACATGCATCTCATTTGAGGGTGCATTTTCAAAAATTTTCTTTTTCTTTCTTCTTACTAGAGTTTGGACAAGGCTAGATATAGGTTAAGTGTTTACAAAATGGTGGTTTTCAAACTGGATTTCTGGAAAATTTTGAAGCTCATGCTTTTGTGTTTGTTTTTCCTGGAGGTTTTAAAAGGCTAGGAAAGTTGAGTGCAAGAGTAGGGAGAACAAGGGAGTATAGGGGGAAAAAATTTGAGGGTGGCTGTGAGGGACATTGGGTAGGGCAGAAGGTAATTAGATTGTTAGTAGGGCTAAGGGTAGTTTTGAAAAAATATTTTTCTAACATTCGCAAATACAATTTTCATTAGTTGACATTAGGGTTGTCAATGGGTCGGGTCTTACCCGGACCCGGCCCGATAATCTCGGATCCGGGACAATATTTATATCCGTTTACCCGGACCCGGACCCGATAGTACATCTTCTAAACGGGTACGGGTACGGTCCACAAAGTTCCGAATCCGATGACCCGATTAAATTTTGAATAATAATTATTTTATATACTTATTTTTTTTATAACCGTTAGATGTGTTTGATCCACCTGTTAATTATCTATAAATTTATATTAAAATACCTTATCGGGTCTACCCACACTTGACCCGAGACCCTATAGGGTAGGGTACGAGTCTACTATATTTGGACCCGTCGTACAGTTCTTTTGCGAAATTTTACTAAAGAGAGCGGTGGTGGGATCACTTTAACCGCGTATAAAATGTTTAGGGACTACAAATATTAGAATAAAACTTATAGGACCAGAAGATGACGAGACCCAAACTTCAAAGGCCAAATCGGCTATTTTCCAATCTAAAGTTTGAACCAAAAACATTAATGGAACCTATGTCCTGAAATGTGTTTTGTGTGGAAAAAAAGTACTCCCTCCGTTTCAACATATATGTTATATTTTCCTCTTTAACTTATTTCAAAAAATATATATCCTCTTTTTATATAAATGCTGTATTTATTATTTTATTTTTAACTTTATCCTTGTCTACAATAGCCTATTTAAATGCTCTTATTTTTAAAAAACTGTTAATTTTTCAATCAACCACTTGAAACACTAATCCTTAATATTAAATTTGAATTTGATATACTAACTAATCATTTTTAAGTAAGGTCATTTTAGATAAATATTAAACTTTTCTATAAAATTTACCAAAATTTGAGTATATTTGAATAGAATTTAGGTTTGAAATTTTTCGTTTTAGATTTCATAAAAGTAAATTATTTGTAAGAGAGAAAGTGAAATCCAAATTGAAAAATTTGTATTGAGTTTCGCAATGAAACTTAATCCAAATACATTCTTGTGTAAAAAGAAAATAAGTTATATATTTTAAAACAGAGAGAATATAATTTTTACAGTTTAAATGCTAAATTTAGTAGATTTAAACTTTGAATATTAAAACAAAATTTGAGGAAGTTTTAAGAGTTACTGAAGCTTTTTACCCTAGATAAAATCACTAGGACATGGACATATATTATTTCTTACCAATTCTACCCTGCATCTAATACCTACCACATTCCAATAAAATCTTTAACCAATGGCTATAATACTTCATATTTTCAAGTTTACAAACTTCATTTCCCAAAGTCTATTAAAAATTCATTCCGGTAATGACGATTTTCTTAATCTCTATGTTAGTGTCCAAAGTGACATATTGCCAAACAGTAGTAGGGAAAGAAAAAAGAAAAAAAAAACACAAATGGAATCCAAATCCTTCCCATATGACATCTCCAAATTATTATCTCTGTCATAAATGAGTATCAAGAAAGAATATACTTCTACATCCAAGTAGAATAATTGAACCGGATTACTACCTCTGTATCAAAACATGTATAGGCCTATTCACAACATACAATAAATTGATATAGTTAACCCCTCAAAATTTTGTATTTCAAATGAATGTTCGGTTTTGAACTGCAAAGTCAATTCGTTCGATAAAGTTATCAACTGTCATGGCTCCCAATTCTCCACCGTGCCTAGACCTAATTGTTAGAGTTTCTGTTTCCACCTCTTTGGGGCCAACAACAGCCATCAATGGGATTTTTTGCTTCTCTGCATTTCTGATGAGCTTAGGCAAACGCTCACCACTACAGACTTGTACGCGAATACCAGCATCTTTCAGTCTCCTTGCTACTTCTTCACAGTATTCAAGCTATAAAATATATGCAAAACATGAATTAGCATGAAACAACTCGCTTTATCTTGCCAAGATCTGAAAGAATTTATAACTTCGATGTTAACTTTAGATGTTAGTTTCTTCGGGAACAGATGGCCCTTTTATAACGCTCTTAATACAGGTAAACTTATTGCATCCAGCTGTAGTCTGCAATCCAGCTTCTTTTAGTAAACCTCTATAGATCCAACAGTGAACCAGAAACAAACTTTAACTGTTCAAATTGATGGAACTTTGTATTTACCTGTGTATCTGTGACAGGTAGAACTCGAGTTTGGATAGGAGAAAGCCATAAAGGAAAATCACCAGCATAGTGCTCTATGAGGACTCCAAAGAACCGCTCCAAGGATCCAAGAACGGCCCTATGTATCATGATAGGACGCTTCTTCTCTTGATTTGAATCAACATACATGATGTCAAAACGCTGGGGTAAATTGAAGTCCACCTGACAAGATGAAATTTGATAATCAAATGATGTTACTAATAAGTTAGACCACTCAGGTTTAAAGTCAAACGTTCACAGCTGCAATTTGGTATGCGTCTAAACAATTCCCAGTATCCCCAGAATATATATTCTCACCCTTTGCTTTAAGTATATGTAGTTCGTCTCAAGTGTTTTTACTTTTCAATAACTGAAAACTAAAATGCAATTCATCTCCCATTTTTCTATTATTTCATCCACTACCAATCATCATACTTTTGTCTAAAAGATTGTATCTACCTTTGGGTTTTCATGACACTATAGATCCAAATTTGAAGAAGATATCTATGACATAATTTTTTGTCTTTAATTTTTTCTTTTAAAAATACCTTTCACAGACATACTTGCTTATAGTTATATAAGGTATACTAATTGCTGACACAAAAATGATTATGTACTAGACATGTTTTCATCATTCATTTTTGTATAGTAGACAAATGTTACAGAACTAAAAAGAGCACTGACAATTACAAAGTAAAAAAGGAAAAGATTCTTAAATGGGACTCTGAAGCTCAAACTTCCACATATTATCAGGTCAAAATTCCAGCATTTGAAATAAAGCTTAAGTTCACAAAGCCAAGCCCTTTCATGCTTGAACGCCACGCCCTTTCATGTTTAAGTTCTGCTTAAAGGCCAAAGATGGTTGACCTGACATTTTGACCCAAGTCAAAATTTTCAGGTTTGCATTTGGGCCTAAACAAGATAGGACAATAAACAATCTGATGCACTTTTGAGATCAGAAGAAAAGGTCTGGAAACTTAAGCAGTTCTCATTGATAAATATTACTAATAACTCATGCTTATTGTATTCTGCAAAAGAGAGGGCATTTCAGCAATCCATTCTGAAATCCTTTCACAAATAGAGCAGGTAGTAGTAACATATTTTAAAAAGCAGATCAATTTGAGGTTGCAGTTCTACTAGATAGGACAATGTGTTAAGAATGCAAAGTGGAAACTCGAGTAGGTTGGTTACTTGAATCTTTTAGTCCCTGTTTATTCTACTGAAGTACAAGGCAACAATCTTAATTCTAAAGAGACATGATGATTTCATCCACTTCATGAAACTAGTTGTTTGTCTATGGTAGTTTCTTTCTTTGAAAAAGTGCTAGTTCAAAGAATAAATTGGTTCAAAAAGTACGCCATTTATTATTTGGGAGTGTAAGATTCTTCTCAAATCTTAGTGTTGTCTTGGCTTGTTATGTAAGTTTACTGGGATTCGAGCATGCTATCTTCTTAGGTCAGTCATTCTTTTTGGAATTCTAGTTCATCTATCAAACAAGTCCGGTTTGTGCATCCGAAGCATTGACAATCTGCTCCAGGTAATTATCCAGATAAAATGAGTAATGTGGTCAACTAATAAGCAATAAATTGACATGTAAGGGAGCCAAATATGACTATCAAAAAATTAACAGCAAACAGAAACATATTGCCTCTCAATTGCATCCCTATCCCAAATGTGTGTTTGTTGTTATATAATGTGTTTTCACCTTTTACTCCTTTTTACTAGTGAAATGCGAATACTAGTCTTTTATGCCTCAATACTGCTAAACTGAGATTGAGCCAAGAAAAAGCAGCAAATATAAAACTTGCATCAGTGGAGAGAAAGGACTATTAAGTAACTGGAAACACAAAGGGCCACAAGATGGAAAGGAAGATGCTGGGAGGGTTTAATGCCCTTTTACAGTTCCAAGTAGTTATGATAAATCTCGAAACAAGTCACGAAGATAAGAGCACACCTGTATAGTTGAGCATTGCCATTTCCGTCCAAGAGCATCCTCAATTTTAAGATCAATTTTTGGTCCATAGAAGGCACCACCACCTTCATCTATGTCATAACTCCATCCTTTATCATCCAAAGCATCCTTTAAGGCTGAGGTTGCTTTTAACCATATGTCATCACCCCCCACAAATTTCTCTGGCCTTGTTGAAAGGTTTACTTCATACTTGTCAAAGCCAAACTGCAGCAATATTTCTTCTGTAAGATCCAGTACTCCCCTTATTTCATCTTTGATTTGATCTTCTAAACAAAATATGTGTGCATCATCCTACAAAATTGATAAGAATGATGATATCAGCAGTAGCACTCAGGAAGCGTTGAAAAAGCATTAATTGCATGAAAATCCTGATTAAACAATGAACAGTATAATTCTCTAGTCATCTAATGAAAAGAGAACATGAATATGCTTCATGTTGACGTGACTGCTAATATTTGCAGAGACATGCAGAGCTTAAGGTGCCTCTTTGGAAAGTCACGTCCTGAATTATAAAGATAGGATTACTGATCTCCTCACATAATCTAGGGTTTCGCACATCAATTTGTGAACAGCTTTTTGTGATCATATGAAAGAAAAGCTAGTTTCCATTTCAATATGATGAAGAAATAGAAGAGAATATAAGAATCATGATCGTGGCCTTCAATGCAACATATAAAAAACAGACTCAATATGAACTACAACAGTGACTAATAAAAACCTTTTCTGAATAAAAAGCCCTTGATTGGCATGGAAATATTTCTGTCTGCATTATCTGGACAGAAACCCTGGCTCCTTCATTCTAATTCTGGAAAATCCCAATTGAAGAACTAAACTATGAAATGGAGCTCAATAATGAATTTCATATGTTAACCTCAATTTACTGAAGAAAATTAAGGGAAAAAGTTTAGATCACCAACATCTGCAGCCTAATACAGTAAAAGAATTATACCTGAGTAAAGCCTCTCACACGGAATAGACCATGCAGACTACCAGATAACTCATATCTGTATACAGTTCCAAGCTCCGCAACCCTAATTGGAAAATCCCTATAAGAGTGTAACTTCCGTTTGTAAACAAGTATATGGTATGGGCAATTCATTGGTCGAAGCTGATAGAGTTCATCCTCAATCTCCATCTGCTCATACATATTCTCTTTATAGAAGTCCAGATGACCACTGATCTTCCACAGATCTGCCTTTGCCACGTGTGGTGTATAGAGCAGATCATAACCATGCTGGATATGGATCTTTTTCCAGGCATCTTCTATAATATGCCTTACAACAGCCCCCTTGGGATGCCAGAAGACTAAACCCCCGCCAGCTTCATCCTGCAGTTATGAAGTGATGCAAGTACCAATTCATCTTTGCAAATCTAGCAATGGTAAATCTCAGGTCCTCTAATTACAGATATAACTTTTCAACTTGTTACCTGTATAGAAAAGAGATCAAGATCTTGACCAACACGCCGGTGATCCCTGCGTTTTGCTTCTTCTTTAAAGTGAAGATATGCTTTTAATTGCTCCACATTTTCCCATGCTGTTCCATAGATCCTTTGCAGCATGGGCTTATTTGTATCTCCCCTCCAGTAGGCACCAGCAACTGATTCAAGTTCAACAGCTTTCCTATTGATTTTTCCAGTAGATTCAACATGAGGTCCAGCACAAAGGTCCCACCATTCATTGCCTTAAAGTACATAGAACAGATAGGAGAAGCACTTAAAGATTAAGAACTGGGAAGAAAATGTAGAACTTCATTGAATCTTTTCAAAAGTTGAATTGTATGGAGATTAAGATGAATTAATACTTATTTTTCTTAGTTCCAGCACATCAAGTGTCAGGAATCTATTGATGTGACGTGATGTGATGATAAGAACTAAGGTAGCTCACTATCTTATTCTATTCCTCTTGCCTAAACAACTTACAAATCATAATAAATATCATGGTTGTATAAGTGGCGAGCTTCCTCTAAGTGTTAACTATTCCACTTTGTTACCATATAGAATCTAACCAATGATTATTTTCCATTACCTAATTAAAGAATTTATTATACTAATACCATTCTTAGAAACATTGCCAGTATATCAGACTTATTGACGCCATTGTATAAAGGTCCATAGGCAAGGCAAACCAAAATGGACACATTACATTCACTAGTCAAAGCCACACATATGTCACAGAGAGAGAGAAAGAGAGAGAGTAGTTTTTTTTTTTGATAGATAAGAGAGAGAGAGAGAGAGAGAGAGAGAGCAGTAGCTAAAATAACAACAAACTTTTCTTTTTTTTTTTTTCCCCCTTCTTTCTTTTGAGAGAGAGAGGCAGATTTGTCCATTAAGATGCACTGTATACTTATTAATGTGTATTTTTCTAAAGCTCATAATCTGTTTGCCCTGCAAGCAAATAAATATATGAAATTTCATCAATTTTACACAATTATCCCATCATTTCATTTGTATCTAGGCGCTAGTCAATAAACTACATAGAATGGGGAAAAAAAATATTCCAACCACAAGCAGTAAAACCATCATCTTGTAAACAAAAATCAAGAGACAGAGCTAGAAGAGTTTCTGGTTTGAAAATCCTTACCTATATGATAGATGGTGATTGATTCATCCTTGATGCTCTCCAATATCTCCATCTTATATGGTTCATTGGCAGCCATTATTCTTCTTTGAGCCTCATTTCTGCTAACTTCCTCTCTTATCAGTGGTAGATTTTTACCAATTATGCGATCCTACAGAGTGATACAAGAATAAATTCTGTATCGAACAAGCATGGGAAAATGAATGTCTCTTCAAATCCTAACATTCCACAATACAGATGAAAGAAGAAGGGATCACTAGTAAGATTGAGCCGGCTAACCATTTCCTTCTTAATCATTTTCAAATCTTTATCAGTCAGTGGCTCCATATCAAAGTCATAGTAGAAACCACTTTCAATCCACGGACCAATTGTCACCTTTGCGTCAGGGTAGAGCTTCTGAACAGCCATGGCCATTACATGGGCACACTGCGGTGGAACAGAAAATTGATATAAAATAAGTACAACTAAAGTTTTTAGAGTGGCATCCTTTGTGGGTTCCTTAATGCTATGTAGTCATACAGCTATGGATCACACAGTTTAAGATTGAAGAGGGTGTATCACAGGAAGGAAAGGAAAATATAGCAACAAAATGGAAACATGCAAACAATTCACCATATAGAAATGATGATTAGTTAAAAGAGTACAAGATTCCTTAAAATTAAACACATTTTTATCATTCTTAAAATTTTTATATCCTTGAAATTCGAAAACAGTTCCACTTGGACACACATTTTAAGAACTTGAAGGTTCTCAAGGTTTTCCTATTTAACATGCATGCTAAGACAAACACAGTGGACAGGAGTCCTTGAGTTTCAATTCAAAAGAAAGCAAGTTTATGAAAATTGGAAAGCATATTTAATTTCTGTATCAGCCTGCAACTCCTAACATCTAGGACAAGCTATTCTACTTTGTGCCAAACAAATCTTAAACAAAATCAACCACAAAATAGAGACACACATCAAATACTGTGACAAGAGCCTTCAAGTCATGTCAAACTCAGAATGAAGTTCTCAAGTTGGCAAACATTTTTAAGACAGACTACAGAATAATTAATCAAAAAGTAATAAGTTTGGCACATCTAGCAAAACTAATATTTTTATAATGTTTAAAATTCTCTTTTTTAAGGGGAGTCCTGTACAATTTCATTCAAGCTCGAGAAAATATAGAATTTCACATTCCTCTTCCACTAACTTTTACAAGACTAGTAACAATCTAATTCTTCGAAAGATGGTGGAGAGAATGGGGGAATTCATGTCTATGGCATTTCATCATCTCTGAATTACTAATCATGTTGAGTTCTGATAATCCTGCTTCCATGGTAAAGCAAGTATCAACACACTCCATGATATTACAAATGGTTCAATTTCAAATGCCG
Organism: Rauvolfia tetraphylla; assembly: GCA_030512225.1. Lineage (NCBI taxonomy): Eukaryota > Viridiplantae > Streptophyta > Magnoliopsida > Gentianales > Apocynaceae > Rauvolfia > Rauvolfia tetraphylla. The sequence goes on from JAJQKT010000012.1 coordinate 4,800,901, forward strand.
CTCATCTGCACATTTGAATTATCCGGAAAGTTGAAGAAGGCCAACAGCTAGTAGAAGTAAAGAAAATTTGGTGGTTCAGTAGATCTCTCTTTTGAACAAGCTGGAAAATTAAATCAAGCAATTAGAAATCCCCTGAGAAAAGTTAAAGTAAAGAATTCTCCACTCAAATCCTTGATTCACTTTACAAGGTACATCATCAAAACCTACAAAATAGGGACAGAAGAACTACTATCTATCCTGGGAAACGGAACATAAATAAACAAAAGTTAACTACCAAATTCAATGGTAGAGTCTAAGAAACTTTTAAATTCTTCCGCTGCTCTTGTTTTGCTACTAATATCATTGAAAGCTTTATCAGGCAGGTTTTAAAAAAAATGCTAAATGTCAACCTTAATAATTTGAAGAGTAAAGCATATGCTATAAGGGATAAAATGTTTCACAACAGAGGTTGTGAAAAGCATAACCGGTTCCTAAAATCCTCAAGAAATTCAACCAATCTAACTACCCTGCATGAGTATCATCATTAAATTACCTAATATAGTTAGATCACCCGTATGTTATTACTTCTCATATCTTGAATCATCACCGTGTGTTACAATTATTAGATGTCAACTTCTCAAAGTCATCTTTTCAAACAAACTATTTTCCAGAAGTACTTCTTAACCTAATAAATCTCTACATCCTACCAGAAGGGCACAAAAGCTACTTCCTTTACCAGAGACAACTTTCAACTGATAAGTATCGCCAACTAATATACAAATACAGAAGCATACTGATTTACAAAATTGGAAAGCATATATTATGGAAAAGATTCAAAATTTTAATTCGTATTCTAATTTCCTTACAGTGTGGCGAATCCTGAGGAGTGTCTCAGATGACTCATTAGTAGGAAGCACCAAATTTTCCTCAGAGGAAACTTCCGCTTCTTCTTCTTCTCTGGAAACAGCGGCAGCCGCAGAATCCACTGAATCAGTAGCCATGGCTGAGGATGAGAATCCGTTCCCGTTATTCTTGTCAATATTGTAATTACCACACCCATTTTCCTTCATAAGCTTTCTTTTCCGGTAAATGGAATCCGAAAGGGTCTTGATTGGAGGGAACACGGGAATTGAGCTGGAGGAGACTGTGAAAGAGGAAGTGTATAGTTGAAGAGAGGAAATTGATAAAGCCATTCTGTCAAGAACCAGGATGTTTGGGGGAATAGACTGCACTTGACCTTCTTTCCTTTCCTTTCCTTTCCAATGGGAAATTCTTACTGGAAATTCTTGCGACTGAAACTGAAGAAAGAACTCAATCCTAATTCAAACGAAGTCAAAGTTTCCAGTCTTTTCCGCAGACAAGAGATGAAAACGAGTGAATTCCTTTCTTTCTCAGCCTAAACCCAAAATTTCAGCAAAATCTTTCCACTCCCACCAATCTGTAAAGCTCCAGGAAGATAATTAACAAGAAATCACGAAGTAAGATTCGGAAGATTTCAATCTCTGGAAGAGAATTTCGAGCGGACTTTCATGAGAAGATGAAAAGAAGCTGTGGTGGTTGAGAATAGTAGAAACTATGTGGTCTAGTTATCCCTTCGTGCCATTGTAGATTAGCCGCTGAAGTTCAAAGTATCTGCTAAAACGGGTGGGCCACAATCCGACCCCATTGTTTACCCGAAATTGTTTTAAAATCATAAAGAGGGCCACAAGGTTTATGTAATAATGAGAAAGGCTCAAGTTATGCAAGGAAGTAAATAAAAGTAAAGAAAATTCAGTTTCTTTTTTGTGTCTGGTCTGGATTAAAAGAGGGGAAAAATGTGAAATAAATAGGTTAAGTTAAGTTTGGTTATAATCTAATTAAAATTTTTAAGTAATTATGCTTTGTTAATTTTTTAAATTCTTAGATTAAGTAAATAATATATTTTATTTTTGGTCAAATAGTATATTCCTATGTTACTATTAAAGTTTAAAAAATTAAAATAGTAATACATTAAATTTATATTACCAACTAATTTAGGACTATTTTAAAATAGTCAGAATTTGAAGTTCTTCTTTAAATTTTGTGACATCTATAAGGACTGAAATGAGATTAATTCTTTAAGAACGTCTTTAGTTTAAAACCAAGAAAAAATAATAAAAGTCAATGACAAGACGGCATTTTCGATATGTGCACCTTTACGCACTGTATCATATCCGTCATGCTCCTTTACACACGGCCCCACAAAAATAGAATAAGATATTGTTTTTCTTTTTCGGAAAGAAGAACAAAATATATTCTAAATAAATTACTGCTACTACGACATTTTCTAAAGTATTTTCTAAATAAATAAATTACTATTGTTACACTTTTCTAATCGGCGCCCTCTATCTTCGATCAAGCAATAAAACCTGAAGACCATTGCAGCAAATTGGAAGAGAGTCGAGCTTGAAGGCGACCGATTCATTGATTACGAGGAGGAATTTTTCCGATTAACGACGTTGATTCTGCAATAGCTTTCGAGAAGGAAGAAAAAGAAAGAAATTGGAGGATTGTCTGCCGTTGCGGCCATGGCTGATAACTCCAAGGAAGAATTTCTTCAACTCGTGAAGCGATTTGGGGCTTTTCTCACCCTGAAGATTACTAATCTCTTTCAGAGACTGGTTATTTCTCTCTCTTTCTCTATTTGCGTATGATTTTCTTTTTAATTTTTTTGATTATTTTGTTTGATTTATAAATTAGAAGACCTGTGGATCGCAAAATGTTTTTCTCTTTGTTCTTTTGCTTTTGCAGTTTGATGCAAGTTTATCGTTTTCTTGATTGCGTCGAAATGTTACTGTTTGGGCTTGATTTTAGTTAATTTCAGAAATAAGCTCAGAAATTTATGTGGAGTTAATGAAAGATGGTTTGGATTTGTTTGGAAGGCAAAGATGAGCCTGGGAGGTTACCTGTTGTATTCCGTATTGTTTGGAAGAGAAATCATTATTATATCATCATCATCTTGGCAATCGTTGACTACTTTACTTTAGTTGTATTTATTTATCGAAGAGTGGCTACTAGTGGAATGTTTGCTGGTTAAGTTTTGGACTTTAATTTTTTATGGAAAATTGGTAAACCTGAGTTTTATTGAAGTTGATTGTTGGGAATTTTTCATGGCATTTCTCTTTGAATTAGCTCAGAAGGGAGTTTGATTTTGGAATTTCTCGGATAAAGCTCTTGTGATAATGATGAAATATCAGCAGTCTTGTTTTTTTTCCTCTGTGACTATGGTTCTGTAATAGCATGATCTTTTTGGTCTTTTGGAAGAACAGGAATGCTTTTGATTAATTAGATTAGCACTGAAACAATGAAATTTGACTGCTTTCTTCCCGGAAGCTAAGGGGGTATGAGTTAATGTTTTCCCTACTTTTTCCTTTTACCACATATGGAGCACTTTATGAATTAAAGGGGAACCCTGGCCGCAAATAACAACTGATTATCCAACATTCAATAAATAAAACTGACTGATGATTGCCATAATTGCTGAGTGAACTGCCCTTCCTCTGATTACCAATTCTGAAGGATGTTGCCAATTCTGAACTCAGTCATGCTTGAATGTGAACAACCCATATTCAGAAAGCAGCATTCTATTGATTACCTTATTAGCTTCTTAATGGTATGAATTCCAAACTACCGCCAGAAAAAAGTGAACGTTTAAATTTCAGCGGGTTTCTTGGGCTTCCATAAAAGTGAGTGTTTTGCCCAACCTTCTCAGTCTAGAGACTAATATCACTGATGATGTACTTCCAATTGCTTCATAGAAGTCTTATTCAGAATATTAAAGAAAAAAAAAACAAAAAAGAGATTGAGTTTCAAAATGCAATGCCTTTTTGGGAACAGAAAAGGAATGGTGACTTTAAGCGGTGACTCCACAATATTGATTTAATGTTGAATATATATATATATATAATGAAAATACATTAAGTTAGACCAGAAAGTTTAAAGGTTGACCTTTTCTTGCATGTTGAGAGAAGTTTAGAGAAGGTTTCTATGATTTCTCAGTGCAACTGTTTAGAGATTATATGGTTTCTCAAAGGCTTCGTTCTTTTCTTTGGAGGTTTCAATCTTTGGTTTTATAGCGTGATTCTCCATACTACAAGAACCTAATGACCGTTTGTTATGGGTGGAACTTGAACCATTTTCTCCCTACACAGCCGTACCATATGAGAATATAATTACATTGCTTCAGATCCATGATTTCTCCTAAGATATATCCTACTCTCTCTCTTTCTCCCCCCTTCCATTCCTACTGAGAAAGAAAATAGCACAAGTTACTTTTAGAATTTGCAGTCTTTGCTTTTCTATTAAGGTATATGGTTTTTTCACATGAGAATCGCCTGTGCAGCAATCATCCTCTGAAGATCATTTAAAATGCTTGATGAAACTTCAGTCTCTGATGCTTAGACCTGGAAAGAATATCCTAAATAAGTCTCAGAAGCCTTGGGACACTTTTTTGGTCTTCTATTTTTTATACTTCTTTCATTTTTTTCTGTTGTATTTCAAAAATACTTGTTTTTGAAGTGTATAACTGACAATACAGTCTCTTGTGGTTAGACTTGGAAAGAATATCCTAACTAAGATTCAGAAGTCTTGGGACACTTTATTGGTCTTCTATTTTTTATTCTTCCTTCATTTTTTGTGTTGTATTTCAAAAGTATTTGTTCTTTAAGTGTATTTCTGAAAATGCTCATGTACATTTTTTTCCTGTCCAAGATGCGACGTTAAATCTGAAATGGAGCCAATTCCCACCCCATTTTTTCTGCCTCACGCTGCTTTACTATGTAATTTAACTCTGTGTGCCGCCAGAAATGTTTTGTGTTTTTAAATGGGAGAATCTTCTGTATTCTACTTCTATATCACAAGGCATATAATTGTTAAACTTGTAGTATGCTGCAGTCAAAACTTACAATTTTTATTCTCGCTACTACTATGAATCTCAAGTTGTGCCAACTGTGTTGTATGTACATGCTTTGGCTGGACATATTCTGTTGTATTACCATATCAGATGACCGAGCATTGAATGAATCATTTAAAGAAAAAAAAAATTAGAAGCACACTTGGAGAGCAACTAAATGGTTCTTGATTCTCGTTGTATGTGATTTAGATTATTTAAAATCTACAAAATGTTTTCCAGCCGGAAATGTAGGAAAAGCAAACAACTTTAATGAGTTCTTTTGCAATGCCCAAACTGCCCTCATTCAGAATACTATCTACCAGCTTATAGTTACATCAAAATTATCTTGATAGGCATTAACATTTCATCTCTCTTCCCCCCAACCCCTCCCCCAGCCTCCCTGTTTCCTTAAATTTTTCCTTAAGGTGGCCGTGTGCTGTTCATTACTATAATAGTTAAGAAATTTGGGAATGCATGTTCTTTGTGCTAATTCTAAAAGGAAATGAATTCTTTGGTAAACATTGAAGGCAATATATCTGAAGGAGCCAAAAATTGTGATTCTAGAGGTTATGTTGTACCACAAGTTTTCAAGTGCTTTCCTTTCATCTCCCTTGTACATCTTCTTTCTTTAATTCAATTTCATCTTTTGAGAAACGAGAGGTTCAATTGCTTTTAATTCGGGATATTTATCCTTACTAGGCATGTTAAAATTGTACCAAGTAACATTTGATTTAATCAGAAATTGATACACTGGATGAAATCCAAGTTGATAAGAGACACTCCTGGAGTCAAAGAGGATATATCATGTGCATATCTACTAGAATTTATAAAATTTCCTCTCTGTTTATAGATATTCTATAAGTTTTTTTTTTTTCAAAAACCACACTGACTATTAGTTTCTGAATTTTTCTATGCTGAGAGTATGCATCATTAATTTCTCATAGACTGGTTATAAGAGGATGGAAGGTACTTGTCAAGGCACTAGAAAGTTTCTGTCAATAAAAAATATCAGATCTCCTGAAAACATTTTTAGCATAAGTAGAATAGACAAAAGCAAACAAAAAGAAAATTTCAGTGAGTGAATGGAAGCAGTGCTGCATCTTTAATTGCGAAACTAAATCCTCTTTTGCCTGTTCTTGTAATTCAACTTTGGCCAATAAATTATATGGTTGTTTGCTTATTCTTGGATTGAAACTCTCTTCTGTATTCCTGAAATAATATTTGCCATGGATCTAATGAATTAGGTCTTCTGAAAGTATATTTTGAGTTAGCCTTTTTCATAGATTATTTCAGATGCCTGTTGGTTTGTAGTTTCATGGCCTAAAGAAAGAAACATATTCTTTTTGTTCCTCATCTGTGTCTGTGCGTGTTATAAAGGAATAGACATGGAAATATGCATGGACACGCTCATATATGAAACTTGTTCTGTGTTCTAATCAAAAGGTTAAAGTTGAGTTCACCTAGCCAGATGAGCTTCTTGATTTCAGCTTACCCCAATTTCGAGTGGTACGCCATGCATGAAACCTGTTCTGTATTCTAATTAAATGATTAAAGTAGAGTTCACCTAGTCAGATGAACTTCTTGATTTCAGCTTACCCCATTTTCAGGTGGTATGCTAATCTATAATACTTTCTGGATTAATGATTGCAGGATTCACGGTCAGTAGCAACTTTAGCAGTGTTTGCATTAGGATTTGTTGCTTGGAGAATGTTAAGATTTCCTAGTGGACCACAAAGAAGGCAACCTAAACGACAAGCTACTACACCTAGTAGTTCTGGTGTCAGTCATGCAAATGCAGATTCAACATCAACTGTAGTTGCTGCCTCTTCAGAAGATTCAAGAGCACAGAATGTAATTGATGAGTTCTTTCAGCTAGCAAAGGTGACATTAATTTTGACATGTATCAGGAAATTGTATATTAAGAAATTTGTATACCAGTGTGTTGAAATTCTGACTTTACCTACTTTTTCCTCCTTCCCTTCCTCCATCTCAGCCAACTCTAGGACAAATAGTGAGACAGAGGTTAAGCGAAGGGAGAAAGGTAAGCTTGTAAATGCCCTTAATAAATTAGCACTATTTGTGAATTTGTTTTCATGCTTTGGGGAATAGCAATGTGCTAACGCTGGATTTTAATGGCTTGAGCTGCTGAGCCAAACTTGTGGCTTATCAAACTTTTCATGGCTGAATAACAAATGTTTGTTGTAGCTTCATTGGACAGGCTTATCTAGATGATTATTATTGTCCTGCCTGAGTATCTGGTTGGCCTTTTGAAGGGTAGAATCAATATGTAAAATGACGTATTTTATGAATAGTATTTGGTAGTCTGAATTATTTTACTTTGAGCTGCTAAATTAAAATTAATGTAGGAATGTAGAAAATAAGCATAAATATTCAATCAATCGGCTACTCAATGGATATCTGCTACTAGGAGCATGGATGTTTGTGTACAATCCATGTTTTTCCATGCCATGCTTTGCATCTTGAGTCTAAAACCTTGGTTCTTTAATGTGCCTAATTATTCTTGAGTGACTGAAAGTAACAGGCATTAAACAGAAAATTATGTCGAAAACTTTTGCGGCTTTGCAGTTGCATTCCTTGTTCTGGTAGCAGTAAAGTGTTTTCCGTTGTCAGAATGCAAAACCTGGTTGGTTTAGTATTCAAGAGGGTAGCAGGAAGGAACACTGTTTTATTTTTCCGACAGGCCCAGCAATTATGGTTAATCTATGCGTAACGGCTCCACCGCCTTCTTGATGTTGTTGTCAAACTTCATCTCCTGCTGATGAACTCATAAATTCAGCAGTTTTTCTTTCTAGTCATGGATATTGTGGAAATATTGACCTTGAAAATCTCATTACTTGTTTAGGACTAAGTTCATCATTATAAACTTCTCTACTTGATGTTATTTCCTTTCATTGTTATCCAAGATCTTACACAGTCCTATTCTTTAGGTGACATGTAGGTTGCTAGGCGTGATCCTTGAGGAAACTAGTCCAGAGGAGCTTCAGGTTGTTTACTCTTTTCAGGGACCTTCTTGAGCCATCTTCAGAAATTTGTTTTTCATAGAATTTTCTTTTTGTTATCAGCAGAAACAAGCTACTGTTAGATCCTCTGTGCTCGAAGTGTTGCTCGAGATCACAAAATTTTGTGATCTCTATCTTATGGAAAGAGTGATAGATGATGAAAGTGAAGTAAGTGGTGACTGTAAGCTGTTCTAAGCTTTTCTTTCTCTGTTTTACTTTCCTGTCAAGTCAATAAGGAGACATTTTTTGCTACGTCTGGATGCAAACTCGATTCTTTTCTTTGCATACGAACTTTTGGCCGCAGCATTTCTTTTTGAACACCCACCTTATGTTCTCCTCCTTTGATTTTCACTTTATTAGATGATGGTCTTTCTTAAGAATAACAGGTTGACATAAATACCCAAAGCATCTTCCGCATTACATGCCTTCAGAAGAACGGATTAAAAGAAAAAAAAAAGAAGCTGTCTTTTAGATGATTTGCACTAAAATATGAAGCTGGGTAATAATTTAGAAGGAAAACAGCCACAAATTTTTATCTTCAGAAAGAGAGAGAAGAAAAAAAAAAGTCGCAGATATATTCTAGGAGAAATTCAGAGTACAATTCTGTTTACTGAATAAAAATTATGATGCATAGTCCGTGGTAGTCTTCTAACCCTGCCTCAACATCTTGCCCAATCAACTAGGCAAAGAAAACAAATCAATATATTTAATGAAGTGCTAAAGCAATTTGGAAATGTTAAGCTATACTAAAGCAATTAGGATAGACTGCATGCACAAAAGAAGCAACTGTAGCTACAGTGTACTTAAATGGTAATGTAAACAGTCGCATCCCAAAACTTAATCTCAAGCTGTTTTCTCTTGCATCAATCAGGCAGTACAATACTGTGCCCATCTGTTAGACTTGCAGAATGTCACAACTGTCTTATTACTGATCTACATATTATCTTTGTATTTTTTTTTTACTGTAGTATAGTTTTTCACAATTTATGCATAAAATGAATATGTGCAGAAAAAGGTTCTCCTAGCTCTTGAAGATGCTGGGGTTTTTACATCTGGTGGCTTGGTCAAGGATAAGGTAACGGCGAAAGGCCCTGACAAACTTTACTGCATTGTTACAAAATTTTAGTTATAGCATTCTATCTAAAATGTTGTAAATAATCTGTAGCATGAATTTTTAAGAATACAGTAGTAATTTGTTAATTATATTGCTCTACAATGTGGTGGTGTTGTTTTGTCTTTTTGGAAATTGTGAGTTAATATATTTGACATATCCTCATATTTTCTTTTGAAATAAACTTAAAGAGTAGCGGCTGTTAGACTCTTTTTACAGAACTTAATGGGAAAACAAAAATCTCTCCAGTTAATGCTGTAGTGTTTTGCAGATACCCCTTTCCAACCACCTGCTTTTGACTCCTGAAAGAAGAAGATAAAATAGAAGATAGGGAGAGAGAGAGAGAGCAAGGTAAGAGACAAAGGTTAGGAAGGAAGAAAGAAAAGAGAATAACTCGTTTTGGATTTGTTGTGAGAACTTATAATGCAGGACTTATAGGGATCTGAAACACTCTTCCCAAAATTCCTCTTTTATCAAACCTTTTATGGCATCTTCTGTCGACAAGTTTGAATCCACTTTGGAAAAACATTTCATCACTTCTTTGTAGGTCCCATAAAAAGCATTAAAAATGTAAATTAAATTTTCATTGGTACCTGCAGTTTCTATAACTGAGAGTGATGCACATTTGACAGGGATGTTCCTTTTACATTGAAGTTAGCTTACAGTTGAATAATATCTCGGTCACCTGGTCATGCAATCTTGTATTATGGTTGTGTTTGTATTCTTGAGTAAATTAAGAAAAGTTGGATTTAGGGGGAATTGAATTGGTATATTTGCTTCTCTGAAATTAATGATTTAAATGCTTTAAGAATTTATAACCTTTTAATTTCTGTACTGGTTATTACCTGCAAAATTTTGAAGGTAAAACAAGAAAACATCAGATAGGTTTCTTGTTTTCCATTCATTTCTTTCTTTCACCAGTTTGTGTTCTGTTGTTTCTCGTTTCATGACTTCCTATCACCTAGCCATGCAAGTTATGACCAACTATTAGGGTGATTATGGTTTTACTCATCACCTAGCCATGCAAGTTATGACCAACTATTAGGGTGATTATGGTTTTACTCAAATGTTTTTAGAAAATAAGATTAGGGAATCATGTTTACCTCATTACATAGCATATGATTCCAACAGATTGGTTTCCTTTTTAGTTGTCATTTGATTTTGGTTAACTGTTATATCTTTCTTTGGTTCTATTGATGGTTCTGAGGCAGCAATATTCTGTGTTTCTTTCTAGTTGTCATCTTGTACAATTTATTATCAACTTGCAGGTTCTTTTCTGTAGCACAGAGAATGGGCGGACATCTTTTGTTCGACAACTGGAACCAGATTGGCACATCGATTCAAACCCTGAAATTGTTACTCAGCTTGCAGTATGTTTTGAGTTCAGTTCCTAGGATTGTAGAAGTTTATTGTTATGAAAAGGAATTAAAGCATGCTTTTTTTAGTAGTTGATCGATGATTGGATTACATGAGAATGCAGATCATACTGTGCTTAGAAATTTGCAGAGAATAGTCTCTCTCTAAATCATGCCTTCTCCCTCATTGGTTTCAGAGATTTATCAAATATCAACTTCACATTTCACCAACAAAGCCTGAACGAATGGCTAACAACGTTTTCTACTCCGCATCCTTGGAACAATTCTTTGGTGGCACTTAACGTCAGTGACCGGGTAAAGATGGATTGCCTTCTCTCTCACGTTTCAATTTCTTTTTCTTGGTTTTGGAGTATGGCCAAGGCGTTATTACTGAACAATGTGGCTGCAACATGGATGGCATCTGAATTGCAGATGAGATATATTGTCTGTATTAGTAAGTGGTTCCAGACGTTGAATCTCTGTTTAATATGTAATAGAATTATTAGTTTAGCTTTCAGCAACAATACAAGTTTATTTAGAACTTGCATCCGCTGAGTTTTTGTAAGGACTGTGATTCATCAAAATCTAGAGAATATTTCAGGCTGCCGGGTTACTATATATTTTTTTTTTTGGTTACTGAATTCATTTAAACAGTCAAAATTTGCTTGAAATATAATCATTTTTTTAAGAAAAAGAGGACGCAAATCAATAGGAATGTGGCAGATGATGAAGAGAGATTGGTATAAATAATCACACTTGTTAAATACAGTTTTTTTTTATTATATAAGTAAAAAAAAATCATTTTCTTAAGCAATCGCTCTCCTCTATTACTTTCTCTATTAATCATTTTCTTAAACAATCTTTCTCCTCTATTACTCCCTCTCTCTCTTAGTAAATTTGAATTCGACAAATAACGTTTTAAATTAGTTGTAACAACGCAATGAGTAATGATTTTATTAAAGGTTTTTTTAAATTTTTAGGTAAAAATTTTGAAAAATTGATAATCAGAGCTTGGTTTTTAGTTGTTTTTTCAACATTTGCCTGTACAGTTCTGCACATCCTAGTAGAATCTAACATGTAGTTCCACCGGGAGGTGAAGGGAATTGTGCAACCATCTTGACAGAACTAGGCTCTGGGTTTTGTCATTTCATGGTGAAACTACATCTTTGAGTTTCACCGTGATGTGGGGAAACTTCGCGGCGAGTTCCGCCTCTCTTAATTTTTTAAAATATTATAGATTATTAATGAAATTATTTTATGTAATTAGTATATTTAATTGTAATACAATTGTCAAATTAAAATTGTAATAATTATCTTAATAATTTGCATCAGAGCTCTTTATTTTTTGTTATTTTGCAAGTATTAGTAACACTTATTCAACAAAACTCGATATATGATTTGCAAGAGTATGAATAAGGCCGCAAAATGAGATTTTATCGAGTGTTGTATAGGAATAGTCAAGGGCCATCATCATCGGATGATTCCTTTGAAGAATTTCTAGATTATGATAAAGTTGATGATTTGAGTCTTTTTTTGAAGACACATGATATATTTTCTAGTAAAGAGGAGTTGAAAAATTGGGTGGATACAAAGGCATTGCAGGTGAAGACCTTCCTGATAATTGCTCGTTTGAAACGAGGTGACAGAAATAATTATGGATTTATCGAGCTAAGATGTGAGAGGGGCAGAGCTTATCGAAAATTTATTTCTGTACCCAAGGATGAGCTACAACAGAGGCAGGGATATCAAAAGTAAAGGAGAATATAGGTCGAAAGCCTAAGGGTACGAAGAAGTGTCATTGTCCATTAAAATTAATGGGTAGAGCGCTTTACGAGAGAGTGTGGAGTCTTGCAGTGATATGTAGTAAATATAATCACGACTTCGGAAAGTCCTACCACGGCCATTAATAGAGAGAATGACCGACCGAGAGTTGAACATCATGTAGCAAATGAATAAATGTGATGTGAAACCGAAACATATATTATATCATTTGAAGTAAGAGAACTCGAAAAGTGTCATCAAGTTTATAAATCCGATAATGCCATAAGCATGTTTCTTACTAGTTTATATATATATATATATTTGTATTAACATATGTCAATGGTAAAGTTAACATATGTTGCTAGTTGACACAAACTAACAAATTTGTACAATGCTAGACACAAGTTACGGCTAGCAAGCATGGAAGGCCGGACGGTGGTTCAATAACTTTTCAAATTGTTCACTAAACATGAATATATTTATTAGGATAGAGTGGAGCTAGATGCCGAAATTCTGAGTGATTGTGTGTTCGCTTACCTAGATTCAGGTGCACTTTCTCATGCGAATTTTTTTGTGTTAATAATAGATACGACATACAATACTAACAGGCACACTATATTACTTATGTAAAATTATCTTATTTTAACTATATGGAATGTTAATTAAACATATATATAACAATTGGTAAGTGGTTTAGTGTATCATAGTTCATTTGAAATAGGCATAACATGCGTACTCAAAGATCATTAGTGTAATGCCAACTAGCAAAAACTTTCTGGTTGCTAGCGCTTGGATGAGCAATGAGCAGGCAAACAGTTACCAGTGAATGCTGCAGTATGTCTAGACTATTTTTGATAGAGATTGCCCCGGACACATTATCGTGACTGATCGTGAGCCTAGGCTGATACAGGTCCTGACTGATGCTTTCTCTAATTTTGCACAAATGTTGTGCAGGCACCACATTGCTAAAAACATTAAGTATCGATGCTATAAGGTGTGTGGTGATAAGGGCATCATAGAAAAGTTTTCGAGGGTTTTGTGGAGAAATTTGGTTGATTCTCTTACGAAAGAAGATTACCATGATAATTATTCAAACATGCAATTATCATGGCCGCAATTTCAAAACATATTGAGGTATTTGGACAAGACATGGTTGGATTTACACTGGGAGCAATTTGGTCGAGTCTAGACAGGGCATATCTTACACTTTAGAACAGAAATGACAAACCGTGTTAAGAGCTCTCATTCAGCTTTGAAGTCCTATCACAGGAGGGATTCTGGAGCATTCGATACTATTTGGTCCAAAGTTCATTTTATGATTGAGGCTCAAATCGCAGAGATTAGAGGTATGCTAGAGCAGTGTCGGTTTATTAACAAGTACGAGATCCGTTTACATCTCATTTGGGTCCACTGTTCTACATAGTAAAACACAAAGAGTTGGAGATCATTTTAAATGAGTGAGATTGTGTGAACAAGATACAACACGACGTCAATCTTTGCCGATGTTGGTTGCGGCATAGTCATGGACTTTGTTGTTCCTACGAGATACTTACCTATTTGAGTAGTGGATAGCCTTTTTTGGATGATTTTCATCCATTTGGAATGTCCTTGACTTCTCGATGCTTGCCTTGCAATATCTCGATCATTCTTCATTGCATTCTTATGATAATCAATGGGCAATTCGAGACTTTGCAAAGTTGTTGATTAAGAGGAGTCAGAAGTAGATGAGTTAAATGTTATTTTTCAAATATAGTGGTTTTCAGGAATCTACTGTCTAGGTGACTAAAGGCCTACTAAATATGGACTTGACCAAAAAGGACAAGTCTCCTTGGATACATGTAGGTTCTCACAGCACCTTCAAGTGCCCGTCTGGCAATAGGCACATGTTCTAAATTTTTATGTAAAGTGTTGACACTTTATTATTTTAGCATTTTTTCTTGCAATGTCAAGATTCAGTTAGCATGGAACAATTGTTATGTCCACTTGATCAACTATTCAGTTCGCATGAAATAATTATTATAAATTTTTGAACAATTATTCAGTAAATATGGAACAATTGTTATAACATATTAACAATTATTTGGTCATGGTTGAACACTTGTTTAGTCATTTTCCCCTTTCACCTCTCACGTGGAGGCTTCAAACCTGCCTTCCAGGCCTTTGCCTTATTTATTACATCCCCTAATATTATATTCTCTGGCTAGAGAAGAAGGCATGTGATATTCTATATTTGTGCTCTATATAATTATCCTTTTGAGCTTGATTTTATGTTAAATTTGGGTGGTTTAATCACCATTTATACTCCCTTTATCTCTTATTTTCTTTAGGTGATATTATTGAAGATTTGGAATTAAATGAAGCAAACAAGAGAAATTTATACAATGAAGAAAAATAGAGAAATGCAGAGAAAAATAGACTGGTAGAGAATTTTTACGTGTGATTTTGACCTTCATACAGATTCCAAATGCAAAAGAGGTATTCTATACAATTATAGAAGACATTCTGAAGTTTTCAGAATGGTACAATTTGTGTCAATCGGAGTTTATTTGCCTACCCTACTTATGTTGCAAAATCACCTGTTCTGCATTGGGTTCCATTTTTGACACAGTTGGGTATAATGCTCATATCTTGAGTTTTAGATGCCCCACTGAGGTGATTAAAATCTCTGTGGAAATCTAAGATCCTGATCTACAACTTTTATGAAGGCATCAAGACCTAGATCAGCTGATATAGTGCTCTGAATTCAACTAGAATTCAAAACAGTGTCACAGTTGGACAGCAAAAACTTGCACCAAAACTGGGGGCAAGCGGCGCCATTTGGTGTGATCTAAGAGGGACCATTTGTGTCAATCTGAAGCTGATTTTAAGCTACTTTTCTCTCTCATTTAAAGCAGATTTTGATACCCCTTTAGGGCAGGAAAAAGAGGGACGGCTGGAGTTGGACAAAGATAGCAAAAACTCACTCAAATCCCATCCCAAAATCTTCATCTTTGCAAGAGAAATCAAGAGAGAAGATTGAATCCTTGAAGAAGGAGAACATCCACCTTGAAGATTCATGGAAAAAGTTGCAACTTTCTCAACAAAATCATGAAGAACTTCAACCTTGAAGAAGAGAGGAGATTTCAACCATGAAAATGAGCAATTCTCCCTCTTTCTTTGTTGTTTTATGTTCTTTGATTTGTAATATGTTGATGAACTAAACTTTTGAATACTTGGATGGGTATGAACCCTAGATTTTACTTTTGTGAATGAATTGTTTCTCTTGGTTGATTGAGCTCAAATTTCTTGTGAATTGTTTGTGAGTTTGATTGATTGAATTGATTTGGTGGATAATTGATGCAAAATCTGGAATTTTTGGATTGTTTTGTGGGTTTGATTGATTGAACTGTTTGGGTTAAAAATTGATTCATAATCTGGAAATTTTCACTTGGAATGGAGAAACGAAGGGTGAAATAGACCATACACAAACAATGGGGATGATTTAGGTGACTGGAGATAGAAACCTCAACATCTTCTTGATAATTAGAGAAATCTAATTGGAACAAAATGCATCCGACTAGAACCCAAGCAAGAAAGTGTTAAACCAAAAGAATAGACCCACCGCTACAGCTATCGTGAAGTAAAACCTCTTAACAATGCCGGATTTTATGTGCTCATGATTCAACATATGTGCAAACGCATCAACCACGAATGTAAACAAGTAGCCACATGATCTGTTTCCCTTCAGATTCAATCGCATAAGTATTTGGTCCCCATTATTTAGCACCATTAGTGCACTACGAATACATAATAATTATTCAAGAACAATTATTCTTTGGTGTCAATACTCAGAATAATTGTTCAACCAAGTCAAGGTTTATGGTGATTAATTGTTATGACCTAACACATTAAGGAATACTTACTCTTTCCCATCTAGAGGGATCCTCAAGAGTCCGAAGTTAACCAGCGTTGCTTCATCATGAGTCAATGCATTCAAATCACTCGTAGTGACGACGTATGCGAGCTGAACTTTGAACTTTCCTTAATTAGCTTCCTCTTCGTAGTTGTCTTCTAGGCCATAACAATCTTTGCTTGCACCAAAACCTTGCAAGTCGGTTGCAATCGCTTCCCCTACATTACCTTTTTTTGTTTGCTTCTCTGCCCTCAAGGCATCATCCACAATATCACATTCTTTTTCAGTCTCTAAATTGACGCTTCCTTTTTCATCAATCTTTTCTTCATCCTCTTCAATAGATTTATCTACAAGATTCATGTGAAAACTATGAACAATATTCAACAATTCTGACAATAATTATTCGACCAACTAAGGAACAATTATTCAGAAGAATAACCTCACAGTAGCGAAGGTCCATATCCAACCCATGATCTCCCAAACTACTCTCTCTTTTGGGGAGACATCGACAGGCTATTTGTTGTCACCTTACTTAAGCTGAACAATCGCAGAATTTCCCAGTTCCTCATCAGCCTTCCTTTCACCAACGCCCATTCCAAAAGTTTGATCCAGTCCACTTTGCTTTGAAACTTGACTAGTGTCAAATGGTTGTTCTTCAATTGCACACCCAATACGAACTAGTGTTTAAGTAACTGAACAATAGTGGCTGCGAATAATTATTCACAGGTTTATAATAATTGTTCAATCATGGTAGAACAATTATTCTATGTGGTTTGAACAATTATACAATAGAGGATAGAACAATTATATAGCTAAACCTTTGCTATATGCATTTGCAATCTCAAGAATTCCAAGATTGTCAACCATGTCTGTCTTCACTCTAAGTTCAAATTATTGATCTTCAACCATCCTCTCGCCAACGGCAACCATCCCAGGTTGAGGATTAACATCCCGGTAGAAATATCTTCTTCTCGAGATGCATAATCCTTATCTTCTTATGTGTTAGGTTTTGTCCTCTTCTCCAATGCTTCAGCTTCTTCTTTCTTGATCATGTCTCATTTTTTATTTTTATTTTTTGGAATCATGGATCCACACATAACCCCAAGGGCCCGATTCTCTTCGTCAAGCTGCTGAAACCTTTTTTCAATCTTTTCCAACTTCCTCTAATACTTTCTCATCTTCTCCTCCTGCCCTTCCCTCTCTAGGGACGTTTGGGAGTCAAAAGTAGACATGTCTCCAACAAGTTCCACAACTGCACTTTGTACGGGATTGGTAGTGTGGTCCTCAGATACCTTATTCGGGTTCGACCATGAACAGGGTAACTCACTCTTCAAATTTCCACTCACCACTTCTAGATATCGTAGCTACATTGGAAATTGTAACCATTTTTAGTAAGAATTCTGACAACAATTGTTCAAACTCAAGGTACATAATTGTTCAATTATAGATACATCCCCTACAGGTTTTGCAACTGCACTTTGTATGGGATTGACAGTGCAATCCTTAGATACCCTACTCGAGTTCCATCATGAAGAAAGCAACTTATGCTTCACATTTCAACTCACCACTTCTAGATATCGCAACTGCATTAGAAATTGTAACTAGTTTTAGTGAGAATTCTAAAAGCAATTGTTTTAACTCAAAAGAATAATTGTTCAAACTTAGGTACATAATTATCAATTGAATAATTGTTCACATTGAACTAAATAAACGTTCAGACTAAAGTGAGTAAATATTCAACTAAACAATTTTTCACTTTAGTGTGAATAATTGTTCACAGCTAAATTGAAGAAATGTTCAGACTCAAGTAAGTAAATATTTAATTAAATAATTGGTCACACTAAACTGAATAATTGTTTAGACACAAGCACTTAATTGAATAAATTGTTCACACTCAACTGAATAATTTTTAGCATTCAAGTGAATAATTATTCAACTGAACAATTGTTTAAACTACTGAGCATAATAATTGTTCAAACTCAACCAGACAATTGTTGTAATATCCGACCCAAAATTTGACCCAATTCATAGTTGATGTAAAAAAATAGAATGGGTATATTTTTGAAGGGTTTAAGTTACAATTTAAGAAGAGTTATTTAACTTAAAAGCTCCTTAGGGTTAGCAAATATTTTTTTTAGAGTGAGAAAAATGTCTGACAAATTTTCTTTCAGGTGCGGCTGCAGACAATAATTTTGGGAAAGTCAATACCAACAAGGGAGTGACTACGGAATTTATCGGCGAAGAGGTAGAAGGAGAATGTTAGAAGGAATTAGCGAGCCACACATAGTTTAGAGTCTGAAATTCACAAGTAAGCAGTCAATCTCTTCGTCTAAACTCGAAAATAGTAGTACTTAAAAAATACTTGAATGGCTTGTATTTATGATTTTTACTGTAAAATGACTTATTTTTTCTGACTTTAAAAAATGTATTTTTACTCTGGTATAACACTTATTATGTTTGGGTCCGTCAGAGATATCTCATAAATATGTTTTGTTTTGACCCTCTCGATGAGAGTTTTTGTTTTGATGTGGCCACCTCTTGTATTTGGAGTGTCATTAGTTGCGAGTTTAAATGCGTATAGTTTGTGATTATGTGAGTCATATCATACCTTTACTTGTTTTTATTATTTGTTATACAAAAAAAAAAGAATAATGTGAAACTCATGATTGAAGATTTGAATTCAGATTTGAAAAAGGTTGATGATGTTCACTGATGTTGAACTCATGTTCATTATTTTGGGATTTATTTTCGTGGAGGAAACTGAAAAAGAAAGTTCAACAATATTATTCTTTGTTACTGTTTCTGTGAGTGGGGGTAATTTTCTTGAATGAATTATGCAGTTAAATGTATTTCTATGATATGAATCAAAAGGAACCACAAGGAAGAAAGAAAAGAAAAAAAATAATTTCTGGCCGCTGCATTATGCCAAGCAAAATCCTAGGCTAGCTACCAGCAGCAACCAGCCCAGCAGATTGTTGGGCTAGCACTAGGCTGAAGCACAATGAAGCCGTTAGTTTGCCCAGCTGAGTGTTAGGCACTACACAGTCAGCGGTTAGGCTTCTACCTACCAGAATCATGGGCTATCAGTTGGGCAACCCAGATTAAAAAAATATATATCAGCAGCAACTCAAAATGGTTAGTTCAGATTAAAAAAAAAATTAGCAACATCACAAATATAAAAAAAATAATTTTCTACCATTTTTTAAAAAATATTCATTACTAACATTTTTTAAAACAAATTCTTTCAAGAACTGATTTAATCCTATTAGAAAAAAAATGGAAGCCTTCGATAAAAAAACATTGTTTTGATCTTTTCTTAGATGAGGAATTTAATTACTTACTGAATGTTAGCTCACTCCTTATCGAATTATTTTTCAAAAAATGATTATAAGGACTTCAAGAGTTTCGAAAAGGAAAACTAAGGAGTGATATCAAGAACTGGAGGTGGGGTGTGATTTTTCCAAGAGTCGGTAGAGATTGAAGAATAGTATTTTGAGTTAGTTTTGTAATAAAAAAATTGAAATATTTTATTTAAGTTTTTTAATGTACTTTAAGGATTATTCAATATTTATCTTAGATTTATTTGAATTTATTTGATTAAGTTAGTATTCTCTGATTTTAAGAATCTTGTGTTTCTAGATTACAATTTGAAACCGCGGTCATGTTGCTCTTCAATTACGAGATCTTTAACCCAGTTTCAGGGCGTGACAATTGTTCAATTGAAGAATTTTTCACACTGAATTGAATAAATGTTTAGACTTAAGTGAGCAAATATTCAACTGAACAATTGTTTAACTTTAGAATTGTTCACACTAAACTGAATAATTGTTTGCACTCAAGTAAATAATTATTTAACTGAACAATTATTTAAACTCAACAGAATAACTGTTCCCATTAATAGTTGTTCCCAATTGGATGTAAATACTAGCAACAGGTGCATGTTCCCTTTTGGTAATCTTGCAGACTTCTTATTTTTCAAATAAAATGCCACCGCTCCTTCAAGCAGAAATTCTCGAACATGGCTTGCCCAATTGTAGTTTCTGATGGCTGCAAGATCCTTCACATATTTAGCATAGTATGTAATGTTGATCTTCATGGAGTTCTTGGGAGCTAACATTGTGCTTATTGCTAAGAGAGCATACAACCTTGCAAACAAGTGACTGTTACCCTAAAATTCCTACAATTGTGTTCAATTTCATCCATTGCAACATAGTTTTTCGATGAAGGCATGAACCCAAGGTTCTTCGCGGTTAATCTTTTAGAAAACGCGATTGGGTTTGCTCCCTGGGGAGCTAGTAAACTTTGCTTGCATCCCTTTTTGAAATCTCTAGCACTCGACCATCAAGCTAGAGAGTCAGAGCTACATCAAACGATCGAACCTAGTTTTGGCGAGAGTATTCAAGTATCGCTTGCACTTTAGATGCTGTTGGAGCACTTCGTTCATAACTATGGTGAAATTTTTCACCCGAAACTAAACCCTACCCATTCGTGGTCAGTTTTGTTGGATCTAAGAGGACAAAGATAAGGCCATGAAAAGTTAAGAGTTTCAAAGAAGAAAGAAATAGAGAGAGAGAGAGAGAGCCACGAAGAGTTGAGAGTTGCAAAGAGGAAAGAATGAGAGAGAGACAGAGATAGAGGTAGCTGGAGCGTTGAGAGTTGCATAGAGAAAAGGAAGACAGAGAGATAGAGAGAGAGAGAGAGAGAGCGAATAGAGACAAGGGTGGAATAAAGAAGGAATGAAAGAAAATAAGTGATCTTTATTTTTTAAATAATTATTACACTCTTTTTTTAGTAGTCATTTTTTGTAACGTTTATAAAATCGATACAAAAAATTGTTCAAGCTCATCATGAGGGAAGAAAGTTTAAAATTTACTATTTTTTATTTTTTATTTTTTATATTCTAAATACCTTTTTTTATTTCCAACCGTTAAATAGTAAAAAATCGATCCAATAGTTTGAGCTCAACCTTGCACGTGCAACAAAAATGGGTGTGCAAGACCCTAGCTGGATTGCCTGCACTATACAATAAATAATTTGAATTGGGAAAAATCAAATTTTGTAAGGCTAAGAGAAGCATGACGGAACCCATGATTAATTATTGGGAAATTTTTCAATACAGCTTCTAAGTCTCAAGGCTTCATCTTAGTCGATTCTTCTGATCCTATTCTTTGTTTTTAAATGGAAACTTTTTGTTCCTCAGAAAGGGCAGTGCAGCTTTTCTTTGTATTTGAAGGAAAATTTTCTGCTCTTGTTTCATCAGATTCATGAAGCAGTGTATGTTGTTTTTAACTTAAAATTCAGAAAGGGTAGGGAGAAAGAGAACATTGAGGAGAAAGAGAAAAAGTGGCGCTGTGGGGACCCAGGAGGGGGAGAATAAAAGACTGATGGAACGGAGATGAACAATCAAGGAGAAGAGAGAGAGCAGGGAAGAATCTTCTTCTACCCTTTTAGTCAGAGGGTAGCATTGTCATTTAACGGAATATTGATCTGGCTGGAGGAGAGTACCTCTTGCAGTATGCCAGTATCGCCGGCCCTTTCCATATCCATCTTCTAACCCACAATCCAAATCTTGGCAAAGACAGATGGAGGCATTAACTAACTGCAACCGCAACCTCGCCCCATTCCCTCCAAAAGTCCACCTTAAACCTCATATCACTTTCAACCATTTTCATCTAAATTCATTTCCTTCAAATCCTCTCATCAATCCCAACCAATTCAAATTCAACTGCTTTAAACGGAAGCCTCTGTCAATTTCATCAACAATTTCAATTTCTGATCCTAACAAACAAACCAACCACAGGCACAAGAAAAGGCAAAAAAGGTCGAAATTCTCGGAAAAAGATGCATTTCCGAACTCCATACCAATTCAGAACAGGAACCCACATGCTGTATATAGGGATATACAGAGTTTTGCAAACCAAGATAAGCTTAAAGAAGCCTTCACCATATTGGATTACTTGGACCACCGTGGTATCCCTGTGAATCCCACCACGTTCTCTTCTCTTATAGCTGCTTGCGTTAGGTTGAAAGCTCTTAAGGAAGGAAAACTGCTACACACTCATATCAGAATAAACGGGCTTGAAAGTAACGAGTTCCTCAAGACAAAACTTGTGCAAATGTATTCAGCATGTGGGTCTATAGAAGATGCGAAAAGGGTGTTTGATGAAATTCCTGCTAGAAGTGTGTATCCATGGAATGCGTTGCTTAGGGGCAATGTGGTACTGGGTGGACGAAATTATCGTGAAGTATTGGGGACTTTTTCGAAGATGAGAGAGCTGGGGGTGGAATTGAACGTCTATACTTTCTCTTGTTTGATCAAAAGCTTTGCTGGGGCAAGTGCACTCTTTCAAGGTTTGAAAACTCATGGCTTATTGATAAAGAATGGATTTGTTGGTAGTAATATACTTGGAACTAGTTTAATTGATATGTATTTTAAATGTGGAAAAGTTAACCTTGCTCTACGTGTTTTTGAGGAGATAGAAGAGAGGGATGTGGTTGTTTGGGGAGCTATGATCGCTGGTTTGGCTCATAATAGGTTGCACAGGGAGGCATTGGAGTATGTCAGATGGATGACAAGTGACGGTGTGGAAATGAACTCCGTTATATTGACTAGTATTCTTCCAGTTTTAGGGGAAGTAGGGGCATTGAAACTTGGCAAAGAGGTGCATGCTTATGTGATTAAAACAAAGGAGTACTCTAAGCAGTTATTTATTCAATCCAGTTTGGTTGATATGTACAGCAAGTGTGGGGATTTGGGCTTGGGAAGAAGAGTGTTCTATTCCTCTAAGGAGAGAAATGCTATTTCATGGACGGCTTTGATATCAGGTTATGTGTCAAATGGGAGGCTTGAGCAGGCTCTGAGGGCAATTGCATGGATGCAGGAGGAAGGTTTTAAGCCTGATGTTGTTACAGTTGCAACAGTTCTTCCTGTTTGTGGGGAACTGGGGGCACTGAGACAGGGGAAGGAGATTCATTGCTTTGCTGTTAAGAATGGATTTTCACCTAATGTATCTGTTGCTACTTCGCTAATGATGATGTATTCTAGGTGTGGTCTACTGGAATATTCATCTAGAATATTTAATGCTTTGGAAAACCGGAATGTAATATCATGGACAGCGATGATTGATTCATACATTCAGTGTGGTCCTTTACACGAAGCATTTGGAGTTTTCCGAGCAATGCAATTATCAAAGCACAGACCAGATTCAGTTGCAACAGCCAGGATGCTGAGTGTTTGTAGTAAACTTAAAGTTTCAAAATTGGGTAAAGAGATCCATGCACAGATATTAAAGAGAGATTTTCAATTTATTCCATTTGTATCTTCTGAAATTGTAAAAATGTATGGATCTTGCAAAGCCACTGATAAAGCAAAGCATGCTTTTGATGCGATTCCTGTCAAAGGGTCAGTGACATGGACAGCAATTATTGATGCTTATCGTTGTAATGGTCAGTATCAAGAAGCTATAGACCTTTTCGAGAAGATGATTTCAGATGGTTTTTCACCAAATCATTACACTTTTCAAGTTGTTCTTTGCATATGTGAGGAAGCAGGATTTATTGATGAAGCCCTCCATTTCTTTCCTTTAATGACTCAGAGATATAAAATTAAAGCATCTGAAGAACAGTACTCAAGCATCATAGGCCTTCTCAGTCAATTTGGTCATGTGGAAGAAGCTGAAAAGTACATACGATTAAGATCATCATTGGTCAGTAAATGAGAAAATTGGGAGTTTCGCTCATTAGTGACTCCTGACAGGTCAGGTATAGAATACTGTAAAATTCTCCCTATTATCACTTTACCAGATATCAGAGCAGCGTTGCATACCTGATATTTCTAACTTTCAGAAGGGTCGCTTCTGTTACTTAAGATATGTTGATGCAGATATGGCGTAAATTTGTAGCAAGGACTCAGAATTTCTACGAGACAGGATACATGTTCCCTTGAACAAGCTGTTTTCTGATATGGCTGACCGGCTCCCGATAAAGGATCTTACTTGTCTACTGCAGAATCTACTTCAAGAAACAACGTGAAATTTCTCATAATCCAACCGATTTGGTCAAGTGCTTCGCTTCTCAAATTGCTTTCCTCTGTTGTATAGCTATGATATTTTCTTGTACAGGTGCGAATTCAAATAAACCTGCCGACTTCCCCAGGTTCGGATGCATCTCCTTGGCCTTCATCTTCATCTATTAGTTAGGCCTTGACTGTGTTAAGCTTTAGTGCACAAACTTGCAGAGACATATAACATCGTATACGTGCATTGTTAATGTTAAAGGCACTTTTCTTTGTTTTCTATCCCAAGCTTAGCACAAACTTGCACAGATGTATAACATCGTATACGTGCATTGTTAATGTTAAAAGGCACTTTTGCTTGTTTTCTGTCCCATGATCATACACCAGCATCCAGCTGCCTGTAAACTTAAATATTGAATTGGAAAAATACTTGGAAAATCATTAAGTTTGATGCTGGCTTAACAGATCAAAAGAAAGAGGTATATTTCATAACAGTTTTTTGGACTATAATCGGCAAGAGAATAGTTCAGTAAAGTGTACTGAATCAACTAGAGGTGTAGCTTGGCAAAACAATAATTTCCACAAGTAGTTTTAAACCCAATAAATACGTGATCTTATGTAAAGTATAGCTTTGATTAAGTTCGATGAGCTTTCACAATGTCATCGCTCTACAAAGGACCAATTTCCACTTTTGTCGCCAACGCGTTGGTGGACTCGCGTGGGCACAATTCCCCTTCTCTAATCTCCCTTCAGAAAAGGAGCAAAAATAATTGAGCATAAAGGAAGCTCAATACAGAGCCTAACCTTCGAATTCAGAAGCAAAATAGTAGTCCAAAATATTGTACACGAGTATAAACTAAATTGAACTTCTAAGATAATTGAATCAAGGTTCGAATTCAATTCACTAAAAAGAGCCTTAGAAACTCAATCTTGATCTGGAACTCCATTGCCATTGAGTTCAATAGCTCGAATTCAAAAATTATTCTTTACAAAAATAAAATATATGCAAATTTAAAGGGCTTAATTATGTGTGTATATATATGTTTGAAAATATTCCAACTTTTTGTACCAAAAGGTTCCTTAATTTTATTTCCTAATGACTCAGTCAATTCAATTATCAATTCTCAAATATTGATGAAATACCTGCAAAAAACAGAATTCGTGATGGTTAATCAATAATAGGTAATTGGCAAACGCAACCGCCCCCCGCGCCCCAATTTCTTGATCGTGTTCGTGAAACTGATTATAAAGGAATGATTTCAATATATTCTATTTAGTGCTGGAAGAAGGAACTTGCCAATGATTTGAAGGAAGAAGAACTAGATACGGATGAGACATTTGGTGTTTCCAATTCCTAATTTTGTTCTTCTATGAAATAGAGCCAACCGATACCACTGGCAAAACTTGTTTATTGTAGATTGAGTACTTCCCGTATTTAAATTGAATTTCATTCCACAATGCAATACAAAATGTTTACCTTAAAACCTCCGCAAAATTCAAAATAAAAAATTTTTAACTTAAATACTATCCGATCTTGTCTTTCATCAAATAGGAAAAGTTAATCCCAAAATTCGATTCATTATCCTATAATAGTTAATGACCTAATAATAAGAACAGAATGTGTAATGATTCACAACTTAATTAGACTTCCAGACAATTAACTTCTGTTCTCACCTTAAGCCACAGCTGCCAAAAAATCTGGTCCATATTTTAAGTTTGTGCACTTGGATTGCTTTTTTGGTACATAATTTTGTAACCTTTTCCTTTTTTATAAAAAAAATCAACTCTAAATCCCATGTCTTCTCTCATAACGACTATCCCATGTGTGATATCCCCAACTCGTCCGCTAGATTTTACTGCGGCTGAGTAAGGTACCAGCGTGCCTCTCGGCACTAATGTGTGCAACTACGAATCTCATTCGGAGAAAAATGAAGGAGAAAAGTATACGTATAATATAATACGATACAATTATAAAAAACATCAGCGGAAGTATATAAATATATAGGTAGATCTTATATCTTATATTATCTAAATTCAACCTTTATTTACAAATATCTGTAAACCAGATTTCTCTCACTCTCTTGCGAAAGGTAACAGAAAAGGGCACAAACTGGTTGAACACATATGTGAGCCCTTCAACGAGCTAACTTCGAAGCAAATTAAAGAATCACTGTTCTGATCCATGATTTATGACATATGAAAATAACCATTAAATAAAAACACGTGTGAGTTAGAAAGCTCAATGAGTTCACGTGTGTGCTGGTTTGCTTTCAAAATATGAGGTTTCTAGAATATGAGGATAGACGCATATGCACAGTAGTTCAAAAGTGCTTTATATTCAGTTTTCTTGTTCCAAAATAATGCACAAGATCTCCTGATCAGGTTTGGGCTTAGCTGGAAAGTTTGAGCGAATCAAGACACCTCAGCATAGCTCGTCAAACCAAAATTTCTCAAACATGACAAAGATTCAGATTCTTGCTCAACGGTAGAATTACCGGAGCCAATAACGGGGTCATCAGGAAACAAATCCCGATATCCCATAGTCAATACCAGCCATACATCAGGACGAACGTTTGATTTCACAAACTACCTTATGCCTCTCCAGACATAAACTAGGCTAAGGATCTGAGGCACCTACCAATCCAACCCTGGTGATCAACCTTAACATTGAACCCCTCCTGACTCACTGTTAAGTGACCGCAGACAAAAACCCGTAGTACCAGTTGGGCCACGCCCTCCCTGACATACTACGTCCTTATCAAGTGGATCCACAATACATAGTTTACGTTCCACGCCAGCGGAAGAGGCTCTTGTACGGGGGACTAGCCACGTACAGTGCAATCCACTGACGCTTCAGGCTCAAATCATATCCAGTCACATCATATCTGGTCGGGACGAAGTTTTCATGCACCTTTTCAAACATAAAGGCTACTCAAGTAGCCATCCAAAAGATCCCAAATTCATAACCAAATCAAATTGCCACTCAAAATAACAACCTTCCGCCAGCCCAAACATGTAAATGCAAGTTTTCCAAATATGCCATGAAAATGCACATGACTTTCTAAAACTACACAATAACATATTTCTCAAAAATTACTTGCATTTATAGATAATGTTCAAATACTATAATATTCAAATTAAATAAATACTTATTTGGAGTACCGCTCCGAAATATTTCTAAGGCACCAGTAAAAATATATGGTGGAGAACCTCTCTGATTTAAAACAAATAATTAAAGTAATTCTCGTGGAGAACCTCTCCAATTTAAAACAGGTAGTAAAAGAAATTCTCAAAATAAAATAATATATTTTCACTTGTGAATAGTAAATTTTGACAATACTAAAAATATAGTGAGTTTGGGATTCGTAAACTCACCTGGTAGCAAGTGTTAGAGTTACTTGCTATTTTACGAAATACGCGAAATTTCTACAAATTCAATAGCTAAACCCTTTGATCAAAAACCCTGAAGACGATAATTTCTAAGTTGTCAAGCGAGTCTCTCCAGAATATCTCAGGCATAAGTCTAAGCCTAAACTTACAACTATAAAAACACTCAATTATTAAATATTATATAAATATATATTTTTATAAATAGTTATATATATAAATATCATTATATTATAATAAAATAATACAATAGTATTATTATTATATTCTCAAATAATTATATATGTATATATATATATATATATATATATATATATATATATATATATTAATGTAATATATATATTTTTTTATCAAATTTCACAAAGAATAAATATTCTCAAACACTAAATAGTGAATTTTTAAGAGAAAAATATATAGAATAAAAATATCATTTTAGGAGAATAAAAATATCACTTAATTTAAATCTCAAATCTCAAAATTTAGCCACTTTTAATATTTCAAATTCGCAAATATAAAAGTTGCAATTAAAACAAAGAAACTTAACTCAAATTAAAATAAAACAAAAGAGCATTTATTTATTTTATTTATTCTATCCTCAAATATATGGTATAATTCATAAAAATTTCATAAACACCATAAATATCAACTCTATTCGAATAGTTATATATTTAATAAAATTTTACAATTATCAAATTTATTTCAAATTCTAAAACATATAGATTTGTTTTATACTAAAAAACTTCATACTAAAATAAATAATTTCTTCTAAATAAACAATTTATACTATAGTGTTATACTAAAATCAACAATTTCTACTGAATAAATAATTTATACTATAAGGTGAAAGAAATTATGAACAAACAAGGAAATCAAACAGAAGAAAATAATAGAGTTATTACCTTAATGGACCAAGAGGAATCAGGCCAAGAAGAAAAAGGATTGAGAGTTCCCGAGAGCAACCAAAGAGGGGGAAAAAAAAAGAAAGGAAGGAGAGAAAGAAAAATGAAATAGGTGGAAACAAAAAGACAAAACAAAAGATTGATATATATAGGGTCCTTTGGTGAAGTCGGTATACCGACTTGAGAATTGAGGAGTCATCCCCTCAAGTGACACTTGTCACTTGAGGAGTTGTCCACCTCTCTCTTATTTTTTTTTTTGGAGAAAAATCTAAAATATCTCAACCTAATATACTAATGCCAAAATTATATATTTTATCACACATTGAACACACATAAAATGTTTAAAAGACGGGATGTTACATTCCCCCCCCCCTTTTTAAAAGATTTCGTCCTCGAAATTCAAATGCACATACCTAACAATGCAGGATGTTTTCTTCGTATATACTCTTCGGTTTTTCAAGTTGGTTCTTCAATCTCATGATGTTTCTAAATTACTTTACATATTTGAATAAACTTTCCTCTTAATTCCTTTATACTGCGTTGCACAATCTGTGCCAGTCTTTTCTTCATATGTTAAATCTGCTTTCAATTCCAATACTTCATCATTCAAAACATGATCTGGGGATGGTTGATACTTGTCAGTTATGACACCTCAAATATATCATATAGTCTAGTCAGGTCTTCCAATAATGTTAACAGATATTCCATTTTATCGATTTTGCTTTGAAATTCAAATGACCCGACATATCTTGGACTCAATTTTCCTCTTCTTGGAGGTTCATATCTTCTCTGGTGAGATGTCAGTTTCAGAAATATCTTATCTTCAACTTCAAACTCTCGAGTTCTCTTCTTCGGAGATCGGCATAACTCTTTTGTTTACTTTTAGCCACTGTAAGTCTACAATGACTACTTCTTACTTGTTTTCTGCATGTCTTTCACTTTCAGCATCAAATTTCTTTGTTTCTAATAAGATCAAACCCCAACCTTATCCTAATATAGGGATGTTCTGCACTTTCTGTCATATAATATCTCAAAAAATGCCATACCAATTGATGAGTAATAAGTAGTATTATAAACAACTTCTGCACAAGCAAATTCTCAATCAGTTTGTTTTCAAAATTCAAAATGCATGCTCGTAAAATATCTTCCAATGTATGAATTATTCTCTTTGTTTGTGGATGTTCTGAGGTACTATAATTCAAGTTGGTTCCTTGAGCAACCTAAAATATAGGTCAGAATCGATAGGTAAATCTTAGGTGTCAATTCAAAATATTATC
This sequence comes from Rauvolfia tetraphylla, assembly GCA_030512225.1. NCBI lineage: Eukaryota > Viridiplantae > Streptophyta > Magnoliopsida > Gentianales > Apocynaceae > Rauvolfia > Rauvolfia tetraphylla. The sequence goes on from JAJQKT010000012.1 coordinate 4,830,508, forward strand.
AATATGTTCTCTATGTAACCTTACTATTTTATTTTCGTACAACTGAGCTAACTTATCCAATGATATGTCATATTAATAGCAGGAAAATATACTGCTTCAATCAGTCAATCAACAATTGTCCAAATGACATTTTTTTGTCCTTTTGTTCGAGGTAATCTCACAAAAATTCATGAGAACATTTTCTCACTTCTATTCAGGCACCGATAAAGGTTGCAATAGTCCTGCTAACTTCTGATGTTTAGCCTTCACCCTTTGACAGGTAAAATAAGTTGATACATATTCAGTTATGTACTTCCTCATCCTATTCCACCAAAATTTTTACTCCAAATCCTTGTACATTTGGTTTTAACCTGAATGTATGGCGTACTTACTCTTGTGTGCTTTTTCTAGAATATTCTGCTTAAGTTCCTTATTATTAGGAATACAAAATCGGCGTCGAAAATTAAAGCTCCCGTCATCTTGTCCTAACTGAAAGTCAAGCTGTTTTTGGGTTTCTATTCGTTGCTTGAATTCTTGAAACTCATTTATTCTTTTGGACATCTCAAATATCTTGCAGTAAAATAGTTATTATGGTCAAACTTGTTATCTTAACCTTTCTATTTAGAGTATCTGTTAACACATTGGCCTTTCCGGAGTGGTAAAGAATGTGATGCCTATAGTTGTCTAACAACTCTATCCAATACTGTTGTCGCATATTCAAATCCTTCTACAAAATTAAATACTTTAAACTCTTGTAATCAATGTGAATCTCATACTTGGCCCATATCAATAATATCTACAGGTTTGCAAGGCGAAACATATTCCTGTAAATAGCAAGTCTTGGGTTTAGTAATTCTGCACACCCCCATTTAATTTTCTAGAACTATAAGCAACTATTTTTTTCCTTTCTACATCAATGCAACCGCAAACATTCTTTCAAGTTATCTGTGTACAAGAAATATTCATTGCTCGAATCTAGCAAGATTAAAATTTGTTCTAAAATGAGTTATCGTAGTAGTTCCTGAAACTTTTCTCACAGCTATCAATCCACTTGAATTCAATTGCTTTTTATGTTAACTGTGTCAAAGGTGCAGAGATCTTTATGACAAACAGTTATGCTGAAGGAGCTACGTATTCTTGTTGGTGTTTTGGATTGTTCCCAAACTGTCAGTGCTTCTACTTTAGCAAAATCCAATGATATACCTTCACAGGTAATCGTATGACCAGAGAAAGTTGCTTGTTCCATCCAACACTCACATTCAGTAAATTTAGCATACAAGTTACGTATCCGAAGAGTCTACCATATGGTTCTGAGATATTGCTCATGTGTCTCAAGATTTGGTAAGTACCCAAGGTTATCATCGATGTCAACAACGACAAATTGATTTAGATAAGGGTGAAAAGCTCTAAGCATCAGATTCATGAACGTAGCTCGTGTATTCTTTAGTCTAAAAGGCATGACCATAAATCCTAATGCCCATATCGAGTGTTAAAGCAGTCTTAGGAACATCTTGTGCTTTCACTCGTACTGGATAATATGCATGTCTTAAATCAATTTAGAGTAGCACTCAACTCCTGAAGCTGATCAAACGACTCATCAGTGAATGACAGTGGATATTTATTCTTGTTGGCTCAGACACTATTCAATCTCCAATAGTCTATACACATTATCAAGGTTTTCTCTTTCTTTTTAACACATAACACAGGTGCTATCCATGGAGATGTGCTTGGATGGATAACCCTTGCTGCAATAGATCTTACTTTTCCTTAAACTCTTTTAATTCTCCTTGTATCATTCAGTACAACATTTTGGCCATGGTTTCAACTTAATACTGAACTCCACTTCTCGCCTGGAGATAAAGTTCTCAATTTCTTCAGACATAGTCCTTAAATTCCTTAACCACGAATATCGAATCCAAATTCAGCTTCTCTCCATGCTTATTCAATAAATATATTATATATTCATAATTTCCATTCCAGAAATTAAACAAGTCTCTACTTTAATTTTCTTTACCTTTGAACTCAAGAATTGACTAAACTGGTCTACTGAATATGACTATTTTCTGTCGACAATCTACTTATGCATACTATTTAAATAATCAGTCCATTCATAATATCACATCATATTCTTTTAAAGATAAAGCAACCAAAGTCCCAAGCAATCCTATGTTCTCAACATAAATACGACATTCAGGATATGTTTTTTCTCAGATACTCTGAAGCCTCCTATCAGTGTACTAACCATTATCTAATAATCTATCACGAAGAAAGATGTAGGGATATATAGTGCAAAAGGCATGCTTACAAACAAACGTAAGAATCCAAGATGTATAAATACTTTAGTTTGATGAGAAAAATGTTTAATAGCGTACTAACGCACATAGTGATAAAGGACAGCGAGAAAACTAAGTCTTGTTTATACAGCTAGTAAAGTTCATAGGTTTCTACTGTGACTAACTTAGTGTACGTGCATAAAGATTTGTAACTTACATAATTAAATATAAACATATCCAATACTATATACCCAATCATAAACTCAAGAAAATAGGCATCATACCCATAAAGAGTCGTGTTATGTATCTATATATTCATAGATCAACCTTAGCTTTAGAGGCAGAAGTTATATGACCTAACAGGTCATCTTATTCAAAACATACAAAATACTTAAGTAACGGCTCACTATACCGCAAAATTCTAGATCCTATACTATCCCAAGCCCTAATGGACTATGGTCAAGATTCAGATAATCCTACACACATATAGACATATAACAAAAGTGAAAGTATACAAATAATCAAATAAAGGTCTTTATCCAAAGGTCACGACTTAATAAGAATTCTGTTCGATCCCTTAACTACTCTAGAATCCCTTGAGACTAAGCTTTGGCAGACGTCAAAGTCTTATCTTACCACGTAATCAAACTTTCGTGATCCTGACTTACTTCGTCAATTTCACGTAGATGAGCATCATAAACTTCAACCATCATATCTAACAGCTCCTCTAACATGTCATCTTTAATAGCCCAATGTTTTCTATTGCGGCATAAAGAACTCAGTAGACAATCTAATCATCGTAACTCCCTTTTTAACCTCACAAAATGCTCTTCCAATGCTTAGATATGATGCTTATATAGCACATACTTAAGACAAAAATATGGACTAGCCAACTCAGGTAATGGTAACAAAAATCAGAATGAAAAGACTATTCGAACAAATACAAAGAATGCTTCAGAAATAGTAGGAATATGGTCAACATGATTTGGTGAATCGAGTAACCCCTTTCCTATGAGAATCTTTCCATCGAATGTATTTCGACTGACTTGATAAGTTCAGGCTCACCAGATACTTTACTAAAGTCATCCTCAATGTATCCACCAATTATCAGGGCTCACATAGTAGGCCAATCTACCGACTTACCCTCAAACACATCTACCAGTCGCGACACATGTCCCTTTGGAACTATCTCCCATAGCACTAGAAATAACGAATCATCTTCGAACGGTTAAAACATACATAACAAAACACCTATGACTTATTTAGGATCTACAAATTCAAACTTAATAATGAACCTCAAGCTCTGATACTAACTGTGATACCCCCAACTCCTCCGCTAGGTTCCACTGCGGCTGAGTAAGGTACCAGCGTGCCTCTCGACACTAATGTGCGCAACTATGAATCTCGTTCGGAGAAAAATGAAGGAGAAGAGTATTCGTATAATACAATACGATACAATTATGAAAAACATCAACGGAAGTATATAAATATATAGGTAGATCCTATATCTTATATTATCTAGATTCAACTTTCATTTACAAATAGCTGTAAACCAGACTTCTCTCGCTCTCTAGCGAAAGGTAACAGAAAAGGGCACAAACAGGTTGAACACATATGTGAGTCCTTTAACGAGCTAACTCCGAAGCAAATCAAAGAATCGCTGTTCTTATCCATGATTTATGACATATGAAAATAACCATTAAACAAAAACACGTGTGAGCTAGAAAGCTCAGTGAGTTCACGTGTGTGCTGGTGTGTTTCCAAAATATGAGGTTTTCTAGAATATGAGGGTAGACGCATATGCACAGTAGTTCAAAAGTGTTTTATATTCAGTTTTCTTGTTCCAAAATAATGCACAAGATCTCATGATCAGGCTTAGCCGGAAAGTCTGAGTGAATCAAGACACCTCAGCATAGCTCCTCAAACCAAAATTTCTCAAACATGACAAAGATTCAGATTCTTGCTCAACGGTAGAATTACCAGAGCCAATAACGGGGTCATCAGAAAACAAATCCCAGCATTTTAGGAGAATAAAAATATCACTTTAATTTAAATCTCAAATCTCAAAATTTAGCCACTTTTAATATTTCAAATTCTCAAATATAAAAGTTGCAATTAAAACAAAGAAACTTAACTCAAATTAAAATAAAACAAAAGAGCATTTATTTATTTTATTTATTCTATCCTCAAATATATGGTATAATTCATAAAAATTTCATAAACACCATAAATATCAACTCTATTCGAATAGTTATATATTTAATAAAATTTTACAATTATCAAATTTATTTCAAATTCTAAAACATATAGATTTGTTTTATACTAAAAAAAATTCATACTAAAATAAATAATTTCTTCTAAATAAATAATTTATACTATAGTGTTATACTAAAATCAACAATTTCTACTGAATAAATAATTTATACTATAAGGTGAAAGAAATTATGAACAAACAAGGAAATCAAACAGAAGAAAATAATAGAGTTATTACCTTAATGGACCAAGAAGAAAAAGGATTGAGAGTTCCCGAGAGCAACCAAAGAGGGAAAAAAAAAAAGAAAGGAAGGAGAGAAAGAAAAATGAAATAGGTGGAAACAAAAAGACAAAACAAAAGATTGATATATATAGGGTCCTTTGGTGAAGTCGGTATACCGACTTGAGAATTGAGGAGTCATCCCCTCAAGTGACACTTGTCACTTGAGGAGTTGTCCACCTCTCTCTTTTTTTTTTTGGAGAAAAATCTAAAATATCTCAACCTAATATACTAATGCCAAAATTATATATTTTATCACACATTGAACACACATAAAATTTTTAAAAGACGGGATGTTATACCATGCCTCACATAAACCCATAAAAAAATGAAAATTTTCAAAAACGAATTATAAATTGACACCCGGTTGTTATGTCCCAGAACTGAAGAAAGAAAATCGGGGAAATAAGAAGGAATGAATAGTGGAAGTCAATTAAGTTAGTTAAGGAAGAAGGAAGTAGCACGACGTCGCTGCAGTGAAGAGCTCAGCTGAGTAAATCAAACCATTCTGGTAATGCGTTCTAATGCTGAATCAGATGGCTTCTGAGGAGCCACGTGTACCGTGGAGGTTTAATCAGGAGAAGACCGTTGCACAGTCTTCTTCTTCAACCTCAGACGCAGAAACACAACTACAGACATGGATCAAGTGGTGATGTCAGCTAGTTAGCGCGTGGAAGGAGAAGATTTCACTACTTTTATAATTACCCTAGTATATAAGCTTGAATTAGTAGTTTCAAAAGTGTCTTTTTGCTCAAGAAATTGTACTCAGAAGCTTTTCTCAAGCTCTGACATCCCTTCCTTCAATCTATGCACATTCTGATCTCAAACTTGCCTTATTCTCTCTTCTATTTTTATTTTGTTCATTAATTCAGTTGAACTCAGCTTCTGGTTGAGTTAATTTTATGTTTTGATTAGTTGGATTTTACATTTGGTATCAGAGCAGTTGAGGTCCTAAGGGAGCAACTGAAATGCCAGCCACTCGAAACCAGGAGAAGGAAGAGGCCATGTAGAGGATGGAAGGGGACATTGAGGAGCTGCACGGCCATATGGAGGTCCAAATGAAAAAGTTCAGGTCACTAGAGTTCACTGTTAAAGAGCATGGGCATCGGGTGGAGTCAATAGATAGAAATATTGAGCTCATGAACTAGAGGATTGAAGGTAATACCAAAGTCTTGGCCACTGTTACTGTTAATATGGATTCTATTATGATGTCCTTGCATGAAAAACAAAAGAAGTTAGAAGTTACAGAGGGGAAGCAGGCTGATAGTGGACCTAGTGGGCATGAAAGGGATTTTCATTTTGCTCAAAGTCCTGTTAATATGAGGTACGGGGTTACTGGAGAGGGCTCTGGTTATAAAAGGGATGTGGGAACTAAGTTTTACATGCCTAAATTCGAATTTCCTTATTTTGATGGGAAAGGTCCTAGAGAATGGAGGGAAAAGTGCAAAAGATTTTTTGAATTTCATGGTATAGCAGAGGAGAGAAAATTGGGAATTACTGAATTGCATGTTAAGGGAAGGACATATACTTGGTTGCAGGGGTTTTTGACGGCCAATCCTACTGGTACTTGGGAACAGATGGCTTGGGAAGCCTGTAGAAGGTTTGGGAAACCAGATGGAGGGGATTTATTGGAGGATTTTAACAGAATTAAGCAAAAAGGGACTTTAGAGGATTATATTGATAAGTTTGAGAAGTTAAAAGCAGAGGTTATAACTCAAATGCCCTTAGCCACTGAGGTATACTATGTATCAGTGTTCATTGGGGATTGAAGGATGAATTAAGACACTTATTGAAAATGTTCAAACCAGTCACCCTTATTGATGCCTTCGAGCAAGCCATGAGACTACAAATGCATGGCTCAGTTTTTTCCAGGCCACAGAGATCATACCATGGTAATCTCAGCCAACCAAAATCCTGTGGTCAAAACCTTAAGACATCCACTATCCAAACCAGTCCAAAACAGCTCACCCACAGTCCTCCAAAGACTTTTCAGAAGGAGGCATTGGCCTTTAAGAAGATTTCTACTGCTGAATTCCAACATATGAGAGAAAAAGGGTTGTGTTTTAAGTGTGGGGAGAAGTATAGCCCTGACCACATATGTCCTAAGAAGCAGTTGAATATAGCGGTGGTGGAGGAACTGGAGTTTGGGGAGAAGGAGGAATTTCTATTGTATGAAGAAAATCTCCAGGAAAACCAGGATGGGGAGTGGGAGGAAGCACCAGAGGAAGGGGTAGAACTGTCCATGAATGCTATGATCGGGAATGTGGGGAATGGTACTACCAGAATCAAGGGAAGAATTAAGAACATAATGATTTCAGTGCTCATAGACACTTGGAGTAGTTGCAGCTTTATAGATGGACAATTGGTGGAGGAATTAAACCTCAGGAAAGTTCCCACTAAACCTGTGCTCATTACAATAGCTGATGGAACTGCCATGATTAGTAAAAACATATGTAAAGGACTTAAATGGAGTATGGGAGAAAAGGAATTTGAACACAATGTTAGAATTCTCAAATTGAGCTGCAATGATATGATATTAGGAACAGACTGGTTGAAACCACTCAGCCCTATAGTCTTTGATTTTCAATCTCTGCAATTATCCTTTACTAGAGAGGGTGAGGAGGTCAGGTTACAAGGGGTTAAAGAGGAAATCACATTACATTCTGTGACTACTCAAACACTACAGAAAATGATGGCCAATGGAGTACAAATATTGGTAGGCCAGCTAATGAGTATGGAAGCAGTGGAGGAAGAGGAAAGAGAGGAGGAAGAGAAGGTTCCTAAGAAGGTTCAACAACTGTTACAGGAGTATTCTGAATTATTTGAGAAGTCTCAGGGATTACAACATTTAAGGGAGCATGAACATCACATATAGCTCATAGAGGGAGCTCAACCCTTCAGAATCAGGCCCTATAGATACCCCTATTTTCAAAAATCTGAGATTGAAAAGATGATGAGAGAGATGTTAGAGGATGGGATCATTAGGCCAAATAATAGCTCTTTTGCCTCACCAGCCCTTCTGGTTAAAAAAAAAAGATGGCAGCTGGAGGTTCTATGTAGATTACAGGCAATTAAACAGCCTTACAGTGAAGGATAAGTTTCCAATTCCAATCATTGATGAGTTAATGGATGAGCTAAATGGAGCTAAGTGTTTCTAAAAAATTAACCTCAGATCAGGGTACTTTCAAATCAGAGTGGCAGAAGCTGATATTCTCAAAACTGCTTTTAGGACTCACTTGGGGCTTTATGAATTCTTAGTTATGCCCTTTGGGCTAACTAATGGACCTGCCACGTTCTAGTCTTTTTTGCTGAATTTCTCAGGAAATTTGTGCTGGTATTCTTTGATGATATACTTGTTTACAGCTCTGACTTGAAAACACACTTGACACATCTCAGGAAGGTCTTTGAGTTGCTTAAGAGCCATCAGCTCTTTGCTAAGATGACTAAATGCAACTTTGCACTTCTAAGGATAGAATACCTGGGCCATATCATTAGCCAGGCAGGAGTTGAAGCAGATCCTAAGAAGGTGGTAGATATGCTCAATTGGCCTAAACCAGAAACAGTCAAACAGTTAAGAGAATTTCTTGGCTTGACTGGTTATTACAGGAAGTTTGTTAAGGGATATGGAAGCATCAGTAAACCCTTATGCCAAATATTGAACAAGGAAAAATTTAAGTGGACTGAGGAGGCTGAACAAGATTTCGAGACCTTGAAAGAAGCTATGAGTCAAACTCCAGTATTAGCCATGCCAAACTTTTTTCAGCCATTTGTGTTAGAAACGGATGCAAGTGAGGTGGGAATTGGAACAGTATTGATGCAAAATCAAAGGCCAATTACATACTTGAGTAAACCTATAGGGATAAGACAAAGAAGCCTGTCAGTATATGAGAAGGAATTGTTGGCTTTGGCAACTGCAGTCAATAAGTGGAGGTATTACCTGAAAGAGGGATATTTTATAATCAGAACATATTATGAAAGTCTGAAGTACTTGATGGAGCAGAGGATCACTACAGTGGCCCAACAGAAATGGATATCTAAGTTGATGGGATTAAGCTATGAGATTCATTACAAAAGAGGCAGTGAGAACAAGGTGACAGATGCATTGTCAAGGAAGGAGTTGTCTGTGGCCTCAGTGGTTATACCAGTGTGGGTCAAGGAGGTGGTTGATAGTTATGAGGAGGATGAGTTTGCTTAGAAGTGCATTATAGCTTGCCTTGTGGAAGGAAACCAGGGAAGTGAATTGAGGTACCATGATGGTATTCTAAAACTGAAGGGGAAAATATATGTGGGATCTGGGAAAAATACTAGGGGAAAACTGATAGAAGCATTACATTTTTCTTCTCAAGGGGGGCATTTAGGAATGCAGGCTTGTTATCAAAGATTCAAACAATATTTCTACTGGCCACATATGAGGGAGGAGATTCAAAAATTCATAGGTGAGTGTGATGTTTGTTAGAGGAACAAAGATGAAAGGGTACATTACCCTGGATTGCTGCAACCCCTTGCTGTTCCCAAGACTGCTTGGAGCCATATTTTCATGGATTTTGTGGAAGGGTTACCTAAATCTGGAGGGAATAACACTATACTGGTGGTAGTGGATAGGCTGATAAGATATGGACATTTTATTTCTCTTGCACACCCTTATACTGCTCAGAAAGTGGCAGAATTATTCTTGGAGCATGTGTATAAACTCCATGGGCTACCAGAAAGTATAGTGTCTGATAGGGACAAGGTTTTTACCAGCCATTTCTGGCAAGAGTTGTTTAGGGCTGGAGGAACTAAACTGGAACTGTCCACTGCATATCACCCTCAATCTGATGGCCTCACTGAGAGGTTAAACCAAACCTTGAAAATTTACTAGAGATGTTTCACTAGTGCCAGGCCACAGAAGTGGGTAGAGTGGTTACCACTGGCTGAATGGTGGTATAATACCACATTCCACACTTCCACAAAGATGATTCCCTTTGAAGCATTGTATGGATACATGCCTCCAGTTTTGGCTTTGGGACCCTATACCTCGGGCAGCAATGCTGCTGTGGCCTCTCATCTAACTGATAGGAGAGTGACTGAAGCTGTTCTGAAGCATAACTTACAGAAAGCTCAGCAGAGGATGAAGGCTTATGCTGATAAACAAAGGACTGAAAGGAATTTTGAGGTAGGAGATTAGGCATATTTGAAGTTACAACCCTTTAGACAGACCACTGTGGCTGTAAGGAAAAATCTCAAATTGTCGTCCAAGTTTTATGGGCCTTATCAAGTGTTGGAGAAGGTGAGATCAGTAGCTTACAAACTCAAGCTATCACCCCATTCCAAGATTCATCCATTTTTTCATGTTAGTCTACTGAAGAAAAAAGTGAAAAATCAAACCGTGGTGTTCCAGGAATTGCCTCTAGTGGGAGAGAATGGGCAGCCTAAACTAGAACCAATCGCACTGTTAGGAAGGAGGTTGATCAAGAGGAGGAACATGGCGGTGATGCAATGGTTGATTCGCTGGACGAATTTGCCAAAAGAAGAAGCTTCTTAGGAGGATGCAGATTTTATCAAGACTCAATTCCCAGAATTTAAGCCTTGAGGCCAAGACTGTTGTTAAGGGGGAGGGACTGTTATGTCCCAAAACTGAAGAAAGAAAACTGGAGAAATAAGAAGGAATGAACAGTGAAAGTCAGTTATGTTAGTTAAGGAAGAAGTAACACTACGCCATTACAGTGAAGAGCTCAGCTGAGCAAATCAAACCTTTCTGATAATGCGTTCTAATACTGAATCAAAAGACTTCTGAGGAGCCACGTGTACCGTGGAGGTTTAATCAGAAGAAGACCGTTACACAATCTTCTTCTTCAACCTCAGACGCAGAAACACAACTACAGACGTGGATCAAGTGGTGATGTAAGCTAGTTAGTGCGTGGGAGAAGATTTCACTACTTTTATAATTACCCTAGTATATAAGCTTGAATTAGTAATTTCGAAAATGTCTTTTTGCTCAAGAAATTGTACTCAGAAGCTTTTCTCAAGCTCTGATATCCCTTCCTGTTTTCCTTCAATCTATGCACATTTTGATCTCAAACTCGCATTATTCTCTCTTCTATTTTTATTCTTTTCATTAATTCAGCTAAGCTCAACTTCTGGTTGGGTTAATTTTATGTTTTGATTAGCTGAATTTTAAACCAATGTTATATTTTCATAACAGAAAATGAAAAGATGATAGCCACTACACATGAGAAAACCCAGAACTAAACCCCACAAAACAAATACATTCTTGATTTTCTTCACGGAATGCAACAGACCAACACTTCGGCAAGATTTCTCATTAGCAATGCATTAGCAATGAATACACCAGTTCAGCATGCATTCTAAGGAGCCCATCTCTTTTTCTTTGCCCAGATAAACTATTTAAAAAACACAAAAGAATATTCTAAAACAGAGAAACTTGCTCTAGTCAGGCAACTGCCTCTAACAGACTTGTACAACTCTCACCCGTAGTGACTTGAAATTTCCAAGGGGAAATAATCAGCTGCCATAAAACAAGCCCCATTCGGTCCCATTAAATGTATTCTTATGGAAATGAAAATGATATTGTAACTTACAAATTGGAAGTCAAGGGATATTGAGCTAACAATTTCCAGTCCTCAGTTGAGCAAAACAAAACTTTGCACGCAACACAGGTTAAACAAGTGTGCATCATAACGACATCAAAAGGTCAAGATCTACATCTCAACAAACAGAGAGAATGTTAAAAGTACCAATAGTAGACTAGAGCAAAAAAAAATCAACCTCTACAACATTTTCAAAATTCTGCTGTTTATGCACAAAATTTACACCACCTACAGTTAAAAAATTGGTAACATCATTTTCCTGTCCTGGCCACTTAGCTCTGGTTTTCCATTTTATGTTATCTCATCTTTTCATCCAGCAAAGGTTATAGGGGTGGATCTTTTGATTATGAACTTCATCAAAGAATCACCTATTGTAATTATTACTTCCAAAGCAAAAAGAATCAGATCATGAAATCCTTTATTAAAAATAAATAATCACTCTCAACTTGGAGCCCTAGGAGCTATTTCTTGCTCGAAAGGTAAATGCCTGATACTATTGCCACCCCTGCAACTGCAACTCCAACAGTTGTAAGAATTTTTCCAATTGAAACAGTGGCTTTCTGAGTTGGAATGATGAGTAGATCCTTAATCTGTCACAGAGAAAACCATATCAGGAGACTGAGATGCTCATGGAATATTTACTGCACCAAAACATTATCTCCCATCCAGACCACTCAAAGAAGCACGCAGAGCACATATAGCAATTATGCAATTGAAAGTAGTGTGCAAACTTGGAAGCTATTCTAAGGAACATAAGCGGGATAACATTTTACACAAAAAGCATAGATACCAATTAAATAGAACATCACTTTTATCCTCATGTTATTTTAGTTACTCTATTGAGAGTTCATTAACCATTTTCATGAGATATAAAACAGATGCAATGCATATTGTTTTGGCTGTCACTGATAAATAATTCAAAGCGCAAATCTTTTTCCTAGTCCAATAATCTAGTGCATGGCTCAGGAAAAATGTTTCGGACAAGCCCCCAGAAAGGGTCCAGTCGCACAGAAATTACCAACCTCAATAGGTTGCTTCCAATGCTGCTTAATTCCAGGAAGATGTCCCTTTCCAACAACTGCGACAACTGAACTATGTTCACTGGCAACTCTTAGAAGTGTGGATGACATGTATCTGAATAGGCCATCAAACTTAGAAAGAGCACCAGAAAAGAGAGATTAATTTGAAGAAGTTAAAGGCAAATAAAAAACCCCCCGAACAAGTGATCTTGACTGCATGTGAAGTTGGACTCCAAGAAGGACTAGGTGAGGACGTCCTTGGCCTTTTACACTATTCTGAAATAGCTTAGCTCTAAGCGATATTCTAATAGATAGCTAGCGTTTCTTCTAGGATTAACTATATAGGGCCTGACAATAAACATCTAAATGGAGGTTACTACTTATGGTTCCACAGTGGATATTTGGAGTTCCTGAGCAAATTTTCTAGAAAGTAAAAATACTCTATTATTTCTAGGTTCTGTTCACCCACTTTCTGTTTACCCTGTGGACTTTGAATTCCAGAATACTAAATCATAGGACCTTCTGTTTCTCTTTCATTACATTCCAATATGCATAATAGCATTGCAAAATTAAGGAAATAATGATGGTCTATAAATTTTGGACATTCAAACGCAAGGACAAGATAGGAGCTCCATATATGAAAATGTCTATCTGCAAGTTGAAGATACTAACTTATCGCGTTCATGCACAAGGGTTTCCATGAGGGTGGGGTATTGCTTGCTCATTTCTTGAATAACAAGAGTTAACATGTCAACATCATCCATATCCTTCAGCTGCATAATTGGAAGGGAAGAAGGGGGGCGGGGTTGATAATTGCAGATATGTTAGCTTCATCACTGCTTTACCCCTAAATCACGAGATACAAATTTGAACATGCAAAGAAAGCACACCATTTTCGTGAGGGCCTCGGTGCTTGGCAACGAAACTGCTTGGAAGAGTAGGGAAGATAACAATTTGGTCTTATGCCAAAGAGGCATTTTTGCCCAAGTTCTCCGTAAGGTTATCTAAAGGAAGAAAGAGTGAAGAGTTTAAACATATATAGCATGAAATATTGTATGCAAGCCATTCAATAGCTTTACAAGGGCTTTCTGATATGAAAAGCAAAGCATCAGATAAGGTCCAATCTATAGTTGTAAAAGCAAACCCAAATGTTAAAAATTTAAACGCCATCACTATTAGCTGAAAAGGCTTACACAGAAACATAAGAATGTCAAAATTATACAAGGTTTCTGTAATTTCCTTTTAGAAAAGGTGTGCCCTGAACTACAATAAAGTCAAGCCAACATCTCAAATAATGGGTTGAAAAGAAATTAGAATAATAGATAGAAACTCAAGTGACAGTATCATTGGTGGAAATGGTAAGAGATCACTTGGGGTAATTTAGATCTGAAGAGAGGCCTTTTCTGGTTATGGAATCGCATCGATGAAAGATTTGCTTATCCTTTTACTAATAAGGCAGTGAGCTCCATTCCGAAAACCCACATCAAACTAATAGCATAATCTTAGAATTATAAATTGAACCCCATATGCTGAGAAAGATCATCCCGACCTCTTCAAAATCACACAACTGCATTCTTTGGTTTTTCTTTCTTGTGACATTATCCAAGGGAAAGAAATTAAGGTCGTGAATATAATTATACAAAGACATAAATGATCAGAATGCAAAAGAAGTCCTGCAATGGGCTCAAATGACTGAACAAGCAAGAAGTTAATGGAGTCCAATAACTGAATAAGATCTTGCCCATACATGGTAGAATTCGAAATCTGTGGACGTACTTTAAGCCGAATATACTTGAAAAAAAATTACACTTTAACCATGAAATTAAAGAAAACCTAAAATGAGTATCTTACTTGGACCGGACGATCTCCAAGTATAACCTTGCCACCATACTTCATTGCTTCCTCATACGCAACCCGAAATTCAGCACCAGGCAGAACCTCAAGCTTGATAGCAACCTACAAGAATTTAAGAACATATGCACAACAAATAATATCAGACATGAAAAGATTTATAATACCAAAGAAATCCTAAAACTCAAAGAGTCACCAAAACTTGAACGTAGACTCGTTTGAAATGGAAACACACCTTTTTAAAAAAATGATAAAACATGAAAAGTAAAGCAAAGATAAAGCTGAACTTGCCTTGGCAAGAAACCAGCCATAAAGAATTCCAAAGAGATTGTGATTTTTCTTCCACATGTCCATCATTTCTCCAAAAGTTGGTATCTGTTAAAGAAGCATAGACATCCTGAGAAAGTAACTAGAAGAGCAACTACTACCAGCCTAGTAACTCACTAAAGCAAAGAATAAAAATTTCAAATAAAAAGTGCAAAAAGTCACAACAGAGTTGTTGCAAGATGGAAATAAATGCCATTCTCAAAGTAACTAACTAGAGAAATCTAGAAATTTCAAATGCAAAGTGCACAAGTCACATCTGCGCTAGTTGACATTTGAGGATGGGAACAAATGCACTTTTCAGAGCAAGATGTCAAATGATAATTTGTCATAGTCGAGTCTACAATTTTATAGCATAACCACTAGAAACAGATGGATTGATAATGAGATGGCAAGTCCACAGAAGCTTTGGTCATAAAACAATCAAGACAAAAAATGACAAAAAAAAGGGTGGGGGGGGAAGCTCTCATCTTGCCATAAGAGTTCATTAACCCTTTTAAGATGAGAAATGTGACAAAAATCTGTGTTACTATGTCGTGCATCTTCAGTCTAGTTTTCATATGATTCTGGAAAAGTTTCTTCTTCTCATAGTCCTAGCACCACTGAAAAAATGAGCGGGAAAAACAATCCACCAAATGATTTCACCGATTAGTGCTATCACACGGGCAACCTTAGCAATATCAGAAAATCAAGGTATTCCCCTGCCCCCAACAAAAAAAATAAAAAATAAAACATTTCAATCTTAAATAGCCAACAAAAAGGTTCACAAAATGCAATGCAATGAAAACTCAACCTTGATATAAACCTAGAATCAGAATCCAATAAAGCAGAAAAATTAAAATTCAAAATTAATAATTTCAAGTAATAACCGCCCACTTAAGTTATAAACATCTTTTTAAAATGCTGATTGGTTTAAAGAAACACAAACATAAATTTTGAGAGCACAAAAAAGAATGCTTGGGATGTCCCTTAGACACCAATACAATGAGCCATCAGCTTCCACAAAGACGAAAATGCTGTCACAAATAACAAGAGAAACCAACAATATATTGCAGCTCACAGGAAAAGGGCACAAACGTAAGATAAAATCACACAGTCTTCAAAAATAAACGACTAGATGCTGCATACTAAAATCACCTCAATAACTGTTCTCTTTTGATGATTCGTGCTATGCAATATTCGTCTTAGGGTTGAATTCTTAATCTGTTTCTGTAATGGTTACTAATTCCTCATAAATCATCTTCTATTCCTATGATCTGTCAATGAAACACCCGAACCTCACTGAGATAATCTCAGAATTAAGAGCTTGACTAGATTTGTTATCATATAACAAGCTTTAAAGAAACAAGAAAAAACATGAAATTTCTATCCATTTATGCTCACAAGGATGTCCAAAAAATAAACTCCAGATAAGGTAGAAATAAATAATAAGATTCCAACTTCTTGAACAAGTAAGAAACAAATAACTATCATAGAGGATTGGGAAAAGATTTTCTCTTTCCTAGACATCATGATTATCAGCTCTCCTTCATCCCATTTCATACCCCTCTTTCTCTAAATTACATAGCCACAACACTTTTGACTGGACACAGGCTCAAATAGGGAAAAAATATGCGGCTTTAAGTGGAAAAAATGTCAATCCTTATCCAACAAAGTAATCAAATAAAAAAAAACAGAGAAACATGGAAAAGTTACAAGGGCGTACCTTCAAATTCTGAGGTTGTAGTACTGTTACACGACTAGAACATAACTCCAAAAAGACAACCTGCATGATGGATGCCCACATTAAGTTAAGAGAGATTTGTAACAGTCAATACCATTTGACATACGAAAAGAGATGCAGACTGCTAACTTGGTAAAATCCATTCATAAAATAAAAGTCCATAGTATCAAAAGAGAAGTACCTGTGGTTTTAAGAAACTGATCACAGCTTCAACTTCTTGGCAAGATTCCTGCCGCAAAAGAAAATTAAAGATTATCTATTCTCTGATTTATCTCTTACCTTTCCACTGGATCAACCCAAAGAGAAAACAACCAGGAAATTTTAATGAAAGAAAGCCGGATGTTTCTATGAAATCATAAACAACTCCTGAACAGCTGATATGATGAATAACATCTCTTCTGCTTAACCTATAAAACAAAGAATAAGCTTTCTAATACAGTCTGCCTACTAAAAATTAGAAGGAATCCAAGACATACTAATATATTTTGCAGTATTAGTTAGCTGATAGTAAGGCAAGAAGAAATAATGTTGTAATTCAAACATTAATATGATGAAAAATTACATATTTCCTCAACAACAGTAAATAAAAATAGGCAACCAAGACATGACCAAGAACCAAGAATTCCATATTTTTCCCATCTCCATAAGCAATTCAACAGAAATGAACTGAAATTACAGTGGAAAGACAAGATTAATTCGCAATAAAAAGAAGATAAAGGAAATTCGTACCGAAGAAACATGAGCCGTCCCTACCAAATATACTTCACAAACTCCTCCTTCGGCCGTTGACTCACAAGTGAGTTTCATCACACTCCGGGCCAACTCCTCCGGCAACTCCCTTCTTTCACTCTCTCCTATTCCTCCGGCACCACCACTCCCAGATAACGCCTCATCACCCTCCTCACGCCCGCGCCTTTCACCATCCACCACACTCTCCTCCTCCGAATTGCTGACGTCAGCAGCGGCGACGTCACCATCGACGTGAACATAATCCTCGGAGCTACTACCGCCGCCGGCTACGGCCGCAGCGGAGGCAGAATTTGACTTGTCAGGCTCCAAGTCCATGTACCTAGGGTCCTGATGCTGGTGGTGGCGGTGGCCGCCGTTAGGGTATAAATTGGTAGATAAGGGCTGCAATGAAGTGTGCGCGATTGGCAATGCAGCTCCGACAGATCTGACGGTGGAGGAGTGAGAACGGAGGGCTTTCGCGGCGGAGAAAATTGATGAGAGGTGGTGATGGGATTGAGAACGAACGAAGAGAAGCATATAAGAATTTTTGGGAATTTCTTTTGTTTCTATTTTTCTTCTAAACAAGGTAATAGCTCTAATAACCAAGTGGCTTTCATATGCACGAGGAGAGCAACGTGTATGTGAAATAATTTTTGAAAGTGTTAGTAGATTACAGCCACATTTTTGCTGCTAACAAATTATTTGGTTCTAAGTAGGAGTTAGTATTGTGGAAAAAAAAGTAGGGCTCTTGAATCGGGACACATTTTAATAATTGTCCTGGACAAAAACTGAAAGATGAAGGTGGTGGTCTTTTTGCTTGGCTAATTTGTGAGTGGAGACTAAGAAAATAGTATACAATAGAAAAATTATTGACATGGCAAGATCCATCTAGGGGATCAATTAGGACAAAAAAGTGTGCATGTCCATTTCGAATAAAAGGTACAAAGTTGTGACTAAGTACGTGAGCATTGAATGTATATGACAGAAGGCACAACCAAGCGTTGGTTGCAAGGATGTCCGAGAAGAAGATGCGCACAACTAAAAGATTTATTAAATGTCATGTTCAACCGAAGCAGATTATCGATCATATGAAACATGAGGATCCTCACATTAATGTCCGGCATGTAATTTTAATTAAAATTTTATACAACTCAATTTGGGTAGAACTAGTGAAATATAAGTAAAATTACTACAAAATTATGTATGTTATATGTAATATAAAGTATGTTAGGCTTACATAATATGCGTGTGACGTATAACTTATAATTTTAGAATTTTATGATAGTGATGACATTATATAAAATTCACATATTATTGCATCGGGTCAATGTAGTGTCAAAAATGTTTAAAATGTGCGGCACAAGCTAAAGGTCGTTGGGGTTGAGGGTTGAACAGGAATTCAATAGTTGTTCAAACTACTTACTGATCGTGGATATATTCATTGGTAGTGAGCAGAAGAAGGTTCCGACATCCTTAGTGATTGTGTTTTTGTGAATCTGATATCTTGTTAGTATGCTCGTACGTGGTTGTACATAGTTGTTGAAATACCTAAGAGGGGGGGTGAATTAGGTATTTGGCTAATTTTCACAAATTCAAACTTTATAGATGAGCAGACCTATTGCAGATTAAGTGAATGAGAATAAACCACAGTTTATGACAAAGCAGTATAAGAAATGTAAACAAATGAACACAAACAATTTATAGTGGTTCGATCCTCAAGATCTACCTCCACTACCTTAAGCATACACTTAAGGATTTCAATAATTCTACTATGTGCTCAAGTTCACAGATTACGAGAGAGGTTCACGCACGCTTTGGTTTCTACATACAACCTCTACTTGTAATTTTTTTACAAACAAGGCTCACTCAACCTATGGTTTTATATCTCAAACAACCTTGAATCACAACTTCGAGGATCACCCTTATCTAAAGGGTTTTATGTTATCAAGATAACCTTGCTAGAGCTAGTAGAACAATACAAGTGATTAAGTAAAGAAGAGTGTGTAGATGTTACCACTCTGGTTGGTAGAATTTACACAAAATTGCACCTTCACACTTTGATGTCTTTGGATTGATCAATTTAATGCACAAGATGTAAGAGAGCTTGAGAAATGTTTGTAATTGACTTTTGAAAGCTTAGAATATTCAAATTGTAAGTTCTTGCAAAAGATTGCACGTTTATAGACTTTTATAGAATTTGAAAATCGGTTGAAACAATTTATAAAGCGGTTAGTTAATCAGCTACTTTTCGAGAAATTCGGACGACCAGATTTCACGTCCGAATTTTTCGGACGACCGAATTCTTCTCGCTGCGTCCGAATCTTCTTCCAATTTCTCTGGAAGAACGATGAACCATGCTTTGAAGACCAAAATTGGACGACCGAATTTTTTTTTCTTCATGCGTCCGAATCTTCTTCCGAATTTCTCTCGGAAGAACAGTAGCAAATTTTGCTACCAAATTCGGGACGACCGAATTTAATGGAATTGTGTTCAAACTTTGTAAAACCATTTGAAACTAATCTTCCAAATATTTGAAATACATTTGATATATATAGATAACTTATATAGACAAATATAAGTTTGAAAACCATCATCAAACTCATTTGATCATTTAAAGTTTACTTAAAAACTTTTAGAACACAAAACCATATTTTCTAAAGATTCATTCAAAAGTCTTTTTTAAACTTAAGAAACCAATTTTTATGCTCTCTTATGCATTCAATAGACTCCAAGACATACTAAAGTGTAGAGTTCACATAGATATTACCTATCATCATACCTACTCTACACTTCAAGTCTTCAATGCCTTGAGTTTATCTTTGAATACACCTCAAAAGACTCATAGCTTAATGAGGTTGTTCTTTGCTCTTCCTTTTGACGGCAATGAGACTTCAAACTTCTTTCTTCACAAATCCTATCACACAATATAAACATATTAGTTCTCATCAATATTTGTCATGAATCAAAATTACATGATTTGCCCTTAGGGCTTACAATCTCCCCCTTTTTTGATGATGACAAACTTTGATGCAATATGTGATGGATTTAAACAGATTAGCACAGAGAAGTATGAATGTCAATGACAGAAATTAACCAATTTAGCACATTGACATGCAAAAGGCTCATTATGAGCCTATGACCCAACCATCCTCCATTTGCCTCCTTCCTTCCAAAGCAATTAGGATAGAAGATATAGCATTTAAGTATTTAGAAAACTTCTAAGAGAGGTTTTAAGGTTGTTAAAAAGCTTATCAATGCCCCCCTTAGATTGTGCTCATTTTTCAACACATTTGGACTAGAGATATCATGCATCCGAATTTTGTGCATAGTAAGTCCAAACTTTAAAATAAGTAAAATGAAAGCTTCAAATTTTGTAAATAAGTTTTCCTAAGGTTGCTTAAACATATTGGAAGAGATTAAAACATATTTGAATTAATTTGAACAACAAAAGAGCACATTTTGACAACACAATATGGATGCATCCGAATTTTATATCATGCATCCGAATTTTGAATCTCATGCGTCCGAATTTTTAAACTCATGTCCAAAGCAGTAATGATTCAATATAATTGAAGATTTGAAATGATATAAAGGTTTCATACTGTTGTTCAAACATAATGGAGTAGAGTAAAAACAGATTGGAACCAATTTGAATAAACAGAAAAAAAATTTTGACCATAAATATAAATGCATCCAATCTTAAAACCTTGCATCCGAATTTGATTAAGGGATCGAGTTCACATAATGACTAAGGTTTCACATGTATTGCATAATGACTAAGGTTTCACATGTATTGCATCATATTTCATCATATTTTTCTCCCCCTTTTGTCATCATAAAAAAATTTAAAGGGATCAATGAAAATGAGATGTTCAAGTTAGCATATAAAAGAAGCTCTCATCACTAGGATTTCATCATTGAGCTTGAATAGAAAAATATTACATAAAAAATATTTAACAAGTTCAGAATAGAAAATGCAACAAAATGCTTAGAAAACTGAACAAAATACAGTAAAGAGATTAGAAGAGAAGGCTTAGTCTTGTGATGATGAGGTTATTGGGGAGGCTCGGCTCACTCCTTTCTTGACTGCCAAGTGCTTGACTCTTCCTTGACTGAAAGAGATTGTTGCTGGAGATACAATTGCAGCTTGAGCTACTTGGCTCCCTGCCACTGGTGGATCTTCAAGAGCATGTTCTTGTTCTTCTTCTTCTGCTATAGTCTCTTCATTTCCACCCTTATTATCATCTTCATCACTGCTATCTTGATTATCTTCTTTCTCTGCTTCTCTTTTTCTTTCCTCCTCCTTTCCATCTTGAGGTTTAGAGGTTCCTTCACCACTTTGAGTATTTCTCATAAGGATATCTTCAATGTGTTTTACTCGTTTTCCAGTCCATCCAATTTTCCAAGAACCATTGGAGCAAATGACTCAAAGAATTTATACATTTTCTCTATTTCCTTGACATGATTGTTCAAGGCTTCTTGGAATGTTTTGGCTATAATGGTGTCCCCTCTAGATACTCCTTTACTACTAGACTTAACTCCAGCTTCTTCTTCAAATAATCTCCTTTTTGTTGGGGGTTGCTCCCCTCACTTGAGGTGTCATGTTTTCTTTTTGTTTTCATTTCCCTAGCAAGGGTTTCCTCTTCATCCTCTTCTTCTTCTTCCTCTTCACTCTCTATAACTTTCTCTCTTTCTATCCTTTTCGGAGGAGTTTCTCTTTTGTCCTCCATACATTATCCTCATCATGAACTAATTGCATTCTCTTAAGAGTTTCATTTGTATAAATTTCACCACTCTTAAAAGTTTGCCCTCTTCCAGGGAAGTTTGATCTTAAAATGCTTGAATATTCCGGTTAATAACCTTCCAAATGGGAATGCCTTGGTTCATGTTTTTTCAGGCTGCAATCATATGTTTCAATGCTATATACCCAAAATTCATCCTTCTATTCTCATGCGAGGGCTAACATGATTACCATATGCATATTTCAACCGATGACTTATGTCCAAAATTAGGAATAATCATTGTGGTCACCATGTGATGTAAAACTCTACCTCTAGCATCCAAATTCTTAATTTCCCTTTCCTTTATGGCCCTAAACTCTCTTCCATTTGTAAATGCATCTTCAAATCTAACATGTGTGAATAGTTCACGATCATAGCAATGCATGGATGCTTGAATAATATCTAGCTCCCTCATCTCCTACTCCACATATTCTATTTATCAATCCTTCATTGAATTCAATGTCCATTTGTGATACTCTAGATGAATACCATTGTATCACATTATCCCCTATCATCTCAATTCTATCCTCTTTCAGATTTGCATAGAATTCATATATCAAAGTGGGATAAAATTCTTCATCAATGAAGAGCAAACTACTCCAACCAATATCATTGAAATGAGATAGGACAATATCCATATTTGACAGACTTATCAATATCTACCTTGTATCCGGGAATGATTTTTTCTACTATTCTTATTCCATTCATCAAATTCATGAGTAGATTTGATAGAGATAAACCTGTCAACTCCAGATTGTGTTTGAGGAATGCGAATCTTTCTTGGTCGATTGAGGATTGGATCTCTATCTCCTTCTTTAGCCTTTCCCTTTCCTTTCTCAACATTGGGCATCTTTGTTCTCACCATGATGTTTTCTCTTGAGAAGGATTTGTTTTCTGTATGAAATTAGGGCTTAGACGTTTAAAAATGAAGGAAAATCGGGATGAGAGTGTGGGATTTTGAAGGGATTTTGATTCGGATGTGAATGGGTGTGAGATGTTTTAAAAAAGATGTGAAATTCGGAAGTAGTAATGTTGAAGAGATTGTTTCGACTTTATTTAAAAAGTCTCGTCAGTAAAATCTGGTCGACCGATTTTTCAGGTCTGCGTCCGAATTTTCGAGCGAAAGTTTTCGTTTCTTCGATTCGAAAATTTGGTCGATCGAATTTTTCGACTGCGTCCGAATTCTTGATCAAAAGTCTCTGTTTCTTGACACTCAGAAAATTCGGTCGACCGAATCTTCTGCAGTGCATCCGAATTTTGAATCAAAAATTTCCTGCATTCATCATGACTTCAAGATCTACCTCCACTACCTTAAGCATACACTTAAGGATTTCAATAATTCTACTATGTGCTCAAGTTCACAGATTACAGGAGAGGTTCACCACACTTTGGTTTTACACATACAACCTCTACTTGTAATTTTTACAAACAAGGCTCACCAACCTATGGTTTTATATCTCAAACAACCTTGAATCACAACTTCAAGGATCACCCTTATCTAAAGGGTTTTATGTTATCAAGATAACCTTGCTAGAGCTAGTAGAACAATACAAGTGATTAAGTAAAGAAGAGTGTGTAGATGTTACCACTGGTTGGTAGAATTTACACAAAATTGCACCTTCACACTTTGATGTCTTTGGATTGATCAATTTAATGCACAAGATGTAAGAGAGCTTGAGAAATGTTTGTAATTGACTTTTGAAAGCTTAGAATATTCAAATTGTAAGTTCTTGCAAAAGATTGCACGTTTATAGCTTTTATAGAATTTGAAAATCGGTTGAAACGACTATAAAGCGGCTAGTTAACGGCTACTTTTCAGAAAGTCGGACGACCGAGTTTCGCGTCCGAATTTTTCGGACGACCGAATTCTTCTCGCTGCGTCCCGAATCTTCTTCCGAATTTCTCCGGAAGAACGAGTAACCATGCTGAAGACCAAAATTCGGACGACCGAATTTTTTTATTCATGCGTCCGAATCTTCTTCCGAATTTCTTCGGAAGAACAAGTAGCAAATTTTTGCTACCAAATTGGACGACCGAATTTAATGGAATTGTGTTCAAACTTTGTAAAACCATTTGAAACTAATCTTCCAAATATTTGAAATACATTTGATATATATAGATAACTTATATAGACAAATATAAGTTTGAAAACCATCATCAAACTCATTTGATCATTTAAAGTTTACTTAAAAACTTTTAGAACACAAAACCATATTTTCTAAAGATTCATTCAAAAGTCTTTTTAAACTTAAGAAACCAATTTTTATGCTCTCTTATGCATTCAATAGACTCCAAGACATACAAGTGTAGAGTTCACATAGATATTACCTATCATCATACCTACTCTACACTTCAAGTCTTCAATGCCTTGAGTTTATCTTTGAATACACCTCAAAAGACTCATAACTTAATGAGGTTGTTCTTTGCTCTTCCTTTTGACGGCAATGAGACTTCAAACTTCTTTCTTCACAAATCCTATCACACAATATAAACATATTAGTTCTCATCAATATTTGTCATGAATCAAAATTACATGATTTGCCCTTAGGGCTTACAGTTGTCATAGATATAACGTATAAGACGAATTAGTAATTCCAAGTGATTCCTATTTTTTAGTATTAGCATTTTAATGAATTGCTGAGATGGCTGACCACGTGCTCCTTTCAGGTATAAGATACCTTTTGTGCAATGTCTTGGTCTGACCTCGATAGGCAAGAATTTTACTATTGCTTTAGTTGGGTTGTGCAATGCATCCGACATATTTTTTATGATTCTTACCTTCCTGAGGTTATTGTTACGGATCGAGAATTGTGAGGAGGAGGAGAGAGAGTAAGTGTTGAAAATGAATAAGGCCATTGCAATAAGTAATTTAGCGCAGTGCATTCAAAAAGTGTGAAAAAAAAGAAATTACATTATCTTTTTTTTTTTTGAAAAAAGAATTTTTAAAGAAGAAAAAAGGGTTACTATTGCTATCACAGGGGTCTGATATGAGAAACAAGTGCTGGGGAAAAGTTTTTTCTTTTAATATTCTCGATTTGTTACTAATATAACATTGAAAAATGTAGCGATGAGAAAATTATAGTCACTAAAAGTATTATTTAACTACAATACAAATCTTCTCTCACTATTCATGAAACAAATATTTGTTAATAATTTTCTGCTATTTAACTCTTTTAGAGAGACTCAAATCGTCAATCTTGTTTCAAGTGATATTCTACTACTTAGAAAATTCAATTCAATTTATTGTAAAATTTGTTTGCAAGGGTGGAAAGTTCAATTGAATTTATTGTACAATTTGTTTGTCAATGGTGCATCATATTATTCTGTTACCATTAATTTTAGATAAAAAAAGAATCCGTGATCACTTATTTTTGTGTAACCTTAAATTGAATTTGATTTTAAAACTTTTTAATGTATAATTTCTTCTCTAGTAGAATAAATTTGTTCATCTTATTTAATTTCAAAACTGTCAACATGATTTTGATTATCATAAACCATGATACATATTAATTTTACTTCATTTTGGTCTAAACTTCAATCCCTCATTTTTCTAAAATTTTATTTTTAATAATTAACTTTTAGTTATCGCTTTTCCATTTTCTTTTATATATATATATATATATATATATATATATATATATATATATATATATATATATATATATATAATTGAACCAGAATCATGAACCCATGGACTACTTTAACTATGTGTTAACTCTCATGATGTCAAATTGAATATTCTGAATTCATGAATGTATAGATTAATGTGCTTATATGAACTAATATTTTTAACTAATCAACTTAGGTATGGTCAAATTAATTTCATTAAACAATTCATAAATTGCATAATTATCTACATTTTATGACTGTCAAACTTGGTTCTACATCCAATGTATTCAACATAAATATTCAACAATAGACTTTCCTCCTTGTGAATTCCATTAATGAACTTAGATATGTCTCTTAAATATATTGATACATATTCATAGACAGCAAGCTGTTATTATACTATATATATAGAAAAGAGCTGTTCAATCGATACATTCCTTAGTTAAAGCAACTCACTATAATAAATAGCTGAATGAATTAGACTTTGTACATAGCTAATTGGCATTTTACATAAGGGTGTATTACATGAATCGGCAATAAATTACATAGCCATGTGAGCAGCATATGAAGAGGCTTAGATCAAATTAAATGAAGCATGTTGTCATTAGAGAGACATTTGAAGAATATAGATTAAACTTTCCTTCTCATAGGAAGACAGATTGACAGAGGTTCCTTCCATCTGAATCTATATCTGCAAATGATACGGTAAATATTAGTGTACATAAATTTGGAAGATTGAAAAAGAAAAAGAAACATCCTGTTGCAGCATGGGGAAAGTAAGGATACAATATGTTTTCTTGCACCAGTTGAGTAAAGAAAAGAGAATTTTGATTCGAGTTATTAGATTATGGAATACATAAAATGCATAAAGACCTAAAGAAATGATCAGTATAGATATGTTGACATTGGATGAAAAAGTAAAGTAACATGCTATGCAATCTTTAGTTGTTAGAAATTTGATGGCGTTGTTCAAAGTCTGAACATGCGTAATAGTAATTTCATCATGTTAGCAGTATATATTCAATTCATTGATGAATTTGTTCATAACATAGAAGATTGAATATGTCTCATGTGTTGTTGTGTTGTATTCTGCTTTCTACTGTGATGTTTATGTCATAACTGAATGGTTAGGCAGTTTTTCATGTTGTTTATACGTAAGGGTGTTCATATAATCAGTTTGAAGAAAAATCGGATTTGTTATTTGGAAAAAAATTAGTTTTTTAATTTTTTTAGAAACCGAACCAAACCTAATAAGCAATCAAACCGAATTTTCTCAAAATTCAGTTTGGAGAAAATCAATTTTATGAAAATAAATTAAAATTTTAAAATGGTCATAAATAAGGAATCTATCCTAGTTTTAACCTATTAAGTCTTTAAAAATCTAGGCATTCTACTTATTAAACCAAATACAATTAGACAAATACAACAATGATTGAATTACATAATTAATTAAACAACTAAAATTATACAAGTGTAACAATGATCGAATTACATAATTAACTAAAAATCTTAGCATTCTCTTCTTTCTTGGGCACTCGACTTCCGCATAATCCTTGTGATGCAGCACCATAAATAGATGCATCAGTATCCACACTAATATTGAAACTAAGAAATCAATATTTCAATATGTCCACTTACATAGAAATCTTACCTTGAAAGCTTTGATCTTCAAAGATCAGAAATTGTTAATTCATGAACATCCTTGTCAAAATTTGATAAAGATATGAAAAAAAAAGTCAAACGACGAATAGGTTAGTAAGTAAATAAATTAAAAAAATGAAATCACAATTGTCCATTGTTTTAAGAAAATCGATATCTTCATCAACTCCAATTAAATGTGCTTCATTTCTAGCTAATCTCTAGCACATATAAGGCATTGCACCATCCTAGGAGTTAATGAACTCCTAAATGTATCAAGAATCTGACCTCTCGTACTAAACGCAGATTCAGAAGCAACTGTAGAAACGGGAACAACTAATATATCATGAGCTATCCTAGCAAGAATGACAAATCTTGG
Organism: Rauvolfia tetraphylla; assembly: GCA_030512225.1. Taxonomy (NCBI): domain Eukaryota; kingdom Viridiplantae; phylum Streptophyta; class Magnoliopsida; order Gentianales; family Apocynaceae; genus Rauvolfia; species Rauvolfia tetraphylla. Next base: position 4,857,936 of record JAJQKT010000012.1, read on the forward strand.
AGCATTTAACTTCTACCACTTCAAGATACTTGTCCAATTCATTCTTATTATCAATCCCTCACTTTTTCTTGTGCAAATTATACTCACGCCGACTATCAATAGTCAAAGAATGCCTTTTCAATGGCAGGACACATGAGTCTCTTGAATATTGACTTGAAATTGAAGTAGAAGAGACATTCGAAGATGACAACAATAGAAATGCAGGAAAATAAGGCTCTTGACAAGAACTTGACTTCTTGTACTCCTCAAAAAGTGCATAAAACCCTTCTTTTACCTTACCCAGAAGATCAGGTTCAATATCATATGGATACATTTTTTTCAATCACCCACTTAGCATAATCATACTTAAACCGAGGATTAATAATGACTCCATAAAACACAATAAAATTAAACTTTACTAGACTTGTCCAGTATTTATCATACTTTTCTCTCATTTTTCCTGCCATAATTCTCAACTTAATATCATAACTTCCTTGCCATGTACTTAATAACTTACAATGAACTTGAAATCCGAAGTGTGAGTTCATAAAAATTTTTCAAAAACTTCACAAAACGTGAAATGTTCTCCCAATTATCCTCACAAGGCAGCCCATCATTTTCCTTTAATAAGTCAATCTTATAATGTGGATCTACCTCTTCAAGTCTTTCAAATGCTTTTGCAAGCGTCAATGCCGTGTCCAACATCAAGTAGATTGAATTCCACCTAGTAGGAACATTCAAGCACAATAGCTTCTTACTTTCAATTTTTTCCATATCAACACACTCCTTAAACTTCCTCAACCTACTTAGAGATTGTCTTATATATCTTAATTGCTCCCCAAACATGAGAAATAGAAGGAGTTATTTCTTTTAAACCATCAGTCATACCAAGATTTATTATGTGAGCCAAACATCTCATATGAAGATATTTACTGTAAGACCTAAGAGGGGGGTGAATTAGGTCTTAGGCTAATTATCAAAATCTTTTACCGTTTTGCAAATCCTTTGCCGTAATAAAAGCTCTTCTTCAAATCCACAAACTCTAAGTTTATATGTGATTTAATGGTTGAGACAAGATGATCAAACAATAAAACCACAACCAATTAATCAACAACTAAAAACAAATAATAATAACGCAAGTATGTAAACAAGTAAAGCTATAAATAAATGAACACACGATTTATAGTGGTTCGATCTTTCCAAGATCTACATCCACTACCTTGAGTCCACACTCAAGGATTTCAACCAATTCACTAAATGTTTAAATCAAGCAATTACACAAGAGGTTCACCCTTCAATGGGTTTTACCACAATAACCTCTTTTACAATCTAATAAACAAGGTTCACCCTTATCACAAAGAGTTTTATGTCACTAGACAACCTAGACCAATCTAATCCAAGGCTCACCCTCACCAATGGGTTCTACTCAACAACCTTGATTAATTTAGTCAATGGCTCACCCTCCACAAGGGTTTTAAGTCTCTTGACAACCTTGTATCAATCACAAAAATAATGTAAAGATAGAATTTGGATGTTACCAACACTTCTTGGTGGATGAATACAATAGCTAGAACCACTTCACTTCTTGCCTTTAGAATCTTGAATTTTAACCTTTGAGCACAAGGCAATTTGAGAGCTTTTCAAATAATTTTGATGTAAAACAAGTTAGAGGGAAAATTGGCATATTTCATCCCCAAACATTTTTGCTTTGGTGAGTTTGGTCCTTAATGTTTAATTTCAAAATTTTAAGTCCTTGTTCTTTTTTCAAGTGAATTATTTGATCCTTCCATTTAATTTCTGGTGAGTCAACTGTTAGTCAATGACTTGGTCAACTCCTTGGCCAAACACACAAGGGTATTTTCATCACATTACCCATTTTTTTTAATGAGTCTCATCCTTTTTCTTTCATTATCCTGAACCTTTCTCCTGCAATCGGAAAGATAAATAGGGATAGAAGAAGAAGCAGAATAGATTCCAGGTGTGCGCGAGGGAGTCTTGATTCTCTTTGTCTCTCTCTTTGTCTCTCCGATAACAGAGTGAATTATAGTTGAGGGAGCTGAAAATTTTTGTTGGGATCCTTTGAAACTTTTTATAAAAAAACCATTTTTGAAGTAAAATAGTGGGAGATTAGAGAGGAGGAGGACTAGTAAGACCGTTGCCGCCCCTAAAAAGCCGGAAGGTATGGCGTCGTCAAAGGTCATGGCATCTACATCACCGTCCAATCCAGAACTGCCACACCAGTCTGCCGCTCTATATGTTCGTCTTCTTCTTCGCTTACCCAAACATCCCCTTCTGTCAGTACCCTGCTACCCCAACATAACCCCACCCGAGCTCCATCCTCACCCATCACCACCACCATCTCCACCACTCTGATCGTAGTACCAGCGCTTTCGGCTCTATGAACATGGAGGAAATTCTCAAGAACATTTACTCTGAGCCTGACTCCCTCGCCTCTGCCGTTGAAGCTGCTGCTATTCCTGGGGTTTCTGTCATTGACGGTGACGGAGTTGTGAAGAATGTGGGAGCCGTGGGAAGCAAAACGGTGGATGAGGTCTAGAAAGAGATTGTCAGTGGAGGATAAGGGAGAAGTAGGGGGCTGTGGATGACGTTGGAGGACTTTCTGACCAAGGCTAGGGCAGGGTTGCTAATCCTACTCCTTCAACCCTGCCGATACCGACACCGCCAACAGCCTGGGCTAGGGGCTATGTAGTGGAACCTATGATGAATGTTCAGTTTCCGGTTGCTCTAGGTCCGGTGGTCCACATGCAGAATGGTCCCAGAGGTTTTGGGTTGGAGTCGCAGTTGGGGCTTGGGAATGGGATGGTGGTCGCTGCATCTACAACACTAGAAGGAGCAGGAGGGAATGGCTCTGATAACTGAACATTGGCAGCCTCTAATCCCACAGAGAGATTTTCCAACCTGCAACCAGCAAGAAAACTTTTTCAATTGGGCATTTTCAACAAACAAACTCAAGATTCTTGAATAGAACTGAAAGTTGGAGGCTTTTCCTTGAAACAATTCGTTGCAGCAGAAACAATTCTTTGCAACAGAAAGACGAAAATACCCCTGTGTGCTTAGCCAAGGAGTTGACCAAGTCATTGACTAACAGTTGACTCACCAGAAATTAGACAGAAGGATCAAATAATTCACTTGAAAAAGGAATAAGGATTTAAAATTTTGAAATTAAACATTAAGGGTTAAAGTCACCAAAGTAAAAATGTTTGGGGACGAAATATGCCAATTTGCCCAAGTTAGAGCTTGAAGGATTTTTGAAGTTTCAAAGTTTTACAAAAAATCTGGAGTTTATAGCTTTTATAGATTTGAAAAATTGGCTTTAACAGTCATAAAACGGCTAGTTTCTGAGAAGTTCGGACGTTCGAAATTTCTCTTCTGTGTCCGAACTTGTGTCCGAACTTTTATGGAAAGTACTGTTCGTCCGAACTTTGCCTTCTGCGTCCGAACTTTGCATCCGAACTTTTTAAACTTTTTCAAAACATATTGAAATCAATTCAAACAAGTTGGAAAACCTTCTAGCATATAAGATAAGTCTTTAAAGACCTTTTAAGTGCAAAAACCATTGATGAAAACTTAATAATTAAGGTAAGTTCAAAAACATTGAAACCATTTAAATCAAGTTTTATGCTCTCAATTGCAACTCATAGATTCACAGACTTGAGAGTGTAGGGTTTACAAAGTTTACCTATTAAGCACATGTAACCTACACTTCATGTCTTCAAAGCCTTTAATCATCTTGAACAAACTCTTCAATCTTCAATCACTTTGACATATTGGAGTTGTTCTTGCATTTTGGCTTTAAGGCAACAAGACTTCATACTTCTTAATCCAACAATCCTATCACACAATTGACATAAAGATTAGTCCACATCAATATTTGTCATTATTGAAAACTTAATTAAAGCTTCATGATTTGCCCTTAGGGCTAACATTTACCACCAAGAAAACTAGTACCCCAACTTGAAAATCTTCTCTTTAAGTAATTTATGGCAATATCATTTGAACTTGCATTATCAACAGTTATTGTAAACACATTGTCAATCCCCCAATCAAGTAAACATTTTTCCACCTCTTTTCCAATAGCCTCACCTTTATGACTATCTATTGGACAAAAGTTTAAAACTTTCTTATGCAACACCCAATCATCATCTACAAAATGAGCAATCAAACACATGTAATTGATTCTTGGCTCAGAAGTCCAAGAGTTAGTAGTAAGACTAATCCTTTTAGCTAAATGTTTCAAAAAAATCTTCAATTTCACTTTCTCCTGCAAATACAATTGTAAAAATTTCTTGTAATGGTAGTACGAGATGGGATTTGATAAGATGGACATGCAATGGACATAAAATGTCTAAACCCTTCCTTTTCAGTGAAACTAGAGGGTAGCTCATCAACAATAATCATGTATGCACATGCCTTCCTTTTAATTTTCTTGAGTAAATCTCCAATTTACTATGGAACCAGCTTTATTGCCGCATATGTCGAAAGTGGTTGTTGTTTCAACTGAGTAGCATTGGTAGGGTTGTTGTGCGGGTTTTTCATGCAACTCAGTTGAAACAATCTACCAACAAGTGGTAACATCTACACACTCTTATCTTTTTATCAAATTGTGTTTTTCTACTAGCTCTTGCAAGGTTATCTTGATAACATAAAACCCATTAGATAAGGGTGATCCTTGAAGTTGAGATTCAAGGTTGTTTGAGATATAAAACCATTGTGTGTGGTGAGCCTTGTTTGTAAAAGTTACTAGAAGAGGTTGTGAGTGTAAAACCATAGTGTGGTGAGCCTCTCTTGTAATTTGTAAACCTGAGCATATAGTAGATTGATTGAAATCCTTAAGTGTAGGCTTAAGGTAGTGGATGTAGATCTTGGAGAGATCGAACCACTATAAATCGTGTGTTCAATTTTCGTATAGCTTTACTTGTTTACATTCTTGTATTATTATTATTATTAGTTCTTAGTTGTTGATTGATTGGTTGTAGTCTTATTATTTGATCACCTTGTCTCAACCATCAAATCACATATAAACTTGAAGTTTATGAATTTAAAGAAGAGCTTTTATTAAGGCAAAGGATTTACAAAAGGGAAAAAGATTTTTGATAATTAGCCAAAGACCTAATTCACCCCCCTCTTAGGTCTTTCAATTGGTATCAGAGCAGGTCTTCTTTTTAAGGTCTAACAACGTAGAAGTAAAGATTATATGGCTAGTTTATCAAATTTGCCTTATATGGAAGGTTCCTCTACAAATAGGCCTCCTTTGTTTGATGGTTCTAATTATACATTTTGGAAGTCTAGAATTAGAATTTTTATTTTTTCTATTAACTTTGATTTGTGGAGTATCATTGAGAAAGGTCCCTATGTGCCTATGAGAATAAAAGCTGATGGAATTACAAGGGAACTAAAGCCTATGGAGGAACTTGATGAGAACGACTCAAGAAAGATAACTTTAAACTGCCAAGCAATGAACATCTTGAGTTGTGCATTGGACGTGAATGAATACAATCAAGTGAGTGAATGCGACACCGCTCACGATATGTGGAGACTCCTTCAAGCAACACATGAGGAAAGAGCCAATATGTTCTTTATGGCAATAAATGATGAGGTACAATCCACATCTTCTACTTCTACTTGTTGTGATGATGATATTGATGATCCTAGTGAATTATTTGTTGAAATGTATGAAGAATTAAAAAAGGCTTCAAAAAGAAATAAGGAAATGAAATTCAAAATAAATGAGTTATTGAATGAAAATTCAAAATTATATTGTGAAAACAAAAGACTTCATGAATCTATTGATTGTTTGAATATTGAAAAAGAAGTTTTAAATGTCTCTTTACAAAACATGTCCCTTGAAAATAAGTTTCTTTGTGAAAAGATTTTGTCTCTTGAAAGAATGCTTGTTGATCATGTGACTTTGAAAAAGAAGGTTGATGACCTTTCATCATGTATAGAAAAATTTACAAAAGGAAGGGACAATCTTGATAAAATTCTTGGAGCTCAAAGATCTCCTCTTGTCAAAAATGGTCTTGGTTATAATTATGTAAATAATGTGCCTAAATATAACAACTTCTTTGTTAGAGATACTTCTACTTCCATGCATCATACTTGTTGTACTTATTGTGGAAAACATGGATATAAAGTCACCAAATGTTATGTTAAAAGAAAAGTAGAGAATGGTGTAAAAACTATTTGGAGAGTTAAGAGAATTATTACTAAGCCCCACGGACCCAAGAAAGTATGGGTACCAAAGGATACTTCCTCTCCTTCATTACAGGTACTCTTCAATTCAAACTCAAGCACCACTAAATGGTATATTGATGATGTTGGCTTAAAGAATAACAGAAAACATCTCATTCATAATCAAGATCGAAGCAACCAATGAAGGATTTGCTTTTGAGACAAGAAGAAAAGAAAAATTCTTGGAGTAACCAATGTTGGTAAAGGTTTCTCTCTTCTTTTTAAACGAATGTTGCTTAGTGCTCATTTGAACAATAACTTGCTTAGCATTAGTAAATTGTGTGACAATGAATAAAAAAAAAAAGTTAAATGACAACATGCGAAGTTTCAGTTGAGAATCCCTTTTGTTAAGATTTGAAAATTTGCCAACCATGACTTGTCAATTGCTTCTATGAAGTTGATTAGGTAAGATTGATGATATGAGATTGAATTCATGGTTGATATGCTTTTGAAATTGATTATATGTCATGATAAAATGATTAAAATAACTATGATTGAATATCTATGTATTTGCTTGGCCAAAAACATCTTTATGAAACTTTACAAAATGGTTGGATTTGAAGTTTGGATGTAGACCATAAGTTCGGTCGCTCGAACTTGTATGACAAAATGATATTTTTTGATTTTGATCAATTACTCACAAAATGTTTCAATGTGTGTTTTATGTTGATAAGCTTGAATGTCTTGTTGCTTATGATAATGATTGATTTGCTTGACATAGAAGATTTGGTCATGTGAGCATGGATTTGTTGAACAAACTTTCCTCTCAAGATTTAATTGGAGGATTGCTAAAAATGTGTTTTGAGAAAATTGTCTTTGAGATACTTGTCAACATGGAAAACAAACAAAAGAATCTTCCAAACCTAAGAAAATGATTTTCACTTCAAAACCTCTTAAAAATTGTTTATATGGATTGACTGGACAAATGAGGATCACTAGTCTTGATGGTAAGAGGTATTCATATGTTATTGTGGATGATTTCTCTAGATTTACATGGGTGATCTTTCTAGCCTAAAAGGATGAAGTTCTTTTCATAAATTTGTAAGACTTTTCAAAAAGGTTCAAACCTCCCTTGAGTGCAAATTGATTTCCATTAGAAGTGACAATGGGAGAATTTTATAAACAAGTCTTTACAAAATTTGTGATAAAAGTTGAATTCCATATATTTGTTTCAAATGTAAAAACCCCACAACACAATAGTGTTAGATCTATGCTTTGTGAAAATTCTTCTTCAAAAATATGTTTTGAGCCGAAGCCATAACCAACACATGCTATGATGAATAGAATTCTTTAAGATCATTTTGAAGAAAAACATCTTTTGAAATTCTCTTTTATAGAACTCCTCAAATTGCATATTTTAAAGTGTTTGGTTTTAAATGTCTTATCTTGAATACTTGTGATAACTTACTTAAATTTGATAGAAAGCCGGATATAGGTATATCTCTTAACCATTCTTCTAATAAAAGGCCTACAGAGTTTATAATGAAAAGAACTTTATATGATGAGGAAACCATTAATGTTAGTTTTGATGAATCTTACATTTACTTGGAAAGAAAAGATGAAGATGATGTAGGTACATCTATGAATGACAATCAAACCCATCTTCAAGCACCAACTTTGGAGGATCATACCAATGAGGAAGAAATGATTGAACAAAATCAAGATGACCAATCTAGTGGTGACCAAGAGCTCCCAAAGAAATTAGGATATCCAAAAAGGCCACCCTAAGGAGCAAATCATTGGTGATATCTCCCAAGGAGTAAACATAAGACAGTACTTTATCGATAACTTTATTCTTTTATCTCATATGAGCCTAAAAGTATTGATGATGCATTATGTGATGATTTTTGGATTATTGCTATGCAAGAGGAATTAAGTAAATTTGAAAGATACAAAATTTGGAAATTCTTAAATCTCATGATCATTCCATTTTTGGAACTAAATGGTTTTAGAAATAAACTCAATGAATCCGGGGAAGGTGTAAGAAATAAATCTAGATTTGTCACCCAAGGATTCAATCAAGAAGAGGGAATTGATTATGATGAAACCTTTTGCTCCGAATGCTAAAGTCCATAAGAATGCTTTTGAATTTTACTTGACTTAAAGGTTTTAAGTTATTTCAAATGAATGTCAAAAGAGCTTTTCTAAATGGTTCTATTGAAGAAGAGATTTATGTGGAACAATCACCCTGTTTTGATCATGAAAAATTGCCTAATTATGTTTTCAATCTCTCAAAAGCCTTATATGGACTGAAACAAGTCACTAGAGCTTGGTATGAAATATTCAATAGTTTTCCTCTTTCAAAAGTTATTTTTTAAGAAAACTTGACATAAATCTTTTCATTAAAACCTCTTGTAACAATGATCTATCACTTGTCCAAATATATGATACAATTTTTGGTGCTTCTAATACTTCACTTTGTGATATGTTTTCCAAGTTAATGCAAAGTAAATTTGAAATGAGCATGATAGGAAAACTCAATTTCTTTCTTGGCCTACAAATCAATCAAACCAAGGATGGCACTTTCATGAATCAAGTTAAGGTACAAGCACTTCCATAAGTTTATCAACTATGCTTGAAGAGAATAAAAAGGTTTCATAGGAGTAGTCAACTATATTTGATAGCAAGTAGAGCCAATATTATGTTTGTCATGTGCTTGTGTGCTAGATTTCATCTTGTCCTAAAGAGTCTCATTTGATTTCTGATTAACACATTCTCTATTACCTTATTGATACTCTAAGTGATTATGGTCTATAATTCAAATGTGTGGCTATGTTATGTGATAACACTAATGCAATAAATTTGACCATCATACTATTCAACAAATTAGGACAAAGCATATAGAGATCAAACTTCATCTCATTAGAGATCATTCTACTAAGGGTAATACTTATTTGAAGCATGTTTACATTCATGAACAAATTAATGATATCGTTACTAAGCCATTGGCCGAAGAAAGGTTTGACCAATCTTAGAAGAAGCTTAGGGATTTCAAAATTCAATAACTAATGAGTATATTCAAGTGTGTAGCTCCAGGTGAGGACAAAGAAGCCTAGCATGAGAAAAGGAAAGGGAAAAGCCAAAGAAAGAGAAGGAGGACCAATAATCAATGAACCAAGGAAGGTTTATGTTCCTCAAAGCATGTCATGGTTGGATAGATTTGTCACAGTGGAGGCTGCTACTAAATTTGATGATTGGACAAAAAGGAACCGTAGGATAAATCCAAGCCACAAGATGGATGTCATCAAACTATCCGAAATGGGTAATATACTCTCATTTTTTTTTTAATTATGTGAGCTGGACTAGTTTGCTTGTGTTTGATGAATGCTATTACCTTCCTTAGTTTATGAAGTTTAAGCAAATATTAAGGAAGAAAGAGTTGAGCGAGTTGGTAATAAAGCTATTCAGTGGTATGCTTCAAGAATATCACAAGTTGATTTTTGAGATTGATAATGCATTGCTCAATAGAATTTGTGATGTTGAGGATGTTGGGTTTAGGAATTATTCTTCTGGGGGACATTGTTTTATAAGTAAGTTATACTCACATGAAAGGATTGAGAATGCCGTACAAATGGTAGAACCCTCAATACTAGAAAGGAGAGAGAGAGATAAAAGCTTTTGATGCTAGTGAAAGAATTTTGCATCACATGCTTACTACCTTGATTATAGCATACGTTGGACACAAATCTTCTATTGATAATATGTATGCTGTAATTATGGCAGCCATGCATTAAAAAAAAATGAATTTTGGATATATATTGCTAAAGAATATAATGGAGCAAGAAGAACAAAATAATATAAAATTATTCCTGGAAACAAAGTAAACTTGGATAAACTCTCCAATATTGATAATGTTCTATCTCTATTTGATGATATTGATTGGAGCAATTTACTAGTAATTGATGAAGAATTTTATACTGCCCTTATATATGAGTTTTATGCAAATCTTAAGAAGAAAGAATTGAACATTAGAGGGATAATGTAGTTTAATGGTATTCCTCTAGAGTATATCAAGTGGATTTTGAGTTCAATGATGCCTTAGTGAACAAAATTTTGTGGGGTAGATGATAATGAGGCAAGGTATCACTCATTGGGATAACATTGCTTTATTCATGAATTGTTCACAAATGAAAGATTTGAAGAGGCTTTCACGAATGGTAGACAATTTAGGTCATTTAGGAAAAAGGAAATCAAAGCCTTTAATGCTAGAAGAAGGGTTATGCATCACATGATTACCACTATGCATATGGTGATTATGCTTGCCATGCATGAACATAGAAGACTAAACTTTGGATTCATAGCATTGACGCATATGATTAGTGCAAGAAAATCAGCCAACAAAGCCTTATCGTATGGGAGACTATTAACAAGAAAGTGAGGAGGTTGAGGAAGAAGAAAATGAAGAAGAAGAAGAGGATGCAGAGGAAATCCTTGGTGAAGAAAGGAAAACCAAAATGAGGCATGAGTTATCTAGTGAGGGGGAGCAACCTTCCACAAAAGAAGACTAATTGAAGAGGTACCCTCTATTGAAGGAAAAGAAATTGAAGGTAATAATCTCACTAGAAGTGATACCATAGTTGCTATGGTGTTTCAAGAGACATTGAACAACCATGTAAAGGAAATGAAGAAAATGGACACATTCTTTGAGTCATTTTCTCCAATGATTCTTGGCAAATTTGATGGTTTAGAAGCTAGAGTCAAGAATATAGAAGAAAATTTGAGAAAGATTTCTCAAGTGGTTTTAAATGGTGCAAGTTCATATAAAGTCAAATGAAGAAGATCAAGAAGATAATATGGGTGAAGATGGCAGCAATAAGGATAATAGTAATGACAGTGAAAATTGAGATGGCTATCAATTTGTTGCTAAAGAAGAAGACAAAGATGAAGGAAAAGGCAGTGAAACACCCCAAGAAGGAGAAGAGCATGAGCATGAAGAACAAAGAAGTAAAGCACAAGAGAACAAGCAAGAAGAAGGAAGTGAAGGAAGTTTAACAAAGTCAAATCACAGATCCATCACCAATTTCCTTCAGCCAAGAGATCAAGAGAAACATGGCCATCATACCAAACAGATTTGGAAGTGAAGACTATGAAGCATATCTAAGACTAAGCCATTCTATCCCTAAACTCTATTTTGTTGCTTATTTTAGTTTATGCCTTGATGCACATGTTATGCTTTAACATTGAAATTTACTTGTGCCTTTCTAGTCATTATAATGTTTTGAAGCTCAATATATGAAATCCTTTTGATAAGAACTTCTTTTGTTTCACTTTTGTTGTCCAAGTACTCTTACCCCATCTTTGATTGATGACAAAAGGGGGAGAAGAAATGTGATGACAAAATGTGTGAAAATGTGTGAAAATATGAAATAGCAGTGAAATTCCTCATGCATAAATAGAAAATGTGTGAATTTTCTGAAAATCCATGCATATGTCAAGGGAGAGAAAGAATGATGACTGCAAAATGTGCTATGTGCTGCAATGTGTGTTCCATGCTCAAATATGTTGTGCTATGTGCTGCAATGTGTGTTCCATGCTGCAATGTGTGCTATGTATATGTGCTGATGTGCATTAATGAGTAATGTGAAAATTTGGCTCTATTTCTGCATTTGGAATTTAAACTAAAAGGGTTATAATATGTAAGGTTTTGGTTATTTTCTGAGATTTTGGAATATGGTTAAGTTGAGATTGAAACCTTTAACTTGGTTCTTGACTTGACCTATGTTTTGGACTGATTCATGAAAACAATTGAATGCATGAGTTTTGTGATTTTGCAAAGCTAAACTGGGTGTCTTTGTGGACATACATATTTGAGTACTTCTATAGTTCTTTTAAAAGGGTAAAATCATTATTTCAAACTTTTGACCAAAAGTTTGGACTTGAAGTTCAGATGCAAACCAAAAAGTTCGGATGCATCCAAACTGTCTTGCCAAAACTGATTTTTCTGTTGTTCAAACTGTTTAAAAACTATTTCAAATCCTTCTATCATATTTGAACAACCTTAGGAAGGCTTATTTTCAAATATTACAGACTTCATCTCACATATTTTAAAGTTTTGGACTTGAGATTTAAAAATTCGGATGCATCCATATTTTGTTGCCAAAATGTGCTCTTTTGTTGTTGAAATTGATTCAAATATATGTTAAACTCTTTCACTATGTTTGAACAACCTTAGGAAAGCTTATTTTCAAAAATTGAAGCTTTCATTTCATTTATTTTAAAGTTTGGACTTGACATATCAGAATTCTCTAAATTTGTTGAAAAATGAGCACAATCTAAGGGAGAGCATTGTTAAACTGTTACAACCTTTAAAACCTCTCTTAGAAGTTTTCTTAAATGCTATATCTTCTATCCTAGTTAGTTGGAAGGAAGGAGGTAAATGGACGTTGGTTGGGTCATAGGCTCATATTGAGCCTTTTGTATGTCAATATGCTAAATTGGTTATTTTCTATCATTGTCATTAATACTTCTATGTACTACATTGTTTTAATCTATCACATTTTGCATCAAAGTTTATCATCATCAAAAAGGGGGAGATTGTTAGCCCTAAGGGCAAATCATGTAGTTTTGATTAATGAAAAATATTGATGAGGACTAATATGCTTGTATGTTGTGTGATAGGTTTTGTGAACTAAGAAGTATGAAGTCTCATTGCTTAGAAGCCAAAGTACAAGAACAACTTCAGTAAAAACAAAGTGATTGAAGTTTGAAGAAGGTTGTTCTTAGATGATCTAAAGGCATTGAAGACTTGAAGTGTAGAGTGTATATTCTTAGTAGGTAAATCTCTATGTAAACTCTACACTTGTATGTCTTGGTTATCATTGAATGCATAAGAGAGCATAAAATGAGTCCTATGATCTTAAAAGGCTTTGAATGAATTTTTTGATGAATGTGGTTTTGTGTCCTAAAAGTTTTTAAGTAAACTTTATATGATCAAAGGAATTTGATTTTGGTTTTCAAACTTATATATGTCTAAATAAGATTTTCTATACATACCAAATGTTTTTCAAACTTATTTAAGTTAAATCTCAAAATGATTTTACAAAGTTTGAATATACTTCCAAAAAATTTGGTCGTCCAAATTTTGTAGCAAAAGTTTGCTACTGTTCTTCCAGAGATATTCAGAAGAAGATTCGGACGCATGAAGAAAAATTCGGTCGTTCGAATTTTGGCCTTCAGCATGGTCACTGTTTTTCCAGAGAAATTCAGACGAAGATTCGGACGCAGCAGGAAGAATTCGGTCGTCCGAAAAATTTGGATGCAGAATTCGGTCGTCCGAATTTCCTGAAAATAGCCGTTAACTAGCCGTTTTATAGCTGTTAAAACTGATTTTCAAATTCTATAAAAGCTATAAACGTGCAATCTTTTGTAAGTTTTGAATTCTTGAAAACTCTAAACATTCTAAAGCCTTTTACAAACATTTCTTAAGCTCTCTTATGTCTTGTGCATTCAATTGGTCAATCAAAAGACATCAAAGTGTGAAGGTGCAAGTTTGTGTAAAAATCTACCAACAAGTGGTAACATCTACACACTCTTATCTTTTTATCAAATTGTGTTTTTCTACTAGCTCTTGCAAGGTTATCTTGATAACATAAAACCCATTAGATAAGGGTGATCCTTGAAGTTGAGATTCAAGGTTGTTTGAGATATAAAACCATTATGTGTGGTGAGCCTTGTTTGTAAAAGTTACTAGAAGAGGTTGTGAGTGTAAAACCATAGTGTGGTGAGCCTCTCTTGTAATTTGTAAACCTGAGCATATAGTAGATTGATTGAAATCCTTAAGTGTAGGCTTAAGGTAGTGGATGTAGATCTTGGAGAGATCGAACCACTATAAATCGTGTGTTCAATTTTCGTATAGCTTTACTTGTTTACATTCTTGTATTATTATTATTATTAGTTCTTAGTTGTTGATTGATTGGTTGTAGTCTTATTATTTGATCACCTTGTCTCAACCATCAAATCACATATAAACTTGAAGTTTATGAATTTAAAGAAGAGCTTTTATTAAGGCAAAGGATTTACAAAAGGGAAAATGATTTTTGATAATTAGCCAAAGACCTAATTCACCCCCCCTCTTAGGTCTTTCAGAGATCATACTAGTCAAAGTCAATTTGTTTATGTGATAAAGATGTAGAAAAGTATGTTGAGACACACAACTTGCTCAAATTGTTGCAGAGGTAATGTTACAATGATTAGAAATGTTTAAATATTCATGCATGTTTTCAAAGAATCAATCAAGATGTTATGTTTTAAATCAGGAGAACATAAATGATCCTATTCCATGACCGCTGAAAAAATTGATTGGAAAGAAGATAATATACCAAGTGAAATTTAATGAACAGAGCTAAGGAACATTAAGGGAGACATTTACAGTTGAGCAACAAAAGGATTCAAATCAAGTGAGAATTTTCGTAATTTCAATATCAATATCTTACATTTGAAGAGATGAAATGGTAACAATACATCAAAAAGTTCATACTACGTAGGATCAAATGGATTCAGTTGAGAAAGGCCATATGCAAATTGTATCCACAACTGGAGAAAAATCAGTGATTTTGCACCTATGCTGCAAGATTAGAAGAGAAGAAAGACCGCTAATTATAGAAATGAATAAGTTAAGTAAGGCAATAACAAGAAGAAGAAATTAATTGCAGAGAATTAGGAATTGTTAATATTTATGCTGCAATCTTATATTTTATAAAACAATGATACTTAATGCTATTTGTTAAGTATATATAACAAGCATTTATGATATTCTGTAATAGAGTAAGAGCAAGTTGAATGATAGTTTTTGCTCG
Organism: Rauvolfia tetraphylla; assembly: GCA_030512225.1. NCBI lineage: Eukaryota > Viridiplantae > Streptophyta > Magnoliopsida > Gentianales > Apocynaceae > Rauvolfia > Rauvolfia tetraphylla. The sequence goes on from JAJQKT010000012.1 coordinate 4,872,962, forward strand.
CAAAATGTGATTGTTAATTTCACTTTGGTTGAAATATGGATCATTTTGTAGAATGTCCTTTATTGAACAAATGATATTACTAAGACAATTGCAAAGACATGAATTCTTATGAATGAAGATTTCCATAAGTATCTGAAGTTAAATATAATAGTCCGTCACACATATCTTAAAACAAAATTTCTCCAGTAGAGCCATATTCCATTACAATGGCGAAATGACTTGGTGTGAATATTGTGATACCCCAACCCCTCCGCTAAGTTCCACTGCGGTTGAGTAAGGTACCAGCATGCCTCTTGACACTAATGTACACAAGTACTAGCTTGTCCGGAGAAGAAATAAGAAATAAATGTATATAATATAATATAATAAAAGAAAACAACAACGGAAGTTTTATACATATATAGGTAGATCCTTAATACAAGCTTCTCTCTCAAACTAGCGAGAGGGAACAAAAGATACAATATCTCACAATAGCACACATACTATACACATAACGAGAGTTCCTCTCGAGCTAAAATCATGGTAAACAGGAAGCTCATACCTCGGTCTTTGGGTACAGTCCATCTGAAATAAATATTAAAACATGTGTGAGCCAGAAAACTCAGTGAGTTTACATTTGTGCTTGTGATTTCAAAATGATATAGATAAAGACACATGCATGATAGTGTTCAAAGTTCTTTACATCAAAATAAATATCTTTTCTTCAAAAACAAAATGCACAAAATGGGTGATGGAGTTTGGGCATAGCTGGAAAGTCAGAGCGAATCAAGACACATCAGCTTAACTCCTCAAACTAAAATTTTCAAACATAACAAATATTCGAATTCTAGCTCAACTATAGAACTACTGGAACAAATAACCGGGTCATCAAGAGCCAAATCCCAGCACCCTATAGTCAAAACCAGCCACACGCTAGTGCAAATATTTGACTTCACAATCTAATTTATGGCTCCCCACACAAAGACTAGGCTGGGAATTTCTGGTGTACCTTTTAGTCCAATACTGGTGATCAATCTTCTTCACATTGAGTCCTTCTTGACTCGCTGTTAGGTGACAGCAGACAAATAAAAATAGTACCACTTGGGCCAAGCCTCCTTGACATACTATGCCCATTTTCAAGTGGATCCACAATCCAGAGTCTATGCGTTCCGCACCAGCAGAAGAGGCCCTAGTACAAGGGACTAGCTACGTCCAGTGCAATCCACTAACCCTTTGGCTCAAATCATATTCAAATCACATCATATTCATATAGTGGTTATAAAGAAATGAACACGCGGTTTATAGTGGTTTGATCTCTCCAAGATCTACATCCATAACCTTCAGTCCATACTCAAAGATTTTAAACCAATTCACTAAATGCTTAAATCAAGCAATTATACAAGAGGCTCACCCTTCAATGGGTTTTACCACAACAACCTCTTTTCAATCCAATAAACAAGGCTCACCCTTATCACATAGAGTTTTATGTCACTAGACAACTTAGACTAATCTAATCAAAGGCTCACCCTCACCAAAGGGTTTTATGTAACACAACAACCTTGATCAATCTAGTCAATGGCTCACAAGGGTTTTATGTCTCTTGACAACCTTGTATCAACAAAGTAAATAGATGAAGTATAGATTTAGATGTTACCAACAAAAAAAAAAAAAAATTGGTAGATGATTACAATGCTAGCTCTACTTCACTTCTTGCCTTTGGAATCTTGAATTTCAACCTTTGAGCACAAGGCAATTTGAGAGCTTTTCAAATAATTTTGATGTAAAATAAGTTAGAGCTTCTCAGATTTCAAAAGATTAAAGATTCACACAAAAATCTAAGTTTGTGATTTTTATAGGGTTTAAAAATCAGCTCAAACGTTCAAAGCACGACTAGGAATGGCTAGTTTCTAAGGAGTTCGGAAGTTCGAATTTGATTCTATGTGTCCGAACTTTGGTCTGAATTTTTCTAGAAAAATAGTTGTTACTGTTCACTAAAACAGTAGCTACTGTTCACCAGGCAAGAAAATTTTGGACGACCAAATTTTTTTATCCTACATACGAACTTGCATTGAAATTTTCCAAACTTTGTCAAAACATATTCAAATCTATTCAAACAAGTTGGAAAACATTCTTGCCTCAAAGATAAGTCATTAAAGACCTTTTAAGTGCAAAAACCATTGATGAAAACTTGGTAATTCAAGTGAGTTCAAAACCATTGAAAGTTTAAAACTAAGTTTTGTGTAGTCAAAAGTTAACTAGAAATCAAGCACAATAAGTTTGAAAGCATTCTAGCATCAAGGATAAGTCAATAAAGACCTCTTAAGTGTAAAAGCCGTTGATGAAAACTTGGTAATTTAGATAAGTTCAAAACCATTGAAAGTTTAAAACTAAGTTTTATGTAGTCAAAAGTTAACTAGAAATCAAGCACAATAAGTTTGAAAGCATTCTATCATCAAGGATAAGTCAGCTGCAAAAGCCGTTGATGAAAACTTGGTTATTCAGGTAAGTTCAAAACCATTGAAAATTTTGAAATCAAGTTTTGTACTCTCAAAATGCAACTCATAGATTCTAAGACTTAAAGAGTGTAGGGTTTACAAAGTTTACCTATCATGCACATGTAACCTACACTACATATCTTCAAAGCCTTCAATCATCTTGAACAAACTTTTCAATTTTCAATTAGTTTGGCATACATGAGTTGTTCTTACATTTTAGCTTCAAGGCAATGATACTTGTATGCTTCTCAATCCAAAAATTCTATCACACAATAATCAAACACTTTAGTCCATATCAAAGTAATCAACATTATTCTCTTAGGAATTTGCAATGATCAATGTTTGTCATTTATCGAAACAACATGATTTGTTTTCGAGCTAACAATCTCCTCTTTTTCGATGATGATGAAGTTTGATGCAAAATATGACGGATTTAGATAATTTAAGCACATTGAAGAATTTATGTCATATACTAATTGAAGATGATACCAATTGAAAAATACCAATTGGGTTGGGAATAAAAAGGCAATACATACACTTATCTGAATCTTGCATTATTCGGATGTCTTAGCGATCTATTGAATGTTATGAGATCATACAGTGAAAAATTCCCCATAAAATTTTGTTATACTAGAACCATAATTTTAGGTAGAAACTTTGTCATTAAAACTTTACTGCTAATTTTAATTAATTTGAAGTATTGATTATTGTGTAAGATGTCATACAATTTACAAAGACTAAAGTTAAAACTACTGTAAAAATATGAATTTCTTACCTCTAAAGTATAAGAGATTAATATTATGGAATATTTAGCCAATAGAGTATTGATATACTCAAATTATTTTAGAAAACATTTTATGTGAACAATCATTAAATTCATAAGAGCATTACGTTCATCGAAGTACAATTTAAATTATGTTTCTATGATTCATTAAATTCTGTTTCCAACAAGACGTCATAAGTTGGAGTTACCTTCATAGAAGTTATATACAAATTTGATACTAATTTGAAGAGGCATTAGCAGGCTATAAGTAAAAAACAAATTGATTTGATTCAGTTATACCATTCCAGTGTTCAATACAAAAGATAAATACTTTAGACCATTAAAATACTCGACCATCAAATTCATAAGAGCACTAAGTTCATAAAAGTAAATGTAAATTTTCTTGCTATGACACTTAAAATCCTGTTTCTAACAGGACTTCAGAACTCAACATTATCTTCATGGAAGTTAAATACACATTTGATACTTATTAACATATTTCCACAAAATATGTTCTATGAAGAGCCATTAAAATGATAGAAGCACAAAAAAAAAAGATTTAATTTACTTATACAATTTCATTTTCCAACACAAAATATAAACATTCCATTTGAAATCAAACCTTCAATCAATGTTTCCAAAAATAAACAACTATACAAAATTAAATATTCAATGACATGTTAATTTTTTGATGACTTTTGACTGTTAAAATTCATAGCTATTTTAAACATTTTATCATGACATATAATAAATTTCAAGAACATATCAACCATGAATTCAATCTCATATCATCAATGTTACCTAATCAACTTCATACAATCAATTGACAAGTCATGGTTGGCAAATTTTCAAATTTTAACAAAAGAGATTCTTAACTAAAACTTTGCATGTTGGCATTTAACTTCTTATTCATTGTCACACAATTGACTAATGCTAAGCAAGTTATAGTTCAAATCAGCACTAAGTAACATTTGTTTAAAAAGAAGAGAGAAACCTTTACCAACATTGATTACTCCAAGAATTCCTCCTTTCTTCTTGCCTCCGAAAAAAACAAATCCTTCTTTGGTTGCTTTGACCTTGATTATAAATGAGGTGTTTTCCGTTATTCTTTAAGCCAACATCATCAATATACCTCTTAATGGTGCTTCAGTTTGAATTGAAGTGTACCTGCAATAAAGGGAAGTATCCTTTGGTACCCATACTTTCTTGGGTCCATGGGGGTTAGTAATAGTTCCCTTAACTCTCCAAATGGTTTTTACACCATTCTCTACTTTTCTTTTTTACACAATTCTCTACTTTTCTTTTAACATAACATTTCGTGGCTTTATGTCCATGTTTTCCACAATAATTACAACAAGTATGATGCATGGAAGTAGAAGTAGCTTTAACAAAGAATTTGTTATATTTAGGCACATTGTTTACATAATTGTAACCAAGACCATTTTTGACAAGAGGAGATCTTTGAGCTCCAAGAATTTTATCAAGATTGTCCCTTCCTTTTGTAAATTTTTCTATACATGATGTAAGGTCATCAACCTTCTTTTTCAAAGTCTCATGATCAACAAGCATTCTCGCAAGAGACAAAATCTTTTCACAAAGAATCTTATTTTCAAGGGACATGTTTTGTAAAGAGACATTTAAAACTTCTTTTTCAATATTCAAACAATCAATAGATTCAAGAAGTCTTTTGTTTTCACAATATAATTTTGAATTTTCATTCAATAACTCATTAATTTTGAGTTTCATTTCCTTATTCTTTTTCGAAGCCTTTTTTAATTCTCCATACATCTCAACAAGTAATTCACTAGGATCATCAATATCATCATCATAAGAAGTAGAGGTAGATGGAATAGGTTGTACCTTATCTTCCATTGCCATGAAGCACACATTTGCACTTTCTTCTTCATGAGTGACTTGAAGTAGCTTCCACATTTCATGCACGGAATCACATTCCATCACTCTGTTGTATTCATTGACAGCCAACGCACAACAAAGAATGTTCATTGCTTGGTAGTTTAATGTCATCTTCCTTGAATCGCTCTCATCATACTCCTTCATGGGCTTTGGTTCCCTTGTAACTCCATCCGCTTTCAATCTCATGGCACATAGGGACCTTTCTCAATAATATTTCACAATTCATAGTTAATAGAATAAATGTAAATCTCAATCCTAGACTTCCAAAAAGTATAATTAGAACCATCAAACAATGGATGTCTATTAGTGGAGGAACTTTCCGTATAAGGCAAATTTGATAAACTAGCCATATAATCTTTACTTCTAGGTTGTTAGACCTTAAAAAGAAGACCTACCTCTGATACCAATTGTAAGACCTAAGAGGGGGGAGGGGTAAATTAGGTCTTAGGCTAATTATTAAAAATCTTTTACCTTTTTGCAAATCCTTTGCCGTAATAAAAGCTCTTCTTCAAATTCACAAGCTCTAAGTTTATATGCGATTTAATGGTTGAGACAAGATGATCAACTAATAAAGCCACAACCAATCAATCAACAACTAAGAACATAACACATATATGTAAACAAGTAAAGTTATAAATAAATGAACACACAATTTATAGTGGTTCGATCTTTCCAAGATCTACATCCACTACCTTGAGTCTACACTCAAGGATTTCAACCAATTCACTATATGCTTAATCCAAGCAATTACACAAGAGGCTCACCCTTCAATGCGTTTTACACAACAACCTCTTTTCAATCTAATAAACAAGGTTCACTCTTATTACTAAGAGTTTTATGTCACTAAACAACCTAAACCAATCTAATCCAAGGCTCACCCTTACCAATGGGTTTTACACAACAACCTTGATTAATCTAGTCTCTCGACAACCTTGTATCAATCACAACAATAATGTAAAGAAAAAGTTTGAATGTTACCAACACTTCTTGGTGGATGAATACAATAGCTAGCACCACTTCACTTCTTGCCTTTGGAATCTTGAATTGTAACCTTTGAGCACATGGCAATTTGAGAGCTTTTCAAATAATTTTGATGTAAAACAAGTTAGAGTTTGAAGGATTTTTAAATTTCAATAGTTCTCCTAAAAATCTGGAGTTTTTGACTTTTATAGATTTCAAAAATCAGCTTTAACAGTCATAAAACGACTAGTTTCTGAGAAGTTTAGACATCCAAATTTTGTCATCCACGTCAAAACTTGCGTCCGAATTTTTTTTGAAAATACTGTTCACTGAAAACAGTGTTACTGTTCACTATTACTATTTTTTGAAAATATTTTTTTCTGAAAAGCACTGTTCATGTGAACAGTATTACTGTTCACAAAGTCCGGACAACCGAACTTGGCTTCACGTGTCCGAACTTGCGTCTGAATTTCTCTGGAAAAGTAGTAGTACTGTTCACAGTGCATAAAAAGTTCGGACGTCCGAATTTTTCTTATGTGTCCGAACTTTTCTGAACTTTGTCAAAACATGTTAAAATCAATTTAAACAAGTTGGAAAACCTTCTAGCATACAAGATAAGTCTTTAAAGACCTTTTAAGTGCAAAAACTATTGATGAAAACTTGATAATTAATGGTAAGTTCAAAACCATTGAAACTTTTCAAATGAAGTTTTGTGCTCTCAAATGCAACTCATAGATTCCAAGATTTAAGAGTGTAGGGTTTACAAAGTTTACCTATTAAGCACATGTAACCTACACTTATGTCTTCAAAACCTTCAATCATCTTGAACAAACTCTTCAATCACTTTGACATATTGGAGTTGTTCTTGCATTTTGGTTTCATGGCAATGAGACTTCATACTTCTTAATCCACAAATCCTATCACACAACATACAAGCATATTAGTCCTTATCAATGTTTGTCATTAATCAAAACTAATCATAACTACATGATTTGCCCTTAGGGCTAACAATCATCATATTACAAATCAAAGAATATAAAGCAACAAAGAAAGGGGAAGAATTGCTCATTCTCATGTCTTCAATTGTTCTCTTCTTCCAAGCTTTGAGTTCTAAGTGTGTAGAATCCCCAAAATTTCTTCATTGTACTCCCAATCTTCAATAAACTCACCTAAAGGAAGGAAGAGATAAAGCGAGTGTATATGGTGATTGAAACACTAAAATTCAACAAAAAGTTTTCATTCCATAAAGCACAAATATGATATATCAAACTCCCCCACACATAGACATTGATTGTCCCCAAGCAATATGCTACAAAACAACAAAGAAATTTGAATAATAATCACAAGAAATAAAGAGTGTTTTGAAGCATTTCAAAGGAGGACAAAACAGAGAGAGCATTACTTCTTGAGAAAATTTTGACCATGTCTACCCAATCAATCTAAAAGTCATCCCAAATACCCATCACAAAGATTAAACAATCACTCTCTTGTCTCGATATGCAAGTAAGAACTGTGTGTGCGTGTTTCCAACCAATGCAAATGCTAAAAAATTAAAGGGTGAATGTTAGATTATTGGCCAAGGAATTCACATGAAGAAAGCATAATGCCCCATAAGCTCAGCATCGACAAAACTTCTCCACTAATGCGGCAACTAAAGTTCAACTTAGATTAGGTAGTGTTAGCCCTAAGGACAAATCATATAGCTTTGATTAGTTTTGATCAATGACAAACATTGATAAGGACTAATTCATATGCTATTTGTGTGATAGGATTTTTAGATTAAGAAGTAAAGAGCACTTATTGCCTTGGAGCTAAAAGTGCTAAGGACAACTCAACTGTCCTATGAATTGAAGGCTTTGAAGACTCTAGTGTAGGTTTAAACTTGATTAATAGGTATATTCTTGTAAACCCTACACTTCTTCTTTTTGGAATCTGTTGAATGCATAGGAGAGCACAAAACTTGTTTTTGAATCTTAAAGGGCATTGAATAATCTTTGAATTACTAAGTGCTATGATAACGGTCTCTGAGTTCAAAAGATTTCAAATGACTTATCTTTTAGTACAAAATGATTTCAAACTTATTGAGGTTGATTTTCAAATATTTTGACAAAGTTTGAACAGTTCGGACGTCCAAACTGTGAATATGATTGTTGAATTTCTATGGAAATTCAGATGCAAGTTTGGATGCAAGGGTCAAAGTTCAGTCGTTCAAACATTTCCTGACAGCATGTCGTAGTAATGTTCGGATGATAGGTCGAACATAGAGGATCAAGTTCAGTTGTCCGAACTTCTCAGAAACTAGCCGTTACTAGCTGCTTTATGAATGTTGGTACTAATTTTCAAAATCTATAAAAGCCATAAACTCTAGATTTTAAATAAATGCTGAACACTTGAATAATCCTTATATTCCAAAATCATTTGAAAACATCAAAGCTCTCTTTTGTCTTGTGCTCTCATGTGATTATTCAAGATTTCAAAGACAACAAGGTGAAGTGGTGCTAACTTGCGTAATCATCTACCAAGCAGTAGTGGTATCTCATTAAATCTCTATTTTTATCTCTTTATCTATTTGCTCAATACAAGGTTATCTTGAGACATAAAACCCTTTTGGTATGGGTGATTCTTAAGGCATTGATTCAATGTTGTCTTTAGATATAAAATCCTTGTGGTAGAGTGAACCTTGTTAATAGCATTGCAAAAGAGGTTGTTGGTGTAAAATCTTTGTGGGATGAGCCTCTTGTGTAATTGATTGAATTTGAGTATTGAATAGATTGGTTGAAATCTTTGAGTGTGGACTCAAGGTAGTGGATGTAGATCTTGAAGAGATCGAGCTACTATAAATTGCTTGTGCTCTTTGCTCTTCCTTGTGTATTTCTTTATCATTGTGTTCATTACATTCTTATTGAAACAATTGAACATAATCTTTCCAAACCAAGTTCATAAAAAGGAAATAGTTTTTAAAAATTAGCCAAAGACCTAATTCACCCCCCTTTAGGTCTTTTAATTGGTATTAGAGCAAGGGCTTCTTTGTGTGGTTTTACATCCTAGAAGTTAAGATCTTGTGGCTAATGTTTAAAACTTACCTTGTTTGGAAGGATCTTCCACAAATAGACCTCTTTTGTTTGATGGAACAAATTACACATTTTGAAAATCTAGAATTAAGATATATATTTTTTCTAGTAACTTTGATTTGTGGAATATTGTTGAGAAAGGTCCTTACATACTAATGAAAATGAGAGCTGATGGAGTTACTAAAGAACCAAAACCTATAGCTGAATTTGATGAGAGTGACTCTAAGAAGTTGACATTAAATTACCAAGCCATGAACATATTGAACTGTGCACTAGATGTGAATGAGTACAATCGAGTTAGTGGATGAGACACCGCTCATGATATGTGGAGACTTCTTGAAGTAACACATGAAGGAACAAATCAAGTAAAGTAGTCAAAGCTTCCAATACTAGTAAGAGATTATGAGCTATTCACCATGAAGTAAGGTGAGAATATTAGTGATATGTTCACAAGATTTACCAACATCTCCAATGGTCTAAAAGCCTATGGGAAGAATTACACAATTGGAGAACAAAATAGAAAGATATTGGATATTCTACTAAAGTCTTGGCAAACCGAAGTCTCTTGCTATTGAGGAATCAAAAGATTTAAAAACTCTTCCACTCGAAGAGCTTATCGGATCATTACTTACACATGAGATGAAAGTCAAGAGATTAAATGATATTGAAGATAAAGAGAAGGGAAGAAAGGGAGTCATACTTAAAACCTCCAATCATTTAGTGAACAAGAAAAATCATCAAGTGATGAAGATGAAAATAGTGAAGATGATGAGATGGCTATGGCAGTAAGAAAATTCAAGAAATTCTATAAAAATGAATTTCTCAAGAAAGGAAAAAGGCCATTCAAGAAAAGTGGACAGTCATCATCATTGTTCAAACCTCAACGCTTTGAATGCAAGAGCACCGACCATCTTGTTGCCAATTGTCCTAAAGCATTGGAAAAGGAAAGAGACATCAAACTCAAAAAAAATCTCTCAAGATGGGAAAGGGACTTGCTGGCACTTGGGACCAACAAGAAAGTGAAGATGACAATGAAGGAAGAGTCAACATATGCTTTATGGCAATAAATGATGAGGTACAATCTACTCCTTCAATTTTCACTTGTTGTGATGATGATATTATCCTAGAGAATTACTTGTTGAGAAGAAATAAGGAGATGAAAACTAAAATTAATGAGTTATTGAATGAAAATTCAAAATTATGTTGTGAAAATGGAAAATTGAATCTATTAATTGCTTAAACATTGAAAAAGAAATTTTGAATGTAGCTTTACAAAACATATCTCTTGAAAATAAAGATCTTTGCACAAAAATCTTTTCTCTACAAACAATGCTTAGTGATCATGAAATGTTGAGAAAGAAAGTTGATGAGCTTACATTATGCATTGAAAAATTTACAAATGGAAAAGATAATCTTAACAAACTACATAGATCTCAAAGATCATCTCTTGTGAAAAATGGTCTTGGCTACAATCATGAAAACAATGTTCCAAAATATAAAACATTATTTATTAAAGCTACTTCTACTTCAATGCTTCATACATGTTGCACTTATTGTGGTAGACATGGACACAAAGTCTCCAAATGTTATGTTAAAAGAACAACAGAGAATGGTGTTAAAACCATTTGGAGAGTTAAAGAAATTATCATTAACCCCCTTGAGCCTAAGAAAATATGGGTACCAAAAGTCACTTTATCTAATTTGGTGTAAGATCGATTTGCCCCAAGATCAAGCACCACTAAGTGGTTTCTTGACAGTAGTTGCTCAAGACACATGACGGGAAATGCTTCACTTATTAGTGAACTTCAAGCAACAAGTGAAGGTTTTGTCACATTTGGTGGTAAAAAGAACGGAAGAATACTTGGAATTGGTAATATTCGTAAAGGTTCTTTTCCTCTCACTAAACAAGTATTGCTTATTGATGGTTTGAAATATAATTTACTTAGTATTAGCCAATTATGTGACAACGGTTGTAAAGTTCAATTTAAATGTGACACTTGTACTATTCTTGATAGTGTGAGTGGCAAAACTATTTTTGTTACAAATAGAATTGGAAATGTATATGTACTATATCTTGATGAACTTGTTGCAAATGATGTTAAATGTCTTGCCATTCATGATAATGATGGATATCTATGGTATAGGAGATTAGGTCATGTGAACATGGACTTGTTGAACAAACTTTCCTCACAAGAATTGGTTAGAGAACTACCTAAAATACATTTTGATAAAACTCATCTTTGTGATTCTTGTCAATATGGAAAAAAAACAAAAAAATCTTTCAAATCAAAGAAAATGATCTCTACATCAACACCTCTTGAACTAGTTCATAATGATTTGTTTGGACCAATGAGGACCACTAGTCTTGGTGGTAAGAGATATGCGTTTGTGATTGTTGATGATTTCTCAAGATTTACATGGGTGATCTTGCTAGTTCAAAAGGATGAAGTTTTTTTATGAATTTGTATAACTTTTCAAAAAGGTCCAAATCTTCCTTGAATGCAAATTGATTTCTATTACGTGTGACAATGGAAGAGAATTTTGTAATCAAAACTTTACAAATTTTTGTGATGAAAATGGTATTACACAATGGGTTTTTAGAAACATTGATGATACCTTGTGTGATGATTTTTGGATTATTGCTATACAAGAGGAGCTAAATAAATTTGAAAGAAACAAAGTTTGGACTCTTGTCCCAAGACCTCATGACCATTCTGTCATTTGTACAAAATGGGTTTTTAGAAACAAATTGAATGAACTAGGAGAAGTTGTTAGAAATAAGGCTAAACTTGTTGTCCAAGGATTCAATCAAGATGAAGGCATTGATTATGATGAAAATTTTGCTTCGGTAGCTAGACTTGAATCCATAAGAATACTTTTAGCTTTTTCCTATTTTAAAGGTTTTAAACTATTTTAAATGGATGTCAAAAGTGCATTCCTAAATGGTTTTATTGAGAAGAGGTTTATGTGGAACAACCACCCGGTTTTACTCATGAAAAGTTTCCTAACCACGTTTTCAAGCTAACCAAGGCTTTATATGGATTGAAACAAGCTCCTAGAGCTTGGTATGAAAGATTAAGTGGCTTTCTTCTCTGAAAAGGATTTTCAAAAGAAAAAATTGACACAACATTGTTTATAAAAACCTCTTGCAACAATGATCTCTTACTTATGCAAATTTATGTGGATGACATCATATTTTGTTTTACTAATACATCTCTTTGTGATGAGTTTGCCAAATTAATGCAAAATGAATTCGAAATGAGTAGGATGGGAGCACTCAATTTCTTTCTTGGGCTAAAATTACGCAAACTAAGGATGGAGTCTTCATAAATCAAGCAAAGTACACCAAAGAGCTCTTGAAATGATTTGGAATGGATCAAGCAAAATGGATCAAGCAAAAGGAATAAGCACTCCAATGAGTTCATCAACCAAACTTGATAAGATTAGAAAGGTAAAATTGTTGATAAAAAGGTATACAGAGGTATGATTGGGAGTTTACTTTATCTTACCGCAAATAGACCGGATATTATGTTTGTTGTCTGCTTATGTGCTAGATTTCAATCTTGTCCTAAAGAGTCTCATTTAAGTTCTGTAAAACGTATTTTTCGTTATTTGATTGATACACATGACTATGGCCTTTGGTTTTCAAGATCCTCATCTTTTGACCTTGTTGAATATTCAGATGCTGATTATGCAGGATGTAAAGTCGAGCACAAAAGTACTTGTGGTCACTGCCAATTGCTTGGTAGTTGTCTTGTATCATGGTATAGTAAGAAACAAGCATGTGTGTCCTTATCTACCGCAGAGGCTGAATATATCACCGCCAGTAGTTGTTGTGCTCAGGTGCTATGGATCAAGCACACTCTACTTGATTATGGTCTAAATTTTAATTGTGTGCCTATTCCATGTGACAATACCAGTGCCATCAATCTAAGCATAAATCTCATTCAACATTATAAGACTAAGCATATAGAGATTGAACGCCATTTTATTCGTGATCATATAGCTAAAAGAGATATATGCTTGGACTATGTGAATGCAAATGATCAAATTGCTGATATATTTACCAAGCCTTTGGCCGAGGAAAGGTTCTGTTATCTAAGAAGACTTTTGGAAATTTTAAAATTCAATTACTAATATGTGTGTTGAAGTATGGTAAAAACAGGGAATATTCGTACGCATAATTTGGATGCATTGAGTGAAATTTGGATGTCCAAACTTTCTCCAGAAAATCTTGGACAGAGAAGTTCGGACGCATATTCGGACGCTTGACAAAAAATTCGGTCACCCGAATTTGCTGAAACTGAAGAAAAAGAGAAGTTCGGATGCGAGTTCGGACACAGACCAGAATATTTGATCGTTCGAACTTTACGGGTACAACAGTTTTAAATAGAATTAAACAGTTATTCCTCTCATTTCTAATTTCAGAATTCCCTTTTCCTTCAAAACCCACACGACTAACCTACATCCAAACCCAAATTTCTCTGTGATTTCACCATCTTCACTTCAAATCACTAGCATTTTTGAGTTCTAAGCCCTAAATAAACCTTATAATTCACTTTCTCTCAAAGAAAAACACCATGGTGAGAACAAAGAAAGTAAATGTTGAAAAAGGAAAGGGCAAAGCAAAGGAAAGAGATGGTGGATTAATCATCAACGAATCTAAAAGAATTCGAATCTCTCAAACCTCATCTGGAGTGGACAGATTCATCTCCATCAAAGCTGCCACTGAATTTGAAGAATGGAGTAAAAGGAGCAGAAAAATCTTTCCTGGACACATGGTCAATGTGGATAAACTCTCCAATATGGGTAATGTCCTATCTCTCTTTGGTGAAATTGGATGGAGCAATTTACTAATAGTTGATGAAGAATTTTATCCTGCTCTTATATATGAGTTTTATGCAAATCTCAAAGAGGAGAGAATTGAACATATGGGAGACAATGTAGTTCAATGGTATTCATCTAGAGTGTCACAAGTTGTTTTTGAGTTCAATGATGCTCTAGTAAACAGAATTTGTGGAGTAGATGATAGTGGAGCAAAGTATTACTCTTTGGGGCAACATTGCTTTATTCATGAATTATTTACCAATGAAAGATTTGAAGAAGCTTTCACTAATGGTAGGCAATTTAGATCTATCTAGGAAAGGGAAATCAAGGCATTGGATGCCAGGGAAAGAGTGTTGCATCATATGATTACTACAAGGATAATTCCAAACTTTGAACAAAAGTCTTCCGTTGGTAACATGCATGTTGTAATAATGCTTGCTCTACATGAACATAGAAGCTAAAATTTTGGGTATATGGCTTTGAGACACATGATGGGAGCATGAAATACAGGAAATAAGGCCTTGCCTTATGGAAGATTACTTACTAAGTTCTTTAAGCACTTCCAAGTCAAATTTCCCGGAAGAGGACAAGCTTTTAAGAGTGAAGAGATCTATACTAATGATTATCTCGAAAGGATGCAGTTAGTTCTCAATGAAGATGGAATATGGAGAACAAAAAGAGAAACTCCTTTAAAAAGGAAAGAAGTTGAAGAAAGTGAAGAGGTTGAAGAAGAAGAAGTTGAAAAAAGTGAAGAGGTTGAAGAAGAAGAAGATGAAGAAGAAACTTTAGCAAAGGAAATGAAGACAAAGAGGAAGCATGACTCATTGAGTGAGGGGAAGCAACCTCCCTCCAAGAGAAGACTCTTTGAAGAAGTGCCTACTCCCCAATCACATTCCAACATTGAAGAGGCCCCTAGTGGTGAAGGGATTAGTAGAGGTGATACCATCGTTGCTACGGCATTCCAAGAAGCCTTGAACAATCACTCAAGGAAATGGAGAAAATGTACAAGTTCTTTGAATCCTTTGCTCTAATGTTTCTTGGAAAACTAGATGGTTTGGAAAATAGAGTGAAGCACATAGAGGAGATATTAATGAGAAGTGTTCAAAGTGGTGAAGGAACCTCTAGGCCTCAAGAAAGAGAAGAAATGGATGATGATGAAGATAAGGAAAACAAAAAGAAAAAAAAGAGAAAGATGATGATTTTGAGCTAGTGGCCAGAACAAGAGAAAAGAATGAAGAAAAGGATATCAAGTCACAAAGAGAAGATCAAGGGGAGGAGCAAGCTGGCATTAGTGAGGAAGGAAGCTTGATTGCAAAAGCTGAAATAATTACTCCCTCTAACCTGACATTCAATCAAGAAAGAGTTAAACATGTGGCAGTTAAGAAGGGATTTAGCAAATGCTCTCCGTCAACATCACAAGACTAAGCATCTTTTCTTTCCTATCTCTACTGCTTTAGTAACTTATATGTACTTAGTATAATTTATGCATTTCACAATTATTTTTATTTCTAGCATGGTTTCTGCAACTTAGATGCTCTTTCTAGTTTTTTTTTTTGGTGAAGTTTTTATGAAGCTCAATGATGAAACGTTAGTGTTGAGAGCTTCTTTGCTTGATGATACTTTGATCACCCCAAGTTCAATCAAGGGGAGAAGAAGTTGATTTACCAAAATGTGCTAACATGATAAATGCTGCTTATTGTTGTTGATATGTTATTTACCTGGCTTAATGTTTGGTAAATGTTGCTTATATGGGATAATGACACTTAACTATGATGATGGTG
This sequence comes from Rauvolfia tetraphylla, assembly GCA_030512225.1. NCBI lineage: Eukaryota > Viridiplantae > Streptophyta > Magnoliopsida > Gentianales > Apocynaceae > Rauvolfia > Rauvolfia tetraphylla. Next base: position 4,888,752 of record JAJQKT010000012.1, read on the forward strand.
ATTTACCCCATCTTTGAGTGATGACAAAAGGGGGAGAAAAATATGCTGACAAAATGTGTTTATTCCAAATGAAATATGTTTATATTAAATTGCAGTTATGACTAAATAAGTTTATATTAAATTGCAATTATGACTAAATAAGTTTATATTGTTGTAGTTGTTAATATGATTGTGCATACAACTGCTGTTGTATTGATATTGAGTGATGATAATAGTTGAGTTGAGATTGAATTCTTGACCAATCTGTGACTTTGTGTATGAGTAAATTGAATGCCATTGTAGCTATACATATTTGAGTACTTCTATAGTTCATTTGAAAATGCAAAAACACCTTTCCAAACTTTTTGAAAAATGAGCACAATCTAAGGGGGAGCATTGTTAATCTTTTCTGACCTTCAAAACTCTGTTAGAAGCTTTCTTAATGCTTAAATGCTATATCTTCTATCCTAATTGTTAGAAAGAAGAAGGTAAATGGAGGTTGGTTGGGCCATAGGCTCATATTGAGCCATTCGAATATCAATGGGATAAATTGGTTATTATTTATCATTGACATCAATGCTCATTTGTACTACACTGTTTAAATCCATCACATTTTGTATCAAAGTTTGTCATCTCAAAAAGGGAGAGATTGTTAGCCCCAAGGGCAAATTATGTAGTTTTGATTAGTTTTGATAAGGACTAATTCATATGCTATTTGTGTGATAGGATTTTTGGATTAAGAAGTAAAGAGTTCTTATTGCCTTGGAGCTAAAAGTGCTAAGGACAACTCAAGTGTCCTATGAATTGAAGGCTTTGAAGACTCTAGTGTAGGTTTACACTTGCTTAATAGGTATTGAAAGACCTAAGAGGGGGGTGAATTAGGTCTTTGGCTAATTATGAAAAATCTTTTCCCTTTTTTTTTATAATCCTTTGCCTTAATAAAAGCTTTTCTTTAAATTCACAAACTTCAAGTTTATATGTGATTTGATGATTGAGAAAAGATGATCAAACAATAAGACCACAACCAATCAATCAACAACTAAGAACAAATAATAATAACATAAATATTTAAACAAGTAAAGCTATAAGGAAATGAACACACGATTTAAAGTGGTTTGATCTCTCTAAGATCTACATCCACTACCTTGAGTCCACACTCAAGGATTTTAACCAATTTACTAAATGTTCGATCCAAGCAATTACACAAGAGGCTCTCCCTTCAATGGGTTTTACCACAACAACCTCTATTCAATCTAATAACAAGGTTCACTCTTATTACAAAGAGTTTTATATCACTAGACAACCTAGACCAATCTAATCCAAGGCTCACCCTCTTCAATTGGTTTTACTCAACAACCTTGATTAATATAGTCAATGGCTCATCCTTCACAAGGGTTTTAAGTCTCTTGCCAACCTTGTATCAATCACAACAATAATATAAAGATAGAGTTTGGATGTTACCAACACTTCTTGGTGGATGAATACAATAGCTAGCACCACTTCACTTCTTGCCTTTGGAATCTTGAATTGTAACCTTTGAGCACATGGCAATTTGAGAGCTTTTCAAATAATTTTGATGTAAAACAAGTTAGAGCTTGAAGGATTTTTAAATTTCAATAGTTCTCCTAAAAATCTGGAGTTTTTGACTTTTATAGATTTCAAAAATCAGCTTTAACAGTCATAAAACGACTAGTTTCTGAGAAGTTTAGACATCCAAATTTTGTCATCCGCGTCAAAACTTGCGTCCGAATTTTTTTCGAAAATACTGTTCACTGAAAACAGTGTTACTGTTCACTATTACTATTCACATTCGGATGACCTTACTTGACCATCTGCGTTTGAATTTCTCTGAAAAAATAGTTGGTACTATTTATTGAATTTTCAAAAAAATAGCAGAAAAAATTCGGACGACCGAATTTTCTCTTATGCGGCCGAATTTTGCATCCGAATTTTTCAAACTTTGTCAAAACATATTCAAATCAATTCAAACAAGTTGGAAAACCTTCTAGCCTAAAAGATAAGTCTTTAAAGACCTTTTAAGTGCAAAAACCATTGATAAAAATTTGATAATTAAGGTAAGTTCAAAACCATTGAAACCATTTAAATTAAGTTTTGTGCTCTCAATTGCAACTCATAGATTCCAAGACTTAAGAGTATAGGGTTTACAAAGTTTACCTATTAAGCACATGTAACCTACACTTCATGTCATCAAAGCCTTCAATCATCTTGAACAAACTCTTCAATCTTCAATCACTTTGACATATTTGAGTTGTTCTTGCATTGTGGCTTCAAGGCAATGAGACTTCATTCTTCTTAATCCAACAATCCTATCACACAAATGACATAAAAATTAGTCCTCATCAATGTTTGTCATTAATCAAAACTAATCATAGCTTCATGATTTACCCTTAGGGCGAATAGGTATATTCTTGTAAACCCTACACTTCTTGTTTTTGGAATCTACTGAATGCTTAAGAGAGAACAAAACTTATTTTTGAATCTTAAATGGCATTGAATAATCTTTGAATTACCAAGTGCTTTGATAACGGTCTTTGAGTTCAAAAGATTTTAAATGACTTATATTTTAGTACAAAATGATTTCAAACTGATTGAGGTTGATTTTTAAATATTTTGACAAAGTTTGAACAGTTCGGAAGCAAGTTTGGACATCCAAACTGTGAACATGACTGCTGAATTTCCAGAGAAATTCGGATGCAAGTTCAGATGCAAGGTCAAAGTTCAGTCGTCTGAAATTTCCATGACAGCATGTCAAAGTAATGTTCGAATAATAGTTTGGACGCAGAGGATCAAATTCGGTCGTCCAAACTCCTCAGACAATAGCTGTTACTAGCCGTTTTATGACTACTGGAACTGATTTTCAAAATCTATAAAAGCTAAAAATTCCAGATTTTAAATAAATGCTGAACACTTGAAGAATCCTTACATTCCAAAATCATTTGAAAACATCAAAGCTCTCTTTTGTCTTGTGCTCTCATGTGATTATTCAAGATTTCAAAGACAACAAGGTGAAGTGGTGCTAACTTGAATTTCTAGGGAAATTCAGATGCAAGTTTGGATGCAAGGGTCAAAGTTCAGTCGTTCAAACATTTCCTGACAGCATGTTGTAGTAATGTTCGGATGATAGTTCGAACATAGAGGATCAAGTTCGGTTGTCCGAACTCCTCAGAAACTATCCGTTACTAGCTGCTTTATGAATGTTGGTACTAATTTTCAAAATCTATAAAAGCCATAAACTCTAGATTTTAAATAAATGCTGAACACTTGAATAATCCTTATATTCCAAAATCATTTGAAAACATCAAAGCTCTCTTTTGTCTTGTGCTCTCATGTGATTATTCAAGATTTCAAAGACAACAAGGTGAAGTGGTACTAACTTGCGTAATCATCTACCAAGCAGTAGTGGTATCTCATTAAATCTCTATTTTTATCTCTTTATCTATTTGCTCAATACAAGGTTATCTTGTGACATAAAACCCTTTTGGTATGGGTGATCCTTAAGGCATTGATTCAAGGTTGTCTTTAGATATAAAATCCTTGTGGTAGAGTGAACCTTGTTAATAGCATTGTAAAAGAGGTTGTTGGTGTAAAATCCTTGTGGGATGAGCCTCTTGTGTAATTGATTGAATTTGAGTATTGAATAGATTAGTTGAAATCCTTGAGTGTGGACTCAAGGTGGTAGATGTAGATCTTGAAGAGATCGAACCATTATAAATTGCTTGTGCTCTTTGCTCTTCCTTGTGTGTTGCTTTATCATTGTGTTCATTACATTCTCATTGAAACAATTGAATATGATCTTTCCAAACCAAGTTCATAAAAAAGAAATAGTTTTCGAAAATTAGCTAAAGACCTGATTCACCCCCTCTTAGGTCTTTCAGGAAGGACTTTCAAACTTATAACTTTAGGCTAAGGGAAAGTTAAGGATCCCAAACGAAAGGTAAGGATTTCAAAGTCAAATAAATGAGAGGTAAAGAGAAAGAAATGAGACATAAAACAAAAGTAATAACTATTATTTCCATTCCTATACATTGAACCACAAACTCCCATCCTCTGCAAAATCATCTTACTTTAAATTCAAGAAACTTGCACACATCATGCTTCAACCCACAAATTTATACCTCAATCATTACAAAATTCACAATAATAGCAATGAAAACAATGAAGGCATCAAGAAATGTTGTAAGTCTTCAAAGCAATAAACATATATATAACTTATTTTCTTTTCTTTTCTCAATAGATTTTGGTCATTGTTTTTTCTTTCTTTTTTTTTATCAATTGAGGTATATTTCAATTTCCGATCATATACATTTCATCACACCCCTCTTTAGTTTTTTCTACCCATAAACCCAATCCTCTATCATCTCCTCTTTTATCTTTTATGCCAACCTCCGTATTATTCTTTGCCGACTTAAGTGTAAAAATACATTTAGCTCTCGTAAAGAAAGGTTATATATAAAAAGTTGTGTTTAAAATTTGAAAGAAGGAAAATGAAAAATAGAAATTGAAAAATTAATGTCAATTAGGGTACTACGGATAAAATAACGAGGGATGGTTAGAAAGGCTCAATTAGGACAAAGAAGGCCTATTACCATCATTTCAAGATCAAACTAAGGTTACTTACTCATTTTGCCTCAAGGCAAGTGAATGCAGGTTTTAGAACCAAAAAACAATTTGTTGAATTCGAAGGCCAATAACACAAGATTCACTCCATAATCATCACAACAAAAGAAAACAAGAATGCACTTAAAAGACAAATTCTATACAAGCAATGAATACAAGGGGTTGTTACTTAATCTAAATTTAAGGTACTAGTTATGACCTTCAAAATTCTTGCATAGCTACTCTCCAAGGAAAAATCAAACATGAAAATCTTGCAACATCTTGAAGATTCCAAAAATGAGAACAAGAAAAATATACAAAAAATCATGAAAATAAACTATATTACTTCCAACTCCCCGATACTTAAGACTAGATTGTCAGTAATATTCAGAGAAAGATAAACAAAAAATGATAACATAGAAACATAAAAGCAAATAGGACAAGTAAAATAAAGAAATAAGTAGAAAATCATAGCAAGAAAATAAATAAAATGACGTAAACATAAAAGAGAGAGCTCCCCCTTGAGATTACGGTCACACACCGGCTACTCCACCACTCAGTCCCGGGCCAGCTCTTGGGAATAGTTGTTGCTAAAGGCCAGTGAGAGACGCTTATTGTCTTTGATATTGTTAGCATAAGTCGTTCTTGATTTGACAGAAGCATCTCTTGAGAATGGGCGAGGTTGGTGAATTGTTGGCCCAAAATTTGCTCCATCCAACCATGAAAGTATAGCATGAAGTACAAAAATCTTTTTATGGAAACACAATAAAATAAGAACTAAAATCTTCTTTCAATCAATTTTCACCCAAACAACAAAATGACACTATAATTCCAACCATTCACCCAACATAAACACCAAAATATATGAAAACACCCACAAGAACATTACACAACAAGTCTCAAACACAAGAACAAAGTAATCACACAAAATAAAATTCAAAACAAAAGCAAATTATGTACAAATGAGAGAAATTGTTGTGAAGCTTACTCATCCCCTATGTCAGGGAAGCATGGAGACAATCTTCCTAACTTCTTTCTCACTCCAGCATGATAAAGTTTGAGTCTATGTTTACTTACCATTAATGTTCCTTTTTCCAGATGATAGATTTTCACCACTTCATATGGGAATACCTTACTTACCAAAAACTGGCCGGTCCACTTAGACTTAGATTTACTTGTGAACAACCACCATCAATAGTCATTCAATAGCACTTGCTCTCCTAGCTTGAAATCTCGATTTTGGTCAATGTTTTGGTCTTGCTTCGTTTTCATCTTTGATGAAGAATCTCTTGTAGAATAGTTTCCCCCATTTCCATTGAAGACATCAACATGAGCTACAATCTCGTCTACTAATTGATTGCTCTTCTGCTTTGAATCATCGCCTTAGATTAAATCTAGATTCAAGGAGTCTTTCACCAATGTTTCCTACAAAAAATTAGACACATGAGCATCTACATCATCAATCTTGCTACAAGAGAGATTAGGTTCTAAAGAATGCTTCAAAGGTTTCAAAGCTTTATGCATGACCTCCTCATCTTCTACCCTAAGGATTAGCTTTCCTTCACTCACATTTATACTGGCCTTAGCAGTAGCTAGAAAATGTTTTCCTAAAATCAAAGGGACCTCAACACTCTCCATGTCAAGTATCATAAAGTTAACAGGAAATATAAATTTCTCAACTTTGATAGGCACATCTTTAACAATACCCCTAAGATATCTAACCAAACCATCCAAAAATTGAATACTAATCCTAATTGTTTAAAAACATCAAATGGCAACAAGTTAATACTAGCACCTAGGTCAACCAATGATTATTAAAACTCCCTAGATCTTTTAGCTTTTGAGCTAGCTTTCTCTTATTTTGAAGGATAGTAGAGCACTCCTCACTAAACGTTACCGTTGAAAGCTCTCGAAGCCTCTTTTTTTTCGAAAGAACATCCTTAAGGAACTTAACGTATCTCAGCATCTGCAAAAGAATTTCAACAAAGGGAAAGTTAATGTGCAATTGTTTGAATAATTTAGAAAATTTACTGAGTTTCTCATCTTTTCTATCACTTGGAAGTTCGGCGGGATATAGAATTCTAGGCTTGTACTCCGAAACCGTATTCTTCTTATGTTCTTCCTTCTTCTTAAGAATTGTTTCTACAAATTGATTTCCAACTCCCCCATGCCTTGGGACTTCTACTTGCACTCTAAAACATTCAATTTATTTTCACTTCCCAAAATTACCATATTCATATGCTCTCTCGAATTGATCTCAGTTTGCGAGGCAAACTTCCATTTGTCTTTCTGAGATGAGCTTTGCCAACTGACGTAGTTTATTTTTGAAATTGTGAATGGAGGCCTCTTGGTTCCTTATAGATGCTTCAGTACCTTGAAAGCACATCGCTTTAGTTTGAAACTGGGTTTTGGTAGCCACTACGAACTTTGCCATTAAATCTTCAAAGGCTAGACTTCACCGGTTGTTGAGGAGGTGGAGGAGGTTGATGTTGGTAAGGAATGGATGCTTGGAGTTGGGAACTTGATGAAGCATGGAAGCCAGAAGGATGTATCAGTCTTTTTTTCCCTTGACTACTCCATGAAAAATTTTGATGATTCCGCTACCCCGGATAATAAGTATTACTATAAGGATTGTTGGGTTGTTTTCCTTCTCTAAGATAATCCACATGATCCGTTGGTGATGCATTGGAAGTTCCTCTGGTTTGGCACTCATGATTTGGATGACCACCTCCACAAAAGTCTCAAGCCATCACCGCTTGGGAGCTTTGAGGTGACAGACTCAAGCACTCAATCTTCTTGTTTGGTACATCAAACTTAGCCTCCAAAGCTATTATCATATCTACATTATGTTATCCACTAAACTTGGTGTTGTGTGTTTTTCATGCCCTTATACTCAATTTTATTACAATCTCTAACAATTTGCACACAAACACTAGGCAAGTGCACCTATCGTTATAATTAGTACAATGGCAAGTAAATTTAAATATCGTATCTACGGGGCTGTTTAAATATCATTACTCACTTTTCAATCCATTGTTTAGCCTATAAAATTTGCTTGTGAGATAATAGAAATAATTACTAAGAATAACAATCTAACTTAATCAATAAAATGTAGTTTAGCTAAAAGTTAAATTGCAAGAGAAAATTTCAATTGAGAAAGTAATACTTGAATGGAAAATCTCCCTAGAATTACCTGTGTGATAGAAAAGTCCCTTGGTTGATAAATTGCCCTTCTTATGTTTGATGAAATTCCTCAATTAAAACTCACTCTATCTCTAGATGAAAATCCTCTACTCTTAGGTTAATTAGTTGAAATCTCTTTCTAACCAATTCAACCCAAGAATGTATTAAGATTTTTGAATTTCCAATTAGATTTCTCTAATTATCAAGAAAGTGTTGAGATTCCTATCTCTAGTCACCTAAACTACTCTCATTGTTTGTGTCATGGCCTATTTCACCCTTTCTTTCTCAATTCCAAGTGAAAAATCCAGATTATGAATCAATTGTCAACCAATTCAATTTAAACAATCAAATCCACAAACAATCCATAAGAAATCGAAGTTCAATCAACCAATAAAACCAATCATTCACATAGATAATAACTAGGGTTCATAACCATCCAAGTATTCAGGAATTCAGCTCATCAACATATTACAATTTAAAGAGCATAAAGCAACAAAGAAAGAGAAAGAATTTCTCATTTTCATGGTTCAAATCTTCTCTTCTTCAAGGCTTGAAGTTCTCCAACTTGGTGGTGAAAAGCTATGTTCTTGAGCTTGAATCTTCTCTCTTGATTTCTCTTGCAAAGATTGATGAATTGGAAGAGGAATTTGTGAGTTTTTTCTCTATTTTTGCGGCCTCCTTCCAACCCTAGTTGTTCTCTATCAATAGCCCTAAAAGGGTATTCATATGCCAGCCCAAAAGAGAGAGAAAAACAGCACCAAAAAGGGTTATGTACGACAGAAATAGCGCTGCTTAGTCCCCAAAAGGCGGCGCCGTTTGGTCTCAGTTTTTCTACAGTATTCTGTTGCATAACTGTGACAGTGATTTTGAATTCTAGGTGAATTCAGAGCATGAAATTGGCTGATCTAGGCTTGATTTCTTCATAAAAGTTGTAAGAATGATCATATCTTTCCACAGAGATTTGAATCACCTCGATTGGACATCTAAAACTTAAGATATGATCTTTCTACCAAAATGTGTCGAAACTGGGACAAAATACAGGACATGTGACTTTGCAACATAAGTAGGGTAGTCAAACGAACTTGGATTGACATAAATTTGCTATTCTGAAAACGTCAAAATGTCCTATATAAATGTCTAGAAGATCACTTTTGCAATTGAAATCTCTATAGAGGTCAAAATCCCACTTGAAAATTCTCTGTCATGCTTTTTACTCTGCATTTCTCTATTTTCTTCATTGTGTACAATCTCCTTGTTTGTTTCATTCTATTCCAAATCTTCAATAAACTCACATAAAGCAAATAAGAGAGAAAGGAAGTATAAATGGTGATTGATACACCACAATTTAACAAAAATTTAAGCTCAAAATGATCATTATATGAAGCATAAATATAAAATATCACTTGGCTTTCGGTCCAGGATTGCCCTATTGGTAGTTGTTAATGACCATGTTTTCAAAAAGGCCTTGTAATTCTTATGTTTTCTTGAAACTTGTAGTCGCTCCTGAAGAAGCATCAATGAGTTGCTTGGAAGGAATTTAACCCACTATAGAATGTTTGCATTTGAAGCCCCAAATCGAGATCATGATTTGGACATTTTCTAAAGGGCTAATTCCATCTCTCCCGAGAATCATATAAACTTTCACTTTCCATTTGTCGAAATGAGAATATGTCATTCTTTCGCTTTGCTGTCCTTGCCGGAGAGAAATATTTAGCATGGAACTTCTCGGGAAGATCATTCCATGTAGTAACAAAGCCTGGCGGAAGTGATTTCAACCATGACTTAGCTCAATCCCTCAATGAGAATAGAAATAGCCGAAGACAGATGACATTTTTGGAAGCCTATTGATCTTGAAAGTGTCACAATCTCCAAAAAGTTGACAATATGAGCATTTGGATCTTCGTTCGGCAAACCATCTAATTGCACCAATTGTTGAACCATTTTGATAATATTCAGCTTTATCTTAAAATTGCTGGCTTCAACTCTTGGTCGAGCAATGCTTGACCTTGCTCCTAACAATGAAGGTGGTGCAGAGTCTCCCATTGTCCTTTGCCTTATATTTCTGTGTTCATTTCCCTTACCACCATTTCTATAATGTGCCATATTGTTCTCGGGTTGAGGATTCTCACCTTCAATTTCAAATCCTTCAAGTATCATTTCTAGATTTATACCCCTTAGAGTCCTTAAGGAAAGACCACTCAACCTTGGGATTAAGTTTAACCAATTCCTTTGGATTACTTGGGGTCATAAACAAAAAATTTCACACCTTCACTACAAATATAGACAGAAGCTTAACCCAAGGAGTTCTCACAAAAACAAAACAAAAACTCACTAAAATAGAACAAACACATAAAAAAAACACAAGCTAAACACTTTAATTCTCCTATAACTAACAAAATTACAAACAAGAAGATAAATGCTAACACAAGTAACAATTTTTATAAAAACTAACTACTAAAATGTCTAAATTAGCAGAGTTAATTTGTTTAAATATTGACCAATACACTCCGCAGTAACAACACCAAAAAGTTATTGTGTTATCACATGCCATTATACTCTATTCTATCACAATCTTCAAAAATTTGCATACAAATACAAGGCAAGTGCACCTATCGATATGATTAGTGTAAAGGCAAGTACTTCAAATGTCGTATCCTCAGGGATGATCAAGTACCATTACTTATTCTTTACTCTATTTTTTAGTCTGTCAATTCAATAATGAAAATGATTGACATAACTACTAGTAATGGTAATCTAACTTAACTAAATAAAACTAGCTTAACTAATCTTGCTTGCAAAAGAGAATTCAATTGAGAAAATAATACTTGGATGGAAAATCACCCTAGAATTACCTGTGTGATAGAAAAAAATATCTTGGTTGATTGTCTTTCTGTTTTTATGTTTGGTGAAATTTTTATATTAAGGCTCATTCTATCTCTAGATAAGAGTCCTCCACCCTTAGATTGATTAGTTGAAATCTCTTCCTAACTAATTTAACCCAAGAATGCATTTAGATTAGTGAATTTCTAATTATATTTCTCTAATTACCAAGAAAATGTTGAGGACCCTATCTCTAGTCAACTAAATCATCCCTATTGCTTGCGTATGGTCTATTCCACACTTTCTTTCTCAATTCCAAGTGAAACCAACTCATTAATCAACCAACAATCAAGTTCATTCAAGCAATCAAATCCACAAAAATACATAAGAAATTGGAGCTCAATCAACCAAAGAAATAAATTCATTCACACGGATATCATCATATTACAAATCAAAGAATATAAAGCAACAAAGAAAGAGGAAGAATTACTCATTCTCATGTGGTCAATTATTCTCTTCGTCCAAGCTTGGAGTTCTTCAACTTGGTTGTGAAATGTTGAGTTCTTGAGCTTGAGTCTTCTAGAATAATCTTCCTTCTTCAACGATTCATTCTCCTCTCTTGATTTCTCTTGCAAAGAATGAGGATTTGGGATGAGATTTTTCTCTCAAAAATCTCCCCTTTTCACCTTTTTCAAGCCCTAGCCGTCTTCCTCTTTTTCCTATATATAAATATATAAATATATATATATATATATATATATATATATATATATATAGATATATATATATATAGATATATCTCAAAACAGACAAAATAGAGACAAAAATTGCAGAAAAAGCTATTGCGGCCCAAGCGATGCCCTCTTGGGTGGTCTAGGTGGCTTCGCCTAGGGTGATATAGGTTGCGCCACCTGGCTTCTTGCAACCAATGGCAACTAGTCCAGTTCAAGCAGCACTGCTTCAACTTAGTTATGCTACAGTAATCCTCTATTCTGCTTTGTTCCACAGTTGTGACAGTTGTTTGACTTCTTGGTGAATTCATAGCATGAAATAGAACAATCTAGGTCTTGATGTCTTCATAAAAGTTGTAGATCAAAGCTTTCCAAAGACCTTTGAATCACTTCAACTGGATGTCTAGAACTCAAGATATGGTCATTTCACCAGATACTGTCAAAACTGGAACCACATCCAGAGACGTTGACTTCCTACAATAATTTTGGAGGCCAAACGTGCTTGGATTGACATGAATTTTACCATTAAAATTATCAAGAAGGCCATTTTTGCATTTGAAACCTTCAAGGAGGTTAAAATCCCCTTTGAAAATGCTCTGTCCTGCTGCTCTGTTTTGCATTTTTCTTTTTTTCTTTATTCTAAGTGTGTAAAATCTCCTTCATTACTTCATTGTAATTCCAAATCTTCAATAAACTTACCTAAAGAAAGGAAGAGATAAAGAGAGTGTAAATGGTGATTGAAACACCAAAATTCAACAGAAATTCAACGTAAGAACAATCATTCCATGGAGAACAAATGTGATATATTAGAAACTAATTAAAAGCAACAACTATTCAATGGCATCAATCAATGAACTTGAACTACCGAAAAAAGCAAAGGGAAATAGCAGAAAAAAATGAAACTGAAATTTAGACAATTAATGAAGCTCAATTCAAACTAGCAAAACCAAAAAGAAGAAGATATGAAGCTGAACTGATGGATGATGAATTGACACTAAAATAAAGATTAAGAATAATGTCGAGTACAGTAGTTGTAGTAGCAAGAACTAGAGCAAGAATATCTATGCATAGGAAGGAAAAAACACATCAAGAAAAAAAACTGAGAAGAAAGCCAGTAAAGGGAATACACATCTAAGAGCCTGAACAAATTATGAACAAGAAGAAAATAGAAGACACAAGTTATGAACAAATCATTTAATCTGATTTGAAACACCTAATGAAATACAAATTTACATAGAAAAAATAGCATTAAACTCCCCTCATCCATCTCTATATAATACCAACAAAAAAAGTACAAAGATAGGCCCTCACACAATTCCCATCTTTTGAGCTATTCAATTGGATCATCATAAGGCGAAACAAAGTACAAAGATAAGAGTAAGTTTCATATTCTTAACATATATACATTACAATTTCTACATTCAAATTACATATTACATATAAATTTAACCATTTCATGCAAAGTACATAAACACACATGGCAACACTCAAAAATGGATTTATCAAAAATGCCTCTCAAAAGCAATTAACTTGGTTGCTTTGGTAATTCACTTTACAAAATTTAATACATAATCTTCACAATATCTAATTAACAGATTCTTCATATTTAATTGCCTTTACGGGGGATTCCAAAGAAATATAGCAACAACTAAAATATGATGGACTAATACTTTTTGTCAAAGACTTAGAAAGAAATTCATGGCAAGTTCTGGTGAAAAATGAAAGACCTAAGAGGGGTTAATTAGGTCTTGGGATAATTTTTGAAATATTTTTCTTTTTGATAAAATTGATTTGGAAGATGATTGAAATCAAACACTTAACAACAAATGCAAGTGAACACAATAAGATTCCAAATTTAAAGAAATAGAAGACAATAAAACACAAGTAATTTATAGTGATTCGATCACTCAAGATCTACATCCACTATCTTGAGCATCAACTCAACTATAGCACAAGTTAATCAAATAATACAGTGGAGGCTCACCCCACAAGGGTTTTACTCCACCACCTCTTTTCAATTACAAAAAATCAAGGCTCACCCTATTACCAGAGTTTTATATCCTCAAGATAACCTTGAAAAAAACATGTAGATGAAGTATAAGATAAGAAAGTTACCAACACTTTAGTAGACGATGACAAATTAGCACACCTTCACCTTTTTGTCTAAGGAATCTTCAATCAAACTTTTTTAGCACAAGACAAAAGAGAGCTTTTTTTATAGAGAATGATTGAGAAGAGTAAAGATTCTTAAAGGCTCAAAAACTACCCAAAAGTCTGATGTTTATGTCTTTTATAGGGTTTAAAAATTAGTTGTAATGTTCAAAAAACGTCTAGTAATAGTAAAATTCAGTCAACCTAACTTAGACCTTTATGTCTGAATGATTGTCCAAATTTTTTTTGTTTTCAGGCTGTAAGGATAAATTCAATCAAATGATTTTGATGCAAGCATACGAATAGTCGTTCGAATTTCTCTAAAAATTCAACAGTCATGAAATAAAGTACGGACATCTGAATTGGAGTCCGAATATTTCAAACTTAGTCAAAACGATTAGAAATCAAGCAGGAAAAGTTTGAAATCATTTTGGACTATAAAATGGATCTTTTCAAAAGCTTTTATTCCAAAGGCCATTGTCAAGAACTTGGTAAAAACATCTTTAAGATAAATCATTTGAGTTTGAAAATCAAGTTTTAAGCTCTCTTGAAAATATTTTAGATTCCAAAGACAAACATTTGCAAGGTTTACAAAGAGATAGCTATACTGTATTTGTAAACCTACACTAAGGTCTTCAAAGCCTTCAATTATCCTAAATCAACTCTTTTACCCTCAACCATTTTGATAAACTTGAGTTATTCTTGCACTTTTAGCTTCAAGGCAATGATACTTGTATTCTTCTCAATCCAAAAATCCTATCACACAACAATTAAACATATCAGTCCATATTAAGGTTAATTAACATTATTTCCATAGGACTTTGCATTTATCAATGTTTGTCATTAGGGCTTACAATCTTCACCTTTTTGATGATGTCAAGATTCGGTGTAAAATGTGATGGATTAGACAATTTGGATCATATTCGAAGAAGGGTTTTAGAGGTTATAGACAATATGCAAGGCTCCCCCATAGATAATGCACATATTTGGACTTGAGTTTTGAGAATTTGAAAGTTTGAAAGATAAAGTCACAAGAATTCAATACAATGAGTTTTGAAAGTTGAAGTCATCTGAATTCTTCATTTTTAAACAAGAACTGGCAGTTTAAAACAAGAATTATCAAATTTTCTTTTTTGACAAAAAATTCAGACAACCAAATTTTGGATTTGCGTCCGAATTTCAAGTCTAAATTGTTGGCAAAGTTGTCAAATGATAGATTTTGCAATATAAGTGCATATAACCGATCACACAATCATCAAAGCAAGATGATCAACCATAAAACTCATTCATAGTCATCTTAATCAACCAATGCATAAGTCACCTCAAAGCTTCTCAAAGTATCAAAATGCTAATGAGCACACAATAACCAATAAACCATAAGCCATTCATTCATCACAACATCTAAGTACTTCTTCTCCCCTCAAATGAGCACACATTAAAGAATCATTATGCCATATACCAAACCATATTCCTCATAGCAAATGTCAAAAAGTCAAAGTACATTTTGTTACATTTTGCATAAAACTTCTTCTCCCTATTTTGTCATCAATAAAATGGGGTGTTGAAAGTGAAGCAAATATGAAAACAAAAGTAACATAAACTCTCAATACTATGGTATTCTCATCGAGCTTTAAAAGATCACAAGAACTAGAAAGCCACATTGAAGGTCAAAGCTTGAAAATACATGGACTATTCTAGATACTTTAATTAGGCATGAAATAAAAATACATAAACTAGACTAAATACATAAGTAAAATGAGACAGAGGGTTAGGGAGTGCTTAGTCTTTAATTTTGGCCATTGTCTTTACTCCATATTTGTTGGTACTGATGGCCATGTCTTCCTTAAGCTCAGTATGAAGTGGCCTCTTACTTCCTTGCTCCTTGTCGGTGTAGGCTGGATTTGGAGTAGCAGCCAATCGGGAGGATCTCCTTGTCTCCCTTTTCTTGACTACGTGCTTGACTCTTCCTTGGCTAAATGAAGCGGTGGATGGTGAAGTGATTTCGGCCCTTTCTATCATGCTTCCTTCTAGGCTTTATCCTTCTTGTGGCTTCTCTTGAACATCCTAATTTTTCTCACTTTGTCTAGCTAAAAACTCAAAGTTGCCTACTTGATCATCATCTCCATCATTATCCTCATCATCATCCTCATCCTCATCATCTCCATCCTCTTTCCTTTTCTTTCCTTCCTCATCTCTTTCGTCATTTTTTTCATCCTTAGCTCGAGGCCTAGATTGTCTTTCACCACTTTGTGTGTTCTTCATCAATAGTTCTTTAATATTTTTCACCCTAGTGTCCAAGCAATCCAACTTACTTAGCACTATAGGAACAAAAGATTCAAAGAACTTGTACATCTTTTCTATCTCCTTTACATGGTTGTTCAAGGCCTCTTGGAATACCTTGGCTACAATAGTGTCACTTTTAGTATCTCCCTCCTCACTAGGAATGTCTCCTAGATTTTGATGAGATTGAGGAGAGGGTTCTTGTTCAAATAATCTTCTCTTTGTGTGAGGTTACTCCCTCCCACTTGATAAATCATTTGTTCTCTTACTCTTCCTTTCCCTAGCTAAAGTCTCCTCCTCATCCTCCTTTTCTTCTTCAACTTCTTCTTCCTCTTCTTCATCACCACTTATTTCTATTATCTTACCCCTTAGAGGGGTTTCTCTTCTCATCCTCCGCACACCATCCTCATTTAGAGTCAGTTGCATTCTCTTGAGAGATTCGTTGTTGTAGATTTCCCCACTTTACATCAGATTTCCTCTTCCGGGGAGTTGGACATTGAAATGCTTGAAGATCCTTGCCAACAATCTCCTATAAGGCAAGGCTTTATGCAGTTTTTCTTGCACTAATCATATGCTTTAATGACATCAATCCAAAATTAAGTCTTCTACGCTCATACAAGGCAAACGTAATCACCGCATGCATATTACCAACCAATGATGTATGCCCAAAATTAGGGATGATCATAATAGTAATCATGTGATGCATAACACATCCTCTAGCATCAAATGCTTTGATTTCTCTTTCCCTAATGGACCTAAATCTATTACAATTATTGAATGCCTCCTCAAATCTTTTCTTGGTGAACAATTCATGGATATAACAACGTTGTCCCAAAGAATAATAACTACCACCAATGTCATCAACATCACAAATATGATTCACTTAAGCATCATTGAATTCAAAGTTTACTTGGGATACTCTAGAAGAATACCATTGATAATATTATTCCCAACTTGCTCAAAACTTTCTTCCTTAAGATTAGCATAAAACTCATAGACAAGTGTGGAAGAATAATCTTCATTCAACCCAAGCAAACTATCCCTACCTATCTCACCGAGGAGAGAAAGCACATTACCCATATTGGTGAGCTTGTCCACACCCACTCTACGACTGAGAATAATATTTCTACTCTTCTGGCTCTAATCTTCAAATTCAACCACAGCTCTTGTAGAAATGAATTGATCAACTCCAAGATTTGATTGTGGAATGCGAACCCGTCTTGGTTCGTTGATAATAAGCCCTTCATCTCCAACCTTAGCTTTTCCTTTGCTCTTTGCCACATTAACCCTCTTTGAGTGAACCATGATGAGTTTCTCTTGAGAAAGATAGATTTCAAGGACAATAAAGGGTGGAGAACAAGAAAATCAAGAGATTTTTAAGAAATAATGGTGAAATATTGGATGAATTTTCAGTTCTACATTCAAACTTGCATCCAAATTTCTCTATTTCTTCAGTTTAGAAAATAGGACGGCGTCCGAACTTGCGTCCAAATCTTTCTGTCAGGATTTTTTGAAGGAAGTTTGGACGTTCGAATTTCACACCATGCATCCAAATTATGTGTCCGGATTTTTCCTATTTTCGCCACACTTCAACAACACATTAGTAATTCAATATTGAAATTCCCAAGCTTCTTCTAAGGTAACAAAACCTTTCCTCGGCCAAAGGCTTGGTAAATATATTAGCAATTTGATCATTAGTATTCACATAGTCCAAGCATATATCACCTTTAGCTACATGATCACGAATAAAATTATGTTTGATGTCTATATGCTTAGTCCTAGAATTTTGCATGAGATTTATGCTCAAATTGATAGCACTAGTACTATCCCATAAAATAAGAACATATTTGAAATTTAAGCCATAATCAAGTAGAGTGTGCTTCATCCATAGCATTTGAGCATAACAACTACCTATGGTGATATATTGGGGCTTGATGATAGATAATGACACATATGCTTGTTTCTTACTATACCAAGATACATGATAACTACTAAGAAATTGACAATGACCACTAGTACTTTTACATTCACTTTGCATCCAGCATAGTCGGCATCCGAAAATGCATCAAGATCAAAAGAAGAGGAATTAGAAAATCAAAAGCCATAGTCATGTGTATCAATCAAAAAACAGACACTACAAGAAAAAATGGATTTTGTGACAGTAATTTGCGACGAACATTTTGTCACAAAATTGCGACAAATTTTCGATAGAAATGCTACCATTTAATAATTTGACTAAAATAGTGACGAAAAATAGTTGGTCTCAAATCCGTTGCTATTTTGCGACGGAAGAGAAAAAGAATATGTTAAAAAATTTCTTTTTTATATTCCATCGTAAATTCGTCGCAAAATAGCAACAGATTTGCAATGGAAGAAAAAAAGAAGATACTTGATAAAAATTTAATATTCCATCGTAAATCCATCGCAAAATAGCTCCAGATTTGGGACGGAAGAGAAAAAGAAGATATTAGAAAAAAATTTTATATTCCATCGCAAATCCGTCGTATTCTGTAGCAAAATTGCTATGGATTTGCGACGAATGGGGAAAAAATAAAATTTAAAAACTTACCGTCACAAATCCGTTGCAAAATAGCTACGGATTTGCGACGGTGGCAGATTTGTGACACATTAGCGACAGATTTGCAACGGAAATTTTTTCTTTTGTTTTCTTATGTTTTATTTGTTTTTTTACCCATATTAAATTTGTGAGTCATTCCTCGTGGTGTCCATAAATATACTATTTGATTAAACATATATAGCATGCAATACATTTGTAATATATATTATCAAATATTGTTAATGTATAGTTAGTATTCTTTGTATAAGGATACGAATATGCATTTTATAATTTTTTTTGATAAAACATATTTATTGACTATAATAACACATCATACAAAACATGTAAAAGTATATTACATATATATACAATACTAATAGCTTTGAGTATGACCAATTTATAATATGTAATATTATACAACATATAGTGTTGATAAGGTTAATAAATGTATTAGCACAACAAATATGATAATTACGTATGTATATTTAATAAATATGAATTATTAACAAATCTTAACCATAAACTTATTCGAGGAGTAGAAGAGAAAGAAAAATACTTAAAAAATAGATTAAAATCAACTATCGTCGCAAATCTATCTCCAATGCGCTGCAAATTTGCGACACATTTGCCAAAAAAATTAAAATTTTCAGCAGCGAAAAATAGCCGCCATATTAAAATTGAAATCCATCGCAAGTCCGTCGCATATGAGAATACCGTCGCAAAGTGGTCGTAAATTTACGAAACAATTGCGAACATATTTACGACAAAAATTAAAATTTTTAGTCGAGAAAAATAGCCGCCATATTGAAATTGAAATCCATCACAAGTCCGTCGCATATGAGACTGCCGTCACAAAGAGGTCGCAAATTTGCGACACAATTGCGAAGACTTTACGACGGTATTTTTACCATTGTTTTAAAACTAAAAGAAAAAATCTGTCGCCATTCTGCTACGAAATTGCGACGGATATTTCCGTCGCAAAGTTCGTCTTTTTAACAAAACCTGCAGTCCATTTCTATCTCTCTTGATCTCCCTCTCTCTTTCTCCCTGACTGCCACCGCCGTTCCCTCGTCGGCACGGCTGCCCATCCCTTACCGCCGTCGCTGCTTGTCCTCGTCCGCTCGTCCATGCACCTCCTCCTTCTCCTCCAGCACCACTGAGGAAGGTGACGTTTCTTTTTCTTGTTATGAATTTTATTTGCTTTTTTGGTAATCAAATCTTTTATAGGATCTTAGTTGGTGGTGGGTTTGGCTTTTCCTTGTCTGGGTTTTTCCTAATTTGTTCCTCTAGATTTTGATTTTTTGCATGGAGGAAAAATTTCCTAGATAAATGCCTGGTAGTCTTTCTTAGAAGGAGTTCTATTTTTTGTTTAACTGGGATGTGTAATGTTTGATGAATTTTATTAGAAATATTGCTTAGAGTTTGATTTCCATTTGAATAGGTAAATGTCTACTAAGTTTTCTTTTTCTTTTTTTTTTGGCAGAAAAGAACTGATCTGGAGTTTCAAATTAGGGGTGCAAAAAGTTATATATGTGTGTATTGGAATTTAAAAAATGGACCATCCTTGGGTGAAATGGTAACGAGAAACCTGCTTGAGAAGATGAAGATATCCATAAAACCGAAACCGGAAAGGAAAAAGGACAGTTATTTTTAGTCCATTACTTTCCAACCTTGTCGTCATAGAGATTGGAGATATGATTAAAAAGCCTAAGGCAGCACCAAAAGTGAAAAAACCCATGGAATGTTGTGTGCCTCAAGCTAGGAATATATATTGTCCATTTCTTTGATGAATATATTAGAGGCATTTGCAGAATGATTGATGTTGCACAAGAATTAACCAAAAATCAACAATCATGATGTCTAGTGGTTTCAGAGGCTTTGATCTTCTTCTACTAGAATGCATGATGTCTAGTGCCAACATTGACCAAGCTTCCTTATATTTTCTGGTTATATTGAATGTGGCTCTAACAAAAACATTGGATGTTTTAGTTTCTGTTAGTCAGCTTGATGCTTGAACAATTAAATCCTAGCTCCTTCAAGGGTAATCTTCTTTATACTTTCATGTAGGTGCACTATTGTTTTTTGCTTTGCTAGGCTATGAAGATACTATAAATACTACATCAATTATTCAATGTTTAAATTTATTTAAAGTTAATTTTTACAAATAATTAGTGAGTACATAGCTCATGAATATTTTATTACTTTTCATATGCCTCCACGTAGATCACATTCAATACCGTCATTTGAGATGGGTGATCGTACTCCTTCTTCTTTCTTACCCAGACCGATGCCTTTACCGAGTGAGGATGACACACGAGCAGCGGAGTCTGAGCATACGCATTTAACCATAGCTTCTGCAGTACCCTCCACGACTGAGCAAAGGATACCCATATTTTGATAGCCTCGAGTGGTGACGAGTAAGTTTCTATTTACTTTCAAACAAATTTCTTTCAATTTTTTGTCAAATAACTAACTATTTATTTGTATAATGGAATAATTTCTTCCTATAAGAGGGAACAGTGCGTTCCACCGGCATTTCACTAGACCGTACCCTAATTTTGAGGCGGTCCCAATGGAGTTTCAGGACATGTGGTTCCAGATGTGGAGTGTAAGTAAAATACTATATATATTGAAAGACCTAAGAGGGAAGTGAATTAGGTCTTTGGCTAATTATCCAAAACTTTTCCTTTTATGAACTTGGTTTGGAAACATTATATTCAATTGATTCAATGAGAATGTACTGAACTCAATAACAAAGTAATTCACAATGAAGAACAAAGATCTACATCCATTAGCTTGAGTCCACACTCAAGGATTTTAACCAATCTATATGCTCAATCCAAGCAATTGCACAAGAGGCTCACCCTTCAATGGGTTTTACCGCAACAACCTCTATTCAATCTAATAAACAAGGTTCATCCTTATCACAAAGAGTTTTATGTCACTAGATAACCTAGACTAATCTAATCCAAGGCTCACTCACACACGGGGTTTTACACCACAACCTTGATTAATCTAGTCTATGACTGACCCTCCACAAGGGTTTTAAGTCTCTTGACAACCTTGTATCAATCACAACAATAATGTAAAGATAGAGTTTAGATGTTACCAACACTTCTTGGTGGATGAATACAATAGCTAGCACCACTTCCCTTCTTGCCTTTGGAATCTTGAATTTTAACCTTTGAGCACAAGGCAATTTGAGAGCTTTTCAAATAATTTTGATGTAAAACAAGTTAGAGCTACAAGGATTTCCTAAGTTTAAAAGTTATATAAAAAATCTGGAGTTTTTGACTTCTATAGATTTCAAAAATCAGCTTTAATAGTCATAAAACGACTAGTAACGGCTAGTTTCTGAGAAGTTCGGATGTCCGAACTTGCTCCTCTACGTCCGAACTTGCGTCTGAACTTTTCTGGAAAAAACTGTTCACGTAACTGTTCATGACTGTTCACAAATTCGGACGATCGAACTTGGCCTTCTGCGTCCGAACTTGTGTCCGAATTTCTCTGAAAAAATAGTTTTACTGTTCATTTAACAGTTGTACTGTTCACAATGCAGGAAAAGTTCGGACGTCCGAACTTTGCCTTCTGCGTCCGAACTTTGCATCCAAACTTTTTAAACTTTGTCAATAGATATTCAAATCAATTTAAACAAGTTGGAAAACCTTCTAGCCTATAAGATAAGTCTTTAAAGGCCTTTTAAGTGCAAAAACCATTGATGAAAACTTGATAATTAAGGTAAGTCCAAAACCATTGAAACCATTTAAATTAAGTTTTGTGCTCTCAATTGCAACTCATAGATTCCAAGACTTAAGAGTATAGGGTTTACAAAGTGTACCTATTAAGAACATGTAACCTACACTTCATGTCATCAAAGCCTTCAATCATCTTGAACAAACTCTTCAATCTTCAATCACTTTGACATATTTGAGTTGTTCTTGCATTGTGGCTTCAAGGCAATGAGACTTCATTCTTCTTAATCCAACAATCCTATCACACAAATGACATAAAAAATAGTCCTCATCAATGTTTGTCATTAATCAAAACTAATCATAGCTTCATGATTTACCCTTAGGCTAACAATCTCCCCTTTTTTGACGATGACAAACTTTGATGCAAAATATGATAGATTTAAACAATGTAGTACAAAGAAGCATTGATGTCACTAATAGATAATAACCAATTTAGCACTTCGACATTCAAAAGGCTCAATATGAGCCTATGACCAACCAACCTCCATTAACCTCCTTTCTTCCAACAATTAATTAGGATAGGATATCTAGCTTTTAATCATTTAGAAAAGATTCTAAGAGAGGTTTTAAGGTTGTAAAAGTTTAACAATGCTACCCCTTAGATTGTGCTCATTTTTCAACAAGTTTGGACTTGAGATGTTGTGAATCTGAATTTTGACATATCAAGTCCAAACTGTAAAATAAGTGAAATGAAAGCTGCAATTTTTGAAAATAAGCTTTCCCAAGGTTGTTCAAACATAATAGAAGAGCACTTTTTGGCAACAAAATAGCACTTTTTGGCAACAAAATATGGATGCATCCGAATTTCTGAAACATGCATCCGAATTTTTGAATCATGCATCCGAATTTTAAAATTTCAAATCCAAACTGTAAAATATGTGAGATAGAAGCTGTAATTTTTGAAAATAAACTTTTTAAGGTTGTTCAAATATGATAGGAAGGATTAAAACAGTTTTCAAACAATTTGAACAATAGAAAAATATTTTTGGCAGGAAAGTTTGGATGCGTTCGAACTTTTGGTTTGCATCCCAATTTCAAGTCTGAATTTTTGGCAACAAGTTTAAAAAGATGATTTTGCATTTTCAAATGAACTGTAAAAGTACTCAAACATGTATGTCCATAAAGGCACTCAGTTTAGCTTTGCAAAACCACAAAACTCATGCATTCAATTGTTTTCATGAATCAATCTGAAATCATAAATCAAGTCAACTAAGTTCAAGATTTCAACCTCAACTTAACTATATTCCAGAATCTCAGAAAACAACTAAAACATCACATATTATAACACTTTCAATTTAAATTCCAAATGCAGAAATGCAGCCAAATATTTTCACATTACTCATTACATATTGCACATCAGCACATACATAGCACACATTGTAGCATGATTTTCATCAGCACATATATAGCACACACATTGCAGCATCATTCTTTCTCCCCCTTTTGTCATCACTCAAAGATGGGGTAATGAAAATGAGACTGACAGTTTAGCATATTTAGCATATTCAACTAGGGCCAACAAAAATAGTAACTAACAGTTTAGCATATATTTAGCATATTCAACTAGGGCCAACAAAAATAGTAACTAATAGTTTAGCATATTCTTGTAAGTTAACTTCTTCTCCCCTTTTATTGCAGCAATTAAGCTTGGGGTGATCAAAGTATCATTAGCAAAAGAAGCTCTCAACACTAAGGTTTCATCATTAAGCTTCACACAACTATTACAGAAACCACATTAAACAGTTATAAAGTTCAAAAATTTAAAGAGAAAAATAGAGAAATTGCACAAACTAAGCTAGGAATTGTTCATAAGTCATACTAAGCATATCAAAAGTATATAAAAGCAGTAAGTAGAGATAAGATTAAAAAGATGCTCAGTCTTGTGATGTTGATGGAGAGTCCTTTCTTGATCCCTTCTTGATTGGTACATGCTTGACTCTTCCTTGGCTGAATGTTGGATTGGATGATGTTGTCACTTCAGCTCTTGCAATTAGACTTCCTTCTTGGCTACTTCCAGCTTGCTGCTTTCCTTGATCTCCTCTTTGTGACTCCACAACTTGCTCACTGTCATCCCCTTGGTCACCATCATCATCATCATCTTCATCATCTTCATCATTACTGACATCATCTCTATCTTCTTCCTTTTTCTTGTTTTCTCCATCACCCTTATCATCATCCGTTTCTTCTTGAGTTCTAGAGAGTCCTTCACCACTTTGAGTATTTCTCATCAATATTTCCTCAATGTGCTTCACTCTATTTTCTAAACCATCTAATTTTCCAAGAACCATAGGAGCAAAAGTTTCAAAGAACTTGTACATTTTCTCCATCTCCTTGATGTGGTTGTTCAAGGCTTCTTGAATTGTGTTTTCTCTAGAAATTCCTTCAACACTAGGAGCTCCAACATTGGGATGTGACTGAGGAGTAGGCACTTCTTCAAAGAGTCTTCTCTTGGAGGGAGGTTGCTCTCTCTCACTTGATGAATCATGCCTCCTCTTTGTCTTCATTTCCCTTGCCCACGTTTCTGCTTCATCTTCTTCTTCCTCAGTTTCCTCACTTTTTCAACCTCTACACTTTTTGGAGGATTTTCTCTTTTAGTTCTCCATACATCATATTCATCAAGAATTAATTGCATCCTCCTAAGAGAGTCATTAGTATAGATTTGTCCTCTCTTGAAAGCTTGTCCCCTAACAGGAAGTTTAACTTGGAAATATTTGAAAATTCTTGTTAAAAGTCTCCCATATGGTAAAACTTTGTTGTCTATTTTTCTAGCACTAATCATATGCTTCAATGCCATATGCTCAAAATTTAATCTTCTATGCTCATGCAAAGCTAGCATAATCACCATATGTATATTTCCAACAGATGATTTATGTCCAAAATTAGGGATGATCATGGTGGTAATCATGTGATGCATAACCCTTCCTCTAGCATCAAAGGCTTTGATTTCCCTTTTCCTAATGGACCTAAATTGTCTACCATTTGTGAAAGCCTCTTCAAATCTTTCATTTGTGAACAATTCATGAATAAAGCAATGTTGTCCCAATGAGTAATACCTTGCCTCATTATCATCTACCCCATAAATTCTGTTCACTAAGGCATCATTGAACTAAAAATCCACTTGATATACTCTAGAGGAATACCATTGAACTACATTATCCCCCTGATGTTCAATTTTCTCTTCTTTAAGATCTGTATAAAACTCATATATAAGGGCAGAATAAAGTTCTTCATCAACTACTAGTAAATTGCTCCAATCAATATTATCAAATAGAGATAGAACATTACCCATATTAGAGAGTTTATCCAAGTTTACATTGTTTTTTGGAATAATTTTTCTGTTCTTCTTGCTCCATTATATTCTTTAGCACTATATATCCAAAATTCATTTTTCTTGTCTTATGCATGGCTAGCATAATTATAGCATATATATTACTAGTAGAAGATTTGTGCCCAAAGTATGCTATAATCAAGGTAATAAGCATGTGATCCAAAATTCTTTCACTAGCATCAAAAGTTTTTATCTCTCTCTCCTTTATAGTCTTGAGGCTTCTACAATTTGTACAGGCATTCTCAATCCTTTCATGTGAGTTTAACTTAGTTATAAAACAATGTCCCCTGAAAGAATAATGCCTAAACCCAACATCCTCAACATCGCAAATTCTATTGAGCAATGCATTATCAATCTTAAAAATCAACTTGCGATATTCTTGAAAAATATCACTGAATAGCTTTATTACCCATTTGCTCAACCTTTTTTTTTAGTATTTACATAAACTTCATAAACCAAGGAAGGTAATATCATTCATCAAACAAAATCAAACTAGTCCAACTCACATCATTTAAAAATGAGAGTATATTACCCATTTCGGATAGTTTGATGACATCCACCTTGTGGCTTGGATTTATCTTATGGCTCCTTTTTGTCCATCAGTAGCAGCCTCCACTGTGACAAATCTATCCAGCCATGACATGCTTTGAGGAACATGAACCTTCCTTGGTTGATTGATCACTGGTCCTCATTCTCTTTCTTTGGCTTTTCCCTTTCCTTTTCTCATGCTAGATTTCTTTGTCCTCACCATTGTGAATTTCAGAGAAAGGATGTGATTTTCAAAGAGTATTTAGTGCTTAGAATACGGGAATCAAGTAAGATTGGTGATTTAATATTGAAGTTTGGACATCTGAATGTTTTGTATGTGTCCAAACCTTGCATCCGAAATTCACCTGGAGCTACAACACTTGAATACACTCATTAGTTATTGAATTTGTAAATCCCTAAGCTTCTTCTAAGTTTGGTCAAACCTTTCTTCGGCTAATGGCTTAGTCCTAGAGTGCTGAATTGAATTTAAGGTCAAATTTACAGCACTAGTGTTATCGCATAAAATGAGTGCACCTTTGAAGTCTAAGCCAAAATTAAGTAAAGCATGCTTTTTTCACAGCACTTGAGTACAATAGCTACCAGCGGCGATATTTTCGGTTTTGGCGGTAGATAATGACACATAAGCTTGTTACTTGCTATAACAAGAGACAAAACAATTACCAAGAAATTGAAAATGACAACTAGTTCATTTACACTTGATTTTGCATCTAGCAAAGTCGTACCCATATATGCAACAAGATTGAAAGAAGATGATTTTGTAACCAAAGTCCATAATCAAATGTATTAATGAGACAATGAAGAATAAACTTAATGGGAATCAAATGAGACTCTTTTGGACAATATTAAAATCTAGCACACAAGCATATGGTAAACATAATATCTGGTGTACTTGTGGTAAGATAAAGTAAACTACCAAGCATACCTCTATATACCTTTTCATCAACATTTTTATCTTTTTCTTATTTATCATGTTTTATTGATGAACTCATTGAAGTGGTTATAACTTTTTTTTGATCCATTCCAAATCTTCTTCAAAAAACTCTTTGGTATATTTGGATTGATTTATAGAAGTGCCATCCTTGGTTTGCTTGATTTGTAATCCAAGAAAGAAGTTGCGTTCTCCCATCATGCTCATTTCAAACTCGCTTTGCATCAACTTGACAAATTTCTCACAAAGTAAAACATTAGTAGCATCAAATATGATATTATCAACATATATATTTGCACAAGTAAAAGATCATTGTTGCAAGAGGTTTTTATGAAAAGAGTAGTGTCAACCTTTCCTCTTGAAAATCCTTTTGAAAGAAGAAAACCACTCAATTTTTCATACCAAGCTCTAGGAGATTGTTTTAAATCATACAAAGCTTTGGATAATTTTAAAACATGGTTAGGAAACTTTTCATGATCAAAACTGGCTGATTGTTCCACATAAACCTGTTCCTCAATAGAACCATTTAGAAAAGCACTTTTGACATTCATTTGAAATAACTTAAAACCTTTAGAGCAAGTAAAAGTCAAAAGCATTCTTATGGACTTAAGTCTAGCATTTGGAGCAAAGGTTTCATCATAATCAATTTCCTCTTTTTGATTGAATCCTTTGGGTGACAAATCTAGATTTATTTCTTACACCATCCCCTGATCTATCCAATTTATTTCTTAAAAAAAAACATTTTGTACCAATAATAGGGTAATCATGGTGTTTTGGGACAAGTTTTCAAACTTTATTTCTTTTGAAATTATTTAGCTCCTCTTGCATAACAATAATCCAAAAATCATTACACAATGCATCATTAATATTCTTAAGCTCATTGTGAGATAAAAGTGCAAAGTTGTCAATGAGTACCGTCTCATTCTAACATCTTGTGATACATCACTAATGATTTGCTCCTTAGGGTGGCCTCTTGCATATCTTAGATCCTTTGGTAGCTCTTGGTCACCACTAGGTTGGTTATCTTATTCTTGCTTACTCATCTCTTCTTCATTGACATGATCTTTCAAGGTTGAAGCTTGATGATTAGTTTGCTTATCATTCATGAAAGCACTTGCATCATCATCATCTCTTCTATCTAAATAGATGTTAGACTCATCAAAGCTTACATATAAAGTTCTTTTTATTGTATAACTCTATTAGCCTTGTTGTTAGAGGAATAACCAAGGAATATCCCTTTATCCAATTTTCTACCGACTTTTCCCAAGTTGTTGCGCATATTCGATATAAAGCACTTGCAACCAAACACTTTGAAATAGACAATATAGGTTGGTGGTATTCAATATAAAGTACTTTGTTACGCATATTCATGTATATTTGATAAAACTTGTCATGCATGTTCAAATTGTAGGGTATTCTATCAAATAGAAGTTTTTGTCAAAAATGGCCTCAAAAGAACTCTATTCAAAACATAACAAGCAGTGTTTTCATCTTTATCCCAAAAATAATTTGGTAAAGAATTTTCACCAAGCGTAGACTTAGTCATTTCTTGTGAAATACGATTTTTCTTTTCAACAACTCCATTTTGCTGGGGTGTTTTGGCAGCTGAAAAGGTTGTGAACAATCCCATTTTCATTACAAAGTTTTGTAAAATCTTGATTGTAAAATTCTCTCCCATTGTCACTTCTAATAGAAATGAATTTTCACTCAAAGGGAGATTTGGACCTTTTTGAAAAGTCTTACAAATTCATAAAAAAAAAAAACTTTATCCTTTTGTGCTAGAAAGATCCCCCATGTAAATCTTGAGAAATCATCAACAATCACATGTCAATACCTCTTACTACCAAGACTAGTGATCCTCATTGGTCCGTACAATCCATATAAACAATTTTAAGAGGTTTTGAAGTGAAAATCATTTTCTTAGGTTTGAAAGAAAGTTTTGTTTGTTTTCCAAATTGACGAGTATTACAAGGATGATTTTTTCTTAAAATGAATTTTTGGTAAGCCTTTAACAAGTTCTTAAAAAAATTCAACAAGTCGATGCTAACATGATCAAGTTTACTATGCCATAAATAACCGTCATTATCATGAATTGAAAATCATCTAACTTCATACGCAACGAGTTCATCAAGGCAAGGCACATAACTATTACTAATACAATTTGCAACAAAAATAGTTATACTATTGACATCATCAAGTATAGTGCAAGTATTACATTTAAATTCAATTTTTCAATCATTGTCACATAATTGACTAATGTTAAGCAAGTTATATTTCAAATCATCAATGAGCAAAACTTGTTTAATGAGGGAGGAAGAATCTTTACCAATGTTACCTATACCAAGAATTCTTCCTTTCTTATTGTCATCAAATGTAATGAATT
Organism: Rauvolfia tetraphylla; assembly: GCA_030512225.1. NCBI lineage: Eukaryota > Viridiplantae > Streptophyta > Magnoliopsida > Gentianales > Apocynaceae > Rauvolfia > Rauvolfia tetraphylla. The sequence goes on from JAJQKT010000012.1 coordinate 4,918,010, forward strand.
CTTCGTTTGTAGCTTAAAGCTCACTAATGAGTGATGTATTTTCTGTCATGTATCTTGAGCAATCACTATCAAGAAATCATTTAGTGGCCTTGATCTTGGAGGAAAATGTACCTACACCATTTGAGGGTTAGTGATGATTCCCTTTACTTTCCAAATGGTTTTAACACCATTTTCTATTTTTCTTTTAACGGAGCACCTAATGGCTTTGTGTCCATGTTTTCCACAATATGTACAACAAGTATAAGGCATTGAACTAGAAGTAGCTATAACAAAGAAATTTTTATATTTAGGCTCATTATTTACATGATTGTAACCAAGACCATTTCTAATAAAAGAAGATCTTTGAGATCCAATTAGTTTGTCAAGCTTGTCTCTTCCATTTGTAAATTTTTCAATACATAATGTAAGATCATCAACTTTCCTTTTCAAAATTTCATGGTCACTAAGCATTATTTCAAGAGAAGAAACTTTTGTACAAAGAGCATTATTTTCAAAAGATATGTTTTGTAAAGAAACATTTAAAACTTCTTTTTCACTATTTAAACAATCAATAGATTCAAGAAACTTTTTGTTTTCACAATATAATTTTGAATTTTCTTTCAATAACTCATTAATTTTGAATTTCATTTCCTTATTTCTTTTTGAAGCCTTTTTTAATTCTTCATACATTTAAACAAGTAATTCACTAGGATCATCAACATCATCATCACAACAAGTAGAGATAGAGAGAGTGGATTGTACCTCATCGTTTATTGCCATAAAGCATACTTCGACTCTTTCTTCTTCATGAGTGGCTTGAAGTAGTTTCCACATATCATGAGCGGTGTTGCATTCACTCACTCGATTGTACTCATTCATATCCAATGCACAACTCAAGATATTCATGGCTTGGTAATTCAACATAATCATTTTAGAGTCACCTTCATCATATTCGTCCATTGGCTTTGGCTCTCTAGTGATTCCATTAGCTCTCATTCTCATTGGTATGTAAGGACCTTTCTCAACAATATTCCACAAATCAAAGTAAGTAGAACAAATATATATCTTAACTATAGATTTCCAAAATGTGTAATTTGTTCCATTAAACAAAGGAGGTCTATTTGTGGAAGATCCTTTCAAATAAGGTAAGTTTGAAACATTAGCCATAAGATCTTAACTTCTAGGTTGTAAAACTACACAAAGAAGCCCTTGCTCTGATACCAATTGAAAGACCTAAGGGGGGGGGGTGAATTAGGTCTTTGGATAATTATCAAAAACTTTTCCTTTTATGAACTTGGTTTGGAAAGATTATATTCAATTGATTCAATGAGAATGTAATGAACTCAATAACAAAGTAATTCACAATGAAGAACAAAGAGCACAAGCAATTTATAGTGGTTCGATCTCTCCAAGATCTACATCCACTACCTTGAGTCCATACTCAAGGATTTTAACCAATTCACTATACGCTCAATCCAAGCAATTACACAAGATGCTCACCCTTCAATGGGTTTTACCACAACAACCTCTATTCAATCTAATAAACAAGGTTCACCCTTATTACAAAGAGTTTTATGTACTTGACAACCTAGACTAATCTAATCCAAGGCTCACCCACACACGGGGTTTTGCATCACAACCTTGATTAATCCAGTCTATGGCTGACCCTGCACAAGGGTTTTAAGTCTCTTGACATCCTTGTATCAATCACAATAATAATGTAAATATAGAGTTTGGATGCTACCAACACTTCTTGGTGGATGAATACAATAGCTAGCACCACTTCACTTCTTGCCTTTGGAATCTTGAATTTTAACCTTTGAGCACAAGGCAATTTGAGAGCTTTTCCGATCATTTTGATGTAAAACAAGTTAGAGCTACAAGGATTTCTTAAGTTCAAAAGTTATATAAAAAAACTGGAGTTTTTGGCTTTTATAGATTTCAAAAATCAACTTTAACAGTCATAAAATGGCTAGTAACGGCTAGTTTTTGAGAAGTTCAGACATTCGAATTTTGTCATCCGCGTCAGAACATGCTCCTCTGAGTCCGAACTTGCGTCCGAGCTTTTCTGAAAAATACTGTTCATGACTGTTCACGTAATGTTCACAAATTCGGACGACCGAACTTGGCCTTCTATGTCCGAACTTGCGTCCGAAATTTTTAAACTTTGTCAAAACATATTCGAATCAATTCAAACAAGTTGGAAAACCTTCTAGCTTATAAGATAAGTCTTTAAAGACCTTTTAAGTGCAAAAACCATTGATGAAAACTTGATAATTAAGGTAAGTTCAAAACCGTTGAAACCATTTAAATCAAGTTTTGTGCTCTCAATTACAACTCATAGATTTCAAGACTTAAGAGCGTAGAGTTTACAAAGTTTATCAATTAAGCACATATAACCTACACTTCATATCATCAAAGCTTTCAATCATCTTGAACAAACTCTTCAATCTTCAATCGCTTTGACATATTTGAGTTGTTCTTGCATTGTGGCTTCAAGGCAATGATACTTCATACTTCTTAATCCAACAATCCTATCACACAAATGACATAAAAATTAGTCTTCATCAATGTTTGTCATTAATCAAAACTAATGATAGCTTCATGATATACATATTTGGCATTATTTTTTATAACTTTGCAGTGCCGTTATCGGTGGTTCCCAAAGCATACTGATCAGATATAGCGTATTTGGGACGACAAATGCACTCGTCGTCAATCGGATCAGCTATCAGATACTCGGTGCAAGGAAAAACGTCCACCATGGATATCTACCGAAATTTGGATCCAACTTTGGCGTGATCACTGGAGCACGGAGCAAGCTTGTTTCAGCTGCTGCGAAGAGGAGCATAGTAGCCGCTCCCGGACTGACTCACATAGGAGGACGCATCTCCTTCAGCGAGCACGAGCATCGGATGGTAACCGTTATTTTTAGAATTGTTATTTAAAAATAATATAATTATTTAATATTTATATTAATATAATTATAAAGTAAGGAGCGCGGAGATGACTCCCACTTCACCGATATTGCGACGAATTAGTGACAAAAATAATAATTATTTTTTACAGTCACAATATATGTCCGTCGCAAAATAGTCACAAATTTTCAACGATTTTGCGACAGATTAATATATTAGTTATAAAAGAAGAAAATAAAGACGAATTTTAATTTTTTAATTAAATAATTCTGTCGCTAAATCGTTGCAAAATTGCGACGAATTTACGACGGAAATATATTTTCTTTTAAAAAATAAAAAAAAAATCCATAGCAAAATCATAAGGATTTTGCAAAGGCTTTATATTTTCTTTTTAAAAAATAAAAATTTGTCGCAAATTTGTCATAAATTTGCTACAATTTTTAAAATTTTTACCGTTGCAAGTAGTTGACTAATTTGGCCAAAGATATTTTGTCACAAATACGTCGCAAATTTGTGACTTGAAATTTTGCAACGGCTATTTCGGTTGTAAGTCTGTCGCAAAAACCTGCATGAAATCTAGCACATATGCATACAACAAATATAATATCCATTCTAAATGCTGTTAGACAGACTACCAATCATACCTTTATATACCTTTTCATCAATATTTTTACATTTCTCATCTTTGTCAGGTTTGGCTGATGAACTCATTGGAGTGCCTATACCTTTTGCTTGGTCCATTCAAATCTCTTTAAGAGCTCCTTGGTATACTTGGATTGATTTATGAAAGTGCCATCCTTGGTTTTCTTGATTTGTAGCCCAAGAAAGAAGTTGAGTTCTCCCATCATGCTCATTTCAAACTCACTTTGCTTTCAACTGGTAAATTCCTGACAAAGTGAAACATTAGTAGCCCAATAATGATATCATCAACATATATTTACATAATTAAAAGATCATTGTTGCAAGAGATTTTTATGAAAAGAGTAGAGTCAAATTTTCCTCTTGAAAATCCTTTGAAAGAAGAGAACCACTCAATCTTTCATACCAAGCTCTAGGAGCTTGTTTTAAACCATAAAAAGCTTTAGAAAGTTTGAAGACATGGTTAGGAAACTTTTCATGAGCAAAATCGGGAGGTTGTTTCACATAAACCTCCTCTTCAATAAAACCATTTAAAAAAGCACTTTTGATGTCCATTTGAAACAACTTAAAGCAAACAAACGCCAAAAGCATTATTATAGACTCAAGTCTAGCTACCAGAGCAAAATTTTCATCATAATGAATGCCCTCTTCTTGATTGAATCCTTGGGCAACAAGTCTAACCTTGTTTCTAACAACTTCTCAGGATTTATTAAGTTTGTTTCTAAAAATTCATTTTGTTCCAATAATAGGGTGATCAAGGGGTCTTGGGACAAGAATTCAAATTTTGTTTCTTTCAAATTGATTTAATTGATCTTGCATAGCAATAATCAAAAAATCATCACATAATGCATCATCAATATTTTAGGCTCAATGTGAGATAAAAGTACAAAGTTGTCAATGAAGTACTGTCTTGTTCTATCACCTTGAGATTACATCACCAATCATTTGCTCCTTAGGATGGCCTCTTTGATATCTTAGATCCTTTGGGAGCTCTTGGTCACCTCTAGGATGATTGCCTTCTTCTTCAGTCATCTTTTCTTTTTTGGTATGATCTTTTGAGGTTGGGGGACTTGAAGATGAGTTTGATTTTCATTCATAGAGGTACCTACATCAACATCATTTTTCTATCCAAGTAGATGTTAGACTCATCTAAACTCACATGTTTGGTTTCCTCAACACATAAAGTTCTTTTATTGTAAATTCTATAAGCTTTATTGTTAGAGGAATAACCAAGAAATATACCTTCATTTGGTTTTCTATAGAACGTTTCCAAGTTGTCAAGTATATTCAATATAAAGCACTTGCAACCAAACACTTTGAAATAGGCAATAGATGGTATTCTTCCAAGTAGAAGTTCAAAAGGTGTTTTTCTCAAAATGGCCTCAAAAGAACTCTATTCATAACGGAGCATGTCGTGTTTATAGCTTCGACCCATAAATATTTTGGCAAAGAATTTTCACAAAGCATAGACCTAGCCATATCTTGTAACATACCATTTTTCCTTTCAACAACCCCATTTTGTTTAGGTGTTTTGGCAGCTGAAAAGTTGTGAACAATCTTACTTTCATCACAAAGTTCTGTAAAATCTTGATTATAGAATTCTCTCCCATTGTCACTTCTAATAGAGATCTATTTGCAATCAAGGGACGTTTGAACCTTTTTGGAAAGTTTCACAAATTCATGAAATGCCTCATCCTTTTGTGATACTTCTTTCCAAAGTTTCACAAAGAGAGTAACCCAAGTGAATCTTGAAAAATCATGAACTATAACATATGCATACTTCTTACCACGAAGACTAGTGGTTCTCATAGGCCCAAATAAGTCCATATGAACAAGTTCAAGAGGTTTTGAAGTTGAAACCATTTTCTTGGGTTTGAAAGATGTGCTTGTTTGTTTCCCATATTGGCATGCATCAGAAAGACGATTTTTCTCAAAATGCATTTTTGGCAATCCTCTAATATCTTGAGAGAAAAGTTTGTTCAACAAATCTATGCTCACATGACTTAATCTTCTATGCCAAAGAAAACCATCATTATCATGAACGACAAGACATTTAACATCATTGACAACAAGTTCATCAAGATATAGCACATATACATTCCCAATTCTATTAGCAACAAGAATAGTTTTCTCACTTACACTATCAAGAATGGTACATTTATCATATTTAAACTCAACTTTGCATCCATTGTCACATAACTGACTAATGCTAAGCAAATTATATTTCAAGTCATCAATGAGTAAAACTTGTTTAATAAGAGGGGAAGATACTTTACGAATGTTACCTACTCCAAGAATTCTTCCTTTCTTCTTGTTATCAAATGTGACAAATCCATCACTTGTGGCTTGAAATTCACTAATGCGTGAAGCATTTCCCGTCATGTGTTTTGAGCATCCACTATTACGAAACCACTTGGTAGCACTTGATCTTGAAGGAATATGTACTTATATCAAATGAGAGGAAGTGACTTTTAGTACCCACATTTTCTAGTGTCCTAGGGGGTTAGTGATAATTCCCTTAGCACCACTTTCAATCACTCTTTCCACATAACACATAGTGACCTTGTTCCCTTTTCTACCACAATAATAAGTACATGTATGAGGTATAGAGGTAGATGTAGGCTTAACAAAGTAATTTTGTATTTTGAAACATTATTTACATGATTGTATCGAAGACCATTTTTCACAGAAGAAGATCTTTGAGATCCAAGTAGTTTTTCAAGATTGTCTCTACCATTTGTAAATTTTTCCACACATGAGGTGAGATCATCAACCTTTTTTGTCAACAAGTCATAATCAACAATCATTTTCTCTAGAGTAGATATTTTGTCACAATTTGTTCTCAAGAGATATTTTGGAAAATAAACATTAAAAACTTCTTTTTCAATATTTAAACAATCAATGGATTCAAGAAGTTTTTTGTTATCACAAAATAATTTTGAATTATCCTTCAATAAATTTTCAATTTTGAATCTCATCTCTTTGTTTCTTTTTGAAACCTTTTTCAATTCACTATACATATCGCAATTCACTAGGATCATCAATATTATCATCACAATGTGTAGAGGCTGAAGGAATAAATTGTACCTCATCATCCATAGCCATGAAGCACACATTTACTCTTTCCTCATTGTTATCTCCACTAACTTCATTGGCATGTTGATTCCCAGTGCCTACTAATCCTTGCATTTCTTAATAGATTTCTTCTTCTTGAATTTAGCTTCTCTTTCCTTGTCCAATGTTTTAGGGCAATTAGCTACAAGGTGTTTGGTACTCTTGCACTCATAGCATTATGGCTTGAACAATGAAGATGATTGCCCGCCTTTCTTGGAACGTCTCTTTCCTTTCTTGAGAAATCCCTTTTTATAGAACTTCTTCAACTTCTTAACCACCATGGCCATTTCATCATCTTCTCCATCTTCATCGTCATCATATTCAGTCCTCTTGTTCACTTGGATTGTCGGAGGCTTTAAGTACCACTCATTTTCTCTCCTTTCTTCATGGGGAATAACTCAAAATCCCTTACTAGCATAGCAAACTTTGACTCCTTCACTTGATTTGTGCCTTCATGAGTTTCTTGAAGAAGTCTTAACAAGTCATGAGCGGTGTCACATCTACTTACTCTGTTGTATTCATTGACATCCAAAACACAACTTAAAATGTTCATTGCTTGATAGTTCAATGTCATCTTTCTTGAGTCACTTTCATCATATTCATCCAAAGGCTTTGGTTCCTTGGTGACTCCATCAGCTCTCATCCTCATTGGTATATAAGGTCCTTACTCAATGATATTCTACAAATCAAAATTAATAGAACCAATATATATCTTAATTCTAGATTTCCAAACTTTTTATTTTTTCTATCAAACAAAGGAGATCTACTTGTGGAAGACCTTTCCAAATAAGGTAAGTTTGAAACATTAGCCATAAGACTTTAACTTCTAAGTTGTAAAACCTTTACAAAGAAGCCCAAGTTCTTATACCAATTGAAAACTTAAGAGGAGAGGTGAATTAGGTTTGGAAAACCCAAGTTCCAAATCTTTTTCTTTTTGAGAAAATTGATTTGGAAGATGATTGAAATCAAACGCTCAACAAGAAACGCGAGTGAACACAATAAGATTCTAAATTTTAATGAAATAGAAGACAAGAGACAACACAAGCAATTTATAGTGATTTGATCACTCAAGATCTATATCCACTATCTTGAGCACCAACTCAATTCAATCATACTCAACTATAGCACAAGTTGATCAAATAATATAGTAGAGGCCTATCCCAAAAGAGTTTTACTCCACAACCTCTTTTCAATTACAAATACTCAAGGATCACCCTACCACAAGGGTTTTATAATCTCAAGATAACCTTAAAAACAACAAGTAGATGACGGATAAGATAAGAAAGTTACCAACAAATTGGTAGATGATGACAAATTAGCACACTTTCACCTTTTTGTCTAAGGAATCTTCAATTTGAACTTTTTTTAGCACAAGACAAAAGACAACTTTTTGATTGAGAATGATTGAGAAGAGTAAAGATTCTTACTAGCTCAAAAATTGCCCAAGAATCTGATGTTTATGTCACTACAAGAAAAAATGAATTTTGCGACGGTAAATTGAGACGGCATATTTCGTCGCCGATTTGCGACGGCTTTGCAACAGAACAGCTACGGGAAAAATAAGTGGCTAAAATGGCGATGGATTAAATTCCGTTGCAAATCCGTCGCAATCCGTCGCCGATACTTTGCGACGGAATTTATTTTAAATTTTTTTATTTTTATTTTTTCGTGCCGTCGCAAATCCGTCGCCGATATGCGACGGAATTTATTTTAAATTTTTTTTTATTTTAAAATTCCGTCACAAATCCGTTGCAGATCGGCGACGGATTTGCGACGAAATTAATGTAATATTTTTTAATTTTCATTTTGAATGCCGTCGCAAATCCGTCGCCGATAGGCGGCGGATTTGCGACGAATTTTAAAAAAAGAAAATAAAAATAATCCCGTCGCAGATATACGACGGGCGGAATTTCTAAAAATAAAAAAATTTTACATTAAATCCGTCGCAGATTTGCTACGGATTTGCGACGGATTAATTTTTTAAAAATAAAAAAAATTACATCAATTCCGTCGCAAATCCATCGCAGATTTGCTACGAATTTACAATGAATATTCAAAAGTAAATTAAAAAATATCAACCATCGCAAAAACGTCGCAAATTGACTATGGATTTGCGCCGGATTTTTTTTTGCGACGGATTTGCAACAGAATTGCAACGGATTAATTTTTTTCCTCCTATTCTTGCATCTTTAATTGTTTTTTGTGAGCCATACCTCACGGTGTTTATAAGTGAACTATTTAAATATTTATAAATATAGTATGCTTGTAATATGTATGTATTATGAAATATTGATACTCTATAGTTAATAGTCTTTTTATAAAGACACATACTAATATATACTTTGTAATTTATTTTGATATAACAGATCTATTGACTATAATGACAAACGATAGAAAATATATAAATGTGTATTTCATATGTGTATAATATTAATATATACTTATATCTTTGAGTAGAACCAATTTATAATATATAATGTTCTACAATATATAATGTTGGTGGGTTAATTAATACATATAGTAGCACAACATATATTACAATTAAAATGAATTTATTTCATAAATATTGATTATTAACAAATACTAACCATAAACTTATTGGAGGAGTGGAAGGGAAAGAAAAGAACTTAAGAAAACACATTAGAAATTTTATTTGGTCGCAGATCTGTCGCAAATTTGTCGCAGACTTGCGACCGATAAATCCGTTGCAATTTTACGACATATTTGCGACGGAAATTTTACCGTTAATAAATAAAATAAGAAATTAATTTTCGTCATTTAAAATTTTCACACCGCGAAAAGAGCCACCAAATTGAAATTAAATCCGTCATTAACTCGTTGCAAATTGGCGACGAGTTTGCTACGTAAATTTTAGACGACGAAAAAAAAAATTTAAAAAAAATGCGTCGCAAATCTGTCGCCAATTTGCGACGGATTTGCTACGGAATTGTTACCGTTAATAAAATAATATTTAGAAACTCCGTCGCAAATAGCTTCAGATTCTGAACAATTTCTTTCCCAGTGTCTTTAATTTCTTCATTCCTTCGACCCACCCTCTCCGTCCAATCTTCTTCGCCGCTACCCGCCCTCTGCCAACCCCACTGCCTCCCCTCGCCGCTGCCCGCCCTCTGCCAACCCCCACTGCCTCCCCTCGCCGCTGCCTGCCCTCTGCCAACCCCCACTGCCGCCCTCTGCCAGCCCTGCCTCCCTCGCCGTGCGAAGCGCGTGCCGCCCGTCCTTCCGCACAGCCAGCTGCCCGCCCTACAGCCTGCCGTACCCGCGTGGCCGGCCAGCCTCCCGCGCCAGCGTGCTGCACTTAGTTCTGTCAATACGGGCCAAAGCCCGCGGGTTGGCCCGTATATGCGGGCTGGGGCTTAGTATGCGGGCTCTGTTTAGCCCGCGGGCCAGCCCGTTTTTTCTTTTAAATTTTGTTTTTTATGTTCTCTTATTTGTTGTATTTTTTTCTGCTTTTTTATAGATTTATTATTTTTCTTGTATTTTTTGCACCTGTTTTTTTCTACTTTGGTTTTTTTTCGGCAGCTTATTTAATTCTTTTAATTGAGCATGATTTTAATGTTTTTAAATTTTATGAAGATATTTATAATATTTTTGGATATATTTAGTTGGAATTAATTGTTGGGAGAACTAAATTTGGCTCTGGGGATTGATTGTGGTGGCCTTGTGCCTGGAAAACGTCCATTTTACAGCGGAGATGCTGTCGAATTTTTTTTTTCTTGCTTAACACTTGTCTAAGTTTTCGACTCTATTTTAACAAGACATGCCGAATTCCTAAATTTTTTTCCTGGAATTTGGTAAAATTTAATAGGCAAAAATTTTAATGTAGATGGATGATCGTAGTTGAATGTATAAGCGACATATGCAAGGGATTAAGGGAATTACAAATGAATATAAAGATGGGGTTAAGGTTTATAGCGTACTGTTTGTCGAACGGGCACACTTCATGGTTGAGATGTCCTTGCGCGAAGTGTAAGAACAAGGTGCACCTTTCTCCGGATGAAGTGCAGGTGCACTTGTATAGATTTGGATTTGTCGCCGATTATCACCGTTGGACCAGTCACGGTGAGAGTCTTACTCCGTTGCATCCAGGGATGATTCCAACCACCTCTCAATCCCAATCTACCCCTATTAATCCATTTCAGCAGATGGTAATGGAGGGTGTTGGTTTGGACCATCAATTAGACCCGGCGGCGTGTATCGACGATGAAGAACCTCCTAATGCAGAAGCCAAGAAATTTTATGATATGTTAAAAGCTACGGATACTCCTTTGTGGGCTGGATACACAAACCACTCACAGTTATCATTTGTTGCTCGGATGCTGAATATTAAATCTGAGAATAATATTTCAGAAAGATGTTTTAATCAGGTAATGCAGCTGATTAAGGAGGTTCTACCAAATGATAATCTGCTTCCGGAGGACTTGTACCATACCAAGAAGATGGTTTCTGGACTCGGTTTGCCTGTGGAGAAAATAGATTGTTGCCCAAACAGTTGTATGCTTTATTGGAAGGCAGATGTTAGTTTGCGAGAATGTAAGTTTTGTGGGAGTCCCCGGTACATGCAGAGGAGGAAATTTCGAAAGAATAGACAGCAAAAAGAAGTCCCTTTTAAGAAAATGTACTACTTTCCCTTGACTCCGAGATTGCAGAGGTTGTATGCATCAAAAACGACTGCAGAACACATGAGGTGGCACGCTGAAACTGTACAGAATGAGGGATTGATGAGTCATCCACGGGACGGTGAAGCATGCCATCATTTTAATTGTGTGCAAGCAGAATTTGCGAAAGAGGTTCACAACGTACGTTTAGCGCTATGTACTGATGGGTTCTCACTATTTGGAATGTCGGGAAAGCAATATTCTAGTTGGCCTGTCATTTTTACTCCGTACAACTTACCACCAGGGATGTGTATGAAGGATGTTGTGATGTTTTTGACAGTAATTATTCCAGGGCCGAGGACCCCGAAGCATAAGATTGATGTCTATCTACAGCCGTTGGTGGAAGAGTTACAAAATTTGTGGAGAGTTGGAGTGCCGACTTATGACGTCTCCAAAAAATAGAATTTTCAAATGCGAGCTGCCCTCCTATGGACCATTAATGATTTTCCAGCTTATGGTATGTTGAGCGGTTGGAGCACTGCCTGAAGACTGGCTTATCCCTACTGTATGGAGCAAACAAAGTCATTTCATCTACAACATGGCTCAAAGCAATCTTGGTTTGACTGTCACCGCCGGTTCTTGCCGTTAGATCATCAATACAGAAGAGATTGAAAATCATTTCGAAAGGATCGCGGTCGTGAGACATCTCAACCTATTAAGCGATCGTGCGAGGATGAGATGTGGCATAGAGTCAGCAGTTTGCCGAGAATTGTCGATACTGCGGCGGAAGTTGGCAAGGATGATGGTAGAGGGGTTTACCACAACTAGGCTAAGCGTAGCATCTTCTGGGACTTACCGTATTGGAAATCAAATTTAATTTGCCACAATGTTGACGTCATGCACAATGAAAATAATGTGTTCGAGAACGTGTTTAATACTGTAATGGACGTGAAGGGCAAATCAAAGGATAATATAAAGGCTCGGCGAGACTTGGAGGTGTATTGTAATAGGTCGGAGTTACATATTACATGTGTTGGAAATGGTAAAGTTTCTATGCCGAAAGCTAAGTACTCTCTAACGAATCAACAAAAAAGGGTTGTATTGGAGTGGGTTAGGGATTTGAGGTTGCCCGATGGATATGCGTCTAACTTAGGTCGATGTGTTGATTTGAACGGGTTGAAGATGTCGGGCATGAAGACGCATGACTGTCACGTATTTATGGAAAGATTGCTTCCTATTGCATTTAGAGAGTTCCTCCCCGCCGCTATTTGGAATGTGCTAACGGAATTAAGTTTTTTCTATCGGGATTTATGTGCTCCAAAACTATCAACATCTCGTATGAGAGAGTGGGAGAAGAACATAGTAATCCTACTGTGCAAGTTGGAAAGGATATTTCCTCCTGCATTTTTTGATGTGATGGAGCATTTAATGATTCACTTGCCTTATGAAGCAAGGATTGCTGGTCCGGTTCAATATAGATGGATGTACCCATTTGAGAGGTTAGGCCTTCTGACATGAGCATTTAAACTGTTTATTTTAGCTACTCGATGTAGAATTTCTAACACCGTTAAAATGACCAAGTGCAGGTTCTTATATCGCCCGAAGTTGAAAGTAAAAAATAAGGCAAGGGTCGAGGGATCAACTTGCAATGCATATTTGATTGAAGAGGCGTCTACATTTTTTTCTTACTACTTCGAGCCGCATGTCCAGACTAGACATACAAATCTGGCTCGCAATGACGAAGGTGTTTCAGAAAGGTGATCGGGAATACAATTACAAGATACCTTTCTCCCGAGGAATTTAAGGCAGCTGTTAATTACATATATCTCAATTGTGAAGAGATACAACCATTGGTAACGTACGTCTTTTTTCCATATTTTCGCTGGTTTACTGATTCTTCGTGATTGACAGCACTCGACTTATATAATGCCTATGAAACGGGAAATTCAGAGCCGAATTGCGGTATGCCGACCCTTGTACAACGGAGGAGGAAATTGATAGGAGATTTGAGGACGAGTTTCTCATATGGTTCAGGGCTTATGTATGTTTTTGTTTGTCGAGTAGTAAACAACAATGGTTAAGAAATATTATTCTAAATAGTGAATAACACCGTTTATATGTTGCAGGTGCAAGATCATTAAAATAATGTAACAGACGAAAATATTAAAAGTTTCTCCTGGGGACCTTCAAGGTAGGTGAAATCTTGTAAGGGATATATAATAATTGGTTTCAGATTTCATACGCAAGATCATGGAGTCGGAAAGAGGACTATTAATTGTGGCGTATGGGTTAAGGGCGAGGACGAAGATATTGGCAGCAGGAGCGACTATTATGGAATTTTGAAGGAGATCATTGAAGTGCAGTTTCCAGGGATTCCATCTAGGGATGTTATTTTATTTAAGTGTGACTGGTATGATCCTGTGCTTAACAGGGGCGTCAGGATTCATCCACATTACCAAACTGTGGATGTTAACTCCAGGAAAAGATACCCCAAATACGATCCATTTGTATTACCTGTGCAAGCTCAGCAAGTATACTATGCCACTTATCCTGGAAGTAAAAGAAATAAGTCTGATTGGATGGGAGTATGCAAATCGAAGGCGCGTCATGTCATCGATGCACCTGTTGTTGAGAGACCATACCAAGAAGATGTAGATGAATCGATCACATTTAGTGTACGTAGTGAAGATAACATAATCGGCGAACTTGTGCATGAAACAGGTGAAGGGGAGATTCTGGATGATAATGAACCAGGAAATACGAAATATGATGACCTGACTGATTCTGATACTGAAGTTGAAAGTGAATGGGAATCAGAAGATGATCTGAGTGAGAACGAAAATAATGAATAATTTATTGTATGTATGCATTTCCTTACATATACTACGTCACTTACTTATTTTTGAAATTTAATTTATATTATTTTTTACATATTACTAATGATTATATAGCTAACGAAAATTTTATTCTTTTTCAGATGCCTCAACGTAGATCACGTTCGATTGGGATGAGTGATCGTACTCCTTCTCCGTTTTTACCCGGCCCGATGTCTTTACCGAGTGAGAATGACACACGTGGAGCGGAGTCCGAGCATACGCCTTTGACCCCAGCTTCTGTGGTACCCTCTACGGCTGCTTCTACAGGTGGGACTCAGACAGAGGAAGTTCGCATTCTGATAGCCCCGAGTGGCGACGAGTAAGTTTCTATTTACTTTTACAAAAATGTATTCAAATTTTTTGTTCAATAACTAACTGTTCATCTGTGTAATGGAACAGTTTCTTCCCAGCGGAGGGGACGGTGCATTCGATATCGGATACGTTTCACCGGCATTTCACTGGACCGTTTCCTAATTTTGAGGCGGTCCCATTAGAGCTTCGGGACATGTGGTTCCAGATGTGGAGTGTAAGTAACAAATTATAAAATATATATCCACATTAATATATATATCTATATATTCTCTATATATTTGATTTTTTTAAATAACTTTGCAGACACGTTATCGATGGCTTCCAGAGCATGCTGATCGGATCAGCTCTCAAAGGCTCGGTGTAAATGGAAATGTCCACCGTGGATATCTCCTGACATTTGGAGCCAACTCTGGCGGGATCACTGGAGCACGGAACAATTCAAGCGTGTTTCAGCCACTGCTAAGCGGAACAGAGCAGCCGCACCTGGACTGACTCACACGGGAGGATGCATTTCCTTCAGCGAGCACGAGCGTCAGATGGTAATGATTATTTTTTCTTGTTATTTAATTCTAATATAATTACTAAATATTTATATTAATATATTTGTAGCGTAAGGAGCGCGGAGATGACTTCCACTTCACCGATATGTACGAGGCGACACACACATATAAGAGTGGCCCAAAAAAGGGCACGTTTGTAACTGAGAAATCACAACATACGTTGGTAAGTTTACAGATTATATTGCCCCATATTTTATATTAATTGTTTTATTGTTAGACACCGTTATAAATTTACGATGTATACAATTTGCAGGATAGCGTCAACGCTTTGAAGGAGCGCTATTCGCAGGTGGAGTCTCAGGATTCGGTGACTTCTCAGCAACCACCGGATGAGAAGTCCCTATTTATGGAGGTTGCTGGCGGTGCTTCGAAGAATTGAATTTTCGGATTGGGTTCCGAGGCAGTTCACATGCGACGGAGGTTATGTCAGTCCACGTCACCCTCTGTTCCAACAGCTTGCTCGATTACATCGCATCCAGAGTATGCATCTCTTCACAGTCAGTTGCAAAGAGAGAGGTCGATGCGCGGTTATTTCCAGCAACGCTTTGCTAGTTTGGACCAGTATTTGCGAGTTATGTCTGAGGCACTACATCTGCCTCCGCTGCCTTCTCCACCTCCACCTCCTTTTCCGATACCAGATTCTGAAGAGCAGACAGACGGGGCTGGTGAGGATTACACGATCGATCCGCCTGATGACCATCCTTCAACGACTGGCCCTCCAGATCCACCTCCGCCTCCTCCACCATCTGCAGCACCGCCTTCTATATTTACATAGATTTTGTTTCATTTTTTTCATTGTTGTACAGATAAAATATTGACATCTAACGGATTCATTATATTTATTTTAATTTAATATTTTATTTTTAATTATTCTATTAATTATGCTTGTTTTTTAAGAATAATTATTTAAAAATTATTACTTAAAAATTTTAAAATATTTAATTCAAAATTAAATTATAAATTGAGTTGCGATGAATTATATACTTCGCAAATCCGTCGCGGATTTGCGACGGATATTTTCCGTCGCAGATTTCCGACGGATATATTTCGTTGCAGATTTGCGACGGCATATTGCGGTCGCAGATTTGCGACGGAATATTTCTGTCGCAAATCTGCGACGGAATATTCTGTCGCAGATTTGCGACGGAGTTTGCCATCGCAAATCCGCGATGGAATATTCCGTCGCAAATCAGCGACGGATGTCTTTCCGTAGCAGATTTGCGACGGAAATGACATCCGTCGCAAATTTGCGACGAACTATTGCGTCGGCATTTATAATTTTCTACGGATTTGCGACGAAATAGTCCGTCGCAAAAATGAAAATTTCTTGTAGTGTGTCTTTTATAAGGTTTAAAAAGCAGTTGCAACGTTCAAATAACGGCTAATAATAATATAATTCAGTCGACCGAAATTGAACTTCTTCGTCCGAATTTTTCTATTTTCAGGCTGCCAAGATAAATTCAGTAGACCGAATTTGGATACAAGTGTTGGAATGGTCATTCGAATTTCTCTAGAAATTTAGCAGCCATGAAATAAAGTTTGCACGTTCGAATTAAAGTCCGAACATTTCAAACTTAGTGAAAATGATTAGAAATCAAGTACGACAAGTTTGAAATTATTTTGGATTTTAAAATGGATCTTTTCAAAAGCTTTTAGCCCGAAGACCGTTGTCAAGAACTTGGTAAAAACATCTTTAAGACAAATCATTTTAGTTTGAAAATCAAGTTTTAAGCTGCTTGAAAAAATATTAGATTTCAAATGCAAACAAGTACAAGATTTGCAAAGATATAGCTATAATGCATTTGTAAACCTATACTAAGGTATTCAAAGCATTTAATCGTCAACCACTTTGATAACCTTGAGTTGTTCTTGCACAAGGTAATGAGACTTGTATTTTTCTCAATCCAAAAATTCTATCACACAACAATTAAGCACACTAATCCATATCAAGGTTAATCAACATTATTTCCTTGGAACTGTGCATTTATCAATGTTTGTCATTAATCGAAACAATATAATTTGTCCTCTGGGCTTACAAAAAAAATAGGCAATTCCTTGATAATCAGTGAAGGATGGGATCAATTCATTCAAGCTCTACATATCAAGAGAAATGATTGTGTTGCATTTTAAAACAAAGGAGAAAATATATACAATGTATTAGAGTTAAGAGCAAAAGAAGAATAGAGAGTATTACCGCCTTCTATGTTTCGTAAATCACAAAAATAAGAAGTATTTGAGTATGCGTTCAGAATTATATCAAGCTTTCAAATTCTAATGTAGAATGCAAACAAAATAAAAATGAAACATGTCCTAAAAAAATAAAAAACCAACACAGCTACAATCTTTTTTTTTTTTTTTTTTTTTTTTTTAAGAAACGCCCACCGCGCGGGCACCCTGACTAGTTAGGTTACATTTGTAGATTTTCCATTTTGTGAAAATAATAGCAAAGGTCTCTAAAGACAACAAAACAATGACGATGGCTTTTGTCACCGGTAATTTCATAAAATAATAACAAATTATATATATACTGATATTGTTGACACTGGATGACAAGGTGTTTAATTAATAATGTTAAGGATTTAGTTAATTGTGTCAATGGGACCCATTTACACAATATTCCTATATCCCACAAGGTTACAGTAGCATTCGGCCATAACAAACAACTCTTTAATCACAATTTGACCATTTATTTTACTCTCTTATGGGGATTTATAAGCTTTTGAAACACGAAATCTTATCACCTCAAAATACCTAACTAATAGCTAAGTTCAAAATAAATAAAAATAAAAACTAAGGCCTGTTTAAGTAGACAATTCAAATAGTAATAGAAACTTTATGAAAGTGGATCATGAAGAGTGAAATTAGACAGAGTTTAAGTTTTGAATTTTATTTATTAAATTTTCTAAAAGTAAATTGTTTGTGAAAAAAAGAATAGGATAAAAAGTGAAAAATTTACATTAGATTCCACAATGAAATCCAATTTAAATACACTCTTAAATTTGATATGATAAATTAATAAATATATTATTTTTTTCAAAATTGATTCCACTTAGATATGCATCATTTATTCAACGCTTGTTCATTGACAATAGCATACAATTTTGTATACTAATAAAAAAGCTGGGAATCTTGTTAGAAATAAGGGCTTCTTAGCTAGGGTTTCTAGGTTTATCTCGTAGGGCTTTCCCTCGAAGTTCACGGTGCCGAATGACGCAAATTCAAAGCTCACCAAGCCCTTCGCCATTGTGCCTCCTAGCCAGTTTGATGGCTTGCATACAATTTTTATATAAATATTAGAGATTGAGGTTTTTTTTGTTTTTTTTTAATTGAGTTTGTGTTGAAAGTTTTAAAAATAAATTTTTTATGAGAAGAGCAGTAAAGCTCAAAAGTAAAAGAGGTGGGGAGAAAACTTAGATTGATTTGCAGTTCCAATCCTAGCATATAATGAACTAATTGAAAACGGTAGGATTAACATTAAATTCGTAATTTTCATGTTTTACTAAATTACTAAATATGCAAAAGACTTACTATTTATATAACGAGACTTACTGTTATGTAGAATTTGAAACGGTAAGATTCAAATTAATTTGTAAGGTTTAGCTATTAAATTCACTATTTTTGTATCAAAGAAATTTACTGTTTTATGAAATGGTAAGATTCTAATTTTGTGTTTTAGGAAACGGTAAGATTCTAATTGAAAACAATAAAGTTCGCTTTAAATTTAGTAATTTTATTGTTTACTAAATTACTAAATTACTTATTTAATGAGAGTTATCATTTCATCACCAAACATGTGATTTATACCATAAGACCAACCACCATGCTTACGAAACGAATCCCTCTATTCAGGTGGTAATACCTGAGTAAAAAATGGTACGGCATAAAATTGTAAAAAAATTGTCGTTTACGTCATAAGGCTTACATTATGAAAATTTGTAAGTTTTTACTATTTCAATTATAATTTTCGTTCGCTAAATTACTAGTTATATTATGAAACTTACTATTATAAACAGAAAGATTTAAACTTACAATTGTAAGTTTTGCCTTAAAATTGGCAAATTTTACCAATTATATGGTAAGTTTTCATTTTCAATAAATTAGTAATTAATTAACGAAAACGGTCATGTACATCATCAATTTTTCATTTAATATCATAAAAAATAAATTAATTTGTATTAGAACTGGTGAGTTTTACTAATAAAAAATAATATTTTATGTTTTTACTAAATTACTATTTATATTGTGGAACTTACAATTTTTTTATTTTTTACTGAAACTTAGGTTTCAGGGACAGTAAGATTTAAACTTAAAAATTGTAAGTTCCGCCAAATTGGTAAATTTTTAGTAAATTATAAATTTTATTCATTTACTAAGTTACCAATTAATTAACGGAACTTAACATTTATTTCATAAAAATTGCCATAATTGTCAAGGAACTTAAGTTTTTTGCAATGGTAAGGTTGCATGAAAATTGGTAAATTTTATCAATTAAATAGGAAATTTTTATATAACATAATTACAAATTAATTAACAAAACTTAGCATTTAAATGATGAAAATTACCATATTTTTCCTGAAACGTACTATTCTTCAACACAGTAAAATTTTAAATGTTTTATAAAAAAGTAAGAATAATTGGAAGTTATATAAATTTTTTGTGTGTTGTACTATTTTTAGATTGTGATCCCACAACCGTTGAAGAAGTTGTTAAGGAACCAAAATGAAAAAAGACAATGGATGAAGAGAATACAACCATTGAGCGAAATAACATGAGAATTGATTAATCTTCCAGTACGACATAAAACAATTGGAGTCAAGTTGGTGTACAAGACAAAGATGAAGGAGAATGGAAAAGTCAACGAGTAAGGCACGATTGGTAGCTAAAGGCTACAAGAAGGAGTTCAGAGTGGATTACAAGGAAGTATTTGCCCCTGTTGCAAGACATGATACTATCAGATTTGTGATTGCATTAGCAGCAAAACAATCATAGCCCATTATTCAGTTGGATGTGAAATCGGCGTTTTTACAGGGTAATCTTTAAGAATATGCATTTATTGATCAACCTCCTAGTTATGTGAAATGCAAAGGTGAGCATAAAGTTTATAAACTTAAGAAGGTATTGCATGGGTTAAAACAAGCTCCATGAGCTTGGTATAGCTGAATTAAGCTTTACTTCTTGAAGGAAGGTTTTTTGAAATGTCCATATGAGCATACATTATTTGTTAAGATTTGAAAAGGAGAAAATCCAAAGTTTCGAATGCAAAATTGCAACTCTGTTAGCACACCTACTAAAGTAGGTATGAAGTTGGTTCAAGATGTTGAAGGGAGGAAAGTCGACAGTCAACTTTACAAGTAAATTGTGGGAAGCCTGATGTATTTAACTACAACAAGACCTAGCATCATGCATTTTGTAAGTCTTATAAGTAGATACATGGATAGTCTAAAAAAGATTCATCTTTTAGCTACAAAAAGAATTTTGCGCTACTTTCCAGGAACTACTAATTATGGGTTGTTCTACAAGAAATGTGAGGACTCAGAGTTATTTAGTTCACATATAATGATTATGCAGGAGATCAAGATGACAGGAAGCGCACTTCTAGTTATATTTCCATTCTTGGTTCAGGAGCTGTTTCATGGTCATCTAAAAAGCATTCTATTGTCACTTTATCGACTACTAAAGCTGAATATGTAGCTACAATAGCTCGTGCATGTGAAGCGATTTGGTTGAGAAGATTGCTTGAAACATTAGATTTCAAGCAAGATAAAACTTCTGTAATTTTTTGTGACAATAATTCTGCAATTAAGCTTTCCCTAGATCCCGTTCTAATCAGAAGAAGAAAGCACATAGATGTGAGATATCACTTTACAAGGGAACTCACGAAGGATGAAATAATTTATCTTTTCTTTTGCAAAAGTCAAGATTAGATTGCTGACATAATGACAAAGCCATTGAAGTTATCTTCGTTCCAGAGGCTAAGGAATTTGCTTTGGGTCTGTGCATCTAATTAAACTGAAGTTTGAAACTTTTACTTTAAGGGGAGAAAATGTTAAGCATATGTCGACTAGATTGTATCTATAGTCGACTATGCTAGTTGGTTATTCTCGACTATATTGTATCACTAGTCGACTATGCTAGTAGGTTGTTGTCAGTTAAAGTCAATAGTTGACCATATCTGCAAGAGTTTTTTTTTTTTTCTGTTTTACCTAGTCTTTAGGAGTTAATGGAGTTAGTGGGGTGTCTTAAGGAGTTAATGGAGTCACTTGCAGACTCCTAGGACTTAGTGGATTTTAGTTCCCACTTTCTAATTTTTATCTATTATTTATAACTCAATTTAATGACAGTTAATAGTATCTTAGATATTTCCTCATATTTTGTCTGTTACTTTCCTCTTCCTCCTATATTTTTTTCAACAACGTATTGCAAGTAAAATTGCCAGCCCTAAAGGCAAATCATGAGGTTATGATTAGTTTTGATTAATGACAAACATTGATAAGGACTAACATTCTTGTATGTTGTGTGATAGGATTGTTGAATTAAGAAGTATGAAGTCTCATTGCCTTGAAGCCACAATGCAAGAACAACTCCAATATGTCAAAGTGATTAAAGATTGAAGAGTTTGTTCAAGATGATTGAAGGCTTTGATGACATGAAGTGTAGGTTACATGTGCTTAATAGGCAAACTTTGTAAACCCTACACTCTTAAGTCTTAGAATCTATAAGTTGCATTTGAGAGCACAAAACTTGATTTGAAAAGTTTCAATGGTTTTAAACTTACCTTAATTATCAAGTTTTCATCAATGGTTTTTGTACTTAAAAGGTCTTTAAAGACTTATCTTATAGGCTAGAAGCTTTTCCAACTTGTTTGAATTGATTTGAATATGTTTTGACAAAGTTTAAAAAGTTAGGATGCAAAGTTCGGATGCAGAAGTCCAAGTTCGTATTAAAACTTGGTATTAAAAAAAGGGGGTTGAGCAAATTGGTATTAAAACTATTCAGTGGTATTCTTCAAGAATATCACAAGTTGATTTTTGAGATTGATAATGCATTGCTCAATAGAATTTTTTATGTTGAGGATGTTGGGTTTAGGCATTACTCTTCCAGGGGACATTGTTTTGTAAGTAAGTTATACTCACATAAAAGGATTGAGAATTTCTATACAAATGGTGGAAGCTACAAGACTATAAAGGTGAGAGAGAGAGAGAAAAGCTTTTGATGCTAGTGAAAGAATTTTGCATCACACGCTTACTATTATGATTATAGCATACTTTAGGCACAAATCTTCTATTGATAATATATATGCTATAATTAGGATATATAGTGCTAAAGAATATAATGGAGCTGGAAGAACAGAAAAAATTATTCTTGGAAACAAAGTGAACTTGGATAAACTCACCAATATGGGTAATCTTCTATCTCTATTTGATGATATTGATTGGAGCAATTTACTAGTAGTTGATGAAGAATTTTATCCTGCTCTTACATATGAGTTTTATGCAAATATTAAAAAAAAAGGAGAGAAGTGAACATGAGGGAAAATAATGTAGTTCAATAGTATTCCTCTAGTGGATTTTGATTTCAATGCTGCCTTAGTGAACATAATTTGTGGGGTAGATGATAATGAGGCAAGGTATTACTCGTTGGGATAGCATTGCTTTATTCATGAATTGTTCACAAATGAAAGATTTGAAGAGGCTTTCACAAATGGTAGACAATTTAGGTCAATTAGGGAAAAGAAAATCAAAGCCTTTGATGCTATAGGAAAGGTTATGCATCACATGATTACCACTATGCATATGGTGATTATGCTTGCCTTGCATGAGCATAGAAGACTAAACTTTGGATTCATGGCATTGAAGCATATGATTAGTGCCAGAAAACCAGCCAACAAAGCCTTATCGTATGGGAGACTATTAACAAGAAAGTGAGGATGTTGAGGAAAAAAAAAATGAAGAAGAAGAAAAGGATGAAGAGGAAATCCTTGCTGAAGAAAGGAAAACCAAAATGAGACATGAGTTATCTAATGAGGGAGAGTAAACCTTCCACAAAAGAAGACCATTTGAAGAGGTACACTCTATTGAAGGAAAAGAAGTTGAAGATGACAATCTCACTAGAGGTGATACCATAGTTGCCAAGGTGTTTCAAGAGACATTGAACAACTATTTAAAGGAAATGAAGAAAATGGACACAATGATTCTTGGCAATTTGATGGTTTAGAAGCTAGAGTCAATAATATGGAAGAAGACTTGAGAAAGATTTCTCAAGTGATTTTAAATGGTGCAAGTTCCTATAAAGCTAAAGAAGAAGACAAAGATGAAGGAAAAGGCAGTGAAGCACCCCAAGAAGGAGAAGAGCATGAGAATGAAGAACAAAGAGGTATAGCCCAAGAGAACAAGCAAGAAGAAGGAGGTGAAGGAAGTTTAACAAAGTCAAATCACAAATCCATCACCAATTTCCTTCAGCCAAGAGATCAAGGGAAACATGGCCATCATAACAAACAGATTTAGAAGTGAAGACTAGGAAGCGCATCCAAGACTAAGCCTTTCTATCCTTAAACTCTATTTTGTTGTTTATTTTAGTTTATGCTTTGATGCACATATTATGCTTTAACATTGAAATTTACTTGTGCCTTTCTAGTCATTATAATGTTTTGAAGCTCAATATGTGAAATCCTTGTCATAAGAGCTTTTTTTGTTTCACTTGTGTTGTCCAAGTACTCTTACCCCATCTTTGATTGATGACAAAAGGGGGAGAAGAAATGTGATGACAAAATGTGTGAAAATGTGTGAAAATGTGAAATAACTGTGATGATAAAATGAGTGAAAATGTGTGAAATAGCAGTGGAATTCCTCATGCATAAATAGAAAATGTGTGAATTTTCTAAAAATCCATGCATATGTCAAGGGGGAGAAAGAATGTGCTGCAATATGTGTTATGTATATGCTATGTGTGCTATGTATGTGTTGATGTGTGTAATATGTATGTACTGATGTGCAATAATGAGTAATGTGAAAATTTGGCTGTATTTATGCATTTGGAATTTAAATTCAAAGGGATATAATATGTGAGGTTACAATTCATAAGTTTGGACTTGAAATTCGGATGCAAACCAAATGTTTGGACGCATCCCAACTTTCTTGCCAAAAATTATTTTTCAGATGTTCAAATTGTTTGAAAACTGTTTCAATATTTCTTATCATATTTCAATATTTCAATATTTCTTATCAAAATTCGGATGCATCCATATTTGTTGCCAAAAAGTGCTCTTTTGTTTTTCAAATTGATTCAAATATGTTTTAATCTCTTCCATTATGTTTGAACAACCTTAGGAAAGCTTTATTTCACTTTAAACATTCATTATATTGAATTTATTGCAGTTTGGACTTGAAATTTCAAAATTCGGATGCATCCATATTTTGTTACCAAAATGTGCTCCTTTGTTGTTCATATTAATTCAAATATGTTTTAATCTCTTCTACTATGTTTGAACAACTTTAGGAAAGCTTATTTTCAAAAATTGCAGCTTTCATTTCACTTATTTTGCAGTTCAGACTTGATATGTCAAAATTCAGATTCACAACATCTCAAGTCCAAACTTGTTGAAAAATGAGCACAATCTAAGGGGGAGGATTGTTAACCTTTTCTGAGCTTTAATACCTCTTTTAGAAGTTTTCTAAATGCTTAAATGTTATATCTTCTATCCCAGTTGTTTGTTGGAATGAAGGAGGTAAATGGAGGTTGGTTGGGTCATAGGCTCATATTGAGCCTTTTAAATGTCAATATGCTAAATTGGTTATTATCTATCATTCACATTAATACTTCTGTGTACTACATTATTTAAATCCATCACATTTTGCATCAAAGTTTGTCATCATCAAAAAGGGGAAGATTGTTAGCCCTAAGGGCAACTCATGAGGTTATGATTAGTTTTGATTAATGACAAATATTGATAAGGACTAACATTCTTGTATGTTGTGTGATAGGATTGTTGGATTAAGAAGTATGAAGTCTCATTGCCTTGAAGCCACAATGCAAGAACAACTCCAATATGTCAAAGTGATTGAAGATTGAAGAGTTTGTTCCAGATGATTGAAGGCTTTGATGACATGAAGTGTAGGTTACATTTGCTTAATAGGTAAACTTTGTAAACCCTACACTCTTAAGTCTTTGAATCTATAAGTTGCATTTGAGAGCACAAAACTTGATTTGAAAAGTTTCAACGGTTTTGAACTTATCTTAATTATCAACTTTTCATCAATGGTTTTTGTACTTAAAAGTTTTTTAAAGACTTATCTTATAGGCTAGAAGCTTTTTCAACTTGTTTGAATTGATTTGAATATGTGTTGACAAAGTTTAAAAAGTTTGGATGCAAAGTTCGGACGCAGAAGGCAAAGTTCGGACATTCGAACTTTTTCTGCACTCTGAACAGTCCATTATTAAGTAAACATTAACTACAGTATTTCTTGAAAAAGAAACAAAATTTTCTTTCATACCTAAGAAAATGATTTTCACCTCTAAACTTCTCGAAATTGATTATATGTCATGATAAAACTTCTTGAAATTCACGTGAACAGTATTTCTCAGAAAAGTTTCGACGCAAATTCGGATGCAGAGGAGAAAGTTCGGACGTCCGAACTTCTTAGAAACTAGCCGTTACTAGCCGGTTTATGACTGTTAAAGCCAATTTTTCAAATCTATAAAAGCTGTAAACTCCAGATTCTTTGTAGAACTTTTAAACATTCAAAATCCTTCAAACTCTAACTTGTTTTACATCAAAATTATTTGAAAAGATCTCAAATTTCCTTGTGCTCAAAGGTTAAAATTCAAGATTCCAAAGACAAGAAGTGAAGTGGTGCTAGCAATTGTATTCATCCACCAAGAAGTGTTGGTAACATCCAAACTCTATCTTTACATTATTGTTGTGATTGGTACAAGGTTATCTTGTGACATAAAATCCTTTTGGTAAGGGTGAGCCATAGACTAGATTAATCAAGCTTGTGTGTAAAACCCGTGTGTGTGTGAATTTTGGATTCGATTGATCTTTAGGTTGTCTTTAGATATAAAATCCTTGTGGAAGGGTGAGCCTTGTTTGTAGGATTACAAAGGAGGTTGTTTGCATAAAACCCTTGTTGGGTGAACCTCTTGTGTAATTGCCTAAATTGAGCATATAGTGAATTGGTTGAAATCCTTGAGTGTGGACTCAAGGTAGTGGATGTAGATCTTGGAGAGATCGAACCACTATAAATTGTGTGTTCATTTCTTTATAGCTTTACTTGTTTACATACTTATGTTATTATTATTTGTTCATAGTTGTTGGTTGATTGGTTGTGGTCTTATAGCTTATTAATCTTGTCTTAACCATCAAATCACATATAAACTTGAAGTTTGTGAATTTAAAGAAGAGCTTTCATTAAGGCAAAGGATTTGTGAAAAGGGAAAAGATTTTTGATAATTAGCCAAAGAACTAATTCACCCCCCTCTTAGGTCTTTCAGATACAATTATAGAAAAACATCAACGAAAATATATAGATATATAGGTAGATCCTATATCTTATATTATCTAAATTCAACCTTCATTTACAAATAGTTGTAAACCAGACTTCTCTCGCTCTCTAGCGAAAGGTAAAAGAAAAAGTATCCGGTGAGTCTGAACTTATCATGTCAGTCAAAATACATTCGACGGAGAGATTGTTATTGGAGAGGGGTTAGTAGATTCACCAAATCTTGTTGACCCTACTTACTACTATTTCTGAAGCATTCTCTATATTTGTTCGAACAATCTTTTATTCTTGATTTTTGTCACCATTGCCTGAGTTGGCTAGTCCATATTTATGTCTTTACTATGTGTTATATAAGCATCATATCTAAGCAATGGAAGAGCATTTTGTGAGGTTAAAAAGGGAGTTACGATGATTAGAGTGCCCACTGAGCTCTTTATGCCGCAATAGAAAACATGGGGCTATTAAAGCTGACATGTTAGATGAGCTGTTAGATATGATGGTTGAAGTTTATGATGCTGATCTACTGAAATTGATGAAGTAAGTCAGGATCACGATAGTTTGATTATGTGGTAAAATAAGACCTTGATATCTGCCAAGCTTAGTCTCAAGGGATTCTAGAGTATTGAAGGGTTCGACCAGAATTCTCATGAAGTCGTGACCCTTTGGTGAAGACCTTTATGTGATTATTTGTATACTTTTTCTTTTGTTATGTGTCTATGTATGTGTAGGATTATCTGAATCTTGAACATAGTCCATTAGGGCTTGGGATCGTATAGGATCTCGAATTTTCTGGTATAGTGAGCCGTTGCTTAAGTATTTTGTATGTTTTGAATAAGATTACCTGGTAGGTCATATATCTTCTGCCTCTAACGTAATGGTTGGTCTATGAATATATGGATATACAACACAACTCTTTCTGGACATGATATCTATTTTCTTTGAGATTATAATTATGAGTATGATATTAGATATATTCATATTGAGCTGTGCTTTTGTGCAGAGAGTAAATTATTAATCTTTATACACACACACTAAGTTAGTCACGGTAGAAACCTATGAGCTTTACTAGCTCTCCGAATTTATAAACAAGACTTAGGTT
The DNA here is from genome assembly GCA_030512225.1 of Rauvolfia tetraphylla. Lineage (NCBI taxonomy): Eukaryota > Viridiplantae > Streptophyta > Magnoliopsida > Gentianales > Apocynaceae > Rauvolfia > Rauvolfia tetraphylla. Next base: position 4,945,621 of record JAJQKT010000012.1, read on the forward strand.
TCCCGCTATCCTTTATCACTATGTTCGTTATTACTCTATTAAATATTTTTCTCATCAAACTAGAGTATTTATACATCTTGGATTCTTACGTTTGTTTGTAAGCATGCCTTTTGCACTATATATCCCTACATCTTTCTATGTGATAGATTATCAGATAATGGTTTGCACACGGATGAGGCTTTAGAGTATCTAAGAAAAGACATACCCTGAATGTCGTATTTATGTTGAGGACATAGGATTGCTTGGGACTTTGATTGCTTTATCTTTAAAAAAAATAATAATAATATGATGTAATATTATGAATGGACTCATTATTTAAATAGTATGCATAAATGGAGTGTCGATAGAAAATAGTCATATTTAGTCGACCAGGTGAGTCAATTCTTGAGTTCAAAGGCAAAGAAAACTTAGGCAGAGACTTGTTTAATTTCTGGAACGGAAGTTAGGAATATTAAGAATATTTATTGAATAAGAATGGAGAGAAGTTGAAGTTGGATTCGATATTCGTGGTTAAGGAATTTAAGGACTCTGTCCAAAGAAATTGAGAACTTTATCTCCAGGCGAGAAGTGGAGTTCAATATTGAGTTGAAACCATGGCCAAAATGTTGTACTGAATGATACAAGAAGAATTAAAAGAGTTCAAGGAAAAGTAAGATCTATTGCAGCAAGGGTCATCCACCCAAGCACATCTCCATGGATAGCACCTGTGCTATGTGTTAAAAAGAAAGAGAAAACCTTGGAAATGTGTATAGACTATTGGAGATTAAATAGTGTCTGAGCTAATAAGAACAAATATCCACAGTCATTCACTAATGAGTCATTTAATCAGTTTGAGGAGTTGAGTATTACTCTAAATTGATTTAAGACAGGAATATTATCCAGTAGGAGTGAAAGCACAAATGTTCCTAAGACTACTTTAACACTCGATATGGGCATTAGGATTTTATGGTCATGCCCTTCAGAGTACCTCAATTGCAAAGTAAATTCAGATTAAGAAGAAGAGCAAATTGAAGAAGCCGAGAGCAACAAAGAAGAAAAGAAAAGAAAGGAAAGCCGACAGCACAGAAAAGAAAGAAGAAAAGAAAGGAATGGTCAGCAACCAAGCCAAAATGAAATGCTCCGCAAAGAAGGCCACCATATATATATATATATTAACTCTAGGATCTTCAATGGTCGATCATCGAGTGGAGAATTGATGAATCATCAATTCAAGTGGCCAGAGTGTCACTTGAATTGATGATTTCATATTTTATTATTTTGTTTCTTTTCTTTTTTTTTAAGAAAGACTCAAAATATAATAAAAAATAAAACTACCGAATTTAATGTTACAAAAAATTATATATTCTATTACACACTAAACACACAAAAATTGTTATAGGACGGGATGTTACACTAAAGTTTTGAAGTGGTCCACTTCCTAAATTAAATATTTACTTTCCTATTCAAGACCAATAGAGAAACTATTACTCTTCCACAGCCGCATCTATATAAGAAAATTTTAAAATTTAACTTTTATGTAGATGACATGTATATAATTTTTTACAAACTGCCACCTTCAAAACATTGCAAAAGATTAATATTGAATTCTAGATGGAGGAAGTATTATTCTTTCACAGTCACACGTCTATAACAAAAATCAGAATTTAACCTTTTATATAGCTGGCATGTGGATTTTTTTATGTTGAACTAGAAAACCACCATCTTCAAAAAGTTACAAAAGACTAACATTCAGTTCCAGAAGGGGGAATAGTACTCCATCACAGTCATAGCTTTACGAGAAAAATCAAAATTTAACCTTTTATGCAGCTGCAATGTGAAATACTTTTATGCTGAATAAAAATTATGCCACCTTCACAACCTTACAACGGACTAACCTTTTTAGTTCTGGGTAGAGGGAGTAGTACTCTTTCATAGTCACTTATATGTCTTCACGAAAAATCAAAATTTAACCTTTCATATAGTTGACATGTGAATATATTTATGTTGAATGAGAAAACTGCCACCTTCAAAACAGTACAAAAGACTAATATTCGGTTTTGGATAAAAGAAGTATTAGTTACAGTTTCACAGTCACCTAAATCTCTGTGAAAAAAATCAAAATTTGATCTTTTATACAGTTGATATGCGAATACTTTTATGCTAAACTGAAAATTGCCACCTTCAAAATATTACAAAAGACTAACATTCTGTTTTAGAAAAAGGGAGTGCTACTCTTTCACGTTCACATCTCTACAAGAAAAATCAAAATTTAACATTTTATATATATAGCTGACAAGTGGATATTTTTATACTGAGTCAAAAATATGCTACCTCCAAAATGGTATAAAAGACTAACATTCACTTTTAAAGAGGGTGTACTACTGTGATACCCCAATCCCACATGGGATAACTGTAAGTAAAGTGCTCTGTATATGAACATGGGCCTAAGTACCCACTGTCAACTTGGGATATCCATTTTGGCATAGCGAGGACGGTTGCTAAGTAGTTGGTCGTGGGTGCTGCCAGGCCCATGAGTCGCACGCTTGGGCCTGCAGGCACGGGGCGTGACATTGTGGAAATTTGCTGCAGAGATTAGGCTGATGATTTTCCTGGTTCATAAAGGCAAAGTAGACAGACCACAGCTATCTTTGCTTGAGGACAAAATCTATAAAAAGTCCAGTGTCGTCATTATCTTGGAGACACTGAGCGCAAGATGAGTTCGTAACAATATCTCTTTTATGAAGGAGCTCCCTATGTGGAAGTCTGTTATGACAACTAAGCAACTTCCAAATCCATTTCCACGGAAAAACGACCATTATTAGAAGTAAATTTCCAGAAGATGATATCAGTGAATGGGGGAAAACGTTTGCTAGGAATATATCTGATAGTGTTAGAAAGAGAAGTAGGCAGAGAAATGGAAATTCTGTTCAAGTTCCATGAATTATTCACAAGCAAGTGACTAACAGTATAAGGCGTTCTTTATCTTTCATTAATGGTCCCTGAATGAGACTTCTAAGAGGGCCTAAGTTAGACCAGTTTTCAGAGCAGAGGGAGATTGGCTTGCCCATAAGCCATGTTCCAGTTAATACCTGTTTTACAGATTTCCCAAGCCAACTGAATGCTTTTCTAAATTGCAGATCCTTTGGGATGCTTGGTTGGCTGCCTGTTGTTAGGAATATATTTTGATTTGATCATTTTTCCCAAAGAGAATTTGGTTGAAGGAAGAAAAAACACCTTCATGCCAATCCCACAAATTAGAGAAAGATTTTGAAAATTTTCTTGTCTTATCTGAAGACCTAGGATTTACATGCTTTATTCCAATTCAAGATATTTTTTTGGTATCCTCAGTAGTTCCCCAAAAGAATTTCATGGTAAAATTTTTTGGAGGTTTGGAGGGAGTTTGTAGATTTGCATGGTATAATAAGGAGTAGAGGACGATATAGATCTAATGAAGGTTGATCTACCTGTTAAAAATCAATCAATTGATAGCAATTGATGAATGTAGTAATCTGCTTGAAGAAGCAGGACAGAAAACAATAACATGAAGCTCGAGAGAGAAGAAAAACTAGTGAGAGAAAATTTGCAGTGGGAAGAAAAATTAGAATTCCTCACATTGACCAAACCAAAGTACACGAATGGTATTTATACAAAGTTAATTAGCAGCAGACCAAAACTGCATAAATAAATAATTAAATCCTAATCAGCACCGCCTTTTGACTCTTCCAGCTGGCAACTAAAGATCATGTATTTATCTAGCTGGCAAACAAGCTGTCCGCCATGTCAGATGAATGCCACGTCAATTGAATCATCATAACCTCCATCTCCAGTGAAACAGCAGCATCACCCTCATACAACTTAAACCTCATGATCAAATCACAGTGTGATCATGCAATCAATTGTATTTAATCATTGCTACATCAACTACATTACTGCATCTGCATTGCTACATTGCTGCATTCTGCTTTGCTGCATCCTGCATTTTGCATTCTTGCATATTCTTGCATGCTGCATTCTGCATTATTTTCAATACCCCCCCTGCGCGCAAGCTTGACTGGGATAGATATTTTGCAAACCAAGACTAGCAACCAAATGAGAAAATTGAGGAATATGGAGTGCCTTGGTGAAAATATCAGCTGGCTGTAAGGAAGAAGAAATAGGAAAAGGTTTGACCAATAAGTGGAATATGCAGATCCTGTAAAATGTAAGACAACCATTGCAACTCACACACTGCATGAGCCAAGGCTCTATATTCTGCCTGTGCAAAACTTCTAGAAACAGTGGATTATTTCTTAGATTTCCAAGATACTAATGCACCTCCCAGAAAGAAACAAAAACCAGTAACAGGTCTCCTGGTTTCTACACAACCAGCCCAATCAGAATATGCAAATGCCTTGACTTGTAGATCAGAAAAAGCAGGGAAAAACAAGCCTTGTCCTGGGGCCTTCTTCAAGTATCTCAAAACTCTATGAGCAGCTCTTAAATGATTCATAGTAGGCTTATCAAGAAATTGGCTTAATTGTTGGACTGCAAAGAAAATGTCAGGTCGTGTGATAGTCAAATATAACAACTTCCCAATGAGACTTCTATAAACACTATGAGTGGACAAAACAGGGGAATCATTATGTTCATGTTTAACATGACCCTCCATTGGAGTAGTTACAGGTTTACTGCCCAAGAAACCAAATTCACTTAACACATCAAGAGTGTATCTGAGACAAATTCAACCCTTTCTTGTTCCTTGCTACCTCCAATCCCAAAATATTAGTACTTTCAAGTGCTTCAATTTCCTTTTTCATTGCTTCCTGCCAAATTGAAATCCTTGCTACTTCTTCATAACATTTAGGTTCAAAATTCATTGAAACATTCAATGCAAAAGACATGTAAATAGGAGATAACAAACCATTTGACAAAACTATATCAAGTGTATGAGGAGTAGAAAAAACTGTATTACAATCATAATCCTTGAGATAAGTTGGGGTATTTTTAGGTCGTTGAGATCTTCTAGGAATATGATTATCACTGGAATCAATCAGAGGAGAAGAAATATGTTCAGAAGGTATGGTGACACTGATTGGTGTAAAATCAGTAGATTCAGAGATAGGAATTTCTAAAGGAACAGAAGGAAGTGAAGGTTTGATAAGACCTGAAGAATTATGATTAGAAGATGCAGTATGGATAGGAAAAACACCTTCATGAAAAATAACATTTCTAGACATAAAGATAGACTTTGATATCCAATCCAAAAGTATATAACCTTTACTAGTGGAAGACAGACCTAAGAGAATGGCCTTTCTGGCTCATGGATCGAATTTGGATTTGCCTTGTTCTAATGTAGAAGCAAAAGCTAGACAACCAAACACTTTGAGATTGCTAAAAGAAGGATCTCTACCATGAAGTATGGAAAAAAGGGTCTTATTGTGTAATATTGGTCTAGGAAGTCTATTGATCAAATAAACAGCATGCTGTACACAAAAGCCCCAGTAAGAAATAGAAAGATTAGACTGTAATTTTAAGACTCTGGTTACATTCAAGATATGCTGATGTTTCCTTTCAACTAATCCATTCTGTTGTGGTGTTTCAACACATGATGTTTGATGAATTATGCCCTTGGATTGAAAAAACACAGGCATATGGAATTCATAACCATTATCAGTTCTGACTATTTGAACTGGTTTGGGAAATTGTGTTGTAACAAAGACATAGAAGTCTTGAACAAGCTTTCTAACTTCTGATTTATCTTTCATCAATAAAAGCCAAGTATATCTACTGAAATCATCAACAATACTCAAGAAATATTTCTGTCCATTGTAATAACTGCAACCTTTGATTAGAAGGATGACCTAATCTGAAATGCCAATTCATTTTACTGATAGAACTATAACAAGAATGGAAAACAGAAATAGAAGGATCAGGAAAAGAGACATCAGAATATTGTCTTGTAGACAGAAATTCATCAGAATATTGACGGGTAGGAATAGAAACTTGAAACTGAGATACTGGAATATCACAAGAGACTTCAAGATGATACAAACCACTGTAGCACTTACCTGTACCAATCTTCTTCAGAGTTATACTTTCATGTAAGAGGCAACCAGAAGAATGGAAAAAAATATTGCAACGACTTTGTTGAATCAACTTATCAACTCAAATTAAATTGTACTTGAAGGAAGGAATATAAAGAACTTCAAGTAATTTCAGTTGTTTGGAAAGAACAACTTGACCTATATGAGTAACTGGTATGGATTGATTATTTGGCAATTTAACAAAGACATTCTGGATGGGAGTTAAAGAGGTAAAGAAAGTCAAAGAACATGCTATATGATCTATAGCTCCTGAATCCAGAATCCAATGCTTTGAAATTTCACGAGAAAATGTACCTGCATAATTGACTGGTTTGTCAAAATTTGCTGTCAACACAGTTGCTTGATTCACTTCATGAGACTGATCTGAAACATTTGCTCCTCCCTGCAGTTGAATGCCCTTAAGCATTGTCATAAAGTTAGAATATTGTTCTTGAGTGATCCCTGCACTTGAACATTTTGAAACATCCGAACCAATTAATCCACTAGTCTAATTAACAACAACATTCTTTCTAGAAGCTGAACTAGTACCATATCCTTTATTGTCTGAATTTGTACCACCTCTGAAAAGACCTTCTCTACCTTCTCTACTTGTAAACTTAAAATTACGTGGATAACCACGTTTTTTATAACATTTGTCGACTGTATGTCCTGATCTACCACAGAATGTACATATGATTTTTTTCTAGCGAAAACCTCTTATGTTATTCCCTGTTACTGCATTTGCTTTACACTGAACATTATTACCAAAACGATGACTAGCAAGATCATTGTTGACAAAGGCAAATACATTCCTTTCTTGATTAACAGATTTAATCATAGGCTGAGTCAACATCACTTACATCTCTGGAATTTGATAGACTTATAATTCAGCTACCTTTCATGTTTAATAGCCATAGAAATCACTTGATTAACCAGAGGTAAAGGCTCCATAACCAGAACCTGTGATTTGATGCTATTAAACTGATCATTTAACCCTTTAAAAAACCTGATAACACATTCTGCATCATAATATTCCCTCATCTGTTTGATTGCACCGCACTTATAGCTCGGTTCACAAATGCACTTAGGCAGTGGTCTCAGGACTGACAATTCATCCCAAAGTATCTTTAAATGAGTATAGTACTCATTCACAATCTTATTACCCTGTCTCACGTTATGAAAATCTTCTATAAGATCAGAAAGATGATAAGAGTCTCTACTAGAGAATCTATCATACAAATCATCCCAAACTTCCTTTACAGTATCCAACCACATTACACTCTTCGCAATTATTGTGTCCGTAAAATTCACTAGCCAGTAAAGAACAGTTGTGTTAACTGCTGCTAGAGTGTGAAATTCCTTGAACTCCTCAGTGGTGGCTCAATTGATCCATCAATGAAGCTAATCTTGTTTTTGGAAATCAACACCATCTTCATTGCTCGACTCCAGGAATGGTAGTTCTTCTCACTGAGCACAGGTTGCACCAGTGGTTGAGTTGTGCTATCATTTGGACTGATGTACATAGGATTGGTAGGAATTGGCACAGCATGTGCTGCCATTGTTGCCGCACCAAAAGATTCACAGACCAGACAAATCAAATGATGAAGAGAGAAAAAAAACTTTCAATCACATAATGCTAACAACAGAAGCATACATTATACTCTGATACCAACTTAAAAATCAATCAATTGATAGCAATTGATGAATGTAGTAATCTGCTTAAAGAAGCAGGACAGAAAACAATAACATGAAGCTCGAGAGAGAAGAAAAACTAGTGAGAGAAAATTTGCAGTGGGAAGAAAAATTAGAATTCCTCACATTGACCAAACCAATGTACACAAATGGTATTTATACAAAGTTAATTAGTAGTAGACCAAAGCTGCATAAATAAATAATTAAATCCTAATCAGCACCGCCTTTCAACTCTTCTAGCTGGCAACTAAAGATCATGCTTTTATCTAGCTGGCAAACAAGCTGTCTGCCGTGTCAGATGAGTGCCACGTCAATTGAATCATCATAACCTCCATCTAAAGTGAAACAGCAGCATCATCCTCATACAACTTAAACCTCATGATCAAATCACAGTGTGATCATGCAATGAACTGTATTTAAACATTGCTACATCAACTACATTATTGCATCTGCATTGCTACATTGCTGCATTCTGCTTTGCTGCATCCTGCATTTTGTATTCTCGCATATTCTTGCATGCTGCATTCTGCATCATTTTCAATACCCCCCCTGCGCGCAAGCTTGACTGGGATAGATATTTTTTAAACCAAGACTAGCAACCAAATGAGAAAATTGAGGAAAATGGAGTGCCTTGGTGAAAATATCAGCTGGCTGTAAGGAAGAAGAAATAGGCAAAGGTTTGACCAATAAGTGGAATATGCAGATCCTGTAAAATGTAAGCCAACCATTGCAACTCACACACTGCATGAGCCAAGGCTCTATATTCTGCCTGTGCAAAACTTCTAGAAACAGTGGATTATTTCTTAGATTTCCAAGATACTAATGCACCTCCCAGAAAGAAACAAAAACCAGTAACAGGTCTCCTGGTTTCTTCACAACCAGCCCAATCAGAATATGCAAATGCCTTGACTTGTAGATCAGAAAAAGCAGGGAAAAACAAGCCTTGTCCTGGGGCCTTCTTCAAGTATCTCAAAACTCTATGAGCAGCTCTTAAATGATTCATAGTAGGCTTATCAAGAAATTGGCTTAATTGTTGGACTGCAAAGAAAATGTCAGGTCGTGTGATAGTCAAATATAACAACTTCCCAATGAGACTTCTATAAACACTATGAGTGGACAAAACAGGGGAATCATTATGTTCAAGTTTAACATGAGCCTCCATTGGAGTAGTTACAGGTTTACTGTCCAAGAAACCAAATTCACTTAACACATCAAGAGTGTATCTGAGACAAATTCAACCCTTTCTTGTTCCCTGCTACCTCCAATCCCAAAAAATACTTCATTTCTACCAAATCTTTAATTTTGAACTGAGCATGCAAAACATCTTTGACAGACTGGATGGCAGCTAAATCATTACTAGTAAGCACTATATCATCCACATAAACCAGTAATGCAATAAAAACCTTATCGTCTGCTTTAACAAACAAAGAATAATCACTTTTGGATTGTGTGAAACCAAGACCAAGTAATGCTGAAGTGAGTTTGGCATTCCACTGTCTACTAGCCTGTTTAAGACCATAAAGGGATTTATTTAACTTTCAGACCAAGGACCAAGCATTCAAATCAACTTCAAATCCAAGAGGAAGGACCATGTAAACCTCCTCTTCAAGATCACCATACAGAAAAGCATTATTATCATCACATTGATGTAAAAACCAGCCTCTTGCTACTGCAACAGCCAACACAGTTCTAATGGTGGTCATTTTTGCCACTGATGAAAATGTTTCTATGTAGTCTACTCCTAGCTGTTCAGTACAACTCTTAGCAACCAACCCAGCTTTATGTCTTTCTACTGAACCGTCTGAGTGAAATTTAGTTTTGTAAACCCGTTTACAACCTATAGGTTGTTTTCCAAGAGGTAAAGAAACCAGAGACTAAGTATTAGTACTTTCAAGTGCTTCAATTTCCTTTTTCATTGCTTCCTGCCAAACTGAAATCCTTGCTACTTCTTCATAACATTTAGGTTCAAAATTCATTGAAACGTTCAATGCAAAAGACTTGTAAACATGAGATAACAAACCATATGACAAAACTTTATCAAGTGTATGAGGAGTAGAAAAAACTGTATTACAATCATAATCCCTGAGATAAGTTGGGGTATTTTTAGGTCGTTGAGATCTTCTAGGAATATGATTATCACTAGAATCAATCAGAGGAGAAGAAATATGTTCAGAAGGTATGATGACACTGATTGGTGTAAAATCAGTAGATTCAGAGATAGGAATTTCTAAAGGAACAGAAGGAAGTGAAGGTTTGATAAGACCTGAAGAATGATGATTAGAAGATGCAGTATGGATAGGAAAAACACCTTCATGAAAAATAACATTTCTAGACACAAAGATAGACTTGGATATCCAATCCAAAAGTATATAACCTTTACTAGTGGAAGACAGACCTAAGAGAATGGCCTTTCTGGCTCTTGGATCGAATTTGGATCTGCTTAATTTTAAGACTCTGCTTACATTCAAGATATGCTGATGTTTCCTTTCAACTAATTCGTTCTGTTGTGGTGTTTCAACACATGATGTTTGATGAATTATGCCCTTGGATTGAAAAAACACAGGCATATGGAATTCAGAACCATTATCAGTTCTGACTATTAGAACTGGTTTGGGAAATTGTGTTGTAACAAAGACACAGAAGTCTTAAACAAGCTTTCTAACTTCTGATTTATCTTTCATCAAGAAAAGCCAAGTATATCTACTGAAATCATCAACAATACTCAAGAAATATTTTTGTCCATTCATTGTATAATGTTTATAAGGACCCCAAATGTCCATATGAAGAAGTTCAAAACATCTAGAAGTGATAGAAGCTCTCAAAGGAAAAGTAAGTTTTTTCTGTTTTGCCAAAGGACAAACAGTACATTTGCAGTTATCTGGAATAGAAATATCAGGCCAGATACCTTGTAATAACTGCAACCTTTGATTAGAAGGATGACCTAATCTGAAATGCCAATTCATTTTACTGGTAGAACTATAACAAGAATGGAAAACAGAAATAGAAGGATCAGGAAAAGAGACATCAGAATATTGTCTTGTAGACAGAAATTCATCAGAATATTGACGGGTAGGAATAGAAACTTGAAACTGAGATACTGGAATATCACAAGAGACTTCAAGATGATACAAACCACTGTAGCACTTACCTGTACCAATCTTCTTCAGAGTTATACTTTCATGTAAGAGGCAACCAGAAGAATGGAAAAAAATATTGCAATGACTTTATTGAATCAACTTATCAACTGAAATTAAATTGTACTTGAAGGAAGGAATATAAAGAACTTCAAGTAATTTCAGTTGTTTGGAAAGAACAACTTGACCTTTATGAGTAACTGGTATGGATTGATTATTTGGCAATTTAACAAAGATATTCTGGATGGGGAAATTCAAAGAACATGCTATATGATCTATAGCTCCTGAATCCAGAATCCAATGCTTTGAAATTTCATGAGAAAATGTACCTGTATAATTGACTGGTTTGTCAAAATGTTCTGTCAACACAGTTGCTTGATTCACTCCATGAGACTGATCTGAAACATTTGCTCCTCCCTGCAGTTGAATGCTCTTAAGCATTGTCATAAAGTTAGAATATTGTTCTTGAGTGATCCCTGCACTTGAACATTTTGAAACATCCGGACCAATTACTCCACTAGTCTGATTAACAGCAACATTCTTTCTAGGAGCTGAACTAGTACAATATCCTTTATTGTCTGAATTTGTACCACCTGTGAAAAGACCTTCTCTACTTGTAAACTTAAAATTCGGTGGATAACCAAGTTTTTTATAACATTTATCCACTGTATGTCCTAATCTACCACAGAATGTACATATGATCTTTTTCTGTCCAAAACCTCTTCTGTTATTCCCTGTTACTGCATTTGCTTGACGGTGAACATTATTACCAAAACGATGACCAGCAAGATCATTGTTGACAAAGGAAGATACATTACTTTCTTGATTAACAGATTTAATCATAGGCTGAGTTAACATCGCTTGCATCTCTGGAATCTGATTAGACTTATAATTCAACTACCTTTCATGTTTAATAGCCATAGAAAACACTTGATTAACCAGATGTAAAGGCTCCGTAACCAGAACCTGTGATTTGATGCTATTAAACTGATCATTTAACCCTTTAAAAAACCTGATAACACATTCTGCATCATAATATTCCCTCATCTATTTGATTGCGCCACACTTAAAGCTCGGTTCACAAATGCACTTAGGCAGTAGTCTCAGGATTGACAATTCATCCCAAAGTATCTTTAAATGAGTATAGTACTCATTCACAATCTTATTACCCTATCTCACGTTATGAATATCTTCTATAAGATCAGAAAGATGATAAGAGTCTCCACTGGAGAATCTATCATACAAATCATCCCAAACTTCCTTTGCCGTATCCAACCACATTACACTCTTCGCAATTATTGTGTCCATAAAATTCACTAGCCAGTAAAGAACAGTTTTGTTAACTGCTGCTAGAGTGTGAAATTCCTTGAACTCCTCGGTGGTGGCTCAATTGATCCATCAATGAAGCGAATCTTGTTTCTGGAAATCAACACCATCTTCATTGCTCGGCTCCAGGAGTGATAGTTCTTCTCAGTCAGCACAGGTTGCACCAGTGGTTGAGTTGTGCTATCATTTGGATTCATGTACATAGGATTGGTAGGAATTGGCTCAGTATGTGCTGCCATTGTTGTCGCACTAAACGATTCACAGACCAGACCAATCAAATGATGAAGAGAAAAAAAAACTTTCAATCACACAATGCTAACAACAGAAGCATACATTATGCTCTGATACCAACTTAAAAATCAATCAATTGATAGCAATTGATGAATGTAGTAATCTGGTTGAAGAAGCAAGACAGAAAACAATAACATAAAGCTCGAGAGAGAAGAAAAACTAGTGAGAGAAAATTTGCAGTGGGAAGAAAAATTAGAATTCCTCACATTGACCAAACCAATGTACACGAATGGTATTTATACAAAATCAATTAGCAATAGAACAAAGCTGCATAAATAACTAATTAAATCCTAATCAGCACTGCCTTTCAAGTCTTCTAGATGGCAACTAAAGATCATGCATTTATCCAGCTGGCAAACAAGTTGTCCGCCATGTCAGATGAATGCCACGTCAATTGAATCGTCATAACCTCCATCTCAAGTGAAACAGCAGCATCATCCTCATACAACTTAAACCTCGTGATCAAATCACAGTGTCATTATGCAATCAACTGCATTTAATCATTGCTGCATCAACTACATTACTGCATCTGCATTGCTACATTGCTGCATTCTATTTGCTGCATTTTGTTTTGCTGCATCCTGCATTTTGCATTCTTGCATATTCCTGCATGCTGCATTCTGCATCATTTTCAATACTACCAGCATGAATTAAGAATTTGGTCTTCCAAGCAAAAAGTTTAATATGCCATGACATGAATACATAAATGCACATATGTAATATTTATTTATATACATTTATGAGCAAATATTCCCTTAAACTTAATCATACATCAAATGACCAAAGTAGGGATCTTTGAATGATTTTTAAAAAATTAAGAAGTTGCTATGTAGTTACATTATACTTATAAAAAACATAAATTTTAGGCCTCTATACTATATATCTACAATTTAAGACACAATATCAATTACTTAGGAACTAAACTGAAATAAGAGTATTTGTAAAATTTAAGTTTTAAAAGGAAATAATTTTGAAAAAATATTAAGGTAAATAAAAATGTAACTTTATAAACTTTGAACAATAAAGTGCATATATTAGTGATAAAATTTAAAATTTCTTACTATGAAAGAGTTTTGTCATTGATAGGATATGCATTAGCTATGAAAAGTAATTTTGTCACTAGAGGGTAGCTTTTGACTCGGAATTTAATATTTTGTTGCCAATGCTTATCGTTTAGCTAGGAAACTAGGTGTTTCTTGCCATGCATTAGTGAGAAAATGGAAGTTTTGTTACCAAAGGGTATTTTTTAGTGAGGAAACCTAAATTTCCTCATTAATGCTTGTATTTTTTGTCGTAAAAGTGTCACTATTAGTGAGGAGATAGATTTTTGTCGCTAATGCCATACTTCAGTGGTGACAAAATGTTTTGTTACCAAAGGGTATCATTGACATTCGGGAGAAAGTTAGCTACATTTGACATTCGTGAAATTGGATCCTTAATTCACCCCATTTGAAGCTTAGGAACTTCCTTTGCTTTCATTAAAATTTCGCCAATTTCATAGGCTGAGGAATGTTCTAGCTCATATTTTAGCACAAAAACCGAACCATTTTCTTGTGCAGTTTCGATTTCCGTAAATAAAATTGTCATTTGCTTCTCGAAAAAAAAAAAGAGAAGGTTTATGTAACGACCCACTCCAGGGCGGGCCCTACCTAGGAGTGAATCATCACTTTCCTGTTCCAGAGGTGCAATGCAACCTGTAGTACCACTATATGATACGAATTTAAATTTTAATAGTATTTAAACAAATAACAACAAAAATAATATAGGGCGCACCGGCCGTTCTATAGCAAAAGAATACATAAAATGATTTATACAAAACATAATTATTTCGAAAGATTGAGATCTCTCTGTACATGTACTAATTAAATTAATAACCACGTGAAATGTTACAATGCATTAACAACCCAAAAATAATTACAAATGATAAAAGCCTCTACAATATTAGCTGCTGCTGAGGACTCAACTGTCACGTGCGACGTAAAAAGAGAAATATACTCTGAATTCAACTCTGAAAATCCTGAAATATAATGAGAGAATAATGAGCTACGAAGCCCAGTATAATCTCTAGGTACTTGTACAGTTTGAAAACAAATATACCGTACTGAATTTATAACACTTTTCAAATAGATATAAGTTATCCTTGACTCTTTTTTTTTATGAGAATAACTTTATTTAGTACAACATAATAGTCTGATTTGAAAATCACGTAAAATAAAATATATTTATATAGATGTACATTCAAGTAATAATCACCATTTTGAAAATAATGTTCAAATCAACAACCACAATTCACATGACTCTTTCGAGTCCATATACGCACATAAAAACTTCCGCCGCCCTTCCAATGGCCATCTCACACGCTGCACAAAAGAACTCTCCACACAACACCTCCCAATGGCTTTCTCACACACTGCGCAAAGGTACTCTCCACACAACATCTCCCAATGGCCTTCTCATATACGACACAAAGGGACTCTCCGCACAAATCAATAATCTCATCCTGCAGGGGAGTCAATTCATATCCCGACGGCGGAGTTTACACATAATTCACAATTACAACTCATCAACAACCAAGCAATTCTCATGGTTTAGTATATTATATAAATACACAAACCGAGCCACGGTAAAACAACAAATTATATTACTACTATATATTTTTACAAAAGCCGAGCCACGGCAAAATAATAATTTCAAATTAACAACACATTGATTCACAAAAGCCGAGCCACGGCAAAATAACAATTTCAAATTAACAACACATTGATTCACAAAAGCCGAGTCACGGCAAAATAACAATTGAAGCTTAACAACACATTTATTCATAAATGCCGAGCCACAGCAAAACAACAAATCAAGGATAGCAACACATTTATTCACAAAGCCGAGCCACGACAAAATAAATATTTTACTTAGCGTAAATTAAATAAATAAAATATATAAAAAATATATAACTTAAAATGTTAGGATTTTGTGGTCCTCAACCTGCACAAGTAAGATAGAAATCTCACCTCAAGTGAAAAGCATAAATCTACGCTACTCCACCCTTAGTTCTACCTCGACAATCTCGGGACCTAATATATAATTACGTAGCAATAAACAAATTTAATATCACTCTAAAATGCTCAAATATTGACACACATATATATACATGAATGAATGCATGATTAATATTAATTAGAACTAAAAATTATTGAATTTCATAAAATTATTTTAAAATAGAAACTACCTGCTTTTCTTGGGAATAAAAATATTAAAATATTAATTTTACTAAAATCCACCATTCTCCACAAAAATCTCAATTATTTCATTTTATTCCTAATATACCAATTTAGGGAAATTAAAATAATTTATTTTAATAAAATTCACAATTCAGATCGGAGCATTCAACAATTTATTAAAATTCGTACAAAATTACTGCTACAGTAATTCTCGAAAATAATTAAATTTAACCATAATGAGAAACAATGGAAGATTTTACCTTCATTTGGAGACTTTTGATGTAGTTCTAAACCTGGGTTTGAAGGATTTAATTTTTGTGTGAAGATTTGGTGAAGAATTGAAGAGAGAAGAGAGAAGAGAGAAGAGAAGAGAGAAGAGAGAAGGAAATGGAAAAATGGGGAAAATTGGGGAAGGGGATCAGCCGTATGTGAATTTTATTTTTTTTAACAAATAATTTGCAAAACCATCCTTCGATGTTTTTATAATTATAGATTTACCTTAAAACTTATAATGTATATTTTTCTCTTCATTTTTTTTAAATGGGTAAAATAAAATTTTTAGCAATTTATAGTTATCATAAAACCGCTTGAAATTTGTGGTTTTACAATTCTAACCCTCTAAAATAAATTTCGTCCCCGAAATTTCAATGAAAAGGAGTATACCTGTATAAAAATATTTTTGAAAACTAATGCATATATATATAAGAAATGACGATCTGTTACATAATAATAAATGTTAAAATAACTATGCAATGTATGAGGCAATCATATCTAACCCTCTAAAATAAATGCTACCTTACAAGTTAGGCAAAATTCGAGAAAAGATAAGGGTATTGATTTCTCATAAGCTCCTCACGTTCCCACGTAGACTCTTCTATGCCATGGTTTCTCCAAAGTACTTTAACCATCGGAATGACTCGACTTCTTAATACTTGCACCTTCCGATCAATTATTTGCACCGGCTGCTCCACATAAGTCAAATCCTCTTCCAAATTTACCGGTTGTTCAATCAACACATGCGAAGGATCTGCTATATACTTTCGAAGAGTAGATACATGAAAGATATCATGGATGCGACTAAGCTCCGCAGGTAATGACAATCTATATGCAACAGGGCCAACCTTTTCAGTGATCTCATAAGGTCCAATATAACGCGGCCCTAGTTTTCCTTTACGTCCAAATCTAAGAATGCCCTTCCACAGTGATACTTTCAAAATACCTAATCTCCTAGTTAAAATTCCAATGCTCTACGTCTCTTGTTCGTATAACTCTTTTGTCGAGTTTGTGTTAATCAGAGATGTTCTCTAATGATTAGAATCTTTTTTTTTTTGTGGTGCACTACACTAACTCTATACTGGATATCTAGACTTCTCCAACCTCCGTCCAACATACTGGAGTCCTGTACCTTGTCCCATACAAAGCCTCAAACGGTGCCGTACCTAAACTAGTTTGAAAGCTATTGTTGTAGGCAAATTCAATGAGCGACAAATCATCATCCCAACTAGTGAAATAACTCATAACATAAGCACGCATCATATCCTACAAGATTTGTATAACTCTTTATGATTGCCCATCTATCTGCGAATGAAAGACTGTACTTATATTAAGTTTAGTCCCAATTACTGGTTGAAAACTTCTCAAAAATCTGAAAGTGAAGTGAGGATCCCAATCTGACACTATGCTGACCGGTACACTATGCAATCTCAATATGTTCTTGACATAAATTTCTACCAATTTTTCTAGTGAATAGATGAAATACAAAATTGTTCCGACGGAACCTTCTGATGTACCCTAGATTGGCTATAGATACACAACTCCAGCCATTATTCTTTTTATTACTAAATCTGTTACTAAATCAAATGAATGCGCCAAATCAAAGAAGCTAGTGAAAGGAATGACTCCCTTCTTAGGAATCAGTAAATCCTATAAATGATTTCAATGATTGTTCTGATGTATTGTGAAAATTCTTTGAAAAGGAAGAATCAACTAATTTGAAAGGCAAGAATCAACTAAGGTGAAATAAAATATCTCTCATTTTTCCCTCAAATATATTTTTTTTTCTCAAAGAAATCTTGTTATGTTGTTTTGATTTTGAAGGGTGCACTAATCCTTTGAACCCTGTCCTAATGGGTATCATCCCCCCCAAAACAACGTTCTCTTTCAGACCTTTCAACCAATCGATACGTGCTCGAAAAGCTGCCTTTGGTAAAACTCAAGCAATTTCTTGAAAACTTGTTTCAGATATGAAACTTTGAGTAGTGAGAGATACTCTTGTTATTCCCAATAAGATGGATCTTATTGACCAAAGAGATACAACTTTGCACTATAGTTAGCTTAGCACCAATGAGTTAATGTATATGGTGTTATTGGAACCCCGTCATTCAATATCTGCAAAAATAGTTTGAAAATATATATTTTCAAATAATTACTCTAAATATAGAAAGAGATTTTTAATACAAATTAAACGATAAGTTTAAACAACTTTTGGATTTATCAAAGAAAGCTTTATTCTTTTAGATGCAAACTAAAACTTAATTTAATTTTAATTGGAAATTTTTTTTTTGAATCGAGAAGTTTAGCATTTTTTTTTGAGGTGAATTCGAAATTGTTCGAATGGTGTAATAATCAACTACTGACGTTGGTAACCAACCCAAAGTAATTTGATTATAATTGACTCCGTGACGATCATAACTTGAAAGTTTGTATTCTACAATTATTGATAAATAATTTGTTGGACAATACTCACCGCAATTACATAAAATACACAAATTCTATTATAGGTAAAGTATTTGGGTTCAAAGCCCTACGCGCTCTGCGTGGGAAGATCTGCTAATCCCTCCGGCTTATATTAAAACATTCCAAGGCCCGCCTCATGCCACCCAGGTTGAGAGAGATAAATTGAACAAGTACGGTCGTCCCCTGTTGGGATGTACCATTAAACCTAACGTAACCTACTCTAGAGCATCTATTATTATACCAACAATGGTCAGACATACTATTGCTATCCACAATGGAAAGGAACATTTGCCTATTTATATAACAGATCGCATGGTTGGCCACAAATTGGAAGAATATGAATGATGGTCAACAAACAATACGAGCTGCCAGGTATATCGATCAAAGTTTTACGATTACTCAGTTTTAAGCAAATCGTTTACCTATAACTGTTCAATACCCCTACAAAAAACTAATCACATCAAAACGTTTTCGAGGCCGAATCCACTTTGAATTTGATAAATGTACTGCCGTTCTTTTTGGGGCAGCACGGGCTGTGCTTTATTAAAAGCAAATTGTGATTTTTTATTCAATTGAAAATTGAAATATGATTTTTTTTTGAATTACTTTTAATTACTTATAGGTGACATATATAAATAAAATAATAAATATTTGTGTAATAATTTCTGTTCTGGGGTTTACATATACTCAGAATTATTGTTAAAATTGAAATAGAGAAGAATACTAATGTATCAATTTGTATATTTTTCATGTCATTAGGAAAGAAAATCCAATTTGAAAATTCAAATGGTTCATGAATTCGTAGTAAGTAGTCAATAGTTAATTGTTCTAATTTTTCATAAATTTTGACTTTTGCAAATGAAAACCCACATTTGATTTTTCAATACAACAGAAAGTGAGAGAAATCGGCTATTTTGAGATACTCAATTTTAGGATACTAAACAGGGGTAGATCCAATCTAATCAAAACAGTCCTACATTTTGTCTCTGTGGACCGAGAAGAAAAGGGGCTCGGCGAGAAGAGAAGTGTGCCATGAGAGAAGCAAGAAGGTCCACCTATTTAAAATATACAACATGGATTTTGAAAATGTAATGTCGTTGAACTCTCATGTCGATCTGAATGAATCGTCCTTTCTACAAAGGTCAATTTTCACCTTCTAGGCAAGAAGATAGCAAGTTACAAATTTTGTCTCGGTAGGACATGTATTTCTATTACTATGAAATTTATGAATGAAGTAGTTAGGGGTTACCATTATCCATTTTGTAGTGACTTTTTTTTTTAAAACAACGTTTTGACAGAAATAACTGAGATGATGCAGGAAGGAAGAATCTGTCGATCACCAAAGAAGCGAAATGGTTCTTGTCTAGGAACTCTAAATATTATTTCTTTTCTATTGCAGTCAATCAAGGCATGATGATGACTAAGCCAATCCATCCCGAGTATCAAATTAGAATCAACAATCGCAAAAGGTGTCAAATCAGCAAATAGTACACGATCTCCAAGACAATTTTTGCAACCCCGATACACAACTTTAAGAACAAATTCAGTGCTTGTAAGGTCTCAATCACAAGACGATATGCTAGGCTAGATATGGGTAAAGTAGCATAGGATGCAAATGATGAAGATATAAAAGAATTTGATTATCCAGAATCGAATAATAGCTTAGTATCTCTATAAAAAGAAAGAGCAATACTCGTGATAACACCTTGACATGTCTGTGCTTGTTGATGAATCACTGCATAAACCTGACCTCAACCTCTGCCATTCAATAGGACTGCTCCTCTACCCTAATATAATTTGTGTCAACTAGTCTGGCTTCCTCGACTCTGATGATCTCTGCCTCAATTAGTTTGCTATGGGACGAGTATGGATCTGAATACTGATGTATTTTGTCCCTTCTGTGCAACGATTTTCTATCTAACTCTAAGGGCAATCTCTAGATGTATGTCCTACCTAGCGGCATATATAGCACACAATACCACCCTCACAATAATTAACTACTATATGTCTGGGTCTCCCAAACTTAAAACATAATCTACTAGCTCGAAGTGCTCCAGTACTACTGCTAGTTGCTGTTTTACCTAGTTGTCTCTGAGCAAATGCAGCTCTACTCTAAGTAATAAATCAAGGATGTCCACTTTATCTATTTGATAAGAACAGTCTTTGATCGGAAAACCCTCTTGATTGACTACCACCTCTCTAATTTGAACTGCCAAACTGACTACTCTATTTCTGCCCAATTTCTCTCCTAAAATCAGTCATAATCCTCTTAGAATGTGACTCGTATCCTCCTCTCTCAAATATGTTAGTTTTCACCTTAAGTGCTTTACTTGCCAAGTCTAAGAAACCATTATAAGAAATATTACATAGTCCATATCTAATATCCATTGATAGTAACGACCCACTCCAGGGCGCGCCCTACCTAGGAGTGAATCATCACTTTCCTGTTCCAGAGGTGCAATGCAACCTGTAGTACCACTATATGATACGAATTTAAATTTTAATAGTATTTAAACAAATAACAACAAAAATAATATAGGGCGCACCGGCCGTTCTATAGCAAAAGAATACATAAAATGGTTTATACAAAACATAATTATTTCGAAAGATTGAGATCTCTTTGTACATAAACTAATTAAATTAATAACCACGTGAAATGTTACAATGCATTAACAACCCAAAAATAATTACAAATGATAAAAGCCTCTACAATATTAGCTGCTGCTGAGGACTCAACTGTCACGTGCGACGTAAAAAGAGAAATATACTCTGAATTCAACTATGAAAATCCTGAAATATAATGAGAGAATAATGAGCTACGAAGCCCAGTGAAATCTCTAGGTACTTGTACAGTTTGAAAACAAATATACCGTACTGAATTTATAACACTTTTCAAATAGATATAAGTTATCCTTGACTCTTTTTTTTTATGAGAATAACTTCATTTAGTACAACATAATAGTCTGATTTGAAAATCACGTAAAATAAAATATATTTATATAGATGTACATTCAAGTAATAATCACCATTTTGAAAATAATGTTCAAATCAACAACCACAATTCACACGACTCTTTCGAGTCCATATACGCACATAAAAACTTCCGCCGCCCTTCCAATGGCCATCCCACACGCTACACAAAGGAACTCTCCACACAACACCTCCCAATGGCTTTCTCACACACGGCGCAAGGGGACTCTTCACACAACATCTCTCAATGGCCTTCTCACATACGGCACAAAGGGACTCTCCCCACAAATCAATAATCTCACCCTGCAGGGGAGTCAATTCATATCCCGACGGTGGAGTTTACACATAATTCACATTTACAACTCATCAACAACCAAGCAATTCTCATGGTTTAGTATATTATATAAATACACAAACCGAGCCACGGCAAAACAACAAATTATATTACTACTATATATTTTTACAAAAGCCGAGCCACGGCAAAATAATAACTTCAAATTAACAATACATTGATTCACAAAAGACGAGCCACGACAAAATAACAATTTCAAATTAACAACACATTGATTCAAAAAAACTGAGCCACGGCAAAATAACAATTGAAGCTTAACAACACATTTATTCATAAAAGCCGAGCCACGGCAAAACAAAAAATCAAGGATAGCAACACATTTATTCACAAAGCCGAGCCACGACAAAATAAATATTTTACTTAGCGTAAATTAAATAAATAAAATATATAAAAAATATATAACTTAAAATGTTAAGATTTTGTGGTCCTCAACCTGCACAAGTAAGATAGAAATCTCACCTCAAGTGAAAAGCATAAATCTACGCTACTCCACCCTTGGTTCTACCTCGACAATCTCGGGACCTAATATATAATTACGTAGCAATAAACGAATTTAATATCACTCTAAAATGCTCAAATATTGACACACATATATATACATGAATGAATGCATGATTAATATTAATTAGAACTAAAAATTATTGAATTTCATAAAATTATTTTAAAATAGAAACTACCTGCTTTTCTTGGGAATAAAAATATTAAAATATTAATTTTACTAAAATCCACCATTCTCCACAAAAATCTCAATTATTTCATTTTATTCCTAATATACCAATTTAGGGAAATTAAAATAATTTATTTTAATAAAATTCACAATTCAGATCGGAGCATTCAACAATTTATTAAAATTCGTACAAAATTACTGCTACAGTAATTCTCGAAAATAATTAAATTTAACCATAATGAGAAACAATGGAAGATTTTACATTCATTTGGAGACTTTTGATGTAGTTCTAAACCTGGGTTTGAAGGATTTAATTTTTGTGTGAAGATTTGGTGAAGAATTGAAGAGAGAAGAGAGAAGAGAGAAGAGAGAAGAGAAGAGAGAAGAGAGAAGGAAATGGGAAAATGGGGAAAATTGGGGAAGGGGATCAGCCGTATGGCTGATCTCTCTCTCTCTCTTTTTTTTTTTTACAAATAATTTGCAAAACCATCCTTCAATATTTTTATAATTATAGATTTACCTTAAAACTTATAATGTATATTTTTCTCTTCATTTTTTTAAATGGGTAAAATAAATTTTTTAGCAATTTATAGTTATCATAAAACCGCTTGAAATTTTTGGTTTTACAGTTTATGTAGGAATTCTGTTTGGGTATATTAACAGTATTCCATTGCAATTCCTTTTGCTCCAAAATAAAAAATGAAAAGAAAAATGGCTAATCAAGCAATTTTCTCTACCTACATACAATATACAAATTTTCTATTCTTAGTGTTAAAATATTCATTTTGAGCGTCTTTACTTTCTCACAAACTTCATTTTCTCTTTAGACTTTCAAAACATCGAATTTGAAAAATCTATATTTTTCTTTGAACTGTACTTGTTTTATTATTATTTTTGAATGATTAGTATTTTTTGAGACAAATTTGATAATAAATAATAACGTTGAACACCATCGATTAATTAGCGATTCTTAATTTGTATAATAGTTATGATTAATTAATAATAGTTAATTAATATATATTAAACAAAATTTTCTTATTAATTGAAATAATAACTAAAAAGCTTGAAAAAGAGAAAAAAAGAAAAAATAATAGAGCATTGCATGGATTGCAAGTTCTGCGCAGGTGGGCGGAAATTGCTTCAAATTTCCGCCGTATCTTGTGGAACTTTGTCCATATTCTCATTTTTATTTTTATTTTTATTTTTTGCGGAACTTGTAACAAGTTTTGGGTATGCTTCACGAAACTTGACAGTGAATTCCATAAAACTTCACGAATATGGCCAAAACGTAAAAAATATTTAAATTTCAAATTTTTTTGCAATTTTTTTCTTCAAAATCGAAGTTGTCTCATGTTAATTTGTGGCCTATTACGTGAGTGTATCTTGAGAAATGAAATATAAGTATACTGTGAATGGAAAATTTAAAAATTGTATATAATAATAGTGTTTTCTATTCTTGTTATAATTTAAATTTTTTCTCCTTTTTCATATAAAGTTTCCATTTCTCTCAGAAAGAAAAAAAGTTATTCCACAGCATTTATTTTTTGATAAACATAAGATATATTTGAAAAACTAGGTGCGAAAGATGAGAAGTGATTAGGAAATATGGTCCACATAGTTTCTGAGGAAAAAATTGAATTTTTAATTAATGTGCATCTAGAAAAAGGAAATATTTTCCCATCTATTAAATTTATATTCCTAAATTTTTATGTAGTGCATTGAATGAAAATTCCTTTCTCTCTCCAAAATTAAATATCCACTTTCCTCTACAAGATGAATTGGAAAGTTAGCAAGTAGACATTCAACTATAGACAAATGGAATTGAATAGTATTGCTTCACAATCGCATTTGTAGAAGAAAGTTAAAATTTAAACTTTCACAGAGCTGACATGTGGATATTTTTATTATTGAATTAGAACAATGCCTCATTTAGAACGTTACAAAAGATTATCAGTAAAAGTATTTAGAAAACGGTGTTTAGAAAGTATCAATTTCTTTTTCAATTGATCTTTTTCAACTGGTATTTAGTTTAACAAAAGCAAATATTTTTACCCATTTCTTGTTGCTCAACTCTTTGGATCGAAAGAACTCGAATCATCAACCCTGTTTCAGGTGATGTTTCTACTACTTGGAATTTAATTCGATTAATTGTAAACTTTTGTTTGTCAAGCGTGGATGATATCATTTCATTGTTATTATTTTAAGATCAATCATCTGATCATTTGATTTTGTAAAACCCCTATCAAAGAAGAACATCCCTCTCAAATTGATCCGATTTTTTAAACTATTAATGTATGATTCCTTCTCCAAAAGAATGAATTTGCTTATCTTCTTTAATTTTAAAAAATTAGCACCGTTGTGATTGCCAGACAGCACGATACACGATTCTACTTGGGCAACTATGGCTTGCTCGCTGTGTATTCTCTATTATAGGTTTCTGCAAAAGTTGGAGTTTTTTCTTTAATAAACAATTTCTATTTCATATAAATGCATACTTGCCAATTCAGTCCATCCACTATTCTCTTCTACAGGCACAAAACTGAAGTCCTCTAGTATATTCCAAAATTCTTTTTTGATTTTTTGATTAATTTTTTTTGCATTAAAGTACAATTCTCTATATGTGTGTTTGTGCTTATTATTAGATCTTAAACATTTAATTTTCTTTCGAAAATTATTTATTTTTTAAAATTCTGTAGGAAATTATGTGAATGTATTTCATCTCAAACTTTTGAGTGACTGTTAAACGCTAGTTGAATGTTAATAGGAGAAAATAGTTTCCAAAAAAAAAACTCTTCATCAACATGAAAAGCCATAATCAATTAGAAAGATATTTTATCTTCGAATAAAAGAAGAGGCCTTTTGTGCATATTTTTCTCTATTGAGAATCAAGTAATATTGGGCAATTGGAGATAAAGAAAAAGCCCAGAAATAGGAATCTTTAGTGACTAAATCACAAGTACTAGATATGGGCAATTAAAATTCATGAATAACGTGCAAAAAATTTAGGGGATATCTTTTGGATCATTTTGCCTCCTTAAGAAGAAACAAAATATGACGGCCCAGATTTTAACTTGGAAAGATAGTTCTTTATACGAGCGTAAGGAATTAATCGACTAACATTTTCCCTTCTATCTTAGCCGACGTTGCTTTCTAAAAGCCGGAAAAGAAAGGAACATATTTGTCTTTCTTAGATGGTGCACACGTTTTTGATGCATTCACACCTACATTGACATACTGATATAGATATTTTAATAATAAATACAAAATACCCAAAAAAATGACATACGAATACAGATGTTGCATCTCCATAAGTTTTAGAAGCTTCAGTAGTTTTACATGGATATCATATAGTTTTGTTTTCTTTTTTCTTGAACTTGCAAGAAATTGAAATGGTTGTTTTATTGTGAGAAGAACTAATCAATTTTCTGCTATTTGTTCCATTTCAGCTTTAGCTTCCTGAAATGGCGGGTTCAGGAAAAGGAAAGAAAAAGAAGAACAAAGGAAAATCTCATAATGTCCACAAGAGTGAGAAGAAGAAACATGGAACTTCAGGCTCTGAACTTGATTTTGGGCAGACTGACATTGTTTGGTCAAAGGAAAGTGACAGCATGCTAGAACAATTACTTATTGAAAAGGTTGAACTCCTATACAAGAAAGCATTGGAAAGGTTGTTGGATTTAGGGTATAGTTTGGATGTAGCCACAAGAGCCCTTTTGATGAATGGTTCTATTTTTGGTGGTAAACATGTTTTGAGTAATATTTTCTCAAATGCACTAGATGTTGTCACGAAGGGACATGTCACTGATGATAAAATTAAGATTGAACCAATTTTTGATGATCTCGGTGAGTTAGCAAGATTTTCGATGCAGACTTTGATCAATATATTAGTACAAGATCAATCAGAGATGACAAAGATGGATGCAATCTTGTATCTTTTACAGAGTAATTCCCTTGCAGTTCATGTATCTTCTGAAGATTCCAGTAATTCTGAAGACGATAAAGATGAAAGAACAGACAAGGAAACTTCTAAATTCGACCTTGGAAAGATGTTGAGGGAAAGTGTGGCCACTTTGCAGGGATTGCATATTAGTGCTAGTACCACGTCATCATCCCGAGCAGAACCGGAGGTGCTTACTTCTGTTTCCAAACCTGAAATTACATTTCCTACTTGCATGACATCTGAATCAGCTTCAGATGATTTTGAGTCTGAAAGTTTGGAATTTATGAAGCCCTTTACAAATTGCCCTGATGGAGTAAGCCTAGAAGATTGGTTAAGGACTTGTCCAGAGGACTCAATGGATTTGAGTTTGAAGTGGAAGGAACAGATTGAGAAACTTACAGCACAAGTAAAGGCGAGGAGAGAATGGGCTAAGAAGACTGTCACGCAGGCTGCTAAGAGGTTCAATGCCTCAAGGATGGAGCTTAGGGAACTAAGGCTGGATAAGAATGAAATAGATAGATTACTTAAGCAAAAGAAAGAGCTTGACAGTTGCAATGCAAAGATCAGTGAAAGAGAGGATCAGTTGAGGAGTATCAACGATGAACTTGCTATTGCAAATGAAGTTAAGGATGTACTTGAGGTTAAAAATCAGGAGATCAATGCTGAAATTGTTTCATATAATCTGAGTGCATCTGAATCTGAGAAATATCTTTCGGAGTCCCAGAGAAGAGAAAGAAAGACAGCGAAGCAATGTAAAGATACTGAAAAGAATGTTAATGATTTAAGGAGAATAATTGCAGCAGAGAAGCTAAAGTTTGCTGGAATGAAAAAGAAAACGAAACAAGTCAATGAGGCACAAAAGGAAGCTGAGGTATGTAATTCTTTTGACCAATACCTAGAGTTCATTATAATGACACTTGTTTACATTTATTAGAAAATTATTTGTGAACACAACACATTCATATAGCTAGCTCTTAGCGTTTCCTTGGATACGTATTATCATTTTTTGGGGTTCATTCCCCAGATTGGACTACAACCTTCGGTTTACATGATTGTTGAAAAATATATGCGCAATAATGACTTTCTATAAGAACAACACGTAATAATTTATCTGATATCGTTATCTTGAGAATTAGCTTTCAACTATCACTCCTTTTGTTAAACTTGGTTATGGTAGTAGTATTGGTTATCTTCATTAGTTTTTTTCTTGTTGGATTTGGCTGTTTATCTACTATCTATATTCTCTTGTTGAATGTTTTCTCTGGTCGACCGATTCTTATCCTTCTATCCACCTTCCGAATTGACTTCATCTCGTCGGCAGCTGGGGGAACCACCATAACCATCCATGGGAGTCAGAATAGCAGCTCCTCTGAAGCTGGAGTAAGGAATTGTCCACCTCACTGCCCCAAAGAGCAGTGGCTCTGTTGTTTTGCACGCCTACGGAGAGAGACTCCAAAAGTACCGATGGTTCCATACTGGGTAATGGGGATTGGAAAGGAAGGACAAGAGACAAAAGAGCCAGGGCCGCCTTTTTTTTGGTACTGGCTGGGAGAGCGTCGAATCCGTCTCTGTTAACTCATGTCAACTTCTCTTTTTGTAACAAGAACCCTATCAATTTACTTCGAACTTTGGTAGATTATATCGAAGCTTCTGTAGATAAACTGCAGGTTCTGCTGGGGTAGCTGTTCCCCGGGATTGGTAATCAGTCTTGCTATTGACGTTCGAGCTCGCAAGAGTGGGAGCGAACGGATGCTGTTTAGGGTGACTCGCTTTCGAGGGCGGGAGTGGTTGGTCGCTGGTGTTTTCTTCATCGTTTAGTGCTAACTAGTGGAGTGCATAAGCCCCTTTAGAGATAGGGGCGAGTAGCAAGCAGCCGAAAACTATGCCTGAAGAATGGGATACAGATTGACAAGCACAAAAGCCATATCTATTAATCTACGCTCATTGAAGAGATGGCGATATAGAGAAGAAAGTATACCTTTGTCACCCCTTGTTAGTTGACGATCTCTGTTGAAATGAAAGAGGGTTTCGGCACAAAAGCATCCCTACGCATAAGCAAAGTTTTAAGTAGCTCTAACATGGAAATGCTTATGCGGGTGGAGCTCAGCTTATCGTTGATGATCTAGTATCTTTTCGTAGGAACTCTCTAGGGGTGATCAGTTGGACCTTTGATTAAGATCGATTAACATCTCTTTTTTTATTGACCTCCTCCTTTCTTTTTATTTAATCCACAGGAGGTCAAATTCCTATTGCTGTGCAAGTTACTGAATCCATTTCAGTCTAATTCGATCTAAGAATAAAAAAATCACGCTCTGTAGGATTTGAACCTACGACATGGAGACCCCTATTTGACCACTGTACATTGCTAACATCACGAAATGCTAGCTGAAAACTTCTGTGCTCACTGTCCTTTCGAAACGTCAGCTGTTCTCCATGTGCTTCGGGACAGACTCTAGTCACCATTCATAGGTAATAGTATGTCCCAATGCTATTTCCCGCGAAGTTGCTGCTCAATATGATCTTGTTTTTTGAGGGATCTGCTTCTTGGTCACCATAGGAGCAGGAGCTTGAGCTCAACCGGCCATTGATAATCACTTTTGTGGTCCCTAATCAGGATGGAGATGGAGGTGTAGGGGACACCCGATCTCGAAACTTCAAACTCGGTTGAATCCAGCGTTGAGTTATATATTTAACGATACGCTCGTTTTCCTGCCATAGGCCACATTAAAATTACCTTCTGAGGAAGTCCGTTTACATGTAGCTCCATAGTAGAGCTAGTCATTGGCTAGAGGGCGACCGACCTACCGGATCGGAGGCAGCTGAGAATGTTATGTCAAAAGGAGTAGGAGTAGGAGCTAATTTGGACATGTCAGATACATCGGTCAAGGTTTCACGATTACCCTGGGACCCCGTTAGTAACGGCGAGTGAAAGCGGATTGGGCCGGTGGTGGGCATTTGGGAAAGTCAGGCCGATCGGGAAGTTTTCGCCTTATGTGGATAGTCATGATTTTTTTAGTAAATTTGTCTATTCAGCAAATAAATAGCAATTATGTTTATCAATATGTATGGTTTTGGATCATTAATAGCGATTTTTCTTTAGAATTCGGCAGAGCATCAAGCAGCGCAACCCAGTTCTACTTCACTAAGCCCGTGCTCCTCCAAGGAGGGAGTTTGCTTTAGTAGCCAAGGAGGGAGTTTGCTTTCGTCAAAACTTGGGCCAGCGCTATCTCGCCTCACGCTCCCTACCTAGGAGTCATTTCGGCTCTGCGCGCTCTACCACTGCCCTCCTTTCTCTAATTCTACGAGGTTTGTTAGCATCCCTCCCGGCTCGCGCTCTTCGTTGCCTTTGTAGTCCCGGAGGCGCTGGTTCGAATCCAGCTTGGACTAAGGGCTGCTTACCAGTTCTGATTCACCCTCTGTGGAGACCTGTGTTTTTGGTAAACAATCGCTCGGGCCTGGTCATTGCGACCCCCTTTCTGAGGAGGCACCCATTCTCCCAAAAAAAACAACCTGGGACGTATGGTCCAAATCATCGGTCCGGTACTATATGCAGCTGCAACAGGAGTTGAATATGTACAGCAATCCCCGGGCACCCTGATGAATGCCAAATTAGCACCGGCCCTATACGACCTTCGATATAGACTTCCCGAGTCGACGTGGCCGAAAAAGACATTATTGAACTGGATTAAAAGGGTCCGGACGGAGTTTTGCCCTCGAGTACGAAGGCAGAAGGGAGCTTGATTGCAAGACCCACCCATCGAGCGAAGGGGAAATTTCTAGATCTTGCATCTAATCTCATTCTTTTCTTCTAGACTGCAACGGGCCAACCGACATTCCTCAAAAAAATCCGATTCGTGCGGATTCTGCAAGCATCCATGGCTGAATGGTTAAAGCGCCCAACTCATTATTGACAGTCACTTACCTGTCCTAGTCTCACTCTTCTCTCACTAGAAGAGAGCGACAGTCTTAGTCACGACTTCACCCCAGTCGAAGACCCCACCGCGGTATGCGCCAATAAGACCACCAAAAGCCCTTTTGAAGCGCCAGTTGCATAGGGCGACCAGGCCAGGCCGAGTCGCCTTGCCTCAACATCTAAATAAATAAAGGGCGGCACTGTGCGGGAAATTGCAGAAGATTCACTGGGAAGCAAACTAGGAGAATCAGGGTAGGGAGTTAGAAGAAAGTACACCAGAACGCTAACGCAAAGACAGATTGGCTCAATGCCTTTACTGCCATGATGATATCATCTACGTTCGTACCGTTCCTCGTGGAGTAGATTCCATATCCAACCAAGGGTTCTCTTAAATAGAAAGGAAACATCAAAAAGTGCACCTTGATTCCGGAGAGTGTGATGACAGCTTTCCCAAGTTCAGTAGCGGGCTTTCTTGCAAGTTCCCATCAACTTGTGCCCTATACCCAGTAGGTAGAAGGGTCAGATCCATTCTTTCTATTTCTCCTTCTCCTTCTTGTTCTGGTTCCTTGCGGGTCAGCACCTCCGAAAGAAACGGAGGACTTCATTCAGTGACCTTACTTTTGATGGATATAATCCAATATAGATATTTCATTTTACTGTAGTGAACAAAACAAAGAAAATGCCAACAGAGCATTATATTAGAGATCTAGTATGAAATCTAGGTTTGATCCAAACTAACTTTTGTTCAAGACTCAATTAAGCAAGTTTGAGATGGAATTAGCCTCACCTCTTTTTTTCTTTTAAAATAAGTCTTGCATAAATTATACTACGCTTACAATTATGTAAAATCATTCTTTTGAATGTTACATTGCTCAAATTCAGGTGGACAAAATGTGAGCCGAACCTAATCACTATTTGAATCTATTAACTAGGGTAGTTAAGTTCTTGCAAAACTAGGAAGAATAAAAATCCATTCATAACTTATTAGACTTGCTGCTTCATTATATATAGAAGCCTTCCAGTTGAATCCAATAGATTACTTGATGTTGCTGGTTTTGAAGAATGAAGTGGTGATTTAATATGGGAAAGTGAATGTCTGAGGCAACTAGCTTGAACGGCCAAATTTACCGGCACGATTCTGAACGAATTGGCTAGCATTGGAATCTCACTTATTTAGCAACATGAGAAGTTTCTAAGATTATGGCAACTAGGATTACAATGGAATACAGCCGCTTAAAGAATAATTCCGGTTTTGGCTTGGCTCAAATATATTTTATATTTGCTTCTATTTTCAACTAAAGTTGAGTACACATTCATTAGAATTCAACATCTTTAAAATGCTTGATTAAACCTATTAAGACCTGTTTTTACTATTTGCTAATCCATGATCAAATCAGAAGGCAACTTTGGTATAATAGGTTTCTGCATTTTTTTTTTCCTGTTGAGACACGGAGAAAAGCTCGTGAATTGACGAGTGGACATGAGATAATATTAACTTCTTTTATTCCGACTGCTAGCATCTCTTAATGCTTAATATATTTTCTATTATTCTCATTTAAAGCGGAGACTGAGGGAAGAGAAGGCAGCCAAAGAACAGGCCCGTGCCCTATTACTGGAAGAAAAAAGATTGAACAGACTTGAAAGGGAAAATTCAAAGTGCAGATTGGCCTCTCTGAGACATGAACTAGACATGAAGTATAGGCAAAAGATGGACAAGCGGAACCGACTGGAGCTTGAACTGTCTCAGCTCAAGGCTCAAGATTCATCAACTGTATCATCAGCATCTTCTTGTGCTTCTGCTGCTGCAGCTGCTTCTTCAGACACTCAGAGATTCCGGTTTAGAAGTTCCAGGCTATGCCTAATCTGCAAGGAGAGGGATGTTGGTATTGTTTTCTTGCCATGTGCCCATCAATTGTTATGCGCAGATTGCAATGATGAAGTTTATGATGCGTTAGAAAATCAATGCCCCTGCTGCAAGGCTCTGGTTGCGAAGCGAGTCCAAGTTTATGGCCCTAGCTCTTAAGTTCCATTAGCATCTTTATCTTCATTAACTCTTCAGTTTAAATGATAAGTTTTCGAACTGGTAACCTTTCTATCCTTATTATTAGTATGAATTATTAGTATATTTTCAGATAATTACTTTTTTGATGCGTACCAGGCATGGCGGCAAATTTGTTCCCCAAAAAAATGCAAATGAACCTTTTCTGGATAAGCTTTATTATGCTAAAACGTTACTAGAAGAAAAATAGAGATGGTTGCAACTTGAAATCTCCTCCATCAGGGATAGGAATCTCCAACCCGAGAAAATTTGCTTTGATTCACGTATGTTAAGTATAGTGGCACTCTTATCGGTCAAGCAAATCCAGCTATAGCCCTACTTGTCCCTATTAGACCAAAAAAGAAAATTACAATGCATGAGTCGATATATTGCCCGACATCCCAATGAAGGTGGAAGGATATTCGGTACGTACTACAAGTTAGAATGCAATACGAAGTATATGACAAGAGAATGATACAAGCTATCTATTACATATTTGTTATCATTTACAGAAAAGGCCAAGTTCGCTAATACCAAGTCTCTGATGTATTGTAAAACATCTTCTTTGATTCCCAGACATGAAAACAACGACTAAACAGTGAGGAACACTACCACATACAACAATCCCGGACTCTAATGTGTCTTATTTGTGTAGAGAACTGAAATTATTTATAAGAAAATAATTCTATTATGATGATTTCCTATCTAGATTTTCCGCAAATGTTACTTAAAATATGAAGTATACGATAAAATAACATTTTTATACAAAGATCAATTTTTTTTCAATTTTATAAGACATTTTGTAGTGGCATTTTTCTATATACATTGTGGCAGTGTTATTCATAAACAAATTTTATAGTATGGTTAGTAACATTTATACTTTTCCTAACTCTTATAATAACATTTAAAAATAAGTGTCCTTATAGCCTATAACACTATTTACAAACAAATTTCACCTCACAAGAAGTTTATTGTGATATTTTTCTACTAACATCAATTTCAAACATCAGATAAAAGCAAGAATAAAAATTTAAAAGTTACATCTCATATAAATGTCATTATCTTTGATTTTATTCAATATTTCATTATAACAATCTTGTATAATTGACCAAAGTTTGTTTGGCAATTTTATATAGTACTTTTAACTCTGTAATTCTTGCAATAACATAGGAAAGTGTTGTAACAGCATACAGCCTTGACATTTTGACAAATACATTGCTATAACAGAAATTTCTTTGCAAAATTTTCATATATCTATGCTGTTTCGACGTTTAAAAGAAAGAAAGGTAATTAAAGTGACCTTAGAATTTTTTTATATACTTTTGAATATTGACATTTTATAGCAACAAATTGTATTGTATATAAAGAGAGAATAATAAAATCCTGTGCTAAAGCATGATTGAATACCCAACCAGATAGTTAAGAGGTCTCAATCTTGTTACTAGAACACAGCCTCAAGGGATTCATTTCGACAAAACGTTGGTGTGTTATTCAATCTTACAGCTTTTATAATATTAATAATAGTCAAGTTCGTTATCCCAAAATTTAAAAGTCGATCACTACAAATACATAGATGGGGGATGAAGGCTCACAAAAATGTGCTGAACCAGATATTGTAAATTATACTGATGAACTAGCTTCTGAATTAGCATAATTAATTTTCACATTCATTTTTACTTTTTGTGAAATAAAAATATTGCGTTTTCGTCTTTTCTTGTTTCTTCAATGGGTGCGGATTGTTCATCATATTCTAATAAAGTGTATTCTTTAAACCATTATTTAATCAAAATAAATATTTAGGGGATTGATAAGTGCAATGAGTATTTTGTAGGTGCAATGGGCATATTTCACTTTTGTCATTGCCGTAAACTTATGTATTTCTCTTTCTACAAAAGTAAGCTCACTATTGTCTTCATTCTACATTGAATTAGAATTTACTAGAATTTAAAATTCATAGTTGATTATCTATTTGATCCAAATTTGATAAGTTTTGAGATAATTTTAAAGTAATAGGAATACAATTTAATAACTTTGATAGAGGTTCTCTAGAGTTTGGTGAAGCTCCCTTTCGATTCCCCAGACTTTGGTAAAGCTCCAAAGAGAGCTTTGCTGAGCCGTAGTGAAACTCCAAAACCCCAAAGGGAGCTTTGCCAAGGTTTGGAAAGCTCCAACCTGGGGTTAGCAAAGCTTCCCTAGATTGGAACTTCCTTAGGGCTTAGTGATCATTATAAGAAAAAAGTAATTTTTTAAACCGAAAAATTGGTTTCAAAACAAGGATTTTAAATTGCAAAAAATCGATTTCAAATATGGTGGTTGCGGCCTAGTATTGAAACCGAAAAAAAATCGGTTTATATTTTGAAACCAATTTTTGAAACTGAACATAGTTAGTTTCAAAATTGACCCAAGAACTAACTCTTTTAACCAAATACAACAACCTATTATGAAAGTGCATTGAAATCGAATTTAGAAACCGATTTAAAACTAATGTTTTTAAAAAAGGATAAATACGAAAAAATAAATAAATTAGTGGGTTAATCCAATCGGCCTGCCTAGTAAACCCAAATTAGTTGGCTAGATTAGGAACGTATATGCACGCACCAATAATTTGGGAGAAAATTGCCCCTTGCATGTGTAAAATCTTCTTAATTGATTTATTCTATTCCAAATCTTCAATAAACTGACCTAAAGTAAAGAAGAGATAAAGGGAGTATAAATGGTGGTTGAAACTCTAAAATTCAACAAAAATTTAATCTCAAAATGATTAGTGTATAAAGCACAAATATGAGATATTACTATTCATTCTCTATTTTAATGATTATTTTGACCTTGAAATTTTATGTTTCAGTCAAATTCATTTCTTCCCTTGTTTTAGGTGAGTTTATTGAAGATTTGGAGTGCAATGAAGTAAGGAAGAAGATTCTACACATTTGGAATAAAGAAAGGAGGTAAAAAGTTTCCCTAAGTAGAATAGGGTATTTTCAAGCTGATTTTTGACCTCTTTAAAGGTTTCAAATAAAGAAGTGACCTTCTTGAAAATTGTATAGGGCATTATAAATTTTCTAAAATGGTAAAATTCATGTTAATCTAAGTTCATTTGGGGTCCCTATATATGATGCAAAATTAGTATTTTGGGATGAAGTTTCAGTTTTGACACAGTCTGATAAAATGATCATATCTTGAGATATAGATTTCTGATTTTAATGATTCAAACTTCTTTGGAAATATAAGGTCTATATCTCTAACTTTCATGCAGAAGATTGGTTTTGCTTCAGAAAAAGGCTGCACTACTATGGGGAAACTGATTGTAAACAGTGCCTCATGTAAGGATCCAAGTAGGACCATTTCAAAGAGGCCAGGACATGCCTCCTAGACCAGCCTAGGTCGTGCCGTTTGAGCTGAAGTGCAAAAATCTGCACTTTTCTCTCTCATTTGTTGGGGAGAGTTTATGCATATCTTTAAGACATTTTGAGAGGAGGCAGGCGAGGTGGAACAAGCTAAAAAGAGAGACTTTTGAGAGGAAAAATCCCACCCCAAATCTTGATCATTGTTAGAGAAATCAAGAGAGAAGATTGAATCTTTGAAGAAGAGGGAGACCAAGTTTGAAGATTCAAGCTCAAGAACTCAACTTTTCACAACCAAGTTAAAGAACTGCAAGCATTGAAGGAGAGAAGATGTTAAGACATGAGAATGAGCAATTCTTTCTCTTTCTTTGTTCCTTTATATTATTTGATCTGTAATATGATAGGCTAAACATTTTAATACTTGGATGGTTATGAACCATAGCTATTATTTATGTGAATGAATTGTATTCTTAGGTAATTGAGCCCTATTTCTTATGTACTGTTTATGGATTTGATTGATTGAATTAATTGTGATTGCTAATTAATTCTTGAATTATGGTTTTCACTTGGAATTAAGAAAGGAAAGGTGAAATAGACCATAACAAAAACAATGGTGGTGATTTAGATAACTAGAGGTAGAGGCTTCAAAGCTTTCATGGTAATTATAGAAATCTAATTGGGATTTCACGAATCTAAATGCATTCTTATGAGCCATGACTAAATCAATAGAGTTTAAGTTCTCCTAATATTGACCAATGTGTCCCCAGTAACGACACTAAAAACTTGACAAGTAAATCAAATGTTATATCCTCAAGAACGATCAAATAGTATTCTTATTATTGCTCTATTGTTTAACCTACCAATTCAATTGTGAAAATGATTAAAATAAATTTCTAGAAACAAAAGATCTAACTTACTTTTGTTACATATGTTTTCTTATTTGTGATTTCATTAGTTATAGGTGAAGTGTTTAGGCTATTTTCTTGTGTGTCTTTTGTTTTAGTGAGCATTTCTTGTGTTAAACTTTTGTTTCTATTTGTTATGAAGGTGTGATCTTTTTAGTTTATGAATCCGAGTGATCCAGAGGAGTTTGAGCAAATTTTTCAAAGAGATCTAAGGTAAAAATATCTTGAAGTTGTACTTGAAGGAATTGAAATTGAAGGTGAAAATCCTCAACAAAGGAACAACATGGCTCATAACATAAATGCAAGGAAAAGGACAATGAGAGACCATGCATGACCTTCTTTGTCAGGGGCGAAGCCAAGCATTGCCCTACCAAGAGTTGAAGCCAATAGCTTTGAGATTAAGCTGAACATTATACGAGTGGTCCAATAGTTGGTGCAATTTGATGGTTTACCGGACAAATACTAGAATGCTCATATTGCCAATTTTTTGGAGATATGTGATACTTTTAAGATCAATGAGGCTTCTGATGACGGTGTCCTCCTTTGGCTATTCCCATTCTCATTGAGGGATCAAGCCTAATTATAGTTGAAATCATTTCCACTGGACTCTATTACTACATGGCAAGGACGACAAAGCTAAGAAATGACATCCTTTTATTTCAACAAATGGAAAGTGAAAGTATATATGATGCTTGGGAAAGATGGAAGGAGCCCTTGAGAAAATGTTCCCATCATGGTCTAGATTTGCGGCTTCAAATGCAAACATTCCATAGTGGGTTGAACTTCCCTTCTAAAGAACTCATTGATGCCTCTTACAGAGGGACTACAAGTTTGAAGACCCCAGAGGAGTTAAAAGACCTCATTGAGAATATTACCATGAACAGTTACCAATGGAGGAATCCTAGATCGAAGCCCAAGGCTAGTAGAGTGTACAATGTTGACAAGATGACGACTTTGGAGGCTAAGTTTGATGCCCTTAACAAGAGGATTGAGAGCTTGAGTTTGTTGCCTTAAACCTCCCAAGTGATGATGGCTTGTGACTTTTGTGGAGGCGGCCTTCCTAAGCATGCATGTCAAAATCATGGGAACTTCCAATGCATCGCCAACGGATCATATGTATTATT
Source organism: Rauvolfia tetraphylla (assembly GCA_030512225.1). Lineage (NCBI taxonomy): Eukaryota > Viridiplantae > Streptophyta > Magnoliopsida > Gentianales > Apocynaceae > Rauvolfia > Rauvolfia tetraphylla. The sequence goes on from JAJQKT010000012.1 coordinate 4,983,309, forward strand.
GTTGTGTTGTTTTGCATGCTCTTATACTAAATTTTGGAAAATCCACCTAGAATTACCTATGTGATAAAAAAGTCCCTTGGTTAATGAATCCCCCTTCTTATGTTTGATGAAATTCCTAAATTAGAACTCACTCAATCTCTAGATGAAAGCCCTCTACTTTTAGATTAATTGGTTGAAATCTCTTCCTAACCAATTCAACCTAAAAATGCATTTACATTAGTGAATTTCCAATTAGATTTTCTAATTATCAAGAAGATGTTGAGGTTCCTATCTCTAGTCACCTAAATCATCCCCATTGTTTGTGTATGGTCTATTTCACCCTTCCTTTCTCAATTCCAAGTGAAAAATCCAGATTATGAGTCAATCAACAACTGAATTAATTCAAGCAATCAAACCTCCAAATTAGATTTCTCTAATTACCAAGAAGATGTTGAGGTTTCTATCTCTAGTCACCTAAATCATCCCCATTGTTTGTGTATGGTCTATTTTACCCTTCGTTTCTCAATTCCAAGTGAAAAAAAATCCAGATTATGAATCAATTAATAGCTGAGACAATTCAAACAATCAAACCCACAAACAATCCACAAGAATTCGGAATTCAATCAACCAAGAAAACCAGTCATTCACATAGAAAATAACTAGGGTTCACAACCATCCAAGTATTCAAGAATTTAGCTCATCAACATATTACAATTCAAAGAACATAAAGCAATAAAGAAAGAGTAAGAATTGCTCATTTTCATGGCTCAAATCTTCTCTTCTTTAAGGCTTGGAGTTCTCCAACTTGGTTGTGAAAAGTTGTGTTCTTGAGCTTGAATCTTCAAGATTGATATTCTCCTTCTTCAAAGATTTTATCTGCTCTCTTGATTTCTCTTGGAAATACTGAAGATTTGGGAGAGGTTTTGGATGTTTTTCACTCTATTTTTCTCCTCTCTAGAACCGTACCCCTTCAAATGCCCTAAAAGGGTATATATATATCTCCCAAAAAGAGAGCAACAATTGCAGAAAATTTTGTTTTTGCCAAAACGGTACCATTTGTATTATTGGTAAATTCAGAGCATTAAATCGGACGATCTAGGTTTCTTGTCTTCATGAAAGTTATAGATAATACGCATATGTTTCAATAGAGCTTTGAATCACCTCCATTGGACATCTATAAATCCAGATATGGTAATTACACCATAGTGTGTCAAAACTGGAACCAAATCCAGAAATACCGACTTTGTACTAAATCTAGGGTGACCAAACGAACTTAGATTGATGTAAATGTTACTATTCTGGAAACTTCCGAATCTCCTCTATAATTGTCCTGAAGATCATATCTGCATTTGAAATCTCTAAGGAGGTCAAAATTCCACTTGAATTGTTCTGTCCCGCTGCCCTGTTTTGCTGCTCTGTTTTGCATTACTCTTTTTTTTTCATTGCTTCATTGTGCTCCAAATCTTCAATAAACTCATCTAAACCAAATAATAGATAAAGGGAGTGTAATTGGTGTTTGAAACACTAAAATTCAACAGAAATTTGAGCTCAAAATAATCATTATATTAAGCACAAATATGAAATAACAAACTCCTCCACACTTAGACATTGCTTGTCCCCAAACAATACTACAAAATAACTAAGTAATTTGAACAATAAACCACAAGAAATAAAGAGTGTTCTAAAGCATTTCAAAGGGAGGCAGCATAGAGACAACATTATTTCTTAAGAAAATTTTGAGCATGTCTACACAAACAATCTAAACGTCGTCCCAAATACCCATCACAAAGATTAAACAATCACTCCCTTGTCTTATAAAGCAAGTAAGAATTCGTATGTATGTGTGTGTCCAGCCAATGTAAATGCTCAATAATTATAAGAGGGGAGTGTCATATTATTGGCCAAGGAATTCACATCAACAAAGCATAATGCCCCATAAGCCTGGCATTCACAAAACCTCTCCACTAATACGGTAACCAAAATTCAACCTCGATTAGGTAGGACTTTCAAGCTTGTAACTTTAGGCTCAAGGAAAGTTTAAGGTGTCAAACGAAAGGTAAGGAATTTAAAGTCAAGGAAACGAGAGCTAAATAGAAAGGAATGAGACATAAAACAAATGTAATAACCCTTATTAGCCACAAGAAATATCGCCATTCCCATATATTTAACCACAAATTCCCATTCTCTACAAAATTCCCTCACCTTGGATTCAACAAACTTGTACAAATCATAGTCCATCCCACAACTTTTCCATCATCACCCATCTACGGCAACCCAAAAGTTTATACCTCAATCATGACAAAATTTACAATAATACAATGAAAACAATGAAGGCATTAAGAAATGCGATAAGCCTTCAAAGCAATAAAGATACACATATTTTTTTTTTTTTGTTTTTTGAGGTATAATTCAATTTTCGATCATATAAGGTCATCTCACCCCTCTTTTTTTTTTTCTTTTTTCTACTCATAAAACCTATTTTTCCTATCATCTTCCATTCCACCATTTGTTCCAAATTCCACAATACTCTTTGCTGACTTAAGGGTAAAAATGCATTTAGCTTTCGCAAAGAAGGGTTAATAAATATAAAGAGTGGAGTTTAAAATTTGAAAGAAGGAAAAATAAAAAATATAGATTGAAAAATTTATGCATAAAGGCTTCAAGTAGGGTACTATGGATAAAATAAAGAGGGAATGCTAGAAAGGCTCAATCAGGACAAAGAAGTCCTATTACCCTTATTTCAAAATCAAACTAAGGTTACCTATTCATTTTGCCTCAAGGCAAGTGAATGCGGGTTTTAGGACAAAAATTTTGTTAAATTCTAAGGCCAATAATACAAGATTCAACTCCATAATCAGTACAACAAAAGCAAAGAAAAATGTGCTTATATGATGAATTTTATACAAGCAAAGAATATAATGGGTGCTTAGTTAATCAAGTTTAAGGCACTAGTTAAGACATTTAGAATGATTGTATAACTACTCTCTGAAAAAAGATTAAACATGCTAGTTTTTGAAATACCTTGATGATTCCAAAAATAAAAACAAAAAAATTCATCCAAAATTCATAAAAATAAACTATATTAAAGTCAACTCCCCCACACTTAAGGCAACATTGTCCCCAATGTTGGGAGAAAGAAACAAAAAAGACTATAAATAGAAATTTAAAGATTGCACTCCAAATAACCAAACACAAAAACGGTTAACAAAAGGGTTGTTTTGTACGTGAAGGCTGGGTGAACCCATATGAGCAGCAAGTTGCGCCTTTTATATACTACACAACAAGAATGAATAAGAGAAAGTTGGAAACAAGGACAAAATTAGAATTCAAGCATAAAAACATAAGAAGAAAATAAAGAAAGAGAATGAGAAAAAGAGAAAAGAGAACTCCCCAGATGTAGCGTTCATACAGCGCTTGCTCCACCACTAGCTCCGGGGCCAGCTTCGCTCTCCTCTCTTTTTTTTTTTCACCTGTGAATAGTGTTATAGATGGCACTGATTCACTTTTTTTTTTCAAGACTACAAACATGCAACCACAAATTCAACAACCAATTTTAACAAAATAATAACTCATGAACATAAAAATTACACCAAATAACACACAACAGAAAATTTCCACAACTCAAAATAATTAAAACTTGAAAGTCAAAACCAAAGTAAATAAAATTATGTACAGATGTATAGAAAGCATTGCAAATCACTTATCATCCAGATCATGCAGGATTAAAGAAACTTTTTCAAGTCCCTTAGGATCCCCTCCATGATAGAGTTTGAGGCGATGACCATTAACTTTAAATGTTCCTTTATCTGGATGTGCAACCTCTACTACACCATACGGGTAGACCTGTTTACTTCAAACGGTCCGGACCATCGAGATTTGAGCTTTTCCGGAAAGAACCTCAACCGAGAATTGAACAATAATACTCGATCTCCTTCCTTAAATTCTCGGTTTGGCAACACATGTTTGTCGTGCCATTGCTTCACCTTCTTCTTGTAGATTCGTGAATTATCATAGGCTTCTCTCCTCCATTCATCAATTTCGTTGATTTGGAGCATTCTTTGCTTTCCTACAATGTTAATATCGAAGTTAACCAACTTGGTAGCACAATATGCTTTATACTCAACCTCCATCGATAAATGACCGGTAAATGACAAGATTTCCTATAAACCAATCTATATGGAGTAGACCCAATGGGAATCTTGTATGATGTCCTATATGCCAACAAAGCACCATCAAGCTTAACACTCCAATCCTTTCTAGTATGCTCAATAACCTTTTCCAAAATTCTTTTGATTTCTCTATTAACAACTTCTACTTGACCACTAGTTTGAGGATAATACGGCGTCGCCATCTTGTGAGTAACACCTAATTGATGCAAAACTTTCTCAAGTTGTTGGTTAGAAAAGTGAGTTCCCCTATCAGTTATTATAGCTCTAGGAATGCCAAAGCGAGTAAACAATTTCTTCAAGAAATTAACAACTACTCTAGCACCATTTGTGGGAAAAGCTTGGGCTTCGACATCTAGAGACATAATCAACTGCGACCAAAATATATGTATTACCAAAAGAGTTTGGAAAAGGACTCATGCAATCAATATCCCAACAATCAAATACTTCACAAACTTGAAATGTAGAGAGAGGCATTTCATGTCTTTTTGAGATATTACCTGTACGTTGGCAATTATCACACTTTTCAACATACCTTTGGGCATCCTTAAACAAAGTCAGCCAATAGAATCCCTATTCTAGTACCTTTCTAGCTGTCCCATTAGCTTGATAATGACCACCGGCTAGACCTTTATGGCAATGCTCCAAAATGTCCATATTCTCGGGGTATGCTACACATCTCCTTATGATTTGTTCTGCACAAATTCGAAATATATATGGATCCTCCCAAAGATTGTACTTTAACTCCGAAAAGAATTTCTTATTTTCTTGAGGAGTCAAGTTCTTCGGTAAAATCCGACCTACAATATAGTTAGCATAATCTACAAATCAAGGAGTGTGATCATTGTGACCTACGACCGAGTATAACATCTCATCAGGGAATGTATCATTGATGTCTTCCTCATTCAATCGCTCCAAATATGGGTTCTCCAATCGTGATAGATGATCGACAGCAATATTTTCTGCTCCCTTTTTGTCCCTTATTTCCAAATAAAATTCCTACAACAAAAGTACCCACCGAATTAGTCTAGGCTTTGCATCATGTTTGTTAAGAAGAGATTTGAGTGCCGAATGGTCAGTATAAAAAACGACTTTAGACAAAATGAGATAAGGATGAAATTTTTCAAAAGCAAAAACTATAGCAAGTAGCTCCTTCTCAGTTGTAGTATAATTCTCTTGTGCTTCCGTTAAGGTCTTGGTTGCATAGTATATTGGTTGAAAATACCTTTCTCTCATTTGTCCAAGTACTGCTCCTACTGCAAAATCACTTGCATCGCACATTAGTTCCAAGGGAAGGGACCAATCGGGGGCAACCAAGATAGGAGACTCTATCAGTTTTTGTTTCAACAAATTGAAAGCAAAGAAGCAATTCTCATCAAACATAAAGGCCAAATATTTTTCAAGTAAATTTTTGAGAGGTTTGGAAATTTTAGAAAAATCCTTTATAAACCTTCTATAGAAACCAGCATGACCAAGAAAACTTCTAATTGTCTTCACCGAAGTTGGTGGTGGTAATTTCTTTATGGTTTCTGTTAGCCCTAAGGGCAAATCATGAAGTTCTAATTATGTTTTGAATAATGACAAATATTGATGTGGACTAATTTTGTGTCAATTGTGTGATAGGATTGTTGGAAGAAGTATGAAGTCTTATTGCCCTTGAAGCTACAATGCAAGAACAACTTCAATGAGTCAAAGTGATTGAAGATTGAAAAATTTTGTTCAAAGATGATTTCAGGCATTAAAGACTTGAAGTGTAGGTCAAATATGCTAAATAGGTATATTCTTTTATAAACCCTACACTTGTGTGTCTTGGAATCTATTGAATGCATAAGAGAGCAACAAAAACTTGTTTTGAATATTATATGGCTTTGAATGAACTTTTGAATGACAAGTATGTTTTTGAACCTCAAATAATCTTGAGTAAACTTTGCATGATCAAAGTGTTTTAGTAACGGTTTTTTGAGTTTGAAAATGTTTAAATGGCCTATCTATTTATGCAAAATGTTTTCAAAGTTATTAAGGTTGATTTTCAAATGATTTGACAAAGTTTGATTAGTTCGGACGCAAGTTCGGACATCCAATCTTTGAAAATGGTTACTATGCTTCCAGAGAAATTCGGATGCAAGTTCGGATGCATGGAGTAAAGTTCGAACGTCCAAATTTTCTCTAATAGCATGGTTACTTTTTTTCCAGAGAATTTCGGACGAATGTTTGGACGCATAAGGAAAAGTTGGACATCCGAACTTTTCTAGACAACTTGGCACAGTAAAGTTCGGACGCATAGCAGAAAGTTCGGACGTACGAACTTCTCTGAAACTAGCCTTTTTATAGCTGTTGAAACTGATTTTTTTAAATCTATAAAAGCTATACACTCAAAAAGTTGTGTAAGTTTTGAATCTTTAAGAACTCTAAACATTCCAAAGTCTTTAGCAAACATTGAAGCTCTCTTTTGTCTTGTGCTTTCAATTGATTATTTAAGATTCCAAAGACAACTAAGTGTGAAAGTGCAACATTGTGTAATCATCTACCAACAAAATGGTAACATCTTACACATTCTCCTTTCTTCATTCAATTGTGTTTTCTACTACCTCATTGCAAGGTTATCTTGAAAACATAAAATCCTTTAGTTAAGGGTGATCCATGAGACATTGACTCAAGGTTGTTAGTAGATATAAAATCCTTTGGTAGGGTGAACCTTGTTTGTAAAATTACAAAAGAGGTTGTGAGTGTAAAACCATTGTGTGGTGAGCCTCTTATGTAATTGTTGAGCTTGAGCATTTAGTAGATTGTTTAAAATCCTTGAGTGTAGGCTCAAGGTAGTGGACGTAGATCTTGAAGAGATCGAACCACTATAAATTGTTTGTGTTTATTGATCTTAAACTATTAATTGCTTTGACATTGCTTGGTATATTCTTTAATTGAAACAAATACACATAATCTAATCTAGCTTAAACATTGTAAAAGGAAATTATTTTTGAAATATTAGCCAAAGACCTAATTCACCCACCCTCTTAGGTCTTTTAGTTTCTTTCTTTACTTTATCAACCTCTATGCCCTTGCTCGAAATCGTATGCCCCAAAACAATACCTTCTTTAACCATAAAATGACATTTCTCCTAATTCAAAACTAAATTGGTTTCTTCACATCTTTGCAAAACCTTTTCAAGATTTTTCAAACAAAGTTCAAAGGAATCACCAAAGACAGAGAAATCATCCATAAAGACTTCTATAATATCCTCCACTAGACCTTTAAAAATAGCTGACATGCATCTTTGAAAAGTAGCAGGAGCATTACAAAGACCAAATGGCATACGAAGGTAAGCAAAAGTACCATAAGGACAAGTAAAAATAGTTTTCTCTTGATCCTCCGGGGCTATTGGAATTTGAAAATACCCCAAAAAACCATCAAGAAAACAATAATACCTATGACCCGCAAGTCTTTCAAGCATTTGATCAATGAAAGGTAGTGGAAAATGATCCTTCCGAGTGGCATCATTGAGCTTCCGGTAATCGATGCATACCCTCCATCCCGTCACGGTCCTTATGGGAATCAGCTCATTTTTCTCATTGGGTACCACGGTCATCCCTCCTTTATTGGGGACTACTTGGACGGGACTAACCCATGGACTATCCGAGATAGGATAAATAAGACCGGCATCAAGAAGCTTGATTACCTCTGCTTTTACTACTTCCTTCATGTTTTGATTTAACCTTCTTTGGGGTTGCACCACTGGCTTGAAGTCTTCTTTCATCAATATTTTGTGGGTGTAAAATGAAGGACTAATACCATCGATGTCGGAGATTTTCCATGCCATTGCCTTTGTATGCTTCTTTAACACTTTGATGTGCTCTTGTTTCAGATCTTTTTGCAAATTGTTTGCAATGATCACCGGAAGTTTAGAATTATCTGCAAGAAAAATATACTCAAAATGATCCAGTAACTTCTTCAGCTCCAACTCCAGGGGTTCTTCAATGGAAGATTTCATTCTACTCCCTTTTTCCCTTTCAATCTTCTCAAACATTGTCCCTTTGGTTGTGAATAGGGATGACTCCAAATGTGCTATAATTTTGTCAACTTCATGCTGCCCCTCCTTTATTTCTTCACTTTGAAATAGAGATATTTCCAAAGGGTCATCAATCAATAATTCCTGCACATGATTAGAGACAATGTTGCCAATAACATCTATCCTATAACAAGAATCATCATGATCAAAAGAATGCTTTATAACCTCGGGAACTTTAAAAATAACGTCTTCTTCTCCTACCCTAAGGGTCAATTTTCCTTCACATACATCTATATTAGCCTTAGCGGTAGTTAGAAAATGTCTCCCTAAAATTAATGGTACATCAATATCCTCATTCATATCAAATATCACAAAATCAACAGGAAATATGAATTTATCAACTTTCACAAGCACATCTTCAATAATTCCCCTAGGATACTTAACCGATCTATCTGCCAATTGAATGCTCATCCTAGTAGGTTTAGGTTCACCCAACCCCAACTTTTTAAACATGTCATATGGCAACAAATTAATGCTAGCTCCTAAATTTGCTAATGCTCTACCAATTGACAAACTACCAATAATGCAAGAGATAGTGAAACTCACTGGATCCTTTAGCTTTTGGGGTAACTTGTCTTTGTTCTGAAGAATGACTGAACATTCTTCGTTCAATGTCACCATTGAGAACTCTTCTAGCTTTCTTTTCTTTGAAAGGATCTCCTTTAAGAATTTAGCATATCTTGGCATCTGTGAAAGAGCTTCAATAAACGGTAAGTTGATATGCAATTGCTTAAAGAGTTTAAGAAATTTACCAAATTGTTTGTCTTTTTTCTCTTGTTGAAGTCGGGCAGGATATGGAATTTTTGGCTTCTATTCTGGAATTTTCTTTTTCTTTTGTGCTTCTTTCTTCTCAATCCTTTCTTCATCATCGACATGCAATGGTTCTTCCATCTTCCCTTTTTCTCTTTCTTGCTCCTTTTACTTTGGAACCTCCAATTCCTTCCCACTCCTCAAAGTGATGGCTTTAGCAAGTTCTCTCGGATTTGGCTCGGTATTACTTGGGAGGGTTCCAACTTGCCTTTCCGAAACAAGCTTCGTCAATTGGCCTATTTGATTTTCCAAGTTGTGAATAGAAGCCTCTTGGTTCCCTAGGGATGCTTCTTGAATTTGGAACCAATTTTCAGTTGCCGTAATAAACTTTGTCATTAATTCTTCAAGGCTAGACTTCACCAGTGGTTGAGGAGGTGGAGGAAGTTGATGTTCGTACGGAAGAGATGGTTGGGGTCGAGAGCTTGATGAAGATTAGAAACCGGGAGGATGTAGTGGTCTTTGTTGCCCTTAATTACTCCATGAAAAGTTTGGATGATTCTGCCACCCCGGATTATAAGTATTGCTATAAAGATTGTTGGGCTGCCTCCCTCCTCCAAGATAGTCCACATGCTTCAATGACGATGTATTAGAAGTTTCCATGATTTGGCATTCATGATTTGGGTGACCATTTCCTCAAAAGTCACAAGCTATCATCACTTGGGAGATTGAAGGTGACCAACTTAAGCTGTCGATCTTCTTGTTTAGGTCTAGGATTCCCCAATTGGTAATTGTTCATTGAAATATTTTTAATAAGGTCATGTAACTCTTTCAGTATCTTCAAATTTGTAGTTTCTCGCGAAGAAGCATCAATGAGTTGCTTGGAAGGGAAATTTAACCCATTATGGAATGTTTGCATTTGCAGCCCCAAATCTAGACCATGATGTGGGCATTTTCTCAATAGCTCCTTCCATCTCTCCCAAGAATCATATAAGATCTCACTCTCCATTTTCTGAAAAGAGAAGATGTCATTTCTTAGCTTGGCTGTCCTTGCCGGAGGGAAGTATTTAGCGAGAAACCTCTCGGCAAGATCGTTCCATGTAGTAATGACTTGGCTCGATCCCTCAATGAAAATGGAAATAGTCAAAGGCAGATGGCATCTTCGGAAGCCCTGTTAATCTTGAAAGTATCATATATTTCCAAGAAGTTGGCAATGTGAGCATTTGGGTCTTCGTCCGACAATGCTTGACTCCGTTCCTAACAAAGAAGGTTGTGCATAATCTCCCATAGTTCTTTGCCTTTCATTCCCATTGTGTGCCATATTGTTCACTTGTTGAATATTTTCACCTTCAATTTCAACTCCCTCAAGTACTCCTTCAAGATTGATACCCTTTGAATCCCAATGAAAAATATATTCAGCTTAGGAATTAAGTTGAGGCAATTCATCCCAATCACTTGAGATCATAAACCAAAACAAATTCACACCTTCACCACAAATAAAAGTAAATGTTTAAAGCAAGGAACTTTTGTTTTTCTTCACTAAAGCATAACAGAAACAGAAAAATAGCTTAAACAAAACAAAAACAGAGGAACACAAACTAAGTACTTCAATTCACCAATAACTAACAAAATTACAAACAAGAAAACAAATGCTAACACTAGTAACAAGTATTACACAAACTAACAAGTAAAATGCCTAAATCAATAGAGTTTGAGCTTTCGTAATATTGACCAATTACTCCCCGGAAACGGCGCCAGAAACTTGTTGTGTTGCTTTGCATGCCCTTATACTAAATTTTATCACAATCTCTAACAATTTTCACACAAAACACTAGGCAAGTGCACCTATCGTTTTGATTAGTATAATGACAAGTAATTGAAATGTCGTATCCACGGGAATGATCAATTACCATTACTCACTTTCTACTCTATTGTTTAGTCTATCAAATTTGCTTGTGAATGTGAAAATGATTGAAATAACAACTAGGAATAAAAATCTAACTTACACAAAAAAATTTAGTTTATGTAAATTTCAGTTTGCAAGAGAAAATTTCAATTGAGAGAATAATACTCGAATGGAAAATCCACCTAGAATTACCTATGTGATAGAAAAGTCCCTTGGTTAATGAATCCCCCTTCTTATGTTTGATGAAATTCCTAAATTAGAACTCACTCTATCTCTAGATGAAAGCCCTCTACTTTTAGATTAATTGGTTGAAATCTCTTCCTAACCAATTCAACCTAAAAATGCATTTACATTAGTGAATTTCCAATTAGATTTTCTAATTATCAAGAAGATGTTGAGGTTCCTATCTCTAGTCACCTAAATCATCCCCATTGTTTGTGTATGGTCTATTTCACCCTTCCTTTCTCAATTCCAAGTGAAAAATCCAGATTATTAGTCAATCAACAACTGAATTGATTCAAGTGGTCAAACCTCCAAATTAGATTCCTCTAATTACCAAGAAGATGTTGAGGTTTCTATCTCTAGTCACCTAAATCATCCCCATTGTTTGTATATGGTCTATTTCACCCTTCCTTTCTCAATTCCAAGTGAAAAAAATCCAGATTATGAATCAATTAATAGCTGAGACAATTCAAACAATCAAACCCACAAGCAATCCACAAGAATTCAGAATTCAATAAACCAAGAAAACCAGTTATTCACATAGATAATAACTAGGGTTCATAACCATCCAAGTATTCAAGAATTTAGCTCATCAACATATTACAATTGAAAGAACATAAAGCAATAAAGAAAGAGTAAGAATTGCTCATTTTCATGGCTCAAATCTTCTCTTCTTTAAGGCTTGGGGTTCTCCAACTAGGTTGTGAAAAGTTGTGTTCTTGAGCTTGAATCTTCAAGATTGATGTTCTCCTTCTTCAAAGATTTGATCTTCTCTCTTGATTTCTCTTGCAAAGATTGAAGATTTGGGAGACGTTTTGGATATTTTTCTCTCTGTTTTTCTCCTCTCTGGAACCATTGGTGGCCACCCCTTCAAATGTCCTAAAAGGGTATATATATACCTCCCAAAAAGAGCAACAATTGCAGAAAATTCTGTTTCTATCAAAACGGTACGATTTTGATTATTGGTGAATTCAGAGCATTAAATCGGACGATGTAGGTTTTTTTTTGTCTTCATAAAAGTTTTAGATAATACACGTATATTTCTACAGAGCTTTGAATCACCTCCATTGGACATCTAGAACTCCAGAGACGATAATTACACCACAATGTGTCAAAACTGGAATAAAATCCAGAAATACTGAATTTGCACTATATGTAGGGTGACCAAACGAATTCAGATTGATGTAAATGTTACCATTAAGGAAACTTCATAATCTCCTCTATAATTGTCCAGAAGATCATATCTGCATTTGAAATCTCTAAGGAGGTCAAAATCCCACTTGAATTGTTCTGTCCCACTGGCCTATTTTGCATTCTTCTTTTTTTTTCTTCATTATAAGTATGTAGAATCTCCTTCATTGCTTCATTGTGCTCTAAATCTTCAATAAACTCATATAAACCAAATAATAGATAAAGGGAGTGTAAATGGTGTTTGAAACACTAAAATTCAACAGAAATTTGAGCTCAAAATGATCATTATATTAAGCACAAATATGAAATATCAATTATCCTGGAGGAGGAAAGCAAGCCAATAATTCGTACAACAATACTTATAATCTGAGGTGGCACAATCATCCAAACTTCTCATAGAGCAATCAAGAACAACAAAGACCATTGCATCCTCTTGGCTTCCAAGCTTCATCAAGTTCCCAACCCCAAGTATCCTTTCCTTAGCAACACCAACCTCCTCAACTTCCACAACAACTGATGAAGTCCTGTCTTGAAGATTGAATGGAAAAGTTTGTGGCGGCTACTAAAATTCTGTTTCGAGGTCAAAACACATGCTTTCAAGGAATTGAAGTGTCTCTAAGGAATCAAGAGGCCTCAATACATAATGAGGAGAATTAGATAGGCCAATTGGCAAAGTACATCTCGAAAAGACAAATAAGAAGTTTACCTAGCAATACGACACCCAATCCGAGAGAGCATGTAAATATGGTGATTTTGGGAAGTGAAAGTAAATTAAAAGTTTTAGAGGGCATGGGGAAGTCCCAATGCGTGGGGGAAGGAGGAAATCAAGTTGAGGAAAAGGTTCTTGAGAAGAAGGAAGAGCTTAAGAAGAAGGAGATTCTAGAGTACAAGTCTAAAATTTCATAACCTGATGCACTTCTAAGGGATAGAAAGGATGAGCAATTTGGTAAATTTCTTGAACTATTTAAACAATTGCACATTAATTTACCTTTTGTTGATACTCTTTCACAGATGCTGAGATATTCTAAGTTCCTCAAGGATGTTCTTTTGAAAAAGAAGAGACTTTGAGATATTTTAGCCGGAAAAGGGAACATTAATGGTAAGCAAACATAGACTTAAACTTATTCATGTTGGAATCAGAAAGAAGTTAGGAAGATTTTCTCCATGCTTCCATGACCTAGGGGATGAGTAATCTTCACAAAATAAGATCTCTTCTTTGTACATAGTTTTCTTTTGATTTTGATTTCTATTTGTGTGGCGGGGCTTGTTGTGTGATGTTCTTGTGGTGTTTTCATATATGCTGGTGTTTAAGTTTTGTAGATTGATGGTATTACAGTAACATTTTCTTATTTAGTGAAGAAGGAATTGAAGGAGGATTTGATTTCTCATTTTATTTTGTTTTTCTGAAAAGATCTTTGTACTTCATGCTATATTTTAATAGTTGGGTGAGAGTTTTGAATTGAAAAAATGCTATATTTTAATGGTTGGGTGGGAGTTTTGAATTGAAAAAAATCCTAAAAGGCACCGCTTGACTACTACAAACTAGAAACTGCAGCAACAGGTTTAAAGCGGCGCCTCTTGGATCAGCTAAACCGTAGCCACCTTACTGTTCACTCCAAAAGAAAACCATTTTATTCTTTTTTGCTTTCATTTTGTCTCTTTGCTTTCACATTTCTACATTGTTTTTTTTTTTGGTGTATCACTCTCCCAACATTGCTGACAGTGTTATCCTAAGTGTGAGGGAGTTGGTAGTAATATAATTAATTTTTAAGAGTTAGTAGTAGTGTAGTTAATTTTTATGACTTTTCGTTGAATTTTCTTGTTCTCATTTGAATTTTCAAGACATTGCAAGGCTTTCACGTTTAATGTTTCTTTGGAGAGTGTCTATACAAAAAAATCTAAGGGCCACAGCTAGTAATTAAATAAGCATTCCTCATACTCATTGGTTGTATGGAATTTTTCTTTGAAGCATGTTCTCCTTTGCTTTTATTTTAAAGATTACAGAGCTTAATCTTGTGTCATTGGTCTTAAAATTAAATAAAATTTTTATTTTTATATCGTAGAACTCTCACCCACTTGCCTCTTGTGTCATTGGTCTTAAAATTAAATAAAATTTTTATTTTTATGTCGTAGAACTCTCACCCACTTGCCTTGAGGCGAAATGAGTAAGTGACCTTAGTTTGATCTTGAAATGATGGTAATAAGCCTTCCTTGTCCCAATTGAGCTATTCTTGCCATCCTTTTTTATTTTATTAGTATTGCCCTATTTGAAGCCATAATGCATAACTTTTTTCAATTTCTATTTTTCATTTTCCTACTTTCAAATTTTAAATCCACACTTTATATTTAACCCCTCTTTGTAAGAGCTAAATGTATCTTTTACCCTTAAGTCAGCAAAGAGTAATGTGGAGGTTGGCATAAAGGATGGAAGGGGAAATGATAGAGGAAATGGCTTTATGGGTTGAACTTAAAAAAAAAGGACAAACTTCTTGAAATACCTAAGAGGGGGGGTGAATTAGGTATTTGGCTAATTTTCACAAATTCAAACTTTATAGATGAGCAGATCTATTGCAGATTAAGTGAATGAGAATAAACCACAGTTTATGACAAAGCAGTATAAGAAATGTAAACAAATGAACACAAATAATTTATAGTGGTTCGATCCTCAAGATCTACCTCCACTACCTTAAGCATACACTTAAGGATTTCAATAATTCTACTATGTGCTCAAGTTCACAGATTACAGGAGAGGTTCACCACACTTTGGTTTTACACATACAACCTCTACTTGTAATTTTTACAAACAAGGCTCACCAACCTATGGTTTTATATCTCAAACAACCTTGAATCACAACTTCAAGGATCACCCTTATCTAAAGGGTTTTATGTTATCAAGATAACCTTGCTAGAGCTAGTAGAACAATACAAGTGATTAAGTAAAGAAGAGTGTGTAGATGTTACCACTGGTTGGTAGAATTTACACAAAATTGCACCTTCACACTTTGATGTCTTTGGATTGATCAATTTAATGCACAAGATGTAAGAGAGCTTGAGAAATGTTTGTAATTGACTTTTGAAAGCTTAGAATATTCAAATTGTAAGTTCTTGCAAAAGATTGCACGTTTATAGCTTTTATAGAATTTGAAAATCAGTTGAAACAAACTTATAAAACGGCTAGTTAATCTGACTACTTTTCGGGAAATTTCGGACGACCAATTTCATGCGTCTCAATTTTTTCTGGACGACCGAATTCTTCCTCGCTCACGTCCCGAATCTTCTTCCGAATTTCTCTCGGAAGAACGAGAACTATCGTTTGAAGACCAAAATTTGGACGACCGAATTTTTTCTTCATGCGTCCGAATCTTCTTCCAATTTCTTCGAAGAACAGAGCAAATTTTGCTACCAAATCTGAGACGACCGAATTTAATGGAATTGTGTTCAAACTTTGTAAAACCATTTGAAACTAATCTTCCAAATATTTGAAATACATTTGATATATATAGATAACTTATATAGACAAATATAAGTTTGAAAACCATCATCAAACTCATTTGATCATTTAAAGTTTACTTAAAAACTTTTAGAACACAAAACCATATTTTCTAAAGATTCATTCAAAAGTCTTTTTAAACTTAAGAAACCAATTTTTATGCTCTCTTATGCATTCAATAGACTCCAAGACATACAAGTGTAGAGTTCACATAGATATTACCTATCATCATACCCTACTCTACACTTCAAGTCTTCAATGCCTTGAGTTTATCTTTGAATACACCTCAAAAGACTCATAGCTTAATGAGGTTGTTCTTTGCTCTTCCTTTTGAAGGCAATGAGACTTCAAACTTCTTTCTTCACAAATCCTATCACACAATATAAACATATTAGTTCTCATCAATATTTGTCATGAATCAAAATTACATGATTTGCCCTTAGGGCTTACAATCTCCCCCCTTTTTGATGATGACAAACTTTGATGCAATATGTGATGGATTTAAACAGATTAGCACAGAGAAGTATGAATGTCAATGACAGAAATTAACCAATTTAGCACATTGACATGCAAAAGGCTCATTATGAGCCTATGACCCAACCATCCTCCATTTGCCTCCTTCCTTCCAGCAATTAGGATAGAAGATATAGCATTTAAGTATTTAGAAAACTTCTAAGAGAGGTTTTAAGGTTGTTAAAAGCTTATCAATGCTCCCCCTTAGATTGTGCTCATTTTTCAACACATTTGGACTAGAGATATCATGCATACGAATTTTGTGCATAGTAAGTCCAAACTTTAAAATAAGTAAAATGAAAGCTTCAAATTTTGTAAATAAGTTTTCCTAAGGTTGCTTAAACATATTGGAAGAGATTAAAACATATTTGAATTAATTTGAACAACAAAAGAGCACATTTTGACAACACAATATGGATGCATCCGAATTTTATATCATGCATCCGAATTTTGAATCTCATGCGTCCGAATTTTTAAACTCATGTCCAAACTGCAACATATTCAATATAATTGAAGATTTGAAATGATATAAAGGTTTCATACTGTTGTTCAAACATAATGGAGTAGAGTAAAACAGATTGGAACCAATTTGAATAAACAGAAAAAAATTTTGACCATAAATATAAATGCATCCAATCTTAAAACCTTGCATTCGAATTTGATTAAGGACTGAGTTCACATAATGACTAAGGTTTCACATGTATTGCATAATGACTAAGGTTTCACATGTATTGCATCATATTACATCATATTTTTCTCCCCCTTTTGTCATCATAAAAAAATTTAAAGGGATCAATGAAAATGAGATGTTCAAGTTAGCATATATAAGAAGCTCTCATCACTAGGATTTCATCATTGAGCTTCAGAATAGAAAATATTACATAAAAAATATTTAACAAGTTCAGAATAGAAAATGCAACAAAATGCTTAGAAAACTGAACAAAATACAGTAAAGAGATTAGAAGAGAAGGCTTAGTCTTGTGATGATGAGGTTGTTGGGGAGGCTCGGCTCACTCCTTTCCTGACTGCCAAGTGCTTGACTCTTCCTTGACTGAATAAGATTGTTGCTGGAGATACAATTGCAGCTTGAGCTACTTGGCTCCCTGCCACTGGTGGATCTTCAAGAGCATGTTCTTGTTCTTCTTCTTCTGCTATAGTCTCTTCATTTCCACCCTTATTATCATCTTCATCACTGCTATCTTGATTATCTTCTTTCTCTGCTTCTCTTTTTCTTTCCTCCTCCTTTCCATCTTGAGGTTTAGAGGTTCCTTCACCACTTTGAGTATTTCTCATAAGGATATCTTCAATGTGTTTTACTCTATTTTCCAGTCCATCCAATTTTCCAAGAACCATTGGAGCAAATGACTCAAAGAATTTATACATTTTCTCCATTTCCTTGACATGATTGTTCAAGGCTTCTTGGAATGTTTTGGCTATAATGGTGTCCCCTCTAGATACTCCTTTACTACTAGACTTAACTCCAGCTTCTTCTTCAAATAATCTCCTTTTTGTTGGGGGTTGCTCCCCCTCACTTGAGGTGTCATGTTTTCTTTTTGTTTTCATTTCCCTAGCAAGGGTTTCCTCTTCATCCTCTTCTTCTTCTTCCTCTTCACTCTCTATAACTTTCTCTCTTTCTATCCTTTTCGGAGGAGTTTCTCTTTTTGTCCTCCATACATTATCCTCATCATGAACTAATTGTATTCTCTTAAGAGTTTCATTTGTATAAATTTCACCACTCTTAAAAGTTTTCCCTCTTCCAGGAAGTTTGATCTTAAAATGCTTGAATATTCTGGTTAATAACCTTCCAAATGGGAATGCCTTGGTTACTGTTTTTCTGGCTGCAATCATATGTTTCAATGCTATATACCCAAAATTCATCCTTCTATTCTCATGCAGGGCTAACATGATTACCATATGCATATTTCCAACTGATGACTTATGTCCAAAATTAGGAACAATCATTGTGGTCACCATGTGATGTAAAACTCTACCTCTAGCATCCAAATTCTTAATTTCCCTTTCCTTTATGGCCCTAAACTCTCTTCCATTTGTAAATGCATCTTCAAATCTAACATGTGTGAATAGTTCACGATCATAGCAATGCATGGATGCTCGAATAATATCTAGCTCCCTCATCTCCTACTCCACATATTCTATTTATCAATCCTTCATTGAATTCAATGTCCATTTGTGATACTCTAGATGAATACCATTGTATCACATTATCCCCTATCATCTCAATTCTATCCTCTTTCAGATTTGCATAGAATTCATATATCAAAGTGGGATAAAATTCTTCATCAATGAAGAGCAAACTACTCCAACCAATATCATTGAAATGAGATAGGACAATATCCATATTTGACAGACTTATCAATATCTACCTTGTATCCGGGGAATGATTTTTCTACTATTCTTATTCCATTCATCAAATTCATGAGTAGATTTGATAGAGATAAACCCTGTCAACTCCGGATTGTGTTTGAGGAATGCGAATCTTTCTTGGTCGATTGAGGATTGGATCTCTATCTCCTTCCTTAGCCTTTCCTTTTTTTTCTCAACATTGGGCATCTTTGTTCTCACCATGATGTTTTCTCTTGAGAAGGATTTGTTTTCTCGTATGAAATTAGGGCTTAGACGTTTAAAAATGAAGGAAAATCGGGATGAGAGTGTGGGATTTTGAAGGGATTTTTGATTCGGATGTGAATGGGTGTGAGATGTTTTTAAAAAGGATGTGAAATTCGAAGTAGTAATGTTGAAGAGATTGTTTCAGCTTTATTTAAAAAGTCTCGTTCGTAAAATTCGAGTCAACCGATTTTTCAGTGTCAACGTCCGAATTTTTGAGGGAAAGTTTCTGTTTCTTGACTCAGAAAATTCGGTCGACTCGAATTTTCTCGACTCGACGTCCGAATTCTTGATCAAAAGTCTCGTTTCTTGACACTCGTGAAAATTCGGTCGACCGAATCTTCTGCAGTGCATCCGAATTTTGAATCAAAAATTTCTCGCATTCATCATGACTTCAACAAACACATTAGTCATTGAATCTTGAAATTCCTAAGAGTCTTCTTAGGTGATTGAACCTTTCCTCACCAAAGGCTTTGTAAATATGTCAACAATTTGATCATTTGTATTTATATATTCTAAGCATATATCTTTCTTAATCACATGGTCACGAATAAAATGATGTTTTATCTCTATATGCTTAGTCCTAGAATGTTGAATAGGATTTATGCTCAAGTTAATGGCACTAGTATTATCACATAATATGGGAACACAATTGAATTTAAGACCATAATCAAGTAAAGTATGCTGCATCCATAACAATTGTGCACAACAACTACTGCAGACTATGTATTCAGACTTTCGCAGTGGATAAAGACACACAAGCTTGCTTTTTACTAAACCAAGATACAAGACAACTACCAAGAAATTGACAATGCCCACTTGTGCTTTTACGTTCAACTTTACATCCAAAGATAATCCGCGTCGAATATCCAATAAGTTCAAAAGATGAAGTTTTCGAAAACCAAAGGCCATAATCATGAGTATCAATCAAGTAACGAAAAATTCGTTTAACGTAAATTAGATGAGATTCTTTAGGACAAGATTGGAATCTAGCACACAAGCATACAGACAAACATAATATCCGGTCTACTAGTCGTGAGATAGAGTAAACTTCCTATCATACCTCTATATAATTTTTCATCAATACTTTTACCTTTCTCATCTTTGTCAAGTTTAGTTGATGAACTCATTGGAGTACTAATTCCTTTTGCATGGTCCATTCCAAACCTTTTCAATAGCTCCTTAGTATATTTTGCTTGGTTGATGAAGACTCCATCCTTGGTTTGCTTAATTTGTAGTCCAAGGAAGAAACTTAGTTCTCCCATCATGCTCATCTCAAATTCATTTTTGCATAGTTTTTAGCAAACTCTTCACAAAGAGAAGTATTAGTAGAACAAAAAATGATATCATCAACATAGATTTGAACAAGCAAAATATCAGTTTTAGAAGATGTTTTAATAAAAAGAGTTGTGTCTACTTTTCCTTTAGTAAAACCTTTTGAGAGAAGAAAACCACTTAATCTTTCATACCAAGATCTTGGAGCTTGTTTTAGTCCATATAGAGCTTTAGATAATTTGAAAACATGATTTGGAAATTTTTCATGAATAAATCCAGGAGGTTGTTCTACATAAACTTCTTCTTCAATAAAACCATTTAGAAAAGCACTTTTGACATCCATTTGAAATAGTTTAAAGTCTTTAAAACAAGCAAATGCCAAGAGTATTCTGATAGACTCTAATCTGCTCACTGGAGCAAAAGTTTCATCATAATCAATACCTTTCTTCTTGATTGAAGCCTTGAGCAACAAGTCTAGCTTTATTTCTAACTACTTCTCCTAGTTCATTTAACTTATTTCTAAATATCCATTTTGTACCAATAATGAGAATGATCATGAGGTCTAGGAACAAGATTCCAAACTTTATTTCTCTCAAACCGATTTAACTCTTCTTCCATAGCAATAATCCAGAAATTATCACACAATGCATCATCAATATTTTTTAGGTTCAATAGGTGATAAAAGTGCAAAATTATCAATAAAGTACCGTCTTGTTTTAACTCCTTGAGAGACATCACCAATGATTTGCTCCTTAGGATGACTTCTTGCATATGTGAGATCCTTTTGGAAGCTCTTGATTATTGCTTGATTGACCATCATGTTCTTGCTCCATTATTTCTTCTTCTTTAGCATGATCTTCCAATGTAGGTATTTGGTGTTGAGTTTGATTTTCAACCATTGACTGAACTCGTATCATCTTCATTTCTTCTTTGAAGATAAATATTAGATTCATCAAAAAGTTACATGAATAGTTTCTTCAACACATAATGTCCTTTTTATTATAGACTCTATAAGCCTTTTTTATTAGATGAATAGCCTAGAAATATACCTTCATCGATTTCTGTCAAACTTACCAAGATTGTCACTAGTATTTAAAATAAAGCATTTACAACCAAATACTTTAAAATAGACAATTGATGGAGTTTTTATCAAATAGAAGTTCAAAAGGTGTTTTTTCTTATAAAAGGTCTTAGTAAAACTCTATTCATTACATAGCATGTTGTATTTACAGACTTTCATCTCAAAAGTACTTAGGTAAAGAGTTTTCAAAAAGCATTGATCTAGCCATTTCTTGTAATGTTCTGTTTTTCCTCTCAACAACTCCATTTTGTTGAGGTGTTTTGGCTGCTGAAAAATTATGAGTGATACCATACTCATCACAAAATTTTGTAAAATCTTGATTGCAAAACTCTCTTCCATTATACCTTCTAATAGATATTAGATTGCAATTAAGAGAAATTTGAACCTTCTTAAAAAGTTTTGAAAATTCATAAAATGTTTCATCTTTTTGTGATAAAAATATTACCCATGTAAATCTGGAAAAATCATCAACAATCACATAAGCATATCTTTTACCACCAAGACTAGTAGTCCTCATAGGTCCAAATAAGTCCATGTGAACTAGTTCAAGAGGTTTTGAGGTAGACACCATTTTCTTTGGTTTGAAGGATGTTTTTGATTGTTTTCCATATTGACAAGCATCACAAATCCGAGTTTTGTCAAAATGCATTTTTGGTAATCCTCTAACTAGTTCTTGAGTAGAAAGTTTGTTCAATAAATCCATGCTCACATGTCCTAATCTTCAATGCCATAAAAATCCATCATTGTCATGTATTGCAAGACATTTAATGTCATTAGTAATAAGCTCATCAAGATATAACACATATACATTACTTACTCTTTTAGCTACAAAGATAGTTTTATTGCTTGCATTATCAAGAATAGTACAAGTATCACATTTAAACTCTACTTTGCAACCATTATCACATAATTGGCTAATGCTAAGTAAATTATATTTTAAACCATCAATAAGTAAAACTTGTTTGATAAGAGGGAATGAACCTTTACCAATGTTACCTAATCCAAGTATTTTCCCTTTCTTCTTATCACCAAAAGTGACAAAGCCTTCACTTGTAGCTTGAAGCTCACTAACAAGTGATGCATTTCCAGATCATGTGTCTTGAACAGCCACTATCAAGAAACCATTTTGTGGCATTTGATCTTGAAGCAAATTGTACCTATACCAAATTAGAAAGAGTGATTTTTGGTACCCATATCTTCTTGGGTCCAAGAGGGTTAGTGATGATTCCTTTAACTTTCCATATAGTCTTTACTCCAGCTTTCTATCTTTCTTTTTTATAATGCATTTAAACACTTTGTGTCCATGCTTACCACAATATGTACAGCAAGTATGAGACCTATAATGAGAAGATTCTTTAACAAATGTCTCTTTTGGTTTTGAATGAAGGCAATCATGTGTAAAACCTAGACCATGCTTTACAAGTGAGGATCTTTGATACCCAAGTAATTTATTTAAATTGTTTCTTCCATTTGTAAATTTCTCAATGCATAAAGTAAGATCATTAACTTTCCTTTTTAAAACCTCATGATCTTTTAGCATTGATTCAAGAGAAATAATTTTTGAACACAGACTTTTTGTTTTCAAAAGATACATCTTGTATGGTAGTGTTCAAAACTTCCTTTTCAATAGTAAGAGAATTTATGGTCTCAAGAAATCTATCATTTTCAAGACATAATTTTGAATTTTCATTTGAAAGATCACTAATTTTGGATTTTATTTCTTTATTTCTTCTTGAAGCCTTTTTTAGTTCTTCATACAATTCTGGAATTAAATCACTAGAATCAATATCATCATCACACAAATTTGAAATAGAAGGAGAAGATTGTACCTCATCATCAATGGCCATGAAGCATAAGTTGGCCTTTCCTTCACTTTCATCTTCACTTTCCCCTGTTGATCCCATGTTCCAGCTAGTCCTTTTCCTTTCTTGGCAGATTTCTTTCTGTTTTTGCTTTCTCTTTCCCTTTCCAACACTCTGGGACGATCAGCAATAAGATGCTCAGTACTTTTTGCATTCAAAGCACTGAGGTTTATATGATGAAGATTGTCCACTCTTCTTGACTGGTTTTCTTCCTTTCTTGAGAAATTCCTTTTTGTAGAATCTCTTGAACTTCTTCACTGCCATTGCAATTTCTTCTTCTCCACTCGTTTCCACCTTCTTCTTCACTTGAAGATTGTTCTTGTTCACTCAAGTTGTTTGAGGCATTTAGCACTACTCCTTTTCTCCCCTTTTCCTCATCTTCCTTATCATTCAACCTCTTCATCTTCATTTCATGAGTAAGTAGTGATCCAATGAGTTCTTCAAGAGGAAGAGTTTTTAGATCTTTGGACTCCTCAATAGCTAGTGTCTTTGGCTGCCAAGATTTTGGTAGAGCATCCAAGATCTTTCTGTTTTGCTCTCCCATAGTATAGCCTTTACCATAAGCTTTCAAGCCATTGAAAATGTTAGTAAACCTAGTAAACATATCACTAATATTTTCACCTTGTTTCATAGTAAACAATTCATAATCTCTAACAAGTATAGTAAGTTTAGATTCTTTAACTTGATTAGTACCTTCATGTGTAATTTGAAGTAATCTCCACATATCATGTGCAGAATCACACCCACTAACTCTATTATATTCAGTAACATCTAGAGCACAGCTCAATATATTCATGGCTTGATAATTTAGAGTCATTTTCCTTGAATCATGCTCATCAAATTCATCAGTAGATTTGGGTTCAGGAGTTACTCCATCTGCTCTCATTTTCATTGGGACATAGGGACCTTTCTCAATTATGTTCCATAAATCAAAGTTAATAGAAAAAATATATATTTTAACTCTAGACTTCCAAAATGTATAATTTGTTCCATCAAACAATGGAGGTCTGCTTGTAGAAGATCCTTCTAGATAAGGTAGATTTGACATATTAGCCATAGGATCTTTGTCTTCTAGGTTGTAAAACCACACAAAGAAGGTCCTGCTCTGATACCAATTGAAATACCTAAGAGGGGGGGTGAATTAGGTATTTGGCTAATTTTCACAAATTCAAACATTATAGATGAGCAGATCTATTGCAGATTAAGTGAATGAGAATAAACCACAGTTTATGACAAAGCAGTATAAGAAATGTAAACAAATGAACACAAACAATTTATAGTGGTTCGATCCTCAAGATCTACCTCCACTACCTTAAGCATACACTTAAGGATTTCAATAATTCTACTATGTGCTCAAGTTCACAGATTACAGGAGAGGTTCACCACACTTTGGTTTTACACATACAACCTCTACTTGTAATTTTTACAAACAAGGCTCACCAACCTATGGTTTTATATCTCAAACAACCTTGAATCACAACTTCAAGGATCACCCTTATCTAAAGGGTTTTATGTTATCAAGATAACCTTGCTAGAGCTAGTAGAACAATACAAGTGATTAAGTAAAGAAGAGTGTGTAGATGTTACCACTGGTTGGTAGAATTTACACAAAATTGCACCTTCACACTTTGATGTCTTTGGATTGATCAATTTAATGCACAAGATGTAAGAGAGCTTGAGAAATGTTTGTAATTGACTTTTGAAAGTTTAGAATATTCAAATTGTAAGTACGTGCAAAAGATTGCACGTTTATAGCTTTTATAGAATTTGAAAATCAGTTGAAACAAACTATAAAACGGCTAGTTAACGGCTACTTTCAGAAATTTCGGACGACCGATTTCTGCGTCCGAATTTTTTCTGGACGACCAATTCTTCCTCGCTTGCGTCCGAATCTTCTTCCGAATTTCTCTCGGAAGAACAAGTAACCATGCTGAAGACCAAAATTCGGACGATCGAATTTTTCTTCATGCGTCCGAATCTTCTTCCGAATTTCTCCGGAAGAACAATGAGTAAATTTTGCTACCAAATTCGGACGACCGAATTTAATGGAATTGTGTTCAAACTTTGTAAAACCATTTGAAACTAATCTTCCAAATATTTGAAATACATTTGATATATATAGATAACTTATATAGACAAATATAAGTTTGAAAACCATCATCAAACTCATTTGATCATTTAAAGTTTACTTAAAAACTTTTAGAACACAAAACCATATTTTCTAAAGATTCATTCAAAAGTCTTTTTAAACTTAAGAAACCAATTTTTATGCTCTCTTATGCATTCAATAGACTCCAAGACATACAAGGGTAGAGTTCACATAGATATTACCTATCATCATACCTACTCTACACTTCAAGTCTTCAATGCCTTGAGTTTATCTTTGAATACACCTCAAAAGACTCATAGCTTAATGAGGTTGTTCTTTGCTCTTCCTTTTGAAGGCAATGAGACTTCAAACTTCTTTCTTCACAAATCCTATCACACAATATAAACATATTAGTTCTCATCAATATTTGTCATGAATCAAAATTACATGATTTGCCCTTAGGGCTTACACTTCTTTATCTGATCGGAAATTGTAATATACCTACATGATTGTTTTTAGTTAGTTGCCTATATTACCCTTTGAAAAAAAGAAAAAATGAAAAAAATGAAAAAAATACATACATACATACCCACATATATATATATATATATATATATATATATATATATATATATTTATTTATTTATTTATTTATTGTTTTGAAGGCTTACTATATATCCTTTGATACCTTTATTGTGTTTATTGAAAATTTATCATTATGATCAGAAATTTGTCATCATTGAGGTATACACTTGTGGGTTGACAAAGATGGATGATGATGGAAAGTTGTGCGTTGAATCATAATTTGCACAAACTTGTTGACTTTAAAGTGAGAGGATTTTGACGAGGATGTTTGTGATTGGATACATGGGAATGGTGACATTCCTTTGTGTGTAAAAGGGTTATCACTTTTGCTTTTTATCCCGTTCCTTTCCCTTTAGCTCTCATTTCTTTGATTTTGAATCCCTTATTCTTCCTTTGGTAACCTTCACTTTCCCTTAACCTAAAGTTGCAAGCATCAAAGTCCTACCTAATGTAGGTTGAACATTGGTTACTATATTAGTGGAGAGGCTTTGTAGATGCTAGGCTTATGGGGCATTATGCTCTCTTGTTTGTGAATTCTTTGGCAAAAAATTATGAAATTTAGCCCCATAATTATTAAGCTCTTGTATTGTTTGGGAACACACACACCCCCAAATTCTTACTTGCGTTATGTGTCATAGGGTGATTGTTTGATCTTTGTGATGGGAATTTGAGATGACTTTTAGATTGATTGTGTAGACTTGTTTAACATTTTCCCTAGAAGCAATGCTCTCCTTATTTTGTCCTTCGAAAGATCTTCAACATACTCTCCTTATCTCTTGTATTTATCTATTAGTGGTTAGTGGTTTTGCAATCGTATTGCTTGGGGACAAGTAATGTCTATGTGTGGGGGAGCTTGATATATACTGCTCTATTTTAATGATCATTTTAACCTTGAAATTTTATATTTCAGTCACCATTTATACTCTCTTCCTTTCTTCCTTTGTTTTAGGTGAGTTTATTGAAGATTTAGAGTACAATGAAGCTAGGAAGAAGATTCTACACACTTGGAATGAAAAAAGGAGATAAAAGGTTTTCCTAAGTGGAACAGAGCATTTTCAAGTGAAGCTTTGATCTCTTAAAAGAATTCAAATAAAGAAGGGGCCTTCTTAATAATTGTAGAGGACATTCTGAAGCTTCCAAAATGGTAAAATTCATCTCAATCCAAACTCATTTGGCCTCCCTAAATATAGTAAAAAGTCAATGTTTTTGGATGAAGTTTCAGTTTCAACAAAGAGAAAGTAATATGATCATATATTGAGCTATAGACAAACTTCTTTGGAAAGATAAGATCCATATGTACAACTTTCATGAAGATTGTAAGCCTATATAATCCGATTTCATGCTTTAAATTCACTGAGAAATCAAATAATTGTTGCACTCATGGTTTTGCTTCAGAACAAGGCTAAAAAAGGCTGCACTACTATAGGAAACCCGAGTGCAAATGGTGCTTCATGGAAGGATCCAAGCAGAGCCATTTGCAAGAGGCCAGGCGGTGCCACTTGGACCACCCTAGGCAGCGCTACTTGAGCCGAAGTACACAAATCTGCACTTTTCCCTCCCATTTGTTCGAAATTTGGTTTCTAATCTTTATATGATATGACATTCGACACCTTTGATGAATTTAGACGAATTACTATGACCAATATATAATTAGTATATATATGTATTATGATTATGCATATATATAATTATCTATAGTCGAGTAAAAAGTTATGTAATGTATTTGTTTTGTACTACTTATGTTTAAGATAAATCTTTCATTGAGAATGAAATTTATTAAATATTTTAGATTTTTTTATTTTCTTAGTTTAGGGATATAGAAAATAGAATTTGATTTCTATACGGTTCAAATCGGATTCAAATTTACATGGTCAATTTCAAAATAATATATTAAAATATAACATAATAAATTGCATCTTATAATATTTTATTTCTTTGAGTTCTATTATAAATAAGATTATTTAAAAAATTAATATAGTCTAGTATTACATAAATAATTATAATACATGTTATTAATTTTACTAATATAATATATACATATATAGTATAAATAAAATAATTACAGAAAAATATTACAACATCAAGCTTGGGCTAGTGGAAGGGCATGTTGAGAAACCGGGTTGGGCTGGACGCACGAAAGCTGTTGGTGCCGGTCTTGAACGGCAGAATGCTGCGCGGGTAGCCAAGGCGGCAAGGCAGAACGGCCGTTTGGCCTCATACATGAGTTTGTGGGCAAAGTTTGCTAGAAATAATGAAGAGCAAGCCACATTGAATGCCAAACTTACAAACGACTTCCATTACTGAAGGAGGGAATTGTGGCATGAACAATGAGAAACGGTCTATAACGGCTGCAATAACTAAGAGGACCATTACAAACGATTGCAATCATTAATGGGAGGACATTATGGCTAAAATCATGAAGACTCCAACAATCTAGTCTGCTTCTATAAATAAGAGCTCTTAGTCTCATTGTAAGCTATCCAGAAAGCTATTGAGATATCTTTATTCCGGCTTGTAATAGCATAGGCTATTCTTGTATCTTCGGCTTTCCTTTGCGTAGTGCTTGGAACGCTTGGGCTTAGCAATGCTGGTGTAGTGCCAGGTTGTTAGGATTAATAGGCTTAGCAACTTGAGTGTCGTACTGGGTTGTTAAGAGTGCTGGTGTAGTACCAGCTAATTATCTTGTACTTTGCTTTTATTCAATAAACATAAAACGTGGAACTTCCACACCAAAAAAGTATCTCTCATATACTTAGTCCCATTTCTGCTACACTTTGCCCCATACTTGCCGAGTTGGTGCCTTGGCCGCAAGCCTCCGCGCAGCCTTGGGAAAACGTACGGCGCACCCCGCTACCGGGATCCTAGCATTGGTGCTTTCTTTGGGAGAAGGTATACTTTCTCAACTGACCTTTCTCGTTTATTTGTGATGGCTGCCCCAGAACATCAAGTTGGTGAGGAAATCTCACACTCAACACTTGAGCTGAATGGATCGGGTAACATTCGAGATGGAAGGTATGCAGGCTAATTTCACCAAACTTTTTTGCGTGCTAGAGAATCAAAATGTTGGTTCTTTGAGCAAACCAGCTCTTGAACCACGTGTGCGGTCACATATTGTGAGGAGAACTATTGGGCCCAGTGATGAAGAAGACGGTTCCAAAATTCACTGCATGAACGTCGTGCCAGTCCTAAACGACCCAGAATGGTGTTCCCAACCTTTGAGAAAGGAGACCCTACATAATGGATTTCCAAAGCCAAATACTTCTTTGCCAAGCAGAACATTCCACGTGAGGAAAAAGTGGAGTATGTTTCTTATTTCCTTTGCGGCAAAGCAAACCAGTGGTGGCGATGGTTGAGATCGGCTTACGAACGTGACCGGAGACGGCTTGGGTGGACACGGTTCACCAAGGAGCTATTTGATCGTTTTGGCCCCTCCAGCATTGTGAACTTTGACGGGCAGTTAGCTAAACTCCAGCAAGAGGCCAGCTTGGAGGAATATTTGGAGGACATTGGACGTTTGGCCGCTCGATTGATTGACGATGGTAGAAAGTTAGAAAAATGAACATCAAAACCCGTCTTAAAAGAGCCAATACCAGAAGAAAGTGAAGAAATAAAACGGAAAGAACTTGAAAAGTACACATGACTATGGCCTTTGGTTTTCAAAAACTTCATCTTTTGAACTTATTGGATATTCTGATGCTGACTATGCTGGTTGTAAAGTTGAACGTAAAAGCACAAGTGGTCATTGTCAATTTCTTGGTAGTTGTCTTGTATCTTGGTTTAGTAAAAAGCAAGCTTGTGTGTCTTTATCCACTGCAGAAGCTGAATACATAGCTGCAGGTAGTTATTGTGCACAATTGCTATGGATGCAGCATACCTTACTTGATTATGGTCTTAAATTCAATTGTGTGCCCATACTATGTGATAATACTAGTGCCATTAACTTGAGCATAAATCCCATTCAACATTCTAGGACTAAGCATATAGAGATAAAACATCATTTTATTCGTGATCATGTGATTAAGAAAGATATATGCCTAGAATATATAAATACAAATGATCAAATTGCTGACATATTTACAAAGCCTTTGGCTGAGGAAAGGTTCAATCACCTAAGAAGACTCTTAGGAATTTCAAGATTCAATGACTAATGTGTGTATTGAAGTTTTGATGAATACAGGAAATTTTCTATTCAAAATTCGGATGCACTACAGAAAATTCGGTCGACCGAATTTTCTGAGTGACAAGAAACAGAGACTTTTGATAAAGAATTTGGACGCAGGTTAGAAAATTCGGTCGACCGAATTTTCTGAACTGAAGAAACAGAAACTTTTGATCGAAAATTCGGACGCAGACCTGAAAAATCGGTTGTCCGAAGTTTACGGACGTGACCATTTAAATGATGATTAAACAATCTTCTCAACACTTCAACTTCCGAATTTCACATCCTTTTTAAAACCTCTCATGCCCATTCACATCCGAATCAAAATCCCTTCAAAACCACACATTCTCATCCCGATTTTCTTTCACTTTCAAACTTCTAACAATAATTTCATACAGAAAACCAATACTTCTCAAAAGAAAACATCATGGTGAGAACAAAGAAGCCAAATGTTGAGAAAGGAAAAGGAAAGGCTAAGGAAGGAGATGGAGACTCAATCCTCAATCAACCAAGAAGAATTCGAATTCCTCAAACACTATCTGGGGTTGACAGGTTTGTCTCTATTAAGGCTACTCATGAATTTGATGAATGTAATAAGATTAGTAGGAAAATCATTCCTGGATATAAGGTGGATATTGATAAACTGTCAAGCATGGATATCCTATCTTATTTCAATGATATTGGTTGGAGTAGTTTGCTATTCATTGATGAAGAATACTATCCTACTTTGATATATGAATTCTATGCAAACTTGAAAGAGGAGAGAATTGAGATGATAGGAAATAATGTGATACAATGGTATTCATCTAGAGTATCACAAATAGACATTGAATTCAATGAAGGATTGATAAATAGAATTTGTGGGGTGGGTGACGATGGAGCTAGATATTATTCACAATCCATGCATTGCTATGATCGTGAACTCCTCACATATGTTAGATTTGAAGAAGCATTTACCAATGGAAGAGAGTTTAGAGCTATAAAGGAAAGGGAAATCAAGAACTTGGATGCTAGAGGTAGAGTGATGCATAACATGGTAACTACAATGATTGCTCCTAATTTTGGACACAAGTCATCAGTTGGAAATATGCATATGGTAATCATGTTAGCCCTGCATGAGCATAGAAAAATGAACTTTGGGTATATAGCCTTGAAACACATGATTACTGCAAGAAAAACAGTAACCAAGGCATTCCCATTTGGAAGGTTATTGACAAGAATCTTTAAGCATTTTAAGATCAAACTTCCGGGAAGAGGGCAAGCCTTTAAGAGTGGTGAAATTTACACTAATGAAACTCTTAGGAGAATGCAATTAGTTCATGATGAGGATAATGTATGGAGGACAAAAAGAGAAACCCCTCCGAAAAGAATAGAAAGAGAGAGAATAATAGAAAGTGAAAAGGAGGAAGAAGAAGAGGATGAAGAGGAAACCCTTGCTAGGGAAATGAAAACAAAAAGGAAGCATGACACCTCAAGTGAGGGAGAGCAACCTCCAACAAAAAGGAGACTGTTTGAAGAAGAAACTGGAATTGGGTCAAGTGGTAAAGGAGTAACTAGAGGTGACACCATTGTAGCCAAAGCATTCCAAGAAGCCTTGAACAATCATGTCAAGGAAATGGAGAAAATGTATCAGTTCTTTGAGTCATTTGCTCCAATGGTTCTTGGAAAATTAGATGGACTGGAGAATAGAGTGAAGCACATTGAAGAAATCCTTATGAGAAACACTCAGAGTGGTGAAGGACCCTCTAAGCCTCAAGATGGAAATGAGGAAGAAAGAGATAGAGAAGCAAAGAAAGGAGACAATAAGGACAGCAGTGATGAAGATGATGATCAGGGTGGAAATGAAGAGATCATGAGAGAAGAAGAAGAGCAAGAACATGCTCATGAAGATCCACCACTGGCAGGAAGTCAAGTAGCTCAAGCTGAAATTGTATCTCCAGCAACAATCTCTTTCACTCAAGGAAGAGTGAAGCACTTGGCCATCAAGAAAGGAGTGAGTCGAGCCTCCCCATCAACCTCAACATTACAAGACTAAGACTTCTTTTCTAATCTCTTTACTGTATTTTGTTCATTTGCTTATCTTATTAAGCATTTTGCTGCATTTTTTATTCTGAATTTGTTAAGTATTTTGCTGCATTTTATGTAATAGTGAAGCTCAATGATGAAATCCCAGTGATGAGAGCTTCTTTTATATGCTAAATTGAAAGTCTCATTTTCATTGATCCCTTTATTTTTTAACGATGACAAAAGGGGGAGAAAAATATGCTGCAATATGTGAACTTAGTCTTAAATGATGCTGCAATATGAGTTTTTTATGCATTAAAATTCGGATGCAAGGTTTAAAGAATTGGATGCATCCATATCTATGGTCAAAATGTACTCTTTTGTTGTTCAAATTGATTCAAATCTCTCTTAATCTCTTCCATTATGTTTGAACAACATTATGAAACCTTTATTTCACTTTAAACTTCAATTATATTGAATCTATTGCAGTTTGGACATGAGTTTAAAAATTCGGACGCATGGGTTTAAAAATTCGGACGCATGTGGTTCAAAATTCGGATGCATGCTATAAAATTTGGGTGCATTCATATTTCACTATCAAAATGTGCTCCTTTGTTGTTCAAATTGATTCAAATATGTTTTAATCTCTTCTAATATGTTTGAACAACCTTAGGAAAGCTTATTTACAAAATTTGCAGCTTTCATTTTACTTATTTTAAAGTTTGGACTTGATATGTCAAAATTCGGATGCATAGTATCTCTACACCAAACTTGTTGAAAAATGAGCACAATCTAAGGGGGAGCATTGTTAAACATTTATAACCTTTAAAACCTCTCTTAGAATCTTTTCTAAATGCTTAAATGCTATATCTTTTATCCTAATTGTTGGAAGGAAGGAGGTAAATGGAGGTTGGTTGGGTCATAGGCTCATATTGAGCCTTTTTGTATGTCAATGTGCCAAATTGGTTGTTCTCTATCATTGACATGAATACTTCTTTGTACTACCCTGTTTAAATCCATCACATCTTGCATCAAAGTTTGTCATCATCAAAAAGGGGGAGATTGTTAGCCCTAAGGGCAAATCATGTAATTTTGATTAATGACAAATATTGATGAGAACTAATATGTATATATTGTGTGATAGGATTTGTGAAGTAAGAAGTTTGAAGTCTCATTGCCTTCAAGCCAAAGAGCAAGAACAACCTCAATAAGCTATGAGTCTTTTGAGGTTTATTCAAAGATGAACTCAAGGCATTGAAGACTTGAAGTGTAGAGTAGGTATGATGATAGGTAATATCTATGTAAACTCTACACTTGTATGTCTTGGAGTCTATTGAATGCATAAGAGAGCATAAAATAGGTTTCTTAATTTTAAAAGGCTTTGAATAAATTCTTAATAAATGTGGTTTTGTGTCCTAAAAGTTTTTAAGTAAACTTTATATGATCAAAGGAATTTGATTTTGGTTTTCAAACTGATATATGTCCAAAAAAGTTTTCTATATATACCAAATGTGTTTGAAATTCTTGGAAGTTAAATCTCAAATGATTTTACAAAGTTTGAACATGATTCCAAGAAATTCGGTCGTCCAAATTTGGTAGCAAAAGTTTACTACTGTTCTTCCAGAGAAATTTGGAAGAAGATTTGGACGCATGAAGAAAAATTCGGTTGTCTGAATTTTGGCCCTCAGCATGGTCACTGTTTTTCCAGAGAAATTCATACGAAGATTCGGACAAAGCAGGAAGAATTCGGTCGTCCGAAAAATTCGGACGTAGAATTCGGTCGTCCGAATTTCCTGAAAATAGCCGTTAACTAGCCGTTTTATAGCTGTTTCAACTGATTTTCAAATTCTGTAAAAGCTATAAACGTGCAATCTTTTAGTAGTTTTGAATCCTTGAATACTCTAAGCTTTCTAAAGTCATTTACAAACATTTCTCAAGCTCTCTTATGTCTTGTGTATTCAATTGATCAATCCAAAGACATCAAAGTGTGAAGGTGCAACTTTGTGTAATTTCTACCAACAAGTGGTAACATCTACACACTCATCTTTACTTATTAAATTGTGTTGGTCTACTAGCTCTAGCAAGGTTATCTTGATAACATAAAACCCTTTAGATAAGGGTGATCCTTGAAGTTGTAATTCAAGGTTGTTTGAGATATAAAACCATAGTGTGGTGAGCCTTGTCTGTAAAAGTTACTAGAAGAGGTTATAAGTGTAAAACCATAGTGTGGTGAGCCTCTCTTGTAATCTATGAACTTGAGCACATAGTAGAGTAATTGAAATCCTTAAGTGTAGGCTTAAGGTAGTGGAGGTAGATCTTTAGGATCGAACCACTATAAATTGCTTATATTCATTGGTCTACATTTCTTATATTGCTTTGCCATAAATTGTTTCTCTCTTGTCCATATAATCTGTTATTGATCTATACAAATAAAAAGTTTGATTTTGCAAAAATTAGCCAAATACCTAATTCACCCCCCTCTTAGGTATTTCATTAAGATTTCTCAGAGATTCAAAACTTACAAAATTTTGAGTTTATGGCTTTATAGATTTCAAAAATCAATTTTAACAGTAATAAAACAGCTAGTAACGGTTAGTTTTTGAGGAGTTCGGACGTCCGAACTTGCTTCTTAGCGTCTTAACTTTCATCCGAACATCATTGTGACAAGTTGCCTGGAAAATTTCGAACGTCCGAACTTTTCCTTCTGCGTCCGAAGCGTCCGAACTTTCGTCCAAATTTCTCTGAAAAAATAGTAACCATGCTATCAGGGAAGATTTGGACGTCCGAATTTTTTTCTTTGCGTCCGAACTTGCGTCTGAATTTCTCTGGAAGCGCAATAGCCATTTTCAAAGTTTGGACATCCGAACTTGCATCCGAACTGACCAAACTTTGTCAAAACATTTGAAAATCAATCTTAATAAGTTTGAAAACATTTTGTATAAATAGGTAAGTCATTTAAACACTTTTAAACTCAAAAACCGTTACCAAAATACTTTGATCATCCAAAGTTTACTCAAGATCATTCAAGACTTAAAAAACATACTTGTCATTCAAAAGTTCATTCAAAGCCATTTAAGATTGAAAACAAGTTTTGTGCTCTCTTATGCATTCAACAAATTCCAAGACATACAAGTGTGGGGTTTACAAAAGAATATACCTATTAAGCATATGTATCCTACACTTCGTCTTCAATGCCTTTAATCATCTTTGAACAAAACTCTTCAATCTTCAATCAGTTTGACATATTGGAGTTGTTCTTGCAGTTTGGCTTTAAGCCAATAAGACTTCATACTTCTTAATCCAACAATCCTATCACACAAATGACATAAAGATTTGCCCTTAGGGCTAACAATCTCCCCCTTTTTTTATGATGACAAACTTTGATGCAAAATGTGATGGATTTAAACAATGTAGAACAAAAAAGTATAGATGTCAATTATAGATAATAACCAATTTAGCATGTTGACATTCAAAAGGCTCAATAAGAGTCTATGGCCCAACCAACCTCCATTAACCTCCTTCCTTCCAACAAACGATTGGGATAGGATATATAGCATTTAATCATTTAGAAAAGGTTCTAAGAGAGGTTT
Organism: Rauvolfia tetraphylla; assembly: GCA_030512225.1. NCBI lineage: Eukaryota > Viridiplantae > Streptophyta > Magnoliopsida > Gentianales > Apocynaceae > Rauvolfia > Rauvolfia tetraphylla. Next base: position 5,018,856 of record JAJQKT010000012.1, read on the forward strand.
TAAGGTTGTAAAAGTTTAACAATGCTCCCCCTTAGATTGTGCTCATTTTTCAACAAGTTTGGACTTGAGATGTTGTGAATCCAAATTTTGACATATCAAGTCCGGACTGTAAAATAAGTGAAATGAAAGCTGCAATTTTTGAAAATAAACTTTTCCAAGGTTGTTCAAACATATTAGAAGAGATTAAAACATATTTGAATCAATTTTAACAACAAAAGAGCACTTTTTGGCAACAAAATATGGATGCATCCGAATTTCTGAAACATGCATCCGAATTTTGAAATTTCAAGTCCAAACTGTAAAACATGTGAGATGAAAGCTGTAATATTTGAAAATAAGCCTTCCCAAGGTTGTTCAAATATGATAAGAAGGATAAAGAAAGTTTTCAAATAATTTGAACAATATAAAAAGCATTTTTGGCAAGAAAGTTTGGATGCATCCGAACTTTAGTTCTGCATCCGAATTTCAATCTCAACTTAACTATATTCTAGAATTTCAGAAAGGAACTAAAACCTCACATATTGTAACGATTTCAATTTTATCACAATTCTCAACAATTCGCACACAAACACAAGGCAAGTGCACCCATCGTTTAAATTAGTATAATGGCAAGCAAGTTTAAATATCGTATCCACGAGGATGGTTAAATATCATTACTCACTTTCTATTCTATTGTTTAGCCTATCAAAATTGCTTGTGAAAATGGTTGAAATTATTACGAAGAATAGAAGTCTAACTTAGCTAATTAAACCAACTTAACTAATTTTTGTTTGCAAGAGAGAATTCAATTGAGAAAACAATACTTGAATGGTTAATCCCCCTAGAATTACCTATGGGATAGAAATGTCCCTTGGTTGATAAATTTCACTTCTTATGTTTGATGAAATTCCAATGATAGAACTTACTCTATCTCTAGATTAAAGTCCTCTACTCTTAGATTAATTAGTTGAAATCTCTTTCTAACCAATTCAATCCAAGAATGCATTAAGAATTGTGAATTTCCAATTAGATTTCTCTAATTATCAAGAAGATGTTGAGGTTTCTATCTCTAGTCACCTAAATCATCCCCATTGTTTGTGTATGGTCTATTTCACCCTTCCTTTCTCAATTCCAAGTGAAAAAATTCCAGATTTTGCATCATTAATCCACTCAATCAATTCAACCATTCAAACCCACAAACAATCCACAAGAAATTCGAATTCAATCAACCAAGTAAACAACTCATTGACATAGGTAAAATCTAGGGTTCATACCCATCAGCTATTCAAAAGTTTAGTTCATCAACATATTACAACTCAAAGAATATAAATCAATAAAGAAAGAGTAAGAATTGCTCATTTTCATGGTGTAAAATCTTCTCTTCCTCAAGGTTGAAATTCGTCACTGTAGCATTGAGAAAATTGCAGATTTTTCCATGAATCTTCAAGGTGGATGTTCTCCTTCTTCAAAGATTCAATCTTCTCTCTTGATTTCTCTTGCAAAGATGAAGATTTGGGATGGGATTTGAGTTAGTTTTGGTGTGTTTTTGCTGTTTTTTTCCAACTCCAGTCGTCTGCCCTTGTTTTTGCCCTAAAAGGGTATTTGCAGCATAAGCAGGGTAGGCAAATGAACTCCGATTGACACAAATTTTACCATTATGAAAACTTCAGAATGTCCTCTATAATTGTCTATAATACTCTTTTGCATTTGGAATCTGTATGGAGGTCAAAATCACATTTGAAAAATCTCTACCAGTCTAATTTTCTCTGCATTTCTCTTTTTTTTTCTTCATTGTATAAAATCCCCTTGTTTGCTTCATTTAATTCCAAATCTTCAATAATCTCACCTAAAGCAAATAAGAGATAAAGGGAGTATAAATGGTGATTAAAACACCAAAATTTAACATAAATTTAAGCTCAAAATGATAATTATATAGAGTACAAATATGGAATATCAAACTCCCCCACACTTAGACATTGCTTGTCCCCAAGCAATACTACAAAACAACTACAAAATTTGAACAATAATCCACAAGAAATAAAGAGTGTTTTGAAGTACAAAGGAGTGCAAAACAGAGAAAGCATTACTTCTTGAGAAATCATGAGAAATCTACACAATCAATCTAAAAGTCATCCTATGTATCCATCACAAAGATTAAACAATCACCCCCTTGTCTTACAATGCAAACAAGAATCCGTGTGTGTATATGTCCAGCCAATGCAAATGTTCAACAATTATAAGAGTGAATTTCATGTTATTGGCCAAGCAATTCTCATCAAGAAATCATAATACCCCATAAGCCCGGCATTCACAAAATCTCTCCACTAATACGGTAACCACAATTTAACCTCGATTAGGTAGGACTTTTATGCTTGTAACTTTAGGCTCCGGGAAAGTTTAGGATGCCAAACAAAAGGTAAGGAATTCGAAGTCAAAGAAATGAGAGCTAAAGAGAAAGGAATGAGAGATAAAACAAAAGTAATTATTAGCCATAATGAATATCACCATTCCCCTACATTCAACCACAAACTCCCATTCTCTAAAATATTCCCTTACTTTGGATTCAACCACTTGCACATATTAAGCTTCAACCCACAACCTTTCCATCATCACCCATCTTTTTCAACCCATAAATTTAACCTCAATCATGATAAATTTACAATAATAATAATGAAAATACATACACTAGAAGGCATCAAGAATGTAAGAAGCCTTCTCAATAAAAGATAAATATATAAATGTTTTTTTTCTCTTTTTTTTTCGATTGAGGTATAATTCAATTTTCGATCATATAAGGTTATCTCACCACTCTTTTTCCTTTTTTTTTTCATAAAGCCTATTTTTCCTATCATCTTCTATTCCACCCATTGTTCCAATTTCAACAATACTCTTTGCTAACTTAGGGTAAAAATGCATTTAGCTCTCGAAAAGAAGGGGTTAAATATAAAGAGTGGATTTTAAAATTTGAAAGAAGGAAAAATCTAGAATATAGATTGGAAAATTTATGCACAAAGGCTTCAAGAAAGGGCTCTATGGATAAAATAAAAAGCGGTGGCTAGAAAGGCTCAATCGGGACAAAGAAGGCCTATTACCATCATTTCAAGATCAAACTAAGGTTACTTACTCATTTCACCTCAAGGCAAGTAAATGCGGGTTCTAGGGTAAAAGTTATGTTGAATTCTAAGGCCAATAACACAAGATTCAACTCCATAATCATCACAATAAAAGCAAAGATAAAATGTGCTGAAAAGATGAATTCCATACAAGCAAAGAATACATGGGGTGCTTACTTAATCTAAGTTTAAGGTACTAATTATCTTTAGAATGATTGTATAACTACTCTTTGAGAAAAGATTAAACATGCAAGTCTTAAAATACCTTGAAGATTCTAAAAATAAAAACAAGAAAATTCTACAAAAAACATAAAAATAACCTATACTACTAAAGCCAACTCCCCCACACATAAGACAACATTGTCCGCAATATTGGGAGAGAGATAAATAAAAGACGGCATAAACAGAAATATATGACATAAACAACAGAAGAATGCCACACCAAACCACCATATAGAAAAACAGTGAAAAACATGGTTGTTTCGTACGTGAAGGTTGGGCGAACCCATCTGAGCAGCAAGCTGCACCTTCTATATACTTCACAGCAAAAGGAAATGAAAGAAAATTGGAAATAATGATATAATAAAAACTGAATCAGGAAAACATAGCATGAAAATAAATAAATAAAAGGTCAAAAATAGAAAAGAAAGAACTCTCCTTAGTTCATGTACCGCCGGTGCCACCGCTCGACCCTGCGCCAGCTCTTGGAAAAAGTTTTCGCCAAAACCCGGTGAGATATGCTTCCTGTCGTTGCATTATGTGCATAAGTTGCTCTTGATTCTGAAGGAGCGGTGCTTGTGATTTGACGAGGCCGGCGTATTGTTGGCCCAAAATTTGTTGTTGTTCAAGGATTCTTTGTTGGCCTAGATGGAGTTCCTCGAGCTGGTCTTGGTAAGTTTGGTCTGCCATTGAAAGGCGGCCCAATTGAATATGGATTTCAGCAAATGTTGTGCGCATTTCGGCTTGAAAATCTGCGATAGATGATGAGGTGATGTTAGGACGAGATCGGCGCACACTTCCTGGATCTACATACATGTCGGCCATAGAAGGGATGCCTTGCCAAAGTTCAGCGTCAGATCTCGTGATCCATTCATTCCCCTCATCGTCATATTGGTAGCCGCAGTTTTGTAGCATTCTCATGATGAGCACTTCAGAAGCTGGTGTGAAAAGGGCAACCTCTCTGCGAAAATCCAAGTTAAAGCATCGGAGAATCTGTGTGATAAGAAGAGGAAAAACAAACGCTTTCGTGGTAAAACCGGAGGCAACAACCTCATTTATTTGTGTTAGTAAAATGGAAGCTAAAGGAATGGGTGATTGAGTAAGCAGTTTGTGGGTAATATAAATGTCCGAGCATCGAACCTCGTTTAATGCACTCACCCTAGGTAGAACATTAAAAGCAAGTAAATAGACCATTAAACGAAGCCTAGGGGAAATGGTATTGGCATTAAAACCATAGCTTGAACCCATTCTGCTATATGTTAGATGTAATGTTCGCCACGCTGTTTGAAAATCCGACTCCCGGTCAGAGAGTACCTCTTTTTTATATTGTCTATACGAACCCAATTTCCCTCATCAGGAATGTGAAGAAGTTCAGCGAGAAGGGTGCGGTTGACGACAATTGGTTGACTCTTAACCTGAGTATGAAGGACCTTGCCAAATTTGTCAAATTTATCCCTAATATTAGCATAAATTTCTTTGACAAGGACAAGATAGTTAGATGTAATGCTCGCCATATTGTTTGAAAATCCCACTCCCGGTCAGAGAGTACCTCTTTTTTTTTTATTGTCTATACGAACCCAATTTCCCTCATTAGGAATGTGAAGAAGTTTAGCGAGAAGGGTGCGGGTGACGACAATTGGTTGACTCGTAACCTGAGTATGAAGGACCTTACCAAATTTGTCAAATTTATCCCTAATATTGGCATAAAATTCTTTGATAACGACAGGATAGTAAGTACCAGAAAGGTTAAGGATAGGCCCCCATCCTATGGTTTGGAATAAACCAGAAATATTATACAGCTCATCCACCTCAGCGGAAACAGTACCATTCCTGATGTTGAACATCGGTGAAACGAGTAGAATGGAGGTATGAAATATTGGATGGAGGTACTTGGGGTGATTATGAGGATGGGCCGGCTCCCGAAAAGGTTGAAAAGACAAACTAATTCTAGCTGATTGCTTGCAAGTTCTTGCACCTCAAAGTTGAATAAAGAAGAAGAATCTCCAAAAATTAGAAGGGGGAGGATGAGTTGAGGTAAAAGAAAAATGTGGGAAGGTTGGGATTTTCTTGAACAAGAAATTGAAAAAGAGAATTGAGACAAAATGGGAAGGAAGAAGAGAGAAAAAAGAGGAAATGAGACAAAGAATTGCAGGTCTCGGTTTTGGGTTTTTTTTTTTAATGGAAAAGCAAAATTGCACGTTTCATCCACACCAAGCGGCGCCGTATCAAAGCATTTTGGCAGAATTCTGCCTTCTTCTTGTTTTTTTTTTTTGGTGTGTGAATAGCGGAATGGCGCCGCTTGGTTCACACCAAGCAGGGCCGTTTTAATCCAGTTCTGAAACTGGACAAAACTTCTTTTTTTTAATATGAATAGTGAAACGACGCTGTTTTAATCCAGTTCGGAATCTGGATTAAAACTTATTTTTTTTTTAAGATTGAACAGTGATACGGCGCAGCTTGGATCACACCAAGCGGCGCCGTGTTGGTTTTTTTTTTTAACAAAAAAATACTACACATTAAAAAAAAACAACATTTAACAAAAATAATTGATTACAAACTAAAAAATACACCAAACAACACAATATAGGACTCTTCACAATTTAAGGCAATTAAAATTTTGAAACAAAAAACCACATTAAACAAAATTATGTACAATTAACTAAATGTATATAAAAGATCACTTATCTTTTGGATCATGGAGGATTAAAGAGACTTTTTCAAGTTCTCTAGGATCTCCTCCATGATAGAGTTTGAAACGATGGCCATTAACCTTGAAAATTTCCTTATCCGGATGTGCAACTTCTACTACACCATAAGGGTAAACTTTGTGTTCTACGAATGGTCCAGACCATCGTGACTTGAGCTTTCTAGGAAAGAGCTTCAATCGAGAATTAAATAATAGCACTTGATCTCCCTCCTTAAATTCCCTATTCGACAATATGTGCTTATATTGCCATTGCTTCACTTTTTCCTAGTAGATTCGCGAGTTCTCATAGGCATGTCTCCTCCACTCATCAAGTTCATTAATTTGGAGCATTCTGGTCTTCCCTGCAAGATCATGATCAAAATTAATCAACTTAATTACCCAATATGCTTTATGCTCAACCTCAACCAGTAAATGACAAGACTTCCCATAGAGAAATCTATATGGAGTAAACTCAATGGGGGTCTTGTATGCAGTCCTATATGCCCACAAAGCATCATCAAGCTTAACACTCCAATCCTTCCTAGTATGTTCAACAATCTTTTCCAAAATTCTTTTGATTTCTCTATTAACCACTTCCACTTGACCACTAGTTTGAGGGTGATAAGGGGTTACCATCATGTGAGTAACACCCAATCGAAGCAAGACCTTCTCAAGTTGTTGGTTACAAAAATGAGTTCCCCGATCACTAGTTATGGCTCTAGGAATGCCAAAGCGAGTAAACAATTTTTTAAAAAATTTAACAACTACTCTAGCATCATTTATTGGCAAAGCTTGGGCTTCTACCCATCTAAAGACATAATCAACTGCAACCAAGATGTATGCATTAACAAAGGATTTTGGAAAAAGATCCACGAAATCAATACCCCAACAATCAAAGACTTCACATACTTGAAATGTAGAGAGGGGCATTTCTTGCCTTTTGAGATATTACATGTCCATTGGCAGTTGTCACAGTTTTTTGCATACCTTTGGGCATCTCTAAACAAAGTCGGCCAATAAAATCACGACTCAAGTACCTTTCTTACTGTCCCATTGGCTTTATAATGACCACTAGCCGGACCTTTATGGTAATGCTCTAATATGCTTATGTTCTCAGGATAGGCTACACATCTCCTTATTATTTGATCTGCACAAATTCGGAACAAAAATGGATCTTCCCAAAGATAATACTTTAATTCTGAAAAGAATTTCTTCTTTTGTTGAGGGGTTAAATTCTTTGGTAAGATCCGAGCCACAATATAATTAGCATAATCTGCGAACCAAGGAGTGTGATCATCATTACCCATAACCAAGTATAACCTCTCATCAATTGCTTCAAATATGGGTTCTCCAACCTTGATAGATGATCAGCGGCAAGATTCTCCGCTCCTTTTTTATCTCTTATCTCCAAATAAAATTCCTGCAATAAAAGTACCCACCTAATTAGTCTAGGTTTTGCATCATTTTGTTGAGGAGATATTTGAGTGCTGAATGATCAGTATAAACAATGACTTTAGACTAAACAAGATAGGGGTGAAATTTATCAAAAGCATAAACTATGGCAAAAAGCTCATTCTCGGTTGTGGTGTAGTTTTCTTGTGCTTCCGTCAAGGTCTTGCTTGCATAGTATATCGGTTGAAAATGCCTTTCTTGCCTTTGTCCGCACACTGCCCCTACTGCAAAATCACTTGCATCACACATTAGTTCAAAGGGAATGGGCCAATCGGGGGCAACTAATATGGGAGAGTCAATCAATTTTTGCTTCAACATAGTGAAAGCAATTAAGCATGTATCATAAAAAACAAAGGGCGCATCTTTTTCAAGCAAATTTGTAAGAGGTTTAGCAATTTTAGAAAAATCTTTTATAAACCTTCTATAGAACCCTGCATGACCAAGAAAACCTCTAATTGCATTTACCGAAGTAGGCGGTGGCAATTTTTCTATGGTTTCTACCTTGCCTCTGTCAAGTTCTATGCCCTGGCTAGAGATCTTATGCCCCAATACAATGCCTTCTTTAACCATAAAATGACATTTCTCCCAATTCAAAACCAAATTGGTTTCTTCACATCTTTGCAAAAACTTTTTCAAGATTTTTAAAACAAAACTCAAAAGAATCACCAAAAACAGAGAAATCATCCATAAAAACCTCCATAATATCCTTCACTAAACCCTCAAAAAAAGCTAACATGCACCTTTGAAAAGTTACAGGAGCATTACAAAAACCAGAAGGCATGCAACGGTAAGCAACAGTACCATAAGGACAGGTAAATGTAGTTTTCTCTTGATCTTCCGGGGCTATTGGAATTTGAAAGCACCCCAAAAAACCATCAAGAAAACAGTAATACCTATGACCGGCAAGCATCTCAAGTATTTGATCAATGAAAGGCAGTGGAAAGTGATCCTTCTAAGTGGCATCATTAAGCTTTCGATAATCTATGCACATTCTCTAGCCAATCACGGTCCTCAAGGGAATCAACTCATTTTTTTCATTATGCACGATGGTCATCCCTCCTTTCTTCGGAACTACTTGGATGGGACTCACCCACGGACTATCCGAGATAGGATATATAAGACCAGCATAAAAAATTTGATTACCTATGCTTTGACCACTTCCTTCATGTTTGGGTTTAGCCTTCTTTGGGGTTGCACCACCGGTTTGAAGTCTTCTTCCATCAATATTTTGTGAGTGCAAAATGAAGGGCTAATACCATTGATGTCAGATATCTTCCATGCCATTGCCTTTGTATGCTTCTTTAGCACCTTTATGAGTTCTTATTTCTGTTCTTCTTGGAAATCGGTTGCAATGATCATACTTATAATTATCTGCAAGAAAAACATACTCCAAATGATACGGCAATTTTTTCAACTCTAGCTCCGGGGGTTATTCAATGGAGGACTTCATTCTACCCTTTTTTCCCTCTCAATTTTCTCGAACTCCACCCCTTCGGTTGTGATTGGAGATGACTCCATATGTGCTATGACTTCACCATTCTCACGATGCTCCTTCTTTGCTTCTTCATCTTGAAACTAGGATACCTCTAAAGGATCATCACCTAATAGTCCCTGCACATGGTTGGAGACAATGTCATCAATAATATCTGTCCTAAAACAAGAATCATCATGATCAAGAGAATATTTCATAGCCTCACGAACTTTAAAAACAACTTCCTCTTCCCCTACCCTAAGGGTTAACTTCCCTTGACATACATCTATATTGGCCTTAGCGGTAGCTAGAAAAGGTCTTCCTAAAATCAAAGGCACCTCCACATCCTCACTCATGTCAAGTATAACAAAATCAACGGGAAATATGAATTTATCAACTTTCACAAGTACATCGTCAATAATTCCCCTAGGATACTTCACCGATCTATCGGCCAATTGAATGCTCATTCTAGTTGGTTTAGGTTCACCCAATCCCAACTTTTTAAAATCTCATATGGCAACAAATTAATGCTAGCACCCAAATCTGCTAATCCCCTACCAATTGACAAACTACCAATAGTACAAGGGATAGAAAACTCCCTAGATCCTTTAGCTTTTGCAGTAGCATGTTCTTGTTTTGAAGAATGACTGAACACTCCTTATTCAATGTCACCATTGAGAGCTCTTGGAGCTTTATTTTCTTGGAAAGGATCTCCTTTAGGAATTTAGCATATCTTGGCATCCTTGAAAGAGCTTCAACAAATGGTAAGTTGACATGCAATTGCCTAAAAAGTTCAAGAAACTTAACAATATCATGGTCAATATCATTTAATCTCTTGACCTTCATCGCATGTATAAGTAGTGATCCGATGAGCTCTTCAAGTGGAAGAGTTTTCAAATCTTTTGATTCCTCAATAGCAAGAGTCTTGGGTTGCCAAGACTTTGGTTGAGCAGCCAATATCTTTCTATTTTGTTCTCCAATTGTGTAGTTTTTCCCACAGGCTTTTAGACCATTAGAAATGTTACTAAATTTAGTGAACATATCACTGATATTCTCACCTTACTTCATGGTGAATAGCTCATAATCTCTTACTAGCATACCAAGCTTTGACTCCTTTACATGATTTGTTCCTTCATGTGTTACTTAAAATAGTCTCCACATATCATGAGTGGTGTCACATCCATTAACTTGATTGTATTCATTTACATCTAGTGCACAGCTCAAAATGTTCAAGGCTTGATAATTCAATGTCATTTTCTTCGAATCGCTCTCATCAAATTCGTCTATAGGCTTTAGCTCTAAAGTAACTCAATCAACTCTCATTTTCATTGGTATGCAAGGACCTTTCTCAACAATATTCCACAAATCAAAGTTAATAGAACAAATATATATCTTAACTCCAGATTTTCATAATGTGTAATTTGTTCCGCCAAACAAAGGTGGTCTATATGTGGAAGATCCTTCCAAATAAGGTAAGTTTGAAACTTTAGCCATAAGATCTTAACTTCTAGGTTGTAAAACCACACAAAGAAGCCCTTGCTCTAATACCAATTGAAAGACCTAAGGGGGGGTGAATTAGGTCTTTGGCAAATTTTTGAAAACGCTTTCTGTGTTATGAACTTGGTTTGAGAAGATTATATTCAATAACTTCAATGAGATGTGATGAACTTAATGAAAAAGTAATAAACAATTTAAGAACAAATAACACATGCAATTTATAGTGGTTCGATCTCTTCACGATCTACATCCACTACCTTAAGTTTACACTCAAGGATTTAATCCAATCTACTATATGCTCAAATTCAATCTATTACATAAGAGGCTCACCACAAAATGGTTTTACACCAACAACCTGTTTTGTAATTTTACAAACAAGGTTCACCCTGCCAAAAAGATTTTATATCTAAAAACAACCTTGAATCTATATCTCAAGGATCACCCTTACCTAAAGGATTTTATGTTACAATATAACATTGTATTGAGCAAGTAGATAACAAGATTAAATGGAGAATGGAGGAGATCTTACCACTACTTGGTAGATGATTACACAATTTAGCACCATTTCACTTTGTTGTCTTTGGAATCTTGAATAATCACATGAAAGCAGAAGAAAAAAGAGAGCTTTGATGTTTTCAAATGATTTTGGAATGTTAGGATTTTTAAAGTGTTCAAAAGTTACAAAAAATCTGACGTTTATGGCTTTCATAGATTTTAAATTTGGTTTTAATAGTGATAAAACGGCTAGTTTCTGAGAAGTTCGGATGACCGAACTTGATTCACTGTGTCTGAACTGTCGTTCAAAAATTACGGTGCTGTCTGGGAAAGTTCAGACGACCGAACTTTGCCCCTTGCATCTGAACTTGCATCTGAATTTCTCTGGAAATATAGTAGTCATGTTCACAGTTTGGACATCTGAACTTGCATCCGAACTATTCAAACTTTGTCAAAATATTTGAAAATCAACCTCAACAAGTTTGAAATCATTTTGTACTAAAAGATAAGTCATTAGAAATCTTTTGAACTCAAAGACCGTTACCAAGGCACCTGATCATTCAAAGTTTACTCAAAACCAACTAAGAATAAAAAACAATACTTGGTAATTAAAAATTTATTCAAAGCCATTTAAGATTCAAAAACAAGTTTTGTGCTCTCTTATACATTCAATAGATTCCAAGAACGAGAAGTGTAGGGTCTACAAGAGTATACCTATTTAGCAAGTGTAAACCTACTCTAGACTCTTCAAAGCCTTCAATTCGTCGAACACTTGAGTTGCACTTAGCACTTTTAGCTCCAAGGCAATAAGAACTCTCTACTTCTCAATCCAAAAATCCTATCACACAAATAACATATGAATTAGTTCTTATCAATATTTGTCATTAATCAAAACTAATCAGAAATACATGATTTGCCCTTAGGGCTAGCAACAAATATTTCAATGACACTATGTCGTGTAAGTAAAAACCTATAAAAATTTCTTACTTTTTATATTGTTAACATTGGTTTTATATAATTTTAAGCACAAGTATGTCAACGATGTTTTTTCATCAAATGGTCCTGTAGAATAGTTTTTGGTGGCTCCCCGAGCACAACAATCAGATATGTGAAGTTTGGGATAAGAAGAGGGTTTTTAGGGATCCAAGGTCAGCTACTTTATCATTGTAAGATTTTATCCATCTACATAAGAAGTTGGATGAAGTGTGAAAGATGCAGAAGAAGGTTGAGAAAAAGGTTCAAAGCATGAGAGACTACTTGTCATTTCTCCCTTCACTTCTATTGCTTGACGAAAATGATCATGACTACATAGTCAACCCACCGGATCACCATCCTCCATCCCAAGGCCCCATAGATCCACCACTACTACCTTCACTGGTTCCAGTTAGAGCTTAGGCTTCTACGACAATAGTTAGTTGACATATTAGAACTTTATTTAATATTTGATATATTACAAATATTTTATTTATCTATTAGTATTTTTAAGAGCAACACATTTATTGCTTATTTATTCACATACAACATTTTCATAGCTTTTAATATTTCTATTTTATTTAAAATATATATTTTTAAAATTTTATGACAGAGTAGCGACGAAAAAATTTTTAAAAATAAAAATATTAAAAATTCATTGCAAAAGCCATCTCAAATTAGTGACCACTTTGCAAGGGACTATTTTACTTTTATTTTAGTTTTACACTATTTGTTTCTAATCCCTTGAATATCAACGACGGCTTTGCCACAAAAATTAAAATGTAAATATATAAGAAAATAAAGAATTTGTCACTAATTTGTAGCAAATTAGTAATGGATTGAAATGTAAATAAAATATAAAATAATAAGAAAATAAATAGCTGTCGCTAATCCCTCGCAAACTAACTGCAGATTTGCGATGAAAAAAATGTATATAAATAACAAAATAAAGTAGTCATCGCTAATAATAGATATCTTTTTTAACAAGCATAAATCATTATTTGTCACAGCCTATATTAGTTATAAAAATAGATATTTGTTTCCAAGAAATAGTTTGTCACCATGTATTTGCTAGAAAAATTATGTTTTATCACTATTAAGTGGGTTTTGGTGACAAAACTTCATGTTTGTCGCCAAAAGCATCTTTTAGCTAGGAACGATAGTTTTTGTCACCATGTATTAGTGAGAAATTTTGAAATTTTTGTTGCAAAAGGATGTCTTTTAGTAAATAAAGTTAAATTTACTCGGTGATACTATGCTTTTGTTGTCAAAGGGTCACAATTGGTGAAAAAATTAAAATTTCGTCATCAAAACTATACCTCAGTAGCGACAAAACTTTTGGTCACTAAAAGATATCTTTACTAACAAATTTTTTTTTCCTAAGAAAAATTTTGCCACAAAAGCTCCATTTTCTTGTAGTGGGCCTATTCTACTAAACACCTTGGAGGGAGTAGTCCCTATGGTAAATAATTATTTTCCCCAAGAGGCCACAGCTTCTAAGTGGGGATAATTATCCAATTAGAAAAAAATGGTTTCAAAATTGTGTTACTTACCGAAATAGATCTACATATAAAAGTTGGAGAAACCTATGTCTCCCTCTGTCCCTCTCTCTCTCTATACACACACACATATATATATAAATCTTAAAATTCCACCTTTAACTAAAGTTAATTCTAAATGCATAAGACTGATTTGATTGCACATCTCTTTATTTGTTTTTCCTCTACCCATTTATTAGTCACACCATATTAGAATTTGTTTTAGAAGTACTAAAATCTTTCTTACCATTTACGAACACTTAAAATAGCAAGGTGCTTCCATCAGCTAAATATATCTTTCGAATTCTTGACAGGATAGCATCTTGACATCAAGAATGGTATTCTATATATTGTTTTTTTTTTCTAAGAATTGAATGACCAAACTGTAATTCAAAGGCTTCGTTCTGTTTTGAATACAAGAATGGCTGGTAAGCCTTAAGCCAGGAATGGCTAGTAAGCTCAAATACATAAAAGGCCCTAAGTACTGCACCGACATAACTATTTCCTGTTGCCCAAATACTGGTCCAAATAGTGCAGTTCAGAACTTGTTAAACTGGGGCAAACTGATTCTCATTATGATACTCAATGATATCAACAAATAAATCAAAGATTCGAAAGCCACTAGCTTGAACTGAAACATTGTGACCTCTGTTTGCTTGACTACAAAATTTAGAATTAATAAACTTTATAAACTTTGCATTGTTCGCAACATTGCCTCGGAATTAGTAAAGGGGCAGCAGGGTGTAGCCTCATTGTTTCTTTGATGACTGCCTGCAAATATTTTAATTCATGCAGCCTAGATTCGTCGACTTTGGCCCTTCTCAGTGCTCCTGGATTTCTAATCATTTCACACATTTCTACTCTCACAAGCTTCTTTACCACCTAAATTTTGGCTCGAGGCGTTTTCAACTGCAGTTTTTCTCATTAATCCGCTTCCAATGAAACACTTGAATTATGTTTTACTTGAGAAGATTACTGGTCGGCCTCCTGAATATTCCTTTCTCAAAGCTTTTGGCTGTCTTTGCTTTCCTTTTCTAGTGCCCTACAATGCTCACAAATTACAGCCAAAATCATCAAAGTTTTTATTTCTTCGATATGATGGTTCGCATAAGGGGTATCGATGCTTAGAATTAGAATCTGTAAATCTGGAAAATGTTTCTTTGCTGAGACTATTTTTTCATATAAAGAGCAACACCCTTCTTCTGAATTGCCGATGCCTTCTCCTGCTCGCTCTTCATCTGCTGATATTTTTCTTTCTTGTTCAGATGTACCAGTTCATGTCTCTTCTACTCCGAGTACCAACAAAAAAATTGATATCTCTCCCTCGGTGTCTTCTACTCCAGTAACACCTACTGACCGTCATATTACATCATCACCGGCACCTCTGCAATATTTTCCTATAGCATCTTCTTCCTCTTCCGCTGAGCAACCTTTTTCACCATATTCTTCCTGTTGTGATAAAAATATTCAGGATCGAATAAGCTGTGGAAACACATAAAATGAGAGAAAATTTCCTTTCTATATTATCAAAATAGAATTTACAAAAACACTCAAAATATCCACTCTTAAGGGATTAATTCCTCTACTGGGAATTCTAAGGTACATAACTCATCAAGGGAAGGCTTCTATTTATAGTAGAAATGAGGTAGGTGGTTGGTGGCAAAACTTCAAGAATGATGGCCGGTGTATTTTTTTCCTTCAACAATGGTGACTTTCTTCATTCCACAATGGTGGCTTTCTTCTTTCCACAATGGTGGATTTCTTCCTTCCACAATGGTGGCTTTCTTCCTTCCACAATGGTGGCTGGAGATTCAACAATTCTCCCCCTTCAGCCACATCTGAAACAAGTTTCATCTAACAAGAATTCTAGCTATGTCTCTGCTGCATTTTCCTTCGTGTGGATCTTCACTAATCTTAGTAGTTATTTCTCCATCACTTCACGTATCCAATGATAACAAATATCAATATATTTTGTGCGGGAATGGTACATGGAGTTCTTACTCAAATCCAGAGCATTCTGACTATCACAATATACCATGTAATCAACTTACTTAATCCCAAGTTTTTGAAGAAAATGCATTAACCACAAATTCTCTTTGCCAGCTTCTGAGGCTACAATATACTCAGCTTCAGTTGTGGACACAGCAACACACTTCTGCAATCTTGACTGCCATGAGACAGCTCCCCCTACAAAAGTATATAGAAAACCTGATGTGCACTTTCTCTCATCAAGATCACCGGCCATATCTGCATTTGTAAACCCCTTCAAGATTGGATCAGCTTCCCCAAAGCAAATATTCATTTTGGTAGTACCCTTGAGATACCTGATAATCCACTTTACTTCCTCCCAATGCTTCTTCCCAGGGTTGGAGAGAAAACGATATACCACTCCCACTGCGTGATCAGTATCGGGCCTTGTACACATCATTGCATACATTAGACTTCCAACGGCTGAAGAATACAGTACTGATGACATCTCTCCAATCTCTTCCTTGGATGAGGGACATGCACTTTTATCCAACTTGAAATGATTTGCAAATGGAATACTAACTGGTTTGGCATTGTTCATATTGAACCTTTGGAGCACTCGTTCAATATACTTCTCCTGAGATAGCCATAACCTTCTATTGATTCTGTCTCGAACAATGTGCATTCCTAAAATCTATCGTGCCGGTCCAAAGTTTTTCATGTTGAATGACTTAGACAACTCTTTCTTCAGCTGATTGATCTTCATTGCATCTTGTCCCACGATCAACATGTAGTCTACATAAAGTAAAAAGGCAATGAAGTTCCCGTCTGGAAATCTTTGGATATACACACACTAGTCTGTAGCAGTCTTCTTATACCCTTCTCTTACCATGCAAGAGTCGAACTTTTTGTACCACTATCTTGGTGCCTGTTTCAATCCGTACAAGCTTTTCTTAAGCTTGCAAATGAGGTTATCACCTGAAACCTCAAATCGTTCCGGCTGCTCCATATAGATTTCTTCTTTTAGATGTCCGTGAAGAAAAGCTGTCTTCACGTCTATTTGTTCAAGCTCCAAGTTCATACTTGCAACCAAACCAAGTATAACTCTAATGGATGTCATTTTGGCAACTGATGAGAAAATCTCATCAAAATCAATTTCTTTCTTCTGCTGGAATCCTTTGACCACCAATCGAGCTTTGTATTTCACCACCTTCCCGTTTCCATCTTTCTTCAGCTTGAACACCCATTTATTACGCAATGCCTTCCTCACTATTGGAAGTTTGACGATCTCATAAGTTTTATTTTTATGCGGAGATTGCATCTCTTCTTGCATTGCAAGCAGCCATTTTTCTTTATCCTTATGAGATGTTGCTTCTTGGAAGCTCTTCGGTTCTCCATCTTCAGTGAGCAAAAGATATTCAGAATCGGAATATCTCGTAGAAGGAATCTATCCTCGTTCAGATCTTCGAACATTTGGAATGATTTGAGAAGATTCACCATCATCTTGGACTTGTGATGATTCCGAAGCTTCTAGAGATGTGGGTTGAGTCTCCCCCTGCTCAACACCCTCTTCTTCCTCTTCTTCCTCTTCTTCCTCTGCTTCTGGCATGTCTTCTAGCATTGCATCAGTATTGATCGCAGATGGTACTAGTCCTTCATCTAAGAATTGAGTGTCAACACTTGACTCCTAAGATATTGTGGGCTTTCCAATATCTTCTATTGTCTGGTTTTCAAGAAACACGATATCCCTACTTCTGATTACCTTCCTCTCCTTTGGATCCCATAACCTATATCCAAACTCTTCATCTCCATAGCCAATGAAAATACATGGAGTAGTCCTTCCATCAAGCTTCTGTCTGAGCTCGCTGGATATATGTGCATACGCCAAACATCCAAATACTCTCAAGTGTGAGTATGTTAGATTCTTTCCAGACCACAGTTTCTCTGAAACTTCAAAATTGAGTGGTGGCAATCTGTTGATTAAGTAGCATGCAGCCCTTACTGTTTCTCCCCAAAATGGCTTTGATAGCTTTGCCTTGATCATCATGCTTCTGACTCTATCCATAATCATACGATTCATCCATTCAACTACACCATTATGTTGTGAGGTGCGGGGAACTGTTTTCTCATGTCTAATGCCATAACTCTTGCAGTAGTAGGCTTTCAACATCCTAGAAATATACTCGCCCCCATTGTCTGTTCGAAGACACTTCAATTTTTTTCCTGTTTTATGCTCCACCATGGCATGAAACTGCTTGAAGTAGTCCAGAACCTGGTCCTTCGATCTAAGAAAATACACTGATACTTTTCGAGAAACATCATCAATAAAAGATAGGAAATATCTATTACCTCCTAATGAATCAACCTCCATGTGACTACAAACATCAGAGTGCATTAGATCAAGCAACTCTGATTTTCTTGTTGAGGAAATATTAAAGGAGATTCGATGTTGCTTACCAAACAAGCAATGACTACAAGGATTAAAGGCAGCATCCTTGTCAATGTTAATAAGTTTTACTCATCTAGAGAAGATAACCCTTTCTGACTGATATGGCCAAGTCTCTCATGCCACAAATTCTGAGAATTCTCCTTCTCTGCAACATTGAGGCTTCCTGTACAGATCTTAACATGAGTTTTGTACAATGTATCGCAAATGTGTCCTCGAGCGACTGTCAAATCGCAATTTCACATCTTCCATTTGCTCTTGCTGAAATGTTTATCATAACCCTGTTTGTCAAGAGCTATATCTGAAAGAACATTAAGTCAAAGATCAGGTACATGTCGAACATCCTTTAGTGTAATAGTGCTCCCAATGTTTGTCTTGATCTGGACATCACCAATTCCTACAATTCGTGAGGAAGTGGAATTTCCCATCTTCACAGTTCCAAAGTCTCCACCTTGGTAAGTTGTGAAGTAGTACTTGTGGAGAGTCACGTGGTAGAATGCTGCAGTATCTACCACCCATTCTGAATCTTCTCTTGAAACATGAAGACATATATCGTTAAGAGTAGAACAAAATGCTACGTCTCCAGGAACAATGACTAGCATTTCTCCACCCTTGTTCTTCGACTAAGAACTGCTTTTCCCTTGTTCCTCGAGCCATTTGTAGCAGTTCTTTTTCATGTGACCCTCAATGCCACAATGATGGCATGTGTAGGTCGGTTTCTTTCTATCAGTGGATCTGCCGCTGCTTTTGCCTCTGCTTCTACCTCTGCCTCTGCCGCCTCGTTGTTGATTCCCAAGTTGTCTTCCTCGGTTCTCTGATACAATAGCATGGGTCTAATCCATTCCCATGTCCATTCTGCTAGCCTCCTCATTGAACAAGGCATCTTGTACCATTGACATGGTAACTTTGCCATCTGGAGCCGAGTTGCTAAGCGACACCACAAGTGTTTCCCAACTATCAGGTAGAGAACTGAGTAGAAGGAGTGCCTGAATCTCATCTGCAAGTGGCATCTCAACAGAAGACAATTGATTTATCAGGTTTTGAAACTTACTTCTCTGCTTGGCAATTGAAGTTTCATCTTTAAGCTTCAAGTTTACAAGTCGCCTCATCAATAGGGCCTTATTCCGAGCAGTTTTGGCCTGATACATATCTTTGAGCTTTTTCTAAAGAGCATATGCCTTTGTCTCCTGTGCAACGTGATGGAAGACACTATTGTCAATCCATTGCCGGATTTGACCAATAGATTTTCGGTTCATCTTCTTCCAATCTATCTCCTTAGATTCATCAGGCTTGACACCCTTGAATTCAATAGGATCATAGAGGCCTTCCATCCGAGGGTTTCACAATGTGTAATTATTTGCCGTAAGTTTAATCATTACTCGAGATAATTCTTCCATTCTTATTTAATAACAGAGTTGAATTACCCAACCCAAAAACAGACCTCACCGTTGAGCCCAAAACAGTTGAAAAGGATGGATTTGACTCTTCGTTGGTCAAAAAACTAATTTGGGGTAATTTTGTAATTTCAAAAAATTACAGGAGCAAAATTTTAATTTCGAAACACTTTAAGAGTCAAAGTGTAATTTCAAAAAATATATCAAAATTTTCTAATGTCTGCCACGTGTCATTGACTGGATGCTGACATGGTACTGACTGGATACTGACGTGACAGATGACTTGGCGGCTGATTGGTCGATGACTGGGCACTACTTGGATGCTGACGTGGCTGATTGGTCGATAACGTGGCAGATGATTGTATGCTGACTAAACAGTGACATGGCAGATGACTGGTCGACTGACTAGTCAATGACATGTCAGGTAATTGGGTGCTGACTATTGACATGGCAGATGACTGGGTGGTTGACTGGATGCTGAGTTAGCGTCTTCTTCCTGGATGAACAGATTTTGCAGAAATTTGTAGAAACAGAGCAATACTTTGTTTTGCTCTTGTGATCTCTCTGGAGCTCCATTTTAACTTCTGTAAATTGCGTTGTGCTCCTGTTGACACATGGAATCCAATGGTGTGCTCAAAATCATGATTTGAGCAAGTTGAAAATTCTAGAAATTTTCCAGCGGCACCTCCGATGAGCTTTAAACCTGAGTTCTAATACCACTTGTTGTGATAGAAATACTCAGGATCGAATAAGCTTTATAAACACATAAAATGAGAGAAAATTTTCTTTCTCTCAAGAGAAACAACTTTTATGCAAAGCTCTTTATTTTCAAAAGATATGTTTTGTATGGTTGCATTTAAAACTTTTTTTTTAATGTTTAGACAATTAATGGTCTCAAGAAGTTTCCCATTAATGCTCTTTATTTACAAAAACTCTCAAAATATCTATTCTCAAGGGATTAATTCCTCTGCTGGGAATTCTAAGGTACGTAACTCATCAAGGGAAGGCTTCTATTTATAGTAGAAATGAGGTTGGTGGTTGGTGGTAAAACTTCAAGAATGATGGCCGGTGTATTTTTTTCCTTCACCAATGGTGGCTTTTTTCATTCCACAATGGTGGCTTTCTTCCTTCCATAATGGTGGCTGGACATTCAACACTTCCCCTCCTCTGGGGAAGTATCATAGCATCAATGAACTGACATATGGGTCTACTGCTTACCCTCTTCCTCATGCCTTATTCACCGAAATTTCTGACCCCCAATTCTGTGAGCCGAGCTCGTACACCCAAGCTGCCAAACTTCATCAATGGTTCTCCGCAATGGAGAATGAATTTGCTACACTTTAGCGTAATTCCACCTGGGTTCTTGTTCTTGCAACTCCATCTATGAACATTAAAATACCTAAGAGGGGGGTGAATTAGGTATTTGGCGACAAAGTCCTTTTATAATTCTAAACAAAAACAGATTGTGTGAGCTTGGTTCAATAAGAGAATTAAACAATTAATAGCAAAGCTGTTAAACAATGTAAGAGCAATGAGCACAAACAATTTATAGTGGTTCGATCTCTTCAAGATCTACGTCCACTACCTTAAGCCTACACTTAAGGATTTCAAACAATCTACTATATGCTCAAGTTCACAAATTACATAAGAGGCTCGCCACACAATGGTTTTACACTCACAACCTCTTTAGCAATTCTATAAACAAGGTTCACCCTACCAAAGGATTTTATATCTACAAACAACCTTGAATCACAATTTCAAGGATCACCCTTATCTAAAGGATTTTATGTTATCAAGATAACCTTGCAATCAGCTAGTAGAAAACACAATTTAAAAAGAGAGGAGAATCTGTAGATGTTACCACTTGTTGGTAGATGATTACACAATGTTTCACCTTCACACTTTGTTGTCTTTGGAATCTTCAATCATCAATTGAAAGCACAAGCTAAAAGAGAGCTTAAAATGTTTGCTAAAGACTTTGGGATGTTTAGAGTTCTCAAAGATTCAAAACTTACAAAAGATCTGAAGTTTATAGCTTTTATAGAATTTAAAAATTAGTTTTAACAGCCATAAAACGGCTAGTAACGGCTAGTTTCAGAAAATTCGGACGACCGAATTTTTCTTGTGCGTCCGAATTTTACTATTCCACACTCCTGGAAAAATTCGGACGACCAAATTTTTTCCACGCGTCCAAATTTTCGTCCGAATTTCTCTAAAAAAACAGTAACCATGCTAAAGACAAAAATTTGGACGACCGAATTTTTCTTCATGCATCTGAACTTGCGTCCGAATTTCTCTGGAAGAACAATAACTATTTTTTGCTACAAAAATCAAACGACCGAATTTTTTTGAAGCACAATAGCCATTTTAAAATTTGGTTTTCAAACTTTGTAAAATGATTTGAGATTTAACTTCAATAAGTTTAAAAATATTTTGTATGTATAGATAAGTTATTTAGACATATGTAAACTTAAGAACCATAATCAAATCTCTTTGATCATGCAAAGTTTACTCAAAATCTTTTAAGATACAAAAACACATTTATTAACAAAATGTTCAGTCAAAGCCATTCAAGATTAAGAAAAATGGTTTTATGCTCTCTTATGCATTCAATAGATTCAAAGACATACAAGTGTAGAGTTTACAGAAAAATTATACCTATTTAGCATATGTACCTTGCACTTCAAGTCTTCAATGCCTTTAGATCATCTTTGAACAACATTCTTCAAACTTCAATCACTTTGGCTTATTGAAGTTGTTCTTGCACTTTGGCTTGAAGACAATGAGACTTCATACTTCTTAGTTCACCAATCCTATCACACAATATATAAGCATATTAGTCCTCATCAATATTTGTCATTAATAAAAAACTACATGATTTGCCCTTAGGGCTAACAATCTCCCTCTTTTTGATGATGACAAACTTTGACGCAAAATGTGATGGATTTAAACAATGTAAAATGAAGAAGTATAGATATCAATCATATATATTAACCAATTTGGCACTTGACATTCAAAAGGCTCAATATGAGCCTATAACCCAAGCAACCTCTATTAACCTCCTTCCTTCCAATTACTAGGATAGAAGATACAACATTTAAGCATTTAGAAAAGATTCTAAGAGAGGTTTTAAGGTTGTAAAAGTTTAACAATTCTCCCCTTAGATTGTGCTCACTTTTCAACACATTTGGACTAGAGATACTATGTATCCGAATTTTAGCATAGCAAGTCCAAACTTTAAAATAAGATAAATAAAAGCTCCAAATTCTGTAAATAAGCTTTCCTAAGATTGTTCAAACATATTATGAGAGATTAAAACATATTTGAATCAATTTGAACAACAAAAGAGCACATTTTGCCAACAAAATATGGATGCATCCGAATTTTAGAACATGCATCTGAATTTCTTGTCCAAATTTTTTTTGGCAACAAGTTTGAAAAGGTGATTTTGCATTCAAATGAAATGTTGAAGTACTCAAATATGTATGTCCACAATAGCACTCAGTTTAGCTTTGCAAAACCACAAAACTTATGCATCCATTTGTTTAAAATCAAAAGACAAGTCAAGAATCAACCACTTAATTGGATTTTAGAAAACAAACAAGATTTTAAAGTTTCAGACTTTAAAGCACGAAATATAGTTATAGCATAATACATTTTGCAAATTCATAATATATTTAGCAAATCACAGTAGCATAATGCATTTTGCACAGATAATACATTTTGCACAGTCATCATTTTTCTCCCCCTTTTGTCATCACTCAAAAATGGGATCAATGAAAATGAGACTAACAATTAATAGTTAAAAAAAGAAAGCTCTCATCACTGAGATTTCGTCATTGAGCTTCACTATTACATAAAATGCAGCAAAATACTTAACAAGTTCATAACACATAACACATAATAAAAAACTTAATACAAATAAGCAATTTTAAAAAAACATTAAAAAGATAAAATGGAAGGAATGCTTAGTCTTGTGATGTTGATGGAGAGGCTTTGCTAACTCCTTTCTTGATTGCCAAATGCTTCACTCTTCCTTGGCTGAACGATATGGCTGAAGGTGAGACGATGTTTGCTTTTTCAATTTGACTTCCTCCTTCTTGGGGCTCACTTCTTTCTTCTTGGGGCTCTTTATGAACTGGTTCACTTTCTTCTTCTTCTTCCCTTGCCACATTCTCTTCATTGCCTCCTTGATTATCATCCCCATCATCACTGTCATCATCTTCATATTCTTTCGTTCCTTCCTTATCTCCATCATCCTCATCTCTATCTTGATGCCAAGAGGGTCCTTCACCACTTTGTGTATTACTCATCAGAATTTCTTCAATATGCCTCACTCTATCATCTAATCCATCTAGTTTTCCAAGAACCATTGGAGCAAAGGATTCGAAAAACTTATACATTTTCTCCATTTCCTTGATATAATTATTTAAGGCTTCTTGGAATGCCTTAGCCACTATGGTGTCACCAGTAGTTATTCCCTCACTTCTAGAATCAATTCCAACATTTGGTTGAGGGACTTCTTCAAATAATCTTCTTTTTGAGGGAGGTTGCTCCCCCTCACTTGAAGTATCATGTTTCCTCTTAGTTTTCATCTCTCTTGCAAGAGTTTCTCACTACAAGAGAAATTGATATTAGCGACAGACATATCCGTCGCTAATCCGTCGCTAAATATAAGTTAGCGACGGATTAGTCCGTCCAAAAATTGGCGTCGCTAATTGCGACGGAAGCTCATTTCCCTTGCAATCAGCGACGGATTTGCGTCTGAAATAAAAAGTGGTCAAAGTCTTGGGCTATCCTTTTAGCGACGCTTTTTGCAACCCATTCGCGACGGATAATTTGATATTTAAATTAAAAATTAATTATCGGTTGCTAATCAGTCGCTAATTAGCGACGGATTAGCGACAAATAAATGTCGGTCGCAATCTCGATAGCTAATTTATATTTATTTTTTTATTTTTAATTTAATTTTGCGTTGCTAATCTGTCGCTAATCCGTCGCTAATTAGCAACCGATTAGCAACGAATACCTAAATTTCGAAAATATTTAAATTTTAGCTATCCGTCGCTAATCTGTCGCTATGTTTTACAAAAATTTAAAATCTCTGTCGCTAATCCGTCGCTATCTTTTTAAAAAATTAAAAATATCCGTCGCTAATCCGTTGTTAATTAGCGATGGATTAGCAATGAATATTTTAATTTGAAAAATATTTAAATTTTAATATGTCCGTCGCTAATCCGTTGCTAAACCCTCGCTATATTTTTAAAAAATAATTAATATCCGTCGCTAATCTGTCGCTAATATATATATATTTTTTAAATATTTTTATTATTTATATGAAATTATCCTGTAAAAATTAAAAAATTAAAACTTCATAAGGTGAAAATATTGTACGTGAATAAATATCAAGAAAAGGCAATACTGTTACAAATACAAATCAATAAATAGAATGTCTGAAAAATATCAAATATCAAATACAGTCATCCATTTACAAACTAAAGTTCTAATATACTAATTAGCCTGGACGACAGATGCCGGAGTCGGAGCAGAGGGCGGTGGCGATGGCGGTGGCGAATCCATAGGGCCTTGGGGAGGAGGATGGTGATCTGGTGGGTCAACTGTGTAGTCATCATCATCGTCATCATCAGTATCATCATTGCCACCAAGCAATGGAGGCAGAGGCAGATTCAAAGTTTGTGACAGAAATGATAAGTAATCTGTCATACTCTGTTGTACGTGATGCAACTTCTTCTCAACTTTCTGCCGCATCTTTGTCTCGTCATTCAACCTTTTTTGTAACTGTATAACATCGTGAGACGAGGAAACAGGTACTCCCTCAGAAGTAGAAGAATGATCCAACCTCCGTCTGACCTTCGATCCCTCAGAGCCCAATCCAAAGATACGGTTCTTCTTGAAACCTCCCCCAACCTCAAGAAATAGTGACTTCTCGTCAACAACCTGACGAGAAGTCACAGAACTTTCAGACTCTGGCTGAGAATAACGCTCCTTAATTGCGTTAACATTATCTTGTAGAAATAAGAAATAAAAGCTGTATAAATATTAACAATTACAATTGCTATTTTTTAAGTAAAAAAGAAAGTTGATTCGTACCAAAGTTTGTCGTGACTTCTCACTGACAAACTTGCCCTGCTTTGACCCTCTTTGAAAAGTGTGAAGTTTTTTAAATAACTCCACGTAAGTAAAGTCATCACCTTTTTCTTTCCGCTATAATTTCAACATGAAAGATACAAATATTAATTTTTGTTGGATAAAATTTAAGAACAAGTTTAAAAATTGTAAACTATTAAAACGTACCATTCGATTCTCATGCTCCGTAAAAGATATAGATCCTCCCGTGTGAGATGTGCCACTAACAGCAGCTCTATTCCGTTTAGCTGCAGAAGAAATGCGTTGAAACCCCTCAGTTCTCCACTCCTGTTGCATATGCTCCCAAAATTCAGGCGAAATCTAGCACATAAGCACACAACAAACATAATATCTGGTCTACTTGCTGTGAGATAGAGTAAACTTGCAATCATACCTCTATATGATTTCTCATCAACATTTTTACCTTTTTCGTCTTTATCAAGTTTGGTTGAGGAGCTCATTGGAGTACCTATCCCTTTAGCTTGATCCATTCCAAATCTTTTCAAGAGCTTCTTGGTATACTTTGCTTGATTGATGAAGACTCCATCCTTGGTTTGCTTAATTTGCAGCCCAAGAAAAAAATTCAGTTCTCCCATCATGCTCATTTCAAATTCATTTTGCATAGATTTGGCAAAGTCTTCACAAAGAGATATGTTAGTAGCACCAAAAATAATATCATCAACATAAATTTGCAGAAGTAAAATATCATTATTAGTAGATGTTTTTATAAAAAAAGTTGTGTCCACTTTTTATTTTGCAGAACCTTTTGAAAGAAGAAATCCACTTAATCTTTCATACCAAGCTCTTGGGTCTTGTTTCAATCCATATAGAGCTTTGGTTAACTTAAAGAAATGGTTTGAAAATTTTTCATGAATAAAACCAGGAGGTTGTTCTACATAAACCTCTTCTTCAATAAAACCATTTAGAAAAACACTTTTGACATCCATTTGAAATTGTTTAAAACCTTTAAAACAAGCAAAAGCCAAAAGTATTCTTATAGATTCCAATCTGGCTACTGGAGCAAAATTTTCATCATAATCAATGCCTTCTTCTTGGTTGAAGCTTTGAGCAACAAGTCTAGCCTTACTTCTAACAACTTCTCCTAATTCATTTAATTTGTTTCTAAAAACCCATTTTGTACCAATAATGGAATGATCATGAGGACTTGGAACAAGAGTCCAAACTTTGTTTCTTTCAAACTGATTTAACTCTTCTTCCATAGCAATGATCCAAAAATTATCACACAATGCATCATCAATATTTTTAGGTTCAGTGTGAGATAAAAAAGCAAAATTATCAATAAAGTATCGCCTTGTTTTAACTCCTTGGGAGAAATCACCAATGATTTGCTCCTTAGGATGGCCTCTTGCATATGTTAGATCCTTTGGAAACTCTTGATCATTGCTTGGTTGACCATCTTGTTCTTGCTCCATTATTTCTTCTTCCTTGGCATGTTCTTCCAATGTGGGTACTTGATGATGAGTTTGATTTTCAATCATTGAGGAACCTGCATCATCTTCATTTCTTCTTTGAAGATAAATGTTAGATTCATCAAAGTTACATGTATGGTTTTTTCAACACATAATGTTCTTTTGTTATAAACTCTATATGCCTTTTTATTTGATGAATAGCCAAGAAATACTCCTTCATCTGATTTTCTATCAAATTTTCCCAGATTATCACTGGTATTTAAAATAAAACATTTACAACCAAACACTTTAAAATAAATAATTGAAGGAGTTCTATTAAATAGAAGTTCAAAAGGTGTTTTTCTTATAAAATGTCTTAATAAAACTCTATTCATTATATAGCGAGCAGTATTTACAACTTCAGCCCAAAAGTATTTTGGTAAGGAATTTTCACAAAGCATTGATCTAACCATATCTTGTAAAGTTCTATTTTTCCTTTCAAAAACACCATTTTGTTGAGATGTTTTAGCAGCTGAGAAATTGTGAGTAATACCATATTCATCAAAAAAATTTGTAAACTCTTGATTGCAAAATTCTCTTCGATCGTCACTTCTAATAGAAATCAGTTTATATTCAAGGGATGTTTGAACCTTTTTGAAAAGTTTTGCAAATTGATGAAATGCTTCATCCTTTTGAGCTAAGAAGAGCACCCAAGTAAATCTTGAAAAATCATCTACAATCACATTAGCATATCTTTTACCACCAAGACTAGTGGTCCTCATTGGTCCAAATAAGTCCATGTGAACTAGTTCAAGAGGTTTTGAAGTAGAGATCATTTTCTTTGGTTTAAAAGATGTTTTTGATTGTTTTCCATATTGACAAGCAACACAAAGACGTGTTTTATCAAAATGCATTTTGGGTAATCCTCTAACTAGCTCTTGTGTAGAAAGTTTATTCAATAAATCCAAGCTTACATGTCCTAATCTTTTATGCCACAAAAATCCATTATTATCATGAATGGCAAGACATTTGATATCATTTGTGATCAGTTCATCAATATATAACACATATACGTTTCCAACTCTTTTAGCAACAAAGATGTTTTGCTACTTGCACTATCAAGAATAGTACAAGTATCACATTTGAATTCTACTTTACATCCATTGTCACATAATTGACTAATGCTAAGTAAATTATACTTTAGACCATCAATAACCAATACTTGTTTAATAAGAGGGAAGGAACCTTTACCAATGTTACCTATTCCAAGTATTTTTCATTTCTTCTTATCACCAAATGTGACAAAGCCTTCACTTGTTGCTTGAAGCTCACTAACAAGTGAGGCATTTCCTATCATATGTCTTGAACAGACACTGTCAAGAAACCATTTTGTGGCACTTTATCTTGAAACAAAGCGAACCTATACCAAATTAAAAAGTGTGATTTTTTGGTACCCATATTTTCTTGGGTCCAAGGGGGTTAGTGAAAGTTCCTTTGACTTTCCAAATGGTCTTAACACCATTTTCAATCTTTCTTTTTACAAAATATTTTGATACCTTGTGTCCATGCTTACCACAATATGTACAACAAATATGAGGCCTAGAATTAAAAGTTTCTTTAGCAAAAGTGTTTTTATATTTTGGAGCATAGCTATCATGAGTATAACCAAGACCATGTTTTGCAAATGAAGTTCTTTGATAGCCAAGTAATTTATTTAAATTTTCTCTTCCATTTGTAAACTTTTCAATGCATGGTGTAAGATCATTAACTTTCGTTTTTAAAATCTCATGATCATTAAGCATTGTTTCAAGAGAAACAACTTTTATGCAAAGCTCTTTATTTTCAAAAGATATGTTTTGTATGGTTGCATTTAAAACTTTTTTTTAATGTTTAGACAATTAATGGTCTCAAGAAGTTTCCCATTTTCAACACATAATTTTGAATTCTGATTTGATAAATCACTAATTTTGAATTTCATTTCTTTATTTCTTTTAGAAGCATTTTTTAATTCTTCATACATTTCTACAAGTAATTCACTAGGATCAACATCATCATCATAGATATTAGAAATGGAAGGAGAAGATTGTACCTCATCATTAATTGCCATAAAGCATATGTTGGCCTTTTCTTCACTATCATCTTCACTTTCTTATTAATCCCATGTTCCAGCCAGTCCTTTTCCTTTCTTGGCAGATTTCTTTTTGTTCTTGTTGTCTCTTTCCCTTTCCAAAACTTTGGGACAATCAGCAACAAGATGTTTTGTACTCTTGCATTCAAAACATTGAGGTTTGAAGGATGAAGACTGTCCACTCTTCTTGGTTGGCTTTTTTCCTTTCTAGAGAAACTCCTTCTTGTAGAATCTTTTGAATTTCCTAACAGCCATGGCAATCTCCTCTTCTCCACTGTTTCCATCTTCTTCTTCACTTGATGATTTTTCTTATTCACTCAAGTGATTTGAAGTTTTGAGCACAACTCCTTTTCTTCCTTCTTCTTCATCTTCTTTGTCATTTAATCTCTTCATCTTCATCTCATGCGTGAGGAGTGATCCAATGAGCTCTTCAAGTGGAAGAGTTTTCAAATCCTTTGATTCCTCAATTGCAAGTTCTTTGGTTGCCAAGATTTTGGTAAAGCATCCAAGATTTTTCTGTTTTGCTCTCCAATTGTATAGTTCTTCCCATAAGCTTTTAGACCATTAAAAATGTTAGTAAATCTAGTAAACATATCACTAATATTCTCACCTTGCTTCATGGTAAATAGCTCATAGTCCCTAACTAACATAGCATGCTTTGACTCTTTAACTTGGTTTGTACCTTCATGTGTTATTTAGAGTAATCTCCACATATCATGAGCAGTATCACAATCACTAACTCCATTATATTCAGTTACATCTAATGCACAACTTAAGATGTTCATTGCCTGATAATTTAATGTCATTTTCTTTGAATCATGTTCATCAAATTCGTCAGTAGACTTTGGTTCTAAGGTTACTTCATTAGCTCTCATTTTCAAAGGAATATAAGGACCTTTTTCAACAATATTCCACAAGTCAAAATTGATAGAACAAATATATATCTTAACTCTAGATTTTCAAAAGGTATAGTTTGTTCCATCAAACAAAGGTGGTCTATTTGTGGAAGACCCTTCTAGGTAAGGTAAGTTTGAAATATTAGCCATAAGATCTTTAACTTCTAGGTTGTAAAACCACACAAGAAGTCCTTGCTCTGATACCAATTGAAATACCTAAGAGGGGAGTGAATTAGGTATTTGGCTAATTTTTGCAAACAAAGTCCTTTTATAATTCTGAGCAAACAAATTGTGTGAGCTTGGTTCAATAAGAGAATTAAACAATTAATAGCAAAGCTGTTAAACAATGTAAGAGCAATGAGCACAAACAATTTAAAGTGGTTCGATCTCTTCAAAATCTACGTCCACTACCTTAAGCCTACACTAGGATTTCAAACAATCTACTATATGCTCAAGTTCACAAATTACATAAGAGGCTCACCACACAATGATTTTACACTCACAACCTCTTTACTAATTCTATAAACAAGGTTCACCCTAACAAAGGATTTTATATCTACAAACAACCTTGAATCACAATTTCAAGGATCACCCTTATCTAAAGGATTTTATGTTATCATGATAACCTTACAATGAGCTAGTAGAAAACACAATTTAATAAAGAGAGGAGAATGTGTAGATGTTACCACTTGTTGGTAGATGATTACACAATGTTTCACCTTCACACTTTGTTATCTTTGGAATCTTGAATCATCAATTGAAAGCACAAGATAAAAGAGAGCTTAAAATGTTTGCTAAAGGCTTTGGAATGTTTATAGTTCTCAAAGATTCAAAACTTACAAAAGATCTGAAGTTTATAACTTTTATAGAATTTGAAAATATGTTTTAACAGCCATAAAACGGCTAGTAACTACTATTTTCAGAAAATTCGAACGACCGAATTTTTCTTGTGCGTCCGAATTTATCGTCTAAATTTTACTATTTCACATTTCTTGAAAACTTCGGACGACCGAATTTTTTCCGTGCGTCCGAATTTCTCTAAAAAAACAGTAACCATGCTAAAGACAAAAATTCGGACAAAAAAGTCAATGAATACAATAGAGTGATGGAATGTGATTCCGCTCATGAAATGTGGAAGCAACTTCAAGTCACTCATAAAGAAAAAAGAGCAAATGCGTGCTTCATAGCAATGGAAGATGAGGTACAACCTACTCCATCTACCTCTACTTCTTACGATAATGATATTGATGATCCTAGTGAATTACTTATTGAGATGTATGGAGAATTAAAAAAGGCATCGAAAAAGAATAAGGAAATGAAACTCAAAATTAATGAGTTATTGAATGAAAATTCAAAATTATTTTGTGAGAACAAAAAACTTCTTGAATCTATTGATTGTTTAAATATTGAAAACGAAGTTTTAAATGTTTCTTTACAAAACATATCTCTTGAAAATAAATCTCTTTGTACAAAAGTTTCTTCTCTTAAACAAATACTTAGTGATCATAAAATTTTGAAAAAGAATGTTGATGATCTTACGTCTTGTGTTGAAAAATTTACAAATGGAAGAGACAATCTTGACAAACTACTTGGATCTCAAAGATCTTCTCTTGTCAAAAATGGTCTTGGTTACAATTATGTCAATAATGTGCCTAAACATAACAACTTCTTTGTTAGAACTACTTCTACTTCCATTCATCATATTTGCTGTACTTATTGTGGAAAACATGGACATAAAGTTGCCAAATGTTATGTTAAAAGAAAAGTATAGAATGGTGTAAAAACCATTTGGAGAGTTAAGGCTAATCCCCACGGACCCAAGAAAGTATGGGTACCAAAGGATACTTCCTCTCCTTTATTGCAGGTACTCTTCAATTCAAACTCAGGAATCACTAAGTGGTACATTGATGATGTTGGCTTAAAGAATAACGGAAAACACCTCATTCATAAGCAAGGTCAAAGCAACCAATGAAGGATTTGTTTTTGAGACAAGAAGAAAGGAAGAATTCTTGGAGTAACCAATGTTGGTAAAGGTTCCTCTCTTCTTTTTAAACAAATGTTGCTTAGTGCTGATTTCAACTATAACTTGCTTAGTATTAGTCAATCGTGTGACAATGAATAAGAAGTTAAATGCCAATATGCAAAGTTTCAGTTGAGAATTCATTTTGTTAAGAATTGAAAATTTGCCAACCATGACTTGTCAATTGCTTCTATGAAGTTGATTAGGTAACATTGATGATATGAGATTGAATTCATGGTTGATATGTTCTTGAAATTGATTATATGTCATGGTAAAATGATTAAAATAGCTATGATTGAATATCTATGCATTTGCTTTGCCAAAAACATCTTTATGAAACTTTACAAAATGTTCGGACTTGAAGTTTGGATGTAGACCATAAGTTCGGTTGCCCGAACTTGTATGACAAAATGATATTTTGTGATTTTGATCAATTACTCACAAAATGTTTCAATGTGTGTTTTATCTTGATAAGCTTGAATGTCTTGTTACTTATGATAGTGATGGATTTTCTTGGCATAGAAGATTTGGTCACGTGAGCATGGATTTGTTGAACAAACTTTCCTCTCAAGATCTAATTGGAGGATTGCTAAAAATGTGTTTTGAGAAAATTTTCTTTGAGATACTTGTCAACATGGAAAACAAATAAAAGAATCTTTCAAACCCATGAAAATGCTTTTAGACCTCAAAACATCTTGAGCAATGTTCATATGGATTGATTTGGACTTATGAGGAACTCTAGTATTGATGACTTGAAGTATGCCTTAGTAGTAGTTGATGATTTCTCAATATTCACTTTAGCATTCTTCTTTGCTAAAAAAGATGAAGTGTTTCATAAGTTTAAAAAAAAAAACTATTCAAAAAGGTTCAAACCTCCCTTCAGTGCAAATTGATTTCCATTAAAAGTGACAATGGGAGAATTTTATGACAAATTCTTTGCAAAATTTGTGATGAAAATTGAATTTCATATAATTGTTTCAACTATAAAAACCCCACAACAAAATGGTGTTATTGAAAGGAAAATTTGAACTTTGCAAAAATTGGCTAGGTCTATGCTTTTCGAAAATTCTTCTTCAAAAATATTTTTGGGCCAAAGTCGTAAACACCACATGCTATGATAAATAGAATTCTTTTAAGATCATTTTGAAGAAAAATATCTTTTGAATTCTCTTTTATAGAACGCCTCAAATTGCATATTTTAAGATTTTTGATTTTAAATGTCTTATCTTGAATACTTGTGATAACTTACTTAAATTTGATAGAAAGCCGGATATATGTATATCTCTTAACCATTCTTCTAACAAAAGGCCTATAGAGTTTATAATGAAAAGAACTTTATATGATAAGGAAGCCATTCATATTAGTTTCGATGAATCTTACATCTGCTTGGAAAGAAAAGAAGAAGATGATGCAAGTACATCTATGAATAACTATCAAACCTATCTTCAAGCACCAACTTTGGAGGACCATACCAATGAGGAAGAAATGATTGAACAAAATCAAGATGACTAACCTAGTGGTGACCAAGAGCTCCCAAAGAACTTAAGATATCCAAGAGGCCACCCTAAGGAGCAAATCATTGGTGATATCTCCCAAGGAGTAAAAATAAGGCGGTACTTTATCAATAACTTTATTCTTTTATTGCATATGAGCCTAAAAGTATTAATGATGTTTTGTGTGATGATTTTTGGATTATTACTATGCAAGAGGAATTGAATCAATTTGAAAGATACAAAATTTGGAAATTCCTAAATCTCATGATCATTCCATTATTGGAACTAAATGGTTTTTAGAAATAAACTCAATGAATCCAGGGAAGGTGTAAGAAATAAATCTAGATTTCTCACCCAAGGATTCAATCAAGGACAGGGAATTGATTATGATGAAACCATTGCTCCGAATGCCAGACTTAAGTTCATAAGAATGCTTTTGACTTTTACTTGATTTAAAGGTTTTAAGTTATTTCAAATGAATGTCAAAAGTACTTTTATAAATGGTTCTATTGAGGAAGAGGTTTATGTGGAACAATCACCTGGTTTTGATCATGAAAAGTTTCCTAACCATGTCTTCAAATTATCCAAAGCTTTGTATGATTTAAAAACAAGCTCCTAGAGCTTGGTATGAAAAATTGAGTGGTTTTCTTCTTTCAAAAGGATTTTCAAGATGAAAGGTTGATACTACTCTTTTCATAAAAACCTCTTGTAAAAATGATCTATAAGTTGTCCAAATATATGATACAATTTTTGGTGCTTTTAATACTTCACTTTGTGATGTGTTTTCCAAGTTAATGCAAAGTAAATTGGAAATGAGCATGATAGGAAAACTCAATTTCTTTCTTGGCCTACAAATCTAGCAAACCAAGTTAAGGTACAAGCACTTCCATAAGTTTATCAACTATGCTTGACAAGAATAAAAAGGTTTCATAGGAGTAGTCAACTATATTTGACAGCAAATAGAGCCAATATTATGTTTGTCATGTGCTTGTGTGCTAGATTTCATCTTGTCCTAAAGAATCTCATTTGATTGCTGTTAAACACATTCTCTATTATCTTATTGACACTCTAAGTGATTATGGTCTATATTTCAAATGTGTGGCTATGTTATGTGATAACACTAATGCAATAAATTTGACCATCATACTATTCAACAAACTAGGATAAAGCATATAGAGATCAAACTTCATCTCATTAGAGATCATTCTACTAAGGGTAATACTTATTTAAAGCATGTTTGCATTCATGAACAAATTAATGATATCGTTACTAAGCCATTGCCGAAGAAAGGTTTGACCAATCTTAGAAGAAGCTTAGGGATTTCAAAATTCAATAACTAATGAATGTATTCAAGTGTTGTAGCTCCAGGTAAGGACAAAGAAGCCTAGCATGGGAAAAGGAAAGGGAAAAGCAAAAGAAAGAGAAGGAGGACCAATGATCAATGAACCAAGTAAGGTTCATGTTTTGCAAGGCATGTCAAGGCTTGATAGATTTGTCACATGGAAGGCTACTACTAAATTTGATGATTTTGGACAAAATGGAACCGTAAGATCAATCCAAGCCACGAGGTGGATATCATCAAACTATTCGAAATGGGTAATATACTCTCATTTTTAAATGATGTGAGCTGGACTAGTTTGCTTGTGTTTGATGAATACTATTACATTTCTCAGTTATAAAGCTTATATTAAATAAAAAAAAAGGGCGGGGGGAGGGGGGGTTGAGCAAATTGGTATTGATATTCTATATTTGTGCTTCATATAATTATCATTTTGAGCTTGATTTTATGTTCAATTTTGGTGTTTTAATCACCATTTATACTCCCTTTATCTCTTATTTGCTTTAGGTGATATTATTGAAGATTTGGAATTAAATGAAGCAAATAAGGGAAATTTACACAATGAAGAACAATAGAGAAATGCAGAGGAAAAACAGACTGGTAGACATATTTCAAGTCGGATTTTGGCCTCTATGAAGATTTCAAATGCAAAAGTGGTATTCTAGACAATTATATAGGACATTCGGAAGTTTTCCGAATGGTAAAAGTTGTGTCAATCAGAGTTCATTTACCTACCCTACTTATGATGCAAAGTCACCTGTTCTGCATTGGGTTCCATTTTTGACACAGTTTGGTATAATGATCATATCTTGAGTTCTAGTTGCCCAATTTATGTGATTCAAATCTCTGTGGAAAGCTAAGATCCTAATATAGAACTGTCAGGAAGACATCAAGACCTAGAGCAGCCGATTTGGTGGTCTGAATGCACCTAGAAGTCAAAACAGTGTCACAGTCGGGCAGCAGAAACTTGCACCAAAACTGGGGGCAAGCGGCGCCGTTTGGTGTGATATAAGAGGCGCCATTTGTGTCGATCTGAAGCTGCTTTTAATCTGCATTTCTCTCTCTTTTGGGGCAGATTTTCATACCCCTTTAGGGCAGAAATAAGAGGAGCCGAGAGAGTGGACAGAAAACAGCAAAAACTCATCAAAACTCACTCAAATCTCATCCCAATTCTTCATCTTTGCAAGAGAAATCAAGAGAAAAGATTGAATCTTTGAAGAAGGAGAACATCCACCTTGAAGATTCATGGAAAAAGCTGCAATTTTCTCCATGCTACAGTGACGAATTTCAACCTTGAAGAAGAGAAGATTTTACACCATGAAAATGAGCAATTCTTAGTCTTTCTTTATTGGTTTATATTCCTTGAATTGTAATATGTTGATGAACTAAACTTTTGAATACTTGGATGGGTATGAACCCTAGATTTTGCCTATGTGAATGAAGTGTTTCATTGGTTGATTGAATTCGAATTTCTTGTGAATTGTTTGTGGATTTGAATGGTTGAATTGATTGAGTGGATTAATGATGCAAAATCTGCAATTCTTTCACTTGGAATTGAGAAAGGAAGGGTGATTGATAATTGATTCATAATCTGGAAATTTTCACTTGGAATTGAGAAAGGAAGGGTGAAATAGACCATACACAAACAATGAAGATGATTTAGTTAACTAGAGATAGAAACCTAAACATCTTCTTGATAATTAGAGAAATCTAATTGGGAATTCACAATTCTTAATGCATTCTTAGGTTGAATTGGTTAGAAAGAGATTTCAACTAATTAATCTAAGAGTAGAGAACTTTCATCTAGAGATAGAGTGAGTTCTATCATTGGAATTTCATCAAACATAAGAAGTGAAATTTATCAACCAAGGGACATTTCTATCACATAGGTAATTCTAGGGGGATTAACCATCCAAGTATTATTTTCTCAATTGAATTCTCTCTTGCAAACAAAAATTAGTTAAGTTAGTTTAATTAGCTAAGCTAGACTTCTATTCCTAGTAGTAATTTCAATAATTTTCACAACCAAATTTGATAGGCTAAACAATAGAATAGAAAGTGAGTAATGATATTTAACCATCCCCGTGGATACGATATTGAATTTACTTGCCATTATATTACTCATAACGATAGGTGCACTTGCCTTGTGTTTGTGTGCAAATTGTTGAGGATTGTAATAAAAATTTAGTATAAATGCATAGAAATAAAACACAACAGGTATTAAAACTACTCAGTGGTATTCTTCAAGAATATCACAAGTTGATTTTTTAGATTGATAATGCATTGCTCAATAGAATTTTTGATGTTGAGGATGTTGGGTTTAGGCATTATTTTTTCGGGGACATTGTTTTATAAGTAAGTTATACTCACATGAAAGGATTGAGAATGTCTGTACAAATGGTAGAAGCTTCAAGACTATAAAGGAGAGAGTGATAAGCTTTCGATGCTAGTGAAAGAATTTTGCATCACATGCTTACTACCTTGATTATAGCATACTTTGGGCACAAATCTTCTATTGATAATATGTATGCTGTAATTATGCTAGCCATGCATAAGAAAAGAAAATTGAATTTTGGATAAATATTGCTAAAGAATATAATGGAGCAAGAAGAACAGAAAAACTTATTCTTGGAAACAAAGTAAACTTGGATAAACTCTCCAATATTGGTAATGTTCTATCTCTATTTGATGATATTGATTGGATCAATTTACTAGTAGTTGATGAAGAAATTTATCCTGCCTTATATATAAGTTTTATGCAAATCTTAAAGAAGAGAGAATTGAACATGAGAGGGATAATGTAGTTCAATGGTATTCCTCTAGAATATATCAAGTGGATTTCGAGTTCAATGATGCCTTAGTAAACAGAATTTGTGGGGTAGATGATAATGAGGCAAGGTATTACTCATTGGGACAGCATTGCTTTATTCATGAATTGTTCACAAATGAAAGATTTGAAGAGGCTTTCACAAATAGTAGACAATTTAGGTCAATTAGGGAAAAGGAAATCAAAGCCTTTGATGCTAGAGGAAGGGTTATGCATCACATGATTACCACTATGCATATGGTGATTATGCTTGCCTTGCATGAGCATAGAAGACTAAACTTTGGATTTATGTCATTGAAGCATATGATTAGTGCAAGAAAACCAGCCAAGAAAGTGAGGAGGTTGAGGAAGAAGAAAATGAAGAAGATCAAGAAGATAATATGGGTAGAGATGGCAGCAATAAGGATGATAGTAATGATAGTGAAAATTGAGATGGCTATCAATTTGTTGCTAAAGAAGAAGACAAAGATGAAGGAAGGCAGTGAAGCACCCCAAGAAGAAGAAGAGCATGAGAATGAAGAACAAAGAGATACAGCACAAAGAAGGAGCTGAATGGAGTTTAACAAAGTCAAATAAAAAAAATCCATCACCAATTTCCTTCAGCCAAAGGAGGAGAAAAATGTGATTCAAAGGAAGATGATCCAAAGATCTTCTCGATTGGTAACTTTCCAAAACCGAACTACACGGGCAAGGAGTCAGCAAATGAAGGACCCCATCATATAGAGATCAAGGAAAACATGGCCATCATAACAAACAGATTTGGAAGTGAAGACCATGAAGCGCATCCAAGACTAAGCCTTTCTATCCCTAAACTCTATTTTGTTGCTTATTTTAGTTTATGCCTCGATGCACATGTTATGCTTTAACATTGAAATTTACTTGTGCCTATCTAGTCATTATAATGTTTTGAAGCTCAATATGTGAAATCCTTGTGATAAGAGCTTCTTTTGTTTCACTTTTGTTGTCCAATACTCTTACCCCATCTTTGATTGATGACAAAATGGGGAGAAGAAATGTGATGACAAAATGTATGAAAATGTGTGAAAATGCAAAATAAATGTGATGACAAAATGTATGAAAATGTATGAAAATGTGAAATAGCAGTGGACTTTCTCATGCATGAATAGAAAATGTGTGAATTTTCTGAAAATTCATGCATATGTCAAGGGGGAGAAAAAATGTGCTGCAACGTGTGTTATGCTTGCTGCAATGTGTGCTATGAATGTGCCGATGTTATAATATATGAGATTTTAGTTGTTTTCTGAGATTCTGGAATTTAGATAGGTTGAGATTGAAATCTTTAACTTGGTTCTTGACTTGACCTATAATTTTGGATTGATTCATGAATTTTGTGATTTTGCAAAGCTAAATTGAGTGTCTTTGTGGACATACATATTTGAATACTTCTATAGTTCTTTTAAAGTGAAAAATCATCATTTCAAACTTATAACCGAAAGTTCATACTTGAAATTCGGATGTAAACCAAAAGTTCAGATGAATCCAAACTTTCTTGCCAAAAATTAATTTTCTGTTGTTCAAATTATTTGAAAACTATTTTAATCCTTCTTATCATGTTTGAACAACCTTAGGAAGGCTTATTTTCAAATATTACAGCTTTCATCTCACATGTTTTGAAGTTTGGACTTGAAGTCTCAAAATTCGGATGCATGTTTTAAAAATTCCGATACATTCATATTGTGTTGTCAAAATGTGCTCTTTTGTTGTTTAGAGTGATCCAAATCTATTTTAATCACCTTTGATATATTTGAACAATCTTAGAAAAGCTTATTTTCAAAAAATTAAACCCTTTATCTCACATATTTTACAGTTTGGACTTGAAATTTCAAAATTCGGATGCATGATTAAAAAGTTTGGATGCATCCATACTTTCTTACCAAAAAGTGCTCTTTTGTTGTTCAAATTGATTTAAATATTAATCTCTTCTACTATGTTTGAACAATCTTAGGAAAGCTTATTTTCAAAAATTGCAGCTTTCATTTCACTTATTTTACAGTTCGGACTTGAAATGTCAAAATTCAGATTCACAGCATCAAACTTGTTGAAAATTGAGCACAATCTAAGGGGGAGCATTGTTAATATTTTTTGAACTTCAATACCTCTATTAGAAGTCTTTTTAATGCTTAAATGCTATATCTTCTATCCTAGTTGTTGGAAGGAAGGAGGTAAATAGAGGTTGATTGGGTCATAGGCTCATATTGAGCCTTTTGAATGTTAATGTGCTAAATTGGTTATTATCTATCATTGACATCAATGCTTCTTTGTAATACATTGTTTAAATCCATCACATTTTGCATCAAATTTTGTCATCATCAAAAAGGGGGAGATAGTTAGCCCTAAGGGCAAATCATGAAGTTCTAATTAAGTTTTGAATAATGACAAACATTGATGTGGACTAACTTTTGTGTCAATTGTGTGATAGGATTGTTGGAGTAAGAAGTACGAAGTCTTATTGCTCTTGAAGCTAAAATGCAAGAACAACTTCAATAAGCAAAAGTCATTGAAGATTAAAGAGTTGTTCAAAATGATTGAAGGTATTGAAGACTTAAAGTGTAGGTCATAAATGCTCAATAGGTATATTCTTTTGTAAACCCTACACTTGCATGTCTTGGAATCTATTGAATGCATAAGAGAGAAACAAAAACTTGTTTTGAATCTTAAATAGCTTTAAATGAACTTTTGAATAACAAGTATGTTTTTGAACCTCAAATGATCTTGAGTAAAATTTGTATGATCAAAGTGTTTTAGTAACAGTTTTTTAGTTTGAAAATGTTTAAATGACTTACCTATTTATACAAAATGTTTTCAATGTTATTAAGGTTGATTTTCAAATGATTTGACAAAGTTTCATCGGTTCAGACGCAAGTTCGTACGTCCAAACTTTGAAAATGGTTACTGTGCTTCTAGAGAAATTCGGACGCAAGTTCGGACGCATGGAGTAAAGTTCGAACGTCCAAACTTTCTCTGATAGCATAGTTACTGTTTTTCCTGAGAAATTCGGACGAATGTTCTGGCGCATACAAAAAAGTTTGGGCGTCGGAACTTTTCCAGAAAACTTGGCACAGTAAAGTTTGGACGAATATTCGGATGCATAGGTGAAAGTTCGGACGTCCGAACTTCTTGAAACTAGGTGTTACTAGCCGTTTTATAGCTGTTGAAACTGATTTTTCAAATCTATAAAAGCTATAAACACTAGATTTTTTGTAGAACTTTTAAACCTTGAAAATCCTTCAAGATCTAACTTGTTTTACATCAAAATTATTTGAAAAGCTCTAAAATTGCCTTGTGCTCAAAGGTTAAAATTCAAGATTCCAAAGGAAAGAAGTGAAGTGGTGCTAGCTATTGTATTCATACACCAACAAGTATTGGTAACATCTAAACTCTATCTTTATATTATTTTTGTGATTGATACAAGGCTGTCAAGAGACTTAAAACCCTTGTGAAGGGTGAGCCATTGACTAAATTAATCAAGGTTGTTGAGTAAAACCCATTGGTGAGGGTGAGCCTTGGATTAGATTGGTCTAGGTTGTCTAGTGACATAAAACTCTTTGTGATAAGGGTGAAGCTTGTTTATTCGATTGTAAAAGAGGTTATTGTGGTAAAACCCATTGAAGGGTGAACTTCTTGTGTAATTGCTTGATTTAAACGTTTAGTGAATTGGTTAAAATCTTTGGGTGTTCACTCAAGGTAATGGATGTAGATCTTGAAAAGATCGAACCCCTATAAATTGTGTGTTCGTTTATTTATAGCTTTACTTATTTACATACTTGTGTTATTATTATTTGTTCTTAGTTTTTGATTGATTGGTTTGGTTTTATTGTTTGATCATCTTGTCTCAATCATTAAATCACATATAAACTTAG
The DNA here is from genome assembly GCA_030512225.1 of Rauvolfia tetraphylla. Taxonomy (NCBI): domain Eukaryota; kingdom Viridiplantae; phylum Streptophyta; class Magnoliopsida; order Gentianales; family Apocynaceae; genus Rauvolfia; species Rauvolfia tetraphylla. Next base: position 5,060,226 of record JAJQKT010000012.1, read on the forward strand.
AGTTTGTGAATTTGAAGAAGAGCTTTTATTACGGCAAAGGATTTACAAAAAGGGAAAATATTTTGATAATTAGCCTAAGATCTAATTCACCCCCCCCCTCCCTCTTAGGTCTTACAGAAATCTCTCTAAGATAGATTTCTTTCCGAAGACAGTTTTGAGTAATGCAAAGATACTCAAATTTATTTTCCTCTATTGTTTCAACATGATCTCCATTTCGGCAGATATCTTTAAAACTCAATAAGTTTCTTCAAGATTTTGAGGAAAACAAAGCCTTATTGATGGCAATTATTGTGCCTCCAGGTAATAAAATACTAGGTCTTTCGGAGCCTTCAATCAGTTTTGCACTACCATTCATAGTGTAAACATTTGTTTCTCCCATATTCAAACAAGAGAAATATCTCTCGCTTTTAAGTTTAGTGTGAGTAGTACCACTATCAATGAGGAAAATATCTTCAGTGGTACTTTGAGAGTCATAATAAGGAATAAGATCCATCTGAACATATAAAAATATAACGTTTAAATACTTAAATAAAGTTCTATTACAGAAGAAATTTGTAGTAGATCACTAAGGATTATTACAAAAGAAATATGACTAAACATGAACTAAACTAAAAATTAGAAAGAATATTGAATAGAACTCTCATTTCTTTTGGACACTTCCATCACCAATCAAATGGTCAATTCTTCCTTGTGGATGCTCAAAAAAATCAGCCACATCTAGATGAGTTACATCAACAATGGCATCATTAAGACTATTGTTATCACCATAATCGGGAATGGAATTTTGGGATCTAAAGTTTGCTTCAGGACTTTTCCCCTTCTTCTTAATTGATACTTGATAAAGCTCAACAAGGTACTTTGTCGTACGATAGGTACGGGACCAATGGTCTTGCATACCACACCGATAACACTTCCTTCTCTTTTCTTTTCTCATTGTTTTTGACCCACGTCTGGTGGATTTTTTATTTTTCGCACCTGATGCTCTATTTTGTTCACCAACATTATATGGATGCTTTCTACCACAATCGCGTCCGTGTCCTCGGTTTCGACCATGACCATGACCTCTTCCAGGGCCATATTTTTGGGTTCTAATTGCATTCACTTCAGGGTTCTAACTGCTTTGTCACAAGAAGGCAAGAAATTAATTCAGCATATTTCCTAAAGCCCTTCTCTCGATATTGTTGCTGCAAGACAATATTTGAGGCATGAAAAGCAGAGAATGTTTTCTCTAACATATCAGCGTCTGTGATATTTTCTCTGCATAATTTCAATTACAGATTTAAACATCGCGGAGTTATATTCACTTACAGATTTAAAATCTTGTAGCCATAAGTGCATCCAATCATACCGTGCTTTTGGTAGAATGACCATCTTTTGGTGGTCAAATCTTTCATTTAGATCCTTCCACAAAACAAGTGGATCTCTTATGGTATGATATTCCGCCTTCAAATTCTCATGGAGATGGTAGCGGAGAAAGATTATGGCTTTTGCACGATTTTGAGATGATGACACATTATTTTCTACAATGGAGTCTCCTAGACCCATTGCATCTAGATGAATTTGAGCATCGAGTATCTATGCCAAATAATTCTTTCCAGAAATGTTAAGAGCAGAAAAATCAAGTTTGGCAAGGTTTGCCATGCGAATTAAAAGGTAGAAAAATACCTTTTTTTATCTTGATTAATCTCTATAAGTCTGATAATGGACATTCATAATAATGTTAATTTCATAACAGTATCATGATTATTCAACTCACAAATATAATTATCTAAACAAAAATTATTAATACGTCCACCTTATTTTTAATAAAATTCTTATTATATTAGGATGTTGTAATATATTTAACACTTTTCATAAAAGGAAATATTTTAATATATTATATACTATCAATAAATTATCAACCCTACCATATATTATTTTTATATATCTAGATTTGAAATAATGTATCTGCTAGCCCACATGATTCTTACCTTTTATTATACTATATTATTTTTACAATACAATTCAAACTTTTGTATAAAATTTAGCGCTTGGTCAATTGTTATTTTTTTTATCCATACCAGAGTTTTAAAATTTCGTGTAGAAAATTTTTTTTCCTTCGAATGTCCATTTAGGAGGAATATCAAGTTAAAAGAATATAATATATGTTTATATTCTTAAAAAAATTGAATGCAAGCTTAACTATAAAAAAAGTATATATCTCTAAAAAAACTAGAAAATATTTTTTAAATTGTATATCGGTAGATTGAATTTTGAACTCTTGTAGATTGTTTGTGGATTTGAATGCTTGAATTGATTGGGTGATTAATTGATTCATGAATTGGAATTTTCACTTGGAATTGAGAAAGGATGAGTGAAATAAACCATACACAAATAATGGGAGCGGTTTAGGTGACTAGAGATAGAAATCTAAACACTTTCATGATAAGTAGAGAAATCTAATTGGAAATTCACTAATCTAAACGCATTCTTGGGTTGAATTGGTTAGAAAGAGATTTCAACTAATTGATCTAAGAGTAGGTGACTTTCATCTGGAGATAAAGTGAGTTCTAATTAAGGAATTTCATCAAACACAAAAAGGAGAATTCATTAACCAAGGGACTTTTCTATCAAATAGGTAATTCTAGGGGTATTTTCCATTCAATTATTGTTTTCTCAATTGAATTCTCTCTTGCAAGCAAGATTAGTTAAGTTGGTTTAATTAGTTAAGTTAGACTTCTGTTCCTAGTAGTTATTTTAACCATTTTCACAAGCAAATTTGATAGGCTAAACAATAGAGTAGAAAGTGAGTAATGATGTTTAACCATCCCCATGGATACGATATTTAAACTTACTTGCCATTATACTAATCATAATGATAGGTACACTTGCCTTGTGTTTGTGTGCAAATCAAGCTTTCCTAATATTAACCAATTCTCCCCAGCAACGGTGCCCAAAACTTGTTGTTGTGTTTTTCATGCCCTTATACTCAATTTAATCACAATCTTCAACAATTTGCACACAAACACAAGGCAACTGCACCTATCGTTATGATTAGTATAATGGCAAGTAAGTTTAAATATCGTATCCACGGGGATGATTAAATATCATTACTTACTTTCTACTCTATTGTTTAGCCTATCCAATTTGCTTGTGAAAATGATTCAAATAACTACTAGGAATAGAAGTCTAACTTAACTAATTAAACGAACTCAACCAATCCTGCTTGCAGGAGAGAATTCAATTAAGAAAACAATACTTGAATGGAAAATCCCCCTATTTTTGCTTTTCCCCATGCCTTGGGATTTCACCTTGCATTCCAAAGCATTCAATTTATTTTCAATTCCCAAAATCACCATATTCTCATGTTCTCTCGGATTGTTCTCTGTATTGCTAGGTAAACTTCCCATTTCTCTTTCCGAAACAAGCTTTGCCAATTGGCCTATTTGATTTTCCAAGTTGTGAATGGAAGCCGCAATGAACTTTGTCATTAATTCTTCAAGGTTAGGCTTCACCGGTTGTTGAAGAGGTGGAGAAGGTTGATGTTGATAAGAAAGAGATGTTTGGGGTCGAGAGTTTGCTGAAACTTGGATGCCGGTGGAATGAAGTGGTCTTTGTTGCACTTGACAGCTCCATGAGAAGTTTGGATGATTTCCCCACCCCGGATTATAAGTATTACTAAAAGGATTGTTGGGTTGTCTTTCTCCTTCTAGGAAATCCACATGCTCCATTGATAATGCATTGGAAGTTCCCATGGTTCGACACTCATGATTTGGATGACCTCCTCCATAAAAATCGCAAGCCATCATCATTTGGGAGGTTTGAGGTGACAAACTCAAGCTCTCAATCTTCTTGTTTAGTGCATCGAATTTTGTCCAAAGCTGTCGTCATGTCTACATTGTGTAATCCACTAGGATTCGCCCATTGGTAGTTGTTCATGGCAATGTTTTCAATTAGGTCTTGTAACTCTTCCGGTGTCTTCGAACTAGTGGTACCTCCCGAAGAAGCATCAATGTGGAAGGGAAGTTTAATCTACTATGGAATGTTTGCATTTGCAGCCCCAAATCTAGACCACGATGTGGACATTTCCTCAAGAGCTCCTCCTTCTCTCCCAAGAATCATATAAGCTTTTATTCTCCATTTGTTGGAAAGAGAAGATGTCATTTCTTAGCTTTGCAGTCCTTGTCGGAGGGAAATATTTAGCTAGGAACTTCTCTGCAAGATTATTCTATGTAGTGATAGACCCCGGTGGAAGTGATTTCAACCATGACTTCGCTCGATCTCTAAATGAAAATGGAAATAATGGAAGTAGATGGTATCTTTGAAAGTTCCATTAATCTTGAAAGTATCACATATCTCCAAGAAGATTATTCCATATAGTGATAGACCCCGGTGGCAGTATGAGCATTCAGGTCTTCATCCGGTAAACCATCAAATTGCACCAATTATTGAACCATTTGGATGATATTTGGCTTGACCTCAAAATTTTAACTCTTGGCCGGGCCATACTTGACTCCGCTCCTAACAAAGAAGGTCGTGCATAGTCTCCCATTGTCCTTGGCTTTGCATTTCCGTTATGTGCTATAGTGTTCTCAATTTGAGGATTTTCGCCTTCAACTTCAAGTCCTTGATGTATCACCTCTAGATTTATACATCTTGGATCCCAATATAAAAAAATCTGCTCAATTTTGGAATTAAATTGAGTTAATTCCTCTAAATTACTTGAGGTCATAAACCAAAAAGAATTCACACCTTCACCACAAATAAAAGTAATAGTTTAACACAAGGAACACTCATAAATATAGAACAAAAAAAAAATAGAGGAGCATAAACTAAACAATCCAATTCACCAATAACTTAACAAAATTATATACAAGACAATGTATGTGGCACTAGTAAAGTAAGAAAATGACTAAATCAACAAAGTTCAAGCATTCCTAATATTAATCAATTCTCCCAGGAAACAGCACCCACAACTTGTTGTTGTGTTTTTCATGCCCTTATACTCAATTTAATCACAATCTTCAACAATTTGCACACAAACACAAGGCAAGTGCACCTGCCGTTATGATTAGTATAATGGCAAGTAAGTTTAAATATCGTATCCACAGGGATGGTTAAATATCATTACTCAATTTCTACTCTATTGTTTAGCCTACCGAATTTGCTTGTGAAAATGGTTAAAATAACTATTAGGAATAGATGTCTAACTTAACTAATTAAACCAACTTAACCAATCTTGCTTGCAAGAGAGAATTCAATTGAGAAAACAACACTTGAATGGAAAATCCCCATAGAATTACCTATGTGATAGAAAAGTCCCTTGGTTAATGAATTCCTTTTTTGTGTTTGATTAAATTCCTCAATTAGAACTCACTCTATCTCTAGATGAAAGACCTCTACTCTTAGATTAATTAGCTGAAATCTCTTTCTAACCAATTCAACCCAAGAATGCATTAAGAATTATGAATTACCAGTTAGATTTCTCTAATTACCAAGAAGATGTTGAGGTTTCTATCTCTAGTCACCTAAATCATCCCCATTGTTTGTGTATGGTCTATTTCACCATTCCTTTCTCAATTCCAAGTGAAAATTTCCAGATTATGAATCAATTATCAATCACCCTTACTTTCCCAATTCCAAGAGAAAAAATTTCAGATTAGGAATCAATTATCAACCAAATCAATTCAACCAATCAAACCCACAAAAAATCCACAAGAAATTCAAACTCAATCAACCAGGGAAACAATTCATTCACATAGATATAACATCTAGGGTTCATAACCATCCAAGTATTTAAGAATTTAGCTCATGATTTTACAAAATAAAGAACACAAAACATTAAAAGAGTTGAGAATGCTTATTTTCATGGCTGAAAACACAAATCTTCAATGCTTCGGTTCTTCACGTTGTGTTGAAAAAAATTGAAACTTTTGTCTTGAATCTTCAAGATTGATTGGTCCTTCTTCAAGAATTTGATCTTCTCTCTTGATTTCTCTTGCAAGATTGATGGATTTGGAGGAGGATTTTGGGTGTTTTTCTTTGTGTATTTTGCCTCTTCTCCAAGCCCTAGCCGTCTGCGTCTTATTGCCCCTAAAGGGTATTTAAATTCAGCCCAAAAGAGAGAGAAAAATAGCATAAAAAAAGGTTCTGCATGACACAAATGTCGTCGGTTAGTCCACCCCAAGCGGCGTTGTTTGGTCCCAGTTTTGGTGAAGTGTACTGGTGCATTACTGTGACAGTGGTTCTGAATTCTAGGTGAATTCAAAGCATGAAATCGGTTGAACTAGGTCTTGATGTCTCCATAAACATTGTATCTCAGGATCTTATCTTTCCACAGTGCTTTGAATCGCCTAAAGTGGACATCTAGAACTCATGATATGATCGTTCAACTAAAATGTGTCAAAACTGGAACAAAGTCCAAGATAGGTGATTTTGTAACATACGCAGGGTAGCCAAATGAACTTGGATGGACATAAATTTTACTATTCTGAAAACTTAAGAATGTTCTCTATAAGTGTCCAGAAGATCATTTTGGAATTGAAATCTCTATAGAGGTCAAAATTCCACTTGAAAATTCTCTACCAGGCTGTTTTCCTCTGCATTTCTCTGTTTTCTTCATTGTGTAAAAATGTCTTGTTTGCTTAATTCTATTCCAAATCTTCAATAAACTCATCTAAAGCAAATAAGAGATAAAGGGAGTGCAAATGGTGATTGAAACACCAAAATTTAGCAGAAATTTAAGCTCAAATTGATCATTATATGAAGTACAAATATAGAATATCATAGACATAAACAAAAGTAATAACCCTTATTAGCCACAAGGAATATCATCATTCCCATACATTCAACCACAAACACCCATTCTCTACAAAATCTCCTCACTTTGGATTCAACAACTTGCACACATTATGCTTCAACCCACAAATTTTCCATCATCACCCATCTTTGTCAACCCATAAATTTAACCTCAATCATGACAAAATTCACAATAATAATAATGAAAACATACATACTTCTTGAAGGCATCAAGAAATGTAAGAAGCCTACTCAATAATAGACAAATATGTAACAACTTTTCTGTTTTTTTTTTGTTTTTTCTTTTTTTTTCGATTGAGGTATAATTCAATTCCCAATTATATAAGGTCATCTCACCCCTCTTTTTTTTTTCCCTACCCATAGAGCCTGTTTTTCCTATCATCTTTTATTCCACCCTTTGTTCCAATTTCCACAATACTCTTTGCTGATTTTAGGATAAAAATGCATTTAGCTCTCGCAAAGAAGGGTTAAATATAAAGAGTGGAGTTTAAAATTTGAAAAAAAGAAAAACAAAAAATATAGGTTGGAAATTTTATGCACAAAGGCTTGAAGAAAGGGTACTACGGATAAAATAAAGAGCGGTGGTTAGAAAGGCTCAATCGGGACAAAGAAGGCCTATTACCATTATTTCAAGATCAAACTAAGGTTACTAACTCATTTCGCTTCAAGGCAAGTGAATGTGGGTTCTAGGGGAAAAGTTATGTTGAATTCTAAGGCCAATAACACAAGATTCAACTCCATAATCATCAAAACAAAAGCAAAGAGGAAACAAGCTTAAAAGACGAATTTCATACATGCAAAGACTACAAGGGGTGCTTACTTAATCTAAGTTCGTGGTACTAGTTATGACCTTTAGAATGCTTGTATAACTACTCTTTGAGAAAAGATTAAACATGCAAGTCTTGAAATACCTTGAAGATTCCAAAAAAAAAAAAAAGAAAAACAAGAAATTCAAACTAAAATTTATGAAAATAAATTATACTACTAAAGCCAACTCCCCAACACATAAGACAACATTATCCGTGTTAGCCCTAAGGGCAAATCATGAAGTTTTAATTAAGTTTTGAATAATGACAAACATTGATGTGGACTAATCTTTATGTCAATTGTGTGATAGGATAGTTGGATTAAAGAAGTATGAAGTCTTGTTGCCTTAAAGCCAAAATGCAAGAACAACTTCAATGAGTCAACGTGATTGAAGATTGAAGAATTTTGTTCAATGATGATTAAAGGCATTGAAGACTTGAAGTGTAGGTCACATATGCTTAGTAGGTATATTCTTTTGTAAACCCTACACTTGTGTGTCTTGGAATCTGTTGAATGCATAAGAGAGCACCAAAAACTTGTTTTGAATCTCAAATGGTTTTGAATGAACTTTTGAATAACAAGTATGCTTTTGAATCTCAAATGATCTTGAGTAAACTTTATATGATCAAAGTGCTTTAGTAACTTTTTTTTTTTTGGTTTGAAAGTGTTTAAATGACTTACATATTTATACAAAATATTTTCAATGTTATTAAGATTGATTTTCAAATGATTTGACAAAGTTTGACCAGTTCGGACGTCCAAACTTTGAAAATGGTTACTATGCTTCCAGAGAAATTCGGACGTAAGTTCAGACGAATAGGATAAATTTCGGACGTCCAAACTTTCTCTGATAGCATGGTTACTATTTTTCTAGAGAAGTTCGGACGAACGTTCGGATGCAGAAGGAAAAGTTCGGACGTTCGAACTTTTCTAGAAAACTTGTCACAGTAAAGTTCAGATGAAAGCTCGGACGTATAGGAGAAAGTTCGGACGTCCGAATTTCTCTGAAACTAGTCGTTACTAGACTTTATGTCAATTGTGTTTTAATTCAATTTTGAATAATGACAAACATTGATGTGGACTAATCTTTATGTCAATTGTGTGATAGGATTGTTGGATTAAAGAAGTATGAAGTCTTGTTTCCTTAATGCCAAAATGCAAGAACAACGGCAATGAGTCAAAGTTATTGAAGATTGAATAATTTTATTAAGAGATGATTAAAGGCATTAAAGACTTAAAGTGTAGGTCACATATGCTTAATAGGTATATTCTTTTGTAAATCCTACATTTGTGTGTCTTGGAATCTTGTGAATGCATAAGAGAGCACCAAAAACTTGTTTTGAATCTCAAATGGTTTTGAATGAACTTTTGAATAACAAGTATGCTTTTGAATCTCAAATGATCTTGAGTAAACTTTATATGATCAAAGTGCTTTAGTAACGTTTTTTTTTGTTTGAAAGTGTTTAAATGACTTACATATTTATACAAAATATTTTCAATGTTATTAAGATTGATTTTCAAATGATTTGACAAAATTTGATCATTTCGGACGCAAGTTCGGATGTCCAAACTTTGAAAATTGTTACTGTGCTTCCAGAGAAATTCGGACGCAAGTTCGGACTCATAGGATAAAGTTCGGACGTCCAAAGTTTCTCTAATAGCATGGTTACTATTTTTCTAGAGAAATTCAGACGAATGTTCGGACATAGAATCGGACATCCAAATTTCTCCAGACAACTTGGCACAGTAAAGTTCGACTGAAAGTTTGGACGCATAGGAGAAAGTTCGGACGTCCGAACTTCTCTGAAACTAGTCGTTACTAGCCGTTTTATAGCTGTTGAAACTGATTTTTGAAATCTATAAAAGCTGTAAACTCAAGAATTTTTTTAGGTTTTGAATCTCTAAGAACTCTAAATATTCCAAAGTCTTTAGCAAACATTAAAGCTCTCTTTGTCTTGTGCTTTCAATTGATCATTCAAGATTCCAAAGACAACAAAGTGTGAAGGTGCAACATTGTTCAATTATCTACCAACAAAGTGGTAACATCTTACACATTCTCCTTTCTTCATTCAATTGTGTTTTTTACTAGCTCATTGCAAGGTTTTCTTGAAAACATAAAATCCTTTAGATAAGGGTGATCCTTGAGACATTGACTCAACGTTGTTAGTAGATATAAAATCCTTTTGTAGGGTGAACCTTGTTTGTAAGATTGCAAAAGAGGTTGTGAATGTAAAACCATTGTGTGGTGAGCCTCTTATGTAATTGTTGAACTTGAGCATTTAGTAGATTGTTTGAAATCCTTGAGTGTAGGCTCAAGGTAATGGACGTAGATCTTGAAGAGATCAAACCATTATAAATTGCTTGTGTTCATTGATCATAGATTGCTTATTACTTTGTTATTGATTTTACTATTCTCTTATTGAAACAAGCATTCATAATCTGCTCTAGCTAAAATTTTAAAAGGAAATATTTTTTGAAAATTAGCCAAAGACCTACTTCACCCCTCTTAGGTCTTTCAAGTGGTATCAGAGCAAGGGCTTCTTTGTGTGGCTTTACAACCTAGAAGTTAAGATCTTATGGCTAATATGTCAAACGTACCTTATCTAGAAGGATCTTCCACAAATAGACCACCTTTGTTTAATGGATTAAATTATACATTTTGGAAATCTAGAGTTAAGATATATATTTGTTTTATTAATTTGGATTTGTGGAACATTTTTGAGAAAGGTCCTTATATACCAATGAAAATGAAAGTTGATGGAGTGACTTTAGAACCAAACTCTATAGACGAATTTGATGAAAATGATTCAAAGAAAATGACATTAAATTATCAGGCCATGAACATTTTAAGCTGTGCACTAGATGTAACTGAATACAATAGAGTTAGTGGTTGTGATACTACTCATGACATGTGGAGATTACTCCATATAACACATGAAGGTACAAATCAGGTTAAAGACTCAAAGCTTGCCATGCTGGTAAGGGACTATGAGCTATTCACTATGAAGCAAGGTTAGAATATTAGTGATATGTTTACAAGATTTACTAATATTTTCATCAAGTGAAGAAGATGGAAACAGTGGAGAAGAAGAGATAGCTATGGCTGTAAGAAAGTTCAAAAGATTCTACAAAAAGAAATTTCTCAAGAAAGGGAGAAAACCAACCAAGAAGAGTGGATGCTTTGAATGCAAAATGACTGGTTGGAACTTGTCATCATCCTTCAAAGCTCAATGCTTTGAATGCAAAAGTACAGAACATCATGTTGTTGATTGTCCTAAGTTCTTGAAAGGGAAAGAAACAACAAAATCAAAAAGAAATCTGCCAAGAAGGGAAAATGACTGGTTGGAACTTGGGATCAACAAGAAAGTGAAGATAATAGTGAAGGAAAAGCCAACATATGCTTTATGGCAATTGATGATGAGGTACAATCTACTCCTTCTATTTCTAATTACTATGATCATGATGTTGATCCTAGTGATTTACTTGTTGAAATGTATGAAGAACTGAAAAAGGCTTCTAAAAGAAATAAAGAAATGAAAACCAAAATCAATGAGTTATTAAATGAGAATTCAAAGTTATGTTTTGATAATAGGAAACTTCTTGAGACCATTAATTGCCTAAACATTGAAAAAGAAGTTTTAAATTTAACCATACAAAACATATCTCGTGAAAATAAAGAGCTTCGCACAAAAGTTATTTCTCTTGAAACAATGCTTAATGATCATGAGATATTGAAAAAGAAAGTTAATGATCTTACATTATGCATTGAAAAATTTACAAATGGAAGAGAAAATTTAAATAAATTACTTGGTTATCAAAGATCTTAATATGTAAAACAGGTCTTGGTTACACTCATGAAAGTTATGCTCCAAAATATAAAAAATTCTTAACTAAAGAAACTTTTCATTCTATGCGTCATACTTGTTGAACATATTGTGGCAAGCACAGACACAAAGTGTCGAAGTGTTATGTGAAAAGAAAAATAGAAAATGGTGTTAAAACTATTTGGAGAGTTAAAAGAACTTTTACTAACCCCCTTGGACCCAAGAAAACGTGGGTACCAAAAGTCACTCTCTCAAATTTGGTGTAGGTTCGTTTTGCTTCAATATCAAGTGCCACAAAGTGGTTTCTTGACAGTGGTTGTTCAAGACACATGACAAGAAATGCCTCACTTGTTAGTAAGCTTCAAGCAACAAGTGAAGGTTTTGTCACATTTGGTGATAATAAGACATTGGTAAAGGTTCTTTCCCTCTCATTATGCAAGTATTACTTATTGATGGTTTGAAGTATAATTTACTTAGCATCATTCGTCAATTATGTGATAATGGATGTAAAGTAAGATTTAAATATGACACTTGTACTATTTTTTATAGTGCAAGTAGCAAAACCATCTTTGTTGCTAATAGAGTTGGAAATGTATATGTATTATATCTTGATGAACTTATCACAAATGATATAAAGTGTCTTGCCATTCATGATAATGATGGATATCTATGGAATAAAAGATTAGATCATGTGAGCATGGATTTATTCAATAAACTTTCCACACAAGAGTTAGTTAGAGGATTACCAAAAATGCATTTTGATAAAACTCGTCTTTGTGATGCTTGTTAATATGGAAAACAATCAAAAACATCTTTTAAACCAAAGAAAATGGTTTCTACCTCAAAACCTCTTGAACTTGTTCATAAGGACTTGTTTGGACCAATGAGGACCACTAGTCTTGGTGGTAAAAAATATTCTTATGTGATTGTTGATGACTTTTCTAGATTTACATGGGTGATTTTCTTACCTCAAAAGGATGAAACGTTTCATGAATTTACAAAAAATTTTAAGAAGATTCAAATCTCTCTTGAGTATAAACTGATTTCTATCAGAAGTGACAATGGAAGAGAATTTTGCGATCAAGACTTTACAAAATTTTGTGATGAATATGGTATAACTCATAATTTTTCAGCTACTAAGACAACCCAACAAAATGGTGTTGTTGAAAGGAAAAATAGAACCTTACAAGAGATGGCTAGATCAATGCTTTGTGAAAATTCTGTGCCAAAATATTTTTGGGCTGAAGCTGTAAATACTGCTTGCTATGTAATGAATAGAGTTCTCTTAAGACCCTTCAAAAGAAAAACACCTTTTAAACTCCTATTTGATAAAACTCGTTCAATCATTTATTTTAAGGTATTTGGTTGTAAGTGTTTTATCTTAAATACTAGTGATAATCTGGGAAAGTTTGATAGAAAATCAGATGAAGGTGTATTTCTTGGATATTCATCAAATAAAAAGGCCTATAGAGTTTATAATAAAAGAACTTTATGTGTTGAAGAAACTATACATGTGACCTTTGATGAATCTAACATTTATCTTGAAAGAAGAAATGAAGATGATGTAGGTTCCTCAACGATTGATAATCAAACTCATCATCAAGCACCTACATTGGCGGAACATGCCAAAGAAGAAGAAATAATAGAGCAAGAACCAGATGGTCAACCTAGCAGTGATCAAGAGCTTCCAAAGGATCTAAGATATGCAAGAGGTTATCCCAAGGAGCAAATCATTGGTGATGTCTCCCAAGGAGTTAGAAAAAGACGGTACTTTATCGACAACTTTGCTCTTTTATCTCATACTGAGCCTAAAAACATTGATGATGCATTGTGTGATGATTTTTGGATTATTGCTATACAAGAGGAGTTAAATCAGTTTGAAAGAAATAAAGTTTGGACTCTTGTCCAAGACCTTATGATCATTCCACTATTGGTACAAAATGGGTCTTTAGGAATAAATTAAATGAACTAGGAGAAGTTGTTAGAAATAAGGCCAGGCTTGTTGCTCAAGGTTTCAACCAAGAAGAAGGCATTGATTATGATGAAACTTTTGCTCCAGTAGCTAGACTAGAATCCATAAGAATACTTTTGGCTTTTGCTTGTTTTAAAGTTTTTAAACTATTTCAAATGGATGTTAAAAGTGCATTTCTAAATGGTTTTAGAAGAAGTTAATGTAGAACAACCACCTGATTTTATTCATGAAATGTTTCCTAATCATGCTTTCAAGTTAACCAAGGCTCTATATGGATTGAAACAAGTTCCAAGAGCCTGGTCTGAAAGATTAAGTGGTTTTCTTCCTTAAAAAGGATTTACAAAAGGAAAAGTGGACACAACACTTTTTTATAAAAACCTCAAGCTTTATATGGATTGAAACAAGCTCCTAGAGCTTAGTATGAAAGACTAAGCGGATTTCTTCTTTCAAAAGGATCTTCTAAAGGAAACGTGACACAACACTATTTGTAAAAACCTCTAGCAATAATGATATTTTACTTGTGCAAATTTATGTGGATGACATTATTTTTGGTGCTACTAACACATCCCTTTGTGAAGAATTTGCCAAATCAATGCAAAATGAATTTGAAATGAGCATGATAGGAGAATTAAATTTCTTTCTTGGACTGCAAATCAAGCAAACTAAGGATGGAATCTTCATAAATCAAGCAAAATATACCAAGGAGCTATTGAAAAGATTTGGAATGGATCAAGCAAAAGGGATAGGTACTCCAATAAGCTCATCGACTAAACTTGATAAAGATGAAAAAGGTAAAAATGTTGATGTGAAGTCATATAGAGGTATGATTGGAACTTTACTCTTTCTTACAGCAAGTAGACCTGATATTATGTTTGCTGTGTGCTTATGTGCTAGATTTCAATCTTGTCCTAAAGAGTCTCATCTAATTTATGTCAAACGTACTTTTCGTTATTTGATTGATACACATGACTTTGGTCTTTGGTTTTCAAAATCATCGTCTTTTGATCTTATTGGATATTTAGATGCTGTTTTTCTGGATGCAAAGTTGAATGTAAGAGTACTAGTGGTCATTGTCAATTTCTTGGCAGTTGTCTTGTGTCTTGGTACAGTAAAAAACAAGCATGTGTCTCTTTGTCTACTACTAAAGCTGAATATATTGTTGCTGGTAGTTGTTGTGCTCAAATATTATGGATGCAACATACTGTACTTGATTATGGTCTTAAATTCAATTGTGTGCTTATACTATGTGATAATACTAGTGCTATCAATTTGAGCATAAATCCCATTCAACATTCTAGAACAAAGCATATAGAGATTAAGCATCATTTTATTCGTGATCATGTTGCTAAAGGAGATATATGCTTGGATTATGTGAATACAAATGATCAAATTACTGACATATTTACCAAGCCTTTGGCTGATGAAAGGTTTAACAATCTAAGAAGACTTTTAGAAATTTCAAAATTTAATTACTAATGTGTTTATTTGAGTGTGACAAAAACAAGAAAAATTCGGATGCACAATTTGGATGCATTGAGTGAAAATGGAACGTCCAAGCTTCTCTAGAAAATTTTGGACAGAAAAGTTCAGATGCATGTTCAGACGCATGACAGAAAGTTCGGATGCATGACAAAAAGTTCGGTCGTCTGAACTTTGCGGTTACAGTGATTTTAAAGAAATCGAATAACTGTTACACATATTTTTATCATCTGAACTCTTTCTCTTTTCAAATTTCTCTCTGCCCATCTACGTCCAAACCCAAATCTATCCGCTATTTCACCATTTTCACAACAAACCACTTGGATTTTTGAGTTCCTAACCCTAAACACCTCTCAGATTTCACTGCATCTCTAATAGAAAAACACCATGGTGAGAACTAACAGAGCAAATGTTGAGAAAGGAAAAGGGAAAGCAAAGGACAGAGATGGAGGACGGATTCTCAATGAACCTAAGAGAATCAGAGTTCCTCAATCATCATCTGGAGCAGAAAAATTTGTCTCCATCAATGCTGCATCAGAATTTGAAGATTGGAGCAAGAAATACAGAAAAATCATTCCTGGAAACAGAGTGGACTTTGACAAACTCACAAACATGGGTAATGTTCTGTCTTTATTTAGTGATATTGGCTGGAGCAATTTAATGGTTATTGATGAAGAATATTATCCTTCTCTCATATATGAGTTCTATGCAAATCTTAAAGAAGAAAGAGTTGAACAAAAGGGGGACAGTGTTGTTCAATGGTATTCTTCTAGAGTGTCTTAAGTAGACTTTGAATTCAATGATGCATTAGTAAATAGAATCTGTGGAGTCAGTGATATTGGTGCAAGGTAGTTCTCTTTGGGACAACACTACTATAATCGAGAGCTATTTACAAATGAAAGATTTGAAGAGGCTTTCACAAATGGTAGATAGTTTATGTCCATTAGAGAAAGGGAAATTAAAGCTTTTGATGCTAGAGGAAGAGTTATGCATCATATGATAACAACCATGATTATCCCTGACTTTGGACATAAATCATTTGTTGGAAATATACTTGCTTGCTTTGCATGAGCGTAGGAGATTAAATTTTGGGCATATAGCACTGAAGCATATGATTGGTGCTAGAAAAAATGACAACAAAGCTTTACCATATGGAAGACTTTTAACAAGAATTTTCAAGCATTTTCAAGTTAAACTTCCTGTTAGGGGACAAGCCTTCAAAAGGGGACAAATCTATACCAATGACTCTCTCAAAAGAATGCAATTAACTCTTGATGATGAGGGAGTACGGAGAACTAAAAGAGAAACTCCTCCAAAAAGAGTAGAAGTTGAAGAAAGTGAGGAAACTAAGGAAGAAGAAGATGAAGCAGAAATGTGGGCAAGAGAAATGAAAACAAAGAGGAGGCATGTTTCATCAAGTGAGAGGGGGCAACCTCCCTCCAAAAGAAGACTCTTTGAAGAAGTGCCAACTCCTCAATCACATCCTAATGTTGGAGAAGGTCCTAGTGCTGAAGGAATTTCAAGAGGAGACACAATTCAAGAAGCCTTAAACAACCACATCAAGGAGATGGAAAAAATGTATAAATTCATTGAAACATTTGCACCTATGGTTCTTGGAAAATTGGACGGTTTAGAGAATAGAGTCAAGCACATTGAAAAAATATTGATGAGAAATACTGAAAGTGGTGAAGGGCATTCTAGAACTCGAGAAGAAACGGATGATGATAAGAATGATAAAGAAGACAAGAAAAATGAAAAAGATAGAGATGATGATAGTGATGATGAAGATGATGATGATGGTGACCAAGGGGATAACAGTGAGCAAGCTATGGAGTCACAAAGAGAAGATCAAGAAGGAGGTCAAATTGCAAGAGCTGAAGTGATAACACCATCTAATCCAACATTCAGCCAAGGAAGAGTCAAGCATATAGCAATCAAGAAGAAATCAAGAAAGGACTCTCCATCAATATCAAAAGACTGAGCATCTCTTTACTCTTATCTCTATTTACTGCTTTTATATATTTGTGATATGCTTAGTATGACTTATGAACAATTACTAGCATGGTTTATGCAATTTCTCTATTTTTAAATTTCTAAATTTTATTATTATTTTTCTTTAATGTGGCTTATGTAATAGTTTTGTGAAGCTCAATGATGAAACCTCAGTGTTGAGAGCTTCTTTTAATTGCTGCTATAAAAGGGAAGAAGAAGTTAATTTATAGAATTATGCTAAATTGATCCTTACTATTTCTGTTGGCTATAGTTGCATATGCTAACTTATCAGTCTCATTTTCATTACCCCATCTTTGAGTGATGACAAAACGGGGAGAAATAATGTGCTGCAATATGTGTTATGTATTCTGCACTGTGTGCTACATGTGTTATGTGTGCAATGTGTGCTATATATGTTATGTGTGCTGCAATGTGTGCTATGTATGTATATGTATGTGCTGATGTGCAACAATGAGTAATGTAAAAATTTGGTTGTATTTTTGCATTTGGAATTAAAAGTGAAAGGATTATAATATGTGAGGTTAAAGTTCATAATTTTGGACTTGAAATTTGGATGCAAACCAAAAGTTCAGATGCATCCAAACTTTCTTGCCAAAAATTATTTTTCTGTTGTTCAAACTGCTTAAAAACTATTTTAATCCTTCTTATCATGTCTAAACAACCTTAGGAAGGCTTATTTTCAAAATTACAGCATTCATCTCACAAATTCTAAAGTTTGGACTTAAAATTTCAAAATTCAGATGCATGAGTAAAAAATTCGGATGTATGTTCTGAAATTCGGATGCATCCATATTTTGTTGCCAAAAAGTGCTCTTTTGTTGTTCAAATTGATTCAAATATGTTTTAATCTCTTATAATATGTTTGAAAAACCTTAGGAAATCTTATTTACAAAATTTGTAGCTTTCATTTCACTTATTTTACAGTTCGGACTTGATATGTCAGAATTCGGATGCACAGTATCTCAAGTCCAAATTTGTTGTAAAATGAGCACAATCTAAGGGGGAGCATTGTTAATCTTTTCTAACCTTTAATACCTTTAATATGCTAAATTGGTTATTATCTATCATTGACATCAATACTTTTTTGTACTACATTGTTTAAATCCATCACATTTTGCATCACATTTTGTCATCATTAAAAAGGGGGAGATTGTTAGCCCTAAGGGCAAATCATGAAGTTTTAATTAAGTTTTTAATAATGACAAACATTGATGTGGACTAATATTTATGTCAATTGTGTTATAGGACTGCTGGATTAAAGAAGTATGAAGTCTTGTTTTCTTAAAGCCAAAATGCAATAACAACTTCAATGAGTCAAAGTTATTGAAGATTGAAGAATTTTGGTCAAAGATGATTAAAGGCATTAAAGACTTAAAGTGTAAGTCACATATGCTTAATAGGTATATTCTTTTGTAAATCCTACACTTGTGTGTCTTGGAATCTTGTGAATGCATAAGAGAGCAGCAAAAACTTGTTTTGAATCTTAAATGGTTTTGAATGAACTTTTGAATAACAAGTATGCTTTTGAATCTCAAATGATCTTGAGTAAACTTTATATGATCAAAGTGCTTTAGTAACGTTTTTTTTTGTTTGAAAGTGTTTAAATGACTTACATATTTATACAAAATATTTTCAATGTTATTAAGATTGATTTTCAAATGATTTGACAAAGTTTGATCATTTCGAATGCAAGTTCAGACGTCCAAACTTTGAAAATGGTTACTGTGCTTCCAGAGAAATTTCGGACGCAAGTTCGGATGCATAGGATAAAGTTCGGACGTCCAAAGTTTCTCTGATAGCATGGTTACTATTTTTCTAGAGAAATTCAGACAAATGTTCGGACACAGAAGGAAAAGTTCGGACATCCAAATTTCTCCAGACAATTTGGTACAGTAAAGTTCGGCCGAAAGTTCGGATGCATAGGAGAAAGTTCGGACGTCCAAACTTCTCTGAAACTAGCCGTTACTAGCCGTTTTATAGCTGTTGAAACCGATTTTTGAAATCTATAAAAGCTATAAACTCAAAAATTTTTGTAAGTTTTGAATCTCTGAGAAATCTTAATATTCCA
Organism: Rauvolfia tetraphylla; assembly: GCA_030512225.1. Taxonomy (NCBI): domain Eukaryota; kingdom Viridiplantae; phylum Streptophyta; class Magnoliopsida; order Gentianales; family Apocynaceae; genus Rauvolfia; species Rauvolfia tetraphylla. The sequence goes on from JAJQKT010000012.1 coordinate 5,079,187, forward strand.
AAATCTTTAGCAAACATCAAAGCTCTCTTTTGTCTTGTGCTTTCAATTGATCATTAAAGATTCGAAAGACATCAAAGTGAAGACATGCAACATTGTGTCATTATCTACCAAGAAAGTAGTAACATCTTATTCATTCTCCATTCTCCATTAAATTTTGTTTTCTACTAGCTCATTACAAGATTTTCTTGTAAACATAAAATCCTTTAGATAAGGGTGATCCTTGAGACATTGATTCAAGGTTGTTTGTAGATATAAAATCCTTTGGTAGGGTGAACCTTGTTTGTAAGATTACCAAATAGGTTGTGAGTGTAAAACCATTGTGTGGTGAGCCTCTTATGTAATTGTTGAACTTGAGCATATAGTAGATTGATTGAAATCCTTGAGTGTAGACTGAAGGTAGGGGACGTAGATCTCGAAGAGATCGAACCACTATAAATTGCTTGTGTTCATTGATCATAGATTGCTTATTGCTTTGTTTTTTATTTAACTATTCTCTTATTGAAACAAACATTCATAATCTGCTCTAGCTAAAATTTTAAAAGGAAATAGTTTTTGAAAATTATCCAAAGACCTAATTCACCCTCGCTCTTAGGTCTTTCAATCCGTAATGTTGGGAGAGAGATAAACAAAATACTACATAAATAGAAAGCTAGTCAACTTAATGCAACTAAATGAAAGCTTAATTAAAAACTCTACACCGAACAACCAAACACAAAAACGGTTAAAAACATGGTCGTTTCGTATGTGAAGGCTAGGCGAAACCATATGAGTAGCAAGCTGCACCTGTTATATACTATACAGCAAAAGGAAATGAAAGAAAGCTAGAAACAAAGACATAATTAAAACTCAAGCATAAAAGCATAGTAATAAAATAAATAAAAGGACAAAAATGGAAAAGAGAAATCTTCCCTTTTCATAGCTCCCAAACACCGCCCCACTCCACCATTACATGAACCCCACAAAAATATCGTACAACAAGCCTCAAATACAAGAACAAAGTAACTACACAAAATAAAAATTAAAACAAAAGAAAAATGTGTACAAATGAGGGATGTTGTTTCAGGAAGCTTACTCATCCCCTAAGTTAGGGGAGCATGAACATGATCGTCCCAACTTTTTTCTCACTGTAGTATGATGGAGTTTGAGTCTATGTTCCGTTACCATTAGAATTCCCTTTTCCGGATGATAAATTTCTACCACTTCATATGGGAGTCCCTTACTTACCAAAAATGGGCCAATCCACTTAGACTTAAATTTACTTGTGAACAACCTCCATCGTCAGTTATTCAATAAAACTTGCTCTCCCGACTTGAAATCTCAATTTTGGTCAATGTTTTGGTCTTGTTTCATTTTCACCTTTAATGAAGAATCTCTTGCACAATAGTTCTCCTCATTTCTATTAGAACCTTTCACATCAGCGACAAACAAACCCCAGGCTAAGGATCTGGGGTACCTACCAGTCCAACCTTGGTGATCAACCTTAACATTGAGCCCCTCCTGACTCTCTGTTAAGTGACCGCAAACAGAAACCCGTAGTACCAGTTGGGCCACGCCCTCCCTGACATACTACGTCCTCATCAAGTGGATCCACAAGACACAATTTGCGCATTCCACGCCAGCGAAAGAGGCCCTAGTACGGGGGACTAGCCATGCACAGTGCAATCCACTGACGCTTTAGGTTCAGATCATATCCAACTCATATATGGTCAGGACGGAGTTTTTATGCACATTTTCAAACATAAAGGCCACTCAAGTAGCCATCCAAATGATTCCAAATTCATAATCAACTCAAATTTCAACATAGCTTCAAAATATGCTGAGGTGTCTTGATTCGCTCAGACTTTCCAGCTAAGCCCAAACCTGATCATGAGATTTTTGCGCATTATTTTGGAACAAGAAAATTTAATTGAATATATAATACTTTTGAAATACTGTGCCTATGCATCTACCCTCATATTCTAGAGACCTCATATTTTGGAAACACACCAGCACACACGTGAACTCACTGAGCTTTCTAACTCACACGTGTTTTTGTTTAATGGTTATTTTCAGATGTCATAAAACATGGATCAGAACAGCGATTCTTTGATTTGCTTCCGAGTTAGCTCGTTGAAGGGCTCACATATGTATTCAACCAGTTTGTGCCTTTTTTTGTTACCTTTCGCTAGAAAGCGAGAGAAGTCTATTTTACAGCTATTTGTAAATAAAGGTTGAACTTAGATAATATAAGATATAGGATCTACTTATATATTTATACACTTCCGCTGATGTTTTCTATAATTGTATCATATTGTATTATATGTATACTTTTCTCCTTCATTTTCCTCCGAACGGATTCGTAGTTGCACACATTAGTGCCGAGAGGCACGCTGGTACCTTACTCAACCGCAGTGGAACCTAGCGGAGGAGTTGGGGTATCACATTTGGTATCAGAGCTTGAGGTTCATTACTAAGTTTGAATTTGTAGATCCTAAATAAATCATAGGTGTTTTGTTATGTAAATTTTAACCGTTCGGAGATGATTCGTTATTTCTAGTGCTATGGGAGATAGTTCCAAAGGGACATGTGTCGCGACTGGTAGATGTGTTTGAGGGTAAGTCGGTAGATTGGCCTACTGCGTGAGCCCTCATAAATGGTGGATACATTGAGGATGACCTTAGTAAAGTATTCGGTGAGCCTGAAATTATCAAGTCAGTCGAAATACATTCGACAGAGAGATTACCGTTGGAAAGGGGTTACTCGATTCACCAAATCTTGTTGACCCTACTTACTACTATTTCTGAAGCATTCTCTATATTTGTTCGAACAATCTTTTATTCTTGATTTTCGTCACCATTGCCTGAGTTGGCTAGTCCATATTTCTTTCTTTAATATGTGTTATATAAGCATCATATCTAAGCAATGGAAGAGCTTTTTATGAGGTTAAAAAGGGAGTTACAATGATTAGATTGTCCACTGAGCTCTTTATGCCGCAATAGAAAACATGGGGCTATTAAAGATGACATGTTAGAGGAGCTGTTAGAAATTATGGTTGAAGTTTATGATGCTTATCTACGTGAAATTGATGAAGTAATTCAGGATCATGAAAGTTTGATTACGTGGTAAGATAAGACTTTGACGTCTGCCAAAGCTTAGTCTTCAGAGATTCTAGAGTATTTAAGGGTTTGAGCAGAATTCTCATGAAGTCGCGACCCTTGGATAAAGACCTTTATTTGATTATTTGTATACTTTCTCTTTTATTATGTGTCTATGTGTGTGTAGGATTATTTGAATCTTGACCATATTTCATTAGGGCTTGGGATTGTATAGGATCTCGAATTTTCTGGTATAGTGAACCATTGCTTAAGTATTTTGTATGTTTTAAATAAGATTACTTAGTAGGTCATATATCTTCGGCCTCTAACGCTATGGTTGGTCTATGAATATATGGATATACAACACAACTCTTTCTAGACATGATATCTATTTTTTTTTTAGATTATAATTATGCGTATGATATTATATATATTTATATTGAGTTGTGCTTTTGTGCAGAGAGTAAATTACAAATCTTTGTACACACACACTAAGTTAGTCATAATAGAAACCTATGAACTTTACTAGCTCTCCGACTTTATAAACAAGACTTAGGTTTCCCACTATCTTTCATCACTATGTTTGTTATTACTCTATTAAATATTTTTCTCATCAAACTAGAGTATTTATGCATCTTGGATTCTTACATTTGTTTGTAAGTATGCCTTTTGTATTATATATCTCTACATCTTTCTACGTGATAGATTATCAGATAATGGTTCGTACACTGATGGAAGGTTTTAGAGTATCTGAGAAAAGACATATCCTGAATGTCGTATTTATGTTGAGGACATAGGATTGCTTGGGACTTTGGTTGCTTTATCTTTAAATATATATATATATATATATATATATATATATATATATGTATGATGTGATATTATGAAAGGACTAATTATTTAAATAGAATGCATAAGTGGATTGTCGACAGAAAATAGTCATCAAGAAAGCATAATGCCCCATAAGCTCGGCATTCACAAAACCTCTCCACTAATACGGTAACCAAAATTTAACCTCAATTAGGTAGGACTTTTATGCTTGTAACTTTAAGCTCATGGAAAGTTTAGGGTGCCAAACGAAAGGTAAGGAATTCAAAGTCAAAGAAATGAGAGCTAAAGAGAAAGGAATGAGACATAAAACAAAAGTAATAATCCTTATTAGCAACAAGGAATATCGCCATTCCCCTACATTCAACCACAAACACCCATTCTCAACAAAATCGCCTCACTTTGGATTCAACCACTTGCACATATTAAGCTTCAACCCAAAACCTTTCCATCATCACTCATCTTTATCAACCCAAAAATTTAACTTCAATCATGACGAATTCACAATAATAATAATGAAAACATATATGAAAGACCTAAGAGGGAGGGTGAATTAGGTCTTTGGCTAATTTTTGAAAATAATTTCCTTTTATAGTTTTAAGCTAGACCAGATTATGTGAGCTTGTTTCAATGAGAGAATATATCAATCAATGTCAAAGCAATAAACAATTTAAGATCAATAAACACAAGCAATTTATAGTGGTTCGATCTATTCAAGATCTACGCACACTACCTTGAGCCTACACTCAAGGATTTCAAACAATCTAATAAATGCTCAAGTTCAACAATTACATAAGAGGCTCACCAAATAATGGTTTTACACTCACAACCTCTTTTGCAATCTTACAAACAAGGTTCACCCTACCAAAGGATTTTATATCCACTAACAACCTTGAGTCAATGTCTCAAGGATCAACCTTATCTGAAGGATTTTATGTTTTCAAGAAAACTTTGCAATGAGCTAGTAGAAAACACAATTGAATGTAGAAAGTAGAATGTGTAAGATGCTACCACTTTGTTGGTAGATAATTGCACAATGTTGCACCTTCACACTTTATTGTCTTTGGAATCTTGAATGATCAATTGAAAGCACAAGACAAAGAGTGCTTTGATGTTTGCTAAAGACTTTGGAATATTTAGAGTTCTTAGAGATTCAAAAATTACAAAATTTCTTGAGTTTATAGCTTTTATAGAATTCAAAAATCAGTTTTAACAGTCATAAAATGGTTAGTAACAGCTAGTTTCAGAAAATTCAGACGACCAAATTTTTCTTGTGCGTCCGAACATATTGTCCAAATTTTACTGGTGCATGTTTTCTGGAAATATTCGGACGACCAAATTTTTCTCATGCGTCCGAACTTGCGTCTTAATTTCTCAGGAAAAACAGTAACTATACTGGTAAGGAAAATTTGGACGGCCGAATTTTTTTCATGCGTCTGAACTTGCGTCCGAATTTCTCTGGAAAAACATTAACCATGCTGGTAAAGAAAATTCGGAGGACCTAATTTTTTTGGAAGCACAGTAGCCATTTTAAAGTTTGTTATTCAAACTTTGTAAAATCATTTGAAATTCAACGTCAATAAGTTTGAAAACATTTTGTATGAATAGATAAGTTATTTAGATACTTTTAAATTTAAGAACCATTATCAAATCTCTTTGATCATACAAAGTTTACTCAAAATCTTTTGAGACTCAAAAACACACTTATTAATCAAAAGTTCATTCAAAGCCATTTAAGATTCAAAACAAGTTTTTGCTGCTCTCTTATGCATTCAATAGATTCCAAGACACACAGGTGTAGGGTTTTAAAAAAAATATACCTACTGAGCATATATGACCTACACTTCATGGCTTCAAAGCCTTCAATTATCTTGAACAAACTCTTCAATCTTCAATCACTTTGACATATTGGAGTTGCTCTTGCATTGTGACTTTAAGGCAATGAGACTTCATACTTCTTAATCCATAAATCCTATCACACAACACACAAGCATATTAGTCCTTATCAATATTTGTCATTAATCAAAACTAATCATAACTACATTATTTACCCTTAGGGCTAACAATCTCCCCCTTTTTGATGATGACAAACATTGATGCAAAATGTGATGGATTTAAACAATGTAGTACAAAGAAATGTCAATCATAAATAATAACTAATTTAGCATATTGACATTCAAAAGGCTCAATATGAGCTTATGACCCAACCAACCTCCATTACTCTTTTTCCTTCCAACTTATAGGATAGAAGATATAGCATTTAAGCATTTAGAAAGGTTCTAAGAGAGGTTTTAAGGTTGTAATATTTTAACAATGCTCCCCCTTAGATTTTGCTCATTTTTCAACAAGTTTGGACTTGAAATGTTGTGAATCCGAATTTTGACATATCAAGTCCGAACTATAACATAAGTGAAGTGAAAGCTGCAATTTTTGAAAATAAGCTTTCCTTAGGTTGTTCAAATATGATAGAAGTGATTAAAACAGATTTGAATCAATTTTAACAACAAAAGAGCACTTTTTGGCAACAAATTATGGATGCATCCGAATTTCAGAACATGCATCTGAATTTTTTGGACTCATGCATCCGAATTTTGAAATTTCAAGTCCAAACTTTAAAATATGTGAGATAAAGGTTGTAATATTTGAGAATAAGCCTTCCTAAGGTTGTTCAAATATGATAGGAAGGATTAAGACAATTTTCAAATAATTTGAACAACAGACAAACATTTTTGGTAAGAAAATTTTTATGCGTCCGAATTTTCTTGATCTGCATTCGAATTTTTTTCAATAAGTTAAAAAAGATGATTTTGCATTCTCAAATGAATTGTAATTGTTAGCCCTAAGGGAAAATCATGTAGTTTTGATTAATGACAAATATTGATGAGGACTAATGTGTTTATATATTGTGTGATAGGATTTGTGAACTAAGAAGTATGGAGTCTCATTGCCTTCAAGCCAAAGTACAAGAACAACTTCAATAAGCCATGGTGAGTGAAGTTTTATGAAGGTTCTTCAAAGATGATCTATAGGCATTGAAGACTTGAGGTGTAGAGTATATATGCTAATAGGTAAATCTTTATGTAAACTCTACACTTGTGTGTCTTGGAATCTATTGAATGCATAAGAGAGCATAAAATAAGTTTCTGAATTTTAAATGGCTTGGAATGAACTTTTTGATGAATGTGGTTTTTTATTTTAAAAGATTTTGAGTAAAATTTGCATGATCAAAGAAATTTGATTATGGTTTTCAAGCTTATATATGTCTAAATAATTTATCTATACATATATAGTGTTTTCAAACATATTGAAGTTAAGTCTCAAATGATTTTACAAAGTTTGAAAGTGCTTCCAAAAAATTCGGTCGTCCGAATTTTGTAGCAAAAAATGGTTACTTTTTTTCCAGAGAAATTCGGACGCACGAAGAAAAATTCAGACTCGGTCGTCCGAATTTTTGTCTTCAGCGTGGTTACTGTTTTTCCAGAGAAATTCGGACGAAGATTCAGACGCAGGGAAAACATTCGGTCGTCTGAATTTTTCCAGAATGTACAACCGCAACGTCCGAAAAATTCTGACGCAAAATTCGGTCATCCGAATTTTCTGAAACTAGCCGTTTTATGGCTGTTAAAACTGATTTTCAAATTCTATAAAAGCTAGAAACTTGAAATCTTTTGTAAGTTTTTATCTTGGTGAACTCTAAATATTCCAAAGCCTTTAGCAAACATTTTTTGAGCTCTCTTGGGTCTTGTGCATTCAATTGATCAATCCAAAGATATCAAAGTGTGAAGGTGCAATTTTGTGTAAAACATCTACCAACAAGTGGTAACATCTACACACTCTTCTCTACTTATCAAATTGTATTTTCTACTAGCTCTTGCAAGGTTATCTTGATAACATAAAACCCTTTAGGTAAGGGTGATCCTTGAAATTGTGATTCAAGGTTGTTTGTAGATATAAAACCATTATGTGGTGAGCCTTGTTTGTAAAAGTTACTAGAAGACGTTGTGAGTGTAAAACCATTGTGTGGTGAGCCTCTCATGTAATTTGTGAACATGAGCATATACTAGATTGATTGAAATGTTTAACTGTAGGCTTAAGGTAGTGGACGTAGATCTTGACGATCGAACCACTATAACTTGCTTGAGTTCTTTACTCTTACATTCCTTTATTGCTGTGCTATCAACTGTTTTTAACTTGATACATATAATATGTTCTTTGCTTAGACTTATAAAAGGTCTTTGTTTGAAAAAATAAGCTAAAGACCTAATTCACCCCCCCCCCTTAAGTATTTCAGTAATAATATACTCAAATGTGTATGTCTATAATGACACTCAATTTAGCTTTGCAAAATCACAGAACTCATGCATCCAATTGAAAGACCTAAGAGGCGGGGGGTGAATTAGGTCTTTGGCTAATTTTTTAAAATAATTTCCTTTTACAGTTTTAAGCTAGACCAGATTATGCGGGCTTGTTTCAATGAGAGAATATATCAATCAATGTCAAAGCAATAAACAAATTAAGACCAATAAACACAAGTAATTTATAGTGATTCGATCTCTTCAAGATCTTCGCCCAGTACCTTGAGCCTACACTCAAGGATTTCAAACAATCTACTAAGTGCTCAGGTTCAACAATTATATAAGAGGCTCACCAAACAATGGTTTTACACTCACAACTTCTTTTGCAATCTTACAAACAAGGTTCACCCTACCAAAGGATTTTATATCTACTAACAACCTTGAGTCAATGTCTCAAGGATCACCCTTATCTATAGAATTTTATGTTTTCAAGAAAACTTTGCAATGAGCTAGTAGAAAACACAATTGAATGAAGAAAGTAGAATGTGTAAGATGTTACGACTTTGTTGATAGATAATTGCACAATGTTGCACCTTCACACTTTGTTGTCTTTGTAATCTTGAATGATCAATTGAAAGCACAAGACAAAGAGAGCTTTAATGTTTGCTAAAGACTTTGGAATATTTAGAGTTCTTAGAGATTCAAAAATTACAAAAATTCTTGAGTTTATAGCTTCTATAGAATTCAAAAATCAATTTTAACAGTCATAAAACAGCTAGTAACGGCTAGTTTCAGAAAATTCGGACGACCGAATTTTTCTTGTGCGTCCGAACTTAGTGTCCGAATTTTACAGTTGCATGTTTTCTGGAAAAATTCGGACGACCAAATTTTTTCTCATGCGTCCGAACTTGCGTCTGAATTTCTTTGAAAAAACAGTAACCATGCTAGTAAGGAAAATTCGGATGGATGAATTTTTTTCATGCGTCCGAATTTGCATCCAAATTTCTCTAGAAAAATAGTAACCATGCTGGTAAGGAAAATTCGGACGACCGAATTTTTTTTGGAAGCATAGTAGCCATGTTAAACTTTGTCATTCAAACTTTGTAAAATCATTTGAAATTCAACGTCAATAAGTTAGAAAACATTTTGCATGAATAGATAAGTTATTTAGACACTTTTAAATTTAGGGACCATTATCAAATCTATTTGATCATACCAAGTTTACTCAAAATCTTTTGAGACTCAAAAACACACTTATTAATCAAAAGTTCATTCAAAGCCATTTAAGATTCAAAACAAGTTTTTGTTGCTCTCTTATGCATTCATTAGATTCCATGACACACAAGTGTAGGGTTTAAAAAATATATACCTATTGAGCATATATGACCTACACTTCATGTCTTCAAAGCCTTCAATCATCTTGAAAAAACTCTTCAATCTTCAATCACTTTGACATATTGGAGTTGTTCTTGCATTGTGGCTTCAAGGCAATGAGACTTCATACTTCTTAATCCATAAATCCTATCGCACAACAACAAGCATATTAGTCCTTATCAATATTTGTCATTAATCAAAACTAATCATAACTACATGATTTGCCCTTAGGGCTAACAATCTCCCCCTTTTTGATGATGACAAATATTGATGCAAAATGTTATGGATTTAAACAATGTATTACAAAGAAGTATTAATGTCAATGATAGATAATAACCAATTTAGCACAATGACATTCAAAAGGCTCAATATGAGCTTATGACGTAACCAACCTCTATTAACCTCCTTCCTTCCAACTTATAGGATAGAAGATATAGCATTTAAGCATTTAGAAAAAGTTCTACGAGAGGTTTTAAGGTTGTAAAATTTTAACATTGCTCCCCCTTAGATTGTGCTCATTTTTCAACAAGTTGGGACTTGAGATGTTGTGAATCCGAATTTTGACATATCAAGCACAACTTCTCATGTCCGAACTGTAAAATAAGCGAAATGAAAGCTGCAATTTTTGAAAATAAGCTTTCCTATGTATGTTCAAATATGATAGAAGAGATTAAAACATATTTGAATCAATTTGAACAGAAAAAGAGCACTTTTTGGCAACAAAATATGGATGCATCCTAATTTCAGAACATGCATCTGATTTTTTTTAGTCATGCATCCGAATTTTGAAATTTCAAGTCCAAAATTTAATATATGTGAGATAAAGGCTATAGTATTTGAGAATAAGCTTTCCTAAGGTTGTTCAAATATGATAGGAAGGATTAAGACAGTTTTCTAACAATTTGAACAACAGACAAACATTTTTGGTAAGAAAATTTTTATGCGTCCGAATTTTCTTGATCTGCATCAGAATTTTTTTCAATAAGTTAAAAAAAAGATTTTGCATTCTCAAATGAATTGTAATAAAATACTCAAATGTGTATGTCCATAATGACACTCAATTTATCTTTGTAAAATCATAGAACTCATGCATCAATTTTTTAAGACCATTGGACAAGTCAAGAGCCAACAACTTAACCAAATTTCAGAAAACAACCAAGATCTTAAACTTCAAATGCACACATAACAGGCATAGTAGCACAAATTGCAGTCATAGCACAAAACAAATTGCAGTCATAGCACAATACACATCACAATTTTGCACATAGCACAACACATATCACAGTCATAAAGTCATCATTTTTCTCCCCCTTTTGTCATCACTCAAAGATGGGGTCAATGAAAACGAGACTAACAGTCTAGCACATATAATAGTTTAAAAGAAGCTCTCAACACTAAAGTTTCATCATTGAGCTTCACTATTACATAAATTGCAATATCTTAAATAAAAACATAACAAGTTCATAAGCCAAGTTGGATATTTAAAGCACATAAGGTAAACTTAGTACAAATAAGTAATTATGAAGCAGTAAAATGATAAGGATGAAGAAATGCTCAGTCTTGTGATGTTGATGCAGGGGCTTTGCTAAATCCTTTCTTGATCGTGAAATGCTTCACTTTTCCTTGGCTGAAGGAGATGGTTGATGGTGAGACGATTTCTGCTCTTTCTATTTGACTTCTTCCTTCTTGTGGCTCTTCATGCAGTGGTTCATTTTCTTCTTCTTCTTGTCTTGCCACATATTCACTGTTGCCTCCTTGATCATCATCCCCATCATCACTGTCATCATCTTCGTCTTCTTTCTTACCTTCCTTATCCCTATCATCATCATCATCTCTATCTTGATGCCTAGAGGGTCCTTCACCACTTTGTGTATTCCTCATCAAAATTTCTTCAATGTGCTTCACTCTATTATCTAATCCATCCAGTTTTCCAAGAACCATTGGTGCAAAGGATTGGAAGAACTTATACATTTTCTCCATTTCCTTGATATGATTATTCAAGGCTTCTTGTACTGCCTTAGCCACTATGGTGTCACCTCTAGTTATTCCTTCACCACTAGAATCAATTCCAACATTTGGTTGAGATTTGGGTGTAGGGACTTCTTCAAATAATCTTCTTTTTGAGGGAGGTTGCTCCCCCTCACTTGAAGTGTCATGCTTCCTCTTAGTTTTCATCTCTCTAGCAACAGTTTCTTCTTCATCCTCCTCTTCCTCAATTTCTTCACTTTCTTCACTCTCTTCTCTTCTTGGAGGAGTTTCTCTTTTAGTTCTCCATATGCCATCTTCATCAAGAACTAATTGCATTCTCTTAAGAGTGTCATTAGTATAAATTTCTCCACTCCAGACAAGGATAATATTTCTGTTTCCAGGGATAATATTTCTGTTTTTCTTGTTCCATTCATCAAACTCAAGAGCAGTCTTGATTGATTCAAACCTATCCACTCCAGACAAGGCTTGAGGAATTTGAACTCTTCTTGGTTCATTGATGATTAAGCCTCCATCTCCCTCCTTGGCTTTTCCTTCCCCTTTTCTACATTTGGCCTCTTTGTCCTCACCATGATGTTTTTTTTTTAAAGTAGAGATTTTTAGGATATATCTAGGGATTGGAATTTGAAAATGAAAGCAAATCAAAGTAAAAATGGTGATGTTTTAGAGAGATTGTGATTCGGACACAGATGGGTAAGAATGGTTTTGAAATAAGATAGAATTCGGAAGTTGAAGTGTTTGAAAAAATTGTTCGGTTTTCGTTTAAAACGTTGTGACTACAAAGTTCGGACGACTGAATTTTTAGGTCTGCATCCGAACATGCGTCCAAAAATCTTTGTTGACCGAATTTTCTGTCATGCATCCGAATTCTACGTCCGAAAATTTCCTGTTTTCGTCAAACTTCAACAGACACATTAGTAATTGAATTTTGAGATTCCTAAGAGCCTTCTTAGGTGATTAAACCTTTCCTCAGCCAAAGGTCATGTAAATATATCAACAATTTGATCATTTGTATTTATATTCCAAGCATGTATCTCTTTTGGCCACATGATCACGAATAAAATGATGTTTAATCTCTATATGCTTAGTCCTAGAATGTTGAATGAGATTTATGCTCAAATTGATAGCACTAGTATTATCACATAGTATAGGCACACAATTGAATTTAAGACCATAATCAAGTAAAGTATGCTGCATCCATAATATTTGAGCACAATAACTACCTGCAACAATGTATTCAGCTTCAGCAGTAGACAAAGACACACAAGCTTGTTTTTTACTATACCAAGACACAAGACAACTACCAAGAAATTGACAATGACCACTTCCACTCTTACGTTCAACTTTGCAACCAGCATAATCAGCATCTGAATATCCAATAAGTTCAAAAGATGAAGATTTTGAAAACCAAAGACCATAGTCATGTGTATCAATCAAATAACGAAAAATACGTTTAACATAAATTAGAATAGATTCTTTAGAACAAGATTGAAATCTAGCACATAAGCACACAGCAAACATAATATCTGGTCTACTTGTTGTGAGATAGAGTAAACTTCCAATCATACCTCTATACGACTTTTCATCAACATTTTTACCTTTTTCATCAAGTTTAGTTGATGACCTCATTGGAGTACCTATCCCTTTTACTTGATCCATTCCAAATATTTTCAATAGCTCCTTAGTATACTTGGCTTGATTTCTGAAGACTCCATCCTTAGTTTGCTTGATTTGCAGCCCAAGGAAGAAATTTAGTTCTCCCATCATACTCATTTCAAATTCATTTTGCATTGATTTGGCAAATTCTTCACAAAGGGATGTGTTAGTAGCACCAAAGATAATGTCATCAACATAAATTTGCACAAGTAAAATATCATTATTGCTAGAGATTTTTATAAAGAGTGTTGTATCCACTTTTTCTTTTGCAAATCCTTTTGACAGAAGAAATCCACTAAATCTTTCATACCAAGCTCTTGGAGCTTGTTTCAATCCATATAGAGCCTTGGTTAACTTGAAAACATGATTAGGAAACTTTTCATGAATAAAACCGGGTAGTTGTTCTACATAAACTTCTTCTTCAATAGAACCGTTTAGAAATACACTTTTAACATCCATTTGAAATAGTTTAAAACCCTTAAAATAAGCAAAACCCAAAAGAATTCTTATGGATTCAAGTCTAGCTACTGGAGCAAACGTCTAATCATAATCAATGCCTTCTTCTTGGTTGAAACCTTGACGTAGCCTTATTTCTAACAGCTTCTCCTAGTTCATTTAATTTATTTCTAAAGATCCACTTTGTACCAATAACTGAGTGATCATGTGGTCTTGGAACAATAGTCCAAACGTTATTTCTTTCAAACTGATTTAACTATTCTTGCATCGCAATAATCAGAAAATCGTCACACAGTGCATCATTAATGTTTTTAGGTTCAATATGAGATAAAAGAGCAAAGTTATCAATAAAGTACCGCCTTGTTTTAACTCTTTGGGAGACATCACCTTAGGATGACCTCTTGCATATGTTAGATCCTTTAGAAACTCTTGATCATTGCTAGGTTGACCATCTTGTTCTTGCTCTATTATTTCTTCTTCTTTGGCATGTTCTTCCAATGTGGATGTTTGATGATGAGTTTTATTATCAATCATTGAGGAACCTACATCATCTTCATTTTTCTTTCAAGATAGATGTTAGATTCATCAAAGGTCACGTGTATAGTTTCTTCAACCACAATGTTCTTTTGTTATAAACTCTATATGCCTTTTTATTTGATGAATAACCAAGAAATATACCTTCATCTGATTTTCTATCAAACTTTCCCAAATTATCACTAGTATTTAAGATAAAATATTTACAACCAAATACCTTAAAATAACCAATTGAAGGAGTTTTATCAAATAGGAGTTCAAAAGGTGTTTTTCTTATAAAAGGTCTTAATAAAACCCTATTTATTACATAGCAAGCAATATTTACAACTTCAACCCAAAAGTATTTTGGCAAAGAATTTTTACAATGCATTGATCTGACCATCTCTTGTAAAGTTCTATTTTTTCTTTCAACAACACCATTTTGTTGGAGTGTTTTAGCAACTGAGAAATTGTGAGTAATACCATATTCATCACAAAGTTTTGTAAAGTCTTAATTGCAAAATTCTCTTCCATTTTCACTTCTAATAGAAATCAGTTTATATTCAAGAGAGGTTTAAATCTTTTTGAAAAGTTTTACAAATTCATGAAACGTTTCACCCTTTTGAGTTAAGAAAATTACCCAAGTAAATCTTGAAAAATCATTAACAATCACATAAGCATATCTTTTACCACCAAGACTAGTGGTCCTCATTGGTCCAAACAAGTCCATATGAACAAGTTCAAGAGATTTTGGGGTAGAAACCAATTTCTTTGGTTTAAAGGATGTTTTTGATTGTTTTTCATATTGACATGCATCACAAAGACGGGTTTTATCAAAATGCATTTTAGGTAATCCTCTAACTAGCTCTTATGTGGAAAGTTTATTCAATAACTCCATGCTCACATGACCTAATCTTCTATGCCATAAATATCTATCATTATCATGAATGGCAAGACATTTTATATCATTTGTGATAAGCTCATCAAGATATAATACATATACATTTCCAACTCTATTAGCAACAAAGATGGTTTTACTACTTGCACTATCAAAAATAGTACAAGTGTCACATTTAAATTCTACTTTACATCCATTATCACATAGTTGACTAATACTAAGTAAATTATACTTTAAACCATCAATAAGTAATACTTGCTTAATGAGAGGGAGAGAACCTTTACCAATGTTACCTATTCCAAGTATTTGTTCATTCTTCTTATCTCCAAATGTGACAAAACCTTCACTTGTTGCTTGATGCTCACTAACAAGTGAGGCATTTCCTCATGAACAGCCACTGTCAAGAAACCACTTTGTAGCACTTGATCTTGAAGCAAAACGAACCCACACCAAATTTGAGAAAGTGATTTTTTGTACTCATATTTTCTTGGGTCCAAGGGGGTTAGTGAAAGTTCCTTTAATTCTCCAAATAGTCTTGACATCATTTTCTATTTTTCCTTTTACGTAGCATTTTGACACTTTGTGTCCATGCTTGCCACAATATGTACAATAGGTATGAGGACTAGAATTAAAAGTTTCTTTAGCTAAGGAGTTTTTATATTTTGGAGCATAATTATCATGAGTGTAACCAAGACCATGTTTTACATATGAAGATCTTTGATAACCAAGTAATTTATTTAAATTTTCTCTTCCATCTGTAAATTTTTCAATGCATAATGTAAGATCATTAACTTTCTTTTTTAATATCTCATGATCATTAAGCATTGTTTCAAGAGAAATGACTTCTGTGCAAAGCTCTTTATTTTCAAGAGATATGTTTTGTATGGTTACATTTAAAACTTCTTTTTCAATGTTTAGGCAATTAATGGTCTCAAGAGGCTTCCCATTTTCAAAACATAACTTTGAATTCTCTTTTAATGACTCATTGATTTTGGTTTTCATTTCTTTATTCCTTTTAGAAGCCTTTTTCAGTTCTTCATACATTTCAACAAGTAAATCACTAGGATCAACATCATCATCATAGTAACTAGAAATAGAAGGAGTAGATTGTACCTCATCATCAATTGTCATAAAGCATATGTTGGCATTTCCTTCATTGTCATCTTCACTTTCTTGTTGATCCCAAATTCCAGCCAGTCCTTTTCCCTTCTTGGTAGATTTCTTTTTCAATTTGTTGTCTCTTTCCCTTTCCAAAACCTTAGGACATTCAGTAACAAGATGTTCTGTGCTTTTACATTCAAAACATTGAGATTTGAAGGATGATGACTGTCTACTCTTCTTGGTTGGCTTTCTCCCTTTCTTGAGAAATTTCTTTTTGTAGAATTTTTTGAATTTTCTTAAAGCCATGGCTATCTCCTCTTCTCCACTATTTCCATCTTCTTCACTTGATGATTTTTCTTGTTCACTCAAGTGATTTGAAGTTTTGAGTACAACTCCTTTTCTTCCCTTCTCTTAATCTTCCATGTCATTTAGTCTTTTCATCTTCATCTCATGCGTAAAAAGTGATCCAATGAGCTCTTCAAGTGGAAGAGTTTTTAATTCCTTTGATTCCTCAATAGCAAGTGTTTTCGGTTGCCAAGATTTTGGTAGAGCATCCAATATCTTTCTGTTTTGCTCTCCAATTGTATAGCTCTTCCCATAAGCTTTTAAACCATTGAAAATATTAGTAAATCTTGTAAACATATCATTAACATTCTCACCTTGCTTCATGGTAAATAGCTCATAGTCCCTTACTAGCATGGCAAGCTTTGACTCTTTAACCTGGTTTGTACCTTCATGTGTTATTTGGAGTAATCTCCACATATCATGAGCAGTATCACATCCACTAACTCTATTATATTCGGTTACATGTAATGCACAACTTATATTCGATTTTGCCTCCAAAGCCGTCATCATATCTACATTGTGTATTCCACTAGCTTTGGCTTTCGGCCTTGGATTCCCCTATTGGTAGTTGTTCATGGCAACGTTTTCAATGAGGTCTTGTAACTCTTCCGATGTCTACAAACTAGTGGTACCTCCCGAAGAAGCATCAATGAGATGCTTGGAAGGGAAGATTAATCCACTATGGAATGTTTGCATTTGTAGCCCCAAATCTAAACCATGATGTGGACATTTCCTCAAGAGCTCCTTCCATCTCTTCCAAGAATCATATAAACTTTCACCCTCCATTTGTTGAAAAGAGAAGATGTCATTTCTTAGCTTTGCCTTCCTTGCCGGAGGAAAATATCTAGCTAGGAACTTCTCAGCAAGATTGTTTCGTGTAGTGATGGAACCCGGTGGAAGTGATTTCAACCATGACTTGGCTCTGTCTCTCAATGAAAATGTAAATAATCGAAGGCGGATGGCATCTTCAGAGGCCCCATTAATCTTGAAAGTATCACATATCTCCAAGAAGTTGGCAATATGAGCATTCGGGTATTCGTCTGGTAAACCATCAAATTGCACTAATTGTTGAACCATTTGAATGATATTTGGCTTGATCTCAAAATTGTTGGCTTCAACTCTTAGCCGGGCAATGCTTGACTCCGCTCCTAACAAAGAAGGCCATGCATAGTCTCCCATTGTCCTTGGCCTTGCATTTCCATTATGTGCCATAGTGTTCTCAATTTGAGGAGTTTCACCTTCAACTTCAATTCCTTCAAGTATCACGTCCAGGTTTATACCCCTTGGATCCCAATAAAAAATTTGCTCAACTTCAAAATTAAGTTGATTCAATTCTTCCGAATTACTTGAGGTCATAAACCACAAAGAATTCACACCTTCACCACAAATAAAAGCAAAAGTTTAACTCAATGAACACTTACTAAAAACAGAACAAAAACAGAGAAACATAAGCTAAGAACTCCAATTCACCAATAACTAAAAGAAATAACAAACAAGACAATAAATGCTAGCACGAGAAAAAAGCATTAGAACAACAAATAAGTAAAAAAAAATGACTAAATCAATAGATTTCAAGCTTTCCTAATATTAACCAAAATTCCTCGACAACGACACCAAAAAATTGTTGTGTTTTGTTTCTATGCCTTTATACTCAATTTTATCACAATCCTCAACAATTTGCACACAAACACAAGACAAGTGCACCCATCTTTTAAATTAGTATAATGGCAAGCAAGTTTAAATATTGTATTCACGGGAATGGTTAAATATCATTACTCATTTTCTATTCTATTGTTTAGCCTATCAAAATTACTTGTGAAAATGGTTGAAATTACTACTAGGAATAGAAGTCTAACTTAGCTAACCAACTTAACTAATTTTTGTTTGCAAGGGAGAATTCAATTGAGAAAACAATACTTGAATGGTTAATCCCCCTAGAATTACCTATGTGATAGAAATGTCCCTTGGTTGACAAATTTCACTTCTTATGTAAGATGAAATTCCAATGATAGAACTCACTCTATCTCTAGATGAAAGTTCTCTACTCTTAGATTAATTAGTTGAAATCTCTTTCTAACCAATTCAACCCAAGAATGCTTTAAGAATTGTGAATTTCCAATTAGATTTCTCCAATTATCAAGAAGATATTAAGGTTTCTATCTCTAGTCACCTAAATCATCCCCATTGTTTGCGTATGGTCTATTTCACCCTTCCTTTCTCAATTCCAAGTGAAAATTTTCAGATTATGAATCAATTGTCAATCACCATTCCTTTCTCAATTCCAAGTAAAAAATTTCCAGATTATGCATCATTAATCCACTCAATCAATTCAACCATTCAAACCCACAAACAATCCACAAGAAATTTGAATTCAATCAACCAAGGAAACAATTCATTCACATAAGTAAAATCTAAGGTTCATACCCATCCAAGTATTCAAAAGTTTAGTTCATCAACATATTACAATTCAAATAATATAAAGCAATAAAGAAAGAGTAAGAATTGCTCATTTTCATGGTTGAAATCTCCTCTTCTTTAAGGCGGAAATTCGTCACTGTAGTGTTGAGAAAATTGCAGCTTTTTCCTTGAATCTTCAAGGTGGATGTTCTCCTTCTTCAAAGATTCAATCTTCTCTCTTGATTTCTCTTGTAAGATTGATGGATTGGAGGATGAATTTGGTGTGTTTTCTTGGTGTTTTGCAGCCTCTCTAGCCAACCCTAGCTGCCTCCTCTTCTTGCCCTTAAAGGGTATTTAAATCCAGCCCAAAAGAGAGAGAAAAGCAGCAGAAAAATAGGTTCAAATCGCCACAAATGGCGCCACTTAGTCTGGACTAAACGGCGTCACTTGCTCCAAGTTTTGGTGCATTGTTCTGCTGCACGACTTTGACAGTGGTTTTGACTTCTAGGTGAATTCAGAGCATTAAATTGGCTGATCTAGGTCTTGGTACCTTCATAAAAGTTGTAGATCAGGATCTTTGATTTCCATAGATCTATGAATCACCTCAATGGAATATCTAGAACTCAAGATATGATCCTTCTACCAAAATGTGTCAAAACTGGAACACAATGCAGGAAAGGTGAGTTTACAACATAAGTAGGGTAGGCAAATAAACTCCGATTGACATATATTTTACCATTCTGAAAACTTCAGAATCTGCTCTATAATTTCTAGAATACCACTTTTGTATTTCAAATCTCCATGGAGGTTAAAAGTATACTTGAATATTCTCTATCAGTCTATTTTTTTCTGCATTTCTCTGTTTTTCTTCATTGTGCAAAATCTCCTTGTTTGCTTCATTCAATTTCAAATCTTCAACAAACTCACCTAAAGCAAATAAGAGATAAAGGGAGTGTAAATGGTGATTAAAACACCAAAATTTAGCAGAAATTTGAGCTCAAAAAGATCATTATATGAAGCACAAATATAGAATATCACTCAACCAAATGTTGGAGAAGCTCCTATTGGTGAAGGGATTACTAGAGGTGACACCATAGTGGCTAAGGCATTCCAAGAAGCCTTGAATAATCATATTAAGGAAATGGAGAAAATTTACAAGTTCTTCGATTTGCTCCAATGATTCTTGGAAAACTGGATGGATTAGAAAATAGAGTGGAGCACATTGAGGAAATTTTGATGAGAAATATACAAAGTGGTGAAGGACCCTCTAGGCCTCAAGATAGGGATGATAAGGATGATGAAGGAGATAAAAAAGAGAATGAGGATGATGATAGTGATGATGGAAATGATAACGGGGATGATGATCAAAGAGGCAACAATGAATTCGTGGCAAGACAAGGAGAAGGAAATGAAGCTGTACAAGATGAGCCACAAGAAGGAGAAAGCCAACTTGAAATAGAAAAAATTGTCTCACCATCAACTTTCTCCTTCAGCCAAGGAAGAGTGAAGTATTTGGCATTCAAGAAAGGATTCAATAAAGCCTCTCCATCAACATCACAAGACTGAGCATCTCTTCAACCTTATCTTTTTACAGTTTTTAATTACTTATTTGTACTTAGTATAACTAATGTGTTTTAATTTCCAACTTGGCATATGAAATTTCTATGCTTTTCCTTAATTTCTGCAATTTCTGTAATAGGTTCGCTTATGAAGCTCAATGATGAAACCTTAGTGTTGAGAGCTTCCTTTCTTGATGATACTTTGGCCCTAGTTGAATATGCTAAACTGTTAGCCTCATTTTCATTAACCCCAACTTTGAGTGATGACAAAAAGGGGAGAAAGAATGATGACTGCAAAATGATGTGATATGTGCTGTAATGTGCTATGTCTGCAAAATGATGTGCTATGTGCTGCAAAATGATGTGATATGTGATGTAATATGCTATGTGTTGTGTGCCAAAACTGAGTGTTGGAATTTAAAATTGAATGTGTTATAATATGTGAGATCTTGTTTGTTTTCTGAGATTATTGGTTAAGCTGAGATTAAAATCTTGATCTCGGTTCTTGACTTGACCTATGATTTTAAATTACTTCATAAAAACAATTGAATGCATGAGTTTTGTGGTTTTGCAAAGTTAAACTGAATGCCATTGTGGACATACAGATTTGAGTACTTTTACAATTCATTTTAAAACGCAAAATCATCTTTTTCAAACTTGTTGCAAAAATTTCGGACTTCAAATTCGGATGCAGAGCAAAAGTTCGGATGCATCAAAATTTTCTTGCCAAATGTTTGTCTGTTGTTCAAATAGTTCGAAAACTTTCTCAATCCTTCCTATCATATTTGAACAACCTTAGAAAAGCTTATTTTCAAAAATTAGAGCTTTCATATTACATATTTTACTGTTTGGACTTGAAATCTTAAAATTCAAATGCATGATTAAAAAATTCAGATGCATGTTTCAGAAATTCGAATGCATCCATATTTTGTTTCCAAAAAGTGCTATTTTGTTGTTCAAATTGATTCAAATATGTTTCAATCTCTTCTACTAAGTTTGAACAACCTTAGAAAAACTTTATTTCACTTTAAACATTCATTATACTGGATTTATTGTAGTTTGGACAAAAAGTCCTTAGTTCAACTATTTTCTGAAAAATGAGCACAATCTAAGGGGAAGCATTGTTAAACTTTTATAATCTTTAAAACATCTCTTAGAAGATTTCTTAATGCTTAAATGCTATATATCATATCCTAGTTGTTTGTTGGAAGGAAGGAGGTAAATGGAGGATGGTTAGGCCATAGGCTCATATTGAGCCTTTTATAAGTCAATGTGCTGAATTGGTTATTATCTATCTTTGACGTCAATACTTCTTTGTTCAACATTGTTTAAATCTATTACATTTTGCATCAAAGTTTGTCATCATCAAAAAGGGAGAGATTGTTAGCCCTAAGGGCAAATCATGAGGTTATGATTAGTTTTGATTAATGACAAACATTGATGAGGACTAATTTTTATGTCATTTGTGTGATAGGATTGTTAGATTAAGAAGTAAGGAGTTCTTATTGCCTTGAAGCTAAAAGTGCTAAAAGTGTGAACAAGGATCAAGAATGTAGAGCATGTCCTATGGATTGAAGGCTTTAAAGACTTGTTTGTCGAGGAATCTATTGAATGCATAAGAGAGCACAAAACATGTTTTTGAATCTTAAATGGCTTTAAATGAACTTTTGATTAACAAGTGTGTTTTTGAATCTTAAATGTTTTTGAGTTAACTTTAAATCATTAAAGTGTTTTGGTAACGGTTTTTGAGTTTAAAAGTGTTTAAATGACTTATATCTTTATACAAAATGATTTCAAACTTATTGAAGTTGATTTCCAAATAAATTGACAAAGTTTGAATAGTTCGGATGGCTAAACTTTGAAAATAGCTATTATACTTCCAGAGAAATTCAGACGCAAGTTTGAATGCAAGGGTGAAAGTTTGGTCGTCCGAATTTTTTCTGCAAACATGGTTACTTTTTTTTTCAGAGAAATTCGGACGCAAGTTTGGATGCACTGAGCAAAATTCGGTCGTCCAAATTTTCCCAGAAAACATGTAACAGTAATGTTCGGATGACAGCTCGGACGCAGAGGATCAAGTTCGGTCGTCCGAACTCTTCAAAAACTAGCCGTTTTATGACTGTTAAAACTGATTTTTAAAATTTATAAAAACTATAAACTTTAGATTTTTTATAACTTTTGAATATCTAAGAAATCCTAACATTTTAAAATCATTTGAAAACATCAAAGCTCTCTTTTGTCTTGTGCTTACAAGTGATCATTCAAGATTCTAAAGACAACAAAGTAAAGTGGTGATATATTGTGTAATCATCTACCAAGAAGTGGTAACATCTCATCCATTCTCTATTTAATCTTGTTTTCTATTTGCTCATGACAAGGTTTTCTTGTAAACACAAAATCCTTTAGGTAACGGTGATCCTTGTGTGCAGAATTGTTTTCTACTTGCTCATTACAAGATTTTGATTCAAGGTTGTTAGTAGATATAAAATCTTTTGATAGGGTGAACCTTGTGTGTCGAATTGCAAAAGAGGTTGTTAGTGTTAAACCATTGTATGGTGAGCCTCTTATGTAATTGTTGAACTTGAGCATCTAGTAGATTGATTGAAATCCTTGAGTGTAGACTCAAGGAAGTGGACGTAGATCTTGAAGAGATCGAACCACTATAAATTGCTTGTGTTCATTGCTCTTAAATTGTTTATTGCTTTGTCATTGATTTAATCATTCTCCCATTCAAACAAGTGAATATAATCTGCCGAAACTAAATTTATAAAAAGGAGATAGTTTTCAAAAATTAGCCAAAGACCTAATTCACCCCCCTCTTAGGTCTTTCAAAAAGTTTCCTAACCATGTTTTCAAGTTAACCAAAGCCTTATATGGATTGAAAGAAGATCCTAGAGCTTGGTATGAAAGATTAAGTGGCTTTCTTCTCTCAAAAGGATTTTCAAGAGGGAGAGTTGATACAACACTATTTATAAAAACCTCTTGCAATAATGATCTCTTACTTATGCAAATTTATATAGATGACATCATATTGGGTGCTACTAATATATCTCTTTGTGATGAGTTTGCCAAATTACTGCAAAATGATGGGAGAGCTCAATTTCTTTCTTGGACTACAAATTAAGCAAACTAAGGATGGAGTCTTTATAAATCAAGCAAAGTACACAAAATAGCTATTGAAAAGATTTGGAATGGATCAAGCAAAAGGGATAAGCACTCTAATAAGCTCATCAACTAAACTTGACAAAGATGAGAAAGGTAAAAATGTTGATGAAAAGGCATATAGAGGTATGATTGGGAGTTTACATTATCTTACCGCAAGTAGACTAGATATTATGTTTGTTGTGTGCTTATGTGCTAGATTTCAATCTTGTCCTAAAGAGTTTCATTTAAGTTCTGTAAAATGCATTTTTCGTTCTTTGATTGATACATATGACTATGGCCTTTGGTTTTGAACATCTTCACCTTTTGACCTAATTGGATATTCGGATGCTGATTTTGCCGGATGTAAAGTTGAATGTAAAAGCACCACTGGTCACTGTCAATTTCTTGGTAGTTGTCTTGTATCTTGGTATAGTGAAAAAACAAACATGTGTGTCCTTATCGACTGCTGAGGCTGAATATATCGCCGCCGGTAGTTATTGTACTCAAGTGCTATGATGAAACAAATACTTGATTATGGTCTAAAGTTCAATTGTGCACCTATACTGTGTGATAATACCAGTGATATCAATTTAAGCATAGATCCCATTCAACACTCCAGGACTAAACATATAGAGCTTAAACATCATTTTATTCGTGATCATGTAGCTAAAGGAGATATATGTTTGGACTATGTGAATACAAATGATCAAATTGCTGATATATTTACCAAGCCTTTGGCTGAGGAAAGGTTCAGTTACCTAAGAAGGCTTTTGGGTATTTCAAAATTCAATTACTAATGCGTGTGTTGAAGTATGGTAGAAACAGAGTATATTCGAACGCATAATTTGGATGCATTGAGTGAAATTAAGACGTCCAAACTTTCTCCAGAAAATTCTGGACAAAAAGATTCAAACGCATGTCCGGACGCATGATAAAAAATTTCGTCATCCGAATTTTCTGAAACTGAAGAAATAGAGAAGTTCGGAAACAAGTTCGGACGCAGTCATGAATATTCAGTCGTTTGAACTGTGCGGTTGCAGCTATTTTAAATAAATCCGAACAGTCATTTTTCACACTTTTTAACTTTCAAACTCTCTCATCTCTCGAAACCCATATTACCCACCTGCGTCCAAACCCAAATCTCTCTAAAATTTGCCATCTTCACTTCAAAACACTTGTACTTTTGAGTTCTAAGCCCTAAATACATCTCATAATTACTTCCTCTCAAATAAAAGCATCATGGTGAGGACTAAGAAAGCAAATATTGAAAAGGGAATGGTGAAGCAAAGGAAGGCGATGATGGATTGATCATCAACGAACCAAGAAGAATCCGAGTTCCTCAAACCTTAACTAGAGTGGACAGATTCATCTGTAACAAGGCTGCTTCTGAATTTGTAGAATGTTGCAAGAAGAATAGAAAAATCATTCCTGGAAACAAAGTAAACTTGGAAAAACTCTCCAATATGGGTAATGTTCTATCCCTCTTTGGTGATATTGGATGGAGCAGTTTACTAGTAGTTGATGAAGAATTCTATCCTACCCTTATATATGAGTTTTATGCAAATCTTAAGGAAAAAAGAGTTGAACATATGGGAGATAATGCAGATCAACGGTATTTATCTTGAGTGTCTCAAGTGGATTTTGAGTTCAATGATACTTTAGTTAACAGAATTTGTGGAGTAGGTGATAACGGGACAAGGTATTACTCATTGGGATAGCATTGCTGTATTCATGAATTGTTCAAAAATGAAAGATTTGAAGGGACTTTTACAAATGGTAGAAGATTTAGGTTCATTAGAGAAAGGGAAATTAAAGCCTTTGAAGCTAAAGGAAGGGTTATGCATCACATGATTACCACCATGATCATTCCTAATTTTAGTCATAAATCATCCGTTGGAAATATGTATATAGTGGTTATGCTTGCCTTGCATGAGCATAGAAGACTAAATTTTGGATTCATGGCATTAAAGCATATGATTAGTGCAAGAAAAATAACCAACAAAGCTTTACCTTATGGGAGATTATTAACAAGGATCTTCAAGCACTTCAATGTTAAATTTCCCGGAAGAGGAAATCCAATGAAAAGTGGAGAAATCTATACTAAGGAGTATCTCAAGAGAATGCAGTTAACACTTGATGAGAATGGCATATGGAGAACAAAAATAGAAACCACTCTAAGAGGTGAGAGGGTAGAAACAAGTGGTGATGAAGAAGATGAGGAAGAAGTGGAAGAAGAAGATCAGGATGAGGAGGAAACTTTAGCAAGGGAAATGAAGACAAAGAAGAGGCATGACTTATCAAGTGAGGGGGAGCAACCACTGAAAGACCTAAGAGGGGGGGGGGTGAATTAGGTCTTTGGCTAATTTTCCAAAATAATTTCCTTATACACTTCTAAGCAAGACGAGATTCAATGTACTTGGTTCAATGAGAGAGTATGTCAATTAATAGCAAAGCAGTAAAACAATGTAAGATCAATAAACACAAGTAATTTATAGTGGTTCGATCTCTTCAAGATCAAAGTCAACTACCTTGAGCCTATACTCAAGGATTTCAAACAATCTACTATATGCTCGAGTTCACGAATTACATAAGAGGCTGATCACACAATGGTTTTACACTCACAACCTCTTTAGCAATTCTACAAACAAGTTTCACCCTACCAAATGATTTTATATCTACAAACAACCTTGAGTCAATGTCTCAAGGATCATCCTTATCTAAAGGATTTTATGTTTTCAAGATAACCTTGCAAGAGCTAGTAGAAATCACAATTGAGTGAAGAAAGGAGAATGTGTAAGATGTTACCACTTGTTGGTAGATGATTACGCAATGTTGCACCTTCACACTTTGTTGTCTTTGGAATCTTGAATGATCAATTGAATGCACAAGACAAAGGGAGCTTTAATGTTTACTAAAGACTTTGGAATGTTTAGAGTTCATAAAAAAATTCAAAACTTACAAAAAATATGAAGTTTATATCTTTTATAGATTTGAAAAATCAAATGTAACAGCTATAAAACGGCTAGTAACGGCTAGTTTCATAGAAGTTCGGACGTCCGAACTTTTCCTTATGCGTACGAACATTCGTCCGAAATTCTCTGAAAAAACAATGACCATGCTATCAGAGAAAGTTTGGACGTCCGAACTTTACTCCATGCGTCTGAACTTGCATCCGAATTTCTCTGGAAGCACAGTGATCATTTTCAAAGTTTGGACGTCGAAACTTGCATCTGAACTTATCAAATTTTGTCAAATCATTTAAAAATCATCCTTATTAACATTGAAATCATTTTGTATAAATAGATATAGATAAGTCATTTAAGCACTTTTAAACACAAAAACCGTTACCAAAACATTTTAATCATCCAAAGTTTTCTTAAGATCATTTGAGACTTCAAAAACGTAATTGTGATCAAAAAGTTCATTTAAAACCATTTCAAAAACAAGTTTTGTGCTCTCTTATGCATTCAATGAATTCCAAGACAAACAAGTGTAGAGTTTATAGAAAAATATACCTATTTAGCATATGAACCCTACACTCTAAGTCTTCAATGCCTTCAATCATCTTGAACATACTCTTCAATATTCAATAACATTTGGTTTAATTGAGTTGTTCATGCATTGTTGTTTTAAGGCAATAAGACTTAATACTTCGTAATCCACAAATCCTATCACACAATATGCAAGTACATTAGTCCTCATCAATGTTTGCCATTATTCAAAACTAATCATTACTTCATGATTTGCCATTAGGGCTAACAATCTCTCCCTTTTTGATGATGACAAACTTTGACGAAAAATGTGATGGATTTAAACAATGTAGTACAAAGAAGTATTGATGCCAATGATAGATAATAACCAATTTAGCACATTGACATACAAAAGGCTCAATAATATGAGCCTATGACCCAACCAACCTCCATTTACCTCCTTCCTTCCAACTCTACTAGGATAGAAGATATAGTATTTAAGCATTTAGAAAATTTGTAAGAGAGGTATTTAAGGTCAGAAAAGATTAACAATGCTCCCCCTTAGATTGTGCTCATTTTTCAATAAATTTGGACTTGAGATACTAAGCATCTGAATTCTGACATGTCAAGTCCAAACAATAAAATAAGTGAAATGAAAGCTACAAATTTTGTAAATAACCTTTCCTAAGGTTGTTCAAACATATTAGAAGAGATTAAAACATATTTGGATCAATTTGAACAACAAAAGAGCCCTTTTTGGGAACAAAATATGAATGCATCCGAATTTCAGAACATGCATCCGAACTTTAGACGTATGCATCCAAAATTTAAAAGTTCAAGTCCAAACTGTTAAATATGTGAGATGGAAGCTGTAATTTTTGAAAATAAGCTTTTCTAAGGTTGTTCAAACATGATAGGAAGGATTAAAACAGTTTTCAAATAATTTGAACAACAGACA
This sequence comes from Rauvolfia tetraphylla, assembly GCA_030512225.1. Lineage (NCBI taxonomy): Eukaryota > Viridiplantae > Streptophyta > Magnoliopsida > Gentianales > Apocynaceae > Rauvolfia > Rauvolfia tetraphylla. The sequence goes on from JAJQKT010000012.1 coordinate 5,107,241, forward strand.
AATCATTTTTGGCAAAAAAGTTTGGATACGGCCGAACTTTTTGGTTTGCATCCGAACTTCAAGTCCAAACTTATGAACTCTATCCTCACATATTATAACTCTTTCAGTTTAAGTTTCAAATGCAGAAATACAGCCAAATATGCCACATAATGTATCAACTTTTCACATTGTCAGCACACAATCAGCACACAATGCACAAAATTTCACACATTCTTGCACATCAATGCAATGCACAAATTTTCACACATTCTTGCACATCAATGCAATGCACAAATTTTTACACATTCTTGCACACATCAATGCCACACACATTTTTGCACACATCAATGCCACACACATTTTTGCACACATCTTTCTCCCCGTTTTGTCATCACTCAAGGATTGGAATATGAAAATGAGATTGATTACTTTTTCTCCCCTTTTTATGACAACAATTGAGCTTGTGGGGGGAAAATATCATAATAAGAAGCTCTCAACACTGAGGTTTCATCATTGAGCTTCATGTAAAACTATTACATAAGCCACATGAAATAGTAATTTAAAATGCAAAAATTTAAAGAACACACACAGAGAAATTTCATAAACCAGGCTAGTAAGTGTCCATAATTCATGCTAAGCTTAAAAAATAGTAAGTAGAGTTGAAAGTAAAGATATGCTCAGTCTTTTGGAGAGTCCTTTCTAGGTTGCTTCTTGACAACAACATGCTTGACTCTTCTTTGGCCAAATGTTGGATTAGATGGAGTTGTTATTTCAGCTCTTGCAATTTGACCTCCTTCTTGACTCATTCCAGCTTGCTGTATTCCTTGATCTTCCCTTTGTGACTCCATGACTTGCTCATTACCATCCCCTTGGTCACCATCATTATCATCATCTTCATCATCACTGTTTTCTTCAGTTTTCTTGTCATCTTCATCATTCTCATCATCATCCATTTTCTCTTGAGTTCTAGAAGGTCCTTCACCATTTTGAGGATTTTTTATCAATATTTTCTCAATGTGCTTGACTCTATTCTCTAAACTGTCCAGCTTTCCAAGCACCATAGGAGCAAATGTTTCAAAGAATTTGTACATTTTCTCCATCTCCTTGATGTGGTTGTTAAGTGCTTCTTGAATTGTATCTCCTCTTGAAATCCCTTCAACACTAGGCACTTCTCCAACATTAGGATGTGATTGAGGGGTTGGTTCTTCTTCAAAAAGCCATGTTTTGGAGGGAGGTCGCTCCCCCTCACTTGTTGAATCAAACCTTCTCTTGGTTTTCATCTCGCTTGACCAAATTTCTGCCTCATCTTCTTCTTCCTCACTTTCCTCACTTTCCTCAGCTTCTATTCTTTTTGGAGGAGTTTCTCTTCTATTTCTCCATACTTCCTCATCATCAAGAGTTAATTGCATTCTTTTGAGAGAGTCATTAGTATAAATCTGACCCCTTTAGAAGGTTTGTCCCCTAACAGGAAGCTTGACTCGAAAATGTTTGAAGATTCTCGTTAAGAGTCTTCCATATGGTAAAGCTTTATTGTCAGTCTTTGTAGCCCCAAACATATGCTTTAGTGCCATATAACCAAAATTCAATCTCCTATGCTCATGCAAAGCAAGCATAATCACCATATGTATGTTCCCCACAAATGTTTTATGTCCAAACTTAGGAATAATCATGGCAGTAATCATATGATGCATAACTCTTCCCCTTGCATCTAAAGCTTTGATTTCCCTTTCTTTAATGGTCCTAAACTCTCTACCATTAGTGAAAACCCCTTCAAATCTTTCATTTGTAAACATCTCTCTAATATAGCAGTGTTGTCCCATAGAGAAATACTTTGCTCCATCATCACTCACTTCACAAATTCTATTCGCTAATGCGTCATTGAATTCAAAATCTATTGGAGACACTCTAGAAGAATACCATTGAATAGCATTGTCTCATTCATTTTCAATTCTTTATTTGATAAGATTTGCATGGAATTCATATATGAGTGAGGGATAATACTCTTCATCTATAACCAACAAGTTATTCCAGCCAATATCACCAAATAAGGATAGGATATTACCCATGTTTGTGAGTTTGTCAAAATCAACTCTGTTTCCAGGGATGATTTTCCTTGACTTCTTGTTCCAATCTTCAAATTTTGATGCAGCTTTGATTGAGATAAATTTGTCTGCTCCAAATGATGATTGAGGAACCCTAATTCTCCTTGGTTCATTGAGAATTCATCCTCCTTCTTTGTTCTGCACTTTCCCTTTTCCTTTATCAATATTCGCTCCCTTAGTTCTCACCATGATGATTTTCTAATAGAAAAGCAGCAAAATTTGAGAAGTGTGTAGGCGTAGGAATTCAAAAATCCAAGTATTTTGATGTGAAAGTGGTGAAATCACAGAGAGATTTAAGTTTGGATGCGAATGGGTAGAGAGAAATTTCAAAGTAGAGAGAGTTCGATGTGATAATATATGAGTAATGGCTATTTTGGTCTCTTTAAAACCGCTGTAATCGCAAAGTTCGGATGACCATACTTTTTGGTCTGCGTCCGAACATGCGTCCGAAATTTTCAGTCCAAAATTTTCTGACTAAGTTTGGACGTTCCATTTTCACTCAATGTATCCAAATTGTGCATCCGAATTTTTCCTGCTTTTGTCACACTCAAATAAACACATTAGTAATTGAATTTTGAGATTCCTAAGAGCCTTCTTAAATGAGTAAACCTTTCTTCAGCCAAAGGCTTTCTAAATATATCAGCAATTTAGTCATTTGTATTTATATATTTTAAGCATATGTCTCTTTTAGCAATATGATCACGAATAAAATGATGCTTAATCTCTATATGCTTTGTTCTAGAATGTTGAATGGGATTTATGCTCAAATTGATAGCACTAGTATTGTCACATAATATTGGCACATTATTGAATTTAAGACCATAATCAAGTAGAGTATGCTGCATCCATAATATTCGAGCACAACAACTACCAGCTGTAATGTATTCAGCTTCAGCAGTAGATAAAGACACACATGCTTGTTTTTTACTATACCAAGACACAAGACAACTACCAAGAAATTGACAATGACCACTTGTACTTTTTCATTCAACTTTGCATCCAGCATAATCAGCATCCGAATATCCAATTAGTTTAAAAGATGAAGATTTTGAAAACCAAAGACCGTAGTCATGTGTATCAATCAAATAGCGAAAAATACGTTTGACTGAAATTAGATGAGATTCTTTAGGATAAGATTGAAATCTAGCACATATGCACACAACAAACATAATATCTGGTCTACTTGCTGTGAGATAGAATAAACTTCCAATCATACCTCTATATGACTTTTCATCGACATTTTTACCTTTTTCATCTTTATCAAGTTTAGTTGATGAGCTCATCGGAGTACCTATCCCTTTTGCTTGATCCATTCCAAATCTTTTCAATAGCTCCTTGGTATACTTTGCTTGATTTATGAAGACTCCATCCTTAGTTTGCTTAATTTGCAGCCCAAGAAAGAAATAGTTCTCCCATCATACTCATTTCAAATTCATTTTGCATTGATTTGGCAAATTCCTCACAAAGAGATGTGTTAGTAGCACCAAAAATAATGTCATCAACATAAATTTACACAAGTAAAATATCATTATTACTAGATGTTTTTATAAACAGTGTTGTGTCCACTTTTCCTTTTGCAAATCCTTTTGAAAGAAGAAAACCACTTAATATTTCATACCAAGCTTTTGGAACTTGTTTCAATCCATATAAAGCTTTGGTTAACTTGAAAACATGATTAGGAAATTCTTTCATGAATAAAGCTAGGTGGTTGTTCTACATAAACTTCTTCTTCAATAAAACCATTTAGAAATGCAATTTTAACATCCATTTGAAATAGTTTAAAACCTTTAAAACAATCAAACGCCAAAAGTATTTTTATTGATTGTAGTCTAGCTACCGGAGCAAAAGTTTCATCATAATCAATACCTTCTTCTTGGTTGAAACCTTGAGCAACAAGCCTAGCCTTATTTCTAACAACTTCTCCTAATTCATTTAATTTATTCCTAAATACCCACTTTGAGCCAATAATAGAATGATCATGAGTTCTTGGGATAAGAGTCCACACTTTATTTATTTCAAACTGATTTAACTCCTCTTCCATAGCAATAAACCAAAAATCATCACACAATGCATCATCAATGCTTTCAGGTTCAATATGAGATAAAAGAGCAAAGTTGTCCATAAAATACCGCTTTGTTTTCACTCCTTGGGAGACATCACCAATGATTTGCTCCTTAGGATGACCTCTTGCATATCTTAGATACTTTGGAAGTTCTTGATCATTGCTAGGTTGACCATCTTGTTCTTGCTCTATTATTTCATCTTCTTTGGCATGTTCTTCCAATGTGGGTGCTTGATGATGTGTTTGATTGTCAAACATTGAAGAACCTACATCATATTCATTTCTTCTTTCAAGATAAATGTTAGATTCATCAAAGGTTACATGTATGGTTTCTTCAACACATAATGTTCTTTTGTTATAAACTCTATAAGCCTTTTTATTTGATGAATAGCCAAGAAATACACCTTCATCTGATTTTCTATCAAACTTTCCCAGATTATCACTAGTGTTTAAGATAAAACACTTACAACCAAAAACCTTAAAATATACAATTGAAGGAGTTTTTTCAAATAGAAGTTCAAAAGGAGTTTTTCTTATGAAGGGTCTTAATAGAACTCTGTTCATTACATAGCAAGCAATATTTACAGCTTCAGCCCAAAAATATTTTGGCAAAGAATTTTCACAAAGCATTGATCTAGCCATCTCTTGTAAGGTTCTATTTTTCCTTTCACCTACACCATTTTGTTGGGGTATTGTAGCAGCTGAAAAATTATGAGTTATACCATATTCATCACAAAATTTTATAAAGTCTTGATTGCAAAATTCTCTTCCATTGTCACTTCGAATAGAGATTGATGTATGATCAAGAGAAGTTTGAACATTTTTGAAAAGTTTTGCAAATTCATGAAACTTTTCATCCTTTTGAGCCAAGAAAATCACCCATGTAAATCTTGAAAAATCATCAACAATCACATAAGCATATCTTTTACCACCAAGACTAGTGGTTCTCATTGGTCCAAACAAGTCCAAATTGACAAGTTCAAGAGCTTTTGAAGTAGAAACCATTTTCTTTGGTTTAAAGGATGTTTTTGATTGTTTTCCATATTGACAAGCATCAGAAAGACGAGTTTTATCAAAATGCACTTTAGGTAATCCTCTAACTAGCTCTTGTGTAGAAAGTTTATTCAATAAATCCATGCTCATATGACCTAATCTTCTATGCCACAAATATCCACCATTATCATGAATGGCAAGACATTTTATATCATTTGTGATAAGTTCATCAAGATATAACACCTAAACATTTCCAACTCTATTAGCAACAAAGATGGGTTTGCTGCTTGCACTATCAAAAATAGTACAAGTATCACATTTAAATTCTACTTTACATTCATTGTCACATAGTTGACTAATGCTAAGTAAATTATACTTTAAACCATCAATAAGCAATGCTTGTTTAATAAGAGGAAAGGAACCTTTACTACTGTTATCTATTCCAAGTATTTTTCCTTTCTTTTTATCTCCAAATGTGATAAAACCTTCATTTGTTGCTTGAAGCTCACTAACAAGAGAGGCATTTCCTATCATGTGTCTTGAACACCCACTGTCAAGAAACCATTTTGTGGCACTTGATCTTGAAGTAAAGCGAACCTACACCAAATTTGAGAAAGTGATTTTTGGTACCCATATTTTCTTGGGTCCAAGGGGGTTAGTGAAAGTTCCTTTAACTTTTCAAACAGTCTTAACACCATTTACTATTTTTCTCTTTACATAACATTTAGATATTTTGTGTCCATGCTTGCCACAATATGTACAACAGTTATGAGACCTAGTATTAAAAGTTTCTTTAGCAAAGGAGTTTTTATATTTTGCAGCATAACTATCATGAGTGTAACCAAGACCATGTTTAACATATGAAGATCTTTGATAACCAAGTAATTTATTTAAATTTTCTCTTCCATTTGTAAATTTTTCAATGCACAACGTATGATCATTAACTTTCTTTTTTAAAATTTCATGATCATTAAGCATTGTTTCAAGAGAATTAACTTTTGTGCAAAGCTCTTTATTTTCAAAAGATATGTTTTGTATGGTTACATTTAAAACTTCTTTTTCAATGTTTATGCAATTAATAGTGAAAGACCTAAGAGGAGAGGGGGTGAATTAGGTCTTTGGCTAATTATCAAAAATCTTTTCACTTTTTCCAAATCCTTTGCCGTCATAAAAGCTTTTCTTCAAATTCACAAGCTCTAAGTTTATATGTGATTTAATGGTTGAGACAAGATGATCAAATAATAAAACTACAACCAATCAATCAACAACTAAGAACAAACAATAATAACACAAGTATGTAAACAAGTAAAGCTATAAATAAATGAACACACGATTTATGGTGGTTCGATCTTTCCAAGATCTACATCCACTACCTTGAGTCCACACTCAAGGATTTCAACCAATTCACAAGAGGCTCACCCTTCAATGGGTTTTACCACAACAACCTCTTTTCAATCTAATAAACAAGGTTCACCCTTATCACTAAGAGTTTTATGTCACTAGATAACCTAGACTAATCTAATCCAAGGCTCACCCTCACCAATGGATTTTACACAACAACCTTGATTAATCTAGTCTATGGCTCACCCTCCACAAGGGTTTTAAGTCTCTTGACAACATTGTATCAATCACAACAATAATGTAAAGAAAGAGTTTGAATGTTACCAACACTTCTTGATGGATGAATACAATTGCTAGCTCCACTTCATTTCTTGCCTTTGGAATCTTGAATTTTAACCTTTGAGCACAAGGCAATTTGAGAGCTTTTCAAATAATTTTGATGTAAAACAAGTTAGAGCTTGAAGGATTTTGAATGTTCAAAAGTTCTCTAAAAAATCTGGAGTTTATGGCTTATATAGATTTGAAAAATTAGCTTTAACAGTCATAAAACGGCTAGTTTCAGAAAATTCGGACTACCGAATTTTGCGTCTGAATTTTTCGGACGTACTGTTCACCGTTACTGTTCACAACACAGGAAAATTCGAACGACCGAATTTTTGTCCAGCGTCCGAACTTACATTCGAATTTCTCTTGATAAATAGTAGTACTGCTCATTGTACAGTACTGTTCACATACTAATCATTGAACAGTGGTTACTATTCACAATACTGTTTAAAATTCAGAACCGAATTTTTCCAGGTGCGTTCGAACGTGCATCTGAATTTCTCTGAAGAAATAGTTAGTACTGTTCATATAAACAGTGTTAGTGTTCACAATGCAGAAAAAATTCGGACAACCGAATTTTCTCTTATGCATCCGAATTTTGCGTCCGAACTTTTTAAACTTTGTCAAGACATATTAAAATCAATTCAAACAAGTTGGAAAAACCATTGATGAAAAACTTGATAATTTATGTAAGTTCAAAAATATTGAAACCATTTTAATTAAGTTTTGTGCTCTCAATTGCAACTCATAGATTCCAAGGCTTAAGAGTGTAGGGTTTACAAAGTTTACCTATTTAGCACATGTAACCTACACTTCATGTCTTCAAAGCCTTCAATCGTCTTGAACAAACTCTTCAATCTTCAATCACTTTGACATATTGGAGTTGTTCTTGCATTATGGCTTAAAGGCAATGAGACTTCATACTTCTTAATCCAGAAATGCTATCACACAACATACAAGCATATTAGTCCTTATCAATATTTGTCATTAATCAAAACTAATCGTAACTACATGATTTGACCTTAGGGCTAACAATCTCTCCCTTTTTGATGATGACAAACTTTGATGCAAAATGTGATGGATTTAAACAATGTAGCACAGAGAGTATTGATGTCAATGATAGATAATAACTAATTTAGCACATTGACATTCAAAATGCTCAATATGAGCCTATGACCCAACCAACCTCCATTAACCTCCTTCCTTCCAATACAACTAGGATAGAAGATATAGTAATTAAGAATCTAGAAAACTTCTAAGAGAGGTTTTAAAGGTCAGAAAAGATTAACAATGTTTTCCCTTAGATTGTGCTTATTTTTAACAAATTTGAACTTGAGATACTAAGCATCCAAATTCTGACATATCAAGTTCAAACAATTAAATAAGTGAAATGAAAGCTGCAAATTTTGTAAATAAGTTTTCTTAAGGTTGTTCAAACATATTATAAAAGATTAAATTATATATGAATCCATTGGAACAACAAAAGAGCACTTTTTGGGAACAAAATATGGATGCATCCGAATTTTGAAATTTTCAAGTCCAAACTGCAATAAATTCAATATAATGAATGTTTAAAGTGAAATAAAGCTTTCTAAAGTTGTTCAAACATAATGGAAGAGATTAAAACATATTTGAATCAATTTGAGCAACCAAAGAGCACTTTTTGGAAACAAATATGCATGCATCCGAATTTCAAGACCAAATTTTTTTGCAACAAGTTTGAAAAGGTGAGTTTGATTTTCAAATGAAATGTTGAAATACTCAAATATGTATGTCCACAATGGCACTCAGTTTAGCTTTGCATAATCACAAAATTCATGCATTCAATTGTTTTCTTGAAGTAATTCAAAATCATAGGTCAAGTCAAGAACCAAGTTCAAGATTTCAATCTCAGCTTAACTATATTCCAAAATCTCAGAAAATAACTAAAACCTCACATATTATAACATATTCAATTTAAATTTCAAATGCAGCCAAATATTTTCACAGTACACATTCATTTTACATATTAACGTATAACACATCAGCACATAGCACATTTACAGCAAGCACATTCACATTACACAGCACATTGCAGCCATCATTCTTTCTCCCCCTTGACATATGCATAGATTTTCAGAAAATTTCTATTCATGCATGAGAAATTCCACTGCTATTTTACATTTTCACACATTTTGTCATCACATTTCTTCTCCCCCTTTTGTCATCAATCAAAGATGGGGTAAGAGTACTTGGACAACAAAAGTGAAACAAAAGAAGCTCTTATCACAAGGATTTCATATAATGACTAGAAAGGCACAAGTAAATTTCAATGTTAAAGCATAACATGTGCATCAAGGCATAAACTAAGATAAGCAACAAAATAGAGTTTAGGGATAGAAAGGCTTAGTCTTGGATGTGCTTCATGGTCTTCACTTCCGAATCTGTTTATTATGATGGCCATGTTTCCCTTGATCTCTATATGATGGGGTCCTTCATTTGCTGACTCCCTTCACTTCCTTCTTCTTGCTTGTTCTCTTAGGCTTTACCTCTTTATTCTTCATTCTCATGCTCTTCTTTTTCTTGGAGTGCTTTACTGCCTTTTCCTTCATCTTTGTCTTCTTCTTTAGCTCTACAGGAACTAGCACCATTCAAGTCTTCTTCCATATTCTTGAGTCTAGCTTCTAAACCATCAAATTTGCCAAGAATCATTAGAGCAAAGGACTCGAAGAATTTGTCCATCTTCTACATTTCCTTTACATAGTTGTTCAATGTCTCTTAAAACACCTTGGCAACTATGGTGTTACCTCTAGTGAGATTATCACCTTCAACTTAATTTCCTTCAATGGAGGATACCTCTTCAAATAATCTTCTTTTTGTCTGGAGTTGCTCCCCCTCACTTGGTGGTTCATGCTTTTTTTTTATTTTCCTTTCTCTAGCAAGGATTTCCTCTTCATCCTCTTCTTCTTCTTCATTTTCTTCTTCCTTCTCTTCATTATCACTGGCATCTCTTCTATCACCCCTTAGAGGAGTTTCTCTTCTAGTCCTTCATACATTATCATCATCAAGTGTCCAAGGAATTCTCTTTAGTGAGTTGTTGGTGTAGACTTCTTCACTCTTTATTGGTAAACCACTAGAAGACAATTGTACTTGGAGATACTTGAAAATTCCTGTTAATAACCTTCCACACGGCAATGCCTTATGCTCGGTTCTTCTAGCTGCCATTATATTCTTGAGCACTATATATCCAAAATTCATTTTTCTTTTCTTATGCATAGCTAGCATAATTACAGCATACATATTATCAACAGAAGATTTGTGGCCAAAGTATGCTATAATCAAGGTAGTAAGCATGTGATGCAAAATTCTTTCACTAGCAAAAAAAAAAAAAAAATTATCTCTCTCTCCTTTCTAGTCTTGAGGCTTTTACAATTTATATAGGCATTCTCAATTCTTTCATGTGAGTATAACTCACTTATAAAACAATGTCCCCCGGAAGAATAATGCCTAAACCCAACATCCTCAACATCACAAATTCTATTGAGCAATGCATTATCAATCTCAAAAATCAACTTGTGATATTCTTGAACAATACCACTGAATAGCTTTATTACCAACTCGCCCAACTCTTTCTTCCTTAATATTTGCTTAAACTTCATAAACTAAGGAAGGTAATAGCATTCATCAAACACAAACAAACTAGTCCAGCTCATATCATTTAAAAAATGAGAGTAAATTACCCATTTCAGATAGTTTGATGACATCCACCTTGTGGCTTGGATTTGTCTTATGGTTCCTTTTTGTCCAATCATCAAATTCAGTAGCAGCCTCCACAGTGACAAATCTATGCAGCCATGACATGCTTTGAGGAACATAAACCTTCCTTGGTTCATTGATTACTGGTCCTCCTTCTCTTTCTTTGGCTTTTCACTTTCCTTTTCTCATGCTAGGCTTCTTTGTCCTCACCTGGAGCTACAACACTTGAATATACTCATTAGTTGTTGAATTTTGAAATCCCTAAGCTTTTTCTAAGATTGGTCAAACCTTTCTTCGGCCAATGGCTTAGTAATGATATCATTAATTTGTTCATTAATGTAAACATGCTTTAAACAAGTATTACCCTTAGTAGAGTGATCTCTAATGAGATGAAGTTTGATCTCTATATGCTTTGTCCTAGTTTGTTGAATAGTATGATGGTCAAATTTATTGCATTAGTGTTATCACATAACATAGCCACGCATTTGAAATATATACCATAATCACTTAGAGTATCAATAAGGTAATAGAGAATGTGTTTAACAGCAATCAAATGAGACTCTTTAGGACAAGATGAAATCTAGCACACAAGCACATGGCAAACATAATATTGGCTTTACTTGTTATCAAATAGAGTTGACTACTCCTATGAAACCTTTTTATTCTTGTCAAGCATGGTTGATAAACTTATGGAAGTGCTTATACCTTAACTTGATTCATGAAAGTGCCATCCTTGGTTTGCTTGATTTGTGGGCCAAGAAAGAAATTCAGTTTTCCTATCATGCTTATTTCAAATTTACTTTTCATTAACTTGGAAAACACATCACAAAGTGAAGTATTAGAAGCACCAAAAATTGTATCATATATTTGGACAACTTATAGATCATTGTTACAAGAGGTTTTTATGAAAATAGTAGTGTCAATCTTTCCTCTTGAAATTTCTTTTTTTGAAAGAAGAAAAACACTCAATTTTTTTTATACCAAGCTCTAGGAGCTTGTTTTAAATCATACAGCGCTGTGGATAATTTGAAAACATGGTTAGGAAACGTTTCATGATCAAAACCGGGTGGTTGTTCCACATAAACCTTTTCAACAATAGAACCATTTAGAAAAGAACTTTTGACATTCATTTGAAAGAGTTTGAAACCTTTAAAACATGCAAATGCCAAAAGCATTCTAATTGATTTAAATCTACTAGCCGGAACTAAAGTCTCATTATAATCAATGCCCTCTTTTTGATTGAATCCTTGGGCGACAAGTCTAACCTTATTTCTAATAACTTCTTCGGATTCAATAAGTTTGTTTCTAAAAACCATTTAGTTCCAATAACAGAATGATCATGAGATTTAGGAAAGTCCAAATTTAATATCTTTCAAATTTAGTTAATTCCTCTTGCATAGCAATAATCCAAAAATCATCACACAATGCTTTTAGGCTCATATGAGATAAAAGAATAAAGTTATTGATAAAGTACCACCTTATTTTTACTCCTTGGGAGATATCACCAATGATTTACTCCTTAGGGTGGCCTCGTGGATATCTTAAGTTCTCTGGGAGCTCTTGGTCACCACTAGGTTGGTCATCTTGATTTTGTTCAATCATTTCTTCCTCATTGGTATGATCCTCCAAAGTTGGTGCTTGAAGATGGGTTTGATAGTAATTCATAGATGTACATACATCATCTTCATCTTTTCTTTCCAAGTAAATGTAAGATTCATCAAAACTAATCATGAATAGTTTCCTCATCATGTAAGGTTCTTTTTTTTTTGTTATAAACTCTATAAGCCTTGTTGTTAGAGGAATAACCAAGGAATATCCCGTCATTCAATTTTCTATCAAATTTTTCTAGTTATCGCACATATTCAATATAAGGCACTTGCAACCAAATATTTTGAAATAGGCAATACAGACTAGTAGTATTCAATATAAAGTACTTTGTTATGCATATTCATGTATATTTGATACAACCTGTCATGTATGTTTAAATTCTAGAGTATTCTATCAAATAGAAGTTCAAAATATATTTTAAAAAAAAAAAAGTGACTTCAAAAGAACTCTATTCAAAAACATAACAATGCAGTGTTTTCAACTTTGTCCCAAAATTGTTTTGGTAAAGAATTTTCTCCAAGTATAGACTTAACCATTTCTTGTGAGGTACAATTTTTCTTTTCAATAACTCCATTTTGTTGAGGTGTTTTGGCAGCCAAAAAGTTTGTGAGCAATCCCATTCTCTCCCATTGTGACTTCTAATAGAAATCAATTTGCACTCAAGAGAGATTTGGACCCTTTTGAAAAGTCTTACAAATTCATGAAAAGAACTTCATCCTTTTGAGCTAGAAAGATCACCCATGTAAATCTAGAGAAATCATCATCAATCATATATGAATACCTTTTACCATCAAGACTAGTGATCCTCATTGGTCTAAACAATCCATATAAACAATTTTTAAGAGGTTTTGAAGTGAAAATATTTTCTTTTTGGAAGATTCTTTTGTTTGTTTTCCATAATGACAAGTATCTCAAAGACAATTTTCTCAAAACACATTTTTAGCAATCCTCCAACTAAATCTTGAGAGGAAAGTTTGTTCAACAAATCCATGCTCACATGACCAAATCTTCTATGTCAAGAAAATCAATCATTATCATAAGCAACAAGACATTCAAGCTTATCAAGATAAAACACACATTGAAACATTTTGTGAGTAATTGATCAAAATCACAAAATATCATTTTGTCATACAAGTTCGGGCGACAGAACTTATGGTCTACATTCAAACTTCAAGTCCGAACATTTTGTAAAGTATCATAAAGATGTTTTTGGCCAAGCAAATGAATAGATATTCAGTCATAGCTATTTTAATCATTTTATTATTACATATAATCAATTTCAAGAACATATCAACCATGAATTCAATCTCATATCATCAATCTTACCCAATCATCTTCATAGAAGCAATTGACAAGTCATGGTTGGCAAATTTTCAAATCTTAACAAAAGGGATTCTCAACTGAAACTTCACATGTTGTCATTTAACTTTTTATTCATTGTCACACAATTGACTAATGCTAAGCAAATTATAGTTCAAATTAGCGCTAAGCATCATTTTTTTAAAAAGAAGAGAGGAACCTTTACCAACATTGGTTACACCAAGAGTTCTTCCTTTCTTCTTGTCTCAAAAGCTAATCCTTCATTGGTTGCTTCGACCTTGATTATGAATGAGGTGTTTTCTGTTATTTTTTAAGCCAACATCATCAATACACCACTTAGTGGAGCTTGAGTTTGAATTGAAGAGTACTTGCAATGAAGGAGAGGAAGTATCCTTTGGTACCCATACTTTCTTGGGTCCGTGGGGGTTAGTAATAATTCTCTTAAGTCTCCAAATGGTTTTTACACCATTCTCTACTTTTCTTTTAACATAACATTTGGTGACTTTATGTCCATGTTTTCCACAATAAGTACAACAAGTATGATGCATGGAAGTAGAAGTATCTCTAACAAAGAAGTTGTTATATTTAGGCACATTTTTTACATAATTATAACCAAGACCATTTTTTATAAGAGGAGATCTTTGAGCTCCAAGAATTTTATCAAGATTGTCCCTTCCTTTTGTAAATTTTTCTATACAAGATGAAAGGTCATCAACCTTCTTTTTCAAAGTCTCATGATCAACAAGCATTCTTTCAAGAGACAAAATCTTTTCACAAAGAATCTTATTTTCAAGGGACATGTTTTGTAAAGAGACATTTAAAACTTCTTTTTCAATATTCAAACAATCAACAGATTCAAGAAGTCTTTTGCTTTCACAATATAATTTTGAATTTTCATTCAATAACTCGTTAATTTGAATTTCATTTCCTTATTTATATTTGAAGCCTTTTTTAATTCTTCATACATTTCACCAAATAATTCACTAGGATAATCAATATCATCATCACAAGAAGTAGAAGTAGAAGAAGTGGATTGTACCTCATCATTTATTTCCATAAAGCACATATTGGCTCTTTCCTTATGTGTTATTTGAAGAAGTCTCCACATATCGTGAGCGGTCTCACATTCACTCACTTGATGGTATTCATTTACGTCCAATGCACAACTCAGGATCTTCATTGCTTGGTAGTTTAAAGTTATCTTTCTTGAGTCGTTCACATCAAGTTCCTCCATAGGCTTTAGTTCCCTTGTAGTTCCATCAGCTTTTATTCTCATAGGCACATAGGGACCTTTCTCAATGATACTCAACAAATCAAAGTTAATAGAATAGATAAAAATTCTAATTCTTGATTTTCAAAATGTATAATTAGAACTATCAAACAAAGGACGACTATTTGTAGAGGAACCTTCCACATAAGGCAAATTTGATAAACTAGCCATATAATCTTTACTTCTAGGTTGTTAGACCTTAAAAAGAACACCTAGCTCTGATACCAATTGAAAGACCTAAGAGAGGGGGGGTGAATTAGGTCTTTGGCTAATTATAAAAAATCTTTTCCCTTTTTACAAATCCTTTGCCGTAATAAAAGCTCTTCTTCAAATTCACAAGCTCTAAGTTTATATGTGATTTAATGGTTGAGACAAGATGACAAAATAATAAAACCACAACCAATCAATCAACAACTAGGAATAAACAATAATAAGACAAGCATGTAAACAAGTAAAGCTATAAATAAATGAACGCACGATTTATAGTGGTTCGATCTTTTCAAGATCTACGTCCACTATCTTGAGTCAACACTCAAAGATTTCAACCAATTCACTATATGCTTCATCCAAGCAATTACACAAGAGGCTCACCCTTCAATGGGTTTTACCACAACAACCTCTTTTCAATCTAATAAACAAGGTTCTCCCTTATCACTAAGAGTTTTATGTCACTAGACAACCTAGACCAATCTAATCCAAGGCTCACCCTCACCAATGGGTTTTACACAACAACCTTGATTAATCTAGTCTATGGCTCACCCTCCACAAGGGTTTTAAGTCTCTTGACAACCTTGTATCAATCACAACAATAATGTAAAGAAAGAGTTTGAATGTTACCAACACTTCTCGGTGGATGAATACAATTACTAGCACCACTTCACTTCTTGCCTTTGGAATCTTGAATTTTAACCTTTGAGCACAAGGCAATTTGAGAGCTTTTCAAATAAGTTTGATGTAAAACAAGTTAGAGCTTGAAGGATTTTGAATGGTCAAAAGTTCTCTTAAAAATCTGGAGTTTATGGGTTTTATAGATTTGAAAAATTGGCTTTAACAGTCATAAAACGGCTAGTAACGGCTAATTTTAGAAAATTCGGACGACCGATACTGTTCATTACTGTTCACCGTTAACAGTGCTGTGAACATTAACTACTGTTCAAACCGAATTTTCTCTTATGCATCCGAATTTGTATCCAAACTTTTTAAACTTTGTCAAGACATATTCAAATCAATTCAAACAAGTTGAAAAACCTTCTAGCCTAAAAGATAAGTCATTAAAGACCTTTTAAGTGCAAAAACCATTGATGAAAAACTTGATAATTTATGTAAGTTCAAAAACATTGAAACCATTTTAATTAAGTTTTGTGCTCTCAATTGCAACTCATAGATTCCAAGACTTAAGAGTATAGGGTTTACAAAGTTTACCTCTTTCGCACATGTAACCTACACTTCATGTCTTCAAAGCCTTCAATCATCTTGAAAAAACTCTTCAATCTTCAATCACTTTGACATATATGAGTTGTTTTTGCATTATGGCTTCAAGGCAATGAGACTTCATACTTCTTAATCCACAAATCCTATCACACAACATACAAGCATATTAGTCCTTATCAATATTTGTCATTAATCAAAACTAATCATAACTACATGATTTGCCCTTAGGGATAACAAATAGTCTCAAGAAGTTTCCCATTTTCAACACAAAACTTTGAATTCTCATTTAATAACTCATTGATTTTGACTTTCAGTTCTTTATTCCTTTTAGAAGTCTTTTTTAATTCTTCATACATTTCTACAAGTAAATCACTAGGATCAACATCATCATCATAGTAATTAGAGATAGAAGGAGTAGATTGTACCTCATCACCAATTGCCATAAAGCATATGTTGGCCTTTCCTTCACTGTCATCTTCACTTTCTTGTTGATCCCAGGTTCCAGCTAGTCCTTTCCCTTTCTTGGCAGATTTCTTTGTTGATTTGTTGTCTCTTTCCCTTTCCAACACCTTAGGACAATCAGCAACAAGATGTTCTGTGCTTTTGCATTCAAAACATTGAGGGTTGAAGGATGATGACTGTCCACTCTTCTTGGTTGGCTTTCTCCCTTTCTTAAGAAATTCCTTCTTGTAGAATTTTTTGAATTTTCTTACAGCCAAGGCTATCTCCTCTTCTCCACTATTTCCATCTTCTTCACTTGATGATTTTTCTTGTTCACTCAAGCGATTTGAGGTTTTGAGTACAACTCATTTTCTTTCCTTCTCCTCATGTTCCTTGTCATTTAGTCTTTTCATCTTCATCTCATGCATGAGGAGTGATCCAATAGGCTCTTCAAGTAAAAGAGTTTTCAAATCCTTTGATTCCTTAATTGCAAGTGTTTTTGGTTGCTAAGATTTTGGTAGAGCATCCAATATCTTTCTGTTTTGCCCTCCATTTGTATAGCTCTTTCCATAAGCTTTTAAACCATTGAAAATATTAGTAAATCTTGTAAACATATCACTAACATTCTCACCTTGCTTCATAGTGAATAGCTCATAGTCCCTTACCAGCATGGCAAGCTTTGACTCTTTAACATGATTTGTACCTTCATTTGTTATATGGAGTAATCTCCACATGTCATGAGTAGTATCACAACCACTAACTCTATTGTATTCAGTTACATCTAATGTATAACTTAAAATGTTCATGGCCTGATAATTTAATATCATTTTCTTTGAATCATTTTCATCAAATTCGTCTATAGACTTAGGTTCTAAAGTTACTCCATTAGCTCTCATTTTCATAGGTATATAAGGACCTTTCTCAACAATATTTCACAAATCAAAATTAATACAGAAAATATATATTTTGACTCTAGATTTCCAAAAAGTATAGTTTGTTCCATCAAACAAAGGTGGCCTATTTGTGAAAGATCCTTCTAGATAAGGTCAGTTTGAAATATTAGTCATAAGATCTTAACTTCTAGGTTGCAAAACCACACAAAGAAGCCCTTGCTCTGATACCAATTGAAAGACCTAAGAGGGGGGGTGAATTAGGTCTTTGGTTAATTTTCGAAAATAATTTCCTTATACACTTCTAAGCAAGACGAGATTATATGTACTTGGTTCAATGAGAGAATATGTCAATTAATAGCAAAGCAGTAAAACCATGTAAGATCAATAAACACAAGTAATTTATAGTGGTTCGATCTCTTCAAGATCTACGTCCACTACCTTGAGCCTATACTCAAGGATTTCAAACAATCTACTATATGCTCAAGTTCACGAATTACATAAGAGGCTGACCACACAATGGTTTTACTCTCACAACCTCTTTAGCAATTCTACAGACAAGGTTCACCCTACCAAAAGATTTTATATCTACAAACAACCTTGAGTCAATGTCTCAAGGATCACCCTTATCTAAAGGATTTTATGTTTTCAAGATAACCTTGCAAGAGCTAGTGGAAATCACAATTGAATGAAGAAAGGAGAATGTGTAAGATGTTACCACTTGTTGGTAGATGATTACACAATGTTGCACCTTCACACTTTGTTGTATTTGGAATCTTGAATGATCAATTGAAAGCACAAGACAAAGAGAGCTTTAATGTTTGCTAAAGACTTTGGAATGTTTAGAGTTCATAAAAAAATTGAAAACTTACAAAAAATCTGAAGTTTATAGCTTTTATAGATGTTAGCCCTAAGGGCAAATCATGAAGTTTTAATTGAGTTTTGAATAATGACAAACATTGTTGTGGACTAATCTTTATGTCAATTGTGTGATAGGATTATTGGATTAAAGAAGTATGAAGTCTTGTTGCTTGCAAGCCAAAGTGCAAGAACAACTTCAATGAGTCAAAGTGATTGAAGATTGAAGAAGTTTGTTCAAGGATGATTAAAAGGCATTGAAGACTTGAAGTGTAGGTCAAATATGCTAAATAGGTATATTGTTTTGTAAGAGAGCATAAAGTTATTTTCCTTAATCTTAAATAGCTTTGAATGAACCTTTTGGATAACAAATGCATTTTGTATCATAAAAGATTTTGAATACACTTTGTATAATCAAAGAAATTTGATAATGGTTCTTAAGTTTAAAAAAGTCTAAATAACTTTTCTACACATACAAAATGTTTTCAAACTTACTGAAGTTAAATCTCTAATGATTTTACAAAGTTTGAAAATCAAACTTTAAAATAGCTATTGTGCTTCCAAAAAATTCTATCATCTGAATTTTCATAACCAGTAGTGGTTACTGTTTTTCCATAAGAATTCGGACGCAAGTTCGGACGAATGAAAAAAATTCGGTCGTCTGAATTTTCCTTACCAGCATTGTTACTCTTTTTCCATAGAAATTCGGATGCAAGTTCGGACGCATGAAAAAAATTTGGTCGTCCGAATTTTTCCAGAAACATTCAACAGTAAAATTCGGACGATAAGTTCGGACGCACAAGAAAAATTCGGTCGTCCGAATTTTCTGAAACTAGCCGTTACTAGCCATTTTATGGCTGTTAAAACTGATTTTTGAATTCTATAAAAGCTAAAACCTCAAGAACTTTTGTAAGTTTTGAATCTCTAAGAACTCTAAACATTCCAAAGTCTTTAGTAAACATTAAAGCTCTCTTTGTCTTGTGCTTTCAATTGATCATTCGAGATTCCAAAGACAACAAAGTGTGAAGGTGCAACATTGTGTAATCATCTACCAACAAGTGGTAACATCTTACACATTCTCCCTTTTTCATTCAATTGTGATTTCTACAAGCTCTTGCAAGGATATCTTGAAAACATAAAATCCTTTAGATAGACATTGACTCAAGGTTATTTGTAGGTATAAAATCCTTTGTTAGGGTGAACCTTGTTTGTAGAATTGCTAAAGAGGTTGTCAGTGTAAAACCATTGTGTGGTGTGGTGAGCCTCTTATGTAATTTGTGAACTTGAGAATATAGTAGATTGTTTGAAATCCTTGAGTGTAGGCTCAAGGTAGTGGACGTAGATCTTCAAGAGATCGAACCACTATAAATTACTTGTGTTCATTGATCTTACCTTGTTTTAGTGCTTTGCTATTAATTGACATATTCGCTCATTGAATCAAGTACATCTAAACTGATCTTGCTTAGACGTGTACAAGGAAATTATTTTCGAAAATTAGCCAAAGACATAATTCACCCCCTCTTAGGTCTTTCAATTGGTATCAGAGCAAGAGCTTCTTTGTGTGGTTTTACAACCTAGAAGTTAAGATCTTATGGCTAATATTTCAAACTTACCTTATCTAGAAGGATCTTCCACAAATAGACTACCTTTGTTTGATGGAACAAACTATACATTTTGGAAATATAGAGTTAAGATATATATATGTTCTATCAATTTTGATTTGTGGAATATTGTTGACAAAGGTCCTTACATACTTATGAAAATGAGAGCTAATGGAGTAACCTTAGAACCAAGGCTGATGGAGTAACCTTTGATGAAAATGATTCAAAGAAAATGACATTAAATTATCATGCCATGAACATTTAAAGTTGTGCATTAGATGTAACTGAATACAATAGAGTTAGTGGATGTGACACTGCTCATGATATGTGGAGATTGCTTCAAATAACACATGAAGGTACAAACCAGGTTAAAGAGTCTAAGCTTGCCATGCTAGTAAGGGACTATGAGCTATTCACTATGAAGCAAGGTGAGAATGTCAGTGATATGTTTACAAGATTTACTAACATTTTTAATGGTTTAAAAGCTTATGGGAAGAGCTATACAATGGGAGAGCAAAACAAAAACATATTGGATGCTCTACCAAAATCTTGGCAACCAAAAACACTTGCAATTAAGGAATCAAAGGATTTGAAAACTCTTCCACTTGAAGAGTTCATTGGATGAAGATGAAAAGACTAAATGACAAAGAAGATGAAGAGAAGGGAAGAAAAGGAGTTCTACTCAAAACCTCAAATCACTTGAGTGAACAAGAAAAATCATCAAGTGAAGAAGATAGAAACAGTGGAGAAGAGGAGATAGCCTTGGCTGTAAGAAAATTCAAAAAATTCTATAAGAAGGAATTTCTTAAGAAAGGGAGAAAGCCAACCAAGAAGAGTGGACAGTCATCATCCTTCAAACCTCAATGTTTTGAATGCAAAAGCACAGAACATCTTGTTGTTGATTGTCCTAAGGTGTTGGAAAGGGAAAGAGACAACAAATTAAAAAAGAAATCTGCCAAGAAGGGGAAAGGACTAGCTGGAACTTGGGATCAACAAGAAAGTGAAGATGACAGTAAAGGAAAGGCCAACATATACTTTATGGCAATTGATGATGAGGTAAAATCTACTCATTCTATCTCTAATTACTATGATAATGATGTTGATCCTAGTGATTTACTTGTAGAAATGTATGAAGAATTAAAAAAGTCTTCTAAAAGGAATAAAGAACTGAAAGCCAAAATCAATGAGTTATTAAATGAGAATTCAAAGTTATGTGTTGAAAATGGGAAACTTCTTGAGACTATTAATTGCATAAACATTGAAAAAGAAGTTTTAAATGTAACCATACAAAACATATCTTTTGAAAATAAAGAGCTTTGCACAAAAGTTAATTCTCTTAAAACAATGCTTAATGATCATGAAATTTTGAAAAACAAAGTTAATGAGCTTACATTGTGCATTAAAAAATTTACAAATGGAAGAGAAAATTTAAATAAATTACTTGGTTATCAAAGATCTTCATATGTTAAACATGGTCTTGGTTACACTCATGATAGTTATGCTCCAAAATATAAAAACTCCTTTGCTAAAGAAACTTTTAATAGTAGGTCTCATAGCTGTTGTACATATTGTGGCAAGCATGGACACAAAGTATCTAAATGTTATGTAAAGTGGAAAATAGAAAATGGTGTTAAGACTATTTGAAAAGTTAAAGGAACTTTCACTAACCCCCTTGGACCCCAGAAAATATGGGTACCAAAAATCATTTTCTCAAATTTGGTGTAGGTTCGCTTTGCTTCAAGATCAAGTGTCACAAAATGGTTTCTTGACAGTGGTTGTTCAAGACATATGACAGGAAATGCCTCTCTTGGTAGTAAGCTTCAAGCAACAAGTGAAGGTTTTGTCACATTGGGAGATAAGAAGAAAGGAAAAATACTTGGAATAGGTAACATTGGTAAAGGTTCCCTCCCTCTTATTAAACAAGTATTGCTTATTGATGGTTTAAAGCATAATTTACTTAGCATTAGTCAACTATGTGACAATGGATGTAAAGTAGAATTTAAATGTGATACTTGTACGATTTTTGATAGTGCAAGTAGCAAACCCATCATTGTTGCTAATAGAGTTGGAAATGTTTATGTGTTATATCTTGATGAACTTATCACAAATGATATAGAATGTCTTGCCATTCATGATAATGATGGATATTTGTGGCATAGAAGATTAGGTCATATGAGCATGGATTTATTGAATAAACTTTCCACACAAGAGCTAGTTAGAGGATTACCTAAAATGCATTTTGAAAAAACTCGTCTTTGTGATGCTTGTCAATATGATAAACAATCAAAAACATCCTTTAAACCAAAGAAAATGGTTTCTACTTCAAAACCTGTTGAACTTGTTCATATGAATTTGTTTGGACCAATGAGGACCACTAGTCTTGGCGGTAAAAGATATACTTATGTGATTGTTGATGATTTTTCAAGATTTACATGGGTGATTTTCTTAGCTCAAAAGGATGAAACGTTTCATGAATTTGTAAAACTTTTCAAAAAGGTTCAAACTTCTCTTGAGTATAAATTAATTTCTATTAGAAGTGACAATGGAAGAGAATTTTTCAATCAAGACTTTACAAAATTTTGTGATGAATATGGTATAACTCATAATTTTTCAGCTGCTAAAACACCCCAACAAAATGGTGTAGTTGAAAGGAAAAATAGAACCTTACAAGAAATGGCTAGATCAATGTTTGTGAAAACTCTTTGCCAAAATATTTTTGGGCTGAAGCTGTAAATACTACTTGCTATGTAATGAATAGAGTTCTATTGAGACACTTCATAAGAAAAACACCTTTTGAACTCCTATTCGATAAAACTCCTTCAATTTTTTATTTTAAGGTATTTGATTGTAAGTGTTTTATATTAAATACCAGTAATAATCTAGAAAAGTTTGATAGAAAATCAGATGAAGGTGTATTTCTTGGGTATTCCTCAAATAAAAAGGCTTATAGGGTTTATAACAAAAGAACATTATGTGTTGAAAAAACCATACATGTAACTTTTGATGAATCTAACATTAACCTTGAAAGAAGAAATGAAGATGATGTAGAAATAAATTAAATGAACTAGGAGAAGTTGTTAGAAATAAGGCTAGGCTTGTTGCTCAAGGTTTCAACTAAGAAGAAGGCATTGATAATGATGAAACATTTGCTCCTGTAGCTAGACTTGAATCCATAAGAATACTTTTGGCTTTCACTTGTTTTAAAGGTTTTAAACTATTTCAAATGGATGTTAAAAGTGCATTTCTAAATGGTTATATTGAAGAAGAAGTTTATGTAGGACAACCACCCGGTTTTATTTATGAAAAGTTTCCTAATCATGTTTTAAAGTTAACCAAAGCTCTATATGGATTGAAACAAGCCCCAAGAGCTTGGTATGAAAGTGAAATACCGAAGAGGGGGGGGGGGGGTGAATTAGATATTTGGCTAATTTTTTAAAATTAAAACCTTTTATACGTCTAATCAAAGAACAGATTATATGAATTAAGTTATAAGCAATTTATAGCACAACAATACAAGAAAGTAAGATCAAAGAACACAAGCAATTTATAGTGGTTCGATCCTCAAGATCTACGTCCACTACCTTAAGCCTGCACTTAAGGATTTCAATCAATCTACTATATGTTCAGGTTTACAAATTACAAGAGAGGCTCACCACACTATGGTTTTACACTCACAACCTCTTCTAGTAACTCTTACAAACAAGGCTCACCACACACAATGGTTTTATATCTCAAACAACCTTGAATCACAACTTCAAGGATCACCCTTATCTAAAGGGTTTTATGTTATCAAGATAACCTTGCAAGAGCTAGTAGAAAAACACAATTTGATAAAAAGATAAGAGTGTGTAGATGTTACCACTTGTTGGTAGATTTTTATACAAACTTGCACCTTCACACTTTGATGTCTTTTGGATTGATCAATTGAATGCACAAGACATAAGAGAGCTTATGAAATGTTTGTAAAAGGCTTTAGAATGCTTAGAGTTTTCAAGAATTCAAAAACATACAAAAGATTACACGTTTATAGCTTTTATAGAATTTGAAAATCAGTTTTAACAGCTATAAAACGGCTAGTAAACGGCTATTTTCAGGAAATTCGAACGACCAAATTCTTCTTTATGCGTTCGAATATTCTTCCGAATTTCTCTAGAAGAACAATAGCAAACTTTTGCTACGAAATTCGGACGACCGAATTTTTGGAAACATATTCAAACTTTGTAAAATAATTTGAGATTTGAATTTTTGGAAGCATATTCAAACTTTGTTAAATCATTTGAGATTTAACTTCAATAAGTTTGAAAAACATTTGGTATGTATAGAATACTTTTTGACATATATAAGTTTGAAAACCAAAATAAAATTTCTTTGATCATATAAAGTTTACTTAAAAAATTTTAGGACACAAAACCACATTCATCAAAAAATTTATTCAAAGCCTTTTAAGATCACAAGACTCATTTTATGTTCTCTTATGCATTCAATGATAACCAAGACACACAAGTGTAGAGTTTACATAGAGATGTACCTATTAAGTATATACACTCTACACTTCAAGTGTTCAATGCCTTTAGATCATCTAAGAACAACCTTCTTCAAACTTCAATCACTTTGCTTTACTGAAGTTGTTCTTGCACTTTGGCTTCAAAGCAATGAGACTTCATACTTCTTAGTTCACAAAACCTATCACACAACATACAAGCATATTAGTCCTCATCAATATTTGTCATTAATCAACACTACATGATTTGCCCTTAGGGCTAACAATCTTCCCCTTTTTGATGATGACAAACTTTGTTGCAAAATGTGATAGATTAAAACAATGTAGTACATAGAAGTATTAATGTCAATGAGAGAAAATAACTAATTTAGCACATTGACATACAAAAGGTTCAATATGAGCCTATGGCCCAACCAACCTCCATTTACCTCCTTCCTTCCAACTAACTAGGATAGAAGATATAGCATTTAAGAAAACTTCTAAGAGAGGTTTTAAAGGTTGTAACAATCTAACAATGCTCCCCCTTAGATTGTGCTCATTTTTCAACAAGTTTGGACTTGTGATGCTAAGCATCCGAATCTGACACATCAAGTCCAAACAATAAAATAGGAGAAATGAAAGCTGCAATTTTTGAAAATAAGCTTTCCTAAGGTTGTTCAAACATATTAGAAGAGATTAACACATATTTGAATCAATTTGAACAACAAAGGAGCACATTTTGACAACACAATATGGATGCATCCGAATTTCAGAACACGCATCTGAATTTTTAAACCTTGCATCCGAATTTTGAGTCCAAATTTTTTGCAAGTGATTTTGCCTTCTAAAATGAAATGTTGAAGTACTCAAACATGTATGTCCACAATGGCACTCAGTTTAGCTTTACAAAATTTCAAGACTCATGCATTCATTTGTTAAAAAAAAATTCAAGCATAGATGTAAAATGCATTTTGCAAAATCGAGTTCATCACAGAATATCAAGTTCATCACAGAATCATCATTGCAGTCATCATATCATCATTGCAGTCAACATTCATCATTTTTCTCCCCCTTTTGTCATCACTCAAAAAAAATAAAAATGGGATCAATAAAAATGAGACTAACAATTTAACACATAAAGGAAGCTCTCATCACTGAGATTTTATCATTGAGCTTCACTATTACATGAAATGCAGCAAAATACTTAACAAGTTCAGAATACATAATAAAAAAAATCAGTACAAATAAGCAACTTAAAAGCAGTAAATAGAATAGAAGGAAAGAAAGCTTAGTCTTGTGATGCTGATGTTGATGGAGAGGCTTGGCTCACTCCTTTCTTGATGGCCAAGTGCTTCACTCTTCCGTGACTGAAAGAGATTGTTGATGGAGAGACTATTTCAGCTTGAGCTACTTGGATGTCTGCTATTTGTGGCTCTTCATGTGCATGTTCTTCCTCTTCTTCTTCTGCCACAGTCTCTTCATTTCCACTTTGATCATCATCTTCATCATTACTGTCATTATCATCTCCTTTCTTTTCTTCCTTATCTCCTTCTTCCTCATTTCTATCTTGAGGCTTAGAGGGTCCTTCACCACTTTGAGCATTCCCATAAGGATTTCTTCAATGTGTTTTACCCTACTTTCCAGTCCATCTAACTTTCCAAGAACCATTGGAGCAAATGATTCAAAAAACTTATACATCTTGTCCATTTCCTCGACATGATTGTTCAAGGCTTCTTGGAATGCTTTGGCCACTATGGTGTCACCTCTAGTTACTCCTTCACCACTTGAACCAATTCCAGTTTCTTCTTCAAATAGTCTCCTTTTTGTTGGAGGTTGCTCCCCCTCACTTGAGGTGTCATGCTTCCTCTTTGTCTTCATTTCTCTAGCAAGGGTTTCTTCTTCATCCTCTTCTTCTTCCTCTTCTTCACTTTCTATCTTTTCTTCTCTTCCTATTCTTTTTGGAGGGGTTTCTCTTTTTGTCCTCCATACATTATCCTCATCAAGAACTAATTGCATTCTCTTAAGAATTTCATTGGTGTAAATCTCCCAACTCTTAAAAGCTTGCCCTCTTCCTGTAAGTTTAATCTTAAAATGCTTAAAGATTCTTGTCAACAACCTTCCAAATGGGAATGCCTTGGTTACAGTCTTTCTTGCAGCGATCATGTGCTTCAAGGCTATATATCCAAAATTCAACCTCCTATGTTCATGCAGGGCTAACATGATTACCATGTGCATGTTACCAACAGATGACTTATGCCCAAAGTTTGGAACAATCACAGTAGTTACCATATGATGCAACACTCTACCTCTAGCATCCAAGTTCTTGATTTCCCTCTCTTTTATAGATCTAAACTCTCTTCCATTGGTAAATGCCTCTTCAAATCTAACATATGTAAAGAGTTCACGATCATAGCAATGCATGGAAGGTGAATAATATCTAGCTCCATTGTCACCTACTCCACAAATTCTGTTTATCAATGCTTCACTAAATTCAATGTCATCTTGGGATACTCTAGATGAATACCATTGTATCACATTATCCCCTACAAGTTCAGTTCTTTCTTCCTTGAGGTTTGCATAAAATTCATATATGAGGGTGGGATAGAATTCTTCATCAATGAACAATAAGCTACTCCAACCAATATCACCAAAGAATGACAGAGCATTATCCATATTTGACAGTTTATCAACATCCACCTTATAACCAGGGATAATTTTTCTGTTATTTTTGTTCCATTTATCAAATTCGTGAGTAGCTTTGATTGAAACAAACCTGTTAACTCCAGACAATGTTTGTGGGATTTGAACTTTTCTTGGTTGATTGATGATTGAGTCTCCATCTCCTTCCTTTGCTTTCCCTTTCCCCTTTTCAACATTTGGCCTCTTTGTTCTCACCATGATGTGAATGTGTGAAAACTAGTGAATTTTAGAATAAATCTAGGGCTTGGAATTCGAAAATGAAGACAAATCGAAGTAAATATGGTGAAATCTTTGAGAGATTTTGATTCGGACGTGAATGGGTATGAGTGGATTTAAAATAGGAGAGAAATTCGGAAGTTGAAATGTCAAGGAAATTGTTTGATTCTCATTTAAATCTTTGCAACCGCAAAATTCGGACGACCGATTTTTCAGGTCTGCGTCCGAATTTTCGATAGAAAGTCTCTGTTTCTTCAGCTCAGAAAATTCGGTCGACCGAATTTTCTGTAGTGCGTCCGAATTTTCGACCGAAGCTTCTGTAGTGCATCCGAATTCTGTGTCCGAAACTTTCTGTTTTCACAAAACTTCAACAAACACATTAGTAATTAAATTTAGAAATTCCTAAGAGCCTTCTTAGGTGATTAAACCTTTCCTCAGCCAAAGGCTTTGTAAATATATCAGTAATTTGATCATTTGTACTTATATATTCCAAACATATATCCTTTTTAGCCACGTGATCACGAATAAAATGGTGCTTAATCTCTATATGCTTTGTTCTAGAATGTTGTATGGGCTTTATACTCAAATTGACAGCACTAGTATTATCACATAGTATAGGCACACAATTGAATTTAAGACCATAATCACGTAAGGTATGTTGCATCCATAATAATTGTACATCACAACTACCCGCAGTTATGTATTCAGCTTCAGCAGTAGATAATGACACACAAGCTTGCTGTTTACTATACCAAGACACAAGGTAACTACCAAGAAACTGACAATGACCACTTGTACTTTTACGTTCAACCTTGCACCCAGCATAATCAGCATCTGAATATCCAACAAGCTCAAAAGATGTAGATTTTGAAAACCAAAGACCATAATCATGAGTATCGATTAAATAACGAAAGATACGTTTAACAAAAATTAGATGAGATTCTTTAGGGCAAGATTGAAATCTAGCACATAAGCACACAACAAACATAATATCTGGTCTACTTGCTGTGAGATAGAGTAAACTTCCAATCATACCTCTATAGGATTTCTCATCAACATTTTTACCTTTTTCATCGTTGTCAAGTTTAGCTGATGAGCTCATTGGAGTTCCTATTCCTTTTACTTGATCCATTCCAAATCTTTTCAAGAGCTCCTTGGTATACTTTGCTTGATTGATGAAGACTCCATCCTTGGTTTACTTAATTTGCAGCCCAAGGAAGAAATTTAGTTCTCCCATCATGCTCATCTCAAATTCATTTTGCATGGATTTGGCAAAATCTTCACAAAGAGAAGTATTAGTAGCACCAAAAATAATATCATCAACATAAATTTGCACAAGTAAAATATCATTTTTAGAAGATGTTTTTATAAAAAGAGTTGTATCCACTTTTCCTTTTGTAAAACCTTTTGAAAGAACAAAACCACTTAATCTTTCATACCAAGCTCTTGGAGCTTGTTTCAATCCATATAGAGCTTTGGTTAACTTGAAAACATGATTTGGAAATTTTTCATGAATAAAACCAGGAGGTTGTTCTACATAAACCTCTTCTTCAATAAAACCATTTAGCAAAACACTTTTGACATCCATTTGAAATAGTTTAAAATCTTTAAAACAAGCAAATGCCAAAAGTATTCTTATAGACTCTAATCTGGCCACTGGAGCAAAAGTCTCATCATAATCAATGCCTTCTTCTTGGTTGAAACCTTGAGCAACAAGTCTAGCTTTATTTCTAACAACTTCTCCTAGTTCATTTAACTTATTTCTAAAGACCCACTTTGTACCAATAACAGAATAACCATGAGGTCTAGGGACAAGAGTCCAAACTTTATTTCTCTCAAACTGATTTAACTCTTCTTCCATAGCAATAATCCATAAATTATCACACAATGCATCATCAATATTTTTCAGTTCAATATGAGATAAAAGGGTAAAATTATCAATAAAGTACCGCCTTGTTTTAACTCCTTGGGAGACATCACCAATGATTTGCTCCTTAGGATGACTTGTTGCATATGTGAGATCCTTTGGAAGTTCTTGATCATTGCTTGATTGACCATCTTGTTCTTGCTCCATTATTTCTTCTTCTTTGGCATGATCTTCCAATGTAGGTACTTGGTGTTGAGTTTGATTTTCAACCATTGAGGAACTTGCATCATCTTCATTTTTTCTTTGAAGATAAATGTTAGATTCATCAAAAGTTACATGAATAGTTTCTTCAACACATAATGTCCTTTTGTTATAGACTCTATATGCCTTTTTATTTGATGAATAGCCAAGGAATATGCCTTCATCTGATTTTCTATCAAACTTACCAAGATTGTCACTAGTGTTTAAAATAAAGCACTTACAACCAAAAACTTTAAAATAGACAATTGATGGAGTTTTATCAAATAGAAGTTCAAAAGATGTTTTTCTTATAAAAGGTCTTAGTAAAACTCTATTCATTACATAGCAAGCTGTATTTACAGCTTCAGCCCAAAAATATTTTGGTAAGGAATTTTCACAAAGCATTGATCTAACCATTTCCTGTAAAGTTCTGTTTTTCCTTTCAACAACACCATTTTGTTGAGGTGTTTTGGCAGCTGAAAAATTATGAGTGATGCCATACTCATCACAAAATTTTGTAAAATCTTGATTACAAAACTCTCTTCCATTGTCACTTCTAATAGAAATTAGTTTGCAATCAAGAGAAATTTGAACCTTTTTGAAAATTTTTGAAAATTCATAAAATGTTTCATCTTTTTGTGATAAGAAGACTACCCATGTAAATCTTGAAAAATCATCAACAATCAAATAAGCATATCTTTTACCACCAAGACTAGTAGTCCTCATAGGTCCAAATAAATCCATGTGAACTAGTTCAAGAGGTTTTGAGGTAGAAACCATTTTCTTTGGTTTAAAAGATGTTTTTGATTGTTTTCCATATTGACAAGCATCACAAAGACGGGTTTTATCAAAATGCATTTTTGGTAATCCTCTAACTAGTTCTTGTGTAGAAAGTTTGTTCAATAAATCCATGCTCACATGTCCTAATCTTCTATGCCATAAAAATCCATCATTGTCATGAATGGCAAGACATTTAATATCATTAGTAATAAGCTCATCAAGATATAACACATATACATTACTAACTCTTTTAGCAACAAAGATAGTTTTATTACTTGCACTGTCAAGAATAGTACAAGTATCACATTTAAACTAAACTTTGCAACCATTGTCACATAATTGACTAATACTAAGTAAATTATACTTTAAACCATCAATAAGTAAAACTTGCTTGATAAGAGGGAAAGAACCTTTACCAATGTTACCTATTCCAAGTATTTTCCCTTTCGTCTTATCTCCAAATGTGACAAAACCTTCACTTGTAGCTTGAAGCTCACTAACAAGTGATGCATTTCCAGTCATGTGCCTTATGCAGCCACTGTCAAGAAACCATTTAGTGGCACTTGATCTTGAGGCAAATTGTACCTATACCAAATTAGAAAGAGTGATTTTTGGCACCCATATCTTCTTGGGTCCAAGGGGGTTAGTAATAGTTCCTTTGACTTTCCAAATGGTCTTAACACCATTTTCTATCTTTCTTTTTGTAAAACATCTAGAAACCTTGTGTCCATGCTTACCACAATATGTGCAATAAGTATGAGACCTAGAATGAGAAGATTCTTTAACAAATAACTTATTTTGTTTTGGATTAAAACAATCATGTGTAAAACCAAGACCATGTTTTACAAATGAAGATCTTTGATAACCAAGTAGGTTATTTAAATTTTCTCTTCCATTTGTAAATCTCTCAATGCATAAAGTAAGATCATTAACTTTCCTTTTTACAGATTCATGATCTTTTAGCATTGATTCAAGAGAAATAATTCTTGTACAAAGCTTTTTGTTTTCAAAAAATACGTTTTGTATAGTTGTATTCAAAACTTCTTTTTCAATGGTAAGGCAATTAATGGTCTCAAGAAGTTTATCATTTTCAACACATAATTTTGAATTCTCATTTTGATTTTGAATTTCATTTCTTTGTTTCTTTTTGAAGCCTTTTTCAACTCTTCATACAGTTCTACAATCAAATCACTAGAATCAATGTCATCATCACAGAGATTTGAAATAGAAGGTGAAGATTGTACCTCATCATCAATGGCCATAAAGCATATGTTGGCCTTCCCTTCACTGTCATCCTCGCTTTCTTGTTGATCCCACGTTCTAGCTAATCCTTTTCCTTTCTTGGCAGATTTCTTTCTGTTTTTGCTGTCTCTTTCCCTCTCTAACACTTTAGGACAATCAGCAATAAGATGCTCTGTGCTCTTGCACTCAAAGTATTGAGGTTTATAGGATGAGGATTGTCCACTCTTCTTGACTGGCTTTCTTCCTTTCTTGAGAAACTCCTTTTTGTAAAATCTCTTCTTCTCCACTGTTTCCTCCTCCTTCTTCACTTGGAGATAGTTCTTGTTCACTCAAGTGATTTGAAGCATTGACTACAACTCCTTTTCTTCCCTTTTCTTCATCTTCCTTGTCATTCAACCGTTTCATCTTCATTTCAAGTGTGAGTAGTGATCCGATAAGCTCTTCAAGAGGAAGAGTTTTTAGATCTTTAGACTCCTCAATAGCAAGTGTCTTTGGCTGCCAGGATTTTGGTAGAGCATCCAAAATCTTCCTGTTTTGCTCTCCCATAGTATAGATTTTACCATAAGCTTTCAAGCCATTAAAAATGTTAGTAAACCTTGTAAACATATCACTAATATTTTCACCTTGTTTCATGGTAAACATCTCATAATCTCTAACAAGCATAGCAAGTTTAGATTCTTTAACTTGATTAGTACCTTCATGTGTAATTTGGAGTAATCTCCACATATCATGAGCCGAATCACACCCACTAACTCTATTGTATTCAGTAACATCTAATGCACAACTTAATATGTTCATGGCCGGATAGTTTAATGTCATTTTTCTTGAATCATTCTCATCAAATTCATCAGTGGATTTGGGTTCTGAGGTTACTCCATCTGCTCTCATTTTCATTGGGACATAAGGACCTTTCTCAACTATGTTCCACAAACCAAAATTGATAGAACAAATATATATTTTAACTCTGGACTTCCAAAAAGTGTAATTTGTTCCATCAAATAACGGTGGTCTATTTGTAAATGATCCTTCTAGATAAGGTAGGTTTGAAATATTAGCCATAGGATCTTTGTCTTCTAGATTGTCAAACCACACAAAGAAGTTCTAGCTCTGATACCAATTGAAATACCTAAGAGAGGGGGTGAATTAGGTATTTGGCTAATTTTTGCAAATTAAAACCTTTTATATGTCTAAGCAAACAAAAGATTAAATGAGTTAAGTTATAAGCAATTTATAGCACAGCAATACAAGAAAGTAAGATCAAAGAACACAAGCAATTTATAGTGGTTCGATCCTCAAGATCTACGTCCGCTACCTTAAGCCTACACTTAAGGATTTCAATCAATCTACTATATGCTCAGGTTTACAAATTACAAGAGAGGATCACCACACTATGGTTTTACACTCACAACCTCTTCTAGTAACTCTTACAAACAAGGCTCACCACACACAATGGTTTTATATCTCAAACAACCTTGAATCACAACTTCAAGGATCACCCTTATCTAAAGGGTTTTATGTTATCAAGATAACCTTCCAAGAGCTTGTAGAAAAACACAATTTGATAAAAAGATAAGAGTGTGTAGATGTTACCACTTGTTGGTAGATTTTTATACAAACTTGCACCTTCACACTTTGATGTCTTTTGGATTGATCAATTGAATGTACAAGACATAAGAGAGCTTAAGAAATGTTTGTAAAAGGCTTTAGAATGCTTAGAGTTTTCAAGAATTCAAAAACATACAAAAGATTACACGTTTATAGCTTTTATAGAATTTGAAAATCAGTTTTAATAGCTATAAAACGGCTAATTTCAGGAAATTCGAACGACCAAATGGCTAGTAAACGGCTATTTTCAATAAACGGCTATGTAATGAATAGAGTTCTATTGAGACACTTCATAAGAAAAACACCTTTTGAACTCCTATTCGATAAAAATCCTTCAATTGTTTATTTTAAGGTATTTGGTTGTAAGTGTTTTATATTAAATACCAGTAATAGTCTAGAAAAGTTTGATAGAAAATCAGATGAAGGTGTATTTCTTGGGCATTCCTCAAATAAAAAGGCTTATAGGGTTTATAACAAAAGAACATTATGTGTTGAAGAAACTATACATGTAACTTTTGATGAATCTAACATTAACCTTGAAAGAAGAAATGAAGATGATGTAGAAATAAATTAAATGAACTAGGAGAAGTTGTTAGAAATAAGGCTAGGCTTGTTGCTCAAGGTTTCAACTAAGAAGAAGGCATTGATAATGATGAAACATTTGCTCCTGTAGCTAGACTTGAATCCATAAGAATACTTTTGGCTTTCGCTTGTTTTAAAGGTTTTAAACTATTTCAAATGGATGTTAAAAGTGCATTTCTAAATGGTTATATTGAAGAAGAAGTTTATGTAGGACAACTACCCGGTTTTATTTATGAAAAGTTTCCTAATCATGTTTTAAAGTTAACCAAAGCTCTATATGGATTGAAACAAGCCCCAAGAGCTTGGTACGAAAGTGAAATACCGAAGAGGGTGGGGGGTGAATTAGATATTTGGCTAATTTTTGAAATTTAAAACCTTTTATACGTCTAATCAAAGAACAGATTATATGAGTTAAGTTATAAGCAATTTATAGCACAACAATACAAGAAAGTAAGATCAAAGAACACAAGCAATTTATAGTGGTTCGATCCTCAAGATCTACGTCCACTACCTTAAGCCTGCACTTAAGGATTTCAATCAATCTACTATATGTTCAGGTTTACAAATTACAAGAGAGGCTCACCACACTACGGTTTTACACTCACAAACTCTTCTAGTAACTCTTACAAACAAGGCTCACCACACACAATGGTTTTATATCTCAAACAACCTTGAATCACAACTTCAAGGATCACCCTTATCTAAAGGGTTTTATGTTATCAAGATAACCTTGCAAGAGCTAGTAGAAAAACACAATTTGATAAAAAGATAAGAGTGTGTAGATGTTACCACTTGTTGGTAGATTTTTATACAAACTTGCACATTCACACTTTGATGTCTTTTGGATTGATCAATTCAATGCACAAGACATAAGAGAGCTTAAGAAATGTTTGTAAAAGGCTTTAGAATGCTTAGAGTTTTCAAGAATTCAAAAACATACAAAAGATTACACGTTTATAGCTTTTATAGAATTTGAAAATCAGTTTTAACAGCTATAAAATGACTAGTTAACGGCTATTTTCAGGAAATTCGGATGATCGAATTCTGCGTCTGAATTTTTCGGACGACCGAATTCTTCCTGCTGCATCCGAATCTTCGTCCGAATTTCTCTGGAAAAACAGTGACCATGCTGAAGGCCAATATTCGAACGACCGAATTTTTCTTCATGCGTCCAAACCTTCTTCCGAATTTTTCTTCATGCGTCCAATTCTTCTTCCGAATTTCTCTGGAAGAACAGTAGCAAACTTTTGCTACAAAATTCGGACGACCGAATTTTTTGAAGAATATTCAAACTTTGTAAAATCATTTGAGATTTAACTTCAATAAGTTTGAAAAACATTTGGTATGTATAGAAAACTTATTTAGACATATATAAGTTTGAAAACCAAAATCAAATTCCTTTGATTATATAAAGTTTACTTAAAAACTTTTAGGACACAAAACCATATTCATCAAAAAAATTCATTCAAAGCCTTTTAAGATCATAAGACTCATTTTATGCTCTCTTATGCATTCAATGATAACCAACACACACAAGTGTAGACTTTAAATAGAGATTTACCTACTAAATATATACACTCTACACTTCAAGTCTTAAATGCCTTTAGATCATCTAAGAACAACCTTCTTCAAACTTCAATCCCTTTGCTTTACTGAAGTTGTTCTTGCACTTTAGCTTCAAAGCAATGAGACTTCATACTTCTTAGTTCACAAAACCTATCACAGAACATACAAGCATATTAGTCCACATCAATATTTGTCATAAATCAAAACTACATGATTTGCCCTTAGGGCTAACAGAAAGATTAAGTGGATTTCCACTTTCAAAAGGATTTGCAAAAGGAAAAGTGGACACAACATTTTTTATAAAAACATCTAGTAATAATGATATTTTACTAGTGGAAATATATGTTGATGATATCATTTTTGGTGCCACTAACACCTCTTTGTGAAGAATTTGCCAAATCAATGCAAAATGAATTTGAAATGAGCATGATGGGAGAAATAAATTTCTTTCTTGGGCTGCAAATTAAGCAAACTAAAGATGGAGTCTTCATACATCAAGCAACGTATACCAAGGAGCTTTTGAAAAGATTTGGAATGGATCAAGCAAAAGGGATAGGTACTCCAATGAGCTCATCAACTAAACTTGATAAAGGTGAAAAAGGTAAAAATGTTGATGAGAAATCATATAGAGGTATGATTGGAAGTTTACTTTATCTCATAGCAAGTAGACCTGATATTATGTTTGCTGTGTGCTTATGTGCTAGATTTCAATCTTGCCCGATATTTAGATGCTGATTATGCTGGATGCAAAGTTGAACGTAAGAGTACAAGTGGTCATTGTCAATTTCTTGGTAGTTGTCTTGTGTCGTGGTATAGTAAAAAACAAGCTTGTGTGTCTTTATCTACTGCTGAAGCTGAATACATAGCTGCGGATAGTTGTTGTGCTCAATTATTATGGATGCAGCATACTTTACTTGATTATGGTCTTAAATTCAATTGTGTGCCTATACTATGTGATAATACTAGTGCTATCAATTTGAGCATAAATCCGATTCAACATTCCAAGACTAAGCATATAGAAATTAAACATCACTTTATTCGTGATCATGTGATCAAAAGAGATATATGTTTGGAATATATAAATACAAATGATCAAATTGCTGATATATTTACAAAGCCTTTGGCTGAGGAAAGGTTTAATCACCTAAGAAGGCTATTAGGAATCTCAAAATTCAATGACAAAAGTGTGTGTTGAAATTTGGTGAAAACATGAAATTTTCGGACGCAAAATTCAGACGCATAACAGAAAATTCGGTCGACCGAATTTTCTGAGCTGAAGAAACAAAGATTTTCGGGCGCACTTTCGGACGCAGACCTGAACAATCGGTCGTCTGAACTTTGCGTGTACAACATTTTAAATGAAAATTGAACAGTTTCTTTAACACTTCAACTTGTGAATTCTCTTTTATTTCAAAACCTTTCTTACCCTCCTGCGTCCGAATCACAATTTCTCCAAAACATCATCATTTTTTCTTCGATCTGTCTTCATTTTTGAATTTCAAGCCCTAGATATATTCTAAAAATCACTACTTTTCAAAGAAAAACATCATGGTGAGGACAAAGAAGCCGAATGTTGAAAAAGGAAAAGGAAAAGCTAAGGAGGGAGATGGAGGCTTAATTATCAACGAACCAAGAATAGTTCGAATTCCTCAAGCATTGTCTGGAGTGGATAGGTTTGTATCAATCAAGATTGCTCTTGAATTTGATGAATGGAACAAGAAAAATAGAAAGATTATTCCTGGAAATAAGGTGAATTTTGATAAACTATCAAGTATGAATAATGTTCTATCATTTTTTAGTGATATTGGATGGAGTAGTCTGTTAATCATTAATGAAGAATTCTATCCTACTCTCATATATGAATTCTATGCAAATCTCAAAGAAGAAAGAAATGAACAAGTAGGAGATGATGTAGTTCAATGGTATTCACCTAGAGTATCCCAAGTGGATTTTGAATTCGATGATACTTTGATTAACAGAATTTGTAGAGTAGGTGATAGTGGGGCAAGGTATTACTCACCTGGAATGCATTGTTAGAATCGTGAACTATTCACAAATGAAAGATTTGAAGAGGCATTCACTAATGGCAGAGAATTTAGGTCTATTAGGGAGAGGGAAATTAAGGGATTAGATGCTAGAGGAAGAGTACTGCATCACATGATTACTACTATGATTGTCCCTAATTTTGGACATAAGTCATCTGTTGGTAACATGCACATGGTAATTATGTTAGCCTTGCATAAACATAGGAGATTGAACTTTGGATATATGGCTTTAAAGCACATGATTACTGCAACAAAAACTGTAACCAAGGCTTTTCCATATGGAAGGATGTTAACAAGGATCTTTAAGCATTTTCAAGTTAAACTTCCAGGGAGAGGACAAGCATTTAAGAGTTGAGAGATTTATACTAATGAAACTTTTAAGAGAATGCAGCTAGTTCTTGATGATGATGGCATATGGAGAACTAAAAGAGAAACTCATCCAAGAAGAGAAGAAAGTGAAGAAAATGAAGAAGTTGAGGAAGAGGAAGATGAAGAAGAAACTCTTGCTAGAGAAATGAAAACTAAAAGGAAGCATGACACTTCAAGTGAGGGGGAGCAACCTCCATCAAAAAGAAGATTATTTGAAGAAGTCCCCACATCCAAATCTCAACCAAATACTGGAAATGAGTCTAGTGGCGAAGAAATAACTAGAGGTGACACCTTAGTAGCTAAGCCATTACAAGAAGCCTTGAATAATCATATCAAGGAAATGGAGAAAATGTATAAGTTTTCCGAATCCTTTGCTCCAATGGTTCTTGGAAAACTAGATGGATTAGACAGTAGACTGAAGCATATTGAAGAAATTCTGATGAGGAATACACAAAGTGGTGAAGGACTCTCTGGGCATCAAGATAGGGATGATGATGATGATAGGGATAAGGAAGGTAAGAAAGAAGATGAAGATGATGACAGTGATGATGGAAATGATGATCAAGGAGGCAACGATGAGAATGTGGCAAGACAAGAAGAAGAAGAAAATGAACCAGTACATGAAGAGCCACAAGAAGGAAGAAGTCAAATATAAAGAGTGGAAATCATCTCACTATCAACCATCTCCTTCAGCCAAGGAAGAGTGAAGCATCTAGCAATGAAGAAAGGATTTAGCCAAGCCTCTCTATTAACATCACAAGACTGAGCATTTCTTCAACCTTATCATTTTACTGCTTTTAATTATTTATTTGTACTTAGTTTAATCTATATGCTTTAAATTTCCAACTTGGCCGATGAACTTGCTATGCTTTTCTTTAAAATGATGCAATTTATGTAATAGTGAAGCTCAATGATGAAACTTTAGTGATGAGAGCTTCTTTTAAACTATTATATGTGCTAAAATGTTAGTCTCATTTTCATTGATCTCATATTTGAGTGATGACAAAAAAGGGAGGAAAATGATGACTGTGAATATATGTTGTATGTGCAAAACTATGTGATGTATAATTGTGCTATAATTGCATTGTGCTATAACTACCCTGTGTGCATTTGAAGTTTGAAATCATGGTTGTTTTCTGAAATTATTATGGAATTTGGTTAAGTTGTTGATTCTTGACTTGTCCTATGATTTTAAATGAAAACAATTGGATGCATGAGTTTTTGTGGTTTTGGAAAGCTAAATTAAGTGCTTTTGTGGACATACATATTTGAGTACTTCAACATTTCATTGGAAAATGCAAAATCACCTTTTTCAAACTTGTTGGAAAGAGATTTGAAATCTCAAAATTCGGATACATGTTCTGAAATTCGGATGCATCCATATTTCATTGTCAAAAAGTGCTCTTCGGCTGTTCAAATTGTTTGAAAAATATTTTAATATCTTCCATTATGTTTGAACAGCCTTAGGAAAGATTATTTACAAAATTTGTAGCTTTCATTTCACCTATTTTATAGTTTGGACTTGATATGTAAGAATTCGGATGCACAGTATCTCGAGTCCAAATATGTTGAAAAATGAGCACAATCTAAGGGGGAGCATTGTTAATCTTCTCTGACCTTTAAAACCTCTCCTAGAAATTTTCTAAATGCATAATTACTATATCTTCTATCCTAGTTGAATTGGAAGGAAGGAGGTTAATGGAGGTTGATTGGGTCATAGGTTCATATTGAGCCTTTTGAAAGTCAATGTACTAAATTGGTTATTATCTATCATTGACATTAATGCTTCTTTGTACCACATTGTTTAAATCCATCACATTTTGCATCAAAGATTGTCATCATCAAAAAGAGGGAGATTGTTAGCCCTAAGGGCAAATCATGAAGTTTTAATTGAGTTTTGAATAATGACAAACATTGTTGTGGACTAATCTTTATGTCAATTGTGTGATAGGATTATTGGATTAAAGAAGTATGAAGTCTTGTTGCTTTCAAGCCAAAGTGTAAGAACAACTTCAATGAGTCAAAGTGATTAAGATTGAAGAAGTTTGTTCGAGAATTATTAAAAGGCATTGAAGACTTGAAATGTAGGTCAAATATGCTAAATAGGTATATTCTTTTGTAAACCCTATACTTGTGTTCCTTGGAATCTATTGAATGCATAAGAGAGCATAAAGTTATTTTCCTTAATCTTAAATAGCTTTGAATGAACCTTTTGGATAACAAATGCGTTTTTGTATCTTAAAAGATTTTGAATAAACTTTGTATGATCAAAGAAATTTGATAATGGTTCTTGAGTTTAAAAATGTTTAAATAACTTTTCTACACATACAAAATATTTTCAAACTTATTGAAGTTAAATCTCAAATGATTTTACAAAGTTTGAAAATCAAACTTTAAAATGGATATTGTGCTTCCAAAAAATTCGGTCGTCCAAATTTTCATAACCAGCAACGGTTACTGTTTTTCCAGAGGAATTCAGATGCAAGTTCGGACGAATGAAAAAAATTTGGTCGTCTGAATTTTCCTTACCAGCATGGTTACTGTTTTTCCAGAGAAATTCGGACGGAAGTTAGGACGCATGAAAAAAATTCGGTCGTCCGAATTTTTCCAGAAACATTCAACAGTAAAATTCGGATGATAAGTTCGGACGCACAAGAAAAATTCGGTCGTCCAAATTTTCTAAAACTAGCCGTTACTAGCCGTTTCATGGCTGTTAAAATTGATTTTTTGAAATCTATAAAAGCTAAGAACTCTAAACATTCCAAAGTCCTTAGCAAACATTAAAGCTCTCTTTGTCTTGTGCTTTCAATTGATCATTCAAGATTCCAAAGACAACAAAGTGTGAAGGTGCAACATTGTATAATCATCTACCAACAAGTGGTAACATCTTACACATTCTCCTTTCTTCATTCAATTGTGATTTCTACTAGCTCTTGTAAGGTTATCTTGAAAACATAAAATCCTTTAGATAAGGGTGATCCTTGAGACATTGACTCAAGGTTGTTTGTAGATATAAAATTCTTTGGTAGGGTGAACCTTGTTTGTAGAATTGCTAAAGAGGTTGTGAGTGTAAAACCATTGTGTGGTGAGCCTCTTATGTAATTTGTGAACTTGAGCATATAGTAGATTGTTTGAAATCCTTGAGTGTAGGCTCAAGGTAGTGGAAGTAGATCTTGAAGAGATCGAACCACTATAAATTACTTGTGTTCATTGATCTTACCTTGTTTTACTGCTTTGCTATTAATTGACATATTCTCTCATTGAATCAAGTACATATAAACTGATCTTGCTTAGACGTGTACAAGGAAATTATTTTCAAAAATTAGCCAAATACCTAATTCACCCCCTTCTTAGGTCTTTAAATAGAATTGAAAAATCAAATGCAACAGCTATAAAATGGCAAGTTGTCTGGAAAAGTTCAAACGTCCGAACTTTTCCTTATGCGTCCGAATATTCGTCCGAAATTCTCTGAAAAAACAGTGACCAAGCTATCAGAGAAAGTTTGGACGTCCGAACTTTACTCCATGCATCCAAACTTGCGTTCGAACTTGCGTTTGAATTTCTCTGGAAGCACAGTGATCATTTTCAAAGTTTGGACGTCCAAACTTGTATCCAAACTTATCAAATTTTATCAAATCATTTAAAATCATCCTTAATAACATTGTAATCATTTTGTATAAATAGGTAAGTCATTTAAGCACTTTTAAACACAAAAACCGTTACCAAAACATTTTAATCATCCAAAGTTGTCTTAAGATTATTTGAGACTTCTAAAACATACTTGTTTTCAAAAAGTTCATTTAAAACCATTTCAAAAACAAGTTTTGTGCTCTCTTATGCATTCAACTTATTCCAAGACATGCAATTGTAGAGTTTACAGAATAATATATCTATTTAGCATATGAACCCTACACTTTTCGTCTTCAATGCCTTCGATCATCTTGAACGTACTCTTCAATATTCAATCACATTTGGTATAATTGAGTTGTTCATGCATTGTTGCTTCACGGTAATAAGACTTCATACTTCTTAATCCACAAATCCTATCACACAATATAAAAGTACGTTAGTCCTCATCAATGTTTGCCATTATTCAAAACTAATCATTACTACATGATTTGCCCTTAGGGCTAACAACCTCCCTCAAAGAGAAGACTCTTTGAAGAAGTTCTTACTTCTCAATCACATGCAAATGTTGAAAAAGCTCCTAATGATGAACGGATTACTAGAGGTGACACTATAGTAGCAAGGTATTCCAAGAGGCTTTAAACGACCATGTGAAAGATATGGAGAAAATGTATAAGTTCTTTGAATCTTTCGCTCCTATGGTACTAAGCAAGTTGGATAGCTTGGACACTAGAGTTAAGAATATTGAAGAATTGTTGAAGGACCCTCTAGGCCTCAAGCTAAGGATGACAAGGATGATAAAGGAGATGAGAAAAGCAAGAAAAAGAAAGAGGATGAAGATGATGACAGTGGTAATGAAGATAATAATGATGATGATAACCAAGGAGATGACTTTGAGCTAGTGGCTAGAACTGAAGAAAAGGATGCTGAGTCACTATGGGAGGATCAAGAGGTGCAGCAAGCTGGCATTAGTAAAGAAGGATGCTTAATTGCTAGAGTTGAAGTAACTACTCCCTCCAATTTGACATTCAGCCAAGGAAGAGTCAAGCGTGTGGCAATTAAGAAGAGATCTAGCAAGGACCATCCATCGACATCACAAGACTGAGCATCTCTTCAATCCTATCTCTCTTTACTGTTTTATTTACTTAGATGTGCTTAATATAACTTATATGTTTAATTTCTAGCTTGGCTTATGCAATTTCTATGCTTTTTCTTTAATTTCTGTAATAGTTTTGTGAAGCTCAATGATGAAACATTAGTGTTGAGAGCTTCTTTGGTTAATGATACTTTGATTAATTGCTGCTAGAAAGGGGAGAAGAAGTTGATTTACAAGAATGTGCTAAACTGTTACTTATTGTTGTTGTTGGCCCTAGTTGAAAATTGCCAAATGAGAATCGGTCAATATACTACTTATATGTGATATGTGATAATGTTGTCTCATTTTCATTAACCCCGTCTTTGAGTGATGACTAAAGGGGGAGAAAGAATGATGACAAAATGTGCTATGTGTTATGTGTAAAATGTGTCATATTTGGCTACATTCGGAACTTAAATTGAATGTGCTGTATTCTATGAAATGTGGTTATATATTATGTGTTAATGTTGACTTGTACATATATATACATATAAGCTGAAATTGGTTGTTTTCTGAGATTTTGAAATAAGGTTAAGTTAAGATTTTGAAATCTTGATCTTGGTTCCTGACTTGACCAGTGATTTTGGATTACTTCATAAGAGAAAACTTGAATGTATGAGTTTTGTGGTTTTGCAAAGCTAAATTGAGTGCCATTGTGGCTATACAAATTTGAGTACTTCTATAGTTCATTTAATAATGCAAAATCACCTTTCCAAAATTGCTGTCAAAAGTTCAGACTTGAAGTTCTGATGCAGACCAAAAGTTCGGATGCATCCAAATCTTCTAGTCCAAATTATTTTTCTGTTATTCAAATTGTTTGAAAACTGTCTTAATCTTTCCTATCATATTTGAACAACCTTAGAAAAGCTTATTTTCAAAAATTGTAGCTTTCATCTCACATATTTTACAATTCGGACTTGAAATTTCAAAATTCGGATTCACAACATCTCATGTCCAAACTTGTTAAAAAAAGAGCACAATCTAAGGGGGAGCTTGTTAAACTTTTCTTACCTTTAAAGCCTCTCTTAGAAGCTTTCTCAATGCTTAAATGCTATATCTTCTATCCTAGTGTTGGAAGGAAGGAGGTAAATGGAGGTTGGATGGGCCATAGGCTCATATTGAGCCATTTGAATGTCAATGTGCTAAATTGATTATTATCTATCATTGACATCAATGCTTCTTTGAACCACACTGTTTAAAATGCATCACATTTTGCATCAAAGTTTGTCATCATCAAAAAAGGGGAGATTGTTAGCCCTAAGGGCAAATCATGTAGTTTTGATTAGTTTTGATTAATGACAAACATTGATAAGGACTAATTCATATGTTATTTGTGTAATAGGATTTTTAGATTAAGAAGTAAAGAGTTCTTATTTCCTTGGAGCTAAAAGTACTAAGGACAACTCAAGTGTGCACAAGGATCAAGAATATAGAGCATGTCCTATAGATTGAAGGCTTTAAAGACTCTAGTGCAGGTTTATACTTGCAAAATAAGTATACTCTTGTAAACACTACACTTCTTGTTCTTGGAATCTATTGAACGCATAAGAGAGCACAAAACTTGTTTTTGAATTTTAAATGGCTCTGAATTACCAAGTGTTGTTTTTGAATCTAAAATGGTTTCGAGTAAACTTTGAATGATCAAGTGCTTTGAGTTTAAAAGATTTTAAATGACTTATCTTTCAGCACAAAATGATTTCAAACTTATTGAGGTTGATTTTCAAATGTTTTGACAAAGTTTGAACAGTTCGGACACAAGTTCGGATGTCCAAATTGAGAACATGACTGCTGTATTTCCAAAGAAATTCGGACAAGTTCGGATGCAAGGGGCAAAGTTTGGTCGTCCCAACTTTCCTAGACAACATGTCACAGTAATGTTCAGATGACAGTTCAGACGTAGAGGATCATGTTCAGTCGTCCAAACTCCTCAGAAAGTAGTCGTTACTAGCCTTTTTATAATTGTTGGAATCGATTTTCAAAATCTATAAAAGACATAAACTCCAGATTTTTTGTAACTTTTGAACACTTGAAAAATTATAAGATTCCAAAATCATTTGAAATCATTAGAGCTCTCTCTTGTCTTGTGCTTCATGTGACTATTCAAGATTCCAAAGACAACAAGTTGAAGTGATGCTAACTTGTATAATCATCTACCAAGCAGTGGTAATATCTCATTCATTCTCTATTTAATCTTGTTATCTACTTCCTCAATACAAGGTTATCTTGTAACATAAAATCCTTTAGGTAAGCGTGATCCTTGAGATATTGATTCAAGGTTGTTTTAGATATAAAATCCTTGTGGCAGGGTGAACCTTGTTTATTGCATTACAAAAGAGGTTGTTGGTGTAAAACCTTTTTTGGTGAGCCTCTTGTGCAATTGATTGAATTTAAGCATATA
The DNA here is from genome assembly GCA_030512225.1 of Rauvolfia tetraphylla. Lineage (NCBI taxonomy): Eukaryota > Viridiplantae > Streptophyta > Magnoliopsida > Gentianales > Apocynaceae > Rauvolfia > Rauvolfia tetraphylla. The sequence continues at coordinate 5,152,048 of JAJQKT010000012.1, forward strand.
GTAGATTGGTTGAAATCATTTAGTGTAGACTCAAGGTAGTAAATGTAGATCTTGAAGATATCGAACCACTATAAATTTCTTGTGTTCTTTGCTCTTCAATTGTTTATTACTTTGTCATTGAGTTCATCACATTCTCATTGAAGGAATTGAATATAACTTTTTAAAACCAAGTTCATACAACAGAAAAAGTTTATGAAAATTAGTCAAAGACCTACTTCAGTTAGTCGACTTAATTTCATGAATGAATCATTGTGTCATTTTAAATATTTTCTTTATATAAATTTATCTAAATTAGAAATTATATATAACTAATGATTATTTTATATTTTAAAAATATTGGTGATTGGTTGAAGATCATTTTTATCTCAATTATGAATTTATATGATCTCACATATGACAAAGAGAAAAAAAGAGATAAAAAGAAAAAATAATTTTTTAAAAAAAAAATCTTGGCTTGCGGGTTGGCCTATTTACCCTGCGGGCCATTTAGGATGGATATGGGCTGGGGGGTTTTCAGCCCATGAAAAAAACGAGCTCAGCCTGGAGCAGGCCAACCTGTTTGACAACACTAGTCTTTTCTTCTCTCCATTTTTATTTTTTATCTTCCTTCTCAATCATCATTTTCTCTTCTTACATTACCCAAATGTAATTAATTTCTAATTAAAATTATATATCTCATCATTTTTATTTTTATAAAAATAAAGAACTAAAACATTAATAAATTATCCTCAAACATATAGTTTAAATGTTGGGTCGTGATTATACAATTGACAAATATCATTATCTAAATGAAAATTATTACTCCCTCTGCCTCATTTTTAATGACCTTCTTACTATATTGAGATGTCCTAAAATATTTGACACTTTATATAATTTTAATATATTATATATTGTTAATCAATTATCAATCCCCATGTATACTATTTTTATATATTTAGATTTGAGATAACGTATCCGCTGGCCTATATAATTCTTATTTTTTGTTATAGTATATTACTTTTATAATACGATTTAAATTTTTACATGAAATTTTGTGCTTAGTCAAGTACTGTCAAAAGAAATGGAAAAGAGGCAGTAAAAGATTTACAAAAAAATTAATTTTTAAAAAATTCAAGTGTTATTTTTTATCCATGTTAGATTTTTAAAATTTAATGAAGATATTTTCCCCAAAGAATGTGCATTTATGAGGAATATCGAGTTAAAAGTGAAAGACCTAAGAGGGGGGGTGAATTAGGTCTTTGGCTAATTATCGAAAATCTTTTCCCTTTTTGCAAATCCTTTGCCTTAATAAAAGCTCTTCTTTAAATTCACAAACTTCAAGTTTATATGTGATTTGATGGTTAAGACAAGATTATTAAACTATAAGACCACAACCAATCAATCAACAACTATAAACAATAATAATAACACAAGTATGTAAAACAAGTAAAGCTATAAACAAGTGAACACACGATTTATAGTGGTTCGATCTTTCCAAGATCTACATCCACTACCTTGAGTCCACACTCAAGGATTTCAACCAATTCACTATATGCTTAATCCAAGCAATTACACAAGAGGCTCACCCTTCAATGGGTTTTACCACAACAACCTCTTTTCAATATAATAAACAAGGTTCACTCTTATCACTAAGAGTTTTATGTCACTAGACAACCTAGACCAATCTAATCCAAGGCTCACCCTCACCAATGGGTTTTACACAAACAACCTTGATTAATCTAGTCTATGGCTCACCCTCCACAAGGGTTTTATGTCTCTTGACAACCTTGTATCAATCACAACAATAATATAAAGATAGAGTTTAGATGTTACCAACACTTCTTGGTGGATGAATACAATTGATAGCACCACTTCACTTCTTGCCTTTGGAATCTTGAATTTCAATCTTTGAGCACAAGGCAATTTGAGAGCTTTTGGTATAATTTTGATGTAAAACAAGTTAGAGCTTCAAGGATTTTGAATGTTTAAAAGTTCTATCAAAAATCTGGAGTTTGTGGCTTTTATAGATTTGAAAATTTGGCTTTAACAGTAATAAAACGGCTAGTAACGGCTAGTTTCAGCAAAATTCGGACGACCGAATTCTGCGTCCGAATTTTTCGGACGACCGAATTCTTCCTGCTGCGTCCGAATCTTCTTCCGAATTTCTCTGGAAGAACAGTAACCATGCTGAAGACCAAAATTCGGACGACCGAATTTTTCTTCATGCGTCCGAATCTTCTTCCGAATTTCTCTGGAAGAACAGTAGCAAATTTTGCTACCAAATTCGGACGACCGAATTTAATGGAATTGTGTTCAAACTTTGTAAAACCATTTGAAACTAATCTTCCAAATATTTGAAATACATTTGATATATATAGATAACTTATATAGACAAATATAAGTTTGAAAACCATCATCAAACTCATTTGATCATTTAAAGTTTACTTAAAAACTTTTAGAACACAAAACCATATTTTCTAAAGATTCATTCAAAAGTCTTTTTAAACTTAAGAAACCAATTTTTATGCTCTCTTATGCATTCAATAGACTCCAAGACATACAAGTGTAGAGTTCACATAGATATTACCTATCATCATACCTACTCTACACTTCAAGTCTTCAATGCCTTGAGTTTATCTTTGAATACACCTCAAAAGACTCATAGCTTAATGAGGTTGTTCTTTGCTCTTCCTTTTGAAGACAATGAGACTTCAAACTTCTTTCTTCACAAATCCTATCACACAATATAAACATATTAGTTCTCATCAATATTTGTCATGAATCAAAATTACATGATTTGCCCTTAGGGCTTACAAAAAGAATATAATATATGTTTATATTCTTAAAAAAATTGAATGTAAGCTTCATTATAAAAACAAAGTATACATCTCTAAAAGAAAATAAGAAATATACTTTGAATTGTATAATGTGTTATGAATTTGTTGGTGTACAGTAGTCATCGATACAATGAAATCAAAATAAAAAATAAGAAAACTATAGTGGAAGAAAATAGAGAGAAACTTCTAGAGAGAAAATAGAGAGAACTAAAATTTTATATGAGAGTTTTTCACCATACATACTCTTACACGCTATTCCATATGATCCTATTTATAGAGTTAGAAGTGACATTTTCCATCATAGGTCACTAGCAAACTTTTTTATAACACGCATAACTTACTTCTCATGATCTTTTATGTTCTCTAAGATAATGGATACAATGAGGATAGTGGTCTACAAAAGATGGATGTTACAACTTTGGTTGTAATCCCTAACCTTTCATATTCCATAACTTGAGACATGAATTAATAGTTGGGATAGTGGACCTCCACATAAATTATATATTCATAACACTCCTCCTCGGATGTCCATCACATAAAGAATATGCGTCACAAGATAAAAAAAAAGAAAAAAATTCTAGTGAATGAATGAGAGTACACTACTCTTTATGTCATTATTGCTCCCCTTGACAAGCTAATCTCTTGAGATTTCTTGACCAAAGCATTCCAATCAAATGCTGATGTTGGTAAGGTCCTAGTAAATAGATATATCAATTTATCACTTAATATCACATCTCTTTTAGAGTTCATAAGTTAAAAGAACCTCGATGAAAATATGCTTTATCATATTTCTTTTAATATATTTTCAAACTTTATAATCATTCAAGAACATAGTTGAAATTGTTTTTAGATGATACATCATTATCTCGAATGTAATAATAAATTAATTATGATCACATATTTTTTCAACCAATTTTATGACTTTCTATTTTTGCAACATGAATAGAAAAAGTGGATGTTGTAATCAACACTTGTCTATAAATGATATGTTTTGTGGATCATATAAGTAACTTATACATTGTATATCTATCTCAAAAGGAGTTGGATGCTCTCAATATTTGAGATTAAATATCTCAAGTAGATATCAAATGACAAGTTTAAAATTATCTAAAAAATTGTTAGCCCTAAGGGCAAATCATGTAGTTATGATTAGTTTTGAATAATGGCAAATATTGATGACGACTAATGTGCTTGTATGTTGAGTGATAGGATTGATGGATTGAGAAACATGAAGTCTTATTGCCATGGAGTCACAATGCAAGAACAACTCAACTATGCCAAAAGTGATTGAAGATTGAAGAGTAATGTTCAAGATAATTGAAGGCATTGAAGACTTAGAGTGTAGAGTTCATATGCTACTAAATAGGTATATTTTTCTGTAAACTCTACACTTGTATGTCTTGGAATTATTTGAATGCATAAGAGAGCACAAAACTTGTTTTTGAAATGATTTTAAATGAACTTCTTGACAACAAGTATATTTTTGAAGTCTCAAAAGATCTTTAGTAAACTTTGGAAAATTAAAATGTTTTTGTAATGGTTTTTGTGTTTAAAAGTGCTTAAATGACTTATCTATTTATACAAAATGATTTCAATGTTATTAAGGATGATTTTAAAATGATTTGACAAAATATGATAAGTTTGGATGCAAGTTTGGACGTCAAAACTTTGAAAATGATCACTGTGCTTCCAGAGAAATTCGGACGCAAGTTCGGACGCATGGAGTAAAGTTCGGACGTCGAAACTTTCTCTGATAGCATGGTCACTGTTTTTCCAGAGAATTTCGGACGAATGTTCGGACGCATAAGGAAAAGTTTGGACGTTCGAACTTTTTTAGACAGCTTGGCACAGTGAAGTTCGGACGCATGGCAGAAAGTTCGGACATCCGAAATTCTCTGAAACTAGCCGTTACTAGCAGTTTTATAGCTGTTGCATTTGATTTTTCAAATCTATAAAATCTATAAACTTCAGATTTTTTGTAAGTTTTGAATTCTTGAGAACTCTAAACATTCCAAAGCCTTTAGTAAACATTTTAAGCTCTCTTTTATCTTGTGCTTTCAATTGATCGTTCAAGATTCCAAAGACAACGAAGTGTGAAGGGACAACATTGTGTAATCATCTACCATCAAAGTGGTAATATCTTACAAATTCTCCTCTCCTCTTTCAATTGTATTTTCTACTAGTTCATTGCAAGGTTATCTTGAGAACATAAAACCCTTTGGATAAGGGTGATCCTTGAGATATTGATTCAAGGTTGTTTATAGATATAAAATCCTTTGGTAGGGTGAACCTTGTTTATAGAATTGCTGAAGAGGTTGTGAGTGTAAAACCATTGTGTGGTGAGCCTCTTATGTAATTTGTAAACTTGAACATATAGTAGATTGTTTGAAATCCTTAAGGGTAGGCTTAATGTAGTGAATGTAGATCTCTAATAGATCGAACGACTCTAAATTACTTGTGTTCATTGATTTTACATTGTTATACTACTTTGCTATTAATTGACTTATTCTCTCATTTAACAAAGCACATACAATCTGGTATTGTTTAGAATTGTAAAAGGAATTTATTTACGAAAATTAGCCAAAGACCTAATTCAACCCCCTCCCCCCTCTTAGGTCTTTCAATTGGTATCAGAGTCAGGACATCTTTGTGTGGTTTTATAACCTAGAAGTTAAAGATCTTATGGCTAATATCTCAAACTTATCTTACCTAGAAGGGTCTTCCACAAATAGACCACCTTTGTTTGATGGAACAAACTATACCTTTTGGAAATCTAGAGTTAAGATTTATATTTTTTTTATCAATTTTGATTTGTGGAATATTTTAGAAAAAGGTCCTTATATTCCTATGAAAATGAGAGCTGATGGAGTGACCTTAAAAACAAAGTCTATAGACGAATTTGATGAAAATGATTCAAAGAAAATATCCTTAAATTATCAGGCCGTGAACATTTTAAGCTGTACACTAGATGTAACTGAATACAATAGAGTTAGTGGGTGTGACACTGCTCATGACATGTGGAGATTACTTCAAATAACTCATGAAGGTACAAACCAGGTTAAAGAGTCTAAGCTTGCCATGCTAGTGAGGGACTATGAGCTATTTACTATGAAGCAAGGTGAGAATATCAATGATATGTTTACAAGATTTTTTAATATTTTCAATGGTTTAAAAGCTTATGGGAAGAGTTATACAATGGGAGAGCAAAACAAAAAAATATTGGACGCTCTACCAAAATCTTGGCAACAAAAAACACTTGCAATTGAGGAATCAAAGGATTTGAAAACTCTTCTCTTCCACTTGAAGAGCTCATTGGATCACTCCTCACACATGAGATGAAGATGAAGAGACTAAGTGACAAAGAAGATGAAGAAAAGGAAGAAAAGGAGTTGTACTCAAAGCTTCAAATCACTTGAGTGAACAAGAAAAATCATCAAGTGAAGAAGAAGATGGAAACAGTGGAGAAGAGGAGATTGCCATGGCTGTTAGGAAATTCAAAAGATTCTACAAGAAAGAGTTTCTCAAGAAAGGAAGAAAGCCAACCAAGAAGAGTGGACAAACTTCATCCTTCAAACCTCAATGTTTTGAATGCAAGAGTACAGAACATCGTGTTGCTGATTGTCCCAAAGTTTTGGAAAGGGAAAGAGACAACAAGAATAAAAAAAAATCTGCCAAGAAAGGAAAAGGACTGACTGGAACATGGAATCAACAAGAAAGTGAAGATGATAGTGAAGAAAAGGCCAACATATGCTTTATGGCAATTGATGATGAGGTACAATCTTCTCCTTCCATTTCTAATTTCTATGATGATGATGTTGATCCTAGTGAATTACTTGTAGAAATGTATGAAAAATTAAAAAAGGTTTCTATAAGGAATAAAGAAATGAAATTCAAAATCAATGATTTATCAAATGAAAATTCAAAATTATGTGTTGAAAATGGGAAACTTCTTGAAACCATTAATTGTCTAAACATTGAAAAAGAAGTTTTAAATGCAGCCATACAAAACATATCTTTTGAAAATAAAGAACTTTGCACAAAGGTTTTTTCTCTTAAAACAATGCTTAATGATCATGAGATTTTAAAAAAGAAAGTTAATAATCTTACATTATGCATTGAAAGATTTACAAATGGAAGCGAAAACTTAAATAAATTACTTGGTTATCAAAGATCTTCATTTACAAAACATGGTCTTGGTTACACTCATCATAGCTATGTTCCAAAACATAAAAACTCTTTGACTAAAGAAACTTTTAATTCTAGGCCTCATATTTATTGTACATATTGTGGCAAGCATGGACATAAAGTGTCAAAATGTTTTGTAAAAAGAAAAATAGAAAATTATGTTAAGACTGTTTGGAAAGTTAAAGGAACTTTCACTAACCCTCTTGGACCCAACAAAATATGGATACCAAAAATCACTTTCTCAAATTTGGTTCGCTTTGCTTCAAGATCAAGTACCACAAAATGGTTTCTTGACAGTGGTTGTTCAAGGCACATGACAGGAAATGCCTCTCTTGTTAGTGAGCTTCAAGCAACAAGTGAAGGCTTTGTCACATTTAGTGATAAGAAGAAAGGAAAAATACTTGGAATAGGGAACATTGGTAAAGGTTCCTTCCCTCTTATTAAACAAGTATTACTTATTGATGGTTTAGAATATAATTTACTTAGCATTAGTCAACTATGCGACAATAGATGTAAAGTAGAATTTCAATGTAATACTTGTACTATTTTTGATAATGCAAGTAACAAAACCATTTTTTTTGCTAATAGAGTTGGAAATGTTTATGTGTTATATCTTGATGAACTTATCACAAATGATATAAAATGTCTTGCCATTCATGATAATGATGGATATTTGTGGCATAGAAGATTAGGTCATGTGAGTATGGATTTATTGAATAAACTTTCCACACAAGAGCTAGTTAGAGGCTTACCTAAAATACATTTTGATAAAACTCGTCTTTGTGATGCTTGTAAATATGGAAAACAATCTAAAACATTTTTTAAACCAAAGAAAATGGTTTCTAACTCAAAACCTCTTGAACTTGTTCATATGGACTTGTTTGGACCAATGAGGACCACTAGTCTTGGTGGTAAAAGATATGCTTATGTGATTGTTGATGATTTTTCAAGATTTACTTGGGTGATTTTTTTAGCTCAAAAGGATGAAACATTTCATGAATTTGCAAAACTTTTCAAAAAGGTTCAACCTCTCTTGAGTATAAATTGATATCTATTAGAAGTGACAATGGAAGAGAGTTTTGTAATCAAGACTTTACAAGATTTTGTGATGAGTATGGTATAACTCATAATTTTTCAACTGCCAAAACACCTCAACAAAATGGTGTTGTTGAAAGGAAAAATAGGACCCTACAAGAGATGGCTAGATCAATGTTATGTGAAAATTCTTTGCCAAAATATTTTTGGGTTAAAGCTGTAAATACTGCTTGCTATGTAATGAATGGAGTTTTATTAAGACCCTTTATAAGAAAAACACCTTTTGAACTCTTATTTGATAAAACTCCTTCAATTGTTTATTTTAAGGTTTTTGGGTGCAAATGTTTTATCTTAAATACTAGTGATAATTTGGGAAAGTTTGATAGAAAATTAGATGAAGGTGTATTTCTTTGTTATTCATGAAATAAAAAGGCATATAGAGTTTATAACAAAAGAACATTATGTGTTGAAGAAACTATACATGTGACCTTTGATGAATCTAACATTTATCTTGAAAGAAGAAATGAGGATGATGTAGGTTCCCAAATGGTTGAAAACCATACTTAGTACCCACATTGGAAGAATAATGGAGCAAGAACAAGATGGTCAACCAAGCAATGATCAAGAGCTTCCAAATGATCTAACATATGCAAGAGGCCATCCTAAGGAGCAAATCATTGGTGATGTCTCTCAAGGAGTTAAAACAAGGCAGTACTTATTCATAATTTTTCCCTTTTATCTCACATTGAACCTAAAAATATTGATGATGCATTGTGTGATAATTTCTGGATTATTGCTATGGAAGAGGAGTCAAATCAGTTTGAAAGAAATAAGGTTTGGACTCTTGTTCCAAGACCTCATGATCATTCCATTATTGGTACAAAATGGGTTTTTAGAAACAAATTAAATGAACTAGGAGAAGTTGTTAGAAATAAGGCTAGACTTGTTGCTCAAGGCTTCAACCAAGAAGAAGGTATTGATTATGATGAAACTTTTGCTTCAGTAGCCAGATTGGAATCCATAAGAATATTTTTGGCTTTTGCTTGTTTTAAAGGATTTAAGCTATTTCAAATGGATGTCAAAAGTGCCTTTCTAAATGGCTTCATTGAAGAAGAGGTTTATGTAGAACAACCTCCCGGTTTTGTTCTTGAAAAGTTTCCTAATCATGTTTTTAAGTTAACCAAAGCTCTATATGGATTGAAACAAGCTCCAAGAGCCTGGTATGAAAGATTAAGTGATTTTCTTCTTTCAAAAGGATTTGCAAAAAGAAAGGTTGACACAACACTGTTTATAAAAACCTCTAGCAATAATGATATTTTACTTGTATAAATTCACGTTGATGACATTATTTTTGGTGCTACTAACACATCCCTTTGTGAAGATTTTGCCAAATCAACGCAAAATGAATTTGAAATGAGCATGATGGGAGAACTAAATTTCTTACTTGGGCTGCAAATTAAGCAAACTAAGGATGGAGTCTTCTTAAATCAAGCAAAGTATACCAAGGAGCTATTGAAAAGATTTGGGATGTATCAAGCAAAAGGGATAGGTACTCCAATGAGCTCATCAACTAAACTTGATAAAGATAAAAAAGGTAAAAATGTTGATGAGAAGTCATATAGAGGTATGATTGGAAGTTTACTCTATCTCACAGCTAGTAGACCAGATATTATGTTTGTTGTGTGCTTATGTGCTAGATTTCAATCATGTCCTAAAGAATTTCATTTAATTTCTGTCAAACGTATTTTTCATTATTTGATTGATACACATGACTATGGTCTTTGGTTTTCAAAATCCTCATCTTTTGATCTCATTGGATATTCGGATGCTAATTATGCTGGGTGCAAAGTTGAACAAAAAAGTACAAGTGGTCATTGTCAATTTCTTGATAGTTGTCTTGTGTCTTGGTATAGTAAAAAACAAGCTTGTGTGTCTTTGTCTACTGTTGAAGCTGAATACATTACAGCTGGTAGTTGTTGTGCTCAATTATTATGGATGCAGCATACTCTACTTGATTATGGTCTTAAATTCAATAATGTGACAATACGAGTGCTATCAATCTGAGCATAAATCCCATTCAACATTCTAGAACAAAGCATATAGAGATTAAGCATCATTTTATTTGTGATCATGTTACTAAAAGAGACATGCTTAGAATATATAAATACAAATGACCAAATTGCTGATATATTCACAAAGCCTTTGGCTGAGGAAAGGTTTACTCATTTAAGAAGGCTCTTAGGAATCTCAAAATTTAATTACTAATGTGTTTATTTGAGTGTGACAAAAGCAGGAAAAATTTGGATGCATTGAGTGAAAATGGATCGTCCAAACTTTGTCAGAAAATTCTAGACAGAAAAGTTCGGACGCATGACAAAAAGTTCGGACGTCCGAACTTTCTGAAACTGGAGAAACAGAGAAGTTCGAACGCATGTTAGATGCAGACCAAAAAGTTTGGTCGTCCGAACTTTGCGGTTATAGCGGTTTTTAAGAAACCAAAGTAGCCGTTACTCACATTTTAATCATCCGAACTCTCTCCTTTTTAAAATTTCTCTCTACCCATTCGCGTCCAAACTTAAATCTCTTTGTAATTTCACCATTTTCACTCAAAATCTTGGATTTTTGAATTCCTAGCCCTACACACCTCTCAAATCTCGCTGCTTTTCTGTTAGAAAATCAAAATGATGAGAACTAAAGGAGCAAATGTTGAAAAAGGAAAAGGGAAAGTGCAGAACAAAGAAGGAGGACGAACTCTCAATGAACCAAGGAGAATTAGGGTTCCTCAATCATCATCTGGAGCAGACAAATTTATCTCAATCAAAGCTGCATCAGAATTTAATGATTGGAACAAGAAATCAAGGAAAATCATCCCTGGAAACAGAGTTGATTTTGACAAACTCACCAATATGGGTAATGTCCTATCTTTATTTGGTGATATTGGCTGGAGTAACTTGTTGGCTATAGATGAAGAGTATTATCCCTCTTTTGTATATGAATTTTATGCCAATCTAAAAGAAGAAAGAATAGAATATGAGGGAGAAGATGTTAATCAATGGTATTCATCTAGAGTATCTCAAATAGATTTTGAATTCAATGATGCATTGGTGAATAGAATCGTGGAGTAAGTGATAGTGGATCAAAGTATTATTCTATGGGGCAACATTGCTACATTAGAGAGTTATTCACAAATGCAAGATTTGAAGAAGCCTTCACAAATGGTAGAGAGTTTAGAACCATTAAGGAAAGGGAGATCAAGGCTTTAGATGCAAGGGGAAGAGTTATGCATCATATGATAACAACCATGATCATTCCTAACTTTGGTCACAAAACATTTGTGGGGAACATTCATATGGTGATTATGCTTGCTTAGCATGAGCATAAGAGATTGAATTTTGGCTACATGGCATTGAACCATATGTTTGGGACTAGAAAGACTAATAACAAAGCTTTACCATATGGAAGACTCTTGAAAAGATTTTTCAAACATTTTCGAGTCAAACTTCCTGTTAGAGGACAAACTTTTAAAAGATGTTAGATTTATACAAATGACTCTCTCAAAAAAATGCAATTTACTCTTGATGATGAGGGAGTGTGGAGAACTAGAAGAGAAATCCCTCGAAGGAGAATTGAAACTGAGGAAACTGAAGAAGAAGAAGAAGAAGAAGAAGAAGAAGAAGAGGCAGAAGCATGGGCAAGAGAAATGAAAACGAAGAGAAGACATGATTCAACAAGTGAGGGGGAGCAACCTCCCACCAAAAGAAGACTATTTGAAGAAGAGCAAACTTCTCAATCACATCCTAAAGTTGGAGAAGGGCCTAGTGCTGAAGGAACCTCAAGAGGAGATAAAATTCAAGAAGCACTGAACAACCACATGAAGGAGATAGAGAAAATGTACAAATTCTTTGAAACATTTGCTCCTATGGTGCTTGGAAAGTTGGACAGTTTAGAGAATAGGGTCAAGCACATTGAGGAAATGATGATGAAAAATCCTCAAAGTGGTGAAGGGCCTTCTAGAACTCAAGAGGAAAAGAATGATGAGAATGATGAAGATAAGAAGAAAAATGAAGAAGGCAATGATAGTGATAATAATGAACATGATGATAATGATGGTGATCAAGGGGATGGCAATAAGCAGGTCATGGAATCACAAAAAGGAGATCAAGGATTGCAGCAAGCTGGAATCATCCAAGAAGGAGGTCAAATTGCAAGAACTGAAATCACAACTCCACCAAATCCAACATTTGGCCATGGGAGAGTCAAACATATTGCTGTCAAAAAAAACCAAGAAAGGACTCTCCATCAACTTCGAAAGACTGAGCACATCTTCACTCTCATCTCTAAATTTCTTTTGGCTTAATATGACTTATGAACACTTACTAGCTTATGCAATGTGTTTGTTTACTATTCTCATGTAGCTTATGTAATAGCTTTTCATGAAGCTTAATGATGAAACCTCAGTGTTGAGAGCTTCTTATTATGATAATTTTCCCCCCACAAGCTTAATTACTGTCATATATATATATATATAATCAGTCTCATTTTCAAGTTCCCATCTTTGAGTGATGACAAAAGGGGGAGAAGAATGTGTGCTAAAATGTGTGTGGCATTGATATGTGCAAGAATGTGTAGAAGAATGTGCGGCATAGTGTTGCTTTGGTATATTGTGGCAGAATGTGTGGCATTGATGTGCTAAAATGTGTGTGGCATTGATGTGTGCAAGAATGTGTAGAAGAATGTGTGGCATAGTGTTGCTTTGGTATATTGTAGCATATTTGATTGTATTTGATTGCATCACTATGCTTTGGTATATTGTGGCATATTTGATTGTATTTGATTGCATTTTTGCATTTGAAACTTAAATTGAAAAGAATCATAATATGTGAGGATAGAGTTCATAGGTTTGGACTTGAAGTTTGGATTCAAACCAAAAAGTTCAGACGCATCCAAATTGTCTTGCCAAAACTGATTTTTTTGCTATTCAAATTGGTTGGAAGTTGTATTAATCCTTCCCATCATATTCGAACAATCTTAGATAAGCTTATTTTCAAATATTACAGCCTTTATCTCACATATTTTAAAGTTTGGACTTGAAACTTCAAAATTGATTCGGATGCATTCATATTTTGTTGCCAAAAAGTGCTCTATTGTTGTTGAAATTGATTCAAATCTGTTTTAATCTCTTCTAACATGTTTGAACAACCTTAGGAAAGCTTATTTACAAAATTTGTAGCTTTTATTTCACTTATTTTATTGTTGGACTTGATATGTCAGAATTCGAATGCTTAGCATCTCAAGGCTAAATTTGTTGAAAAATGAGCACCATCTAAGGGGAAGCATTGTCAATCTTTTATGACTTTTAATACCTCACTTAGAAGTTTTCTAAATACTTAAAATGATATATCTTCTATCCTACCTGTTAGTTGGAAGGAAGGAGGTAAATGGAGGTTGGTTGGGTCATAGGCTCATATCGAGCCTTTTGTATGTCAATGTACTAAATTGGTTATTAACAATCATTGACATCAATTCTTCTTTGTTTTACATTGCTTAAATCTATCACATTTTGCATAAAAGTTTGTCATCATCAAAAAGGGGGAGATTGTTAGCCCTAAGGGCAAATCATGTAGTTATGATTAGTTTTGAATAATGGCAAATATTGATGAGGACTAATGTGCTTGTATGTTGAGTGATATGATTGATGGATTGAGAAGCATGAAGACTTATTGCCTTGGAGTCACAATGCAAGAACAACTCCACTATGGCAAAAGTGATTGAAGATTGAAGAGTAGTGTTCAAGATAATTGAAGGCATTGAAGACTTAGAGTGCAGAGTTCATATGCTACTAAATAGGTATATTTTTCTGTAAACTCTACATTTATATGTCTTGGAATTAGTTGAATGAATAAGAGAGCACAAAACTTTTTTTTTGAAATGATTTTAAATGAACTTCTTGACAACAAGTATGTTTTTGAAGTCTCAAAAGATCTTTAGTAAACTTTGGAAGATTAAAATGTTTTTGTAACGGTTTTTGTGTTTAAAAGTGCTTAAATGACTTATCTATTTATACAAAATGATTTTAATGTTATTAAGGATGATTTTTAAATGATTTGACAAAATATGATAAGTTTGGATTCAAGTTTGGACGTCCAAACTTTGAAAATGATCACTGTGCTTTCAAAGAAATTCGGACGTAAGTTCGGACGCACGGAGTAAAGTTCGGACATCAAACTTTCTCTGATAGCATGGTCACTATTTTTCCAGAGAATTTCGGACGAATGTTCGGACGCATAAGGAAAAGTTCGGATGTCTGAACTTTTCCAGACAGCTTGGCACAATGAAGTTCGGATGCATGGCAAAAATTTCAAACGTCCGGACTTCTCTGAAACTTGCCATTACTAGCCGTTTTATAGCTGTTGCTTTTGATTTTTCAAATCTATAAAATCTATAAACTTCAAATTTTTTGTAAGTTTTGAATTCTTGAGAACTCTAAACATTCCATAGCCTTTAGCAAACATTTTAAGGTCTCTTTTGTCTTGTGCTTTCAATTGATCATTCAAGATTCCAAAGATAACAAAGTGTGAAGGGACAACATTGTGTAATCATCTACCATTCTTCTCTGAAACTTGCCGTTACTAGCCGTTTTATAGCTGTTGCATTTGATTTTTCAAATCTATAAAATCTATAAGCTTCAAATTTTTTGTAACTTTTGAATTCTTGAGAACTCTAAACATTCCATAGCCTTTAGCAAACATTTTAAGCTCTCTTTTGTCTTGTGCTTTCAATTGATCATTCAAGATTCCAAAGATAACAAAGTGTGAAGGGACAACATTGTGTAATCATCTACCATTAAAGTGGTAATATCTTACACATTCTCCTCTCCTCTTTCAATTGTATTTTCTACTAGTTCATTGCAAGGTTATCTTGAGAACATAAAACCCTTTGGATAAGGGTGATCCTTCAGATATTGATTCAAGGTTGTTTATGGATATAAAATCCTTTGGTAGGGTGAACCTTGTTTATAGAATTGCTAAAGAGGTTGTGAGTGTAAAACCATTGTGTGGTGAGCCTCTTATGTAATTTGTAAACTTGAGCATATAGTAGATTGTTTGAAATCCTTAAGTGTAGGTTTAAGGTAGTGGATGTAGATCTTGAATAGATCGAACCACTCTAAATTACTTGTGTTCATTGATTTTACATTGTTTTACTACTTTGTTATTAATTGACTTAATCTCTCATTTAACAAAGCACATACAATCTGGTATTGTTTAGAATTGTAAATCGAACCACTCTAAATTACTTGTGTTCATTGATTTTACATTGTTTTACTACTTTGCTATTAATTGACTTAATCTCTCATTTAACAAAGCACATACAATCTGGTATTGTTTAGAATTGTAAAAGGAATTTATTTGTGAAAATTAGCCAAAGACCTAATTAACCCCCCCTCTTAGGTCTTTCAAAAATCATTGGTTGAAGAAGAACTGAAATAGATATCATCCACTTGCATTCAAACTAGTATATGTAATAAGGATGCATAGCTGTGGTACTCAAGACTAAAGAGTTCTTCAATATCCCTTTATAGATGTTGTGCAATAATCCAATGAACATTGATGTTCCATGTTCATTTGAAGCATCTTGAAGATGTTGAATTAAAATAAAATATTTATTTTTCAAAACATTTATCATAATACTTGCTTTTCTAAATTTTTCAAGAAGAATATCTTTGTCATCAAATCATTTTTTGTTTTGAGGATTTTATTTTCAAAATCAGGAGATCAACTACACTTCAAGTGTGCTTCATAATCATATAGCTATAGAATTCATATATTTTTCATGTTGAGAAATCTATCCAAATAGGAATTCATATATAACAATCGATTTACAATTTTATGTAAACAAGCAACCCTTTGAAATTCCAGTTTTGATTGAAGGTCATAAATAATATCTTTTTTTGATTGATGACATTTTTTCCCTAATATGGAGAACACTATACCAATCAACAAATTGTGCACTAAGAATATCTCTAAACAAAGAAACACATACTGTAAGTATAGCTACAATAAGAATTCACTAAGATAATTTCATTATGTTCTACAGGAACAATCTACTTATACACTTCAAAAATATCGAATCCGTCAGGTACTTCAAATCTAAATGTCATTATCAAAATATAGCAATGATAACCACATATTAAGTATATCGTGCGCTATTAATTATAACCACCACCAAAAATATATTCTCATAATCAATACCAAGCTTTGATGAAGAATCATATGCTACGAGTCATAGCAATTACTCACTTTTTATAATTTGTAATTTATAAGCAAATATTCATTGACATCTTTTTGGTATTATACTTCAAGTGTATAATTCATACAAGGAATTCATGTACACTTCAATTGTACTTATCAATCCTTGAAACTTTTCATTTTTCTCATGCAAACTTTATCATTTCAAGTTTGCAGACTTTGATTAAAAAATTCCATTCTGAATTAACATATTATGCTATTAATATAATTTGACCTCTTATACTTGTATGATTCCAGTAGTTCCTAATCAGGTTGGCATCTCATCATTCTCATAGTTTTGAAATACTTGAATTTCTTCTGTAAATAATGCACTAGTGATGCTTGGAAAGAAATTCTGGTAGAATTTACATCTCTTCAACTTAACATGTATGACCATCTTACTCTTTGCTCTTTTCATGTGCTAGGAATTTGTATCATTGGAACCAAATTATCTACCATGCTTTTAATGTATCTTAAATTTACTATTAGTGACAGATTATCCTTAAGGAACATCAAATATAAGAGGAGCATTCTTTACTAGAGCAGCATTCTTTACTAGAGCATTCTTTACTCTGAATGGTTTTGTCAATATTCCTTTGGAGTAAAACACATCAAAGATAAAAACAAATTAATCATGCGCTTAAAATGTCTCTCTAGATCTTTGCGATCATACGAATTACATTTTAGCTGGATATATTTCCTGCATTTTATTTCCCTAGCCTCCTTGGATAACCAAGGAAAACATAATGGAGAATAGAGATAGCTTGTAAGAAACCTCCATAAATAAATTCTATTATGCGAACCTATTGTAGAGATAACAACCAATCTTTAAGGACCTCCGCAAACTTGCATATCAATTCTGTTAGGACTGCTCATGTATGACGAACTGCTAAACATTTGATTTGCGTCAAAGCATGGAATTCTTGTAATCTTTTGGACCATTTGTGAGGGGCAATATGATCAAGAGTGAATGTGTGCATGCCTGATCCCCCTTTCGTACTATTTGAAGATGTGATGCCTGATGGTCCTCCTTCCGTCTCATAATTGTGGATGCCTTCGTCTTCATATTCATACAGTCTGTGGAATCAAAGAACAAGATAATATGTTGCTCCCCATCATAGTAATATCCTTCCTGGTCTCTTTGAAATTGGATAGGATCATATTGCCGCTATGGAGCTTCAGGCATTCAGATCATAGATATAGAAAACACAAAATCGGGAGAATGTTGGACATGAGAGTAATTAAATGAGATGGCTATGGATCCGTCAGTCCTGGTGAACGTTGGTCTGTGGACTTGATAGGCCTTTGCTTGGG
Organism: Rauvolfia tetraphylla; assembly: GCA_030512225.1. NCBI lineage: Eukaryota > Viridiplantae > Streptophyta > Magnoliopsida > Gentianales > Apocynaceae > Rauvolfia > Rauvolfia tetraphylla. The sequence goes on from JAJQKT010000012.1 coordinate 5,169,683, forward strand.
CTGATGTTATTTCTCATAATTATTTACCCATGTTTGAGGTAGGCACTTGATAAGCTCCTCTTTGCTAATTTGATGTGGAATGCGTGTAGAGGTGGCCGAGTGAGAGTCATTAACAGAAATCATGAGGGCGTTATTGGAGCTACAGATATTTAAGTCAAAAGCATGATTCTAGACCCTATATACCATTCGATAATGGAGAGTCGTGGATAATACCTCTGAACACTGGCAGCTCCAAATAGTTGGATTTCGACATGTAACGCCTTAAGTAGCATGGAATCCTCCAAGGATATATTGTAATTGGAAATAATGAAAAGAATACAGTACCTGCACTGAGAGTAGTTTCCATGGTAGCAATACAAGCATGTTGGTATTCTAATACCGGGCATCTTAAAGTGCCAATCTGGCTACCACTGGAAACTCCTTTCTAGCATGATAGGAGTCTGCGGGACGGATTGATTCAAAATGAATGAGTAAATCCTTTTTGTTGCCATTGTCTAGGGATTCAGTAGGAATATGAAGCTGGACAAACTGGTCTTTGCTAGAGGCATTTATAAGATGTTGATCATTTTAGATACTCGGATATACTCTTTTACCTACGGAGCTTAATCGCATCCATGATATCTTTCATGTATCTCTTCTCCAAAAGTATATAGCGAATCCTTCGCATATGTTGTTTGAACAACCGGTAAATTTGGAGGAAGATTTGACTTATGTGGATCACCCAATGCAAATAATTGATCAAAAGGTGGAAGTATTAAGAAGTCGAGTCATTTCCATGGTTAAAGTACTTTGGAGAAACCATACTATATAGGAGTTTACGTGAGAACGTGAGGAGCATATGAGAAATCAGTACCTTCATCTTTTCTCGGAATTTACCTAACCTGTGAGGTAACATTTATTTTAGATGGTTAGATATGATTGCCTCATACATTGCATAGGCATTTCAACATTCATTATTATTTAACAAATTGGCATTTCTTATATACATCTGCATTAGTTTCAAACATATTTTCATACATTTATACTCCTTTTTCTTTGAAATTTCGAGGACGAAATTAATTTTAAAGGGTTAGAATTGTAAAACTATAAATTTTATTTTTACTAAATAAAATTTTCAAGTGGTTTACTCTAGGATGTTTATATATATGATAACTATAAATTGCTAAAAATCTATTTTACACATTCTTAAAATGAAGAGAAATATATACATTATAAGTTTTAAGGTAAATCTATAATTATAAAAAAGATGAATGCTAATTTTACAAGCTGTTAAAAAAAAACAGAGGATCGGCTGAGCCAACCCTCTTCCCATTTTCCTCCATTTCCCTTCTCTCTTCTCTATCTCCCACTTCAAATTTTAACTAATTCTTCACACACAAATTAAAAACTTTAAACCTAAGTTTAGAGATAAATCAAAAGTCTCCAAATCAAGGTAAAATCTTCAATTTTTTCTCATTATGGTTGAGTTTAATTATTTTCAAAAATTATTGTAGCAGTAAACTTATATGAATTTTAATAACTTTTTGGATGCTCCAATTTTGTTCAATTTTTGAACGAGGGTTCTTGTTATCATATTTTACCTACAGAAAAAGGTTTGTTAATTTTTAAGAATGTTTGATATATTTGCTAAATTTCTGAAAAATCTAGACAGATTTACTCATTTTTGTAAATTTTTGTTTTGATTAAATATTGAGCATTTAAAAGTTTATTAGACTGTTGTAATGAAAAAGGAGTATGAAAATATATAAATGGAATAACTTTCCTAAATTGGTATATTAGGAATAAAATGGAATAATTGAATTTTTGTGGAGAATGGTGGCTTACATTAAAATTAATCATTTTAATATTTTATTCCCATGAAAAATGGTTAGTTCCTATTTTTAAAACAAATTATAAAATTCAATAATTTTTAGTTCTAACTAATATTAATCATGCATTCATTTATGTATTATGTATATATATATATATATATATATATATATATATATATATGCGATATTTGAGCATTAAAATTGTTTGTTACTACGTAATTATATGTTAGGTCTTCAGATTGCTGAGGTAGAACCAAGAGTGGAGTAGCATAGGTTTATGATTTTCACTTAAGGTGAGATTTGTAACTTACTTGTGGAGGTTGAGGACCGGACCACAAAATCTTGTCATTTTAAGTGATGTTATTTTAATATATTTTTATTTATATTTTTTACGCTATGTAAAGTATATATTTATTTTGTCATGGCTCGGCCTTGTGAATATATGTTTTGGCAACTTTGAATTGTTATTTTGTCGCGGCTAGGCTTTGTGAATAAATGTGTTGTTAACCTTGAATTATTATTTTGTTGTAGCTCTGCTTTTGTGAATAAATGTGTTGTTAATTTTAAATTGTTATTTTAGCGTGGCTTGGCTTTTGTGAAAATATGTAGTACTAATATAAATTATTTTTTTGTCTTGACTCGGCTTGTATATTTATTTAATATACTAAACCATGAGAATTGATTGGTTGTTGATGAGTTGTAAATGTGAATTATGTATAAACTCTACCGCCGAGATATGAATTGACTTCCCTGTAGGGTGAGATTATTGATTTGTGTAGAGAATCCCTTCGCACCGTATGTGAGAAGGCCATTGGGAGGTGTTGTGTGGATAGTTTCTTTGTACCGCACGTGATGTGGCCATTTGAAGGGCGGCGCAATTTTTTATGTGCTTGTATGGACTCGTAAGAGTCATGTGACTTTTTATGTTTGGTGATTTTACCGTTATTTTTCAAAATGATGATTATTATTTGAAAGTACATATATATCAATATATCCTATTTCACGTAATTTTTAAATCAGAATATCTTGCTATACCAAACGTAGTTATTCTCATAAAAAGTCGATGATAACTTATATATATTTTAAAAGTGTTATAAACACAATATGGTATATTTACTCTCAAAGGTACAGGTACATAGAAATTTCACTGGGTTTCATAGCTTATTATTCTCTAATCATATTCTAGGATTTTTATAGTTGAATTGAGAGTATAGTTTGTTAGCCTTTAGGGCAAATCATGTAGTTATGATTAGTTTGATTAATGACAAACATTGATAAGGACTAATATGCTTGTATGTTGTGTGATAGGATTTGTGGATTAAGAAGTATGAAGTCTCATTGCCTTGAAGCCAAAATGCAAGAACAACTCCAACATGTCAAAGTGATTTAAGATTGAAGAGTTTGTTCAAGATGATTGAAGGTTTTGAAGACATGAAGTGTAGATTACATGAGCTTAATAGGTAAACTTTGTAATTCCTACACTCTTAAGCCTTGGAATCTATGAGTTGCATTTGAGAGTACAAAACTTGATTTGAAAAGTTTCAAGGGTTTTGAACTTACCTTAATTATCAAGTTTTCGTCAATGTTTTTCGCACTTAAAATATCTTTAATGACTTATCTTATAGGCTAGAAGGTTTTCCAACTTGTTTGAATTGATTTGGACATGTTTTGACAAAGTTTTAAAAGTTCGGACGCAGTTCGAACTTTTCCTGTATTGTAAACAGTAACAATATTCAATGAACAATATCGCTATTTTTCCAGAAAAATTCGGACGCATGTACTTTTCAGAAAAAAGTTTTGACGCATGTTCGGACGCGTAGGAGAAAGTTCGGACGTTCGACCTTCTCTGAAACTAGCCGTTAGTAGCCGTTTTATGATTGTTAAAGTCAATTTTTTAAAATCTATAAAAGCCATAAACTCTAGATTTTTTGTCGAACTTTTGAACATTCAAAATCCTTCAAGCTCTAACTTGTTTTACATAAAAATTATTTGAAAAGCTCTCAAACTGCCTTGTGCTCAAAGGTTAAAATTCAAGATTCCAAAGGCAAGAAGTGAAGTGGTGCTAGCAATTGTATTTATCCACCAAGAACTGTTGGTAACATCCAAACTCTATCTTTACATTATTGTTGTGATTGATACAAGGTTATGTTGTGACGTAAAATCCTTTTGGTAAGGGTGAGCCATAGACTAGATTAATCAAGGTTGCGGTGTAAAACCTATGTGTGGGTGAGCCTTCGATTAGATTGGTCTTTAGGTTGTCTTTAGATATAAAATTCTTGTGGAATGGTGAGCCGTGTTTGTAGGATTGCAAAGGAGGTTGTTTGTATAAAACCCTTGTTGGGTGAGCCTCTTGTGTAATTGCCTAAATTGAGCATATAGTGAATTGGTTGAAATCCTTGAGTGTGGACTCAAGGTAGTGGATGTAGATCTTGGAGAGATTGAACCACTATAAATCGTGTGTTCATTTCTTTATAGCTTTACTTGTTTACATACTTGTGTTATTATTATTTGTTCATTGTTGTTGATTGATTGGTTGTGGTCTTATAGCTTGATAATCTTGTCTTAACTATCAAATCATGTATAAACTTGAAGTTTGTGAATTTATAGAAGAGCTTTCATTAAGGCAAAGGATTTGCAAAAAAGGAAAAGATTTTTTATAATTAGCCAAAAGACCTAATTCACCCCCTCTTAGATCTTTCATAGTTCTTTTCCTACGTCGCACGTGACAGTTGAGTCTTCAGTAGCAGCTAATACTGTTGAGGAATCTATCATTTGTAACCATTCTTGGTCTGTCAATGCATTGTATTATTTCAAATTGTTATTTATTTAATTAGTATATATAGAGAGAGAGATCTCAATCTTTCGAAAACATTTATCTTTTGTAGAATCATTTTATATAATTTTTTGGTACAGAACAGCCGGTGCGCCTTATGTTGTGTTTGACTGCTATTTGTTTAGAAATTAATTATATTTACACTTATTTCATATAGTGGTATTACAGGTTGCATTGCACCTTTGGAAGAGGAAAGTAATGATACACTCCTAAGTAGGGCCCGCTCGGGAGTGGTTTGTTACAAATCCAAACAAAATCGGTTTCTACATTAAATTTTTTATAGATTAAGAAATTAATTTGAAATATTTTCTAAATTAATTTTTTAATTTTTTTGATGAATTTTATAATCGGTTCAAAATTCGGTTTTAAGCGGTTTGTAATTAGGTTATAAACATTATACCCTAGAGTGGATCTAAATCAGTTTCTAATAGGTTGTAACATCCTACTGTGGGTTCAAATCAGTTTCTAATACGATTGTCAGTCTCAAATCAGGTTTAAACACATTATTTAATATTAAGATTTGTATATATCAATTAAGGTTTATGATTTGAAATCCTAAACCTTTGATGAATTTAAACATATTATTGTGAGTAATTTGTAATTAGTATATATATGTATTTTGATTATGCATATATATAATTTTCTATGGTTGAGTATATAATTGCATAATGTGTACTATTTATGTGTACTATTTATGTTTAACATATATGTTGATCTATATATACTTATTTTTAATTATTATACAAGTATAATCAAATATCATACAAGTGATCTACACTTAACACTTGTATAAGTATACAAATATGTAAAATAGTAATTATTTATAATGCTAATATGTTTTGTCCATATAAGTACAATTAGGAAATTCTTATTAATTATTAAGTACACTTAATAAGTTAATACATGAACTTCTAACCTATTAAGTAATTATAAAACTTATTATTGATTTAAAAATATAATTATAATACACATATAATATAAATAAAATAATTTTAGAATAAGATTACAATAAGAAGCTTAGCCTGGTGGAGGAGCACATGCTCCCCACTCCAATAACCAACGTTTGAGTCATGCAAAGGGAGATTTTCGTCCAAATTATTAGTGCGTGCACACACGTGCCTACTTGGGCTTGTGGCCACGCATCAAGCACTTGCGTACATAGGCCTGATCCAAGCAGCTGAGCTTGATTGGCTAGTTGCCAGACCAGGGCAGGTCGACCCATTAATTTATTTATTCTTTTGTATTTATCTTTTATTTTTTAAAACTAATTTCAATTCAATTGCTAAATTCAATTTCAATACGGTTTCAAAAACTAGTTGTTGTATTTGGTTAAAAAGGTTGGTTCTTGGGTCAATTTTGAAACCAACTATATTCAGCTTCAAAAATCGGTTTCAAAAATGAAACTGAAAGACCTAAGAGGGGGTGAATTAGGTCTTTGGCTAATTATCAAAAATCTTTTCCCTTTTTGCAAATCCTTTGCCTTAATGAAAGCTCTTCTTTAAATTCACAAACTTCAAGCTTATATGTGATTTGATGGTTAAGACAAGATTATCAAGCTATAAGACCACAACCAGTCAATCAACAATTATGAACAAATAATAATAACACAAGTATGTAAACAAGTAAAGCTAAAAAAAAATAAACACACGATTTATAGTGGTTCGATCTCTCCAAGATCTACATCCACTACCTTGAGTCAACACTCAAGGATTTCAACCAATTCACTATATGTTCAATTTAGGCAATTACACAAGAGGCTCACCCAAACAAGGGTTTTATACCAACAACCTCCTTTGCAATTCTACAAACAAGGCTCACCCTTTCACAAGGATTTTATATCTAAAGACAACTTAAAGACAAATCTAATCCAAGGCTCACCCACACACGGGATTTATATTACAACCTTGATTAATCTAGTCTATGGCTCACCCTTACCAAAAGGATTTTACGTCACAAGATAACCATGTATCAATTACAACAATAATGTAAAGATAGAGTTTGGATGTTATTAACACTTCTTGGTGGATGATTACAATTGCTAGCACCGCTTCACTTCTTGCCTTTGGAATCTTGAATTTTAACCTTTGAGCACAAGGCAATTTGAGAACTTTTCAAATAAAATTGATGTGAAACAAATTAGAGCTTGAAGGATTTTGAATGTTCAAAAGTTCTCTTGAAAATATGGAGTTTGTGACTTTTATATATTTTGAAAATAAGTTAAAACGGTCATAAAACGGCTAGTAACGGCTAGTTTCAAAAAATTCGGACAATACTATTCAAAATTCAGACTACAGAATTTTTCTTGTGTGTCCGAATTTTTCTGAAATTACTGTTCACTGGTACTGTTCAAATTCGGACGATCGAATTTTTCTTGTGTATCCGAACGTGCGTCTGAATTTCTCTGAAAAATACTATTCACGTGAACAGTGTTGCTGTTCATTAGTGCTGTTTAAAATTCAGACAACCAAATTTTTTCATGTACATCCCAAGGTGCCTCTGAATTTCTGTGGAAAAATAGTCGCATGTGAACAGTATTACTGTTCGCAATGCAAAAAAAATTCAGACGATCGAATTTTCTCTTATGCGTCTGAATTTTGCATCCGAACTTTTTAAACTCTATCAGAACATATTCAAATCAATTCAAACAAGTTGGAAAACCTTCTAGCCTAAAAGATAAGTCATTAAAGACTTTTTAAGTGCAAAAACCATTGGTGAAAAACTTGATAATTTATGTAAGTTCAAAACCATTGAAACCACTTAAATTAAGTTTTGTGCTCTCAATTGCAACTTATAGATTCCAAGGCTTAAGAATATAGGGTTTACAAAGTTTACCTATTAAGCACATGTAACCTACACTTCATGTCTTCAAAGCCTTCAATCATCTTGAACAAACTCTTCATTCTTCAATCACTTTGACATATTGGAGTTGTTCTTACATTATGGCTTCAAGGCAATGAGACTTCATACTTCTTAATTCACAAATCATATCACACAACATACAAACATATTAATGCTTATTAATCAAAACTAATCAAAACTACATGATTTGCCCTTAGGGCTAACAATCTCCCCCTTTTTGGTGATGACAAACTTTGATGCAAAATGTGATGGATTTATTCAGTGTAGTACAAAGAAGTATTAATGTCAATGATAGATAATAACCAATTTAGCACATTGACATTCAAAAGGCTCAATATGAGCCTATTACCCAAGCAACCTCCATTAACCTGCTTCCTTCCAATACAACTAGGATAGAAGATATAGGTATTAAGCATTTAGAAAACTTCTAAGAGAGGTTTTAAAGGCCAGAAAAGATTAAAAATGCTCCCCCTTAGATTGTGCTCATTTTCAACAAATTTGGACTTGAGATACTGTGCATCCGAATTCTGACATATCAAGTCCCAACTATAAAATAGGTGAAATGAAAGCTGCAAATTTTGTAAATAAGCTTTCCTAAGGTTGTTCAAACATATTAGAAGAGATTAAAACATATTTGAATCAATTTGAACAACAAAGGAGCACATTTTGGTAACAAAATATGGATACATCCGAATTCCAGAACATGCATCTGAATTTTTGACTCATGCAACCGAATTTTGAAATTTCAAGTCCAAACTGCAATAAATTCAATATAATGAATGTTTAAAGTGAAATAAAACTTTCCTAAGGTTGTTCAAACATAATAGAAGAGATTAAAACATATTTGAATCAATTTGAACAACAAAAGAGTATTTTTTTGGTAACAAATATGGATGCATCTGAATTTCTGAAACATGCATCCGAATTTTGAAATTTCAAGTCCAAACTATAAAATATGTGAGATGAAGGATGTAATTTTTGAAAATAAGCTTTTCTAAGGTTGTTCAAATATGATAGGAGGGATTAAAATAGTTTTCAAACAAATTGAACAACAGAAAAATATGTTTGGCAAGAAAGCTTGGATGCGTCTGAACTTTAAGTCCGAACTTTTGGTCATAAGTTTGAAATGATGATTTTGCACTTTTAAAAGAACTATAGAAGTATTCAAATATGTATGACCACAAAGACACTCAGTTTAGCTTTGCAAAATCACAAAACTCATCCATTCAATTGTTTTCATGAATCAATCCAAAATCATAGGTCAAGTCAAGAACCAATTTCAAAATTTCAATCTTAACTTAACCATATTCAAAAATCTCAAAAAATAACCAAAACCTCACATATTATAACATATTCAATTTAAATTTCAAATGCAGCCAAATATTTTCACAATACATATTCATTTTACATTTTAACCTACAACGCATCAGCACGTAACACATTTACAGCAAGGACATTCATATTACAGCAAGCACATAGCATATTTTGTAGTCATTCTTTCTCCCCCTTGACATATGCATGGATTTTTAGAAAATTCACACATTTTCATTTCATGCATCAGGAATTCCACAGCTATTTCACATTTTCACACATTTTGTCATCACATTTCTTCTCCCCCTTTTGTCATCAATCAAAGGTGGGGTAAGAGTACTTGGAGAACAAAAGTGAAACAAAAGAAGCTCTTATCACAAAGATTTCATATATTGAGCTTCAAAACATTATAATGACCAGAAAGGCACAAGTAAATTTCAATGTTAAAGCATAACATGTGCATCAAGGCATAAACTAAGATAAGCAACAAAATAGAATTTAGGGATAGAAAGGCTGAGTCTTGGATGCGCTTCATGGTCTTCACTTTCAAATTTGTTCATTGTGATGACCATGTTTCCTTGATCTCTATATGATGGAGTCCTTCATTTGATGACTCCTTACCCGTGCAGTTCGACTTTGGAAAGTTACCAATCGAGAGGATCTTTGGATCGTCTTCCTTTGAACCACATCTTACTCCTCCCTTGGCTGAAGGAAATTGGTGATGAATTTTTTTTTATGTGACTTTGTTAAATTCTCTTCACCTCCTTCTTCTTGCTTTTTCTCTTGGGCTTTACCTCTTTGTTCTTCATTCTAATGCTCTTCTTCTTGCTTGGGCTGCTTCTCTGCCTTTTCCTTCATCTTTGTCTTCTTCTTCAACAACAAATTGATATCCATCTCAATTTTCACTGTCATTACTATCATCCTTATTGTTGCCATCTCCACCCATATTACCTTTTTGATCTTCTTCATTTTTTTTCTTTCACTGTCCTCTTTCTCATCTTCTTTCTTTTCTTCTTCTTTGGCTTTATAAGAACTTGCACCATTTAAAACCACTTGAGAAATCTTTCTCAAGTCTTCTTCCATATTCTTGACTCTAGCTTCTAAACCATCAAATTTGCCAAGAATCATTGGAGCAAAGGACTCAAATAATTTGTCCATCTTCTTCATTTCTTTTGCATGGTTGTTCAATGTCTCTTGAAACACCTTGGCAACTATGGTATTACCTCTAGTGAGATTATCACCTTCAACTTATTTTCCTTCAATGGAAGATACCTCTTCAAATAGTCTTCTTTTTGTGGGGAGTTGCTCCCCCTCACTTGATGACTCATGCTTTTTTTTTTTCCTTTCTCTAGCAAGGATTTCCTCTTCATCCTCTTCTTTTTCTTCATTTTCTTCTTCCTTCTCTTCATTATCACTAGCATCTCTTCTATCACCCCGTAGAGGAGTTTCTCTTCTAGTCCTTCATACATTATCATCATCAAGTGTCCAAGGAATTCTCTTTAGTGAGTTGTTGGTGTAGACTTCTTCACTCTTTATTGGTAAACCACTAGAAGACAATTACACTTGGAGATACTTGAAAATTCCTGTTAATAACCTTCCATACGGCAATGCCTTATGCTCAGTTCTTCTAGCTGCCATTATATTCTTTAGCACTATATATCCAAAATTCATTTTTCTTTTCTTATGCATGGCTAGCATAATTACAGCATACATATTATCAACAGAAGATTTGTGCCCTAAGTATGCTATAATCAAGGTAGTAAGCATGTGATGCAAAACTCTTTCACTAGCATCAAAAAGCTTTTATCTCTCTCTCCTTTCTAGTCTTGAGGCTTCTACCATTTATATAGGCATTCTCAAACATTTCATGTGAGTATAATTTACTTATAAAACAATGTCCCCCGGAAGAATAATGCCTAAACCCAACATCCTCAACATCACAAATTCTATTGAGCAATGCATTATTAATCTCAAAAAATCAACTTGTGATATTCTTGAAGAATACCACTGAATAGCTTTGTTACCAACTCGCTCAACTCTTTCTTCCTTAATATTTGCTTAAACTTCATAAACTAAGGAAGGTAATTGCATTCATCAAACACAAGCAAACTAGTCCAGCTCATATCATTTAAAAAATGAGAGTATATTACCCATTTCGGATAGTTTGATGACATCCACCTTGTGGCTTGGATTTGTCTTATGGTTCCTTTTTGTCCAATCATTAGATTCAGCAGCAGCCTCTATATAGACAAGTCTATCCAGCCATGACATGCTTTGAGGAACATAAACCTTCCTTGGTTCATTGATTACTGGTCCTCCTTCTCTTTCTTTGGCTTTTCCCTTTCCTTTTCTCATGCTAGGCTTCTTTGTCCTCACCTGGAGCTACAACACTTGAATATACTCATTAGTTATTGAATTGTGAAATCCAAAGCTTCTTCTAAGATTGGTCTAACCTTTCTTCGGCCAATGGCTTAGTAACGATATCATTAATTTGTTCATTAATGCAAACATGCTTTAAACAAGTATTACCCTTAGTAGAATGATCTCTAATGAGATGAAGTTTGATCTCTATATGCTTTGTCCAAGTTTGTTGAATAGTATGATGATCAAATTTATTGCATTAGTGTTATCACATAACATAGCCACACATTTGAAATATAGACCATAATCACTTAGAGTATCAATAAGGTAATAGAGAATGTGTTTAACAACAATCAAATGAAACTTTTTAGGACAAGATGAAATCTAACACACAAGTACATGACAAACATAATATTAGCTCTACTTGCTGTCAAATAGAGTTGACTACTCTTATGAAACCTTCTTTTCTATTCTTGTCAAGCATAGTTGATAAACTTATGGAAGTGCTTATACCTTAACTTGATTCATAAAAATGCCATCCTTGGTTTGCTTGATTTGTAGGCCAAGAAAGAAATTGAGTTTTCCTATCATGCTCATTTCAAATTTACTTTGCATTAACTTGGCAAACACATCACAAAGTGAAGTATTAAAAGCACCAAAAATTGTATCATATATTTGGACAACTTATACATCATTGTTACAAGAGGTTTTTATGAAAATAGTAGTATCAACCTTTCATCTTCAAAATCCTTTTGAAAGAAGAAAACCACTCAGTTTTTTATACCAAGCTCTAGGAGCTTGTTTTAAATCATTCAAAGCTTTGGATAATTTGAAAATATGGTTAGGAAACTTTTCATGATCAAAACCGGGTGGTTGTTCCACATAAACCTCTTCCTCAGTAGAACCATTTAGAAAAACACTTTTGACATTCATTTGAAAGAGTTTGAAACCTTTAAAACATGCAAATGCCAAAAGCATTCTAATTGATTTAAATCTACTAACCAGAACTAAAGTCTCATTATAATCAATGCCATATTCTTGATTGAATCCTTAGGCAACAAGTCTAACTTTGTTTCTAACAACTTCTCCGGATTCAGTAAGTTTATTTCTAAAACCATTTAGTTCCAATAATGGAATGATCATGAGATTTAGGAGTATCTAAATTTTGTATCTTTCAAATTTACTTAATTCCTCTTGTATAGCAATAATCCAAAAATCATCACACAATGCATCATCAATACTTTTAGGCTCATATGAGATAAAAGAATAAAGTTATCGATAAAGTACCGTCTTATGTTTACTCCTTGGGAGATATCACCAATGATTTGCTCCTTATGGTGGCCTTTTTGGATATCCTAAGTTCTTTGGGAGCTCTTGATCACCACTAGGTTGGTCATCTTGATTTTGTTCAATCATTTCTTCCTCATTGGTATGATCCTCCAAAGTTGGTGCTTGAAGATAGGTTTGGTAGTCATTCATAGATGTACCTACATCATCTTCATCTTTTCTTTCCAAGTTAATGTAAGATTCATCAAAACTAACATGAATGGTTTCCTCATCATGTAAGGTTCTTTTTGTTATAAAGAATAGCTAAGAGATATGCCAATATCCGGTTTACTATCAAATTTAAGTAAGTTATCACAAGAATTTAAGATAAGACATTTATAATCAAACATTTTAGAATATGCAATTTGAGGCATTCTATAAAAGAGAATTCAAAAGATGTTTTGAGGTCTAAAAGCATTTTCATGGGTTTGAAAGATTCTTTTATTTGTTTTCCATATTAACAAGTATCTCAAAGACAATTTTCTCAAAACACATTTTTAGCAATGCTCCAACTAGATCTTGAGAAGAAAGTTTGTTCAACGAATCCATGCTCACGTGACCAAATCTTTTGTGTCAAGAAAATCAATCATTATCATAAGCAACAAGACATTCAAGCTTATCAAGATAAAACACACATTGAAACATATCAACCATGAATTGGCTCTTATGGTTGCGAGTTGTGACTAATTGATCAAAATCACAAAATATCATTTTGTCATACAAGTTCAGGCGACCGAACTTATGGTCTACATTCAAACTTCAAGTCCGAACATTTTGTAAAGTTTCAAAAAGATGTTTTTGGCCAAGCAAATGCATAGATATTCAATCATAGCTATTTTAATCATTTTATCATAACATATCATCAATTTCAAAAATATATCAACCATGAATTCAATCTCATATCATCAATCTTACCTAATCAACTTCATAGAAGCAATTGACAAGTCATGGTTGGCAAATTTTCAAATCTTAACAAATGTATAACTTCGCATGTTGTCATTTAACTTTTTATTCATTGTCACACAATTGACTAATGCTAAGCAAGTTATAGTTCAAATCAGCACTAAGCAACATTTGTTTAAAAAGAAGAGAGGAACCTTTACCAACATTGGTTACTCCAAGAATTCTTCCTTTCTTCTTGTCTCAAAGCAAATCCTTCATTGGTTACTTCGACCTTGATTATGAATGAGGTGTTTTCTGTTATTCTTTAAGCCAACATCATCAATATACCGCTTAGTGGTGCTAGAGTTTGAATTAAAAAGTACCTGCAATGATGGAGAGGAAGTATCCTTTGGTACCTATACTTTCTTGGGTCCATGGGGGTTTGTAACGATTCTCTTAACTCTCCAAATGGTTTTCACACCATTCTCTACTTTTCTTTTAACATAACATTTGGTGACTTTATGTCCATGTTTTCCACAATAAGTACAACAAGCATGATGCATGGAAGTAGAAGTATCTCTAACAAAGAAGTTGTTTTATTTAGGCACATTGTTTACATAATTATAACCTATACAATTTTTGACAAGAGGAGATCTTTGAGCTCCAAGAATTTTATCAAGATTGTCCCTTCCTTTTGTAAATTTTTCTATACATGATGAAAGGTCATCAACCTTCTTTTTCAAAGTCTTATGATCAACAAGCATTTTTTCAAGAGACAAAATCCTTTCACAAAGAATCTTAATTTCAAGGGACATGTTTTGTAAAGAGACATTTAAAACTTCTTTTTCAATATTCAAACAATCAATAGATTCAAGAAGTCTTTTGTTTTCACAATATAATTTTGAATTTTCATTCAATAACTCATTAATTTTCAATTTCATTTCCTTATTTCTTTTTGAAGCCTTTTTAAATTCTTCATACATTTCAACAAATAATTCACTAGGATCATCAATATCATCATCACAACAAGTAGAAGTAGAAGAAGTGGATTGTACCTCATCATTTATTGTCATAAAGCACATATTGGCTCTTTCCTCATGTGTTATTTGAAGAAGTCTCCACAAATCGTGAGCGATCTCACATTCACTCACTCGATGGTATTTATTCACGTCCAATGCACAACTCAAGATGTTCATTGCTTGGTAGTTTAAAGTTAGCTTTCTTGAGTCGTTCTCATCAAGACCTAAGGGGGGGGTGAATTAGGTCTTTAGTTAATTATCAAAAATCATTTTCCTTTTTGCAAATCCTTGCCTTAATGAAAACTCTTCTTTAAATTCACAAACTATGAACAAATAATAATAACACAAGTATGTAAACAAGTAAAGCTATAAAGAAATGAACACACGATTTATAGTGGTTCGATCTCTCCAAGATCTACATCCACTACCTTGAGTCTACACTCAAGGATTTCAACCAATTCACTATATGCTCAATTTAGGCAATTACACAACACGCTCACCCAAACAAGGGTTTTATACCAACAACCTCCTTTGCAATCCTACAAACAAGGCTCGCCCTTCCACAAGGATTTTGTATCTAAAGACAACCTAAAGACAAATCTAATGCAAGGCTCACCCACACACGGGTTTTATACTACAACCTTCATTAATCTAGTCTATGGCTCACCCTTACCAAAAGGATTTTACGTCACAAGATAACCTTGTATCAATCACAACAATAATGTAAAGATAGAGTTTGGATGTTACCAACACTTCTTCGTAGATGAATACAATTGCTAGCACCACTTCATTTCTTGCCTTTGGAATCTTGAATTTTAACCTTTGAGCACAAGGCAATTTGAGAGCTTTTCAAATAAAATTGATGTAAAACAAGTTAGAGCTTGAAGGATTTTGAATGTTCAAAAGTTCTCTTTAAAATCTGGAGTTTGTGGCTTTTATATATTTTGAAACTAAGTTAAAACGGTCATAAAACGGCTGGTAAAGGCTAGTTTCAAAAAATTCGGATGATACTATTGAAAATTCGGACGATTGAATTTTCTTGTGCATCCCTACGTGCGTCTGAATTGCTCTGGAAAATACTGTTCACGTGAACGATGTTACTGTTCATTGGTACTGTTTAAAATTTGGATGACCGAATTTTTTCAAGTGCATCCCAACGTGCGTCCGAATTTCTCTGGAAAAATAGTCGGTACGGTTCATGTGAACAATGTTACTGTTCGCGATGCAGAAAAAATTCGAACGACCGAATTTTCTCTTATGCGTGCGAATTTTGTGTTCGAACTTTTTAAACTCTGTCAAAACATATTCAAATCAATTCAAACAAGTTGGAAAACCTTCTAGCCTAAAAGATAAGTCATTAAAGACTTTTTAAGTGCAAAAACCATTGATGAAAAACTTGATAATTTATGTAAGTTCAAAACCATTGAAACCATTTAAATTAAGTTTTGTGCTCTCAATTGCAACTCATAGATTCCAAGGCTTAAGAGTGTAGGGTTTACAAAGTTTACCTATTAAGGCAATGAGATTTCATACTTCTTAATCCACAAATCCTATCACACAACATACAAGCATATTAATCCTTATCAATATTTGTCATTAATCAAATCTAATCATAACTACATGATTTGCCCTTAGGGCTAACAGAAACTAATTTTTTGGATTTAAAAAATCACTCCTCAACCGCTATATTTGAAATCAATTTTCTGTGGTTTCAAATCGGTTTCAAATCCTTGTTTTGAAATAGATTTGTCGGTTTCAAAATTACTTTTTTCGTGTAGTGGATAGAGTCTTATGTTTTTTTACCTGATTGCAGACTTCAAAGAGGAAAATTGGCTATAGAGACTTGTGCAGATAACGTAATATGAATTTGTTAGTATGCAATAGTCATCGATACAAAGAAATCAAAATAACAAATAAGAAAACTATAATGGAATGAAATAGAGAGAAACTTGTAGAGGGATGATAGAGAGAATTATAATTTTATTGGGAGTTTTTCACCATACATCCTTTTACAAGCTACTATATATGGTTCTATTTGTAGTCCTTAAACCCTAAATGCTAAATCCGACACGGAGAACCCACCCGAATTAGCGGGCTGTATCAGATGCTTGCAAACACGAGCCTGGAGCTTAGCGACCCGGCAGACCCAATCCATTTGATATATTTTTTCTATATTTCAGTCTTTATTTTTTTCAAATCAGTTTCTAAATTTGGTTTCAAATCGATTCCAAAACGATTTTAAAACTGGTTGCTATATTTGGTTAAAAGGTGTGTTTTCATGTCAATTTTGAAACAGGCGATATTTGGTTTTAAAATCGTGCCATCATCACCAATATTGAGACCGATATAGGTCGGCTTCAAAATTTAAATTTTGAAACAAATTTAGTGATTTCAAATCGACTGTTTTCATGTAGTGCTAAACTTCTTTTTTCTAAAGCAAGCTCAATTTTGATTGAATCGTAACTTCTCATTTTGACCAATCAACTCGATGTCGACATTCTTCATTTGCTGTTGGTTTAATATCCTCGTTATCTTTTAAAACATGATCGAGTACTCTATTGCAAGCAAATGAGTTATCAACAATCATTTCCAGTCGATTCCAACTTCTACCAGAAGTTATGTAATAATGCAAAATCTCTCTATATTATTTTCAACATCTTTGATGCTTTCATCAATTGTCTCTTGGTCCGTTTTCTCACATTATTCAATAGGATTACCTTAATCATTTGATCATCTTTTCTTTCGAGGATTTCTATCTTTTGAACCAAGAGGCCTACAACGCTTCTGGCTTGATTTTGATTCAATAACTATAGGCATTGGATTTGGTTCTTGTTGTGTTTTGTTTCTATATGCCTTTATACTCAATTTTATCACAATACTCAACAATTTGCACACAAACACAAGGCAAGTGCACCTATCGTTTAGATTAGTATAATGGCAAGCAAGTTTAAATATCGTATCCACGGAGATGGTCAATTACCATTACTCACTTCTACTCTATTGTTTAGCCTAACAAAATTGCTTGTGAAAATGGTTGAAATTACTACTATGAATAGAAGTCTAACTTATCTAATTAAACCAACTTAACTAATTTTTGTTTGCAAGAGAGAATTCAATTGAGAAAACAATACTTGGATGGTTAATCCCCCTAGAATTACCTATGTGATAGAAATGTCCCTTGGTTGATAAATTTCACTTCTTATGTTTGATGAAATTCCAATGATAGAACTCACTCTATCTCTAGATGAAAGTTCTCTACTCTTAGATTAATTAGTTGAAATCTCTTTCTAACCAATTTAATCCAGGAATGCATTAAGGTTTGTGAATTTCCAATTAGATTTTTCTAATTATCAAGAAGATATTTAGGTTTCTATCTCTAGTTAACTAAATCATCTTCATTGTTTGTGTATGGCCTATTTCACCCTTCCTTTCTCAATTCCAAGTGAAAATTTCCAGATTATGAATCAATTTTCAATCACCCTTCCTTTCTCAATTCCAAGTGAAAGAATTCCAGATTTTGCATCATTAATCCACTCAATCAATTCAACCATTCAAACCCACAAACAATCCACAAGAAATTTGAATTCAATCAACCAAGGCAACAATTCATTCACATAAGTAAAATCTAGGGTTCATACCCATCCAAGTATTCAAAAGTTTAGCTCATCAACATACTACAAATGAAAGAACATAAAACAACAAAGAAAGAGGAAGAATTGCTCATTTTCATGGTTGAAATCTCCTCTCTTCTTCAAGGTTGAAGTTCTTCACGATTTTGTTGAGAAAGTTGCAGCTTTTTCCATGGATCTTCAAGGTGGATGTTCTCCTTCTTCAAGGATTCAATCTTCTCTCTTGATTTCTCTTGCAAGATTGATGGATTGGAAGAAAAATTTGGTGTGTTTTCTTGGTGTTTTTGCTGTTTTCTGTCCACTCCAATCGGCTGTCTTGTTTCTGCCCTAAAGGGGTATGAAAATCTGCCCCAAAAGAGAGAGAAATGTAGCTTAAAAGCAGCTTCAGATTGACACAAACGACGCCGCTTATATCACACCAAACGGCGGCGCTTGCCCCCAGTTTTGGTGCAAGTTTCTGCTGCCCAACTGTGACACTGTTTTGATTTCTAGGTGCATTCAGACCACCCAATCGGCTGATCTAGGTCTTGATGTCTTCATGACAGTTGTAGATAAGGAGCGTAGCTTTCCAAATAGATTTGAAGCACATCAATTGGGCATCTATAACTCAATATATGATCATTATACCAAACTGTGTCAAAAATAGACCCAATGCAGAACAGGTGAGTTTGCAGCATAAGTAGGGTAGGAAAATGAACTCCGATTGACACAAATTTTACCATTCTGAAAACTTCAGAATGTGATCTATAATTGTATAGAATACCACATTTGCATTTGAAATCTTCATAGAGGTCAAAATCCGACTTTAAATATGTCTACCAGTCTGTTTTTCCTCTGCATTTCTCTATTGTTCTTCATTGTGTAAATTTCCCTTATTTGCTTCATTTAATTCCAAATCTTCAATAATATCACCTAAAGCAAATAAGAGATAAAGGGAGTATAAATGGTGATTAAAACACCAAAATTTAACATAAAATCAAGCTCAAAATGATAATTATATGAAGCACAAATATAGAATATCAGTTCTTGTGGGACTTAAACTAGAATAGGAGCATCTATAGTTGGTAAATGCGATTTTGTTACTCTTGTAGAGTCGGCAAAGGCATTTTGTCAATTGATTTGCTATCTTTTGTAAATGAATTGTCTTTTGAACTTCTAGTTCACTCATGCTTGTGGGTTGATCACAATGAATTAGTGATGTTGTCCAAACATGCTCTTTCTTTTGTGATTTATTTTTTCTACCTAATTTAGGGAACATAGACGGATCAAAATGGTAATCAAATCTTACCATAAATACATCTTCTATCACAGGTTCAGGATACCTTGTAGATGGAGAGTCATATCCAACACCTTTACTTTTGATGGTCTAATAACTAATTTTTCTTGAGAACAAACTGCACAAGAATACTTATCAACACCTTTTAACTTTCCAACAGGAGACAATGTGTAGTCTCAACTATTTTTCACTTCATAATAGATCTTGGATGACCTGAATGGTCATGCTAAATACTAAATGTAATAGAATTAGTAAACTTCTGATTTATTAAATGATGCACTTCAACAATATTAAATTTTACATAATATAGGCCAGAGAAAAGAGATTGTAATTTCTATAAGATTGATTTCTCTCTGGAGCCAGTTTGAGTAATACAGAGATACTCAAAGTTATTTTCCTCTATTGTTTCAGCATGAGATCCATTTTGGCAGATATCATTAAGCTTAATAATATTCTTCAAGATTTTGTGAAAAATAAAGCCCTACTGATGACAATTATTGTACCTCTAAGTAGTAAAATAATAGTTCTTCTGGAACCTTTAATGAGTTTTGTATTACCATTTATAGTACAAAAGTTTGTTTCCCCAAAATTCAAACTAAGGAAATATCTCTTACTTTTAAGTATAGTGTACATAGTTCCACTATTAATGAGGCAAATATCGTGGGTGGCACTTTTAGAGTCATAATAAGGAATAAGAGCTATCCAAACGCTTCAAAATATAAATTTAAATACTTAAATAAATAAGGTTATATTGCAAAGAAAATTTCAAATAAATCATTAAAAATTATTACAAAGAAAAAATAACTAAACATAAAACTTAACTAGAAAAAAATTAGAAGAAACACTGAACAAAAAGCTCTTATTTCTTTTGGACACTTTCATCACCAATCAAATGGTCAACTCTTTCTTCTGAATGGTCAAAGAAGTTAACCACATTTAGGTGAGTTACATCAACAATGTCATCATAAAGACTATTATCATCACCATCATAAGAAGTTGAATTTTAAGAAGTAAAATTTGCTTCAGAACTTTTGCCCTTCTTCTTAATCGATGCTTAGTAAATCTCAAAAAGGTCCTTTGTCATATCATAGGTATGACACCAATGGCCTTTCAATACTTCATCAATAGCATTTACCTTCATGATCTTTTGGATTCTTTTTTTTCCCTTTCCATTTCTCATTGTTCTTGGCCCATTTTTTGTTGTTTTTTTAATTTTTCGTATCTACTGCTCTATTCTAATTGACATGATTATATATATGATTTCTACTACGGCCGCATCCATGTCCATGGCTTCGAGCACAGCCTCGTTTAGGTCCATAACTATGAGTTGTAACTTCATTCACTTTAGAGTTCATGATTTTTTATCAATAGGTCATTATTTGGTTTAGCCACAAGAAGACAAGAAATTAACTTAGCATGTTTCTTAAAACACTTGTCTCCATATTGTTGCTACAAGACAATATTTGAGGCATGGAAAGTATAGAATATTTTCTCTAACATATCAAAATTAGTGATTTTTTATACACATAATTTCAATTCAAAAGTAATTTTAAATATTGCAAAGTTGTATTCACTGACAGATTTAAAATTTTACAGCCTTAAGTGCATTCAAGCATAATTTACTTTTAGTAGAATGACTATCTTCTGATGGTCAAATCTTTATTTTAGACCATCCCACAAAGATAAATTTTGGCATCCAATGTCCATGACATATTGTTCTTTCTAGAAATATCAAGAGCCAAAAATTTGAGTTTTGTAATGTTTTCCATGGAAATTCAAAGAGAGAAAAATATCTCTTTTTTTGTCTTGAATAATGTTTAAAACTTTGGTGGCAGAGACTCATTCTAATAATGTATTGTAAAATTTGGTCACAATAGATACAAAACTTACTATAAAATAATAATGGTGAAGACTTTCCACTATAACAATAGAAAGAAAGAGAGAACACAGAATATATAGAAACTAAATTTTATTGAGAGCTGTTAGCCTTAAGGGCAAATCATATAATTTTGATTAATGACAAATATTGATGAGAACTAATATGTTTATATTGTGTGATAGGATTTGTGAAGAAAGAAGTATGAAGTCTCATTGCCTTCAAGCCAAAGAGCAAGAACAACCTCAATAAGCTATGAGTCTTTTGAGGTTTATTCAAAGATGAACTCAAGGCATTGAAGACTTGAAGTGTAGAGTAGGTATGATGATAGGTAATATCTATGTAAACTCTACACTTGTATGTCTTGGAGTCTATTGAATGCATAAGAGAGCATAAAATTGGTTTCTTAATTTTAAAAGGTTTTGAATAAATTCTTAGTAAATGTGGTTTTGTGTCCTAAAAGTTTTTAAGTAAACTTTATACGATCAAAGGAATTTGATTTTGATTTTCAAACTGATATTTGTCTAAATAAGTTTTCTATATATACCAAATGTATTTCAAATTCTTGGAAGTTAAATCTCAAATGATTTTACAAAGTTTGAACATGATTCCAAGAAATTCGGTCGTCCAAATTTGGTAGCAAAAGTTTGCTACTGTTCTTCCAGAGAAATTCGGAAGAAGATTCGGACGCATGAAGAAAAATTCGGTCGTCCAAATTTTGGCCTTCAGCATGGTCACTGTTCTTCCAGAGAAATTCGGACGAAGATTCGGACGAAGCAGGAAGAATTTGGTCGTCCGAAAAATTCAGACGCAGAATTCGGTCGTCCGAATTTCCTGAAAATAGCCGTTAACTAGCCGTTTTATAGCTGTTTCAACTGATTTTCAAATTCTATAAAAGTTATAAACGTGCAATCTTTTGTAGGTTTTGAATCCTTGAATACTCTAAGCTTTCTAAAGTCTATTACAAACATTTCTCAAGCTCTCTTATGTCTTGTGCATTCAATTGATCAATCCAAAGACATCAAAGTGTGAAGGTGCAACTTTGTGTAATTTCTACCAACAAGTGGTAACATCTACACACTCATCTTTACTTATTAAATTGTGTTGATCTACTAGCTCTAGCAAGGTTATCTTGATAACATAAAACCCTTTAGATAAGGGTGATCCTTGAAGTTGCAATTCAAGGTTGTTTGAGATATAAAACTATAGTGTCGTGAGCCTTGTTTGTAAAAATTACTAGAAGAGGTTGTAAGTGTAAAACCATAGTGTGGTGAGCCTCTCTTGTAATCTGTGAACTTGAGCACATAGTAGAGTTATTGAAATCCTTAAGTGTAGGCTTAAGGTAGTGGAGGTAGATCTTGAGGATCAAACCACTATAAATTGCTTGTGTTCATTGGTCTACATTTCTTATATTGCTTTGCCATAAATTGTTTCTTTCTTGTCAATATCATCTGTTATTGATCTATACATATAAAAGGTTTGAATTTGCAAAAATTAGCCAAATACCTAATTCACCCCCCCCCCCCTCTTAGGTATTTCAAGAGCTGTTCACAATACATCTATATTACGAAAAGATACTTCACACGGTTATATTTATAGTTAGAAGTGATCTTTCCCATAGGTCATTAATATGTTCTTCTATGACTTACAAAACTTATCTCTCGTGTTCTCTACGATAACTGAGATAATGTAGATAATGGTTGCTTAAAAATGGATGTTACAATTTTGGTTGTAACACCTAACCTTTCATATTCTAGAATTTGGATGAAATATTTCTTGGAAATTAGATATTGATAATATTATAAAATACTCTTAGAATTTTTAAATCACATTTACATAAATGTCAATATGATAGGTTCAATAGGTTAATTAATTAAATCAGTAAATCTTCGCAGGCGAAGATACTCTTTTCTTTATTACATTCTTTCCTTCTCTTCTTCTTCCTCGTTTAATAGGCACATCACTTCTTTTCTTCCATGGCATTCACCCTTACGCTGAGAAAATAATAGCTGGAAAATTCATTACAAGAAATGAAACTTGATAAAGACAACATTTGTTGACCACCTTTAGGTCTATGTTTTTCTTGTTTTCCTAATAAACTAGTAGGGTCTCATGTCAAACCTCTCACTTTTTTGCGGTTCCTCTGAAAAAAGAAAAGGGGAAAAAACACAGAAGAAGAATGATGTTTCAAGTTAATATCCATGGAGTTGTCTACGACTTCCCCACACTGCACAAAAGTACTATCATAAAACCTTAGGAAAGTCATCCAAAATGGTCAAAAATTTAAAATTGTGAAAGATTTTATGATATTTTATTTTAAAATTAATATTATTTAGTGCCAATTCGTTATCAATTTTGATTTGTGGAACATAGTTGAGAAAGGTCCCTATGTCCCAATGAAAATGAGAGCAGATGGAGTAACCTCAGAACCCAAATCCACTGATGAATTTGTTGAGCATGATTCAAGGAAAATGACATTAAATTATCAGGCTATGAATATATTAAGTTGTGCATTAGATGTTACTGAACATAATAGAGTTAGTGGGTGTGATTTTACTCATGATATGTGGAGATTACTCCAAATTACACATGAAGGTACTAATCAAGTTAAAGAATCTAAACTTGCTATGCTTGTTAGAGATTATGAACTGTTTACTATGAAACAAGGTAAAAATATTAGTGATATGTTTACAAGGTTTACTAATATTTTCAATGGCTTGAAAGCTTATGGTAAAAGCTATACTATGGGAGAGCAAAACATAAAGATTTTGGATGCTCTACCAAAATCTTGGCAGCAAAAAACGCTTGCTATTGAGGAGTCCAAAGATCTAAAAACTCTTCCTCTTGAAGAGCTTATTGGATCACTACTTACACATGAAATGAAGATGAAACGGTTGAATGATAAGGAAGATTAGGAAAAGGGAAGAAAAGGAGTAGTTCTTAATGCCTCAAATAACTTGAGTGAACAAGAACGATCTTCAAGTGAAGAAGAAGGAGGAAACAGTGGAGAAGAAGAGATTGCAATGGCAGTGAAGAAGTTCAAGAGATTCTACAAAAAGGAATTTCTCAAGAAAGGAAGAAAGCCAGTCAAGAAGAGTGGACAATCCTCATCATATAAACCTTAATGTTTTGAATGCAAGAGTATAGAGCATCTTATTGCTGATTGTCCCAAAGTGTTAGAAAGGGAAAGAGAAAGAAAAAACAGTAAAAAATCTGCCAAGAAAGGAAAAGGACTAGCTGGAACGTGGGATCAACAAGAAAGTGAGGATGAAAGTGAAGGGAAGGCCAACATATGCTTTATGGCCATTGATGATGAGGTACAATCTTCACCCTCTATTTCAAATTTGTGTGATGATGATATTGATTCTAGTGATTTAATTGTAGAATTGTATGAAGAACTGAAAAAGGCTTCAAGAAGAAATAAAGAAATGAAATCCAAAATTGATGATCTTTCAAATGAAAATTCAAAATTATGTATTGAAAATGATAGACATCTTGAGACCATTAATTCTCTTACCATTGAAAAAGAAGTTTTGAATACTACCATACAACATGTATCTTTTGAAAACAAAAAGCTTTGTTCAAGAATTATTTCTCTTGAATCAATGCTAAAAGATCATGAGATTTTAAAAAGGAAAGTAAATGATCTTACTTTATGCATTGAGAGATTTACAAATGGAAGAGAAAATTTAAATAAATTACTTGGTTATCAAAGATCCTCATTTGTAAAGCATGGTCTCAGTTTTACACATGAGTGTTTTGATCCAAAACCAAAAGGGTTATTTGTTAAAGAATCTTCTCATTATAGGTCTCATACTTGTTGTACATATTGTGGTAAGAATGGACACAAAGTTTCTAAGTGCTTTATAAAAAGAAAGATAGAAAATGGGGTGAAGACCATTTGGAAAGTCAAAGGAACTATTACTAACCCTCTTGGACCCAAGAAGATATGGGTACCAAAAATCACTCTTTCCAATTTGGTATAGGTACAATTTGCCTCAAGATCAAGTGCCACTAAATGGTTTCTTGACAGTGG
This sequence comes from Rauvolfia tetraphylla, assembly GCA_030512225.1. Lineage (NCBI taxonomy): Eukaryota > Viridiplantae > Streptophyta > Magnoliopsida > Gentianales > Apocynaceae > Rauvolfia > Rauvolfia tetraphylla. The sequence continues at coordinate 5,194,902 of JAJQKT010000012.1, forward strand.
CTGCTCAAGGCACATGACTGGAAATGCATCACTTGTTAGTGAGCTTCAAGCTACAAGTGAAGTTTTTGTCACTTTTGGAGATAAGAAGAAAGGGAAAATACTTGGAATAGGTAACATTGGTAGAGGTTCCTTCCCTCTTATCAAGCAAGTTCTACTTATTGATGGTTTAAAGTATAATTTACTTAGCATTAGTCAATTATGTGATAATGGTTGCAAAGTAGAGTTTAAATGTGATACTTGTACTATTCTTGATAGTGCAAGTAATAAAACTATTTTTGTTGCTAAAAGAGTTAGTAATGTATATGTGCTATATCTTGATGAGCTTATCACTAATGATATTAAATGTCTTGCCATTCATGACAATGATGGATTTTTATTGAACAAACTTTCTACTCAAGAACTAGTTAGAGAATTACCAAAAATGCATTTTGATAAAACCCGTATTTGTGATGCTTGTCAATATGGAAAACAATCGAAAACATCTTTCAAACCAAAGAAAATGGTTTCTACTTCAAAGCCTCTTGAACTAGTTCACATGGACTTATTTGGACCTATGAGAACTACTAGTCTTGGTGGTAAAAGATATGCTTATGTGATTGTTGATGATTTTTCAAGATTTACATGGGTAATCTTTTTATCACAAAAAGATGAAAAATTTTATGAATTTTCAAAACTTTTCAAGAAGGTTCAAATTTCTCTCAATTGCAACCTAATCTCTATTAGAAGTGATAATGGAAGAGAGTTTTGTAACCAAGATTTTACAAAATTCTATGATGAGTATGGTATCACTCATAATTTTTCAGCTGCCAAAACACCTCAACAAAATGGTGTTGTTGAGAAGAAATAATGGAGCAAGAACATGATGGTCAATCAAGCAATAATCAAGAACTTCCAAAGGATCTCACATATGCAAGAAGTCATCCTAAGGAGCAAATCATTGGTGATGTCTCTCAAGGAGTCAAAACAAGACAGTACTTTATTGATAATTTTGCCCTTTTATCACATATTGAACCTAAAAATATTGATGATACATTGTGTGATAATTTCTGGATTATTGCTATGGAAGAAGAGTTAAATCAGTTTGAGAGAAATAAAGTTTGGACTCTTGTTCCTAGACCTCATGATCATTCAGTTATTGGTACAAAATGGATATTTAGAAATAAGTTAAATGAACTAAGAGAAGTTGTTAGAAATAAAACTAGACTTGTTGCTCAAGGCTTCAATCAAGAAGAAGGTATTGATTATGATGAAACTTTTGCTCCAGTGGCCAGATTAGAGTCTATTAGAATACTCTTGGCATTTGCTTGTTTTAAAGACTTTAAACTATTTCAAATGGATGTCAAAAGTGCTTTTCTAAATGGTTTTATTGAAGAAGAGGTTTATGTAGAACAACCTCCTGGCTTTATTCATGAAAAATTTCCAAATCATGTTTTCAAATTAACTAAAGCTCTATATGGACTGAAACAAGCTCCAAGATCTTGGTATGAAAGATTAAGTGGTTTTCTTCTTTCAAAAGGTTTTACAAAAGGAAAAGTAGATACAACTCTTTTTATAAAAACGTCTTCTAAAAATGATATTTTACTTGTGCAAATTTATGTTGATGATATTATTTTTAGTGCTACTAATACTTCCCTTTGTGAAGAGTTTGCTAAAACTATGCAAAATGAATTTGAGATGAGCATGATGGGAGAACTAAGTTTCTTCCTTGGGCTGCAAATTAAGCAAACCAAGGATGGAGTCTTCATCAATCAACCAAAGTATACTAAGGAGCTATTGAAAAGGTTTGGAATGGGTCAAGCAAAAGGAATAAGTACTCCAATGAGTTCATCAACTAAACTTGACAAAGATGAGAAAGGTAAGAGTATTGATGAGAAATTATATAGAGGCATGATCGGAAGCTTACTCTATCTCACAGCTAGTAGACCAGATATTATGTTTGTTGTATGCTTATGTGCTAGATTCCAATCATGTCCTAAAGAATCTCATCTAATTTCTGTCAAACGAATTTTTCGTTATTTGATTGATACTCATGACTATGGCCTTTGGTTTTCAAAAACCTCATCTTTTGAACTTATTGGATATTCTGATGCATATTATGCTGGTTGTAAAGTTGAACGTAAAAGCACAAGTGGTCATTGTCAATTTCTTGGTAGTTGTCTTGTATCTTGGTTTAGTAAAAAGCAAGCTTGTGTGTCTTTATCCACTGCAGAAGCTGAATACATAGCTGCAGGTAGTTGTTGTGCACAATTGCTATGGATGCAGCATACCTTACTTGATTATGGTCTTAAATTCAATTGTGTGCCCATACTATGTGATAATACTAGTGCCATTAACTTGAGCATAAATCCCATTCAACATTCTAGGACTAAGCATATAGAGATAAAACGTCATTTCATTCGTGATCATGTGATTAAGAAAGATATATGCTTAAAATATATAAATACAAATGATCAAATTGCTGACATATTTACAAAGCCTTTGGCTGAGGAAAGGTTCAATCACCTAAGAAGACTCTTAGGAATTTCAAGATTCAATGACTAATGTGTGTATTGAAGTTTTGATGAATACATGAAATTTTCGTTTCAAAATTCGGATGCACTACAGAAAATTCGGTCGATCGAATTTTCTGAGTGACAACAAACAGAGACTTTTGATCAAGAATTCGGACGCAGGTCAGAAAATTCGGTCGACCGAATTTTCTGAACTGAAGAAACAGAAACGTTCAATCGAAAATTCGGACGCAGACCTGAAAAATCGGTCGTCCAAATTTTACGGACGTGACCCTTTAAATGAAGATTAAACAATCTTCTCAACACTTCAACTTCCGAATTTCACATCCTTTTTAAAACCTCTCATACCCATTCACATCCGAATCAAAATCCCTTCAAAATTACACATTCTCATCCCGATTTTCTTTCACTTTTAAACTTCTAACCCTAATTTCATATAGAAAACCAATCCCTCTCAAGAGAAAACATCATGGTGAGAACAAAGAAGCCAAATGTTGAGAAAGGAAAAGGAAAGGCTAAGGAAGGAGATGGAGACTCAATCCTCAATCAGCCAAGAAGAATTCATATTCCTCAAACACTATCTGGGGTTGACAGGTTTGTCTCAATTAAATCTACTCATGAATTTGATGAATGGAATAAGAGTAGTAGAAAAATCATTCCTAGATATAAGGTGGATATTGATAAACTATCAAGCATGGATATTGTCCTATCTTATTTCAATGATATTGGTTGGAGTAGTTTGCTATTCATTGATGAAGAATACTATCCTACTTTGATATATGAATTCTATGCAAACTTGAAAGAGGAGAGAATTGAGATGATAGGGGATAATGTGATACAATGGAAATATGCATATGGTAATCATGTTAGCCCTGCATGAGCATAGAAGAATGAACTTTGGGTATATAGCCTCGAAACACATGATTACGGCAAGAAAAACAGTAACCAAGGCATTCCCATTTGGAAGGTTATTAACTAGAATCTTTAAGCATTTTAAGATCAAACTTCCGGGAAGAGGGCAAGCCTTTAAGAGTGGTGAAATTTACACTAATGAAACTCTTAAGAGAATGCAATTAGTTCATGATGAGGATAATGTATGGAGGACAAAAAGAGAAACCCCTCCGAAAAGAATAGAAAGAGAGAGAATCATAGAAAGTGAAGAGGAGGAAGAAGAAGAGGATGAAAAGGAAACCCTTGCTAGGGAAATGAAAACAAAAAGGAAGCATGACACCTCAAGTGAGGGGGAGCAACCTCCAACAAAAAGGAGACTGTTTGAAGAAGAAACTGGAATTGGGTCAAGTGGTAAAGGAGTAACTAGAGGTGACACCATTATAGCCAAAGCATTCCAAGAAGCCTTGAACAATAATGTCAAGGAAATGGAGAAAATGTATAAGTTCTTTGAGTCATTTGCTCCAATGGTTCTTGGAAAATTAGATGGACTGGAGAATAGAGTAAAGCACATTGAAGAAATCCTTATGAGAAACACTCAAAGTAGTGAAGGACCCTCTAAGCCTCAAGATGGAAATGAGGAAGAAAGAGATAGAGAAGCAAAGAAAGGAGACAATAAGGACAGCAGTGATGAAGATGATGATCAGGGTGGAAATGAAGAGACTGTAGCAGAAGAAGAAGAGCAAGAACATGCTCATGAAGATCCACCAGTGGCAGGAAGTCAAGTAGCTCAAACTGCAATTGTATCTCCAGCAACAATCTCTTTCAGTCAAGGAAGAGTTAAGCACTTGGCCATCAAGAAAGGAGTGAGCCGAGCCTCCCCATCAACCTCAACATCACAAGACTAAGCTCTTTACTGTATTTTGTTCATTTATCTTATTAAGCATGTTGCTGCATTTTCTATTCTGAACTTGTTAAGTATTTTGCTGCATTTTATGTAATAGTGAAGCTCAATGATGAAATCCCAGTGATGAGAGCTTCTTTTATATGCTAACTTGAAAGTCTCATTTTCATTGATCCCTTTATTTTTTAATGATGACAAAAGGGGGAGAAAAATATGCTGCAATATGTGAACTTAGTCTTTAATGATGCTGCAATATGAATTTTTATGCATTAAAATTCGGATGCAAGGTTTAAAGAATTGGATGCATCCATATCTATGGTCAAAATGTATTCTTTTGTTGTTCAAATTGATTCAAATCTGTCTTAATCTCTTCCATTATGTTTGAACAACATTATGAAACCTTTATGTCAATTTAAACTTCAATTATATTGAATCTATTGCAGTTTGGACATGAGTTTAAAAAATTCGGAAGCATTCATATTTCACTGTCAAAATGTATTCCTTTGTTGTTCAAATTGATTCAAATATGTTTTAATCTCTCCTAATATGTTTGAACAACCTTAGGAAAGATTATTTACAAAATTTGCAGCTTTCATTTTACTTATTTTAAAGTTTGGACTTGATATTTCAAAATTTAGATGCATAGTATCTCTACACCAAACTTGTTGAAAAATGAGCACAATCTAAGGGGGAGCATTGTTAAACATTTATAACCTTTAAAACCTCTCTTAGAATCTTTTCTAAATGCTTAAATGCATATCTTCTATCCTAATAGTTGGAAGGAAAGAGGTAAATGGAGGTTGGTTGGGTCATAGGCTCATATTGAGCCTTTTGTATGTCAATGTGCTAAATGGGTTGTTTTCTATCATTGACATGAATACTTCTTTGTGCTACTCTGTTTAAATCCATCACATCTTGCATCAGAGTTTGTCATCATCAAAAAGGGGGAGATTGTTAGCCTTAAGGGCAAATCATGTAATTTTGATTAATGACAAATATTGATGAGAACTAATATGTTTATATTGTGTGATAGGATTTGTGAAGAAAGAAGTATGAAGTCTCATTGCCTTCAAGCCAAAGAGCAAGAACAACCTCAATAAGCTATGAGTCTTTTGAGGTTTATTCAAAGATGAACTCAAGGCATTGAAGACTTGAAGTGTAGAGTAGGTATGATGATAGGTAATATCTATGTAAACTCTACACTTGTATGTCTTGGAGTCTATTGAATGCATAAGAGAGCATAAAATTGGTTTCTTAATTTTAAAAGGTTTTGAATAAATTCTTAGTAAATGTGGTTTTGTGTCCTAAAAGTTTTTAAGTAAACTTTATACGATCAAAGGAATTTGATTTTGATTTTCAAACTGATATTTGTCTAAATAAGTTTTCTATATATACCAAATGTATTTCAAATTCTTGGAAGTTAAATCTCAAATGATTTTACAAAGTTTGAACATGATTCCAAGAAATTCGGTCGTCCAAATTTGGTAGCAAAAGTTTGCTACTGTTCTTCCAGAGAAATTCGGAAGAAGATTCGGACGCATGAAGAAAAATTCGGTCGTCCAAATTTTGGCCTTCAGCATGGTCACTGTTCTTCTAGAGAAATTCGGACGAAGCAGGAAGAATTCGGTCGTCCGAAAAATTCAGACGCAGAATTCGGTCGTCCGAATTTCCTGAAAATAGCCGTTAACTAGCCGTTTTATAGCTGTTTCAACTGATTTTCAAATTCTATAAAAGTTATAAACGTGCAATCTTTTGTAGGTTTTGAATCCTTGAATACTCTAAGCTTTCTAAAGTCTATTACAAACATTTCTCAAGCTCTCTTATGTCTTGTGCATTCAATTGATCAATCCAAAGACATCAAAGTGTGAAGGTGCAACTTTGTGTAATTTCTACCAACAAGTGGTAACATCTACACACTCATCTTTACTTATTAAATTGTGTTGATCTACTAGCTCTAGCAAGGTTCTCTTGATAACATAAAACCCTTTAGATAAGGGTGATCCTTGAAGTTGCAATTCAAGGTTGTTTGAGATATAAAACCATAGTGTCGTGAGCCTTGTTTGTAAAAATTACTAGAAGAGGTTGTAAGTGCAAAACCATAGTGTGGTGAGCCTCTCTTGTAATTTGTGAACTTGAGCACATAGTAGAGTTATTGAAATCCTTAAGTGTAGGCTTAAGGTAATCGAGGTAGATCTTGACGATCAAACCACTATAAATTGCTTGTGTTCATTGGTCTACATTTCTTATATTGCTTTGCCATAAATTGTTTCTTTCTTGTCAATATCATCTGTTATTGATCTATACATATAAAAGGTTTAAATTTGCAAAAATTAGCCAAATACCTAACTCACCCCCCCCCCCCCTCTTAGGTATTTCAAGAGCTGTTCACAATACATCTACATTACGAAAAGATACTTCACACGGTTATATTTATAGTTAGAAGTGATCTTTCCCATAGGTCATTAATATGTTCTTCTATGACTTACATAACTTATCTCTCGTGTTCTCTACGATAACTGAGATAATGTAGATAATGGTTTCTTAAAAATGGATGTTACAATTTTGGTTGTAACACCTAACCTTTCATATTCTAGAATTTGGATGAATTATTTCTCGGAAATTAGATATCATAATATTTTATAATACTCTTAGAATTTTTAAATCACATTTACATAAATGTCAATATGATAGGTTCAATAGATTAATTAATTAAATCAGTAAATCTTCGCAGGCGAAGATACTCTTTTCTTTATTACATTCTTTCCTTCTCTTCTTCTTTCTCGTTTAATAGGCACATCACTTCTTTTCTTCCATGGCACTCACCCTTACGCTGAGAAAATAATAGCTGGAAAATTCATTACAAGAAATGAAACTTGATAAAGACAACATTTGTTGACGACCTTTAGGTCTATGTTTTTCTTGTTTTCCTAATAAACTAGTAGGGTCTCATGTCAAACCTCTCACTTTTTTGCGGTTCCTCTGAAAAAAGAAAAGGGGAAAAAACACAGAAGAAGAATGATGTTTCAAGTGAATATCCATGGAGTTCTCTACGACTTCCCCACACTGCACAAAAGCTATTACTATCATAAAACCTTAGGAAAGTCATCCAAAATGGTCAAAAATTTAAAATTGTGAAAGTTTTTATGATATTTTATTTTAAAATTAATATTATTTAGTGCCAATTCGTTATTTATTGTATCTTAAATTTGTAAAAGCTCAAAAACTTGAAATTTGATGATAATTCTAGTAAGATTTTATAGGAGTGAGTGGAGTAGAGATGGAATGAATGTTTACAAATGAAATATAAATATATTGCAATGTTCGCTTTTGTTATTTCTTGTTCTTTTAACAAACTAGTCTAGGTTCGAATCAACCCTCCATTTTTGGGTTGTTTTTCTAAAGAAAAAATGTAACAGGAAGTCATGAAGGAAAGAAATTGCCCCAAGGAAAACGGAAAAACATGTTGTTCAAATTTGTAGCTGTTAAACTCATCAAATCAATGGTGCTTTTAACTTGATTTTATTTGAAAGCTCATATTCTCTCTCTCCCTTTTGGAATTTTCTACTCTTTGCAAGCTCAGATTCTACCTCTAATTTTCTCCACAATTAGTATAAATCCCACTATGACGTCTATTTCTTAAAGCAACTATTGCCTCTTGTGGATCATTGCGTGTATCAATTTGAAGATTATAAATATGCCAAACAACGTTCAAATTTGCCAAGAGTTTGGACATACACTCTTGGGATGGAGACTGCGAGCTATCTAAAATTGAGCAAATAAAGTTGTAAAGTAAATTTCTTTTGTACATGAAATAAATCTTTCTTCTTTTTTCTTTTTATGTGATAAAATGACCAAATACTCGGTCCACGGCAAAGTTTCTGTAGCATTTCGTGGTAACTTATTGTGCGTGACAAGTAGAAAATAACTTCTTGCAGTTCTAGTTCAAGGAAGAACAACGGTAAGGAATTGGAATCAATTCCAGATCATTTTCTCTCCCCACTGTCAAGCCAAATTTCTCAGTCATATCTAACTCTTCTGGCTTCAGTTCGCCTGGGACTTTCCAATCAAAATGGTACAAGAGTTGTGCTAGTGGCAGCTCAACATTTGGTAAAGCAAATGATATCCCAGGGCATATCCTTCTTCCGGCACCAAACGGAATATAAGAAAAATATGTCCCCCGAAAATCAAATTCAGAGTCAAGAAATCTCTCAGGGTTGAATTTATCTGCTTGATTCCAATGCATGGGATCTCTGCCTATTGCCCTTGCATTGATCATCACTGTGGCCTTGGTAGGTATGTCGTATCCATAAACTTTGCATTGTTCGCTGCACTCCCTCGGGATTAGTAAAGGGGCAGCAGGGTGTAGCCTCAATGTTTCTTTGATGACTGCCTGCAAGTATTTTAATTCATGTAGCCTGGATTCATGGATGCAGCCTTGGTCATGAAAGACCTCTCTTACCTCTTCCTGGGCCCTACTCAGTACTCCTTGATTTCTAATCATTTCAGACATTGCCCATATTGAAGTTGTTGCTGATGTGTCACCCCCAGCACCGAAGATATCCTAACATAGTAGAAGAGTGCAATGATGTTCCACGCCAAATATTTAATCAACCGAAATGTTGAAAAATTATACACATACACACACCATATATATGTTATATACAGTCAAACAATGTGAATCATGCTGAAAATGACATATTCATTTCTTGTAAAATTTTGATGAGAAAATATAGATGATGGACCCATCCTGCAGCTTCAAAACTTTAGCCTTCATATGCCTTCAGAATTCATTTGTCTATAGCCACAATCTTCTCCACGACTTTGTATTTAATTTATCATGGACCTTTCAATTGTCTTTCCATTAAGAACTTATTTCATTGCCAATTGAATATGACTGGAGACTGATAATAAGAGTTAGAGGGAATTTTGGGATGAAAAATTTTGCTTGATTGTAGAAGAAAATACGACAATGAATTTTGAAATGGCGACTATAAGTGCACAACATGAAATTATTATCTCCCTGATGAGGCAAAGTTAGTATGGACGTACCAAGATTACTGCTTTGATATTATCATCAGTGAGCGGAACTCCAAAATCTCCATCCCTTTGAATGTCAATAAGAACGTCAACCAAATCCTTTGCCTCTCTGCTTGTTGATTTTCTGCTTTCTTCTTTATGCTCATCCAAAATAGTTCCCAATATTCGGTCAACTTTTCTATGTGTTCTCCCCAGCTTCTGTCTTATTCCAATAATCACTTCAATTATCTTTACCGAAGGGTACAAGTCAGCTATGCTGAAGCCGCCAATTAGCTGGATCACATCCTTCATTACCATCACGAATTCGTCTTGGTATTTGGTTTTTTTACCGAAAGCAGCTTGAGCAGTGATGCCGAATGTTAGTGAGAAAATCATCTTGCTAAGATTTGCAGCCGATCCCTTATGGAGATAGATTGATCTAATCATATTTCGGACCTCCTCCTCCCTAATTGACCGGAAGCCTTGGACTCGCTTTGCACTTAGAAGCTCCACTGTGCAAATTTTTCTGAGTTGCCTCCAGTAATCTCCATATGGAGAAAAACCAATGTCTGAACGATTATAGTATAGTATCTCTGTAGCAAGAGTATGGGGTCTATAAGCAAAAACGATATCGTGATCACTCATGACCTCTTTGGCAACCTCTGGAGAAGAGACCACTATAGTTGAAACTTCACCAAGCTTTAGGTGCATAATTGGTCCATGTTTCTTGGCCAAGTCTGTCAGGATGTGATGCAAAAGGTGACCGGAAAGCTGATGTAGGTTTCCTATTATAGGCAGTGTCGTTGGTCCCGGGGGAAGTTTCAAGGAGCTAGATTTTTTCCCAGTTCTGGTAAGCATAAAGATGAATAGGAGGAAACCGCAGAGAATGAAGATAATCTCCATGGGTTTTGAGGGTATAATGCTGAACCCGAAGTGGTTTTTGCTTGCAGCGTATGCTTTTATGGATAAAATTTTCAATTGACTTCATCCGCTGAATCCGCATGGGACAGCCTAAATTCACATGGGACGGCCTAGTTCATCCGCCAAATCCACATGGGCTGCAACCGATAATTTTGAAATCATTTTATTATTACCTTACGTGTACAGAAACAACATCACACACATAGAATTACGCGATTTCTATATGCAGCTTTTTTTTTACTATATGTATTGCGAAAAATTTTCATTTTCAAACTCCTCTCTCTCCCTCCTCCAACAACTCTCTCTAGCATTTCTTAAAAAAGGCCACACTTTTCATACAAAAACAGAAGAATTTTATCGCAATATAGCAATGAGCAAAGATTCTACGAAGGATTCTCTCGAGTTTGAGGTAAAAAGTTACTACATTCTGATTAAATTAGTATTTATATAGTTTTTTGATAATTTGGCACAGGTTTCGCCACTGAGTGGCGGAACTTTCCGAAGCACTGGCGAAACTAATGGCATTATATCGCTACTTTCTGACGAAATTTCTGGACAAATTTTGCCAGAATCTGGAAATTATGCCAAGAATTTTGCCCGAATCTGGCGAAACTATTCCAAGAATTTCGCCAGATTCTGGCGAAATTTGGCCCATAGTTTCGCCAGAAACTGGCGAAAGTGTTAGCCAAATTTCAAATTTTTTTAATTTTTTTGTGATAATAACTTATTTAGTTGTATTGTTATATATTTTTATACTTGATAATTATATTGTATGTTAGATTACAAATCGTAAATAGCTTTATTGTTACAGGTCTTGATGCCTTAAAATTAATCAAGAGACATGTAATGTAGTAACTGACATTGGACAAGTGCGTTTTATGTATTCCAGGAACACCGAAAAGGCCGGAAGGCAAGATTTCATCGAGCGCTTTACAGAGATGGCGAAGGCCCCTCATCGTTGTCAGATTCGTTTGAAAAATTTTTTTATCTTGACCAAATGGAAGATCCAAGTCACTTTTTAGGCACGCAAGATATATTTTCGAGTAAAGAGGAGTTAGTAAAGTGGGCGAAGGCGGCAGCATTACAGGTGAGGACCTTGTTGATAATTGCTTGGTCATGAAAAGGTGACGGAATGGGTAACGGCTTTGTCAAGCTTAGGTGTGAGAGGGGCGGGGCGTACAGAAAATTCATTACTGTTCAGAAGGATGGAGCAGAACCGGAGGTGCAAACGAAGTCACAAAAGCCGAAGGGTACTAAAAAATATCACTGTCCTTTAAAACTGATGGATAGAGAGCATTACGAGGGGGCCTGGAGTCTTGCGGTAATATGCAGCAAGCAAAATCACGAGCTCGGGATCCGACATAGTCATGCCCTCGCTGCCCGCATGACAAAGTGGGAGATGAAAAATAACAGAGGAAATGAGCAAATGTCACGTTCAGCCTAAACATATTATGGATCATTTGAAACGGGAGAATTCGAGAACCGTTGTTAGGTATGTTTGCCTGTAACAAATATATTATGCTCATTACTTGAGCACTTATTCACTATTGTTAAATTTTGTAAATGTGTTGATAATTTTTATTTGGCTTTCGTATTGGCGCAGAGCGAAGACAGTGTATAATGCTCGACACAAATTAAGAGTTGCGAGTATGGAAGAACGAACAGTCGTACAACAACTTTTCAAGTTGTTCACCGATCATGGATATATCCATTAGCACAGAGTTGAGCCAGGAGCCGAAATCTTCAGTGATTGTGTTTTTTCTCATCCATATTCAACATTACTTGCTCGTGCGTATCCATTTGTACTGATAATGGATGCGACGTACAAGACTAACCGATTCGTTACATTACAGTTCTTTGTAATTTTGCGTTGCACTACAGTTACACATAACGTTCTTCAATTTAAACAAATGGAAAAGACTGTTTGCTTATACGTTTTTCCTGATTAATTATAATAGGTATAATATACCATATTTGGAGATCGTAGGGGTAACCCCGACGGGGCGCAACTTCCTCATTGCCGGCGCTTGGATCAGCACTGAGCAAGCAGATAGGTACCGATGGGTGCTGGAGTGCGTGAAGCAGATATTTGACATAAATTGTCCTCCAAACGCTATCGTGACTGATCGGGAGCCCGGGTTGATACAGGCGTTGTGTGATGCATTTCGCAATTTTGAGCACCTGTTATGTCGGCGATACATTTCGAAGAACGTGGAAGCCAGATGCTACAAGGCCTGTGGGGACAAGGTTGTAGCCGAATGTTTTTTAAAATGCACGTGGAGACGTTTGGTTGATTCCATTACCGATGAGGTGTTTCAGCTTCACTATTCGAATATGCGCTCGTCATGGTCCACTTTCGGGAAGTTGATGAGTTATATAGATGAGACTTGGCTGGACCCGCATCGGGAACAATTTGTACGGGTTTGGACAGGACAGATCAAGCACTTTGGACTGAAATGACAAATCGTGCAGAGGGCGCCCATTCAGCGATGAAATCGTACCTTGAGACGGCGTCCGGAGCGTTAAACACGGTATGGTCAAAAGTCTATTCTATGATCGAGGCTCAGATAGCCGAGATTAGAGGAAGTCTTGAACAGTGCCGTTATGTGGATAAGTACTTCCTCAGCACGCACCCGATCCTCAATCCGCTGTGTTACAAAGTGTCCCACAAAGCAATACATATCATACTAAACGAGTGGGATCGGGTGAAAAAGATTCGCCATGATGTAAGTCTTTGTGGATGTTGGGTACAGACCTCGTACGGCCTTCCTTGTGCTTGCGAAATACTGCCATGTATGACCACAGGCCAGCCGTTTGTTGTTGACGACTTGCATCCGTTTTGGAGCGCTTGACTTCTCAACTGCTGCTTCGCAGTATTTGTACATGTCTCAGCCGCATCCTTTTGATGATATGCGGGCAATTCGGGACTTTGCAAAGTTAATGATGAAGTGGGGACCAGCTGAGCGGCGACATTTTACAGTACAAATGTCTCAGATGTTATATCCCAAGTTCTTACGGCTGCAAGAGCCCACAAGCAAAGTGACCAAAGGCCGGCCCTCAACCAAAAGAGATAAGTCCCATTGGAGTACATTCAGGTCTCTCGTAGTGCCTTCAAACGGTCCTCCGGTAGTAGTGGGTCTCGCGGCAGATCTTCTAGCTGGTCTCGTGGGCGTAGCGGATCAAGAGGCAGGGGCTCAAGGTCCAGTGGCCGCGGATATGGTTCATCCACGGGTGCCTCAGGATGTGGTGACTCCGCGACCCCCATATTTTCTTTGGGTAGTCATTTTCCGTCCTTTATCGTTCCCTATATCCACGATTGGGTCGATGTTAGGGCAGATGGTAATTGTGAGTTTCGATACTTGATAATTATAACAGTGCCATACTAACCTCGCCACGCCAGATAAGGCCGGCAATGTGGCGGGAAAAAGATGGGATGAGAGACAGATCTTGCAGGCCCCCAAGTGCTAGTCCCGTCAAAAGCCACTCCTCTGTGGTGCCGCTCCGGCAAGTTTGACGTCGAGTAGGCTGGGAATGTCGCTCAGCAGCGGCCGGCTGTCGGCCCGTTGAGGGGCCGGATCTCTCCACATCGTCGACTGAAACCTTACTCGCGGTGGGGGAAACTCGTGGCTCATCCGCGAATGCTCTGCTGACACGTGGGTGTGCCGATAAACTAACACCATATGGAATAGGACCCGGTGACCTATCGTTGAGGGCGGAAACTCCAGATCCGGATACCGAACGAGCGAGGCTGCCTACCCCTGCTGCAACACGCCGTAGAACACTTCTACGCGGTCGTGCGGAAGATGTCGTCGGGGCCGTGTGCGGGATGTCCTGCTCATATGTCTCCTCCTCCTGCATCACTGTGTCGGTCATGGATTCCTATATATCCGCACCCGCATCCATATCATAGTCCGCATCAGTTGCCGGATCATCCACATCCTGCACATCATCCGCAGCGCCTGATCTCTCGTCGTAATCCTCCGGATGTCTGTACGGCGTAACCGGGACCGATGGTGGCCCGTTGTATGTTGGGCCCACATCTTCAGTGTGGCCGCTATGTGTCTGAACTGGGTAGGTAGGTCCCCCCGAATAATAGCCCGGTGCGACCGGAGCTGGCGACGTCATCGGGGGCCAAGGATACGGTATGTATCCCGGCTTGGGCGCGTACATCCTAGGAATCCACGGCATATGTGGGATGAATTGCGTCGAATCAATGCCTCGTGTGACGTCCGCTGTAGTGACGGGGATGTCGCTGGTACTGCGCCTCGCCACACTCAGTCGTTGTCTGGCAGATGCCGTAATAGGATGTCGACCGTGCAATCGACCGCTGCGGATCCGTCATCTGCAACACTTATTTAACAAAAATTACTATCAGTAACAATTAAATTAAACTATCATTAACTAAGGTAAATAAGTAAACATAATTAAACTAACATTAATTAATATTAAACTAAGATAAATTAAATTAATACAACTAAGATAAATTAAATTAAACCTATAACGTCGACCGTAAAATTTCTCATTTTCGGACAAATGGCCAAGGGGCGGAATTATTAGCAACTTCCACCAGATTCTGGCGGAATTCCGGCCAGCAATTCTGCCAGTTTCTGGCGAAATTTCGGCCAGCAATACCACCAGTTTCTGGCAAGAAATTCTGCCAGATATTGGCGGTATTCCTGCCTGGAATTCTGCCAAAATTTTGCCAGAATTAGCGGGCAGAATTAGCGGAATAATTTTGCCAGAATTTCGGCGGAATTTTCTGGCTAATTGTACCGAAAATGGGTACAACTCCTACAATTGACCAGCAAATTCTGCCAGAAGCTGGCAGAATTTACTGGTGCATTCCGCCAACTACTGGCGGAATTCGTCAGTGAATTCCGCCACTCAGTTGGCGGAACTCATGGTGAAAATGTGCGACTTCAAAATCGGCCATTTTTAGGCCGATTTTGAAGTTCTTTTAATGTGAAACGATGTAAAATGATGAGTAGTTCGATAAACTAACCTTTTAACCTGAAAATTTGCTGTCGTTATTCGTATATCTGAATTGTTCTGCCCAAATGCTTCAGAGGATTTTAAATACTTTTTGAATTCAAATGAAATAATGAAAAATTTTTGCATTGCATATAGTTCAAAGAAAAACTACATATAGTAGTGGCCTAGAATTATTGTGTGATATTGACCGATTCAGATCTAGTCCTGCACCAGACGTGCAGAACTGGATAACAACCGTTGAATGGACAATCTAATTCAACAAATGGATCGAATAAACATATTTGAAAAAATAATTTGAAAAAATCAGTCCCAATAATAAGATCAATTTACTCATCTGATCTGATGGCTGTTATCTGATCCACACGTCTTGCAAAAAAGACGTGCAGATCCAAATTCGATATTGATTAGTGAGAGGTTATAATCAACAGTCGGTCAAACGATACATTTGGTGATTCTTATCTCTTAGCATTTTTAAATCATATTTATATAATGGTCAATATGATGGGTTCAATACATTAATTAATTAATCAATAGACCTTAGCATGCGAACAAACTATTTTCCTTATTACATTCTTTAGTTTCCTTTTTTTCCCCCTTGTTTCTTTCTCTTCGTCATCCTCTTTTAATAGGCACACGACTTCTTTTGGTCCATGGCACTCACCCTTACGCTGAGAAAATAGTAGCAGGAGAATTCATTTCAAGAAATGAAACTTGATAAAGACAACTTTTTTGGTCGGGCGTTAGGCCCTTGTTTTTTCTTCTTTCTTTAATAAATTGGTAGGGGTTCATGTAAAACCTCCCACATTTTGGTGGTTTCTCTAGAAAGGAAAAGGGGGGAAAAAGAGCGATGTTTCAATTGAACCTCCACTTTTCGTTGTTTATTGTATCCTAAATTTGTAAGAATCCAAAATTTAAAAATTTGTGATAACTCTATATGATTTTAGAAAAAGAGTGAGTGGAGTAGAAATGGAGCGAATGTTTACAAAAGGAATATAAATATATTATATTTAATTATTTAATGCACTGCAATTATAAGTAATAGTGTTGGCCTTTGTTATTTCTTATTCTTTTAATAAACTAGTATATGTCCGAGTCAAGCCTCCTTTTTTGGTAGTTTTTCTAAAGAAAAAAAAATAACAGGAAGGCTTGAAGAAAAGAAATGGCCCCAAAGAAAAGAAATCAAATTAGAAGCGCTGTTGATTTGACGCGGTTTAACGATTAACAATGAAACATACTATATATAGTTTTTTTTACTATATACAGTGTCAAAAATTTTTATTACTCTATTTATTTGTAAGACTTCATAAATTTTTTTGAAGCATTCGAAATAGAAAAAATCATATCTGTCAATAAAGACAATGTTTTTTGCGAACAAGTGTTAATTTATAAAATTATAATTTATTGTACGTTGATTTACATATAACAAACTTTAAAATTGACCTTGAAAATGCCAATTTAGAAGTTCGGTAGCCTAGCTGCCCACATTCTACCACAAACTGGAGGAATTTGTGCAAAATTTTTCTTTTTAAAATTGCACTGCAAAAAATGAGGAACAAAGTTTGGCGCAACTCGCACAGAATGTGTCAAATTTGATACCTTTGCATATTTAATCAAAATTTAACGAGATTTTACCTCAAAATCGGGAGAATCATTCGCTGAATTGGTGCTCATTGCCTTATTGCAACTAAATTGACGTGTTTTTGATAAAATTGTTATTTTTTCCAATATATAAGTTGAAAGGATTCTTAAAGGGGAGAGTGAGAGTTTTGAAAACAATGAATATTTTTCTTATTATATATAGTCTAAAAAACATTATATATAGAAATGGCATTAACAATTTGACCAACCTGTTATTTTTTTCTAACAATTAACAATTGTTAAACCCATCAAATCAAATCATCTAGAAATGTCAAAATTTTAAAATTGAGAGAGTTTTATGTGATTTTATTTTAAAATCGATGTCATTTAGCATCAAGTCATCATTTATTATGCTCTAAATTTGTAAGAACTCAAAAGCTTTAAAATTTGGGATAATTCTAGTATGATTACAGAGAAGGAGTGAGTTGAGTATTAGAGATAGAGTGAACATTTATAAATGAAATACAGATATTTTAAAATTAACAATTTAAGGCACTGCAATCATAATCATAAGCAATACTGTTGGTCTTTGTCATTTCTTGATCTTTTAAGAAACTAGTTTAGGTGTAAGTCAACCCTCCATCACTTGGTAGCTTTTTAAAAGAAACAAATAACAGGAAGTCAAGAACGAAGGAATGGCTCGAAGGCAAAAGCACCATTGATTTGATGGGTTTCACAATTGCCAATTTGAAAAGGAGAGGGGCGGACGATTTCCTTTTGTGGGGAAAATACTATTATTCTTTCCATCTTTCTTGGAATTGAAAGTGTTATACTTGTAGCAAAATTTTGAGGAAAGAGTATGCGTGCTCTGTATCTAATTTTGTGAAGCTATGTTTAGTTTTCCTTTGTTTTTTCATAATCGGTAAATCCAATTTTCTTTTCATCTATAGGAATAATTACTTTTTTTGTAAACTAAATTATCACAAGCACCACAATTATTTCCGATTTTGACTTTTTTGAAGTTGCTATACGAAGTAGATTAGTTTAATTTTTTTTGTAAACTAAATCATCACAAACGCCAAAACTGTTTTCAATTTTGACTTTTTTGAAGTTGCTACATGCATACATGCATTAGTTCTGTTTAAATTTATTTTGTAAACTAAATTATCACAAACACCAAAAATATTTCCAATTTTGGCTTTTTTGAAGCTGCTATACGCGATAAATGTCTAATTTGCACTGTAAAATGGAAAAAGAAAAAATTGCTTTTGCCAACACAACCAAGAAAAAGTTGCAAGTTCCAAAATTATTGTAAAAAAGCCGTGAAATTCGTATACAGAGATTTTGCGTAGCTGTTTCACAGTTTCAGAGCTTTTGATATGTCAAAACCTAACAAGTATATATACTAGTGGTAAGCAGTATAAAGGCGAATCAGAACTGATTTTTCAAGGAGTAGTATTAATTACAGAAAGTGTTACATAAACTTAATCCTAGCCAATCAAATTCGAATTATTTGGTTGTTAATTAAACTAAATATCAAGTGCTTCAAATCCTCTCTCTTATTACCTTTTATCCTTTCTCTTACTAACATAATATTGCTATATGGTTATAAAACAAATAAAAATATAAAACTCTAAAAAGAATAGAAGAATCATAAGAGAAATGAAATAATATAAATGAAAAAATTTGTAAAAACAGTCCCAAATTATCTAAATTGTTGTAACTTTTTCCACAACTCATATTTTAATATTTTTAGTTCATTATCTTTAGAGCAATATGCAAAAACAATGTCTAAACTATCTTATTTTTTATAGCTTAGTCTCACAACTAATATTTTAACATTTTTGGTCCGTTATCTTTATATATTTTAATATTTATAGTCCTAAATACCATTAATATAACAGAAACCGATAAAGATATGTGCATGCATTTCATGTGCCTTATTAGTGTAGGGACAAATCCGTCTAAGAATTTTTTCTCTCAAAATCTATAATACATGTGATTGGAATCGGGTTTTTTTTTTTTGTTGAATTGGGTAAAACTGAATTGAACAAATGAAGAGATAAGCAAGAAAGACACATATTCTCCAAATCTTAATTCTTATTTTGTAAGATTTATCCTTTTTTGTTTCAATAAAATGATAAATCCTACCAGACAAGAATTAGAATTTAGGAAATATGTGTTTTTTCCTCTCTTTTTTTGCCCAATTCAGTTTTATTCGATTCACAAAAAAAAAATTAATTTCAATCTCACATTTCATAGATTTTGAGAGGAAAACTTCTTGAAGGAACATATTTGTCGTTCGCCAATAAGGTACATAATATGGATGTATATATCTTTCTCACTCTCTGCCACAGTAATAGTATTTGGGATTACAAACATTGAAATGTATAAAAATAATATACAAAAAATATTAAAATGTCAGTTGTGAGACTAAATTATAAAAATTAAGACACTTTAATGACTGTTTTTATAGATTACTTCAAAGATAATGGATCAAAAATATTAAAATATTAATTATGGGAAGAAATTATAATAATTAAGATAGTTTGAGGACCGTCTTTTAAGATTGCTCTAATATAAATATATGTGACAATTTAAAAATAACAGAAGAGATGATACTTGGTGAATAATGAGTTGTGACAACTCAATAGCTTAGGGGTAAAAACACTTTATAATGTTTTAAACCATATCCCTTCCTCACTCAGCAAAAAAAAAAAAAAAAAAAAAACAAATTCATAAAAATTTTTATTTATAATTTTATAAATATAAATTTTTATAAAAATGAATGGAAGCAAAAGTGAAAATTTTACATAGAAATACACCCAATGAGATTTTTTTTCTCCAAAAAAAAAAGCAACTAGTTAATAGAAGAAATCGACAATATGTAAAAATTTACTGCCCCATTTATCCAATTAGTAAATTATCAATATAAAATTGTATCTTTTCTTGCGTAACCATTTGGGACACAGGTTATTAATAGTGAAATCTCCTTGTTTACATTTTGCCTAATTCATTGGTCCAAACTCTTGCCTTTAACCAAACACTAAAGCATCTCTATGTAGATAATAAATCAAAAGGGGCATAAAGTTCCATAGAATTTCAAAGTTTATTAAATGGACCAACTATTCAAATAAAATGAGCTTAGAAATCAAACGTGTTAGCCTAAGGGCAAATTATGTAGTTATGATTAGTTTTGAATAATGGCAAACATTGATGAGAACTAATGTGCTTGTATGTTGAGTGATAAGATTGATGGATTGAGAAGCATGAAGTCTTATTGCCTTGGAGCCACAATGCAAGAACAACTCAACTATACCAAAAGTGATTGAAGATTGAAGAGTATGTTCAAGATGATTGAAGCCATTGAAGTTTTAGAGTGTAGAGTCCATATGTTAAATAGGTATATTTTTCTATAAACTCTACACTTGTATGTCTTGGAATTAGTTGAATGCATAAGAGAGCACAAAACTTGCTTTTGAAATGATTTGTTATGAACTTCTTAACAGCAAGTATGTTTTTGAAGTCTCAAATGATCTTAAGTAAACTTTGAAGGATTAAAATGTTTTGGTAACGGTTTTTGTGTTTAAAAGTGCTTAAATGACTTATCTATTTATACAAAATGATTTCAATGTTATTAAGGATGATTTTTAAATGATTTTACAAAATTTGATATGTTTGAATGCAAGTTTGGTCGTCCAAACTTTGAAAATGATCACTGTGCTTCCAGAGAAATTCGGACGCAAGTTCGGACGTATGGAGTAAAGTTCGGACGTCCAAACTTTCTCTGATAGCATGGTCACTGTTTTTCCAGAAAATTTCGGACGAATGTTCGGACGCATAAGGAAAAGTTCGGACGTCCGAACTTTTCCAAACAGCTTGGCACAGTGAAGTTCGGATGCAAGTTCGGACGCATGGCAGAAAGTTTAGATGTCCGAACTTCTCTGAAACTAGCCGTTACTAGCCATTTTATAGCTGTTGAATTTGATTTTTCAAATCTATAAAAACTATAAATTTTAGATTCTTTGTAAGTTTTGAATCCTTGTGAACTTCAAACATTCCAAAGCCTTTAGCAAATATTTTAAGCTCTCTTTTGTCTTGTGATTTCAATTGATCATTCAAGATTCGAAAGACAATAAAGTGTGAAGGTGCAACATTGTGTAAACATCTACCAATAAGTGATAACATCTACACATTCTTCTTTCTCTATTAAACTGTGTTTTTATACTAGCTCATGGCAAGGTTATCTTGTGACGTAAAATCTTTTTGATAAGGGTGAGCCATAGACTAGATCAATCACGATTGCGGTATAAAACCCGTGTGTGGGTGAGCCTTGGATTAGATTGGTCTTTAGGTTGTCTTTAGATATAAAATCCTTGTGGAAGGGTGAACCTTGTTTGTATAATTACTAAAAGAGGTTGTGAGTATAAAACCATTGTGTGGTGAGCCTCTTATGTAATTTGTAGACTTGAGCTTATAGTAGATTGTTTGAAATCCTTAAGTGTAGGCTTAAGGTAGTGGACGTAGATCTTGAAGAGATGGAACCACTATAAATTGCCTGTGTTCTTTGTTCTTATATTGCTATACTGCTTTGCTATTAATTGACTTACTCTTCTATTGAACCAAGCACACACAATCTGTTTTTTGCTAGACTTATAAAAGGACTTTGTTTGCGAAACAATTAGCCAAATACCTAATTCACCCCCCTCTTAGGTATTTCAAAACGCTTGTAATTAATTCCTCTCCGTCTAAAAGTTGAAACATAAATCATAAAAAGATGACCAAACGCTTATCATTAAGCATTATTATCATCTAATAACAATTAATTAAAAAAAAATCAGTAAAGAAAGAATCCTTGAATCATTCTGTTAATGAAAGCACACTCTTCACACCGAGTATATTAATTAACAAGGAAATTAGCATAACATGGTAAAAGATTATACCAAGAAACATAATAAATTCTCCTCGACTTGGAAATTCCAACAAAACACGTCCTGATCTTTAAAACGACGATACAAGGATGATAAATTAGGTGAGAATTGGAAAGAATTGTTTTTAATGAGTCCAAAAAGACCATTTTCTTATAAAATTTGGTCACAAAGAAAAAATTTTAAACTATACAAAAAGAGAGAAAGAGAGAACACAAAAAATATAAAAACTAGAATTTTATTCAAAGTTTTTCACTGTACATCTTCACTTTTATAAGCTCCTATTTATAGCATTAGAAATAACCCTTCTCATCATATGCCATTAGTAACATTCTCTATAACTTCCATAATTTACATCCCATGATCTCCCATGTTTTCCAAGATAATGGAAGTTATGGGGATAATGGTCTATAAAAGATGAATGTTACAACTTCGGTTGTAACCCCTTGATATTTCATATTTGTGCTCAATATAATGATCATTTTGAGCTCAAATTTCTATTGAATTTTAGTGTTTCAAACACCATTTACACTCCCTTTATCTCTTATTTGGTTTAGATGAGTTTATTGAAGATTTGGAGCACAATGAGGCAATGAAGGAGATTCTCCATACTTATAATGAAGGGAAAAAAAAAAAGAGGAATGCAAAACAGGGCAGCGGGACAGAACAATTCAAGTGGGATTTTGACCTCCTTAGAGATTTCAAATGCAGACATGATCTTCTGGAAAATTATAGAGGAGATTCTGAAGTTTCTAGAATGGTAACATTTACATCAATCCGAGTTCATTTGGTCACCCTACATATAGTGCAAAATCAGTATTTCTAGATTTGGTTCCAATTTTGACACATTGTGGTTTAATTACCCTATCTGGAGTTATAGATGTCCCATGGAGATGATTCAAAGCTCTGTAAAAACATAAGAGCATTATCTACAACTGTCATGCAGACAAGAAAACCTAGATCGTCCGATTTAATGCTCTAAATTCACCAATAATCTAAACGGTACCGTTTTGGCAGAAACAGAAATTTCTGCAATTGTTGCCCTCTTTTTGGGAGGTATATATACACCCTTTAAGGGCATTTGAAGGGATGGCCGCCTAGGGTTCCAAAGAGGAGAAAAACAGAGAGAAAAACATCCAAAACCTCTCCCAATTCTTCAATCTTTGCAAGAGAAATCAAGAGAGAAGATCAAATCTTTGAAGAAGGAGAACATCAATATTGAAGATTCGAGCTCAAGAACACAACTTTTCACAATCAAGTTGGAGAACTCCAAGCCTTAAAGAAGAGAAGATTTGAGCCATGAAAATGAGCAATTCTTACTCATTCATTATTGCTTTATGTTCTTTGAATTGTAATATGTTGATGAGCTAAATTCTTGAATACTTGGATGGTTATGAACCCTAGTTATTATCTATGTAAATGATTGGTTTTCTTGGTTCATTGAATTCTAAATTTGTGTGTATTGTTTGTGGGTTTGATTGTTTGAATTGACTCAGCTATTAATTGATTCATAATCTGGATTTTTCTCATTTGGAATTGAGAAAGGAATGGTGAAATAGACCGTATACAAACAATGGGGATGATTTAGGTGACTAAAGATGGGAACCTCAGCATCTTCTTGGTAATTAGAGAATCTAATTGGGAATTCACTAATGTAAATGCATTTTTAGGTTGAATTTGTTAGGAAGAGATTTCAACCAAATAATCTAAAAGTAGAGGACTTTCATCTAGAGATAGAGTGAGTTCTAATTTAGGAATGTCATCAAACATAAGAAGGGGAATTCATTAACCAATGGACTTTTCTATCACGTAGGTAATTCTAGGGGGATTTTTCATTCAAGTATTATTCTCTCAATTGAAATTTTCTCTTGCAAACTGAAATTACATAAACTAAATTTTTCTGTTTAAGTTAGATTTTTATTCCTAGTTGTTATTTCAATCATTTTCACAAGCAAATTTGATAGACTAAACAATAGAGAAAGTGAGTAATGGTAATTGATCATCCCCGTGGATACGACATTTAAATTACTTGTCATTATACTAATTAAAACGATAGTAGCACCAAAGATAATATCATCAACGTAAATTTGCACAAGTAAAATATCATTGTTATTAGATGTTCTTATAAAGAGAGTTGTGTCCACTTTTCCTTTTGCAAAACCTTTTGACAGAAGCAAACCACTCAATCTTTCATACCAGGCTCTTGGGGCTTGTTTCAATCCATAGAGAGCTTTGGTTAACTTAAAGACATAATTTGAAAATTTTTCACGAATAAAACAAGGAGGTTGCTCTACATAAACCTCTTCTTAAATAAAACAATTTAGAAAAGCACTTTTGACATCCATTTGAAATAGCTTAAATCCTTTAAAACAAGCAAAAGCGAAAAGTATTCTTATAGATTCCAATCTGGCTACAGGAGCAAAAGTTTCATCATAATCAATACCTTCTTCTTGGTTGAAGCTTTGAGCAACAAGTCTAGCCTTATTTCTAACAACTTCTCCTAGTTCATTTAATTTATTTCTAAAAACCCATTTTGTACCAATAATGGAATGGTCATAGGGTCTTGGAACAAGAGTCCAAACTTTATTCCTTTCAAACTGATTTAACTCTTCTTCTATAGCAATAATCCAGAAATTATCACTCAATGCATCATCAATGTTTTTAGGTTCTAAATGAGATAAAAGAGTAAAATTATCAATAAAGTACCGCCTTGTTTTTACTCTTTGGGAGACATCACCAATGATTTGCTCCTTAAGATGACCTCTTGCATATGTTAGATCCTTTGGAAGCTCTTGATCATTGCTAGGTTGACCATCCTGTCCTTGCTCTATTATTTCTTCTTCTTTGGCATGTTCTTGCAATGTGGGTGCTTGATGATGAGTTTGATTTTCAATCATTGAGGAACCTGCATCATCTTCATTTCTTCTCTCAAGGTAAATGTTAGATTCATCAAAGGTTACATGTATGGTTTCTTCAACACATAATGTTCTTTTGTTATAAACTCTATATGCCTTTTTATTTGATGAATAGCCAAGATATACTCCTTCATCTGATTTCCTATCAAATTTTCCCAGATTATCACTGGTATTTAAAATAAAACATTTACAACCGAACACTTTAAAATAAACAATTGAAGGAGTTCTATTAAGTAGAAGTTCAAAAGGTGTTTTTCTTATAAAAGGTCTTAATAAAACTCTATTCATTACATAGCAAGCAGTATTTACAGCTTCAGCCCAAAAGTATTTTGGCAAGAAATTTTCACAAAGCACTGATCTAGCCATCTCTTGTAAAGTTCTATTTTTCCTTTCAACAACCCCATTTTGTTGAGGTGTTTTGGCAACTGAGAAATTGTGAGTAATACCATATTCATCACAAAATTTTGTAAAATCTTGATTGCAAAATTCTCTTCCATTATCACTTCTAATAGAAATCAGTTTTCAAGAGTTGTTTGAACCTTTTTGAAAAGTTTTACAAATTCATGAAATGTTTCATCCTTTTGAGCTAAGAAAAGTACCCAAGTAAATCTTGAAAAATTATCTACAATCACATAAGCATATCTTTTACCACAAGACTAGTGGTCCTCGTCGGTCCTAACAAGTCCATATGAACTAGTTCAAGAGGTTTTGAAGTAGAGACCATTTTCTTTGGTTTAAAAGATGTTTTTGATTGTTTTCCATATTGACAAGCATCACAAAGACGTGTTTTATCAAAATGCATTTTGGATAATCCTCTAACTAGCTCTTGTGTAGAAAGTTTGTTCAATAAATCCATGTTCACATGTCCTAATCTTCTCTACCACAAAAATCCATCATTATCATGAATGGCAAGACATTTTATATCATTTGTAATAAGTTCATCAAGATATAACACATATACATTTCCAACTCTTTTAGCAACAAAGATGATTTTGCTACTAGCACTATCAAAAATAGTACAAGTATCACATTTGAATTCTACTCTACATCCATTGTCACATAATTGACTAATGCTAAGTAGATTATACTTTAAACCATCAATAAGCAATACTTGTTTAATAAGAGGGAAGGAACCTTTACCAATGTTACCTATTCCAAGTATTTTTCCTTTCTTCTTATCACCAAATGTGACAAAAACTTCACTTGTTGCTTGAAGCTCACTAACAAGTGAGGCATTTCCAGTCATATGTCTTGAACACCCACTGTCAAGGAACCATTTTGTGGCACTTGATCTAGATGCAAATTGAACCTACACCAAATTGGAAAGAGTGATTTTTGGTACCCATACTTTCTTGGATCCAAGGGGGTTAGTGAAGGTTCCTTTGACTTTCCAAATGGTCTTAACACCATTTTCTATCTTTTTCTTTACAAAACATTTGGAAACCTTGTGTCGATGCTTGCCACAATATGTACAACAAATATGAGGCCTAGAATTAAAAGTTTCTTTAGCAAAAGAGTTTTTATACTTTGGAACATAGCCATCATGAGTAAAACCAAGACCATGTTTTGCAAATGAGTATCTTTGATAACCAAGTAATTTATTTAAATGTGCTCTTCCATTTGTAAATTTCTCAATGCATGATGTAAGATCATTAACTTTCCTTTTTAAAATCTCATGATCACCAAGCATTTTTTCAAGAGAAACAATTTTTATGCAAAGCTCTTTGTTTTCAAAAGATATGTTTTGTATGGTTACATTTAAAACTTCTTTTTCAATGTTAAGACAATTAATGGTTTCAAGAAGTTTACCATTTTCAACACTTAATTTTGAATTCTCATTTGATAAATCATTGATTTTGGATTTCATTTCTTTATTTCTCTTTGAAGCCTTTTTCCATTCTATAAGTAATTCACTAGGATCAACATCATCATAAAGATTAGAGATAGAGGGAGAAGATTGTACCTCATCATCAATTGCCATAAAGCATATGTTGGCCTTTCCTTCACTTTCATCTTCACTTTCGTGTTGATCCCACGTTCCAGCCAGTCCTTTTCCTTTCTTGGCAGATTTCTTTTTGTTCTTGCTGTCTCTTTCCCTTTCCAGAACTTTGGGACAATCAGCAACAAGATGTTCTGTGCTCTTGCCTTCAAAACATTGGGGTTTGAAGGATGAAGACTGTCCACTTTTCTTGGTTGGCTTTCTTCCTTTCTTGAGGAACTCCTTTTTGTAGAATCTCTTGAATTTCCTAACTGCCATGGCAATTTCCTCTTCTCCACTGTTACCATCTTCTTCTTCACTTGAAGATTCTTCTTGTTCACTCAAGTGATTTGAAGTCTTGAGTACAACTCCTTTTCTTCCCTTTTCTTCATCTTCTTTGTCATTTAATCTTTTCATCTTCATTTCATGTGTGAGCAAAGATCCAATAAGCTCTTCAAGCGGAAGAGTTTTTAAGTCCTTGGATTCCTCAATTGCGAGTGTCTTTGGCTGCCAAGATTTCGGTAAAGCATCCAAAATCTTCCTGTTTTGCTCTCCAATAGTGTAGCTCTTTCCATAAGCTTTTAAGCCATTGAAAATGTTAGTAAACCTTGTAAACATATCACTAACATTCTCACTTTGTTTCATGGTAAAAAGTTCATAATCTCTAATAAGCATGGAAAATTTGGATTCTTTAACATGGTTTGTACCCTCATGAGTTATTTGGAGTAATCTCCACATATCATGAGCAGTGTCACAACCACTAACTCTATTATATTCAGTTACATCTAAAGCATAACTTAATATGTTCATGGCCTGATAATTCAATGTCATTTTCTTTGAATCATTTTCATCAAATTCATCCGTAGACTTTGGTTCTAAGGTCACTCCATCAGCTCTCATTTTCATAGGAACATAAGGACCTTTTTCAACAATATTCCACAAATCAAAATTGATAGAACAAATGTATATCTAAACTCTAGATTTCAAAAGGTATAGTTTGTTCTATCAAACAAAGGTGGTCTTCAAGATCTACGTCCACTACCTTAAGCCTACACTTAAGGATTTCAAACAATCTACTATAAGCTCAAGTCTACAAATTACACAAGAGGCTCACCACACAATGGTTTTACACTCACAACCTCTTTTAGTAATTATCAAACAGGGTTCACCCTTCCACAAGGATTTTATATCTAAAGACAACCTAAAGACTAATCTAATCCAAGGCTCACCCACTCACAGGTTTTACACAACAGCCTTGATTAATCTAGTCTATGGCTCACCCTTATCAAAAGGATTTTATGTCACAAGATAACCTTGCAATGAGCTAGTAGAAAAACACAGTTTAATAGAGAAGAAAGAATGTGTAAATGTTATCACTTGTTGGTAGATGTTTACACAATGTTGCACTTTCACACTTTGTTGTCTTTAGAATCTTGAATGATCAATTGAAAGCACAAGACAAGAGAGAGCTTGAACTATTTGCTAAAGGCTTTGGAATGTTTAGAGTTCACAAGAATTCAAAACTTACAAAAAATCTGAAGTTTATAGCTTTTATAGATGTGTAAATTCAAATGCAACAGCTATAAAACGGCTAGTAACGGCTAGTTTTAGAGAAGTTCGGACGTCCGAACTTCATGCCATGAGTCCGAACTTGCGTCCGAACTTTACTATGCCAAGCTTTCTGGAAAAGTTCAGACGTCCGAACTTTTCTTCATGAGTCCGAACTTGCGTCCGAAATTCTCTGGAAAAACAGTGACCATGCTATCAGAGAAAGTTTGGACGTCCGAACTTTACTCCATGCATCCGAACTTTCGTCCGAACTTCTCTGGAAGCACAGTAACCATTTCCAAAGTTTGGACGACCAAACTTGCATCCAAACTTATCAAATTTAGTCAAATCTTTTGAAAATCATTGTTAATAACATTGAAAACCTTTTGCATGAATGGACACATCATTTAGGCACATTTAAACACAAAAATCGTTACAAAAACATTTTGATCATACAAAATTTTCTTAAGATCATTTGAGATTTCAAAAACCTACTTGTTATCACAAAGGTTATTGAAAACTATTTTAAAAACAAGTTTTGTGCTCTCTCATGCATTCAACTGATTCCAAGACATACAAGTGTAGAGTTTACAGAAAAATACCTATTTAGTATAAGAACTCTACACTCTAAGTCTTCAATGCCTTCAATCATCTTGAACATACTCTTCAATCTTCAATCACCTTTGGTATAGTTGAGTTGTTCTTGCATTGTGACTCCAAGGCAATAAGACTTCATGCTTCTCAATCTATCAATCCTATCACTCAACATACAAGTACATTAGTTCTCATCAATGTTTGCCATTATTCAAAACTAATCATAACTACATGATTTGCCCTTAGGACTAATACCAACTACTATGAGGAGAACATATAATGCGTTGGCAAAATACAAAATAAGTGCTAATGCATCACATTCATGAACATTCTGCAAGATGTTTAACGTTTAGCTCAATACAACCAAAATTACTCTGACAGATTGTGTCATTGGGATAATGTAAAACATGAGCTCATAATCAATGAATTGCAAACTATAGGTTGCAAAAAATCAACGATATACATGCAACTACTTCTGTTGATGCATCAACTAATAATTTCTCTATATTCAACCCAAAATAACACATTCAATCACAAGCAAAACTAGCAATATTCAATAATAATTACAAAATGATAGAAAATAGAAAAGAAATAATTCAACAGCTTGGAAAAATTTTATCAACATTCGCAATGCAAAAAAACTCTCTCCAGATATTCAAAAGAATTGGCTATACACACATGTGTCATATTAATATTATCGATACAAACATCATTACTGTTAGTAGCATAATTGAGGAAGTAAAGCAACATTTTGCAGTCTTTTTAAATCGATACTTAATGGAGATTTACAACATGTTTGACGTATTACAAGTATGTTACAAAAATCCTTTCATATCATATCTATAATGTGTTGGAATTATTACTTACCTTTTTCATTCTTATTATTTTCTCACTTTTAGTGAGTATCTATACAATGAAAATTTAATGAGTCATTCTTACCAACTTAAGAACAAAGATTATTTTTATTATAATGTGGTTGTGACCAAAATATCTTTGATAAATAAATTATAAGTTCCAGATGGCATTCACTTCAAGAATGGCATAAAATCAGTTGCTCGGACGTCAAAATGTTTTCTCAATGACTTATTTCAGAAGTTATAAATTCAAAATATTTCTGAAAAATATTATTCTCGATATTGGGGTACTATAGGAGCATGTTCGAGGTATGAGAAAGGAAAAATATTTTTCTATATCACATCACTAGTATATTTCTCCTTACAACTTTGATAGAGGAGAAATTCTAAACACAATGAAATTTTGCAGACTAATAGATATAAAATCTTGTAGCCACAGTTGCAACAAATTGTAACTAGCGTTTATATAGCAACAATCTTCTAGTGGTTGTATATTTCCATTAAAAAATTGCTAGTAATCAAATGGTTTTGATGCCTTAGTATTTTTTGAATGGTATCTTTAGGACCTACTATATTCACATGAATTTTAGCATCATGTATATGAGACAAACATTCTCTTTTCAAAAATATCAAAAATAAATAGTTCTAGTGGAATAAAGTAAAAGAAGTACCTTTTGTTCCTTGATTATAAATCTCAAATATTTGGTGGCAAAATCTTGTGTCTTTTGCCTTCAAATAAACCTCAAAAATTCAGCGGCAGAGTTTTGTGTTGATAACGTGCTGTAAAATTTGGTCACAAAGAAGAAATTCCGAACTATAAAAAAGAGAAAAAGAGAGAACATAAGAAACATATAAACTAGAATTTTATTGAGAGCTTTTCACCATACTTCTACACTTTTACAAGCTCCTATATATAGGATTGGAAATGACCCTTCCCATCATAGGTCATTAGTAGCCTTCACTATAACTTACATAACTTGCACTCTATGATCTCCTATTTTCTCTTAGATAATAAAGGTAATGAGGATAGTGATCTATAAAAGATGGATGTTACAACTTTAGTTGTAACCCGTAACCTTTCATATTCCATAACCTCAAGCATGGATTAATACTTGGGAAAATACACATATGCATAATTGATATATTCATAAAACTTTTCTTTTTTTAAGAGGACAGAGAAATTTCATTATCCGTAATAAGCGTTGGGGCAATTAGATAAGGATGCATTCCTAACCAAATATTAGAGTGGTATGTTAAAATTATGAGATGTTTTATTATGGTCACTGATATATCATATTTGTGCTTTATGTAATGATTATTTTAACCTTGAATTTCTATTGAGTTTTGGTGTTTCAATCACCATTTACACTCCTTTTATCTCTTTCCCATGCTTTATGTGAGTTTATTGAAGATTTGGAGTTCAAGGAAGCAAGGAAGGAGATTCTGCATACTTAGAATGAAGAAAGAAGAAGAAAAGCTTCTCTAAGCAGAACATAGCATTTTCAAGTGGGAATTTGACATCCTTAAAGGTTTCAAATGTATAAGTGGCCTTCTTGAGTAAAGCACATTCTAAAGTTTTTGGAATGGCAAATTCATGTCAATCCTAGTTCGTTTGGCCTCCCTAATTATGGTGCAAAGTAAGTGTCTCTAGATGAGGTTTCAATTTTGATATTGTCTGGTAACATGACCATATCATGAGTTATACATATCCAATTGAGGTGACACAAAGTTCTCTGGAAATATAAGATCATTATCTACAATTTTTATAAAGAATCAAGACGTAGATTATCTGATTGGATGCTCTAAGTTCACCAAGAATTCAAACAATTGTCACAGTCATAGAAAAGAGCAGAACAGAGTTTTACAGTAGCAAAATTGAGTCCAGGTACCACCGGCTGGACCACTCTAGGCTATGCCACTTGGGTAGTAGCTAGGGTTTCGGGTATTTATATATATACCCTTTAAGAGGAGAGTTCCAAGAGAAAGATCCCATTCCCAACCTTCATTCTTTGCAAGAGAAATCAAGAGAGGAGGTCAAATATTTGAAGAAAAAGCAATTATTCTTGGAGATTCAAGTTCAAGAACTCAACTTTTCACAACCAAGTTGAAGAACTCTAAGCTTTGAAGAAGAGAAGATTCAAAGACATGAGAATGGACAATTCATCCTTTTTCTTTGTTGCTTTATGTTCTTTGATTTGCAATATGTTGATGAGCTAAACATTTAAATACTTGGATGGTTATGAACCCTAGTTATTATCTATGTGAATGAATTTATTGTTTTGGTTGATTGAGCTCCAATTTCTTAAATGAACTTGATTGTTTGTTGATTCATGAGTTGGGTTTTTCACTTGGAATTGAGAAAGGAAGAGTGGAATAGACCACACACAAATAATGGGGATGATTTAGGTGACTAGGGGCCTTAACATCTTCTTGGTAATTAGAGAAATCTAATTGGAAATTCACTAATCTAAATGCATTCTTAGGTTAAATTAGTTAGAAAAAGGTTTCAACTAATTAATCTAAAGGTAGAAGACTCTCATCTAGAGATAGAGTGAGGGCTAATATAGGAATTTCACCAAACATAAGAAGGGAAAGATAATCAACCAAGAGATGTTTCTATCACATAGAAAATTCTGTGGAATTTTCCATTCAAGTGTTGTTTTCTCAATTGAATCCCTTCTTGCAAGAAAGATTAGTTAAGTTATTTTTAATTAGTTAAGTTATTCTTCAATTGCGGCTAACGTATGCTTACCTTTTGCCTATAAATATCATGGGATCTGAAGAAGTTAAGTGCATCGGGTGAGAAGAAAGGAGAGAAAAGAAAAGAGAGAAAAGAGCAGCAAAAGGCTAGAAGAGTAATCAGAGTGAGAGTTATTTTAGCCATTCTGGCTTGTTATTTTTGTGAGATTATTCTTTTATTTCTTTTCTTGATATTCACCTAGTTTGGTGGGGATAGTTGTGTTACATTCTAGTATATCTAGAAGAAGAATTTGTTACACCATTTTATAGTAAAAGTTTCGGTTAGTATTTGACCAGTTGTTTTTACCTATTTTTGGGGTTTTTTCACGTAAATTCTGGTGTCAGTATATTTTCAATATTTTTGTTGTGAAATTTATTTTTGCCTAATGGTTATTGATAAATTCTAACTTTATCAATACCAGAGCTTTTGGGAGAGTCGTTTTAATACTGGTACTGTGGGTCATTTATTTTGTAATTTAATTTTATTGTGTTGTTTTTTATTTGACCTAGCCACCCAACATATTCATCCGCTAAAGCCACGTGGGATTGCCTTATCTTATAATTTTGAGATCATTTTATTATTTTGTTAAAATATGGATTACTTTACGGCCTTGTTTGATTGGGCAAGAAAAATAGATGGGGAAAAGTAATTACATTATTAATTCTTAAATTCCTATATTTAGTTCCTTATTTAATTTTTAGAAAAGAAATATGATTCCTCAAATCCGTAAAAAAATGAAGAATAATAAGAAAGTAAATCCCTATGTAGAGCTAGTATTGTGATTTAATTTTCAAGGAATCTAACAAAAATGAAGATAAAAAATTTAAAATTTAATAAATAATTTCTTCACATTGCATCTTTTCTACTCTCCATTTTTGTTTTTTATCTTCCTTCTCAATCATCATTTTCTCTCCTTATATCACCCCAATGTAATTATTTTCTAATTAAAATTATATATCTCATCATTTTGTGTTTTCTAAATAAAAAACCTAAAACTTTAATAAATTAACTACGAATATATACTTTAAATGTTGTTTCATGATTATACAACTCACAAATATAATTATCTAAAGAAAAATTATTACTCCTCCATCTCATTTTTAATGACCTTCTCACTATATTAGGATAATACAAAACATTTGACACTTTCCAAAAAAATTTATATATTATATATTATCAATCAATTATTAACCCCACTATATATTACTTTTATAATATCATTCAAATATTTGCATAAAATTCTGTGTTTGGTCAAATATTGTTAAAAGAAATGGGACGGAGGGAGTAAATTTTTTACAAAAAAAAAAAATTCAAATGTTATTCTTTTATCCATACTAGAGTTTTAAAATTTCATGAAGATAATTGTTTTTCCTAAGAATGGGCATTTAGGAGGAATATCGAGTTAAAAGAATTTAATCTATGTTTATATATTCTTACAAAAATTTTGAATTCAAGCTTCACTATAAAAATAAAAGTATAAATCTCTAAAATATATATATATACTTTAAATTGTATAACATGTTATGAATTTGGTGGCATGTAGTAGTCACCGATACAAATAAATCGAAATAACAAATAAGAAAACTATAATGGAATAAAATAGAGAGAAACTTGTAGAGAGAACTATAATTTTATTGAGAGTTTTTCATTACACATCCTCTTACAAACTATTCCATATAATCCTATTTATAGAGTTAGACTGATATTTTCTATTATAAGTCATTAGTAGGCTCTTCTATAACTTACATAGCTTACTTCCCATGATCTCTCATGTTCTTTAAGATAATGAAAATAGTAGAGATAGTGATCTATAGAAGATGAATGTTACAACTTTGATTGTAACCCGTAAACTTTTAGATTCGATAGCCTCAAGTATGGACATCCGCATAATTGATATATTCATAACACTTCTCCTTGGATGCCTATAACATAAAGAATATGCCTCATTTAAACCTTACTAGATAAAAAAAAAAACTCAATGGGAAAACACTTCTAGTGAAAGAAAGAGAGTACATTATTTTTATGTCATTATTACTCCCCTGATAAAATAATCTCTAGAGATTTCTTGACCAATGTATTCCAATCGAATGTTGATGTTGGTAAGGTTTTAGTAAATAGATACATCAAGTTATCACATGATCGAATTTATTGCACGTGAATATCAAATCTCTTCTAGAGTTCAGAAGTTAAAAGAAGCTCGGTAAAAATATGCTTCATCGTGTCTCCTTTAATATATTTTCAAAATTTATATTCATTGAAATTATTTTTTAGATGATACATGATTATTTAGA
The DNA here is from genome assembly GCA_030512225.1 of Rauvolfia tetraphylla. NCBI lineage: Eukaryota > Viridiplantae > Streptophyta > Magnoliopsida > Gentianales > Apocynaceae > Rauvolfia > Rauvolfia tetraphylla. Next base: position 5,229,559 of record JAJQKT010000012.1, read on the forward strand.
ATATAATAATACATTAATTTTGATCACATATTTTCTCAACCATTTTTATAAATTTCTATTTCTTCGCATGAGTTGAAGAAGTGGCTGTTATAATCACTACATCTTTACAAATGACACGGTTTGTGTGGATCATATAAGTGACCTATACCTTTTATATATATCTCAATAGGAGTTAGATTTTGTCAATATTTGAGATCAAATATCCCAAGTGGATATCAAATGACAAGTTTAAAGTCCTCTAAAAAATAATTGGTTAGAGAAGAGCTAGAATAGATATCCACTTGAATGTAAACAAGTATATGCATTGACGATGTAGAGCTATAATACTTCAGGACTAAAGAGTTCTTCAACATCCCTTTATACATGTTGTGCAATAATCTAATGACCATTGATGTACCATGTTTATGTAAAGCATCTTCAAGATGTTCAATCAAAATAAAATATTAAAATTTCAAAACTTTGATCACAATACTTGTTTTTCTATATATTTTAAGAAGAATATCCTGGTCATCAAATCCTTTTCTCTTTTGATAATTTTATTTTAAAAATCAAGAGATCAACTGCACTTCAAGTGTGCTTCATAATCATATAACTATAGAATTCATATATTTGTCCTATAAAGGCATCTATCCAAATAAAAATTCATACATAACAATCGATTTGCAATTTGATGCAAATGAACAATCCTTTGAACTTCTAGTTCATTAATGCTCGTGCATTGATCAAGATACTGAAGATCATAAATAATATTCTTTTTTTATTGAAGATTTTCTACCTCTAATATAGAGAACACTATATCAATCAACAAATTGTGCAATAAGAATATCTTCTGATAAGTAACACATACAGCAAGTGTAGCTACATATTCACTTTCTTATACATGGACATACTCGATCATTCTTCAATAAGAATTCACTAAGACAATCTCATTATATTCTACAAAACAATCTACTTATATGCCTCAAGCATATCGAGTCCATCAGACACTTCAAATGTAAATTTCATTGTCAAATGATAGCATGAGATTCATTAACATAAATCATGAAGGCGTCACAGGATATTTAAGTCAAAAGCATGATTCTGGACCTATATATAATTTGATAATGGAGAATCTGAGACAATACTTCTGAACACTGGGCAACTCCAAATAGTTAGATCTGGACGTGTAACACCTTAAGTAGAATGGGATCCGCCAAGTACATATTGCAGTTTGTAAATACTGTAAAGAATACGATACATGTATTAAGAGCAGCTTCCGTGGTGGCAATACAAGCATGTTGGTATTCTAGATACCTGATATCTAAAAGTTCCAATCTTGTTACCACTAGAAGCCCTTTTCTTCCATGATAGGAGATTGGAAGACCGATTGCTCTAAAATGAATATGAGTAAATCCTTGATGTTGCCATTGTCTGGGGAATTCAGCGAGAATATGGGGCTAGACAAACTATTCTTTGCCTGAGACATCCATGGGATGTTGATCCATTTCAGATACTTCGATATATTCTTTGACTTCAAGAGGGCGTCTCTTAATAAGTGGGCATGTAGAACGAGTGGTTTTAGCATAAGTAGAATATGGATTCATGAGAGGAAGAGTAGTAGGAGAAATTCAGCTTCGGGAAGTACAGTAACTTCATAAAGATGATCCAATTTGTTGCCTAAAGTAGTATGATATAAAGAAGTGGAATCTAAATAAATGGAAGATGAGCAAGACACTAGAAAGTGCGAGGGAATTCCACTTAAGGTACAAAGAAATATAGTTCCATGGGCCAATCTTTCATGGCCATATTGTAAGAAGAATAACTCTATTTTCCTAGAATAGGAGTCTCTGAAATTGATAGTATTCCTGGTCTCGGTGAGAAATGGTGTAAGAGGAGTTTCTAACAATTGAATGAAACGGTAAAGCTTCTAAGAAACCTTCATGGTAATAGTTGTTTGGATTATTTGGATTTTCGGGGAACAGTTGTTTCCAATAAGAAAGTGGTTTGACCAGAGAAGGGTCATAATTTTGATAAGGAAATATAGAACTATTGATTTCTACCATAATACAATATTGATGGCATAGATACCAAAAAATAAGAAGAGCAAACAAAGGGGGAAATCATCAGGCTGGAGGATAAAAATATAAGAAAATGGGTATTACCAAATGGTTGAGGATAGAACCGCCATGATAGCGAAAAGTAGAAAGTCTATGGTCAGTTTTGTGATGATCAAGTGTTTCTTTTCCCAAGGCTGTGGTAAAATAATGAATTCAGCAGGACAATCTGTTGTGAGAGGCTCTCCTGGAATAGATGGTGATGGTGAGAATATTAGGACAAACGAGTTTTCTCTGGGTTTTGATACGTAATCGGCCAACACACTATTTTTGCCTTTGATATGCTTTCCTTCAAAGGAGGATTGAGAAAACCATTTGGCCCATCTGAGGATTTGGGGATTTGGATGATGCTTCTTGTTGACCTCTAGCATACCTAGCAATGCCTTAAAATCTCTCTACAAGAAAGTGATGTCCAGTTAAATAGAAGTTGAACTTCTTGATTCCATTTTTTATCGCCAGAATTTTGATGTGAAATTTGTAAGTGTACAATTGCTAAACAAATAATAAAGTAGTGAGTACAAGTCATCCTAACGAAAATTACTACCTCCATGCAAAATTCTTTTACTTAACCCAACTTAAACCAAAATAATATGATTTTATTTAAAAACTAATTACTAATGAAAATAAAAATAATAATAATAACAAACATCAATAATTATATTAATTAAAAATTCAATGGCAATGAATAGACTAAGACATTCTAAATCCAGCTTACTCCTCTTATGAAAAATAATTAATTTTTCTAAATTAATTCTCGTCTTAGTTAATGGTAGAATTCTCAATTTTAAGCTAGACACAATCTCTTAGTGAAAAGCTCCAAACTTTAATTAATAAATCAATTGTATCTCTATGTGATTTTAATTATCAAACCGCAAACACCTTTATAGATAAACACCTTTAAATAATGAATTAAATTATATTTTATAAATAAAATCATCTCAATTAATCTATTCTAACTACATAAACAATTAATTCACCGAAACCAATAAAAGTTATATAATTCTATCAATTAGCCCATAAATAAGTAAGAAATTAGTTTTAAATAATAGTTAAAATATAATCTCATCAAATTTCTTTGAGTCTAGAGTGATAATGAGATTCTGATATCTTGAAAACTCCACTTGCATATGCACATACTCTTCTGGATTCCTCAATTTTTTCTACGAGAACTGGACCCCAATGTCGATCATTAGCAACGGTTTGCAAAATTCCTTAGCCATCAGAAAGAATTTTGAGTGGGGAAAGGTGTTGTAAATCCTTCTTCAAACGTTGGACATCTTGAGACCAAATCTCAGCCCCATGCCGGTGATTTCTTTTGTCAACATTTTTGTCAAGGGTTGAATCAACTAGGCCACTTGTGGAACAAAATCTCTCAAATAATTGACAATTCCAAGAAACTTTTGAACTTGTTTCGTTGAGAGGTTGGAATTTGAAAATTTTAGAAGTTCTTGAGCTAAATGTGGTCGTGCACTGTAAATGCGATCCTTGAATGTCATTCCCAGGAAAAAGATCTCTAGTTGTGCCAAAATCATTTTTCCTCGGAAAGCATGACAATATTTTTGTAGCGTTCATTTATTTGAATTATACCTTAAGTTTTTGTCTTTATTGATAATAGGTTTAAGGTGTCTGATTATACCTTTGGTTCTTGGGTCATATATCCAATGGGTTAAGGGTTCTTGAAGCCTTTTTTCACACATCCTTGGGCATTTGTGGAAGTTTACTGTTGGGTTCTAGTTTTCTATACCTAGGGTTCGCATCAGTGTTTCCAGCCAATGCAAATGCTCAACAGTTATAGAAGTGAATATCATATTATTGGCCAAGGAATTCTCATCAATAAAGCATAGTATCCTATAAACCCGGCATTCACAAAACCACTCCCCTAATACGATAACCAAAATTTAACCTTGATTAGGTAGGATTTTCATGCTTGTAACTTTAGATTCAGGAAAGTTTAAGATGCCAAACGAAAGGTAATGAATTCAAAGTGAAAGAAATGAGAGCTAAAGTGAGAGGAATGAGACATAAAACAAAAGTAATACCTTATAATTAGCCACAAGGAATATCACCATTCCCATACATTCAACAACAAACTCCCATTTTCTGCAAAATCCCCTCACCTTGGATTCAACCACTTGCACACATCATGCTTCAACCTACAACTTTTCCATCATCACCCATCTTTGTCAACCCATAAATTCATGACAAAATTCTACCTCAATCATGAAATAATTCACAATAATAATAATGAAAACATATATACTTCTTGAAGGCATCAAGAAATGTAAGAAGCTTTCTCAGTAATAGATAAATATATAACAATTTTTTTGTTTTCTTTATTGAGGTATAATTCAATTTCCGATCATATAAGATCATCTCACCGTCTTTAAAATTTTTTTTTATTTTATAACTCAACCCATAAAGCCATTTTTCCTATCATCTTCCCTTTCACCCCTTATTCCAATTTCCACGATATTCTTTGCCGACTTAAGGGTAAAAATGCATTTAGCTCTCGCAAAGAAGAGTTAAATATAAAGAGTGGAGTTTACAATTTGAAAGAAGGAAAAATCAAGAATATAGATTGGAAAATTTATGCACAAAGGCTTCAAGAATGGTACTACGGATAAAATAAAGAGTGGTGGCTAGAAAGGCTCAATCGGGACAAAGAAGGCCTATTACAATCATTTCAAGATCAAACTAAGGTTACTTACTCATTTTGCCACAAGGAAAGTCAATACGGGTTCTAGGACTAAAATTTTATTGAATTCTAAGGCCAATTACACAAGATTCAGCTCCATAATCATTAGAACAAAAGCAAAGGGAAATGTGCTTAAGAGATGAATTACATACAAGCAATGAATACAAGGGGTGCTTACTTGATCTAAGTTTAAGGTACTAGTTATGACCTTTATAATACTTGTATAACTACTCTTTGAGAAAGGATTAAACCTGAAAGTCTTGAAATACCTTGAATATTCTAGAATTAAAAACAAGCAAATTCTATGAAAAATCATGAAAATAGCCTATACTACTGAAGCCAACTCCCCCACACTTAAGACAATATTGTACTCAATTTTGGGAGAGAAATACACAAAAGACTTGACAAATAGAAATTTAAAGAGAAAAATGTAAACTAAAGAGGCAAATGTAGAACAAAATAAGGAAAAAATAATTAGTAAAAAAATGAGAAAGAGAAGACCCCCTTGGTTATGATGCTCAAATACCGCCTGCTCCACCGCTCGGTCCCGCGCTGGCTCATGGAGAAGTTGCCCCATTTTCTATAATTTTTTCTTTTTTTACGAATAAAACATTAAATCATCTAATCAACTAAATCCAACAAAATGAAAACTTA